>OY821782.1:34263740-39823740 GCA_963682175.1 Triglochin maritima
TAGTCTCAACTTCAGTATGTGCCCACAATTTCCTTATCCCAAAGCTAATTCAACAGTATGAGAATTTTATTTGTGCCTCGACCTTCCCCATAAAAATGTATCAATGTAATGCATGTCATATGCTTGCAATATAAGCAGAAGCCGATAGCAGGATAACAATAGATACAAAAGTTATGGTCTTATTACTCATCACCAGAGACAACTCGTATAACACAAATTGTTTACCTAAAATAACATCAAATTTTCAGGTTGCGCTACTGTTTTCTAGTAATGGGCATTGCTATAATCATCTATTACTCTTATAAAGATCAAAACCATGTAATTTTTTTCCTTCTAACTGATGTCCCAAAATTTTGACTTTTAGACATCTAAGAGAACCTGAAAGTGTGATTATTCTGAACAATGACTCCGGGAACTCCAGTTTACAGAAATCCAAATTTCAGTAATTACTGATAAAAAAATTGCTATGAATTGATTTTTAGTTTTAAGTTGAAATAGAAGAGGTTGTCCAGCTTTGTGCAGCTTTTTAGGGTTCAAAAATGTGTTCCCATGAGTTTAGAAGGGAAGTTGTAAGCATGAATATTTAGTTTGACGATAACATGCATGACAATCATGTTAAATCACCCGTAAAACTCTAGTTTCCCACTTGTAGACCATTTTCTTCAAAACTAAACACAACCTAAACTAAATGGTAAAACTAGTTTCTATTGTCATCCAATATATAACGAAATGTCAAGGAGCCTAATGTACACATCATCCAAGGCATGATATGCAACCATTTTTGTCAGAAAACATGAAGATATATTTAAAAAAAATACATCTCTCATGTTATATAAGAGGTATGACTATACACAGTCAAATTCAATCGAATGATCTGCCAAAACAAATCCAAGCAAATAATAGGATAAAAACACCTAGCATTGCATGATTTATTGTTTCTAGCAATATAAAATATGAAGTAGAACTAACCATGAAACCGAAGCCTAGAGTTTTCATCATTTTCCTTCACGGGTATCTTACAAAACCTTCCAAAGACAACATAAAATTTGAAATTAATACCACATGAACTAAGGCACTTCAAATTAAGGTCACAGCATCCTTCCGCAAACACAATGAAATTGTATGAATGAAAGCTAACTCAACAAAGTTGTCAAATAGAATAGTATGAATGCTACACAACATTCGAATGCCCGCAGTAAAGAATCATCACCTACTTGTCATGGTATCATTCTCTCATTTGGGCATCGAAGTATCAAACAATAATCAAATTTATCATTCTAAGAATTCAGCAATAGGAATTGCGTTGAGAGAAAATATATTCTTGTTTGATTTCTTTTTTTTTTTGTTCAACTTTAACTGACATCTTTAAAGAATAGTTCCACGTTGAAAAATTAAAGACATTCGTTCTCTTTACCTATAAGATCCTAGATTTCCCCAAAGGCAATGCCAGGAGTTCAGCTTAGAGGGGTTGGAATTTGTCGTATGGTAAATAAATAAAAAAGACATCCATTAATTAACATAAACTAAAAATCTGAACTTCTGAGTTGTAATAAATTAGCAGGTCCGGCTGTGAAGCAAATCGAAAGAGCCATATTCGGTTCCTACATGACTTCTTTTTAAAAAAAATAGCTAATTAATTTTTAGAATTCACCTCTTCAACACAAATATTGAGAAATGGACTAACGAAAATCATAGGATCGGATAATTTAAGAAAACAACAGAAATTGAAACCAAAAAAAGGATAAGAAGTCTGAACTGTAGTGTGATTGATAAAAACTTGCTTGGATGGACTGGAATTAGGTTTGTCAATCGTGTGCGTGTCTTATCGTGTCGTGTATGGTCGGATGTTAAAGAGTTTTGGGTATACATGAACACAACATGATAAGGAATCATGTACACGAACCTGGACATAAACACGACACAGTAATTATCGTGTATACACGGACACGACATGATTTGTACAAGAATTCTTATTGTGTCGTGTAACACGATACACGATAAGTACCAACATACATGATAACTAAAAGTATACACGAATAAACACAATAATACCTCTATACAGTATGAATAGCCGATTACACGATAAACATGAAATTCTAGAGTTTCTGGAAATTACCAAGTAAACCTAACAAATAGAGCACATAATAGTATAATACTAGTTTAATCAAGTTCAAAACTTCAAATAAATAATTTCACAACAAACAATGATCTAATACATGCAACAAAAAAAAACACATCAAGTCTTCAAATAAATTCCAAAAGCAGCTCAGCAAATCAGTAAATGAACATGTTCAGATTTGAGACCCCTTCAGATAGCATAATGCAAAGAAGAAGTTGAAGCTTCAAAAACCTACATCAGAAGCACATCGACATATTCTTAACCCCTTAGTCAAAAGCATGTAATTTATTCAAGTACACTGTAATTCTGAATTCTATGAAGACAAAGTGGAATCATAACTATATTATGTAATTTATTAAATTGTATCGTAATTCTGAACTCTACGAAAACAAAGTGAAATAACCTATATTAACATAGATAAGCACACACACAGGTATCATGTGAAACATAACAAAAAAATGTCAATTTAATCCAACTGCAGACAACTTCAGAAGACACCAGATAATCTGATTAACCTTAGTTAAATCACACCAAAAAAACAAATTTCCACTATCTGCACACAAAAAACTCAAAAAGTCTCCCAAAAGGCATTAACCGAAGAAGCAAAGCAAGCCTTCCTAAGCATTACTTGAGAATGCAGCTCAACTTGCCATTTCGATCAAATTTTGATATTATTGTTTCACAATATCTTCTATGTAAGTACTTAACTTCCTAAGCATTACTTGAAAATACAGCTCAACTTACCATTCCAAAAAGAGTTGACACAATAAGTAGATAATAAATTTAACAAAAAAAGAGTAGATAAGAAACATGCAAAGTGGAATATATCATGTTCATGTCCATGCTTTGACAGCTCTACTAAGCACCAACTCAAACAATACGGATCCCGGACAGCAAGAATCCCAGCATATAATTTTATGTCGTCGATCAAAACTATCCAATCAATTAGGTGAAAAGATGGGTGATTAACACTCAATAAGACGATTTAAATGCTTCAAAAGAAATACTAATGTAAAATACCAAATGCAATACCTATAAGCGGCGGCCGGCGAGGGGACAGGGGTGGGGAGTCAAACAAGGGTTAGGATTTGGAGAGATTTCGCAGGTTTGGGAATTGGGATTGGGACATTGGGCTTGCATCTTGCCGCGGGTTCAGATAATTGGGTTTTGGATTGGTATTTGGGTTAAGGTTAGCCTGGCCGGTAAGGGTTTGTCTTGCCTTGGGTTGGGTACCGTGTCTATCGTAAATCGTGTATAATCATGTAACTGTGTATCGTGTACAATTGTATAAACGCTATACAACCGTATCTATCGTGTATTGTGTACAATCGTATACACAATACTTTATATTGTATGTTATCGGGTTGTTGTGTATGAAGTCTAATAAACGAACTCGACACGATAAAGGTTCGTGTATTGTGTCGTGTATGTGTTATCGTGTACAGGTTCTTGTACACTAAATTATCGTGTCGTGTTCGCGTCATGATTGATTTTGACAGGTCTAGCTGGAATGTTGGGTTTGTATCCCGAGTAGTGGGCTTTGTATAAGTTATATTATTAGTTGTGAATTGTGATATCCTAATTTTCATTATAAAAATATTGTTTATAAGACTTATTAGTGTCCTCTCGGAAATACTTAATTTTTATATAAATGGAGTTTTCAAAAGTTTAATTTGGTGTTTGGATATGAAATTAAAATAGAGTTTTGAAAATTTTGTTTGGTCATGAGTTTTGAAAAATCAACTTCAACTTTGTTTTAATCACGAACAGATTTCACGTATTACAGAATCTTGGTTCTTAAAATTTGAAATACTATGTTTTAATCCAAACAACAAAATTGATGGAAACTGTAATTTTGAAAACTTAGTTTTTGAATCGGTTGTTGAGAAAATTCAGAAATCAAAACAATTGTTTCAAATACATTTTTAAGCCAAACAGACCTTAAAGTTTATTATATAATATATATATATATATAATTATATGAGCAGGAATTCACTATCTTAAAATTTGTTGTCACGCAGTTACGCTTGATGATAAAATTAAATCTAAATTGAAAATTGAAAATTCAAACCATAGGTCTTGATCTACAACATATGTATATTAAGGACGTCGAAAATCATAAAATTTGAGACATATATTACATAATATTTAGATATGTAAAAATGAACGTATTACATTTATTAAAAAATCTTGATTTCTAGATCTTATATGAATTGATTACTAAATTTTATGATTTTCAACATCCATAATCTACTTATGTTGTAGATCAAGATCTACCATTTGGAATTTTTATTTGGGCTTTATATTTGATTTTATCGTTAAGTGCAATTGTGTGTCAAAAAAATTAAGGGTGGTGAATCCCAAATATATTATTCCATCTTTGTTGGCAGCGGCATGATAAAAATGGAATTTGGACTAAACTAGTCAACCAATGTGCAAGTGATAACACATAAACAATGCTAATAACCTTGTAAATAGGTCGGGTATGCCCTTACTCATACTCATACTTGTAGGATCGTAAGGGTCTCTAGTTCTAATCAATTTTAAGTTAATTACCTACTTGGCTTAATCACGAATATGCAGCGGAATTAAAAACTAAACAAGCAAGTAAAAAGCAAATAAGGAAACCACAATGAGACGATGGATTTTTATAGAGGTTTGGCACCTCACCTGGATCCTAGTCCTCTCTTGCAAGCTCCGCTCGAATCACCGAGCTCCGCTCACGACTTCACTAACCACTACGCGTTCCTGGCCGGAGAGAACGCATTTACAATCTTCAAACTCGCGAACAACCTTTGCCGAGTTTGGCTCCTCCTCTCACAATCTGAGAGGGATGCTTCGAGCTTTCACCGAAACCTTTACTTGACTTTGACAGCAACAAACTTGAGTGGGACAATCACTCTCTAAACTTAAGCACACTTGAGAAAGATAAGGAATTGATCTTCAGTGTGGAAAATGAAGCTTGGAGTGTTTGGAATGATCTCTCTAATGTAGGAGGCAAATATGTGTGGGAGAGTTGTGTAAAATGGTATTGGGAACACCTATTTATAACCTCCTAAGGTGTTATAGCCGTTGGGGTTAATTGGGTAAGAGTTTGTGTAAGAAACACAAAATAGAAACCTGCAGGATGCATTTCAGCATAAGTTCAGTCGACCGGATCGGGCCGAACGGTCGACCGTTGGGCAATTTTGGACTCGGTTCGATCGAACGGTTAAGGAACGGTCGACCGCCAAAGCCAATGACTTAGGTACACTTAAGTTAACGGTCGAACACCGAGATAGGTTCGGTTGACCGAAAACATCCAGACTCTACTGGGTTAGCGAAAATGATCATGTTCGGTCGACCGATCCAAAGTCTTCGGTCGACCGAAAACGTCCAGGCAGTTGCACAAATTGGAGAAACTAAAAGTTCGGTCGACCGAACAGGTCCACGGTCGACCGATAAGCAAAATGTATTTTGGGGTATTTGTGAATAATTCGAATACAACCGTTGGTATAATACGACAAGTCTAACAGTCAGAATTTGTTGTTACACGGTCGACCGAAAAGGTATGGACGGTCGACCGAACGAATGGTAGAAAATACTAACTGGATAATTGATCACTCGATCGACCGAGAGGTTTGGTTCGGTCGACCGAATGTAGGCAGACAATCCTGGTTTTGGTTAAGTGTTTTCCGGTCTAAGTTTGGGTGATCTATTGAAGTTCAAATGATGTGAAATTTTGTGTGTGACTTCTATAAGGAACCTAGTATGTATGTGAGTTGATTTTAGCTCAAGTATGCTCAAATACACAATGTTCCTAAGACTCAAAGAAAACAAGATTACATGTCTTCAATATAGCTTTAAGACATGTCTTGACTTAATTTTCTTTCTTCCTTGAATCTTGATCACATGTAGAGGTTAGCACAATACAATATATATGTTATGCAATATGTGTGCTACTCTACATTGATTACAATTAAGATTAGGTTGATTAAATCATTAAAACATAGATTAATGCCAAAAAGCCAACAATCTCCCCTCTTTTTATGATGGCAACATATATCTTAATACTTGAAGTTTTTAAATTTAAACTATGCATATAAATGCTCCCCGTGTGGATGTGCATAGTTTTTTGTTCAATTAAACTTAAATTTGAAGTTACCCCTTTAATTATCTCTCCTCATTTGACATCTATCAAAAATTATAAGATTAACATGGAATTTGGATGTTTTGTAATGAAGTTGCTCCCCCTAAATTTTGCACTTCATTACTCTAAGTAAATGATATTCAATAAGCTCCCCTATCAATACGAATATGATTTTTCGATTAAGTTCAATTCTAATTCTCTCGTTTCAACATCAAGAAAAATATATCAATTAGGCATGTGATGTGTTAATTCTCCTTTTGACATCCATTTACAAATATGACACTTAAGCAATGGATGTTATTCAATTTTAAGATATGCAATGAATGAATATATGATATGTCAATTAAGCATATTAGAACCTAGACTACAACCAATTTAATCAAAAATTTAGAGGATAAGAAATTATACTCACTTGAAGCTTGAATTGGTTCTAATCTTCATTCGGTGATGCAACCGGCTTTGAATATGACTATCAAGCTTGTCTGGTGACCACCGATCTCTTCAAGCACCTACATGTGTAGATTTAGGTACCCAAACAACTTTGGGTCCTTGAATGTTAGCTTTGGGAACCCAAACCATTTTGGTTTTAGGAGCCCACACACTTGAAGAACTATGATTTACAACTAAGTGTTTTCCATTTAAAGTTGTATGAATTACATGGTTTTTAACATATGAATCATTATATCCTAAACCATATTTTTGCAAAGATTGACTTTGACTTCCCAATAGCATATTAAGCATCTTAGTTTCATTTGTGAACTTTTCAAGATTTTTTCTTAATTGTTATTGCAAGCTTGAAGATCTAATTGTTCACTATCACTGGGTGTTGCTTTCAAACTATCAATAGTTTATGCATTAGTTTCAAGCCTAGCAAGCACATCATCCATCTCATTCATGCATGTTTCAATTTGACTTTGAAGATTATTGATTAGCTTTCTAGCATTCTTGTTCTTTTCACAAATATTCTCATATTGTTTGACTAAGTCATGAAATGTATTTTGAAGTTCATCATGTGAATATGTTTCTTCTTTAGAACATGAACTATCACTAGCATATGACTTAGATGAGATCACTAGCATATGATTTAGATGAGCAAGAATGATGTTCTAGTAGAGTATGAGTTAGAGAATACCCCACTTCCTTCATCTTGAATTGTCATGTAGCACATGTGCGCATATTCCTTTGTTGATGAAGGTGCGGTTGATTGGGATGAAGATGATGACGAAGAATCGTCCTAAGTAGCCTTGTGAGCTTCCAATCTCTTCTCTTTTCTCTTACTCCTCTCCTTTTCTATCCTTCTCTCCCTTCTCTTTTTTCTTCTCCTTCTCTTTTCTCTCATTTTCACTCTCCTTCTCCTTCTTCTTTTCTCTCATTTCACTTCTTCTACCTCTTCTTTCATTCTTTTCTCCCTTATCCTTCTTGGGGTATTTGAAGAAGTCTTTGGCTAGGACTTCAATGTCCTCATCTTCTACACTACTCATTGTTTCCTCAAGATTTGCATGTAATGACAAGAGGAGTTTGTTCTTTGTGGTTTCCTTCTCCTTTCGATGGTTAATTTGAAGCTCATAAGTCATAAGATTTCAAATTTGCTCCTCCATCTTGAGTTGGGAAAGGTCGTGTGCTTCTTCAATTGCGACCACATTATCTTCTCAAACGTTGCTTAGCGATCGTAGGAATTTCCTTGTCATCTCTCCTTCATTTATTCTTCTTCCAAGAACCAAAAGTGAGTTAGTAATATCGATGAAGCGAGTGTTCATGTCGCTTATGTTCTCACCGATTAACATAAAGAAAATCTCATAATTATGCATGAGGAGACTAATGCGAGTTTCCTTAGTTTTGCTATCACCCTCGTGATGCATTTGTAGTCTATGTCATATCTCATGTGCACTTTCATAACCCCTAATCCTATTATTTTTACCCTCATTAAGACCACAATACAAGATGTTCATGATTTTAGAGTTCATCTCTATTTCTTTCATTTGAGCCCTAGATAATGTGGCGAGTTCTTCTTCCTTAGGAGGGGTATATGGGTTTTGAAGAAACATCCAAAACTTTAGGTCACTATAAATTAGGAATATTTTCATCATATTCTTCTAATAATCATAATTTGACACATTTAGCAAAGGATGTCTAGTTGTGCACAAACCCTCTACATGATTAGAAGTTGATGTCATTGCTAAAAATTACGGTTAAGTAAAGAAATTTAGCTCACATGGCTCTGATACCAAATGTATGATCGGAATGGTCTCTAGCTCTAATCAATTTTAAGCTAATTACCTACTTTTTAAGCAATCAAGAATATGCAGTGGAATTAAAAACTAAACAAGCAAGTAAAGACGAAATAAGCAAACCACAATGAGACGAGGGATTTTTATAGAGGTTAAGCATCCCACCCGAGTCCTAGTCCTCTCTTGCAAGCTCCGTTCGGATCACCGAGGTCCGCTCACGACTTCACTAACCACTCCCCGTTCTGAGCCAGGAGAAACGCCTTTACAATCTTCAAACTCGCGAATAACCCTCGTCGAGCTTGGCTCCTCCTCTCACAATCCGAGAGGGGTGCTTCAGGCTCTCACTGAAACCTTTACTTGACTTTGACAACAACAAACTTGAGTGGGACAATCACTCTCTAAACTTGAGGACACTTGAGAAAGATAAGGAATTGATCTTAACTGTGGAAAATGAAGCTTGGAGTGTTTGGAATGATCTCTCTAATGTAGGAGGCAAATATGTGTGAGATAGTTGTGTAAAATTATGTTGGGAACACCTATTTATAAGATCCTAAGGTGTTATAGCCGTTGGGGTTAATTGGGTAAGAGTTTGTGTAAGAAACACAAAATAGAAACCTGCAGGATGCATTTTAGCATAATTTCGGTCGACCGGATCGGGCCGAACGGTCGACCGTTGGACAATTTTGGACTCGGTTTGGTCGACCGATTAAGGAACGGTCGACCTCCAAAGGCTATGACTTAGGTACACTTAAGTTAACGGTCGAACGCCGAGATAGGTTCGGTTGACCGAAAACATCCAGACTCTATCGGGTTAGCGAAAATGACTCTATTGGGTTGCAGACATTAAAAGTTCAGTCGACCAAACAAGTCACGGTCGACCGATAGGCAAAATGTATTTTGGGGTATTTGTGAATAATTCGAATACGATCGTTGGTATAATACGACAAGTCTAACGGTCAGAAATTTGTTGTTACATGGTCGACCGAAAATGTCTGGACGGTCAATCGGACGGATGGTAGAAAATACTAACTGGATAATTGATCACTCGGTCGACCGAGAGGTTTGGTTCGGTCGACCGAATGTGGGCAGACAATCCTGATTTTGGTTGTGTTTTCCAGTCTAAGTTTGGGTGATCTATTGAAGTTCAAATGATGTGAATTTTTGTGTGTGGCTTCTATAAGGAACCTAGTGTGTATGTAAGTTGATTTTTGCTCAAGTATGCTCAAATACACAATGTTCTTAAGACTCAAAGAAAACAAGACTACATGTCTTCAATATAGCTTTAATACATGTCTTAACTTGATTTCCTTTCTTTCTTGAGTCTTCATCACCTGTAGAGGTTAGCACAATACAATATATATGATATGCAATATGTATGCTACTCTTATTGATTACAATTAAGATTAGGTTGATTAAATCATCAAAACATAGATTAAGGCCAAAAAGCTAACAATACTTGCATTGCTGGAAATACTTGCTACTACGTCGACATGTCACATCGGCTATCACTATTGGAAAAAAGGGTTTTCACGTCGGTTTTTTGGGTCGTATCACGTCGGGTTGACTGGTAAAATATATCGACGTGGTAATTGGTTTTTATTTAATAATTTAGTTGGGTAATAATGTTGTTTGATGAAACCTGAATTTTTTTAATAAATTTTTGTTTGTTTATGCTACAAATATTGGATTTAAATTGAGGTTATCTTCGTCGTTTCACAATTCAAATATTGAACCCAAGTCGCTGAAACAAACGAAAAAGCTAATAGTGGATGGATTAAAAGTTGTTCAACCTAGCAAACCTTTGCAACTTCAAGTCTTGAGACTGGTAGCCATGATTGCTAGTCATAGCAAGTCATTGTTCTAATAACTACCTAAGGCGTCGACTTGACGAAGGAAGTCCCAGCTAAGTTCGGGTGGGTTTCTAGGGGCTTTTTAGGGTCGATTGGGGCCGATTTTGGTACTGTTATATATGGGTTGATTTTGGAAAGGGTTTTTTGTTTCCATACCGATCAAAAGTTTGAAAATTGGCGACGTACCCATGATTCTGCGAAAATTGGACGTGTATATCTATCAAATAAACTTGTAATTGACATCATAATTATCTGTCATAGTGGGTCCCACAAGTGTGTGCCTCTGTTTACGTTTCCCATAATGATGCGCCAGTATTTTTTGATCGGGTTATTTGCTTTCGAACCGATAAAAATTTGGAAATTGGTGACGTACCCATGGTTTGGCACAAATTGGACTGATATCCATCAAATACACTGGTAATTGGCCTCATACCTATCTGTCATCGTGGATCCCACAATCGTGTGTCTTCGTTAACGTATTCCATGAAGGTGTCGTTATTTTTCCTTGTTATACTCCTAACATGACATAAAACCGCAATTTGGAGTCCAATGTTAACCAAATCCCGACCCGACTCAAATGTTACCAGTGCATTTGATAGGTAGCAATCCAATTTTTATCCAGTTTTTTTGATATGTAGCAGTCCAATTTGTGCCCCGTAGTGCATCATCGGGTCGGGATTTGGTTAACATTGGAGTCCAAAATGCGGTTTTACGACCTGTTAGGAGGATAACGAGGAAAAATAACGACGTTTTAACGAGATACGTTAACGAAGATGAATTTTGCATTGCATTTGTCCTTTTTTTTCTTTTTCATATTTTAAAAATAAAAGTAAAATACGAGACACACGATTGTGGGACCCATTGTGACGGATAAGTATGATGTCAATTACAAAATTATTTGATAGGTACACGTCTAATTTTCACAGAACCACGAGTACATCGTCAATTTCTAAACTTTTGATCGATACGGAAGCAAAAAACTCATTTTGGAAATGTTTGAATTGAGCTTGGGTCCTTTTGGGGATTGTGTTTCGTGTGTTTGCGGTTCTAAAATGCTGGAGGTTTGAGAGGAGGGATGAGGTTGGATTGATTAGGTTCAATGTTAGGGGTTTACTAAACACAAACTAAACTAAATTTTCGTAAAAAAATTCAAACCAAACTATTTCAGTTCAAATCAGTTTAAACTTGGTTTGCATTTAATATAATTGTTTGTTAATCACTTCGAATATATAAAAGCTAAAGACAACCAAAAAAGTTAAATTGAAACTGAAATTTTGATTACACATTAAAATAAGTAGAATTGCAATACTAATTAAAAAGAAAGTTATAAATTTATTAATGGTATTGGTTATGTGTTGTATATATATGTAAGTGAGTGTATGCACGTCATAGAAATTATGCAGATATGAGCTTTCTTATTACGAGAAAGTAGGAAAATATCTACCAAAAGAAGTGACTCTTCAATGCTAAACACCATGCTAGCAGGACGACAAGAAATTGTTGGCCTTTGACCCTCAATTAAATTTTAATGATTAATAAAATTTAATTTGACATACAATTCAAATTAATTCCAATCAAGATAACTTTGTCAAATTGCATACACATACATATTGCATCTTTTCTCTTAATAGGTAACCAAGAATAAGTCCAAGAATCCAAGACTAAGACATACAATCAAGCTTGGAAGAGAGCATTACTTTTACAATGTTTTGAATCTACTCAAGACATATAATGAAACTTGGAAGATGACATTTACTTTTACAATATTTTGAATCTACCACTTGAAATATAAGAGTTGAAATTTATTCGATTTGGCCGATAAAACCCCTTGAAGTCCATGGAAGTTCATAGAAGCCTTATGCACAAGTCTTGTTACGTCGTAAAAAGTGGTAGAAGATAAAAATGTCATGACAAAATGTTGTGCCATTACTTTTTTCCAAACCTAGCAACAGAAAAGATTAAAAACAATTGGCATGATTATTCTAACAGACAATGTCAGGCCCGTTTGTCACAGCAGATATGTGTACCAAGACGAGCCGGCCCAGCACGCAGCCCAGCAGACCAGGCCAGGGTTGGGCAAAACTCAGGCCGGACCTGGTACCCAGCTTTACTCTGCAGTCCAGCGCGTGAGAAATAGTCATGTGACACATGCTCCATGCGGTACAACACACGCACTACTGTAATTTTTTTGGTTTTTTCTAGGTTGTCAATTTCTAACACGACAAGCGAACACGATACGATATGGTGACACAATTTATATACGATTTTACACGATTTTTTTGTATGATTGAAATACTTTATTATGATAATTTGTAGAGATACAGATATAAAATAATTTGTACACAATTTGACACGAACACGATACAATTACACAATATATTGTTTATTAACACAAAATTGACACGAACTATATATTTTGTTAGATAATCAATTATTTTTTACTTGATAATGGTTAATTAAGATGTTATTTAGAATGAAAAACTATCAATATAACATGTCACTTAACCATTTCCAAATTTGTTGTGGTTAACTCAAATAGGATAATTATCTCGTTTCAAAATAATATATTCTTAACTTTCACTTTTCCAACAAGTTTTATCCTGAAATATCTTACGTGGATATGTCATGACGAAAAACCGCCTGGAATTTCTAGAAAATTCCATGTGTCGCCAACTTCAACCTCGATTGTCATTGACGACACACGCAAGGAATGTTTTGGAACATTTAGGGAGATGTTGGAGGCAAAGAGGGAGTTGATGAGAAATATGACAATAGTAATTTTGAAAATATTATAAAGCTATATTGTCGTTATATTATGAAGCTAAGAAAGTCGTTCAGGAGTAAGGGCTAAGTTTTAAGATTATTGATGTTTGTCCTAAAGATTATATGTTATACTGGAAAGAATATGCAATAAAAGAAGTTTGTGACCCATGTGGGACGTCTAGATGGTCACAAGGAGTAGGCAAAGATAGGGTAATCAGGGTTTTGAGGCATTTCCCATTAATTCCAAGACTACGTAGGTTCATGAATAAGGATGTGACGAAAAATATGTGTAATGAATGGAACACCAAAACTACGAAGATATAATTATTTGTGGTCTTTAAACATTTTATTTGTATATGTGTAATAAAAATCCTTATGTTTAATCTATTTCATTCATTGTCAAAAAAAATTCCTTAATGAACAACATCTATAGCGATCACAAGATGATGAAACATATGACGGGATCTAAAATCTTCGCCAACAAAAGTTCATGTAAGTTTTAGTGTTATATAGTTATTTTGATTTTTGTGTTTCAATCCTTATTTAGACAAATTAATGTTGTTTAAATTCATAAATGTTTGAATCTTTAGATAAATATTGATTATTGGATTTTATGCCTTAATGCATGTTGATTTTGATAATTAATCAAACTAATTTTAATCAATCAACCTAATCAATCAAAATGGGTAAACATGATTACATGCATTGCATATATCTTGTATAGTTGCAAATCAACTTAATAGATTGATCAAGCTCATCAATAGAATGAGCATTGGGACAAAGACTCAAAATTATAACAAAGTTTTGTTGGGTTTTTGACCTCATTACACTTAATTTTGATGATTAACAAACTAATATTATGCACAACACTGATTAACACATCACACATATATCATCTTTTCCTAACATTGTAGGTGTTAAAACCAAAGAACTAATCAACTTCAAGATCAAAGCTCAGGACTTATAATCAAAGCTCGAGAAGAAGACATAATTTTCATTTTACTTGAGTCTTAGGATCAAATGTACACTTGAATGCACCAAAGACATATCCGACCAAATCGGTCGATCATCCACCTTTCAGTCCACCGAAAACTATCCAAACGGACGACCAAACAAATTTCGATCAGTCGATTCCTTCAAGTCAGAAACTTCAAATCCTTACTGGAATCACCAGTCTGGACGATCGCAAGCCATTTGGTCATCCAAAATCTTTGTTCGGAGAAATTCCAATCTTTACTAGAATCCTCCAATCGATCAAAGATCTATTGAATATTTTCATCAGACTTATATTTTATCGTCAAGCACACATCTTTGAAAACTCTATTTGTTCGGTCCACCAATACGTCTTCGGTCGACTGTTTCATGTTTAGCGCACGATGACTCTTTCCACGTGTAAGTCATGTGTTCAAAGCCTATTTGATTTCTAACTGTAAGTCATGTGTTCAAAGACAATTCAGGACGACTGATTGGGTCCCAAATGATTGAACTTGTTTTGATTAGAGTCCGATCATTCTTGTTGTCCATCTTGAAATGGTTAACCGACTCTTGTTCAATGAACCAACAATAAATATGTCAAAATTGAGAGAAAAAGTTACTAGAAGTTGTTGATCGGCTAAACGAACCTTATTCGGTTATATGAATCCTTTATATTGACCAAACCTACTTTTTCTGTTCGGACAACCGTTTCAAAAATGGACAACCGAACCGATGCATATTTCTGCTTGAGCTCAAGTTCAATCTTCTTTCTCATTGCTTCGATTTCACCAACGCACCATAACGGCTCTATTTTCTTTGGAGCCTATAAAAGCTTCATTTAAGACACACAAACTACACATTACTTGCTCAAAATCATTCATACTCTTTGTGCTCTTAAGTTCTAAGCATTCAAATCTCTATAAACTCTCAAACTATATTTAATCCACTGTGATTTCAATTCAAATCCTTTGAGTGCATTCAAGTTAGAGTTCAAGCACTTTCATCACATTTCAAGGAAGCTCTCTCTCAAGTTGTGAGAGGATAATCGAGCAAAGCAAGGGTGCTCACAAGGATTCAATTGTAAGAGGGTTTATTTTTTACTCGAAACGAAGACATAAGTAAATTCTCGGGTTGGGATCGGAGGATCAATCGGAACTCGAAGAGAGAACTAGATCACTGTGGTGTGATCGAACCTCTACAAAATCTCCATAGTCGACTTGTGGTTTGCATTTCCTTCATTTATATTTTTAATTATGTCTTGTTTAGTTTAATTTTCTATATAATCTATTCACCCCCTTCTAGATTAGTAATCAATTCTACTTACAAGTTTTGGACCAAGAGTTATAATTTTCTATTTATTGAGTCCATAAGATCATATGTAAACTTGAATACTAGGATTGTGTCCCAGTCTTGTTCTGTCAACCGAACACCTAACGGATGACCAATATCATCTCATCAATAGTCGTTAGGATAGTTTCCGGAATTGGCCACTCAGACGATCAATTGGGATTCGGTCGACCGAATCCCATTGGACTAGTTTTGGAATTTACTCTGATGGTCACATTTGTATTTTGTCTTAGAGCTCATTTGACTTGTCCATTGTCGGACGATCGATCTCCTATCAGTCAACCATTTACTTCTTGACCTCTGGAGCGCAACGACTCTTTGTACGTGTCAATATATAGTCGTTGAACTCACAACAGATATTTGATTTCCAATCATTGGAGTTAAAAGACAAACTGTTGAACCAGACAACTGAATTTGTCTCAGACAACCGAAATCTTGTAACATAGTCAATCGAATCCTTAACCAAACCAAATTTGGCCAACCAAAATTAATTCAGAGGAAATTCAGCAAAAGCTACTAAAATTTAGTGATCAATTATCCGAGCCTTATTTGGTCAATCGAATGCTTAATTTTGACTAAGTAAGCTCTTTGTTTCGGACAATCGTTCTTCAAACGATCGACCACATTTGTACATATTTTCGGTCAAGCTTAAGTGCAATCTTATCTCTCAATTGTCCAAATCTTACCAACCCACCCAGCCGTCTCTATTTGCTTTGAAGCCTATAAAAGTCTCATTCAAGAGACACCAATAAACACACTACTCTCTCAAATCATCTATACTCTTTGTGCTCTCGAATCCTCAAGCCTTCAAAGCTCCAACACACTCAAAGCTTAATCTTCACTACTTGCATATCAATTCCAATTCTATATCCAAGAGTGCTCATGTCTAGAGTATTAGTGAGTGATTCCAACTTCAACATCCAAGAGTCACCAAAGCGTTGTAAAGCTTCGTGGAACCTGTTGGCTTTTAGGCCTTAATCTATATTGATCTTGATGATTAATCAAACTAATGTTAATCAATTGACCTAATCAATTAAAGTAAGCAAACATGATTACATGCATTGCATATACTTGCAAATTATCTTAATAGGTTGATCAAGATATTCAAGAAATTGAGCATTAGGACAAAGAGTCAAGAATGAAGACTTGTAATCAAGCTTTGGACCAAGACTTGTAATTTTATATGTATTGAGTCCACATGGTTTAATGTAAACTTGAGCACTAGGATTCTATCCCGACCAAGTTTGGTCAACTGAACCTGAAATGGTCTACCAAAATCTCCCAACAATAAACAATAGGTTGCTCTCTGGAATTGTCCAATCGTACAACCAAAACACCTTCGCTAGACCAAAGTTCCTCAGACCGGTTTTGGACTTTGCTCCAACGGTCTCATTTAAATCAAGCCTTAAAGCCCAATTGACTTGTCCGATTTTTGGCAACTGAATGTATGTCGGTCTACCGATTCCTTCTTGACTTTTGGCGTCCAAGGACTATTTGAGCCTTAATTGTCAGCGCAAAACCTGTGCTAACTTCGGTCATCCGAAGTATGCACGGTCTACTAAACTTATATAAACAGAGCCCGACCAATCTTACTGTCCACCTTGAAACGGTGAACCAAATGCAATTGGTAAAGCTGAGTAATGGGTCGGGCCGACCTGGGAAGCTAAACGGGCTGGGTTACGAGCTGGGCTGGGCCAACCCGTCTGAATATTTAATTTTCTTAAAAACAATCGGGTCGACCCTCCCGTTTACCTTAAGGGGTTGGGCATAAAGCCCAATCCGTTAATTTTCTCCATGCCCAGCCCGCCTAGGAGGCCCTACGGTCCGTGGGACGGGCCGACCCGACCTGGTACCCACCTTTACAATTCGGTGAACCAAAATTAAATAGGGAAAAATTGAAAATAGTTACTGGAAATTGATGAACGGTGATCTGAATCGTATTCAGTCAACTGAATGCTTCATTCAGACCAATCCAACTATCTTGTTTCGGACTACCATTCTATAAACGGTCGACCAAACCTGCCTCAAAATATGCCTAAGCTTAAAGCAATTCTTGCTTCTCATTGGTCCAAACACCACCAACTCTCAAACGGCTAGTGGAGTTTGAAGACTTATAGATAAGGTCTCATTTATCAATGCATGGTGTAGGATTTTGTGTCCCTATGTATGTATATATTTTAAATTTTAATATAACATATAAGATCGATTTTCATATTTTCAGCAATTTTATGTACATCTATTTGTGTTTTATTCTAATAACATGCAACCTACATTTATTAAAATAATCCATAAGGATAGAATCATACCTAAAGATTCTCTAAAACCTTTTTGATGATCCGGAGTCGCGTCGCCCGCTGAATCGTCCACAGAATTGCCTCTGAGTGTTCACCAAACTCTAAACAAGGTTAGAGAGAAAGGAGCTAGCCAATCAATCTCTAACAAGGTTTAGAATCAAGCTAATAACCCCTTTTTAAGTCTCCTGAGATTCTAATCTCCAAACTTAATTTTACTAAGAGAAATTTCGTGGTGATTAGGGAGAGATTAATGAGAGAAAGATTTTGCATTAGTCTTAAAACAAGTAGGAATAGATGCTCTTTTATATGCTCCCAAAATATCCTTATCAAGAGCTATTATTTAGCCATGATCCCTTGTTTTTCTCTCCTAAAATTAATCTCTAAATTCCACTTAAATCACCCACAAAAAACGTTTTAATTAAATCTAGAATTATTTCACCCATGATTTAATTAATCTCTTAATAATTCAGGTAGAATCGTTCTTGTTCGGTAGACCGAGTATTATTCGGTCAACCGAACCATTCGGTTATAACACGTGTTCGGTGCACCGTGAGCTAGACGGTCTACCGAATCTATATGAGAAAAATTCCCAAGAATAATTCGGACAAAGCACGTCTTATAATCGGTTTACCTTTGACACACCAAAATCGCTACTGGAACATAGTCATCGGATGACCGGGTCACCTTCGGTCTACCGAAAATACTACTTCTCGGTTGACCGTTTCCAATCGGTTAACCGAACCCGATTGTCCAGTCACTCTGGGCAATCTTGGTCAACCAATTGCGCTTACCCGTTCCTTATTCGGTTAACCGATCCGAAGATGCCCCGGTCGACCGAACCATGAACGGTTCACCGTGTTTGACCCTGATTTTACCTTTGTCAAATTTTGGATTTATTTCCAACAATATTTGATCTTTTGGGGTTTTTAGCAATTCACATCCTATATATATTATCATATATAATATTAAATTATTACACCCCATAATATATACCTCATATGAATTTATTATGATTCTAATTATGTTAATTCTCATAACATATTGATTTTAATTAATTTACCACATGTGTCCTATTTTCACAAGAAACTCGACACATCATATGAACTTAAAATCAAACCTCTTGTTTCCGAGTTTTGTGGTGTGACCTATGGGAGGATCTAAGCCTAATTGGCAGTGATATTAAACACTTAATATCTCAGACTACAAGCGGTATCTAGCTACACATTATAGTCACCCAATTAGCATAGATGTTTTTGTTCCACCTGAACTAAAACACGATCCATTTAGTGATGCAAGTGCACCACTTGTGTCCGTCCCTTGCCTCATGATATTAAGAATATATACAAAGTAGAAATGTGTCACCTTTGTATTATATTCATTTCTTGATCTCTTTAAGCTAATTATAACTATGTGACTTAACTCAAGTCACATTGTGCACATTATAATTTTGTTTTATCAAGGGGGCCACTAATATGATCACTCAATTAAGAGGGGGCAATGACAATCGTTTGACTAGCTATCTTTTCCAGCACAAGTCATGTTCAACAAACTATTGTCGTTATCACTACACTCATTGGTAGCTTTTGACAATAATCAAATTAAACACTTCTTGAGTGAAAAGATATAAGTCTCATATCTTATGATCCAAGACACAGTAAAAACATTAATGACGCGAAACACAATTCCATAATGTTTTACTTGTTAGGTCTATTCAATATATAAAAGTAATATTTTCCTCTTTTATATACTCGTGTCGTCAATTATTTGTAGAGATACAACAATCGATGACCAACACGACAATCTTATCTCGGTAATTAATGTTCCATGTTAACTACCATGATTGTGAATAACTTTTGATTTATGTAAACCATTATCTTTTAGAGCTCTACGGTTAATGATCAAGCGCCTCTTCCTTAACACTTCCAAAAGACGAATACCATAATCAAGGAACAAAATGTTTGCACATTCAATTCATAATAATTGACATATAAAAGTAAAACTTTTATAACACATTCCTTTCACATGGATGGTTCTTGATTTGTACAGTCTCTTTCTGGTTCACTCTTATTTCAATGTGCTCACAGAGTTATACTTTTTTGGTCTCCTAGGATATGGTTGCCTTCTCGTGTTTTCTTTGATGGTGGTGAGCAAGAAAGGGTTAGAAAAAGTGGAGATAAGAGATAAATGCATCAGAAAATGATCAGCCAGTGTTTGAAGTATTCTGCAAGGTATTAATGCATCTTGAATACAGAGACCCCTCCAATGTTTTCACCTTATCAATTTGGTTTGATTCAAGTGTTTTATTTCTGTGGTATCATTCATTTTATGCTCAATGTGCTACTCTATTCCTTTAACAAGATAGGAGCTCCATTCACAGAAAAACGGAAAAAGGTTCCTTGGCTCTGGCATATGTTAAGCAGTCTCTCAAAAAGTATTTGTATTCATTAACTTTGCCTGCAAGTATAAATGGTCTGTTTGTGAGAATTATTTATCCGTCTTCTCTCTTATTATTGTTTTGGAGTTCTAACTCTTTGCTAATCCTCTGTGTTTCTTTTCTTCATTTTCATAATTCAGACATTGAAGGAGTTAACTGCTTTTGATGGTGTTGAAATTCAATCTTTGACACCACTGTGCCATGGGCCATAGGGTCAAGTTTAACTTGAAGTTCTAACCACATCTTTACTTTATTATTCGTGGAAGCGCTTTTTTAGTTATTTGTAGTGTTGTGTATGTTACTACTTGATATTTAATATAGATTTCATTTTATTTGCTTGGTCATGTTACTTGTATAGATAATAGATTTGTTATAGTTGATATATATTGTGAGAATGTTGGAATATTATTTTAATTCCTTTTTTGTAAACACAAGTGTATTTAGATTATGTTACCTGCATTTGTTGGTTGTGTAAATATAGGAATTAATATAATATATATATAAAGTATTTTTGTTGTTCCATCAGTACTTTCTACGTCGGTTTTCTGAAAACCGACATGATAAAGGGGCATATTGCGTCGGTTATTGAAAAACCGACGTGTTAAGACAAGCATATCACGTCAGTTTTCAGAAAATCGACGTGGTAGGTTTGCCTTATCACGTCGGTTTTTCAATAACCGACGTGATATGTCCTCATATCACGTCGGTTTTACAACCAACGTGGTATCTTCTTCCCTATTACGTCTCCCAATTACGACGTCGGTATTTTCGACCAGTAAATCCAACGTGATATGGCCATAAAACCCGACATGAAAACCTTTTTTCCCAGCAGTGTGTGTTCATCTTAGCTAAAAGAGCAAAGGTTTCGAAGTAGTCTAGCCCTAGCCCATAAGTTTGAGTGTATCCTTTTCTAGAAGATGAGCTTTATATCTCTCTTTAGTCTCATTACTATTATACTTAATTTTATAAATCTGATTGCATCCTACAAGTTTAACTCCGGGTTGGAGAGGAACAACAGTCCAAGTTGTGTTGTTTTCTAAGGAATTGATATCATCGTTCATGGCATTGCACCACTTACGATCTGTAATAGCTTCATGATAGTTGGCAGGTTTCGTATGATTATCTATTTGGGTTAAAAGGCCTTATGGGTTGATTTTATTTGTTTATAGGACAAGTAGTCTTGGATAATGTAACTATGTAAATGAGAAGGAGGACGAGTTGGACGGTTGGATCTTCGTTGTGGAATTTGTTGCGGAATTGCTTCTCCCCCTTCGTCCTCGGGTTCTTCTTCTTGAGGAGTTGCGATGGCATGTTGTCTTGGTGCTTCAAAGGTGTTTGTGACCGGAAGTGGAGTATCAGTTATTGGTGAGAGTTCTTCTTCACTGTCTTTGAAGTAAGGAATATTTTCAACAAACATATAATTTACAAGTTTAGAGGTCATAACACTTGTACCCTTTTTTCCTCAAGGAATACCCTAAGAAAATACATTTATTTGAGCTAAAGTCAATCTTATCCGTCATTTTCCTGTGGACAAAGACAACACAACCAAAGACCTTTAGGTGATCAAGATTCATTTTTCTACCATTCAAAATATCCAAAGGTTGTTTGTTTTGAATTTGAGGACTAGGAGGGCAATTAATAAGATATGCAACCCTTAAAATTGCATGAGACCAAAGATATTGAAACATGGTGTTGAAAAAGCAAAGATCTTGTAATTTTCAACAAATGACGATTTTTTCTTTCGGAAACATCATTTTGTCTGGGAGTATTGATGCAAGTGGTTTGATGGAAAATTCTTTTTTGTTTCAAGAAGTTTTGAAAATTGTGACTAGTATATTCAGAACCATTGTCCGATCTAAGAAATTTAATTTTGAAATCATACATATTTTCCCCAAAAGTAACAAATTCATAAAAAAACATTAAATGCATCGGATTTGGATTAAGCAGATAAAGCCACATGATACGAGAAAAATCATCGATAAAAGTAATAAAGTAGTTGAACCCATTATAGGATTCAGTGGGAGTCGACCCCCAAATGTCACAGTGGATCATCTCGAGTGGGCTTCCTGCTTTACTATATGATAAATGGAAAGGTAATCTAGTTTGTTTCAAAAAATACAAACATCACACATTATTTCATAATTAATAAACGAAAATAAAGTTTTTAAAACTAAAAGAGACGGGTGTCCCAGTCGCATATGCCAAAGTTCATGTTGGGATATGTTTTCAACATGCAAAGTGATAAGTAGCATATCATGTATCATATTCATGTTATATATCCTTTATTTTAACCCAATAATGTGCTACTCGAGTTGTTGTTTGTAGTATTTCAGGAGTTAGGTAATAAAGAAGAGGAAAGGAGCAAAGAGGACCTAAATGTAGCAAGTATGGACTGATTTGGAAGGTTTTGGACCTATTTGTAAGGCACAAAGACTGGATCGTAAATTAGGAAGGACCCAAGTGCAAACCCGGAGGGACCTGATTGCGAAGTGCAAAATATGGTGACACATGACTTGAATCAAATCAGTATTTTGCCAATTCAACTCAAACTGATTCGAGCCAGAAGACCATGACTTCACCCCACGTGCCAAAGGCATAAATAAAGTGGGTCGCAAAATTTCAACCCGATCGGGCGCATTTGATCCGCCAGTGGCGGATTTGGATCCACCACTGACGAATCAAAATGCTCCAATTGATCTGAAATTTCGGTCGTGGTTCGGGTTGTCGGGTTAAAGCACTCCTGGACTATCAGATATAATTTAGAGTCGTCTGATTATTCCCATATTGATCCTAACCATGTATTAGTCTGTATAAACCATTGTAATCCCTTCTCTCCACCTCTTTTTCCTCCTTCCTCCATCAGAGTAGGTTTTTGTTTCTTGTTTTAGTAGTGTAATAAGGGGGTTGGAGATGAGCAAACTTTGTATTTTTGTTTCTTAATCTAGTTTTGTTTTTGTTCTACACTTTAGTGTCTTTACTTAGGTGCAATTTCTTTTATGTTTTTGTTTGGTTAATCTTGTTTTCAGTAATTTACATTATGTGTTCTTGTTGTTTTTATGCTTTCTTTAGTGTAGAAATGAGTAGAGAGTAAGTTCATCCCCATTGGGGGGTGGAGAGGAAGGTGATTTGATCATGTGATGGATTAGTGTGTGTTAATCTTAATCTTTTGAGCCTTACATGATTTCCATAACCATCTAATGTGTTTCACTCTTATTTTTGATGTGCTAATTCTCTTGAATGAAGCTTAGCACATGCTTACATTAGTGGGCCTATTTTATAGGGAATGATGATGTTAGGATAAGGATAGAGTGGAAGAAGGGAACAAGACATGTGCATGCATGTGCTCATGTTGGTTTTATCCAAATTAATGTCTTGTATGTTTTAATGATTGTGATAAATCTTATTTCATGTGGAGACATAGTTGGATTAGAGTCATTTTGTATGTGAACATATTAACTTCATTTCAATTATTGTCTTGTATGTTTAATGATAAGGTTTTATCTTATTTCATGTGGATGCAAAGTTGGAATTGAGTTTTGTGGATTTCATGTATGACATGTTTTGATAAGCACATTTGAACACACACTACACCACACATTTTCATATTCACATTATTTCTCTACCCCCCCCCCCCCCCCCCCCCCCCCCGAGGGGTTTAGTTTTATTGCTTATTTTCTGATTTCTTTTGCATTGTAGTGTAGTTTCAATCACATCTCTATTTTTTCTCCCTCACTCGAGTATTGTGAATCTAACTCGCGCACGCTCTTTGTGGATCGACTCGTGCTTGCCACCGCTTCAACGCGATCGTGCACTTGCGGTTTTTTAACTGATTCAATCACAAAGCTTTGTTATTTGAGTCTAGAACATATAAGTCATTGGTGAGAGTCCCTCTACTAATCATCTTCCCTGTGATACGATCCTAAAAAATTACATCGAATGGGGTAAAAATAACATTACAATTCATTTTTTTGTGATTTTAGCCACGGATAACAAATTATAGTCAAAGGAAGGCACATAAAGGATATATTTAGCCATTTGGTTTCATAATTTCATGTCACCTATTCCTTTTATTTCTACTTGAATCCCATTAGTGTAGGATCGTGTGGGTTATGGGTCCACTAATCACTTTTAATCTAATCCCTAATTTTCTACTTGATTAAGCAAACAAATGCACAGCGGAATAAACAAACAAGTAGAGAAAGAAAGACAATGCAAACCACAAAAGACGCGTCGGTTTTTATAGAGGTTCGGCACCCCACCCGGGTCCTAGTCCTCTCTTGTAAGCTCCGCTCGACTCCGCGAGCTCCGCCTACGTCTTCACTAACCACTCCCCGTTCCGGGCCGGGAGAGAACGCCTTTACACCACAAGCAACGCGAACAACCCTCGCTTGCTTGAATTCTTCCTCTCACAATCCGAGAGGGACACTTCGGGCTTTCACCGAAGTCCTTGCTTCTTTTGACAACACTTGTAACTGAGTGGGATTCACTCTCTAATTGAGCACACTTTGAGTAGGATGAATATATGATCAAATGTGTGAAGTTTAGGCTTAAAGAGTGTAGAATTGGGAGCTTTGAGGATTGAGGTTTCTCTCTAATGTATTGGGACAATTGGAGTTGGAGAGTTGTGTTAACAACAAGTCTTGATCCTCTATTTATAAGCTCCTAAGGTATTCTAGCCGTTGGGGATAGATTTGATTGGGTTTTGTGCAAGATACACAAAGCAGAAAATCGGGCTGCAAATCTGTCCAGAACCGGTCGACCGAAACAAGTAAACCGGTCGACCGTTAACTTGATTTCAAAGAGAACGGTCGAACAAAAGAATATTCGGTCGGACAAACGAGCTAGAACTTAACTCTACTTAAGTGAATCGGTCGAACCAAAGTGTGGGGCGGTCGACCGATAAGGGGATTCAGTTGAGACAAAGGTCAATCGGTCGAACGAGAAATGTGTCGACCGATAGCAGGGAATTTGGTTTCTGAAAATATGTTCAACCGGTCGACCGAAACAAGGTCTTCGTTTGACCGGTTACCGAATGTATTTTGGGGTTAAGTTTTGTTTTATACGAATACGACCGTTATAGGAATACGACAAGAAAAACGGTCATATTAAAATCCGGGATCGGTCGACCGAAAAGGTAGAACCGGTCGACCGGTAGAGTTCGGTAAAATCACTGTGGAGAGTCTGTTATAAACCGGTCGAACTGAGAACTGGTTCGGTCGACCGGTTCACACAGGAAATCTGGGTTTAAGTTTATAAGTGATTTCCGACTAAGTTTTGGGTGATCTAATGAAGTCCAAATAATGTGAAATTTCGTGTGTGACTTCTATAGGGAACCTATTGTGTATGTGATTGGTTTTTAACTCTTGTATGCTCAATTTACACATGTTCCTAAGACTCAAAATAAAATCAAGATTACAAGTCTTCATTTAGCTTTATTACAAATCTTGACTTGATTTCCTTCCTTCCATGAGTCTTGATCACCTGTAGAGGTTAGCACATGCAATATATATGCAATGCAATATGTGTGCTACTCTACATCATCATAATTAAGATTAGGTTAATTAAATCATCAAAACCTAGATTAAGGCCAAAAAGCCAACAATCTCCCCCTTTTTGATGATGGCAACCTATATCTTAATTCTATCTAAATACATGGAATTTGTATATGTAAACTATGTATATTAATGCTCCCCCTATGGATGTGCATAGTTTTTGTTCAATTTTATGCCAAATTCCAAGTTACCCCCTTAATTATCTCTCCCCCTTTGACATCCATCAAAAATAATAATTATTTAAGACTTTAAGCATAGAATTTGGATGTCTTGTAATGAAGTTGCTTCCCCTAAATTTTGCACTTCATTACTCTAATAAAAGATATAACATTTAAGCTCCCCCTATCAATAAGGCTAAATGGAAACAATGAGTATGATTCAAGTTAAGTTCATTTAAGTTTCAACTTAAGCCTTATTCTAACATCCATTTAAAATTTGACATTTAGAATCAATGGATGTGATAAATGATTTGCAATGAATAGGGTATATGATTTGCAATGAATTGAAATTCTAAAGATATGACAATTAAGCATATAAACTAGATTAGAGCTAAATTTTCAGAAATTTCAAGGATAGAAATTTATACCAAACTTGAATCTTGATTAGCTCCAATCTCATTTGGTGATGCAACCGGATTCGAATTCGACGCTTTGGCTCACCCGGTCACCACCAATTTCCTCCTCAAGCTCCTACAAGTGTAGACTTAGGTACCCAAACAACTTTGGGTCCTTGAACATTAGCTTTTGGGATCCAAACCATTTTGGTTTTGGGTGCCCATACACTTGAGGAACTAGATTTAACAAATAAATGCTTGCCATTTAAAGTAGTATGAGATACATGGTTTTTCAAATGCACATTGTATCCTAAACCATGTTTAGCTAATGATTGTCTTTGACTACTCAAAAGCATATCAAGCATTTTTGTTCCTTTAGTGAACATTTCAAGATCTTTTCTTAATTGCATATTTGAAGCTTTAAGATCTACATGTTCATCAATAATGGGTGTTTTACTTAGACTAGCAAGTGATGATTCATTTGACTCAAGTCTAGCAATCACATTATTCTTTTCATTTATGATTAATTCAATTTGGCATTTGAGATCATTTATAGTTTTTCTAGCATTTTTGTTCTTTTCACAAATGATCTCATATTGTTTAACTAAATCATGAAATGCATTTTGAAGCTCATCATGTGTATAATTTTCATTATTTGCACTAGAGTTTGAGCTATCACTATAATAAGACTTAGTTGAGCATGAATTACTAGAACAAGAGTTAGAATCTACCTCACTTTGATCTTCAATAGCCATGAAGCATGAGTGAGCCACTTCTCTTCTACTTTGCAAGGAAGAAGACGATGATGATGGTGATGAAGAATTATCCCATGTAGCCTTGTGTGCTTCCTCCTTCCTTTCTCTTCTCTTGCTCTTCTCCTTTTCTTTTCTCCTCTCCCTTCTCTCCTTTTTCTTCTCCCCTTCTCTTCTCTCATTTTCACTCTCCTCCCTCTCTTTTTCTTTTTCTCTTTTCTCACTTCTTCTACCTCTTCTTTCATTCTTTTCTCCTTTATCCCTCTTGAGGTATTTGAAGAAGTCTTGGGCAAGGACCTCAATGTCCTCTTCTTCCATCCTCCTTGGCTCATCAAAATTTGCATGTAATGCCACCACGGAGTTTTTCTTTGATGCTTCCTTCTCTCTTCGATGACTCAATTGGAGCTCATAGGCCATGAGATTTCCAATGAGTTCCTCCATCTTCAATTTTGAAAGATCGTGCGATTCTTCGATTGCCACGACCTTGTCTTCCCAATCGTTGCTCAATGACCGGAGGAATTTTCGAGTCATCTCTCCTTCATTTATCCTTCTTCCAAGAATCAAAAGAGAGTTAGTGATATCGGTGAAGCGAGTGTTCATGTCGCTTATGTTCTCACCGATTTGCATAGAAAATATTTCATATTTATGCATGAGGAGACTTATCCTAGTTTCTTTGGTTTTGCTATCACCCTCATGATGCATTTGTAACCTATGTCATATTTCATTGGCACTTTCACATCCCCTAATTCTATTGTATTCTCCCTCATTAAGGCCACAATAAAGAATATTCATAATTTTTGAATTCATTTCAATTTCTTTCATTTGAGCCCTAGATAGAGAATCTAAATCATCTTCATTTGGGGGTATGTATGGATTTTGAATAAACTTCCAATACTTAAGGTCATTTGATATTAAAAAGATTTTCATTCTATTTTTCCAATAATCATAATTTGACCCATTAAGCAAAGGAGGCCTTGTGGTGCATAAACCCTCTAAGTGATTAGATGTTGAAGTCATGCTAAAATTACGGTAAAGTAATGAAATTTAGCTAACAAGGCTCTGATACCAAATGTAGGATCGTGTGGGTTATGGGTCCACTAATCACTTTTAATCTAATCCCTAATTTTCTACTTGATTAAGCAAACAAATGCGCAGCGGAATAAACAAACAAGTAGAGAAAGAAAGAAAATGCAAACCACAAAAGACGCGTCGGTTTTTATAGAGGTTCGGCACCCCACCCGGGTCCTAGTCCTCTCTTGTAAGCTCCGCTCGACTCCGCGAGCTCCGCCTACGTCTTCACTAACCACTCCCCGTTCCGGGCCGGGAGAGAACGCCTTTACACCACAAGCAACGCGAACAACCCTCGCTTGCTTGAATTCTTCCTCTCACAATCCGAGAGGGACACTTCGGGCTTTCACCGAAGTCCTTGCTTCTTTTGACAACACTTGTAACTGAGTGGGATTCACTCTCTAATTGAGCACACTTTGAGTAGGATGAATATATGATCAAATGTGTGAAGTTTAGGCTTAAAGAGTGTAGAATTGGGAGCTTTGAGGATTGAGGTTTCTCTCTAATGTATTGGGACAATTGGAGTTGGAGAGTTGTGTTAACAACAAGTCTTGATCCTCTATTTATAAGCTCCTAAGGTATTCTAGCCGTTGGGGATAGATTTGATTGGGTTTTGTGCAAGATACACAAAGCAGAAAATCGGGCTGCAAATCTGTCCAGAACCGGTCGACCGAAACAAGTAAACCGGTCGACCGTTAACTTGATTTCAAAGAGAACGGTCGAACAAAAGAATATTCGGTCGGACAAACGAGCTAGAACTTAACTCTACTTAAGTGAATCGGTCGAACCAAAGTGTGGGGCGGTCGACCGATAAGGGGATTCGGTTGAGACAAAGGTCAATCGGTCGAACGAGAAATGTGTCGACCGATAGCAGGGAATTTGATTTCTGAAAATATGTTCAACCGGTCGACCGAAACAAGGTCTTCGTTCGACCGGTTACCGAATGTATTTTGGGGTTAAGTTTTGTTTTATACGAATACGACCGTTATAGGAATACGACAAGAAAAACGGTCATATTAAAATCCGGGATCGGTCGACCGAAAAGGTAGAACCGGTCGACCGGTAGAGTTCGGTAAAATCACTGTGGAGAGTCTGTTATAAACCGGTCGAACTGAGAACTGGTTCGGTCGACCGGTTCACACAGGAAATCTGGGTTTAAGTTTATAAGTGATTTCCGACTAAGTTTTGGGTGATCTAATGAAGTCCAAATAATGTGAAATTTCGTGTGTGACTTCTATAGGGAACCTATTGTGTATGTGATTGGTTTTTAACTCTTGTATGCTCAATTTACACATGTTCCTAAGACTCAAAATAAAATCAAGATTACAAGTCTTCATTTAGCTTTATTACAAATCTTGACTTGATTTCCTTCCTTCCATGAGTCTTGATCACCTGTAGAGGTTAGCACATGCAATATATATGCAATGCAATATGTGTGCTACTCTACATCATCATAATTAAGATTAGGTTAATTAAATCATCAAAACCTAGATTAAGGCCAAAAAGCCAACAATCTCCCCCTTTTTGATGATGGCAACCTATATCTTAATTCTATCTAAATACATGGAATTTGTATATGTAAACTATGTATATTAATGCTCCCCTGTTTAACGTGGGTTTTTTGTTCTCTTTGTGTTTATATATTTTTGGTGTTGCGAAGACCTCTCAAGAATTCATAATGGAATTCCGCACCTTACAACTTCTTATAGAAGAATGCCTCATTGTGTCATACTCATGTCATTCATTTGTACAGGAAATTAAATAAGTGTGAATAACTAGCCAGAAAGTAAATAAGTGCAACATTTTCTTTCATTTCATTAAATTGAAGGAATAAATATGAAATACAAGAGTTGACATATTTATGCATTGCACAAATGGAAAATACATAAGCATCCCTTTTGCGAACTATAAACCAAAATTGTTGTTATATTAACAATTTCAGATATATTTTTATTAATAGGATTCTTATATTTCGATATATTAGGGACGGGGATTTATCGACTCGTGCTTTTGATCGATTCGATAATGATCTCCCTTTTTTTTATTGTGATATATTGTCACAATATTGGTCAGTTTAGCCTCGTAACCCGGAGGGGATTTATGTTTGATTTGTCAATGATAATTCTTACATTAGAATAATATCGTACAAACGGTTAGTTTAAACTCATAACCTAGGAGGTGATTTATGTATATGTATGTTATTTGGACGATTATTCTTTTGGTATCAATATCGTCATATCTTGGTCAGTTTAGCCTCATAACCTGGAGGAGATTTTGTATATATGTATGTTATTTTTGCAGATGATTCTTATATTTAAATATCATCAAATAGTTAGTTTAATCTCATAACTGGGAGAATATTTTAAGTATATAATTTGTTAAGTATATTGGACAGTTTAGCCTCGTGACCCGGAGGGTTTTGTGTATGTATTATTTGACTTATTTGGACGATTATCCTTTTGATCGATATCGTCACATCTTGGTCAGTTTAGCCTCGTAACCTAGGAGGGTTTTGTGTGTATGGATTTATTTGGACAATTATACTTTTGATATAAGTATTATGATGTTTTGGTTAGTTTAGCCTCATAACCCGGAGGATTTTGTGTATGCATCTTTGTCATATTGCCGATGATTCTTATGTATAAATATCATCGAATAGTTTAGTTTAATCTCATAACTGGGAGAACATTTTATATACTCAATTTGTTGAGTGTCTTGGACAGTTTAGCCTCATGATCCGGAGGGTTTTGTGTATGTATTATTTGACTTATTTGGACGATTATCCTTTTGATCGATATCGTCACATCTTGGTCAGTTTAGCCTCGTAACCTAGGAGGGGTTTTATATGTATGTATTTGTTATATTGTCGATGATTCTTATATTTAAATATCATCAAATAGTTAGTTTAAAGTCATAACTAGGAGAATATTTTATGTATATAATTTGTTATGTGTGTTGGACAGTTTAACCTCGTGACCCGAAGGGGATATTTATGTATATATTTTGTTTTGTTTATTTGATTTGTTAAATGAAGACTCCATCGCCAGTAAGGGAGAGGGAACCCAAGATCAAGCTTGGCGTGCATCCTCACTTACGACTAAGGTAATCCATATTTTAGTTTTTGATCACTCCCACGATAAGAGAGAGGGAACCCAAGATCCAGCTTGGCGTGCATCCTCTCTTATTATTAGAGCAGTCAATATTTAGGTTTTATGTTTGTTTTCGATTTTTAGGTTGGTTGACATATTTTATAACTTTAAAGATTTAGATTGACAATTCGTCCAACTTTAAGGGTGGTTTTGTAGTTTTATCCATTTACGGGGATTATTTGTATTTTAGGATCAATTTACAACTTTGGATCAATATGTAAATCAATGGTACAACTTATATATCATTGCAATTTATCCACATTTAGGGGTGGGTTTGTGATTCATCCTTTTAAGGGGACTAAGTTGTAAATTCACCATTGTGTTATTACGGTGTTGTCTTTTTTTTCTTTAGGTTAAGTCTTACATGGGGACTTGCATTATAATTGGATCTAATTTGGACCTAATGTGCAAAAGGACCCCACTTGCATGCTAAGATCCATGGCTCCAAGCAGGTATACGTACGTGAAGGAAAATTGCCACCAGTTTCCTTTCCCACTTTTATTCTTGTCATTGTATTATTATTATTTATATATATTCTATTATCCTCTCAATGGTATTTATTGATGGCTAAGTTCCATGGCTCCATACACGTTGATTTGGTCCGACATAGCTATATATGCATATATATAAATAATTAAAACTAAAATATAATGCTTGGATATATGATATATGAAACCGTCACTGCAATATATTGGTTATGAGGTCGAATATATAATCCCTTTTGCGGGTTATTATGTTATATGGTACAAATATATATACCAATATAAAACACTGTAAGTGAAACATATCCTTTGTAGAGCCATGAGAAATAGACATATATAACATATCCTTTGCACATTTGAATCTTTTATAGCATATCCTTTTGCAGAGCCATACGAACACTGTAAGTCTTGTGCAATGCATATGAGATCTGGAGAGGTCGAATTGTTTTCGATGTTGTAGTTCTCAACAAAATATCTGATCTCATTTTATTCAAGTTGCATATATGATATATGAGATCAATATAGTTGTTCTCCACTTGGTTCATACATTCTGTTTGACGTGGCGCTAGAAACCAAGATGTTGATTTCTAAGTGGTGTTTCGATTCATGTCTGATGAGTTCCAGACTTGATTCCAAATTAATTTATTAATCAAACGGTCTCGGTGTAATCGTTATTCTAACACCAATAAAAAATAACGTTGCACATATTTCTTTCGGTTATCCAAGTTTTCCATTAGTCGAGTGAACCAAATCCACTTGAATATACGTTTCAACATATATACATTTTTTCTTATTTCCTCCCATTAATATTCATGTTTCTGGGCGTATACAAGTTTTGACTATGTAAACTTTCCTGAGTCAGTTACTTCGTTTAATTTTACCGTTCATATTGGGTCCATATGGAACCATAATATTGCGGTAGTGACCAATCATATTTGTTGATATAAGCCAATTTGACGTAGTTTTGGTTATTATCATTATTTTTTGTATCAAATGTAGAACCATTATATTTATTTGGTTCAAGTATTTGTCATTTTCTGGTTAAATTTCGGCAGCCTTCCGGCGTCCTTTTTTTTGTCAAATTATAGTCGATCAAACCGGGTTCGATCCTTCAAAAAGGAAGAGGCCGGAATGACGTATTTTTCCCAAGCCAAACGGGTACGATTCCCCAAGGGAGGTGGCCGTTTGGCTAAACGGGCGACCGTCCGGGTTCGATTCCTTAAAAGGAGGAGGCCGGAACGGTCGTTAAGTACACGGATGGGTACGGATCCCCAAGGGTGTGGCCACCCGTGCACATTTAGTTTAATTATTATTATTATTACAGAAAATATTCGCCGGAATTTGCACTTGCCGGAGTTGCGGACGTGCTCGTTGGAATAATCCGAAGATGTTGAATTGTTGTCGAAGCTATGCGTCCGGAGTTGTTCAATTGTTGCCGGTGTTGCTGTTGTTGGGATCGACGGAGCCGGAGTTGGAATAAAGGAGCCGGAGTCAAGGGAATTGCTAGGACCGAAGACGGTTTTCTCGCAAGGAGCGTCGAACTCTCCTCACCGACAACAAAGAACCAAACTGGATCTCCTCTCCCTCACGTCACTCTCTCTTTTCTTTCTCCCTCCGTTTTCTTTTCTGGTTACTCTTTTTTTTCACAATTTCTCCCTTTTTCTGGTCTGTCCCGTTCTTCCCTTCTTCTTCTTTTTTTGTTTTTCTTTTTTTTTTCTTCCCTCTTCCATTAGCATTTATAGTGACTTGATTGGTGGTTGCATGAGGAGTGGGGTGTTGGACGTGTATAGGAAGTGGTTGAGGTGGAGATGGGATAATGTGGAGTATGGGAGACGTGTGGGAGTTGGTTTGGAAGAGAAGTAAAAATGCTAAAATTGGAATCACGTATGCATGAGAATTCCTTCACGTTGAGCATGCAATCTTTTTTTTTTTTTACTTCTTTAATGGCAAAATTTCATTTTCTCCTTTGAATATTGTGAAATCTCACATTTCTTCATGCTTTGACTATTTCCATGTCCAATTTAATAATACATAGATCAAGAGATTAACCACTAAAAATGCTACATCAAATCTCACTTTAAAAATTTCTTAATAATTTTTTTTGATGTTATTGCTTAGTCTTATTTAAATAGAGTTCCAATTTCAATATAGTTTCAAATTGGGATGGCAATTGGTTGATAATTATTAGAATATTTTTTGGTCATTTGAGATGTATATATTTTATTTTGTGTCAACATCCCCCTATGGATGTGCATAGTTTTTGTTCAATTTTATGCCAAATTCCAAGTTACCCCCTTAATTATCTCTCCCCCTTTGACATCCATCAAAAATAATAATTATTTAAGACTTTAAGCATAGAATTTGGATGTCTTGTAATGAAGTTGCTCCCCCTAAATTTTGCACTTCATTACTCTAATAAAAGATATAACATTTAAGCTCCCCCTATCAATAAGGCTAAATGGAAACAATGAGTATGATTCAAGTTAAGTTCATTTAAGTTTCAACTTAAGTCTTATTCTAACATCCATTTAAAATTTGACATTTAGAATCAATGGATGTGATAAATGATTTGCAATGAATAGGGTATATGATTTGCAATGAATTGAAATTCTAAAGATATGACAATTAAGCATATAAACTAGATTAGAGCTAAATTTTCAGAAATTTCAAGGATAGAAATTTATACCAAATTTGAATCTTGATTAGCTCCAATCTCATTTGGTGATGCAACCGGATTCGAATTCGACGCTTTGGCTCACCCGGTCACCACCAATTTCCTCCTCAAGCTCCTACAAGTGTAGACTTAGGTACCCAAACAACTTTGGGTCCTTGAACATTAGCTTTTGGGATCCAAACCATTTTGGTTTTGGGTGCCCATACACTTGAGGAACTAGATTTAACAAATAAATGCTTGCCATTTAAAGTAATATGAGATACATGGTTTTTCAAATGCACATTCTATCCTAAACCATGTTTAGCTAATGATTGTCTTTGACTACTCAAAAGCATATCAAGCATTTTTGTTCCTTTAGTGAACATTTCAAGATCTTTTCTTAATTGCATATTTGAAGCTTTAAGATCTACATGTTCATCAATAATGGGTGTTTTACTTAGACTAGCAAGTGATGATTCATTTGATTCAAGTCTAGCAATCACCTTATTCTTTTCATTTATGATTAATTCAATTTGGCATTTGAGATCATTTATAGTTTTTCTAGCATTTTTGTTCTTTTCACAAATGATCTCATATTGTTTAACTAAATCATGAAATGCATTTTGAAGCTCATCATGTGTATAATTTTCATTATTTGCACTAGAGTTTGAGCTATCACTATAATAAGACTTAGTTGAGCATGAATTACTAGAACAAGAGTTAGAATCTACCTCACTTTGATCTTCAATAGCCATGAAGCATGAGTGAGCCACTTCTCTTCTACTTTGCAAGGAAGAAGACGATGATGATGGTGATGAAGAATCATCCCATGTAGCCTTGTGTGCTTCCTCCTTCCTTTCTCTTCTCTTGCTCTTCTCCTTTTCTTTTCTCCTCTCCCTTCTCTCCTTTTTCTTCTCCCCTTCTCTTCTCTCATTTTCACTCTCCTCCCTCTCTTTTTCTTTTTCTCTTTTCTCACTTCTTCTACCTCTTCTTTCATTCTTTTCTCCTTTATCCCTCTTGAGGTATTTGAAGAAGTCTTGGGCAAGGACCTCAATGTCCTCTTCTTCCACCCTCCTTGGCTCATCAAAATTTGCATGTAATGCCACCACGGAGTTTTTCTTTGATGCTTCCTTCTCTCTTCGATGACTCAATTGGAGCTCATAGGCCATGAGATTTCCAATGAGTTCCTCCATCTTCAATTTTGAAAGATCGTGCGATTCTTCGATTGCCACGACCTTGTCTTCCCAATCGTTGCTCAATGACCGGAGGAATTTTCGAGTCATCTCTCCTTCATTTATCCTTCTTCCAAGAATCAAAAGAGAGTTAGTGATATCGGTGAAGCGAGTGTTCATGTCGCTTATGTTCTCACCGATTTGCATAGAAAATATTTCATATTTATGCATGAGGAGACTTATCCTAGTTTCCTTGGTTTTGCTATCACCCTCATGATGCATTTGTAACCTATGCCATATTTCATTGGCACTTTCACATCCCCTAATTCTATTGTATTCTCCCTCATTAAGGCCACAATAAAGAATATTCATAATTTTTGAATTCATTTCAATTTCTTTCATTTGAGCCCTAGATAGAGAATCTAAATCATCTTCATTTGGGGGTATGTATGGATTTTGAATAAACTTCCAATACTTAAGGTCATTTGATATTAAAAAGATTTTCATTCTATTTTTCCAATAATCATAATTTGACACATTAAGCAAAGGAGGCCTTGTGGTGCATAAACCCTCTAAGTGATTAGATGTTGAAGCCATGCTAAAATTACGGTAAAGTAATGAAATTTAGCTAACAAGGCTCTAATACCAAATGTAGGATCGTGTGGGTTATGGGTCCACTAATCACTTTTAATCTAATCCCTAATTTTCTACTTGATTAAGCAAACAAATGCGCAGCGGAATAAACAAACAAGTAGAGAAAGAAAGAAAATGCAAACCACAAAAGACGCGTCGGTTTTTATAGAGGTTCGGCACCCCACCCGGGTCCTAGTCCTCTCTTGTAAGCTCCGCTCGACTCCGCGAGCTCCGCCTACGTCTTCACTAACCACTCCCCGTTCCGGGCCGGGAGAGAACGCCTTTACACCACAAGCAACGCGAACAACCCTCGCTTGCTTGAATTCTTCCTCTCACAATCCGAGAGGGACACTTCGGGCTTTCACCGAAGTCCTTGCTTCTTTTGACAACACTTGTAACTGAGTGGGATTCACTCTCTAATTGAGCACACTTTGAGTAGGATGAGTATATGATCAAATGTGTGAAGTTTAGGCTTAAAGAGTGTAGAATTGGGAGCTTTGAGGATTGAGGTTTCTCTCTAATGTATTGGGACAATTGGAGTTGGAGAGTTGTGTTAACAACAAGTCTTGATCCTCTATTTATAAGCTCCTAAGGTATTCTAGCCGTTGGGGATAGATTTGATTGGGTTTTGTGCAAGATACACAAAGCAGAAAATCGGGCTGCAAATCTGTCCAGAACCGGTCGACCGAAACAAGTAAACCGGTCGACCGTTAACTTGATTTCAAAGAGAACGGTCGAACAAAAGAATATTCGGTCGGACAAACGAGCTAGAACTTAACTCTACTTAAGTGAATCGGTCGAACCAAAGTGTGGGCGGTCGACCGATAAGGGGATTCGGTTGAGACAAAGGTCAATCGGTCGAACGAGAAATGTGTCGACCGATAGCAGGGAATTTGGTTTCTGAAAATATGTTCAACCGGTCGACCGAAACAAGGTCTTCGTTCGACCGGTTACCGAATGTATTTTGGGGTTAAGTTTTGTTTTATACGAATACGACCGTTATAGGAATACGACAAGAAAAACGGTCATATTAAAATCCGGGATCGGTCGACCGAAAAGGTAGAACCGGTCGACCGGTAGAGTTCGGTAAAATCACTGTGGAGAGTCTGTTATAAACCGGTCGAACTGAGAACTGGTTCGGTCGACCGGTTCACACAGGAAATCTGGGTTTAAGTTTATAAGTGATTTCCGACTAAGTTTTGGGTGATCTAATGAAGTCCAAATAATGTGAAATTTCGTGTGTGACTTCTATAGGGAACCTATTGTGTATGTGATTGGTTTTTAACTCTTGTATGCTCAATTTACACATGTTCCTAAGACTCAAAATAAAATCAAGATTACAAGTCTTCATTTAGCTTTATTACAAATCTTGACTTGATTTCCTTCCTTCCATGAGTCTTGATCACCTGTAGAGGTTAGCACATGCAATATATATGCAATGCAATATGTGTGCTACTCTACATCATCATAATTAAGATTAGGTTAATTAAATCATCAAAACCTAGATTAAGGCCAAAAAGCCAACAATTAGCAATACTTACAAATTCATTAAGAAGTTCTAAATTATGTTTAATATTAGTTAATAGAGTCGGGTTTCCGGTCATATGGTTTGTGGCACCTGAGTCAATAATCCATTTTTTATCAGAAGATTTATTTCCAGAAAACATAAAAGTGTAATTTTCCAAGGATTTTACTATACATGCATATTCACCTGAACGTTGGGGGGAGTTCTGCAAAATATTGTTCAAGTGGGCTACCAACTGATTAAGTTGTGTTGGATCCCCACTCGGCCCAGATCCACCCTTTAAGTTCATGAACTTTGCTCCACCAGAGTTGGTTGCTTGGGTTATGTACTCGGTTGGAGCACCCATATTCGGATACCCATTCGGATCTCCCTTGGTATAAAGGCTCCTGGATCCGCCTCCCTTGTTTCCATATCTGGTTTCCTGCAAAAAGGAGTTAGGGTTAGGGTTTCCTGTCGGATGGCCTCCGCCTCCCATGGTTGGATGTGCGGTGTTGCAGCCGCAAAAGCTTGAGGATCTCGTGTTGCCCCTCCTGTCCTCACCTCTCCTATCGCCATCCTTTGATGGCCGGAGGTGGGGATAGAGAAACCAGCATTTGTTCTTGTTGTACCCAGGATTTTTGCAATGTTTGCACTATTTGTCCTTCCGATTCCCGTATCTTTTCTTATTGTTGTGGTTTTGGCTTTGATTTTGTGATTTTCCGACAAGAAATGCATGATTTTCACCTTCGGTTTGGATGTTGTTTTGCCCTTGCGGATGAGTTGTGGTTCTTCATCGAGTTTGGTCGCGTTGAATCATAGCGGTGATTGTAGCAAGTGGTGGGAGTTCTGGTGCCAAGAGCAATTGACTCCGTATTGTTTCGTAGCTTGCATCAAGACCTACCAAAAATTGGTAGATCTTGTCTTGTTCTATTCGTTACTGGATTACTCTAGCGTCAGTAGTTGGGGGTTCGTATACTCCCAACTCATCCCACGCCTTTCTAAGAGTACCTAGGTACTCAGTGATGCTTCTTGAGTTTCAACAGGTTTGTGATATCTCCTTCTTGATTTTGAAGACGTGTGCGTAGTTTTGCGCCTTCCCATAGTGTTCGTGGATAGCAGCCCACAGTTCCTTTGCACTATCTTTGTACAGAAAAATTTGCGCTGATACTTGGTTGCATGGACGCGATGATCCATGACATAACAAGGTGGTCCATGTTTTGCCATTCTTCCTGCTTGCTTTCAGTTCCATTTCCTTCGGGTTTTTTGGTCTTCCTAGTGATGTGGCCAACTCTCCCTCTGCCACTGAGGGAAAGTGTGACCGCCCGAGCCCACGACAAGTAGCTTGTCCCATTCAAGAGTGGTGAGACAAGGCGCGAGGTGGCATTTGCTTTTGAATGATTTTCAATGTCGTCTGACATGGCTTTTGAGGGTTTGGGTTTGGATGTTGGCTATGGTGGCCTTCAATCCTCTTAGATGAGGTGAAGGCCGGTGATAAACTCTGGGGAGAATCTGAGGTCGTGGGATCAGTACTCTGATACCATGTTGATTTTGGGTAACTATGAAATATTTTATTATTTCCTTGATTATGTGAATTATACATTTGTGTGTGTATAGTATACAAAGATAAAACTGTTGGAATAAGTCTGTTGAAGACTTTCCAAACTAAGGGGAGCATGGATCTTCAATTGTTTCCATGTATGCTTGATCTTGAATGATAGTGTTGCGGAGGTAGGGATTGTCTTGATTGGTGCAACTGCTACGATGAGGATTCTCTGAGCCAATTAGGTTGGTTTTGCTCTATTTGCAATATATTTTCAACGTGTTTGCTTACAAAATAAAAAACCATGCACAAAAAATAATCATTGAACTGATTTAAAATATTAACAAAGTATAATTAACCTGGATATTTTAGGTGTCGGATGAAATATAACTAAAACCATTCGTTACTATATACTAAATCTTAAGAAAAAATGACATCAAAAGATAATATTTTTCTAGACTAAAATGATCAACTATAATATAAAAAAATTATAGTCTACTTCAAATGACTAAAAAAGTTATTACAAATCAATAATCCTTTTTGTACTTGTGCACTTCCGAGGAAGGGTACATTTGATTTTTTTGCGACCAAAGTAAAAAAGAAAACATAAATCAATCAAAACATTTTTGTATTATAAGACATAGGGTTGTCAAGTTCTGCTCGGGATCGATAGATCGCTCGATGTTTGCTCGATTTTGCTCTGATTTTGCTCGAAATTGCTCGGATCGGTTAGTAACGAGCCGAGCACGAGCAGACCCCGCTCGCTCGATACTCGCTCGATGCTCGCTCAATTATCGCTCGAAACCTATTACTATATCCAATTATTTGATTAACCTGAATATTCTATCCAATTACCCGATCGGTAAAGTGTTAAACTCATTAAATAAACTAATTTACCAAACCCAACAATCCATTTAACAAACCAAACCAAAATACTCATTAGAATCAAAACCATATTAGTACTAAACTTTTCATTTTTTCAGTATTTTTTTTCTCATTCTTTTCTACACCAAAAGTTCAAATAAATTAAGATTTGGGTCAGGTAGATGATCTTATTTATAAGATGTTGATGTTGTGAGTTGTCCTACAATTTAGAAGATTGTGTTTGATTTTAATATTGTGTTGATTTTGTTTGATCCAAGTGTATAATCTTATTTATAAGATGTTAATGTTGTCGTATAATTTATAAGATTGTGTTTTATTTTAGGTGTTAATTTTAAGATTGTGTTAGTAACTATTATTATATTTGTCTTAAGTAATTTTATAATTTACTTATTAGGACAACATTATTAGGAATTCAATACCAAAAAAAAGATTTAGGTTAACAAGCCGCTCGTGAGCCGCTCGCGAGCAGATCGAACCGAGCACGAGCAGAATTTTCCGCTCGAAACCCTTAACGAGCCGATCTTGAGCAGACTCGGATCGCTCGTTTAGAGATCGATTACACCCCTAATAAGACATGCATGGTCCGAACTTATTAATTGAATTATATTAAAAATATTAAACATGTCTTGTGTATGGTGAATCCGTCAATAAAACATAACATCTGAAAAGGCAATCAAATTCGCAACAAAAATAGCATTGATTCCTTGGTAAGAAACATGGTTAGTTTTGTTGTGTTGTGTATTAATTTGCACATTGTCATGACACAAATTGAAGATCATCTTCTAGAGATGCTTAAAAGTATATTTGTTTGTTAGGTGTTATCATACTTTTTTACTTTAATGTAATGAAGTCAGTTTTTTATTGAGATACTAATGTAGTATTTGGAAAGGTAGTGCTGGTTGATTACGAGGTGCAAACGGACCAGCTATAGCTATAGCTATAGATATCATCATATTCATATTGATTTCCAAATATGGATACGATGACTTCAAAATGTGTATTCATTTCCTTAAAAAACGGACGAACAGAATTAGAAAACATATTTAATTTTAGGTATTAGAATGCATATCAACTATGTATTTAATATATTAACTAACAAATTGGTAATTTTTAAATGTAATAGTAATTTTATACTTAGAAAATGTCAACCGTTAAGGTTTAATTGCACTATAACATATATATGGGAAAACAATATATATCCAACATATATTCTATGGATACTTGTATCAACATCCTTTTGAAAATTCATATCGGTATCTAGTAAAATTTGAAATTCAATATCTGTATCCGTATTCGTATCCGCAAAAACCTAAAAATCAATATCCATATTTATATCCATATCCACCTAGATATGGAAAATTTGAATCAAGTGTACACGTTCAATGTTTATTAAAAATGATTAACTTGTAGTTTATCATTTTTATTGCTTCTATAATTGAACATATCATCCGCTTTGTATAATAACATTTGAAAAAAAATTCGTAAGTTAAAGTACGTAGAAAATTAAATAGGTTCATCAGCTTAACTTTATTGAGACTATAATTTTTTGGAGAAGGAAATTTTATAAGAAAACATTATTAGCAACTGCAATTTAACATTGTAATATAGTTATTATCGACATAACCTTTTACTGTTTTACAAGATCAACCTCGATCAGGTCAACCCATTCCAAAGTCCTTCACAAGAATTAGGATTCAAACGTGGAATGAGTATATTCTTCTCTTAGTGAAATCAATTGACATATTTTTTAGAATATCTATTAACTACCAGTTATTATCATTCAACGTAAATAAAGTTCAAAAGGTTGAATTAATTAACATTTACAAATATCCTTAAATTTTGAATCATACAATACAGTAGAAAACGTCAAAACCAATGACGGCTACCTAATTGTTTTTAGTTCGCTAATTCTTTGATGTTTCGTTTTTCTACTTTTATTACATATGAAAATCACATCATCTTTTCTAATATTCGTACAATCCATTAGAAGTACATTATTTGATATAATTACTTTCATAGTTATACAATTTCAAAAAACAATTTTTTATACAATGACATAACTTTGATTTTTCTACAAAAAAAGCATTGCAATTTGTTAAAATATGATGTATTTTTCTTGTGACATAAGTAAATAATGTTCTAATATGTATAAGAAGAGAGATGTATTAGCTATGAAAGTGTAATGTTCAACTTTTCGAGAGTAAAATTTGGAAGCTGCACAATACAAAGTTAACAAAGATGCAACTTTCAAGCAGAAGTTTGAATGGTTACACTAACTTTGAATTCAAATGGTAAACATATCACATCCAAAATTATTCATACATTATCAGGAAAAATATTTGAATATGTAATACAAAAAGGCCTATAAATTGCATGTCATTTCACGCATAAATCAGAAGTATTAAAACTATTATCTAAAATGGCTAAATCCGTCATGAATGTTTTCCTTCTACTGGTTCTTGTAATTTTCTTCCATGGGGTAACAGGGAGAATCATTACAAGTGGTGCTCTCAAGAATTCTAGAAAAACCATCAAGGTGTGTAAGTTATAACTTTCATAGTTTCATATTGTTTACAACATTATCATTTGTTGTTATGCTTCTTTTTACCAACCAAATCATATGAATTAAAATGGTTTAAATCTACAGAGTGAAGATGGGGACATCATTGATTGCGTAGATATGCACAAACAATCATCTCTTCACCACCCGTTGCTAAAAGATCACACTGTTCAGGTATATTTTGTTCTCATAAATATGTTCATGTTTTCATAGTGCTATAATCATACTTAATAAAAATTGTCTAACATATATACTAATATTATACCCTTCAGATGAGTCCAAGTAGAATCCCAAGCTTGGAAATTGAACGCACATCCAAGAAGGAACTTCAACAACTGTGGCATAAAAGTGGGAGTTGTCCAGAAGGAACAATTCCTATCTTAAGGAGCACTGGAAATGTGAAAAACTTAATGGATAGTGATTCAAATGGGGATGTGTCAAATCAGACAATGTTGGACTATAGTGCAAATGATATTAATGTATGTTTTATTTTATCGTTATAGAGTTATTTTCTTTACAAATCTAATACTCTATTATTATTATTATTTGCAATGCAGGCAGCTGTTGGCTATGTCTATGATATAAGGGAGGGACCATTTTATGGAGGCAAGGCTTTAATGTCCATATGGAATTTATTCGTTGAGAACGGAGAGTATAGCAAGAACTATGTCTTAGCTGCTGATTGCAAGGGAGATAATTCGACAACACTAGATGACATGGATATTTTGAATTTTGTTGCTGCTGGATGGATAGTAAGATCAACTTATTATCTCATAAATGAACCCTTATACTCTATGAAAAATCACATAATAATGTATTACATATTTTTTTAGTTAGGATATTATTCAACAATTCATTCACTTCATGTGTAAAGTAAAGTTTCATTTTTTAGCTTTATATATATTTAATATTGCGCTACAGGTTGACTGCAATACCTTCGGCGACAATCATCCACGGCTATATGTTGAATGGCGTGTACGTTGACATCTCATATTTTTCTAATTGAAGTTAAAGATAGTAAAGTATATGGGAATGAAAAAACTGAAATCACTCATATCATACTAATAACTTAGAGTTACATGTTTGCAAAATGCAGGCTGGTAGTGTTGGTTGCTATAATACATTATGCCCAGGGTTTGTACAAGTCAGTAACGAGATAGCTCTTGGTTCGACATTTACGCACGTATCCGTCTATAATGATCCACAACAACTTTATTCGCTTGATGTCCACATTAGACAGGTAAAGTAATTACTGCACAAAAACTTTGTCTTTCTATAAACATAACTTTTATTGAATCATTAATTTTTAGGATGAATTGTTTGGATGTCATTAACAATCAATGAATTTGACTTTATATCATCTGAAAATTACTATTTGACATAACATCGTAGAAACCAAAAAACTTATTTTAATGTCATTATTTCTTTCTTAATGTCATTCCGCCAGTGAACCTCCGTTATTCGTTAGTTTTTTCTGTTAACTTATGTTAATATATATCTCAAGGATACGGATAGTGGACATTGGTGGGTGGATTTCGGAGGTGAAATGGTGGGGTATTGGCCGAAGGATATTTTTAATGATTTTTCGAAAGCATCAGCAATTGTTTTTGGTGGGGAAGTCTTGAACAAAGCAAGAAATGGAGGCCACACTACGACACAAATGGGAAGTGGACATATTCCCAGTGATACCGAGAAATACGGAAGGGCTGGAGATGTCGAGGAAATTACTGTACGAAAGTTTGACAACAATTACTACAATATTCCATTAAAAAATCTTGTCACAAGTCCACTTTGTTATTCGTACCTTCCCAGTAACGATGCTACAGAAGATAGTTCTTCTACCTTTTATTATGGTGGGCCAGGAGGAGCTTCCTGCGACAAAACAACATAATAGTAGTTATTATCAATTAATATTATCATTGTCAAATAATCATGCAATTTGCATGGATGTATAAAAGTACGTACGTTATGAACTATTGTTTGTTGGTATTATATGTGCACATAGCTATTAAGCACAACTCTATTAATTATGTGGCTTGGCTAGTTTGAACAATGAATGAAATTTATTCTTCTACAATTTGATAGTATTGTAATCAATAAATGCTATATGTTCTATTTGTATGACTACAAAGCATATACATGTTTTCTGTATCGCATGTGTGGTTGAATGTAACAACAAAGTATTCAACAATGTGTGGCTGGTAGAGAATATCACACAAAATAAAATATCAAACTAAATGATATTAATTAACTAAAATTTCAAATATCTCATTATATATATTGATGTTGTAAGATACTTTAAAATAACAATACTCAAAATGAACTTAGAGTCAAAATTATAGAGAATTGATGACTTATTATTAACGACCAAAGTAATTAAATAATTAAATTACTGAGAATCTGGAATACAACTTTAGAAATACATACACATATATCGTAAATATATAATATGTCTGCATGATTGTCAATCTCGTGAATGCATTTTTTGTGTTAAGAATTACGAAACGGAATTTTAAGATTTGATGTCATAATAAAGGATCTCAGAACCAAATCGGACGTCGAACCGGCAACGTCAAATGTTCAAAGGTTCGACCGAGGTCGGACCGGAATCGAACCAGTTGAACTGGTGACGTCAGCATGACGTCATAAATATATATTATAGTTATAATAATCATATTTAATTATCTATTAAGCAAAAAAATATTCAAAACATCTACAATATCAATATTTTTAGGGTTGGGGTATAGATTTGCGTTTGGTTTTTTTTGGATATGTAGTAATCTGAATAACTGAATACATAATCGAGTACTGATATAAAAAAAATAAAAAAACAGATTTTTTTTCCTGAACAGGTGGTTGAACCCAATTCACCCTAGTTCAATGCAAAAATGGTTTTGGGAGGTGAATCAGACCGGACATGCCTCAGGTTCCGGTCCGATTTTCAGAACAGTGGTCATAATATCTTCTGAGTTGAACAATCTATACCCCGTAGTAATAGAGAAACTGATCTAGACATCTGGTACAAGTCTTGAGACCATAAGATAGTTCAAAATAATTGATAAGTGCAAAGAGAAGAATTTTAATTACTTTTTTGCACATGTATATGTAAAATAGCTAGTGAAATTGGATGTCGGTCCATCAAATGTGAAAATTGACCTATTACAATTGCTCCATGTCTATTTCGTATTTTGAGTATTAGCAGATGAATTTGATCTATCATGTGAGTTATATTTAAAAATTAAAAAACTCAAAGAGTTTTATGATTCCTATTAAGAGGTTTATAAAAAAGACCAAATATTGCATCAAAGTTAATTGGGTGTTTTGCTTGCGTGCCACTAAATAGTAATTGTATTGTCTAAATGCCATTGACCTTTAACTATTTATCTGTATGTCATCGGAAAATTTTAAAGGTTGTCCAAATGCCATTGAAAAGTTTTGGTATGCCATTTGACAGTTAAGTTCGACGGATTCCGTTTATTTTAGTTAATTTTTTCCTAATAATTCATTAATTATTCATTTTTTAATGTTTATTATTATTTTAAAATTTCCACAATTTACCAAAACTTTTGATTAAGAGAAAAATATCTGATTAAAAAAATTGTGGAATTTTAAAAAACTGAAAAACATTAAAAATAGAATAATTAATGAATTATTAGGAAAACAATTAACTAAAATAAACGGAATCCGTCCAACTTAACGGTCAAATGGTATACCAAAACTTTTCAATGACATTTGACCAATCTTTAAAACTTTCCGATGGCATACAGATAAATAGTTAAAGGTCGATGACATTTGGACAATACAATTACTTTTTAGTGGCATACAAGCAAATCACCCAAGTTAATTTCATTCAAACATATGATATTACCTATAAACGATTCATATTACTAAATAACAATTACTTAATTTACATTCTGCTTATGTTACAAATGTTGGATGGAACTCATGAATTTCACCTTCATTCGAACATGTGATATTATATTACAGTCATGTAATACTATTACTAGCAAACAAATCGTATCACTATCAATATATTTCATTACGTTCATCTCGCACAATATGCTAAAAATGCAATTCTAAGGTAACAAATCTAAGCCCCTTACAATCACACAGTTCATATTAATCAATGACCTAGACAAAATAAGTAGTTACTAGTATTTGCGATGTTAAATAAAAAATAAGTTCTCTTCACCCATACCGAACAAGTACAGTAATCCTCTAAATTTTCAATTACTTTTTCAACACCTTTTATTTCCATCAAATAGAATTTAACACAAAAGCCAACTTCTTCTAATTTTTTAACCACAAAATCAGAATCCTCTGTTATTTCTCTTGATTCAAGTACCATGTTAGTAGGGTTTCAAAACTTAAATCGTAACAAAATTGTGTCAAAAAATACGAAATCTCTTCGTGTAACACAATATCTCGATCATACGTATATTTTAATATTATTTTATGAAAACAATATAATTGTACTGATTAATATGTCTTAACTTGCTTAAATTTTTTTCTTTCGGTTTCTAACTACTATTTCACTTTAAAATACATAACAACACTTAAACTATAATAGTAATCCTCTCATTTCTTCAACTACTTTTTCAACATATTTTATTTACATCAAATTGAAATTTAACACAAGAGAGAAGTCCTTGTAATCTTTTAATCACAAAATTAGAATCCTCTCTTATTTCTCTTTGATTCAAATACGGTTTCAAAAACTAAAAACAAATAACAAAATTGTGTCAGAAACTATGAAATTTGTAACACAACATCTCGACGATGCATAAATTTTATTATGGATTTTTTTTTCAAAATAATCATAAAAAAGAAAAAAATATAAGGCTCAAAAATTTATTTGGCAAAATAGGAGGCGAATAAACGAGACCTGTGATACTGTTTTTATTAAATAAAAAAAGATACCACTCATGTCATTTTCATTTGCACCTTTAATGAAAACGAAATCACGAATGTTGTTTTCATTAAACAAAAAACGATATCCGAGATATCATTTTACCTATGGCGAGAAAAGTGTCGCCAACTAAGGGTGTAAATGGTTACAAACTATCCGAGTATTCGATTCGAAAATTTCTATTTAGTTGGTATTTAATAAGTTATATTTTTCCAATTTAATTTCGGATACGGATTTGGTTTTAAAAAAAATACCAATTAAAAATCGGATACGGATTCGGATACCAGGTGTTTCAAATTCAAATTATCTGAATACCAGATACATTTATTATATCCTAAGAGCAAACTAAAGTTTTCCGTTGGTGCATTGGTTAAATGTCGTCTCCGTGATACATGGACCCACAATCGAACCTCACCTAGGCACTGCCTCCCTTTTTATTTGGTCGAAATTTGAAAAAACGGAAAAAAGTCACTGGAGAATCGTTCTTGCGTCTAAACTAATTCAACCCAACCGCTAACCACTCAACCAAACTTCATTTGTGCATATCTCGCATGTTCAAAGTTATACAAAGAGCGCTTTCTGTGTCTGGTGCTCTCAAACCTTAGTCCCACAACGTCTGAGTTTGTTTCTCAAGAATCATCCACTCTATAAAACTAACATTGTCATTCCGAGTTTCATCCCAACCAGTTGTGTGTTGCCCTCTAAACATGCAGTATGCTCTACAGAAAATATTTAAGAGTAAATATTGGAATTAAAAAAAAAGGTTTGTTTGCTTTTAGTTCAGATAGTGTTATTTTTGTTTATCAACAATTTGAAATGGAAATTTTTTGTTCTATTTAATTTCAGATAATATCCGAATACCAATTACTATTCAATTTTTTTGAAGATTCAGATACTTCTGATTTCGGATTTGAATTCAAATTTGGTAATGGATTATGAAATTCGGATATACTAGATATCCGAGTCAAATTATCCGAGTTGCACCCCTATCACCAACCCATCTTTCCCTGCCTCTCCCTCACTCCTCCTAACCGCTTAGACAATGGTCTTTTACCTTAATCTCCAACGATCTCGTCATCTATCTGTTGTTCCCGTCTTCTGGTATGTGTTTTGAAAGTCTTTATATATATATTGGTTTGTATTAGATGTGTGTGTCTTAATATTTGGGTTGTTGATTTGTATTAGATGTGTATGTGTATGTCTTAATATTTGATTTGTATTGAGTTGTGGATATATGTAGTTATTGTCTTTAGTGATTATATATAGTTATTAGATTGCCTGGATATGTTTTGAAATCTATTTGAGTGATTAATCTCGATATCCTTCCTATGCTCTTCAAATGTGTTTTATCAGGAACGACACCATCATACCAAAATTTAATTTGCAATTCCTGATTCTTGCACCGAGCATGTCTTGCATATTTTCACTAATACGTCTCAAACAAAATCTATGAACGCGACCTCGTTCTGGGGAAACAATGTCTTTACGATATTTGTAAGGCCCAGAAATCAATCACTAGTGATACACAATCCATCTTGTGTGCATACTCTGCTTGACAAAATACTTAAGAACCACTATCACGAGCTTCCTGATTCCTTTTCAACCACCACAAATGACAAAAGAAACAAATCAGAGTTCGCACTGGTACACATAGCAACCAGAAGAGTATCCTGAAACTAGCCAAACAAATGAGTCACATCAACACTCAACACAGGTCTACAATGCTTGAAACCTTCAACATATGCCACAAAAGACCAGGAAATATGTTGCAACAGCTCAATGTTTGGGTTTAGTCTCATCGTCCGAATCTCGACTACTTTGCCCGGTGATTGATTCGTTTTATATTAACCGCAAGTGCACGGTCGCGTTGAAGCGGTGACAAATATGGGTCGTCCACTGGGAGATGTGTCGACGTTTGGTTTGTGCGAAGGCGAGTGGTAAAGAAAGGAGAGAAAGATTGATTACACTAAATTACACTAGAATGCAAAAGGAAATGAAAGATAAGCAATAAAACTAAACCCCAAATGGGGTAGAGAAATAATGTGAATATAAAAGATGTGTGTGTGTGTTTAATTAAGCTCCTCACAACATGTAGTGCATGAAATCATAAAACTAAATCCAACTTTGCCTCCACATGAATTAACATAACACTATATCATTAAAGCATACAAGACAATAATTGGAATGAAGCTAAATGAACTCAAGTATAAAGACTAGACCTACTATGCCTCCACATGAAATAAGATAACTCAATATCATTAAAACATACAAGACATTAACCAAGTTAAAGGCAACAAGAGTACATACACTACAAATTGTGTTTCCAATATTAATTTCATCCATATCCTAACTTTATCATTCCCCATAAAATAGGTCCACTAATCAAAGCATAAGCTAAACTTCATTCAAGAGCATTAGCATATCAAAGATAAGAGTGAAAGCCCATTAGATGGTTATGGAAATCATATAAAGCTCAAGGGATTAAGATAACACACACTTAATACACTACATGATCATATCACATATTTCTCCACCCCCCAAATGGGGATGGAACTACTCACTACTCATTGCACTAACTATATTAACAAGATGAAGCATAATACTGAAATTAGGGGTGTCAGTGGATGTCCGAAATCCGAGAATCCGTCCGCATCCGTATTCGTTTTATCCGAGAATCCGTCATCCGTGAATTCGTATTCGTATCCGAAACTTAATATCCGGGGATTGGCGGAGCGAATATGGATATTGATACATCCGATCCGAATAACATCCGATCCAAGATTGAATATCCGTATTATAAGATCTGTATCCGTATCTATATCTGTATATGTATCCGTATCCGTATCCGTTTAATATCATACATAACATATATATCTATTAAAAAAATTATAATTTATATATAGTTGCTAATTTATTGTAACTTAAAGTGGATGAGTTAATCTTATTAATTTATCTTATTAAGTTGTAATATGAAAATGTATGTCCTTTTATATAATTTACCCAACAACTATATAAAACCTTTTTCACCAGAGCAAACCCCTAACCTAACCCTAATCCTCCCCAGCCGCCTCACCATCATCCCAAGCCGCATCCTCCTCTTCCCGTGCCGTTTCCGCCTCCTCTTGTCGCGCCTCATCGTGTTCATCCTTCCTCCTCGTCATCTTCGCCTCCTCTCGTGTTGTCCTGCTCTACCAGCAGATCGTGTCCTCCTCGACTCCTGACGTGGATCCAAGTCCATGTGAGACGATTGTGGCTCTTTTCCTACTTAAGTCATTCCTTTCTACCTTGTTTTTTTGTCTACTGCTTTGATGGAGATTCAATATGTGTTCATATAGCCTTCCTCAATTTTATACAAACGTACAGTTTGTATTTTTGTAACATGTATTTGCCATCTCTCAATTCCTCAACTCTACAATGGCTAATATGATGTATCTAATAATATTGATTTACTGTTTTTGTAATATCAAGGTATGTTTTGAACTAGATCAATGTTATAAATGCAGCCCTTTTCGTTTATTGCAAAAATAAAACAAAATTTTAAGCTCTTACATTAGTACGTTACACTCCTATTATGTAGCATTGACAATATCCGATAATTTCAAAAAAGAAAGAAGTAGATAGTAACTTGAAGTTTTTTATGTGCATTTGAGAGGCACCAGTGCTTGTTGTAGGCATTAACTACGGAAATTTGCTTGTTCCTCTTTTTATTAACTTATTTAATTTTCAATTTAATATGTTCAGAATCATTTCTGATTTTCCTGTGTATAATTGTGAACAGAAAATCCTGTGATATCCTTTTTCCCAAGAGGGTGCTCATCCCTTGGTTATCTGGCATCTCTCTTTTACTATTTTTTGGTTCAGTTCAAGTAGATTTTCAAGAAGAATCTGTCAAGTATAATACTATCACAATTAATCCACTTCATCCTTGCAAAATAGGAGTAATGTCTCACAATTATGTTACCATACTTTATGAGATTCAATAATTGTTTGCAATGTGTCACATTTTTCGCAGCATGGAAGATGATTTGCCGGTTGTAGATGGTGCTTCCGGTCCAGTTGCTCGCACCACAACAAGTCTTGTTTCGAGTTCTACACTGACCAGCAATGAGACACCTGTTGGAAGTGCAAATGTTGATGGAGTGGAAGAGTCCAATCAGGATGCAAAGCGACAAAAACAATTTACTTCGGAAGTTTGGATGCATTACAAAAGAGAAAGGTTGAGTGATGCTTCTGTCAAAGCCACATGCAATTATTGTCAAAAGGTATTTGATGGTGGAAGCGCGAAAGGTACCACCCATCTCAAAAATCATCAAAAATGTTGCATGCGTAGACCAAGAGCAGACATAAGACAACAACTTCTTAGTAAATCATCCTCTAAATTGGTGGTTCATAAGTATGATCCTAAAGTAGAAAGAGAATATTTTGCTGAAATGATCATGAAGATGGATTTGCCTTTTGTGTTGTGCGAGAATGACTACTTTAGAAGGTGGGTTTGTTATGTTGAACCTTCATATAAGTGTCGTTCAAGGAATACAGTTAGAAAGGATTGTCTTGATGTTTATGGGCAATGGAAGGGAAAACTTTATAAAGCTCTTGATGAGAATACTAGTAGAGTCACCTTCACCACTGATTTATGGACACCCGAGCACCAAACTCGTGGATATTGTTGTTTTACATGTCATTATATTGATGATAAATGGGTATTGCACAAGCAAATCATTGCCTTTCAGGACATTAACACACCACACACTAGTGATGTCTTAGCTGATTGGCTTAAAAATCGCATCATGGATTGGAACTTGGATAAAAAGATGTTTAACATTGTTGTGGATAATGCTAGTAATAATGAACCAATGGTGAACACTATCAAGACATGGTTGAATGGAAAGAACGCACTTCCTCTCAAGGGTGAGTTATTTCATACTCGTTGCACCGCTCACATCCTTAATTTGATTGTGAAGAATGGGTTGCAAGTTATTAGTCCTTTGTTGGAGAAGATTCGTAAAAGTGTGAAGTATGTTAATTCTTCTGTACATAGGGCTAATAAGTTTAGGGTTGCATTGAGTCAAACTCGGTTGACTGGGAATAAGGGTGTGTCTTATGATGTTGATACTAGATGGAACTCATCTTATCTGATGCTTGATAGTGCTTTGGATGTCCGGGATGCATTTGACCGTTTAGCAGAATTGGATGATCAATATAAGTTGTTGCCAACACCAGAGGAGTAGGAGATGGGTAGAAATATACGAGATTGTTTGAAGGTTTTTTATGATATCACAGTTCGTCTTTCTGGTAGTAAATATCTGACTGCTAATTTCTACTTCAATGATGTTTGTCACATCCATTACATGTTGATTACATGGCATAAGAGTCCTATTGAGTACATTCGGTCAATGGCAACTATGATGCAAATGAAGTTTGATAAATATTAGGATTCTTGCAGTTTGGTATTGTCTTTTGGTTCAGTGCTTGACCCACGTTACAAAATGGTGTTTGTTCAGTATGCAAATCGTCACTTATATGATTCTTGTGCTGATGAAAAAATTGATAAGATACGAGATAAGCTTACTGAGTTGTTCACAGAGTATTTGGATGCTCCTAGTAGTTCACAATGTGATGGTAGTAATCCTTCTGTAGAAGAAATGACTTATGATCCTAACCAACCATTCAGAGGAGGATTTATAGGATATGCTAGTAGTAACACTCACTTTGTATCAAGTGCAACAAAATCTGAACTTGAGATGTATTTGGAGGAGCTTTTAGTCCGGTCAACAAATAATGAGTTGTCATTTGATATATTGAATTGGTGGAGTCAGCATGAAGCTAGGTTTCCAACACTTGCAAAAATGGCTCGTGATATTTTGGCAATCCCGGTATCAACAGTTGCTTCAGAATCTGCATTCAGTTGTGCTCGTAGAGTCATTGATGACACTCGTTCTCAGTTAGGAAGAGATGTTGTAGAGGCATTGGTTTCTACAAAGGATTGGTTGCCACATTTAATCATGAGTATGTATTATTACTTAGTTGATGTTACTTTTAAATTTCTATGATTTAATTTTGTTATGATAATGAACTTATCTGTGTTGTTTAGATTCAAGTGAAGCTGAAAAGGATCAAGATTTAGAAAGTTAGATTTCTAAATTTCAAAAGAAGACCATGGTTTACCTTGAAACTAGTTTGAGAAGTTGTTTTTTATTTATTGAATACTTAGTAACAATATATTCATATAATAAATTGTCATTTTTCTTACCTTTTCTCTCTTTACATGTAAGTAGGTATCAAACGTGACTTGTATGCTACCATGGAGATGATGTTTTATGTTGGAATAATTACTTTGCTAGTTTGTTTGTTGCTTAATTGTTTGTTATGTGGTTCTTGTGTGTTTTCATATGTTGTTTCTTGTTTGTAACTTTGTATTGTTCTAATGTTTGTAATTTATGCTTTTATGACTTTGTAACTTGTATGTATTGTTGTTGAATTATGGAATTGAAGAAAACTTCTGGTTTTGATTATTATTATTATCTTCAAGTAGGAAATCAGATACGGATTTTCGAATCCGGATGTTTTCATCCGGACGTTTGGATACGGATTTTTAAATACGGATATTATTGTTCGGATACGGATAATATCCGTATTCGATCCGGATCCGTCGGATATTGATTCAGATGTACTTAAAAAGATCCGGTCGGATACGGATGTTAAAAAAATTCTCGTATTCGGATACGGATGTTGACAGATTCGGTCCGTATTCGATCCGTTGACACCTCTAACTGAAATGAAACTATACTAAGCAAGCAAGAAATACTAAAGAAACTTAAAAGGAAAGGAAAGACTAAGCAAGCATGCACAAATTAAAAGACAAGATTAAAAGAAACTAGAACAATTATTTTATTAACAATGACTCACATTGAAGGTAGCATTCTTCTCCACCTTGAGTTTTTGCTTCAAGGCTCACTCCTTAGTAGAGAGAATGTCACCAAGCAATGGGTAGTTTACAATAGAAGGTGAAGAGTTCTATTTATAGCCAAAGAAAAAGGCAATCCGGGACAATCCCCCGATGTGGGACTAAACAAATACCAGAAATGGACTAAATACACACTAATACGCGACCCACCAAAATCTTAGCAAATTTGGGCAAAACAGACCGCCAATTAGCGGTCTTGGACCGCTAATTGGCGGTCTATATGGTCCGGATCACGCTGGATTTTATTTTGGGCTTTTTTGGATGTCTTTGTTGGTCTTTGATGCATCTACTTAACTTGTTGGAGCTCCGACCCGAATAGAATTGCCAAAATACTCCCCATGATGGTGTGGAGTTTTCTGTTTTGCTCCTTGGTCCTTCGGTCTTACGTTCAGGCCCTTCTCCCTTGCATCTTAGTCCCCAGGTCTCACAATTAAGTCATTTTTCCCTGCTTTTGGGTCCTTTCATGCTTCATCTCTTCAAACCTATTTATTTCTGAAATTCAAACATAAAACTCGTCTCACAATATAAGCATGAAATGATGTTTTGGGAGCTTTCTTTTTACTTTGCCTCTCAACGGTTTTGCACATGCTAAACGCACACAAAACCTACAAAACATTTTCTTTCGCAAACACATGAAGATTTTGAAAGAAATGTGAAAATTTTAAGGCACTAGGCAAGTAAAAGAAGACAAGTCACCCAAGGATCATGGCAAGTAGATATATCGATATTAACTGCAGCACACTAACATGACCCTAACAATGCAACCAAAAGAAAACAAAAAACAAAGGAAAAGACTGGACTATGTACACACGTAAAAACACCCCCCCCCCCCACACACACCTACTTCATGCATTGTCCTCAATGAATGTGAACAAAATACTACATGGATTTATGCATGAAAAAGAATAGATCTCACCAACGTGAAGTACACGGGGAAGTTCATGGCTATGTTGATGGACACAACCAAAATTCCCTCAAAACCTGTGAGATGCTAAGGAAGGGATACAAACACGTGAAAGAAAATGGGCCCAAATACGCAAGGGTTGGAGCCCACAACAATCGATGCTCACTGAAGGATTAGAGGGTCATAGATCCTAACAATTGGTATCAGAGCATTAGGTTGCTAATTTTATTTACTTAATCGTAATTTAGCATGACATCTAATTCTAATCATTGTGAAGGATTATGTACATCTAAGCCACCTTTGTTTAATGGTTTAAACTATGACTATTGGAAAAACAAAATGAGAATATATTTGCAATAAATGACTTGAAATATTGGACATTCATATTAAACTCATACACACCTCCTAATGATGATGAAATTGTATCCTTAACAAAACCCAAAATTAAGGAAGCGGAGATGAATTCCCGCATTATGAATATCTTGTATTGTGGGTTAAATGAAGGGGAATACAATAGGGTAAGAGGTTCTGAAAGTGCTTATGATATTTGACATACATTAGAGATGCATCACGAAGGTTCAACTAGATTGAAAGAAACTAGGATTAATTTGCTCATGCATAAATATGAATTATTTCGTATGCAATCCGGTGAAAACATAAGTGAGATGCACACTCGTTTCACCGAGATCATTAACTCTCTTAAAGCACTTGGCAGGGATTTTAGCAAGGGAGAAATGACTCGAAAGATTCTCCGGTCACTCACCGACGATTGGGAGGAGAAGACGACCGCCATCGAAGAAGCACAAGATCTCACCAAATTATATGTCGAGGAGCTAATGGGTAGTCTCATGACATATGAGATACAAATGAAAGGCCGCAATGAGAAGAGAGTCAAGAAATCCTTGGGGCTACATGTCGTCGCCGATTCGATCAAAGGAGATAGTGATATCGAGGAACAATTGGTGGCACATCAATTTAAGGAGTTTCTCAAAGAAGAGAAAGAAATGAGAAAAGAGAAGAAGAAGAAGAAGAAGAAGAAGAAGAGCAAGAGAAAAGAGAAGAAGAAAGCTCTCAAAGCAACTTGGGACACTTCATCATCTTCACAAGTGTAAAGAAAATGCTTGATATGCTCATAGGGAGTCAAAAACAATCTTTAGATAAGCATGGTGTATGCTATTTTGTTAACAACTACAAAAACCATGTTATTCACACTACTATGAATGGAAGCATTTCTTTGTGAATAAAAGTTCTTCAAGTGTTTGGGCACCTAAGACCAAAATGGCTTGGGTACCAAAGATTAATGTCAAAGGACCCAAAGTTGTTTGGGTACCAAAATCTTCACTTGTAGGTACTTAGAGAAAGGAGAATCGAAGCGATGAGCTCAAGCAACAAAAGATCGATTCCAAGCTTCAAGGAAATCATTTGGATTGAATTCATAAAGCCGTCGTTTCTATCGAAAGGAGATTGGAACCAATACAAAATCGAGGATTAAAAGTTGGGTCATATTTTCAATCCTCTCAATTTTGACTATTTTAACATTTGGTTCTAATTTAAGGATATTACATGATTAATTGATATGATACATCATTGCTTTTAGGCTTTAGTGATAGGGAGAGCATATAATGTTATATCATCTAATTAAGGGGGAGAATTATGAAATCCTATACCTTTACATCATATGCTTGTAGTGTTTGCATTGATTGATGTCAAATGGGGAGAATGATAAGGATTGAGCTTCAATTTACTCATACCATGCACATTGTTAGGGGGAGCATCTTATACATGCATAGTTTACATATATGAAGGGGGAGCAATCATATAGAATAAGGGAGAACTTAAATTGAAACTCAAGCATTAAGATATAGATTTGCCATCATAAAAAAGGGGGAGATTGTTGGATTTTTGGCCTTAATCTATATTAATTTTGATCATTAATTAAACTAATCTTAACCAATCAACCGAATCAATCAAACTGAGCAAACACGATTACATGCATTGCATATATGTTTGTATACTTGCAATCATCTTAATAGGTTGATCAAGACAATCAAGAAAATGAGCATTGTGACAAGGACATCAAGACTCAAGACTTGTAATCAAAGCTTTGGACCAAGACATGTAACTTTTATATTTATTTAGTCCATAAGGTTTTATGTAAACTTGAGCACTAGGATTCTGTCCCGTCATTTCTCGTTAAACCGAACCTATTTCGGTTAACCGAAATCTACCCAGTTCGGTCCACCAAACACCTATCGGATAGCCGAATACTTCCCAACAGTGAAACTTATGTGTTCTATGGAATTGCCCCTATGGAAGACCGAAACACCTTCGGTCGACCGAATAACCCTGGATCGGTTTTGGACTTTGCTCCAACGGTCGCATTCAAATCAAGACCCTAGAGCCAAATTAACTTGACCCACTTCGGACTATCGCATACACTTCGGTCTACCGAATCAATATTGGCTTTAGGATCCCAACGGCTATTTAAACATGACACTTGACCGTTAAACAATTCCCACGCATTGTCAGCGGAATACCCGCGCTACTTCGGTCTACCAAAGTATACACGGTCAACCGAACTTGAGTAGATCAGAGCCCAATCAATTCTACTGTCCACCTTGGAACGGTGAACCGAATGGACTTCGGTGAACCGAGTTTAATTAGGGCTAAATAGATAAAAGCTACTGGAGGTTGGTGAACGGTGATCCGATGCTTCATCGGTCAACCGAGTTCTTAGTTCACACCAATGTTTCGGACTACCGCGTGGATAACGGTCGACCGAATCTATCTCGATTTCTAGCCGAGCTTAAGTCACATCTTGCTTTCTCATTGGTCCATTCACCACCAACTCTCCAACGGATCTATAAGCTTTGAAACCTATATAAACACCACTCTAGAGACACAAAACAAGAGACAACACCTTCTATTCATCAACTATCTTTGTGCTCTCAATTCCCAAACCTTCAAAGCTTATTCTTCAACACTCAAGCCTAAACTTCACCACTTGCATATCCAATTCAATATCATATCCAAGTGTGCTCAAGTATAGAGTGTTTGTTAGAGTGTGATTCAACTTCAATATCAAAGAATCAAAGAGTTGTAAAAGCTTCGAGGAAGCTCCCTCTCGGGTTGTGAGAGGAGACACGAGCGAGGCGAGGATTGTTCGCGAGGCTCGGTGTTGTAAATGACGTTGATCTCGGCCCAGAACGGAGATCGGTTAGTGGAACCGTAAGCGAGGCTCGGGGGATCGAGCGAGGCTTGCGAGGAGGACTAGGACCCGGGTGTGGGTGCCGAACCTATCTAAACTCCGGTGTCGACGATTTTGTGGTTTGCATTGTCTCTTTCCTTAATCCTTCGCTTAGCATTTTAATTCCGCATTTTTTGTAGCGATTAGAGGGCCATAGATCCTAACGACATCCCAGATACTGTTTTCTGTTTCATGAAGAAACAATTTTCAGTAAAAGTGCAAAATGAAAATGACATCTGTGATTTCTTTTTAATTTAATAAAAATGATACCACAAGTGTCATTTATTTGCCTCATATTTTGCCAAATAAGTTTCACAACCTTATATTCTTCTAATTTCTTTTTTTGATGATTATTTTGATTTTTTTCCTTTTATAATTGTTTTCCGAAAACAATATAATTGTACTTATTAATACTTGCTTAAAAATTGTTTCGATTTTTAGCTACTATCTTACCTTAAGTTGCACAACTATACTTAAACTATACTTTATAAAAATCGTGATTTATAAAAAGTAACAATTGCCTTCGGTATCGCTTAAAATTTTAGAATTGATATCTCAGGGTGAGTTTGGATACATGAGTTTTTGGATTCTGGTATTGTTGGGAACCCTACAGTGAGTTTTCGACATACAAACTCCATATGGTTCCCAATTTCCGTAAGCTACCAGATCTCCATCCAAAGCAGCGAAATCTCCAATTTTTGGGAGCTCACCATAGGAGCTTCTGGCACTGTCTCTGATTCTGGTTGTCCCCCATTTTTTCAATTGACAAATTTCGCCATAGTCGTTCATCGAAATTCCTCATCATGTTCCTAGGTTGTTTCCGAAATAGGGCCTTGAACACATAATTTCGAACCCAACCAAGCATGTAATTACAATCCATGCCACCACACCTAGAGAATGTGCTCCTTTTTCCTAAAACCCAAAACATCATCATCTTGTACAATATCTACGATCTGAAGGCTGGTGGCTGCTTGGAGGCAAGAGAAGATCTTTTGTCTACAATCGTCTTCTGAGATTTGTCTTTTAGTCATCCTTAGGTCATCCTTAACGGATCGGGGGTCGACCTAGGCCCCTTAACGGGGGGCCGACCTAGGTCGAGTCGCGACCTGAGTCGGGGACCTGACCTTGGTTCCGACCCGGGTTGGCCCATTTTTTTTGTTTTTTTAAATAAAGATTAAAAATTAGTTTTTATTTGTTAAATAATATTTAATTGATATGTATATGTTTTTATATAATTAGAATTAATTTCTGAAAATTAAAATACATGATAATAATTAATGAAAAGTAGTAAATAAATGTAAATAATTAATAAAAATTAGTAAAAATAAATGTAAGTATTTAAAGAAAATTAATAAGATAATTGTAAATAATTGTAAATGTATATAATTAGAACCTAACAAAATAGAACACACGAATTTACCGAGGTTCACCTAAAAGCACATTAGTAACCCAAAAAATCGGTAGAGAATTACTAATAAATCCCAAACCCAAAAAATCTTCAGGGGCGTTGCCTCCTTGCCACCCCCGCTACCTCACCGGCAAGGTGGAACGCCCGACCGACTCGTTGGGGTGGGCATTAAATCTAATTTTTCAAAATTACTTGGCAATTAGCGTTAATTTAATTAGATTAAGTTACTGTAGAAATAATTTATTTAGTAGTTTGTGTATTTTTGTGATGGAATAGAAAATAAGGTAAAAAAATAATGTGGATGAGAGAGAGTGTTGAAAGTGTGGTTGAGGTTAAGGAGTGAAAAATGCGTTGGGTTGGGTGGTGAGTTGCATAGTGTTTTTCGCTGACGTGGCAGAGAGAGAAACTAGGTTGGGTGAATTTTGGGTTGAGGTTGTGGATGTCCTTAGATCACCCACAATGGGTGCCACCCCGCAGATCTCGTGTTAAAAAATTGGTTTTTCCCAGTCAGCCAACGGATTGTGTGATATTTTTCATTTTTAATACTTGTTTAATGGTAATCGACTCACTCGTATTTTGAATTGAATAAAATAAAGAAAGATGATTGTATTGTTTTAAAATCGAGATAATCTTAGAAAAAAAGTAATATTTTTTTAATAAATCATTATAATTCTTATCTTCTCATGTTTTACGGATAGACATCCATGTTGCTATATAAATATTGAATTTTCGAAATAAAAGATTTTTAGTGGTTAACTCAAACGAGACAACTTCCACTGTTAAAACAATTATATTCTCATATTACCCCTTTCAAATAATAATATTTTCAAAGATCTTACAAAATTCTTTCTCAACTTTCATTTTTCGGGTTTTATTATTAATTACAACTTCAACTCTGCAACTCAATATATTCTCGGCTTCTGTTTTCTATATATTTTATTCTCGATTGTTTCTTTTCCGTAGATTTATTCTCAATTTTAACTTTTACACAATTCTTATTCCATACATTAATTTCTTCGGAGAATATATTACTTACTTTAACTTTTCCATAGAATTATATATTCTTTCTTTCACTATTCTAAATCGTCATTTTCACAATAACTCGATACCTATAAATAAGCATACATTTTCTAACAACTCCACACATCTTCACAAGCTCTCGTCTCTTTCAATTTTCATCTCATCATCTTGATCTTTCTTTGAATTACTTCACATGGATTCACAAAATCCTAGAAATAATCTACGTGAATTTGTTGATGATCATCCTCAATATACAACCAGTAGGAGAATAACAAATGATGATCAGTCGTTTGAATACTCGATCGGCCATATGGTCGATATTAGTGTTTACTTGGATAACAAAGATCGAATTTGTGATAGAAACACATTTGACTCTTAAAGCGGAATTAATTGAGAATATCTAGGCACACTATGGATGAAACGGTAATTAAAAGTAGATTAATTAGTTACTTTTAGTTGTTGTAATGTTTAGTTATATATAAACATTATTGTAGTGTTTGTAAGTTTGGTTATCATATCAATATTATCCTTTTGCAGTTAATAAATTAATTATTTTACCCAAATTTGTCAAACAATTATTATTATTTAAAATAAAAATAATTGATATCAAATTTTAGTAATATTAATTTATATATACATAAACGACATAAATGATGATATATTAATTTATTTATAAAATGTAAGAAATGAGTTGGAGAAAAGATAAGAGTTGATTTGATACTATGATATTTTTATAAACATTATGGTTGAGAAGATGAAAGAGAAAATGATTGTGGATAAATGTTGTAAAGTGGAAATATTAACGTGGCAAAGAGAGAAAATTAGGATGATCTTTTTTTAGATCATGGTTATGGAAGCTTTTTTAGGGTCGGATGAAGCTTTTTTGAGTTGTTGATTCAACTGATCAAAATGATCGCCGATGTATTGACAACATGCAATTAAAATCAAAGGTTAATTATAGTCTGTCCCACCAAACGATGCCTTGATTTCACTTTGTACCACTGAACTTTAAACATGTTGTAACCCCCTCCTCTTCCCTTAAATTTTCATTTTGTAATACTTTGCTCATTGATCATATTTAAACATATATTCGCAATTTTTTTATAATTTTTTGTGTTATATCCCTAATACACTCCCAAACCTAGTTTCCAACAAAACAACATTCATCAGATATCACATATGCACAAATAAATTATGTCATGATCATTGGAATGTCAAGTCGTCTAGTAATCTTCCAAATACATGATCAACTTTTGCAAAACAAAATACTTATAAACATGTATTAATGTATATTTATCAAATAACATACTCATATGCATCTATAATTGTAATGTGCATGATTTAAATTTTACTATCATATTAAAACAAAAGTTAATAGTCCAACATCTAAGAATATATATAAAGATGCAGACCATGATATTTCAAATAAAGATTTTGCAACAGTAATGTCTAGACATATATTATCACATTTAAGAATATAATATGAGTATATTCAACAAGTAAATAGATTAATGATATTGTAAATTGTAAAAGACTACTGTATTTAACAAGTATATTGTAAACTACCTTAATCTAACAAGGAACAACTAATGTTTGAGTTGATCACATCGAGCGAAGTCGAGTTGATAACGTGTTGTAAAAATATTGGCGATCATTAGAATCACACAATCAAAATAAAGAAATTAAGAAAAATGACAATTGTATGTAAGGGAGGAAGACTACTCTTTCATTCTCTTCTATTTCAATTACATGACACAACCGGATGTATATACTCATAAACGTATGTGTAAGTAGGGGTGCACTGAAAGGAATGTGTTCTAAAAGTTTTTTACTTTTATATGTCAATTATTATGATTTGGATGTGCAAACATTTTGTTCCTTGATTATGGTATTCATCTTTTGAAAGTGTTAAGGAAGATGCGTTTAGTCCTTAACCATAGAGCTCTAAAAGATAATGGTTTACATAAATCAAAAATTATTCACAATCATGGTAATTAACATGAAAACATTAATTATCAAGATAAGATTATCGTGCTGGTCATCGATTGTTGTAGTTCTACAAATAATTGACGACACGAGTATATAAAAGAGGAAAAAATTACTTTTATATATCGAATAGACTTAACAAGAAAAACATTATGGAATTGTGTTTCGTGTCATTAATGTTTTATTGTGTCTTGGATCTTAAGATATGAGACTTATATCTTTTCACTCAAGAAGTGTTTCATTTGATTATTGTCAAAAGCTATCAATGAGTATAGTGATAAAGACAATAGTTGGTTGAACATGACTTGTGCTGGAAAAGATAGCTAGTCAAACGATTATTGTCCCTCTTAATAGAGTGGTGATATTAGTGGGCCCCTTGATAAAGCAAAATTATAATGTGCACAATTTAACTTGAATTAAGTTACATAGTTATAATTAGCTTAAAAAGATCAAGAAATGAATATCATACAAATGTCACACATTTCTACTTTGTATATATTCTAAATATCATGAGACAATGGACGGACACAAGTGGTGCACTTACATCACTAAATGGATCGTGTTTCGTTCGAGTGGAACAAAGACATCTATGCTAATTGGGTAACTATAATGTGTAGCTAGATACCGCTTATAGTTTGAGATATTAAGTGTTTAATATCATTGTCAATTAAGCTTAGATCCTCCTATATGTCACACCACAAAACTGGAGAACAAGAAGCTTGATTTTAAGTTCATATGATGTGTCAGGTTTTCATGTGAAAATGGACACATGTGGTGAATCAATAAAATCAATATGTCATGAGAATTTGAAGGGAATGTGTTCTAAAAGGTTTACTTTTAAATGTCAATTATTATGAATTTAATGAGAGATCATTTTGTTCCTTGTTTATGTTATTCGTCTTTTAGAAGTGTTAAGGAAGAGACTCTTGGTCCTTAACCGTAGAGCTCTAAAAGATAATGGTTTACATAAAGCAAAAGATATTCGCAATCATGGTAATTAACATGAGACATTAATTACTGAGTTAAGATTGTCGTGTTGGTCATAAATCATTGTAGCTCTACAAGTGAGTGACAACACGGGTACAGAAAAAAGGAAAATATTACTTTTGTATACTGAATGGACCTAATAAGTAAAATATTATAGAAATGTGTTTCTGTGTCATTAATATTTTACTGTGTCCTTGGTCCTTTGATATGAAACTTATATCCTATCACTTAAGAATTGCTTTAATTAGACTAGTGTCTTAAGCTATCAATGAGTGTAGTGCAAAAGCATTAGTTGGTTAAGTATGACTTTTGTTGGAGAAGATAGTTAGTCAAAAGATTATCATTGCCCCTCTTAATTGAGTGATGATATTAGTGGGCCCCTTGATAAAGCAAAGTTATAATGTGCACAATGTGATTTGAGTTAAGTCACATATTTATAAATAGCTTAAAGAAAACAAGAAATGAATACTAATACAAAGATGACACGATACTTTGTGTGTATTCTTAATATCATGAGGCAAGGGACAGACACAAGTGATGCACTCCATCACTAAATGGATCGGGTTTTGGTTCGAGTGGAATTAAGACATCTAACTAATTGGGAGCTATAATGTGTAGCTAGATACCGCTTATAGCTTGTGATATTAAGCTCTTAATATCACTGCCAACTTAGTCTAGATCCTCCCATAGGTCACACCGCAAAAACCAGGAAACAAGAAGCTTGATTTTTGGTTCATTGGATGTGTCAGGTTTCTTATAGAAAATATGACACATGTGGTGAACAAGTAAAATCAATTATGTTGTATGTAACATAATTAGAATCATGATAAATTCATATGAGATGCATATATTATGGGGTGCAATAATTTATTATTGCATAGGATAATATATTGCATAAGTTGTGAATTTGCTAAAACCCCAAAAGTTCAAATTTTGTTGAAAATAAATCCAAATTTTGAAAAGGCAAAATCGGGTAAAGGTTCGGTAATCCGTTTATGGTTCGGTCGACCGAAGGTTCTGTGGATCGGTCAACCGAACGTGGAACGGAAGGTCAGAGTTGATTGGTCGAACTTGACCAAAGTGCCTGGAACTCTGGTTTGGTATACCGAACCCGAAACGGTCGACCGAACAATGTCCAGTTCCGATATTTTCGGTTAACCGAATGACACTCGGTCTTAGACGAGAATTCGTCTGATCAGTTAAGGAGAATTTTTCTCCTTAAGAATCGGTCATCCGTCTAGTGCACGGTAATACGAACATGACATATTCGGTTATCCGAGCGTGACTCGGTAAACCGAACCGCGATCGATTTTCTGCCTTTGATAATTAAGAGATTAATTTGATCGATGGTTGGATTAGCTCCAAACTTGGTCAAACGTTCTGTGGATGCATGTAATAAATTATGGAATTATTTTATGAGAGAAAATGTCAAGAGAACATGACTTAAGAATAGCCATGATTGAGAGTAAGATTGGAGCCTATAAATAGGTCCTTATTCTCCTTAATTATGTTAGATGTTTTTCTAATTGTTTTCTCTCCTAATTCACCACAAAAGGCCATGAAAATTTTCTTAGTTTTCTAAGTCTATGGAAGGAGAAATCTCAGAGATTAAGGAAGGGGTTTGTAGCTAGATTCTAATCTAGTTTGGAGATTGATTGGCTAGCTCATTTCTCTCCAACATTGTTTAGGGTTTCGGTGAACACTCGGAGGCATCCGGCGCAACGAGAAGCGACGATCGTCTTCCTCAACGTCTCTGGAACATCAAGAAGTTTTAGAGAACTTCTAGGTATGAATTTCGGAGTCTCTTGTGTTTGTTTTAATAAGTTTTCGAAACTAGTTATTAAAACAAACCGATGCATGCATGAAATAAATCGTGGAAAATTGTAATTGATCCTTATTATGCATAAAATTTCGAAAATATATATGCACAATTAAAAATGAAATCCTACAGGGGTATCAGAGCTTAGGGTTCAATTTTTTAATGATTTGAAACTATAAACAAATTTAGTTTACCATCTAGGGTTCGAACAATTCGATTTTCCCGTTTTTTCGGTCTTTAAATGTTTTGTTGCAATAATTCTTTGTAATAATTCGTTTTGAATGTTTTAAGTGGTTTAAAACATGTTATGTAATTATTAGAATTATGATTTAGACATAAGTCTAACTTGCAATAATTTCGTTTTAAGTATAAATGATTGTTTTGTAAGAGAATCAACAAAACTGAAAAATTGCGGTTCATCTTTCCTTTTGGGAAAATGGATGGACAGCGGTTCAAAATTATTTCTGAACTAATGGATGGATGAAAACATTTTTAATGGATTTCAAAATGTTTTTCAAAGAATTGTTTGGGATTTTAGATGGTTGATAAACTAGGTTGCATAGTTTATAGCAAATTGCGTGCATGGATGCTCGAGTTGTTGTTGTTGCAGTAATTGTGAGTTTATATGTTCCAAATCAGCAACTATGAATGTATGTAATTATTATTATACAGGGGCTTATTTACATGTAAAAGCCAAATTCTCTCTTTCTATCTTTAGATAATTGCATTGCATTTGAGAGATTTTTACATAGGACTTGCACTAGTCGGTTTTTATCGAATGTGAGGAGCATGTTTATTTTCTGTAAAATTTACATCTCCGGTGCAAGAGGAAGTCGCCGTTGTAGCGCATCGATCAAGGATCGAGGATCAGGGATCGAGGATCAATGATCAAAGGGAACATATAAACTCACACGATGTGGATTGTGTGAATGATCTAATTTCTGTTTTTTTTAATTTCTGCTATGCATGTGATGAATGTGATTGAATGTTAGGATGTGTATGAATGATAATATGCATGATAACTAAAATTCTGAATCACATGTTAATATATGAAATTGTCCAACAAAAATTAAGAGTAATTTTCCTTCTTATTTCATCCACTAGCAGCCATTGATCGAGGGATACTCTGCTCGCCCTTAGCGGGAGATAGCTCCCTCCATCTTTGGGAATAGTGTGAGATATAATGGTTGTCTATTGTTGTGCCACAATTAAATATATGAGGTGCGTTTCACCCTAGTGAACCCCAAGTATGTTTAGCTGTGAATACAACGGATAAACGTATCTCGTATCAAATGAAAATAAGTTTTCTTAACAGTACCTAGAGCCCTCGCTCGGTTTTGGGAAAAAGCTTTTCTTACGAGGATAGGTCATATTCCCTCATAATTAAAACGACAAGAATCACAAGAGTTTGAAGATGCTAATATTGCTAAAATTCAAAACGGTTGTGATTAGAAAGAGTTTTTCTTACCTTGATATTGTGATATATTCGATAGCCCTTAGCTAGTCTATATTACAATTGATAGGATCTTGGATTACTGTATTTACGGGCAAAATTTTATTTGCGTATTTACATTTATATTCGATATATATGTATGTATTTTAAAACATAAAATTGACATAAAATCCTATATAATTTATTTTGTAGAAATGTCTAATATCCAACCAATTGTGCGATCTATGATCGAAAAGAATCCTTTGCAAAATGATGGCTCAAACTTCATGAGATGACAACTCAATCTTAATATCGTGTTGAGGTTTGAAAAACTATCTCATATTTTGGATGGTGAAATCCCAAAATTGAATGAGAAGACAACCGGTAATGAGAAAGAGGCGATAGCCAAGTGGGAAGACCAAGAGAACCAAGTTCACGGTCTAATGTTGGCATCCATGGGTGACTCGCTTCAAGCAAAATACTTGGATTCAAAACCCAAGAAGACCATGGAAGCTTTAACAAAGATGTTCATGGATAGTGCCCGAAATGAGAGCTATAAGACCACCATCACACTCACAAGGTGCCACATGGCGGAGGGAACATCGGTATCCATGCATTTTCTCACGATGCAAGGATACCTTGAGAAGTTATCGAAGCTCTGTTCTCCAATGCCCGAGGACATTGTCGAATATCTGATTCTTGGTTCTCTAGCCCCGTCCTTTAAGGACTTTGTGATGCACTATCATGTGCGTGAAAGAGGGATGAGTCTTGAGAAGCTTCACAACGCTCTCAAAACGGCAGAAGTTGACATGGGCAAGGGTCAGGACAATCAAGTCCTAGCCGTCCATGAGAGGAGCAAAATGATCAACAAAGGTAAAGGCAAATTTACCAAAGATATGTCAATCAAAAGCAAGGAAGTAGGAGGTGCTCATAGGAGTGCCTCAAGGGGAAATCTTTCAAATCTTCAACTCCCAACGCGGAGTGCTTTCACTGCGGTGAAAAGGGACACATCCGACCTAATTGCCCCAAGTACAAGGAAGACCTTGAAAATGGGATGATTGAACGTAGGCACCCGAGAAACACCATAGGTATGTTTGTTATTGAGATAAATTTAATCACCTTTGTCCTTGATATGGTAATGGTTACCGGATCTTGTGCTCACATAATTTTGATGTGCAACTATTGAAGGATAGGAAGGAACTCGTGGAGAACGAGATGATATCGAAGATCGGAAATAGTACAAGCATAACTGCGACTGTACAAGCTTCTATGAAACTTCGATAGTCTAGTGATTTAAATTTATGCTTTGAAGAATGTTTGTTATGTACCTTCAATTAGCAAGAACTATTCTGTATCATGTTTTGGATATGGATAACTTAATATATATTTCTAATTCTTGCTTGTCTATATCGAAGAATGAAATTCTCTGTGCAAATACATTCGTTTGGAATGACTTCTATTTGCTTTAAATGAATAATAAACAAACTCAAACAAACAATAACAAAAGGAACTAAGATAACTCACGTGAATGATACAATCTTGTAGCACTATCGGATTGGTCAAATAAATGACCAAGAGACCTTTCAAGAAGAAAGGAACGAAAACGAATAACTAATTGGATATGATACATTCTAATGTATGTGGTCCGATAAGTACAAGTGCAAAAGACGGTTTAAGGTACTTCATTTTGTTCACGGACAACTATAGTCATTATGGCTATATTTGTCTAATGGGAAGCAAAAGTGAATTCTTTGACAAGTTCAAGGAATTCGAGGATGGAGTAGTGAACCAACTCAACAAAATATCGAGTCTCTATGAAAGGTTCGTAGGGGTGAGTGCTTAGGATACCTAATTTGACTCATTCCTAAAGTAGGAACATGATATTGCTCGACATGGTTCGATCAATAATAAGTCAATTCAAAATTGCCTATTTACTTTTGGAATTATGCACTACAAATAATGACAAACTCACTAAATAATGTTCCATCCAAATCCGTAGAGAAAATGTCTTGTGAGCTATGGAGTTGAAAGACACCTAAGCTCGACTTTCTCAAGATTTGGGGTTGTGAGGTATACATCAAGAAATTGATGTCAACCAAGCTTCAACCAAAAGCGGATAAGTGCTTCTTTATAGGTTGTCCTCGTATGACAAGAGGATACTACTTTTGGCATATCACCTCCAATCGAAAGATTGTAGAGAGAAATATGGTTTTTCTAGAATTTCTGGAAAAGAGAGAAAAGTAGTGTGAGTAGAGTTAAGCTTGAGGAAACTCAAGATACTCTACAAGATCATGATGTGAATGTTGAATTCAAAATCATGAAGGCCCAGCCGAGATTCATTTGGTTAGTGGGAGCATGAGCGAGAGATCCTAACAAGAAATTGTGAGAGAATCTCAATCATCCCCACCAAGTGTGCGTTCGAGAGTCGAACATGAACCTATTCCTCAAGAAATTGTGGAAGAAGTTCGAGAGACACGAGAAGAACCAAAAGAACTAAGAAGGTCAATGAGGGAAAGGAAGAAACCCAATAAGTATGTGAGACTTCATAAGATCGTGGTACTAGATACCAAAGATCCTTCGACCTTCCAAGAAGCAATGGAAATGGAAGACTCCAAACTATGGCTTAAGACCATGGAATCCGAAATAGAATTCATGTATGACAATCAAGTATGGAACTTGATTTGCCTTCCTCAAGAGAAAATGTCATTTAGTATAAATGACATTTTAGGAGGAAGATAGACATGAATAGTAACTTAACAACCTACGAAGCAAGACTTGTAGCAAAAGTTATACTCAAATTCAAGAAATTGACTTTGATGAGATTTTTGAGAGGTTGCTGATGAGAATTTTATTTATACCGCAAGTGCACGGCGTCAATGAAGACTGGATTGATTTCTTTCCTTTGTTTTGAGCTCCGAATTAATTCCTTCATATAGTTGGAGATCCAAATTGATTTTTGTTTAGAACTTCTCCAAAATAATATTTTGGTCCTTTAATTTGCATTCGGGTCCTCGGCTTTTTGCAATTAAGTCCCTGGCTACTTTTGTGCTTAGGTCCTTGGACTTTTTGTAATTAGGTCTTTGAATGCTTTTATGCTTGGACGGACTTCCATTTGAATGCCGATAATCTTGACTTGGTCTTTATGATAGAAATGAGTCTTTTGCACGTGTTTATGCTCGGGATATGGGTAATTTGCATTCAGGTCCCTGTATTCTGTAAATAAGACTAAACACATACCTTAGTAGCATTTATTGATATAAAATTAATCTAAATGAAAGACATATGATGCAATGTATGCAATGCATCAAATACCCCCACACCTAGATTTTGCTAGTCTTTAGCAAAACAGAATATAAGAAAAAATGAAAACAGAGAAATCCTAACTCACTTTCGTAGGAATCACAGTTGCACTTAGCATGTGCAACAAACCTTTAAACCCCCAAGTTTCCTTAGAGGACGAGTTTTGTCTCGTGAGGGTTTTCAGTTGACACACTCACAAAGTCTTAATTCAACATTTCATTAATAGCTCTCGAAATCTCCACATCAACCTTATACATCTTACTTATAATTCTTGCATGCATATTATATAAGTCTAACCCATAAAAAATCTGACTTGGTCTTCATTCCTCAAATATTCACACCACTAACCCTTCTACACATGTTATCACTTAAATTATTTTGCACGCCTCCTCTGGTGGTGAAGTATCATTCGGACCAACCATGACATGGATCATTCTTTTAGCTTTGGGCCTTGAGTATCTTAAAGTATATATTTTTTTTCTTTTTCCGTGATTCAACACATTTGCTTTTTCTGACACTTTTACCCTTTTTGCATTCGTGTAGCGAGTTTGGTCGATAATCCCGAGCTGGCAGACTCAAGTTTCCGGGTTTTAAGATACACCTACGGACCAGTGACTCGGAGGCTTGGGCTTTTGTAATCATTTTGCAAAATGTGCTTTCCTCACTTTATTCCTTTATTATTATTTTATTTTTATTTTTTTACTTTTATTTTCCTCAAGCCTTAATTGCTATTAGAAGTCCACACTTCCCGGTATATTTTCCTCAACCTCTGCTTTTTATCAACCACTTCAAAGATTTGATTCATCCAATTTAAGTGCATACATGTCTTAAAGGGTAATGGGTTATTTCTTTGGAACTTAGATTTATGTCACCGTTTCTACAAGCAAAACTATATAATGAGGAACAAAAACTCAATGTAATTTGTACTCGGGTTTTGGTGGTACAATCTTAAGCTATGTCATGGAACATTGATTTTTTTTTATTTTTTATTTTTTTAAAAGAACATATATAAATAGATAGACAAATAAACACCCCCACACCTAAATCATGCATTGTCCTCAATGTATGTGAGCAAGATGCTACATGAAATTTATGCATGAAAAAGGAAAGATCTCACCAACGTGAAGTACAAAGGAAAGTTCATGGCTCTGTTGATGGATAAAAACCTGAATTCCCTCAAAACCTGTGAGATGCTAAAGAATGGATAAAAATACGTGAAAGAAATGGAGCCCAAATACTCAAGGGTTGGAGCTTACAACAATCAATGCTCACTGAAGGAGTCTTTTATTGTACTTTTCTTTTCTTTTCTCTTTTCTTTTCTTTTTTTTATATATATAACTATGTACAATCATATGTTCCCATCTTCATTTGTCAAAAGACATCAAATGGGAACCTCAAGAGTGGGTCAATGCACTTGGAAAGGGAACATGACACCACGCGGGGCCAGAATACACATGTGTAGGCCGCCTTCACACAGAGTACCAGATGAAATGAGAGGTTCATGAATTGGACGCAAATGCGTCTCATTCAAAGGATCAAACAGAAAGAGCTTGAACCTCTCAAGAGTTTGGGAAATGAGGGGCAACGGAAGAAGAGTTTCTCCCGTTGCGGCGTTGAAGTTATGATCGTCAATCCAAACTCTCCAACCAACTGGCTGGTGCGTCGGAGCGAGGTCAAGAACCTCGTTAGGCAAGTCCGACTCACCAGGCGAACAAAAAGAGGGTCTCATACCCAAGGTATCCTCCAAGGAGCTCCTAATACCCTCATGAGCAATGTAGTCGTTTGATGTTCCATCATTTCCAAGATGATCAGGAACAGTAGTGAGAAGCAAACTCTCATCAGGTTGTTTGAAATTGAGGGACTAGGGAGCTCTTGCTCCACCAGAGGTGAGTCCTTAGGAGGTACAACAATAAGGTCATGTGGCTCAAGGGCCACGGGACAAGAAGATAAGGCACAATCATGTGCCGACTCGTAATGAAGCCGGTCCATGTTATTCACAATCGGAATCGAATCCTCCACCAAGTGATCGTGAAATGAAACCCCAAGTCCCTCAGACTGACTAGGAGTTTGACTTTGAAAGATTGTGCTTTGAATTTGTGGATGTGGTGGTTGTTCGATTTCAGAAGATAAATTCTCATGTTGACACGTTCACGTAATTGCTGCGACATTTGACTCACTTGCAGTGCCATATTTTGTATGGACTGTGGAATGGTTTCCATGAACGTAAGGAAAGTTGGTTTCGAGGAATCAGGTATGTGGTCAACTATGAGGTCCAAGTCAGAGCTTAGGAAATTTTGGGGTTGGGTGTTGATGGGCTGAGAATGAGTCCAATGATTTGAAGTGGTGTGTTGGTAGAATTCTGGGTATTTGGGAGGAGGATACTGGGGTGAAAATGAAGTATAAGAATTTGGATATGAATTGTCTCTCCACGAATCCATCACTCTCGGGTTGTACGGGGATGCGTAATGGTCATATTGAGCATTTGATCCGACATAACTAGATTGTGGTCTAGCAGTCGGTGCCTCTCTTATGTTACCCCAATATGAAGTTTGCTCAGTCACACAATGAGGATTATCCCAACCATACGAAGTGTTCGACTGAGCCACCCCAGGTTGTATGGGTCCGGAATACCAGGACAAATTGTCTTGGTCCCAACAATGATATGGATGGTCGCCCATGTAACCATCCATCTTCACAAAGAACTCTAGAGACGACCACTCTCACCACCACGAGGCTAAACTCGTAAAAAGTGCTCGACTCGACCCTAAAAACGCTACCAGAGAGTGTAAAGGGGAGGAGACTATAACGTAGAAGAAGGTGAGAAGAAGATGACTCAGAGGAGAATGGAAACTTAACTCTAAAAGATAGATGAGAGGGTTGGTCAGAAGTTTACTAAACAAGCATGGTTCAAACAATCCTAGACCTAGTGTCGCTTAGATCTAGACGACTCCTAACTGGTTGAGTCGAATTGGTTCGCTTGATTCACCTCCCTCACTAATCAAACGAAATTGGCCAGGCAGTGTATAGCTAGTAGGGGCGCTTCCGACAGAGTCGGTGCCAATTAGACAACCACTTCGCTTGGAAGACTTACGTCAACACAAAAACACTTTCTAGACACCAAATTAAATTCGATCAGCTTCAGGTCATAGCAAGTCAAACCAATCTTCTCCTTAATTGAGTCTAAGTCCTTAGGGGCCAATGTCTAATTGATTTTAATTTTAAGGCTTGGGTGACACTTTAGGATTGTGATTTGTGGGCCACGGAAGGGTGATGAAATCCCCACCGTATCTTTTCCTACGGAGTTTCCCTTAAGATAGTTTAACTTAAATCTAGCAAAGATAGTCAAACATCCGTCTTTAAATGGGGGCAATTGCAAGGTTGTATGCAAACTAAATTATATGCTTAAATGCAATCGTTAAAACGCGATATGTACCTTGCCTCCAGCACTCTTCAACAATAAAAATAATTTGCAAGAATTTAGCAATAATAATGCAAACAAAACACTATATGATGCGTGCACTAGGTCCTTCTAATTTTGCCAAATTTTAGGTCCGAGCTGAATTACTGCCAATTATGGAATTTTTGACCCTAACACGTGCAGTTTTACGAAAGGGAACTTTTCGAAAATTAAGATTTTACGAGAAAGGCAAGAAAAGTTACCTCCGCAATGCTCAGACGGGTTCACCGCCCGCTCTCAAAAATTCCCAGATACTCTACGCGTCCACCCAGAGATGGAGACGACCTCAGAAAAAACTGAAGCCCAGATGCTTCAAATGTGCGGCGAATCTGCCGCAGGTTCTTCTTGATGTGCGGCGATTCCGCCGCCCTTATAGCTCCAAATGTGCTCGTATTTCGCCGCGCACTCTGTTGTCTCCTGAAACGCAAACCAAAATAGTTAGATCGCGCACACGATAAACAGAAAAAAATCGAAATCACTAAAATAAACAAAATCTTCGTTGCCTCCCCAGCAATGACGCCAAAAACTTGATGAGAATTTTATTTATACCGCAAGTGCACGGCGTCAATGAAGACGTGACAAGTACGGGTCGAACACAAGGAGGGAGAGATATTGTTTATTTTGTGATTTTCGATTAAGGAAGAAAGAGAGAAAAATAAGGTTGGTTTGAGATTTTTCGTTTTTAATTATCTAAAGCGAGAACAACAAAAACAAATTAAAAATAAAGTAAAGATGGAAGGGAGTCCAGTGGGTGGAGGTTTAGCTATTGGGTTTAGATTAGAGAATTCTGAAACTTATAATAAATCATATTAGTTATAAAGCATTACATGATAAATGACTCAACATAAACTCAAGTAATCAAAATATACTAACACGAAATTAAAATAATAACTTTATTCTTCTTCTCATCACCCTAAATCCGTCACCCCCACCCTTTGGAGAAAGTTAGAAACTCATGGATGGAGGGAAGGAGAAGGGGTCCTAGAGAAACTACAAAAGAAAACTAAAAATAAGAAATAAAAGAACAGAATTTTATTACTTAAATATGGAACAAAAACTAAGGACTAGGCTAGGACCCTTCACAACATCGTTTCAGAGCTATTTATAGCCGATACAAGGGACCAAAGTATAAAATAGGAAAGTACACGCGTCAAGACACGACTGGACAAAATCTGGGGCCACGGATCGCAAGGGGTGCGGCGTTTCCGCCGCACAATACATATAAGGTGCGGCGATTTCGCCGCAATATCTGCTATGATTTAATCCGGATTTTTCCTGTGTTTATGGTATGATTTAAATGTCCTTTGCGCGCCTGGATTGATTTCTTTCCTTTGTTTTGAGCTCCGAATTAATTCCTTCGTATATTTGGAGATCCAAATTGATTTTTCTTTAGAACTTCTCCAAAATAATATTTTGGTCCTTTAATTTGCATTCGGGTCCTCGGCTTTTTGCAATTAAGTCCCTGGCTACTTTTGTGCTTAGGTCCTTGGACTTTTTGTAATTAGGTCTTTGAATACTTTTATGCTTGGATGGACTTCCATTTGAATCCCGATAATCTTGACTTGGTCTTTATGATAGAAATGAGTCTTTTGCACGTGTTTATGCTCGGGATATGGGTAATTTGCATTCAGGTCTCTGTATTCTGTAAATAAGACTAAACACATACCTTAGTAGCATTTATTGATATAAAATTAATCTAAATGAAAGACATATAATGCAATGTATGCAATGCATCAGTTGCCATATTAAAAATCTATTCGGATTATGCTCACTATTACCGCATTTCACAATTGTGAGATATGGAAGATGGATATCAAAATGACGTTCCTTAAACGGGAACTTGGAGGAGGATATGTACATGGTACAACCTCAAGGTTTTGATGATCCAAATAATAGCGAGAAGAAATGCAAGTTTCGAGAATCCATTTATGGATTGAAGCAAGCATCGAGGAGTTGGAACAAACGCTTTGACGAAGAGGTGAAGAAGATTCACTTCATTCAAAGTAAAGGAAAACCTTGTTGATACAAGGAGATTAGTGGGATCCATGTAGTACTTCTGATCTTATATGTCGATGACATATTGCTCATGAGCAATCATATACCTTTGCATTAGCAAACGAGAAATTTCATTTTCAATGAAAAGAAATGGATGAGGCTCAACACATCTTGAGAATCAAGATACATTGAGATACATCCCGTAGACTCATTGGCTTCAGTCAACGTGCATACATTGACAAGATCTTGATATGTTCAGGGTGAACAATTCCAATATGGACAATGTGCCAATAAGTATGAGTATAGGTGTGCAACTCAAGGAGTCTCAACGTGCTCAATCACGCAAAGACTTGGAGTACATGAAGGTATCCCTTATGCTTCGGCAAAAGGAAGGACCATGTACACAATGACTTGCACAAGACTCGATATCTCGTATGCTCTAAGCGTGACAGGTAGTCACCAATCCGACACAAGCCCTAAGCATAGGATTGCGGTCAAGAATATTCTGAAGTACCTTAACCGGACTAAAGATAAGGTTCTTGTTTATGGAAGACAAAGGAGAAAATAGCCGAGGGCTATTTTGATGCAATTCTCATAGGAATTCTTGACAATAGGAGGTTGTAATGATGATGCGTCATCATTATCGAAGGTGGAAGTATGAGCTAGTGTAGTTAGGAGTAATATCACTACAGCTAACTCAACCACCAATGAAAGACAAAATAAATAAATAGGTGGACACAACAGTAACACAACTGATCCATTCAACAAACCATCATACCAAGCTAAGAGACGAAATATATTTCGAGTCCATGGATCCGAGGATCCATGTGGATTGGCTTGATAGGTGATTTGGGAAGGTTACCCTAGTTATTAATGTTTTATGCATTGAGAATGTATGTGAAAGAAAACTTTGATAACAAGTGGAAGATTGAAGGGAATGTGTTCTAAAAGTTTTACTTTTAAATGTCAATTATTATGAATTGAATGAGAAATCATTTTGTTCCTTGTTTATGTTATTCGTCTTTTAGAAGTGTTAAGGAAGAGGCTCTTGGTCCTTAACCGTAGAGCTCTAAAAGATAATGGTTTACATAAAGCAAAAGATATTCGCAATCATGGTAATTAACATGAGACATTAATTACCGAGTTAAGATTGTCGTGTTGGTCATAGATCATTGTAGCTCTACAAGTGAGTGACAACACGGGTACACAAAAAAGGAAAATATTACTTTTGTATACTGAATGGACCTAATAAGTAAAATATTATAGAAATGTGTTTCTGTGTCATTAATATTTTACTGTGTCCTTGGTCCTTTGATATGAAACTTATATCCTATCACTTAAGAATTGCTTTAATTAGACTAGTGTCTTAAGCTATCAATGAGTGTAGTGCAAAGGCATTAGTTGGTTAAGTATGACTTTTGTTGGAGAAGAAAGTTAGTCAAAAGATTATCATTGCCCCTCTTAATTGAGTGATGATATTAGTGGGCCCCTTGATAAAGCAAAGTTATAATGTGCACAATGTGATTTGAGTTAAGTCACATATTTATAACTAGCTTAAAGAGATCAAGAAATGAATACTAATACAAAGATGACACGATACTACTTTGTGTGTATTCTTAATATCATGAGGCAAGGGACGGACACAAGTGATGCACTCCGTCACTAAATGGATCGGGTTTTGGTTCGAGTGGAATTAAGACATCTAACTAATTGGGAGCTATAATGTGTAGCTAGATACCGCTTATAGCTTGTGATATTAAGCTCTTAATATCACTGCCAACTTAGTCTAGATCCTCCCATAGGTCACACAGCAAAAACCGGGAAACAAGAAGCTTGATTTTTGGTTCATATGATGTGTCGGGCTCCTTATAGAAAATATGACACATGTGGTGAACAAGTAAAATCAATTATGTTGTATATAACATAATTAGAATCATGATAAATTCATATGAGATGCATATATTATGGGGTGTAATAATTTATTATTGCATAGGATAATATATTGCATAAGTTGTGAATTTGCTAAAACCCCAAAAGTTCAAATTTTGTTGGAAATAAATCCAAAATTTGAAAAGGCAAAATCGGGTAAAAATTCGGTAATTGATGCATTGCATACATTGCATCATATGTCTTTCATTTAGATCACTTTTATATCAATAAATGCTACTAAGGTATGTGTTTAGTCTTATTTACAGAATACAAGGACCTGAATGCAAATTACCCACATCCCGAGAATAAACGCGTGCAAAAGACTCATTTCTATCATAAAGACCAAGCTCAAGATTATCGGGTTACGAATGGAAATGTATCCAAGCATAAAAGCATTCAAGTCCTAATTGCAAAAAGAACAAGGACTTAAGCACAAAAGTAGCCGGGGACTTAATTGCAATTCAAGAGTTATTATGAAGAAAACCTAAAGAAAAATCAATGTAAATCTCCAAATACATAAAGGAATTAATCCGGAGCTCAAAAGAATGGAAAGAATCAATCCAGACGCGCAAAGAAGGATCAAATCATACCATAAACATTCAACCAAAATCCGGACAAAATCAGATCAGATTGTGCGGCGTTTCCGCCGCACCACACACACAATGTGCGGCGTTTCTGCCGCCCAAGCATCCATCCACGTCTCCCAATTTCGTCCAGTCGTGTCTGGACACGTGTACTTTCCAATATTATACCTAGATCCCTTGTAGCAACTATAAATAGACCCGAGAACGATGTTAGAAGGGTCCTTAGTCTTGGGTGGTAGTTTATATTCTTAATCTTAGTTTTGTATTCTTCTTTTCATTAATAAAATTTTGTCTTTTATTTCTTACTTTTAGTTTTCTTTTGTAATGTCTCAAGGACCCCTTCTTCCTCCCTCTATGAGTTTCTAACTCCTTCCAAAGGGTGGAGGTGACGGATTTAGGGTGAAGAGAAGATGAATGAATGTTATTATTTTAAGTTCGTGATTAGTATATTTTGATTACTTGAGTTTATGTTAAATCATTTATCATGTAATGCTTCATAACTAACATGATTTATTATAAGTTTCTAAATTCTCTAATCTAAACCCTAAATCTAAACCTCCATCCAACGGAATTCACTTCTTTGTTCTTGTTTTAGTTTTAATTGTTCTTGTTTCTTGCTTTAGATAATTAAAAATCAAAAATCTCAAAACCCAATTTATTTCTTCTCTCCTTCTTTCCCCCAATTGAAATCACATTAATAACAAATCTCTCCCTCCTTGTGTTCGACCCGTATTTGCCACGTCTTCATTGACGCTGTGCACTTGCGGTATAAATTTAATTCTCATCAGTAATCCGTTTATGGTTCGGTCGACCGAAGGTTCTGTGGATCGGTCTACCGAATGTGGAACGGAAGGTCAGAGTTGATTGACCGAAGTTGAACAAAGTGCCTGGAACTCTGGTTTGGTATACCGAACCCAAAACGGTCGACCGAACAATGTCCAGTTCCGATATTTTCGGTTAACCGAATGACACTCGGTCTTAGACGAGAATTCGTCTGATCAGTTAAGGAGAATTTTTCTCCTTAAGAATCGGTCATCCGTCTAGTGCACGGTAATACGAACGTGACATATTCGGTTAACCGAGTGTGACTCGGTAAACCGAACCGCGATCGATTTTCTGCCTTTGATAATTAAGAGATTAATTTGATCGATGGTTGGATTAGCTCCAAACTTGGTCAAACGTTCTGTGGATGCATGTAATAAATTATGGAATTAGTTTGTGAGAGAAAATCTAAAGAGAACATTACTTAAGAATAGCCATGATTGAGAGTAAGATTGGAGCCTATAAATAGGTCCTTATTCTCCTTAATTATGTTAGATGTTTTTCTAATTATTTTCTCTCCTAATTCACCACAAAAAGCCATGAAAATTCTCTTAGTTTTCTAAGTCTTTGGAAAGAGAAATCTCATAGATTAAGGAAGGGGTTTGTAGCTAGATTCTAATCTAGTTTGGAGATTGATTGGCTAGCTCATTTCTCTCCAACATTGTTTAGGGTTTCGGTGAACACTCGGAGGCATCCGACGCAACGAGAAGCGACGATCGTCTTCCTCAACGTCTCTGGAACATCAAGAAGTTTTAGAGAACTTCTAGGTATGAATTTCGGAGTCCCTTGTGTTTGTTTTAATAAGTTTTCGAAACTAGTTATTAAAACAAACCGATGCATGCATGAAATAAATCGTCGAAAATTGTAATTGATCCTTATTATGCATAAAATTTCGAAAATATATATGCACAATTAAACATGAAATCCTACAGAATTGACATAATTAGAATCGTGGATAAATTCATATGAGGTGTGTATATTATGGGGTGTAATAATTTATATTGCATAGGATAATATATTGCATAAGATATGAATTTGCTAAAAACCCCAAAAGATCAATTTTTTTGGAAATAAATCCAAAATTTGACAAAGGAAAAATCGGGATCAAACACGGTAAACCATTTAGAGTTCGGTCGACCGAGGTGACTTCGGAACGGTCAACCGAACGGGGAACGAGTAAACACAATTGGTTGACCGAAATTGTCTGGAGTGCCTGGACAATTGGGTTCGGTCAACCAAGCGTGAACGGTCAACCGAGAGAAAATATCTAGGAGATATCTTGGGATATTTTTGGTAGACCAAAGGTGACATGGTCGTCCGATGAGATTCGACAAGGAGAAATTTTGGTGAGTCAACGGTCGACCAGAGCAAGACTCGGATCGTCCGAATTTTTCCAGGGAATTTTTCTCATGTATATTCGGTCGACCGTCTAGCTCACGGTCCACCGAACATGTGTTAAAACTGAATGGTTCGGTTAACCGAACAACGCGATTTTTGCCTGAATTATTAAGAGAATAATTAGAACATGTGTTGGATTAATTCCAGATTTAATCAAACGTTTTTTTAGGATGCTTATGTGGAAATTTGAGATTAATTTGAGGAGAGAATAAATAAGAGATCATGACTACAGAATAGTTCTTGATAAGGATGTTTTGGGAGCCTATAAAAGGACCCCTCATCCTACTTGTTTATGTTTATGCATAAATTCTCTTTCTCTCTTTAATCTCTCCCTTAATCACCACGAAAATCTCTTAATAGTTTTATGTTTTGGAGATAGAAATCTTAGGAGCTTAAAGAGAGAATATTAGCTAGATTCTAAGCTTAATTAGATATTGATTGACTAGCTCCTTTCTCTCTAATCATGTTTAGAGTTTGGTGAACACTTGGAGGCGAATCGGCGGGCGATTCGACGAGCAACGGAACTCCGGATTTTCTGAAAGGTTTTGGAGAACCTTTGGGTATGATCATCTATCAATTGTTTATTTTAATATATGTAGGAATGCATGATATTAGAATAAACAAATACATGTACGTAAAATCAATGAAAATTTGAAATCGATCTTGTATTTTTGTATTAATTTTTTTAAAATATAAACATACATGAGGACACAAAATCCTACAGTGGTAACAGAGCATTTAGTTCATACTTTCAATGATTAGACTATATAATTAATTTTTGTTTACTATCTACAATCGAAATAATTCATGTTCTATGTCTTTTTCGAGTTTTCCGATAGTTTTGTTGAGTTAATTCTAATTGATTCTTTTGATAGTTTTAAATGTTTTGAAATACATCATGTGAATGTTAGAATTAAATTTAGACTGATGTCTAATATAAATAATTTTCGCTTTTAATTAAATGATGATGTCTAATATATATATAATTTTCGTTTTTAATTAAATGATTATTTTATAAGGAATCGACAAAACGAAAAAGGCATATGTTTATCTTTCCTTAAAAAAATTATTTTTGGAAATGGAATAAACAGCGGTTCAATTTTTTTGTGTTTTGAACTATGGATGCATAAAATCATTTTCAATGGATTTCAAATGATTTTAGAATTGTTTGATTTAGAGATGCATGATAAACTAAATCGAGTAATTTATAGTATATGTACATGCGTTGCTCGAGTTCTCTAATGCAGGGATATGTGAGTTTGTATGTTCCGAGGAAGCCATGTGTGAATGAATGAATGTGTATGTTATTATTATTCAATCACAGGGACTTATGTATATGTAAAAGCTAAATTTTTATTTCTATGAATATGCATGCATATGAGAGAGTTTTTACATAGGACTTGCACTAGACAATTTTAATCACAGTGGAAATATTGTCTTTATCACTATACTCATTGATAGCTTTTGACAATAATCAAATTAAGCACTTCTTAAGTAAAAAAGATATAAGTCTCATATCTTAGAATCCAAGACATAGTAAAACATTAATGACACGAAACATAATTCCATAATGTTTTACTTGTCAGGTCTATTCAATATATAAAAATAATCTTTTCCTCTTTTATATACTCGTGTCGTCAATTATTTGTAGAGCTACAACAATCGATGACCAACACGACAATCTTATCTCAGTGATTAATGTTCCATGTTAATTACCATGATTCTGAATAACTTTTGATTTATGTAAACCATTATCTTTTAGAGATCTACCATTAAGGACCAAGTGTCACTTCCTTAACATTTCCAAAAGACGAATACCATAATCAAGGAACAAAATGTTTGCACATCCAAGTCATAAGAATTGACATATAAAAGTAAAACTTTTAGAACACATTCCTTTAACCTACAACACTAATAACGCCTTCTGGACAACCGAAAACAAAAGGAATCAGAAACAACATAGACAAACAAAGTGGTCGAGTAATACGATGTGAGCGATGTTAGAAATTAGGCCACAACAGGAAGAGATGTAAAGAGATTATTTAGTATGTTCATTTTGTAGTGATTATTTTTGTCTAATTTCCCATGTAATCCCATGTACGGGAAACAATATTTTGTGGTGATCATGGCATGAGGAAGAACCTTTAATTTATGAAATTGCCTCCTTTGAAGGAAAACCAAAATCAGCCTAACATGAAGGGCATATGCTCTCCTTTTGTTTAACATGAAAAATGAGCAAAACAAGTAGTACTTCCATTTTGAAGTCTGTCTTGTTAAAAAATAGCACTAGCAGTGCCATTTTCCATTGAATAACAACGACATTGTTGCTGCCGAGGTCTCTTAGAGCCTCTCGACTTCTTCCTAAATATGTCTCCCTCGTCATTAAATCTTCTCCAGGGACTTTATCCCGCCTATTTTTTCCCTGTCAGCAAGCATTTTTTTCTGGTTGTGTACCAAAAGTGTATTCCCCCGCACGAACCCCTCCCCTGGTCTTTGACCCTAGCTGTATGAGCCAGAAACTCATCCCACGTACGATTCAGAGGCCGAGCCCTAATTTAATGAAAACGACATCCGTAATGTTGTTTTTTTCAATAGAAAATGACATTGCTGCCATTTTGCAACAAGACAAACCCAGTTGGATATGTTTTTCCTCCCATTCTCTTGGATTTAAACCCAAGTCTTCTACGCCTATGGAAAAGAATTCATCCCGCGTCATACAACAACAAACATACAACAATAAGCATTTCATACAACAACACATATTAAATTAGTCATCGTTTAATATGAAAAACCAAAGTGTTCTTAAAATTAAAATTGAGTTTCAACTAAGGTGGAGAAAATACTTTAGTTGGTGTTTTGGTCCACCCACCTCGCCGCGGGACCTTCGAAGGCCGACAACGATAAACCTTAGTTATCCCACCGACATCGTCTTCAACAATCCCACCGTCACCGCCTCTTTCGACTTTATTGGCTTGAAATGAACATTCACCGACGTGAAATGATGAACCTTCACCTTGAAAGAACGTCGTACCGCGTGAGTCTTAAGTTAGAATACCTCCATCGGAAGCTGACAATGAAGGGAATGTGTTCTAAAAGTTTTACTTTTAAATGTCAATTATTATGAATTGAATGAGAAATCATTTTGTTCCTTGTTTATGTTATTCGTCTTTTAGAAGTGTTAAGGAAGAGGCTCTTGGTCCTTAACCGTAGAGCTCTAAAAGATATTGGTTTACATAAAACAAAAGATATTCGCAATCATGGTAATTAGCATAGGACATTAATTACCGAGTTAAGATTGTCGTGTTAGTCATAGATCATTGTAGCTCTACAAGTGAGTGACAACACGGATACACAAAAGAGGAAAATAGTACTTTTGTATACCGAATTGACCTAACAAGTAAAATATTATAGGAATGTGTTTCTGTGTCATTAATATTTTACTGTGTCTTTGATCCTTTGATATGAGACTTATATCCGATCGCTTAAGGAGTTCTTAATTAGACTAGTGTCTTGAGCTATCAATGAGTGTAGTGTAAAGGCATTAGTTGGTTAAGCATAACTTTCGTTGGAGAAGATAGTTAGTCAAAAGATTATCATTGCCCCTCTTAATTGAGTGATGATATTAGTGGGCCCCTTGATAAAACAAAGTTGTAATGTGCACAATGTGATTTGAGTTAAGTCACATATTTATAACTAGCTTAAAGAGATCAAGAAATGAATACTAATACAAAGGTGACACCATACTACTTTGTGTGTATTCTTAATATCATGAGGCAAGGGACGGACACAAGTGGTGCACTCCATCACTAAATGGATCGGGTTTTGGTTCGAGTGGAATTAAGACATCTAACTAATTGGGAGCTATAATGTGTAGCTAGATACCGCTTATAGCTTGTGATATTAAGCTCTTAATATCACTGTCAACTTAGTCTAGATCCTCCCATAGGTCACACCGCAAAAACTGGGAAACAAGAAGCTTGATTTTTGGTTCATATGATGAGTCGGGTTTCTTATAGAAAATATGACTCATGTGGTGGACGAGTAAAATCAATTATGTTGCTTATAACATAATTAGAATCATGATAAATTCATATGAGATGCATATATTATGGGGTGCAATAATTTATTATTGTATAGGATAATATATTGCATAAGTTGTGAATTTGCTAAAACCCCCTTAAGTTCAAATTTTGTTGGAAATAAATCCAAAATTTGAAAAAGGCAAAATTGGGTAGAAGTTCGGTAATCCGTTGTGGTTCGGTCGACCGAAGGATCTATGGATCGGTCAACCGAACGTGGAACGGATAGTCGTAGTTGATTGACTGAACTTGACCAAAGTGCCTGGATCTTTGGTACGGTGTACCGAACCAGAAACGGTCGACCGAACAATGTCAAGTTCCGATATTTTCGGTTAACCGAATAGCACTCGGTCTTGGACGAGAATTAGTACGATCGGTTAAGGAGAATTTTTGTCCTTAAGATTCAGTCATCCGTCGCGTACTCGGTTAAACAATCGTGACATATTCGGTTAACCGAGTGGGACTCGGTAAACCGAATCACAATCGATTTTCTACCTTTGATAATTAAGAGATTAATTTGATCGATGGTTGGATTAGCTCCAAATTTGGTCAAACGTTTTGTGGAGGTCGTGGTTGCCCGTGTGGGGCGAGTCGTGGTGCCGATGTTCTTCCGGCAAGTGTGCTAGGTGCACGAGGGTTGGGGTGGTTGGTTGAAATTAGACCTGGAGCCCCGTAACCGTGTGTGAGCTTGGGATTGGCTGAAATAGGCCTGAGGCCCAGCTTAGAATTGTGGTGTTGCGGTGGTTGGTTGAAATTAGACCTGGAGCCCCGTAACTGTGTGAGAGCTGCGGTTGGTTGAAAATAGACCTGGAGCCCAGCTAGTCTGTACGGAGTTGGTTGAAATTAGACCTGGAGCTCCGTAGTGCGTTCGGGTTGGTTGAAATTAGACCTGGAGCCTGAGCAAGGACCGCGTGTAGGGGTTGGTTGAAATTAGACCTGGAGCCCTTGGTCGTGTCGTGGTAGCTGTGGTTGGTTGAAATTAGACCTGGAGCCCAGCTTGGCGACGAGTGTGAGTCGCGGCGGTTGGTTGAGATTAGACCTGGAGCCCCGTGACTGTGGTGCGTGCGGCGGTTGGTTGAGATTAGACCTGGAGCCCCGTAACTGTGGTGTGTGCTGTGGTTGGGTGAGAGAGCCCTGGAGCCCAACCTGTTGTGATGCTTTTCTTGTTGAGTAGAACTGCATGGTAGGATGATTTTATTCATGCATTTAGAGTCTTGGCATACGGGGTTTCCTTCTGGAAACTCAGGCATTGTTGCATGTTTACTTTCAGGCCGTGATCGGCGTTAGGGGGTGGTGATCGAGGAGAGGAGTGCTGCTACCGGATCCAGCTTTCTCTCAGTTGAGGTCGTGTGATTACTGCTTCCTTTGTATATGCTTTTGATGTAATCACAACTTTTGTATACTCTGATGTTCGGATATATATTATATATATGTTGGTGCACCTGTGTCCCTTTTATTGCGTAATATCCTCTGTTGATTGAGTGTTTATAAATTTAAAAATTTTCCGCTGTTTTGAGGATGTTACACTATAAATAGGTCCTTATTCTCCTCAATTGAAAAAAGTTGTTATCTAATTATTTTCTCTCCAAAATTCACCACAAAAATCCACGAAAATTCTCTTAGTTTTCTAAGTCTTTGAAGGAGAAATCTCAGAGGCTAAGGAAGGGGTTTGTAGCTAGATTCTAAGCTTGTTTGGAGATTGATTGACTAGCTCCTTTCTCTCCAACCTTAATTAGGGTTTCGGTGAACACTCGGAGGCATCCGGCGCAATGAGAAGCGACGATTGGCTTCCTCAACGTCTCTTTAACGTCAAGAAGTTTTTAAGAACTTCTAGGTATGTACACACAAAAGAAAAGAAAACCAAAGGAAAAAGACTCGAATATGTACACACGTAAAACACCCCCCCCCCCACTCCTACCTCATGCATTGTCCTCAATGAATGTGAACAAGATACTACATGGATACATGCATGAAAAAGGAACGATCTCACCAACATGAAGTACAAAGGGACGTTCGGGGTCATGTTGATGGACACAAACCCAAATTCCCTCAAAACCTGTGAGAAGCTGAAGAAGGGAGATAAATACGTGAAGAAATTGGGGCCCAAGTACACAAGGGTTGGGGCCCACAACAATTGATGCTCACTGAAGGAGTCTTTTAATACACACTTTTTTTTTCTTTTTTTTTCTTTTTTTTGTTTTTTTGTTTTTTTTTGTTTTTACAAGATATATACATCAACCAAGATATTCTCATAATCATTTGGTCAAGGAACATCAAATGAGAACATCAAGTCATGAGGACCAGAGACTTGCCGAGATGGGTAAACTTCACTGGTACTCTGAGGTGTCATGAGGGGTGAAAGGTCAAAGCTGAAAGGCTCGAACCCCTCATGATATTGGTTGGGTGTAGGCAACATGAATGAGTGAAGTTGTGTTGCCTCACTAGGGTTTAGTTGCTCATCGAACAAAACCCTCCAACCAATAGGCGGGTGCATCGGAATGAGTTCCTCAAGCTCATTCGATGGATGCAGCAGACCTGCATCACTAAGAATGGGGCTTCTCCCCAAGTCATCCAACAAGGACCTCCCACCATCATTTAGATCATCAAGCATAAGCTCGGTCATAGGTGGGTCCTTGTTGGAGTCAAAATGAAGCTCAAATGGCTCAATGGCCATGGGACATGAGGTAGAGACACCTTCTGGCATAGGCATATGATGAGGTGTCTCACCCTCACTAGTACTCTCAACTGAATCATGCAACGAACACTCCCTTTGGACATTCATGTTCGAGGCCAGCTCACTCTGTTGCATTGCGAAGATAGGCAATGAGTTTTCGCTTGGCCCACGAACATTCTCAACGGGTTGCATTGGGGTTAGGGGTGTTCGTTGATTTTGTGGTGCTTTCTCCAATTGGCGGATGAGATTTAGATTTAAAGGTTCATCCATGGGTTCCTGTTGCCTACCAGAGTTGAACACATGAAACTCGGCACTCATGTTACCGAATGAGAGCTTCATGAGACCATTTCTACAATTAATCAAGGCATTGGAGGTTGCCAGAAATGGTCTACCCAAAATCAAAGGTATTTGAGAGTGGGTGTTCGCAACAGGATTGGTATCGAGGACAACAAAATCGACTGGAAATATAAAATCTCCAACTTTGATAAGCACGTCCTCGATAATCCCCATGGGAATACGAATGGATCTATCCGCCAGTTGGAGGGTGATCTTAGTTGGTTTCAATTCTCCCAAGTTCAACTGTTGATAAACAGAGAATGGGAGGAGGTTGACCGCTGATCCTAAATCAAGCAAAACATTGCTCAGTCTAGTGTCCCCTATCGTACACTGAATAGTAGGACACCCAGGGTCCTTGTATTTTGTGTAGGTGGGATTGGACAAAAGTGAGCTGATATTTGCAGCCAAGAATGCTTTCTTAGGAACATTGGTCTTCCTCTTGGTTGTGCAGAGATCCTTCAACACTTTGGCATATTGAGGTATTTGTTGGATGACATCCAATAAGGGGATATTAACCTTTACTTGCTTAAACACCTCTACTATCTTGTCCATGTTGTCACTCTGCTTTTTGTTTAACCTACTTGGATAGGGAGCTTTTGGCAGGTAGGTTTTCTGCGGTGCCTGAGAAGAAAGAAGCGTTGGTGTATTACCCTCACCCTCAGCTTCTTCTTCACCACCATTCCCACTGAGGGGCTGCATAGATGGTGGTGGGTGTGGCAAGGAAATGTGATTGTCAACCTGTTTTCCATTCCTTAAGGTCACAATGGAATTGACATGGTGAATAGGTTCCTCCACATGGTTCACTTACCTCCCCCGAGGTACCACATTCTCATTTTGCATTTGTTGTTGTTGGTACATGCGGGGGTTAGCCTCAGGTTGGCTAGGAAAAGACCCTCTCTCTCTCATGTACAGACTGAGCCAATTGGCCCATCTGAAGCTCTAGAGATTTTATAGTCTGCTGATTTGAAGTGAGAACTTGACTTGTGGTAGACATAAAAATTTTCATTGAGTTTTCAAGTCCACGAGTCAAGGTCTCAAGCGAATTGAATCGGGTTTCCATATTATTGGAATTTGGGAAACCCGATTGATTGGTCGTTTGTGCTTGGGGTGGCGGATAGGAATGTGCATGCATGGGAGGTTGGTGTGATTGGGAAGGTGGTCTAGAGGAGTTTGAAGGACCACCCGGGGCATTATTTTGGTTCCATGAAAAATTGGGGTGGTTCCTCCATCCAGGGTTATAAGATGATGAGTATGGGTCATTCCTAGCTCTGTCATAGATGGCGTTGACACGCTCCATCTCAGGAGGAATGGACTCACACTCGCTCTCTACATGACCTATCCTACCACATGAATGACAAGGAACTGGACCAGATGTGGACATGTGAGGTGCACTTTGTCGGTTCTGGAGCTCAATCGAATCCATACGGCGCATTAAGGCCGCCATGCGTGCCTCGGTGGCCGTAGTGGTATCGATAGCAAATGCGGCACCCGATCTAGTCGAGTTTGCACTCGCGATCCTCGCTCCTATACTCGACGATGCAGGTGGTTCCCTCACACTCTCCCACTGCATGGTTTTCTCAGCGAGGTCTTCTAGAAAGGCCCATGCCTCCCTTTCATCCTTTCCCAAAAACTCTCCTTGACACATGGACTCAAGGAGCGTTCTGGACGGGATGTGAAGACCCTCATACACAATCTGACAAAGACGCCACAACTCAATGCCATGGTGAGGGCACGAGGATAGTAGCTCTTTGAACCTCTCAAGATATGCATGAAATGGTTCGGTCTCATGTTGATAGAACGAATTGATTTCGTTCCTCAATTTTTGAGTCCGATGATTAGGAAAGTACTTCTTGAGGAATGCAGATTGAAACTCATCCCAAGTCCTAAAGGAATTCGCCTGGTTGCTGTACAACCACTTCTTGGCGTCATCCTTTAGTGCAAAAGGAACGAGCCTAAGATGGATGGAGTCTGTGCTAAGTTGTTGCAGCTTGAACATAGCACAGACCTCCTCAAATTCCCTGAGAAAGATATAGGGGTCACCTTTCCCTGTGAAATGAGGGAGCATGGAAATGAATTGAGGCTTAACCTCAAAATGGTTCACATTAGCCTCTGGTAATACGATGCATGAGGGTAGAGCTGTACGGCTCGGGTAGCATCGATCACGTAGAGGTATGGGAACGACAACTGGAAGCACTGGTCGAACAGGTGGGTCCAGCAACTGCTCCTCCTCACGGAAATTAGCAGCCATTGAACCCGGACTGCGTGCAACACGAGAGGAGGAAGGTATCGAGAAATCGATGACCGAAGCCGGATTGACAACGCTCCTCATCAAACGACCACTCTCGTCTCGTGTCCACGAAAGCATGCACAAAGGTGCACACACACAAAACAAAACTTTTTTTTCTTTTTTTTTAACAAAGAATGTGCGTAGAGGAGAAGACGGGGGAACACAGGAGAGAAAGAATGACTCAGGAGAGAAGGGAAGAAGTCCTTATGCTACGGCGGATGGGTACAGGTAGAAGCACACAAGCAAACAAGGCTCAAGCAATCCTAAGGTCGCTATAGGTCCTTACAGCTAGACGACGCCTAACTGCGAGGTCACACGGCCTCAACACGCCTCACCTCCCTACAACGAGGACCACAAAGCCCAGCAAGTGAGCCAAGATCCGGGGATCTCGTCTCTCCTACTATCGACAAAGTGGGCAACGCCGATCAGGTCATGACGGTCGGGACCGGATCACTCTCCTAATGCGTCCGAATTCCTTAAGGCCAATGTCTACTTGATTTTAAAATTAGGCTCTTGATTAGTGTGGTTTTTGGGGCGAAGGAAAGGGTGATGAAATCCCCCACCTTATCTTTTACGGGACAGCCCCTCCTTAGTAGCGTTTTGGAGTCCTAAATCTAGCAATCAACTCTCCAAACAACGCTCAACTCACACTTGTTGCAATGCACTTCCTACTAACTAATGCATGTTCATACGAAATGCATGAATGAGAGTAGAAGGTGCGTACCTCACGCCAGCTCTCAGCAACAGAAAATAAAGCTAAGATAAAAGACAATCTAAATGCCTAAGTCACATACATGATGCATGACCTAAACAAGAATGAATGCCTAATCTTTTGCTTTGAGTTTTTAGGATCCAAGTTGCTTAAAGGAGGTTTGATTATTGATCTGGGAACGAACTATAAGTCAAAACATGCCAAATTGAGTCCCAGATAACTAGATCATTTAGAGCAACAACAGCAAGAAATTAAAAGATGAACAGAGCTCACCAGACCGCTGATTAGCGGTCTCAGACCGCTGATTGGCGGTCTGAAGTGCTCAGGTCGTCTGGAAATTTCTCCAGTAGCCTCCACTTGCTATTCCCAGTCTCCTGAAACAACGAAAAACTACAACACACAAATTAAATCCACTCGAATCGTCCAAACAAGAGTCTGGACTGGCACCTCCCCGGCAACGACGCCAAAAACTTGTTGAACGTTTTAATTAAGCCGCAAGTGCACGGCCGCGATGAAGCGATGGCAAGTACGGGTCGTCCTCAGGGAGGTGAGCAGCCTCTTGTTTATCAGAAATCAAGTGGCAAAAAGAGAGGGAAGAAAGTTGGTTACGCTACTCTACACTAAACTACGCTAAGAAGTACGAAATGTGAAACAAAGAAATAAACGATCAAATAAAAACTAAGCTAAGAACAAAATAGAAGTGCTGGAATTTCAGGAATGGAAAACCCCTAAGGGGTGGAGTGAGTGCACACAAGCAAAGAGGTGGGTGTAGAATACATTCTTTAAGCACATGAAGGTGGTGTTTATCAAGCATAGGAAGTGTCTAAATGTTATGGCAAAACCTATCAATCTATTCACCAACTTAGTTGATTAACATTTACATATGCAAGGTGTTTATTTCAGAACCTAAACAAGCATGAGAGGTGTCTAATCATTTTGGCAAAACTCATCAAGTTGTAAATTCTATCCTAAACAAGCAAGCATACATTCATGTTTAATCAACACATTGAAATTAAAGCATTCATCCCATTCTCTAATGCATGTATGTATATCTACTCTACCCCCCAAAGGGGATGAAACTACTCACTAAACATTACACTAATTATTAAACTATGGAAAGAAAGCATATTAAAACTAAGCTAGAATTAAAAGACGATTAAACTAAAACATGCACAGACAATAAAAGAAGCATAAACAAACAATGAAAGAAACACAAAACTTTATTGATAAAATGACTCACATTAAAAGTAGCATCCTCCTACTTTAGTGTGTGCTTCAAGGCCTCACTTCTAGTAGGAAGAATAGCCACTTAAAATATGGAGTGATTACAATGGAAGGTGAAGAGTTCTATTTATAGCCATGGAAAAAGGCAAACCGGGACAATCCCCCGATGTGGGACTAAACAAACACCAAAAATAGCCTAAACGAACATTAATACAAGTCCAGGAGAAATTTGAGCGCATTTGGGCCAAAAGTGACCGCCAATTAGCGGTCTTGGACCGCCAATTAGCGGTCTACAGTGTCCGGATCGCTCTGGAATTTCTTGTGGGCTTTTCTGGAAGGCTTTGTTGGTATTTGATGCATCTATTTTGCATGTTGGAGCTCCGACCCGAATAGAATTGCCAAAATACTCCCCATGATGGTGAGGAGTATTCTGTTTTGCTCTTAGGTCCTTCGGTCTTGCATTCAGGTCCTTCTTCCTTGCATCTTGGTCCACAGATCTCACAATTCAGTCCTTTTTCCCAGCTTTTGGGTCCTTTTATGCTTCATCTCTTCAAACCTATTTATTCCTGAAAACTAAACATAAAACTCGTAACATAGCATTATTTAGGTGAAAGATAATGGATATAAGATACAAATATGAGCATGAAATGATGTCAATCAAGCAGGGAGAGGCGACCCTGGCTGAGTATACCCGGAGGTTCAACGCGCTGGAGCGTTACTGTCCGGAGATCTGTGTGACGTCGCTGCAGAGGGCGAGGAAGTTCATACGGGGGCTGAGGAAGCACCTCCGTACTCAGGTGATCTACAGTATGCCACAGACGCTGGCAGATGCGGTGAGATTTGCGACGCTCATTGATCAGGATTACCAGCAGAATTATGCTGAGGCCAGGAGAGCCCCGGGGAAGGTCAGTGGACGTCCGGGTGCTCCACTAGCAGGGAACCCGGGCAAGAGGCCCCGGATCGTAGGAGGTGGATCACGCCAGCCAGAGGCGTGCAGAGGTTGTGGCCGAGTTCACTCTGGAGAGTGTTGGGGCCGCGCAGTGTGCCACGGGTGTGGCAAGCCAGGCCATTTCATGAGAGATTGTCCGAGTGGGCCAGGCGGGTCCAGCAGGCAGCCGGGACAGCCGGCAGGTGGCAGAGGCGGGGGTCGCCGACCTTTTGCGCCGCAGCGACAGCAGGGTCAGAGGACTGGACGGGTCTTTACCATCCAGGCAGATGAGGCGAGAGACGCCAGCACGGTGGTGGAAGGTACGCTTTTTGTTGCTGGGTTGAGTGCGAGGGTGTTGTTTGATTGTGGGGTCACACACTCGTTTATCTCGGAGCGATTTGCGAGCGTGTTAGGTCGTACCCCTGCGATGTTGACTGCCACGTTGGAAGTCAGCACACCCTTGGGTCTGGTGGGCATTGTGGGGAGCTTCCTCCCCAGCGCCATGATTGTTTCGGGAGATCAGGAGTTTCCGGATGACCTGATCTTGTTGCCGATGGAGAACATGACGTCATACTGGGGATGGATTGGCTGTCCCAGTACGATGTGCGAGTTTTGTGTCGGGAGAAGAAGATTCTGATCACGAGGAAGGGTCTACCTGATGTGCTGATCAGGGGGACGAAAGATAGAGGAGGCTGAGTGATCGTATCAGCAGTGAGGGCACAGAAGTTGTTGCAGCAGGGTTGCAGAGCTTTCGTGGCCACTTTGGTAGTTCCAGATCCAGAGGCGAGGAGATTAGAGGACATTGAGATTGTTCGAGAGTTCCCAGATGTATTTGCAGATGATGTCACTGGGCTGCCGCCTCACAGAGAGATTGAGTTTGGGATCGACTTGGTAGCTGGGACTACGCCACAGTCGAAGGCGCCGTATCGGATGGCACCTGCGGAGCTGGCAGAGCTGAAGAGGCAGTTGCAGGATCTGATGGACACAGGGTTTATCCGCCCCAGTGTCTCGCCTTGGGGAGCGCCGGTACTCTTCGTGAAGAAGAAGGATGCATCAATGCGGATGTGTATAGATTACAGGATGTTGAACAAGGTTACCGTGAGGAATCGGTATCCCTTGCCCAGGATCGAGGACCTGTTTGACCAGTTGCAGTCAGCGCAGGTGTTCTCGAAGATTGATCTGTGATCCGGTTATCATCAGCTGAGGATCAGAGAGGCAGATGTGCAGAAGACAGCTTTCAGGACGAGGTACGAGCATTACGAGTTTCTGGTGATGTCGTTTGGGTTGACGAACGCGCCTGCAGCGTTTATGGATTTGATGAACAGGACGTTCAGTCGGTACCTCGACCGGTTTGTGATCGTCTTCGTGGATGATATTTTGGTTTACTCGCCAGATGTGGAGCAACATTGAGAGCACTTGAGAGTTGTACTTGGCATTTTGTGGGATCATCAGTTGTATGCCAAGCTGTCGAAGTGCGAGTTCTGGCTGAGCAGTGTCGCCTTCTTGGGACACATCGTGTCAGGTGACGGGATTTCCGTAGATCCAGCGAAGGTCGAGGCCGTTACACAGTGGAGAGTCCCGACTAGTGTGGCAGAGGTCAGGAGCTTTGTGGGTCTGGCAGGTTATTATCGCCGTTTCATCCAGGATTTCTCGAGGTTGGCTTCGCCGTTGACGGCTCTGACACGGAAGGGCGTCGAGTTCGTGTGGTCCCAGAAGTGCGAGGACAGTTTTCAGGAACTGAAGAGTCGGCTGACGACTGCTCCAGTTCTGACACTTCCCAGTGGCAGTGGTGGTTTTGTGATTTACAGTGACACGTCAGGCGTTGGGCTAGGATGTGTACTTATGCAGCATGGGCAGGTGGTTGCGTACGCTTCGAGGCAGCTGAAGGTGCACGAGAGGAACTACCCCACTCATGATCTGGAGTTGGCGGCAGTAGTGCACGCTCTGAAGACTTGGAGACATTATTTGTATGGCGAGCGATTCGAGGTGTTCACGGACCATCAGAGCCTGAAGTATCTGTTTTCGCAGAAGGAACTGAATATGAGGCAGCGCAGATGGCTCGAGCTGATTAAGGATTATGATTTCACCATCTCGTACCATCCGGGAAAGGCGAATTCGGTTGCTGATGCTTTGAGCAGGAAGGTGGAGGTCACCGCAGCAGGTATTTGTATCGAGGAGTGGAAGCTGCTTGAGGCGTTGACCGAGTGGAGACCGTTCACCGATGAGTCGCGAGGTGCAGTGATCGTCGGGCTGAGAGTGGAGCCTCAGTTGGTCTCGAGTATTGTTCAGGCTCAGAGCACTGATGATGAGTTAGCGGGGTTGTTACAGTTAGCTGCCAGAGATGGGTCAGACTTCAGTGTTGGGGTTGATGGTGGACTGAGGTTCAGGGGCCGTGTCTGGGTGCCGAAGGGAGGAGACCTGAGGCAGGACATTCTGGAGGAGGCACATAGATCCTGTTATTCGATCCACCCGGGCAGCACGAAGATGTTTAGAGATCTTCAAAGGAATTTCTGGTGGAAGAGGATGAAGACGGAGATCGCAGAGTTTGTTGGCAGATGTCTGATTTGTCAGCAGGTGAAGATTGAGCACCAGAGACCTGCAGGGCCGATGCAGAGGATCGAGCTTCCAGAGTGGAAGTGGGAGCACGTGACGATGGATTTTGTCACCGAGCTGCCAAAGACGAGAGGATTCCATGACGCGATTTGGGTTATAGTCGATCGACTGACCAAGTCGGCGCATTTCTTAGCTATCCGGACCACTCTACCTTTGGAGGGTCTAGCTAAGTTGTATATTGAGGAGATCGTCAGACTGCACGGGGTGCCCGTGAGTATTATTTCGGATCGAGATCCGAGGTTCACTTCCAGATTCTGGGGGAGTTTGCAGCAGGCCTTAGGGACGCGGTTGAAGTTCAGTACGACATTCCATCCGCAGACAGACGGTCAGTCTGAGAGGACCATCCAGATGCTAGAGGATATGTTGCGAGCGTGTACTCTGGATTGGGCAGGTCATTGGGATGAGCATCTGCCATTGATCGAGTTTGCCTACAACAACAACTACCATTCGAGTATTGGGATGGCACCGTACGAGGCCCTGTACGGGAGACCGTGTAGATCACCGGTATGCTGGAGTGATGTAGGCGAGAGACAGCTAGTTGGTCCTGAGATTGTGCAGATGTATGCTGAGAAGGTGGATGTGATCAGGCAGAGATTAGCGACGGCTCAGAGCAGGCAGAAGAGCTACGTGGATAGGCGTAGGCGAGAGCTGAGATTTGAGGCAGGTGACCATGTATTCCTGAGGATTTCACCATCTCGAGGAGTGATGAGATTCGGGAAGAAGGGGAAGCTCAGTCCGAGGTATGTCGGGCCGTTTGAGATTCTCGATCGGGTTGGAGAGGTCGCCTACAGGGTTGCGTTGCCGCCGCAGTTTTCGGGTCTTCACAACGTCTTCCACGTTTTGATGTTGAGGAAGTACGTAGCGGATCCTTCTCATGTGATTCAGTTGGAGGTTCCAGAGATCCGTCAGGATTTGTCTCTTGAGGAGAGACCGGTTGAGATTGTGGATCAGATGGAGCATCAGTTGAGGAGGAGGACCATTCCGATGGTGAAGGTCAGGTGGCAGCACCACAGTGAGCGAGAGGCCACTTGGGAGATCGAGGATGAGGTTCGGAAGGAGTTCCCGGAGTTGTTTGGTGAGCTTCAGTTTTAATTTCGTGGACGAAATTCTTTTAGGAGGGTGGAATGTGGGATTCTAGCCTAATCCTAATCCTAATTGTGCTTTGTGGTTGATTAGGTGGTGATTGGAGGGGATTAGAGATGGACGGCTGGGATTGAAAGGAGATGGATGAAGGGTTTGGATGAGTTGGATGAGATGAGTGGTGGAGATGGAAGCTTTGGATTGGAAGGCTGAGATTGAGAGGAGATGGATGGATGGCTTGGATTGATGTGGATGAGATGAGTGGTGAGGATTGGATTGGAGGAGTATTTGGGGGGAAATCCTCTCTCTCTCTCTCTCTCTCGTTGCTCTCCCTCTCTCTCACTCGCGCGTTGCTCTCTCCCTCTTCTGCTGTGCTGCTCCGGCGAGTGGAGATCTCCGGCAAGGTGAAGAGCGGCTCCAGGGAGTTGGTGGTTTGAGGTGAGTGTTACTCCCTCGGTTCGTTTCCGGTTCGTTGTGGTTTCTCTCTCTTGACCTCACCCGGGTTTCGGTGGTTGTGGTTGGCTTGTGGAGGTTGTCGGAGGTAGTGTGGTGTTGTGGATCGTCGAGGAGACGATTGATCGTCGTTTGGACGCGAGGTTCGTCGACGAATCGTGATTTGGGGAGGCACGCTCGTGGAGGCGTCGTCGTGGTTCTTCTAAGGTTTCTTCAGACCTTTAGGTATGTCAAGCTCGCTCACTTAATTACTGTGAGTATTTGGAAGTCGACGGTGGGTCGTTCGGCTCGTCGCGAGTAAACTTGCAGCAGATTTCACTGCCTGATCGGTCGACCGGTTTGTGCAAACGGTCGACCGTTCGTGAAGAGAATTCGGGCTCTGCCTCAAATCGGTCGAACGATGCATGTGGGGCGGTCGACCGATTGTGCATAGAAGGCAAGTCTGGAGAGATTCGGTCGACCGGGTCCCCTTTGCCGGTCGACCGTGTGCACTGTCTTAAGTCGGTTGGGGGCTTAGACCATCTAAATGGTCGACCGCTCGTTGATTTTCGTCTGACCGTGACTTAAGTGAGCATAGTGATCGGTTCGACCGAATGAGGGTTCGGTCGACCGGACTTGTGCGCTGAGCGTGGGGAACGCTCTGGTGGAATTCGGTCGACCGAGATGTGCTCGGCGTTCGACCGAATTCATGGTGCGCGTGAGGGATTATTCCCTGGACAGATTCGGTCGACCGAGATGTGCTCGGCGTTCGACTGAATTCGTTGTGGTGTTGTGGGATTTGTTCCCTGGTGGCTTTCGGTCGACCGGGACCCCTTTGTCGGTCGACCGATTGGTCGTTTTGTTCGTTGAACCGGGAGTTGACCATCTAAACGGTCGACCGTCCCTTGATTTGGGTTCGACCGAACGAGTGTGGTGTTGGGAGTCGGTCGACCGATGGAGTGCCGGTCGAAGTGGATTGCCCTGTATTTGCTTGATTCGGTCGACCGGGACTTTTGGTTCGGTCGACCGTTTGTGTCCTGTTTTGCACTATGGAGGTGCTATGGTCGTGGTTGCCCGTGTGGGGCGAGTCGTGGTGCCGATGTTCTTCCGGCAAGTGTGCTAGGTGCACGAGGGTTGCGGTGGTTGGTTGAAATTAGACCTGGAGCCCCGTAACCGTGTGTGAGCTTGGGATTGGCTGAAATAGGCCTGAGGCCCAGCTTAGAATTGTGGTGTTGCGGTGGTTGGTTGAAATTAGACCTGGAGCCCCGTAATTGTGTGAGAGCTGCGGTTGGTTGAAAATAGACCTGGAGCCCAGCTAGTCTGTACGGAGTTGGTTGAAATTAGACCTGGAGCTCCGTAGTGCGTTCGGGTTGGTTGAAATTAGACCTAGAGCCTGAGCAAGGACCGCGTGTAGGGGTTGGTTGAAATTAGACCTGGAGCCCTTGGTCGTGTCGTGGTAGTTGTGGTTGGTTGAAATTAGACCTGGAGCCCAGCTTGGCGACGAGTGTGAGTCGCGGCGGTTGGTTGAGATTAGACCTGGAGCCCCGTGACTGTGGTGGGTGCGGCGGTTGGTTGAGATTAGACCTGGAGCCCCGTAACTGTGGTGTGTGCTGTGGTTGGGTGAGAGAGCCCTGGAGCCCAACCTGTTGTGATGCTTTTCTTGTTGAGTAGAACTGCATGCTAGGATGATTTTATTCATGCATTTAGAGTCTTGGCATACGGGGTTTCCTTCTGGAAACTCAGGCATTGTTGCATGTTTACTTTCAGGTCGTGATCGGCGTTAGGGGGTGGTGACCGAGGAGAGGAGCGCTGCTACCGGATCCAGCTTTCTCTCAGTTGAGGTCGTGTGATTACTGCTTCCTTTGTATATGCTTTTGATGTAATCACAACTTTTGTATACTCTGATGTTCGGATATATATTATATATATGTTGGTGCACCTGTGTCCCTTTTATTGTATAATATCCTCTGTTGATTGAGTGTTTATAAATTTAAAAAATTTCCGCTGTTTTGAGGATGTTACACTATAAATAGGTCCTTATTCTCCTCAATTGAAAAAAGTTGTTATCTAATTATTTTCTCTCCAAAATTCACCACAAAAATCCACGAAAATTCTCTTAGTTTTCTAAGTCTTTGAAGGAGAAATCTCAGAGGCTAAGGAAGGGGTTTGTAGCTAGATTCTAAGCTTGTTTGGAGATTGATTGACTAGCTCCTTTCTCTCCAACCTTAATTAGGGTTTCGGTGAACACTCGGAGGCATCCGGCGCAATGAGAAGCGACGATTGGCTTCCTCAACGTCTCTTTAACGTCAAGAAGTTTTTAAGAACTTCTAGGTATGAATTTTGGAGCCCATATTTGTTTTAATCAAGTTTTGAAATTAGATATTGAAACAAATTGATGCATGCATGAAATAAATCATAGAAAAATTGTAAGTTGATCCTTATTGTGCATAAAAATTTCGAAAATATATATGTACAATTAAACATGAAATCCTACAGACAACCCCTATGAAAATAAAATAATCCACTTCATCAAGCGACACTCCTAACTGAAACAAAATGTAGGCTCTCGTGTGCTGCATCACCTGCTCATCTGTTGCATCTGGAGCCACGACATAATTATTTTGCTGCAACCACTGCAATGACACGTATACCCCTTGTAGGATCGTATGACCCCTAATTAATCTAATCAATTTCGCATAATCTCTGCTTAATTCAATAAGATGCAGCGGAAACGATAAACTAAAAACAAGTAGAGAAACAAGCAAACCACATAAAGAAGACGATGTGATTTTTATAGAGGTTATGCCTCCCGTTTACTTTCTCTTTTGTAAGCTTCGTTCGACTCCGCGAGTTCCGCCTACGTCTTTACTATACAATCTCATTTTGGGCCGAGATTAAGCATTTACGCAACAAGCATTGGGAGCACCCTCGCAAGCTTGGTTTCCTCCTCTCACAATCCGAGAGGGACGCTTCAGACTCTCACCGAAACCTTTACAAGATGCCTCGGGCTTTCACTAAGACCTTTGCTTCTTTGAAAACTAAGGTTGAGTGATTCAAACACTCTCTAACTTGAGCACACTTTGAGTATGAGTTGGATTTGATCAAGAGTGTGGAATATTAAGCTTGGAGTGTATAAGATTGGGACTTTAGGAGTGTGAGTTTTCTCTCTGATGAATGTATGAGTTTGGTGTAGGAGATGTGTTTAAATAAGGTGTGAGAACCTCTATTTATATGCTCCTAAAGTGTTATAACCGTTGGGGAAGATTTGGTTGAAGTTTGTATAAGATACACAAATAGAAAACTTAAGTTTAGCAAATAGGTCGAAATCGGTCTACCCGTACGGGATAAACAATCGACCGTTTCCATAAAGATAAGGAAACGTTCGAACCAACTTAAGCTACGGTCGAACCAATTTGGCTATAACTTAAGTTATCGGTCAAACCGTTTGGGCTATAACTTAAGTTATCGGTCTAACCAATGAAAATAAAAATACATGTCTTCAATAATATTTGATTATATGTCTTGACTTCATTCCTTTCTTCCTTGAGACTTGATCACCAATAGATGTTAGCATAATGCAATATATATGCAATGCATAATGTGTGCTACACTATATTTGATTGTGATTAAGATTATGTTAGTTAAATCATCAAAATACGGATTAAAGCCAAAAAGCCAACACCCCTTTCACTGCAGTCGTCGCCTCCTTTTCGCTGTACCCAACAAGTTCATGCAAATCTCAGACCAATCATGATTTAAGGTCGCACAAATTGCTAGACTGTCAATACGAAGACCACTAAGAATAACTACGTATTGTAGCGTGATCGTCATCTCCTCGTGTCTAAAATGGAAGGTGTGAGTCTCCGACCTCCACCTCTCAACCACAGCACGGATTAGATTCCAATCGAGTTGCAGCCGGGACAAACGAGAACTGTAGCAAATCCAACAATTTCCAACAAATCCCATACTCTATCATCCTCCACGGTCCACGTGTTGAACTGAATATCATGCTCAATATACCTAATATCAGGTTGCTCCTGATAAAAAATATTATTAGTTAAGGTCTAATAAAAAACAATACACATAATCCTTTATAATTTGATAATTAAAACACTTACATTTTCAAGAATGGAAGATGACTTATGATTATTCTGTAATACTAACACTGAAGGGTCCACATGACCGTGAGAGTCATTTGAAGCAGACATTTTGCAACTATCATTCAAAAATACTACAACCATTCAAGATTCAAATCTCAAACAAAAAATGAAAAATAAATAAGTTCGAACATCTACGTATACAAACAACATATATACAAGTTATTACATCCTACATCTACGTATAAATCAAAGAGATTCATCGAGAGATGGAACACAAGAAACACAACTATCTATTCACAATACAATTTGGGCACCTTCACACATGCATTGATTCATTGAACACTACCTAATTATACTTGATATATATGTTTGTATTTGTAGTCTTCTATGCAAAGTGAAACCTAAATCAATTTTTAAACACAAACAAGTAATCCAAACCAATCCACACAAGTCTCAATCAACCCAAATCAATTTCTAAACAAAAACAATTAATCCACACCAATCAAGCCAAATGTTAACAAAAAATAAACATAATGTACCTAAAATCGAATCGAACACGTGAAACCGGCTCCGGGAGATCAAAAATCGCAAGAGAGATAGAGGAGGAGAGGGGGTGGGTGGTTATGGGAAGAGTGGGGGAAGAGGGGTGGTTGGGCTGCCATTTTTACCTAGGATAAAAACAGTATCTGGGATGTCGATTTTAGTAAACACGACAACTGTGATGTTGTTTGTATTGAGCCTAAAAATAGCATTGACAATGCCGTTTTTTGTTACTTAAACTAGACCTGATAATTTGACACGAGACACGAAAACATGACACGAATACTGTTCGTGTACTGTTTCGGGTACACGAATTTTTTCCGTGTCGTTTCGTGTCTAATTGGGCGAATACACGAAATTACCCGATATTATATATGTAGTTGTAGGAAAACTCATATGTGTAATGTTAGCTTAGTGGTCGGGTGCGAGAAGGTTGATGGTGGGAGTGCAGGGTTCGAATCCCCATTTTATTCTTTTTTTTAATAAAAAACATTTTATCCAAAACGCATGGGCTGAGGTACGAACCCGAGACCACGGATGAAGAACAAGAGGCGCTAACCAAGGTGACAACTGAGGTCTCATAACAAAATAAACGTCATTTTGTTTTATATATGGTTTAATATGAGCTCGAGATTGTTCCGAATTTTTAGTCCCACATTGCCTAGTGAAATATTCTCTCCCACACAATGACTATAAATGGACATGGAGCCCCTCCTCTTTCTTTAAACATTGAACTTGCCTTGGGCTTTCTCTTTGAGACGCTCTTAGGTAAGAATAATTTAATTGGTTTCCTAGTTGAAAATCAATGAAATAAAAAAAATCGTGTAAGTCGGGTTGTTTCGTGTTAACACGAAAAGGATCCGGGTCGTGTTCGTGTTTGTTGGTACACAAAATGATTTCGTGTCGTGTTTGTGTTTAGTTAATTTGTCTGGTACATGTAAAAACATGATTTCCAGGACTACTTAAAACGACACTTCAGTTTCCATTTTCAATAACACAGATTTTTTTGAATCAATGTAGCCAAGAACTGCAGGGGTTTCTTAGCTCTTTTAGGTAGCTCCATCTCGTAAGCTCTCTGATCATCTGAACCCTTTAATGCATATTCATCATATAACTCAATCATCTGACTAAGGGATGTGTTCATAGATGAATATGATTTGAAATGGAAAGCTAAGGATAGTAGCCATTCACTCTGATAATATGACTCACTCATATCCACTACAGTTTGATCTGTTTTTGCAAACTGAAGCATAGTTTGCTAAATAGTTTGGCTGAGCTACATGCTTCCATTTTTGTACAACATTATTTTATTTTTCCCCTAAAATAAACATATATTCAAACATACAATATATATCAAGAGTAGAGATACACTACCCTTAACTTTTGTTAACATCAATTTACTTTTGCTCATGCTTAAATTTTAAATTTGAATTGAAGATTCAAATTGTAGATATTGATATATGATTTATATTATATGTGTGTGCAGAAAATCAAAAAATTAGGGTCTCATTTGATTTGAGATCAAAATATTGAGTTATTTTACGAATACGATACATTTATTTTCCCATATCTTGATTTCATATTAAATGACTCCCAATTTTTTTTGATTTCCAGCATAAAAAGACAATATGAGTCCTAAACCAATATCTACAATTTAGATTTTCCATTCAAAATTAAAACTTAAGTTATTAAAATGGATAAATTGATGTTAGCAAAAGTACTCGTGTGTTGGTTTGGTCAAAATCCATGTATCTTGTCTGTAGGGGCGAAAGTGGTCTGGATAATATCCACTCCGACTGACATTCGAATATGTTTAGTACGATATAGTCACTAATTATAAAAGATGTGTAAATGTGGTATCAAACATAGTAATGATAGAAATAAGAGTGAAATGTAATATCTAATATGTATTCATATCAAACTTCTTAATTTCAAGATTTTCCATAAGTTTTTAAGTTAAAAATATGGAACTAGTATTCGTCGTCGGAAAACTACATAAATCGTCCCAATAATTACCATTTTGTCATTCGTAATTCATTTAATACATATTTCGTCTCGTGTCTTAAAACAAAGTTTTTGTCTCAGTTTTACTCACATTCCCAGTACCAATACCACGAAAATGTCTGGCAAAGTGCCTTGATCCGGTGAGGTAAATGAGTCAGAATTTTTTTTTTTGTCTCGAGCGTCTGGCTAAACCGCCTCGCCCATGGTTGGGGCGTCTCCCGCGAACGTCCGACACAATTTTTTTTTTAAATATTTAAAAAACTAAACAAGACATTTTATCAGATTCGAGTAATCTGGGGCGTCCGCTGATTCTTTTCCTGGCCTCCGAGACATTCTTTCTGATGAAAATGAGAGTAATACGAAGAGAGAGTTGTGTTAGGAGAGTGAAATGAAGAGTTATATAAGTAGAAAATGTAAAAGGGAAAATGGTAATTCGTACGGACGATTTAAATAGTTTTCCGACGATAAACAGTAGTTCAGTAAAAATACATACGTATCCGATTGTTTTTATATCCGATTAACCTTAAATATGGTTATGTATTATAAAAAATAAAAAACTAAATATTTCTGTAACCATATTTATTATATAAATATAGTAAATGATATCGTATTCAAATCATTCATCTCTCCATCACAAACTGCTCAGTTGGATTGGGAGAGAATCAGAAGAAGAGATGCAGCTCTCAGCTGTCACTCCCCTATCCCGCAGTCTCCCCTTCCCACCTTCCGCTGGTCGCCGGAGCGACACCGGAACCCGCCGTCCGACGCCACTCTGCTTCTCCAAAACCCTCGAAAACCCTAACGTCCACCCGTCCGCGTCCAGGAGAGCCGCGGTCTCCGCCCTGAAGGAGTCCAAGGACTTGAGGAACTCGCTCTCCAGGTCGGAGTTCGATTTCTTAGTTGAAGTCGTGCTTTCTGGGTTTTTGGCGTTTTTTTGTTGTGAAAGATTGAGATTTGGATGGGAAATTGAGTTTGGGAACTAATGTGGTTTCTTTGAAATTGTGATGTGAGATGTGGTAGATTAGTTGTGAATGAAGAGATTGCGTTGAAAAAGTCTAAGGACTCGAGGGACTCGCTCTCCAAGTCGGAGTTAGATTTCTTAGTTGAAGTTGTTGTTTCTGGATTCTATGTTGCGTTTGTTGAGTTTGATGCGAGGATTGGGTTTGTTGTTGTGAAATATTTAGATTTTTATGGAAAAAGTGAGTTTGGGAACTAATGTGGTTTCTTTGAATTTGTGGTGTGAGCTGTTGTCGACTAGTTATGTATGGAGATATTGCGTAGGACGATTTTTAAATTAGCCTTTTCCCTCAGTCTTTCATTTTCTCTAGATTGATCGCTTCAGATTTTTAATGTTATTTTGCTAAATGAGTAAATTCTGTTATCAGAATTGATTTTTTTAATGCAAAACAAGTGCATCAATTTTGGTCGTGAAGGTTAAATGCTGTGTTAGCTGTGCAAGATTTGAATATTGTTTTACGCCACTTTGGAGATGAGCAAAGATGGTCTGAGGTTTCTCAGGTTGGTTAAATTCCAAGTTATGTTGTATTATGTCGCATTTGTATTATCCTTTTTGGAATGTTGAAATTTGTCTTCTTACATGAGCTGGTTAGTAGTATTGAGTGATGATGCTAGGATTCTAATCTTTCCTTGTCATCTTTTGTCATGTTTGTGCTTCTTTAAGTTGAAGTTTTCTTTTTAATAAACAAAAAACTTCTGAAGCACTCATGAGTCATGATTGCCAATTAATACATTAATACTACCACAGCAATTAGTGTCGGGAAGGTATGTTTTATGATCCCTTGATCAGACTACATATGGCAATGTAATTTTGTTGATCATTTTCTGCCCTTTCTTTAAAGAAGTATAGTTTCCAATTTCCATATTTGGTTTGGAAATCAACTTTATCAAGGTGCCGGGTGGTCCAGTTGATTGGTTCTCATCGTTGGAGGACCAATTGATCTGATGCACACATGTAAGAATGGTATATAAAGATAAATAATCTTTTCATTATCGTTAGAAAAAATTGAAGGGACTCTTCTTTTAAAATGAATTTAGATGAACATGCCGGTCCACCTGTTCACATACGTTGGACCAGCAATTCAATGACAATAGCAATCTTTGAGACCTGAGTTGGACCATGCGTCTGACTACTTCCTAGTCCATATCATCATTTAATAGGATATTCTGGTTTGTTTTCATAACATTGCGAAATTGTGTTGGTGGAAGATGGAACGTGAATATTGTGCATATATTCTACTTTCAAGTGTAATCTCTTTCCATTGTGGCTTAAATTTCTATAGGCCAGTCAAATGTATTCTGTGAAAATTTGCTTAATGAAAAGACAAACATAACATGACTATTTGCTTATCCTTGCTAAAGTCTCTTGCAAATCAATACTCTAACTTAGAACTGTGATGTTTTCTATCAATATCAACATCAACATAACCCCAATGCCTCAGAAGAGGCTCCCGCCTAAGCGAGGGGGGGGGGGGGGGATGTACGCAACCCTACCACTGTAAAACAGTGAAATTGTTTCCAATTGACCCAAATGATGCAAATGCAACTGACCATTTGCGATTCCACAATAAAAGAAATGCAGATCGTTTAAATAGCCCTTTGATATAGTCAATGATGCTCCAAATGTTTTCTATGCTTAAAAAATTTAGTTGGACATGTAGGCATCACCAGGTAGATTCATTTTGAGAATTTCTTTGGAAGATAATTTCCGGAAAGAAATGAAATCATCTGAGTTCTTGGCTGAAGGTTTACATAAACATAGGTGTGGTTCATGCAAGGAAGTCAACACTTAAGTTACATCATTGACAGGAATTTTTTTTACTAGTAAATTCAAAATTCTACATAAATTTTATATGGCATATAAGTTTGAGAAACATTATATTGTTCGCTTCACATTGATAATTTGTAATAGATGGCACAATACCATACTCTTAACAAATTAACACACATATGTGTGTGTCACACGATGGGGCTTACAGTAGATGGCACAATACCATTTTCTTTACATGAAGTAATATTGTTGAATGTTTATGTTGCAGCTTTTTGATTGGATGAAGGAGCATGACCAAATAAACTTTGCATCCTATAGCAGTTTTATAAAATATATGGGAAAGAGTCGAAATCCTGTCAAAGCTCTACATATTTACAACAGTATAGCAGATGAATCAGTCAGATATGATGTCTCTGTTTGCAACTCAATTCTCGGCTGTTTACTCAGAAATGGCAAATTTGAGAGTGGCATCAAATTGTTTGAAGAAATGAAAGCAAATGGTCTCGTTCCAGATTTAATTACTTATGGCACAGTATGCCACTGCTGCTCCTCACCGTTATTACCTTTTATTGTTATATTTGTTAGCATGTATCTTTGCATTTGACATGTTCCAGCTAATTATTGATCCCAGAAAATGATGTCATATACCAGCTGATAAATGTAATCATATTTTTATCTAGCTTCTTTCAGGTTGCATCAAAGCCAAACAAGGCTACTCTAAGGCAATGCATTTGGTAAGTGAGCTCGAAAGTAATGGTTTACGCATGGATGCTGTTATATATGGCACTCTTTTGGCAATTTGCGCGTCAAGTAATTTATGTGAGGAGGCAGAGTTGTTTTTTGAGCAAATGAAAGCTGAAGGTCTCCATCCAAATCTTTATCACTATAGTTCTCTGCTTAATGCTTACTCAGTTAATGGAAATTATCTGAAGGCTGATAATTTGATGCAAGATATGAAGTCTACTGGGTTAGTACCAAACAAGGTTTGCCTTTATATCCAAGTTTCTGATGTTGTAAAATTGTCATCAGAATATTTTCATTTTTTGATTGCTTTTGAATATATGCCATTATTAGTTCTTCAAATATGTTGGTAAATTCGTCATATAGTGTTGCTACTTTCTCTTCTGAAATCGTTGAACTGGAATTTAATCATTTTTATTTATCAGGTAATTTTGACAACCTTGCTGAAGGTATATATCAGAGGAGGGCTGCTTGAAAGGTCAAAGGAATTACTGTCTGAATTAGAGGCTCTGGGATATGCTGAAGAAGAGGTTTGGTTCTTGCAATTTTCCAACATATTTACAGTAGCAATTCAAATTCTGCTTGTAATTTGATTTTTTTTTACACTTTAGAAAGTGCCTAATGGACCCCCAACTTGATTCGATAAGGTTAATGCGTCATCTCTTGCTGATATATACTCCACTGATTTTCAGTTACCATAGCTCAAAATTTCCTTATTTATTTATTAATTTTTTTAAGTATCATTACTTTTATTCCCCTCACCGAAAGCGCTAGCCTTTGTTTTCCTCCTTGACCTCGTCTTCTGATTTTGAATATGTTATGAAACAGAATGACAACCACAACCATGCCACAGTTTAACTTCTTCTAGGACCTCTATGAGGAGTGGAAATCCAAGCAAATTGGGATGGAACACTAAGTACAAAGACTTGAGCTTGATTGATCTTTGGTTTTGATTTTACAAGGAGATTCATCCTCCATTACACACCCAATTCCTCCACTTCTTTACACACTCAAATCCTCCATTTTCTTCCCCAAGAAGAAGAAAAGTGATGTTTATCATAGTATACCTATATAGCTAACCTCAAAAAGAAGTGTGTCGTGGACCGACCAAACAATATCAGATCCTCCATTTTCTTCCTCAAGAAGAAGAAAAGTGTTGTTTATCATAGTATATCACTAACCTCAAAAAGAAAAAACAATATGTGCCAATCCAGGAAAAAAAATCATTCGGAAACTACTTGTTTATGTGTATCCAAGAAATTGGTATAGTCAGTATCCAACTTCGTACAGTGAGTTTGTTAACATCTAGGAAGCATGGATATTTCTAAATCACTGACGAATATGTTTCACACCCATATCGGATACTGATACTCCTTGGATACTTCAGGATATGTATCCGATACTTCATTTGGAGTGTTCTAATTTATTTTTGATCGGATATCCTAATTAAACAATTATGGCTTTAAATTTGATACTTCAGGTTCGGGATACTTACATGATGCCAAGGGAATTTAAGAGTTTGACCAACCAAATTCCTGGTCTAGACATAATTCTATAGCGGTGATCTTAGTTAACCTAGCAGGTCCAAGCAGTTTGCTCCATGTTATTTTATAACAAGTGTTACTAATTATATGAATCATGGTGAACTAAGATCAGCAGCCTTAATTCAAGAACTACTGTGCTGGAGGACACTACAAATTATTATACGCCGAAGCCAACTCTTATGTTCATGGTTGAAAAGCTCTAACTATATATATCATAAAATTCTTCCAAGAAACAAATGGTTTCTATGTGCCAATCCAGAAAATTTATGAGTACAAGGCCACCGATGCCTATGCGACTGAAATTTGACTAGAGGCTTTATTTTTTATGTTATTCTGTTAACATTGTTGTGCTTCTTTACACTCCATGTGTAACCACTGGCATGTTTTCATTTTGGTTCCACAAAAAGAAAACTAGAAAAGTTTTGTTTATCATACCACATCACTAGCCTTTTCCTTTGACACCAAAAAAGTTCCACATTTCTACATCCACCTCATGATTGTAGTAATTGGTGATGACAAAGAATATCACTTTTGAGAATCATTTTTTATTATTTGTTCCAGATTAATTAAGCAACAGTATGAAGAATCTTACCAAAAGTTTCTTAGAAATTATTGGGCTATATACAATTGATGAAGAGATTGATAATTGCATGTGTAAAAAAATATGACACCTGTAATTGGTCAAAGGGATATACAGATGCTCTCTGGAGCCTAGGATCTAAACCAGCAATCCAATGTGCAACTACCCTGGAAGTTATCTCAGTAGAGAAGAAAACGATTTTGTAATTGTATGCTTACACAACAAATTTTGTGTAGATGCCATACTGTTTATTGATGGACAACCTTGCAAAGGTGGGACAGATTGAGGAAGCTAGAGCCATATTTGATGAAATGAAAAGGAAAAATGTGAAATCTGGTGAGCTTTTGATTAACTTTGAGCTCTTTCCAAGTGAGCTCCAAATTCGTATGGTGATAGTTTGTTCACATCTAGGAAGCATGGATACTTCTAAACTGTTGACCAATCTGTATCACACCCGTATAGGATACCGATACTCCTTGGATACTTCAGGATACATGTCTAATACTTCATTTGGAGTATTATCCCAATTTAACAATTACAGCTTTAAATTCAGATACTTCGGATACTTATGTGATACCCCGGATACTTCTAGGGTACCTAAGCATATTTCTATAAAAGAATTTAAAACAGAATAAAAGAAACATTAGATAGTATTGTTTGTAGAACATGCACCCATATAGGCTTATTGATTGTTGTATACTTGTGTATAGTAAATACTAAATACTAAATACTTGTTGTATTGCCATTTATTTTGTCATTTTATCACTTTGTAAATGCTTTTATGAATTTTTGATATTTATTGATTTCATTTTACGGTAAAGTCATATAATATTCAAATAGTTTTTAATATTGCCTTATTTGCATGGTATGTCCTTTTGTGAAAAATGATGTATCCATATACCTGCATGGCTGCATTGAATCTTACCCGTGTCCCATATTGATATCCATGCTTCCTAGATTCACATTTAATGATTCTTCACGTTGTTGTAATTGTCAGATTGCCTTACTGTTTGAGTTTCTTATTTTGCTTTCCACACCCAGATGGATATTCGTACAGTATCATGATCTCGGCACTTTGTCGAGGTAAATTATTGGAAGAAGCAAAGCAATTGGCTGTGGAATTTGAAGCCAAATATGCCAAATACGACTTGGTCATGCTTAACACACTCCTTAGAGCATACTGCAACGCAGGTGATATGGAAAGTGCTATGTGTATGTTGAAGAAAATGGACAAGATGTCCATCTCTCCAGATTGGAATACATTTCACATTCTGGTTAAGTACTTTTGTCGAGAAAAGTTGTATCATCTTGCTCATCGGACGATTGAAGACATGCACAACAAGGGGCATCGATTGGATGAGGTAGGTTATTTTTTTCCTTAAAAGAGAGTATAAATCAATTTCTTAATTATAAAATGACCACATAAACTAATAAATTATTCTGCTATACCAAATCCGTATAGACCCTTGGATTTATCAATTAGGACTTTAACTATGTCGGTTCCACTTGAGACGATCTCATGTCACATCCATTTACTGTTAGTGATTTAGTTCCCTGACTCTGTTTCCAGTTTGTTTTTTTAATCTCTTAAAGTCACTCATCTATTTTTTTATCATCCTTGTCTTCTTCATCTGCAATTAACTTCTGCCACTATCTGATTTTGTTCGTTTTTCATCTTTCTCACCTCCTCCCATCGTTCAATTATATTCTCATCTAATACTTAGATCTTTTGCCCCCATGAATTTGTGCATTTCTTGATACGTGAAAGTGTATTATTTATTTTTCTGTAAGACATCTCAGAATTCTTGTGGCATTAAGATTTGAAATAGTCTACCCTAGACTTTATACAAATTCTATGAAGTGCAGGCATTTGCTGACATGAATCACGAACCCCAAATTGGCCACATGCTGTCATAATTTCTCTGTAATCATGTGTTCCTGTAGTTTGAGATGCAGAATAGCTTGAGTTGGACAAGTTTGAACTAATAGCAATCTTTGACGTCTTATATCTTGTTTCATTTCGAACTTGCAGGAGTTGTGTACTTCTGTAATCATGCAGCTTGGTCGAGCTGGTGCCGCACCTGAAGCATTTTCTGTTTATAATTTGTTGAGATACAATAAAAGAACTGTGTGCAAGTCACTTCACGAGAAAATGCTAATTATATTAGTCCGAGCAAAGCTTCTGAAAGATGCATACTTAGTAATGAAGGTTAACTAATTTTCCTGATTTCTCAGATGGTTTTATTTGGTTACATTTATTCTCTTCCTTATTACATCTATCATTGATATTTACAGGATAATACTGAGCATATCTCTGTACGTGGTCTGCAGAGGTTTTCAATATCATTTATGAAATCTGGTAATATAAACTTGATAAATGATGTTGTAAAAGCATTCAATCGTGCAGGTCGGAGAATAGACCAGGTAGGATCTGTGACATTTTTATTCTTATCAATGAATTTGGTATAGTTGTGGGTTCTGGGTTTGTCTGTGTCTGAAATTACTTGTGTATGCGTAGTTCTAGGGAGTTCAAAAAGCTTCGTCTCTCTAGATTCAGACTGGAGGTGTATGATAAATCTTAAGAACAACAAAACTTTTAACAATTTCACTTTATCTCTGACCTTTACTTACAACTTGGGCGACCAACCAAATGTTGGTTCTTTCCTTGTCTACTTAGATGGGTTCTTAAGAGCATTTTTAGTGTCTTCTTGTAAGAGTTTTTCAATATAATTTGCTGTTGTCATTTTCCAGTCCTTGGAAGTTGGCATCAAGTAGAGTATATGCCTCTAGTTCAGTCAGTCTATTAAATTTATACTTTTTCTTATTTTTCACACTTATATAATCTTAATTATGTTGTGTTTTTTGGTTAAGGCTTGTCGTGATAGTTAAAAATAATCATGAGAAATAGACAGTAGGATGTTGAAATGGCTCATTTTATGTTTTTGATTGAAACCAAGAGATTCAGTAATTCCCTTGGATTTGAAGAATATATATCTAATAGCATGGGAAAATTATTGGATGTACATCTATTTGTGTGTTAATCTTCGTGAAAATACAGCTGTTTTATTCATAGGACTGACAGTATTTCTCTTTGAAAATTAAAATGTGACCAAGTGTGAATAGTTCTCTTCTGTCATAGTATTTTTGTACATATTTCTGCTGTTGTGCTTCTAGGCTCTAGTTCGCTGTTTCTCGGTAACAACAGTTATATGTGGTATTCCCGGCTGATAATATCACTGCTATTGTTGAATATAAACAAGGGCTGATTGGAAATGTAAAATGTCATTTCTTTTGGATTTTGCAGGAAGTATTCAGTATAGCCATATCACGTTACATTGCAAAACCTGAAAAGAAAGATCTTCTACTGCAATTGCTGCGATGGATGTCTGGGCACGGTTATGTTGTCGATTCATCGTCAAGAAATCTTCTTCTCAAGAATTCAAACCTATTTGGACCGAAGCATCTTATTGCAGAAATATTGTCCCAGCAGCATGTGATGTCAAGAAAGCTCAACGATCAATCCGAAATATCACCTATTTTTCATGCACACCGCAAGTGATGGATCCCAGTAGAAAAGACATTACAAATTTTATCGATAAATCTAAATATGGCATTTTCTATCTTCCATTACGGCTTTGAAAAATGGACCACAGACCACACAAATGCATGAAGTTGGCAAAGTTCTTTTTAAGGAAAAACTCTAGTCAAATCATCGCAGTGATCCATCAACAACTGGAGGTGCTCCAGGTATTGTACATAATAACCGTATCACTGCACCCTTTTTAGTTGTTGTTTGATGATGATTTGTCATATTGTTTCTAACCGGTCAAAAAAGAAGTGTCTAATATTCTTCCTAATGCTTGATGATATTGTCCTTTTAGTTAGGCAAGTTCCTGAAGCTTATCTTCTCGTCCTTCCCAAAGATAATTCTAATATTCTTCCTAATTCTAGATAGTCCTTTTTAGGGCTGCACATAGGTCCCGTTGGTTCGGTTTTGGGCCTAACCCGAATTGGGAACCTGAACTGATCAAGACCCAAAACCGAACTAACCTGACCCAGGAAATTCGGTTTGGTTTTGGGTAACCCATCACAAAAAAAAGAAAAGAAGAATGCAATGAAACATCACATTCACGTTAAAAATCTAAATTTAATGATCAAAAGTCTTTCCTTTAGACAGAACATAGAACTCAACAACCAAAAACAATACAATAATGTACATTACAAGTTAAATTTTTTTTTGCACAATTTGACATGTTGGTTCCAAACTTTTGGAGAGAAAAAACGTGTTCTAACCAAAACCAAACTCAAAGAATACCACGACTATTCACCAACATCTTGCACCAACATTTTGTGATTTCTACGTGTGCAAATCGGAGTGGCGAAGACATGGACTGCGAACCCATCAGAGTCGTGGAGCATGGAAGCGTTGAGCTTGGTTGTGGAGTGGGGAGGCATGGACTCGAAGTCGTGGGGGGCATCGATTGGGTTTCCTCGAGTCGTGGAGCATGGGCTCGTCGGAGTGGTGGTTTAGTGGAGGCATGAAGTGTTGGGGTTGACGCTGTTAGGGTTGGGGGTGGCGGTTGCTAGGGTAAAAGTCTGACTCTAGAGAGAGTTGTAGCCTTTGGAGCTTAGGTTAGATATGAGATAGAGAATTAGAGATAAATGTATATAAAAAGACGAAAATGTATGATATTTTCAATTTTTAGGTTGGTTTGGTTCAACCTGACCCTTAGAATCGGTTCTAAAAATTTCAAAACTGAACCCGACTTCAATTTGAAAGGGCCTGACCCGACCAAACCCAACCCAATCGGTTGGATTTGGATCGGTTTTCAGTTTCAACTCGACTATGTGCACCCTTAGTAGTTTTAGTTAGGCAATTTGCTAGAACCCAATCTTCTTATCATTTCAAGATAATTCCACACTAGGCTCACTATGGATGTTTTCCCTTAATTATATATCCTTATTTAGTAGTCTGTTCCATCCAACACATTTTTTAATATTTTTCTTATGATAAGAAAGATATTGATACTTTTATTGAGAGATCTGCATGATTAGTTTTACATGGTTTTTGAGCTTATCTTTATAACTTAAAATACAAGGGAAAAATTGTTGGATATATCGTTTTGTCAAATATATCACCTTCATATATGGCATGACATAATGTTGGCATAAAAGTTTAATAATGAAAACACGGGTATTAGGACCCTATTGAGTTTGAGTCTAATAATGTGTATATAAATTCGAATGTTTGTCCTATGATTGAGGTAACATCGGTGGAGATTCCAAATATGATCTCTCATATCTTTCATTGTGTAATAATTTAAGCAACATCTTTCGCTCAACTCAAAACTCATCACCTCCAATAATCTTAAAATATTTGATCTGTCAGTTGAATTCAAGTGTGGGAGAGGTCATTTTGAAGATGTCGACAAGAAGAATATGTCATGTCAATTATTACGTCGAATTACCAAAAATCTGATTCGAAGTTTGGAAGAATTAAAAGTTTGAAAACTAGTTGTCTCTCAGACTTCCAAATCACTTGGGGGTTGTCCTTACTCTTTGAGAGGAACATTTTAAGTGGTAGATCGTGTCAAATGAAGGTCGGATGTGAAAGTTATGAGTGTGTGAAGTTCTCAACTTATTTTTCTAGAGGGTTTTGGGGTTGATTACTCCAATGAGACTTCTGGCCATCCTCTGTTGAGTTTTCAGCGACGTGAGCAATCCTTGCTCGGGCTTTTATGCACTCCAAATTCATGTTTGATGTCTAATCTGGTAGAGTTCGTCCTAAAAAGGTGGTTGGGTCAAAGTTTGAGTATACTCGACCTTGAGGTGTGACCTTTCCATTTCTTAGTATGACTAAGTTTAGTTTTTTGATATCGTGAAGTTACAATCATTCGATGTTACCAAATTTCATGAGTAGAAATTATTGATTTTTTGGTCTTAATCTATGTTTTGATGATTTAATTAATCTAATCTTAATTATAATCAATGTAGAGTAACACACATTGCATAACATATATATTGTTTTGTGCTAACCTCTACAGGTAATCAAGACTCAAGGAATAAAAGAAATCAAATCAAGACATGCATTAAAGATATTGAAGACATGTAATCTTTTTTTCTTTGAGTCTTAGGAACTGCAATTGAGCATACTTGAGCTAAAATCAACTCACATACACACTAGGTTCCTTATTGAAGTCACACACAAAATTTCACATCATTTAGACTTCAATAGAATACCCAAACTTAGACCAGAAAATACTAACACCAAACCTGAATAGTATGCCCACATTCGGTCGACCGACCCAAACTTTTCGGTCAACCGAGTGATCATAATCCTGTAGTGTTTTCTACTACCCTCCCTCTTTCGATCGACTGTTCCGACATATTTCGGTCGACCAAATCAACATATTTTTTCGACCGTTTGGTTTGTCGTTTTATACCAACGGTCGTATTCGTATTATTTCCAAATATCTCAAAATACATTTTGCCCATCGGTCGACCGTGGACCTGTTTCAGTTGACCGAACTTATACGTCTCGACAAATCCAAACTGCATGTTAGTTTTCGGTCGACCGTGACTCCTGTTTCGGTCGACCGAATATGATCATGTTTGTCAACTCCGAAAAGACTAAGTTTTCGGTCGACCGATAACTTAAGTGTACGTAAGTTATAACCTATTGCGGTCTACCGTTCATTTATCGGTCGACTGAATCGAGTCCAAATTGCCCAACGGTCGACCGTTATGCCCGATTCGGGAACTTACTCAGAATTAGGTCATGCAAGTTTCTATTTTGTGTATCCTACACAAACTCTTACTCAATTAACCCCAACGGCTATAACACCTTAATAACTTATAAATATGTGTTCCTATAACACAATAACACAACTCTTACACTTCCATTTGTCATATAATCTTAAGAAAAAACTCAAAGTCTCTCATTCCCCAAATCCTACTCTCCAAGCTTACAATTCCACACTTTAGTATCAATTTCACATCCTAAGCTAAATGTGCTTAAGTTAGAGAGTGTGATCCACTCAATTGTTGTTCAAGGAAGCAAGGACTTCGGTGAAAGCCCGAAGTGTTCATCTCGGATTGTAAGAGAAGAAAGTCAAGGTCGCGAGTGTGTTCGCGGAGCTTGTTTTGTAAAATGCTTAATCTCGGTCCGGAACGAGGTTGATAGTGAAGACGTGAGCGGAAATCGAGGGAGTTTGAGCGGAGCTTGCAAGAGAGAAAGTAGGCGGGAGACCGAACATCTATAAAAATCACCAGGTCATTTTGTGGTTTGCCTTGTATTCTTTACTTGTTTGTTTATTTGTTTAAATTCCGCTACATATACTTGATTGCTTAAACAAGTAGGTAATTAGTTTAAAAGTGATTAAAACTAGACTCTTACAATCCTACATAAATTGTGTATTCAATTGGGCATGAAAGAGCATAAACTGTTTTACTATTTCGAGTGATTTTGCGTCTTACACTAAAGACGTTGGTAATATTGACTAATTACAACTCTACCATATCAAATGAATTAAACTTAGCCACATTGAAAGGAAATAAATGGAATGATTGCGCTTCGATCGAATTACCTTTTAGAGGTAAGTTCTGCCAAATTAAACCTCAAAATAGATTTGGAACGCCTAATGACCCTCGGAAGAATTGTTCACTTAGTCGAAAACTCGACGGAGGATGGGCAGTAAGCTCGTCGGCGAAATCAGTCTGAAACCAAGTGAAAAAGTAAGTTAAGGGTTTTAAACTCATAACTTTCGCATTTGATCTCCGTTTAACACAATTTATCACTCAAAATGTTTTTTATTGAATGTAGAACAATCTCTAAGTGGTTTTGGACTTTGAAATCGATTGTATTGGTTGATCTGCTTCTCAAACATTTCGTCTCCAGAAACTTCGAACTCAAATCTCCTATGATTCAACCATTGGATTGAAGAATAATTGATACTTGCGTGTTTCTCTCATCAAAGTATTCAAAACGACCCATCTCACACTCTGAATCCGACACAGATGTAATACTTTTAAGATTATTGGAAGTTATGAGATTTGGGTTGAGTTAGAAATGTTGCTTGAAGTAATACATAATGAGACATCATATTTGGAATCTCCACCAGCACTACCTGCATTGTAGGGTAAGCCATTGAGTTTTTTTACACTTTGTTAGGCTCCGATCCACTTGAGCCTAATATGGATGTTTTCATTTATTAAGTTTTTATCTGAACATTTTGTCGGGAGATATGAGCGATATATTTGAGGGTTGTATCTCTGAAATCGATACATCCGACATAGCGATACATCCAACAAGCACTATTGTTGGCTATGTCCATTATGTCCGGGAAAGTTGAAAAACCGTTTCAAATTTGTTGACGTTTTCCACTTCAAAAGTAAATATTAATTTAGCACCAATCACTGAATTGCAGACCAACATATTTGAACTACAGTTCAAAAAGATTTTTTGAACTGAACCTAGAGTTCACAAAATAGAGTTTCCAGAAGTCAATAACTTCTAAATCGACACCTAGTGTGACGATCCTTTAACGAGCAATTGACTACTTAAATTTTAGAAAGTAGAAACAACATCTAAATTTCCTCAGGGTAATTTAATGTGCAATTGGCTACCTCTTAGATTAAATAATAATCTATCCTTTATTGGTATTACTAGGGAACAGTGTTGAAACAATTATTTTGTTGTCATATAGTTAGTTATCTAAACGAGGTAGGTTACTTAATTTCTTTGTCCGTTTCTGTCATCTGTCGTTTTTCAGATGAAGATGACTTGACAAATTTTGAGGAGTATTGAAATGGTAAACTTGGAGCATAACAAAGTTGAACTCATGTTAGCAGTAGCTTTGGATAAAGACGGCATAGACCCTTGGCCCTTTAAAATCATCTGTCATTGATCTGATCTAGAATTTTGTCACTAAATCATTTAGCTACAAAACAGGTGTTTTTATCCTTATATGTCAATAGATTGTACCCATGTCTGTCAATAAAATTGTTCCCATTTGATAATTAGGTTACTAAATACTAACTACCTACAGTAAGCTACGAAAAGAAACTATTATTTTGTTTTTAACTACTTCAGATGAAACTAGTGGTCATATTTCAACTTTTTTCTATTTTGTTTTTCTTTGGTTGTGAGCATAATTGTGAATTTGGGAGAAGAGATGCATTATTCAAAACATATACTTGTACGTTATCCATTCTGAAAATTATTACTCTTTTCTGATATTTGTTAAACAGCATAATCGGTATATGACATTAGATTTAATTATATTATACTTAATATTCAGGTATTCATGAAGTAGATGGCATACTCCAACATAGTAGTTATTTTAATTTCAATATTAGCTCTTTCAAAAACATAAAAGACATTTCATAAGTTTCACTTTGGGAACTTTGTTGAGTGGACCCCGGGACGGTTACACAATTATTTACCCGTTTTCCCACGCACTATTCCACGTGTCAGCCATGTCACTCAATGAGTTTCCTAGTTTTCGTGGGCGTAGTATTTTGATTTTAACATTTGAATTTTGAGTTGGTTTTGATTTTCTCAAGGTATGGCAGAATTTTTCAGACTTTGTACGGATTGGAGTGTTGGGATGAGTTTTGTTGGTATCACTTATTAATAGCAATATGAAGTCTTACTTTAACTGGTTAATAGCGGTGCTTTCCCAAGAAAAGCTAAAATCTTCTTCTCACCTTCATCTTCATCCTGTTAGTTTTCTCCACCTCAAGCTTTTGTCACATTCCAGTTGAATCTTCAAGCATTTACCAGTCGAATCTTTGTTCTAACGGGTGTTATGGTTTTAGCTGGCTTGGTGTCGTCATCCGAATATCATCAAGTACCTTTCTCTACCCGTCCTCCTCCTCCAATGTAGGCCTACCGTTAGTTTTTCACCTCCTAAGCCGTCCTCTATTTCTCCTTTAATTTTTTTACATTTCTGTTTATTTTTTATGATACGAACTCTAGGCTTTATCTTGTTGATTTTTTTTGGTAAAATTTTCTACACTTACTTTTTCAGTACATAATGTAGTTTTGGGTGGTCTTGATGTTTTTTTATGGTAGGCACGTTGGGATTTTAAGAATGGTTAGTGGAGGTAAACTTATGAACAGTCGGGGGTAAATTGAAAGCAGGAGCAAGGTAAAATGGGTTACAGTATGATTTTATTAATGGTTGGTCGGAGTAAGTTATGGTAAATTGAAAGCAGGAGCAAGGTAAACTTATGGATGGTCGGAGTAAGTTGAATTCAGGATCAGGGTAAATTGGTTTACAATCGGTTTTAACAATGGTTCGTGAGGATAAACTTATCAACAAAGCTGGGGTAAGTTGAATTTAGGGTCAGGGTAAATATGATTATATAGAAGAAATTAAATGGATTGTTATTAAACTCGAATCGTGTTTACATCTTTTCTTGAACGTTTGACATTTTACATAAAATTAGTTTAAATAGTTGGGGTAAAATTTATTGGTCTAAGGGGTAATTTATGTTCAGTAGCAGGGTGAACTGGATTACAGTAGGATTTAAATAATGGTTCGTGGGGGTAAACTTATCGATGGTCGGATTAGGTTGAATTCAGGAGTTGTGGGAATTGGACTACGTAGTAGATTTTAATAATGATTCATGGGGGTAAACTTATCAACAGTTGTGGTAAGTTAAATTCACGAGCAAGGTAATTTGGATTAGATAGAAGATGTTGAATGAATTGTTATTACCCTTGAATCGTGTTTACATTTTTTCTCCAATGGTACAACGGTCAAGTGTCACGTGTAAATAGTCGTTGGGTACAACAGACAAGTGTCACGTGTAAATAGTCGTTGGGTGCCTAAAGCCAAGAAGAACTCGGTTGACCGATAAGCATTCAGTTGTCCGACCGATAAGCATTAGTTCGCTTGCAATTATCGTTTGTGAGGTTGGAACGACTCCTCTCCCAAGAAAGCACATAACTTTATTCATTAATTTTTTTGCCAACATCCTAACTTATTATCGTTCGTGAGGTTGGAACGACTTCTCTCCAATGAAAGAACATAACTTTTTTGTTTCTTTTTGCCTACCAAAATCATTCATCACTAAGGGGACATTTTTTTAAGGAAGTTCACCTAGAATTCTCCAACGGTGAATACAATATTTGTGAGGATATTTTAGCAATGATGATTCTCATGCACATCATCCTAACATGCTAAAAAATTACAATTGCGGGTCGACGTGGAAGACATCCATAAATATTGTGTTACATGATGGTTATTTAGGGTAAGCCTAAATGATAGATGGGGTAAGTATATAACAAAGCAAGGTAAATTGTATTACATAGTATGATTTTAATAATGATTCGTGGGGGTAAACTTATGGATGGTCGGGGTAAGTTGAATTTAGAAGCATGGTAAATTGGATTACTTATTAATTGGGATTTTAATAATGGTTCGTGGGGGTAAATTTATCAATGTTCAGGGTAAGTTGAATTCAAGAGCAGAGTAAATTGGACTACAGTAGGATTTTAATAATGGTTCGTGGGGGAAACTTATCGATGGTCGGATTAAGTTGAATTCAGGAGCAGGGTAAATTGGACTACATAGGAGGACTTTAATATTGGTTCATGGGGGTAAACTTATCGATGGACGGGGTAAATTAAATTCACGAGCAAGGTAAATTGGATTAAATAAAAGTTGTTGAATAGATTGTTATTGCCCTCGAATCGTGTTTACATCTTTTCTCCAACGCTTTACGTTTTACATAAAATTAGTTAACTTACATAATTATCGTTCCACACTTGTTGCTTGTATGTTTTAACTTACATAATTATCGATGGTAATTTTAAGATGTTATTTTTTCTTTTTGTCTTGAATGTTTCAGTATAGTTTTTCTTCACTTTTAGCATAATGTTTTATGAAATTACCCTTCAATATATTTTAAATGACCATGTGTATTATGTATAAGTGCAAACAACAATGATAACACATTTGTGTTCCCACATAAATTATCTTACTGGTTTGTTATTCCTGATGAATCAAAATAAAATTGTACCATGAAACATAGAATAAAATCCACAACATTGTTAAACAAACATCCACATTTAAATGGAATCATAAGAATGTGATAACAAAATAATACAATCACAAAGGATGATGATACAATGTTAATTATAAAATAAACTTGTATGGTAAATTGGAAAAAAAATCGCCGAGGTATTTTGGTACATGACAGTACGTATACTCGCATGGTTGTCAAAGAACCTACATTTTGCTGTATGGTTAATATAGCACAAAAAACACATCATCAGTAATAAAAGTAAAACAATAAAACATAAAACAACAATGAATCAAATAAAGAAACCTCAGTAATAATATTTTACTATAAAAAAGAAGGTTGGGGTAAATTTAGTTGTCATGGGGTAACTTTGATTTCATAGAAGGGGTAATTTAGAGAAAATAGAATGGATTAAATGATGGTTCGTGGTGGTAACCTTAATTGATGAGTATTTTCATCGTGATTTTACATCATTTGGAATTAGAATCTCAGTAATATTAACTATTCCTAATAAAAAATACCAATTGCTCCAAACCAACATAAAGTAGTTAACCAAGGCAAGTAGGAACCAATATATGGACACATGTGTGGGGATCTTAAGGGGCCCTCTAGTGATCATAATTAAACAAGATGCGGAATTAAAAACTAATTACGAACTAACAACTAATCATGCAAGGGTTATTCTAAGAGATAGAGAACTTGCAAACCAACGTTGAAGTCGACGCCCGATTTAACGAGGTTCGGCACCCTCCCCGGGTCCTAGTCCTCACTCACAAGCCCCGCTCGTCCCTCGAGCCTCGCTTGTGGTTTCCACTAACCGATCTCCGTTACCGGGCCGAGATCAACGCCTTTACAAACCCGAGCCTCGCGAACAACCTCGCCTCGCCCGTGTCTCCTCTCACAACCCGAGAGGGAGCTTCCTTGAAGCTATTACAACTCTTGTGATTTGGATGAAAGAATGGAATCACAACTCTTGCTAATGACACTCTAACTTTGAGCACACTTGGATTATGATATGGATCTAGGAATACAAGTGGTGAAGTTTTGGCTTGAGTGTATAAGATTTGAGCTTTGAAGGTTTGGGAAAGATAGCACAAGGATACTTGATGTTTGGAGAGTGTAGTGCTTGTGTTGTGCTTCTAATGAGGTCCTTATATAGGCTTCAAAGCTCTTAGAGTCGTTGGGGAGTGGGTGAGAAAGTTGACCCATGAAATGTGATGATGTGACAAAAGTTCGGGCAGAATTTGCACGCTCTTCGGTAGACCGTTAACCCAACGGATTACCGAAGATGGTCGTTTCGGTTTACCGAATTCTATTCGGTGAACCGCTCACTCAACTCCAGTAGCTCTCTAACTAGCAATCCTAATATAATTCGGTTTACCGAAACCTATTCGGTGAACCGTTCCAAACTGGACAGTAAGATTGGTAGGGTTCTGTTTATGCTAGGTTCGGTTGACCGTGTATACTTCGGTAGTCCGAAGTTTGCGCGGGTTTTGCGCTGACAAAGCGTGGGAGATTGGTTTACCAATAACGGTCAAGTTAAATAGCCGTTGGTCTCCTAAAGCAATATGATTCGGTTGACCGAATGAAGTTCGGTGTACCGAATATGGATAAGTCAATTTGGCTTTAGGTCAAGATTTAAATACGACCGTTGGAGCAAAGTCCAAAACCGGTCCAGGCTAATTCGGTCTACCAAAGGCGGTTCGGTATACCGAGGTGGTTATTCCAGGGAACACCTAAAGGATTCTACACGGTTGACCGCAAGGTGTTCGGTGGACCGAACTCTACAAGATTCGGTTTACCGAGAAGGGTTCGGTTAACCGTGGGGATACGGGACAAAATCCTAATGTGCTCAAGTTTACATTAATCCTTAGGACTCAAATTATACTACATTACATATTGGTCCAAAGCTTGATTACATGTCTTGAGTCTTTATCTTCTTGTCCCCAAGCTCCTTAGCTTGATTCTTCATCAATCTATTAAGAATATCGCAAGTACACGAATATATATGCAATGCATGTATTCATGTTTGCTTACTTTGATTGTCTAGGTTGATTGATTAAATATAGATTAAGATTAGATTACTTAATCATCAAAACTAAATAAAGATTAAGGCTAAAAAGCCAACAACATGAACCATGTCTACAACTAAATTGTGAACGACAACTCAACGAATAAAAACACCAAAGTCTATAATGAACATTAACTTAGGAGCTCATTAAAAGCAACAAAACGTAGTTTAACATTTTAGCCAAACCTACAATCAAGAGTAGAAACATCACCTTTAATCCAAACTAAGGAGAAAGGCAAAACAAGAAATCCAACTCTAATACTTAAGACGAAATAAAACAAACCAAAAATCAACAGCACAAAATCAAATTTTAGTCCCAACAAGCGAAACCAAAAAAATTCAACTCTAATACTTAAGACAAAATAAAACAAACCAAAAATCAACAACACAAAATCAAATTTTAGTCCCAACAAACGAAACCAAAAAAAGCCACAAATCCACAACTTCACTCACACTACAACACAAACTATAAAGCAAAAAAAGATTATTTACTCCAACATTAGTCACTTCATACTAAACATCTAGAAGCAACTATATCATCAACAGATGAAATAAAAAAATCCCATGAAAAAGTCAACATTGCTTTGTGCTTTGAGACACACAAAAAAAGAAACCGACAATGCAGTAATCTAACTTTTAACTTAAGTAGTGAACCCCAAAAAGAAAACAAATCTAACGTGAACCCAACTTCATCCTTACTAGCATGAACCCAATATTTAAATTTATTTATCTTTGTATAAGTTGCTTCTGTTTATATGATCAATCCAACAAACATTAGAAGAAAAACGAAAATCTTTACTAAACCAACACATGGATAAAAAATTTGAAAAAAAACCCTTTGCTCCAAGACTTGTGAGCTATAATACGAAAATATAAAAGCATAATAAAAATATTAATATCACCGTCAGGAATAAAATGAGGATCAATCCACAAGATCCAAAAGACACGAATGATATCCAAAAATGAGAATCGATTTAGAAGATCCAAAAGACACCAAAAAGATCCAAAAAACACAAAAAAACTCCGATCAACAAGATCCAAAACAATGACCAGGATAGATCAAAATCATTTTCAAGGAGTTTGACACATAGAAGCTACAAGATCAATTATCGTTTGAACAAATACAAATAACACGAGACAAATGCAACAAAACTAAACAAAATAGTAGATTATAACATATATTTTTCAAATCTAGAGACAAAATAGGTCGTAGGTGGAGAGAAGGGGTCAAAAAATCTCTGGAAAACTCCAATTCAACCAAAATACAAAATAGAAGGAGAAGGAAAAATCTCTGGAAAAAAAACTCCAAATGACCAAATGAGAGAGAATGGAAGATGAAATGAATATCTCTAAAAAATCCCAAAAAATAAATTTTTCTTCTCTTCAAAGTCACGAAAACCCAAGAACTCATTTCACGAAAGAAATCCAAAGCCCCTTTTCCACCAAATCAATTCATGAAAATCCCACCTTTACCATAAAAAATCCAAAGAACTCAGCTTTTTGTAGACCAAACGTAAAGAAGAGAGAGAAAACCTGGTAGAATTGGAGGTTGGAACCAAAATTTCCAGCAAGTTGCTTGAGCTGGTCGACGGTGACGTGGGAGGAGTTGTTGAGGTTGTCGACCGGTTCTGAATCCGACGAGGAGAAGTTGCAATACCGTGTGGCTCTCGATTGATGAGAACTTCCACGTCTGAAGGAATGCATAGTAAGCTTACACACTGAGGAAAGGGTGTAGGGGGTTGGAGGAGAGGGTGGAAGAAGGTTTTGGTGTAGAAGTGAAATTCAAAATTCAAAAAATAAGGTTTTCACTGGCTATGGGGTATTCCGAGAATAAAGCAAAATGTCAGGATCTGTACTCTGAAATTTTTCTTTTCGTTTTTTTCTGTTGGCATGGTGACTCACCTTGTTCTGCTGAGTTGGCTTGACAAGTCAGATGTGCGTGAGTTGTGCGTGAAAAAGAGTGTAGAATACTACTTTTCCTTGTTGAGTTGTTCCGGCTAAGTTTCTTTGTCAGATAACATAGAATAGATTCGGCCTAGATCCTCAAAGTGAAGTATACCCCAATCTAGACTTCTAGGTGCGAGTTATATATATTCCTTAAAAATAAGAAAGTTTATAGCTTTAACGGGTGTTTGTGCACAAAAAACACACAAAAAACAATTGGAAAGTGAAAGGAGACTGGGAGTTAAAATGAAAACAATGGAAAACGGAATCCACTATAATTTAAAATTTGTTTGACCAAATTCTATTTGTGCATGTAACTAGAATATGATGGAATTCAAATTCTGTTGTTTATGCATATCATTAAATTTACAATAAATGTATTTTTGTTATTCATATTTACAAATAATGAAGGAGATAAAATAAATATAAACCAAATCAAATAAAAATAAATAATATAAGAATTAAAAATACAATTCAATAATGTCAACAAACAATTTGTCATAAATATTCTAGCATAAGTTCTTGAGCCTTAGAACTCTACATAAAATACATTCCTTGCTTAACTTTGCCCTTACTCATAACTACGGATCCAATAACTAACATAAATTAACAATCAAAGCCAATTTTTTTTATATATTGTCAGAAACCAAATAAAACAAATCCTTTTAAACCAAATAGAATTTTATTTTGTTAATGTTAATCACATATTTATCAATCCATTTGATTTCTTGCTTGATAAAAAAATTACAAAGAAAGAGAAGAAAGAAAGAATCACGATAATTTCAATCCACAGTTCATTTCAATTCACAATTCATAGTCCTTGCAAACAAATTACAAGCAAAACACAATTCATCTCATTTCACACCCAACAAATAGTGTCTATCAGTAAACTCCCGAACACAATCGGTCAAACAAAACCACAAACAAATCAACAAGACAAACTAAAAGGCTAACCAATCAAAAACATACCAAAAACTAAAAATAAAAATCAACTCCTATATTATCTAAGGAAACAATCATGCTATTTGGTGGTTTGTGTGATTTTCAGTTTCCTCATTCGATAATTTTGGCCAAGTTGTTTCACTACTAATTTTGATCGACGGTTCCTGTTTGCCAAATTGTCGTACAACTAGTTACAAACACGCTCTACCAAAACATCATTTGAAACTAGTAAACAAACCAATCAATGTAAATATCTAAGAACGAGATAGGCTCGACTCCCCTCTGTACAACATGATATCTTTCTTGTAAACAACTATATCTTGAAAACCGACAATCATATAGTACTAACAACCATAGACACAGAGGATAATATCTCCTCAGCGCTTACCAATAATTTTAGTCAGATTTATTATAGGATCAGCTTGAATTTCAAGATCCATGTTCATCTTAGAGCATATATAACAGTGTCGGAGCTACTTCGGGTGTCCTGTTTCCTCTTTTTTTCACGTCAGCTTCTCTCTCTTTCACGTTAACTCACCCACCCAATCCACCCAAAAATCCCATTAACCACGCCCAGACTATCCCATCCCCACCTTACATTATCTACCATCTATGTCATTTGGAGATCAATCTTAGGTAAAATATAAAAAAAAAATTACAATGGATTTATAAATATTTTTAACAAATAACAAAAAATCAAAAATTTCGAACCAACAGTGGGGACATGTGCCCCCCGTGGTGGCAGGAGAGAGGATGGTTGTTGGAGTTTGGGAGGGGAGTTGAAAGAGGGTTAGGATGCAAAGGTTAAGAGTTTTCCTCACTTTCTCAAGAGAGAGAGCGAGAAAATATAAAGGTAAAAGTCTTTTATACTTGAGAATTTATACTTGAGAAAATATAAAGGAACCAACGGTGAGAGTTTATACAAACATTAGGAAACTTCATGGTAAAAGTGAATTTGTTTTATTTTCTTTTGAAAACTTGGTGCACAAACCCTTAAAAAGGAAAAAAATATTAGACTTAAAGGTCACATTTTCGCAAAATAATTTTAAGAAATGATCATCAAACATTATTTTTAGAAGTTGGAAAGTATTGAAATCGGGGACCACTTGATGGTATCCGAGGGGTGGGAATGGAATTGTTTAATGTGTATTGTGTCATGTTTTAAAATAGGAAAATGATTTATGAACGCAGCGCGTCACGGACGCACTCTACGTGGACATCCATGTCAGCCCTTACGTGGCCAAAGCATGAATGTTTTTTGTTTTTTCTTCCTGATGTCCACTCAAATCACATTAAATGCGTTTCAACTCAGCACGTTCTCTCTCTCCACCCAAATACAAATATGATGACACTCTTTCTTTCTTCTTCATTCTTTCTCTCCAGAATAAATCATCATTTCGAGCAAGATATTAGGTCGAAGAAGCGTTTGATGCCGACTCCCAGGATTCTTCACAACGTAAGCAGCGTGAATGAGACGGTGCGAAGACTTCCCGATGTTCTACATAAACAGGAAATCTGAGATGTTATTTTTTTCCTAAACGTAATTCTTGTGGGGTAAAATATACAGTGGGGGGTTTGTTGAGTTTGTGCGGGAGCGGACAGAGGGAGCGCGCTTTGCGGACGTTTTTTTGTTTTGACATCATATTATTGCATTCCATATATTGATTCGTTTATTCCGACAATAATGAAGCCATATATTATTCCGGACTGCAATTACACTTATTCCGGACTGCAAATACACTTATTCTGATTCCGGACAGCAAATACACTTATTCCGGACAGCAAATACACTTATTCCGGACAAACTTTATGTTCCGTTTCTGGACACACTTTATTCTTAAACCGGACAACAAATACACTTATTCCGGACAACAAATACACTTATTCCGGACAAACTTTATGTTCCGTTTCTGGACACACTTCTTCTTATTCTGGACAACTACACTTATTCCGGACTGCAAATACACTTATTCCGGACAGCAAATACACTTATTCCGGACAACAAATCAACTTATTCCGGACAAACTTTATGTTCCGTTTCTGGACACACTTTATTTTTAAACCGGACAACAAATACACTTATTCCGGACAACAAATACACTTATTCCGGACAAACTTTATGTTCCGTTTCTGGACACACTTTCTTCTTATTCTGGACAACTACACTTATTCCGGACTGCAAATACACTTATTCCGGACAGCAAATACACTTATTCCGGACAACAAATCAACTTATTCCGGACAAACTTTATGTTCCGTTTCTGGACACACTTTATTCTTAAACCGGACAACAAATACACTTATTCCGGACAACAAATACACTTATTCCGGACAGCAAATAAACTTATTCCGGACAAACTTTCTGTTCCGTTTCTGGACACACTTTCTTCTTATTCTGGACAACTACACTTATTCCGGACTGCAAATACACTTATTCCGGACAGCAAATACACTTATTCCGGACAACAAATCAACTTATTCCGGACAAACTTTATGTTCCGTTTCTGGACACACTTTATTTTTAAACCGGACAACAAATACACTTATTCCGGACAACAAATACACTTATTCCGGACAACAAATACACTTATTCCGGACAAACTTTATGTTCCGTTTCTGGACACACTTTCTTCTTATTCTGGACAACTACACTTATTCCGGACTGCAAATACACTTATTCCGGACAGCAAATACACTTATTCCGGACAACAAATCAACTTATTCCGGACAAACTTTATGTTCCGTTTCTGGACACACTTTATTCTTAAACCGGACAACAAATACACTTATTCCGGACAACAAATACACTTATTCCGTACAACAATATACACTTATTCCGGACATACACATAACGTAAACATGACAAACACATAATGTAAACTGCACACACAAATAAAGTAAGCTGGACAAATTAAGTTGATCCAACGTAAAACTTAAAAACAAATATTTTATTATGATAAGTGTGTGCTCTGCACGAATAATGAGACTGCACGATGTCCTAGGGTCTGCACACTGTCTTATCTGTGTATTGGGAAATGAATCGTTCAACTTAAAGAACCGGCGTTTTTTAAAAAGACCAAAACGCGCGAAAAGAAATTTCGCTGACTGGACGCTGACTCAAAGAAAAATATCTGAACTGTACAGATCCACGTAAGGCGCGTCCGTGACGCCTACGTCCGTCTATCACGGTTCTTTAAAATATCAATCACGCACGTCACGCTACTTTTGCAGATATAAATTTTAAGCTTATTACAATCTCTCTGTCCGAACTATGTCTTAATTACATTTTTGATGCTGGACATAAAAAATTAGTGTACTAAACATACCCGATCGTGTGCTCTTTTAGGCCTTTAGCGACAGCGCGTCTGTTGGGCATAGTCTCGTCAATTCATATCATTTGTAAACCAAAACAATTTAAGAAATAGGCACAAATTAATGCAAGTATTTCTATAAAAAATATTATAAAAAAATGCAAGTAGGCCAGGTTGTTGATCTAAGTAGGCTATAAAGTTTGTCCTCGACTCATTTATGCTGCCCACGTTTCTTCAATGGTTATTTGCAAACAAGCCCATTCAAACTAGTATATTTTACTTAATCATAATATGTATTAATTAAATGTCTTTATTAAGGTTTAGGTGTTCGGACTTAGGATTAAAGTCGTTTTGCCCTTGACAACAGCTCTATTTGTATTTTATTTATAAAACAAATCCTCACTTAAGTCTCATCTGGATCCCTCGAAAGAATATGATTTCGAGGGAAACCTATACCTTTTCAAAACATATTCTTCGGGATTTCAAAATGTTGTTTGGATGATCTAAAATAATTATAATATAGTTATGTTTATTCTTTAAAAACAGTATTAAATTATGAGTAACAAACATCAAAATCTCTTTTCTTTCTCCACATTTATGTTAATGTATTAAAGATAGAAAATTTCAGTATCTCCCCTGTCCCTGGTCAGTTTTCTCTCTCCCTCTCCATCGACTAAGCCGTTTGAAACTGATGAGTGTGCCAACAAATCTGATACGGATCGGATATAGGTATATCCATATTCGTATCCGCATGAAATTTACGGATTCAGATACATATACAGATTGTTTGCGGATATGAAAAGTCTGTATCTGTTCGGATATTTGACGGATTCGAAGCGGATACGGATAATAACCACATCCGTAAACATAATTCCTCACATTATAACATTTTTCATTTTCATTTAGAGAAATTCTTATAAATAGTCACAATTATTAACTTTATTTGGTTTCAAATATTAATTTACTTTATCTTAACTTCTAACTCCATATACTGAAAATGATAACGATATTCAATGCTTGAATAAATGTGATCACTAGATGTATTTTTATTTGAATAAATAAATTTAAATTATATATTCAATGTTGCATAAGTATAATAATGTATTGCATAAATATATAATACAAATATGGATACAGATCTTATAATACAGATATTCAATCTTGGATCGGATGTTATTTAGATCGGATGTATCAGTATCCATATTCGCATTCGCATATCCCAAATATTACACGAATCGAATATTATTCAGATCAAATATTGTTCGGACCGAATATTTTTCGAACTGGACACGAACGAATTTTCGAATTTCGAATATCCATCGACACCCCCTAACATGACCATCACCTCCAAACAATCGTAACACAAGTTTTCACATAAATATATTGTTAGGGCAAATTAGTTTCAATAAATTATTTTTACAATTCTGATTGATTCATGACGATTAGGAATGGAGCCACATAGGGATGATTCTGATGATTTAAGCTAAATTTTAAATTTTGCCTCACTTAATATTGTTGAAAAGTCTTGTGTGTTAATAAAAATTAGCCTTCACAATATTTTCGACAAGTTTTACTTGAATTGAACCAAAAGGCCAATCACACACATGTATATAGGTTTTTTGTAAGGGGGCTACTATTCGTCGTCGGCAAACTACTTAAATCGCACCAAAAATTACATTTTTGCTCTTAACAAATCAATTAATACTCATTTCGTCCCGTGTCTTTAAACAAGGTTTTTGACTCAGTTTTACTCACATTCCTAGTACCAACACCACAAAAATATCTAGCGAAGCACCTGGATCCGGCGAGGTAACAGATGTGGATTTTTTTTCCAACTCGGGTGTCTCGCTAAGACACCTCCACTTTGGTGGAGGTGTGTTGGGCAGACGCCCAATTTTTATTTTAAAATTTTCTGTTAAATTAATTTTGTTTCAGGTTCCGTTGCAAGATTTCGGTGGTGATTGAGTAGATTACAGTGAGCTTTTTGATAGTAAACAAATATTTACAACAATCGAGAAAGCTTGTAAATGGGCGAAACAAGTTGCAATAGGAGCCAGATTTTTTTTGGTTATATCATCATACAAACCAAAGTAGTAGATAACCTGATGAATTATTACCTGAGATGTGATCGCAGCACAAAAAGAAAAGGTTACCGTTGTCGTTTTTTGGTAAAAGTGGTCGAGCGACGGGATTGTGATGGATGAGTCGTTGTTTCTAGTAGCACCTATGGGCAGCACAACCACGCACTTGCACTTTATTTAGAGGGTCACCGACAGGTTAACGGACTTAGTGTTGGGGCCAAGTAAATTGTTCGTGATATGACAGAGGCACAAGCAATACCACATAACATTTTGTTGGCGGTAAATGAGAAATTTCCGAAGGATAATCCCAATCAAAGACACATTTATAACTTCGGAGTGTACATGAGGGGGACGAAATCTGAAGATGGGAACCCCGTGCAACAATTTCTCAGTCAGGCAGTGCAACATAACTATTTACATTGGATTGTGGTAGATGAAGAAACTAATGTCCTCACTCACGCATTTTTGGCACATCCGACTTCAGTTCACTTGTTGCTTACATACCCATTCGTAATCTGCATGGATTCGACGTATAAGACGAACAAGTACAAGATGCCTTTGTTTGAGATGGTTGGGGTTACTCCAACAAACATGAATTTCCTGTCGGATATGCGATTTTGAAGGATGAGACCGAGTCTAGTTACCGGTGGGTGTTGGAGAGGTTGCGAGATCTGTTATTGGATATTGTTAGCCCGACTGCAATAATAACGGACCGTGAGTTGGGTCTGATGAGACCAGTAGCAGATGTTTTTCCTGAGTCTGCTCATTTACTATGCACTTGGCATATCAACAAAGACGTGTACAACTACGCATACCACGTATTCGGCAAGGACAAGCAGCTTGTAGAGAGTTTAGGCGTGGAAAGTGGAGGAGAGTCATACTTTCTGATTCACAGACAGATTATGATAGAGCAGTCCGTAATCTGAAAGATTCTTACAAGTCCTGGCCAGTGCTGACGGAGTATGTGGAAGACACGTGGTTGATGCATAAAGAAAAGTTTGTGTCGAATTGGACGAATAAAGTTCTTTATTTCGGCAACACTACAAACTGCAGGGTGGAAAGTGCACATTCGGCTCTGAAAGAGTGGATCACTACATTGACTGCCGCTCTCGACACTCTTTTCGACCGCGTGAACTCGGCTATTGAAATGCAGTTGACGAATATTCGGAACTTTCTTGAAGATTCGAGACGTCGAATTTTTGCAAACTACATAGGTCATTTGTTTCAGCATATAAATGACCGAGTTTCGCATCGCTGCTTGTCGTTATTGACTCAGGAGTTGAAGAGAATGCATGAGTTAAGTAATGAAGTTGAATATCATTGCGGGTGTGCTTTTCTGACATCACATGGGATTCTTTGTGTCTATACCATGTACGAGTGTTTTGCGTCAGGTGATGGAATTTATTTAGAACATATTCATCCATTCTGGAAAACACTTGTCATTGGAGAAGGAGTCCAGATGTCAGAGTTTGTGGATCAGTCAGCACAAGACGTCGAGCATTTCAGAAGCTCGTTGATGAGATTTCAGAGAGCGACGCTGTAGTAATTCGTAGTGTCTCTCGTATTTTATACGAACAGTTACACCCCGATCAATCAAACTATGGAGAACCCGCAGAAAATATTAAGATACGAGGTCGACCTAGGAGAAAGTCGATACGTCGGGACTCGAGTGCCTTCGAGTATGCTGAGCGAGGTCATGGTCGGTCTGGCAGTAGTGGGAGCAGGGGTCGTGGTCAATCTTCCAATTCGTCTCGATCGTCCGTGAACACGGGCACAAGATCTGGTATGACGATATCTTTGTTGTTATTTAATATATATCACTAATCTAGATAGGGTTGAAAATATTATCTCCTATTTTTGTTGTTTTAATGAATTGCTTTTTCTCTATCTTACAGTGTCCGGACGGATTGACGTGGATAACTTCTCATATGTTGATAGACTGCCAAGAATCATTTTACCATTTCTGGAGATGTGGAATGACGTACGTGCTGATGACAACTGTGGATTTCAATGTGTTGCCGATGTCTTCCATGGTGGTCAAGACAATTGGTCGTATGCCCGTCGTGCGATTTCTAATGAGATAGGTGCACATCCTATTTATGAGAGTGTCTATTTCGGCAATGTAGTACAGACTCGTCAACGAATTGATTGGGGACGGGGGAGCTTGTGACGAGGATAATTATATGGAGGTTTGGGCCGACTTGTTTCCGATTGCTAATTTTTACAAGTGTGCGGTCATGTATTTCTCAATGGGAACCGATGGTTCGTTGTTCTCGTGTCTTACTGTGCTACCTTGGAAGAGTCCGTCTACCATGACGAGGCCTGTCAAAGAGTTGGTCATTGCTGATTTATGGAGTTACAAACATTTTATTCGTTTGGAATTAGCTGATGATTTCCCAGTACCTCCTATAGCGACCTTGAGGGAACAAATGCAAGATGAGAGTGTTATTGGATGAGAGGATCAGTACGAAAGTAGGATGACATATTGGAACCGGTTACGTAGTATATTTTGATTGTAATTTGTAATGCATTTGTAATTTATAATATATCGTGTATTTGTACTTATATCGTGTTGTTCTTTTACAAGATTTCAAATTTAAGTATTATTTGATATCTAAATAAATAAGTAGAAGATATGTTCATGAGAAATAAATATTAAAAATACGATAGTCAAAGAAATAAGTAGAAGATATATTCGTAAGAAATAAATAATAAGAGTACACAGATATGCATAAGCAAATACCAACAAATGTAGTAATAGTGCAACATATAATAAAACGATAGTAAGAGCAAGTGAACTACAACTCAGCATCCGAATCATGGTCCAAAATGCCCAACTGGTTGTTCCAATCCTCGATGAGGCGATCCCAATTTGTACATGCAAGTCTCGTATCCTTAGTCGGCATCCTGTCTCTCTGTCGCAAGAATGACTGCGTATACCGTATCGCCCTACTCATCCACTGTATGTAACATAAAAATTAGCGTACATTAACAATAATAACAAAATATACATTACAATTACAAATAAAATTAGATAAACTTACCACATCGGCACATGTCCTATCCAGTGGTCTCTCCGGTCTCGGAATGATACCGCGTACGATAAGTGGATGTGAGCACCTACCGAACCACTATCAATAATCTGCATCACAAGTGGAGGGGTCACAGCTACGACTCAGATCGTCCAGGTAAAGTCGTCATACTCTCGGAAATGTCCTCTTAACCGATTCCGCGAACGAAACGCTATGCCTGACGTCATACGTTGTCGCAATCGCAGACTGTATTGCATGCTCGGGCGTCGGGATGTCAACCGGGATCACCTGAACGTAACCTAATTGACGTAATACGCGATCAGGTAAATAAGGCTCTGTGATATCTCTATAACGAATAACGCCCATAAATGTAGTCCTCGACACAACTACAACAGGCTCAGAACCATACGGAAATCACTCCACCTAAACGTTTATACGTTAATAATAATAAAGTTGAAATTTAAATAAATGTGAATGATATATACATTATATACCTGCGATGCAGTCATCTGATCTAGCCATCTACGAATAGAAAGAACTCAACCCTCGCTCTTATCCTCGGCCCGGAAAACCCATATACGTGAACGAGGATGACCACGCTCAATAATCTTCCGCTCCCGATGCGGGCAAAAAGCTGGAAAATACTCATAGATCCAAGCCTGCAGCAGTGTAAGACAATCCGTAATCCCAGAACAGTCAGCACGACTCGATATACCCAGCTGGTGATACAAATATGCCAAAGTCGCCGAGCCCCATGAGTACTGACCAATGGTATCTGTCTCCCTCGCCTCCAATAGGTCGCGTGGTCTGACTCTGGAATCGCTCTTGTCGATAAACAAGACGCATCCTACCAGTAAGAAGAGGTAAGGAGTCATCTGCGTATCCTCAGTCCGTGGTGGTCGCCCCCGTATGCAACACTCGTCCACAACATCGATACTAACACCACCACCACTCCAAAATGAGCTATCCTACCAAGATCCTCGAGGCTGACACAAGCAACTCTAATACAAATAACTTCAGCTTAGACGTCGACGCCTGCGTACTGACCATAAGACCCTCAACAGGAATGTGCAGAATCTGAAAGATGTCATGCAACAAGACCGTCATCTCTCCGAACGGCAAGTGGAAAGTGTTGGTGTCAGGCTGCCACCGCTCCACGAAAGCTGAAATCAACGGCATGTCAATGCAGGAAAACATGTTGTACGGCAAGTGACCCAATCCACTGTCACTAACGGTCGCCGTCATATCATCAGTCATCACTGAACGCCAAGCTTGCAATGTCGTACAGGCTCTGTGCCAATTATGGCACTTCAAAACCTTCCGATCCTCGCCATCCCAGATGCATCTGGCTATGTGGCCACCAAAACGCGGAATGACGCTGCCATCTAGAGGACCACTGGACATCATATCTGTCACGATCCAAGACTCGTCGTCACCCATCTTCTTCTTCTGAGCTCGGGCGTCTGCAGTGCACGAACTCGAATCACCGGTCACAAACCGGCCACCTCGACCCTTCCTAATGACCCACTCAGCCGAAGGACTACAATGTCGCCCCCGTCCTCGTCCGTACTGATGTATCGCCTCCTCCTGTGGCTCCAAGCCATACCGACCCCCATCGTTACTCTCGTCGTGAGTCTTCAACTCATCTGAATCATCCATGTCGTCGAAAGAATCCCCAGGTGTCTAACGACGACGTAAAAGATCTCTCTCTCTGCTAACTGAAGAAGTAATATCCCGTCTACGTGGATGACGAGGAACTGACTTATCTACTATACTACGTACCGTGCGTAAGGGAATTGATTTCCCTTTTCCTCTACGGTAACCCAATGACTATTAATTCAATTTTAAAAATAAAATTTTGTTAATGAATTTACTAAAATAATTAAACTAATTCTTAACTTAATAATTAATTAATTTAGCAATTACCACAATTTATAATCAATAATCCTTTACTAAAATCGTACACAACTAACTATTAACTTAATAATCAATTTATTTAGCCATTATCACAAATTTTAATCAATAATTCCTTACTAAAATAATTAAACTAATTATTAACTTAATGGTCAATTTATTTAGTAATTATCGCAATTTATAATCAATAAAGGATTTACTAAACTAATTTAATTCATCATTAACATAATATTCAATTTATTTTAAATTTATCACAATTTATAATCAATTTAAATAATTTAAAAAATAATAATTTTGGGGTGTCTACCAGAGACGCCCCAACGTTCGGGGTGGTGTCTGCCACAGCCGTCTCCCGTGGACGCCCACCCAATTTTTTTTTGTTTTTAAAATAAATTAAAATAAACAAGGCAATGTACCAGATATGAGTAATATAGGGCGTATGCTGGTTCTTTTTCTGGCATCCGAGACATTCTTTCTGGTAAATATAAGAGTAATATGAAGAGAGAGTGATGTTAGGAGAGTGAAATAAAAAGTTATACAAGTAGAAAAGGTAGAAGGATAAAATAGTAATTTGTACGAGCAATTTAAGTAGTTTTACAACGATGAATAACAGTTCAATTTTGTAAATCTTAAGCTATTCTTTCCCAAAGCAAAAACTTCAATTACCCTACATACATTTACGTTGATGGTTATCAGCCACTTCCAAACGTGATTACACTTATCTTTCTTAAGCTTCAAAAACCTTAAAGGATCCAACCCATAGTACAACTAAATCAACTTTTGATTTTTTTCACCTTTGCCCCGTTTTTTCTTTGATTTTCCAGAATTCTATGTTTGATTGACGCTCGTTTTGCAGTACACTTGGGTGTGGTTCTAAGAAATTATTTTATATGTACCAAGAGTATTATTTAGTTTCCATGTTTTTGTTTTGTTATGGTTTACATATTGTTTTCTTTTTTATTCATACCAAGATTTATTAGTATTTCGTAAAGAGAAAACTTCAATATTGTCAAATAAAAGTCATGTAATTTGTTGTGTTAACGAGAGAATATAGTATTTATTTAATCCAAATTTAAGTTCAAAAATATTGGCGGGTTTTTGAATTTGGTTCATAAAGCTTCAAATTTAAGCTAAAAGTGTACGTTTGGTTGATAAAGTGATTGATTGTATTAGCTCTGCTTGTCTCAAATGTAACAACTGAATGTGTATTTTCAACTATGAAAATTGTTAAAACAAAATTTCAAAACAGAATGGATGATGAATTTCTCATGCACTCTATGGTTGTCTAAATTTTTAATGAATATGGCCAAAAAATGAATTAGATTTGATTATAAAAAATGTAATACGAAGAAATATTAGTCTCAATTTTAGTTTTGATGTACATTACGTTTTTTCTCTCCTTTTGACACGTTGATTCTTTGACACTTCAAATATCAAATAAAACGACTTTCAAATTTTATGATTTTGGACATACAATCTTGTATTGTGATATTAAACAAGAATTACAATTGGGATTTTCCATTCGAAGCTTAAATTTAAGCTATCGGCAATGGTAAATTTATGTAAACACTTTTAATAATATTGACTCTCTCATATATATATATATATATATATACACATACAAGGACGACATACAAGGCAGGTGGGGCAAGTGCCCCCAGGCAGATTTGGGCATACCTATTCTACGTCGGTTTTCAATATAACCGACGTAGTATCATCTGCTTAACCTGCCGAAATCTCCTGGACCCGCCTCTATGTGTGTGTGTGTGTATAGTATTTTTCCTATGAGGTATACCTCATTTAAGTAAATATGATGTACAAATTTTTGTAGTCGTGGGATTAAGATACCTTGTTTTTTACCGTAAGATGCACTCCAAACCCTAACTCTCAAACACTACTCTCAAATCCACAACTCTAAACCCACGAAACCCAACCCAAAACCTTCTCTTCCACTCCAAAACCTTCAAACCCAAGATCTTCCCTTCGAATGTACGTTGACAACATCATTTAGGACGAGCTATTCCTCCGTTTCCGGCGATGGAGACTAGATCTTCTCCTAGATTGCATCCAACGATGAAGAGTAGAACTTCTCCTAGATTGCATCATCAAAGTAAAATTTCATCTGTCTGTTTAGTATTTTGTGTGATTTAGATGTTTCTCCTTCGGAATAATGCTAGTTGACTTAGTTTTTTTTGTTGAGAAATTTAGGGTTGAAATTTGGGTTTAGGGTTTTTGTTTCAAGGGCTCTATTTACTTTCATTTGTTTTTGAAATTTCGGGTTGAAATTTGGTTGTTTTGGTTATTTTGGGAAATGCAAAAGGAAAAGACGAAGTTTGAGTATATCTAAGTGTATTCTAAGTACTGTAATTTAAATACTTATTTTTGTATTTTAAGCTTCAAACAATGTATCTTAATTATAGTTTAAATTTGATCTCCTAATGGAAGACTATTTCTCTTGCAGTGCCTATGCCATCATTTAGTTTAGGATTGAGTCAAATTGAATCTTAGAGAACTCCAAGTCCAAGGAAAAAATCATCTACAACGCCAGTCAATGTGGAGGGGATTAAAGTAAAGGAAACCGAAGTAAATGGAACAAAGAAAGTAAATGAAACTAAAGTCAAAGAAACAATAACGAAAAAAGAGAAATAAAATGAAAGCAAAAAAGAAAGGCATGTATTTCTATGTATTTTAGTCATTCTTGTGTTGATTTTAAAATTTCATTTTCATTTTATTTTCTAAATTATGTTAGGTGTTTCACAAGAAATTGGTCCTTTACCTCATACTAGTACTCACAATTCATCACCTTCTCTTCGTCTTTCTCCAATAACACATAGTACGTACTTTCTTTTTGCATTTCTATTTTTAACGTAAGTTTGTGGATTTTTAAAAAATGTTGATGGATTGTTTGTGTAAATTCATCAACATTTACTGTTAGTTTATCAGTTTTTTGAATAACTTCATAATGACTATTTTTATTGTAAGTTTATCATTTTATAATGTATTTTTATTGACTGTTTATATAACTTTAAAGTTAGTTCATTCTTTAATAGTGTGTTTGTATTGATTGTTTATGTATTTTCAGTGTTAGTTTATGCAACTTTAAAGTTAGTTCATTCTTTTATAGTCTATTTGTATTGTTTATGAATTTTAATTATTTTTTGAATCATTTTGCATGCAGTTCCTATTTCATCATTTAGTTTGGGATTGAGTGAGTTGGAGGTTGAGGATTCAAGTCTATTATCAGTAGAATTAACTCCAAATAGATTTGTCTCTGAAACGGAAGTATGTATCACATCTACAATGAAGAAAAAAAGAAAGAAAGTTAAAGTACAAAGGCAAAGAAGAATGGCAGGAGATGGAGAAGATGAAACTATATTCTTAATTGTAAAATTATTTACTTATTTTTTGAGAGCCAAATAAATGTGACTTCTGAATATTTCATTGGAGCTCAAACTAAATTTCAACATAGATGTAGTGTGGCTGCATACAAGAAAATAATGGATAATGTTGAGCTTGATGAAAAACAAATACTAGCCATTTTTTCTACATGTTTCAACCAATTTTTGGAGATGGAACATTTCATTGTAGATAGATACGTGATCGACGATCTATTTCAAAACTACATTGGTGGAAACACATTTTTGGTACTTGGTGAGAAGTTAAAGTTTGACGTTCAAGCTGTTGCAAACATTTAAGGTGTTCCGGATGGAGGCATTGTGAAAGGAATGTGTTCTAAAAATTTACTTTTACATGTCAATTTTTATGAATTGAATGTGCAAACATTTTGTTCGTTGATCACTGTATTTGTCTTTTAGAAGTGTTAAGGAAGAAACTCTATATCATTAACTGTAGAACTCTAAAAGATAATGGTTTACATAAATCAAAAGTTATTCACAATCATGGTAATTAACATTGTACATTAATTATTGAGATAAGTTGTCGTGTTGGTCATCGATTATTGTAGTTCTACAAATATTTGATGACACGAGTATATAAAAGAGAAAAAAATGGTTACTTTTATATATTGAATAAATCTAGCAAGTGAAACATTATAGATTTGTGTTATGTGTCATTAATATTTTCACTGTGTCTTGAATCCTAAGATATGAGACTTATGACTTTTCACATAAGAAGTGTTTAATTTGATTATTGTCAAAAGTTATCAATGATCATAGTGATAAAAGTAATAGTTGGTTGAACACGACTTGTGCTGGAAAAGATAATTCGTCAAAAGATTAGTATTGCCCCTCTTTACTTGAGTCATGATATTAGTGGGTCCCTTGATAAAGTGAAATTATAATGTGCACAATGTGACCTATGAATAATCACATATTTGTAATTACCTTAAGAGATCATGAAATGAATATATAAAACAAAGGTGACACATTTCTACTTTGTATAATATTCTTGATATCATGAGTCAAGGGATAGATACAAATGATGTCTCCTCATCACTAAATGGATCGTGTTTAATTCGAGTGAACAAGACATCTATGCTAATTGGGTACCTGTAATGTGTAGCTAGATACCGCTTATAGTTTGTGATATTAAGTGTTTAATGTCACTACCAATATAACTTAAATCCTCCTATAAGTCACACCACAAAATTGGGAAACATGAAGCTTGATTTTGTATTCACATGGTGAATCGGGTTTCATGTGAAATGTGATACACGTGGTGAATCGATTACATCAATATGTCATGAAAATTGACATAATTAAAATCATAAATAAATTCATATGAGATGTATGTATTATAAGGTGTAATAGTTTGACATTGCATAAGATAATATGTTACATGATATATGAATTTGCTACAACCCTAATGATCAAATTTTGTTGGATGTAAATCCAAAATTTGACAAAGGCAAAAATTGGGTAAAAAATGGTAGACCGTTTTGAGATCGATCGACCGAGTTCTTCGGAACGGTCGATCAGACAAAGATCGGATGCACATGGGTCGTCCAAAAATTAACAAAACGTGTCTTGATAATAAGATTGGTCGATCGAACGTAATACGCGGTCGATCGAAAATCTCAAAGAAATATTTTGGTGATGAAACGGTCGACCGGTATAGGGACACGGTCGACCGAAATTTACCAGGAGCAATTTTGGTAAGTAAATGGTCGACCAGAGTGATACGTTGTTTATACGTTTTAAATACCGCAAGTGCACGACGTCAGTGAAAACACGACAAGTATGGGTCGAATCCAGAAGGATGTGTGTCGACTCTGGTTCTTCAGAAATCAAGTAGCAAATAAGGGAGAAGAGATGTGATTATGCTAACCTAAGCTACACTAAACCAGAAACTATCAAATGAGAAAGATAGAAGCACAAGACTACTAAAACTAAGATAAACAACTAACAAAAAGAAGATGAAATTCAGTAAGGAAAAACCCTAAGGGGTGGAGTGTGTGCACATATGATGTAAAATAAGTGATGAATGACGCATGTAAGCATGTATGTGGGTGTGTGTCGTGTGTGTGTGTCTTCATGCATAGGAAGTGTCTATTGATTTGGCAAAACCTATCAATTCATTCACAAAATGTATCGGCAATTACTACTTGATTATCATAAGATGAGGCTAAGCATGAAAAGTGTCTAAAGATATGACATGACTCATCAAAAACCATGAACTCATGTGAAGAACAAAGTTAAGCATGAGAGGTGTCTAAATCTTATGACAAAACTCATCAAAACAAAGTTTCTTCAATCAATCAAGCAAGCAACCACAAATACAAACACATAACAAACATGTAGCATATTCAATAGGAAATTTCAGTCAATAAACGTGAGGATAAGCATGGGAAATGTTTAATTGTTGTGGCAAAACCCATCAAAAATCCCCCAACATGTAGATGATTAAAACACCCCTAATGAACATACAAACATGCAAGTCTACACAATCAAAAATTCATCAAACATCCAAACTTCACAACATATATGTAAATCGTCTCCACCCCCCAAAGGGGATGGAACTACTCACTATACATTATGCTAGCAATTAAAGTAAAGAAGAAATGCATTCTAACTAGTTATACAAAGATTAGGAAATCAAAACTAAGTTAAGCATGCAAGCATTAAAAAGAGACAACATTAAAAATAAGACTATGAAAAATTATTTTATTTACATGACTCACATTATAAGTAACATTATTCTCAACTTGAGTTTTGCTTCAAGGCTTTACTCCAAGTAGAGAGAATACCACCAAGCAATGAGTGAATACAAAAGGAGAGGAAAAGTTTTTATTTATAGGCATGAAAAAAGGTAATCTGGGACAATCCCCCGGTATGAGACTAATTGCATCATATAAATGGACATAAAATAACATAGTACACCACCCGACCAAAGAATATGGCATTTGGACCGCTTATTGGCAGTCTGGATGTGTTTGATCGAGTCTGGATTTTGGTGGCTCGGTTCTGGCTTGATTTCTTGATGTTTAATGAACCCAATTTGGTTGTTGATGGTTAGGCTCAGATCTAATTGCCAAATTACTCCTCGTAATGGTGTGAAGCTTCTTGATTTCCTCATTAGTCTTTTTTTTTACATTCAGGACATTCTCTCTTGCACCTCAGTCCATAAGTCTTTCAACTCAGTTATTTTACTTGCTTTTAAGTCATTTTTGTGTCTCTTCTTCTCACTCATTTTATTCCTGAACCTTAAACATAAAACTCGTTACGTAGCATTGCTTAAGTTAAAAATAGAGGATATAACACACAAATATATGCATGATATGATGTCAATCAGACGTGGTTCGACCGTAAATTTCTAGGGACTCATCTTGATGGATATTCGGTCGACCGTCTAGCTCACTGTCCGACTAAACTTGTCAAAGCTTTAACCGTTCGGTCGACCGTTCCGCTCGATTCTGCCTTGAATTATTAAGAGATTAGTGTTGATCATGGGCTGGATTAGTTCCAATTATGGTCAAACGTTTTTAAGGATAATTATGTGTCAATTTGTGATTGGTTTAAGGGAGAGAAAAGCAAGAGATCATGGGTTAATGAGTAGCCCATGATGTGGATGTTGGGAGAGCCTATAAATAAGTCTCTTCTCCCTACTTGTTTACTGTCAATGGAAAATTATCTCTCCCCCTAATCTCTCCACTAATCCATCCGAATTTCTCTTAATTATTTCAAGTTTTTGGAGATAAAATCTCAGAGAGCTTTAGATGGGTTATTAGCTATATTCTAAGCTTAATTATAAATTGATTGTCTAACTCATTTCTTTCTAATTTTGTTTAGAGTTTGGAAATCAACCGGCGATTCGACGTGCGACGTAACTCTAGATCTTCATAATGGTTTTAGAGATATTAGAAAAAAATGTAAAACAATATGCATGAAATTGTTGAAAATATGAAAATTGATCTTGTATGCATGTATAATTTTTTTAAAATATATACATACATAGATGCATAAAATCCTACACATTGACATGTTAGAAGTAAGAGACTTGGCAAGAGAAACTGACCTTGCACAGACTTTGTTCGTAACTGATGAAAATATCTCGAGGGAAAAAGTTGGAACATTATTTGAACAAACGGTTGGTGGTTGGTGGTGCACGACCCATGCACTCTTGAAATTGTGAAAACACCAAAGAAAATGATTCTGCAGACTCATCTATTATAAAAGAAGATGCAAAAAGAATCGTGCTATAATGATGATTAACACCGCAGAAAGCATCAAATATCATAGAATACATATTTGTTTGATAAGGTGTATCAAAGGTAACACAATCACCAAATAACTCAAAGTCTTGAATGGAAGATGGACCAGCCCATAAACAATGACTTAAATGCCCATTTTCATCTTGATGATATGCATAAAATAAATTAGGATTCAATTCCTTCCATTTTTGAAAGTTATGCACAATATGCTCTGCATCAAATCCTTTACTGACAATCCTATCATCTCACCTAAGGTTGTAAATATCAGATGACAAACACACAATTTTATCATACCCTCCACACAAAGTTGCCAAACGTGATGCCTGCTTCGAAACTGGAATGTTCGTTCTGTTAATTGCATCAAAAAACATTTTCTTGGCTTCTGTGTCTGACGATTGTTCTTTAGGTAACTACATTTTGTTGGTGATGTCATCTCATGATTGTGATCTTCTACAAAAGAAACAATCTTCCACTTGTCGGAAGCTTTATCCAGTTTTACATTCATACAAGCTTTGCAACCTATTCTTACATATCCAACTTTTTGTTTCTTCTTTTTTGATGAATCAGCTTTAGGTACATAAGTCCCTCGAGCAAACAAAATTTTTCCAACCTAAAGTTCTACCATTTGAAATGTACTTATAATGTGTTGAACCTCCACCAACCGAAAATTATTTCTTTCCAGCATATAACAAATAAAACATCTCTAACTCTTCAAGAGTATCAAATGTTTGATAAAGATGAGATTTATTAGACTCCACATCGTCAAAACATGAAATGATAGCCATATTTTCACTTGTTTCAACTTTAATTTCATTAGAATCAACATTCATAAATTCACTTGATTCAACCATAATTTCAATAGAATTGTCAGCTATATTTTCACTTGATTCATCCATAATTTGATTACAATCAATAGACATGATGAGATGCCCTATAAATTAAACAACAACAAAGTTAATCATCAATGACCCAAAAGAATGACACTAAAAATACATCATACATAACTAAAAAAACAACATAATTAGACAATTAACATATAAATAACCAACAAAATAGAAACTAACTTCTGAAGAAGAAATCTGATGTTTAAAGGTTGGAATGTGGTTTCAAATATAAAACATTCACATCATTAAATCCTAAACACTAAAGATCACCTGGCTAAACACAAACATATCTACTCGACACGCAATCGCAAAAGTAGTTTCGCCACTGGAGATGACGCCAAAGATCGGTCGAAATCTCTACCCAAATCACGTCGACAAAGATGAACAAATCAAGTTGCCAAAAGATCTCGTTTCTGGAGAGGAGGACACCAAACACCGACTAGAATCTCGCCCCAAATCACACCGCTGGCTGGAGATGAACAAATCAAGCCACCAGAGATGAATAAATCAAGTCGTTTCGTGGATGAACATGGATAGCAAAAATATGAGAAAGTAGGTTGGAGAGAGTAGAAGAAAAGATTTTAGGAAGAAGATGAATTTTACCACGTGTGAGAGATGATGGTTAGAAATAGGGGTGCACACGGGTCAGGTTGAACCTGAAAACCGACCTGAACCTGACTGGTCGGGTCGGGTTGGGAAGGAATTCGGGTTGGGTCAGGTTGAAAAAAATCTAGAAACCGAATTTTTGGGCTGGGTTCGGGTTTAGGGGTCGGGTTGACCCAACCCAACCCGAACCCGAAGATATTTTTGTAATATTTTCCCGAAAATATCCTGACCGTCCATCCTACACCAAACCGACTAACCCTAACACTTCCCAACACTTCCTTGTGTCCTCCTAACACCACCCCAACGCTTCCACCGCATCCTCTCCCTCCCCTCTGCTTCCCTCCTCGCCTCCTTCCACCTCCTCTCCCGCTCCCGCCTCTTCCTCTCCCCCTCCCCTCCTCGTCTCTCACCCTCGATCCCATCTCAGGCAAAACCTTCCTCACCACCCCTTCCTCCCCACCCCGAGTAAGAGGAAGAGGTGATTTATTATTTAAGAATGTGACTCAGGTTGCGGTGAGGTTGGATGGGGGGTGGTCGTCGCCGGGGGAGAGTCGGTGTGGGTGTTGAGGACTGGTGGGTGGAGGCGGGTGTGTATGATGAGATCAAGATTGGGGAGGGGAGGACGGTTAGGGGTGTTGCGGTTAGGGATGGGAGGGGAGTGTTTGTGATGAGTGAGGGGAGGGGTGGGGATTGGAGAGTCGAGGAGGTCGAGTCGGAGTGCGAGACCGGTGGTGAGTGGGTCGGGTTGATGGTTATGGGGTGTATTGGGTTTGGAGTGTTTTTGTTCTGGAGGTTTCAGATGAGGAGGCTTGTGGGTGATATGAACAAGAAGATTGCTTGATCCGAGCACCTTCAGACTGAATGTCTACAGGCACACCACACAAATTGGTTCGGGTTTCAGAAGTTCCCTTGATTCGGAACAACTTTGGTGGTTAATCGGTATGCAAGTTGTTTGTTGTGACAAAGGTTTGGCATAAGTTCAACAATTTAAGTTGGTTTTTTCTTTAGAAGCTGCAAATACAACATAACTTTTGATTGCTTGATTTGTTACGATGTTTGTTTGATTTGTTTCCCTTTTTGTGTTTGTTTAGTGCAAGAAGAATTTTTTATTTGGTTTCTGAGTAGCATTGTTTTTTCCATGATGATGTACAGATTAACTAATATAAGGTGGTTAATTATGTGTATATGAGAATTTTATTTGACTCTATGTATTTGTTTCGATTTTAGAAGAATGAGTTAGAATAGTGCAGCCAAAGATGCAAACGAACCGGCCCAACCCAAGCCGAATAATTCTAAAATATCATGTTCATGTTGGTTTTTAGGTGAGATTTGACCAAACTTAATTGATTCAGGTCCAACCTGAACCGACCCAACCCAACCCGAATATTTCGGGCCGGGTTGGGTTGAACCCGAATCGGTTCAGGTTCGGGTTGGGTCGGGTTCAAGCCCAAACCCAACCCAACCCGACCCACGTGCACTCCTAGTTAGAAACAATCATTTGATGCAAGTTACAAAAGATCTGAAAGGTGAGGATATTTGTACGTTATTTGAGGTATACCTAGCGTGATAATTTACCTATATATTATATTTGTGTAATTGAAGACGTCACCCGATCTAATCTTTGGATTGTGATGACATAGCTTTTTATGACTTTGTCTTTGTTAGGGATACTGTGAGATATTTTAAAAACAAGCGTTGATTGATAATGGTATTAAATTATGGCTTGGGTCTACTCTTTATGTGGTCCATAGTTAGTTGTTTACCAAACTTGATTATGATTTCTGGAGTGTCTGTGTACTTGGAATAATAACGTAAGAAATAGTTCAACTACCTAAAACGTAAACGTAGTTCCATAGTTGGCATGATTGTGACCTCTTCTGAAAGAAACAATTGTGATGGGATAGGTGACTGCTTCATGGGAAGATTATACAAGCATGTCCCCGTATATTTATAAAATTACATAAAAATTAAGTGAATCTGCAAAAGGAAGTATTATTTTGCAACAAAAATAAACAACAATTTTTTTTGTGTATCACCGTCCTTCTTATGAAATTTCTATTGTTTAATCAGCCGTTTGGTAGCTTGTTAGTTAAGAATGTGCTTTTCTTATAAAAAATGTTCCGATTTCTTGAAAGGGTTAATTTTTTGATCCATAACCGTCTTAAGTGGGGTGAATCAAAATACTTACTGTCAAGCATGTTGAACCTACTTACCCCACTTGTAGCCTTACATGCATAAACCTTCCAGAAATGGTTTTTCTTATACAAATAGGTAATTGGGTATCCTAGAAGTCTAAAAATAAAAATAAAATAAAAGTTGTCTTTTTTGTTTGTTTTGTTTTGCAAGCAAAGTTGTGCAGGAAAGTAACTGCCATACTTGTCCAAATTATGGTCTCTACGTTTATCTGTCCTCATGACGTTGCAAATATATACAGGAGTGTATCGATACGACGTAGATATTACAATTATAAAAATGAAAAGAAGTGATTTCTATTCTTAAGTTGTAACGATATTTTTTCTTTTTATACGTTAAATAAGCAATACTTTTGAAACACAAAATATCAATAGACGCGTTGTCATCTTCATCCCACCTGGCCCCCATCACAAACTAAAATATCGAAGTGTGAGAATATTTTCTTAAAATAATGTACGTCACGATTAAATCTTGATTTCAAAAAGAACGAGGAAGCATGGCAATTCGGAATTTCGATCAAAAAGAAAATTTCTTAATTATAAGTGTCCGTACAAGAAATCAGTTGAACTTTGAATCGCCAAGTTCAACTGGGATAGATCGATATATCTTGATATGAATATGGATTAATTCTATGGAAAGAGCATAATAACAGATTGTTTTGGCAAATTGCTACAGCACAAAATATCTTACTCAATAATTGCTTTGGTGTTTTTGAATTTTGCACAAGCACCCTGAATAGAATAGAGGGCAACCTTGGGATTCTTCAACTATTTTTGTACCAGTGACTTTGGACATCCCAAGCGGAACACACCCTAAATCGCAACTAACACCATCAGTCTGGATACCGGAACACACCCTAAATCGCAACTAACACCATCAGTCTGGATACCGGAACACATCCTAAATCGCAACTAACACCATCAGTCTGGATACCGGAACACACCCTAAATCGCAACTAACACCATCAGTCTGGATACCGGAACACACCCTAAATCGCAACTAACACCATCAGTCTGGATATGGAACTCTAGAACGAATGCAACTGAAGGAGAGGCGATGTGATCAACCAACTGGGATGGATCTCGTTTCACTGGCCTTTAATGCTTAGAGGATTCTCATTTTGCAAGAAAATTGTCGCTGGACTTGTATGACATTTTTTTGAGGTTGTATCTTGCCTTGATCAACCTTGATCATGAATCGGGACTATTATGTCCTCTATGGATGTATTCAAACCCATACTAGGGTAAAACTAAATCAAGCTGTAACTTTTTTCGGTCTTTCTTGTGGTATATAACAAATATTTTTAATTAATGCTATCAGTTTGTTTATCAAAAAAAATATCACCGTTTTTTTTACGGTGTGATTGATTAGAAATTTAGGAAAGTCGTGAATCATACTTTTAAAAAAAAAACTCACTGTATCTAACACTAATATTACTATGTAGTATCTACCCTCAATATTAATACAATAAATGCGTAGTAATGGTGACGTTAGATACAATATAGTGTATTGATGAACCCCCAAGTTACTGCCAAAAAGAACATTAATACGCTGAACTTGACATATCCTAGAAAATTATGCGAAGTTACCGATTCCTTTCCCTATTGATCGATTCATCCAATAAATTACAATAACATCAACATTATATACTTCACAACAAAATATTACATTCCCAGTATACAACTTCAGATTTGCACCACTTCAAATTAGATTATTTCGCAATACAGCATTACTTTGTTCAAAAAAATTACTTGGTTTCAGTATTACCAAAATCACAATTGAATTCGACACTACAAGTATTTAGTCCACTTTTCAGAAAGATATAAATGCTTCGATGAAATGTCACGACGTTGCGTCGATGTGCATGTTTAAATAATACTTTCAAAATCGCAATTTTCCATTTCTTGTAAAATAATTATCCAAAATCTTTTATATAGGTTTGGATGTGCAAAATGAATCCTAGCATGGAAATTGGAAATCGGAACACGCAGTATTTAGGGAATGAATCCTAGCACTAATAGCACGTCAAATCCTAAAGTTATATTTCCCAGGAAGATTACACTAGACAACTCTTATCAAAAATTTCACCCTTATATTTTGTTCTTTGTGAAAAAAATTCACCCTTATATTTCCTAGGAATATATACACCCTTATTGTTTCTAAATTATATATTGAAAAAAAGTATATTTACATTCATTCTTATTTCAACGCTCCCCACTATATATATATATATATATATATATATATATATATATATATATATATATATATACAGAAATTTTAGAATGAGCCCTGGGCTTAATTAGGCTTAAGTGAGCCCCTTGATCATCCACCATCCAAAACCAATCTAACGATTCTTAAAGTCCTGTTAATTTTTTTACGACAGAAGGGTAGTATTGGTTTTTCGTACATACTTTTTTAGGGTTTTTTTGAAACTAAGATTTTCAGCCCCACCGAAATCGAAACCGTCACCATCCTCTTTCCGAGATTTTCTTCCTATTCTACACAAACCCTTTCCGAAACCATTTTCCCAAACCCTTTCCACCGAAACCATCATCCCCGAATCCTCCACCGAATTCTCACCATCTTCTCCTTCGAGCCTTTCTATTCTCTACACCACACAAATTCTGTCCGAAACCGTTCCATTTCCTAATCCTTTTCTACCGAAACCATTATTTTCCGAATCCCATCTTTTCTCTCCCTATTTTACACAAATATCTCATTCCTCTCATTCTTCCCAACCGAAAGCCTCTGTTAAACCGAAATGGAACAAAAGAAAGATGGAACGGTTAAATCCACAGGTATTGATTTTTTATTCCATTGGACACACGAGTGTTTGATCTTGTTTGGTATTTTGTCGTTTATTTTGTGTTTTCATGCTGAAAAATCTTCTTCCTATTTTCCTGTTTCAAACTTCTGTTAATATATTATCGTTAATACCTATGTTTCTTATAAAAACAGAGGTTTGCTGATTTCTTAATCTCAACATGTTTGAATTCGTTTGAATATGGTTTTTACATAGTTTTTAAATTGTTAATGGTAGTTTAAATTTCTCTTTTAAACATTTGTAGTTATTATTATTCAATTTCGAAGCTTTGTTATGGTTATATAATTGGATTTTCTGGTTCATGTTATAAAATGTGTCTAACAGATTTTAATGTTCTAGTAAAAACCTATTTAATGCTAGTTTCAAAAATTATTATGTCTCACTGAAATTTTCACACATCTTGGTGTATTAGGCAATCTGGCGAGTACAGTAAATTTGCAATGCAAAGATTATGGTGAAAGTTCAAATCTACAAACATCTAAATCTGCAGGTGCTTTAATGAGTCTTTAATTTTCTAGTATGTTTGTGGTTATAATTCTGATTTCTTAATATTTTGCTACAGTTAACTATTGCGTCAACCACAGATGTTATGTGAAGTTTTTTGTTGAGTTTGTGGAGAAATATAAACCTAATGAAGCTCACTTAAAAAGGCTGTCAGTGACCCCTTTTGGAAAACTTCTTCATATTCCAAATTTGAATGTTAACCGATGGTTGCTTGAAGATTTAATCAGTAGGCATGTTGACTCCAACAGATTTTGTGTGGGTGGTGTAAACTTAGATTTTTCTGTGGAAGATGTTGCAGCTATTTTAGGTTTACCTGCTTCGGGCATAAAGGTGAAGATAAGAGGTAGTGGGAAAACCTCTTATTTAGAGTCAAAATACAGTAAAGAAAAAAACTTCACCTTCAATACCACAAAAATTCAACAACTTATGATTGAGTTACATTGCAAGGATGATGCTGATTCTGTTGATGATTTTGTCAAACTATTAATTTTGTTGATGTGTTCTACCTTTTTATTGCCTGAGTCTGGGTCTAATGTTCCACGAGCTGCACTATCCAATTTTGACAAATTAGAGAACCTGAAATTTTACAATTGGTCCGAGGCTATTCACAACCTAACAATGGAAAAGGTACCTCTCATACGTGATCAAATTATTAGCAAGAAGGCTGGGAAGAGGAAATCTGTTAGCACTTATGCTCTTGGATCAAGCATTTGTTTAATGGTAATTACCTTAACTTTTATTTTTACTTTAATTTGGTATAATTTATTTTCATATTACTGCTGGTTAGTTTTTTCCTTTTCATCAAACAATAGTACAACTGTTGATGTCTTTGAATGTTCTTACATTACCTAAATTTAACATTATCTATATTTTGGCAAAATTGCTACATGCATCTATTAAAAATTAATTAATATTCGTGAGTTAAGGCAAATATATTTATTTTCCTGTTATTGATATAATATTACAGCTTTGTATTATATTAAACTTATGACGTTATGGTTTGTAGTTTCAATAATGGTTATATTTTTTTTCCTTGCTAGATGCACTATTATATATTTTAGATTTAACTTTCATTTCGGTTATCTATATTTCAGGTATGGTTGTATGAGCACATCAATTTGTTTAAACCAGTTTTTCCAGAATTGAAGCCAAGGATTAGGAAGTGGGCTTCTCCTGTTGAACCAAAGCTAAAAGACCTTACTAGTGTGGTTGACGATATGGTGTGTTGCATTAAACTCATACTAATTGTGCAATATTGGTTAAATTATAATACGTTTTTGCTTACCAGGATAGTCATCAGCATTTGAATGGCAATTATCATTTGTAATTTTCAAACTTTACTTTTGGGATATACAAATATTGAGTAAACAAAGTTATGTTACCTGCAGATTTTGTATAACATCTTAGTTGATGAAAATGATTTTTTCAAGCTTCTTCCAAATGAGTAAAATTTGCCTCTGGTTAATGTTGCAACCACAAAGAAGATGTTGAATTCCAAAAAAAGAAGGGAGCAACTAGATGATCATTCTGATGGTGTAGATGTTGATGACAATGAAGCCCAACATTTGAAGAAAAGAAATGATGAATTAATTTTGGAGGTGCAGTTGTTAAATAAAAAAGTCTGTATTTTGGAAGCTGAGAATACTGACTTGAAGTTCTTAAAGAAGAAAGTTGCTGATTTGGAATCTGAACTCTCTACCTTGAAGAAAAATTCTGGTCAACCAAAGTCGCATGTGCCAACTTTTAGCTTGGGGCTTTCTCAGATTTCACAGGTCAATACCAATTCTGTGGAGGAGATGGATATTGGTGATCAACAGTTGTATATGTCTAATGTGGTTGATGTTGTCATTGGTAATGACCAAATGACTTCCACCCACGTTTCTTGTGATAATGTGAATGTGTGTCATGGACCTCCTCCCTTCAAAAGAGTCTACAAGAGAAAAGAAACGGTAGTGAATACATCTGAAAGTTCATTAACAAGGCGTGTGAAAATGAGACTTAATCGGAAACCCAAAATTCTGCCAGAAGATGGTGTTAATCTAATACAAGAATCGAAGACTTTAGAAAATGAGAAGGTATAGTCTGATATAACACTTCTTTTTACTGGTTTTTAATATTATGTAACTCTATTTTTACACAAAAAATTTGTTTACATGTGTCTTTTAATTTGCAAAATAATTACGGTTAAACAGTTATCTTACGACTAAACATTTTATCTTACTGCTTAACTGTTTACCTTACGGTTTGAATTCAGTTTTGATTATTATTATTATTAGAAAAAACAAACATTTATATTCCTAATTGGATATTTGTTTACTGTGATTTAATTTTTCATTCTTAATTTATAGGTTTCACTAATAGCCGTTACCACCTATTTGGGATATTCAGTAATTTCTTTGGAGGATAAAGCATGTATTGATCAATTCCTAAGTGATCCTAGAGATATGTAAGTGTTTTAGGTGATAGATATTGACATTATTCTATCATCAACATTATTTAATTTTTTGGGGTTATGTTACATATTCCTTAATTATTTTAAATTTCAGGAGTGCAAGGAATTACAGAACAACTAAAAACACGTTTTGCATAGGATCACATTTGCTTGATGTGTTGGATGGAAAAATGGTTTCTGGTGATGTAAGTGAAATTAAATGTTTGCACTTGTTTTATTCAACCATTGATAATTGTCCCACCTTTTAGGTATTAGAAGTGACATTTGAGCTGCTGGAACTTAAAGCTAAAGCTACAGATCGTGCTGGTTTATATTGTCTATTCTCTTATGTTTACCCTCAGGTTATTTCTTCTACCTTGTTGGATTGTTTCTCTAATATTCTTCCTTTGCTTTCTTCAACGATTTGTTGTTCTAACTTTTTTTGATCCAATTTCAATGTAGATAAAGTTGAATTCATGTCCAGATGTCCTTACTGATGAAATGAAGAAAAACCTTTGTCAATGTTTCAATTGTCCAAGTTATATTGTTTCCATCATTTCCTGTTAAAACATTTCAAAATCTCCAATTATCTAAGATTCACATTACATCTTACACATTATCAGACATTATTTTTTTTAATTGGTAAGGGGTATAGTCAATTGTATCTTAAATTGCACAAATTAATATTACATTTTGATTTTGCGTACTGATAAGAAATTTGATTACATGAGTCTTTTAATTTGCATAATAATTAAGGTGAAACAGTTTATCTTACGGCTAAACACTTTATTTTACGGCTACACAGTTTATCTTACGGCTAAATATTTTAGTTTACGGCTAAACAGTTTACCTTACGGTTTGAATTCAGTTTTGATTTTTATTATTATTAACAAGAAATTACATTTGCGAACTGATAAGGTAAAACTCTTCTAATATTACGGTTTGCATAGTTTTATTGAAACAGCACTACGATATTACATTTGTTATCGTCATATTACAGCCACAATATACTATTAAATCTCCAATTATCTAAGAATCACATTAAATCTTACACATTATCAGACATCAACTTTTTTAATTGATAAAGGGTATATTCAATTGTATCTTAAATCGCACAAATTAATATTACATTTTGATTTTGCGTACTGATAAGAAATTTGATTACATGAGTCTTTTAATTTGCATAATAATTAAGGTGAAACAGTTTATCTTATGGCTAAACACTTTATTTTACGGCTACACAGTTATCTTACGGCTAAATATTTTATTTTACGGCTAAACAGTTTACCTTACGGTTTGAATTCAGTTTTGATTTTTATTATTAAAAACAGGAAATTACATTTGCGAACTGATAAGGTAAAACTCTTCTAATATTACGGGTTGCATAGTTTTATTGAAACAGCACAACGATATTACATTTGTTATCGTCATATTACAGCTACAATATACAGACAGACCAGTTACATATGTGGTACTCATTAACCATTTTGATGAAGAAACCTTTAAATGATAAAAAAAATAGAATGTATAATGTTCTATATTATTACACAATAATGAGAGTATAACTAGAGAACGTATATCAAAATTTTATAAAAATGATGCTATATTCCTGTAGGCCCTCATTCACATGTATATCTTGTCTATGAATATTAATCTTCTTGCAAGTCATTCTTGCCATAATTTGTACCTTTAGTTGTAAATCTGCAAAATCAGAAAAAAACATAAGGGAATTATCAATTATAATTCAATATGAATAAGAAAATTAACTACTCACGATTTCTTATTGCTTCCTTGAAGGACAAGTTCTTGAATCGTGGTCGGAATATTTCATGCACGTTTTACATTGTCTATGACTTTTGCTTGGTTTTTTCTCAAGATTTGATTGAATACGATTACTACTAAATTTTGGTCTTCCACTTCTGCCGCTCCCTTTTGTTTTCACTTTATCTGGCTGATGAACTAGTATTTCCCTTTGACATGTTCCAGATATTTGCTTATCATCCTCATGGCTTCCTTTCACAGCATTTTTGGATTCTATTAGAGCCAATTCTAATTTCTATTCTATCAACTCAGTTGCAGATTCGTGTTTGCCGGCAATGGATATCAATTCTTTGCACAATCTCATGATGTGGTTGACTTTGTCACTTATTGTTGACTTGTTGGTACCATGGTTGTTGCTTTCATAAAAGTCATTTGTAAATCTTTTTCGCCAACGAGTAAGAATGTTAATTGGTGGCATCTTTTTGTAACCCAGATGTTTAAAAATCGCCAAACTATGTTGGCATGGAATTCCTTCAAATTCCATAAAGTGACAGTCACAAATAGGCACATTATCAATGCCTTTGAACCTCACTTTCATTGTTCCATTGTCTTCATCTATCTTGCTGACATTGTATGTAACTGATATTTCATCCATATTTTCAATTGTAACGTTGCACATAAAACTCTTCCTCAACTGTTCTTGAAAGATGTGAAAGATACTTCTTGTGTATACTTCTTCCATTTCAGCTTCAAGGTTCCATTTAGTCAGTAGCTCCCCCTTCTTATTATGGTCATTATAATCCCATCTATTTTCATTCTCTCTTTGATGCTTTAGAGCCACTTCAAATCTACAATAACAAAACAATGCTAACTTATATAACATATCACACTTATTTTTAGGCGTATTATATGGAATTGGAAAACTGACTGAAGTACGGTTATTTTTTATGTAACAATAGATAATATTAAAAATCATACTGTAATATTACAGTTATAAAGAATATGTTACGGCTAATCCTAATAAATCTGTTCTATTTAAATGTGGCAGCAAATACATATACGTTTTATTAACATCATATATAACTTTCTAACATATCTTACGTTAAAATTATAAATAATATGGTACAATTTAACCATTGAATATACATGGCAATGTATAAACAAAATAGAAATGTACCTGCATAAGAATTCGAATAAGGTGTTTTGTCGTGTTATGTATGTCTTCAAAAATGCATTCATTGATTCACTTCTTTGAGTAGTCTTCATACCAGCAAAGAAAATATTTTGCATGAAAGCTGGAACCCATTTTTCCCGTATCTCAAACAAAGAATTCAACCATTTTGAATCATGAAGCTCATTTTCCTTAATGATTCTGGTCCACTTACATTCAAAATCTTTGATGTCCTCGGTGTACCACACACAATCATGAAAGGCTTGAATAACATTCCATTTATTGCTTACTCCTCCAATTTTTTTTTTGTAATTTATCCATTATGTGCCACGAGCAAAAACGATGAAAGGTCTTGGGGTACACTTGTGCCAATGAAGAATTCATAGCTGGGTCTTGATCAGTAACAATAGCAGCTGGTTCTCTACCCATACAAGTTTTGAATTCCAAAAATAACCAATTAAAGGATGATATAGTTTCATCATTTAGCAAACCCATTCCGAAGAAGACTGTTTGTCTGTGATGATTTACACCACAAAAGGCTCCGAATATCATTGAGTGCCTGTTTGTACAATACGTGGTGTCGAACGTGATGGCTTCTCCAAAATGTTTGAAGTTATCTCGACAAGTGCCATCAGCCCAAAACAAGTGACTCAATTTACTTTGTTCATTCTTCTGATAAGAATAGTAGAACTCTTTGCCACCCTTCTTTGCACTCTCTAAGTGTTCAAGTACCAAATCTGCATCATATCCTTCTGTTTCATATCTTCTAGCAGCATTCATATTTAGTATGTCTCTATACGTGAATCCTATTTGGTCATAACCACCACTTTCATTTCCTAACATCACAGCTTGTTTTACAACAGGTATGTTTGCTTCACTCATAGATTTCAACAATCCTTGAGTAACTGGCGGTATGTTGCGATTATTTCTCATGTAATGTCTTTGAGATGAGCTTGTCATTTCATGATTATGTCCTTCAACAAAATTTAGCACAAACCACCTATTTTTTTCTCGATCAAATTTGATTTTTAATTTGGCTTGACATTCACATCTTGATGTCGCAACTTTCCTCTTCTTTATTGTAACTGACACTTCAGTCATAGATGTCTTTTTGTTGCTTCTTGTACAGGATGACCCTTCTTTGGAGCAAACAAACTTTTTTAAGATGATTTCTCTGCAATTATTTTCAGTTGCTTCAGTATATTTGGTTGATGATTTTTGCACATTAAACCCTCCCGCATTTGCATAATTCTTATAATAGTTGTAAGCTTCTTCTATTGAGTTGAACTCCTGTCCATAGGTTGGTTTCAACTCACTTTTAACGTCAGGTATCAGTAAAAATTCTTTGGCATGCTCCTCGTTTGGCAACTTTAAATTATCCTAAATGGTGAACAGTTAGACATACTATATTACAGTTTTGTAATAATATTACAATATTAGATTGTCAAATCCAAATTACTTTACTATATTACTAGTTCAAATGATATATTTTTTGTTTAAGTAAATGGTCACCATTACATGTATCAACTTTTATATTACAAATCAAAAATTCAATATTACAGTTTTCAATTTCATATTACAGTAGTCATATTAATATTGCTGCTACACCAAGATTTTCCTGTTATAAACCTAATATTATTTCCGCTATTAGTTAATTTTAGATTAATATCATAGTTTTCGATGTGAAATCCACTATCAAAAGTAATATTACATATCTCAAGTAAAATGGTCAATGTTACAAGTATCAATTATATAATACGGATAGAAAAATCAATATTACAGTTTCCAAATTTATATTACAGTATTCATATTAATATTGATGCTCTCACCAAATTTTTCCTGTTATAAACTTAAAATTATTTCGGATTGTAATTAATTTTAGATTAAGATCACAGTTTTTCAATGTGAAATTCCCTATCAATACTAATATTACATATCTTAAGTAAAATTGTCATTATTACATGTATCAATTTTTATATTCCAGATCGAAAATTCAATATTACAGTTTTCAATTTTATATTACAGTAGTTATATGAATATTGCTGCTACCACCTAGATTATCCCGTTATAAACTTCAAATTATTATCGATTGTAATTAATTTTAGATTAAGATCACAATATCTCAATGTGAAATCCATTTTAAAAAGTAATAAAACAAAAGCTTACCCCATTGACTAGTAGACCTGATTGGATTTCTCTGGACTCTAAGGATGTTGGATTTCTTTCTTCAATATCCATAATTTGGATTTTGTCCTGTGATAACAAATACAAATTGGAATGATTTTCAAATTCACAACTAATAATATAAACACAATGTTCTACCAAATATTATATAAATCCCTAATATACTTCAGATTTAAGGATTCACAAGAAAAATAGAAAATCAACAGCCAAAAACCTAAATAAGGACCACAAACCAACTAAAAACCAAAAAAGCATAAAAAACCGAAATCACAATTAAAAAACTAAACCAAACAACCAGTAATTAGGATTAAATAAATAACGTATTCAGCAGCAAAAATCCGATCAAAACCGAAAATTACAGCGAAACACCTAAATAATGTGCGTATAAAATTCTGGATCCAAAAATCGAACAAAAAATAAAATAGGCAGCAGAAACTAACCAAAAAACGGAAGATGTCACGAAGAATGAGGCTTCTTTAAGGATCAATTAGGGTTTGGAGGGTGCGGATAAAGGGTTGAAAGAAATGGTAAGATTAATAATGGGTTTGGAGGGTGAGGAGAAAGGGATGACGAAAATGTATGGAGGAAATAGTGGGTTCGTTTTGGTATCGTGGATTGAAGGATTTGGGAAGACCCACGATTTTACTTTAATACCCTTCCTACAATTAAAACATCCCCACCCATTTAGATTAAGATGAATGGTTGGATCTTGAGGAGCCCATTTAAACAAAATGAGCCCAGGGCTCATTCTAACCTTACTATATATATATATATATATATATATATATCAAGTCCTAGTGAGTCTACGACTTTCTTATTTTGTTTAAACTCCTTACAATCTCACCACTAGATTTTATTTACAGTTAATCTCACTATTAATTAGCATAACCGTTTTTCTCTTAATCTACCGTACAATTTCAGATGAATGATGAATATAGTGAGGACTTAAAATAAGAAATTAAGCTCCGGACTCACTGGATAATTCATATATATATATATATATATATACAAGAATTCTCAAGTGAGCCCAGTGCTTAATTTTTCTAAATTAAGTCCCACAATATCCACCACTCGTTTCAAAATGTAAGGTAGATTAATAAAAAAATGGTTATGCCAATGAATGATGAGATTTAACTGTAAATAAGATTCAATGGTGAGATTATAGAGGACTTAAACTAAATTTGATGAGCCCTGGGCTCACTAGAGTTTGATCCTATATATATATAATGAAGTATCTACTGGACCTCAATCACCCCATTTACTTGATGGTCATGTTTTTTCAGTTTAATTTAAATTTTAATGTAATAAAAATTCCAAACTATAAATTTTGATGTACATGTCATCATTTGTCCTCACACATTCAAATCACTAAATTGAATATGTTTTAAAGTAAGATTGAGACATGATACACATGGACGTAGTACATTTGTCGATATATTATATGAAATGTTTCAAAAATTCTATGATTTCGAAATTCTATGATTTTCGATTTTCGATGTACATTTGTCGATATATTATATGAAATGTTTCTCAAATTCGATGTGCACAAAACAAAATTTACTATTTGATTTATTTCATTATATAAAAATCTAAATTATATTAAAAAAATTGATCATCAAGTGAATGGAACGGATCCAGTAGGCACTGGCACAAACAATAACCAAAAAGGTATATTACGTAATTATATAAACATAAGCTGTATTTATTTATATTCTCAAACGAATAACACATACACCACTTTCAATTAAAGAGGGCATTAAAACAATTTTCCCAATATAATAATACCATGCTTAAACTTAACGTCGGCTAGAATGCGCATCAATCAACCGAAGACTTTGTGTTCCCAATCATATACCTCCCTCTTGTTCTTATCTCTCTCTCTCTCTCTCCCTCTCTCTCTAGAACTCACATGGGCGCCTGCCATTCCTCATCTTGTCTGAAAGAGGAGATCGAAACCAACATTGTGTACGTGGGGGAACAGGAGGGGTCCATCGGGAGCAGGAGAGTTGCCTCCCTCTGCTCCAAACAGGGTAGGAAAGGACACAACCAGGACACTGCGATTCTCAGAGAGGTAGATGCTTGTCTATTTGTGTTTGATGCTATTTTGCGTTTTTGAGTTTTGGGTCGTGTTTGGTTTCACAAATTGGATATTGGTTTGGTTTGGTTTGATTTGGGCTGATTTTGGAAGTCAAAATTGTGGATGTTCTTATTATTATTAGAATGTAGAATTATGGACATTCTTGTGGTATGTGAGATCTTGGATCATTCCACTCAATATCAATTGGTTTTGAGATGAAAATTTTCACTTCGATGATAGTCGATCCGATGCATCTGTTCATCTTTCATTTTTTACATGTTTTGGATATATAGAGTGCAAGTAGTGTGGGAGTATTGAGAATAGTTGCATACTCCGATGCTAAAAAATTATAGGTTAGCCCAGTCAATACTATTTGATTTTGAGATATAAACTTACATTTTAATGTGGTATCAATGACTAATGCTTGATCCGACACATCCATTCATCTTTCGATTTCTTGTCTTGGATCAAAATGAGTGCACGTGTTAGGGGGATTGTTGAAAATAGTCAGGTGTTGTTATAGTATCTATCATAGGTTACCCCCAATAAATATTAATTGATTTTGAGATACACTTTATTGTGGTATTAGAGTCCAACAGTCTTACTCTTATGCCTTGCCCAACATGTCCACCCAATAGAGACCAAATGTGAGAAAAAAATGTTGATTTTTGTCTTGTGTTGAAAAAATTGGAACATTCTTTTGATTGATAAGATCGTAGCCTGGTTACTCCATTCAATACTGATTGTTTTTTGAGATGGAAATCAATATTTTAATGATTTGGATTTTTGGATATGAAAGTAATGAAATGAAAAGGGAAGAAAGAGAAAAAGTAAAGAAAATAGTAATTTTCTGTTCTATTTTCAGATAATTAAACAATATATTAATAAAGAGATAATTAATCAGCATAGTTTTTTGGTTTTACTAACATATATGGTGTCTTTCTGTTTGTTATATTTGAGTGCATCAAGGATAAGGGGAAAAATGAGTCAACTTGAAGAAAAAGTTGATTAATATTTCACATTTTGTACTTTTGTATAGTTTGTTATCCTTTTCTCTTCTCTCCATAAGTTGTAATTAGACAATAGAAAGATTTTCAGGCTTTCAAGGGTGTGAACAAAGATGAGATTCCAAAAATAAATAAAAAATCCTCTTGTCCCCACTAGAATTGCAGATTCTGTCCAACTTAGGAGATTTGCCATTGGATTTAGTTGACTATGATACTTTCTTTTATGAAGTGCAAATGTCTAGGGAATATTTGGGGACTTAGTAGTTTAAGTTTTTTTTCTTCTGAGTTTATCTTACTCATCCCTGGCTGATCATGAAAATTTCACTCGCCACCATGCATGTTTCCACGTATTACAAGGCTAGAGATCTCACAACTAGGTCAGCTCCAGTTGACTAGGATCTAGTAATATTGAGCAATGAATTTTTCACCCTACTTGGGACCTTTACTTAAAGTGCACTGATCTTCTTTGGAATCTTTATGTCTTCAGGGTGTTGGAATGTATGGCAATCACCATGACCAAAAATCAGATCCTTATTATGTTCTAAGATGTAATACCTTTTCACAATCTTTTGGTTTGAGGTGCTAAGGATTCTCAGTTTGGAGCACCAATAAGAGATCTCTTTTTTGTTTTTTTTTCTTGAGAATCGATGAGAATTGTCAAAAACTTAATAGTAATTTTACTTTTGTGGAATCATCACGAAACATGAGGATCTTTTTTCATCACATTGCTAGAGCTGTCCATTTCTGTGGCAAAAACTTCTTTTTCGATTGGTATCCTTTATGATGTTCATAAATAATTTTATAGTTCTAGTTTATCTTCAGAAATTTATTCTCAAAACACCAAAATCGACATAAGGATCACTTATATTTTTCTTCAAAAGGTTGTCACAGTCAAAATATGAATGCTTCAGGACAAATATTCTTGTGAAAAAGGTCATTAGTATGCAATTTGTCGTAAAACTTCCCCCTCTTCTCTGATGTAGATTTGAAATAATTTTCAGATAAGCAACATTCTCCACCCTTGGTTTAGAATTGAAGAGGCAGCAAACATATCAAAATCATGTCGCAAATGTCAAATGCATCGCAATATTATGTTGTGTTCTATCATTTGATGATAGTTGTATTTTAACGTTGTACTCCAATGAAATTTGAAAGGGATTTGGAGGCGAAGAGGGCATTTTCTGTGGGGTTTTTGATGGTCACGGTCGACATGGCCATGAGGTGAGCGCTCTTGTAAGGGACTACCTTCCTACCCTTCTCTTAAGCCAAAGAAGCTCATTGTTATTAGCGGAAGAGGACGACGATGGTGATACTGAAAGCTCTATCTACTCAGAGGAGGACTACTCCGATTCGTCTCCAGAGTTGTTTGATGAATGGAAGGAGGCGTGCATTGCAGCATTCAAAGCCATGGATCGGAAGATCATCCACCACCCTACCATAGATTGCTCAGTCAGTGGTTCCACTGCTGTAACGGTCATCAAGCAGGTTCTTTGAAATATATAGTCTCAATGTCTTATATTAGTTGTGAAAAAATTAATGTTTACTCGTAATATAGTTCGACCTGCAATAAGTACTTGGACTTTAAAAATATATTGGTGATTGATGTGTAGGGGAGGGACTTAATCATTGGCAATCTTGGAGACTCTAGAGCTGTGTTGGGCACCAAATCTGGCACGGGCGAATTGGTCGCGGTCCAACTCACAACTGATCTTAAGCCTAATGTTCCTCGTAAGCATTTAGTATCTACATATTTAACTAACATTGGGATTGTAGCATTGAGATTAAGGCGATTTCTGAAATTTTCTGATGGAGAAGCTAAGGAAGATTTTCATGAAATATATGTGTGAATTTTCAGATGAGGCAGAGAGGATCAAGAAGAGACACGGTCGAATTTTCGCTCTCAGAGAAGAGCCAAACATCCAAAGAGTGTGGGTTCCAAACCACAACTACCCAGGCCTCGCGATGGCCCGAGCATTTGGTGACCTCGAGGTCAAAAGCTATGGTGTCATTGCTATTCCTCAAGTCTTCTATCATTGCCTTGATCCCAATGACCAATTTATTGTTCTCGCAAGCGATGGCGTGAGTTTCTACTCTTTTACTATTAACATTTTCACAAGCTTCAATATACTTCTTCAATCACATCGGATGTCTGTTATTAAGTTGCAGTCGATAACCAAATGCAGAGGAGTTTGATTTAGCTTTCGAAATATTGCATGATTGTTTTACACCCATAATCTTGAATTATTTCAAAAGCTGAACAGAAGGTCACATTGAAGATTCATGCTATCGCAATTTATAATACTTCGTCATTTGTGTATACATCTCTTACTTTTGTTGCCTTTCGGGAATCCATTCACATTTGAATTCTCGGGAAAACACATGTTTCCAGAGTAAAAAAAGCATCGAAAGTATCATTTCCTATAAAATGATTTTGATAATGAAATGGGTATGAGTAATTACTAGTTGAGTAGTTCAGTTTGTCATCCAAGAGTAAAGTGAATTAAAAAAATTAAGTTTGAATCTCAGCAGTGATTTTGGAACTATTTCCCTCTCGCTCCAATATTTTCTTCTTAGGGGCTTATGTGGGTTTACATTTCCTTCATCAATACAACATTTGTGCTTTCAAAAAAATGATGAAAAGGGGAGCAAATGTCATTTTGCATTTCAAAATCAATAGAAGATGGTTAATAAGATATTAGAACCAAACCAGACATCGATGGTAGGACAAATCTGATGATCTTTTTGCTGCCATTTTTGTTATCCTTTGTTACATATGAATCAAATCTTGCAGTTGTATGTATGCTAAAGAAAACCATTTCCACTGAAATTATTTCACTTTTATTTTTTGTTTGTGTAGGTATGGGATGTACTTTCAAACAAAGAGGTGATTTCACTCGTCAGTTCGACAAGGAAAGAAAAGGCAGCAGAGGCTGTAGTGACGGCAGCATATCAAGCCTGGAGGTGCAAGTTTTCATCATTAAATATCGATGATTGCACTGCACTGTGTTTGTTTTTTGAGGATATGTCTGAAGAGGGTAATGTTGCAGGAAATAGATAGCCCTCGCATTTTGCTATTCTTTTGACTACCATCAATGTGTAAATGCCATAGAAAGTTGCAATTCTTCTTAATATTTTTTGAGATTCTTGCTTTCTTGCTAATTGTTGCCAATCACGAGCCTACTATCACCGGTTATGTTAGGAGTCCTTTAGAGATTCTCAAATTCCAACTTTTTCGAGTTTTGACCTAGCCAAACGCTCTATCCTCGCAAGGAATAGCCGGAAACACCAACACAACCGCACAACTCTTCGGTTACCCTCAGAGTAGGGAACTAGCGGAATAGTCCCCAAAACAAGCACACGCGGAAACTAAGGTTGCACAATCCTCACAAAATACCAAGCCCCCAAACGTCTCAAGTTCCCCACACAAGAATACTGAAAGATGATGGCGGAACAATCTCTTTTATTATATATATATATATATATATATATATATATATATATATATATAAGAAACGTCCCAAAGGGATTACAATAGATTTCTCGCTCACAAGTCTCTCTCACAGAAACTCTCTCACGCCCAAATCTAAGCTCAAACTATGATGGGAATCCTATCTGATCCTGGATGGTGATCCTGATTCGATTCTATGAGATTCTGAACTTAGGGAGGCGTCCCCTTTTATAGTGCTTCAAAGTCCTACTTTGTAGCACGGTTGGATGTCACCCAACCCACCTTCCTTCGGTTGCAAGAGAATATGTCTCTATTCTCCCCCATAACTTGATAATAATCGTGGCTGAATTAATCCTTAGGAATCATTCCCAACCTCCTCCTTTATCGCGGATTAATTCCCACAAATAGGCGCCACTTTGTCTTAACCGAACCCTTCGGTTTAGGTTGGCTGGAAACGTGGGGATCATGCTGTAATCTGCTGGAATAACTTCTTCAAAACCGTCCCCCCCAAGAATAGGAAGTTGAGTAAGTGGGGTTTGACCCGTTCAAATCCCTTGCACATCTCCCGTTCGGTTATGGACCCATTCCATAACCGAATCCTACTTTTAAGGAAGTGCGTCTTCGGTTCCTATTTTCAAGGAACGCATGCACCACGATTTCTACTCCTTCCAAACCGAATACCTACATGTAAGGAAGACATGTGCGTATTGGGGTTGACCTATTCAGCCCACGCTTCCCCCTCTCTTCGGTTGGTGGACCAAGTCCATAACCGTCTCCTTCTCCACGAATGTAGCCTTCCCTCCTTTGACTTGGTCTCCACGCCTTTGTTGGGCTGCCCACGCCTTGCTTGGTCACCTATCTCGGCCCTTGCTTCGCCCATGGACAGTCCTCGTCGGCCCGCACCATCCACCACCAGTTGACCGGTGTTGACTCGTGTTGACTACGATCCTCACTTGGTCTCCTCGTGCTGACTTGGTGTTGACTCCTGGTCTTTAGCCTCCCAAACTCCTGCGCCTCCTTCCCAAGCATTTCCCGCTCAAGCCTGCCTCCATGGCGCGCCTAAGTGCTGCCCGGGCATGCTCTTGCACTTCCCAAGTGCTATGCACGCGCCTCGCTTGTTGATGCCTTCCGACCCTTGCTTGGGTGTCCCCGGACTCCAAGCCTTGGTACTTTTCCACGCGCCTCGCGCTCCAAGCTACCAATCGTGCTATAGGCTTTCGAACATCCGCGCCTTTGCCTCACTTGCTCATGCTCGCGCCCCGTTCGCGCATGTTACCTAAGCATAGCCTCTTCGCGCCCGTGCCACGCGCACATCCTTGGATTAGGCTTTTCGCTCCATGTTCGTAGCCTCGGCCACTTGCCTTCTTGCACGCGCTTTGCCGCTGCCTGCCACTCGATTCCTCCTCCACGCTTCGCCTTGCGTGTGCGTATGCCCGCGCATCTTGAATCTCCTTGGTGCTTGCCCTGCAAACCCAGGGGAGTACTTGGGCTACCCCCGTTGCTTACCTCACGCGCTCGCGTCTGGCTCGCTTTGTGTGCTTCTTGGTTCCTTGTGATGCTCCAAACTCACGAACCCAACCCGGTATGGCGCACCCTCGGGCATCCTCGATCTCAAGGTGGTGACACCTACCATGGCATTGATTGTTGACGTTCTTGAATTCTCTGTAATGATGTTCAAGCGAAGGTTTGTGCCAATGATGTTGGAAATAACAGTAAATTGCTCAAATGAGATATCAGTTAAGGGAAGAAGGGTGGATATGTAAACTTCATCTTAGATTTAAGAAGCAATGTGCTGCAATTGAGAAGGGTGTCAACTGTTTAAGTACAGTTTCACAATTGTCTATGATGAAAACTCTTAACATCTAATTTGTTTACAAGAAGCACCGTTTTTACCATCTAGCCTAGCTGCATTCTAACTCCCATCCTAGGCATCATGTTGTAGATTTATTTGGTGGTAATTTGTGCCAGTGATCGTCTGAGTTTTAGATTTCTACGTCTTTATAATGATGCAAACTGTTGTTATACTCAAGTTACGGAATATTATATATGCTTATATGGGATTTGAAGACTTCGTTACATGCCATCGGAAAGATGTAAAGGGCCAATGGATGTTATTTCGTCATGTATACTAAAGAAGGTCTAATTAGGTTGAAAATTAGTAGTTTTTTAGTAGGTCTTCCTACTCTCCCTCACAAATTCACAATTGGAGATTGAAGTCCTTGCAAATTTCCACTTGCACCCAAACGGAAAGTGGTATTGACTGACGGGTTTGGCAAGAACGTCGACTGATTAGTAGTGATTGATTCAGTTTAATACCGCAAGTGCAAGGCAGCAATGACAAGTACGAGTCGAGTCCACAGAGAGTGTCAACTCTGGTTCTTCAAACAAGTACGGGTCAATAAAGGGGAGAAGAAGTTGATTAAACTAAACTAAGCTACACTAAAATAACAAGTAACAAACAAGGAAGATGAAAGCACGAGAAGAATTGAAACTAAACTAAGTAACTATCAAAGTAAGTTGAAATTCAGGAAGAAAAAACATCAATGGGTGGAGTGTGTGTACAGATGTAATTAGGTGGTGAATGATGCATTCAATAAGGCACAAGTGTAAGTTGTGTTTTCATGCAGAGAAAATACCTAATGGTTGTGGAAAAACTATCATACCAATCACTAACCTAGTTGATTAACATGAACATAAACAAATTGGTTATTAAGAACCTAAACAAGCATGAGAAGTTGGTTATTATGACAAAACCCATGAAGTTAAGTATTCTCCTTTAAACAAGTAAGCATACATTCACATTTATCACATATTGCATAATATAACATTCATTCACATTCTTCATTACATGTATAAACATCATCTCCACCCCCAAAGGAGGATGAAACTACTCATTACACATTGAGCTAATAATTGTATTAAGGAAAAAATCATTCTACTAATTATAATACGATTAAGGAAACAGATAGGTCCATAAGTCTCACCGATCAGTCTTTTTTCTTACGTTTTAGTCCTTTTTGTGTCCTCTTCTTCTTCTTAAACTTGTTTATTTCTTAAACTAAACATAAAACTAGTTACATAACATTGCTTAGGTTCAAAATAGAGGATACAAGATATGAATATATGCATGATATGATATTAATCAAATACCCCACACTTACCTTTTGCTAGTCCCGAGCAAATCAAAGAAATATAAAATATAGAAGAAAGAAAAAGCATACGAAAAACAAAAAATTCAAACTCACTTTCGTAGGAATCATGGCTGCACTTAGCACGTGCAACAAGCCATTAAACCTCATTGTCGCCTGTGAGGAGGAGTGGTCTTCTGAGGTTTTCTGCGGATATACCCATAAAATCCGAACATTAATGTATTATTCAACCTAGCAACACGACTACATGGACCTACTTTTGTCAATCATTGGATACAGTAATATTACGGGCCAACTCTATATATGTATTCAGTCCACACGCCTAGCCTAATGAACCATTCGTGCAAGTTAATTAATGACTTAAGTGAAAGACATGGGCAACCATAACATCCCCAAGTGATACAAAGTGTAAAGTCCATTAAGGTCCTTATTTGCATTACCATCTCTTTTTTGTTCTTTTTTCCCTTTTTTCTCATCATTTTTTACTAGTTGGTGTTTAATTCTCCCAAGATCAGGTTTCGTGCATCATTGCCTATGAGGACTTACATTATCACGTACACCTTCCCCCAAATCTCCACATAGGGTGATCCCTACCACCCGTGTAACGGGAGTTCGGTCGGTGCATCCCAAGTCAGATGACTCGAAAGCACCAGACACAAAGTCCTCTCAGACCTAATTTCTCGAGCTATAAGAGCCGTGTGAGAAGAGACAACACCCTACTAACTTATTATTTCTTATCTACATGGGAACCAAAACCCCTACACTTAAGGTTTCACAACAGGAGTTTAAGGGTCCCTGACTACAACAAACTTCCTTATACTAACCGACACAAATTATTCGACTAACTAGGTTCAGGGTGAACTTCTTTATTTCTTTGAGTTCTGAAACCCTATGATTACTCTCCCCCCGAGGGAAAATCAGGGTGCATCCTTACGACTAGATAAGACCTAAAGTTGGTATACTAGATATCCTAATGCATCATGTTCAAGTCAATTTTGGGAGCTTCCTTTTTATTTTGTCTCTCAACGATTTTGCACATGGTAAACACATGCAAAACCCACAAAACATTTGCTTTAAAAAACACATGAAGATTTTTGAAAGAAATGCGAAAATTTTAAAGCACTAGGTAAGCAAAAGAATGCAAGTCACCCAAGGATCAAGGTATAGCAGATATATCGATATTAAATGCAGCACACTATCATGACCCTAACAATACACAAAAGAAAACAAAAAAAAAACAAAGTGAAAAAAGTCTTGACTCCACACATACCAAATTCACTATAATGTCAACGTTGTTGAAGTTGTACAATTTAAAAGCAGGAAATGGTTGGTCCGATGTCAGTTTCACATCAATGTTGAAGTTATTGAAAGAGATGCTTCCAGATGATAATGAGTTGCCAGATAGAACTTATGATGCTAATAGAGTGTTGTGTCCTATGGGAATGGAATATAGGAAGATACATGCATGCCCGAACGATTGTATATTGTATAAGGGTGAGTTTGAAAACTTACATTCCTGTCCCAGGTGTAATGTTTCACGATACAAAATGAAACGTAGTGGACCGAACCACAACGAAGAGGCTGATGAGATGAAAATCAAAGGACCTCCTGCTAAGATTTTGTGGTATCTTCCGATAATACCAAAGCCTAAACGTTTGTTTGCGGGTAAGGAGGATTCCAAGAACATGACATGGCATGCTGATCGTGAGAAACCAAATGATTTGTTGCTATTTCATCCTGTAGATTCACCTCAGTGGAAAAAAGTAGATTTCGACTTTCATGTGTTTGGTGAAGAATCCAGGAATGTACGACTTGGACTCTGTACAGATGGAATGAATCCTTTCGGTAGTTTGAGTAGCATTCACACTTCTTGGCATGTTCTGCTTGTAATTTACAATCTGTCCCAGTGGTTATGCATGAAACGCAAATTTATTATGTTGTCCTTAATGATTTCTGGTCTGAAACAACCTGGAAACGACATCAATGTGTATTTAAGACCTTTAATTGATGACCTAAAGAGCTTGTGGGATGACGGAGAGCCAGTTTTTTATTCTTATCTTCAGGAGTCGTTCATAATGAGGGCAATGATATTTTGTACGATTAATGACTTTCCAACTTATGGTAATCTGTCTGGATATTCAGTCAAAGGTCATAAAGCTTGTCCAATTTGCGAAGAAAATACATGCTCTTTGCAACTAGTTAATGGTTCTAAGACAGTCTATCTTGGTCATCGGAGATTTTTACCGAACTCCCACCCCTCTCGTAGGTTGAAGAAGGAATTTAACGGAAAACATGAGTTTCAGAATCCGCCAGTTGAAATCATCGTCGAAAAGGTGTACGAACGTGTATTGAACGTTGAATGTGAATTTGGAAAACCGTACAAACGAGCGAATGATAAAAGTAGTTGGAAAAAAAGATCCATATTTTTTGATCTCCCTTACTGGAAAACTTTAGAAGTTAGACATTGTATTGATGTGATGCACGTAGAGAAAAACATTTGTGATAGTCTTGTTGGCACTCTGTTGAACATACCTGGTAAAACCAAGATGTATATAATGCAAGACTTGATCTTGGTATACGAGCAATGTTGGCACCAGAGAAGAAAGGAGACCGGAATTACTTACCTCCAGCTAGTTATACATTGTCTAGAAAGGAGAAAAGAATTCTCTGTCAGTGTTTGTACGATGTAAGGGTTCCACAAGGTTATTCTTCAAATATCAGTAGTCTTGTTGTTATGAAGGATTTGAAACTTGTGGGGATGAAGTCTCACGATTGTCACACTTTAATGCAGCAGTTGTTACCTGTAGCACTGAGATCCATATTACCGAAAGATGTTAGACATGCAATAATAAAGTTTTATTCCTTTTTCTATAAGATTTGTATTAAAGTTGTCGATCACGTGCAGTTAGATAAGTTGCATAATGAAAAATTGGTGACATTATGTCAATTGGAGATGTTCTTTCCCCCTGCTTTTTTTGACATTATGATTCATCTAGTTATTCATTTGGTTAGAGAAGTTAAATTGTGTGGACCAGTTTTTGTAAGGTTGATGTATCCTTTCGAGCATTATAGGAAAGTGTGGAAAGGTTATTGTAAAAATCGTCAAAGACTAGATGCTAGTATTGTTGATGGATACATAGCTGAGGAGGTTATCGAGTTTTGCACTGGATACCTAGCAAACACCAAAATTGTTGGACTTCTGAAGAATCGTCATGATAAACGTGCCGATGGTAAAGGGACACGTGGGATGAAAATGTTAAATCCAAATGGTGAGGACTTAATGACAACATATTTTTATGTGTTGTGCAATTCTAATGAAGTTCAAACTTACCTAAATGAACACATGAAGTTTCTAAAGGAAAGAAATCATTTGTGGAGTGATCAACAAGTAATAAATAGTCACAATAAAATTTTCATCTCTTGGTTCAAAAATGTGGCTTACAAGCATGATGTTTCTGAGACAATACAATGGTTGGCCTACAGTCCGCATTCTGTTGTTATAAGTTATAGTGGTTATGATATCAATGAATATTCTTTCTACACAGTTTGTGAAGATGCCAAAAGTGTTGTTCAGAACAGTGATGTCACCTTAATAGCAGAGTCTTTGCATGTGTCTAGTTCAAAAGACAAGAATCATGTATACGTCGACATGTCCTATTACGGTGTAATTGAAGACATATGGGAGCTAGACTTTGTTAAATTCAAAGTACCTGTATTTAGATGCAAGTGGGCTGATAATAAAAGTGGAGTTCGAGTGGATGACTATGGGTTCACTTTAATTGACATTTCAAAAAAATGATATAAAGGAGAACCTTTTATTCTCGCTTGCCAAACGAAACAAGTCTTTTATGTGGCTGATCCATGTGATAAGAAATGGGCAGTAATTCTTGAAGGGAAGAAAAAATTGTAATAGATGATAGTCTAATCGAGTATGAAGAGACACCACCTTTCTCTAAGCAAGCACCTGAGTTGAACTCAGTAGACGAAGAAATAAATGTTGAGACTTGTATGTCTAGAGATGACCACGGTGAAGGTATATGGATTGAAAATCCAATATGGAAAAAACCGGTAAAGGTGTAAATTTTCTGTTGTAACACATTGTAATAACCATTTAATGTTTTGACTTTTTATTTTTTAATGCCTTGAGTTTATCTTTTATAGTATCATGGCTCCGAAAAAGAAACCCACTACATCAGAGTCTGAAGGCTCGAAGACATACCGTTCACGAGGTCCTTGTCTCATGAAAGAATTCGTGGGGAGAAGAAATAGAGACGGTAGAGTGCCAATCCAGTTTGAAGACTGTCTTGAGCCGATAGGCATGCTATCTGATAATTGGAAAAATTATCTGGGTAGCTTAGCGAGGGCCAAAGTTGACATTTGTTTGTCGAGTTGAGCCGATGTAGATGAGAAGTTGAAGGACACAATATGGGATAACGTGCAAGTAATGATTCCATTATAGATTTCTATAGTTTTAGTCGAACTTTTGAGATATATAAAGTTAACGTGTTGTAGGAATCTTTTGAGTTCCGATCCACTAACAAGTTGAAGAAAAAGTGGATGACATACATGTTGGTTCGTTGGAGGGATTTCAAAACAAATTTAACGAACAAGTACATATTCGGAGACTACCAGGATAGAAATCCATGCGATGTCTATAACTTTATCACTCTGAATCAAGGGGAGCAATAAAGAAAATCTAGAGATAGCCCGGAGTTTGAGGTAACTGAGTTTAATTTAGAATATGAACTTATTAAGTTATTGTTTTAAATGATAATCTAATAAACTTGGTTTTAGGCCATCTGAGCCAAAATCAAAAGATTAGATCTTCTAACAAGTATACACATCGTATGTCTCGAGCGGGGTACCAGAAGTTAGAAGCACAAATAATGGCTGAAAAAATTACTCTAAAGAAACAAGAGGCAATTGAGTCTGGTATGAGTGAGGAGCAAGCAAGTAACCTATCTCCTCCTTCACCCGTAGCTCGTTGTGATTCTTGGAAGAGAGCGAGAGTAAACTCCAGAGGGGAGTACGTCACAGACGAGTCGCAAGCGATCAACTCGAAGATAGTACGTTACATCACTTGTATATGTTATTAATTCATATTCAATAATTTTATATTTTTCAATTGTTGGTAAAAAAAATAAACTTTAGGACTCTCTGAAGTTGAGAGAATCTCAAGGCAAATTTGCTTCCGATGGTAGGAATGATATTCTACGCAAGGCCTTGGGAAATGACTAACACCCCGGTCGTGTGCGGGGCGTAGGGAGTAGAGTTGGACTGCGACAATATTATGGAAAGAGTCAATGGTCTCCTTCGTTGACTGGTCATACCAAATGCCAGCAAGAGATCGCAGATTTGAAGAATACGTTGTAACTTTTTTGGAGAGATTGGATCGTGATTTGCCTACTTCTCCTACACGTCATAGGACCGGTTTTTCCCCGGAGACCACTCCTCCAGTGCAGCCATTGTTCCACCCCGATCGACAATATGATTTCGTGGCTCATTCTCGAGCATTGGCCCTCGTCGTCCGTCCCTCATTTGGAAAGTTCGAGGATGGATCTAGATGTGCTTTATTTGTCGATGACCCTGATCGAAGATTGGTGGGTCACAGGAAAGTTTATAACATCTCCAGACACCACTTCACAGAGGTGGGAGAGGGAGAAGTGAAGGTTGTAGTGGGGAGTTGCTTAGATGTGGGTGCTTTGGTGCCATTTCCGGAAGAAGAGATTGTTACTCTCGGTGATGCTATCGGTGGGTTCGTGAGGTGGCCTAGTTATTTAGTATAGCTAAACGACAAACATGAGGTATAGTTTAATTTTGAAAGACTTTAAATTTCAAATTTGTTAATAATTGTATTTTTAACGGTTGTATATATATATCTGTAGATGTCAAGCCACCGGAGAAAAGGGTCAAACAACCAATCTCCGATCAACATTAATTTGCTTCCAAGTAGGTGCAAAATGTTGTATCAATGTATGATAGGTATGAAAGCACAATCCTTGAGTAGCTGGGATTTGGAGGAGGGGATAAAGGGTTGCCTCCGGCTTTGTACGTCACCAAAGAGGATATCATGCAGTTCTTGGCAATGGATTCATTGTGTATCATGATTATCGACGTGCAAGTGAAGTAAGTGTTTTCTTTGGTATAAAATGAAATGTATTGAATAATTTTATCGAAACTGTAATAAAGTATAATTTTTACTCTTGTAGACAACTTTATGACGCCAGAAGGTCAGTTTTTCCCAACGATCAAGTATTTGGATTTATCAGTCCATCTACATATATATACGAGAATGATGATAAATCGGGTTAGCTTGAGACTCTCATGAAAGAAGAAGACAAAATATATTATCTGATCCTTATCATGAGAGGTAAACTTTGTAATTTCAAGTGGAATTTTATTTTGTAATAAGCTTCTAATTATATATAACATGGCTCATTGGATGTTTGTCGTTGTATGCCCCACGACTAATTCGGCATATTGGTTTGATCGGTTGGGGTCGAATAAACCAAGGGACTCAATAAAGAAACTTCTAAATTTGTAAGTTCATTTTAGTTATCGTATTTGTAATTCGTGGATTTTTATTAGTATTATTGAATGAAGATTTAACTTGTGATACTCAGGAAAATTAAGGTTTACAGAGCTTTAGGTGACAGGAGAACAACCACAAAAGCAGGAATAACATGACATGGAATGAGAGTATGTTCTCTCCCATTTTTGTTAATTAAGTTAGGAACATATATTTAGCAAATTTCTATGTTTGTAGTACCGAAAGCAGGTTGGAAATACGGAATGTGGTTACTACGTGATGAGATACATGGAAAAAATCCTCGAATTGGCAACTCAAGACGTATGCCTATCCGAGGTAATATAGATCGTTATTCACTTGTAGTTTTAGTTTCAATATTTATATATTAAAAAAATACTTGTATTTTGATAGGTCTTCCCAAAAAGTAGTGATCCATTCTCATAACAGGAGCTTGATGAAACTCGCGACCGATGGAATCACTATTTTATCAGAAACATGATGATGAACTAAGAGGTTCTCCTGTCACTAGCCTTTTTTGTAATTTAGTTAACAAGTTCACTTGTATTACAAACATATAATTTATGCCTTAATATAATCGCCTCAATTTTAGAATGAATGCCAATTGTTTGGGTATGAATTAATTCCAAGTGCGTTGAATGATTGTGTATGCTTGTATGTGTGTGTTTGTGCATGTATGTTGTATGTTTGTGCATGTATGCTTGTATGTACATGTGGATCAAAGTATGTATGTATTTGTGAACGAATTTGGTGCAGGTTGTATGTACACAAATTACAAATACGATGACTAAATACAAGTGTGCAGAATGCTATTTATTTTTTATTATCCAGGTTTAGGAATAGACATCGGATGTTTGTATTACCTGACGTCTATTCCCCAGAAGAAAGGTATAGACGTCGGTTAAATAACATACGACATCTATTCTTTAGGAATAGACGTCGTCTGTTACATACAATCGACGTCTATACCCAAAGCATAGACGTCGGTTGATACATACAACCGACGTTTAGGGTTTAGGAATAGACGTCGGATAAAGCACGTCTGACGTCTATGTATAGATGACGTACACATAGACGTTAGATCTGGGAATGCTGATATCCGACGTATATCTCCCATACATCCGACGTACATTACCTTTTTTCTGCAGTAGTGTGGACAATATCAGGGCTTATTCCCTTGATGTCCTTCAAGGACACCCCGATAGCATCTTTGTTCCCCAAAAGAACAGACTTGAGGGTAGCTTCCTAGTTTTTATCAAGATCGGAAGCAATAATGAGTGGCAATGACTCATTATCCCTTAAAAAGATGTATTTAAGGTTATTGGTGAACAATTTAAGCTCGATCGGAGATGTGTCCTTGTTGGATTCAGAGAAATTCAAGTGCCCTTGAAATTCAAGTGCCTCAACGGTCATAGGATAAGAAGAGCAAACACCCAATTGTGCCTCATCATCCAGAATTTCACCGACGGATTCCTCAAAATCATCTTCAATCGCAACCAGGTCATTAGTATTAGATTTCGTACCCCTATGTACGTATATATTTTTTGAAAATTACACAAGCATACAAGATCGATTTCCATATTTTGACGATTTCACGTACATTATTTTATATTTATTCTAATATCATGTAATCTATGTATATATTAAAATAAATAGAAGGAGATCATACCCAAAGATTCTTTAGAACCTTTATGAATATCCAGAGTTGCGTTGCCCGTTGAATCGTCCGCCGATTCGCCTCCAAGTGTTCACCAAACTCTAAACAAGATTAGTGAGAAATGAGCTAGTCAATCAATCTCTAAATCAAGGTTAGAATCTAACTAATAATCCTCCAAAACTACATAAGAATTTAATCTCCAAAAGCTTTATTAATTAAGAGATTTTCCGATGGATTAGTGGGGATGTTAGGGGGAGAGAGGATTCTGCATTCATATGAAACAAGTAGGTAGAGGAGACATATTTATAGACACTCCCAACACCCACATCAATTGTAATCCACTTACCCATGATCTCTTATTTTTTTCTCCCTAAAATCAATCACAAATTGACGCATAATCATCTTCATCAACGTTTGACCACAATTGGAATAAATCCAACCCATGATCATTTAATCTATAATTAATTCTTGCAAAAAAGTGTTCATCGGTCGACCAAAATTAACCAATCGGTCGACTGACTGGTAGTTTCTTGCAGCTTCGGTTGGAGCATGAAACTGGGCGGTCGACCAATCAAGCACTATAAAATCCAATGTGATTTTTCGGTCGAACAATACTCCCAAACGGTCGACCGATTTAACACAGTAAAAATTACTTTAAATTTTCGGTCGGACGATGCTCCAATTCGGTCGACCCATCAAGACCAAGAAACATTCCTGGGATTTTTTTGTCGACCCACGCATCCTTCCAGTCGACCGTTCACGAGTTCGAAAGCCACTGTGAATACATTCGACCGTTTTGACAGATTTTTGCCTTTATCAAATTTTAGATTATATCCAACAAAATTCGATTTTGGGGGTCTCAGCAAATTCACATATCATGTAATACATTATCATATGTAATGTCAAAACATTACACCCCATAATACATATATCTCATGTGAATTTATTTATGATTCTAACTATGTCATTTTCACGACATATTGATTTTATTGATTCACCACATGTATGTTATTTCACATGAACCCCGATACATCATATGAACATAAAATCAAACTTCTTGTTTCCCAGTTTTGTGGTGTGACCTATAATAGGATCTAAGTTATATTAACAGTGATATTAAACACTTAATATCACAAACTATAAGCGGTATCTAGCTACACATTATAGTTACCCAATTAACAAAGATGTCTTGTTCACTCGAACTAAACACGATCCATTTAGTGATGTAAGTAACATCACTTGTGTCTATCCCTTGCCTCATGATATCAAGAATATTATACAAAGTAGAAATGTGTCACATTTGTATTATATATATTCATTTATTGATCTCTTAAGCTAATTATAAATATGTGACTATTCATAAGTCGCATTGTACATATTATAAATTCGCTTTATCAAGGGGCCTACTAATATCATTACTCAAGTAAAGAGGGGCAATGATAATCTTTTGACGAACTATCTTTTCCAGCACAAGTCATGTTCAACCAACTATTGCATTTATCACTATGCTCATTGATTGCTTTTGACAATAATCAAATTAAACATTTGTCATGTGAAAAGTCATAAGTCATATCTTAAGATTCAAGACACAGTGAAACATTAATGACACATAACACAATTCCATAATATTTCACTTGCTAGGTCGATTCAATATATAAAACTAACTATTTTCCTATTTTATATACTCACGTCGTTAAATATTTGTAGAGCTACAATACTCTTTAACCAACACGACAATTTTATCTCGGTAATTAATGTTCCATGTCAATTACCATGATTGTGAATAACATTTTATTTATCTAAACAATTATCTTTTAGAGCTCTACGATTAAGGACCAAGAGTCTCTTCCTTAACACTTCCAAAAGACGAATACATTAATCAATAAATAAAATGTTTGCACATTCAATTCATAATAATTGACATATAAAAGAATACTTTTAGCACACATTCCCTTCAATTGGACACCTCAATAATATGTTGATGTGATTCGAACATGCCCATTGACTCAAACTTATCAGTGTCCTGAATGAAATTGGCAGGAGGTTTCTTACCAATATTAAAGATGTTGAAATCCGCAGGGGATCGTCGAAGAACCCAAGTTGCTTACCAATATAAAAGATGTTGAAATCCGTCGTGAGGTTTCTGAAAGATAACCTCATCGAGTCATTGCGACAATTGATCAAAGCATTAGATGTTGCGATAAATGACCTTCCAATAATCACAGGGATTTGTCCTTGTGGGTTAGATGCTGGTTATGTATCCAAAATGACGAAATCAAATGGGAATATGAACTCACCCACTGTAATAAGGACGTCGTCCACCATCCCCTGTGGAATCTTGACTGATCTATCAGACAACTGAAGGATAGTCCTCATTGGCTTAAGGTCGCCAATTCCAAGGTTGATGTAGACAGAATAAGGCAGGAGGTTCACAGATGCCCCCAAATCAAGTAAGGCTCCATGGATAGGTACATTACCGATGACACAATAAATAGTTAGACAACTAGGGTCCTTGTATTTTACTTGTGTCGGTTGTGTTAGCATCGAGCTTAAATTCATAGCCAGGAAGGCTTTCTTGGGGACATTAGTTCACCTCTTCTAGGTGCAAATATATTTGAGGAATTTGGCATATGGTGGCATATTTGAACCACGTCCAACATTGGAATGTTCACCTTAACTTGTCGTAGTATCTCAACAATCTTATTACAGTGCTCATCCCCTTTCTTTCTCAGTCTATGAGGATATGGTGCCTTGGGGACATATATCTCATGAGGAGTCTCAGGAATAGGTTCTTTGCAAAACTCATGACCATCCTCAGGAGATTCACAAACAGGGTTGGATGCAGGGAGTTCCACATTGTTGTCAACAACCCTTCCCGATCTCAAGGTATGGACAACAATTAAATGTTGGGTAGGGTTTTCTTCAACGTTGTGCACATTCTGCCTAGCATGAGCAGGTTGACCCCTGGGATTTACCACTAGTTGACTCGACAACTGACTCTTCTCACATTCATGGAGTTGATGAACCAACTGATTGACTTACATTTCCAAAGTTTTAAACGAACTTTACATGCTTTGCATGAACGCTTGAAGAGATTGATCAAGAGAGGGGTCCTTAGGGTCAACCCGCTGGGGAAGTGGAGTTTGGTTAGAATAACTCGATGGGGATGCCTGAGGAGGTTGGTGAGTATGGGGCTGAGACCATTGATGTGGGGGTTGGTAGGTCGCTGATGGGCATGGAGGGTGATAAGGTGGGGGTTGAGGTTGAGCGTGAGAGCTCTGACCATGGCCCCCACTAAGCCCCCAAGAGAAATTAGGGTGGTTTCATCATCCCGGATTGTAGGAGTGACTGTACGAGTCGTTACGGGGCCTATGTTGATACATCGCATTTGCATGCTCAGTATCACTTTGAGCGTAAGCACATTCCAAGTCATTATGTCTCGTAAGTCCACACCTACTACACAGGGAGTAGCGACCTGACCTACAAGAGCTCGGACCAACTCTAAACTATCAACTCTACGCATGAGAGCAATCATTTTAGCCTCAGACGCGATAGTTGAGTCAACTTGGTATAATCCAGCTCAACCAGAAGACCTTGCGACTGACAACTCTCTTATGGTGTTCCACTCAAAGGTACGTTCAGCAATTATTAACAATAAAGGTAGGAAACATACTCACATATTGAGGTTTCAATTCATAGTTGTTCCCGCGAGCAGGCGGGAGAACTATGCAAGATGGTTGCACGACCCGAACAGGATGGGTCTGCTCCCACAGAGTCATTGGTTTATCCCGTCGAGCTAAAGGTGGTGGTGCACCCAGAACTCGATCCTGACTGAATCCCTCTTCCTCCCGAGTTGGAGGAGGAGGAGAAGGAGGTTTATGTGGTGGTGGGAGTGGACTGAGGTAATCCATGTATGGAACCCGGTCTCCCTATCTCCATAAGACGACTCAATCTCATGCTCCAAAGGAGCTCCAGGCGGAGATGGGGGACCACCTAGATCGTCCATCTTTGAAAAATGCACTCTGTCAAGTCAAGCGCTCTCACCAGAATGAGCCCAACCTCGCATAAATGCTTGACCCGACTCAAAAACTACACGACAGAAGGTTTGATCAAAGGAGGAGACTAATCGCAGAATATAGAGGAGAAGAAGACTCAGATGAGAAGGGAAGAATCCCTAGAGCTAGCGTGGGTAGTGGGTGAGGGTAGAAGCCTAGTCTAGTAAACACGACTCAAACAACCTAAGGTCACTATATGTCCTTACAACTAGACGATGTCTAACTGCGAGGTCACCCGGTCTCAACACGCCTCACCTCCATATGACGAAGACCACAGAGCCCAGCAAGTGAGCCAAGATCTGGAGATCTCGTCTCTCCTGCTATCGACGAAGTGGGCGACGCCGATCAGGCTATGACGGTCGCGACCAGATCACTCTCCTAGTGCGCCTGAGTCATAGTGGTCAATGTCTACTTGATTTTAGATTAAAGCTTCACTTGAGTATAGTTTGTAGAGCTAAGGGAGGGGTGATGATGTAACGCCCCCGATCTCGCAGGTACGTACACTGGGAAAGGAACACTAGTGTTATGATCAGAGACCTCCGCGATGACCGAAAGAGTTACAATAGACAGACCAAAACAGACAACTCGAAAACACATCGAGGACCTTGCATGGATCGACCAACAAAATATAAGTGAAACAACTGATTATCCATATATATAAAGGATTCAATTACAACACATCGAGTTCAAACGGAAACACAACAAGATAAAAGCAGAAGTAAAGATAATAGAAAGATTATGGTCGACGTGTCCCTCCTGTATAGAACCCTTCGAAGCTCGTCCAGTCCACCCCTGAAGGAACCTAAGTACCTGAGGCACAACATCAACAAATATGCGTGAGTTTTCAATAATTAAAATCCAGTATGCCCCCAGCCCAATCATAGTTTTATAGAAGAATGCATGCAGTCTAACTAAGACAAAAGCATCAGAATCACAATAGAAAAGCACAATGCAATAGAAGGCTACGACTCCAACAGTCGTGTCAGTTGGGCGCACTCGACCACATTCCTCTAAAAGGAACCAGAACACCAGTCATGCTGGTCAAAATAGAAGTGGGTCACTCGACAGTGACCATACTGCTTGGCACAAAGCGGTATGTCGGTTAGACGCCCCAAATCACGGAAATAAACCAACATGGTGCCATCGCGAACTTGGGAACATCTAACCTGAGACGGAATGACAGCACGCCTACCCGTGACTTATCTTACACCTGGCCTCCACATAGAGGTCTTATGCGAATGGCCTCTGAGGCTAGAGGACCCACTCATGGCCCGTCGGCCCAGAAAATCATACGTGCCCAGAATTACTTATCAGATTAAATGCAATGCAAGCTACTTAAGCATCTAAAATCTAATGTAGCTACAAAATCCAGAATGAGCTCAAGGAAGGATATAAGAATACCCTCCTCATAGCCCCAAACAACATCCCAAATCAGGGATCAAATAGAATCCACAACAACAACCAATCCTAACCAACACGGTAAAACCGTCTAGCAACTAATCAGGTCGTCTACGGGTCATGATAATGATGTTATAAGGTCTGATGCCCTAAGCAACATACATAACCTCATCATAACACTTCACATCAGTAACACATATACATGTAAGAAGCTATAGGATGATGCATTACAACAAGGTACATCATAATCGAACTCCACAATAATCGATGACATGCATCATCAATTTCAGAGCGTATATGTGATAGTAGTTAAAATCTCAGAACATGATCAGAGTTGATATATATATATATATATATATATATATATATATATCAGTAGAATAACATGATGGGGCATGCATGAAATATCAGCAAACAATATAGATCTCTAAACTAGCATACATGCGTGCAATCGGGTTAACATGTTGCATTAGAATATATATGACACGAATAGCAAATAACATGAAAGAACCTGATTACGTTCATCAGGAAACACACACACACACACCAGATTATAAATCAGTATGAATAGAGTAACATAACGTGCACAACAGTTGGAGACATCGTAAACTAACGTCATAAACAATCGGTAATATGCGCCATCGATTTCAGGACATGCATGCGATAGGACTAGAACCACAGAACATGACCTTATGTGGACATGATACGACATATATATCATTGACACAACATGTCCAGAGATACATATGATATCATGAATCTACATTTATATATATATACATCCATAGACCGTATACATGCATGCAATGGGGTTACACGTGGTAATAAAGCTTATAATGGGCAACATGTAATATTGATGGATATAATAGCATTTCTAATTGAGAAAATGACATTAATATCAAAGGATCTACACAAAATCAGGTCATGCACATAAAATAAACGTTATTGGGCTAAAATCAGGCTTGAGAAACTCATAGCAGCATTAGAGTTGATACATGCATCTATACCGACTGCATCAACGTTTAAATTAAACTACATAACTTATGCTCAGATGCTGTAAATAATATATCTTAAAGGGATTAAAAATCAGAGCACATATATGGATTGATCATGACTGAGATAAAATCAGACATGATAAACTTCTCTTATCATTCCCGTCGACACATGCAATATTACTTGAACATGAAATTAGATCACAACAGATGCTAGATCTGAAATCAGTACCATGTCATATGAATGATGCCTGATTGAAATCATAAAATAATACATGAATATCAGTAAGAATAACATGCAAGAAAATCTGGACATCATCACAATAGCATGCATGAACATAACATCCAAAAGATCACAAGATTAAACACCACAAGTGATTAACACAACTCGCAACATGCAAGCAAAACCTCTCCCCACCAGCTCTCCACAGCTCAACCCTATCTACTCCGGTTTCTTCAACGAACCACCAATGGAGAACATGAATCCAAGGTCATGGTAGAGAGGGAGGTGCTCAGCCACCTCTGAAATTCGGATGATGCACCACAGTCCACACAATCGGTAGATCTCCACTTGTGCACTCCGAACCTCAGATCGGCTAACCCAATGGTGCTGGACTAAACTTAGTCCAACACTCACTCTAGATCCTCTTATGATAAAGGGGTAGGAGCTAGCATACCTGATCAGCAAGGAGGTTGCCTGAATTTAACCGGAGATGATGTCCACCACTTCTCTTCTAGCCGCACAAAGTTTTCTTTGACGTTGCTTCACTCAGCTCGCCGGAGATCAGCCCACCAACACACCGGAAAGGAGAGGATGGGTGGTATGAGGAGAGGTGTGGGTGAGAAAAGAAAATGCTGGAGAGGGAGAGGCTGGTGAGGGGGTTTTTGTTTGCAACAACCCTCCAACTTCCAAATTCTTTATGGCTATTCAAGACACCTCAAAACATGCCAAAAATGGCACCAAGCAAAGGCATCCAAAACCCACGAAATAATGTGCATCCAAACCCCAAATTCACCCCTTCAAATTCCATGCCAACTCAACATGGGCTCAGCCCAAACTCACACCACGCTCCCACTCGAACTCGAATTGAGTCGATCAAGCTAAGCAAATGCGCACTCGCCCAATGAGTTGCACATGATCGACTGACAAGGAACCCGACCCAAATCAAGCATACAAACACACCACAAACACAATTAGATAAGCTAAGAACCAAATTAAGCACAAACGGGGAGAGTGGACTTATTATTAACAAGCAGGAAAGTGGGTCTTACAGATGAAATCCCCCACCTTATCTTGAAGACTATAGGTGGGCCCCTTAAAGATGTTTTGAATCCTTAGGCTAGCAAGCAACTCACCAAACAAGCACTCACCTCACTCATGTCTTGATACACCTTATTAACTAATGCATGTTTTGACCATACACTAGTGCAGAATTGGCTTTACTCGTCGCCAAATAGACGTCGGCCGTTATAACAACCGACGTCTAGTGTGGAGAGGACAGAATAGACGTCGGCTGGAATGGAAGCCGACGTCTATGCGACACTATAGACATCGGGTGTAGGAATAACACATTTAACCGACGTCTATAGTGTATAGACGTCGACCTTTAGACGTCGGTGTTTTAGTACCTTGTGAATCCGACGTCTATATATATGAATGAGAATGGTGTACGTACCTCACGCCAGCACTCAACAACAGAAAAAATTAAGCAAAGCAAAGACAATATGCATGCAAGGTCTACATATGATGCATGACTTAGATGGCAATTGATTTATTTTTTGGCTTTGAGTTTTAAGGTCCAAGTTGTATAAAAAGGAATTGATTGGTTTATTGATTAATATGGAAGCAATCTAGAGGTTAAGACATGTAAAATTGGGCTTCCAAACACTTATATTGCAATTTAAAAAACACAAAAGAAAATATGAAGCAAAAAATTCTTACTAGACCGCCAACTGGCGGTCTCAGGCCACTGATTGGCGGTTAGATTAGATTTTTCCTTCCTCTCATTTATCCTGGTACCTCCCCTTGATCCTGAGAAGTCCTGAAGCAAACCAGAAATAAAAAAACAAAGATGAAATCCACTCGAGTCGTTTAAACTAGAGTCTGGACAAAGTACCTCATCGCTAACGGGGCCAAAAACTTGATTGATTCAGTTTAATACCGCAAGTGCACGGCCGCGATGAAACGGTGGCAAGTACGAGTCGATGAATAATGCCTTAATCGTCTAAACTTACAATAAAAACATCCATGTAGACTCAACCCGTAGTTGCTACCGCTTCATCGCGGACGTGGACTTGTGGTTTATTAAATTGAATCAATCAAGTTTTTGGATATCTATGATCCAACCCGTTTTCGGATATCTTCTTAATTGCTTCATTTATTCACGTGGAGTGCGCCATAATTGGTTGCTTGAGTTTAGGTCCAAATTTAATTGTTAAAATACTCCTCATGATGGTGTAGAATTCCTCGATTTGATAATTGGTGCTTTTGGCTTGCATACAGGTCCTTTCCTCTGTCAGATAGGTCAATAAGTCTCACTGATCAATCCTTTTTCTCACGTTTTGGTCCTTTTGTGTTTTCTTCTTCTTAAACTTGTTTATTCCTGAAACTTAAACATAAAACTCGTTACATAGCATTGCTTAGGTTCAAAATATAAAATATAAGATATGAATATATGTGTGATATGATATTAATCAAGTAGGATATCATACATTGCATTCATGCTATATATCATTTATTTTACCTCATATTTGTGCTACTCAGGTATTTATTTTATATATTTCAGGGTTTAGACAATAAAAAAGAGAAAGAAAGAGAAAATGACCTAAATGCAAGAAGAATGAACTGATTTGAAAGGATTCTCCAGTCCTTGTGCTATAGGTCCAAAAACCTTTCCAACCAGTCTATTTTTTGCATTAACGTCACATTCTTTTCATTTCTCTTCTTTATTGCCTAAATACTCGAGTAGCACAAATATGGGGTAAAATAAAGGATATATAGCATTAATGCAATGTATGATATGCTACTAATCAAATACCCCTACACTTATATTTTGTTGGTCCCGAGCAAAACAAAGAAAGATAAAATACGAAATAAAGGAAAAACATACGAAAAACAAGAAATTATAACTCACTTTTGTAGGAATCACTGTTGCACTTAGCACATGCAATAAGCCGTTAAACCTTATTGTCGCCAAGGATGAGGAATGGTGTCGCCTAAGGGTTTTTAGCGGATATACTCACAAAATCCGGACAATAATGCATTATTCAACCGAGCAACGCGATTCGATGGATCTACTTTTTTCGATCATTGGACACGGTAATCCTACGAGCCGACTCTGTATATGTATCATGTTCACACACCTAGCATAGGGAACCATTTGTGCAAGTTAATTAAAGTTAAACAATATATGCGCAACCTTAATATCCTGAAATGATATGTTGTGTAAAACCCATTAAAGTTCTTGTTTTATTTGTTTTTTGTTGTTTTTGTTGTTTATTCTTTTTCTTCAATTTTTTTCTTTTCTTTGGTGTTTAATTCTCCTAGGGTCCGGTTTCGTGCATCATTGCTTGTGAGGATTTACACTATCACATACACTTTTTTCCCAAATCTCCACCTAGGGTGATCCCTACCACTAGTGTAAAGGGAGTTCGGTCGGTGCATCCCAAGTCAGATGACTCGTAACTACTAGGTACTAAGTCTCATCAGACCTAATTTTCCGAGTGATAGGAGTCTTGCAAGAAGAGAGATCATACTAACTTATTTCTTATCTACATATGAATCAAACCTACACTTAAGGTTTCACAACAGGAGTTTAACGGACCCTAACTTCAAGAAACTTCCTTATATTAACGAGCACGAATTATTCGACTCACTGGGTTTAGGGTGGAATTATTTATTTATTTGAGTACTAAAACCGTATGATTACACTCCTCCCAATGGAAAATTCGGGTTCCTCCTTACGACTAAATAAGACCTCAAGTCGGGTGTACTAGATATCCTATTGCATCAAGTTCAAGTCAATTTTGGGAGTTTGCTTTTTACTAAGCCTCTCAATGGTTTTGCTAAACACACGGAAAAACCCACAAAACATTTTCTTTCGCAAACACATGAAGATTTTGAAAAATGGAAAATTTAAAGCAATAGACAGGCAAAAGAAGACAAGTCACTAAAGGATCATGGTATAGCAGATATATCAATGTAAAATGTAGCACACTATCATGACCATAAAAATTCAAATAAAAAAACAAATGAACGAAAAAAAAGACTTGACTATGTACATACGGGAAAAGTCCCCCACACTTTGGTCATGCGTTGGCTTAACCAACACATGCCACCTCCGTCGATACCGATAGGAGGACGACCCTTGCGATGAAGAACCCCCTTGCTCCAGATTCTTGGAGCAACTTGTAGATCTTACGATTTTTTTTGTGAAAACACTGCATTTTGCTCAGATAGTGACAATGTGTCAAAGTCGTGGCCGAAAAGTTCTCTGGGTCCACAGATCCATCAAAAGAATTAGCACAAACGTCTTTGTCATTGTCTTGGTCCCGCCAAGATTCTGGAAACATGTGAGTATATGCCGGCGTAATCTGCTCGATATCAATTACAAGCCTCTCCGAGTCGATGAGATTTTGATTGTACCAAACGTCAAAATGACTGCAAATTTGAGTGACGAGTAGGGGAAAGGGCTGCCTCCCCTTCAATGTACCCTTTTGCAGTGTGCAGAAGAGTTCATTGCAGATGCAAAGCTAGTCTATATTCATTAAAACATAAACCAAGTCTATGCAGACTGCAGAGAAGGTGGAGTGGTGCCGCAGACACAAGATGTTCTTGTTTACCCAGCGAGCGGCCAAATGCACATTTTTGAGCATATGTGTGTTTGATTAGTAGCATATCATGCATCATATTTATGCTATATATCCTTTATTTTACCCCAATATTGTGCTACTTGAGTTGTTGTTTGTAGTGTTTTAGGAGTTAGGTAATAAAGAAGAGGAAGAGAGCAAAAATGACCTAAATGTAACAAGTATGGACTGATTTGGAAGGTTCTGGGCCTATTTGTAATGCACACGAACTGGATCGCAAATCAGGAAGGACCCAAGTGCAAACCGGGAGGGACCTAATTGTGAAATGCAAAATATGGTGTCATATGGCTTGAATCAGATTAGTATTTCGTCAATTAAACTCAAAGTGATTCGAGCCAGAAGATCAAGACTTCACCCCACGTGAAAATGAAGAAATAAAGTGGGACACAAAATTTCAGACCGATCGGATCCATTTGATCCGCCAGTAACAGATTTGGATCCGCCACTGGCGGATCCAAATGGTCTCCAATGTCGGTTGTGGTTCGGGTTGTCGGGTCAGAGCATTATTGGACTATCAGATGTGATTTAGAGTTGTCCGATCATTTCCAGATTAATCTTAACCATGTATTAGTCTATATATACCATTGTAATCCCTCCTCTCCACCTTCTTCCTCCTTCCCCCATTAGAGTAGGTTTTAGTTTCATGTTTTAGTAGTGTAATAAGGGGGTTAGAGAGGAGCAAACTTTGTATTTTTGTTTCTTAATCTAGTTTTGTTCTTGTTCTTTACTTTAGTGTCTTTACTTTGATGCAATTTCTTTTATATTATTGTTTGTTTAATCTTGTATTGCTTCATTTCTATTTTGGGTTTATGTTGTTTTTATGCTTTCTTTAGTGTAGAGATGAGTAGAGAGTAGTTCATCCCCATTAGGGGGTGGAGAAGATGGTGATTTGGTCATGTGATGGATGAGTGTATGTTAATCTTAATCCTTTAAGCTTTACATGATTTCCATAACCATCTAATGGGATCTCACTCTTCTCTTTGATGTGCTAATGCTCTTGAATGAAGCTTAGCACATGCTTAGATTAGCGGGCCTATTTTATGGGGAATTATGAGGATAGGATAAAGATAGAGTGGAAGAGGGGAACAAGGCATGTGCATGCATGTGCTCATGTTGGCTTTATCCAAATTAATGTCTTGTATGTTTTAATGATTGTGATATATCTTATTTCATGTGGAGACATAGTTGGATTTGAGTCATTATGCATGTGAACATATTTGCTTCATTTAAATTTTTGTCTTGTATGTTTTAATTGATAATGTTTTATCTTATTTCATGCAGAGGCAAAGTTGGAGTTGAGTTTTATGGATTTCATGTATGACATGTTTTGATGAGCACATTTGAACACGCACTACACTACACTACACTACACTACACGTGTTCATTTCCATGTTCTTTCTCTACCCCCTAAGGGGTTTAGTTTTCATTGATAGTTTTTCCGATTTTCCACACATTGTAGTTTAATTTGGATCACATCTCTCTCTTCTTTTCCCCCACTCGAGTATCGTGAACTTGACTCACACGCGCTCCCTGTGGATCGACCCGTGCTTTCCACCGCTTCAATGTGGTCATGCACTTGCGGTAATTAAACTGAATCAATCAAACTCAAACTCCCATGAGGGTTTACTGGGTTCCCTCTACCCACCACTGAACGATAGAAGTTCAATGGGCGACGTTGGTGGACCTTACGATTCAAAAGGGGCACCCTAGTAATATTAGATATAACAATGAGAGTGAGAGGATAAGTAGTACCATTGATGGTGAACAACATACATTCACATTCATCGGTCAGGGAATTGTAAACAAATTTTCCACGGATAGGGCAGAATGCCTACTCCCATCTCCGTAAAGGAGAGGGGTCCACCCAAGTTCGGCAATGCGAACATCAAAAGGCATCCTTAAACAACTAATGATAAATGCAAAGTCTAATTCCATCAAAAGGTGTCTCTAAATACTGAAATATGTGGTGGTTGCGACGCAAAAAAAATTTATGCCTGGCGGTGAACTTAATCTATCGTATGACTAGGTCAGAAATGTATTTTAAGCTTGCAAAGTCTACGATTTGAAAGGATCAACTACAATCAACAAAACAGATTTTGAATCACCAATGTACTCACCACACCACCAGGAGGGCTCGAGATCTCCAAACTCCAGGAAAACATGATCAGAGTGACGTAGTTAGGAGGTGCACCCAGCACGCAGAGACGGGGTGCCAGGTTCACTATAGGACCCGCCAACGGCAGATAAATGTTCCCTACTGGAGGATCTGGACGACGTTAAGGGCGCTGAGATTGGGGCAGAAGTTCACTAGGGTAGAGTGGAGCCTCAAAATTTGTGTTTGGTCGGGTGGGGTGAAAGAAACGCAACAAAGAGGTTCATTGGTAGGGTTGTTGAAAGGAATGTGTTCTAAAAGTTTTACTTTTATATGTTAATTATTATGAATTGAATATGCAAGCATTTTGTTCCTTGATTATTGTATTCGTCTTTTGGAAGTGTTAAGAAAGAGACTCTTGGTCCTTAACCGTAGAGCTCTAAAAGATAATAGTTTACATAAATCAAAAACTATTCAAACTCATGGTAATTAACATGGAACATTAATTACCAAGATAAGATTGTCGTGTTGGTCATCGATTCTTGTAGCTCTACAAATATTTGATGACACGAGTTTAAAAGAGGAAAAGATTACTTTTATATATTGAATAGACCTAACAAGTAAAACATTATGGAATTGTGTTATGTGTCATTAATGTTTTACTATGTCTTGGATCCTAAGAAATGAGACTTATATCTTTTCACATAAGGAGTGTTGAATTTGATAATTGTCAAAAGCTATCAATGAGTATAGTGATAGAGACAATAGTTGGTTGAACGTGACTTATGCTGGAAAAGATAGCTAGTCAAAAGATTGTCATTGTCCTTTTTAATTGAGTGATGATATTAGTGGGACCCTTGATGAAGTAAAATTATAATGTGCACAATGTGACTTGAGTTAAGTTACATTGTTATAATTACCTTAAAGACATCAAGAAATGAATATAATACAAATGGTGACACATTTCTACTTTGTATATATTCTTAATATCACGAGGAAATGGATAGACACAAGTGGTGCACTTGCATCAATAAATGGATCGTGTTTAGTTCGAGCGAAACAATACATCTATGCTAATTGGGTAACTATAATGTGTAGCTAGATACTGTTTATAGTTCGAGATATTAAGTGTTTAATATCGCTGTCAATTTAACTTAGATCCTCCTACAGGTCACACCACAAAACTGAGAAATATGAAGCTTGATTTTGAGTTCATATGATGTGTCGGATTTCATGTGAAAAACAACACATGTGGTGAATCAATAAAATTAATATGTCACAAAAATTGACATAATTAGAATCATGAATAAATTCATATAAGATGTATATATTATGGGGTGTAATAATTTAACATTACATACGATAATATATTACATGATATATGGATTATCTAAAAACCTCAAAAGATTAATTTTTGTTGGAAAAAAATCCAAAATTTGATAAAGTCAAAAATCGGACAAAAGGGTCGAACGTTTTTCGGAGACCGGTCGACCGGAAATTCACAGTAGTTGTTGAGCATGTGAACGGTCGATCGGATGGATGCGTTTGGTCAACCGAAAACTTCCAGTAGCTTCTGTAAGCTCGTGTTGGTAGTGACTGGTCGACCGGAATAGGGTCGTGGCTCGATCGAAAATTTCCAAGAGATTCCACGTGTTGATCTTGGTAGTTATCGGTCGACCGACTTGTGACATCGTCCGACCAGAAATTTCCAGTAGACGATTCTCGCGTTGAATCGGTCGACCATTTATGTGTTCTATTTGACCGGAAAATCACAGTAGGTTTGGGTGCGTGTGATGGGTCGACCGAAGGTTTTCATGGTCCAACTGAAATCAACTTTAACTAACAATCGGTTGACCGGTAGGATGTTTCGGTCGACCGTTCGGTGCGGTTTTTCCTGAATTATTAAGAGAATAATTCAAATCATGTGTTGAATTAATTCCAGACTTGGTCAAACGGTTTTGAGGATGATTATGTGGCAAATTGTGATTGGTTTTAGGGAGAAAAAACAAGAGATCATGACTAAAGAAAAGTTCGGTATGGATGATTTGTGAGGCTATAAATAGGTCCTCTCACCTACTTGTTTCAATATATGATTGCAAAATTCTCTCTCTCCCTAACCTCCCCATTAATCCATCCGAAAATTCTCTTAATTATTTAAGCTTTTGGAGATAGAATTCTCAGAAGCTTTAGAGGTGTTATTAGCTAGATTCTAAGCTTAATTAGAGATTGATTGGCTAGCTAATTTCTCTCCAATCTTGTTTAGAGTTTGGTGAACACTTGGAGGTGAATTGACGAGTGATTCGACGGGCAACGGAATACCGGATCTTCTAAAAGGTTTTAGAGTACCTTTGGGATTGATCATCTCTTTGTGATTTATTTTAATATATGTAGGATTGCATGATATTAGAATAAAACAGAAAACATTGTACATAAAATTGCTGAAAATATGAAATCGATCATGTATGTTTGTATTAATTTTTTTTAAATATACACATAAATAGGGACACGAAATCCAACAGCGGTATCCGATCTTTTAGTTCATATTTTCAATGATTAGACTATATAACTAATTTTAGTTTACCATCTTCAATCGAAACAATTCATGTTTTATGTCTTTTTCGAGTTTTCCGACTGTTTTGCTGATATAATTCTAATTGATTCTTTTGATAGTTTTAAATATTTTGCAACACATCATATGAATGTTAGAATTAAGATTTAGACTTATGTCTAATACACACAAAATTCATTTTTATCAAATGATTATTTTGTGAGGAATCGACAAAACGAAAAAGGCATATGTTTATATTTCCTTTAAAAAAATCTTTTGATAATTGGATAAACAGTGGTTCAAATGTTTTATATTTTGAACTATGGAAGTAGAAAATCATTTTAATGGATTTCAAATGTTTTTTAGAATTGTTTGATTTAGAGAGAAAGGATAAACTAAATCGAGTAATATATAGTATATGTACATACGTTGCTCGAGTTCTCTTTTGCAGATATATGTGAGTTTTTATGTTCCGACGAAGCCATGTGTGAATGAATGAATGTGTATGTTATTATTATTCAATCACATGAGATTATGTATTTGTAAAAGTCAATTATTTATTAGGTATATGCATGCATATGAGAGGATTTTTACATAGGACTTGCACTAGATAATTTTCGAATTGTGATATGCATGTTTATATTTTGCAATATCTACATCCATGGTGCAAGAGGAAGTCAAGGAGAATACGCAAAGGACAAGGACGCGGGCACATATAAACTCACACCAATGTGTGTGTGAATGGATATATTTATGTTTGTGTTTGTGTACTTGACATGTATGTGATTGTATAAATGAATGTTAGGATGTGTATAGATGATTAATATGCATGATCACCTAAATTCTAAAATCACATATAAATGTTTAATTGTCCAACCAAAAATTAAGAGTATTTTTCTTTCTTGTTTCATCCACTAGCAACCATCGATCGAGGGATATGCAGCTCGCCCTTAACGGGAGATAGATTCCTCCATATTTGGGAATAGTGAGAGATATAAGGTTGTTTATTGTTGTGTCGTGAATAGATGTACAAGGTGTGATTCACCCTTAGTGGACACCGAGTGTATTTATTTATGAATACAATGGATAAACGTATCTCGTATCAAATGAAATAAGTTTTCTTAACAAGACCCAGTGCCCTAGCTCGGTTTCGAGAAAAAGAGTTTTTCTTAGGAGGATTAGTCAAATTCCCTCTTAATTAAAATGACAAGAGTCGTAAGATTTTGAAATTGCAAAGGATACAACATTTCGAAATGGTTATGATTGGAAAATATTTTCTTACCTTGATTTTATAATATATCTGATAGCTCTTAGCTAGTTTATATTATAATTGATAGGATCATGAATTACTGCATTTATGGACATGTTATTTATTTGTGGTATTGTTTTTCAAACATAAAATTGACATTAAATCCTATGTATAAATTTATTTTGTAGAAATGTCGAATATTCAACCTATTGTGCGATCTATGATTGAAAAACATCCTTTGGCAAATGATGGCTCAAACTTCATAAGTTGACAACTCAAGCTCAATATCGTGTTGAAGTTTGAGGAACGATCTCATATTTTGTATGTTGAAATCCCAAAATTAAATGAGAAGACAACTGATAGCGAGAGAGAGGCAAAAGCCAAGTGGGAAGACCAAGAGAACCAGGTTCACGGTCTGATGTTGGCCTCCATGAGTGACTCGCTTCAAGCGAAATACTTGGATTCAAAACCCAAGAAGACCATGGAAGCTCTAACAAAGATGTCCATGGATAGTGCTAGAAAAGAACGTTATAAGACCACCATAGCTCACAAGGTGCCACATGGCGGGGGGAACATCAGTATCTATGCATTTTCTCACTATGCAAGGATACCTTGAGAAGTTGTCGAAGCTCTCTTCCTTGATGCCTGATGACATTGCGGAAAATTTGATTCGTGGCTCTCTAGTCCCGTCCTACAAGGACTTCATTATGCAATATCATGGGCGTGAGAAATGGGTGAGTCTTGAGGAGCTTCACAACACTCTCAAAATGACTGAAGTTGACATGGGCAAGAGTCGGGACAAGCACATCCTAGCCGTCCATAGAGGGAGCAAGAAGATCACCAAAGGTAAATGCAAATTCACCAAAAAGACGTCAATCAAGAGCAAGGGAGTAGGAGGTGCTCGTGTGAGTGCCTCGAGGGGGAATTCTTTCAAATCTCCGACTCCCAATACGAAGTGCTTTCACTGTGGTGAAAATGGACACATCCGGCCAAATTGCCCCAAGTACAAGGAGGACTTTAACAATGGAATGATTGAGCGTAAGCACCCCAAAAAGACCAAATGTATATTTGTTATTGCGATAAATTTGACCACCTTTGTTTAAAGTTAAATTTGTTATTGAGATGAATTTAATTCCAGACTTGGTCAAACGGTTTTAAGGATGATTATGTGGAAAATTGTGATTGGTTTTAGGGAGAAAAAACAAGAGATCGTGTCTAAAGAATAGTTCGATATGGGTGATTTGTGAGGCTATAAATAGGTCCTCTCACCTACTTGTTTCAATATATGATTGCAAAATTCTCTCTCTGTAACCTCCACATTAATCCATCCAAAAATTCTCTTAATTATTTATGTTTTTGGAGATTGAATTCTCACAAGCTTTAGAGGAGTTATTAGCTAGATTCTAAGCTTAATTAGAGATTGATTGACTAGCTCATTTCTCTGTAATCTTGTTTGGAGTTTGATGAACACTTAGAGGCAAATTGGTGGGCGATTCGACTGGCAAGGGAACTCCGGATCCTCTAAAAGGTTTTAAAGAACCTTTGGGTATGATCATCTTTTCTGTGATTTATTTTAATATTTATATAATTGCATGATATTAGAATAAGAGTTTGTATACACGACCGCGTGCGTCCCGGACGCGGCTGACGTGGTCAGTTGAGTCAGCAATCCAGTCAGCACGGAAATTCATTTAATAACATGTTGGTGTCACATGCAACCTTTAGTTTCCGAATGCAACATTACTTTCTCACTGCAACGTCTGGTTTCTCCATGCAACTTTTACTTTTCCCAACACAACTTTTGGTTTCTCCATACAACATTTGAATACTAAGGTAAAATGAATAGTTCATTTTTGCCATTTTTCCTCCATATAAGCATGTGCTAAAAATGACAAACTTAAAAAGAAAAACAACAACTTAAAAAGGCAAAACATGTTCCTTTTTAACATACACGTATGTCCTTTTAACATAAGAGTTTATCCTTTTGAAGTACTGATTTTTACTTTTTATGTATGATTTTGTCATTTTTAACATAAGAGTTGTTGTTTTACTTTTTAAGTATTGTTTGTTCATTTTTAAGTTATGTTTGTTTCTTTTTAAGTTGTTGTTTTTTTCTTTTTAATTTTCTATTTTTCCTTTTTAATTTTATGTTGTTCCTTTTTAAGTTATGTTTATTCCTTTTGAAGTTGTTGTTTTTTCCTTTTTAATTTTCTGTTTTTCCTTTTTAATTTTCTGTTGTTCTTTTTTAAGTTATGTTTGTTCATTTTTAAGTTGTTGTTTTTCCATTTTATTTTTTTGTTTTTTGTTTTTTAATTTTCTGTTGTTCCTTTTTAAGTTATGTTTGTTCCTTTTTAAGTTGTTTTTCCTTTTTAATTTTCTGTTTTTCCTTTTTAATTTTTGTTTCGTCCTTTTTAAGTTATGTTTGTTCTTTTTAGGTATTGTTTCGTCCTTTTTAAGTTGTTGTTTTTCCTTTTTAAGTATTGTTTCATCTTTTTTAAGTTATGTTTGTTATTTTTTAAGTTATGTTTGTTCTTTTTTAAATTGTTTTTTTCCTTTTTAAGTTCCTGTTTCTTTCCTTTTTAAGTTTTGCTTCGTCCTTTTTAAGTTATGTTTGTTCCTTTTTAGGTATTGCTTCATCTTTTTAAGTTGATGTTTTTCCTTTTTAAGTATTGTTTCATCCTTTTTATGTTATGTTTGTTCCTTTTTAAGTTATGTTTATTCCTTTTTAATAAGTAAGTTGTTGTTTTTCCCTTTTTAAGTTCATGTTTTTTCTTTTTAAGTTGTTGTTTTTCCTTTTTAAGTTTGTCTTTTTTATCACTTGTGTTTGTCCTTTTCAAGAATACGAAATCAAATCCGATACCGTGAAAATAAATCAGAAACCCCCAAAAATTAATATCAAAGACAAACCAACTTTAAACAAGAACACCACAAAGAAACCAACTTTTCAAAATAACATCGAAAAACCAAGATCGATCCATCATATAACAAAACCAAAAACATTAAATCAACCACAAAGAAACAAACTTTTCCGCACAAACCCAACACTAAAAAACCCAAATCAGCTACAAAGAACCACACTTCCAAAAAAAATCAAGACAAATCACTCATAGAACAAAACCAAAAAAACTCAAATATGCCACGAACACCAAACTTTCCCCAAAAAACTCAACAAAAAAATAATTCAAATCAGCTACAAAGAACCACATTCCTCCTCATCCGCAAAAACTCAACACACAAAAACTCAAATCAGCTACAAAGAACCACATTTCCAAAAAAACCAAGACCAATCCATCACATAACAAAACCAAAAACTTCAAATCAGCCACGAAAACAAAACTTTCCCCCAAAAATATCATACAAAAAACTTAACTCAGTTACGAAAAACCACATTCATCCTCCTCCTCGCCTCGAGAAGGACTCCAACACCGACCACTTCCTCCCCTTCCTCGCCGACCAACTACATCGTGACGTCCTAACCAACGTCGTCGGCGTCCCAACCTCCTCAAGACTCACTCCTGCGTCATCTACTCGGCATCCCTCTTACCGATCTCGTCTTCCATCGGGAGAAAATGATGGAGAATGAAAGGTTTGGGGGGGGATAATGGAAGGTTTTGAGGATATATGTATGATGGAAACCAAAGGTCACATAGTTCTGCGTGCGTGTGATGTGACACAAAATAAATAAATAATATGTGATTTAATTAATCTTTGGTTTTTGCTGACTAGATTGACCACGTCAGACAGCGTCCCGGACGCACCGCAGCCAAAAAACATTTCCCTTAGAATGAAACACAAAACAATGTACATAAAATTGCTGAAAATATGAAATCGATCATGTATGCTTGTACTAATTTTTTTAAAATATACAATACATAGGGACACAAAATCCAACAGTTGTGTGTGTGGAAAGATTGTGGTCAAACCCTCGAACTTATTGATATAGAAAAATATGCGCATAAGTTCTTGATATTTGGAAAATATGTGCAAATTTTTTTCGATTTTCTTGTAGGTCCTGAAGTTGACCTAGTCAAATGTGTTCTTTATTGAATATTGCAACCCTGAAGCGTTTGGTCTCTCGTAATGCATACGCTCTCGACTTCGACAAGTGCAAAAAATCAGGCGAGGTTTTTTTTGTAAACATGAAACTTAACAAATTAAGCCCCACATCCACACGGAGTGCGACCCATGACAATCCTTTTTTTAAGATGTACAAATATGAAATCTCAACCATTCAATTGGTTGAGTGCGAGGGAGGTTTACGAAGGATCATAACCTCCTCAATTTCAGTTGATGCCCCTCCAAATAAGGTTTGAGGTGTTATCCAATAACTTTGAACATGTCCACATTCCTTGGGTTCAGGATTTCAACCGTTCCATGAGGAAATACAATTTGCACAATAAACAGGCTACACCAGGGACTGCGGAGCTTACCTTCAAACATATGAAGCCGGGAGTTGTAGAGCAACACCTTTTGCCCGATCCTAAACACTTTTCGCATAATCATGTGATCGTGAAACATTTTGGCTTGGGACTTATCAATTTTGGCATTTCTTTACGCATCACTGCGTAGCTCTTCCAATTCTACAATGTTGAGCTTACGCTGCACCCATGCTTGATCAAGATCCATATTCAGGTTCTTGATTGCCCAGAAACCACGGTACTCAAGCTCGACGGGTAGGTGGCAAGCCATGTCGTACACTACCCGATATGGGGACATACCCAAATTGGTCGTATAAGTGGTGCGGAAAGCCCACATCGCGTCATTCAGCTTAATAGATCAATCCTTCCACGAGAAATTAACCACCTTCTCAAGAATTTTCTTCAATTGACGGTTAGAAACTTCAACATGCCCACTAGTTTGCGTATCATATGGGGTCGCAAGCTTGTGGGCAATCGAATACTTCCTCATAAGGGTTTTAAAGGAGTGATTGCAGAAGTAAGTACCCCTGTCGATAATTATGTTACGAGGCAATACTAAATCATGCAAAAAAACCTTTAAGAATTTGGTGACCACGTTGTTGTCATTGGTCTTTGTGGGGATAGTCTCAGCCCACTTATAAACATAGTCAACAACCACCAGAATGTAAACATTCCCAAAAGAGTTTGGGAAATGACCCATGAAATTGATGCCCCATACATCGAAGATATCAACGACGAGGAGGAGGATATTTTGCAAATACATAATCTCTCGTCGACTTATTTTGCCAAGGTGCTGACACATATATCATTGCTTACAAAATTCTTAAGCATCTTTGAAAAGTGAAGGCCAGTAAAATTCAGATTAGAGCACCTTGACAGCAGTTTTTTTCGCTCCAAAGTGTGCTCCACATGCATATGAATGGAAAAATTGAAGCACACTTTGAAACTCATTTTTTGCGATGCACCACCTAAAAATTTGGACAGAGCAATATTTAAATAAATAGGGGTCGTCCCAGTGAAAAACTCTGACATTTGATCTAAATTTGGCTTGGTCAGATTTTGACCAACCCATAGGGGTCTGAAGTTGGGCATCATTGAGTGTTCTACTGGCATAATAGATCACATGAGGTAATTTATCCAATCGTTTACCAAGCACTACTCCCAACAGCAAAGTCAGATGCATCACACATCAACTGGAAAGGTTCAGTCCACACTGGTGCCTTAATTATGGGAGTCGAAGTCAGGTCTTTCTTCAGGGTTAAAAATGCATGGTGACAATCTAATGTGAACTCAAAAATGACATCATTAGCCCACAAAGCAGTGAGAGATCGAGCAATTTTACTAAAATCCCGAATGAACTGCTAATAGAATCCAGCATGCCCCAAAAAGGTGCGGATATATTTCACATTATGTGGAGGTTGTAGATTAGCAATAAGACACAGTTTAGCGGGATTGACCTAAATTTTCCTACTTGAGACCACATGTCCAAGTATGATCCCTCATTTTACCATGAAATGTCATTTCTCCCAATTAAGAGTGAGGTTCTTCTCACGACATCGCTTGAGGACAATGCTCAAGTGATGAAGGCACTCACCGAATGAAACGCCAAATATGGAGAAGATGTCCATGAAAATCTCAAGGAAAAGCTCCACCATATCGGAGAAGATACGAGTCATACACATTTGAAAAGTCATTAGCATGTTACATAACCCAAATGATATGCGACGATTAGCGAACGTGCTAAAGAGACAAGTAAATGTGGTTTTATCTTAATCCTTGAGGGCGTTGTTGAGAATTTGGTTGTAGTCGAGTATCCATCAAGAAAACAATAATACTCATGTCTGACTAACCTTTCCAACATCTGATCAATGAATGACAATTAGAAATGATCTTTCCGTGTCGCCGCATTGAACTTGTGATTATCAACGCAAACTCGTCAACCAGTTTATAGGCATGTCGGTATAAGCTCATTATCCTCGATCTCAACAACTGTCACGCCTGACTTCTTGAGAACCACATGGACAAGACTCACCCACGAACTAGCAGAATTGGATATATTATACCATGATCCAAGAACTTAAGAACCTCATTTCGGACGACTTCATTCAGTACGGGATTCAATCTTCGTTGTGGGTCCCGGCGGGACCTAGAATTCTTTTCCATGTGGATCCAATGTTGTACAATAGTAAGGTTTATTCCCTTAATGTTCTTCAAGGACCATCTGATAGCCTATTTGTTCTCCAAAAGAACTGACTTAAGGCGTAGCTTCCTGGTCTTTATCAAAATCATAAGCAACAATGAGTGGTAATGTCTCATTATCCCCCAAGAATATGTACTTTAGGTTATCAGGGAACGGCTTAAGCTCGACCGGATGTAGGTCCTTGTCAAATTCAGAGTTAATATCAAGTAACTCAAGGACCACGGGATAAGTAGAGTAGGCAGTCAAATGTGTCTCCTCATCAAAGAATTCATATGCGGATTCCTCAAAGATGGGAAGAAGCTGAGCAATGACATCATCCTTGATAGTGCTCTAACTAGACTTGAAGATATAGGAGATGAGCCATCGGGTTTCGGCGATTTGGAGTTGTCTAATTGAGATATAATATTCAGGACTTCCTCTACAGAAAGAGGATGGAGAAGGCCACCATGATTATGAGGGTGAATACCAATCTCCCGTGGGAGATAAACCTAATTAAAACATGGACAATTAGTAGAGCTAAACAAAGTACGAAAATAACCCAAAATAATTTCATATAAAGAGGATGTCCATCGCCCATTGAGGCATTTGAGCCAATGCACCCCGTTCATATTTGAGCTAATAATGGAGATGTGAAATAAACAAGTGTTCTTGTCTTTTTTTATGAGTCAACGCTTCATTGCTCTTTACTTCCAGTACATCTCTTCACATTCAAGCAAGTTGTTGAGTTCTTTAATGGGCATGCTTCAACATTGATGGAGTTGGCCCTGGTGGGTGTGGGCGGCATATGGAGTTGAAGCTGGATGTCCTTGGTGCGTTTAGAGATGATCTCAAAGGTGTGACTGACCCCATTGTTTAAGTCTGTTGATAACTCGGTTGGCTTTCGGGAACCAGTCTTGGGAAAGTACTTGATGCCATGCTTCATGCACAATCTCTGGATATTGAGGGTGAGTGGTCTAGAAGTTTTTGAATCGCCTGTGGGGAATGACCGGTCTGGAGAAGAGAGAGGCCATAAGAGGGGTGTGGTCGCTTCCTCCTCCCACCAGGTTTCCAAGCATAAGGGAAGAGTTACGCAAGTCAAGGAAGCAAGGGCTCTATTACCACAACAATTACATGCTAAAATCTTCATTTATCCGTTCGCAGCCCCTCTGGGGGTGCTACGGGCGTTGAGGGGGTTGTCGATTGACCTTGGCTAGGTTTCAAAAGGCTTTGAGTGTTGGATTCCGATTTATCAGGCATGTCTTTCTCTTTCAGCCTGCTCTTAGGAAACTTGAGGATGGGCGTTGAGTTCTTCCTGGATTTTGATTATTACATGTAAAATATATACCAACTTGAATTTTAGATTCTACATAATTAAATATACAACAATTGGATTTTGTCTCCTTAATTTTTTTATTTTACCTAATTAAGTATACATTATACTAAATTTTTGAACCTATTATTATTTTTCCTTAATTTTTATTTTACCTAGATATGTATAGTATATCATACTAGACTTTTAAACCCTTTAATTTTTTTGCTGGATATAATGTAAATTGTGTCTTCTGACTTAAAATCCTGACACTACTTCCGACTCTTTGGTTAGTTCACCTGATGCTTGATCCATCGAGATGCTCAATGCATCAACGTACTGATGAAGCTCTTATATGCTCGCACGATTGGATAAGAAAGGAGTTTAATGGTAAAATAAATTTAGAATTTACTTTTTCTTTAGTCAACTATGTACATGTCAACTAACATATATTTTACTTTTCTTTTATTATTTGTAGGCACACAACTTAGTGGTGCAAGTTTGGGCACCATTGGTGATAAAGATGATGGAAAACTTGAAGAATTAGATGATGACGAAATTCATCGGGAAATGCCTTGTCAAAGAATTAACAAAACTTGTATTTTTAGTTGACAATATGTTTAGTAGTAGCCTTTTATCTATTTTTTTTGTGTTGCAACTCCATGTGATTTATGAATTATGATTATAGTTATATCTTTTATTTGTAGTATGTTTGAAATGATAAATTGTGGTAATTTTTCTGAACTGTTAAACGTCGTCCCAAAATTACTTAAATCGCCCGTGCGAATTACCGTTTTGCTCTTCTCTCATTTTTACTTATTTCTACTCCCAATAGGTTATCCTTTTTTCATACTACAACAAAAAATAACCATGGAAAATAAAATCAGAGTAGGAATGTGGGGGTGGCAGGGGTAGCAGCTCATGCGGGACATTTTTTGTTTCGACACCCTATTATTGTACTCCGGATATTGTTTCGTTTATCCGTTTATTTACGTTTTTGTTTTTTTTTCACCCCGTCACCACCAAAATTTTGCAATGGAACCTAAAATAATTTGAAATAACACACCGTATAAATTCAAGATTTAAAAAAAACGGGACGTCTTAGTGAGATGCTCTAATTTTTTTATGAGACATAATGAGTATTAAATGGATTGTAAATGACAAAATGGTTATTGAGATAGGTGATTTAAGTAATTTTGGGACGACGAATAATAATTAGTGTAATAATACCCGCAATATCCTGTATCCCTAGACATAATTCGTTGTGATTTAGAAGTTAGTGTGTAATAATACCCGCAATATCCTGTATACTGCTCGTTTAATAAACGGGTATGGGACGGATACGTGTACAATAATAGTTAAACAGTATGTACCCGTACATGTTTACGACTACACCCCTAGGTGTCCTTACAGGAGGAGACCCTACCGGGGCTTCCGTCTTCCCCGGATAAGCACAACGAACTTGTTTTTTCAGAGGTTTGGATATGTCTAGGGACACCCTACATCGAACGAAAGCGAACCATTTTTTTAGAATCAAACAGGATATCTATTTGAGTATTATGCAGGTTCACCATTCTTCCTCGGAGGGGATTGGAGCTTAACCGCAACGTCTCTGTCCAGTTTCTGGAGCAGTGCAGCAAACTGGCGCAAGGAGCTCCTTGTCTTCCATGGACGGGAGAGGGACACTCACCACGGCCTTAAGGAGGCAAAATGGGGGAGAGAAAGGTGGGATTGGAGAGCTTGAACCCTAGCAACGCGGAGGGAAGGGAAGTGCATGTTGGAGCGGAGAGAAACAGGGTTTGTCTGAAGGGAATGTGTTCTAAAAGTTTTACTTTTAAATGTCAATTATTATGAATTGAATGAGAAATCATTTTGTTCCTTGTTTATGTTATTCGTCTTTTAGAAGTGTTAAGGAAGAGGCTCTTGGTCCTTAACCGTAGAGCTCTAAAAGATATTGGTTTACATAAAACAAAAGATATTCGCAATCATGGTAATTAACATGGGACATTAATTACCGAGTTAAGATTGTCGTGTTGGTCATAGATCATTTTAGCTCTACAAGTGAGTGACGACACGGGTATGCAAAAGAGGAAAATATTACTTTTGTATACTGAATAGACCTAATAAGTAAAATATTATAGAAATGTGTTTCTGTGTCATTAATATTTTACTGTGTCTTTGGTCCTTTGATATGAGACTTATATCTGATCACTTAAGGAATACTTAATTAGATCAGTGTCTTGAACTATCGATCAGTGTAGTGTAAAGGCATTGGTTGGTTAAGTACAACTTTCGTTGGAGAAGATAGTTAGTCAAAAGATTATCATTGCCCCTCTTAATTGAGTGATGATATTAGTGGGCCCCTTGATAGAGCAAAGTTATAATGTGCACAATGTGATTTGAGTTAAGTCACATATTTATAATTAGCTTAAAGAGATCAAGAAATGAATACTAATACAAAGATGACACAATACTACTTTGTGTGTATTCTTAATATCATGAGGCAAGGGACGAACACAAGTGGTGCACTCCATCACTAAATGGATCGTGTTTTGGTTCGAGTGGAATTAAGACATCTAACTAATTGGGAGCTATAATGTGTAGCTAGATACCGCTTATAGCTTGTGATATTAAGCTCTTAATATCACTGCCAACTTAGTTTAGATCCTCTCATAGGTCACACCGCAAAAACCGTGAAACAAGAAGCTTGATTTTTGGTTCATATGATGTGTCGGGTTTCTCATAGAAAATATGACTCATGTGGTGAACAAGTAAAATCAATTATGTAATATATAACATAATTAGAATCATGATAAATTCATATGAGATGCATATATTATGGGGTGCAATAATTTATTGTTGCATAGGATAATACATTGCATAAGTTGTGAATTTTCTAAAACCCCCTTAAGTTCAAATTTTGTTGGAAATAAATCCAAAATTTGAAATAGGCAAAATCGGGTAAAAGTTCGGTAATCCGTTGAGGTTCGGTCGACCGAAGGATCTATGGATCGGTCAACCGAACGTGGAACGGATAATCGTAATTGATTGACCGAACTTGACCAAAGTGCCTGGAGCTTTGGTACGGTGTACCGAACCAGAAACGGTCGACCGAACAATGTCAAGTTCCGATATTTTCGGTTAACCGAATAGCACTCGGTCTTGGACGAGAATTGGTCCGATCGGTTAAGGAGAATTTTTCTCCTTAAGAATCGGTCATCCGTCTAGTACTCGGTCAACCAATCGTGACATATTCGGTTAACCGAATGGGTCTCGGTCAACCGAACAGCGATTGATTTTCTGCCTTTGATTATTAAGAGATTAATTTGATTGATGGTTGGATTAGCTCCAGACTTGGTCAAACGTTTTGTGGGTGCATGTAATGCATTAAGGAATTAATTTATGAGAGAAAATGTAAAGAAAAACGTGGCTAAAGAATAGCCATGATTAAGAGTAAGATTGGAACCTATAAATAGGTCCTTATTCTCCCTAGTTGTGACATATAATTCAATAATTATTTTCTCTCTTAATTCACCACAAATACCCACGAAAATTCTCTTAGTTTTCTACGTCTTTGGAAGGAGAAATCTCAGAGGCTAAGGAAGGGGTTTGTAGCTAGATTCTAAGCTTGTTTGGAGATCGATTGGCTAGCTCCTTTCTCTCCAACCTTGTTTGGGGTTTCGGTGAACACTCGGAGGCATCCGGCGCGGCGAGAAGCATCCCCAACGTCTCCGAATCTTCAAGAAGTTTTTGAGAACTTCTAGGTATGAATTTCGGAGCCCTTGTTTGTTTTAATAGAGTTTTGAAACTAGATGTTAAAACAAACCAATGCATGCATGAAATAAATCAAAGAAAATTGTAATTGATCCTTATTATACATAAAAATTTCGAAAACATATATGTATAATTATACATGAAATCCTACATTGTCTTCCTGGATTTTGATTATTACATGTAAAATATATACCAACTTGAATTTTAGATTCTACATAATTAAATATACAACAATTGGATTTTGTCTCCTTATTTTATTTCTATTTTAGCTAATTAAGTATACATTATACTGAATTTTTGAACCTATTATTATTTTCCCTTAATTTTTATTTTACCTAGATATGTATAGTATATCATACTAGATTTATAAACCCCTTAATTTCTTTGCTGGATATAATGTCTTCTGACTTAAAATCCTGACACTACTTCTGACTTTTTGGTTAGTTCATCTGATGCTTATACGTGTCTATATTAGTTGGTTAAATAATTAAAAAAAGATAATTTTCTTTAAAACAACAATCCAATAGCAGTAGACACGTCGGTTCCACGTGGCGTGAGGAAAGAAACAGTGGTGGCAGCATTGATACTTCAAACACCAAACACGCGTCATAAGACAACAAACCTTCCTTCTGTAGTATTTTTATAACTCCTTCCACAATTCCACAACCTTATCTCATCTTAAAATTAAAATCCGATCATCATATCACAGAATCTATCAGAAGGTTAGTTTCTGAGTTGTTGTGGAAACAAAATTTTCTTCGTTTCTTTGTTTTTTTAAGCTGATGTTGTTTGAAGTTCTTGGAATTGATGGTGGAACAATTATTTGGCTGTTTATATATTTGGCTTTGTACGAACCTTGTCTAGTGTTGTGAAATAAAATAAAATGAAATGAAATAAACACATATACCTCATTTTTTTAGGTTAATTGTATGTGAATGGTGTATAACAGTAAGTCATTCTTGCTAAATGCTGCAAATTATTGGTTAGTGTAAGAGTGGATGTTAAAATTTCGATACAATGATTCCCACATGTTGAACTTATCAGATTATTACTTTCCAAGGGATATATCAACTATACGTTTTGGATTAATTCATTTAAGGGCACGTTTGGATAGCTAAAAATACTATGGATTTTTTCGAGAAACTTCATTATTCAGAAAATTACAGTTTCAATCCTGTAGGGTGTTTAGATCACCTTGAATAATATATTATAAGTCTGCAGTTTTTTGTTGAGAACGCATTTTTCTTCCTTTTTGTTTCTTTTGAAACCTTCAATTTTACAAAATATACGTTTGTTTAGGCAACACGTATGATGCTGTATTTTCAAATATATTATTTGAATTGGAAACCAACTTGAAAAATGCATTTTTGAAATCAAAGATTAGAAACTTTTAGTTAACCAAATGGGATCTAACTTTTAAGTAGAACTTATGATCTTTCTAATTGACAGATGACAATTTTGACATTGGCTTTAGATGGTTGAATTGAAACTGAAAAGTGTTACAAATCTAATTTTGCTATTGCTTGATGAGAACTGATTATCGTATATTTATATGTAGATGAATGAAAATGGAGAAAGAACTGGTTTTGAGATATGCATTGTCATCGAAAAGAGCAAAGTGGAGGAAGGGGATGAGGCTCATGATGTCGTCAGTGTTTTGGTGGAACAGTTGACAAAGACAGGTTTAATAGCAGAAAAGATAGAGGGCATTTCGAATGATTTCATCAAGGCATGTTTGACGGTTTCTCGAATTAAAGTTCCAGAATGGCAAACACTTACTTTTTTTGTTTTTGTTAAACTGCTGCATATAATTTACTTAGTTAAGTGATATATTGTTGATCCTCTGAAATTTCCCGAAGCAGTTAGATTCGGGCGAATGCATGAGTAAATTTTGTTGACAAATGTGATTTCAATGAGGCCCTTGGGGAATTCAGGAAGTGACATAATTAAGTTGAGACATCACTAGGCTTTTTAAAATGGTGTGTTTCCTTTTGATTTCAACAAGGTCATTACTACATATGACAAATTAGAACTTTGCTTGTGGTCCTATAGATATATTTTCTAATCAGATGATATATATTCAATGGCATTTTTTTTCTCAGTTTTATCATGTCAAAGTATATTTGATTGCATTGCTAGCCTTAGTAGAATCACAAAAGTCATTATGTTCTTGCACTGACATAACATCTTGACTTGTCTCTGTTACGACAATACAGAAAAATGTACCTGACTTTACTAATTGGTGATGATTGTATCATTGTGGAAGAATTCGAGAGATGACTTATTAAGGTCTACTGAAGTCATACTTTGTTTTTTTTATTGTAATGGTGCTTTTTGCTCATTCAGCTTGCAGCACCACTGGAGACCTTGGGGAGAGCAGCGACGGAGTTGCCTATGAAAAAACTGACATATATTGGTACCTCCATTGTCTTATTTGAAAGAATTTTTTAAAAGACCTTCTATTGTTTCATGATATCAACATTGGTCTCCCAAATGCCAATTATTCCCTTAATGAATATTAAGTTTTTATCTCTTTTACTGCGATATTGTTAGGTTGTTCGTTATGTTTTTTTTATTGGGGAAAATTATAACCTTTTCTTTTCAAGTACCTTACTACAGAGGATTGTTTTATGCTCTTGAAACAACAAATTGATCGATGCAACACTGTCCTCCTAGACCTTTTTCATCTTTCACAGAGAATTTTAGTGTATTCATTATTATAATTACACTTTTGAGGGTATTAACTACTAAGGTGATTAATTTGGTAATGTATGTATAAACTTGATATTGTGAAATAACTGATATCATCTAGTTTAACCAAATTATTGTAGAATTTCATGTTTAATTGTACATATATATTTTCGAAATTTTTATGCACAATAAGGATCAATTTACAATTTTCTATGATTTATTTCATGCATGCATCAATTTGTTTCAATATCTAGTTTCAAAACTTTATTAAAACAAATATGGGCTCCGAAATTCATACCTAGAAGTTCTCTAAAATTTCTTGAAGATTCGGAGACGTTGGGGATGCTTCTCGCTGCGCCGGATGCCTCCGAGTATTCACCAAAAATCTAAACAAGATCGGAGAGAGGGAAGCTAGTCTCTCAATCTCCGATAGGGTTTAGAATCCAATTACTAATCCCTCTTTAATTCCCTTGAGAAGATGATCTCTTAAGAATTAAAACTAAACTTAAGAATTAAAGGATTTTCGTGGAGAATTATGGAGAGAGAATTTTTGCACAAGAAATAATGAATTAGATTAATGGGGGTAATGAGATAAGCTTGTATTTATAAGCTCTCTCCAAATTACATATTCATGTGCAACCCTTTGCCCATGATCTCATGCAAAATTCCATCTAACCATTTATTATTTGCTAACAAATAATCTTAGCCACGAATTAAATCAATTATGGACCAATTCCATGCATGATCTAATTAATTCTTAAATTAATTCTGCATAAAATCGTCTGGCCGGTCGACCGTTCGCAAGGTCCGATCGACCGCTGAGACCGCATTTCGGTCGACCGTTCGACATTCGGTCGACCGTTCACAACAGTAGAATATTTCATCGCAATGTTCGGTCGACCGACCGATAGATTCGGTCGACCGTTCTGAACAGACGAAAAATCCCTGTTATCGGTCGAGACACTTCCGGTCGACCGTTAACCGTTAACCGGTCAACTGTTTGCACAGTCTTGCAGACTTGTCAAATTTCGGTTTAACCCCTACAAAATTTGACATTTCAGGATTAATAGTAAATTCACAGTTATGTAACATATTATCCTATGTAATGATCAATCATTACACCCCATAATATTTACATCACATATGAATTTAATTTAGATTCTAATTATGTTATTAATCACAACATAATTTTGATTTTGCTTGTTCACCACATGTGTCATATTTTCTCCATGAAACCCTACACATCCTATGAATTCAAAATCCTCATTTCTTGTTTCCCAATTTTGTGGTGTGACCTATGGGAGGATCTAAACTAAGTTGGCAGTGATATTAAGAGCTTAATATCACAAGCTATAAGCGGTATCTAGCTACACATTATAACTCTCAATTAGTTAGATGTCTTATTTCCACTCGAAACAAAACCCGATCCATTTAGCGATGGAGTGCACCACTTGTGTCCGTCCCTTGCCTCATGATATTAAGAATACACACAAAGTAGTTTTGTGTCATCTTTGTATTAGTATTCATTTCTTGATCTCTTTAAGCTAGTTATAAATATGTGACTTAACTCAAATCACATTGTGCACATTATAACTTTGCTTTATCAAGGACCCACTAATATCATCACTCAATTAAGAGGGACAATGATAATCTTTTGACCAACTATCTTCCCCAACGAAAATTATACTTAACCAACTAATGCCTTTACACTACACTCGTCGATAGCTCAAGACACTAGTCTAATTAAGAACTCCTTAAGCGATCGGATATAAGTCTCATATCAAAGGACCAAGGACACAGTAAAATATTAATGACACAGAAACACATTTCTATAATATTTTACTTGTTAGGTCTATTCAGTATATAAAAGCAATATTTTCCTCTTTTGCATACCCGTGTCGTCACTCACTTGTAGAGCTACAATGATCTATGACCAACACGACAATCTTAACTCGGTAATTAATGTCCCATGTTAATTACCATGATTGCGAATATCTTTTGTTTTATGTAAACCAATATCTTTTAGAGCTCTACGGTTAAGGACCAAGAGCATCTTCCTTAACACTTCTAAAAGACGAATAACATAAACAAGGAACAAATTGATTTCTCATTCAATTCATAATAATTGACATTTAAAAGTAAAATTCTTAGAACACATTCCCTTCAACTATATATGTCATGCTTGTGATATCTATCTATTTCATATCAATTTAATTCCTCTTGTAAGTAGTTTCTCAGTTTCTGTTTTTATGTTCAGGTATGGATTTACTCTTTGAGTGGAACCATTTGGAGGCATTTGTGAGACAGCCTGATGGTTCTTTGTTTAGTTGGAGCGAGAGGTTTTGGTGTTATCAACATCTGATCTTTGGAATGGTGAGTTTCTTTCAATCTTTGTGAATTAGACAAAACCAGCCAATGTTTCCCTTTTCAAAGAAGATTAAAGAATTTTAGGTAAGGTAACTCTACTGTAACATTTTTTTGAATTTTAGGTACTGAAACCAGAGATTTTTGGCATAGTTAACCAAGTAAGTGATATATTATGGTATAAATTGTAAAAATATACAACCAAGAAATTAATTTGAGTTGTCTGCTTGGAATAACCCTAGACTAGGACTCAAAATCTGGCCAACAATTGAATATGCTTCCAAACATTCCTAACTCAATACTTCGTTTCGTAGGAATTTGGTTCTTAATTGCGAAAGAAGTGGAACCAAATCAAATACAATGATAAGCTAAAAAAGTTTAGCTTTTTAGGAATCAAAGATTCCACTTACTGTGATTTTGATTTTTTTTCCATTAGTGTTCCGAAATGGTACCTTACTATCAAGCTCAACAGACTATATATGGCTTGTTGCTGGAACCATTCGTTTGAATTGAATTACATGAAGAATAAGTGAAGTACGTTGGGACAGTTTCTAATGCATTTTTCAAGTGGATATGAGAATATTTGAAAAATAGGAAACATTCCTGCTATGGAACAATATTGGAATTCTTTGTGAAGTGAATCTGATATTGCACAATAGTGTGGAAGTGTACGTTTTCAAGTAGAAACTAATTGAATCTTATGAAGGTACAAGGAACAATGTTAGAGTCATCCCCTTCTAAGGCTCCTCCCATATTCAAGAATCGTTGTACGAATTGGTTCGACTTGATACTCTTCAAGACTTGACATGATGAACCAAATTGGACTGGTTTTTGAAACCAAACTACGGACAGATGTCATAAATATGTAGTGTCCCAACTTTACTTAAGGGTGTTAATGCAAGAGACACATTTCGAAAACCATTTAGTTGAACCAATGTTCCACATCAGACAGTTGATATTTTTTATTCATATTCTATATATATATATATATATATCAATCACAAATCCTACAATCATTAACCTTTGTGGTTTATTGCTAGGTGAATACATCAAAGTCAAGTTTCAAACTAAAGTTTGGAGAGAAAGAAGTTCAATGGAAAACAAATGAATCGCTTCACGAACGTTTGGAATATGAAGGCATTGTTAAGGATGTTTTTCCTTTGCATGGTATATTTCAATATTTGCTACTTTTTATTTATTTTTGGGTTCTATTTTGCTCAAACGACTTCATATTATGCATAGATGAAACAAAGAGAAAACACTTAACAAGCAATTGGGCTCTTAACTGGTTTGATTTCACATGTCAACCCATCGATGAAATATATTCATATTTCGGAACCAAGGTTCGAGTTATGAAGCATCATTTTTATTTAAGAATCATATTTATCCTGGTAATGGTTGTATGAACTTCATCTTTGCAGTCTAATTAATTACTACTTTCTGCTATGTTTGTTTTCCAGGTTGCAACTTATTTTGTGTTTCTCGGGATGTACACTCGGTGGTTGTTTTTTCCTGCTTTTTTGGGTCTTTTTGTGCAGTTTGTCGATTTCGGGTATGAAATAAATGTTTGAAGTTGGTTCCTTCGTAATAAGTTCAATTTTTTTTTTGTGGCTGCACTAATTATTCTCTTTTGTAGATCTTTGCAATTTTTAGCACTTCCTCTTTTTTTTTTTTTGTCGTGTCATGGAGTTCACTTTTCCTTCAATTCTGGAAGCGGAAGAATTCTGCTATTCTCGCAAGGTGATTTAGTATTTACTTGAGGGCACATTTAAATCTCTCATTTGTAAATTCTAAGGAATTTACAATTTCTGCAATTTAAAATTCCAAAATTGGTAAATTGTGCAGTTAATGTTCATATTGTTTAGATATAAATGTCGTTTCTGAATGATAGTGTTTGAAAACTACATATGATGGTACATTATATATTAACACTTAGTTCAATATATGCGGATTTAGAATTCTTATGCAAACCATATAATAATATGATAGTATATACATATAGTCAAAATTGGAATATGACACTAACATTGCGCTCATGACTAAATTCAAACTAAGCTGTGTGCAATATCTAAATCCATGTTTTCATTCAAGATCTGTTTTTCACAATGCTTTTATGGAAATGGCATTTGAAAAGTTCCACAAAGGTTTTATAAGTTGTCTTACGAAATTACAAGAATAAATCAATTACATATGCTATATTTAGAAATGGCAATATGAAACACACTTCCGAGATGAACTACCATAGCCTAACTCATGCAAGCTAAAGATATCAATGTTTCAGATATCTGTCAAGACTGTAGAAAATCTTGCTTAGTTACGCCACTTCAGAGTGACTTACATATATTGATGTAATTCAGGTGGGGAGTTAATTGTTCTCTTTGTTTGATCACGGGCAACAAAGATGTCGATGCCGTCTCTTTTGATTCATCGTCCTCTGAACTCGAGAAAAAACAGACTGCCAATAAACCGACAGAAAGGAGATTGCTCTTCGAAAGGAAAGAATGGTACAAGCACATGTTAAAAATCCAAAACAATGCAGTTGTCATTGTGGCAATCATTTGTCTCCAGTTGCCATTTGAATTGGCTTATGCGCACCTATACGAGATCACAAATTCTAATATTATCAGGTAAGAGCATTCCTTTAACTCGAACATCTCCAATCTTTAGTTCCAAAAATCAACTTTTATTCAACATAACAGAAATGATGAAACTGGTAAGCACTCAAAATTTATACTAATGCAACCATAATAAGCCTTTGTTTTGTTGTATAACCTCCACTGTTCAAGTAAATTAATTTTTTAAAATACTGTAGAGTATACTTTCTAACTTAGGGATAGCATAAGACGAAATTTCGCTATTTCAGGTACATGTTCACTGCCATTTATCTGCTAGCTATTCAATACTACACCAAAATTGGTGGAAAAATGTTTGTGAAGCTCATCAAATCTGAGGATAACAGAGGCAAGGAGTCTAATAGTGATAGCTTGGTTTATAAGGTACATATTTTTAAATACTTATTCTGCAGATTATGAGTAAATTTCCTTTTAATAAAAAAAATTATTTAAGTTTCATTAATAGATTTTGGAAAAGAAAATTTACTTATCCTTTTATGTAGGTATTTGGCCTTTATTTCATGCAGTCTTACATAGGCTTGTTTTACTATGTGCTTGTGCACCGTGATTTTGAAAAGCTCCGGCAAGTCCTGATTCAACGCTTGATCTTATTTCAGGCATGAAACATCACACAAACTGCTCTTTGCGTTTGATGCTTTTTCATCGTAATAGCCAACCTTTCTTTAAATTTTACCTCCAGGTTTTAGGAAGTCTTACGGAGAATTTCATCCCTTACGCAATGTATGCTTTCAAAAAGTACAAAACCATTGGGTAAGCATCCGCAAGCATATTTACAGTATCATAATTCATCCTGGTTGAATAACTACTAATTATTTGAATTAAGTTCATTGGTCATCTAACTTTACTAGTGGGTGGTTCTCTGTGGTCATGATCTTGTAGTTAGTTTTAATTTGATTACATTTAAGATCATTCGTGTGGTATTGCATGTCATACACAAACAAACAAAGCAAGAAAAAGCACGAGCAAGGGAAGATGAAAAGGCACATGGGACAAGTTTCAAGAGTCGAAAAGGAGTACTTCAAGCCATCCTACGCTGCGAGTATTGGGGCTGAAGTTGAAGATGGACTATTTGATGGTAGCTGCTAAATTCCTGTGCTTTTTTTTCTTGTAGTGAGTATCGAAATACCAAAAGTTTCCGAAATTCTTATGTAGATTTTCTGGAGTTGGCTGTACAGTTTGGAATGATCATGATGTTTGCATGTGCGTTTCCACCTGTATTTTGCTTCGCGGTTTTGGTAAGTTTTATTGGTAATTAGTATCTAGTACATACTTAGGCAATAATCAACTTCTCTTTTTGTAAAACTTAGTTCTCAACCTTTGTACAGAACAATGTGACTGAAATTAGAGCCGACGCTTTGAAGCTGCTTGTTATGTTCAAAAGGCCAGTTCCTCGAGATGCTGCGGCTATCAGAGCTTGGTGGAAGATTTTTCAGGTATTTTATATCCCACCTTATTGAAGTTAATTTGTCGGTTAAGTCGTGTTGTATATCAACATTTAACAGTTAACACAATCTTTTTTTTTTAATTTTAGCTTTTGATTGTAATGTCGATATGCACGAATTGCACGCTTCTCGTGTGCTTGTATGATCAAGAGGGAAAATGGAAGTTGGAGCCTGGACTCTCCGCGATATTAATTATGGAACACATCCTCTTGCTAGTCAAGTTTGGATTCTCTCATTTTGTACCTGAGGTAATTATATCTCTTGTAATTTCTAATATCCTATTTCAATCGTTTAGAAAACTTAGCGTTCATGGAGCACATTGACACATAGGATTGTTCAAAATTTAACATCTGATGCTACTTTAGATTTGTGGTAACGTGGAATCATGATTATTGAAGAATCTTGTTTGAATGTTAAAGCTTTGCACATAATCTATCCTAATTAGATGATACCTTTCTTAGTACGTAGTGAGATCGACAAACTTCCAATAGAAGTACAACATACGATTTTTTACTATATCACGAATTGCGAATCTCCGCTAAACAAAGCAACAAGTTTTGATGAGATCGAGTACTCTATTTGATTTTGTAGGAACCAGCTTGGATCAAAGCTAAGAGGGTAAGAAATTTTTCGAAGGCTCAGGAGTTGTGCTCTAAACAGCTTTTGGGAAGCATATCTCATTTGAAGGAACAGAAGATCGAGTAAGCTATGCATCATCCTTGTGCGATCGAGAAGCACGTTTCCTCGTACCATCTTCGACATAACTTGTACTTGTTTTTAGACTAATTAAATATATACAGTGCATATAGTGTTGGAGAAAAACTGTGTTTAAACTTCTGGATATGGAGTAGATTGAGTTAGGAAGATTCTGAGCAATGTGTAAGTGTGCTATGTTGGTTGAGCATTTTGTGTGCAACTGTGACATCAATTAACGGGGAGTTTCGACAAGGTAGACCGACCTGGTCAACGACCGGGTTGTCCTGGGTGACGACCGCGGATGACCGGGTCATTCGTAGTCATCCGCGGGGATGATCCCATCATACATCCGATCACCAAAAACCCAAAACCATCATCGACCAAAGTGGTCTCAGAGCATCCCATAACCACCATACAACCGTTCACCCAAAACCCATCACCGGCCAATCAGCCTCAGAACATAAAAAGGAAGAGGGGGTTGACACACTCATCCCTTCCAATGGCCACAAAAGGAGCACAACCTCAGAGGCTGACCACTCAATTTCTGAATAAAACAAACTCTCTCCCAGGCTCGGTCTATCACCCTGTCCCATCAGTGGCAAGGGAAAATTAGGCCACATCACCAGAAGCACAAAAAAATCAACCACCGACAACGGCAAAATCGAGGAATGGCATATCGCCAACCATCTCATGATGGCGTGGGTGCTCAACTCAATGCAACCTCAGATCGCGGAGTTGTTCATCTACTCCAACTCAGCCAAGGAGTTGTGGGACGACATCCACAACCTATACGACAAGCAACAGAACTTCGCTTACATATTCAAAGTCAAGCAAGAGCCGACGCAAACCAAACAAGGGCAGAAAAGCGTCACAGAATACCTCAGCGCGTTAAAAAGTCGGTGGGATGAGCTCAGGGTCTATGAACCACCGAGCACGGACCCGAAAATCATCAAGGAAGGGGACGAGCAAAATCGGACCTATCAATTTCTAGTTGGTCTCGACTCTAGCTACGAGAACCTCAAATCACAGATACTATTATCATCAGAGCTTCCACGCCTCAACCAAATAATCGTGATGATCCAACGGGAAGAAACCTGCAGACAACGAAAACAAAACGTTCCCGCCGCCCACAACCGAAACCAAACCACAAAAGCAAATGAACAACTCGGAAAGCAAAAAAGACGAACACTGTGACAACTGCAAAAAACAAGGACATAACCGCGACTGGTGATGGTTCCTCTACCCGCACCTCCAGGCACCAAAAGATGGAACCGAAGAAAGAAGGGGCAATGACAGAGGATACTCTAGAAGCAGCGGCTGCAGAACCGACCAAAACCCTAACCATAGCTTCAAAGGTGAAAAACAGAAATGGGAGCAAAACGGGTCGTTCTCCAAACGTTGGGGTTTTATGTTCGAAACCCACGCGGATCTTCATACACCTGATTACTCGAGTAACTCAGGCGATCAGATGCATCCGGTCATGCTGGTGCGGGGGAGTGCGACTTCTGTTCGTGGACCTGGGTTTGGCCGAATGGAGTCCAGAAAGAGTTGGGTCTGTAGGATCGTGTATGACTCTAATTATCTAATCAGTTTTACGCTAAATCCCTACTTAAAAAAACAAAATGTGCAGCGGAAACAATTTAAACAAAGTAGGGAAAACAATTGCAAACCACAAGGGACACGGGTGTTTTTATAAAGGTTCGGCATCCCGCCTACTTCCTCTCTTGCAAGCTCCGCTCACGACTTCACTATCTGCTCCCCGTTCCGGGCTGGGAGACAACACCTTTACAAAGCAAGCTCCGCGAACAACCTCACTAACTTGGTTTCCTCCTCTCACAACCCGAGAGGGATCACTTCGGGCTTTCACCGAAATTCTTGCTTCTTGCCCAACAATGTGAGTGAAACACACTCTCTAACTTGAGCACACTTTGAGAGAATTAGGAATTAATGACTAAAGTGTGAAGTTTATGTTTGGAGAGTATAGGTTTGGGGAATTGAAAACTTGGGAGTTTCTCTTAGACGTATATGACAATATGGAGTGTAAGAGTTTTTGAATTAAGTCTTGGTAACATATATTTATAAGTCCCTAAGGTCTTATAGCCGTTGTGATATAAGTGGATGATGTTTGAGTGAAGCACAAAACAAAACACAAGGCATTGTTCGGGACAAATTCGGTCGACTGAATCGGGCTTAACGGTCGACCAGAGGTCGTCCAGAAAAGAAGTCCATAAATGTCTAGGAACAAAACGGTCGACCGAACAAAGGGCGGTCGAACGAACGGTCGAACTAAAAGTGGGACGGTCGACCGTTCAGGGAGTTTTGGCAAGAGTAAATGTAAGTTCAGTCGACCAAAGTCTTAGGGAATGGTCGACCGGAAATTTCCAGTCACTGTAGGAATCAAGAGAAATCTACAATCGGTCGACCGGGGTCTAGAAAACAGTCGACCGGTGGCCAAAGTATTTTGGGGTTTTCGGAAATCTGATCGTTGTAGAAAACGACAAGTCTAACGGTCAAATGACACATGTAGACGGTCAACCGAAAATGTCAAAAATGGTCGACCGGTCAAGCAGGGTAAGTCACTATTGGCTAACTGAATAACAGATCCAATCGGTCGAACTAATAACAGGTTCGGTCGACTGATTGGCACAGGCAGTTTAGGTTTAGTGATATTTCGGTCTAAGTTTAGGTGACTTATTGAAGTCCAATTGATCTGAGATTTTGTGTGTGACTTCTATAAGGAACCTAATATATATGTGAGTAGATACTTACTCTAGTATGCTGAAGTATACACAGGTTCTTAAGACTCAATTACAAGTAAAATTACATGTCTTTAAAAACTTGATTACATGTCTTGACTTGAATTACTTTCTTTCTTGAGTCTTGCTCACTTGTAGATGTTAGCACAAGGTAATATATATGTTATGCATAATGTGTACTACTTTATTTTTTATTGTTATTAAGATTAGGTTGATTAAATCATCAAAACATAGATTAAGTCCTAAAAGCCAACATGGTCAAATCTTAGCACATCTGAATGCACATCCAAAATTCCAAGTCCTGTAATTAAGAATAAACAACCTTTAGAAATTCTAAATTGTAGACGCATATTGATCACCTTAAAATCTTTGGTTGTACTTGCTTTGTTTATAAAAAACGAATTGATAGATTTGATTCCCATGGCATCAAAATTGTTTTCTTTGGGTACTCTTCTCAGAAAAAAGGGTATAAATGCTATGATCCTATAGATTCTAAACTTTTTTTTAAAACGAATCATACTTTGAATCTTCAACAACTAAATCCTCTGGTGAGATCTCCTCTCCCTACATTTGACATGTTTGATTTTGCTCCCTCTCTTGGTGAAACTCCCATTCTACAAGACGGGGGAGATGAACAGACTACAGGTGAGCACAATGACGAACAGGATGAAAAAACCACCAAGGGTCTACAAGACCTACTCACTCTCTGACTCATCTCCAGGACTTCATTACTTATATTGTATGCCTCATTCAAGTACATTAACTATTATTTATTTGGTTGTTATTATAACATCTATGTCTTTTACCTATACATATATAGACTCATTGCATTGTGCTTGAGGCAATGAAAAAGATTCATCTTTCTCTTCAAATTTTCATGTATTTTCATGTTTGACAAGGCTTTATTTTATAACACTTGTAAAATAAGTTTTTAAAGATGCAATTTTATAAAAACAATATTGAAAATATGTCTTTGATAATATTTAAAGACACTTTGTGAAATGTGTGGGGAAACATATCTTTTTAAGTAGGGGCAAATGGATCGGAGAGATCAAATACAGATATTATCATATCCATATTTGTATTAAAATTACGAATACACCTACAAATTGACTATGGATATAACAATGGCATAGTTATATCCTTAAAAGCGGTTACAGAACTAATATTTTATAAAAGGGTTTTTTGCTACAGTACACCTCTCAGGTGTCCAAACTGGCAATATGCACTTGGTTTTTTGATATTTCCTCATATACACTTGCGATTTGAATTAATTACACTCTGTCGTTACTGTTTCTCACTCCATTACCGTTAAAGTCTAACGATGTTAGACAATTTGCAAATTAAACCTCGTAAAATAGAACTGTCTTTAATTGTAGACACAAATAACCCCACAAAAAATCAAATTATCTAACAGTCTCCACTCTTTCACTCTCTCTCTTTCATCCATTTTTTTCTTCTCTCACTCTCTCCTTTCTCTCTCTCTCTTTCATCCCTTTTTTCTCTCTTAAATCTCTCTCCCTTCTCTCTCTCCACTATTTCACTCTCTCTAGAATCTCTCTTTCTCTCATCCCTCTCTTTCTCTCTCTTAAATCTCTCTATCCACTTGTATTTCTCTCTTTCATCCCTCATCTCTCTCTCCTTTCTCCCTCTCCACTATTTCACTCTCTCTAGAATCTCTCTCTCATTTCTCCATCTCCACTCTTTCAGTTTCTCTCTCCTTTCTCCCTTTGCAATCTTTCACTCTCTCTCATCCCTCTTTCTTTCTCTCTCTCAACTCTGTCACTCTCTCTCATCCCTCTTTCACACACTCTCTCTCTTCAATCTCTCTCTCATTTTTCCCTTTCCACTCTTTCACTCTCTCTCCTCCCTTTCTCTCCTCTTTCTCTCATCCCTCTTTCTCTCTCTTGAATCTCTAATCCCTCTTTCTCTCTCTCCTCCCTCTTTCTCTCTCTTGAATCTCTCTCTCATCCCTCTTTCTCTCTCTTGAATCTCTCTCTCATCCCTCTTTCTCTCTCTTGAATCTCTCTCTCATCCCTCTTTCTCTCTCTTGAATCTCTCTCTCATCCCTCTTTCTCTCTCCTCCCTCTTTCTCTCTCTTGAATCTCTCTGGATCGTTGCTTGAATCTTTATCTCTCTCCTCCCTCTCCCTCTCTCTCATCCCTTTTTTTCTCTCTCCTCCCTCTTTCTCTCCTCTCCACTCATTCACTCTTTCTTTCTCTCCTCCCTTTCTCTTTCTCTCATCCCTCTTTCTCTCTCTTTCTCTCTCTCTCCTCCCTCTTTCTCTCTCTTTCTCTCTCTCCTCCCTCTTTCTCTCTATTTCTCTCTCTCCTCCCTCTTTCTCTCTCTTGAATCACTCTGGATTAACTTTGGATAGAGTATGGTGCACCTCTGGATTCTCTGTGTACCCTTCGTGCATCCTGGAATCACTCTGGATCGACTCTAGATCGTTGTTTGATTTAATCTGGAATTTATGAATCGACTCTGGAATCACTCTAGATCGTCCCTGGATCGTTGCTTGATTGATCACGGAATTATTGGATCATCTCTTGATAGATTATGGTTCGACTCTGGATACTCCCTCTCTTTTCTCCCTTTTTAATCTTTCACTCTCTCTCTCTCAAAGACAAAGAAAAAAAGAGGGATGAGAGAGAATGAATGATTGGAGAGGGAGAAAGGAGAGAGTGTGTGAATGATTGGACAGGGAGAAAGGGGAGAGAGTGAAAGATTGGAGAGAGAGAAATGAGAGAGAGTATGGTGCGTAACTCTTGTCTTGATCTTGAATGTCCATGGATTATCTCTGGTTTAACCCTGGAGTCGTTTCTGGACTAACTCTGGAGAGGTTATGGTTTCTCTCTGGATACTCATTGTATCCTTAGTGCATCTTGTAATCACTCTGGATTAACTCTGGATAGAGTATGGTGCACCTCTGGATTCTCCGCGTACCCTTCCTACATCCTGGAATCACTCTGGATCGACTCTGGATCGTTGCTTGATTGAATCTAGAATCTCTGGATCGACTCTGGAATCACTCTGGATCGACTCTGGCTCAACTCTGGATTCACTCTGAATCGACACTGGAGAGAGAGAAAGAGGAATGAGAGAGTGTGTGTGAAAGAGTGGAGAGAGAGATTCAAGAGAGAGAGTGAGCGTGAAAGAGTGGAGAGTGAAAACGTAGAGAGTGTTAGACAATTTGATTTTTTATAAGGTTTTTTCGGTTTACAATTAAGGACATTTGGATTTTACAAGGTTTACATTGCAAATTTTCTAACGTCAATGGATGGTAACGGTGACGGAGTGGGGTCCACTAATGACAGAGGTGTATATCAGCAAATAAGACCGGATTACAAGTGCATATCAGGAAATAGCAAAAAAAAACATGTGCATTTGGCCAATTAGGTCACTTGGGAGGTGCACAGTAGCAAATTACCCCATGGGTATGTGGGTGTACATATCATAAATGTATAATAACTATCATGTAAATAGATACACATCTCGTTATTTTTCTTAATGATTTTAGATTATCCAGGCCATTAATTTTTCTACCTTTCTGATCACAGTTGTTCATATATTTAAAGTTTAAGGAGGCAAAATGTACGTGGTGACGTAATCCTTATATATTTCAAATAAAAGAAAATAATCAATAAACTTTACTAAAGTGAGACCTACAAAATTCTTTTTTATTTTAAGAATTAGTTGTCGTTTGTGTTTGTCTTCCAATAGCCTAGGAGTCGAGTCGCGCCTTATCTCGGCTAAACGGGTCGGGTACATGCCTTGTTGGCCCGACCCATACACCTGGGTACCGGGCCACAGGCTCGACTCGTTTCCCTGGGCTCGGGCCCGGCCCGTAGCCGGTTATGTGTCGAGCCAGGCCAAGCCAGGTGGGCCCTGATGGGTTGGGCGGGCCGGACTGACAAGTCAGGTTTGGGTTCTTGTCGGTCTAGTTTGCTCGAACGTTTTGTTATCTTTAATGAAATAGTTGATCGTTTAACTCGTACCGGTCGACCAGTATTGGACAAATTTGTTGAACTTAGTTTTCTGTTTTGTGTATCTTACACAAACTTCAACCAAATCTTCTTCCCCAACGGCTATAAACCTTTAGGAGCTTATAAATAGAGGCTCACAAACCTTATTTACATAACTCACCTACACCAAACTCATACATACATTAAAGAAAATCCTTCACTCCTAAAATCATACTCCACACATTTGATCAATTCTCAATCATACCCAAAATGTGCTCATGTTAGATATTGTTTGACATACTCACAATTGTTGTCAAGAAAGTTGTAAGGGTTTCGGTGAAAGTCTGAAGCGTTCCTCTCGGGTTGTGAGAGGAGGTTCCAAACCCGATGAGGATTGTTCACGAGATTGAAGTGTAAATGCTTAATCTAGGCCCGGAATGAGATTGAATAGTGAAGACGAAGGCGAAACCCGTGGAATCGAGTGGAGTTTGCAAGAGAGAAAGTATGACCCGGGTAGGGTGTCAAACCTCTATGAAAACGGCTACATCTATTGTTGTTTGCTTGTTTCTTTCCCAACTCGTTTTTATTATTTATTTCCGCTGCATATTTAAGTAGGGTTTAAGAGTTTGATTAGATTAATTAGGCGTCATCGATCCCTACAAAAACCTCTCATATATGTTCATACTTGTAAAAAATACTAATAATAATACAAACAACACTTTCAACTTCCAAACATCTAAATAACAAAAAATATTCAAATCACAACATATTAACGCACAAATTTCTCAACTCTAACTCATTTATTTTTCCATTAAGAAACACATACATTCTTTACTCATGACATTAAAAGTTATAGTTAAAAACAACAACAAATTATTCATAACATTATCATATCTGGATCAAAATCAATAACAATATATATTTCATAAAACAACAAAAATATGGGAAAAAATACAAGAAATAAAAAAAAATGGTTTTAACCGAAAGGAATGTGTTCTAAAAGTTTATTTTTATATGTCATTTATTATGAATTGAATGTATAAACATTTTGTTTATTGATTAATATTTTCATCTTTTAGAAGTGCTAAGGAAAAGACACTTGATCCTTAACTGTAGAGCTTTAAAAGATAATGGTTTGCATAAATCAAAAGTAATTCACAATCATTGTGACTAACATGGAATATTAATCACCGAGATAAGATTGACATGTTGGTTAAAGGATATTGTAACTCTACAAGCATTTAACAACATAAGTATATGAAACGGAAAATGTTTCTTTCATATATTGAATCGATCTAACAAATGAAAGATTATGGAGTTGTGTTTATGTCATTAATGTTTCATTGTGTCTTTGAATCCTAAGATATGAGACCTATATCTTTCACATAAGGAGTGCATGATTTGATTATTATAAAAAACTATCATTGAGTATAGTGATACATGTATTAGTTAGTTATGCATGACTTGTAGCGGGAAAATGTGATATGTCAAAAGATTATCATTGTCCCTCTTGACTTGAGTGATGATATTGGTGGGTCCCTTGATGAAGTAAATTATAATGTGTACAATGTAACTTGTGTATAGTTACTTATTTATAATTAGCTTCAGAAATCAAGAAAAGAATATATAATACAAAGATGACGTATTTCTACTTTGTATAATATTCTCAATATCATGAGGCAAGTGATAAACACAAGTGATGTTACTTATATCACTGAATAGATCGTGTTTAGTTCGAGTGAGAAAGACATCTTTGTTATTTGTGTAGCTATAATGTGTAGCTACATACCGCTTATAATTTGCGATATTAAGTGTTTTATATCGTTGCCAGCGTAACTTAGATCCTCCTATAGGTCACACCTCAGAACTAGGAAACAAAGAATTTGATTTTGCATTTTATATGATGTATTAAAATACATGTGGTAAAATATTAAAATCAATGTGTCGTAATTACGACATAGTTAGAATAATCAATGAATTTATATGAGATATAAATATATTATGGGGTATAATGTTTAACATTATATATGATAATATGTTGCATTTTATATTGTATCCGCAACATTATAAATTATAAATATGCTAAAACCCCAAAGATCAAATTTTGTTGGATGTCGATCCAAAATTTGATAAGGGTAAAAATTGGTCCAACCGGTCGACCGTTTAGCAAACGTGGTTCGACCGATATCGGGAAATTTTCCTGATAGAGAAACGATCGATCGTTTGGATGTGTTGCTCAACCGAAACCAGGAACTTTTTCTTGTGATGAATCGATTGACCGGTTGTGAATAATCTACTAAGAATCAAGAAAAAAAATACTTCGATCAAAAAACTCGAAACAGGAATCGAGTTTGAACCTAAATGGATTCCTAAACCAACAAAACATTACTATCATACTTAAAACAACAATGTACAACATTCTAATACATAAAATTGGAAAAACACAGTGAAAAACGAAAAAATATCAAAATCCTAACCGGAAAATCGTGAGAACTCGGTGTGGGGGAGGGGGCGTCGGGCTAGTTTTATAGCCCGACGGAACTTGGCGTCTCACTTTTTTTGAATGAACGCGGAGTTATTGATGCCAAGTTCTATATTAATTACCGAACTGGGAGCTGCCATGCACATTCTGTTAAAATTCCCCAAACGAACTCGACAACTGAGGTGCCGAGTTATGTTAAATTGAAATCACATTGTGAGACTCGAGTTCAATGTACAAAAACTCATCACTTAAAATGTCGAGTTCTATTTGTTCAAATTAGACTCTAGTCTCGCTTCGCATCCTCCTGGGGGAGATGAATTTTTTTCTAAGTGTTGAAACTCGGCAATAACAATGTCAAGTTTGTCTATGAAGAACTCAGCGTCTGCAACGCCGAGTTCTTCAAATGATTTTTTTCCTACAGAAAAAAACTCGAGTATATAGACACTAAAAAATAAGACTCGTCGTTGCAACGTGGTGGTAACGAGTCTGGTTTGAAAATTATTTTGAAAAGATTTAGTTTGCAAAAAAAAGTTAAATAATATTATTAAAAAATCTAAAAATAAAAATACCTGGCCCGCAGGCGGGGCCCGGCACCCATGTCTGACTTCCAAAACTATCAATGAACTTTCTAACGAAAACGTGTATAATTTGCAAGCGTGAAACTCCAATCATCTAATATCGTGTTGACATTTGACAATGCAAAAGAAAATGCAGTCTTTACGAGTCAGTTAGTGAATTGACATTTGACAATGCAAGCCCTCGTCCTACTACCATGCAAGTTCCTCTCACGTCTCACGTCCACCACAACCCTCTCGGGTCTCCTCCAAACCCACGCCCTCCTTCTAACAACCGGAGCCCTCTCCAACCCCTCCACCCTCGCCAAGCTCATCTCCCTCTACTCCTCCCACTGCCTCCCCCATATCTCCGCCCTCCTCTTCCACTCCTCCACAACCCCACCCGATACCTTCCTCTGGAACTCCGTCATCCAGTCCCACTTCTCCAACTCCAACTCCAACTCCAACTTCGCCCTCTCCCTCCGCTACTTCCTCTTGATGCACTCCTCACACCGACCCGCTGACCACTTCACTCTCCCGATGGTGGTATCCGCCTGCGCGGAGTTGAAGGACCTTGGGATGGGGAAGTGTGTTCATGGGATTGGTGTTAGAAGTGGGTTTTGGATGGATTCGTGTTTTGGGTCGGCGTTGGTTTATATGTATGCTAAGTATGGGGTGTTGGGTTGTGCCGGGAAGGTGTTCAAGGAAATGCCGGTGAGAGATGTGGTGAGTTGGACCGCGTTGGTTGGTGGGTTTGTGGCTAATGGGGAGTTTGAGTTGGGGTTGGAGAGGTTTAGGGAGATGTTGGGAGGTGGTGGTGGTGTGAGGCCGAATTCGCGGACGGTTTCTGCGGCGTTAAAGGCTTCTGGGGGTCTTGAAGGGGTGAGGGAATGTAGGTGCTTGCATGGATTTGCGGTGAGAATTGGGGTGTTGGGTTGCCGGTATGTGAGGATGGGGTTGCTTTCGGTTTACACGAAATTTGGGTCCTTGCGGGAGGTTGAGACAGCTTTTGACGAGGTTGGTGAGAAGGATGTGGTTTGTTGGACTGCAATTGTTGGGTGGTATGCTAGAAAGGGGTTTGTTAGGAAGTGTTTGGAGCTGTTTGAGGCTATGCTTGCGTCGGGAGTGCAACCGGATGGAGTTTTTGTCGGTTGTATGCTTGTGGCTTTTGCAAGTGCTGGATGTGTTAGTGGTGGTAAGGCCCACCATGCTTTTATTCTGAGGAGAGAGTTTGAATTTGATAGCGTGGTTGTGCATTCCCTATTGTCTACCTACTACAAATTAGAGCTAATTGATTATGCTAAGATTGTTTTTCACAAAATGGGTAAAGAAAATGTTGAGTGCTGGAACATGATGGTGGTCGAGTTCGAGAAGATGGAGTTGGGCTTTGATTGCTTGGATCTTTTCAAAAGAATGCAATACTGTGCTTTAACTTTCACGCCTGATATTCAATGCCTTGTGGCTGTGATTTCTTCCTGTTCTACAATAGCGCCCCCAAATGTAGGAAGATCTGTGCATTGTTACACAATCAAAAGTCAAGTCATAGAGGGCACTTCAATTTTAAACTCGCTTGTTAGTATGTATGGTAGGTGTGGCAGGTTAGATGTTGCTAGAATAATATTCAATGGAATGGGCATGGGCAGAGACCTTATAACATGGAATAATATGATCACGGTTTATGCTCGTGGAAGGAACCATGATGATGCTTTAGCAGTCTTTGATGAGATGCTTCTTCGAAACATAAAACCAAATCCAACCACTTTGAAGATTGTCCTCTCTGTGTGCTCTAGTTTAACTGATTTGAACCGAGGTAAATGTTTGCACAAGTACATCGAAGATGAGGGATTACTAGGGGATCTGACTCTTAAAACTGCATTGGTTGATCTTTACGCAAAATGTGGGAAACTCGGGAAAGCAAGGGATATCTTCAATTCAATCCAAGACAAAGATGTTGTCTCATGGAATATCATGGTTTCAGGATATGGAAATCATGGGCAAGTCAGGGATGCACTTCTTATTTTTGACTGTATGGAAGAAAATGGTGCAAAGCCTAATGAAATCACCTTCCTAGCTGTTCTATCTGCGTGTGCGCACGGCGGACTACTTGAAGAAGGAAGATTTTTTTTCAATAAAATGATAAATGAATATGCTCTGTCTCCTAATTGTAAGCATTATGCTTCCATGGTTGATATCCTTGGTCGATCAGGAAATCTAATTGAGGCTGAAGCTATGATCTTGAACATGAATATTCCCCCAGATGGTGGCGTTTGGGGAGCTCTGCTGGGGGCTTGTAAAATGCACAATGACATTGAAAGGGGAGAACGAGCTGCGGAAATGGCTTCTGAACTTGATCCTAATAATGATGGATATTACGTTCTCCTTGCGAATCTATATGGTGATGCTCAAAGATGGGATGATGTTGAGAAAGTATGGGAAATGATGAAGGATAAAGGGATGATGAAACAACCTGGAGTCAGTGCAACTTAAACTTGATGGAAGAGAAAAGAAAATGGGAGAACATCAAGACTATAAGATTGCACGTCTATTTTAAAAGGCAAAATGATCTTATTTTTTGTTGTGTATGCTCCGCACTGTTATCGTGGATTACTACAGACTACACGGCCATGTGTACTATGTGATAGGTAATATTCCAATTGTTGTACCATTCTATGCTTTCTTCTATCAAAATTTGAGACCTATAAATTTAAAAAAAGAGAGTTAGATAAACTATCTTTTCTTGTGTAGTTCATGCATGGTGCTTGTGAAAGAACTAATTCCTGAAGTGGATTAGTGAGAAAGGAAACAAAGACAGGAAACTGGGGATTCTTTTCATACTTACACATATTCTTCCTTGGACAACGTTCTACATTTGAATTTTTCACGTAATCGTTTCAAATAAACTAGTGTTAATTTTTTCCTTGTTGAACCTATTTCTTTTTTCTTTCGGAATGTAATACCCTTCAAGTTGTATGAAAGTTATGTGATTTTCTTATTTTAACTTCTATCCTAGTTTAGAGCCTTGTTTTTTATCGGTAAAGTATAAAGCCATGTGTTACACTGCTTGATGTCATTTTGCCAAATTCAAATACTAATGGAGTTTATAATGTCCCTTGTAAATACTTAAATTTTCTCTTGCCATCAACTGAATCAATTGATCCCCTTTTCAGCTACTTTACTATTATATGACAAATTAAACCATGAATGTTTTGTAAATGATATGCTACATTCTACTTCTTGCCTTGGCTGATCACTCATTTCTTATGTCAGGTGCTTCCCAATCATCAGATAGAGGATTTCCAGCTTTAAACTCATCTTCAAAAAAGGTGAATTGTGGCAAGAATAGATTTTCGTGATGTACGTCTTTTCTTCTCTAAGCTCATTTCGTTTTTTTTACATTTTGTGGTTAGTTAGATATATTTTATCCAATCAGAATTCTTATGGTTCCCTGATGTTCCCATTTTCAGGATCAGTATAGTTTTTCCTTCTTCTAGCACTGCAGAGAATTTTAGTTGATGCTCGTGTAGAAAGAAATTTACTTTAGAAGATCTGTCTTAAAATACATAATGTAAAGAGGTAATAAATCTTGAGTATATCATTATGTTTCTAACTTCATTTATATTTAGGCAACATTGACTAAGTGCGTGCAGCCAAGCTCCATGCGGAATCCCAAAGACTCCTACCTGTACTTGAGATATTCCAGATTTATTTATTTATTCATGGTAAGATGTTCCAGATTCAACCCAGTTGTAGAGAACATGATTATTCTCTAATGGTGCTATTGTTGTTGTTTTGATTTAGAAACCAGAAGTGCTTATTCCTCAGAAGCCAAAATTTTATTTTCTAGAGAGGCTATGGCACTGAAATGCTGATGATGAGAAGGTTCCCATCTGTGATTTTAGTTTGGAATTTTCAACTAGTATGAAGTTTTTTCGCTATTTTATTTACAATGTAGAAATTTTGTCTACTACGGACTTGGTGTTTGTACTTTGTAGTGATTTTGGATATCCTTTCTTTCCTGAAGGGTCAAGAAACGAGAACCAAAAATATGATAAACCCAATAATAAACTATAGCTTACCAACGAAGTGAAGGGTCAATTTGAGTTATAACTGCATTGTAAATTCAATTTTGGTAACAAAACTAGGATAATGAGCAAAATTATTATACATGTGATGGACCTTCTTTGCATATCAAAGCTTCGTGCTGGATGAATACTTTGCAACCTGATATGATACTGATTTTAAACTGGATTTGTAATTTTAAGAATTTGGCTATTTCTTGTTTTGGCACCCTAATCTTGTACTTTTGTTTTTCTCGTCAAGTTATATTATTAATTCCAGTGCAGTGACTTGAGTAAGTATAATTAGCATTAGCATACTTCTACTTGACACCTGAAAAAATATCTACAAATTTTTGATGATAAAAAGAAGAAGAAATCAGTTACTTTTTATCAATCTTGATCCTACTTACGGGCATTATATCCTAATTGCATATGGTTTGTTTACATGCAAAAATCTTTTTTCAGTTTTAGAGGCTCATTTTTTTGTGCCATCAATTTTGGATGTTGGAAAATTGTTTTTGCACAAGACTGATAATTTTTTTGTTATAGCATATGAAAAATCTTACCCCCTCTTAAAATGTGTTTATACTTTATAGTTGAATATTGTTTTTGGAAATTTCTTATCGTATTATGTTTTAGTCTAGGAAGCACGGACACTTCTAAATGGTCTTCGTGTCCGAGTTGTGGCCGTGTCGGACACCAACACTCATCGAACACGCCTTGGATACTTGTCGGACACGCCAGGTGGCGTGTCCAGGGCAGTTTTGACATTTTGCAGTGGTAGACACTCCTTGGACACGGTGTCCACATCTGGACACACCGCCAACGACCCCAGCAACACCCCAAGCAACACTCCATTATACTGAAAATGAACATGATCCACCAACACCAACCCGAGGGCCCACAGAACCAGCAAGTAGACAGTCCTTGGGATCCGGATCCGAGAGAGGGAGAAAGTGAAGAGGAGGTCGGAGAGGATTACGGAGAGGCGGTGGAAGAGGAGGGAGGAGGAGAAGAGTTGGGAGGGGTAGGAGAGGAGGAGCTGAAAGTAGGCGAAGAGAGGGGAGTCGAGGGTCCAGATGGAGGAGGTGTTGGCGTACCATTTGGAGACAGGGTTGTCCAGATGGTGGTGGACGTCCAGATGGAGGAGGTGTTGACGTACCATTTGGAGTCTTGTTTGGGTTTTGACATTGGAACTGATCTTCTGTTGGATGTTGCGGTTGCTTTGCTTTCAAATCCGGATTTTTAGGGTTTTTGCAGCTGTTGTGGCTGTTGCTTTCAATCGGCTATTGCGGCTGCAGTGGTGGTCGAGAGGTGATTGAAGAACTTGATAATCTGACTTATGTTGTATTAATTATTTCATTTGGATGTTGTCTTTGTTTTATAATGAACATTTAACATTTATGAGTAATTATTTTTTTACAAGTATATTATTTTTTATTTATATATATTATAATTTTAATGTTGTGTCTGTGTCTTACTTTTTAGAAAAATATTGTATCCTCGTGTCCGTGTCCGGTGTCCATCTCTGTGCTTTTTATGTTTTAGTTCTTCTAAGACATACACCCCATTCGGGTGCAGTGCAGCTGGTTGAGAGAGTGCTTTCATTCTTGGACATGAGTTCAAAACCCTATGGTATGATAAAAATGTGAGATTTTTCAGAGAGCTGTGGCATTGGAAATGCTGATGATGAGAAGGTTCTCATTTGTGATTTTAACTTGAAATTTTCAATTAGCATAAAGTTTTTTTTGCTATTATACTTAACGTAGAGTCAATTTTAATAGCAAAACTAGGATAAAGAACAAAATTATCCTTATTGGACATAAGCTTTGAACCTTTGATATATGCAAAGAAGGTCCATCACATGTATAGAGAACAATTAAAACTATTGTTATTGTCTACTTTTGCATTCTTGAGAGAAAAGAGAGAGAGCATCCTTGTGGATTCGGTGGGAGCAAATTTAACCGGGTATTCTCGTCGGTTGTTCGTGTGTTCTGTAAGCCTCTCTTTGTACTTCGTTTTCTTTATAGTAGATTGAAGTTGTGTCGTCCGTGATTTTTCCCGCATTAGGTTTTCACGTTAAATCTTGTGTGTTTGTGTGGTTTGGTGTTTATGGATTTGCGATTGTGTTTTTTCCCTCCGTTGGATTTGCTATTTTCGTTCCGCTGCGTATTTGAGATTGATTTTATTCCCTAACATATCTAAAGGTGGATTCAATTTGGCAAGTTTCGACGTAAAGCATCGTTGTCTTGGAGGGGAATCTTGAAAACCCACCATCTAATGCAACCGTTGGTGGATGTGTGTTACAGTGAATGGACGATATCAAGTATGCTGGAATGGATCTGCAAATGGCTGGTTCTGTTCGGTGTCAGGATGGAACACGATTAGAACCAAGTATCTGACAGGCGACAATGCATTGAGCTTATTATGTTTGGTTTACAAGCACAAGTAAGCGTTCAACCATGGCAACATGAAAGATGTGTGTGAGAGGGCTACTAATGCAAGATCGATTACAAAAAAGAGGTCTTAGTTTAGCTACAGAATGTCCATTATGCATGGAGGGGGAAACCCAAGACCACCTCCTTTTCATGTAGTTTGGACAGGAATCATCGGTAACCTTGCGGCTGCACCAAGTAGAGGAGAACAATTTGGTGACATGATGCGTTTATTGCCAGGAAGGTTTAAGAAAGGATTATGTTGCTTATGCTTTGAAGCTTGCATTTTTCCTAAAAGTGGAAGCAATTTGGAAAGAGAATAATTTTTTACTCCATAAAGTGTAAGGTGGTGGGTACAATTGTGAAGGCCATATGTATGAACTTTAAGGGTCATGGAAATCACTCGTAACTTGGCTTTAGCATGTAACATTTGTTAGGCAATTCAGGTTATGTGGACTGCCTAGTAGCTTTGCCTTTTTGATGGAGGGTTGGAGGTTGCTGACCGTTAGGCATATGTTTTCTCTTCTTTTTCTCGGGGCTTAGCCAGATTTTTTAGCCGTTCTGTTAAGTCCTATCAACTAAAATATATAAATCTAAATATTTCCTAATATCTATGATTCTAAAATAGGCGAATTTTTTGAAATAAATTTATTTAAATAAAAATTTAGTATATTAGGCCTCCCACAAAAATACTATTTTTAGTATTATTGGTGCAAAAACACAAAACAAAAAACCCATTTGAGACATGGAGTTGGAAAGGAGTTAGGGAACCATATGGGTAAATAAACATTAAAAAATATTGAAAGGGATGTGATATTGAGGCGAACTTTTTGAAATAGATTTATTTAAATAAAAAAATAGCACACTACGTCTCCTAAAAATATGTTTAGTGAACCATGTCTGCCTTGACCATGTCATGACACGTGACGAAAGAACACTTTTTGTCTTTTAACTTCAGGAAACTCGATATTACCATTATCGAGCCTTCATGTCGAGTTGATGGGGGGAGGATGACGATCTAGCCTCCCCCTTCCGCTCCGCCTTTTCCTCCTCTTCTCCTTCCTTCTCTTCCTCTTGCATCGTCATTTTCATTTTTGTGTTATTTTAGGTTGCAACACATGTTGCATGTCTTCCTTCTCAACTCTTAGGTGCTGCTCCGGAGATGGTGTCCGAATTGGAAGTTAAGGTTGCCAAAAAAGTCATTTTTTCGTCATATTGTACTCATGTTGGGTGTCTGTGCCTGTATGGATGCGTGTCTGCCCTCTTTTAGATGAAATAGTTTTATTTTTGTATGTTGAGTTTGATTTGGTTTGGTTTGGGGGATAATGGTTGCCAAGCTCATGCGCATGCCACTAATCTACCAAGCTTTGGCTTCTCTTTTGCTATCCCAAGTTGATTCAAAAGTTCGTTCGAACTCCAACATGCAATTCGTTGTCATGCATATCATTTGTGTAAATCATTATTGGAGTTGTAATGATTCCTCTTATGACCGCATGATCCATACCTCATTACGTTGTGAACACAATACAATCTTAGCGGTAACAATATATTGAGTTTTGTGTTTATACTTGTGTCTTCGTCTATTTGTACTTGAACTTTTGTTCCTCGGTGTTTTAATGGAGTTTTGAGTATATAGATTTAAAAAAAACAAAAAAATATCCTATTACAAAAAAAACCATATTAAAAAAAAATATTATAGAAAAAAACAAATTACAAAGAAAAACATTTACAATCATAAAAAAAAAATAGATTGTCTGAATAATGACGTCATTTCTCCTTTACTTGAGTCCCACGTGCGGAGAAAGCACCGCGTTCCCAAACACACACCTATAAATACCCCATCTCCTTCGGTCCTTCCATTTTTCTTCCCCCAAATCTCTCGTCCCCATTTCCCAAATCTCTCATCTTCGATTTTCCGGCATTTTCTCCAACTTCTCGCCATGAATCCGGAGTAGTAAGTCTTCTTCTCCCCCTCCGAGCTCTCCTCCGCACGCTTAGAAGTTAGATCCGTCGCGTTAGGGTTTGCCGATTCGTACCGTTTGATTTGGGGATTTTAGGGATCGTTGTTCTTGGGATTGTTTGACGAATTTGAGTTTGTGGGTAGTGATGTGTGTTTTGGTGGGTTTTGTGTTGTAGTTTAGGTACTAATGTTGCAGGCTTGAAGGAAGGGTGTTTGTGGAGCTGCTTTTGGCGTTAACTTATTTAGGTATGTGACAACTAATTTTAGGTGTGTAATTAATTCTGTTAGGTATACATTAATAACTTATTTGTGGAGTAGAAGGTAGTATTGCTTAGAGTATCGTCTACAAAAAAAAGTAGTGAATGTGGTGTGTTTTGGTGGCCTTTATGCTGTAGTTTAGGTACTGACGTTGTAGGCTTGAAGGAAGGGTGTTTATGGAGCTTTTTTTGTAATTTTAGAATGCTTTAGGTATAAATTAATAACTTGTTTGTGGAGTAGGAAGTAGTATTGCTCAGAGTATTGTTTACAAAAAAGTAGTGAATGTAGTGTGTTTTGGTGGGTTTTATGTTGTAGTTTAGGTACTAATGTTGAAGGGTTGGAATGGTTTTGATGGGGCTGCTTTTGGTGTGGACTTATTTAAGCATATGATATCTAATTTCAGTTATGTGGTTTTTTGGGTATAAATTAATAGCTTGTAGGTGGAGTAGAAAGTAGTGTTGTATAGAGAGTGGTTTGCCAAAAAAAGGCTGTGTTGTTTAGTGTTTTTAGTGTAGTCTTGAATGTTGACAAGATGAAATATCTCAACCGGTCACATTGCGGTCACCTCAATCAAAGGTTGCATGTTCAAATTTTAATAGATAGGATTTTCTTGAAGGGTCTCGATGGAGATGTTTTTGGTATTAACTAATTTAGGCATGTGATAACTAATTTTAGGCTTGTAGTTGATTCTTTTAGGTATAATTAATAACTTGTTTGTGGAGTAGAGTAGTGTTCATTGTTTGCAAAAGTAGTGTTGTTTATAGGTTTGAGGTTTTTAATATTGCTTCGAATGTTGCAAGCTGAGATATTTCAACCGGCCACATTGGGGTACCTCAACCCAAGATTGCAGGTTCAAATCCTAGTAGCTAGGATTTTTTTGAGGAAGGGTCTCATCAATGGAGATATTTTGGGAATTAAATTATTTAGTTATGGGGTAACTAATTTTAGTATGTAATTAATGATTTTTGGTATAAATTAGTAATTTGTTTGTGGAGTAGAAAGTAGAGCACCTTTGGGTAGTTCACAGGCACACAAAGTGTTCCTGTGACAAACGTTTATGAGTTCAATTCCTTGGTGTGGAAATTTTTCTTGTCCTTGGTGTGGGATTTCCTTCCCATTTGCAAAAAATAAGTAATGTTGTTGAGAGGGTCTCAATATAGCTTTGATTGTTGTGGGATAAAATTTCTGAAGAAGAGCTTTTGAGGTAGTTTGTATATATGCAGTTTGGTCGTTGTAGTATGTGCTTTTGGAGTAGATTGTGGAGAAGAATTCTCCTGTGAAAAGGTTATGTCTTGGTGTTGCTTATGTAGGTCTGAGTGATGTGGTTCTCGTTTGTGGCCTGATTTTATTTGTGAATTTCTGCTGGAACTTGCCTTTAAATATTTTGAGCACGCTCATTGTAAAAAAATCACTTCCTCAGTGTGTCTATGACTATGAGTTTCCACTCGTTGGGCTTTAGGTCATTGTGGTGTGTTTAAGGTACAAAGTCTTGTGCATTAAAAGAGTCTGCAGTAATCTAGCTTTAAACATGGTGGAGGGGGATATCCTCGTAAAAGCTTTCTCTTGTGGTCTACTTGGATAATCATGGACCTTAATCTAAATATTAAAATGTCAGTACACTGTGACGCTATACAAATAATATTGAGAATCTGAGAATCACTCAGATAAGAATAAGAAATTAATTAGTTTAAGTTTAAAACCCAAGAGAGGATACAATTTGGTTTTGTTGATAATATAAAAATATCTAAAAGCGGGATCTTAGAATGCTGGCTATTGGCCTAGTTGGCCCTTTCTTTTATTTCAAGTGTTAGGGTGAGTTTGATATAAAGCCTTGTGAGATGATTATCTAGAATTATTGATAGTATTTGCTCGATCAAAGTATTGGGTTATTGATGTTGAAAGGCATTTATTTTTTCAGTGGATGAGTTCTCAATGTTGTTGAGTTGTTTCTGTGTGTTATTTTGTGTTTCCTTTCTATCTTATTTTTATCATCTGTTGGTATTCAACCAAAATTTAGGAAGTTATATGTGTTATTGTGACAAGGAAAAAAATGACATTCAGTGCTTAGAAAGACCGAAAAGAGGTCCAAAAATTACTGGAAGATCTGAACTGCTCTACAGGGTTGTTATGATGCATTTATCTTGTGCCTTTACATGTGATGTATAACTAATATTTGTCCGAAAGTGGCATTGCAAAATTGATTGTATGAGTGATAACTGTATTTCTTAGCACCTCAAATAAACTGAACATATGTCTCTTTTACTTTTATGATTGCCTTGCAAAGGCATTGCAGGTTTGCTTATTGTCTAACTAAAAGAAATCTTGTCTAGAAACTGCAAATAGTAGACACGTATATCATGGCATTCAAAATGTAATTGAATCACTTGACCCTTTATTTGGCCCATCCCAATTTACCAAGCACTGGGGCGTATTCAATTCTTGGCCTGATGCAAATTGTGGAAATTAAAATCATATTATAATTTGATCGAGAGCATATAATTTTGAAAGTAGTTTATTGTAAGTGGAATGCTTGTTTAACTGCTGTGTTGATTCACGTAGGTCTATTACTGTTCAATACTACATGTTTAGTTTTTTTCTGACATCAGATTGCTTTATATGAGAGGTAATCCTTTTTTTTGACAAGGAAAATATTTGATGGTTGCAAAGTCATTGAAAGCTGATTATCACAAATCAAAATCTCTGTTCTGTTGTTTAAGTTATTATTTTTCGTTCAGGTTGACGCATAATTTTTTTAGATTCGAATATAATGCTAGGGTGTGATCATATATTGTTAGGTTTTCTATGTAGAAATGTACTCAGAATTTCTTGTTCAGTTACCAATCAAAATAGAAAAGCTTGCTTATTGTTTGTATCTCATGGTTGAATGGATATGGTTGGATCATATCTGTTCTTACGTAATGCAGATCCTTGTAATAGAACCATCTCAGAGTTGTGCATCTCTAACATGTTCCTTGTTATGCAGTGATTATCTTTTCAAGCTTTTGCTTATTGGAGATTCTGGTGTTGGCAAGTCGTGCCTTCTTCTAAGATTTGCGGTAGAATCTTTTATCTTTTATATTCCTTATCTTTTTCTTATATATGTTTTGAGATGTCGATTTATGTGCTTAATCATCCCCCCATTAAAATTATCGTTCTCAAAATTATTATAAAACATTTCTTTTGTTAACCAAAACCCACTTATGTTCTTGATCAAACTTGGGAGTTTAGGAATGTCTGTTTTCCTAGTTTTGCAACCTTGACTTTCTTGTCACATCATGCCAAGTAATTACTTGGCCGTTCTCATGGTAATTGTAAATCTGTTGATTCCTATTCCAGCTTCATTTGGTTTGTAAATAACAAGTAACAATTGCGAAATTAAGTTCCTTTAATTCTGAATCTCTACATTTTTGATATTTTAAAACTGACAACTGCTCATTAATTTTTTTTGTTGACTTCTCGTGTAGGATGATTCGTATTTAGAAAGCTACATCAGTACCATTGGTGTTGACTTTGTAAGTACACTTTGAGCTGGGCCATTTGGTTCTTCTAGTTTTCAGTTTAACCAATGAGTATATGGTAACTATATTATCATATGTTTTCTTTTGACCTAGAAAATTCGCACAGTTGAGCAAGATGGAAAAACCATAAAACTTCAAATAGTAAGCCCTGTTCTTGTCTGTTAAGTTATACTCCCAGCGTTGAAGTTTATGTTTGTGATAGTATTCTACATACTTTTCAGTGGGATACTGCTGGACAAGAACGCTTCAGAACCATCACAAGTAGCTACTACCGTGGTGCTCATGGAATAATAGTAAGTTTTATATCTTAAAAATAATAATAGTTAGTTTTATTGCTCAACATGTTCATGGATTTCCCGTTCTTGTGATGATGTGGCATAAGATTGAATTGAGATTTTGGCTTGCAGGTTGTTTACGATGTTACAGACCAACAGAGCTTCGAAAATGTCAAACAGTGGCTGAATGAAATTGATCGTTATGCAAGCGAGAATGTGAACAAACTGTTGGTAGGGAACAAATGTGATCTTACTGCTAATCGAGCAGTTTCATATGAAACAGGGAAGGTAATTATCTTCAGGAACATCAATGAATTTTACTTTACTACTTGAGATACATGCACAGCTTAAAGTTTACTTTCAAAAAAAATATAATTCTTTCTACTTTATTGCAGGCATTTGCAGATGAGATCGGCTTACCTTTCCTGGAGACTAGTGCTAAGGATGCCACAAATGTTGAGCAAGCATTCTTGAGAATGTCTGCTGAGATAAAGAACCGGTTGGTGTTTTTCTTTTTCATGGTTTTAGAATTTAAGCTACTTTAGTATATTCATAGTCGATGTCACCATGTCATGACCATTTAAAATTCCTATAGTCAACATGAAAATGAGATTAAAATTGAAACAAGTGAAGTAGTTAAGCTGCAATCCATTGACGACATAATCAATAGTATCGATTCTATGAAATTAATATAGTTGGCCAACTTGTAAAATGTTCTTTGTTCGGTTAGGATGGGTTTTGCAGTTCAAGTATCAAAATGCAGGTGTGCTGACCTGTTTGTGCAGGTTTGGATTGTTGGGTGACATTATGTTTGACCTGTCCAGTAAATGAGATCTCTTGCCCCAACTCTCCATACCAGCTTATCATTTTCCCGTACAGTTAGAATAGTAACCAGTGTGATATAAATCTTTTCTACTTAAAAAATTGATGTTTGATTAGGTGGTTTAAGTTCAATCTTTAGAAACCCAACCAGCATACCAACATAGGCCTTTCGATGATAATATTACACATATCATCAACCTTTTAACCGGTTTTTTTCTTTCTATATCATGAAATTTCGTCTCTCTTATAATTTCGGTTGACAAGGTGAACCGAGCTCAACTGAATTTTATTACCAAGTTAGATTGTTGGTTGAATCAATTTTAAAGGTACTATTGAAATTGATATTAGTATTATTCATGATTTTATCTTAACTACCATCACCTAACATAATGTATGACATACTAAAGGTCTAAAATCAAAAGTAATATGGATTTTATGGATCTAGGCCTTTTCTGGTTAAGTTTGGTTGGGGTCATGTTCTTTTCTTCCTGGTGGAACAATAAAGCTTCCTGTTCTTGGTTGAATTAGATGAATTGGACAATCTGGTATTCAAACCAGCAGTTGAGCCAGGTCTAAAGTAATTCAACCAATTACTGAACGTGTTATCTAACCTTGACTTGAATTTAGATCACATATTAACAAGGTTAAGCAAGACCTGATAATAGGTCGAAAGACGACTATTTTTCCAGGTCGTAGTGTAAGGCCAAATGTTGGTATTTCTGAATTGTGTCTTTATCTGTTTGTTAGTGCTCACGTTTGTTTCTCTGCAGGATGGCAAGTCAACCTACAACAAATACAAGCAGGCCATCGACGGTCCAAATGAGTGGTCGACCAGTGGAACAGAAGAGCAACTGCTGTTCTTAGACGAGAATCTCGTTAACTCATGTTCATCCACTGTGCCTGTCGCAAAACTAATTTGGGATTTGGTGTTTCATTGAATATTTCACTTTAGATGTACAGTATCTCAGTATGTGTAGTGTTGTGAGAGTACCAAACCTGCTCTTTGTGATAATTATACTTTGGTCTGACTTGTTATACTATTATTTGTGTTTTCCAGTTGCATTGTTACCACTTTTCGACCTCATGGCCTGGTGTCTCAACACACTTTCATGTACATATGGAAATTTTATTTAGGGAGAAGTGCTACAAATACTACGTATTTTAGTAGGTAGTGATATTTTAAGAAATTTCTTATTTTTCAATTAGAAAAATTGTGAATCCAGACGGGCGAGGTTGTGTTTGGGAATATAAGAATCGGATAAACCAAAACCATATTCCCAAACACATGGAAAAGGCTGCCATGATAATGAGTACGAAATTTTGATCAAGAAATTGTTGAATGCGTCCTAGATCTAATAGAGTGCCTTGCAGATGGGAATTTTTAGGAATATTATAACTTAATTTTTATTATCGGTTACGTTTTCTCAATATTAGAGATTATGGAAGAAATGGTTGATTACGTCTGTGCCTCTGTGGGCTCAACTGAGTGCGTTTCTACTCTCTAGACACGACGGATTAAAACACGAATACTTTCGTTGGTAGATCTTTGATCCCTACATTCATTATGGGAAAGGAACAAATGACATTATGATACTTAGTTCAATATTCCTAAAAGTGGAGGTTTTGTGTGATTGTGACTGTCAACTTGTAATGGAGATACCGGTTGAGCACAACTCAGGTAGTACTAGGTTGGTCTGCTCAGGGGTAGATTGCACGTTTGGGCACTATTGCTACTTTGTAGCTTAAACTCCGGTCGGTTGTGGTTGGGGCTACCCATTATCTAAGGGCACCCTTAACGGGGGTGCCCCGCCCGGGCGTCCTGGTCGGGCGCCCGGGCGCACCCCCGTTAACGGGCAGGGCGCCCGTGGGACGCCCGCCCGGGCGCGTGGCCGGGCGGTGGGCGTCCCGGGCAGACGCCCGGGCGCCCAAGGGAGGGGGACACGTGTCCCCCTCCGATTGTTTTTTTTTTTAAATTTATTTAGTTTAGGTTTTGTTATTAATGGATTGGGTATTTGTTATAAATGTGGGGTAATTATTTTTTGTAAGTGATTAAAATTAAGAAATTTCCAGAACCAATACACTGTTTAATCATGGGTGCAGTATTTAATCACGGGTGCACTATTTTCAATCACGCGTGCACTGTTTTCAATCACGCGTGCACTGTTTGCAATCTCGCGTGCACTTTAATCACGCTTCCAAAGAGTAAACTGTGCAATCACGCGTGAACAGTGCAACAAATACATCCAAACCCTCCCAACTATAAATACATCTATCTATCTCCTGATTCCTCACATTTCCTTAACTTCTCAACTTGTTAACTTCTTCTCTCATCAATGTCGGATAATAGTTTAAACTCCGATCAATCCGACGATGATAATTGGAATGAGACATTAAATCTAATGGACCGTGCTATTGAATTAGCCGGACAGGTTGTTTACGAAAAGACTACACGTCCTAAGCAGCGTCGAAGGAGAACGACGAACCCAGATAGAGATCGTGAACTAGGTTACAGACGCCTTGTAGACGATTATTTCTCTGACAACCCTGTGTATTCTGATACTCTTTTCAGGACAAGATTTCGGATGAGAAAGCATGTCTTCCTGCGCATCCACAATGCCATCGAAGCATCTGATGTCTTCTTCCAACGAACACCGGACGCAACTGGTAGGATGAGCATCTCCGGTCTACAAAAAAGTACGGCAGCAATGCGAATGCTAGCATATGGCGTTGCCACTGATGGGATCGATGAGTACCTACGAATGAGTGCGAAAACATCCAGAAATGCTCTCCTCAAATTCTGTGAAAGTGTTATTCGCATCTTCGGCCCTGAGTATTTACGTCGGCCAACTGCAAATGACTTGGCACGCCTACTTTACGTTGGTGAGCAACGTGGGTTTCCAGGTATGATGGGGAGTATCGATTGTATGCACTGGGAGTGGAAAAACTGCCCAGCTGCTTGGAAGGGACAACATCAAGGGCGTGCCGGGAAAGCAACTCTGATCCTTGAGGCGGTGGCATCGTACTACTTATGGATCTGGCACTCCTTCTTCGGAATACCGGGTTCATGCAATGACTTGAACGTCCTGCAACAATCTCCGATTTTCGACGACATACTAGAAGGCCGAGCACCACCTGTTAATTATGAGGTAAATGGTGTTCAATATGATATGTGATACTATCTTACTGATGGTATTTATCCACAGTGGGCGGCCTTCATCCAATCCATCCTTCACCCTCACACCCCGAAGCACAGATTGTTTGCTGAAGTGCAGGAGGCAACGCGTAAAGATGTTGAACGCGCTTTCGGAGTGTTGCAAGCGAGGTTCGCGATCATCAGAAACCCGGCTCTTGCTTGGAGCAAGGACGTTCTGTCCAAAATAATGACAAGTTGTATCATCATGCATAACATGATAGTGGAGGACGAACTCGACTGCTATGCTAATTTTGGAGATATTCGCGAATTTATGGAAGATCGTCCTGGAACTTCAGCTGAGGAAACGTCGTATTCGACCGATGGTATAGCGGATATTCACGAGTTTTTTGTCAATCAAGATCGAGTGCGTGACAGGAACCAACATTTGGATCTGAAAGGCGATTTAATCGAGCATATATGGCAACGCTACGGACGAGGAGCGGTTTGAAAATCGGTTAACGTAGTTGGTAATGTAGTATTTGAAATTTTAGTTTATGTAATATGTACTGTTGTTTCTTAACTTTGAGTGTAATATTTCATATTCCAGTTTGTCTTAAATGTAACGTGGTTCCGTAATATTTAATAATAATTTCGTGATTTACCAGTAATTATTAACAATATTTCGAGTTAAAATAAAATTATAATGTAATTAGAATTAGATTTATATAAAATGTATTTTGTTAAATGATGTGTGAGAATTAAATTTGTTTAATTAAGAAATGATGTGGATGAAAGAGAGTGTAGGGTGGGTGGGGGTAGTCTGGGCATGGGTAAGGGGTTTTTTGGGTGGGTTGTGTGAGCTGACGTGGTAGAGAGAGAGTGCAGGGCGCCCGGGGGTAGCCCAGGCGCTGTTATTTGTGCTCTAATGCAATCTATCTGCTTATAAAAAATAAAAAAAAGTATAGAAAGGTTGAAGAAATGGAGAATCTATTAGTCCGATCTTGACATTTGCAAAGATTAGGTTGTATCAAATATTGTTACAAAAATTGTATCAAACAAGGACATTCCAAAATTTTAACAATAAACGTACCATAATTATCCTCTAGTAAGCCCCTCTTATATTTACAACGAGTTAGAGATTCTTAATGTGGAATTTCGTCCCAAAAAATCCTAATTTACCTTCATAATATATGATCGAACACCTAACAAGCACATGAGGAAAAACCCTCACATACAAAAGCGTTAATTGTTCATTTTGTAATAAGAGCATCATTCTCTATTATCATTGAAACCCACGATGGTTCAGGTAGTTTTGTCGTTTTGGCTCTTACATATTATTTCAAATCATATTTGGCTTGTTTTGCCCTTACTTGAGTATAACTTTGTATTTTTTTATTAAAACCAACGAATTTAATATTTTTACTATTGTTTTAAGAGCAACTACTTGTTACAACAAGATATTTATCACATGGTGAATGAAGTACTATCTAAGTATGAATTAGACTCATGACAACATTCATGCTGTGATCAGGTTGGAGGTAAACATCCAATAAATATAAAAGTTGAATATCCTGAATGATTTTGGTGATTGATTTGTAAAAAAAAACTTAAAGAATGTCTTGAAAATGCATTTTTCTAAAAATTACACGCTCCTGGAAAGTTTCTTCACTTTCTACAAACCACTCAAAACCTTAGGTCCTTGTGCTGAACCCTTTTGTAGCAATAATAGAAGTTTACATTGTCCATTTCCATTGAGTCAATGATTAAATTATTTTTTGGTATTTGGATTATCATGGACCATATCAAATGGTTATCTAAACTATCTGTATTTTTTATTTAATGTGAAATCACAGATGATCAGTTTCACTTCGCATCATTGTGTGAGTCAACTGAAAAACAATCTTTTTGTTTTCACTATTTCTTATTTATTGTGAAATCACAAATGAATGTTGGTTTCACTTCGCATCATTGTGTGGGTCAATTGAAAAACATATTTGTTTTTACAATGGTTTGGTGGGAACCTCCTTTGAGCCATTGGGGGTAAATGTTGATGAATAATAGAAGTTTACATTACTATAACTTCCAAATAATTTTCGGAATAATGAGATTCACAAGAATTAGACTTATGATTTTTGACAGAAGTGGTATTTTATATATCAATGTACTACTTGTAGGTGTCATCCCTCCACGATAAAATAAAACAAAACATGCAATTGAAGTAATTTCTTGTACACACACTTATTGTGTATCCAAAGTGATTCACATGGAGAATACATGAAATGTGCCGACTCTGAGGTATTCCAGTACTACTTGGGTAGGGAGAGAGTGCAAGTTCAATCCTTACTCCCGTAATAAATGGTACCAATTATCAAAAAAAAAACTTGTACATACACACACCCATTGTCATACCCGGTAATAGTCTGTAGTAGGTGGGTATAGATTCACAATCCACCTAAAATTAAAATTAGTACTACCAATTATCAAAACAAAAAAAAAAATTGTACATACACCTATTGTGTATACAAAGTGATTCAAGTATCACCAGGTGGGGAAGTCAAAGTTCGATTCTAACCTGCGTAATAACCGTTAACACGTGGGATGACTTAAATGGACTTAAAATTAAAATTAACCCTTATAATAATAATAAAAATACTCGCCAACACACGCACCTATAAAAACCCCATCCCTTCTTTCCCCAAATCTCTCTCGCCTTCTCCTCCCTTCCCAATCCCTCCTTCCTCTCCTCTCCTCGCCTTCGATTTTTTTTTTGGATTTTTCTCCACCTTTCCGCCATGAATCCGGAGTAGTAAGTCTTCTTATTCCCCTCGATTTCTCCTCTGCACGCTTAGATCTGTCCCGTTAGGGTTTGTCGATTTGTGCCGTTTGATTTGGAAATTTAGGGCTTCTTTGCTTGCTTTTGCGATTCTATATAATTATTGATTTTAGGTATAAAAAAGGTTGTCAAATTTACATAAAACACGATTAGACGACACGAAGTTAGTGGATATGGATTGGAAAAAAAATTGGTATGTAATTATTGATTTTAGGTATAAATTACTGATTTAGGTATAGAGTTTCTGATTTTGAGGTATATATCACTGGTTTTGTAATTATTTCTGTGTTACTTATGCTATTAAATTATTTAAATCTTAGTCCGAGTATGGTATTCCTAATTTTTCATGCATAAATCCGGCATACTGCATGTGCTTTATGTGGTAACTTGTTTAAGTTTATATCTTAATCGGGGAATCCGCATAGTGCGATCCTGAACCTTGTTTGACTTTATTGTTTTGTTGCGTTTAGTTGCGGATAGAGTTCAAGAAAGAATTTGGTGTGTTTATGATGTAATGTACCTTCCGATTTTCTCAAGAACATGTCTTGTTCGGTGTAAAAGCTGCCATTTTGCAGTACCTTATGAGTTTAGATAGCTTTGATCCTCCAGTTTTCAGTTTGCGGAGTAGAAAGTAGTGTAGTTAGAGGGATTTAATCTAGCTTCTAAAGTTGTAGGGAAGGGTTTTGTTTTGTGTGAAAAAGTGCTGTCTAGGAGTAGTTTATGTTTTATGTGCTTTTTGGTCTTCCATTTCCTGTTTGTGGAGTAGTTTGTAATGGGTCTTGTTGTTTTTGTTTCATGTTTATGGACTACTGTGTTTTGAAGATTTTTTGTTGAAATTCTGTCCGAACTTTCTGGAAAGTTGCTCATTGCGATAAAGGAATTATCTTCGCATAGTTTGTGGCTTTTCGTGCGGTTTTGGTTATTGTATGTTTGTATAGCAGATTTTTGTTCCTTTAGAGAGTCTCTGCAATAATTTAGTTTCAAACATGGTTGAGAGGATTAAGTTATTTTTTGACATTTGGAGCATCATGGACTATATCAAAGGGCTATTTAAACGATTTGCATTTCTTTTATTGTGGAATCGCAGATGGTCAGTTGCATTTGCATCATTTGGGTCAATTGGAAACAACCTTACTGTTTTACAGTGGTAGGGTTGCGTACATCCGACCTCCCCCCACCCCCCCTACCTCGCTTAGGCGGGAGCCTCTTCTGAGGCATTGGGGTTATGTTGATGTTGATGAAACATGGTTGAGAGGAGTGATCTTTTAGAAGCATGATATGGTCTACTCGGATCATTACAGACCATAAGTGAAGTCTAACATTTTGGTAGATTCTTACAGTCCACATTTCTATAACATGAGTAGGATATCTACTCAGATCGACTAAGAAATTTGATATGTTGGAGTCCAAGAGTAAATATGATTTGGTTGGGTTGAAAATATGTCCAAAATGGACATCGGGAATCCTTGGAACAAATTCACTACATGTCTTCTTCAACCCTACTTATCGCATGTGTTTGGGTGAGCTTGATTTAGGCATTATAACATAATTATTTAGAATTTGAGATGGCGTTTATCTGATCAAAGGTTTTGGGTTATTAATGTTGAATGGCTTATGCTTCTCGGTGTTTGAGGTTTTAATCTTATTGGGGCCTCCGTGTTTTTCTTTACAAATGCCCCCCCGGTGGTAGTTCAACTGGTGAAGGGAGTGGTTACTCACCCATGAGGTCACATGTTCGAGCCCCTAACAGTGACGTTGGGTAAAATACGCTCGGTGAAAATGGTGTGGGTCACCTCTAGTTTGGAACCGTAACCCACCTATCCCAAAATGGGGGTGGGTGTCGGGGAATCTTGGGTCATAATTTAAAAAAAAAGGGTTTCACATCCTCGTCCAAGAAGTTATATATGTTGTCATGAGGCTAAAAACAACTTCAATGTTCGAACAGAGAATCAGAAATTGAACCAAAATTCCCTAGATATTCTCAGGTGCCTTACAAGATCTGCTCACATGCACAAATATGATGGATTGCATGGTTATGTGAAAACAGATGTTTGTTTGAAAGTGGCACTGCAACATTGATGATAATTGTATTCCGGAGTGCCTTGCTAATTGAACTTTTTCTCTCTTTTACTTTTACGAGGCCTATTAACCAGATATTGCAACTTCTGTTCCCCAAGTAGGAAATATTTTTCTAGAAAATGGGAATGATGGATATGTTGATCATGGAGTTATAAATGCGATAAATTTACTCAATTCATGGGTTGATGTGAATTGTTGAATTAAAAATCATATTATGATTACATAAAGTATATGATTTAGATCAGTGGAATGCTTGTTTAACTGCTGTGTTGATTAGTAGTTCTGTTACAGTACAGTGGTAGTCTTTTCTGATGTCATAAAATTATATATGTAGGAGTTAATTCTTGGTTGATCATAGATTCTGATTCATGGAGAGTTGATTAATAATTCTGTTACAGTACATTGGTTGTATTTTCTGATGTCAAAGGGTTTTATATATGTAGTTCTTTGTTGCGAGCACAGTTAATGTTCTTTGAGAATGACGGTTGCTGAATCATGGAAAGTTCATAAAATGAGAAAAATCTATACTGCTCAAATGATATTTTTGGTTAAATGGGATGGATCATAAAAAATTGAGATCTGTTTGTAGATGCCAGAATGTGGTCATATGTATATAGTTTCTCTATGATGCTGATTTTCATGCGGAAATGTACTTGTATTTTCTTGTTTAGTTTGTTATATCTTCTGATTACTGCAGTGTATTGTGGTTGAATCATATTTATCCGTAACCTGTTTCTCATTGTGCAGTGATTATCTTTTCAAGCTTTTGCTTATTGGAGATTCTGGTGTTGGCAAATCATGTCTTCTTCTAAGATTTGCGGTAAAATGTGTTATCTTTTATATTATGTTTTTTTGTCTTAGTTTTATTGTGAGATATTCGAATCAAGGACCACAACGTCGCAAAATAGAAGGAACTAAATGAAAACAAATTCCGTTTTAAAAGTCTTTTGAAATCATTAGAAGAAAGCATGTGAGAGTCGCCACTCATGTTTGTCCAAGTCCTTTTACACTACGTCAACCATCTACCCTCCTCTTTACGTAGAGAGAGAACCAACGCATACAAAGTAGCAAGGGACTAGCTTTGGCCCTACAATTGGATTAGGAACAATGTTAAAATCGCATCTATTTATTTTTTATATTCCTTTATTTGATGTTTTATTCTTATTATTGCAGGTTTGTATATTTGGTTTTGTATTGTTAAATATAGTGGTGGTTCGATGATTGGTACCCATTTAAGAGTCTAATATGGTTTCTATTCTTGCTTATCTGGTGATCATTTTGTTTGTTTTGTTGGGATTTTGTTTTCGAATGTGTTGAAATCCATGATGTGGTTCCCCCATATTTTCAAATTGATTCTTGAAATGGTTTTTTTTTGTTGGATTTGTTCATTTTGTTTTCCACTGATTCAAGTCAGGTGATGTGGTCCACAATCTCCTGTATGGCTGTATCAAATATTCTTTATTTGAATGTTAAGGAATTGTTTTCCCCTAGCTTTTCAACTTCGATATTCTTGTCACTGTGATTTTCAAGCAATTATTTGACCATTCTCATGATGATCGTAAACCTTTTGATTCTGCAAGGAATAATTGTATCACATGGTCAAAATAAGCCCCTCTAATTACTGATTTCTACATATTCATGTTTTAATATTTGTTAACAGATTACCTTTTTGACTTTTTGTATAGGATGATTCTTATTTAGAAAGCTACATCAGTACCATCGGTGTTGACTTTGTAAGTATACTTTGAGCTGCATCCTTTGGCTCTTCTGATCTTTAGCTAAATCAGTGAGAATATGGTAACTATAGTATCTTACGTCCTCTTTTGCGCTAGAAAATTCGCACAGTGGAGCAGGATGGCAAAACCATAAAACTTCAAATTGTAAGCCCTGTCCTTGGTCTATTCAGTTGTTAAACACAAGAATATTGGAGTTTGTTTGTTATATTACTCTGCATATTTTCAGTGGGATACTGCTGGACAAGAACGCTTCAGAACCATCACAAGTAGCTACTACCGAGGTGCTCATGGAATAATAGTAAGTATATTTTTCAACATATTCATTGATTTTATGTTCCTGTGATGATAGTGCTTAAGGGTAAAATGAATTTTTGGCTTGCAGGTTGTTTATGATGTTACAGACCAACGGAGCTTTGAAAATGTGAAGCAGTGGTTGAATGAAATTGACCGTTATGCAAACGAAAATGTGAACAAACTTTTGGTGGGGAACAAATGTGATCTTACTGCTAATCGAGCAGTTTCATATGAAACAGGGAAGGTAATTATCTGGAACAACATCAGTTTATAATTTGTAACAGCTGCAGAGATGAAGGTAAACGATGTTCTTTTTCTGTTTTCTTAATCCTTTTGCACTTTATTATTGCAGGCATTTGCTGATGAGATTGGCATACCTTTCCTAGAGACAAGTGCCAAGGATGCTACTAATGTTGAACAAGCATTCATGACAATGGCTGCTGAAATAAAAAGCAGGTTAGTGTTTTTCTTTTGAAGATTTATAATTTAAACTACTTCACTATATTCATAGTCAACACGTCAGCAACATAGTATGAAAGAAGTAGAGGTAATCCGTGATTGTCAAATATCCTTTGTCTGGCTAGGATGGGGTTTTGTAGATCAAGCGTCAAGACAGGTTCAGTTTTTTCGCACTTGCACAGGTTGGGACCGTTGGGTGACAATCCAGTCTAACCAATCTAATCATTGTGAACTCTCACCCCAACACACTTTTGGACCACTGTAATCATTTTCAAATAGAGTCAAAAGAGTCACTAGTATAATGTATTATTTTCTATTTAATGTGTTGATTTTGAGGAAGGCAGTTGAGTTCAATCTTTTGGAAACCGAAACAAACATCAAACATGTGAAGTGTGGGTTATGATTTACTTCTTTTTTTAAAACTAATGGTTCGACATAGCTTACTTGTGATGAGATTGCATCATATAATCAACCTTCAAACCAATATTTACTCATATAGTGAAATTTCGTCTTGTTTATTGAAAAAGAGGAATTTTGCCTAATTTCGTCTTATAGTTTGGCCTCTGTCGAGGTCCATCTGGGTTTAAGTTGATTTAATCAGGTTGAAGTGATGGTAAAATTAATTTTAAAGGTATATCATTAAGAAATGATGTTAATATCATTTGCAATTTCAATGATAATTATTTATTACCTAATATTATGTACACTATACGATACATAGTATTAACAGTAAATTATATTTATTTTATTCTAAATGTGCAAGTAACTAGTTGCACGCTTTACATAATAAGAATAAAAGTTCCAACATATCAAAGGGATCACATAGACTTGTGATTTTTTCGGTTAAATTCAACTCATGGGTCATATATTTTTTTTCTGTGGACGAACTAAAAAAAATCCTATTTAAAAAATCTTTGGTAATTGTTGGTAGAGGCTGTTGGATCAACATTGATAGAGGTTTTGGTTTAGCGAGGTTGACCCCAATCCCCGTCCCATTTACTGGATTGGTTGACCCATAACCAACATGAATTCAAATCATACATGAAAATGCCCAAAATGCCATTTCTGTTTAGCCCCAAACGAGTACAATGTTTGCTACGTACGAGATGTTGGTGTTTTTTATGCCTCATTTCTGTCTGTTATTCTGAGATGTGGTAGGAAAAGGATAATCCTTTTTCTTTTGATGCATTCTTCCTGTCTGGAATATTCTACATGCCCATGCATTATGTGATGATGCACCCTTTTATCATGGTATTTCTTCATTTTATTTTAAGTGTTTCTAAAGCTATTGGTACTTAGTCATAGCAAACATATCTCTTTTGGAAAGGAGTTCTCATCCAAATTGAGTTTTTCTTCGGATTGAATTGCCAGTTATAGGAACCAACAAGACACTCTATGTTGTGTTTGGGACAATGGGTTGTGTTGTGTCTAATGTTTTGATAGAAGTTTATAGTGTTTGCTTTGGATTGTTGGCCTTTCTTTCAAGAGTGGTTGCGCCGCTTGGGTGCACCCATCTCTCTCTTTTGTACAGTTTGCTTTTTTATCATTAATATAGTTAATAAAAAGGCAAGACACTCTGAGTACCAGTGAAACTACATTAAGATGTTCCTTTTATCTCTTTTTGGTGCTCACTTTTTATTATATTCAGGATGGCAAGTCAACCTGCAATGAACACAAATAGACCTTCAACAGTGCAAATGAGCGGTCGACCGGTGGAACAGAAGAGCAATTGTTGTTCTTAAAGCAGAAAACTGGTTATGGTCTTGCTGGTTTGAGCTTGTCACCAAACTAACTTGGGATTTGGTGTTTCATTGGATATTGCACATTATGTGTACAGTCGTTCCCAGCATATCTAGTGCAGAAGTGTGAGATTGGTAAACCTATAATTTGTGATAATTGTACTTCAGCCAACATGTTATCTTCTTATGTATATGTTGCCCAGCCACATTTCAATATATCACAGCAGTCATGGAATCTCAAAATATTGTCTCCAGTTATGCATGTGGATGAACTTTGTCTAGGTACGCTGTAAATAATGTCGTTGGTATTTTGTGTCTCGTATTGGTTGATCTCTTTGAGTGGGCAGCAAAGGAGTCGTATGAGGAGCTTAACAAGGCGCAATCGAAAGGAAGAAGCAAAGAATGGATAGAATGAAATTGGACAATGGGAGGCAAAATTGAGATAGTGTAGAAACTACACCAAACCGGTCGACTGGTCCAATGCAGTTTTGTGCATTGGACACACATTCGGTCGACTGTCAATCGGTTCAAAATGGTCGACCGATTTGAAAACAGTTGATCAATTTGAAAATGGTGAAGTGGTCTAGATGATTTTTTCCATTTCGACTTTTTTCTGTGTTTACAATTATGAATTTAATGGGATTAATTCCTGTTCTGTAGGGATCGGTTTGGGATAATTCTTTGTATTTGAAGGGGTATTTTCATAGGTTTGAGATACGTCAAAAGCTAAGAGTAAGTTTTAGGTTTTGAGAAAGAACAAAGAGAAAATACCGATGATGGTGTGAATTTGTGAGAGATTTTTGTCTTTATGATGGTGTGAATTTGTGTGAGATTTTTATCCTTATATGTTTCCTTTCATAGTGGAAGCTTGCCCAAGAAAACGGAGGTATTTTCATTACCTCAATCAGGAGACCAACGTTATTATTTTTTTTTTGAAAATGGCTTAATATTAAAAAGAGTAGTTAGGGTGATCATGATCCACGACCTCCCCATACAAAAAGTTGTAATATAGTTAGAAAATTTGTAGCCAATTACATAAAGCATATTACCTGACAGTTTTGCAAAGTTTCTTTTACAACAGCAAAGGTCGTAGCCCAAAAACAGTCCAGGAGGCATGTTGTCAAAGAGGAGGGTGCAAGCTCGTTTTGTTTGTGGGGATTGTTCGAGATGTTCTCCCGCACGCTATTAGTTACCCGTCCACACAATTGTTAGCTTAAAGCACTTATAGATTAAATTTTGAAGCGAATCTGCTTTTTCCCTAAAATTAAGTTTGTTTCTTTCTAACCACCAAACCCAGAAAAAAACATTTATTAGTATGTTCCATTCTTCTGTACCTAAATCAAGACGATTTTGGGCATTCTTCTTATTGGATCAAGTTTAAGTATAGTAGTGTGTTCCATTCTTCTGTTCCATTTATTAGTATGTTCCATTCTTCTGTACCTAAAACATTTATTAGTATGTTCCATTCTATGTTGTTTTCTTGGATCAAGTTTAAGTATAGTAGTGTGGCTCTTTCCCAGAAGTAAGAAGCAAGTTTGCATTAAAAAAACAAGTGATTGATTGTTTCATTTTGAGTACCACATATTGGGCAGATTGGGTCAACGTTTACCCTTTTTTGATTGTCGCGTATCAGTATTCTACCTTCCACCATAAGCCAGTTAAATATTTTCAGCTTTTTGGCGGGCATGAGTTTTTCCAGATCCACCGCATCAATGGGTATCTGGTATCACCATGTATAAGGATGTTATAGAATTTTTGTGAAGTGAACTTGTCGTTTTTGCTTGGTTTTTGATAGACTTTCAAAGAGGGATAAACACCAAATAAAGTCTTCTCAACTTAATTGATTAAGTGTGAGAGGTGAATGTATTTATAGTAGTAGAGATGTACAAAATACATTGAACCTAGTCACACAAGAATACTTAGTGATTAAATAATACAATAATCTAGTAGGTTCTAGAATATTCTAATACAATGGATGTGGACACAAATATTTATACAAATAAGTTTAGATAATATTTTGACTAATGGTCCGGACTTGGATATTTTCATGGGCCTGAGATGGGTTTGGGTCGAAGGTGCAGGAAGTGAAGAGGACTTGGTGGCTTTGTGAGAATGTCATCCAATTGATCTGTGTTGGAGACGAAGCACACTTGTAATTGTCGGGAGGAAACTTGTTCTCGAACAAAGTGAAAAGCGATGGCGACATGTTTCATTCTGGCATGAAAGATGGGGTTGGAAGCCAGATATGTTGCTCTGAGGTTATCACACCAAAGGGTGGGTGTGGACTGAAGAAGTAGCCCAAGTTTGTTCAAGAGATTGTGGATCCACAGAACTTCCGCAATAGCTTGAGAGATTCCACGATATTCTTCTTCAGTTGATGATTTGGCCACCATTTGTTGTTTCTTTGATCGCCAGGAGACTAAGATTTTGCCCATAAAGATGTAATAGCCCGTGGTTGATCTTCTATCATCTTGATCACTTGCCCAATCAACATCTGAGAATGCATGGAGGGCACTTAGGTTTGTTGAGGTGGACTTAGAAATATGCAATACAAATTTCCTAGTTTGCTTAAAATATCTTAAAATTCTTTTGACGAATGTCCAATGTTCTTCCATAGGATGATGCATAAATTGGCAGACTATATTTACAGAAAACATGATTTCAGGACGGGTAAGTGTCAGATATTGAAGATCACCTACAATACTTCTATATAGGAATGAGTCTGTCATAAGTTATCCAGAAAATTTGGAAAGTTTGATGGTTGAGCATGTAGGAGTTGAAATTGTTTTGGCCTCATGCATTTTTGTTTTAATTAACAGATCTTGAATGTATTTGTGCTAACATAAGAAAAATCCATTTTGATAAAAGGAAGCTTCTTATCCAAGAAAATAATGTAAATGGCCTAAATCTTTTAGAGAAAAAGTAGAATTAAGTTTAGATACCACCTGATGTAGAAGTAAAGGGGAACTACTTGTGATGATAATATCATCCACATATACCAGAATAAGGACGGTATGTTGTTGCTGTAGGACAAATAAAGAAATGTCAGATTTAGTTGAATGAAAACCTAGAGAGACAAGTTTATCTGCCAGTTTGGTGAACCAAGCTCGAAGGGCTTGTTTTAGTCCATAAATGGCTTTTCGTAGGTGATAGATGTGGTCTGGATAGTTGGGATCAGAATATCCAGGGGGTTGAGACATAAAGACATGCTCATATAACTCTCTATTTAAGAAAGCATTATTGACATCAAGTTGCGTGATGACCCATTCCCGAGATATAGCAAGAGTAAGAATAACACGTATTGTAACAGGTTTGACCACATGACTAAAAGTATCAGTATAATCTATCCCTTCTGTTTGATGAAATCCTTTGGTTACAAGACGAGCTTTGTAGCGATCAATAGTTCCATCAAGTTTTCTTTTTAAACGAAAAACCCACTTACACCCAATAACATTAGTTGCATTATTTTTAGGAACAAGGGACACTCTTTTGTTCAAAAGTAAGGCATTAAACTCATCATCCATCGCTCTTCTCCAGTTTCCATCCTTATATGCCTGGGAAGAACAAGTGGAGTCTATGCCATGAAGTGGTGATGGTGCAAGTGGATGTTTGGTAGTGGAGAAAGTTTGATAATCAGGAAAGGATTTCACTATTCTGGTGTTATCTTTAGTTCTGGTGGTCATTTGATGAGATGGGGGAATGGTTGATGGTGGAGAAATTGTAGTAGGTGGGTTATCTGGTGGTTCAAGAGGTGGATTCTCTGGTGGTTCAGGAGTGAGTTCTCTGGTGGGTCAGGAGGTGGGTTGGTAGTAGAGAGAGACAAAGTTGGAGTAGGCCCAGGCATAGGGTCAACTAGAGTAGTGATGTCAGAAAGATGTAACAATGGTATAATAGATGAAGAGTTACTACAACTTCCAGATACCTTATTTGTTGGTACCTTTTGAAAAGGAAAATAATTCTCATAAAAAATAACATTACGAGCAATATACATTCTTCCAGACTCAACATGAAAACATTTATAACCTTTGTGCATAATATTGTAACCTAAGAAAACACATCGACGAGAACAAGATTGTAATTTATGTGCATTATATGGTCGAAGGCAAGGAAAACAAGAGCATCTAAAGACTTTTAAAGAAGAATAATCAGGTGCTTTGTTAAATAATTTTTCAAAAGGTGAAACAGAGTAAGTCAAAGATGGAATTCTATTAATTAGAAAAACAACAATTGTAAACACATGATCCCAAAACAAAGATGGTAAAGATGCATGAGAAAGTAGAGATAAACCACAGTCAACAACATGTCGATGCTTACGTTCAATTGATCCATTTTGTTCATGCATATGAGGACATGATATTCTATGAAAAATACCATTAGCTTCTAAAAACTTAGAGACAGATCGAAATTCACCACCCCAATCACTCTGAAAAGTTTTAATATGACAAGATAAATATTTTTCAACCTGCAACTTAAATTTTTGAAAGGTTGGTAAAACGTCAAACTTGCATGCACTACGAAACAACAACGTATAACAACTATAATTATCAAGAAAACTAACATAAAACCTACAACCAGTATGAGAGATAATAGGTGCTGGTCCCCAAACATCAACGTGAATAAGTTCAAGGGGAGAAATAACTCTAATGTGGGTATGAGTAAAAGGTAGTTTGTGATTTTTAATAGAAAAGCAAGTATGACAAGTATTTAACAAGTTCCTTCCACATGTGGGAAGAACATTATTACGTAGAATATTATGAACAATTTTAGCAGAGGGATGACCAAGTCTTTGATGGCATATATCAGCAGTAGTCCTTTCACCAAGGAATGCAACTTTGAGAGGCAAGGTCCCAGAAAACTAGAGATGGCAGAGACCATGCTCAAGCTATCCCTGAAGAAGGACCTGGCCCGAGTAAATATCCTTCACAAAATAGCAAGTAGGATAAAACTCAAAATACACATTATTGTCAGTAGTAAATCTAGCAACACTAAGTAGCTTCCGAGTTACACTAGGATAATAAAAGACTTCAAGTTTTTTTAATGTTCTAGAAGAAGAGGGAATAGTAAGAGAACCAATACGCATTATTGGCAAACTTGTACCATTGGCGGTCCTAATGAGGTTAGAACCAGTGTAATCATGAGAGTGTTGAAGGGTTGAGTTGTCATTGATGAGGTGATTAGTAGCTCCTGAGTTTGGATATCAGGCTTCATCTGCTATGTTGCAATAGGTTGCAATCATAGCAGTTGGAGGTGGTTCTTGATAATTTTGATCAAGACATTTATAGCACTGTAGTGCAGAATGTCCCATTTTGGAACAAATCTGACACTGAACTCTGGGGCAAGCAATTTTGGACGAGTTGGGATAAGGTGGGTTGGTATTATTAGAGTATCGGCCACGACCTCTAGATCTATTATTGCGCCCACCATGAGTATTATTTGAAGCTCGAGTTGCGACATTACCAGAAAGATCAGACGCAGTCGTGTTGCCCTCAAGTCTAATTTCATGACTCAGTAACATAACATGCAAATCATCAAAAGTGGGGGAATCATAGCGTGTTGATATAGAAACAACAAAGGAGTCATACTCCGTTCCCAAACCCGCAAGCACATGCAATACAAGATTAGAGTCAGAAACAGGATGCACAACATCAGACAGACTATCAGAGATAGATTTCATTTTCTGAATATAGCCAGAGATAGAAAGGGTTCCCTTTTTCGTTGTCTGTAATTGAAGACACAACTGAATAATACGAGACCTAGACTAAGACACAAACACATGTTCTAATGTAATCCAGGCAGACTGCGAGGTATTACAACCAACTGTCTGTGTAGCACCCCCAAATCCGTACTCGGGACACAACGATCAATCAAGACTAAAACAAGAGAATAAGGGACATTACAAAAAATATGATTAAATCGAGGCTTCAAATTCAAAATAAGCATAATGTCAATGTCAGAGTACAATGCGGAAGGAAATACAAGAAGGTGAAAACCTACTACAACAACTACGAGATACAAAGAAATTACATTAGCTGAGCTCACGTTCCAGTCCTTGCATCCCAAGCACAAGTCGCCTCCTGCGGCGTCCCACCTGCACACGTTCAACGTACGCCTGAGTCTCAAATCAAGACCTAGTACACTACCCCAACCCGACACCAAACAATGTCTAGCCATCCCTGACGGCTCACACTGGTTTCGTGTCCCAAGGCGATCACGCGCCCAACGAAGACGAGCGTGCACCTCGACCCCCACCACGCATCCAATACACAAGGCAACACTCAACCCGCTCTCACGGCAGAACTGTCACACGTCTAGCGACGACCACGCACCCGTGAGCAACGCTCCCAATGGTCACCTGTCACAATGTTGGTGAGCTGACTAGTTTCGCATCCGGCTTCGGAAGCCAACTACACACCCGAACCCATGAGCAACGCTCCAAAACGGTCACTCGTCACAACGTGGGTATGTCCTTCCCGAACCGCCACAACAACTAGGGAAAAACTCTAACCTCTAGTCATATGTGCCTCACACATCATCCATACTACTCAACCACACGCCCGAGTCCGTGAGCAACGCTCCAATGGTCACTCGTAACAACGTAGGTGAACAATCGATTCCCCAAACCTCTCACAATCGCACCGTCTCACAAGTTAAGGGGTAAATGCAATCTACCCCCAAAAGCACGGGTCAATGACCCCAACAAGATATAGAGAAATAAATAATAAATGAGACTATAAAATCATAAGAGCAGTGTAATGACTTTATAACTTTAAACCCACAAACCAAAGTACAGGGGTATAAGTGTAATTTTACCAAAATTTCCGTACGAAAACATAATTCTCATAAGTTCAACGGAAAAACAATAAATTTTCCAATTTATAAAATTTCCTACAATATATATGGATTTCCAGGGTGAAGAGGGTAATTTTCCCTAAATTAAAACATTGTTCACAATTACGGAAAACCCAAGGTTCATTAAGCAATTAATTCAATTATTCATTATTTATTCAAATTCAATAAGATCTAGGAATTTTCTAGCAAAAGTCTAATTATTAAATTAATTAAACAAATACACTAAAATCTAGGGTTTTCCTGGCAAATTATTCAGTGATTAACTATTTACCCAAATACCATTAAACTACAATACCTAATCTGCAATTAAACAAGATTAACTTATTTTACTAATATACATAGAATCCATGATTTTCTTGCAATTAAACCAACTATCTCATTTAAACAAAAACAACTAAACTCCATACCCTTCTTGCAATTAACCCAAACAAAACCAAGACCCCACCCATCACCGGCGATGCCCCTGCCATGGCGACCCACCGCCAGCGACCTGCACGGCCCGAGCAATCTAGAAGACACAGCAGCTTCCTCTGGCCACCGCGCTACCAGCACAGTGGTGCTTTTTCCCCTTGGCCGCGTGCGCACCAGCCGCACGCGACCGTGCTGCCTCCGGTGCTGCCCTACCGGTCGGCCGTCGATCTCCTCCTCCAATACCCCGAGTCTCCTCCACTCCCAAACCTGAACCTAAAGGGGTGGGTGGCGTACCTCGTCCCATCAACGTCGTCGGACCCACACTCGTGTTGACGGAGACTCACATCATCTCCCTCGTCGTCGCTGGAGCTTCTCGTCGGAGATCGAAGGGGGGTTGGGTGGCTTGAAATGGATGGGTTCAGGGTTGGTTCAGTGAAGAAGAAAGTGGGGAGAGAGAATGAGTAAGTGTTGGGTTAGGATTTTATAGTATGTCCCAAGACTCCCTCAGTTAGAGAAGCAAGTAACCATCCCAACAAAAGTTGGTCTTGACAAGACCAAACCTTGAACTCAGGGTTGGGAATGGTTAGGGCATCATCTAAAAGTTGGGGAGGAGAGGGAGTAGAACCATCCAAAAACCCGTACAAGTCATTACCACGAACAATAGACAATATTTTGGGATCACCATAGTAAGTAGTTCGTGCGATCTAGTCACATATGTATGGGGAAGGATAAAGTCGAAGAAACATGCAGAAAGGTGGAGGTGCTAGTAGAAGAACTGGTTTGAGAGCTCTGACTAGACGTCATCATAGCTAAAACAATAGCACAAAGATTATAGAAGGTGTATAATAATAATAAAATCTTAAAATCCAGAAATTGTGTACTATTTTGAAAAAAATATATATAATAAGATCGGTAAAAAAACGAAAAACATGGATTTACCACACATGGATTCTTATTGATCTAAGGTCAATAGTGCTCGATGTCTTTACCACACATGGATTCTTCAAAACATGGCTTTACCAAAATGTCTGATTTCAACATACACAACATCCCCTCCTATTGTGTCCACTTTTATGTTAACATCGATTGATCGCGATGGACACCCGACAATGCTCTATGCTTTATGACTTAATATGGAAGTAATTAATTTAGACACCCCATCGAGGAAAGGAGGAATTTGAACCGCAAAAAGCAGAAGAAATCCTCTTAATATTTCCAGTTTCCTTTCAGAGTCCAATGACAGTTCAAAACTCCTCCCAGCGTATTCCTCGTTTCCTCCCGGCGTTCTTCCAAGTCGAAGAAAAAATTTCTTTCAACTTCTTCCCTCGACTGATGGATTCTCCCTGTCCTGCTTCTTCATCTGAAGTGGTGGTGCATCAGGTATGTCGACGTAACCGTCGTTTGTTCCGTTGTTTGATGTGCAAGGTTGCTGAAGTCGGTGTTTTTGTTGTCTTAGGAGTCCACCCACTACTTCCAGCTGTCCAAATGCTACTGGAAATCGATACAACAGGACCTATTCGGGGGGACCCCCTTCGGTCACTTCCTAACGTTGAATAACGTCTTGGTGGATAACGACATTGTGGTCTGGTTCGTCGACCACTATGACCCCAGTGAGGTCGGGTTGAGGCTTGGGTCTGGGATAATCCCCTTTACAGAAGAAGACGTCACCCTAATTCTGGGTCTAAACTTACGTGGCAAGACAATCCACATGGATTCAATAGGCGTCACAAACTTTTTCGGAAGGAGGACCTTTTCACGGATCAACTCCATCCTCAGATGATAGGTGTCGGCTGATGGGGGAGCACCTAGACCTATCAATTGGGTCGTGTTCGTGTACTATCGTGTCTGACAGTTCTACATTCGTGTAAGGATTTCTTGTTATCGTGTATAGTACAAATTGAAAGGATTTAATCATGTTTAGATTGAAAATAGTTAAGTGACATGCTATATTGATATTTTTCATTCCAAATAACATCTTAATTGACTATTATTATGTAAAAACAATTGATTATCCAACAAAATATGCAGTTCGTGTCAGTTCATGTACTGATGAGAATTAAATTTATACCGCAAGTGCACGACGTCAATGAAGACGTGGCAAGTACGGGTCGAACACAAGAAGGGAGAGATATTGTTATTTTTGTAATTTTCGAATTAAGGAAGAAAGAGAGAGAAATATGTTTGGTTTGAGATTTTTGGTTTTTAATTTTCTAAAGCAAGAACAACAAAAACAAATTAAAAATAAAGCAAAGATGGATGAGAGTCCAGCGGGTGGAGGTTTAGATGTCGGGTTTTGTTTAGAGAAATCTGGAACTTATAATAAATCACATTAGTTATAAAGCATTACATGATAAATGATTCAACATAAACTCAAGTAATCAAAATATACTAACACGAAATTAAAATAATAACATCATTCTTCTTCTCATCACCCTAAATCCGTCACCCCCACCCTTTGGAGAGAGTTAGAAACTCATGGATGGAGGGAAGGAGAAGGGGTCCTAGAGAAACTACAAAAGAAAACTAAAAAAACACAAAATAAAAGAACATAATTTTATTGCTAAAAAGAAGAACTAAAAAACAAGACTATGACCCTTCACAACATCGTTTCGGGGCTATTTATAGCCGACACAAGGAACCTTAAGTATGAATAAGGAAGGACACGTGCTATTACACGACTGGACGAAATTTATAGACACGGATCGCACCCCATGCGGCGTTTCCGCCGCACATTGACCGTCAGATGCGGCGGAATCCCCTCCTGGTTGGCTCGGATTGTTTTGTTCTTTTACGGGTGTGTTTTTGGTATGTTCTAGATGGCCTCCACGCGTCTCGATTGATTTCTTTCCTTTCTTTTGAGCTCCGAATTTATTTCTTCATATATTTGGAGATCCAAATTGATTTTTCTTTAAAACTTCTCCAAAATAATATTTTGGTACTTTAATTTGAAGTCGGGTCCTCGGCTTTTTGCAATTAAGTCCCTGACTACTTTTGTGCTTAAGTCATTGGCCTTTTTGTAATTAGGTCTTTGAATGTTTTATGCTTGGATGGACTTCAATTTGAATCCCGATAAGCTTGACTTGGTCTTTATGATAGAAATGAGTCTTTTGCACTTGTTTATGCTCGGGATATGGGTAATTTGCATTCAGGTCCATGTATTCTGTAAATAAGACTAAACACATACCTTAGTAGCATTTATTGATATAAAATTAATCTAAATGAAAGACATATGATGCAATGTATGCAATGCATCAAATACCCCCACACCTAGATTTTGCTAGTCCCTAGCAAAACAGAATATAAGAAAAATGAAAACAGGGAAATCCTAACTCACTTTCGTAGGGATCACGGTTGCACTTAGCATGTGCAACAAGTCTTTAAACCCCCTAGTTTCGTTAGAGGACGAGTTTTGTCTCGTGATGGTTTTCAGTTGACACACCCACAAAGTCTTAATTCAACATTTCATTAATAACTCTCAATATCTCCACCTCAACCTTATACATCTCACTTAGAATTCTTGCATGCTCATTATATAAATCTAACTTATAAGAAATCTGACTTGGTCTTTGTTCCTCCAACATTCACACCACTAACCCTTCTACACATGTTATCACTTAAATTATTTTGCACGCGTCCTCTGGTGGTGAAGTATCATTCGGATCAACCATGGCATGGATCATTCTTTTAGCTTTGGGCCTTGAGTATCTTAAAGTATTTTTCCCCCGTGATTCAACACATTTGCTTTTTTTGACACTTTTACCCTTTTTGCATTCGTGTAGCGAGTTTGGTTGATAATCCCGAGCTGGTAGACTCAAGTTACCGGGTTTCAAGATACCCCTACGGACCAGTGACTCGAAGGCTTGGGTTTTGTAATCATTTTGCAAAATGTGCTTTCCTCACTTTATTCCTTTATTTTTATTTTACTTTTATTTTCCTCAAGGCTTAATTGCTATTAGAAGTCCACACTTCCCGGTATATTTTCCTCAACCTCTGCTTTTTATCAACCACTTCAAAGATTTGATTCATCCAATTTAAATGCATACATGTCTTAAAGGGTAATGGGTTATTTCTTTGGAACTTAGATTTATGTCATAATTTCTACAAGCAGAACTATATAATAAGGAACAAAAACTCAATGCATTTTGTACACGGGTTTTGGCAGTTCAATCTTAAGCTTTGTCATGGAATATTGATTTTTTTAACAAATAGAATATATTGATAGATAAACACCCCACACCTAAATCATGCATTGTCCTCAATGAATGTGAGCAAGATACTACATGGATTTATGCATGAAAAAGGAAAGATCTCACCAACGTGAAGTACAAAGGAAAGTTCATGGCTATGTTGATGGATAAAACCCGAATTCCCTCAAAACCTGTGAGATGCTAAAGAAGGGATTCAAATACAGGAAACAAATGGGCCCCAAATACTCAAAGGTTGGAGCCCACACAAACGATGCTCACTGAAGGAGTCTTTTATTGTACTTTTTTATATATAATTATGTACAAACATAAGTTCCCATCTTCATTTGTCAAAGGACATCAAATGGGAACCTCAAAAGTGGGTCAATGCACTTGGAAAGGGAACATGACACCACGTAGGGCCAGAATACGCATGCGTGAGCCCTCTTCACAAAGAGCATCTGATGAAATGAGAGGTTCATGAATTGGACGCAAATGCGTCTTATTCAAAGGATCAAACTTAAAGAGCTTGAACCTCTCGAGAGTTTGGGAAATAAGGGGCAACGGAAGAAGAGTTTCTCCTGTTGCGGTGCTGAAGTTATGATCGTCAATCCAAACTCTCCAACCAACTGGCTGGTGCGTCGGAGCGAGGTCAAGAACCTCGTTAGACAAATCCGACTCACCAGGCGAACAAAAAGTGGGTCTTATACCCAAGGTATCCTCCAAGGAACTCCTAATACCATCATGAGCAATGTAGTTGTTTGATGTTCCATCATTTCCAAGATGATCAGGAACAATAGTGAGAAGCAAACTCTCATCAGGTTGTTTGAAATTGAGGGTACTAGGGAGCTCTTGCTCCACCAGAGGTGAGTCCTTAAGAGGCACAACATGAAGATCATGTGGCTCAAGGGCCACGAGACAAGAAGATAAGGCACAATCCCGTGCCGACTCATGATGAAATTGGTCCATGTTATTCTTAATGTGAATCGAATCCTCCATTAAGTGATCGTGAATTGAAACCCCAAGTCCTTCAGATTGACTAGGAGTTTGACTTTGAAATATTGTGCTTTGAATTTGTGGATGTGGTGGTGGTTCGATATCAAACGATGAATCCTCATGTTGACAAGAAAAGTTACTTTCCTTACGTTCACGTAATTGCTGCGACATTTGACTCAATTGCAGTACCATATTTTGTGTTGACTGTTGAGTGGTTTTCATGAACGTAAGGAAAGTTTGTTCCAAGGAATCAGGTATGCGGTCAACTATGAGGTTCAAGTCAGAGCTTGGGAAATTTTGAGGTTGGGTGTTGATGGGCTGAGAATGGGTCCAATGATTTGAAGTGGGGTGTTGGTAGAATTCTGGGTATTCGGGAGGAGGATATTGGGGTGAAAATGAAGTGTAAGAATTTGGATATGAATTGTCTCCCCACGAATCCATCACTCTCGGGTTGTACGCGGATGCGTAATGGTCATATTGAGCATTTTGGAAAAATGTATGCTCATACTCAGGCTCTGGGGGAACATAAGGTCATTCCCTGATAACATGACCACTCAACCCACAACAGTCGCACGGTACGGCTACTGGAGCCACCGATGCACTCATGTTGTCTGCCATACGCATGAAGGAGGCAAAAGTTTGTTGTAATGTCTCAGTTTGTTGACCAGCATATGATCCAACATAACTAGATTGTGGTCTAGCAGTCGGTGCCTCTCTCATGTTACCCCAATATGAAGATTGCTCAGTCACACAATTAGGATTATCCCAACCATACGAGGTGTTTGTCTGAGCAACCCCAGGTTGCATGGGTCCGGAATGTAGGATTTCATGTTTAATTGTTCATATATATTTTTCGAATTTTTATGCATAATAAGGATCAATTACAATTTTCTACGATTTATTTCATACATGCATCGGTTTGTTTTAATAACTAGTTTCAAAACTTATTAAAACAAACACAAGGGACTCCGAAATTTATACCTAGAAGTTCTCTAAAACTTCTTGATGTTCCAGAGACGTTGAGGAAGACTATCGTCGCTTCTCGTTGCGCCGGATGCCTCCGAGTGTTCACCAAAACCCTAAACAAGGTTGGAGAGAAAGGAGCTAGCCAATCAATTTCCAAACAAGCTTAGAATCTAGCTACAAACCCCTTCCTTAATCTCTGAGATTTCTCCTTCAAAAGACTTAGAAATTTAAGATAATTTTCGTGGCTTTTGTGGTGAATTAGGAGAGAAAAGAATTAGCAAAACACATGTGTGTCAATTAATGAGAATAAGGACCTATTTATAGGCTCCAATCTTACTCTTAATCATCGTTATTCTAAAGCCATGTTCTTTTGACATTTTCTCTCATAAACTAATTCCAAAATGCATTATATGCACCCACAAAACGTTTGACCAAGTTTGGAGCTAATCCAACCATTGATCAAATTAATATCTTAATTATCAAAGGCAGAAAATCGATTGGGACTCGGTCTACCGAGACATACTCGGTTAACCAAATATGTCACGTTCGGATTTCCGTGCACTTGACGGATGACCGATTCTTAAGGAGAAAAATTCTTCTTAACCATTCGGACGAATTCGCGTCTTTGACCGAGTGCCATTTGGTTAACCGAAAATATCGGAACTGGACATTGTTCGGTCGACCGTTTCTGGTTCGGTACACCGATCCAGAGTTCCAGGCACTTTGGTCAAGTTCAGTCAATCAACTTGACCATCCGTTCCACGTTCGGTTGACCGATCCACAGATCCTTCGGTCGAGCGAACCATAACGGATTACCGAACTTCTACCCGATTTTGCCTTTTCAAATTTTGGATTTATTTCCAACAAAATTTGAACTTTAGGGGTTTTATCAAATTCACAACTTATGCAATATATTATCCTATGCAATAATAAATTATTGCACCCCATAATATATGCATCTCATATGAATTTATCATGATTCTAATTATGTTATATACAACATAATTGATTTTACTCGTTCACCACATGTGTCATATTTTCTATAAGAAACCCGACGCATTATATGAACAAAAAATCAAGCTTCTTGTTTCCCGATTTTTGCGGTGTGACCTATGGGAGGATCTAGACTAAGTTGGCAGTGATATTAAGAGCTTAATATCACAAGCTATAAGCGGTATCTAGCTACACATTATAGCTCCCAATTAGTTAGATGTCTTAATTCCACTCGAACCAAAACCCGATCCATTTAGTGATGGAGTGCACCACTTGTGTCCGTCCCTTGCCTCATGATATTAAGAATACACACAAAGTAGTATTGTGTCATCTTTGTATTAGTATTCATTTCTTGATCTCTTTAAGTTAGTTATAAATATGTGACTTAACTCAAATCACATTGTGCACATTATAACTTTGTTTTATCAAGGGTCCCACTAATATCTTCACTCAATTAAGTGGGGCAATGATAATCTTTTGACTAACTATCTTCTCCAACAAAAGTCATACTTAACCAACCAATGCCTTTACACTACACTCATCGATAGCTCAAGACACTAGTCTAATTAAGCAATTCTTAAGTGATCGGATATAAGTCTCATATCAAAGGACCAAAGACACAGTAAAACATTAATGACACAGAAAACACAATTCTATAATGTTTTACTTATTAGCTCTATTCAGTATACAAAAGTAATATTTTCCTCTTTTGTGTATCCGTGTTGTCACTCACTTGTAGAGCTACAATGATCTATGACCAACACGACAATCATAACTCGGTAATTGATGTCCCATGTTAATTACCATGATTGTGAATATCTTTTTGTTTTATGTAAACCAATATCTTTTAGAGCTCTACGGTTAAGGACCAAGAGTCTATTCCTTAACACTTCTAAGAGACTAATAACATAAACAAGGAACAAAATGATTTCTCATTCAATTCATAATAATTGGCATTTAAAAGTAAAACTTTTAGAACACATTCCCTTCAATCTCCCACTTGTTATTAAAGTTTACTTTCACATACATACTCAATGTATAAAACAATAAGAACTAGGGTAAACCCCATTATATATAAATCATCAAGCCAATCTACATGGTTCCTCAATCCCATGGACTCGAAATGCATTTCGCCCTTGGCTTGGGATAATGGTTTTGTGAATGGATCATCTATGTTGCTGTTGGTGTCCACCCATAATAGATTTATTTTGCCTTCATCGATGAGGTCACGCGTCACGAAGTACTTACGATCCATGTACTTCACTTTGTGGTGTGATCTAGGATCCTTGATTTGCAAGATAGATGCACTATTATCGCAAAATAGCTCAATGGGTCCCTCGCTCGTGGGAACTACTCCAAGCTCTTCAAGGAACTTCTTGATCCACACTCCTTCCTTGCTCGCTTCAGCGATAGCCATTATTTCGGAAGCGGTGGTTGAATCGGCTGTAGTGGTTTGCTTCCAGCTACGCCAACTCACAGCTCCACCATTCAGAAGAAAGACGTATCCTGATTGCGACCTTCTATCGTCTGGATCACTCATGAAACTCGCATCCGAGTACCCTTCGGCTATCAACTCCCTTTGTCCTCCATAAACAAGAATCTTATCCTTAGTCCGGTAAGGTACTTAAGGATATTCTTGACCACAATCCAATGCTTAGGACCTGCGTTGGACTGGTGACGACTTGTCACGCTTAGAGCATACGAGATATCGGGTCTTGTGCAAGTCATCGCGTACATGATCGACCCAATTGCCGAAGCATAAGGGACATCCTTCATGTACTCTAAGTCCTTACATGATTGCGCACGTTGAGACTTCTTGAGTTGCACACCCATACTCATTGGCACACTGCCCTTTTTGGAGTTGTTCATCTTGAACCTTTTCAAGATCTTGTCAATGTATGTACGTTGACTCAGGCCAATGAGTCTACGGGATCTATCTCGGTATATCTTGATTCCCAAGATGTATTGAGCCTCACCCATATCTTTCATTGAAAATGCATATTTCAATGAACTTCTCGTTTGCTCAAGCAAAGGAATATGATTGCCCATGAGCAATATGTCATCGACATATAAGATTAGGAATACTACATGGATCCCACTAACCTTCTTGTATATACAAGGTTCTTCCTTACTTTGAATGAAGTGAAGCTTCTTCACTTCCTCGTCAAAGCGTTTGTTCCAACTCCTTGATACTTGCTTCAATCCATAAATGGATCTTTGAAGCTTGCATACCTTCTCTCTATTCTTTGGATCTTCAAAACCTTGAGGGTGTACCATGTACACATCCTCCTCCAAGTTCCCATTAAGGAACACCGTTTTGACATCCATTTGCCATATTTCATAATCATGAAATGCAGCAATAGCGAGCATTATCCGAATAGACTTGAACATGGCAACTGGTGAAAAAGTTTCATCATAGTCAATTCCTTGAACTTGAGTGAAACCCTTTGCTACAAGCCTCGCTTTGTAAGTTGTCAAGTTCCCATCCATGTCCATCTTCCTCTTGAAAACCCATTTATTTTGAATGACATTTTTCCCTTGAGGAAGGTCAACCAAGCTCCATACTTGGTTATCATACATGGATTCTATTTCGGATTCCATGGCCTTAAGCCATAGTTTGGAGTCTTTCTTTTCCATTGCTTCTTGGAAGGTTAAGTGATCATTGGTATCAAGTACCATGATTTCATGAAGTCCCAGATACAAGTCAGGTTTCTTCCTTTCCCTCGTTGACCTTCTTAGTTCTTTTGGTTCTTCTTGTGTCTCTCGAACTTCTTCCATAATTTCTTGAGGAGTGGGTTCACGTTCAACTCTTGAACGTACACTAGGTGGGGATGATTGAGATTCTCTCACAATTTCTTGCGAGGGTCTCTCACTCATGCTCCCACTAACCAAAGGAATCTCGGTTGGGCCTTCACGATCTTGAATGTCATCATTCATGTCATGATCTTTTAGAGTATCTTAAGTTTCCTCAAGCACAACCCTACTCCCACTACTTTTTACCCTTTCCAGATATTCATTTTCCAGAAATGTGACATCCCTCTCTACAATCACTCAATTGGAGGTGATATGCCAAAAGTAGTATCCTCTTGTCTCACGAGGATAACCTATAAAGAAGCACTTATCCGCTTTTGGTTGAAGTTTGGTCGACATCAATTTCTTGACGTAAGCCTCACAACCCCAAATCTTGAGAAAATTGAGCTTGGGTGTTTTACCACTCCACATCTCATAAGGAGTTTTCTCCACGGATTTGGATGGAATATTATTTAGTGTGTAAGTCGCAGTTTTTAGTGCATAACTCCAAAAGTAAAGAGGTAATTCCGCATGACTCATCATTGATCGAACCATGTCGAGCAATGTCCTATTCCTCCTTTCGGATACCCCATTCCACTGAGGTGTACCGAGAGGGGTGAGTTGAGGTATAATACTAAACTCCTTTAGGTATGAGTCAAATTCGGCACTTAAGTACTCACCTCCACGATCTGTTCGTAGAGACTTGATTTTCTTGTCGAGTTGGTTCTCTACTTCATTCTTGAATTCTTTGAACTTGTCAAAGGATTCACTTTTGTTTCTCATTAGATAAACATATCCATAACGACTATAATCATCCGTGAACGTAATGAAGTACCTGAAACCATCTCGTGCACTCGTACTCATTATACCACATACATCAGAATGTATCAAATCCAATAAGCCACTCGCCCTTGGACCTCTCTTCTTGAAAGGCTTTTTGGTCATTTTTCCCATTATACATGGTTGGCACGTCTCCAATGATTTAAAATCAAGTAGACCAAAAAGGTTAGCTTCTTGCAATTTCTTGATGCACTTTTCATTTATGTGACCAAGACGATAGTGCCACAAGGGAGTATCTTTCTCGTGAGTTGTCTTAAGTCTTTTGTTATTGATATTAAAGATTTGTTTATTATTCAATTCAAGCAAATAGAGACCATTCCTTATGAATGCATTTGCATAGAAAACACCATTCTTCGATATAGACAAGCAAGAATTTGAAATATTTATATTGAAATTATCCATATCTAAGTATGATACAGAAATACTGTTCTTGCTAATCGAAGGCACATAATAAACATTCTTTAGACATAAATTTAAACCACTACATAATTGAAGCACCACAGAACCTTGTGTAACCGCAGAAACGCTCGCACCATTTCCGACCTTCAATTCTACCTCGTTCCTTACGAGTTCCTTCCTATCCATGAGTAGCTGCACATTAGAAACTATGTGAGCACAAGATCCGGTATCAATTACCCAATCCTGGACAAAGGTGGCTAAATTTATTTCAATAACAAATATACCTTTGGCTTTTTTGGGGTGCCGACGTTCAATCATTCCGTTGTCAAGGTCTTCCTTGTACTTGGGGCAATTTGGCCGGATGTGTCCTTTTTCACCGCAGTGAAAGCACTCCATGTTGGGAGTTGGAGATTTCTGAGATTTCCCCCTCGAGGCACTCTTATGAGCACCTCCTACTCCCTTGCTCTTGATTGATCCACTTTTGGTAGATTTGCCCTTTCCTTTACCAATCTTTTGGCTCCTCCCATGGACGGCAAGGACATGCTTGTCCCTACCCTTGCCCATGTCAACTTCAGCAGTTTTGAGAGCGTTGTGCAGCTCCTCAAGACTCACCCCTTTTTCACGCCCATGGTAGTGCATCACAAAGTCCTTAAAGGACGGGGCTAGAGAGCCAAGAATCATATCTTCAGCAATGTCCTCGGGCATTGGTGAAGAGAGCTTTGCCAACTTCTCAAGGTACTCTTGCATCGTGAGAAAATGCATGGATACCGATGTTCCCTCCGCCATATGACACCTTGTGAGTGCGATGGTGGTCTTATAGCGCTCCTTTCGAGCACTATCCATGGACATCTTAGATAAAGCCTCCATGGTCTTCTTGGGTTTTGAATCCAAGTATTTCGCTTGAAGCGAGTCACCCATGGATGCTAGCATAAGACCGTGAACTTGGTTCTCTTGGTCTTCCCACTTGGCATTAGCCTCTTTCTCTTCATCGGTTAATCTCTCATTCCATTTTGGGATTGGACCTTCCAAAATGTGAGATAGTTTCTCAAACTTTAACACGATGTTGAGCTTGAGTTGCCAACTAGTGAAGTTTGAGCCATCATTTGCTAAAGGGTGTTTTTCTATCATGGATCTTACGATAGGTTGGATGTTCGACATTTTTCTACAAAATAAATCATACAGGTTTTAATGCCAATTTTATGTTTTAAAACACATACATATATATCGAATATAAATGTAAATACTGCAAATAGAATTCTGCCCGTAAATGCAGTAATCCAAGATCCTATCAATTGTAATATAGACTAGCTAAGGGCTATCGAATACATCACAACATCAAGGTAAGAAAAACTCTTTCTAATCACAACCTTTTTGAATTTTAGCAATATTAGCATCTTCAAACTCTTGTGATTCTTGTCGTTTTAATTATGAGGGAATATGACCTATCCTCATAAGAAAAACGTTTTCCCAAAACCGAGCGAGGGCTCTAGGTAATGTTAAGAAAACTTATTTTCATTTGATACGAGATACGTTTATCCATTGTATTCACAACTAAACATACTTGGGGTTCACTAGGGTGAAACACACCTCCTATATTTAATTGTGGCACAACAATAGACAACCATTATATCTCCCACTATTCCCAAAGATGGAGGGAGCTATTGATTGATCGTTTTATATTTCTACCGCAAGTGCACGGCCGCGTTGAAGCGGTGGCAAATACGGGTCGTCCACTAGGAGGTGTGTCGACACTTGGTTTGTGCGAAAGCAAGGGGTAAAGAAAGGAGAAAAGGATTGGTTACACTAAACTACACTACAATGCTAAACTAGAATGCAAAAGGAAATGAAGATAAGCAATAAAACTAAACCCCAAAGGGGGTAGAGAACTGATGTGAACATAAAGATGTGTGTGTGTGTGTATTCAATTAAGCTCCTCACAACATGTAGTGCATGAAATCATAAAACTACATCCAATCTTGCCTCTACATGAATTAAGATAAGACTACATCATTAAAACATACAAGACAATGATTGGAATGAAGCTACATGAACTCAAGTATAAAGACTAGACCCTACTATGCCTCCACATGAATTAAGATAAGACTACATCATTAAAACATACAAGACATTAGCTAAGGTAAAGGCAACAAGAGTACATACACTACAAGTTGTGTTTCCAATATTAATTCCTATCCATATCCTAACCTTATCATTCCCCATAAAATAGGTCCACTAATCAAAGCATAAGCTAAGCTTCATTCAAGAGCATTAGCATATCAAAGATAAGAGTGAAAACCCATTAGATGGTTATGGAAATCATATAAAGCTTAAGGGATAAAGATAACACACACTTAATACACTACATGATTATATCACATATTTCTCCACCCCCCAAATGGGGATGGAACTACTCACACATATTTAAACTAACTACTCTAACAAAAGAAAGCATTAATACTAAAATGAAATTAATCTAAGCAAGCAAGAAATATTAAAGAAACTAAAAGAACATGAGACTAAAGAAACATGCAAGACATTGAAATTAACTAAGCAATGTAAAAACTAAAGCAAACAAAAACTTCTATTATTACTCACTCCAATTTACAAGCAGCCCTTCCTCCACCAGAGTTTTGCTTCAAGGCTTCACTCTTAGTAGGGAAGAAGGCCACCAAGAGAGAGATGGATACAATGGGAGGTGAAGAGTTCTATTTATAAGCATGGAAAAAGCTAATCCGGGACAATCCCCCGATGTGGGACTAAACCAATACCAAAAATAGCCTAAACGAACACTAATACAAGTCCAGGAGAAGTTGGGGCAGATCTTGCATGATCCAGACCGCCAATTGGCGGCCTATAAAGCCCAGATCCGTCTGGGTCTTCTGGTGGGCTTTCCTTGGTGTGTTTCTTGGTCTTGGATGCATCTAACTTGTTTAGTGGAGCTCCGACCCGAATCAAATTGATAAAATACTCCTCATGATGGTGTGGAGTTTCCTGTTTTGCTCTTAGGTCCTTCTGTCTTACGATCAGGTCCTTCTCCCTTGCATCTTGGTCCCCAGGTCTCACAATTAGGTCCTTTTTCCTGCTTTTGGGTCCTTTCATGGCTCTTCTCTTCAAACCTCTTTATTTCTGAAAACTAAACATAAAACTCGTCACGTAGCATTGCTTAGGTGTAAGATAATGGATATAAGGTACAAATATAAGCATGAAATGATGTCAATCAAATACCCCCACACCTAAGTTTTTGCTAGTCTCGAGCAAAACAAAGAAAGGAAAAAGCATACGAAAAACAAGAAATCCTAACTCACTTTCGTAGGAATCACGGTTGCACTTAGCACGTGCAACAAGCCGTTAAACCTCCTTGTTGCCAAGGAGGAGGAGTGTTGTCTCCTGAGGGTTTTCAGCGGATATACCTGTTGGCTTTTTGGCCTTAATCTAGGTTTTGATGATTTAATTAACCTAATCTTAATTATGATGATGTAGAGTAGCACACATATTGCATTGCATATATATTGCATGTGCTAACCTCTACAGGTGATCAAGACTCATGGAAGGAAGGAAATCAAGTCAAGATTTGTAATAAAGCTAAATGAAGACTTGTAATCTTGATTTTATTTTGAGTCTTAGGAACATGTGTAAATTGAGCATACAAGAGTTAAAAACCAATCACATACACAATAGGTTCCCTATAGAAGTCACACAAGAAATTTCACATTATTTGGACTTCATTAGATCACCCAAACCTTAGTCGGAAATCACTTATAAACTTAAACCCAGATTTCCTGTGTGAACCGGTCGACCGAACCAGTTCTCAGTTCGACCGGTTTATAACAGACTCTCCACAGTGTTTTTACCGAACTCTACCGGTCGACCGGTTCTACCTTTTCGGTCGACCGATCCCGGATTTTAATATGACCGTTTTTCTTGTCGTATTCCTATAACGGTCGTATTCGTATAAAACAAAACTTAACCCCAAAATACATTCGGTAACCGGTCGAACGAAGACCTTGTTTCGGTCGACCGGTTCAACATATTTTCAGAAACAAAATTCCCTGCTATCGGTCGACACATTTCTCGTTCGACCGATTGACCTTTGTCTCAACCGAATCCCCTTATCGGTCGACCGCCCCATACTTTGGTTCGACCGATTCACTTAAGTAGAGTTAAGTTCTAGCTCGTTTGTCCGACCGAATATTCTTTTGTTCGACCGTTCTCTTTGAAATCAAGTTAACGGTCGACCGGTTTACTAGTTTCGGTCGACCGGTTCTGGACAGATTTGCAGCCCGATTTTCTGCTTTGTGTATCTTGCACAAAACCCAATCAAATCTATCCCCAACGGCTAGAATACCTTAGGAGCTTATAAATAGAGGATCAAGACTTGTTGTTAACACAACTCTCCAACTCCAATTGTCCCAATACATTAGAGAGAAACCTCAATCCTCAAAGCTCCCAATTCTACACTCTTTAAGCCTAAACTTCACACACTTGATCATATACTCATCCTACTCAAAGTGTGCTCAATTAGAGAGTGAATCCCACTCAGTTACAAGTGTTGTCAAAAGAAGCAAGGACTTCGGTGAAAGCCCGAAGTGTCCCTCTCGGATTGTGAGAGGAAGATTTCAAGCAAGCGAGGGTTGTTCGCGTTGCTTGTGGTGTAAAGGCGTTCTCTCCCGGCCCGGAACGGGGAGTGGTTAGTGAAGACGTAGGCGGAGCTCGCGGAGTCGAGCGGAGCTTACAAGAGAGGACTAGGACCCGGGTGGGGTGCCGAACCTCTATAAAAACCGACGCGTCTTTTGTGGTTTGCATTGTCTTCTTTCTCTACTTGTTTGTTTATTCCGCTGCGCATTTGTTTGCTTAATCAAGTAGAAAATTAGGGATTAGATTAAAAGTGATTAGTGGACCCATAACCCACACGATCCTACATTTGGTATCAGAGCCTTGTTAGCTAAATTTCATTACTTTACCGTAATTTTAGCATGGCTTCAACATCTAATCACTTAGAGGGTTTATGCACCACAAGGCCTCCTTTGCTTAATGGGTCAAATTATGATTATTGGAAAAATAGAATGAAAATCTTTTTAATATCAAATGACCTTAAGTATTGGAAGTTTATTCAAAATCCATACATACCCCCAAATGAAGATGATTTAGATTCTCTATCTAGGGCTCAAATGAAAGAAATTGAAATGAATTCAAAAATTATGAATATTCTTTATTGTGGCCTTAATGAGGGAGAATACAATAGAATTAGGGGATGTGAAAGTGCAAATGAAATATGGCATAGGTTACAAATGCATCATGAGGGTGATAGCAAAACCAAAGAAACTAGGATAAGTCTCCTCATGCATAAATATGAAATATTTTCTATGCAAATCGGTGAGAACATAAGCGACATGAACACTCGCTTCACCGATATTACTAACTCTCTTTTGATTCTTGGAAGAAGGATAAATGAAGGAGAGATGACTCGAAAATTCCTCCGGTCATTGAGCAACGATTGGGAAGACAAGGTCGTGGCAATCGAAGAATCGCACGATCTTTCAAAATTGAAGATGGAGGAACTCATTGGAAATCTCATGGCCTATGAGCTCCAATTGAGTCATCGAAGAGAGAAGGAAGCATCAAAGAAAAACTCCGTGGTGGCATTACATGCAAATTTTGATGAGCCAAGGAGGGTGGAAGAAGAGGACATTGAGGTCCTTGCCCAAGACTTCTTCAAATACCTCAAGAGGGATAAAGGAGAAAAGAATGAAAGAAGAGGTAGAAGAAGTGAGAAAAGAGAAAAAGAAAAAGAGAGGGAGGAGAGTGAAAATGAGAGAAGAGAAGGGGAGAAGAAAAAGGAGAGAAGGGAGAGGAGAAAAGAAAAGGAGAAGAGCAAGAGAAGAGAAAGGAAGGAGGAAGCACACAAGGCTACATGGGATGATTCTTCATCACCATCATCATCGTCTTCTTCCTTGCAAAGTAGAAGAGAAGTGGCTCACTCATGCTTCATGGCTATTGAAGATCAAAGTGAGGTAGATTCTAACTCTTGTTCTAGTAATTCATGCTCAACTAAGTCTTATTATAGTGATAGCTCAAACTCTAGTGCAAATAATGAAAATTATACACATGATGAGCTTCAAAATGCATTTCATGATTTAGTTAAACAATATGAGATCATTTGTGAAAAGAACAAAAATGCTAGAAAAACTATAAATGATCTCAAATGCCAAATTGAATTAATCATGAATGAAAAGAATGAGGTGATTGCTAGACTTGAATCAAATGAATCATCACTTGCTAGTCTAAGTAAAACACCCATTGTTGATGAACATGTAGATCTTAAAGTTTCAAATATGCAATTAAGAAAAGATCTAGAAATGTTCACTAAAGGAACAAAAATGCTTGATATGCTTTTAGGTAGTCAAAGACAATCCTTAGCTAAACATGGTTTAGGATACAATGTTCAATTAAAAAACCATGTATCTCATACTACATTAAATGGCAAGCATTTATTTGTTAAGTCTACTTCCTCAAGTGTATGGGCACCCAAAACCAAAATGGTTTGGATCCCAAAAGCTAATGTTCAAGGACCCAAAGTAGTTTGGGTACCTAAGTCTACACTTGTAGGAGCTTGAGGAGGAAATTGGTGGTGACCGGGTGAGCCAAAGCGTCGAATTCGAATCCGGTTGCATCACCAAATGAGATTGGAGCTAATCAAGATTCAAGTTTGGTATAAATTTCTATCCTTGAAATTTCTGAAAATTTAGCTCTAATCTAGTTTATATGCTTAATTGTCATATCTTTAGAATTTCAATTCATTGAAAATCATTATCCCTATTCATTGCAAATCATTTATCACATCCATTGATTCTAAATGTCAAATTTTAAATGGATGTTAGAATAAGGCTTAAGTTGAAACTTAAATGAACTTAACTTGAATCATACTCATTGTTTCCATTTAGCCTTATTGATAGGGGGAGCTTAAATGTTATATCTTTTATTAGAGTAATGAAGTGCAAAATTTAGGGGGAGCAACTTCATTACAAGACATCCAAATGCTATGCTTAAAGTCTTAAATAATTATTATTTTTGATGGATGTCAAAGGGGGAGAGATAATTAAGGGGGTAACTTGGAATTTGACATAAAATTGAACAAAAACTATGCACACCCATAGGGGGAGCATTAATATGCATAGTTTACATATACAAATTCCATGTATTTAGATAGAATTAAGATATAGGTTGCCATCATCAAAAAGGGGGAGATTGTTGGCTTTTTGGCCTTAATCTAGGTTTTGATGATTTAATTAACCTAATCTTAATTATGATGATGTAGAGTAGCACACATATTGCATTGCATATATATTGCATGTGCTAACCTCTACAGGTGATCAAGACTCATGGAAGGAAGGAAATCAAGTCAAGATTTGTAATAAAGCTAAATGAAGACTTGTAATCTTGATTTTATTTTGAGTCTTAGGAACATGTGTAAATTGAGCATACAAGAGTTAAAAACCAATCACATACACAATAGGTTCCCTATAGAAGTCACACAAGAAATTTCACATTATTTGGACTTCATTAGATCACCCAAACCTTAGTCGGAAATCACTTATAAACTTAAACCCAGATTTCCTGTGTGAACCGGTCGACCGAACCAGTTCTCAGTTCGACCGGTTTATAACAGACTCTCCACAGTGTTTTTACCGAACTCTACCGGTCGACCGGTTCTACCTTTTCGGTCGACCGATCCCGGATTTTAATATGACCGTTTTTCTTGTCGTATTTCTATAACGGTCGTATTCGTATAAAACAAAACTTAACCCCAAAATACATTCGGTAACCGGTCGAACGAAGACCTTGTTTCGGTCGACCGGTTCAACATATTTTCAGAAACAAAATTCCCTGCTATCGGTCGACACATTTCTCGTTCGACCGATTGACCTTTGTCTCAACCGAATCCCCTTATCGGTCGACCGCCCCATACTTTGGTTCGACCGATTCACTTAAGTAGAGTTAAGTTCTAGCTCGTTTGTCCGACCGAATATTCTTTTGTTCGACCGTTCTCTTTGAAATCAAGTTAACGGTCGACCGGTTTACTAGTTTCGGTCGACCGGTTCTGGACAGATTTGCAGCCCGATTTTCTGCTTTGTGTATCTTGCACAAAACCCAATCAAATCTATCCCCAACGGCTAGAATACCTTAGGAGCTTATAAATAGAGGATCAAGACTTGTTGTTAACACAACTCTCCAACTCCAATTGTCCCAATACATTAGAGAGAAACCTCAATCCTCAAAGCTCCCAATTCTACACTCTTTAAGCCTAAACTTCACACACTTGATCATATACTCATCCTACTCAAAGTGTGCTCAATTAGAGAGTGAATCCCACTCAGTTACAAGTGTTGTCAAAAGAAGCAAGGACTTCGGTGAAAGCCCGAAGTGTCCCTCTCGGATTGTGAGAGGAAGATTTCAAGCAAGCGAGGGTTGTTCGCGTTGCTTGTGGTGTAAAGGCGTTCTCTCCCGGCCCGGAACGGGGAGTGGTTAGTGAAGACGTAGGCGGAGCTCGCGGAGTCGAGCGGAGCTTACAAGAGAGGACTAGGACCCGGGTGGGGTGCCGAACCTCTATAAAAACCGACGCGTCTTTTGTGGTTTGCATTGTCTTCTTTCTCTACTTGTTTGTTTATTCCGCTGCGCATTTGTTTGCTTAATCAAGTAGAAAATTAGGGATTAGATTAAAAGTGATTAGTGGACCCATAACCCACACGATCCTACATTTGGTATCAGAGCCTTGTTAGCTAAATTTCATTACTTTACCGTAATTTTAGCATGGCTTCAACATCTAATCACTTAGAGGGTTTATGCACCACAAGGCCTCCTTTGCTTAATGGGTCAAATTATGATTATTGGAAAAATAGAATGAAAATCTTTTTAATATCAAATGACCTTAAGTATTGGAAGTTTATTCAAAATCCATACATACCCCCAAATGAAGATGATTTAGATTCTCTATCTAGGGCTCAAATGAAAGAAATTGAAATGAATTCAAAAATTATGAATATTCTTTATTGTGGCCTTAATGAGGGAGAATACAATAGAATTAGGGGATGTGAAAGTGCAAATGAAATATGGCATAGGTTACAAATGCATCATGAGGGTGATAGCAAAACCAAAGAAACTAGGATAAGTCTCCTCATGCATAAATATGAAATATTTTCTATGCAAATCGGTGAGAACATAAGCGACATGAACACTCGCTTCACCGATATTACTAACTCTCTTTTGATTCTTGGAAGAAGGATAAATGAAGGAGAGATGACTCGAAAATTCCTCCGGTCATTGAGCAACGATTGGGAAGACAAGGTCGTGGCAATCGAAGAATCGCACGATCTTTCAAAATTGAAGATGGAGGAACTCATTGGAAATCTCATGGCCTATGAGCTCCAATTGAGTCATCGAAGAGAGAAGGAAGCATCAAAGAAAAACTCCGTGGTGGCATTACATGCAAATTTTGATGAGCCAAGGAGGGTGGAAGAAGAGGACATTGAGGTCCTTGCCCAAGACTTCTTCAAATACCTCAAGAGGGATAAAGGAGAAAAGAATGAAAGAAGAGGTAGAAGAAGTGAGAAAAGAGAAAAAGAAAAAGAGAGGGAGGAGAGTGAAAATGAGAGAAGAGAAGGGGAGAAGAAAAAGGAGAGAAGGGAGAGGAGAAAAGAAAAGGAGAAGAGCAAGAGAAGAGAAAGGAAGGAGGAAGCACACAAGGCTACATGGGATGATTCTTCATCACCATCATCATCGTCTTCTTCCTTGCAAAGTAGAAGAGAAGTGGCTCACTCATGCTTCATGGCTATTGAAGATCAAAGTGAGGTAGATTCTAACTCTTGTTCTAGTAATTCATGCTCAACTAAGTCTTATTATAGTGATAGCTCAAACTCTAGTGCAAATAATGAAAATTATACACATGATGAGCTTCAAAATGCATTTCATGATTTAGTTAAACAATATGAGATCATTTGTGAAAAGAACAAAAATGCTAGAAAAACTATAAATGATCTCAAATGCCAAATTGAATTAATCATGAATGAAAAGAATGAGGTGATTGCTAGACTTGAATCAAATGAATCATCACTTGCTAGTCTAAGTAAAACACCCATTGTTGATGAACATGTAGATCTTAAAGTTTCAAATATGCAATTAAGAAAAGATCTAGAAATGTTCACTAAAGGAACAAAAATGCTTGATATGCTTTTAGGTAGTCAAAGACAATCCTTAGCTAAACAGATATACACAAGGAAGTTCATGGCTATGTTGATGGACACAACCCAACTTCCCTCAAAACCTGTGAGATGCTAAAGAAGGGATACAAATACGTGAAAGAAATGGGACCCAAATACTCAAGGGTTGGGGCCCACTACAATCGATGCTCACTGAAGGATTTTTTTTTAACTACATATATACACATGAAAGCTCAACCACTCATGTAGGAGCATGAATGGTTGAGTGCGAGGGAGGTTCATGAAGGAACATGACCTCCTCGACTTCGGCTGGTGCCCCCTCCAAGTAGGGTTTGAGGCGTTGTCCATTAACTTTGAACACGTCCCCATTCCCTGGGTTCAAGATCTCAACCGCTCCATGAGGATAAACGGTTTGGACAATAAACGGGCCAGACCAGCGATTGCGGAGCTTACCCGCAAACAGATGAAGCCGGGAATTGTAGAGCAACACCTTCTGCCCGACCGTAAACACCTTTCGCATAATCATGCGGTCGTGAAACATCTTGGCTCGGGACTAATGAATTTTGGCATTCTCGTACACATCATTGCGTAGCTCTTCTAATTCCACAATGTCGAGCTTACGTTGTACTCCTGCTTGATCAAGATCCATATTCAGGTTCTTGATCGCCCAGAAAGCACGATGCTCAAGCTCGACGGGTAGGTGGAAAGCCTTGCCGTACACTACCCGATATGGGGACATACCCAAATTGGTCTTGTACGCGGTGCGGAAAGCCCACAACGCGTCATTCAACTTGGTAGACCAATCCTTCCTCGAGGAACTAACCGTCTTCTCAAGAATTTGCTTTAATTGACGGTTAGAGATTTCGACCTCCCTCGTGGGATTTTGACGGATCTATCAGCCAACTAGAGGGTTGTCCTCGTTGGTTTAAGATCGCCTATCCCAAGGTTGACATAGACTGAGTAAGGCAGGAGATTCACAGATGCCCCCAAATCCAATAGAGCTTGAGAGATGGTCACATTCCCAATCATGCAAGAGACAGTTGGACAACCAGGGTCCTTGTACTTGACATTCATGGGTTGTGTCAATATGGAGCTCACATTGGCGGCCAAGAAGGCCTTCTTGGGCACATTTGTTTTTCTCTTGGTGGTGCAAAGGTCTTTGAGGAACTTGGCATACGGTGGCATTTGTTGAACAACGTCCAACAACGAGATGTTCACCTTTACTTGCCTAAGTACCTCAACGATCTTATCCCAATGCTCATCACGTTTTTTAGTCAACCGATGAGGGAATGGTGCCTTGGGGACATAGGAATCACGAGGAGGAGTCTTGGAATTAGGTTCCTTGACAGGCTCAAGACTCTCCTCGGAAGACTCGCCAACAGGGTTGGCTTCCGGCATGTTCACATTGTTGTCAACGACCCTTCCCGATCTCAAGGTATGAATAACATTAGCATGTTGGGAAGGGTCACTTTCAACATTGTGTACATTCTGCCTGGTATTAGCAGGCTGACCCCTGGGATTAACCACTGGTTGACTCGGGAACTGACCCTTCTCGCGTTCATGGAATTGATGAGCCAATTGGCTAACTTGCATTTCCAAAGCCTTGACTGTACTTTGCATGCTCTGCATGAACGCTTGAAGGGTCAGATCACTAGAAGGGTCCTTGGGATCAACCCGCTGAGGTGGTGGAGTCTGGTTGCAATAACTTGACGATGAGGCATGAGCAGGTTGGTAATTTTGGTGCTGAGATCTTTGATGTGGGGGTTGGTAGGTCGCCGATGGGCGTGGAGGTTGATAGGGTGGAGGTTGAGGTTTAACGTGCGAGCTCTGACTGTGACCCCCACTAGGCCCCCAAGAGAAGTTAGGATGGTTACGCCATCCCGGGTTGTAGGAATGACTGTACGGGTCGTTTCGGGGCCTTTGTTGATACATCGCATTTGCATGCTCAGTATCCCTTGGAGCGTAAGCGCACTCCAAGTCATCATGTCCCGACAGTCCACACCTAGTACACCCGGGAGTAGCGACCTGAGCTACAGGAGCTCGGTCCATCTCCAAACTCTCTATCCTACGCATGAGAGCAGCCATTTTCGCCTCAGACGCGATAGTCGACTCAACATGATATGATCCAGCTCGACCAGAAGACCTGGCGGCTGGTGGCTCTCTCATGGTGTCCCACTCGAAGGTGCGCTCAGCCATGGACTCAAAAGTGTCCCATGCCTCCTCGATGGGTTTCATTTGGAAGTCACCCTGACACATCGACTCCAACAATGTGCGGGTGTTGTAGTTGATGCCCTCATAAACAATCTGGCACAGCTGCCATAGCTCAAGTCCATGATGAGGGCATTGCTGGAGAAGGTCCTTAAACCTCTCAAAGAAACCATGAAACGATTCGGTCTCGGTCTGATACATTTGATGTATCTGGTGCCGTATCTGTTGAGTTTTCCTTTGAGGGAAAAATCTCTTCAGAAAGACGGTCACAAAGTCATCCTATGACCGAATCGAGCTCGCCAGGAGGCTATACATCCATTTCTTCGCATTATCCTTCAATGCGAAAGAAATCATCCTCAACCGGACTGAATCCTCGTCAAGCTGTTGAAGCTTGAACATGGAGCATACTTCCTCGAATTCGCGTATAAAGATATACGGATCCTCCTTATTGGCAGTAAAGGTTGGAAGCATGCTCACATATTGAGGTTTCAGCTCATAGTTGTTCCCGCGAGCAGGGGGAACAACTATGCAAGAAGGCTGTGCGGCCCGAACAGGATGGGTCCGCTCCCACAACGTCATCGGTCTATCATGTCGAGCTAAAGGTGGTGGTGCACCAAGAACTCGATCCTGACCGAATCTCCCTTCCTCTCGAGACAGAGGAGGAGGAGAAGGAGGTCTACGTGGTGGTGGGAACGGACCGAGGTACTCCATGTATGGAACCCGGTCTCCTTCGCCACCACGAGACGACTCGGCCTCGTGCTCCAAAGGAGCACGAGGCGGAGATGGTCGATCGCCAAGACCGTCCATCTCAGCAGAATGCACTCTCTCGTGTCGAGCACTCTCACCAGAACGAGCCCAACCTCGCATAAAAATGCTCGACTCGACTCTAAACGACACACAACAGAAGGTGTACTAGAGGAGGAGACTAAACGTAGAAAATAGATGAGGAGAGGACTCAGATGAGGAGGGAATAATCCCTAGAGCTAGCGAGGGTAGTGGGATCAGGAAGAAGCCTAACTAGCAAGCACGACTCAAACAATGTAAGGCAATGGGTCCTTAAGCTAGACGACGCCTAACTTCGAGGTCACTAGCCTCGACACGCCTCACCTCCCTACAACGAGGACTACAATGCCCAGCAAGTGATACCAGATCCGGAGATCCAGTACCTCCTACTATCGACAAGGTAGGCAACGCCGATCAGGTCATGACGGTCTCGACTAGATTACTCTCCTAGTGCGTCCGAATTCCTTAGGGCCAATGTCTACATGCTTTTAGTTAAGGCTTTATTAAGAGTGGTTTTTGGGGCCAAGGAAAGGGTGATGAAATCCCCCACCTTATCTTTTATGGGACAGCCCCTCCTTAGTAGCGATTTGATCCTAGATCTAGCAATCAATCGCTCCAATCAAACGCTCTCTCACTCTTGTCCCGATGCACCTTACTAACTAATGCATGAAATAAACATGCATGAATGAGGGATGTGGGTGCACGTACCTCACGCCAGCAATCAACGACAAAATGTAAAGCAAAGAAAAGACAAATGCATGCAAGGTCTACCAATGGTGCATGACCTAGATGGCAAGAAGTCTAATCTTTTGCTTTGAGTTTTATGGTCAAAGTTGATTAATGGGGGAGTGATTAATGATCTGGGAGCAAACCAGAGGTCAAAGCATGCAAAATTGGGCTCCCAGATAACACAAATTTCAAAAATAACTACCAACAAAAATTTCAAGGAAATCAACGCTCACTAGGCCGCCAATTGGCGGTCTTCCACCGCTGATTGGCGGTCTGTTTAGGTCGTCGCTTCCTCAAACTTCTCCAGTAGCCTCCCCTTGACCTTGTGGTTCCCTGAAACTAAGAAAAACTGAAAACAAAAAATTAAAAACCCTCGAATCGTCCAAACCAAGGTCTGGACAGAGCACCTCCCCGGCAACGGCGCCAAAAACTTGATTGATCGTTTTATATTTCTACCGCAAGTGCACGGCCGCGTTGAAGCGGTGGCAAATACGGGTCGTCCACTGGGAGGTGTGTCGACACTTGGTTTGTGCGAAGGCAAGGGGTAAAGAAAGGAGAAAAGGATTGGTTACACTAAACTACACTACAATGCTAAACTAGAATGCAAAAGGAAATGAAGATAAGCAATAAAACTAAACCCCAAAGGGGGTAGAGAACTGATGTGAACATAAAGATGTGTGTGTGTGTGTGTGTTCAATTAAGCTCCTCACAACATGTAGTGCATGAAATCATAAAACTACATCCAATCTTGCCTCTACATGAATTAAGATAAGACTACATCATTAAAACATACAAGACAATGATTGGAATGAAGCTACATGAACTCAAGTATAAAGACTAGACCCTACTATGCCTCCACATGAATTAAGATAAGACTACATCATTAAAACATACAAGACATTAGCTAAGGTAAAGGCAACAAGAGTACATACACTACAAGTTGTGTTTCCAATATTAATTCCTATCCATATCCTAACCTTATCATTCCCCATAAAATAGGTCCACTAATCAAAGCATAAGCTAAGCTTCATTCAAGAGCATTAGCATATCAAAGATAAGAGTGAAAACCCATTAGATGGTTATGGAAATCATATAAAGCTTAAGGGATAAAGATAACACACACTTAATACACTACATGATTATATCACATATTTCTCCACCCCCCAAATGGGGATGGAACTACTCACACATATTTAAACTAACTACTCTAACAAAAGAAAGCATTAATACTAAAATGAAATTAATCTAAGCAAGCAAGAAATATTAAAGAAACTAAAAGAACATGAGACTAAAGAAACATGCAAGACATTGAAATTAACTAAGCAATGTAAAAACTAAAGCAAACAAAAACTTCTATTATTACTCACTCCAATTTACAAGCAGCCCTTCCTCCACCAGAGTTTTGCTTCAAGGCTTCACTCTTAGTAGGGAAGAAGGCCACCAAGAGAGAGATGGATACAATGGGAGGTGAAGAGTTCTATTTATAAGCATGGAAAAAGCTAATCCGGGACAATCCCCCGATGTAGGACTAAACCAATACCAAAAATAGCCTAAACGAACACTAATACAAGTCCAGGAGAAGTTGGGGCGGATCTTGCATGATCCAGACCGCCAATTGGCGGCCTATAAAGCCCAGATCCGTCTGGGTCTTCTGGTGGGCTTTCCTTGGTGTGTTTCTTGGTCTTGGATGCATCTAACTTGTTTAGTGGAGCTCCGACCCGAATCGAATTGACAAAATACTCCTCATGATGGTGTGGAGTTTCCTGTTTTGCTCTTAGGTCCTTCTGTCTTACGATCAGGTCCTTCTCCCTTGCATCTTGGTCCCCAGGTCTCACAATTAGGTCCTTTTTCCTGCTTTTGGGTCCTTTCATGGCTCTTCTCTTCAAACCTCTTTATTTCTGAAAACTAAACATAAAACTCGTCACGTAGCATTGCTTAGGTGTAAGATAATGGATATAAGATACAAATATAAGCATGAAATGATGTCAATCAGCTATCTCCCGCTAAGGGCGAGCAGAGTATCCCTTGATCAATCACTGCTAGTGGATGAAATAAGAAGGAAAATTACTCTAAATATTTGTTGGACAATTTCATATATTAACATGTGATTCAGAATTTTAGGTTATCATGCATATTATTATTCATACACATCCTAACATTCAACGCATTCATCACATGCATAGCAAGATTATAAAACAGAAATTAAATGTTTATATGTTTAAATGTTTAAGATAATTTTTGTGGCTTTTGTGGTGAATTAGGAGAGAAATGAATTAGCAAAAAACATGTGGGTCAATTAATGAGAATAAGGACCTATTTATAGGCTCCAATCTTACTCTTAATCATGGCTATTCTTAAGCCATGTTCTCTTGACATTGTCTCTCATAAACTAATTCCAAAATGCATTATATGCACCCACAAAACGTTTGACCAAGTTTGGAGCTAATCCAACCATTGATCAAATTAATCTCTTAATTATCAAAGGCAGAAAATCGAACGGGACTCGGTCTACCAAGACATACTCGGTTAACCGAATATGTCACGTTCGGATTTCCGTGCACTTGATGGATGACCGATTCTTAAGGAGAAAAATTCTTCTTAACCGTTCGGACGAATTCACGTCTTTGACCGAGTGTCATTCGGTTAACCGAAAATATCGGAACTGGACATTGTTCGGTCGACCGTTTCTGGTTCGGTACACCGATCCAGAGTTCCAGGCACTTTGGTCAAGTTCAGTCAATCAACTTGACCATCCGTTCCACGTTCGGTTGACCGATCCACAGATCCTTCGGTCGACCGAACCACAACGGATTACCGAGCTTCTACCCGATTTTGCCTTTTTCAAATTTTGGATTTATTTCCAATATAATTTTAAATTTTAGGGGTTTTATCAAATTCACAACTTATGCAATATATTATCCTATGCAATAATAAATTATTGCACCCCATAATATATACATCTCATATGAATTTATCATGATTCTAATTATGTTATATACAACATAATTGATTTTACTCGTTCACCACATGTGTCATATTATATGAACCAAAAATCAAGCTTCTTGTTTCCCGATTTTTGCGGTGTGACCTATGGGAGGATCTAGACTAAGTTGACAGTGATATTAAGAGCTTAATATCACAAGTTATAAGCGGTATCTAGCTACACATTATAGCTCACAATTAGTTAGATGTCTTAATTCCACTCGAACCAAAACCCGGTCCATTTAGTGATGGAGTGCATCACTTGTGTCCGTCCCTTGCCTCATGATATTAAGAATACACACAAAGTAGTATTGTGTCATCTTTGTATTAATATTCATTTGTTGATCTCTTTAAGCTAGTTATAAATATGTGACTTAACTCAAATCACATTGTGCACATTATAACTTTGCTTTATCAAGGGGCCCACTAATATCATCACTCAATTAAAAGGGGCAATGATAATCTTTTGACTAACTATCTTCTCCAACAAAAGTCATACTTAACCAACCAATGCCTTTACACTACACTCATCGATAGCTCAAGACACTAGTCTAATTAAGCAATTCTTAAGTGATCGGATATAAGTCTCATATCAAAGGACCAAAGACACAGTAAAACATTAATGACACAGAAAACACAATTCTATAATGTTTTACTTATTAGGTCTATTCAGTATACAAAAGTAATATTTTCCTCTTTTGTGTACCCGTGTTGTCACTCACTTGTAGAGCTACAATGATCTATGACCAACACGACAATCATAACTCGGTAATTGATGTCCCATGTTAATTACCATGATTGTGAATATATTTTTGTTTTATGTAAACCAATATCTTTTAGAGCTCTACGGTTAAGGACCAAGAGTCTCTTCCTTAACACTTCTAAAAGACGAATAACATAAACAATGAACAAAATGATTTCTCATTCAATTCATAATAATTGGCATTTAAAGTAAAACTTTTAGAACACATTCCCTTCACGGAATACCAGGACGAAGTATCCTGGTCCCAACAATGATATGTATGGTCGCCCATGTAACCATCCATCTCAACAAAAAACTCTCGAGTCTACAACTCTCACCACCACGAGGCTAGGCTCACAAAAAGTGTTTGACTCGACCCTAAAACGCTACCAGAGAGTGTAAAGGGGAGGAGACTATAACGTAGAAGGTGAGAAGAAGATGACTCAGAGGAGAAGGGAAACTTAACTCTAAAAGATAAATGAGAAGGTTGGTCAGAAGTTTCCAAAACAAGCACGGTTCAAACAATCCTAGACCTAAGGGAGCCTAATTCTAGACGACTCCTAACTGGTTGAGTCGAATTGGCTCGCTTGATTCACCTTCATCACTAATCAAACTAACTTGGTCCGGTAGTGTATAGCTATTGGGGGCGCTTCCGACAGAGTCGGTGCCAATTAGACAACCACTTCGCTTGGAAGACTTACGTCAACACAAAAACACTTTCTAGACACCAAATTAAATTCGATCAGCTTCAGGTCATAGCAAGTCAAACCAATCTTTTCCTTAATTGAGTCTGAATCCTTAGGGGTCAATGTCTAATTGATTTTAATTTAAGGCTTGGGTGACACTTTAGGATTGTGATTTGTGGGCCACGGAAGGGTGATGAAATCCCCACCGTATCTTTTCCTACGGAGTTGCCCTTAAGATAGTTTAACTTAAATCTAGCAAAGATAGTCAAACATTGGTCTTTTTAGTGGGGGCAATTGCAAGGTTGTATGCAAACTAGATTATATGCTTAAATGCAATCGATAAAAAAACCGCGCACGTACCTTGCCTCCAGCACTCTTCAACAAGAATTAATTTGCAAGAATTTAGCAAGAATAATGCAAACAAAACACTATATGATGCATGCACTAAGTCCTTCTAATTTTGCCAATTTTTAGGTCAGAGTTGAATTATTGCCAATTGTGGAATTTTTCCCTAACACGTGCAGTTCTACGAAAAGGAACTTATCGAAAATTAAGATTTTACGAGAAAGGCAACAAAAGTTACCTCCGCAATGCTCAGACGGGTTCGCCGCCCGCTCTCGAAAATTCCCAGATACTCTACGCGTCCACCCAAAGATGGCGACGATCCCAGAAAAGTTTGAAGCCCAGATGCTCCAAACATGCGGCGAATCCGCCGCATGTTCTTCTTGGTGTGTGGCGATTCCGCCGCCCTTCTTGCTCCAACTGTGTCCAGATTTCGCCGCGTACTATGTTGTCTCCTGAAACGCAAACCCAAATAGTTAGATCGCGTACACGATAAACATGATAGAATCGAAATCACAAAAAATAAACAAAATCTTCGTCGCCTCCCCGGCAACGGCGCCAACAACTTGATGAGAATTAAATTTATACCGCAAGTGCACGGCGTCAATGAAGACGTTGCAAGTACGGGTCGAACACAAGGAGGGAGAATTATTGTTATTTTTGTGATTTTCGAATTAAGGAAGAAAGAGAGAGAAATATGTTTGGTTTGAGATTTTTGGTTTTTAATTTTCTAAAGCAAGAACAACAAAAAAATTAAAAATAAAGCAAAGATGGATGAGAGTCCAGGGGGTGGAGGTTTAGATGTCGGGTTTTGTTTAGAGAAATCTGAAACTTATAATAAATCACATTAGTTATAAAGCATTACATGATAAATAATTCAACATAAACTCAAGTAATCATAATATACTAACACGAAATTAAAATAATAACATCATTCTTCTTCTCATCACCCTAAATCCGTCACCCCCACCCTTTGGAGAGAGTTTGAAACTCATGGATGGAGGGAAGGAGAAGGGGTCCTAGAGAAACTACAAAAGAAAAATAAAAAAAACACAAAATAAAATAACAGAATTTTATTGCTAAAAAGAAGAACTAAAAAAACAAGACTAGGACCCTTCACAATATCGTTTCGGGGCTATTTATAGCCAATACAAGGAACCCTAAGTATGAATAAGGAAGGACACGTGCTATTACACGACTGGACGAAATTTAGAGACATGGATCGCACCCCATGCGGCGTTTCCGCCGCACATTGACCGTCAGATGCGGCGGAATCGCCGCCTGGTTGGCTCGGATTGTTTTGTTCTTTTGCGGGTGTGTTTTTGGTATGTCCTAGATGGCCTCCACGCGTGTGGATTGATTTCTTTCCCTTCTTTTGAGCTCCGAATTTATTTCTTCATATATTTGGAGATCCAAATTGATTTTTTTTTAAAACTTCTCCAAAATAATATTTTGGTACTTTAATTTGAAGTCGGGTCCTCGGTTTTTTGCAATTAAGTCCCTGGCTACTTTTGTGCTTAAGTCATTTGCCTTTTTGTAATTAGGTCTTTGAATGCTTTTATGCTTGGATGAACTTCAATTTGAATCCCGATAATCTTGACTTGGTCTTTATGATAGAAATGAGTCTTTTGCACGTGTTTATGTTCGGGATATGGGTAATTTGCATTCAGGTCCCTGTATTCTATAAATAAGACTAAACACATACCTTAGTAGCATTTATTGATATAAAATTAATCTAAATAAAAGACATATGATGCAATGTATGCAATGCATCATGTACAAAAATAACTTATCGTGTAATCATGTCGTGTTCGTGTCAAATCATGAACCAATTATTTTAAATTTGTATGTTCACAAAGCAACATAATAAATCATTTCAATCATACAAAAAAATTCGTGTAAAGTCGTGTCTAAGTCGTGTCTCCATATCGTGTCGTGTTCGTGTCGTGTCCAGAATTGACAGGTCTACGAGCACGAGGAGTACATCCGTCTCCTCATTTGTTACATCTTCAACCAATTCTTGTTTTGTGATGACACACACCGAACCAAACTTTGGTACATGGATTACTTGGCCTACATTAGAGGACTCCACAAGTACGCATGGGGAGCAGTTGTTGACGAAGCTCTGGTGCGGGGGATGGAGAAAGCCCTCGCGGAACTCCAGGAAAGGAGATCATCTGGCCTCTACGCTCCTAAGCAAGGGAACGTCGATGGTTGTGTTGCCATACTACAGGTGGTTTTGTTATTTTGTATCATTAAACTTACTGTTGATCCCTTTTAAACATCGGCTTCCATGACTTAAATCTATCTTTTAACCATTTTTACAACACATTTGTGGCTTTGTGAGAAGTTCAGATTGGGGGAGACCAAACTAGGTACCTACCTGAGGTTCAACAACTGGTCTGCATTGTTTGGCAGCAGTGAAATTCTGAGGGCATGAGAGGAACGATGCATCACCCTGTCCAAAATTTACGACGGAGAGTTCCATCTTAGACACCCTCCCAAATTGAGACCCCTCATGGAGGCTTATGAAGAGGTTTGGAGGCTGAGGGACGAGCTTCACAATGTTAAAACGTTGAGTTTGGAGGCTGAGATTAAGTTGCTTGTCTCCGAAGATGAACTGAGGAAGTCTCAGATGGAGACTGCAATACTGAGGGAAGAGCTTGCATCTCTTTGAAGAGGGAGACCATCCTCAAGTGGCCTTAGAAGAAATTGATTATATTTTTAGTATGTTTTGGTTTGTGTGTATTGTCTTTGTGTGTAGTGTTCGTCTTCGTATTTGTGTTTTATGTCAGACTTAGTGTTTGTATCTGTGTTTGTGTGTGTGTCTGTAAAGTTACAACTTCAACTGGAAAGTAGCTCCGTGTTTGTATTCCGTTTTAACTGTAATGCTCGACAGTCTTGATAAGAGTTCGATCAACATTTTCAAGAACTCGACGGACTTGATACACCCTTGATATGAGCTTGAGTTCAACCTTTACCCTAAAATTTTAAAGAACAACTGCATATCTTTGATTATTTGGTTTGTATCAACGGAGTCCTCGATATGAGCTAGAGTTCAACCCTTAACCTATGATTTTAAAGAACAACTGCATATCTTTGCTTATTTGGTTTGTATCGGCGGACTCGATACACCCTCGATATGAGCTCGAGTTCAACCCTTAACCTCATATTTTAAAGAACAACTGCATATCTTGCTTAATTGGTTTGTATCGAAGGACTCGATACACCCTCGATATGAGCTCGAGTTCAACCCTTAACCTAAGATTTTAAAGAACAGCTGCATATCTTGCTTAATTGGTTTGTATCGAAGGACTCGATACACCCTCGATATGAGCTCGAGCTCAACCCTTAACCTAAGATTTTAAAGAATAGCTGCATATATTTGCTTATTTGGGTATCGATGGACTCGATACACCTTCGATATGAGCTCTGAGTTCAACCTTTAACCTAAGATTTTAAAGAACAACTGCATATCTTTGCTTATTTTGTTTGTATCCACGGACTCGATAGACCTTCGATATGAGCTCGACTTCGATAAGAGCTTCATCAGATCTCGATAACATTCACACATAAAAGATGGTAGACGCATTTAACTTCATTATTCCAATACAAAATATTAAGCCCAAAAACCTCGTACAAGTCCACAACACATGCAATCACAAACACGACAGTCCACATATAACTAAAATAATTTCGCTCTTTTCCCTTTCCTCGTACGTCCACTTTCATCTTCGAGGCTGGGGGAGGGAGTTGGGCCAGGTATGGGAGACTCGGCCAGGCAGATCGCCTCGCAATTAAGGCATGTGTGCTCCAGGAAAGTGGAGGTGGGTGCCAGTCCCTTTGGGGTGGAAACTACGCATACAAATGTACGAAATATCAGTGGTTGAAGAAGAGGATAACGAAAATAAGGAAAGAGATAACAATAACATACTAAGGTTAGTGGCGAGGTCTGCCATGACGTCGTCCATGGTGGCTAAACGCCGCTCGACGTCTTCCACTGCTCCCCTAAGAACACGCATGGTTTGTTTCACCCTTGATGGTAGTCAGAGCCTCCGAGATATGAAAGGTGCATCGGTTGCGATCGATTGCACCACACCGCCAGAAGACCTCCATCGCCTTGGTGATGACCCAACACAGATTCATTCTGCGATGTGACCGCAAAAGTAGTGGAGGTAGCCAAGCGGTGCGCTCGCTGCAATGTCGTCGTCATGCATCCTCTTCCTGATACGCCTGGATGTTACAGAGGGTGAGTGAAGGAGCAATGAAGTTCTCTTCCACTGGAAGCGACGTGATGTGGTGCGGATGGAAGTGAAGGTCATTTTATAGGCATGTGGAGGTGTGATGCATCATCATATCGAGGCCCTTCGAAACGTCGGTGGGTACAATTTTCACACTCCACTCATAACTGACGTGACGTTAGAAAAACTTTAAACTTGTCTAATACACCTTAAATTACCGTGCAGATGTCAATGGATTGTCGTATCACGTTCCTATCGATTTCATCTCGAGCACCTCGAGCGGAACAGAGAGGACTCTCTTGCTTCATCATATCGAGGTCTCGTTGAATCGCCGAATGGGTACAATTTCCTCGGTCCAGTCGTAAATGACACGACTTTTGGTAGGAAGGGCACCACAACGCATTAAATGAACCTAAATGTTTGTGCCATTGTCAGTCCAGTATCGTATCAAGCTCCTATAGTGTTCAAATCAAACACATCGAGAGGAACAAAGAGGACTCTCTTGCTTCATCATATCGAGGTCCCGTCAAACCGCCGAATGGGTACAGTTTGCTCGGTCCAGTCGTAAATGACGCGATGTTTGGTAGGAAGGGAACCGCAACACATTAAATGAACCTAAAAGTATGTGTTGTTGTCAGTCCAGTACTGTATTGAGCTCCTATCATGTTCAGGTCAAACACATCGAGCTGACTAGAAAGGACTCTCTTGTTTCATCATATCGAGGACACGTCGAACCGCTAATGGATACGGGGCTATCATAACTGAAGAGATGTTTGGACTCTAGAGGGAAGGAACAGAAGCATTTTGTTTAAAAGATCTAGGTTGTCGAGCTCATATCGTGCACATATCGAGTTAATATCGAGCAAATAACAAAAAAATCCCTCCAGAACGAGTTTAAAAGGCACCGGATTTTAATGAAGCCGTTAGGGATGGTATGGGACCGATCCTATCGAGATGATCAGTCGCGCGCTTATTGTGATTGTATCGAACATGTCGAACTAATCAAATATATAGAAACTCACATGTCTGATGTTATTCGACGTCATAATGGTTCAATTTTTGTAATTGTTTTATAAAATAAATTACAAAACACACAATTGTTCGACGTCAATGTCTGACATTCTGGTAGAAGATGTCAACAGACCATTTGTCTCTGAAGGTCTGCATGTTTTCGTCTTTTATGATGTTGAGGGGAAGATTCGCTAGTTGATGTTCAACATACTTGATGGCGTATATGTCACAATCTCCGCTACAAACATCACATGATTAGCCGCAAACATATGGAATACAATCGAGTTGAAAACAACTGAAGTAATATGGAAAGTAAACTGACCTCATACGGCTTTGGGGGAGCTCCTCCTTTCCTAGATAGTGCCATTTCAACCGGTGTCGGGTGTCCTTTTAAGGACTTCATCTTTGGGTGATCCTTCAAAATCCCGGAAGCCTTCTTCCGTAGGTAGGGTACGACACCAAGGCCTCATTACACTATCCAACTCTTTAAGCTGAATGATAGTATGATTGTTATCGAAGATCATAATCTTCTAATCTTTTATCGACGACTCGATCACAAACCAATGTCGTTGCATGTAGCTATGGCACCTATACACAAACTTCATTTCCTTCCAAGAAGGCATCCACTTTTCCTCAATTCCAGTCAAAAATTGCAGACAAGAGGGGTCCCAAGTGAACTTACTTGGACTAACAACGTATTGTGCGTTGATTGACATCATATCATGCATACATTTATGTCTTATATTCTTTATTGTTAGCCTAAGCAATTATACGTAATGAGTTTTATGTTTAAGTTTCAGGAATAAACATGTTTGAGAAAAAAACTCAAAAAAGACTAAAAAGCAAAGAAAATGACTAAGATACAAGAGTTATGGACTACGATGAAAGAGAGAATGACCCGGATGTAAAACAAAAATGACCAATGAGCAAATCAAGATGCTCCACACCATCATGAGGAGTATTTTGGAAATTAGATCCGGACATAACCATCAACAACCAAATCGGGTTCATCAAACATCAAGAAATCAAGCTAGAATCAAGCCACCCAAAACCAGACCTGATCAACACAACCCAACCCAGATCGCCAATTAGAGGTCCAATTGGATTCAAACCCGATAAGACTTAGCCGAGTGTTGTATTAGTATGTATTTAGTCCATTTATGGTATGCATTTAGTCCCATACCAGGGGATTGTCCCGAGTTACTTTTTTTCATGACTATAAATAAAATTCTTCCTCCCCCTTTGTAAGACATCTCCTCTCTTGGTGGTCATCATGTCTACTAGGAGTAAAGTCTTGGAGCAAAACTCTGGTGGATAGATGCTACTTGTAATGTGAGTGAGCAATAAAAAATGTTTTGTTATTTTCTTTTTGTTACTTTTAGTTCTTGCATGCTTAGTTAATTTCGTTTGTTTTAATCTTCGTAGAATTACTTAGCATGTTTTCTTTCCTTAATATGAATGTTATCTTACTAATGAGTGAGCAGTTCCATCCCCCTTTGGGGGTGGAGATGATGTACATATATGTTGTGAAGTTTGAATGTTTGATGACCTTTTTAATTGTGTAGACTTGCATGTTTGTATGCTCATTGAGGGTATTTTAATCATCTACATGTTGGGGGATTTTTGATGGATTTCACCATAAGATTTAGACACTTCCCATGTTTGGTTTCCTCATGTCTATTGACTGAAATTTCCTATTGAATATGCTACATGTTAGTTATTTGTTTGTATTTGTGTTTGCTTGCTTGCTTCATTGAAGAAACTTTGTTTTGATGGATTTTGCCCTAAAATTTAGACACTTCTCATGCTTAGCTTTGTTCTTCGCATGAGTTCCTGGTTTTTATGAGTCTTGTCATAACATTTAGACACCTCTAATGCTGAGCCAAGTCTTATGCTAATCAAGTAGTAATTGTCGATACGTTGTGTGAATGGATTGATAGGTTTTGTCACATCTTTAGACATTTCCTACGCATGAAGACACACACATGACACACACATACATGCTTACATGCGTCATTTATCACTTATTTCACTTCATATGTGCACACACTCCACCCCTTAGGGGTTTCCAGTCCTGAATTCTATGTTGTCGTTGTAGTTAGTTTAGTTTCATTGTTACATAATTTCATTTCCTTGTTTATGCTTACTAGTTTAGTTTAGTGTAGTTTAGCGTAATCAACTTCTTCTCCCCTCTTTTTCCACTCGCCTTTGAGCAAACCAGAGTCCACACACCTTCTCGTGGACACGACCCATACTTGTCGCGTCTTCACCAACGTCATGCACTTACGGTAATACAAACGATCAATCATGTGTTCTGGGATGGAACCAAGTAACTGAAAAGGGTGTTCATAACTGTAGCATTCCGCCAATATTGACGTGGGAATGTGTGGACACACCTTCTCAAAAGATCTTGCACCGCGTCAACATCCTACGAAAACATCAGCACGTAGAAATTCAACAATAGTAGCTTAAAAATTGTTCATGCGAAGATTGTCGGGTATTCATCGAGGGTATATTGCGCTAATCAAACCCATTGACCAAACGAAAAAACTCTTAAAACAGACAACAAAACCTAAATTGTCGACTTCGTCTATTCCCCCATCGAACTCAATCGATCCTAATCGGCGAATGTAGACCTATCGATATGACATGTACATGATCGAGCCACTATTCACCCTATCAAATTACATGTATGCATTATTGAAATTTGAATTATTTGAAATACTTACGTCATCCCCGACCCAAAATCTGGGACACTTCATCCCTAAGAACCACACTGGTCCGTTATTCCCCGTCTTCACCGAAATAGGCTTCTCATTGGGGATGAACCCCAAAATCCACTGTTCGAATGTCCTCAATTGTTTTTTGTCCTTCTTCAAATGGTGGAGAACTAAAGGTTCTTCAACTTGTTCCGAAGTCGCAATTTCTTGGTCAGGTCAGTGTAGATGTCGTCAAAATGTTTCGGCATGCGCCTCTTCCTGGACTGGGTGGAAAGATCTACTTCAGGTAGGTAACCATCGGGTAGTACGTCTTCATCGTTGGATGACTGATTCTCATCGGACGATGGTCTCCAACGTGCCTCTATCAAAGACACGATCTTAGCCAACTCGTTCTGTATGAGGCTCTTCAGTTGACCTTCCGTCGTGGCTAACTGATTATCGTCGATTGGAGGTCTCAGAGGTACTTCTACCAAAGCCACCATCTTCGACATCTGGTCCATGATGGAACACTGATTATGTATGAGGTTCTTCAGTTGACTTTCCATCGATAATTGCTTTGCTTCCATTGTGGTCAACTGATTATCGTTGATTGGTGGTCTCGGAGGGGCTTCTAACAAAGCCACCTTCTTAGCCATCTGCTCCAGTACGGTACGTTGATTCTCTTTGACAGTTGTTCAGTTGTCCTTCCATCGATAGTTGCTTTGCTTCCATCGACAATTGGGTCACTTGCATCGACGATTGCTTTGCATCCATCGACGATTCCACCATCTCCAACCTTTCAAGAAGAAGATGGTAAGCATGGGATGCGACCTCATTCGAGGTTGGACGACTAGTTGGGATGAGGTCGCGGTTGCGGTAGAGGTGGGAATAGTTGTTTCATCCTCTAAGGCATCATCTGCAAAAATGCTCGTCTCATTGGCGGCCTTGGCGAATCTCTCGGCAACCGCATCAACACTCTCATCAGCATCCTTCTCGAGCCCGGGTGGGAGGGGGTCATCACCCTCTGTAAGGTCGTTGTAATATTCAGCCTCGGATGCATGCGGTGACAAAAATGTGTACACGGTCAACTACGAGGAATATAAAACATGATGTTAGGTTCAATAACTAAGAACAAATCTAAACTGTCAACGTCTATCGTGCTCCTATCAAGCATACTAAATAATTAGGTAACTTACAACCTATCTAAACTATCGAGGTCTATCGACCGACTATCGAGCGACCAATGTACCCATATAAACAAAAAAATTAATATCGACTTCCTATCGATGATCCCATCGAACCAATCAAAAACAAACTAAGCAAACTGTAAAATTAAAACAAACAATGACCATCAAGTTCATATTGATGACCTATCGAACCCATCGAAAACCATAATGGTCTGGTAACTAACAAGAAATCATTACTACCGAGGTCTATCAAACACATCGTAAACCATAATGGTCTCGTAAATAACAAGAAATCATTACTATCGACGCCTATCGAACTCCTATCGAGACGCTCGAGCAAAATAAGTACTCCAGTAGCTAAAAACATGATTTAACAACAATGAAGACGAACTTATGTTTCTTTTGGAAGTAACCATTCATGCAATATCAGCCATATGCGAGACATTTTCTCATTGCTCGTCCAACTGAGCATCCTGGGGAATCAGTTTCCATGATTCACAGCATACTGGGAGGTGAACTGCTGAATGGCATCGTACGCCCAATATTGTAACGTCGGGGCATAACTGTATATACTGTATTTGGCCTCTTTTTGTTGGCCCCTCATTTCCTTCTTCTCATACAAATCTTTCTGCTTAATCATGTTTTTTTGACATGATGTTAGCAGCTTCTAGTAAGACAACTTTCGCCATGGATACTCGAAGAAGTAGTCCAGGTCGCCGACCATCTTGACCATATCCGTCCATACAAATAGCTTGCCCTCTCGGGAAAATAGAACACCTTCAATCAGGAGGCATAACCCAAACTTGAAGATGTCGTCGACGTTAGTATATTTTTGAATGTTGTCTCGGGCAAATAGAACACCTTCAATCTGAATTTTGGGCTCTCCATTAAAATATTCCTTAATAAGTCGATCACTTGTGTAGTGCTCCTGCAACTCAGCCTCAGGCGGTACAATATTGAAGTTCAAACAGGTGATCAGTGCAAACTCATATTTACTGAATCTGCAAGGCTTAGTGCCAAACAAGAAATGAAGCTCGTCATCTCTACCCCTGTGGGTCATGTGCAACATTAACTGATGGGCAAGAAAATCGGAGAACTGTAATTCGCCCACCACAAAAAAGGTTTGAATAGTTATTCATTTGCCATTCCCAGCAAATCGTGCTTCCGGAACTTCTGTTTTATGTCATTTATAGGCTTACTGCCCTGCCCTGCCCCTGTACGTCACACAGCTGGGGAAATGATCATTGGTTGAAACTATTAACTTCATCATCTAAAAACAAAACATGCACAAATAACCACTTAAAAACAGGGGGAAATGAAATCGAGCTAATATCAAGCTCATCGAGCCACCAGTTCTTCACAGTCAAACAGATCCCGTCGGCAGTTCTATAGAGTCCCATCGAGCTAACAATTATCTATGGAACCAACCAAGGAGAAATGAACGACACCAACCTATCGAGCTACTATCAAACTACAATCAAATCTATCGAGCACCGTCGGAAACACAAAATGGTTTGACTGCCAACCCAGGCGACAAAACTCAGATGAATACTCAGGCGACAAATCAACTACATTTTCGATAGAAACCATAACAAAACCTAATAAAACTATATCAAGACGAAAAAAGAAAATGGCTACAAATAGTGCCTTAAAACTGACCTTCGTCATCGTATTGGAAGTAGGAGTTATACGACAGGGTACGCCGCTGGGCTGGAATGACCAATCGAGTGCGAGAGAGAATGAATGTGCGAACAAGAGAGAGAGAGAGAGAGAGAGAGAGAGAGAGAGAGAGAGAGAGAAAAAGAATAGACAAAACGGATGTGCAAGGGCGGTTTGCAATTGTTCGATGGAAAGAGACAGAGAGCACGATTTGCTCATTTAAAAGGAAAGGGAGAGGGAGGGGAATGACCTCACGATTTAGACAGAGGTATTTTGGGGAGAAGTGGCAAGATATGCATATTTTTTAGAGGACGTCAAAGTGTGAGTTTTTTCTTAAAGGTGTGGAAAGTTTGAGATTAGAAAGTCAAAATTTCCTAATGTATTTCAACCACTATTCATTGTGATTGAGTTGTTTTGATCATTGTGACCCTCCCACCTATGGACAGATTTATAGTTTGCCAACTTCCAATTTTTTAGCGCATTTTATTGATGATGGGTGCCAGAACGAGGCTTTACGACTTGTATGTTGGAGTGGTATCCCTATGTAATCAAATGGCAATTTGCCAAGTTGACAACCCAAAGCTGCTTGTAGTGTTCCAATTCGTTTGTTTCAACGTTTGTTGCACTGATGCATGACTTTGTGTAATTTATTTTTATTGTAGGATTGATATGACTCTTAATTAATTTAATCAACTTCTTAATCTCTACTTAATTATGCATTGGAAATTAACAATTAAAAACAAGTAAAGAAAGACAAGCAAACCACAAGAAGACTCGGCGATTTACAGAGGTTCAGCACCACACCCAGGTCCTAGTAATCTCTTGCAAGCTTTGCTCGATCCCATGAGCTCCTCTCACGTCTTCACTAATCCTCTCCCCATCCCAGAACGTGAGATAACGCCTTTACAAAGTAAGCTCGCGAACACCCTCGTCGAGTTTGGTTTCTTTCTCTCACAACCCGAGAGGGATGATCACCGTTACGGGCCGAGATCAAGTCTTACACTTTGACGGCAACGAACAATAGTATCTACACTCTGACTTTGAGCACACTTTGAGTATGATTAGATTTGGGATCTAAAGTGTGGAAGTTAAGATTTTGAGTGGGTGGAATGAGATTCTAGAGATGGGAGAATTCTTTCTAATGTAGGAGGCAAATAGAAGTTGGAGAGCTCTTTAAATAAGGTGTGTACCTCTATTCATAAGCTTCAAGAGAGATATAGTTGTTAGGGAAGACTTGGTAAAAAATTATGTAAAATACACAAAACAGAAACTAAGGTTCAACAAATCTGTCCAATACCGGTCGACCGACACGGGATAAACGGTCAACTGTTTCCATGAAATTCGAACCAACTTAAAATACGATCGATCCAAACGGCTACAACTTAAGTGAACCGTCAAACTAAAACTAGGGACGATCGACTGTTCTGAAGGTTTTGCCCAATGTAAATGTTTGATGGTGGAACACGAAAAGGAAGTTCATCCGACCAAAAATAATAGCAACTTTGGACGCACAAGTTTGTCTACATCTGGTCAACCACCGTCATGACATCGTTCGACTGATGACCTAAAACAAATTAGGGGTTAGGTGAATATATACGAATACGACTTAAGTTTCAGTGATCTATTGAAGTCAAATGATGTGAAATTTGGTGTGTGACTTCTACAACGAACCTAGTGTGTATGTGAATGGTTTACACATCTTGTATGCTCAAGTTTACATAAATTCCTAAGACTCAAATAAAGGCAAAATTACATGTCTTCAATTAGCTTGATTATATGTATTGACTTCATTCTATTCTTCTTTGAGTCTTGATCACCTGTACATGTTAGCACAATACAATATATATTCCATGCATAATGTGTGCTACACTTTATTTGATTGTGATTAAGATTAGGTTAGTTAAATCATTAAAACATAGATTAATGTCAAATAACCAACAATCTTTAGTTCTGATAGAGCTTCAAATATCATAAATATTTTTTTAGGTTGACGATGATCCTACTTTCTGGTTCTAAGAATAATAAAGTGTCATCAGCAAATTGAATGTTGAGGACTTGTGTCTCGTTTGTGTTGAATGTGATGCCTTTAAGAAGGGCATTTTTCATGTCGAGACGAAGTATGTGGCCCAAGTAATTAGCCACAATTAAGAAAAGTAAGGGAGATAGGGGATCACCCTGCCGTAACCCATTTGTTGATTTGAAATAGCCTTCAAGAGAGCCATTTATGAGAAGAGAAGTCGTGGATGTTTTGATACATTTTTCTATCCAAGAACACCATTTTAACGTGCATCCAATGGCTCTAAGGTTTGTGTGTAGGAAATCTCAATCTATCTTATGAAAAGCCTTCTCGAAATCGAGGTTTAGGATAAGACCTCGTTCTTATTGATTTTAAGGTGACACACCACCTCACGTGCAGCGATGACTGTGTCCATTATTTGCCGACCTCTGAGGAAGGCGTTTTGATCCATTAAGATTGGTTCTTATAGGGCCATAGACAGTCAGGAAGCTAGGACTTTTGCCAAAATTTTGTAAATGCTACTAATTAACGAAATAGGTATGAGGTCTGTTACTTTTTTAATCTCAGGTTTCTTCGAAATCAAATCAATAACGCATTGGTTGAAACCTTCAAATTCTTGAGTCGAGATTTACCATCATGTAGTCTCGAGAAGAAACTAAGAAGGTGTATTTTCACCACTTCCCAGTTGTGTTGGAAGAAGTTTATGTCATATCCGTCCGGACCCGACAATTTTCTTGGTGTCAGGTCGAATACACCCTTTTAAACCTCATCGTTCGTGAAACGACAGGTGAGAAGTGTGGGGTCTCAGACTTTTATGTTAATGGCATGATCCCAATCAATGGGGAATTTGAATGCCTTTCTAGTATTGAAGATATTACAGAAGTGTCCCACAATTTCCTTGTGATTTCAATGTCTAAGAAAGTGAGGTGATTGTTGATGATTAGTGAGTTAATTTTTGTATCAGTGTCTTTCATTTGCAACACGGTGGATTTTGTGTGTTTTGATCACCTTCCTATAACCATTGGATTCGTGATATTTGACGCCAATAAGTTTCATCTTCCTCTAGCGTTATTGTGTGTCTTTCTTTTAGTTTCCTTAATTATTCTCATTCGTAACAGCCCAATTCTGTGGATCGATCTTTCAAGTCTAAGAGGACGATTTCAGCCTCCAAAGATTTTAGTCTTTCAGTGGTAGTGCTGGGTTTGATTTACTTTATGTATTCCTTAATGTTTTTCTTAAGGTTTCTTAGAGTATATTGTATATGTAAGTTTGTTGACTTTTTGAATATTGAATGTCTTATTTTTGGAATTTTCCCATCTTGTAGCCATCGATTATCGAATTTGAAATGGTTGTGACCTTTTAAGTTGTCACATGTTCGTAACATCAGAGGTATGTGATCAGATGTTACCCAGGGGAGTCCGTAACAGTGTGTTAGTGGGAAGCGATCCAAGCGAGCAAAGCATGAGTCTACTTGGCAATTGGTCCAAGTAAATTGAAAGTTTGATGGTGCCACATCTATCAAAGAATGGTCTTCTATAAAATTTTCAAATGCATTTGCACTTGTTGACACTTTGTTGTTTAAGTGTGAGCGCTCATCTTTGTTTTGGACCATGTTAAAATCACTGACAATGACCCAGCCAGTTCCTTGGGCTAGTTTAAGGGAGTCTAGTTCTGATAAAAAATCATTTTTTAGATGATGGGATGAGATGTTTTCCATTTCACTTTCTTATATAGTCACCGAATTGGGTTTGAGAGTCATAATAAGACTTCGAAGAGTTTTTTTTTTTGAATTTCCTAGACCATGAATGTTCCAAGTAATTATCTTCATGAAAAATTGATTCCTTGTTGCTAGAAGCTAGAATGTACGCACCATTTATAGGTGTAGGGGATTCGTTTCCCCAACGACCACTTGTAGTGTGTCGAGCTCGAGTTCAGTAAGTCCATGTCTCGATCTTATGTCATTTAAGAAGTCTTTTCGTTCAGTAAGTCCACCATTTAAGAAGTTACGATCGTCCATGTCTCGATCCAAATTCATCGTAAGAATTCCACATAAAAGAGATCCTCAGGTGTGTCGAGTGAGGATTTAGTCGTTTAGGATGTTGTATAGGCAGACGTTTTGCTATAGATAGATAATGGTTCCTTAAATGTTTTTCTATGGTTTAAAGTCGTGTTACTCGAAATGAAATTAGAAAGTTTAGGTGAGTTTGTACCTGATGTTGATATCGTAAATGCGAGAGGTGTAGGTGAGATATAGTTCAAGCTCGTGCCTCACTGGGAGGTCCCAGCAGTAAGGATTGGGGTCGGAGTATTTCGACTGCAGCGTGTTGGTCCATGGTTGGCCCCCGGAGGTCAGGTTCTTTGTCGTCAATCAACGTGCCCCTGATCTAGAGTCTTCAAATTTGGGTTCTATTTGGTGCCCTCGATGGAGTCTGAGCCGGAGTTGATACAGTTTGGTTCCATTAATGTGGCGATAATCCCATTTTATGTGGAATTTATGGGTTCAAGAGAGGGTTGAACCAAGGGAAGCCCATTTGTCGCATGAAATTCATGTTTGGGTAGTCAAAGGTTGGGAGCATAGGAAAAGGCCCAGAGGGTTGGTTTCCCTCAAAGAAATTTGGATAGGTTTGCTGAGGCCCTAGTCCATGAACTTGGCCCACTTGTGGTAATGGTGGTTGGTGGAGCCCCAACATTTGTGGGGTCAGAGGTTGTTGTTGGGTCATGGTTGTGGCGATGTTGTGATTAGGTGATGTGGTTTTTTCTCGCAGCTCCGCAATGCATCCTACTCGATTGGTCAATGAGAATCAGTGTTGTAGTCTTCAGTGAGGGGTGAGGAGGCTTTGGGTGAAGGTGTGGGGGTGGTAAGATAGTGTGCATGTCGGTCATTCTGGTTATTTGGTAGAAGAATCCTTCTTTCAGTGCCTTGGATGAAGCATTTTCTCTGTCCGAGTTCACGTTCATTCATGTTTTGCCTTTAGCCTCACAGTGTTGGTATTGTGATGGATAGGCTGAGGAGCTCTGTTCTTGGTTGTTGCCTTGTCCAATGTAAGTTGCCCCGCCGAGTGCCCCGCCGGGTTGGTTGAGTTTTGTTATTTCCTTTTTTAGTGTTTCCTTGCGTGGGATGACTCACCAACTTCGGAGGCCGTTGTGGTGTTGAAAACCAGTTGTGTATTGGTTGCATTTGTTGCAATGTGTGGTTATGTGTACTTCTTGGCTCCGTCGTCGGTATAGGAAGCGACAAAAGTGTTGTCAGCTGTGATGGAGATGTCGAAGTTGTCCCCCCTCGCTTGAGATTGACATTGATCTAGGAAATTCACGGTTGTTGTGTCGCCGCACCTTGACCCTTGCCTTATTGATCACTTGTTTGTTTATAATCAATATCCACCCAAAATTCTCCTGGACTTGTATTAATGTTCGTTTAGGCTATTTTTGGTATTGGTTTAGTCCCACATCGGGGGATTGTCCCCGATTAGCTTTTTCCATGCTTATAAATAGAACTATTCACCTTCCATTGTAATCACCAATTGCTTGGTGGCATTCTCTCTACTAAGGAGTGAGCCTTGAAGCAAAAACTCAAGGTGGAGAAGAATGCTACCTTCAATGTGAGTCATTGTTAATAAAATAATTCTTCTAGTTTCTTTTAATCTTGTCTTTTAATTTGTGCATGTTTGTTTAGTCTTTCCTTTCCTTTTATGCTTCATTATTTCTTGCTTGATTAGTGTAGTTTTATTTCAGTAGAATGCTTCATTTTGTTAGAGTAGTTAGTTCAAATATGTGTGAGTAGTTTCATCCCCATTTGGGGGGTGGAGAAATATGTGATATAATCATGTAGTGTATTAAGTGTGTGTTATCTTTATCCCTTGAGCTTTATATGATTTCCATAACCATCTAATGTGTTTTCACTCTTATCTTTGATATGCTAATGCTCTTGAATGAAGCTTAGCTTATGCTTTGATTAGTGGACCTATTTTATGGGGAATGATAAGGTTAGGATATGGATGAAGTTAATGTTGGAAACACAATTTGTAGTGTATGTGCTCTTGTTGCCTTTACCTTAGCTAATGTCTTGTATGTTTTAATGATGTAGTCTTATCTTAATTCATGTGGAGACATAGTATGGTCTAGTCTTTATACTTGAGTTCATTTAGCTTCATTCCAATTATTGTCTTGTATGTTTTAATGATGTAGTCTTATCTTAATTTATGTGGAGGCAGAGTTGGATTTAGTTTTATGATTTCATGCACTACATGTTGTAAGGAGCTTAATTGAACACACACACACATCTTCATATTCACATTATTTCTCTACCCCCTATGGGGTTTAGTTTTATTGCTTATCTTCATTTCCTTTGTGCATCTTAGTATAGTTTGGTGTAATTCATCTTTCTCTCCTTTTACCTCTCGCCTTCGAACAAACCAAGCGTCGACGCACCTCCCAGTGGACGACCCGTATTTGCCACCGCTTCAACGCGGCCGTGCACTTGCGGTTAATATAAAACGATCAATCAAGTTTTTGGCGCCGTTGCCGGGGAGGTGCTCTGTCCAGACGTTGGTTTGGACGATTCGAGGGGTTTTTAATTTTTTGTTTCCAGTTTTTCTTAGTCTCAGGGATCCTAGAGCTCACGGGGAGGCTACTGGAAGAGTTGGAGCACCAACACTTCAAAAGTGAACGCCAATTGGCGGCCTGGTGAGGTCTTCCTGCTTTCATTTTTCTTCTGGTAGTTTATTACTTCACTTTCGTTATCTGGGAGCCTTATTTTGCATGCTGTGACTTCTAGTTTGCTCCCAGATCATTAATCACTCCCCCATTAATCAACTTGGCCCTAAAATCCAAAGCAAAAGACTAGACGTTCTTACTTATTTAGGTCACGCATCATGTATTGACTTAGGCATATAGTTGTCTTTTCTTTTAGCTTTATTTTCAGTTGTTGAGCGTTGGCGTGAGGTACGCAATTTCCTACACTCATTCATGCATCTCGTATGCCCATGCATTAGTTAGTAGGAATTGCATCAGGACAAGAGTGAGTGAGCGTTTGATTGGAGCGATTGATTGTTAGATTTAGGATCAAAACGCTACTAAGGAGGGGTTGTCACATAAAAGATAAGGTGGGGGATTTCATCACCCTTTCCATGGCCCCAAAAATCACTCTTAATAAAGTCTTAACTAAAAGCAAGTAGACATTGGCCCTAGGATTGCGGGCGCACTAGGAGAGTAATCTAGTTGAGACCGCCATGACCTGATCGGCGTTGCCTACCTTGTCGATAGTAGGAGGTACTGGATCTCCGGATCTGGTATCACTTGCTGGGCATTGTGGTCCTCGTTGTAGGGAGGTGAGGCGTGTCGAGGCTAGTGAACTCGAAGTTAGGCGTCGTCTAGCCTAAGGACCCATTGCCTTACATTGTTTGAGTTGTGCTTGCTAGTTAGGTTTCTACCTGATCCCTTCACCCACGCTAGCTTTAGGGATTCTTCCCTCCTTTTCTGAGTCATCTTCTTCTCACCTACTTCTACGTTTTAGTCTCCTCCCCTTTACACTCTCTGGTGGCGTTTTAGGGTCGAGTCGAGCACTTTTTGCGAGCTTAGTCTCGTGGTGGTGAGAGTGGTCGACTCAAGAGTTGTTTGTTGAGATGGATGGTTACATGGGCGACCATCCATATCAATGTTGGGACCAGGACAATTCTTCCTGGTATTCCGGACACATGCAACCGGGGGTGGCTCAGACGAACACCCCGTATGGTTGGGATAATCTTCATTGTGTGACTGAGCAATCTTCATATTGGGGTAACATGAGAGAGGCACCGACTGCTAGACCACCATCTAGTTACATCGGATCATATGTTGGTCATCAATCTGAGACATTACAAGAACCTTTGGCCTCTCTCATGCATGTGGTAGATGACATGGGTGCACCAGTGGCTCCAGTAGCCGTACCGTGTCACTATTGTGGGTTGAGTGGTCATGATTTCGGGGAATGTCCTTATGTTCCCCCAGAGCCTGAGTATGAGCATACCTTTTCCCAAAATGCTCAATATAACTATTACGCATCCGCGTACAACCCGAGAGGGATGGACTCGTGGGGAGACAATTCGTATTCAAATTCTTATACTTCATTTCCACCCCAGTATCCTCCTCCCGAATACCCTGAATTCTACCAACACCCCACTTCTAATCATTGGACTCATTCTCAGCCCATTAACACCCAACCCCAAAATTTCTCAAGCTCTGACTTTGACCTCATAGTTGACCACATACCTGATTCCTCAAAACAAACTTTCCTTACGGTCATGGAAACCATTCAACAGTCCATACAAAATATGGCACTGCAAGTGAGTCAAATGTCGCAACAATTACGTGAACGTGAGGAGAGTAAATTTTCTTGTCAACACGATGATTCATCTTTTGATATCGAACCACCACCACATCCACAAATTCAGACCACAATCTTTCAAAGTCAAACTCCTAGTCAGTCTGAGGGACTTGGGGTTTCAATTCACGATCACTTGGTGGAGGATTCGATTCCAATTGAGAATACTATGGACCAACTTCTTTATGAGTCGGCACAGGATTGTGCCTTATCTTCTTGTCCCATGGCCCTTGAGCCACATGATCTTATTGTTGTACCTCCTAAGGACTCACCTCTGGTGGAGCAAGAGCTCCCAGGTCCCCTCAATTTCAAACAACCAGATGAGAGTTTGCCTCTCACTATTGTTCCTGATCATCTTGGAAATGATGGAACATCAAACAACTACATTGCCCATGAGGGTATTAGGAGTTCCATGGAGGATACCTTGGGTATGAGACCCACTTTTTGTTCTCCTGGTGTGTCGGACATGCCTAACGAGGTTCTTGACCTCGTTCCGACACACCAGCTTGTCGGTTGGAGAGTTTGGATTGATGATCATAACTTCAGCAGCGCAATGGGAGAAACTCTTCTTCCGTTGCCCCTCATTTCCCAAACTCTTGAGAGGTTCAAGCTCTTTCAGTTTGATCCTTCGAATGAGATGCCTTTGCGTCCAATTCATGAACCTCTCCTTTCATCTGGTGCTCTTTGTGAAGGGGGGCCACTCATGCGTATTCTGGCCCCGCGTGGTGTCATGTTCCCTTTCCAAGTGCATTGACCCACTCTTGAGGTTCCCATTTGATGTCTTTTGACAAATGAAGATGGGAACTTATGTTTGTACATAGTTATATATATAAAAAAAGTACAATAAAAGACTCATTCAGTGAGCATCGATTGTTGTGAGCCCCAACCCTTGTGTATTTGGGCTCCATTTCTTTCACGTATTTGTATCCTTTCTTTAGCATCTCACAACTTTTGAGGGAATTCGGGTTTGTGTCCATCAACATGACCTTGAACTTGACATTGTACTTCATGTTGGTGAGATCTCTCCTTTTTTATGCATAAATCCATGTAGTATCTTGCTCACATTCATTGAGGACAATGCATGTAGTAGGTGTGGGGGGGGTGTTTTACGTGTGTACATAGTTGAGTCTTTTTCCTTTGATTTTATTTTCTTTTGTGTGCATTGTTAGGGTCATGTTAGGGTGACTTGTCTTCTTTTGCTTGCCTAGTGCTTTAAAATTTTCACATTTCTTTCAAAATCTTCATGTGTTTGCGAAAGAAAATGTTTTGTGGGTTTTGCGTGTGTTTAGTATGTGCAAAACCGTTGAGAGTCAAAGTAAAAAGAAAGCTCCCAAAATTGTCTTGAACTTGATGCGTTAGGATATCTAGTACAGTGGCTTTAGGATTTATCGAGTCGTTAGGATGCACCCCAGTTTTCCTTTGGGGGTGAGTAATCATAGGGTTTCAGTGCTCAAACATTTAAAGAAGTTCCCCCTAAACCTAGTGAGTCAATAATTCGTGTTCGTTAACTTAAGGAAGTTTGTTGTAGTCAAGGACCCTTTAAATCTTGTTGTGAGACATTAAGTGTAGGGGTTTTGGTTCATGTGTAGATAAGAAATAAGTGAGTAGGTGTTCTCTCTTCTCGCACGGCTCCTATCACTCGGGAAAGTAGGTCTGAGGGGATTTTGTCCCTGGTGCTTTCAAGTCATCTGACTTGGGATGCGCCGACCGAACTCCCGTTACACGGGTGGTAGGGATTGCTCTATGTGGAGATTTGGGGAAAGGTGTATGTGATAGTGTAAGTCCTCATGGGCAATGATGCACGAAACCTAACCCTGGGAGAATGAAGCTCCAACTAATAAAAAGAAAAAAGAAAAAGAAAAAAAGTGAAAAGAAACAAAAAGAAAAAAATATATTTGGTAATGCAAATAAGAACCTTTATGGACGTTACACTTTGTATCACTTGAGGATGTTGAGGTTGTCCATGTCTTTCAGTTAATTCCTTATTTAACTTGCACGAATGGTTCATTAGGCTAGGTGTGGACTGATCACCTATATAGAGTCGGCCCGTAGGATTACCGCGTCCATTGATCGACAAAATTTGTCCAACGAGTCGAGTGTCTAGATTGAATAATGCATCTTGTTCGGATTTTGTGGGTATATCCGCTGAAAACCCTCAGGAGACAACACTCCTCCTCCTTGGCAACAAAGAGGTTTAACGGCTTGTTGCACGTGCTAAGTGCAACCGTGATTCCTACGAAAGTGAGTTAGGATTTCTTGTTTTTTGTTTGTTATTCTCTTTCTTTGTTTTGCTCGAGACTAGCAAAAACTTAGGTGTGGGGGTATTTGATTGACATCATTTCATGCTTATATTTGTATCTTATATCCATTATCTTACACCTAAGCAATGCTACGTGACGCGTTTTATGTTTAGTTTTCAGGAATAAAGAGGTTTGAAGAGAAGAGCCATGAAAGGATCCAAAAGCAGGAAAAAAGACTTAATTGTGAGACCTGGGGACTAAGATGCAAGGGAGAAGGACCTGATCGTAAGACCGAAGGACCTAAGAGCAAAACAGAATACTCCACACCATCATGGGGAGTATTTGACCAATTCGATTCGGGTCGGAGCTCCAACAAGTCAAGTAACAGCATCAAAGACCAACAATACCAGAAAGAAAAGCCCACAACAAATTCCAACGCGATCCGAAGTTTTTGGACCGCTAATTGGCGGTCCATATTACTCAGGATCCGCCCAAATTTCTCCTGGACTTGTATTAATGTTCGTTTAGGCTATTTTTGGTATTGGTTTAGTCCCACATCGGGGGATTGTCCCCGATTAGCTTTTTCCATGCTTATAAATAGAACTCTTCACCTTCCATTGTAATCACTTATTGCTTGGTGGCATTCTCTCTACTAAGGAGTGAGCCTTGAAGCAAAAACTCAAGGTGGAGAAGAATGCGACCTTCAATGTGAGTCATTGTTAATAAAATAATTCTTCTAGTTTCTTTTAATCTTGTCTTTTAATTTGTGCATGTTTGTTTAATCTTTCCTTTCCTTTTATGCTTCTTTATTTCTTGCTTGATTAGAGTAGTTTTATTTCAGTAGAATGCTTCATTTTGTTAGAGTAGTTAGTTCAAATATGTGTGAGTAATTTCATCCCCATTTGGGGGGTGGAGAAATATGTGATATAATCATGTAGTGTATTAAGTGTGTGTTATTTTTATCCCTTGAGCTTTATATGATTTCCATAACCATCTAATGTGTTTTCACTCTTATCTTTGATATGCTAATGCTCTTGAATGAAGCTTAGCTTATGCTTTGATTAGTGGACCTATTTTATGGGGAATGATAAGGTTAGGATATGGATGAAGTTAATGTTGGAAACACAATTTGTAGTGTATGTGCTCTTGTTGCCTTTACCTTAGCTAATGTCTTGTATGTTTTAATGATGTAGTCTTATCTTAATTCATGTGGAAGCATAGTAGGGTCTAGTCTTTATACTTGAGTTCATTTAGCTTCATTCCAATTATTGTCTTGTATGTTTTAATGATGTAGTCTTATCTTAATTCATGTTGAGGAAAAGTTGGATGTAGTTTTATGATTTCATGCACTACATGTTCTAAGGAGCTTAATTGAACACACACACACACACATCTTCATATTCACATTATTTCTCTACCCCCTATGGGGTTTAGTTTTATTGCTTATCTTCATTTCCTTTGTGCATCTTAGTATAGTTTAGTGTAAGTCATCTTTCTCTCCTTCTTTTACCTCTCACATTCGAACAAACCAAGCGTCGACGCACCTCCCAGTGGACGACCCGTATTTGCCACCGCTTCAACGCGGTCGTGCACTTGTGGTTAATATAAAACGATCAATCACGAAACTAAGCATGGGAAGTGTCTAAATCTTATGACAAAACCCATCAAAAATCCCCTAACATGTAGATGATTAAAACACCCCCGATGAACATACTGAAGGGAATGTGTTCTAAAAGTTTTACTTTTAAATGTCAATTATTATGAATTCAATGAGAAATCATTTTGTTCCTTGTTTATGTTATTCGACTTTTAGAAGTGTTAAGGAAAAGACTCTTGGTCCTTAACCGTAGAGCTCTAAAAGATATGGTTTACATAAAACAAAAGATATTCGCAATCATGGTAATTAACATGGGACATTAATTACCGAGTTAAGATTGTCGTGTTGGTCATAGATCATTGTAGCTCTACAAGTGAGTGACAACACGGGTACACAAAAGAGGAAGATATTACTTTTGTATACTGGATAGACCTAGTAAGAAAAACATTATATAATTGTGTTTTCTGTGTCATTAATGTTTTACTGTGTCTTTTGGTTCTTTGATATGAGACTTATATCCGATCGCTTAAGAATTGCTTGATTAAACTAGTGTCTTGAGCGATCGATAAGTGTAGTGTAAAGACATTGGTTGGTTAAGTATGACTTTTGTTGGAGAAGATAGTTAGTCAAAATATTATCATTGCCCCTCTTAATTGAGTGATGATATTAGTGGGCCCTTTGATAAAGCAAAGTTATAATGTGCACAATGTGATTTGAGTTAAGTCACATATTTATAACTAGCTTAAAGAGATCAAGAAATGAATACCAAATACAAAGATGACACAATACTACTTTGCTTGTATTCTTAATATCATGAGGCAAGGGACGGACACAAGTGGTGCACTCCATCACTAAATGGATCGGGTTTTGATTCGAGTGGAATTAAGACATCTAACTAATTGGGAGATATAATGTGTAACTAGATACCGCTTATAGCTTGTGATATTAAGCTCTTAATATCACTGCCAACTTAATTTAGATTCTCACATAGGTCACACCACAAAACTGGGAAACGAGAAATGAGGATTTTGAGTTCATAAGATGTGTCGGGTTTTATGTAGAAAATATGACACATGTGGTGAACAAGCAAAATCAAACTTATGTTGTGATTTATAACATAATTAGAATCTAAATGAAATTCATATGTGATGTAAATATTATGGGGTGTAATAATTTATCATTACATAGGATAATATGTTACATAAGTTATGAATTTACTACTAATCCCGAAATGTCAAATTTTGTAGGGGTTAAACCGAAATTTGACAAGTTTGCAAGTACTGTGCAAAAACGGTCGACCGCTAGACTGTAAACGGTCGACCGAATGTTGCATCGTAAACAAAGATTTCGTCTGTTCGTTTTCGGTCGACTGAGTATAATCGGTCGGTCAACCGAACATCGCGATGAAATAATTTTTGTTACGAACGGTCGACCGAATTGTTAACGGTCGACCAAAACCTGGTCTAAACGGTCGACTGAACCTCAAAACACGGTCGACCGTCCAGACGGTTTTATGCAGAATTAATTTAAGAATTAATTAGATCATGCATGGAATTGGTCCATAATTGATTTAATTCGTGGCTGAGATTATTTGTTAGCAAATAATGGATGGTTAGATGGAAGTTTGCATGAAATCATGGGCAAGAGGTTGCACATGAATAGGTAATTTGCAGAGAACTTATAAATACAAGTTTATCTCATTATCGCAAAATTAATTCATTGTTTTTCTCATGCAAAAACTTTCTCCATAATTCTCCACGAAATTTCCTTAATTCTTAATATTAGTTTTAGTTTTCAGAGATCATATTCTCAAGGGAATTAAAGAGGGGTTAGTAATTAGATTCTAAACCCCATTGGAGATTGAGAGGCTAGCTATTCTCTCTCCAATCTCGTTTAGAGTTTGGTGAATACTCGGACGCAATCCACCGGGCGATTTAACCGTCAACGCGACTCCGGATCTTCGAGAGGTTTTAGAGAACCTCTAGGTATGATTCTCTTTGCAATTGTTTGTTTATTTTAATGCATGTTAAATAATTAGGATAAACAAATACATGTCTATATGAAAATCGAAGAAAATATGAATATTACGATCCTATATGTTTATAAAATTTCGAAAATATATACATACTATAGGGCACGAAATCCAACAGTGGTATCAGAGGTTTTGATTCATATTATCTTTGATTTAAACTATAAAATCAATTTAGACTACCATCTAGAATCAAAACAATTCGGTTTTATGTCTTTTTCGAGTTTTTCGATGTTTTTGTTTATAAAATTCTAATAAATTCGTTTTGATGGTTTTATATGTTTTAAAACATCACACATGATTGTTAGAATTGAAATTTAGATATTTGTCTAATTTATAGAATTTTCGTTTTATTTTAAATGATTATTTTATAAAGGAATCAACAAAACCGAAAAGGACTAATGTTCATCTTTTCTTTTGGAAATTGGATGAACAGCGGTTCAAAATAATTAATTTTGAACTATGGATGCATGAAAATCATTTTAATGGATTTCAAATGATTTTTTCTAGAATTGTTTGATTTTAGATGCTTGATAATCTAGATTAAATAGTTTAGATTGGACATGCGTGTATGCGTTGCTCGAGTTGTTCTTGCAGGAATTGTGAGTTTATATGTTCCAAATCAGCAACTATGAATGTATGTAATTAATATTATACAGTGGCTTATTTGTATGTAAAAGTCAAATTCTCTCTTTCTATCTTTTAGATAATTGCATTGCATTTGAGAGGTTTTACATAGGACTTGCACTAGTCGGTTTTTATCGAATGTGATGAGCATGTTTATTTTCCGTAAAATTTACATCTCCGGTGCAAGAGGATCAAGGATCGATCGAGGATCAAGGATCAAAGGGAACATATAAACTCACACGATGTGGATTGTGTGAATGGTTTAATTTCTGTTTTTAATTTCTACTATGCATGTGATGAATGTGTTGAATGTTAGGATGTGTATGAATCATAATATGCATGATAACCTAAAATTCTGGATCACATGTTAATATATGAAATTGTCCAACAAAATTAAGAGTAATTTTCCTTCTTATTTCATCCACTAGCAGCCATTGATCGAGAGATACTCTGCTCGCCCTTAGCGGGAGATAGCTCCCTCCATCTTTGGGAATAGTGGGAGATATAATGGTTGTCTATTGTTGTGCCACGATTAAATATATGAGGTGTGTTTCACCCTAGTGAACCCCAAGTATGTTTAGTTGTGAATACAATGGATAAACGTATCTCGTATCAAATGAAAATAAGTTTTCTTAACATTACCTAGAGCCCTCGCTCGGTCTTGGGAAAACGTTTTTCTTACGAGGATAGGTCATATTCCCTCATAATTAAAACGACAAGAATCGCAAGAGTTTGAAGATGCAAATGTTGCTAAAATTCAAAAAAGGTTGTGGTTAGAAAGAATTTTTCTTACCCTGAGATTGTGATATATTCGATAGCCCTTAGATAGTCTATATTGCAATTGATAGGATCTTGGATTACTGCATCTACGGACAAAATTTTATTTGCAGTATTTACATTTATATTCGATATATATGTATGTATTTTTAAACATAAAATTGACATAAAATCCTATATAATTTATTTTGTAGAAATGTCTAATATCCAACCAATTGTGCGATCTATGATCGAAAAGAATCCTTTGCAAAATGATGACTCAAACTTCATGAGATGGCAACTCAATCTTAATATCGTGTTGAGGTTTGAAAAACTATCACATATTTTGGATGGTGAAATCCCAAAATTGAATGAGAAGGCAACCGGTAATGAGAAAGAGGCGATAGCCAAGTGGGAAGACCAAGAGAACCAAGTTCACGGTCTAATGTTGGCATCCATGGGTGACTCGCTTCAAGCGAAATACTTGGATTCAAAACCCAAGAAGACCATGTAAGCTTTAACAAAGATGTTCATGGATAGTGCCCGAAAGGAGCGCTATAAAACCACCATCACACTCACAAGGTGCCATATGGCGGAGGGAACATCGGTATCCGTGCATTTTCTCACGATGCAAGGATACCTTGAGAAGTTGTCGAAACTCTCTTCTCCAATGCCCGAGGACATTGCCGAAGATCTGATTATTGGCTCTCTAGCCCCGTCCTTTAAGGACTTTGTGATGCACTATCATGTGCGTGAAAAAGGGGTGAGTCTTGAGGAGCTTCACAACGCTCTCAAAACGGCAGAAGTTGACATGGGCAAGGGTTGGGACAATCAAGTCCTAGCCGTCCATGAGAGGAGCAAAAAGATCAACAAAGATAAAGGAAAATTTACCAAAGATACGTCAATCAAAAGCAAGGGAGTAGGAGGTGCTCATAGGAGTGCCTCAAGGGGGAAATCTTTCAAATCTCCAACTCCCAACATGGAGTGTTTTCACTGCGGTGAAAAGGGACACATCCGACCTAATTGCCCCAAGTACAAGGAAGACCTTGAAAATGGGATGATTGAACGTAGGCGCCCGAGAAACGCCATAGGTATGTTTGTTATTGAGATAAATTTAATCACCTATGTCCTTGATTTGGTAATGGTTACCGGATCTTGTGCTCACATAATTTTGATGTGCAACTATTGAAGGATAGGAAAGAACTCGTGGAGAACGAGATGATATTGAAGATTGGAAATAGTACAAGCATCGTTGCGATTGTACAAGATTCTATGGAATTTCAATAGTCTAGTGATTTAAATTTATGCTTTGAAGAATGTTTGTTATGTACCTTCGATTAGCAAGAACTATTCTGTATCATGTTTTGGATATGGATAACTTAATATATATTTCTAATTCTTGCTTGTCTATATCGAAGAATGGAATTTTCTATGCAAATACATTCACATAGAATGATTTCTATTTGCTTGAAATAAATAATAAACAAACTCAAACAAACAATAACAAAAGGAACTAAGATAACTCACGTGAATGATACAATCTTGTAGCACTATCGGATTGGTTAAATAAATGACCAAGAGACCTTTCAAGAAGAAAGGAACGAAAACGAATAACTAATTGGATATGATACATTCTAATGTATGTGGTCCGATAAGTACAAGTGCAAGAGACGGTTTAAGGTACTTCATTTTGTTCACGGACAACTATAGTCATTATTGCTATATTTGTCTAAAGAGAAGCAAAAGTGAATTCTTTGACAAGTTCAAGGAATTCGAGGATGGAGTAGTGAACCAACTCAACAAGAATATCGAGTCTCTATGAAAGGTTCGTAGGGGTGAGTACTTAGGATACCTAATTTGACTCATTCCTAAAGTAGGAATAGGATATTGCTCGACATGGTTCGATCAATAATAAGTCAATCCAAATTGCCTATTTACTTTTGAAATTATGCACTACAAATAATGACAAACTCACTAAATAATGTTCCATCCAAATCCGTGGAGGAAATGTCTCGTGAGCTATGGAGTTGAAAGACACCTAAGCTCGACTTTCTCAAGATTTGGGGTTGTGAGGTACACATCAAGAAATTGATGTCAACCAAGCTTCAACCAAAAGCGGATAAGTGCTTCTTTATAGGTTGTCCTCGTATGACAAGAGGATACTACTTTTGGTGTATCACCTCCAATCGAAAGATTGTAGAGAGAGATATGTTTTTCTGGAATTTCTGGAAAAGAGAGAAAAGTAGTGGGAGTAGAGTTAAGCTTGGGGAAACTCAAGATACTTTACAAGATCATGATGTGAATGTTGCATTCAAAATCATGAAGGCCCAACCGAGATTCATTTGGTTAGTGGGAGTATGAGCGAGAGATCATCACAAGAAATTGTGAGAGAATCTCAATCATCCCCACCTAGTGTACGTTCGAGAGTCGAACGTGAACCTATTCCTCAAGAAATTGTGGAAGAAGTTCGAGAGACACGAGAATCACCAAAAGAATAGAGAAGGTCAATGAGGGAAAGGAAGAAACCCAATAAGTATGTGGGACTTCATGAGATCATGGTACTAGATACCAAAGATCCTCGACCTTCCAAGAAGCGATGGAAAGAAAAGACTCCAAACTATGGTTAAATGTCATGGAATCCGAAGTAGAATCCATGTATGATAATCAAGTATGGAACTTGATTAGCCTTCCTCAAGAGAAAATATCATTTGGTATAAATGAGCTTTTAGGAGGAAGATAGACATGGATAGTAACTTGACAACCTACGAAGCAAGGCTTGTAGCAAAAGTTATACTCAAATTCAAGAAATTGACTTTGAGGAGATTTTTGAGAGGTTGTCATATTAAAAAATCTATTCGGATTATGCTCACTATTACCGCATTTCACAATTGTGAGATATGGAAGATGGATATCAAAATGGCGTTCCTTAAACGGAAACTTGGAGGAGGATATGTACATGGTACAACGTCAAGGTTTTGATGACCCAAATAATAGCGAGAAGAAATGCAAGTTTCAAGGATCCATTTATGGATTGAAGCAAGCATCGAGGAGTTGGGACAAACGTTTTGACGAAGAGGTGAAGAAGATTCACTTCATTCAAAGTAAAGGAAAACCTTGTTGAGACAAGGAGATTAGTGGGAGTCATGTAGTACTTCTGATCTTATATGTCGATGACATATTGCTCATGAGCAATCATATACCTTAGCATTAGCAAACGAGAAATTTCATTGAAATTGACATTTTCAATGAAAAGAAATGGATGAGGCTCAACACATCTTGAGAATCAAGATACATTGAGATACATCCCGTAGACTCATTGGCTTCAGTCAACGTGCATACATTGACAAGGTCTTCGAAATGTTCAGGGTGAACAATTCCGATATGGACAATGTGCCAATAAGTATGAGTATAGGTGTGCAACTCAAGGAGTCTAAACATGCTCAATCACGCAAAGACTTGGAGTACATGAAGGTATCCCTTATGCTTCGGCAAAAGGAAGAACCATGTACACGATGACTTGCACAAGACTCGATATCTCGTATGCTCTACGTGTGACACGTAGTCACCAATCCGACGCAAGCCCTAAGCATAGGATTGCGGTCAAGAATATTCTGAAGTACATTAACCGGACTAAAGATAAGGTTCTTGTTTATGGAAGACAAAGGAGAAAATAGTCGAGGGCTATTTTGATGCAATTCTCATAAGAATTCTTGACAACAGGAGGTTGGAATGATGATGCGTCATCATTATCGAAGGTGGAGGTATGAGCTAGTGTAGTTAGGAGTAATATCACTACAACTAACTCAACCACCAACGAAAGACAAAATAAATAAATAGGTGGACACAACAGTAACACAACTGATCCATTCAACAAACCTTCATACCAAGCTAAGAGACGAAATATATTTCGAGTCCATGGATCCGAGGATCCATGTGGATTGGCTTGATAGGTGATTTGGGAAGGTTACCCTAGTTATTAATGTTTTATACATTGAGAATGTATGTGAAAGAAAACTTTGATAACAAGTGGGAGATTGAAGGGAATGTGTTCTAAAAGTTTTACTTTTAAATGTCAATTATTATGAATTCAATGAGAAATCATTTTGTTCCTTGTTTATGTTATTCGTCTTTTAGAAGTGTTAAGGAAGAGGCTCTTGGTCCTTAACCGTAGAGCTCTAAAAAATATTGGTTTACATAAAACAAAAGATATTCGCAATCATGGTAATTAACATGGGACATTAATTACCGAGTTAAGATTGTCGTGTTGGTCATAGATCATTGTAGCTCTACAAGTGAGTGACAACACGGGTATACAAAAGAGGAAGATATTACTTTTGTATACTGAATAGACCTAATAAGTAAAACATTATAGAATTGTGTTTTCTGTGTCATTAATGTTTTACTGTGTCTTTTGGTTCTTTGATATGAGACTTATATCCGATCGCTTAAGAATTGCTTGATTAAACTAGTGTCTTGAGCTATCGATAAGTGTAGTGTAAAGACATTGGTTGGTTAAGTATGACTTTTGTTGGAGAATATAGTTAGTCAAAAGATTATCATTGCCCCTCTTAATTGAGTGATGATATTAGTGGGCCCCTTGATAAAGCCAAGTTATAATGTGCACAATGTGATTTGAGTTAAGTCACATATTTATAACTAGCTTAAAGAGATCAAGAAATGAATACCAAATACAAAGATGACACAATACTACTTTGTTTGTATTCTTAATATCATGAGGCAAGGGATGGACACAAGTGGTGCACTCCATCACTAAATGGATCGGGTTTTGATTCGAGTGGAATTAAGACATCTAACTAATTGGGAGATATAATGTGTAACTAGATACCGCTTATAGCTTGTGATATTAAGCTCTTAATATCACTGCCAACTTAATTTAGATTCTCACATAGGTCACACCACAAAACTGGGAAACGAGAAATGAGGATTTTGAGTTCATAAGATGTGTCGGGTTTTATGTAGAAAATATGACACATGTGGTGAACAAGCAAAATCAAACTTATGTTGTGATTTATAACATAATTAGAATCTAAATGAAATTCATATGTGATGTAAATATTATGGGGTGTAATAATTTATCATTACATAGGATAATATGTTACATAAGTTATGAATTTACTACTAATCCCGAAATGTCAAATTTTGTAGGGGTTAAACCGAAATTTGACAAGTTTGCAAGTACTGTGCAAAAACGGTCGACCGCTAGACTGTAAACGGTCGACCGAATGTTGCATCGTAAACAAAGATTTCGTCTGTTCGTTTTCGGTCGACCGAGTATAATCGGTCGGTCGACCGAACATCGCGATGAAATAATTTTTGTTACGAACGGTCGACCGAAACCTGGTCTAAACGGTCGACCGAACCTCAACACACGGTTGACCGTCCAGACGGTTTTATGCAGAATTAATTTAAGAATTAATTAGATCATGCATGGAATTGGTCCATAATTGATTTAATTCGTGGCTGAGATTATTTGTTAGCAAATAATGGATGGTTAGATGGAAGTTTGCATGAAATCATGGGCAAGAGGTTGCACATGAATAGGTAATTTGGAGAGAACTTATAAATACAAGTTTATCTCATTACCTCAAAATTAATTCATTGTTTTTCTCATGCAAAAACTCTCTCCATAATTCTCCACGAAATTTCCTTAATTCTTAAGATTAGTTTTAGTTTTCAGAGATCATATTCTCAAGGGAACTAAAGAGGGGTTAGTAATTAGATTCTAAACCCTATTGGAGATTGAGAGGCTAGCTCTTCTCTCTCCAATCTCGTTTAGAGTTTGGTGAATACTCGGAGGCAATCCACCAGGCGATTCAACCGTCAACGCGACTCCGGATCTTCGAGAGGTTTTAGAGAACCTCTAGGTATGATTCTCTTTGCAATTGTTTGTTTATTCTAATGCATGTTAAATAATTAGGATAAACAAATACATGTCTATATGAAAATCGAAGAAAATATGAATATTACGATCATATATGTTTATAAAATTTCGAAAATATATACATACTATAGGGCACGAAATCCAACACATACAAACATGCAAGTCTACACAATCAAAAAATCATCAAACATCCAAAACTTCACGACATATATTTACATCATCTCCACCCTCTCAAAGGGGATGAAACTACTCATTAATCATTAAGCTAAGTATTATGTTAAGAGAAAAAAACATGTTAACTAAGTCTACTAAGATTAATGAAACGAAATTACGTTAAACATGAAAGCAATAAAAGAGGCACAACATGAACTAAAAAAAGATTTATTTTATTCATGACTCACATGACAAGTAACATCTCTCCACTCGAGTTTTTGCTCCAAGGTTTTACTCTAAGTAGAGGGATTAGCCACCAAGCATGTGGTAAATACAAAGGAGGATGAAGAATTCTATTTATAGTCATAGGAAAGGGTAATCGGGGACAATCCCCCGATGTGGGACTAATGAAACTACTACAAATGGATAAACACAACATAATAAACAACCACAAGAAGCCAAATCAAAATTGGACTAAAATGGGCTGGCAATTGGTGGTCACTTTTTGTCTGATTTGCTCCAAATTTATATATCTTCTTCAATTGCTTCAATTTATTACGTGTGGTGCACCCAGATTGGTTGTTTGAGTGTCGTCCCGAATCTAATTGCCAAAATACTCCTCATGATGGTGTGAAGTTTCTTGATTTTCTCATTGGTCCTTTTCGTTTACATCCGAGTCCTTCCCTCTTGCATTTCAGTCCATAAATCTCACAATTCAGTCATTTCTTTTGCTCTTAGGTCATTTTTGTGTCTCTTCTTCTCACTTGTTTTATTCCTGAAATTTAAACATAAAACTCGTTACGTAGCATTGCTTCGGTTAAAAATAGAGGATATAAGACACAAATATATGCATGATATGATGTCAATCATTGATGGACGTTTCGTTTGCCGGTCTACAGACTGTTGGTTTTTTTGCTTTAATCTATATTCATTTTGATGATTAATCAAACTAATTTTAATCAACCAACTTAATCAGTCAAAAGTGAGCAAACACGATTACATGCATTGCATACACACTTGTATACTTGCAATCATCTTAATACGCTGATCAAGATTCATCAAACAAAGGAGTATCGAGACAATCTTAATATTTAGGACGTTTCCTTTACATCCTAAAAATCTACTTTTGTCTGTCCTGTTCAACGTGGGAGAGAGTTTTTTGTGCCTAAAAATAAAGGAATTGTAATTTGACTATAACTAAGAGAGAGAAAATATTACTTTTATTTACCATAAAAAAGGAATTACTATTCATCGCCCGGTTTTACTTAAATCGTTTGTCTCAATTATTCTTGTCATTCACAATCCATTTAAATACACATTATGTCCCATAAAAATAAAATAAAAATCAGGACGTCCGGCTAAGATGCCCCTGTTTTTTTTAATTTTGAATTTATATTGTGTGTTATTTCAAATTATTTTAGATTTCGCTGTAAGATTTCGGTGGTGATGAGTAGAAAAAAAATACAAACGTAAATAAACGGGTAAACGGATCAATATCCGGAGTACAATAATATGACATCGAAACAAAAAAGTCTCGTAGAGGCTGTTGACAATTGTTACTCTTGCATTCCTATTCTGATTTTATTTTTCATGATTTTTTTGTTGTTGTATGAAAAAAAAAAGACTGTTGGGAGCAAAAATAAATAAAAAAGAGAGAATGATAAAATAATAATTAACACGAACAATTTAAGTAATTTAAGAACTGACCGTACAAACCCAAACGACTTCCCTTCCAAACCAGATACGATATATCCATCAATGCCTGTACTTCGCATACTCATCTGCGATTTCTAGGGTTCGTCGGATCCCTTCTCGTCTCGTCTCAATTCGCGATCGAGAACCCCAAAACCAACCATGACGGGTAATCTTCTCATGCAGTACCTCACCTCTGAATCCAAATCCATTGTTAAAATTTCATCTTGCTGCTGTTTCTTGTCCCTTAATGCGTGTTCTGCACCCTTTCGGGTTTCAAAACAACTGATTTTGAGCTAAATCGGTCGGAGTAAGAAGGAATTATGCGATTAGTGGTGCTTTTAGGGGTCAATACGTTGATCGAGTGTAGACCAGTGTTGTGGATGAAGAAAAGATGGATTTTTACTCTGTTTAGTAAGGAACTATTTGAGATTTTTGATAGAGATCACCTAGAGTTAGGATTGTGTTATTTTGCAAGTTTTATTGTTGCATTTTTTACGTAGTTTTGCATTAGTTTGGGTGGTTTTTGTAATTTCCCTGTCTTCAACTGTTGCTCTATAAATACCTAACCAAATCCAACCAAAAACTAGAGTCTCTTGTTTGTTGGAGGAGGATACCCTCACTCGATATGATCCAGACTCTTCAATTTTCGTGATTTTTTGTGGAGCAGATGATAGGTGGTTAAGGAACAGTTGAATTTCTCCCTGTCGTAAGGGATTTAAGTTGAAGTGGCATTGTCAAAGTTACAATTGCTACTGAGTGCCTTGTACTCCAACTGGTTGAGAAGTGGTTTCCCAACCTTGAGGTCAATGGTTCAACTCTTGATATTGTCCGTTGGTATAGCTCTGCTTGTGTGTAGGTGTTGTGTCATACCTTGTGATCATGGTTGAGTCCCAGGAAGTGTGGTTTCATAATTCTTGGGAGCGTACACCTCTGTGCAAACGGTTTTGGATCACCTCTAGTTTATATTCAACATTCATCTTGAATGGTAGGAAATTCCGGATCATAAAAAAAGTTACCATTGCTACTGTGGGTGGAGTGGGTGTGTAGGTAGAAGCATGTGTTTTTGGGTCATAAAAGCCGTGTTTAAGATTTTATAATCACGAAATAGTAATAGTGGAATGTGTCCATTCCTAATGGAGTCAAAGATTAAGTTATTTTTTGGCTTTTGGATTACAATGGACTAAATCAATGTGGTTCATATAAGCTTTCTGTAATTCTTATTTATTGTGAATTAGCAGAAAAATATCTAGGCATTAGATCACAGGTCAATCGAAAACCTCTCTGTAACAATGTAGTATGGTTGCGTATATCTGACCCCCTCCCTACCTTGCTTAATGTGGGAGCCTCTTTGAGGTTTTGGGGTAATATTGATGAAGTAGTAATAGTGGAGTACTGGACTTTCAATTAAAAATGGAGGTGAGCGGGTTGTAGGTAGTAAGTGAGGAGGCTTTTCACGGTAATAGGGATGTAATATGGATTTTCATTGTGATGAAGTATCACTCAGGAAGCTTCAATTAGTTGTGATTAGAGTGGATGGAGGGTAGCGTGGTAACGAAAGAAAGGTGAAATTTGTTTCTTGGAAGGGGGTCGCCATTAGCTATTTAATTTGAGATTAATGGAGTGGACATTTGATGATAGGTAGAGGAACAAAATGAGGGTGTTTTTGGTTAAATCATTTTGATTTGAGATACTTATAATCATGGAGTAGCATTAGCCACATAGAAAATTCCAATTGGTAGTTTGGGTGGAGTACGTGACAGGTGGTCTTAAAAATGCGTGGTTCTTTTTCGAGTCAATAGAGGTTTAATTTACGATATCTAAGGTCTCGAGTTGGCAATGCGGGTTCTACTTGGTAGTGTCAGGGGACTCGTGGTAGATAGTGAGGAAATGGTGAATTGTTTTTGTGGTTTCCTGTGTAAGCTCAAATATGAAATATCTCTACTTAAGTTTAATAGATTGCCTGATGCAGTTGCTTTGATCTGATTATGTTATGTTTGTGTAGACTATGTTCAAGAGCAGGAGATGGAAATTGAAGCATTACAAGCCATTCTAATGGATGAATTTCAAGGTCACTTTTTGTAAAGATAACATGGTTTTACATGTATTATATAAGTATTCTTATGCCGAGAAACCCATCCACTTGATTTTCCTTCAGAAATTAATGCTCATGAGAGTGGGTTAAGCACAACAAAACGTTGCTTTCAAATTGTATTATCACCACAGGTAAATTGTGCAGTTATGCCTGATATATTTGTGGAGGTCATAGTTCACTATAGTACATCTTTGAAACCCATAGAATGACCTTTCTTGATTAGCTTCATTTTTTTTGAAGGATGATAATCTTGATGAGACAAATTACACCCCAGGTATGCTGTCTAACTCTCAAAGGGAAGTAATGCTTTATTCATTGTCTTAAGCTATACAACATATCTGTTGGAATTTTTTTTTCGCAGTTCAGCTAGCATTAGTTTTCTCACACACTGATAAGTATCCAGATGAGCCTCCTCTTCTGAATGTAAAAAGGTTAGGAAGTCTCATGGTATCCGTTTTTCGTGTTTGGAGATCATAAAATAATTTGTGTAGAACATGTGTAACCATTAGTACTATCACCCTGGAAGAGCAGTTTAAAAAAATGACCACTTAGTAGAGTTTTAGAATAGAGTGCAAGAAACTTGACCTGCTCTTCACATTGATGCCTTTTAAAGTCATATTTCTGATTCTTGTCTAAATCTTTCTTACTTGATTTGGAATGCTTGACCTTGCATCTGAAATCAATACTGAAAATGCAGCTTACGAGGCATAAAATCAGAACATCTTGCTTTTCTGAAAGATAAGCTCCAAGAAGAGGTAATGTTCTTAAATGAGCAGTACCCGTCTTCCTTAACTTGATATTTTGTATTCTGTATGTACTATTCTCTCTGGTTTATGTTCATAACTTTCTATGGAATCCCTGATGATCGTTCTTCAGCCTCTTCCTACTTAATATGTTTGAATAATATTTTAACTGTCAAAAGCTCTCAGAAGTTATTTACTGTTGTGTCACTTTCTTTTGATCTGATGTCAAGTTAACAGTGAATTTTTATTTTGCAGCCGCTCCTACGTTTAGCTGCAATATCTTGCTTGCGTTGTTTGATTCATTCATGTAATCCTTTTATAGTTCCATAGGCATGTAGGAATTGATTTTTCTATGCAGTTCTGGCGTCCTTAATATTTGAAGTTGCTAGATTTATGGGAATGCCAGTAACTGGTCCTGATATGATGGATGCACGGATATTTAACTTTAGTTTCTTGTTTGTTAATTAGATTTGTTGATACTGTTTCGCAGGCATCTGAAAATCTTGGTATGGCGATGATATATACACTTGTAGCATCAGCTAAGGACTGGCTGATTGAGACTTTTGCACAAAATGATGAAGCTGAAGATGCTGACGAGAAAGAAGCCACTAAGGATGATGTATGGCCTAATACTCTTGTGGTTTTTTAGCCCCTGTTCCTTTTGCTCCTTCATGACTGCTAGGCGTGCAGTTATCTTGTTTAATCCACCAGATGATTAATTCTATGATTTAAAAGTTATTGTATACATCCCTTCTTCACGTCTATGTACTTGTGCATTTAGCTTGATTTTGAAAGAAAAAAAAAACTACAAATAAGCATTTAATTCCTGTTCTTCAGGCAACTTAGCTTTATAAGTGGTTGAATGGGTAATAGGTTTGTACCTGTAACCTGATCCTTTTATTTTCTGTGGAATTATCTAGGTATTTCTCATTTAGCGTTATTTTTTTGTATTAGACCTTCCCTTTTACCTCTTACGTGGGACTTACTCTTGATGCTTTGTTTCTTGGTTTTTAGTTAACTTACTACCGCGTGCTCTAAAACATCATATTGTTGTAGACTAACACTCATCTGCACCTTATTGTAGCTTTGTAAATTTGTAATATAAATATAATATAAAATAAGAATAAGTAGTATGAGTTACTTCTAGCTCAATGGTACTTCCTCTTCTTTTGTTCCCTGGCGATTCTTCCCTTCACATTTGCTTTCACCTAATTGTTAGAAGGAACTTTTATAGTAGAAGTCAATTCACAGATACATTCCAATCTATTATCTAGTATTAACGTGTCATTCCTCCAACACTCATGAGCGACATGCAAGAGTACTTGAGTTACTGAATTTCTTTGTCACAAGATATTCGATGCACACCATTCAGTATGCTAGATGGTTCTCGGCTTTTCACCATTCTGTTTAAATGACTTTTTTAACTTCTTTCGTTGTAGATTGTAATTCCACATGGAGAAGCAGTTACTGTTGAGACATTCCTTGCGTGGAGAGAACGATTTGAGGCAGAGCTAGCACTTGAAAGAGCCAAGTAAGATCATCCCCTTCTAGCATTTATATTTTAAATATTTTTCTTACGTATTCTCTTTGAAAAATCTCAATTTCTTCAAGATGCTGAATTGATTTTTTATATTTACAGTTTGCCATATTTCAGAAAAATCAATATAGTCAGCAAATGTTTTATTTCTTCTTTTGGTTGCCTAGACATTGTCTTACTTTGTTACTTTCTTTTTTATCAATTCTTTAAGATTATACTATGGGCCGATCCAAACCCCTAGCAGTTATTGGTCCAACATGTCGTGAGTGGATCTGTAACTTGTATCAGAGACCTTGGGTCAGAAATAGTTAGGCTAGTAGCAAAGACCTATTTGAATATAGTAGCAGTGTCTTCTGTTAGGGTGTGATCGGTACCTTGAAGAACTTCAAAGAAGTGGGGAATTAGACTTCTAAAATGATTTTGAGTGGTTAATACCCTAAAAACTTTAAACTCTAGAACTCAAGTTGTAGAAAGATTTTCGGGACTTAAATAAACATGCTTATAATGACTTCCCTAAGCATGTGATCGGTACCAAGGAAGTTGAGGGAAGCCTAAAAGGCTAAAACATAACTTCTATGACTTCTCATTTTAGAGTAGAAGTTAAGTTTCTCTTAGTCCTGAAAGTCTCTAGGTTCTAATTTTAGTCCTGAAAGTCTTTCTGGAACTCGAGTTTCAAATTTTTTAAAATTTTTCAGGCTACTAATCACTTAGGAGTTATTTTAGAAGTTTAATTCCTCACTTCTTGGAAGTTTTTCAGTGTACCAATCACACCCAACTTCTATTCTAAAATGAGGGGAAGTCATGAAAGTGAAATTCTAAACTTCCCCCAACTTTCTAGGTATCAATCACACCGAGAGAACACATTTCACTAAATATAAATAGAGGATATCATCTGACTAAAATTTTTAGGGCTGAATGTTGGCAGATATATAGTTGTATTCTCGGCCCATCTAGTTTAAGGTCGTACTTTAACTTGTGTCTAATTACAAATTGACTGTACTATTCGGTTTGGAGTGCCAAGTTATTCCACAGAAGTATTGGATTGGGCTTAGCATTTTCGTACAGCAGACAATGGTTAACCTACTTGGTTTGAGACTTGGCTTGCCTTCTTACCATATACGATGGACAGGTTAATACCGGAGTCAGCTCTTGTTGCACCCAAGGACAAGAAGCTTACTGGGAGACAATGGTTTGAAAGCGGAAGGGCTTCGACGGTATTCTAATTTTCTTATTATTCTCTATCAGTCGGCCATGGATTCTTAAGTAGGGAATACTAAATATATACAACACATTGTTGGTCATCCTAAGCATGCATGAGTTAAAGTTGATAAACCACCTAGACACATAAGTAATGGCTAGCTTAGCTGAAGATCTTTATACCAACACCCTAGATGAAGGCCCGATAATGACATTTCTCACACTGAAGTGTATGTAGGTAGCATTGTAAAAAGAAAAAGAAAAAAAAAAGAAAAAGAAAAAAAGAGTGACGAACAACCTTGAATTATTAACTACGAAAAATGATTACCCGTTTCAAAACAAATTGACATTGATTGGCAAATTTTCAATATCCTTTTACTGATAAAAAACAATATCCTTGACATTTACTAAAATAAAAATCAGTTGGATAAGTGAATGATCTATCATCCAATGTTTCCTTGAAACTTCATTTGTGTGCAGAAAGGTACAACTGCCGTTGTTGAGGGTTCAGAAGACGAAGATGAGGAAGATGTTGATTTTGATGTTGACTTTGAAGGTGCATCTTTATGGGATTAACAATTGTGACTTTTTTTATTAGTCTAACATGCAGTAGCTAACTCCCTCTTCCATGTTCTCAATTGGATGATAGATGACGAAGATGATATGCTTGAGCATTATCTAGCAGAGAAATCAGATGAAGGCTCCAGGAAGTGATCTGAAGCATTATTTTTTGGCCTACAGTTTTAAATACCACATCAATATTTATTCGAGTTCCTTAAACTTTGGATCTTGTATTGTTTAACTTTTTTGTGCTTTTAAGGTTTAGTTGTCTTAACAAGACGACACAATGATCCAAGAGTAGGTTTTGAAAAGAAATTGAAGCATGATGCTCTGCTTGTATTGTATTCTAGCCTGGGTCCATATTCATTACACATCTAGGTTTTGCTAACATGTGATGTCTTTTCTGGCTTGATTATGGTTTACGTGATTTGTTGCTTCTTTGTTGCTCTCGGGTATTTGTGGCTCTTAAAAGGAAGCGATTGCTACTCATGTTGTATTAATCTGACTGAAGCAATATGTTGATATTTTTGAAGTGTTCTTTTGTTGTTTGCTTGTATTCTCAAACATATATCATTTTTGTTGTTTACATGTCATCTATTCAGTAGTTCTATATGTTAAGTCTTGCTTTTTTTTGTAAATTTCTATTTTGCTTGTGATATGAAATAATGACGCTTCATTAACATCTTTTGATGGCTGAAGATGGATGGAACTTAAATCATTCCATGCTAATTCCATTCCATCGAGGAACCAACCCGTTCAAAATCTACTTACCCCTTATTCTTTTTCTAAGGGTATGAGCAAGGATTGAACTGTTATGACCCTAACCTTGTTTAAGGTGTTAATTGTGTTTAGGGTGGCTTGATGAGGTTGTTTGCATGGGGAGTTGGTGCAGCACAGTAGATGCTTGGGGAAGAGGCGCTACAGTGGTCGCATGGGGAAGAGGAAGGGGCGTGCACTGTAGCAAGGAGAGGGGTCTTAAGGGTTTCTTCTTCTCTTTTTCTTCTCCTTCCTTTCTCTCACTCCTTCATTTCCTTTGCTGTTGCGTGCGTGTTGGTGGAGCAGCTGCGGAGGCGTGCGGGGTCTGTTGAGGCGCGAGAAGGAGAGTGCGCGGGAGGTTGCGGCCGGAGGCGTGGTAGTCGGAGCTCCGGTGTTCTTCGTCGATCTTCAAAGAAGAGGTATGCCAAGTTCTTGCATTAGAGGCCTTAGTTGATCACCCACGTTGGGGTGAGGTTGGGGTCGGTCGCGCGAGGTCGGAGGCCTCGCCGGCGACGAGTTTCGACGTTGAAACCTCGGCTGGCGCGAGGTTGAAGACGTCTGTCGGTCGACCGGGTCCCTTGGACGGTCGACCGATCGTGGTGTATTTTCACTGTCTGTCGTGTTTCGGTCGACCGCGTCCCTCGTTCGGTCGACCGGAACTTGAGTGTACCGGTAGGATACGTAAGCTTCGGTCGACCGTTTGATGACATAGAAAATATTAGGTTGACCATGTAAGTGTTCGGTCGACCGAGACCCCTGAGTCGGTCGACCGATAGATTTGTTTTGAGCGTTGACCAGACTCCGGATTTTGACCTCGTTCGGTCGACCGGTTTTAGACTTTCGGTAGACCGTTGGAATTTATGTGTTGCGCAAATAGTTCGACCGTGACAGACGCTTCGGTCGACCGATTCCCTTGTGGAAACGGTCGACCGAGTTGTCACTTTCGGTCGACCGATTCCCTTGTGGAAGCGGTCGACCGGTTGTCACTTCGGTTGACCGAATTCCCTTGGGGAAAACGGTCGACCGTGTCTCTTTCGGTCGACCGTTTTGCACAGGACAGGATTCCTGGTTCCACTTAGGATGCCAACTCTGTCCACGGAAACCCATGTCCTCGCCTTGTGCGTGAGCCGGGAGGTGACGGTGGGCGCGTTATGCGTGTCTGCCCAGGGACCGCCGTGTGGAAGAGTGTGGGTGTCCGGAACGCGACACTTCCATGTATGGATCGTGACTATATCTGGTGGATCGTTTGACTCGCGTTAGAGTAGCAGCCTGAGGGATTGCGGATCCCATTGCTTCAGCAACACGCAACTGCTGACGGGTGCAGTGACTACCGGTCGATGGCTACGGAGGCACAGAGACTACCGGCCAGGATTGGCGACGGAGGTCCAGAGAGGTACCGGCCTATTGACGGTGACGGAGGTCGCGACCCTGCTCGTTGGAGCCGGAGTTGGTGTTGCACGTGGAGCTCGTTGACCCTGCGGACTTCGGTTCAGATCTGTCGATTGTTTGGCCATGTGTGGCGGATATGTTCGACTGGCCTTGATGGCAGTTATTGCACGTGTCGTGCGGCCTGTGTGGCGGCAGTAGGGCCCCTGTGCGGTCTGTGTGGCGGCAGGGAGGATCGCGCGTGGCCTGTGTGGTTGCGGCGATGGACTGCCGATGATGTGTTCCGGCAGGTAGCTCGATTGGGCACCTATCGAGTGATATCCCGTGCGGTCTGTGTGGCGCTGGTTGATGGACCGACCTGAGCGACGGCTCCGTTGGTGTGGTGGTGGTGGACCACGATGTATTTAGATCTGATTTCTACCTTGCGCGGAAGTGCGAACGCATCCTCACCGATCCCTTGGCTCGTGTAGTCGCGTGTGGGGATGTGTTGCGTATTGTCCGTTAGACCGTATGTGCCTACGGTAGGTCTCTACGGAGACCCGATGGTTGGACCGTGCGGCCTGTGTGGCGGCGGTGATGTTTGGACCGTGCGGCCTGTGTGGCAGCGGTGAGGTTGGACCGTGTGGCCTGTGTGGTACCGGTGGTTGTTGGACCGTGCGGTCTGTGTGGCGACGGCGATGTTGCGGACCGTGAGGCCTGTGTGGCAGCGGTGGCGATTGTAGACCGCGGGGCCTATGTGGCAGCGGGAACGATCGCGGGACGGATGTCCGGTTTGGCCCTTGGTGGCAATGTTGTTTTACTGCTTTGTATTTCATACCATGCTATACTAGTATGTTAGGGCATATAGGTGAGCTTGTCATACGAGGTTTCCTTATGGAAACTCAGGCATTGTTGTTATGATTATTTTCAGGACCGCGTTAGGTTCCGGCGGGTGGTGACCGAGGGAGATTGCACTTTGGAACGGGATCCTGTCGTCTGCCTACTTTTAGGTTGTCGTGATTACATGTACCTTGTGTTTCGTGTTGTAATGTAATTACTCTTTTGACAAACTCGTATTGTATTCTGGTGCACTAGACTTATTTATGTATTTCTTTCAGTAATGTCCCCACTCTTGATGGTTTTATCCTTGTGATTCCTTTGGTGTTAAAAGTTTAAATTTTCCACTGTTCGGGGATGTTACATGAACTATAATAGTAAGTTGTCTACTGGTCAAGTGATCGGTTTTCCCTAAAAACGTTTATTTAGGATCATTGTTTTTCGGGTTAGATTTTGTTGTGGTGGTTGGTTGGGTAGAGTTAGTTTTTTGTAGGGTTATTTGTTTGAGTGTGCACTTGGATTTTTGGATTTTACTCGGGTGTACTTGCATAAAATCACATTAGTTTTGTGCACTCTAAATTGACGGTATTCCATTTCATCATGTTATAGTTCATAGATATCGTTATCTAGCTCTCGTTATTGTTCCTTACCATCCTCCTGCCCAAAACCATGGACTTCAACATCCCTTAATCGCTACCCCCTCCACTCCAACTCGTTCTACGTCATCTTCTGTCTGTGAGTTGGTTGTCACCACTTTCAAATCTCCTCTGTCTTTGAGGTCATCACCAAAAGGGTCATCGACGTGGTGAAATGTTGTCAGAAGGAGGTCAGGGCTCTTGGTCCCGCACCGACTGCGTCACCCACCACCACCTCTTCCTCGGCCTCGTCGTCGAAAAGGAGCATCCTTCTATCCATCTAGTGGAAGAGCGAGCACAACCTTGGATTCAATTCTAATTAGTTGGAATTTTGTGTTATTTTGGAATTTTTGGGTGTGACATGAAAGTGTTCGATGAATTGACAACCATATATGCATGTGTGTGATTCTGTTTAGTGAGAGGATGTGTTGAGTGAATGTGGATGATTTGTATGCGGATGTGTGGTGTGGTTGTGTGTGGTGGAAGGTTTGATTTTATGACAGATTGAAACTGTTTTAAATGGTTGATTTTAAATGTTTGAGGTGAGATATATATGGTATGTGTTGTTTAATGAATTGTATCATTTCTGAATAATATATATGGTATGTGATGTTTCCATTAGATAGTATGACTGGAAACTTGTAACACAGTATTTTGAACAAATAAAACACTTCGTTACAAGACAACAATGAGTTCTAACTGTTATATCTTAACCCTTGCTTATGGGTTAATTGTGTTTAGGTGGTGGATTAGAGGAGGATTAGACGGACGACTGAGATGGTTTGAGGAGATGAGTATATAAATGTTTGTATTTCTCTCTCCTTTACTATTTTTCAACTCTCTCTCTCAATCCTTTTCTCTTCCAGCCTGGGGAAGTCGTGGAGGCGAGATCGGCGAAGTTAGGAGGAGCTCAGACGATTGCCGGAGTCGAGGTGATCGAGTTCGAGGTGTTCGTCGGAGAACAAGAGGTTTTGCAAGGAAACACTCGCCGTGATTCTTCAAAGGCTTCTTCAAGCCTTAAAGGTATGTCAAACTTTACTTTGATACTCACTTATGCTTTTGTGAGTGTTGGAGTGATCGACGGTAGGCCGGATGACTCGTCGGACTAGTGCAGCAGAGTTCAGCACTGGAACGGTCGACCGTGTCTGTGGTTCGGTCGACCGGTCGTAGTGTATTTTGGGAGGTATCTCTCGCACCGGTCGAACGATACCCTTGGGTGGTCGACCGGTTATGCATTCTGAGAGAGAAGATGATGACTCTAGGTGATTTCGGTCGAACGGGTCTCCTTTGTTGTTCGACCGGAAGCACTGTCGTAAGTCGGTTGGGGGCGTTAACTATCCAAATGGTCGACCGCCTGTTTGACTCGTCCGACCGATGACTTAAGTTAACTTAAAGTTTGTTTGACCGTTGTTGTTTCGGTCGACCGATGTAGTTTGGTTTGATCTTGTGTTTTACTGGTGGTTTTCGGTCGACCGTTGACCTTATTTTAGTTCGACCGATTGTGCTTAATTGAGCAAGAAAAGGATTTGACTGGTGGGTTTTGGTCGAATAGGTCACCTTTGCTGTTTGACCGGTTGGTGGGTTTTTCTTTGGGTCAGTCCTCTGGAGGGGGATTTGGTCGACCGAAGTGGTGGTTTTGTCCGATCATTATGGCCAGTTGTGCATCGATTGCATGAGTTGTTGGGGGTGTTGAGTTGTGTGTTGATCGTGGTACGGAACGGGTCCCCGGCCTTTTTGGGCAGCAGTACAGACATTACGGCCTGAAAGAAAGATCGTGGTTGTGACTCTGAGAAGCGGGTGCCTTGTGTGCACGCGTTGTTGTGGGGTTGGGTGAGAGAACCCTTGAGACCCGTGGTCCATGGTTTTCCGCCTGTGCCTTGTGTGCACATGTTGTTGTGGGGTTGGGGTGAGAGGACCCTTGAGACCCGTGGCCGATGGTTTTCCGGTTGTGTCTTATGTGCACGTGTGATTTGTTGGCCGATGGTTTTTCCGGCGGTGCCTTGTGTGCACGTGTTGTTGTGGGGTTGGGGTGAGAGAACCCTTGAGACCCGTGGTCGATGGTTTTCCGTCTGTGCCTCGTGTGCACGTGTGTTGTGGGGTTGGGGTGAGATGACCCTTGAGACCCGTGGCCGATGGTTTTCCGGTTGTACCTTGTGTGCACGTGTGATTTGTTGGCCGATGGTATTTCCGACGGTGCCTTGTGTACACGTGTGGTTGGGGTTGTGAGGACCCTTGAGACCTATGTCGTGGTGATTGACATCATTTCATGCTTACATTTGTATCTTATATCCATTATCTTTCACCTAAACAATGCTATGTAACGAGCTTTATGTTTGAATTTCAGAAATAAATAGGTTTAAAGAGAAGAGGCATGAAAGGACCTGAAAGAAGGAAAAAGGAATGAGTTGAGAGACTCGAGGACTAAGATGCAAGATTGAATGAACTGAATGCAAGATAGAAGGACCAATGAGCAAACAAGAATACTCCACACCATCATGGGGAGTATTTTGGCAATTCTATTCGGGTCGGAGCTCCAACAAGCAAGGTAGATGCATCAAAGACCAACAAATCCATCCAGAAAAGCCCAGAAGAAAACCCAGACGGATCCAAACCCTGTACACCGCCAATTGGCGGTCTGGGACCTCTGATTGGCGGTCCGGGTTGGCCCAGGTCCAATAAGATTTCTGTGGAGCGTGTATTAGAGTGTGTTTAGTCTATTTTTGGTATTTGTTTAGCCCCATACCGGGGGATTGCCCCGGATTACCTTTTTCTATGGCTATAAATAGAACTCTCCATTCTCTCTTGTATCTCATCTCTCTCTTAGTGGTCATCCTCTCTACTAGGAGTTAAAGCCTTGAAGCAAAAACCCTGGTGGAGAGAGGCTACTTGTAATTGAGTGAGTAATAATAGATGTTTTCCTTTAGGATGTTGTTTCTTTCTTAGTTTAATTTCATTTCTTATGTCTTGCATGTTTCTTTAGCTTTTATGTTCTTTTAGTTAAACTTGTTGTTTAGTTTTCTTATAATTAGTTTAAGCATGTTTTCTTTCCTTAGTATAAATGTTAGTTTAAATATGAGTGAGTAGTTTCATCCCCTTTGGGGGTGGAGTAGATGTGTGTACATGTCATGTAGATGGTATGAATGCTAGACATTATTGTTTGTGAGAGATGTTAGTATGCTTGCTTGAATTAATAAGAACTTTTACTTGATGGTTTTTGCCATAATGTTAGGTACATTCCATGCTTGTTTTGGTAACGGCCCCGGTGTTTGATTCTTGTATTTTTTAAAAATTTAAATTTTTCGTTGTTTCAAGGCGCTACACTAACAACCATAATATCCACACAGACATCTGTTCATTGCAATTCATATTTCTGAACTTCCACAGAAGAGTAGTTTCATACCAAAGTCATAAACATTGCTAAAGTCACACACAACCAACATATCATGTCCCAACACAACCATAACGTAACTAAAATTACTACTAATATCACAAACGACCCTCAAAAACTTCGAGTGGATGCCAAACCCCCTCTGCTGGCAACACTTGAGACATATCCAAGCAGTTGCATCATTGGGCCAAGAAGTTGGTTGTGTCCCTTGTGGATCACCTGATTGTGTTCCTTGTGCTTCTTGTGAACCTGAAGTTGAAGTAGACGGTGTCCTCCTTCTCCTAGACTACTTGTCTACCTTCTTTGAGTTTTGTGACATGAATTACAAGTTGATATCCAAATTATCAACCACCACTAGTTGGGCATCCTCCTGAAAACCACTCGGTCTTCTTCTACCCTTCTTATTAATCCATTTCAGTATTGACATTTAAAAATAAACAATAGCATATATTTCAGTACAACTCTAATTAAACGAATATAAGTGAAATAATGCAAAGAAATTTTACGAAAACATCATAAACCGAAGGAAACGTAATTAAACAAACAAAACAATCAAAATAACAGTAGCAATCAAAAAAACCAAATCGAGGGAGGAGGTCCAAAGGAGAGGAGATAAAACCACATACCACGACAGAATGCCGACCATTCCACTTCGAGTGTGCATCGTACAACAACGAGGAGGGGTCATCAAAGAAAGTTGGTCGGAGCAGCATCGGACGACGAGAAATATTACCGTCAGGCAACTAACTAACAGAAAAGTGATCAATTTGGAGTGCACAAAAACAATATGATTTTATACAAGTACACTCAAGTAAAATTTGAAAACTCAAGTACACAGATCCAAGATCACCACTTGCAAGTGCAACCAAGCAAATAACCCTTTTTTTTAACTTCTAAGCATATTTGCAGAGGAAACTTTACTATAGCTGAACTGCATGTGCCATTGTTATGGAAGTTTTGTGATGAATAAATACTTCAGTAAGATGTCTGGTAGATGAAACTTAAAGAACACTTGCGGGTAATGGTACAATAATTATCTTGTGTCAAAGATCCAATATATATGGGAGTGCTTTTACATAACGTTTCGTCTTGGACCGCAACCCCCACCACCCCGATATTCTTATGTTAGGCAACGTGTGACTAAACTTTTGATGTTACAACCTACCCACCACATAAACTTTTGACATCCACATCATGGTCTAGCCCATCAATCAATCGACAAGCACTGTAGAATTCTAGAATCAACTCAAGTTTGTGGTAATATTTGTGGGTGTTTTGGGTAGTGAACTTATGGGTGATGGACTCGGTTTCGATGTGGGCTCGGGATGGTCGTTACACATTAACCCAAGAAATATTTGAAGTTGCATGAAAGTGGACTTATTTTTCGTTGCCAAAAAAAAATGGAACCTTGAAGGGATGGTATTCTAACACGTCTCCATTAGTAATACGCAACACGACCATAATAGGGAATTTGTTGGGAGTCATGGAACTAACCAAGCAAACTCATGACAGATGACATCCTTGTAACATAAATGAGTTTGCTGTATTAAATCAAACTTTGATGTACCCCTCAAAACCATACTCGTACAAGCCAGCCTAGCTATCTTGCTTATTCTGTTACATGAATGTAAGGAACATTAAAGCAAATCCATCATATTCCTCCTGATGATTTGTAGTGATTCTCATCCTAACCAATAACCAGCATAATGCAAAAGTTCCATTGGTTGAATTAGAGCAAACTAAAGTAATTACAAATTACTGCCAGTAATTTCATTTACTTGGTATAATCTGGTCGTTGTGACAGCCACCAGTAATTTCATTTACTTAGTATAATCTGGTTTTTGTGACAGCCACCCTTTTCTCATCCCTAAATGAAATAGAGCTTTTGAAGTAATGATCAACTAATGTTTCTAGAACATGGTCTAACTCCTCTTTATCAAAGAAGGTTTATACCTGAAAGTAGTTAAAAATACTTATTTATGTGCCAAGAAGAAAAACAGACATGGTTGATATCATGCCTATGGTTACATGAAATGCATACTATTCTCTCGGAAATTTTGAGAAGTTTTTAAAAAATAATATTACAAAAAATAAAAAATTAGCAAAGTATAAAAATTGTGAAAATATTTGGCAAAATATAAGAAGTAAAAACGGTAGCTGAATCAACGGTCACTACATCTACTTTCTTACCAAAAACCACAATTCAATGGGGGTGGTTGTTGACAGCCCACATTAAGGATCAAGTTTATGTAAGATGCAGCTCAAACAGAGTCAAAAGTAAAACACTAATCAGTCTTCAGTGCCTGTGTTCTGGCTTTCTAACAACACAATTATGAAATGTAGATTGTGCAATGATTTTCAGGCAAATGCATAACATCTGTTTTCATACATACAAGCAAAACAACAAAAGTCGTTTTGATCTATAAGAAAGGAATTGACATAAAGACAAATATGAAAACATATAAAAAAAAGTGTAGGATACAAATCCTATTCGGGGAGAGCAGTTACCCAAAGATAATTTTGAACATTTTAGAGCTCAATTTGGTCAACAAATTATAACATGATTTTGAAAATTTCCCAAAACACATATGGTTTAGTATCAACTAACAAAGGTTAAGTAAAACAAGTATAACATCAACATATCTAAGATTAATGTAACAAAACGAACATGAACCTAGCTAAAATAGAGTAATGGCATAACGTCAACCTGCTTTTCGTCAAGGAAATGAAAATACTTCATCAACTTTAGTATGAAGTTCTTTATGGTAACCAGCTAATCACTTTACTTACTCTGTTACAGTTTAGAATTTACAAGATCATCGTCCCAAATCTAAAAAAGAATGTTCTACGCCACAACCGCTATTCTTACAGTATATCAACCTCCCACAATCAGACCAAACACTTACACAGAGCAAGAATGCCAACCACTTTGTGTCATCCAACGGAAACTCCACTTGATTTTTGCAAATGTCCCAGAAATTTCTGACATAAAAGTTGCACGAGCATCACCAGTAGTGTCACTTTCGAAGATTATCATCACTTCACATAACAAAGGGCACATTTCCAATATATAAGATCCAAAAGTGTGGTTCAACTCCAGTTCTTGCAGATCAACAGTTAATTTCTTCAAGCTTCTCCACTCTGAATCAACATGAATATTTGTTTGGGCAAACGATTTCTCAAATTCATACCAGGTATCATGCCGCAGTGTCATATCAGTTGCTTCAGGAAATAACTCACTGAGCTCCCTAAACCCAAAAGTTTCAGAAAGGTTACTGGAATCGGCCATTCTGGGTGTCCAAGTAATCACCAAACATTTAGAAGTAGATGATGCTCTTAGCAAGTTGACAAGGTTCGGTAAGCTTGAGGTGGAAACATTGAGACTTCCTAACTGTGAAAACCTTTCAAAATCACTATCCAGTTCCAAACTGACAAGGTTCTCACCTGCAGAAAAATGATCAATAAAAGATGATGTACTAGAGATACTTGCTCAGTAGATAAACAAGTATTCTAACAAACATTGTTAGGATTTCTGATAATCTGGTCGCGACCGCAAAACTGGACCCCCACTGACAAGTCCGTCCCAAACCCGTCTTGGGTCCAGTTCTCAGTCCAACAAAAAATGTTAAGGCAGGTTTACTCTACTGACGTCCAAACCAACACAGACCAAACCCAACACAAAGGCCAAATATATGTACATCTAACATATGTACAATTGTACATAGTAGGTTCCCATAAGGTACACCTCACCAAAGCAAATATGAAGAACGATTTGTGATTGTTGGATTAAGTATATACGAGGGAATTTTTAGTAATCATTGGATCAAACCTGTTTCAGTTTACGCACATATCAGTGACGCAACATCGTTGAAACATGCCTTTTTTTTCTTTTTGGCTGACTCTTGTGGTCCATTGTAGTCTTTGCTTAATTTCAAATAAAATAAATAATTGTACATGTAACGTATTTTATGTTGTTTAGGGAAACTATAGAAGTAAATGATGTAATGTTGTACTTCTTTACATGTGAATCATTTTTGTTTAGTGCAACCATCATATTGAAGTTATGATATATAGTAAAATTATTTTTACATGTTAAAATTTGTCTAGTATTACTGTAACAGTGAATAATGTAAGTTTATCTTTCTTTACTGTATTTTTCATATATATGATAGAATATATGTACTTTTCATGTAAAATACTGTTTTTTTTATTTAGTGTGCATGGAAGAAAGCGATTCACGAACCTAAATTGTGATTCTTATTGAGTTTCATCCCTACTAGTTTGGGATTAAAGGTGAAGTTGTTTCTTTAGTGCCACCATAACTGTAAATAACGCAATTTTATCTTTAATATGTTCCTCACTTTGTTGACATAAAGTAATTATTTTATATGTAAATTATCTTTAAATTTGCTAGTTTAACGATAACATCAAATAATGCAATTTTATCTTTATTTATGTTCCTTGCTTTGTTGATATAAAGTAATTAAGTAAATTATCTTTAGGAAAAAAAAATCAAAATAACCACAAAAAAACAAAATTAGAAGAATATGCACATGAGAAACTTATTTGGCAAACTATGCACATTGAAAACGGCACCTGTAATGTCGTTCTCAGTTATGAAAACGACATCAGAGATGTCATTTTTACCCTTAATGAAAACGACATCAAATATGTCGTTTTCAAGATGGATAAAAACAGCATTCGAGATGTTTTTGCCTAGGGTAAAAATACGACTGACCAACTACCATCTTCCTTCTCTCTCTCAAATTACTCCCCACTCTCCATTATTCCCTCTCTCTGGCGACAATCACTGTTCAAATTGGTTTTCAGTTTGTTTTTTGGGTTTTCTGATTTCGATATGAAAAATAATACATGTATAGTTAACTTATGATTGTTATTTTTCATGTATGAAATGTAGATTTTGTACAACCGAAGTAATGAGCACTGGTACCAGATTTGTTATAGTTTTCTTTGATGGAATCATTACATTCATAGATGACATTCCAAAATATGAAGGTGGTCACAGACGGATGATGAATATTAATACTGAAATACGATGTGATGATCTTTGTGAAACGGGTTGCCGAGTTTGTGGTTTCTGAGAAGAAGAGTTTGATCAAACATTATATAATTATTTAGAGTTCAATACATTATTCTCGACCAACCTAATTTCAAACCAAATCAATCTAAAACAATCAACCAAACATCAATCAATCCACACAAATCCAAATCAATTAATTCACACAAATCCAAACCAATCAAGCAAAACATTAACACAAAATAAATTAAATATACCTTCAATCAAATGAAACATGTGGAACTAACACCGGGAGCTCCAAAATCGCCGGAGAGAGGGACGAGGAGAGGAGAAAAACAGTTTTGGGAAGGAAGTGATCAAACAAGGGGGCCAGGATGTCGTTTTCTGCCCTATCTTGAAAACGGCATCTACGTTGTCATTTTCATTAAGGGTAAAAACAACATCATATGTGTCGTTTTTAGTTAATAAAAACAACATCATAGAGATCGTTTTTAAGGTATATACTTTGCTAATTAAGTTTATTAGGTGCATATTCTTTCAATTTTGTTTTTTTGTGATTATTTTGAAAAAAATTACTTATCTTTAAATTTACTAGTTTAACTAAAACACTAAATGATGAAATTTATCTTTTTATATTTATTTCTAGTTTAGTTTAATGCAAAGTAAATTATTTTTACATGTAAATTGTTTTTAAAGTTCGAGTTTCACGATTTTCTTAACAAGTTGAGTTGAGTGAAGCTTAACTCTCTCGAACTTCACTCGTTTACATGCATGTATTAAGGTGTAAATGCAAATATTACCATATTAAGGTGTATAAAGGGTATGAACAAATACAACAAATTTTTAATTACATATGCTTACAAAGTAATGGGTACCAATGGCACCACAAGAATATTAATGTTTGAATGCAAATGTCTCAAAAGGTGTACCTGAAAAAAATGCAAAAATTAAATGGTTAAGATACTAAATGACGTGCTCTAAATACACATACGACAAACATTAGGTGTGGTGACGCAAATGCCCAAAAAAAAAGTAAATGTAAATGTAAGAGAGTTTGCAATGTAATTACAAATATCAGAAAGTTTGCAATGTAAATGTCATTATTTGGTTAAAGATGAAAATACAAAACAGAAAAGTCGGAGAATCACCAATCTAGCCTACGAATGTGTGTTTTTCCATTTTAATGATTCTTCGTGGCAAGATTAGATTTTGAGTTGTAGATGTTGCATTGTTTTGGATACTGTTTGAATAATTAGGTATTAATGTTTGAGTTTAGAATGTGTTTAATTGCTTAATATTTCCTTTAAGGTTATGAATTTTGCCTAGAAATTCCCCAAATTTTAATTAGTAGAAATCAAAAATCTTGAGTTGTTGGTTTCTGGTTGTCACCTGAAAGTCTAAAGAAACAAAATCAAAAACAATATTCAGTCCATACTGGTCTACTATATTTTTGACTTGTAAAGTTCGGTCTTCGGTGAGAGGGTGAAATTCAGTCATCGGTACTAACAATTCTCAACCTCGAAGGGCAAACTAATTTTAAGTTCGACGGCCAAAATAACGACACGGATCGGAGGGGAAAAAAGAAGACGAAAACTTACAAGAATGGGAGATGAGAGCCAAGACCTTAGAGACTAAAACAGATATTCTCCCAAAAATCGAATCCCTGATCACCAACTCCCTGAGCCCCTTCCCGGCGACGTGGTGGGAGAAATGGAACTGTAGAACGAGGGTTGGAGCTGTCCTGGAGGGAAGAGGAGGAGGAGGTTGGTGATGGTGGATTTGGAGGGCGTTGGAGGGACTCCGGTGGAGAAGATGTTGAGAGTGGTGATGAAGAGGGAACGGAGGAGGATAGGCGGTTGAGGATCTTGACGACGACGTCGTCCGGAAGGGAGTCCCATCAGAAAAAGAGTGGAGACGGTTGGGACTTGTGAGTGGACTGACCTGTGGTTTTGAGTATGTGGCAAAATCCGGTGACTACGTGGTTCTATTTTATTTGTTTAATCTTCTTGTAATCTTATTATTAGATTTAATTATAATTAATTTATAGCTAATATTTATTATTATATCATTTTATTAACATAATCGTCGTAATTTTAAAATACCTTACCATTGCAGATGAATAGTAGATAGAATATAAGTTTAAAATAAGTATATTAAATTCCGAACTTATTAGAATTACGGTGTATATAATATATAAAGAGATTTTTACGTGAGGTTGAAATACAAGAGTGTAGTGACTTTTGGTTTTGTTTCAAACCTGTCTAGTTTTGTTTGGAAATGCGGCTCGCTTCATAAAGTGGAACGGGTGCTGTGTAATAGGGAACTTAAAATCTAAACAAAAAGATGTAACCACCTCCCGACGCAATGGACACGTAAACTGTAAGTCCCTAACCTTGATTAGTGGACTAATCCCGTGATTAGTGGAGGCTTTGCATGGGGAAGGGAAGGCAGAACAGTGATGGGTAGGGGTCGGTTACTGTAGCGGGGAGTGGGTTGTGTTGGGTTTAAAACAAACTCATCAATCTCTCTCTCTCTCTCACTTGCTCACTCATCTCTCATCCTTTCTTCTTCTCTTCCAGCGACCAGGAGGCGTGGAGGTTGCTTCGGCGTGAGGCGCGGAGGTCGGTGTGCGAGGAGGCGCACGTGCGGTCGCAGATCGGAGGTGGTTTCGTGGGTTCTCCGGCGGGCGTCGTTGATCTCATTCTTGAGGTATGTCGGCTTTTAGTGTGCTTTTGTTGTTCCCCACGTTGGTGGGAAGTTGTGGTCGGCCGCGGGAGGTCGGAGAACTCGCCGGCGACGAGAAACGGCGTAAAATCCTTGGCTGACGCAAGGTTGTTGTCGACTAACGGTCGACCGGCCCTTCGGGTGGTCGACCGATCTACCCTTTTGCCTGACTTTAACCAACATCGGTCGAACGATGCCAATGTGGCGGTCGACCGGTTGATTATGTGCCGGTGAGTTGGAGGCCTACTGTCGGTTTTCGGTCGACCGTCCCTTGTATTTTGGGTGTCGACCAAAACTTAAGTGTACTCGATGAATATGCATGTTGTTCGACCGATTTATATATATTGTTCGACCGTTATATGACGTAGACTATTAGGATGACCCTGGTAGTTTTCTGTCGACCGGGACCCCTGAGTCGGTCGACCGAATAGTCTTATGTGATTTTGACCAACTCCGGATTTTGACCTCGTATTCGGTCGACCGGTTTTAGACTGTTGTTCGACCGTTTGGACTTAAGTGACGCGCAGAATAGTTCGACCGTTGTAGACTTTCGGTCGACCGAACCTATTGGGGACGGTCGACCGGTTAGGCTCTTTCAGTCGACCGTTTGTGTGCAGAACTGAATTCCTGGCCCTTGTGTTGTGTCAACTCTGTCCACGGAAACCCATGTCCTTGCTTAGAATGTGAGTCGGGAGGTGACGGCGGGTACGTGCTCGTGCCTGGCCAGGGACCGCCGTGTGGAAGAGTGTGGACACTTGGGTCGCGCCACCTCCGTGATGGACCGTGGTGTGACGTGTTGTTGCCTTACTCTCTGTTGAGTAGCAGATCTGAGGGATCACGGATCCCAATGCGTGTTGATGCTTGGCTCGTCGAGCATGTTGACCCTGCAGACTACGGTCTGGACCCGTCCGATGTTGTACCGGACGTATCTTGTACTGCCGAGGTTGTGTCGGCGATGCCGACGAGATTTTTGCCGGCGATGATGGTGCCGACGATGTTCCGGCTTGTGGTTGTGTCGTCCGATGTTGTGCTGGACGTATGTTGTACCACCGATGTTGTGCCAGCGATGCCACCGATGTTGTTCCGGTGATGATCCCTGATTGGGCACCTATCCTAGGATGCCACCGATGTTGTTCCAGGCTACGACTCCGTCGAAGGTGGTGTAGACCACGTGGTTTTTTGCGCCGAAGTGCGAACGCTCCTCACCGATCCCTTTGGCTCGAGTAACCGCGTGTGGGGGGTGCGTCACGTATTGTCCGTAAGACCGTATGTGCCTACGGTAGTTTCCGAGGGAGACTCGTTGTTATTACTCGACTGATGTCCTTGTGGACCATGTTGAGGGTCGTGGTTGTTGGACTGAGGTCTCGTTTACCCTTGGAGGGATTTGATGCATTGCAGATGTGATATGACATGCTACTAGTATGATAGGTTCATTTACCGTACTGTTGCACTCATATAGGCAAGCTTGTCATAAAGGGTTTCCTAATGGGAAACTCAGACATCGTTGTTTGATTCATGTTTCAGGACCGTAGTAGGTTCTGTCAGGTGGTGACAGCGGACGCACACATTTTGGGGTCAGGATCCTCTTCGGACTCTTCGAGGTCGTCGTGATTGCTTTTACCTGTCTTTCATTGTATTGTTGTAATCACGTCTTTTGGCAAACTCTGTTGTATTATTGGTGCACCGACTGTTGATTTATATGAGTGACATTCTCGTCGATGAGTTATTCTGATAATCTCTTGATTGTTTAAATTTTTTAATTTCTGCTGCATAAACCGTCACAAACACAACAGTAGAAAGTGATTGATGTGTGGTGGCGGGAACTCAATAAATAGAATCACAATAGAATGGTGATGAAGCTAAGGCAACCATCATCCATATAATAAATAGATTAATAGCAACCATCTCCCTCATCAAACTCTTCATTACTGTCTCAATGTCTCCAAGTGTGAAGAGGTAGACAAGTTCGCTGATGGAGGATTTCAGTATAAATGAAAACTATTGGTTGGAGTTTCACGATGGTACAACCATTGGTAACAATACCGTAATGGTGATGAAGCACTACTCCTAATTTAAGCTTTTGTAGACGTGCCGTTACATTTATATTCAACCTAATACTATCTAAGCAACTAAAAGATGCTTGTATTTTTTATTTGATGATCACCCAGGAGCATTCTATAAAAAATAATAACAAAGTTGGTACTCTTTCCTACTAAGAGGGTGTTAGTGGCGCGGAAAGCGATTTTCGGAGTCAACCGAAAAACAGAGGAAACAGAATCCAGTGGAAGATAGTTTCCCTCTGACTGAATTCAGTTGTTTGTACATGTTGGAAAAGTGATTTCGGGGGGATTTGTGTTGGGATTGACTCATACTCCTTATGCTCACTCCGACGGGTCAGTCGGGGGTCTCGCTCAATTTAAAGTAAGCACAATGTAAGATTTTCAACAATTTAGATAGCAAAAACGGACGACCGAAATGAGAATAGACTGCAAGAAACTTGACCTGCTCTTCACATAGATGTTTTTTGTCATATTTCTGATTCTTGTCTAAATCTTTCTTACTTGATTTGGAATGCTTGACCTTGCATCTGAAATCAATATTGAAATGTAGCTTACGAGGCATAAAATCAGAACATCTTGCTTTTCTGAAAGATAAGCTCCAAGAAGAGGTAATGTTCTTACATGAGCTGTTAAATCCATAACCCTTATTTGGGTGCTATTGGTGGTTAGTTGTAGAGATGGCTTGAGGTGATGGGAGGCATGGTGATGTGATGGAAGCATGGAGTAGAATGATGGTGTAGGGTGATGATGGGGGTTGCTGGTTGGGAGTGGTGAAGTTGAAAGGAAACCAACGTTTCCTTCCTTCTTCTTCCTTCTTCTTCTTCTTCATTTTCTCTCCCTTCTCACTCCAAGCACTCATCTCTCTCACTTTCGTTCTCTCTTTTTCGGCGAACCAAAGGAGGCTACGATTTCTCTGGTGGGCGACGACAAGTGTCTTCCTGAGGCTTGACGCCCGTGGAGATCGACACGGGAAGGGGACGTTCGAAGGTCTGTTGATCGGAGGCAGCGTAGCGCGAGCGAGGCTCCGGCAAGTTCCGCCATCTTAAGAGGTATGTCAAGTTCAATAGTTGCATTAGTTGTGCTCACACCGTGGTGTGTAGGGTTTGGCTTGTCGTCGGAGATCGGAGACCTCGCCGGTGATGAGCGGCGGTCAGTAGGCCGCCGAAGTGGCGGTCCCTGCCGGATGTTGGACTAGCCAACGGTCCGTGCAAGGGTGACTGTGGTTTGTACGTGGACAGCGTGGACAAATTTCTGGACAGCGTTGACAAATTTTTGGACAAGGTTTCTCGACGTGTTTATGGGCAGATTTCTGGACGTGTTTCTGGACAACTTTTTGGACGAATTGCTTGGCAGAGCTGCTGGACTTGGTTGCAAGTATCACCCTTGGTTCCTGCCCTTGTTTAGTGTCAACTTTGTCTATGGAAACCCGTGTCCTCGCCTAGCACATCAGCCGGGAGGTAACGGTGGGTGCGTTGCTCGTGCCTGCTCAAGGACCGTCGTGTAGAAGATTGTGGATACTTGGGGCGTGCAACATCTATGTTATGGACTATGATGTAGTATATGTTTTACTTGACTCGTATTTAGAGTAGTAGACCTGAGGGATCACGGATCTCATTGCATGATGATGCACGACTCATGGAGCATGATGACGTAGCAGACTTCGATGTTGAGTAGGCAAAATGTTTGGTGTTGGCGGATCGGATGACGGAGGCTAGCATGAGTGGTCCAAATCTAAATATTAGATATGTCTCGACTTCGAGATATGACGACTCAAAACGGTTTAAGTTGTCTGATTTGGGATTTGACTGAGTGTGGACTTAAGATGGTCACCATAACGTTAAATATGTGTGGTTACAATATTGGATCTTTACCCTTTCTTTTTTGGATTTGCTTCGATAAACTTGTGTTCCTTCCTAAATTGGTATGGTACACTTGCAAAGTCGTATATCCGTCCTACGACCAATAGTGACAAAATATGTTAAATTTAGATTTAAATATTTTGCGAGTTTGTAGATTAACCCTAACAATTCCTGAAATTCTATCTAAATCATTGTATTCAAGTTTTTTCCAAAACTTTATTTAATGTTATGGTGCTTACACAATTTTTTTTATTTTCTTTTTATACACTTAACGAATCACTTAGTCGAATTTTTTATATGAAATAGTTTACGAATTTTTTGATAGAATTTTGTGATTTTTCTTGGGCTACTTTGCAAAATGTTCGAATTCATGAATTTTGATAGAATTTTGTGAATTATCTTGGGGTTCCTCTACATAATGTCCTAAGAGTGTTTTTTACTAGATAGTTTGTCACTAGTGCAGAAAATCTCATATACGTTGGATATACAGGGGTATAGACGTCGGATTTTGGCGATCCAAGTACCCGACGTATATTTCCCCGTCGCCTATTCCTTGTTGTATAGACGTCGGCTATCTACGACTGACGTCTATTATACGTTTAATTAACCCAAAAAATACATTACATCCTATATCCGGCATTCAACACTCACATTAATCAAGCCCAAGCTGCCCAAGTGCCAAACTTTTGACAAATAACCACGAATATCAAGCCCAACATGTCCAGGTGCCCCAACTCGTTCGCGTTCAGCAGTAAAGAAGTGATGGAGTACATCAACCACACCAACAAAAATAAATTCTCCGATGTGGGACTAAATTGTTACGCCCTATAGACGTTGGATATATAGATTGACCGACGTCTATACATACAGCACGACCTATAGACGTCAGTCATGCTATACATCAGACGTCTATACATTGAAATAACAATATAAAAATACGCCCTATAGACGTCGGCTACCCTATACAACCGACGTCTATACATATCGGATATATATCTTACTTGCATTTTGTAGTGTGCTACCAAACTCTCATTTAGAAGTAAAAGAGTGATGGAGTACTTCAACTCCACCAACAAAAAACTTTCTCCAATGTGGGACCAAACTTCAACACATATGATCATACACACACATGTGTACAACACACATGTGATAGTTACATTGATGTAACTATTTTTAAAAAATCCAAATAATTCACATTATTCATATACAAAATAAATCCACTTAAAATTCTTATACGAAATAAATCCCAAAAAATTGTATTAATTCTTATACAAAATAAACCAAAATAATTGCGTCAATTCTTACACGAAATAAATCCCAAAAAATTACGTTAATTCTTATACAAAATAAATCCACATAAATTATTATACGAAATAAATCCAAAAAAATAAACAAAAAATATTTTCTTCTTTCAGGAGGTATAGACATCGGTTATACTAAAAACCGACGTTTATACAAACCTATAGACGTCGGCTGTCCAAACATCCAACGTCTATACATATAGACGTCAAATGTTTTTATATCCGACGTATATTCAATGACGTCTATTGTGCATTCTGCACTAGTGTGTTAAGCATATAAAAGAAAAAATTTAATCTAACAAAATTTATGTAACCAACATAAGATTAAATAAATATTTTGACAAAAAATGAAACTAAGAATGTAGGTCTAGCTTGACAAGTGTAACAAACTAATTTATGAAAGAAACAAGTATGCCAAAGTAAAATCTCAAAACTCAAGTACAAAGATCCAATATGAATCCTTCCTAAGGGTACAAAAGCAAATAACTAATTTCAAATTGGGATTTTTGTTTGGGTGCACCTCGAAAAGTCATTTATTAGGTATTTGTACTCGTGTATTTTTTTTATTGCTCCAAAATGCCCAGGAATCCAACTAAGTGCTATGGTGCACCTCCCTCGAACACCGTTAATGGGTTTTGGGACACTATTAGTTGCTCCCGTTAAGTTTGAATTCATTCACAAACGTTTTGATTGAACCCCGTCTCGAGCCCATTAAGTGACTGACTCTTTATTAGATGATTGTCATTATTTCATGCATTCATTTGTGTCTTATATCCTTTATTTTTAGCCTAACAAATGCTACGTAACGAGTTTTATATTTAAGTTTAAGGAATAAACCGGTTTGAGAAGAATATACTAAAAAGGACTTAAAAGCAAGAAAAAAGACTAAGTTGCAAGACTCGTGGACTGAGGTGCAAGAGAGAAGGACCCGAATGTAAAACCAAAAGGACTAATGAGGAAATAAAGAAGCTCCACACCATTATGAGGAGTATTTTGGCAATTAGATCCAGGCCCAAACATCAACAACCCAATCAGGTTCATAAAACATCAAGAAATCAAGCCAGAAACCAACCACCGAAATCCAGACTCCATCAAATCTATTTGGACCGCCAATTGGCGGTCCAAATTGGTCCAAAGGTTTCATGGTCGAGTCGGGTCGTGTATTATGTTGTTTTATGTCCATTTATAGTATGTGTTTAGTCCCATACCGGGGGATTGTCCCCGATTACTTTTTTCATGCCTATAAATAGAACTCTTCCTCTGCTTTTGTATTGACCCATTGCTTGGTGGCATTCTCTCTACTTGGAGTAAGTCTTGGAACAAAAACTCAAGGTGAAGAAGAATGCTACTAGTAATGTGAGTCATTTATTAAAATAATTTTTCATTGTTTTGTTCTCATGTTGTCTTTTTTTAATGCATGCTTAGCTTAGTCTTGTTTCTTTGATCTTAAGCTAAATTAGTTAGAATGTCTCATTTCTTCTTTAGTTTGATTGCTAGTATAATGTGTAGTGATTAGATCCATCCCCTTTGGGGGTGGAGATGGTGTTCATATATATTGTGAAATTTGGATGTTTGATGAATTTTTGATTGTGTAGACTTGCATGTTTTGTATGTTTATTGGGGGTATTTTAACATCTACATGTTGGGGGATTTTGATGAGTTTTGCCATAAGATTTAGACACTTCCCATGCTTAGTTTTCTCATGTTTATTGACTGAGATTTCCTGTTGAATATGCTACATGTTAGTTATGTGTTTGTATTTGTGTTTGCTTGCTTGATTGATTGAAGAAACTTTGTTTTGATGTATTTTGTCATAACATTTAGACACCTCACATGCATACCTTTGTTCTTCACATGAGTTTATGGTTTTTGATGAGTCTTGTCATATCTTTAGATACTTCTCATGCTGAGCCTAATCTTATGATATTCAACTAGTTATTGTCAATACATTGTGTGAATGGATTGATAGGTTTTGCCACATCTTTAGACACTTCCTATGCATGACAACACACATACACGAAACACACACATACATGCTTACATGCATCATTCATCACTAATTTCACTTCATATGTGCACACACTCCACCCCTTAGGGGTTTCTCTTTCTGATTTCCAATCTTTCGTGCTTTCTTTCTCATTTCGTACTTATTAGTTTAGTGTAGTTTAGCTTTAGCGTAATCACATATTTTCTCCCTTTATTCGCCACTTGATTTCTGACAAACTAGAGACTACTCACCTCCTTGCGGATCGACCCGTACTTGCCACCGCTTCATCGCGGTCGTGCACTTACGGGAATTAATAAAACGTTTAAACATTAGACTCGCCCAAGACTACAAATTGACTCCCAATTCGAGCCGACTGAGTCCAAATAAGCTACTAGACGCCCAATTCGAGCTTTAGGTCATCCGAAAGTGGGATTACGGTCACCCGAAAGCCAAACGGTTGACTGAACATGTGGACACAATAAAATCCAACCTAACTTTCTCCTAAATCTGTCAACCAAATTGGTATTGGTCGACCATTTTTGGGCAATCTAGAAAACTCCGGAACTTACTTTCGCCAAATAATCGATCGTTTACCAATTGGTTGACCGTTTCACACAGGTTTTCAAGACACAAAACTAACACCTTAAAAACTATCCAGTGAAACTGGACCCTCCCAAAAACAAAAAGAAAAGCATGTCGCCCAAGTTTTAAAAGAAAGAGGGTTGCTAATGAACCAACCAACATACAAAAATAGATCTGGGTACCAAGTAATTTTATTATATTTAATATTTTAGGTTTTTTTGAAGGTATTTTAGGTTTTTTTGGAGGTATTTCATGTATTTTTGGAGATATTTTAAAAATAAAATTAACAGGTCGTACCAGACCGACCCGGCAGGGATAGGCCTGCCTGGGCCCATGTCCCTTAAAGGGGTCAGGCAGGTACCCAGGACTATACAAAAGTGGCAAAAATATAAGAATTGTGGTATCTTGGGGCACCAAGCTAGAAAATGTAGCGAACAAATAAACCATAATACACCACAACAAATGTATTAACTCTACCAAATTTATTTTCTCAATTATTACTTTCTTGAATCATGAATTTTGGCTAATATAGTGTTATTTTTTCTGTCAAACTATAGCTCTGAAATGACTAGTATGTCAACTAAAGCTCAATTTGGGAGTCAATTTGGAATCTTGGGCGAGTCTAATTAGGAGTTGGTCGCTTAATGAGCTCGAGTCGGGATTCAATCAAAACGTTTGTGAATGGATTCAAACTTAACAGGGGAAATTAACGGTGTTACGGAATCCGTAAACGACGTTTGAGGGAGGTGCACCCAAGCAATTAGTTGGATTCCTGGATGTTCTGGAGCAATAAAAAATACACAAGTATAAAGGCCTAATAAACAACTTTTGAAGGTCCACGAAACAAAAATCCCATTTCAAATTTGACAAGATATTGGCACTCTTTCTTTTAACCACTAAAACCCTTCAAACGCCAATATCAACTAACTCCGTCTTTCTCTTCTCATGGACTCCCTTCCTGACCACCTAGTCGTTGAAATCCTCAACCGCCTCCCCTCAGTCGCCACCCTCGCCGCTGTTCGTTGCGTCTCCAAACGCTTCCGATCCCTCCGGGTCACCACCCTCCGCATTCTCCTCTCTCAACCCCCTCCAATCCCCTCCAAGTCCAGCATCACAGCATTCCTCCAGCTTTTCCCGCCTGGACAGATCAAGGCCCTCTCCATAGGGTTCCGTCTTCCCTCGCAGAGAGACGACAAGGTGAAGTTTGACGAGGGGGATGTGACGAGGGGGATGACGCGTGGCTGACAGACCCAGTGTTTGTGGGGAGATGGTTAGGGAGGGTGGGGAAGGGGCTGAGGGAGCTGAAGATAAGAGACTTCGGCCCACAAGCATGGCGGAAGAAGTCCAAAATCTTGGCCATCATATCGGATTGTTGTAAGTCTTTATATAGTGTGGAATGTTAATAGAGAAGATATTTGATCTTATTTGGTTGTGATGTATTTAGTTTTGTAAATAGAGCTCATTGGTTTTCTGCAGGTGAGAATATTGTTTGTTTGGAATTAACAAATGCTCGGGTCTGTGTAGAGGATCTCAAACCCTTACCAAACTTAAGGAAATTGACACTTGACTTCGTTGGAATTGATGATGAGGATCTTGACAAGTTTAATTCATGCTTCCTTTCTGTAGAAGTTCTCACCTTATGTGTTTTTGGGCTTAAGAACCCCAAAATAAATCTCCAAAATCTGAAGTCTTTGAGCTGGTGTGTGGACAACTCTACGCTTTCTCTTACTATATGCACATCTCGTCTCGTTCAACTTGAATTGATATGACATGGTCTGAGATCTTTGACTCTCAAAATTCCGGCTTTGTCTCTGCTCTATGTCAAGATTTTCAAAGAAATAGAGATAATTGACATTGAAAGATTTCGAGATTTGAGAAGTCTCAGAGTTGACACATTCAGCTTGTTGAATCTTATACAAGTGTTACAAGCATCTACTGCTACTAAACTTTTGGAAATCCAGCAATGTTGTTACCGTAATTCCTCAGATATGTCTCAAGAAACTGTTAGCCTTTGGGAGCTCAGAAAGTTGTTTCCTGAAACAAGTGATGTGAGATTGGGGAGAGAAATCTGGAACAAATTCGAGGAATCGTTTGCTCGAACTGATCCTAATGTTTGTTCGGAGTGGAGAAGTTTGAAGGATTTAACAGCTAACCTGCAATAGGTGGAGCTGAATAGCGCCTTTATAAAAGAGAATAGTTATTGGAGTTGAAGTTGGAGTGAACGTTGTATATGTTAGAAAGTGCATATGTTTTTCCTCTGAAGCTGGAAGTTTGGTTAGAGCAGAGCTTGAATGACAAATGAAACTTGATTTTGAGAGATGTGTCTGTTTATATCAAAACAAAAGTGTATCGATGAGCATATATGAGAGTTAAGGGAAATTGGTGTAATGGGTTTAAATCAAGTTGGTATTGGTATCAATAGAAATTGATTGTAGATCATTGCCACTGCAAATGGATGATGCAACCGCACGACTCAAAACACTCCTGCTAAAAGTTTGCTTCATCTTGTTTCTTCATTTATCTTCTAGAGAAGTTTACTGTTAAACTTAATTTCTCAATGAAAGAGATAAGTTTGCCTTGATTCCATAAGTACGTATTACTATAATCTTCTATCTGTTCGTTTTTTCAGGTTACTAATTTCCATTTTCGTGAGTTATTTGTCTTTGGTTTCATTTTTTTTATAATGCGAACAGGTGTTAATTTACAGTAACTGGTTATGTACGTAGTGATATTGTAGTGAAAATTGTGGAAAGCTGGTTTGTTTGTTATGTGTGTGGCGTATTGTTACTATATTCGGATTGTTGGTGTTTTGATGACTTATTAGGTATATTTTGGTATTTTTGTTTGATGATTTTGGGAAGAAGATGGCATTAGAGGATATTGAATTGCATTTAGCTTCCTTGGCCAGCTTTATTCAAGAGAACTTGAACGACACATGAGGCTTGATCGAGCCGGTTTGGTTCCATGGCTTGTAAAAAGTGAGCGGAGCTTGGAGAGAGCACAACTTGGCTCATTTACCCCTGCGTAGACTGATTCAGACCGTATCCATTCTATCTTTTTCTGTCCAATGGCCAATGCCAAAGATGTGCCTGTTTGTACAAAAAACAGAAGCGTTTTGATGAGCATGTATGCAAAAGGGAAGGAGGTGTAATGAGTCTGAATCAAGTTGCCATTAGTATCAAAAGAAGTTACTTGTAGCTAAATTGCCGCTGAAATGGACGACGAATACCATCTTGTTGTAAGAGTTCTCTTTGCTGCATTTGTTTTTGTGACGTCCAGCCAAGAAGAGGATGCCTAAGGAATGTGGCAATTGTAGAAGTCAATGCAAGAGCACAATGCCGAATTGCGGATCCATTGATGCTTGTACCTTTCAAATTGGACCGATCATCTGTAAAGGTTTCCAGTTTGTAGTTATGGCTGAAGTAAGTTCTTTCCGGTTGGGGGCAAGAAGCTTGGTGTAAATTTGAAAAAATCATTTATCCACACAAATTCTGGTGTTAGTTCAGAATGTAGTAGTTTGAAGTTATTATTTGTGTTATGTCCCTAACCCTTGTTTAGGGTTAAGCTTGGTTTAGTGGAGGGTTAAGGTGTGGTTTGCATGGGGAAGGTAAGTGTGCAGGAGTTGCATGGGAAGGTGAAGGGTTGGGTTACTGTTGGTGGCTTGGTTGGTGAAGAAAACACATCTCCCTCTCCTTTCTTCTCATTTTCTCTCACGTTCCTTCCTCTCTTTCTTTTCTTCTTCTTCTTCAACCTCTCTTCCTCTCCAAGTCTTGAGCTCCGGTGGTGAGGGTTGTGGAGCAAGGAGGACGTGCAAGTGAGTGTGTCGGGCTTGGTGCGGACTGGAGAGGTGCAAGGTGGTGATCGTCGGAGGCGTGGTCGTGTGAACTCCGGGATTCATCGTTGTCGATCTTCGAAGAAGGTATGTCAAGTTCTTGCATTAGAGGCCTTAGTTGATCACCCATGTTGGGGTGAGGTTGGGGTCGGTCGCGCGAGGTCGGAGGCCTCGCCGGCGACGAGTTTCGACGTCAAAACCTCGGCTGGCGCGAGGTTGAAGACGTCTGTCGGTCGACCGGGTCCCTTGGACGGTCGACCGATCGTAGTGTATTTTCACTGTCTGTTGTGTTTCGGTCGACCGCGCCCCTCGTTCGGTCGACCGGAACTTGAGTGTACCGGTAGGATACGTAAGCTTCGGTCGACCGTTTGATGACATAGAAAATATTAGGTTGACCCTGTAAGTGTTCGGTCGACCGAGACCCCTGAGTCGGTCGACCGATAGATTCGTTTTGAGCGTTGACCAGACTCCGGATTTTGACCTCGTTCGGTCGACCGGTTTTAGACCTTCGGTAGACCGTTGGGATTTATGTGCTGCGCAAATTGTTCGACCGTGACAGACGCTTCGGTCGACCGATTCCCTTGTGGAAGCGGTCGACCGTTTGTCACTTCGGTTGACCGAATTCCCTTGAGGAAAACGGTCGACCGTGTCTCTTTCGGTCGACCGTTTTGCACAGGACAGGATTCCTGGTTCCACTTAGGATGCCAACTCTGTCCACGGAAACCCGTGTCCTCGCCTTGTGCGTGAGCCGGGAGGTGACGGTGGGCGCGTTATGCGTGCCTGCCCAGGGACCGCCGTGTGGAAGAGTGTGGGTGTCCGGAACGCGTCACTTCCATGTATGGATCGTGACTTTATCTGGTGGATCGTTTGACTCGCGTTAGAGTAGCGGCCTGAGGGATTACAGATCCCATTGCTTCAGCAACACGCAACTGCCGACGGGTGCAGTGACTACCGGCCGATGGCTACGGAGGCACAAAGACTACCGGCCAGGATTGGCGACGGAGGTCCAGAGAGGTACCGGCCTATTGACGGCGACGGAGGTCGCGACCCTGCTCAGTTGGAGTCGGAGTTGGTGTTGCACGGGGAGCTCGTTGACCCTGCGGACTTCGGTTCGGATCTGTCGATTGTCTGGCCTTGTGTGGCGGATATGTTCGACTGGCCTTGATGGCAGTTATTGCACGTGCCGTGCGGCCTGTGTGACGGCAGTAGGGCCCCTGTGCGGTCTGTGTGGCGGCAGGGAGGATCGCGCGTAGCCTGTGTGGTTGCGGCGATGGACTGCCGATGATGTGTTCCGGCAGGTAGCTCGATTGGGCACCTATCGAGTGATATCCCGTGCGGTCTGTGTGGCGCCGGTTGATGGACCGACCTGAGCGACGGCTCCGTTGGTGTGGTGGTGGTGGACCACGATGTATTCAGATCTGATTTCTACCTTGCGCGGAAGTGCGAATGTATCCTCACCGATCCCTTGGCTCGTGTAGTCACGTGTGGGGATGCGTTGCGTATTGTCCGTTAGACCGTATGTGCCTACGGTAGGTCTCTACGGAGACCCGATGTTTGGACCGTGCGGCCTGTGTGGCGGCGGTGAGGTTGGACCGTGTGGCCTGTGTGGTACCGGTGTTGCGGACCGTGAGGCCTGTGTGGCACCGGTGGCGATTGTAGACCGCGGGGCCTGTGTGGCAGCGGAAACGATCGCGGGACGGATGTCCGGTTTGGCCCTTGGTGGCGTTGTTGTTTTACTGCTTTGTATTCCATGTCATGCTATACTAGTATGTTAGGGCATATAGGTGAGCTTGTCATACGGGGTTTTCTTATGGAAACTCAGGCATTGTTGGTATGTTTATTTTCAGGACCGCGTTAGGTTCCGGCGGGTGGTGACCGAGGGAGATTGCACTTTGGGACTGGATCCTGTCGTCTGCCTACTTCTAGGTTGTCGTGATTACATGTACCTTGTGTTTCGTGTTGTAATGTAATCACTCTTTTGACAAACTCGTATTGTATTATGGTGCACCAGACTTATTTATGTATTTCTTTCAGTAATGTCCCCACTCTTGATGGTTGTGTCCACGTGTTTCTCTTAATTTAAAAAGTTTAAATTTTCCGTTGTTCGGGGATGTTACAATTTGCCTACCAATCTCTTCCTACAAATCAAATTGTAGGGATTTGGGAATTGGGATCTTTAGTAAGTAATGTCATGAAGCAAGTTCTTTGTGGTGGGGGCAAGAAGTTTGGTGTAAATATGAAAAGTCAGTTATCCACAAAAATCCTAGTGTTAGTTCAGAGTAGTAGTTTGAAGACACTAACTGTTTTCCCACCAAAAGTAGAGTTGAATCATGCATTCACATTTTACAGTTACATACATTAAATGTGCCTTATGTTGCGAGAAATGGTTATTGTCTTCCCAGGTCAAACCACTGGTGATTTGAAGCACGAAATCATTTTTTTTAATCAGAAATTGCTGAATGACATCCAAAAGTCAAATGACCAAACGTTGCATGGTAAATATCGTGACGTAACAATTTCATGTCAATTACTTCAACTATAATATCATGTTCTTACATTTCGGTTGTTAACGAGGGGGCAATACCAAAAATAAAAAAATTACAACTTATGAGGACCTGGAATTTGTTCTAAAAACTAAAATGTATCTCTCTGAGTGGGGTTAACTTATGAAAGAAGTGGCTCTCACGATTTAAATCTCTGAATATTAGTGCCATAACCTTCTAATTTGTTGTTATTCCATAGAACTTTTTAACCAGAATTCTATCATTTTTGTTTTGATCTCGGAGAATGATTGATTGGCTTGATGCAATCTTCTTTTATTCGGCTTAGGTTCATGTTTGTTTTGTTTATAATGTTCTCTGTGTTGATCATGTACTGCAATAGTTTAAGATGCACATACAAGTAAATTGTTTGGAAAGTAAGTTCGACTAATCAAAACTAAAATCGGATCAGTATTGAGTCTCATTTTCCAAAATTAGCTAGCTATTCGATCTTTAATTGTTCACCAAAAAAATGTTTGGTGGATTTGTATTTGATTCACTGAAGTACACAGATCAGGCGGGTTTGTATGAAATGAAGATATTATCAAGCCACCCAAGACCATTAGACCAACGATATACTTTAACTCCAACCATCTAAGTATATATACATAAGTATATATGTTAGACCCTAACCAGTGATTAGTGGCTTAATTCCGTGATTAGTGGGTTTTGCATGGGGAAGAGACGTGCACAGTGTTGTGCGTGGGAAGGGGAGGAGAATACTGATGGGTGATGGGTTGGTGGTGGCTGTGATGATGGTTTTGTTGAGAGAAAATGTTTCTCTCCCTCTTTCCTTTCCTTCCTCACTTTCATTCACTCAGCTTCACTCTCTCACACTCTTCTTCTCTTCCGGCGACCAGATGGAGTTGCGGCGGCTCCGGCGTGTGGTGTCGAGCGTGGAGTCGAGGAGGCGGACGTGGGGTGTGCGTGATCGGAGGTTGTGGTCGGCGGGAGACGTTGAGCGAACTCCTGCGTGCTCCGTCTTCGTCTTGAGGTATGCTGGCTTACTAATGTGGTTTTATTGTTCCCCACGTTGGTGAGAAGTTGTGGTCGGTCGTCGGAGGTCGGAGACCTCGCCGGTGACGAGAGAACGACGTAAAATCCTTGGCTGATGCAAGGTTGTTGCCGACCAACGGTCGACCGGTGCCTTCGGGCGGTCGACCGGTTTTACCTTTTTGCCTGACTTTAACCAACACCGGTCGAACGATGCCAATGTGGTGGTCGACCGGTTGCATGTGTGCTGGTGAGTTGGAGGCTTACTGTCGGATTTCGGTCGACCGTCCCTTGTTTTTGGGTCGACCAGAACTTAAGTGTACTTGATGATTATGCATGATGTTCAACCGTTTTTTCTATGTTGTTCGATCGTTATATGACGTAGACTATTAGGATGACCCTGGTAGTTTTCGGTCGACCAAATAGTCTTATATGATTTTGGCCAACTCCGGATTTTGACCTCGTATTCGGTCGACCGGTTTTAGACTGTTGTTCGACCGTTTGGACTTAAGTGATGCGCAGAATAGTTTGACCGTTGTAGACTTTCGGTCGACCGAACCTATTGGGGACAGTCGACCGGTTAGGCTTTTTCGGTCAACCGTTTGTGTGCAGAACTGAATTCTGGTCTTGTGATTGTGTCAACTGTCAACTCTGTCCACGGAAACCCGTGTCCTCTCTCAGAGCGTGAGCCGGGAGGTGACGGCGGGTACGTGCTCGTGCCTACCCAGGGACCGCCGTGTGGAAGAGTGTGGACATTTGGGTCGCACCACCCCCGTGATGGACCGTGGTGTGACGTGTTGTTGCTTGACTCTCTATAGAGTAGCAGACCTTAGCGATCGCGGATCCCAATGCGTGTTGACGCATGGCTCGTGGAGCATGATGACCCTACAGACTACGGTCTGGACCCGTCTGATGTTGTGCCGGAAGTATGTTGTACCGCCGAGGTTTTTGCCGGCGATGCCGCCGAGGTTTTTGTCGGCGATGATGGTGCCGACGATGTTCCGGCTTGTGGTTGTGTCGTCCGATGTTGTGTCGGACGTATGTTGTACCACCGATGTTGTGTCGGCGATGCCGCCGATGTTGTTCCGGCGATGATCCCCGATTAGGCACCTATCTTGGGATGTTGACCGACCGGGCTACGGCTCCGTCGAGGTGGTGTAGACCACGTGGTTACTTTGCGCGGAAGTGCGGACGCTCCTCACTGATCCCTTTGGCTCGAGTAGTCACGTGTGGGGGTGCGTCGCGTGTTGTCCCTAAGACCGTATGTGCCTACGATAGGTTTCCGAGGGAGACTCGTTGTTGTTGCTGGACTGATGTCCTTGTGGACACTATTAGGGTTGTTGTGTTGTTGGACTGATGTCCCATTTACCCTTGGAGGGATTTGATGCAATGCAGATGTGATATGACATGCTACTAGTATGATAGGTTCATTTACCGTATTGTTGCATTCATATAGGCGAGTTTGGCATACGGGGTTTCCTAATGGGAAACTCAGGTATTGTTGTTTGATGCATGTTTCAGGACCGCAGTAGGTTCTGACGGGTGGTGACAGTGGGCGTACACGTTTTGGGGTCAGGATCCTCTTCGGACTCTTCGAGGTCGTCATGATTGCTTGTACCTGTCTTTCATTGTATTGTTGTAATCACGTCTTTTGACAAACTCTGTTGTATTTTGGTGCACCGACTGTTGGTTTATATGAGTAACATTCTCGTTGATGAGTTTATTCTGATAATCTTTTAATTGTTTAAATTTTTAAATTTTCACTATTTTGGGATGTTACATTATACATTTGGGAAATGTTTGTTGAACGCAGCGCGTCACGGACGCGTTCTACGTGGACATCCATGTCAGCCCTTACGTGGGCAAAGCATGAATGTTTTTTTGTTTTTTCTTCCTGATGTCCACTCAAATCACATTAAATGTGTTCAACTCAGCACGTTCTCTCTATCCACCCAAATACAAATATGATGACACTCTTTCTTTCTTCTTCATTCTTTCTCTCCAGAATAAATCACCATTTCGAAGAAGCGTCTGATGCCGACTCCCAGGATTCTTCACAACGTAAGCAGCGTGAATGGGACGGTGCGAAGACTTCCCGATGTTCTTGTCAACGCTCCGTGGTGAAGACTTACGTCTGTTCGGTTTATGTTGTACATCTCTCCGTAATAAATCACCATTTCGAGTAAGATATTACGTCGAAGAAGCGTCTGATGCCGACTCCGAAGGTTCTTGACAACGTAAGCAGCGTGAATGAGACAGTCATGTTTAAGTCTTACATCTTCTTTCCGATTTACTGGGAAAATATATATTATTTTTGTAATTTGTGTGTGTTTGTGTTTGTAATGGAAATCTGAGATGCTATTTTTTTCCTAAACGTAATTCTTGTGGGGTAAAATATACAGTGGGAGATTTGTTGAGTTTGTGCGGGGGTGGCAGCCCCTGCGGGGGACGTGAGTCCCCCCCCCCCCCCCCCGCAAAGCGAGCGGACAGAGGGAGTGCGCTTTGCGAACGTTTTTTTTGTTTCGACATCATATTATTGCATTCCATATATTGATTCGTTTATTCCGACAATAATGAAGCCATATATTATTCCGGACTGCAAATACAGTTATTCCGGACAGCAAATACACTTATTCCGGACTGCAAATACACTTATTCCGGACAGCAAATACACTTATTCTGGATCGAGCGAGGCTTGCGAGGAGGACTAGGACCCGGGTGTGGGTGCCGAACCTCTCTAAACTCCGGTGTCGACGAATTTGTGGTTTGCAATTGTCTCTTCCTTAATCCTTCGATTAGTATTTTTAATTCCGCATTTTTCTATCGATTAGAGGGCCATAGATCCTAACATGTTGTTGTTTTTACATTGAATGTGTAGATTTACTCCTTTAAGGTACATGCTCATTAGGTGTTTGGCGGAATGTCGTTTCTTAAATGGCTTCATGCTTCGTGCTTATATCTACGTGTATTGCCTTAAATGTTGTTTAGACTACATGTTTGGCCTTAATTATGGGTTATGTGAATGTTTGATGGACGTTTGTCATATTCTTTAGACAATTTCCATGATGTCGTCACTAACTTGAAATTAGATGTTAAGGTTTGATGGATGTTTGTCATAATCTTTAGACACCTTCCATGCTTTCATGACACTAACGACATCGTTTATGCTTCATGTCAACTACACACATAATCTTAATCTATGCCTAATCCATAGTCCTCATCTTCTAAGTGTTAGGTAGGTTGCATTTAGTTAGTTGTAGTGTAGTGTAAATTAGGATAAAGCAATTCCATTCTCCATCATTTTTGCTGATTCGATTACGGAATTAGTTGTGAACTGAACAATCACGATCTGTGTGACCTGACCCGTAGTTGTCGCGTCTTCATCGACACCGTACACTTATGGTTATTTAACTGATAAAATCTTCAATCAGTTACCAACAACAACTTCTTTCATGTCATATATATTCGTTATCCACAAGATCTTCAATTTCAATATTTTCATAATTATTACTGTCATCTATCTCATCAACTCCTTCTTCACCTCCAATATCTCCGTAAATGTCTCACAACATTCCTTGCATGTCGTCAATAACATTTGAAGTTGAAGTGAAAGTTGTCTGGAATTTTCTAGATGTTCCATGTAGGATGTTCCGACAGAAAATATCTTAGGGGAACATGTTCACGAGTTTGGTGCGAATCAAGAAATGATCGATTTCTACAATTCTTGCATGGTCAAGGGATAGAACCACCCAATTTTCCAAATTTGCACTTGCGAAATTGAAAAACTTATCTAACCCTTTTATGTATTCAAGTGTGAATCTGTCATCTATCCGTAACGAGGATTTGTCTGGTACGTTTGATATCCTATATAAGTTACACAAACTATTATATATAATTTCTTGTATGTTTATGCAGAATCACACTCTTGACATCACACAACAAATTTTCTTAGCATTTTTTGTAGAACAAATATCCCTTGAGCACAAAAGCAACATTAACCAATTTCAATTGGTCAAACTAGAATAGGATGAAAAGGTGTAGATGAAATTAAAATGCTTAATTACATTTCTTTTTCTCATCCATAGGTTTGGATAGAGATAGAAAAATGATTTGATCTTGTCTGAAGACTTGGTAGGAGTTGTGTACCTGGGTTCACCAAGATTCAAAGATAAACATCCACATAACCAGCAAGCACTAGAAATGGGAAGAGAGGCATGTCTTATATGCTTTCCTTTTTTCTTTTGTTATAACACAAGCTTGTCACCTTATGCACTTAATTATTCTCTGCATTCTTTGGTTTCAATTGCATTGTTCTTGCAAATCATGAAATATTATACACGAGTATTTGGGATGTAGATTGAGAATTTATCTTGTCTTACCAACTAGAAGTTTACCATTCTAGAATTTTACCTAAACTTCATGAGAGCTTCATGGATCCATGGGTACTCCTAACTCGTCGGTGTATGAACTTTGAATACCTAAGTAAACATTGAACACGTAATGGCAAAAAAAATGGAGAGTTACATATCTGATCGATCAAGACAACCTTAAAGGCACCACAAGCAGCCAATCAAGTTAGAAAAATGGATACCAAACCTCAAACATTGCATCGGTGCTCGTTCCAACTTAGGAGAGGATCAACAGAACGGAGGTTGGAGGAGGAGAAGAGGTGGCCATAGGAGTCAGTTGAGGTCGGAGCATGTTTGAGGAGGTCAGAGGACCCGGAGGGGCCAATGGGGACGGAAGAGAGAGGGGGGGGGGGGGGGGGGGGGGGGCAGAGGAGGCCAAAGGAACTCAAATTGGGAGTGGAAGATAAGCTAGGGTTTGGGTGGAGGAGAAGTTCGACGACTAGGGCTTGGAGGGGACCGACGATTGGAGGCAGCGTCCAAGGCGACAGAGGACAACAACAGAAGTTTCATCGGTGACGGTAGTTGGAGGGTGACATGCCAGGAGAATTTTTTTTTGTGGTGTGAATTTCACCAAATCATAATTATCATCGACAAAATCTTCGTCAACAATATTAAAGGTCACATGCCTAGCACGTCACATATGTAAGGTCGAGCGTGAAATGATTATTGTCGCGCCCGGTCCAACGGATCACTTAAGCTTTCCCACGCGATGGAAATTCCATCGGTACGATTTCGCAGGCAATGGCAGAATTTGTAGTAGTGATAAAAATTTATCTCCTATTTTGGAAAAGAGAAATGTTTGTTGAACGCAGCGCGTCACGGACACGTTCTACGTGGACATCCATGTCAGCCCTTACGTGGGCAAAGCATGAATGTTTTTTTGTTTTTTCTTCTTGATGTCCACTCAAATCACATTAAATGCGTTTCAACTCAGCACGTTCTCTCTCTCCACCCAAATACAAATATGATGACACTCTTTCTTTCTTCTTCATTCTTTCTCTACAGAATAAATCACCATTTCGAAGAAGCGTCTGATGCCGACTCCCAGGATTCTTCACAACGTAAGCAGCGTGAATGGGACGGTGCGAAGACTTCCCGATGTTCTTGTCAACGCTCCGTGGTGAAGACTTACGTCTGTTCGGTTTATGTTGTACATCTCTCCGTAATAAATCACCATTTCGAGTAAGATATTACGTCGAAGAAGCGTCTGATGCCGACTCCGAAGGTTCTTGACAACGTAAGCAGCGTGAATGAGACAGTCATGTTTAAGTCTTACATCTTCTTTCCGATTTACTGGGAAAATATATATTATTTTTGTAATTTGTGTGTGTTTGTGTTTGTAATGGAAATCTGAGATGCTATTTTTTTCCTAAACGTAATTCTTGTGGGGTAAAATATACAGTGGGAGATTTGTTGAGTTTGTGCGGGGGTGGCAGGGGGCGGCAGCCCCTGCGGGGGACGTGAGTCCCCCCCCCCCCCCCCCCCCCCCCCGCAAAGCGAGCGGACAGAGGGAGCGCGCTTTGCGAACGTTTTTTTTGTTTCGACATCATATTATTGCATTCCATATATTGATTCGTTTATTCCGACAATAATGAAGCCATATATTATTCCGGACTGCAAATACACTTATTCCGGACTGCAAATACACTTATTCCGATTCCGGACAGCAAATACACTTATTCTGGACAACAAGTCCACTTATTCCGGACAAACTTTATGTTCCGTTTCTGGACACACTTTATTCTTAAACCGGACAACAAATACACTTATTCCGGACTGCAAATACACTTATTCCGGACAAACTTTATGTTCCGTTTCTGGACACACTTTATTCTTAAACCGGACAACAAATACACTTATTCCGGACAACAAATACACTTATTCCGGACAGCAAATACACTTATTCCGGACAAACTTTCTGTTCCGTTTCTGGTCACATTTTCTTCTTATTCCGGACTGCAAATACACTTATTCCGGACTGCAAATACACTTATTCCGGACAGCAAATACACTTATTCCGGACAACAAATCAACTTATTCCGGACAAACTTTATGTTCCGTTTCTGGACACACTTTATTCTTAAACCGGACAACAAATACACTTATTCCGGACAACAAATACACTTATTCCGGACAGCAAATACACTTATTCTGGACAAACTTTATGTTCCGTTTCTGGACACACTTTCTTCTTATTCTGGACAACTACACTTATTCCGGACTGCAAATAAACTTATTCCGGACAGCAAATACACTTATTCCGGACAACAAATCAACTTATTCCGGACAAACTTTATGTTCCGTTTCTGGACACACTTTATTCTTAAACCGGACAACAAATACACTTATTCCGGACAACAAATACACTTATTCCGGACTGCAAATACACTTATTCCGTACAACAATATACACTTATTCCGGACAGACACATAACGTAAACAGGACAAACACATAATGTAAACTGCACACACACATAAAGTAAGCTAGACAAATTAAGTTGATCCAACGTAAAACTTAAAAACAAATATTTTATTATGATAAGTGTGGGCTCTGCACGAATAATGAGACTGCACGATGTCCTAGGGTCTGCACACTGTCTTATCTGTGTATTGGGAAATGAATCGTTCAACTTAAAGAACCGGCGTTTTTTAAAAAGGCCAAAACGCACGAAGAGAAATTTCGCTGACTGGACGCTGACTCAAAGAAAAATATCTGAGTTGTACAGATCCACGTAAGGCGCGTCCGTGACGCGCGCGTCCGTCTATAACTACTCTATACATTTTGTTGGAGGGACACTAGTCTTTATTACTTGAAACAAATTCACGTTACTAGGGTAGGCACGTGTTCAGCCGTGTTTGGATCCGCCCGTGACCATAGTAGTTGTTGGGAGTCTGATCACAATCTATTGGACCGTGGAAAGTGCTATTAGTTTGGAATATTTTTCTACTCTTTTGAGCCGTAATAATATTCCATTTAAAGTTAGGTCTTTGTGTTTTCATATATACGACGTTATCCCCTGCGTAACAACATCAAAGCGACAACAACAAGAGAAAAATTGCAATCACAACCCAAACACCGACAAAGCTCCCATTGTCAACATAAGTTCGTCCATGTTTTTTTTTTAGAATAAGGTTTTGCATTCATTAATAAAAGAGTTGGTTGTTACGAGCCACAACAACCAAATACAAAATGAGCCTCAAGAGAGACCATTGCACTAGGCACCCAAACCAAGTCAAATGATGCATTGCATACATTGCATCATATGTCTTTCATTTAGATTACTTTTATATCAATAAAATGCTACTAAGGTATGTGTTTAGTCGTATTTACAGAATACAGGGACCTGAATGCAGATTACCCACATTCCGGGCATAAACGTTTGCAAAAGATTCATTTCTATCATAAAGACCGAATTCAAGCTTATCGGGTTTCAAATGGAAATGCATCCAAGCATAAAAGCATTCAAGGAGCTAATTACAAAAAGGTCAAGGGCTTAATTGCAAAATACCAAGGACCTGATTGCAAAAGAAAAGGATCAAGTTATTTTGTTGGAAAAGTCAAAAGAAAAGTCAAATATAAATCTCCAACAATGGAAGGAATTAATCCGGAGTTCAAGACAATGGAAAGAATCATCCAGACGCGTAAATAAAGATCAAATCATACCATAAACACATGACCAAAATCCGGACCCGAGCAGACCTGATTGTGCGGCGTTTTCGCCGCACAACACCTTCAATATGCGGCGATTTCGCCGCACCAGCGAGGATCTGTGTGCTCCAATTTTGTCCAGTGTGGGGTTGACACGTGTACTATCCTTTTATGTATTGGTATCCCCTGTATCGGCTATAAATAGCCATGTAGGACGAATGTAACACATCTTTGAACCTTTGGTCTTGGATCATTAGCAATAAAATTCTGTTTCTTTTATTTTATGTTTTTAATTTTCTTTTCTTAGTTTCTCTAGGATCCCTTCTTCTTCCTCCCTCCATGAGTTTCTAACTCTTTCCAAAGGGTGGAGGTGATGGAATTAGGGTTAGAGAAGATGAATTGCATGTTATTATTTTAAGTTCATGATTAGTATATTTTGATTACTTGAGTTTATGTTAAGTCATTTATCTTGTAATGCTTCATAACTAACATGATTTACAATAAGTTTCAGTAATTCTCTGATCTAAACCTAAATCTAAACCTCCATCCAACGGATTTCTCTCTTTGTTCTTGTTTTAGTTTATTTGTTCTTGTTCTTGCTTTAGATAATTATAATCCAAAAAACCTAAAAATCCAATTGATTCTTCTCTCCTTCTTCCTCTTAATCAAAAATAATATCAACTACGAAATCTCTCCCTCCTTGTGTTCGACCCGTACTTGCCACGTCTTCATAGACGCCGTGCACTTGCGGTATAAATTTAAATCTTCATCAAGTTTTTGGCGCCATTGCCGGGGAGGCAACGAAGATTTCGTTAGTTTTTGTGTTTTCGATTTTATCCTGTCTACCTTGTGCGCGATCTAAGTATTTGAATTTGTGTAGCAGGAGACAACAGAGCGCGCGGCGAAATCCGGGAGCGTTCTGAGAGACTTGGGCGGCGGAATCGCCGCATCTACAAGGTGACTTGCGGCGGAATCGCCGCACCAGTGTGGGTTCTGGTCTTCAAATTTCTGGGGCATCGTCGGCATCTCTGGGTGGTCGCATTAAGCTACTGGAATCTCCGAGAGCGGGCGGTGAACCCGACTGAGCATTGCGGAGGTAACTTTTCTTGCCTTTCTCGTAAAATCTGAATAGTTGAAAAGTTTCCTTTCGTAGAATTGCACGTGTTAGAGTTACAATTCCATAATTGGCAATAATTCAACTCTGACCTAAAATTGGCAAAATTAGAAAGACCTTAGTGCATGAATCATATAATGTTTTGCTTGCATTATTCTTGCTAAATTCTTGCAAATTAATACTTGTTGAAGATTGCTGGAGGCAAGGTACGTATCGAGGTTTTTATCGATTGCATTAGAGCATATAATTTAGTTGCATACAACTTTGCAATTGCCCCCATTAAAAAGACCATTGTTTGACTATCTTTGCTAGATTTAAGTTAAACTATCTTAAGGGCAACTCCGTAGGAAAAGATACGGTGGAGATTTCATCACCCTCCCGTAGCCCACAAACCACAATCCTGAAGTGTCGCCTCAGCCTAAAATTTAAAATCAATTAGACATTGGCCCCTAAGGACTCGGACTCAATTAAGGAGGAGATTGGTTTGACTTGCTATGACCTGAAGCTAATTGAATTCAATTTGGTGTCTAGAAAGTGTTTTTGTGTCGACGAAAGTCTTCCAAGCGACGTGGTTGTCTAATTGGCACCGACTCTGTCGGAAGCGCCCCCACTAGCTATACACTAACTGGCCAACTTGGTTTGATTGGTGAGGGAGGTGAATCAAGCAAATCAATTCGACTCAACCAGTTAGGAGTCGTCTAGATCTAAGTGACACTAGGTCTAGGATTGTTTTGACCGTGCTTGTTCAGGAAATTTCTGACCAACCCTAATTTTTATCCTTTAGAGTTAAGTTTCCCTTCTCGTCTGAGTCTTCTTTCCCTTCTCATCCTTACCTTTCTATTGTTTGTTTCCCTTTAAAAAAAAATTAAAATTCAAAAATTCAAAAAAAAAAGAGTAATTGATTCTTGGAATTGAATTTGAAATTTAAATTTCGAATTCAAATTCAAAAATTAATTCAAACCGGTGCACTCAGATTTGGGTGCGGGATTTAAGCAATCGACTCTCACGAGTTCATCTGGATTCCAGTCTAGAGCTTAACCCCAACCCATCTGTTGCACCACCTCACCCGGATCTAATGGGTGAGAACGTAGTGGACCCGCCTGTTGCGCAACCTATAACTTTGAGGGATCGGTGCTACCCAACGATGGCTGCTCAGCCATCGTGCATCGTCATGCCCACCATACCGGGTCGCGACTTCGAACTTAAGGCACAATACATGAGTATGCTGCCTAAGTTCACCTCTAGGGAAGATCCATATCTCTTCCTTAGAGAATTTGAGGAAATCTGCTCTCTTATGCAATACCAGCATATCCCTGAAGAGGCAGTGCGTCTGAAATTCGTGCCTCTAGCACTGAAAGATGACGCTAAGAAATGGCTATATAGTCTAGCCGAGAGATCTATTAGGAGTTGGGCTGAGTTTGTTCAAGTGTTTCTAAAAAAATATTTCCCCAACCATAAGACTATGAAGATTAGGAATGAAATTGTTGCATTCGTTCAGTCTGAGAGCGAGCCGTTCTATTCCTATCTTGAAAGATTTAAAAGTGTCTTGACCCAATGCCCTCATCACGGAATTCCAAAATGGCAATTATGCCAAATTATTTATGAGGGATTGACACCCACATCTAGAGTTATGCTAGAATCTGTGAGCCAAGGGAACTTCATGTCCAAAAATGAAAATGATGCCTGGACTTTTCTTGAGGATTTAGCTGAAAATAGTATGCAATGGGACAATGCTAGAACACCCATCAACCCGAGTATTGGATCTAGGATAGCGAGTCAACCCCGACCAGGTGTCTTAGCTGTAGACTCCAACATAGCGGCTGAGGCAAAACTAGCTACCCTAATGCGTAGAATGGAAAGTCTAGAGCTACAAAATCAATCCCGAATGAATCAACCCTTGTCTATCCCCTTCTCTAGATGTGGTTAGACTGGTCATTTAATGGAGGACTGTGTGGACCTGGAACATGTTAATGCCACATTTAACAATTCTAGAAATGATCCTTACGCATCAACCTATAACCCAGGTTGGCGTAATCATCCCAATTTTTCGTGGACCCAACAAGGACAACCTCCTAGACAACAACAAACCCCATATAACCAAAATAATACATCATCTGGGGGTAATAACAATGGAAATCATGAGGTTAGGTTGACAAAATTAGAAACTTTAATGACAACTTTTATACAAACGACCAACCAATCATTCCAAAGGCTAGAGACACAGGTCAGCCAATTAGCACAGATAATAGGTGAAAGAGAAAAGGGTCAATTTCCAAGTCAACCTGAGGTGAACCCAAGAACTAATAATCAATATCAATCTTATCAACCACCTGCAGGAAATAACAACCCTAGACCGGTTCAAATGGTTAATGAGGAAGGACCGTTCCAACAAATCAATGCTGTAGTATCATTACGGTCCGGAAGACAAATTGACAATAATGTGGTAAACCCTAGAATGACTAATCAATCTAGCCATCAAGCACCCACATATGACTTGACCATTGAACCCGACGTCCAAATTGAAAAGCCCAATCCACCTACCCAACCTGAACCTGTAGCTCAACCTGAACCTGAGCGAGTCTATGTGCCTAAAGCCCCATTTCCCAATAGACTCAAAAAGAACTCTAGTGCACAAATAGAGAAAATCTTGGAAGTATTTAAGCAAGTTAAGGTAAACATTCCACTCTTAGACATGATTCAACAAATACCTGCTTATGCTAAATTCTTAAAAGATTTGTGCACTAAGAAGAGAAAAACGAATGTACCAAAGAAGGCATTCTTAACTGCAAACATATGCTCAATTCTTTCCAACACATCTCCTATAAAATATAAGGACCCGGGGTGTCCCACAATTTCATGTTCAATAGGAGATACGTTTATCAATAAATCCCTTCTAGACCTTGATGCAAGCGTTAACTTGCTCCCATTTTCTGTCTACGAGCAACTCAACCTTGGTCCACTGAAACCCTCTAGGACAACCCTCCAATTCGCTGATTGTTCTGTTAAGAAACCGAGAGGTATAGTAGAGGACGTTTTGATTAAGGTTGGTGACTTCATTTATCCAGTGGATTTTGTCGTACTTGATACTGAACCTATTGTAAATCCTAATCGACAAATCCCTGTAATTCTAGGTAGACCCTTTTTAGCCACTTCGGAAGCATTAATAAACTGTCGAAATGGGCTCATGCAATTATCTTTCGGGAACTTAAAAGCAGAATTTAATATCTTCCATATTGATAATGAGCCAGAAATAATATGCAACCCAAGTGATGTTGTGATGAGAGCACGTATTTATCAAATTTCTGAAACAAATAAATCATCACAAAAGAAAAAAGGAAGTAAGAAAAAGGGGAGTGATTCATTTACTCAACCACCATCACTCGAGCAAATAAGCGAACCAATTCAAGTGAGAAGAGTGGAATCTTTTCCTCAAGTCAACATGGGGAACAATTCAACTGGATACATGCACCAACATGGTGTCATTCAATCCAGTTCTGATTACGGTTGATTCTGAGCAAATTCAACCCCTCTACCGCAAGCCGACTCAGGTAATAAGTGCATTTATTTTATCTATGCATACATTGAGGACAATGCATGATTTAGGTGTGGGGGGGAGTTTATCTATGTATATATCTATTTGTTTGTTTTCTTCTTTAAAAAAAAATAAATAAAAAATAAATAAATAAATCAATGTTTCATGACATAGCTTAAGATTGAACTACCAAAACCCGAGTACAAATTGCATTGAGTTTTTGTTCCTTATTATATAGTTCTGCTTGTAGAAATTGTGACATAAATCTAAGTTCCAAAGAAATAACACATTGCCCTGTAAGACATGTATGCACTTAAATTGGATGAATCAAATCCTTGAAGTGGTTGATAAACAGCAGAGGTTGAGGAAAATACACCGGGAAGTGTGGACTTCTAATAGCAATTAAGCCTTGAGGAAAATAAAAGTAAAAATAAAGGAATAAAGTGAGGAAAGCACATTTTGCAAAATGATTACAAAAGCCCAAGCCTTTGAGTCACTGGTCCGTAGGGGTATCTTGAAACCCGGTAACTTGAGTCTGCCAGCTCGGGATTATCGACCAAACTCGCTACACGAATGCAAAAAGGGTATAAGTGTTAAAAAGAAAAGCAAATGTGTTGAATCACGGAAAAAGGAAAAATAAATAAATACTTTAAGATACTCAAGGCCCAAAGCTAAAAGAATGATCCATGTCATGGTTGATCCAAATGATACTTCACCACCAGAGGAGGCGTGCAAAATAATTTAAGTAATAACATGTTTAGAAGGGTTAGTAGTGTGAATGTTGGAGGAATAAAGACCAAGTCATATTTTTAATGAGTTAGATTTATATAATGAGCATGCAAAAATTCTTAGTGAGATGTATAAAGTTGAGGTAGGGATATTGAGAGCTATTAATGAAATGTTGATTCAGGATTTTGTGGGTATATCCGCTGAAAACCCTCAGGAGACAACACTCCTCCTCCTTGGCAACAAAGAGGTTTAACGGCTTGTTGCACATGCTAAGTGCAACCGTGATTCCTACGAAAGTGAGTTAGGATTTCCCTGTTTTCATTTCTTTTATATTATGTTTTGCTAGGGACTAGCAAAATCTAGGTGTGGGGGTATTTGATGCATTGCATACATTGCATCATATGTCTTTCATTTAGATTACTTTTATATCAATAAAATGCTACTAAGGTATGTGTTTAGTCGTATTTACAGAATACAGGGACCTGAATGCAGATTACCCACATTCCGGGCATAAACGTTTGCAAAAGATTCATTTCTATCATAAAGACCGAATTCAAGCTTATCGGGTTTCAAATGGAAATGCATCCAAGCATAAAAGCATTCAAGGAGCTAATTACAAAAAGGTCAAGGGCTTAATTGCAAAATATCAAGGACCTGATTGCAAAAGAAAAGGATCAAGTTATTTTGTTGGAAAAGTCAAAAGAAAAGTCAAATATAAATCTCCAACAATGGAAGGAATTAATCCGGAGTTCAAGACAATGGAAAGAATCATCCAGACGCGTAAATAAAGATCAAATCATACCATAAACACATGACCAAAATCCGGACCCGAGCAGACCTGATTGTGCGGCGTTTTCGCCGCACAACACCTTCAATATGCGACGATTTCGCCGCACCAGCGAGGATCTGTGTGCTCCAATTTTGTCCAGTGTGGGGTTGACACGTGTACTATCCTTTTATGTATTGATATCCCCTGTATCGGCTATAAATAGCCATGTAGGACGAATGTAACACATCTTTGAACCTTTGGTCTTGGATCATTAGCAATAAAATTCTGTTTCTTTTATTTTATGTTTTTAATTTTCTTTTCTTAGTTTCTCTAGGATCCCTTCTTCTTCCTCCCTCCATGAGTTTCTAACTCTTTCCAAAGGGTGGAGGTGATGGAATTAGGGTTAGAGAAGATGAATTGCATGTTATTATTTTAAGTTCATGATTAGTATATTTTGATTACTTGAGTTTATGTTAAGTCATTTATCTTGTAATGCTTCATAACTAACATGATTTACAATAAGTTTCAGTAATTCTCTGATCTAAACCTAAATCTAAACCTCCATCCAACGGATTTCTCTCTTTGTTCTTGTTTTAGTTTATTTGTTCTTGTTCTTGCTTTAGATAATTATAATCCAAAAAACCTAAAAACCCAATTGATTCTTCTCTCCTTCTTCCTCTTAATCGAAAATAACATCAACTACGAAATCTCTCCCTCCTTGTGTTCGACCCGTACTTGCCACGTCTTCATAGACGCCGTGCACTTGCGGTATAAATTTAAATCTTCATCAGCTGCGCAACGGGCTCTGCTGAAGCGAATAGGAGGCGCGCCCTTTTCTGTAACGAGTGATGCAAAGTCTCCCCGCTCCTTTTGAGCGAACCTGTCCATATTTCAAGGCACTTAAAACAATGATTTATCATATTATCAAACGTGGTTGCCTCTCTCCTGAACAACATGTTGTTATGTTCTAGCCATCAGCACCAAAAAATACGTTAATAAAGAAACTCCAATCATCTTTATCAAAATCGAGTTTGTTTCGAATGAGTCATCGTTATTTTACATTATTAGTTGGCATTAGATTCAAGTCGAGTTGTAAGCTTATGTCCCAAAATTGTGCTGCATATTCACAAGAAAAAAAGGTGATTGATGTGAATATTAAGTTTAAACCGCAAGTGCACGACCACGATGAAGTTGTGGCAAGTACGGGTTGATCCACATGGAGGTGTGTCGACTCTGGTTCGTTCGAATGCAAGTGGAAAAAGAGGGGAGAAGAAGTTGATTACACTAAACTAGACTAAACTATGCTACGCTACACTAGTAAGCAACAAATAAAGACGACGAAAGCAAGCAACAATGAAACTAAACTAACTAATAAGTACGCTGGAATTCAGGAAAAGAAACCCCTAAGGGGTGGAGTGTGTGCACATATGAAGTGAAATAAGTGATGAATGACATATGTAAGCATTTATGTGTGTGTCATGTGTGTGTCTTCATGCATAGGAAGGGTCTAAAGATGTGGTAAAATATATCAATCCATTCACACAACGTATCGACAATTACTACTTGATTATCATGGGATTAGGCTCAGCATGGGAAATGTCTAAGGATATGACAAGACTCATCAACAACCATGAACTCATGTGAAGAACAAAACTAAGCATAGGAGGTGTCTAAATCTCATGACAAAACTCATCAAAACAAAGTTTCCTCAATCAATCAAGCAAGCAAATAAACACAAATACAAACACATAACTAACATGTAGCATATTCAACAGGAAATTTCAGTCAATAAACATGAGAAAACTAAGCATGAGAAGTGTCTAAATATTATGGCAAAACCCATCAAAAATCCCCCAACATGTAGATGATTAAAACATTCCCGATGAACATACAAACATGCAAGTCTACACAATCAAAAATTCATGAAACATCCAAAGTTCACAACATATATGTACATCATCTCCACCCCCAAAGGGGGTGAAACTACTCACACATTATTAACATTCATATTGAGGAAAGAAAACATGTTAATTAATTCTACGAAGATTTAAACAAACGAAATTAAATAAGCATTCAAGAATTTAAAAGAAACAACCAGAAACTAACAAAACATTCTTTATTGCTCACACTTATTACAAGTAGCATCTCTCCATTAGAGTTTTGCTCCAAGGCTTCACTCCAAGTAGAGAAATTGTCACCAAGAGAGGAGATTTATTACAAAGGATGATGAAGAGTTCTATTTATAGCCATGAAGAAAGGTAACCCAGGACAATCTCTCGGTATGAGACTAATTGCATACTATAAATGGACATAAAACAACATAATCCAACATCTGACTAAGACATGGATCACTTGGAGCCATCTAGACCAATGATTGGTGGTCTGGAACCGCTAATTGGCGGTCCAAATGTCTTTGATCGAGTCTGGATTTGGGTGGCTCGTTTATGACATGATTTCTTCATGTTTGGTGAACTCGATTTGGTTGTTGATGTTTAGCCCGGATCCAATTACCAAAATACTCCTCATGATGGTGTGGAGCTTCTTGATTTGCTCATTGGTCTTTTTGGTTTACATCCGGATCTCCTTTTGGTTTGATATTTTTGAGTTTCTTCTTCTCAAACATGTTTATTCCTGAAACTTAAACATAAAACTCATTACGTAGCATTACTTAGGCTAAAAGTAAAAGATATAAGACACAAATATGCATGATATGATGTCAATCAGTGATCCACGTTCTCTTGCTCGTACCCGCACATCGGGCAGGAGGGATTGACCGGGATGCCTTTTCGGATGAGCAAATCTCGTGTTAGTAATTTATTATCACTAAGTAACCAGCAGAAGGTCTCCACCTTAGGTGGGCATTTTGTTTTCCAAATTCCGTTAACCAACTGGTATCTGGTCTCATCGTCATTTAGTAAATTATATAAGCTCTTTGTGGGTTGCTTTGTCATTTCTTGTTAACTTCATGTTTGAGAGTCATTTTCTAGGGACGGTGAGAATGAGATGAGCACTGAGTAAAGTCTCCACCATTGTTCCTTCTCGAGTGTGCCTTTGAATTTAGCTCGGATCCATGTTGGGATTAGGGGTTGGTTACCGCAGAAGCTAACCACGGAGGTCCAGGGATGTTTGCATTGCTCGATGTCCAAGCATTCGAGACTTAATGTTCGATTTCACTTCATTTATCAAACCAGAACAATGTGAGTTTTCCATTTTCCATCGAGACATGGCAAAAATTGCATAGTAGCGGGAGATATTGTAGGATTTCGTGCCCCTATGTATGTATATATTTTAAAATTTTCTACATGCATACATGATGGATTTCCATATTGTCAACAATTTCATGCACATTGTTTTACATTAATTCTAATATCATATTACTTACATATATATTAAAACAAATATAAGAGGATCATACCCAAAGGTTCTATAAAACCATTCTGAAGATCTGGAGTTGTGTTGCCCATCGAACCGCTCGTCGATTCGTCTCCAAGTGTTCACCAAACTCTGAACAAGATTAGAAAGAAATGAGCTAGTCAATCAATCTCTAATTAAGCTTAGAATCTAGCTTATAACCCTAAGCTCCCTGAGATTTAATCTCCAAAAGCTCGAAATAATTAAGAAAAATTCAGATGGATTAGTTGAGAGGTTAGACTCTATATATAGGCTCTCCTAAAACCCACATCATGGGCTACCTATTAACCCATGATCTCTTGTTTTTCTCTCCTTTAAACCAATCACAAATTGACATATAATCATCCTTAAAAACGTTTGACCATAATTGGAACAAATCCAGCACATGATCAACACTAATTTCTTAATAATTAAAGGCAGAATCATGCCAAACGGTCGACCGAAATCACCAGTCGGTCGACCAAACGGTTAAGGCTTTGACAGGTTCGGTCGGACCGTCAGCTAGACGGTCGACCGAATATCCATCAGGATGAGTCCCTGGAAATTTACAATCGAACCACGTCTCACTCCGGTCGACCGTTTACTTACCAAAATTTATCTTGGTAAATTTCGATCGACTGTGTCCCTATACCGGCCAACCGTTATATCACCAAAATATTCCCTGGAGATTTTCAGTCGACCGCGTATTACGTCAGGTCGACCGATCCTATTATCAAGACACATCCTGATAATTTTCGACCCATGCGCATCCGATCTTTCTCTGGTCGACCATTCCGAAGAACCCAATCGACCGATCTCAAAATGGTCTACCGTTTTGACCCGATTTTGCCTTTGTCAAATTTCTGATTTTCATCCAACAAAATTTGATCCTTGCGGTTTAAGCAAATTCATACATCATGTAACATATTATCTTATGCAATGTAAAACTATTACACCCCATAATACATGCATTTCATATGAATTTATTCACGATTCTAATTATATCAATTTTCATGACATATTGATTTATTCGATTCACCACGTGTATCCCATTTCATATGAAGCCCGATACACCATATGAATACAAAATCAAGCTTCTTGTTTCCCAGTTTTGTGATGTGACCTATAAGAAGATTTAAGCTATATTGGCAGTGATATTAAACACTTAATATCACAAACTTAAAGCGGTATCTAGTTACACATTATAGTTACCTAATTAGCATAGATGTCTTGTTCACTTGAACTAAACACGATCCATTTAGTGATGTGGAGACATCACTTGTGACTATCCATTGCCACATGATATTAAGAATATATACAAAGTATAAATGTGTCACATTTGTATTATATATTCATTTTTTGATCTCTTAAGCTAATTATAAATATGTAACTTAACTCAAGTCACATTTTACACATTATAATTTTGCTTTATCAAGTGACCCACTAATATCATCACTCAAATTAAGAGGGGCAATGATAATCTTTTAACTAGCTATCTTTTCCAACACAAATCAAGCTCAACCAATTATTGCATTTATCACTATGCTCATTGATAGCTTTTGACAATAATCAAATTGAACACTTCTTATGTGAAAAGACATAAGTCTCATATCTTACGATTCAAGACACAGTGAAAACATTAATGACACCTAACACAAATCTATAATGTTTCGCTTGCTAGGTTTATTCAATATATAAAGTAATCATTTTCCTCTTTTATATACTCGTGTCGTCAAATATTTGTAGAGCTACAATAGTCGATGACCAACACGACAATCTTATCTCGGTATTAATATTCCATGTTAATTACCATGATTGTGAATAACTTTTTATTTATGTAAACCATTATCTTTTAGAGCTCTACAGTTAAAAACCAAGAGAATCTTCCTTAACACTTCTAAAAGACGAATATATTAATCAATGAACAAAATGTTTGCACATCCAATTCGTAATAATTGACATAAGTAAAACTAATAGAACACATTCCTTTCAGATACTTGGTGAGTTCTCTTAGGAAAGGTGATAATTTTTGCGCCATTTTCGGGAGAAGGCTGATCTTCGATGTTTCACTGTGGTACTTGTATTTTATGATTTCCACACTTTGGGCCTGATTTCCAGCTAGGCCTGCAAACAGAGCGAATTCGAAGCGAATGTAGCAGAATCTGCTTCCGCATTCGAAAACACATATAGACATCCGAATTTGAATTCGAATCTAACCAGATGTTATATTGGATATTTAAATCTGTATCCGGCGGATTCAAATCTAATCTGATTTTATCCGCATCCGAATAAAAATTCGGAAAGTAGGATATCCGAATCCGATCCAAATTCTTGTTTAAGCACTAAGAAATTAGATAATCTTTAATACTCTAGTAGTATTTCTCTATGCATCATGTCACCAAAACAAATACACATCAAAATTTGACTTGTGACTTGAGAGGTTGTGGGAGTTTTGGTTTTTGGGAAATTAAATTTGGGAATTTTTTTATTAAGTTTTATTATATTATATTTTAAATGATATATTTAAATTTAACATAATTTCAATAGGAATATATATGTCCAATATAGAAAGATGGATGATGTATATTATATATAATTAATTAAAAAAAATTATATTTTTAAAATTTATATATGTTTCGGATACAAATATAAATTTCGAATGCAGATATCGTATTCGGATATTAAATCTCAGATCGGATATTATTCGAATCGGATGTATCACTATCCGTATTCGCATTCGCATGTCCCAAATATTACGTGAATCGAATATTATTCGGATCAGATATTGTTTATTTTTAGGCCTGAGATGTATTCGAACATGATGAGTATTCGTTGGATATTTATGACGTTATGTTCTTCGGGATGAAGAAAGAGCATTGTATCGTCTGCATATTGCATGTTCATGATCAGGGCCGTCTCGGAAATTTTTGAGGCCCTGTGCGAAAATCAACAACGAGACTCCTAAATTTGAAAAAAATTATCCTCCTAGTTTAAATAATAAAAAATTCACTAACTTAATGCAATATTAATTGAATTATTTTGTCCTCTTAGCAATATTTGAGACAAATTTATCAATGTTTAAGTGTTATTTATGTGTTAACACTAATTTTTTTTGCAACCCAATAAGGTCATGTACATTTTTTATTTTTTTGAGGCCCCCTCAAAGTGAGGTCCGGAATGAGGCCCGGAGCAGGAGCTCACCCTGCTCCTGCTATTAGGCCGGGCCTGTTCATGATATGCAGGTCGTCCCCATAATTGTTACGCCTTTAACCACTTGATTTGACATCCTGACCTTGAGCATGTTACCCAAAAAGTTTGCCACTATATTAAAGAGCAAAGGCGACAAAGGGTCTCCTTGTCTTAGTCCGTTTTGGCTTTGAAAATAGCCCTCTGGCTTGCCATTAACCAATATGGATGCCCAAGATGTAATTATACAGAGTTCTATCCAGTTACACCATGTTTTAAAGCAGCCTAGGTCTTGTAGGTTAGCCAACAAGAAATCTCATTCGATTTTGTCAAAGGCCTTTTCAAAGACAAGTTTAAGGGCTATTGCGGATTTTCTATTTAAGGATGTAATGTATTACTTCATGCGCCCCTATCATCGTATCCACAATTTGACGTCCCTAAAGGAAGGCAGATTGGGAGCGTAGGATGATAAGATTAATGGCAGTAGAGAGCCGCAAGGCAAGAACCTTAGCCCAAATTTTGTAAGTGCTTGACAACAACGAGATCGGACGGAAGTCCTTAACCGATTCAGACCCCAATTTTTTATGAATAAGAGCTATGAAGCATTGGTTGAAGTCTGCAAATTCACTTTTTGGAATGAGGTTGTTTTGGAGACGTTTAAAAAGGTGTTCTATTGCGTATTAAAGCTCATCCTAGAATTGTTGTAGGAAATGAAGGTTGAAGTCATCTGGCCTCGGTGCTTTCACGGGCATGAGATCAAATACCTCTTTTTTTATTTCAGGTGTTTGAAAATCCTATGTAAGATTTTCTGGGAACCTATTTTTTTCTCGGGAGCACACATTCCCAATCAATTGGGGGTTCGAGACTTCGAAGGGAGATTGTGAAAGCGATTTACTATGTGATTCGTGATCTGTTGCTGGGAGAAAATAATGGTATCATCGACTCGAAGGGAGAGGATTGCATTTTAGCTCTTCCGACAGTTCTCTATTTGATGGAAGAACTTGGTGTCGATCACCCTCTTGCAACCACTGCACTCTTCATTGTCGTTTCCAACTAAGTTCCAATTCTTCCAAGGCGAGTTCATGTTCATGCTTCGTGTTAAGTGCTAACGTCTTATCATTGTTGATTAGACCCTGAGATTGGTTTTTGATATTGAGGTCGAGTTGTGTTTTTTCAAGGGTTCATATTTTATGGCTTGCGGTATTATCCTTGGTGACTTTAAGATGGTCCTTGATTGTTGCCTTAGTTTTCCAAAGGATTAAGTGCAATCTATTTGTGTCGGCACTATCAAAAGTGCCTAACACCACTTCCTTCATACTTGGGTCTGCTATCCAATGATCCTCAAATTTGAAATAGGTGTTCCACAACAAGGGGATATGATCCGAAGTCGTTCTAAGAATACCAACACAAACAGAGAGGAGAAGTTTTATCTTCCCATTCTTGTGAAAAAAGGAAGTGATCAAGCCTAGCCCATGTTGGGTTGTGTTGCATGTTTGTCCAGGTGAAGTGGAGGTTCCATGGTCCCACGTCATTGAGAGAATGGAGATCGATGAAATTGTGGAAAAGTTAGGTGTTAGCGTTTGACCTTGAAGAGTTTGTGGATCGATCTTGCGGGTCGTGAATTGTATTAAAATCCCCTCCTATGATCCAAGTTGTATTGTTGCTTGGAGCCAACTCGGTTAATTCGTCAATGAAGTCTCACTTGTCTATTTTTTGGCAGGGGGCATAAGCTTCGGTCAGCTTCCAAAAGAAATTGTTGGATGGAAAGTAATGGAGACCATAAATTTCCGTATTTCGTCGCTCAACATGCGATGTTTTTGGTCGCTCCAGCTGATAAGGATGCCTCCAAAAGCACCTTTGGCCAAGAGAGCTAGCCATTGCTCTATGATTTGGCTTCCCATCAGTTTCAGATGGTTTGGGTTAAAGGTTTCAATTTTGGTCTTTTAGATGATCATTATATCTGGCCTAACAGTTCAAATGAATGAGCATATAACGAATCCACCCTAAGAAAGATTAGATGTGGAATTCCCTTGCATCTCTTATGAGATCCACCATTGAGTCCAAATCAAAGGGCTTAAGCCCAATCCTTACTCTTAAATTATTAAGGAAACAATTAGAGCTTAAGGCATTTTCAAAGCTTAGACCAATGTTATGGCAAAAGGTTTGGAATTTAAGCACACTTTCCCATTGTAGTACATCAACCCTAGAACCCCTTCCTCATCTCCTGAAGTCCCGAGTGAGAGAGGAGTTTGGCCCGCATGCTCAGAATAGCACGAGGGCGAGGAGATCTCAAGGTTACGGATCGAAGTTACCAACATTTGATTAATTTGTCTTAGATCCTTTTGATGGATGGCAATGTATAGGGAGTTTTCCTTCATATTCCTACTTACAGGGGTAGAAGATGTTGTGTCTAAATCTTGATTATTCAACTCCTTACTAAGTAGAACATGTGAACAAGCAAATTTAACGAGATTGGTACCTTGGCAGGTCGAGTCGAAGTCCAACGCTTTTGCTATTGGAGTCTTCAACATTATTCGTTGGCCACCTCCAGCGTTGACATAGACGCCCATGGGTAAGTTATCCACGCTGCCCTCCCTGTGGCGGTTGCGTGTTTAAACGGTGTGGTGACTTCAACGCCCTCTCTTGCCCCCATTAAGATTTCCTTTGTGAAGTACAGAAGGTTGGGCTAAGTGGGCTGACATTTTTCTTGGTTGGGTTTTTTGATATCCATTGTTGGTGGATCTTCCTCGTCCCCTCATCTTGTTGGTACAATCGACATGACTTTTGAATGACTGGACTCCAACGATCATGGTCGGGGCTTGCCTTTTTTCCTCCACTATGTTCCCTTGTTTGGGGCTGATTCTTGACGTCAGTCACAATCTCCGTCGGTTCTATTTTTCATTGTAATCACACTCCTCGTTTCTTGGTCAGCACTTGTTGCCCTTGTCCAATAAAAATGGTCTGATATGTTCAGCTCTTGTGGAGGTGTTGACTTTAGGTTGGGATTTGTTGGTCGACGCACACTTATAGGTCCATCCTCCAGGGCAAGCACAACTTGCCCGTGATGCTAGAAGTCAATCACTTTTGATACAGAGAGGCTGATTGTTGGGGGTACTTCTATACGCACCACTGAAATAAATTTCTTGGAGATCGTATTTTCATCAACATCTAGGAGGTCACCGAAGGAAGATGTGAGGTCATGAAACGCCTCCAATCTCCACGCGTCCAAGGGCATGCCGCAGACAATGATCCAGATACCAACATTGCTTGGCAACCTCCGAGCGCCCTCCTCTTTCGACCAACGAGCCAGCCTATACATGTTGCCTTCAGGAGTATCCAACTTTGTTTCATGTAGCTCGAAAACCATTTTCTTCTTTGGGCACGTGAATAAGAAGGCTCTGGCTGACATAGGTTGTAGATTCCACTTGTCATGATCGGGCCCATTTGGTGCGAACAGTGAGATCTAGGTCCATTTCTTTCGCAAGACCATTTGCTATACTGGCCACGACACATTTGGCCAGCTCCTTGTAATTATTGTAAGAGGATACTGACGATCAAAGACGAAGGAAGATGTTTGCCAAGTGACCAACACGGGACGCATGATGGTTTCTCACTCTTTTGTTGTGATATTGCATTCTCTCGTTGTAGGTAGAATGTGTTTGCTTGTTTGGTTGAAGCTTTGAAGGTTGGTCCTAAGCTTTTGATGGGCAGTGTTTTTGTATATGGTCAATCTTCTTACAATAATAGCACATTGGGTAACGTGTGTTGAGTAGAATCTTCTTTTTTAGTTCTTTCTCTTCCTTCTTTCTTTTTTGCTTTGAGCCAGTAGTTGGTTTTGTCTCACAGTTCCTTGTCATAAGGTAGTACGTCATTAGGTGTTGAACACACTACCACTTCAACGTAGGACTTTGGAGTGGGGAGGGTATGGTTATTACCCATCGTACCTGCAAGGACAACCCCAATCTCTCCATGAAATGGTTCAAATCGTTGCTTATCAAGTTGTTTTGGTCTGTTGTTGTCAGACAGGTGCAATGGTTTGCTTCCACGGAGCTGGAGCATCTTATGTATCTTATGTTGTGATGCATGCTTATGATGTGTGTATGTATGTTGTGTGTGGAGTGAATGGAAGTTAATACACTATTCATGTAATAGTGTCTTGTCCAGAGATGGAGCGGGAAAGTGATGGATAGGATGTAGTGTGTTAGATCGTTAACACACGAGTAGAACAATGTGGAAAGTATGTTGAGGATTCTTATTTGAAAGAGTCCCAGGTGATTAGATTCAAAAGTCCAACCACCCACGTGGAGTGTTGGAAAGGAAAAATCTTGTAAGTTTTGCTTTTCTTTTAACCAATTCTTCTACAAACATAAACCGAGTTTCCAACAGTGATAAAAGCTAGTTATTATCCTTGTTAAGCTTTGACCCTTCTGTAGCGTCGACTGGATTGAATTATGTCTACCACCACCTGTCGTCGACTAAGACGAGAGCATCAATGATAAAGAGATTTTACTCTTGACTGAAGATTTCCTGTAAAAGTAATTGTAGAATTTCTCGCGTTGGGATGTAGATATCAATGTCTAAAACCTCCCAACCAAGCAAGATGCGCCCGGAGCCAGCAATGCTTAGGCAACGACTAGGCGTTTATGCGGTCACCTAGTGCTAGGCGATCTATTTTTTGTTTTATTTTTGTTTTAATTAAAAAAGAAAAAAAAATGCCCAAAAATTATAGAAACGAACCTTACATGTTTGGGCTTAAAAAGACACCTAGTTCACCGACCAAAGCCTCACTAGGTACCCCCTCTACCCACCCAAACACTTAGCCTTTTTATTTTATTAATGCTAGAGTTTGTAATACAATTTAGAAGGCAAAACAATCACATGAAAATTGTCCTACACTCCTAATCATTCAATTGAACACATTGTTCTAAAGTCCAGTTAGGAACTTCTGTATCGTTGTCTTCCTCCGAGTCGTTCGGATCGTCAACATAGGCGTCCTCCTCGTCGGTTTCTTCATCATCGGTCACAATGAACTCTTCATCGACATCCCAGGGAGCTTCAGAACTCGATGCACCTGGATCTCCACAACTATAAGAAATTTTGTTGGTGTCTTAATCTAATCCTTCACTAAGAAAGGTGTAGTTGAGGGTGTTGTGGATCGACGGGCCAATATTCATGAAGATGGAGATCCTAAGGCAGCTTCCTCTACCTGAGCCTACGTCAGATCCTCCCCAGCAAAGATCGGATCGTCAGTTTCTGCTAACCAAGATTGTTCCTCCAAGAGGTCGTAGTCCACACTGATAGGATCGAAGAAACCGGGATGTTCCATTCTTGTTTGAAATCTTTGCTGCAACTTTTGGTTCGTGAGCCTTTAGTGTCAACCTTTGCAACGTCTCATCCTTCTGGTCCACCCCGTACACACACCATCAATCAATCAGTCTTCTTTCAGTACATTGTCTCTTCATAATGTCCTTCCCAAGCATGCCTAGTTCAGAGACGTAACAATCTAGCAAGTATGAACACTTGTCTTGACCTTCACGAGTACGAACAAAGCAGTAAATGACGTCTAAGAAGCTTGTAATGATCCATCATTTTTCCTTCAACCTCTTGTTCTTCATCCACGTAGCATTCGGGTCGTTGTAGTCGGCGGAGACCACAAAAGATCTGAGTTGTTTTTTCTTGAAATAGAGTCTCTGCAATGTCAAGAAAGTTGTGACAAATCGGGTGACCGCCGGCCTTAACAAGTTGCCTCTGATTGCTTTTTTCATCCGCGAGAGTAATAAGGCATAGTCATTAAAATGCCTCACAATCCGTCGGCTTAAGGCGATGGTCTTAAAAAATAACTTACTGATGTCCTTGAGGATGAGGTCGATGCAGTGTGCGGCGCAAGGAGTCCAGAAATGATGCTCCCTCTTCCGCATTAACATCTTCCCAGCAACTACGTATGCAGCGGCGTTGTCGGTAACAACTTGGACCACGTTCTCTTCCCTTACTCCTTCAACGAAATTGTCAATCATCTTGAACAAGTAGTCAGCTGTGTGTGATTGCCCTGAAGCATCAACTGAATGTAAAAACATTGTTCATGTTGGACAATTCACTAAAAAAATTATTAAACTCCTACCAGACATATCGATCCATGCATCTGTCATGATTGTATATCCATATAATTTTCAATCTTCCTATATGTAGTTAGAACCAATGTACAGGTAGGCGGTCGCCTAAGCGGTAGGCGACCGCCTAGGCGATAGCCGTTGGAGAGAATCCAACAGCTATCTGCTTTTTTGTTTTTGTTTTTGTTTTTGTTTTGTTTTTGTTTTTTAAGAAATTACAAGATTACCACTACCCCAAATCCTATATAAACCCCTCCAAACCTCTTCATTTTTCACACATTTCTCATTCTCTTCTTCATCATCATTCTATTCTAATCTTCAAGTTTCCTAATCATCAAGTTTTCGCGATTAAGTCTCCGGTCTGCTGCTTAGTTTTGAAGTTGGAAAGTGAAGTCTCTGATCCGGTTCTTCATTCTTCAATCGCCAAAATCAAGTGCACTCTTTCTAACTTCTCTTTAGAATTAAATTAATTAATATTTCATTTTCATATTAGTCTATATTTTTATATTAGTCTAGTTTTAAGATATGGTCTACGTACCCGGCACTAGTCTCCCTATGCATCACGAGAGTTACGATGACCTAAGACTTACCCGTACAAATGACCCCGGTTGGAATACTGCACATTACATTAGTGCTAATGATAAAAATTGCATTGTCTGTGAGTTATGTGGTAAGGAAACTAGAGGTGGTATAGCCCGTCACAAACAACATCTTGCACACACACCCGGTAGCAATGCTAGACCTTGTGATAAAGTTCCTGACTCTGTTAAACAAGACATAACTGCATACATGATTAGAAACAGTGGGACATTACAAAACGAAAATGTATGTCTTGATGATTATGTAGACAGAGAAAACATAGAATTTGATCTGGAAATCGGGTCGGGTTCCGGTTCTGCTCGGACCCCAACCTCCCGTCCTCGCCCCATTCCTGCTCGAAAGAGACAAAAACAACGTTTGTGGGGACCATTTTGCGGACGTGGGAAGGACGTGGTTTCCGGTGCCCAACAAACAACCATCGAAAGAACCTTTAAAAAAGAAGATAGGAAAACAATTAATCAAAAATGGTCTAGGCTTTTCTATAGATGTAGTATATCATTCAACACTGTAAGGCCGCCTGAGTGGAAGGAAGCAATATCCGCTACTTGTACTTACGGACCCGTAATTAAACCCATGATGTATCATGAAGTTAGTGAGTTGTGCCTTAAACAGGAAATTGACTACACTAGAGGTATACTAGAGTCGTACAGACAAGATTGGGCAACATACGGGTGCACGTTGATGACAGATGGCTAGACTGATAGGTCCGGTAGGAATATAATCAGTTTTCTAGTAAATTGTCCAACATGTACCATGTTCATGAGGTCTGTAGATGCTTCCAGTCACTCTCACACCGCAGACTACCTGTACAAGCTGATGGACGAGGTAGTTGGCGAGATTGGCGAAGAACACGTTGTTCAGGTGGTCACTAACAATGCCACCGCGTACGTACTTGCCAGTAGGATGTTGAAGCAAAAAAGAAGGAGATTGTTTTGGATAAAGAACAAGAAAAAGAAGGAGATCTCTACTGAAGTTGCCGACACCATTCTACAAAGGTCTTCGAGCAGTTGCACTCAACGAGAAAGAACAGGTTGGATGTGAAGAAGATGAATGACGTATGTGTGAACTACAACCAAAAATTAAGGCAAAGGTTTCAGCAAAGGATGGAGAAGCCTGGATTTTATGACCCCATCAGTGTGGACTACTATCTCTTCGACGAGCATCCATGGTTGGTAGAAACTGAAGATCCGGTCTTCACTGGAGAGGAGCTTACATGGGTCGATGCCAAGGAAGCAACTTTAGGACATTCTTCTTCACGGAGACACTTTGGTCGATCCACGTCCACTGCATCTGACGCGCCATTATTAGGTGTTGGCATGGATGATGCCATCGTTCACATTAGTTATGGAGATCTAGGTGCATCGAGTTCTCAACCACCGATGGACATCGACGAGCAATATGTCCAATCCGACGATGAAGAAATTGAAGAAGATGATGTCTACGTCGACAATCCGAACGAGAACCACTCCGACGAATCTGATGGTGGTGGAGGATTTGATATGGTTCCCAGATGGACATTAGATCAATGTGTCCAATGGAATTAGTTAGTTAGCTTGTAATTCTAATTTCTCTCTTATCTGCTATTGTATGAACTCTGAGTTAGTTAACTACCTTTGTAATCGTACTACTAAGCAATAAATTGTATACCTAAGTGTTTAGGTGGGTAGAGGGGGTGGCTAGTGAGCCCTTGGTCGAGGAACTAGGTGTCTTTTTTAAGCCTAAACATGTATGGTATTTTTAGATAATATTTGTGCATTTTTTCCTATGTTTCCCAATTTTCCTGATTTTTTTTAATCTATTTTATCAAATTTAATTGAATTAAAAATAAAAAAGGACCGCCCAGAGCTGGGCGGTCGCACAAACGCCTAGGCTCGCCTTGGCATTGCGTGAACACTGGTTAGAACACTCATAGTTACTTCAATTTCTTTTTTAAGACATGTATCACTAACTTGTTGATAGGTAATTGGTTTTAGGCCAAGACCGTATGTAGAGGTAGCGTCAATGGATTTCTTAAATTCAGTTGTATTAATAGCATTAAAAGGAATTCCACATCTATATAAAAAAATTAGACCATTTTTTATTAATTGTTTCACAGTCTTCTTTCTTAAAATATCGTTCAATTGCGGTTTGTTGGGTTCGGTTAACATTAGTTCCCAGACAACTACAAAATTGATCCATTGGTCCCCAAGTATTTTGCCTTCTTCTCTTTCGAGGAGGTAAAGGGGGTTGGGATGTTGGGGTCGTGCCGGAACTGGTACCCATCGTTCCTGTGGGTACGTCATCTACCAAATCAACATAATCATCTAAGCATGTGATTGACATCATATCATGCATACATTTGTGTCTTATATCCGTTATCTTTCACCTAAACAATGCTACGTAACGAGTTTATTTTTTAAGTTTCAGGAATAAGCAGGTTTGAGGAGAAAAGACACAAAAAGGACGCAAAAGCAAGGAAAATGACTAAGTTGCAAGACTTATGGACTGAGATGAAAGAGAGAATGACCCGGATGTAAAACCAAAAGGATCAATGAGAAAATCAAGAAGCTCCACACCTTAATGAGGAGTATTTTGGCAATTAAATCTGGGCCCAACCATCAACAACCAAATCTGGTTCATCAAACACCGATAAATCAAGCCACCCGAAACCCGACCTGATCAAGCCCATTCAGACAGCCAATTGGTTGTCCTAGACCGCCAATTGGTGGTCCATTTTGTCCCAAATTACACGTGATTCGGTCGAGTGTTGAATTAGGTTATTTAGTCCATTTATGGTATGCGTTTTAGTCTCATACCGGGGAATTGTCCCTGATTGCCTTTTTCTTTGACTTTAAAAGAACTCCTCCTCCCTTGTATCCTACCCATTGCTTGGTGACACTCTCTACTTGGAGTAAAAGCCTTGAAGCAAAAACTCAAGGTGAAGAAGAATGTCACTTGTAATGTGAGTCATGTTAATAATTCTTAGTTTCTTTTAATATTATCTTGTCTTTTAATTCTTGCATGCTTCTTTAGTTTAATTTCCTTTCAGTTAGCTTCTTTAATATTTCTTGTTTTCTTATTTTAATTGTCTTTCATTAAAATGTTTCATTGTGTTAATGTAGTTTATAGTGTAATGATCAGTGAGTAGCTTCATCCCCATTTGGGGGTGGAGAAAAATGTGAGGTGATAATGTGATGTATTAGGTGTGTGATATCTTAATCCTTTGAGCCTTACATGATTTCCATAACCATCTAATGAGATTTCACTCTTATCTTTGATGTGTTAATGCTCTTGAAAGAAGTTTAGCTCATACTTAGATTAGTGGGCCTATTTTATGGGGAATGATGAGGTTAGGATGAGGATAGAGTAGATAAAAGAAACATGACTTGTGGTTGCATGTACTTTTGTGGCCCTCACCTTAATTAATGTCTTGTATGTTTTAATGATTGTGTAAATCTTATTTCATGTTGAGACATAGTGGGGTTAGGTCTTTATGCATGAGTTCATTTAGCTTCATTCCAATTATTGTCTTGTATGTTTTAATGATATTGTGTTATCTTATTTCATGTGTTATCTTAATCCTTTCCCAGTGAAATGAGGGAGCATGGAAATAAACTGAGGCTTGACCTCAAAATGGTTCCCATTTGCCTCTGGCAATACGATGCATGAGGGCAGAGCTGTACGGCTCGGGTAGCATCGATCGCGTAGAGGTATGGGAACGACAACTGGAAGCACCGGTGGAGCAGGTGGGTCCAGCAACTGCTCCTCCTCACGGAAATTAGCAGTCATTGGACCAGAACTACGTGCGACACGAGAGGAGGAAGGTGTCGAGAAATCGATGACCGAAGCCGGATTGACAACGCTCCTCGTCAAACGACCACTCTCGTCTCGTGTCCACGAAAGCATGCACAAAGGTGCACACACAAACCACAACTCTCTTTTTTTCTTTTTCTTTTTTTTCTTTCAAATGAAGAATGTACGTAGAAGAGAAGATGAGGGAACACAGGAGAGAAAGAATGACTCAGGAGAGAAGGGAAGAAGTCCTTATGCTACGGCGGATGGGTACAGGTAGAAGCACACAAGCAAACAAGGCTCAAGCAATCCTAAGGTCACTATAGGTCCTTACAGCTAGACGACGCCTAACTGCGAGGTCACACGGCCTCAACACGCCTCACCTCCCTACGACGAGGACCACAAAGCCCAACAAGTGAGCCAAGATTCGGGGATCTCGTCTCTCCTACTATCGACAAAGTGGGCAACGCCGATCAGGTCATGACGGTCGTGACCGGATCACTCTCCTAATGCGTCCAAGATCCTTAAGGCCAATGTCTACTTGATTTTAAAATTAGGATCTTGATTAGTGTGGTTTTTGGAGCGAAGGAAAGGGTGATGAAATCCCCCACCTTATCTTTTACGGGACAGTCCCTCCTTAGTAGCGTTTTGGAGTCCTAAATCTAGCAATCAACACTCCAAACAACGCTCAACTCATACTTGTTTCAATGCACTTCCTACTAACTAATGCATGTTCATACGAAATGCATGAATGAGAGTAGAAGGTGCGTACCTCACGCCAGCTCTCAGCAACAGAAAATAAAGCTAAGATAAAAGACAATCTAAATGCCTAAGTCACATACATGATGCATGACCTAAACAACAAGAATGCCTAATCTTTTGCTTTGAGTTTTAGGGTCCAAGTTGCTTAAAGGAGGTTGATTATGGATCTGGGAACAAACTATAAGTCAAAACATGCCAAATTAAATCCCAGATCACTACATCAATTATGCAAACAGACCAAAGAAATAAGAGAGCCAACAGAGCTTACCAGACCGCCAATTGACGGTCTCAGGCCGCTGATTGGCGGTCGGAAGTGCTCAGCTTGACTCCAAACTTCTCCAGGCGTTCCTCCGGATGACTCCAAGTCTCCTGAAACAAAGAAAAACTACAAAACACAAATTAAATCCACTCGAATCGTCCAAACAAGAGTCTAGACTGGCACCTCCCCGGCAACGGCGCCAAAAACTTGTTGAACGTTTTATATTTCTACCGCAAGTGCACGGCCACGATGAAGCGGTGGCAAGTACGGGTCGTCCTCAGGGAGGTGAGTAGTCTCTTGCTTGTACGAAATCAAGTGGCAAAAATAGGGGAAGAAATGTGTTTATGCTAACCTACGCTACACTACGCTAAGAAGTATGAAATGTGAAAGAAGCAACCAAACGATGAAATAAGAACTAAGCTAAGAACAAAACAAGAATGCTGGAATTTCAGGAAGGGAAAACCCCTAAGGGGTGGAGTGAGTGCACACAAGCAAAGAGGTGGGTGTAGAATACATTTTTTAAGCACATGAAGGTGGTGTTTATCAAGCATAGGAAGTGTCTAAATGTTATGGCAAAACCTATCAATCTATTCACCAACTTAGTTGATTAACATTTACATATGCAAGGTGTTTATTTCAGAACCTAAACAAGCATGAGAGGTATATAATCATTTTGGCAAAACTCATCAAGTTGTAAATTCTATCCTAAACAAGCAAGCATACATTCATGTTTAATCAACACATTGAAATTAAAGCATTCATCCCATTCTCTAATGCATGTATGTACATCTACTCCACCCCCCAAAGGGGATGGAACTACTCACTAAACATTACACTAATTATTAAACTATGGAAAGAAAGCATATTAAAACTAAGCTAGAATTAAAAGACGATTAAACTAAAACATGCACAACAATAAAAGAAGCATAAAACAAACAATGAAAGAAACACAAAACTTTATTGATAAAATGACTCACATTAAAAGTAGCATCCTCCTACTTTAGTGTGTGCTTCAAGGCCTCACTTCTAGTAGGAAGAATAGCCACTTAAAATATGGAGTGTTTACAATGGAAGGTGAAGAGTTCTATTTATAGCCATGGAAAAAGGCAAACCGGGACAATCCCCCGATGTGGGACTAAACAGATACCAAAAATAGCCTAAACATCCTCTAATACATGTGCTGGAGAAATTTGAGCGGAGTTGGGCCAAAATGGACCGCCAATTAGCGGTCTTGGACCGCCAATTGGAGGTCTATATGGTTCAGATCCTGCTCATTTTTGTTGTGGGCTTTTCTTGCTGGTATTGTTGGTCTTTGATGCGGTTACTTGACTTGTTGGAGCTCCGACCCGAATCGAATTGGTAAAATACTCCCCATGATGGTGTGGAGTATTCTGTTTTGCTCTTAGGTCCTTCTGTCTTGCAATCAGGTCCTTCTTCCTTGCATCTTGGTCCCTAGATCTCACAATTCAGTCTTTTTTCCGAGCTTTTGGGTCCTTTTATGCTTCATCTCTTCAAACCTATTTATTCCTGAAAACTAAACATAAAACTCGTGACATAGCATTGTTTAGGTGAAAGATAATGGATATAAGATACAAATATGAGCATGAAATGATGTCAATCAAAGGAGTTGTGGGAGTATGAGTGAATGAAATGGGTGAGGAGGGGGGCTATTTATAGGAATAGGGGGAGGGTAAAAAAAACATTTTAAAAAAACCAAATTCATTGCTACTGTAGCAATGGCTACAAAACTAGCGGTTGCTATGTGCTGTACACAGCACAACACATGTCACTTAGGCGACCAGGTGATCGCCTTTGTGTGCGGTGTTAGAGTGGTCTCAAAACACCCGGAGGTCTTTTGGGCATGAAACTTTAACAGGATGAGGAACACACCATTGTGGTTCCCTTTAAAAGACTGTGAAAGAAAGTTACTCTTATGAAGGCACAACTTAAGTAATTCAAGCTCAGTTTTGCAGCTTGTAATTCGAGCACAGTTTTGTTGTTCAGCCAAACGACGCCCCAATGTGGCGTAAGGACGGGGGGATGTGATGAGTAAACTGGTCTCCTACAAAAATATTGTGCCCTTGTCGTGCCGGAGACCAGTAACCAAGTCACGTTGACTGGTATCTGTCACCACCCACCTTGCCCAATATATAAGGTCCCCTTGTGAAAGGGGATTACGACGGCGAGGGAAAGAAAGGACGTCAAAATAATCCAAAAACAAGAGTACCGTGATCTCACAATTCTTCCATAAGTTTGTCAATGTAACGAAATGTTGTTGCTGAAAAATGTGTATGGAAATATATATTCAAGCTTCAGTTATGTATTGACTTCGACTTATGAAAGTTTTCTTACTACTTATTGTTATGTCCCAAAACCGGATTAGGATTGGATTAGGGTTAAGTGAGGTTTGACTTGGAGGTGAGAGGGAGGTATGGTGAGTAGTGAGGTGAAGTGATGGAGGTAAGGTGGGGTGTAAGGGAAGTATGGTGGGGAGTGCTTGGGGTGTAGGGTTTTTGGGTTTTTAAACCAACCAACACCATCTCCTTTCCTTTCCTTTCCTTCATACTCACCAAGCACCCATCTTCTTCCTCAGTGGCTCGAGCTCAGGCGGAGGAGGTTGCATTGGCGTGAGGCTTGCGGAGGTTGACGCGCGAGGAGGATCACCGGAGGCAACGGAGGCGCGAGCGAGGCTCCGGCGGGTTCGTTGCGTTTTCGAGGTATGCCGCTCCTTAGTGTGGTTTGTTTGTTGACCCTCATGTGAGGGATGCGTTGGTCGAGTCGGGGGAGGTCGGAGACCTATCCGGCGACGCGTTTCTTTGTAAAACCTCGGCTGGCGCGAGGTTGAAGACGACCAACGGTCGACCGGATCCTTCGGGCGGTCGACCGTTTTAGCACTGTTTGCCCGACTTTAACCTTCACCGGTCGAATGATGCCTTGGGGCGGTCGACCGGTAGTGCATTATTGCTGGTGAGTTGGGATTTTTCTACCTGTTGTCGGTCGACCGGTCCTTGTTGTGTTCGACCGGAACTTAAGTGTACCTGTTAGTTTTGCATGATTTGTTCGACCGATTTCATGTGACGTTCGACCGATCGTTTGTTGTTCGACCGTTGGAGGTTTGCGTTCGACCGATTATATGACTTAGAATAATAGGTTGACCCTGTCTATTTTCGGTCGACCGAGACCCCTGAGTCGTTCGACCGATAGAGTTGAATTTAATGTTGACCAGACTCCGGATTTTGACCTCGTTCGGTCGACCGGTTTTAGACCTTTGTTCGACCGTTGGGGGGTTCTGTTTTGAGCGCAGCGGTAGACCGTTTTAGGAGTACGGTCGATCGATTCCTTTCTGGAACCGGTCGACCGAATCACCTCTTCCGGTCGACCGTTTGGGCCCAGGACAGAATTCCTGGTTCCCTTTTTGAACGCCAACTTTGTCCACAGAAACCCGTGTCCTCGCTTTGTGCGTGAGCCGGGAGGTGACGGTGGGCGCGTGATGCGTGCCTGCCCAGGGACCGCCGTTGGGAAGAGTGTGGGTGTTCGGGACGCGTCACCTCCATGTATGGACCATGACTTTTGAGATGATTGTTGGCACTTTGTAGTATAGCAGGCCTGAGGGATCGTGGATCCCGGTGTTGATGTTGTGCGGGCACGCAACTGGCGTTGGGTGAGGTGACTACCGGCCCACGGGCTACGGAGGTCGCTGCCCTGCTTTTATAGCGGCACGGTTGGTGTTCGCGGCTCGAGGAGCCCGATGACCTGGCAGACTTCGGTCTGGACCCGTCCGATGTTGTGCCGGACGTTGTGATGGACCACCGATGCTGTGCCGGTGATGCCGCCGAGGTTGTGCCGGCGATGATGATTGTTGGGCCGAGGTTGTGCCGGCTATGTTGTTTTCCTCGGCTGGGCACCTACCGAGATGATGTTGTTATACCTTCCGGGCGACGGCCCCGTTGGTCCCTGTGGCCCCGACCACTGAGATTTACAGATCTGTTTCTATCGGCGGTAGACGTGACAGAGGCTCCATGCCGAACCCTTGAGTAGTGTAGCCGCGTGTGGGGGGTGCGATGTCGCGGGCTGCTAGACTGCATGTGCCTGCAGTAGGTCTCTTCGGGAGACCCGATGATTGATTGTCGGACTGATGTCCTGTTTTACCCTTCGGGGGAACTGTTTTCCATTTCTGTTGATGCCATGACATGCTACTAGTATGATAGGTTCATTATGTGATGCATGGATATAGGTGAGTTGGCATACGGGGTTTCCTTCTGGAAACTCAGGCATTGTTGTTGCATCTTTTTCAGGATCGCAGTAGGTCCGGGTGGGTGGTGACCGAGGACGGAGCGCTTTGGAGTCGGATCCTCTTCGGCAGTTGCTAGACCGTACGACTACTTGTATTCCATTCCATTGTATCAGTATTGTAGTTGTATTTCTTTTGGAAAACTCCTTGTATTTTGGGTGCACCCGGATTTATATATTTATATATTAGTGACGTTCCCGCGTGAGTTGTCTGTTATGTTGGTTATTTTGAAATTTTAAATCTTCCGCTGTTTCGGAACGTTACGCTTATGGCACCCAATTTTCTTGATTTAGCAAATAAATTTATGGACTCAAATGCATAATGTTGACCATTGTCGGGAAGATTACCAAATACTATAATTAGTGGGGATCAAATGACAACATTAGTCATTTTGATTACTTTGGTTTGGTTATTATATGTCTGATGGAATTCATGTGTCAGCTTGTGAGTCTTAATCAGATTTTATTTTGTATGACGATCGCAATTATCTAAACACTTAATCTTACTAGACATATGATTCACATCACATATTGTTGGTGGTGTAAGGGTATATTTATAGACTCTCAAGTCTCAAGGTAGGATAGGAGCTCTCAAAAAACAAAGTAAAGTTGAAGTAGGAAACTAATCATATCCAGAATCGGACGACTCGGTCAATGACCAATCGTCCAATGCTCCTATGGTCAATGCAATTTGGACTAATTTTGACCATAATCTAACGGCATGGGCATAGACCAGTCGTCCGATTTTGGTAATGGTAAGCTCATGTAATTATTGGACATATGGATCGAACGACTCGGGGAGGAATGAGTCGTCCAAATTCAAGAGGGTCAGGTGTCCGATTTGTCTATGATTCGTCCTAAGGAAAAGGTATTTAACGTAAGACAAATTCGTATATGACCATTGGAATAAATGTGCAATCTGACTCAAGTAATGACTATATTTAGTGTAAACTTCTGCTAAAGTAAATAAGATCGGACAATTCAACAATCATCAAGTTGTCCGACGAACAAGGTCTTCAAAACAGGTGGATCGGATGTCTCACTGAGTCACGAGCCGTTCGAGAGCTAACATCAGACACTTGAGAGTGGGACTACTCTGGCTTAAATGGAGCCTGATTAGCAATACTCATTAATAAATATCTCATGTATGTAACTTTGTTTTGAGGTGGGAATCAATCTATATCATTTAAAAGAAATTATACATCAAAGTATGATGTCACGTACGTGTAAACGCGTGCCCACATTTGCATCCACCACTCTTGGTGGCATAATTTATTCACAATTTATTAATAGCTTTTTTACTAGATGAGTCATGCATAATATGATAATATTATGTATGACTAATCTAGTATAAATATTATAATAATATTATGCATGACTAATCTAGTAAAAATATTAATAATATTATAATATTATGCATGACTACAAGAAAAACTAGAACAACCGATGGATACATTGTTAGGATCGATGACCATCTAATCACTAGATAAATGCGGAATTAAAATGATAAGTAAGGCATTAAGGAAATAAACATGCAAACCACAAAATCGACGACACTGGAGTTGTACACCGACGAATATCTCTTACCGCTGATGACGAAGGACACCGATGGATAAGTTAACGAACACCGACGGATAGAGTCCGTCGGTCCATATTTTTGTAGTATTCGTCGACCAACAAATGTACATTGACTGATATATATCGTCGATGTATATTTTCGATAAACAATCCGCAGGAAGATGAAATTTGTCACGCAAAAAACCACATCGACAGTTAAGTTTCACTTCACCAACGGATATGTTCCGTCGATGAATTGTTTTTCGGAATTGTACACCGACAGATACGTTTTGTCGGAGTAGAGTTTGAAAATCAATTGTTATATTATTATTACATCAAACGACACCAATGGCTACATTATTGAAAATCGATGGATATAGTCGTCGGACCATTAGTAAGGAAAGCACTGATAGACACCCTTAGCAACACCGACGGACATGTACCGTCGGTGTAGGGTTATATCAGTAGCCCCGCAACGGGCTCTCTTCATTTCTCGTGCAACAAAGAAAGCAAACCCTAATTGTCGCCCCTCCTCCTCCATCACTCATCGACGCCGCTACTACCGCTGCCTCCGCTCGTTGCCGCCTGCTATGTGATAACCCTCCTCCCTGACCCTATTCATCGGTTCCCTCCTCCTCGCCGCCCCGACCCCTCCAAATCACTGCCCCCTCCTCCCCAACCTTGATCGACCTCCACCTTCCCCACCGGGCTACCACCACCTCCCCCCAGAGTCCCACCTCAGCCTCCACCACCACCTTCACCGCCCTCCACCACCACCAAACGACCTCCACCACCCCAAACCCCACCCCCACCCCCACAACCACCAAGACCACCCTCCCGACCCAGCCCCCACCACCACAATCCATGACCACCCCCCTCCAACCACCAATTAATTATAATCTAATTGTTATTTGTAGGATTAAAGTAGTGATTTTGTATAATGATTAGTTTAAATTTGTGATTTTGTATTATTGAAGTTGTGAAAGTTATATTTTGAATGTTTATTTTGATTAATTAGATGAATTTTGTGAATTTATAAGATTTTGTATGATTAACTTGAATTTGTATGATTTTATATATTTAGTTAGATTTATTAGATCAATTTTGTGAATTTATATGATTTTGTATGATTAACTTGAATTTATATGATTTTGTATGTTTAGTTAGATTTATTAGATTAATTAAGTGAATTTGCATAAACAGTCTTTATTTAAAGATATTGGATTTCTTGTGTGTTGGTGTTGTCGGTGACGATGACTATGAAATATGATGGATGTTGAAATTGGATTTGAAGTTAATTAAGTAGACTTGGATGTAAGATTAGATTTGGATATGTTAGTTGAATTATGTTAGATTTATTTTGTTGGTTTTGGGTAGTTAGGTTTTCTTCGATTGGTTAATTAGATTTTATTGGATTAGTTAGTTGGACCCCACCACCACCTCTGTATTTTATTGGATCTTATTGGATATGTGTATTTTTCTTGTCAAATAGGGCTTTGCGGTATTTTCAATATTGAAAATTTAGAGGAGTCTCTGCCAAAATTTCTAAAAATTTTAATTCTATCTTAAATGTGTTTAAGGTTTAAACTTAGGGTAGGAGATTAAGTTAGGATAGATTGGAATTTAAGTATTAAGAGTTAAACCAACTCAACTTGGGTTGCAGAAGGTGATCGAAGAGGATGTGTTAAAGAAAATTAGTATTTTGAGGATTTTGGATTTGATTTTGGATTAAGGATTTTGGATTTGATTTTTGATTTAGGATTAAGGATTTAGGATTGTATTGTATTGTAACTAGGATTAGATTGGATTGGATTGTATGATTAATTAGGATTGGATTGTACTAATTATATTAGTATGTTTATGTTGTAGGGATTTTGTATGATTTTGTATATTTAGTTAGAGTAATTAGATTAATTAAGTGAATTAGCACAAATAGACTTTATTTAAGATATTGGATTTCTTTGTGAGTTTGTGTTGTCGGTGACGATGAATGTGAAATATGATGAGTGTTGATATTGGATTTGAAGTGGATTAAGTAGACTTGGATGTTAGATTAGATTTGGATATGTTAGTTGGATTTGTTACTTGAATTTTGTTAGTAATTTAGGATTTAGGATTTGTTTGTAATTTAGCATTTAGGATTTGATTTTGAATATAAGATTGGATTTATGATTTATGATTGGATTTAGCCAGGAGGACATAGGTAATTCCTCCTCGTTATTCAGATTGGAAATTGGTGTCAAAGAAAGATAAGGATGTGGCATGACAGCAATTAACGAAAATATTGCATACGTACTTAAGTAATATTAGTATTGATTTTAATTGAAACTAATTTGATTTTTTTTGCAATCACACTGGACAGTTCCAGAGGGGTTCATAGCGAAAAATATGAAGTCTCTTAACACCAAATCAAAAGAAATAAGTATCAGTTATACCTTAACATGACGGATAAGGAGTCTAGAGAGGAAAGATTGGTGGCTAGACTGCCACATATTTTCACGAAGGATTGGTCTACTCTTTTGAATTACTGGTTCAGCGAGACGTTTAAGGTAAATTTATAATAATTATAGTTAAATTATAATTAATGACTGAAAAAACTAACAATTTGTTTGATTTGGTAATACGGAAGAAGAGCGAGACTAATAAGAAAAACATGACGAATTTAATCATACCACACCAGTGTGGTACCAAATCGGTGGTGCGACACAGGGAGAAAATGGTGAGATTATTTATATATATTTTAATTCTTATAGATTCATTACTTTTTTAAAATAAACTGAAACAATTATTATTTTCAACGACATTGCAGATTGCAGAAAATCCAGACGTTGTTGAGCAAAATCGTATAGATATGTACATCCGGCTTCATGACAAGAAACTGCGCAAAGCTGCAGCTATTATTGTAAGTTTAATATTATTGTTAGTTTTCAATCAGTTAATGTGTGAGGATGTACTCTTGTTTCATACGATACCATTATGATAGTTTCTTCTTTTAGGAAAACTTAGAGGCTCTACGAGGACCGGGTGAGACGAGCTCTCAAGGCTCTATCAATTCAGCGGCTGCCACCAAGGATCTGATTGGGACTCATCTCAGCAACAGGCACGGACCGCGCGGGTCTCTATCCCAAGTAGAGACTGACGCCAGAGTGTAGGTTGAGAAAGATCAGGAGATGAAGAAGATGAAAAGCGAGCTAACATAGACAAAAAGTGAGCTAATGTAGACGAAATACAGACTTGCTAATATGCAGTCGATGGTCTAGTTTTTGATGGCAAAAGAGGTTTTAATCTTGAGGTATTCTATTTGTAATTTAATAAGTTGTTTACATTTTTCTAAGTTAGTTTATATGCATTATAATCTTAATGTCTAATGTTTAAATTGTGCATGATTTTAATACAACATCCATTTGCACACCACCTCTGCCGCCAAGTCGAGATAACGATGACAGTCCATCGGGTGGAGCAGGCACTGACGGTTTGGCAATTTAGTGTTTGTGTTTTCTGTAAGTTGTCAATGTTACACTTTGTTTTGACTACTTTTACTTTTGAAATGTTAAATGTTAATGTCAATTAAATTTCAACTTTTACTTTTGAATTGTTTTGAGATGAATCAATATATATCTAACATCTCTGGTTAGATGTTTGAGTTGTGATGTATGAATATTTTGTGAATGATGAATGAATTATGATGTATGAATGTTTGGTGAATGATGAATGAATTGTGACGATTAGTTTGTTTGATCAGAGAAAATCGGAACCCAAAAAGAGTAAATAGGCTCTTTTGGGTTCTGGACATGACCTTCACCGACTGAATATATCTGTCGGTGTAGGTTATGTCGTTTGTTGGTAGCCGTATACACCGACGGACCACGTCCGTCGAAGAGGAGACTGCCATTTGTTGGCAGACGTACCCCGAGGATACATACCCATTGGTGTAGCTTACCGCTATTTCACACCGACGACACCTATCCATCATTGTTGGTGTACAACCTTTGGAGTATAGATTAGTCAGTGTAATAGACACTGGGGGATACATCCATCGGTGTTGTTCAATGCGATGAAACAACGCAAAATATTTTGGCGGGAAAGTTGGTGCCAAAATTAACATCCGACCTGTCGGTACATCCGTCGGAGTTGAACAACGCCGACGAACAAATATCTGTCGGTGTTGACATACATCGACAGAATATGACATCTACGGACAGATAGATCCCATCAATGTTGTCTTGTACTGTAGTAGTAGTGGTAGTAGTAGTAGTGGTGTGTTTTGCTTTGGATTATGCACAGAACGCTATTCTTGGTTACGCCACAAAATATATATTTTCCAAAAGTGTCATGTTTTACCAACATTTATACACTTGATCAACATAGTCAACATGTTTATATTCATCATCTTTAAAGCAATGTTTCTTTTTCATAAATACAATTGTAACATCCCCGATCAGCGGAAAATTTAAACTTTTAAAATCAAAGGAACCACAAGGATAAAGATCATCAAGAGTGGGACATTACTCAAAAAAATACCCAAATATATCTGGTGCACCATATTACATAAGAGTTTGTCAAAAGAGTGATTACATCGGAACACAAAATACATAGAATATGTAATCACAACAACCTAAAATAGGCAGACGATAGGACACAGTCCCAAAGTGCAATCTCCCTCGGTCACCACGTGCCGGAACCTACCGCGGTCCTGAAAATAAACATAACAGTGCCTGAGTTTCCATAAGGAAACCCCGTATGACAAGCTCACCTATATGCCCTATCATACTAGTATAGCATGGCATGGTATAGAAAAGTAGTAAGAACAACATTCCCTCTAAGAGTAAAACTGGACATCCGTCCCACAATCGTTACCACTGCCACACAGGCCGCACGATCTACAATCGCCACCACTGCCACACATGCCACAATATCGCCGGTGTCACACAGGTCGCACGGTCCACAAGCATCGTTGTCGCCACATAGGCCACACGGTCCACAACATCAGGTCTCCGTAGAGACCTACCGTAGGCACATACGGTCTAGCAGACAGTACACAACACATCCCCACACGCGGCTACACAAGCCAAAGGGATCGGTGAGGAGGTGTTCGCACTTCCGCACAGGTAGATTCAGATCTGAAAACATCGTGGTCCACCACCACACCAACAGAGTCGTCGCTCAGGTCAGTCCATCACTGCCGCAACACAGACCGCATGGTATCACACTCAATAGGTGCCCAATCGAGCTACTTGTCGGAAATCATCATCGGCAGTCCATCGCCATACCACACAGGCCACGCACGATCCTCCCTGCCGCCACACAGGCCGCACGGGCTCGTGCAATCACTATCTATCAAGGTCAGTCGAACCCATCTGCCACACAGAGGGCAGACAATCGACAAATCCGAATCAAAGTCAGCAGGGTCATCGAGCTCCATGTGCAGACACCAACTCCACCGCTATAAAAGCAGGGCGGCGGCCTCCGTAGCCATCCAGGCCGATAGTCACTTCACCCAACGGCAGTTGCGTGCCCGCTGAAAGCAATGGGATTCATGATCCCTCAGGCAGCTACTCTAATGTGAGAAACAAGTATAATCTACGTCACACTCTATAAGTAGAGGCGACACGTCCCAAGTATCAACACTCTTCCACACGGCGGTCCCTAGGCAGACACGCGCAACGTACCCACCGTCACCTCCCGGCTCACGCTCCAAGCGAGGACACAGGTTTCCGTGGACAAAGTTGACACTTCACTAGGACCAGGATTCAGAACTGGGACCAAACGGTCGACCGAAAAAGGTATACCGGTCGACCGCTTCCCCAAGGGAATCGGTCGACCGAACACCTACAACGGTCGAACTCTCTGCTCAAAACTTGATTCTCAATGGTCGAACGAAAGTCTAAAACCGATCGACCGAACATGATCAAAATCCGGAGTCTAGTCAAAATCATACTCAAGGATCCCGGTCGACCGAACACTACCATGGGCATCCTAGCAGTCTAGGTCACCTATCGGTCGAACAATATATCAAAAACGGGTGTACAATATACTATACGAATAAGTTCACTTAAGTTACGATCGAACCAAAGGTCAGGAATGGTCGACCATTTTGATGGTCAACGTCCGGTCCAAGCGAAACACGAAGCAACGGTCGAACGGCTCAGGGGTCTCGTTCGACCGAAAACTCCCAGAAAGTCCTCCGACCCACCAGCACATGCACAACTGGTCGACTGCCTCAGGGTATCGTTCGACAGGTGATGGCTAAAGTCTGGCAAAAACACTAAATTGGTCGACCACTCGAAGGCACCGGTCTACCGTTGGCCGACAGCAACCTTTCGCCAGCCAAGGATTTTACGTCGTTTCGCGCCGCCTGTAAGGTCTCCGACCTCCCGCGACCGACCACAACTCCACCCCCAAGTGGGTGAGCAACACAAGCATCTAATACAAGAACTTGGCATACCTTCATCACGAAGAACAACGACGAACGTCGGAGCTCACACGACGAAGCCTCCGGGCCGCAACCCCACACACATCCTTCTCCTCGCGTCAATCTCCACGTGCGACGACCTCAGGATCACACTCATCGACGCCCGCCGGAGCAACCACAACCTCCTAGCCCCTCCGATCGTTGATCACCGTGGAAGTGAGGGAGAGAATAATGTGGGAAAGGGAGAGAAAGAGAGTAACGAAGAGGGTTGTGTTTCTTAAATAGAAAAACCCACACCCACCGTGAAAGGAATGTGTTCTAAAAGTTTTACTTTTATATGTCAATTATTATGAATTGAATGTGCAAACATTTTGTTCTTTGATTATGGTATTCGTCTTTTGGAAGTGTTAAGGAAGAAGCATTTGGTCCTTAACCGTAGAGCTCTAAAAGATAATGGTTTACATAAATCAAAAGTTATTCACAATCATGGTAATTGACATGGAACATTAATTACTCAGATAAGATTGTCGTGTTGGTCATCGATTGTTGTTGCTCTACAAATAATTGACGACACGAGTATATAAAAGAGGAAAATATTACTTTTATATATTGAATAGACCTAACAAGTAAAACATTATGGAATTGTGTTTCGTGTCATTAATGTTTTTACTGTGTCTTTGATCCTAAGATATGAGACTTATATCTTTTCACTCAAGAAGTGTTTAATTTGATTATTGTCAAAAGCTACCAATGAGTGTAGTGATAACGGCAATAGTTGGTTGAACATGACTTGTGCTGGAAAAGATAGCTAGTCAAACGATTATCATTGCCCCCTCTTAATTGAGTGATGATATTAGTGGGCCCCTTGATAAAACAATATTATAATGTGCACAATGTGACTTGAGTTAAGTCACATAGTTATAATTAGCTTAAAAAGATCAAGAAATGAATATAATGCAAAGGTGACGCATTTCTACTTTGTATATATTCTTAATATCATGAGGCAAGGGACGGACACAAGTGGTGCACTTACATCACTAAATGGATCGTGTTTTAGTTTAGAAACAAGTATAATGTGTAGCTAGATACTGCTTATAGTCTGAGATATTAAGTATTTAATATCACTGCTAATTAGGCTTAGATCCTCCTATATGTCACACCACAAAATTGGGAAACAAGAGGTTTGATTTTAAGTTCATATGATGTGTCGGTTTTCATATGAAAATGGGACACATGTGGTGAATGAATAAAATCAATATGTCATAAGAATTGACATAATTAGAATCATAATAAATTCATATGAGATGTATATATTATGGGGTGTAATAATTTAATATTACATAGGATAATATTACATAAAATGTGAATTTGCTAAAAACCCCAAAAGATCAAATTTTGTTGGAAATAAATCCAAAATTTGACAAAGGCAAAATCGGGGTCAAACACAGTGAATCGTTCATAGTTCGGTAGACCGGGGTATCTTCGGATCGGTTAACCGAATAGGGAACGGGTAAGCGCAATTGGTTGACCGAGATTGCCCAGAGTGCCTGGACAATTGGGTTCGGTTAACCGATTGGAAACGGTCAACCGAGAATTAGTATTCTCAGTAGACCGAAGGTGACCCGGTCATCCGATGACTATGTCCCAGGAGCGATTCTGGTGCGTCAACGGTAGACCGATTGAAAGACGTGGTTCGTCCGAATTCTTCCAGGGAATTTTTCTCATAAAGAATCGGTCGACCGTCTAGCTCACGGTGCACCAAACACGTGTTATAACCGAATGGTTCGGTTGACCGAATAATACTCGGTCTACCGAACAAGAACGATTCTGCCAGAATTATTAAGAGATTAATTAAATTATGGGTGGAATAATTCCAGATTTAATTAAAACGTTTTTTGTGGGTGATTATGTGGAATTTGGAGATTAATTTTAGGGGAGAAAAACAAGGGATCATGGCTAAATAATAGCTCTTGATAAGGATGTTTTGGGAGCCTATATAAAGGCACATATTCCTACTTGTTTTAAGACTAATGCAAAAAAAATCTCTCATTAATCTCTCCCTAATCACCACGAAATTTCTCTTAGTAAAATTAAGTTTGGAGATCAGAATCTCAGGAGACTTAAAGAGGGGTTATTAGCTAGATTCTAAACCCTATTAGAGATTGATTGGCTAGCTCCTATCTCTCTAATCTTGTTTAGAGTTTGGTGAACACTCGGAGGCAATTTCGTGGGCGAAACAACGTGCAACGCGACTCCGGATCATCAAAAAGGTTTTAGAGAACATTTAGGTATGATTCTATCTTTGTGGATTATTTTAATAAATGTAGGTTGCATGTTATTAGACTAAAACACAAATAGATGTACATAAAATTGCTGAAAATATGAAAATCGATCTTGTATATTATATTAAGAATTTTAAAATATATACATACATAAGGACACGAAATCCTACACACTCATCACGTCACCCATAATCTTCCACCACTCCCACCGTACATCCTCCATCGCACCAACATCACATCCACCACCCTCCTCTTCATCACGTCACCATCACTTCATCCATACCCAACCATCACTCATCTTATTCCCAAAGCAAACCCCTTCCTAAACTTCATTTAGCTCCCTAACGAGGGTTAGGGTCTTTACAACAATTGGGTACGTTAAATTATTCTTAAGGTTATTTTTATACTAAAAAATAATTTAGTAAATTTTATTCCTAAAATCATTACGTGAGATTTTGTTGCGTGTTTTATTTTATTCTTGTTCAATGCGACGAAACAATGCCAAATATTCTGGTTGGAACGCATTAACTTGGGATGCTGGTTTCCAAAAAAAGGAATGCAACTTGTATAATTTACACTGAATAAAGTATGAAGCAATAAAATATTTTTTCTAATAACTAATGTAATATAATATAATATAACATACGAAACAAGAATGACCGTAAATTTGTATTAATGCAATAAGCGTAATTAACAAATAAAAAAACTGGCCAAACCTATTTAACATAGATATAAATACATTTCGGTTCACAATTTTCTAGGCAATAACCTATTTCAGCCAAACTGGATCAAATCTCGGTTTAAAGAATCGATAAGGAAATAACAAATATATCGTCTTTACCAAACTTTTTTACGTTTTCTTCGAGACTAGAAAACCATATCCGTAATTGGAAATTCACAAAACATGCCACTCTCATTTCTAAAAGCTTTTACAAGTTTCTCACGGGTGAGGGGTTATTAGCAGAAAATAGACTGTTAACAAAGGATATGCTAATAAAAAGAGGATTAATAATCACCCCGATGTGCATTCTCTTTGGGATCCCTTGATGTTTGCCGGCATGATGTTGTTTACTGCCTTGTTTTCTGTCTTTTGTTCGACCTTGAGTCAAAACTTGCAGGATTCAACCCATACTTGGGCTTTTATTGGTTTGTATTTGTACTGGGCCTTGATAAGGGGTCTTAACTTGCTGCTGCTCTTCTTTTTTTGTTGTGGTTCATAACAAAAATTAGGGAAATTTGTTTGCATGTTATTTTAAAACTTCGATTTTATCAAAATATCACTCGAAAAATCATATTAGTTGGGATGTCACTGTCCAAAATCTTTATTTGCTTTGATGTCATTGCAACCTAAGTATCCATCAACATCGTTAACTATATTCTTATTTAATTTCGAATTTTGCAAAATCAACCTTAATTTATCTACATTATTAGTTATCTTTATTTCGTTGTAAAATTTGCAAAATCTACCAGAACTATTCACTTATCTCTCATCTCTCTCTACATTCACTTTCGTTCTTTTGTCTCTCTCTCACTCACATCTCTCTTTCATCTCCTCTCTTAATTCATTTTACTCAACAAAATTATTTTTTATAGTAAATTATATTGAATAAACAAAATTATAAAAAAAATTAAATAAAATAAAAGTGAAAAACTTTTTAAGAACTTCCAATATATTTTTTTAAAGATTTTTGTAATTTCATATTTTAAGAAATAACTTTTTCATAATAAAATAAAATTTTATTATTAAATTATAATTATGCTAAGAGAAAATTATACGTGAGAGATAGAGATGTGAGAGAGAGAAAAAGGAGAAATGATGTGAATGTAGACTATAGAAAGAGAAAGAAAGATAAAAGAGATAAGTAAATAATACAATTAGATTTTTCAAAATTTACAATAAAATAAAGATAATTAATAAATTGTAGATAGTTTGGGGTTGGTTTTACAAAATTTTAATTAAATAATAATATAGTTAGGAGTGGCATTAAAGCAAATAAAAAATTATTTTATTTTATTGGAATCACTCCAATAACTTTTGACATTAAAGCAAATAAAATCAAAAGCTTTGTAAAATAAAGGTACTTAAGCAAAAGCAAATAAAGATTTTGGCGAGTAGCTTCCATGTAATGAGTTTTCGAGTGTCATTTTGGCAAAAAACCCCAAAATTTATTTTTCTAATGGATGATATCATGCATCTACCCGGACTACTCCTTTTCAACAAATAAAGAAAAACCTAGTCAAAAACCGAACCCGAAAATATAGGTAACGGTTACGTAAAACGTGGGCTGCCCACCTCTATAAATATATATCTTCAAAGTTCAAATCTAAAATTCTCATATCCCTTACCCTAACCTAACCCTAAGCTCAGTTTATATTCTTCCAAACACCACAGCTCACCATGCACAAGTCCTGCGTAAACACTCCACAATGTTACCGACGTGGACCTCGACGAGCTCCGTTCAGCCTCGCCGAGACCTACCAGGAGCTGGATCTCAACTTTGTTGTTAATTACCATTACGAGGAGGGGTCTCAGCCGTCGGATTCGTACGCTCCTCCGTCCATAGATTCTCCAGGTGAAGTGAAATGCTCCGTGTGTTTGATATTGATTATTAATCATATGTCACGCTAAATTTCGCCTACCATTCTTTGTTACAAACATGTTCCTTTTCTGCAACTCAGATTCTCGAAACGCTTAGGTTTCCCAAAACACTTTAATAAACCTGATTTTAATTTCCTAATTCTCCTCAATATGACAACACTTCTAAATGTTACAAACATAACCTAGCTAGACTAACAAGTGAAACATTGTCAATCTTAACCGTCGGTGTTAAAGAATTTGGTGAAAGTGTACATTTACTATATTGACAACATCCATATGTATATATTCCAACTATATAGGACTTCGCCGGTAGGAAGAATGCGCTTTTCCGTATATGTACATTAAAACAAAATGGAACAAACTTTCACATGCAACGTGTGCAATTGAATCCTCCATTTTTATTTTCTTGGAATTTTAATGTTATCATTTTTATTTTTGGAATCCTTAATTATATACGTTCAATTTTTGTGAAGTTCCATTTAGCTAGCACAACACAAGGATATTGAAACAATGAGCTTGAAAACCTTCAAGAAGAGGAATGCAATTTAAAATATATCTTCATTCTAAAAAATTTGCCTAGTAATTTTTGACTTCTTGAAACATGTTGGAACAAATCAAAATTTTAGCTCGGAGAGCCTAATTACTGTATTATTATTTTGCTAAAGTGAATAGAAATCATTTTTTTGCGCGTGACATGCATTGAAAGGAATTTTTTTTCCCAGAGAAGAGTGAGAACTAGTCATTGTTTGAATTTAGAGTGAAAACAAATGAGTTTTCTTTTATTACAATTTTCGGAAGTTACGAAACTTGTTTCAATATTTTTTGTTATTGCAAAGCATTGCCCCCAAAGTCATTCCACAAGCACATATGATCCCTTGTAGTTTCTTGCAAATGTTTCAGTCCATAGAGTTTCTTCTTTTTTTTTTAAAAATCCTCAACATGTATGCGATACTAAAAATCCATCAAGTGAGCTAATAGAGTTGGTATATTTCCAGTGTAATTAAGTGTATGATTAGGGGTTTAATAAGTAATATTCCTGCCACCTCCTCACCAGAATCAAGGCGGCGAAAGGAAAAGAAGCATTGGAGGCAGAGGTCAGGGTCGGTGAAGCGCTCATGTTTAAAGAAGAGTCAGAGTTCAAGCGACTCTGATGGTTTGAAGACGCCAGAGAGCCTCGTTCGAGGAATCTTGAAGCATTTTCCGAATGTTGCTGGTGACTTGAAACAGGTATTTCTGTTATGGCAGCGAAGGTTGTAGTTTTTTCTATGGTTCTAAATAAATGAAGTAAATTAGAATCCGAATGGTGTTTGTTACGTACATTTGGAACTTGAACATGAGCAATAATATTATTAATTTTGAATGGCTTTAATTTGAATGTGTTATTTAATGAAAATGAAAATGAAAAATGTCAGTCCATGTGTTTTCACATGTTACAATCGACAATTAAATTGAATATTACATGTGAGATGCATTTGTCAGCAGATTGACAATTCAAGTTGTCTGAAGTTTGAACACTTATTAGTTTCAAGATCATTACTGGTGTTGCACCGCATATCATGATTAATTTATTTCTTGGAGTCTCTTTAAACATTAAGTGTTTTAGTTTGTTCATTAATTAATAACTGAATTTATTAGAAATTACCTGATTTTGCTAAACAACAATTGTGGCCTCATCTAATTAAAATGACATAACACCTTATTCTAATAAGACAACACCTTCCCCTTTTCTGACATTTACAAGCATTTTGCATGGTACGCAGTACAATAGTACATTAATTGTTTCCTTTTAAGGTTTGGTTGCTTGAAGGATTTATTCAACCAAGCTAGTCTTAATTTCTCTTCTTTTTATTCAGCTTTTGGAATTAGTTGATAACGGGCAAGCTGTTGACATAAGAGGAATCCCAGACAAATCACTGAGGTCACTTTTAAAAGAGCTTTTTTGTTCATTAGAACTAAAACGAAGCGATGGACTCTTCTTCCTGCCTCCAAAGAGCCCCCCTACTCTTGAAGCAATTGGTCCACTTTTGTGCTCATCAATTAAGCATATGGCGAACGACAAAGGTGATCGCTTGATCGAGCAAGGTGAAAAATTACAAGAGAATCTTGAGGCTTCTGCACCACCTCACCGAAAAGGGTAATTTAAGACTCTGTGTCCAAATTAGAATTATTAAATTTGATAAAAAAAATTAAATCTATCCATCATCACCTTTGCCATTTTTATAATGCTTTCAACTCAGTTTTTATCCACAGATTAAGAGTTATGGAAATTTTGTGAATTATGCATTTGTTTTTATTATCTGAAGGTTTATTGGCCCGGCAATGCCATCAGCTGCTGAATTAACTGAAGCTGATGCTCTACTGAGGTACTAATCCATCATCTGCAAACTATGTTGACTATGTCTCGTCCCTTAAGCTTGTGTCGTAATGAAATTATAATATTGGCTTATATTTTTCTTCGTTATTGTTGGAATTACATTTGTTATGTGTTATGTCCTAGAGTCCCATTAATTTTGAAATTTTTTGCTTAGTTTCCAGTTTGCTTACTAAGAAAATTTGTCAGGGATGCTAATTTTGAAGACGGCAGTGGTCTATTTATAGGTCCACCTCCTGCTGTACTTGCTGAAGCTGAATCAGCCAATGAAGCTGAACGTTTTGAAGAGGTGATGATATTACACCTTAATTTTATTTTATACTTATAGGAAACTTGGATACTATTTATTACATGCACTTTTATTTCTCTTGATTAAGTATAAATTATTTGGAGATCATTTGAGTGATTGCTCATTTGGCTTTTTATTGAAGTCTTCATCGCATATTCTCAGATATGCACAATGTCTAGGAAATATGTGAATTTTCCACGTGCATAGTCAAATCTTGATTTGTGGTGATAACTCAATGATAACACTTAAAGATGTGGTGATATCTATTTTCATGAGCAATAACAGGGCCAGTGTACTGAGTCACCTTATCGAAGTTGTGTTACGCATTTATCGAAGTTCGTTCTACTCTACGATATCTCATTTTAGTGATATGAAGCAGGTTGCAAGAATTATCAGTGCTGATGTTGGAAAGCCCTACAATGTGCTAGGTGTCAACCACAAAATGCCATTTGACAACATGAAGAAGAAGTAAGTTGGTACTGCTTTGTTATGTTTTCTTTAATTTTCAAGAAGAGTTGAATATATCGATCGAATTGATTGAACCTTCTTCTCTCATATTACTATCATGTGAAGTAACACATGTTTTTCTTCTACTTAGGTATTGGAAATTATCTCTCATGGTTCACCCAGACAAATGCATCCATCCCGAAGCACACCGAGCTTTTGTGAAACTGAACCAGTCTTTCAAAGAACTACAAGATCCTAATAAGGTAAGCTTAATTCCTTAGTGGGATAGTGCTTTTGTGTTTGGGTGAATTTGGTTATTTTTGTTGTACTGCTTTTTATGTAGTGTCAAGTAATAAATAAAATTTGCAAAATCAATGTTCAGTCTGCAATTAAATCTCATTTTTCTCTTCGTCTCTCGTTTTCGATCAGTTGTAGATAAAGTAACAATCCTAAAAGAAAGAGCAACACACAGGGCTAGACTTTGTAAACCGCTTGCGCCTTGAAAATGGAAAAATGAGATTGACTGAAAGCAGAGAAATTGTTATGTCCTCAAATGCAAAACGAAAATGTTGAATACCCACTGTTTTAGTCTAAAGTTCTAGACAATTTAATTTTTGAATGTTGCCCTACATTAAATTCTAGTATAGCCTGTAGTTTCTTTCTTGGTGTCGAATACCTGGATAGGCTTTTGATTGTTGTAACCATTGATATGTAACTTTGCATTATGTCGTCGTGTTCTTGTGTTGGTTATTGATGAACTTATTACTAAGATATTCAAGAAATTCAATTTAGGCTTAATTAGCGAAAAATAAATTGGATTGTTCCAAGTTGGAAAAGGTAGGGAGTAACTTGAGTTCTTAAGAGCTGGTCTAAGTAGGAACTAACATAAGAATATAAATCTAGAATCTTTTCTAGTTCATCTTACTTAAGTAGGACTTTATTTGAACTTTGGAGGACATCACGTCTTAAAGTAAAGGTCTTTAGTCTTTGTTTTTAGAGTCAATAATGACATAATATAATGTTCACATGTTATAATTTTTTCCCACCCAATAGCTTCTTAATATAATTTAACTCTGATTCTTCTTGCAGAGAAAAGAGATAGATGAAAAAATTGAACTCGAAGAGGTAGCGGACGCATTGAAGGTAACTTTTCTACAGTTACACCTTTTGGTTGAAACTTTTGCTTACGTCTGCTCCTTCAGGAAGAACCACTGAAGGCATTTTGTATCTGTAACATATCGCATGCCTATATCACCAGAAATGTTTCACTAGGATAAACTTACCGAAATTGTTATGAAATATGTAATAAAACATTGCAAATCGTATTTGATAAATTCTAAGGCAATACAATTTCTTCGTTCTGCAGTTTGAGCGTAATTCTTTTCGTGAAGCTGCATATTGGAGGCGAATACAAGGTGTCCCATCTCACACATTACCCGTCCTTGCATTATATTATTTTATTGAAATAAAATTATGCTCTTATGTAATTATAAAAAGAATGCTCTCAAATAATTGTACAGACATGAATTTGCTGATGCTAGCTTCCTTTGTTTGCTCATTCGTGACTTCGAAATGCTGATATCAATGTTTTATTGATAAATTTCTCTTAGTCACTCATATCTCAAATCGAACTACAATTAAATTTTGTCATATTTTCTTATCAAATTTTGCTACCGTGAGGTGTCTGTCCAAACTCCCATATAATATGAATGACTCCCGTTTATGAGAGATTTTTTGCTTCCAAATGTTGTTTCATACATGAGCCATTTTGAATTAACTATTTATATCGTCTCTTTATCATTTGTCTAATTAAACTACCTACACTGTTGAATAATATATTGATTTCTTTGTAGGTATATATCTGGAGGGTGACAATGAGCTTTTAGCCGAACCACAACAGCCCCAAGCAAGAGATAAGTGGATGACAAAATTACCTTCTCAAAGAAAAGTGAGTACGAATTAAGAGCCTAATTAACGCCAGCATTCTTTATCTCACCTAAAGAACTTCCATGTCCCTGATGATGTATTGCCTTTGTTTTCAGTTTGGAATGCCAACACAATCAACAGCATTTAGTCGGAGTGGAAAGGAAAGGCGCGGCGACACTAGCATGTGGACAGACAGTCCGGTTGAGAAAACATTGAAGGCTAAGCAGAAGTATGAAAAATCTCTTTAGCTTGAATTATGTTATTTATTTGAGTTACTAACTTTTTTTGGGACATTCGTGGTTTTGTTTGTTATCTTCAGTTTCGGTTATTTAGAAGCTTATAGCAAAGGAACAGCTGTTGCTTCAGCAGAATTGGTGGACAAATACAACTCGTCAAAGCGCTCAAAATCGATGGTTGAGAAGCACTGGGAAGAGAGCAGTCATCTCAAAAAGAAAACGAAGAAACCTGAGAAAGAAGAATGGATGGATCGACATCCTTGGAAACCATGGGACCGTGAGAAGGACTTTGTGGCTGCAGAGAGGCAGAAGGCTAAATTCGATACAAAAGACATGGAGCATGGACTTGCTTCTCGGTTTTCATCCGGACCTATTCAGAGGAATTTCCTATAGTGCAATCGAAAGGATCTTCAGAATTTTTTGGGAATCCTACAGTATCATTTCGTTCTTTTTTCTCTGACAAATGATCATCAACTTATGTGGTTGCTATTTGCATCCAATATGTGACATATTCTAGGCAAATGCCGCTCTCCTCCCAGCTGCAGTGCTAACATAGCTAGATTTTCCTTCTGAGGAAAAAAGATTGTAGAGCGTGTGATCAAGACATGGCGCACGGACTTGCTTCTCGGTTAACATCCGGACCTATTCAGAGGAATTTCCTGTAGTGCAATCACATCCGGACCTATTCAGAGGAATTTCCTGTAGTGCAATCGAAAGGATCATCAGAGAATTTCTTGGGAACCCTACAAGATCCATTCGTTCTTTTTTCTCTGACAAATGACCATTAGCTTATGATGTTACTATTTACATCCAATATGTGACATATTCTAGGCAAATGCCGCTCTCCTTCCTATGAAAGAAGACTACAGAGCGTAGCGGAGCATGTGATCAAAATGGACTAACTCCACGTACGTGATGTCTCTTTGGACTTGGTTCTCCCTCTTATGAATTGGAATCCTTAATTATTCCTCAAGGCGCATGACAACTCCTTAATGGTTTTTTTGGAATTGGTTCGCTTTTAGTTTTGGGGTACAATACCCATGTAATGTGAGCTTCTTGGAAATACCTTCACGGCTGTAATTTTTTTCTGATTTGGCTGTGCGTCATAGTTAGACCATCCATATTATCAATCTAATTAATCTGATTATCAAAACAATGCGACACTTTTATGGTGTAATAGATGTTTTACGTGAAAACTTTGTTACCCTTCGTTTCCTTGTTCTACACTTCTCACATGGACCCGGATATAATACCAACCCGGCTAAGGCACCAGGTAGGGGTGTGCAAAAACCGATTTGGGTTCCGGTCCGGACCCAATTGAAAATTCGGTCACCGTCCAGTCCAGTCCGGACTGGTCCGAGTTTTTTTTTTAAAATTTTTTGAGGTAAATATTCGGTATTTGGACCGAATCCAACCGGTCCGGACCTCGGAAAAAAATCTGGTCCGGACCGGATGCACATCCCTAGCACCATGTCATTGGACCTCTTTATGTGAACATGTTGGATTGTGATGTCAGAATAACGTCATAAATAACAATCTAAAGTAATAATATGGTTCCCACTGTTTTTTTTGGATATCAATCCTAGATAAATTAAAAAAATCACAAAAAATCTACAAAATCAAAACAAATAAAAAACATATTTTTATAAAAAAAATTGATTAAATAATTTAATACAAATAAAAAATGAATTTTATCATATTTTAAAGAAATAAAAAAATTAATTCTACGAATGGGAGGGGGACACGTGCCCCCCACAAAACCACTCAGGAGGCCCGCCTTGTGCGCTTCACCGCGACACCCACCGCCCGATCATCTGCTCGGGGAATCTGAGGAAAAATAATCCAAATTCCAGTTGACTCTGAAACTGTGGTTGTTTGTGTAGGATCTACTAGCTCCTAAACTTAGTCTAAAGAGGGGTGAATAGACTAATTACGGTTTTAAGGATACATATGCCAAATTCAAAGATAAGACAATAATATTAAAGAGAAAACAAACAAACCACTACTCCGGATGTATAGAGGTTTGGATCCAACCACCGGATCCTAGTCCTCTCTTACGAATTGCTCTTACTCGAGCAACTTCGCGTCCTCCACTAATCTGATCTCCGTTGCGGGCCGAGATCACGCCTTTACACCACAAGCTTTGCGAACACCCTCGCCTAGCTTGGACCACCTTCTCACAACCCGAGAAGAGCTTCACTCCGGAAGCTTGTACAACTCTTGAAGAATAAAACTTTAGCAACTAATCTTGGCACTTGAAAATGATGATGCAATCTAGTGAGGATGGTTTCAAGTGAGAAGATTATGAGCACAAGGGTTTAGAGCAATTTGGAAGTAGTAATGGGATTTTGAGCTTAGAGAAAGATTGGTGACCTTGTAAGAGTGTTCTAAGCTCTATTTATATGCTTCAAACAAGTTCTAGCCGTTGGGACTTAAGTGATGGAAAGATGTGTAAGAAAACACAAATCAGAAATGACAGGACAGGTTTCTGGCGACAGACGGTCGACCGATCATTAGCAGTGCTTGGTTCGGTCGACCGAAGATGCTAACGGTCGATCCAACTTGGCTTCGAACTTAAGTGATCGGTCAAACGGTTTGGAATACCAGTTCAACCGAAAAGAGGCAGTAGCACTGGGTCTGGGAAAAACTTAAGTTTCGGTCGACCGGGAATAGAGTTTCGGTCGACCGGTGGACATGTTTGATTTAAGACCCGATAACAACAAGTGTAATCGGTCGAACGAGGTAAGTGCAACGTTCGACCGCAAATGCCCAGTAAAACTGAGACAGGGAAGAATCAAGATTCGGTCGACCGTGAAGGGAGGTCCGGTCGACCGGAACACTAAATCCAAACTTAGGTTAGTTAGAAAAATGTGTATACGACCGTTGGAGTATACGACAAGTATAACGGTCATAATAAATACAAATACGGAAAACAATCGGTCGAACAGATATGAACTTTCGGTCGACAGAAAGTCCTACTCAGAGGACACATGTCGAAAAGAGATAGGCTGAAGGATTTGTATTTGGTAAAATAATTTCTCACTCGACAAGGTGAAACGGTCGAACAGAACAACTATTTCAGTCGACCGAACTATAACAGAAAAACAGGATATGAAGAAACGGTCGAACAAAAGGTATATGTCGGTCGACTGATTTCTAACAGGCAAAAATAGATAGGATGAACGGTCGAACGGATGAAGGAATTCGGTCGACCGTTTGGAACAAATTTCGTTGCCTGGGAAAGTCTGGTGAAAAACGGTCGAACCAAAAGGTTCTACCGGTCGACCGTTTTAGTGCAGTTTTCCGGTTCTTCGGTTCTAATGAGTTTGGTTGAGTTTCTAATGAAGTCTAGGATATATGGAAAATAATGTGAGACTTCTATAATTATCCTAAGTGATGTGTAATGCAATGAATCATGAGTTTCAAGTGTCAAGTTACATTTGAAGCCTAAATACATGAAATTGAAACCTAGCTATTCTTCAATCTTCATCTTTAATTTAACTCAAAACTTGAATCCTGAAATGTTAGATAACACATATATATATATATATGCGAGCAATGATATTTCAATTGATACATGTTTTTATTGAGAAGTTGATTAATCATCAAAACAGATTACCGATTATTAGCCAAAAAACCAACAGTTTGTGCCCTGGTAATCCGTGGTATGTATAAAATTTTCTCTGAGTTCTCTGTCAATTTGAGATTGGAAAGACATGAAAACCAGATTTTTCGGCCGACCATCAGCCATTCGTCCCACCGAAATGATTTTAACGGACGACCAAACAAATTTCGGTCCACCGAAATTCGTTACTGGAATGACCAGTTGGGACGACCGATATTAGTTCGATTGGCCATTTATCGTTCGCTCAGAGAAATCACTGGAATTCTCATTTCGGTCGACCGAAACTACTTCGCAAGACCCCCGACCGACCCGTTGGAGTGAGCATAAAGAGTACGATTCAATCCCAACACAAACTATACCAAATCACTTTCATAACATGCACAAACAACATAATTCAGTTAAAATGAAACTACTTTCCACTGTATTTTGTTTTTCTCTGCTTTCCAATTGACTCCAAAAATTACTTTCCAGAAATTTCCACACCACTAACACACCCTTAGTTAAACCTGGTTTTAACCCAAAAACCGACGCACCTTCTAGTTGCGGCATTCAGTCATACTCGAATAATGCTCTTAACTATCAAATAGTAATTGGCAGGGAGCTCAAAAGTAGTTTATGTAATAGAATTGTTGATTTCCTATCATCATGTAGAATCATATATATATACGTGCACACACACAAAATTAGGATCATATATAATTCCTTTATTTATGGCAGGAAAATCACAAGAATGAGACTTGTGAAGAAAACGAAGTGGTTCTGAAAATGGAGGGAACGTGAATCAAATGGTTGCTTTTGAATTGAAAATTCACATCATCACCACAGCTCAGTCTTCACACTAACAATAACAATAACAATTTCAGCATATTGGAAACAAAAATGCCTGTGATCATATGTAATGATATGATCGATAGCGACCATTTAAAGTATTTGATGGTTGAAAACTTGCGATAGATACTCAAAAATGCTAGTCCAAGGGCGTTCCACTTATAGATTTATCCAGCCAGACTTGGTTTAACTATATTCGTTGTGAAGGGGATGGTGGTAACGATCCTTGAGAGAATAAAAACTCAGGTTTTAAACCAAATGCAATACAGCATCACTTATCAGCTTTGAACTACGTCTAACATATCCAACATCCACGGATACACAGTTGGGTGGAATCACTGGAAGGGGTTTTCGAATCACAAATCTGATTTTACACGGCAAAATTTGAACTAAACAACCTCTTCCTATGAAACAGCGGTATATCCATGATCCATCTAAGCAAGCAAGTACAAGTGAGTCAGAATCTTTAACTTGAAGGTCGTCGTTGGCTCTCTTCATTCTACTTAAATCATGAATTGATTCCTCTTGATTGCCAAAAAGAGCAAAAAGTCAAGAGCTAACCGTTGCTCTCCTTATGAAAACAAATTTGTACGTCAAGGGAGCCAAAAAGAAACAAAGCTCATACTTCTAGTGCACAAAAGAGGATCGAAGCAAGGAGTGATTCCCTTCCTAATAGAAGTATCCGAGGACCTGACCACCAACATTTTGCTTCATGGCTTCATCGTGATCTAAAATGCCTTCGGGTGTTCTGACCACAATATATCCCCACTGCAAACAATAACAATCAAGAGTTTTCCTTAAAACTTATAGTCAGTGGTGACTTACCAATAGCAAAATGCCATAAAAGCATCATTCAAAAAGCTCAAGCTTGCTACCAGATTTATATGAATTGGCCTAGAAATTTAGTTATAATATCATAATTTGCACGTCCATAATCTATTGATATCGTACTTGTGAAAAGGGGAAAAACATGAACATTCAGGAGATCAGCCCGTCACGCCATTGAAAAACAAAACAGTTCCTTCTGGGACACTAAGTTTACAGCCCCTGGCAAAACATAATAACAGTCACACTTAATGAGAGAAAAAAACTAACCTGTTTTGTGGGAAGCATGCGAAGTCTGTACTCTCCAATGTCTTTAGCCTTGAGGTCCTGCCTATATGTAAGACCACGGCAATCTGTCAGTCTTCCTGCCAATTTAACTGTAATTTTTCCAACTCTATGCAGATCAACTACTTCAAAATCTTTGATATATCCTGAAAAAAGAATACATAAATTGTATAAAGCGATGTGCAAAAAAAAAGTCACTATAAATTTATGATAAAAGAATACTGAAAGCACAGCAAAAGAATTCTAATGACCAGGTAATGTGTCAGCATGGTTTTGATGGCCAGGTAATGTATCAGCATGGTTTTGATATTTGATAACTGATTTAACATGCTTAAAAAACCATATTTCAAATTACATAAATGAATTAGTTAGTCAGTTCTACTTGCCAATAACCACTACCAAGCATCAGATATTACTGATGCAGGGCAAAGAAATCAGTAATACGGGACCAAGAAACTACCGATTTAAGATAGTGTGCAGTACTATTGCATCCAGCTAACTTAAGGTCAAGGCAATCATCAACAATTTTGTCAGAATGTATGCTGTACTCATTTATCTACGACCAATAGGCAACATGACAGCAACAACAAACTCGGAAGAAAGGTATGCTGATGCTTGAACTACAAATTACTGCATTACCAGCTTTCCAGTTTCCACCCTAGCTTTTAACTTTTTGGTGTTTTAATATAATAAATGGGACAACTCAGACAAATCTTGTTTAATTGTATTATTTTTCATAGAGATAAAATACCTCGAATTGGAAATTTGAGAGAAGTCTCTGCTTTCAAATGCTAATCACTAGTCACTCTTATCTTCAAATCTTTAGTGTCGAAGAAAATTTACAATAATATGCAAATAACAATATGAACCAGAACCATACTTTCAAAAATGCAGTACCTAAAATAGACACGAGGTAGACACTCAAAGAACAAAAATTGACATGTGAAATTCTGATATTTGTGGTGTACCTAAACGTTGGCGAAACGGGTTAGGTTCTTTGGATCTCGACTTACCTATGAGACTGCATTACCCATTGAACTAATAATACACTTGAGTTCTGGTTTTGAGAATTACAGTCTACTTATGTGGTATTCCAAGTTGTTCACTTTGGATTGGAAACACAACTACTATTCTTGACTATGTAAAGATGCAAGAACCACTTCTCTGTCAGGGTTAACTAAGTCATAATTGAAATTGATCCTGCAGCTTCAGTTTTAGTTTTGACAACCCCATTTTGGATAAAGATTCGATTGGTTTGATCCAAAATCAACTACCCAGAAGTCTTTATCGACTTGATAAACTCTAAGGCTGCTTCAGAACTAGTTTTCCAAATTTTAATTCTAGAGAATGAATTCAAATGGTCACTTTGGAGATTGATTTCAACCATGATCTCTGAATTTATGTAATCAAGAACTGCAATGTAAATGCAAATGTAACATCCAGGAATGGTTCAAAACACATGTAATTCTAGCAAATCAAAATAAGTTAGGCTGCGCACTTAATTCTCTGAATATATGATTTTCCATTAACATTATGGACAGTTTGGACTTCCAGTAAAGTTTATATCTTCCGGAGTGAAGAGCTCTCTGGCAGGAAGATTTGGAAATCCAAACTTAGCTGGCTACTACATTAGTACGGAGCTTGGGGACGGTCCAAGAATAAGTGTCAACTCTCTGTGAGTCAGATACTTCTTACTCAACTGAGCTCTGCCGAATAAGTGAAATCTCATAACGTATTAATTTCTGAAAATCAAGACTTTTATGGTTTTGTTCAGTTTCAGAATGATTTTAACTACAAATGATTGAACGCATTCAAAATCAGAACCTGCCAACGCAAAATTCGATTTCCGGAAACAAAAGCACATCAGTTCGCACCAAATTTGACACTTGACGAATTAATTAACAAATTCAACCACAACCAAATTTCTAAAAAATAATAATCATATGCCCACATCAGAGACATTATTCGTGACTTCTTTTTGCTCCAAAAACAACCAAATCGAAACTAAACAAGCCGAGGGTTAGGTTTTTTGGAACCTCGTTTCTTCATGATGCCGAGGAACTCGGCCATGACCTTGGAGACGGGTTGAAGGTTGGTGGTGGCGGTCCCTCTCCGCTCCGCGTTCACGATCTTGCTCAGGGCGTTGTTCAGAATCCGCATTCCCCTCATCTTTCGCGACGGAAATGGGGAGAAAATGGAGGTCGAGAGGGGAATTTGGGTCGATGTTCGAAACTAGGGTTTTGATTGGAGTGGAGAGTGGGATTTAGAGGTTAATCGGGTTTAAAGATCCATTCACTCCTAATTAAATTAGTCGGATTTAGGTTAAGATTTAGGTACGAGGTGAGATGAGTTGTTGATATGAATTTTTCTTATATTTGACTGATACTTGCTGCAACAACAAACACATGTGATCCTTTTGAGAATGATGATTTTAGATTGTGTTTTTATCCTTTTAAAATGTTAAAACTCACTTTTTTTTGTAGAGTCGTTAATTTTACACAAAATACGGTTACACGACACGGATATATTGGAGATATAAATTGAGAAATTGAATACGATTAATAAATATATTGGATATGAAAATACGATTATTAAATGGGTCGGATATGAATTTCAAATGCAAAAACCATTAACACGACTGAGACATCATGTACTTACGTACATTACAAATAGTGCATGGTTAATACACGTGTTAATATATATATATATGTGTGTGTTTTACTTTTAGTTATTTATAATAACATACTTAGAAGCAAATTATGTAATAAATAATACTAAACGTATATTGTTTCTTGTTCTAAACATGTAAATGGAATTCATGGTGAACGTGTCCTAACATCTACACGACATGACCCACTAATTAATTGTGTATGAACGGGTCAGGTTGTGTTTTATGCTTCCAAAACACTAAAACTTACTTTTTGTCCTCAAACATTGATTTTCGCGGTTTGAGGTTTCGATATGATGTGAGATGAGTTGGTATGGATTTTTCTTATACTTGGTTGATACTTGTTTCAACAAGTGACACATAGAATCCGTTTGGGAAGGATGATTTGAGGTTATGTTTGCGTTTTACACATCCAGAATGCTAAAACTCATTTTTTGTCCCCAAACATTGATTTTCGCAGTTTAAGGTTTCGGTAAGAGGTGAAATGAGTTGGTATGATTTTTTCTTATACTTGGTTGATACTTGTTTCAACAAGAGACACGCGATCCATTCCGGATGGATGATTTGAGATCGTGTTTTGTGTTTTACCCCTCCAAAATCCTAAAATTCATTTTTTGCCCCCAAACATTGATTTTCGCGGTTTGAGATTTCGGTACGATATAACATGAGTTGTCGGTATGGGTTTTCTTATACTTAACTAATACTTGTTTCAAGGAGAGACACATGTGATCCCTAAGGATGATTTGAGGTTGTGTTTTACCCTTCCAAAACGCTAAAACTCATTTTTTTGTCCCCAAACATTGATTTTCACATATTGAGGTTTCAGTATAATGTGAGATGAGTTGGTATAGATTTTTTTTCTTATACTTGGGTGGTACTCGTTTCAACAAGTGACACATGCGGAAAGCATCGAAATCGAAGGGAAAGGAAAAAATTCCCTTTGACCTATCTAAGGGGGTTGTTTGTGCATGCTACGAAAATCATCCCAACTTTCCTTTGGTTTCCCACATATAAAAGGAAAAATTTCTCCCCTTTCACTCCGAAAAGCAAAGGAATCCAAGCCTTTCTTCACCCTCCCGACTCTTCTTCCTTTTCTCCCCCTCTTCGATTTCACTGGACGTTGTCGACAGTGCACGAGTTTATTCTGATGTTCCACGCGGTGAGTTGGGTTGATTGCAGCTAGGGTTCCAGGCGGGCTTGGGTTTGGACGACGACAAGCAAGGGTTTCCACTCGCAATTTCAAGCACAAATGTCGACGACCATCATTTGGTACATTATCTTCATTTTTGTGTTCGATTTGTGGGTGTTTTTATCTGAAGTTGGGGTTTTTCATGGGAGTTTAGGTGTATTTTCTCTTATTTTCATGGGATTTTGGGTGTATTTTATCTGATTTTCATGGGTTTTGGGGACTGAGTTGTATTTATCAGATTTTATGGTTGTATGTTATCTAATTATCTGAGTTGTTGATTATGTGATTTTTGAGTTCTCCTGTGTTGTCTTGAACTACTACAATGGCAGTGATGAAAACATTCCAAAGGTTAGTAAACATTCCTGGGTTTTGATGAAGTTAGTAGAGTAAACTTCAGTTGTACATATGTTTAGTAAACTTGAATGTTTAGAAAGCTTCATGAAGTTTAGTGTACTGGAATGTTTAGTAAACTTCATGAATGTTTAGTGTACTGAAATGTTTAGTAAACTTCATGAAAGATTTCGAACTTTGTTCAGAATGAGTTTACAATCATGTAGTGGAATGTTTGTTCTGAGCTTTTTGGTGAAGTATTATACAGGTCATGTTTATTAAACTTTAGATATTATAAACAAAACAAATCCTTCGTATCTGGATACAAACATACTTGTAAGTGTAAAACATTGTTGTATAATTAAGTGCAAACCCTCATAGTATATTGCATGATTTTTAGTTCTGATTTAGTTGTATGTTATTTGATCTTCAATTATGGTTCAACTATGTTTTAATTTCTATGGTTTAGTTCAGTTCTATGTTAACTTATAATTTGGTTCATAAATTTGAATGTGACCTTAATATCACTAACAATATCAACAAATGTTTTTTACCTATTTATGTTATATTGTTAGCAATGAGTCAAGGAAAAAAATTGTATTTAGAGTATTAAAGCGGAAGATAATACTAGAAATCTTATTTGATGTAATTGTAGATGGGATTGGAAAAACTCCGGATGGAAAAATAGACCTAAAAGACTTTTTTCGATGTTGTAGCCAAATTTAGCCAAAAAATGGACCCTAAGATCACTAAGCAAATCAAAATGGTTGGGGACCAAGCTTTGTTAAGGTACACACTGACGTTGAAAAGGAAGTCTGGTAGGGCCATAAATGGGTTGAAATTTACCCGTACGCGGGTTGCGAAAAAAAATTGCTACACGCCAACCCGCCACCCGCACAACCCGCATAATAAGCGGGGCGGGTTGCGGTTTTCTCCCAACCCGCCTCGCATAACCCGCAACCCGCATAAGCCTTACATGTTTTTGATTTTTTTGTATTTAGTTATGATTTAGTTTGTATTTAGCTTTAATTTTTTTATATATAGCTTTAAAAACATACATTGATTATTTTTTTCCTTCATTTTTGTACTTAACTTTGATTAAAATAGATAATATTAAAGAAAATAAATTGATTTTTGTATTTAGCTTTAATAAAAAGATTAAACCCGCCAACCCGCCCCGCATAGCCTAGTCCATCCTTACGCGGGGCGGGTAGCGGAATTTTTTTTTGACCCCGCCCCGCCCTGCCTACCCGCTTAACTTTGGCGGGGCGGGTAGCGGTGGGGCGAAAACCCACCCCGCCCCGCCCCGCTTACAACCCTAAAGTCTGGGATGACTTGGTAGAGGTGACACCAAAACTATTTAATGTTAAATTTTTGTTGTTTTGTTTTAGCTAAAACTAACATATATTATTTCTCTTTCGTAGAAACACCCCCACATTGGCCAGTACAAAGGAAAGAGTTGCCCAATATATGACCAACTTCAACTTTTATTTGAGAGTAGCATAGTCAATGGTGTTGGTGGTAAGTAAGCGGTTGTCTTTCCAAAAATATCTTGATGCGATCAATATCGACGAGTTAGAAGCTGAAATTTTACAACCCCCTAGGCACATTCACAAATGGAAGAAGATAGTGGGGGAGAATAAGTAGAAGAAAGTCAAATTGGATTGTCTCAACAGCATAACAAAGAACTGACATATCAGATACAGGAAAATATGACAAATTCTATGTAGTTTGGTTGAATATTAACATTTATGTATCTTCACATTATGTGGTTTGGATTGTGATTCTATTATTTTTAAAGCAACAAAAAATTTATAAATTAAACTACAACTACAAACTTTCTCCTAGCTTCTAATGGTAGGCACAAACGACTGAAATCTGTTTTCTGTTGGATTTTAGAGACAAACACAAACAACAGAATTCGATCAAAGACATTTTACTTTCCACTAAATTCTTTTTTTCTTCTGCTTTCCGTTTGACTACTTGCTAAAATCATTTTTCGTTGTTTTTTGCGCCACTAACACCCTATAGGATTCCTTTGTGAAGAATGATTTTCGGTTGTGTTTTGCGTTTTACCCCACCAAAACATTAGAAGTTACTTTATTGTCCCCAAAAATTTATTTTCGTAATTTGAAGTTTCGATATGAGGTGAGATGAGTTGGTATTAATTTTTCTTATACATGACTGGTACTTGTTTCAACAAATGACACATAAGGCTTTTGAGAAGGATGATTTGAGGTTGTATTTTGTGTTGAACCCCTCCAAAACGTTAAAAGTAACTTTTTTGTCTCCAAACGTTGATTTTCACAGTTTGAGGTTTCGACACAAGGTGAGATGAGTTGGTATGAATTGTTCTTACATTTGGCTGGTTCAACAAGTGAAACATAAGGCCCATTTAGGAAGGATGATTTGAGGTTGTCTTTTTTGCATTTTACCCCTCTAAAACGCTAGAAGTCACCTTTTGTCCCCCAAACATTGATTTGCACTGTTTGAGGTTTAGGAGTAATTGCGTTTTCATTTTATGGAAAATAACGGTTTGGAAAAGTCTGGTCGTACCCAGAGTTTTGGAAAATGCTACCAAAACTTCCTTTAGTGTCCTTTGCAAATGATCAAATTCCAACCCATATCCCTTATTTTGTTTCCTGCTTTACCCCAAACGTGAAAGGAATGTGTTCTAAAAGTTTTACTTTTATATGTCAATTATTATGAATTGAATGTTGATGGGAATTTTATTTATATCGCAAGTGCACGGCGTCAATGGAGACGTGGCAAGTACGGGTCGAACACAAGGAGGGAGAGATCTGTTATTAGTGTGATTTCGATTGGGGGAAAGAAGGAGAGAAGAATAAATTGGGTTTTTGAGATTTTTGGTTTTTATTATCTAAGGCAAGAAACAAGAACAAATAAAACAAAAACAAAAACAAAGAGGTGAATTCCGTTGGGTGGAGGTTTAGATTTAAGGTTTAGATTAGAGAATTCAGAAACTTATAATAAATCATGTTAGTTATGAAACATTACATGATAAATGATTTAACATAAACTCAAGTAATCAAAATATACTAATCACGAAATTAAAATAATAACATTTATTCATCTTCTCTTCACCCTAGATCCGTTACCACCCTTTGGAAAGAGTTAGAAACTCATGGATGGGAGGAAGGAGAAGGGGTCCTAGAGGAATTACAAAAGAAAATTAAAAACAAACAAGAAATAAAAGACAGAATTTTATTACTAAAACTAAGGAACAAAAATAAGAACAACCACCAAGGACCAAGGACCATTTTAACATCGTTCTCGGGTCTATTTATAGTTGCTACAAGGGACCTAAGTATAACATTGGAAAGTACACGTGTCCAGACACGACTGGACAAAATTTGGAGACGCGGATCGACTCTGGGGCGGCGGAATCGCCGCATGTCAAGTGTAATTTGCGGCGGAAACGCCGCATATATTGCTCGGATTAAATCTGGATTTTAGCTGAATGTTTATGATATGATTTGATCCTCCTTTGCGCGTCTGGATTGATTCTTTCCATTCTTTTGAGCTCCGGATTAATTCCTTTATATATTTGGAGATCTACATTGATTTTTCTTTAGATTTTCTCCATAATAACTTGTGAATTGCAATTAGGTCCTTGGCTTCTTTTGTGCTTAAGTCCTTGTTCTTTTTGTAATTAGATCTTGAATGCTTTTATGCTTGGATACATTTCCATTTGTAACCCGATAATCTTGAGCTTGGTCTTTATGATAGAAATGAGTCTTTTGCATGCGTTTATGCTCGGGATGTGGGTAATTTGCATTCAAGTCCCTGTATTCTGTAAATAGGACTAAACACATACCTTAGTAGCATTTATTGATATAAAAGTAATCTAAATGAAAGACATATGATGCAATGTATGCAATGCATCAAATACCCCCACACCTAGATTTTGCTAGTCCCTAGCAAAACAGAACATAAGAGAAATGAAAACAGGGAAATCCTAACTCACTTTCGTAGGAATCACGGTTGCACTTAGCATGTGCAACAAGCCGTTAAACCTCTTTGTTGCCAAGGAGGAGGAGTGTTGTCTCCTGAGGGTTTTCAGCGGATATACCCACAAAATCCTAAATCAACATTTCATTAATAGTTCTCAATATCCCTACCTCAACCTTATACATCTCACTAAGAATTCTTGTATGCTCATTATATAAATCTAACTTATTAAAAATATGACTTGGTCTTTGTTCCTCCAACATTCACACCACTAACCCTTCTACACTTGATATCACTTAAATTATTTTGCACGCCTCCTCTGGTGGTGAAGTATCATTTGGATCAACCATGGCATGGATCATTCTTTTAGCTTTGGGCCTTGAGTATTTTTTTTTCTTTTCTTCCGTGATTCAACACATTTGCTTTTTGACACTTTTACCCTTTTTGCATTTGTGTAGCGAGTTTGGTCGATAATCCCGAGCTGGCAGACTCAAGTTACCGGGTTTCAAGATACCCCTACGGACCAGTGACTCAAAGGCTTGGGCTTTTGTAATCATTTTGCAGAATGTGTTTTCCTCACTTTATTCCTTTATTTTTATTTTTATTTTCCTCAAGGCTTAATTGCTATTAGAAGTCCACACTTCCCGGTATATTTTCCTCAACTTCTGCTTTTTATCAACCACTTCAAAGATTTGATTCATCCAATTTAAGTGCATACATGTCTTAAAGGGCAATGGGTTATTTCTTTGGAACTTAGATTTATGTCATAATTTCTACAAGCAGAACTATATAATAAGGAACAAAAAATTCAATGCAATTTGTACTCGGGTTTTGGTAGTTCAATCTTAAGCTATGTTATAAAACATTGATTATTTTTTTTAAGAAATAAAAGAACAGATACATAGATAGATATATACATAAACACCCCCACACCTAAATCATGCATTGTCCTCAATGTATGCAACAAATGCACTTATTACCTTGGTGAACTGTGGTGGAAGGATGGAATTTGCTCAAAGTCAACCATAGTCAGAACTGGATTGAATGACACCATATTGGTGCATGTATCCAGTTGAATTGTTACCCATGTTGCAATGAGAGTCCTGAGTCACAGGTTCCACACCCCTCACATAAATTGGTTCTCTTATTTGCTCGAGTGATGGTGGGTGTGTAGATGAATTCCTCCCCTTTTTCTTACTTCCTTTTTGATTTTGTGATGATTCAGAAATCTTATAGATACGCGATTTCATCACAACATCACTTTGATTGCATATTATTTCTGGCTCACTATCAATATGAAAGATATTAAATTCAGCTTTTAAGTTCCCAAAAGATAATTGCATGAGCCCATTTCGACAGTTTATCAATGCTTCAGAAGTGGCTAAAAAGGGTCTGCCTAGAATTACAGGGATTTGTCGATTAGGATTTACAACAGGTGCGGTATCTAGTACGACAAAATCCACTGGGTAAATGAAGTCACCAACCTTGATCAAAACAACATCTACTATACCTCTTGGTTTCTTAATAGAGCAATCAGCAAATTGAAGGGTTGTCTTAGAGGGTTTTAGTGGCCCAAGGTTCATTTGCTCATAGACAGAGTACGGGAGTAGGTTAACACTAGCACCAAGGTCTAGAAGGGCTTTGTTGATAAAAGTATCTCCTATTGCACATGAAATTGTGGGACATCCAGGATCCTTATATTTTATAGGAGACGAGTTTGACAGGATAGAGCTTATGTTTGCAGTTGAGAATGCCTTCTTTGGTACGTTCGTTTTTCGCTTTTTAGTGCACAGATCTTTAAAGAATTTAGCATAAGCAGGTATTTGTTGAATCATGTCTAAGAGTGGAATGTTCACCTTAACTTGCTTAAATACTTCCAAGATTTTCTCTATTTGTGCACTTGAGTTCTTTTTGAGTCTATTGGGGAATGTGGCTTTAGGAACATAGACTCGCTCAGGTTCAGGTTGAGCTATGAGTTCAGGTTGAGTAGGTGGGTTGGGCGTTTCAGATTGGACGTCGGGTTCAATGGTTAGGTCATATGTGGTAGCTTGATGGCTAGATTGATTAGACGTTCTAGGATTTACCACATTATTATCAATCTGTCTTCCGGACCGTAATGAAACAACTGCATTTATTTGTTGGAACGGACCTTCCTCATTAACCATTTGAACCGGTCTAGGGTTGTTATTTCCTGAAGGTGGCTGATATGGTTGATATGAATTATTAGATCTTGGATTCACCTCAGGTTGACTTGGAAACCGACCCTTTTCTCTTGCACCTACTATTTGTGCTAGTTGGTTGACTTGTGTCTCTAGCCTTTGGAAGGTCTGGTTGGTTGTTTGTATAAATGTTTTCATCAAATTTTCCAAGCTTGTCAACCTAACCTCATGATCGCCATTGTTACTAAACCCAGATGATGTATTATTCTGGTTATACGGGTTTGGTTGTTGTCTAGGAGGTTGACCTTGTTGGCTTGATGAGAAATTGGAATTATTACGCCAACCCGAGTTATAGGTTGATGCGTATGGGTCATTTCTAGCATGGTTATACATGGCATTAACTTGTTCCCAGTCTGCACAATCCTCCATTACATGACCAGTCTGACCACATCTAGAGCAAGGGATAGACGAGGCTTGATTCACTCGGGTTTGGGTTTGTAGCTCTAAACTTTCCATTCTGCGCATAAGGGTAGCTAGTTTTGCTTTAGCCGCTATGTTGGCATCTACAGCTAAGACACCTGGTTTGGGTTGACTTGCTATTCTAGATCCAATACTCGGGTTAAGCGGTGTTCTAGCATTGTCCCATTGCATACTATTTTCAGCTAAATCCTCAAGAAAAGTCCAGGCATCATTTTCATTTTTCGACATGAAGTTCCCTTGGCTTACAGATTCTACCATAACCCTAGATGTGGGTGTCAATCCCTCATAAATAATTTGGCATAATTGCCATCTTGGAATTCCATGATGAGGGCATTGGGTCAGTACGCTTTTAAATCTTTCTAGATAGGAATAGAACGGCTCGCTCTCAGACTGAACGAATGCAACAATTTCATTCCTAATCCTCATAGTCTTATGGTTGGGGAAATATTTTTTTAGGAATACTTGAACAAACTCAGCCCAACTCCTAATAGATCTTTCGGCTAGACTATATAATCATTTCTTAGCGTCGTCCTTTAGTGCTAGAGGCACAAATTTCAGACGCACTGCCTCCTCAAGGATATGCTGGTATTGCATAAGAGAGCAGATTTCCTCAAATTCTCTAAGGAAGAGATATGGGTCTTCCCTAGAGGTGAACTTAGGCAACATACTCATCTATTGTGCCTTAAGTTCGAAGTCGCGACCCGGTATGGTGGGCATAACGATGCACGATGGCTGAGCAGCCATCGCTGGATAGCATCGATCCCTCAGAGTTATAGGTTGTGCAACAGGTGGGTCCACTACGTTCTCACCCATTGGATCCGGGTGAGGTGGTGCAGCAGATGGATTGGGGCTAAGTTCTAGACTGGAATCTAGATGAACTCGTGAGAGTCGATTACTCAAGTCCTGAATCCAAATCTGAGTGCACCGGGTTGAATCAATTTTTGAGTTCAAATTCGAAATTTAAATTCCAAATTTAATTTCAAGAATTAATTACATTTTTTTTTGAAATTGGAAACAAACAATAGAATGGGGAGAGATGAGAAAGGAATCCTAATCTAGAGAATTGAGGTGAGAAGAGAAAGAAGACTCAGATGAGAAGGGAAACTTAACTCTAAAGATAGAAAAGAGGGTTGGTCAGAAAATTCCTAAGAAAGCACGGTTCAAACAATCCTAGACCTAGTGTCACTTAGATCTAGACGACTCCTAAGTGGTTGAGTCGAGTTGATTTGCTTAATTCACCTCCCTCACTAATCAAACCAACTTGGCCAGGTAGTGTATAGCTAGTGGGGGCGCTTCCGGCAGAGTCGGTGCCAATTAGACAACCACTTCGCTTGGAAGACTTACGTCAACACAAAAACACTTCCTAGATACCAAATTAAATTCGATCAGCTTCAAGTCATAGCAAGTCAAACCAATCTTCTCCTTAATTGAGTCCGAGTCCTTAGGGGCCAATGTCTAATTGATTTTAATTTAAGGCTTGGGTGACACTTTAGGATTGTGATTTGTGGGCCACGGAAGGGTGATGAAATCCCCACCGTATCTTTGCCTACGGAGTTGCCCTTAAGATAGTTTAACTTAGATCTAGCAAAGATAGTCAAACATTGGTCTTTAGAGGGGGGCAATTGCAAGGTTGTATGCAAACTAGATTATATGCTTAAATGCAATCGATGAAAACCACGATACGTACCTTGACTCCAGCACTCTTCAACAGAAATTGATTTGCAAGAATTTAGCAAGAATAATGCATACAAAACACTAGATGATGCATGCACTAAGGCCTTTCTAATTTTGCCAATTTTAGGTCAGAGTTGAATTATTGCCAATTATGGAATTTTTTGCCCTAACACGTGCAATTCTAATAAAAGGAAATTTTCTGAAAATAGAAATTACGAGGAAAAAAGGCAACAAAGGTTACCTATGCAATGCTCAGTCGGGTTCACCGCCTGCTCTCGAAATTTCAGTAGCTTCACGCGTCCACCTAGAGATGAGTCGCGTCCCAGAAAAGTTTGAAGCCCAGAAGCTTCAAGTGTGCAGCGGATTCGCCGCAAATTGCTCTATAGGTGCGGCGATTTCGCCGCTCGTTTAGCTCAAAATGTGCTCGGATTTCTCCGTGCACTCTGTTGTCTCCTGAAACACAAATCCAAATACTTAGATCGCGCACAAGATAAACAGGATAAAATCGAAATCTACAAAAAAAAAAATCTGTGTCTCCTCCCCGGCAACGGCGCCAAAAACTTGATGGGAATTTTATTTATACCGCAAGTGCACGACGTCAATGAAGACGTGGCAAGTACGGGTCGAACACAAGGAGGGAGAGATCTGTTATTAGTGTGTTTTCGATTGGGGGAAAGAAGGAGAGAAGAATAAATTGGGTTTTTGAGATTTTTGGTTTTTATTATCTAAGGCAAGAAACAAGAACAAATAAAACAAAAACAAAAACAAAGAGGTGAATTCCGTTGGGTGGAGGTTTAGATTTAAGGTTTAGATTAGAGAATTCAGAAACTTATAATAAATCATGTTAGTTATGAAACATTACATGATAAATGATTTAACATAAACTCAAGTAATCAAAATATACTAAACACGAAATTAAAATAATAACATTTATTCATCTTCTCTTCACCCTAAATCCGTTACCACCCTTTGGAAAGAGTTAGAAACTCATGGATGGGAGGAAGGAGAAGGGGTCCTAGAGGAATTACAAAAGAAAATTAAAAACAAACAAGAAATAAAAGACAGAATTTTATTACTAAAACTAAGGAACAAAAATAAGAACAACCACCAAGGACCAAGGACCATTTTAACATCGTTCTCGGGTCTATTTATAGTTGCTACAAGGGACCTAAGTATAACATTGGAAAGTACACGTGTCCAGACACGACTGGACAAAATTTGGAGACGCGGATCGACTCTGGGGCGGCGGAATCACCGCATGTCAAGTGTAATTTGCGGCGGAAACGCCGCATATATTGCTCGGATTAAATCTGGATTTTAGCTGAATGTTTATGATATGATTTGATCCTCCTTTGCGCGTCTGGATTGATTCTTTCCATTCTTTTGAGCTCCGGATTAATTCATTTATATATTTGGAGATCTACATTGATTTTTCTTTAGATTTTCTCCATAATAACTCGTGAATTGCAATTAGGTCCTTGGCTTCTTTTGTGCTTAAGTCATTGTTCTTTTTGTAATTAGATCTTGAATGCTTTTATGCTTGGATACATTTCCATTTGTAACCCGATAATCTTGAGCTTGGTCTTTATGATATAAATGAGTCTTTTGCATGCATTTATGCTCGGGATGTGGGTAATTTGCATTCAGGTCCATGTATTCTGTAAATAGGACTAAACACATACCTTAGTAGCATTTATTGATATAAAAGTAATCTAAATGAAAGACATATGATGCAATGTATGCAATGCATCAAATGTACAAACATTTTGTTCCTTGATTATAGTATTCGCCTTTTGGAAGTGTTAAGGAAAAGGCGCTTGATCCTTAACCGTAAAGCTCTAAAAGATAATGGTTTACATAAATCAAAAGTTATTCACAATCATGGTAGTTAACATGGAACATTAATTACCGAGATAAGATTGTCGTGTTGGTCATCGATTGTTGTAACTCTACAAATAATTGACGACACGAGTATATAAAAGAGGAAAAAATTACTTTTATATATTGAATAGACCTAACAAGTAAAACATTATGGAATTGTGTTTCGTGTCATTAATGTTTTACTTTGTCTTGGATCCTAAGATATGAGAATTATATCTTTTCACTCAAGAAGTGTTTAATTTGATTATTGTCAAAAGCTACCAATGAGTGTAGTGATAACGGCAATAGTTGGTTGAACATGACTTGTGCTGGAAAAGATAGCTAGTCAAACGATTATCATTGCTCCCTCTTAATTGAGTGATGATATTAGTGGGACCCTTGATAAAGCAAAATTATAATGTGCACAATGTGACTTGAGTTAAGTCACATAGTTATAATTAGCTTAAAGAGATCAAGAAAGAATATAATACAAAGGTGACACATTTTTACTTTGTATATATTCTTAATATCATGAGGCAAGGGACGGACACAAGTGGTGCACTTACATCACTAAATGGATCGTGTTTTGGTTCGCGTGGAACAAAGACATCTATGCTAATTGGGTAACTATAATGTGTAGCTAGATACCGCTTATAGTTTGAGATATTAAGTGTTTAATATCGCTGTCAATTTGGCTTAGATCCTCCTATAGGTCACACCACAAAACTGGGAAACAAGAGGTTGATTTTAAGTTCATATGATGTGTCTGGTTTCATGTGAAAATATGACACATGTGGTGAATTAATTAAAATCAATATGTCATGAGAATTGACATAATTAGAATCATAATAAATTCATATGAGGTATATATTATGGGGTGTAATAATTTAATATTACATATGATGATATATATAGGATGTGAATTTCTAAAAACCCCAAAAGATCAAATTTTGTTGGAAATAAATCCAAAATTTGACAAAGGCAAAATCGGGGTCAAACACGGTGAACCGTTCAGGGTTCGGTCGACCGAGGGATCTTCAGATCGGTTAACCAAATGGGGAACATGTAAGCGCAATCGATTGACCGAGATTGTCTGGAGTGTCTGGACAATCGGGTTCGGTTAACCGATTGGAAACGGTCAACCGAAAATTAGTATTCTCGGTATACCGAAGGTGACCCGGTCATCCGATGACTGTGTCCCAGGAGCGATTCTAGTGCGTCCACGGTAGACCGACTACAAGACGTGGTTCGTCTGAATTCTTCCAGGGAATTTTTCTCATAAAGAATCGGTCGACCGTCTAGCTCACGGTGCACCGAACACGTGTTATAACCGAATGGTTCGGTTGACCGAATAATTCTCGGTCTACCGAACAAGAATGATTCTGCCTGAATTATTAAGAGATTAATTAAATCATGGGTGGAATAATTCCAGATTTAATTAAAACGTTTTTTGTGGGTGATTATGTGGAATTTAGAGATTAATTTTAGGAGAGAAAACAAGGGATCATGGCTAAATAATAGCTCTTGATAAGGATGTTTTGGGAGCCTATAAAAGGGCACCTATTCCTACTTGTTTTAATACTAATGCAAAATCTTTCTCTCATTAATCTCTCCCTAAACACCACGAAAATCTCTTAGTAAATTTAAGTTTTGGAGATAAGATTCTCAGGAGCTTAAAGATGGGTAATTAACTTGATTCTAAACATTGTTAGAGATTGATTGGCTAGCTCCTTTCTCTCTAACTTTGTTTAGAGTTTGGTGAACACTCGGAGGCAATTCCGTGGACGATTCATCGGGCAACGCGACTCCGGATCATCAAAAAGGTTTTAGAGAACCTTTAGGTATGATTCTATCTTTGTGGATTATTTTAATAAATGTAGGTTGCATGTTATTAGAATAAAACACAAATATATGTACATAAAATTGCTGAAAATATGAAAATCGATCTTGTATGTTATATTAAAATTTTAAAATATATACATACATAGGGACACGAAATTCTACAAAACGTTCTTCAAAAATTTCACCAAAATTACCCACTAACCCCCAAAAGCCCAAACCAACAATCTAACCTCCCCAAGTGCCCAAACCCCAAGCCCCTAATCTCCTCCCCTCCTACCACCGACCGGAGGAAACAAAGCTTGACTGGAGTTGGACCATTAGCTTGTCTTCATTGAACAACAAGGAGGGGTGAGCAGCACGGAGCACGGGCTAATGCGACTTGAAGTGTTTTTGGGATTTCATTGGGTTTAAAAAATGTTTCCTCCTAATCTTGGTTCATTGTGGTGATCATGACATTTTCTTCAAAGTGTAGTTATGTTTTGGCATTTTTGGTTTTTAGTACAACTTTGGGTGTGATCTATCAACATGCAACATGTTCTTGAAAAATCAAAAAATGTGTTTGAAATGGATTTTATTATTGACTTCGAGTTTTGGTGTGGAATTTTGGATGGAATCCATGTAATTTTCCTTGTAGTGAATTGTTTTTTATCAAATTTGTTAGTGAATTTGTTTGGTGGAATTTTACTTAATTGTATAATTGTATGTTAATTCATTGAGATTTCTTTAACAAAGGGACCAATAATGCAGACTTTTGAACTACATGTATCCAAACATGAATATGCATTTGACACATCTCCACTCTGTACCGCACAAATCAAGACTCTTTTAAGAAACTCGAGTTTTGGGAACCCCATCGCAAACGCAAGGGCAACCCAAATGAACACATAGTTACTTTAATAAAAGAGGATGAGTACAAAACATGCAGTATATTGGCTCACTTTGAAAGCAAAACCAATGAAGTATGGTTTGAGACCATACCTGTAGATCTCAAGGGATTTCGATACGGTTTGAGGATAGTCTTGTTGGTATTTCCGATCAAAAGGTCTACTGAATCCTAAGGTTAATGGTCTATTTGGGTCATTGTTGCTTTTAGCGTTTGAGATGAATGTGAATTGCAAAACAAACTTAAACGTCAATTTGGGTACCAAAATAGCTTTTTGGTGTTTACAGGCGATGGTTATGGCGTCTAAGATTTGTATTAATTTTTATCGTTGGGGAGAAGAATGTTAAATCTAACTTCTAACCAAGTGGTAGATTTTGGGTGATTTTTTGTATGACGTCTAAGATTTGTATTGATTTTTATCATTGGGGAGAAGAATTTTAAATCTAACTTCTCACCGAGCGATGGATTTTGAGTGATTTTTTGTATACATTTCAGTTGCTCCAAAAATTAAAGGGGGGAGGGGGGCGCTTACAACCATTACTTTTTAATTCATAGCCACTAGAACCAATATTGGAATCTCAATACAAGATGGGGATATACTACTTCATACTTCATGTCATGTGTTTAACTCCCAAGATGCCATTAGGTATTCTAGTGCATTAAGAATTAAGGATAATAGTATGGTAGCGTGCAAAAGAAAGAAAATTGGGATTCCAATGGAGATCATAATAATATATTAATTAAGAGGTTATATAGAAAGTTCAAAAGAAGGATTTAGGAAATACAAAGATCTTGAGAAGGGAAAAACTAAAAACTCAAATAGAACCTAACAAATGTTGTACCCTAACAAGTGTTTAGGGTCTGGCACTACCACCGTTTAATCTTTAAATTTAACTGAAGCAGTCAAATACGCAAAAGTTAACAAGAATAGTGTTAGCGATATCAAGACTAAACAGTGGTAGTGCCGTACGAAAGCCAAATCTTCCAAAGAGAATAAAAAACACCTACAAACTGCCACTAGTGCAGAAAAGTCAATATACGTCGGATACAGGGGTATATACTGTTGGCTTTTTGCCCTTAATCTATGTTTTGATGATTTAATCAACCTAAGCTTAATTATAATCAATTTAGAGTAGTACACATATTGCATAACATATATATTACATTGTGCTAACTTCTACAGGTGATCAAGACTCAAGAAAGTGGAAAATGAAGTCAAGATATGTAATTAAAGCTATATTGAAGACATGTAATCTTGATTTCTTTTGAGTCTTAGGAACATTGTGTAATTGAGCATACTTGAGCTAAAATCAACTCAAACATACACTAGGTTCCCTATAGAAGTCACACACGATATTTCACATCAATTAGACTTCAATAGACCACCCCAACTAGAACCGGAAAACACTTAAACCTAACTTGAATTGTTAGGACCAAATCGGTCGACTGGAATGAGTTCATCGTTCGACCGATTGGGTTGTTCATTCTATTACAGGATTTAGTGTTAAAACCGGTCGACCGTCTACACGTATCACATGATCGTTGGACTTGTCGTATTCTACAACGGTCGGATTTCCCAAACCCCCAATTTTACCAAACTTTCGGTCGACCGATCAAACAAAACTTGGTCGCCCTAAACACTCTGGAAGTTTCTGGTCGAACATCTCCTAGACCTTGGTCGACCAAAACTCAATTTCTTCCCAATCCTAGAAATGCTTGGAAATTTCCGGTCAAACCGACTATTTGCTTAGTTTGACCGATCCATCCTTTACCAGACCAAAACCCCCGAACGATCGACCCAACCAAAACCTTAGTTTGAACGTTCACTTAAGTGAACTTAAGTTGTAGCCAGATTTGACCAACCGGTCGACCGATATACCCGATCCGGTCGACCGTTTATGTTCTGAAATGTGACATGCAATTCACCGCTCTGTGTTTCTTACACAATCACTTACCCATTTAATCCCAACGGCCATAACTCACTTAGAGCTTGCTTATAAATATGTGTTACCTTGACACAATCACACAACTCTTACACATCTATTTATCATATAAACCTAAGAGAAAACTCCAAGTCTCCCATTCCCTAAATTCTACTCTCCAAGCTAAACTTCCACATCTTAGATCAATTCCTATCATACTCTAAGTGTGCTCAAGTTAGAGATTGAGTGATCCACTCAAACTTTGTTTGTAAAGAAGCAAGGACTTCGGTGAAAGCCCGAAGTATCCCTCTCGGGTTGTGAGAAGAAGAAAATCAAGCTAGCAAGGGTTGTTCGCGGAAGTTTGTGGTGTAAAGGCTTAATCTCGGCCCGGAGCGAGGTTGATAGTGAAGACGTAGGCAGAGCTTGAGGGAGATCGAGGGGAGCTTACAAGAGATGAAGTAGACGGGAGATCGAACCTCTATAAAAATCGTGTGGTGCCTTTGTGGTTTGCAATATTTACTTTAGTTGCTTGTTTTGTTTTTAATTTCCGCTGCATCTTTGATTGTTAAGCAAGTAGAGTTTGTTTAAGTTTAAAAGTGATTAGAACTAAGTCATACATACGATCCTACATATACAATGGATTTTAGAGGGTCCAACGACCGTCGTATATGTCCCCAACGTCTGTGCCCTGATGTATAGACGTCGGCTATACAACCGACGTTTATTATATCTTTAAATAATGCAAAAAATACATTACAACCTATAAGCATGCATTCAACCTGCACAGTAATCAAGCCCAAGACCATTAAGTGCCCCAAGTGCCAATCTTTTGACCATTAACCAAACTCATCATGCCCAAGTGTCCCAAGTCGATCTCTTTCGACAATAAAGGAGTGGTGAAGTACATCAACCACACCAAGAATTTTTTTTCTTTTGACGTGGGACTAAACTTAACACCTACAATAGGCGTCAGCTATATAGGGTGACTGACGTCTATACCTTCAAATAAAAAAAATACATATGGCATATAGACGTTAGCTACCCAATACAACTGACGTCTATACGTTTAAATAATAATAAAAAATACATTGCAACAATCTTAAGCCCAAGTTGCCCAAGTACCAATCTTTTGACCATTAAAAATATAAAATCCACTTGCCTATTGTAGTATGGTACTCAACTCCCATTTAGAAGTAAAGGAGTGGTGGAGTACATTAACCCCACCAACCAAAAATCTTTCTCCAATGTGGGACATCGATAGTTACATCGATGTAACTATTTTTAAATCAATACAAAACTTTACCTATAGACATCACACCAACTTTACCTATAGACGTCGGTTACAGTAATATCCGACGTGTATACAAACCTATAGGCGTTGGTTACAGTAATACCCGACGTCTATAATATTACGCGTCGGTCGTTGACCCATCCGACGTATATATCGTGACGTATATTTCCTATTTTGTAGTAGTATGTGTACGTCAAAAAATGTTCTAAGGCGTTGTTTGCGAGACCGAGACGACAATCGAGGTTGGAAGTTTCAATGGTAATGACTTGGTTGCGGGGCATTCTTAAGACAAAGCCGTCGTGATGGAGAGCCATTATGTGGGAGGAGTAGAAAGCATATGAGACTTAAATCTAAGACAACAAAGGCGACCTGTCGTAAGAGTTGCACTTGCTTCATCTACTTTCTGGTGGCCTTCGTCTGAATTCTCCTTCTATACCTCCTCTTTCACCTCCCTCATCCTCTACTTCCTTCTCCTCCTCCTACTCCTCCTCTACCCTTTTCTCTTATTCTTCTTCCCCCTCCTCCTCTACCCTTACCTCCTCCTATTTTCCTATTCCACCACAACCCTCTCCTCTTCTCCTCATCTACCACAACCTCCTACTCTTCTCCTTCTACCCGTTCTTCTTTTATTCCTCTTCTCCTTCTTCTTTATCTTTCCATCGCGAAGAGAACCTCTAGATCTAACAACTTCGGTCTTCCTATGGACTTAAAGTAAACTTAAGTACTAATCTAACTATATAAAGTACTTATCCAAAATAAGATCAACCCAAACAACTAGACTTATAAATGCACACTTAGACGACAACCACAACAGCAAAAAAACAACTATACAAACAAACCAAATACAACACTAGAGACCGACCCAAAATGGGTGCACAACTGCCTACTAAGGCACAAAAACACCAATAAAAGGTACAAACACGTCATCTATGACACCAACTTTCCAATCCGAAATGAGCCACCATCTTTCGTAATCCATCTCCATATCTCATGCAAACTTCCCATCTTCCCACCTCAAATCTAGTAGAAATTGATTGACGAGGGTGAGAACGGAGGTGAGAGAAGAGAGAGACATATTGAGGAAGCCATGAGGAGTGGGAAAGGAGAGTAGAGATGGGATGGAAGGGTGAAATAGGAGAGGTGGAGGAAGGTCAGGACCAACCTCTCCCCTCCGAGCGAGATCAGTGTTGGGGGGGAGGGGGGGTGATATGCTAATACAAAGTTTTTCTATAGTGTCAGGACCAACCTCTAGAGCAATGTTTTGAAGCAAAGGTGCAGAAGAACCGTAAACCAACCACCAAGCTTTCGGTTCCACTGCACCTCTATCATGAAAGGTAGATTGCAGTAGTTGCACGCGAACTTGACGTTCCCACCTCCACCCATTTTTCCCAATTTCGTGACATATTTCCAAAGTGAATGACCATCTACCTCATCTGAAGGTGTTGCATCAGAAGAACCATAAAACTAAATGGTCTGAGAAGGTCAAGAAACGACGTTGGGAAGAAAAGGGTGGCCAGAGACAGCTGAACAAAAGCGCAGACGACCGAATAGAGGTTAAGAGTGAACAATTGGAAGAGGTTGAGGGTGACCGGAGAGGTTGGAGTCTCCGGAGATAGGGTGGGGAGATGAGTTATGGTTTCTCCCAAACACGGTGGAAGAAATGTGTCATTGGGTTTTAAGTCTTGAAATTTGCAATATTAATCTCAAAAGTTTTGAAGTTTAGGAACTCCATAATTTTCAAAAGAATCCCAAAACTTTTAAAATTCACAAATGTTGTCGTGTCCAAATGTGGACACCGTGTCCAAGGAGTGTCCCTCCCGTGTTCTAGTCGTGTCCACTACTGCGAAACGTCGAAACACATTTTTATTATTATCTTGAAGTAAATCAAAGATATTTATTTATTATAATTGTATAGTTAAATCCAACCCAACAACACCCCATCCAAATCCCACTATAAAAACCACCGACGATCTCGGCAACCCCTCTCGCTCTCTCTTCCCTTCCCAAACCCTAACCACCCAAATCCCCTCTCCCGAACCTACGATGGCGGACGTGAAGGAGAACGACGCCTACGAGGAGGAGCTTCTCGACTACGAGGACGAGGAGGAGAAGGCGCCCAACTCCGTCGGGACCAAGGGGACCGCTGAAGTCGTCAAGAAGTAAAGATCAATCCCACCTTTTGTGTGTTTTTTTTTGGATTTTTTGTTGATTTGGGACTGGTGAAGTCATTAGGAAGTAAAGATCCCACCTTTTTTTATTTTGTGGATTTTGGTGTTGGTTTGGGGAGTGGTGAAGTCGTCAGGAAGTAAAGGTTCCACTTTTTTAGTTTTTTTGGGGATTTTGGTGTCCGTTTGGTTGGGAAAAATGTTACGAGTTGGAGTTTGTGGTGAAGTCGTCAGGAATTTAATATTTCAACTTATTTAGTTTTTTTTTGATTTCGTGGATTTTGGTGTTCGTTTGGTTGGGAAAAATGTTACAAATTGGAGTTTGTGGGTTTAGTTCCGATCTGGTGTGATGCGAGGACTGGTAAAGTCGTCAGGAAGTAAAGATTCCTACTTTTAAAAAAAAAATTAAGTTTTTTGTTGCATTTTTGGTTGTTTAGTACTGATCTGTGTGACGTGGGGACTGGTGAAATCGTGAAGAAGTAAAGATCCCACTTTTTTCGATGTTTTATTTTAATTTGTGAATTTTGTTGTTTTTTGGTTGAGAATAATCCTACGAGTTGAAGTTTGTGGGTTTAGTTCTGATCTCATGTGACGTGGGGACTGGTGAAATCGTGAATAAGTAAAGATCCCACTTTTTTCGATGTTTTATTTTATTTTGTGAATTTTGTTGTTTTTTGGTTGAGAATAATCCTACGAGTTGCAGTTTGTGGGTTTAGTTCTGATCTCATTATTATAATTTGTGGGTTTAGTTCTTGTGGACTTGAGCAGTCCCCACATTCCAACCTTTTGTTTTTTCTCTCTTCATTTTGCGAATTTTGTTGTATGTTTTTGGTTGTTTAGTTGGGCAAAAATTTCGAGTTGAAGTACATGTTGCTTTGGACTTGTGTTGTTGTGGTTTGTTCGGTTTAGCGCTGATCTTGTGTGATGTGGGGACTGCTCAAGTCGTCAAGAAGTAAAGGTCCCAACCTTTTAGGTTTTCTCTTGATTTTGGGAATTTGGTTGCATTTTTGGTTGTTTAGTTTGGAAATAAGTTACGAGTTGATGTTTATGTGGTTTTGGACTTGTGTTGTTTTGGCTTGTTGGGTTTAGTTCTGATATGGTGTTATATGGGGACTGGTGAAGTCGTTAAGAAGTGAAGATCTCACCTTTTTTCTGTTGAATTTGCGAATTTAGTTGGCTTTTTTGGTTGTTCAGTTGTGAAGAAGTTTTGATTTGAATTTTGTGGGTTTTTGAACTTGTTTTGTTATGGTTTGATGGCTTTAGTTCTGATCAGATGTGATGTGTGCACTGGTGAAGCCGTTAAAAAGAAAGTTTCCAATCTTTTAGTTTCTTTTTGCCTGATTTCAGAGATTTAGTTGTTTGGTTGTTATTGGTTCTTTTTGCAGCGAGTTGAAGTTTGTGGGTTCCTAGATGTGTTATTATTGTTTGGTTAAGGGGGTGTTAATGGCGCATAAAGCAACGAAAAATGATTTTAGTGGTCAAACGGAAAATAGAAGAAAACAAAATCTAGTGGAAAGTAAAAAAGACTTTTGACTGAATTCTGCTGTTTATGTTTGTTTGAACAAATAATTTCTACCCGGTTTGGATATCTAAAACACAAATGACCGAAATGAGAAATCCAGTTTAAAAGATTGGATTTTTTCCGAGCAAAAACGTGAATGGATTTCGGTCGTCCGAACCGGTGATTTCAGTTAAGGATTTCGATTTCGATGGACCGAAGGGTTGGCGGTCGACCGCATACGATGAATTTCCATTGCTTTCTGATCCCAAACGTGCGCTTAGGAGATCGTGCGGTCGCCAAGTTATGGGCGACCTTTTTTAAATTATTTAAATATATTTTTGTATAAATTATTTAAATAAATTATTTAAATAATTGAAAAATAGGAAAAATAGGGAAACCACAAACAAATTATAGAAAAAATCTTATATGTTTGGGCTTCAAAAGGACTCTTAGATCGCCAACCATAGTCTCACTAGGTACTCATTCTACCCACTCAAAGACTTAGACCTTTTATTTTTATAAATTGTAGAGTTAATAATACAATTTAGAAGACACAAAAAATTACAATACAAGTGCCATTGTCATTCAAATTGGACACATTGTTTTAAAGTTAGTCAGGAACTTCAGTGTCATTGTCCTCCTCAGAGTCGTTTGGATGCTCAACCTAGACGTCATTCTTGTTGTTTTTGTCATCATCGGTTGAATAAGTCTTCGTCGACATTCTGGGGAACTTCAAAACTCGATGCACCTGAATCTCCATATGTATAACAAGTTATGTTGATGTCTTTAGCCAATGATCCTGGGACGCCTAGGCGACAGGAGTGTTTGTGCGGTCGCCCAGGGCGGCCCAATTATTTTTAAATTGATTTTTTTCCTGTTTTAATCTAAAAAAATCAGGAAAAATGCCCAAAAATTATAGAAACAAGCCTTACATGTTTGGGCTTAGAAAAGACACCTAGTTCATCGACCAACGTTTATTAGGTACCCCATCTACCCACCCAAACACTTAGCCTTTTTATTAATGCTAGAGTTTGTAATACAATTTAGAAGGCAAAACAATCACAATACAAGTTTCCTGGACTCTTAGTCATTCCAATTTGACACATTGTTCTAAAGTCCAGTTAGGAATTTCATTATCGTCGTCTTCCTTCGAGTCGTTTGGATCGTCAACATAGACGTCATCCTCGTCCGTTTCTTCATCATCGGTCGCAATGAACTCTTCATCGACATCCCAGGGAGCTTCAGAACTCGATGCACCTGGATTTCCATAACCATAAGAAATTATGTTAATGTCTTCATCTAATCCCTCGCTTAAGAAAGGTGTAGTTGAGAACATTGTGGATCGACGGGTCCGTCTTCGTGAAGATGGAGGTCCTAAGGCAGCTTCCTCCACCTGAGCCCACGTCAGATCCTCCCCAGTGAAGACCGGATCGTCAGAGTCAGCTAACCAAGAGTGTTCCTCCAACAGGTCGTAGTCCACACGAATTGGATCGAAGAAACCGGGATGCTCCATTGTTTGAAATCTTTGCTGCAACTTCTGGTTGTAGTTCACGAAGACCAAATCATTCAACTTCTTCGTTGCTAATCTGTTTCTTTTCTTCGTGTGCATTTGCTCAAACACACTCCAATTACGCTCGCAAGCTGAAGCCGAGCAAGTTAAACCAAGAACCTTTAGTGCCAACCTTTGCAATGTCTCGTCTTTTTGGTCCGTCCCGTACGCACGCCGCCAATCAATCGGTCTTCTTTCAGTGTGTTGTCTCTTCACATTGTCCTTCCCAAACATGCCTAGTTCTGAGACGTAACGATTCAGCAAGTATGAACACTTGTCTTGACCTTCACGGGTACGAACAACGCGGTAGATGGCGTCTAAGAAGCCCGACATATGCTCGTTCATGGTTGTGGTTCGTTGATCTATCGGAGTTGAGAAGAAGGTCCTTGGGTTAATTAAGAATCCAAGTGAGTGTAGTGGGAAACTCATCATTTTTCCTTCACCCCATCTCTTGTTGATGCAATCGATGACCTTTTCATAATGCCTTTGGTTACCCCCAAAGTTCCGGCGGATGGTTTCCTTGGCCTTCACCATTACGTCATAAAGATAATCCATTGATGGTTTCTCGTCGTCGTCCACCAACCTAAGAATGCTGACCATTGGTTGTGAGGCTTTAAGTGTTTTCACAACGTTGGCCCAAAAACGTTGTGAAAGAATGGCTTCGGTGACTTGGTTCGACGTTTCTTTCAACTTCTTGTTCTTCATCCATGTAGCATTTGGGTCGGTGTAGTCGGCGGATACTACAAAAGATATGAGTTGTTCATTCTTGAAATAGTCTTTGCAAGGTCAAGAAAGCTGTAGCAAATCGGGTGACTGCAAGCCTTAATAAATTGCCGCCGATTGCTTTTCGCATCCGCGAGAGTAATAATGCGCGATCGTTAAAATGCCTCACGATCCGTCGACTTAAGGCGATGATCTTCAAAAATAACTTCCCAATATCCTCGAGGATGAGGTCGACGCAACAAGGAGTCCAGAAAAGATGCTCCCTCTTTCGCATCAGCATCCTCCCAGCAACTACGTACGCGGCGGCGTTGTCGGTGACAACTTGCACCAACTTCTCTTCCCCTACTTCTTCAACGACATTGTCAATCATCTTGAACAAGTAGTCGGCTGTGTGTGACTGTCCCGAAGCGTCAACTGAACGTAAAAACATCATTCCTGTGGGACAATTCACTAAAAAAATTATCAAACTCCTACCAGACCTATCAGTTAATGCATTCGTCATGATTGTACAACCATATAATTTCCAATCTTGCCTATATGTAGTCAGAACACCCCTAGTGTTTTCAATTTTCTTTTTAAGGCACGTATCACTTACTTCATGCTAAGTGATTGGTTTTAGGCTAGGACCGTATGTAGAGGTGGTGTCAATGGCTTCCTTAAATTCAGTTGTATTAACAACATTAAAAGGAATTCCACATCTATAAAAAAAATTGGCCCATTTTTGATTAATTGTTTCACGGTCTTCTTTCTTGAAATGTCGTTCAACTGTGGTTTGTTGGGGTCAGTTAACATCGATTACGGGACGACTACAAAATCGATCCATTGGTTCCCATGTATTTTGCCTTCTTCTCTTTCAAGAAGGCACAAGGGGCTGAGATGTTGGGGTCGTACCGGAACCGGTACCTGACCTTCCCGTCAGTATGTCATCTCCCAAATCAACATAATCATCTAAGCATGCATTTTGATTCATTTAAATTCTACTAGTATTAGACATGTAAGCAGTTATTTCAGTTCTTAAAGTGTCAGGGGCTTTATCTCAAGGTCGTGCATTACTACCCGGTGTGTAATATGTTGTTTGTGGCGAGTAATACCACTCTGAATTATTTTACCACACAATTCACAAACTAATGAATTTTTGTCATTTAAATTTAAATAATGGGTAGATTTCCAACTAGGATCATTACTTCTAGTAGGTCTTAAGTGATCATAATTTTCGTGTGTCTTTGAGAAAATTGATCCAGGTATGTAAGTCATTGATTGTGATTCTAAGTTAACCAAAAATTAAGCTAAATCGAAGAATTAGAAAGTGTGCACTTGATTTGATGGAAGCGAAAACAAAAACTTGAACGCCATAATTCGTGAACGTTGGAATTCTTGATCGTCGGAATTCTTGAGCACCGGAGTAACGGAGGTGGAAGTTTAGAGCTTGAGATTTAGGATTGAGACAATGAAGGTTGTAGGAGAAAGAATGAGGGAAATGAAATGAATGAGGGGGTATTTATAAGAACAAAAGTAGGAGGGAGGGGGGTTAAATAAAAAACAAAATAAAATTATTTTCGTTGCTACTGTAGCAATGCTAGAAAAACTAGTTGTTGCTACAGTAGCAACATGCAACAACTAGATTTCTAGCCGTTACTGTGCTGTGCACAGTAAACGCATGTGCACAACACATGCCATCGCCTAGTTGCCCAGCCTACTGGGCGGTAGGCGGGTGGTCGCCCAGGCGACCCCCACCTGGGGACACTGTCTTTATCTAATCCTTCACTTAAGAAATGTATAGTTGAAGACGTCATATGTTGTGAAGATGAAGGTCTTAAGGCAGCTTTCTCACCTCAACTCACGTTAAATCCCGTAGCGAAGACCGAATCCTCAGGATGATCTTTGAAGATGTCGTAGTCCACACTGATAGGATCTAAGAAATCGGGACGTTGCATTATTGTTTCGAATCTTTGCCGCAATTTTTGGTTGTAGGTGCAATGTCTGCAAACGTCTGCAATGTCTCGTCCTTCATGCCCCAGAACCTTCCTTACCAATTTTTGTAATGTCTCGTCCTTCATGTCCCCCCGTACGCACACTACCAATCAATCATTCTTCTTTCGATGCGTTCTCTTTACAATGTCCCTCCCAAACATTCCAAGTTGAGACGTGTAACGATTTAGCAAGGTTGAATACTTGTCTTGACCTTCACGGGTCCGAACGAGGTGGTAAATGACGTCTAAGAAGCCTGGCATGTACTCGTTCATGGCTATGGTTTGTTCATCTACCAGAATTGAGAAGGTCCTCGGGTTAAGTAGAAATTTGGTAGTGTATGGGATAACTCATCATTCTTCCTTCACCCCATCTCTTGACGATGCAATCGACCATCTTTTGATATTGCCTTAGGTTACCTCCAAAGTTTCGGACGATCGTTTCCGTGGTCTTCTCCATTGCATCATAGAGATAACTTATTGCAGGTTTCTTGTCGTTGTTCACCAACCTCAGAACGTTGACCAATGGTTATGAAGCTTTGAGTGCTTTCACAACATTGGCCCAGAAGCGTTGTTGAAGAATGACTTTGGCTACTTGGGTGGAGGTTAGAAAGCGTGCACTTGATTTATCGAAAGGAAGAACTTCGAACGTCGGAATTTTGGAACACCGGAGTTGAAGAATTTTGAAGCGCCAACTTAAGGAGTTGGAAGAGTTGCTTAGGCGACGCCTATTTGCTTAGGTGACTGCCCATTGAACATTGGTTGAGAAAGGAAAAGGACAATTTTGTTAATACAACAGAAAGCAACAGATAATAGGGTTGGATTCCAAGAGACGCACAACCAACCCATATTTCAGCAGTTAAAGGGAAAATATTTTCCTTTCCATTGGTTTTCGTCGGATTCCTAGTGCACAAACCCCCCTTAAGTGGCTTGATCTGAATTTCTTATTTATGTAATTAAGTTGGTAAAGGTTTTAACCTATTTTGGTTTTTTAGAGTTTTTTTCTTAGTGATTTGTAAATTTAGTTCTCTTGGTGTTTGATGTATCCTTGACAGTGGGACTAAATTAGTAGTGTGGTGTATGTATAAATTAAGAATTCCACATTTGATTTTGTGAATGTAGTTGGTTTTTAGTTGTGTGCAAATGACGAGATGAAGTTTTTGGTTTTTGGAATTGTGTTATGTTGTGGTGGTATAGTTGTGATGTGATGTGGTCTGGAATTGTGTATTGTCTGAAGAGTTCATATCTGAATTTCATGTTCATATTTATGTAGTTCCAGTGAAGTTTTAGTTTTTACATTGATAAATATTTTAGCTTTTTGTTTTTTTCTCAGAATTTCTTTCTCGGCGATTCTGTAAGTTTTGTTATTTTGGTGTTTGGTGCACCCTTGAGTGTGGGACTGAATCATGTGTGATGTATGAAAAAGGAAAAAGCATTTGAGGATGTTCTGAATTTATTTAAGGCACCTGCTTTTGTTCTTCACGATTTTGGTTGTTGAATTGTATTGTTATTCGTTGTGGTTCGGTGAGAATAGTCTTTCTGATGACGTGGAATTGTCCTTGTCATGTCAATCGATTTTTATTTTAAGTGACGACAGTGAACTTGTGTTTTATGTAGCAATAATGAAGTTGTGTTTTGTAAAACAACTGCTTGAGGGTTCAGCCTTGTCTTTGTCTTTTTTGTAGAAATTGTGCCACCGGTTCTCCAGTTTAATGCTTGTATTGTCTGATCTGGGTTTGCGTGAATTGTTAGGACATGTTGGCTCTGTTTAGTTTTTCTTGATCTTTTTATTGTATTTAAGGTTGTGATTTACGGACTAGTAAAGACTAGAAGTGTTCTCTCTTGAAATTGCTCGAGTTCGAGTTCCATTTAATTTCATTCATTTCTATCACCATTCAAGAGGTCGAGTTCCCTTTTCCATGTCACCGTTGTTACCATATATGTTATTTACGTTTGTTTGTCTGTTCTGACAGTGAAGTCATAAGCACAACACTTGAGATTTGTACACCTTTTCTAATTCATGAATTAGCAATCATGGTAGTTGTCTGGCCTCATATCCTTGAGTTTGATTTGTTAGAAGAAATTTGACTAGATTCTTCTGTATCTATCTATGTTGTCCATCATGTCAAGCCAATGAAATTGTGAAGAAGCAAATATTTCAGTTATCTAATTAGCTTTTAGTAACTCCTGTACCTAGTCTGTTTGAATATATATATGGATTTGTGTGACATGGTTGATATTTCTGTGTATGTCATACTGATCCAAAAAAATCTGTGTTTGTTATGTCTGCTTGTTTGTTATATATTTGGTGGTCTTATTTTCATAAAAAATTGCGGTGACGAAAACCTACAAGTTTACTGGTATAGGGTTGTATATTATTCTGAAGTCACGTTTTAACTTATGCAGGGATTTGTTCTATATTATCAATCCATTGTTATGTCAAGTTTTCTTCTGACAGACTGAAATGTATTTCTTTTTGCAATGCAGGGGTTACGTTGGGATTCACAGTTCAGGTTTCAGGGACTTCCTTTTAAAGCCAGAACTTCTCCGAGCCATTGTGGATTCTGGATTTGAGCACCCTTCAGAAGGCAAGCTATTAGATAGATTCTCCGGACTTAAACATTTTTAGTTTTCAAAATTGTTCCTATCTGTTAAGACTAAATTTCTTGTTCAGTTCATCATTATTCTAAATGTAAGAGATTCATTCTGTTTGCAAATCTAACCTAGCAGTCTGTTCTGTTTTGAGGTCATAGATTCAGTGACATACTCTGAGGCTTTGAGCATTTATATATTCCTATCTTGTAGCATATGTCAAGTCTTCACTCGGGATTTAGGTTTATATGAGCTTTTTTTTCAATATGTTTTTGGTTTCTTCTGCTTCTTTGTTTTCTATGCATAGGGAGCTTTACATTTAAACTATCTACCTCAAAGCTGTCAGGTACTCAGGTTATTTTGTTTTAGTTGTTTCATCTGTTTATTTTGTATCAGGTAAAACTGCTTTTCTATATTCATCATTTCAAAGGAGCATATTCGTCTGGTAAAGCTTTTCCATTAAACGGATCCGAAGGTCATTTTTACTTACTGAGGGCTACTTGGCTCCAATTTCTTTGGTACTCAACCAGTGCAACACGAGTGTATTCCACAAGCTATCCTAGGAATGGATGTCATCTGCCAAGCGAAGTCGGGTATGGGTAAGACTGCTGTTTTTGTCCTATCAACTCTGCAGCAGATTGAACCTGTGGCCGGCCAAGTTGCAGCCCTGGTCCTATGCCATACCAGAGAATTGGCTTATCAGGTTAGCACTCGATTGATAAAAAAAATTAATACTTTTGTCAAAAGTACGGGTGCTCAGCTTCTGATTTTAAAAGTGTTTTTCTTGTTATTGTTTGACATATATCAAATCTTTTTCCCCCCAAGTTTCTTTGCTTACCAAATTGTTATTTTCTTTAAAAAATGCAGATTTGTCATGAATTTGAGAGATTTAGCACCTACCTGCCTGATATCAAGGTTGCTGTATTTTATGGTGGGGTCAACATCAAGATACACAAGGATTTGCTCAAGAATGAATGCCCTCACATTGTTGTTGGGACACCTGGGAGGATACTTGCGTTGACCAGGGAAAAGGACCTGGGTTTGAAAAATGTGAGGCACTTCATCCTTGATGAATGTGACAAGATGTTGGAGTCTCTTGGTATTGTTTTTGTTCTCAATCTCTATTGTTTATTTAGTTACCGGTATTTTTATTGTCATTTGTTTCTTCATTGGTTTTGACGTAGTCCTTGTTTTCCAGACATGCGCAGAGATGTTCAAGAGATATTCAAGATGACTCCTCATGACAAACAAGTAATGATGTTTTCAGCCACTTTGAGCAAAGAGATTCGCCCTGTGTGCAAGAAATTCATGCAAGACGTAATATTCTGTCACCAGCATTACTTGGCTTTTGAAGTCACTTATTTTGCAATGGAATTTTTCTATTGGTCTTTTTCAGGGTTGCTGCACATCCTTACATGGGTTTTATTTTAGTCATTTGGATTTGTTTAAATTCATAGGTTCACATGGGTAATTAGGTCATATGATTCTTGAGCACATGTACGGTTGTATTAGGTTGGGGTCTCTTTGTTCTTCCTCATGTTCTTACTATCTCTGATTCTCTATGGGTGAGGGTGGATACTTTAGTGTTCAGAAGTTGTAGTTTTAGATGGGGGATTCTGTGCATGGGACAGATAGGTTTAATAATCGGAGGCCATGTCTTCAAGTGAAAGGATGATGAACCTGAAAAGGGGTAGCTTGTAGCTCGAGGTGGTGTTTGTATTTCTCCAATCTGACATTTTACCGTTTCAGCCAATGGAAATATATGTGGATGATGAAGCCAAATTGACTTTGCATGGTCTAGTACAGGTACTTGACCCTTGTGCCCTCTGGTTTTTTAATACATATATTTGCTTTATGGCTCAGTTTTTCAATTGTTTTATATAGCACTACATCAAATTGACTGAAGCTGAGAAAAATCGGAAGCTGAACGATCTCTTGGATGCTCTGGATTTCAACCAAGTTGTGATCTTCGTTAAAAGTGTGAGCAGAGCTTCGGAGCTGAACAAATTGTTGGTGGAGTGTAACTTTCCTTCTATAAGTATTCACTCTGGGATGTCCCAGGAAGAAAGGTTTGTTATTTTCTTGGTGAATAAAAAAGTGGTTCTTGTACAAGTATTTTTTCTTTTTAACTGTTGATTTTTCCTCTATAATTTCTATTAAATTATGATGCTGCTGGTGCTTTCTTTAACAATACAGTAATACTTACAATGTTGGTGATGACATGCTCGAACGGAACATGTACTAAATACTATTGCATGTGATGCACTGCCAACCTCAATTCAGCCACATGTGTAGAACAGTACATTTATACACATTGTATTTTTGGATATTTTCACATGCCTAGAGTTTTGGTATACCATGTACATGTGTCTCTATCTAGTCTATCATCTATACTGTAGTATTCCTTTGCCTGATCAAGGTATGGAGCTTTCCTTATATAATCCATTGTTATCACATGTGGTGCATAGTAGTACTGCAATCATATGCTTTGCCTAATCGTGCTGAAATTGCTAGGTCTTCTAGTAGGGCTTGGTCAGGTTTCCTGTACTAGATTTTTGATCACCTTGTTGCTTTTGGTTCATCTGTGGCAGTGTTTCTTTGCCACTTAAGAAATTGTTTTGACATGTTAAAATCGTGCATGTTGGCTTTTGCTGGATCTTTGACAGTCGTTAAATCTTTCAGGCTGACGAAGTACAAGGGATTTAAAGAAGGTCACAAAAGGATTCTTGTGGCAACCGATCTAGTGGGAAGAGGAATTGATATTGAACGTGTTAATATTGTCATTAACTATGACATGCCTGATTCTGCTGATACATACTTGCACAGGGTCCTGACTTGTCCTTACCTCTGTATGATACATATATATGATTTTATTAACTTGCTAACTTGAATACTTTTATTCAGGTTGGTAGGGCAGGAAGATTTGGAACAAAAGGCCTGGCTATCACATTTGTGTCATCTTCTTCTGATTCAGATGTTCTTAATCAGGTATTTGAAAGTCAAATAGATGTTCTCAACTTCCTGAAGCTGTTTTCTTATCTTATTCATTTTGCAGGTGCAAGAGAGATTTGAGGTTGACATAAAGGAATTACCCGAACAAATAGACACCTCTACTTACAGTAAGTTTAGCTTCTTTTTCCTTTTTTGTCTAGCCTCTATGGTATTCGACTGAAAGGGTTAGAAACTGCCTTTTTGTCCATCTTGCAGAAACCCCAACTCTTGTAGCAATCCTGCCTCTATTTTAGAAGGATGTTGTGAAGTGCAACCTAGTATTTTCTTTTCTTCCATTTGAACACCTTTTGTTCATCATTGACCTGGCTTATGTAAGATACAGCTTTTGGAGAGGTCACCAACCTTATGTGTACATTTTGAATCATATCTTTCTAGTGTAGGGTGACATCCTATCATGTTAAGTTGATATTTGGTTCTCCTGTCATCAACCACAATTTGTGTTGAACCCAAACTACCATTTCTCGAGCACCAACTATAATCATCTTGTGAGTGGAATTTAGAAATTGGAAAATTACCACACAGTGGTGAGTGCTCTACTCTACGTCTTATTCTGTGCGATTCACATGTTTGATAGTTGGTTCTCCTGTCATCGACCCCAATGTGTCAAACCCAAACTACCCTTTCTCAAGAGCACTAATGATAATCATTTTGTGAGTGGAATTTAGAATTTGGAAAATTACAATGCTGAGTGGTGAGTGCCCTAGGTGTGTTATTCTGTGCGATTCACATGCTTGTCATTGGCAAGAAGAATTCTCGTTCCATATCATTGAACACAGCTAAAGCAAAGAGAGAAGTCAAGTTTGATGTCACTCCTTATGATCTTTGAGCTCAATAACAAAAAATGGTTAGGAGAATGTACTTTAATGTCTCGTTAAAAAAGTAATTTTTAGGTGGAAAACAGAAAACCTCTAAACGTAGGTTAATTAAGCCGTTCAGTTTTGTCTACACTTTTTTATGTGATGTTTATTATTGCTTCTTTTTCAGTGCCTTCTTAAAGCCAAGGTTGGAGAAAAGTTCTCATGGTTTTGATGATTCCTGAGATCTCTATCTTCTCATTTGGCTGTATTTCCTTGCCATGACTTGGATGAATAGCTGCCGATAGGCTTCAAATCCAGAGAAGTCCGTACTTGTGATTGTAGACTACATTGCAGCTTTACTGCATTGGTATTTTCTTTGAAGCAGTTGGTAGTGATGCTCCGGATTCATGCAAATTGCAGTTACTTTCTTGGTAGTTTTTTTTGTGGTATCTTAATATTTGCTTTGCTTTGTTTACTAGGCATTCCGCGCGGAATCATGAGAAAGTGATTTTAAGCCTTACATTAGTTTATGTTTAGTTATAACTTGCAGAATATATTTAGTATTTAATTTGCAGAATGTGCGGAGTATTCAAATTGTACTTTTTTATTTTTCTAAATTATTTTACTACTAGGGTAGTTGATAACTTATACTAATAGGTCGATTTATTTTTCTTAAGGTGTGGATTGCATTGATTTGAAGCTTGAAAACATCTGAAGAATCAACTATGTCTAGTGAAGTAATTTTTTCATAGAACTTTGGTCATTTTATCCTTATGTAGTTAAATCGTTTTAGTTTGAGGAGATTTTCAGGAATTTGGTCCTGACCTTTAGGTAGGTTTATGAATTTCTAGGATGAGAGTATGAGATACTATCATGACACAATCAGATTGTGCCGATCCGCGATCCGTTGATATCTGCGACAAAACGAGACGAATTAATCATAATTTTGATGCAAAAATCTTTTTTGTTTGAGATGGCTGGTTATGATTTGTTATTGTTTTCTAATTTAGACGTTGCTACCCAATTTGATGACATATAATTTGATCTGATGTCAGACATTCTGGGTGATTATTTTATTAGACGGTTGTGTACTTGCAATCATATTGTTCCCACTTCCCACATTTAGTGGTATGTCTATTGATGGATGTATATTACGTTAAGCCCATGGGCTAGTGCGTACCCAAATACCATTAATAGGTGGTGCATGGTTAGCACTTTTGAATTTACGTCCTATATTAATGATATATAGTTTATTTATATATAACCCAAAATTGCCATGAGATGGATAGGTCGTGCCACAAGAGGATCTACTCTTGCTCGAGTAATGTTTATCTCATATTTAATGATTTTCAATTTTTTTGGTTTTCAAACATATAGATAAGGTGAGTATTATAACGATATCTACGTTTCAAATTTTTCTAGGAGCAACCCAAAAGGAAGTCGTGACGTGATGATAAAAACTTTACTTCCACCTCTAATCTAGTCCTTTATGGAATCAATATATACTTTTTGTTCCTGCTCTTAGAATAGGGAAATGGTTTCCATTTTCCACAGTGTGATTGTCAACTAGAAAAATAAAAAAATGGATAATTGAATTTGTAACGAGTTTGTGGGATTGGTTTGCAGAATTTTTTATATAAGAATTGCATTAGGAATTTCAAGACCAAACAAAGTCGTACATTTGCCCACTTGCAACCTAAAATAAAGAGAAACTGGGGCCTACGAGTAATTTAGGTCACCGTGATTGGAATTTGTATGGAACGATGTCCAAACGATGGAAGTTTAATAGTGTTTTCTGCCCTTATCGTGTGTGCGCGTACGACACAATATGTTGTCATGTTTTATTCGTGCTCAACTCCACCTACATGAGTTTTACATAACTTGTCCCAAGCCAAGATAAATGATAAGGGTTGTGATAGGTGTTGCGAGTTATCGTAAAACCTCAGCTACTTTCACGTAAATGAAGTTTAACAAAGAATTGTGTTTGGGGCGTTACTCTCTTAGCGACCCCCTGCATTGGGCCCTAGATGTAGTGATTCAAAGTACGTAAGGGTCTACACAACATAATCGACGTGTGCGAGAGATAAGGAGCAAATCAATGGGCGCCACCACCTTAGTGGCACACTACATTGGTGTCTGGATGTAGTGCACAAGAAGCGAGGGTCTTCGCACTTTACTCAGCGGGTGCGGGGGGCAATAAAGCTGGTTGAGGATAGTAGGATTAACGTAGTTAGTTGGAATGTTGGCTTCTTATCAGGAAAATTGAGAGAGTAAATATTTTGTGTCCAAGAAACCAAATAGGTCGGTGAAAAGACCAAAAAGGTAGAAAATATAGGCTTTAAACTATGGTACAGTGGAAAAGATAGAAACAAGTGATGTGGGGATTTTGGTAGATAAAAGCATAAAAAATGAGGTTGGGGGGTTAAAAGACAAGGAGATCGAATAATTTTGATAAGTTAATGATAGGAAAATTAATTTTGAATGTCATTAGTATCTATGACCTACAAGTAGGTTTGAGCGAAACATTGAAGAAACAACTTTTGCAAGTCCCTAATATGATGGTGAGAGGGCATGACACTTGCATTAGGAGAGTAACTAGAGACATATGTGGAGAGAGTAGTGGTGGTTGAGTGAAGAGGTTCAACAAGCGATTAAAGCTAAGAAAGAGTGTTGCAAGAAGTGATATAAGGATAAAAATGAGACTAATTTGGAAGAGTATAAGTTGACTAATAAAAGAGCTATGAAAGCAATAAGAGGGGCATGATGAGTGGTCTATGAGAATTTATACAAACAATTAGGATTAAAAGAGGAGAAAATGGAATTTATAATATGGCTAAAGCATGAGAGAAGAAAACCAAAGACCTTAATCAAGTTAAATGCATTAAAGATTACAATCAGAAACTTCTAGTTAAGTATGGGGATATTGAGGATAGGTGGAGTGTACTTTGACAAGTTGTTCAACGGAGAGAATGAAAGTGATATTTTGAAGTGGAGGATGCATTTGAGGATGTTGATGGAGGATTTGTTTGGAGGATAAGATAGGTTGAGGTTAAGGAAGTCTTAAGAGAGATTAAAGTAGGCAAGGATTTAGGACTAGATAATATCCCGATTGAGGTGTGAAGATGTCTTGGGGATAGAACTATAATGTGGTTTACCAAGTTGTTTAATAAAAAAATTAGGACGAACAAAATGCCAAACGAGTAGAGAAAGAGTATATTAGTACCAATTTACATGAATAAATAAGACATGCAAAGTTGCAATAACTATAGAGGTATTAAATTCATGTGTCATACTATGAAGTAATAAGAAAGAGTAATTGAACATCGTTTAAGGAGACAAACAAAGGTTAAAGATAATCAATTTAGGTTTATGTCCGGAAGATCGACGATCGAGGTCATATTCTTGATTATGCAACTAATGATGAGGTATATGTTAGGATCTATGACCCTTTAATTAAGAACTAAATGCAAAATTAAAACATTAATTTAGGGATTAAGAGATCAGACAATTCAAACCACAAAATCGACACCGGAGTTAGAGAGGTTCAACACCGCACCCACTTCTAGTCCTCCTCACAAGCCTCGCTCGATCCTCCGGGCCTCGCTTACAGTTCCACTAACCGATATCCATTCCGGGCCGAGATCAACGTCGTTTACAACCACCGAGCCTCGGGAACAACCTCGCCTCGCTCATATCTCCTCTCACAATCCGAGATGAAGCTTCCTTGAAGCTTTCCAACTTGGTGATTCTTTGATATGACAGTTGAATCACAATCTAACACTCTATACTTGAGCACACTTGGACATTGATATGGAATGAATATGCAAGTGGTGAAGATGAAGCTTTGAGTGTATTTGAGGTTTGGGAAATGAGAGCACAAAGAGTATGAATGAATTGAGAGTGTAGTTGTTGTTTGTCTCTTGAATGAGGCTTAAATAGGCTTCAAAGCTAATAGAGCCGTTGGGAGTTGGTGAAGTTATGAACCAATGAGAAACAAGAGTTTGGTTGAAGCTCGGGCAAAATTCTGGGCTAGTTTGGTCAACCGAAGTCCATTCGGATGACCATTTGGTTACTTTACAGTAGGACTTCAATTTCAAGCAATATAGATTTCGGTTTACCGAAAGGAAAAGGAGTTCGGTGCACCATTCTAAAGTGGACAGAAAGGATTGGTTCTTTTCAAACTTAGGCAAGTTCGGTCTATCGTTGTCTATTCGAATGACCGAAAGAGGCAAGATTCAAATGTGAACGTTTGAGTAAAATCCAAAATTGGTCCAAGCCAATCTGGTTGACCAAATGCCATTCAGTCGAACTAATCGACAATTCCAGAGAGTAAACTCCAAAACCAATCCAAGGCCGTTCGGTTGACCCTTTCGACAATTCCAAAGAGTAAACTCCAAAATTAATCCAAGGCAGTTCGGTCGACCATTTGCCATTCGGTCGACCTAACTTGATTGGGACAGAATCCTAGTGCAAGTCAATTCAGTCGTCCCAATGTCATTCGGTCAACCGAACTTGGCTGGGACAGAATCCTAGTGCTAAGGTTTACATATTTTCCTATGGACTCAATAAATGGAAAATTACAAGTCTTGGTCCAAAGCTTTAATTACAAGTCTTGAGTCTTGATGTCTTTGTCTCAACTCATAATTCTCTTTGATAATCTTGATCAACCTATTAAGATTATTGCAAGTATACAAGTATGTATGCAATGCATGTAATCGTGTTTGCTTACTTTGATTGATTAAGATTAGTTTGATTAATCGTCAAAATTACACGAAAACTTATTAAAGATGATAACAATTCACACACCAACCTTTAGATGAGAACTAGTCGAAATCACGACAAGAGTAATTTGTGGGTTTTTTTGTGCAAATGTACTACAAAACCTTGTATTAATAATATCATTTGATATTTGTGATATCCAAGGATGGTACCAAAAATTCAAGTCAGAGGGTTGGAATTTTTAAGGAAGATGTCAAAAAAATTAGAAATTAGTTGGTGGATTGCAATTTGGATATGATTTGGAGTTTGATTAGACATTTTACCTATATCGAGTTGATAGATGCTCTTGAACTTGATTAATTAGATAAAGTGTCATTAACTGATCTTTCATTGGTATTCATGAAAATTCAAGAAAGTCGAAATCCTACAAAACAAAATTCCAAGGGGATCGAAGTTCCAAAAGGTTTCAACCTAAGGGTTTGCTCGACCTTGCTCCCACACGTGGCACGACCAATGATGATATTTTCCTAGAAATCTGGGAGGACCAGACTCTTATTCACCCCTTTTCCCATGCACATTTGACGTGGCTGCCACATATGGGATGACTGTGGTTGAGTGAGTAATTTTATTTTTTGTGTTTTAAGATTTTTAATAAATGTACTGTTTTGTCTTGTTTTGTAGATTGTTTTTGTGTACTTGGGTCCTTTAACCAGTTTTTATGTTTTTTGTAAGCATTTGGGTGGAAGCACATAGTTAATAGGTGTGGTTAAACTGACTTATACAATTAATATGAGGAAGAGAACATATCTTTATACGGTTAATAGAGAAAACCCATCAATCACCTTTATCTCTCACCTCTTTTACGCCATTCCCCTTTCTTCTCCTCCTTCCTCTTTTGTTTTTCCAAGCCATCCAATGAACCTCTTTTTGTAGCCATCTCCGATTAATCTTCAAGCTTTGGCCCATCGAAAAAGTCAAGCATCCACCGGTTTTCCTACATCCCCGTGAGACCGCCCCGCCAGTTCCGCACCACGTTTTCTCTCCTCTGCACCTCCCTGTGAGACGTCCAACATATAGCTAACACCCGTACTCTTCATCTTCCACGTCAGTAAGATTGTTGGGAAATTACAAGTGTGGTTTCACTAATATGTTTTGGTATTCTCACAATCCAAAAGTGTGTGTTTTTCGTCCAAAAGAAGGTAGTACATTTTCGTAGTACATTTCATGTGTTTGCTAACATGTTTTGGTAGGATTGTTGATAAATTTCAATCGTGCTTTCAATATCCACTTTCATGGTACATTTCATGTTTTACTAACATTTTGATATTAGAGTGTGTTTTAAAGGTTGTATTATAAGTTATACTTGGTTACCATGTACAATAAACACATTTTCAATGTTTTTTAAATGTATTATGTGTATTATTGTTAGTTATATTTGCTAACTTTTAGTGAACCAAGTTGGTTGACTTTTGAGGGGTATTTTCACTGTATAACGTTAGTTTTGGGGTTTTCCATAGATGATATAGTATATGTCATCTTGTTGCAGTTTGTTAATGTTAGGGATTGTTTTTTTGGGGGGGGGGGGGGGGGGGGGGGGATATTCAATAACAGTTGAGAGTATTTTTCATAGTGATGTAATATTTTTTCTTATATTCAAGCATACGTGGGGGTATATTTAATAACAGTTTGGGGTTTTGTCACAGTTAAAGTTATGTTTTTTGCTAATGAGACAGGAACTTGGGGTATTTTCACCACTAGGTGGGGGTATTGTCATTAGTTTTGGTAGGTGGTATTAACAACTTCATTACTACTTAGAATGGTATTTTCTTTAATACCTTGTAGGTATTTTAATAACAATTGGGGGTATTTTCACATTCTGAGTTAGTTTGGAGTAATTAGGTGGTTGAGATTTTTTCAGTATCAGTAATTAGGACAGTTGTGAGAGTTGTTCTTCAATCCATTCATTAGAAAGGCAAAACGTATTGCAAACATATGTTAATATATAGGTTATACCTGGTCACTATGTACAGTAAACACATTATCAATGTTTTTAAATGTATTATGTTTGTATTACTATTAGCTGAATTTTAGAAAACCAAGTTGGTTAACTTTTGAGGGGGTATTTTCACTATATTATGTTTAATTTTTTGGGATTTTTCACATATGCTATAATATTGGTCATCCAATTGCAGTTTGTTAATGTTAGGGCTTTTTTGGGTATATTCAATGACAGTTGGGGGTATTTTCCATAGTGATGTAGTTATTTTTTTGGTTATAGTCAAGCATATGTGGGGGTATATTTAATAATAGTTTGGGGTATTCTCATAGCTCAAGTTATATTTTTGGCTAATGAAATAGGAACTCGGGGTATTGTCATTAGTTTTGTTGGGGGGTATAAAGAACTTCATTCTTGGAGGGTATTTTCAGTAATACCTTGTGGGTATTTTTAATAACAGTTGTGGTATTTTTCATATTAGGACGTTTGATTTTTTTCCAGTATCAGTAATTATGACAGTTTTGAGAGTTGTCTTCAATCTGTTTATTATTTTTTGATTTGTATTGGGTTGTAGAAGTTGATACTTTGAGTTACTTTTTAATATTAATACTCCACAAGAAAAAAATGGAGTACACCCACAACCTTTTGGCCACATATTGCGGATGGAGAACATTAAAGTGACCGACGAGCTGCTACAAGACCTAATAGGTTGTTATTTGACCAGACAAAAATCGTTCATTAAATTACCTTCATATCAATGTGGATTTACCCAGTAGATAGAATAGTTATTTACCAAGACACAATTGCTAAAATTATACGCTTGCTATAAGTATATGTGCATATTGTTTCAGTATAATTGATGGGATTTACCCCTGTTCAGGGAAACGTATGTAAGACAAAATAAGTGCATGCAATTCGTAAGAAATATATTGTAGGGCATGTTACACCCAAAACTATTACGAAATTAAGATGAGGTTAGAATTAGAAGTTACTTTATATTTTTAGTTTGTTAATATACCCAATTACATGAATAAAAATACCCATTCGACAAACTATATGCGATCATAGGCATGAAATGTATTTGCCACATGATATTTTTAGTTTGCCCTTGTGATATTGTTTATTGTACCCACTTGATATTGTTTAATTTAGCACCTATGTAGGTTGACCATTCTAAGAATGCCAACAACAAAACTGATTCAACCAAATAACGACATTTAGTCCTAATGCAAACAATTGTACAATAACATGGTACATGTAATATCAAATGAGTTTGTAATTCGTTCCATTAACTCGAAAACCACATAACATAGGATGTGTGATACGAGAAATTTAACAATCTTATGGTTCAAAAAAACTTTAATAGACAACAGAAAAGCGATTCATATGATTAGTTTATATCTCATTTAATTGGAACTTGGGTGAGATTGTGGTTGTGTTTTTTCTTCTCTTCATAGATGATAGTCAATTTTCCCTTCAATGTGTATATAAAATGGAGTGAGATTCGTACATTGTTCTTTTCTTTTCAATAGTAGACTTAAGCCTAGCATTACTTGGGCGGTCTTTGGTCTTCACCCAATTAGGGTCATACACCTTTCGTGATGTTCTGAAAGTTAACATTTACAACTTTTTTCGTTGGTTGTTCTGAAGGATTATGTCATAGGAGGAAGAATTACACCTTTTAAGCTTTGATTCCCTAGATGTTATGACTTCATTGTATTTTTTGGACTTTGATTGAATTAGACTTTATAGACCGCCACGGTTCCGTTACGTGTAGTAAACGTTCTCGAGATGGGAACGATTCCTTGCCAAAGAATGCACAAAACTACATTGTTTCTTGTTGCCGACATATAACATCCATCACCAAGCGCACGTGTTTTTGGGCAGTTCTCCAAGATTTCGCTTGACATGTTTTCTCGAACGATTAAGTACATATTTTTGAAGAACTTCCTTGTTGATTTGTTTTTGTTTGCTAACTGCAAATATGTGGCAAGCTCACAAGATCCCAACATGTTCAAAAATGTTGACAATTGCATGTGATTATGTTGCGGAAGTCATCCATCGGCATGGTGTACATAACTGGATGCCCTACTTTAGTGGACGACGTTTGTAATGTCCAAGACAATGTTGCAAGACAAAATTCTTCCTGATTATTCCTAGAATTAGGATGGCATCACCAAAAGCCAAAACTACTAAGGGATCTAGATGAAGTTAGAATTAGAAGTTACCCTTACATAGTTAGTTTATTAATATACTCAATTACATGATATCTTTAAATATGTAAGCGTAACTATGGAATGTATTTACCCCATGATATCTTTAAATTTACTCTCGTCCTATTGTTGAATTTACCCTCTGTGAGTTCCAAATACCCCCCCCCCCCCCCCCCCCCCCCCCCCCACCCGCAAAAAAAATCATTTTATTGGAAATGCAAAATACAAGAAAATAATGAAAATACCCCACACCAGAATGGAAAATACCCCCATCTAATAATATACCCCACATACTAAGGTTGTATACCCCACCTGCCCAAAAAGGTCTCTGTGAGGAGCTCTCGTTTGTTTGCCAGTTTTCACTAATGAATGAAAGTCTGACGACTGTGGATCTACTCCTCCATCACTTCCTGTGAAATATTACAATGGAAATTTATCTTAAGAAAACTACTTCTATAGCAAATCTAGATTTCTCAAACCTACACTATCAGAATATCACAATGTGTTATCAATATTACCATGTAAGAAACATATTCCACAACAAAACAAAACACTTTCCCAAGTTTTTAATGAAAATATCCACCCCAAGTTTTGAAAACACAAGGTTTATATTTTTATAACTCACTTCTATCCTGTTAGAATATCCGTGTTAGAAAATCCCCAAAAAATCATCCATAGTTACAAAAAGAAAACGTATCACTAAAATACCTCATATTATTGTAGAAGATAGCTCAAATGATCTCTAAAGTTCCCCCAACTACCAATTTCCATTAGCAAAACAAACACTTACAAATATAACCAATATGTTATCAAGTCTACCACAAAACATATCTACCACAATTACAAAACACCCACACCAAATTCTTACTAAAAGTACATAAAATACTCCCATATTATCATAGAAGATACCCCATATGGTCTGTAAGTTTCCCCCAACTACCTATTTCCAAGATACCCCAAATGCTCCATATGTCAGTTTCATAATGGGCTGGAAGTTCAGGGAAAAATAGAAATATGTCAGTTTCATAATGAATTCCTTGCAATTTACAAGACACCGATGAAGTTGGGGCATCCCAAATAAATAAGGTTAATGTTTTGTAATGAAGTTGGGGAAATAAACAAGATTAATGTTTGGAAATACCTCATTCACCTAGCTATAAATGTACTCCTTGTTTGTTGTTGTAGAAGTAGATCCAGATCACTACATTGTTCCCAAAAAAATCCACACCACCGGGGAATTAAAAATACCATAAATCATAAATACTTCATATTGTGGTTTTTACACATACACCTTGTTGCTTTCTTATTCAGAAAAAATAGTAGTATGTTAAACAATGAAATAGTAAACAATTTCTTACAACTTACGGAATGAAGAAGAAGAAGCTCTAGCATTGTCAAAATAATTTTTGATACAAAACCCTAAAACGACAAAAAATAGCTCCATTTTAAAAAAAACAATCTCATAACTATCTCTACGAGAAGGGAAAATCTCGAGGGGCTGTCTCCCAAATGACCAAATGAGAGAATATGGAAGAAGAAATGAATCTCTCTCGCTGGAAAATAACTACTAAATGACTACATCTTGGATTTGAAAATGCAATTCTTGACATGCCTATACTTGGTAATATGGTACAACATGCTTTTGTACTTACTATTCTACATCTTGTCTTGCATCAGGGGTACAAAGAGGGTAGGGGTATTGATATTTTTGTATGTATAAAATGGATCTATACAAAGAGAATATATATTTGACTGATTAGCTACCATGTGGATTGTCACGTAGGTTGCTTGGGTGGGAAGTGGGGTTAGGAATCTTTTTTTTTCATCATCCTATATGCATTATCCCAATAATATGTTTGCATTTTACAAAACTTCTTTCTTATTTTAAGTAGTTTATTCACAAATATTTCCTAATAAATTATACTCTAAACTACATTCACATTTATACACCAGCCCATAACAGAATTGTAGGAAGTTTCCAGTATGTTATCCAAACAGATAGATCATCATAGTGATAAATATATCTTATTGAACAAAATTGGATTTCCATAAATTTGGACGACTACGATAATTTTGAAAAACAATGTAAGAGATGAGACACATTATTTTGATAGAGTATTTACGGAAACATCACTTAATTTCTTATAATTATCAACATGAGACCCATAATTCCATAACGTCCCTAATGAATTTTGACCATGGTCAAAATAGAGAGAACATTTTATTTTACATCACAATATTGAAGTAAAGTTGGTCACTTTATTGTTATTCCTTGTAAATAAAACATTGGTGAACCATTGAAATATTTTTGTCACACTATGCAGATAGAATGACTTCGGCTTCCAAGACAGGTTTGTTGACAACAAATCCATTCTCCACCCAAGCAGTATAACCTCCTCCCATGTTCTTTACATGTTTGAATCCCTGTAATTAAGCAATTAACAACTAATGTCTATGTTCACAAGATTAATTAAATATTGGTTGTTGGAAAAGGGAAGGCAAAACTTACAGCATTTAGAAGCTCCTCTGTGGCTCTAAGAGATCGGGCTCCACTTGCACAACCCTTCCACAAGAAAAATATTTGATATGAATTTGTTTTTAGGAAATTCAAGTAATTTAAAGGAAAAGATTGATGAATTACGAGAACTATGAAATCATCTTTACTCCACACTTCTGATACCTTCTCCAAAAACTCTGGATTCTTTACCCTTTCTGTGAGGAACACAAATATGAGATCATGGAGGTGATTAAACATAAAAGTGAAGATTAATATCAAGGAATTAATAGCTAGACCTGATGAATTAGTTAGGAAGATAAGTACTTAATTACTAAGACTTCATTTCAAAGATAGACAAGCATTTTGAGTTGAGGGTGAATTTCTCTGCCACCTATGCTCATGTTTTTCTAGACATTAAATTAAATATACTTGAAATTTCATTTTACTAGGGAAATCGAATTCAAAGATCCTGGGAATCTGGGATGATGTAATTTAGAAGCTAGGATTTTGCAATTTAAAGTTGGAGGTTTATAACAAGTGAAATGGAGAATATATATGATAGTTGGTTTTTGAGAATCATATGTCGATGCGAGTTTGTGTCCCGCTTTAAATAATTAGAGGCTTGTTTGTCTTACACGCAATTTGCCTTATTAATTAATAATACCACAATATTTTAAACAAAATGGACGTAGAATTGAACGACTTTTGCCTTGGGATGACATGCTGGTTGGATTTACAAAAAGAATTCTTGTTTGTAAATATGTTATATCTTAATTTCATGTTTGGATTGAGGTTAACAAGATGATAAAAATTAAGAGGATAAAAATCTTTGCATCACAAATTCTTATTTTTCAATATGAAACTTTTACTACATTATTTTTTACCCTCCTATTATCTTCAACCCGATAAAAATCACAAAGTATTGTATAGTACTGGACGAGAGAATAATTACCTTCTGGTGTGAATAACATGTATGGAATGTTGATAGCACCCTCAACATGACCTTTCTTGAACTCATCGACAGTCCTATCAGACAAATAATAAAATCAACAAGAATTAACTGCTGACCAGGAAACAAAAAAAAAATGCAAATATAAAGTAGAATAAGATGCTACCATATTAATTAAGCACAAGTTTTTGTGCATGCCTGATATTCTCTTAGAATATATTTTATTATACTAAAAAGATTCAAATAAGAACTTAGAATACCTGACATCCAAATAGCGATGATCCAATTGCACAAGTTCTTTAGCAACTTTGACATCTATCGTCGGGATTGGTTCACAACTTCAAGGAGAAACATAACACTAAAATTCAGACATCCAACTCAAAATCAATTTTCAACCCATGATTGAGCGCCTAACTGTGGGTTAATTTTGAAATTTAGTTAGCATAGAGTAGATAAAAATATATTCATAGCACCTTTCTACGGATTCAACAGACAACTTGGAATACGCTGACGACATCATCAGTTGAACACACTTAACATTTCCATTCTCGGTCATCACCGGTTGAACGCTCTTAACATCTCCGTTCTCGACCATTACCGGTTGAACACTCTTAACATCTCCGTTCCCGGCCATCCTCGGAATGATAAGAAACTAAATTTGGGAAAATTGGATGGTGCTTGAATTTGTGTTGGGTGATGGGATGTGTGGGTGCTATTCTTTTTATAAGTGGATGCTTCTTTACTAGCAACACAAAAACACAAGACTATACAAATCACATTTATAATGACCCCACTTGGTTGTTTCTTGTCTGAGCCTTACTGACGCCATTGCTGCCGTTAGCTTCCAATTTTATAAGATATCTTATCATAAACTTAAATATAAGTTTTGAGTCTTTTGACAATAATCATGAACTTTATCATAAACTTTAAGTAGAACATTTATGTGTATTAATTATAGGTAGCTACATGCAGTGGTGGGGTGTCAGGGCAGCCGAATTCTCATGGATTTTGGAAAATCGTCTAATTAATAACATGAAACATTTTTGACATTAATGGAATTTATATTGATTTAGCTAGAATTTCCTCAACACCATTAGTAATATAGCTGCATGATGAACATCAAAATTATATGTTATGTTCAATTTAAGATTTTGACCTCCCCTTGGCTAAAATCCCAAAAATCACCCTAACTATGTGTGCATGACTGCACATCTGGTGAGGCCGAATTTAGTAATTTAAGTTTGCACACTAATTAAACATGCTTTGATGGCGACTTATATTAGAATTTCCCTTCAATATCAAAAAAATATATATCTATTTGCCAATCATGGTAGTTTGCAAGAAGAATCATGTGAGAAAGAAATTCAAAAAGTGAAACTTAACTATTAGTCTGTTAGAGCATCCCTTATCGGGATGTTTTTCCCGGTCATCCGGGGTGGGTCGAAGATGACCCAGGTCATCTTCGCCCGGGTCGTCGACCCGGTCGTCCCGTGTTAGCCAACCCGGATGCGCCACGTGGCGCGTCTGGTTTTTTTTTTGTAATTTTTTTTAGTTTTTAGTTTTATTTATTTGTTAAATATTTGTTTTAGATGTTAGGTTGATTTATTTGTTGGAGATGTTGGGTTTAATTTTTATTTGGTTTAAATATGTTGGGGTATTATTTATTTGTTGAAGATGTTGTATTTAATTTGTATTTGGTTTAAATACGTGGGGATATTATTTCGTAAATAATTTTATATTAAAACTATATTAGCACACTTAGATTGGAACAGATTATTTGCACAATGTCAAGAAGGAGTGCGTAAAGACGTCGAACGTGCATTTGGAGTGCTGCAGGCGCGGTGGGCAATCATAAAAGCTCCTGTTCTTGCGTGGAACGTTGACCTGCTGAGCAAGATCATCACTGCGTGCATCATAATGCACAACATGATAGTAGAGGACGAACGAGACTCATATTCCACTCTTTATGATACAACAGAGTTTGATCAGGACCTCCCGCCCAACTTAGGGGGCACATCAACTCTGGGTTCGAATCAGTTCTCCACCGGTCGTGTTGTCAATCTTGAGACGTACATGGACACCAGAGAACGCATTCGTGAAAAAAACAGGCATCTCGCCCTAAGATATGACTTGATCGAGCACATATGGCAACGATTCGGGGGAACCTCAAATTAATTTTTTTTAGTAGTATGCATTTTCATTTTAATGAAATTAAGGTAATGTAATATTTTATTGTATTACGCTACGTATAATGGTTTAAATAAATATGTATTTTGTTTTTTATTGATAAAAATAATTATTTGCTTATTAATAAATATTTGTTTGAATTATTAATGTTTTGAGTAAATATAATTGATTTTGGAATATAATAAAAGTTAGTGGAAATAAAAGATGATGTGGAGGAGAGAGGTAGGTTGTTGTGGGTTGTGTTGGGTTGTGGTTAAGAGATGAATAGTGTAGGAAAGAGAAGAAGGTGGGTTGAGGAAAGAGAAAGCTAATGTGGAAGAGAGAGAAAGTTGATTTTGAAGAGAGAGAAAGCTGATGACCGGGTCATCCAAGTCATGGTTAGTGATGGTCTTACGACTTACAATATTATGATTTACTTTGATTTGAAAAGCTTGAAAAGTCCAGTATAAAAAATGTGATCTCTTAGGCTAGTGGTGTGGCATGTTTCACATTTCTTGCGACGAGGTAACGAATAAGATTGAGATAGTGTGGCTTAGTGCATGCATACTATATATAGATATTGGCATAGGGCCAATATATCATAGTATATATCTAGCAGAATCTCAATTTTTATGAGTGCAACAAGCAGAGAAAGAATGAGTGGAGGTGTAAATGGGTAGAAATTTACCCGCAATCCGCCCCGCCTAACGCGGGTTGTGGACAAAAAATTGTTACCCGCCAACCCGCCACCCGCACAACCCGCATAATAAGCGGGGCGGGTTGCGGTTTTCTCTCAATCCGCCCGTACCCGCATAAGCCATATATTTTTTTGTATTTAGTTTCCATACCATTCAAATTTAGTAGTTAATAAAGTCGAATAACCTTAAGACATGCATTAAAATATACAAGAGGAAAAGTAAACTCGTTCAATCTATCACACTCAACCGTTCAAGTAGTTTATAGTAATGTTTTAAAAACCAAACCGAAGAGTTAACCAAAAACAGCTGGATTCGGTTCAAAGTGGTCGAACTGATGGTTCAACCTGGTCCAACCGATGATGACGTCAACATGACATCAACATTTTGTGAACTGAGGGTTGAACCAAACCGACTTTGTAGCGGCGATCAAATAGACGGTCCGACCGATTGAACCTATTTTTCGTATTATTTTTTTACATAATAAGTAATAACCAAGTGCCTAAACTATGAACAATTAATCAAAAAATTACTTATCTGTAAAATAACTTAATTAAAACCTGTAAACAAAAATCAAGTGATCGCGAGGGGTGGAGGAGCGGTGAGGGGTGGAGGTGAGCGGTTGGGGAAGGAGTAGTAAAAAGTAAAAATCCTAAGATTTGGGTCAAAAATGAACAAAAAATAAAACAGTAAAAATCAAATCTTGTTTAAATTGAAAAACCCCGGTTCATTTTGGTTTTCTTCGGTTCACTCGGTTCATGAGGAGGGGGGTTGACAGAACCGACCGGTTTGCTACCGGTTCACGGTCCAATCCGGTCCGACCGTCGGTTCGGTCCGGTTTTTAAAACTGAGGTTTATAGATGAGATGAGTTGTATCAGATATTAAATAAAAAAGTTATCATCAACACATAAGTGATTAGGTAGGATGTGGTCTTTCTTGGATTATATAATCTGAAACTTTAACGTCATTGCCAGCGTCATTAGTTAGATCTTATTTAGGCAAATACAGAGTCAGGAAAGTCTTGATTGCAAACATATTTGCATGTTGTAGAAGCCATTTTGAGTGTTGGACGGGGAGTTTATAAATAACAGTTGTGACTAATTTGGTGCTTAAACAGCATAACAAAGAGCCTGAGGCTGAGATGTCTTGGATTATTCTCATTTCATTACCTCAGTTTTTATCGAATTATGAGGATTTAAATATTACATTTGATTTTCACCTAAATAACATATGAACTCGATGTTGAAGCCTGTAGAACATGTTGTAGACTGAACATATCTAGTATTTCCCTGTTTCAAACAACATTTTTATTTGTCATTCTCATTTTGATTTTGTGGTTTTCCTCTTTAGCTTGTTATGTTTCTTACTATTCGTGGTTGGTTTTGCTAAATGAGATTACCTAATGGCAAGATTTGCCTAAATTGCGAATTCATTCAAGGTCTCACTTTTGCTTAGGGTGTCCAAGATCTGATCCAACCTAAAAAAACCTGATCAAATTCCTAAATTCATAAAGTATAATACCTTAAATTCCTTAAACTTCAATCATATTTTATAACGACAAATATCATAGTATCTACCAGAATCTCAAGTTTTAAGAGTGCATCTCGAGAAAACATTGGGCCAGGCGGATAAATTTCCTCTTAACAAAGGAACAAATAAAATCTTGGAAGCCCTAGCAAATAATATCTCCAAACTTCATCAATCCGAAATAGACAATTCTATAGTTTGAAGTTTTTTAATATCTTCACACATTTAAATGAACAATAAAAAAAAGAATTTTATGATACTACTAAGAATGTTTACTAACAAGTAACAAGTAGATTACTAATCAACACTAACAAAATCAAAGCTAGAAAGAAATAAACTATACTAATATTCGCATTTTGTGCTAATTCTTTTGAAAAATGTTCAAGTTTAAAATGAATTTTTGTAAGTTGAAATAATTATGAAGTAAATTCTTCTCAATATTGAAATTTAGACTGCGGACATTATTACATGAGTTATTACATAAGTCACAAAGAGGTAGATTTTTTAAATTTAAAATTGCAAGATTTTTTTGTTTGTTTTGTGCCCAGAAAATATCTAACAACTTATACTAAAAATTCTCGGAATTCATCATAAACTTAACCCTAAAGTAAATAGGACGTCTGGTCATGTAACTGAACCAGTAATTGTCAGGTAATTGTCCCTTAAGCCCTATTACTAGAAAGACTCGATAACTGACCCCTTCCATTCTTTAGCCAAGCCCAAGCGACGCAATTCCATGTTTGGGGAGGGAGACTTAGACCACGTACCATTGTAGGGTTCGGTTCACCCAACGAGCATCTTCAGAGCGCGCTAGCACGATGTTGCCGGATGGCTCCAGGATTCATGACATGCATGTTGACTTTTAGATCTTAATCAAGTTAGTTTGATGATTAGTCAACGTAATATTACTTAATCAAGTTTGGTCAAATATATTTGAAGCATTGAATACATACTTGTATTATGCATATTTTTATTTTAATAGGTGATCAAGATTTAATTAACAAATGGATTGAAGTCAAGACATGTAATCAAGTTCTTGAATACATGTATTCTATCTTTTGAGTTCTTAGGAAACTTTTGTAAATTCGAGCAAATTGATGCATGGATCCTCTACACACCTTAGAACATCTTTAAGATTGATTCCCACGAAAACACATCCAAGCGAAACTTGAATTGAGTCCACATTTGACCAAAATAACAAAACCCACATGTGCAAAACTGCCCAAAACCGTTTGACCATTGGGAATCCTGATCGATTGTTTGGCGTGCAGTATTAGCTCAACGACTAATTTTAGAATATGAAGTCAAAACTCAACGTTTGGATAATTTTGAGGTTGCGCTTCATATCCAAACCTCAAGTTCTATGTTTGCTTGTTTGGGTTTTGAACTATTGAGTTTCCGCACCTCTTATGAAAAACTCAAAACTTCAAACTCAGTTTGGGCAATTATGGGATGACCTCTGCGTTTTGCAAAGCATTGGTACTGGTTGATGTTTTGCAAAACAAAATTTACAAGTTAAAATGGGCGACCCAAAACTCAAAACTCGACTCCCAGATAAGTATGTTTGGATAACTAGATATGAGTTTTGATGTTTGCAAAACTCAAAATCTTGAAACTCAAGTTATCCCAACACCCAAAGTAAATAAATATCTACAGAGTTCTCAATAGGTATGCAAACAAATACGAACCATCCGCAGATAGTCCAGTTCGCATATGTTTTTTAAGGATATGAACATCATTTTTCCGTATCCGGGTTGATACAGATACATATATTGATTTCAATTTTTTGCAAATACATATGCATATTTGCATATTCTGGTCGGATAAAAATACATATATCCGCAAGATTAATATAATATTTTCATTATAATACAATACTGGGACTACAGTACCGATGGTTGTTTGCGGATTTGGTCACCAATATGTTGTTGTTGAGGTTGTTACTTTAAGATCTTGGGGGGATTGTTATTGGCTATCACCCCGCCTTTGGAGTTTGGTGTAATGTGTCATTTGTGCAATGTGTTTGTTGTAGTTGGTCCACTACCTGTATCAAACCTGAGTATTGAGGCTAGTAATATTGAGTCCACTTTTATTGAAGAATGTAGCAAAACTTTCTTGGTTTGTTTCGGTTTCTAGAACAAAATATTATGATTTGAGTATTTGACATGTATGATGTGTTTGAACATGTCATGTTGAATTGTAGTTGGTCCACCACCTATAAAGTGCCAAAATAGCGAGGGATGGAGATAGTAATCCAATTTTATCATGAACTGTAACAATTTTTCATATTTCCTCTTCTTGACCGAATTAAGATGATGTGGCATGTATGATGTATTTAAACTTGTTGAATTTTAGTTGGTACATTGCCTTCTTAAACCTCAAGTACTAATGTTGAAGATAGTGGTCCAATTTTAGTGTTGATTGTATTGTACTTTCCGTGTTTAAAAAGGTGGGACTATCATTCCCATATAATGAAGTGAGGAGATAATAAGTCCAATTTCATTATGAATTGTAATAAAATTTTCGTCGTTAGAAATGTGAGACCATCTTTCCAACATAACTGTACGTAAGATATTTTGTTGTTCTGGGATCGCAGGAAGTTGGTGCTGGGATATCATCCGCCTTAAAGAGGTGTTTCTTTCAACTTCTCACCGTAATTTGATATTTGATAATGTTTCAACTTCTAGAACGTAATCTAATGATAAACTTAAAACAACAGAGCAAGAATAAGAACTCAAACAAACAAATAGCTGCTGTCAAAATGTAACATCCCGAAACAGCGGAAAATTTAAAACTTAAAACAGATATAAGAATCAACGCCGGGATCGTCACCAAACCACAAGTATATTTATAATACAAGGTACAAACTGTACGATACAAGAGTCAAGGATGATTACAACCCACACAAAAGATATACAACACATGTACAAGAGAAAATCATCCACCTCGAACAATAAAAGGACAGGATCTGGTCTGGGTGCTCCTGCCCGCAGTCACCACCTCCTACTGACGTGCACGACCTGACATGTAAACAAACAATGCCTGAGTTTCCCCTAGGGAAACCCCGTATGCCAAACCCCTAAATACGAAGATAATAGATGTTCTCTGCTTCTGAATTATCTGATTCTGACGAGGATATTGGAATCTTTGATCCCAATATCTGAGGTTTTCTTTTTGGGTTTTGGTAGTTAGTAGTTTCCTTCCAACTATGATCATAATGTTTGTTTCTTGGTCCTCCACTGAGTCTTCCCAAACTCAAAACCGAACCGCTTTCAGAACTAGAGTAATCTGCAGGTTCAGCAACTGACCTTGGTGCACTGCTACGTACAGAGGCTTCTGTCTGATCTTCTGAACTATTGCTATCAGAGTCATATCTTGGAACTGCTGGTTTTCTATTTCGTCCTTGAACTTCTCTGCCTTTTGTTCTTGGAAACAAATGATTAGATAAACCGGAAACGTCCTTTGGTGGGTATTCGTTTACTTGTTGTTTAGAACGCCTTGGACAATACTGCAATGACAAATCAGAAAGGGCACTATCTATTTCTCTAGAAAGTGAACCGGTCTCTTGTCGAACGTATCCTGCAGAAAAAGCACCAGAGCTCCTGCGAAATCTGTAGGATTCTAGCTTAATCCTAATCCTAATTGTGCTTTGATGTTGATTAGGTGGTGATTAGGGGGAGATGGAGATGGATGACTTGGATTGAATGTGGGTGGATGTGTGGTTGAGATGGAGAGGAGTGGAATGGATGGTGGAGATGGAAGGATGGGGAGATATTTAGAGGTGAATTCTCTCCCTCTCTTCCCTCACGTTCCCTCTCTCTCTCGTTGATCTCTCTCTCTCACTCACGTTCTCTCCCTCTCTCAGTGCATTCCGGCGAGGAAGAAGGGGTGTTCTCCAGCATAGGAAGGATCGGCTCGAGTGGTGGATTGGAGGTGAGTTCCTTGTGTGCCAACCGTTCCTTTTGCTTCGTTCTCTCTCCCTCAACCTAACTCGAGTTCTGTGGTCGTGGGTGGTAGTTGGAGGTTGCCGGAGGTGGTGTTGTGGCTGTGGATCGTTGAGGAGGTGATTGATCGTCGTTTGGACGCGAGAGTCGTCGACGGATCGTATTTGGGGAGACGTGCTCGTGGAGGCGGCGTCGCGGTTCTTCAAAGGTCTCTTCAGACCTTCCGGTATGTCAAGCTCGCTCACTTAATTACCGTGAGTATTTGGAAGTCGACGGTAGGCCGTTCGGCTCGTCGCAAATAAATGTGCAGCAGATTTCACTGCCTGATCGGTCGACCGGTTGGTGCAAACGGTCGACCGTTCGTGAAGAAAATACGGGTTCTGCCTGAAATCGATCGAACGATGCCTTGTGGCGGTTGACCGATTGTGCATAAAAGGCAAACCTGGTGAGTTTCGGTCGACCGGGTCCCCTTTGCCGGTCGACCGTGTGCACTGTCTTAAGTCGGTTGGGAGCGTTGACCATCTAAACGGTCGACCGCTCTTTGACTTGTTCGACCGTGACTTAAGTGAGTTGGGTGGTCAGTTCGACTGAATGTGGGTTCGGTCGACCGGACCTGCGTGTTGAGCGTGAGGAACGCTCTGGATGAAATCGGTCGACCGAGGAGGTCTCAGCGTTCGACCGGTTTCAGGACGCGAGAGAGGGATTATTCCCTGTGGGATCGGTCAACCGAAGGATGCTCGGAGTTCGACCGATCGAACGTTTTGTTCGTTGAACCTGGGAGTTGACCATCTAAACGGTCGACCGTCCCGTGATTTGGTTCGACCGAACGAGTGTGGTTTTGGGAATCGGTCGACCGATGGAGTGTCGGTCGAGGTGGATTGCCCTGTATTTGCTTGATTCGGTCGACCGAGACTTTTGGTTCGGTCGACCGTTTGTGTCCTGTTTTGCACTATGGAGGTGCTGTTGTCGTGGTTGTCAGTGTGGGGCGAGTTGTTGGCTTTTTGGCCTTAATCTATGTTTTGATGATTTATTTAACCTAATCTTAATTATGATCATGTAGAGTAGCACACATTGTGTATTGCATATATATTGTTTTGTGCTAACCTCTACAGGTGATCAAGACTCAAGGAAGAAAGGAAATCAAGTCAAGACATGTAATCAAGCTCATTTGAAGACATGTATTTTTGTATTTCTTTGAGTCTTTAGGAACTTGTGTATTTTGAGCATACTTGAGCTAAAATCAACTTAAACACACACTAGGTTCCTTATAGAAGTCACACACAAAATTTCACATAATTTGGACTTCAATAGATCACCCAAACTTAGACCGGAAAACACCTAAACCTGAACCCTAACTGTCAGCCCACATTCGGTCGACCGATACAGGCCGTTCGGTCGACCGGATGATCAAGTAATCCAGTTTGTGTTTTCCTGTCTAGTTTCGGTCGACCGTTTAACCTTACGGTTCCGACCGTTATTTTTGTCGTATTTACCCAACGGTCGTATTCGTATTAAAACCATATACACCTCCATATACTTTACCAAACGGTCGAACCATTTGCCCAGTTCGGTCGACCGTTTAACCTTGTCAAAAATCCCTGCTATCGGTCGATACGATTTCGTTCAACCGATCCATTTATCCCTCTACCGAAACGCTTATTCGGTCGACCGGTAACCTTGTTCGGTCGACCGGTAACCTTGTTCGGTCGACCGTTTATTTAATTGACTTAAGATTTCGGTCGACCTCTCCATATTTCGGTCGACCATATCCTTAAAGAACCTAAGCGTTCGGTCGACCGTTTCACCGTTCGGTCGACCGTTTCTGGACAGATTTGCAGCCCGAATTTTCTGCTTTGTGTATCTTGCACAAAACCCTATCAAATCTTGTCCCAACGGATCTTTTCTCTCTAATGCCTATATAAGGAGTTGTAAAACACATTTTAACACAACTCTCCCACTACAAACTTGTTCCAAACTTTAGAGAGAAAACACTCAAAGCTTCAAACCTTCCACACTTAGTGATCAATTCCTGAATCCTACTCAAGTGTGCTCAAGATTTAGAGAGTGTTGCTCCACTCAAGTTCTCATTTGTTGTCAAAAGAGTAAAGGCTCCGGTGAAAGCCCGAAGCATCATTCTCGGATTGTGAGAAGAGGATTCCAAGCTCGGCGAGGGTTGTTCGCGAGTTTGACGGTTGTAAAGGCGTTCTCTCCCGGCCCGGAACGGGGAGTGGTTAGTGAAGTCGTGAGCGGAGCTCGGTGATCCGAGCGGAGCTCGGTGATCCGAGCGGAGCTTGCAAGAGAGGACTAGGACCCGGGTGGGGTGCCGAACCTCTATAAAAACGCCGAGTCGATTTGTGGTTTGCATATTCCTACACTTGCTTGTTTTAGTTTAAATTCCGCTGCATTTCTTTGATCGAATAAACAAGTAGGTAATTAGGTGATTAGCATTAATTGTGGACCCATAAACCTACACGATCCTACACGAGTCGTAGTGCCGATGTTCTTCCGGCAAGTGTGCTAGGGTGCACGAGTGTTGCGGTGGTTGGTTGAGATTAGACCTGGAGCCCCGTAACTGTGTGAGAGCTGTGGTTGGTTGAAATTAGACCTGGAGCTCAGCTAGTCTGTACGGAGTTGGTTGAGATTATACCTGGAGCTCCGTAGTGCGTTCGGGTTGGTTGAGATTAGACCTGGAGCCTGAGCAGGGACCGCGTGTAGGGGTTGGTTGAAAATAGACCTGGAGCCCTTAGACGTTTGGGTTGGTTGAAATTATACCTGGAGCCCTTGGTCGTGTCGTGGTAGCTGCGGTTGGTTGAGATTAGACCTGGAGCCCAGCTTGGCGACGAGTGTGTGTCGCGGCGGTTGGTTGAAAATAGACCTGGAGCCCTTAGACGTTTGGGTTGGTTGAAATTAGACCTGGAGCCCTTGGTCGTGTCGTGGTAGCTGCGGTTGGTTGAGATTAGACCTGGAGCCCAGCTTGGCGACGAGTGTGTGTCGCGGCGGTTGGTTGAGATTAGACCTGGAGCCCCGTGACTGTGGTGGGTGCGGCGGTTGGTTGAGATTAGACCTGGAGCCCCGTGACTGTGGTGGGTGCGGCGGTTGGTTGAGATTAGACCTGGAGCCCCGTACCTGCGGTGTGTGTTGTGGTTGGGTGAGAGAGCCTTGGAGCCCATCCTGGTTGTGATGTTTTTCGTGTTTAGTAGAATTGCATGCTAGGGTGCCTTTTCATTTCATGCATTTAGAGTTTGGCATACGGGGTTTCCTTCTGGAAACTCAGGCATTGTTGCATGTTTACTTTCAGGCCGTGATCGGCGTTAGGGGGTGGTGACCGAGGAGAGGAGCGCTGCTACAGGATCCAGCTTTCTCTCGGTTGAGGTCATGTGATTACTGTTTCCTTCGTTTATGTTTTTGATGTAATCACCACTTTTGTAAACTCTATTGTTCGGATATATATATATATATATATATATATATATATGTTGGTGCACCTGTGTTCCTTTATTTGCGGAATATCCTCTGTTGATTGAGTGTTTATAAATTTTAAATTTTCCGCTGCTTTGAGGATGTTACAACTTGGTATCAGAGCGGTCGGTTCCAGTGTCCTTATCCAAGGAAACCACCATTAGAGTTTTAGAGTCTGCATTAGTTCATGCATTCATGGTTTTGATGTGTGTTGTTTTCTTTGTGTATAGATGCCTCCGAGACGCGTAAGACCTCCCCCACGGGACCGCAGCACCAGTAGTGAGACTGGGGGCACAGACTGGGCAGAGGAGCGGCGGATGCTCTATGACACGGTGGGTTGACTTGGAGCGATGTTGGATCGCCAGTCAGGCAGAGGAGAGCCAACGGCGGCAGGAGCGATGCTCGACCGCTTTATGAGACAACACCCGCCTACTTTCGATGGTAGAGGAGAGTCTGAGGCTGCAGAGGATTGGGTCCTGAAGATTCAGGAGATCCTGCAGGCGATTGAGTGCCCGCCTGAGAGGCAGACAGCCTTGGCAGCTTATGTGTTGGGCGGAGACGCGTCCAACTGGTGGAGGACCACATCTGCTGTGGTGTTTGAGGGCAGGGCTGAGGTCAGCTGGGAGGAATTCCTACGGGAGTTCAATGAGCAGTATTTCCTAGAGCATGTCAGAGATGGGAGGAGAGAGGAGTTTATGACTCTCGAGCAGGGAAATGCGACCCTGGCTGAGTATACCAGGAGGTTCAACGCGCTGGAGCGTTACTGTCCGGAGATCTGTGTGACGCCGCTGCAGAGGGCGAGGAAGTTTATACGGGGGCTGAGGAAGCACCTCCGTACTCAGGTGACCTACAGTATGCCACAGATGCTGGCAGATGCGGTGAGATTTGCGACGCTCATTGATCAGGATTACCAGCAGAATTATGCTGAGGCCAGGAGAGCACCGGGGAAGGTCAGTGGACGTCCGGGTGCTCCGCTAGCAGGGAACCCAGGCAAGAGGCCCCGGATCGGAGGAGGTGGATCACGCCAGCCTGAGGCGTGCAGAGGTTGTGGTCGAGTTCACTCCGGAGAGTGTTGGGGCCGTGTAGTGTGCCACGGGTGTGGCAAGCCAGGTCATTTTGTGCGGGATTGTCCGAGTGGGCCAGACGGGTCCAGCAGGCAGTCAGGGCAGCCAGCAGGAGGCAGAGGCGGAGGTCGTCGACCTTTTGCGCCGTCGCAGCAGCAGGGTTAGAGGACTGGACGGGTCTTTACCATCCAGGCGGATGAGGCGAGAGATGCCAACACGGTGGTGGAAGGTACGTTTTTTGTTGCTGGGTTGAGTGCGAGAGTGCTGTTTGATTGTGGGGTCACTCACTCGTTCATCTCGGAGCGATTTGCGAGCGTGTTGGGCCGTACCCCTGCGATGTTGACTGCCACGTTGGAGGTCAGCACACCCTTGGGTCTGGTGGGCATTGTGGGGAGCTTCCTCCCCAGCGCCACGATTGTTTCGGGAGATCAGGAGTTTCCGGCTGACATGATCTTGTTGCCGATGGAGGACTTCGACGTCATACTGGGGATGGATTGGCTGTCCCAGTACGATGTGCGAGTGTTGTGCCGGGAGAAGAAGATTCTGATCCCGAGGAGGGGTCTACCTGATGTGCTGATCAGGGGGACGAAAGATAGAGGAGGCAGAGTGATCGTATCAGCAGTGAGGGCACAAAAGTTGTTGCAGCAGGGTTGCAGAGCTTTTGTGGCCACTTTGGTAGTTCCAGATCCAGAGGCGAGGAGATTAGAGGACATTGAGATTGTTTGGGAGTTCCCAGATGTATTTGCAGATGATGTCACTGGGTTGCCGCCTCACAGAGAGATTGAGTTTGAGATCGATTTGGTAGCTGGGACTACGCCGCAGTCGAAGGCGCCGTATCGGATGACACCTGCTGAGCTGGCAGAGGTGAAGAAGCAGTTGCAGGACCTGATGGATTCGGGATTTATCCGCCCAGTGTCTCACCTTGGGGAGCGCCAGTACTCTTCGTGAAGAAGAAGGACGGATCACTGCGGATGTGTATTGATTACAGGATGCTGAACAAGGTTACCGTGAGGAATTGGTATCCCTTGCCCAGGATCGAGGACCTGTTTGACTAGTTGCAGTCAGTGCAGGTGTTCTCGAAGATTGATCTGCGATCCGGTTATCATCAGTTGAGGATCAGAGAGGCAGATGTGCAGAAGACAGCATTCAGGACGAGGTACGGGCATTACGAGTTTCTGGTGATGCCGTTTGGGTTGACGAACGCGCCTGCAGCGTTTATGGATTTGATGAACAGGACGTTCAGTCAGTACCTCGACCGGTTTGGGATCGTCTTCGTGGACGATATTTTGGTTTACTCGCCAGATGTGGAGCAGCATCAAGAGCACTTGAGAGTTGTACTTGGCATTTTGCGGGATCATCAGTTGTATGCCAAGCTATCGAAGTGCGAGTTCTGGCTGAGCAGTGTCGCCTTCTTGGGACGCATCGTGTCAGGTGACGGGATTTCCGTAGATCCAGCGAAGGTCGAGGCCATTACACAGTGGAGAGCCCCGACGAGTGTGGCAGAGGTCAGGAGTTTTGTGGGTCTAGCGGGCTATTATCGCCGCTTTATTCAGGATTTCTCGAGGTTGGCTTCGCCGTTGACGGCTCTGACGCGGAAGGGCGTCGAGTTCGTGTGGCCCCAGAAGTGCGAGGACAGTTTTCAGGAACTGAAGAGCCGGCTGACGACTGCTCCAGTTCTGACACTTCCCAGTGGCAGTGGTGGGTTTGTGATTTACAGTGACGCGTCAGGAGTTGGACTGGGATGTGTACTTATGCAGCGCGGGCAGGTGGTTACATACGCGTCGAGGCAGCTGAAGGTGCACGAGAGGAACTACCCCACTCATGATTTGGAGTTGGCGGCAGTGGTGCACGCTTTGAAGACCTGGAGGCATTACTTGTATGGCGAGCGATTCGAGGTGTTCACAGACCATCAGAGCCTGAAGTATTTGTTTTCGCAGAAGGAGCTGAATATGAGGCAGCGCAGATGGCTCGAGCTGATTAAGGATTATGATTTCACCAACTCGTACCATCCGGGGAAGGCGAATTCGGTTGCTGATGCTTTGAGCAGGAAGGTGGAGGTCACCGCAGCAGGTCTTTGTATCGAGGAGTGGAAGCTGCTTGAGGCGTTGACCGAGTGGAGACCGTTCACCGATGAGTCGCGAGGTGCAGTGATCGCCGGGCTGAGAGTGGAGCCTCAGTTGGTCTCGAGTATTGTTCAGGCTCAGAGTGCTGATGATGAGTTAGCTGGGTTGCTGCAGTTAGCTGCCAGAGATGGATCAGACTTCAGTATTGGAGTTGATGGTGGGCTGAGGTTCAGAGGCCGTGTCTGGGTGCCGAAGGGAGGAGATCTGAGGCAGGACATTCTGGAGGAGGCGCATAGATCCCGTTACTCGATCCACCCGGGCAGCACGAAGATGTTTAGAGATCTTCAGAGGAATTTCTGGTGGAAGAGGATGAAGACGGAGATCGCAGAGTTTGTTGGCAGATGTCTGATTTGTCAGCAGGTGAAGATTGAGCACCAGAGACCTACAGGGCCGATGCAGAGGATCGAGCTTCCAGAGTGGAAGTGGGAGCACGTGACGATGGATTTTGTCACCGGGCTGCCGAAGACGAGAGGATTCCACGACGCGATTTGGGTTATAGTCGATCGACTGACCAAGTCGGCGCATTTCTTAGCTATCCGGACCACGTTACCTCTGGAGGGTCTAGCTAAGTTGTATATTGAGGAGATTGTCAGGCTTCATGGAGTGCCCGTGAGTATTATTTCAGATTGAGATCCGAGGTTCACCTCCAGATTCTGGGGGAGTTTGCAGCAGGCCTTGGGGACTCGGTTGAGGTTCAGTACGGCATTCCATCCGCAGACAGACGGTCAGTCTGAGAGGACCATCCAGACGCTAGAGGATATGTTGCGAGTGTGTACTCTGGATTGGGCAGGTCATTGGGATGAGCATCTGCCATTGATCGAGTTCGCCTACAACAACAGCTACCATTCGAGCATTGGGATGGCACCGTACGAGGCCCTGTACGGGAGACCGTGTAGATCACCGGTATGCTGGAGTGATGTAGGCGAGAGACAGCTAGTTGGTCCTGAGATTGTGCAGATGTATGCTGAGAAGGTTGATGTGATCAGGCAGAGACTAGCGACTGCGCAGAGCAAGTAGAAGAGCTACGCGGATAGGCGTAGGCGAGAGCTGAGATTTGAGGCAGGTGACCATGTCTTCCTGAGGATTTCACCATCTCGAGGAGTGATGAGGTTCGGGAAGAAGGGGAAGCTCAGTCCGAGGTATGTCGGACCGTTTGAGATTCTCGAGCGGATTGGAGAGGTTGCCTACAGGGTAGCGCTGCCGCCGCAGTTTTCGGGTCTTCACAACGTCTTCTACGTTTCGATGTTGAGGAAGTACGTAGCGGATCCTTCTCATGTGATTCAGTTGGAGGTTCCAGAGATCCGTCAGGATTTGTCTCTTGAGGAGAGATCGGTGGAGATTGTGGATCGGATGGAGCATCAGTTGAGGAGGAGGACCATTCTGATGGTGAAGGTCAGGTGGCAGCACCACAGTGAGCGAGAGGCCACTTGGGAGATTGAGGAGGAGGTCCGGAAGGAGTTCCCGGAGTTGTTTGGTGAGCATCAGTCTTAATTTCGAGGACGAAATTCTTTTAGGAGGGTGGATTGTAGGATTCTAGCTTAATCCTAATCCTAATTGTGCTTTGATGTTGATTAGGTGGTGATTAGGGGGAGATGGAGATGGATGGCTTGGATTGAATGTGGGTGGATGTGTGGTTGAGATGGAGAGGAGTGGAATGGATGGCGGAGATGGAAGGATGGGGAGATATTTAGAGGTGAATTTTCTCCCTCTCTTCCCTCACGTTCCCTCTCTCTCTCTCTCGTTGATCTCTCTCTCTCACTCACGTTCTCTCCCTCTCTCAGTGCATTCCGGCGAGGAAGAAGGGGTGTTCTCCGGCATAGGAAGGATCGGCTCGAGTGGTGGATTGGAGGTGAGTTCGTTGTGTGCCAACCGTTCCTTTTGCTTCGTTCTCTCTCCCTCAACCTAACTCGAGTTCTGTGGTCGTGGGTGGTAGTTGGAGGTTGCCGGAGGTGGTGTTGTGGCTGTGGATCGTTGAGGAGGTGATTGATCGTCGTTTGGACGCGAGAGTCGTCGACGGATCGTATTTGGGGAGACGTGCTCGTGGAGGCGGCGTCGCGGTTCTTCAAAGGTCTCTTCAGACCTTCCGGTATGTCAAGCTCGCTCACTTAATTACCGTGAGTATTTGGAAGTCGACGGTAGGCCGTTCGGCTCGTCGCAAGTAAATGTGCAGCAGATTTCACTGCCTGATCGGTCGACCGGTTGGTGCAAACGGTCGACCGTTCGTGAAGAAAATACGGGTTCTGCCTGAAATCGATCGAACGATGCCTTGTGGCGGTTGACCGATTGTGCATAAAAGGCAAACCTGGTGAGTTTCGGTCGACCGGGTCCCCTTTGCCGGTCGACCGTGTGCACTGTCTTAAGTCGGTTGGGAGCGTTGACCATCTAAATGGTCGACCGCTCTTTGACTTGTTCGACCGTGACTTAAGTGAGTTGGGTGGTCGGTTCGACTGAATGTGGGTTCGGTCGACCGGACCTGCGTGTTGAGTGTGAGGAACGCTCTGGATGAAATCGGTCGACCGAGGAGGTCTCGGCGTTCGACCGATTTCAGGACGCGAGAGAGGGATTATTCCCTGTGGGATCGGTCGACCGAAGGATGCTCGGAGTTCGACCGATCGGACGTTTTGTTCGTTGAACCTGGGAGTTGACCATCTAAACGGTCGACCGTCCCGTGATTTGGTTCGACCGAACGAGTGTGGTTTTGGGAATCGGTCGACCGATGGAGTGCCGGTCGAGGTGGATTGCCCTGTATTTGCTTGATTCGGTCGACCGGGACTTTTGGTTCGGTCGACCGTTTGTGCCTGTTTTGCACTATGGAGGTGCTGTTGTCGTGGTTGTCAGTGTGGGGCGAGTCGTAGTGCCGATGTTCTTCCGGCAAGTGTGCTAGGGTGCACGAGTGTTGCGGTGGTTGGTTGAGATTAGACCTGGAGCCCCGTAACTGTGTGAGAGTTGTGGTTGGTTGAAATTAGACCTGGAGCCCAGCTAGTCTGTACGGAGTTGGTTGAGATTAGACCTGGAGCTCCGTAGTGCGTTCGGGTTGGTTGAGATTAGACGTGGAGCCTGAGCAGGGACCGCGTGTAGGGGTTGGTTGAAAATAGACCTGGAGCCCTTAGACGTTTGGGTTGGTTGAAATTAGACCTGGAGCCCTTGGTCGTGTCGTGGTAGCTGCGGTTGGTTGAGATTAGACCTGGAGCCCAGCTTGGCGACGAGTGTGTGTCGCGGCGGTTGGTTGAAAATAGACCTGGAGCCCTTAGACGTTTGGGTTGGTTGAAATTAGACCTGGAGCCCTTGGTCGTGTCGTGGTAGCTGCGATTGGTTGAGATTAGACCTGGAGCCCCGTGACTGTGGTGGGTGTGGCGGTTGGTTGAGATTAGACCTGGAACCTCGTACCTGCGGTGTGTGTTGTGGTTGGGTGAGAGAGCCCTGGAGCCCAGCCTGGTTGTGATGCTTTTCTTGTTTAGTAGAATTGCATGCTAGGGTGCCTTTTCATTTCATGCATTTAGAGTTTGGCATACGGGGTTTCTTTCTGGAAACTCAGGCATTGTTGCATGTTTACTTTCAGGCCGTGATCGACGTTAGGGGGTGGTGACCGAGGAGAGGAGTGCTGCTACCGGATCCAGCTTTCTCTCGGTTGAGGTCGTGTGATTACTGTTTCCTTCGTTTATGTTTTTGATGTAATCACCACTTTTGTAAACTCTGATGTTCGGATATATATATATATATATATATATATATATATATATATATATATATATATATATATATATATATATATATATATATATATATATATGTTGGTGTACCTGTGTTACTTTATTTACGTAATATTCTCTGTTGATTGAGTGTTTATAAATTTTAAATTTTCCGCTGCTCCGAGGATGTTACAAAATCCATCCCCATCTACCTTTTCAGAGGTGCCTTCCTGTAAGTCCCATTCATCTTGTTCTCTACCATTATTAGTAAAGTTATTGGAAGTATAATTTTCATGTTCCTGATTGCGTCCTCCCACAACTTTACCATCATAACTAGTTTCATTATCCGGTCTGAGATTCTCCCTTTCAGAAGCATATCTCATAGGATAGACTTTTTCTCTTTCTTTTTCGAAATGGTTATTGTTCACGACTTCATCCTTTTGCGGTCTATTTCTAGTGGCTCGTCGCTCAGATGACCTTCTTTCAGAAAATGCATATTCCCTCGCGCTTTCGTCCATATCATACGAAGCTGGAACAGACCTTTCAGAAGCGTAGCTCATAGCAAACTCCTTTTCTCTTCCATGTTCAGAATTGTTATTGTTCATGAACATATCCTTTTGCAGTTTGCTTCTAGTGGCACGTCGCTCAGATAAGTTTCTTTGAGAAAATGCATACTCGCTCTCGCTGTCTTCCACACCAAATGAAGCTGGCATCGACCTTTCAGTTCTGATTTTGGCACTCCCATGACTATTCTCAGACTCATAATTCAATGAATAGGAATAATCTGTCGCATAACTGCCGTCCAGAACATATTCACCCCTCGATTCTCGATGACGTTGTTCACGAGATGCAAGTTCAGCAGCAGCTTTTGCAGCCATACATGCTTTTTCGGCTGATTCGGCTGCTACCTTTGCTGCCGAAAGCTGCATCTGTAAATTCCATGCTCCTATTTTCTTGGCTTTGACTGCTTCCATACCCTCTTAGCGTTTGTTCTGTTTCAGTCGTGTAATGTGAGCCATGTGAGGAAATCAGGGTAAGGGTGTGTTCGAATGCGATAATTTAACTTGAAGGGATTGAGCAAAGTATGAGTGGGTAAAAGTAATTAACTATATTTCAATATGTAGTTTCTAATTACCAATGATCAACTTTTTTCTTCAGATAAGCTTAAGGAAATTTACATTATGTGCAAATTATGGATCTTTAAAGTTGCATTCTTTTGAAGTTCTTGAAGATTTGCAAATGGTGCATTCATGTGTACACTAAATCTCTGAGATGAATGATCAAAGAGAATGAGTTTTTTTCAGAACATTTACATTATTTCATTCTTGGTTCAGTTTGAGAATCAAAACTTGCTCAAGAATTTTCTGCTTTGTTTTGTCAGATTTCTTTGTTGGATTCTGCCTTTTTGGTTCTAAATGTTGAAAATGATTGCAGAATGATATCTGCTCCACTGACCTCGAATTGTTGGTTGAGGCTGAGAATCATATTCTTCGGGAGAAGATGTTTTGTTTTCTGAACCTGAACTAGATCTTGCTGCCCACGACCACTTTGTGCTCTCGTTTTTTTCGTCCAATTCAAACTTCTGGTTGCTCCGAAGTGCCGGATTTGCAGTTTCCATAACCGGTGCACGTGGACTCTCCAAAGAAATCGGCCTATTCTGCAGAAGGTAACACAAATATCGTTATCTTTGACACTCGTTTTCCTAATTACCTTATACTAGATTACTACGGTCGTCTCTACTGACTACTCAGTCTGGAATTAATTGAGTAGTCGCAGAAGGAGCTGAAGATACTTTACATCTTCAACTAGGGGCATTCCATTGATATTTCTGAAGAGTGTATTGTATTCGTGAGTGAAACGAAATTATTTTGTAGTATCCATGATGTGAAACATTTACATTTTCTTTCACTTTCGAAGTGCACGAACTTGTGGAAGAATCTTACTTGGTTCGCTTGACGGGGCCTTTCGAGGGTCTCGCCGAACGATTTTGGTTCCCACTTGACTCCATTCTCCTTGGCTATGCTTCTCAGGACTTTCACTTTGGTTTCAATGTCTGGTGCTCTTGCTGATAACTTCTCAATAATCTAAAAATACAGTTGAAATGAATTACTAATTTGGAATATACAAAATTATTCAAATTAAATTGGTGCTTTTGTTGTTTCTTTGTTTTCTTTTAAAAAAAATGCACAGGACTCCTGCACCATTCTGTTCTGAAAGAAATTAAAAATCAAACCAAAATTTCTTTATTGACCATTTTTTTTGTTTTACCAGTGGACTAACTCCAGAGTCTGGTCTGACTTCCAAAGCTGCTTTTCCAAATTCTTTTCCATATTTTGAAGCAAGATGGTTACGAACGTCCAGAAGCTCTGGTATGTCTGCACATCTTGGTGCTGCAAATATAAGACTGGCCACTGCTTCCTTGAGATCAATAGGGCAGCTCCTGTGTTAATCCCAAAAGCAAGAATGGAATTTCATGATAAATATCTAGGAGTTCCATTGATCACTTTAATTTATTATACATTTGTTTTGAATTTATTTTTATCAATAAATATTAAAGAAAAATGTTTGGGCTTAATCATGGTTTACACCCCCTAACTATGCATCTGTATCACTTTATACCCTTGAATTTTGAAACGTGTCACTTACTGTTAGAACCCTAACCCAGTTTAGGGTTAATCTTGGATTAGAGAGGGTGTTTTGCACGGGGAAGGGTCGTGAACAGGAGATTGCTTGGGGAAGATGAGGGGCTTGCACTGTTGTCGTGGTGGAGGGTGATGGGTTGAGTGTGTAGGGCACTGTAGCGGGGAGAGTTGTATTGGGTTTATAACGTTTCTCTCTCTCTCTCTCTCATTTCATTCCCTTCTACCCTCATTCATTCCTCTCCTTCTTGCGAACCAGAGGGTGCTCGGGAGTTTCCAGTGGCGTGAGGCGTGCGGAGGACGTGCGCGAGGAGGTCACCGGAGGCGACGGGTGCGAGCGGAGCTCCGACGGTTGCGAGCGGAGCTCCGACGGTTGCGTTGTCTTCTTTGAGGTATGTCGCTCCTTAGTTTGGTTTGGTTGTTAACCCTCACGAGAGGGTTGTGTTGGTCGGTCGGAGGAGGTCGGAGACATCTCCGACGTTGAGTTTTGGTGATGAAACCTCGGCTGGCGCGAGGTGGAAGACGACCAACGGTCGACCGGGCCCTTCGGGCGGTCGACCGAATGTAGTGTTTTTGTCTGTCTGTTGTGTTTCGGTCGACCGAGTCCTTGTGTTCAGTCGACCGGAACTTAAGTATATTGGATTTTAATATGCATGTTGTTCGACCGTTTTTATGTGTTCGGTCGACCGTTATATGACGTAGAATACTAGGTTGACCCTGTTAGTTTTTGGTCGACCGAGACCCCTGAGTCGGTCGACCGATAGATTTGAATTTAATGTTGACCAGACTCCGGATTTTGACCTCGTTCGGTCGACCGGTTTTAGACCTTTGTTCGACCGTTGTGGATTGTGTTTTGAGCGCAGCGGTAGACCGTGTTAGGCGTACGACCGATTCCTTTCTGGAACCAGTCGACCGAATCACCTCTTCCGGTCGACCGTTTGAGCCGAGGACAGAATTCCTGGTTCCCTTTTGAATGCCAACTTTGTCCACGGAAACCCGTGTCCTCGCCTTGTGCGTGAGCCGGGAGGTGACGGTGGACGCGTTTTGCGTGCCTGCCCAGGGACTGCCGTGTGGAAAAGTGTGGGTGTTCGGGACGCGTCACCTCCATGTATGGACCGTGACTAAGTTGATGGATTGATTGAACTCATTGTAGTATAGCAGGCCTGAGGGATCGCGGATCCCAATGTTTGATGTTGTGTGGGCACGCAACTGGCGTTGGGTGAGGTGACTACCGGCCTACGGGCTACAGAGGTCGCTGCCCTGCTTTTATAGCGGCGCGGTTGGTGTTTGCGGCTCGTGGAGTTTGATGACCTGGCAAACTTCGGTCTGTACACGTCCGATGTTGTGCCAGACGTTTGTGATGGACCACCGATGTTGTGCCGGTGATGCCGCCGAGGTTGTGCCGGCGATGATGATTGTTGGGTCGAGGTTGTTCCGGCTATGTTGATTCCTCGACTGGGCACCTATCGAGATGATATTGTATTACCTTCCGAGCGACGACCCCGTTGGTCCCTGTGGCTCCGACCACAGAGATTTGCAAATCTGTTTTTCTATCGGCCCGCAGGCGTGACAGATGCTCCCTGCCGAACCCTTCAGTAGTGTAGCCGCGTGTGGGGGGTGCGATGTCGCGTGCTGTAAGACTGCATGTGCCTGCAGTAGGTCTCCTTGGGAGACCCGATGTTGATTATCGGACTGATGTCCTATTTTACCCTTCAGGGGAACTGTTTTCCTTTCTGTTGATGTCATGACATGCTACTAGAATGATAGGTTCATTTGCGTAATGCATGCATATAGGTGAGTTGGCATACGGGGTTTCCTTCTGGAAACTCAGGCATTGTTGTTATATATTTTTCAGGACCACAGTAGGTCCAGTTGGGTGGTGATCGGCGGACACGTGCATTTTGTAGTCGGATCCTCTACTCGGACCACTGAGGTCAACATGATTACGTCTTATCTTCTTTTGTTCTGTTGTAATGATGTATCATTTTGACAAACTCTGATGTAATTTGGTGCACCGCTATTTGTTTTATGAGAAGTAACAGTCCCGCCTTTGATTATTAGTCTTTATTGTTGTGATTGTAAATTTTCAAAATTTCCGTTGTTTCAGGATGTTACACTTACTGTACCTGAAACTTGGTTTTGTAACTCTTTCCACCCCCAAACTTCAAAAGTTCTTTAATTTTCGACATATTTATCATTATTGTTTCATTATTTTTTCATTATCAGGATGTTACACCCAACCCACCCAAAAAAAAACCCTTACCCATGCCCAGGCTACCCCCACCCACCCTACACTCTCTTTCATCCACATCATTTCTTAATTAAACAAATTTAATTCTCACACAACATTTAACAAATTACATTTTATATAAATATAATTTTAATTACATTATAATTATATTTTAACTCGAAATATTGTTAATAATTACTGGTAAATCACGAAATTATTATTAAATATTACGGAGCCACGTTACATTTAAGACAAACTGAAATAGGAAATATTACAATCAAAGTTAAGAAACAACAGTACATATTACATAAACTAAACATTTAAATACTACATGACAAACTACGTTAACCGATTTTCAAACCGCTCCTCGTCCGTAGCGTTGTCATATATGCTCAATTAAATCGCCTTTCAGATCCAAATGTTGGTTCCTGTCACGCACTCGATCTTGATTGACAAAAAACTCGTGAATATCCGCTATACGATCGGTCGAATACGACGTTGCCTCAGCTGAAGTTCCAGGACGATCTTCCATAAATTCGCGAATATCTCCAAAATTAGCATAGTAGTCGCGTTCGTCCTCCACTATCATGTTATGCATGATGATACAAGCTGTCATTATTTTGGACAGAACGTCCTTGCTCCAGGCAAGAGCCGGGTTTCTGATGATCGCGAACCTCGCTTGCAACACTCCGAAAGCGCGTTCAACATCTTTACGCGTTGCCTCCTGCACTTCAGCAAACAATCTGTGCTTCGGGGTGTGAGGGTGAAGGATGGATTGGATGAAGGCCGCCCACTGTGGATAAATACCATCAGTAAGATAGTATCCCATATCATATTGAACACCATTTACCTCATAATTAACAGGTGGTGCTCGGCCTTCTAGTATGTCGTCGAAAACCGGAGATTGTTGCAGGTCGTTCAAGTCATTGCATGAACCCGGTATTCCGAAGAAGGAGTGCCAGATCCATAAGTCGTATGATGCCACCGCCTCAAGGATCAGAGTTGTTTTCCCAGCACGTCCTTGATGTTGTCCCTTCCAAGCAGCTGGGCAGTTTTTCCACTCCCAGTGCATACAATCGATACTCACCATCATACCTGGAAACTCACGTTGCTCACCAACGTAAAGTAGGCATGCCAAGTCATTTGCAGTTGGCCGACGTAAATACTCAGGGCCGAAGATGCGAATAACACCTTCACAGAATTTGAGGAGAGCATTTCTGGATGTTGCCGCACTCATTCGTAGGTACTCATCGATCTCATCAGCGGCAACGCCATATGCTAGCATTCGCATTGCTGCCGTACTTTTTTGTAGACCGGAGATGCTCATCCTACCAGTTGCGTCCGGTGTTCGTTGGAAGAAGACATCAGATGCTTCGATGGCATTGTGGATGCGCAGGAAGACATGCTTTCTCATCCGAAATCTTGTCCTGAAAAGAGTATCAGAATACACAGGGTTGTCAGAGAAATAATCGTCTACAAGGCGTCTGTAACCTAGTTCACGATCTCTATCTGGGTTCGTCGTTCTCCTTCGACGCTGCTTAGGACGTGTAGTCCTTTCGTAAACAACCTGTCCGACTAATTCAATAGCACGGTCCATTAGATTTAATGTCTCATTCCAGTTATCATCGTCGGATTGACCGGAGTTTAAACTATTATCCGACATTGATGAGAGAAGAAGCTAACAAGTTGAGAAGTTAAGGAAATGTGATTTATCAGGAGATAAATAGATGTATTTATAGTTGGGAGGGTTTGGATGTATTTGTTGCATTGTTCACGCGTGATTGCACATAGTGTACGCGTGATTGCACATAGTGTACGCGTGATTGCAAACAGTGCACGCGTGATTGAAAATAGTGCACCCGTGATTAAATATTGCACTCGTGATTAAACAGTGTATTGGTTCTGGAAATTTCTTAATTTTAATCACCTACAAAAAATTATTACCCCACATTTATAACAAATACCCAATCCATTAATAACAAAACCAAAACTAAAAAAAATTCAAAAAAAAAATTAACCAATGGGAGGGGGACACATGTCCCCCTCCCATGGGCGCCCGGGCGTCTGCCCGGGACGCCCACCGCCCGGGCGGGCGCCCCGCCCGTTAACGGGGGTGCGCCCGGGCGGGGCACCCCCGTTAAGGGTGCCCTTATAGGGTAACGAGTAAGGGTATGGTAAGAGACTAAAAAACGGGTAATGTATTTGTTCCATTACGTTATATAATTATTGAAGTTAATAAAAATGCATTTACATTACCCTTACTCTACCCACCTTGTTTATTAACTAGCTAGGTAAGACGAGCATGAATATATGGGTATAATTTTTTCAATACGTACAAAAACATGCTCATGCTCATATACGTGAGTTAAATGGAGTGGATAAACAGGTTATACCTGCCCTAGTCACAACCCTAAAGGAGCATGTGTTCTAGCATAATAAAGAACGGACTTAGCATGCTTCTTTTCATTGAACATTAAATTTTAATTTTTGATGAAAAAATTGTACAAGTATTGTTTTATGTATAATGAGAACGGCATGTGGCATTTCATTTCCACTTCTTGTGGAAATGCTTGCACGGTTTATGATCAAATGGCGAAGTCACAATAGGTCATCAGGCAGTTATTTGCACGGGTGATAATGACTTCATTGTTCTTGTTTGTTTTTAGGCCTTAATCACGTTACTTTTTATGATTATTTTGTCAACCTAATATTAATTAATCATATTTTGACTCATACTTCAAATGACATATCAATCGATCAAATAATTGTCAACATACTTCATGTATACTATATAGTGTCATGAATTACAAGATTTGTTATAAGGTTTGAAGGACACGAGTGTTTTGCTGAAGACTGTGTCAAAACCAAATACATATATTATGCACATTATATTGTGGATATTTGTGTAAACCTTTTTAAAGTATTGACCAAGAAAATCAATAAAAAGAGCATTGGAAGACAAGAGCTCCGGACAAATAAAAGGACTCTAGATATGACGTGTTGTGTTAGGAAATCAATGTAAACTTGAGCAAATTGATATTGAAATCATCTGCACACTCTAGAACACCAAAGGATCAACTACACAAATGTTGGAATTGGTTTGTAGAATCGTTAAGTACAAGAAAACAGGGAGAATCGGTCCACCGAAACTCTTGTCACGGTCGACCGAATAAGTCCAGGAGCGTCCAGGATTCGTCGAAAGGTCAGGTTCGGTCGACAAGTGTGAGGCACGCGTTCGGCCGAAAACAACCAGGAGCGTCAGGGCTCGGATCGAAACAAGAATCGGTCGACCGGTGTTGGGCACGCGTTCGACCGAAAACCAATAGTAGCTTCAAGTCGAGAATCAGCATTGCGGATCGGTCGACCGGTACTTAAGTTAACTTAAGTCACGGTCGACCGAAATATTCCAGGGACTCCCAAGTGTTGTTCAGAAGCGCAATTTGGTCGACCGGCTCGGGGTGAACGGTCGACCGGCAAATGGCAGTTATGCGCAAAAGAGACAATCGATCGACTGATGGAGAATTCCGGTCGATCATTTGCAGACGGTTTTGCTCACGATCTGCACTTTATTTGTACGATTTTAGCCCATTATAAAGGGGGTTTTCGCCCTAATTTTGTAACATAACATACAATACTTCCTTGAGAGAGATTAGGCTAGAGAGATCTAGAGTGCTTTGGGAGACATTACTTCCAACAGTTTGTAATCTCGGAGACTTCTCTTGTTGGAGAAATGCTTGAAGGAAATGAAACCCGCAGGAGACCCCCCAAGGACGTAGGCATATTGTCGAACCTTGTAAAATCGCGTGTGTCATGGTTTGTTTCAGGTGTGTTGTGTGATTGCTTGTGATTTTCATCTTATTCGTGTTTTCTTGTTGTATTAAGATTGGGAGAGGGTCCGAAGTTACTTTCCGCAATCAATATTCTATTTTCGTGGTACGTTTAATCCGTAGTCGTGTTAGTACATTTTAGATCTTCCTCCCAACAACAAAAACATTTCCATCTAATGTTTAGATTGAGCCCAAATCACACAAAAACAATGATAGTTTGTAGGCTTTTGTGATTTGGGCTCAATCTAGGCACCATGGAAATATAACAAAAAGTGTAGTACAACAGAGCTCCCTAAAACGGTCATTTGTTCTTCCAATGGACGTTCCTTTCTCACTAGTCTAGGGAATGGAAATTTTCAAGAACCTTAAGAAACAGTCATTTATTTTGCCAATGGGTGTTCGTTTTTCACTGGCCAAAAACACAAGAGTCATGGAAGATGAGTGCCTATTTCCAAATGTCATGGATGCAAAGAACAATTAGGTCGATGGGTAGAGGCACATATCATGTTCTAGAATATATTTCGGAACTTAAAATAAAAATAAAAATTAAAGTGACATCTTCAACTTCCACTCTTAAATAAAGGAAAATTATGGAAGTGAATCTCTAGGCTTCTCCACTTTCTAAATACCAATAAATGTTTGATTTTTATGTAATACTAAGAAGCTAATCAATACTACTAGCTTTTCACTAGAGGTGTGTTTTGGGTAAATACAAACTACATTGTTGACGATAATTTCTGAGAAGTTGGAAAATAAGTACGACAATCTCTACTTTGAAACAGCTGATGCAAAAGTTGATATCCTAAACGGACAATTTGTCATTCTTTATTTAGCAGGTCGGATAGGTCTATTTTTATTGTAATTTTTTTATATTTCGTGGGTGGGTATTTATATCGAAATATAAACATTAAGAATCTTTAATAAAAAGGTGTTTGGGGGAGATAACTTGGATTCTCTTTAAGGTCGTGACATGTTATATTATGCGTTTTCAGTCAGTTGCTTCCTAAAAGAATGTTTATTATCCTTGTTTTATTATCTTTTTGCTAAGTGCCCAAGCACCCATGATCCAACCCCTAACCTTTAACATGTCTTCCTTTAAGAAAATGTTAAAAAAATAGCTTTTATAATTGGCAGCTGGTATAACATTTGGAACTAAGCATGAATCACAACTTAATTAATTTTACACAAGGTAATATATTAATGCATAGGCACAGAATATAGTAATAGCCCATGAAGTAAAATAATTAGTCACCAACGTGGACACTTGTGGAGAGTGGCACCCAAATGGTACAATAGGCAAAATGTTGTACATCAAAGATATACATCAAGCCAGGTTTGTTTGTTATATTCCCAAAAAAAGTCAACTCACTATATCCCAAAAGACATGCCCATTTGAGTCCATCAAACTCGTGGAGGTCAACCAACTGGATCCCCTGATCGAGGCCAACTCACCGGATCTCTTAATCTAACCTCACGAAACACGTGTAGCCAAATCATATACACATACAACTCTTTTATAAACGAAAAAATTTCAAAATATTTTTTTTTAATTTTTTGCCAAAATAAACCTCAATACAAAATATTTGTCAAACTAGACTCGTTGCCACCACGTTTTGACACGTGGCGGCGACGAGTTTTGTTTTTTTGTGCACAGGAAACTCGGCATCACCAGTGTCGAATTCTACATGAGATAACTCGACATCACCAGTGTTGAGTCTCTTTGGTTTTTTATTGCCCAACACTTCATATTCCACTCGACGTGAGTTGTCAGGAGAATAGTGATTCAAATAGAACTCGGCACTGGGGATGCCGAGTTCTATTTGGACATGTTCTTTTGGCACTTAGATCGTGCATGAAACGGTTGGACGGCCAGGAGAACAATGTCTAAAATAGAACTCGGCATCTGAGATGCCAAGTTTAATAGGCATAACTCGGAGTTTAATAGGCAGAACTAGGCAAATTTGCAGTACTAAAAAATACATTACATTAATTCAAGTCTTACAATTAATCATCTAAAGTATTTAAGTCGTACATTCATTCAAGTCATAACAAAATACATTACATTAATTCAAGTCTTACAATTAATTAACTCTTACATTCATTCGTCTCACTAAATAGTTACATACAAAATATTCAAACTATTTCTCTATATAGGTTCCTTGCATCGCTTTTGGTTATGCCCTATACCGCCGCATCTCCCACACCTTACCCTTCTTCCAGAGTGTTCGTCCATCTCGTTTTGGATTCGCGTTGATTTAGGCCGATCGGGAGGTCTTTTGGGTTGGGGAGGCTTCATTGTGATGTTGTCTCGATCTGGCCAATACCTCACATCAAGAATTATGATAAATATCGATTTGTACGCCTCCCTGTACATTTGAACCTCATAATACGGGCACACCAAATGTGAAGTGTTGACATTTGCATGTCTGCCACTGCAAACTGCTAGTACATGTGAACATTGGACGTGCATTGCAATTATGTATCCACAAGTGCAAGTAATAACTCCTTCTTCAAATTTCACGAGGTACTTTTTCTGGTCATTGACTTCAACCTGGTACATCAGCTGGTGGTGTCGAGTTATTGTATGTGTTCTGGCCAGATTGTTGTTTGCCGTCACCACGGTGAGGACTGTCGGTACATATGTTTCATTCCACGACTCGGCGGCGTCCTTTTTTTAACAAAGAATTTGTTCAAGTAGAGAAATGTCATCAAAATCATGGTTGTAATTGGCATACCGCGTGCCCCTCGTAAGACATTGTTGAAACTTTCTGACATGTTTGTTGTCATACATCTGAAACGTCGACCCCCGTCGTGACAACAAGTCCATCTTTCCAAAGGACCTTGATGTTGAATCCACTCGTATACCGGTTTATGTTCCTCTGCAATAGCCTTCATTAACTCTTCAAATTTCTAAATGAATGAGTTTTACCCGTTTCGTAAAACTTGATTTGTCCCAATCTTTCCTTGCAATTTCGATGTTTAGAAAGATTTGTTTTCATGTGTCGAAGACAGAATCGATGTACATGCCCCTCCGAATGTGGAAATGCAGCTCGCACACAAGCGTTTATTCCCAAAAATTTGTCGGTGATAATACACAAATCGGATCGCCTTGTAACTCTACTTGCCAGCAATTGAAGGAATCACGTCCACGACTCTGTATTCTCGCTCTCTACAACAGCAAATGCTAAAAGAAAAATTTTGTTGTTTGCATCCGTGCCCACAATAATTAGCAATAAACCTCTATATTTGCTATAGAGGTGTGTCTCATCCACACTGACAACGAGTCTACAATATTGAAACTCACTAATTGAAGGCCCGAACGCCCAAAACACACGCTTAAACATCTCCTCGTCGGAATTTACCTGGACAGACACTATTTCGACAACAGATCCTTCATTGTTCAGACAGAGAACTGTGACGAACCTTCGCAGATCTTTAAAACTGTCTTCTTCGGTACCATATATTCGGTTCAATGTTTTTTGCCTAGCATGTCATGCTTTATCGTTACCAATTTCAAGTGAGTATTAGGTCTTCACTCTTTCCATTATTTCAGCAGGAGCAACTGTGAACATAGTTCTAACAGATGGCATTATCAAGTCGCATACAAAATTAGCATTGCATTGTTTGTTGTCGTTTAACAATATCGGATTGGAACAAGTGTGCTCGGGGTCGTATGTTTTAACTTGAAAATATCTGCAGCCTTTTGGGACAGACGCAGGTAGACGTCATTTGACTTTATCTTCATCACGACGAATACAATGAACAATATATTGTTTCTTCCAAGGCTTCTTCAAGCCTTAAGGTATGTCAAACTTGCTTTTACGCTCACCTATTATTAGTGTGGGGGTGGGAGCGGTCGACCGTAGGCCGTTTTGCTTGTCGGGCCTGCACAACAGTTTTTGAACTGTAAACGGTCGCCCGGTGTTCTGAGTTCGGTTGACCGGTTATAATGTAATTTGGGCGATATCCTCGCACCGGTCGAACGATACCCTTGGGGTGGTCGACCGGTTGTACAGATTCGAGTGAGGGATGGACGCTCTGGTGCTTTTCGGTCAACCGTGTACCCTTTGTCGGTCGACCGAAAGTACTGTCGTAGGTCGGTTGGGGCGTTGACCATCCAAACGGTTGACCGCCTATTTGACTCGTCTGACCGATGACTTAAGTTAACTCGATGTCCGGTCGACCGGAAGTGTTGTTTTGGTCGACCGCGTTGAACGACTTGTTGGTGGGTTGTACTGGAGGTTTTCGGTCGACCGGAAGTCTTGGGTCATCCGACTGTTGGAGTTCGGTTTGCGAAAATGTTTTCTCTGGTGATTTTCGGTCGACTGGGCCCCCTTTGTCGTTCGACCGATTGGCAAGTTTTTTGGTTGGGCCCGTTCTCTAGGTGAGGATCGGTCGACCGTTAAACGGTTTTCGTTCGACCGTTTCTGCCGTTTTTGGTGGATTCGTGGTTTTTTAGTACACTTGACGGTGCCTCGTCTCTCCGGCCCCGGTGGGCAACGACACGGACTGTCGCCCGATAGTGGTGTGCTTGTATGCTTGAAAGCGGCTCGTCTCTCCGGCCCCTTGCGAAACGGCACAGACTGTCGCCCGATAGTGGTATGAGTGTTTGATTGAAGGTGGCTCGTCTCTCGGGCCCCGGTGGGCAACGACACGGACTGTCGGCCTGATATCTTGTGGTGGTGCCTTGTGTGCACGAGTGTTGGGGGTTGGGGTGAGAGGACCCTTGAGACCCGGTTGTGTGGCCGTGATTGTACCGCCGGTGCCGTGTGTGCACGCGTGTTGGTGGGTTGGGGTGAGAGGACCCTTGAGACTCAGTCGTGTCGGATTGTGCTATTCATTTTCATTGCATATTTCATTATTGTCCATATATGTGTTAGGGTTTGGCATATTGGGTTTCCTTCTGGAAACTCAGGCATTTTATGTCTGCTTTCAAGCCGTGAGCGGAGGTAGATGGTGGTGTCTGCGGAGGAGAGTGTCTGGGACCAGATCCTGCTTCCCCCTCGTTTTGAGGTTGTTGTGATTACACTGTATATTTTATCTTATAGCTTTTGATGTAATCACTTTTTTTGTAAACTCTGATCTGTATATTGATATATACGTTGGTGCACCTTGTGTTTATCCTTGGTAATGTCCTCTAGTGATTGTATGTTTTAAATTTTAAATTTTCCGTTGTTTTTTTCGAGGACGTTACAACTTGGTATCAGAACGGTTGGTTCCTGAGTCTTTGTCCAAAGAAACCACCCTTAGGAGTTGAGTCATCATTTTAGTAGGTCATGCATGCATTGTCATTGCTGAGTTGAGTTCTTTTGTTCTGCAGATGGCTCCGAGACGTGTGAGACCTCCTACACGCTATCGCAATACCAGTGTGGAGACTGGTGGGGCTGCTGAGGTGGAGGAGAGGTCGTCTGAGCCAGTGACACTGAGGATGTTGGGCGAGCTTCTGGAGAGCCGTGTCGACCAGACTGGCGTTATGCATGATCGTTTTATACGCCCGCATCTGCCGATTTTCAGTGGCAGAGGTGACCCTGAGGCAGCGGATGACTGGGTCTTCAGGATCCAGAAGATCTTCCGGGCTATTGGAGTGACATCGGAGAGGATGGTGGGCCTGGCCACCTATGTTTTGGACGGGGAGGCGTCCAACTGGTGGAGGACCACGTCGACGGTGGTGTTCGACGACAGTGATGATGTGAGTTGGGAGGACTTCCTTGCGGAGTTCATCCAACAGTACTTTCTGCAGCACCTTCGTGATGGGAAGAGGGAGCAGTTTCTGGCTCTTGAGCAGAGAGATATGACTCTAACTGCTTATGTCAACAGGTTCCATGCTTTGGAACGCTACTGCCCGGAGATTTTTGTGACCCAGGAGCAGAGGGCTCGGAAGTTTGTGCGGGGTCTGAGGCCGCAGTCCAGGGTACGTGTCACTACTAGTATGTCGTAGAGTTTAGCTGATGTTGTGAAGTTTACGACTATTATGGACCAGGATAGTCAGGAGATCCTGGAGGATGCAGGTGAAGCCTGCAGGGCGTCCAGTAGGTCAGTTGCAGGGAAATCCGGGCAAGAGGCCCTGGATTGACGGAGGTTGAGCACCGCAGAATGGGTCGTGCAGGCAGTGTGGCAGAGTTCATCCAGGAAGGGGGTGCGGACACCGCCCCGTTGCTTGTCACGGGTGTGGTCAGATAGGACACTTCGTCTTTTTTTGTCCGAGCGCGTCAGGAGGGCCTAACGGACGATCGGGACGATCCACGTCGGGTACAGGTGGACCAAGTAGACCTGCAGCACCACCTCAGCAGGGGAAGAGAGCCGGGAGAGTCTTCACTATCAAGGCTGATGAGGCTAGGGACGCCAGTACGGTAGTGGAAGGTATGTTGCTCGTTGATGATTTGGTAGCTAGAGTGTTATTCGACTTTGGGGCCACACACTTGTTTATCTCTAAGCAGTTTGTGAGCGTGTTAGGCCGTACCCCTGCGATGTTGACTACCACTTTGGAAGTCAACACACACCTGGGTTTGGTGGGCACTGTGTGGAGATTTCTTCCCGGTGCCACGATTGCTTCGTGAGACCAGGAATTTCCGGCTGACCTGGTCTTGTTACCGATGGTGGACTTCGATGTTATACTTGGGATGGATTGGTTGTCCCAGTACGACGTTCGAGTCTTATGCCGGGATAAGAGGATTTTGATTCTGAGGCGAGGCTTGCCTGATCTTCTGATCAGAGGATTGAAGGACCGCGGAGCTCGGTTGGTTGTTTCTTCAGTTAGAGCTCGGAAGTTGATTCAGCAGGGTTGCAGGACTTTTGTAGCCACTTTGGTAGTTCCAGATCCGGAGTTGAGGAGGCTGGAGGACATTGAGATTGTTCAGGATTTTCCCGAGGTGTTTGCTGCTGATGTCTCCGGTCTACCACCCCACAGAGAGATAGAGTTCGGCATTGATCTGGTAGCTGGGACTACACCGCAGTCAAAGGCTCCGTACAGGATGGCGCCTGTAGAGTTGGCGGAGCTGAAGAAGCAGTTGCAGGATCTGATGGATACTGGGTTTATCCGACCTAGTGTCTCACCTTGGGGTGCGCCGAATTTATTTGTGAAGAAGAAGGACGGCTCGTTGCGGATGTGTATAGATTACCGGATGTTGAATAAGGTTACCGTGAGGAATTGGTATCCTTTGCCCAGGATCGAGGACCTGTTTGACCAGTTGCAGTCAGCGAAGGTGTTCTCAAAGATTGATCTGCGATCCGGGTACCATCAGTTGAGGATCAGAGAGGCAGATGTTTAGAAGACAGCTTTCAGGACGAGGTACGGGCACTTTGAGTTTCTGGTGATGTCGTTCGGGTTGACGAACGTGCATGCAGCTTTTATGGATCTGATGAATAGGACATTCAGTCAGTACCTCGACCGGTTCGTGATTGTCTTCGTGGACGATATCTTGGTCTATTCACCAGATATGGAGTAGCATCGGGAGCATCTGAGGATTGTACTTGGCATTCTGAGGGATCAGCAGTTGTACGCCAAGTTTTCGAAGTGCGAGTTCTGACTTCACAGTGTGGCATTTTTGGGGCACATAGTATCGGGAGCTGGGATATCAGTGGATCCAGCGAAGGTCGAGGCAGTGACACAGTGGAGAGCCCCGACGAGTGTGACTGAGATTAAGAGTTTTGTTGGATTGACGAGTTATTACCGTTGGTTCATCAAAGACTTCTCGAGACTTGCTTCACGCCTGACAGCGCTGACGAAGAAAGGAGTGAAGTTTGTTTGGTCCCAGAAATGCGAGGACAGTTTTCAGGAACTGAAGAGTCGGTTGACGACTGCTCCAGTTCAGACGCTTCCCAGTGGTAGTGGCGGTTTTGTGATTTACGGTGACGCCTCGGGTGTTGGTTTTGGATTTGTACTGATGCAGCACAGGCAGGTAGTGGCGTATGCTTCGAGGCAGCTGAAGGTCACGAGAGGAATTACCCCACTTACGATTTAGAGTTGGCAGCCGTGGTTCATGCTCTGAAGATTTGGCGTCACTATTTGTATGGTGAGCGGTTCGAAGTCTTCACTGATCATCAGAGTCTGAAGTATCTGTTTTCACAGAAGGAGCTGAACATGAGACAGCGCAGATGGCTCAAGCTGATTAAGGATTTTGATTTCACCATCTCCTATCATCCGGGGAAGGCGAATTCATTTGCAGACGTGCTGAGCATGAAAGTGGAGGTGCCAGCTGCGAGTTTGTGCATTCGGGAGTGGAAACTACTCGAGACATTGTCAGAGTGGAGGTCGTTCACGGAGAGCTTGGATGAGGCAGTGATGGTGGGTCTTCGAGTGGAGCCACAGACCGTTAGCCGAGTTGTTCAGTCTCAGCACAGTGATGAGGAGTTGACTAGTCTGCTACGGTCAGCTGCCAGGGATGGATCAGACTTCACTGTGGGAGTGGATGGAGGTCTGAGGTTCAGGAATCGGGTCTGGGTGCCGAAGGTCGATGAGCTGAGAGATGACATCATGGAGGAGACACACCGAGCGAGATATTCCATTCACCCTGGGAATACGAAGATGTATAAGGATCTGCATCGGAACTTCTGGTGGAAAGGGATGAAGCGCGATGTGGCTGATTTTGGAGCTAGGTGCTTGGTTTGCCAGCAGGTTAAGATCGAGCACCAGAGACCAGCGGGACCGATACAGAGTATAGAGCTACCAGAGTGGAAATGGGAGCATGTGACGATGAATTTCGTCACCGGGTTGCCGAAGACGAAGAACTTCCATGACGCGATTTGGGTTATAGTCGATCGACTGACCAAGTCGGCACACTTTCTGACTATCCGGACTGAAGTACGTCTGAAGTTCAGTACAATTTTTCATCCGTAGACTGATGGGCAGTCCGAGAGGACTATTCAGACTTTGGAGGACATGCTGAGAGCGTGCACTCTGGATTGGGCAGGACACTGGTATGAGCACCTACCGTTGATTTGGGCGATATCCTCGCACCGATCGAACGATACCCTTGGGGTGGTCAACCGGTTGTGCAATTTCGAGTGAGGGATGGACGCTCTGGTGCTTTTCGGTCGACCGGGTCCCCTTTGACGGTTGACCGAAAGTACTGTCGTAGGTCGGTTGGGGCGTTGACCATCCAAACGGTCGACCGCCTGTTTGACTCGTCCGACCGACGACTTAAGTTAACTTGATGTCTGGTCGACCGGAAGTGTTGTTTCGGTCGACCGCGTTGAACGACTTCTTGGTGGGTTGTACTGGAGGTTTTCGGTCGACCGGAAGTCTTGGGTCGTCCGACCGTTGGAGTTTGGTTTGCGAAAATGTTTTCTCTGGTGCTTTTCGGTCGACCGGGCCCCCTTTGCCGTTCGACCGATTGGCAGGTATTTTGGTTGGGCCCGTTCTCTAGGTGAGGATCGGTCGACCGTTAAACGGTTTTCGTTCGACCGTTTCTGCCGTTTTTGGTGGATTCGTGGTTTTTTAGTACACTTGACGGCGCCTCGTCTCTCCGGCCCCGGTGGGCAACGGCACGGACTGTCGACCGATAGTGGTATGAGTGTTTGATTGAAGGCGGCTCGTCTCTCGGGCCCCGGTGGGCAACGGCACGGACTGTCGGCCTGATATCTTGTGGTGGTGCCTTGTGTGCACGAGTGTTGGGGGTTGGGGTGAGATGACCCTTGAGACCCGGTTGTGTGGCCGTGATTGTACCGGCGGTGCCGTGTGTGCACGCGTGTTGGTGGGTTGGGGTGAGAGGACCCTTGAGACTCGGTCGTGTCGGATTGTGCTATTCATTTTCATTGTATATTTCATTATTGTCCATATATGTGTTAGGGTTTGGGATACTGGGTTTCCTTCTGGAAACTCAGGCATTTTATGTCTGCTTTCAGGTCGTGAGCGGAGGTAGAGGGTGGTGTCTGCGGAGGAGAGCGTCTGGGACCAGATCCTGCTTCCCCCTCGTTTTGAGGTTGTTGTGATTACACTATATATTTTATCTTATAGCTTTTGATGTAATCACTTTTTTTGTAAACTCAGATCTGTATATTGACATATACGTTGGTGCACCTTGTGTTTATCCTTGGTAATGTCCTCTAGTGATTGTATGTTTTAAATTTTAAATTTTCCACTGTTTCGAGGACGTTACAGAGAGAAATGGAGAGAGAGAAAAAAGGAGGAGAGAGATGAGAGAGAAGTGAGAACGAGGTGAGAGAGAGGGGGTTTTTATTCTTTTTTTTCTTTTGAATCTTTTAGTAAGATTAATAAGGATGCAGTTTATTTTACAAGGGTTATTTTACAAATTATCTAACAGAGAAAGTGACGGAGTGGATCTCATTGACGATGTAGGCGTATCAAGGTAAAAAAATGAAAACACAATGTACACGCAAGTAAAAAACTCGATTAATTATTGACAAGTGATTACTGGATGTAACAGCGGGGTTGACGGCGGGCTAACAGAGTGAGTGATGTAACGGTTCGGGTGTACATAAGTAAAAAAAATATGAACGCAATGTGTGCTCAAGTTAATTTGGAAAATGCAGGAGTATTTCGGAGATTGACATGTTTGGGAGGTGTACTCAAATAAAGTAAAAAAACGATTATTTTTTGATGATTTGCATTATTGTTATGATAAAATAAGGGAACTACTATTCGTCGCCGAAAAACTACTTAAATTGCCCCAAAAATGACTTTTTTGCCCTTAACAAATCAATTAATACTCATTTCGTCCCGTGTCTTTAAATAAGGTGTTAGACTCAGTTTTACTCACATTCCTAGTACCAATACCACGAAAATGTCTGGCGAAGCACCTGGATCCGGCGAGGTAACGGAGGCGGATTTTTTTCCCGACTCGGGCGTCTGGCTAACACGCCTCCACCTAGGTGGACGCGTCTTAGCGAGACGCCTCCCCCAATTTGTAGGCGGCTTAGCCAGACGCCTCAACCAAGGTGGAGGCGACTTAGCCAAACCCTGTTTTTTTTAAATTATTTAATTTTCTGTTAAATTTAATTTTTTCAGGTTCCGTTGCAAGATTTCGGTGGTGATGGAGTAGATTACAGTGAGTTTTTTTGACAGTAAAGAAATATTTACAACAATCGAGGAAGCTTGTAAATGTGCGAAACAAGTTGCAATAGGAGCCGAATTTTTTTGGTTATATCACCATACAAAACAAAAGCAGATAACCGGATGGATTGTTACCTGAGATGTTATCGCAGACGTGAAATGAGTTCTCTTTATACGAGTATTGCACTGCGAAAGAATACAAAAAGAAAAGGTTGCGGTTGTCGGTTTTTAGTAAAAATGGTGGAGCAACGAGATCGTGATGGATGGGTCACTGTTTCTAGTAGCACCTATGGGCAGCACAACCATGCACTTGCAGTTTATTCAAAGGGTCACCGACAGGTCAGCGGACTTAGTGTTGGGGCAAAGCAAATTGTTCATGATATGATAGAGGCACTAGCAAGATCACGTAACATTTTGTTGACGGTAAAGGAGAAATTCTCGGACGATAATCCCAATCAAAGACATATTTATAACTTCAGAGAGTACATGAGGATGACGAAATCTGAAGACAGGAATCTCGTACAGCAGTTTCTCAGGGAGGCAGTGCAACATAACTATTTGCATTGGATTGTGGCAGATGAAGAAACGAATCTCCTCACTCACGCGTTTTTAGCACATCCGACTTCAGTTCAGTTGTTGCGTACATACCCATTCGTAATCTGCATGGATTCGACGTATAAGACGAACAAGTACAAGATGCCTTTGTTTGAGATGGTTGGGGTTACTCCAACAAACATGAATTTCCTCGTCGGATATGCGATTTTGCAGGATGAGACCGAGTCTAGTTACCGGTGGGTGTTCGAGAGGTTACGAGATCTGTTATTGGATATTGTTAGCCCGACTGCAATAATAACGTACCAGGAGATGGGTCTGATGCGACCAGTTGTAGAGGTTTTTCCTGAGTCTGCTCAATTACTATGCACCTGGCATATCAACAAAGACGTGTACAACTATGCATACCACGTTTTCGGCAAGGACAAGCAGTCTGCAGAGATTTCCAGGCGTGGAAAGTGGAGGAAAGTCATGTTTTTTGATTCACAGACAGATTATGATAGAGCAGTCTGTAATCTGAAAGATTCTTTCAAGACTTGGCCAGTGCTCACGGAGTATGTGGAATACATGTGGTTGGTGCATAAAGAAAAGTTTGTGTTGAATTGGACGAATAAAGTTCTTCATTTCGGCAACACTACGAACTGCAGGGTGGAAAGTGCACATTCAGCACTGAAAGAGTGGATCACTACATCGACTGCCGCTCTCGACACTCTTTTCGACCGCGTGAACTCGCCTATTGAAATGCAGCTGACGAATATTCGGAACTTTCTTGAAGATTCGAGACGTCGAATTGTGACAAACTACATAGGTCCTTTGTTTCAGCATATAAATGGTCGAGTTTCGCATCACTGCTTGTCGTTATTGAATCAGAAGTTGAAGAGAATGCAAGACTTAACTGATGAAGTTGAATATCGTTGCGGGTGTGCTTTTCTGACATCACATGGGATTCCTTGTGCATGTACCATGTACGAGTGTTTTGCGTCAGTGGATGGAATTTATTTAGAGCAGATTCATCCATTCTGGAAAACACTTGTCATCCCGAAGGAGTCCAGATGTCAGAGTTTATGGATCATTAAACACAAGACGTCGAGCAATTTCGGAAGCTCGTTGATGAGATTTCAGAGAGCGACCCTGCAGTAATTCGTAGTGCCTCTCGTATTTTATACGAACAGTTACACCCCGATCAGTCCAACTATGGAGAACCCACAGAAAATACTAAGGTACGAGGTCAACTTAGGGGAAAGTCTGAAGGGAATGTGTTCTGAAAGTTTTACTTTTAAATGCCAATTATTATGAATTGAATGAGAAATCATTTTGTTCCTTGTTTATGTTATTCGTCTTTTAGAAGTGTTAAGGAAGAGACTCTTGGTCCTTAACCGTAGAGCTCTAAAAGATATTGGTTTACATAAAACAAAAGATATTCGCAATCATGGTAATTAACATGAGACATTAATTACCGAGTTAAGATTGTCGTGTTGGTCATAGATCATTGTAGCTCTACAAGTGAGTGACGACACGGGTATGCAAAAGAGGAAAATATTACTTTTGTATACTGAATAGACCTTATAAGTAAAATATTATAAAAATGTGTTTCTGTGTCATTAATATTTTACTGTGTCTTTGGTCCTTTGATATGAGACTTATATCTAATCACTTAAGGAATACTTAATTAGATCAGTGTCTTGAACTATCGATCAGTGTAGTGTAAAGGCATTGGTTGTTTAAGTACAACTTTTGTTGGAGAAGATAGTTAGTCAAAAGACTATCATTGCCCCTCCTAATTGAGTGATGATTTTAGTGGGCCCCTTGATAAAGCAAAGTTATAATGTGCACAATGTGATTTGAGTTAAGTCACATATTTATAACTAGCTTAAAGAGATCAAGAAATGAATACTAATACAAAGATGACACAATACTACTTTGTGTGTATTCTTAATATCATGAGGCAAGGGACGGACACAAGTGGTGCACTCCATCACTAAATGGATCGGGTTTTGGTTCGAGTGGAATTAAGACATCTAACTAATTGGGAGCTATAATGTGTAGCTAGATACCGCTTATAGCTTGTGATATTAAGCTCTTAATATCACTGCCAACTTAGTTTAGATCCTCCCATAGGTCACACCACAAAACTGGGAAACGAGTAATGGGGATTTTGAGTTCATAAGATGTGTCGGGTTTCATGTTGAAAATATGACACATGGGGTGAACAAGCAAAATCAAAATTATGTTGTGATTAATAACATAATTAGAATCTAAATTAAATTCATATGTGATGTAAATATTATGGGGTGTAATGATTGATCATTACATAGGATAATATGTTACATAAGTTGTGAATTTACTACTAATCCCGAAATGTCAAATTTTGTAGGGGTTAAACCGAAATTTGATAAGTCTTCAAGACTGTGCAAACGGTCGACCAGTTAACGGATAACGGTCGACCGAAGGTGCACGGTCGACCGGACGTGTCTCGACCGATAATAGGGAATTTTCATCTGTTCGAACGGTCGACCGAATCTATCGGTCGGTCGACCGAACATTGCGATGAAATATTCTACGTTAAGAACGGTCGACCGAATCTCGCACGGTCGACCGAATTTGGGTTCGAGCGGTCGACCGGACCTTCGTAACGGTCGACCGGTCCAGACGGTTTTATGCAGAATTAATTTAAGAATTAATTAGATCATGCATGGAATTGGTCCATAATTGATTTAATTCGTGGCTAATATTATTTATTGTTAAATAATGGATGGTTAGATGGAATTTTGCATGAGATCATGGGCAAGGGGTTGCACATGAATATGTAATTGGGAGAGAGCTTATAAATACAAACTTATTTCATTACCCAATCTAATCTAATTCATTACTTCTTGTGCAAAAAATTCTCTCTCCATAATTCTCCACGAAATTTCCATAAATTCTTAAGTTTAGATTTAGTTTCAAGAGGGCGTCTTCTCAAGGAAACTAAAGGGGTTAGTAATTGGATTCTAAACTCTATTGGAGATCGAGAGGCTAGCTCTTCTCTCTCCAATCTCGTTTAGAGTTTGGTGAAATCTCGGAGGCATCCGGCGCAGCAACAAGCATCCCCAACGTCTCCGAATCTTCAAGAAGTTTTAGAGAACTTCTAGGTATGAATTTCGTAGACTCATGTTTGTTTTAATAATTTTAAAACTAGTTATTGAAACAAACCAATACATGCATGAAATAAATCGTAGAAAATTGTAGATGATCCTTATTATACATAAAAATTTCGAAAATATATATGTATAATTAAACATGAAATCCTACAAAGTCGACACGTCGGGACCCGAGTGCTTTCGAGTATGCTGAGCGAGGTCGTTGTCGGTCTGGCAGTAGTGTGAGCAGGGGTCGTGGTCGGTCTTCGAATTCGTCTCGATCGTCCGTGAACACGGGCACAAGATCTTCTGGTATGACGATATCTTTGTTGTTATTTAATATATATCAGTAATCTAGATGGGGTTGTATATATTATCTCCTAATTTTGTTGTTTTAATGAATTGCTATTTATCTATCTTACAGTCTCCGGACGGATTGACGTGGACAACTTCCCATATGTTGATAGACTGCCAGGAATCATTTTACCATTTCTGGAAAGGTGGAATGACGTACGTGCTGATGGCAACTATGGATTTCGATGTGTTGTCGATGTCTTCCATGGTGGTCAAGACAACTGGTCGTACGCCCGTCGTGCAATTTCTAATAAGATAGGTGCACATCCTATTTATGAGAGTGTCTATTTCGGCAATGTAGTAGAGGCTCGTCAACGAATTGATTGGGGCGGGGGAGCTTGTGTCGAGAATCATTATATGGAGGTTTGGGCCGACTTGTTTCCTATTGCTAATTTTTACAAGTGTGCGGTCATGTATTTCGCAATGGGAACGGATGGTTCGTTGTTCCTGTGTCTTACCGTGCTACCTTGGGAGAGTCTGTCTGCCATGACGAGGCCTGTCAGAGAGTTGGTCTCTCCGGTCTCGGAATGATACCGCGTACGATAAGTGGATGTGAGCACCTACCGAACCACTGCAAATAATCTGCATCACAAGTGGAGGGGTCGCGGCTACGACTCAGATCGTCCAGGTGAAGTCGTCCTACTCTCGGAAATGTCCTCCAAACCGATTCCGCGAACGAAGCGTTATGCCTGACGTTGTACGTCGTCGCAGTCGCAGACCGTACAGCATGCTCGGGCGTCGGGATGTCAACCGGATCACCTGAACGTAACCTAACTGACGTAACACGCGATCAGGTAAATAAGACTCTATGATATCCTTATAACTAATAACGCCAATAAATGTAGTCCGCGGCACAGCTACTGCAGGCTCAGGACCATACGACAACCACTCCACCTAAACGTTTATACGTTAATAATAATAAAGTTAAAATTTAAACAAACGTGAATGATATATACATTATAAACCTGCGATGCAGTCATATGATCTAGTCGTCTACGAATAGAAAGAAGTTGACCCTCGCTCCTATCCTCGGCCCGGACAACCCACATACGCGAACGAGGATGACCACGCTCAATAATCTTCTGCTCCCGATGTGGGCGGAAAGCAGGAAAATACTCATAAACCCAAGCCTGCAGCAGTGTGAGACAACCCGTAATCCCAGAACAATCAGCACAACTCGATATACCCAGCTCGCAATACAGATATGCCAACGTCGCGGCCCACACGAGTACTGACCAATGGTATCTGGCTCCCTCGCCTCCAGTAGGTCGCGTGGTCTGACTCTGGAACCACTCTTGTCGATAAACAAGACGCAACCTAGCAGTAAGAAGAGGTAAGCAGTCATCTGTGTATCCTCAGTCCGTGGTGGTTGCCCCCGTCTGTAACACTCGTCCACAACATCGATACTACCACTGCCACTTCAAAATGAGCTATCCCGCCCAAGACCCTCCAGGCTGACACCCAGCAACTCAGATACAACATGTTGTACGACAAGTGACCCAATCCAAAATGAGTAATCCCGCCCAAGACCCTCTAGGCTGAAAGTGTTGGTGTCAGGCTGCCACCGCTCCACGAAAGCCAAAATCAACGACATGTCGATGCAGGAAAACATGTTCTACGGCAAGTGACCCAATCCACTGTCACTGACGGTCGCCGTCATATCATCAGTCATCACCGACCGCCATGCCTGCAATGTCGTACAGGCTCTGTGCCGATTATGGCACATCAAGACCTTCTGATCCTCGCCATCACAGATGTGTCTGGCGATGTGGCCTCCGAAACTAGGAACGACGCTGTCATCTCGAGGACCACCGAGCATAATATCTGTGACGATCCAAGAGTCGTCCTCACCCCTCTTCTTCTTCTGAGCTCGGGCGTCTGCAGTGCACGAACTCGAATCACCGGTCACAAACCGTCACCTCGATCCTTCGTAATGACCCACTCAGCCGAAGGACCACAATGTCGCGCTGTCCTCGACTGGACTAATGTATTGCCTCCTCTTGTGGCCCCAAGTCATACCGGCCCCCATCGTCACTCTCGCCGTGACTCCTCAACTCATCTGAATCATCATCGTCGTCGAAAGAATCCCAAGCTGTCTGACGACGACGTAACATATGTCTCTCTCTCTCCTAACTGAAGCAGAAATACCACGTGTACGTGGATGACGAGGCCCTGACTCGTCTGCTACACTACGTACCACGCGTAAGGGAATTGATTTCCCTTTTCCTCCACGGTAACCCGATGACTATTAATTCAATTTTAAAAATAAAATTTTATTAATGGATTTACTAAACTAATTATTAACTTAATAATCGATTTATTTAGCAATTATCACAATTAATCAAAAATCCTTAACAAAAATCGTACACAACTAATTATTAACATAATAATCAATTTATTTAGTGATTATCACAACTTTTAATCAATAATTCATTACTAAAATAATTAAACTAATTATTAACTTAATAATTGATTTATTAATTATCACAATTTATAATCAATAAAGGATTTACTAAACTAATTTAATTCATTATTAACATAATATTCGATTTATTTTAAATTTATCACAATTTATAATCAATTTAAAAAAATTTAAAAAAAACCTGGGCGTCTGCGGGAGACGCCTGCCCTACGTGGGAGGTGTCTCCCACAGACGCCTATACCAATGGTTGGGTGTCTCCCGCGGACGCCCTACCCAATTTTTTTTTAAAATTTAATTAAAATAAACAGGGTAATATACTAGATGTGAGTAGTCCGAGGCGTCCATTGGTTCTTTTTCTGACCTCCTAGACATTATATCTGGTGAATAGAAGACTTATATGAAGAGAAAGTTGTGTTAAAAGAGTGAAATGGAGAGTTATATAAGTAGAAAGGGTAGAGAGACAAAATGATAATCTGTTGGGGCGATTTAAGTAGTTTTACGACGACGAATAACAGTTCAGTAAAATAACAACTTCTTTCGTCAAGTAATACCATCGATGGTTCTTAATTTATTAAACTACAATATTGTAGTAATGGTTCAACATCTCATGTTTATTTACTTTACATGTGTTTGCCATTGTGTTAAATATATTCTTCATTTCGTTCAACCGTCGACGGTGAACCCATACTATTCTTCATATTATATAAAAGGTGTTTTAGCATAGTGGTAAACCCACAAAAGGTGCTCGCGTAGATTTGAGAATTCAAAAGGTAGTTTATGTAAGCAAATAACAATTCTACAGGTTCAACAATACCTTTCTTGGAGAGAACCTGTGGCAGCGGAAGGAAGATCGGAGGTCACCTTACGGAATCCTTCTCACCGGTCGGTCTCCCACTCTCTTGGAGAAGAAGCACGTGTCCACAACCCAAGAGTCTACATATTAGCTTGGTGGATGTGGAGGGACGAATGGGAGAGAGAGGGAGAGGTGGCGGCTAGGGTTTGGTGGGGCTAGGGTTTGAACACAAATTAGTCCATCCAATGGGAGGCTCCCCTCCTTATATAGATGGCCCCACCCAAAATCCTAATGCGCAACCAATGAGAGTACGCCACGTGTCAGTGCTTTGGGCAAACATCATCTTAATCCTTAGATTAATCCAATATCTCTCACTTGCACAATAGCACGTCAACAACACGTCATCTTCTTTTGTGTCCCTGACACATACGTATATATCCCCGATACATACAATCATAAGATGGCAATGTGTCACCTCTTCATGTGTCCCTGACACATATGTATACATCCCTGATATATACTATTTCTCTCTTCCAAGAATGCATCCACAATACGCAAGTCTCTGATCATGTATCCCTGATACAAGACCATATGTTTCTCCGACACATGTTTCCCCGACCATATGTTTCACCGACTAGAAACCTTACTAGAAGGCCAGAATGACAACATCCTCAAAAATAACAATTAAGCAGTCAAATGCACATCACTGTTCCCCAGGTTTACTCAGAAACTCACTTGACATGAACGGTATCTCGATCCCTCGGAGAGAATACCTTCTTGTCCTCAAGGTACTTGCTACTGTATCCAATACAGTTGGGCCCAGCAAATACTTTTAGTGCAGTCGAGTCAAACCTTTCCCTTCGCCCTAGACCACCATTACACTCAGAGTTGACTCCTTTCCCGAAGATACCTCTTTAGACCGAATCTCTCATGGTCATAGATAACATCCCAAAGTAGCCACATCAACTCTTTGGTTCATGGTGTCGTCGAAGGTCACTGAGGGCAACTAAATGACAATCAAGTCTTGGACTCACACAATGAAGGAGCAGGGATCCATCCTTTCACTTCCAAATGGTCGCTCAGCACATGTTGTATGACAAACATGCTATGGTGGATCATACTGCACACAACAGTATGTCTGTCTCTCAACATCATACAAGTCTTAGTCCAGTCGCACCCCCTCTGCGCCTGACCCGAGCTTCATCATTGTCGCCTTAACACCATACAGGTGTTACCTGGCGCCACATGTGATGCTCCCACTTGGCTTCTATAGGTCACATGAATCGTGGGAACATTCATGTCAATCCTCACCAACATAGAGGATCTCATCTTGATTCCTAATCAAGGCGACTGTCCTATCATGAACTACTCTGGATCTATCATACAAGATCTCTTCATGATCAGTCTCATCTCTGCTCGCTATCAAAAGCGCCAGAGGCGAATGCTCGTGTGAGTAAGCATTCTTCAGCCTATTGACAGAATAATATTTTATGCTACAACAACTACATCAACCAAACAGATATAGTCGAAAGGAAAAACACAATCACTCATAAAAGGAAGTCAGACATGCCAATACATCAAAGTCTGCGTAAGCCTAAGGACTTCACATGAGACACAAATGAGTCCTTAGCTATGGCTTTGGTAAGAGGGTCAGCTACCATAAGACTAGTAGACACATGTCTTAACACAACTTCCTTTCTCGCTATGATGTCTGTTGAGAATTAAATTTATACCGCAAGTGCACGGCGTCTATGAAGACGTGGCCAATACGGGTCGAACACAAGGAGGGAGAGATTCTGTTTTTAGTGTGATTTCGATTGGGGGAAAGAAGGAGAGAAAAATTAAGTTTGGTTTTGAGATTTTTGGGTTTTAGTTATTTAAAGAAAGAAACAAAAACAATTAAAACTAAAGCAAGAACAAAGAAGTGAATTCCGTTGGGTGGAGGATTAGATTTAAGGTTTAGATTAGAGAATTCAGAAACTTATAATAAATCATATTAGTTATGAAGCATTACATGATAAATGATTTAACATAAACTCAAGTAATCAAAATATACTAACACGAAATTAAAATAATAACATTCATTCATCTTCTCTTCACCCTAATCCGTCACCTCCACCCTTTGGAAGGAGTTAGAAACTCATAGAGGGAGGAAGAAGGGGTCCTTGAGACATTACAAAAGAAAAACTAAAAGTAAGAAATAAAAGACAGAATTTTATTAATGAAAAGAAGAATACAAAACTAAGGTTAAGAATAAAAACTAACACCAAAGACTAAGGACCCTTCTAACATCGTTCTCGGGTCTATTTATAGTTGCTACAAGGGATCTAGGTATAATATTGGAAAGTACACGTGTCCAGACACGACTGGACGAAATTGGAGCACACGGATCGAAGCTTGGGCGGCGGAAACGACGCTCACTGTGTGTGTGGTGTGGCGGAAACGCCGCACAATCTGGCCTGATTTTGTCCGGATTTTGGTTGAATGTTTATGGTATGATTTGATCCTTCTTTGCGCGTCTGGATTGATTCTTTCCATTCTTTTGAACTCCGGATTAATTCCTTCACATATTTGGAGATATACCTTGATTTTTCTATATATTTTCTCCAAGAGAATAAAAGCTACTCGTGATTTGCAATTAGGTCCTTGACTTTTTGCAGTTAAGTCCCCGGTTACTTTTGTGCTTAAGTCCTTGTTCTTTTTGCAATTAGGACTTGAATGCTTTTATGCTTGGATACATTTCCATTCGTAACCCGATAATCTTGAACTTGGTCTTTATGATAGAAATGAGTCTTTTGCACGCGTTTATGCTCGGGATGTGGGTAAATTGCATTCAGGTCCCTGTATTCTGTAAATAAGACTAAACACATACCTTAGTAGCATTTATTGATGTAAAAGTAATCTAAATGAAAGACATATGATGCAATGTATGCAATGCATCAATGTCCTTCACAAAATGCTCCATGCTTGGGTTGGACTGGTATCGGCTCACCACGCCCACAACATAACAAATGTCTGGCCTAGTACACATTATAGAGTACATGAGGCTTCCCACAGCATTGGAGTATGGAACCTTATCCATTTTGGCCTTCTCTTCAGGAGTCTCAGGATGCTTATCAAGGCTTAAGTGTAAACCCTTCTCAACAGGAGTGTCGATTGGTTTGCATTTGTCCATGTGGTATTTTTTCAAAACGTTGTTAATGTAAGTCTCTTGAGACAATCCCAGAAGTCTCTTGGACCTATCTCTAACTATCTTGACACCAAGGACGTAGCTAGCTTCACCCATGTCCTTCATATCAAATGTGGAGGACAACCACTCTTTAGTGGATTTCAGCAACTATTTGCTATTGCCAGTCATGAGTATGTCATCAACATACAAGGTCAGAATGACAAATTTACCATTGGATCTCTTAACGTACACACAGTGATCTTCCTCAAACATAGAGAACACATTCTCTGATATAGCTTGATGGAAGCGAATGTTCTACTGTCTAGACGCTTGTTTTAAGCCATACAAGAACTTGTTGAGCTTGCACACTTTGCGCTCTTGTCCTTTGACTTCAAAACCTTGAGGTTGATCCATATAGATCTCCTCCTCAAGTTCTCCATTGAGAAAAGCAGTCTTTATATCCATTTTGTAAAGCTCTAAGTCCATCTGAGCTACAATAGCTAGTAGAAGGCGGATGGAGGCAAACCTAACCACGGGTGAAAAGGTTTCCTCAAAATCCACGCCTTCTCTTTGGGTGTAGCCTTTAGCTACCAGTCTAGCCTTGAATCTATCAATAGATCCATCCGCCTTCCTCTTAATCTTGAGGATCCACTTGGCCCCAAAGGCCTTTCGGTTCGGCGGTAAGTCGACCAAGTCCCAGACTCGATTAACTTTCATCGACTCCAACTCTTCCTTTATAGCTTCTAACCACTCTTTAGCATTTGGACCTTCCAAAGCCTCTTTCAAGGTCTTCGGTTCTTGCTCATCGATTATTGTCATCCCGGATGATTCATAATCAATTTCTTCTTGAGCTATCATGAGGGTCTCTTCCTCTAAGTGAAACCGCCTACGAGGAATGAGCCTGTGTTTGCTTCGACGCAGATGGATATCTGATGGCTCATCCTCCGTGAGAGCTATCAGATCCTCAGCATTGCTGCTCCCACTAGGATCGACTGGTGGAAACTCATGTTCAACTTCCAGATCATGATCTCGTGGAGTGGTAATGTCCTCATCTTGTTGTTCAAAGAAGTCCACTGACTCTTTGATAGCTCCAGCAAGGGTTGGAAAATCATTTTCCAAGAATGTGGCATCCCTAGACTCGAGTTCCGTCCTTCTTTCATTCTCGTCTACCCCGATAAAAACATAACCTTTGGAGAAATCACTGTATTTTATAAAGATACATTTTTTCCCTCTAGGTCCTAGTTTTCCATATCGGTGACTAGTAGAATGAATGTGTGTCGCGCATCCCCAAGGACGCAGCAGACTAAAATCAGGCTTCCGTCCTGTCCATAACTCATATGGAGTTGAGGGAACCGATTTTGTTGGAACTCTATTGAGGATATAGGCAGCAGTTATTAGAGCATCTCCCCAAAACGAAATTGGTAAGCTCGCATGCGCCATCATGGATCTAACCATGTCTAGCAACGTTCTATTCCTTCTCACGGCAACACCATTTTGCTGAGGAGTATAAGGCATAGTGAGTTATCTAGATATCCCCTTTTCATCACATAACTCCTTGAACATTATGGAGAGATACTCACCACCTATATCCGTTCTAAGAGTTTTTATCTTATTATCCAACTGATTCTCAACTAAGCTCACGAATTTCTTAAAACATTCTAGAGCTTCTGACTTGTGAGAAATAAAATAAATATGACCATATCTCGTGAAGTCATCAATGAAGTAACTTTGTCCATGTCTAGTACGCACATTCAAAGGTCCACAAATATCTGAGTGAATTAGTTCTAAAGGAGAAGTAGCCCTAATGGCTTTTCCGAACGGTTTTCTAGTTGCCTTTCCAGCTAGACAAGATTCACAGGTCGGCAATTCAAATTTGGAGCATTCTCCTAATACCCCCTCCTTTGCCAACCTGTTCATCCGGTCAACACCAATGTGACCTAGTCTAGCATGCCACATAACTGAATCATTATTCATGGAACTTTGGCTCATAAAGGCACTAGCGTTATGATTGAAATCATAAATTGCGTCCAACACAATAAAACCGTCAGAAAGAAAAGCATGTCCATAATAAATGTTAGAAAGGTATAAACCCATATCATTGTTCTCAAAAACAACTTTAAAATCATGTCTCATCAAGACAACAACAGAAATAATATTTCGCCGTATAGCTGGTGCATACAACACGTCGTGAAGTAATAGGATCCGGCCACTTCGCAAAGCCACTTTGCATGTGCCAACTCCAAGAACTTCAATGCTAGTGTTGTTTGCCATGTTTATTCGCCTCCCATTTGGAACACGGCGATATTCCACGAAGACAGAGCGATCCTTTGTTACGTGGTCCGTGGCACCTGAATCCACAATCCACATAGGAGAGTGATCAGTGAGCATCACAGAACTAGTCACGTTACAATTCGAGGGATTACACACAGTAATTTCCTTTTTCTCAGTGCACTCACGAGCAAAATGTCCAGTCTTTCGGTAGTTAAAACAAGTCACATTAGACTTATCTTTCCCACCTCTAGATCCTCGAGGTCGTTTCTTTCCAGCTTTGTTTTCTGTTTTGTTTGCATTTGCACCCTTCTGGCCTTTAAAACCCTGAGCTCTATCTCTTTTGCGCTTAAAACCTGCACTCCTCCGAGGAGCGCTAGCCTCAGCAGCAAATACTTCAGTTAGAGGGGCTTCCGCAAGCATGCGGCCCTCCTTCAGTTAGATTGGTTTATGTTTTCTAACATGTCCTGATCCTCTAAGAGATACTCAATTTTACGATGCCACATATCGTAATTTCTTTCATTGAGTTTATTTCCTCGAGTCAGATGAGCGAAAATGCTTTTGGAAGCAGCCATAAAGAATCTAGGACAATCAAAATACATAGCGATACATGAGTTCTAGCATAAAATATAACGAGCTACAATAGTCATAAAAAATAAACTGACTTAATAGCTATAGCATTCAGACCAAAAGAAAACATATAGCATTCGATCAAATCCTCATGCAATAGTTAAAAAAGTCATTTTACTAATCTAGATATTGAGCTCCATCATGATTTAATGACCCAAAAAAAACGTTTTAAATCATGGTAAATCAGCAAATAAAAATATTTGCCGCCGGTTGCAAGGTGGTTTACACAAAACACTTCAACCTTGCAACTCCCACTAGGCATGCGAGTTCCCCAAAAACGGTTTTCAAAAAAACAATCAACATCACACAGATATGATTACTACATTACTTCCATATCGAGCTAACGATCCCCATTAGGGATTTAGCCTCGTCGACGGGAACCTGCATGAGTCTTATAGCAATAATATCGCAATAATAAAAATAAAGGAGCCCCTCGTCTCCTTAGGGCAATAAACAGTCCACAGTCCATAATTATTACAGTCCATAATTATTACAGCCCATAAATATTACAGCCCATTGCGATAACTATTGCAAATGGAAATAAATGAATGAAATTACGCTCATCTCTCAATAAGGCAGTAAATAAAATCAGCAATCATTCATTCCACATAGCCACAATCTTTCCATACGTTAGCACAATCCGACGTATGAAAAAAAATACCATAAAGTGTGCACCTCATTCAAACAATAAGGAAGTAATGCATAAGGAAACAATGCATGAATGGGGCACGAAAATAGGCAAAAAAAACGTGTTAGGTAATGACAACCAATCTCCACAAAAATCATTCTCAAAACAGAATTTTTCTTCTTCTTTCCATAATCAATATAATCATGATAGCACAAAATTATCCTACTTTGATTTGGAAAGAAAAATCCGAAATTATATGGTGGAGAGCAACACATATTTTTGCATCAAAGGAAAGCATCCAAACATATTTTTAAGGCAATAAAATTCCAGCCCATAATATCTTTCCAAAATTTTCAGAATTAGCCAATCTTTCCATAATCAATATAAGCATGCAATCAATAATAATTATGCTACTTCTAATGGAAAGAAAAATTCGAAATTCTTTGGTGGAGAGAAACACATATTTTTGCATCAAAGGAAAGCATCCAAACATATTTTTAAGGCAATAAAATTTCAGCCTATAATATCTTTCCAAAAATTTCAGAATTAGCCAATCTTTCCATAATCAATATAAGCATGCAATCAATAATAATTATGCTACTTCTAATGGAAAGAAAAATTCGAAATTCTTTGGTGGATGGCATCACATATATGCACATTTGATGAAAAGGAAATATTTCAAATGAAATGCATGCAATCATCCCAAAAGAAATCCGAAATATCCTTAATGAGATTAACATATATGTGCATTCAATCATAAAGGAAATATTTCAAATGAAATGCATGCAATTATTCCAAAAGAAATCCGAAATATCCTTAATGAGATTAACATATATCTCCATTCAATCATAAAGGAAATATTTCAAATGAAATGAATGCTCTCATTCCAAAAAAAACGAAATATACAATATGGTAACTCAATATTCATGTATACATGCTCAAAGATTAGAATAAATAATATCTAACCCTAATTCGTAAAAATCAGGAAAAATAGACATCTTATTTCATGTATACATGTGCATGATTTAGAAGAATCAACATGGAAAATAACTTCTGATTTTATCTAATACATGCACAAAGAATAGAGATAACAGCACAGAAAAAACAGAATTCTGGTCACATCTATGTATGTGCAATGATAGGAGAGCAACATATCATATTGGCTCGAAATAAAATTAGGAAAAATCCATCTTAAACCATGCACATATGCGCAAGAATGGAGGAGCAAAATCTAACCCTAGATGCATGCTCTAATGAACCATAATATGCGCAACATGTAGAAACTAGTCTAAACCCTAATTGCATGTTAGAAAGAAATCAGCAAACATGCACCACTTATATCTCTAAATGAATGATCATATTATTTCATTTAAAGATCAAAAACCTCTGAGTTTTCATTTCCAGAATATGAAAACGAATTTGAAAGAAAAAAAAATCATGAACAATCAACATATATAACATGCGCATCATGTAAATAAGCAATGCTGATTTTCTGTTTTCTTTCTTTCTCCAAAAACATAACCACCGAATATTTTGTTTTTATCTCAAATCAGATTATCATGAAACAAAAATTCGTCAAGCATGGTGAGGATTCGAAGGTAACCGAGATGGCTCTGATACCAATGTAAGCAAATAACGATTCTACATGTTCAAGAGTACCTTTCTTGGAGAGAACCTGTGGCAGCGAAAGGAAGATCGGAGGTCACCTTACGAAATCCTTCTCACCGGTCGGTCTCCTACTCTCTTGGAGAAGAAGCACGTGTCCACAACCCAAGAGTCTTCGGATTAGCTTGGTGGATGTGGAGGGACGAATGGGAGAGAGAGGGAGAGGTGGCGGCTAGGGTTTGCACACAAATTAGTCCATCCAATGGGAGGCTCCCCTCCTTATATAGATGGCCCCACCCAAAACCCTAATGCGCAACCAATAAGAGTGCGCCACGTGTCAGTGCTTTGGGCAAACATCATCTTAATCCTTAGATTAATCCAATAGTTTAGACTAGGGGTGCACACGGGTCAGGTTGGGTCGGGTTTGGGCTGAAACCCGACCCAACCCGAAATTTTCGGGTTAGGAAAATACCCAACTCGAACCCGAACCCGAACCCAATCGGGTTGAACCCAACCCGACCCGAAATTTTAGGGTTGGGTCGGGTTGGGTTGGGTTGGACCCGAAATTTTGTTGCTTAACAAATAAAACATTCACTGATGCAATAAAACATTCTGGTGATCACATTTTAGTCTAACAACCAATTCCTAAGAAGAAAAATATATCACATCAAAACTAAAACATTCAAATTCCGAAAACTATGCATTAAAATTTTCATTGAAAACCATGCATCAAAACATTATTTCTCACATCTTCGCATGGAGAATCAGAATTATTTGCTGGCAGCAAATCACCCTCTCCACTAGAGATTGGATCCCAATTGATCCAACTGCCAAATAAGGCCTTGTTAGAGTTTGCTTCACTAGCAGAGATGTTTTCAACTCTGATGGCCTCCTTATGGCACTACTTCTTACGTAGAGCTCCTGCTAATAGAGATCTATTGAAGGGAGACAACAAAAATTAAGAACAAGAATCAGATATGGCAAGTCAATGCAAGACCACAAACAAACCTGCAGTTTCTGGATACAGCTGGTTTAGCTTGTTCAAGAGAGACACCAAACAAAGAACACAAATTTGCAGCATCATAAGGTTCTCTAATGAAATTAGCAGTTGAAGCTGCATTTGAGAAAATCAGATTCTTTCCTCGAGTCCAACTTACTAGCATCTGTAACAAAAAAAATGAAAATTGTTGTAAAATATGTGTAAGGCAGACTAAAAAAATTAGTGCATTGATTTGGTGCCCCTATCTCGATGTTTAAACCTTATCTCCAGTAACATTAATGAAACCCAAGGGATTGAGCAACAAACTTGCTCCATGAAAGAGAAAACTCTAGCAAAGCTTTCATACAACATTTAAGAATAAAATGACTAGAATATACATCCAAGACAACAACCTTCATGCAAGAAGTGGATACCCACATTCTAACCCCAAAAATCTACACACAATAACAAGTTACATACCCACTGGTTGAGGTCGACGTTGAACTGGTAGAGGGTGACGTGTGCGGCGGTGATGAGTATTTCCTCCACAAACTCATCCATCCTCTGAAGCACCGTCAGATTCAGCATCTTCGTGCCTCAGCCTCCCCGCCTCGAGCTCGAGCGTGGAGACCCGGTAGCAGATGGCCATGGACGTGATCTTCCGGCTGTTCGTTGGGGTCGGTGGGGATCACGGCGAGGATCTTGTCGAGGAGGTCGAAGTCCAGGGTTTTTCCGCCGCCTCTGTTGGTTTCCATCGCCGGAGAGACGGTGGCGATCTAGGGTTAGGTCGGGAGAGAGAGGGGAAACTGAGGACTGTGCGGTCGGGTTGTGTTTCGGCCTTTCGGGTGTTATGGGTTTCGGGTGTTATCGGGTTCGGGTAATTACTGTGTTGCTGGGCCTGGACTGCAGGACCAGGTTATGTATTTTCGGTTTCGGGTCGGGTTGGGTCAACCCGACCCCTACAACCCGAACCCGACCCGAAATTTTGGGTTTTTTCTTCTTCCAACCCAACCCGACCCGAGCCACTTCTGAACCCGACCCGACCCGACCAGTCGGGTTCGGGTCGGTTTCGGGTTCAACCCAACCCATGTGCACCCCTAGTTTAGACATAACCAAGAAGTTTGAGAGTATCTGAACAAAAATCCTGAAATAAAATAAGTCATCTACCAAGAATTGTGAAACCACATTTGTTGGGGTTCAACTATGATCACCAGGTATGAAACCACACATCAACGTAAGCTGAACAACATCCCACGGGACAATTAAGAGTTGAACCATTGATCTCTGAAAGACTTTCTTAATACACCTTAATTACAATGTTATAACCTTTCGTTCATTAAGTGTATATTCGAGTATATTATGTGTATTAATTCTTCCTCTAGCTCTTTGTAACCTCTATGTCTCCTTAAGCTCATAAATAAGAGGCTCTTATAATGTCCAAGATATACAACAACGATAATAGTTACCCATTAATTCTCCCCAAATTCTCAATTTGTTTTTTTGCATGACTTCAATTTATAACAGTTTACTATTTTTATTATTATTGTGAGTGCTTAGTTGATTGATTTAGTTAAAATTGAAATACACTCGAATTTCAACTCCTAGGGCTTCTAGAAGCCTCAAGTTCGAGTAAGAATTCAATTGTCAAAGATCATCTATCATATTTTTACTACTCTGTAGATCTAGTTGGGTCTACATAGAAATTGGATTCCAGAATTGGAAAATTTCCACCTATTGATTTAAATTCAGATTTCGGAATAATATACAGATTTAATTCTAGCATTTATTCCTTATTTGCTTGAGGGTTTTCTATCATATATGATAGGATTTTTTGCTTAAATACCTTCTATGCGTTTCATATATGCCAAATACATCCATATTATCATATTAAATACACTATTTAGAACTTATGTTTGTGCTAAAATATTTTATAATAGAATTTGACAATGCAACCCACTTCGGCTTGGTCTTGCATTATGCTTTAATGCATCATACTGGCCACAAGGCCAATAATTAGCAACTAGGATGAAAGGCTACATCACGGTCGGCACTTAAGATATTGAGTCGTTATACACGGACGCGCGCGTCCGTGACGCTTCCTACGTGGACGGACCAGTCAGCTGCCAGTTCAGCGTCCAGTCAGCCAAAACTTCTGCGCGGGGAAAAGTAAATTACGAATTTTTGGGTGCGACGGTTCATTTCCCGAAATCACGATTAGACGGTTAGACTTCATGTACATCAGTAGCGGCGGTACAGCATTCGAGTAACTTTCCTCCCAAGTCTTCTCCTTTTCCAATCCCCATTTCACCCGGAGTTCCTTTCCATACGCTCATCCAAAACCTTCATTCCTGTTTTAGTCGAACGAAAATTATAACCAGGCGAAAATGGATCCTTCTCTACCTGAAACCTCCATCGCTCCTGAAATTGTAGCCGCGCAGGTGTTGTGTCAACCACGTTCTTTCTGGTTCATTTTAAGGTTCATTATTGGCCTCTAACATTTTTTTTGGTGGTTTAAGGGAAGCACGTACTACTTCCGCGAAACCAAGTGCGGTTTCACGGCCCTTCACAAGCAGTTCGACCGGATGAAGGAGGAGGAGAAAAATGTCTTCCAACGGACGCCTTTCGGTCACTTCCTCACCTTTCCTCACGTCACAACTGACAACGAGATACTGGGTTGGTTCGTCGAACACTTCGACGCCAATGAAGTCGGTCTGAGAATAGCCACTGGGGTGGTCCCATTTACGGTAGAAGACGTCGCCCTTCTACTTGGACTAAGAGCACATGGGCAGAGAGTGGATATGGAAGCCATGTACGTAGAGAAACGTGACGCGGTTAACCTCGACAACACCCATCTACTGGGTCATCTTACCGCCACGAGCTTGATGGGCGAGGAGGAGGAGCACGTCCGACTCCTTATTTCTATGATTTTCAATCATTTTTTGTTCTTCGATGGATCACTGCGAAGTAAAGCGTGGTACACGAAGCACCTGAAGAACCTCAAGCGCCTCAAGAGATATGCGTGGGCAAATGCGGTTCACACTTTCTTGGTTGAAGGCCTGGAGGAAGCCCAACGGGACCTCTCGAGGAGGAGATTGTCAGCGAACTACTCTATGAAGCAGGGCTACGTGTATGGTTGCGTTGCCGTATTACAAGTAAGCATCTTGGTCCGGAATGAGTGTTGTGTCAGTCCGAAGTAGTGTTGGTTTATGTCCGGAATAAGTGTTTTGTCTGTCCGGGATAAGTCTTGTGTCTGTCCGGAATAGTGTTGTCTCTGTCCGGAATAAGTGTCTTGAGGTTATCCAGGAAAAGTATTACGTATGTCCGGAATAGTGTTTTGTCTGTCCGGAATAAGTGTGTTGCCTGTCCGGAATAGTCCTGTATCTGTCCGGAATGATTGTCTTGTATGTCCGGAATACGTATTGTGTCTGTCCGGAATAAGTATTTTGTATGTCCGGAATAAGAGTTTTGTCTGTCCGGAATAAGAGTTTTGTCTGTCCGGAATAGTGTTGCGTCTGTCCGGAATACGTATTGTGTCTGTCCGGAATAAGTATTTTGTCTGTCCGGAATAGTGTTGCGTCTGTCCGGAATAAGAGTTGCGTCTGTCCGGAATAAGAGTTTTGTCTGTCCGGAATAAGTATTTTGTCTGTCCGGAATAGTCCTGTATATGTCCGGAATGTTTGCCCTGTCTGTCCGGAATACGTATTGTGTCTGTCCGGAATAAGTATTTTGTCTGTCCGGGATAGTGTTGCGTCTGTCCGGAATAAGAGTTTTGTCTGTCCGGAATAGTGTTGCGTCTGTCCGGAATAAGAGTTGTGTCTGTCCTGGGGAAGTTATGTTTCTAGTTTTTAACTCATTCCTGTTTTCAGGTGTGGCTTTGCGAGAAGTTCAAATTGGGGGATCCCCGGTTAGCATTTCAACGGTTCAAGTGTTGGACGGAAATGTTTAGCAGACGCCAAATCCTTAGAAAATGGGAAGATCGAGGCATCAACTTGTCCGGATTTACTCGGGCCAATTTGAGTTGAAGGGCACCCCAAAACTCAGTGAACGGGAGCATTCACTGTTGTCAGATGATCAATTTCCTCCTGCAGAAGCAACTCCCGCAGCAAAGGTTGCCTCGAAGGAAACACCTTCAACATCCACTCTACCAAGGGTACAACTCAGTGAATGCAGCATTTCTTGTGACCCACTGCTACAAGAGTTGGAACTTAGTGAGGTGAAGACGAATTGGCTGCGAGCCGAAGCAGCACTTAGGGAGGCGACCGTTAAAATTAACAACCTGGAGGAAGAACTCCGGATCTCTCAAGAAGAGTGTCGTAGGCTGAGAGTCCGTGGGGAGGAGGAAGAGAGGGAAAAGAGGGAGGAGGGAGAGAGAAATAAGAGGGAGGCGGATGAGAGGGAAAAGAGGGAGGAAGAGAGAAATAAGAGGGAGGCGGAGGAGAGGAAGAAGAGAGAGGAGGAAGAGAGGGAGAAGAGAGAGGAGGAAGAAAGGAAGAAGAGGGAGGAGCAAGAGAAGAAGAAGAGGGAGGATGATGAGAAGAAGAGGAGGGAGGAGGATGAGAGGAATAAGAGGGAGGAGGATGAGAAGAAGAGGAGGGAGGAGGATGAGAGGAATAAGAGGGAGGAGGATGCGAGGAAGAGGAGGGAGGAGGATGAGAAGAAGAGGAGGATGAGGAGGGAGGAGGAAGAGAGAAAAAAGCGGAGGGAGGAAGAGAGGAAGAAGAGGGAGGAGGAAGAGAGGAAGAAGAGGGAGGAGCAAGAGAAGAAGAAGAGGGAGGAGGATGAGAGGAATAAGAGGGAGGAGGTAGAGAAGAAGAGGAGGATGAGGAGGGAGGAGGAAGAGAGAAAAAAACGGAGGGAGGAAGAGAGGAAGAAGAGGGAGGAGGAAGAGAGGAAGAAGAGGGAGGAGCAAGAGAAGAAGAAGAGGGAGGAGGATGAGAGGAGTAAGAGGGAGGAGGAAGAGAAGAAGAGGAGGGAGGATGAGGATGAGAAGAAGAGGAGGGAGGAGGAAGAGAGGAATACGAGGGAGGAGGAAGAGAGGAAGAAGAGGAAGGAGGAAGAGGGAGAGAAGAGAAAGGAGGATGAGAAGAAGAAGGAGGAAGATATGAGGAGACAGCAGGAAAGAAAGAGGAAGGTTGTGGTATCGCTACCGCTTTTGCACCCTCAAAAAATGCGGACCATTAAACCACGCTTGCGCACAGAACATATAGACGAAGCGCAAAGCAAATCTGGCCAAGTTGAGACACAGAAGAATGCCGCAGAAAAACAAGAAGAAATAAAGGAGGCCGAAGAAGCCACCACAAAAACAAAAGGGGCCGAAAAAGCCAGTGAAGAAATATACGAGGCCGACGAAACAGCGAAAGATGAACTGACCGCCCATGTTTCGTCCACGAGGCCCGATGTAGATGCGACCGCCTTGAGAACGCTGACCAATGATGAGGTACGTCGTTTATTGAATGCAACGGCTCCCGAACGAGAAGCCAAAGATATTATCTGGAGGGGGGCTCTGAGCAATATCACCAGGGGTGATCTCAAGGAAATAATTTCGCCAAAAACAGAATTCACCAACGAAACTCTTGACGGCCTAATTGAGGTACTCCTCAGAAGAGGAGGGCAACAAAAGGTGGTCTGCTTATCATCCTTCGAATCGGAAATGATTGTGGAGGGACAGGGAGAAGATATAAGGAAAGATTATTTACTCCAAAAAATTGAAGGAATAAATGTGGAGGAAGTCATCATCGCACAGCCATGCTGTTTGGCCGGCCACTGGACTCTGTTCGTTGCCCACGGACCTCGATCAGAGTTCATTCAGTACAACAGCCTCTCCCGCACACTTAAAAAAGGTGACAATCCTAACCGTTTTGTCGGAACTCATGAATGCACCGCGTCTAAGATAGCGGGATTCTGGCGAGGGTTGTTGAAGGTCGAGTGGCCGCTGAGAGTTGAGAGGAAGGGTAGCCAACGACAGCAAGGTTATTCACCGTTTTAGAGGCGATTTGGCCAATTTCTTACTCGAAGACTCTGGGATGTGCGATCAACAATAAACGCCCTGAAAATGTTTTAATTTACTTTGCACCATTGCGCACTCAACAATTTTTTTTCCAAAGTTATACATGTATACATGTTAAAATTACATAGACTATTTGAATGATTTATCAATACAAGGACATTTGGTGTTGGGTTTTTATAAAATTATTTTCTTGTTTCTGGACACACTTTATTCTTAAACCGGACAACAAATACACTTATTCCGGACAGCAAATACACTTATTCCGGACAAACTTTATGTTCCGTTTCTGGACACACTTTATTCATAAACCGGACAACAAATACACTTATTCCGGACAACAAATACACTTATTCCGGACAAACTTTATGTTCCGTTTCTACACACACTTTATTCTAAAACCGGACAACAAATACACTTATTCCGGACAACAAATACACTTATTCCGGACAGAAAATACACTTATTCCAGACAAACTTTATGTTCCGTTTCTGGACACACTTTATTCTTAAACCGGACAACAAATACACTTATTCCAGACAACAAATACACTTATTCCGGACTGCAAATACACTTATTCCGGACAGCAAATACACTTATTTCGGTCAACAAATACACTTATTCCTGACAAACTTTATGTTCCGTTTCTGGACACACTTTATTCTTAAACCGGACAACAAATACAGTTATTCCGGTCAACAAATACACTTATTCCGGACAACAAATACACATATTCCGGACAGCAAATACACTTATTCCGGACAAACTTTATGTTCCGTTTCTGGACACACTTTATTCTTAAACCGGACAACAAATACACTTATTCCGGACAGCAAATACATTTATTCCGGACAGAAAATACACTTATTCCGGACAAACTTTATGTTCCGTTTCTGAACACACTTTATTCTTAAACCGGACAACAAATACACTTATTCCGGACAACAAATACACTTATTCCGGACTGCAAATACACTTATTCCGGACAGCAAATACACTTATTCCGGTCAACAAATACACTTATTCCTGACAAACTTTATGTTCCGTTTCTGGACACACTTTATTCTTAAACCGGACAACAAATACACTTATTCCGGTCAACAAATACACTTATTCCGGACAACAAATACACTTATTCCGGACAGCAAATACACTTATTCCGGACAAACTTTATGTTCCGTTTCTGGACACACTTTATTCTTAAACCGGACAACAAATACACTTAAACCGGACAACAAATACACTTATTCCGGACAACAAATACACTTATTCCGGACAGCAAATACACTTATTCCGGACAAACTTTATGTTTCGTTTCTGGACACACTTTATTCTTAAACCGGACAACAAATATACTTTTTCCGGACAACAAATACACTTATTCCGGACTGCAAATACACTTATTCCGGACAGCAAATACACTTATTCCGGACTGCAAATACACGTAATCCGGACAGAAAAACATTGTAATCCGGACAGCCTAAGTACGTCTTCCGGACATACTGGTCACTTAATCTGGACATAAATAAAACGTAATCCGGACATTGATGAATCGTAATCCGGACGGACATATAACGTAATCCGGACATACTGGTAACTTAATCCGGACATAAATATAACTTATTCCGGACAGACATACAACAAACCAAAATTACTTAAATATATTTGTCGCCATCAGAAATTAATTCACAAACGAACAAGCAAAGAAAGTGTTGTATCTTATCCAATAATACGGACAGACATACAATGACTTTCAACAAAATTACATAGGAATAATTCCAACCATGGACAAATACAATAATCAAGGAGGAACTCCCTCGTAATGCAAATTCATGTCCCAGTCATCGAAATCGTGATCCCCCGGTTTGGGTGCTGCAGGGTGTAACGGGGGTAGAACCTTATTCCTGATGATTTTCTTAACGTTACTTTTAATTATTTTCTCAGACAAAGAAATCCGTCGTTTGCTCGGCGGTCTGTCTTTCTGTCTTGTCTTATCCGGATTGAGAACGGATGTACCATCGAACACATGATCAGGTCGTTGCATACGTTCCTTAAGCAACTCAAGTGCCTCTACCGCCTGAAGATATCTGTCGTTTGAGTCGAAAGCGGCCTCGGCGATCCAAACCGCACGACCCATTATGTCGTCGTGGAGACGAAGCGCATCGTTCCCCGTTATGCCACTTTGAAGGGGAAACTTGACTCCATAGCTCCTTCGGATATCCTTCCTCCATCGGTGGACGATGTAAGACTCGGGGAGCAACGCGTTTGGACGTATTCGGGCAATAACAACATAAACGTGACAACATAGGATACCGACGTGATCAAACATTCTGCAATCGCATACCCACTTCTCATCTCTAATTTGCACTGTGAACCGTTTCGACAATGGGAGGATATGTGTCAATACATGTTCGGTCACGTTGAAGTGCAATGTGTCGTCCTCGTTGAACTCATCCTTGATGTCGCAGTACAACATCTTCCCAATTTCTAACTGCACCGTCTTGAAGACACCCACCGTATACAACTCGCTCAATTGCCTCTCGAATGGATATTTCGAAATCAATTGCGGAGCCTTATACTGACAATCGAAATCAGACTGAGCTTCCTTCTCATACTTGTGGCGTACTGCGAGTTCGTATTGTTTCACGAACTGCTTAAGTGTCGTCCTTGATGTGAGGTACTTATCGAAGAAGGCGTTCATACCCTCACTTCTCTGGGTTGATGCCATTCCTGTGGAAAAACAATCCCGCCAAAATGCAGGTACCCAGCGCTCTCGAATTGCATAAATGGATCAGAGCCAATTATTGTCGTGGAACTCGAAATCATCTAGAAAACCCTGCCAATTCCGCTCGAATTCTGCCGGAGTCTTGGAATCGAATACACAGTTGTTGAGGTCAAACAACGTATGCTCCCGGTACTTCGTGGGCAGCTTCACAGGGGCCTTATTCATTATGTGCCATATACAAAATCGGTGCCGCGCTTCAGGGAACACAGTCCTCACAGCCGCAGCTATGGCGCCACATTGGTCTGTTATGATCGCCGGGGGGCTTGTATCTGCACACAACGCGATCAAGATAAAAACATATGTTAATCCGGACAGACGTGAAGGGTAAACCGGACGAGCAAAAAACGTAAACCGGACAGACGTAAGGGATAAACCGGACGAGCAAAAGACGTAAACCGGACAGACGTAAAGGGTAACTGGACATGCACATAACGTAAAACGGACAAAGACGGACAAAATAAAACATGTACCGTTCATGCACGTCAACCATGTTTGGAACAACCAAATGTAATTTTGTGTCGTCTCGGAAGAGAGGAGTGCGCAACCGAGTAGGACGGACTGGTAGTGGTGATTTACCCCCACAAATGGGGCAAAAGGCATGTCATACTTGTTTGTTATGTATGTTGTGTCGAAACATATTGCATCTCCAAAGTAAGAGTAAGCAGCTCGAGAACGACTGTCGGCCCAGAACACATTTCGTAGTCTACCTTCGTCGTCCATATCCATTACGTAAAAGAAGCGGGAATCATTCTTCTGCATCCTGATGAAATAATCTTGGATAGCCTGCGCATCTCCGGGTCCCATTTTGAGGTTTCTAACCTCGTTCACAACATTCCTGCGAAACATAAATTTTATGACAAAGCTAAATGCGTAACTTCAACCAGGTTAAGTGGAGAATAAATAACCTTAGGTCCCGCTGGTTGAAAGACAATTTATCGTGACCTCCAGCTTCAACCACAAAAGATTGCATGGTCTTGGCGGCAGATATACCGGCAGCATCATTGCACGAAATGCGTGCTCTGGCGGACTCCGGGACGGATCGTTTTTGTCGGAGGAAGCGCATCTGGTCTTCCGACAGCATGGCGTGATTATGTTCGAGATCTACGTAGTTAATTACGTAGCCTCTGGATGGATTACCGGAGACCCTAATCCGAGCAGTGCATTCGACCCTACCGGATAACCTATGTTTCAGTCTACCTTCACCTTGGTTTCCGGGAGCATTACCCTCCTTTGAGCAAGTAAGAGTGACCCGTATTACAACACCATGATCGTAATGAGATTGCCTTATCTTCACACCAAAACAACAGGAATCGGCGTATGAAACGTAAAATGCTTTGGCTTCTTCGAAGGAATGAAAATTCATCATCACTTGAGGGACGTTGGAGGCATGAGCCGGCTGTGAGGACACATTTACGAGTGTCATTACAGTACAACAAAAATGGAGGAAGGAGAGAAGAAGGAATGGTTCATAGGATCGGAATAACCTAGACACTCATATTTGTATCTCCGTGAAGCGCCAAAGAATAAGAAAGAAGACGGAGGACGTGCTGATTTGAAAAGCATTAAATGCGATGGTGGACGCATCGGGAAAATAAAACAACAGCAAAAAAATTCAGGAGTAAGTAGTACGTCTGTCCGGAATAAGTGTTCCAACTGTCCGGCATAAATAGTAACTGTGTCCGGAATAAGTTATGCGCTTGTCCAGAAACTAAAGAAAATGACTGATGTGTGTGTCCGGAAAAAAATGAATTTATTAATAAAGAGAAGGGAAAAAAATAGGAGGACGAATGTTGAGTAACTAGTCTTCAGTCTGTGTAGGAGCGGCAAAATGAAGTGAGTGATTTGAGACGCATTAATGAGGGATGGAGAAATTTGTACGAAACGATGAATAAACTAAACAAAGAAATTGTTTCTGGGGAGAGTGCGCACTCAGCCGCGTCTGCTGACTGGGTTGCCCACATCAGCCAGTGTGCTGACTGGGTTAGCAGCGTCCGTGACGTGAGCGTTCAACAAACATTTCCCTAAGATATTTTGTCAATCAAAAGTTGTAGTTTTGTAGATTCTTGCATCTTAAGCCCGAGGCTAAGCTGTTTTTTTTATAATAGCCTGAGGCTAAGGTATAACAACTACACCATTTTATTGTGGTTTCACCGATTAGTGCTACTCTTTTCTCTTTTGGTACCATGAACAATAAACCCTTCTTCTTCTGCTACATTTTAAACAAACGAAAAGAAAAAGGATAAAACTCCGCAATGACGTTGATTTAAGTTAGGAAATATATCAAATATATTTTTGTAAGATCCTAATCCTCATTAGGGCTAATCTCGTGATTAGTGGGGGTTTTGCATGGGGGTGGAGGTAGGGTGATGGGTTGGATTGAGTTTTGGAGAAAACCAACACTCATTTTCTTCTCTCTCTCACTCATTCTCTCTCTCTCCCCAGCGTTCGCGTCCTCCGGCGAAGAAAGCTCCGGCCTGCAGCAGTTAGGAGGTGGAGAAGAAGCGCGGCGAGGTGCTCAAGCACGATTTTGAGGTTGCGGGCGACGTTGAGTGATCTCCAACGTGCTCCGTCGAACTCAAAGGTATGCCAGTTCATTAGTGTGGTTTGGTTTTGCTCACACTTGTGAGTGTGTTTTTTAATCATCGTCGGGTGGTCGGAGACCTCGCTGGCGACGAGGACAGCAAGAGACACCTGACAGATCGAGTGGTTGCTGATTTTCGGTCGACTGGTGCCTTGTTGCGGTCGACCGATTTAGTGTTTTTGTCGGAATTTAACCAACACCGGTCAAACGACGCCTTGTGGTGGTCGTCCGATTGTGTTTGTGTTGGTGGGTCGGAGGATTGTCTGGAAGTTTTCGGTCGGACATGACCCTTGAGTCGTTCGACCGTTGCTTTATGTTTCGCTCGGACTGGACGTTGACCACCTAAACGGTCGACCATTCCTGACTTTTGGTCCAACCGGAACTTAAGTGAACTTATGTAACTTATTTGTTGTTCGGCCGATAAATGACTTAGAACAGCATATGACCGATTTTTTTGGTAGCTGATATGAGAAAAATTGATTATGAATCCAACCCTTAAATTGTGTACATAAAAGACAATTTTTTTTTGTCTTTGGGCCTTTTGCTTGTGTGCGTTTTGACTTAATGAAATTGGTCATATGCCCCGTCTTTTTGGATTTCGTTAGGGTGAGTCCCACTGTCCAATTTTCATCCAATTCCATTAAAAAAATTCTCAAATTATATATCGTCTAATAAATCTTGTCTTTCATTAAACAAAAAAAATGAAAAAAAATACCTTACTATCATCACCTCCTCTCCTCGCCACCAATGGTCAACATTTTCCTCCTCTTTGCCGCCGCCTCACACGACCCCCCAATGGATGATTCCCTTTCCTGCCTCATCTCCACAATGTGCTTTCATGTCCTCAAATCCAACCCCGAACTCGACCACCTTCTCCCTCTCACCTCCAACGTAAACCTCTCCACCAGCCCCAACACCTTCCCTCTCCCTCATCGTAGTCGACTGCAACCGTTGTCCCCACCGCCACTCTGTCACGGTCGACGTCAAATGCGGAGGAGTTGACATGGAGAGGACGGGAGAATAGGATTGGATTTTTTTTAGTTTTATTCTTTTGTTTTTTATTTAACGTTTAATGACAAGACTTATTAGATGAAGTATAATTTGCAAAAAAGTTAATAGAGTTGGATGAAAAAATTGACGGAATGAATCACCCTAACGGTGGGTGTCACAAGCAATTTTAAGTGATTTAAAGATGTACACCATCGAAATCCAAATACATAGGTGTATATCGCCAATTTCTTCAAGTACAAGAGGTACGCAAGCAAAAACTTATTTGTCCTTTCATCATCTTCTTATAAAGTCAACTCACTAGATCCCCAAATAGTCAAATCCAATATCACAAAGGCACAAGAGGGACATGTTCATCTGAAATCATTAAGCCTTTTGGTGGTCAACTTACTGGATCTCCTAATCCAAACCTCACAAAAAACACATGCAGGTCATCGAGGTCCGGTATTTAAGGCTAGTAAGAGTTAAATAGATGACAAATCACATACGCGTAGATCTTTCTGGGAAGTAAGTGTAGAATGGTTAGGATGCAGATCTAATAATTCTGCTTTGTCGGTGAAATAAAAGGTCGAACAACCACCCAACACATACACTTCCACTATTCTGGGATAGCAACAGAAGAACAACCAAATAACAAATATAATGCCAATGCCGACAACATAGTCTCAACTTCCGATATTCGTGTCAAGATAACACAGTATAAAAATTAAAAAAGGCCAAAAAAAAATGAAAACAATCTACAAGTAAGGAAGAATTGCACTATTCTGGGTAAAGTTCCAAACTATTAATATAATTTATTTGTTTGTTTGTTTTCTTTTCTTTTCTTTTCCGGTGGGTTTGATCTTGGATGGGGAAAGAAAATAGTTTTTTTCTTCTTCTTATTTATGTTGCAAACAATATAATTTTGATTTCTAATATTTTCCGACAACATGCACAAACAACATGAATTTCGTAAAAAATAAGGAAAATAGATTCTATTGATTTCTATTTTTCCCATTGACCTTTGAATCCGTTTTTCACCAATTTCTAGTGCACAAACATGCCATAAATGACAAACTTACTTGTTCCACACCAACATTGAAACATCACAAATACACACGTAGATCACAGTAAAACCCAAAAAGTAATTAAATTATAGCCTAACCCCCTTAATTAGGGGCGGACCCAAATAGGGCCCAATGGGCCCATGACCTCCCCTTTGATTTTGTAAAATTTTCTGAAAATAGGATTCTTAACCCCCTCTTAAAAAATCAAAATCTTAAATTATTCTCTTCTCCTTTTTAACTCTCACCAAACCCCAAACCAACATTAATGCAAGCTACAACCCTTATTAATTTCACAAATTAAACCACATTACTAAAGTTTTATTTTTAGACATCAATTTGAATTATTAGACAATTACTTAAATTTTATTTTTAGACATCAATTAGAAAATTCGACAATTACTAAAGTTTTATTTTTTATCTTATTATATTTTTGTTTTAAAGAATTTAAATTTCGATTTCAAAGCTGATTTTTTAGGAAAACAAATAGAAAAGGAGGAAATATAGATTCTTTTGGTAAATTATTTTGTTGTAATCATGTATTAATGTATTGACTTTCAATTGTTAAATTTATTATTATGTATTTCAGATTAAAATTATATTTGGACCCCTCTTTATAAATTCTTGGGTCCGCCACTACCCCTAATTATAACCTTTTCTTTTTATCTTCGTTAACAAACACTTACCCCCTTTGAATTATACACCTTACCCTTTGAATTATGAAACCGGTCTAGATGGGATAATCCATCAAAAAACTAATGGAATAATTATGTATCGTTTAAAATTTTAGTTTGGTATAATATAGTTGAAGATCTTAATCAACATTGGTATTGAAAATCTCGATTTGGTAGACTAAAGAAGTGATCACCATGAGTGTAACTGTATAAACGTGAGGATTTTGGTTTTGTACTAGCATGAGATCGACTACAAAAGAAAATGATGCTATAAGTAATTTTTTCGTAGACTAGAGAACATAATTAATAGTATAAACACGAACGTTATGGTTTTACAGTAGCATTAGATTGACTACGGGAAAAAGACGATATAAGCATCAAAAATATATTTTTCAGTAACATAAATGCAAACGTCCCAAAATATAAAAAAACAAAGTAAGGAAAAAAATCATATGAAATGGCTAGGAAGAAGCAATTTCTTAAAGTTCAATAGTAAAAAGTGTTACAAAATAAAAATTAATTAGGAAGGGTGATTTTCACGTTTTAACTTTAATAAGTCCAAGAGAAATCGAGACGTAATTTAGTAGAATATACTGTAACAAACACAACACACAAAATGAAGGAAAAAAAATCCATATGAAATAACACAAAGAAACGGTATCTTAAAGTTCGGGAGCGAAAAGTGTTGCAAAACAAAAATGAAAGAAAAAATATGCCAAAAAAGAAATCTAGACATAATTAAGAAGGGGAAATTGTAACTCACCTAAAAAAAACATACAAAGTAAGGATAAAATTAAAATCCAAATAAAATGCAACGAAGATCATAATGGTACACCACCCTCTTCCTTTCCATCTCCCGGTCCCAATAAATAAAAACTCCAACAAACCCAAAATAAAAACACCCCAACCAACCAAACCCAAAACATGTCCAAAAACCAAACCAAAAACATCCGAATGTGGTTCCTGTCTTGCCTTCCCTTCTTCTTCTTCGACCCCAAACCACCTCTTCCACCTCCTCCTCCTCCATCCCTCCCGACGTGGGACCCACTCCGAATCAACGACCCCAACTCCTTCCGCTCCCTCCTCTCCTCCCTCTCCGACCCCATTCCCCTCTCCTCCCTCCTCCTCCCGGAAGAGAACGACGAAGACTCCCCCTCCGATCTGACTCTCACCGTAGACGAGGTGGTGGCCGTCGCCACGGAGGCCGACTGGTCGGAGTGCGCGGAGAGTCTGGTGGCCGCGTTCGAGTTCTTCGATAGGGACTCCGACGGGGTGATATCGGCGGACGATCTGAGGGCGGCGTTGAAGGAGGTGGTCGGAGAGGAGGTGGACCGGTGCGAGAGGATCGTACGGGTTTTCGATTGTGAGAAGGTCGGGGGAGTTTGTTTTCGGGATTTTCTCCGGCTGATGTCGGTCTGACGGCGATGGACGGACGGACGTACAAATATCGAACGGAGGAGTTATTGTTTCCAAAACTCCTAACAAGATGAAATTATTTTTCCAGACGATTTTTTTCCAAGGGAGTTGTAGTTGTACTCGGAGGGGATTATTTTTTCTGAGAAATATTTAAGATATTTTATTTCAAATAAAAATCTCAAATACTTTTATTTTAAAAAAAAATCAAAATACTTTGTTTAGGGTACTTAAGTTGATCGAGTTGGTAGAGGAAAATTGTTTCTAAGATTACTTAAAGGTAGTTTTGAGGTTTGACGTCGGTGGGATTAGGGCATTCGAGTTCTTGTGTTTAGATTGTTCAGTTGAAGGGGTTCACAGAGAAGTGTGATTTGTTGGTGAGATTTTTATTATTTTGTGGGCTATTTAAGGTAGTTGGTGGGGTTTCTTTTGAGGTTTTCTCGGAGTTGGAGTTATATTTTCAGATGAGGTAATTATCTTGTTTAAGAAATATGTTATGTTTGGAGATCTTTTGTGGAGAGAGAGTTGTTCCAAAGATATTAGAGGGTTGATAAGGAGCTCTTCAATTTTCGGGGATTTTTTTCTTCGAAATTCAGTTATTAGAAGGCACTTTCCTAAAGGGGTAATTGTCTTCTTCTAAAAAATGTGCTCAATTTTGAGGACTTTTGAAGGTAATTATCTTTTGGAAGAATCACGTCCGTTTCTAAGATTCTTGGAGGTTCAAGTTTTGGCATTGATGTGAGTTCGATTTCAAGCTGCAAGAAGTCAACCGTACTATTGGGTTTGATGGGATCGATATTATTCCGTGGAAGATATCACGAAGAAGCAATTAACTTTCTTTATGATTGAGTGTTTGTAGATGTTTATCAGAGACATCTATTTGCATTGCAACATGATTCGGCCATGGATTTGTTTTGAAGAGAATTCGAAGAAGAGCAAACATTGCAACATGAGTTGAGAATTGAGATTGTGACATCACTTGAAGAAGAGAGAAGTGGAACTTTTTTGTTGTTGGAAGATCCACGATTTCCCGACATTGTCTCACTCACTTCTACTTGCTTTTAAGTTGAAACAAGTAAGGTTTGAGACCGAACACTTTTGTATGTCATTTCTATAATTTATACCACTAACATGCGTTGTTGATAACTGTAGCGGGACAAAAAGATACAAACCGAAGTTAAAACTATCTGCATTAGCCATTAAGCATAAACATATTTTTTCCACTTGTATTCTACAAGATAAAGCTTATGGTGGTTGTGATATTTATACGATGTACAAGTGTCAATTATGGGAATAGCAAATTACGGAGTGCTTGGTGATATTCAGCCAACATTCTAATTTTGAACAATGTTTATTTATTTATTTTTGTCACTCAGTTCTTTACTTCTTATTAAACATTTGCATCATTTTCTTGCCAATGATATTGTGCCAATATTTATTTTTTGAAAAAAAAATCCTTCAAATTTTCTTTTCAAGAATATCTTGACATGTACAGCTTTGTCCCGCTAAGAAAGATGGATTTAATATCTCACCGGTCAAATTTTGTTAACCTGAAAGGTGCATGTTATTGTATTTGTCAAAGAATATAAATAACATTAAGATCGTGTTAACTTGATATATTACATATGTTAAAGACTAATAAACCATCATGTAAAATATAATATACATTTCTTATGAACATGATAAATTGGTGGTTGAATACTTAATAAACCATCATGTAAAATAAGGTCACCTGTGTTTGACCAACTTCATCGTTGACTTACATGTTACATGAAATTCCGATGCTTAAATCCTATAGGAACCAACCTTGAATCCAAAATTTAAAGAATCGTTGGAAATCGATATAAGTGGCAAATTCCTTAATGTCGTGTCTGGCTTGACAAATCTAGATTCCAAATAAAGCTCCTGAAATATTCTTTGTTCTTTGGAATGTATAGTTGAAGAAACCATGGCAATAAAGGTAATTTGGTAATAAAAAAACTTTTTTCACCGTAATCTCAAACAAACCAACTGTTAATAGTGTTGTCTTTTATATTTTAATCCATGTTTTGATGATTTAATCAACGTAATTTTAATTACAATCTAAAGTAGAGTAGCACACATTATGCAATAATATATATATATATATATATATATATATATATTGCATTGTGCTAACTTATACAGATGATCAAGACTTAATCAATTAATGAATTCAAGTAAATATATGTAATCAAGCTTATTTAAAGACATGTAATTGTGTATTTCTTTTGAGTCTTAGGAATTTTGTGTACTTGAGCATACTAAAGTAAATATCTACTCACACACACTAGGTTCCTTATAGAAGTCATACACAAAATCTCAGATCATTTAGACTTCAATATGTCACCCAAACTTAGACATGAAATCACTAAACTTAACATTTCACTGTCTGTGCTAAATTGGTCGACCGAACGTTCTCCATTCGATCGAATGATCAGTTAGTCAATAGTGATTTACCCAACTCAACCAGTCGACCGTTTTGACCTTTTTGGTCGACCGCCTACATGTGTTATTTGACTGTTAGACTTGTTGTCTTATACAACGGTCAGATTTCCCAAAACTTCAAAATACTTTGGCCACCGGTCGATCGTCCCCTATACCCCAATAGACCAATCGTAGATTTCTCTTGAAGCCCAAAGTGCCTGGAAATTTCCAGTCGACCATTCCCAAGACCCCGGTCGACCAAACTTATTCTTACTCTTGCCAAAACTCCCTGAATGGTCGACCGTCCCACATTTTAGTTCACCCTTTCACATAAGTGAACTTAAGTTATAGCCTTATTTGTTTGACCGTTCTTTGTTCGGTCGACCGTTTGTTTCAGACACTTTCTGGATTTTAGTTCTTAACTGCCTCTGGTCGATTGTTACGCCCAATTTGGTCTACCGAACTTGTCCTGAAAAGTGTCATGTGCTTTTCTGTTTTGTACTTCTTACTCAAACATCATCCACTTATATCACATCGGCTATAACACCTTAGGAGCTTATAAATATATGTTACCAAGACACAATTCAAGAACTCTTACACTCCAAATTGTCATACACATGTAAGAGAAAGCTCCCAAACATTCATTCCCCAAATCCTACTCTCCAAGCCAAACTTTTCGCACTTTAGATCAATTTTACTCATACTCTAAGTGTGCTCAAGTTAGAGAGTGATTGTTTCACTCAAGTTCTCAGTCAAGAAGGTGTAAAGGTTTTGGTGCAAGCCCAAAGCGTTCACTCTCGGGTTGTGAGAGAAAGAAATCGAGTTTGTCGAGGTTTGTTCGCGAGTTTGTGGTGTAAATGCTTAATCTCGGCCTGGAACGAGATTGGATAGTGAAGACGCAGGCAGAGCTCGCGGAGTCGAGCGAAGCTTGCAAGAGAGGAAATAGACGGGATGCAGAACCTTTATGAAAATCTCTCGGTGCTCATTGTGTGGTTTGCATTTCTCTACTTGTATGTTTAAATTATTTTCACTACATTTTTTATTGTTTAAGGAAGTAGATATTAACTTAAAAGTGATTAGAATTATGGTCATACGCGATCATACAAATAGTGCATAAGAAAAAATTCATATTTGTCGGAAGTTACTGCGAAGTTCGAGTTGAATTTGTTGTTTCACTATTTACCTCTACTCAATATTAGGGGTGAGCTTCGGTCCAGGACCGGACCGGACCGGACCGAAACCTGAATTTTCGGGAAGACCGGACCGAATAGGTTCGGTCCGGTCCGGGTCGGTCCAAAACCCGGATTTTCCCCTTAAATTTTCGGTCCGGTCCGGACCGAAGACCAAATTTCCAAAATTTTGTGGACCGAAGACCGGACCGAAAAATTCGGTTCGGTCCGGGTGCCCGGACCGAACCGAATTTTGCTCACCCCTACTCAATATATAGATGCAAATGCGAAGATATACATTAACAGTGGCGGATCCAGGATTCCAAGTATGGTAGGGCACCACGCATCAACGTACCAATCGACAACCAAAAAATAACATACAAGTCAAAAATATTAATATTTCAGAAAAAGTTGGAAGCAAAATGTCGTAAATAATTTAAATTACATCTTAATAGTACTTTAAAACTATTACAATTGTTCTTGATGAGTTTTCATAATTTCGAACTAGTTTACAATCAATAGCATCAATGTTAATACCTAAAAACAAATATTTCTCTAGATAATTAAGTAATCCAACAATCATTCAACATTTGATCTCTCATGCTATTACGCAACTTATCTTTCACTACAGTCATTCTGGAAAATATTCTTTGAACACTTGTCGTTGCTACGGGAAGAAATAACACCAACAAAAATAGTAAGTAGACATTTGAATGAGTTTTATGCTTGTTTGTCTCAACAAGTTTCATGGAAAACACATTAAGATTCTTCACATTCCAAAATCTCTCGTCATTTTGAATGTCAACAATGAAATTGTCAAGCAAATATACAATATCAATTGGGCACTTGAAAATTCATTATGATAGAATTGAGCAAGTTGGACCAATTTCCTTTTGTCAAAAGAAGAAAACTTGTTAGCAGGATTAAAGCAAGACATACAAACAAGTGATTCCTTGCTTACCTCATTAAACCGATTTTCAAGTTCTTGCAATTGTATTTCAAGAACACTTAGAAAACTTCAACTTGAAAATGATGAAGATTTGTCACTTGTGGTCTTGTGGGCTACTATCTCGAAACACCATTCTTCCCGGGACAACATATTTTTCCTCTATATTCGGAATCTCCATGTCGAATTTAGTCATAAATGAAGTGACTTTCTCCATGTATTTTTTTAAAAACTTCATTTCTTTTAATGGTAGGGTACATGCCCCACCTGACACTAGTCTAGATCCTGCCATGTACATTAATGTGATGCATATTGCATGCTCTTTCGTCTTTAAATACCGCAAATTACAATTCGTGTGCTACAACTACTTGATCATAACTAAAACAGTTATATAATTTACATTAAATTATTGATGGTTGACTTGTTAACGATGATTCACACACTTAAAATTTATAAAGGTCAGAAGCATTAGGTATATTAAGGTTGATTTATAAAGTCCCTACACTACTATAGAAAAAAGAATATACGTCGGATGTACGAGGCTATATACGTGAGATATAAGCACTCCCAGATCTGACGTTTATGTGTGTGTCGTCTATACATAGACGTCACCCTTAAGATAGCCGACGTCTATACCTAAAGAATATACGTCGTCTGTATGTATAAGCCGACGTCTATACTTAAAGACTAGACGTCGGTCGTTATTTGGGATCGACGTTTATTCTTTAAGTATAGACGTCGGTGAACTAACAGGCGACATCTATTCCTAAAGAATATACATCGGATTCCACATAAAGCCGACGTCTATTCCTTTCTTCTGAGGAATAAATGTCGGCTAATACAAACAACCGACGTCTATTCCTAAACCTGGACAAAAAAAAGCATCCTGCAAACTTATTTTTAGTCATCGTATTCGTGTACAATACATACAACTGCACCAAATTCGTTCACCAATAAATTTGTTCACAAATACTCAATTTCATCCACATGTACATACAAACACAAACACACAAGCATACATGCACAAACACAAACATACAACCATACATGCACAAACATACGAGCATACACAATTGACATTCAACACACTTGCAATTAATTCATTCTAAAATTAAGGCGATTATATTAAGGCATAAATTGTAGGTTTGTAATACAAGTGCACTTGTTAACTAAATTACAAAAAATGCTAGTGACAGGAGAACCTCTTAGTTCGTCAACATGTTTCTAATAAAATAGCGAGCCCATCGGTCGCGAGTTTCATCGAGCTCCTGTTGCGAGAAGGGATCACTACTTTTTGGGAAGACCTATCAAAAAAATACAAGTGTGAATGTTAATAACTAAATATTGAAACTACAACTATACAATTGAATAACGATCTACATTATCTCGGATAGGCATACGTCTTGAGTTGTCAATTCGAGGATTTCCTCCATGTATCTCATCACGTAGTAACCACATTTCGTATTTCCAACCTGCTTCCGGTACTACTACAAACATTGAAATTCGCTAAATATATGTTCCTAACTTAATTAACAAAAATGGGATAGAACTTACTCTCATTCCATGTCATGTTATTCTTGCTTTTGTGGTTGTTCTCCTACCACCTAAAGCTCTGTAAACCTTAATTGCCCTGACTAGCACAAGTTAAAATATCATTCAATAATACTAATAAAAATCCACGAATTACTTTTTTCACGACTAAACAAACTTACAAATTTAAAAGTTTCTTTATTGAGTCCCTCGGTTTATTCGACCCCAACGGTTCAAACCAATATGCCGAATTAGTCGTGGGGTATACAACGACAAGCATCCAATGAGCCCTGTTATATATATATAATTATAAGCTTATTACAAAATAAAATTTCACTTTGAATTACAAAGTTTACCTCTCATGATAAGGGAGCAGATAATATATTTTGTCTTCTTCTTTAAAGAATGTCCCAAGCTGACCCGATTTATCGTCACCCGTATATATATGTAGATGGACTGATAAATCCAAATACTTGATCATCGGGAAAGATTGACCTTCTGGCGTCGTAAAGATGTCTACAAGTATAAAAATTATACTTTATTACAGTTTTGATAAAATTATTCAATACTTTTCATTGTATACAAAAAAATACTTACTTCACTTGCAGGTCGATAATCATGATACACAACGAATCCATAGCCATGAACTGCATGATATCCTCTTCGGTGACGTAACAAATTTGAAGTTTAAAGTCTTTCAAAGTTAAATTATACCTCATGTTTGTCGTTTAGCTCTACTAAATAACGAGGCCACCGCATGAACCCACTGATAGCATCGCCGAGAGTAACAATCTCTTCTTCCAGAAATGGCACAAAAGCACCAACATCTAAGCAACTCTCAGCTGCAACCATCAATTCTCCCTCTCCTACCTCTGTGAAGTGGTGTCTGGAGATGTTATAAACTTCCCGTGTCCCACCAATCTTTGATCAGGGTCTTCGACACATAAAGCACATCTAGATCCATCCGCGAACTTTCCAAACGAGACACCGCCGACGAGGGATAATTCTTGAGAATGAGACACGAAATCATATTGCCGATCGGGGTGGAACACTGGCGGAACTGGAGGAGTAGTCTCCGAGGAAGAACCGGTCTTACGACGGGTAGGAGAAGTAGGCAAATTACGATCCAATCTCTCCAAAACAAGTTGCAACGTATTCCTCAAATCTGCGATCTCTTGCTGGCATTTGGTATGACCAGTCGATGAAGTAGACCATTGAGTTTTTCCATAATATTGTCGAAGTCCAACTCTACTCCCTACCCCCCCCCCCCCCCCCCCCCCCCCGCACACGACCAGATTGTTCGTCGTTTCCCAAGGCCTCGCGTAGAATATCATTCCGACCATCGGAAGCAAATTCTCCTTGAGATTCTCTCAACTTCAGAGAGTCCTAAGTTTAAAATAATATTTACGAACAATTGAAAAATATAAAATTAATGATTCTGAATTAATAACATATATATAAGTGATGCAACTTACTATCTTCGAGCCGATCGCTTGTGACTCGTCTGTGACGTACTCCCCTCCGGAGTTTACTCTCGCTCTCTTCCAAGAATCACAACGAGCTACGGGAGAAGGAGGAGATAGGTTACTTGCTTGCTCCTCACTCATACCGGAGTCAATTGCCTCTTGTTTCTTCTGAGCATTTTTTTCAGCCATCATTTGTGCTTCTAACTTTTGGTACCCCGCTCGAGACATACAATGTGTATACTTATTAGAAGATCTAATCTTTTAGTTTTTTGCTTAGATGACCTAAAATGAAGTTTATTAGATTGTCACTAAAATATAATTTGGTATAATTCTTATACAACGGCTTCTCATTGTCACTCAACAAATTACCAAGTAAATCAGGGTTGGACGAAAACTTTTCAGCCATATCCTGAACCATTTCCTCTACGTGATCTTCCACACTAACGTCTTCCCCATCAGTCTTGGAATAACTAAATGATTCATTTTCGCCGTGCCATATCCACCGTCTGTAATTTGGGTCGAAACATTTCTCAAACAAATGATCTTTCATTTTCCGAAAAGTCAGCACTGACATATTATGACACTTATTACACGGACAATATGTCATGTCGCTATCTTTTATTTTCTTGGAATGTTTTTTGGCAACCTCTAAGAACATATTCACTCTGTTCTCATACTCATCACTCAATCTGTTTGAAACAATCCACTCTCGATCCATTTCAATCTAAACATTAACAAAAATGATAGTTATTATTGGAGACAATAAATAAAATTTCAATTTAAAAGAATGTGTTCGTAGATGAGAAGATTCGGAGACATTAAGATGAGAAAAGAATGACTCAGAGGAGAGGAGATGAAGTCCTTAATCTAGCGTGGGAATAAGGAAGGTTAAAAACCTAACTAAGCAATCAATGCCAAAACAACCTAAAGTCCACTATAGGTCCTTAGTAATAGACGACGCCTAACTTCGAGGTCCCACCGAGGACCACTAGTCTGTAGAAAATCAAGAACCCGGAGGTCCCTAATATCTCAGGGAGACTAGATGGGCAACGACATTGAGGCCGAAACGGTCTTAAACATCGATGACCACTAATCTGTAGGAAATAAAGAACCCGGAGGTTCCTAAAATCTCAGGGAGACTAGATGGGCAATGACATTCATGCCATAACGGTCTTAAACGATTTCCTCTCCTTAATGCGTCCGAAAATCCTAGGGGCCAACGTCTAATTGATTTTATTAAGGCTCTTTTATTAAGTGGTTTTTGGGCAAAGAAAAGGGTGATGAAATCCCCCACCTCATCTCCTGTAGTTGACTGCCCCCTAAGTATTTTTCATACCTTAATCTAACAAACAACACACCAAACAAACACTCACCTCACTCTTGTTCCAATGCAATTCCTACTAACTAATGCGTGTTTTCTGATGAATGATGAGTGAAAGATATTACGTACCTTACACCAGCAATCTACGACAGAAATCGTAAAATTTATAATAAATACGATGAATGCAAATCCTATATGATGAATGACTTAGCAAATATTGTCTAATCTTTTGCTTTAGGTTATTAAAAGCCAAGTTACTTAAGGGTGTCAATGAGTTATTATCATAATATTGAAAAGTCAAAAAGCAAGACAATAAACATTTTAAATATTAAAAGCAAGTATTAAGAATAATTACTTGGATTGACAGAAAAATATTTTAAACACAAAATATCATTTTATTAATAACACTTGAAAATAAAATTTTATTGAAATTTTGGCAGAACCTCCCCTTAAAATTTTATATGTAAAATTCTGGAATTAACAAGAAAAATGTATATCTACTCACATTCACATCATGTATTTCTCCACTACATCACATTCACATTACAAATCTACTCATGTTGAAATACACATGAATGAGGTCCATGAAAACGTTAGTTTATTTACATTCAAATTTACTTAATAATGCATCCCAAACAACTCTCCATCATTACTTAAATCATCCAACCAACCCAACTCAAGACCTAAGATAGCAAACCAAACCAATCCAACTCATATATACTCATTTAAATCATCCAACCAACCCAACTCAACTCAATCCAAAACAAACCAATCCAATGAACAAGTGAAATCAAATGATATCTCATTAATAAAGGCCGCATCCATCATCATATCATATAGCAATAACATATAAAAAATAATTAAACATTTACACAATCACACTCAATTCTCGTCAACCAACTAAACAATCCAAAATGTACACTCACACAATCCAAAACGTTCACACAATCACACTCAATTCTCGACGAATCCAAAATTCACAATATCCGCAACCAACTAAACAATCCAAATCCAAACACCACAATCTAAAATACAAATCCAAACACCACAATCTAAACATATCAAATAGGAGAACCTAATCAAACAAGATACAAGACAAGACTAGTACATTTCCTTTTGCCTAAACTTAAAGTTAATTTTTCTACAGGTGGTGAAACACGAACCAGAGGAGGAGGGGAAAGCTGCAGCCGACGTCGCAGAGGAGGTGCGGTACCGGTGGTCGCGCCAACAACTACACCCACAACTACACCAAATCAAAAAACTAAATAAAAAAATTCAATCCACAACTACACAAATAGTATGAGCACTAACCAGAGGAGGAGGTCGTGGCTGCGGTGACGACAGTCGCGGAGGAGGGTGCGGTGACGGTGGTCGCGGCGGGCTACGGAGACGGTGCAGAGGGACGGAGAAGGGGAGGAGAGCACAAGGGACGTCACTGCGGTGCCGGAGATGGTGCAAATTGGTCGGAGATCGGTCGCGGAGGAGAGTTCGGTCGCGGGACGGCTAGGGTTTGGGTGGGTTTTCGTTTGAGATGAATGGCAGAAACGCGTCTGTTCGATTTCTTTAAGACATATAGACGTCGGATGTTAAAGATATCCGACGTCTATATGCATGGCGTATAGACGTCGTCCGTCAATACTATCCGACGTCTATACACTATAGACGTCGGATTCGTAGGGTATTCTAACAACCGACGTCTATATGTCGACGTCTATACCCGATAGACGTCGATTATACTGGGTATTGTAATAGCCGACGTATATATGACCATATAGACGCCGTTCATAATAACAACCGACGTCTATTCTGTCATCTCCCTACTAGACGTCGGCTATTATAACGGTCGACGTCTATTTGGCGACGAGTAAACCCTATTCTGCACTAGTGCTACTGTATACAACATTCATCTGAAATTGTAAAGTAAATTAAAGTTGTGGCGGTTATACAAATAAAATGATCTAATGGTGGATATTAACTGTAGAATAACCATAATTAAATCTAATAATGAACTTGTATGAGGCCGAAACAAATAAGTTGAATCTTGGACTCACTAGATATGAACTATATATATGTATGAGAAAATATATATGTTGGAGGCCTACAACCATCTTGGCTGTAACACCACATTTTCAGCCACTTTAGGTTAGTTTTTTTATGAAAATTTGTGGGTGAGATATACCACATATAAGGAACATGTGATAAAATTTTTAGATCAAATGAATCATTGTAGACCTTGATCTGAATACTTCGAAATCAGAAAATTTCATCCGTTTAGATATAAACATTTTAGATCAACGGTTAAATTAACTTTGATTGACCTGCAATTTTAATACGTTATAGCTTAGGAGATAACAATATACATGATTAAGTTTGATTTAAAAAAAAATCAACTTTAAAATTTCTTAATTTTGACCGTCACAACCAAATTATGTGTGTATAGGTCTATCAAATTGTGTGTGTATATGTCTATCAGATATTCAAATTTTAAAGTATTACGAATGACTTATCCGTTCATCCTAAAAACACAACAGGTTGCTCGATTCATCTACGCAAGAAAAATTGCCATCTTATACTTACCACGAGAATCTTTATTGTTGTCTACTTATACGTTGGTTACTTTCACATATTTGGAGCAATTTCAGCATCTATTTACGAGATATGCTCCTCATATTACCATGGATCATTTACATTACGTACCGGCAACCTTTCATCACCAGTGATTCAATTTCCCCAAATTCAAATGACTACCTTACGTACTGTTGCACCAAATCAATGGCAAAACAATTAGGTCGTATTGAGTTTACGACTTTATCAAGGCCTTATTACTTTGTGTTCGAGATCTTCATCACTCAATTTTTTGTCATTTCCAAAAAGTCGACGTATTGGATTAATCTAAGGATTAAGATGATGTTTGCCCAAAGCACTGACACGTGGCGCACTCTCATTGGCTGCGCATTAGGGTTTAGGGTGAGGTCATCTATATAAGGAGGGGAGCATCTCATTGGATGAACTAATTCTTGTGTGCAAACCCTAGCCGCCACCTCTCCCTCTCTCTCACATTCGTCCCTCCACATTCACCAAGTCAATCCGTGGACTCTTGGGTTGTGGACTCGTGCTTCTTCTCCAAGATAGTAGAAGACCGACCGGTGCTCCAGAGGATTCCGTGAGGTGATCGTCGATCCATTCCGCTGCCACAGGTTCTCTCCACCAAAGGTAATTCTGAACCTGTAGATTCAATCGTAGATTGCTAACATTGGTATCAGAGCCATCTTGGTCACCTCCGAATTTTTTGAGCACTTTCTTATTTCATATATGTTGAAATAATTTCGGTAGTTGTTGAGAGAAATCGCATACATGTGTAGTTTTTTTTCTCTTCATCATGCGCCTGGGTTTGATGACATTTTTCTCACCCTTGCGCATGTTTTTTCTTGATTCATTTCATTACATGCGAATTGTATTACAAGTTTCATCATTATTTCATTCTTGAGCATAGCTTAGATGTTAATCTATGTTTGTTGCGCATATTTCTTTCAACCAAAGCTTGCGGCTAGAGTTGGTTTATTCTTGATTATTTGCGCATATATGTTGTTTGAAATATGATGATAATTTTACAAGAGTTAATTATTGCATGTATCATATAATGTGATTATATATTTCGGATGGTATGATTTGATTGTGCATTTTTTAAAAACTCTTGTACATACATCTAATGTTAGATGCTTGTTGCCTTATTCATGTATATGTAATTTTTTAATCTCATGTGCATGCATCTAGGATTAGATGTTGATTGCAAAATCATGCACATACATGAATATGGAGTTGCCATATTGTATATTTCGGATTTTTGGAATGAGAGCATTCATTTAATTTGAAATATTTCCTTTATGATTGAATGGACATATATGTTAATCTCATTAAGGATATTTCGGATTTCTTTTGGAATAATTGCATGCATTTCATTTGAAATATTTCCTTTATGATTGAATGCACATATATGTTAATCTCATTAAGGATTTTCGGATTTCTTTTGGAATGATTGCATGCATTTCATTTGAAATATTTCATTTTCATCAAATGTGCATATATGTGATGCCATCCACCAAAGAATTTCAAAATTTTCTTTCCATTACAAGTAGCATAATTATTGTTGATTGCATGCTTATTGATTATGGAAAGATTGACTAATTCTGAAATTTTTGGGATATATTATGGGCTGGAATTTTATTGCGTTAAAAATATGTTTGGATGCTTTCCTTTGATGCAAAAAATATGTGTTGCTCTCCACCATATAATTTCGGATTTTTCTTTCCTAATCAAAGTAGGACAATTTTGTGCTATCATGATTATATTGATTAGGGAAAGAAGAAAAAAAAATCTATTTTGAGAATGATTATTGTGGAGATTGGTTGTCATTACCTAACACGTTTTTTTGCCTATTTTCGTGCACCATTCATGCATCGTTTCCTTATGCATTACTTCCTTATTGTTTGAATGAGGTGCACACTTTATGATATTTTTTTCATACGTCGGATTGTGCTAACGTATGGAAAGATTGTGGCTATGTGGAATGAATGATTGCTGATTTTATTTACTGCCTTATTGAGAGATGAGCGTAATTTTATTTATTTATTTCCATTTGCAATAGTTATCGCAATGGGCTGTAACATTTATGGACTATAATATTTATGGACTGTAATATTTATGGAATGTCATAATTATGGACTGTGTACTGTTTATTGCCCTGAGGAGACGAGGCGCTCCTTTATTTTTATTATTACGATATTATTGCTATAAGACTCATGCAGGTTCCCGTCGACGAGGCTAAATCCCTAATGGGGATCATTAGCTTGATATGGAAGTAATGTAATAATCATATCTGTGTGACGTTGATTGTTTTTTTGAAGACCGTTTTTGGGAACTCGCATGCCTAGTGGGAGTTGTTGAACGTTTTAATTAAACCGCAAGTGCACGGCCGCGATGAAGCGGTGACAAGTACGGGTCGTCCTCAGGGAGGTGAGCAGCCTCTTGTTTATCAGAAATCAAGTGGCAAAAATTTGGGGAGAAAGATTGATTATGCTACTCTACACTAAACTACGCTAAGAAGTCTGAAATGCGAACGAAAGAAACAAACAATGAAATGATAACTCAGCTAAAAACAAACGAAGAATGCTGGAATACAGAAATGGGAAAACCCCTAAGGGGTGGAGTGAGTGCACACATGCAAAGAGGTGGGTGTAGAATACATTCTTTAAGCACATGAAGGTGGTGTTTATCAAGCATAGGAAGTGTCTAAATGTTATGGCAAAACCTATCAATCTATTCACCAACTTAGTTGATTAACATTTACATATGCAAGTTGTTTATTTCAGAACCTAAACAAGCATGAGAGGTGTCTAATCATTTTGGCAAAACTCATCAAGTTATAAATTCTATCCTAAACAAGCAAGCATACATTCATGTTTTATCAACACATCAAAAATAAAGCATTCATCCCATTCTCTAATGCATGTATGTACATTCACCCCCAAAGGGGATGGAACTACTCACTAAACATTACACTAATTATTAAACTAAGCAAAGAAAGCATATTAAAACTAAGCTAGAAATAAAAGACGATTAAACTAAAACATGCACAAACAATAAAAGAAGCATAAACAAACAATGAAAGAAACACAAAACTTTATTGATAAAATGACTCACATTTCAAGTAGCATCCTCCTACTTTAGTGTGTACTTCAAGGCCTCACTTCTAGTAGGAAGAATAGCCACTTAAAATATGGAGTGATTACAATAGAAGGTGAAGAGTTCTATTTATAGGCATGGAAAAAGCTAGTCCGGGACAATCCCCCGATGTGGGACTAAACAAATACCAGAAATGGACTAAATATACACTAATACGTAACCCAGATAAATCTTAGCGCATTTGGGCCAAAAGTGACCGCCAATTAGCGGTCTTGGACCGCCAATTGGCGGTCTAAAAAGTCCGGATCCATCTGGAATTTGTGCTGGGCTTTGCTTAGTGTATTTGGTGGTCTTAGATGCATCTACTTCGTTTATTGGAGCTCCGACCCGAATATAATTGCCAAAATACTCCACATGATGGTGTGGAGTTCTCTGTTTTGCTCTTAGGTCCTTCTGTCTTACATTCATGTCCTTCTCCTTTGCATCTTAGTCCCCAGATCTCACAATTCAGTCATTTTTCCCAGCTTTTGGGTCCTTTTATGCTTCATCTCTTCAAACCTATTTATTCCTGAAAACTAAACATAAAACTCGTAACATAGCATTGTTTAGGTGAAAGATAATGGATATAAGATACAAATATAAGCATGAAATGATGTCAATCAAATACCCCCACACCTAACTTTTGCTAGTCCCGAGCAAAACAAAGAAAGCGAAAAGCATACGAAAAACAAGAAATCATAACTCACTTTCGTAGGAATCACGGTTGCACTTAGCACGTGCAACAAGCCGTTAAACCTCCTTGTCGCCAAGGAGGAGGAGTGTTGTCTCATGAGGGTTTTCAGCGGATATACCCACTAAATCCGAACAAGATGCATTAATCAATCTAGCTACACGACTCGTCGGACTCATATTGTCGATCATGGGACGCGGTAATGCTACGGGTCGACTCTATGTATGTAATCGGTCCACACACCTAGCCTAATGAGTTATTCGTGAAAGTTAGTTAAGGACTTAAGTGAAAGACATGGGCAACCTTAACTTCTGAATGTGATACAATGTGTAAAGTCCATTTTGGTTCTTATTTGACTCTCTTTTTTCTTTTTTTCTTTTTCTTTGGAGCAGTTTATTGGTTGGTGTTTGATTCTCCCAGGGTCAGGTTTCGTGCATCATTGCCTATGAGGACTTACACTATCACGTACACCTTCCCCCAAATCTCCACATAGGGCGATCTCTACCACCCGTGTAATGGGAGTTCGGTCGGTGCATCCCAAGTCAGATAACTCGAAAGCACCAGGCACAAAGGCCCCTCAGACCTACTTTCCCGAGTGATAGGAGCCGTGCGAGAAGAGGGAACACCACTTATGCATTTATCTACATGGGAACCAAAACCCCTACACTTAAGTTTCACAAAAAGAGATTAAAGGTCTTTGACTACGACAAACTTCCTTATACTAACATACATGAATTATTGACACACTAGGTTCAGGGTGGACTTATTTAAATGTTTGAGTGCTGAAACCCTATGATTACACGCCCCCCGAGGGAAAACCGGGGTGCATCCTAACGACTCGATAAGTCCTAAAGCCAGTAAACTAGATATCCTAATGCATCAAGTTCAAGACAATTTTGGGAGCTTTCTTTTTACTTTGTCTCTCAACGGTTTTGCACATGCTAAACACACGCAAAACCTACAAAAACATTTTCTTTCGTAAACACATGAAGATTTTGAAAGAAATGTGAAAATTTTAAAACAGTAGGCAAGCAAAAGAAGACAAGTCACCCAAGGATCATGACAAGCAGATATATCGATATTAAATGTGGCACACTAACATGACCCTAACAATACACACAAAAAGAAAACAAAATCAAAAGAAAAAGACTCGACTATGTACACACGTAAAACACCCCCCCCCCACACACCTACGTCATGCATTGTCCTCAATGAATGTGAACATGATACTACATGTAGATATGCATGAAAAAGGAAAGATCTCACCAACATGAAGTACAAAGGGATGTTCAGGGTCATGTTGATGGACACAAACCCAAATTCCCTCAAAACCTGAGAGAAGCCGAAGAAGGGAGATAAATACGTGAAGAGATTGGGCCCAAGTACACAAGGGTTGGGGCCTACAACAATCGATGCTCACTGAAGGAGTCTTTTATTACACACTTTTTTTTCTTTTTTTTGTTTTTTTACATGATATATACATCAACCAAGATATTCTCATAATCATTTGGTCAAGGAACATCAAATGAGAACATCAAGTTTTGAGGACCAGAGACTTGCCGAGATGGGCAAACTTCACTGGTACTCTGAGGTGTCATGAGGGGTGGAAGGTCAAAGCTGAAAGGCTCGAACCCCTCATGATATTGGTTGGGTGTGGGCAACAAAGAATGAAGTTGTGTTGCCTCACTAGGGTTTAATTGCTCATCGAAGAAAACCCTCCAACCAATAGGCGGGTGCATCGGAATGAGTTCCTCAGGCTCATTCGATGGATGCAGCAGACCTGCATCGCTAAGAACGGGGCTGCTCCCCAAGTCATCCAACAAGGACCTCCCACCATCATTTAGATCATCAAGCATAAGCTCGGTCATAGGTGGGTCCTTGTTGGAGTCAATATGAAGCTCAAATGGCTCAATGACCATGGGACATGAGGTAGAGACATCATCTGGTATAGGCATATGATGAGGTGTCTCACTCTCACTAGTACTCTCAACTGAATCATGCAACGAACACTCCCTTTGGACATTCATGTCCGAGGCCAGCTCACTCTGTTGCATTGCGAAGACATGCAATGAGTTTTCGCTGGGCCCACGAACATTCTCAACGGGTTGCATTGGGGTTAGGGGTGTTCGTTGAGTTTGTGGTGCTTTCTCCAATTGGCGGATGAGATTTAGATTTAAAGGTTCATCCATGGGTTCTTGTTGCTTACCAGAGTTGAACACATGAAACTCGGCACTCATGTTACCGAATGAGAGCTTCATGAGACCATTTCTACAATTAATCAAGGCATTGGAGGTTGCCAGAAATGGTCTACCCAAAATCAAAGGTATTTGAGAGTGGGTGTTCGCAACAGGATTGGTATCGAGGACAACAAAATCGACTGGAAATATAAAATCTCCAACTTTGATATGCACGTCCTCGATAATCCCCATGGGAATACAAATGGATCTATCAACCAATTGGAGGGTGATCTTAGTTGGTTTTAATTCTCCCAAGTTCAACTGTTGATAAACAGAGAATGGGAGGAGGTTGACCGCCGATCCTAAATCAAGCAATACATTGCTCATTCTAGTGTCCCCTATCGTACACTGAATAGTAGGACACCCAGGGTCCTTGTATTTTGTGTAGGTGGGATTGGACAAAAGTGAGCTGATATTTGCAGCCAAGAATGCTTTCTTAGGAACATTGGTCTTCCTCTTGGTTGTGCAGAGATCCTTCAACACTTTGGCATATTGAGGTATTTGTTGGATGGCATCCAACAAGGGGATGTTAACCTTTACTTGCTTAAACACCTCTAATATCTTGTCCATGTTGTCACTCTGCTTTTTGGTTAACCTACTTGGATAGGGAGCTTTTGGCAGGTAGGTTTTCTGCGGTGCCTGAGAAGAAAGCTTTGGTGTATTACCCTCACCCTCAGCCTCTTCTTCACCACCATTCCCACTGAGGGGTTGCATAGATGGTGGTTGTTGTGGCAAGGAAATGTGATTGTCAACCTGTTTTCCATTCCTTAAGGTCACAATGGAATTGACATGGTGATCAGGTTCCTCCACATGGTTCACTTGCCTTCCCCGAGGTACCACATTCTCATTTTGCATGTGTTGTTGTTGGTACATTCGGGGGTTAGCCTCAGGCTGGCTAGGAAAAGACCCTCTCTCTCTTTCATGTACAGACTGAGCCAATTGGCCCATCTGAAGCTTTAGAGATTTGATGGTCTGCTGATTTGAAGTGAGAACTTGACTCGTGGTTGACATAAAAATTTTCATTGAGTTTTCAAGTCCACGAGTCAAGGTCTCAAGCGAATTGAATCGGGTTTCCATATTATTGGAATTTGGGAAACCCGATTGATTGGTGGTTTGCGCTTGGGGTGACTGATAGGAATGTGCATGCATGGGAGATTGGTGTGATTGGTAATGTGGTCTAGAGGAGTTTGAAGGACCACCCGGGGCATTAGTTTGGTTCCATGAAAAATTGGGGTGGTTCCTCCATCCAGGATTATAAGATGATGAGTATGTGTCATTCTTGGCTCTATCATATATGGCGTTGACACACTCCATCTCAGGAGGAATGGACTCACACTCGCTTTCTACATGACCTATCCTACCACATGAATGACGGGGAATTCGACCAGATGTGAACATGTGAGGTGCACTTTGTTGGTTTTGGAGCTCAATTGAATCCATACGACGCATTAAGGCCGCCATGCGTACCTCGGTGGCCGTAGTGGTATCGATAGCAAATGCAGTACCCGATCTAGTCGAGTTTGCATTTGCGATCCTCGCTCCTATACTAGTTGATGCAGGTGGTTCCCTCACACTCTCCCATTGCATAGTTTTCTCAGCAAGGTCTTCTAGGAAAACCCATGCCTCCCTTTCATCCTTTCCCAAGAACTCTCCTTGACACATGGACTCAAGGAGCGTTCTTGACGGGATGTGAAGACCCTCGTACACAATCTGACAAAGGTGCCACAACTCAATGCCATGGTGAGGGCATGAGGATAGTAGCTCCTTGAACCTCTCTAAGTATGCATGGAATGGTTCGGTCTCATGTTGATAGAACGAATTGATTTCGTTCCTCAATTTTTGAGTCCGATGATTTGGGAAGTACTTCTTGAGGAATGCAGATTGAAACTCATCCCAAGTCCTAAAGCCATTCACCTGGTTGCTGTACAACCACTTCTTGGCGTCATCCTTCAGCGCAAAGGGGACAAGCCTAAGATGGATGGAGTCTGTGCTAAGTTGTTGCAGCTTGAACATAGCACAAACCTCCTCAAATTCCCTGAGAAAGATATAGGGGTCACCTTTCCCAGTGAAATGAGGGAGCATGGAGATAAACTGAGGCTTAACCTCAAAATGGTTCCCATTAGCCTCTGGCAATACGATGCATGAAGGTAGAGCAGTACGACTCGGGTAGCATCGATCACGTAGAGGTATGGGAACGACAACAGGACGCTCAGGTGAGTCCAGCAACTGCTCCTCATCGCGGAAATTAGTAGCCATTGAACCCAAACTATGTGTGACACGAGAGGAGGAAGGTGTCGAGAAATCGATGACCGAAGCCGGATTGACAACGCTCCTCGTCAAACGACCACTCTCGTCTCGTGTCCACGAAAAAAGGTGCACGCACACAAACCAAAACTTTTTTTTTTCAAACAAAGAATGTACGTAGAAGAGAAGACTGTGGAACACAGGAGAGAAAGAATGATTCAGGAGAGAAGGGAAGAAGTCCTTATGCTACGGCGGATGGGTACAGGTAGAAGCACACAAGCAAACAATGCTCAAGCAATCCTAAGGTCGCTATAGGTCCTTACAGCTAGACGACACCTAACTGCGAGGTCACGCGGCCTCAACACGCCTCACCTCCCTACGACGAGGACCACAAAGCCCAGCAACTGAGTCAAGATCCGGGGATCTCGTCTCTCCTACTATCGACAAAGTGAGCAACGCCGATTAGGTCATGACGGTCGGGACCAGATCACTCTCCTAATGCGCCAGAAATCCTTAGGCCAATGTCTACTTGATTTTAAAATTAGGCTCTTTGTTAGTGTGGTTTATGGGGCGAAGGAAAGGGTGATGAAATCCCCCACCTTATCTTTTATGGGACAACCCCTCCTTAGTAGCGTTTTGGAGTCCTAATCTAGCAATCAACTCTCCAAACAAACGCTCAACTCACACTTGTTTCAATGCACTTCCTACTAACTAATGCACGTTCATACGAAATGCATGAATGAGAGTAGAAGGTGCGTACCTCACGCCAGCTCTCAGCAACAGAAAATAAAGCTAAGATAAAAGACGATCTAAATGCCTAAGTCACATACATGATGCATGACCTAAACAATAAGAATGCCTAATCTTTTGCTTTGAGTTTTAGGGTCCAAGTTGCTTAAAGGAGGTTTGATTATTGATCTGGGAACGAACTATAAGTCAAAACATGCCAAATTGAGTCCCAGATTACTAGATCATGTAGAGCAATACACAAAGAAATTAAAAGATGAACAGAGCTCACCAGACCGCTGATTGGCGGTCTCAGACCGCTGATTAGCGGTCTGAAGTGCTCAGGTCGTCTGGAAATTTCTTCAGCAGCCTCCTCTTGCTATCCCCCGTCTCCTGAAACAAAGAAAAACTACAAAACACAAATTAAATCCACTCGAATCGTCCAAACAAGAGTCTGGACTAGCACCTCCCCGGCAACGGCGCCAAAAACTTGTTGAACGTTTTAATTAAACCGCAAGTGCACGACCGCGATGAAGCGGTGGCAAGTACGGGTCGTCCTCAAGGAGGTGAGCAGCCTCTTGTTTATCAGAAATCAAGTGGCAAAAATTTGGGGAGAAAGATTGATTGTGCTACTCTACACTAAACTACGCTAAGAAGTCTGAAATGCGAACGAAAGAAACAAACAATGAAATGACAACTAAGCTAAGAACAAACGAAGAATGCTGGAATACAGAAATGGGAAAACCCCTAAGGGGTGGAGTTAGTGCACACATGCAAAGAGGTGGGTGTAGAATACATTCTTTAAGCACATGAATGTGGTGTTTATCAAGCATAGGAAGTGTCTAAATGTTATGGCAAAACCTATCAATCTATTCACCAACTTAGTTGATTAACATTTACATATGCAAGTTGTTTATTTCAGAACCTAAACAAGCATGAGAGGTGTCTAATCATTTTGGCAAAACTCATCAAGTTATAAATTCTATCCTAAACAAGCAAGCATACATTCATGTTTTATCAACACATCAAAAATAAAGCATTCATCCCATTCTCTAATGCATGTACGTACATCTACTCCACCCCCCAAAGGGGATGAAACTACTCACTAAACATTACACTAATTATTAAACTAAGCAAAGAAAACATATTAAAACTAAGCTAGAAACAAAAGACGATTAAACTAAAACATGCACAAACAATAAAAGAAGCATAAACAAACAATGAAAGAAACACAAAACTTTATTGATAAAATGACTCACATTTCAAGTAGCATCCTCCTACTTTAGTGTGTACTTCAAGGCCTCACTTCTAGTAGGAAGAATAGCCACTTAAAATATGGAGTGATTACAATAGAAGGTGAAGAGTTCTATTTATAGGCATGGAAAAAGCTAGTCCGGGACAATCCCCCGATGTGGGACTAAACAAATACCAGAAATGGACTAAATATACACTAATACGTAACCCAGAGAAATCTTAGCGTATTTGGGCCAAAAGTGACCGCCAATTAGCGGTCTTGGACCGCCAATTGGCGGTCTAAAAAGTCCGGATCCATCTGGAATTTGTGCTGGGCTTTGCTTAGTGTATTTGGTGGTCTTAGATGCATCTACTTCGTTTATTGGAGCTCCGACCCGAATATAATTGCCAAAATACTCCACATGATGGTGTGGAGTTCTCTGTTTTGCTCTTAGGTCCTTCTGTCTTACATTCATGTCCTTCTCCTTTGCATCTTAGTCCCCAGATCTCACAATTCAGTCATTTTTCCCAGCTTTTGGGTCCTTTTATGCTTCATCTCTTCAAACCTATTTATTCCTGAAAACTAAACATAAAACTCGTAACATAGCATTGTTTAGGTGAAAGATAATGGATATAAGATACAAATATAAGCATGAAATGATGCCAATCAGGAGTTGCAAGGTAGAAGTGTTTTGTGTGAACCACCTTGCAACTGGGGGCAAATATCTTTCTTATTTGCTTATTTACCATGATTTAAAACGTTTTTTGGGTCATTAAATCATGATGGAACTCAATATCTAGATTAGTAAAATGGCTTTCTTAACTATTGCATGAGGATTTGATCGAATGCTATATGTTTTCTTTTGGTCTGAATGCTATAGCTATTAAGTCAGTTTATTTTTTATGACTATTGTAGCTCGTTATATTTTATGCTAGAACTCATGTATCGCTATGTATTTTGATTGTCCTAGATTCTTTATGGATGCTTTCAAAAGCATTGTCGCTGATCTGACTCGAGGAGATAAACTCAATGAAAGAAATTACGATCTGTGGCATCGTAAAATGGAGTATCTCTTAGAGGATCAGGACATGTTAGAAAACATAAACCAATCTATGTCTCCCCCCGAGGAGGGGAATACTGCGCAACATCGCAGAAACTTGGATGTTTATAATGCATGAAAAAAGAAAGACCGAATTGCTCGAATCATAATTCTAAGTTCAATGAGGGACGATCTGATACTGCAGTTCGAAAAGTTTCGAACTGCAAAGGCCTTGTTGGAGCTGTGAAGTTTCAGTACGGAGTGACCTCCGTCACAAGGGTCCGTCAGCTTGGGCTTATGTTTGATCGGTATAAAATGCGTCAAGGTCACACAATGAGGCAACATATTACCGCAATGTCAAACATGATTAGCGAGTTGAGCGCTGCCGGTCGTGCTAAAACCGATGAGGAGCAAGTGTTTGCTCTCATTAGATCATTGCCTTCGAAGAGTTGGAAGCATATGAAGGTCCATCTGACCCATGCTGATGACATCAGGACATTTGACCATGCCGCAAAACACTTAGAGCTGGAGGAGGACCGTATGCTTGCGGAAGCCCCTCTAACTGAAGTGTTTGTTGCTGAAGCTGGCGCTCCTCGGAGGAGTGCAGGTTTTAAGCGTAAAAGAGATAGAGCTCAGGGTTTTAAAGGCAAGAAGGGTGCAAATGCAAACAAAACAGAAAACAAAGCTGGAAAGAAACGACCTCGAGGATCCAGAGGTGGGAAAGATAAGTCTAATGTGACTTGTTTTAGCTGCCGAAAGACTGGACATTTTGCTCGTGAGTGCATTGAGCAAAAGGTAATTACTGTGTGTAATCCCTCGAATTGTAACGTGACTAGTTCTGTGATGCTCACTGATCATTCTGCTGTGTGGATTGTGGAAGGTCCAAATGCTTTGGAAGGTCCAAATGCTAAAGAGTGGTTAGAAGCTATAAAGGAAGAGTTGGAGTCGATGAAAGTTAATCGAGTCTGGGACTTGGTCGACTTACCGCCGAACCGAAAGGCCATTGGAGCCAAGTGGATCCTCAAGATTAAGAGGAAGGTGGATGGATCTATTGATAGATTCAAGGCTAGACTTGTAGCTAAAGGCTACACCCAAAGAGAAGGCGCGGATTTTGAGGAAACCTTTTCACCCGTGGTTAGGTTTGCCTCCATCCGCCTTCTACTAGCTATTGTAGCTCAGATGGACTTAGAGCTTTACCAAATGGATGTAAAGACTGCTTTTCTCAATGGAGAACTTGAGGAGATCTATATGGATCAACCTCAAGGTTTTGAAGTCAAAGGACAAGAGCGCAAAGTGTGCAAGCTCAATAAGTCCTTATATGGCTTAAAACAAGCGTCTAGACAGTGGAACATTCGCTTCCATCAAGCTATATCAGAGAATGCGTTCTCTATGCTTGAGGAAGATCACTGTGTGTACGTTAAGCGATCCAATGGTAAATTTGTCATTCTGACCTTGTATGTTGATGACATACTCATGGCTGGCAATAGCAAAGAGTTTTTGAAATCCACTAAAGAGTGGTTGTCCTCCACGTTTGATATGAAGGACATGGGTGAAGCTAGCTACGTCCTTGGTGTCAAGATTGTTAGAGATAGGTCCAAGAGACTTCTGGGATTGTCTCAAGAGACTTATATTAACAACGTCTAAAAGAAATATCATATGGGCAAATGCAAACCAATCGACACTCCTGTTGAGAAGGGTTTGCACTTAAGCCTTGATAAGCATCCTGAGACTCCTGAAGAGAAGGCCAAAATGAGCAAGGTTCCATACTCCAATGCTGTGGGAAGCCTTATGTACGATATGATGTGTACTAGGCCAGACATTTGTTATGTTGTGGGCATGGTGAGTCGATACCAGTCCAACCCAAGCATGGAGCACTGGAAGGCGGTCAAGAGAATCATGAGATACCTCAGAGGAACGAGTAACTACATGCTGTGTTACCAAGCATCAGATCTCCGCTTGATTGGCTATAGTGACGCCGATTGGGCCATCTCATTATCCAGTAAGAAGCAAACTTGTATAGCCCTGTCGACTATGGCAGCAGAGTATGTTGCATGCTCTGCAGCAGTACAAGAGGCAGTTTGGTTGAGGAGGTTCTTACAACACACTGGGCTTGTAGAGACATCTGATGAGCCTGTTGTTGTCTATTGTGACAGCATGGCTGCCCTTTGTTATGTGAAAGACCCCAAATATCATGGAAAGACCAAACATATACAGGTTAGGTATCATTTTGTGAAGGACATCATAGCGAGAAAGGAAGTTGTGTTAAGACATGTATCTACTAGTCTTGTGGTAGCTGACCCTCTTACCAAGTCTATAGCTAAGGACTCGTTTGTGTCCCATGTGAAGTCCTTAGGCTTACGCAGACTTTGATGTATTGGCATGTCTAACTTCCTTTTATGAGTGATTGTGTTTTTCCTTTCAACTATATCTGTTTGGTTGATGTAGTTGTTCTAGCATAAAATATTATTCTGTCAATAGGCTGGAGAATGCTTACTCACACGAGCATTCGCCTCTGACGCTTTTGATAGCGAGCAGAGATGAGATTGATCATGAAGAGATCTTGTATGATAGATCCAGAGTAGTTCATGATAGGACAGTCGCCTTGATTAGGAATCAAGATGAGATCCTCTATGTTGGTGAGGATTGACATGAATGTTCCCACGATTCATGTGACCTATAGAAGCCAAGTACGAGCATCACATGTGGCGCCAGGTGACACCTGTATGGTGTTAAGGCGACAATGATGAAGCTCGGGTCAGGCGCAGAGGGGGTGCGACTGGACTAAGACTTGTATGGTGTTGAGAGACAGACATACTGTTGTGTACGGTATGATACACCATAGCATGTTTGTCATACAACATGTGCTGAGCGACCATTTGGAAGTGAAAAGATGGATCCCTGCTCCTTCACTGTGTGAGTCCAAGACTTGATTGTCATTTAGTTGCCCTCAGTGACCTTCGACGACACCATGAAGCAAAGAGTTGATGTGGCTACTTTGGAATGTTATCTATGACCATGAGAGATTCGGTCTAAAGAGGCATCTTCGGGAAAGGAGTCAACTCTAAGTGTAATGGTGGTCTGGGGCGAAGGGAAAGGTTTGACTCGACTGCACTAAAAGTATTTGCTGGGCCCAACTGTATTGGATACAGTAGCAAGTACCTTGAGGACAAGAAGGTATTCTCTCCGAGGGATCGAGATACCGTTCATGTCAAGTGAGTTTCTAAGTAAACCTGGGGAACAGTGATGTGCATTTGACTGCTTAATTGTTATTTTTTTGAGGATGTTGTCATTCTGGCCTTCTAGTAAGGTTTCTAGTTTGAGACTCCCAAATTGCAAGTGCATCACCGGTCGCACGACCCATTTGTCCGTATGATCGGAAGAGTACATGTGTCGGGGACACATATGGTCTTGTATCAGGGATACATGATCAGAGACTTGCGTATTGTGGATGCATTCTTGGAAGAGAGAAATAGTTGTATATATCAGGGATGTATACATATGTGTCAGGGACACATGAAGAGGTGACACATTGTCATCTTATGATTGTATGTATCAGGGATATATACGTATGTGTCAGGGACACAAAAGAAAATGACGTGTTGTTGACGTGCTGTTGTGCAAGTTGGAGATATTGGATTAATCTAAGGATTAAGATGATGTTTGCCCAAAGCACTGACACGTGGCGCACTCTCATTGGCTGCGCATTAGGGTTTAGGGTGGGACCATCTATATAAGGAGGGGAGCCTCCCATTGGATGGACTAATTCTTGTGTGCAAACCCTAGCCGCCACCTCTCCCTCTCTCTCACATTCGTCCCTCCACATCCACCAAGCCAATCCGTGGACTCTTGGGTTGTGGACTCGTGCTTCTTCTCCAAGAGAGTAGAAGACCGACCGGTGCTCCAGAGGATTCCGTGAGGTGATCGTCGATCCATTCCGCTGCCACAGGTTCTCTCCACCAAAGGTAATTCTGAACCTGTAGATTCAATCGTAAATTGCTAACACGACGACTATTCATAGCTATTGTAGGAGACCGGTCAACGTTCAATCTTGGAGATGGACGGTTAAAAGTAAAATCATTCAAATTTTTGTTCAACATTTTGGAAATAAAATATATGAACCAAAGAATAACAATGATTGATGCGAGGGTAGTTTTCATGTTAATAATTTTAGAAATTGACTTTCAATTTATCTTAAATTTGCTTAAAGCTTCTATAAGGGATGCATACGTATGCAACAAATATGAGTTTGCTTCGTATACAAACTATATTTATTTCACAAAAAAAACCCTAACAAGAAGTAGAATCCACCTCTAACTTTTGGTCGTCGTCATTTCACCTTCAACTTCGTCGAAGATACATAGTTAGGTGTTTGAGGATGTTTATTTTGATGTGAGAGTGAGGTTTTGCATGATTACAAGTTGATTTCTTGGAAACATTATCCATTTTACGTAATGCTTTGTATTCACAATACAATACAGGAAATCAAAAGGTGAGAGAATTTTAGGTATAAAAATTCAACAATCATTTAAAAGTGAGAAGTCTAACAACGTTTTCTAAAAGTGTGAAATAGTACCATGAGTGAAATTTAGTAACGTGAATATACGAAACAATTGAAAATTTAAGACACGAGAAAAAGTAATCTAACAGAAAACAAACTTTATCATAATTTATCTTTTATAATTATACAAATTTTTTGTAGTGAGTTCGGACTTTAATTTTCCATTTTAAGTCTCCACCATATCTATCATTCATCTAAAATTGTAGGTATATTAAGACTATGAGTAATTATGCTAATAAAAGCAGTGGCGAACCTACAGCTGGGGCAGCTGCCCCACCCAGATTTCCGGGAAAAAAAACACCCCAAATTTTTTTGTAATGAAAAACACCCAAATCCCAATCTCATTTGTTGCCCAGCCCAGCCTCCTCAACTCTCTGATACCTCCGAGACTTCGACTCCTCCGGTCCTCATCATCTCCTCCTCAACTCCCTCATCCCTCTGAGGCTCCGACCCCTCCTCAACTCCCTCTTCCGTGTTGCGACTTCTCAACTCCTCCTCCGTGTAGCTCTCAACTCCTCCGTGCAGGCGTGCATCCCAGCTCAGTTCCATGCGGCGATCCTAGTCCCGCAGCCCGCTCCGACTACCGCTCCGCTCCGGCGCTCCCAGTCGGCCAGTCCCGCTCTGGCGCTCCTCGCTTCCTCCCACTCGTGCGATTTGGTAAATGATTTTTTTAATTGATGTGGTTTCTTCTACAGGGGTTAACTAATTTGCATGTAATTTGTATCATCGAAAAATAAATTAGTGATTCTTTTTCGAAAAGAATGTTTGGATACTTCTTGTAGAAAACAATCACCCACAGACCACAGTAGAAAACAATTTGTGAATTGTGTTACTTCTTGTCGGATTTGTGATACTTCTTGTAGAAAACAATTTGTGATACTTTTTGTCGGATTTTGGATTCTTCTAAGTCTAACTTAATTTTCGGATGGAACGTTTAGGGAGGAAATTTTCGGACTTGTTGAACAATAGGAAAATGGTGTTTTGTTTGTAGGGGTGAGCAAAATTCGGTCCGGTCGGGGCACCCGGACCGAACCGAATTTTTCGGTCCGGACCGAACCGGACCGAATTTTTTCGGTCCGGTCTTCGGTCCACAAAATTTTGGAAATTCGGTCTTCGGTCCGGACCGGACCGAAAATTTAAGGGGAAAATTCGGGTTTTGGACCGACCCGGACCGGACCGGACCGAACCTATTCGGTCCGGTCTTCGGTCCGGACTTCCCGAAAATTCGGGTTTCGGTCCGGTCCGGTTCGGTCCGGTTCGGTCCGGTCCTGGACCGAAGCTCACCCCTACTTGTTTGACTTGAATATTGTAAAGGTTGTAATTTTGGAGAATGTGATACAAATATTGCACTAAACAGTAGTTTAACAATGACTATAAAAAGAAAGAAGTTGGATAAAAAAAATACAATAAATAGCCTAGCTGCTAACGTGTGAGTACAATAGGTCATATTTGTTGACTTTGATTGTGTAATTAATGATTTGAAGGTTAAAATTTGAAGGTCAGGTTGCTAGAGGTGATTGTGAGAAAAGACCAGAAGACAGTTGGAAATGATAAAAAAAATTAGCTGAGTTGTTGAAAATATATTATGCTCGTGATATTTCATTACATTACATCCAAATCCATAGCGTTAAGAATTTATTTCTTTTCTAGCAAAGTTATTTTTATGTTATACTATTTGTGTTTGGATATTGGAATTTAAGTCGTAAGAATAAAATCAATTTGAGATGTTAATGTGTGATACATGTTGTCTAAAAGAATTTGCAAATTTTTAATTAGGATGAAAAAAGTTATTGAAACTTTCATTATAAGTTCAGACGGGAGTAAACATTCTAGATCTGAACTTTCGACTGTTGAACTCGCTCAAGAGTCACGTAATTTAAAGTTGTGGGTCTTCAAAAAAAACCCAATCTATAGAAAGTCTGCCCTACCTAGATTTTTTCTTCTGAATCCACCCTTGAATAAAAGAATCTAACGGTGAGACTAACAATAGATTAACCGGAAATTAGATCAAATTGTGAGATTACATGAAGTTTAAACTAAATAAGACGAGTGATTATTGTATCTTGGTCTTGGTCTTGTAATTATAATTATAATATTAATCAATATTATATTAATCAATATTATTGTTATAATTTTACGATAAACTTTATTTGTATATAAATATATAATCATTAGCGTCGCGGGATGCGATTTCCGCCTCACTTCGGCTTCCAAAACCCTAAACCCTAGAAACCGAAATCCTCTTCCCGATGGGGCGCAAGAAGGGAGGCAGCCGGAATCCGACGACTGCGGCGGAAAAAACCCCGGACGAGTCGTCCTCCCCAATGGTGGTCGTGAAGGACGAGGTGATGGCGGAGTCGTCGAACCTCGAGGACTCGCTCGGTGCTGTCGTTGGGAACGAGAAGACCAGCGCTGATTACTACTTCGATTCCTACTCCCACTTCGGTGAGAAAGATTGATTCTTTTCGACTTCCGTTTAGTTAGATTGTCGTTTGGGGTTTGGATGGTTTCTGTGAGTAGGAAAATGCTTTTTTTTGTGAAATAATTTTGTTCTGTAGGTGTGATTGGTTTAAAAATGTATTTTGAAAAATTGTTTTGGATGGTTTCTGTGAGTAGGATTTTGTTTTGTTTTTGTGAAATAATTTTGTGGTGTAGGTAAATGCATGTTTTGTTTAAAAATGTATTTTGAAACATTGTTTTGGATGGTTTCTATGAGTAGGAAAATGTTTTTTTTTTGGTGAAATAGTTTTGTACCGGAGGTGTAATTGGTTTGCAGGACGTAAATGTCTGTTTGTTTTCATTCTTTGATTGTCTCAACGACAACCAATTCAAAAGCCAAGTTTTCGAAATCATAGTTCCATCATTTTGAGTGTTTGGATGAAAACACGGTTTTTGAAATTTATTTCAAAATTTAAGAGTCAAGAGTTCCTTGCACGTGAAATTTGGTTTTGGTTAGATTTTTTTTTGAAGTTAGACTTTTTAAAATTCTGTTCTTGGCCAAAACAGAATTTCCAAAACTCTTTTATTTTCGTATCCAGGGCCAACCTTATGGATAGTAAATTGAAGAATTTTTTCATTTTCTAACATAATGTGATCTTTTATGGTAAAGTACAGGGAACTGGATTCCCTTGGTTACGTGTTCAATCTATTTAATGTTTTTCCGCTATTATACGACTACAACTTGTCTTAAAGATATTTTTAGTAATCCAATTTACGTTCAGAACAGTGCATTTTGCCAATACCCACTAGCTACATCGATATAATTGTTCTTTACATGTTTACGTTCATCGAATTTGTGTATCTAGTAAGTAGCTGTCAGCTGTGTTTATGTGATAGCTTGCTTTTTTGACTTGTATCAGTTGTATGTTTTAATACCAGACGACCTTAATTGATGGCAGCTTTTTTTCTTCTTTTTTTCAGGAATCCATGAAGTAAGTACTTGTACTCAGAGCACATGTGGCGACTGGTGACTTTGGTCTACCTGGTTCCATATCACGTTACCATGTTCCCAAATACATATCGTGGAAATAATATAGTTGTGTTGTATTCTTTCCTTGAAAAAATAGCATTGTATTTTGAGCATAAAGTGTTTGTTGTGATGTGTTGTTATTTGCATCACAAGAAATGTTATGAATGATGAAATTATAAATAATAACAGCATCTTGCATTCAAGTTGAAATTTTACAAAAGAAGTTGATGACTATAAATGATTTATGGATCATATCTGCTGGTTTGTGCCATATTGGATTTTATTGCTTTGTCTTAAATAGCTTGGGATGTAAATATTTAGCTGGATATTAATACTATCCAGGTTATCATACATTTTTTTGTTTTGAGGTAGGATACTGCATCATAATTTAAATCATTACAACTAATGCAGTGATAGTATTTAAAATAAAGTTAAGTTATAATAGTGAGATTTCACTCGTTCAAATCATGATAGCAGAAACTCAGTATGTTATCATTGCTACTGACTAGCTGACACCAAAAAAATATATTCATGGATTTACCAAGCAGTTTGTAATTGGTTTGCTGTCACTGTTTTGCAGGAAATGCTGAAGGATACAGTTAGGACAAAGACATACCAAAATGTTATTTACCAGAACAAGTTCTTATTTGAAAACAAGATAGTCCTTGATGTGGGCGCTGGAACTGGAATACTGTCTTTGTTTTGTGCAAAGGCTGGGGCCAAACATGTTTACGCGGTATTGAATATGCATCCTGATGCTGCACAGTACTAACATTAGTGATTAGTTTTTCTTCAAAACCATTCTTTGGTAGATTTGTTTTGGTTCCTATGTTACATTGATGTGATGGGCAGTTTGGCACTTGTCGTAAACTAGGAAGCACGGGCACTTCTGAATGGTCTTCGTGTCCGAGTCGTGGCCGTGTCGGACACCGACACTCCTCGAACACGCCTTGGACACGTGTCGGACACACCAGGTGGCGTGTCCGGGGTAGTTTTGACATTTCGCAGTGGTGGACACTCCTTGGACACGGCTAGGACACTCCTTGGTCTCGATTTTGACTTTTGAATTTTTTTTTCTTCATCCTTTTCGGTACCGGAATGTTTATAGAGAGGAGAAGAAGAAGATAAACCATTGGGTCAAGGAAGTTTCAATACAACCCTTGAAGTATATTATTTTATTGGGTAGTAATCAGTGTGCTGCCCTTTAAGAATATGCTTAATGACTACTTTTGTCATGGACAATGAGGAGACAACCTGAAGCAACGTATATTATTTTATTATGAACATTTAACATTTATGAGTAATTATTTTTCACAAGTATATTATTAGTTATTTATATATATTATAATTTTTAATTTTAATTTTAATGCCATGTCCGTGTCCTACTTTTTAGAAAAATGCCGTATCCCCGTGTCCGTGTCCCGTGTCCGTTTCCGTGCTTCTTAGGTCGTAAACAACTTGATTGTTTGTCCTTTTTTTAGTTTGCAATTGGGTACCATTAACCCGATAAAAAGTAGATTCTTGTGTGCCTTTATCAGTTCTTCCTTCTAACCTCTGAAAAGTTTATATTGACATTGAATATAGTTTTATATCAATGGGAATTGTGATATTGCAAATCGAGGGTTTAAGTCAACATGTAGCAATTGTTTAATGTACTGATATATGATTATTTGTTAGTAATGTGCTTCCTCTTTCTTTTTTCTTTATTAGTTTTTCACCACCTCAAACTAATTTTAGTTGACTGGCCTTATATCTTGACTGTAACATATTTCCTTGCCATCCAATCTGATTGTCAACTATTATGTCATTTATATGAAGTTGCCTCTACGTCTCTAGATGTTAACTGTTGCAACTTCCAAAAGTTCCAATTTCACGCAATTTAACTTGGAAGTTCTACTTTCTTGCAGGTTGAATGCTCCGAAATGGCTGAGATGGCAAAGGAAATCGTGCAAGTGAATGGGTATTCCAATGGTAAGCTTGTAATATATTATGTAATTTTTCTTTTCAGATTATAGGCGACCTTTTGTTGTACCTAATCATACCTATCAATTTGTTTTTTCTACTCTTTTTATTCAGTTATCACAGTGTTGAAAGGAAAGATTGAGGAGATGGAGCTGCCTGTTACTAAAGTAGATATCATAATCTCAGAGTGGATGGGCTACTTTCTGCTTTTTGAAAACATGTTAAACACAGTTTTGTATGCTCGTGACAAGTGGCTTGTAAGTGACTTCCGTAGTTCTGTGAAAGTCTTTTGGTTTCACTATAAGTTTTTTCACCTAATTTTGTCCACAATTATTCATTAGAATATAAACATTTTTTTCATACTTTCTGGCATTCTTGTTTTAAGTGAACTGTACTGTACATGTGATGGTCATGGATAGAATGTTTCTGGACAATAGAAAAGTAGAAAACCTAATGTAAATGTTTCCTATTTTATCTAACAGAATAATAAATCAGATGAGAGTCTCTTATACATGTTCAACTAACTTCTTCACAATGTGTAATTACAACAGAAGCTCACATAAAACATCTTCTCTACAATGTGTAGTATCATGATGCATTGCAGTCATTTTGTTGACGTGGCTTTTATTTTTGGCAGGTGAATGATGGAATCATCTTGCCTGACAAGTGTTCTCTATATTTGACTGCAATTGAGGATGCGGAGTACAAAAATGACAAAGTTGAATGTATTACTTTCTACATTTGTTTTTAGCAACATGTGTGATAAGTATTGGAATGCTTTGTTCTCTTGTGTACTTATTTGATGCCTTTCTTTCCTGTGTTGTTTTGTAGTCTGGAACAATGTTTATGGTTTTGACATGAGCTGCATCAAGAAACAGTGCATGTTGGAGCCTCTTGTTGATGTAGTTGACCAAAACCAGATTGTCACTAATTCTCAAATGTTGAAGGTGACATATGATAATGATTTCTTTCATTCTTGTAATTTTCTTTCTTATTACTCAATTTATGAGTGACTTATTTTATTATTGCAGACAATGGATATCTCGAAGATGACTCCCGGTGAAACTTCATTTACAGTGCCATTTAAACTTGTGGCAGCAAGGAATGACTATGTTCATGCTTTTGTTGCATATTTTGATGTCACATTCACAAAGTGCCACAAGTTGATGGGCTTTTCCACAGGTATATTTCAATCTGTATTATAGTTCCCAATTTAATGTGACCTTTGGGATTCACCAATAAAAAAATGTGACCTTTGGGGATCTGTCATGTAATTAAAATTTCATACCTGAGTTCCCATCGTTTTTTAACCTTTTGAATTGATGCTTCAGTTAAAAACTTAGCTCTAGAGATAGGTCTAGGCTGGATGAACCAATGTCCAACCCTGTTCTCAACAGGTGACCATAGTACAACTGTAGCCTTTTCACATAGATTTTGTGCCCAGACCCACAGGGAATGCCATATTTCCTGCCTTGCAAAAAAAATAAAAATGTCATTTTTCCTTAATACACATAACATGTGGTACTTGCACATTTTTAAATGTGTCAACAATTAGATCCATGGTCATTTTGTTCTATTGTTTGGATATATATGTGTGGTACTTGTAGATTTTTAAATGTGCCAACAATTAGATCCATGGTCATTTCATCCTATTGTTTGGATATAAATATTTATACGCAAAGCGTATCTGTGATCCCAGGAAGCATTGATGGTTATCTGAACTTATATTGTCTTTAGATATTACAATATTCATCCCATATCATGGGCTTTGATCTGTACGGAGAAAATATTGTGCTTACTTGTTTTTCCTGGTGGTCGTGGCACACTGCGTTTCATGTCTTATAAGCTTTTGCTTCTGATAATCTGTCATTCTTCATTTTTTTAATCTATTACTTCAATCCTTTTTTTAAATTCTCTACTATTTCATCGAAATGGTTTTGGGTATAAGGTTCATCTGTGTTAAATATTCTTGGTGAATTTCAACCTGCCCTCAATTAGTGTGGGTTTAATAGGCTTTGCTGCTGCTGTTTTTGAGCTCCAATTAAGAATCTTTTTTTATTAGTTATTCCAACTAAGAATCAGCTTCAGAATTTAGGATTCTGTTCATTTCTAGTCTTTGGCACTGGCTTGCCTTGCGATGACATAATGGCAGTTCTTTTAGCTCTATGAAATTCCGTATGAAAATGATGTTAAACACTCATGTTGGAAACCAGCAATTTCAGAGATATAGTGAAGTGAGAATGGTGAAAGGAGTAGGCATATATAATTTATTTTGGGTCTTTTAAGTTGTCTAACTACCTGCTATACTTTTCTAGTTAGATCATTTGAATTGTTACTTGTAGATTAAACACACTTGCCTTTGTCGTTTTGCAGGTCCGCGATCAAAGGCAACTCATTGGAAGCAAACCGTGCTCTACTTGCAGGATGTGCTGACCATTTGCGAGGGAGAGGCAATTGTTGGAAGCATGACTGTGGAGCCCAACGAGAAGAACCCTCGAGACGTTGAGATAATGGTCAAGTATTCGCTGCATGGGCAGCACTGCCAGGTTTCAAGAACTCAACATTTTAAGATGCGTTAGTGTTTGAATTTCCAAATTGCCTGGTAATCTCCATAAAAGAGAAATCGAGGGCCAGGTATAGAGCCATTTTCTGTAACATTATCTTCGGATCTTTTCTTCGGAAGATCACTAGTTGGCCGTGATTGGTATGGTTCTCCGAAGTCTTAATTATTTACTTGTTTTTTTAATTATTTGATAGAGGATTTTTAAGAAGTTAAGTACCCAATCCCATTCTTCTAGGAATTATTAATCTTTTTTCAACGGCTTATGTATGGTATACGTTCTGTATTCTTATTACATTCGGTTAATCTCCTCTTGCTACACAGATAATATTTTTTACAAGCCAATCTGTATTCATAGATCCATGGGATCAGCTCTATTTTCTTTTTGTTTGAAAATTCTCTTTGAAATATTTTTGCTTGTGCAACTAAACTCTGTTTGGAGTTGCTTTTGTTATGGCTGAATTTGGTTTGTAATCAAATTTCGGTTTGGGCTTCTTGCTTCTTTTGACTTGGATAATGACATAATGTTGAGTTAATACAACGAGGTCCATCATTTGCATCATGAATCACAATGTGGGTCTCCAAATGTGATGTAATTTGTGAGGAAATACTTTTGAACGTTGAAGCATCAATAGTACGCTTTCATTTTTTCAACATGTTAGTACAATTGGAAAAGATGTTTAAGCATGTTCTAATAATGTATAGTTTTAAATTATCAAAAAAGAGTATAGTTTTATGAGTCTTGGGAATGTATTATCAAACGTGGGAGCCATCAACTAAGATGATTTGACTAATGGCCAAATCCTATGGTTCCTTTAACTTGGTCACCAACCCGTGGAACACGCGGGCTTCGATTAATTAGCCTACAATAGTTCCTTTTATCTTTTAAATTTTAATTGAAACAAAATTTAAAAATCTATGCATCTTAATATTTAATTTCAAATCTGGATCGCAGATACGCCCTCGTTACAAAATCTAAATGGAATATTTCCGGAGTGGCAAGTTTGCCTTGGACGGGTTTCGACTGTCAGATGCCAATTTTTAGTATTTTATCCAAGAGTTTTTATTTAATTTCCAAATTCTTTGTTTATTTCTAAATTCTAAGGATTGGACTGGAATTGCCTTCGCGGTAACTTCTCATCCGATGTATAATTGGTATTTGTTGGAACTCCACAGCTACTGGGGGAGATTTGTTATACTTGTGTATTTTTTGTAATTTATTCTATTCTACTATATTTCCATTTTAAATCTCAAACATCTTAAAAGTGCAAAAGATATAGTATAGCCAAATTGAAAGGATCGATGGTCTTCACTATATCAAGAAAAGTTTTTTTTTTGGGACTGAGCTAGTCCTAGAGATTTGTTATGTTTGTCGTATGATGTTTCTTTATAACCTACTCAAACCTCTCACAAAAGGCGAAGTAATTTATCACTAGCTTTAATACCTTGTTCACGGGATTCTTGAAATCTTTTGCTAAAATATCGTTTTGCTTGTGCTTAGACCCAAAAAATGGAGAAGATATATGTTTGCATTTATTAATATCATAATTGTTGGGGTGGGATCCCATACAATTCCTCGGCGGTGGCCGCTCGTAGAGATAGGAGATTGTTGCCAAAAAATCACTTAATATAACTCGTGAGTCTAAAGGTTTAGGTGCTCAACGACACAACTCGTTGACACTAGTGTATAATTCCTCATGTCGACTCGAGGTTTAGTTTGGGGCTGTTTGAGAATGAACTATGTTGGAAGTGACATCCGTATTAAAAACAATTGATTTAGTGGAGTGGTAAAATTATATGTCATAACTCTTTCAATAATGAATACAAGTATGGTGTTCTTCCAGTTTTGAAATATATAGGTATGCTATTGACAATCAAATGCAAATTGGACATTGTCGTATTAACTTCTAGTTATATCGCCACAAATAATTGAGCACCTTTCCCCGTGTATGCCACCCTATTTGGATGAACTCTATATTTTAACATTTGTATTCTGTCAAACAAATTTGAATTGCTTGGATAAACATATATTATTACTAGACTAAAACACATATGCTGAATGCATGGTGTGGTTTTAGTTACCATGAATGATTCTTTATCGTTGAAAATTCTCAAACAATGACAATAAATTTTGTACATTTCAAAAAATCATTCGATGTAATGCTTATATCAATTTAAAATGGTTTAACTTAAAATATTGATATTTATAAACACAATTTTTTAAGGGATTATAATAATGCATATAAAATCATTATAAACAATCATTCTACCTTTTAAACACTTTTTAGTAACTTTAAGGGCTTACTTGTAAAATATACAAAATGTTCGGTCACGTTGATTAGTTGATATCCAATTATCCATACCATCAAAGTTTGAAATTCTTCGTATGTATATTCAAATATTCAGAAAACAATAATACTCATCCATTTTATAAGGAAATATGATATCCATTTCCTTGAAAACAAAGATGCAAAAACAAACCATCCGTAGTTTGCACATATCCATCGAACCTCTACACAAACCACATGTCTTATGTAAACAAAAATGTTACGTACTTAAGCTACTAATCAACCATTCCAACCTTTCGGGCTTTCTACATGTGAAGTGCAACACTTAGAGAGATTCCCAAGTCATCTCATCCTTTATCTTCACTCCTAAGCTCTAAACCTAATAAATACATAAACAATAATGAACGCCTCTATGTTCTTATGATTGTCATGGTCATAGTGGTGATTATGCTTACGCAAAGAAGCCATGCATTGGTATCTTTCTCTTTTCAATTGATTTCAGCCACTAAGGAATAACTGAAACCTGAAAAATGTATATATAGATGCCAAACCATTACTAGTTCATACCCAACTTTTTATCTTTCTTTTGCATTCATAGTTTCATATCTCCTCAGCCATTACCCACACGCACTGTGAGTCTGATTAAAGCATGATTAATTGTAACTGTTTGTAAAATAGTGGATTATGATTTAAGGCGGTCGTTGTGTTTGTGGTCTGCATGTGTGTTTTTCTTCTTCGTTTGATTGCTCTGCGAGTTGAATTTGCTTACACTGTATGAAACTTTCATCTTACACAATCAGTGAGTAGTACTCTAGGCTCTTATTTTGCTTGTGACATGACACGTATCTTTGTGGTTGATTAACTTAATCTCGATGATTACGAAAATGGACATTATATACTGCATAAACAATATTTTAAACACTACAGATGCTTGTTTAATCATCAGATCAACTGAATAATCCATGTGATAATATGCTCAGAATGTGGTTATTATAAGAACAAAAGGCCAGCTGTAGTTTTCTTTGAGGAAGCAAGGATGTGTATTAATTAATGACTTTATTTTGTTTGGGCAAACCATTACTAAGTTAGTGGGTAATGACATCAATGTTCCCAGATTAATTGCTTGATTATGGAGATTTAGTTTATACTACAGTTCTGCTATATACCCGCCAAAGAACTTTCCATATGACCTGTCACTATGTTATTAATTTTTAATAGTCCGTCATCACACCAAATTGAAAATGTTGGGGATCGAAAGTGTGGAGAAAGATATAACAAGATCACAATTCACAAGAGAGACCTTTATATCTAATCCAATTGATCTTTAGAAATTAATCCGTCTCACAAATTTTTAAGAAACCTAACACGTGAATCAGTGAATGTTGGGACACGAATTTAGTTTATATTTTATCCAAAAACTTTTAGTTTATGTAATATCCAATAATTTTAAGAGTATGTTTGCATGCGATATTTGTAAGTCTCCTAGTTTCTAGTTAATAGTATTTACAAATCCAGACTTCCATAAATAATGTTATTTTAAAAAGACCATTAAAAACCCATATGATATTATATTGTCTCTCGAATTTGAAATCGTATCAAACCATAAAAACACACACATCAATTCACGTGAAATCTCTCATCCATTTTATGAAAGATTTTCAATTTTTTATACATTGCCAACCAAATATGACATTGGCGGATGCCACATTTTAAATTTCTAACTTCAAGGGAAATTTAAGGTTTAAGCGACGCATCAAACACACACTAACATAATTCAAAGAGTGAACTTTCGTAACTTCTGATCAAGTTCGAGTAAAATCATTACAAAATTGAAATTCGACAAGCCAGTAAGAGTTTATCCAAAAACACTATCAATGCGGACGACGCCAACCATGTCGTGGAAAAAATGAACAAGCGGGAAATTATAGATATAAGTGTATATAGTTGTTTCTCCATTTAAATCTTCGTCCATCTCAACTTATTTTGACATGATTTATCGGAATATATGTTGCATTTTGTAACTTTTTTGGAGCAAGATGACATTGATCTCTTCAATATTCTAACCTTGAATTTTCATTCGACCATTAAAAACAATAATAGTTGTAACGTCATCGAACAACGGAAAATTTAAAATTTTAAAACATACAATCAACGAATGACATTACCAAGATATACATCAGGTGCACCAACGTATATATAAATATACAGATCTGAGTTTACAAAAAGAGGTGATTACGTCAAAAGCTATAAGGTAAATATACAATGTAATCACAATAACCTCAAAACGAGGGGGAAGCAGGATCTGATCCTAGAAGCTCTCATCCGCAGGCACCACCCTCTACCGCTGCTCCCGGCCTGAAAGCAGACAATAAATGCCTGAGTTTCGAGAAGGAAACCCAGTACGCCAAACCCTAACACATATATGGACAATAATGAAAATGCATGAATGAAGAATAGCACAACAGACACGATCCGGTCTCAGGGGTCCTCTCACCCCAACCCACCAACACACGTGCACACACGGCGCCGCCGGTACAGTCACGGCCACACAACCGGGTCTCAAGGGTCCTCTCACCCCAACCCCACAACACACGTGCACACACGACACCGCCGGAAAATCATTGGCCCGGGTCTCAAGGGTCCTCTCACCCCAACCCCACAACACTCGTACCACCATCGGGCGATAGTCCGTGCCGTTGCCCAAAAGGCCGGAGAGACGAGCCACTTTCAAGCGTACGAGCACCCCACTATTGGGCGTCAGTCCGTGTCGTTGCCCCCGTGAGGCCGGAGAGACGAGGCGCCGTCAAGTGTACTCATAAAACCACGAATCCGCCAAAAACAGCAGAAACGGTCGAACGAAAACCGTCTTCCGGTTGACCGGTCCTCACCCAGAGAACTGGCTTAACCGAAAAACCCGCCAAATGGTCGACCGACAAAAGGGGTCCCGGTCAACCGAAAAGCACCAGTAAGAAAACGTTTTCGCAAACCAAACACCAACGGTCGACCGACCCAACACTCACGGTCGACCGAAAACCACAAGTAAAATTCACCAACAGTCCACACTTCACGGTCGACCGAAACCACACTTCCGGTCGACCAGCCATTAAGTTAACTTAAGTCGTCGGTCGAACGAGTCAAACAGGCGGTCGACCGTTTAGATGGTTAACGCCCCCAACCGACCTACGACAGTACTTTCGGTCGACCGGCAAAGGGGTACTGTTCGACCAAAAATACCCAGGACGTATTTCTCTCGCTAAAATTGCACAACCGGTCGACCGCCCAAAGGCATCGTTCGACCGGTGCGAGGGATTCGCCCAAAAATACACTACAACCGGTCGACCGAACCCAGAACACCGGTCGACCGATTTTAGTGCAGAAGCTGTTGTGCAGGTCCGACGAGCCAAAACGGCCTACCGTCGACCGCTCCCACCCCCACACTAATAATAGGTGAGCTTGAAAGCAAGTTTGACATACCTTAAGGCTTGAAGAAGCCTTCTAAGAAACCACGGCGAGCGTTTCCACGAAAAAGCTCGAACTCCGGCGAACTTCCTATTCCCGATCTCTACGACGACTCCGGCGACTCCAACCCTCGCCTCCACCAACACCGAAGAAACACTAGGGAGAGAGAGACGAGTGAGATAGAGAGAGGTCGTGAGAGAGGGAGAGAGTGAAGAGTGAGGGAGAGAGAGAAAATCCGAACCTTATATACAAAACCCACTTTCGATCTCAGCCGTCGATCTCAATCCACCACTAATCCTCTCCTAAACAAGATTAGCACAATAAGCAAGAGTTAGGATATTAGAATAGTTGTTGGTAGAAACTTTAGTTCCATTTAGTCAAGATCAATAACTAAATCCTAATGATATAGATAGTTAGGGTATGGTAATTATTTGTCAAAAGATCCTTCTAATTAAAGCCTTTTAGGTGTAAACCTAATGATATAGATGGTTTATTTTTTAAAACTTATTAGCTGCATAGCAAATATCATTTTTTTGGGCAAATCTAATATGATCTTTTCACAAAACATTTAAAAACATGTTTGCCTCGAATATTCGTGGGTACCTTCTGATTGCTGGCAATATGGCGCGTATTAGAGTTGTCATTATTATTTTTGTTTGTATTTATGTTTAACCTACTTAACAATTTTGCAGTTTATTATCTGAACTGCTAAACATCGCCCCAAAATTACTTAAATCGCCCCTTGAAATTACCAAATTGCCCTTCCTCCTATTTTTGCTTATATATCTCACAATTTCACTCTTTTTTCAAAACTTTCTCTTCCTATACCTATTACACAAGATTACGAATGTCTCGGAGGCCAGGGAAGCAGCCAGCAGTTCCCCCGGTGTACCCGTATGAGGTAACATTACGTTATTTATTTGTTTTTTAAAAAAAAAAAAAAAAAAAGTCGTCGGCGTCCGAGGGAGACGCCCCCCGCATGGGGCGGGCGTCCGAGGAAGCCGCTCCCGAAGCGGGCGACGTCTGCGGAAGACGTCTCCCCGATGGGGGAGACGTCTTCCGAAGACGTCTCCCCGTAGGAGGAGGCGTCTGCGACAGACGCCTCCACCTTGCGGGAGGCGTCTGTCGCAGACGCCTCCTCCTTTTTTGTTTTTTTAATTAATAAATATCATAATTACTTTAATAAATAGTGATAAATCAAAAAAATTAATTTAACAAATTCTTATTAAGTTTAACATTTGTGATATTTAGTTTTAACAAATTTTGATTTAGTTTAACAATTGTTTTAATTTAGTTTAACAAATTTTGATTTAGTTTAACAATTTTGATAATTAAGTTTAACAAATTTTGATTTAGTTTAACAATTTTGATAAATATGATAATTTAGTTTAACAAATTTAACAAATTTGTATTTAAAATTTCAATAAATAGTCATCGGGTCACAGTGGAGGGAGAGGCAAGTCGATACCATTACACGCCTTCCGTTCTTTAGAGGATGATTCAGCACCGCGTCATCCACGTAGACGGGGGATATCTGCTTCGGTCAGGAGGGAGAGGGAGGCATTACGTCGTCGTGAGGAGGAGGATGATTCCTTCGATGATGAGCATGTGGATAGTTTCGACGACGAGAGCGACGATGATGGCCCGTATGATGTGCGGCCGGAGGTGGAGAGGCAGGGGGATTATAGCGGAGGACGTGGTCGAGCGGGTACTTCTACTTCCGCCGGATGGATGGTGCGGAAGGGTAGGGGTGGGATGTTTACGGCCGGGGATTCGAGCTCGTGCACTGTTGATCCCCGCGCTCAGAAGAAGAAGAGGGTCCAGGACGATTCTTGGATCGTGAGCAGTATGACGCCTGGTGGTCCTTTAGATGGGAGCGTCATTCCTAGTTTCTGGGGTCACATTGCTAGACGGATCTGGGACGGAGAGGATCGGAAGGTTCTGAAGTGCCAGAATCGGCACAGAGCCTGTACAGCACTACAGGGTTGGCGGTCTACACTGAGTGCTGATATCAGAGAGGAGATTAGTGCCACGCATTTGGGGCACTTACCGTACAGCATGTTCCCTTATCTCGACATGCCTTTGATTTCGGCGTTTGTGGAGCGGTGGCAGCCTGACACCAACACTTTCCACATGCCTTTCGGAGAGATGACGATCATGCTTCACGATGTTTTCCAGATCCTGCGACTTCCTGTGGATGGTCGTCTGGTTAGTGCTCAGGGGTCGACGTCTGAGCTGAGGTGTTATGTGGCAGAGTTGCTTGGTGTCACACCTGATGGTCTGGCGAGAGATACAGCTTTATGGAGTGGTGGTGGTGTCGGCATCGACTCCCTTGAGGACCTATGCAGACGGGCACGACCTCCGCGGGCCGATGATACACAGTTGACGGCGTACCTATTCTTGATGCTCGGAGCCGTCTTGTTTGTCGACAAGAGTGGTTGTCGGATCAGACCACGCGATCTACTGGAGGCTAGGGACCCGGAGACCGTTCGTGAGTACTCGTGGGGGTCAGCGACGTTGGCATACCTGTACCGGCAGCTTGGGATAGCTAGCCGTGCGGATTGTTCTGGGATTGCAGGTTGTCTTACGCTGCTGCAGGCGTGGATATACGAGTACTTTCCTGCATTCCGCCCGCATCGTGAGCGGAAGATTATCGACGAGGGTCATCCACGTTCGGGTATGTGGGTTGTCCGGAGCGAGGACAAGAGCGATGGACGATTGCGTTCCATCCGCGCACGGCTAGATCAGATGACTGCATCAGAGGTATCAAACTTTACACCATTTATTTAATTTTAAGATGTATTATTATTAATGTGTTAATCTTTAGGTGGAGTGGTTACCCTATGGTCCTGACCCAGCAGCGGATGTCCCGAGGACTTTATTGATGGGTCTTATTCGTTATCGGGATATCATAGAGCCTTATATGCCCGATCGGGTCTTGCGTCAGTTAGGATATGTTCAGGTGATCCCGGTTGACATTCCGACACCAGAGCATGCGGTGCGGTCTGCGACAGCAGCGACGTACGACGTCAGGTTCCCCGCTTCTACAGCGGAATCGACTTGGCGGACATTTCCGAGATCATGCCGATTGTTTCTTGGCGACTTCAGACGTAGTCGCGACCCCTCCGAGTGTGATGCACGTTATCTTGATTGGTTCGGTAGTTACTCACATCCTATCATCGTCCGTGGTGCCTCCCGGAGAGCAGATCGACCACCAGATAGGACGTGTGGCGATCTGGTAATTTTTTCATTTTATCTATATTTATTTGTACCGTATAATTTGTTAATGTACGCTAATGTTAATGTTATGTGCAGTGGATGGGTAAGATGATACGGGCTGTAGACCCAATCTTGCAGATGAGGGATGAGCTGCCAGACGATGCCAGAGCTGCATGCGGAGATGTGGATCAGATCATACAGTCATGGCATACTCAGTTAGGCATCTCCGACCATGATTCGGATGATGAGTAGGCTGATCTGTTGTACCGTACTCTTAGTATTTGCATTTATATTTGTTTATCTGTTGTACGCTTAGTATTTGTGTTTGCTTATCTGTGGTACGCTTAGTATTTGCATTTATATTTGTTTATCTGTTGTACGCTTATTATTTGTATTTGTGTTTGTGTTTGCTAACATGTCGTACGCTTATTGTTTGTATTTGTGTTTTGCTTATCTGTTGTACCCTTATTATTTGTATTTGTGTTTGATAACCTTTCGTACTATTATATATAATGCAAATAAAGCAAACATATCAAAACATATTACATAATAAAGCAACACTATATAATGTACAAACATATCAAAACATATTACATAATTATACAAACATATCAAAACATATTACATAATTGTTGCCAATATGCTATCCTATGTTGGTACTCCAGCTCCCATCCAATAACACTCTCATCTCGTATTTGATACCACAGAGTCGCTATAGGAGGTACGGGGAATCCCTCATTCAATTCCAAACGAATGTAATGAGCGTAACTCCCTAAATGAGCAATAATCAACTCTCTGCACGGTCTCGTCACGGTAGGCGGACTCTCCCAAGGTAGAACTGTAAGACATGGGTACAACGAACCATCATTTCCGAGAGAGAAGAACATAACTGCACACTTGTAAAAATTTGCAATGGGAAACAAGTCCGTCCACGTCTCCATATAGTGATTCTCGCCACAAGGTCCCCCGCCCCAAGTAATCCGGTGACGAGCCTCCGCCACACCGTCGTAGTATACGTGCTCATAAAAAGATGGGTTCGCAGCTATCTCATTTGAAATCGAACGACGGGCGAGTTGCCAATTGTCTTCACCACCGTGGAAAACATCGGCGACACATCGAAATCCACAGTTTCCATCAGCACGTACATCATTCCACTGGTGTAGGAATGGCATAATGATTCCTGGAATTCTATCTCCATATGGGAAGTCGTCTACGTCAGCCCGCCCAGTCACTACAATATGAACAAAAAATACAGTTAGAGATAATAACAAAAGATACATATTTACTGAAATAAATAACAAAATTATAATAATAATAAATGTAAGGATGGTATACCTGATCCTCCTCTCACTGACGAAGAACCAGAAGATCGACCACGACCTTTGCTTCCACTACCGGAAGAACGACCACGACCTCTACTCCCACTACCTGAAGATCGACCACTACCTCGCTCTGCATACTCAAACGCACTAGGGTCCCGTCGTGTCGACTTTCCCCTTGGTCGACCTCGTAGCTTTGTTTTTACTGCAGGCTCTTTCAAATTCGAATGTTCGGGGTGTAGCTGCTCGAATAAAACCCGAGAGGCAGATCGAATTACGGTAGGGTCACTTCCTGCAATCTCATCAACCAGACTGCGAAAATGTTCGGCGTCTTGAGCTGCCTGAGACACAAACTCTGCGTTCCCGGCTCCTTCCCCAATGACAAGTGTCCTCCAGAACGAATGAATCTGCTCTAAGTAAATTCCGTTTTCTGATTCAAGACATCCACGGATGGTACATGCGCAAGGTATCCCATAAGAAGTCAGAAAAGCGCACTCGCAACGATATTCAACTTCATCATCTAACTGTTGCATTCTCTTCACCTCCTGACTCAGCAACTGCAAACAGTGATGCGAAACTCTACCATTTATGTGACGATATAGAGCATGTCCGAAATTAGTCAAATTTCGCCGTCTCGAGTCTTCAAGAAAGTTTCGAATATTCGTCAGCTGCATTTCAGTAGCCGCGTTGACGCGCTCGAAAAGAGTGTCCAGAGCTGCAGTCGATGTAGAAATCCACTCTTTTAGAGCCGAATGAGCACTTTCGACCCTACAATTCGTGGTGTTCCCAAAATGAAGGACTTTGTTCGTCCAATTCAGCACAAACTTTTCTTTATGCACCAACCACGTGGTGTCCAGATACTCCGTGATAGCCGGCCACGATCTATACAAATCTTTCAGAGCATACACAGCTCTATCATACTCGGCTTCTGAAGTAGAAAGCATGATCTTCCTCCATCTTCCACGCCTCAAAGTCTCTGCCATCTCCTAATTCTTGCCGAATACGTGGTATGCGTAATTCAATACGTCTTTGTTGATGTGCCATGTGCAGAGTAAATGAGCAGAGTCAGGAAAAACCTCTCTCACTGGTCGCATAAGGCCTAACTCCCGGTCTGTTATTATTGCAGTCGGGCTGACAGTCCCCAATAACAGATCTCTCAACTTCTCCATCACCCACAAATAACTGGAGTAAGATTCATCCATCAAAATCGCATATCCAATAAGGAAATTCATGTTTGCTGGTGTGACCCCAATCATTTCGAACAAAGGCATCTTATACTTGTTCGTCTTGTAAGTCGAATCCATGCAGATAACGAAAGGATATGTCCGCAACAACTGGACTGACGTCGGATGTGCCAAAAAAGCGTGAGTTACGACATCAGTTTCTGGATCCGCCATAATCCAATGTAAGTACTCACACTGCACTGCTTGGTAGAGAAACTGCTGGACGGGATTCCGATCTTCAGATTTTGTCCTCCTCATGTAATCTCTGAAATTATAAATATGCCTTTGATTTGGATTGTCCTTCGGGAATTTTTCTTTTACTGCCTTCAAGATGTTCCGTGGTTTTGCTTGCGCCTCTGTCATATCACGAACAATCTTCTTCGCCCCAGAACTTAGACCACTAATTTGACGATGACCCTCTGGATAAACTGCCAGTCTGTGGTTGTGATGTCCGTGAGCACTATTATAAACCACAACCCATCCATCACGATCTCGTCGCTCCACCACTTTTATTAAGAAACGGCAACCGCAACCCTTTCTTTTGGTGTTTCTTCGAAGTGCAGTATCCATATCCCGAGACTCCATTTGATTTCGCCGGTCGCATCTCAAATAACAATCCATCCGACTATCTGATCTTGTTTTGTACGACGACACGACCAAAAAAAACCCAGCTCCGATAGCTACTTGTTTGGCCCATTTACATGCTTCATCGATTGTTTCAAAGATTTGTGTAGTTTGAAATAACTCACTGTAATCCACTCCATCACCACCGAAATCTGGAACCTACAAAAATATATTCAAAATTAAAAAAATAAAAAAATAAATTCGAAATTAAAAAAATTAAAAAATAAACTCGAAATTAAAAAAACAAAATCAAAATCAAAAAAAAAAAAGGCGTCTGTGTTAGACGCCTGCCCCATGGATGGGGCGTCTGTGTTAAACGCCTTCCCCAACGGTAAGGCGTCTGCGTAGGACGCCTGACCGAAGGGAAGGGCGTCTACTACAGACGCCTTACCCATGGGGAGGACGTCTACATAAGACGCCTCTCCCATTGTGTAGGCGTCTGCGTTAGACGCCTCTGCCATGGGGAGGGCGTCCTACGCAGACGCCCTCACCATGGGGGAGGCGTCTAATGCAGACGCTCGGCCCAAAAATTTCCCCGCGCCAGGCTTACCTCACCCGATGCATCACCCTCGCCAGACATTTTCGTGGTGTTTTTACTGATAAATTATGAATATACAAGACCATAGACCTTATTTATAGACACAGGACGATTTGGGTATTAAATATATTGTTAAGGGCAATTTGGTAATTTCAAGGGGCGATTTAAGTAGTTTTGGGGCGACGTTTAGTAGTTCCCTTTATTATATATAAAGTTTCTTGCTTGTTTTTTTTAATAATACATGCAGATGTTGACATATCATTTGAGGTGTTAATGTCGGAAAATAAAATGTATATATGTCACAATCTTATATATAATTGCTAAAATTATGGTGCAATTTCCATAAGAAATAACTAAGTCTAAGCTCGGCTGGAATGAGATGTTTTCAATATATAACAAGGAAAACGATTAGCGGACGCTAGCGTTCGGGACGCGCGCTTATGTGGTCAGCCCAGTCAGCAGACGCGTTTGAGTTGGCAGTCTCCACAGAAAAAGTTTATTTTTTATTTTATTCCTCGTTTCGTACAAATGTCTACATCCCTCCATCCCTCATTAATGCGTCTCAAATCACTCATTTTCCATGAACATTTTGGCTCTCCTACACAGCACAGGAGACTTGTTATAAATCTCAACATGCGTCTTCCTTTTTCTTCCCTTCTCTTCTGTGGTCCTACCTCTGTGCTTTGATGGAAATCGTTCATGTGTCTTTCCAAGTAGAGCAGCCGACAAACGTTCCTAAGGAGGGGATGTTTTTCCCCTCTTTCGAAGAAGCCCAAACATTTTACGTTGCTTATGCCGATTCTTGTGGTTTTTGTGTTAAGAAAAGACATCACACCCGTTTGTTTGCTACCTCTGGGTCAGGTGTTAATGTGCTGGAACGAGATGCAATGGTGTCAAAGCTTCCGAGGATTTTGGCGTGATATTCTACTGTTAAAAGTTCAATCAGAAAGTTCTATGCTTTTGCGTATAATTCCACATATACAACAAACAAGACCAAAGTCATCCTTAAGAATGTAGGAATGATCACATTCTTCTTCATTTTCTTCATGTACAGCAGTTGTATGTCTGTTCGGAATATGTTGTGTGTCTGTTCGGAATAAGAAGTCTGTCTGTTCGGAATAAGAAGTCTTTCTGTTCGGAATAAGAAGTCTGTCTGTTTGGATTAAGTTGTGCGTCTGTTCGGAATAAGAAGTCTGTCTGTTCGGAATATGTTGTGTGTCTGTTCGGATTAAGTTGTGCATCTATTCGGAATAAGAAGTCTGTCTGTTCGGAATATGTTGTTTGTCTGTTCGGAATATGTTGTGTGTCTGTTCGGAATAAGAAGTCTGTCTGTTCGGAATAAGAAGTCTTTCTGTTCGGAATAAGAAGTATGTCTGTTCGGAATAAGAAGTATGTCTGTTCGGAATAAGAAGTATGTCTGTTCGGAATAAGTAGTCTGTCTGTTCGGAATATGTTGTGTGTCTGTTCGGATTAAGTTATGTGTCTGTTCGGATTAAGTTGTGTGTCTGTTCGGATTAAGTTGTGTGTCTGTTCGGAATATGTTGTGTGTCTATTTGGAATATGTTGTGTGTCTGTTCGGATTAAGTTGTGTGTCTGTTCGGAATAAGAAGTCTGTCTGTTCGGATTAAGTTGTGCGTCTGTTCGGAATAAGAAGACTGTCTGTTCCGAATATGTTGTGTGTCTGTTTGGATTAAGTTGATCCAACCTAAAAGTTAAAAATAATATTTTATTATGATAAGTCTGGACTCTGCACGAATAAAGGGTTTGCACGCTGTCCTAGGGTCTGCACTATCTGTGTATTGGGAAAATAATCGTTCAACCTAAAGAACCGACGTTTTTAAGAAGACCAAGCACGTGAAGAGAAATTTTGCTGACTGGACGCTGACTCAACACGTCCACGTAAGGCGCGTCCGTGACGCCCGCGTCCGTGTATAAGGACTCTATAACAAAGCATAATTCGGTGAGTATATATTTGTGAATATTATCATAAAAAAGAATCAATATGTCAAACTATTACGTTTTGTAAAATTAATGAAGAATTTTACCTAGTTACAATATTTATTTTCAAAGGATCGGACAAGTTTATGTTTCTTATAGGAATACAATATATAAGTGTAATCAAATTAATGGTATAATTCTACACAAATAAAAAAGCCAAATCTATATGTCATACTAGAGGATGACTGCCCTTATTTTCTTAAAAAATTTCTTGTCATTTTGTAGGAAGGTTTTGTCAAAGTTTTTACTATGTTCCATAATTTTAATATGAATTACATTTTAATTTTAGTAATTTAAGGTAATTTCTTTTTCACTTCAGGGTGTGCTTGGAACGAGAGTAAAATTTAAAGCGAGAAAAATTATAGGAGAAATTTCTACAATAATAATTATAGGAGAAATCATTTAGGGGACTAATAATTACTTTTCCTCGTGTTTCACATGTCAACGGAAAAATTCATGAAGATTGAATCATGAATCTTAAAAAACTTAACCCGACAAAATTAGTACAAATCGGATAGATTTTTTTTAAGCTGTCATACAATATATTTCCACCATGTAGATGTGTTAGAAATGAAAAAAAATCATAATTTTTACTCCATCAAAGAGGGCAAGGAATTATTCCCATATGGTGGTAATAGATTGCCCCGCTGACCACCTTAATCCCCAATTCCAAGTATAATTGAGGCGGTGGAAAATTACCCCTTTAATTTTCCACACCCTTTTAACGCCCATACACAGTGCATCCACATTATTAAAAGTTACATGGTAAATTTTTACATGATATTATTATAATCGTTATTTCTTATATTTTCTTGATTTCTTTGCAAAAAGTTCATGCTCAAAGATTATTTTTCTTCTTTTAATTTTGTAATGATTTGCCCCATTCCCACCCGAATTTTAAGAATTCGTTATTTTAGCACATATTTGTCATTTTTTTACGTTATTTTCCTAAAATATGTTTTATTCAAATCAAATTGGAAGTATGATTAGGGTTTGAGATGGTTTGGGAGAAGAAATATAACGGGAAGCCCGAATCAGACTATATCTGATAAAACGCTTCACTGACGGAAGTTATCCGTCGGTGTTGATATTCGTCAGTGAATCTAAATGTATTAAGTTCGTAATGGTCATTTTTCGAAATAAGCTCTGACTGGAGGTATTCATCGTTGAATCTTAAAAAACATACAATGACGAATATATCTATTAGTGTACGATAATACAACTTTCAGTTTTCATATTTTTCCAACCCAACCCAACCCAAATCCCTTCCCAACCCAACCCGACCAATTGGGTTCAGATCGATTTTCGGGTTCAACCCAACCAGTGTGTACGCCTAGGGTGGCCTAAGGATGAGTTCCTGCATGAATGAGAGTTGGAGATAGGGAGTTTGGTTGCATAGGGATGGCAACACATGAGGAAGACTCGATAATCATCGTTTTGGCTCTCCCGAGCCATATATATTACTTTGACTCGAAAAAAAAACTCGCTTGATTGTACTTGACAAGAGAATCACCAAATTGAAGTATTTAATGAGCAATAAATAAATATACTTTCCAACACCTCTGAAAATTTCACGTTTGTCTTCCTGAACTATGTTAAATTTCACTTGCTCCCATCAACTTTAAAAGATGAAAATTACTACTCCACCCCGAAAAACAACCAAATTTTCGTTTTGCAACACTATTTTGCAATTAAACTTTAAAAATTCATTATTTATCCACTCGTTGTTATTTTTGGAATTTTTTAAATCATAATCTTAACTTTATGTCAAAGTTCGAATCAAATCAAATCAGAGGATAGATATAAATTTGAATTTCGATCAGATTGGTACTGAATGTGAAACAAAATTTAGGGGGGAAAAGTGTAACAAATAGGGGTGCAAACGGATCAGATACGGATTAGATATGAGTATTACAATATCCATTTCTACATTTGATTTACGGATTAGGATATAGATCATCTTAGATATAAAAAATGTGTATCCATATCTTTAAAAAACGAATAGGGATAAAAAACAGATATATAAATGAATATATGTCATGGTGATTCACATAAATTTTTACCTCTTAAATTAAATTAAATTATATTTTAACTATATTAGTTTAGAAATGTAACAAAATTTATGTGTGTTAGTAAAATTTTAAGTAAAAGTTAAAAAGAATAATTGAAAAATCACTAATTTAAATATGGAAAATGATTAACGGACGTGTGCGTCATGGATGCTGCCCATATGGCTGTTGATGTGGACATTTTCAACATTTATTTTAAGATTTCTCATACGCGTGGATGGACGTGACTATCAATGCGCCAGTTCCATTCCAAATGTAGTTTTAAATACTTCTAATCTATCATCCGTCATCATTCTTTCCTCTTCCCTCTCCCCAAACTATCTTATTCTCTCTTCCCTATTCCTGCGCGGAAGGAGTCTCCAAAACAGGATCACCTCCAAGCGAGTACGAGAGTCATGTTGAGGCCGACATCAAACTCAGAAGGGCGTCTCCAGGAGTCGTAGTTGCTGTAGATGGTGATGGATGTGTGTGGAAAAGGAGAAGGAGAACAAGACAGTGGTGAGCTCAGAGATGTTGCTGTAGATGGTGATGGATGTGGGAGGAAAGGGAGAAGGAGAACATGACAGTAGTGAGTTCAGAGATGGTGAGCGGATCAAGGGGATTTTTGGGGAGTGGTGTGGTGTGGGAGGTTTGGATTCAAGTTTGAAAGAACAAACTCATGGTGGTCCATTTTATGGAGATGGAGAAACCAGTTGCTCAATAATTCCAGAAGAAATACAAGATGTTGGAATGTGTTGAGTGGTGTCGTCCCGAGTTTGGAAGAAACGCTTCTAAAGGATTGGACATGCTTAAAATGATTGTTAGGTTAGGTGTCCACGAATAAACATGTCCAAGTTTGTTTAAAAAGTCTGTCTTGTTATTTATATATCTTGATAACTATGTATTTTGTAGCATTTTGCAAGGGTTATGAATGATTTGTCTTTTTTTCCAGCAACATTATTATGCTTGTAATGTTTCTATTCAAGAGTTATGAATGAGTTGCCTATTTATGTGTTTTCTATGGATGTTGGATGTAAAATGTGGTGTTGATGTAAAGTGCGGAGATCATGATCTCATTAATAAAATACAATTTTACATGATCTACTTACCACCCCTATCAACACCAACTGCAACAATACATAATCCAGAATGTGTCCAAAATCAGTCCACAAAGAATGTGTCCACAATCAGTCCACAAAGAATGTGTCCACAATCAGTCGAGAATGTGTCAACAATCTGTCCAGAATCGTGTCTAGAGTCAATCCAGAATCAGTCCATAATCAGTCCAGAAACATGTCCAGAGTTATTCCAGAATTAGTTTACAGTTAGTCCAAAATCGTGTCCAGTGTCAGTCCATAATGTGTCCACAATCAGTCTAGAGTCAGTCCAGAATCGTGTCCAGATTTGTGTACAAAATCAATCCAGAATCGTGTCCAGAATAAATCCATAATATGCCCAAAATTGTGTCCAGAGAGTCCAGAATCAGTCCATCATGTTTCTAATATAGACACAATTCTCGACACATTATGAACTAATTTTGGAGACGATTCTGGACTTGTTCTGGACACAAGTCTGGTCACGATTCTGGACTGACTTAGGACTGATTCTGTACACATTATGGACTGACTCTGGACACGATTGTGGACTGATTTTGGACTGATTCTGGACCAACTCTGGACACGATTCTGGACACGATTTTGGACTCACTTTGGACTGATTTTGGACATGATTCTGGACAAATGTGAACAATCATGTCTTTTTTTGGAAACAAACTGTTTCCTGAACAAATTGTTGATGATTTAAAAATATATAAATTATGATTTTACTTTATGGGAAGATTGCTCACGAATGCTCCGACTTGGCAGCTGACATGACGCATGTCCGTGTGTCAGCTTCCTTTAAATATTTATATGGAAAAATAGTATATTAATGTTGCAGATATCTATATCTGCATCTGACTAAAATTTGCATACGTGTATCCATATCCACCAAAATCCAAAATTTCATATGCGTACTCGTAAAAAGTTAAAAATCGATATTTGTATCCGTGTCTATATCGAACTAGATATGGAAAATGATATTCATATCCTTAAAAAAATGATATGGATAGACTATCCGTGGATAGTACGTCTGTTTGCCCTCTTAATTACAAAATGAAAATTCACGGGTGGCGATTGTCCTGATTTTAAGTTTAGGGGAGCAAAATGAAATTGATCGTAGAAGAGGGGTCAAACCGTCCCCTGCCGGGGCTTCCACCCGACATTTCTACTCCGAATTTATTTTTTATGGTTATTTTTTGTTATAGTATGAACAGAGGAGAGCCCATTGGGAGCAAAAATAAGTAAAAATGAGAGAATGATAATTGGTCTGGGCGATTTAAGTAATTCTCGAGCGACGTTTAACAGTTCAGTTATTGAAATCCATATCCGTCGTTTTTTTGCAATTGTTTTTGTTGTATTCTTAATACACTCCTAAACCTATATTTATGTGAAAGTTCGGGTCGAAACAGATGTAATATTTGGTTGGAATTTAGATCGGATTAATACTGAGTTCGATCCAAATTCCAACCAAATTCCGTTTCCTTTTCGATTCAAACTTTCATGTAAACATAGGTTTAAGAGTATATTAAAGATACATCGAAAAAATGTAAAAAAAGACGAATATGAGTTTAAAAATTTAATTTTTAATGTTGAAGGAGTGCAAAATGTTACGAAATGAAAGTTCGGGAGTAACTCTAAATTTTGAAAGTTTAGACGTGCAAATTGATACCAAGTTTTAATTAAGAGGTCAAATTGTAATTAACCCAAAACACAATGAAAAGTGAAAACAATGAGTAGATCTTAAGCATGTAATTAGCCATTATTAACGTCACCTTTAACCCCTCACCCTCTTATTTCCTCTCTCTCTCTCTCCGATCCACACGTAAATCCCGCATCCCGACAAAACCCCTCACACCCCCTCTTATCCCCACGTCTATCCTCTCTAAGCCCTCGTAAATCGACTCCATTATCAGGGGTATTTCCGTCAGGTCAATCAAGACATCCCCGGTACGGCCCCCTAAGCAGCTGTGACGGTAACCCCACCGCGCTGACCGTACTGCGTTTGTACTCGTACCAAAGAAGAGAGAGAGAGAGAGGAGAGAAGGAGTGGAGGTTTGGAGGAGGGATGGAGTCGAGTGGGTCGGTGTCGATAGATGTCGAGAGGCTCTCGTTCGGGGGAGAGGTGAGGGTTTTGGAGATTTGGGTTTGGGTTTTTGGAGATCTGGAGGGGTTTGGTGGGATGTTTTGGGGGAATGGAGTGGTGGTTTTTTGTGGGTTTTGTTGGAGGAAATGTTTTTAGTTGGAAAGATCGGATCTTTGGTTCTTTTTTTGGTGTTGGGTTTTGTTAATGTGGTGTGATTGTTTTGGAGAATTGTTTTTTGAAGTTCTTTTTTTTTATTTTGGAGTGAAGAGTTGGGAATGGGTGTTGGGTTTTGTTGGAGGAAGTGGTGTTAGTTTGAAAGATTTGGTCTTCGGTTGGTTTTTGGGTTTTCTTGGTGTTGGGTTTTGTTAAATGTGGTGTTTTTTTTGGAGAATTGTTTTTTGAAGTTCTTTTTATTTTGGAGTGACGAGTTGGGAATGGGTGTTGGGTTTTTGTTGGAAAAACTTGGGGTTGTCGTTCTTTGTGGGGTTTTGTTTTTGGGGGTTTGGATTAGAAGATGTGCGTGGTGGAGTGGGGTGTTGAGTTTTGTTGGAGAAATTTGGGTTTTGGATCTTTTGTGAAGTTTTCTTTTCTTTTTTTGGAGTGAAGAGTTGTGAATGTTTGTTTGCTTTTTGTGGGTTTGGTTAAGACAATTGTTTTTGTTTGAGAAGATTGGGTTTTTAGTTCTTTTTTGATGTTTATTTGGACTTCTCTGGTGTTGGGTTTGTTGGTTGAATGTGGTGTTTCTGTTTGAGGAATTTGGGGGGTTTTGGTTGTTTTCTGAAGTTCTGTTAAATTTTTATGGTGGTTTCGGAGTCATGTGTGGTGGAATGGGGGTGTTTATGTGGAGAAATTTGGATCTTTTCGTTTTTTTTGAGTACTTTTTGTATTTTTGATTCTTATTTGAATTTTTTATTTTGGAGTGACGATTCTGAGTGGGATTTGAGTTTTTGAGGGTTTGATTAGATGATGTGTTTGAAAAGTTCGGATTTCTGGTTTTGATGTTTTTTGGGGTGTTGAGTTTGGTTAGATGATGTGTTTGTGTGGTTTGAGCTTTTTGTCTTTCTAGAGATATTTTGAAGTCTTATGTGTTTTTGGAGTTGTGAGTGGTGGGATGAGGTGTTGGGTTATGGTTCTAATACTTTGACAATTTTTCGAAAAGTTTCCTCATTTTGAGTTTTGTTATTATTATTTTGCTTGTTTGGGTATTCAATGGAATGGTATGGGCCGTATGGCTGTAGGGTAAATATTGGATTTATTTTTTGGGATTTTGTAGTCGTATAAGAAGTTGAGTGGTTGCATATGCGGTATATTGTTTTGTTTGCAGGATTATCATATACGCACTGGCCATGGCCCTGTTACAGTGACTGTGTATGGAGATCAGGATAAACCAGCACTTGTTACTTACCCAGATGTTGCTTTAAATTGTAAGTAAATCATCCATATACTCAACCAGCAGATCTATTTTCGCTTAGGTATATGTTTGATCAAATCTTGAAATAATTTGTTTATTTCACTGTTTTCTTGTAAACCTGATCAGATATGTCATGCTTTCAAGGCCTATTCTTTTGCCCACAAGTTGCTTCTTTGCTCCTTCACAATTTTAGCGTATACCACATCTGTCCCCCCGGTCACGAGGTCCATGAATACACACACTTGGGTTGCTTCTGTTTCTACGTGTTAATTCGTTTTGATAATGTATTCACAGTTTCGTGTATGGTCATTCTGTCGAAGAATTTTTGCAGTTAGGAGCAGCTCCAATTTGTTCAGACGTTCCCTTTCTCTCGGTTGACGATCTAGCAGACCAGGTTGCTGATGTTCTGAATTTTTTCGGGTAATGTCTCGTTGAAACAATTGTTTCATTTAATCACCTCATCATGTCAATAATGATTTGGGTTCTATTTTCCAGCTTAGGTGCAGTAATGTGCATGGGTGTCACAGCTGGTGCTTACATTCTATCCCTTTTTGCTGTACGTGTTGCAAAATTCAATGAGATTTGTCCATTTCATGCATGATAATCAAGTTTCTGATTTTAATTTTCTTATTCGGCGGCAGACAAAATACGAGGATCGTGTTGTTGGCTTGATAGTTATCTCTCCGTTATGTAAATCACCTTCCTGGGCCGACTGGCTGTATAATAAGGTCTGCCTTTGACAATTTTGTTTACCATCTTATTACTATATATTACTTATTGCCTGAACAATATAGTTGGTATGGAAGACATATATCTACTCATGCTTCAACAATGAAAACATTATCTTTTAACGAATTTGGTCTGCAGGTAATTTCCAATTTGCTATACTTTTATGGAATGTGTGGCCTGTTGAAGGACTGTTTGCTCCAGCGATACTTCAGCAAGGTATATTTACTTAATACAAGTGCTTCTACGATAAGCATTATGTGATTGTATTTTACTTACCATTGCTAAATTTATGATATAAATCATTGTTTTTAACAGGTAGTTCGTGGTAGTAATCATGTCCCCGAGTCCGACATTGTACAAGCGTGCAGAAGCGTAAGTCTTATTTTCTTTTCGTGAAGCCTGTGCATTGTGAGTTAGACTTGCTAATGTCAATTTATTATAAACTACAGCTTCTTGGAGAAAGGCAAAGTATGAATGTTCTACGATTCCTTCGTTCGATCAACGGGTAATTCTTGCACTTTATATTTCTATTTTCCTGTTATCTTTCATGGCAGGCTTAACGAAACTATGCTGTAATGAAATTAGGAGGTATGATATCACAGAGGGATTGAAGAAAATCAAGTGCCGAACCCTAATATTTGTTGGAGAGAACTCACCATTTCACTCCGAGACAATTTATATGACCACCAAGCTGGATAAAAGATACTGCGCCTTGGTTGAAGTGAGCAACACCTCTCAACAAGAAGCAATATAAAATTTTGGTTTGTATAACCTAATTGCTCATTTGGGTCTTTGTCCGAGTCCAGGTTCAAGCATGTGGGTCTCTTGTGACAGAAGAGCAACCTGACGCAATGGCGGTTCCCTTGGAGTACTTCCTTATGGGCTTCGGTATATACAAACTGTACCAGCCGAGCAGCAGTCCTCGGAGCCCACTAAGCCCCTCTTGCATATCGCCGGAGTTGTTATCTCCGGAAAGCATGGGAGTGAAGTTGAAGCCAATCAAAACAAGGGTCTCTACGGAAGCTTGAGGTGAACACATCAGTTTCTACACTGTGTTACAATTACCTTAGATATGCCTTTTGATGTGATAACAATTCTTTGGTGTAAATAAATCAATTGAAATTAATGTGGTTGTTAGGAAGGGTATGTAGATAGAGAGGGTTCAGTTCAGAGAGAACATTCCATTCCATTTATTTTAATCACAGAACTTTTTTATGTAAATCTTCATTATTTATGACATTGACATTTCAATCCATTATCCATACAGAGCATGATGGGTTGTTATGGAAGGCTTCAATTATTCTCCTACAGTTCTACCCTTTTATTATAGTTTTGTGCTCTTGAATTGCTAAACATCGCCTCTTGACATTACCACATTTTATCCTCCTATCACACATCTCTCTTCATATTCCTCTTATAATCTTTTTAATAAAAAATACTCATCGGGGAGACATTTTACCCAGACGCTCCGCCCATGGGACAAGATGTTTTATCACCGGGAGATTTGGAACTTAAAAAATGTTGGATCTGAATTTTTTTTGAAACTTCGTTACTTGCAAAAAAATTCATTGTAATCTGACCGGTTACCATCGAAAACTTGCAAAGAAACGTCAAATAATTTGAAATAACACACCGTATAATTTTAATTTGACAAAAAAATTAAAAAAAACGGGACGTCTGGCTAAGATGTCTGTACCATCGTGGCGGCGTCTGGCTAAGACGCCTGTACCATCGTGGAGGCGTCTGGCTAAGACGCCTCAACCATGGTGGAGGCGTCTTAGCCAGACGCCTCCACGATGGTGCAGGCGTCTTAGCCAGACGTCCGAGTCGGAAAAAAAAATCTGTCTCCGTTACTTCGCCTGATCTAGGTGTTTCGCCAGACATTTTCGTGGTGTTGGTACTAGGAATGTTAGTAAAATTGAGTCAAAAACCTTGTTTAAAGACACATGACGATATGAGTATTAAATATATTGTTAAGGACAATTTGGTAATTTCAAGAGACGATTTAAGTAGTTTTGGGGCGACGTTTAGTAGTTCTTTTGTGCTCGTATGCGCAAAAGCAATTTTGAATCACCTTGGCATGCATTTTCATTTGATAACAATTTTTTGGGTGTAAAGTAATCATTTGATGGTCGTGGGTTTTCCCATCGCTAGCATAACAACGCAAAGTTGATTGAGGAAAGATTACGTAGAGATAAAAAAAGGGGAAACAAGAAATGTTAATTTTGCGCACATACGCCCGCTTACACGTTCGAATCAGGTCACAACAGACTGGTGTGGATCCCAGGCGTGTTTCAAGCCTCAGGCGGCATGACATGGTTGGAGGTGGAAGGGCACTTACATCTACGATCGGGTTTTTCGGCCGGTGGTACAAAACTAGTAGCCAACGGTAATATTTTGGTCCTGTATTGCCAATTTCTTCGCTTTTAAGCCTTTTTTCGGCTATTTGGTTCACCCAACAGATTCTCCTATCTCTGTTAGAACTCAGAAGAGGAGATTGCTAGGCTATACTTAGCCTACTTATCCTTCTGTCCGAGATGGGATTAGGGACTAAGAATGAGATTGTCTCCGAGATGTCATTGCTTGGAGAGAGAGAGAGAGAAGAACAGTAGCCCGTAACCTTTAATGTCAATGCTGTCTATTTTTATTCAAAATAAAATAAAATAAATAAATTGAAATGTGGGAATATCGACACTGGATTTTTTTTCATGCCAGCTGGGCTGAGGTGTCTTGGTTGTCCGACATGGGATCCAACATGCCACAAGAAAACAATGTGGTGGAGTTGTGCCCTGTGACTTAGGGCATCCTGTTTATGTGAGCTGTCTTATTCTCCTTGGTTGTCTTTATTTTATTTTTTTGATGATCCATAATTCTCATCGCAACACAACACCTTACCACCTACAAAGAGTCAAGTGAAGATGATGTTTATTAACATCATCAAATTTTTTAAATTCATTAATGTGGGACTAAAAGTGAGGTGAACACATGAGACAATAGTTTTTATCTTCAACTCAACATTGTATTTACTCAATTAAGTTATTCCTGAGCCTAGCTCAAACTCAATAATTCAACAATATCATGTTCCTAATCACCTTGCTAAAGGGTGACGTTGATGCAGATACAAGTCGGATTTAGGTATTTCAGTTTTGAAGTTCGAATATGAAAATTTGATATCAATGCACTTCCAATTTTGGTACGGAAATTGTTAGAAAATCCATATCCAATAACAGCTCTACTAAAACATCTAACCTCTCTTTAACATCTACTTATCTTTGATTTTCCCTGTAATCTCTCACCTACATTTTAACATCCATGTTGGTGGTTTCTGCACTGTGATTGTTACCATGATTGAGACAAATTTGGGACTTTAGGAAGACAAATGTGGAGTCAAGTGTAACATGATTACATGAATGTCTTGTTTGAGTGTAGTTCTTTCCCTACAAATCAGGCCACAAAGGGCTTTGAATCACCAATGTTTGGGTTCAAAATTGCACTTCATTTATTGAGGCAGTTTAGTCCAAAACTTAAGGATCTGAAAAATGGTTTCGGCCTTTGGGTAGTAGAATTAGGGATTTCCTGATTGGGCTAAACTGCTAGATTATGGGCTTTTGTCTTAGTTAAACTTGGTTAGAGACTAGGATTATGAATTTATGACGGATTATAATGCTTTATATATTATTAAGAATAATGAATATCAAATTTGATGGGTCGATGAGTCCGTGGATCAAAAAGTTGAAAACAAATCGAAATTTTAATCCACATCCATATCTATGTCTATACTACTTATAAAAGTAAGGGTCTTGTTTATTTTTCCGTCATTCTCGCATTTTTTTAATTCCGAAATTCACATAGCCGCTGGAAGATTAGAACAACCTTTATTTTTCGTTTTATATGTTAGGGCATCTTTAACGGAAATTGATAGATAATCATATCCAATAACATCTTTAAGGAATCTAAACACTTGATTGAACGTTTTAAAATAACCGCAAGTGCACGACCGCGTTGAAGCGGTGACAAATACGAGTCGATCCACAGGGAGGTGTGTCGACTCTGGTTTGTTTGAAGGCAAGTGAGAAAAGATAGGAAGAAGTTGTGATTACACTAAGCTAGACTAACTACACTAAACGAGTAAGCATCAAACAAGGAAAACGAAAGTGTGGGAAATTGAAAGCTGAAATTAGAAATGGAAAACCCCTAAGGGGTGGAGTGTGTGCACACATGTAAAAAGATGGTTAAGAATGCATCCTATAGGCCCAAAGGTAGGTAATGTTTTCATGTATAGGAAGTGTCAAAAGGTTATGACAAAACCTATCAATCCATTCACTAACCTAGTTGATTAACATTCATATACACAAGCTGGTTATTTCAGAACCTAAACAAGCATAGGAGGTGTCTAAGATGTGTGACAAAACCTATCAAGTGTAGTATTCTACTCTAACACATTCATATTTATCAACACATTCAAAATATAAAGGATTCATATCCATTCTTTAATGCATGTATGAACATCATCTCCACCCCAAAGGGAGATGAAACTACTCACTAATTATTACACTACAAACTACATTAACAAAGCAAAACATTCTAATGAAAGACAATTAAACTAAGCAAACAATAAATATTAAAAAACTAAATGAAAGGAAACTAAACTAAAGAAGCATGCAAGAATTAAAAGACAAGACAATATTAAAAGAAACTAAGAAAAAATATTTTATTTACATGATTCACACTACAAGTGACATTCTTTTCCACCTTGAGTTTTTGCTTCAAGGATTTTACTCCAAGTAGAGAGAATACCACCAAACAATGAGTGAATACAAAGGAAGTTGAAAAGTTCTATTTATAGGTATGAAAAAAGCTAATCCGGGACAATCCCCCGGTATGGGACTAAACCAATACCAGAAATAGACTAAACACACACTAATACACTCACCACATAAATCTTAGCGGATCCGGACCAAAAGAGACCGCCAATTAGCGATCTTGGACCGCCAATTGGCGGTCTACAATGTTCGGATCGCTCTGAATTTTCTTCTGGGCTTTCCTGAATGACTTGGTTTGTCTTAGATGCATCTACTTCGCTTGTTGGAGCTCCGACCCAAATAGAATTGCCAAAATATTCCCCATGATGGTGTGAAGTATTCTTGTTTGCTCATTGGTCCTTCAATCTTACATTCAGGTCATTCGATCTTGCATATTAGTCATCGAGTCTCTCAACTCAGTCATTTTTCAGGCTTTTAGGTCATTTTATGTCTCTTCTCTTCAAACCTATTTATTTCTGAAATTCAAACATAAAACTCGTCATGTAGCATTGTTTAGGTGAAAGATAATGGATATAAAATACAAATATAAGCATGAAATGATGTCAATTACACGTCGTTTAGATGGTCATACAAATACTTCAGAGATTATCATAAAATTTCATAAATCTCTTTAAATGAATAATATCTAAATCTTGGTATAGTAGTATTTTATGAATATTAAGATATTCGACTTCTGGGCAAATGCATATCATTTTCAATAACATTGATCACTTGTAACATGATGATTCAAATTGTACTATAATGTATCACATTGTACTATATATATACATCTATCAAGATGGATATTATGTGCTCACGAGATGAATGCTCGTAACAACAAGTAACAATCACATACTTGAACCACTTTACAAATACTCTTTTAATGAACTTGATACTAAGAAATCATATAACTTATATCGAGCAAGTGAATTGATACAAAGTTGCATGAGATATATATCATTTAATTTTAAAAGCACTATTAAATATGTAAATATTTCTTTTCATGCTTCATTGTATCGAGAAATCATGAAATTTTGATCAACAAGTCAATGTTCTGTCCAACCACAAAAACAGACATGAGATTAAATCATAATACTTTTAAAATTATTTTAACAAATAGGATAGCAAAAGAAAATCACAACCTCCATTTTATCTTGATTTGATGCTTCTTCTCTAGTCATTGATATTTTAAAAGGCAATGAGTTGGGTTCAACATCCACAATCCATGATAAGACGTCATTCTTATCCATGATCGAGCATGTAATGAAAAGTCATTTTGTTTGCACATTAAAACATGATTTGGAGTATATATTAAAGATTTAGCCTTCAAGGCTAGAATATAGTTTGTACATCAAGATTTTCCAATGATTACTAGTAATGACCCAACATGAATTGTCGTGTTATATAATTACTTGTTGTAATATCTAATACAAGCATTAATCTAGCACAATGATAGTGGTATATCAATTTGTAATAATTTTGGAACAATCATGGATATGTATACAAACATACACATAATCATATCACATGCCGTAAATATATATGAATTGCTAATAACCAATATGTGTCAAGAGATATGCAAAATATAGCAACTAAGTCATGTCATTTGAAATAAGTGTCACACATTAATAAAATTACATATGGGTAAAGATTTTGTCTTTCCGAAATTCATCTAATACCTTCGTTGAAAAGTCCAAGTGTTGGTCGAAAGATTATGCATGCATAGCTTATATTATACTATGTAATTTCTGGAAAGCATGTATGGATTAATAGTACAACAGAATTAACCCAAAAGACGGTCAACAAAAATAATATAGGATCTTTCAAATAAAATAATCAAGGCCAAGATACTCCACTTTGATACGAGATGTTATAACTTAATGTCATTGTATAAATCATTTATAGCAAATTAAAGAGATTTCAAAATCTAACGTTGCTAATTTTCAAAGTCACACATTAATGCATGACACTAAAAATAATGAAAAAGTGTGATATTTATCTTAAAATATATTGAATTTTTTCTTGCAATATTACTCATGAAAAATTGAAGATAATTAAATTTGCAAGAGTTACTTGTCTAGGTCAAATTTAATATAGAATATTTTTTTTAGATGGTTTACCACAATTCATATTGATGATCCATTGATATATACAAAATTCGTAAGCATCAATGGTAAAATTTAAAATAAAATTTCTAAACTAACAAACGATATCATATTGTGTCTCACGAGAAACCATTGATCAAATCATATCGTGTGAAAGCAAAATAGTGCGAGGAATCGTAATAAAGATATGTCAATATATCAAATAACATATATACGCTAAATATGCATAAGATCAGGATAAAGGCCTTAGAAGAGATTGAGTTCTCCTGACTGACATAACTTCATTCTGATAACGTGTTATAAAATAATAGAACAAAGAACAAAGAAGATGATGATTTGAAGGAGAATAATTGTTTGTATTTTTATACACAAAATATTACAATGATCTCCTATTTATAGGCTAAATGTGGTAGATGAAAGAACGTATGTTACAAGAGTTTACAAATTGAATTTCATAACAACTTTAAGAATGTTTATTATTATTATTTTTGTTAGATATTGTACTTTAAACATATGAGAATAATAAGATTCATGGAAAAGTTTTCAATTTAATGTTAGAGCGTACGTTTTACAATCTATAATAAGTGATGTTGTATTCTGAATCACTTTTAAAGTAGATATATTTTGCAAGAAAAAACTAATTTTATTTGTATCAATAAAGTTGATGTCTTCAATTGTTTTAGGTAGTAATATGAAGCATAAGACAATTTTTTTCGTATTTGTTGTCATTTAACTATAAGATATATTATTTTAAAATAATGCATACCCAGTTTAAAAAAGGAATTTTTTTCAAAATAATCAAAAAAAATAAAGAAATTGTAAAAATATGCACTTCAGAAACTTATTTGGCAAAATATGCACATTGAAAAACGACACCTGAAATCCCGTTTTTATTAAGTAAAAACGGTATCACCAATGCCGATTTTTAACCAAGTGAAAAACGGCACTACAAAATAATCAAAAAAAATAAAGAAATTGTAAAAATATGCACTTCAGAAACTTATTTGGCAAAATATGCACATTGAAAAACGGCACCTGAAATCCCGTTTTTATTAAGTAAAAACGGTATCACCAATGCCGATTTTTAACCAAGTGAAAAACGGCACTACTAGTGCCGTTTTTCACCCCAGGTAAAAACGGTACCAGTAGTGCCGTTTTTTACCTGGTTAGAAAACGGCACTACGGGTGCCGTTTTTACCCTATATAAAAACGGCATCCGAGATGCCGTTTTTAGCCTAGGGTTAAAAACGGCACCAAGACCCCCTTTTCTCCAATCTTCCCAAATTTTTTGGTGTTTCTTCCTCTCCCTCTGTCCTGCGATTTCAGGTATTTTTACATCAATTTTTGTTAATATTTTGCCTTATTAGTTTGTATTTATGTACATTTGATTGGTTTGGTTAGGATGTGTGTGGATTGTTTGATTTGAAATGGATTCGATTGATTGATATTTGGTTGATGAGTTTACCAAACTTTGTTTAATTAATCTTGTGTGGATGATGTGATATTGTTATGATTAATAATCTTGTGCGGATTTGATGATTTGATTAATAGATCAATTAATCTCAAAAGTCCAAATTTAATAAATTTACATTGTTTGGATTTGTGTTAAACCAATTAAATTGAATAATCAATGTTGTAGTTGTTGAAATTAGATTTATTGTGGATAATGTATTGAATTTGTTTAGATTGTATTATTTGAACTGAATAATATGTAATATTATTTTTTGTTAATTATGTTTTTCAGTTTCCCAAATGTCCACTTCACATGATTGTCACGGTCCTGTTGACCCTTCAGTGTTAGTACTACAGAAAGATCATAGATCATCTTCGATTCTGGAAAATGTAGGTGTTATGATTTTTAAATTATAATTTTTATGTATCGGTATTAGTTTTTATTTGACGTAAAATAATTTAATTTAATTTCCAGGAGCCTTTGACGGATATTAAATGCGTCGAGCACGCCACTCAGTTCAACACGTGGAATGTGCAAGATGAAAGGATGTGGGATTTGTTAGAGATTGCGGGATTTGGCACTGTGTCTCGATTGCAACGACTGCAACTGGATTGGAATCTGATTCGTGCTGTTGTGGAGAGGTGGAGGCCTGAGACACACACCTTCCATTTTAGACACGGGGAGATGACCATCACGCTACAAGACGTAGCTATGCTTAGTGGTCTTCGTGTTGACGGTTTGGCAGTGTGTGCAACATTAGATCACGATTGGACTTTGGTTTGCATGAATCTGTTGGGTGTTGAAGAAGAAGAAGCGAGAACTGCAGTGAAAGGTGGATACGTGTCATTGCAGTGGTTGCAGCAAAATTTTCAGGTTGTTGAGCAAGATGCAGCAGATGAGCAGGTTATGCAGCACACGAGAGCGTACATTTTGTTTCAGTTGGGATCCGGGATAGTGGGCGATAAGAGTGGAAACAAAGTCCACCTGAGATATTTATTGTTGCTAGAAAACATATTTGAATGTGGAAACTACAGTTGGGGAGCTGCATCCTTAGCTGTTTTGTATCAATATTTGGATCAGGCATGTCTGAAAAAAGGGAAACAATTAGCTGGTTTCCTTACATTGTTACAGATATGGTGTTGGGAACATCTTCATGTCGGACGACCATCTACAATTCCCGGTGTGCAACTTCCATTGTGTCCTTTAGGTTCACGTTGGCGGACTCCTAGGTCGTGGGCGAACAATGTGAAGACGGCTCAGATTGAATTTTACAGAAATGAGTTTGACGTTCAAGATGAAAGTCAAGTTTGTTGGAACCCATACGAAGAAGTAGATCTGATGGCGTTACCTGTTGATTGCCGCCAAGGACATGAGGTTTGGATGAGCAGAACATGGATGGTTTGTTTCGGAGTTGCCGCAATGCACGTGCCAGACAGGGTGATGCGTCAGTTTGGATTGCGGCAACATATTCCAGAATTAATGGAGATGTGCAAGATGAAGAAGGCTCAGGGGAAACCAAGAGTAAACTGGTTGCAAGAGCAACAATTATACATTCAAGCCTGGTCACGTCGACGAGATTTTGTGCAGTTCGAGGCACCATCACTCTCAGAAGATTTTGCTGCTTGTAGACGAATTTACATGGAGTGGTACTGGCAGATTACGATTCGATGGTTGACCCGAAGAGTTGACGATGCTGAATTACCGAATTATAGGCCTCCAGCTGCTAGAGATCGATACTTGGTAAGAAATGATCAGAAAATTATATTTTTGATTAAGGTTTTAATTTGCATTTTGTAATCGTAAATGTGTTTTTATGGCAGCTTCATGGGTTACACAGTTTACATGAAGATATTCATCATCTTGAAGGGATGCATGCTTCACATAGGCCCACTCAGTCATTAACGGCGAAATTAAAGAAAAAGATCAAGGAAATGATGGCGTGCTTTAAGAGTGTAGATCCGTCATTGAAACTGTCAGAAGATGAAGATGTTTGCCATCAACCACATCGTACAGTTTCTGAAGAAAATCTCCCAGAAATTGGTGTGTCGCTTGACGAGGAGGACAATTTCATTTTCACCGGAGTGTCTGCCAACGATGGAGGGATTCTGACTCAAGAATCACGCGGTACTACGTTCTTTCAAGGCGAGGGTTCTTCATTTCACGTAGGCGAGGGTTCAGGATTTCAAGGTGTTGAAGTCGAAAGAGGTGGGGTTGTTGAAGACGATGCTGGTGTGATAACTCAAGTGTACCGTCGTCGCCCTTCGAAGGCCCCTCGACGAGGTGGACGAAATAAAATTTCTACTAAAGTTTTTTCTCCACCTTAGTTGTCATTACATTTTCGTTAAACTACATTTTGGTTAATAACAATTTCATTTGTTAAAAAATATTTCATGTATTATGAACAAGTTTATTTGACGGTTGAGTTGTTTGAAATTATTTATTTCTTCGTTTTGATTTTCCCCCTTAGGTGTACAAGACTTGGATTTAAAATCCAAGAGAATGGGCAGACAGAAAACAGATTTTTCCTGTTTTCTGTCTGCTAAAAAACGGCACTACTAGTGCCGTTTTTACTGGAAAGAAAACGGCACTACCAGTGCCGTTTTTTGTTTATAAAAACGGCACTACTAGTGCCGTTTTTATTAAAGAAAAAACGGCACTTGTAGTGCCGTTTTTCAAGCAGACAGAAATCCAGGGCATTTGCTTTCGTTTTTATTGTTTTCGACCTGAAATTCACAACACAAAATTAATTTTTAACCTGAGATTCACAACAAACCAGTATTATGAAAACATATTGTAGCGATGATTAACATTACATATTGTTTCCCCTACATGGGGTACAAGGGAAATTAATGCTAAAATAAATAACACAAAATTAACATACTAAATTGTCTCTTTACATGTTTTCTTGTTGTGACCTAACTTGCGACAACGCCCACATCGTATTACTCGTCCACTTTGTTCATCCATGTTGTTTCTGATTCTTTTTTTTTTCGGTCGCCCACTTCGTCTTACCATAGAAGGTGCTATTAAAGCTATATGTCCTTCTTCTATCCAAAACCTTTCATCTAGTATTGGAAAGAAAATAGGTGCATATGCTTTCCTGTAAGCTTGAGTTGTTAGGTATTCTGAGACGATTCGCGAAGTATGTGTTCGCGTGGCGGTTGCTGCATACGGCCAACACATGTGAGCAAGGAATGTGGTGTGCATCTATGTACCCGCAGGAGCATGTTGGACCTGACTCCGTCAGAGTAACCTGAAAGCTACGAGACTGGTTGCTTTCGACACTAAAGAGGTTATGACTATGTCTAGTGACACAAAGCTGAGTAGCCATCTGCCGTTGGTTTGTGATTTCATCGTTGATCTTTTTAGGATATGCCAATATCATATTCTCCCCTTCATCTCTTCTACTGACAAAATATTTATTCAGACGCAGATAAGTCATCATGATGAGAGGACAAAGTGGTAAGCCACGTACACGCTTTAACACATTGTTGAAGCTTTCTGACAAGTTTGTGGTCATTATCCCGAAACGGCGTCCAAAATCATGACTTAATGCCCAATACGAAACGTCTTCTTGTTCTTTAATCCATTTGAAACCATGAGGGTAATTAATCTCGATATCCTTCATATGCTCTTCAAATGTTTTTCTATCAGGAGCGACACCGGCATGCCAAAATTTATTTTGCAATTCGACATTCCTGCACCGAGCATTTCTTGACATATTTGCACTCATATGTCTCAGACAGAACCTGTGAACATGACCTCGCTCAGGGGGGAAAAAATTCTTCACAATATTTGTAAGACCCGGAAACCGATCACTAATAATACACAATCTATCTCGTGTGCATACTCTACTGGCCAAAATACTTAAGAACCACTGCCATGAGCTGCCCGATTCTTTTTCAACAACAGCAAACGCCAAAGGAAACAAACCAGAGTTGGCGTCTGTACCCATAGCAATTAAAAGAGTCCCCTCAAACTTCCCAAACAAATGAGTCCCATCAATGCTCAACACAGGTCTACAGTACTGAAAACCTTCAATGGAGGCTGCGAATGACCAAAAAACTCTTTGAAACTGTTCAATGTTGTGACTTATCCTCTGTGTCTGAATCTCGACCACGGTGCCAGGATTGGTGGTGCAAATATTAGACATAAAACGTCTTAAGTTACGATAAGAAGCCTCATCAACTCCGTATACTTTTTCCAGTGCTTTCTTGCGGGCGTACCAAGCTTTGTCATACTTGATATCTATGAAGTAATGAGTCTTCACTAAAGCTTGAATTTCTGCAGGAGTAATGGTTATGTTTGTTCGAATGGTGGCAAGAATCATGTTAGAAATTAAACCGGCGTCACATTGCACGTGGTCATGCAAAAGTCCCTCGTTACTACAGGTGTGTTCAGACTTGTACTTCTTAACTTGAAAACATTCTTTGCTCTGACTGTAAGAGGCATGTATCTTCCATTCACACTCTTTTTTCAAACAACCAGCTGAAAATCTTTTTGGCCCAGACGTTAACACTTTGAATTGGACACTTTTTCGCAAATGCCATTCCTTCAACTGATGCAGCAAATCTTTTTTTGTTGAAAAAATCCTATGCAACCAATAACTTCGTCCATCTTCCAAGTTATCGTATTCAGTGTACGCAGCAATACGGCCATCGACATTTCCAATCACTGAATCTTCAATCCAGTTCTCGTCAGGCTCTATGTCTGGCAAATGCCTCAAATCTGGTAGTACGGGTAATGGTGACAATTCATTACTAACGATGGCTTCATGTACGTAGCTATCAGGTTCTCGATTCACAGCGTCTGCCATATGATGAAACATGTTCTGCAGCTCCGGAAGTGGGGTTGAATCTACATCAACAATGTCTATCTCATCACCATCCATCTGACCATCTGCCTCATCATCATCTGTCTCATCACTATCTGCATCTTCAACCTGTCTTCCTTGAGAATGTGATTGAACTACGTCTGCTTCATAATTACCAATATTCATTGGTGTGTGCTCATACGATCCAAAAATAAGAACCTAACCTCAACACTGTTGGTCGTCGGAGAGAGAGACTTAATGGGGAGTGGGGGAAATTTTGGAAGTGAAAGAATGAAGATGGTGGCTGTCCAGGCCACTTAAACCCTAGATAAAAACGGCATCTCGGATGCCGTTTTTATATAGCATAAAAACGACACCTATCCGTTTTTTAAGTAAGTAAAATAACGGGCCGTTTTCTCTAGGATAAAAACGGCACTGCGAGTACCGTTTTTACCTGGGGTGAAAAACGGCACTAGTAGTGCCGTTTTTCACTTGGTTAACAATCGGCATTGGTGATACCGTTTTTACTTAATAAAAACGGGATTTCAGGTGCCGTTTTTCAATGTGCCTATTTTGCCAAATAAGTTTCTGAAGTGCATATTTTTACAATTTCTTTATTTTTTTTGATTATTTTGAAAATTTTTCCTTTAAAAAACATGGATATTGTGATTGTTTCACATGAGAATCGGATATTGTGAATCGTAACGGACATCATTTTCCTTAAGTTAATTAAGTCTTAAATTCATATATGATTGATATATTTTCTGTATAACATTTGATTATTTAGTTCAAAATGTTAATCTATCTAATTTTATATTCATACTTTCTATGCCTAAGCTATTTATTGGAAGCGACGAGCTTTAGCTCGAAATCACTGCACAATAAATTGTTGTAAAATTTCATCCAGATCAAAATGTGAGGGTTTTTTGTGCCTTTTTCATAAAATATGAGTTGATAAATTTGTATTTTTAAAAGCCTAAATGCATATTTTGTTTATAATATCCAAAATGCAAATTTCGGTTTTTTTATAGTAAAAAATGCAAGATTTCTTGGAAAACTACTAGAGAATATAAATCACAAAACATTTGGCAATATCAAGTATTTTTTATTTATGATGTTAATTTTTTATGTGGAGGCTTATTTTGTTACAAATTAACGATTTATGTGAACACCGATTTATTCTAAATACATTTTAATTCGTTTAAAAGAGAATCGACTATGGCTGTGAGAAAGGCGGTATTAACAATTAGATTATCAATTAAATCTAATATTTGTAAATCGGCCATGACAACTGTAACGGTAGAAGTTAAATCCGAGACATATTAAAGTCGACATGGATATAACTTAGCTTAATTTTTTACGTTTAAATTAATTTATAAAATTTTACAAAGTTTTGAATGTTTTAACTTAATAATTAAGGTAATTCACTATTATTATTTTTCTTATTTTGCTGCGTATTTTCATGATGGTTGCCAGAAATATCATAGCCACACTTACTTAAAGTGGGGGGCCGGCATTTTAGTTTTTAGAAAAATTATCTACACATGTTGATTTCTTATGTGTTTTGATTATTGAACATTATAATTTTCTTATATTTCGTCTCTTTTGAATTTTGACTATTTAAATTTCAATTCACTAGTTCTATACCTTTAAATTAGTTAAAAATTGACCTATTTACAAGTTCCAAGCCCTAAACTTCATAAACAATTCCTAGCACCACTTTTGATTTTATGTTAAAGTGAAGGAATGTTAACCATCTTTTATGTTGAGAAGGTACTTGAGTTTTCTCAGTTTTATAGTTGAAGTGAGGTGATTTTTTCTTGAACATTTTTTTTATAGAATATGTAGAATGGTCGTTGTAAAACCTTCTAAGTTAATTTCTAAAAAAACCCAAAATTTCAAACAAAAATGTTGTAGAAATCTGCTCCCCACGTTTCTTAAAATTTTCGACAAACCATCGTAGCCTTTTATGGAAGTGTTGGTGAAGTTTCATGAGTAATATCTTTGCACCGTTTACTACTTGGTTTTCAACTGGTAAATTATCCTGAAACAAAAGATATTGTAGATCTCTACTCCTCAAGTTTCTTAAAGTTTCTCAACAAACTAATTGCAGTTTTTTATTGAAAGTTGCAGTGAAGTTAAATGAGTAATACATGTACAACATTTTTTTTTTCAAACTCCTAAATTATAAGTTACATGTACGAAGACATCTGTTTTTTACTATTACACTAAAAGAAACAATTGAAAATTTCATAATAAGCATTAAAGCCAGTAAATCCCTTAATTTCTACTTATGATTGATTTTTAAACGAATGAAAATATCAAATATACTTCCTTGTACTGTTGTACATGAATTAAAGAGTTAAATAAACCATTTTATTTTCATGATTAAGATAACACTGACCTTAATAAAAGTTCTGCCTACGGATTTCTTTGCATTTGCTTTCAAAAAAAATGAAAACATTTTTTTGCAGTCTCTATAAAATATCTCATTATCTATTGCATATATTCCTATTCAATTTCTCTCTGCCATTATTGGTATTAAATCCTAAATATATTGTCTAACACTTCATAATCACACCAAAACATAATCAAAGACAAGAACTACAAAAACAAATTCCTTCTTGCATGTGATTTGGTTTTACATGCAGTTTTTGTTGCCCCAATTTTAATTTTGAATGTTGAATACTAGGCCTTCAACATCCAAAAACATGTTTATCAATGGACCCAGAAATTGGTGATGGTTTTATTGTTTTTTTTATGACCTAGAATTCTCCGGTACCCGTCTTTACTTGGGTTAGGTAGACTGCGGTTCTAAACTGAAGGTGATCCACACTGTTTGTACCGGGAACATTTGACATATGAAACGGAAGTTCGAACCTGCGTTTTCACGTACTAACCCCCTAACCACTCCACCACGCCCGGGAGCAAGATGGTTTTATTGTTGCCGTTGAGTTTGTCTAGACATTGAGAAGATTATGGAAAGATTTCCTGCTGCAGTTGGACCAGTATTCTGTCACTAGCTTGGAGAAGGAGGAGTTGGTGCCCATCAGGTTTGATGGCTTGTCATATTCTATGAGATTTCCTGCAAAAAATTTGTAATAATTAGTGAAATGATAGGTTTAGGTTTAAATGGACCTCAACGTCTCATTTTAGATGTTAGGATATATTTTGATAATCATATTTCGATTGCCAAAAGTCAAAAATCAAATTTGATTTAAATTGACATCGAACAACTTAAAACATTTATCCTTCCTTAGGTTACGTTTGGGAACTCATTCTACGGTTTGGTCAAATTTCAAAAAAATATGAATATCAAAAGTATATATCACCATACATTGAAATTGTGCCACTGAGTGCCATGTAAGTGCTCCGATTTTAAATTAGTAAACCAACCAAATTTCATACGTTCTAACATTTTCCTTCAAAAGCTGATGAAGTTTCTGTATTGAAATGATGTTTTCCAAGAGATTATTTTGAAAGTGAAATTGGAGCAATGATTAAAGGTACCATCAAAGTTTACCTGTAATTCTTTAGAAACTACAAATATGTTCTAGAATTTTAGAAGTTCACATAAAATATTACGAAGTCTGGCTAACCTTTGAGTGTTCGAAATTCTAAAAGTTTGAATTTTTAGTTTCTGATTTCTAATATCAAACACATAATATGGTTAGTGCATACTGCTTCTAGGCAACAGCCATACAACAAATAAATTATTGCTTATTCAATAATCTACAAGAGGAGGATGATAACGTTTGCTTATTCAGTTTGATCATATGTGTGGTATACTAATCTAGAAAAGTATCAACAACTTCAAACTAAGATGTCTGAAGTGTAGGAAAGTATGAAAATTTCCAGAGTTGAGAAAAACTCAAGAATCGGCCACTTTGGATTGGGTCAACTAATTATCTTGACTAATATTTATAGCTTTGGGTTGGTGTTGTATTTTCTTAACAAACATACCATAGGAGAGGACCATGACCATGTCACTGTCCATAACGGTAGGAACTCTATGAGCCACCGTTACCACCGTGCAATTAGCGAATTCCTGTCGGATGATCCCCTGCAGAGTCGCATCAGTTGCAGCATCGATAGACGCTGTGGCTTCATCTAAAACCAGAATTTTGTTCCTCCTTAGGAGAACACGACCCAAGCAGAATAGTTGGCGCTGACCGACGCTCCAATTCTCACCTTCATCACTAACTGTATGATAACAATAACAACGACAACAGAACCTTTAATCCAAACTAATTGATGTGGGCTAGAATATTAACTCATCGTCACTACATTTTTCTACTCACCCGAAGAATCGAGAAGATTAGGAAGATTGGTGATGGTGTTCTTGAGTTGGCACTTGTCTAGAGCCTAGAAAAAATCAGCAACACTTTTTAAGTAAAAAGATATTAATGAAAATAGTTCTTGCCTTAGTAATTGTCAATGATTTTATTTACCTCCCATATCTCGTGGTCGGAGTGTAGGCCTAGAGGGTCTAAGTTTCTCCGAACGCTGCCTCTGAAAAGAGTTGGATCTTGTGGAATTATGCTGAGTTTCATCCTTAGATCCTTCAAACCTATAGAAGATATATCGAGTTTGTCTATAATGATTCGCCCCTCGGTAGCCTCTACCAGACGGAACAATGCGCTTATTAGTGTCGATTTTCCACTTCCTGTTCTTCCAACAACACCTATCTTTTCCCCTGGTGCTAAAGTGCATGTAATCCCTTTAAGAACAAGTGGAGCGTTCTGTCGGTACTTTATCTGAATGAGTAAAGAAAGCAAGAAGTTATTTTTATCTTCAATATAAATGCTAAGCAAGTACCAAAAAAATAAACTTTTCCTACCTTCAAATCTTGCAAATCTATCCTCCCTTCATGGGGCCACGACAGAGGCGGTCGATTGTTGTTGATGATTGCTGGGGCCTCAGATGGCAAATACATGAACTGTTTTATCCGTTCGACTGAAATAATGTGGTTGTCCAAGCTAGAGAACCATCTAGTGAAAAATACTTGAGAAGATGTCAATGTTAGAGCGTAAGACAGAGAGAGTCCCACGAGTCCTGAAATCGGTGGTAATTTCAATGGTGAGATAGATATGACATTAAATTTGAATTTAAATTAATGATAGTTCAACAAGCTTATTATAATCTTAGTGCTTATTTTACCATGATTTTGTTACCATATAAATGATCAACATTTCTTTCCTTTGCTTGTAGACTTTTCTGTACGTTTGTAGATGATATTACTATAAGTCTACTGTTTATCACAATCTTTTTAGTCTCACATTTCTTACAGGAAAAGTAGACCATATTTGAAAATTTTAAAGACATTCTAGAGATCTATATGATTCCACTCACTCCAACAAATTGTTTGTAAGATGGAAGTCACTCATTAATATTTTACATCTGTTTTGGAAGCATGTTACTAACTCAACCTACAATATTAGCAAACAATTTCCTTTATGGAAAAATTTCTTGTTATTATCAGTTCCTGTTGTTAGAACTCAGTATAAGGATTTGTAGTCGAAATACCTGGAGCAATGGAATTGTTGGGAAGTAAAACGAGGAGCGTAGCGGCAGTAAATATAGTCAGATTCTGCAATGTCTCTACTCGTAGAAGTACCCATTCCATTGCTCCAATTGTGTGAAAATACAGCTTCGCGTCTGTATCGATAAGCTTTAGATTGTTCGTAATGAACTGCTCTGCTGCATTGAAGGCTCTTATTGTGGTCACCCCAAATGACGTCTCGGTCGCGTAGTTCATGACCGGTGCTTTAGTCGTCCCATTAATCCTTACCAACTCTCTTGCAGATACTAAGTAATATTTCTACAAGTTGAGTTGGGAACAATAAGTGAAGTACATAAATTAGAACATGAGAAGTATTTATGGTGCAAATGCGAAGTATATTTACCTGAACATAGTGCATTGCTATTAAAACCGGAATGGCAGCTATCAAGATCTGCCATGTGACGAATGTCATTATGATTATAGTCCCCGTTACATCAATAAAAGCGGCCACAACATAGGCAATGGAAAAAGAGATGTCAAAATCCAAAATATTCATGTCCGAAGACGCCTGCATAACAAAATTCATAAATAAACAGCTAGCTAGTATATGCTGAACTTATCTTAATAAGTCACAAAAAAAAAAAAACTTACCCTGATTAATATCCGGCCGACCGGAGTTGAATCGAAAAACAGCATAGGAGCCTTGAACACTGAATCCATAAAACCTGTAAAGAATGCCTTGGAGGCCCTTAGTCCTATAACCGCTCCAAGTACACTACGGAGGTGCACAAACATACAACTGATGATTGATATAACTGCGTATGCTCCAATCAGAAGACCTGCTCCGACATTCGGAATTTCTACAGCAACTGCCAACCAGTAAGTCGCCAGCATCTGTAGGGACGTAAAAGTGAATTGCGAGAAAACAACAGCGAACATTTGAAAGTAGTTTTTGGCAATACGTATGTAAGCGATATACGCCTTCCATCCACTGTCACCGATCTCTTTTTCTTCTTCCTCCGTGAGTTGAACAGCGAAGATGGTATTGACCGATATGTCCGCCTTGCTTTGCTGTTTTGCAGCACCTAGTCTAGTGTCAAACACGGTTTGAATTTCTTCTTGGATCTCGTGGTTCGAAGGGTCTACTATTGCCATTGTGGATTGATGAGCATCGACGAGTTGATCGAAAATCGTGCCTGCCTTCAATAACTCTTCATAGCGTCCCGCTTGATTCACTTTTCCATCTTCCATTACCTGAAGGAAATCAATCAAATAATTAGTAGTAATGTGTGTTCTACTTCCATAAATCCAGTAATAATTCTTACCAGAATCTTATCCAATTCTGGAAGAAATTCTATCTGGTGAGTGACCAAAATCACTGTTTTATCCCTTAGAGCAGACATGACACAGTCCTGCATGTACCGAATTCAAAACAGAATTAGAACACAACAAACGTCGTAACCTTGTTAGAGCATTTTTTGGATTTTTCTTCTTCTTTGTATTGCTAATAACAGGTGACCATAGTAATAAATTGCATATAACTTTGTCTTGTTTATAAGAATGACATGAAATATGGTGATTAATTCCTTGACATTATGAACTCTTCTTGAACATATTTACAGTTTTAGTCGAGCCTCTAAAGAGAATCCTCAGGGGTCGAACATATGCAACCTTACCTCTGAAATAACAAACAGTTTGCTCTCAATTGACCCTTGATTTGAAACAACAACGCATGTCATGATAACTAAGTAGTGCAAGCAACTTACTGAGCCATTTAGAATGGAAAAGCTAAAAAGCACTAATTGTTTGGAAATAAACACTTTGTTAAAATATTTAGTGAGGATTTTTGACTTGCAAATTAATCTTCTATAACTGCTGGCAACTTACATTGAAGAGAATCGCAGCCGTGTGCGCGTCAACTGCACTAAAAGGATCATCAAGAAGATATATATCTGCATCACTGTAAACCGCCCTCGCGAGCTGAACCCTCTGCTTTTGGCCACCACTCAAGTTCAGACCTCTCTGTCCGATCTCGGTAAGATCTCCATTATCGAAATTTTCGATATCTTTGTCCAAAGCACATACTTTGATGGCCCGTTCGTATCTTTTCTTGTCCATCGGCTTTCCATAGAGTATGTTATCTTGAACCGTTCCTCCTTGTATCCAAGACGTCTGAGAGACGTAGGCAATGGTTCCGTATACTTCAACCTGAAATCATAATATATACACTAATGCAAAGCTAGCTTTCATAGGCTTAGCTAACAATATCAACAATTTGTTTTGAAAACTTACGTTTCCGGAGACTCGGGGTATTTCACCAAGTACCGCGAATAACAGCGATGATTTGCTAGAACCAACATGCCCACAAACCGCGATTTTGTGTCCTCGCATTATTTGCAGATCAATATTTTTCAATGTAACATTGGCTCCTTCATCCAAATCCCAACTAAAGACTCCATTCTCGATTCTAATACATTCCTCTCCTTTATGTGATTTATTAATCCTGTTTGCATAGTCATGTTTTAGCTCATCTTCGAGCAAGAAAACGTCTAGGCGATCAAGTGAGACTTTCAACTGAATCATGACAGAGAGGACTTCAGGAAGCATCCTAACTGGTTCAGCTAAAACTCTCATGGTCGCGAGTACCGTGAAAATCGTGCTTGAATTCAAGGGAGCGCTCCCTATCACTGCACAACCCGCGAATATAACCGCCGAGACTATAGTAGGTGACATCCAATAAAGCGCGGTAGTGTATGATTTTTTCATCTGAGCCTCCCTTAGCCATTTGAATTCCACTTCTCGAAGCGACTCGACCATCTTGTGGAAATGCTCTTCCCATGATTGTAACTTGATGACTTTCATGTTGTTTAGTATCTGCGAGGTGGCTCGTAGCCGCTCGTCCTGACCGACCATGAACTGGTATTGGCTGTTTTGCAGCATTTTCGCGAACGGGATGTTAAGCAACCCACATATCACAAGCGGGATCATCCCAAGTGTGGCCCCTGATCCGGCAACACAGAATAGAATCACGACCGATAACAGCATTTGAATTGGGAGACTCCAAGCCATGTGGAACCACCATGGGAATTCGCCGAGTCTATATGCATCCACCGCGATATAATTAACAATTTCGCCTGTCGAATGCTCTTTTCGTCCCAAAGTTGTGATCTTTAGTAGTTTCCGAAACACGGCCGCCATCATACCGGATCTCATCCTCATCCCGTACCGCCTGGAATTGAAAAACCAATGCCTCTGAGACAAAGACTCCACCATTTTAGCAGTCATCAAACAACCAACAAGTACAAGGCCTTCTTGAGGCTTACGATCCTCACGGTTCGAGTACTGAATGAACGAGTAAATCAGCAATGGTGCGACTACAACCGCAATCGTCTTAAGCATCGCGTATAGTCCCACAAGCAACATCTCTTTTTTGTAGCACTGGCCTAGAGAAAACAAAGACAAGTTCTTTGTTTTGTGGCTCTTTTTTCTCTGGAGCTCCCATTCACGGGAAAACGTTGAGTAAGCCAACCCTGCACTGTCTTCTGACTCCAAGTCAGGTATGTCGTTAAGGGACAGTGGCTTTCGGTAGCCTGAGCGGAGCAACGGGTTCAACCAAGAGAAACTCAATTTGCTGAAGAAACCGGTGTCACTCAATTTGATTGCTTTTTTTGCTTCGAGACGCTTTTCTTCAGTTAGTAGAGGTTCCGATATCTCATTAGTGCGATCCATACCGAACATTTCCTGAACGAGTTTGATCCCGCAAACAAGAAGCAACAAGTTTGCTAACCAAGATGTGATTTCTAGTGCCCCTAGGATGTGCTCTTCTATCAGAATTCTAACATTAAGAGCCGAAACAAGCAACGAGAAACCGACCCACCACACGGCCGATGAGATTCTAGTCCATTTGGTGGGATGAAAATTCAGTGAAATGGATATGAACACCCATATAATGCCCCTCGCAATATAAACCTGTGAAGCAGACGGTGCGATTCCCCGATCCTTACGGGATAACGTAATCCATGCAAAGAATGTAATATATACAACTCCAACACCTACACAACACACCGAAACTACGAAGAAAAGGCTGTTTTTTCTCCTTCTTCCATTTGAATCATTCCATGTTAGAAGACTTACAATTAAAGCTACGAAATATACCGAAAGAAAGATAATGTTGAGAGCATCAATTAGAAGTCTCTGATAACTCGAACATCCCATATCGAACTCTCCCTCGCATATTGAAGACATTCCACCTTCAGGAAATAGAACAAGTGCAGAGATTGATGAGACTCAGGAACTTCACTGAATTGGAAACCACCAACATGAGAAGAAAATTGGAAGAAAAAAAAAATCAAAAATAATTTCAACTATCTCATCATTGATACTACCTTGCAGTATGATATAGTCATGTTCCAAAATTGTGACTGAAGCAGGAGTTGTTGGATCTCTGTTATCATGTATGTGTCTGATTTTTTAAATAAATATTAATTATATTATATACCTTTGTAAGGCATCTTTTGTGTTTTTTTGGTTTGCAAGTATGCAAATAGGATTACATCTGTTTCCATGGGGTTGTCTTCTTCTGAACCTGCTGTGATAAAATTTTGAAAATTTGTCTTGTTCTTTACTTTGAATGGAGTTTTTCGTGAAAATTCTATTGAATTTATCTTCGTATTAGTTTGTGACGCTTTAAAAATTAATATAAGTATAAATCTAAAGTTACGTATTTGTACCCACAATATATAAATGATTTGAATAAGTCGAGAGTGAATTTTATATGGAGGATTCTTATGCTACCTCACTTTCCATCCTACTACGAATTAGTCGAAGTTAGAATTGTATTTGGATGTTTTATCACTTTTTTTTCTTTTCAAAATCCTCACTTGGATGTTTTATCACTTGTGTTCTACTCTTACACGACTCAAGTGGGTTAAATTTAATACTAATCAGATGACGATGATGATAGTGATTAGTGGTATTAAAACTGATGTCTAAGTATTATATTAGTGAGGTGTAAGAGGTTTGGTATGAGGCACTGGTGCAGGTTAGGTCCTACCTTGCTTAAAATCTATATCTACAGTCAAGTATTTGGTAATTAACTTAAAATACACATTAATTTGAAAGACCAAAAATATTGTAATTCAATTCCATAACACTCCCATATTTAGTGAACGAGAAGTTGCTAGTAAAGAAAGTACAGTACATGAAGTAAAATAAAATGAGTAGAAATAAGAACAACAATTTCATTATTTTCTAAATATACTAAAAGATGTGGATAATTGTTAAAATAAAATTTCAAGTGGAAGAAGGATGAGTAATGTTCCTTGAGAGCAGGAGACAAGTGCCAAGTGCAGACAGAGAGGCCATCAAACTTAGGAATGGCATCCATGTGTGAGACTATGCTAAAAACATCACCAAACCAAGACATTTGAAAAACCAAATAAAAATAAAGAACGTCACCAACTACTGCAGATAGATTGTAAGGAAAATGTTGTGGGCATGTTAGATGGGAAGAAATAAAATTGACAGAATCATTAAAAGAAACTCACCTTGCAGCATGATCATGATTTGCAACTGAAAGTTAATATCCTAAGTTTTTTTTCTCTGCCAGAAAAGCCTGAAGGCTGAAGGTTGAACCCTCAAATAGTTAAATGGCTATGAATTTGTTGGATCACCATAAGTGGAGTTTTAGCATGAACACCCTCAATGGTGACAGTTTTTGTGTCAATATCCTGTGATTTGAGTTATTGACATGTATACTATTTCTGTACGAAACATTCACAAAAGTGGGAACTAACATGAATCATCTTCAGACTTCAGACTCTAAGGTGATTGACATGGGCGATGTTTGTTTTACTTCTTATATGCCGGGTGATTTTGGAGTTTTAAAGATGGGTAACAATGGCTTCTCTAAGGTGATTGGCATGGGCGATGTTTGTTTGGAAACGAATATTGGAACTAAGTTGGTTCTTAGGGGTGTTAGACATGCACCAGATATTCACTTGAACTTGATTTCAACTAGCAAACTTGATGATGAGGGATTTTGCAGCAGTTTCCGTTCGGGCCAATGGAAGCTCGCCAACGGCAACTTGGTTCTGGCTCGAGGCAAGAAGTGTGTTAATTTGTATTTTATAGAAGCATCAATTTCTAGTGACTTTGTGAATGCAGTGGACAACAAGGATGCATCTGAATTGTGGCATAGTAGGCTTAGTCACATTAGTGAGAAAGGACTTAATTTTCTAGCAAAAAGAATTTGCTCTCTGGTGTGCAGCCTGCGAAGCTAGAGAAATGTCCTCATTGTTTGGCAGGAAAACAAAGCAGAGTTTCTGTAACGTCCCGTTCCCGAATCCGTATCGAGCTCGGGTCCCGGTCCGTCACCCATGTGCCCACATATTGCCACAACTTAAGTTGGTAAGTGTTATGGTAGTGGGCTCATGTCTTTATATCCCACCTCAACATTCTCATGTTAAGCAATGTGGGACTAAACTTGGGGGTTTTACAACCTACCTCACTTGAACACCTGACGTTCTCGTCAGGGTCAAGCCACTCAGTCACCAGGCGTTGTGAGATTCTAGAGGTGGCTCCCACCCTTTAGGTGTAGCACTTAGTTCCCATCTGTAACGTCCCGTCCCCGAACCCGCATCGAGCTCGGGTCCCGGTCCGTCACCCATGTGCCCACTGGCCCACGACACCCACATATTGCCACAAAACTTAAGTTGGTAAGTGTTATGGTAGTGACTCATGTCTTTATATCTCACCTCAACATTCTCATGTTAAGCAATGTGGGACTAAACTTGGGGGTTTTACAACCTACCTCACGTGAACACCTGCCGTTGATCGAGTTCGCCTACAACAACAACTATCATTCGAGCATCAGGATGGCACCGTACGAGGCTCTGTACCATCGGCCTTGTAGATCGGCAGTATGCTGGAGTGAGGTAGGCGAGAGGCAGCTGGTTGGACCAGAGATTTCTCAGATGTATGCTGAGAAGGTTGGCGTAATCAGACAGAGGTTGGCGACGGCTCAGAGCAGACAGAAGAGTTACGCAGATAGGCGTAGACGAGAGTTGAGATTTGAGGTGGGCGATCACGTATTCCTGAGGATTTCACTAGCTCGTGGAGTGATGAGATTCGGGAAGAAAGGGAAGCTCAGTCCGAGGTACGTCGGACCATTTGAGATTCTTGATCGTGTAGGAGAGGTTGCCTACCGTATTGCTTTGCCGCCGCAGCTTTCGGGTATTCACAACGTTTTCCATGTTGCTATGTTGAGGAAATACGTTGCCGATCCGTCGCATGTGATTGAGATCTGTGTTCCCGAGATCAGTCAGGACTTGTCTCTCGAGGAAAGGCCCGTGGAGATTGTAGATCGGATGGAGCACCAGCTCAGGAGGAGAACCATTCCGATGGTGAAGGTCAGGTGACAACACTATAGCGAGCGTGAAGCCACTTGGGAGATCGAAGATGAGGTCCGGAAGGAGTATCCAGCATTGTTCGATGAGGATTTGGTTCTAATTTCGAGGACAAAATTCTTTAAGAAGGGTGGATTGTTAAATCCTAACCCTTTGCTAATTGGGTTTATTGTGTTTTAGGTGGTGGATTAGAGGATGAAGAGATGGGTTGAGATGGATAGCTGGGATTGATGGGAGGTGATGTGGTGGATGGTGGAGATTGAAGGAGGAGAGGTATGTAAGATTTGGTTTTCTCTCTCTCCCTCACTCGTCTCTCACACTCTCTCACGCGTCTCTCTCTCTCTCTCTCGATCCTTCTCATCCAGCTGAGGAAGACGCGGAGGCGAGGCCGGCGAAGCTCGGAGGAGATCAGGAGTTTGCCGGAGTCAAGGCGATCGTGTTCGGGTCTTCGCCGGAGAAGAAGAGTTTTGACAAGGAAGAGCTCGCCGGGGTTCTTTGAAGGCTTCTTCAAGCCTTAAAGGTATGCCAAGCTTTAGTTTAATCCTCCTTATAGCCTTTGTGAGGATTGGAGTGGTCGACGGTAGGCCGAAAGGCTCGTCGAGAACCTTGCAGCAGCTTTTCTGCTCTGGAACGGTCGACCGGCGGGTTGGTGCGGTCGACCGGGCGTAGTGTGATTCGGGCAAAAACCCTTGCACCGGTCGGACGATACTCTAGGAGTGGTCGATCAGTGGTACATTTTACCAAGGGAAAAAGGTTCTGAGTGTTTTCGGTCGAACGGGTCCCCTTTACCGGTCGACCGAAAGCACTGTTGTAAGTCGGTTGGGGGCATTGATCATCTAAACGGTCGACCGCTCGTTGACTTCGTCCGACCGGAACTTAAGTTAACTTATTGGCCGGTCGACCCGAAGAGTTGTTTCGGTCGACCGTGTAGTGCGGATTGTTGGTGAGTTTTACTGGTGGAAATCGGTCGACCGTGATTTTAGGATGGTTCGACCATTGGTGCTTTTTGAGCAAGAGAGGATTTTCACTGGTGGATTTCGGTCGAACGGGGCCCCTTTTCCGTTTGACCGGTTGGACGTTATTTTGGTTTTATTGCGGAATAGAAGTGGTGTTCGGTCGACCGTTTGGGGTCTTCTGTTCGACCGTTTGGGCATTGTTTTGCATATGGATGCTTGTGCCGTGTGTGGTTGGATCTGCCTCGAGGGCAACGGGTCTCCGGCCTTTCTTAGGGTGACGATACAGAGATTGCCGACCTGAGAGGAAGATCGTGGTTGTGGCTCTACGGAGCGGTGCCTTGTGTGCACGTGTGATTGTGGGGTTGGGGTGAGAGGACCCTTGAGACCCGTGGCCGATGATTTTCCGGCGGTGCCTTGTGTGCATGAGTGATTGTGGGGTTGGGGTGAGAGGACCATTGAGACCCGTGGCCGATGATTTTCCGGCGGTGCCTTGTGTTGTTGTTGCCGATGTTTTCCGGCAGTGCCTTGTGTGCACGGGAGTTAGATATGCTTTTACTACATTCTTCATTTCATGTTTCATATACACATATTATGTTCATATTTTAGGGGTTTGACATACGGGGTTTCCCTAGGGGAAACTCAGGCATTGTTTGTTTACATGTCAGGTCGTGCACGTCAGTAGGAGGTGGTGACTGCGGGCAGGAGTACCCAGACCGGATTCTATCACTTTTGTTCTTTGAGGTGGATGATTTCCCTTGTACATGTGTTGTATATCTTTTGTGTTGGGTTGTAATCATCATTGACTCTTGTATTGTACAGTTTACCACCTTATATTATATATATACTTGTGGTTTGGTGACGACCCCAGTGTCGATTCTTATATGTTTAAAGTTTTAATTTTTTCCGCTGTTTCGGGGCGTTACAGTTTCATTTCAGAAGAGTAGAGATTCTTTATTTGGTGCATTCAGATGTTTGTGGTCCATTGAAGGTAAAATCTTTGGGTGGTGCACTCTACTTTGTCACATTTATTGATGATCATTCCAGGAAGTTTTGGGTTTATGCCTTAAAATCCAAAGATGATGTGTTTGATGAGTTTAAGCATTTTCATGTTTCAGTTGAGAGGGAAACTGGAAAGAAATTTAAGTGCATTCGAACTGACAATGGTGGTGAGTATTGTGGTCAGTTTGACAGGTATTGCATCCAGCATGGCATTAGACATCAGAAGACTCCTCCAAAGACTCCTCAGTTGAATGGTTTGGCAGAGAGGATGACCATAACACTGATTGAGAGAGGCAAACTTGCCAAAGTCCTTTTGGGGTGAAGCCTTGTGCACAATTGTACATGTGATCAATTTGAGTCTTGCAGTTGCTTTGAATGGTGATGTTCCAAAAAGAGTTTGGTTTTCAAAGATGTTTCATATGATCACTTGCGTGTATTTGGCTGCAAGGTATTTGTTCATGTCCCCCAGTGACGAGAGATCGAAATTGGATGCAAAGACTCGCCAATGCATCTTTCTTGGTTATGGTCAAGATGAATTTGGTTACAGGTTATATGATCCTATAAAGAAGAAACTTGTCAAAAGCAGAGATGTGGTTTTCATGGAGTACTAGACCATTGTTGACATTGATAAGGCTGAGATGAGTAGGAATGGGGCAAATCTCCATTGATAGATGTAGACCTTGTTGGAGTGCAACATACACCTGAGTGTGTTGATCAGGGAGTCCAGAATGACATGCACGAGCATGAAGTCCAGGATGAGCAGCAACATGATGGTGATATTGATGCTCTAGTAGATGATGGTATAGGCAATCACCAGGAGATTCCTGCAATTGAACCAGTATCTCCACTAAGAAGGTCATGTAGAGATCACATATCTGCTTCTAGGTATCCTCCACATGAGTATGTGCTTCTGACTAATGGGGGAGAACCAGAGCCCTATGAGGAATTTGTTGAAAGTGGAGAGAAAGAGAAATGGCTTGAAGCAAGGCAAGACGAGATGCAGTCTTTGTATGTCAACCATACTTTTGAGTTTGTGAAGTTGCCTCAAGGTAAGAGAGCTTTGAAGAATCGGTGGGTCTTGATGCATTGCATACATTGCATCATATGTCTTTCATTTAGATTACTTTTACATCAATAAATGCTACTAAGGTATGTGTTTAGTCTTATTTACAGAATACAGGGACCTGAATGCAATTTACTCACATCCCGAGCATAAACGCGTACAAAAGACTCGTTTCTATCATAAAGACCAAGTTCAAGTTTATCGGGTTTCAAATGGAAATGTATCCAAGCATAAAAGCATTCAAGACCTAATTACGAAAAGAACAAGGACTTAAGCACAAAAGTAGCCGGGGACTTAATTGCAAAAAGTCAAGGACCTAATTGCAAATCACGAGTAGCTTTTATTATTATGGAGAAAATATAAAGAAAAATCAATGTGGATCTCCAAATATATGAAGAAATTAATTCGGATCTCCAAAGATATGCAAGAATCAATCCAGACACGCAAATGACATTGAAATCATACCATAAACACACAGGAAAAATCCGGGTCGATTCTGAGCCAAAAAGGTGGCGATTCCGCCGCACCTCAAGAGCAAATTGCGGCGAATCCGCTGCACCAAATTAGATTCATGCTCTAAAATTTTTACCGGTTGCGTGTTGACGCGTGTACTTTCTTATTTCATGCTTAGGTCCCTTGTATCGGCTATAAATAGCCCCGAGAACGATGTTGTGAGGAGTTCTTCCTTTTGTTCCATAATTTAGCAATAAAATTCTGTTTCTTTTATTTTATGTTTTTAATTTTCTTTTCTTAGTTTCTCTAGGACCCCTTCTCCCTCCCTCCATCTATGAGTTTCTAACTCTTTCCAAAGGGTGGGGGTGACGGATTTAGGGTGATGAGAAGAGAAGATGTTATTATTTTAATTTCGTATTAGTATGTTTTGATTACTTGAGTTTATGTTAAATCATTTATCATGTAATGCTTTATAACTAATATGATTTATTATAAGTTTCAGAATTCTCTAATCTAAACCCGATATCTAAACCTCCACCCAACGGAATTCACCATCTTTGTTCTTGTTTTAGTTTTATTTGTTCATGTTTCTTGCTTTAGATAATTAAAACCCAAAAATCTCAAAACCAACCTTATTATTGTTCTCTCTCTCTCTAATCGAAAATCCAAAAAAATAACAATATCTCTCCCTCCTTGTGTTCGACCCGTATTTGCCACGTCTTCATTGACACCGTGCACTTGCGGTATAAATTTAATTCTCATCAAGTTTTTGGCGCCGTTGCCGGGGAGGCGACGCAGATTTTGTTGTTTTTGTATTTCGATTTTATCCTGTTTATCTTGTGCGCGATCTAAGTATTTGGATTTGTGTTTCAGGAGACAACAGAGTGCACGGCGAAATCCGAGCACCATTTGAGCTAAACGAGCGGCGAAATTGCCGCACCTGAAGAACAACTTGCGGCGAATCCGCCGCACACTTGGAGCTTCTGGGCTTCAACTTTTTCTGGGACGCGACTCATCTCTGGGTGGACGCGTAAAGCTACTGAAATTTCGAGAGCGGGCGGCGAACCCGACTGAGCATTGCGTAGGTAACCTTCGTTGCCTTTTTCCTCGTAATTTCTAGTTTCAGAAAATTTCCTTTTATTAGAATTGCACGTGTTAAGCTTAAATTCCATAATTGGCAATATTTCAACTCTGACCTAAAATTCGCAAAATTAGAAAGACCTTAGTGCATGCATCATATAATGTTTTGTTTGCATTATTCTTGCTAAATTCTTGCAAATCAATTTCTGTTGAAGAGTGCTGGAGGCAAGGTACGTATCGCGGTTTTTAACGATTGCATTTAAGCATATAATTTAATTTGCATACAACCTTGCAATTGCCCCCATTAAAAAGACCATTGTTTGACTATCTTTGTTAGATCTAAGTTAAACTATCTTAAGGGCAACTCCGTAGGAAAAGATACGGTGGGGATTTCATCACCCTTCCGTGGCCCACAAATCACAATCCTAAAGTGTCACCCAAGCCTTAAAATTTAAAATCAATTAGACATTGGCCCCTAAGGACTCTGACTCAATTAAGGAGAAGAATTGGTTTGACTTGCTATGACCTGAAGCCGATCGAATTCAATTTGGTGTCTAGGAAGTGTTTTTGTGTTGACGAAAGTCTTCCAAGCGAAGTGGTTGTCTAATTGGCACCGACTCTGTCGAAAGCGCCCCCACTAGCTATACACTACCTGGCCAATTTGGTTTGATTAGTGAGGGAGGTGAATCAAGCGAATCAATTCGACTCAACCAGTTAGGAGTCGTCTAGATTTAAGTGACACTAGGTCTAGGATTGTTTGAATCGTGCTTTCTTAGGAAATTTCTGACCAACCCTCTTTTCTATATTTAGAGTTAAGTTTCCTTTCTCATCTGAGTCTTCTTTCTCTTCTCACCTAAATTCTCTAGATTAGGATTCCTTTCTCATCTTGCCCCATTCTATTGTTTGTTTCCCTTTTGAAAAAAAACATTAAAAAAAACGAAAATTAAAAAAAAAATTGTAATTAATTCTTGAAATTAAATTTGGAATTTAAATTTCGAATTTGAATTCAAAAATTGATTCAACCCGGTGCACTCAGATTTGGATTCGGGACTTGAGTAATCGACTCTCACGAGTTCATCTAGATTCCAGTCTGGAACTTAACCCCAATCCACCTGTTGCACCACCTCACCCGGATCCAATGGGTGAGAACGTAGTGGACCTGCCTGTTGCACAACCTATAACTCTGAGGGATCGATGCTATCCAGCGATGGCTGCTCAGCCATCGTGCATCGTTATGCCCACCATTCTGGGTCGCGACTTCGAACTTAAGGCACAATACATGAGTATGTTGCCTAAGTTCACCTCTAGGGAAGATCCATATATCTTCCTTAGAGAATTTGAGGAAATCTGCTCTCTTATGCAATACCAGCATATCCCTGAAGAGGCAGTGCGTCTGAAATTTGTGCCTCTGGCACTAAAAGACGACGCTAAGAAATGGCTATATAGTCTAGCCGAAAGATCTATTAGGAGTTGGGCTGAGTTTGTTCAAGTATTCCTGAAAAAATATTTTCCCAACCATAAGACTATGAGGATTAGGAATGAAATTGTTGCATTCGTTCAGTCTGAGAGCGAGCCGTTCTATTCCTATCTAGAAAGATTTAAGAGTGTACTGACCCAATGCCCTCATCATGGAATTCCAAGATGGCAATTATGCCAAATTATTTATGAGGGATTGACACCCACATCTAGAGTTATGGTAGAATCCGTAAGCCAAGGGAACTTTATGTCGAAAAATGAAAATGATGCCTGGACTTTCCTTGAGGATTTAGCCGAAAACAGTATGCAATGGGACAATGCTAGAACACCGCTTAACCCAAGTATTGGATCTAGAATAGCAAGCCAACCCAAACCAGGTGTCTTAGCTGTAGATGCCAATATAGCGGCTGAAGCAAAACTAGCTACCCTTATGCGCAGAATGGAAAGTCTAGAGCTACAAGCCCAAACCCGAGTGAATCAAGCATCGTCTATCCCCTGCTCTAGATGTGGTCAGACTGGTCATGTAATGGAGGATTGTGCGGACTGGGAACAAGTTAATGCCATGTATAACCATGCTAGAAATGACCCCTACGCATCAACCTATAACTCTGGTTGGCGTAATAATTCCAATTTCTCATCAAACCAACAAGGTCAACCTCCTAGACAACAACCAAACCCGTATGTCCAAAATAATACATCTTCTGGGTTTAGTAACAATAACGATCATGAGGTTAGGTTGACAAGCTTGGAAAATTTGATGAAAACCTTTATACAAACAACCAACCAGACCTTCCAAAGGCTAGAGACACAAGTCAGTCAACTAGCACAAATAGTAGGTGAAAGAGAGAAGGGTCGGTTTCCAAGTCAACATGAGGTGAACCCTAGATCTAATAATAATTCATATCAATCCTATCAAGCACCTTCAGGAAATAACAACCCTAGACCGGTTCAAATGGTTAATGAGGAAGGACCGTTCCAACAAATAAATGCAGTAGTATCATTACGGTCCGGAAGACAAGTTGATAACAATGTGGTAAATCCTAGAGTGTCCAATCAATCTAGCCATCAAGCACCCACATATGACCTGACCATTGAACCTGACGTCCAATCTGAAACGCCCAACCCACCTACTCAACCTGAACCCATAGCTCAACCTGAACCTGAGCGAGTCTATGTCCCTAAAGCCCCATTTCCCAATAGACTCAAAAAGAGCTCAAGTGCACAAATAGAGAAAATCTTGGAAGTATTTAAGCAAGTTAAGGTGAACATTCCACTCTTAGACATGATTCAACAAATACCTGCTTATGCTAAATTCTTAAAAGATTTGTGCACTAAAAAGAGAAAAACAAACGTACCAAAGAAGGCATTCTTAACTGCAAACATAAGTTCTATTTTGTCCAACACATCTCCTATAAAATATAAGGATCCTGGATGTCCCACAATTTCATGTGCAATAGGAGATACTTTTATCAACAAAGCCCTTCTAGACCTTGGTGCTAGTGTTAACCTACTCCCATACTCTGTCTATGAGCAAATGAACCTTGGTCCATTAAAACCCTCTAGGACAACCCTTCAATTTGCTGATTGCTCTATTAAGAAACCAAGAGGTGTAGTAGAGGATGTTTTGATCAAGGTTGGTGACTTCATTTACCCAGTGGATTTTGTCGTACTAGATACCGCACCTGTTGTAAATCCTAATCGACAAATCCCTGTAATTCTAGGCAGACCCTTTTTGGCCACTTCCGAAGCATTGATAAACTGTCGAAATGGGCTCATGCAATTATCTTTTGGGAACTTAAAAGCTGAATTTAATATCTTTCATATTGATAGTGAGCCAGAAATAACATGCAATCAAAGTGATGTTGTGATGAAATCGCGTATCTATAATATTTCTGAATCGTCACAAAATCAAAAAGGAAGTAAGAAAAAGGGGAGGAATTCATCTACACACCCACCGTCACTCGAGCAAATAAGAGAACCAATTTATGTGAGGGGTGTGGAACCTGTAACTCAGGACGCTCATTGCAACATGGGGAACAATTCAACTGGATACATGCACCAATATGGTGTCATTCAATCCAGTTCTGACTATGGTTGACTTTGAGCAAATTTCATCCTTCCACCGCAATTCACCAAGGTAATAAGTGCATTTGCTTTATATTTGCATACATTGAGGACAATGCATGATTTAGGTGTGGGGGGGTGTTTATGTATATATTTATCTATATATTCTGTCTTTTATTTAAAAATAAAAAAAATAAAAAATTAATGTTTCATGACATAGCTTAAGATTGAACTACTAAAACCCGTGTACAAATTGCATTGAGTTTTTGTTCCTTATTATATAGTTCTGCTTGTAGAAATTGTGACATAAATCTAAGTTCCAAAGAAATAACTCATTGCCCTTTAAGACATGTATGCACTTAAATTGAATGAATCAAATCTTTGAAGTGGTTGATAAAAAGCAGAGGTTGAGGAAAATATACCGGGAAGTGTGGACTTCTAATAGCAATTAAGCCTTGAGGAAAATAAAAATAAAAATAAAGGAATAAAGTGAAGAAAACACATTTTGCAAAATGATTACAAAAGCCTAAGCCTTTGAGTCACTGGTCCGTAGGGGTATCTTGAAACCCGGTAACTTGAGTCTACCAGCTTGGGATTATCGACCAAACTCGCTACACGAATGCAAAAGGGTAAAAGTGTCAAAAAGCAAATGTGTTGAATCACGGAAGAAAAGAAAAGAAAAAAAAATAATACTCAAGGCCCAAAGCTAAAAGAATGATTCATGCCATGGTTGATCCGAATGATACTTCACCACCAAAGGAGGCGTGCAAAATAATTCAAGTGATAAACATGTGTAGAAGGGTTAGTGGTGTGAATGTTGGAGGAACAAAGACCAAGTCATATTTTTAATGAGTTAGATTTATATAATGAGCATGCAAGAATTCTCAGTGAGATGTATAAGGTTGAGTGAGGGATATTGAGAACTATTAATGAAATGTTGATTCAGGATTTTGTGGGTATATCCGCTGAAAACCCTCAGGAGACAACACTCCTCCCCCTTGGCAACAAGGAGGTTTAACGGCTTGTTGCACATGCTAAGTGCAACCGTGATTCCTACGAAAGTGAGTTAGGATTTCCCTGTTTTTATTTTTCTTATATTCTGTTTTGCTAGGGACTAGCAAAATCTAGGTGTGGAGGTATTTGATGCATTGCATACATTGCATCATATGTCTTTCATTTAGATTACTTTTACATCAATAAATGCTACTAAGGTATGTGTTTAGTCTTATTTACAGAATACAGGGACCTGAATGCAATTTACCCATATCCCGAGCATAAACACGTACAAAAGACTCGTTTCTATCATAAAGACCAAGTTCAAGTTTATCGGGTTTCAAATGGAAATGTATCCAAGCATAAAAGCATTCAAGACCTAATTACGAAAAGAACAAGGACTTAAGCACAAAAGTAGCCGGGGACTTAATTGCAAATCACGAGTAGCTTTTATTATTATGGAGAAAATATAAAGAAAAATCAATGTGGATCTCCAAATATATGAAGAAATTAATTCGGATCTCCAAAGATATGCAAGAATCAATCCAGACACGCAAATGACATTGAAATCATACCATAAACACACAGGAAAAATCCGGGTCGATTCTGAGCCAAAAAGGTGGCGATTCCGCCGCACCTCAAGAGCAAATTGCGGCGAATCCGCCGCACCTCAAGAGCAAAGTGCGGCGAATCCGCCGCACCAAATTAGATTCATGCTCTAAAAATTTTACCGGTTGCGTGTTGACGCGTGTACTTTCTTATTTCATGCTTAGGTCCCTTGTATCGGCTATAAATAGCCCCGAGAACGATGTTGTGAGGAGTTCTTTCTTTTGTTCCATAATTTAGCAATAAAATTCTGTTTCTTTTATTTTATGTTTTTAATTTTCTTTTCTTAGTTTCTCTAGGACCCCTTCTCCCTCCCTCCATCTATGAGTTTCTAACTCTTTCCAAAGGGTGGGGGTGACGGATTTAGGGTGATGAGAAGAGAAGATGTTATTATTTTAATTTCGTATTAGTATGTTTTGATTACTTGAGTTTATGTTAAATCATTTATCATGTAATGCTTTATAACTAATATGATTTATTATAAGTTTCAGAATTCTCTAATCTAAACCCGATATCTAAACCTCCACCCAACGGAATTCACCATCTTTGTTCTTGTTTTAGTTTTATTTGTTCATGTTTCTTGCTTTAGATAATTAAAACCCAAAAATCTCAAAACCAACCTTATTATTGTTCTCTCTCTCTCTAATCGAAAATCCAAAAAAATAACAATATCTCTCCCTCCTTGTGTTCGACCCGTATTTGCCACGTCTTCATTGACACCGTGCACTTGCGGTATAAATTTAATTCTCATCAGGTCTACAGATTGAAGCAGGAAGTGCATTCCTCTCTTCCATGATACAAAGCTAGGCTGGTGGTCAAAACACAAAAGGCATTGATTTAGGAAAAATCGTCTCACCTGTTGTGAAAATGTCTTCCATCAGAGTTGTGTTGGGCTTATCAGCTTCTCTTTGTTTGGAAGTTGAGCAGATGGATGTGAAAACATCCTTCTTGCATGGTGATTTGCAAGAAGAAATTTACATGGAGCAACCTCAAGGTTTCCATGTGAAAGACAAGGAAGATTATGTTTGCAAGTTGAAGAAGAGTCTGTATAGATTAAAACAAGCACCAAGGCAGTGGTATAGGAAGTTTGAGTCTGTCATTACACAACATGTCTATAGGAAGACCACTTCAAATCATTATGTATTTGTGCAAAAAATTGGTAATAATGATTTTATCATCTTACTGGCTCTATGTTGATGATATGATCATCGTTGGCAAGAATGCTTCCAGGATTGAGAAGTTGAAGCGAGAGTTGAGTAAGTCCTTTGCCATGAAAGACTTAGGACAAGCGAAGCAAATTCTTGGTGTCAGAATCGTCCGTGATAGAAAAGCCAAGAAGTTGTGGTTGTCACAAGAGAAGTACATTGAGAAGGTACTTCAAAGGTTCAAGATGGACAATGCTAAGGCGGTAAGCACTCCACTGGCTCCTAAGCAAAGTCCGTCTAATGAGGCACAAAAGCAAGAGATGAAGAGCATTCCTTACTCTTCCGCTGTGGGTAGTTTGATGTATGCCATGGTCTGTGCTAGACCTGATATTGCTCACGTTGTTAGCAGATTTCTTCCTAACCCTGGAAAAGAGCATTAGAATGTTGTGAAGTGGGTCTTCAGATATCTCTGTGGCACCTCTAGTTCGAGACTTTGTCTTGGAAGTGATGAGTATGTTTTTAGAGGATACACAGATTCCGATATGACTGGAGATATTGACTCGAGAAAGTCTACTTCGGGTTACTTGATCACGTTTGCAGGAGGAGCGGTGTCATGGCAGTCTAGGCTTCAAAAATGTGTTGCTTTATCAACTACAGAAGCAGAGTTTATCGCCATGACTGAAGCAAGTAAGGAGTTGTTCTGGATGAAGAAGTTTCTTCAGGATCCTGGCTTTGCCAAAAGCGATATGTGCTACTTTGTGACAACCAAAATGCCATGTATCTTGGTAAGAATCCAACCTTCCATTCTAAATCCAAACATATTGATACACGATATCATTGGATACGTGATATTTTGGATGCTAAGTTATTCGAGGTTGGAAAGGTCTACACTAATGATAATGGTGCTGACATGTTGACAAGGGCTTACCAAGATAGAAGTTTGAAGTCTGTTGTAGGATCGCCAGGATGACGGTCACCTCCACATAGTCGAAAGGGGGAGAATTTTTTGGGTTTGGGCTCCCTCTAATGTAGATAAAAGCCCAAGTTTTTTTTTGCCCAATGTGGGTTGCTTATCAAAGAAGGAAAAAAAAACCCATATATACATACACACACAACCAAAAAGAAAAAAAAGTTCCTGTACTCTTTACTGTGTGATAGTTTTGATCAAGCTGATGATCGGAGGTCGAAACTTTGTCGGATCGTGCTCAAATTTGGAAAGTAGCTTCCAGACTCGTTGACTGAAGTTCTAAATGGTGCAGATCGAATTTGGGTTTCTGTAAGTTGGTATTTCAGTTACTTTACAGAGGCTCTGTTTTGCTGTCACCTTCTTGCGCACAATTTCAGTTTGGCTTGTGTTTGGTCAAGTATTTGTCCATCGATTTTGTTCAAATTTGGTCAGAATTTATCAAACATATGGTTCTTGATTTATGCAAATTTTGAGCTTATTTCGAGGCCTATAGAACAGTCGTTTATGTGAAAGGAAGTGGACTGTCAGTTGTGGTGTGTAGTGCTCATCCTTTGGTGTGTTTTTTGGATTATCGTTTGATCTTTCTATTTGGCCCATTCGACCTTTGTCCCGTCACTTACTAGATGCGGAGTCTGGTGGACCAAGGTGGTGCGGCACCGGCTACATGTCCCCAAGCACGCCCTCACGATGTGGAAAGCCGTAAGAGGTCAGCTCACTACCACAACATAGTGAGCTCAAAATCATACTTAAAAATGATAAACTTACACTAAAAAGGACAAAATCATACTTAAAAAAGACAAATCGGTACTTAAAAATGATAAACTCATACTCAAAAAGGACAAATTACTATTTAAAAAGGACAAAACATCGACATAGAAATGACAGCCCACCAATATTAGAAGGACCGACCCAACTGTTAAAAAAGACAAAACCATACTTAAAAAGTACAAACCTACACTAAAAAAGATAAAACCATACTTAAAAGTAAAAAAATAAATACTTAAAATGATAAACACATACTTAAAAAGGACAAAATACTATTTAAAAAGGACAAATTATACATTAAAAATGACAAACTCGTATGTTAAAAAGGACAAAACACGAACTCTTCATTTTATCTTTGTATCCGAAGGTTGCATGGGGAAATCAAATGTTGCGTTGAGAAAAGTAAAAGTTGCATGGGGAAACCAAACGTTGCAGTGAAAATGTAATGTTGTATTGAGAAATTAAATATTGCATGTGACACAAAATTGTTATTAAATTAATTTATCTGTTGACTGGACTGACCACGTCAGACGCGTCGCGGACGCCCGCGTCCGTGTATCACGATCCTTTTACTTTGGTGGAAGAGACTTACTCACTTTACCATTATAACATGGGTTTTTATTTTTGCTCGATTGATTTTAACTAACTGAACTGCTAAACGTCGTACCAAATTTACTTAAATCGTCGTTTGCGAATTACCGTTTTGTCATTATCTCATTTCTACTTATTTTTGCTCCCAATAGGCCATCATCTTTTCATACTACAACAAAAAATAACCATGAAAAATAAAATCAGAGTAGGAATGCGGAGGTAGCAGGGGGCGACAGAGTAGGAATCCTCTTTTATTATTTTACTCCGGATATTGATATGTTTATCCGTTTATTTACGTTTGTGTTTTTCTTCCACCCCGTCACTACCAAAATCTTGCAACAGAACTTAAAATAATTTGAAATAACGCACAATTTAAATTCAAGATTTAAAATAATAATAAAAACGGGGCGTCTTAGGCAGACGCCTTCAATTTTTTATGAGACATAATAGATATTAAATGGATTGTGAACGACAAAATTGTAATTAAGACGAACGATTTAAGTAATTTTGGGACGACGTACCAATTTATGATTGTATCTGCATTATAAAAGAGCAATAGCGCGAAGTAGTGATGTAGAAAATTAATCTAAGTAAATTATAGCATAAGTAAGTGTCATTAAAGAAAATGAACATATATTTGTTTGTGAGGTTTCAAATCATGTTTGATTGGCAATGCCTACATAACTCCAATTTGAGTCACGACACTTCATATTTTTTACTTTTTTCACATCTAGAAAACATTACTTGTTACACATAATAATGTCTCTAACATCAAAGCTATATTATCAAAAATATATATATCAAAGCTATACACTTCCAACCTTGGAAAATAAAAATTATGAATTGATTATTTTTTTATCAAGCTATATCTTCTCTCTTTTAAGCTGTGTTCAAAATTATCACGATGGAAAATAAAGATTACGACGTCAATGACTCATTGCGTGACACCACCAATGGTTTAAGGATGCTTGTCGGGCATGTTCCTGATTTTTGTCTCTAAGCACGTTAGGTTATCATCAGTATACTATTATTCAAGAATTGGGCCCATCACTGAAAGTGCATTTACTGACTAACTGTTTTTCCCTTAGTATTTATTGACTTACTCTTGGTTGCAGTGATTTGATGTCGACGTAATTGGTTAGACATGAAGATTAAAGAGATATGAAAGTTGTGGTTTGTGGTTCGAAAGGGAAATTCTACAAAGATGTTTAGTTTTGAATTGAGTTGAGCTTAATTTCCAACTTATCTGACTCATTAGCACTGTTATATCCTAACCTTTTCCTTATGGGTTAATTGTGTTTAGGTGGTGGATTTGAGAAGGTTTGAGATGGACGGCTGAGATTTGGTTGAGATTAAGTATAAAGGTTTGAACTCTCTCTCTCACTTCTCTCTGTCTCTTCTCACTCGTCTCTCTCTCACTCTCCCATTCAAACTCTCTCTCTCTCTCTCTCTCTCTCTCTCTCGATTCTCTCTCAGCTTTTGGGAAGCGGAGTGCACGTGGTTGCGATCGTGTTGCCGGGGTGAGGGGATCACGTTCGAGGATTTTGCCGGAAAAGAATGAGGTTTTGCGAGGAAGCGCTCGTCGTTGTGGTGTCAGTTGTGGTTGGGGGTGAGGTCCCGAGAGCCCAGTTGGACAGTGACAATTGTGCTTTTTATTGCATGTTTCATATCATGTCTCATATTTGTGATATTCATATTTTAGGAGTTGGCATACGGGGTTTCCCAATGGGAAACTTGTAGTATTTCTATTTTAATTGTACATATATATTTTCGATTTTTTTTGTACAATAAGGATCATTCATATATTTTCTATGATTTGTTTTTCATGCATGCATCGGTTTGTTTTAATGATTGCTTAAAACACATCAAAACAAACATTGGGCTCCAAAATTCATACCTAGAAGTTCTCTAAAACTTCTTGAAGATCCGGAAACGTTGAGGATGCTTGTTACTGCGCCGGATGCCTCCAAGCATTCACCAAACTCTAAATAAGATTGGAGAGAGAAGAGCTAGCATCTCAATCTCCAATAGGGTTTAGAATCTAACTACTAACCCCTCTTTAGTTCCTTTGAGAAGAAGATATCTGAAAACTAAAACTAAACTTAAGAATTAAGGTGAAATTCTTGGAGAATTATGGAGAGAGAAGTTTGCACAAGAAGATAATGAATTAATTAATTAGGTAATGAGATAAACTTGTATTTATAAGTTCTCTCCAAATTACCTATTCACGTGCAACCACTTGCCCATGATTTCATGCAAACTTCCATCTAACCCTCGATTATTTACTAACAAACAATCTTAGCGACGAATTAAATCAATTATGGACCAATTCCATGCATGATCTAATTAATTCTTAAATTAATTCAGCAGAAAACCGTCTGGACCGGTCGACCGTTTGGAGGTTCGGTCGACCGTTCGATATTCGATCGACCGTTCGCAACAATAAAATATTTCATTGCAATGTTCGGTCGACCGACCGATAGATTCGGTCGACCGTTCCGAACAGACGAAAATTTCCTGTTATCGGCCGAGACGTGTCCGGTCGATCGTGCACCGATCGGTCGACCGTTTACCGTTAACCGGTCGACCGTTTGTGCACAGTTCTGCTGATTGGTCAAATTTCAGTTTTACTCCTACAAAATTTGACATTTCGGGATTAGTAGTAAATTCATAACTTATGTAACATATTATCCTATGTAACGATAAATCATTACACCCCATAATATTTACATCACATATGAATTTAATTTAGATTCTGATTATGTTATTGATCACAACATAATTTTGATTTTGCTTGTTCACCCCATGTGTCATATTTTCTATATGAAACCCGACACATCTTATGAACTCAAAATCCCCATTTCTTGTTTCCCAGTTTTGTGGTGTGACCTATAGGAGGATCTAAACTAAGTTGACAGTGATATTAATAACTTAATATCACAAGCTATAAGTGGTATCTAGCTACACATTATAGCTCCCAATTAGTTAGATGTCTTAATTCCACTTGAACCAAAACCCGATCCATTTAGTGATGGAGTGCACCACTTGTGTCCGTCCCTTGCCTCATGATATTAAGAATGCACACAAAGTATTATTGTGTCATCTTTGTATTAGTATTCAATTCTTGATCTCTTTAAGCTAGTTATAAATATGTGACTTAACTCAAATCACATTGTGCACATTATAACTTTGGTTTATCAAGGGGCCCACTAATATCATCACTCAATTAGGAGGGACAATGATAATCTTTTGACTAACTATCTTCTCTAACAAAAGTCATACTTAACCAACTAATGTCTTTACACTACACTCATCGATAGCTTAAGACACTAGTCTAATTAGGCACTCCTTAAGCGATCAGATATAAGTCTCATATCAAAGGACCAAAGACACAGTAAAATATTAATGACACAGAAACACATTTCTATAATATTTTACTTGTTAGGTCAATTCGGTATACAAAAGTAATATTTTCCTCTTTTGTGTACCCGTGTTGTCACTCACTTGTAGAGCTACAATGATCTATGACCAACACGACAATCTTAACTCGGTAGTAAATGTCCCATGTTTATTACCATGATTGCGAATATTTTTTGCTTTATGTAAACCAATATCTTTTAGAGTCCTACGGTTAAGGACCAAGAACCTCTTCCTTAACACTTCTAAAAGACGAATAACATAAACGAGGAACAAAATGATTTCTCATTCAATTCATAATAATTGACATTTAAAAGTAAAACTTTTAGAACACATTCTCTTTAAAACTCAGGCATAGTTTTGTTGCATTTCAGGTCGTAAGCATCAGTAGGAGGTGGTGACTGAGGACAAGAGTACTTGGACCTGATCCTTTCTTTTGTAGCTTTTGAGGTTCATGGTTACTCTTGTATTTGTTGTATATTTTTTGTTGTTGTAATCATCTTTTGATTTATATATCAGACTTTGGACCACTTATTACATATATATTATGTGGTTTGGTAATGACATCGGTGTTGATTCTTATATCTTTTAAAAGTTTTAAATTTTCCGCTGTTTCGAGGCGTTACAAGCATTATATAATTAAACGGGTAGGTCTACTCTTATTAACGCGCTATATAGTTCAACACGAACATTAAAGTTTACAACTTTTCTGTGGGACATAACAAGTCTATTCATCTTAAAACAGAAGAAGAGTTTATTTCATGATTATTGTTGAACATTTCTACTCACTTTACAAAAAAAAAATATAAAGTGAAGATTCAGACTAGAGGCAACTCAGTGAGGTTTAGTTTAGATTTTTTTTTTCGAAATTAATTTTGTTTGATGCGTTTCTAACCCTCTATCAACATCACAAGATCTTTCCAAACATGTGTTATTTTAAACACAGTAGAGATTAAAACATGTGGTAAATTATAGATGGGATTTTGGTTCACAATCTAAAATTAGGTGGGAATCAACATTTTAGGGAGAATCTCCATCAATTGTATCATGTTAAAGCTTTCAGAAGAGTAAGAATAGATGTTAGACTGTCTTCTGGGATTCAATTCTTACTCAATTGTCCGATAACTGAGAAAACCAAAAATTGTATCATGAACTATTAGTTTGAAATAACAAAGAATAATTCGGGAAAGTATGAATTAATCACAACTTTCTCTTTCATTCTGGGGAGAAAGTTGAGGGTCCAATTCGTGTGCGGTCATTTCTCAATATCTCTTCTTCAAACAAAAAACCAAACATGAAAACATCACTTGATCTTCATTTCTTTTATTTTCTCTTCATTTATCTCATGTCCAAACACATAATTAGTGTATGGTTTTTTCTTAAAAAATATAAGAAGGGTCATTTAAAGATCGAAGGGTAGCTAAGCTGATGTGGGAAAATGGTACTTATCATGTTAGTGCAACCAAAGTTCAGTTTGATGAATGTTTTTTGCTTGAACAGATTGGATCGTAATTTCAATTTTTTAACTGTTTGGGGGAAATTATATACTATAGATCTCTGCAATGGAACATGCATCCGCAAGAACGACAAATATCAAACAAAAACATGTTGGCAAGAAATTGTTTTTTTTTGCAGTCCTAATCACGCTATAGGAGAATATTATTAAGCTTATACCCAGGAATCAAACTTTGGTCTTACCATCTCCGGACCCCCGTAGTATTACTTGAGATATTCCCTTTCAAGTTTCACCAAGAAAAGAGAGATCAAACATCACTACAAGGAAAGAATTGCAACATTTTTAGAGCCACGTACTTAGACCACAGTTAACAGCACCCGGGTAGTTCTTGGGCGTCCGGTTTTCTTTTTCAGTCACGTCAGCTTCTCTCTCCGCCATGTCAGTTCAAACCAACCCCCTAAATTTTTCTTAATCACGCCTAAAAACAACTTAAACGCTTTACATACACCCACATGTCATTCTTCCTCTTCCACGTCATTGGGATCAATTCTAGGTAAAATACAAAAAAAATGTCAAACAAATTTAAGAAATATAAACAAATAAAAAACATATTTTCATAAAAAAAATTGAAAAAACGATTTTTAATTATTTGTAAATTATTTTTGAAAACAATAAAACAAAATAAAACAAAAAACAAAAAAATTAACCAATCTTGGGGGTGGTCTTACATATAAGGGGTGCATACGGGTCGGGTTGAACCCGAAAACCAACCCCAACTGGACAGGTTGGGTTGGGTAGGGGTTCGGGTTGAAGGGTCAGGTTGACCCGACCCAACCCAACTCGAACATGATTTTTTTTAAATGTAAAGCTATGGTAGTCTTGCATATTCATCATTATTCGGGTCCAACCCTTTGTTATATTCATCATTATAAAAAAATTAAATGTGAAGTTATGGTAGTCTTGCTAAAAATACGTTTGGATCCTTATAATTATTATATTTTGGTTCCTAATAATTTAAAATCCAATGTTAAAATTATTCATCCTTAAATTAAAAAATAAAATTCGGGTCCAACCCGATTTGACCCAACCCAACCCGAAAATTCGGGTCAGGTTGGGTTGAACCGCTCGGTTTTTCCCAAACTCGAGTTTTTCGGGTTAGGTCATGTTCTGACCGGAACCCGACCCATGTGCAACCTTACTTAGAGCATCCGCAGCCATGACCTAGGATATCCACTTTTTTTTTCCATGTCACGTCATCGCACCTCATCTTTCTCATTTACTATTAATCAATTAACCATGACCTAGGTCATCCCACTCTCTTTCCTCTACATCATTAATTTTCTTCTCATCTTTATTCTATTCCAAAATCATTTATATTTACCAAAAATATTAATAATCTATTTGGAAAAAAGAAAAATACCAATAAATATCGTATTTCCAAATTGCATTTATTTATTTAACACATTTATCTACAGTACACGCGTGATTCCTTTTCTCGTAGGACTGACAATCTACAATACACGTGTGATGTCTTTTCTTGTCGAACTGACAATCTACAGTATGCACATGATTCCTTATCTTGTCGGACTGACAATCTATAGTACGCGTGTGATGCCTTATCTGACTGATTTGAAATCTTGTTTGAGAATATAATTATCTTAAAACCATCTTGGGGAAACTAATAATCTGGAAAACTTGTTTCTTCCCTACTTTGTTTAAATTGTTCCCGCTGCACATCTTGTTTGCATAAGTAGGGATTCAAGCTTAAAAGTGATTAGATTTAGCGATCCATAATGAGCCTACATTTGGTATTAGAGCATAGGTGCTAAATTTTATCTACTTAATCGTAATTTAGCATGACTAACACATCTAATCATGTAGAGGGTTTGTGCACAACTCGACCTCATTTGCTTAATGGGTCAAATTATGATTATTAGAAGAATATAATGAAAATATTCTTAATCTCAAATAACCTTAGGTATTGGATTTTCCTTCAAAATCCCTACACACCCCTAAATGAAAAACTTGCCACTTTGACTAGAGCTAAAATGAAAGAATATGAGATGAACTCTAGTATAATGAACATCCTATTTTGTGGCTTAAATGAGGAAGAATACAATAGGATTAGACGGTGTGAAAGTGCATATGAGATTTGGCATAGACTACAAATGCATTATGAGGGAGATAGTAAAACTAAAGAAACTCGCATTAGTCTCCTCATGTATAAATATGAAATTTTCACTATGCAAATCGGTGAGAACATAAGTGAAATGAACACTCGCTTCACCGATATCACTAATTCTCTTTTGGTTCTTGGAAGAAAAAATAGTGAAGGAGAGATCACAAGGAAGTTCCTCTGATCGCTAAGCAACAATTGGGAAGACAATGTGGTTGCAATTGAAGAAGCACATGACATATCCCAACTAAAAATGGAGGAGCTAATTGGAAACCTCATGGCCTATGAGCTCCAAATAAGTCATCGGAAGAAGAATGAAGCTTCCAAGAAGAATAAATCATTGGCATTACATGCAAAATCAATTGAGCCAATGAGAAGAGAAGAGAATGAGGACATTGAAGTCCTTGCTCAAGACTTCTTCAAATTCCTCAAGAATGATAAGAAAGTAATGAGAGAAAGAAGAGGAAGAAGAAGTGAGAAGAGAGAAGAGAGAAAAAGAAACGGAGAAGGAAGTGAGTGAAAATGAGAGAAGAGAAAGGGAGGAGAAAAAGGACAGAAGGGAGAGAAGAAGAGAAAAGGAGAAGAGCAAGAGAAGAGGAGGAAGCTCACAAAGCCACTTGGGATGACTCTTCTGTTGGATTTCTAGTTTAATTGCACATATATATTTTTGAAAATTTATGCACAATAAGGATCAATTACAATTTTTCTACAATTTGTTTCATGCATGCATCGGTTTGTTTCAATAACTAGTTTCAAAACTTTATTAAAACAAACATGGGCTCCGAAATTCATACTTAGAAGTTCTCTAAAACTTCTTGATGATCCGGAGACGTTGAGGATGCTTGTTGCTGCGCCGGATGCCCCCGAGTATTCACCAAACTCTAAACAAGATCGGAGAGAGAAGAGCTAGCCTCTCAATCTCCAATATGGTTTAGAATCTAACTACTAACCCCTCTTTAGTTCCATTGAGAAGAAGATCTCTGAAAACTAAAACTAAACTTAAGAATTAAGGAAATTTCGTGGATAATTATGGAGAGAGAAGTTTGCACAAGAATATAATGAATTAATTAATGAGCTAATGATATAAACTTGTATTTATAAGTTATCTCCAAATTACCTATTCATGTGCAACCTCTTGCCCATGATTTTATGCAAACTTCCATCTAACCATCCATTATTTGCTAACAAATAATCTTAGTCACGAATTAAATCAGTTATGGACCAATTCCATGCATGATCTAATTCATTCTTAAATTAATTCTGCATAAAACCGTCTGAACTGGTCGACCATTTAGAACGAGTTTCGGTCGACCGTTCGTAACAAAAAATATTTCATCGCGATGTTCGGTCGACCGACCGATTATACTAGGTCGACCGAAAACGAACAGACGAAATACATGTTATCGATGCAACATTCGGTCGACCGTTTTTGCACAATACTTGCAGACTTGTCAAATTTCGGTTTAACACAGTTTTGTGGTGTGACCTATGAGAAGATCTAAATTAAGTTAGCAGTGATATTAAGAGTTTAATATCACAAGCTATAAGCGGTATCTAGCTACACATTTTAGCTCCCAATTAGTTAGATGTCTTAATTCCACTCGAACAAAACCCGATCCATTTAGTGATGGAGTGCACCACTTGTGTCCGTCCCTTGCCTCATGATATTAAGAATACACACAAAGTAGTATTGTGTCATTTTTGTATTAGTATTCATTTCTTGATCTCTTTAAGCTAGTTATAAATATGTGACTTAACTCAAATCACATTGTGCACATTATAACTTTGCTTTATCAAGGGGCCCACTAAAATCATCACTCAATTAGGAGGGGCAATGATAGTCTTTTGACTAACTATCTTCTCCAATGAAAGTCATACTTAACCAACTAATGCTTTTACACTACACTCATCGATAGCTGAAGACACTAGTCTAATTAAGCAATTCTTAAGTGATTGGATACAAGTCTCATATCAAAGTACCAAAGACACAGTAAAACATTAATGACACAGAAAACAAAATTCTATATATTTTACTTATTAGGTCTATTCAGTATACAAAAGTAGTATTTTCCTCTTTTGTGTACCCGTGTTGTCACTCACTTGTAGAGCTACAATGATCTATGACCAACACAATAATCTTAACTCGGTAATTAATGTCTCATGTTAATTACTATGATTGCGAATATCTTTTGTTTTATGTATACCAATATCTTTTAGAGCTCTACGGTTAAGGACCAAGAGTCTCTTCCTTAACACTTCTAAAAAACGAATAACATAAACAAGGAACAAAATGATTTCTCATTCAACTCATAATAATTGACATTTAAAAGTAAAACTTTTAGAACACATTCCCTTCATCTTCATCAGCATCATCAGCATCCTCCTTGCAAAGTAGAAGAGAAGTTGCTCACTCATGCTTCATGGCTATTGAGGATGAACAAAGTGAGGTAGCTTATAACTCTTGCTCTACTAGATCTTATTCATGCTCAACTAAATCACACTCTAGTGAAAGCTCAAAATCTAATACTAATAATGATTCATATACACATGATGAGCTTCAAAATGCATTTCATGATTTAGTTAAACAATATGAGTTCATTTGTGTAAAGAACAAGAATGCTAGAAAGCAAATAAATGATCTCCAATACCAAATTGAAATGATCATGAATGAGAAAAATGAGGTGATTGCTAGACATGAAAAATATGCATTAGAACATAGTAATCCAAATGCAACACCTATTGATGTTGAACAACTAGATCTTAGAGCTTCTAATGAACAATTAAGAAAAGATCTAGAAAGGTTCACAAATGGAACCAAAATGCTTGACATGCGTCTAGGTAGTCAAAGACAATCTTTAGATAAACATGGCATAGGATACAATGCCAAATTGAAAAACCATGTATCTCATACTACTCTAAATGACAAGTATTTGTTTGTCAATCGAAGTTCTTCAAGTGTGTGGGCTCCCAAAACCAAAATGGTTTGGGTTCCTAAAGCTAATGTTCAAGGACCCAAAGTTGTTTGGGTACCTAGATCTACACTTGTAGGTACTTGAAGAAGGATGGGAGATCGGTAGTGACCGGGCAAGCTTGGAAAGTCGAATCCAAAGCCGGTTGTACTAGCGAAAGGAAAATTGGAACCACTTTTGAGGAATGTAAATTGGGTAACATTCGTTTACCATCTGTTGACAAAAAAAACATCCCAAATCAAAATAAAATTTTCAATGATTGTCGACCAATTATCATCCCAACTTAGTGGAAACATAGGCAATTTGGAGCTCTATCGAGACGAAGACTAAGCAAATTAAATCGAAATGAAAATTAAGAAATTATTTATCTCTTGATCTATGTTTATTAAATTGGATATGAAAATAGTCAAAACATCAAGAGATATGGAATATCACAAGATGTAAGGGCGAAAATGAAACTTTGCCACTAAATAAATAAAATAATTTTGTTGATTTTAAGCATATACGTAATAAATTTACTATCTTATTTTCAAACAAAAAAAAGATAGATCAAGGTCATACATACACGTTCATGCATGCAAAACCACCTCCACCTTGACCACTACATCCCACTTTGACCCTCACCTTTAATGAATGTAGATGAGAATTAACCTTATGCTTAGTCATCTTAGTTTCACCAACCACAACATGAATCTTAACTTCCAATACATGATCACATACGTTCACCCATGATGTCCTTAACATCCTTGTCATCACCATCCTATATATACCCTGTTAATTCCTTGGAGGGGGAGAGTTTTTTTTCTTTTGGGGACAGACATCAAAAAAAAATCGTGAGAAGATAAAGGAGGAAAAGAGGGTAACGTGAGGGAGCTGAGAAGAGTTTGTTCGTTGTTGAACAGAGGGAGATCAACATCCTCCCAACAATCAACAGACGCCGGTTTCATCCAACGTCGACTCCAACTCTGCGGCCGTGCCGACTCCAGCAACAACAACTCCGGCTTCATTAAACGTCCACAGCAATTCCGGCAAGTGCAGCATTAGCACCGGCGATCGTTTCGTCGAAATAATAATAATAACAATAATTTTAATAAAAATGTGCACGGGTGGCTACTCCCTTGGGGATCCATACCCATCCGTGTACTTAACGACCGTTCCGGCATCCTCCTTTTAAGGAATCGAACCCGGACGGTCGCCCATTTGGCCAAACGGCCACCTCCCTTGGGGAATCGTGCCCGTTTGGCTTGGGAAAAATATGTCATCCCAGCTTCTTCCTTTTGAGGAATCGAACCCGGTTTGATCGTTCATATTTTTTGGCAAAACAAAAAAACGCCGGAAGGCTGCCAAAATTATCTCAGAAATTAAAATTAAAACTTGTGAGTATATACTCGAGAATAAATGTGAACAATATCGAATGCGTCTTGATCAAGACCAAAGAGGAATAAAAGTGGTGAATTTCCATCTGAAATCCAGAGGGGACATATGATATTGTGTGTGATCTGAAATCAAATGCTTCAGACCCATGATCTCCAAAATTAAACGAAAATTATTATAAGTGCATAGATCTTGCAATACATATTTTATCGGTCGTGAATCTCATGATCACGTTGAATGTAACCTAGCATTGTGATTTAAATTGCAAAAGAACCTCTGTTTGGAAACTTTTCAAACCAATGAATCGCATTGTTATTGGATTAATCTAAGGATTAAGATGATGTTTGCCCAAAGCACTGACACGTGGCGCACTCTCATTGGTTGCGCATTAGGGTTTTGGGTGGGGCCATTTATATAAGGAGGGGAGCCTCCCATTGGATGGACTAATTCTTGTGTGCAAACCCTACCCCCACCAAACCCTAGCCGTCACCTCTCCCTCTCTCTCTCCCATTCGTCCCTCCACATCCACCAAGCCAAATCCGTGGACTCTTGGGTTGTGGACTCTTGCTTCTTCTCCAAGAGAGTAGAAGACCGACCGGTGAGAAGGATTCCTTAAGGTGACCTCCGATCTTCCTTCCGCTGCCACAGGTTCTCTCCAAGAAAGGTACTCCTGAACCTGTAGAATCGTTATTTGCTTACATTGGTACCAGAGCCATCTCAGTTACCTTCGAATCCTCACCATGCTTGATGAATTTTTGTTTTATGATAATCTGATATGAGATAAAAACAAAATATTCGGTGGTTATGTTTTTGGAGAAAGAAAGAAAACAGAAAATCAGCATTGCTTATTTACATGATGCGCATGTTATATATGTTGATTGTTCATGATTTTTTTTTCTTTCAAATTCGTTTTCATATTCTGGAAATGAAAACTCAGAGGTTTTTGATCTTTAAATGAAACAATATGATCATTCATTTAGAGATATAAGTGGTGCATGTTTGCTGATTTCTTTCTAACATGCAATTAGGGTTTAGACTAGTTTCTACATGTTGCGCATGTTATGGTTCATTAGAGCATGCATCTAGGGTTAGATTTTGCTCCTCCATTCTTGCGCATATGTGCATGGTTTAAGATGGATTTTTCCTGATTTTATTTCGAGCCAATATGATATGTTGCTCTCCTATCATTGCACATACATAGATGTGACCAGAATTCTGTTTTTCTGTGTTGTTACCTCTATTCTTTGTGCATGTATTAGATAAAATCAGAAGTTATTTTCCATGTTGATTCTTCTAAATCATGCACATGTATACATGAAATAATATGTCTATTTTTCCTGATTTTTATGAATTAGGGTTAGATATTATTTATTCTAATCTTTGAGCATGTATACATGAATATTGAGTTACCATATTGTATATTTCGTTTTTTTTTTGGAATGAGAGCATTCATTTCATTTGAAATGCATGCTTTATGATTGAATGCACATATATGTTAATCTCATTAAGGATTATTCGGATTTCATTTATGATTGAATGCACATATATGTTAATCTCATTAAGGATGCATTTCATTTGAAATGCATCCTTTATGATTGAATGCACATATATGTTAATCTCATTAAGGATATTTCGGATTTTTTTTGGAATAATTGCATGCATTTCATTTGAAATATTTCCTTTATGATTGAATGCACATATATGTTAATCTCATTAAGGATATTTCGGATTTCTTTTGGGATGATTGCATGCATTTCATTTGAAATATTTCCTTTTCATCAAATGTGCATATATGTGATGCCATCCACCAAAGAATTTCGAATTTTTCTTTCCATTACAAGTAGCATAATTATTGTTGATTGCATGCTTATATTGATTATGGAAAGATTGGCTAATTCTGAAATTTTTGGAAAGATATTATGGGCTGGAATTTTATTGCCTTAAAAATATGTTTGGATGCTTTCCTTTGATGCAAAAAATGTGTTGTTCTCCACCATATAATTTCGAATTTTTTCTTTCCATTAGAAGTAGCATAATTATTATTGATTGCATGATTATATTGATTATGGAAAGAAGAAAAAAATTCTGTTTTGAGAATGATTATTGTGGAGATTGGTTGTCATTACCTAACACGTTTTTTTGCCTATTTTCGTGCCCCATTCATGCATTGTTTCCTTATGCATTACTTCCTTATTGTTTGAATGATGTGCACACTTTATGATATTTTTTCATACGTCGGATTGTGCTAACGTATGGAAAGATTGTGGCTATGTGGAATGAATGATTCCTGATTTTATTTACTGCCTTATTGAGAGATGAGCGTAATTTCATTCATTTATTTCCATTTGCAATAGTTATCGCAATGGACTGTAATATTTATGGACTGTAATAATTATGGACTGTGGACTGTTTATTGCCCTAAGGAGACGAGGGGCTCCTTTATTTTTATTATTGCGATATTATTGCTATAAGACTCATGCAGGTTCCGTCGACGAGGCTAAATCCCTAATGGGGATCATTAGCTCGATATTGAAGTAATGTAGTAATCATATCTGTGTGATGTTGATTTTTTTTTTGAAAACCGTTTTTTTGGGAACTCGCATGCCTAGTGGGAGTTGCAAGGTTGAAGTGTTTTGTGTAAACCACCTTGCAACCGGCGGCAAATATTTTTTATTTGCTGATTTACCATGATTTGAAACGTTTTTTTGGGTCATTAAATCATGATGGAGCTCAATATCTAGATTAGTAAAATGGCTTTATTAACTATTGCATGAGGATTTGATCGAATGCTTTATGTTTTCTTTTGGTCTGAATGCTATAGCTATTAAGTCAGTTTATTCTTTATGATTATTGTAGCTCGTTATATTTTATGCTAGAACTCATGTATCGCTATGTATTTTGATTGTCCTAGATTCTTTATGGCTGCTTCCAAAAGCATCGTCGCTGATCTGACTCGAGGAGATAAACTCAATGAAAGAAATTATGATCAGTGGCATCGTAAAATTGAGTATCTCTTAGAGGATCAGGACATGTTAGAAAAATAAACCAATCTATGTCTCCCCCCGAGGAGGGGAATACTGCGCAACATCGCAGAAACTTGGATGTTTATAATGCATGGAAAAAGAAAGACTGAATTGCTCGAATCACAATTCTAAGTTCAATGAGGGACGATCTGTTACTGCGGTTCGAAAAGTTTCGAACTGCAAAGGCCTTGTGGGAAGCTGTGAAGTTTCAGTACGGAGTGACCTCTGTCACAAGGGCCCGTCAGCTTGGGCTCATGTTTGATGGGTATAAAATACGCCAAGGTCACACGATGAGGCAGCATATTACCGCAATGTCAAACATGATAAGTGAGCTGAGCGCTGCCGGTCGTGCTAAGACCGATGAGGAGCAAGTGTCTGCTCTCATCAGATCGTTGCCTTCAAAGAATTGGGAGCATATGAAGGTCCATCTGACTCATGCTGATGACATCGGGACATTTGACCAGGCCGCAAAACACCTAGAGCTGGAGGAGGACCGCATGCTTGCGGAAGCCCCTCTAACTGAAGTACTTGCTGCTGAGGCTGGCGCTCCTCGGAGGAGTGCAGGTTTTAAGCGCAAAAGAGATAGAGCTCAGGGTTTTAAAGGCAAGAAGGGTGCAAATGCAAACAAAACAGAAAACAAAGATGGAAAGAAACAACCTCGAGGATCCAGAGGTGGGAAAGATAAGTCTAATGTGACTTGTTTTAACTGCCGAAAGACTGGACATTTTGCTCGTGAGTGCACTGAGCAAAAGGAAATTACTGTGTGTAATCCCTCGAATTGTAACGTGACTAGTTCTGTGATGCTCACTGATTATTCTCCTATGTGGATTGTGGATTCAGGTGTCACGAACCACGTAACAAAGGATCGTTCTGCCTTAGTGGAATATCACCGTGTTCCAAGTGGGAGGCGAATAAACATGGCAAACAACACTAGCATTGAAGTTCTTGGAGTTGGCACATGCAAAGTGGCTTTGCGAAGTGGCCAGATCCTATTACTTCACGACGTGTTGTATGCACCAGCTATACGGCGAAATATTATTTCTGTTGTTGTCTTGACGAGACATGGTTTTAAAGTTGTTTTTGAGAACAATGATATGGGTTTATACCTTTCTAACATTTATTATGGACGTGCTTTTCTTTCTGACGGTTTTATTGTGTTGGACGCAATTTATGATTTCAATCATAACGCGAGTGCCTTTATGAGCCAAAGCTCCATGAATAATGATTCAGTTATGTGGCATGCTAGACTAGGACACATTGGTGTTTACCGGATGAACAGGTTGGCAAAGGAGGGGGTATTAGGAGAATGCTCCAAATTTGAATTGCTGACCTGTGAATCTTATCTAGCTGGAAAGGCAACTAGAAAACCGTTCGGAAAAGCCATTAGGGCTACTTCTCCTTTAGAACTAATTCACTCAGATATTTGTGGACCTTTGAATGTGCGTACTAGACATGGACAAAGTTACTTCATCACATTCATTGATGACTTCACGAGATATGGTCATATTTATCTTATTTCTCACAAGTCAGAAGCTCTAGAATGTTTTAAGAAATTCATGAGCTTAGTTGAGAATCAGTTGGATAATAAGATAAAAACTCTTAGAACGGATAGAGGTGGTGAGTATCTCTCCATAATGTTCAAGGAGTTATGTGATGAAAAGGGGATATCTAGACAACTCACTATGCCTTATACTCCTCAGCAAAATGGTGTTGCCGAGAGAAGGAATAGAACGTTGCTAGACATGGTTAGATCCATGATGGCGCATGCGAGCTTACCAATTTCGTTTTGGGGAGATGCTCTAATGACTGCTGCCTATATCCTCAATAGAGTTCCAACAAAATCGGTTCCCTCAACTCCATATGAGTTATGGACAGGACGGAAGCCTGATTTTAGTCTGCTGCGTCCTTAGGGATGCGCGGCATACATTCATTCTACTAGTCACCGATATGGAAAACTAGGACCTAGAGGGAAAAAGTGTATCTTTGTAAAATACAGTGATTTCTCCAAAGGTTATGTTTTTATCGGGGTAGACGAGAATGAAAGAAGGACGGAACTGGAGTCTAGGGATGCCAGATTCTTGGAAAATGATTTTCCAACCCTTGCTGGAGCTATCAAAGAGTCAGTGGACTTCTTTGAACAACAAGATGAGGACATTGCAACTCCACGGGATCATGATCTGGAAGTTGAACATGAGGTTCCACCAGTCGATCCTAGTGGGAGCAGCAATGCTGAGGATCCGATAGCTCTCACGGAGGATGAGCCATCAGATATCCATCTGCGTCGAAGCAAACGCAGGCTCATTCCTCGTAGGCGGTTTCGCTTAGAGGAAGAGGCCCTCATGATAGCTCAAGAAGAAATTGATTATGAATCATCCGGGATGACAGTAATCGATGAGCAAGAACCGGAGACCTTGAAAGAGGCTTTGGAAGGTCCAAATGCTAAAGAGTGGTTAGAATCTATAAAGGAAGAGTTGGAGTCGATGAAAGTTAATCGAGTCTGGGACTTGGTCGACTTACCGCCGAACCGAAAGGCCATTGGGGCCAAGTGGATCCTCAAGATTAAGAGGAAGGCGGATGGATCTATTGATAGATTCAAGGCTAGACTGGTAGCTAAAGGCTACACCCAAAGAGAAGGCGTGGATTTTAAGGAAACCTTTTCACCCGTGGTTAGGTTTGCCTCCATCCGCCTTCTACTAGCTATTGTAGTTCAGATGGACTTAGAGCTTTACCAAATGGATGTAAAGACTGCTTTTCTCAATGAAGAACTTGAGGAGGAGATCTATATGGATCAACCTCAAGGTTTTGAAGTCAAAGGACAAGAGCGCAAAGTGTGCAAGCTCAACAAGTCCTTGTATGGCTTAAAACAAGCATCTAGACAGTGGAACATTCGCTTCCATCAAGCTATATCAGAGAATGTGTTCTCTATGCTTGAGGAAGATCACTGTGTGTACGTTAAGAGATCCAATGGTAAATTTGTCATTCTGACCTTGTATGTTGATGACATACTCATGGCTGGCAATAGCAAAGAGTTGCTGAAATCCACTAAAGAGTGGTTGTCCTCCACATTTGATATGAAGGACATGGGTGAAGCTAGCTACGTCCTTGGTGTCAAGATAGTTAGAGATAGGTCCAAGAGACTTCTGGGATTGTCTCAAGAGACTTACATTAACAACATCTTGAAGAAATACCACATGGACAAATGCAAACCAATCGACACTCCTGTTGAGAAGGGTTTACACTTAAGCCTTGATAAGCATCCTGAGACTCCTGAAGAGAATGCCAAAATGGACAAGGTTCCATACTCCAATGTTGTGGGAAGACTCATGTACTCTATAATGTGTACTAGGCCAATTGTTATGTTGTGGGCATGGTGAGTCGATACCAGTCCAACCCAAGCATGGAGCATTTTGTGAAGGACATCATAGCGAGAAAGGAAGTTGTGTTAAGACATGTGTCTACTAGTCTTATGGTAGCTGACCCTCTTACCAAAGCCATAGCTAAGGACTCATTTGTGTCTCATGTGAAGTCCTTAGGCTTACGCAGACTTTGATGTATTGGCATGTCTGACTTTCTTTTATGAGTGATTGTGTTTTTCCTTTCGACTATATCTGTTTGGTTGATGTAGTTGTTCTAGCATAAAATATTATTCTGTCAATAGGCTGAAGAATACTTACTCACACGAGCGTTCGCCTCTGGCGCTTTTTGATAGCGAGCAGAGATGAGACTGATCATGAAGAGATCTTGTATGATAGATCCAGAGTAGTTCATAATAGGACAGTCGCCTTGATTAGGAATCAAGATGAGATCCTCTATGTTGGTGAGGATTGACATGAATGTTCCCACGATTCATGTGACCTATAGAAGCCAAGTGCGAGCATCACATTGTGGGGATCGTAAGGGGCCCTCTAGTGATCGTAATTAAACAAGATGCGGAATTAAAAACTAATTACGAACTAACAACTAATCATGCAAGGGTTATTCTAAGAGATAGAGAACTTGCAAACCAACGTTGAAGTCGACGCCCGATTTAACGAAGTTCGGCACCCTCCCCGGGTCCTAGTCCTCACTCACAAGCCCCGCTCGTCCCTCGAGCCTCGCTTGTGGTTTCCACTATCCGATCTCCGTTACCGGGCCGAGATCAACGCCTTTACAAACCCGAGCCTCGCGAACAACCTCGCCTCGCCCGTGTCTCCTCTCACAACCCGAGAGGGAGCTTCCTTGAAGCTATTACAACTCTTGTGATTTGGATGAAAGAATGGAATCACAACTCTTGCTAATGACACTCTAACTTTGAGCACACTTGGATTATGATATGGATCTAGGAATACAAGTGGCGAAGTTTTGGCTTGAGTGTATATGATTTGAGCTTTGAAGGTTTGGGAAAGATAGCACAAGGATACTTGATGTTTGGAGAGTGTAGTGCTTGTTGTTGTGCTTCTAATGAGGTCCTTATATAGGCTTCAAAGCTCTTAGAGCCGTTGGGGAGTGGGTGAGAAAGTTGACCCATGAAATGTGATGATGTGACAAAAGTTCGGGCAGAATTTGCACGCTCTTCGGTAGACCGTTAACCCAACGGATTACCGAAGATGGTCTTTTCGGTTTACCGAATTCTATTCGGTGAACCGCTCACTCAACTCCAGTAGCTCACTAACTAGCAACCCTAATATAATTCGGTTTACCGAAACCTATTCGGTGAACCGTTCCAAACTGGACAGTAAGATTGGTAGGGTTCTGTTTATGCTAAGTTCGGTTGACCGTCTATACTTCGGTGCACCGTTCAAGAGTGGACAGTAAAGATTTGGTGCGACTCGGTGAACATGTTCGGTAGACCGTGATATGTTCGGTTGACCGATACATGTGCGGATTTTCGGCTGACATAGTGTGTGAAATTGGTTTATCGATAACGGTCAAGTTAAATAGCCGTTAGTCTCCTAAATCAATATGATTCGGTCGACCGAGTGAAGTTCGGTGTACCGAATATGGATAAGTCAATTTGGCTTTAGGTCAAGATTTAAATACGACCGTTGGAGCAAAGTCCAAAACCGGTCCAGGCTAATTCGGTCTACCGAAGGTGGTTCGGTATACCGAGGTGGTTATTCCAGGGAACACCTAAAGGATTCTACACGGTTGACCGCAAGGTGTTCGGTGGACCGAACTCTACAAGATTCGGTTTACCGAGAAGGGGTCGGTTAACCGTGGGGATACGGGACAGAATCCTAATGTGCTCAAGTTTACATTAATCCTTAGGACTCAAATTATACTACATTACATATTGGTCCAAAGCTTGATTACATGTCTTGAGTCTTTATCTTCTTGTCCCCAAGCTCCTTAGCTTGATTCTTCATCAACTTATTAAGAATATCGCAAGTACACGAATATATATGCAATGCATGTATTCATGTTTGCTTACTTTGATTGTCTAGGTTGATTGATTAAATATAGATTAAGATTAGATTACTTAATCATCAAAACTAAATAAAGATTAAGGCTAAAAAGCCAACAATCTCCCCCTTTTTGATGATGGCAAATCTATATCTTAATATTTTGAGTTCAATTGTATTTCTCCCATTTCTATATGTTTTGTTTCTTAACATATATGTAATCTATGCATTTACAAGATTTCTCCCCCTAACAACATGCATAGTTTATTTAAAATTGAAGCTCATCTTAATTCTTCTCCCCCTTTGACATCAATCAAAAAGCAAACATTAAGCATTTGATGCAAAGGTAAGAGATATCTAACTCTCCCCCTTAATTATATGATTTTGTACTTTAAGGCTCCCCCTATCAATTAGGCTAAATAGCAACAATGAGTATTAACAATTAAGTGCATTTCTATTCTCCCTCTTAGCCTATTTAACATCCATTTTACAATTTTACATTTATGATTATGGATGTTGTTATACGATATGCAATGAATAGGGTATAAGATATGCAATGAATTATATTATAAGATATGTCTATTAAGCTCTAAAATTTAGATTAGAATCAATCAAAATTTATACCGTCGTGACGCTTTGAATTGACTCAACCCGTATTCGGTGATGCAACCGGCTTTAAATTTTTCTTTGAAGCTCATCCGATCACCACCGATTTCCTCCTTCAAGTACCTACAATTGAAGATTTTGGTACCCATTTTTGCTTGGGTCCAATCATGTTAGTTTTTGGAACCCAAACCATTTTGGTTTTAGGTGCCCAAATACTTGAGGAAGTTTTTTTCACTACAAAATGCTTTCCATTCAAAGTAGTGTGAATAACATGGTTCTTAAAGTTATTAGCATAAAAACCTATACCATGTTTATCTAGTGATTGTCTTTGACTACCAATAAGCATATCAAGCATTTTCTTTCCACTTGTGAATTTTTCAAGATCCTTTTGTAATTGAACATTCTTAGCAATTAGATCTTGAATATCAACACTACATGAAGGTTTTGCATTTAGAGTTGCAATTTCATCAATCAATTGAGTGTTCTCTAATGCAATTTTATCATGACTAGCAAGTAATTCATTCTTATCATTCATGATAGATTCAATTTGAGATTGTAGCTCATTGATTTTCTTTCTTGCTAGTTTATTCTTTTGACAAATTTTCTCAAAATTTTCAAGCAATTCATTGAATTTACATTGAAGTTCATTATATGCATTTGAATCATTTGAATCATGACTAGAGCAAGAAGATACCTCACTATCATCGTCTTCTATTGCCATGAAGCACATTGAGGCGAATTCGCCTTCAATTGATGAAGATGATGAAGTGTCCCAAGTAGCTTTAAGAGCTTTCTTCTTCTTCTCTTTTCTCTTGCTCTTCTTCTTCTCTTTTCTTCTTTCTTTCTCTTCTTTGAGAAATTGTTGTGTCGCCAATTGTTCCTCGATATCACAATCTCCTTTTATCGAATTGGCGACGGCGTGTAGCCCTAAGGATTTCTTGACTCTCTTCTTATTTCGGTCTCTCATTTGTATCTCATATGTCATGAGACTTCCCATGAGTTCTTCAACAGACAATTTCGTTAGATCTTGCGCTTCTTCTATTGCAGTTGTCTTTTCTTCCCAATCGTCGTTGAGAGACCGGAGAATCTTCCTTGTTATTTCTCCCTTGCTAAAAATCTTTCCAAGAGCACTAAGGGAGTTAATAATTTCGGTGAAGCGAGTGTGCATCTCGCTTATGTTTTCACCAGGTAGCATATGAAACAATTCATATTTATGCATGAGTAGATTAATCCTAGTTTCTTTTAATCTAGTGGATCCCTCATGATGCATTTCTAATGTGTGCCAAATTTCATATGCACTTTCACACCCTCTTACTCGATTATATTCATTTTCATTTAAACCACAATATAACATATTCATAATGCGGGCATTAATTTCCGCCTCCTTAATTTTGGGTTTAGGTAAAGAAATAATCTCATCATCATTTGGTGGGGTGTATGATTTTAAAATAAAAGTCCAAAATTTTAAATCATGAGATTGCAAATATATTTTCATCCTCTTTTTCCAATAATCATAATTTAGGCCATTAAAAAGAGGTGGTTTATTAGTTGATAAACCCTCACTATGATTAGATTGAGCCATGCTAATATTTTGATTAAGAAAATAAATTTAGCTAACAAGGCTCTGATACCAAATGTGGGGATCGTAAGGGGCCCTCTAGTGATCGTAATTAAACAAGATGCGGAATTAAAAACTAATTACGAACTAACAACTAATCATGCAAGGGTTATTCTAAGAGATAGAGAACTTGCAAACCAACGTTGAAGTCGACGCCCAATTTAACGAGGTTCGGCACCCTCCCCGGGTCCTAGTCCTCACTCACAAGCCCCGCTCGTCCCTCGAGCCTCGCTTGTGGTTTCCACTATCCGATCTCCGTTACCGGGCCGAGATCAACGCCTTTACAAACCCGAGCCTCGCGAACAACCTCGCCTCGCCCGTGTCTCCTCTCACAACCCGAGAGGGAGCTTCCTTGAAGCTATTACAACTCTTGTGATTTGGATGAAAAAATGGAATCACAACTCTTGCTAATGACACTCTAACTTTGAGCACACTTGGATTATGATATGGATCTAGGAATACAAGTGGTGAAGTTTTGGCTTGAGTGTATAGGATTTGAGTTTTGAAGGTTTGGGAAAGATAACACAAGGATACTTGATGTTTGGAGAGTGTAGTGCTTGTTGTTGTGCTTCTAATGAGGTCCTTATATAGGCTTCAAAGCTCTTAGAGCCGTTGGGGAGTGGGTGAGAAAGTTGACCCATGAAATGTGATGATGTGACAAAAGTTCGGGCAGAATTTGCACGCTCTTCGGTAGACCGTTAACCCAACGGATTACCGAAGATGGTCTTTTCGGTTTACCGAATTCTATTCGGTGAACCGCTCACTCAACTCCAGTAGCTCACTAACTAGCAACCCTAATATAATTCGGTTTACCGAAACCTATTCGGTGAACCGTTCCAAACTGGACAGTAAGATTGGTAGGGTTCTGTTTATGCTAAGTTCGGTTGACCGTCTATACTTCGGTGCACCGTTCAAGAGTGGACAGTAAAGATTTGGTGCGACTCGGTGAACATGTTCGGTAGACCGTGATATGTTCGGTTGACCGATACATGTGCGGATTTTCGGCTGACATAGTGTGTGAAATTGGTTTATCGATAACGGTCAAGTTAAATAGCCGTTGGTCTCCTAAATCAATATGATTCGGTCGACCGAGTGAAGTTCGGTGTACCGAATATGGATAAGTCAATTTGGCTTTAGGTCAAGATTTAAATACGACCGTTGGAGCAAAGTCCAAAACCGGTCCAGGCTAATTCGGTCTACCGAAGGTGGTTCGGTATACCGAGGTGGTTATTCCAGGGAACACCTAAAGGATTCTACACGGTTGACCGCAAGGTGTTCGGTGGACCGAACTCTACAAGATTCGGTTTACCGAGAAGGGTTCGGTTAACCGTGGGGATACGGGACAGAATCCTAATGTGCTCAAGTTTACATTAATCCTTATGACTCAAATTATACTACATTACATATTGGTCCAAAGCTTGATTACATGTCTTGAGTCTTTATCTTCTTGTCCCCAAGCTCCTTAGCTTGATTCTTCATCAACCTATTAAGAATATCGCAAGTACACGAATATATATGCAATGCATATATTCATGTTTGCTTACTTTGATTGTCTAGGTTGATTGATTAAATATAGATTAAGATTAGATTACTTAATCATCAAAACTAAATAAAGATTAAGGCTAAAAAGCCAATACACATGTGGCGCCAGGTAACACCTGTATGGTGTTAAGGCGACAATGATGAAGCTCGGGTCAGGCGCAGAGGGGGTGCGACTGGACTAAGACTTGTATGGTGTTGAGAGACAGACATACTATTGTGTGCAGTATGATCCACCATAGCATGTTTGTCATACAACATGTGTTGAGCGACCATTTGGAAGTGAAAGGGTGGATCCCTGCTCCTTCACTGTGTGAGTCCAAGACTTGATTGTCATTTAGTTGCCCTCAGTGACCTTTGACGACACCATGAAGCAAAGAGTTGATGTGGCTACTTTGGGATGTTATCTATGACCATGAGAGATTCGGTCTAAAGAGGCATCTTCGGGAAAGGAGTCAACTCTGAGTGTAATGGTGGTCTGGGGCGAAGGGAAAGGTTTGACTCGACTGCACTAAAAGTATTTGCTGGACCCAACTGTATTGGATACAGTAGCAAGTACCTTGAGGACAAGAAGGTATTCTCTCCGAGGGATCGAGATACCGTTCATGTCAAGTGAGTTTCTGAGTAAACCTGGGGAACAGTGATGTGCATTTGACTGCTTAATTGTTATTTTTGTGAGGATGTTGTCATTCTGGCCTTCTAGTAAGGTTTCTAGTTTGAGACTCCTAAATTGCAGGTGCATCACCGGTCGCACGACCCATTTGTCCGTATGATCGGAAGAGTACATGTGTCGGGGACACATATGATCTTGTATCAGGGATACATGATCAGAGACTTGCGTATTGTGGATGCATTCTTGGAAGAGAGAAATAGTTGTATATATCAGGGATGTATACATATGTGTCGGGGACACATGAAGAGGTGATACATTGTCATCTTATGATTGTATGTATCAGGGATATATACGTATGTGTCAGGGACACAAAAGAAGATGATGTGTTGTTGACGTGCTATTGTGCAAGTGGGAGATATTGGATTAATCTAAGGATTAAGATGATGTTTGCCCAAAGCACTGACACGTGGCGCACTCTCATTAGTTGCGCATTAGGGTTTTGGGTGGGGTCATCTATATAAGGAGGGGAGCCTCCCATTGGATGGACTAATTCTTGTGTGCAAACCCTAGCCCCACCAAACCCTAGCCGCCACCTCTCCCTCTCTCTCCCATTCGTCCCTCCACATCCACCAAGCCAAATCCGTGGACTCTTGGGTTGTGGACTCGTGCTTCTTCTCCAAGAGAGTAGAAGACCGACCGGTGAGAAGGATTCCGTAAGGTGACCTCCGATCTTCCTTCCGCTGCCACATGTTCTCTCCAAGAAAGGTACTCCTGAACCTGTAGAATCGTTATTTGCTTACAATTGTAACGTTGATTCAATGTGTTCTGAACAAAAGAAGCAACAAGTATAAAATTTGTGTAACATGTATTGATAAAACAAATCATGTGTACACGTAGACGCGATAAATCTCATGTAATGTAATCTTACATAATCAAGTTAAATTACATGAGTTTATATGATCGACGTAGGGATCCATATGCATCCCATCATACATATGCTTCTAGTGAAATCAAACACCTCATGAACACAACAAGAGAATGATGCGTGAAAATATAGCATTATTATAAAAGGCAACTATAATCTTCAAAAAAAAAATGAAATAGAATATCATAAGTGCATACCTTGGCGGTGGTGATATTGCATCACTAACGATGATATTGAATGCAACTTGCAGTTTAAATTACAAAAGAAAAGGAGAGAAAGAAATTTTGTTTAAAACAAAAGATCATTCATACCAATGAATCACTGCAACGCTGATTCGATTATGAAAAAGATTGGTGATCATTCAATGTAATTCTTACTGATGCCGTCAAGAGTAATTCGCTTATGAATTAATAAGAATTACTCAACCTCTGACAAGAAATTCAAAGGATACAAGATGGGCAAAACTCCACCAACGTGCATGCATAAATGAGACTTTTGCACAGCTTCTCCCGGGAAATGTGATAAGGGAAAACATGGTAAATATGAATACATTTGTTCACTAAGTAATGGGGGGAAGTTTATTTACATCTCCTTCACATTACAAAAATTACACATGGATAAGAGAGTTGACATCTAAGTTATGGAACAACTCGTGTGCTGAGAAACCTTTCAAATGCACCCGAAAGGTCAGATAAATTACAACAATATATAAGTGGTACAAATTGATTTACAAAATCAATCCTAAAATACAAATAGTCCACCTAAATGAACAAAATCATAAATCCACCTCTCAAGTTGGATAAATTGCGAAACAAATCTTTAAAGTTGTAAAATATGTCAACCAACTTTAAAATATGAAAATAAAGTTAAAATATAAACAATGACTACTTTAATAGTAAGAGAGGATGCACACCAAGCTTGATCTTGGGTTCCCTCTCTCTTATCGTTGGAGTGGTCAGAAATTAAAATACGGACTACCTTAGTCGTAGGTGAGGATGCACACCAAGCATGATCTTGGGTTCCCTCTCTCCTACCGACGATGGAGTTTTCATTTAATAAATCAAATAAACAAAACAAAACATATACAAACCCCTCCGGGTCACGAGGTTAAACTGTCCAACACACATAACAAATTATATACATAAAATATTCTCCTAGTTATGAGTTTAAACTAACTATTTGATGATATTCAAATATAAGAATCATCGACAATATAACAAATACATACATATAAAATCCCTCCGGGTTACGAGGCTAAACTGACCAAAACATTATAATATCTACATCAAAAATAATAATAATCCAAACCAGTCAAATACACATAAATATCACCTCCTAGGTTATGAGGCTAAACTAATCCAACTATTGACGATCTTTAGTAACGAAATAAACTAAAGTCGTTAAACCCAAACCATATTTACATAATATTCTCCTAAACAAGAGAATAAACCGTTTACAATGTCTCCTAAATACGAGACCAAAAATATATATAACTCCTCCTCGTGATGAGGTTAAACTCACTAATATTAGGTTGTCTTCGTGATAAAGTTGAAGCACCAAAACATATATACAAAACTCCTCCGGGTTATGAGGCTAAACTGACCAAGACATGGCGATATTGATACCAAAAGAATAATCGTCTAAATAACATACATATACACAAAACACCTCCTAGGTTATGAGGTTAAACTAACTGTTTGTACGATATTACTCTAATATAAGAATTATCGTTGACAAATCAAACATAAATCCCCTCCGGGTCATGAGGCTAAACTGTCCAATATACTTAACAAGTTATATACATAAAATATTCTCCCAGTTATGAGATTAAACTAACTATTTGATGATATTTAAATATAAGAATCATCGGCAAAATAACATACATATATACAAAATATCTCATAGGTTATGAGGCTAAACTAACCGCTTGTACGATATTCTAATATCAGAATTATCATTGATAAATCATTTATAAATAACTCATCCTTGTGATGAGGTTAATTTCACTAATATCAGGTTGTCTTCATCATAAAGTTGAAGCATCCAAACACATACAAAACTCTCCTAGTTATGAGGCTAAACTAACCATTTGGTGATATTCCAATATAAGAATCATCATCTCCATAACCAAATATGTACATAAATTTCCTCCATGTTATGAGGCCAAACCGACTAGATCGCGGTGATCATAATAAAGACAATCATCGAACCAAATCTAAGCAAATAAACTAAATTGCCATACACAACGGTCCCCTTCAAATAAATAAGGGAATAAATCATCAAATCACGTATGGAATATATAAGTCAAATGTTTGCCTTGGTTGTGAGATTAAAGCTAACCATTGTTTGATAATCTCTCCTTATCAGAGATAAACTTGTCAAACGATGAAATATATGCTCGAATCTCTTTGGACAAGAAGCTAAATTATCATAGCAAGATGGTCCCTTTAAATATGAAAAGGAGCAAATCACGAGGCTCCAAAAACTCGAAACCAAATTGTCGCAGCAATATGGTTCCTTGAAATAGAAGAATGAATAACTCATCAAGCTCCGACTCTGAACGAGACTCCATACAAATGCATCATCTGTGGCATGAGCTCAATTGCCATGTACTCCAAGCTATTTGATATATGATAATAGTTTGAGAAATATGTATCATATATTCATCTTTTGTGCACCATATAAATGTGCTAAAGATCTTGTATTCCTATATCCAATGAAATGGAATATTAAATTTATATCATTTTGTTGTCATTTGTATTTTCTTTACTTAGCGTTACAAACGGTGGCATGATCGTGACAATAGTGAGGCATTCTTCTATACGAAGTTGTAAGGTGCGGAATTCCATTATGAATTCTTGAGAGGTCTTCGCAACACCAAAATATAAAATACAAAAAGAACAAAAAACCCACGTTAAACACCATCCTAAGCTTAATAGAGTTGGTTCCAATATGAAATTTGAATGCTAATATTGTCATATCTTTTATATCATTCATTGCATATCTTATAAATTTGGGAGTAGAACATCATATGCTTTAGTGTCACTTGTTTTAATTGATGTCAAAAAGGGGAGAAAATTGAGCTTAATATAATCAACCATATTGATAGGGGGTCTTAATGAAAATCTTTATCTAGAAAGGGTAATGAAGTGCAAAATTAGGGGGGAGCAACTTCATTACAAGAACTTTAGGGGAGAGAATAAATTCATTGAAAAATCTTATTTTTGATAGATGTCAAAAGAGGAGAGAATATTAGGGGTAAATTAAATTTGATTGAAAATTGAACAAAAACTATGCACACTCATAGGGGGAGCATTTTTATGCATAATTTACATCTTTAAATTTCAAGTAATTAAGATATAGGTTGCCATCATAAAAAAAAAGGAAGATTGTTGGCTTTTAGGCCTTAATCCATGTTTTGATGATTTAATCAACCTAATCTTAATAATAATGAATGTAGAGTAGAACACATATTGCATAACATATATATTGTTTTGTGCTAACATCTATAGGTGATCAATGCTCAAGGAATAAAGGAATTCAAGTCAAGACATGTAATCAAGTTATTGAAGACATGTAATTCTGTAGTTCTTTTGAGTCTTAGGAACTTTGTGTACTTGAGTATACTAGAGTTAAATAATTAACTACTCACACATACACTAGGTTCCTTATAGAAGTCACACACAAAATCTCAGACCATTTGGACTTCAATAGGTCACCCAAACTTAGACATGAAATCATTAAACCCAAACCTGAACTGTTTGAGCAACATCGGTCGACCGAACGAGTTCTCTGTTCGACTGATTGGATCAGTTAATCTGTTAGCCAATAGTGTTAAATCGGTCGACCGTTTTCAACATTTGGTTCGACCGTCTACACGTCTCATTTGACCATTAGACTTGTCGTATTATACCAACGGTCGTATTCACATTTCTATCCATACTCCAAAAATACAAGTGACCATCGATCGACCGTGGACCTAGATTCGGTCGACCGAACATAAACGTTTTGTCAACCCCGTAGTGCTAGTTTTGGTCGGTCGATCGAATTAACCATTTTGTTCAACCGTTTGTCCTTGGACTTTCCTTGACAATTATTACGGACTGCAAAATTGGTCGACCGTCCCACTTTCGGTTCAACCGTTCACCTAAGTTATAGTCATGTTCGTTAGACCATCCCTTGTTCGGTCGACCGTTTATTTCTGGACTTTTCTGGACTCCATGTCTGGACAGACTCCGGTCGACCGTTAGACCTGTTTCAATCGACCGAACTTGCCCAGAATTGTGCTCTGTGCTTTTCTGTTTTGTGGTTCTTACATAAACGTTTACCTTATTAATCCCAACGGCTATAACCCCTTAGGAGCTTATAAATAGATGTTACCAAGATACAATTCAACAACTCTTATACTCTATATTGTCATATACATCTAAGAGAAACTCCCAAGCTTTCAATTCCCTAAACCTATACTCTCCAAGCCTAAACTTCACACTTTATTCATCAATTCCTAATTCACCAAAAGTGTGCTCTAGTTAGAGAGTGTTGTTCCACTCAATCTTGTTGTTAAAAGAAGTAGAAGTTTCGGTGAAAGCCCGGAGCATCCCTCTCGGATTGTGAGAGGAGGAAACCAATCTCGCGAGGTTGTTCGCGGAGCTTGCTTTGTAAAGGCGTTGTCTCCCGGCCCAGAATGGGGAGCAGATAGGGAAGACGTGAGCGGAGCTCAAAGTGTTGAGCAGAGCTCGCAAGAGAGGATGTAGGCAGGTGGCCGAACCTCTGTAAAATCCCCAAGTTATTTGTGGTTTGCTTGTTTCTTCAATACTTTGTTTATATTGTTTCCATTGCACATCTTGTTTGCTTAAGTGGGGATTCAAGCTTAAAAGTGATTAGATTTAGCAATCCATAACGATCCTACAAAGGATTTGCCTTGTACACCCAACAAGATCCCTACTATTAACCTATCCTTCAACACGGCGTAGGAAGTAGTACCCAACCATTTCCCGAACAATACCCCGAACATCCACCACCGCACCAAAACTGGGGGACCTCCCAACAATACTCCGAATATACACACCTGCACCAAAACTAAGGGCCAACATACTCCGAATATCCACCCCCACACCAAAACTGGGGGAGCTTCCAATAATACTCCGAACATCCACCCCCACCCCAAAACTTGGGGAGTACATCCCAATCACAATACTCCCAACAACCACCCCCAAGATGCTCTTCTATACCTGACCCACTGCAGATGTATTCCCAACTCCTCAGTAGTCAATCCAGTAGGAACGAGGATACCACTACCTCAAATGACGAGGATAGTGACGATGCAGACCCTTGCCCCATCGGCATGTCCCGACGTGCACCAAAAACGGCTACCAACCCCCTTAAAAGCAAGAACGTATGGGCAAAAGACAAGGACAAAGCCCTCGTTTTGTCGTACATGGCGATTAGTTATGATGCAACGGTGGGAACGAACCAGATGGCAGTGGTCCTTTGGAGAAAAGTGAAGAAGTTGTACGACGAAGCTACTATGAAGTGGGGCGGCTGCATAGATGAGGCCACGAGGCGGAGCAGAAGTGGGGACAACATGCAAGACCTCATCGGGCAAGCTCACACGATTTATGAGTGCACTCACGGGTCACCTTCACGTACTACCACACCTTGTTGTTGCTGAAAGAGTACCTCAATGGCGGTCTACGGTCCCCAATCCCAGGATGATTTGTGAAGATAATTTTCAAAATGATTACAGCTACCGGATGCAAACATAACCTTGGCATTCAAGCAAGCTAATTTCTCTTCTTCTAAACTCCATAGATTATAATCAACTTTAGGCAAATTATATGGAGTTGAGATTATGGACCACATATCTAAATTAGTCATGGATTTCAAGTATATTTTCATTTTACTTCTCCATGAAAAGAAATTACTTCCATCAAAAAATGGTGGTCTAGAAGAGCATGTAGGTGATTCCAAATCATAAGATGTGGATGTGGATGCAATTTTGACCATGCTTACTACGATTAAGTAGATGATTTAAGCACCTACGCTCTGATACCAAATGTAGGATCGTGTGGGTCTACAATTTTAATGACTTTTATCCCTAATTACCTTCTTGTTTAACGATCAAAGATATGCAGCGGAATTTAAAACTAAACAAGAAAGTAAGGAATAGAAAATGCAAACCACAAGGAACACGGGGGTTTTTACAGAGGTTCGGCCTCCCACCTACGTCCTCTCTTGCAAGCTCCGCTCGACACTTCGAGCTCCGCTCACGACTTCACTATCCACTCCCCGTTCCGGGCCGGGAGAGAACGCCTTTACAATCTTCAAGCTCGCGAACAACCCTCGCCGAGCTTGGCTCCTCCTCTCACAATCCGAGAGGGATACTTCGGGCTCTCACCGAAGTCTATACTCTTTGTCTTGGGCTTTCACCAAGACCCTTGCTTCTTTCACAATGGTTGAGTGGAACAACACTCTCTAAACTTGAGCACACTTGAGTAGGATTGGATTTATGACTAAATTGTGGAAGGTTTGAGGCTTGGAGTGTTTGGATTTTCTCTCTAATGTATGAGGCAAATATGTGTGGAGAGTTGTGTTAAAATGTGTTTTACAACTCTATTTATAAGCATTAGAGAGAATATAGCCATTGGGGTTGATTGGGTATAAGTTGGTGTAAGATACACAAAACAGAAACTCGCAGGACCCAATTCCAGATAAGTTCGGTCGACCGGATCAGGCTGAATGGTCAACCGTTAGGCAGTTTTGAACTCAGTTCGGTTGACCGGTTAAGGAACGGTTGACCGCCCAACGCTATGACTTAGGTACACTTAAATGATCGGTCGAACACCGAAGATGGTTCGGTCGACCGATTCACAACATGCTCTAAGGGGTTGACAAACAGTTATTCGTTCGACCGAAACAAGGTACACGGTCGACCGAATTCCAACAAGAAGTTCAGGTTTGCCACAGATATTCGCTCGACTGAACAAGGTCCTCGGTCGACCGATACAAGAAATGTATTTGGGATATTTTTGGTTTAATAGGAATACGACCGTTGGGTATATACGACAAAACTAATGGTCAGAAAAATGAGTTCACACGGTCGACCGAAAGGGTATACACGGTCGACCGAAATCGGGCAGTAAAACACAAACAGGATAATTGATCATCCGGTCGACCGAACGGTCTTTTTCGGTCGACCGAATGTGGGCAGACTGTTTAGGTTAATTGTTTGGTGTTTTCCGGTCTAAGTTTGGGTGATCTATTGAAGTCCAAATTATGTGAATTTTCGTGTATGACTTCTCTAGGGAACCTAGTGTGTGTTTGAGTAGTTTTTAGTTCAAGGATGCTTAATTACACAAAGTTCCTAAGACTCAAAGAAATAAAAAATACATGTCTTCAAATAAGCTTAATTACATGTCTTGACTTGATTTCCTTTCTTCCTTGAGTCTTGATCACCTGTAGAGGTTAGCACAAAACAATATATATGCAATGTAACATGTGTGCTACTCTACACGATCACAATTAAGATTAGGTTGATTAAATCATCAAAACATAGATTAAGGCAAAAAAACCAACAGAAAACACTGCCTCCCCGCAGGAGCGTGACAAAGCAATGATATTTCTCTGTCATCACCTCCATGAGGACCTTAAAACTGAATACCTAATGGTGAAAGAAATGTATGACCACCGAAAACAAGTAATTCTTCTAAAAGCTCGCTATGAATGGATTCATTTAAGGTTACAAGACTTTAAACCTGTAAATGAGTATAACTCCACAATGTTTCGAATCACATCTGAATTAAAATTATGCGGAGAAAATATTAGTGATAATGACATGTTGGAGTTTTTTTTTCCACATTACATTCCTCAAATATTCTCCTGCAGTAGCAATATTGAGATCATGATTTTAAGAAATATTCTGAATTAATATCATGCCTTCTAGTTGCCGAGAAAAACAATGAACTCTTGATGAAAAATCATTAGTCTCGACCCACTGGTTTTGTTCCATTCCCCGAAGTGAATGAGGCTAATCATAAACGCAAATGTGAATCATTCCCTGAAGCGTGGGCGTGGATAGGGACGTGGGCAACACCAAGGGCGTGGTCGTAGACATGGTTGTAATAATCGTGGTGGCCATAATTTCAAAACAAATAATAATGGGAGAAATACAAAATGGAAGGAATTGCAACAACATACTTCGACTAAACAAGAGAATGCTTGTTACAAATGTGGCATGACAAATCATTAGTCACGCATATGCCTCACGCCAAAACACTTTGTTGAACTTTATCAAGCATTATTCAAGAAAAAACAAAGTGCAAAAAAACATTCATTGACAATAGTCAAGATGGCATGCTTATGGATACGCACTTGGACGTTGTATATTTCCTTCTAAACGCTAATGAAAATGTGGATACTTTTACCGATAATGGAAATGTCCACCATAGTATCTAGTTTTTGTTATTGTTGTTTGTTTTCCGTTCATCTAGAATTTTGGTCTTTTATCTTCACATATAATGCTTGAATCTTGAATATTTGCTTTCGACTCTATCAATATTTAAATATTTTAAATCTAATTCTGATATAATATACTGTTGTGATAAAATTTATTATATTTTTTTTGTTTTCCTGTAGAAAGACAAAGATATGACTAATGCTATGATAAATGATGGAGACAAATGTCTAGTAGACAGTGGAACAACAAACACCATCTTGAAATTAACAAAATACTTTTCCCAATTACGTTTAGCAAAAACAAATGTCAACATAATTTCTGGCACTAGCAATTTGATTGAAGGTTCAGAAGAGCATATGTTTTGTTATCTAATGGGACAAAACTATCAATAAATGATGCTCTATACTCTAGTAGATCAAGAAGAAATCTACTAAGTTTTAAAGATATACACTTTAATGGTTATCACATTGAGACTGTGAATGAAGATAATATTGAGTATCTCCACATTACATCTAATTGTTGTAGGATTTCGTGTCCCCATGTATGTATATATTTAGAAATTTTTAATACATCATACAAGATCGTTTTCATATTTTCAGCAATTTTATGTACATCTATTTGTGTTTTATTCTAATAACATGCAACTTACATTTATTAAAATAATCCACAAAGGTAGAATCATACCTAAAGGTTCTCTAAAACTTTTTTGATGATCCGGAGTCACGTTGCCCACTGAATCGTCCACGGAATTACCTCCAAGTGTTCACCAAACTCTAAACAAAGTTAGAGAGAAATGAGCTAGCCAATCAAACTCTAACGAGGTTTAGAATCAAGCTAATTACCCATCTTTAAGCTCCTGATAATCTTATCTCTAAAACTTAATTTTACTAAGAGATTTTCGTGATGATTAGGGAGAGATTAATGAGAGAAAGAATTTTGCATTAGTGTTAAACAAGTAGGAGTAGGGGTCCTTTTATAGTCTCTCAAAACATCTTTATCAAGAGCTATTATTTAGCCATGATCCCTTGTTTTTCTCTCCTAAAATTAATCTCTAAATTCCACTTAATCACCCACAAAAACATTTTAATTAAATCTGGAATTAATCCACCCATGATCTAATTAATCTCTTAATAATTCAGGCAGAATCGTTCTTGTTCGGTAGACCGAGTATTATTCGGTCAACCGAACCATTCGGTTATAACACGTGTTCGGTGCACCGTGAGCTAGACGGTCGACCGAGTCCGCATGAGAAAAATTCTCTGGAAGAATTCGGTCAAACCACGTCTTTTACTCGGTCTACCGTTGACCCACCAAAATCGCTCCTGGGACATAGTCATCGGATGACCGGGTCACCTTCGGTCTACCGAAAATACTACTTCTCGATTGACCGTGCACACTCGGTTAACCGAACCCGATTGTCCAAGCACTCCAGATAATTTCGGTCAACCAATTGCGCTTACACGTTCCCTATTTGGTTAACCGATCCGAAGATACCCCGGTCGACCGAACCATGAACGGTTCACCGTGTTTGACCCTGATTTTACCTTTGTCAAAATTTGGATTTATTTCCAACAAAATTTGATTTTTTGGGGTTTTTAGCAAATTCACATCTTATGTAATATATTATCTTATGTAATATTAAATTATTACACCCCATAATATATACATCTCATATGAATTTATTATAATTCTAATTATGTCAATTCTCATGACATATTGATTTTATTCATTCACCACATGTGTCACATTTTCACATGAAACCCGACACATCATATGAACTTAAAATCAAACTCTTGTTTCCCAGTTTTGTGGTGTGACCTATAGGAGGATCTAAGCCCAATTGGTAGCGATATTAAACACTTAATATCTCAAACTATAAGCGGTATCTAGCTACACATTATATTTACCCAATTAGCATAGATGTCTTTGTTCCACCCGAACCAAAACATGATCCATTTAGTGATGTAAGTGCACCACTTGTGTTCGTCCCTTACCTCATGATATTAAGAATATATATACAAAGTAGAAATGTGTCATCTTTGTATTATATCAATTTCTTGATCTCTTTAAGCTAATTATAACTATGTAACTTAACTCAAGTTACATTGTGCACATTATAAATTTGCTTTATCAAGGGCCCACTAATATCATCACTCAATTAAGAGGGGCAATGACAATCGTTTGACTAGCTATCTTTTCCAGCACAAGTTATGCTCAACCAACTATTGCCTTTATCACTATACTCATTGATAGCTTTTGACAATAATCAAATTAAGCACTTCTTGAGTGAAAAGATATAAGTCTCATATCTTAGGATCCAAGACACAGTAAAAACATTAATGACACGAAACACAATTACATAATGTTTTACTTGTTAGGTCTATTCAATATATAAAAGTAATATTTTCCTCTTTTATATACTCGTGTCGTCAATTATTTGTAGAGCAACAACAATCGATGACCAACACGACAACCTTATCTCGGTAATTAATGTTTCATGTTAATTACCATGATTGTGAATAACTTTTGATTTATGTAAACCATTATCTTTTAGAGCTCTACGGTTAAGGACCAAGCGCTTCTTCCTTAACACTTCCAAAAGATGAATACCATAATCAAGGAACAAAATGTTTGCACATCCAATTCATAATAATTGACATATAAAAGTAAAACTTTTAGAACACATTCCTTTCAATCTCCCACTTGTTATCAAAGTTTTCTTTCACATACATTCTCAATGTATAAAACAATAATAACTAGGGTAACCCTCTCTAATCACTCATCAAGTCAATCCACATGATCTCTCAGACCCATGGACTCGAAATGCATTTCGCCCTTGTCTTGGGATAAGGGTTGGGTGAATGGGTCAGCTGTGGGTCTCGGACCTCAGAATATTCTTGACCGCAGTCCAATGCTCAGGACCTGCGTTGGATTGGTGACGAATTGTCACGCTTAGAGCATACGAGACATCGGGTCTTGTGCAAGTCATCGCGTACATGATCGATCCTATTGCCGAAGCATAAGGGATATCTTTCATGTACTCCAAGTCTTTACGTGATTCAACCGGAATTTGCGTCGGCACAATGATCTATCTGTCGGGTCGGGCGCGAAATATTTGTGCTCGTGCCCGATTAGTTTGTCACGCACTCAACGCGTGCCAAAACTAGCATGCTGACGGAATTTCCGTCGGCGTGATAGTTAATTAGGCGGAAAAATCATGATTCCTATTCCCACACGGGTAACCCTAAATCTCTGCCGTGATTTCCGTCGTCTCCGCCGCGTCTCCGATTCCGACTGTCATTCGCGTCTCACCGGCTGCCGTTCGTGTTCCACTCTACGTCGTCGACTCCTCCCCGCTGTCTCCAGTTCCCCCTGTCATCCTGGCGCCTCTCTCCACCGTCTCCACCCCACATCGTCGTCCTGTCACTCCACCACGTGCCGGCGATCGCCTTGTCGCTCCACCACGCGCCGCTCACATCCTCGTTGTGCCACCACGACTGTTGGACACAAGTATATTTGTTTTTAGTTAATTATTTATTTTCCATTTACAGTGAACAATAGTTGGTTGGAAGCAATATCAAACCATATGAGGAACTCAATAAAATACTTGTTAGTAATATACTATATGAGGCCAATCGACGTAGGTTAAGTAAACAGGTAGGTTGTTAGCAAGTTTTGTATCTCCTAAGTTTTATAACTAATGCTATTTGGAGATATATGTTTGCTACTATCTTATGTTTCCTTTGTATGACATTTATGTGTGGTTATGAAATTTCTTGTGTGTGCATTAGTAGCACGTTATAAAGCTGTGCAACAATGTAACATGTAGTATACCTGTGTAGCATTACGACTTTTGCACATGTAAAGGTAAATAATGTGTAACTAACAACCTTCGAATAACAAATTCTGTGATAAAACAAAACTCATACTGTAAGCTGAGACAAGTCAGCAACCATTAAGTTGAGAGCAAAATGAAGAAGATACACTTTCTATATTGTCAAAAGAAGCTTATATTAAATTAGCTCCAAGGTAATTCCTTTTAATCTTTAACCATGCCAGGTTTCTTTTTAATCAGTAAAAGATTGTATAACTGAGGAGCATTGGTAAAAATAAACTAGTTGTTTGCTGTGATATTTTATAATCCAATGAACATGCAGAACAAAGCTAAATTAACTGCACAAACAATTAGATGTGAGGCAAAAATTAATAGAGGTTCTTATCTTGACTTTCATATTATGATCAAACATGTTTAAATGATTTTCTCTGATTTACATGTATATGAGCATTTTGATTTCATCTATACGTTTCAAGTGTGAATATAAAAATCCATAACTCATCTTAGTTTAATTAGTTACATCAACGACTCATCTTCCACTGATCACACCACACCAGTTTTATCTTCCTTTTTTATTCACTCATTCCTTCCCATGCATGTGTCGATTTACATTGCTCATTTTGGACCTTCATAGTCATCTTGCTGTGCCTAATAAACAGCATACGTGATTATACAAAGGAATATATTTATTTATCTTGTAATGATTGATTGTTACTATATGCTTTAATAAACAACATACATATGGGTTTTGTAGTGTATGCTTTAATAAACAACATACATATGGGTCCAATGCAATCTATAATTCAAATGATTGCTCCACTTGTTTGTTATTAAGTGGAAGACAATGTCAGTTGGGTATTCCAACTCCAACTCGTACAAACCAACAAATAAGCATCCACATCCATTTTCATCGTGTTTGGTCGAAGTTTAGTTGGTTATAGTTGTTTAAAAAGTAAGTGACTCGAACTACTTGCTTAGTGGATTAGTTGCTTATATTTGTTTGCTTGAAGTTTAGTTGTTTAGTTGCATATAAGGTGATCCACAATTTTGATCCAAAGTTTATTAAGTGGATTAGTTGCTTATATTTGTTTGCTTGAAGTTTAGTTGTTTAGTTGCATATAAGGTGATCCACAATTTTGATCCAAAGTTTATTAAGTTATATTAAAAGGTAGAATGTTTGGTTAGCGTAATATTATCAAGTGATAGATTATTGAAATCGATTGGGTTTGTGGTTGAAATGCAGGTTGAAAATAGTTTTAATAATTTTTAATAATTTTAATTATTTAAAATTTTGATTTTTAGATATAATTGGTGTTTGATGTGACTTCTATAGGATGTCAATTATACCCGACAAATCTTGGTTACAGATTGAAGGAGTTCCTACATATGATTCACATTTGAAAGAAAATTTCAATATGCATGCGAGTGTGTTGTGGACAATAAATGATTTTCCGGCATACGCAAATCTTTCTGGTTGGAGTACCAAAGGAAAATTTGCTTGTCCGGCATGCAATAAGGATACATAAGTATTTGATTGAAGCACGGACGGAAAGAATCCTTCATGGGTCACAGAAGATGGATTCCGGTTGATCATTGTTGGTGTCGGGATTAGAAAAATTTTGATGGAAACCAAGAGTTTCATATTGTGTTGTCTATTTTATCAGGAAATGAAGTGTTAAAGCAACTCGTCGGTTACGAAAACATTCAGTTTGGAAAACTGCTACCGTCCGGCATGGAAAAAGGAGAAAACATGTAGAGGAATTGAAGCTTCCTTATGGTTGGAAGAAAAAATCAATCTTCTTTCAACTACCATATTGGAAAATTCTTCTTCTTCGACATAATATAGATGTCATGCACACAGAGAAGAATGTATGTGACAACATAACCCTAACTAGTCATATTGGTATGCATCTACTAGCTCGGGTTTCGATATGTTACTTAAGCTGGTGGAACTACGTGAAGGCGGCCGGCAGTATCATTGCTGAGTAATCGCTCGGCATCTGGCTGGAAAAGGTGGTATGGTTGCTTCCTCTCTCCCAAATATTGTGTTGAAAATGGAAAATCAAAAGTTGATGAAAGCGCTCGGATGGACCTACAAGAAATGGGTATTCGTCCAGAGTTACATATATGGGAATCAAGTAAAGGCAAGGGTCCAGAATCTCGATTCATCTTGTCGAATCAACGAGTATAGAAGCTGGGTTGGTCGGCCATGGACTGGGTTGATTCGACAAGATGATGATGCATCTACCTATACACTTAGTTGATGAAGTGTTATTAGGTGGACCAGTGTTTTACATATGGATGTATCCTATAGAGTGTTACTTTCTAACATTGAAACGTTATGTTCGCAATAAAAGTAAACCTGGAGGATCCATCATCGAAGGGTACCTGGCAGAGGAGTGTTTAACATTTTGTTCTAGTTAATTGGATGAGGTAGAGACAAAATTAACACGTGAGGAGCGGTACACTGATGGAGCAACTCATTTTTTAGATCGGGTTTTGTTGGAGCAAGTTCGTCATTATGTATTGTTTAATCTTTATATTGTGGCATCGTATCTTGATCTGCATTTGAAAGAAATTTTGTGGAATGAAAGGAATTTGAATCCTCATCAACTCGAAAAATTGCATAGTGATTTATTCAAGCAATGGTTTTGTGAGTTCGTGAATCAAATGCGTGTTCAAGAGAGTCCAGACATTCTGGAAGACTTGAAATGGTTAGTAGGAGGACCAACAACTAAGGTTACATCTTATGATGGATATTGTGTGAATGGATGCAAGTTTCATACGAAAAGTCTGGAGAGTACACGAAGGACCCAACATAGTGGCGTTACCATGTTAGCCGAAACATCTAGTCATGCAAGTAGTAGGCATCGAAATCCCATATTTGATGTCATTACATATTATGGTATATTGGATGAAGTGATTGAGTTATCCTACGGCCCTAGGTTGAACATAGTGTTGTTTAAATGCACATGGTTTGACGAGTCAGGGAAAGATAGGATACAAGTTGATAAAAAATGTTTTACTTCCATTAACATGTCCCAAACGAAGCACGAAAAAGATACATTCATCTTAGCATCTCACGCAGAATAATGTTTCTATGTCCAAGATCAGTTCAACCTAACTGGCACGTTGTATTGAAATATTGACCTAGAGATTACTTTAGTGATTAGGTAATTTATTAATTATTTTGATATATGTTATAGGTTTTATTTATGGAAGAAATTATTTGTTATATGACCTTATGTTTGTAAACAATTTTGTATATGTTATATAGGCATGCCTCCACGTAGGCGCATTGTTCGTACCCGACAGGTGGTAGATCGAGTTGAAGAGGAACCGCAAGCACTCGATCCACATCGTGATATTGTTGAGGTGGTTAGGCCTCACGAAGTGGAGGGTATACCAGCAGAGCTTCGAAGTGAACTTGATAGAAGACCTGGAGACAACAATGATCCTCGTGGCCACTCTGGAGCACATCTTGTAGACGACGTGGAAGGTAACATTGTGTTGAATTTTACATTAAATCTAATTTCTTGTAAATTTAATGAAAATTATGTCCTTCTTTTGTAGGACAAACGTCTGAGCCCGAGGCATCTACGAAGAGAGGTTGAGGGCCACTCAGAGGTGTTAATCTTATTCCTTCTCCCGGTCATCGGTTTCAAGTCCAATGGAATGACAACTTTGTCCCGATCATCCCGTGTGCGGAGAAGTTGAACGCAACATTAGCTTTGTTAGCGAAGCAGCCTGAGTTGTGGCCACTGTAGGATCTAGTAGGCCATAATATTCGTCTAAATGGGAGGTGAATAGACTAATCTAGTTCTTTAAATATCTATTGCAAATTAAAAGCTAGAACAACTAAGCAATGGATAAAAATATGCAAACCACAACACGGATGTATAGAGGTTTGGATCCAACCACCGGATCCTAGTCCTCTCTTACGAATTGCTCTTCCTCGAGCAACTTCGCGTCCTCCACTAATCTGATCTCCATTACGAGCTAAGATCACGTCTTTACACTACAAGCTTTGCGAACACCCTCGCCTAGCTTGGACCACCTTCTCACAATTCGAGAAGAGCTTCACTTCGAAAGGTAGTACAACTCTTGTAGAAAATCTTTAGTATCCTAATCTTGAGCACTTGAAATGAGTGATGAGATCAATGAGCTTGTTTCAAGTGGGAAAAAGTGAACACAAAGATGTTTATAACAACTTTGGAAGTAGTATGAAGATATGAGCTTGGAGAAAGATTGTGTAGGATCGAGTATGACCCTAATTCTAATCACTTTTTAAGCTAATTAAACTCTACTTGCTCAATCAAAGATGTGCAGCGGAAATTAAAATAAGCAAGCAAGTAAAAGGAGACGGGGGATTTTTATAGAGGTTCCATACCCACACCCGGGTCCTAGTCCTCTCTTGCAAGCTCTGCTCGAATCACCGAGCTCCGCTCACGACTTCACTATCCACTCCCCATTCCAGGCCGGAAGAGAAAGCATTTACAATCTTCAAGCTCACAAACAACCCTCACCGAGCTTGGCTCCTCATCTCACAATCCGAGAGGATCACTTCAGGCTCTCACCGAAGTCTATTCTCTTGTTTTGGGCTTTCACGAAGACCCTTGCTTCTTTGACAATTAATGAGTGGAACAACACTCTCTAAACTTGAGTACACTTTAGTAGAATATGATTTAAGACTAAAATGTGGAAGGTTTTGAGCTTGTGAGTGTTTGGAACTTTCTCTCTAAAGTTGGAGACAAATAGTAGTGGGAGAGATGTTCTAAACAAGGTTGGGAACATCTATTATAAGCTCCAAGGTGTTATAGCCGTTGGGGTTAAGTGTGGTGAAGAGTTGTGCAAGAAACACAAAACATAAAACTGCAGCACACTTTTCAGTGCAAGTTCGGTCGACCGGACAGGTCCAACGGTCGGACGATAGACGGTTCAGAACAAGGAACGGTCGACCGAGAGGGAAACGGTCGAACGAAAATAGGTTATATATAAAGATCACTTAAGTTAACGGTCGACCAAAAAATGGCAGGGACTTTGGGGTTTTATGTTCGGTCAAACAACAAGATTTGGGTGGTCGACTGAGAAAAGGCATGAAACTAGGGTTTCAAGAAACGTCTTGGAACGGTCGACCAAGGTCTAGGAATCGGTTGACTGGAGGCTAATGTATTTTGGGGTTTGGTTAAGTTTATACGAATACGACCGTTGGTATAAAATGACAAGTGTAACGGTCAAAAGACACGTGTAGACAATCGACTCAAATGGTCTAAATGATCGACCAGTTGAGCGGTTAAATTCACTATTTGATGAAGGATCAAACCGTCGACCGAATTGGCACATGAAATTCTGGTTAGTGAATTCCGGTCTATGTTTAGGTGACCTATTTAAGTCTAAATGATCTGAGATTTTGTGTGTGACTTCTATAAGAAACCTAGTGTGTGTTTAAGTTGTTTTTAACTCTTGTATGCTCAAGTACACATAGTTTCTAAGACTCAAAATAAATTAAGATTACATGTCTTCAAATGAGCTTTGATTACATGTCTTGACTTGAATTGTTTCTTTGTTGAGTCTTGATCATCAGTAGATGTTAGCACAAAACAATGTATATGTTATGCAATATGTGTGCTACACTATTTTGATTATAATTAAGATTAGGTTGATTAAATCATCAAAACATAGATTAAGGTTAAAACGCCAACATATTGGTGACCTTAGAAGTGTGTTCTCTGCTGTATTTATAAGCTCTAAACTTAATCTAGCCTTTGGGATTAAAATGGTAAAGAGTTGTGTAAGAATACACAAATCACGGAAGGACAGGACACAAATCTGGACACCAGCGGTCGACCGGATCGCGTCAATCGTTCGAACTGAGGTACAGACGGTCGAACCAACTCGGCTAGAACTTAAGTGAATGGTCGAATAGATGGAAGGTTCAGTCGACCATTTAGGGAATTTGGTCAAGATGAAACAATGTAAAATGAGATAACGGTCGACCGAAAAAAAGCATTGGTTCGACCCAGATCCTCCAGTAAGTTTGATGTTGGAGAGTTTCATGAATCAGTCGACTGTTTAAAAGGTCTTGGTCGACTAATAGACCAAATACGAAAAGAGGGGTTAGGTGAGTATGTGGATGCGACTATTGGTATAATACGACATGTATAACGGTCATATTTAAGACAAATACGGAAACCAAATGGTCGAACAAAATGGACTGTCAGTTGATTGATTTCTATTCTAACCAGGACACGTGTCAAAACATGATTGGTGAGTGAGACAAGTATAGGTCGAACTAGATAAAATTGGTTGACAGAAAGAAACAGTCGAACGGGGAAAAATTTGGTCGCCCGATTAAGACTCTATCCCCTCTTCTTGGTGGCAGACTTGAGCAACGAGTATAGCTTTGTTTCTAACTATATTCCTGTCTTCATCAGGTTTGTTTCGAAATATCCACTTAGTTCCAATAACTGATTGGTTAGTTGGTTTTTCGACAAGTTCTCAAACATCATTTCGAGCAAATTGATTTAGCTCTTCATGCATAGTCATTAGCCAAAATTCATCATTACATGCTTGTTTAATTTTCTTGGGTTCTAATGTAGAAATAAAGGCATAAGAATCACAAACTACATGAGCTCTAGATCGTGTTGCTACACCTTGAGAAACATCTCCTATTATAAAGTCCTTCGGATGATCCCTTACAAAGGTCTAATCCTTAGGAAGTTACTTTTTAGCCTCTCGAGAAGGAATTGGAGGTTCTTGATGAGACTCAAGTGTGGCATCTTGGGATGATACATGTCTAATGATATCCATGCAATCATCATCAAGAGAGGACTTATCTACACATGCCAACTCACCAAAATTGACGTATAGAGATTCCTCGACACAACTAGTTCGTTTATTGTAGACTCTATAAGCTTTACTCCTATCAGAATACCCTAAGAAGATGGCCTCATCGGATTTCGCATTAATTTTTTATCCAAATTGTCTTTAGTGTTGAGCACAAAACATTTCGAACCAAAAGCTTTGAAGTAAGACATTTTAGGAATACGGTTATGCCAAAGCTCAAAAGAAGTTTTCTTCAAATTAGGTCGAATGAGAACACGATTTAAAACATAGCAAGACGTACTTACGGTTTAGCACCAAAAATATTTTGGAAGCTCTTTTCCTACAAGCATGGTTCGTGCCATTTCTTGAAGTGTTCTATTTTTCCTCTCAACTACCACATTTTGTTGAGGAGTGCGAGGAAAAGAAAAGTTATGCTCAATTCCATATTTTTCACAATTTTTTTGAAACGAATCATTTTCAAATTCCCCACCATGATCACTACGAATAGTAATGATGTTGGAGTCATTTTCCCTTTGAACACGATTGCGAAAACTTTTAAATCTTTCACAAGCATCATGTTTGTTTGCTTAAGAACAAAACCCAAGTAAATCTTGAAAAATTATCGACAATCACAAAAGCATATCTTTTGCCTCCTAGAGTCACGGTCCGTGAAGGTCCAAAAAATCTAAGTGCAAATGCTCAAGAGGTTTTGAAGTTGATACCACATTTAAAGATTTGAAAGAAGATTGGTTATGCCATAACCATGCTTCGTCATGTTGTGAGGCAACAAGACATGTTTCAACGTTCATATTGCTAAGATTATCAACATGCACAATTTAAATGTTATTTGACCTATATCCCTTTTAAACGGTTTTCATGTCACGTTTGGAAATGTTATGGCAAGTAGGTTTATTAAACACAACTAAGAATTTTTTATCGGTTAATTGACTAACACTTAGCAAGTTATGTTTCAAACCATCTACTAATAAGACTTTTTCAATAGTTGGAGTAAAAGTATTGCCAACATTACCAATGTCGACAATGTGACATTTAGCATTGTCTCCAAATGTGACGGTTCCTCCCTTCTTAGGCTTTACGTTTGATAGAACTTGGGAGTCTCTCATCATGTGCCTCGAGCACCCGCTATCGAGAATCATTTTCCCTTTTCTCCTTGATTTTATCTACAATCAAAGAAACAAGTGAAGACTTTGGTACCCAAATTTGTTTGGGTCCTTGAGGGTTAGCTTTTGGTTGTAGTATTTCGTGTCTCTATGTATGTGTATATTTTAAAAAAAAATACAAGCACACATGATCGATTTCATATTTTTAGCAATTTTATGTACATTGTTTTGTGTTTATTCTAATATCATGCAATCATACATATATTAAAATAAACAAACAGGAGAGGATCATACTCAAACGTTCTCTAAAACGTTTATGAAGATCCGGAGTTACATTGCTCGTCGATTCGCCTTCAAGTGTTCACCAAACTCTAAACACGATTATAGAGAAATGAGCTAGCCAATCAATCTCTGATTAAGCTTAGAATCTAGCTAATAACCACTTCAAAGCTCCACGAGATTTGATCTCCAAAAGCTCTGACTAATTAAGAGAATGTCGTGGTGATTAGTGGAGAGATTAGGGGGAGAGAATTTGTATTAACACTTGTGAAATAAGTAGGGTGAGAGGTCATATTTATACCCTCACAAATCACCCACGTCATGAACTATTCTCTAGTCATATTCTCTTGTTTTTCTCTCCCAAAAACCAATCATGATTTGCCACATAATCATCCTCAAAACCATTTGACCAAGTCTGAAATTAATCCAGCCCATGATCTAATTATTTTCTTAATAATTCTGGCAAAAATCGTGTTGAACGGTCGACCGAACAGTTAACTTTTCATAAGTTCGGTCAGACCGTGAGCTAGACGGTCGACCGAATGTGCAAGACATAGATTCCCGGGAAAAATTCGGTCGAACCACGTCTCACTCCGGTCGACCGTTTACCTACCAAAATTTCTTTTCGTAAATTTCGGTCGACCGTTATATCAGCAAGAAAACTCCTAGATATTTTCGGTCGACCGTGTACTCACGCCTGGTCGACCGATCCTATTATCATGACACGTCCTGATAATTTTGGTCGACCCACGTGCTCTGATCCTTGTCCGGTCGACCGAACTCAAAACGGTTGACCATTTTGATCCTGATTTTTCCTTTGTCAAATTTTGGATTTATCTCAAAATCAAGCTTCTTGTTTCCCAATTTTGTGGTGTGACCTATAAGAGGATCTAAGCTAAATTTGCAGTGATATTAAACACTCAATATCTCAAACTATAAACGGTATCTAGCTACACATTATATTTACCCAATTAGCATAGATGTCTTGTTCCACTCGAACTAAACACGATCCATTTAGTGATGTAAGTGCACCACTTGTGTCTATCTCTTGCCTCATGATATTAAGAATATATACAAAGTAGAAATGTGTCACCTTCGTATTATATTCATTTCTTGATCTCTTTAGGCTAATTATAACTATGTAAATTAACTTAAGTCAAATTGTGCACATTATAATTTTGTTTTATCAAGGAGCCCACTAATATCATCACTCAATGAAGAGGGGCAATGACAATCTTTTGACTGACTATCTTTTCCAGCATAAGTCACGTTCAACTAACTATTGCCTTTATCACCATACTCATTGATAGTTTTTGACAATAATAAAATTAAGCACTTCTTGAGCGAAAAGATATAAGTCTCATATCTTAGGATCCAAGACACAGTAAAACATTAATGACACAAAACACAATTCTATAATATTTTACTTGTTAGGTCTATTCAATATATAAAAGTAACCATTTTCCTCTTTCATATACTCGTGTCGTCAATTATTTGTAGAGCTACAACAATCGATGACCAACACGATAATCTTATCTCGGTAATTAATGTTTCACGTTAATTACCATGATTGGAATAACTTTTGATTTATGTAAATCATTATCTTTTAGAGCTCTACGGTTAAGGACCAATAGTCTCTTCCTTAACACTTCCAAAAGACGAACACAATAATCAAAGAACAAAATGCTTGCACATTAAATTCATAATAATTGACATATAAAAGTAAAACTTTTAGAACACATTCCTTTCAGTCTCTCACTTGTTATCAAAGTTTTCTTTCACATACATCCTCAATGTATAAAATAATAATAACTAGGGCAACCCTCTCAAATCACTCATCAAGTCAATCCACATGGTTCTTTAGACCCATGGACTCAAAATGCATTTCACCCTTAGCTTGGGATAAGAGTTTGGTGAATGAATCAGTTGTGTTGTTGTTTGTGTCCACCCATAACAAATGTATTTTGCCTTCGTCGATGAAATCACGTGTGACAAAGTACTTGTGATCCACGTACTTCACCTTTTGATGGGATTTGGGATCCTTGATTTGCAAGATAGAAGCACTATTGTCGCAAAATAGCTCTATTGGTCCATTGTATCCTAAGTCATGCTTTGTTAGGGATTGAGTTTGGGTGCCAAGAAGCATGTCTAGCATCTTTATTCCTAAAGTGAATTTCTCTAAATCTTTTCTCAGTTGTTCATTCTTGGCAATAACTTCTTCATTTGTGTGACATTCTTTTGTAGATTTCAAGATCTTTATTTCATCACTTAGCAAATCATTTTCTTTGACCAACAAGTCATATTTGATAGATAGATCTTGATGTAGTTTTCTTCCTAGTTTATTTTATGACATATCAGTTCATATCTCTCAGCAAGTTCATGAAATGCATCTAATAAGTCATCATAAGAAATTTCCTCAAGAGAATTTACCTCATCGTCATCGATTTCTACCACTTGATGTAGATTACTCTTCTTTGGTGATGTGGGTGAGCTTGAATCCGAATCCACATTAGTTGCCATAAAACACATGTGTGCTTCCTCTTCTTGATAGTACTCGGAGTCGGAATCTTTTGATGAGCTTGAGTCATCTCAAGTAGCCATGAGGGCCTTCTTCCCATCTTTCTCATGATGATCCATTCTCTTGTTATCATCACGATCTCTTCTTCTAGGCCTCTCGTCATTGTCTCTTCGTGAGGGTCTTTCATCTCTATATCTTCTTGGTCTCTCATCTCTTTCTCTTCTAGGAGGATATCTCTTTTCCTCTCTTCGTTCACGATCTCTCGCCTAGCTTGGATCACCTTCTCACAATTCGAGAAGAGCTTCACTCCGGAAGCTAGTACAACTCTTGTAGAAAATCATTAGTAACCTAATCTTGAGCAGTTGAAATGAGTGATGAGATCAATGAGCTTCTTTCAAGTGGGAAGAAGTGAACACAAGGATCTTTAGAACAACTTTGGAAGTAGTATGAAGATATGAGCTTGGAGAAAGATTGATGACCTTAGAAGTGTGTTCTCAGCTCTATTTATAAGCTCTAAACTTAATCTAGCCATTAAGACTAAAATGGTAAAGAGTTGTGTAAGAATACACAAATCACGGAAGGACAGGACACAAATCTGGACACAAGCGGTCGACCAGATCGCGTCAATCGGTCGACCGGTTACGTGAAAATTAGGTAATCGTTCGAACTGAGGTGCAGACAGTCTAACCAACTCGGCTAGAACTTAAGTGAATGGTCGAACAAATGGAAGGTTCAGTCGACCATTTGGGGAATTTGGTCAAGATGAAACAATGTAAAATAAGATAACGGTCGACCGAAAAAGAGCATTGGTTCGACCCAGATCATCCAGTAAGTTTGGTGTTGGAGAGTTTCATGAATCGGTCGACCGTTTAAAAGGTCTTGGTCGACTGATAGACCAAATACGAAAAGAGGGGTTAGGTGAGTATGTGGATGCGACCGTTGGTATAATACGACAGGTATAACGGTCATATTTAAGACAAATATGGAAACCAAATGGTCGAACAAAATGGACTGTCGATTGATCCGTTTCTATTCTAACCAGGACACGTGTCAAAACATGATTGGTGAGTGAGACAAGTATAGGTCAAACTAGATAAAATTGGTTGACAGAAAGAAACAGTCGAACGGGAAAAAAATTGTCACCCGATTAAGACTGTGAACGCACACTGTGGGATCGGTCGAACTCAAAGAATGTCTGGTCGACCGTTTGGGAAAAGAGAGGACTTTCTGTTATATTCCAGTTGAACCAGATGTTCTACCGGTCGACCGGTTTAACCCAGAAAGCATGTTCAACTAGAATTTCTATGCTTCACCGATGTCCTATTGAACTCAATTTGATTTGGACTTAATTTATAGACTTCTATAGGTTCCCTAAGGGTTATGAGATGCAATAATCAAGGATTTCAAGTGTAAAGTTACATTATAACCTAACAACAAGAAATGTAAACTTATCTACTCTTCATTCTTGATTTCTTGTCTTAACCACACTTGATTCCTGAAAAGTTAGAAATACAATATATGCATGTGATGATATCAATTGTTTACATATGTTTATTTATATGTTAGTTAATCATCAAAATGGATTATCGATTATTAACCAAAAAGGTCAACAACCACTACATGTTAAGATGCTACATCAAAGTCATCAAGCATTTGTAGATTTGTGGGATATGCTTGTGGTACGTTTTTGTTTATTTCTTTTAAACTTAATATATAAACATTAATTTGATATACTAATAAATGTTTATATGTTGTTCGTATGATCGTTTCGATATGGGGAATAGCATAAATGCTTGGCACTACTGCTTTGAAAAAATCAACGGTTTATTGAGAGATTACTGTTATTCGGTAAATAAGAGATACTACGCGTCTTTCGAGACCAATGAAGAGCATATTGCACATTTGATCTCGAGAGGTGATCCACGGGTTCATCCTGACTAGTTCATTATTCAGTGTGATGAATGGAACACTGAAAATGCAAAGGTATTAATATTTTTTATCTTTAAACATTTGATTTCGTATTTTTAATTTCATATCCTAACCTTTGACTCTTTTTATTAATTGTAGAAAAACTCCTTAACAAATAGCATCAATCGCGGCCTTAAGAAGATGAAACACAAGACGGGATCGAAGAGCTTTGCGAACAAGGCAAAACTTCATGTAAGTTTTACTGTTATGAAGTTTTTCTAATTTTTGGTTATAATACATAGTTAGACACATGGATTTTTAACGATCTTTATTGTTGCATCTTAATTAATTCACATTGTTTGATTTTTATTAAATAATTAGATGGATGAAAACCAAATCAGCACACCTCTCACCAAAATTGAGAGGATGGCTCTTTGTTATTCAAGTCAACCAAAGATGGTACGTTTTAACTTTTTACAATTTAAATTAAGTGTTAAGTTGAACTTTAATATATTTGTAACTCTTGTAAATCATTTTAGGTTGAGATACAAGAATTGGTCAGTCAGAAATTGACACAGGAGGCACTTTCTCAAGAGCAAGGAGAGAATTCTAAAGCTCGTGCACTGATCAAGGAGGAGGAGGTATTAGAAGAAGTATTGGAAAAGGAGAAGACAAACCGTGTGTGTGGTGCTGGTATTGGAGCCTTCAATATATGCAAGACTTTGAGTGGTCGACATAGCAGTGCTCAAATGGATCATCTTCAGACGAAGATGTCACAGTATGTCAATTGTAAGTGTATACTTAACTTCGTATATTTATTTTGCAAGTTTATTGTAGGTAGTGTAATATCAAAATGAATTGTAGGAAAAGCATGAGAAGTTGAAGGCTCAAGTTGCCAAATTGATGGCGACTCGGTTTGGAGGACATCAGGTATATTATATATGTGCATGATGATTGTGTAATTTGTTGTTTTAGATTGATGAAGCAATGAAATTTTAATTTTTCAGAGTGATGACATGGATACGTCTTCTCAGCACGAGGATGATCCATTGACGGATCCAACTTCTTCTGAGTCGTAGTTGGTATATGAGTTGTACAACTTAAGACTTGATATATGTAGACTTAGACATGATATATATCAACTTATGTGATTATATGATTTCGACATAATTTATGACTTCGACTTAAACATAGTTTATAACTTTGACTTATAACTTCATATATGAATTAGTTTTAGACTTGATATATGGCTTCTATTTTATGACTTACGTTTTGATTTGTGTGAGTTGAACTTGTTTGTATGGATGTGCAACTTGTTTGACTTCTAACTTCGTATTAATGCATATTGATCAAATAGCATACTCATATGCATCTATAAATGTCATGTGCATGATTTAAATTTTACTATCATGGTAAAACAAAAGTTTATAGTCCTCAACTAAAAATATATTAATATGTAGAACATGATATTTCAATCCAAGATTTTGCATCAATAATTTCTAGACATATATCATCACATTTAAGAATATAGTATGAGTATATTCAAGAAGTAAATAGATTAATGATATTATAAATTGTAAAAGACTACCTTAAGATGAATATATACAACCTTATGGACTACCTTAATCAAACAATGAACTAATGTTTGAGTTGATCACGTCGAACAAAGTCGTGCTGATAACGTGTTATGAAATATGTCGAAGATCCTTGGAAACACAAGAACAACAAAATAAGAGAAGTATGTGGAGGGAGAGGAAGATGAATACATTTATCTTATATCTTCTCAATACATAGCACAACCACATATATATACACTTAGAAGTGTGAAAGTTACATAGTCTACACTAAATAAGAATGTAAATACAATGCACATCACAACACATTTTAATAGAAGAGTTACAATGAATTCATTATATACAATTTTCATAACAGCATTTAACAAGAGTGACTAGTTGATTATTGTAGCAATTACATGAGAAAAATAAATTTATTTCAAATTGGTTGGGTAATGGCTGAATCAAAATCCAAACAGAATATGATTCAATTTGAATCTTTTTTGCTCGAACTTGTAAATTTGGTTTGGGTTCATTTCGGAATCAATAAATTTGCTTTGAGTTAAATTTCCAATCCAATACTCACTCCACGAGGAGTTCAATACAGTCAATCTCCTACAAGTTGCTGCAAAACTTAAATTGAATTGTGTAATAATAGTATCTTTATGTCTTTATGGTTCCCCCGAATAATTTTTGGTTAGATAATGTGAGAATATCTTTGGGTATCATAGTTATAACTAAACTTGATATGGATGCATGTCTGTTTGGAAATATTTTGATCCTGGAGTTATTTTTCCAAAAAACTGTGACATTTTGGGTTTCACAATATGCTTGAATTGGGGAGAAAAAAAAAAGTTGAGTTCATTGAAAACTAACATTACCCTAATACTACTCCAAGCTAACATTTGAGTTCTTTGAAGAAATCAAAGCCCACAAATATTCATAGGAACAAATGAAACCAAATAGGCTTTCTAGGCCCAACCTACATATCAAAAATTTGACGTCCCAATTATCCAATAGGCCCACAAAAAAAGAATTTTGCGACATGGTCTTATCTTAAAGGGCGTTTTGAAGTCATAAACCTTATAACGAACTTAAACTACGCAGAGGTTAACACACATCATTATATTGAAGTAATGCCTTAAACAAAATGACACAAAACCCAATTGCGCACACATATTTTGCAAACTATCATACTGGTGTCTTATCCTAAACCTAACAAACCATGTTTTTACAACATTATTGTATTGAAGATGCAAAAAAAAGTTTGGGATGTGGTGTTAAATTAAAGCGACTTTTGATGCTGTTGAAGTTATAATCATATATACTTTTAATGAAATTAAACTACCCAAAAGTTCAGACCATTATATTAAAATAATGACTCAATCTAATATGAAACTCTTGTCTATACGCATAATACGGAAATTATCATATTGGTTTTTATCCTAAACCTAAACGACCCATATTTTTAACAACGTTTAAGTATTGAAGGTATAATGGCTAATCAAAAGTAAGACCTATAATAAATACTTATCAAAAAATTAAATTGCTTATTCAACTAAGTTAGTTCGACATATGCTACTTGCTATACAACATTTTTCTCTTTCAAATTTGACAAAACTTGTTAAAAGACCTTGCTTGCTTTTATACAAGTATATAAACAAGACATATACACAATTGACACCTTGGATACCACTATTTTTTTTGCTAAAAACCAACATTTTGATATGAATAAAAAGATGGATTATTGGATGCCACCATGACCCAATCAATTGACACCTCCAAAACCCACCAACCACACCGATTCATTTCCTCCAAGAATAGTTGCATGTGTGTGAGATAATTATGGCAAAGCAAGACACCCACTCACAAGTGTCACACACCCATATGAGAGCCCCTAAGATCTGAACATGCATGGGAGTACACAATCTTAGGTTGGGTATCTTAAGATTTTGTTATATAAATGAAGCATCGAACTCACCTCCATGACTTCAATGCACATTGCATTTCATTTTATGGGGGGCATGTGGAGTGAGAGTCTTTCATGGATTTGCATGTTGACTTGGTTCAATCATTGATGGAACCTTGAAGATGGGGGTGTCTTTGGTAGAAAAAGATAAAGGATCGTGTTAGATTATTGATTTAATCAGACTTATTGATACTATTTTATTAATACACTTGGGTGATATTTGTTTGTAATGTTGAAATTAAAAAGGAACAATACAACATAATTACATTAGTTGTTACTATACAATCTTAGGAATTTGGTGTAGAATGGGTTGAAGCGAAAAAAATTCCAATCATTTTTGGTTCGTTGAGAATATGGGTATAAACGAGTCGAGTCGAGCAAAATTTTGAGTCATAAGTATCATCTTATGTTATTACCAAATACGAGAAAATAATTATAAATAGAGCAATAAAAATTCAAACGAGCTATCGAGTCGAGCGTAATTTTTTTTCGATTTCAAGCGGTTCGTTTACCGAACAAAGTTTGAAGATTTTTTTGTTTTTCATCAAAATTCTTTATCTTCAAGTTGAACCAGTGTCGAGCATTTTTCGACTCGAGTTCGAGTCAAGCTATCGAACCGAGTCAAATTTGACAAACCTAGTTGAGAAACACAAGTACACATGTAACACCCCCATGACTACACAACAACCAATGCATTATAAATTAATCTTTCCTCTCCTTTACTTGTTTAAAAAAATACATTTTGAAATTTTAATTAGTTTTTGACATTGAAAATTCATGACTAGCATGAAAATTCACAGGAGTTCTAGATTTTGACTTTCAAATAAATATTTAAATCACATTTATTTATATATTAGCTTTCCTTAGTTTTTTAATAGATTTTGGACTGAAAATTCACTGGTTGAAAATTCACGGGAAAGTAATAGATTTGAAATACAATTCAAGAGTTGTATTCATAAACTACAACAATTTTTTGGTTGAAAATGGTATTAACAGGAGGTTATCAAATTCATCCTTGAATTTGTGTTATATGAAAAAAGAAATCCGTATCATGAAAGTTCATATTTGATAAACGAATGATAATTATAAAATTTTAAATTATGAAATGAAATATAAGTTGTCTAGATGACGTTTGTATGAACTCTGAAATTCACGAAGTGAAAGTTCAGTTCGTGAAAAACGCAAAGACATGACTTGAACATAATCTTGTATATTTTCTATGCATGAGGATATGGGGGTGTTGTGCAAATACATAGATGTATTTTTCTCATGCTCCTTATGACGCTAAATGGAGATTTCAAGCTTCTAGAGTTGATCTTCTATGATGTTGGACCTGTTTTGGATCAAATGAAGGTTAGATTGAGTTACAAAACAATAAATGAAAGTTTCGGTCAAATTGGTGGATATTTAAGATATTACGAAAATAGAGGGTATATATACGTGATGTTTTGAGTTATTTTTAATGTATTTAAGAAATTATCCCGAATCAATATTATCATACCTAAGTGTTATCATCTTTAAAAACAACATCAAAACGATAAAATATTATAAACTAACCCTGCAAAGATAACAAAACGTTTGCATCTAATTCCTACCCTTTTAAAGAACATAAGCCATTCTGTCACTTAGATCATAGGTATGTTTGATTAACAGCTTATTATTGGGTAATCACCGAATTTTTTTGATGTTCAATGAGTAACTTAAGATCATGACTACGAAACCAATATGAGTTGGCAAATATATATAAAAACAAACACAGATGAAACAGAATTTCCTTAAAAACAGACCAAGTCCTTGTTTTCGGCGGACCATAGCTGGATATGATTTGAAAGGTCATCAGTTTTTTCTTCGAATAACGTCTACATAGAATTTTGTGTCAATCAACAGGTATTATGGTGCTTGGATATTTGGATGATTAGATGGAAGTAATAAATATAGCATATTCTCTCGTTGGGCCTCTTGAACTTTACCACGATTGCAGATTGCTCCCGTAAAATTCAAGAAGTCTCAATCACACCCTTAACTAGAGCGTCACTTGCAAATACTGAATTGTTAAACGTTGACTGAAAATTACTTAAATCGTCCGAATTATCATTTTGTCATTCTCTCATTTCTACTTATATATCTCTTCATTTCACTCTCGTACTACCACTCTCTCTTCATCTTCCTCTTATAATCACCAAAAATAATATCTTGAAGGTCATGAAAAGAGTTAACGGACGCATCGGTGCATTTGAATCTGGTAAAAGGTCTCAAGGTCTCATTTATTTCAAGTTTAAAAAAATATTTTTTGGGGGGCGTTCAGTGGGAATTGCCGCCTCCCCCATGGGTCGGCGTTGGCCGCAGACGCCCCCACCCACCCCCCACCTCCCCCCCCCCCCCCCCCCCCCCCCCAAAACATTATTTTTTTATTAGTTATAAGTAATAATTAGTTTAAAAATTAGTATTAATTGGTAATTAGTTAAAAATAATTAATAATTTTGTTAATTTAGATGCTTAAATCCATTTAACAAAATTTTATTTCTAAAATTTAATTAATAGTCATTGGGTTAACGTGGAGGAAGAGGAAAATTCATACTCTTACGCATTGTACATACTTACGAAGATAATTCAACACCTCGTCATCCACGTAGACAGAGTATATCTTCTTCGGTTAGGAGGGATAAAGATAGTTTACGTCGTCGTCAGACACGTGATGATTCCTTCGACGATAAGGAGATTTCGGATGAGGTGGAGAGTGACGATGGGGATCGAAATGAGTTGGAGCGGTAGGAGAAGGAGAGGCAGGGGAGTATGGTAGCAGACGTGGGCGAGAGGAGCAGTATGGTAAAGGACGTGGGCGAGAGGAGCAGTATGGTAAAGGACGTGGGCGAGAGGAGCAATTTGGTAGAAAACGGGGCGACATGGTAGTTCTTCTTCTGCTGAGTGGGTAATTCGGAAGAGTAGATGTGGTAGGTTTGTGACCGGTAATTCGAGTTTGTGCACTGCAAATGCCCGACCTCAGAAGAATAGGAGGGGTGAGGACGATTCTTGCATCGTAACTACCGTAATGTCCGGTGGTCCTTTAGATCAACATCATTCCTAATTTTGGGAGCCACATCTCCAGACGCATTTGTAAGGGCAATGAGCAGAAGGTTCTGAAGTGTCATAATCAGCACAGAGTTTGTACTACATTGCAGGGTTGGCATTCAGTTCTGAGTGATGATATCACGGGGGTCATTACTGATAGCAGATTGGGTCACACCCTTGGTCGACCTTGTAACTTAGTATTTACTGCGGGTTCTAGATAGTTCGACTGATCGGGGTGTAATTGCGCGTATAAAATACAAGAGGCACTACGAATTACTGCAGAGTCGTTCCCCGAAATCTCATCGACGAGGTTCCGAAAATGCTTGACATGTTGTGATGACTGATCCACAAACTTTGGCATGTTAACTCCTTCTCCAATGACAAGTGTTTTCCAGAATGGATGAATCTGCTCTAAATAAATTCATTCGCCTGACTCAATACAACCGCGGATGGTATTCAACTTGATTACTTAAGCCCTACATTCTCTTCAACTCCTCACTCAATAACGACAAGCAGTGATGCAAAATTTGACAATTTATATGTTGATATAAAAAAATTGTCGTTAGTCAAATTTCGACATCTCGACTCTTCAAGAAAGTTTCGAATATTCGTCAGCTGCATTCTAATAGCCGCGTTCACGCGGTCAAAAAGTGTGTCCAGAGATGCAGTCGATGAAGTAATCCAGTTTTTCAGAGCCGAATGAGCACTTTCGACCCTACAGTTCGTAGTGTTGCCGATATAAAGGACTTTGTTCGTCCAATTCAATACAAACTTTTCTTTATGCACTAACCATGTGTCGTCCAGATACTTTGTGATAACCGGCCAAGACCTATATGAATCTTTCAGAGTACGCACAACTCTATTATAATCTGGTTTTGAAGTAGAAAACATGATTTCCTCCACTTTCCACACTTCAAAGGCTCTACCAATTGCTTATTCTTGCCGAATGTGTGGTATGCGTAGTTGTATACGTCTTTGTTAATATGTCAGATGCAAAGTAAATGAGCAGTGCTAGGAAAAATCTCTCTCACTGGTCGGATAAGCCTTAACTCCATGTCAGTTATTATTGCAGTCGGGCTGACAGTACTAAATAACAGATCTCACAACTTCTCTAACACCCACTAGTAACTAGACTCGGTCTTATCCCTCATAATCGCATAGCCGACAAGTAAGTTCATGTTTGTTGGTGTCACCCCAACCATCTCGAACAAATACATCTTGTACTTGTTCGTTTTGTACGTCGAATCCATGCAGATTACGAAAGGGTATGTGCACAACAACTTAATTGACGTCGGATGTGCCAAAAATGCATGAGTGACGATATTAGTTTCTTCATCCACCATAATCCAATGCAAGTACTGATATGCACTGCCTGATGCAGAACTGCTGAGCGAGATTTCTATCTTCACATTTCATCATCCTCATGTACTCTCTACAGTTATAAATGTGTCTCTGATTCGGATTATCCTCCGAGATTTTCTCATTTACCGCCAACAAAATGTTACGTGGTTTCGCATATGCATCGGTCATATCACGAACAATTTTTTTGGCCCCAGGATTTAGACTATTGATATGTCAGTGACCCTCTAGATAAACTACAAGTCTATGGTTGTGATGTCCATGAGTACTATTAGAAACTATGATTCATCCATCACGCTCCCGTCGCTCGACCACCTTTATCAAAAAACGACAACCGCAACCATTTTTTTCGTGTTCTTCCATACTACAATATCCATATCCCGAGAATTCATTTCATTTCTGTGATCGCATCTCAGATAACAATTCATTCGATTATCTGTTTGTGGTTTATAGGATGATATTACCAAAAAGTAAACCGGTTCCGATGGCAACTTGTTTCGCCTATCAATTCGCGTCATCGATTGTTGGAAATACTTGTGGACTTACAAAAAAACTCACTGTAATCTACTCCATCACCACCGAAATCTTGCAACGGAACCTGAAATAATTTAAAATAACACAACATTATAAATATAAAAAAGGGTGTCTGGCTAGGACCCCCCCCCCCCCCTCAAGGTGGGGGCAGCGGCCTAGACAGACGCCCGAGGTGATTTTTTTCTTCTGTGCTTACTTCGTCGGATCCAGACGCTTCGTCATATATTTTTGTGGTGTTGGTACTGGTAAAGTGAGAAAAATTAAGACAGAATTCTTAGTTTAAGAGACGAGACGAAATGTATATTAAATGGAATGTAAAAGACAAAAAGGTAATTGAGACGGACGATTTAAGTAAAAACCGAGCGATGGATAGTAATTCCCGGCAAATGTGGGTCTTGTCAAATTTAAGGGGATCAAAACTCGATAAACCCTCAAACCCAACCCAATCAAGACCTATATGCACCCCTAACTGGTGCCTAAGTTGCTTTTATACTCATGCCCTTAGTTAATTATTAAATAAAAAAATTACTTGGATATCACCCAAAAACACATTATTTCCCGATATGACATCAAATTATGACTATTTTCTTAAATATATGTCACTAAAAGATCATGTTAACATCTATGGTGCCATTACGATTTGGAAAATCTTAATGACATGAATTTTTCTATAATATATATAAGAAAATAGTCATAAGTGAATGACAGATTCGGAAATAAGGTGTTTTTGGTGGGCATCTAAGCAAGAAAAAACTCATTAAATAATATTATCTTAAATTAATTTTTGCATGAATACCCATATAGAAACACAAATTTTCGAATTTGCGTGGATATTTTAAAAAGAGCATGATTAAACCATTTTCATCATATATCAAAATTGTCCGCGTAAAACTCAGATAGTGTGGCACTCAGACTATTAGTCAAGTTTGCAATAATATTTTTTCATGTCTTTAATTAGCGATAATAGTGTGATTAGTAACATTTGTTCAATAAGTACACTTTTATTAAGTTTGATTGTTTTCACAAATAAAACAAAAGGAATAGGTATCTAAGTATCTAACTATACTCCAAATGCAGTTAGCCAACATGTCTAGGAAGATGTATCTTATTTACGTTTTACTAATGTTTGTTATATGTAAAAGTTAATAAAGTGTTAATTATTGAAATAATGATAAGAATAACAACACTAACAACAATTACAGAACTAAAAACGAAAATTAATAAATTAGGGCCGGCATTATAACATGTCTTAAACACTTTTGAGATAAAATAGTTAAAAAGGTAATTAGGTGTACTTAAATCATTTTCAAAAAAATCAATGGGCAATTGGTAGGCATGCAACTATGCATGCAAGAAGCAGTTTTAAGATAATAATATTTAATATTAATTGAACGAACTGCAATTCTATTATATTCTGAAATCCCAGATGGTGAGCTGCATTTCACATCATTTGGTCAATTGGAAACAACATGACTGTTTTACAGTGGTATGGTTGCGTTCATCGAACCCCCCCCCCCCCCCCCCCCCCCCCCCCCCCCCCCCCCCCAATGTTTTATTAGAAACTATTTTTGAAAATCAATTTATAAAAATCAATGGGCAATTGGTAGGCATGTAACTATGCAAGCAATTAAGAAGCAATTTTAAGATCATAATATTTAATATTAATTAAACAGTATGAAATTCTATTATATTTTGAAATCACAAATGGTCAGTTGCATTTCGCATCGTATGGTCAATTGGAAACAACCTCACTGTTTTACAGTGGTATGGTTGCGTACACCCGACCTTCAGTCTAGGTGGGAGATTCTTTTGAAGTAGTGTGGTAATGTTAATGTATTAAACTAAATGGTTATTTGCTTGGTACACTTGCAAAGTGGTGATATTAGATCTGTGTACTTGAGTTTTCATATTTTACTTGAGTGCACTTGCGCAAAAACCATATTGGTTTTGTGACTCTGTCACGTTATTGTTCCTAGATATTGCTATCACTCTGTCATGTTACTGTTCCCAACCACCCCCTTCTGCCAAAAAAACCCTCATGGTGTCAAACTTCCCTTAATTACAACTTCCTCCTCAACTCCTTCAACTCGCTCTACGTCCTCTTCTGTCCGTTAGTTGGTCGTCAACACTGTCAAATCTAGTCCGTCATCGAGGTCTTCACCGAGAGGATCATCAGTGTGGTAATATGTTGTCAGAAGGAAGTTAGGACTTTTGGCGCCGTCAATTTGGAGTGCACAAAACTAATATAGTTTTTTTGCAAGTACACCCAAGTAAAATTTGAAAACTCAAATGCACAAATGCAATAACACCATTTTCCAAGCAAATAACCCTAAACTAAACACATTTTAATATGTAGCTGACAAAATGAATGGACCACCAAGGGCATGAGAATATAAGCAATTTAGGTGGAGCATATGCAAAAGATCAATTTTCAAAATTCGATGAGCAAAAAATCACAGTTTTACATGGTTAAAAAGCCCCAAAAAAATTCTTTGTTTATTTTGGTGATTAAATGATCAATTAATCCCAACGGTTATATTGCACGATTAACTACTTAAAACTAAAAAACACTACTTGCTATACACTTGTCTTAGCCAATCAAAAGCTTTTGCCAAAAAGAAAACTTATCCAAAAGGCCAAAGATATCACTGCTTGCAGTAAATGTCAACGGAAACAACTAATTAATTAACATAAGCCAATCTTCCAGAATAATACAATTAAAATAAGTATTGACGTCGTAATCCAATGGGCGAGTTTCTATTAATTAATTTGTTATGTTCAGGAGCAGAAACGTTAACCTGAATATTGATCTTATCATGAGGTTCGTCGCCTGTCATTTGCAAGTGTTTAACAAGCAGAAGTGTTTTACCTCATTAGTTTTGTGTCGATCCTTTTAAGGTATTTAAAGTAACGTCCTCAAACACAGTGAAAAATTTCAAATTTAAATCATACAATCAAGCGATGACATTACGAAAAGAAATACACACACCGGTGCACCAATATAATATATATATATGTGAACGAATTTACAAAAGAATTTGATTACATCAAAATATCATATACATAAAATATACACAAGTAATCACAACCACCTCAAAAGATAAGGAAAACAGGATCCGGTCTCGAGCGCTCCCTCCGCCGTCACCACCCACCTAACGTCGCTCTCGTCCAGGAGGAAACCCAGTATGCCAAACCCTAACACATATATGGAAAATAATGAAATATGCAATGAACCATAAATTTCACAACTGAAACACCCACTAAGTTCCCGGGACCTCTCTCCCGGCCATAGCCAACAACAACCCGGGTCTCAAGGGTCATCTCACCCCAACCCCTCAAACACTCGTGCACACAAGGCACCGTCGGTCAAAATCACGGCCAAACAACCCCCTTCTTGCCTCAGTGTTACCGGAGCCACGGTTTTGCATCATTCGCCGGAGCCACGGCTTTACCTCAATTTGCCGGAGTCACGGTGACAGTTATCACAACAACCTCCACGTGTCACTACTAATCGCTATAGGGTCGGCCTGTCCGTCCATCACCTCAAAATGGTCGGTGAACTCGTTGCCTTCTAGCCAATCAATAGTAACACACACACCAAAACAGTGCAAAACGGTCGAACCAAATCTGTCTTCCGGTCGACCGATCCTCACCCAGAGAACTGACCCAACCGAAAAACCCGTCAAACGGTCGACCGACAAAGGGGTCCCGGTCGACCGACAAAAGGGTCCCGGTCGACCGAAAAGCACCAGTAGAAAATCATTTTCACAACCAAGTTCAAACGGTCGGACGACCCAGCATCTCCGGTCGACCGAAAACCTCCAGTACAAAACCTTCAACAAATCACATTACACGGTCGAACCACAAAACACTATCGGTCCACCCAAATCCACCAGTGCAAATCCTTCGACCAAAACATTCTACACGGTCGACTGAATCCTCACTTCGGGTCGACCGGACATTAAGTTACTTAAGTCATCGGTCAGACGAGTCAAACGGGCGGTCGACCGTTTGGATGGTCCACGCCCCAACCGACCTACAACAGTACTTTCGGTCGACCGGCAAAAGGTTTCCCGTTCGACCGAAAATACCCAGAGCCTCAATCTCTCGATAGAATTGTACCACCGGTTGACCACCACGAAGGTATCGTTCGACCGGTGCGAGGGATTTCGCCCAAAATACACTATAACCGGTCGACCGAACCCATACATCGGTCGACCGTTTACAGTTCAGAAACTGTTGTGCAGGTCCGACGAGCCAATCAGCCTACCCTCGACCGCTCCCACTCCCACACTAATAATAGGTGAGCTTGAAAGCAAGTTTGACATACCTTAAGGCTTGAAGAAGCCTTCGAAGAAACCACGGCGAGCGCTTCCTCGCGAAACCTGAAGTATCGTTGAACCTGAAGTTCCTAAAATCATTAACTTGCAATATCTAGCAAGTAAATGTCATACATCTTTATTGATCACAAAAGAGTGACTATGTCTTGTATTACTAGACATAAAGCGCATAATATAATATAAAGTGAAGATTTTCACATGATAAAATATATTTGAGCTCAACCAACGCCAGAAGTGTGGACTATAACATATATTATTTGTGGAAATGAAAATAAAACTTAGTCACTCATTACACATCCTGAAGATGTTATTCCTGAAGAATATAAACCTGGTAAAATAAAAGCAACTGCTAGCAAATGTAACAATTCTGGGAATACATAACGGTCAGATCCTAATGTTTTGGGAAACAACGAGGATTTGATTATTATAAAAGTTGCAATCAACTATGCTGATACGAGAGAAGCAGTAAAAGGTTATCGTCGACGACAAATTCGCCTTCTTAGAGCATGCTAATTCAATAGAAAATCTGGATCCAGAATCTATAGTATTACAAGAATGCCAGAAGCATTCGTATTTGAAATGAACAAAAGAAGGCGAATAATATAGAATTAGACTTGCTTATTGGACATGTAGTCCTGATTTCTGAATAATGTGAATAGAAATCACATTACAACATGGTGGTACATTATAAAGCAAGTAGTGACACAAGGGTTTTTCGCAGGACCCAATATCTATCACGATGTTACTCATTCTCTCGAAATGTATAATATTACGTTATGTTACTTGATCAGTATGACATAATTATAGATAAACATATGAGATATGTTTGACTGCAAATTTGTATAAGTCATTTGATATTGATATAAATAAGAGTCCCTGAAGGACTAAAATTGCCCAAGGAAAATTATAATGAAGAGATGCATTATAATCATCATATGAACAAACAAAGAGAATATGCATATCATCTCGAATAATGATATTAAAAGGAACTCCTGAAGAGATTAAACACATACCCGTGAAATATTCGAATGATAAATTTTGAAATAAATGACTAGAGAACAATCAACTGTTTTCCGATATGCAGTTCGGACATTCTCCAGAAGAGAATTGTTACAATAATTCAATTATATAAAGATATATTATACAAAGAAAGTTCACATGGAATTATCAATATTTACTTACTATATTCTTGAGATAAATATTTTGTTCAGTGATGATTCCTATATGTCTAATCCACAACAATAAAAAAATCACAAATTATTTTGTGTTATTGTGGAGACGTTGCAATGTTTATACAAGTTGGTGAACTACGTATCAGGGGGAGTAGATTTCTAATTATCATCCCTAAAGAACAATTATCCCTGAAGGATAATACCCAGAAGGCATATAGTTGTACTCCTTTTTCCTTTTCCAAGTTTTTGTCCCACAAGGTTTTACTTTGCGAGGTTTTTAACGAGACAGCTTGCGCAATTGTATTAACATATGTCATGCACTCTTTTTCCCTTAGCTATTTTCCCACTAGGTTTTTATAGCAAGGTTTTTAACGAGACATGAACATAACACTATTTTCCAACATAGTGTATAAATATATGTTGAAATGAGGGGGAGAATTATACGTTCTGCACTCTTTTTTCCTTTACCAAGTTTTTGTCCCACAGGGTTTTACTTGGCAAGGTTTTTAACGAGGCAGATCGAAAAGCGTATTCCAAAAGGTGATCATCCAAGAGGGAGTGTTATGAAAATTGTGTATAATGGATGATTCACCTTCCAAGATGTTTCACCTTCCAAGATGGTTCATCTTCCAACCAATCTATCATAACTCCTCTATTAATATGTGTTGTAATGTTTATATTTACATCATTATTTAATGTAGACTATGTAACTTACACACCTCTATGTGTATAAATATGAGGTTGTAGTATGTATTGAGAACATACAAAAAGATATGAAATACAAGTCCTTCATTCTCCCTCAACTTCTTGTCATTTTGTTTGATCGTTATTTTACAACAATTTATTTATTTTTCTCTTTCATTTTTATGCACTATTCATGAATTTAAAGGGTTGTCTGATCCCATATCAAGTTTGAGATCCAGATCTCTCCATTCACTTTAGGAACAAGTTCTTTCAATATAATCTTGATTTTAAATTGTAGATCTTCCTTTCTAATTCGAGTTACCTATGGATGTTGAAAATCATAAATGAAAATTAAGAGTAGTTAAAAATTGGGTCTCTTAATCAATATATATATATGATTAAGAGACTTAATTTTTAACTACTCTTAATTTTACTGAACTGCTATTCGTCGCCGTAAAACTACTTAAATCGTCCGTAAGATTACCATTTTGCCCCTCTACACTTTCTACTAATATAACTCCTCATTTCACTCTTTTAACACAACTTTCTCTTCATATCACACTTCTATTCACCACATAAGATGTCTCGGAGGCCAGGAAAAGAACCAGCGGAGACCCCTGACTACTCACATCTGGTAAATTACCTTGTTTATTTCAATTAATTTTAAAAAAAACATTTTTGAGTCGGGCGTCCGCGGGAGACGCCCGACCTAAGGAACCGACGTCTACGGGAGACGTCTCCCACGTAGGGTAGGCGTCTCCCGCAGACGCCCGGGGTTTTTTTTTTGTTAAAATTGATTATAAATTGTGATAAAATTGAAATAAATTGAATATTATGTTAATAATGAGTTAAATTAGTTTAGTAAATCGTTTATTAATTATAAAATGTGATAATTAATAAATAAATTGATTATTATGTTAGTAATTAGTTGTGTACGATTTTAGTAAAGGATTATTGAATAATTGTGATAATTGCTAAATAAATTGATTATTAAGTTACTAATTAGTTTAATTATTTTAGTAAAATCATTAATAAATTTGTATTTTTAAATTGAATTAATAGTCATCGGGTTACCGTGGAGGAAAAGGGAAATTAATTCCCTTACGCGCGGTACGTAGTATAGCAGACGAGTCATGTCCTCGTCATCCACGTACACGTGGTATTTCTGCTTCAGTTAGGAGAGAGAGATATGTTACGTCGTCGTTAGACACCTGAAGAGTCTTTCGACGACGAGCATGATTCAGATGAGGCGAGGAGTCACGACGACAGTGACGATGGGGGCCGATACGACTTGGGGCCACAGGAGGAGGCGGTACATCAGTCCGGTCGAGGACGGGGGCGACACGGTGGTCCTTCAGCTGAGTGGGTCATTAGGAAGGATCGAGGTGGCCGGTTTGTGACCGGTGATTCGAGTTCGTGCACTGCAGACGCTCGAGCTCAGAAGAAGAAGAGGGGTGATGACGAGTCTTGGATCGTCACGGATATTATTCCAGGTGGTCCTGTAGATGGCAGCGTCATTCCGAGAGTTTCGGAGGCCACGTCGCCAGACGCATCTGGGATGGCGAGGAGCGGAAGGTTTTGAAGTGCCATAATCGGCACAGAGCTTGTACGACATTGCAGGCATGGCGTTCAGTGATGAGTGAGGATATGACGGCGACCGTGGTTGACAGTGGATTGAGTCACTTGCCGTACAACATGTTTTCCTGCATCGACATGCCGTTGATTTCGGCATTCGTGGAGCGGTGGCAGCCTGACACCAACACTTTCCACTTGCCGTTCGGAGAGATGACGATCATGTTGCATGACGTCTTTCAGATTCTGCACATTCCTGTTAAGGGTCCCGACGTGTCGACTTTCCCCTAGGTCGACCTCGTACCTTAGTATTTTCTTTGGGTTCTCCATAATTCGACTGATCGGGGTGTAACTGTTCGTATAAAATACGAGAGGCACTACGAATTACTGCAGGGTCGCTCTCCGAGATTCTCATCCACTAGCTTCCGAAAATGCTCGACGTCTTGTGCTGACCGATCAACAAACTCTGACATCTGGACTCCTTCTCCGATAAAAAGTGTTTTCCAGAATGGATGAATCTGCTCTAAATAAATTACATCACCTGACGCCAAACACTCGTACATGGTAAAGGCACAAGGAATCTCATGTGTTGTTAGGAAAGCACACCCACAACGATATTCAATTTCATCACTTAAGTCCTCCATTCTCTTCAACTCCTGAGTCATTAACGACAAGCAGTGATGCGAAACTCAGCCATTTATATGCTGAAACAGAGGACCTATGTACTGTGCCAAATTTCGACGTCTCGAAACTTCAAGAAAGTTCCGAATATTCGTCAGCTGCATTTCAATAGACGAGTTCACGCGGTCGAAAAGAGTGTCGAGAGCGACAGTCGATGTAGTGATCCACTCTTTCAGAGCCGAATGTGCACTTTCCACCATGCAGTTCGTAGTGTTGCCGAAATGAAAAACTTTATTCGTCCAATTCAACACGAATTTTTCCTTATGCACCAACCACGTGTCTTCCACATACTCCGTGAGCACTGGCCAGGACTTGAAAGAATCTTTCAGATTACGGACTGCTCTATCATAATCCGTCTGTGAATCAGAAATCATGACTTTCCTCCACCTTCCACGCCTGAAAATCTCTGCAGACTGCTTGTCCTTGCCGAATACGTGGTATGCGTAGTTGTACACGTCTTTGTTGATATGCCAGGTGCATAGTAAATGAGCTGACTCAGGAAAAACCTTTGTCACTGGTCGCATCAGACCCATCTACCGGTCCGTAATTATTGCTGTCGGGCTAACAATATCCAATAACAGATCTCGCAACCTCTCCAACACCCACCGTAACTAGACTCGGTCTCATCCTGCAAAATCGCATATCCGACGAGGAAATTCATGTTTGTTGGAGTAACTCCAACCATCTCAAACAAAGGCATCCTGTACTTGTTCGTCTTATATGTCGAATCCATACAGATTACGAATGGGTATGTACGCAACAACTGAACTGAAGTCGGATGTGCCAAAAATACGTGAGTCAAGACATTAGTTTCTTCATCTGCCACAATCCAATGCAAATACTTATGCTGCACTGCCTCTCTGAGAAACTGCTGCGCGGGATTCCTGTCTTCAGATTTCGTCCTCCTCATGTACTCTCTGAAGTTGTAAATGTGTCTTTGATTCGGATTATCGTCCGGAAATTTCTTCTTTACCGCCAACAAAATGTTACGGGGTCTTGCTTGTGCCTCTGTCATATCACGAACAATTTGCTTTGCCCCAGCACTAAGTCCGCTGACCTGTCGGTGACGCTCTGAATAAACTGCCAATGGGTGGTTGTGCTGCCCATACATGCTACTAGAAACAATAACCCATCCATCACGATCTCGTCGCTCCACCACTTTTACTAAAAACCGACAACGATAACCTTTTCTTTTCGTCTTCTTTCGCAGTGCCATACTCGTATCACGAGAACTCATCTCACGTCTGTGATCACATCTGAGGTAACAATCCATCCGGTTATCTTCTTTTGGTTTGTACGATGATATAAACAAAAAAAAAATTCGGCTCCTATTGCAATTTGTTTCGCCCATTTACAACCTTCCTCGATTGTTGTAAATATTTCTTTACTGTCAAAAAGCTCACTGTAATCTACTCCATCACCACCGAAATCTTGCAACGGAACCTGAAAATTTTGAATTTAACAAAAAATTAAAATAAAAAAAATCAGGCGTCTGACTACGACGCCTCCACCGTGTTAGACAGACGCCTCCACCTTTGTGGAGGCGTGCATCTAAGCCGCCTCCAGCAAGGTGGAGGTGTCTGGCTAAACCGCCTCCACCTATGTGGAGGCAGCCTATCCAGACGCCTCCACCTGGGTGGAGGCGGCTTAGCCAGACGCCCGAGTCGGGAAAGAAATTCCCCCCCGTTACCTCGTCGGATTCTGGTGCTTCGCCAGACATTTTTGTGGTGTTGGTACTGAGAATGTGAGTAAAACTGAGTCAAACACCTTGTTTAAAGACACGGGACGAAATCGGTATTAATTGATTTGTTAAGGGCAAAAAGGTCATTTGTGGGGCGATTTAAGTAGTTTTCTGGCGACGAATAGTAGTTCCCTAATTTTATTCGAAACATATTTCAAATTTTATAATTTTTAACGTACATTGATGATTTGAGGCATATATAAAATCTACGGTTTGATATTTTCGTTATAGCGAAATTTTGACTATATAAAATGAAAAGACCAAACCTTTCAAGCAAATGGAGAGAACATTAGGCAAAAATATTATGTCTTTGGAAGGATATTGTATGGAACGCTATAGTATAAGCAAAACAATAACATGTTAAATAAGAGCACATTAATGAGAAGAATCTTAAATAGGCAGGACTTGTTTGCTTAAGAGAATGTGCAGTGTTGATCACCCCACAGTAATCCTCATTAAACTGCGAAAATCTCGGGTTCTTAAACTAAACCCTAAAAACAAAACGACAAAGTAAACCTTTGGAGTACATGCAACGTAGTAGGCACAAACAACCGATAAGTTAAAATAATTTGAAATGGAACATTGGATTTGAACCACGACAAGAGTTGTATTGTTAGTTTACTGGACACGAGGGCGTAATTACGAAGCTTTAGGGTTTTTTTTTGATAGAAACGAAGCCTTAGATTCCAAACACCGCTGCTTTTGTGAACATTAATAGCAGGTTACCAGTTACAACTTACCATATTTTTGTAGTGTTTTGCATTTTAACCCTCGCTTTAAAGATATTTGTTAAGACACTTGAATATTGTCTCTTGCTTCTTTTTTAACGGCACATGACCCATGGCAAATTGATAATGCAATAAAATTTTGGGTTAATTACAGTTTGTCTTCCTGAATTATACATTGATTTCACTTTACACTCTTGAACTTTACAGTGTGACAATTATCTCCCAAGAATTTTCATTTTGTAACACTTTACCCACCGAACTTAAAAGATTCATTACTTAAACACGCATTTGTCTTTATCTTGGAATTTTTTGTGTTGTATCCCTAATATACTATCAATACTAACTTTACGTTAAAATTCAGATCGAATCGGAGTTCAGATATTGTTGGAATTTGGTCGGATTCAGTATCAATCTGACTCAAATTCGAACCAAAACTAACATCTGATTCGATCCGAAATTTGACGTGAACTTAGGTTTAGGAGTGTATTGGGATACAGTACAAAAAAATGATTTGAAAAAGGTGAATGGGTGTTTAAATAATGTTTTTTAAGTTCATGAGCAAAGTGTAACAAAACAAAAGTTCATAGTAACTATCATTTTTTAAAGTTTAAAGTGCAAAATATAATTAACCCTAAAATCTTTAAAGGACATGTAAATACTAATAGTTCAAAGAAAGTTTAAAATAAAAACTTTTTAAAACAAAAAAAAAACTCTTGTTTTTTAGTTATAAGTGAATACTTTCTTGAGGTATATCAACTTTCTTGAGTGATGAGCGAATACTTTGTGTGTGATCAAGAAGTTATAAATCCAAGAAATTGGAATAATTAAATAATATTTGAAATAAGAAAATAGAACTCGAATTATGTATCAAGTTGATGAAAAGTTGCTGGTTTCATGTGATTGTAACAACTAATTATGTTTTAGTTCCTCGGGCCATCCTCAACGAATGCCCTTCTAGGGTCGGGTCGGGGGTCGACCTGACCCAGGCAAGCCCCTTAACGGGGGCCGACCCAGGTCAGGTCGCAACCTGGGTCGGGGACCCGACCTGGGTTCCAACCTTTTTGTTTTTTTAAATAAAGATTAAAAATTACTTTTTTAAAATTTGTTAAATAATATTTAATTGACATGTATATGTTTTTATATAATTAGAATTAATTTCTGAAAATTAAAATAAGCGAAAATAATTTATGAAAATTAGTAAAATAAATGTAAAAATTAATCAAATTTAGTAAAAATAAATGTAAGTAATTAAAGAAAATTAGTAAGATAACTGTAAATGTATATAATTAAAGAAAATTACCTAGCAAAATAGAACACACGAATTTACTCAAGCTAACCTAAAAATACTTTACTAACCCAAAAATTTGGTAGAGAATTACTAATAAATCCCAAACCCAAAAAATCTTCAGGGGACGCTGCCCCCTTGCTCACCGGGGAGCAAGACCCTCGACCGACCAGTTGGGGTGGGCATTAAATCTAATTTTTCAAAACTATTTGGCAATTAGCGTAATTTAATTAGATTAAGTTACTATAGAAATAATTTATTTAGTAGTTCGTGTATTTTTGTGATAGAATAGAAAATGAGATAAAAAATGACGTGGATGAGAGAGAGTGTTGAAAGTAGAGTTGAGGTTATTGAGTGAAAAATGGGTTGGGTTGGGTGGTAGGTGTAGGATCGTGTGGGTTATGGGTTCACTAATCACTTTTTAATCTAATCACCTACTTGTTTAAGCAATCGATATGCGCAGCGGAAATTAAAAACAAAACAAGCAAGTGTAGGAAAATGCAAACCACAAGAAGACGTGTCGTTTTTATAGAGGTTCGGCACCCCACCCGGGTCCTAGTCCTCTCTTGCAAGCTCCGCTCGGATCACCGAGCTCCGCCTACGACTTCACTATCCGCTCCCCGTTCCGGGCCGGGAGACAACGCCTTACAACCGTCAAACTCGCGAACAACTCTCGCCGAGCTTGGAATCTTCCTCTCACAATCCGAGAGGGACACTTCGGGCTTTCACCGAAGTCCTTGCTTCCTTTTACAACAATTGTAACCTTGAGTGGAACAACACTCTCTAAACTTTGAGCACACTTGAGTAGGATGAAGAAATGATCACTAAGTGTGGAAGGTTTGTAGCTTTGAGTGTTTTGGATTCTCTCTAAAGTTTGGGACAAGTTTGTAGTGGGAGAGTTGTGTTAAAATGTGTTTTACAACTCTATTTATAAGCTTTAGAGAGAATAGATCCGTAGGGACAAGATTTGGTTGGATATTGTGCAAAGAACACAAAGCAGAAAATCGGGCTGCAAATCTGTCCAGAAACGGTCGACCGAAAAGGTGCAACGGTCGACCGAACGCTTGGGTTCGATAGGGATACGGTCGACCGAAATATGAATCGGTCGACTGAACACTTAAGACAATTAAGAAAACGGTCGACTGAACAAGATTACCGGTCGACCGAACAAGCGTTTCGGTAGAGGGAAAAATGGATCGGTCGAACGAAATTGTGTTGACCGATAGCAGGGGATTTTGACAAGGTTAAACGGTCGACCGAACTTGGCACCTGGTTCGACCGTTTGGTTAAGTATATGGAGGTGTATATAGTTTTAATACGAATACGACCGTTGGGCATATACGACAAGAATAACGGTCGGAACAGTAAGTTCAAACGGTCGACCAAAAGATATGGTGCGGTCGACCGAAACTAGACAGGGAAACACAAACTGGATAACTTGATCATCCGGTCGACCGAATGGCATGTTGCGGTCGACCGAATGTGGGCAGACAGTTAGGGTTCAGATTTAGTGTTTTCCGATCTAAGTTTGGGTGATCTATTGAAGTCCAAATAATGTGAAATTTCGTGTGTGACTTCTATAGGGAACCTAGTGTGTGATTAAGTTGATTTTAGCTCAAGTATGCTCAATTACACTTTGTTCCTAAGACTCAAAAGAAATCAAGATTACATGTCTTCGATTTAGCTTTAATTACATGTCTTGACTTCATTTCCTTCTTTCTTGAGTCTTGATCACCAGTAGAGGTTAGCACAATACAATATATATGCAATGCATAGTGTGTGCTATCCTAATTAGGATTCGGTTGATTAAATCATCAAAACATAAGATTAAGGCCAAAAAGCCAACAATCTCCCCCTTTTTGATGATGGAAACCGATATCTTAATACTTGAAAATTTTATATGTAAACTATGCATATAGATGCTCCCCATATGGATGTGCATAGTTTTTGTTCAAGTTTTATCAAGTTTTTCAAGTTACCCCCTTAATTATCTCTCCCCCTTTGACATCCATCAAAAATAATAATTATTTAAGACTTTAAGCATAGAATGTGGATGTCTTGTAATGAAGTTGCTCCTCCTAAATTTTGCACTTCATTACTCTAATTAAAAGATATAACATTTAAGCTCCCCCTATCAATAAGGCTAAATTGAAACAATGAGTATGAAGAAATTTAAGTTCAATTAAGTTTCTTCTTAAGCCTTATTCTAACATCCATTTAGAATTGACATTTAAAATCAATGGATGTGATAAATGATTTGCAATGAATAGGGTATTTGATTTGCAATGAATTAAACTATATGATATGTCAATTAAGCATATGAAACTAGATTAGAGCTAATTTTCAGAAAATTTCAAAGATAGAAATTTATACCAAACTTGAATCTTGAATAGCTCCAATCTTGATTTGGTGATGCAACCAGATTCGAATTCGACGCTTTGGCTCACCCGGTCACCACCAATCTCCTCCTCAAGTACCTACAAGTGTAGATTTTGGTACCCAAACTACTTTGGGTCCTTGAACATTAGCTCTTGGGATCCAAACCATTTTGGTTTTGGGTGCCCACACACTTGAGGAACTATGGTTAATGAACATATGCTTACCATTTAGAGTAGTGTGAGATACATGGTTTTTCAATTTAAAATTGTAACCTAAACCATGTTTTTGCAAAGATTGCCTTTGACTACCTAATAGCATGTTAAGCATATGAGTTCCATTAGTGAATCTTTCTAAATCTTTTCTTAATTGCAAGTTAGAAGCTTGAAGATTTAGTTGATCACAATCTATAGGTGTTGCTCTTAATTTTTCAAGATTTGATGCATTCTTTTCAAATTTAGCAATCACCTCATTCTTCTCATTTATGCATGTATCAATTTGGCTTTGGAGATCTTTGATTAACTTTCTAGCATTCTTATTTTTATCACATATGATCTCATATTGTTTAACTAAATCATGGAATGCATTTTGAAGTTCATCATAAGAATAAGTTTCTTCTTTAGAACATGAACTATCACTAGCATATGATTTAGATGAGCAAGAATGTGATCTACTAGAGTAAGAGTTAGAGGATACCTCACTTCCTTCATCTTGAATTGCCATGTAGCACATATGTGCATATTCCTTTGTTGATGAAGGTGTGGTTGATTTGGATGACGATGAAGACGATGAATCGTCCCAAGTAGCCTTGTGAGCTTCTAACTTCTTCTCTTTTCTCTTACTTTTCTCCTTTTCTTTTCTCCTCTCCCTTCTCTCCTTTTTCTTCTCCCCATCTCTCCTCTCATTTTCACTCTCCTCCCTCTCTTTTTCTTTTTCTCTTTTCTCACTTCTTCTACCTCTTCTTTCATTCTTTTCCCCATTATCTCTCTTGAGGTATTTGAAGAAGTCTTTGGCTAGGACCTCAATGTCCTCTTCTTCCACTCTCCTTGGCTCATCAAAGTTTGCATGTGATGCATTGCATACATTGCATCATATGTCTTTCATTTAGATTACTTTTATATCAATAAATGCCACTAAGGTATGTGTTTAGTCGTATTTACAGAATACAGGGACCTGAATGCAAATTACCCACATTCCGAGCATAAACGCGTGCAAAAGATTCATTTCTATCATAAAGACCGAGTTCAAGTTTATCGGGTTCCAAATGGAAATGCATCCAAGCATAAAAGCATTCAAGGAGCTAATTACAAAAAAAAGGTCAAGGGCTTAATTGCAAAATGCCAAGGACCTGATTGCAAAATAAAAGGACCAAGTTATTGTGTGGAGAAAGTCAAAAGAAAAATCAAATATAAATCTCCAACAATGGAAGGAATTAATCCGGAGCTCAAGACAATGGAAAGAATCAATCCAGACGCGCAAAGGAGGATCAAATCATACCATAAACGCGTGACAAAAATCCTGATTAAATCCGACCAACGTGTGAGGCGAATCCGCCGCACAATACACATGATGTGCGGCGATTCCACCGCCCATTGGTCGATCTGTGTGTCCCAATTTCGTCCAGTCGTGTATGGACACGTGTAATATCCAATTCTATACCTAAGTCCCTTGTAGCAACTATAAATAGACCCGAGAACGATGTAAATAAGGTCCTTGGTGGTTGTTCTTATTTGTGTACCTTAGTTTTATTAATAAAATTCTGTTTCTTATTTCTTACTTTTTAGTTTTCTTTGTAATGTCTCAATGACCCCTTCTTCTTCCTCCCTCCATGAGTTTCTAACTCTTTCCGAATGGTGGAGGTGACGGATTTAGGGTTAGAGAAGATGAATGAATGTTATTATTCTAAGTTCGTGATTAGTATTTTGATTACTTGAGTTTATGTTAAATCATTTATCTTGTAATGCTTCATAACTAAACATGATTTATTATAAGTTTCTAAGTTCTCTAATCTAAACCTTAAATCTAAACCTCCACCAAACGGAATTCTCTTCTTATTTCTTGTTTTAGTTCTAATTGCTTTTGTTTCGTACTTTAGATAATTAAATCAAAAATACCAAAAACCCAACTTATTTCTTCTCCCTTCTTCCCCTCAATCGAAATCACACTAACAACGAAATCTCTCCCTCCTTGTGTTCGACCCGTACTTGCCACGTCTTCATTGACGCCGTGCACTTGCGGTATAAATAAAATTCTCAACAAGTTTTTGGCGCCGTTGCCGGGGAGGCGACGCAGATTTTTGTTGTTTTTGTGTTTCGATTTTTCCTGTTTATCTTGTGCGCGATCTAAGTATTTGGATTTGTGTTTCAGGAGACAACAGAGCGCGCGGCGAAATACGAGCGCATTCTGAGCTTAAAGAGCGGCGAATCCGCCGCCCCATAAGAAGCATTTGCGGCGAAATCGCCGCACAGGTTGGTCTTCCGGTCTTCAAATTTTGAGGGCGTCGTCGGCATCTCTGGGTGGTCGCATTGAGCTACTGGAATCTCCGAGAGCGGGTGGCGAACCCGACTGAGCATTGCGGAGGTAACTTTTCTTGCCTTTCTCGTAAAATCTGAATAGTTGAAAAGTTTCCTTTCGTAGAATTGCACGTGTTAGGGTTACAATTCCATAATTAGCAATAATTCAACTCCGACCTAAAATTGGCAAAATTAGAAAGACCTTAGTGCATGCATCATATAATGTTTTGCTTGCATTATTCTTGCTAAATTCTTGCAAATTAATACTTGTTGAAGATTGCTGGAGGCAAGGTACGTATCGAGGTTTTTATCGATTGCATTAGAGCATATACTTTAGTTGCATACAACCTTGCAATTGCCCCCATTAAAAGGACCATTGTTTGACTATCTTTGCTAGATTTAAGTTAAAATATCTTAAGGGCAACTCCGTAGGAAAAGATACGGTGGGGATTTCATCACCCTCCCGTAGCCCACAAACCACAATCCTGAAGTGTCGCCTAAGCCTAAAATTTAAAATCAATTAGACATTGGCCCCTAAGGACTCAGACTCAATTAAGGAGGAGATTGGTTTGACTTGCTATGACCTGAAGCTAATTGAATTCAATTTGGTGTCTAGAAAGTGTTTTTGTGTCGACGAAAGTCTTCCAAGCGACGTGGTTGTCTAATTGGCACCGACTCTGTCGGAAGCGCCCCCACTAGCTATACACTAACTGGCCAACTTGGTTTGATTGGTGAGGGAGGTGAATCAAGCAAATCAATTCGACTCAACCAGTTAGGAGTCGTCTAGATCTAAGTGACACTAGGTCTAGGATTGTTTTGACCGTGCCTGTTCAGGAAATTTCTGACCAACCCTAATTTTTATCCTTTAGAGTTAAGTTTCCCTTCTCGTCTGAGTCTTCTTTCCCTTCTCATCCTTACCTTTCTATTGTTTGTTCCCTTTAAAAAAAATTAAAAATTCAAAAATTCAAAAAAAAGAGTAATTGATTCTTGGAATTGAATTTGAAATTTAAATTTCGAATTCAAATTCAAAAATTAATTCAAACCGGTGCACTCAGATTTGGGTGCGGGATTTAAGCAATCGACTCTCACGAGTTCATCTGGATTCCAGTCTAGAGCTTAACTCCAACCCATCTGTTGCACCACCTCACCCGAATCTAATGGGTGAGAATGTCGTGAACCCGCCTATGACTCTGAGGGATCGGTGCTACCCAACGATGGCTGCTCAGCCATCGTGCATCGTCATGCCCACCATACCGGGTCGCGACTTCGAACTTAAGGCACAATACATGAGTATGCTGCCTAAATTCACCTCTAGGGAAGACCCATATCTCTTCCTTAGAGAATTTGAAGAAATCCGCTCTCTTATGCAATACCAGCATATCCCTGAAGAGGCAGTGCGTCTGAAATTCGTGCCTCTAGCACTGAAGGACGACGCTAAGAAATGGCTATATAGTCTAGCCGAAAGATCTATTAGAAGTTGGGCCGAATTTGTTCAAGTTTTCCTAAAAAAATATTTCCCCAACCATAAGACTATGAAGATTAGGAATGAAATTGTTGCATTCGTTCAGTCTGAGAGCGAGCCGTTTTATTCCTATCTTGAGAGATTTAAGAGTGTCTTGACCCAATGCCCTCATCACGGAATTCCGAAGTGGCAATTATGCCAAATTATTTATGAGGGATTGACACCCACATCTAGGGTTATGCTAGAATCTGTGAGCCAAGGGAACTTTATGTCCAAAAATGAAAATGATGCCTGGACTTTTCTTGAGGATTTAGCTGAAAATAGTATGCAATGGGACAATGCTAGAACACCCATCAACCCGAGTATTGGATCTAGAATAGCGAGTCAACCCCGACCAGGTGTCTTAGCTATAGACTCCAACATAGCGGCTGAGGCAAAACTAGCTACCCTAATGCGTAGAATGGAAAGTCTAGAGCTACAAAATCAACCCCGAATGAATCAACCCTTGTCTATCTCCTGCTCTAGATGTGGTCAGACTGGTCATTTAATGGAGGACTGTGTGAACCTGGAACATGTTAATGCCACATTTAACAATTCTAGAAATGATCCTTACGCATCAACCTATAACCCAGGTTGGCGTAATCATCCCAATTTTTCGTGGACCCAACAAGGACAACCTCCTAGACAACAACCAACCCCATATAACCAAAATAATACATCATCTGGGGGTAATAATGGAAATCATGAGGTTAGGTTGACAAAATTAGAAAATTTAATGACAACTTTTATACAAACAACCAACCAATCATTCCAAAGGCTAGAGACACAGGTCAGCCAATTAGCACAGATAATAGGTGAAAGAGAAAAGGGTCAATTTCCAAGTCAACCTGAGGTAAACCCCAGAACTAATAATCAATATCAATCTTATCAACCACCTTCAGGAAATAACAACCCTAGACCGGTTCAAATGGTTAATGAGGAAAGACCGTTCCAACAAATCAATGTTGTAGTATCATTACGGTCCGGAAGACAAATTGACAATAATGTGGTAAACCCTAGAATGACTAATCAATCTAGCCATCAAGCACCCACATATGACTTGACCATTGAACCCGACGTCCCAATTGAAAAGCCCAATCCACCTACCCAACCTGAACCTGTAGCTCAACCTGAACCTGAGCGAGTCTATGTGCCTAAAGCCCCATTTCCCAATAGACTCAAAAAGAACTCTAGTGCACAAATAGAGAAAATCTTGGAAGAATTTAAGCAAGTTAAGGTAAACATTCCACTCTTAGACATGATTCAACAAATACCTGCTTATGCTAAATTCTTAAAAGATTTGTGCACTAAGAAGAGAAAAATGAATGTACCAAAGAAGGCATTCTTAACTGCAAACATATGCTCAATTCTTTCCAACACATCTCCTATAAAATATAAGGACCCGGGGTGTCCCACAATTTCATGTTCAATAGGAGATACGTTTATCAATAAAGCCCTTCTAGACCTTGGTGCAAGAGTGAACTTGCTCCCATTTTCTGTCTACGAGCAACTCAACCTTGGTCCACTGAAACCCTCTAGGACAACCCTCCAATTCGCTGATTGTTCTGTTAAGAAACCGAGAGGTATAGTAGAGGACATTTTGATTAAGGTTGGTGACTTCATTTATCCAGTGGATTTTGTCGTTCTAGATACCGCACCTGTTGTAAATCCTAATCGACAAATCCCTGTAATTCTAGGCAGACCCTTTTTAGCCACTTCGGAAGCATTAATAAACTGTCGAAATGGGCTCATGCAATTATCTTTCGGGAACTTAAAAGCAGAATTTAATATCTTCCATATTGATAATGAGCCAGAAATAATATGCAACCCAAGTGATGTTGTGATGAGAGCACGTATTTATCAGATTTCTGAATCAAATAAATCATCACATAAGCAAAAAGGATGTAAGAAAAAAGGGAGTAATTCATTTACCCAACCACCATCACTCGAGCAAACAAGCGAACCAATTCAAGTGAGAAGAGTGGAATCTTTTCCTCAAGTCAACATGGGGAACAATTCAACTGGATACATGCACCAACATGGTGTCATTCAATCCAGTTCTGATTATGGTTGACTTTGAGCAAACTCAACCCCTCTACCGCAAGCCGACGCAGGTAATAAGTGCATTTATTGTATCTGTGCATACATTGAGGACAATGCATGATTTAGGTGTGGGGGGGGGGGGGGGGGTGTTTATATATGTACATATCTATCTATTTGATTTTCTGTTTCTTATTTCTTAAAAAAAAAAATCAATATTCTATGACATAGCTTAAGATTGAACTGCCAAAACCCGTGTACAAATTGCATTAAGTTTTTGTTCCTTATTATATAGTTCTGCTTGTAGAAATTATGACATAAATCTAAGTTTCAAAGAAATAACCCATGACCCTTGTAAGACATGTATGCACTTAAATTGGATGAATCAAATCTTTGAAGTGGTTGATAAAAAGCAGAGGTTGAGGAAAATATACCGGGAAGTGTGGACTTCTAATAGCAATTAAGCCTTGAGGAAAATAAAAGTAAAATAAAATAAAAATAAAGTGAGAAAAACACATTTTGCAAAAGCCCAAGCCTTCGAGTCACTGGTCCGTAGGGGTATCTTGAAACCCGGTAGCTTGAGTCTGCCAGCTCGGGATTATCGACCAAACTCGCTACACGAATGCAAAAAGGGTATAAGTGTCAAAAAGAAAAGCAAATGTGTTGAATCACGGAAAAAGGATAAAAATAAATAAATACTTTAAGATACTCAAGGCCCAAAGCTAAAGGAATGATCCATGCCATGGTTGATCCAAATGATACTTCACCACCAGAGGAGGCGTGCAAAATAATTTATGTGATAACATGTGTAGAGGGGTTAGTGGTGTGAATGTTGGAGGAATAAAGATCAAGTCAAACTTTTTATAAGTTAGAACTGTATAATGAGCATGCGAGAACTTTAAGTGAGATGTATAAGGTTAAGGCAGAAATATTAAGAGTTATTAATGGAATGTTGAATTAAGACTTTGTGGGTGTGTCAACTGAAAACCCTCACGAGACAAAACTCGTCCTCTAAGGCAACCTGGAGGTTTAAAGGCTTGTTGCACATGCTAAGTGCAACCGTGATTCCTACGAAAGTGAGTTAGGATTTCCCTGCTTTCATTTTCTTATATTCTGTTTTGCTAGGGACTAGCAAAATCTAGGTGTGGGGGTATTTGATGCATTGCATACATTGCATCATATGTCTTTCATTTAGATTACTTTTATATCAATAAATGTCACTAAGGTATGTGTTTAGTCGTATTTACAGAATACAGGGACCTGAATGCAAATTACCCACATTCCGAGCATAAACGCGTGCAAAAGATTCATTTCTATCATAAAGACCGAGTTCAAGTTTATCGGGTTCCAAATGGAAATGCATCCAAGCATAAAAGCATTCAAGGAGCTAATTACAAAAAAAAGGTCAAGGGCTTAATTGCAAAATGCCAAGGACCTGATTGCAAAATAAAAGGACCAAGTTATTGTGTGGAGAAAGTCAAAAGAAAAATCAAATATAAATCTCCAACAATGGAAGGAATTAATCCGGAGCTCAAGACAATGGAAAGAATCAATCCAGACGCGCAAAGAAGGATCAAATCATACCATAAACGCGTGACAAAAATCCTGATTAAATCCGACCAACGTGTGAGGCGAATCCGCCGCACAATACACATGATGTGCGGCGATTCCACCGCCCATTGGTCGATCTGTGTGTCCCAATTTCGTCCAGTCGTGTATGGACACGTGTAATATCCAATTCTATACCTAAGTCCCTTGTAGCAACTATAAATAGACCCGAGAACGATGTAAATAGGGTCCTTGGTGGTTGTTCTTATTTGTGTACCTTAGTTTTATTAATAAAATTCTGTTTCTTATTTCTTACTTTTTAGTTTTCTTTGTAATGTCTCAATGACCCCTTCTTCTTCCTCCCTCCATGAGTTTCTAACTCTTTCCGAATGGTGGAGGTGACGGATTTAGGGTTAGAGAAGATGAATGAATGTTATTATTCTAAGTTCGTGATTAGTATTTTGATTACTTGAGTCTATGTTAAATCATTTATCTTGTAATGCTTCATAACTAAACATGATTTATTATAAGTTTCTAAGTTCTCTAATCTAAACCTTAAATCTAAACCTCCACCAAACGGAATTCTCTTCTTATTTCTTGTTTTAGTTCTAATTGCTTTTGTTTCGTACTTTAGATAATTAAATCAAAAATACCAAAACCCAACTTATTTCTTCTCCCTTCTTCCCCTCAATCGAAATCACACTAACAACGAAATCTCTCCCTCCTTGTGTTCGACCCGTACTTGCCACGTCTTCATTGACGCCGTGCACTTGCGGTATAAATAAAATTCTCAACAGCATGTAATGCCAAGGTGGATGTCTTCTTGGTGGCTTCCTTCTCCTTCCGATGATTGATTTGAAGTTCATAAGCCATCAAGTTTCCAATTAATTCCTCCATCTTGAGTTGGGAAAGATCGTGTGCTTCTTCAATTGCAACCACCTTATCTTCCCAATCGTGGTTTAAAGACCGGAGGAATTTCCTTGTCATCTCTCCTTCATTTAATCTTCTTCCAAGAACCAAAAGAGAGTTAGTGATATCGGTGAAGCGAGTGTTCATTTCGCTTATGTTTTCACCGATTTGCATAGAAAATATTTCATATTTATGCATGAGGAGACTAATGCGGGTTTCCTTAGTTTTGCTATCCCCCTCATGATGCATTTGCAATCTATGTCATATTTCATATGCACTAATACAACCCCTAATTCTATTGTATTCACCCTCATTTAGCCCACAATATAGAATGTTCATTATCTTTGAGTTCATCTCAATTTCTTTCATTTTGGGCCTAGTGAGTGAATCTAATTCATCTTCATTTGGGGGTGTGTATGGATTTTGGAGAAATATCCAATACTTAAGGTCATTAGAGATAAGGAAAATCTTCATCCTATTCTTCCAATAATCATAATTTGACCCATTAAGCAAAGGAGGTCTAGTGGTGCATAAACCCTCTACATGATTAGATGTGTTAGTCATGCTAAAAATACGATTAAGTATAGAATTTAGCTAACAAGGCTCTGATACCAAATGTAGGATCGTGTGGGTTATGGGTTCACTAATCACTTTTTAATCTAATCACCTACTTGTTTAAGCAATCGATATGCGCAGCGGAAATTAAAAACAAAACAAGCAAGTGTAGGAAAATGCAAACCACAAGAAGACGTGTCGTTTTTATAGAGGTTCGGCACCCCACCCGGGTCCTAGTCCTCTCTTGCAAGCTCCGCTCGGATCACCGAGCTCCGCCTACGACTTCACTATCCGCTCCCCGTTCCGAGCCGGGAGACAACGCCTTACAACCGTCAAACTCGCGAACAACCCTCGCCGAGCTTGGAATCTTCCTCTCACAATCCGAGAGGGACACTTCGGGCATTCACCGAAGTCCTTGCTTCCTTTTACAACAATTGTAACCTTGAGTGGAACAACACTCTCTAAACTTTGAGCACACTTGAGTAGGATGAAGAAATGATCACTAAGTGTGGAAGGTTTGTAGCTTTGAGTGTTTTGGATTCTCTCTAAAGTTTGGGACAAGTTTGTAGTGGGAGAGTTGTGTTAAAATGTGTTTTACAACTCTATATATAAGCTTTAGAGAGAATAGATCCGTTGGGACAAGATTTGGTTGGATATTGTGCAAAGAACACAAAGCAGAAAATCGGGCTGCAAATCTGTCCAGAAACGGTCGACCGAAAAGGTGCAACGGTCGACCGAACGCTTGGGTTCGATAGGGATACGGTCGACCGAAATATGAATCAGTCGACTGAACACTTAAGACAATTAAGAAAACGGTCGACCGAACAAGATTACCGGTCGACCGAACAAGCATTTCGGTAGAGGGAAAAATAGATCGGTCGAACGAAATTGTGTTGACCGATAGCAGGGGATTTTGACAAGGTTAAACGGTCGACCGAACTTGGCACCTGGTTCGACCGTTTGGTTAAGTATATGGAGGTGTATATAGTTTTAATACGAATACGACCGTTGGGCATATACGACAAGAATAACGGTCGGAACAGTAAGTTCAAACGGTCGACCAAAAGATATGGTGCGGTCGACCGAAACTAGACAGGAAAACACAAACTGGATAACTTGATCATCCGGTCGACCGAACGACATGTTGCGGTCGACCGAATGTGGGCAGACAGTTAGGGTTCAGATTTAGTGTTTTCCGATCTAAGTTTGGGTGATCTATTGAAGTCCAAATAATGTGAAATTTCGTGTGTGACTTCTATAGGGAACCTAGTGTGTGATTAAGTTGATTTTAGCTCAAGTATGCTCAATTACACTTTGTTCCTAAGACTCAAAAGAAATCAAGATTACATGTCTTCGATTTAGCTTTAATTACATGTCTTGACTTCATTTCCTTCGTTCTTGAGTCTTGATCACCTGTAGAGGTTAGCACAATACAATATATATGCAATGCATAGTGTGTGCTATCCTAATTAGGATTCGGTTGATTAAATCATCAAAACATAAGATTAAAGCCAAAAAGCCAACAGTAGTTGCATAGTATTTTTCTCTGACGTAGCGGAGAAAGAAATTGAGTTGGGGGGGGGGGGGAGATTTTGGGTTGGGGTTGTGGATGCCCTCAGGATGTAACACAACTGAATAAAGGGAATGGAACATTCTTCTCCAAACACAAGTACGAACTCCAATTGCGTTACTACTTACACCTTGGTGTACCTTATGTCGAATTATTTCCATTTTGGAATCACACCACCCATCCTAAAGTAGGAGTAAGTAACATGAATTTTGTATCATCAAACAACTAAACTAATTGGGGTTTTTGCTTGGGTTACCTCCAAAAATCGTGTATTAGGCTTTTGCACCCGTGTAATTTTATATTGCTCCAGAATGTCCACGAATCCATCTATTTGCTTGGGTACACTTCCGTCAACTCATTCTGTGACACCCTTAGTGGCCCCCGTTATTTTCCTGATGACCTGGACGTGACGACCCTCCTTCGGCGTCGGTCCGACCACCTCACCTCCGTTGTCACCCACCGCAACGACCTCGCCATCTCCCACCTCCCCTACCGCCATGACCTCGGGGACGAGGAGGAAGTGAAGACAAATGTGAATTTGAATTTCGCGAAGATGGACTTGCTGGGGGTCCATCATGGGGTTCGTGACATCTCCTGTGACGTAGAATTTTGCTAGGAACGGTCCAATAGTTCCCACGGTGGGGTTCCAGATGGCGTTGCAGGTTGACGATCCATTTTATTTTGGTTACGATGGTTATTATGGTGGAGAGGTCCAGAGGAGGGGGTGAGGGTGCCTCCGTCGCCACTGAAGGTGTCAGATTAAGACTATTTAATCCTTTTGATGTGTACCAGAGTTACCCAAATGTTTATGCCCCGAGTCAGAGTGACTCTGATCGATTGTGAGTTGATTTCGACTGAACAAGCCACTAATGGTGTCACGTAATGGGTTGACGAAGTTTCACCCAAGGAGATAGTTGGATTTGTGGACTTCCTGGAGTGATATAAAATTATATTGGTGCAAATACCTAATAAACGACTTTTGGAAATGTATCAAAGCAAATATCCCAAAACGAGTTCCATTCTTCTTCAGGATTCATAAAAAATTGTAATTTGTCATGATAAAAAACAATTTCGTATTTTATTATATTTGCAATACAGTTCCCAAAGTATTTAAAATTTATGGATTGGGACTTTGGAGTCAGTGAGGTGAGGGGATTGGTAGGTTCCATGCGCAAGTGCCGCCAAAAAGAAACAGTGACTTCTTCTTTAAGAAATCAAGCCTTCTTTGACTATTTATTTACGGTTTTACCACTTGAAATTAGTGCTCCTACTTTCACAATCACACCTACTATTTTTTAAAATTATGTAAGAACCACTGAAGTGGTAGAGTCGTAGTGTGAGACAGATGAGTTTTCTGGAAAATTTTGGTTTTGGTAAGACCACTTCTAGTTTAAAATTTCGATCCAACGTTTGTAATAAAACAGAAGTGGATATCAGGATATTTATTTGTTATTCAAAAAAAACTGCTAATATTCACTTACTCCTTAACTGAATACAAATGATTATTTGGTTAATCTTCGAGTCAGGTGATTTTCGAACTTATTTGTCTTCCCCTGTTTGCATGTATGTCCTTCACGTCACGGCATCAAATAAGTTCGTGGGTGAAATGAGGAATTTTCTAGTTATAAAATAATGTCCCTGCATACCAACATAAAATGTGTTCGGGTCTCTTATCCTTTCTATCATCCCTTTGAGTGCATCTATATTCTTCAATTTTTACATATTTACGAAACCCATTTTTTCATTTTGATTGTTCTCAAACATATCTTTTGTCAAAAATGGGAATTTTTTAATTTGCCAACTATAAGAAAGTTTCACTTCTAATAGGTTGAGAAGTAGTATTTTGTAGTTGCCCTTTTGTAGTGGTCATTGTAGTTTATCCGCTATGCAAAATACCCAATCAAAATTTTGATGTCAAATTACCTCACAAAGAACAATTAATTGGAAAGAGAAATTAACTACTTTCATTGTCCAAGTTTTCCTATTTTGTTCCGTCCAATCAATTAGGAATTTTCAAATAAAAAAGAGTTCCCAAATAGGAGAATCCCAACTTTCATCTCTTCTTCCGAGACGTTCAATTATAAAATTATAAGGTTTGTGAAACTTTTGAATTGGAACAGAAGAAGTTCGTTAAGTTTTTCTTTGCAAACAAATCATTAGAATTTATTCTAGAAATTCAGTTTCCCACTTAGTCATTTTCCTCCGAACCAATCAAATCTTATGATGTGTTTATGCACAAGAAACCACCAGATAATTGATTCAGTGGTTAAAGAGAAAACAACGGAAAATGAAAAGAAACGAAAACTAGATTTCTTTTGATCAAGATTCTGTTGCTTAGTGCAAACCAATGAAATCACAAGAAAATTAAAAATTGATTCCATTAATTGTGATTTATGGAAATTTGATATTATTTGTATATATAAATGTATAATTTTATTTATTTGAAGAATATGTTTGTACGTTAAAATTTTAAATAGACATTTCACATTTTAGTTTAATTTAACAAATTCAAAATATGTGATGTGTGAAGTACATATATTATATACATCTACCTTATTTGTTGAAGACTAAATTAATTAATAAAATTATTATAGTCATGTACTTTTAAACAATATATTTAAATTTAATTTAGAATAATATTTTATTTTAAAATTTTATTTCAACACGACAATATCAAGTTTAATTTGTGTTATTATGATTTATTTTTATTATTTAATTTTATGGTATAATTTTATAACATATTGACAAGATTTTAAAGATAGACGTATTGTTTTTTTTAAAACATGATTTTAATATTTGTGTAGTTGAGTTTCTAAGTAATAAAGATATTTATTAAATAATTTTGACAGACGTATACATTTTTTATAACTTTTCTGTACTTTCTATTTGTTTTTTTCCTATGGGAGATATGAGAAACTGAGGAATTTTTTTTTAATACATTCTGGATGATACATGAAAACAAAAAGGATTTTTTTCTTCTTCGAGAGACCGACAAAACACCATAATAATTTTAGGGAACTCTAAACGTCGCCCCAAAACTACTTAAATCGCCCCTTGAAATGACATTTTTGCCCTTAATAATATATTTAATACTCATATTGTCCCGTATCTTTAAACAAGGTTTTTGACTCAGTTTTACTAACATTCATAGTACCAACACCATAAAAATGTCTGGCAAAACACTTAGATCAGGCAAAGTAACGAAGGCGGATTTTTTTTTCCGACTCAGGCGTCTGGCTAAGACGCATGTACCTTCGTGGAGACGTCTGGCTAAGACGCCTCCACCTTGGTACAGGCGTCTTAGCCAGACGCCTCTACCTTCGTGGAGGCGTCTTAGCCAGACGCCTCCACGGTGGTATAGGCGTCTTATCCAGACGTCCCGTTTTTTTTTAATTTTTTTGTCAAATTAAAATTATACGGTGTGTTATCTCAAATTATTTGACGTTTCTTTCCAAGTTTTCGGTGGTAACCGGTCAGATTACAATGAGTTTTTTGCAAGTGATGAAGATTCAAAAAATGTCCAGATCCAACATTTTTTAAGATCCAAAATCCCCCGGCGGTAAAACATCCTGACATACAAATACCACATTGACAGGTCGTTCGGGGGTCTCGTTCCCCGGTGAGCGAGCGGCATTCCACCTCGCCGGTGAGGTGGCGGGGGTGGCAAGGGGGCAGCGCCCCCAAGAATTTTTTTAAATTTTGAAATTGTTGGATCTAGAAATTTTTGAATTTTCGGTGTACCGAATGGGTATCGGTCATCCGAATATAGTAATTATTAACTTATTAATTAATTTAACAATTATCTAAATTTATAATCAATTATCTTTTTTAAAAAATTACGGGCGTCCGACGGAACCGCCCGATGTAGGAGAGGGGCGTCTTACACAGACGCTCTTCCCATGGGCGGGGTGTCTGGGTAAAACGCCTCCCCCATGGGCGGGGCGTCTCGGTAACACGCCTCCCCCATGGGGGAGGCGTCTTACCCAGACGCCCCCTCCTAAGTGGGGGCGGCTCCGTCGGACGCCCGTAATTTTTATTATTTTTTTATTAAAATGATGTTAGATATTTTACCAGATTCGAGTACACTGGGGCGTCCGTTGGCTCATTACTGACCTCCAAAACATTTTTTTTTATGATTATATGAGGAAGATGAAGAGACATGTATGATAGGAGGGTAAAATGTCACATTATAGCAGTAGAAAGAGAGAAATGCAAAATAGTAATTTCAAGGGGCGATTAAGTAGTTTTGGGGCGATGTTTAGCAATTCAGTAATTTTAGTCAAAAGTAAAAGTGTTTTCTTTTTCCTATGTTTCAGGTGCACAAATCCCCTTAGACCATCCATAACCATGACATTCACAACCTAGTCATGAGCTTTCTCTCTCTTCGACAACAACTTTCTTTCTCATCCACGTCAGTTTTCTCTCTCCTCAGCCCATTTTCTTCTCTTTACTACACTATTCACATCTTAACCACAACTCACCACAACTCATCTCTCTCAACCACATTATTTCGGGATCGATCTTGGAAAAAATTCTAAAAAATAAAAAAATAGAAAACTTATTTTCAAAAAAATTAATTAAAACGAATTTAGAAAAACAAAAAGTACTTTGAAACCGTGCCCACATAACGACCCGGTTGACTGGGTCGTTGGGGTCGTCCCCCGTTAATAACGCTCTTAATTTAAAAACGAGAATTAACTATAGGGTTAATTACAGTTTGACCCCTTGAACTATGCATTGGTATCACTTTGCCCCCTGAACTTTCAAAGTTAACAGTTACCTCCCCTGAACTTTAATTTTGTAACACTTTCCCCCTGAACTTCAAAAACTCATTATTTAACCACATTCGACGTTTTTTTTCCTAATGTTTTTTGTTGTATCCCTAATACACTCATAAACCTATATTTACGTGAAAATTTGGATCCAAACGGAGGTCGGATATGGTTGGAATTTGAGTCGGATTGAGTGTCAAACCAACCCAAATTCCAACCATATCCGACTTCCGTTTGGATCTAAATAAGTTGAATAACCTTATGGAAAAAAAACTCTTACACAAAAACTGTTTTGTTTTTCATGTACATCTGAAAATTTGACAAGTTCGCAGCCTTTTTATGCAAACAAAGAAAACGTAACAACGAAACTACTTCGCCGCCTTGTTTGTACGGAGCATAATAAATATGGAAATTGACAGGTTCATAAACATGTGAAGCTCTTCCCAAAAAAATCGAAGCTTGCTTCGATTTTGAAAATAATTGGCGCTTCACTTTAGTCAAGATTTTAATTTATATGTTAAATTGAGCATATTAACATGTGTACCTAATCAATCATTGGTCCCAATTAGTATTTAGAAGAAGAAAAGAAAAGGTAACAAAAGATTTATTTTTTTAGTCTCTTTGCATCTTTATTTTCTTTTCCGGAAGCTTGCAAAGTTGCCATATAAAGTTGGGATTCGAATCAATTTTGTGATTTGTTGATCCAACGTTAAAACCTCAAATTTGAAAATCACACTTTAATTAGAAAATTCATTACTAAAATCACTTGATGATCACCACGAAAAAACGATTAACTCGAACTTCTTTCATTAAAGTTTCTACTGTATTCTAACTAAATCTGAAGGTCCGACAACATTTTATTGGCGAGCCCAAAGCTGATGTACTTGAATAGTGATCGATTATAAGATTCTTGTTGGTTAATTCTGTATTACGATATTATATCTAAGCTATTATTTCTTCGTGCGAATTTGAAGTTCGACCATCCTTACAATTTGCAAAAAAAAAAAAAAAAAAAGAAACTTTGTTGCAACGCAATGGTTAGTCCTAGCTTTAACTCAAAACTAGAAATGTGTTTAGATGTGTCATTTCAAACCCAAAATCAGATTCTTGAAATTAGTCTTGCAAATTTTGTTGTATTATTGAGACTTATAAGTGAGGCTTTGTATGTATGTGTAACTGATATTTTTTTCGTATGAATGTGGATACACGGTTTTACAATTTTATCAATGTAAACACCAATTTTTCAAAGTAAAAGAAGGTTGTGTCGTATAATTTAAATAAGAAAATTTATTGCAACATGGATTGGAAAAAGACCAAACGTCTCATTGGTTATATGGCTCAAACTTAATTGTGGATATTTATTATAAAACATTTATAAATCCCTACTATAAGATCATCACTAACCAATAACCATGACCTGGACGATCCGGTTATCAGCTCTCTCTCTCTTCAAAATCAACTTTTTCTCTCTTCAACGTCAGTTTTCTCTTTCCTCAACCAAACTTCTTCTCTTTCCTACACTATTCAACTCTTAACCACAACCCAACAACAATTTATCTCTCTCATCCACGTCATTTCGGGGTTCATCTTGGTAAAAAATAAATAAAAAATTCTAAAAAATCAAGATAATTATAAAACGTATTTTCATAAAAAAAATCTCTAACAAAAAATTCAAAACAAAAACAAAACCGAAAATCAAAAAATCAAAAATTAAAAAAATTCAACCCGGACGCGCCACGTGGCCCGTCCGGGTTGGATGACCTGGACAACGAGGTCGTCGACCCGAGCGTTTCAACACCCGGGTCGACGACCCGGTCATCTTCGACCGAAGATTTCCGCTTCACGACCTTAAATTTTCACGGTCATCCACGACCGACCCCTTCGGGACCTTAAATTTCAAGCTCTAAGGGATGCCCTAATTAAACATCCCCTTTATAAAAGCGAAAAAAGAATGTGTTCTCCATTTGAAACTCCGAACCGCAATTTTCCCTTCCAAGCTCAAAGCAAGAAATAAAACTTTTTTTTCCCTCCTACCACCACCAGTGGCACCAAGGTAATAAACACCAATAGGAGGGGCATTTCCAGTCCAACTTCCATGAAACCTCAGCTCTGAACCAGAGTAGTGGTTGAAGTTGTAAATGTTTTGAAGACAGAGCAAAAACACAACACCACCACTTCCAATCTCATGTTCCGATTAGGGTTTTGGTTTGTTCCCACTTCGGAGGGTTTCCTTTGCTGAAATCTCGTTTCGGTTTCTAGAGCCGTTGAAGAAGTGGGTTTGGAGGTTTGTGCCGCTCTCACTTCCCCACTTTGTTAGTTTTTCTCTTTTGGATTTTTTGGGACGAAATTGTTGAATTTGAGAGGTACCCATTTCGTGTTTGGTCGAGAGAAGTTTGGATTTGTAAGAAAGATTTGATTTTGGTGGGGTTTTGGTTGTGGGTTTTTGTTCCGGTCCCATTTTTTGGTCAAAAACTGAATTTAAGAGGTACCCATTTCGTTTTTGGATGAGAGGAGTTTGGATTTCTAAGAAATATTTGATTTTGGTTGTGGGTTTTTTGTTCATTTGTCCCACATTTTGTTTTTTTGACTCCAAAACTGAATTTGAAGGGTAAACGTTTTGTGTTTTGTTATGGGAAGTTCGGTTTTTGGTGAAAGATTTGATCTTGGTGGGTTTGTGGTTGTGGGTTTTCCCTCTTTGTCCACGTTTTTAGATTTCTGTTTTTTTTAAAGCTGAATTTGAGAGATATCTGCTTTATTTTTTGTTATGAGAAGTCTGGATTCGTCTCAAAGATTTGATTTTGGTGGGTTTTTTATCCTTTCTCTCACAATGTCATATAGAGTTTTTTTTGTCCTTTTGTTGGAGTGGAGAATCGCAATTCAGGGGTACCCTTTTTTTTGAGTGAGAATTTTGGTATTTTTGGAAAGATAAGATTTTAATGTGTTTTTGGTCGTGGGTTTGGTATTTCCAGGGGTTTTTTTCTTTCTATCTCCCAAAATGTGAGATTCCTGGGTGATTTTTTTATATTTATCCTTTATTTGTTGGGGTTAAGACTGGAATTTGAGAGGTACAGTTTTGCCAAGAAGTGTTGTTTTGTTTTGCCCGAAGAATCTGATTTGATGTGTTTTTGGTTTAGGGTGTTCGACCTTTTGTTCCTTTTCCCACATTCTCAGATTCCTAAGCTAAATGCCTTTTCTTTTGGAGACAAAAATTCTATATGTTTGGTACCCGTTTTGTGTTGAGCAAAGAAAAGTTTGGTATAGTCTGACAGATTTGATTTTAAAGTCTTTTGTGGCCATGCTATTCCGTTTCCCCACACCATGATTTCCCCTTTTTCTAACCTAGAGTTGCATTTTTTTTATTTTTGGGTAATTGTAGGTAGTCTAGAATTGTATCATTTTGCTGTAAAAAGGACCTTTTCTCTGAGAGATTTGATATTTTGATGTGTTGGTGGTGATGGATGCACGATTTGACTAGACTTACAGCTGCAACTTCTAGCATTTTGATCTTTACTGTTGTTTGTATGTGTGTGTTTCTTTTTCTTTTTCTCGGAACATATTTCTTTCGAAACATCAGATGTGTTATCACCATTTTTAACGGCTACGTTCTAAATTTGTAAAAGACACTGATGGATTACACTGTTGTGTCTGTCTTTTTGCAGGGCAGCAATCAAAGCATTTCACACAAGAGAACAGTGTTGGATTGATGGGCTCAATTTTTTAATTTGCATAGTATTGTTGGTATTTGTCTCCTCTTTGGAATCTTTTTAAGGGAGGAGGAGATGAGGTGGGTGGAAGAGGAAAATTAGGTCCTTTTTGGTAATTGGTTTTGCCCTTGTTTGGTTAGTTGCAACAGTTCCTATAGAGAACAGTGAATTTTGGAGGTTGGTTTCAATCAATTTTATGATTGGTCTATGCTTATGATTGATGTGATGGGGAGGATTGTTCTTTTTAGTTGTTGAGAATTTTGTTACGAGAGAAAGGTAGTTATGAATTGTGTTTGAAAGAATTTGTTGGCTGGAAAGGGTTTTGGGTGTTTCTTCCCCTAAAGTAAGATGAGTGGTAATTCGAATTCGAGGCGTGGAAAGGGCGATAAGGGCTCAGAAGTGGCGGAGAAGGTTGTGGTGGCTGTCAAGGCTTCGAAAGAGATTTCGAGGAAGGGTCTTGTTTGGGCCTTATCTCATGTTGCACAGCCTGGAGATTGCATAACTCTTCTCGTCGTTGTTGGGGAGGAAAGTTCAGGTATCACTACTTACATGTTCAAGTTTTTTGTTGATGTGTATGTGCACATTCGAGTCGTTCTTTATTCACTTTTTAATCTTCCTCGGCGGTTCCTTTGAACGGTAGTTTGTTCCCCTTGTTAGTTCTTTGCTAAGCAATACTCTAGTGTTCAAATTTTCCGTTTACGACGGGAACATTTCTATTTCCATTAGGTTATCATTTTGGCGGGTCAAGATCTAGTGAGCCCATGACTCATCTTATTTGTTTAAGCTCCCTACAATCTCACCATTGGATTTAATTATGGTTAATTTACAGTTAATATCTACCATTAGATCATTTTATTAGCATAACCGCCATAGTTTTAATCTACCTTACAATTTAAGATGAATGATGAATATGGTAGAGTTTAAAATAGTTAGATTAAGCTCCGACTCACTGGAGAATTACTGTCATTTTGGCAGTGTCAAAGTTACATCTTCTAGAATTGGACAATTAAAGAGATTCAGTTATCCTCAAATCAAATGACACGATTACTACACTTTGTTGGGGTTTTTTGGGGCACTTTGTGGTTTTTCTAGGCAAGTTCAAAAAAAATGTATTCTGTTCGTTCAACCTCTCAAACAGTATTTTCAGTTATTTAAGAAAATATAATGCTTGCAGGTAGGAAGTTTTGGAGTTTTCCTAGGTTTACGGGTGATTGCGCCAGCAGCCATAAGAAGCACCATCCTGGCCCTGCTCTTGATGCAAGATCAGACATTTCGGATTCATGTTCCCAAATGATGCTTCAGCTTCATGACGTTTACGATCCGAATAAGGTGTAACTTTGGAGTTTCTATTAGCCCGTTGTTTTAGCTAATAGTTTTTGTTAATTATCTTAACGTGTTTCTCTTTTCTTACTTTGTAGATAAACGTAAAGATAAAAATTGTTTCCGGATCTCCTTGTGGAGCGGTTGCTATGGAGGCCAAGAGAGCTCATGCAAGTTGGGTCGTTTTAGACAAGTAATTTCCAAAATCTTTATAGTTACCCATCAATTTACTCAAATGTCTCCTTACCCCTCAAAAATCTATTTACTTGTTGGGCTTTGGAACAAAATACGTTGTCACTACTTCATCTTACCCTCACGTTTTTTGTTGATATCCTTTATATTGTTTCTGTTTTTTATTGAATAATTTTTATATATTCGTGGACAGACATTTGAAACAAGAGCGAAAACGATGCATGGAGGAGCTACAATGTAACATTGTGGTTATGAAGCGAAAGCAACCCAAGGTGCTCCGTTTGAATCTAGTAGGTTCTCCGGAGCCCGAGCAGCAGATGGATGGCCCAATGCCTCCTGATTTAGCCGAAGTATCCTTAAAGCCAGTAGATATGGATAGTGATTCCGCAAACTCCGTTAGAGGGCCGAATGTTACTCCCTCGAGCAGTCCAGAGATTGGTACGATTTTCACTGGTACGGAAGTTGGAACACCCTCAGCATCAAGTTCTGATCCAGGAGCATCTCCATATTTTCTATCACAACGAAATTGCGAACTGAAGAAAGATGACCAAATAAATACAAAAGGCAGTAGGAATTCAGATTCAGCAAGCTCAGAATCAGATGGTGGAAATTTGAGTCATTCAGCAAGCATTGAGTTTCAGCCTTGGGTCGGAAATAGTCACAATAGATCGTTTTCTTCAACGCATGGTCAAGATGATTCCGAAGCACTCGAGGTTAAAGCACAGATTTCCACTGCAAAGGCTTTACTACAGAAACTTTCGAAGTTGGACAGGGAAGCCGAAGCTGAAATGAAGAATCATAGGTCAGATATGGACTTCGATATGAATGTTAGAGACACGGTCTTCCTATCAAGAAATGCACCTCCAGGTCCTCCCCCATTGTGTTCAAGTTGCCAGCATAAGGCACCTGTATTTGGAAAGCCACCTAGGTCATTTAGTTATGCCGAGCTCGAAATTGCTACTGGTGGATTTTCTCAAGCTAATTTCTTGGCAGAGGGTGGGTTCGGATCAGTTCATAGAGGTGTTTTACCAGATGGTCAGGCAGTAGCAGTGAAGCAACACAAATTGGCGAGTTCACAGGGTGATCACGAATTCTGTTCTGAGGTGGAAGTGCTTAGTTGTGCACAGCATAGAAATGTTGTCACCTTGATTGGATTCTGTGTGGAGAACCAGAGAAGACTTCTGGTCTACGAGTACATTTGCAACGGATCATTAGATTCCCACCTATATGGTACTCATTAATCCACCTTTAGAGTTCTGATTTGATTCCAATTTCTTCTGGAACTTACAAGTGTTCACTGAGTAGAAAACCTCAAACTCTATTATTTAGTTGAATCAGAGGCCAAGCGTCTTGAATTTTGACGTAAAAATATATTATTTGATGCTTTATTTTATAGTAATTATGTCAGGTAAATCACCAACAGTTTTTGTTATATATCTTAGTGATACATATTAAAGTATTGGATTTTTTTTCTAGCTTTTAGTTATTGGTGTCTATTGGTTTTTACAGGTAGGAATCGTCAACCATTGAAGTGGTCAGCCCGACAAAAGATTGCTGTGGGTGCTGCTAGAGGGATGCGCTATCTTCATGAGGAATGCAGAGTTGGCTGTATTGTTCACCGCGACATGAGGCCAAACAATATTCTCATCACACATGATTTTCAGCCTTTGGTATGAAACAATTTATTAAAGGTTTATGTTGCCATTTATTTTGTGCATTATAGATTATAGTTGGTGGTGGTGTTTTTTTTAAATCTTCTCAGAGCTAATTGGATGTAATTCGTTGTAGTTTATGAAGTTTTTAGCCATTACTAAAATATTTACTTTTGTAACATAGATATGGTATGTGCAAGGTCAATGTTATCCAAAACCTTTATATAGAGGCTCTCTTTATAGGCAAGGTGGGGTGGTTGTCGGATTTAAGCAGCATTACTACTGTGATATTAGAGATGTCGTATTTGGTTACCAAAATCACGAGGTCATCGACAATTGCACTATGAATAAGAAATATGGACAATTGAAAAGTAATAATTACGGGATATTTTGAAACATCTTTCAAAGTGTTGTTATCTCTGTTATCTTCTTTGGACGTTCTAAAAAAAGGAAATTAAGGATAATAACAGTCATAGGAGTCTTTTTAAAGCTTTTTAGGCCCAAAAATGGTTCCTTTTTTTAATTGCTAGCATGTTTAGATATTCATCATCTTGAGCTTTCTTAACTGAAATTTTTGACTCTCATCTTCATCATTCGCCATAGGTTGGAGATTTTGGATTGGCGAGATGGCAGCCAGATGGCGATCTTGCAGTCCAAACACGTGTAATTGGTACCTTCGGGTAAGTCCCATAATATACACGTCGACCCAATTGTGGCGTTTCAAACTACTGAACATTATATTTTTGGATGGAAGGTATTTGGCACCGGAGTATGCTCAGACTGGTCAAATCACGGAAAAGGCAGATGTGTATTCCTTTGGGGTGGTTCTTGTGGAGCTTGTCACCGGGAGAAAAGCCGTCGATATTAACCGACCCAAAGGCCAACAATGCCTGACTGAATGGGTAAGATTATAACAAGTTATGTAAGGGACCCATTATATAAGTGTTCTATAACTCCTACAAATCTGATAAGGATGATCCAGTTTTGTTATGCGACGAAACTCACTTCGTGTTCTTATCCTATCCAAATATGCTCGACAGGCTCGACCTCTACTTGAAGAATATGCAATCGACGAACTCATAGACCCTCGACTTGGAAACAATTACTTGAAAAAGGAGGTCTACTGCATGTTGCACGCAGCATCATTGTGCATTCGCCGTGATCCCCAAGTGCGTCCTAAAATGTCTCAGGTGAAGATGAGTTCCTAAAATCTTGAAAATTTTCACTGTCAAAAGACAGTTAAATGATGTAAGTTGCTTTCTTACTTGCCTGACTTCCTCCTGCATTTTGATCTTGGAAAACAGGTTCTCCGGATATTGGAAGGTGACGTGATTATGGAATCAAATTACTCGCCAAGCCTAACGGACGACAAGCTTGGTAGTATTCATAGGAGTTCTCATAGGTGGAATAATCGGCAACCACAACGCGACGAAGATGGTAACATGTACATGCATGAGCATTCCCAAAGGTTTGGCGTGAGACATTCCTACTGAAACTGATAAGAACACGGAGTTTAAGATGCGTTTGAAGGCCATTTCCGGTCGAAAAGCACCTGAGATAACATTGTGATACCTAGAAATTATAGTCCCTCCTTGTGTATTTTTGCCCCTATATTCATGTAATGTGGTCCACTTTCTTGAGTTCCTTTGCTTGTACAGAAGTTGAACCGGTAATTCAGGTTAACACAATTTAGATGAATCAAAGTCCCCAAAAGAGTTTTGATTGGAATGGTGAGTTACTTGTTTTGCATTTATAATTTTGATGATCAGGAATATCTTACTGGCATGCCATTTGGAAAAAATGTTAAACACGTTTTGTGCCATTACTACATTAATGTTGGGCAAATTCACTGCAAATTGATCCATTTTGCCCCCCTTATAATTCACAACATGCATTAAGTTCTATCAATTGTGAGACCACTCCAACAACACTTCCACAGACAATTGTTGCTCATCTAACAAATAATTCCTTGTCTTATCACTATAATGTAGTTTAGGGATTAATACATGTTTAATCAACTTACAATTTAACTAATAGAAGAAAAATGATGTTTCTCTTAACACAAACCGGAGGACGGAGGTTCAACATATTTAATGGTATGGTATGTGAAAGTAGTGAAATAACGCAGTAAGTTTTTTTTGGTACTGGACTAAAAGAACCCAAGTTCTTTAGTTGTATTAGGATGTTATTTCTTTTTATTTTGAGGTTCTTATTTTCAATTCACCTAAAACTTAAGGTCCATTATTTCTTATAAGCAACCATTGTTTTGGTAATCCTTAAAATATGCTTCTTGTAAGTTGCAATTGACACCACTGAAAACAGAAAACCATTCTTACCAACAAAAAAAAGGATTAACAAACTAATTAGAAAACAAATCTTGTTTTTGTAAGTAAAAAGAAAGCAAGAAGCGAAGTTAATCATTGTTCTCTAGAGTTGGTATACCCTTGATATAATTTTTTTTGACATGATAAGTAGTTTGCATTAATTAAAAAGAGTTTGACATGATAAGTACTTTGCATGAACGCTACTTCCAACTCTTCTAAAATGATTTTTTTTAAAATTATGGTATAAGAAAATACTCGAACTTAACCGCAACTATAAAGAAACTACATGATCAATTACAGTTTGTATTCCTTAACTATTGTTGAGTAACACTTTGACCATTTGAACTTTAAATCGTCACACTCACGTACTTTTACTTTGATTTGTGTAACACTTAGTTTTTTATCATAAAATTGTTATTTTTCAATATATATGTCGTTTTTCTTATTATTTTGTATTGTTTGTCAAATATACTTCTAACGTATTTTATGATAAAATTTGAATAAAATTTGAGGTTAGATTTTACTCGAATTTGAGACTAAGTTCAAAATCTGACCTAAATTTGAAACGAAATTAACATCCGATTTGATTGGAACTTTACCATAAAGATAAATTAAAGTATATTTGGCAAACAACACAAAACAAATTGAGAACAAATAATGATTATGTTGAAAAATAATATATTTTTACTACAAAGAGGGGGTGTAAATGCTATATAAATCAAAATTTAAGGGAGTATGTGTGACATTTTAAAATTTTAAGGGTCAAAGTGTTACTCGACTATAATTAAGGAAGACAAACTATAATTTACCCAAACTAATACCTTGAACCAAAACGAAAATTTTTAATTTACTTTTTTCCTTTTATATATTAAAATAAGGTTTCTTAACCTTTAAATAGAACATGTTTACACTACCTTAATTAAGAGAGAGAGAGAGAGAGAGATAAGCACGATAATATTAACAACACCAGCATTAAACAACTATGCACGTCCTCACACGTTTTCTTGTCAACAGAATTTCTGAAACCAAGACTTCAGGTGATAAAAAAACTCTTCCCAACAAAACATTGGCAATTAAGGAACAATCGAGGTCTGGAAATGGTGTCATTAACTATTACAAGACAGAAAGTTGTCTGTTGATAATATTCTGTGGTCAATTTCGACATAGAGATAAGAGTAGAAGACAGCAAGAGGTGTTGATTTGTTGGCATCCAAAGATAATGTCAATCAGCTACACTAAAAATTTGGAGTAGATTGAAATAGTGGGACGAATTTAGAGTTCGGTAGTTGTCAAATTCAATTTGCATGTAAAAAACAATACACCAAGGTTAGTCTGTGTGACAGCCGGTTACTGTTGTTGATGGACGTATGTGAGACGTGTTTCAATAAGTCAAGTGATACTTGTGTTCTCTTTTTCACGACATTCAAACTGTTTCAACTTATTCTTTCTTAGATATATCTTGACTGCGATCTTAGTTAGATATGTCTTGACCGCAAAGATGAGTATGATTTTTTTTTGGTTAGATATGTGTGATATTATTATTACGTGAGGATCGCAATGTATTTTTAAGTATTGAATATAGAAAGGAATGCAGATAAATCTACAAGATTAGAGATGATGTTGGTCACGATAGATGATAGATATATCTAACAAATCTACCTTTAGGTGCAAATAAAGGTGGGTATCGGGCCGGGCCCGAGCCCACGGGCCTACTAAGTTAAACGGGCCGGGATCCGGGTTTTTATAATTTTTTAAACAAACGGGCCGGGCCAAAAGCCCGACCCGTTTATTTTGGCTAGGCCCGTCTTTAGGTGTAAAGGCAAATTTTATATTTCTTGTGTTTCACCGGGTTTCATTTTTGTTGATAGTGCGTCACAAATAAATTTGTGGATTGTGGGAGATGGTTTGCTTTTTTGGATGTGAACCCCTATTGAGAGTGTTAGGACTATCATGGACAATACGGATATGTATAGGAAAATTTGACTTTTTATACTCAAAACTGATCTAAAATTGAAAAAAAAGTCATACATTGATATTCTCTAAAAAATATGCTTATCTTTCCATGGATTCCCAAAATACCACTGCATAAATTGTGTGACTATTCCATTCCAATCCTTCACTTTCTCCCTATTTTTCTTTCTTTCTTTCGAGATTCGAATTGTTTGGGTGTGGAGAACTATAAACTTGATGGGCTCGATGCTCTCGATATGTGCCAGATTCGACCTAGATAATTTATTTTTTTGAAAAAACGATTGTTCACCGCACGATTTTTGAGGGTGTTTTATGACGGTTCAGAATTCAAATCGTTTTATTGTAGAGAACTGTAAACTCAATGAGCTCGATATGTACGCGATACAACCACGAACAACAAGGTCAGCGGCCACATTAGCACCACTACCAAGGGGTGGAGGGTTTCCCGATAAAGGAGGATGACTTTATTTGTTTCCAAACAAATTGTGATTCCCAAATTTTTAGAGTTTTTCTTCTAAAAACGGACACGACTGTTCACATTCTGAACACGACTGTTCACATTCTCGACAAGTATGGACCAAACCGTGACCATTCTGGACTGACTCTGGACCAGTATGAACAAATTAGACGATCTTGTGCAGAACCGTGACTATTCTAGAAAGAGTTTGGACAATCGTGTCCAGAACCGTGTCCATTCTGGACTGAGTTTGGAAAATCGTGTCCAGAACCGTGTCAATTCTGGATTGAGTATCGACAAAGTTTGGACAATCGTTTCCAAAATCGCGTTCATTCTGGATTGAGTCTGGACAATCGTGTCTAAACCTAGGGGTAAGCAAACTTCGGTCCGGTATTCGGTCTGGGGGATACCGAAAATTTGATATTCGATCCAGTTCGGTCCGGTCCTAGACCGAATCAAGATTTTATAAGTAGAATTTGTGTTTCGGACCGAACCGGACTGGCCAGACTGACCCGAATTTATTCGGTCTGGTCTTCGGTCTGGCCTCCCAAAAATTTGGTCCGGTCCTGGACCGAAGTTCACCCTTATTTAAAATCGTGTCAGTTCCGGACTGAGTATCGACAGAGTCTGGAGAATCGCACAATTTTTAAGAGCATTTTACGACGGTTCAGAATTTGAATCGTTTTGGGTGTGGAGAACTGTAAATGGACTCGATATGTGCCATATAACACGACTATTTACCGCAATGCTTTTGAGGGTGTTTTATGACGGTTTAGAATTCGAATTGTTTGGATGTTGAGAACTGTATGCTCGATGAGCTCGATATGATAATTTAGATTTTTTGAAATTACACTACAATTCACCGTACAATTTTTGAAAGGTAAATTCTTTGAGACTTTCTACCTATAAAGTACAACCCCAATAGAATTTTCATTTTTCAGTACTCATTGGGAAAATCCGACACTATAAAGGGTGCTCCTAAGTTCATAACTTGTGAACTTAAATTGGATGCTAAAAAGCTCTACACAAGATACCAACTAAATGTGTAACCCAAACGCTACCCAAGTGAATTTACCCTCAAGATTGGGCGGCTTCTCCAACTAAATTCAGACATAAAGCTTGAAAACCGACTCAAAATAAATTACACTAACTTGGAACATTTATGACAGCAAAACCAAAACTAGACCCTTAACAAAGGAACATTCATACACATAAGTACAAAAACATAAATACCAGTTAGGGTTTTCTGAGCGAGTGGAAGAAAAGGAAAACGTGTTCCGAAGTGAGCAGGAATTTGGGGTTATTTTTTGAAATCCCAAACACCAATACTCCAAAATAAAATTAAACAGAACCAAAAAACTCAAAACAGGGACAACAGACATGACACGACCAAGTTCATAAGTGGCGCAAAACTCTACTTCCCACCAAGGCTGGGGAATTGTCCAGGATCTTCAATCTTGATATTGGCTTCAGCCCTAGTGCCAGCGGAATCACCACCACGACCAAAACCACCCCTGGACGGTCCACGGTCACCTCGTCCACGACCTCGACCACGGCCGCTAGGACTGTAGTTGCGCTCTCCCTCGGCCGGCTTCAGAAACTCAGTGATGCTAACCGACTACAATAAAAGCCAATGAAACATAATCAACAAAAATATGACATCATGGCATTGGAAGGCTATGAGATGGAGACCAACAGAATCTAACCTTTTTAGCCTTCTCCTCGCGTTCAGCATTTTCCTTCTGTTTTCTTGAGCTTTTGTCGGCACCCTGTTGGTAATATTGTCGTAATAAAATTTTCAATTTCAGCTCTGAGAACAATACCAGAGGAATGTAAAAATATTGAAAAATAAAAATACAAGAAGCTCGTACCAGCTTGACGAAAACATCGTCAGTGTCCTTCTTAGTAGAAAGTAGTTGCATCGACTGCAGCTCTTTATCTACTTCGACTTTCCTCTCTTGAGCCTTCATTGCAAGCAAGGCTTTTCTCTTTTCTTCCACTAATTTCTCATACTCGTCAAGTGTCATCTCCTGTTGAATACACCATATTAAGAAACAGGAAAGTAATTTTATGCAGCGTTGATTTGCTGGGGGACAAGAGCTCCATACACATGCCGGTAAAGAAAAATATTACATGTTAGGATATTTGGTTTATCATTTGGAAATAGCAAACTTGCTAAATGCATGAGGGCACATAATTAGCTTATTAAACAATTAAAAGTTATCAAGAAAAAAAACTGATAAGGAATGTATATAAATTTAAATACTCAAAAACTGATCAGAAAAGGAAAACTAAAGTTTGGAGTTGAAAATTTTGGCCGACTCTTTGATGCAAGAATGTCAATTTTTCTGTTCATACCAAGCTGACAAATGACCTTCGTCTGTTTAAAGCAAAGAAGAGATAAATATAATAGGGTCGGTGCCTTGTGGATCCTTTGGATTGTGTTGTACGACCGGCACTTGATGTAATAAGCATGTATCATCCTTGTGGTTCAATAATGCCAAGAGAGTATACTTTTTACACAAGCATTAAAAGCCAACCACCGTGCTTCTTTCTAAACCTAGCTAATTAAGGAAAAATTGTACTAGTCCACTGAGTCACTGGTAGCATTTCATACATCATTTGCATTTGTGGATGTAAAACTGTAGACAAACACGTAATGACTGGAGGGCTCTTAATAAGGTAAATATATGGGCTGGAAACCTAAGAAATTAGTTTTGAAGCTATTATTTGTTGATGTAAAGCCGCTAAGATGAACTTACACAGGCTGGCTCCCACTAAGACAAATATTAGGGCTATAAACCTAAAAATAATTTTTTTAACAGTGAAACCAAGGAATTAGTTCGGAAGCCATGTACCTACAGATAAATGATGAAGTCAAACAAGTGAAATAACATTTATTTGTATAATGTACTGATAAAAAAACATTTATATAATGCGAAAAATTTGAGAAAAAGGTAGCCCACCCATAGTACGAATTTGCTTGCATATTGAAGATTATTGTATTTCTGCTGCTAAAACAGAAAAGGCGTCTAATTCCAGACGTACAATTTAAGATCAACAGATGATAATCAAAATATATCAAAAAATATAGCTTCAGTGAGCAATAGAAAGCGTATAGACCCAAGTAATAGGAAAAAGTGAAAAACAGCTACTTAAACGTCATTCATAAATGGTGCAAACACCAAATCCTAAGCAAGGAGTGATTTCTTCACATGGCTTAAGGTTTAAAGCTTATTCAGCATGAAATCATCAAAAAGACAATAATTATTAAGTATCAACAAACACATTACCTTGTCCTCCTGCTCTTTTTCTTCATTTTCATTTGCAGCACCCTCTTTACCATACTTATTTGCTTCAGATGCAGGGGCATTCTCCTGGTCAGGCTGCTTTTCAGTGCTGGTCTTATCTTCAAGAGCTACAACATCCTCGGTCTCCCTGAAGTCCCCCCCCCCCCCCCCCCCAAAAAAAACAATGATGGTCAGAACATCAAATGAAAGTTGGTACGCATCCAAAGGACAGGAAATTAAAATGATCTAGAGAAGAACCCAACTGTGCAATCACATCATCGGCCTGGGTACCCCAGTTGCCGCGCCCAGCACCATCACGCTTGAACTCATTCCCATGTCCAGTACCACTGCGGCGCTCAAATACTCGCCTTGGAGGGCGCTCGTCCCCACCTGCCTCCCCATTGCCAAATCCACCACGACGGGGGGCCCCATACGATTGACGACCTCCTCCATAGTAGCCACCTTCCCTGTCCAGAAGCTTTCCGCCATCCCCCTCTTGTCCCCCACCTCCACCGCCATATGAACCCGAGTACCCGTCAGAATTCCCATTTCCAGAATCCCTATTTGGACCAGAGAATCCACCTCGACGGCCACCCCTACCACGCCCTTGCCCGCCACGGCTTCCAACAGTGCCACCTACCCTGGAAGCGGTAGCTTGGGCCTTGGCTTCTCTCACTGCAAAAAAAGCACAAAAGTCAGTTATCACTGATAATTGTTTTAAAAAGCACTTCGTTATACAGCCTTTCTTCAAATACCAAAATACTATAAATTACCAAAATATCACAATTTGTATGCTTTTCCAACACAATAAATTCCCCTTTCCTCTATCATGAACGTCAAAAACAAAACTACCAGAGCATTATAGTTACTTAACACCAAAATGCTATGCTTCTAGTCCCCTGGAGCAAAAACATCAATTTTTTCTTGAGATTTTAGCAAAAGCACAGGTATTCATCAAACATAAAAGTTAAAACACAAAGCAACAATGATAGACAATATGTACATATTATAATAATTTTCAGACAAAGATGTTAACCTCAACACCTTCCCAAATAAAACACCGAAATGGCAACAAAATGATTACATTTCTATCAACCGTTCAGCAAAATACTGGGGGGAAACCCACATTGCAATAACATCCTAGCATCACAACTTCATCAATATTTCGAAGAATACCATTACCCTTTCAACTCCATCAAAGAAAACCCTCAAAAACACAACTCAACCCAAAAAAATTTAAAAATCACAATTCCTTCACTAAAAAACACAAAAAGATCAAAACTTTACCCAATTAGCCTTCAATCTCCTCCCATAAAACCCACCAAAACACCACATAACATCCCAGAACACACAATAACTTCAACAAAAACCAAAACATGCCAATAAAAAACACCAAAAGATGAAAATTTTATCCAGTTAGCCTTCATTCTTCGCCACAAAAGCAACAAAAACCTCAAAAACACAAAATTCCTCCGATCAACATCTTCCAAACACCACCTCAAACCCACCGAAAGACCCAAACTTTGCCGAATCACACTTGAATCTCCCTCACAAAGAACCACCAAAAACAAAACTCATCCGAACAACCCCCAAATCCTTCTATCAATCCTCTTCCAAACCCCAGAAACAAAACCAAAAAAGATCGAAACAATAAGCCTTCACTCAGCCTCACAAAAGTCCACCAACACCCCACCCCCAAATTCCTTCACTATAACCCAATCAAGCACCTCAAAACCACCAAAAGATCAAACCATATCCCATCAGTCTTTAATCAAAATCTTCCAAATACAGAAAATCACAAAACCCCACAATTCCTCCAATCAAAGCCCTCCAATCACCTCAAACCCCAAACTCATCAACAAAAACCACCACCAAAGGACCCAAACTTGATCCAATTAGTCTCCACTTTCCCTCCTAAAAACCCACCAAAATAACTCAAAACATTAAAAAAAACCACAATTCCTCCGATCAAAACCTTTCAAACCACGAATCCACCAACAAAACCCCAAAGGATGGAAACTTTACCGAATCACACATCAATCAAAACCCCCAAAACCCACCCAAAGATCAACACTTAAACCAATTAATCATCACCAAAACCCCAAATCCTCCAATTAAAACCTTCCAAACACCTCAAAACCCAAACATTCAACCAAACTTCCCCAACTCACGAACATCAAACTTTATCCAATTAGTCTTCCTCAAAACTTCCAAAAACATAAAAATCCCCCCCAAAAAACCCACAATTCCTCCGATCAAAACCCACCATCAAAACCCAAAAAGATCAAAACTTTACCCAATCGAACATCAATCGAAACCCTCCAAACCCACAAAACCCACAATCCTCCAATCAAACCTTCCAAATACCTCAAAACCCAAACTTTCCCCTACTCACCAGCCTGGGCGGGCGGGACGGGCTTCGTCGGCAACTTGGCCTGAACAACCGGCGTCTCCACCTTCCTCTCGGCCTTCTTCTTCTGGTGGAGCTCAACGAGGCGCGCGGGGTCGTCGTTATCGTCCTCCCCGAGGAGCTCGAACGGGTTGGCAGTGGCCATGGCACTAAACCTTCGGCGGCGGAGGTGGGAGACGGGAGGAAACCCTAGAACGCGGGTTGGGATCGCGTCGACATGGGGAAATTAGGGTTTGGGGGAACGAATTAGGGTTTGGTGAGAAGGGGATGGAGTGGAAAAGGAGAGGGCGGTGGATGTGATCTAATCTGTGGGAGGGGATAATGACGGTTTTGTCCCTGGGTTTTGGGGGATTTACGAGGTAGAGGGTGGGGTCGTGGTGGGAGGGGGAGGGTAGGGATGGAAGTGGGGGTGAGGAGCGGAGAATTACGGGATTAGCCTTGGTTTTCGGAGGTATTTGCTTGACTACTGCTTTTTTGGTCGTTGATAGTAATGAGCTTCGATCTGAGACCAAATCGAACCGGACTGGACCGAAACCCGAACCCTTAGAAATCTTGGACCGAAGACCGGACTGAACCATGTTGGACCGAATTTCATTAGTTTTTTTAAAATTGTTTTTTTGTGTGGTTTGACCTGTTTTTTATTTTCCATAAGTTTTTTCCTGAATTTTTATCACAAGTTCACGAGCTCTAATTTAACAATAAGAAGTTCATAATCACCCATCACAACTCCACAATGTCACAACCTTAAGTTCCCAATCACAAACAGACATATAATATAAAGTACCAAAGGCCTAGTTTTCCAACTCACGTTGTCAACACTAAAATTCTAGCAATTACCGGCTATTGCAAATAAAAATCCCACAAAAAATTCAGGCCGACGGCATAAAAGTTCACAATGTTCAAGTTAACAAAATAAAACACCATTAATCACAAATTCAGAATATACAAAGGTAGAGATCATCAACACTAATCCACGCAAATGAGATCATCAGCAGCATCGTCGGGAACTAACTTTTCCAAATCTATTATTTTTAACATCAACACATAATTGATTAGACATTTTTAGAACATATATTTATAAATTGTACAAATATTAAATACATTTCTCAAGTACTTCCAACTCTTCTAACATTTCCTCCACGTCAACCTTTGCCTTTGTTTTGGTTCGAAGCCAATCTTGCGTGCAAATGAGTGATTGTATCATCTTTAATCCAATATCAAAAAAATCATGTTAGACCGGTCCAATTAAATTAAATCTAAACTACTTAACAAAAATAACTAATTTAGTTAAATTACCTTTGGAATCAACGAACTCCTAAATTTATCCAAATGACGACCTCCTGTGCTAAATGCAAACTCAGATGCAACCGTGGACATTGGAAGAGCTAAGACATCACGAGCTAAACAAGAAACAATGTGATACTTGTGCCCATTAAGCTTCCACCATTATAGAACATCCAAACTTCTCTCGTGCTGACCCAAATGGTCGCTCAAATATCTATCAAACTCAGATTGGCCTCCATCGAGCCCGGACAACTACACCTCATCTTCAATGAACTTCTTAAAGTCGAACATTTCGACAGTCAAGGTAGATGGTATGAGGATATCCATCATATCAATTGTGTGTCCACCAGTAGGAGCCAAATGAGCATACAATTTGTAATACTCCTCAAATAAATTATTAGCATTTTTTGTAACCCGGTCAATCAACTTTTCTGCTTCTTCTTTCTCATAAATTCTCCTTAAAGCTAAACTAACACCTTTTAGCTTAACTTTTGGATCAAGTATAGCTCCCATGTATATTAAAAAATTCATGTTCTCATCATTACCCCAATACTTATCATATTTCTCTTTCATTACCGTTGCCATTCCTTGGAAGTCACCATCAGGATTATGAATATGATTATTTAAACCCTCAAGAGCTCGAGCAATGTAAAAGAACGACAAATTACTGGTAACATACAATGAACCAGAAACAGCTTCCGTTAAGGTTTTGAACTCTCTAAGAAAAAACCACGACTCTCTCCACCAACCTCCAATCATCATCTGTTGGATTACCAAAACTCTCAAGTTCCTTGTCAATGGGAATGTTGGTCCTACCAAATATTTGTTGGTACTTAACAGCTGTGTCCAACATCATGTAGGGGGAGTTCCACCTTGTAGGCACATCCTGTACGATTTCATGTTTAATTATACATATATATTTTTCGAATTTTCATGTATAATAAGGATCAATTTTCAATTTTCTAGAATTTATTTCATGCATGCATCGGTTTGTTTTAACAACTAGTTTGAAAAACCTTATTAAAACAAACACAAGGGACTCCGAAATTCATACCTAGAAGTTCTCTAAAACTTCTTGAAGATTCGGAGACGTTGAGAAGATGATCGTCGCTTCCCGTTGCGCCGGATGCCTCCGAGTGTTCACCGAAACCCTAAATAAGGTTGGAGAGAAAGGAGCTAGCCAATCGATCTCCAAACAAGCTTAGAATCTAGCTACAAACCCATTCCTTAGCCTCTGAGATTTCTCCTTCCAAAGACTTAGAAAACCAAGAGAATTTTCGTGGGTTTTAGTAGTGAATTAGGAGAGAAAATAATTTCTGAATTGTGTGTCACAATTAGGGAGAATAAGGACCTATTTATAGGTTCCAATCTTACTCTTAATCATGGCTATTCTTTAGCCACGTTTTTCTTTACATTTTCTCTCATAAATTAATTCCTTAATGCATTACATGCACCTACAAAACGTTTGACCAAGTTTGGAGCTAATCCAACCATCAATCAAATTAATCTCTTAATAATCAAAGGCAGAAAATCGACCGCTGTTCGGTTTACCGAGTCCCACTCGGTTAACCGAATTTGTCACGATTGGTTGACCGAGTACTAGACGGATGACCAATTCTTAAAGGGAAAAATTCTCCTTAACCGATCGGACGAATTCTCGCCTAAGACCGAGTGCCATTCGGTTAACCGAAAATATCGGAACTTAACATTGTTCGGTCGACCGATTTTGGTTTGGTACACCGTACCAAAGTTCCAGGCACTTTGGTCAAGTTCGGTCAATCAAATATGACTATCCGTTCCATGTTCGGTTGACCGATCCACAGATCCTTCGGTCGACCGAACCTCAACGGATTACCGAACTTTTACCCGATTTTGCCTTTTTCAAATTTTGGATTTATTTCCAACAAAATTTGAACTTTAGGGGTTTTTAGCAAATTCACAACTTATGCAATATATTATCCTATGCAACAATAAATTATTGCACCCCATAATATATGCATCTCATATGAATTTATCATGATTCTAATTATGTTTATATACAACATAATTGATTTTACTTGTTCACCACATGTGTCATATTTTCTATGAGAAACCCGACACATCATATGAACCAAAAATCAAGCTTCTTGTTTCACGATTTTTGCGGTGTGACCTATGGGAGGATCTAAACTAAGTTGGCAGTGATATTAAGAGCTTAATATCACAAGCTATAAGCGGTATCTAGCTACACATTATAGCTCCCAATTAGTTAGATGTCTTAATTCCACTCGAACCAAAACCCGATCCATTTAGTGATAGCTCATCGATAGCTCAAGACACTAGTCTAATTAAGAACTCCTTAAGCGATCGGATATAAGTCTCATATCAAAGGACCAAAGACACAGTAAAATATTAATGACACAGAAACACATTTCTATAATATTTTACTTATTAGGTCTATTCAGTATACAAAAGTAATATTTTCCTCTTTTGCATACCCGTGTCGTCACTCACTTGTAGAGCTACAATGATCTATTACCAACACGACAATCTTAACTCGGTAATTAATGTCCCATGTTAATTACCATGATTGCGAATATCTTTTGTTTTATGTAAACCAATATCTTTTAGAGCTCTACGGTTAAGGACCAAGAGTCTCTTCCTTAACACTTCTAAAAGACGAATAACATAAACAAGGAACAAAATGATTTCTCATTCAATTCATAATAATTGACATTTAAAAGTAAAACTTTTAGAACACATTCCCTTCACATCCAAGGACAAAGACTGTTTACATTCAATCTTATGTCTAATAGCAAGGTCCTTGAACATCCGTATCCTGTTGGGAGAACTCCTAACATACTTCACAACACCTCTAACTCTATGTAAAGTGACCTTTGCTTCATTCGTTTTCAGTCCATCCCAAACAATGAGGTTTATTATGTGTGCAACACATCTCATATGAATCCATTTGTCATCACTAACACAACCTTTTCTTTGAGCCATTTTCCTTAAATGTGTGCATGCTTTGTCGTTGGAACTAGCATTGTCAACAGTCACAGTAAACAGTTTGTCCTCTAAACCTCAAGCAATCAAACAATCCTCAACCGCCTTCCCAATAGCCTCTCCCTTGTGACTAGAAATTGGACAAAAAATTAGAATTTTTTTATGCAACTTCCACTCTTTGTCTGTGAAATGGGCAGTGAGACACATGTAATTGATCCTCTGAATGCTAGTCCACGAGTCAGTTGTAACAGAAACTCTTTGAAAAGATGGGTGCAAGAACAACTCTTTAAGTTTGGTTTTCTCATCCAAATAAAGTTGGTAACTATCACGAGCAACCGTGAAACGAGAGGGCACATGAAAACGAGGACAAACTACAGACATCAACTTCTTAAAACCCTCATTCTGAACAAACCTAAAAGGCAACTCATCCACAATTATCATGTAAGTAAGTGTTTTACGAACTTCAACTGCATCAAAATTATAAGCCATTAATGTTGTCTCCTTATCATCCTCTTGTGAAGTTTGAAGAACTAATTCTGTTTGTTTTCCAGTTACTTTATTCTCAGGATTTACAGGGCACTTGTCCCAATGGTTTTTAACATTTTTAGAACCATTCAAAACGGGATCGCAAGCAAAAGTTTTGTCCTTACAGTACATGCATTCAGCCCTTAGTTGATTTGTCTCCTCCGCTCTGTACTGCCTGAAGTGTCCCCAATAGAGTGCCCTTCTCTTAGTTTGATCAGCATCTGACTTTGTACAGTACATCCGACCTTCTTTTCGTTTTCTAACCGGAAGCAATGGAGTAGCATCTGTGGAATTTCGACTGGGACCATCATTTGTTTCTGTTGATTGTTGGGAGCTCACCATCTGAAATGAGATAAAATAAATTAAAATTAAGATGGATACACATTCATTACTTGACTCCAATTGCTGCAGTACACACAAAAATTCAGTACATACATTCGTCGAAGATTTAGTTGATGTTGTTGCTAACAATTCAAAAATCTTATTCCAATGCCTGCAAGTCTGCAACACATAAACAATCTGGTTCCTTTTTAGTTGTGATGTGTTTTTATAAGAAGTTAAAATGTCCCTGAATGGCCAAACCATAAGAACCATAACATTCCAAAATTCTTCAGCCATCAACTAAAATCATCAAAAAATCTTCAGGCAAACTACTATTTCAATATTTGAAATTCAACCAACAAAAAGAAAATGAGAAGAAAAACTGGGCATACAACGAAAGCAAGCGATATGCCAATGGGTACGTTTCTTTTTCAATTGCATCCACTTCCGGAAAAATATCCAATAAAACTCATCTTCCATTTTCTGAAATAATGACTTGTTAACGTTTGCTAACAATAAATCAAACCAAACCAGACATGATTTGGACGCCAACAATGGTTTCCAAACAAACCCACTACACTGTCTACACATATGCCAACAATGGATTCCAACAGTGGCAAGAAAGAGTACATAACAACCCACTACACATATGCACCTGTGATGGAAGGGAGGTCGGAGTGCAGTTGGATCGTAGAGGCCGTAGTACGGTCGGATTCGTGGGAGTCAGAGTCGAAGGTGAACTCCGCGAAGAAGGTGGGAAGAGGCTGGATTTTGCAAAGAAGGTGGGAAACCGGAGTCGAGGGTGAACTCTGCGGAGAAGGTGGGAAACTGGAAGGGAAGCCGGAGAAGAGGCTGGACTCGACGGTGAAGAGGTGGGGATTTCGGTGTTAGGGCTTTTCGGTGTGAAGAGGGAGGTGGGGATTTCGGTGTTAGGGGTTAGGGCTTTTGGAATTTGGGTTTGTAACTTTGTATTCGAGTTTCGGTACGGGTTCGGGTTTTTCGGGTTTTAGACCGGACCAAACCGAACCCGAATTTTGAGATTAAGGTGGACCGAAGACCGGACCGAAAAAATTCGGTTCGGTCCGGTCTAGACCGATAGGTCCGGTTCGGTCCAAAAATTCGGTCCGACCCAAATTCTGCTCACCCTTAGTTGATAGGGTCGTAAATCGTTAGGATTTTACCCGTTCCGTCCCATCCCGTCTAATGCGGGTAGCGGACAAAAAAATGTTATCCGCCAACCCGTCACTCGCATAACCCGCCTAATAAGCGGGGCAGGTTGTTGTTGTCTTGCAACCCACCCTGCATAACTTGCAACCCGCTCAATCAAATATATTATTAATTTTTATATACCAAAATCATTTTAATGTTTCGATTTTACCCATAATCATTAACTCACCGTACTGAGTCATTATTCAACACTCACCAAATGTCTAATTTTTCACTCACCATACATCCAATTTTCCAAAAAAATACAATGAGTGATTAATATTTCTCAAGTTTTGATGTTCTTTTATTTTTCTTAGGAAAAATCAAATTTTTTTAAAAAACTCGTCAACCCGCATAACCCGCCCCGCATCACCTAGTCCAACCTTAGGCGTGACGGGTATCAGTTTGTTTATTTTTGCCCCGTTTTGCCCCGCATACTCGCTTAACTTAGGCGGGGCGGGTAGTGGTGGACCAGAAACCCGCCCACCCCGCTTACACCCCTAGTCATTGAGGAAATTCATTTGTCACTTTGTGACCGAATGTGGACACTACAAGCTCTCGAGTTGTAAGTGATAAATAAATTACTTTTTTGTAATTATGAGTTAATAATTTTGTTTAGTAGTCGAAGTAATTTGTCGTTCTAATGTTATTGTGAACCGTATGTGGAGAAAACCTCGAGAGGTTAGAAGTGGTGAATTGAATTTTGGTATTCTAAGGGAGAGTTAATAATTTAATTTAGTAGTTGGAGAAATTTGTAGTTCTGATGTCAGAAATGTCACCTTGTGACGGTAGGTGGAGACTACCTTAGGAGTATCTTGTAAATGGGTCGGGTACAGGGTGGATATGCTATTATCCGTACTCATACTTGCCTAAATTAACAGGTATATACCCGACCCAATATTGGTCTACTAGTACCCGACCCATACCCGCTAGGTTAGCGGGTACGGGGCGGGTAACCGAGTATAACATATCAAAAAATTCCTAAAATTATCATAAAAATTAAAAATAACGCAAAGACACAAAAAACTCTACCAGTTATCAAACAATAGATCTCATCTCAACTTTGGTCCATTCTATCTTACTCTCTTCCTTCAATGTTTCTACCTATCCAACAACATCAGCTGTAGTTCTGCCATACATTTTCTTTATTTTGTTATCTGATGAATCCTCTCAATTTGCAGTCCATGTTTACCAACATAAATTCAAATTCCACCTCAAGGATCAAACTTTAAAAATCAAATAAAGCAAACACAATAACATGTTTCTGAATAGAACCAACTGAGCGTCAGCAACAAACAAGTATCTAGAGCACATCAAGCTTGGCAACATCCACACAATAACTTCCAACAATGTTGAAGGACATATTCTGAAAACCAAGATCACATTAGAAGAGTTAATCACATTAGAACACAAGAATCTAAGGACATCACAACTTAAGCAACTAAATCTACACACAATACACCATTTCTTCAATTCAGGGACAGACCTCAACCCTTCCGGCGGTGTGGAGGTCGCGGCGAGGTTGGGGAGGGACCGAGGGAGAGAAGAAGACGAGGAGGCAGTGTGGATGTCATGGGAGGTGGCGAGGAGGCGAGGCGACGCAGCGGGATCGGTGGAAGAGGTTTGGGATTATGGTTAGATTTGGGAGGTTTTTCCTTCTCTTTTTCCTGTTTACTATTCTGATATATATATATATATATATATAATATACTGTTAACGGGTACGGGTAATGTACATACCCGTACCCGATCCGTTTATCCAGTGGATTAACGGATACAAATTTTTAAACGAGTATGAATTTTTGTACTCATACCCGTACCCGTACGGGTCGGGTGGGTGGGTATACGGGTATTATTTGACCCGTTTACAGACCAACTCAGGAGGTTAGAAGGGGTGAATTGGATTTTGGTATTCAAAGTGAGAATTAATAATTTAGTTTTGTAGTTAGAGAAATTTGTCATTCTAATGTCACTCTGTGACCGTAGGTGGAGACCAGAACCCCATGAGTGTCAGAACTTAGAAGTGATGAATTAGAGTTTGGAATCCTAATTAAGAGTTAATATTCATGTTGTAGTGGTGGAGCGCAAAACGAGACAATGTGTAACTACGATGTTTCATGTGTAGTGAAAAATAATAATGCAAAAATACATAAAAAATAGAAAAATCACATTAACATTTAGAGTCACCACCCGTCTTCTATAATATCTCCATGAGCAAACGAAATACAAAGGAAAGAACTGGAAAACTAATGATCACTTAAATAACTCGCGTATGGACTATAATGGCCAGAGATTGGATTCCGACCTTGGTTATCGAAGAAAAATCCTATAGCCCAATCAAAATCAGTTGCTTCCACTCGTAAGTAGTTTGTCGGATGATGAAACCGTGAAAGTTGCAGAAAACAACAAGAAACATGGTGATAAAACACAAAGGAATATAGGGGTAAGAGAGAAAGTTAGATAAGGCGGTAGTACCATCCATATTGATGCTTAGGAAGTAGTGTTAAAATGTTAACGTCCGTTTAGGCAGTAATATCGATAATCTTAGAATTTCTTTTTAGGTTTTAAGACCACTAATATTTTATTTTAAGGATCAATTCAATTATTGGTGCAAAGTTGCAAGTGCATGTGAGTGTTGTCGTATTTTACCAATATCTTTTGACACCGCTTGACTTAAGGGTTGTAACGTTCCTGAAATAGTAGAAATTTTAAACTTTTAATAAAGAGATAATCAAAAGACATCAACATAAAATACAGGGAACGCTACTCGAAATACACATATAATATACATAAGGTGCACTGTATACAAGAGTTGTCAAAAGTATGACTACATCAAAATACAACATACATATATACAAGAAGTCATAATAACCTCAAAATAGACACGATGATCCGACTCCTAAATGTACTCGTCCTCCATCACCACCCTACTAGCTTCCAAAGGGACCCTGAAATAAAAATATAACAACAATGTCGTGAGTTTCCATAAGGAAACCCCGTATGTCAAACTTGTAGGATCGTGCGGGTTATGGGTCCACAATTAAGGCTAATTAACAAATATAATCCTAAACAAACTCTACTTGCAAGTCAAAAGATGATGCAGCGGAATTTAAAACAAATACAAGCAAGTAGGGAATAAATAAGCAAACCACAATCACACGGGGATTTTATAGAGGTTCGGCACCCCACCCGGGTCCTAGTCCTCTCTTGTAAGCTCCGCTCGACTCCGCGAGCTCCGCCTACGTCTTCACTAATCACTCCCCATTCCGGGCCGGGAGAGAACGCCTTTTACAAAACAAGCTCCACGAACACCCTCGTGAGTTTGACTTTCTTCTCTCACAATCCGAGAGGAACACTTCGGGCTTTCACCGAAGTCCTTGCTTCTTTTACAACTGAGAACTTGAGTGGAATACACTCTCTAACTTGAGCACACTTGAGAAAGATTGGAATTGAGACTAAAGTGTGGAAATTGGAGGTTTGGAGTGTTTGGAATTCTCTCTAATGTTTGGGACAAGTTTGTAGTGGGAGAGTTGTGTTAAAATGTGTTTTGCAACTCTCTATATAGGCATTAGAGAGAATAGAGCCGTTGGGATTGATTGGGTATGAGTTGATGTGTGATTACACAAAACAGAAACTGTAGGACCCAATTTTGGATAAATTCGGTCGACCGGATCGGGATGAACGGTCGACCGTTTGGCAGATTTGAACTAAGTTGGGTCGACCGATTAGGTAACGGTCGACCGCCCAACGTTACGACTTAGGTACACTTAAGTCATCAGTCGAACACAAGAAAAGGGTTCGGTCGACCGATTTCGTCCAGGCACTTTGGGGTTGACAAACAATTAGATATTCGATCGACCGAAACAGGTCTAGCGGTCGACCGATTTTCAACAGGCACTTGGGGTTTGTCAAGAGATGGACAAACGGTCGACCGATCTTGGTCCTCGGTCGACCGATACATGAAATGTATTTGGGGTATTTTTGGTTTAATACGAATACGACCGTCGGGTATATACGACAAAAATAACGGTCGGAAAATTAAGTTCAAACGGTCGACCGAAAGAGAAGGTGCGGTCGACCGAAACTAGACAGGGAAACACAAACAGAATACTTGATCATCCGGTCGACCGAACGGCCTGTTGCGGTCGACCGAATGTGGGCAGACAGTTAGGGTTCAGGTTTAGTGTTTTCCGGTCTAAGTTTGGGTGATCTATTGAAGTCCAAATTATGTGAAATTTCGTGTGTGACTTCTATGATGAACCTAGTAAGTTGATTTTAGCTCAAGTATGCTTAATTTACACATGTTCCTAAGACTCAAAGAAAATACAAAATACACGTCTTCAAAGGAGCTTGATTACATGTCTTGACTTGATTTCCTTTCTTCCTTGAGTCTTGATCACCTGTAGAGGTTAGCACAAAGCAATATATATGCAATGCAATATGTGTGCTACTTGATGCATTGCATACATTGCATCATATGCCTTTCATTTAGATTACTTTTATATCATTAAATGCTACTAAGGTATGTGTTTAGTCTTATTTACAGAATACAGGGACCTGAATGCAAATTACCCACATTCCGAGCATAAACGCGTGCAAAAGACTCATTTCTATCATAAAGACCAAGTTCAAGCTTATCGGGTTTCAAATGGAAATGTATCCAAGCATAAAAGCATTCAAGACCTAATCACAAAAAGAACAAGGACTTGAGCACAAAAGTAGTTGGGGACTCAATTGCAAAAAGACAAGGACCTAATTGCAAATCACGAGTAGCTTTTATTATCTTGGAGAAAATCTAAAGAAAAATCAATGTGGATCTTCAAATATATAAAAGAATTAATCCGGAGCTCAAAAGAATGGAAAGAATCAATCCAGACGCATAAAGGAGGATCAAATTATACCATAAACATTCAACCAAAATCTGGACCAAATCAGAGCATGATGTGCGGCGATTCCGCCGCATATCACACATACCATGCTACATTTCCGCCGCACCAGAGAGGATCCATGTGCTCAATTTTTGTCCAGTCGTGTCTGGACACGTGTACTCTCCAATTCTATACTTAGGTCTCTTGTAACAATTATAAATAGCCCCGAGAACGATGTTAGAAGGGTCCTTGGCCTTAGACCTAGTTTTTAGTTGTTGTTTTTATTTGTCTTTATTTTAGTAATAAAATTCTGTCTTTTATTTCTTGTTTTTACTTTTCTTTTGTAATGCCTCTAGGACCCCTTCTTCCTCCCTCCATGAGTTTCTAACTCTTTCCAAAGGGTGGAGGTGACGGATTTAGGGTGATGAGAAGAGAAGATGTTATTATTTTAATTTCGTATTAGTCTATTTTGATTACTTGAGTTTATGTTAAATCATTTATCATGTAATGCTTCATAACTAATATGATTTATTATAAGTTTCTGAATTCTCTAATCTAAACCTTAAATCTAAACCTCCACCCGACGGAATTCACCTCTTTGTTCTTGTTTTAGTTTATTTGTTCTTGTTTCTTGCTTTAGATAATTAAAAACCAAAAAGCTCAAAACCCAATTTATTTCTTCTCTCATTCTTTCCCCCAATCGAAATCACATTAATAACAAATCTCTCCCTCCTTGTGTTCGACCCGTATTTGCCACGTCTTCATTGACGCCGTGCACTTGCGGTATAAATTTAATCTTCATCACTACTCTACATGATTATAATTAAGATTAGGTTGATTAAATCATCAAAACATAGATTAAGGCAAAAAAGCCAACAAAACCCACCTATATGAAATGCAAAACATGACATATCATACTAGTATCATGTCAAACATAAATCATAACAGATCATTTCCCAAACGGGTCATCAGGCCATAAGTCATAACAGTCATTTCCCCAACCGGGGTTCATTAGTCATAAGTCTAGTTTTGGACATCCGTAGATACACACCGCAGACACATGTGGTCATACGGAAAGTACGCGACACACTCACACTCGTAACTACACTAGTCATATGGGTTCGGTGTAACGCCCAAAAACAATGGAAAATTTAAAACTTTTAAACTGATAGAAGAATCAACACCGGGGTCGTTACCAAACCACACACATATATATAAAGTGGTACACTGAGTTAATACAAGAGTCAATGATGATTACAACCCAACACAAAAGATCTACAAACACAAATACAAGGGAAATCATCCACCTCACGATCTGGAAAAAAATACAGGTTCTAGTTTGGGTGCTCCTGCCCGCAGTCACCACCACCTACTGACGTATACAACCTGACATGTAACATAACAATGCCTGAGTCTCCCATAGGGAAACCCCGTATGCCAAACCCCTAAGATATGAACATAACATGTATATATGAAACATGAAATGAAGAATGCAATAAAAGCATAACTAACTCCCATGAACACAAGGCACTGCCGGAAAGCATCGGCCTCGGGTCTCTAGGGTCCTCTCACCCCAACCCCACATCACACGTGCACACAAGGCACCGCCGGAAAACATCGGTCACGGGTCTCAAGGGTCCTCTCACCCAAACCCCACATCACACGCGCACACAAGGCACCGCTGGTCAGAGTCTCGGCCACTACAACGTGCTCACAAGGCACCGCCGGAAAAACATCGGCCACAACAACGTGCTCACAAGACACCGCTCCGTAGAGCCACAACCACGATCTCCTCTTAGGCCGGCATGTCCGTACCGTCGCCCAAAAAGGTCGGGGACCCGTTGCCCTCGAGGCAGATCCAACCACACACGACACAAGCATCCATATGCAAAACTGTGCCCCAACGGTCGAACCAAAACCATAAACGGTCGACCAAACTCCACTATTGTTCCGCAATAAAACCGAAATAACGTCCAACCGGTCGAACGACAAAGGGGCCCCCTTCGACCGAAATCCAACAGTGAAAACCTCTCTTGCTCAAAAGGCAACAACGGTCGAACGACAAAAACTCACGGTCGACCGATTCCCACCAGTAAGACTCACCAACAAACCGCATTACACGGTCGACCGAAACCACTCTTCCGATCGACCGGCCATTAAGTTACTTAAGTCATCGGTCGGACGAAGTCAACGAGCGGTCGACCGTTTGGATGGTCAACGCCCCCAACCGACTTATGACAATGCTTTCGGTCGACCGGCAAAGGGGACCCGTTCGACCGAAAACACCCAGAGCCTCTTCCTCTTGCATAAAATGTACCACCGGTCGACCACTCCTAGAGTATTGTCCTACCGGTGCAAGGGATTTTGCCCGAAAAACACTACGCCCGGTCGACCGCACCAACCCACCGGTCGACCGTTCCAGAGCAGAAAAGCTGCTGCAAGGCCCTCGACGAGCCTTTCGGCCTACCGTCGGCCACTCCAATCCTCACGAAGGCTAAAAGGAGGATTAAACTAAAGCTTGGCATACCTTTAAGGCTTGAAGAAGCCTTTGAAGAACCCACGAAGGTCGCTTCCACGAGCGCTCTTCTCCTTCTCCGGCGAACCCAACCGTGCAACTGATCAACACGATCCTTGCGCACTCCACCGAGTCCGTCTTCCTCACCAAATCCACACCACCACGCCCAGTAGCTGAGAGAGAGAGAGAGTTGAGCGGGAGAGAGAGTCGCACGAGAGAGAGAAAAAATGAGAGAAAGGGAGAGAAAGTCACCTTTTATACTCTTCTCCTCCACTCATCCTAGCCGTCCATCTCAATCCAACCCAATCTCCTCTAATCCACCACCTAAACACAGTTAAACCCATAAGCAAAAGGTTAGGATGTAACAATCCACCCTCCTTAAAGAAATTCGTCCTCGAAATTAGAACCAAATCCTCACCAAACAATTCCGGATACTTCTTCCTGACCTCATCCTCGATCTCCCAAGTGGCTTCACGCTCGCTATGGTGCTGCCACCTGACCTTTACCATCAGAATTGTTCTTCTTCTGAGCTGGTGCTCCATCCGATCTATAATCTCCACGGGCCTCTCCTCGAGATAAAATCCTGACTGATCTCGGGAACACTGATCTCAATCACATGCGACGGATCGACAACGTATTTCCTCAACATCGAAATGTGGAAAACGTTGTGAATACCCGAAAGCTGCGGCAGCAAAGCAACACGGTAGGCAACCTCTCCTACGCGATCAAGAATCTCAAACGGTCCGACGTACCTCGGACTGAGCTTCCCTTTCTTTCCGAATCTCATCACTCCACGAGCTGGTGAAATCCTCAGGAATACGTGATCGCCCACCTCAAATCTCATCTCTCGTCTACGCCTATCTGCGTAACTCTTCTGTCTGCTCTGAGCCGTCGCCAACCTCTGCCTGATCATGCCAACCTTCTCAGCATACATCTGAGAAATCTCTGGCCCAACCAGCTGCCTCTCACCTACCTCACTCCAGCATACCGGTGATCTACAAGGCCGACCGTACAGAGCCTAGTACGGTGCCATCCCAATGCTCGAATGGTAGCTGTTGTTGTAGGCGAACTCGATCAACGACAAATGTTCATCCCAAAATCCTGCCCAATCCAGGGTACACGCTCTCAACATATCCTCCAGTGTCTGGATGGTCCTCTCTGACTGATCGTCTGTCTGCGGATGAAAAGTTGTGCTGAACTTCAACTGAGTCCCCAACGCCTTCTGCAGACTACCCCAAAATCTGGAGGTGAACCTCGGATCACGATCAGAGATAACACTCACTGACACTCCATGTAACCAGACTATCTCCTGTACAACTTCACCAAACCCTCCAAGGGTAAGGTGGTCCTGATCGCCAGAAAATGCGCCGACTTGGTCAATCGATCAACTATAACCCAAATCGCGTCATGAGATCTCCTCGTCTTCGGCAACCCGGTGACGAAATCCATCGTCACGTGCTCCCACTTCCACTATGGCAGATCTATACTCTGCAACTGCCCTGCTGGCCGCTGGTGCTCAATCCTCACCTGCTGACAAACCAGGCACCTGGACACGAAGTCTGCTATGTCTCGCTTGATCCCCTTCCACCAGAAACCCCGCTGTAAGTCTTTATACATCTTGGTACTCCCTGGGTGAATAGAATATCTGGCTCTATGTGCCTCCTCCATGATGGTATTCCTCAGATCACCTGCTCTCGGTACCCAGATTCGGCCCCTGAACCTCAAGCCCCCATCGACTCCGACACCGAAGTATGATCCGTCCTTAGCAGCTAACTGTAGGATTTCGTGTCCCTATGTATATATATATTTTAAAAAATTTAATACAACATACAAGATCGATTTTCATATTTTCGATAATTTTACGTACATAGTTTTGTGATTATTCTAATAACATGCAATCCTACATTTATTAAAATAAATCACAAAGGTGGAATCATACCTAAAGGTTCTCTAAAACTTTCTTGAAGATTCGGAGTCGCGTTGCCCATTGAATCGTCCACGGATTTGCCTCTGAGTGTTCACCAAACTCTAAACAAGATTAGAGAGAAAGGAACTAGTCAATCAATCTCTAACGAGGTTTAGAATCTAGCTAATAACCCCTCTTTAAGCTCCTGAGATTCTTATCTCTAAAACTTAAATTTACTGATAGATTTTCGTGCTGATTAGGGAGAGATTAATGAGAGAAAGAATTTTTGCATTAGTATTAAACAAGTAGGAGTAGGGGTCCTTTTATAGTCTCCCAAAACATCTTTATCAAGAACTATTATTTAGCCATGATCTCTTGTTTATTCTCTCCTAAAATTAATCTCTAATTTCCACCTAAGCACCCACAAAAAACATTTTAATTAAATTTGGAATTAATCCACCCATGATCTAATTAATCTCTTAATAGTTCAGGCAGAATCGTTCTTGTTCGGTAGACCGAGAATTATTCGGTTAACTGAACCATTCAGTTATAACACGTGTTCGGTGCACCGTAAGCTAGACGGTCGATCGAATCTTTGTGAGAAAAATTCCCTGGAAGTCTTCAGACGAACCACGTCTTTTACTCGATCTACCGTTGACGCACCAGAATCGCTCCTGGGACATAGTCATCGGATGACCGTGCCACCTTTGGTCTATCGAAATTACCTCTTCTCGGATGACCGTTTCCAATCGGTTAACCGAACCCGATTGTCCAGGCACTCTAGACAATCTCGGTCAATCAATTGTGTTTACTTGTTCCCTATTCGGTTAACCGATCCGAAGATACCTCGGTCGACCGAACCCCGAATGGTTCACCGTGTTTGACACCGATTTTGCCTTTGTCAAATTTTGGATTTATTTCCAACAAAATTTTATCTTTTGGGGTTTTTAGCAAATTCACATCCTATATATATTATCATATGTAATATTAAATTACACCCCATAATATATACCTCATATGAATTTATTATGATTCTAATTATGTCAATTCTCATGACACATTGATTTTAATCGATTCACCACATGTGTCTCATTTTCATATGAAACTCGACACATCATATGAACTTAAAATCAAACCTCTTGTTTCCCAGTTTTGTGGTGTGACCTATAGGAGGATCTAAGCCAAATTGGCAATGATATTAAACACTTAATATCTCAAATTATAAGCGGTATCTAGCTACACATTATAGTCACCCAATTAGCATAGATGTCTTTGTTCCACCCGAACTAAAACACGATCCATTTAGTGATGTAAGTGCACCACTTGTGTCCGTCCATTGCCTCATGATATTAAGAATATATACAAAGTAGAAATGTGTCATCTTTGTATTATATTCATTTCTTGATCTCTTTAAGCTAATTATAACTATGTAACTTAACTCAAGTTACATTGTGCACATTATAATTTTGCTTTATCAAGGGGCCCACTAATATCATCACTCAATTAAGAGGGACAATAATAATCGTTTGACTAGCTATCTTTTCCAGCACAAGTCATGCTCAACCAACTATTGCATTTATCACTACACTCATTGATAGCTTTTGACAATAATCAAATTAAGCACTTCTTGAGTGAGAAGATATAAGTTTCATATCTTAGGATCTAAGACACAGTAAAAACATTAATGACACGAAACACAATTCCATAATGTTTTACTTGTTAGGTCTATTCAATATATAAAAGTAATCTTTTCCTCTTTTATATACTCGTGTCGTCAATTATTTGTAGAGCTACAACAATCGATGACCAACACGACAATCTTATCTCGGTAATTAATGTTCCATGTTAATTACCATGATTGTGAATAACATTTAATTTATATAACCATTATCTTTTAGAGCTCCACGATTAAGGATCAAGCGCCTCTTCCTTAACACTTCCAAAAGACGAATATCATAATTGATGCATTGCATACATTGCATCATATGTCTTTCATTTAGATTAATTTTATATCAATAAATGCTACTAAGGTATGTGTTTAGTCTTATTTACAGAATACAGGGACCTGAATGCAAATTACCCATATCCCGAGCATAAACACGTGCAAAAGACTCATTTCTGTCATAAAGACCAAGTCAAGATTATCGGGATTCAAATTGAAGTCCATCCAAGCATAAAAGCATTCAAAGACCTAATTACAAAAAAAGCCAAGGACTTAAGCACAAAAGTAGACAGGGACTTAATTGCAAAAAGTCGAGGACCCGACTGCAAATTAAAGTACCAAAATATTATTTTGGAGAAGTTTTAAAGAAAAATCAAATTGGATCTCCAAATATATGAAGAAATAAATTCGGAGCTCAAAAGAAAGGAAAGAAATCAATCCAGACGCGTAAAGGACATTTAAATCATACCATAAACACACAGGAAAAATCCGGACCCAATCAGAGCACAAATTGCGGCGAAATCGCCGCACCAAAAATCTCAAACCAAACTTATTTCTCTTTCTTTCTTTCCATAATCGAAAATCATAAAAATAACAATATCTCTCCCTCCTTGTGTTCGACCCGTACTTGCCACGTCTTCATTGACGTCGTGCACTTGCGGTATAAATTTAATTCTCATCAAGTTTTTGGCGCCGTTGCCGGTGAGGCGACGAAGATTTTGTTTATTTTTTGTGATTTCGATTCTATCATGTTTATCGTGTGCGCGATCTAACTATTTGGGTTTGCGTTTTAGGAGACAACAGAGTGCGCGGCGAAATCGCCGCACACAAAGAACAACTTGCGGCGGATTCGCCGCACGTTTGAAGCATCTGGGCTTCAATTTTTTCTAAGGTCGTCTCCATCTCTGGGTGGACGCATAGGTAACATTTGTTGCCTTTTTCCTCGTAATTTCTAGTTTCGAAAAATTTCCTTTTCGTAGAACTGCACGTGTTGGGGTAAAATTCCATAATTGGCAACAATTCAACTCTGACCTTAAAATTGACAAAATTAGAAAGACTTAGTGCATGCATCATATAATGTTTTGTTTGCATTATTCTTGCTAAATTCTTGCAAATTATTTTTTGTTGAAGAGTGCTGAAGGCAAGGTACGTGCGCGGTTTTTATCGATTGCATTTAAGCGTATAATTTAGTTTGCATACAACCTTGCAATTGTCCCCCACTAAAAAGACCAATGTTTGACTATCTTTGCTAGATTTAAGTTAAACTATCTTAAGGGCAACTCCGTAGGAAAAGATACGGTGGGGATTTCATCACCCTTCCGTGGCCCACAAATCACAATCCTAAAGTGTCACCCAAGCCTTAAATTAAAATCAATTAGACATTGGCCCCTAAGGATTCAGAGTCAATTAAGGAGAAGATTGATTTGACTTGCTATGACCTGAAGCTGATCGAATTTAATTTGGTGTCTAGAAAGTGTTTTTGTGTTGACGTAAGTCTTCCAAGCGAAGTGGTTGTCTAATTGGCACCGACTCTGTCGGAAGCTCCCCCACTAGCTATACACTGCCTGACCAAGTTGGTTTGATTAGTGAGGGAGGTGAATCAAGCGAGCCAATTCGACTCAACCAGTTAGGAGTCGTCTAGAATTAGGCTCCCTTAGGTCTAGGATTGTTTGAACCGTGCTTGTTTAGGAAACTTCTGACCAACCCTCTCATCTATCTTTTAGAGTTAAGTTTCCCTTCTCCTCTGAGTCATCTTCTTCTCACCTTCTTCTACGTTATAGTCTCCTCCCCTTTACACTCTCTGTTAGCGTTTTTAGGGTCGAGTCGAGCACTTTTTACAAGTTTAGCCTCGTGGTGGTGAGAGTGGTCGACTCGTGAGTGTTTGGTTGAGATGAATGGTTACATGGGCGACCATCCATATCATTGTTGGGACCAGGACAATTCTTCCTGGTATTCTGGACCCATACAACCTGGGGTGGCTGAGACTAACACCCCATATGGTTGGGACAATCCTAATTGTGTGACTGAGCAATCTTCATATTGGGGTAACATGAGAGAGGTACCGACTGCTAGACCACAATCTAGTTATGTTGGATCATATGCTGGTCAACAAACTGAGACATTACAACAAACTTTGGCCTCCTTCATGCGTATGGCAGACAACATGAGTGCACTGGTGGCTCCAGTAGCCGTACCGTGCGACTGTTGTGGGTTGAGTGATCATGTTATCAGGGAATGCCCTTATGTTCCCCCAGAGCCTGAGTATGAGCATACCTTTTCCCAAAATGCTCAATATGACCATTACACATCCGCGTACAACCCGAGAGTGATGGATTCGTGGGGAGACAATTCATATCCAAATTCTTATACTTCATTTTCACCCCAGTATCCTCCTCCCGAATACCCAGAATTCTACCAACACCCCACTTCAAATCATTGGACTTATTCTCAGACCACCAACACCCAACCTCAAAATTTCCCAAGCGCTGACTTGAACCTCATAATTGACCGCATACCTGATTCCTTGGAACAAACTTTCCTTACGTTGATGAAAACCACTCAACAGTTCACACAAAATATGGTACTGCAATTGAGTCAAATGTCACAGCAATTACGTAAACGTGAGAAGAGTAACTTTTCTTGTCAACATGAGGATGCATCTTTTGATATCGAACCACCACCACATCCACAAATTCAAAGTATAATCTTTCAAAGTCAAACTCCTAGTCAGTCTGAAGAACTTGGGGTTTCAATTCACGATCACTTAGTGGAGGATTCGATTCACATTGAGAATAACATGGACCAATTTCATCATGAGTCGGCACAGGATTGTGCCTTATCTTTTTGTCCCGTGGCCCTTGAGCCACATGATCTTCATGTTGTGCCTCTTAAGGACTCACCTCTGGTGGAGCAAGAGCTCCCTAGTACCCTCAATTTCAAACAACCTGATGAGAGTTTGCTTCTCACTACTGTTCCTGATCATCTTGGAAATGATGGAACATCAAACAACTACATTGCTCATGAGGGTATTAGGAGTTCCTTGGAGGATACCTTGGGTATGAGACCCACTTTTTGTTCGCATGGTGAGTCGGACTTGCCTAACGATGTTCTTGACCTCACTCCGACGCACCAGCCAGTTGGTTGGAGAGTTTGGATTGACGATCATAACTTCAGCACCGTAACGGGAGAAACTCTTCTTCCGTTGCCCCTTATTTCCCAAACTCTCGAGAGGTTCAAGGTCTTTCAGTTTGATACTTTGAATGAGACGCATTTGCGTCCAATTCATGAACCTCTCATTTCATCAGGTGCTCTTTGTGAAGGGGGCCCACACATGCGTATTCTGGTCCCACGTGGTGTCATGTTCCCTTTCCAAGTGCATTGACCCACTTTTGAGGTTCTCATTTGATGTCTTTTGACAAATGAAGATGAGAACTTATGTTTGTACATAATTATATTTAAAAAAATAAAATAAAAATAAAAATAAAATAATAATAATAATACAATAAAAGACTCCTTCGGTGAGCATCGTTTGTGTGACTCCAAGAGTATTTGGGCCCCATTTCTTTCCCGTAATTGAATCCCTTCTTTGGCATCTTACATGTTTTGAGGGAATTCGGGTTTTTGTCCATCAACATAGCCATGAACTTTCCTTTGTACTTCACGTTGGTGAGATCTCTCTTTTTTCATGCATAAATCCATGTAGTATCTTGCTCACATTCATTGAGGACAATGCATGATTTAGGTGTGGGGGGTGTTTATTTATCTATCTATCTTTATATTCTGTTAGTTAAAAAAAATATTCAATGCTCCATGACATAGCTTAAGATTGAACTGCCAAAACTCGTGTACAAAATGCATTGAGTTTTTGTTCCTTATTATATAGTTCTGCTTGTAGAAATTATGACATAAATCTATGTTCCAAAGAAATAACCCATTACCCTTTAAGACATGTATGCATTTAAATTGGATGAATCAAATCTTTGAAGTGGTTGATAAAAAGCAGAGGTTGAGGAAAATATACCGGGAAGTATGGACTTCTAATAGCAATTAAGCCTTGAGGAAAATAAAAGTAAAAAAATAAAGGAATAAAGTGAGGAAAGCACATTTTGCAAAATGATTACAAAACCCAAGCCTTCGAGTCACTGGTCCGTAGGGGTATCTTGAAACCTGGTAACTTGAGTCTGCCAGCTTGGGATTATCGACCAAACTCGCTACACGAATGCAAAAGGGTAAAAGTGTCAAAAAAAAGCAAATGTGTTGAATCACGGAAAAAAACACTTTAAGATACTCAAGGCCCAAAGCTAAAAGAACGATTCATGCCATGGTTGATCCGAATGATACTTCACCACCAGAGGAGGCGTGCAAAATAATTTAAGTGATAACATGTGTAGAAGGGTTAGTGGTGTGAATGTTGGAGGAATAAAGACCAAGTCAGATTTCTTATGAGTTAGATTTATATAATGAGCATGCAAGAATTCTAAGTGAGATGTATAAGGTTGAGGTGGAGATATTGAGAGTTATTAATGAAATGTTGAAATAAGACTTTGTGGGTGTGTAAACTGAAAACCCTCACGAGACAAAACTCGTCCTCTAAGGAAATTTAGGGGTTTAAAGGCTTGTTGCACATGCTAAGTGCAACCGTGATTCCTACGAAAGTGAGTTAGGATTTCCCTGTTTTCATTTTTCTTATATTCTGTTTTGCTAGGGACTAGCAAAATCTAGGTGTGGGGCTATTTGATGCATTGCATACATTGCATCATATGTCTTTCATTTAGATTAATTTTATATCAATAAATGCTACTAAGGTATGTGTTTAGTCTTATTTACAGAATACAGGGACCTGAATGCAAATTACCCATATCCCGAGCATAAACACGTGCAAAAGACTCATTTCTGTCATAAAGACCAAGTCAAGATTATCGGGATTCAAATGGAAGTCAATCCAAGCATAAAAGCATTCAAAGACCTAATTACAAAAAGGCCAATGACTTAAGCACAAAAGTAGTCAGGGACTTAATTGCAAAAAGTCGAGGACCCGACTGCAAATTAAAGTACCAAAATATTATTTTTGGAGAAGTTTTAAAGAAAAATCAATTTGGATCTCCAAATATATGAAGAAATAAATTCGGAGCTCAAAAGAAAGGAAAGAAATCAATCCAGACGCGTAAAGGACATTTAAATCATACCATAAACACACAGGAAAAATCCGGACCCAATCAGAGCACAAATTGCGGCGAAATCGCCGCACCTTACATATAATATGCGGCGGAAACGCTGCACCCCTTGCGATCCGTTGCCTCGGATTTTGTCCAGTCGTGTATTGACGCGTGTACTTTCCTATTTTATACTTGGGTCCCTTGTATCAGCTATAAATAACCCCGAAACGATGTTGTGAAGAGGTTTAGTTTTTATTCCATCTTTTAGCAATAAAATTCTGTTATTTTATTTCTTGTTTTTAGTTTTCTTTTGTAGTTTCTCTAGGACCCCTTCTCCTTCCCTCTATCCATGAGTTTCTAACTCTCTCCAAAGGGTGGGGATGACGGATTTAGGGTGATGAGAAGAAGAATAATGTTATTATTTTAATTTCGTGTTAGTATATTTTGATTACTTGAGTTTATGTTGAATCATTTATCATGTAATGCTTTATAACTAATATGATTTATTATAAGTTTCAGATTTCTCTAAACAAAACCCGATATCTAAACCTCCACCCGTTGGACTCTCATCCATATTTGGATTCTTTTTAGTTTCTTTTGTTGTTCTTGCTTTAGAAAATTAAAAACCAAACATCTCAAACCAAACTTATTTCTCTTTCTTTCTTTCCCTAATCGAAAATCACAAAAATAACAATATCTCTCCCTCCTTGTGTTCGACCCGTACTTGCCACGTCTTCATTGACGCCGTGCACTTGCGGTATAAATTTAATTCTCATCAATAATCAATGAACAAAAATGTTTGCACATTCAATTCATAATAATTGACATATAAAAGTAAAACTTTTAGAACACATTCCTTTCAATCTCCCACTTGTTATCAAAGTTTTCTCTCACATACATTATCAATGTATAAAACAATAATAACTAGCGTAACCCTCTATAATCACTCATCAAGCCAATCCACATGGTTCCTCAGACCCATGGACTCGAAATGCATGTCGCCATTGGCTTGGGATAAGGGTTTGGTGAATGGATCAGCTGTGTTGCTGTTTGTGTCCACCCATAACAGATTTATTTTACCCTCGTTGAGGAAGTCACGTGTGACAAAGTACTTACGATCCATGTACTTCACTTTGTGGTGTGATTTAGGTTCCTTGATTTGCGAGATAGATGCACTATTATCACAAAATAGCTCCACTGGTCCCTCGCTCGAGGGAACTACTCCAAACTCTTCAAGGAACTTCTTAATCCACACTCCTTCCTTGCTCGCTTCACCGACAACCATTACTTCGGAAGCGGTGGTTGAGTCGGCCGTAGTGCTTTGCTTCCAACTACGCCAACTCACAACTCCACCATTTAGAAGGTAGACGTATCCTGATTGTGACCTTCTATCGTCGGGATCACTCATGAAACTCGCATCCGAATAGTCCTCGGTTATTAACTTCCTTTGTCCCCCATAAACAAGAAACTTATCTTTGGTCCGGTTATGGTACCTCAGAATATTCTTGACCGCAGTCCAATGCTCAGGACCTGCGTTGGATTGGTGGCGACTTGTCACGCTTAGAGCATACGAGACATCGGGTCTTGTGCAAGTAATTGCGTAAAAGGTCTCCACTCCGTCAATGCCTCAAGCAACCTCCACTCCTGAATGCATAAGCTAGCTGCCGACAACTCCACCTTCCTACTCATGGCATCTGCGACAGAATTCGTCTTCCCGGGATAATACGAAATGGTGAAGTCGTAATCCTTTATAAACTCAAGTCATCTGCGCTGCCTCATATTTAACTCTTTCTACGAGAACAGATACTTCAGACTCTGGTGATCTGTGAAGACCTCAAACTGCTCTCCATATAGGTAATGCCTCCAGGTCTTCAGTGCGTGAACCACCGCTGCCAACTCCAGATCATGAGTCGGGTAATTCTTCTCATGAACCTTCAACTGCCTCGAAGCATATGCGACCACCTTCCCATGCTGCATCAACACGCAACCTAGACCAACGCCTGAAGCGTCACTGTAAATCACATAGCCTCCGCTACCACTCGGTAACGTCAGAATCGGTGTTGTAGTCAGTCGCCTCTTCAGCTCCTGGAAACAATCCTCGCACTTCTGGGACCAAACGAATTTGACACCCTTCTGTGTCAAAGCCTTCAGTGGGGAAGCAAGTCTAGAGAAGTCCTGAATAAATCGACGATAGTAACCTGCTAAACCCACAAAACTGTAGGATTTCATGTTTAATTACACATATATATTTTCGAAATTTTTATGTATAATAAGGATCAATTACAATTTTCTACGATTTATTTCATGCATGTATCAGTTTGTTTTAATAACTAGTTTCAAAAACTTATTAAAACAAACACAAGGGACTCCGAAATTCATACCTAGAAGTTCTCTAAAACTTCTTGATGATCCGGAGATGCTGAGGAAGACGATCGTCGCTTCCCGTTGCGCCGGATGCCTCCGAGTGTTCACCGAAACCCTAAACAAGGTTGGAGAGAAAGGAGGTAGCCAATCAATCTCCAAACTAGCTTAGAATCTAGCTACAAACCCCTTCCTTAATCTCTGAGATTTCTCCTTCCAAAGACTTAGAAAACTAAGAGAATTTTCGTGGCTTTTTGTGGTGAATTAGGAGAGAAAATATTTAGCAAAACTTCTAACATAATTAAGGAGAATAAGGACCTATTTATAGGCTCCAATCTTACTCTCAATCATGACTATTCTTAAGCCATGTTTTCTTGACATTTTCTCTCACAAACTAATTCCATAATGCATTACATGCATCCACAAAACGTTTGACCAAGTCTGGAGCTAATCCAACCATTGATCAAATTAATCTCATAATTATCAAAGGCAGAAAATCGATCGCAGTTCGGTTTACCGAGTTACACTCGGTTAACCGAATATGTCACGATTGTTTTACCGAGCATTGGACGGATGACCGATTCTTAAGGAGAAAAATTCTCCTTAACCGATCGGACGAATTCTCGTCTAAGACCGAGTGCCTTTCGGTTAACCGAAAATATCGGAACTGGACATTGTTCGGTCGATCGTTTCTGGTTCGGTACACCGTACCAGAGTTCCAGGCACTTTGGTCACGTTCGGTCAATCAACTATGACTATCCGTTCCACGTTCGGTTGACCGATCCACAAATCCTTCGGTCGACCGAACCATAACGGATTACCGAACTTTTACCGATTTAGCCTTTTCAAATTTTGGATTTATTTCCAACAAAATTTGAACTTTTGGGGGGTTTTAGCAAATTCACAACTTATGCAATATATTATCCTATGCAACAATAAATTATTGCACCCCATAATATATGCATCTCATATGAATTTATCATGATTCTAATTATGTTATATACAACATAATTGATTTTACTTGTTCACCACATGTGTCATATTTTCTATAAGAAACCCGACACATCATATGAACCAAAAATCAAGCTTCTTGTTTCCCGGTTTTTGCGGTGTGACCTATGGGAGGATCTATACTAAGTTGGCAGTGATATTAAGAGCTTAATATCACAAGCTATAAGCGGTATCTAGCTACACATTATAGCTCCCAAATAGTTAGATGTCTTAATTCCACTCGAACCAAAACCCGATCCATTTAGTGATGGGGTGCACCACTTGTGTCCGTCCCTTGCCTCATGATATTAAGAATACACACAAAGTAGTATTGTGTCATCTTTGTGTTAGTATTCATTTCTTGATCTCTTTAAGCTAGTTATAAATATGTGACTTAACTCAAATCACATTGTGCACATTATAACTTTGCTTTATCAAGGGCCCACTAATATCATCACTCAGTTAAGAGGGGCAATGATAATCTTTTGACTAACTACCTTTTCCAACAAAAGTCATACTTAACCAACCAATGCGTTTACACTACACTCATCGATAACTCAAGACACTAGTCTAATTAAGCAATTCTTAAGTGATCGGATATAAGTCTCATATCAATGGACCAAAGACATAGTAAAACATTAATGACACAGAAAACACAATTCTATAATGTTTTACTTATTAGGTCTATTCAGTATACAAAAGTAATATTTTCCTCTTTTGTGTACCCGTGTTGTCACTCACTTGTAGAGCTACAGTGATCTATGACCAACACGACAATCTTAACTCGGTAATTAATATCCCATGTTAATTACCATGATTGCGAATATCTTTTGTTTTATGTAAACCAATATCTTTTAGAGCTCTACGGTTAAGGACCAAGAGTCTCTTCCTTAACACTTCTAAAAGCCGAATAACATAAACAAGGAACAAAATGATTTCTCATTCAATTCATAATAATTGACATTTAAAAGTAAAACTTTTAGAACACATATTGTTGGCTTTTTGGCCTTAATCCGTATTTTGATGATGTAATTGAACCTAATCTTAATAAGGACATGTAGATTAGCACATGTAGTATAATAGTATACATGTTGTATTGTGCTAACATCTACAGGTGATCAAGACTCAAGAAAGAAGAAAAATCAAGTCAAGACATGTAATCAAGCTAGGATTGAAGACATGTAATTTTACCTTTCTTTGAGAATTAGGAACTTATGTGAATTGAGCATAACTTAAGCTAATATGCATGCATTCACACACTAGGTTCCTTTTAGGAGTCACACACAAAATATCATATAATTTGGACTCCATTAGATCACCTAAACACCTAAAACATTGGTCGCCAGTCTGCCTGAGTTCGGTCGACCGTTCACCTTTCGGTCGACCGGTTATACACAATTTTTGTTATACCAGACCAATCCGTTCAACCGATCACACATCTATTTAACCGATTACCCAGACCTGTTCGGTCGACCGGTAAACCTTCGGTCGACCGTTTCGTTTGCTGTTTTTGGTAAAAATACGACCGTTTTATTTGTCGTATTATACAACGGTCGTATACACATTTTTCTCAATATACACCCCCATATACATTAGAACCGGTCGAACCATTTGCCTAGTTCGGTCGACCGTTCAAATAGGTAAAATCTACCTGCTATCGGTCGACACAAGTTTGTCCAACCGATCAAGATTTCTCTCTACCGAACCCAGTAGTTCGGTCGACCGGTACCTGCTCGGTCGACCGTTGACCTATAGAACTTAAGTGATTCGGTCGACCAGTACCTATGTTCGGTCAACCGATCCATCAACAGACTCAAGGGTTCGGTCGACCGATACACCTTTCGGTCGACCGTTTCTGGACAGATTTCTGAACCCGATTTTCTGTTTTGTGTATCTTGCACAAAACCCAATCAAATTTATCCCAAACGGCTAGAAATCTTTAGGAGCTTATAAATAGGGGTTCACACTTAGTTTTCCACAAGATTTCACAACTCCAAAGTGTCAAACTTATAGTGAGATTTTCCACAACCTCAAAGCTCCCAATTAGTGATTCCAAAGCCTAATTTCCACATCCTTCATCATACATGTAGGATTGGATCGTGTGGGTTATGGGTCCACTAATCACTTTTTAAGCTAATCCACAATTCTCTACTTGATTAAGCAATCAAATGCGCAGCGGAATAAACAAACAAGTAGAGAAAGAAAGACAATGCAAACCACACAAAGACGCGTCGGATTTACAGAGGTTCGGCCGCGCCTACGTCCTCTCTTGCAAGCCCCTCTCGAATCCCCGTTCGAGCTCCTCTTGCGTCTTCACTATGCCTCCCCGTTCCGGGCCGGGAGCAACGCCTTTTACAAGTCTTCAAGCTCGCGAACAACCCTCGCCGAGCTTGGCACCACCTCTCACAAACCGAGAGAATCACTTCGGGCTTTCACCGAAATCCTTGCTTCTTTGTCTTGGGCTTTCACCAAGACCCTTGCTCACTTTACAACAATGGTAACTTGAGTGGAACTCACTCTCTAATTGAGCACAACAATTGCTAGTATGATGATTGATGAAGGATGTGGAAATTAGGCTTTGGATGACTAATTTGGAGCTTTGAGGTTGTGGAAAATCTCACTATAAGTTTGACACTTTGGAGTTGTGAAATCTTCTGGAAAACTAAGTGTGAACCTCTATTTATAAGCTCCTAAAGATTTCTAGCCGTTTGGACAAGATTTGATTGGGTATTGTGCAAGATACACAAAGCAGAAAATCGGGCTGCAAATCTGTCCAGAACCGGTCGACCGAAACTACTAAACCGGTCGACCGTTCACTTGATTTCAAGGAGAACGGTCGAACAAAAGAATATTCGGTCGGACAAACGAGCTAGAACTTAACTCTACTTAAGTTAAACGGTCGAACCAAAGTATGGGGCGGTCGACCGTTCAGGGGATTCGGTTGAGACAAAGGTCAATCGGTCGAACGAGAAATGTGTCGACCGATAGCAGGGAATTTGGTTTCTGAAAATATGTTCAACCGGTCGACCGAAACAAGGTCTTCGTTCGACCGGTTACCGAATGTATTTTGGGGTTAAGTTTGTTTTATACGAATACGACCGTTATAGGAATACGACAAGAAAAACGGCCATATTAAAATCCGGGATCGGTCGACCGAAAAGGTAGAACCGGTCGACCGGTAGAGTTCGGTAAAATCACTGTGGAGAGTCTGTTATAAACCGGTCGAACTGAGAACTGGTTCGGTCGACCGGTTCACACAGGAAATCTGGGTTTAAGTTTATAAGTGATTTCCGACTAAGGTTTGGGTGATCTAATGAAGTCCAAATAATGTGAAATTTTGTGTGTGACTTCTCTAAGGAACCTAGTGTGTATGTGATTGGTTTTTAACCCTTGTATGCTCAATTTACACATGTTCCTAAGACTCAAAATAAATCAAGGTTACATGTCTTCGATTTAGCTTTAATTACATGTCTTGACTTCATTTCCTTCTTTCTTGAGTCTTGATCACCTGTAGAGGTTAGCACAATACAATATACATGCAATGCAATATGTGTGCTACTCTACATCATCATAATTAAGATTAGGTTAATTAAATCATCAAAACCTAGATTAAGGCCAAAAAGCCAACAATCTCCCCCTTTTTGATGATGGCAACCTATATCTTAATTCTATCTAAATACATGGAATTTGTATATGTAAACTATGCAAATTAATGCTCCCCCTATGGATGTGCATAGTTTTTGTTCAATTTTATGCCAAATTCCAAGTTACCCCCTTAATTATTTCTCCCCCTTTGACATCCATCAAAAATAATAATTATTTAAGACTTTAAGCATAGATTTTGGATGTCTTGTAATGAAGTTGCTCCCCCTAAATTTTGCACTTCATTACTCTAATAAAAGATATAACATTTAAGCTCCCCCTATCAATAAGGCTAAATGGAAACAATGAGTATGATTCAAGTTAAGTTCATTTAAGTTTCAACTTAAGCCTTATTCTAACATCCATTTAAAATTTGACATTTAGAATCAATGGATGTGATAAATGATTTGCAATGAATAGGGTATATGGTTTGCAATGAATTAAACTCTAAGGATATGACAATTAAGCATATTAACTAGATTAGAGCTATTTTTCAGAAATTTTAGAGATAGAAATTTTTATACCAAACTTGAATCTTGAATAGCTCCAATCTTGATTTGGTGATGCAACCGGATTCGAATTCGACGCTTTGGCTCACCCGGTCACCACCAATCTCTTCCTCAAGCTCCTACAAGTGTAGATTTTGGTACCCATTTTTGCTTGGGTCCATTAAGTTTAGCTTTTGGTACCCAAATCCAAGTTGATTTTGGTACCTCTACACTTACTTTCTTTTTCATGGCAAAATTATGTTTAACATTAATTTGAATAGGAAAGTTTTTAACATAAAAATTGTTTTTATTGCCATGTGTGAACTTATGCAATTTATTTGACAAATTTTCATTTAAGACATTAAGTTCACTGTTTTTAGTTGCTAGAGATTCATTTAAGCAATTTAGATTTTTAATCATAGAATTATGCTTTTCATTCATGTTAAGCATGTGAATCTCTAAATTTGCAACTTTTTCATTCATGTAATTTAAGTCATTTAAAGTTTGCTTGCTTTCAAGATATGATTTATCTAGTTTCTTTAGCAAGTCAATTTTGTCATTTTCAAGCATATGACTTTCAATTGCATTAGATGAGGTAGATTTATCATTTAAGCACTCATTCTTCAAGCATGCATTTTCTAAAGTAAGAGCATCAATTTTAGCAAGCAAATCAACTTTATCATCTAACATAGATGCATTTTGACATTTAAGCTCATCTATTTGCTTGTTTGCTAATTTATTTGATTCATGAAGCTCTTTACATTTTTCTACCATTTTCAGAAATGCATTTTGTAGTTTATGTGAATGCGATGATTTTCCACTTGAACTACAACTTGAAGAGTGACTAGAAGATACCTCATCTTCACTTTCTCCATCGGATGAGCTTGATGTTGAACAAGATGTTGAATTGATTTCTTCACATCTAACTTGAGCTACATCCATTGGAGTGGCTTCTCCCTTTTTCCCGGTTGGTGAATCTCCTTCACCAAAATTCTTTTCTAATGTTTGCCATATATGATGAGCACTATCACATGAGCAAACAAGATTAAAATGTTCATCTCCTAATGCACAAAATAAGACATTCATAGCTTTTGCATTTAGGGATGCATTTTTCTCATCTTCTAAACTCCATTTACTAATATGATATCTAGGTGATTCATATGGAGTTTGAATCATAAACCACAAGTTAGCATTCATGGATTTAATAAATGATGACATTTTAGATTTCCATGAAACAAAATTATTTCCATCAAAATATGGTGGTTTACAAGATTCTAGAGGTGTGGATGCATTAAGAGTCATGTTAATTTATCGGTTAAGAACAAAATTAACGAACGAGGCTCTGATACCAAATGTAGGATTGGATCGTGTGGGTTATGGGTCCACTAATCACTTTTTAAGCTAATCCACAATTCTCTACTTGATTAAGCAATCAAATGCGCAGCGGAATAAACAAACAAGTAGAGAAAGAAAGACAATGCAAACCACACAAAGACGCGTCGGATTTACAGAGGTTCGGCCGCGCCTACGTCCTCTCTTGCAAGCCCCTCTCGAATCCCCGTTCGAGCTCCTCTTGCGTCTTCACTATGCCTCCCCGTTCCGGGCCGGGAGCAACGCCTTTTACAAGTCTTCAAGCTCGCGAACAACCCTCGCCGAGCTTGGCACCACCTCTCACAAACCGAGAGAATCACTTCGGGCTTTCACCGAAATCCTTGCTTCTTTGTCTTGGGCTTTCACCAAGACCCTTGCTCACTTTACAACAATGGTAACTTGAGTGGAACTCACTCTCTAATTGAGCACAACAATTGCTAGTATGATGATTGATGAAGGATGTGGAAATTAGGCTTTGGATGACTAATTTGGAGCTTTGAGGTTGTGGAAAATCTCACTATAAGTTTGACACTTTGGAGTTGTGAAATCTTCTGGAAAACTAAGTGTGAACCTCTATTTATAAGCTCCTAAAGATTTCTAGCCGTTTGGACAAGATTTGATTGGGTATTGTGCAAGATACACAAAGCAGAAAATCGGGCTGCAAATCTGTCCAGAACCGGTCGACCGAAACTACTAAACCGGTCGACCGTTCACTTGATTTCAAGGAGAACGGTCGAACAAAAGAATATTCGGTCGGACAAACGAGCTAGAACTTAACTCTACTTAAGTTAAACGGTCGAACCAAAGTATGGGGCGGTCGACCGTTCAGGGGATTCGGTTGAGACAAAGGTCAATCGGTCGAACGAGAAATGTGTCGACCGATAGCAGGGAATTTGGTTTCTGAAAATATGTTCAACCGGTCGACCGAAACAAGGTCTTCGTTCGACCGGTTACCGAATGTATTTTGGGGTTAAGTTTGTTTTATACGAATACGACCGTTATAGGAATACGACAAGAAAAACGGCCATATTAAAATCCGGGATCGGTCGACCGAAAAGGTAGAACCGGTCGACCGGTAGAGTTCGGTAAAATCACTGTGGAGAGTCTGTTATAAACCGGTCGAACTGAGAACTGGTTCGGTCGACCGGTTCACACAGGAAATCTGGGTTTAAGTTTATAAGTGATTTCCGACTAAGGTTTGGGTGATCTAATGAAGTCCAAATAATGTGAAATTTTGTGTGTGACTTCTCTAAGGAACCTAGTGTGTATGTGATTGGTTTTTAACCCTTGTATGCTCAATTTACACATGTTCCTAAGACTCAAAATAAATCAAGGTTACATGTCTTCGATTTAGCTTTAATTACATGTCTTGACTTCATTTCCTTCTTTCTTGAGTCTTGATCACCTGTAGAGGTTAGCACAATACAATATACATGCAATGCAATATGTGTGCTACTCTACATCATCATAATTAAGATTAGGTTAATTAAATCATCAAAACCTAGATTAAGGCCAAAAAGCCAACAATACATTCATATTAGCATCTGTTGTGCTCAATACTAGAAGAGTGAGTTCCACTCCAATTGTTGTCAAGAGAGCAAGGGTCTTGGTGAAAGCCCAAGACAAAGTGAGCAAGGGTCTTGGTGTAAGCCCAAGACAAAGAAGCAAGGATTTCGGTGAAAGCCCGAAGTGATTCTCTCGGTTTGTGAGAGGTGGTGTCAAGCTCGGCGAGGGTTGTTCGCGAGCTTGAAGACTTGTAAAAGGCGTTGCTCCCGGCCCGGAACGGGGAGGCATAGTGAAGACGCAAGAGGAGCTCGAACGGGGATTCGAGAGGGGCTTGCAAGAGAGGACGTAGGCGCGGCCGAACCTCTGTAAATCCGATGTCTTCTTGTGTGGTTTGCATTGCTTTCCTACTTGTGTTTGATTTGTTTTTAATTTCCGCTGCAATTCTTTGATCAATCAACCAAGTAGTTAATTAGGGCTTAATCGTGATTAGTTTGTGGACCCATAGACCCACACGATCCTACATTTGGTATCAGAGCATTGTTAAGCTAAATTTCATTACTTTACCGTAATTTTAGCATGGCTACTACATCTAATCACTTAGAAGGTTTATGCAACACAAGGCCTCCTTTGCTTAATGGGTCAAATTATGATTATTGGAAAAATAGAATGAAAATCTTTTTAATATCAAATGACCTTAAGTATTGGAAGTTTATTCAAACTCCATACATCCCCCCAAATGAAAATGAGTTAGATTCTTTATCTAGGCCTCAAATGAAAGAAATTGAGATGAACTCAAAAATTATGAATATTCTTTATTGTGGCCTTAATGAGGGAGAATACAATAGAATTAGGGGATGTGAAAGTGCAAATGAAATATGGCATAGGTTACAAATGCATCATGAGGGTGATAGCAAAACCAAAGAAACTAGGATAAGTCTTCTCATGTATAAATATGAAATATTTTCTATGCAAATCGGTGAGAACATAAGCGACATGAACACTCGCTTCATCGATATTACTAACTCTCTTTTGATTCTTGGAAGAAGGATAAATGAAGGAGAGATGACTCGGAAATTCCTCCGATCATTGAGCAACGATTGGGAAGACAAGGTCGTCGCAATTGAAGAATCGCACGATCTTTCCAAATTGAAGATGGAGGAACTCATTGGAAATCTCATGGCCTATGAGCTTCAATTGAGTCATCGCAAAGAAAAAGAAGCTTCCAAGAAAACTCCTTCTATGGCCTTACATGCAGATTTTGAGGAGCAAAAGAGAGAAGATGAAGAAGAAGAAATCGTGGTCCTTGCCCAAGATTTTTTCAAATACCTCAAGAATAAAGAAGACAAAATTGAAAGAAGAGGTATTAGGATTGAGAGAAAAGAAGGGGAGAAAAAGAGGGAGAAAAGAAAAGAGAAGGGAAGGAGCAAGAGAAGAGAAATGAGGGAAGAAGCTCACAAAGCTACATGGGATGATTCCTCATCACAATCAACATCATCTTCCACCTTGCATAGTAAAGGAGAATTTGCTTACTCATGTCACATGGCAATTGAAGATGAATTGAGTGAGGTAGCCTCTAACTCTTCTATTTCTAATTCTTGCTCATCTAGAGATCTTAGTGATAGCTCAAACTCAAGTGCATCTAATGAAACATTTACTAAAGATGAGCTTCAAAATGCATTTCATGATTTAGTTAAACAATATGAGATCGTTTGTGAAAAGAACAAAAATGCTAGAAAAACTATAAATGATCTTAAATGCCAAATTGAACTAATCATGAATGAAAAGAATGAGGTGATTGCTAGACTTGAATCAAATGAATCATCACTTGCTAGTCTAAGTAAAACACCCATTGTTGATGAACATGTAGATCTTAAAGTTTCAAATATGAAATTAAGAAAAGATCTAGAAATGTTCACTAAAGGAACAAAAATGCTTGATATGCTTTTGAGTAGTCAAAGACAATCCTTAGCTAAACATGGTTTAGGATACAATGTGCATTTGAAAAACCATGTATCTCATACTACTTTAAATGACAAGCATTTATTTGTTAAATCTAGTTCCTCAAGTGTGTGGGCACCCAAAACCAAAATGGTTTGGATCCCAAAAGTTAATGTTCAAGGACCCAAAGTTGTTTGGGTACCTAAATCTACACTTGTAGGAGCTTGAGGAAGAGATTGGTGGTGACCGGGTGAGCCAAAGCGTCGAATTCGAATCCGGTTGCATCACCAAATCAAGATTGGAGCTATTCAAGATTCAAGTTTGGTATAAAATTTCTATCTCTAAAATTTCTGAAAAATAGCTCTAATCTAGTTAATATGCTTAATTGTCATATCCTTAGAGTTTAATTCATTGCAAATCATATACCAAATTCATTGCAAATCATATACCACATCCATTGATTTTAAATGTCAAATTTTAAATGGATGTTAGAATAAGGCTTAAATAGAAACTTAATTGAACTTAACTTTAATCATACTCATAGTTTCCATCTAGCCTTATTGATAGGGGGAGCTTAAAAGTTATATCTTTTATTAGAGTAATGAAGTGCAAAATTTAGGGGGAGCATCTTCATTACAAATGACATCCTAAATTGAACTCAAATAGTTATATATAATTGTCAATGGGGGAGAAATTTAAATTCATATATTGCATTGATTGTTGTATTTTTTTGATGGATGTCAAAGGGGGAGAAGTAATAGATTAGGGATACTTGAAATATACATGAAATTGTCAAGAAAAACTATGCACATCCATAGGGGGAGCATTTATATGCATAGTTAACTTATACATTTTTCAAGTATTAGGTTGGTTTAAGATATAGGTTGCCATCATCAAAAATGGGGAGATTATTGGCTTTTTGGCCTTAATCCGTATTTTGATGATGTAATTGAACCTAATCTTAATAAGGACATGTAGATTAGCACATGTAGTATAATAGTATACATGTTGTATTGTGCTAACATCTACAGGTGATCAAGACTCAAGAAAGAAGAAAAATCAAGTCAAGACATGTAATCAAGCTAGGATTGAAGACACGTAATTTTACCTTTCTTTGAGAATTAGGAACTTATGTGAATTGAGCATAACTTAAGCTAATATGCATGCATTCACACTCTAGGTTCCTTTTAGGAGTCACACACAAAATATCATATAATTTGGACTTCATTAGATCACCTAAACACCTAAAACATTGGTCGCCAGTCTGCCTGAGTTCGGTCGACCGTTCACCTTTCGGTTGACCGGTTATACACAATTTTTATTATACCAGACCAATCCGTTCAACCGATCACACATCTATTTAACCGATTACCCAGACCTGTTCGGTCGACCGGTAAACCTTCGGTCGACCGTTTCGTTTGCTGTTTTTGGTAAAAATACGACCGTTTTATTTGTCGTATTATACAACGGTCGTATACACATTTTTCTCAATATACACCCCCATATACATTAGAACCGGTCGAACCATTTGCCTAGTTCGGTCGACCGTTCAAATAGGTAAAATCTACCTGCTATCGGTCGACACAAGTTTGTCCAACCGATCAAGATTTCTCTCTACCGAACCCAGTAGTTCGGTCGACCGGTACCTGCTCGGTCGACCGTTGACCTATAGAACTTAAGTGATTCGGTCGACCAGTACCTATGTTCGGTCAACCGATCCATCAACAGACTCAAGGGTTCGGTCGACCGATACACCTTTCGGTCGACCGTTTCTGGACAGATTTCTGAACCCGATTTTCTGTTTTGTGTATCTTGCACAAAACCCAATCAAATTTATCCCAAACGGCTAGAAATCTTTAGGAGCTTATAAATAGGGGTTCACACTTAGTTTTCCACAAGATTTCACAACTCCAAAGTGTCAAACTTATAGTGAGATTTTCCACAACCTCAAAGCTCCCAATTAGTGATTCCAAAGCCTAATTTCCACATCCTTCATCATACATTCATATTAGCATCTGTTGTGCTCAATACTAGAAGAGTGAGTTCCACTCCAATTGTTGTCAAGAGAGCAAGGGTCTTGGTGAAAGCCCAAGACAAAGTGCGCAAGGGTCTTGGTGTAAGCCCAAGACAAAGAAGCAAGGATTTCGGTGAAAGCCCGAAGTGATTCTCTCGGTTTGTGAGAGGTGGTGCCAAGCTCGGCGAGGGTTGTTCGCGAGCTTGAAGACTTGTAAAAGGCGTTGCTCCCGGCCCGGAACGGGGAGGCATAGTGAAGATGCAAGAGGAGCTCGAACGGGGATTCGAGAGGGGCTTGCAAGAGAGGACGTAGGCGCGGCCGAACCTCTGTAAATCCGGTGTCTTCTTGTGTGGTTTGCATTGCTTTCCTACTTGTGTTTGATTTGTTTTTAATTTCCGCTGTAATTCTTTGATCAATCAACCAAGTAGTTAATTAGGGCTTAATCGTGATTAGTTTGTGGACCCATAGACCCACACGATCCTACACATATCCTGTCTGAGTCACAGCCTCAACCTTCGCTGGATCTACAGATATCCCGTGTGCTGACACCACATGTCCCAGAAAGGCCACCCGATCTAGCCAGAATTCACACTTCTTGTACTTAGCATAGAGCTGCTGATCTCTCAAGATGCTAAGCACAACCCTCAGGTGCTCCCGGTGCTGCTCTCTGTCTAGTGAGTATACAAGTATATCATCCACGAAGACAATCACGAATTTGTCAAGATACGACTGAAAAGTCTGATTCATCACATCCATGAACGCCGCAGGTGCATTCGTCAGCCCAAACGACATCACCAAGAACTCGTAATGCCCGTACCTCGTCCTGAATGCTGTCTTCTGGACATCTGCATCCCTGATCCTCGCTGACTGCAACTGATCGAAAAGATCCTCAATCCTGGGTAAAGGATACCGATTCCTAATGGTAACCTTATTCAGCATCCAATAATCAATGCACATCCTCAATGAGCCATCCCTCTTCTTCACGAAGAGCACTGGAGCTCCCCAAGGTGAAACACTGGGTCTGATCAAACCTGAATCTAGCAGATCCTGCAACTGCTTCTTCAGCTCAGCTAACTCAGCAGGCGCCATCCTATACAGGGCCTTCGACCGCGGTGTAGTCTCAGCTACCAGATCGATACCAAACTCGATCTCTCTGTGAGGCGGCAACCCGGTGATCTCATCAGAAAATACCTCAGGAAAATCCTGAACAACCTCGATATCTTCCAACTTCTTCACCTCAAGATCTGGCACCACAAACGTTGCTATAAACGCTCTGCAACCCTGGTGGATCATCTTCTGAGCCTTTACTGCGGAAACCAAAATCCGACCATCTCTACTCCTAGTCCCTCTGATCAGCAAATCAGGAAGACCCCTCCTTGAAATCAAAATCTTCTTTTCTCGGCACAAGACTCGAACATCGTACTGGGACAACCAATCCATCCCAAGTATGACATCGAAGTCTACCATCGGTAACAAGACTAGGTCTGCCGGGAACTCCTGGTCTCCCGAAGCAACTGTGGCGCCGGGGAGAAAGCTCCCCACAATGCCCACTAAACCCAAGGGTGTGCTGACTTCCAAAGTGGCAGTCAACATCGTAGGGGTACGACCTAACACGCTCGCAAATTGCTCAGAGATGAACGAGTGTGTGGCCTCGCAATCGAAAAGCACTCTAGCTATCAAGCCATCAACATAAAGCGTACCTTCCACCACAGCAATGGCATCTCTAGCCTCCTCTGCCTGGATGGTGAAAACGCGACCAACGCTCTTCCCCTGCTGAGGTGGTGCAGCTGGTCTACTCGGTCCCGCTCCGCTAGCTGAGGAGGAACCCGGTCGTCCACTAGGTCCACTTGACCTACTCGGGCAGAAAGGAATAAAATGTCCGATCTGGACACAACCATGGCATGCACCTGAACGAGCCCCACACTCGCGCCCGGGGTGAACTCCGCCATATTTCCTGCACTGCCCTGACTGCTGAGATCCACCGCTATCAACCAGGGGCCTCTTGCCCGGATTTCCCGAAATGTGAACTCTGGGTTGCATACTGGCCTTCGTCTGCACCTTCCTGGCCTCTACCGTCTCCTGGTAGTCCTGATCCATAATCGTCGTAAACTTTACTGCATCAGCTAAAATCTGCGGCATGCTCGTAGTCACACGAGACCGGAACTGCGGCCTCAACCCTCGGATAAACTTCCGAGCTCTCTGCTCCTGTGTCACATAAGTATCTGGGCAGTAACGCTCTAAGGCGTGAAACCTGCTAATGTAAGCCGCCAGCGTCATCTCTCGCTGCTCGAGTGCCAGGAACTCCTCTTTTTTCCGGTCACACACGTGCTCGGCAAAATACTGCTGGTTGAACTCCACGAGGAATTCCTCCCAGCCCACCTCCTCACTGTCCTCGAAAACAACAGCCGACGTGGACCTCGACCAGTTGGCTGCCTCTCCGTCCAACACATTGGTGGTCAGATCCACCTGCCTCTCAGAAGGACATCCAATAACCCTGAAGATCTTCCGGATCTTGAAGACCCAATCCTCCACTGCCTCCGGCTCACCACTACCATCAAAAGAAGGAGGGTGCTGACGCATAAACCGATCCAGCACTGCCCCCGCCCCTGCCTGCTCAGATTGTGCAGATTGACGCTCGAGAAACTCGCCCAGCCTACCAAGAGTCCCCTGAAGGGTCCTCCTCTCCTTCTCCCTGTCCTCCCTACTAGTCTCCTCACTGGCTCCCTATAACGTGAAGGTGGCCTCACACGTCTCGGAGGCATCTACACAAGAGGACAGGAAACGACAATGAATTAATGATTATGAATGAATGCATGATGAATGACAACTAAATGCAAGACCTCTAAGGTGGTTTCATTGAACAAGCACACCAGGACCGAAAAGCTCTGATACCAAATTGTAACGCCCCAAAACAGTGAAAAATTTAAAACTTTTAAACTGATAGAAGAATCAACACCGGGGTCGTTACCAAACCACACACATATATATAAAGTGGTACACTGAGTTAATACAAGAGTCAAGGATGATTACAACCCAACACAAAAGATCTACAAACACAAATACAAGGGAAATCATCCACCTCACGATCTGGAAAAAAGGACAGGATCTAGTCTGGGTGCTCCTGCCCGCAATCACCACCACCTACTGACGTGTACGACCTGACATGTAACATAACAATGCCTGAGTCTCCCATAGGGAAACCCCGTATGCCAAACCCCTAATATATGAAACATGAAATGAAGAATGCAATAAAAGCATAACTAACTCCACACAAGGCACTGCCGGAAAACATCGGCCTCGGGTCTCAAGGGTCCTCTCACCCCAACCCCACATCACACGTGCACACAAGGCACCGCCGGAAAACATCGGTCACGGGTCTCAAGGGTCCTCTCACCCCAACCCCACATCATACGCGCACACAAGGCACCGCCGGTCAGAGTCTCGGCCACCAGCACGTGCTCACAAGGCACCGCCCAAAAAACATCGGCCACAACAACGTGCTCACAAGGTACTGCTCCGTAGAGCCACAACCATGATCTCCTCTTAGGTCGGCATGTCCGTACCGTCGCCCAAAAAGGTCGGGGACCCGTTGCCCTCGAGGTACATCCAACCACACGCGACACAAGCATCCATATGCAAAATTGTGCCCCAACGGTCGAACCAAAACCATAAACGGTCGACCGAACTCCACTATTGTTCCGCAATAAAACCGAAATAACGTCCAACCGGTCGAACGACAATGGGGCCACGTTCGACCGAAATCCAACAGTGAAAACCTCTCTTGCTCAAAAGGCAACAACAGTCGAACGACAAAAACTCACGGTCGACCGATTCCCACCAGTAAGACTCACCAACAAACCGCATTACACGGTCGACCGAAACCACTCTTCCGGTCGACCGGCCATTAAGTTACTTAAGTCATCGGTCAGACGAAGTCAACGAGCGGTCGACCGTTTGGATGGTCAACAACCCCAACCGACTTATGACAATGCTTTCGGTCGACCGGCAAAGGGGACCCGTTCGACCGAAAACACCCAGAGCCTCTTCCTCTTGCATAAAATGTACCACCGGTCGATCACTCCTAGAGTATTGTCCTACCGGTGCAAGGGATTTTGCCCGAAAAACACTACGCCCGGTCGACCGCACCAACCCGCTGGTCGACCGCACCAACATCGGTCGATCATCTCCGTTGCCACACAGGCTAAGGCACATAACTCTGTTGCACAAGGGCTAACAGTCATCTCTGTCGCCACACAAGCTGAGGTCATCTCATTCGCCACAAAGGCTAATGTCATTTCTGTCGCCACACAAACCAATAGTCATCTTGCTTCGTAGAGCCATATCATATAGATCATGGAAATGGGAATATGGTCCCACAGGTCTACTACCTAGGTCTCAATGTACATGTCATAACATGGAAACATAAGAAGTAAATGCAATCCACGCGCCAGCGCGCTCATAAAACAAACATACAATTTCAGTACTCCAACGGTCGACCGAAAAAGGTCACACAATCGACCGGTTGGTCGTTAAAACCAGTAATTGGTTCGAACCAGAATCCAATGGTCGAACCAAGCAAACATCAAAATGGTCGAACAAAAGTCTTTGGACGGTCGACCGTTTAGAAGGTCTATGCCACAAAATAATATTAAATATCACATCCCCAACGATCGAACGATAATGGGCTTCCGGTCGACCGAACAACATCAGGGACTTCAACATTCCTCTAAGTCATCGCAATGGGTGAGCTTTGGTCTGGGACCGGACCGAACCAGACCAGACCAGACCAGACCAGACAGAAGACCAAATTTTTTGGACCCCCGGACCAAAGACCGGACCGAATAAATTCGGGTCGGTCCGGTCCGGTTCAGTCTGGTTTGGTCCAAAACATGAATTTTACCCACAAAATCTTGGTTCGGTCCAGGATTGGACCGAACCGGAGCGAAGACCGAAATTTACCCATCCCCCGGACCGAAGACCGGACCGGATCAAAGTTTGGTCACCCCTAGTCATCGTCGGTCGACCGAAATATGAATCAGTCGAATCTCACTTAAGTTATCTTAAGTCGTCAGTCGAACAAAATCGATGAGTGGTCGATCGTTTAGAAGGTCTAGGCTCCAACTGACTTTGCTACATATACGATCGGTCGAACAAGTCAACAGGCGGTCAACCGTTTAGATGGCAACACCCCCAACCGACCTACAACAGTGCATTCGGTTGAACGGCAAAGGGGGTCCGATCGACCGAAAATACCCAGGGTCTTCATCTTCTCGCTCAAAACGTATAACTGGTCGACCACCCAAGGTATCGTTCGACCGGTGCGAGAGATAACGCCTAAAATTACACTACGACCGTCGACCGAATCGAGCACCGGTCGACCAAAACAGAGCAAAAACTCTGCTGCACTAACTCCGACGAGCCTTTCAGTCTACCGTCAAACACTCACACAAGCTTATGTGAGCGTAAAAAGAAGACTTGACATACTTTGAAAGCTTGAAAAAGCTTCAGAAGAACAACGACGATTGATTTCCACGTCAACGAGCTTTCTCTGGCGAAACGACGATCTCGACTCTGACGAAAACCGAATCTCCTTCCGCCTTCTTTGCCTTCTCTTCTTCTTGCTTCAAACTTCACTCTTCTCACTTTCCTCTCAAACTCTTCTTTTTTCCACCCACAAAACTCCTTTCCTTTTCACCTCTCTTTACTATTTCTTCTATTCCTTCTTTTCTCTTTCCCTTCTCTTAAACAAAGAAAAACCAACCACCCTCACTTTCACTCTCACGCCAACCCTTCTTTTATAGCCTCCTGAATCCACCGCCATCACCCTTCCTCTCACATCAATCCACGCGCAAAGGTTTGGGTAATTTGCATTCCCACCTCCACTTCTCCCAAAATCACACACTCCATCTCAACCTCAACAATCAATTCAAACCTCCACTTAAGAGACCAAATCCAAATTGATAACCATACCTTGATTAATTTATTAAATAAAGTTAGGGTTCTCACAAGGACAATTTGTCGCCTCTCCGGTGGTCAATTAAGGGTGATTCTAAGTTCCTTTAGTGGGTATTTGAGAGGTCTAAGTGGTAGGATATGTTGGAGTGGTGAATGGATATACAGTTGGTTAAAAAGGAAATTGACGACTATAGTCATTTCATCGGTGTCACAATTCGACACCACAACTTCGAATCTACAAAACCAAAAACTCTGAGATGTTGGGGGTGGATTTAGATTTCTAAAGAAGCTCCTTCTTCATACTTGCTTTGGGGGGGGGGGGGGGGGTATTGAGTTTTGATTGGGTTTGGTTAAAGAAAAAATGGACTTTATAGTGGGTTGAGTTACTTCTTGACTTTGAGGGGGTTGCGTCTGGGGATGTGATATAGTTTTGGATGATAATTGAGGGGTTTAAGGGTGTTTTTTAAGGTGGGAAAGGAATCAATTTAGGTTTTAAGCTGTATTTTAGGTTTTTGGTGCGTTTGGAAAAATAACTTTAGTTAGGTTGTATCATGTTGATGAGAGTGTTTATAGTGTTATAAAGTGTGTTTCAATGCTTGTTTTAGGGTTGTGGAGGTTCAGTTAGGGTCTGGCACTAGACTCGGGATGAAATTATGGTTAAAACTCTTTTCCGATTAAGTTTTGAAGTGTCTTTTGATGGGTTTAAGGGCTGAATAGGGTTGATTAAAGGGTGAGTTATGGTTTTGATTTAGATGATTAACGAGTTTGTAGCTTAAAATATCTTACCGATTGATTTTAAAGGTGATCCGGTCTTTGGTTTCTTAATAAGGGCTAATCATACTTAATCAAACTTAATTAGTTTGTAGATGGCGAGATAAGGTCTTATGTTTGAGGAATTAGATTTGATTTGGGCTAAGTATTAAGGTTTAGGATTGGGGAGGGTGGTTGATCATGTCGCTAGATTAGTAGATTTAAATGTCATCTTATTGGACGATTAAAAATGATTAAGGTTTTTTAAGTGTTTAATTGAGTTCCAGATGTTGGGTAAAAGTTTCTCTGTCACGCCCGTGACGACCCCCTGGGTGCCCTAAGGTGATTTTGAGTCCTTACACACGATGGACACAGAATTGGTCTCGACGTATTATGATGATGTGCACGTTATTGTTTTTCTATACTTTTGATTCTAGTGCATGTCATCATATTCCACAGGTACAAGGCATGAAGCTGAATGATAAGAGCAATAAATGCATTTTCAACGGACATGAAGACATGATTAAGGGTTATAAGTTGTACGATCTCTGATAGAAAATGGTGATAATTAGTAGAGATGTTTAGTTTGTTGAGACTAAAGCTACATTGAGATTGGAACCAAAAGGATAGATAAGAATGTGTCACCATTAACAATAAAAAAATGTACGAGGAGACAGAAACTTTTACCTTCCGATTCATCGATGCCAGTTTCTACGTATAGCCAAGAAGCTCAAACTTGGCTTGTTTGTTAGTTATGTATAATACCTGTATGTAATACTATGTGTTCTTTGCCTACCGTGTACATACTATTATATTACCATAATACTAATACACTACTGATACCCACTATACAATGCAAATTACTCATTATATAAATATTTGCCTTTCCCCTGTTTTCTAAACGATGTAGAAAATATCACGTTTTAATTGTATTTATATCACATTTTGTATATTGCATAACATGTGAGATCCTAATCCTTGATTAGTATTTTGATCAGGTTTAGGGTGACGAGATGGAGAGGTTTGAGGTGGACCACTGAGATTGGTTGGGAGATGAGTATATAAGGTTTGCGTTCTCTCTCTCTCTCTCTCTTCTCACTCGTTTCTCTCTCTCACCCGCTCGTTTCTCTCTCAATCCTTCTCTCTTCCAGCCCTTGGGAGCCGGTGTGGCATGGTGATCGACGAAGCAAGGAGAAGCTCAGACGTTAGCCGGAGTTGAGGTGATCAGGTTCGAGGAGTTCGCCGGAGAAGAAGAGTTTTTGCTAGGAAGCATTCATCGTGGTTCTTCAAAGATTTCTTCAAACCTTAAGGGTACGTCAAGCTTTACTTTTATGCTCACCTAAGCTAGAGTGAGTGTTGGAGTAGTCGATGGTAGGCCGAAATGCTCGTCGGAGTTGTGCAGTAGAGATTTCTGCTCTGTTTCGGTTGACCGATGCTAGATTCGGTCGACCGGTTGTAGTGTAATTTGGGCGTTGATCTCTCGCACCGGTCGAACGATATGTAGGATTTCATGTTTAATTACACATGTATATTTTCGAAATTTTTATGCATAATAAGGATCAATTACAATTTTCTATGATTTGTTTCATGCATGCATCCGTTTGTTTCAATAACTAGTTTCAAAACTTTATTAAAATAAACATGAGACTCCGAAATTCATACCTAGAAGTTCTCTAAAACTTCTTGAAGATTCAGAGACGTTGAGGATGCTTGTCGCTGCGCCGGATGCCTCCGAGAATTCACCAAACTCTAAACAAGATTGGAGAGAGAAAAGCTAGCCTCTCAATCTCTAATATGGTTTAGAATCCAATTACTAACCCCTCTTTAGTTCCCTTGAGAAGAAGATCTCTGAAAACTAAAACTTAACTCAAGAATTAAGGTGAAATTCGTGGAGAATTATGGAGAGAGAAGTTTGCATAAGAAAATAATGAATTAATTAATGAGGTAATGAGATAAACTTGTATTTATAAGTTCTCTCCAAATTACCTATTCACGTGCAACCTCTTGCCGATGATTTCATGCAAACTTCCATCTAACCATCCATTATTTGCTAACAAATAATCTTAGCCACGAATTAAATCAATTATGGACCAATTCTATGCATGATCTAATTAATTCTTAAATTAAATCTGCAGAAAACCGTCTGGACCGGTCGACCGTTTGGAGGTTCGGTCGACCGTTCGACATTCGGTCGACCGTCCGCAACAATAAACTATTTCAACGCAATGTTCGGTCGACCGACCGATAGATTCGGTCGACCGTTCCGAACAGACGAAAATTCCTGTTATCGGTCGAGACGTGTCCGGTCGACCGTGCACTGATCGGTCGACCGTTTCCTGTTGTTCGGTCGACCGTTGAGCACTGTTCTGCTGATTGGTCAAATTTCGGTTTTACCCCTACAAAATTTGACATTTCGGGATTAGTAGTAAGTTCATAACTTATGTAACATATTATCCTATGTAATGATTAACCATTACACCCCATAATATTTACATCACATATGAATTTAATTTAGATTCTAATTATGTTATTAATCACAACATAATTTTGATTTTGCTTGTTCACCCCATGTGTCTTATTTTCTACATGAAACCCGACACATCTTATGAACTGAAAATCCTCATTTCTTGTTTCCCAGTTTTGTGGTGTGACCTATGAGATGATCTAAACTAAGTTGGCAGTGATATTAAGAGCTTAATATCACAAGCTATAAGCGGTATCTAGCTACACATTATAGCTCCCAATTAGTTAGATGTCTTAATTCCACTCGAACCAAAACCCGATCCATTTAGTGATAGAGTGCACCACTTGTGTCCGTCCCTTGCCTCATGATATTAAGAATACACACAAAGTAGTATTGTGTCATCTTTGTATTAGTATTGATTTCTTGATTTCTTTAAGCTAGTTACAAATATGTGACTTAACTCAAATCACATTGTGCACATTATAACTTTGCTTTATCAAGGGGCCCACTAATATCATCACTCAATTAAGAGAGGCAGTGATAATCTTTTGACTAACTATATTCTCCAACGAAAGTCATACTTAACCAACTAATGCATTTACACTACACTTATCGATAGCTTAAGACACCAGTCTAATCAAGCATTTCTTAAGTGATCAGATATAAGTCTCATATCAAAGGACCAAGAACACAGTAAAATATTAATGACACAGAAACACATTTCTATAATATTTTACTTATTAGGTCTATTCAGTATACAAAAGTAATATCTTCCTCTTTTGTGTACCCGTGTTGTCACTCATTTGTAGAGCTACAATGATCTATGACCAACACGACAATCTTAACTCGGTAATTAATGTCTCATGTTAATTACCATGATTGCGAATATCTTTTGTTTTATGTAAACCAATATCTTTTAGAGCTCTACGGTTAAGGACCAAGAGCCTCTTCCTTAACACTTCTAAAAGACGAATAACATAAACAAGGAACAAAATGATTTCTCATTCAATTCATAATAATTGACATTTTAAAAGTAAAACTTTTAGAACACATTCCCTTCACGATACCCTTGGATGGTCGACCGGTTATGCATTTGAGCGATAAGATGGAGGCTTTGGGTGTTTTCGGTCGAACGGGTCCCCTTTGCCGTTCGACCGAAAACACTATTTTTATGTTGGTTAGGGGTGTAGACCATAAAACGGTCGTCCACCCTATGATTTCGTTCGACCGACGACTTATGATAACTTAAAGTTTGTTCGACCGTTTGTTATTTCGGTCGAACGATGTAGTTTGAATTGATCTCGAGTTTTACTGGAAGTTTTCGGTCGACCAGTCTGTCTTGTTGTTCAACCGATTGTGCACTTTGTGCGGAAGGAGGATTTTACTAGTTGTTTTTGGTCGAACGAGTCCCCTTTGTCGTTCGACCGATTGGTTGTTATTTCGGTTGGAACCGAGTTGGTTGTGGGGTTTCAGTCAACCGGTTGTGGTGTTCGGTCGACCGTTTCTGCCCAGTTTTGTGTTGGTTGCTGGTGTTCTTTGTGGTTTTGATCTGCTTGAGGGCAACGGGTGCCCGATCTTTTTGGGGCGACGGTACATACATTCTGGCCTGAGAGAGATGTTGGTTGTGGCTTTGAGGAGCAGGTGCCTTGTGTGCACGTGTGGTTTGTTGGCCGATGTTTTTTCGGCAGGTGCCTTGTGTGCACGAGTTGTGGTGGGGTTGAGGTGAGAGGACCCTTGGGACCCGTGACCGATGATTTTCCGACAGGTGCCTTGTGTGCACGAGTTGTGGTGGTGTTGGGATGTGAGGAGCCTTGAGACCCGTGTTGTTGCGTCAGCTGTGGTTGGGAGAGAGGTCTCGAGAATCCAGTTGGATGGCAGCAGTTGTGATGTATTGCTTTTGCTTATCATGTCATGTATTTGTTTAATTCATGCATTTAGGAGTTTGACATACGAGGTTTCCTTATGGGAAACTCATGCATAGTTTTATGGTTGCATTTCAGGTCGTAAACGTCGTTAGGAGGTGGTAACTGAGGGCGGGAGCACCCGGACCGAATCCTGCTTTTTTACTTTTGAGGTTACTATGATTACTCTTGTACTTGTTGTATATCTTTTGCTGATGTAATCATACCTTGATATCCTGTATTATACGGTGCACCATCGAATATATATATATATATATGTATATATGTGTGTGTTTTTCGTAACGTCCTTGGTGCTTGATATCTATTTTTTTAAAGTTTTAAATTTTCCGTTATTTTCAGGATGTTACATAACATGTTATTTAAAATTTAAACAACTTTTGACATGCTAAATGACTGAAGCGGCCTAATAAGCAAACAAGTAAACGTCCAAATGAGTAGAGTCATGTTGAGTTGCAAGCAGATTTTAAGCATGAATTCAGACTTATTCATTAAACAAGTTAAACACGAGTCCAACTTGTTTAATAAATGAGTCGAATTTAAACATGCAAAACTCAACTCGTTTTCACTCTTACCCTCGATAGACCACAAATCGATTGCCTATTCAACCCCAAACACAAATGAACTAGTGTCGGCTAAGGTTGTGCAGAGATAGAGATGTGGACGCGTGAGTTGTTATTGGTTGAACAAGAGTATTTTGGTCAACAAAATTGCACTTTTAACTTTCTTTTTCCCCACAAGGGAGGTTCATACGAGTGTCTAATATATTAAACAAAAAACATGAAGTACAAGATCATCGATCAGTTGACACGATGCAATACATAGTTACAATAAACAGAAGACATTAAAACGACTCAAGCAAGTATAATGTCAAGTCCTACACCTTTCAACACATTTTTTTTAATTTCTCCTAATTTATCCACAAATTTGAAGAAAAAAATTAAGTGCCAAATTTCTAATATATTCTCCCAGTTCTCTCGTATAATTTTCTTTTATTTCCTTAAATGTTACCCAAATATGATAAAACTTAAATTTTTTCTATGCATTCATCTCAAATATACAAATAAACACTCTTAAAAGTAAACTCAAAACCAAACAAAAACGCAAAACAAAAGAAATCACATTCTCCAGGGAACATTCAATACTTGCTTATGGGCCGAGCTTTCGACGAGGATGCTGACTTTTGCAAGCCCACTACGCCGCCTAACATACTTGTAGAAGTTCCATGTCATTACAACTTTCGGTATTGCTTCCGATCACTCATATGTGCACAATGATACGAAATCAGGTTACAATCCCTTCCAATTTCGATGAAATTACCACCCCACCGTGCCATTAATCACCGATTCTATACCCATCTTCGTAATGTTGACAATCAAACACACCCAAATCATGTTGGGCGACGAAACATACCGCTCTCGACAATAGTGGAGGACATCAGATAGACGACAAATAGGGAGGAGAAGTAGGGACGAGGATGCCGGCTAATACCCCCATTTATAGTTGCAAGTTTGCATGCCACACGAGGACGGACAAATCCGGACAAGATCAGTAGTGATGCTTCGACAAACCAGGTGGAATGACTTCTGGGCCAAAAGCAGGTTTACAAAGCCCACTACCGAACGTTCCATCGGCAAAAAATAAAAAAAATTCGATTCCATTCCATCCCACTTTCCAGTTTCCAGAATGTTCTCTCTCCGCCTCTCCTCTTCCCGACCGACCCCCCTCCGATTCCTCCACCGCATCGTCTCTGATACCCTTTCTCCCACTCCAGATGCCGCGAGGGAGGAGGGCTTGGGTGCGAAACCTGGACGTCGTGGGTCTGTCCATCCCACTGCTGTCGTCCATCCTCGCGCCGTTATCGGACTGGTATTCTGCCTTTTCTTTTGGGTTGACTTTGTTTTTCCTTCTGTTTTTTATTTTTTATGGTTTTATTTATTACTATTAACTTAAACTTCAAGCATATTCACGTTGGTACCCTTCACTTGTCTTTGTCTTGAGATAGTCAATACCAGGTATCGAATCCCATCAGTCTAGTTGTAATGTTTCCCATGTGTTTAGTGTTAAAATTGGGAAAGTCATCTCATGTTAGGATTTTTAGATTTTGAATTCAACTTCTAGGATTGTCAATTAACTAATAACATGAAAATCGACTCTAGAAGTCTAGTTCTCTCCACTTGTGGTCGTGGACTATTTCTAATCAGACCAATTATGCCCCTAGTTCTTTTAATATGTATCTTTCATTATTGGATGTGGTAATTATTATTTTTTTGTTTTTTTTGGAATGCTTTAATTCAATAGAAGTTGTTTATGTGGATGAAGTTTATGGTCATGGCCGACGAGCAACAAAAATTTGGAATTCGATCACAATACCTTTTTTTATTATTAACTACTTTAGTCATTGGTAATTGTAGTTTATGAAAGGATGGCATCTCTTTAGGTTTGGTAACCTTTAATTTTATTGTTTAAAGTGATACTAGTGATTTATAAATGGTTTAGTAAATTGGAGTCATCTTTTGGTGTTGGTGGCAAGTAAATATTCTCCTTCTTAGAAATAATTACCTTGATGGAAGAACGTGGATATATGGGCTGTGTCGGGGGTTCCTTGCTAGAATGTTTCAGTTTCTCATGTTGAACTCATGGTTCACCCAATGATGGGACTAACACTATAGATTTTTTTCATTGCTAGTTAGTCAATTGTGAACAAAGCTCCAAACCCATCCACCTAACCTTCAATGAGAGTGAGGGTCTCCAAGCTGCTAGATTGGCTGAGCTAATGAATTGGTGGGTCCCTTGTTTAATTTAATGATAAAGGCTGATGGGTCAAGGAGTGTTGTGGAACCAAAGGAGTTTTTCATGCAATTTTTTGATGATTACCTTTTTCGGTTTATTATCTTCAAGACTGAGTCTCTTTGATCGCTAATAGACATTTCTTTTATTTGTTTGATATTGTAGTGTTGATAGCCTATTCAAACATTTTAGTACATTGCAATTATGTAAACAGTGGTGTAACTATAATTTTTTTCTTCCTTGCCTGATAGTTAAATAGAGTTTTTGATTCTATCTCAAATTTTCTGATCAATTTTCAGTTACCTGGGCTTTGTAGGATGTCTCTATTGGCCCATTTTGTACTATTGGTTCCAAAGTGAAGATTGGAGATGCTTGTCAGCTACAACCTGGAAGTCATGTTTTTGGTAACACGGAGTTGGGGGAAAACTGCATCCTACTTGCGTACGTCTTCCTTCTTGTTTACCTAAGGATTATTCTACTTATATGTAGACTTTTTGGGACTTACACAAACACTGACAATTAAATATATTTTTTCTAACAACAACGCTTTGTGGTTGAGAATAGGGGATCCGAATCCTCCAATTCTTAGAGAATTGGAGAGGTCCAATTCATTCAATCTTGGTCTTTTGCAATGGATGGTTGATTAGATATATTGACGACAACTAGCTCATTTTGTGGTTTGATACCAAATTTTAATATCTTGAAATTTTGTCTTTGCAAAATGCTCATTTTACTGAGGTTAAAACTTTAAAGTCACCTTACTAATGGAGTAGAAATCAAACTTCACTTATTAAGTTGACATGAAATTCTATTTAAGTTAGTTCATATTTTCTATAATGATATAAATTTTTTTTAGCAATCTTATATTGATATTTATTTAATGAGTTGTACGTTTTAGTGATTTGGCATAATTTTTTTCATCATGATACAATTTAACCTCCATTTTTTTTATAATTTTCCAATATTGATCATCCAAGTCTTTTATTCTGCATTATTTCTTACGCCTTGAAATTTCTTTACAATGTTGAGAAATCATTTTGCTATTTCAAATCCATAGATAGAAATTATATATATAAATTTCTCTAGATTTTGTCATATATAACAAATTTTACTTATAAGAACTTAGGATATGATATTAGGAATCTAATACTTAGTAGTTAGCACTAATCAATATAAATGTTAATAATAATAATTATGAGAGTATGATTTTGAAATTTATTCTAATCCAAAGTCATTTTCATCTATTTCAATTTATTGATTATGCCTTTTTTGGCTAAAATATGGTTGTTACTCGATTTTACCAAGACACTAATTTGGACGACAATTTACTTTCACTGATTTCAAACAAATTAAATTGCAAAATAGCGAGGATAATGCAATTAAGTATTTAATCATATATTCAACAACTTTTATTTAAAATAATTTAATATGACTCAAAAAGTACTACAATTATGTAACATTAGTTTGACATATTTGACTATATTATGTTTTTTGTAGTTATGAAATTCAAGCATATTTGGTGATATTATCTTAACTCACTTTACAACTTTCAATCTTTTATCTAGGAATAAAAGTCAAGACATCAGATTGGAAGATTTGCAAAGTAAATCTTTTATCTTTATAATTTTTTATTTCAAAATGCAATGGAAGGAGGTAGTTGGGTTAAAATACATAATATATCATCTATTGGTAAATGTATGATTTAGATTGATTGAATTGGACATCTCTATTTATAGCGAATTGGAGAGGATTCGGATCCGAGGTTAGCTCTGACTTGCTCTAAGATATGATTCTACTACTTGCCTTGAAATTGTTAGGCAGTGGTGCAATCGTTGGTGCTGACATTCCTGGACAAACAATTGTTGGGAGAAACAATATTATTGGTCATCATGTGGTTATTGGGACGAGTTGCCAAGATATGAAATATGCGGTATGTCTACCTTTTTCATATTTCTTGAATCACTGTATTAGAACACAAATATATATATATATATATATATATATATATATATATAATGCAAAATTTGAATCAACTTTGGCTGATCATAAGTGGCAGTTGTACAAGCATACCATAATGCAAATATGCTGGGGTTGCTGGCTCATTCAGTTATTTCGAGTCCCCTATGTAGCACGTATAGTAAATAAACCAGTACTTTGACTTGTTTCTTAGAATATGATAAAAGTTACTCTGGTATAACATTGTATCAATATATTACACATTAAATAAAACTGTAAATTTAGTCTCACATTTTGTCACTTTCATAAAGGCCATTTAATTCCAATTGTCATATCTGTAACGTGAAGATATTATAATTCTGTAGCAAATCCCACTAGGGGGTTCAATCTGAGAGAAAAGAGCCCAAAGTTCAGCATGCATATGCATTTTATCACGTAGATTGGTTTGAAATAAAATTTGAGCTTTGAACTTTTACCCAATTATTTGTTCGTCTAAAAGACTTAGTTTCTATGTTAATGACAATATCTTTGGTGGACCCTCATAATCCATAAGCATTGACATCTATCATACTGTTCCAGTATAAGAATGTGGATATGTTATTAGTTTACATGCTTCTTGCTGCTATATATAGGAGTAGTGGCAAAGTTTGGTATATATGATTCCATTTGTCATATCTGTAACGTGAAGACAATATTATAATTCTGCAGCAAATTCACTAGGGGGCTCAATCTGAGAGAAACGAGCCCAAAGTTCAGCATACATATGCATTTTATCACGTAGATTGGTTTGAAATAAAATTTGAGCTTTGAAATTTCACCCAATTATTTGTTCGTCTAAAAGACCTAAGGGTTGCTACAGTGTTTGGATGTATATGATGGATGTCAATGATTATGAATGTTAATGTCAATGACGTTTGGATGGGGCAGATTTTGACTCCCCTACACCATGGGATTTGCTACAGTGTTTGGAGGTCATCCTAACACTTTTGGGCTCCTCGGAACCTGAGCTCACCGTGCACATCTCGATGCCATTTTTTGTGTTGATGGGAGAATCTCAGTTGAGCTTCTCAAGCTCTCACACCACCTACAAAAACTTGTACCATCCTGCTCCTGCTGAATTGAGTAAATTCTTCATTATTTTATGTCTTGCTTATATCTGATTGGAGGGCACTTTGGGGATTTCGTTTGACAAGACATCTGGGGATCCACCGAGCTTCTCGTCATCTAAACAACTCCGACTTCTAGGGTCAAAAATCTAAGAGCTGACTTCCTACAAGAATCTAATATTTGGGAGCCCATCCAAACACACCCTTAGTTTCTATGTTAATAATATCTTTGGTGGACCCTCATAATTTATAATCATTGACATCTATCATACTGTTCCAGTATAAGAATGTGGATCAGTTATTCTTCTTGCTGCTATATATAAGAGCAGTGGCAAAGTTAAATGAGGTTAGTGGCGAATTTAAGCTAATTTAATACCGTAAATTAGTATATAAACTAGAAACTATAGTATATGACCAAACAAACTTCAATAAGGTGCAGACCTGAACCATACTTATAACTTCATTTGCTAGCTTTTAGGTACTCAATAAGTTATTCAGAAAATCCGCTAACTAGTTAGCCATACAAGTTTAGGATTGTTAAAAGAACTCATTGAATGACTGCCAAACTCTACTTATAATTTCACCCATCTTTTCTGTTTATTACTCTTCTTATTAACTAAAAAATCCTATTCCCAACCTTATAAAGCAAAGAAGTCTTCTCTAAACAGAGTGCAAAAGCTAACCTTGTCATCTAGTGGTCATCATGATGATTGCCTTCAATTACCCACTGTTCAACACAATTCAATATTTTTGTGTAGTGACGGTTCTAAATGTTTGGTGCCATTTGGCCCTATCGATAATCATGTTTATCTATGTAATTAAGTTTCCGTACATTTTGGTTCTGGAGTGTGATATTTTTGATATGTTAAATAGTTTCTCTCTGAAGCATTAGTGTATTTGCTGAATATTTTGTTTCAGCCAGGTGATGAATGCTTTCTTCATGTTGGTGATGATAATGATATAAGAGAATATGTCTCAATCCATCGTTCTTCAAAATCAACCAGTGAAACGGTAGGGTACCTTTAGTGTGCTTGTTTTATCATAACGTAAAATCTTCATATCACTTGACTCTTAGGTTATTGGTGATAAAAATCTCATCATGGGCTCTTGTCATATTGCTCATGATTGCCAAGTTGGTAACCATACTATTCTCGCAAACAATACTCTATTAGCAGGCCATGTTGTTGTTGAGGTGAGTGTCTTTTATTTAAATAATTTTTAATTTCTTTTCTATTTTTTTCTTGAAGCAGTAAACATACCATTTTTTTCTTCTAATTTTATTTGTAGGACTACTGTCATACCGCAGGAGCTGTGGTTGTTCACCAATTTTGTCACCTTGGATCTTTTTCTTTCATAGGAGGTGGAGCTGTGGTAGTTATCTTGTTCATGCTTTTCCTTGATGTTTCTTTTGAGATGTTTTTTTCCCGTGGTTTTGGCTATTAATTCTTTTGGCTCAATTGCCTTAACACCAAAAACTTCATCAGACAAATTGCTTAGCTAATGCTTGGTGATCCATTTGAAATAGATTTCACAAGATGTTCCTCGTTACATGATGGTTTCCGGTGATAGAGCAGAGCTCCGAGGGCTTAATCTTGAAGGGCTTAGACGACATAGTTTCTCAGATGTGGAGGTTGGTTTCTTTTGAATTTGTTAGCACAAATAATCTCTCATTATCACAATGCACTATGTTTGTCTTAATAACTATCACACCTTTTGGTATTTTACTTTATTGTCTATCCATGCAAATTTTCAGCATATATGCGATGATGCCTTTTTATTACTTTTTGGTAATTTAAGGTAAGAAGCATGAGAAAGGCTTATCGCCAGATTTTCATGCCGAATGCAAGCTCAGGCAATGCTTTTGAGGATCGTCTGGCTAAAGTGGTAAGAACGAATTCATAGTTTGACCTATCCAAACTTGTTTTTTGTTAACTGTTGCAATTTTACAGGAGGAAGATGAAGAATTATCTTGTTTTTCTATTGTACTTTCCATGGTGCGTTCAATCCGGGAATCTTTTGAACAAAATCGTCGTGGAATCTGCAAGTTCCGACAATGGACAAGCTCTTGATGAAATAATGATGGTTTGGTTCTGGATTATGAATCTGCAAGTTCTTCTGTGTCTGTCTATCACAAAATGAATCAGTAGCGCCTTACAACAACAAAAAGATGTCAAGCCAGTCAACTCGTACCTAACATCGTGTACTCACCGTTAAAAAAAGCATTGTCTATTCCTCGGGTTAGTGATTCTTCAGAAACAAGGTGAAGTGCTTCTACTAGGTGCATTTTTGCTCGAGATTTATGTCACCTTACACTGATTCCATGTAATTTAGCATCTGTCACTGATTCGTGTCGAGGATTCGACTGAGGTTTGAGTGATTTTTTGCCTTTGCATGAAATTATTTTGTCGTTTCCGACAAGCAGCTTTGCCTTCACCTTCTCACTTTGTTAACCCAAGTTCCTAATATTTTACCTTTCGGGTTCGTTTGGATGTAGTATTTCTAAATTCCATTAGGTTTACAATTGATGAGATTCACAAATCTTAGAATTTATAGATGATGTGATTTTTATTTACTATGTATTTGCGGTCCCCCCTCTCAATCCTCTCCTCTCTCCCTCCCTCTCCCTCTCTCTCTATATATGTATTTGTAATTGCAACTTTTGGTTGGTAGGCTATAACTACTTTGGTTAGGATGTTACGTGCTATAATAACTTTATGATAGCATTGATAGAAGATACTGTTAGGAAAATTAGAACGGTTGTGTACTTGAGTTGAGAAAATTAGAATGGTTGTGTACTCTTGAGTTATGAAATGGAAGTGATTGCGATGAGTGTGGAAAATCCCAAAGAAAAGCTATATTAGGCAAATACACAAACACCTAGTACGTATGTACCAAATCAAGCAAAATCTAAAGCAAATTGTAAGCAATCACCCAAACAACGAGATATATGTGGAAATCTAATCGGAAAAAAACTAAAAATGGAAACGAATTGGGTTTCACTATGATGTGATTGGGTTTCACTATGATGTAAACGACGATACAGGTGACATACCATAACATGGAGATAATAACTTGGAATTAGATTGAGGCTTTGAATGGTTACACCTCCAACTACAATAGACCCTCAAATCAACAAACCTTAGGTTTAACAAGATGACTAATCTAATCTTTATACAAGAGCATACATAGATGACAAGGTTAGCAATTTAATAAAAAGAAAAATGATTTTTTGACGTTGTGCGTCCCATACGCCGTCTGACGTGGTCAATCCAGTCAGCAAAAAATATTTTGTATTTTTTATTATCAAAGATTAATTAAATTACATATTATTTATTTTGTTTCACATCACGCGCACGCTAAACTATGCGACATTTGATTTCCATTATACATATATCCTCAAAACCTTCCATTATCCCCCAAAACCTTCCATTCTCCATCATTTTCTCCTGGTGTAAAGACCCGTCATGACCTTTGACGAGGTGTCGACGGAGAGGTCGAGGACGGGATGGAAGACGAGATCGGTAAAATGGATGCCTAGTGAGACGACGTGGGAGTGAGTCTTGAGGGAGGTGGAGACGCCGACGATGTTGGTCAAGACATTGCGATGAAGTTGGTTGGTGAGGAAGAGGAAGTGGTCGGCGTTGGAGCCTGTCCCGAGGCGAGGAGGAGGAATGTGGTTCTTTGTAGCTGATTCGAGTTTTTTGTGTGATGTTTTTGAGAGAAATTTGGTTTTATGTGGTTGATTTGAAGATTTTGGTTTTATTTTGTGATGGATTGGTCTTGGTTTTTTGGAAGTGTGGTTCTTTGTAGCTGATTTGAGTTTTTTGTGTTAAGCTTTTAGGGAAAAGTTTGGTTTTTGTGACCGATTTGAAGTTTTTGATTTTTTCTGTGATGGACCGATCTTAGTTTTGATGATATTTTTGAAAATTTGTTTCTTTGTAGTTGTTTTGGTTTTTGGTGTGGTGTTGTTGGGGAAAGTTTGGTTCTTTGTAGCTAATTTGTGGTGATTTTTTTGGGTTGTCAGTGTTTGTCTTGAAAGTTTGGTTCTTTTTATTTGATTTCGGTTTGTGGTGTTTTTGTCTAAAGTTGGTTTGTCTTTAATATTAGTTTTTTGGGGGTTTTTTATTTGTTTTCACGAAATTGGTTTTGATTTCGTGTTTTTTTGCTAATTTCTACTTGGGTTGTTAAAAATGACAAACTCATATGATAAAAAAGACAAATGCAAGTGATAAAAAGGACAAACTCATACTTAAAAAGGAAAAAAAATCATTACTTAAAAATGACAAACGCAGGTGATAAAAAAGACAAGCTCATATTAAAAAAGGAAAAAACTACTACGTAAAAAGGACAAACTATTACTTAAAAATGATAAACCCTCACTTAAAAAAGACAACCCATCAATATAAGAAGGACAGACCCAGTCGTTAAAAAAGAACAAAATCAAACATAAAAAAGACAAACCTACGCAAAAAAGGACAACCATATTTAAAAAGTACAAACCGGTACTTAAAAATGATAAACCCTCACTTAAGAAAGACAACCCATCAATATAATAAGGACCGACCCAACTGTTAAAAAAAGGACAAAACCGAACTTAAAAAGGACAAACCATTCCTTCAAAAGGACAAACCCATACATTAAAAAAGACAAACCCATACATTAAAAAAAGACAAAACCGAACTTAAAAAGGACAAACCCATACATTAAAAAAGACAAACTCATATGTTAAAAAAGATAAACGTATATGTTAAAAAGAACAAACTTGTATGTTTAGAATGACAAAACACATGTTGTAAGGTTTCTTCATTTTACATGAACTCTCATTTTACATTTGTAAGGTTGCATGAGGAAACCAAATGTTGCGTTGGAAAAGTAAATGTTGCACGGGGAAATCAAACGTTTCATTAGGAAAGTAATGTTGAATTGAGAAACTAAATGTTGCATGTGACACAAACATGTTATTTAATTAATTTGAGAAAGAAAAGACTTGACTTTTACTGACTGGACTGACCACGTCAGGTGCGTCCGGGACGCCATGTCCATGTACAACGACCCTTAATAAAATGAGAGCATGGAGAAGAATAAACCTCCAAGGAGCACCAATAGATACCAAATGCCATCCCTCTCGGATCTCCAATCTTTAAACAACATAAAGATCACAAACGCCAAGTATAGGAAAAAAACCCCTTACCTCCATTGTCATTCTTTAATCTCTCAAAATCATTCTTTGATGACTTTAATAACTTCCTCAACTTGATGACTCCTAGAGCTATAAAATTCACACCAGATGACTCTAAGGAGATACTCCATGAGATAAATACACCACACTTGGTGGAGGTGTTGGATTTCTTCCCATGCTTATGTGTATATTTTTAATTTTTTTATACATGCAAACAAGATCGTTTTCATATTTTTCAACAATTTAATGTACAAAACTTCCTAATTGTATTTCAATATATATAATATACTATTTAATATTGAAATACATAGATTAGATAATACCTAGGGGATTACCAAATACCTTTTACCAATCGAAAGTCGGGTTGCACGTCGGATTGCCTCAGAATCAACTCCAAGTGTTCACCAAACTTTAAACGAGATTAGAGAGATCGAAACTAGCCAATCAATATCTAATATGAAGTTAGAATCAAGTTAATAACCCATTCTATGCTTCAAAGAAATTAATCTCCAGTACATAATTAAAACTAAGAGAATTTCGGATGGAATGATGGAGAAAATATGGAGGAGAATAATTTTTGCATTCATGTAAACAAGGAAGGGATGAAGGATATAAGTACCAACATCATGTGTAAACCACTTACATATGATTCACTACTAATCTCTTCACTAAACCTCCTCTAACCCACATTATGTGCAAACCACTTACACATGATCTATTATTAATCTTCACTAAACCACATCATGTGCAAACCACTTTGCACATGATCTCTTGTTTATTTCTGTTCTCATCATCTCATAACTACCTTTGACCAAGTTGGAACAATTCAACCCATGATCATAAAAATTCTCTTATTAATTCTGACAAAATCGTGGGCAAACGGTCATTCCGTTCTTCTTTCCGAGTTAGTGATTTAGAGTGTAGAGAATGAAAGAACATTTTGAGAACGCACATTCGATCATTTTTCCTTTGTTTTGGTCTCTCACAAATTTTGGTTTAACATCCAACAAAATTTGAACTTTGGGGTTTTAGCAAATTTATATGTTATAATATTGTAGACCACATTATATTATGTAATATATTATTATATATAATGTCAAAACATTATACCCCATAATATATACATCTCATACGAATTTATTTGTTATTCTAACTATGTTGTTATTACGACATATTGATTTTATTATTTTACCACATACATGTATATTATTTCAAAACACATGAAACTTAATACATCATATAAAATATAAAATCACATCTCTTGTTTCCCAGTTTTGTGGTGTGACCTATAGGAGGATCTAAATTATGTTGACAATGATATTAAACATTTAATATCATAAATTATAAGCGGTATCTAGCTACACATTATAGTTACATAAACAACAAATATGTTTTGTTCACTCGAACTAAACACGATACATTTAGTGATATGTAATATATCACTCGTGTCTACCCCCTTGCCTCATGATATTACGATTATTATACAAAGTAGAAACATGTCATCTTTGTATTATATATCATTTCTTCATCCCTCAAACAAATTATAAATATGTAACTATACATAACTTACATTGTGCACATTATAACTTTGCTTTATCAATATCATCACTGAATTTAAGAGGGACAATGATAATCTTTAGACATATCATCCTTTCCGACACAAGTCATGTATAACCAACTATTATCTTTATCACTATACTTAATGACATCTTTTGATAATAATCAAATTATACACTTCTCATGTGAAAAGATATAGGTCTCATACCTTAGGATTCAAAGCCATAACGAAACATTAATAACACAAACACAATTCCATAATGTTTCATTTGTTAGGTCAATTTAAGATACGAAAGAAATATTTCTATATTATATACTCATGTTAAATACTTGTTGATTAGTAGCATATCAGACATTGCATTCATGCTATATATCCTTTATTTTACCTCATATTTGTGCTACCCGAGTGTTTGTTTGATGTGTTTCAGGGTTTAGGCAATAAAGAAAAGAAAGGAAGAGAATGGACCTAAACGCAAGAAGAATACAAACTTTTAGAACACATTCTTTTCAGGAGGCACATACACCCTAAACCTTAGAGGGTTACAAGTATACTAGAGCTAGGGATAACCCTAAAGGGTAATGAAATACGCAAAATAACCATACAAAGTCTCGTCGTTACCCAGAAACAAACGTCCAAAATGGAGGTGGATGTCCGAACTCATAGTTTCAGTGAAGCTTGAATGAAGGTCTGTAAATGGGTTATCAGACAACTGAATGAGAGGCGGACATTCGAAACATGAATTCTAGTAACTCACGGAACGAGTATGTCAAAAATGGATCAGAAATTCAAAAACTAGGCCTTCATCCAAAACTCAGGGTTCAATATACTTTGATGCACACCAATACGACGTTTGATTGCCAATCAGTCGTCTGGATTAGCAGGGTTTTTTCAAGGCATAAATCTAACTGATTCAAATACATGTTTCCAAATAAAATTAAGAAAATACGATACCACAAATGCATAATGATTTATTTAACTTTTGGATAAAAATAATAAGTTCAATATTTTGTAAGGTAATCAATTTTTTTGTACTTGAGAAAATTTGTCATATTTTAGTACCATAACATCAATATGTCATGTAACATCCTCATTTTTGGGATAATATATTTTAAGGCCAAAGCACGGTGGCCACTTGTTCTATGAGGCCAATCACTATATGGGTATTTTTTTAGGGTCATAGATTTAATAATTTTTAATGCATCTCAATTTTTTATGTCCAAAATACTCCACTACCTCCAAACCAAAAACACCTTAGATCCTTTAATCAAAACCCTAAACTCCCAAACTCCCACCCTCAGACGACCCCAACTCTCGTGAGCAACAACCCTCATCTCCAAATCTTCAAATAGGTTGACTCGTTTAACACAACAACCCGGGCTATTTGGTTGAAACAACATGGGTTGTTTCACAAAACCACATGGGTCGTTTCCAAAACAACATGAGTTGTTTGACCAATGAGTCAGCTTGTTTAACCAAATGACCTTGGTCGTTTCACAAAACAATCCGTGCAGTACTGGTTTGTCACAACTCATTTTGTGGAAAAAACGACCCAACTTGTTTGGTGAAAAAACGACCAAGCTTGTTTTGTGTTCTCTCAAATCAATAGTATCTCATGCCCTTTATGAGCCCATTAAGTTCATAATTTGAAAATATGTAAAATATAAAGGTTTTTCTTCTCAAACTCTTCTTTGTAAGGAGTCTTGAATCAACTTATTTGGATATTAGATGAGAAAGTTATTCATAAATTATTGATGATTTGTCGATTGTCCAGTTTCCAAATATGGTATGTCTTGACACTTTTTTTACCTTCATATCATCAGGATTTGACAATTGCAAGAGAAACTAATATGTTCTCCTTTAAATTTCCTTTCTAATGGATCTAGAATTATCAAATTCGATATTTGGATATGGATGTTATGAATAAAACAAGTGGTGCGTCCCGCGCAGGACTGTTGCGTCCCGAACGGGACTGCTGCGTCTTCTACGCCCTTTATGAGCCCATTAGATTCCTGATTTGAAAATATAAAAACTATGAAAGTTTTGATTCTCAAACTCTTCTTTGTAACGAGTCTTGAATAATCTTATTTGGATATCGGCGGAGAAAGTTATGCATAAATTATTGATTTTTGTTGATTGTCGAGTTTCTAACTACGGTCTGTCTTGACACACGTTTTTCACCCCCTTATCATCGGAATTTGGAAAGTTGCAATAGAATAATATGTTTTACTTTCAATTGTCTTTCCAACGGATCTAGAATCATCAAATTTGGTGTTTGGATGTAGATGTTATGAAAAAACAGTTGTTCATCTTGAGCGGGACTGGTGCTTCTTCCACGCCCTTGGTGAGCCCATTAGGTTCCTAATTTGGAAATATGTTAAATCCAAATTTTTGCTTCTCCAAATCGTCTTTCTAACGAGTCTTGAATCAGATTATTTGGATATTGGAGGAGAGAGCTATGCACAAATTATTGATGATATATCGATTGTCCAGTTTCCAAAAATGGTCTGTCTTGACGCACGTTTTTGGCCCTCTTATCGTCGGAATATGGCAAGTTGTAAGTAACTAATATTTGCTCTTTTCAATTATCTTTCCAACGGATCTGGAATCATTAAATTCCATATTTTGATGTAGATGTTATGAATAAAAAAAGTGATACATCCCAGCGCGCGGTACTGGTGCGTCCCAACTTGTTACGTAGAAAAAATGACTAAGCTCGTTTGGTGGAAAAAACCAGCTCGTTTGCTAGAACGATCCAACTCGTTTGGTGAAAACGACCCAGGTTGTTCGGCTCGTTTATTGAAAACAAGTCAGCTCGATTGGTAGAATGACCCAACTTGTTTGATTATTTTTACAACTCGTTCATCTTGATTCAATGTGTTCATGTAACAAGTTCGTTTGTCATGTCTCAATGTTCGTGTGCATACAAGATAACTTGTAAAAAGTTGGTTTGTAATATTTTCAACTCGTTTGCCTTGATTGAATTTGAATCTAACAACGATTTGTTTCAAAATTAATAATTTTTTATAACAACGCAAATAATTCAGAAATGGAACATAAGAAGTTCACTTAAGAAATTAGATTGTATATATATTAATGTTCTAACACTACAAAATAATCATCCGTAATTGTACATGTTGTTAATTAAGTTGTCGATTGTAGAATAAATGGTTTCATGTCTTAGAGAGAAATATTTTTTTGTGTTAAAACAAGGCAGATTGTTAATTAAGTTGCAACGACCCAGCTCGTTTAGGGAAAACAAGTCAGTTCGTTTGGTGAAAATAAGACAACTCATTTGGTGAAAAAACTCGATCGTTGTTGCATCCAAGCGCGAGACTGGTGCATCGCAGCTTGTTTGGTAGAAAAAATGAACCAGCTCGTTTGGTGGAAAAAAACAAGCTCATTTGCAAGAACGACCCGACTTGTTTGGTGAAAACGACCCAACTCGTTTGGTGAAAAAGACAGTTCGTTCAGCTCGTTTGTCGAAAACAAGCCAACTCGTTTGGTAGAATGACCCAACTTGTTTTGTTATTTTTACAACTCGTTTATCTTGATTCAATGTGTCCATGTAACAAGTTGGTTTTGTCTCGTCTCAATGTTTGTGTGCGTATAAGTTAGCTTACAAGAAGTTGGTTTGTGATATTTTCAACTCGTTTGTCTTGATTGAATTAAATCTAACAACTGTGCCATAAAGTTGTTTCAAAATATAAGATTTTGCATAATAACGCAAATAATTCAGAAATAGAACATAAGAAGTTCACTTAAGAAATTAGATTGTATACATATTAATGTTCTAATGCTAAAAAATAATCATTCGTAATTGTATATGTTGTTAATTAAGTTGTTTAATGTAAAAAACAAATTGTTTCATGTCTTAGAGAGAAGTATATATTTTTTGTTAAAATGAGCCACGTTGTTAAATAAGTTGCAATGAACCAGCTCGTTTCGACCGAACGACCCAGCCCATTTAGTGAAAATGACCCAACCCGTTGGTGCGTCCTGTGCAGGACTGGTACGTCCCAGCTAATTTGGAAGGGCAAAACGATCCAACTTCTTTGGTGAAAAATGACAACTCGTTTGGTGGAAAAAACGACCCAACTCGTTTTTTGGTCTCTCAAATCACCACTATTCCACGCCATTTTTGAGCATATTAGGTTCATAATTTGGAAATATGTAAAATAAAAAAGTTTTGCTTATCAAAATATTCTTTTGAGAGAGTCTTGAATCACCTTATTTGGATATCAGAGTAGAGAGTTATATACAAATTATTGATGATCCATCAATTGTCCAGTTTCCATATATAATCTGTCTCGAGATACATTTTTCACCCTTGTATCATTTGAATTTGGCAAGTCATAAAGATATAAATATGTGCTCCTTTCAATTGTCTTTCCAATGGATCTAAAATCATCAAATTCTCTATTAGGATGTGAATGTTATGAATAAAATAACCTGAGTCGTTTGGTCGAACGATCCAACTTGTTTGGTGAAAACGATCTAGGTTGTTTGGTAATTTTTACAACTCATTTATCTTGAATCAATGTATGCATGTAACATGTTGATTTGTCCCGTCTCAATGTTTGTGTGTGTTCAAATTGACTTGTAACAAGTTGGTTTGTGATGTTTTCAACTCATTTATCTTAATTGCATTTGAATCTAACAACGATGACATAAAGTTGTTCAAAACATATAATTTTTCATAACAACGCAAATAATTCAGAAATGGAACATAAGAAGTTCATCTAAGAAATTAAATTGGTCACATATCAATATTCTAACACTCAAAACAATCATCCATAATTTTATAGGTTGTGAATTAAGTTGTCTTATGTATAACATCTTGTTTCTGTCTTAGGGAGAAGTATATTTTTTTGTTAAAACGAGTCAGGTTGTAAATTAAGTTGTAATGACCCAGCTCGTTTCGACCGAATGACCCAACTCGTTTGGTGAAAACGACCCAACTCGTTTGGTGAAAATGACCAAACTCGGTGGTGGGTCCCGTGTATGACTATTGCATCTTGCGCAGGACTGGAGCGTCCCAGCTCGTTTGGGGGAATATGACTCAACTCGTTTGGTGGAAAAAACGACCCAGCTCATTTTCTGTTCTCTCATATCACCAGTCTTCCATAGCCTTTATGAGCTCATTAGGTTTCTAATATGGAAATATGTAAAATATGAAAGTTTTGCTTCTCAAAATTGTCTTTGTAATAAGTCTTGAGTCACCTTATTTGGATACTGGAGGAGGGAGTTATTCAAAATTATTGAAGATTTGTCGATTGACCAGTTTCCAAATGCAGTCTGTCTTGATACATGTTTATTTACCTTTGTATCATTGGAATTTGGCAAGTTGTAATAGAAACAAATATGTGCTCAGCAGTCCTCCGCGCCTTTTATGAGCTCATTTACTTCCGGATATGCAAATATGTCAAATATCAAAATTTTGAATCACCTTATTTGGATATCGGAGGAGAGATCGAGTTATGCACAAATTATTGAAGATTTGTCGATTATCCAGTTTCCAAATACGATCTGTCTTGAGGCATGTTTTTCACCATTGTATTTGGAATTTGGCAAGTCATAATGAAAAGAATATGTGCTCCTTTCAATTTTATTCCCAACGGATCTAGAATCATAAAATTCTTTATTTGGATTTGGATATTATGAATAAAATAATGGTGCATCACGCGTGGGACTGTTGCGTCTCGAGTGGGATTGGTGCGTCTTCCACGCCATTTATGAGCACACTAGGTTCGTAATTTGGAAATATTTAAAATATGAAAGTTTTGCTTCTCAAAATCTTCTTTATAACGAGTCTTGAATCACCTTATGTGGATATCAGAGGAGAGAGTTATGCATAAATTATTGATAATTTGTCGATGGTCAAGTTTCCAAATACGGGTTGTCTTGACACTCGTTTTCATTATCGTATCATCGGAATTCGACAAGTTATAAGAGAAACGAATATGTTCTCCTTTTAATTATCTTTTCAACAGATCTGGATGTTGTGAATAAAAGGACATAACTCATTTAGTCGAACGACCCAACTCGTTTGGAAAAATGACACAACTCATTTTCTGTTCTCTCAAATAAGCAGTCTTCCATGCCCTTTATGAGTTTATTAGGTTGCTAATATGTAAATATCTAAAGTATCAAAGTTTTGTTTCTCAAAATCTTCTTTGTAACGAGTATTGAATTGCCTTATTTGGATATCAAAGGAGAGAGTTATGCACTAAATATTGAAGACCTGTCGATTCTTCAGTTTCCAAATACAATAAGTCTTGAGACATGTTTTTCACCATTGTATCATCGGAATTTTGCAAGTCATAAAAAAGGAATATGTGTTTCTTTAAATTATCTTTCCAATGAATCTAGAATCATCAATTCCATATTTGGATGTGGATGTTATGAATAAAACAAGTGGTGCATCACACGTGGGACTGTTGCGTCCCAAGCGGGATACACTTGCGTCCCGTGCGGGACTGGTGTGTCTTCCACGTCATTTATGAGCTATTAGATTCTTAATTTGGAAATATGTAAAATATGAAAGTTTTGCTTCTCAAAATCTTCTTTATAACGAGTCTTGATCACCTTATTTGGATATTGGAGGAGATGAGTTATGCACATATTATTAATGATCTGTCGATTGTGATGTTAACAAATATGGTCTGTCTTGACACACGTTTTCACCCCCATATCATCAGAATTTGACAAGTTGTGAGAGAAATGAATATGTTATCTTTTGAATTGTCTTTTCAACAGATCTCCAATCATCAAATTCCGTATTTGGATGTGTATATTATGAATAGAATGACCCAACTTGTTTGGTCGAACGACGTAGCTTGTTTGGAAAAAATGACTCAGTTTGTTTTCTGTTCACTCAAATTAGAAAATTTCTTCGCCCTTTATGAGCTCATTAAGTTTCTAATATGGAAATATGTAAAATATAAAAGTTTTTCTTCTCAAAATCTTCTTTATAACGATTCTTAAATCACCTTATTTGGATATAGAGAGTTATAGACAAATCGTTGAAGATTTGTTGACTGTCCAGTTTCCAAATACAATATGTCTTGAGACACGTTTCACCATCGTATCATCGGAATTTGGCAAGTCATAAGAGAACGATTATGTGCTCTTTTCAAATTTTTTTCTAACGGATCTGAATCATCAAATTCCGTATTTGGGTGTGAATTTAATGAATAAGACGACCTAGCTTGTTTGGTCAAACGACCCAGCTCATTTGGTGAAAACGACCCAGCTCGTTTGATCGAAAACGATCCAGGTCGTTCGGAGAAATATATTGGGAGAGAGAGGTGAGAGAAATATGGATGTAGGTAAGAAGAGTGATATGATTTGTAATTAAGGCAAAAATAACCAGGGTAAATGTGACATTTGATTTTTTTTATGGTCAGAAAACGTCAATGACCCTCAAATAAATAGTCCTTCAGTCAATGAGCTTATAAATTATTTTTGGTTTTTAGTTCTATCAAGTATTTTGGAGGATACAACATGTTTTTCTTTTTTAGTTTTATATGGAATGGAAGTGAGAAATTGTTTCAAGTTGAGGTTTCCGTCGAATATTTTTCATATTTTCTTGTATTTATTCCTAGATTTCTTGCGTGGGTACACCACAAAATCATCCGTGTTTCTTTATCCGTGGGAACACATCTTAACCATTGATCTTACTTAACCATTGATCTTACTTACGTAGACCTCCTAACCATACGATATGAATTTGCATCTCTACGCATCTACAATTACTGTTATGACAACGTTATTTTGACGTTACATTTATTTTAACTCTATTTATGTTTATCACAAATTACTTTAATCATAAATAGTTAGGATTCCTAAACTTATAGTAATTGAAATAATTTAGAATTAAAAAGAATATTTAAGAAATATTTAAATAATATATTTTAAAAATATATTTAGATAATATTTTAAAAAATAAATATTTTAGCTCTAAATTATCCAGGTATTCTATTAATTACAGATAATCCCTCTCAACAATGTGACCAATTTACTTAACCCTAATAAAGTTTAAAACGTTACACTTAGTTCCTTTCAACTTTCAGTTTTTTAACACTTTACATCATTTTCCACCAATAATATCATTATTTTTTGATTTTTTTGCATTGTTTTAAATATTACTCTTGACAACTCTATGACAAATAGAAGTGGAGAACCACACTAGATGGAAAAATAAAACAGTAGTGCATCGAGCTCCACAATTAAGTGCTCCTGAGGTGACCCAAGAATCAACCTCACTGGGACCGGACCTCCCAGATCCTCTCCAATGGCATTCGATCAGCCACTTCCTATCCTTTTGTTGCTAATTGGGATTAGATTTTGCAACTCGGAGGAGGCTGCCAAAACCTAGCGAAAATTCGAGACATCCATCATAAACTTATTTATGATTTGAATGCAATTAGAGACCTAATTGCCAAATCTAAAGACTAGATGATTTAGATCATCTTGGATTATGACTCTTAGTGATTGCTACATTTCAATAAGAAGATACTAACATGTCATGAAACATTACATGGATACACCCAGGGGCGGACCCAAGACGATATTGAGGGGTGGGTACCCTTTAAAAATATATATCAACCCGAAAATAATATAATAATTAAAAAAAATTATATTAAGTTCAAACATGTTTGTTACAAGGTAATCATACGAGGTATCATGCTTTGATATTTTTTCATTATAAATTCATCACTAATCGTATCGAAAATCACAAATTTCTCAAAAGCAAACACTAAATCGGAGGAGCTATTTTATTCTTCAATCAAAATTCGTAATCAAATAGTAAATCAAGCCAAAAATGCAATTCAAAAAAGAAGATAGATCTTACAAATTCATAGGAACCCCCGGGGATCAAAGGCGAGACTAGAGAGCAAGCTCTCGCCGTCCCACACACCTTTGATCTCTGCTGGCGAGACGAGTATCGTCCCACACACTAGCAGAAGAGACCACCACGGACTTGGTTTGGGGGACGAGGTCCACCACCACTCGTTCCACCAGTGGCGGGAGAGAGTACCTGACCTGCGGGTGGATTGAGGCTGGTGAAGGCGTGCCACGTGCGCGTGGCTCGTTGAGATGGAGAAGCGCGGAGGGAGAGCCGGGCAGGGCGGGTGGACTGGATACACCAATCAAACACTCCAGCAATCATAATTAAACTAGATTTTGAAAAAACATTCGACAAAGTAAATTGGAATTTCACTTTTAAACTGTCTTCGAGGAATTGCTTGGTCAGATTTGCTTGTCAAATGGATTGAAGCATGCATCTCATCAAGTTAATTCTCCGTTTTTGTGAATGGATCAACTCAATGATATGTTAAGGCTTCCAATAGACTTCTACAAGGAGATCCATTATCTCGATTACTTTTCATTTTGGTCACAAATACTATCAAATATGATATCCCCGAGTTGAAGTAAATCGCATCTTTAGTGGGATCAATATATATAGGGGGATCGAGTACATCAATCTGCATTCAACGATATGCGGATGATACAATTATCTTCTAAAACCAAACCGGACAAATAATATATTATAAATTTAACTCGAATCCTTTTTATATTTGAAGCTATCTCGGGTCCAAAGATAGATTATGCTAAGATAGGCAATGTGTACTATCTCCAACACGTACGCCAACAAAATAAGACCTTGAGAAGTACATCACAACATTGTGGTTGAGTTGAAATTGAACCATAAACCGCGTGACAGAAGTCCATGCAAATAAGTTTCCACAAACAAACACATAAACTTTGATAAAACAAACAAACAAAGTTCAAATGACTTCTATAGGAAGGAAAAAGTTGGCTCCCTTTGTCATTGTCACAGATGGGATGAAGAAAGTAGAGTTTCTTGACATATTGTAACGTCCTCAAACACAGCGGAAAATTTCAAATTTAAATTATACAATCAACGAGGACATTACGAAAGAAATACACACACTGGTGCACCAACATATAATATATATATGTGAACGAGTTTACAAAAGAATGTGATTACATCAAAAGATCATATACAGAGAATATACATAAGTAATCACAACCACCTCAAAATGTAGGGAAGCAGGATCAGGTCTCGAGTGCTCCCTCCGCCGACGCCACCCACCTAACGTCGCTCTCGGCCTGAAAGCAGACAATGAATGCCTGAGTTTCCAGGAGGAAACCCAGTATGCCAAACCCTAACACATATATGGACAGAAATGAAATGTGCAAGGAAACATAAAACACCACAACAGAAACACCCGCTAAGTTCCCGGGACCTCTCTCCAGGCCATAGCCCAACAACACGGGTCTCAAGGGTCCTCTCACCCCAACCCACCAACACACGTGCACACAAGGCACCGCCGGTCCAAAACACGGCCACACAACCCCCTTATTGTCTCAGTGTTACCGGAGCCACGGTTTTGCATCATTCGCCGGAGCCACGACTTTGCCTCATTCGCCGGAGCCACGGCCACAAATCACAACCCGTGTCACCACTAATCGCTATAGGGTCGGAATGTCTGTGCCGTCGCCCCAAAAGGGCCGGAGACCCGTTGCCTTCTAGCCAATCAATAACAATACACACACACACAAAAACAGTGTAAAACGGTCGAACAAAACATGGCTTCCGGTCGACCGATCCTCACCCAGAGAACTGGCCCAACCAAAAAACCCGCCAAACGGTCGACCGACAAAGGGGTCCCGGTCGACCGAAAAGCACCAATAGAAATCCATTTTCGCAATCAACAGTAAAACGGTCGAACAACCGAACCCTATCGGTCGACCGAAAACCACCAGTAGAACTCACCCAGAGTCCTCACATCACGGTCGACCGAAACCACACTTCCGGTCGACCGGCCATTTAGTTAACTTAAACGTCGGTCGAACGAGTCAAACAGGCGGTCGACCGTTTAGATGGTCAACGCCCCAACCGACCTACAACAGTACTTTCGGTCGACCGGCAAAGGGGTCCCGTTCGACCGAAAATACACAGGACGTTTTCTCTCACTAAAAATTGCACAACCGGTCGACCGCCCAAAAGGGCATCGTTCGACCGGTGCGAGGGATTCGCCCAAATTACACTATAACCGGTCGACCGAACCAAAACACCGGTCGACCGTTTATAGTTCAGAAACGGCTGTGCAGGTCCGACGAGCCCGAAACGGCCTACCGTCGACCGCTCCCACTCCCACACTAACACTAGGTGAGCTTGAAAGCAAGTTTGACATACCTTAAGGCTTGAAGAAGCCTTTGAAGAAACGACGGCGAGCTTTTCCACGATAAACTCGAACTCCGGCGAACACAACGACGATCCCCGTACTTCTGGCGTCTCCAACAGCCCCCTCGCCTCCACAAATGCCGACGAAACTCTGATGGAGAGAGAGACGCGTCTAGAGAGAGAGAGAGTGAGTGAGAGAGAAGAGAACGCGAGTGAGAGAGTGAGGAGAGAGAGTAAAACCAACCTTTATATACTTTTCTCCGACTCGATCTCAGCCGTCCATCTCAATCCATCACTAATCCTCTCCTAAACACAATTAAGAACAGTAAGCAAGGGTTAGGGTCTAACAATCCACCCTCCTTAAAAGAATTTCGCCCACGAAATTAAATCCAGTGCTTACCAAACAGCTCCGGATACGACTTCCGGACTTCCTCCTCAACCTCCCAAGTAGCCTCTCGCTCAGAGTGATGCTGCCACCTGACCTTAACCATATGAATCGTCCTCCTCCTGAGCTGGTGATCCATCCGATCCACAATCTCTACCGACCTCTCCTCAAGAGACAAATCCTGCTGGATCTCTGGAACCTCAATCTGAATCACATGAGAAGGATCTGACACGTACTTCCTCAGCATCGAAACGTGGAAGACGTTATGAAGACCAGAAAACTGTCGCGGCAACGCAATCCGGTAGGCGACCTCTCCAACTCGGTCCAAAATCTCGAACGGCCCAATGTACCTCGGACTGAGCTTCCCCTTCTTCCCGAATCTCATGACCCCACGCGACGGTGAGATCTTCAGAAAGACATGATCGTCGACCTCAAAAATCAATACTCGCCTACGCCGATCCGCGTAGCTCTTCTGCCTGCTCTGAGCTGTCGCTAGTCGCTGCCTGATCACATCAACCTTTTCAGCATACGCCTGTATAATCTCAGGCCCGACTAACTGCCTCTCGCCTACCTCACTCCAGCACACCGGTGATCTGCACGGCCTCCCGTACAAAGCCTCGTACGACGCCATCCCAATACTCGCATGGTAGCTGTTGTTGTAGGCGAACTCAATCAACGACAAGTGCTCATCCCAGTGCCCTGCCCAATCCAGAGTGCACGCTCTCAGCATGTCCTCTAACGTTTGAATAGTCCTCTCTGACTGACCGTCTGTCTGCGGGTGAAATGCTGTACTGAACTTCAGACGAGTACCCAGAGCCTGCTGCAAACTCCCCCAGAATCTGGAAGTGAACCTCGGATCTCGATCTGAAATGATACTCACTGGCACCCCATGCAGTCTGACGATCTCCTCAATATACAATCTCATAAGACCCTCCAAAGGTAGAGTAGTCCGGATGGCCAGAAAATGTGCCGATTTGGTCAGTCGATCGACTATAACCCAAATCGCGTCATGGGAGCTCCTCGTCTTCGGCAACCCGGTGACGAAATCCATCGTCACATGCTCCCACTTCCACTCAGGTAGCTCTATACTCTGTATCGGTCCCGCTGGTCTCTGGTGCTCGATCTTCACCTGCTGGCAAACCAAACACCTAGCCACAAAATCAGCCACATCACGCTTCATCCCTCGCCACCAGAAGTTCCGCTGCAGATCCTTATACATCTTCGTACTCCCCGGGTGAATGGAATATCTGGCTCGGTGTGCCTCCTCCATGATGTCATCTCTCAGCGCATCGACCTTCGGCACCCAGATCCGACTCCTGAACCTCAGACCTCCATCCACTCCCACAGTGAAGTCCGACCCATCTCTGGCAGCTGACTGTAGCAGACTAGTCAAATCCTCATCCCTGTGCTGAGCCTGGACAACTCGACTGACGGTCTGCGGCTCCACTCGAAGACCCGCAATCACTGCTCCCCCCGAGCTCTCGGTGAACGGCCTCCACTCTGACAATGTCTCGAGTAGCCTCCACTCCTGAATACACAAACTCGCAGCTGACACCTCCACTTTCCTGCTCAGCGCGTCTGCAACTAAATTCGCCTTCCCCGGATGATAGGAGATGGTGAAATCAAAATCCTTAATCAGCTCAAGCCACTTGCGCTGCCTCATATTCAGCTCCTTCTGTGAAAACAGGTACTTCAGACTCTGATGATCCGTGAAGACTTCGAACCGCTCACCATACAAATAGTGACGCCAAATCTTCAGAGCATGAACCACGGCTGCCAACTCTAGATCGTGAGTGGGGTAATTCTTCTCGTGGACCTTCAACTGCCTCGAAGCATACGCCACCACCTGCCCGTGCTGCATCAGTACACAACCCAAACCAACACCTGAGGCGTCGCTGTAAATCACATAACCTCCGCTGCCGCTGGGAAGAGTCAGAACTGGAGCAGTCGTCAACCGACTCTTCTGTTCCTGAAAACTGTCCTCGCAATTCTGGGACCAAACAAACTTCACTCCTTTCTTCGTCAGCGCTGTCAGTGGTGAAGCAAGTCTCGAGAAGTCTTTGATGAACCGGCGGTAGTAACCCGCCAATCCAACAAAACTCCTAATCTCAGTCACACTCGTCGGGGCTCTCCACTGCGTCACTGCCTCGACCTTCGCTGGATCCACTGATATCCCAGCTCCTGACACGATGTGCCCCAAAAATGCAACACTGTGAAGCCAGAACTTGGACTTCGAAAACTTGGCATACAGCTGCTGATCTCTCAGAATGCCAAGTACAATCCTCAGATGCTCCCGGTGCTGATCCATATCTGGTGAATAGACTAAAATATCGTCCACGAAGACAATCACGAAACGGTCGAGATACTGACTGAAAGTCCTATTCATCAGATCCATAAATGCTGCAGGCGCGTTCGTCAACCCGAACGGCATCACCAGAAACTCAAAGTGCCCGTACCTCGTCCGAAAAGCTGTCTTCTGGACATCTGCCTCTCTGATCCTCAACTGATGGTACCCAGATTGCAGATCAAGCTTCGAGAACACCTTCGCTGACTGCAACTGGTCAAACAGGTCCTCGATCCTGGGCAAAGGATACTGATTCCTCACAGTAACCTTATTCAGCATCCGGTAATCTATGCACATCCGCAACGAGCCGTCCTTCTTCTTCACAAAAAGAATCGGCGCACCCCACGGTGAGATACTGGGTCGGATAAACCCAGTATCCATCAGAACCTGTAACTGCTTCTTCAGCTCCGACAACTCTGCAGGCGCCATCCTGTACGGAGCCTTCGACTGCGGTGTAGCCCCAGCTACCAAATCAATGCCGAACTCTATCTCTCTGTGAGGTGGTAGACCAGAGACATCATCAGCAAACACCTCGGGAAAATCCTGAACAATCTCGATGTCCTCCAGCCTCCTCATCTCTGGGTCTGGAACTACCAAGGTGGCCACAAAAGCCCTGCAACTCTGCTGAATCAACTTCCGAGCTCTAACCGAAGAAACAATCAACCGACTCCCGCGGTCCTTCAATCCTCTGATCAGAAGATCAGGCCAACCTCGCCTCGGAATCAAAATCTTCTTATCACGACACAAGACTCGGACGTCGTACTGGGACAACCAATCAATCCCGAGTATAACATCGAAGTCCACCATCGGTAGCAAGACCAGGTCAGCCGGAAATTCCTGGTCTCCCGAAGCAATCGTGGTGCCGGGAAGAAATCTCCCCACAGTGCCCACCAAACCCAGGGGTGTGCTGACTTCCAAAGTGGCAGTCAACATCGCAGGGGTACGGCCCAACACGCTCACAAACTGCTCAGAGATAAACGAGTGTGTGGCCCCAGAGTCAAACAACACCCTAGCTACCACATCTGCAACAAGTAGCGTACCTTCCACCACCGTGCTCGCATCCCTAGCCTCCTCCGTCTGGATAGTGAATACGCGACCTGCTCTCTTCCCCTGCTGGGGTGGTGCTGCAGAACGACTCGGTCCAGCTCCACTAGCTGTGGATGATCCCGGCCGAACAATAGGCCCACCCGGCCTACTCGGGCAAGAACGAACAAAGTGACCCAGCTGGCCACAACCATGACACGCGCCAGAGCGGGGCCCGCAACCGCGTCCCGGATGAACTCCACCACACTGCCTGCACTGCCCAGCCTGCGGTGGTCCACCTCCGTCAATCCGAGGCCTCTTCCCTGGATTCCCTGACAACTGACTCACCGGACGCACTCCGGTCTTCACCTGCGACCTCCTAGCCTCCTCAATGTCCTGGCTATTCTGATCCATGTTGGTCGCGAACTTCACAGCGTCTGCTAACGTCTGTGGCATGCTCGTGGTAACATGGGCCTTGAACTGCGGCCTCAGACCGTGCACAAACCTCCGAGCCCTCTGCTCCTGCGTCACATAAATCTCTGGACAGTATCGCTCCAAAGCGTGAAATTTGCTGATGTAGGCAGCCAGAGTCATGTCCCTCTGCTCTAAAGCCAGGAACTCCTCTCTCTTCCTGTCACGGGCGTGCTGCGGAAAGTACTGCTGGTTGAACTCCACCAAGAACTCCTCCCAGCTCAACTCCTCACTGTCCTCGAACACCACAGCAGAAGTGGATCTCCACCAGTTGGCTGCGCCACCGTCCAACAGGTAAGTGGCCAGATCCACCTTCCTCTCAGGAGGACACCCAATCGCCCGAAATATCTTCTGGATCTTAAAGACCCAGTCCTCTGCTGCCTCAGGGTCGCCGCTACCATCGAAGGATGGGGGATACTGACGCATAAACCGATCCAACACTACGCCTGCTCCTCCCTGATCAGCCTGGGCGGATTGGAACTCGAGAATCTCGCCCAATCTACCCAGCGTGCCCTGGAGCGTCCTCAGCTCCTCACCTCTACTCCCCTCACCCACCTCATCACTGGTGCTACGGTCTCGGGGAGAAGGTCTCACACGCCTCGGAGCCATCTACACAGGAGACACAAAACATGAATGAGAACAATGCATGCATGATTGACACAACTCTAAGGGTGGTTCCATTGGACGAAGACACTGAAACTGACCGCTCTGATACCAAGTTGTAACGTCCTCAAACACAGAGGAAAATTTCAAATTTAAATCATACAATCAACGAGGACATTACGAAAGAAATACACACACTGATGCACCAACATATAATATATATATGTGAACGAGTTTACAAAAGAATGTGATTACATCAAAAGATCATATACAGAGAATATACACAAGTAATCACAACCACCTCAAAATGTAGGGAAGCAGGATCAGGTCTCGAGTGCTCCCTCCGCCGACGCCACCCACCTAACGTCGCTCTCGGCCTGAAAGCAGACAATGAATGCCTGAGTTTCCAGGAGGAAACCCAGTATGCCAAACCCTAACACATATATGGACAGAAATGAAATGTGCAAGGAAACATAAAACACCACAACAGAAACACCCGCTAAGTTCCCGGGACCTCTCTCCAGGCCATAGCCCAACAACACGGGTCTCAAGGGTCCTCTCACCCCAACCCACCAACACACGTGCACACAAGGCACCGCAAGTCCAAAACACGGCCACACAACCCCCTCATTGCATCAGTGTTACCGGAGCCACGGTTTTGCATCATTCGCCGGAGCCACGGCTTTGCCTCATTCGCCGGAGCCACGGCCACAAATCACAACCCGTGTCACCACTAATCGCTATAGGGCCGGAATGTCTGTGCCGTCGCCCCAAAAGGGCCGGAGACCCGTTGCCTTCTAGCCAATCAATAGCAACACACACACACACACAAAAACAGTGTAAAACGGTCGAACAAAACATGGCTTCTGGTCGACCGATCCTCACCCAGAGAACTGGCCCAACCGAAAAACCCGCCAAACGGTCGACCGACAAAGGGGTCCCGGCCGACCGAAAAAGCACCAGTAGAAATCCATTTTCGCAATCTACAGTAAAACGGTCGAACAACCGAACCCTATCGGTCGACCGAAAACCACCAGTAGAACTCACCCAGAGTCCTCACATCACGGTCGACCGAAACCACACTTCCGGTCGACCGGCCATTTAGTTAACTTAAACGTCGGTCGAACGAGTCAAACAGGCGGTCGACCGTTTAGATGGTCAACGCCCCAACCGACCTACAACAATACTTTCGGTCGACCGGCAAAGGGGTCCCGTTCGACCGAAAATACACAGGACGTTTTCTCTCACTAAAAATTGCACAACCGGTCGACCGCCCAAAAGGGCATCGTTCGACCGGTGCGAGGGATTCACCCAAATTACACTATAACCGGTCGACCGAACCAAAACACCCGTCGACCGTTTATAGTTCAGAAACGGCTGTGCAGGTCCGACGAGCCCGAAACGGCCTACCGTCGACCGCTCCCACTCCCACACTAACACTAGGTGGGCTTGAAAGCAAGTTTGACATACCTTAAGGCTTGAAGAAGCCTTTGAAGAAACGACGGCGAGCTTTTCCACGATAAACTCGAACTCCGGCGAACACAACGACGATCCCCGTACTTCCGGCGTCTCCAACAGCCCCCTCGCCTCCACAAATGCCGACGAAACTCTGATGGAGAGAGAGACGCGTCTAGAGAGAGAGAGAGAGTGATGAGAGAGAAGAGAACGTGAGAGAGAGAGTGAGGAGAGAGAGTAAAACCAACCTTTATATACTTTTCTCCGACTCGATCTCAGCCGTCCATCTCAATCCATCACTAATCCTCTCCTAAACACAATTAAGAATTGTAAGCAAGGGTTAGGGTCTAACACATATTGTTTGTTATAATGTTTTTTTGAGATGCACAAGAAATGTTAAGACTGCCACTGTTGTTTGTTTTTGGGTTTGTTGACTACACTCGTGTCAATTTCGATTTATAACTCAGATGTCTTCCAAACCATGCATGTGGCTTTCGAATTAAACTATCTGGTTAGTGGTTATGATCAGCATTTATATAATTGCAGTCTTGCAAAGTTATGTCCGGGGATTGGATCAATGAAGTCCACCGGGCATGACTTAGTAGTCGAAAATGACCAATGAACGACTTTAACGGTTGTGTTTGGTTCACTGTAATTGAAGGTGTAATGTAACTTCTGATTGCATTCAATTGTTTAAAGATCCAATTTTTTCCTCTCCGTATGGTATTACATAAAAATATAAATAAATACTGCATAAAAATATAACTTGCTACTTTTTTTATGGCAGCAGCGAAGTCATTTTGGCATTTAGATTCCCGTGAAAAAATGTCACCTGGCTTTGGTCTTCACTAGAAATCTCAACCATAGTCCCTGCAAACGAAAACTTCTCCTCGTCAGTATTGTAGGCATTTACAATATTTCCTAGAAGTATTGTCCTCGCCAAGATGGAAGAAGTATCCGAATGGTGTGTCATTAAGATGCCTCCGGTGCTCATTTCACAAAGACTAACAAATTGAATTGAAATTTGTGATGAAGGCGTTCGGATAACCTGATACCTGGATGATAGGAAGGATGAACATCTAATTACAAGCTAAATTTCCTAATAAATGCGGAATTAAAAATAAATATGGAGAAATGCTATATATCAACCACCGTGAAATAATCCTCTCATCGAGTTCTGATCGATCCTCAGATCTCTACTCGAGTATCCACTAATTTCTTCGTTCCGAGTCGAGATAAAGCCTCTACTTGTAACGCCCCGAAACAGCGGAAAAATTCAAAACTTTAAAAGATAGATATCAAGCACGAGGGACGTTACGAAACACACACACACACACATATATATAACCGGTGGTGCACCGTATACTACAAGATGTCAAAGGTATGATTGCATCAACAAAAGATATACAACATATACATGTGTAATCATGACAACCACAAAAGCAAGAAAAGCAGGATCCGGTCAAGGTACTCCCGCCCTCAGTCACCACCTCCTAAAGACGCTTACGACCTGAAATGCAACCATAAAACTATGCCTGCGTTTCCCATAAGGAAACCCCGTATGCCAAACTCCTAAAAACACGAATAGGACAAATACATGACATGAAATGAAAAATACAATAAATTACAACTGCCACCGTCCAACTGGGTTCTCGGGACCTCTCTCCCAACCACAACCGACACAACAACACGGGTCTCAAGGGTCCTCTCACCCCAACCCCACAATCACACGTGCACACAAGGCATCGCCGGGAAATCATCGACCAAACGGGTCTCAAGGGTCCTCTCACCCCAACCCTACAACAACTCAAGCACACAAGGCACCACCGGAAAATCATCGACCACAAACCACCCATGCACACCAAGCACCCGCTCCTTAGAACCACAACCACGATCTCTCTCGGGCCGGAATGTCCGTACTGTCGCCCCAAAAAGGTTGGGGACACGTTGCCCTCAAGAAGATCAAAACCACAAACAACTCCAGCAACAGACACAAACTGGGCAGAAATGGTCGACCGAACACCACAACCGGTCGACCGAAACCCCACACCCATTATGGTTCCAACCGAAACAACAAACAACCGGTCGAACGACAAAGAGTACCCCTTCAACCGAAAACAACCAGTAAAATCCACTTCTCGCCCCCAAAAAACACAAATGGCTGAAGAAACCAGAAACCACGGTCGACCAGAAAAAAGGCACTAAATTCAGGTTTCGAACCAAATTATATCGGTCGACCAGAATAATAAACGGTCGAACATAATTTAAGTTATCATAAGTCGTCGGTCGAACGGGGTCACATGGCGTTTGACCGTTTTGTGGTCTACACCCCCAACCGCCATAAAACAGTGTTTTCGGTCGAACGACAAAGGGGACCCCATTCGACCAAAAACAACCAAAGTCCTCATCTTCTTCACAAAAACACCACGATCGGTCGACCAATACAAGAACCGGTCGACTGTTCCAGTGCAGAACTCAGCTGCACACCAACTCCAACGAGCCTTTTAGCCTACCCTCGACTACTCCAACACCCACACAACTTAGGTGAGTAAGGAAAACAAAGCTTGACATACCTTTAAGGCTTGAATTTCCTTAGAAGAACAACCGCGACCGTTTCCACGCCAATGAGCTACCTCCGGAGAATTCCTCCCGAGTAATGATCAGCCCAACTCCGACAAACGCGACCACAACTCCGTGCGCGATCTTCACCCGACCTTGTTGGAGCCTCAATAAGCTTGAGCGAAAAGACTAGAGAGTGAGAGAAAATTGAGATACGAGTGAGAGAGAGGCAACAAATCTCGGCCGTCCACCTCAAACCTCTCCATTTCATCACCCTAAACCTGATCAAAACACTAATCAAGGATTAGGATCTCACACTACCATCCGAACCTTGTGAACACCATCGTCTTGCTTGATTTCACCTCTCCCAACCCGAGAGGGAGCTTCCTCGAAGCTTTACAACTTTGGTGATTCTTGAATATGGAATTGGAATAACTAACACTCTAGACTTGAGCACACTTGGATATGATAAGAAGTGATACATGATGAGAATTAAATTTATTCCGCAAGTGCACGGCGTCAATGGAGACGTGGCAAATACGGGTCGAACACAAGGAGGGAGAGATTTTGTTATTAGTGTGATTTCGATTGGGGGAAAGAAGGAGAGAAGAAATAATTTGGTTTTGAGATTTTTGGGTTTTAATTATCTAAAGAAAGAACAAGAACAATTAAAATTAAAACAAGAACAAAGATGTGAATTCCGTCGGGTGGAGGTTTAGATTTAAGGTTTAGATTAGAGAATTTAGAAACTTATAATAAATCATATTATTTATAAAGCATTACATGATAAATGATTTAACATAAACTCAAGTAATCAAAATATACTAACACGAAATTAAAATAATAACATTCATTCATCTTCTCTTCACCCTAATCCGTCACCTCCACCCTTTGGAAGGAGTTAGAAACTCATAGAGGGAGGAAGAAGGGGTCCTTGAGACATTACAAAAGAAAACTAAAATTAAGAAATAAAAGACAGAATTTTATTAATGAAAAGGAAGAATACACAACTAAGATTAAGAATAAAAACTACCACCAAAGACTAAGGACCCTTCTAACATCGTTCTCGGGTCTATTTATAGTTGCTACAAGGGATCTAGGTATAATATTGGAAAGTACACGTGTCCAGACACGACTGGACGAAATTGGAGCACACGGATCGACTAGGGGGCGGCGGAATCGCCGCATGGTGTGTGTGATCTGCGGCGGAATCGCCGCACATCATGCTCTGATTTGGTCCAGATTTTGGTTGAATGTTTATGGTATGATTTGATCCTCCTTTACGCGTCTGGATTGATTCTTTTCATTCTTTTGAGCTCCGGATTAATTCCTTCACATATTTGGAGATATACATTGATTTTTCTATATATTTTCTCCAAGAGAATAAAAGCTACTCGTGATTTGCATTTAGGTCCTTGACTTTTTGCAGTTAAGTCCCCGGCTACTTTTGTGCTTAAGTCCTTGTTCTTTTTTTGCAATTAGGACTTGAATGCTTTTATGCTTGGATACATTTCCATTCGTAACCCGATAATCTTGAACTTGGTCTTTATGATAGAAATGAGTCTTTTGCACGCGTTTATGCTCGGGATGTGGGTAAATTGCATTCAGGTCCCTGTAATCTGTAAATAAGACTAAACACATACCTTAGTAGCATTTATTGATGTAAAAGTAATCTAAATGAAAGACATATGATGCAATGTATGCAATGCATCAAATACCCCCACACCTAGATTTTGCTAGTCCCTAGCAAAACAGAAAATAATAAAAATAAAAACAGGGAAATCCTAACTCATTTTCGTAGGAATCACGGTTGCACTTAGCATGTGCAACAAGCCTTTAAACCTCCTTGTTGCCAAGGAGGACGAGTTTTGTCTCGTGAGGGTTTTCAGCGGATATACCCACAAAATCCTGAATCAACATTTCATTAATAGTTCTCAATATCCCTACCTCAACCTTATACATCGCACTGAGAATTATTGCATGCACATTATATAAATCTAACTCATTAAAAATATGACTTGGTCTTTGTTCCGCCAACATTCACACCACTAACCCTTCTACACATGTTTATCACTTGAATTATTTTGCACGCCTCCTCTGGTGGTGAAGTATCATTCGGATCAACCATGGCATGTATCATTCTTTTAGCTTTGGGCCTAGAGTATTTTTTTTTCTTCCGTGATTCAACACATTTGCTTTTTGACACTTTTACCCTTTTTGCATTCGTGTAGCGAGTTTGGTCGATAATCCCGAGCTGGTAGACTCAAGTTACCGGGTTTCAAGATACCCCTACGGACCAGTGACTCAAAGGCTTGAGCTTTTGTAATCATTTTGCAAAATGTGTTTTCTTCACTTTATTCCTTTATTTTTATTTTTATTTTCCTCAAGGCTTAATTGCTATTAGAAGTCCACACTTCCCGGTATATTTTCCTCAACCTCTGCTTTTTATCAACCACTTCAAAGATTTGATTCATCCAATTTAAGTGCATACATGTCTTAAAGGGCAATGTGTTATTTCTTTGGAGCTTAGATTTATGTCATAATTTCTACAAGCAGAACTATATAATAAGGAACAAAAACTCAATGCAATTTGTACATGCGTTTTGGCAGTTCAATCTTAAGCTATGTCATGAAACATTGTTTTTTTTAAGAAATAAAAGACAGATCTATAGATAAATATATACATAAACACCCCCCCACACCTAAATCATGCATTGTCCTCAATGTATGCAAATATAAAGCAAATGCACTTATTACCTTGGTGAATTGCGGTGGAAGGATGAAATTTGCTCAAAGTCAACCATAGTCAGAATTGGATTGGATGACACCATATTGGTGCATGTATCCAGTTGAATTGTTCCCCATGTTGCAATGAGATTCCTGAGTCACAGGTTCCACACCCCTCACATAAATTGGTTCTCTTATTTGTTCGAGTGACGGTGGGTGTGTAGATGAATTTCTCCCTTTTTTCTTACTTCCTTTTTGATTTTGTGATGATTCAGAAATATTATAGATTCGTGATTTCATCACAACGTCACTTTGATTGCATATTATTTCTGGCTCACTATCAATATGAAAGATATTAAATTCAGCTTTTAAGTTCCCAAAAGATAATTGCATGAGCCCATTACGACAATTTATCAATGCTTCCGAAGTGGCTAAAAAGGGTCTGCCTAGAATTACAGGGATTTGTCGGTTAGGATTTACAACAGGTGCAGTATCTAGTACGACAAAATCCACTGGGTAAATGAAGTCACCAACCTTGATCAAAACATCCTCTACTATACCTCTTGGCTTCTTAATAGAACAAACAGCAAATTGAAGGGTTGTCTTAGAGGGTTTTAGTGGACCAAGGTTCATTTGCTCATAGACAGAGTATGTGAGTAGGTTAACACTAGCACCAAGGTCTAGAAGGGCTTTGTTGATAAAAGTATCTCCTATTGCACATGAAATTGTGGGACATCCAGGATCCTTATATTTTATAGGAGATGTGTTGGACAAAATAGAACTTATGTTTGCAGTTAGGAATGCCTTCTTTGGTACGTTTGTTTTTCTCTTTTTAGTGCACAAATCTTTTAAGAATTTATCATAAGCAGGTATTTGTTGAATCATGTCTAAGAGTGGAATGTTCACCTTAACTTGCTTAAACACTTCCAAGATTTTCTCTATTTGTGCACTTGAGTTCTTTTTGAGTCTATTGGGAAATGGGGCTTTAGGGACATAGACTCGCTCAGGTTCAGGTTGAGCTACGGGTTCAGATTGAGTAGGTGGGTTGGGCGTTTCAGATTGGACGTCAGGTTCAATGGTCAGGTCATATGTGGGTGCTTGATGGCTATATTGATTGGACACTCTAGGATTTACCACATTGTTATCAACTTGTCTTCCGGACCGTAATGATACTACTGCATTTATTTGTTGGAACGGTCCTTCCTCATTAACCATTTGAACCGGTCTAGGGTTGTTATTTCCTGAAGGTGCTTGATAGGATTGATATGAATTATTATTAGATCTAGGGTTCACCTCAGGTTGACTTGGAAACCGACCCTTTTCTCTTTCACCTACTATTTGTGCTAGTTGGCTGACTTGTGTCTCTAGCGTTTGGAAGGTCTGGTTGGTTGTTTGTATAAAAGTTTTCATCAAATTTTCCAAGCTTGTCAACCTAACCTCATGATCGTTATTGTTACTAAACCCAGATGATGTATTATTTTGGTTATACGGGTTTGGTTGTTGTCTAAGAGGTTGACCCTGTTGGTTTGATGAGAAATTGGAATTACTACGCCAACCCGAGTTATAGGTTGATGCGTATGGGTCATTTCTAGCATGGTTATACATGACATTAACTTGGTCCCATTCCGCACAATCCTCCTTTACATGACCAGTCTGACCACATCTAGAGCACGGGATAGTCGAGGCTTGATTCACTCGGTTTTGGGTTTGTAGCTCTAAACTTTCCATTCTGCGCATAAGGGTAGCTAGTTTTGCTTCAGCCGCTATGTTGGCATCTACAGCTAAGACACCTAGTTTGGGTTGACTTGCTATTCTAGATCCAATACTCGGGTTAAGCGGTGTTCTAGCATTGTCTCATTGCATACTGTTTTCAGCTAAATCCTCAAGGAAAGTCCAGGCATCATTTTCATTTTTTGACATAAAGTTCTCTTGGCTTACGGATTCTACCATAACCCTAGATGTGGGTGTCAATCCCTCATAAATAATTTGACATAATTGCCATCTCGGAATTCCATGATGAGGGCATTGGGTCAGAACACTTTTGAATCTTTCTAGATAGGAATAGAACGGCTCGCTCTCAGACTGAACGAATGCAACAATTTCATTCCTAATCCTCATAGTCTTATGGTTGGGGAAATATTTTTTTAGGAATACTTGAACAAACTCAGCCCAACTTCTAATGGATCTTTCGGCTAGACTATATAGCCATTTCTTAGCGTCGTCCTTTAGTGCAAGAGGCACAAATTTCAGACGCACTGCCTTTTCAGGGATATGCTGGTATTGCATAAGAGAGCAGATTTCCTCAAATTCTCTAAGGAAGAGATATGGGTCTTCCCTAGAGGTGAACTTAGGCAACATACTCATGTATTGTGCCTTAAGTTCGAAGTCGCGACCCGGGATGGTGGGCATAACGATGCACGATGGCTGAGCAGCCATCGCTGGATAGCATCGATCCCTCAGAGTTATAGGTTGTGCAACAGGCGGGTCCACTACGTTCTCACCCATTGGGTCCGGGTGAGGTGGTGCCACAGGTGGATTGGGGTTAAGTTCCAGACTGGAATCTAGATGAACTCGTGAGAGTCGATTACTCAAGTCCCGAATCCAAATCTGAGTGCACCGGGTTGAATCAATTTTTGAATTCAAATTCGGAATTTAAATTCCAAATTTAAGTTCAAGAATTAATTAATTTTTTTTATATATTTTCGTTTTTTTTAATATATATTTTTTTTATGTTTTTTTTTCAAAAGGGAAACAAACAATAGAATGGGGAAAGATGAGAAATGAATCCTAATCTAGAGAATTTAGGTGAGAAGAGAGAGAAGACTCAGATGAGAAGAGAAACCTAACTCTAAAGATAGAAAGATGGTTGGTTAGAAAATTCCTAAGAAAGCACGGTTCAAACAATCCTACACCTAGTGTCGCTTAGATCTAGACGACTCCTAACTGGTTGAGTCGAATTGATTTGCTTGATTCACCTCCCTCACTAATCAAACCAACTTGGCCAGGCCGTGTATAGCTAGTGGGGGCACTTCCGACAGAGTCGGTGCCAATTAGACAACCACTTCGCTTGGAAGACTTACGTCAACACAAAAACACTTTCTAGACACCAAATTAAATTCAATCGGCTTCAGGTCCTAGCAAGTCAAACCAATTCTTCTCCTTAAATGAGTCCGAGTCCTTAGGGGCCAATGTCTAATTGATTTTAAATTTAAGGCTTAGGTGACACTTTAGGATTGTGATTTGTGGGCCACGGAAGGGTGATGAAATCCCCACCGTATCTTTGCCTATGGAGTTGCCCTTAAGATAGTTTAACTTAGATCTAGCAAAGATAGTCAAACAATGGTCTTTAGTGGGGGGCAATTGCAAGGTTGTATGCAAACTAAATTATATGCTTAAATGCAATCGTTAAACCGCGATACGTACCTTGCCTCCAGCACTCTTCAACAATAAAAATAATTTGCAAGAATTTAGCAAGAATAATGCAAACAAAACATTATATGATGCATGCACTAAGTTCTTCTAGTTTTGCCAATTTTTAGGTCAGAGTTGAATTATTGCCAATTATGGAATTTAAGCTTAACACGTGCAATTCTAATAAAAGCAAATTTTCTGAAACTAGAAATTACGAGGAAAAAGGCAACAAAGGTTACCTACGCAATGCTCAGTTCGGTTCGCCGCCCGCTCTCGAAATTTCAGTAGCTTCACGCGTCCACCCAGAGATGAGTCGCGTCCCAGAAAAATTTGAAGCCCAGAAGCTCCAAGTGTGCGGCGGATTCGCCGCAAGTTGTTCTTCAGGTGCGGCGATTTCGCCGCTCGTTTAGCTTAGATGGTGCTCGGATTTCGCCGCGCACTCTGTTGTCTCTTGAAACACAAATCCAAATAGTTAGATCGCGCACAAGATAAATAGAACAGAATCGAAATCAACAAAAAAAAAATCTGCGTCGCCTCCCCGGCAACGGCGCCAAAAGTTTGATGAGAATTAAATTTATACCGCAAGTGCACGGCGTCAATGGAGACGTGGCAAATACGGGTCGAACACAAGGAGGGAGAGATTTTGTTATTAGTGTGATTTCGATTGGGGGAAAGAAGGAGAGAAGAAATAATTGGGTTTTGAGATTTTTGGGTTTTAATTATCTAAAGCAAGAACAAGAACAATTAAAATTAAAACAAGAACAAAGATGTGAATTCCGTCGGGTGGAGGTTTAGATTAGAGAATTTAGAAACTTATAATAAATCATATTAGTTATAAAGCATTACATGATAAATGATTTAACATAAACTCAAGTAATCAAAATATACTAACACGAAATTAAAATAATAACATTCATTCATCTTCTCTTCACCCTAATCCGTCACCTCCACCCTTTGGAAGGAGTTAGAAACTCATAGAGGGAGGAAGAAGGGGTCCTTGAGACATTACAAAAGAAAACTAAAAGTAAGAAATAAAAGACAGAATTTTATTAATGAAAAGGAAGAATACAAAACTAAGATTAAGAATAAAAACTACCACCAAAGACTAAGGACCCTTCTAACATCGTTCTCGGGTCTATTTATAGTTGCTACAAGGGATCTAGGTATAATATTGGAAAGTACACGTGTCCAGACACGACTGGACAAAATTGGAGCACACGGATCGACTAGGGGGCGGCGGAATCGCCGCATGGTGTGTGTGATCTGCGGCGGAATCGCCGCACATCATGCTCTGATTTGGTCCAGATTTTGGTTGAATGTTTATGGTATGATTTGATCCTCCTTTACGCGTCTGGATTGATTCTTTTCATTCTTTTGAGCTCCGGATTAATTCCTTCACATATTTGGAGATATACATTGATTTTTCTATATATTTTCTCCAAGAGAATAAAAGCTACTCGTGATTTGCATTTAGGTCCTTGACTTTTTGCAGTTAAGTCCCCGGCTACTTTTGTGCTTAAGTCCTTGTTCTTTTTTTGCAATTAGGACTTGAATGCTTTTATGCTTGGATACATTTCCATTCGTAACCCGATAATCTTGAACTTGGTCTTTATGATAGAAATGAGTCTTTTGCACGCGTTTATGCTCGGGATGTGGGTAAATTGCATTCAGGTCCCTGTAATCTGTAAATAAGACTAAACACATACCTTAGTAGCATTTATTGATGTAAAAGTAATCTAAATGAAAGACATATGACGCAATGTATGCAATGCATCAATACACAAATGGTGAAGATTAGGTTTTGAGTTTGAAGAATGAGAGCTTGAAAGTGTTTGGGGTTTGAACACAAAAGTTACGAGTATAGAGAGGTGCATAAAAATATAACTTACTACTTTTCTTATGGCAGCATTGAAGTCATTTTGGCCTTTAGATTCCCATGAAAAAAGGTCACCCATTTGACACAATATGGTAGTGCTGACACGAGGCTTTTGTCTTGACTCTTGACTAAGAATCTCACCAAGTGTTTTAATGTTGACCGCATAAGCAATTATATGGTCGCATAAGTCGATTTTGGCCCTGGGGTTGCATATGCGAGCCTTGCATAGTCGCACCAAACATGGTGCGACTTATGCGTCGCATATGTGGCTGCACAGGCCGCATATGCGAAGTGTGAAACCCAACGGCTAGTTGAGAAACTAGCCGTTGGGAGAACAGTGTTATGCGACGCACAATGCCGCATGTGCGTCACATAACTAGATTGTGCGGTCGCACAATACACTGTACAACCGCACAACTTCAACGGCTATATAGCAGTTGGAGAATAAAAACAAAGAGGAAAATTGCATTTCCCCCTGATTTACCCTTACCCCCCCAAACCCCACTACTCTTCTCACAACTCTCATTCTCCCAATCTCTCTCACATTCTCACATAATCTTCATCTTCCAACTTCCAAGTGCTCAATTTTGGTTGAAAAGTAGATGGATTTGGTGATCGTGGTGCGAGTTTGGGAAGCAAAATCTATGAATCTTCACTCCACCTCAACTTCCGTCTTCCATAAAACAAGTACACTCTTTTCATCCATCTTTTAGTGTAATACTTAATTTTAGTGTAAAATGACATATAACAAACCTAGTGGTGGCGAATATCCCATGAACCATGAAGAATTTGATCATCTTCGTACCACAAAAGTTGTTGGCTTTTTGGCCTTAATCTATATTAATTTTGATGATTAATTAAACTAATCTTAATCAATCAACCTAATCAATCAAAGTGAGCAAACACGATTACATAAATTGCATATATGTTTCTATACTTGCAATCATCTTAATAGGTTGACCAAGACAATCAAGGAAATGATCATTGGGATAAGGACATCAAGACTCAAGACTTGTAATCAAAGCTTTGGACCAAGACATGTAACTTTTATATTTATTGAGTCCATAAGGTTTTATGTAAACTTGAGCACTAGGATTCTGTCCCGTCATTTCTCGGTAAACCGAACTTATTTCGGTTAACTGAACTCTACCTAGTTCGGTCCACCGAACACCTGTCGGATAGCCGGTTACTTCCCAACAGTGAAACTTAGGTGTTCTCTGGAATTGCCCCAACCGGAAGACCGAACCACCTTCGGTCGACCGAATAGCCCTGGACCAGTTTTGGACTTTGCTCCAACGGTCGCATTCAAATCAAGACCCTAGAGCCCAAATTAACTTGACCCACTTCGGACGACCGTACACACTTCGGTCTACCGAAATCTTATTGGCTTTAGGAGCCCAACGACTATTTAACTTGACCATTATCGATAAAACAATTTCCCACGCGTTGTCAGCGGAATACCCGCGCTACTTCGGTCTACCGAAGTATACACGGTCAACCGAACTTGAGTAGATCAGAGCCCAATCAATTCTACTGTCCACCTTGGAATGGTGAACCGAATGGACTTCGGTGAATCGAATTGAACTAGGGCTAAATAGATAAAAGCTACTGGAGGTTGGTGAACAGTGATCCGATACTTAATCGGTCAACCGAGTTCTTAGTTCAGACCAATGTTTCAGACTACCGTGTGGATAACGGTCGACCGAATCTGTCTCGATTTCTGGCCAAGCTTAAGTCACATCTTGCATTCTCATTGGTCCATTCCCCCACCAACTCCCAAACGGCTATATGAGCTTGAAGGCTTATAAATAGGACCTCATTTGGTTGCTTTGGACATCTTGAACACTTCCTATCTATCCAATACTCAAAGCCAAATCCTCTCCATCTTCAAGCTCTCAATCCACAACACTCAAGCCTAAACTTCACCACTTGCATATCCAATTCAATATCATATCCAAGTGTGCTCAAGTATAGAGTGTTAGTTAGATTGTGATTCAACTTCCTTATTCAAGAATGAACAAGTTGTAAAAGCTTCGAGGAAGCTCCCTCTCGGGTTGTGAGAGGAGACACGAGCGAGGCGAGGTTGTTCACGAGGCTCGGTGTTGTAAACGACGTTGGTCTCGGCCCGGAACGGAGATCGGTTAGTGGAACCGTAAGCGAGGCTCGGGGGATCGAGCAAGGTTTGCGAGGAGGACTAGGACCCGGGTGTGGGTGCCGAACCTCTCTAAACTCCGGTGTCGATGATTTTGTGGTTTGCATTGTCTCTTTCCTTAATCCTTCGATTAGTATTTTTAATTCCGCATTTTTCTATCGATTAGAGAGCCATAGATCCTAACAAAAGTAACTGATCCAGGATGGAAAACTGCACATTACCTTAGCCTTGAATTTATATACCCAGGATGTGAATTATGTGGTTACGTTAGTAGTGGTGGAATCAAACATAAGCAACACATTGCTCATCCTGATAATTCAAATGCTAAACCATGTGTATATGCATATGCATCTGCTATTTATCGCGAAGAAATTGAATTGAACTTAAGAACAAAATCTAGAGCATATCGCAATGAGAAAACAATTTAGATGATTACATAGACTTAGATAATGTAAAGGGGTTCGGGGTCGGGTCTGAGTCCGGTTCCGGTCGAGGACGTGGTGATGGTAGCTCATCTTCCGCTCAACGTCTCATTCCTCAACCTCGAAAGAGGCAGAGGAACCAATCGAAATATGGACCAATTGATCGTTTTACCACCATTTGTTGTGGACGTCCCAACAACGTCGTGGACAAAAATGAAGGTCCCATCCAAACCACAATACACAACAATTTTAAAAAAGAAGAGAGAAAATAAGTAAACCAACTTTGGGCTAAATTTTTCTATAGAAATTGTTTGTCTTTTAATGCATGCAAATCTAGAGAATTTAAAGATGCAATTGATAGAACTGCTAGATTTGGGCCGGGTTTGAAACCAGTTACTCCACACGAGATTGTTGAACCGTGTCTAAGACAAAAACTTGAATCAACCAAAACCTTATTAGATTCCTATAGGGAAGATTGGAAAATATATGGTTGTACAATAATGACTGATGGGTAGACTTATGGTTGTGGTTGTAGTATAATTAATTTTTTAGTTAACTTCCCCATTGACACCATGTTTTGAAGTCTATCGATGTCTTTGCCCACTCTCACAATGCGAACTACTTGTTTAAGTTGATCGATAAGGTGGTGGACGAAGTGAGAGAGAAATATGTTATCCAGGTGGTCACCGACAATGTCGCTGCCTATGTATCCGTTGGTAGGATGTTGATGTCAAAAGGTTGTTTGGTGGGTAGATGGGGTTTCTAGTGAGGCAATAGTACCGATGAACTGGTTGTCTTGTTGAAGCCAAACCAACTAGGTTTTTATGGTACACATTGTTTTTATTTTTCCTGAATTTTTACGATTTTCCTGATTTTTTACATTTTTTTGGAAAATATTAATTAAAAATAATAATAATTAATTTAACAGTTGTGCGACCGCTTATTCAACCACACAAGATAGCATAATCGGTTTTAAAACCTTGATCTCAACCATAGTCCTTGCAAACAAAAAACTTCTCCTCGTAAGTATTGTAGGCATTTACAATATTTCCTAGAAGTATTGTCATTGCCAAGATGGAAGAAGTATCTGAATGGTGTGTCATTTATATGTCTCCAGTGCTCATTTTGCAAAGACTAACAAATTGAATTGAAGTTTGTGATGAAGGTATTCGGATAACATGACACCTGGATGTTAGGAAGAATGACCCTCTAATCACAAGCTAAATTCTCTATTAAATGAGAATTAAAAATAAGTAGGGATAAATGTTCGATTACAACCACCGTGATATAATACTCTCCTTGAGTTCCGATCGATACTCTGATCCCTACTCGAATATTCACTAATCCCTTCGTTTTAAGTTGAATGTAAAGTCTCTACAATCCGAGTCTTGCAAATACCCTCGCCTTGCTCGATTTCGTATCTCTCAATCCGAGAGGGAGTTTCCTCGACGATTTACAACTTTGGTGATTTTTGAATATTGAATTGGAATCATTAACTAACACTCTAGACTTGAGCACACTTTAATATGATAAGAAGTGATATACAAGTGGTGAAGATTATACTTTGAGTGTGAAGAATGAGAGTTTGAAAGTGTTGTGTACTTGTTTGGACACAAAAGGTTGGAGTATAGAAAAGTGTGTCGGTGTCTAAAACTCATGTATGAACTCCAATTTATAAGGCTTCAATCTCAACTAGTTGTTTGGGAGAGTTGGTGAGATTCAGACCAAAGAGAGATGATGTGATTTAAGCTCGGGCAGAAATCTTCAAAGATTAAGTCGATTGTTTGAAGAATGGTGGTCCAAATATAAGAGTTGACTTGATCAAAATTAAGCTTTCGGTTGACCGAACAAAGGTTGGATAACCAATCACCAACTTCCATTAAGTTTTTTCAAATTTCCTCTGATTTAATTTTAGTTGACAGAATTAGGTTTAGTTGGCCGATCCAAAACATGAGTAAGAATTTAATCAACTTTATCACAAGAATTTTGGTTGTTCGTGACTAATTCAATAGCAGATCAAGTGTTTGTCTTTTAATGCCAACGGTTGGAAATCAAGTATCCATTGTGAGTCCAACAACTATATTGTCACATAGAAAGATTCATTACCCGCTAGAGGCCAAGATATAAATGATTGACCTATAAAAGATCGTTCGTTCGAAATGGACAAGAAAAATGAGCTCCCAAACAAAATACAAATATAACTGTTGGAGTAAAATTCAAAATCGTTCCAAAGGGATTTGGTCGTCCGAGTAGATGATTTCAGTAAGGATTTGAACAACTATTGAGATGGTCAATTTGGTCGTTCGTTAGGGCGGCGATCATCCGATCTGGACTGGGACAAATCTTAGTGTTGGCGTTTGCATCTGATCTTATGAACTAAATAAATGGAAAATAACAAGTCTTGGTCCAAAGTCTTTTTACAATCTTGATCTTTGTCTCAATGTTTATTCTCTTGATAATTTTGATCAACCTAGTTTGCACAAATATAAGTATAATGTTTGTCTATTTTGATTGAATATATTGATTGATTAAGATTAGTTTGATTACTCAACAAAATTAACATAAACTAAGGCATAAAAGCCAACATTGGAGTCCTTTTTTTCTTTGATACATGGTTCACAATGGAGCTATTGCAAGTCGATATGTGGTCAATACTCATCTGTAAACTATGAGACAAGAATATAATGCACAGTACTATGCAAACCAAACCAAATCCAAACAAAGTCTAGATCGAAATCCGAACCAAAACAACTGAATCCAATCGAATCAAATTCAAACCAACAAAATCCAACTAAACAAAATCCAAGTAAAGTCCTAGCTAACTCGAAGTACGTACATTGATCTCGACTTAAGGGATGGCTCGTGAAACATTATATAAGATAGAAGTATGAAGTAAAAATAAGGTAACAAATGAAAGCATAAATCATCTTATATATTCAAGCAATACAACCCAAAGGAAAAAAACATAAATATTACGACCCAAGAACATTTATTATAACATCGGAATCTAAAATACAACCTACAAGTACAATTGAACAACCTAAAGAGCTTAACGACAAATACGAAGCTGAAGCTTATTTACAACTTATTAGCCCATCAATACTGCCTCTAGTAGTCCAAAAACAAACTAGGGTTCGAGCTATACAACTAATAAAAAAACATATTACGATTCACCAAAGGGGTTGCTACTTGAAATATGAACAACTCCATGCAAAAAGCTAAAAAAACATGTAAATAGAGAAATACTAAAACCTACAACCAAGAATGTATAAGGTCACAACCTTTGAGTTTGCAAAGTTCTCAATATAGAATGTACGCTAGAAAAGTTTGTCGTTGACTGTAACACCCGAAACAACGGAAAATTTAAAACTTTAATGGATAAAAGAATTAACACCGGGGTCGTCACCAAACCACAAGTATATATATAATATAAGGTGTAAACTGTACAATACAAGAGTCAAGGATGATTACAACCCAACACAAAAGATATACAACACATGTACAAGGGAAAATAATACACCTCGAGCGATAAAAGGACAAGATCTGGTCTGGGTGCTCCTGCCCGTAGTCACCACCCCCTACTAACGTGCACAACCTGACATGTAAACAAACAATGCTTGAGTTTCCCCTAGGGAAACCCCGTATGCCAAACCCCTAAATATGAACATAACATGCGTATATGAAACATGAAATGAAGAATGCAATAAAAGCATAACTAACTCTCGTGCACACAAGGCACCGTCGGAAAACATCGGCCACGGGTCTCAATGGTCCTCTCACCCCAACCCCACAATCACACGTGCACACAAGGTACCGTTGGAAAATCATCGGCCACGGCTCTCAAGGGTCCTCTCACCCCAACCCCACAATCACACGTGCACACAAGGCATCGCCTGAAAAACATCGGCAACAACAACGTGCACACAAGGCACCGCTCCGTAGAGACACAACCACGATCTCCTCTTAGGCCGACATGTCCGTACCGTCGCCCAAAAAGGCCGGGGACCCGTTGCCCACGAGGCAGATCCAACCACACACGACACAAGCATCCATATGCAAACAATACCCAAACGGTCGAACAGAAGACCACAAACGGTCGACCGAACACCACTACTATTCCGCAATAAAACCGAAATAACGTCCAACCGGTCGAACGACAAAGGGGTCCCGTTCGACCGAAATCTATCAGTGAATCCTTTCTTGCTCAAAAAGCATCAACGGTCGAACTATCCTAAAATCACGGTCGACCGATTCCCACCAGTAAAACTCACCAACAATCCGCACTACACGGTCGACCGAAACAACTCTTCGGGTCGACCAGCCATTAAGTTAACTTAAGTTTCCGGTCGAACGAAGTCAACGAGCGGTCGACCGTTTAGATGGTCAACGCCCCAAACCGACTTACAACAGTGCTTTCGGTCGACCCGCAAAAGGGACCCGTTCGATCGAAAACACCCAGAGCCTTTTCCCCTTGCTAAAATGTACCACCGGTCGACCACTCCTAGAGTATCGTCCGACCGGTGCAAGGGTTTTTGCCCGAATTACACTACGCCCGGTCGACCGCACCAACACGCCGGTCGACCGTTCCAGAGAAGAAAAGCTGCTGCAAGGTTCTCGACGAGCCTTTCGGCCTACCGTCGACCACTCCAATCCTCACAAAGGCTAAAAGGAGGATTAAACAAAAGCTTGGCATACCTTTAAGGCTTGAAGAAGCCTTCGAAGAACCCCGGCGAGCGCTTCCTCACAAAACTCTTCTTCTCCGGCGAAAACCCGAACACGATCACCTCAACTCCGACAAACACCTGAGCTTTTCCGTGCGTCGTCGATCTCGCCTCCACGACTTCCCCCCAAGCTTGATCAGAAAAGGATCGAGGGAGAGAGACGTGAGAGAGAGACAAGTGTGAAGAGAGAGAAGTGAGAGGGAGAGAGACGAATCCAACCTTTTATACTCAAACCAAACAAATCTCAATCGTCCATCTCAAACCATCTCATCATCCTCTGATCCACCACCTAAAACACAATAAACCCAATTAGCAAAGGGTTAAGATGTAACAATCCAGTCTCGTTAAACAATTTCGTCCTCGAAATTAGAACCAAATTCTCACCGAACAATTCCGGATATCTCCTCCGGACCTCATCCTCGATCTCCCAGGTGGCTTCACGCTCGCTGTGGTGCTGCCACCTGACCTTCACCATCGGAATGGTTCTCCTTCTAAGCTGGTGCTCCATCCGATCTTCAATCTCCACGGGCCTCTCCTTGAGAGATAAGTCCTGACTGATCTCGGGAACACAGATCTCAATCACATGTGATGGGTCGGCAACGTATTTCCTTAACATAGAAACGTGGAAAACGTTGTGAATACCCGAAAGCTGCGGCGGCAAAGAAATACGGTAGGCAACCTCTCCTACACGATCAAGAATCTCAAACGGTCCGACGTACCTCAGACTGATCTTCCCTTTCTTTCCAAATCTCATCACTCCACGAGCTGGTGAAATCCTTAGGAAAACGTGATCGCCCACCTCAAACCTCAACTCTCGTCTACGCTTATCTGCGTAACTCTTCTGTCTGCTCTGAGCCGTCGCTAACCTCTGTCTGATCATGCCAACCTTCTCAGCATACATCCGAGAAATCTCTGGCCCAACCAGCTGCCTCTCGCCCACGTCACTCCAGCATACTGGCGATCTACAAGGCCGACCGTATAGAGCCTCATACGGTGCCATCCCAATGCTCGAATGGTAGCTGTTGTTGTAGGCGAACTCGATCAACGACAAGTGTTCATCCCAAAATCCTGCCCAATCCAGAGTATACGCTCTCAGCATATCCTCTAGCGTCTGGATAGTCCTCTCTAACTGCCCGTCTGTCTATGGATGAAAAGTTGTGCTGAACTTCAACTGAGTCCCCAAAGCCTTCCGCAGACTACCCAAAATCTGGAGGTAAACCTCGGATCTCGATCAAAGATAATACTCACCGGTACACCATGTAACCGGACTATCTCCTCGACGTACAGCTTCGCCAAACCCTCCAAAGGTAAGGTGGTCCTGATCGCCAGAAAATGCGCCGACTTGGTCAATCGATCAACTATAACCCAAATCGCGTCGTGAGATCTCCTCGTCTTTGGCAACCCGGTGACGAAATCCATCGTCACGTGCTCCCACTTCCACTCTGGCAGATCTATACTCTTTAACTGCCCCGCTGGATGCTGGTGCTCAATCCTCACCTGCTGACAAACCAGACACCTGGACACGAAGCTCGCTATGTCTTGCTTCATCCCCTTCCACAAGAAACTCCGTTGTAAGTCTTTATACATCTTGGTACTCCCCGGGTGAATGGAATATCTGGCTCTATGTGCCTCCTCCATGATAGTATCCCTCAAATCACTTGCTCTCGGTACCCAGATCCGACCCCTGAATCTCAAGCCCCCATCGACTCCGACACTGAAGTCCGATCCGTCCTTAACATCCAACTGCATCAGACTGGCCAGCTCATCATCTACTCTCTGAGCTTGAACAACTCTCAAAACTGTCTGCGGCTCCACTCGAAGTCCCGTAATCACTGCCCCCTCAGAGTCCTCTGTAAAAGGTCTCCACTCCGTCAAGGCCTCAAGCAACCTCCACTCCTGAATGCATAAGCTAGCAGTTGACAACTCCACCTTCCTACTCAAGGCATCTGCGGCAAAATTCGCCTTCCCTGGATGATACGAAATGGTGAAGTCGTAATCCTTTATGAACTCGAGCCATCTGCGCTGCCTCATGTTCAACTCTTTCTGCGAAAACTGATACTTCAGACTCTAGTGATCTGTGAAGACCTCAAACTGCTCTCCATATAGGTAATGCCTCCAGGTCTTCAGCGCGTGAACCACCGCTGCCAACTCCAGATCATGAGTCGGGTAATTCTTCTCATGAACCTTCAACTGCCTCGAAGTATATGCGACCACTTTCCCGTGCTGCATCAACACGCAACCCAAACCAATGCCAGAAGCATCACTGTAGATGACATAGCCTCCGCTACCACTCGGTAATGTCAAAATCGCTGCGGTAGTCAGTCGCCTCTTCAGCTCTTGGAAATCGTCCTCGCACTTCTGGGACCAAACAAACTTGACACCCTTCCGTGTCAAAGCCGTCAGTGCGGAAGCAAGTCTGGAAAAGTCCTGAATAAACCGACGATAATAACCGGCTAAACCCACAAAACTCTTGATCTCTGACACACTGGTCGGAGCTCACCACTGAGTCACAGCCTCAACCTTCGCTGGATCCACAGATACCCCGTCTGCCGACACCACATGTCCCAAAAAGACCACCCGATCAAGCCAGAATTCACACTTCTTGTACTTAGCATACAACTGCTGATCTCTCAGAATGCTAAGCACAATCCTCAGGTGCTCCCGGTGCTGCTACCTGTCTGGTGAGTATACCAGTATATCATCCACAAAGACAATCACGAATCTGTCAAGATACGGTTGAAAAGTTCGATTCATCAGATCCATGAACGCCGCAGGTGCATTTGTCAGCCCAAACGACATCACCAAAAACTCGTAATGTCTGTACCTCGTCCTGAATGCTGTCTTCTGGACATCTGCATCCCTGATTCTCAACTGATGATAACCGGATCGTAGATCGATCTTCGAAACTACCCTCGCTGACTGTAACTGATCAAAAAGATCCTCAATCCTGGGTAAAGGATACCGATTCCTAATGGTAACCTTATTCAGCATCTGATAATCGATGCACATCCTCAACGAGCCATCCCTCTTCTTCACGAAGAGCACTGGAGCTCCCCAGGGTGAAACACTGGGCCTGATCAAACCCAAATCTAGCAGATCCTGAAACTGCTTCTTCAGCTCAGCTAACTCCGCAGGCGCCATCCTATACGGAGCCTTCGACTGTGGTGTAGTCTCTGCTACCAGATCGATACCAAGCTCGATCTCTCTGTGAGGCGGTAACCCGGTGATCTCATCAGAAAATACCTCAGGAAAATCCTGAACAACCTCGATATCTTCCAACTTCTTCACCTCAAGATTGGTACCACAAGCGTCGCTAAAAATGCTCAACAACCCTGGTGAATCATCTTCTGAGCCTTCACTGCCAAAACCAAAATCCGACCATGTCCACTCTTAGTCCCTCTGATCAGCAAATCAGGAAGACCTTTCCTCGAGATCAAAATCTTCTTTTCTCGGCACAAGACTCGAACATCGTACTGGGACAGCCAATCCATCCAAAGTATGACATCGAAGTCTACCATCGGTAACAAGACCAGGTCTATCGGGAACTCCTGGTCTCCCAAAGCAACCGTGGCAGCGGGGAGGAAGCTCCCCACAATGCCCACCAAACCTAAGGGTGTGCTGACTTCCAAAGTGGCAGTCAACATCGCAGGGGTACGACCTAACACGCTCGCAAACTACTAAGAGATGAACGAGTGTGTGGCCCCGCAGTCGAAAAGCACTCTAGCTATCAAGCCATCAACATAAAGTGTACCTTCCACCACAACACTGACGTCTCTAGCCTCCTCTGCCTGGATGGTGAAAACACGACCAATGCTCTTCCCATGCTGAGATGGTGCAACTGGTCTACTCGGTCCCGCTCCGCTAGCTGAGGAGGAACCCGGTCGTTCAGTAGGTCCACCTGACCTACTCGGACAGGAACGAATGAAGTGACCCATCTGGCCACAACCATAGCATGCACCTGAACGTGCCCCACACCCGCGCCCGGGGTGAACTCTACCAAACTGTCTGCACTGCCCTGACTGCTGAGATCCACCACTATCAATCCGGGGCCTCTTGCCCGAATTTCCCGAAGTCTGATCTCCAGGTCGCACACTGGCCTTCGTCTGCACCTTCCTGGCCTCTACCGTCTCCTGGTAGTCCTGATCCATAATCGTCGCAAACTTCACTGCATCAGCCAAAGTCTGCGGCATGCTCGTGGTCATACGAGACCGGAACTGCGGCCTCAACCCTCGGATAAACTTCCGAGCTCTCTGCTCCGGTGTCACATAAGTATCCGGGCAGTAACACTCCAAGGCGTGAAACTTGCTAATGTAAGCCGCCAGCATTATCTCTCGCTGCTCGAGTGCCAGGAACTCCTCCTTCTTCCTGTCACGCGCATGCTGGGGAAAATACTGCTGGTTGAACTCCACGAGGAATTCCTCCCAACCCACCTTCTCACTGTCCTCGAAAACAACAGCCGACGTGGACCTCCACCAGTTGGCTGCCTCTCCGTCCAACACAGAGGTGGCCAGATCCACCTGCATCTCAGAAGGACATCTGTTCGCCCTGAAGATATTCCGGATCTTGAAGACCCAATCCTCAGCTGCCTCCGGCTCACCGCTACCATCAAAGGAAGGAGGGTGCTGTCGCATAAACCAATCCAGCACTGCCCCCGCCCCTGCCTGCTCAGACTGTGCAAACAGGCGCTCGAGAAACTCGCCCATCCTACCAAGAGTCCCCTGAAGGGTCCTCCACTCCTCCTCCCTGTCCTCCCTACCAGTCTCCTCACTGGCGCCCCTATAACGTGAAGGTGGCCTCACACGTCTCGGAGGCATCTACACAAGAGGACAGGAAACGACAATGAATTAATGATTATGAATGAATGCATGATGAATAACAATTAAATGCAAGACCTCTAAGGTGGTTTCATTGGACAAGCACACCGAGACCGAAAGCTCTGATACCAAATTGTAACTCCCTGAAACAGCGAAAAATTTAAAACTTTAACAGATAAAAAAATTAACACCAGGGTCGTCACCAAACCACAAGTATATATATATAATATAAGGTGTAAACTGTACAATACAAGATTCAAGGATGATTACAATCCAACACAAAAGATATACAACATATGTACAAGGGAAAATCATACACCTCGAGCGATAAAAGGACGTGATCTGGTCTGGGTGCTCCTGCCCGCAGTCACCACCCCCTACTGACATGCACAACCTAACATGTAAACAAACAATGCCTGAGTTTCCCGAGGGAAACCCCGTATGCCAAACCCCTAAATATGAACATAACATGCGTATATGAAACATGAAATGAAGAATGCAATAAAAGCATAACTAACTCTCGTGCACACAAGGCACCGCCGGAAAACATCGGCCACGGGTCTCAAGGGTCCTCTCACCCCAACCCCACAATCACACGTGCACACAAGCCACCGCTGGAAAATCATCGGCCACGGGTCTCAAGGGTCCTCTCACCCCAACCCCACAATCACACGTGCACACAAGGCACCGCCGGAAAAAACATCGGCAACAACAACGTGCACACAAGGCACCGCCGCTCCGTAGAGCCACAACCACGATCTCCTCTTAGGCCGGCATGTCCGTACCGTCGCCCAAAAGGCCGGGGACCCGTTGCCTACGAGGCAGATCCAACCACACACGACACAAGCATCCATATGCAAACAATACCCAAACGGTCGAACAGAAGACCACAAACGATCGACCGAACACCACTACTATTCCGCAATAAAACCGAAATAACGTCCAACCGGTCGAACGACAAAGGGGCCCCGTTCGACTGAAATCCATCAGTGAATCCTCTCTTGCTCAATAAGCATCAACGGTCGAACTATCCTAAAATCACGGTCGACCGATTCCCACCAGTAAAACTCACCAACAATCCGCACTACACGGTCGACCGAAACAACTCTTCGGGTCGACCGGCCATTAAGTTAACTTAAGTTCCGGTCGGACGATGTCAACGAGCGGTCGACCGTTTAGATGGTCAACGCCCCCAACCGACTTACAACAGTGCTTTCGGTCGACCGACAAAGGGGACCCGTTCGATCGAAAACACCCAGAGCCTTTTCCCCTTGCTAAAATGTACCACCGGTCGACCACTCCTAGAGTATCGTCCGACCGGTGCAAGGGTTTTTGCCCGAATCACACTACGCCCGGTTGACCGCACCAACCCGCCGGTCGACCGTTCCAGAGCAGAAAAGCTGCTGCAAGGTCTCGACGAGCCTTTCGGCCTACCGTTGACCACTCCAATCCTCACAAAGGCTAAAAGGAGGATTAAACTAAAGCTTGACATACCTTTAAGGCTTGAAGAAGTCTTCGAAGAACCCCGGCGAGCGCTTCCTCACAAAACTCTTCTTCTCCGGCGAAAACCCGAACACGATCACCTCAACTCCGACAAACACCTGAGCTTTTCCGTGCGTCGTCGATCTCACCTCCACAACTTCCCCCCAAGCTTGATCAGAAAAGGATCGAGGGAGAGAGACGTGAGAGAGAGACAAGTGTGAAGAGAGAGAAGTGAGAGGGAGAGAGATGAATCCAACCTTTTATACTCAAACCAAACAAATCTCAGCCGTCCATCTCAAACCATCTCATCATCCTCTAATCCACCACCTAAAACACAATAAACCCAATTAGCAAAGGGTTAGGATGTAACATTGACTGTTGGTTTGAAATTAGAAAGAGTCTTTTTGAAGACTCGAAAGACGTAAGGGATAGGATAGTTTGGTCTTTTCAAATTTCAGTTTTGAATCCAATCATTAATTTATTTCACCAATTGTCACTTTTTTGGATCTTGGCAGCACTGATCTAATATCTAAGCCTAAACATGTGCAACGGAAAAAAAAGTAGAGACAATCAAACCTCAAGAAAACTAAGAATTTTATAGAGATTTGACACTCAACCGGGTCATAATCATCTTTTCCAAGCCCCTCTTGATCACCACGAGTCTCACTCACAATTTCACTAATTTGATCTACATTACGAGCTGAGATCAAATATTGTATAATTGAGCTCGCAAACAACCTTGTCAAACTCGATTTTTCCTCTCGCAACCCTAGAGGGTGGCTTCCTTCGAAACAATACAACTCTCAAACAAAAGGAGGTGGTGTTACAAAATACTTTAACACTTGAGCACATTTGAGTAAGATTTGATCTTTGGAGTGTGACATATTTCTCTTTAAAGTTGAAAGCAAATAAAAGTGTAAGAAATGTGCTAAACTAAGGTCTGAATACGTATATCCATATTAGGGTTGTGCATTGTTGCAAACCTAGTCCATCGCTAGGGTACGGACCGAACCAGTCACAACTGGACCGAAGACCGGATCGATTGGTCCAGGATCATGCTTTTTTGTATTGAAATCCGAGAATGGACCAAATCGGAACCTGATCCGTCGCCAGGGACCGGACCGAAGACTAGAGCAGACCGCTTTGAACAGGAATCCGAACCGACTCCGAACCCGGTATGGTCCAAAAACCTAGACCGGACTGGATTGTACTCTCCCCTAATCCATATAGTCGTTGGGGTTAAGACAAAAGAGAGAAAGAAATAGCCTACAAAAGGAAAAGTGATATGCAATCTGGTGTCAAACGGTTCGACCATTCACTCAATTGTTGTAAGTTAACGGTTTGACAGATAAGCAAAATGGTTAGATCAACACAAGGTAAACTGAGAGTATGGATACTGGATATTGGATAATCAGTCGACCGACAGGGTAAAAACAGTCGGATGATTCCAAGTTACTGTCTAGTTTGGGGTCTTATTTAGTTCAACCGAAAGACCAAATTAGATTAAAACACATTCTTCGAGGTAGTCATTGGGGGGATAAGAACAAGAAAATGGCTCGAAATTGAAATTTGAAAATCAAGAAACAGTTAGACGAAATCGTTAAAACGATCTACTGTTCTAGCAAAAGTTGTTAACAAATGGTCAAACGGAACCCAAGTTTTGGTCGACCGTTTTGTACAAGCTGGTGAAGTTGAGTTTAGTGGTTTTCGGGCTAAGGTTTGTGTGACCTGTTGAAGTCCAAATAATGTGAGATTATATGTGACTTTTAGTTAGAACTAGAGTGAGTGTGGATGAATATCTCAACAATTTCGTTCATGTTTATAAGGGTTCTTAAAGACACAAATAAAGATAAAATTACGTCTTAAAAAACTTGATTACATGTATTGACTTCAATCTCATTTCCTATCGAGTCCTGATCACCTATAAGATAGAAGCACGAACAATACAAGTATATGTATAATACGTGAAATGTGTTTGTCCTAATTTGGTTGTGATTAAAATTAAGTTTATTTAATCATTAAAATACAAGAATTATCTAGTGAGCTCGGGACTTAATTTTAAATTTTAAGCACCCACCATATCCACATTGTAAGGTAGATTAGAAGAAAAATGGTTATGCTAATTAAAAGTGAAATTAACCGTAAATGAGATCCAATGGTGAGATTGTAGGAGACTTAAACTAAATAAGATGAGTTTGGACTCACTAGAACTTTGCCCAATTAAAATAGCAATATTAGACCTAAAAGTTTCAAATTTGTGGCTCTCAAAAGTTTGAAATATGCGGCTCTTAAAAGAAACTTGACTCTCGTAGAGGACTTTTAAATCATTATTCCTTATCATCACAAAATTGATTACATTGTACGTTCCAAACGATATAATTTGATTACAGGAAATTTAATTCATGGAATGTAATTTAATTATGGTGAACCAAACATAATCTGAGAGTTTTAATTCCATCCATCCCAAATTATTGTAGCGTTGTGAGATGATGTAGGGTGGGTAAAATATGTTGACAGAGTAGGAAAAAAATGTTGACAGTGAAAATAAAGGTGTATGGAGCTAAATAAATAAATCCAAGAGGTTGAAATCTGCATACTTTCAATATACCTCTGAAATCCTATACTCTAATCTAAATGTAGTAATGTATTTATATATTCACCCGCAAGATGTGATGGATAAAATGTTGTTCCTCAAATTAAAACAAATATCATATAGTTAACTATTCAGTTTAAATTTAATTTGGTACCTTCAGACCAGATGGATTTTTAGTTAATTAATGTTTTTTATCAAACCATTCTAAAATTATACACTACCAAAAAGTTGTAGACCATGCATCAAACGATTCTTTGGTTTGGTTGGGTGTAATTTAACATTCGTTGGTATTAAAATACATTTGCTGGCATTTGACTTATATACAATTTGACTTAATTTATTTATGTTTTATTAAATAATAATTAATGGCATGCGTTTTTGTTTTGGGGAATATATTGTGCGAATCACAATAATAACTGAAATTTAATACATCAAAACTAGGTTACTATTTAAATCATCTAAATCTAACACTGAAATTGTTGAGTATTTTTTGTTTAAATCTAAAATTAAACAACTACAATAACTAATATCCGTCACGACTCAGGACAACTAAAAAATGGATTTTTTATTTTTATTTTATTTTAAGGCATATGTCCAAGAAAATTAGAAGCGGATAGGAATAGGATGGATTAGATGATGATATTTACATATACGGAATTTAATTAATTAGAGAAACATATTTTATTGGCTATTTATGGTTCTATAAATAGGATGGATTACATATCAAAATTATTTGGTAAAATAAGAAATTATTTACATTTTAATTAGTTATTATTGAACCAATAATAAATAACTATTATAACAAACACATGGAAATTTATTTCTAAATTATATATAATGTAAATACACTAACTTGAGTTCCTCAAAAAAATTATTGGCAATATATTTTTACAAAAAATATTATTATGTTTAATCATATTACTCTAGTATAATTGTTATAAATTTAATATAATATATTCTTGTAAACTCATTGTTGAGCACGCAAGAAGTAAATATATTAAAATAGCAGATTTGTGTTAGTGTAACAATAACGCCAAAATAATACATTATTAGAATACTAAATGGTACAAGCCTATATATACAAGTCAAATTTAACGACTACAACATTTCAACTATCTACTTATTATTACTTTTGACATCTTTCTTATTGGATGATTGAGAACGGAGGACAAGGCTCTTATTTATTATATACAGGAGTACGATGGAACAATTTGACTACGATAGTCGATAGAAAACTCTAAAATAAAATAAAAAATTAAGATATAACAGGGGTATCTTATGAAAGATAATTCCGAAGTAATATATAAGTGTACAACTACTTACGGACAGAGGATTCCAGAGGAGGTAAAACCTACATTATTCATAATCTTGGAGATGAGGGTGAACTTCAATATCCTCTCCATCTATATTATCTTCCACGTACTTTTCTAAATTAATTTGTTCTTTTTTGTGCTTTTAGATAATTTGCAGTAGATGAAAAAAAACCATACATCAATAAACATCCATTCTTCTTATATTATCCATTAATCATGATTAATCATTCCTTCTCTTCATCTCCATAGTTTTTTAAGTTCCAAGTTAATAAATATACAAGAGTCATGATGGATGGGTCTGTTTCTATATTAGCTAAGTGTATGAAAAATGTATGAATGGAAAACTTTATAGTAAAAACTTTGGATTCATGATGTAACACGCCGAAACAACGGAAAAAATTAAAACTTTAAAAGATAGATATCAAGCACCAGGGACCCTACGAAAAACCTATATATATATGTATATATATATATATATATATATATATATATATATCCGGTGGTGTACCGTATAATACAGGTAGTCAAAGGTATGATTACATCAGCAAATGATATACAACATACACAAGTGTAATCATAACAACCTCAAAAGCAAGAAAAGCAGGATCCAGTCCGGGTACGCTCACCCTCAGTCAGCACCTTGTATCGACGCTCATGACCTGAAATGCAACAACAGATTACGCCTGAGTTTCCCATAAAGAAATCTCGTATGCCAAACTCCTAAATGCATGAATTAAACAATAACATGACATGATATGAAAATGCAATAAATCACAACTACCACCGTCCAACTGGGTTCTCGGGACTTCTCACCAAACCACAGTTGACTCAAACAACACGGGTTTCAAGGTCCTCTCACCCCAACCCCACAATCACACATCCACATAAGGCATCGTCGGAAAAATCATCGGGCAATCAACCACACGTGCACACAAGGCACCGTCGTAAAATCATTAGCCAACACACTATACGTTCACATATGACACCCTCTCCTAGGGCAGAGCAAAACCCAGACCGGTCTGGGTTTTTGGACCGGACCGGACCGGTCGGTCCGGGTTCGGTCCGGGAAGTTGTGATTTGGTCTAGTCCGGTCCGGGTTTCGGTCCAGAAGATTTTAAAATTTCGATCCGGTCCGGACCGGTCTTTTTTTGTTTTTTATTTAAAAAAATCGGTTTTTGACCGGACTGGACCGGTCTTTTTTTGTTTTTATTTAAAAAAATCGATTTTTGACCGGACCAGACCGATTTGGTCCGGTCCGGTCTTTGGTCCGAGGGCATCCAGTCCGGTCAGGTCTTCGGTCCGGACCTCGGATAAAAATCCGGTCCGGTCCGGACCGGATGCGGGATGCCCACCCCTACCCGCTCCTCAGAGCCACAACCACGATCTCTCTCAGACCGAAATGTCCGTACCATCTCCCCAAAAGGGTCGGGGACCCGTTGCCCTCAAGCATATCAAACCACAACATCACAATGCAATAGACACAAAACTGGGCAGAAACCATTCCGGTTCGGTCGACAGAAACCCCACAACCATTTTTGTTCTAACCAAAATAACAACCAACCGGTCGAACGGCAAAGGGAACCCGTTCGACCGAAAACATCCAGTAAAATCCTCCTTCCGCACAAAGTGCACAATCGGTCAAATAACAAGACAGACCGGTCGACCGGCCCAACACTCACGGTCGACCGAAAACCACCAGTAAGATTTACCAACAGTCCACACTTCACGGTCGACCGAAACCACACGTCCGGTCGATCGGCCATTAAGTTAACTTAAACGTCGGTCAGACGAAGTCAACGAGCGGTCGACCGTTTAGATGGTCAACGCCTCCAACCGACCTTCAACAGTACTTTCGGTCGACCAGCAAAGGGGTCCCGTTCGACCGAAAATACCCAGGACGTCTTCTCTCTCTAAAATTGCACAACCGGTCGACCGCCCAAAAGGGCATCGTTCGACCGGTGCGAGGGATTCTGCCCCAAATACACTATAACCGGTCGACCGAACCAAAACACCGGTCGACCGTTTATAGTTCAGATGCAGTTGTGTAGGTGAGTTGGAAGAAACCACGGTGAGCGCCTCCTCGCGGAAAAGCTCGAACTCCGACGAACCTCCGATTCCCGAACTCTACGACGCTTCCGGCGACTCCAGCACTCCGATCCTCGCCTCCACCAACACCGACGAAGCACTAGGGAGAGAGAGACGTGTGAGAAAGAGAGAGGTCGTGAGAGAGGGAGAGAGTGAAGAGTGAGGGGGAGAGAGAGAATTCCAAACCTTTTATACCTTCTCCCGAAACGATCTTAGCCGTCGATCTCATCCACCCATAATCCTCTCCTAAACACCATTAGCACCATAAGCAAGTTTAGGATATTACAATCCACCCTCCTTAAAAGAATTTCGCCCACGAAATTAAATCCAGCGCTTACCAAACAGCTCCGGATACGACTTCCGGACTTCCTCCTCAACCTCCCAAGTAGCCTCTCGCTCAGAGTGATGCTGCCACCTGACCTTAACCATAGGAATGGTCCTCCTCCTGAGCTGGTGATCCATCCGATCCACAATCTCCACCGGTCTCTCCTCAAGAGACAAATCCTGCTGAATCTCTGGAACCTCAATCTGAATCACATGTGAAGGATCTGACACGTACTTCCTCAGCATCGACACGTGGAAGACGTCATGAAGACCAGAGAACTGTGGCGGCAGCGCAACCCGGTAGGCGACCTCTCCAACCCGGTCTAAGATCTCGAACGGCCCAATATACCTCGGACTGAGCTTCCTCTTCTTCCCGAATCTCATCACCCCGCGCGACGGTGAGATCTTCAGAAAGACATGATCGCCAACCTCAAAAATCAACACTCGCCTACGCCGATCCGCGTAGCTCTTCTGCCTGCTCTGAGCTGTCGCTAGTCGCCGCCTGATCACATCAACCTTCTCAGCATACATCTGTATAATCTCAGGCCCGACCAACTGTCTCTCGCCTACCTCACTCCAGCACACCGGTGATCTGCAGGGTCTCCCGTACAAAGCCTCGTACGGCGCCATCCCAATACTCGCATGGTAGCTGTTGTTGTAGGCGAACTCAATCAACGGCAGGTGCTCATCACAGTGCCCTGCCCAATCCAGAGTGCACGCTCTCAGCATGTCCTCTAACGTCTGAATAGTCCTCTCGGACTGGCCGTCGGTCTGCGGATGAAATGTTGTGCTGAACTTCAGACGAGTCCCCAGAGCCTCCTGCAAACTCCCCCAGAATCTGAAAGTGAACCTCGGATCTCGATCCGATATGATACTCACTGGCACCCTATGTAGTCTGACGATCTCCTCTACATACAACCTCGTCAGGCCCTCCAAAGGTAAAGTAGTCCGGATGGCCAGAAAGTGTGCAGACTTGGTCAGTCGATCGACTATAACCCAAATCGCGTCGTGATGTCTCCTCGTCTTCGGCAACCCGGTGACAAAATCCATCGTCACGTGCTCCCATTTCCACTCAGGTAGCTCTATACTCTGCATCGGTCCCGCTGGTCTCTGGTGCTCGATCTTCACCCGCTGGCAAACCAAGCATCTAGCCACAAAATCGGCCACGTCACGCTTCATCCCTCTCCACCAGAAGTTCCTCTGCAGATCCTTATACATCTTCGTACTCCCCGGGTGAATAGAATATCTCGCTCGGTGTGCCTCCTCCATGATATCATCCCTCAATCCGTCGACCCTCGGCACCTAAATCCGACTCCTGAACCTCAGGCCTCCATCCACTCCCACGGTGAAGTCGGATCCATCCCTAGCAGCTGACCGTAGCAGACTAGTCAACTCCTCATCACTGTGCTGAGCCTGAACAACTCGACTGACGGTCTACGGCTCCACTCGAAGTCCCGCAATCACTGCCCCCTCCGAGCTCTCGGCGAACGGCCTCCACTCCTGAATGCACAAACTCGCAGCTGACACCTCTACTTTTCTGCTCAGCGCGTCCGCAACTGAATTCGCCTTCCCCGGATGATAGGAGATGGTGAAATCAAAATCCTTAATCAGCTCAAGCCATCTGCGCTGTCTCATGTTCAGCTCCCTCTGTGAAAACAGATACTTCAGACTCTGATGATCAGTGAAGACTTCGAACCGCTCACCATACAAATAGTGACGCCAAATCTTCAGAGCATGCACCACGGCTGCCAACTCTAAATCGTGAGTGGGGTAATTCTTCTCGTGCACCTTCAACTGCCTCGAAGCATACGCCACTACCTGCCCGTGCTGCATCAGTACACAACCCAAACCAACACCTGAGGCGTCGCTGTAAATCACAAAACCGCCACTACCACTGGGAAGCGTCAGAACTGGAGCAGTCGTCAACCGACTCTTCAGTTCCTGAAAACTGTCCTCGCATTTCTGGGACCAAACAAACTTCACTCCTTTCTTCGTCAGCGCTGTCAGGGGTGAAGCAAGTCTCGAGAAGTCTTTGATGAACCGACGGTAATATCCCGCCAATCCAACAAAACTCCTAATCTCAGTCACACTCGTCGGGGCTCTCCACTGTGTCACTGCCTCGACCTTCGCTGGATCCACTGATATCCCAGCTCCCGATACTATGTGCCCCAAAAATGCTACACTGGGAAGCCAGAACTCGCACTTCGAGAACTTAGCATACAACTGCTGATCTCTCAGAATGCCCAGTACAATCCTCAGATGCTCCCGGTGTTGCTCCATATCTGGTGAATAGACCAAGATATCGTCCACGAAGACAATCACGAAACGGTCGAGATACTGACTGAAAGTCCTATTCATCAGATCCATAAATGCTGCAGGCGCGTTCGTCAACCCGAACGGCATCACCAGAAACTCAAAGTGCCCGTACCTCGTCCGGAAAGCTGTCTTCTGAACATCTGGCTCTCTGATCCTCAACTGATGATACCCGGATCGCAGATCAATCTTCGAGAACACCTTCGCTGACTGCAAGTGGTCAAACAGGTCCTCGATCCTGGGCAAAGGATACTGATTCCTCACGGTAACCTTATTCAGCATCCGGTAATCTATACACATCCGCAACGAGCCGTCCTTCTTCTTCACGAAAAGAATCGACGCACCCCACGGCGAGACGCTCGGTCGGATAAACCCTGTACCCATCAGAACCTGTAACTGCTTCTTCAGCTCCGATAACTCTGCAGGCGCCATCCTGTACGGAGCCTTCGACTGCGGTGTAGCCCCAACTACCAAATCAATGCCGAACTCTATCTCTCTGTGAGGTGGCAGACCGGAGACATCAACAGCAAACACCTCGGGAAAATCCTGAACAATCTCAATGTCCTCCAGCCTCCTCAACTCCGGATCTGAAACTACCAAGGTGGCTACAAAAGCCCTGCAACCCTGCTGAATCAACTTCTGAGCTCTAACAGAAGAAACAACCAACCGACCTCCGCGGTCCTTCAACCCTCTGATCAGAAGATCAGGCAAACCCTGCCTCGGAATCAATATCCTCTTATCACGGCATAAGACTCGAACGTCATACTGGGACAACCAATCCATCCCAAGTATAACATCAAAGTCCACCATCGGTAGCAAGACCAGGTCAGCCGGAAATTCCTGGTCTCCCGAAGCAATCGTGGCGCCGGGAAGAAATCTCCCCACAGTGCCCACCAAACCCAGGGGTGTGCTGACCTCCAAAGTGGCAGTCAACATCGCAGGGGTACGGCCCAACACACTCGCAAACTGCTCAGAGATAAACGAGTGCGTGGCCCCAGAGTCGAACAACACCCTAGCAACCAAATCATCAACTAGAAGCGTACCTTCCACTACCGTGCTGGCATCCCTGGCCTCATCAGCCCTAATAGTGAAGACTCGTCCAGCTCTCCTCCCCTGCTGAGGTGGTGCTGCAGGTCTGATCGGTCCCGCTCCACCAGACGTGGAAGATCCCGGTCGTCCGCTAGGCCCACCTGGCGCGCTCGGACAAGAACGGACGAAGTGTCCCATCTGACCACAACCGTGACAAGCGCCGGGGCGGTGTCCGCACCCCCGTCCCAGATGAACTCTGCCACACTGCCTACACGGCCTGCTCTGCGATGCTCCACCTCCGTCTATCCTGGGCCTCTTGCCCGGATTCCCCTGTAACTGTCCTCCTGGACGTCCTGCAGGCTTCACCTGCAACCTTCTAGCATCCTCCAGGATTTCCTGACTATCCTGGTCCATGATGGTCGCAAACTTCACAGCATCTGCTAAAGTCTGCGGCATACTGGTCGTGACACGAGCTCTGAACTGCGGTCTCAGACCCCACACAAACTTCCGAGCTCTCTGCTCCTGGGTCACATAAATCTCCGGGCAGTATCGTTCCAAAGCATGGAACCTGCTGATATAAGCAGCCAAGGTCATATCCCTCTGCTCGAGGGCCAGAAACTGCTCTCTCTTCCGATCACGAAGGTGCTGCGGAAAGTACTGTTGGTTGAACTCCACCAGGAAGTCCTCCCAACTCACGTCCTCACTGTCGTCGAACACGACTGCCAAAGTGGTCCTCCACCAGTTGGACGCATCTCCATCCAAATCATAGGTGGCCAGGCCCACCATCCTCTCTGGTGTCACTCCAATAGCCCGGAAGATCTTCTGGATCCTGAAGACCCAGTCCTCTGCTGCCTCGGGGTCACCTCTGCCACTGAAAATCGGCGGATGCCGACGCATAAAGCGATCATGCATAACGCCAGTCCGGTAGGCGCGGCTCTCCAGAAGCTCGCCCAACATCTTCAGCGTCACTGGCTCAGACGGCCTCTCCTCCGCCTCAGCAGCCCCAGCAGACTCCTCACTGGAACTGCGATAGCGCGTGGGAGGTCTCACACGTCTCGGAGCCATCTGCAGAACAAGAGAGCTCGACTCAGAAATGAAATATACATGCATGCATGACCTACTAAAATGCAGACTCAACTCCTAAGGGTGGTTTCTTTGGACAAAGACTCAGGAACCGACCGCTCTGATACCAAATTGTAACGTCCTCGAACAGCGGAAAATTTAAAATTTAAAACATACAAACAACGGAGGACATTACCAAGAAAATACACCAGGTGCACCAACGTATATATATATATATATATATATATATATATACATATCTGAGTTTACAACAAGAGGTGATTACATCAAAAGCTATAAGATAAAATGTACAACGTAATCACAACAACCTCAAAAGGAGGGGAAAGCAGGATCTGTCCCAGAAGCTCTCCTCCGCAGTCACCACCCCCCTAACGCTGCTCACGGCCTGAAAGCAGACAATAAATGCCTGAGTTTCCAGAAGGAAACCCAGTATGCCAAACCCTAACACATATATGAACAATAATGAAATATGTAATGAATAATGAATAGAACAACAGACACAATCCGGTCTCAGGGGTCCTCTCACCCCAACCCACCAACACACGTGCACACACGACACTGCCGGTACAGTCACGGCCACACAACCGGGTCTCAAGGGTCCTCTCACCCCAACCCTACAACACACACGTGCACACAAGGCACCGCCGGAAAATCCTCGGCCACGGGTCTCAAGGGTCCTCTCACCCTAACCCCACAACACACAACCGGGTCTCAAGGGTCCTCTCACCCCAACCCCACAACGCACGCTACTCATACCACTATCAGGCGACAGTCCGTGCCGTTGCCCAAAAGGCCGGAGAGACGAGCCGCTTTCAAACGTACGAGCACCCAACCATCGGGCACCAGTCCGTGCCGTTGCCCCCCCCGTGAGGCCGGAGAGACGAGGCGCCGTCAAGTGTACTCATAAAACCACGAATCCGCCAAAAACAGCAGAAACGGTCGAACGAAAACTGTTAATCGGTCGACCGATTCTCACCTAGAGAACTAGCCCAACCGAAAAACCCGCCAATCGGTCGACCGGCAAAGGGGGCCCGGTCGACCGAAAAGCCCCAGTAAGAAAACGTTTTCGCAAACCAAACACCAACGGTCGACCGACCCAACACTCCCGGTCTACCGAAAACCACCAGTAAGATTTACCAACAGTCCACACTTCACGGTCGACCGAAACCACACGTCCGGTCGACCGGCCATTAAGTTAACTTAAACGTTGGTCGGACGAAGTCAACGAGCGGTCGACCGTTTAGATGGTCAACGCCCCCAACCGACCTTCAACAGTACTTTCGGTCGACCGGCAAAGGGGTCCCGTTCGACCGAAAATACCCAGGACGTCTTCTCTCTCTAAAATTGCACATGAGATATTAATACATAACTGCAACGCCCGGCCACCCAGTCATGCGAGTTTCTGTTTTGTGTATCCTACACCAACACTCACCCAATCAAACCCAACGGATCTATTCTCTCTAATGTCTATATAAAGAGTTGTAAAACACATTTTCACACAACTCTCCCACTACTACTTGTCCAATACATTAGAGAGAAACTTCGAAGCTCAAATTTCCCCAATCCAACGCTCCAAGCCTACGAGTTTCCAGAAGGAAACCCAGTATGTCAAACCCTAACACATATATGAACAATAATGAAATATGTAATGAATAATGAATAGAACAACAGACACAATCCGGTCTCAGGGGTCCTCTCACCCCAACCCACCAACACACGTGCACACACGACACTGCCGGTACAGTCACGGCCACACAACCGGGTCTCAAGGGTCCTCTCACCCCAACCCTACAACACACACGTGCACACAAGGCATCGCCGGAAAATCTTCGGCCACGGGTCTCAAGGGTCCTCTCACCCCAACCCCACAACACACAACCGGGTCTCAAGGGTCCTCTCACCCCAACCCTACAACGCACGCTACTCATACCACTATCAGGCGACAGTCCGTGCCGTTGCCCAAAAGGCCGGAGAGACGAGCCGCTTTCAAACGTACGAGCACCCAACCATCGGGCGCCAGTCCGTGCCGTTGCCCCCCCGTGAGGCCGGAGAGACGAGGCGCCGTCAAGTGTACTCATAAAACCACGAATCCGCCAAAAACAGCAGAAACGGTCGAACGAAAACTGTTAATCGGTCGACCGATTCTCACCTAGAGAACTAGACCAACCGAAAAACCCGCCAATCGGTCGACCGGCAAAGGGGGCCCGGTCGACCGAAAAGCCCCAGTAAGAAAACGTTTTCGCAAACCAAACACCAACGGTCGACCGACCCAACACTCACGGTCGACCGAAAACCACCAGTAAGATTTACCAACAGTCCACACTTCACGGTCGACCGAAACCACACGTCCGGTCGACCGGCCATTAAGTTAACTTAAACGTTGGTCGGACGAAGTCAACGAGCGGTCGACCGTTTAGATGGTCAACGCCCCCAACCGACCTTCAACAGTACTTTCGGTCGACCGGCAAAGGGGTCCCGTTCGACCGAAAATACCCAGGACGTCTTCTCTCTCTAAAATTGCACATGAGATATTAATACATAACTGCAACGCCCGGCCACCCAGTCATGTGAGTTTCTGTTTTGTGTATCCTACACCAACACTCACCCAATCAAACCCAACGGATCTATTCTCTCTAATGTCTATATAAAGAGTTGTAAAACACATTTTCACACAACTCTCCCACTACTACTTGTCCAATACATTAGAGAGAAACTTCGAAGCTCAAATTTCCCCAATCCAACGCTCCAAGCCTACGAGTTTCCAGAAGGAAACCCAGTATGCCAAACCCTAACACATATATGAACAATAATGAAATATGTAATGAATAATGAATAGAACAACAGACACAATCCGGTCTCAGGGGTCCTCTCACCCCAACCCACCAACACACGTGCACACACGACACTGCCGGTACAGTCACTGCCACACAACCGGGTCTCAAGGGTCCTCTCACCCCAACCCTACAACACACACGTGCACACAAGACACCGCCGGAAAATCCTCGGCCACGGGTCTCAAGGGTCCTCTCACCCCAACCCCACAACACACAACCGGGTCTCAAGGGTCCTCTCACCCCAACCCCACAACGCACGCTACTCATACCACTATCAGGCGATAGTCCGTGCCGTTGCCCAAAAGGCCGGAGAGACGAGCCGCTTTCAAACGTACGAGCACCCAACCATCGGGCGCCAGTCCGTGCCGTTGCCCCCCCCCCCCGTGAGGCCGGAGAGACGAGGCGCCGTCAAGTGTACTCATAAAACCACGAATCTGTCAAAAACAGCAGAAACGGTCGAACGAAAACTGTTAATCGGTCGACCGATTCTCACCTAGAGAACTAGCCCAACCGAAAAACCTGCCAATCGGTCGACCGGCAAAGGGGGCCCGGTCGACCGAAAAGCCCCAGTAAGAAAACGTTTTCGCAAACCAAACACCAACGGTCGACCGACCCAACACTCACGGTCGACCGAAAACCACCAGTAAGATTTACCAACAGTCCACACTTCACGGTCGACCGAAACCACACGTCCGGTCGACCGGCCATTAAGTTAACTTAAACGTTGGTCGGACGAAGTCAACGAGCGGTCGACCGTTTAGATGGTCAACGCCCCCAACCGACCTTCAACAGTACTTTCGGTCGACCGGCAAAGGGGTCCCGTTCGACCGAAAATACCCAGGACGTCTTCTCTCTCTAAAATTGCACAACCGGTCGACCGCCCAAAAGGGCATCGTTCGACCGGTACGAGGGATTCTGCCCCAAATACACTATAACCGGTCGACCGAACCAAAACACCGGTCGACCGTTATAGTTCAGATGCTGCTGTGCAGGTCCGACGAGCCAACACGGCCTACCGTCGACCGCTCCCACTCCCACACTAACAATAGGTGAGCTTGAAAGCAAATTTGACATACCTTAAGGCTTGAAGAAGCCTTGGAAGAAACCACGGTGAGCGCCTCCTCGCAGAAAAGCTCGAACTCCGGCGAACCTCCGATTCCCGAACTCTACGACGCTTCCGGCGACTCCAGCACTCCGATCCTCGCCTCCACCAACACCGACGAAGCAATAGGGAGAGAGAGAGACGTGTGAGAAAGAGAGAGGTCGTGAGAGAGGGAGAGAGTGAAGAGTGAGGGGGAGAGAGAGAATTCCAAACCTTTTATACCTTCTCCCGAAACGATCTCAGCCGTCGATCTCATCCACCCCTAATCCTCTCCTAAACACCATTAGCATCATAAGCAAGGTTAGGAAATTACACATATTGCTAAAGAAAATGTTTGTCGGGCCATATGAAAATGTGTATAATAACATAAGAACTTCAAAATCAAACGCTTAAACGACAAACGATATGAAGCTTGGTGATGAACGTACTCAATGGAACGAACGTAAACACACATAAACCTCCAACAAAAAGAGGGAAAAGAAAATTTAGTTGCTTGAAGTTAACGAGATTTGAACTTTTAACCTTTGGTTAATGTAATTCTATTGATGGTAATGGGAACGTTGTTAGTCAAGAGAGTTCCTAAATTAGATAGTTATATTCTAGTTTTGTTGTGATTTATTTCCATGGTTAATACTATTGAATTTTTAAATTAACATGAAATAATCTTGGTAGTAGACTTAAGTTCTTATATCTCCCATTAATTTTCCATCCCTGCAAAAAGATATAACAGTTTAACAATACATCAGAAGACGACTTACATCAGACGACATCACGTACGTAATCACTTGACGGATTAGCCAACACCCAATTACATATATTTCTACTCAAAAAAGTGTAATTCAATATTACAAGTGGTTCCTAATCTCTAAACTTTAACCGGCCCATTTGTATTTATATATAATGACGCAAACTAAGATATGTTACCGTCTGCCACTTGTGGATCACACTAACTACCTGCAAAGACGTACCTAACTTAAAGCTCTAGTCGTAATACCAATCTGATCAATTCCTTGTAATTATTAACCTGAAAAAGATGTTATATGTTTAAGAAACATATAATGACCGTTAAAGTTAATCACAAAGCCTCCGTGCGTTTGAATCGATCAAACCTCAATCTTACAATACCCGACAACAATCTTGGACCACAAAGACTTTTGCAACAACCTTAGTTGACAAGTCCCACTCACCCTATGCAAAACTATGCTCAACACACATGGCCCTGTAGTTAAGCTCATCAGGTGAAAGATCTAGGAAATGTGTCTTGTTCGACCTGTGTTTGGATCATCTTCCGTTTGAAACTGCAATCTTTCAATCTTAGATGTCTAGCTTCTGGCGTTTGAATTTTACATAAAAATAAAGAACCTAACTGATACTGATTTATAATCGAACCTTGAATTGTTTTTTTCCATTAAATTGCAACTATACTGTACATGTTAATTAGCTTCTAAAAAATTGAAGAAAAAAAGGCCTCAGACGTTACTCAGAGACGCAGAAAGTTGGTGTTTCGAATAGACCCTTATATATTAATAACAGACATAAGAACACCAGAAGAGAACAACCCAACATATTAACCCTCAACTGCCCACACCAATAAACAAAACTCCAAAAACAACCTGTCCACTTCTATATATTTGCACCACACCAACTCCACACCCATTTGCTCTCTCTCTCTCTCTCTCTCTCTCTCTCTCTATTTTTTTTATTACTAGGTTGCTTTTGGAGATGGGGAGAGCTCCTTGTTGTGACAAGGCAAATGTGAAGAGAGGTCCATGGTCTCCAGAGGAGGATGCAACTCTCAAGAACTATCTTGAGAGACATGGAACTGGTGGAAATTGGATTGCTTTGCCTCGCAAAGCAGGTCTTACTCATGTCCTTAATTATTCTTGTTTTTATTCGTACTTGAGTTTTGCTTTGAATGCAAATCCAAAGGTCAATTATAAGAGTTGTTGTGCACTTAGAAAGTGAAGAAAATAGTTTGAAGATGGAAATTATTAGCAATTAATAAAGTTTTATTACTCATTCCAAAGTGCACAACTTCTTAAGGAGTACTTCAATTTGTTTTGTTTTTCTTGTAAGAAAACATCCTCATTTGTTGCCATGACGTTGCACTTATAAGCGCATTACCCAGCACACTCTTTAATTAATTTATATGATTTTTAGATAATATTCTACCAGCGCATTATTTGCTAACATTGGATCTAATTAGGTAGTGTTACACTACGCAAGTCAAGAGTTTTGTATTTTTAGCTTATATATTACTCGAATTTATTTTTTGAAGAAAGGCATGATTTTAAGCCATACTAGTTGATCTCAACTCTTTGTGTCTTCTATGATCAATTCCTTTAGGTCTAAAACGGTGTGGTAAGAGTTGTCGTCTCCGGTGGCTCAATTACCTCCGACCGGATATTAAACACGGTGGATTCACTCAGGAAGAAGACCACATCATATGCACTCTCTACAAAGTCATTGGGAGCAAGTAATTAATTAATCATCAAAGCACCCTTTAATTTTTCTTTTGCTCAATTAATCAATCTACCAAACAAAAACCCACTTATGTTTTTTGTTATATATATGTATAGATGGTCAGTGATAGCTTCCCATCTCAAAGGGAGAACCGATAACGACGTCAAGAACTACTGGAACACAAAGCTCAAGAAGAAGCTATCCCCTTCTTTCGCGCCTTCTCCGGCAATTCTAACAATAAAAACTGAATCAATCCCCCCTCAAAGCTTCTCTATGCCTCCGATATCTTCGTCTTTCACCGGGAACTATAACGGGTACTTCGTATCGCCTTTGGTGGAAGACATAACCATCCCTAATAAGATAGTACATGATGATGGATTTCTAATGGATATGGGGTTTGGTTCTTATTCTGATATCTTCAATTTCTATGGATTGGATGAGAGAATTGGAGAAATCAATACAAGTCATGGTTCAAGCCTTTTACCATCACAAGGGGTCTACCAAAATCTTATATATTAGAAACATGTAAAGTAGGGTTGTTGCTTTGCTTCTTTTTTTTCAAGTTCATGTACATGTTGCTTTTTTAGAGTGTTTGACTAATTGGGTTTATTGTGTGGTGGTTGTGTTTATGTTCCTATGTTTCAGTGTCTTCGTAGTGTTGGTATTATTGTTATGGTTCGTAGAAGAAGTTTTGATGCAAGAGCTCCCGCCTTTCTATTGTTGGCAGTTTCTTTTTGTTCATAAAATGTTGGGAAAATGTTGGAAAGTGAAGGATATCACACTTTCATGGTTGTGAAGTTGTCAGAGTATCAGCTTTGAAGACCCTGCAATCATGATTATAGTAGGACTTTTTATTTTGTGCAACTCATTTGAATTGGGTGTGGATTTTAAGCTTACCTTGGGTTTACATTCTTTATTGTTTTGAACTTAATCAAGTGAAGGTGAGATCATGTTAATTTTTGTAATAAGAAGAATTTTATGAGTTTATCCTGATCAATGTAGAATAGGCATAAAAAATACAACCATCATCTGATTTAATTGGCAGAATGATAAAAAAGAGAAGTGAAAAGTGATGTTAGCTAGCAATTGCCTTAGAGATTTCGTAAATGCATGCCTCCTTCATGAAAATCGAATGACATAGGTTATGACATCATCCTATTTGAATATATTGTTTTGAAAAGACCTATTTGAATATTGTTGCCATTTGGTTTATGTACTTGGGTATTTAGCTTTTGTTGTTAAACCCGGCTCGGCTTGGTTGGTTGAACTGGGACTCGGTTATTCGAGCAGTCTTACTCGACCTCAAAATATTACTTTTGGGGTATGGCTGTTAATTCAACCGGTTGAACCAATTTTGATTGAATAAATGGTTTAATTTAAATAAGAGGATAGACAATCAATTTAAAAGCCTAAAACCTTTTTTTAAAACATACGGGCAATCATTAATAATTCGATTCAAACAATTGATGCCTTGACCTGGTCGGCGTCCAATCCTTGTATGAAAATTATGATTTAACTTATGCAGCATATAAGCATCATAATATAAAAAATTAATAAAAATATTCATGTTTAAATATTTAGCATGTGTATGTGATTATCAATGGAAATAATGGAACTTTGTTGTTACAGGCAGGAGACAAATCAAAGTGGACATCACTTTCAACTCAAAGTTGGGGTGTTACAATTTCCACCTTTAAATATTAGGGCATCAGTAACGGGTGGGGTCGTACACCCCCACGGGTCGTGGGGTCGTCTCCCCCGTTACGACCGGGTCGTCACCCACAACATGGATTTTAAAGGTTTTGTTTTGTTTTGATTTTTTTAAAATTTTGTTTGATTTTTTTTGGAAATACGTTTTACAATTGTTTTGATTTTTTAATTTTTTTTCCATGATGGATCCCAAAATGATGTGGAGGTGAAAGATAAGTTATGGTTAAGAGGTGAATAGTGTAGGAAAAAGAATAAAGTTGGTTGAGGAGAGAGAAAACTGACGTAGAAGATGGAGAAAACTGATTTGGAAGAGAGAGAGAGAAAACTCATGACCAAGTCATCGTTACGGATGGTCTTATAACACGTTTCTACGATTATTGGTGATGCATGTTCACTTAACAGTATTTTAGGTAGCCTTGAAACTTAGACTATAATCTTGTGACAGTTAAGAAAGAGGAAACCTATCTTAGGAACTGATCCCAAGTCTTGATTTGACTTTGAGTTGGAATTGTAGACCATCTTTCTAAATCAATAGATTGCATAAATTTTAATAGTTCATATTTAATTATTTATAATTAATTACACCATTAACAAAAAATGTAACTTGATGTTGAAGCAATTTCATGGAAGCAAGGAAATAGATAAGAGGGAGAGCGGAAACATCCAAAGACAAGAAACAAACAAGAAAAGCTTGCATCCACTTCACAAGTCAACTCTTGATAATATCATAAGAACCACAACCAATTTGGTCATTATCTTCTTGGAAGTTACCAACATGAAAGATTCGGTTCCACATCTAATTTTCCAATTTGAGTTTAGTCTAAGCAAGCTTTGGTCCATTTGTTAATAGTTTCGTCAATTTCATTGCATACTAATGAAATATGATGTGACATGCGAAGCCATCATGGACTTATTGGTTCTTCTTGACTTCTTCTCAATTTTAGTTTATTCCTTGAATTAGGTGGCTTGTTGGGTGATGGCCATGGTTGGAAGTTCTAAATTTCGAAATTGAAGTACAGCTTTCCAAAATATATTTCCAAATGGAAGTGAAGTGAATCTTTCAAGTTTGGCTAGGTTTGAAGAAGTTACCTCCAATCTTATCCCCGGATTTAGGTTTACAAAGTGCAATAAAATAAATGTTTTAGTCATGGTAAATTAGATAGTTAAAGTTGATCCAGATGGTCCAACTGGTCACATTAGTGTTAAATCTTAATAGTTGTAAAGTAAAGATTTTCTTCTTAGTTTTCTCCCCGGGCTTACGTGTATTTGCATTTTTCACCCCAATTAATTTATCAAAGATGTTAATTTTTCTTAAAAATTAGATGGTTAAAATGGAAATTTTAATGGACAGATAAGTGGACCCAGGATTGCTGACATCGCAGTAGGATGTAAACGGGTCGGGTATGCCCTTACCCGTACCCGGCTAAATTAGCAGGTACAGGTACAACTATATACCTAGCAAAAAACATGTATACCCGTACCCGACCAGTACCCGTTAAGTTAGCAGGTAGGGGGCAGGTAAACGGGTATAACGGTATAATATATAATATATAAAAATATAATATAAAATATATATTATATATAAAAATATATAATATAAAATATATAAATATATTAAAAATATATTATATATCTTAACAGGTATACGGGTAAACGGGTACGGGTAATGCGTATACCCGTACCCGACTCATTTTTTAACCGTGTAAACGGGTACGGATATACAGATTTGAATTTTTAAACGGTATGAATTTTTGTGCCCATACACGTACCCGACCGAGGCGGGTGACCGGGTATATGGATATTACCCGCCCCATTTACACCCCTACATCCCAGTGATGGTGGCTAAAGATAACTTCTACGTAAATGAAGTTATTTAGGATAATGATATAACTAATATTATAGCAAAAGGCTGATTGTGGACAATAATTCCGTCCGGGCACAATTTATTGCCCGTTAAATTTTGAATTTGAGCGGATGATGCTAATTAATTGTTCATGTTCCTAATTAAATTATCACTTTCAACTTCTTTATTTCAGAATAAATATTAGGGATTTTTTTCAAAATAAACTGTTTTTAATTTTTTTTGCCAAAATAGACCTCAATAAAAAGTATTTGTCAAACAAGACTCGCTGCCACGACGTTGTGACATGTGGCGGCGGCGGGTTTGTTTTTAGTGCATAAAGAAGACCGAGTTCTCCTCGGAAGAACTCGGCATCACGCGTGCCGAGTTCTCTTTGGTTTTTCTTTGCCCAACACTTGTCATATTCCACTCAACGTGAGTTTCCAGGAAAACAGTGATTCAAAGAGAACTCGACACTGGGGATGTCAAGTTCTATTTGAACTGTTCTCCTGACACTCAGATCGTGCATGAGACGGTTGGACGACCAGGAGAACAATGTCTTAAATAGAACTCGGCATCTGAGATGTCGAGTTTAATAGGCAGAACTCAGCGTTCGTAATGCCGAGTTCACTTTAAAAAAAGTAAACTCAGCGTTACCAACGCCGAGTTCCGTCGGGCTATTAAAGCAGCCTGACGCCCCCATCTCCCTCACGCCAAGTTCTCGCGATTGTAAGGTTAGAGTTTCGATTTTTTTTCGTTTTCCACCGTTTTCTTGACTTTTTTATGTATTAGGATGATAAACATTGTTGTTTTAGGTATGATTGTAGTGTTTTTGTTGGTTTAGGAACCCGTTTTTGTGCAAACTCGATTTCGATTTTGGGTTTTTAGGCCAAACTTTTTATTTCTTGTTTGTTAGTTGTTTATTGATTTTAGTTTTGTTGATTGTAGTAGATAAATTAGACTCCAATTTTTATGACTCCAATTTTTCCTAACGTAATTAATATTACGTTGAGTTTAATATTTGCAACAATTCAATGTTTTCTAATATTTAACGTGTTATGTACAGATGGAGTTTGGTGGTTCCAGTAATGGTTCGGTTAGAGATAGCTACGTTTCACATGGTCCGGTAGACATATCAGTGTTGATTTTGCAGGTCAACCACAAGTCTGACTTGTTCAAAGATTTTGTAAGCATTTTACGTCTTCAAGTTAAATATTTGCACGTGAGTTTCAATATTCTGACATTTCTCTGATGGAGGTTGATGGTGTAAAATGCATTGAGCATGAATCGAAACTCAACGAATGACAGATCACTGATGAGGGGATGTTGTTTCTGCTAGATATGACAGGGTTTGACACAGTCACTCGGTTGGGCCGAGTCCAGTTGGACCATACCTTGCTGGGGGTGATGGTCGAGCGTTGGAGACCGGAGACTCATTCATTCACCAACGACATGGTGAGATCACGTGCACCTTGCGTGACATCTCTATGATTACCGGCTTGCGCGTAGATGATCTGTCGTTGTGTGAGTCTCAAGAGTACGTTTGGTCAGAGGTCTGCATGAATTTATTGGGTTAGGTCCCCGATGACTTGGGTCGCAAGGGGTCCGTAACTCTGGGTTGGTCAAGCTCAGTTTCAGCAGTTGTCTTTTGATCCTGACGAGGAGACAGTTACACGACACACTAGAGCCTTTATTCTGTTCCAGCTGGTATGCAGTATTTTGGTAGATAAGAGTGGCACGATGGTTCACTTGAAGTATATTTCTTTGCTCAGAGATTTATCCGTCGCATTGGTGTACAGTTCGGGTAGTGCGGTTTTGGCCCACTTATATCACATGTTAGATGAAGCTTCACTGATTCCGACCAAACATCTGTGTGGTTTTCTTACGTTCCTACAGCTGTGGTGCTGGGAACATCTAAACATTGGGAGACCTTTGAAGAACAGACCATTATTATACCCGGAGGACGAGAGGGCACCATTAGGTGCCCGTTGGAGACGACCAAGAACATTCAAGGGTAGTGCGAAGACGACGTCACTTGATTTTTATCGGAATGAGCTGGACGTGCAGGAATTAGATCAAGTGATCTGGGACCCTTATGCACATTTGGATCTTAGTCAGTTATCACCACTATGTACGGGAGGTTCAGAGATGTGGACGAGCCGTACTTGGCTTATAAATTTTGGTGAGGTGGTTATGCATTGTCTAGACCGAGTGATGAGACAGTTCGGTCTACAGCAGCACATTCCAGAGCCGATGGAGAGACATGTAATGAAATCGGCCCAGGGAATGTCGGATGTTAATTGTTTGGCGGAAAATCACAAATTCATTCAGCATTGGTCGCACAGAAGATATCATCTACAGTTTGAGCGACCACTCCTACGTGTCACTCCTGAAAAGAGCACACGACTGTATATGGAATGGTAATGGAGCATCATCGTACGTTGGATTGTTCATCACACCTTCGCTCCGACTCATACCTTATACAGACCTCGAGCGGGTAGAGAGCGAGAGATGATAATATTTAAATATTTATTTAAACAATTACCACGTTTTAAAATTGTGTTTAGTGTTTGATGAACTGTTTAATTATCTGTAAGTGCACAAAGTTTATGAGTTCCACGAAGAACTCCATCAAATTCACGAGGCGATCAGAGATCACAAGACAGACTCTTTGATGGTTGGAAAATTGAAGGAAAAAATGAAGGCTTGACTCATGTGTTTTGGTGCTGAAGAACCCACATTACATTTGAGTCAGGATCACATCGTTGAAGAAGAAGACACTCACACACTCAAGAAGACGCTGGTGGTTTGACTCAGGATACAGAGAATGCAGCACGAGGAGGGGGATGCGGCAGGGGGAGAGGACGTGCACAAGCACGTTCTAAAAGGAAGAAGTGATTGAGATGTTACTTAGGATAGATATTTAGTTGTGTTAAACTTATTTGGTTGTTATTACACTACTTTTGGTTTTATGTTAAAAGGTTAAACTCGTTATTGTGGTTGTTTGTTGTTTAAAACATTTGTTGTTTTGGGTTTATCGTAGTTGTTTTTGTTTTGTAGTTGAATTGTGTTTTGGTAATTGAAATGATTGTCTTTGTTGTCAAATAAGAAATGATATTATCTGTGTTGTCTGTGTTGTGTTTGTTGTCAAACAGGAAAAGAAATTGTCGAGTTCTTAAATTAAATGAACTTGCACTCTTCAAGAGAACTCGACACTGAGGATGCCGATTTCTCTTGATGTGAACTCGACATCACAAGTGCCGAGTTCACACCAATAGAACTCGGCATCCCCAGTGCCGAGTTCTATTTGAATCACTGTTCTCCTGGGAACCCACGTCAAGTGGAATATGACAAGTGTTGGGCAATAAAAAATCAAAGAGAACTCGGCACTGGTGATGTGGAGTTTTCTATGCACTAAAAAACAAACCCGCCGTCGTTACGTGTTACCACGTTGACAGCGAGTCACAAATACTTTTTATTAAGATTTATTTTGGTAAAAAAAATTAAAAAAATTATTTTGAAAAAAAATCCTAAATATAATGCAAGGTTGCAACTTGCAAGCCTGACCGTGACTCAAGGGTCACACGTCCACACGATGTGATCTCAATTTGCAAAAATTTATGACATCATAATCTCGTACAAGTAACAACTATTTTAACACTGCTCTGTAACTTCGAAGTTGGACAAGAGTGTCTTTTGTTCATTAGACGATAAATGTATTTCATCAAAAATAAGAGAACAATAATCAATAAAAGATAGCAAAACCAGCTAAATACATTCTCTCAAGAAAGTTTGGCCCAAATTCTTCTTTTACAAATTATATTTTGACTATTGAGGCATAAAAACGATATACTAAAAATAAAATAAAATAATCTACATACTCTGATGGACTGATGAACAATTAACTCATAAAACCTACAAACTTAACGAACCTACTTTGCAAGTAGTATTCTCAACGAGTTGAGTATTTTTTTCTACTCGGTTAACAAATTGAGAGATAACTATATTACTTCTCATATTAAAACCAACTTCCAGTTGATATCTCTTCGCAAAAACAATTTATATATACCCATTCGTATTACTTTCCATATATGGCTTCCGGTCAAGGGCATAAACGAGTCGAATTAAAATTTTGAACTTTCAGTATTAACTTATATTATTATTAATTATAAAAAATAATTATAAATTAAATAATAAAAAAATCAAGTTAAATCTTAACTTTTCGATTCGAACGGCGTTTACCTAACGAAATATGACAATTTTTATTTTTATCAAGATCTTTTAATTTCAAGTTAAACCGGAATAAAACATTTTACGAGTAGTGTTCGAAATTGAGTTTTAAGTTCGAAGACAGCGTTTTCGGACAAAAGATTCTTACATGTCCTTCGTCGACTTCCTTGAGCTCACACATGTGTTCTTAACTTCTTATATATCCTTCATCTTCTCGAAGCTCACACAATTGGCATCTCTTTATATGTTTATGATCACGTAACGTGTATGACAAAAACATCGTTGTCGGATATGTCGAAATACTGCATATATCTATAATCTATTTAAGCAAACAAGTTATTAATACTGCAACTATACTATTAGAATGTGCACCAAGACGTACACTAATTAAAAATGGTTCTCTGACTTGAAGTACGCACCTTTTTTTAAAAATACTCTCGATTATGATATTGGGCAATGTTTCAACTTTCAAGTGGAACAGTTTTTTTTAATCTACATTTTTTGTCATTAAGTCCAACGAATTACTTGAACGTAAATCATCATTTATATGTTGCCCTTTAATCTCGAGACTAGAAAGATAGGAATCTATAAATCGGACTAGTTCGAGTTGAGCATTCACAAGTAAGCCATATAACTTAATATATGGAACCTGTTATGTTGGCAAATTTAATTAATATATATTAACAGAAGTTTTACTAAGTTGTAATTCGCATGTGCAAATATAATCTAGTTTAAGCCCAACGTTCATGTTTAATTTTTCACATGTTCTTTCTCAACCAAATTAATGTTGCAACATACGAATTTCTCTTAAATTGAAACTTAACTTCTAACATATATTACACACACCTTCACTTTGAGATACAAAATTTTGAACTCAAAGTCCAAACTGCAGTTAAAAGTTACCCATGGCTCTAGAGAACTTAAACAAATATAAGTTGTCGTAATTAAACAAACATTGTGTATTGCATTTTTTGAAATTTAATTAACAGGCATTGTATATTATTGTTTGCTCCCCCAAAACGTGTTAAGAAGATGCCTAAAATAATTGTGACCACTAATTTGGCTAATGAAGCTATCTCTTGTTGGTTTTCTAACTTCTAGTATCTCATGTTCACACGCGTTTTCTAACTTCTAATTCCAAGATTTTAATACGCATATTTTTTAATTTTTTTGTGGGTCTTGTCAACATTAGACATTATTAAATTTCGTGTGTCCTTTTTATTGCTGAAAACATTGAAGTTGACGTGATGTTAACGACAAGTTAATGTGCTACTTGGTTTTCAGTGTTCTGTCATCATTTTACATTGCACGCCGTTGTTGTAAGTTATAATTAGTTTACTTGGAAGACACAAATTAGAATGGAAGTTGGAATATTTTAGGGTAGTTGAACATCAATGCCTTGTTCCACTCTCCGGATATATACACTCGCATTTACGGATGAAAAAAACTCATATTTTGTCATGCTCTGAAAAATATATTTATATTTTCCGTTCTACTCAAAATACTTCTACTTTTAAAAAAACCAAAAATCTTTATCTGTCGTGCATCTTTCACCGCATGCTTTTTGAGGACGTTTTATGATGAACAAATTTTGAATCGTTTGGGTGTAGAGAAACGTAAAGTCGATGAGTTCGATGCGCTCGATATATTCGTGATATGACCTCGAAATTTTACATTTTTTGAAAACTTGGGTGTTTTCAACACACGAGTTTTGAGGTAGTTTTATGACGAACGGAATTCGAATCGTTTGGGTGTGGAGAACTATTTACGACATGATTTTGGAGGGCTGAAAGAGAGAGAGAAAGAGGGAGAAAGAGAATGATTCCACGATTTAAGCATATGTATTTTGGGGAGAAATGGAAACATAAACATATTTTTCAGAGGATGTCAAAGTGTTGACTTTTTTACAGAGATTAGACCACCTGGAGCATAGAAAGTCAAAATATTTTAGTTAACAATATATTTCAACTGAAAACATCAGTCGTTTCAAACATGCATAAAGTTACAATTAACGGGGTCGTGGGAGACCCACGACCCCATGGACGACGAGGTCGTCCCATTTTTTGGTGGGACAAACCCGGTCGTCCCCCTACCTGGTCGACGACCAGGTCGGGCGTTAAAAATGTATTTTTAATTTATTTATTTTTGTAAAAAAATAGTGTAAATAGTTGGGAATTTTTTTGATGACGTGGAGGAGAGAGATGAGTTGTGGTGGGTTGTGGTTAAGAGATGAATAGTGTTGGAAAAAGAAGAAAGTTGGTAGGGAAGAGAGAAAACTGATGTGGATGAGAAAGAAAGTTGATGTAGAAGAGATAGAGAAGAGAGAGAAAGTTCATGACCAGGTCGTAAAGATCATGGTTACAGATGGTCTAAGAGATGAGTGAAGTCAGATGGGGGTACAGTTGGCCAAACTAGAATGGTTGTAAGGACATGAAGTTAATGGATATTTTAAAAAACTACATGGTTAATAACAAGTTTATAGTTGTAATGTTAGGGTAGATGTGTCTTTGATTCGAGAGACAAATTGCTTAAAGCATTACACCATGATATCAGATTTGAAATGCACCGTTTCTAGCATCAGTGGAGCCCCTGGAGGTGTCAACAAACATTCTGGTTTAGGCTCTTATGTTAATTGTTAGTCCCTAACCCATTCCGGGTTTAATTAGGATGCTAAATGGTGTTTAGGATGGTGTTTGCATGGGGAAGAGGTGCGCGTGAAGAGTGGGGTCGTGGGAGGTATGGGTTGAGGGTAGGGTGATGGTGTAGGGTTATGGTGAGGTGAGAGGTGGTGGGTTTTAATAACGAAAATCACTCTCTCTCTCTCCCATTCGTTGCTTTCTCTAACTCTCTCCCTTTCCATTTTTCCGGCGACCACGCAGAGGAGGAGGCTGAGGCTCGTGCGGCGTGAGACGTGTGGAGATCGTTGCGAGGAGGCAACCGTGCGAGGAGGTTTCGGAGACGGTGTGCGCGTGCGGGGCCGACAGTTTCGTCGTCTTCTTTGAGGTATGCCGGCTTCTTAGTGTGTTTGGTGGTTGCTCACCCTCGTGGGAGGGTGGTGTTGGTCGGGGGAGGTCGGAGACGCGTTTGATTTGATGTTGACCAGACTCCGGATTTTAACTTCGTTTCGGTCGACTGGTTTTAGACTTTCGGTAGACCATTGGTACTTAAGTTTTGCGCAAATAGTTCGACCGATCCAGACTTTCGGTCGTCCGATTCCCTTGAGGAAACGGTCGACCGGGTTGCCTCCTTTGGTCGACCGTTTTTGCACAGGACAAAATTCCTGGTTCCCTTTTTGAATGCCAACTCTGTCCACGGAAACCCGTGTCCTCTCCTTGTGCGTGAGCCGGGAGGTGACGGTGGGCGCGTTCCGCGTGCCTGCCCAGGGACCGCCGTGTGGAAGAGTGTGGGTGTTCGGGGCGCATCACCTCCATGTATGGATCGTGACTAATATGATGGATTGATTGGACTCATTGTAGTGTAGCAGGCCTGAGGGATCGTGGATCCCAATGTATGATGATTGTGCGGACACACAACTATCGTTGGGTGAGGTGACAACCGACCTATGGGGCTACGGAGGTCGCTGCCCTGCTTTTATAGCGGCGCAGTTGGTGTTTGCGGCTCGTGGAGCCTGATGATCTGACAGACTTCGGTCTGGACCCGTCTGATGTTGTGCCGGACGTATTGATGGACCACTGATGCTGTTCCGGTGATGCCGCCGATGTTGTTCCGGCAACGATGATTGATGGGCCGATGTTGTTCCGGCTATGTTCCTCAGATGGGCACCTACTGAGATGATGATTGATGGACTGACCGAGCGACGACTCCGTTGGTGTGGTTTCGACCACGAAGTTACAGATCTGTTTCTTATGGTGCGGACCTGGGGGGTGTTCCCTGCCAACCCCATTATTAGTATAGCCGTGTGTGGGGAGCGTCACGTCTTGTTCCGTTTGACCGTATGTGCCTACGGTAGGTCTCCTCGGGAGACCCGATGATGATTGTCGGACTGATGTCCCATGTTACCCTTCGGGGGAATTGTTTCCTTATGGAAACTCTGGCATTGTTGTTGCATCTTTTTCAGGACCGCAGTAGGTCCAGTTGGGTGGTGATTAGCGGGTGTGCGCATCTTGGGATCGGATCCTCTATTCGGACCACTGAGGTCGACAAGATTACGTTATCTCCTTTTGTTGTTCTGTTGTAATCATGTATCGTTTTGACAAACTCTGATGTTATATGGTGCACCGCTTATATGTTTTATGAGGAGTAACAATCCCGTCTTTGATTATTGGTCTCTGATGTCTTGATTAGAAATTTTTAAATTTCCGTTATTTCGAGATGTTACATTAATTAAGCTAAAAAAATCGAAAATAACAACTCAACCTTCATCCTCTAACGGACAACAGTCATCAAAACAAGTATTATGGAGCAATCTAAATCTTCTCACGAGCAAAGATCCAATAAAATGATTTTTGAAGTCCACCCAAGCAAAATACCAATATATTTTCCTTAAGATATATAATAGGAAAAAATTTCAAACTAATATTTAAAAAATAAAACATTGGTAGAGTATAAGAGTTCCAAAAGTATTTGGCAAAATATAAGAAACAAAAAATGGTAGTTGAGGTACCATTTTAAAAGTAGAAAACAGTAATTTAAATTCCGTTTTCTACTTATCATTTTTATTTTATTTACAAAATCATGAATTTTAATAAATAAAAAATTCAAACTCCATTTTTACATGATAGGACAACTTTTGGGATATTTTGATAACATATTCACAATTCCCTCATTTTTGTCATCAATTCAAGTATCCATACAGTAAGGGTCTCGTTCATTTTTGAAATTGATTATGTTTTTATTAAAAATTATGTCTTACAACAAGAGTATCGAAAATTCGTACTTGAATTAATGATAAAAATGCGGGAAATTCGACATTGTAATCAAAATATCCAAAAAATTCATCTCTTGCGTAAAAATTAAAATCAAATGTTCGTCGTAATTTGAAATACTTAAAAATAATAAAAATATTATAAATTGGTTTGAGATTTTCTAATTTTTTTCCATAGAGAATATATTGTTTCAAAACTAGAATATATTATTTTCGGGTTGGAAATTTTCATTTTTATTAATGTGCTTTTTGGGTTTTAGTGATTTTCCTTTGTAATCTTGTTTTCGAGGGTATGACATAGACATCCAGTTTAATAAAAATAATTTAATTCAACATAAAAGATAAGTTTTTTTTGGATAATTTGATTGAAATATCAAAATTTCCTATGCTTCTGTTGAAACACTTAATTTGTAATTAAAAAATAAATTTCAAAAGTTAACAAAATCCTTAAAATATGGTATTCGAATTGTTGGAAAAATAGAGATAAATGTGAATATGTTATCAAAATACATAAAAAGTTATCATATTTTGTTAAAATAAAGTTTGAATTTTTTTATCGATATGCAAGGTTTTTAAAAAATAAGGATAATAAGAAAAACCAGTAATTAAGCTACCCTGTTTTCCACTTTATACCGTTTTCATTTCTTATATTTTGTAAAAAAAAATTATAAATCTAATATTTTGCCTTTTTTATTTCTTGATTGTTATTTTTTATTTTTTCCTATATAATAACATAAAGATGACTGCATTAGATTTTGGCATCAACGTAGGAGCTAAACAACAAAATGAAGTAATCTGAAGGGTATTTTAACATGTTATAAATAAATAGAGGGTACTTTAGCAAATATGACGATATTTTAGTTAAATCAAAGATTCAAAAAAAAACAAGAAGAAAATTAAGAAAAAAAATGCAAAATAATAATATGCCCCATTTGATATGGAGTTCTATTATGAAGATCCAAAAGTATTATGAGTAACAATGACAATTTAAGTAGCTTGTGTGCCTAAAACTTATATCTCCTAAAAAAAGTTACACTTTCAACCAAGGTTTTCATAACCGAACCGGTCATCGAACCGATAAAGTTTTGATGTCAGCATTTTTATGACCCAAAGTTGGATTCGACCGAATAAATATTAACAATTGGACCGGAATCGATTTCTGTAAACTCATTTAGTATATACATACTAAATGGTTAAATATATTTCCTGATATCAATTATCGAGCACAATTTGCTTAACACAGCAAATTTGCTATCTTTACTTAACTCAACAAATTTGCTTGAATAAGAATTACAGAAAACATTATTTGGATTAAGAATCTAAAAGCAAAATCAACATTCGATACTATTCACGACATCATACTTACAAAGGTGTTTGGTGAGGGAGAGTATGGTTTGTGGGAGGTGGGTTTTTGTTTGTAAGAATTGCAAAAAAATCCTCATATTTTCTTATTTCAAAAAATTAGGAAATTTTGAAATATTTTTATGTCTGGTCCGACCCGGTTCAATCCAGTTCAGAACGGTTCGATTAGAGGCTTTGTTTTTTGATTGAACCAGCCGTTGGACCATCAGTTCCCCGGTCTGATCGGGTCGAACCGTCCGGTCCGGTTCGATTTTTAAAAGCTTGCTTTCAACCACAAATCCTAAAACATGTTTGCAGCCCTCAAAAACAACTTAGGCATTGATATTTTCCAATCTTGCGGATTTTTGAAGGCTTCTTCTTCAAATAAGAATTTTCACTATACTATATATATGTATGTATATGTGTGTGTGTATATATATGTATGTATGTATATGAGGTCAGTGGGGTTGTAGGAGCTTATACAACCTACTAGCTGTGAGTGACATGTTTGGTTATTATTTTATTGATAAATTTGCAATTTAATCCTTAAGTTTTTGTAAATAAAAATTACAAAGGGGATTGTGTTGGGATTGACTCATATTCCTTATGCCCACTCCGACGGGTCTGTTGGGTGTCTCGCTCATTCTGGACACTCAAACTGAACACAAGGTAGTTTTGGGTTTGAGGATTTATTAGGAATTCTAACTGTTTGGATATAAAAAATGAACGACCAAATTAGTTTCCAATGAAGTTCGATGGGCTCGATAGATGCTCGATGGACATACTTTGGACACTCATTCAGGACACTCAATCTAGACGCACTCATTCTAGACACACTTTGTCCAGTACATGTGTCCAAGTTTGTTTACACGTTGGTACATTTCTGGACACTCATTCCAACGAAGCTCGATGACTCGATATGAGTTCGATAGGAACGCGATTGTTGTGCTCGACATGCTCGATATTTGTTCGACAATAATTTGTTGAGTTTGTTTTAACATAATGTTGAGTTTGTTTTTATGTGCTCGATGGAGGTCGATAGAGTTCGACAAAGGTTCTAGAGGTTACGCATCTAGTTGTCTTTGATCGGTAAAAGAAGCTCTTTCGAACAAAATCCAACGGACTTGGCAAAAGAGTTATAACATTGATAAGCTTCTTCTTCTGAAACAAACTCCATGCCAATGTAAGGTTTTTGTCCATCACTGCCCAAAGCTATATTATCAACATCCATCTCGACTTGTTCTTCACTTTGGAAATCATGTGCTAGTGCATTCTAAGCCATATCCTTAGCAAGCCATTCCGTATCGAAATCCATACAATACTCACCGAAGTCGCCAAAGCTTGCCCTCCGATGTGGTAGTCGATGTTGGCCGGGAGTAGATGAAGAGTAAAACAGAAAAAGGGGAAAAATAGAGTGTGATGCAAGTTTCACATGCTTGTTTCATGTGCTATCATCTAATCCAAACCACAATCTTGGGACTGGTTTGGGATTGCTCGAGATTGGCTCGGGACTAAGCTTGGGACTACTGCTCGGGACTGGGCTCGGGACAACTCAAGACTAATTTGAACCCGATATACGCTCGATAAGGTCTTCCTATGAAGTTGAGTTCGTTTATATCTGTTTTCTGTTGTTCGACTCGATTGAGAGCGATGAAAGTTCTGTTGGCTTTTTGGCCTTAATCTTATGTTTTGATGATTTAATCAACCAAATCTTAATTAGAGTAGCACACACTATGCATTGCATATATATTGTATTGTGCTAACCTCTACAGGTGATCAAGACTCAAGAAAGAAGGAAATGAAGTCAAGACATGTAATTAAAGCTAAATCGAAGACATGTAATCTTGATTTCTTTTGAGTCTTAGGAACAAAGTGTAATTGAGCATACTTGAGCTAAAATCAACTTAATCACACACTAGGTTCCCTATAGAAGTCACACACGAAATTTCACATTATTTGGACTTCAATAAATCACCCAAACTTAGACCGGAAAACACTAAACCTGAACCCTAACTGTCTGCCCACATTCGGTCGACAGCAACATGTCGTTCGGTCGACCGGATGATCAAGTAATCTTGTTCGTGTTTCCCTGTCTAGTTTCGGTCGACCGCACCATATCTTTCGGTCGACCGTTTGAACTTACTGTTCCGACCGTTATTCTTGTCGTATATGCCCAACGGTCGTATTCGTATTAAAACTATATACACCTCCATATACTTAACCAAACGGTCGAACCATGTGCCAAGTTCGGTCGACCGTTTAACCTTGTCAAGAATTCCCTGCTATCGGTCGATACGATTTCGTTCGACCGATCCAGTTTTCCCTCTACCGAAACGCTTATTCGGTCGACCGGTAACCCTGTTCGGTCGACCGTTTTCTTAATAGACTTAAGTGTTCGGTCGACCTATTCATATTTCGGTCGACCGTATCCTTATCGAACCCAAGCGTTCGATCGACCGTTCCACTTTTCGGTCGACCGTTTCTGGACAGATTTGCAGCCCGAATTTTCTGCTTTGTGTGCTTTGCACAAAATCCAATCAAATCTTGTCCCAACGGATCTATTCTCTCTAATGCCTATATAAGGAGTTGTAAAACACATTTTAACACAACTCTCCCACTACAAACTTGTCCCAAACATTAGAGAGAATCCCAAACACTCAAAGCTTCAAACCTTACACACTTAGTGATCAATTCCTTAATCCTACTCAAGTGTGCTCAAGATTTAGAGAGTGTTGCTCCACTCAAGTTCTCATTTGTTGTCAAAAGAGTATAGGCTCCGGTGAAAGGCCGAAGCATTCTTCTCGGATTGTGAGAAGAGGATTCCAAGCTCGGCGAGGGTTGTTCGCGAGTTTGACGGTTGTAAAGGCGTTCTCTCCCGGCCCGGAACGAGGAGTGGTTAGTGAAGTCATGAGCGGAGCTCGGTGATCCGAGCGGAGCTTGCAAGAGAGGACTAGGACCCGGGTGGGGTGCCGAACCTCTATAAAAATGCCGAGTCGATTTGTGGTTTGCATATTCCTACACTTGCTTGTTTTAGTTTTAAATTCCGCTGCATTTCTTTGATCGACTAAACAAGTAGGTAATTAGGTGATTAACATTAATTGTGGACCCATAAACCCACACGATCCTACATTTGGTATCAGAGCCTTGTTAGCTAAATTCTCATACTTAATCGTATTATGTATCATGGCTTCTACATCATCTAATCACATAGAAGGATTATGCACCACTAGACCTCCATTGCTTAATGAGTCAAACTATGATTATTGGAAAAATAGGATGAAAATCTTTTTAATATCAAATGACCTTAAGTATTGGATGTTTCTCCAAAATCCATACACACCCCCTAAAGAAGATGAATTAGATTCACTTACAAGACCAAAAGTGAAAGAAATCGAAATGAATTCGAAAATTATGAACATCTTGTATTGTGGCCTTAATGAGGGTGAATATAATAGGATTAGGGGATGTGAAAGTGCACATGAGATATGACATAGACTTCAAATGCACCATGAAGGGGATAGTAATACTAAGGAAACACACATTAGTCTCCTCATGCATAAATATGAGATTTTTTCTATGCAAATCGGTGAAAACATAAGCGAAATGAACACTCGCTTCACCGATATCACTAACTCTCTTTTGGTTCTTGGAAGAAAAATCAATGAAGGAGAGATGACAAGGAAGTTCCTCCGGTCACTTAGCATCGATTGGGAAGATAAAGTCGTCGCAATTGAAGAGGCGCATGATCTCTCAAAATTAAAGATGGAGGAGCTCATTGGAAACTTGATGGCTTATGAACTTCAAATCAATCATCGGAAGGAGAAGGAAGCCACCAAGAAAACATCCACTTTGGCATTGCATGCAAACTTTGATGAGCCAAGGAAAGTGGAAGAAGAGGACATTGAGGTCCTTGCCCAAGACTTCTTCAAATACCTCAAGAGGGATAAGGGACAAAAGAATGAAAGAAGAGGTAGAAGAAGTGAGAAAAGAGAAAAAGAAAATGAGAAGGAGGAGAGTGGAAATGAGAGAAAAGAGAAGGAGAAGAAAAATGAGAGGAGGGAGAGAAGGAGAAGAGTAAGAGAAAAGAGAAGAGGTTGGAAGCTCACAAGGCTACATGAGACGATTCATCGTCTTCATCATCATCCAAATCAACCGCACCTTCATCAACAAAAGAATATGCACACATGTGCTACATGGCAATTCAAGATGAAGGAAGTGAGGTAGAATCTAACTCTTGCTCTACTAATTCATGCTCAACTAAGTCATATTATAGTGATAGCTCACATTCTAGTGTTAATGAAGAAACTTATACACATGATGAGCTTCAAAATGCATTTCATGACTTAGTTAAACAATATGAGATCATTTGTGATAAAAACAAGAATACTAGAAAGTTAATCAAGGATCTTCAAAGCCAAATTGAAACATGCATGAATGAGAAGAATGAGGTGATTGCCAAATTTGAAAAGAATGCATCAAATTTTGATAAATTAAAAGCAACACCTATAGATGTTGAACAATTAGATCTTCATGCTTGCAATGTGCAATTAAGAAAAGATCTAGAAAATTTCACCAATGGAACTAAGATGCTTAACATGCTATTAGGAAGTCAAAGACAATCTTTGCAAAAACATGGTTTAGGATTTAATGCAAAATTGAAAAATCATGCTTCCTGTACAACTTTAAATGGAAAGCACTTAGTGGTAAAGCATACTTCCTCAAATGTGTGGGCTCCTAAAACCAAAATGGTTTGGATTCCCAAAGCTAACATTCAAGGACCCAAAGTTGTTTGGGTACCTAAATCTACTCTTGTAGGACCTTGAGGAGGAGATTGGTGGTGACCGGGTGAGCTCAAGAGTCAAATTCAAATCCGGTTGCATCACCAAATGAGATTGGAGCTAAATTCGAATTCAACATTGGTATAAAATTTCTATCTATACAATTCATGTTAAATTAGCTCTAATCTAGTTTTATATGCTTAATTGTCATATATTTAGGTTTAATTCATTGCAAATCATATACCCCATTCATTGCAAATCATATACCACATCCATTGATTTTAAATGTCAAATTTTAAATGGATGTTAGAATAAGGCTTAAGTTGAAACTTAAATGAACTTAACTGGAATCATACTCATTGTTTCCATTTAGCCTTATTGATAGCGGGAGCTTAAATGATATACCTTTTATTAGAGTAATGAAGTGCAAAATTTAGGGGGAGTAACTTCATTACAAGACATCAAAATTCTATGCTTAAAATCTTAATTAATTGTTGTTTTTGATGAATGTTAAAGGGGGAGAGATAATTAAGGGGGTAACTTGAAAAACTTGATAAAATTTGAACAAAAACTATGCACATCCATAGGGGGAGCATTTATATGCATAGTTTACATATACAATTTTCAAGTATTAAGATATCGGTTGCCATCATCAAAAGGGTGGAGATTGTTGGTTTTTTGGCCTTAATCTTATGTTTTGATGATTTAATCAACCGAATCTTAATTAGAGTAGCACACACTATGCATTGCATATATATTGTATTGTGCTAACCTCTACAGGTGATCAAGACTCAAGAAAGAAGGAAATGAAGTCAAGACATGTAATTAACGCTAAATCGAAGACATGCAATCTTGATTTCTTTTGAGTCTTAGGAACAAAGTGTAATTGAGCATACTTGAGCTAAAATCAACTTAATCACACACTAGGTTCCCTATAGAAGTCACACACGAAATTTCACATTATTTGGACTTCAATAGATCACCCAAACTTAGACCGGAAAACACTAAACCTGAACTCTAACTGTCTGCCCACATTCGGTCGACAGCAACATGCCGTTCGGTCGACCGGATGATCAAGTAATCCTGTTCGTGTTTCCCTGTCTAGTTTCGGTCGACCGCACCATATCTTTCGGTCGACCGTTTGAACTTACTGTTCCGACCGTTATTCTTGTCGTATATGCCCAACTGTCGTATTCGTATTAAAACTATATACACTTCCATATACTTAACCAAACGGTCGAACCATGTGCCAAGTTCGGTCGACCGTTTAACCTTGTCAAGAATTCCCTGCTATCGGTCGATACGATTTCGTTCGACCGATCCAGTTTTCCCTCTACCGAAACGCTTATTCGGTCGACCGGTAACCCTGTTCGGTCGACCATTTTCTTAATAGACTTAAGTGTTCGGTCGACCTATTCATATTTCGGTCGACCGTATCCTTATCGAACCCAAGCGTTCGGTCGACCGTTCCACTTTTCGGTCGACCGTTTCTGGACAGATTTGCAGCCCGAATTTTCTGCTTTGTGTGCTTTGCACAAAATCCAATCAAATCTTGTCCCAACGGATCTATTCTCTCTAATGCCTATATAAGGAGTTGTAAAACACATTTTAACACAACTCTCCCACTACAAACTTGTCCCAAACATTAGAGAGAATCCCAAACACTCAAAGCTTCAAACCTTACACACTGAGTGATCAATTCCTTAATCCTACTCAAGTGTGCTCAAGATTTAGAGAGTGTTGCTCCACTCAAGTTCTCATTTGTTGTCAAAAGAGTATAGGCTCCGGTGAAAGCTCGAAGTATCCTTCTCGGATTGTGAGAAGAGGATTCCAAGCTCGGTGAGGGTTGTTCGCGAGTTTGACGGTTGTAAATGCGTTCTCTCCCGGCCCGGAACGGGGAGTGGTTAGTGAAGTCGTGAGCGGAGCTTGCAATAGAGGACTAGGACCCGGGTGGGGTGCCGAACCTCTATAAAAACGCCGAGTCGATTTGTGGTTTGCATGTTCCTACACTTGCTTGTTTTAGTTTTAAATTCTGCTGCATTTCTTTGATCGACTAAACAAGTAGGTAATTAGGTGATTAACATTAATTGTGGACCCATAAACCCACACGATCCTACAAGTTCTACGATGCTCGATGCTTTATGACATAACGAAAAATCTTAAGGTCAGTTTTTTAATGTCGCATTTGATTGTGCTCGACAGTGCTCAATATAGATTGATGGGTTTTTTTTATCTTAACTTGATTTTTTTAATGTTACGTAGTGCTCGACAATCCTCAATATATATTGATTGTTAACAAACATTTAGAATATTAACAAGCATTCACAGCATTTGGAGATTAGCAAAAAACACATTAACCAACAAACTTTTTGGTCCAAAGAAGTACCAAAAATAGTGGCTGGAGATGGTTTAAAATGATAGGTTTAGGGTTTGTCTTTATATTTGGTCCAAAGAAGATAAAAGAGGAAATGAAGGGGACGGGAGGATATTTTACCCCCATGTATATACAAATGTTATTTTATTTCTTGAAATGACTACCCACCTACACCATCGGATTCTCATCCAATGACTCTTGTGTACCACTTACCGCCAAGGTTGCCGTTTAAAGCCCACAACTCCATTTTTTCCTCTATATATATATGTTTACCGAGCAGGCGGGCCTTTCATAGAGCTTACATCCAAAGGACTAGCTGCAATTGAAATTCCATGACTCGTCGAAAAGTTCCCAAAACTCGTCAATGTCCCGGTACTTATGGACGTACCATAACTTGTCTCGGTGTTGTTTGTTGACATCCGACTCGAGCCAATATCAGGTGTGGCAAGATTCAGACACTCTTTTAACAGCATCACCACTTCACTCATGGTTGGTCTCTGAAGGGACACTGATGGAATACATGTTAGAGCAATTTCCAGTGCTTTCCAGGCTGAATTGTTGTCGTACTTCCCTTGAAGTTTGTGGTCCACTAATCCGTTTAAGTCTCCGCTTTCGATATTTGGTTGGATCCACTGAACAATGTGTACTATATGATCTCCTTCTTTGATAATTGCAGGAAGGCCTGTTATTAGCTCTAATAATACGATCCCAAAGCTGTAAACGTCACTTTTTTCGTTCAACTTGCTTGTTAAATGGTATCTACAAAAAACATTGTAAATTCAGGAATTTTAGCAAAATCGTTATTAAATTAACCCAATATCAAAGACTTAACAACTCTTTTATTTTTTGATTAAAATGAATCGGGAAACAAATATCAGCTTGATGTCATTAGAGGAATTACATCCTAAGGCCGAAATAGTTTATCCTCTGACATAGAAAGGCTAATTTCAACTTGGGAATGCTAGGTGGGCTCTTTTTTGTACTTTTGGGCAAAATCCGAGATATATCTATATATCTAGTTATCCCCTCGTTACCCTAGATATATTCGGTTACCCTATATATGCATTAAACCGTAGATTTGAGTATGTCTAGGGTAACCAGATATATCTGAGGGTACGTGGAGTGTCAGAGATCATTATATCCCCAGATATATCTTGATTTTTGCCCGAGATCCCGAAAAAGAGCTAACCTAGCATTACCCTTTCAACTTAGTCCGATCAAAATTATTTAAGATATTTCACAAAAAAATTAAAACCCTTCCTTTTACTGATTCTTCTTGTTGAGTGACATTTTATGAAATAAGCTTGAAATGCTTGAAATAAACTTACTCGGGATCGAGATACCCTGTAGTGCCCATTATATTTGTCGTAACATGAGTCAAAACATCGTCTTGGAAGATCCGAGACAAACCAAAATCCGCAATTCTCGCCTCCATATTTTCATTCAATAGGATGTTGTTTGTCTTAATATCTCTGTGGACTATAGCTGGTTTGCAGCCCTTGTGCAGATATTCCAGTCCTGTAATTATGCACTTTCTAACTTAGAAATAAGAAAAAAGAATGATATGTTCTGCAAAACTTAGATGATATGTCATTCAAGTATTGTTCACTAGAGAAGAAAGAACATGGTAGACTTTAATTTGGAAATATGGATTAAAGAAAAGAAAATTCATGTGACTATTTCATGTAACCGAAATGTGTATCATACAATATGACATTACATAATTTAGCAAATTCAGTTGTAGAACCTTGTGCAACTTCAAGGGCAATTCTCAGACGCTCGCTCCAAGGCAACACTGATTTCTTGCTTGCTTCTCCTGAGACAGGTCAAAAGCCTCGTCAAGTAGTATAACGATCTTACGACGTATAGTTATGCTTAGTTTCCTTTTCAGTTTTACATGTAAATTCTAAAATCATTTTCATGTCTATTATGGTCTTAAGCGATATTATGTAAAAGTATATAAGAAACTACATCTTCTTGCAAATGGATCTATAAAGTCATTATAAGAAACCTGTAAGATGACTTCGAAGGGTGCCCCCAGTCATGCACTCAAACACAAGCGCAAGATGGTTGTCATCAGTGCAGCATCCGATCAGGGGCACAAGATTCCTATGATGGATTCTTGTCAGAAGCTGAACCTGCTCGCAAAATTTAAAACATAACATTATTCATGTTCAAGCAAGAGTTGGGTCATTATGAGAAGTTCAGCTAAGTATTTATTTGAAGGAAAATTTGCCTCATTTTGGAATTCTTTTGATCCCTGAGATGATGACTGAGACAACATCTTAACAGCCACAGAGTTGCCATTTCCTAAGACCCCATAATAAACCGTCCCAAAGCCTCCTTTACCGAGTACTTTCTCGAAGTTATTAGTTATGTTGACCAGATTGTTGTACGTATAATGTTTGCTTTCCGAGTGGAACGATGGAAAATGGAGGCTACTCACTTTAGATTCCACATTTCCCCCTGATTGGTTTTCATCTGAAGGAATTCAAAGAAAAAGAATAAACTGGTAACGTTTAGTTACCGATCGGTTGTGTAAAAGACTAAAAGCCATATTACGAATTTGTTTGTATCAATGAGAGTGGAGACATGCCTTTTTTGTTCCTTTTCAATTTCCATATTACAACAATCGCAATCAGAAGTAGGAATAATCCAGAGGAAGTTGATGCAGCAACAATGGTTTTGATCTTCTTAGGCTTCGATGAAGTTCCTTCTTCAAAACTATCAGAAAAGGAACACAGTTTAATGAATTAACAAAAAATATTTTTTAGAAGAAATGTTAATATAAAACTAGACCTCAACGTTAGCGACCCAGATTGTGATTTTGCTAGGAGAGCTCGTGGAAGTGGTCCTTGGAGTCGGTTGCCTGTTAAATTTCTTTAAAGCCGAAAGTTATCATTGCGTCTTTTTCTTAAGTTACAATGATTCAAATGGTAATGTATTCACGTGGGTATTGTTTTTTCTTACAAGAATGTTAGCTCTGGTAAGTTTCCAAACGAATCAGGAACTTTACCTCCCAAGTTGTTCATCGAAAGATCTCTGAAGTCGGAAAACAGTATGATTAGTTAATTTGTTGAAAGTATTACTTGTCACAGTATACTATGGATGAGCAAGACACATGAGAACATCAAGATCACTAAACTGCGAAGATAAAAATGAAAGATGAAGTTTGCAGCAAATTAACTTCTCTTATCTGAAAAACGTATTTGTAATATTTACTTCTCTAAGTTTTTCAACAAATTTAGAAGTACTATTTGTCAATCCATTTCACTTTATAGTGTTTATGTTGAAAATATTCCTTTTCTCTTTTCTATCCTAATTTGGACACTTAAATTATATTTCATAACTAAAAAGCCATTGACAAACATCAAATGCCAAAAAAAAGCAACGAGTAAACTAACAAGTGATGAAGCCCTGTAAGATTCACGATCGAGGCAAGCAATTCTCCACTAAGTCCACTAGAAGAAAGGTCCCTGAAATGCATGAAGAATAGCAAAAGCAGTTGATTTCTTTATCCTATACAATGACTTAAATTTATCCAACTACTTAGTTTATTATTACAGTAATATAACTCTTTCTGGGAATAAATACTTACAGGTTAATTATCCTTGGTGACTTGGAGGTATCATAGCTACACTTCAAGCCATCCCAAGTTAAATCCTTGGGAGAACATGGATCACCCATCCAATTTCTCTTTATCTGGTAGTGTGATTTTATGTCCATAATGGCATCAACTGGATATCATTACACAAACAGATATGCATGTAAACTTGTTAAGCTAAAAAAACCATTCAACGCATTTTGACCGACTTTTTATTTCATACAGATTTTGACTAGTTTTGAAGTGTTATATCCAAAATGGCCTTGTCGACTCTTACATGAATTTTCACAAATATTACATGAATTCAACTAGATGTTACACTTACTTGGATAAACAATAGTCCAAGTTCAAAGATATGTAATATAAGTTTAAATAAATAATAAATGAGTTGAAACATATGAAATATTGTTTAAACTTATGTAATATAAGACTGAACCCACATAATATTTGTTAAGTCTATGCAACATACTTTTAAACTCAACCACTTGGAGTATAACACTTCTGAACTAGTCCAAACATTCAAGAAATTAAAAACTGGCCTATATGTGTCAATTTGGATTGTAAGTAACACTTCTGGTGAAAATCACGAAAAATAATACATTCAACCGACAACCACTTACCGTCTCCGCCGTCTGTGTTGTTTTCAGTCAGTGGACTGACAGTGTAAATCTCAAAAGCATTAAGGATTGGTGGAAGAGTAGAGTCATTTGTCTTAGAGATGGAGAATTCCAATTCCTTGTATCTGTGAGGGGCCTTATTGGTAATGGTTGTGATAGTCAAGTACTTCGGACTTACATTAGAAGACAATACCTCATCATTAAGTTTGACATCGAATTTTCTCGATTGGTTTGCATTCAGCAATTGTATCTCTGCAAAGTGCAAAAATATGTAGTATTGGGGAGGTCCGACGGCATCTTTCGTCCATTTAAAGTCCACAGTCCAACTAAAATCTATGGTTGAACCTTTTATTGGTGAAACTGCAGTTGCCATGATGCTTGATGATGGATGATACAGATTGTTGTCTGTGTTGATTTTGTTGTCGGTGTCCAGTGTTTTCCAGATTGATGGAGTATATGGGACCCATATTCGATCAAATTCGTCATCTGGATACCTGAATTTTCATTTCATATTTACTGCCATTTCTTAGCCAATTGTGTGAAATTCAGACTGAATTTTTTTAATTAAGAAAGGATTTTATTTGTAATATTTTTATGAAAACTTCACCTTGATTTAGGGGACTGCTGCATTCACGTTCTACATAGAAAAGATCTACATTTTGGTATCATACTTTTCGCTACATTAGTAACTTTCTCTTACACTAGCCGTAGAAGTTCTCAGTATGGTTTTCATGAAATTGCTGCCATTTTGGCTCTTCATCAAGAAATAATCCACTATTTTTCTTTAATAATTTCTTATCACAAAACCATTTTAACCTTTTGTTGCAACGAATACTATCATGTTGTGGATTAAATTAAAGTATGTTGTATCGTTTTCTATCACATTTATGCAGCATTGCCCTTTTGATAACAAAGACCCAATCATAAATAAGAAGTGCAAAAATATTTATTGACTCATTTCAATTTAGTCGATTGTAATCAACAAGACAATAAAGCAATATTTGACTCGATTGAAAATGGATAAACTGATATGTTTCTTATGGACAGCATTTTTCGTATTGATTATTAGGAAGCATACAAGCGCCCGAATTGAAATTTAGCATAAGAAAATAAAATTACTGACCTGACTTTGTCAGCTCTTGTATCTCCACAATCCATAGGACTATACAAGACCAGTGACTGATCTTCACTAACCTCCTTGTAAATGGAATCACTAATTGGTCTCAACTCAAGAGAGGATATAAAGGGCACTCCAAGATCCCTATTCAACAGACAAACGGACACCGAGTTGGCAGCAGACACCGTTATGATCTCCGAATAATAATTGATCGACGCATTCATGATCTGAAAATGGTACCAAAGATTTGGTCCCAAATACAGATCAAACTGAGGCAAAAGATTGTGCCCATCATAATTACCATACATGAAGAAGGCCCTGATCAGGTACTTCTTACCCTTCTCTGTTCGAAGATTGTAACAGTTTCTAGTCCCATTGGGGAAGCTTCTGAGGTCATTTGCTTGGAAATAATCTGCTTTGTTGATGAATTCAGATGCAACTTTGTGGTTGACACCAGTGTTTATGAATTCAGCATCAGGAGCGTAGGTTAGCCCTGTTTTCTTGTCTGCATAACTGCTTTCATGACCACAATCTATGCTTATGAAACCTGTCAAATAAAATTCACATGCTTCCACTTGAACAGCAAATTTCTAACAAATTTTAACATGGTTGGTCCCAAATATATGAAAATTCAGAGCTATATCATTGATTATGATTTACCACAATTTATGATTATCAAACCTGTAGAAAAATGACATGTCTCAAAAAAATTTCGGAAAACTTTTAACATAGTTGGTGAGAACTATTATGAAAGTTAACTCATAAATTTGCCACAATCTATGCTTATGAAACCTGTCAAACTTTGTTTCCAAAAGCTTGGAAATGTGTTGATAACATATATGTGGGAAACTTTTGACATGGGTCGTAAAATATTTGTGAAATACAAAGGCACAACTATATACATTTTGCCTACCATAAATTTTGTCTGAAAAACATTTTGACAAGTCCAAACATACTTTTTGGGAAATTCTAAGATGTGTAGTGACAGAATGAAGAAATAATCAGAGGAAATACCTGGTTGCTGCCCATGAGCCCAAAAAACAAGTGTTTGGAAGAGGAGTATATGAGCTATCAAAAGCATTCCTTTCATGACTTCTCAGATCAAACTTACTGCCAAGGGAAGCTATGAATGCTTGTTTGTCTCTACAGAATCCAACTTTTGTTTTGTGTGTTTTGGCAGGATCAAATAATTGATTTACAAGTTACAATTGAAGCAGTTAATATGGTCTTATTTTATTGTATTTTATTATGTGTTGCAAGCTGTTCTGCACATGCTGGTATAGCCGTGTAGTTGGCCAGTGGAATAAAAGTTTAGAGAATAAAGAATAAGATCATTTGCATAAATTTCATGTATTTATATTTTACTCTTATTTGAATTCCAATCCACCCAAAGTCATGCTAAGAGTATAATGAAAGATTTGGTATTTATTTGCTTAATAGTGTATCAGTGTGGAAGATATCAAACTTCGAATACGTGATTACAAACTAATGTCAAATTGTGTGTGCTTCCCCTATTAATATGCATAGGTTATATGAAAACTCCTCTTACGATGTGCATGAATTTCATACAGTCATTGAAGTATATTATGTCAAATTTTCTCCCCATTTTTTAAGAAAATTCATTGCTAAAAGGGAAGATAACACCAATACAAAGTCAAATGCGTACGATAAAACAAACAAACAAATTGATAGGTCTAGTTGTCCGACTTGTTCATATTGCGAAGGAAATCCATGATATCATTTTACGAATCGATAAACGCTTAACGAGAATCTCCAACCACACAAATTTGGTCGTTGATCTCGTTGAGCGAATTTGATGTTGCCAATGGAAAAACATGGAATTCAGATGTGAACTCTTGAATGCCTTGATAATTGTGATCCAGTAGCCCATGAACCTCTTGGATCCCTTCGCAATTCCGGTTAAAGAAACTCTCGTGCCGATAATCCCATGTTGATTGGTTCCATTGTTCATCCGAACAGGATGACCATTCGGGGCGAGTGTAGGGTCGAGGTCCATTGGATCCCAATTGGGATTAATTCGGCTTCGAATGGAGGAGGCCAATGTGGAGCATCGATTGATGTGGCTTTGTCCGTGTCTTCTTCATTTTCGTCGAATAATCTTCCTCATCTTCTTCAATCACTTGCGTTTCCGAGTGCATCCATTTGAGGGTGTACTTGTTGATGTCAGCCCTTGATGATTTGAAGAGATCGTTGTCGAGTTTGACGTTGAAATGATCGCCGATCAACGAAATAATCACTGCGAAGGGAAGAAAGTTTAATTTTCGCCAAGCGATATAACACATATGGTTGATGGTAAAAACATGTCAATTGGTGCACGTTCCGGTGGAAATATTAAAGAGACATTTCATCACTGGATGGCTGAACTCGTCATGATGACATTTGCTCACAAAAATGTTGGAAGAGATGAAGCGACAAAGGATACAACTGGGGATCAGAAGATGAGGAATGACGAGCTTTTCACCGCGAGGGATAACCGGTTGGGTCACCTCAAATAATTGATCCATTGAGCCACAAACCGCCTCCTAAGAAGAGGTCATAGATGTCATCTCCAGTGCTTGGATGTCTGGTGATCTTCGAGAGAATAAATGCGATCAGAGTTAAGGAGATGCAATTTACTTGAGTGTTAAGAGCTTTTTGACTACCATCGAGGGTGGTGTTCTTATAGAGATTTGCAAAGAATTGGCAACAAACTTCCGTGGAGAAACAGATCAGAAGTTTATCGTGGAAAAAAATTCTGAGATGATCAGCGACGAGATAGGTAGAAAGACCAATCCGAAATTGGATTGACACCACTAATAGAGTTTTAGTGATCCTCAACTTTCTAGTTGTAGAAAATGTCATCTTCGTAAGGACAAAGATAATTGTCAATAGGTTCGTCCATCAGAAGTGTCGATGGGATATTGGGGTTGTGCCGCTTCTTCTTCCACGGAGGAGCGAGTTTCTTTCCTTTCTTTGCCGCTGGTTGCTTCATCAATTTCACCGTTTTCTTTGACACAAGAATTTTTCTTGGACCAATAGGAGAATAGGAAAATGAGATGGACAAATGAAGATTTAGAGTTGGAGAATAGGGAGTGTGGAAGAAGATTGCTTTGGGGGTGAAACAAGTGACAGAGAAGGTTTATATTTAAAGAAGATAGGAATTACAAAAAGGAGATATTAAAGCTTCCAACGGTCATCCATAAATGGGACGGATGACTGTTGGGGAGAATCCAACGGCTACAAATCACAGTATTCGGTTGACCGAACGACGTTTGGCCCATCAAATTGGCTGGACGGTAAGATCCAAAGCAACTACTGGATCTCCATATTGGATCATCGCATCTCCACTGGTCGACCGCAGACCAGAGGTCAAAGAAAATTCAAAAGGCTTTAACGGTCGTCTAATTCATCAGATAAACGGATCTTATGGTCTGATCCGTTAAATCAGAAAGAAAGAAATCAAAACTTCACCCAACAAATCCGGTCAACCGAGACATACTCTGATCACCATATGGGCAACAATGAAGTTTGTTATTCTTAGCAGAGGATCTAACACGGTCGACTAGACCAAGTTCTGTTCAACGTCTAACATGGATCCAGACAAAATCTAAATCTTTGTCCTTACACCGTTTGGTCAACTAAATTATATTCGACGTTATTCTTATACATACAGCAAGAGCATAAAAGACAAGTATTCAAATAAGTTAATTTAATCAATGCATGTGAATTATGATATTTCTTTAGCACTACACATGCATAGTCTTGTCTAATTTTATCAAACTGATCATAATTCAAAGGTTTAGTGCAATATAGTCGATAATTGATCATTAGTTGGAATAAAATTTTAATCATTATCACCCTTTAAGAGCATAATCTCTAAGAAAATGATGACAAACATCTATATGCTTAGTTCTAGAATGTAGAATACAATTTTCGAAACATTTATGACACTAGTATTATCACAAAATATTGTTTAGTATGAAACTCAAGTCTCAAATCCTTGAGGGTTTGCCTTATCCAATGGATTTGTGCACAACAACACCCGGTGGCTACATACTCGATCTTGGTTGTTTAGAGTGCGACACTATTTTGCATCTTACTAAACTAAGAAACCAATGATTTACCAAAAAATTAACATGTGTTACTAGTGCTTTTCCAATCGGATTTACATATGACATAGTCGACATCACTATAAGCAATAAGATCAAAAAATCATATTCTTGAGCATCTACTGTTGGTATTTTGAGCATTAATCAATGTTTTGATGATTTAACTAACCTAATCTTAATCACAATCAAATGTAGAATAGCACACATTGTGCATAGAACATATATTATATTGTGCTAACATCTACATGTGATCAATACTCAAGTAATAATTGAATGAAGTCAAGACATGTAATCATGTTATTTGAAGACATGTAATTCTACATTTATTTGAGTCTTAGGGACTTATGTGAACTTGAGCATATAAGAGTTGAAATCTATTCACATACACACTAGATTCCTTGTAAAAGTCACACAAAATTTAAATTAATTGAACTTCAATAGATCACCCAAACTTAGGTAGGAAAATCACCTAAACCTAAACTGTATGTTATAAACGGTCAACCAAAACAAGTTCTCCGTCTGACTGTTTCTAACAGTTAACCGTTTTACAAATAGTGATTTTACCTAACCCTACCCGTCGACCGAGTTAGAACTTCCGGTCGACCGATTGACTAGTAATTTTTGGATGACTGTTAACCTTGTCGTATTATACAACAGTTGCATTCATATTTTCTCAAATACCCCTAAATACATTTCGGCACCACTCGAATGTTGACTTGAAAATGGCCGACCGGATGAAGTCTCATTTTGTGCCCAAAGTGCATGTTTTTTTCAGTCGACGTATACATATTATATGTTCGACCGATCACCTTTACCCTAGCCAAAACCCTCTTATCAGTTGATCGTCCCGTTGACTTGGTTTGACCGATGACTAAGTAATAGCCGGTTAAGTTCGACCGTTCTCTTGTTGTTTCGATCGTTTCCTTATCTTTATGGAAACGATTGACTGGTATTGCACAGATTTGCTAAACTTAGATTTCTATTTTGTGTATCTTGCACAAACTTCAACCAAATCTTTCCCAACGGCTAGAAAACTTTAGGAGCTTATAAATAGAGGTTCATACACCTTATTTACACAACTCTCCTACTCCAAACTCAAACTTACACTGAAGAGAAATCCTCCAATCTTCAAATCCCCAATCCTACACTCAAGAGCCTAAAATTCACACCTTTAATCAATTCCACATCATACTCAAAGTGTGCTCAAGTTAGAGGGTGTTTGATCAACAAAATTTCAGTTGTCAAAGAAGCAAAGGCCTCGGTGAAAGCCCGAGGCATCTTGTAAAGGTTTCGATGAAAGCCTGAAGCATCCTTCTCAGATTATGAAAAAAGGAAATCAAGCTTGTGAGGGTGTTCGCAAGGCTTATTTTGTAAAGACGTTCTCTCTCAGCCCGGAACAGGGAGTGGATAGTGAAGACGTAGGTGAAACTTGCAAAAGAGGAAGTAGGCAGGAGGTCGAACCTCTATAAAAATCGTCTTATCTTCATTGTGGTTTGCATTGATTATTCTCTGCTTGTTTTAAATTGTTTTCCGCTGCATGTTTGGTTAAAATTAGGCATAATTGATTAGATTAATTAGGGCCATTATGATCCCACATCTACTCCACAAGTAAATATTTTCATAAGTTCATTCGTTTTGACACTAGCAATTATATCATTGATTAAAGTTGTTAATTTCTCAACAGTGGGTGGAACATATTTAATACCAAGGAAGATCTAGTATGTTAATCATCAAAATTAATTGTAATGAGACCAAAAAGCCAACACAACCTAGGTTGTTTAGGCACTTGTGTTAATTAAACTAATAAGATTAAAAAACAACTCAACCCTCATCCTCCAATGAGCAACAGTCACGAAAGTCAATTTCTTGTAGGATTGATGACCTCTAATTATTCTAATCAATTTCAACTTATCTCTACTTAAGATGCAGCAGAAACGATAAATAAAAATAGTAGCAAAAAAGAACATTCAAACCACAATAGACGTAACGATTTTATAGAGGTTCGGCACCCACAACTTGGGTCCTAGTCCTCTCTTGCAAGCTCCACTCGATTCCCCGAGCTCCGCTTACGTCTTCACTAATCTCATCTCCATTCCGGGCTAAGATCAAGCCTTACACCACAAACTCGCAAACAACCCTCGTCGAGCTCGTATCCTCCTTTCAGAACTCGAGAAAGATGCTTCTACCGAAGCCTTTACAACCTTATGTTGACAGAGAGAATGTGTAACAAGACGCTCTAACTTGAGCACACTTGAATGGATAAGGATTTGAGTACAAGTGGTGAAATTTAATCTTGGAGTGTAGGATTTGGGATTTCTTGAGTCAGAGAGTTTCTCTCTGGTGTATGTGTGATTTTGGAGTATAAGAGTTGTGTAAATAAGGTGTGTGAACATCTATTTATAATCTCCTAAAGTGTTATAGTCGTTGAGGAAGATTTGGTAATGATTTGTGTAAGATACACAAAATAGAAAACTAAGTTAAGTAAATCTATCCTAAACCAGTCGACCGACACGGGATACACGGTCAACTGCTTCCAAGAAAATAAGGAAATGTTCAAGCCAAATTATAATACGGTCGAACGAACAAGGCTATAAATTAAGTTAATGGTCGAACTAAATCTAGGGGCGGTCGACCGTTCTGAGGGTTTGGCCAGGTAAAAGATTAACGGTCGTACGCAACAATAAAGTTTGTTCGATCGAAAATAACAAGGACTTCGGATGATGAAAAATGTCTACATTCGGTCGACCACTTCTAAGGCATCGTTCGACCGGTGGCCAAATACAGAATTGAGGTTAGGTGAAATATACAAATACGAGCCTTATATAGTACGACAAGAATAACAGTCATATGAAAATACGACTAATCAATCGACCGAAAGGTCAAAGTGGGTCGACAGGTAGAACTTGGTCAAATCACTTTTGGGAACCAGTTTAACTGATAGAAACAGTCGAACAAAAAAATTGGTTTCGGTTGACCAATCTGCACAGATAGGTTAGGTTTAGATTGAGTGATTTTTGAACTAAGGTTTGAGTGATTTATTGAAGTTCAAATGATGTGAAATTGGCGTGTGACTTCTATAATGAACCAAATGTGTATGTGAATAGGTTATACCTCTTGTATGCTTAATTTTACATAGATTTCTAAGACTCAATTAAAGGCAAAATTACATGTCTTCAAATAGTTTGATTACATGTCTTGATTTTATTTCATTCTTCATTGAGTCTTGATTACCTGTAGATGTTAGCACAATACAATATATATTCTATGCATAATGTGTGTTACACTACATTTGATTTTGATTAAGATTATGTTAGTTTAAATCATCAAAACATAGATTAAAGCCTAAAAACCAACTTTTCTTTGTTAACATCGTTAACGACTATTAAGGTGAAGTGTAACTAAGTAATTAGCCATCAAAACAAGTACTATGGAGCAATATAAACTTCAGATGAGCAAATGTCCAATAAAAGGATTTTCGAAGTCCAACCAAGCAAAATACCCATATATTATTCCAAAAGATACATAATATGGGTGCATTAGATTTTGCCATCAACGTAGGAGCAAATAAACAAAATGAAATCCGAAGGGTACTTTAAATGTTAGGACACTAACCTTACTTAGGGTTAATTCCGGGATTAGTGGAGGATTTGCATGGGAAATGGAAGGAGGAATAATGATGGGTGATGGGTGTAGGGGCCGGTTACTGTTGGCGGGGTTGGTTTTATGGAGAAAACCAACATTTCTTCCTTTCTTCTTCTTTCCTTCACCCAACCACACTCTCACATTTCTCTTCTTTTTCCGACGATCCAGAGGTGGTGGAGACGACATCAGCGTGTGGAGGCGAGCTTGGAGTTGCGGAGGCGCGGACGTGAGGCACGTGGATGCAAAGGTTACTGTCGGACCGGACCGGATGGCTTTGGACTGGTGACCGAACCAGTCTGATTTTTCGTTTTTTTATATTAAAAAATCTGGTTAGACCGGACTGGACCAAAACCGAAATTTTGAAAAAGGTCCGGACCGGAACCCAGACCGGTTGGATCCGGACCGACCGGACCGGGTTATGCTCACCCCTACTTCCGTTGATGGACCGTGGTGCGACGTGTTGTTGCTTGACTCTCTGTAGAGTAGCAGACCTGAGGGATCGCGGATCCCAATGCATGTTGATGCATGGCTCGTGGAGCATGATGACCCTGCAGACTACGATCTGGACCCGTCTGATGTTGTGTCGGACGTATGTTGTACCACCGAGGTTGTGCCGGCGATGCCGTCGAGGTTTTTGCCAGGGATGATGGTGCCGACGATGTTCCGGCTTCCGGCTTGTGGTCGTGTCGTCCGATGTTGTGTCGGACGTATGTTGTACTGTCGACATTGTGTCGGCGATGCCACCGATGTTCCGGCGATGATTCCTCGATTGGACACCTATCGGGGAATGTTTGGAGCGACCGGGCTACGGCTATGTTGGGGTGGTGTAGACCACAGAGTTACCTTGCGTGGAAGTGCGTACGCTCCTCACCGATTCCTTGACTCGAGTAGTCGCGTGTGGGGGTGCATCGCGTACTGTCCGCAAGACCGTATGTGCCTACGGTAAGTTTCCGAGGGAGACCCGTTGTTGTTGGTGGACTGATGTCCTGCTTTACCCTGGGAGGGGATTTGTTGCATTGCAGATGTTGATATGACATGATACTAGTATGATAGATTTATTTACCGTACTGTTGTATTCATATAGGCGAGCTTGGCATACGGGGTTTTCCTAATGGGAAACTCAGGCATTGTTGTTTGATTCATGTTTCAGGACCGCAGTAGGTTTTGTCGAGTGGTGACAGCGGACACACACATTTTGGGGTTAGGATCATCTTCAGACTCTTCGAGGTCGTCATGATTACTGACGTTGTCTTTTGTTGTATTGATGTAATCATATCTTTTGACAAACTCTATTGTATTTGATGCACCGACTGTTTATTTATATGAGTAACATTCTCGTTGATGAGTATTATATCGTAATTTCTTGGTTGTTTAAAATTTTCAAATTTTTGCTATTTTCGGGATGTTACATTAAAACATTACAAATAAATAGAGGGTACTTAGCAAATATTACAATATGACGATATTTTAGCTAAATCAGATATTCAAAATACACAAAAGAAAACTTGTTTGCAGCTCTCAAAAACAACTTAGGCATTGACATTTTCCAATCTTGCTGATTTTAAAAGGCAGCTTTGCACTTCTTCAAATGAGAATTTTCACTATACTAAAATTAAAAAATTGCATGTATATCGATCTTTACCGAGCAGGCGGGCCTTTCATAGAGCGTACATCCAAAGGATTAGCTGCAATTGAAATTTCACGACTAGTCAGATTCTCATAAATCGTTGGAAAATTCCAGAAACTAGTCAATGTCCCCGTACTTATGGACGTACCATAACTTGTCTCGGTGTTGTTTGTTGACGTCCAACTCGAGCCAATATCAGGTGTGACAAGATTCAGACACTCTTTTAACAGCATCACCACTTCACTCATGGTTGGTCTCTGAAGGGCCACTGATGGAATACATGTAAGAGCAATTTCCAGTGCTTTCCAGGCTGAATTGTTGTCGTACTTCCCTTGAAGTTTGTGGTCCACTAATCCGTTTAAGTCTCCTCTTTCGATATTTGGTTGGATCCACTGAACAATGTGTACTTTATGATCTCCTTCTTTGATAATTGCAGGAAGGCCTGTTATTAGCTCTAACAATACGATCCCAAAGCTGTAGACGTCACTTTTTTCGTTCAACTTGTTTGTCAAATGGTATCTACACAAAACATTGTAAATTCAGGAATTTTAGCAAAATCGTTATTAAATTAACCCAATATCAAAGACTTAACCACTCTTTTATTTATGATTAAAATGAATCCGGAAACAAATATCAGCTTGATGTCATAAGAGGAATTACATCCTAATGCTGAAAAGGCCGAAATAGTTTATCCTCTGACATAGAGAGCCTAATTTGAACTTAGTTCGATAAAAATTATTTAAGATATTTCACAAAAAAGTTCAGACCCTTTTACCGACTCTTCTTGTCGAGTGGCATTTTACGAAATAAGCTTGAAATGCATGATTTCTTGATATTTTGACAGGAAACTACTAACAAAGTTGAAAATAAATTTAGAAGAAACTTACTCGGGATCGAGATACCCTGTAGTGCCCATTATATTTGTTGTGACATGAGTCAAAACATCATCTTGGAAGATCCGGGACAACCCAAAGTCCGCAATTTTTGCCTCCATATTTTCATTCAATAGGATGTTGTCTGTCTTAATATCTCTGTGGACTATAGCTGGTTTGCAGCCCTTGTGCAGATATTCCAGTCCTGTAATTATGCACTTTCTAACTTAGAAATAAGAAAAAAGAATGATATGTTCTGCAAAACTTAGATGATATGTCATTCAAGTATTGTTCACTAGAGAAGAAAGAACATGGTAGACTTTAATTTGGAAATATGGATTAAAGAAAAGAAAATTCATGTGACTATTTCATGTAACCGAAATGTGTATCGTACAATATGACATTACATAATTTAGCAAATTCAGTTGTAGAACCTTGTGCAACTTCAAGGGCAATTCTCAGACGCTCGCTCCAAGGCAACACTGATTTCTTGCTTGCTTCTCCTGAGACAGGTCAATAGCCTCGTCAAGTAGTATAACGATCTTACGACGTATAGTTATGCTTAGTTTTTGTCATGTGATTGTCTAGTTTCCTGTCTATTATGGTCTTATGCAATATTATGTAAAAGTTTATAAGAAACTGCATCTTCTGGTTAATGGATCTATAAAGTCATTATATAGTAAGAAACCTGTAAGATGACTTCGAAGGGTGCCCCCAGTCATGCACTCAAACATAAGCGCAAGATGGTTGTCATCAGTGCAGCATCCGATCAGGGGTACAAGATTCCTATGATGGATTCTTGTCAGAAGCTGAACCTGCTCGCAAAATTTAAAAACATAACATTAATCATGTTCAAGCAAGAGTTGGGTCATTATGAGAAGTTCAGCTAAGTATTTTTTTGAAGGAAAATTTGCCTCATTTTGGAATTCTTTTGATCCCTGAGATGATGACTGAGACAACATCTTAACAGCCACAGAGTTGCCATTTCCTAAGACCCCATAATAAACCGTCCCAAAGCCTCCTTTACCGAGTACTTTCTCGAAGTTATTAGTTATGTTGACCAGATTGCTGTATGTATAATGTTTGCTTTCCGACTGGAAAGATGGAAAATGGAGGCTACTCACTTTAGATTCCACATTCCCCCCTGATTGGTTTTCATCTGAAGGAATTAAAAGAAAAAGAATAAACTGGTAACGTATAGTTACCGATCGTTTGTGTAAAAGACTAAAGGCCATATTACGAATTTGTTTGTATCAATGAGATTGGAGACATGCCTTTTTTGTTCCTTTCCAATCTCCATATTACAACAATCACAATCAGAAGTAGTAGTAATCCAGAGGAAGTTGATGCAGCAACAATGGTTTTGATCTTCTTAGGCTTCGATGAAGTTTCTTCTTCAAAACTATCAGAAAAGGAACACAGTGTAATGAATTAACAAAAAATATTTTTTAGAAGAAATGTTAATATAAAACTAGACCTTAACGTTAGCGACCCAGATTGTGATTTTGCTAGGAGGGCTAGTGGAAGTGGTCCTTGGAGTCGGTTGCCTGTTAAATTTCTTTAAAGCCGAAAGTTATCATTGCGTCTTTTTCTTAATTTACAATGATTCAAATGGTAATGTATTCACGTGGGTATTGTTTTTTCTTACAAGAATGTTAGCTCTGGTAAGTTTCCAAACGAATCAGGAACTTTACCTCCCAAGTTGTTCATCGAAAGATCTCTGAAGTCGGAAAACAGTATGATTAGTTAATTTGTTGAAAGTATTACTTGTCACAGTATACTATGGATGAGCAAGACACATGAGAACATCAAGATCACTAAACTGCGAAGATAAAAATGAAAGATGAAGTTTGCAGCAAATTAACTTCTCTTATCTGAAAAAACGTATTTGTAATATTTACTTCTCTAAGTTTTTCAACAAATTTAGAAGTACTATTTGTCAATCCATTTCACTTTATGGTGTTTATGTTGAAAATATTCCTTTTCTCTTTTCTATCCTAATTTGGACACTTAAATTATATTTCATAACTAAAAAGCCATTGACAAACATCAAATGCCAAAAAAAAGCAACGAGTAAACTAACAAGTGATGAAGCCCTGTAAGATTCACGATCGAGGCAAGCAATTCTCCACTAAGTCCACTAGAAGAAAGGTCCCTGAAATGCATGAAGAATAGCAAAAGCAGTTGATTTCTTTATCCTATACAATGACTTAAATTTATCCAACTACTTAGTTTATTATTACAGTAATATAACTCTTTCTGGGAATAAATACTTACAGGTTAATTATCCTTGGTGACTTGGAGGTATCATAGCTACACTTCAAGCCATCCCAAGTTAAATCCTTGGGAGAACATGGATCACCCATCCAATTTCTCTTTATCTGGTAGTGTGATTTTATGTCCAAAATGGCATCAACTGGATATCATTACACAAACAGATATGCATGTAAACTTGTTAAGCTAAAAAAACCATTCAACGCATTTTGACCGACTTTTTATTTCATACAGATTTTGACTAGTTTTGAAGTGTTATATCCAAAATGGCCTTGTCGACTCTTACATGAATTTTCACAAATATTACATGAATTCAACTAGATGTTACACTTACTTGGATAAACAATAGTCCAAGTTCAAAGATATGTAATATAAGTTTAAATAAATAATAAATGAGTTGAAACATATGAAATATTGTTTAAACTTATGTAATATAAGACTGAACCCACATAATATTTGTTAAGTCTATGCAACATACTTTTAAACTCAACCACTTGGAGTATAACACTTCTGAACTAGTCCAAACATTCAAGAAATTAAAAACTGGCCTATATGTGTCAATTTGGATTGTAAGTAACACTTCTGGTGAAAATCACGAAAAATAATACATTCAACCGACAACCACTTACCGTCTCCGCCGTCTGTGTTGTTTTCAGTCAGTGGACTGACAGTGTAAATCTCAAAAGCATTAAGGATTGGTGGAAGAGTAGAGTCATTTGTCTTAGAGATGGAGAATTCCAATTCCTTGTATCTGTGAGGGCCCTTATTGGTAATGGTTGTGATAGTCAAGTACTTCGGACTTACATTAGAAGACAATACCTCATCATTAAGTTTGACATCGAATTTTCTCGATTGGTTTGCATTCAGCAATTGTATCTCTGCAAAGTGCAAAAATATGTAGTATTGGGGCGGTCCGACGGCATCTTTCGTCCATTTAAAGTCCACAGTCCAACTAAAATCTATGGTTGAACCTTTTATTGGTGAAACTGCAGTTGCCATGATGCTTGATGATGGATGATACAGATTGTTGTCTGTGTTGATTTTGTTGTCGGTGTCCAGTGTTTTCCAGATTGATGGAGTATATGGGACCCATATTCGATCAAATTCGTCATCTGGATACCTGAATTTTTATTTCATATTTACTGCCATTTCTTAGCCAATTGTGTGAAATTCAGACTCTGAAATTTTTTAATTAAGAAAGGATTTTATTTGTAATATTTTTATGAAAACTTCACCTTGATTTAGGGGACTGCTGCATTCACGTTCTACATAGAAAAGATCTACATTTTGGTATCATACTTTTCTCTACATTAGTAACTTTCTCTTACACTAGCCGTAGAAGTTCTCAGTATGGTTTTCATGAAATTGCTGCCATTTTGGCTCTTCATCAAGAAATAATCCACTATTTTTCTTTAATAATTTCTTATCACAAAACCATTTTAACCTTTTGTTGCAACGAATACTATCATGTTGTGGATTAAATTAAAGTATGTTGTATCGATTTCTATCACATTTATGCAGCATTGCCCTTTCGATAACAAAGACCCGATCATAAATAAGAAGTGGAAAAATATTTATTGACTCGTTTCAATTTAGTCGATTGTAATCAACAAGACAATAAAGCAATATTTGACTCGATTGAAAACGGATAAACTGATATGTTTCTTATGGACAGCATTTTTCGTATTGATTATTAGGAAGCATACAAGCGCCCGAATTGAAATTTAGCATAAGAAAATAAAATTACTGACCTGACTTTGTCAGCTCTTGTATCTCCACAATCCATAGGACTATACAAGACCAGTGACTGATCTTCACTAACCTCCTTGTAAATGGAATCACTAATTGGTCTCAACTCAAGGGAGGATATAAAGGGCACTCCAAGATCCCTATTCAACAGACAAACGGACACCGAGTTGGCAGCAGACACCGTTATGATCTCCGAATAATAATTGATCGACGCATTCATGATCTGAAAATGGTACCAAAGATTTGGTCCCAAATACAGATCAAACTGAGGCAAAAGATTGTGCCCATCATAATTACCATACATGAAGAAGGCCCTGATCAGGTACTTCTTACCCTTCACTGTTCGAAGATTGTAACAGTTTCTAGTCCCATTGGGGAAGCTTCTGAGGTCATTTGCTTGGAAATAATCTGCTTTGTTGATGAATTCAGATGCAACTTTGTGGTTGACACCAGTGTTTATGAATTCAGCATCAGGAGCGTAGGTTAGCCCTGTTTTCTTGTCTGCATAACTGCTTTCATGACCACAATCTATGCTTATGAAACCTGTCAAATAAAATTCACATGCTTCCACTTGAACAACAAATTTCTAACAAATTTTAACATGGTTGGTCACAAATATATGAAAATCCAGAGCTATATCATTGATTTTGATTTACCACAATTTATGGTTAATGTAGAAAAATGGCATGTCTCAATAAATTTTTGGAAAACTTTTAACTTGGTTGGTGAGAAATATTATGGAAGGTAAAGTCATGAATTTGCCACATTCTATGCTTATGAAACCTGTCAAACTTTGCTTCCAAAAGCTTGGACATGTGCTGACAACATATTTGTGGGAAACTTTTGACATGGGTAGTAAAATATTTGTGAAATACAAAGCTACACTATATATATTTTGCCTACAATCTGAAACCTGTCAAATTTTGTCTGGAAAACTTTTTGACCAGTCCAAACATACTTTTTGGGAAATTCTCAGATGTGTAGTGGCAGAGTGAAGAAATAATAAGAAGATACCTGGTTGCTGCCCATGAGCCCAAAAAACAAGTGTCTGGAAGAGGAGTATAAGAGCTATCAAAAGCATTCCTTTCATGACTTCTCAGATCAAACTCACTGCCAAGGGAAGTTATGAATGCTTGTTTGTCTCTACAGGATCCAACAACTTTTGTTTTGTGTGTTTTGGCAGGATCAAATAATTGATTTACAAGTTACAATTGAAGCAGTTAATATGGTCTTATTTTATTGTATTTTATTATGTGATGCAAGCTGTTCTGCACATGCTGGTATAGCCGTGTAGTTGGCCAGTGGAATAAAAGTTTAGAGAATAAAGAATCGGATCGTTTGCATAAATTTCATGTATTTATATTTTACTCTTATTTGAATTCCAATCCACCCAAAGTCATGCTATGAGTATAATGAAAGATTTGGTATTTATTTGCTTAATAGTGTATCAGTGTGGAAGATATCAAACTTCGAATATGTGATTACAAACTAATGTCAAATTGTATATGTGCTTCCTCTGTCAATATGCATAGGTTATATGAAAACTCCTCTTACGATGTGCATGAATATCATACAGTCATTGAAGTATATTATGTCAAATTTTCTCCCCATTTTTTAAGAAAATTCATTGCTAAAAGGGAAAATAACACCAATACAAAGTCAAATGTGTACGATAAAACAAACAAACAAATTGATAGGTCTAGTTGTCCGACTTGTTCATATTGCGAAGGAAATCCATGATATCGTTTTACGAATCGATAAATGCTTAACGAGAATCTCCAACCACACAAATTTGGTTGTTGATCTCGTTGAGCGAATTTGATGTTGCCAATGGAAAAACATGGAATTCAGATGTGAACTCTTGAATGCCTTGATAATTGTGATCCATTTGCCCATGAACCTCTTGGGTCTCTTCGCAATTCCGGTTAAAGAAACTCTTGTGCCAATAATCCCATGTTGATTGGTTCCATTGTTCGTCCGAACCGGATGACCATTCAGGGCGAGTGTAGGGTCGAGGTCCATTGGATCCCAATTGGGATTAATTCGGCTTCGAATGGAGGAGGCCAATGTGGAGCATCGATTGATGTGGCTTTGTCCGTGTCTTCTTCATTTTCGTCGAATAATCTTCCTCATCTTCTTCAATCACTTGCGTTTCCGAGTGCATCCATTTGAGGGTGTACTTGTTGATGACGGCCTTTGATGATTTGAAGAGATCGTTGTCGAGTTTGACGTTGAAATGATCGCCGATCAACGAAATAATCACTGTGAAGGGAAGAAAGTTTAATTTTCGCCAAGCGATATAACACATATGGTTGATGGTAAAAACATGTCAATTGGTGCACGTTCCGGTGGAAAATATTAAAGAGACATTTCATCACTGGATGGCTGAACTCGTCATGATGACATTTGCTCACAAAAATGTTGGAAGAGATGAAGCGACAAAGGATACAATTGGGGATCGGAAGATGAGGAATGACGAGCTTTTCACCGCGAGGGATAACCGGTTGGGTCACCTCAAATAATTGATCCATTGAGCCACAAACCGCCTCCTAAGAAGAGGTCATAGATGTCATCTCCAGTGCTTGGATGTCTGGTGATCTTCGAGAGAATAAATGCGATCAGAGTTAAGGAGATGCAATTTACTTGAGTGCTAAGAGTTTTTTGACTACCATCGAGGGTGGTGTTCTTATAGAGATTTGCAAAGAATTGGCAACAAACTTCCGTGGAGAAACAGATCAGAAGTTTATCGTGGAAAAAAATTCTGAGATGATCAGCGACGAGATAGGTAGAAAGACCAATCCGAAATTGGATTGACACCACTAATAGAGTTTTAGTGATCCTCAACTTTCTAGTTGTAGAAAATGTCATCTTCGTAAGGACAAAGATAATTGTCAATAGGTTCGTCCGTCAGAAGTGTCGATGGGATATTGGGGTTGTGCCGCTTCTTCTTCCACGGAGGAGCGAGTTTCTTTCCTTTCTTTGCCGCTGGTTGCTTCATCAATTTCACCGTTTTCTTTGACACAAGAATTTTTCTTGGACCAATAGGAGAATAGGAAAATGAGATGGACAAATGAAGATTTAGAGTTGGAGAATAGGGAGTGTGGAAGAAGATTGCTTTGGGGGTGAAACAAGTGACATAGAAGGTTTATATTTAAAGAAGATAGGAATTACAAAAAGGAGATATTAAAGCTTCCAACGGTCATCCATAAATGGGACGGATGACTGTTGGGGAGAATCCAACAGCTACAAATCACAGTATTCGGTTGACCGAACGACGTTTGGCCCATCAAATTGGCTGGACGGTAAGATCCAAAGCAACTACTGGATCTCCATATTGGATCATCGCATCTCCACTGGTCGACCGCAGACCAGAGGTCAAAGAAAATTCAAAAGGCTTTAACGGTCGTCTGATTCATCAGATAAACGGATCTTATGGTCTGATCCGTTAAATCAGAAAGAAAGAAATCAAAACTTCACCCAACAAATCCGGTCAACCGAGACATACTCTGATCACCATATAGGCAACAATGAAGTTTGTTATTCTTAGCAGAGGATCTAACACGGTCGACTAGACCAAGTTCTGTTCAACGTCTAACATGGATCCAGACAAAATCTAAATCTTTGTCCTTACACCGTTTGGTCAACTAAATTATATTCGACGTTATGCTTAGACATACAGCAAGAGCATAAAAGACAAGTATTCAAATAAGTTAATTTAATCAATGCATGTGAATTATGATATTTCTTTAGCACTACACATGCATAGTCTTGTCTAATTTTATCAAACTAATCATAATTCAAAGGTTTAGTGAATATATTCGCTAATTGATCATTAGTTGGAATAAAATTTTAATCATTATCACCCTCTAAGAGCATAATCTCTAAGAAAATGATGACAAACATCTATATGCTTAGTTCTAAAATCTAGAATACAATTTTCGAAACATTTATGACACTAGTATTATCACAAAATATTGTTTAGTATGAGACTCAAGTCTCAAATCTTAATTCCAATTGCTATAAACTACAGAAACCTCTCACATGCAAATGCAATTCTAAAGATAGAAAATAGAGAATATGGCTTTTACATACATAAGCCCCTGTATAATAATAATTACATACATTTGTAGTGTCTGATTTGGAACATATAAACTCACAATCCTGCAAAGCAACTCAAGCATCCATGCACGCAATTGCTATAAACTACAGAATCTAATTTATCAATCATCCAGAATTCTCAACAATTCTTTGAAAAATATTTTGAAATCCATTAAAAACATTTTTCATTCATCCTAGTTCAAAACTATTTTTGAACCGCTGTCCATCCAATTTCCAATGGAAAGATGAACTGCAGTTTTTCGGTTTTGTTGATTCTCTTACAAAATAATTGTTTTTAAATAAAACGAAATTATTGTAAGTTGGACTAATGTCTTAATCTTAATTCCAATAATCACATGGCATGTTTTAAAACTCTTAAAACATTCAGACGAATTATTATGGAGAATTATATCAACAAAACATCCATACACCGAAAAACTGGTAAAACCGAATTGTTTAAATCCTAGATGGCAAACTAAATTCGTTTACAGCCATAAATCATAAGAAAATTGAACCCTAAGCTCTGATACCACTGTAGGATTTCATGTTTAATTATACATATATATTTTTCGAATTTTCATGTATAATAAGGATCTATTACAATTTTTCTTCGATTTATTTATGCATGCATCGGTTTGTTTTAACAACTAGTTTCAAAAACTTATTAAAACAAACACAAAGAGACTCCGAAATTCATACCTAGAAGTTCTCAAAAACTTCTTGACGTTTCAGAGACGTTGAGGAAGCCAATCTTCGCTTCTCGTTGCGCCGGATGCCTCCGAGTGTTCACCGAAACCCTAAACAAGGTTGGAGAGAAAGGAGCTAGCCAATCGATCTCCAAACAAGCTTAGAATCTAGCTACAAACCCCTTCCTTAGCCTCTGAGATTTCTCCTTCCAAAGACTTAGAAAACTAAGAGAATTTTCGTGGGTTTTTGTGGTGAATTAAGAGAGAAAATAATTATTGAATTGTGTAACCCAATTAGGGAGAATAAGGACCTATTTATAGGTTCCAATCTTACTCTTAATCATGGCTATTCTTTAGCCACGTTTTCTTTACATTTTCTCTCATAAATTAATTCCTTAATGTATTACATGCACCCACAAAACGTTTGACCAAGTTTGGAGCTAATCCAACCATCAATCAAATTAATCTCTTAATAATCAAAGGCAGAAAATCAATCGTTGTTCGGTTGACCGAGACCCACTCGGTTAACCGAATATGTCACGATTGGTTGACCGAGTACTAGACGGATGACCGATTCGTAAAGGGAAAAATTCTCCTTAACCGATCGGACGAATTCTCGTCTAAGACCGAGTGCCATTCGGTTAACCGAAAATATCGGAACTTAACATTGTTCGGTCGACCGATTTTGGTTCGGTACACCGTACCAAAGTTCCAGGCACTTTGGTCAAGTTCGGTCAATCAAATATGACTATCCATTCCATGTTCGGTTGACCGATCCACAGATCCTTCGGTCGACCGAACCTCAACGGATTAGCGAACTTTTACCCGATTTTGCCTTTTTCAAATTTTGGATTTATTTCCAACAAAATTTGAAACTTGAGGGGGTTTTAGCAAATTCACAACTTATGCAATATATTATCCTATGCAACAATAAATTATTGCACCCCATAATATATGCATCTCATATGAATTTGTCATGATTCTAATTATGTTATATATAACATAATTGATTTTACTTGTTCACTACACGAGTCATATTTTCTATAGGAAACCCGACTCATCTTATGAACCAAAATCAAGCTTCTTGTTTCCCGGTTTTTGCGGTGTGACCTATGGGAGGATCTAGACTAAGTTGACAGTGATATTAAGACTTAATATCACAAGCTATAAGCGGTATCTAGCTACACATTATAGCTCCCAATTAGTTAGATGTCTTAATTCCACTCGAACCAAAACCCGATCCATTTAGTGATGGAGTGCACCACTTGTGTCCGTCCCTTGCCTCATGATATTAAGAATACACACAAAGTAGTATTGTGTCATCTTTGTATTAGTATTCATTTCTTGATTTCTTTAAGCTAGTTATAAATATGTGACTTAACTCAAATCACATTGTGCACATTATAACTTTGCTTTATCAAGGGACCCACTAATATCATCACTCAATTAAGAGGGGCAATGATAATCTTTTGACTAACTATCTTCTCCAACGAAAGTTATACTTAACCAACTAATGCCTTTACACTACTCTCATCGATAGCTCAAGACACTAGTCTAATTAAGAACTCCTTAAGCGATCGGATATAAGTCTCATATCAAAGGACCAAAGACACAGTAAAATATTAATGACACAGAAACACATTTCTATAATATTTTACTTATTAGGTCTATTCAGTATACAAAAGTAATATTTTCCTCTTTTGCATACCCGTGTCGTCACTCACTTGTAGAGCTACAATGATCTATGACCAACACGACAATCTTAACTCGGTAATTAATGTCCAATGTTAATTACCATGATTGCGGATATCTTTTGTTTTATGCAAACCAATATCTTTTAGTGCTCTACGGTTAAGGACCAAGAGCCTCTTCCTTAACACTTCTAAAAGACGAATAACATAAACAAGGAACAAAATGATTTTTCATTCAATTCATAATAATTGGCATTTAAAAGTAAAACTTTTAGAACACATTCCCTTCAAACACTAAACATGATATCGAGTCTACTAGTAGTTAAATAATGAAGTGAAGTGATCATACCTTGATACCTTTTAATGTCAACCTCTTTGCATTCTTCATCTTTATCCAATTTCAAGATTGTGCTTGGAAGGATAAAGAGAAAATGTCTACAATCTCTTGAGGAAGTTGTGGTGAAATCGTGCAAGTGCAGTAGATGCAATGGAAGTGGACACAGTAAGGGGGGATGTAAAGTTAGATTATAAAACCATTGTTCTACTTCAAAATTAATAGCATTAACCGTAAACATATGGGATAAAGCATTAAACAACTGAAGTAATCAGGAAATTTACTTTTGCTGGGTTTGAGTGACCTCCTCCACTTTCAGACGCCGTCATTCGAACTTTGGCGATTTGCGTCCTTGAACAACGAGGAAGCCTTCACCAGAGAGGGAAGGAGGTGATATCATGGGTCTGATTATATTCTCCGGCTCTGTCTCATAAATGATCGTTTTATCGTCATCGTAGATCGTAAACTTCCAGTCGGGAATTGATAGCTCGATCGCATATCAATGTTCGTTCTTGTAGCTCTAGTACAAGTACACATATTTGTTTCCCTTTCAAGAAGGCATGACATGATCCTCCATCCTGGTGAGGAATGACAGACACGATGAATCCCAAGTAAACTTCCCTTGATTGTTACGATACAAGTCGTCCATGCCTGGAATCCATTGACAAGAAAAGCATCTCATATCCACAACATTTTTGCGGTATGGACCTGGGAAGTTAATGACATGCCTCCTCATCATATGCTGAGCCGCGTCAATATGCTACGAAAACATCAACATGTTGAAAGTCAGAAATACTATCTTCAAATATTTTCATGCAAACATTGTCGAATATTCATCGAGTTTATATCGAGCTCCTATGAACGTCCTATGGAGCACCTATCGAACCCATTGAGCAAACGAAATCCCCCAGTAAGTAACAAACAATTCAAAATTCTCGAGGGCACATCATGCTCCTATCGTTTTTTAACCCATCGAAAATACAAAAATTCCCCAGTAAATAACAAACAATTCTAAATTATAGAGCTCATATCGAACTCGATTGTGGAACCCATCGAGCCCAAAGTTCTAAACACTCAATATAATCATTCAGCTCACATGTACATTATCAAGCTCCTATCATGCCTATCGAGTTACACCTATAAAATAATGAAATTTGAATTCTTTACATTACTTACATCCTCGGTAAGCCATGATTTGATTCTCTTCATTGCTAAGAACAATTGTGTGTTGGATCGATGACTGGTCTCTAATTAATCTAAACACTAAGTGCTCTAAACAAGAAGTAATATGTAGCGAAATAAAATAAAGCAAGTAGAGTAAAGGAAATGCAAACCATAAAGACACGGAGATTTAATAAAGGTTTGTCACCCCCACAGGGTCTTAGTCATCTCTTGCAAGTCTTGCTCGATCTCACGAGCCATGCTTACGTCTTTACTAATCCGATCTCTGTTTCGCGCCGAGATCAAGTCTTTACACCACGAACTCACGAACAACCCTCGCTGAGCTCGGATCTTCATCCCACACCCGAGAGGGACGCTTCCACCGAAACCTTTAGAACCTTTTTATGGAAATAAAATAAGTAACAACACTCTAACTTGAGCACACTTGAGTAGGATATGGATTTGGATCAAGTGGTGAAGTTTAAGCTTTTGAGTGTGAAATTGGGATTCTAGGAGTGAGAGAATTTGTATCTACTGTAGGAGCAATTTGGAAGTATAAGAGTTGTGTAAATAAGGTCTGAGAATCTTTATTTTTAAGCTTCTAAAGTGTTTTAGCCGTTGGGAAAGATTTGGTAGAGTTGTGTGTAAGATGCACAAATCAAAAACTGAAGTTTAGCAAATATGTTCCACACCGGTCGACTGACACGGGATAGACGTTCGACCGTTTCCATGAAAATAAGGAAACATTCGAACCAACTTAAAATACGGTCGAACCAAAAGGTAACTTAAGTTATCAGTCGAACCAGGTCAGAGGTGGTTGACCCATATAAGGGTTTTGAGCGAGTCCAGGGAAAATATAAGGTAAACGGTCGAACGATGAAGGAGTTACGGTCGACCGAAATTGTCCAGATTCCAGATCATGGGTTACATTTAGATCATGGGTTGGATTAATTCCAGATTTGATCAAACGTTTTTTAGGATACTTATGTGGCAATTTGGGATTAATTTTAGGAGAGAAAAAACAAGAGATCATGACTAGAGAATAATTCTTGATATGGATGTTTTGGGAGCCTATAAAAGGACACATCATCCTACTTGTTTTATAACATTACATGCAATAATTCTCTCTCTGTAATCTCTCACTTAATCACCACAAAAATCTCTTAATAGTTTTAAGTTTTGGAGATAGAAATCTCAGGAGCTTAAAGATGATTTATTATCTAGATTCTAAGCTTAATTAGAGATTGATTGACTACCTCCTTTCTCTCTAATCTTGTTTATAGTTTGGTGAACACTTGGAGGCGAATCGGTGGGCGATTCGACGAGCAACGGAACACCAGATCTTCTAAAAGGTTTTATAGAACCTTTGGGTGGGGTATGATCATCTCCCTTTTGTTTATTTTAATGTGTAGGAATGTATGATATTAGAATAAACATATACATGTACATAAAATCAATGAAAATATGAAATTGATCATGTATGTTTGTATTAAAAAATTTAAAATATACACATACAGAGGGACACAAAATCCTACAGTGGTATCAGAGCATTTAGTTCATATTTTCAATGATTAGACTATATAATTAATTTTAGTTTACCATCTACAATCGAAATAATTCATGTTCTATGTCTTTTTCGAGTTTTCCGATAGTTTTGTTGATTTAATTCTAATTGATTTTTTGATAGTTTTAAATGTTTTGAAACACATCATGTGAATGTTAGAATTAAAATTTAGACTTATGTCTAATATATACAATTTTCGTTTTTTAATAAAATGATTATTTTATAAGGAATCAACAAAACGAAAAAGACATGTTTATCTTTCCTTAAAAAAATTATTTTGGAAATTGGATAAACAACGGTTCAAATGTTTTGTATTTTGAACTATGGATGCATAAAATTATTTTTAAAGGATTTCAAATGGTTTTAGAATTGTTTGATTTAGAGATGCATGATAAACTAAATCGAGTGATTTATAGTATATGTGCTTGCGTTGCTCGAGTTCTCTTATGCAGGGATATATGAGTTTGTATGTTCCGTGGAAGCCATGTGTGAATGAATGTGTATGTTATTATTATTCAATCACAGGGGCTTATGTATATGTAAAAGTCAATTTCTATATATATGCATGCATATGAGAGAGTTTTACGTAGGACTTGCACTAGACAATTTTAGAAATTGTGAGATGCATGTTTATATTTTTGCAATATCAACATCCATGGTGCAAGAGGAAGTCGCGGAGAAGGCGTAAAAGTCAAGGACGCAGGAACATATAAACTCACACCAATGTGTGTGAATGGATATATTTATGTTCGTGTGCTTGACATGTATGTGATTATATGAATGAATGTTAGGATGTGTATAGATGATGAATATACATGATCACCTAAATTCTAAAATCACGTATAAATGATTAAATTGTCCAGCCAAACATTAAGAGTATTTTTCTTTCTTATTTCATCCACTAGCAGCCATCGATCGAGGGATATTCTGCTCGCCCGGGAGATAGCTCCCTGCGTCTTTGGGAATAGTGGGAAATATAAAGTTGTTTATTGTTGTGTCATAAGTAGGTGTACAAGGTGTGATTCACCCTTAGTGAACACTGAGTGCATTTATTTGTGAATACAATGGATAAATGTATCTCGTATCAAATGAAATGAGTTTTCTTAACAAGATCCGGAGCCCTAGCTCGGTTTTGAGAAAAAGAATTTCTCTTACGAGGATTGGTCAAATTCCCTCTTAATTAAAATGACAAGAGTCATAAGAGTTTGAAAATGCAAATGTTAAGATAAGAATATGCACAATACAAGTATGCGTGCAATGCATGAAATGTGTGGCTCAATTTAATTGTGATTAAGATTATGTTTCTTAAATCATCAAAACTAACTAATATGATTTAAGGCCAAAAAGGCCAACATTGTGGACCGTAACTCCCCGACTTCACATCAATCTGCTTCTCATTGGGGATCCTCCCAAATACCCACCATTCCAATGTCATAAATTGTCTTTCTTCTAGATTCTTCAAAGGGTCGAGCACTAAAGGTTCGTCACTTGGCTTCGCAGACCGTAGTTTCTTTGTTGGGTCGGTGTAGATATCCTGAAGATGTTTTGGAGGATGCCTCTTCCTCAACGGGGTGGACGGATCTACTTCAACTTTGTAACCGTCGAATAAATCGTCTTCATCATCAGATGGTGGTCTCGAACGTGCATTTAACAAAGACACGATCTGAGTCATCTGGTCCGGCGTGGACAACTTATTCTCATCAGATGGTGGTCTCAAACGTGTTTTTAACAAAGTCACGATCTTAGTCATCTGGTCCGACGTGAACAACTAATTCTCATCAGATGGTGGTCTCAAAGGTTCTTTTAACAAAGCCACGATCTTAGTCATCTAGTCCATCATTGAACATTGATTCTCAATGACGCTTTTCAGTTGACCTTACATTGATAGTTGCTTTGCTTCCATCGACAGTTGTGTTTCTTCCATTGATATTTGTTTTGCTTCCATCGACTGTTGTGTTGCTTTCACCCTCTCCAACCTTTCTACCAAAACCTAGTAATCATGAGATGGGGTTGAAGCAGGGGTTGGGACTGTGGTTGGGGCTGCCACTTGGGATTAGGTTGTGGTTGGGTAGAGGTAGGGATTGTTTCCTCCTCTATGACATCATCTTCAAAAAGGTTTGCGTCCTTGGCGGCCTTAGTCAATCTCTCAGTCACTTCATCATCACTTTCATTAACATCCTCCTCGAGCGAAGGTGGTAGGGGGTAATCACCCTCTATAAGGTTGTTGTAATATTCAGCCTCCGATGTACGATGCGCCAAATAAGGGTACACGGTCAGCTGTGACGAATATAAAATATTATGTTAGATTCAATAACTAACAACAAATCTAAACTATCGTGGTCTATCGAACTCCTATCGAGCCTATCGAGCAAACTAAGCACTTCAGTAAATAAAAATAAATCTAAACTATCGAGGTCATATCGAGCGCGTATCGAACCTATCAAGCAAACTAAATACTCTAGTAACTAACAACAAATCTAAACTATTGAGGTCTGTCGAACTCATATCGAGCCAATCAAGCAAACTAAGTACTCTAGTAAATAAAAACAAATGTTAACTACCGATGTCATATCGAGCGCGCATCGAACCTATCGAGCAAACTAAATACTTCATTAACCAACAACAAATCATAACTATCGAGGTCTATCAAACTCCTATCGAGTCTATCGAGCAAACTAAGTAATCCAGTAAATAAAAACCTGAATTGACAACAGTGAAGACAAACTTACTCTTCTTTTTGAAGAAAACATGCATGCAACATCAGCCTTCTGCGGGACATTTTTCTCATTGCTCGTCCACCTGAGCATCCTGGGGAACTAGTGTCCATGGTTCATAGCATATTGGGCGAAATACTGCTGAAGAATCATGTACGCCCAATACTGTAACACAGGAGCATAACCATATATATTGTATTTGACCTCTTTTTGTTGCCCCTCACTTTCTTCTTCTTGTCATAGTATTCTTTCTGCTTAATCATGTCTTTTTGACATAATGTTAGCAACTTCTTTTAAGACGACTTCCCCATGGATACTTGAAGAAGTGGTCCAGGTCCTCAACCATCTTGACCATATCCGCTAATACCAATAGCATGCCCTTTTTGGCATGTAAAACACCCTCAATCAGGAAGCATAATCCCAACATGTAGATTTCGTCAGCATTTGTATAGTTTTTGAATGCCGCCTCCAATGTCAGTATCTAAATTTTAGGCTCTCCATTGAAATAATCCCTTATTAGGAGGTCATTGGTAAGGTGAGCCTGCAACTCAGCCTTGGACGGTACAAATCCGAAGTTGAAACGAGTGATCAGTGCAAATTCATATATACTGAATTTGTAGGTCTTAGATGTAAGTTGATCGGTCACTAATCTAGAGGGGGGGTGAATAGATTATCTCCCAATTTTCTTAAACAATTGCACAAATAAAATAATAAGAGAAAGAATGCAAACCACAAGATGACTCCGGAGATTTATAGAGGTTCGATCACACCACCGTGATCTAGTCCACTCCTCAAGTTCCGATCGATCCTCCGATCCCTACTTGAGAATTCACTATTTTCTTCATTCTGGGTCGAAGATAAACCCTCTTGCAATCGGAGCCTTGCAAACACCCTCGCCTTGCTCGGATCTCCTCTCACAACCCGAGAGGGTGCTTCCTCGAAGCTTTACAACACAATGGAAATTGAATGTGGTTGTTGAACTTTAACTTGAATGAACTCAAGGATAGGAATTAAGCTTCGAGTGAATTTAGTGGAAGTATGAGAGTTTGTGGAGCTTTGAAGGCTTGAAGATTGAGAGCACAAGAGTAGGATTGATTTTTGGCAAGTGTAGTAGTGAATGTGTCTCTTAACTGAAGCTTATATAGCCTTCAAAACAAATAGAGCCATTATGGAAGGTTGATGAGAATTGGACCAATAGAAAACAAGATGTGACTTAAGCTCGGGCAGAAATCGAGACATATTCGGCCGACCGTTATCCCAATGGTAGTCCGAAAAATGGTCTGAATTAAGAACTCGGTTGAGCGATTATAGGTCAGATAACCGTTCACCAACTTCCAGTAACTTTTTCCTAATATCGGCTAATTAACTTCGGTTGACCGAGAACACTTCGGTGCACCGTTCAAAATGGACAGTAAAGAATTGGTGCGACTTGGTGATCATGTTCGGTAGACCGTGGAAAGTTCGGTTGACCGATATATGTGCGGGTTTTCGGATGATATTGAGTGAGTAATTGGTTTATCGATAACGGTCGAAATATTACATGGAAAAATAACCGTTATGTTCTGATAGACAACAACACTTCGGTAATCCGAAGAGTTATCGGTAGACCGGTATGGATGTTTCAAGGGTTGTGGCTAAACGACAAAATATAAGTCCAGTGGAGTTAGTTTGTGCCACGTGGGCCAATAAGATGAAGTCGTTTAGGCAATAAGATGAAGTCGTTTAGGCCAAAAGACACAAGTGATGTTCGGATGACCGATCCCTCTTCGGTATACCGAATCGAGATGTCCAAAGAAATTTCGAAGCTACTGGGAATAGAGAAACAGTTGACCGGGTAAGGATCGGTACACCGAAACAAGGATTCCAAGAGATCAAGTGTTTACTGACTCTAAGGAGATGGTTGACCGGGTAAGGTTCGGTACACCGAAACAAGGATTCCAGGAGATCAAGTGTTTACTGACTCTAAGGAGACGGTTGACTGGGTAAGGTTCGGTACACCGAAACAAGGATTCCAGGAGATCAAGTATTTATTGACTCTAAGGAAACGGTTCACCGAGAGACACTCGGTCATCCGTTGGGAATAGATTCGGTAGACCGACAATGGAATGGTCGACCGAGACAGACGGGTTTATCCTTTGTGCATCAAGTGTACATTTGATCCTATAACTCAAATAAATGGAAAATTACATATGAAGTCCTTGAACTTTGATTACAAGTCTTGAGCCTTGATCTTGAAGTTTATTAGTCTCTTGGTTTGATCACCTACATTGTTAGGAATACACAATATCTATGCAATTTGACAATATGATGTGTGTGATGTAATTGAAGTTATGCATATTATTAGTTTGTTAATCATCAAAATTAAGATTAAATGGCCAAAAATCCAACATTAGAGCCCAAACAGAAATGAACCTCGCCATTTCTACTACTTTGGATCTTGTGCAATAGTAACCGATGAGCAAAGACACCAGAGAATTGTAATTCATCCGACTCAAATAATTATCTGAACAAGGAATACTTTGCTCTTTCCAGCAACTTGAACTCCCGGAACTTCTCTTTTATGCCATTCATAGGCTTACTATCCCTGTATGTCACACGACCGGAGAAATTATTCTTAGTAGGAACAAAACAGGAAAACACCACAACCATTTAAAAAACATGGGGAAAATTTCAAATGAAAAGGGAATCGAACTCATATCGAGCCCATCGAGCTCGTAGTTCTTCAAAATCAAACTAATCCTATCGAGTTCACATGCAAAAGGAATCGTAATAATATCGAATCTATCGAGCCCACAGAAAAAGCAGTCTGATTTCCATCGAGCACAACAATCGAGTAACTGTCGAACTACAATTGAACCCATCGGGCTCACAAAAAAAACGATATGATGTCTGAGCACAAAAATTGAGTACCTATCAAACTATGATTGAACCTATCGAGCTCACAGAAAAAACGATCTGATGTCCATCGAGCACAAAGATCGAGTACCTATCAACTACGATTGAACCTATCAAGCCTCGTCGGAAACACAGGAAAACGGTTTTACTTCCAACCCAAACCACCAAACTCATATCAATACCAATAAATGGAGGTAATCAACAATATTTTTTATAGAAACAATTAACTATATTAAAAAACTAAAAAAATACTATAACCCCTAAAACTGACCTTGGTGGTCAACTTCAATGGAGGAGTTGTTCGATAGAGTACGATGTTGGGTTTGATTGAGGGTTCGAGTGCGAGAGATAAGGGATGCACGAAAAAGATAGATAGAGAGAGAGAATGGATGCGTGAGAGAGAGATTTGAAATTGTCAGAAAAAAAGACAGAGACAATGATTTGCTTATTTAAACAAAAAGAGAAATATGTGAATGATCCCACTGTTTATGCAAGGGTATTTTGGGGAGAAGTGGAAATATAATCATATTTCGTAGAGGATGTCAACGTGGGGGGTCTTCTTTTTCAATTTTGGGTCACTTTGAGCATAGAAAGCCAAATTTTCCTTTTTCATTGAAGTCCTTTCACTTTTCAATATTTTTTCAGCAATTATATATATTTTCTTGTAACTTACAAAATGAAAACAAAACACTCGGTATAACATTATTCAAATACAAAAGCAAGATAATAGTGAAGATAAAAATGATAAATTATGATATTTATTACTTCTCACTTGCGCTTTTACCGGGTTGCATAGAAAGAATCCATATTCACGCACAAAAATATATCAATCCTAGTTTCTTTCATTCTAGATGATCATTCATGATGAGATTTAAGTAATTTTTATATGTCATAAGGGGTATCACACTCGCTAATTCTATCATATTCTTGAGCATCTACTGTTGGTATTTTGGCATTAATCAATGTTTTGATGATTTAACTAACCTAATCTTAATCACAATCAAATGTAGAATAGCACACATTGTGCATAGAACATATATTATATTGTGCTAACATCTACACGTGATCAATACTCAAGTAATAATTGAATGAAGTCAAGACATGTAATCATGTTATTTGAAGACATGTAATTCTACATTTATTTGAGTCTTAGGGACTTATGTGAACTTGAGCATACAAGAGTTGAAATCTATTCACATACACACTAGATTCCTTGTAAAAGTCACACAAAATTTAAATTAATTGAACTTCAATAGATCACCCAAACTTAGGTAGGAAAATCACCTAAACCTAAACTGTATGTTATAAACGGTCAACCAAAACAAGTTCTCCGTCAGACTGTTTCTAATAGTTAACCGTTTTACAAATAGTGATTTTACCTAACCCTACCCGTCGACCGACTTTGAACTTCCGGTCGACCGATTGACTAGTAAATTTCGGATGACTGTTAACCTTGTCGTATTATACAACAGTTGCATTCGTATTTTCTCAAATACCCCTAAATACATTTGGGCACCGCTCGAATGTTGACTTGAAAATGGTCGACCGGATGAACACTAGCTAATTTTGTGCCCAAAAGTGCAAGTTTTTTTTCAGTCGACGTATACATATTATGTGTTCGACCGATCACCTTTACCCTAGCCAAAACCCTCTTATCAGTTGATTGATCCCTTGACCTGGTTCGACCGATGACTAAGTAATAGCCGGTTAAGTTCGACCGTTCTCTTGTTGTTTCAATTGTTTCCTTATCTTTATGGAAACGATCGACTGGTATTGGACAGATTTGCTAAACTTAGATTTCTATTTTGTGTATCTTGCACAAACTTCAACCAAATTTTCCCCAACGGCTAGAAAACTTTAGGAGCTTATAAATAGAGGTTCATACACCTTATTTACACGACTCTTCTACTCCAAACTCAAACTTACACTGAAGAGAAATCCTCTAATCTTCAAATCCCCGATCCTACACTCAAGAGCCTAAATTTCACACATTTGATCAATTCCACATCATACTCAAAGTGTTCTCAAGTTAGAGGGTGTTTGATCAACAAAATTTCAGTTGTCAAAGAAGCAAAGGTCTCGGTGAAAGCCCGAGGCATCTTGTAAAGGTTTCGATGAAAGCCTGAAGCATCCTTCTCAGATTATGAAAATAGGAAATCAAGCTTGCGAGGGTGTTGGCAAGGCTTGCTTTGTAAAGGTGTTCTCTCCCAGCCCGGAACGAGGAGTGGATAGTGAAGACGTAGGTGGAACTTGCAAGAGAGGAAGTAGGCAGGAGGTCGAACCTCTATAAAAATCGTCTTATCTTCATTGTGATTTGCATTGCTTATTCTCTACTTGTTTTAAATTGTTTTCCGCTGCATGTTTGGTAAAAATTAGGCGTAATTGATTAGATTAATTAGGGCCATTACGATCGCACATCTACTCCACAAGTAAATATTTTCATAAGTTCATTCATTTTGACACTAGCAATTATATCATTGATTAAAGTTGTTAATTTCTCAACAGTGGGTGGAACATATTTAATACCAAGGAAGTTCTAGTATGTTAATCATCAAAATTAATTGTAATGAGACCAAAAAGCCAACACAACCTGGGTTGTTTAGGCTCTTGTGTTAATTAAACTAATAAGATTAAAAAAACAACTCAACCCCTATCCTCTAATGAACAACAATCACGATAGTCAATTTCTTGTAGGATTGAAGACCTCTAATTAATCAAATCAATTTCAACTTATCTCTACTTAAGATGCAGCCGAAACGATAAATAAAAATAGTAGAGAAAAAGAACATTCAAACCACAACAGACATAACGATTTTATAGAGGTTCGACACCGACAACTTGGGTCCTAGTCCTCTCTTGCAAGCTCCACTCGATCCCCCGAGCTCCGCTCACGTCTTCATTAATCTCATCTTCATTCTGGGCTGAGATCAAGCCTTACACCACAATCTCGCAAACAACCCTCGTCGAGGTCGTATCCTCTTCTCAGAACTCGAGAAAGATGCTTCTACTGAAGCCTTCACAACCTTCTGTTGACAAAGAGAATGTGTAACAAGACGCTCTAACTTGAGCACACTTGAATGGATAAGGATTTGAGTACAAGTGGTGAAATTTAATCTTGGAGTGTAGGATTTGGGATTTCTTGAGTCAGAGAGTTTCTCTCTGGTGTATGTGTGATTTTGGAGTATAAGAGTTGTGTAAATAAGGTGTGTGAACATCTATTTATAATCTCCTAAAGTGTTATAGTCGTTGAGGAAGATTTGGTAATGATTTGTGTAAGATACACAAAATAGAAAACTAGGTTTAGTAAATCTATCCTAAACCAGTCGACCGACACGGGATACACGGTCAACCGCTTCCAAGAAAATAAGGAAACGTTCGAGCCAACTTATAATACGGTCGAACGAACAAGGTTATAACTTAAGTTAACGGTCGAACTAAATCTAGGGGCGGTCGACCGTTCTGAGGGTTTGGCCAGGCAAAAGATTAACGGTCGTACGCAACAAGAAAGTTTGTTCGGTCGAAAATAACAAGGACTTTGGATGATGAAAAATGTCTACATTCGGTCGACCGCTTCTAAGGCGTCGTTTGATCGGTGGCCAAATACAGAATTGAGGTTTGGAGAAATATACAAATACGAGCCTTATATAGTACGAAAAGAATAACAGTCATATGAAAATACGACTAATCAATCGACCGAAAGTTCAAAGTGGGTCGACTGGTAGAACTTGGTCAAATCACTTTTGGGAACCAGTTTAACTGATAGAAACAGTCGAACGAAAAAATTGGTTTCGGTTGACCAATCTGCACATATAGGTTAGGTTTAGATTGAGTGATTTTTCAACTAAGGTTTGAGTGATCTATTGAAGTTCAAATGATGTGAAATTGGTGTGTGACTTCTATAATGAACCAAATGTGTATGTGAATAGGTTATACCTCTTGTATGCTTAAATTTACATAGATTTCTACGACTCAAATAAAGGCAAAATTACATGTCTTCAAATAGTTTGATTACATGTCTTGATTTTATTCCATTCTTCATTGAGTCTTGATCACCTGTAGATGTTAGCACAATACAATATATATTCTATGCATAATGTGTGTTACACTACATTTGATTTTGATTAAGATTAGGTTAGTTAAATCATCAAAACATAGATTAAAGCCTAAAAACCAACTTTTCTTTGTTAACATCGTTAACGACTGTTAAGGTGAAGTGTAACTAAGTAATTAGCCATCAAAACAAGTATTTTGGAGCAATATAAACTTCAGATGAGCAAATGTCCAATAAAAGGATTTTCGAAGTCCACCCAAGCAAAATACCCATATATTATTCCAAAAGATACATAATATGGGTGCAATAGATTTTGCTATCAACGTAGGAGCAAATAAAAAAATGAAATCTGAAGGGTACTTTAAATTTTAGGACCCTAACCTTACTTAGAGTTAATTCCGGGATTAGTGGAGGATTTGCATAGGAAATGGAAGGAGGAATAATGATGGGTGTAGGGGCCAGTTACTTGTTGCTGGGTTGGTTTTATGGAGAAAACCAACATTTCTTCCTTTCTTCTTATTTCCTTCACCCAACCACTCTCTCACATTTCTCTTACTTTTTCCGACGATCCAGAGGTGGTGGAGACGGCTTCGGCATGTGGAGGCAAGCTTGGAGTTGCGGAGGCGCGGACGTGAGTCACGTGGGTGCAGAGGTTACTGTCGGGCGTCGACATTAAGCGAACTCCGTCTAGTTTTGAGGTATGCTGGTTCTTTAGTTGCTTTTGTTGCTCACCACGTTTGTGGAGAGTTGTGGTCGGTTGCGGGAGGTCGGAGACCTCGTCGGTGACGTGAAACGACGTAAAATCCTTGGTTGGTGCGGGGTTGTTGTCGACCAACGGTCGACCGGTTTAGTGTTTTACCCGATTTTAACCATCACCGGTCTGATGATACCTTGTGGCGGTCGACCGGTTGGGCATATGCTGGTGGATCAGAGGAAGGGTTTGTTGGATTTCGGTCGACCGTTTCTTGTTTTTGAGTCGACCGGAACTTAAGTGAACTTGTTTATTATGGATGTTGTTCGACTGATTATATAATCTTGTTCGACCGTTATATGACTTAGATTATTAGGATGACCTTGGTAATTTTCGATCGACCGGGACCCCCGAGTCGGTCGACCTAATAAACTTGTTTGATTTTGACCAACTCCGGATTTTGACCTCATATTCGGTCGACCGGTTTTAGATTGTTGTCAGACTGTTTGGACTTAAGTGATGCGCAGAGAGTTCGATCGTTGCAGACTTTTGGTCGACCGAACCTACTGGGAACGGTCTACCGGTCAGGCTTTTTCGGTCGACCGTTTGTGCACAGAACTGAATTCTTGGTCCTTGTGTTGTGTCAACTCTGTACACGGAAACCCGTGTCCTCCCTTAGAGCGTGAGACGGGAGGTGACGGCAGGTACGTTGCCCGTGCCTGCCTAGGGACCGCTGTGTGGAAGAGTGTGGACACTTGGGTCGCGCCACCTCTGTTTCGGGGTGAGCATCCTGTCCGGACCGGACCGGATGAATTTGGACCGGTGACCGGACCAGTCTGATTTTTGTTTTTTATATTAAAAAATCTGGTTAGACCGGACCGAAACCGAAATTTCAAAAAGGTCCGGACCGGAACTCAGACCTGTTGGATCCGGTCCGGACCGAAACCGGACCGACCGGACCGGGTTATGCTCACCCCTACCTCCGTTGATGGACCGTGGTGCGATGTGTTGTTGCTTGACTCTCTGTAGAGTAGCCGGCCTGAGGGATCGCGGATCCCAATGCATGTTGATGCATGGCTCGTGGAGCATGATGACCGTGCAGACTACGATCGGAACCCGTCTGATGTTGTGTCGGACGTATGTTGTACCACTGAGGTTGTGTTGGCGATGCCGCCGAGGTTTTTGCCGACGATGATGGTGCCGACGATGTTCCGGCTTGTGGTTGTGTCTTCCGATGTTGTGTCGGACGTATGTTGTACCGTCGACATTGTGACGGCGATGCCGCCGATGTTCCGGCGATGATTCCTCGATTGGGCACCTATCGGGGAATGTTTGGAGCGACCAAGCTACGACTCTGTTGGGGTGGTGTAGACCACAGGGTTACCTTGCGCGGAAGTGTGGGTGTGTGATGAGAATTTTATTTATACCGCAAGTGCACGACGTCAATGAAGACGTGGCAAGTACGGGTCTAACACAAGGAGGGAGAGATATTGTTATTTTTGTGATTTTCGATTAAGGAAATAAAGAGAGAGAAAATAAGGTTGGTTTGAGATTTTTGGATTTTTAATTTCTAAAGCAAGAACAACAAAAACAAATTAAAAATAAAACAAAAATGGATGAGAGTCCAGCGGGTGGTGGTTTAGATATCGGGTTTTGTTTAGAGAAATCTGAAACTTATAATAAATCACATTAGTTATAAAGCATTACATGATAAATGATTCAACATAAACTCAAGTAATCAAAATATACTAATACGAAATTAAAATAATAACATCATTTTTCTTCTCATCACCCTAAATCCGTCACCCCCACCCTTTGGAGAGAGTTAGAAACTCATGGATGGAGGGAATGAGAAGAGGTCCTAGAGAAACTACAAAAGAAAACTAAAAAACACAAAATAAAAGAACATAATTTTATTGCTAAAGAGAAGAACGTCTTTACAACATAATTTCGAGGCTATTTATAGCCGATACAAGGGACCCAAGTATGAAATAGGAAAGTACACGCGTCAACACGCAACTGGTAAAAATTTGAGCGCACGGATCGACTTTTGTGCGGCGGAATCGCCGCAATTTGTACATGAGGTGCGGTGGAATCGCCACCTTTTTGGCTCAGATTCGATCTGGATTTTTCCTGTGTGTTTATGGTATGATTTAAATGTCATTTGCGCGTCTGGATTGATTTCTTTCCTTTCTTTTGAGTTCCGAATTTATTTCTTTATATATTTGGAGATCCAAATTGATTTTTCTTTAGAACTTCTCCAAAATAATATTTTGGTACTTTAATTTGCATTCGGGTCCTCGGCTTTTTTGCAATTAAGTCCCTGGCTACTTTTGTGCTTAAGTCCTTGGCCTTTTTGTAATTAGGTCTTTGAATACTTTTATGCTTGGATGGAGTTCCATTTGAAACCCGATAATCTTGACTTGGTCTTCATGACAGAAATGAGTCTCTTGCACGCGTTTATGCTCGGGATATGGGTAATTTTCATTTAGGTCCCTGTATTCTCTAAATAAGACTAAACACATACCTTAGTATCATTTATTGATATAAAATTAATCTAAATGAAAAACATATGATGCATTGTATGCAATGCATCAAATACCCCCATACTTAGATTTTGCTAGTCCCTAGCAAAACAAAATATAAGAAAAATGAAAACAGGGAAATCCTAACTCACTTTCGTAGGAATCACTGTTGCACTTAGCATGTGCAACAAGCCTTTAAACCCCTAAGTTTCCTTAGAGGACGAGTTTTGTCTCGTGAGGGTTTTTTTTTGACACACCCACAAAGTCTTAGTTCAACATTTCATTAATAACTCTCAATATCTCCACCTCAACCTTATACATCTCACTTAGAATTCTTGCATGCTCATTATATAAGTCTAACTCATAAAAATTCTGACTTGGTCTTTGTTCCTCCAACATTCACACCACTAACCCTTCTACACATGTTATCACTTAAATTATTTTGCACGCCTCCTCTGGTGGTGAAGTATCATTCGGATCAACCATGAGTATCTTAAAGTATTTTTTTCCGTGATTCAACACATTTGCTTTTTTGACACTTTTACCCTTTTTGCATTCGTGTAGCGAGTTTGGTCGATAATCCCGAGCTGGCAGACTCAAGTTACCGGGTTTTAAGATACCCCTACGGACAAGTGACTCAAAGACTTGGGTTTTGTAATCATTTTGCAAAATGTGCTTTCCTCTCTTTATTCCTTTATATATATATTTATTTATTTTACTTTTATTTTCCTCAATGCTTAATTGCTATTAGAAGTCCACACTTCCCGGTATATTTTCCTCAACCTCTGCTTTTTATCAACCACTTCAAAGATTTGATTTATCCAATTTAAGTGCATACATGTCTTAAAGGGTAATGGGTTATTTCTTTGGAACTTAGATTTATGTCATAGTTTCTACAAGCAGAACTATATAACAAGGAACAAAAACTCAATGCAATTTGTACACGAGTTTTGGTAGTTCAATCTTAAGCTATGTCATGGAACATTGATTTTTTTTAAACCAAAAATAAAACAGATAGGTAGAAAGATAAACACCCCCCACACCTAAATCATTCATTGTCTTCAATGTATGTGAAGATAAAGCAAATGCACTTATTACCTAAGTCAACTGCGGTGGAGGGATTGAATTTGCTCAGAGTCAACCATAGTCAGACCTGGATTGAATGTCACCATGTTGGTGCATGTATCCAGTTGAATTGTTCCCCATGTTGCACTGAGAGTCCTGAGGCACAGATTCCACACCCCTCGCATGTATTGGTTCTCTTATTTGCTCGAGTGATGGTGGTTGGGTGGATGAATTACTCCCCTTTTTCTCAATTTCTTTTTGATTTTGTGATGATTTATTTGATTCAGAAATCTTATAAATACGTGATCTCATCACAACATTACTTTGATTGCATACTATTTCTGGCTCACTATCAACATGAAAGATATTAAATTCAGCTTTTAAGTTTCCAAAAGATAGTTGCATGAGCCCATTTCGGCAATTTATCAAAGCTTCAGAAGTGGCTAAAAAGGGTCTACCTAGTATTACAGGAATTTATCTCTTAGGATTTTCAACAGGTTCAGTGTCAAGTACGACAAAATCCACTGGGTAGATGAAGTCACCAACCTTAATCAAAACATCCTCTACTATACCTCTTGGTTTCTTAACAGAGCAATCAGCAAATTGAAGGGTTGTCTTAGAGGGTTTTAGTGGACCAAGGTTGAGTTGCTCATAGACATAGAACGGGAGTAAGTTAACACTAGCACCAAGGTCTAGAAGGGCTTTGTTGATAAAAGTATCTCCTATCACACATGAAATTGTGGGACACCCAGGGTCCTTATACTTTATAGGAGACGAGTTGGACAGAATATAGCATATGTTTGCAGTTAAGAATGTCTTCTTTGGTACGTTCATTTTTCTCTTTTTAGTGCACAAATCTTTTAAGAATTTAACATAAGCAGGTATTTGTTGAATCATATCTAGGAGTGGAATATTCACCTTAACTTGCTTAAATACTTCCAAGATTTTCTCCATTTGTGCACTTGAGCTCTTCTTGAGTCTATTGGGGAATGGGGCTTTAGGAACATAGACTCGCTTAGGTTGAGCTATAGGGTCAGGTCGAGTAGGTGGGTTGGGCTTTTCAAATTGGACTTCAGGTTCAATGGTCAGGTCACATGTGGGTGCTTGATGGCTAGATTGATTAGGAGCCTTAGGATTTACCACATTATTATCAACTTGTTTTCCGGACCGTAATTATACGACTGCATTTATTTGTTGGAACGGTCCCTCCTCATGAACAATTTGAACCGGTCTAGGGTTGTTACTTCCTAGAGGTGGTTGATAGGGCTGATATTGATTATTAGATCTTGGGTTCACCACAGGTTGACTTGTAAACTGACAATTTTCTCTTTCACCTACTATTTGTGCTAGTTGACTGACTTGTGTTTCTAGCCTTTGGAAGGATTGGTTGGTTGTTTGCATAAAAGTCTTAACCATCTTTTCCAAGCTTGTCAACCTAACATCATAGTCTCCATTGTTACTAAACTCAGATGATGTATTATTTTGGTTATACGGGTTTGGTTGTTGTCTAGGAGGTTGACCTTGTTGGTTCCATGAAGGATTGGGATGATTACGCCAACCCGGGTTATAGGTTGATGCGTATGGGTCATTTCTAGAATGGTTAAACGTGGCATTAACTTGTTCCAAGTCCGCACAATCCTCCATTATATGACCAGTCTGACAACATCTAGAGCAAGGGATAGAAGAGGCTTGATTCACTAGGGGTCGAGTTTTTAGCTCTAGACTTTCCATTCTACGCATAAGGGTAGCTAGTTTTGCTTCAGCAGCTACAGTAGCATCTACAACTAAGACACCTGGTTTGGGTTGACTTGCTATTCTAGATCCAATACTCGGGTTAATTGGTGCTCTAGCATTGTCCCATTGCATACTATTTTCGGCTAAATCCTCAAGAAAAATCCAAGCATCATTCTCATTTTTGGACATAAAGCTTTCTTGGCTTACAGATTCTAGCATAACCCTAGATGTAGGTGTCAATCTCTCATAAATAATTTGGCACAATTGCCATCTTGGAATTCCATGATGAGGGCATTGGGTCAGCAGGTGCTTAAATCTTTCCAAATAGGAATAGAACGACTTGCTCTCAGGTTGAACGAATGCACAAATTTCATTCCTAATCCTAATAGTCTTATGGTTGGGGAAATATTTCTTTAAGAACACTTGAACAAACTTGGACCAACTCCTAATAGATCTTTCGACTAGACTATATAGTCATTTCTTAGCGTCGTCCTTCAGTGCTAGAGGCACGAATTTAAGACGCACTCCTCCTCAGAGATATGCTGGTATTGCCTAAGGGAGCAGATTTCCTCAAATTCTCTAAGGAAGAGATATGGGTCTTCCTTAGAGGTGAACTTGGGCAACATACTCATGTATTGTGCCTTTAGTTCGAAGTCGCGACCCGGTATGGTGGGCATAACGATGCACGATGGCTGAGCAGCCATCGTTGGGTAGCACCGATCCCTTAGACTCCTAGGTGGGGCAACAGGTGGGTCCACAACATTCTCACCCATTGGATCCGGGTGAGGTGGTGCAACAGGTGGATTGAGGCTAAGCTCCAGACTGGAATCTAGATGAACTCGTGAGAGTCGATTGCTCAAGTCTCGAACCCAAATCTGAGTGCAGCGGTTTGAATCAATTTTTGAATTCAAATTTGAAATTTAAATTCCAAATTCAATTTCAAGAATCAATTACTTTTTTTTCTCTTTTTTTTAAAAAAATTTTAAAAACAAATGGAAACAAACAATAGAAGGGGGAAAGATGAGAAAGGAATCCTAATCTAGAGAATTGAGATGAGAAGAGAAAGAAGACTCAGATGAGAAGGGAAACTTAACTCTAAAAGAGAGATAAAAGGTTGGTCAGAAGTTTCCTAAACAAGCACGGTTCAAACAATCCTAGACCTAGTGTCGCTTAAATCTAGACGACTCCTAACTGGTTGAGTCGAATTGATTCGCTTGTTTCACCTCCCTCACTAATCAAACCAAATTAGCCAGGCAGTGTACAGCTAGTGGGGGTGCTTCCGACAGAGTCGGTGCCAATTAGACAACCACTTCGCCTGGAAGACTTACGTCAACACAAAAACACTTTCTAGATACCAAATTAAATTCGATCAGCTTCAAGTCATAGCAAGTCAAACCAATCTTCTCCTTAATTGAGGCCGAGTCCTTAGGGGCCAATGTCTAATTGATTTTAGTTTTAAGGCTTGGGCGACACTTTAGGATTGTGATTTGTGGGCCACGGTGAAGGGAATGTGTTCTAAAAGTTTTACTTTTAAATGTCAATTGCTATGAATTGAATGAGAAATCACTTTGTTCCTTGTTTATGTTATTCGTCTTTCAGAAGTGTTAAGGAAGAGGCTCTTGGTCCTTAACCGTAGAGCTCTAAAAGATATTGGTTTACATAAAACAAAAGATATTCACAATCATGGTAATTAACATGGGACATTAATTACCGAGTTAAGATTGTCGTGTTGGTCATAGATCATTGTAGTTCTACAAGTGAGTGACAACATGGGTACACAAAAGAGGAAAATATTACTTTTGTATACTGAATAGACCTAATAAGTAAAATATTATAGAAATGTGTTTCTGTGTCATTAATATTTTACTGTGTCCTTGGTCCTTCGGTATGAGACTTATATCCGATCACTTAAGAAATGCTTGATTAAACTAGTGTCTTAAGCTATCGATAAGTGTAGTGTAAATGCATTAGTTGGTTAAGTATGACTTTCGTTGGAGAAGATAGTTAGTCAAAAGATTATCATTGCCCCTCTTAATTGAGTGATGATATTAGTGGGCCCCTTGATAAAGCAAAGTTGTAATGTGCACAATGTGATTTGAGTTAAGTCACATATCTATAACTAGCTTAAAGAGATCAAGAAATGAATACTAACACAAAGATAACACAATACTACTTTGTGTGTATTCTTAATATCATGAGGCAAGGGACGGACACAAGTGGTGCACTCCATCACTAAATGGATCGGGTTTTGGTTCGAGTGGAATTAAGACATCTAACTAATTGGGAGCTATAATGTGTAGCTAGATACCGTTTATAGCTTGTGATATTAAGTTCTTAATATCACTGCCAACTTAGTTTAGATCCTCCCATAGGTCACACCACAAAACTGGGAAACAAGAAATGGGGATTTTGAGTTCATAGGATGTGTCGGGTTTCATGTAGGAAATATGACACATGGGGTGAAAAAACAAAATCAAAATTATGTTGTGATTAATAACATAATTAGAATCTAAATTAAATTCATATGTGATGTAAATATTATGGGGTGTAATGATTAATCATCACATAGGATAATATGTTACATAAGTTGTGAATTTAATACTAATCCCGAAATGTCAAATTTTGTAGGGGTTAAACCGAAATTTGACAAGTCTGCAGTACTGTGCACAAACGGTCGACCGGTTAACCGCAAACGGTCGACCGATCGGTGCACGGTCGACCGGACACGTCTCGACCGATAACAAGGAATTTTCGTATGTTCGGATCGGTCGACTGAACATTGCGATGAAATATTTTAATGTTGCGAGCGGTCGACCGAAACTTGGTTCGAGCGGTCGACCGAACCTCCAAACGGTCGACCAGTCCAGACGGTTTTCTGCAGAATAAATTTAAGAATTAATTAGATCATGCATGGAATTGGTCCATAATTGATTTAATTCGTGGCTGAGATTATTTGTTAGCAAATAATGGATGGTTAGATGGAAGTTTGCATGAAATCATGGGCAAGAGGTTGCACATGAATAGGTAATTTGAAGAGAACTTATAAATACAAGTTTATCTCATTACCTCCTTAATTAATTTCATTATTTTCTCATGCAAAATCTCTCTCCATAATTCTCCACGAAATTTTCTTAATTCGTAAGTTTAGTTTTAGGTTTTAAGAGATCATCTTCTCAAGGGAACTAAAGAGGGATTAGTAATTAGATTCTAAACCCTATTGGAGATCGAGAGGCTAGCTCTTCTCTCTCCAATCTTGTTTAGAGTTTGGTGAAATCTCGGAGGCACCGGGCAGCAACAAGCATCCTCAACGTCTCCGAATCTTCAAGAAGTTTTAGAGAACTTCTAGGTATGAGTTTCAGAGTGTCATATTTGTTTTAATAAAAGTTTTAAAACTAGTTATTAAAACAAATCGATGCATGCATGAAACAAATCATAGAAAATTGTAATTGATCCTTATTATGCATAAAAATTTCGAAAATATATATGCACAATTAAACATGAAATCCTACACACGAAAGGGTGATGAAATCCCCACCGTATCTTTTCATACGGAGTTGCCCTTAAGATAGTTTAACTTAAATCTAGCAAAGATAGTCAAACATTGGTCTTAAATTGGGGGGCAATTGTAAGGTTGTATGCAAACTAGATTATATGCTTAAATGCAATCGATAAAAACAGTGCACGTACCTTGCCTCCAGCACTCTTCAACAAGAATTGATTTGCAAGAATTTAGCAAGAATAATGTAAACAAAACACTAAATGATGCATGCACTAAGTCCTTCTAATTTTGCCAATTTTTAGGTCAGAGTTGAATTATTGCCAATTATGGAATTTGAACCTAACACGTGCAGTTCTAAAAAGGAAATTTTCGGAAACTAGAAATTACGAGGAAAAAGGCAACAACGGTTACCTACGCACGCTGAGTCGGGTTCGCCGCCCGCTGTCGAAAATTTCCAGTTGCTCTAAGCGTCCACCCAGAGATGGAGACAACCCCAGAAAAAATTGAAGCCCAGATGCTTCAGACGTGCGGCGGATTCGCCGCAGATTCTTCTTTGGATGCGGCGATTTCGCCGCCCTTCTTACTCCGAATGTGCCCGGATTTCACCGCGCACTCTGTTATCTCCTGAAACGCAAACCCAAATAGTTAGATCACGCACACGATAAATAGAATAGAATCGAAATCACAAAAACAAACTTTGTCGCCTCCCCGGCAACGGTGCCAAAAACATGATGAGAATTTTATTTATACCGCAAGTGCACGGCGTCAATGAAGACGTGGCAAGTACTGGTCGAACACAAGGAGGGAGAGATATTGTTATTTTTGTGATTTTCGATTAAGGAAATAAAGAGAGAGAAAATATTTGAGATTTTTGGATTTTTAATTTCTAAAGCAAGAACAACAAAAACAAATTAAAAAAAGAGCAAAAATGGATGAGAGTCCAGTGGGTGGTGGTTTAGATATCGGGTTTTGTTTAGAGAAATCTGAAACTTATAATAAATCACATTAGTTATAAAGCATTACATGATAAATGATTCAACATAAACTCAAGTAATCAAAATATACTAATACGAAATTAAAATAATAACATCATTTTTCTTCTCATCACCCTAAATCCGTCACCCCCACCCTTTGGAGAGAGTTAGAAACTCATGGATGGAGGGAATGAGAAGAGGTCCTAGAGAAACTACAAAAGAAAACTAAAAAACACAAAATAAAAGAACATAATTTTATTGCTAAAGAGAAGAACGTCTTTACAACACAATTTCGAGGCTATTTATAGCCGATACAAGGGACCCAAGTATGAAATAGGAAAGTACACGCGTCAACACGCAACTGGTAAAAATTTGAGCGCACGGATCGACTTTTGTGCGGTGGAATCGCCGCAATTTGTACATGAGGTGCGGCGGAATCGCCACCTTTTTGGCTCAGATTCGATCCGGATTTTTCCTGTGTGTTTATGGTATGATTTAAATGTCATTTGCGCGTCTGGATTGATTTCTTTCCTTTCTTTTGAGTTCCGAATTTATTTCTTCATATATTTGGAGATTCAAATTGATTTTTCTTTAGAACTTCTCCAAAATAATATTTTGGTACTTTAATTTGTAGTCGGGTCCTCGGTTTTTTTGCAATTAAGTCCCTGGCTACTTTTGTGCTTAAGTCATTGGCCTTTTTGTAATTAGGTCTTTGAATGCTTTTATGCTTGAATGAACTTCCATTTGAAACCCGATAATCTTGACTTGGTCTTCATGACAGAAATGAGTCTCTTGCACGCGTTTATGCTCGGGATATGGGTAATTTGCATTCAGGTCCCTGTATTCTCTAAATAAGACTAAGCACATACCTTAGTAGCATTTATTGATATAAAATTAATCTAAATGAAAAACATATGATGCAATGTATGCAATGCATCAGTGTGTGTCGCGTACTGTCGGGAAGACCGTATGTGCCTACGGTAGGTTTCCGAGAGAGACTCGTTGTTGCTGGACTGAGGTCCTGCTTTACCCTGGGAGGGGATTTGTTGCATTGCAGATGTTGATATGGCATGCTACTAGTATGATAGGTTCATTTAGCGTACTGTTGCATTCATATAGGCGAGTTTGGCATACGGGGTTTCCTAATGGGAAACTCAGGCATTGTTGTTTGATTCTTGTTTCAGGACCGCAGTAGGTTCTGTCGAGTGGTGACAGCGGACACACATATTTTGGGGCTAGGATCATCTTCAGACTCTTCGAGGTCGTCATGATTACTGACATTGTCTTTTTTTGTATTGATGTACTCATATCTTTTGACAAACTCTGTTGTATTTGATGCACCGACTGTTTATTTATATGAGTAACATTCCCGTTGATGAGTATTATATCGTGATCTCTTGGTTGTTTAAAATTTTCTAATTTCCACTATTTTCGGGATGTTACATTAAAACATTACAAATAAATAGAGGGTACTTAGCAAATATTACAATATGACGATATTTTAGCTAAATCAAGTATTCAAAATACACAGAAGAAAACATGTTTGCAGCTCTCAAAAACAACTTAGGCATTGACATTTTCCAATCCTGCTGATTTTAAAAGGCAGCTTTGCACTTTTTCAAATGAGAATTTTCACTATACTAAAATTAAAAAATTGCATATATATCGATCTTTACCGAGCGGGCGGGCCTTTCATAGAGCTTACATCCAAAGGATTAGCTGCAATTGAAATTTCACGACTAGTCAGATTCTCATAAATCGTTGGAAAATTTCAGAAACTAGTCAATGTCCCCGTACTTATCGACGTACCATAACTTGTCTCGGTGTTGTTTGTTGACGTCCAACTCGAGCCAATATCAGGTGTGACAAGATTCAGACACTCTTTTAACAGCATCACCACTTCACTCATGGTTGGTCTCTGAAGGGCCACTGATGGAATACATGTAAGAGCAATTTCCAGTGCTTTCTAGGCGGAATTGTTGTCGTACTCCCCTTTAAGTTTGTGGTCCACTAATCCGTTTAAGTCTCCGCTTTCGATATTTGGTTGGATCCACTGAACAATGTGTACTTTATGATCTCCTTCTTTGATAATTGCAGGAAGGCCTGTTATTAGCTCTAATAATACGATCCCAAAGCTGTAGACGTCACTTTTTTCGTTCAACTTGCTTGTCAAATGGTATCTACACAAAACATTGTAAATTCAGGAATTTTAGCAAAATCGTTATTAAATTAACCTAATATCAAAGACTTAACCACTCTTTTATTTATGATTAAAATGAATCGGGAAACAAATATCATCTTGATGTCATAAGAGGAATTATATCCTAATGCTGAAAAGGCCGAAATAGTTTATCCTCTGACTAAGAGAGCCTAATTTGAACTTAGTTCGATAAAAATTATTTAAGATATTTCACAAAAAAAGTTCAGACCCTTTTACCGACTCTTCTTGTCGAGTGGCATTTTACGAAATAAGCTTGAAATGCATGATTTCTTGATATTTTGACTGGAAACTACTAACAAAGTTAAAAATAAATTTAGAAGAAACTTACTCGGGATCGAGATACCCTGTAGTGCCCATTATATTTGTTGTAACATGAGTCAAAACATCATCTTGGAAGATCCGAGACAACCCAAAGTACGCAATTTTTGCCTCCATATTTTCATTCAATAGGATGTTGTCTGTCTTAATATCTCTGTGGACTATAGCTGGTTTGCAGCCCTTGTGCAGATATTCCAGTCCTGTAATTATGCACTTTCTAACTTAGAAATAAGAAAAAAGAATGATATGTTCTGCAAAACTTAGATGATATGTCATTCAAGTATTGTTCACTAGAGAAGAAAGAACATGGTAGACTTTAATTTGGAAATATGGATTAAAGAAAAGAAAATTCATGTGACTATTTCATGTAACCGAAATGTGTATCGTACAATATGACATTACATAATTTAGCAAATTCAGTTGTAGAACCTTGTGCAACTTCAAGGGAAATTCTCAGACGCTCGCTCCAAGGCAACACTGATTGCTTGCTTGCTTCTCCTGAGACAGGTCAATAGCCTCGTCAAGTAGTATAACGATCTTACGACGTATAGTTATGCTTAGTTTTTGTCATGTGACTGTCTAGTTTCCTTTTCAGTTTTACATGTAAATTCTAAAATCATTTTCATGTCTATTATGGTCTTAAGCGATATTATGTAAAAGTGTATAAGAAACTGCATCTTCTTGCTAATGGATCTATAAAGTCGTTATATAGTAAGTTTTTTCTCATGGACATTTGAGAGAATAAGAAACCTGTAAGATGACTTCGAAGGGTGCCCCCAGTCATGCACTCAAACACAAGCGCAAGATAGTTGTCATCAGTGCAGCATCCGATCAGGGGTACAAGATTCCTATGATGGATTCTTGTCAGAAGCTGAACCTGCTCGCAAAATTTAAAACATAACATTATTCATGTTCAAGCAAGAGTTGGGTCATTATGAGAAGTTCAGCTAAGTATTTATTTGAAGGAAAATTTGCCTCATTTTGGAATTCTTTTGATCCCTGAGATGATGACTGAGACAACATCTTAACAGCCACAGAGTTGCCATTTCCTAAGACCCCATAATAAACCGTCCCAAAGCCTCCTTTACCGAGTACTTTCTCGAAGTTATTAGTTATGTTGACCAGATTGCTGTATGTATAATGTTTGCTTTCCGACTGGAAAGATGGAAAACGGAGGCTACTCACTTTAGATTCCACATTCCCCACTGATTGGTTTTCATCTGAAAGAATTAAAAGAAAACGAATTAACTGGTGACGATTAGTTACCGATCGTTTGTGTAAAAGACTAAAAGCCATATTACGAATTTGTTTGTATCAATGAGAGTGGAGACATGCCTTTTTTGTTCCTTTTCAATTTCCATATTACAACAATCGCAATCAGAAGTAGGAATAATCCAGAGGAAGTTGATGCAGCAACAATGGTTTTGATCTTCTTAGGCTTCGATGAAGTTTCTTCTTCAAAACTATCAGAAAAGGAACACAGTTTAATGAATTAACAAAAAATATTTTTTAGAAGAAATGTTAATATAAAACTAGACCTCAACGTTAGCGACCTAGATTGTGATTTTGCTAGGAGGGCTCGTGGAAGTGGTCCTTGGACTCGGTTGCCTGTTAAATTTCTTTAAAGCCGAAAGTTATCATTGCGTCTTTTTCTTAATTTACAATGATTCAAATGGTAATGTATTCACGTGGGTATTGTTTTTTCTTACAAGAATGTTAGCTCTGGTAAGTTTCCAAACGAATCAGGAACTTTACCTGTAACGTCCTCGAACAGCGGAAAATTTAAAATTTTAAAACATCCAATCAACGGAGGACATTACCAAATAGACACAAGGTGCACCAAGTATATATATAAATATACAAATCTGAGTTTACAACAAGAGGTGATTACATCAAAAGCTATAAGGTGAAATATACAAAGTAATCACAACAACCTCAAAAGAGGGGGAAGCAGGATCTGGTCCCAGAAGCTCTCCTCCGCAGGCACCACCCTCTACCGCTGCTCACGGCCTGAAAGCAGACAATAAATGCCCGAGTTCCAGAAGGAAACCCAGTATGCCAAACCCTAACACATATATGGACAATAATGAAAAATGCAATGAATAATGAATAAAGAATAGCACAACAGACACGATCCGGTCTCGGGCTCCTCTCACCCCAACCCACCAACAGACATGCACACACGGCACCGCCCGTACAGTCACAGTCACACAACCGAGTCTCAAGGGTCCTCTCACCCCAACCCCACAACACACGTGCACACACGACACTGCCGGAAAATCATCGGTCACGGGTCTCAAGGGTCCTCTCACCCCAACCCCACAACACACGTGCACACACGGCACCGCCGGAAAATCATCGGCCACGGGTCTCAAGGGTCCTCTCACCCCAACCCCACAACACTCGTACCACCATCGGGCGACAGTCAGTGTCGTTGCCCAAAAGGCCGGAGAGACGAGCCACTTTCAAGCGTACGAGCACCCCACTATCGGGCGCCAGTCCGTGTCGTTGCCCCCCGTGAGGCCGGAGAGACGAGACACCGTCAAGTGTACTCATAAAACCACGAATCTGCCAAACAGGCAGAAACGGTCGACCGATCCCCACCTAGAAAACTGGCCCAACCGAAAAACCCGCCAATCGGTCGACCGACAAAGGGGCCCCGGTCGACCGAAAAGCCCTAGTAAGAAAATATTTTCGCAAACCAAACACCAACGGTCGACCGACCCAACACTCCAGGTCGACCGAAAACCTCCAGTACAACTCACCAACAAACCACACAACACGGTCGACCGAAACAACACCAGCGGTCGACCGAAAAACATCAGGACAGATACGTCAACAAACCAGTCTACACGGTCGACCGAAGCCACACTTCCGGTCGACCGGACAATAAGTTAACTTAAGTGTCAGTCGGACGAAGTCAACGAGCGGTCGACCGTTTTGATGGTCAACGCCCCCAACCGACCTACGACAGTACTTTCGGTCGACCGGCAAGGGGGCCTCGTTCGACCGAAAATACCCAGGACGTCTTTCTCTCGCTAAAATTGCACAACCGGTCGACCGCCCAAAGGGCATCGTTCGGCCGATGAGAGGGATTCGCCCAAAAATACACTACAACCGGTCGACCGGACCCAAAATACCGGTCGACCGATTTTAGTGCAGAAACCGCTGTGCATGTCCGACGAGCCAAAACGGCCTACCGTCGACCGCTCCCACCCCCACACTAATAATAGGTGAGCGTGAAAGCAAGTTTTACATACCTTAAGGCTTGAAGAAGCCTTCGAAGAAACCACAGCGAGCGTTTCCACGAAAAAGCTCGAACTCCGGCGAACTTCCGATTCCCGATCTCTACGACGACTCCGGCGACTCCAACACCAACCCTCGCCTCCACCAACACCGAAGAAACACTAAGGAGAGAGAGAGACGAGTGAGATAGAGAGAGGTCGTGAGAGAGGGAAAGAGTGAAGAGTGAGGGAGAGAGAGAAAATCTGAACCTTATATACAAAACCCACTTTCGATCTCAGCCATCGATCTCAATCCACCACTAATCCTCTCCTAAACAAGATTAGCACAATAAGCAAGGGTTAGGATATTACAATCCATCCTCCTTAAAAGAATTTCGCCCACGAAATTAAATCCAGCGCTTACCAAACAGCTCCGGATATGACTTCCGGACTTCCTCCTCAACCTCCCAAGTAGTCTCTCGCTCAGAGTGATGCTGACACCTGACCTTAACCATAGGAATGGTCCTCCTCCTGAGCTGGTGATCCATCAGATCCACAATCTCCACTGGTCTCTCCTCAAGAGACAAATCATGCTGGATCTCTGGAACCTCAATCTGGATCACATGAGAAGGATTTGACACGTACTTCCTCAGCATCGAAACGTGGAAGACGTTGTGAAGACCAGAGAACTGTGGCGGCAACGCAATCCGGTAGGCGACCTCTCCAACTCGGTCTAAGATCTCGAACGGCCCAATGTACCTCGGACTGAGCTTCCCCTTCTTTCCGAATCTCATAACCCCACGCGACGGTGAGATCTTCAGAAAGACATGATCGCCAACCTCAAAAATCATCACACGCCTACGCTGATCCGCGTAGCTCTTCTGCCTACTCTGAGATGTCGCCAGTCGCTGCCTGATCACATCGACCTTCTCAGCATACATCTGTACAATCTCAGGCCCGACTAGTTGTCTCTCGCCTACCTCACTCCAGCACACCGGTGATCTGCAAGGTCTCCCGTACAAAGCCTCGTACGACGCCATCCCAATACTCTCAAGGTAGCTGTTGTTGTAGGCGAACTCAATCAACGGCAGATGCTCATCCCAGTGCCCTGCCCAATCCAGAGTGCACGATCTCAACATGTCCTCTAACGTCTGAATAGTCCTCTCGGACTGACCGTCGGTCTGCGGATGAAATGTTGTACTGAACTTCAAACGAGTCCCCAGAGCCTGCTGCAAACTCCCCCAGAATCTGGAAGTGAACCTCGGATCTCGATCTGAAATGATACTCACTGGCACCCCATGCAGTCTGACGATCTCCTCAATATACAACCTCGCTAGACCCTCCAAAGGTAAAGTAGTCCGGATGGCCAGAAAATGTGCCGATTTGGTCAGTCGATCGACTATGACCCAAATCGCGTCATGAGAGCTCCTCATCTTCGGCAACCCGGTGACAAAATCCATCATCATGTGCTCCCACTTCCACTCAGGTAGCTCTATACTCTGCATCGGTCCCGCTGGTCTCTGGTGCTCGATCTTCACCTGCTGGCAAACCAAACACCTAGCCACAAAATCAGCCACATCACGCTTCATCCCTCTCCACCAGAAGTTCCTCTCTAGATCCTTATACATCTTCGTACTCCCCGGGTGAATGGAATACCTCGCTGTGCCTCCTCCATGATGTCATCTCTCAACCCATCGACCTTCGGCACCCAGATTCGACTCCTGAACCTCAGACCTCCATCCACTCCCACGGTGAAGTCTGATCCATCCCTGGCAGCTGGCCGTAGCAGACTAGTCAACTCCTCATCACTGTGCTGAGCCTGAACAACTCGACTGACGGTCTGCGGCTCCACTCGGAGTCACGCAATCACTGCCCCCTCCGAGCTCTCTGCGAATGGCCTCCACTCAGACAATGTCTCGAGTAGCCTCCACTCCTGAATGCACAAACTCGCAGCTGACACCTCCACTTTCCTGCTCAGCGCGTCTGCAACTGAATTCGCCTTCCCCAGATGATAGGAGATGGTGAAATTAAAATCCTTAATCAGCTCAAGCCATCTGCGCTGTCTCATGTTCAGCTCCCTCTGTGAAAACAGATACTTCAGACTCTGATGATCAGTGAAGACTTCGAACCGCTCACCATACAAATAGTGACGCCAAATCTTCAGAGCATGAACCACGGCTGCTAACTCTAAATCATGGGTGGGGTAATTCTTCTCGTGCACCTTCAGCTGCCTCGAAGCATACGCCACTACCTGCCCGTGCTGCATCAGTACACGTCCCAAACCAACACCTGAGGCGTCGCTGTAAATCACAAAACCGCCACTACCACTGGGAAGCGTCAGAACTGGAGCAGTCGTCAACCGATTCTTCAGTTCCTGAAAACTGTCCTTGCATTTCTGGGACCAAACAAACTTCACTCCTTTCTTCGTTAGCGCTGCCAGGGGTGAAGGAAGTCTCGAGAAGTCTTTGATGAACCGACGATAATACCCCGCCAATCCAACAAAACTCCTGATCTCAGTCACACTCGTCGGGGCTCTCCACTGTGTCACTGCCTCGACCTTCGCTGGATCCACTGATATCCCAGCTCCCGATACTATATGCCCCAAAAATGCTACACTGTAAAGCCATAAGTCGCACTTCGAAAGCTTGGCATACAACTGCTGATCTCTCAGAATGCCCAGTACAATCCTCAGATGCTCCCGGTGCTGCTCCATATCTGGTGAATAGACCAAGATATCGTCCACAAAGACAATCACGAAATGGTCGAGATACTGACTAAAGGTCCTATTCATCAGATCCATAAATGTTGCAGGCGCGTTCGTCAACCCGAACGGCATCACCAGAAACTCAAAGTGCCTGTACCTCGTCCGAAAAGTTGTCTTCTAAACATTTGCCTCTCTGATCCTCAACTGATGATATCCGGATCGCAGATCGATCTTCGAGAACACCTTCGCTGACTGCAACTGGTCAAACAGGTCCTCGATCCTAGGCAAAGGATACTGATTCCTCATGGTAACCTTATTCAGCATCCGGTAATCTATACACATCCGCAACGAGCCGTCCTTCTTCTTCACAAATAATATCGGCGCACCCCACGGCGAGACACTCGGTCGGAAAAACCCAGTATCCATCAGAACCTGTAACTGCTTCTTCAGCTCAGACAACTCTGCAGGCGCCATCCTGTACGGAGCCTTCGACTACGGTGTAGCCCCAGCTACCAAATCAATGCCGAACTCTATCTCTCTGTGAGGTGGTAGACCGGAGACATCATCAGCAAACACCTCGGGAAAATCCTGAACAATCTCAATGTCCTCCAGCCTCCTCAGCTCCGGATCTGGAACTACCAAAGTGGCTACAAAAGCCCTGCAACCCTGCTGAATCAACTTCCGAGCTCTAATAGAAGAAACAACCAACCGACCTCTGCGGTCCTTCAATCCTCTTATCAGAAGATCAGGCAAACCTTGCCTCAGAATCAAAATCCTCTTATCACAGCATAAGATTCGAACGTCATACTGGGACAACCAATCCATCCCAAGTATAACATCAAAGTCCACCATTGGTAGCAAGACCAGGTCAGCCGGAAATTCCTGGTCTCCCGAAGCAATCGTGGCGCCGGGAAGAAATCTCCCCACAGTGCCCACCAAACCCAGGGGTGTGCTGACCTCCAAAGTGGTAGTCAACATCGCAAGGGTATGGCCCAACACGCTCGCAAACTGCTCATAGATAAACGAGTGTGTGGCCCCCAGAGTCGAACAACACCCTAGCTACCAAATCATCAACTAGCAGCGTACCTTCCACCACCGTGTTGGCATCCCTAGCCTCATCAGCCCTGATAGTGAAGACTCTTCCGGCTCTCCTTCCCTGCTGAGGTGGTGCTGCAGGTCTGCTCGGTCCCGCTCCACCAGACGTGGAAGATCCTAGTCGTCCGCTAGGCCCACCTGGCGCGCTCGGACAAGAACGGACGAAGTGTCCCATCTGACCACAATCGTGACAAACGCCAGGGCGGTGTCCACACCCCCGTCCCGGATGAACTCTGCCACACTGCCTACACGGCCCACTCTGCTGTGCTCCACCTCCGTCAATCCGGGGCCTCTTGCCCGGACTCCCCTGTAATTGTCCTCCTGGACGTCCTGCAGGCTTCACCTGCAACCTCCTAGCATCCTCCAGGATCTTCTGACTATCCTGGTCCATGATGGTCACAAACTTCACAGCATCTGCTAAAGTCTGCGGCATGCTGGTGGTGACACGAGCCCTGAACTGCGGCCTCAGACCCCGCACAAACTTCCGAGCTCTCTGCTCCTGGGTCACATAAATCTCCGGGCAGTATCGTTCCAAAGCATGGAACCTGCTGATATACGCAGCCAAAGTCATATCTCTTTGCTCAAGGGTCAGAAACTGCTCCCTCTTCCGATCACGAAGGTGCTGAGGGAAGTACTGTTGGTTGAACTCCACAAGGAAGTCCTCCCAACTCACATCAACACTGTCGTCGAACACGACTGCCAACGTGGTCCTCCACCAGTTGGACGCATCTGCATCCAAAACATAGGTGGCCATGCCCACCATCCTCTCTGGTGTCACTCCAATAGCCCGGAAGATCTTCTGGATCCTAAAGACCCAGTCCTCTGCTGCCTCAGGGTCGCCTCTGCCACTGAAAATCGGCAGATGCTGACGCATAAAACGATCATGCATAACGCCAGTCTTGTCGGCACGGCTCTCCATGAGCTCGCCCAACATCTTCAGTGTCACTGGCTCAGACAGACTCTCCTCCACCTTAGCAGCCCCAGCAGACTCCTCACTGGAACTGCGATAGCGCGTGGGAGGTCTCACACGTCTCGGAGCCCTTTGCAGAACAAAAGAGCTCGACTCAGCAATGATAATGCATGCATGACCCACTAAAGTGCAGACTCAACTCCTAAGGGTGGTTTCTTTGGACAAAGACTCAGGAACCGACCGCTCTGATACTAAATTGTAACGTCCTCGAACAGTGGAAAATTTAAAATTTTAAAACATCCAATCAACGGAGGACATTACCAAATAGACACAAGGTGCACCAAGTATATATATAAATATACAAATCTGAGTTTACAACAAGAGGTGATTACATCAAAAGCTATAAGGTGAAATATACAAAGTAATCACAACAACCTCAAAAGAGGGGGAAGCAGGATCTGGTCCCAGAAGCTCTCCTCCGCAGGCACCACCCTCTACCGCTGCTCACGGCCTGAAAGCAGACAATAAATGCCTGAGTTTCAAGAAGAAAACCCAGTATGCCAAACCCTAACACATATATGGACAATAATGAAAAATGCAATGAATAATGAATAAAGAATAGCACAACAGACACGATATGGTCTCGGGGTCCTCTCACCCCAACCCACCAACACACGTACACACAAGGCACCGCCGGTACAGTCACGGCCACACAACCGGGTCTCAAGGGTCCTCTCACCCCAACCCCACAACACACGTGCACACACGACACTGCCGGAAAATCATCGGCCACGGGTCTCAAGGGTCCTCTCACCCCAACCCCACAACACACGTGCACACACGACACCACCGGAAAATCATCGGCCACGGGTCTCAAGGGTCCTCTCACCCCAACCCACAACACACGCAACCGGGTCTCAAGGGTCCTCTCACCCCAACCCCGCAACACACGCAACCGGGTCTTAAGGGTCCTCTCACTCCAACCCCACAACACTCGTACCACCATCGGGCAACAGTCCGTGCCGTTGCCCAAAAGGCCGGAGAGACGAGCCACTTTCAAGCGTACGAGCACCCCACTATCGGGCGCCAGTCCGTGCCATTGCCCCCCGTGAGGCCGGAGAGACGAGGTGCCGTCAAGTGTACTCATAAAACCACGAATCTGCCAAAAACGGCAGAAACGATCGAACGAAAACTGCTTAACGGTCGACCAATCCCCACCTAGAGAACTGGCCCAACCGAAAAAACCGCCAATCGGTCGACCGGCAAAGGGGCCCCGGTCGACCGAAAAGCCCCAGTAAGAAAACATTTTCGCAAACCAAACACCAACGGTCGACCGACCCAACACTCCCAGTCGACCGAAAACCTCCAGTACAACTCATCAACAAACCACACAACACGGACGCTTGAAACAACACCAGCGGTCGACCGAAAAACATCAGGACAGATACGTCAACAAACCAGTCTACACGGTCGACCGAAACCACACTTCCAGTCGACCGGACAATAAGTTAACTTAAGTGTCAGTCGGACGAAGTCAACGAGCGGTCGACCGTTTTGATGGTCAATGCCCCCAACCGACCTACGACAGTACTTTCGGTCGACCGGCAAAGGGGTCTCGTTCGACCGAAAATACCCAGGACGTCTTTCTCTCGCTAAAATTGCACAACCGGTCGACCGCCCAAAGGGCATCGTTCGACCGGTGCGAGGGATTCGCCCAAAAATACACTACAACCGGTCGACCGGACCCAAAATACCGGTCGACCGATTTTAGTGCAGAAACCGCTGTGCATGTCCGACGAGCCAAAACGGCCTACCGTCGACCGCTCCCACCCCCACACTAATAATAGGTGAGCGTGAAAGCAAGTTTGACATACCTTAAGGCTTGAAGAAGCCTTCGAAGAAACCACGGCGAGCGTTTCCACGAAAAAGCTCGAACTCCGGCGAACTTCCGATTCCCGATCTCTACGACGACTCCGGCGACTCCAACACCAACCCTCGCCTCCACCAACACCAAAAAAACACTAAGGAGAGAGAGAGACGAGTGAGATAGAGAGAGGTCGTGAGAGAGGGAGAGAGTGAAGAGTGAGGGAGAGAGAGAAAATCTGAACCTTATATACAAAACCCACTTTCGATCTCAGCCGTCGATCTCAATCCACCACTAATCCTCTCCTAAACAAGATTAGCACAATAAGCAAGGGTTAGGATATTACATTACCTCCCAAGTTGTTCATCGAAAGATCTCTGAAGTCTGAAAACAATATGATTAGTTAATTTGTTGAAAGTATTAATTGTCACAGTATACTATGGATGAGCAAGACACATGAGAACATCAAGATCACTAAACTGCGAAGATAAAAATGAAAGATGAAGTTTAACAGATTCTTAAAACATAGATATTTGCAGCAAATTAACTTCTCTTATCTGAAAAACGTATTTGTAATATTTACTTCTCTAAGTTTTTCAACAAATTTAGAAGTACTATTTGTCAATCCATTTCACTTTATGGTGTTTATGTTGAAAATATTCCTTTTCTCTTTTCTTTCCTAATTTGGACACTTAAATTATATTTCATAACTAAAAAGCCATTGACAAACATCAAATGCCAAAAAAAGCAACGAGTAAACTAACAAGTGATGAAGCCCTGTAAGATTCACGATCGAGGCAAGCAATTCTCCACTTAGTCCACTAGAAGAAAGGTCCCTGAAATGCATGAAGAATCGCAAAAGCAGTTGATTTCTTTATCCTATACAATGACTCAAATTTATCCAACTATTTAGTTTATTATTACAGTAATATAACTCTTTCTGGGAATAAATACTTACAGGTTAATTATCCTTGGTGACTTGGAGGTATCATAGCTACACTTCAAGCCATCCCAGGTTAAATCCTTGGGAGAACATGCATCACCCATCCAATTTCTCTTTATCTGGTAGTGTGATTTTATGTCCATAATGGCATCAATTGGATATCATTACACAAACAGATATGCATGTAAACTTGTTAAGCTAAAAAACCATTCAACGCATTTTGACCGACATTTTATTTCATACAGATATTTTCACAAATATACAGTGTTATATCCAAAATGCCCTTGTCGACTCTTACATGAATTTTCACAAATATTACATGAATTCAACTAGATGTTACACTTACTTGGATAAACAATAGTCCGATTTCAAAGATATGTAATATAAGTTTAAATAAATAATAAATGAGTTCAAACATATGAAATATTGTTTAAACTTATGTAATATAAGACTGAACTCACATAATATTTGTTAAGTCTATGCAACATACTTTTAAACTCAACCACTTGGAGTATAACACTTCTGAACTAGTCCAAACATTCAAGAAATTAAAAAATGGCCTATATGTGTCAATTTGGATTGTAAGTAACACTTCTGGCGAAAATCACGAAAATAATATATTTAACCGACAACCACTTACCGTCTCCGCCGTCTGTGTTCTTTTCAGTCAGTGGACTGACAGTGTAAATCTCAAAAGCATTAAGGATTGGTGGAAGAGTAGAGTCATTTGTCTTAGAGATGGAGAATTCCAATTCCTTGTATCTGTGAGGGCCCTTATTGGTAATGGTTGTGATAGTCAAGTACTTCGGACTTACATTAGAAGACAATACCTCATCATTAAGTTTGACATCGAATTTTCTCGATTGGTTTGCATTCAGCAATTGTATCTCTGCAAAGTGCAAAAATATGTAGTATTGGGGCGGTCCGACGGCATCTTTCGTCCATTTAAAGTCCACAGTCCAACTAAAATCTATGGTTGAACCTTTTATTGGTGAAACTGCAGTTGCCATGATGCTTGATGATGGATGATACAGATTGTTGTCTGTGTTGATTTTGTTGTCGTTGTCCAGTGTTCTCCAGATGGATGGAGTATATGGGACCCATATTCGATCAAATTCGTCATCTGGATACCTGAATTTTCATTTCATATTTACTGCCATTTCTTCGCCAATTGTGTGAAATTCAGACTCTGAATTTTTTTAATTAAGAAAGGATTTTATTTGTAATATTTTTATGAAAACTTCACCTTGATTTAGGGGACTGCTGCATTCACGTTCTACATAGAAAAGATCTACATTTTGGTATCATACTTTTCGCTACATTAGTAACTTTCTCTTACACTAACCGTAGAAGTTCTCAGTATGGTTTTCATGAAATTGCTGCCATTTTGGCTCTTCATCAAGAAATAATCCACTATTTTTCTTTAATAATTTCTTATCACAAAACCATTTCAACCTTTTGTTGCAACGAATACTATCATGTTGTGGATTAAATTAAAGTATGTTGTATCGATTTCTATCACATTTATGCAGCATTGCCCTTTCGATAACAAAGACCCGATCATAAATAAGAAGTGGAAAAATATTTATTGACTCATTTCAGTTTAGTCGATTGTAATCAACAAGACAATAAAGCAATATTTGACTCGATTGAAAATGGATAAACTGATATGTTTCTTATGGACAGCATTTTTCGTATTGATTATTAGGAAGCATACAAGCGCCCGAATTGAAACTTAGCATAAGAAAATAAAATTACTGACCTGACTTTGTCAGCTCTTGTATCTCCACAATCCATAGGACTATACAAGACCAGTGACTGATCTTCACTAACCTCCTTGTAAATGGAATCACTAATTGGTCTCAACTCAAGAGAGGATATAAAGGGCACTCCAAGATCCCTATTCAACAGACAAACGGACACCAAGTTGGCAGCAGACACCGTTATGATCTCCGAATAATAATTGATCGACGCATTCATGATCTGAAAATGGTACCAAAGATTTGGTCCCAAATACAGATCAAACTGAGGCAAAAGATTATGCCCATCATAATTACCATACATGAAGAAGGCCCTGATCAGGTACTTCTTACCCTTCACTGTTAGAAGATTGTAACAGTTTCTAGTCCCATTGGGGAAGCTTCTGAGGTCATTTGCTTGGAAATAATCTGCTTTGTTGATGAATTCAGATGCAACTTTGTGGTTGACACCAGTGTTTATGAATTCAGCATCAGGAGCGTAGGTTAGCCCTGTTTTCTTGTCTGCATAACTGCTTTCATGACCACAATCTATGCTTATGAAACCTGTCAAATAAAATTCACATGCTTCCACTTGAACAACAAATTTCTAACAAATTCTCAGATGTGTAGTGGCAGAATGAAGAAATAATAAGAAGATACCTGGTTGCTGCCCATGAGCCCAAAAAACAAGTGTCTGGAAGAGGAGTATAAGAGCTATCAAAAGCATTCCTTTCATGACTTCTCAGATCAAACTCACTGCCAAGGGAAGCTGTGAATGCTTGTTTGTCTCTACAGGATCCAACAACTTTTGTTTTGTGTGTTTTGGCAGGATCAAATAATTGATTTACAAGTTACAATTGAAGCAGTTAATATGGTCTTATTTTATTGTATTTTATTATGTGATGCAAGCTGTTCTGCACATGCTGGTATAGCCGTGTAGTTGGCCAGTGGAATAAAAGTTAGAGAATAAAGAATCGGATCGTTTGCATAAATTTCATGTATTTATATTTTACTCTTATTTGAATTCCAGTCCACCCAAAGTCATGCTAAGAGTATAATGAAAGATTTGGTATTTATTTGCTTAATAGTGTATCAGTGTGGAAGATATCAAATTTCGAATATGTGATTACAAACTAATGTCAAATTGTATATGTGCTTCCTCTGTCAATATGCATAGGTTATATGAAAACTCCTCTTACGATGTGCATGAATTTCATACAGTCATTGAAGTATATTATGTCAAATTTTCTCCCCATTTTTTAAGAAAATTCATTGCTAAAAGGGAAGATAACACCAATACAAAGTCAAATGCGTACGATAAAACAAACAAATTGATAGGTCTAGTTGTCCGACTTGTTCATATTGCGAAGGAAATCCATGATATCATTTTATGAATTGATAAACGCTTAACGAGAATCTCCAACCACACAAATTTGGTCGTTGATCTCGTTGAGCGAATTTGATGTTGCCAATGGAAAACATGGAATTCAGATGTGAATTCTTGAATGCCTTGATAATTGTGATCCATTAGCCCATGAACCTCTTGGATCTCTTCGCAATTCCGGTTAAAGACCGATAATCCCATGTTGATTGGTTCCATTGTTCATCCGAACCGGATGACCATTCGGGGCGAGTGTAGGGTCGAGGTCCATTGGATCCCAATTGGGATTAATTCGGCTTCGAATGGAGGAGGCCAATGTGGAGCATCGATTGATGTGGCTTTGTCCGGGTCTTCTTCATTTTCGTCGAATAATCTTCCTCATCTTCTTCAATCACTTGCGTTTCCGAGTGCATCCATTTGAGGGTGTACTTGTTGATGACGGCCCTTGATTCATCAGATAAACGGATCTTATGGTCTGATCCGTTAAATCAGAAAGAAAGAAATCAAAACTTCACCCAACAAATCCGGTCAACCGAGACATACTCTGATCACCATATGGGCAACAATGAAGTTTGTTATTCTTAGCAGAGGATCTAACACGGTCGACTAGACCAAGTTCTGTTCAACGTCTAACATGGATCCAAACAAAATCTAAATCTTTGTCCTTACACCGTTTGGTCAACTAAATTATATTCGATGTTATGCTTAGACATACAGCAAGAGCATAAAAGACAAGTATTCAAATAAGTTAATTTAATCAATGCATGTGAATTATGATATTTCTTTAGCACTACACATGCATAGTCTTGTCTAATTTTATCAAACTAATCATAATTCAACGGTTTAGTGAATATATTCGCTAATTGATCATTAGTTGGAATAAAATTTTAATCATTATCACCCTCTAAGAGCATAATCTCTAAGAAAATGATGACAAACATCTATATGCTTAGTTCTAGAATGTAGAATACAATTTTCGAAACATTTATGACACTAGTATTATCACAAAATATTGTTTAGTATGAGACTCAAGTCTCAAATCCTTGAGGGTTTGCCTTATCCAATGGATTTGTGCACAACAACACCCGGTGGCTACATACTCGACCTTGGTTGTTTAGAGTGCGACACTATTTTGAATCTTACTAAACCAAGAAACCAATGATTTACCCAAAAATTAACATGTGTTACTAGTGCTTTTCCAATCGGATTTACATCTGACATAGTCGACATCACTATAACCAATAAGATCAAAAAACCGAATCTTCGGATAAAACAATCCAAAGTCACAAGTAGCTTTCAAATAGCGAATTTTTTTCAAGGCATGCATATGAGATTCTTTGAGACAAGATTGAAAATGAGAACATAGGCAAACACTAAACATGATATCGAGTCTACTAGTAGTTAAATAATGAAGTGAAGTGATCATACCTTGATACCTTTTAATGTCAACCTCTTTGCATTCTTCATCTTTATCCAATTTCAAGATTGTGCTTGGAAGGATAAAGAGAAAATGTCTACCATCTCTTGAGGAAGTTGTGGTGAAATCATGCAAGTGCAGTAGATGCAATGGAAGTGGACACAGTAAGGGAGGATGTAAAGTTAGATTATAAAACCATTGTTCTACTTCGAAATTAATAGCATTAACTGTAAACATATGGGATAAAGCATTAAACAACTGAAGTAATCAGGAAATTTACTTTTGCTGGGTTTGAGTGACCTCCTCCACTTTCAGACGCCGTCATTCGAACTTTGGCGATTTGTGTCCTTGAACAACGAGGAAGCCTTCACCAGAGAGGGAAGGAGGTGATATCATGGGTCTGATTATATTCTCCAGCTCTGTCTCATAAATGATCGTTTTATCGTCATCGTAGATCGTAAACTTCCAGTCGGGAATTGATAGCTCGATCGCATATCAATGTTCGTTCTTGTAGCTCTAGTACAAGTACACATATATTTTTCCCTTTCAAGAAGGCATGACATGATCCTCCATCCTGGTGAGGAATGACAGACACGATGAATCCCATGTAAACTTCCCTTGATTGTTACGATACAAGTCGTCCATGCCTGGAATCCATTGACATGAAAAGCATCTCATATCCACAACATTTTTGTTGTATGGACCTGGGAAGCTAATGAGATGCCTCCTCATCATATGCTGAGCCGCGTCAATATGCTACGAAAACATCAACATGTTGAAAGTCAGAAACACTATCTTCAAATATTTTCATGCAAACATTGTCGAATATTCATCAAGTTTATATCGAGCTCCTATCAACGTCCTATGGAGCACCTATCGAACCCATTGAGCAAACGAAATCCCCTAGTAAGTAACAAACAATTCAAAATTCTCGAGGGCACATCATGCTCCTATCGTTTTTTAACCCATCGAAAATACAAAAATTCCCCAGTAAATAACAAACAATTCTAAATTATAGAGCTCATATCGAACTCGATTGTGGAACCCATCGAGCCCAAAGTTCTAAACACTCAATATAATCATTCAGCTCACATGTACATTATCGAGCTCCTATCATGCCTATCGAGTTACACCTATAAAATAATGAAATTTGAATTCTTTACATTACTTACATCCTTGGTGAGCCATGATTTGATTCTCTTCATTGCTAAGAACAATTGTGTGTTGGATCGATGACTGGTCTCTAATTAATCTAAACACTAAGTACTCTAAACAGGAAATGCAAACCATAAAGACACGGAGATTTAATAGAGGTTTGTCACCCCACAGGGTCTTAGTCATCTCTTGCAAGTCTCGCTCGATCTCACGAGCCATGCTTACGTCTTTACTAATTCGATCTCTGTTTCGGGCCGAGATCAAGTCTTTACACCACGAACTCACGAACAACCCTCACTGAGCTCGGATCTTCCTCTCACACCCCAGAGGGACGCTTCTACCGAAACCTTTACAACCTTTTTTATGGAAATAAAAATAAGTAACAACACTCTAACTTGAGCACACTTGAGTAGGATATGGATTTGGATCAAGTGGTGAAGTTTAAGCTTTTGAGTGTGAAATTGGGATTCTAGGAGTGAGAGAATTTGTATCTATTGTAGGAGCAATTTGGAAGTATAAGAGTTGTGTAAATAAGGTCTGAGAATCTTTATTTTTAAGCTTCTAAAGTGTTTTAGCCGTTGGGAAAGATTTGGTAGAGTTGTGTGTAAGATGCACATATCAAAAACTGAAGTTTAGCAAATATGTTCCACACCGGTCGACTGACACGGGATAGACGTTCGACCGTTTCCATGAAAATAAGGAAACATTCGAACCAACTTAAAATACGGTCGAACCAAAAGGTAACTTAAGTTATCGGTCGAACCAGGTCAGAGGTGGTTGACCCATATAAGGGTTTTGAGCGAGTCCAGGGAAAATATAAGGTAAACGGTCGAACGATGAAGGAGTTACGTGTTGGCTTTTTGGCCTTAATCTATGTTTTGATGATTTAATCAACCTAATCTTAATTATAATCATGTAGAGTAGCACACATATTGCATTGCATATATTTTGCTTTGTGCTAACCTCTACAGGTGATCAAGACTCAAGGAAGAAAGGAAATCAAGTCAAGACATGCAATCAAGCTCATTTGAGGACATGTATTTTGTATTTTCTTTGAGTCTTAGGAACATGTGTATATTGAGCATACTTGAACTAAAATCAACTTAAACACACACTAGGTTCCTCATAGAAATCACACACGAAATTTCACATTATTTGGACTTCAATAGATCACCCAAACTTAGACCAGAAAACACTAAACCTGAACCCTAACTGTCTGCCCACATTCGGTCGACCGCAACAGGCCATTCGGTCGACCGGATGATCAAGTATCCTGTTTGTGTTTTACTGCCCGGTTTCGGTCGACCGTGTTTTACCTTTCGGTCGACCGTTTGAACTTAATTTTCCGACCGTTAGTTTTGTCGTATATACCCAACGGTCGTATTCGTATTAAACCAAAAATACCCCAAATACATTTCATGTATCGGTCGACCTAGGACCAAGATCGGTCGACCGTTTGTCCATCTCTTGACAAACCCGAATCTCCTGTTGAAAAACGGTCGACCGCTAGACCTGTTTCGGTCGACCGAATATCCAATTGTTTGTCAACCCCAAAGTGCCTGGTACAAATCGGTCGACCGTTTCCTTTTAGGTGTTCGACCGATAACTTAAGTGTACCTAAGTCGTAGCGTTGGGCGGTCGACAGTTTCCTTACCGGTCGACCGAACTTTGTTCAAAACTGTCAAACGGTCGACCGTTCATCCCGATCCGGTCGACCGATTTCATCCAGAATTAGGTCCTGCAGTTTCTGTTTTGTGTAATCACACTTCAACTCATACCCAATCAATCCCAACGGCTCTATTCTCTCTAATGCCTATATAAGGAGTTGTAAAACACATTTTAACACAACTCTCCCACTACAAACTTGTCCCAAACATTAGAGAGAATCCCAAACACTCAAAGCCTCAAATTTCCACACTTAGTCTTAATTCCAATCATACTCAAGTGTGCTCAAGCTTAGAGAGTGTTGCTCCACTCAAATTGTTGTTGTCAAAGGAAGCAAGGACTTCGGTGAAATCCCGAAGTGTCCCTCTCGGATTGTGAGAGGAAGAATTCAAGCAAGCGAGGTTGTTCGTGGTGCTTGTGGTGTAAAAGGCGTTCTCTCCCGGCCCGGAACGGGGAGTGGTTAGTAAAGTCGTGAGCGGAGCTCGGTGAACCGAGCGGAGCTTGCAAGAGAGGACTAGGACCCGGGTGGGGTGCCGAACCTCTATAAAAATCCATTGACTTCTTGTGGTTTGCATTATCTTGCTTTCTCTACTTGTTTTGTTTATTATTCCGCTGCGCATTTGATTGCTTTATCAAGTAGAGTTTGTTTAGGATTAAAATCGGTAATTAGCCTTAATTGTGGACCCATAGACCCACACGATCCTACATTACGGTCGACCGAAAATTGTCCAGATTCCAGATCATGGGTTGGATTAATTCCAGATTTGATCAAACGTTTTTTAGGATACTTATGTGGCAATTTGGGATTAATTTTAGGAGAGAAAAAACAAGAGATCATGACTAGAGAATAATTCTTGATATGAATGTTTTGGGAGCCTATAAAAAGACACATTATCCTACTTGTTTTATAACATTACATGCAATAATTCTCTCTCTGTAATCTCTCACTTAATCACCACAAAAATCTCTTAATAGTTTTAAGTTTTGGAGATAGAAATCTGAGTAGCTTAAAGAGGGTTTATTAGCTAGATTCTAAGCTTAATTAGAGATTGATTGACTACCTCCTTTCTCTCTAATCTTATTTATAGTTTGGTGAACACTTGGAGGCGAATCGGTGGGCGATTCGACGAGCAACGGAACACCAGATCTTCTAAAAGGTTTTATAGAACCTTTGGGTGGGGTATGATCATCTCCCTTTTGTTTATTTTAATGTGTAGGAATGTATGATATTAGAATAAACATATACATGTACATAAAATCAATGAAAATATGAAATCAATCATGTATGTTTGTATTAAAAAATTTAAAATATACACATACAGAGGGACACAAAATCCTACAGTGGTATCAGAGCATTTCGTTCATATTTTCAATGATTAGACTATATAATTAATTTTAGTTTACCATCTACAATCGAAATAATTCATGTTCTATGTCTTTTTCGAGTTTTCCGATAGTTTTGTTGATTTAATTATAATTGATTTTTTTGATAGTTTTAAATGTTTTGAAACACATCATGTGAATGTTAGAATTAAAATTTAGACTTATGTCTAATATATAAAATTTTCGTTTTTTAAGGAATCAACAAAACGAAAAAGACATGTTTATCTTTCCTTAAAAAAATTATTTTTGAAATTGGATAAACAACAGTTCAAATGTTTTGTATTTTGAACTATGGATGCATAAAATTATTTTTAAAGTATTTCAAATGGTTTTAGAATTGTTTGATTTAGACATGCATGATAAACTAAATCGAGTAATTTATAGTATATGTGCATGCGTTGCTCGAGTTCTCTCATGCAGGGATATATGAGTTTGTATGTTCCGTGGAAGCCATGTGTGAATGAATGAATGAATGTGTATGTTATTATTATTCAATCATAAGGGCTTATGTATATGTAAAAGTCAAATTGTTATTATTATTCATGCATGCATATGAGAGAGTTTTACGTAGGACTTGAACTAGACAATTTTAGAAATTGTGAGATGCATGTTTATATTTTTGCAATATCAACATCCATGGTGCAAGAGGAAGTCGCGGAGAAGGCGTAAAAGTCAAGGACGCAGGAACATATAAACTCACACCAATGTGTGTGAATGGATATATTTATGTTCGTGTGCTTGACATGTATGTGATTATATGAATGAATATTAGGATGTGTATAGATGATGAATGTACATGATCACCTAAATTCTAAAATCACATATAAATGATTAAATTGTCCAACCAAAAATTAAGAGTATTTTTCTTTCTTATTTCATCCACTAGCAGCCATCGATCGAGGGATATTCTGCTCGCCCGGGAGATAGCTCCCTGCATCTTTGGGAATAGTGGGAAATATAAAGTTGTTTATTGTTGTGTCATAAGTAGGTGTACAAGGTGCGATTCACCCTTAGTGAACACCGAGTGCATTTATTTGTGAATACAATGGATAAATGTATCTCGTATCAAATGAAATGAGTTTTCTTAACAAGATCCAGAGCCCTGGCTCGGTTTTGAGAAAAAGAATTTTTCTTACGAGGATTGGTCAAATTCCCTCTTAATTAAAATGACAAGAGTCATAAGAGTTTGAAAATGCAAATGTTAAGATAAGAATATGCACAATACAAGTATGTGTGCAATGCATGAAATGTGTGGCTCAATTTAATTGTGATTAAGATTATGTTTCTTAAATCATCAAAACTAACTAATATTATTTAAGGCCAAAAAGGCCAACATTGTGGACCTTAACTCCCCGACTTCACATCAATCTTCTTCTCATTGGGGATCCTCCCAAATACCCACCATTCCAATGTCATAAATTGTCTTTCTTCTAGCTTCTTCAAAGGGTCGAGCACTAAAGGTTCGTCACCTGGCTTCGCAGACCGCGGTTTCTTTGTTGGGTCGGTGTAGATATCCTGAAGATGTTTTGGAGGACGCCTCTTCCTCAACGGGGTGGACGGATCTACTTCAACTTTGTAACCGTCGAGTAAATCGTCTTCATCATCAGATGGTGGTCTCGAACGTGCGTTTAACAAAGACATGATCTTAGTCATCTGGTCCGACGTGGACAACTTATTCTCATCAGATGGTGGTCTCAAACGTGCTTTTAACAAAGTCACGATCTTAGTCATCTGGTCCGACGTGAACAACTAATTCTCATCAGATGGTGGTCTCAAAGGTTCTTTTAACAAAGCCACGATCTTAGTCATCTAGTCCATCATTGAACATTGATTCTCAATGACGCTTTTCAGTTGACCTTACATTGATAGTTGCTTTGCTTCCATCGACAGTTGTGTTTCTTCCATTGATATTTGTTTTGCTTCCATCGACTGTTGTGTTGCTTTCACCCTCTCCAACCTTTCTACCAAAACCTAGTAATCATGAGATGGGGTTGAAGCAGGGGTTGGGATTGTGGTTGGGGCTGCCACTTGGGATTAGGTTGTGGTTGGGTAGAGGTAGGGATTGTTTCCTCCTCTATGACATCATCTTCAAAAAGGTTTGCGTCCTTGGCGGCCTTAGTCAATCTCTCAGTCACTTCATCATCACTCTCATTAACATCCTCCTCGAGCTAAGGTGGTAGGTGGTAATCACCCTCTATAAGGTTGTTGAAATATTCAACCTCCGATGTACGGTGCGCCAAATAAGGGTACACGGTCAGCTGTGACAAATATAAAATATTATGTTAGGTTCAATAACTAACAACAAATCTAAACTATCGTGGTCTATCGAACTCCTATCGAGCCTATCGAGCAAACTAAGCACTTCAGTAAAGAAAAACAAATCTAAACTATCGAGGTCATATCGAGCGCGTATCGAACCTATCGAGCAAACTAAATACTCTAGTAACTAACAACAAATCTAAACTATTGAGGTCTGTCGAACTCATATCGAGCCAATCAAGCAAACTAAGTACTCTAGTAAATAAAAACAAATGTTAACTACCGATGTCATATCGAGCGCTCATCGAACCTATCGAGCAAACTAAATACGTCATTAACCAACAACAAATCATAACTATCGAGGTCTATCAAACTCCTATCGAGTCTATCGAGCAAACTAAGTAATCCAGTAAATAAAAACCTGAATTGACAACAGTGAAGACAAACTTACTCTTCTTTTTGAAGAAAACATGCGTGCAACATCAGCCTTCTGCGGGACGTTTTTCTCATTGCTCGTCCACATGAGCATCCTGGGGAACTAGTGTCCACGGTTCATAGCATATTGGGCGAAATACTGCTGAAGAATCATGTACGCCCAATATTGTAACACAGGAGCATAACCATATATATTGTATTTGACCTCTTTTTGTTGCCCCTCACTTTCTTCTTCTTGTCATAGTATTCTTTCTGCTTAATCATGTCTTTTTGACATAATGTTAGCAACTTCTTTTAAGATGACTTCCCCATGGATACTTGAAGAAGTGGTCCAGGTCCTCAACCATCTTGACCATATCCGCTAATACCAATAGCATGCCCTTTTTGGCATGTAAAACACCCTCAATCAAGAAGCATAATCCCAACATGTAGATTTCGTCAGCAATTGTATAGTTTTTGAATGCCGCCTCCAATGTCAGTATCTGAATTTTAGGCTCTCCATTGAAATAATCCCTTATTAGGAGGTCATTGACGGTTGAATCGCCCGGTGGATTGCCTCCGAGTATTCACCAAACTCTAAACGAGATTGGAGAGAGAAGTGCTAACCTCTCAATCTCCAATAGGGTTTAGAATCTAATTACTAACCCCTGTTTAGTTCCCTTGAGAAGATGATCTCTTAAAAACTAAAACTAAACTTAAGAATTAAGGAATTTTCGTGGAGAATTATGGAGAGAGTTTTTGCATGAGAAAAACAATGAATTAATTAATGAGGTAATGAGATAAACTTGTATTTATAAGTTCTCTCCAAATTACCTATTCATGTGCAACCTCTTGCCCATGATTTCATGCAAACTTCCATCTAACCATCCATTATTTGCTAACAAATAATCTTAGCCACGAATTAAATCAATTATGGACCAATTCCATGCATGATCTAATTAATTCTTAAATTAATTCTGCATAAAACCGTATGGACCGGTCGACCGTTTTGAGGTTCGGTCGACCGCTCGAACCAAGTTTCGGTCGACCGTTCAACATTCGGTCGACCGCTCGTAACAATAAAATATTTCATCGCAATGTTCGGTCGACCGACCGATAGATTCGGTCGACCGTTCCGAACAGACGAAATTCCCTGTTATCGGTCGAGACGTGTCCGGTCGACCGTGCACGTTCGGTCGACCGTTTACTGTTAACCGGTCGACCGTTTGTGCACAGTACTGCAGACTTGTCAAATTTCGGTTTAACCCCTACAAAATTTGAGATTTCGGGATTAGTAGTGAATTCATAACTTATGTAACATATTATCCTATGTAATGATCACTCATTACACCCCATAATATTCACATCACATATGAATTTAATTTAGATTCTAATTATGTTATTAATCACAACATCATTTTGATTTTGCTTGTTCACCTCATGTGTCATATTTTCTACATGAAACCCGACACATCTTATGAACTCAAAATCCCCATTTCTCGTTTCCCAGTTTTGTGGTGTGACCTATAGGAGGATCTAAACTAAGTTGGCAGTGATATTAAGAACTTAATATCACAAGCTATAAGCGGTATCTAGCTACACATTATAGCTCCCAATTAGTTAGATGTCTTAATTCCACTTGAATCAAAACCCGATCCATTTAGTGATGGAGTGCACCACTTGTGTCCGTCCCTTGCCTCATGATATTAAGAACACACACAGAGTAGTATTGTGTCGTCTTTGTATTAGTATTCATTTCTTGATCTCTTTAAGCTAATTATAAATATGGGACTTAACTCAAATCACATTGTGCACATTATAACTTTGCTTTATCAAGGGGCCCACTAATATCATCACTCAATGAAGAGGGGCAATGATAATCTTTTGACTAACTATCTTTTCCAACGAAAGTCATACTTGACCAACCAATGTCTTTACACTACACTTATCGATAGCTTAAAACATTAGTCTAATCAAGCATTTCTTAAGTGATCGGATATAAGTCTCATATCAAAGGACCAAGGACACAGTAAAATATTAATGACACAGAAACACATTTCTATAATATTTTACTTATTAGGTCTATTCAGTATACAAAAGTAATATTTTCCTCTTTTGTGTACCCGTGTAGTCACTCACTTGTAGAGCTACAATGATCTATGACCAACACGACAATCTTAACTTGGTAGTTAATGTCCCATGTTAATTACCATGATTGCGAATATCTTTTGTTTTATGTAAACCAATATCTTTTAGTGCTCTATGGTTAAGGACCAATAGTCTCTTCCTTAACACTTCTCAAAGACGAATAACATAAACAAGGAACAAAATGATTTCTCATTCAATTCATAACAATTGACCTTTAAAAGTAAAACTTTTAGAACACATTCCCTTCAATCTCCCACTTGTTATTAAAGTTTTCTTTCACGTACATACTTAATGTATAAAACAATAATAACTAGGGTAAACCCCATTACATATCAATCATCAAGCCAATCTACATGGTTCCTCAATCCCATGGACTCGAAATGCATTTCGCCCTTGGCTTGGGATAAGGGTTTTGTGAATGGATCAGTTGTGTTGTTGTTGGTGTCCACCCATAAAAGATTTATTTTTCCTTCGTCGATGAGGTCACGCGCCACGAAGTACTTATGATCCATGTACTTCACTTTGTGGTGTGATTTGGGATCCTTGATTTGCGAGATAGATGCACTATTGTCGCAAAATAGCTCTATTGGTCCCTCGCTCGAGGGAACTACTCCAAGCTCTTCAAGGAACTTCTTAATCCACACTCCTTCCTTGCTCGCTTCAGCGACAGCCATTACTTCGGAAGCAGTGGTTGAGTCGGTCGTAGTGCTTTGCTTCCAACTACGCCAACTCACAGCTCGGCCATTCAGAAGGAAGACATATCCTGATTGCGACCTTCTATCGTCTGCATCACTCATGAAACTCACATCCGAGTAACCCTCGGCTATCAATTCCCTTTGTCCTCCATAAACAAGAATCTTATCCTTAGTCCGGTTAAGGTACTTCAGGATATTCTTGACCGCAGTCCAATGCTCAGGACCTGTGTTGGATTGGAGACGACTTGTCACGCTTAGAGCTTACGAGACATCGGGTCTTGTGCAAGTCATCGCGTACATGATCGACCCAATTGCCGAAGCATAAGGGACATCCTTCATGTACTCTAAGTTCTTACTTGATTGAGCACGTTGAGACTTCTTGAGTTGCACACCCATACTCATTGGCACACTGCCCTTTTTGGAGTTGTTCATCTTGAACCTTTTCAAGACCTTATCAATGTATGTACGTTGACTCAGGCCAATGAGTCTACGGGATCTATCTCGGTATATCTTGATTCCCAAGATGTATTGAGCCTCACCCATATCTTTCATTGAAAATGCATATTTCAATGAACTTCTCGTTTGCTCAAGCAAAGGAATATGATTGCCCATGAGCAATATGTCATCGACATATAAGATTATGAATACTACATGGCTCCCACTAACCTTCTTGTATATACAAGGTTCTTCCTTACTTTGAATGAAGTGAAGCTTCTTCACTTCCTCGTCAAAGCGTTTGTTCCAACTCTTTGATGCTTGCTTCAATCCATAAATGGATCTTTGAAGCTTGCATACCTTCTCTCTATTCTTTGGATCTTCAAAACCTTGAGGTTGTACCATGTACACATCCTCCTCCAAGTTCCCATTAAGGAACGTTGTTTTGACATCTATTTGCCATATTTCATAATCATGAAATGCGGCAATAGCGAGCATAATCCGAATTGACTTGAACATGTCAACCGGTGAAAAAGTTTCATCATAGTCAACTCCTTGAATTTGAGTGAAACCCATCGCTACAAGCCTCGCTTTGTAGGTTGTTAAGTTCCCATCCATGTCCATCTTCCTCTTAAAAACCCATTTATTTTGAATGACCTTTTTCCCTTGAGGAAGGTCAACCAAGTCCCACACTTGATTATCATACATGGATTCAATTTCGGATTCCATGGCCTTAAGCCATAGTCTGGAGTCTTCCCTTTCCATTGCTTCTTGTAAGGTCGAGGGATCTTTGGTATCTAGTACCACGATCTCATGAATTCCCGCATACTTATTGGGTTTCTTTCTTTCCCTCGTCGACCTTCTCTATTCTTTTGGTTCTTCTCGTGTCTCTCAAACTTCTTCCACAATTTCTTGAGGAGTGGGTTCACGTTCAACTCTTGAACGTACACTCAGTGGGGATGATTGAGATTCTCTCACAATTTCTTGTGATTGTCTCTCGCTCACGCTACCACTAACCAAAGGAATCTCGGTTGGGCCTTCATGATCTTGAATGTCATCATTCATGTCATGATCTTGTAGAGTATCTTGAGTTTCCTCAAGCACAACCCTACTCCCACTACTTTTTACTCTTTCTAGAAATTCCTTTTCTAGAAATGTGACATCCCCTCTCTACAATCACTCGATTGGAGGTGATATGCCAAAAGTAGTATCCTCTTGTCTCACGAGGATAACCAATAAAGAAGCACTTATCCGCTTTTGGTTGAAGTTTGGTCGACATCAATTTCTTGACGTAAGCCTCACAATCCCAAATCTTGAGAAAATTGAGCTTAGGTGTTTTACCACTCCATAGCTCATAAGGAGTTTTCTCCATGGATTTGGATGGAACATTATTTAGTGTGTAAGCTGCAGTTTGTAGTGCATAACTCCAAAAGTAAAGAGGTAATTCCGCATGACTCATCATTGACCGAACCATGTCGAGCAATGTCATATTCCTCCTTTCGGATACCCCATTCTACTGAGGTGTACCGGGAGGGGTGAGTTGAGGTACAATACCAAACTCCTTTAGGTATGAGTCAAATTCGGCACTTAAGTACTCACCTCCACGATCCGTTCGTAGAGACTTGATTTTCTTGTCGAGTTGGTTCTCTACTTCATTCTTGAATTCCTTGAACTTGTCAAAGGATTCACTTTTGTTTCTCATTAGATAAACATAGCCATAACGACTATAATCATCCGTGAACGTAATGAAGTACCTGAAACCATCTCGTGCACTAGTACTCATTGGGCCACATACATCGAAATGTATCAAATCCAACAAGCCACTCGCCCTTGGGCCTTTCTTCTTGAAAGGCTTTTTGGTCATTTTTCCCATTAAACATGGTTGGCACGTCTCCAATGATTTAAAATCAAATAGACCAAGAAGGTTAGCTTCTTGCAATTTCTTGATGCACTTTTCATTTATGTGACCAAGACGATAGTGCCACAAGAGAGTATCATTCTCGTGAGTGGTCTTAAGTCTTTTGTTATTGATATTAAAGACTTGTTTATTATTCAATTCAAGCAAATAGAGACCATTCCTTATGAACGCATTTGCATAGAAAACACCATTCTTCGATATAGACAAACAAGAATTTGAAATATTTATATTAAAATTATCCATATCCAAACATGATACAAAAATAATATTCTTGCTAATCGAAGGCACAAAATAAACATTCTTTAGACATAAATTTAAACCACTACTTAATTGAAGCACCACAGAACCTTGTGCAACCGCAGAAACGTTCGCACCATTTCCGACCTTCAATTCTACCTCGTTCCTTACGAGTTCCTTCCTATCCTTGAGTAGCTGCACATTAGAAACTATGTGAGCACAAGATCCGGTATCAATTACCCAATCCTGGACAGAGGTGGCTAAATTTATTTCAATAACAAATATACCTTTGGCCTTTTTGGGGCGCCGACGTTCAATCACTCCGTTGTCAAGGTCTTCCTTGTACTTGGGGCAATTTGGCCGGATGTGTCCTTTTTCACCGCAGTGAAAGCACTCCGCATTGAGAGTTCGAGATTTTTGAGATTTCCCCCTCGAGGCACTCTTATGAGCACCTCCTACTCCCTTGCTCTTGATTGAACCACTTTTGGTAGATTTGTCATTTCTTTTACCAATCTTTTGGCTCCTCCCATGGACGGCAAGGACTTGCTTGTCCCTACCCTTGCCCATGCCAACTTCAGCAGTTTTGAGAGCGTTGTGCAGCTCCTCAAGACTCACCCCTTTTTCACGCACGTGATAGTGCATCACAAAGTCCTTAAAGGACGGGGCTAGAGAGCCAAGAATCATATCTTCAGCAATGTCCTCGGGCATTAGCGAAGAGAGCTTTGCCAACTTCTCAAGGTATCCTTGCATCGTGAGAAAATGCATAGATACCGATGTTCCCTCCGCCATATGGCACCTTGTGAGTGCGATGGTGGTCTTATAGCGCTCCTTTCGGGCACTATCCATGAACATCTTTGATAAAGCCTCCATGGTCTTCTTGGGTTTTGAATCCAAGTATTTTGCTTGAAGCGAGTCACCCATGGATGCTAGCATAAGACCGTGAACTTGGTTCTATTGGTCTTCCCACTTGGCTTTAGCCTCTTTCTCTTCATCGGTTAATCTCTCATTCCATTTTGGGATTGGACCTTCCAAAATGTGAGACAATTTCTCAAACTTTAACACGATGTTGAGTTTGAGTTGCCAACTAATGAAGTTTGAGCCATCATTTGCTAAAGGGTGTTTTTCTATCATGGATCGTACGATAGGTTGGATGTTCGACATTTTTCTACAAAATAAATCATACAGGATTTTAATGCCAATTTTATGTTTATTATATATACATACAAATGTAAATGTTGCAAATAAAAATTTTGCCCATAAATGCAACAATCCAAGATCCCATTAATTGTAACATAGACTAGCTAAGGGCTATCGAATACATTACAATATCAAGGTAAGAAAAATATTTTATAATCACAACCCTTTTGAATTTTAGCAATATTAGCATCTTCAAACTCTTGTGATTCTTGTCGTTTTAATTATGAGGGAATATGACCTATCCTCGTAAGAAAAACTTTTTTCCCAAAACCGAGCGAGGGCTCTAGGTGATGTTAAGAAAACTTATTTTTCATTTGATACGAGATACATTTATCCATTGTATTCACAACTAAACATACTTGGGGCTCACTAGGGTGAAACGCACCTCATACATTTAATCGTGGCACAACAACAGACAACCATTATATCCCCCACTATTCCCAAAGATGGAGGGAGCTATCTCCCACTAAGGGCGAGCAGAGTATCCCTCAATCAATGGCTGCTAGTGGATGAAATAAGAAGGAAATTATTCTTAATTTTTATTGGACAATTTCATATATTAACATGTGATTCAGAATTTTAGGTTATCATGCATATTATCATTCATACACATCCTAACATTCAACACATTCATCACATGCATAGCAAGATTATCAAAACATAAATTAAACCATTTACACAATCCACATCGTGTGAGTTTATATGTTCCCTTCGATCCTTGATCCTCGATCCTCGATCCTCGATCGATGCGCTACAGCGGCGACTTCCTCTTGCACCGGAGATGTAGATTTTTACAGAAAATAAACATGCTCCTCACATTCGATAAAAACCGACTAGTGCAAGTCCTATGTAAAACCTCTCAAATGCAATGCAAATATCTAAAAGATAGAAAGAGAGAATTTGGCTTTTACATACAAATAAGCCCCTGTATAATATTAATTACATACATTCATAGTTGCTGATTTGGAACATATAAACTCACAATTCCTGCAAGAACAACTCGAGCAACGCATACACGCATGTCCAATCTAAACTATTTAATCTAGATTATCAAGCATCTAAAATCAAACAATTCTAGAAAAAAACATTTGAAATCCATTAAAATGATTTTCATGCATCCATAGTTCAAAATTAATTATTTTGAACCGTTGTTCATCCAATTTCCAAAAGGAAAGATGAACATTAGTCCTTTTCGGTTTTGTTGATTCCTTTATAAAATAATCATTTAAAATAAAACAAAAATTCTAAAAATTAGACAAATGTCTAAATTTCAATTCTAACAATCATGTGTGATGTTTTAAAACATATAAAACCATCAAAACGAATTTATTAGAATTTTATCAACAAAAACATTGAAAAACTCGAAAAAGACATAAAACCGAATTAAGAATTAAGAACATAGTTCCCTTGAGAAGATGATCTCTTAAAAACTAAAACTAAACTTAAGAATTAAGGAATTTTCGTGGAGAATTATGGAGAGAGTTTTTGCATGAGAAAAACAATGAATTAATTAATGAGGTAATGAGATAAACTTGTATTTATAAGTTCTCTCCAAATTACCTATTCATGTGCAACCTTCTTGCCCATGATTTCATGCAAACTTCCATCTAACCATCCATTATTTGCTAACAAATAATCTTAGCCGCGAATTAAATCAATTATGGACCAATTCCATGCATGATCTAATTAATTCTTAAATTAATTCTGCATAAACCCGTCTGGACTGGTCGACCGTTTTGAGGTTCGGTCGACCGCTCGAACCATGTTTCGGTCGACCGTTCAACATTCGGTCGACCGCTCGTAACAATAAAATATTTCATCGCAATGTTCGGTCGACCGTTCCGAACAGACGAAATTCCCTGTTATCGGTCGAGACGTGTCTGGTCGACCGTGCACGTTCGGTCGACCGTTTACTGTTAACTGGTCGATCGTTCGTGCACAGTACTGCAGACTTGTCAAATTTCGGTTTAACCCCTACAAAATTTAACATTTCGGGATTAGTAGTGAATTCATAACTTATGTAACATATTATCCTATGTAATGATCACTCATTACACCCCATAATATTCACATCACATATGAATTTAATTTAGATTCTAATTATGTTATTAATCGCAACATGATTTTGATTTTGCTTGTTCACCCCATGTGTCATATTTTCTACATGAAACCCGACACATCTTATGAACTCAAAATCCCCATTTCTCGTTTCCCAGTTTTGTGGTGTGACCTATAGGAGGATCTAAACTAAGTTGTCAGTGATATTAAGATAAGCGGTATCTAGCTACACATTATAGCTCCCAATTAGTTAGATGTCTTAATTCCACTTGAATCAAAACCCGATCCATTTAGTGATGGAGTGCACCACTTGTGTCCATCCCTTGCCTCATGATATTAAGAACACACACAAAGTAGTATTGTGTCATCTTTGTATTAGTATTCATTTCTTGATCTCTTTAAGCTAGTTATAAATATGTGACTTAACTCAAATCACATTGTGCACATTATAACTTTGCTTTATCAAGGGGCCCACTAATATCATCACTCAATTAAGAGGGGCAATGATAATCTTTTGACTAACTATCTTTTCCAACGAAAGTCAGACTTGACCAACCAATGTCTTTACACTACACTTATCGATAGCTTAAAACATTAGTCTAATCAAGCTTTTCTTAAGTGATCGGATATAAGTCTCATATCAAAGGACCAAGGACACAGTAAAATATTAATGACACAGAAACATATTTCTATAATATTTTACTTATTAGGTCTATTCAGTATACAAAAGTAATATTTTCCTCTTTTGTGTACCCGTGTAGTCACTCACTTGTAGAGCTACAATGATCTATGACCAACACGACAATCTTAACTTGGTAATTAATGTCCCATGTTAATTACCATGATTGCGAATATCTTTTAGAGCTCTACGGTTAAGGACCAAGAGTCTCTTCCTTAACACTTCTAAAAGACGAATAACATAAACAAGGAACAAAATGATTTCTCATTCAATTCATAACAATTGACATTTAAAAGTAAAACTTTAGAACACATTCCCTTCATTATCGGTAGACCGGTATGGATGTTTCTAAGGTTGTGGCTAAACGACAAAATATAAGTCCAGTGGAGTTAGTTTGTGCCACGTGGGCCAATAAGATGAAGTCGTTTAGGCAATAAGATGAAGTCGTTTGGGCCAAAAGACACAAGTGATATTCGGATGACCGATCCCTCTTCGGTATACCGAATCGAGATGTCCAAAGAAATTTCGAAGCTACTGGGAATAGGGAAACAGTTGACCGGGTAAGTATCGGTACACCGAAACAAGGATTCCAGGAGATCAAGTGTTTACTGACTCTAAGGAGATGGTTGACCGGGTAAGGTTCGGTACACCGAAACAAGGATTCCAGGAGATCAAGTGTTTACTGACTCTAAGGAGACGGTTGACCGGGTAAGGTTCGGTACACCAAAACAAGGATTCCAGGAGATCAAGTGTTTATTGACTCTAAGGAAACGGTTCACCGAGAGACACTCGGTCATCCGTTGGGAACAGATTCCGTTGACCGACAATGGAATGGTCGACCGAGACAGACGGGTTTATCCTTTGTGCATCAAGTGTACATTTGATCCTATAACTCAAATAAATGGAAAATTACATATGAAGTCCTTGAGCTTTGATTACACGTCTTGAGCCTTGATCTTGAAGTTTATTAGTCTCTTGGTTTGATCACCTACATTGTTAGGAATAAACAATATCTATGCAATTTGACAATATGATGTGTGTGATGTAATTGAAGTTATGCATATTATTAGTTTGTTAATCATCAAAATTAAGATTAAATGGCCAAAAATCCAACATTAGAGCCCAAACAGAAATGAACCTCGCCATTTCTACTACTTTGGATCTTGTGCAATAGTAACGGATGAGCAAAAACACCAGAGAATTGTAATTCATCTGACTCAAATAATTATCTGAACAAGGAATACTTTGCTCTTTCCAGCAACTTGAACTCCCGGAACTTCTCTTTTATGCCATTCATAGGCTTACTATCCCGGTATGTCACACGACCGGAGAAATTATTCTTAGTAGGAACAAAACAGGAAAACACCACAACCATTTAAAAAACATGGGGAAATTTCAAAGGAAAAGGGAATCGAACTCATATCGAGCCCATCGAGCTCGTAGTTCTTCAAAATCAAACTAATCCTATCGAGTTCACATGCAAAAGGAATCGAAATAATATCGAATATATCGAGCTCACAGAAAAAGCCGTCTGATTTCCATCGAGCACAACAATCGAGTAACTGTCGAACTACAATTGAACCCATCGGGCTCACAAAAAAACGATATGATGTCTGAGCACAAAAATTGAGTACCTATCAAACTATGATTGAACCTATCGAGCTCACAGAAAAAACGATCTGATGTCCATCGAGCACAAAGATCGAGTACCTATTGAACTACGATTGAACCTATCAAGCCTCGTCGGAAACACAGGAAAACGGTTTTACTTCCAACCCAAACCACCAAACTCATATCAATACCAATAAAAGGAGGTAATCAACTACATTTTTATAGAAACAATTAACTATATTAAAAAACTAAAAAAAAATATTATAACCCCTAAAAGTGACCTTGGTGGTCAACTTCAATGGAGGAGTTGTTCGACAGAGTACGACGTTGGGTTTGATTGAGGGTTCGAGTGCGAGAGATAAGGGATGCACGAAAAAGATAGATAGAGAGAGAGAATGGATGCGTGAGAGAAAAATTTGTAACTGTCTGAAAAAAAGACAGAGACAATGATTTGCTTGTTTAAACAAAAAGAGAGAAATATGTGAATGATCCCACTGTTTATGCAGGGGTATTTTGGTGAGAAGTGGAAATATAATCATATTTCGTAGAGGATATCAATGTGGGGGTCTTCTTTTTCAATTTTGGGTCACTTTGAGCATAGAAAGCCAAATTTCCCTTTTTAATTAATTCCTTTCACTTTTCAATATTTTCAGCAATTATATATATTTTCTTGTAACTTACAAAATGAAAACAAAACACTCGGTATAACATTATTCAAATACAAAAGCAAGATAATAGTGAAGATAAAAATGATAAATTATGATATTTATTAGTTCTCGCTTACGCTTTTACCGGGTTGCATAGAAAGAATCCATATTCACGCACAAAAATATATCAATCCTAGTTTCATTCATTCTAGATGATAATTCATGATGAGATTTAAGTAATTTTTATATGTCATAAGCGGTAACACACCCGCTAATTCTATCATATTCTTGAGCATCTACTGTTGGCATTTTGGCATTAATCAATGTTTTGATGATTTAACTAACCTAATCTTAATCACAATCAAATGTAGAATAGCACACATTGTGCATAGAACATATATTATATTGTGCGAACATCTACATGTGATCAATACTCAAGTAATAATTGAATGAAGTCAAGACATGTAATCATGCTATTTGAAGACATGTAATTTTACATTTATTTGAGTCTTAGGGACTTATGTGAACTTGAGCATACAAGAGTTGAAATCTATTCACATACACACTAGATTCCTTGTAAAAGTCACACAAAATTTAAATTAATTGAACTTCAATAGATCACCCAAACTTAGGCAGGAAAATCACCTAAACCTAATCCTAAACTGTATGTTATAAACAGTCAACCAAAACAAGTTCTCCATTCGACTGTTTCTAACAGTTAACCGTTTTACAAATAGTGATTTTACCTAACCCTACCCGTCGACCAACTTTCAACTTCCGGTCGACCGATTGACGAGTAAATTTCGGATGACTGTTAACCTTGTCGTATTATACAACAGTTGCATTCGTATTTTCTCAAATACCCCTAAATACATTTGGGCACCGCTCGAATGTTGACTTGAAAATGGTCGACCGGATGAACTCTAGCTAATTTTGTGCCCAAAAGTGCAAGTTTTTTCAGTCGACGTATACATATTATGTGTTCGACCGATCTCCTTTACCCTAGCCAAAACCCTCTTATTAGTTGATTGATCCCTTGACCTGGTTCGACCGATGACTAAGTAATAGTCGGTTAAGTTCGACCGTTCTCTTGTTGTTTCAATCGTTTCCTTATCTTTATGGAAACGATCGACTGGTATTGGACAGATTTGCTAAACTTAGATTTCTATTTTGTGTATCTTGCACAAACTTCATCCAAATTTTCCCCAACGGCTAGAAAACTTTAGGAGCTTATAAATAGAGGTTCATACACCTTATTTACACGACTCTTCTACTCCAAACTCAAACTTACACTGAAGAGAAATCCTCTAATCTTCAAATCCCCGATCCTACACTCAAGAGCCTAAATTTCACACATTTGATCAATTCCACATCATACTCAAAGTGTTCTCAAGTTAGAGGGTGTTTGATCAACAAAATTTCAGTTGTCAAAGAAGCAAAGGTCTCGGTGAAAGCCCGAGGCATCTTGTAAAGGTTTCGATGAAAGCCTGAAACATCCTTCTCAGATTATGAAAAGAGGAAATCAAGCTTGAGAGGGTGTTTGCATGGCTTGCTTTGTAAAGGCGTTCTCTCCCAGCCCGGAACGGGGAGTGGATAGTGAAGACGTAGGTGGAATTTGCAAGAGAGGAAGTAGGCAGGAGGTCGAACCTCTATAAAAATCGTCTTATCTTCATTGTGATTTGCATTGCTTATTCTCTACTTGTTTTAAATTGTTTTCCGCTACATGTTTGGTAAAAATTAGGCGTAATTGATTAGATTAATTAGGGCCATTACGATCGCACATCTACTCCACAAGTAAATATTTTCATAAGTTCATTCATTTTGACACTAGCAATTATATCATTGATTAAAGTTGTTAATTTCTCAACAGTGGGTGGAACATATTTAATACCAAGGAAGATCTAGTATGTTAATCATCAAAATTAATTGTAATGAGACCAAAAAGCCAACACAACCTGGGTTGTTTAGGCTCTTGTGTTAATTAAACTAATAAGATTAAAAAAACAACTCAACCCCCATCCTCTAATGAACAACACTCACGAAAGTCAATTTCTTGTAGGATTGATGACCTCTAATTAATCAAATCGATTTCAACTTATCTCTACTTAAGATGCAGCAGAAACGATAAATAAAAATAGTAGAGAAAAAGAACATTCAAACCACAATAGACATATCGATTTTATAGAGGTTCGACACCCACAACTTGGGTCATAGTCCTCTCTTGCAAGCTCCACTCGATCCCCCGAGCTCCGCTCACGTCTTCACTAATCTCATCTTCATTCTGGGCTGAGATCAAGCCTTACACCACAATCTCGCAAACAACCCTCGTCGAGGTCGTATCCTCTTCTCAGAACTCGAGAAAGATGCTTCTACTGAAGCCTTCACAACCTTCTGTTGACAAAGAGAATGTGTAACAAGACGCTCTAACTTGAGGACACTTGAATGGATAAGGATTTGAGTACAAGTGGTGAAATTTAATCTTGGAGTGTAGGATTTGGGATTTCTTGAGTCAGAGAGTTTCTCTCTGGTGTATGTGTGATTTTGGAGTATAAGAGTTGTGTAGATAAGGTGTGTGAACATCTATTTATAATCTTCTAAAGTGTTATAGTCGTTGAGGAAGATTTGGTAATGATTTGTGTAAGATACACAAAATAGAAAACTAAGTTCAGTAAATCTATCCTAAACCAGTCGACCGACACGGGATACACGGTCAACCGCTTCCAAGAAAATAAGGAAACGTTCGAGCCAACTTATAATATGGTCGAACGAACAAGGCTATAACTTAAGTTAACGGTCGAACTAAATCTAGGGGCGGTCGACCGTTCTGAGGGTTTGGCCAGGTAAAAGATTAACGGTCGTACGCAACAAGAAAGTTTGTTCGGTCGAAAATAACAAGGACTTTGGATGATGAAAAATGTCAACAATCGGTCGACCGCTTCTAAGGCATCGTTCGATCGGTGGCCAAATACAGAATTGAGGTTAGGTGAAATATACAAATACGAGCCTTATATAGTACGAAAAGAATAACAGTCATATGAAAATACGACTAATCAATCGACCGAAAGGTCAAAGTGGGTCGACTGGTAGAACTTGGTCAAATCACTTTTGGGAACCAGTTTAACTGATAGAAACAGTCGAACGAAAAAATTGGTTTCGGTTGACCAATCTGCACATATAGGTTAGGTTTAGATTGAGTGATTTTTCAACTAAGGTTTGAGTGATCCATTGAAGTTCAAATGATTTGAAATTGGCGTGTGACTTCTATAATGAACCAAATGTGTATGTGAATAGGTTATACCTCTTGTATGCTTAAATTTACATAGATTTCTAAGACTCAAATAAAGGCAAAATTACATGTCTTCAAATAGTTTGATTACATGTCTTGATTTTATTCCATTCTTCATTGAGTCTTGATCACCTGTAGATGTTAGCACAATACAATATATATTATATGCATAATGTGTGTTACACTACATTTGATTTTGATTAAGATTAGGTTAGTTAAATCATCAAAACATAGATTAAAGCCTAAAAACCAACTTTTCTTTGTTAACATCGTTAACGACTGTTAAGGTGAAGTGTAACTAAGTAATTAGCCATCAAAACAAGTATTTTGGAGCAATATAAACTTCAGATGAGCAAATGTCCAATAAAAGCATTTTCGAAGTCCACCCAAGCAAAATACCCATATATTATTCCAAAAGATACATAATATGGGTGCATTAGATTTTGCTATCAACGTAGGAGCAAATAAAAAAATGAAATATGAAGGGTACTTTAAATTTTAGGACCCTAACCTTACTTAGGGTTAATTCCGGGATTAGTGGAGGATTTGCATAGGAAATGGAAGGAGGAATAGTGATGGGTGTAGGGGCCAGTTACTTGTTGCTGGGTTGGTTTTATGGAGAAAACCAACATTTCTTCCTTTCTTCTTCTTTCCTTCACCCAACCACTCTCTCACATTTCTCTTCCTTTTTCCGACGATCCAGAGGTGGTGGAGACGGCTTCGGCATGTGGAGGCAAGCTTGGAGTTGCGGAGGCGCGGACGTGAGTCACGTAGGTGCAGAGGTTACTGTCGGGCGTCGACATTGAGCGAACTCCGGCGTGCTCCGTCTTGTTTTGAGGTATGCTAGTTCTTTAGTTGCTTTTGTTGCTCACCACGTTTGTGGAGAGTTGTGGTCGGTTGCGGGAGGTCGGAGACCTCGTCAGTGACGTGAAACGGCATAAAATCCTTGGTTTGTGCGAGGTTGTTGTCAACCAACGGTCGACCGGTTTAGTGTTTTACCCGATTTTAACCATCACCGGTCTGACGATACCTTGTGGCGGTCGACCGGTTGGGCATATGCTGGTGGATCGGAGGAAAGGTTTGTCGGATTTCGGTCGACCGTTTCTTGTTTTTGAGTCGACCGGAACTTAAGTGAACTTGTTTATTATGCATGTTGTTCGACTGATTATATAATCTTGTTCGACCGTTATATGACTTAGACTATTAGGATGACCCCGAGTTGGTCGACCTAATAAACTTGTTTGATTTTGACCAACTCCGGATTTTGTCCTCATATTCGGTCGACCGGTTTTAGATTGTTGTCAGACTGTTTGGACTTAAGTGATGCGCAGAGAGTTCGATCATTGCAGACTTTCGGTTGACCGAACCTATTGGGAACGGTCTACCGGTCAGGCTTTTTCGGTCGGCCGTTTGTGCGCAGAACTGAATTCCTGGTCCTTGTGTTGTGTCAACTCTGTACACGGAAACCCGTGACCTCCCTTAGAGCGTGAGCCGGGAGGTGACGGTGGGTACGTTGCTCGTGCCTGCCTAGGGACCGCTGTGTGGAAGAGTGTGGACACTTGGGTCGCGCTACCTCTGTTTCGAGGTGAGCATCCTGTCCGGACCGGACCGGATGACTTTGGACCGGTGACCAGACCAGTCTGATTTTCATTTTTTATATTAAAAAATATGGTTAGACCGGACCGGACCGAAACCAAAATTTCAAAAAGGTCCGGACCGGAACTCAGACCTGTTGGATCCGGTCCGGACCGGGTTATGCTCACCCCTACCTCCGTTGATGGACCGTAGTGCGACGTGTTGTTGCTTGACTCTCTGTAGAGTAGCCGGCCTTAGGGATCGTGGATCCCAATGCATGTTGATGCATGGCTAGTGGAGCATGATGACCCTGCAGACTACGATCGGAACTCGTCTGATGTTGTGTCGGACGTATGTTGTACCACTGAGGTTGTGTTGGCGATGCCGCCGAGGTTTTTGCCGGCGATGATGGTGCCGACGACGTTCCGGCTTGTGGTTGTGTCTTCCGATGTTGTGTCGGACGTATGTTGTACCGTCGACATTGTGACGGCGATGCCGCCGATGTTCCGGCGATGATTCCTTGATTGGGCACCTATCGGGGAATGTTTGGAGCGACCAGGCTACGACTCTGTTGGGGTGGTGTAGACCACAGGGTTACCTTGCGCGGAAGTGTGGGTGTGTGATGAGAATTTTAATTATACCGCAACTGCACGACGTGAATGAAGACGTGGAAAGTACGGGTCGAACACAAGGAGGGAGAGATATTGTTATTTTTGTGTTTTTCGATTAAGGAAATAAAGAGAGAGAAAATAAGGTTGGTTTGAGATTTTTGGATTTTTAATTTCTAAAGCAAGAACAACAAAAACAAATTAAAAATAAAGCAAAGATGGATGAGAGTCCAGCGGGTAGTGGTTTAGATATCGGGTTTTGTTTAGAGAAATCTGAAACTTATAATAAATCACATTATTTATAAAGCATTACATGATAAATGATTCAACATAAACTCAAGTAATCAAAATATACTAATACGAAATTAAAATAATAACATCATTCTTCTTCTCATCACCCTAAATCTGTCACCCCCACCCTTTGGAGAGAGTTAGAAACTCATGGATGGAGGGAAGGAGAAGGGGTCCTAGAGAAACTACAAAAGAAAACTAAAAAAAACAAAATAAAAGAACAGAATTTTATTGCTAAAGAGAAGAACGTCTTTACAACATAATTTCGAGGCTATTTATAGCCGATACAATGGACCCAAGTATGAAATAGGAAAGTACAAGCGTCAACACGCAACTGGTAAAAATTTGAGCGCACGGATCGACTTTTGTGCGGAGGAATCACCACAATTTGTACATGAGGTGTGGCGGAATCGCCACCTTTTTGGCTCAGATTCGATCCGGATTTTTCCTGTGTGTTTATGGTATGATTTAAATGTCATTTGCGCGTCTGGATTGATTTCTTTCCTTTCTTTTGAGTTCCGAATTTATTTCTTCATATATTTGGAGATCCAAATTGATTTTTCTTTAGAACTTCTCCAAAATAATATTTTGGTACTTTAATTTGCAGTCGGGTCCTCGGCTTTTTGCAATTAAGTCTCTGGCTACTTTTGTGCTTAAGTCATTGGTTTTTTTGTAATTAGGTCTTTGAATGTTTTTATGCTTGGATGGACTTCCATTTGAAACCCGATAATCTTGACTTGGTCTTCATGACAGAAATGAGTCTCTTGCATGCGTTTATGCTCGGGATATGGGTAATTTGCATTCAGGTCCCTGTATTCTCTAAATAAGACTAAACACATACCTTAGTAGCATTTATTGATATAAAATTAATCTAAATGAAAGACATATGATGCAATGTATGCAATGCATCAAATACCCCCACACCTAGATTTTGCTAGTCCCTGGCAAAACAAAATATAAGAAAAATGAAAACAGGGAAATCGTAACTCACTTTCGTAGGAATCACGGTCGCACTTAGGATGTGCAACAAGCCTTTAAACCCCTAAGTTTCCTTAGAGGACGAGTTTTGTCTCGTGAGGGTTTTCAGTTGACACACCCACAAAGTCTTAGTTCAACATTTCATTAATAACTCTCAATATCTCCACCTCAACCTTATACATCTCACTTAGAATTCTTGCATGCTCATTATATAAGTCTAACTCATAAAAATTCTGACTTGGTCTTTGTTCCTCCAACATTCACACCACTAACCCTTCTACACATGTTATCACTTAAATTCTTTTGCACGCCTCCTCTGGTGGTGAAGTATCATTCGGATCAACCATGGCATGGATCATTCTTTTAGCTTTGGGCCTTGAGTATCTTAAAGTATATTTTTTTCCGTGATTCAACACATTTGATTTTTTGACACTTTACCCTTTTTGCATTCGTTTAGCGAGTTTGGTCGATAATCCCGAGCTGGCAGACTCATGTTACCGGGTTTTAAGATACCCTTACGGACCAGTGACTCGAAGGCTTGGGTTTTGTAATCATTTTGCAAAATGTGCTTTCCTCACTTTATTCATTTATATATATATATAATTATTTTTTTACTTTTATTTTCCTCAAGGCTTAATTGCTATTAGAAGTCCACACTTCCCGGTATATTTTCCTCAACCTCTGCTTTTTATCAACCACTTCAAAGATTTGATTCATCCAATTTAAGTGCATACATGTCTTAAAGGGTAATGGGTTATTTCTTTGGAACTTAGATTTATGTCATAGTTTCTACAAGCAGAACTATATAACAAGGAACAAAAACTCAATGCAATTTGTACACGGGTTTTGGTAGTTCAATTAAGCTATGTCATGGAAAATTGATTTTATTTATTTTTTTAAACCAAAAATAAAACAGATAGGTAGATAGATAAACACCCCCCACACCTAAATCATGCATTGTCCTCGATGTATGCAAAGATAAAGCAAATGCACTTATTACCTGAGTCAACTGCGGTGGAGGGATTGAATTTGCTCAGAGTCAACCATAGTCAGAACTGGATTGAATGTCACCATGTTGGTGCATGTATCCAGTTGAATTGTTCCCCATGTTGCACTAAGAGTCCTGAGGCACAGATTCCACACCCCTCACATGTATTGGTTCTCTTATTTGCTCGAGTGATGGTGGTTGGGTGGATGAATTACTCCCCTTTTTCTCACTTTCTTTTTGATTTTGTGATGATTTATTTGATTCAGAAATCTTATAAATACGTGATCTCATCACAACATCACTTTGATTGCATACTATTTCTGGCTCACTATCAACATGAAAGATATTAAATTCAGCTTTTAAGTTTCCAAAAGATAGTTGCATGAGCCCATTTCGGCAATTTATCAAAGCTTCAGAAGTGGCTAAAAAGGGTCTGTCTAGTATTACAGGAATTTGTCTCTTAGGATTTACAACAGGTTCAGTGTAAAGTACGACAAAATCCACTGGGTAGATGAAGTCACCAACCTTAATCAAAACATCCTCTACTATACCTCTTGGTTTCTTAACAGAGCAATAGCAAATTGAAGGGTTGTCTTAGAGGGTTTTAGTGGACCAAGGTTGAGTTGCTCATAGACAGAGAACGGGAGTAAGTTAACACTAGCACCTAGGTCTAGAAGGGCTTTGTTGATAAAAGTATCTCCTATCGCACATGAAATTGTGGGACACCCAGGGTCCTTATACTTTATAGGAGACGAGTTGGACAGAATAAAGCATATGTTTGCAGTTAAGAATGTCTTCTTTGGTACGTTTGTTTTTCTCTTTTTAGTGCACAGATCTTTTAAGAATTTAGCATAAGCAGGTATTTGTTGAATCATATCTAGGAGTGGAATATTCACTTTAACTTGCTTAAATACTTCCAAGATTTTCTCCATTTGTGCACTTGAGCTCTTCTTGAGTCTATTGGGGAATGGGGCTTTAGGAACATAAACTTGCTCAGGTTGAGCTATAGGGTCAGGTTGAGTAGGTGGGTTGGGTTTTTCAAATTGGACTTCAGGTTCAATGGCCAGGTCACATGTGAGTGCTTGATGGCTAGATTGATTAGGAGCCTTAGTAGTTACCACATTGTTATCAACTTGTTTTTCGAACCGTAATAATATGACTGCATTTATTTGTTGGAAAGGTCCCTCCTCGTGAACCATTTGAACCGGTCTAGGGTTGTTACTTCCTAGAGGTGGTTGATAGGGCTGATATTGATTATTAGATCTTGGGTTCAACTCAGGTTGACTTGGAAACTGACCATTTTCTCTTTCACCTACTATTTGTGCTAGTTGGCTGACTTGTGTTTCTAGCCTTTGGAAGGATTGGTTGGTTGTTTGCATAAAAGTCTTAACCATCTTTTCCAAGCTTGTCAACCTAACATCATAGTCTCCATTGTTACTAAACCCAGATGATGTATTATTTTGGTTATACGGGTTTGGTTGTTGTCTAGGAGGTTGACATTGTTGGTTCCATGAAGGATTGGGATGATTACGTCAACCCGGGTTATAGGTTGATGCGTATGGGTCATTTCTTGAATGGTTAAATGTGGCATTAACTTGTTCTAAGTCCGCACAATCCTCAATTATATGACCAGTCTGACCACATCTAGAGCAAGGGATAGAAGAGGCTTGATTCACTAGGGGTCGAGTTTTCAGCTCTAGACTTTCCATTCTACGCATAAGGGTAGCTAGTTTTGCTTCAGCAGCTACAGTGGCATCTACAACTAAGACACCTGGTTTGGGTTGACTTGCTATTCTAGATCCAATACTCGGGTTAATTGGTGCTCTAGCATTGTCCCATTGCATACTATTTTCGGCTAAATCCTCAAGCAAAATCCAAGCATCATTCTCATTTTTAGACATAAAGCATCATTGGCTTACAGATTCTAGCATAACCCTAGATGTAGGTGTCAATCCCTCATAAATAATTTGGCACAATTGTCATCTTGGAATTCCATGATGAGGGCATTGGGTCAGCATGTGCTTAAATCTTTCCAAATAGGAATAGAACGACTCGCTCTCAGGTTGAACGAATGCACAAATTTCATTCCTAACCCTAATAGTCTTATGGTTGGGGAAATATTTCTTTAAGAACACTTGAACAAACTCGGCCCAACTCCTAATAGATCTTTCGGCTAGACTATATAGTCATTTCTTAGCGTCGTCCTTCAGTACTAGAGGCACGAATTTCAGACGCACTGCCTCCTCAGAGATATGCTGGTATTGCATAAGAGAGCAGATTTCCTCAAATTCTCTAAGAAAGAGATATGGGTCTTCCTTAGAGGTGAACTTGGGCAACATACTCATGTATTATGCCTTTAGTTCGAAGTCGTGACCCGGTATGGTGGGCATAACGATGCACGATGGCTGAGCAGACATCGTTGGGTAGCACCGATCCCTTAGAGTCCTAGGTGGGGCAACAAGTGGGTCCACAACATTCTCACCCATTGGATCCGGGTGAGGTGGTGCAACAGGTGGATTGGCTAAGCTCCAGACTGGAATCTAGATGAACTCGTGAGAGTCGATTGCTCAAGTCCCGAACCCAAATCTGAGTGCACCGGTTTGAATCAATTTTTGAATTCCAATTTGAAATTTAAATTCCAAATTCAATTTCAAGAATCAATTACTCTTTTCTTCTCTTTTTTTTAAAAAAATGGAAACAAACAATAGAAGGGGGAAAGATGAGAAAGGAATCCTAATCTAGAGAATTGAGATGAGAAGAGAAAGAAGACTCAGATGAGAAGGGAAACTTAACTCTAAAAGATAGATAAAAGGTTGGTCAGAAGTTTCCTAAATAAGCACGGTTCAAACAATCCTAGACCTAGTGTCGCTTAAATCTAGACGACTCCTAACTGGTTGAGTCGAATTGATTCGCTTGATTCGCCTCCCTCACTAATCAAACCAAATTGGTCAGGCAGTGTATAGCTAGTGGGGGCGCTTCCGACAGAGTCAGTGCCAATTAGACAACCACTTCGCTTGGAAGACTTACGTCAACACAAAAACACTTTCTAGACACCAAATTAAATTTGATCAGCTTCAAGTCATAGCAAGTCAAACCAATCTTCTCCTTAATTGAGTCTGAGTCCTTAGGGGCCAATGTCTAATTGATTTTAGTTTTAAGGCTTGGGTGACACTTTAGGATTGTGATTTGTGGGCAACGGAAGGGTGATGAAATCCCCACCGTATCTTTTCCTACGGAGTTGCCCTTAAGATAGTTTAACTTAAATCTAGCAAAGATAGTCAAACATTGGTCTTAAATTGGGGGGCAATTGCAAGGTTGTATGCAAACTAGATTATATGCTTAAATGCAATCGATAAAAACAGTGCATGTACCTTGCATCCAGCACTCTTCAACAAGAATTGATTTGCAAGAATTTAGCAAGAATAATGCAAACAAAACACTAAATGATGCATGCACTAAGTCCTTCTAATTTTGCCAATTTTTAGGTCAGAGTTGAATTATTGCCAATTATGGAATTTGAACCTAACACGTGCAGTTCTAAAAAGGAAATTTTCTGAAACTAGAAATTACGAGGAAAAAGGAAACAACGGTTACCTACGCACGCTCAGTCGGGTTCGCCACCCGCACTCGAAAATTTACAGTTGCTCTACGCGTCCACCCAGAGATGGAGACAACCCCAGAAAAAATTGAAGCCCAGATGCTTCAGACGTGCGGCGGATTCGCCGCAGATTCTTCTTTGGATGCGGCGATTTCGCCGCCCTTCTTGCTCCGAATGTGCCCGGATTTCGCCGCGCACTCTGTTATCTCCTGAAACGCAAACCCAAATAGTTAGATCGCGCACACGATAAACAGAATAGAATCGAAATCACAAAAAAAAACTTCGTCGCCCCCCGGCAACGGTGCCAGAAACTTGATGAGAATTTTATTTATACCGCAAGTGCATGGCGTCAATGAAGACGTGGCAAGTACGGGTCGAACACAAGGATGGAGAGATATTGTTATTTTTGTTATTTTCGATTAAGGAAATAAAGAGAGAGAAAATAAGGTTGGTTTGAGATTTTTGGATTTTTAATTTCCAAAGCAAGAACAACAAAAACAAATTAAAAATAACACAAAGATGGATGATAGTCCAGCGGGTGGTGGTTTAGATATCGGGTTTTGTTTAGAGAAATCTGAAACTTATAATAAATCACATTAGTTATAAAGCATTACACGATAAATGATTCAACATAAACTCAAGTAATCAAAATATACTAATACGAAATTAAAATAATAACATCATTCTTCTTCTCATCACCCTAAATCCGTCACCCCCACCCTTTGGAGAGAGTTAGAAACTCATGGATGGAGGGAATGAGAAGGGGTCCTAGAGAAACTACAAAAGAAAACTAAAAAAACACAAAATAAAAGAACAGAATTTTATTGCTAAAGAGAAGAACGTCTTTACAACATAATTTTGAGGCTATTTATAGCCGATACAAGGGACCCAAGTGTGAAATAGGAAAGTACACGCGTCAACACGCACCTGGTAAAAATTTGAGCGCACCGATCGACTTTTGTGCGGCGGAATCGCCGCAATTTGTACATGAGGTGCGGCGGAATCGCCACTTTTGGCTCAGATTCGATCCGGATTTTTCCTGTGTGTTTATGGTATGGTTTAAATGTCTCTTGCGCGTCTGTATTGATTTCTTTCCTTTCTTTTGAGTTCCGAATTTATTTCTTCATATATTTGGAGATTCAAATTGATTTTTCTTTAGAACTTCTCCAAAATAATATTTTGGTACTTTAATTTGTAGTCGGGTCCTCGGTTTTTTTGCAATTAAGTCCCTGGCTACTTTTGTGCTTAAGTCATTGGCCTTTTTGTAATTAGGTCTTTGAATGCTTTTATGCTTGGATGGACTTCCATTTGAAACCCGATAATCTTGACTTGGTCTTCATGACAGAAATGAGTCTCTTGCACGCGTTTATGCTCGGGATATGGGTAATTTGCATTCAGGTCCCTGTATTCTCTAAATAAGACTAAGCACATACCTTAGTAGCATTTATTGATATAAAATTAATTTAAATGAAAAACATATGATGCAATGTATGCAATGCATCAGTGTGTGTCGCGTACTGTCGGGAAGACCGTATGTGCCTACGGTAGGTTTCCGAGAGAGACCCATTGTTGTTGCTGGACTGAGGTCCTGCTTTACCCTGGGAGGGGATTTGTTGCATTGCAGATGTTGATATGACATGCTACTAGTATGATAGGTTAATTTACCGTACTGTTGCATTCATATAGGCGAGTTTGGCATACGGGATTTCCTAATGGGAAACTCAGGCATTGTTGTTTGATTCATGTTTCAGGACCACAGTAGGTTCAGTCGAGTGGTGACAGCGGACACACACATTTTGGGGCTAGGATCATCTTCAGACTCTTCGAGGTCGTTATGATTACTGACATTGTCTTTTCATGTATTGATGTACTCATATCTTTTGACAAACTCTGTTGTATTTGATGCACCGACTATTTATTTATATGAGTAACATTCCCGTTGATGAGTATTATATCGTGATCTCTTGGTTGTTTAAAATTTCCTAATTTCCACTATTTTCGGGATGTTACATTAAAACATTACAAATAAATAGAGGGTACTTAGCAAATATTACAATATGACGATATTTTAGCTATATCAAATATTCAAAATACACAGAAGAAAACATGTTTGCAGCTCTCAAAAACAACTTAGGCATTGACATTTTCCAATCTTGCTGATTTTAAAAGGCAGCTTTGCACTTCTTCAAATGAGAATTTTCACTATACTAAAATTAAAAAATTGCATGTATATCGATCTTTACCGAGCAGGCGGGCCTTTCATAGAGCTTACATCCAAAGGATTAGCTGCAATTGAAATTTCACGACTAGTCAGATTCTCATAAATCGTTGGAAAATTCCAGAAACTAGTCAATGTCCCCGTACTTATGGACGTACCATAACTTGTCTCGGTGTTGTTTGTTGACGTCCATCTCGAGCCAATATCAGGTGTGACAAGATTCAGACACTCTTTTAACAGCATCACCACTTCACTCATGGTTGGTCTCTGAAGGGCCACTGATGGAATACATGTAAGAGCAATTTCCAGTGCTTTCCAGGCTGAATTGTTGTCGTGCTTCCCTTGAAGTTTGTGGTCCACTAATCCGTTTAAGTCTCCTCTTTCGATATTTGGTTGGATCCACTGAACAATGTGTACTTTATGATCTCCTTCTTTGATAATTGCAGGAAGGCCTGTTATTAGCTCTAATAATACGATCCCAAAGCTGTAGACGTCACTTTTTTCGTTCAACTTGCTTGTCAAATGGTATCTACACAAAACATTGTAAGTTCAGGAATTTTAGCAAAATCGTTATTAAATTAACCAAATATCAAAGACTTAACCACTCTTTTATTTATGATTAAAATGAATCGGGAAACAAATATCAGCTTGATGTCATAAGAGGAATTACATCCTAATGCTGAAAAGGCCGAAATAGTTTATCCTCTGACATAGAGAGCCTAATTTGAACTTAGTTCGATAAAAATTATTTAAGATATTTCACAAAAAAGTTCAGACCCTTTTACCGACTCTTCTTGTCGAGTGGCATTTTACGAAATAAGCTTGAAATGCATGATTTCTTGATATTTTGACTTGGAAACTACTAACAAAGTTGAAAATAAATTTAGAAGAAACTTACTCGGGATCGAGATACCCTGCAGTGCCCATTATATTTGTTGTAACATGAGTCAAAACATCATCTTGGAAGATCCGGGACAACCCAAAGTCCGCAATTTTTGCCTCCATATTTTCATTCAATAGGATGTTGTCTGTCTTAATATCTCTGTGGACTATAGCTGGTTTGCAGCCCTTGTGCAGATATTCCAGTCCTGTAATTATGCACTTTCTAACTTAGAAATAAGAAAAAAGAATGATATGTTCTGCAAAACTTAGATGATATGTCATTGAAGTATTGTCCACTAGAGAAGAAAGAATATGGTAGACTTTAATTTGGAAATATGGATTAAAGAAAAGAAAATTCTGTGACTATTTCATGTAACCGAAATGTGCATACAATATGACATTACATAATTTAACAAATTCAGTTGTAGAACCTTGTGCAACTTCAAGGGAAATTCTCAGACGCTCGCTCCAAGGCAACACTGATTTCTTGCTTGCTTCTCCTGAGACAGGTCAATAGCCTCGTCAAGTAGTATAACGATCTTACGACGTATAGTTATGCTTAGTTTTTGTCATGTGACTGTCTAGTTTCCTTTTCAGTTTTACATGTAAATTCTAAAATCATTTTCATGTCTATTATGGTCTTAAGCGATATTATGTAAAAGTGTATAAGAAACTGCATCTTCTTGCTAATGGATCTATAAAGTCGTTATATAGTAAGTTTTTTCTCATGGACATTTGAGAGAATAAGAAACCTGTAAGATGACTTCGAAGGGTGCCCCCAGTCATGCACTCAAACACAAGCGCAAGATGGTTGTCATCAGTGCAGCATCCGATCAGGGGCACAAGATTCCTATGATGGATTCTTGTCAGAAGCTGAATCTGCTCGCAAAATTTAAAACATAACATTAATCATGTTCAAGCAAGAGTTGGGTCATTATGAGAAGTTCAGCTAAGTATTTATTTGAAGGAAAATTTGCCTCATTTTGGAATTCTTTTGATCCCTGAGATGATGACTGAGACAGCATCTTAACAGCCACAGAGTTGCCATTTCCTAAGACCCCATAATAAACCGTCCCAAAGCCTCCTTTACCGAGTACTTTCTCGAAGTTATTAGTTATGTTGACCAGATTGTTGTACGTATAATGTTTGCTTTCCGACTGGAAAGATGGAAAATGGAGGCTACTCACTTTAGATTCCACATTCCCCCCTGATTGGTTTTCATCTGAAAGAATTAAAAGAAAAAGAATTAACTGGTGACGATTAGTTACCGATCGTTTGTGTAAAAGACTAAAAGCCATATTACGAATTTGTTTGTATCAATGAGATTGGAGACATGCCTTTTTTGTTCCTTTTCAATTTCCATATTACAACAATCGCAATCAGAAGTAGTAGTAATCCAGAGGAAGTTGATGCAGCAACAATGGTTTTGATCTTCTTAGGCTTCGATGAAGTTTCGTCTTCAAAACTATCAGAAAAGGAACACAGTTTAATGAATTAACAAAAAATATTTTTTAGAAGAAATGTTAATATAAAACTAGACCTCAACGTTAGCGACCCAGATTGTGAGTCGGTTGCCTGTTAAATTTCTTTAAAGCCGAAAGTTATCATTGTGTCTTTTTCTTAATTTACAATGGTTCAAATGGTAATGTATTCACGTGGGTATTGTTTTTTTCTTACAAGAATGTTAGCTCTGGTAAGTTTCCAAACGAATCAGGAACTTTGCCTCCCAAGTCGTTCATCGAAAGATCTCTGAAGTCGGAAAATAGTATGCTTAGTTAATTTGTTGAAAGTATTATTGTCACTGTATACTATGGATGAGCAAGACACATGAGAAGATCAAGATCACTAAACTGTGAAGCTAAAAAAGAAATATGAAGCTTTACAGATTTTTAAAACATAGATATTTGCAGAAAATTAACTTACTTCTCTTATCTGAAAAACGTATTTGTATATTAACTTCAGTAAGTTTTTCTCCAAATTTATAAGTACTATTTGTCAATATATTATTACTGAGTTTCTACCCATTTCACTTTGTGATGTTTAGTTGAAAATATTCCTTTTCTCTCTTTTCTATCCTAGCTTTGACACTTAAATTATATTTTATAACTCAAAAGCCGTTGACAAATCAAATTCCAAAAAAGAAGCAACAAACCGACGAGTAAACTAACAAGTAGTGAAGCCCTGTAAGATTAGCGATTGAGGCAAGCAATTCACCACTTAGTCGCCCAGAAGAAAGATCCCTGAAATACAAAAAGAAAGCCCTGTAAGATTAGGGATTGAGGCAAGCAATTCCTATACATTGACTCAAATTTATCCAACTATTTATTTTATTATTACAGGAAGATAACTCTTTCTGGCAATAAATACTTACAGGTTAATTATCCTTGGTGGCTTGGAGGTATCATAGCTACACTTCAAGCCATCCCAAATTAAATCCTTGGGAGAACATGGATCACCCACCCAATTTCTCTTTATCTGGTAGCGTGATTTTATGTCCATAATGGCATCAACTGGATATCATTACACAAGCAGATATTCATGTAAACTTGTTAAGCTAAAAAAACCCTTCAACGCATTTTTGACCGACTTTTTATTTCATACAGATTTTGACTAGTTTGGAAGTGTTGTATCCAAAATGCCCTTGTCGACTGTTACATGAATTTTCACAAATATTACATGAATTCAACCAGATGTTACACTTACTTGGATAAAAATACTCCGAGTTCAAAGATATGTAATATAAGTTTAAATAAATAATAAATGAGTTCAAACATATGAAATATTGTTTAAACTTATGTAATATAAGACTGAACTCACATAATATTTGTTAAGTCTATGCAACATACTTTTAAACTCAACCACTTGGAGTATAACACTTCTGAACTAGTCCAAACATTCAAGAAATTAAAAAATGGCCTATATGTGTCAATCTGGATTGTAAGCAACACTTATGGTGAAAATCACGAAAAATAATACATTCAACCGACAACCACTTACCGTCTCCGCCGTCTGTGTTCTTTTCAGTCAGTGGACTGACAGTGTAAATCTCAAAAGCATTAAGGATTGGTGGAAGAGTAGAGTCATTTGTCTTAGAAATGGAGAATTCCAATTCCTTGTATCTGTGAGGGCCCTTATTCGTAATGGTTGTGATAGTCAAGTACTTCGGACTTACATTAGAAGACAAGACCTCATCATTAAGTTTGACATCGAATTTTCTCGATTCATTTGCATTCAGCAATTGTATCTCTGCAAAGTGCAAAAATATGTAGTATTTGGGCGGTCCGACGGCATCTTTCGTCCATTTAAAGTCCACAGTCCAACTAAAATCTATGGTTGAACCTTTTTTTGGTGAAACTGCAGTTGCCATGATGCTTGATGATGGATGATACAGATTGTTGTCTGTGTTGATTTTGTTGTCGGTGTCCAATGTTCTCCAGATGGATGGGGTGTATGGGACCCATATTCGATCAAATTCGTCATCTGGGTACCTGAATTTTCATATTTACTGCCATTTTTTAGCGAATTGTGAAACTCAGACTCCGAAAAATTAAGAAAGGATTGATCAAGTAGTCCGCAAATTGGATTTTATTTGTAATATTTTTATGAAAACTTCACCTTGATTTAGAGGACTACCGCATTCACGTTCTACATAGAAAAGATCTACATTTTGGTATCATAGTTATCGTTACATTGGTAACTTTCTGCCGGATTTCTCTTACACTAACCTTAGAAGTTCTCATTATGGTTTTCATGAAATTGGTGCCATTTTGGCTCTTCACCAAGAAAATAAATCCACTATTTTTCTTTAATAATTTCTTATCACAAAATCATTTCAACCTTTCGTTGCAACGAAAACTATCATGGTCTCGATTAAATTAGAGTATGTTGTATCGATTGCTATCACATTTATGCAGCATTGTCCTTTCGATAACAAAGACCCAATCATAAATAAGAAGTGCAAAAATATTTATTGACTCATTTCAATTTAGTCGATTGTAATCAACAAGCCAATAGAAAAGAAATATTTGACTGGATTGAAAACGGATAAACTGTTATGTTTCTTATGGGCAACATTTTTCCTATTGATTATTAGGAAAACATACAAGCGCCTGAATTTAAATTTGGCAAAATAAAATAAAATTACTGACCTGACTTTGTCAGCTCTTGTATCTCCACAATCCGTAGGACTATACAAGACCAGTGACTGATCTTCACTAATCTCCTTGTAAATGGAATCACTAATTGGTCTCAACTCAAGAGAGGATATAAAGGGCACTCCAACATTCCTATTCAACAGACAAACCGACACCGAGTTGGCAGCAGACACCGTTATGATCTCCGAATAATAATTGATCGACGCGTTCACGATCTGAGCATGGTACCAAAGATTTGGTCCCAAATACAGATCAAACTGAGGCAAAAGATTGTGCCCATCATAATTACCATACATAAAGAAGGCCCTGATCAGGTACTTCTTACCCTTCTCTGTTGGAAGATTGTAACAGTTTCTAGTCCCATTGGGGAAGCTTCTGAGGTCATTTGCTTGGAAATAATCTGCTTTATTGATGAATTCAGATGCAACTTTGTAGTTGACACCAGTGTTTATGAATTCAGTATCAGGAGCGTAGGTTAGCCCTGTTTTCTTGTCTGCATAACTGCTTTCATGACCACAATCTATGCTTATGAAACCTGTCAAATAAAATTCACACGCTTCCACTTGAACAACAAATTTCTAACAAATTTTAACATGGTTGGTCCCAAATATATGAAAATTCAGAGCTATATCATTGATTATGATTTACTACAATTTATGATTATCAAACCTGTAGAAAAATGACATGTCTCAATAAATTTTCGGAAAACTTTTAACATAGTTGGTGAGAAATATTATGAAAGTTAAACTCATAAGTTTGCCACAATCTATGCTTATGAAACCTGTCAAACTTTGTTTCCAAAAGCTTGGACATGTGTTGACAACATATATGTGGGAAACTTTTGACATGGGTCGTAAAATATTTGTGAAATACAAAGGCACAACTATATACATTTTGCCTACAATCTGAAACCTGTCAAATTTTGTCTGGAAAACTTTTTGACAAGTCCAAACATACTTTTTGGGAAATTCTCAGATGTGTAGTGACAGAATGAAGAAATAATCAGAGGAAATACCTGGTTGCTGCCCATGAGCCCAAAAAACAAGTGTTTGGAAGAGGAGTATATGAGCTATCAAAAGCATTCCTTTCATGACTTCTCAGATCAAACTCACTGCCAAGGGAAGCTATGAATGCTTGTTTGTCTCCACAGGATCCAACAACTTTTGTTGTGTGTGTTTTGGCAGGATAAAATCATTGCATAAATTGCACGTATCTGTCTATATGGATCCAAGTCGTTTAACCACACATCTTTCCACGCGGGTCCAGCATGGGAGTCCAGCTTGGATGGTTGGGTAGTGTGGTAATTTCACTCGAAGGTTTTGGCACCAAATCACGTGACCGTCTCTCTTGTACGATGCTGCAAAGACCTCACCTTTTCAAACTCAAAACCAAATTGTATACATTGAAATATCCTGTTGAAATCTGTGGGAGCAATTTGTCTTGAGATTTGACATATTTTGTTTGTTTTTTAGTTTTTTGTTGTTGTTCTTTTCTTGAAGAATAGATGGTTGGTTGCATTGAAATGAAACGGTTTCAAATACATTAATCGGTATGGTTTAGTTGACACTACTAATTTACTTATTATTTGATTTCCTTATTAATTCCTTAAAAACATATATGTTATGTGGTACACTACTATTGATGTGTGGCATAAATTGTGTACCAGACTGGTTGAGGACTAATTGGCTGAGATTGTGATTCAAGTTCGATTCTCCTTTCTGTAACAATCATAGTCGATGGGTTGCATATAACATCTCACCTTGATAATTAAAAGAAAAACTCGTGTATCTTTTTTTGTTTCCTCCCAATATATCACGTGAATCTAAACCCAAACAGTAATATATAAGTCTAGTGAGATTTATCAAGTAACAAGTCTAACGATAAGATAAATCTCTATGAGAGAGTTAGGACACCCACTACGGGTGCCCTTTACCCGAGCCGGATCCATCCCCTTAACAGGGAGGGGAAAATGGGCGGGGCATGGCCCCGGGCGGCCTGCCACCCGGGGCCGTGCCCGATGGTGTGGGCCAGACCATTGGCCCCTAAAAAAAATTAAAATTTGGTTTTTGGTGTGTGGATATTTGTTTGGTTGGTTATATATATATATATATATATATATATATACAGAAATATTACAATGAGACCAGGTCTCATTGTAAAAAAATGAGACCCCCTATTTTCCTCCCTCAGATCTAGATCTAACGGTTGGTTTATCTAACATTCAATTTATACAACCAAAGGGTAATACAGTAATCACACACACCACACCATTTCTCCCCATTTCTAACACCTCAACCATCCTAACTCTCTCGACCACCCTCACCTCCCTGTCCTTCACCTTCCCCACTACCCTGGACCTTTACGCTTGGCCGAAGATCACCTGCTCCGGCGACCGGATCACTGCCATCCAGCTCGACAACCCCTCCTTATCCAGCACTCTCCCGTCCCTCTCCAACCTCACTTACCTCACCCACCTCGAGCTCCAGGAGAACCTCCTCTTCGGGCCCCTCCCGGACCTCTCCGGGCTGAAGTCCCTCCATGACCTCCTTCTACACGGAAACCACTTTTCCTCCATTCCCATTGGCTTCTTCGGAGGCATTTCCTCTCTCCTGGCTTCTTCGGAGAATTTATCTTAGCTATTCATTGTGTTGACCCAATTCAGTGTGTGTGGATTGCACAGTACCACTACCGCCATCATCATCTCTTTTGTCTCCCCTGTTCCAACACTTTCATCACTTTCACCAAACACAACACCATGCCGGAAAACGGCGGCGTGAACGGCGACGACGAGAGGGAAGAATCCGAATTGGACTCAGGAGAGGAAGAGGAGGGAGTAGCGGAGGAAGAGGAGGAGCCGAGGTTGAAGTACCAGAGGATGGGAGGGAGCATACCTTCGCTCCTCTCCACCGACGCCGCCTCCTCCATCGCCGTAGCCGAGAGGATGATCACTCTCGGCACGCACGACAGCACCGTCCACATACTCGATTTCCAAGGCAATCAGGTAACCTTTCGATCTCCGTTTCTTCGGTTCGATTTCGTGGATTTGTGGAGCTGAAACGCTTTTTTGATCATTGAGTTTGTAATTTCAGAAAGTGGACTTCGTTTTGGCTTAATTTTGTAATTTCCTCCCCTGGTTGATTCAGTAGGCAACAAAGTAGCACAACTTTGCTTTTTGTTGATTATTATATAGCTGATTGCAAGTTTTTTGCTTGATTGAATTGGTCTGTAGTTTGCAATTTCTTCGTACTCAGCAGATTAAAAATCAGGTTCGGTGTATCTGAGGCAATTATTATTAGCCAATGAGATTGTGGGTGATCTTTGCACATTAGGTCCTAATCCTAGAAACAAAATGTTTTTCGAATTCACTCTAGGATGGTTCCTCCATGGTCAGGGAGTTTTCTTTTATGCTCCCACACTTGATGTTCCTCCATTTCCACCAAAAGTAGAACAAGTCTGTTCTTCAACCACTCACTGTTGTTATAGTTGCTGATTTTGACTTTTATTCTCGTTTTGGTGGATTTTGGTTTTAGTTGGTGGTTTGTTGGGCTGGTGTTTGAAAAAGAAAATTATTGCTGTAATGGGGAATTGAATATGTTGCATTCCATTTCAATGCATGATAAGGTGATCAACTATATTTGACTGTTATCTTGTGTTTTTATGGCTCTTGTTCATATATATTTTTGGTGGAATTTGCGTAACTTGATCCATGCATACATGACAACAAATCTGGTGGCTAGAAAGCATCTTGAGTTTTTCACTGAATTTTGAGCTTAAACTTCATTTCAATCAAAAGAAGCATGAATTATTTCTAAGAAATGTTGTCAAAAGCTATGTCTTAAAGTCAAGGTTTTACCATCCAAATGGGAAAAGACCCAGCAAAACAAGTCCTAGTGTGACGATTGGATTAAAGGAATCAAAATTTTACTTTTCAAAACAAGGATTAGCAAGGATTACGATAATGGATTTTCTTTACTATATTTCATTTCTCTCTTAGGTTTGATATATATCAAACCTAAGAGAGAAATGAAATATAGTAAAGAAAATCCATTATCGTAATCCTTCTGCAGTTGGCCTGTCTTTATTATGTAAATTTTTATATATTTCACAAGATACCCTAGAAAGAATTAAGCAAGAAGAATACGTTTTGGTGTGGATTTGGATGGTTTTGGGGGTTTCGGAAATGAATCTGGTAATGATGATGTTGTTTTCGGTGTATTAAGTGTTGAATGTGGTGCATTTGTGGGATTTTTGTTTTTTTATGTGCTAATTTGTTGTTTTGCAGGAGAAATTGAATATAAAAAATAACACTTGAAAACAAAAGGTTATTCTTCCATTAAGGTTTATAAACTTTTTCACAAACAATGGTTCATGCTTAAATTATCATTCTTATCCCTAACTATGAAGGTTTTTTGCAGAAAACAGAGAAAGACAAAACTGAGAGGAAAAAAAAATTCAGCCTATCCTCTTGGCAATAGTTTGTTATTCTTGTTGCTTGCTAACCATTTCTACATGTGTTGTAATTATTTTTAAACTATGCATTTTTCTGTGTAAAGTACTATACTTGTGTAATAAGTTATATAAATTTCATACTTTTGTTTATAATTGTATTTGTTGCTATGATATATAAAGTAATGTATTTTCTGTTATGCTTGTGTATTATGATTATATTTGGTTATTTAATAAACTTTTATGCTTGCGTATTGAACAAGGTATCTGTGTATTAGAATTGGATTGTTGTGTAATATACGATTATGCTTTTGTACTAAACTAGTGATATATTTAAATTTGCTATGTTTGTCTAGCAGGGTTGTATTATAGATATGTGCGTTCGATACACAACATTATAAGTTTAATACATAACTATATGTGTGTTCGATACATAACATTATAAGTTTAATACATAACTATATGCTTTCAATACACAATTGTATCTTTTTTATTACACAACCGCTACTTCTCTTAAGTTTAATATACAATCCCATCATCCCAACTACTCCATCCGAAATGAACCACACTTAAACCCCACTTCTCCCAAACATGATGGACCGACCAACTCGTACCTATACAGAGCGTAATCTCGATGACTCAACCCATGTTGCATCTGCACGGACTTCAAAAGCTGCAAAATTGAAAGAAAAAACCAAAAAGATCAAATCTTTCTATACACACACAGAGGGAGAGAGGAATTTCTCATGAGTTTTTGTGTTTTTTTTAATAACTTAATTTAATATGCTAGTAGCTTTCTATGTAGCAACTTAGAATGTGATTAGCTAATTTGGGAGTGTCATGTTGCTTTTCAAATTTGAGTAGCAATTGCTATCATGGTTTCACTACACTAGTGTTTTATGTTTTCAACACCGTGATTGTCACACCTTTTAAGTGAAGTTTAGGCTTCAAAATATGGTTATTTTATATATAAGTTCAAGAACTCTTTAATTTATAAAAATTATTATTAAAATACACAATTGCATTATAAGTTGAATATAATATTGTTTAGTATGGTTTAGCTTGTCTATTGGATATTTTAGTTAGAGAACATTTTGGAAAAAAATATTATTAAAATACACAACTGTATTATAAGTTTAATATACACAACTTTAAATGTTTAATATACATTTACATAATTACAATACACAACCACATCACTTTCGTAAATAAATCTTCCAGTGAATACACATCTATATGCGTTCAATACACAACAGAATACATTTAATACAGTTGGTTGTCGTCGGAGAGGAAGAAGTGAGCAGCATATGATTCTAAAAGAGATACGTACATAAACATGAATTGCTGATCCTTGTTGAGGAAAGAAAGTAGACGGAGGGTTCATGTTGTTGTGCATGATATGGGAGTTAAGGCATTGATTGGTGTTGGGGGAGAGGGGAAATGTTTGATTTTGTATATTTTTGTGATCAGACAAATAAATAATTAATTGAAGTCAACCTCCAGTGAATACACATCTATGTGATTTCAATACACAACAATATATGTTTAATACACCAATATCTCATTTCAATACACAACAATATCATTTTATTACACAAGTTCTCCAGAACGTATAACCAGATCTGAACACTACACCTGACAGTGACTAAATTACTATAGCAAAGCATATTTTTATATAAGAAAGAGAGAAAGAGGAAAGAGAGATGTCGGAGATAAAAATGACATGGAGCACTCTACAAAACTGCATCATTTTCTTAAATAAAACTTCCAGTGAATACACATCTATATGATTTCAATACACAACAATACATGTTTAATACACCAATATATCATTTCCATACACAATGGTATCATTTTATTACACAAGTCCTCTTGAACGTATAACCAGATCTGAACACTACACATGATAATGACTAAATTACTATAGCATGACATATTTTTATATAAGAAATAGAGAGAGAGAGAGAGGAAAGAGAGATGTTGGAGATAAAAATGACATGGAGCATTCTACAAAACTGTATCGTTTTCTTAAATAAAACTTCTAGTGAATACACATCTATATGCGTTTAATACACAACAGTATATGTTTAATACATCAATATTTCATTTCAATACACAACGGTATCATTTTATTACACAAGTTCTCCGGAACGTATAACTGGATCTGAACACTACACATAACGGAAATATGTATTAGAAAAAATGATTTTTCGTAGAATCATGCAAGTCTACAAACTTGAAGGTGGCGACGATTATCTCACAAATCTATAGATCTAAAAATGGTTTTTCCGAACTATAGTCCGTAACAAGTTGGATATAACTACCTTTCTCGTTTTTAGGCATAAAAAAGAATCTTTGAAAGGAACAAAAACGGAGCTAAATTGCGATTAGAGAACAAATCTGTTTTTTATTTTCCTAGAAAAAATGGAATTTGGAGTCCATATTGGAGGGAATGCGAGAAAGAGTAATAATCTGTAAGTGGTAAAAGGAATATTACGAAAATTGGATTTGGATTTGGAAAAAAGACAACGAGATCGGAGATCGGAAGGAGACGTGCCAACTCCGACATATTTTGGAAGGTTGTTGGAGGCATCACGCGTGGTTGGGTGCGATTGGAAAGGACCGAAGGAGGGGAGGAAGAAGGAGGACATGATGGGTTACGATGGGAAGGAAAGAAGGAACGAAGGAGGGGAGGAAGTAGGAGACGAGGAGATTACGAAATTATCCTTTTCATCTTTCACCGTTAGATTTGATCTTGATGGTGTATGCTTGTGGTCTCATTATATTAAATTGAGACTTCGTCTCATTCTAATACCACCCTATATATATATATATATATATATATATATATATTACAATTAAATATGTTTTTGTAAATCTGTTTTTTAATTTATATTAATCTTACTTTGTGTTGATATAATTTTTTGTTAATCTTCGTTTAATTTAAATTAAATTAATTAAATTACAATCCTTCCGGACCTCCTCTCACCACCAAAATCAACCCTTGAAACACAAACATATGTTTGGAGCCTTGGCTAGTAATTTCCTCCTCTAAACTTCAAAGAAGACACCCACCGACAAAAATAATCGCAAACCTCTCACAACAAAATTAGAAAAACCAAAAGCAAGCATCGAAAGTGACGGAGATGCGTCGCGGTAGAAAAATACAAGGAGTTGCGGTGGAGGCCGTAGTTGACGCCTGGTCGAGGAGGAGGGGACCAAGAGCTACGAGAGAGTTGTGGTTATACAAGCTTGCCGACGGGCTAAGAAGAGAGCCTTGAAGGAAACAAAGGAAGCTTGCCGACTCACTCTTAACAAGAGATATTAAATGTTTTTATTCATGAGTTTTGAAATTCAAACTTTAAATAGATATGCTACGTGGAGGTTAACTATTAACAAATCACACTCCACGCGAGACGCTTGAGAATTAGTAGCGTGGGAAGTGAGGTAGAATGCTACTTATCCATTTGTTTAATAGTGTATTAGTGTGGTAGATATCAAACTTCTCATTCGTAGTCTTAATCATGGTCCAAAATCACAAATTTAATTTGATAAGTGGGAAAAACATTTTTTCTTGGATATAATTGTAAATAACCCGATTAATATACTTATATTTAATGATGAACAATAAAGTCTCAAAAGGACAACCAAGAATTAGGACGCAAATAGATAACTAGATATACATTATATGCGGCTGCAGTGAATTTCAGTAGAGGGTTTAGGATAACGATATCATTTCATATTCGATGAGGTACGGACGCAAACACAGACACAATATATTGATTTTTATGTTTTTTATTGATGGAGGTACAAATACGTTTAACGAGTGTTAATATTTAACGGATTTGGATAAGCCTATTTTGATTGGAAACGCTTAGCTGCTAGGTTTAATTTGTAACTTTTTATTCAAATATATGTTAGATTAAACGTGATTTAAGTGGATTTTCCACAGGATTATACTTCTACAGTATATATTCGTTATATTCCTATGTTAATATTCTATTATGCAATTGAAACTTACTTAATTAGTAGCTAAAATGTCCAGTATGATGCAAATATATGTACGTATTTTCCGTTGCATCCTTAGTGTATGCCTTCTTTTTTTCTACAAATTATGCGTCATATCAGTAATTATTTTCTCTAAGGACATAAATTTGCCACTTTCACATCCATGGGTTGTTTATATCCTTGTTCCCATCAAATATAGACTCATACTCCATATCAAATTTGTTGCATCCTAAGCTACGAATCATGTTTGCTCAATGGTCTTGGATAATTTCATAGCTTTTTAAACAATAAAACAATGCCAACTATTTTATTTATTCCTTAATTACCCTCCAAACTGATATATACTTTCAAATCCGTTCTCACGATTAATCATAATTAAAATCTGGACATTCCTCTCATGCTTATTATGATGAAAAAATAAGAATGTTTCTAAATTTCATTACATATTTAGTTGAAATTATCCTAGGTCAAACTTAACCTTAAGATGACTGAATAAGGCACAGTTGAAAGTTTCATCAAATTTGAGGACACTAAGATATTGTGGAACTTTATGTTTTTAGTTTATTAAATTATTTTGGAGGGTGTTTTATGAAATTATCTTTTTTCTATAAAAAGCAATGCAATGTTATAACCGATTTTTTGGTAAACATTATTCAATATAAGTAAACTGTTTATAAAAAATATAAACAGAATGTGTATCGCGTTAATAGTTTTGCTAATATTCCACAGTTTTACCATGCTTTGGGACGTATGGATTATAATTCTACTAAATGCAATCTAAGCGCGACGTTCAAGAAATTGTCGAAATATTCCTTAGATTTGAGCTCATGTCACCAAGTACAAGTAGTGTGACCACAACCTAATTTTGACTAATACCTCAGATGCCAAATCTCATTTTAGCTTTTGGATTTTCACATTCCTGCTTCTTTGGTTTAATTACCAAAAAAACCCTACTTGACTTAGAGATAAGTAACCGTGCAAGCTTAAGCAAGTCTATTTATATATATTTGCCACAAAAACAAATCAAGAAAATTCACGCTCATAAGTCATAACTTTCCACTAATTGTCTTCTAAACTTTCGATACTTTTAGAGTTGTAAATAACACACTGATGGTTAGATATTAAATATATTAAATTAATATTTTAACAACCACTTTATTTGTTCTCGATCTTTTCAAAGTCAACTTGGTTGCTGATATTCCACATCAATGTTGTCATTAGTCAACGTTTATTAAAAGTCAACAAATGACATATTCAACATTTTCTTGCACTTACTTTCATGAAACTTTATTACTAACTTGTTGTCATATTTTAATATTGTTATTTTTTAAAAACATATATATTTTCATTATATTTCGCGTTTGCTTTTCTAAAATATTTTATGATTTAAGCAAACGATGTGCTTATCTCTACTCGCTCGTGCCATTATCAACTTGGATTTGGCAACAACCATTTTCAATATCCATTTAGGGTCATTTTTATGATTTGGGATTATTCGGATTTTCTGCTAAAATTTTAGTTGCTCGAATGTATTAAAAATATACTCAAGTTAACTGTCTTTACAATAAAATTAAAAATATAATGTTAGTTTCTTAAAATCTATAATTGTTGGAAGCAAAGAAAAAATGAAAACAAGTAAAACAAACAATATTTTAAAGATAAACAGTGGTTAACTTGTAAGTTATGATTAAATAATTATAAAATGGGAAAGTTTTGGTATATAAAAATACTTGCGTCTTGCAAATTGTATTTTTTTTCTTGTAAAATGTATGCTTTAATTTTGTTGTTGTTAATTATTAATAATTAATTGTGTGTATTTATAATTATTATTTGACTAATTGATCTATATATTTCTAAATTTCATAATGCCCAAATTGTAAAAACAAACATTAGATAACGGTCGGCCAAATATATTGTTTTCATTAGTTATCATAAATCAACCAACACAGTTTAGAATAAAGCGTACAACATAGTATCGTCAGATAGTGACCAAATTTTACCTTTGAAAACTTCTTTTTTTGACGTATGAATTAGTGGAAAAAAAAGCTTTGATATTATAATTAATGTCACAAAAATGTTGAAACATTTGACTCACTCGATAAACTTAATCAATTTCACATGCATGCTTGATGCTACACTAATTCACACTAGCATAAACCATCAATTTTAAATAATATCACACTTGTTCGGTCATATTATGAGCTCATTTGTGTTTAGTTGTTAGTGAAAATTTATATTTCAGAATGGAAGGTCATAAAGAATATTGTTAGAGTTGTTTAGATGTTCATCAAGTGCTAGTGTTTCTTAAGAGATTGATTTGCTAGAGAAAACATGAGATTCTAGAAATTGCTGCTCACATTTCATCTGCTTCAAAATTGATTTATAATGTTATTATGCTTAGGTGTATCCATCAAATTCAATTCAAAGAGGTTCTAATTGTATACCAAAGTATATTATCACAAAATTAGATATCTAAAAGACTATACACTTAAAAAGAACATCAAACTAAAACTATATATCTTCTAAATGGAGGCTCGAATTAGACCTCCCATTTTCTTGGAGAAATAAAACTATCCTACCAAATAGGTCAAGGTCAATCATCTAATATCAGTTAAGGAAAAGATTTGTGTTAAATGACTTCAATTGAATTGGTCGACACCCATGATTCAGAGGGTGTTTACAATATTCGTGTATATCATGATCATTATTAAAAACAATCATGTTCTCTTGACCTTATAATTACTGTGTTCACATGAATAATAGACCAGGTTACGGTTAGAGAAACATGTTTTCGGGATTCCCTACCAAGACTTAAATTCTTAGATCTTATACACAAATAATTGTTTTACAGCCACATACCCATGTAGTAATTAATTAGCACTTTTTTAGAGCGTTTATAATTTCTATAACCAAATCAATAAGGCATATCAACCACCCACAACTGCATAAACCTCGAATATTATAAAGACCACTGGTTATCAGAGCAGACGTAAACTCACGTCACACCTTTCATGTTCTTAAGAACCAATTTGATACATTTCTTGTAATGTAGTCATTAGTGATGAACTTATTATGCATATTATGAAACGTAGCATTCAAAAAGTCAACATCAAATCTAACTTTGACATTAATTAGCATTGGTAACCAACCAATTACAACGTAGTTGGAGCTAATCTAGATCGTAGATCCAAGGTCATACATCAAATAAAAGTCAACGAAACAATTGCATCGTGATGTTTTCTTAAAGTAAAACTCATTGAAGAAAGTTAATTAACATTGTGTTTAGTAGGGAGGGATAGTTAGCGCCCAACATTGTGCTTTAATTGTGTTTAGTTAGGGCCGTTGGGGGTCGGAGTCTCAGCATGCACATTGTCAATGAAGGGAATGTTTTCTAAAAGTTTTACTTTTAAATGTCAATTATTATGAATTGAATGAGAAATCATTTTGTTCCTTGTTTATGTTATTCGTCTTTTAGAAGTGTTAAGGAAGAGACTCTTGGTCCTTAACCGTAGAGCTCTAAAAGATATTGGTTTACATAAAACAAAAAAATATTCGCAATCATGGTAATTAACATGTAACATTAATTACCGAGTTAAGATTGTCGTGTTGGTCATAGATCATTGTAGCTCTACAAGTGAGTGACAACACGGGTATCCAAAAGAGGAAAATATTACTTTTGTATACGGAATAGACCTAATAAGTAAAACATTATAGAATTGTGTTTTCTGTGTCATTGATGTTTTACTGTGTCTTTGGTCCTTTGATATGAGACTTATATCCGATCACTTAAGAATTGCTTAATTAGACTAGTGTCTTGAGCTATCGATGAGTGTAGTGTAAAGGCATTGGTTGGTTAAGTATGACTTTTGTTGGAGAAGATAGTTAGTCAAAAGATTATCATTGCCCCTCTTAATTGAGTGATGATATTAGTGGGCCCCTTGATAAAGCAAAATTATAATGTGCACAATGTGATTTGAGTTAAGTCACATATTTATAACTAGCTTAAAGAGATCAAGAAATGAATACTAATACAAAGATGACACAATACTACTTTGTGTGTATTCTTAATATCATGAGGCAAGGGACGGACACAAGTGCTGCACTCCATCACTAAATGGATCGGGTTTTGGTTCGAGTGGAATTAAGACATCTAACTAATTGGGAGCTATAATGTGTAGTTAGATACCGCTTATTGCTTGTGATATTAAGCTCTTAATATATCACTGTCAACTTAGTCTAGATCCTCACATAGGTCACACCACAAAACTGGGAAACAAGAAATGAGGATTTTGAGTTCATAAGGTGTGTCGGGTTTCATGTAGAAAATATGACACATGTGGTGAACAAGCAAAATCAAAATTATGTTGTGATTAATAACATAATCAGAATCTAAATTAAAATCATATGTGATGTAAATATTATAAGGTGCAATGATTTATCATTACATAGGATAATATGTTATATAAGTTGTAAACTTACTACTAATCCTGAAGGGGTTTGTAGATAGATTCTCAACGTCTTTGGATCATCAAGAAGTTTTAGAGAACTTCTAGGTATGAATTTCGGAGTCTATGTTTGTTTTAATAAAGTTTTGAAACTAGTTATTGAAACAAAATGATGCATGCATGAAATAAATCATAGAAAATTGTAATTGATCCTTATTGTGTATAAAAATGTCGAAAATATATATGTGCAATTAAACTAGAAATCCTACAGTGGTATCAGAGCTTAGGGTTCAATTTTCTAATGATTTGAAACTATAAACAAATTTAGTTTACCATCTAGGGTTCGAACAATTCGATTTTCCGTTTTTTCGGTCTTTAAATGTTTTGTTGGAATAATTATTTGTAATAATTCGTTTGGAATGTTTTAAGTGGTTTAAAACATGCTATGTAATTATTAGAATTATGATTTAGACATAAGTCTAACTTGCAATAATTTCGTTTTAAGCATAAACGATTGTTTTGTAAGAGAATCAACAAAACCGAAAAACTGTGGTTCGTCTTTCCGTTTAGGAAATTGGATGGACAGCGGTTCAAAATTATTTTTGAACTTGTGGATGGATGAAAAACTTTTTTCAAAGGATTTCAAAAAAAAATTCAAAGAATTGTTTAGGATTCTAGATGATTGATAAACTAGGTTATATAGTTTATAGCAATATTGCGTGCATGGATGCTCGGGTTGTCTTTGCAGGAATTGTGAGTTTATATGATCCAAATCAGCAACTATGAATGTATATAATTATAATTATACAGGGGCTTATTTATATGTAAAAGTCAAATTCTCTTGTTCTATCTTTAGATAATTGCATTTGCATTTGAGAGGTTTTTCATAGGACTTGCACTAGTCGGATTTTTATCGAATGTGAGGAGCATGTTTATTTTCTGTAAAATCTACATCTCCGGTGCAAGAGGAAGTCGCCGTTGTAGCGCATCGATCGAGGATCGAAGATCAGGGATCGAGGATCAAGGATCAAAGGGAACATATAAACTCACACGATGTGGATTGTGTGAATGGTTTAATTTCTGTTTTTAATTTCTACTATGCATGTGATGAATGTGATTGAATGTTAGGATGTGTATGAATGATAATATGCATGATAACCTAAAATTCTGAATCACATGTTAATATATGAAATTGTCCAACAAAATTAAGAGTAATTTTCCTTCTTATTTCATCCACTAGCAGACATTGATCAAGAGATACTCTGCTCGCCCTTAGCGGGAGATAGCTCCCTCCATCTTTGGGAATAGTGGGAGATATAATGGTTGTCTATTGTTGTGTCACGATTAAATATATGAGGTGTGTTTCACCCTAGTGAACCCCAAGTATGGTTGGTTGTGAATACAATGGATAAACGTATCTCGTATCAAATGAAAATAAGTTTTCTTAACATTACCTAGAGCTCTCGCTCGGTTTTGGGAAAAAGTTTTTCTTACGAGGATAGGTCATATTCCCTCATAATTAAAACGACAAGAATCACAAGAGTTTGAAGATGCTAATATTGCTAAAATTCAAAAAGGTTGTGATTAGAAAGAGTTTTTCTTACCTTGAAATTGTGATATATTCGATAGCCCTTAGCTAGTCTATATTGCAATTGATAGGATCTTGGATTACTACATTTACGGGCAAAAAATTTATTTGCAGTATTTACATTTATATTCCATATATATGTATGTGTTTTAAAACATAAAATTGACATTAAAATCCTGTATAATTTATTTTGTAGAAATGTCTAATATCCAACCAATTGTGGGATCTATGATCGAAAAGAATCCTTTGCAAAATGATGGCTCAAACTTCATGAAATGGCAACTCAATCTTAATATCGTGTTGAGGTTTGAAAAACTATCTCATATTTTCGATGGTGAAATCCCAAAATTGAATGAGAAGGCAACCGGGAATGAGAAAGAGGCGATAGCCAAGTGGGAAGACCAAGAGAACCAAGTTCACGGTCTAATGTTGGCATCCATGGGTGACTCGCTTCAATCGAAATACTTGGATTCAAAACCCAAGAAGACCATGGAAGCTTTAACAAAAATGTTCATGGATAGTGCCCGAAAGGAGCGCTATAAGATCACCATCGCACTCACAAGGTGGCACATGGCGGAGGGAACATCGGTATCCGTGCATTTTCTCACGATGCAAGGATACCTTGAGAAATTGTCGAAGCTCTCTTCTCCAATGCCCGAGGACATTGCCGAAGATCTGATTCTTGGCTCTCTAGCCCCGTCCTTTAAGGATTTTGTGATGCACTATCATGTGCATGAAAAAGGGGTGAGTCTTGAGGAGCTTCACAACGCTCTCAAAATGGCAGAAGTTGACATGGACAAGGGTCGGGACAATCAGGTCCTAGCCGTCCATGAGATGAGCAAAATGATCAACAAAGGTAAATGCAAATTTACCAAAGATACGTCAATCAAAAGCAAGGGAGTAGGAGGTGCTCATAGGAGTACCTCAAGGGAGAAATCTTTCAAATCTCCAACTCCCAACACGGAGTGCTTTCACTGCAGTGAAAAGGGACACATCCGACCTAATTGCCCCAAGTACAAGGAAGACCTTGAAAATTGGATGATTGAACGTAGGCGCCCGAGAAACATCGTAGGTATGTTTGTTATTGAGATAAATTTAATCACCTCTGTCCTTGATTTGGTAATGGTTACCGGATCTTGTGCTCACATAATTTTGATGTGCAGCTATTGAAGGATAGGAAGGAACTCGTGGAGAACGAGATGATATTGAAGATCGGAAATAGTACAAGCATAGCTGCGATTGTACAAGGTTCTATGGAACTTCAATAGTCTAATGATTTAAATTTATGTTTTGAAGAATGTTTATTATGTGTCTTCGATTACCAAGAACTATTATGTATCATGTTTTTATATGGATAACTTAATATATATTTCTAATTCTTGCTTGTCTATATCGAAGAATGGAATTCTCTATGCAAATACATTCGTTTGGAATGACTTCTATTTGCTTGAAATGAATAATAAACAAACAATAACAAAAAGAAACTAAGATAACTCACGTGAATGATTCATTCTTATAGCACTATCGGATTGGTCAAGTAAATGACCAAGAGACCTTTCAAGAAGAAAGGAACGAAAATGAATGACTAATTGGATATGATACGTTCTAATGTATGTGGTCTGATAAGTACAAGTGCAAGAGACGGTTTAAGGTACTTCATTTTGTTCACGGATAACTATAGTCATTATGGCTATATTTGTCTAATGGAAAACAAAAGTGAATTCTTTGACAAGTTCAAGGAATTCGAGGTTGAAGTAGTGAACCGACTCAATAAGAATATTGAGTCTCTACGAAAGGTTCGTAGGGGTGAGTGCTTAGGATACCTAATTTGACTCATTCCTAAAGTAGGAATAGGATATTGCTCGACATGGTTCGATCAATGATAAGTCAATCTAAATTGCCTATTTACTTTGGGAATTATGCACTACAAGAAATGACAAACTCGCTAAATAATGTTCCATCCAAATCCGTGGAGAAAATGGCTTGTGAGCTATGAAGTTGAAAGACACCTAAGCTCAACTTTCTCGAGATTTGGGGTTGTGAGGTCTACGTCAAGGAATTGATGTCGAAAAACCTTCAACCAAAATCGGATAAGTGCTTCTTTATAGGTTATCCTCGTGTGATAAGAGGATACTACTTTTAGTGTATCACCTACAATCGAAAGATTGTAGAGAGAGATATGGTTTTTCTAAAATTTCTGGAAAAGAGAGAAAAGTAGTGGGAGTAGAGTTAAGCTTGGGGAAACTCAAGATACTCTACAAGATCATGATGTGAATGTTGCATTCAAAATCATGAAGGCCCAACCGAGATTCATTTGGTTAGTGGGAGCATGAGCGAGAGATCCTTACAAGAAATTGTGAGAGAATCTCAATCATCCTCACTTAGTGTACGTTCGAGAGTCGAACGTGAACCTATTCCTCAAGAAATTGTGGAAGAAATTCGAGAGACACGAGAAGAACCAAAAGAATAGAGAAGGTCGACGAGGGAAAGAAAGAAACCCAATAAGTATGCGGGACTTCATGAGATCGTGGTACTAGATACCAAAGATCCCTCGACCTTACAAGAAGCAATGGAAATGGAAGACTCCAGACTATGGCTTAAGGCCATGGAATCCGAAATAGAATCAATGTATGACAATCAAGTATGGAACTTGATTTGCCTTCCTCAAGAGAAAATGTCATTTAGTATAAATGAGCTTTTAGGAGGAAGATAGACATGGATAGTAACTTGACAACCTACAAAGCAAGGCTTGTAGCAAAAGTTATACTCAAATTCAAGAAATTGACTTTGATGGAATTTTTGAGAGGTTGTCATGTTAAAATTTGTTCGGATTATGCTCACTATTGCCACATTTCACAATTATGAAATATGAAAGATGGATATCAAAATGGCGTTCCTTAATGGGAACTTGGAGGAGGATATGTACATGGTACAACCTCAAGGTTTTGATGATCCAAAGAATAGCGAGAAGATATGCAAGTTTCAAACATTTATGGATTGAAGCAAGCATCGAGGAGTTGGAACAAACGTTTTGACGAAGAGGTGAAGAAGATTCACTTCATTCAAAGTAAAGGAGAACCTTGTATGTACAAGGAGATTAGTGGGAGCCATGTAGTACTTCTGATCTTATATGTCGATGACATATTGCTCATGAAAAGATATGGATGAGGTTCAATACATCTTGAGAAATTTCATTGAAATCGGCATGTTCAATGAAAAGATATGGATGAGGTTCAATACATCTTGAGAATCAAGATACATTGAGATACATCTCGTAGACTCATTGGCTTCAGTCAACGTGCATACATTGACAAGGTCTTGGAAATGTTCAGGGTGAACAATTCTGATATGGACAATATGCCAATAAGTATGAGTATAGGTGTGCAACTCAAGAAGTCTCAACATGCTCAATCACGCAAAGACTTGGAGTACATGAAGGTATCCCTTATGCTTCAGCAAAAGTAAGGACCATGTACACGATGACTTGCACAAGACTCAATATCTCGTATGCTCTAAACGTGACAAGTAGTCACCAATCCAACGCAAGTCCTAATCATAGGATTGCGGTCAAGAATATTCTGAAGTACCTTAACCGGACTAAAGATAAGGTTCTTGTTTATGGAGGACAAATGAGAAAATAGTCGAGGGCTATTTTGATGCAAATCTCATAGGGATTCATGACAATAGGAGGTTGGAATGATGATGCGTCATCATTATCGAAGGTGGAGGTATGAGCTAGTGTAGTTAGGAGTAATATCACTACAGCTAACTCAATCACCAACGAAAGACAAAATAAATAAATGGGTGGACACAACAGTGACACAACTGATCCATTCAACAAACCTTCATACCAAGCTAAGAGACGAAATATATTTTGAGTCCATGGATCTGAGGTTCCATGTGGATTGGCTTGATAAGTGATTTGAGAAGGTTACCCAAGTTATTAATGTTTTATGTATTAAGAATGTATGTGAAAGAAAACTTTGATAACAAGTGGGAGATTGAAGGGAATGTGTTCTAAAAGTTTTACTTTTAAATGTCAATTATTATGAATTGAATGAGAAATCATTTTGTTCCTTGTTTATGTTATTCGACTTTTAGAAGTGTTAAGGAAGAGACTCTTGGTCCTTAACCGTAGAGCTCTAAAAGATATTGGTTTACGTAAAAAAAAAAATATTCGCAATCATGGTAATTAACATGGAACATTAATTACCAAGTTAAGATTGTCGTGTTGGTCATAGATCATTGTAGCTCTACAAGTGAGTGACAACACGGGTACGCAAAAGAGGAAAATACTACTTTTGTATACCGAATTGACCTAATAAGTAAAATATTATAGAAATGTGTTTCTGTGTCATTAATATTTTACTGTGTCCTTGGTCCTTTGATATGAGACTTATATCCGATCACTTAAGGAGTGCTTAATTAGACTAGTGTCTTAAGCTATCAATGAGTGTAGTGCAAAGGCATTAGTTGGTTAAGTATGACTTTTGTTGGAGAAAATAGTTAGTCAAAAGATTATCATTGCCTCTCTTAATTGAGTGATGATATTAGTGGGTCCCTTGATAAAGCAAAGTTATAATGTGCACAATGTGATTTGAGTTAAGTCACATATTTATAACTAGCTTAAAGAGATCAAGAAATGAATACTAATACAAAGATGACACAATACTACTTTGTGTGTATTCTTAATATCATGAGGCAAGGGACGGATACAAGTGGTGCACTCCATCACTAAATGAATCGGGTTTTGGTTCGAGTGGAATTAAGACATCTAACTAATTGGGAGCTATAATATGTAGCTAGATACCGCTTATAGCTTGTGATATTAAGCTTTTAACATCACTGTCAACTTAGTCTAGATCCTCACATAGGTCACACCGCAAAAACCGGGAAACAAGAAGTTTGATTTTTGGTTCATATGATGTGTCGGGTTTCTTATAGAAAATATGACACATGTGGTGAACAAGTAAAATCAATTATGTTGTGATATATAACATAATTAGAATCATGATAAATTCATATGAGATGCATATATTATGGGGTGCAATAAATTATTGTTGCATAGGATAATATATTGCATAAGTTGTGAATTTGCTAAAACCCCCTAAAGTTCAAATTTTGTTGGAAATAAATCCAAAATTTGAAAAGGCAAAATCGGGTAAAAGTTCGGTAATCCGTTTATGGTTCGGTCGACCGAAGGTTCTGTGGATCGGTCAACCGAACGTGGTACGGATGGTCAGAGTTAGTTGACCGAACTTGACTAAAGTGCCTGGAGTTATGGTACGGTATACCGAACCCGAAACGGTCGACCGAACAATGTCCAGTTCCGATATTTTCGGTTAACCGAATGGCATTCGGTTTTAGACGTGGGTTCGTCCGATCGGTTGAGGAGAATTTTTCTCCTTAAGAATCGGTCGTCCGTCTAATGCACGGTAAACCAAACGTGACATATTCGGTTAACCAAGTGTGACTCGGTAAACCGAACCCCGATCGATTTTCCGCCTTTGATAATTAAGAGATTAATGTGATTGATTGTTGGATTAGCTCCAAACTTGGTCAAACGTTTTGTGGATGCATGTAATGCATTATGGAATTAGTTTGTGAGAGAAAATGTCAAGAAAACATGGCTTAAGAATAGCCATGATTGAGAGTAAGATTGAAGCCTATAAATAGGTCATTATTCTCCTTAATTATGTTAGATGTTTTTTCTAATTATTTTCTCTCCTAATTCAGCACAAAAAGGCACGAAAATTCTCTTAGTTTTCTAAGTCTTTGGAATGAGAAATCTCAGAGATTAAGGAAGGGGTTTGTAGCTAGATTCTAAGTTAGTTTGGAGATTGATTGGCTAGCTCCTTTTTCTCCAACCTTGTTTAGGGTTTTGGTGAACACTCGGAGGCATCCGGCGCAACGAGAAGCGACGATCGCCATCCTCAACGTCTCTGGATCATCAAGAAGTTTTAGAGAACTTCTAGGTATGAATTTCGGAGTCCATGTTTGTTTTAATAAAGTTTTGAAACTAGTTATTGAAACAAAATGATGCATGCATGAAATAAATCATAGAAAATTGTAACTGATCCTTATTGTGTGCATAAAAATTTCGAAAATATATATGTGCAATTAAACTAGAAATCCTACAGTCAATGCCTTCAAATGCATGGAGAGGAGGAATAAGGACACTGTGTTGGTCCAGCCGTTTGCTCTTTGACACTTGAAAAAAAGGTTGCCATACTTTTCAAATAATTTGCGTTCATACCCTTCCATTTGTTCATAATTTATTCAACATTTTCAAACTCGTCACGGTTGAATAAATTTATCCCAAAACCTACAACAACAATAACAAAACTTTTGATCCCAAACTAGTTTGAGTAGAGTAGGCTTGAAAAGGTCAAAATTAATGAGATAAAAATTTCAAATAATTAAAACATTTATTCTCTTAAAATAAATTTTGTATAGGTGACTCTAGTGATCATACCCTTCCACAAGCAAATGGCAATCGACGGGAGCATGGAGGCGGCGAGCCATGCCTACCGGACGATGAACATAAATGTACTCGACTACTCCCATGCTCGGTGGCCATCCTCATCGACCATGGCCTTTCAGGGCCCGGCGCTAAATTCTCATGCTCTCTCCTCCACCACATTGGCGTCTACTTCTTAGGCGGACCTGATGACCGCGAGGCCCTTGCCCTTGCCGTCCGCATGGTTGGCAACTCCACCTTCCCCCTCACCGTCGTCCGATTTGTCATTCCAAAGGAGTGGTGCTGCTACACATCTGAGGAGAGGCTTGACGACGAGCTTATTCAGGATTTTAAGGCCAAAAATGCACACAGGCCTAACGTAACCTACAGGTAGGTGACTTCATGTTAATTCAACTCCATTTTAAGTTTAGTTAAATGCATGCATTTCTTACTATATATAAACTTTCATCACACGTTATGTAGGTACGTACGTACGTATTGTGAAAACGTACATACGTTGCCAAATTAATATAATATTTATTTTGAAAGGGTCCAATATTTTCATTAGACCTCCTGAAATGACCTTTAATATTTAAAATATATGTTGGAGATTTAATTGGGGTTACGGATTTCGGGAAGTGGGTGGATTATATTAACAATATATCCGACATAATATCATCCATGTTTATGTAATACCTATCGACCCTCTGCGGATACAAAAAGGTAACGAGTAAGCAAAAGCAGTCAAAATACCGTTTGTTTTGAAATAATTACGATTGAAACTCTAGTAAGGAGGATTAATTACAACATATGAGGGGGGACAATTAAAATATTTGATAATGATAGTTTCACAATTACAAGCTTTTGTAACAGTTTAGATTTACTATTTTTTGGGTCCATTTTATCTTAATAATGAAACTATAACACTATAACAGGTGATACGAAAAAATATATAGAAAACATCTCTTTTTTATCTTATAGAGTGTTTGGAAATTCTCAAGAATAATAGCCTAAGATCCGCAATGCATTTCAATAGCACTTCTGCGCCCCAGCTTGGGAAGGAAATTGATCAAAAGCTCCTTTAAAATAAACGGTTCATAGAATATACAACAATATACATAGAAAACTACACAGGATGAAGCCTTTGTTGACTAAGAGGAAGACAACTGAAAATGATTCAGTGGTGAGCCTCATCGTTTACCTTGAGATTTGTATCTCTTTCTACACTAACAATACCACAAACTTGGGAGTTTAGCTATCAACCGGTGCTAAACTCATGTTACGCATTTAAGAGACCAATAAAATGGCAAAAAGATTGCAAGTAGCCTACATGACAAAACATCAGACAGAAACAAGATAACAGACGACCGATACCAGAAGTCAGCCGAAGTGTCCTGCTCATGTACTATCAGTCCAAACAACTAGAAAAATGGCAACGGAACAGTTTTCATGTAACAAGAAATGGAAGATATGCCACAACAAAAGGCATACACGAAAATTTACGAGATTTCCTGTTTCATCAAAGGGAGTAAACAATGAAAATCTCAAATCGAATATTTGGATCTCATATCACATTAACAACGATCATCTAAGTGTCATGAATCCTAGAGTTTTTTAAAATAAGGTAAGAAATAAAAGTGAACATCCAATAATTCAACCACGTAACAGATGAAGAAACTTTAGAGAACACCTGATATTTCTAATGAAATCACGTTCAGAATGGCACTTCTCGTCTAAAAGATATGAACCCACATGATCAATAAACAAGATATCTACGACTTCAAAACAGCTTTGTGAATCATGGTTTCCTTGTGGATTTGGTGGCAGCTCTTCTCCACCAGGTCCAACAGCTTCTCCAAATTCATTGACCAAGAATTGAGAATGTCATTGCTATCCTTCGAGGTCTGAAAACACACAACTCCTTGTGGTCTGTCGAATTTTGCTATCAAGGACTTTGAGACCACCATTTCCGACATGTGCTTCTCGGCTTCCTGCAATTTAACGATTGAAATTAAATACAAACAAACAACACTAACAAAGCACATATTACACTGGATTCAACCGAGGAGTTAAAAACATAACCACTGCAACAGAGATAAAATCAATTCCAGAGCAGCACATATTTATATGATTCAGATAAAGACAAACAAAAACTGGAACTAAGACTTGAGGAATCCAACTAAGGCTGCTAACTGAACAAAGCTGGATCAAGCTCAAGTTCAGCCCGTTTGAATTTGTTGGTCAACATCAACTTCAATTGGGAATTTGACAACTTAGGACAAACATGAGCTTACATCAGCTTGTTTGCTAACTCAACTATATACGACAAGTGATGGTGTTGCCAGTAGCCTTTTACAAGGCATTTTTTTCACATCCTTTACATCTTGGTGTATTTTGTATCTTGTTTGTTCAGCAAAATAACACATTTTTTAGCTTTTACTTTACAGGTAACTAGAATTTAATGGATTTATTATAAAATGGGGATCGGGTCCGTAAAAAGTCAACCAAAATGAATTAGAATCCCAGTCCAGCTCCCAGAGTTCAGTACATTCACTTGATGAGCATGTAACAAGCTGAACTCCCAACTTAATGATACCAGACCAACCTAAAATAACACTTAACGAACATTACTGATGACTCAAACTCAAATAACACTTGACCTGAACAAGACAATGTACTTGAACTCAAGCTGGACTCGCTATAATTTGATCCATCAGCACCTTTCCCTGATAGCTTGAACTCAAACTGAACTACAACTAGAATGCAACTTAGGTAGCTCTTACAAAACCATGATTCGGAATGAACTGCAGATCCAAAAAAAAGTAGAACACTACTTCACAACTTCCAACCTAACCCATTTAAGAGAACAGGACACCCAATATACTTCATTTTAGCAACAAAAAATCTCATCATTCTCTGCAATACAGGTCTCAGGAGTCATGACTAGAGTTGAGTAAAACTTGATTGTGATTCAGTACGAAGTCCCTCTACTAAGTAATGGTAACCTTGACTTGGTAACTAACCTAACAAAAAAGGAACATATTGTGGAGCAGAAACAATAGTGAAGACTGGTTTGGCTCGTATTGTCACACAAAAGATGCAATTATACTAACTAAAAGAATGGGTTCCACAAAGCCAAAACAAAATGTCGGTATAGATTGTCAAACCTCGTGTCACATGTTACATTTGATTATTGAAAGCAGTGCAAAATTTCTTCATGGAACATGAAACCATAGAAATTCATGAATCAATACCAAAAGAAAACCATAGCCATTTCGTATCTACTTCATAAGACCACTTAGTCAAGAGAAAAAAACACAAAGGCACACTACTTTTGTTTTGTATACCCAAAGAATCAAATGCTAAGATGGTCAAGCAGCAAAACTGTAGCAATACATTAGAAACAGGTGCAAATTGTTAAGTACTAGACGAGATCATACCTGTAGACTGAGACACAACAAATCTGCAAGCCTTTTCAATGTGATCCTTGAATAATACTTTGACACAACCAAAATGTTCTGATAGCACAGCAAATCATATCAGTAAAGTAACAGAAGGAAAAAAGATGTAATAAAGTATGCACTTGCTTCAGTCAGCAGAATTACATGCTCAATAATTCTTTGCTTTAGATCTTCAGCAGCCTTATCACCTAGTTGACCACCTAGAATGTTCTTCTCATTTTCAAATTCGTCCTTGTAAGTCTCCCAAAGACGTGTCCACTGGATGACCTCCATCGTAACAAGTTGTTTCAGCAAAGATCTGATGTGACACAATTAAAGCAGATCATAACAGCAGAATAAAATATCAGAATCCATTAAGAATAGATTGTGCAACCCCGAAACAGAAAAAGTACACAAGTGAACATCACATAATAAAGGCTTTGCATACCTGAAGTTCGGAATTTCTGAGAGATTTTTGTCTTCCAATGTAGTATTAAGAAGGCTTGATTGCATAGGGTCATGTGGAGACAAGGCGAGATACCAACAAATCTTTCTCAGCACCTATAATTAATTATATATCAAATCACGCAAAAGAAGCATTAATAACAATTGATGAATTTCAGGACAAGTGCATGAATAACAAGATTGCTATTAGTTACCGGTATCCACTGTTTTGAATCATCTTTCACAGATGGTATGTCATATATAGCTTTATAACTGCGACATATCTCCAGGTAATCGTTTTGGTGTGAGTAATACCTATACAGGAGAAGTGCATTCCATTAAAAATCTAAATCACCAGTTAATAGGTAAAATGAAGCAGTGTTAATTACAGGAAATGGAGAAAATAGCAAAATTGACCATAAGGTTCATAACTGAAGGAAAAGGTAGTTGATGCTCTCAAAGCGCAGCAGTTCCCAATAATAGGAACCAGAATTTAGTTTTCATTTTGAATATGATTTTGAATCTATTGATGGATTTCCATGAATCCTACCTTAGAAGTTAGAAATCATCAAGCAATCACAAGCTGATAATAGAAATATTAAAAAAACTATCACTTGATCCAATAAAATAGGCAAATTGTGTATTACTTTAGTAAAACTTGATAATTATGAACTTCATCAACAAAGAAAATAAACATAAAATAATACTTCACTTGAAAATCAAAAATATTCATGCATATTAAGAAGCTTATACCTGATCATTAATTGATAGTAGATCCGTTTTAGTTCAGAGAGAGAAGGAATATCCAGAGGAGGAGCCTCGACCATATTATCACCTTCCTTGGGCTTCTTCTTCTCCTTCGCAGTATCGGCATCAAATACCCTGGGACTAATTTTCCTCGAAAGAATCTGGGCTCTGACATAATCTTGACGGTCTAGACATAGACGAACCTGGAAAAAAATCAACAATTTATGTCCATTTTCATTTTTTAAAATTTCAGACAAGGTTACTTAATACTTATAGATAGACTGTAAGAATATCATCTACCCAAACATAATGACTGTTAATATACATTACATCTTGGTGGAGCTTGCAGATCGTGTTCCACATGACTTGCAAGTGAATTTTAACAAAAACAATGACTGGTCCCACTAACTAAATTTTCCAGTATATAATATAAAAAATGTCCATGTAACATACCAGTCCCTTATTATCAAAGTTCTATCCATAATACCATGCCAGTTATTGCTTAAAAAGCACCTTGATGCCGAAATGAGATAAGCAAATCATCTTAAGTTTCAGTGCCCTCTATTTGAGCATAGAAGGAAAACCACATGACCGTAATCACTATAAAGTATAAACTAATGGCCGGTATTAGCTGCAATGGAAAATGAAGAAATTGTCAATTTGAGCAACCTCCCTCACTAAATTAATCGCCCTCCTTACACATGACTAGTCAAGTTAGCAAGACACTAGGAGGTTTAAACTCATTTATTATCCTTGAATATCTTCTATTCTGATCTACAAGTAGAGATCCCTGATGATTCATATTTGTGAAATTTGAGTGCAATGGGCATATCTCTGAACGACCACTGCCTATCCCTAATTTAGTTTGCGAACACTAACAGTGCAAAAAAGAAAAGGAGAGAAAAAAAATATTTTCTTACTTGATCAAGAATAAATGCTATCTTTTCAGTTTTGGCCATGGCTCCAAATGTTTCCACCTGCGGAAATACAGAACGAACAGCCAAACGGTACATCAGAAAATAATTTTACAACCAATTAGTACTTCCTAAGTGAAAGATGTACATTGTACAATTTAGCTTATAAAGACGTACAGCAACTTCTTGCATCAAGTCAGCAGCCTCAGAGATAAGGCCTTGCTCTTCTTTGATCTTAGCAAGTCTCTTGATCAAACGTGCCCTTTCTATTTCAACATATATCTACCAACAAAGAACACTATTTAAGCATCAAGTTTGAACAATTACAAATGAAATTATGTAACCTACAGATCTGAGGAATTACCTTTCCAGCAGATACACTGTTCAATGTTTTGATCAGTTCAATGCGTGTCTCAACATCTGGTGTTTCATCAATATACTGCATTGCTTGCTGAACCATGGCTGTTACCGCCTGCAAGCAAACAAATTGAGACAAGAATGAAACAATATTAGTAGGCATACAAACAAAAGAAATGTATCGGTAGCAACAATGAAGTTTTCTAACTTGACTTCTAAGGCGTGACTTCAGATCATGGTTCAAAATCATGAATATTCATTGAGGATAAAAAGGAAAAAAAACTTGGAGTGAGTGACTTTACTTGCAATACAAAAACCAGTACAAAAGAGAAGACATCACCTTTAGTCAAAATCAATATTCGACCTTAAATTATTAGTAGAGGACCGATTAAACCTAGAAGCAACATACACCAATTCTATGGATCATGAACCAAGAACCTAACCATTTCAAAGAAATTAAGGTAATATTGAATTTCAAAATATGTATATCTCTTCCTAAATTTCAAAATATGTATACCCCTTCATTGAATTAAGATGCTACCTATACTAACCCTTGTTGACAGCAAGAGTTTTGGAGACTCCGCTAAGCTGTAAAGTATCAGATGAACCATTTGGGATGAATAAAATGATAGAATATTAATTCAACGGTTCCTCTTTCTCTCATAAGTATTCAGAAAAAGTGAATCACAAGGTCCCTGTATCTAATTAACTGGTAAAAACACTCCAGAAAATTCCATATTTACAGAAAATCTTACTTGCTTCAACTGGCCTCTCCTCTTTGATAGAAGAATAATCTGATCGTTCAAGGTCTTCCATGCACGCGCATCGTAGCAAAGCTTCACAATTGAAACAACGGCATCTCTTGTTCCAGCCACATCTCCAGCAAGTCTGAGCTTCTTCTCCTGGTTCAAAAGTGACTCTATCGAAGATTCCAAATCCCCCTCCTAGAGCACACGTGAAAGCACCCACAGGCATAAGTTTGAAAACAAACAAACCCATAAACCTGATTAGCTTGTAGCCCTCACAAAAGCCCATAAACACGGGATTTAAACAATAATAAGTAATACACAACTCGAACTGTATACCTGACAAAAATAAGCAAACTTAAGGAACTGGTGCTAATGAGAATCTAAACTCCTAACATAAAATCAAAAAAAAAACTAAAGGTGTGAATCTTCGTCCATTCATTACAAACATAAACCCTAAATTCCAACAAAACAATTAACCCTCACGGCATCCAAACTCTAATCCAACAAATACAACAACCAACCAAAATCGCATCTAACCCTAAAATCAAACCTAAAGCCAAAACAAAACAAAACAAAACAAAACAAAACAAAACAAAACAAAACAAAAAACTTAATCGGCACAGTTTCCGACCCCTAAACAAAAAATAACCCAAAAAAACAAAACACGTGTCTTCACTAACCCTAAACTCTAAATTCCAATAAAACACTTAACCCTCACAGCATCCAAACCCTAACCCAACAAACACCGCATTATATCGACCAAAATCCGCATCTAACCCTAAAATCAAACCTGAACCGTAAATTCCAAAACAAAACAAAAAAAACTTAATCCGAACCCTAAACAAATAAACAGCCCAAATAAACCAAAACATGCGTCTTCACTAACCCTAAACCCTAAAATCTAAATTAAAAAAAGGACCTAATCCGCACAAGATCCGAACTTTAACCAAAATACACCACAAAATCCCCATCAAAACATGCAAATTTCGTCCCCCCAATTTCACTAATCGCAAACCCTAACTTCGACCTAAAACCACTTCGAGGACGACAAAGACTGCAGATTTCGTCGATTCACGTTAGAGATCTGAAACGCCGAAAAAGATCGAGATAGGGAAATTTACCATTTTCTGTCGTCGGAGATTGGGGGGGGGGGGGGGGGGGGGGTTGGGTGGAAAAAAAAGGTGATTTTTGGGTGAGAGAAAAGAAGAAGAGTGGGGATGTTTGGAGAGTATAAAGAGTTTATTTCTTCTCCAAGGAATGTAAGTATTGTTGCTATTAGATAATTGTTTTCAATAATTGCAATCAAGTCCAAATGCCTGGTTTCTCTTCCATCGATGCTGATTCCCATGTTTAGGGGTGAGCAAAATTCGGTTCGGTCCGGGTCTTCGGTCCGAGAGACCACGGTATTTCGGTCTTCGGTCCAGTTCGGTTCGGTCCGGTCAAAGACCAAAATTTTAAGAGTTAAATTCGGGTTTTGGACCGAACCGGACCGAACCGAATTTATTCGGTCTGGGCTTCCAAAAACTTCGGTCCGGTCCGGTCCGGTCCGGTCCCGGACCGAAGCTCACCCCTGCCATGTTTAACAAATGTAGAGATTCGAACAATGATTGCCTACATCTACCAATTGTGGCTACCCACGATGATATACACTTAAATTCGTTCAAGTTTGATTTATTTGAAATTGTATTAAATAATAATTTACAATAATATATAAGACTCGAAATTTGACTAGCTTCATTCATTTACACCCCTACCTCCGATGTACGTCCAACCAAATATTGCATATTTGAACCATAAAAGATTTTTGTTGCTAGGATTATCGTCTAGTCCTTATACCTCTCTTATTTTGTTCAAGTAATGTAGGACACTTTTAAAATGGGTATCATATATTGAACTGACTCTCGTCACTCTCCCTTGATACAGAGTACAAATATTAAGGCATAAAAAAGAACCGTCTGATCAAGCTAGAGACCAAAGGAAAAAAATGTTGATTTTGACTAAGATGGAACACAATATAAGAGATGATGATCCATCCTATGAGATCGACAATAGCTACTAATGGATTTAGGTTCATCTCATCGGACGGTATAAGCAAGTGCGGACCTCCCTTAGGCCAATGAGCCTATGGGACCCCTTTGGAAGAAGAAAAAACTACTATTAAGACATTTTTATTAAAAAAACGAGAACTCAAAATCAACTCCCCCAAATCACATAAATCATCTTCTTCGACCTTCTTCTAGCCTAAACTTTCAAAACAAAGATTGGTTTCAAAGTTTTGGGAGGTTTCCACACAAATGTAACAAATCTCTCTTGTATTTGGTTTGATTTAAGCATTTATTTTAGTTTGGGTTTGTGTTAATGAGAAGCTGGAGTTGGCTTGGCCAACAATTTTTTGAGAGAGGGGGTAGGAGATTGAAGTTTTGTAGTGTTCCCAACGTGGTAGACAAAATCTTTGTTAGGTTTTGAAAATTACAAATGTCAAGATAAGAATAACACTTGATATTATTAGAAATACCCAGAAAAAATCATACTCAAAGCAAAAACATAGAAACACTCCTATTAATGTGCACTATGTTGAACTCGATTATTCAATTCGAATTATCAATTCATACATAACTTATTAGGTGAAATCATAAAATTGTTTGATTAAACTGCATAGTTTGATTAATGACATGGGTTCATTTTTAAACATTGGGTTTGTCCTTCAGACAGTGGTTTGTCCATTTTAACTTTTTGTGTATCATTTCAGTTTGAGGGTACCTTGTTATCCCTTTTTTAACAGGAACTTTGTCCTTTTTAATACATTGATTTGTCTTTTTAATACAATGGTCAGTGATGCATTTAATGAACAGTGTTTTGGAAGTCACACGAGCTATCACAGGTTTTAGAGAAAAAAGATCAAGATATTGTCAATGTGATGACACGTGTTAAATCAGTGAAAAACAGTTACAAGCAATGAGTTAATGTTCATATTTTGAGACCCCTTTGAAAATTACTGGATCTGTCACTGGGTATAAGGAACAATATACCGTCATCCTATGGAACAAGTTAGTGGTCGCAAAGGCAAAACAATCGTCCAATATAAATCCAACCGTTCGACAAAAAGTGGATTACACAATATATATATATATATAAGGTCAAGCTCTAGTGAGCCCAGGGCTCATCAAATTTAGTTTAAGCCCACTAATATCTCACCATTGGATCTTATTTACAGTTAATCTCACCATTCATTAGCATAACCATTTTTTTCTTAATCTACCTTACAATTTGAAATGAGTGGTGGATATTGTGGGGGCTCACTTTAGAAAAATTAAGCTCTAGACTCACTTGAGAATTCCTATATATATATATATATATATATATATATATAGGGTGGTATTAGAATGAGACCAGGTCTCAATTTAATATAATGAGACCCCAAGCATACACCATCAAGATCTAATCTAACGGTGAAAATGAAAAAGGGTAGTTTCGTAATCACCACATCCTCCTTTTACCTTCCCTCCTTCCTTCTCATACGCACCCATCACGTCCTCTTTCTTCCTCCCTCTTTCGTTCCTTCCCAATCACACTCATTCCATCCTCTTTCTTCCTCCCCTCCAGCAATCTTCCAAAAGACGATGGAAGATCGACCTCCACTCTCCTCCTCTCCTTTCCCATCTCACCAAACCATCGACAACCACGACGGAGTTAATCGAGTTTGGATTTGGAGATTCGTACGAGATTTATGTGTGGTTTGTTGAGTTATTTGGTATTTAGGTAGTAGTCGAGTAGGTCGGATTTGTGAAGTTTGTTTGGATTTTGGCGTGGTGTGTTGTTCGGATGTTGATGATGCTTAGATCTTGTGTATGTTCGAAATGAGGTTAAATTGGAAAAAATTTGCTGGAATTTCGGTTTAGTGTTTCGAAACAATGTTTTTTCTAAGTCATGTATTCGTTGTAAGTTTCGCGAGATTTCTCAAGGTTTTGGTTGCATTTGAAGGATTTGATTGAGTTTTTGTTTATTTTCTATTTTGTCTGCTCAAAATGAAATTGGATTGGACTTGCATGATTCTGCAAAATATCATTTTTTCTACTACTTATTTCTGTTAGATGTAGTGTTCAGATACAGTTATACGTTCCGGAGAACTTGTGTAATAAAATAATACCGTTGTGTATTGAAATAAAATATTGGTGTATTAAACATATACTGTTGTGTATTGAACGCATATAGATGTGTATTCACTGGAAGTTTTATTTAAGAAAGTGATGTAGTTTTGTAGAGTGCTCCATGTTATTTCTATCTCAAACATCTCTCTTTCCTTTTTCTCTCTTTCCTATAGAAAAATATGTCCTATTATAGTAATTTAGTCTTATGTGAGCCTGTTAGCATCTATGGTAGACTTAAGTAGGGATGTCTACAAGTTCCTAAGTTGACTTCAATTGATCATTTATATGTCCGATCACAAAAATATACAAAATCAAACATTTCCCCTCCCCAACACAAATCAATGCCTTAACTCCCATACCATGTACAACAACATGGTATGGTGCTGATGGGAAAGGACTTGAGGTGCGAGTTTGAGTTTAAAGGTACATTTTTTAGTTTTAGCATGTTGGATACTTTTGGTTGGATGTATTTTGGGGTTTTATTTACCATTGGTTTTTCAAACAAGGTATATAGTATAAGTTGGGAATTTTGGGTTTTGAGTGTGGTTTGAGGTTTGCATGTATAGATCGTAGATTTTCCTATTTACACCCTCTTGGAAATGACCAATGTTGAAGAAAAGAGAAAAATCAATATATAGGTATCTCACCTTTGTTTGCCTATTTGATTTGATCATTAAGTGTTTGCATTTTTGTAACTTGCACATCCCGTGTTTGTCTAAATGTCTAGCCGTTATGGTGATATATGTTTTTTGTTTAATCGTGGTCTGATGCATGTTATGATTTGCTTGGGTTTGTGATTAGGAAATGTAGTGTTCAAACTGCTTTTCTTGAATGATTGACTCAATGACAAACTTTATCTTTCGGTCATTGAGTTGGTAGCGATTATGCCAAGAATGGGACATTTCGAGATATGATTAATTTCTTAGAGAATGGACTACATTGTTTTTTCTTGCTAATTGTTTCTAAAATGTGTTTGTTGTTGGTCTTGATGTCTTTTTCTTGATTTTGTGATTGGGAGGAGATCTTGTTTTCTAAATATTGACTCAATAACCAAATTTGTGATGTGATCATTGAATTGGTAACATGTAGCATAATAAAATTACAAATTTTGATATGAGATGCATTGTAAGGCTTAGGGAATTGACTAGCAATGGGTATTTTATGTGTGGTTGTGTTTGAAAGTTGAGTTTTAGAGGATCGACAATCCTATGTATTTTAGATTCTTATATGAATCTGATTTGTTGGATAACGATTTATGGAAGTCGTTGTGTTGAAAGTGATTGTCATTCTTCATTCATGGGTTTCTGATTAATGAATGTGTAATATGATTCCATATGATATCTTCTTTACTTAGAAATTACTTATATGTGTAGACTTGTATGGTTTGATAATGACAGATTGCTTGATAGATTTTTAAAAATGTTTTTGTTGCTTGACAGATCTTGTGAATGAGTTTTTGTGAATGAGTTTTTGAACTTGTGTAATAAAATGATACAGTTGTGTGTTGAAATAATATAATGGTGTAATAAACATATACTATTGTGTATTGAACGTATATAGATGTGTATTCACTATAAGTTTTATTTAAGAAAGTGATGTAGTTTTGTAGAGTACTTCATGCCGTTTCTATTCCTATAGAAAAATATGTCATACTATAGTAATTTAGTCTTATGTGAGCCATTAGCATCTATGGTAGGCTTAAGTAGGGATGTCCACAAGTTCTCTGATCGTGCTTTAGCTCTGAATCTCACCTTCATTTTCGTTCCTTTCAAAGATCTTTTTTATGCCTAAAAACAAAAAAGATAGTTAGATCCAAACTTGTTACGGACTATAGCTCGGAAAACCCGATTTTAGATCTGTAATTTTGTGAGATAATCGTTGCCGCCTTCACGTTTGTAGACTTGCAAGATTCTACGGAATATCTTTTTTTCTACTACTTATTTCTGTCAGGTGTAGTGTTCAGATCTGGTTATACGTTCTAGAGAACTTGTGTAATAAAATGATATCATTGTGTATTAAACTGATATATTGGTGTATTAAACATCTACTGTTGTGTATTGAACGCATATAGATGTGTATTCACTGGAAGTTTTATTTAAGAAAGTGATGCAGTTTTGTACAGTGCTCCATGTCATTTCTATCTCAAACATCTCTCTTTCCAATATAAAAATATATCATACTATAGTAATTTAGTCTTATGTGAGCTCGTTAGCATCTATGGTAGGCTTAAGTGAGTATGTCCATAAGCTCCCTAAATTGATTTCAATTAATAATCTATATGTTTGATCACAAAAATATACAAAATCAAACACCCACTCCCCAACACCAATCAATGTCTTAACTCTCGTACCATGTACAACAACATGAACCCTCCATCTACTTCCTTTTTCTTCACAATGATCAACAATTCATGTTTATGTACGTATCTCTTTTAGAATCATATGTTGCTCACTTCTTCCTCTTCGACGACAACCAACTGTATTATACATATATTGTTGTGTATTGAACGCATATAAATATGTATTCACTGGAAGCTTTATTTACCGAAAGCGATGTGGTTGTGTATTGTAACGATGTAATTGTATATTACACTTTTAGAGTTGTGAACATTAAACTTATAATGCAGTTGTGTATTTTAATAATGATTTTTCCAAAATGTTCTCCAACTAAAATATGCAATAGACAAACTAAACCATATTAAATAATATTATATTCAACTTATAATAATTTATATAAATTAAAGAATTCTTGAACTTGTGTAATAAAATGATACAATTGTGTATTAAAATGATATAGTTATGTATTAAACTTATAATGATGTGTATTGAACCTACACAGTCCAATATAAATAAAAACCCAACATAATAACTAAGAAGTATCATTACATGGGAAAAGAAATTTATTTATATGATATGAATTCACTTCACATAATGTTATTCATCATCTTTAAAACAAAAGACCACATTTATAGAGTATCATTCTCTATACATTTCTCTCACTTAGTCATCCCCTACTATAGTAATTTAGTCATACGTGACAGATTGCTTGACAGGTTTGTTGTGGATTATGGATTTTCTTTTGTTTTCTTTGCTTGTGATTATAAGAGTTTGAGTTGAATTAAAATTGGCATATGTCACAAACTTGGAATAAATAATTTGGAGCAATAGGGAATATACACTAGTGTCTGAATATAGAAATGTGCCATGAATACACACTAGGGTCTGAACTTATGTAATAAAATGATATTGTTGTGTATTGAAATGATATATTTGTGTATTAAACATATATTGTTGTGTATTGAACGCATATAAATGTGTATTCAATGGAAGTTTTATTTAAGAAAGTGATGCAGTTTTGTAGAGTTTCAAAAACATTCGAATTGAATATCAATCAAGAGAATAGCTAGAAGAGCTGAAGCCCAAATTTTGCTTTCTAGAGGTAGGATATCTTCTTTGCATTGCAACCATCGAAGAAGTAGAAGTTACACAAAATAGGTTATACCACTCTCAACATCGACAAGAGGTCGCTGGAGATAAACACATTAGAATTGACACAAGGTCAAATTGGAAAAGGGGACTGAACCTGCTTTATGATTATAAATTTTGAAATATTACAATTGTGTAAGGAATATGGTCAAACTTCGATATTGCAGGCAATAATTTAAAGAGGAACGATCGCTGAAAAGGAGTATCTTGTGTACTGGCATAGTTGAATTTACTTTCTTACAACTATCTTCTAAAGCTGTAAATTAAGTAATAATAAAATCATTAACCAACCAAACAGAACGAGAAGCAAGAGACATCTCTCTCTAAATATTAAATGACTCCATTCAAAATAAGGAAAAACACATGAAAACTTGGACATAAAAGTTAAACAAACCCATCTAACTGCTTGGCTCTGTCACGTGTTTAATGTTTCTAAACAGAAATTGAGAGCTCCCAATTGGGCGACCAAAAGGTAAGATGAAGCAAGGGAAGATGCAACTTTAAGTCTCCTTCCCCTCCATATTCCGATCAGATCTTATCAAGTGTGTTGGACTCCTTCCCCTCCATCTTGAAGTCGAAGTCGCAGCGGTGGTGCTTGGGGTAGTAGTGGGTTCCGCAAAAGGTCTCCCGGCAACGGAAGCCGACGAGCCCCACCTTCTTCCGGCAGGTGGAGCAACGCTTGGGCTGCTGCGGAGGCGGGATGGATCAACGGAGGATAATGAGGAGGAAGGTTGAGAAGGAGGAGATGTGTTGGTGGAGGGAGTAGGAATGGATCAGGTGAGGAGACGAGATGTGTTGGCATCTTGAGATGGAGATTACCACATTATTCTTTGATTGTATATATTGTATGTTGGATAAACCAACCGTTGGATCTAGATCTAAGGGATGAAAATATATGGTCTCATTTTTTTAGAATGAGACCTGGTCTCATTGTAATATTTTTGTGTGTGTATATATATATATATATATATATATATATATATATATATATAATTATGCATGAGTGTTCGATTGTGAGTGAAAGGATAAAACCCTGAATCAAGTAATGGATTAAATTAAGTATTATATTATAAGGACATCACCAAAATAAGTGTAATTAAGGATAATAAGCCAACATATAATATATTAAATATAATTATATTTTTCATTCCAGTAAAACATATTTAATGAGCAAACGAACAAGCCGTTTGGCAAGCTAACCAGTCAAACATATCAAATACAATAAGCTCTTAAACAAGCCAGACTCGTCAAACTAGTGATTTTAAACCTAGCCGAGAAAGCTTGCGAGCGTAACTCGAGCCAAGTATGAGCAAACATATGAGCTCGTTTACTAAATGAGCCTAGTTTAGTTAGACTTACAATTCATTATCTTAGTCAGACCTAGTTTCGCAAAGAAGGTATCACTTGACACACGTTATATGAATGATCGAAGCACGAAGGTTTTCATATGGGTCTCTCAAAAGGTTAAGAGAAGTGTGGAAAGATAGACCCTCATATAAGTCACGATTGAGGATATTTTAGGTGTAATTTCCATTATCTCATCAATGCAAATCAACATCCAGGTTTGACGCAAAGTTGGAAAAAAAATTACGTACAAGCTTTAGGATCCAACAGAGGAGAAACTCTTGGTCGAGAAGGCTGTTCTCTTTGATAAGACCCTTTTGTTGAAGACTTCAAATGACAAACGATAGACTGGATCAGTGCCTCAGTGCTAAAACGAAGAACCAGAGGTGGATGTCACCAATTCAATATACGAATCTAAAAGGTGAAGAGAATGTTCATCAAACTGGCACAACAATGAGAGCCACTAGAGCAAGTTGCAAGTGATTTATAATCAGATTAAGCTTTACATAGATTGTAAAGCCATGTCAACTTGGAAACACTTCAGATTGAGAATATACCTACAAGCTGTGTTTAACACTGATCTTGGACTGAAAAGCATATTCAAGAGCAACGCAGAGTGATTAATAATACATTTTGACAACCCAATTACATTATCAAGCGCACATAAATGAAGCAATTTACTCATCAAATTGCTGCCAAATAAAATTAACCACCTGACAAATAAAATATCACCTCATTCAATGCATTTCACAATAAAAATGAACACTGGCATTTGGTTTATAGCTTTTCAACAGGCTCAATACCGAGAAGATTGAAACATTTCTTCATCGCTTCAGCTGTGGCCTCACAGAGTAACAATCTGCTTGTCTCCTCAGGGGATCCAATCACCTGTCATTTTTCACAAACAAATTACCAAAAACAATGAACTTGATGTGGTAGTGAAATTGTTGAAAGTTGGAAACAAAGAACTATTAACACCAACAAAAGATGCTCAAACAGAATGCTATTGAGAATATTGGCTTCAATCAACTTCATGAATCAAGGATTCTAGTCTCAGTAAATTGAGAATCAAACAAGTGCCAAATATATATAGCAAGGGACGGTTTTATTACATTTTGGATTTGTGGATAATCATTTTAGTTGACTAAAATATGGAAGGATGAGAAACCGTTTAAACTTCCAAGTGTGAACCTCTATTCAGTTGCACCAATTTATAAGCAGCTACTGCTCACCACTGGAACCACAAAAAGTGGTGTGTGTACTACCACCATCAACGGAGGAACCCATCCAAACAAAAAGTGCATAAACCCCAGCTTCTCCATAAATAGAGGGCAAACTCAATACTAGAGTAATGGAATTCCGACAATAAAAATATTCCGTAATGAGCAGAAGCTAGTTATGAGCCCATAAATTCCATCCAAAAGCTTGTGATGAAAGAAGTTTACTGTACATAACAAATTGATGTCATGGAATGTAAAAGCATATTAAATTACTAGTGGTTGTTATTCCTTGTAATGGTGTACCACTTGAAAGAGGACACTGAAACAATTACTGATCCCAGTTAATTTCCTAAAAAGGATAACAAAATAATTCTCCTTGAAAATGACAGAAAAACAGAAAAAAAAATCCAAAATATAAACCAGTAAAGCATCATCACGTGCTTTCAAAGCAAATTCATAAAAAAGTATTTCAACTAGACCCCAGCAGATTAGAAATTAGTAAAATTGCACAAAAGGGCATGTAAATAAAAGCACAAAGAATCACTACGAGGAGCAGAAAAGAGACATGCCTGGCAATTGGTATAGAATCTTGTGAAGATCTCCGACAAATTATAGAGGTATTCACATAGCACATTTGGGAGGAGATTGTTACAAGCTTCTTCGACAATCTGAATACAAGATGAAAGAACCGTTAGCCAGAAGCATAAGATAATATCTGATGACTGTTTAAATAAATCACTTCAATCAAATCAAAGAGTTTGAAATTAGTCTAGGACATTTCCAATTAAGGTGGCCAAAAACAGGAGGATCACACATAACAATGCCGACTTTTAGTACAGAAAAATGAGTAAATGAACCAGCAAGTCTAACCAACCAAACCCACTTACTATAGAAATCCGGATTCAATAAAAGTGAATTCATTTAAATGAACAAGAGTCAATGGCAAAGACAAGCCCAATAGGCCTTCATCGTTTAACCCATAACTCTTGGTTTGAAGATCACTAGCAACCACCATAAAGTATGGCTACATGCAAGGAACAAAATTGACCTCTGCAAACTGGATAAGGTGAAGCGCTAAAACTCGCTCATCCACATGAGCTAGTACCAAGGCTCCAACCTGCAAAACTGAATATGAGCAACGCTTCTCCTAAAAATACCACCAGAAATAGGAGAAGCATATTTGGATTTTCTGCAGCCAAGTATGAGGAACACTATGAGAGGAACAAAAGCTTCTTACTGTTTTTAAATCCTCCATGTTTTTACCAGATTTCCTGATTATTGAACGAATGCGAGCATAAGCATACAGTAAATAGACAGCAGTATTGCCCTGTAAGCAGGAAACAACAAGGTGATCACAACACAAGTACAAGAAGCCATCAAAAGCTAACACAATTATATCAAATATAGATACTTTATACCAGATTGGCAAATTGGAGCATATACTGCAGAGAGCCACAGTATAAAAGTTTTAAGTAAACTAAAAGCTCATTGTAAGTCACTCACACAAGCAGGAAGAGATCCACAGGATAAAAGAAACAGGTTACTAGAAGATTGACATGAACTGATGTTTTGCTGATCTAGAAAAGTACTTATCTTATTTCTTGTTGAAGGAATAATATAATATGTGCACATATATATAGCTTCACAAAGTATATGAAATTTTATGTTGTCATTTCTGATGCTAACATAGATTTTAAAGTGTAATATTGTAACAAATCCCAACATTCATAATGCAAGTATAAATTGTAACTCCAATTTAGAAATAAAATGGACTTCCAACAGTATAACTGTATGAGAATCATGTTCCCCAGGACAAACAAATCCAACCAATACAAGTAGGGGTGAGCAACCGGTCTGAACCGGACTGGACCCGGACCGGACCGGAACCTGATCGGCTTTGGTCCCCGGACCGGTTGGGCCTGGTCCGGTCCGGAACCGGTTTTTTAACCTTAAAATTTTAAAAAAGAAAAAACCCGGACCGGACCGCTCCTCGCTCACCCCTAAATACAAGTATCCAAAAGGGATTGCAAAGAACAGTAACATCCAAAACCAATTTGAGCAAGTACTATGATGAAAAACCTTAAAGCGAGTTAACTTACCAAAAATGTGTTATCAGAAACAGATCTTAAGAAGAAATCAAAAGGAAATTACTATAGAAATATAAAACACAAAAATGAATGATGCGAAAATTGCATTTAAATTTTGTCCTCACATACAATGATGCACATTAGCAACAGATGAAAAACCTAAGCTTGCTTATGCCATACAAACTTAGTGCCTGCTGCATATCCAATATGTAATATACAACTGCTATGCATATAAGTGTTCAGAAATCAACTACTGGAAAGAAGTCACGTTCTTATATACAGCGCATTTTTGGCTTTAGCAGCATGAGGAAGTCTACCTTGTTCATGCAGTCTAAAATTTAGTGTCAGTCACATATCCAGTATCTAGTTTACCACCACTGTGTATTTAGGTGTTCAGAAATCATCTACAGACAAGCCTAATTGCAAGCAATTAATATGTTTTAACATGAACAGAATTGTAGGTAGGTAACTAACATGTGAAAGTAGTTAAACTAGTAATGACACATTCTTAGCATTATACTTGCATGTTTCTTAACAGAACCTTCTTAAACCAACAATAAATGTGACAAACCTTGTCGTTGAGCATTTGGTCATAACTAAAGGTGTAATTCGTCAGCCTATTATTCTTTAAATCAGCATACCTGTTATATTGCAAAAATAACCTTGGTTAGAAGAAAATTACTATTGAGAAAGAATCATCAAATGCCAATACCATAATAGTTACTCCCAAAAAAACGTTTCTGAAGCATAATAGTTAACAGCGTCATTTTGTATAAAAAGAGAGAACATTCATCTCAAGTATAAACAAAAATGTGCATGGTCATTTTCCATTTTTAGGATTTATTTCTTTATTCTGGCCATTTAAATTGACTGGCAGAAAACATCTATACTGCAGTTACCAAGATTCACTTGAGACTTATTTCAAAGAGAAAAGGTAAAGGAACATCTAGAGAACTAGGAAAGGTAATTTGAAACCGCTATCCCAAATAACATACTTGACAGCACCATAACCAACTTTTTGAGCTGTTTCTGTGATATCTTTATCAGTCCATTCTGGAAGTTTACCTGGTAAGATACAAGACTCTAAGGTGGTTATTTATGAAAGCATACAGGTCATGCAAAAAAAAGACGTGATATATTGAAATGTAATCAGTTACATAAATGCCCATCAACTTATACTTATTACTTTATAACATTATTTTGCCAACCAAACCAAATTGAACAGTTCAGCCGATGCAAACACGAACTGGATCATTTGGGTTGAATCGTAGAAAAACCAACAGGATTAAGGAATGGACCAAACCGAGCAACACCTTCTCTTTAATAATTGAACTGGATTCAACCACTTAATTCGTTGGAATTATCAAGAAAACCTTTTAAAGATGCACCTTACTTGCACAACAGGAATATGACGAACAAAACGTACTATTCTCATAGAGATCAATCAACTACGGCATACACATACTAGGCACTTCAGATAAGATTATGACTGATCAATATACCTTCTACTACTAATATAAAAATCAATATGACCTGGCCCAGTCCAGTCTATTTTTATCATTGATCTAGTTACAATGTATGACATAAATGATTATGGTCAAACTAGACTTTGAAATCCTTTAATATTCATAATGTGGCCAAGCTAAATAATAACAAATTTAACTGGCCCAGTCCAGTTTAAGTTTTTTTTAGCAGCAGTCCAATTTAGCTTGTTATGATCTTGTTTGACCATATTATGAATAGTAAGGGATTTCAAAGTCTAGTTTGATCATCAAGCAGATAACATCATCTTGAAATCACCGTCAATTGGAAGGTTGGATGTTAATCAAAACACATTAGACTGTGATCAATGCTTCACTGCTCTAGTGGCCAATTCAATTTCCAAACAATTGCTTTTCAGAAGATGTAATAGTTTGGTTCATAGTTTTGAGTATCAAGAAGACGTACTCAGTCATGACTTTCCACCAAATTTTACCATGAAAATCATGCAATCTAAAAATAAAATGGTCATCTTAGTACCATTGCTCTCTAGGCGTTGAACAAGTTCCTTTTTACAGCGGCCAACAGCTTCATCAAGTAGATCAACTAGTCGGACAACCTCAGTTGAACGGGTCCTGAATCTCTTGCCATCGGCCCCAAGAACAAGACCAAAGCCAACATGATTTGTTTTGGGAACTGGATTCCCATTAGAATCAGGAAGCCAGCCTACTAATTTTGCAGCCTGATTGATAATAAAGAAAAATTATTGAGGTTTAAGTAAAAGGATATATACCAAAAACAAGAGTTGTTACATGCTACAATGGAAACATGCAATAGTGGTAGAAGAGTCTGAACAGGTTACACAGGAAAGTATGAGACAGCCTCTACATAATGACTACTTCAAAATCTCTCTGGAGTTATAGTACTCGAGCAATACCATTACCAATGTTAAAACTAGTATTATGCATTTCTTTCATAATTCAATTAGGCAGTATTCATCATAACAGTGCACAAATGATGCATAACAACTCAATAGGTTATACCAGGCAAACTGTTACAACTGGGTTTTTTTAGGTAAAACAGGGGGATTCAATCACGTACACTGAACACCATGTTGAAGTGCTGGGACTGACCAACATCAGTCACGTATATAATCCACTCAGCCTTCTCCTCATTAATTCTGTACCTACAACAGAATCACTTGAACTGAGATTAAGGTGGTAAAGACACAAGCGACACAAATTCTTGGATACAACTTAAAATGATGATTGTTACTAATTGAAAATAAACTATTTTATATTTTCTCAAACCTGATAGGAAATATCAAAAGATTAATTAACAAACCTAGAATATCTGAATTATATCTCATCTAAAAAATTCCTTTTACGGGCTTACATGAAAGCCACTTAGAGCCTTGGAATTTTCCAGGGCAGAGTTGAATGGTTCAAAGAAATTTAAGAAAATATAGTAGTAATTTGAGGTGAATAAGCCACCTTTTATCATTAGAATAGGCCACTTAAAGAAGAATTTACCAAAGAGCAGCTAAATCTGTGGAAGCATAATTGAAACCTCCATCACTCTTCACCACAATTAGAGGAATAGTTTGCCCTTCAATCTTAATCACTTGTGCACCTTCACTTTCCTCAATCAATTTTTTATCGGAAAACTGCTTGAGAACATCTTCTATAAACCTATTGTAATAACTTTCTCCCTGAGAATCATTTTGGATGTCAGCAAAGCAAAACATTAAATAATGACAACCATTAAAGAAAAAAAGATATGGATAAAAGTTCAAAGTCGTCAGTTGAAAATACCAATGAATTTAAGATTTTTAGTTATTTTACACCATTTTTTGATATCAGTATATGTATTGCTTTTATAATCACCAAGTTTCAGTGCAGATGCAAAATTTGTCTATCCAATGCCAAGGGTAAGGTGAGGGAGTTTCCAAAAAAAGGGTTTTCTTGCTTCTGTAAAATGCCAAGCAAAGTCCCAGTTTACATAAAATCAAAACACCTAAATCATTTCATGTTTTTTGCCTAGCATAATCAAGAAATATAATGAAGCATTCATCGTGGATTTTAGTTAACAAAAAGGGAGTACCGATAAGCTACAAGCTAAAAACAGTACCTTTTCTTCCAGTGAAACATTTAATCTGTCATAGACCTGGCTAAATTCACTGCGACTTATTTCACATATTTGAGTCCATGCAGCCCTGTAGCGAGCTTCTCCTTTCTGCAGTAAATGAAGACCAAGTTAGTGCAGCCAGGCAAAATTAGAGAAGATCAGAAGAAAATACCAGAAAAACTGTAACATGATTCAAATAGAAACCTATTTGTTGGGGGTTTCCTTAAAACATGAAAAAGTCAAGAGGCATTTTGGTAGAATATATACAGTTTTCAAACCCTTGCAGCACACCAATTGTCAAAATATACCATACACAGAGAAAATAATCAAACAGCAAGAGGGTTAGAGGGGCAATCACCTGCAGTTGAACAACAGCCTTCTGTGCTCTTTCTTTAAAGGAGGAATCACCGTCAAACTTCTGCTTTGATGCCTTGTAAAATGCCTGTTAAGCATATCAAGCTAAAAGTCAAAGGATATATCTTCTTATTATAGCATCTGACTTGTAATTCTTCATTAATAACAACATTATAGCTTCCACAAGGCATGTAGTCACTGTTATGAAGTACTTCGAATCATCGGAAGTCCAGAATAATATCTAAACAAGTGAAGAGAAATACATGAATTAACAGGACCCAATATGAGAGGATTAATTCACTCAGTCCAATACGGTTCCTAGCTACGGACCAATACCCTTTTGCAAACATCTTTTCTACATTAAGAAATATAAGTTTGAGGGCAAAACCTAATGACCATGTTACTTACAAAGTATCTTGTGCCTACAAAATATTGTACTAGCACTCAAACAATTTATCAAAAAAATCCACTGGTCATCAATATCACAGAAATTCCTGGGACCAAACATATCTTGACACAATTATTAAAACAACTAGAAGATGGAAACGCAACAACAACAACAACAAAGCCTTTTATCCCAAACTAGTTGGGGTAGGCTAGAAATGAAACTCTAAGCAGTCATGGTTCAGTCACGTGAATCGTCTTCTTTCACGCGTTTCTATCAAATGCAAATTCTCGAGGAACATTCCAATCTTTTAAATCTCTTTTGACCGCTTCCTCCTAAGTCAATCGTGGTCTGCCTCTTCTTCTTTTTATGTTTTCGATCTGATTCAATACTCCTCTTCTTATAGGTGCCTCAATAGGTCTTCTTTGTACATGTTCATACCATCCCAGTCTGTGTTGGATAACTTTCTTTTCCATTGAAGCAACTCCAACTCTCTCACGAATGTCTTCATTTCTAATCCGGTTCATTCGTGTATGGTCACACATCCACCTCAACATCCTCATTTCAGATACACTCATCTTTTGTATATGACTACATGTTGTCTTTAAGTGGCCCAACATTCCGCACCATATAGCATTGCAGGTCTTATTGCGGTTCTATAAAACTTTCCTTTTAACTTAGGTGGAATTTTCTTGTCACATAAGAAACCTGAGGTTTGTCGTCATTTCATCCATCCTGCTCTAATCCTATGGTTAACATCTTCATCGATCTCCCCATCTTTTTGAAGTATTGATCCAAGATATCTAAAAATATCTTTTCTACGCACCACTTGCCCATCTAATATAATCTCCGCTTCCTCGGTATTAACGGTACTGAAACAACATTTCATATATTCAGTTTTAGATCTACTTAGTTTAAAACCTTTTGTTTCTAAAGTATTTCTCCACAACTCTAGTTTTCTCTCCACACCTACATTACTCTCGTCAATTAATACTACATCATCCGAAAAAAGCATACACCATGGAACCTCACATTGTAAGTCTTTTGTCACCTCGTCCATTACTAAAGCAAATACATATGGACTTAAAGCTGAACCCTGATGAAGTCCAATCTTAATCGGAAAAACTTTAGTCACACCATTACAAATTCTAATGCTAGTTTCAACTCCTTCATACATATCTTTAATTACATTCACATAGTTTGTTGATACTTTTTTTTCTCAAGAGCTCACCACATAACATTTCTTGGAACTCTATCATATGTCTTTTCTAAATCAATAAAAATCATATGTAGATCTTTCTTTTGTTCTCTATACCTCTCCATAAGTTGTCTAATAAGAAATATGACATCTATCGTTGACCTTCCAAACATGAAACCAAATTGATCATCTCTAACACATGTCTCTTTCCTTAGACGGTGCTCAATTACTCTTTCCCACAATTTCATAGTATGACACACGAATTTGATACCTCTATAGTTAGTGCAACTTTGAATATCTTTTTTATTCTTGTAAATTGACACTAAAATACTTCTTCACTCATTTGGAAAGAAAAAAAAACTCAAGACTGAAGGTATATTGAGCCTTAAATAAAGTTCTATTTTTATCATTCTATGTATTGGGGAAAAAACTGTAGCGGAGAGGAAAAGAGCACCTTGATATAAGGACATTGTGATAATATCAATGGATTGACAACAAATAACATAAGCAATCAAATCAAAATTCAAACACAGTGCTATAGCAACGACACATTAGCCTTCAGAGAGTAGAAAAGAAAAAAAAATGAGCAAAGAAATTCATGGTTATTCAAAATCTAGAATACCAGACAAAAAGGCAGTCAAATTGACTATAGTGAAATTATTGGAAGTAATGAAGGTATTTCGTATTCCAATAAGGACCAATGGGACCTGTATGCAACTATCAATATTGAAGGTGATGGAGGTATTCCAATAACAATAATTATTAGAATTCACAGAGGAAAAGTCACAGCAAAGATAAGAGTATCATACAACTTCAACTACAAAAGCATTGACACAATCAGATCGACAAATTAGAGCACCAAATATAAAAAACGAAGATAAGTAACATAACAAAGTGGCAGTAACCAAACATACCTGGAGATCACCGATAGCATTCCGGCCATCTTTTTCCCAATCTGGGAATTCCTCAAATAGATATTGAATCAGCATACCAAACTAGACATACATCCAATGGCACAAATAAGGAGCACAGAAAACATAAAAGGAAATGAAATGTGCAATATCACGTACAATCAAATTGCAGAAATAAGCAGCGAATAATATAGAATGAAATAAATATTTTCACAGACATAACAATGCAGGCAAATAAATATGAGAACTCCACGAACAAGAATTTTAAGGTAAATATTGCAGAAGGGGCATCCTTTGCAACTAAACAACAGGGGCATGTAACACAATTAGCTTAAAGGATAGTTCAAATATTAAATAAATGTGTTCTATCTAAAATTATCAAACAAAGATGGACCACCATAAGACTGAAAAGAAATTTAAGCACTAACTTGCAATGCAATTAAAGCAGATAAAGATTGGAAATCTACATCTACCATGAAAACTCTAAAAATGCAGATGCCAATTCATCTATGGTGTAGGTGATCTGCAGTAGGGAATGGTATGTTTGCGAGAATAGATTGATATTGAATCCCCTGCTTGTATTGGTAATGAGAAATGAGATTTCAATGAGAAGGTTGATGCTAACCACATAACAAAACTTTAGCCTTTATTAAGTGTGAGCAGACAAATATTTTAAAGATATAAATTTGTCTCAAACTACCTTAAGAAAACACAAGTTATAAACATTGCATTGTCTTATTCCTACAAAAAGTTAAAAAGGAATCTACTACATACTTGTGTACCCCAATCCCCAACGTGATTCCGACGAAGAACTTTAATATTACAAAATTCCAACATTCTTGCAAGAGTATCTCCGATTATTGTGGACCTCAAGTGGCCAACATGCATTTCCTTCGCAATATTTGGTGATGAAAAATCCATGACTGCCGTTTTAATAGGAATTGCAGGAGCCCATGTTGCAATACCATTACGCAACATATTCTCAATATTCTGTAATAACGAAGTATGAAACCATCAAACATAAGACAAGTAAATGTTTCAGCAACTACTTTTCTGACACCAAGAAGAAATGAACAATTACCTTCGAAACCCACTGATTTGACAAGGTAATGTTCACAAACCCAACTGGTGCAACTGATGTTGACTCTATAATTTCAGATTCAGGAAGGTTTTTCACGATCGCCTGAAATAAAGAAAAGTGTTGATAACATCAAAGTAAAACAAATGTAGATAAAAACATCATATCTTGTTCATTTTATGAATATTGAGATAACTTTACCTGTCCTATAGAATTTGGATTCCGGAAATCAGAAGACTTTCCTTTAATTTTTGACCATAAACCCATTGCGTTATTACTGAAACGGAAAGAAAATATTTCTTATTGAAGCAGATCCATGGAAATAGTAAGATTTGAAATGGTTTAATACAAGGAACTCATGCACCTAATTTTAGTTAAAATAATCTAGCGAATAAAGAAGATCAGACAAACCATTGGTAATCGCCAAACTTTCCAACTGCAACCAAAGGCTCTATACTAGCATCACTAGGAAATGTTGCTTCAAGCGATGTTTTAAATAATTTGGCAATCTGCTGTTTGACAGTTCCAGCTCCAACACCATTTATTGTTAGATCTTGGATTTGAGTAGAAACGGCAGAGTCTTCACTCATGGCTGACAATAACACGAGCTTGTTTGTCGAAATAAGCTGTTTACCTTTTGGTCTTATGTATCTTCCTGATAAGGAGCAACATCAGCATATCTTTCATTAAATGCTTTATCAAATCCAACAATAACACAAGAGAAACCAGAATACAAGGAGAAAATGAAATAAGGCAATAAGCTGCTTTAGCACTTGCACCAACACAACAGCCACAGAGATCACAAAGCAAAACAGCACTTTATAATCCCATCCAATTCACAGAAGTCCTAATTTTATTTTCAACTCATCTATCCCTGAACATGTGAACGGGAATTTGAGTGATGGAACAACACATTCTTACCTTCACAAAGAAGCAATACCTTAGCATCCTTTAGAGACAAAGAAAACCCTAAATTCTCTTCTGACCAGCACAGTTACTGACAGAAACAATGCAACTTCATACAAGACAATCATTTTCTTCATGCAAAAATAAATCAAATCGCTTAATCACCTCTTCCAATTTCCAAAACCCTACCATTCATCTTATTTCCCATCTTAAATATCATAGTCCCCATTTTATGTTTAGAAAGTTCTCTTTAGAGCAAACAAGAACTAGAATTTCCTTCCAATCCCCACAATCACGAAAAGGAAACGAAAAAAGCTAGTCCACACAGAATGATTCCATTTTATACAAACAAATAATACTAAACATACTAAATCAATTCACCATCCTATCTGATCCCCAAAACGCAAAACCGACTGCACACGAAAAGTAACAACCAAGTCCACACAAAATAATCATATTTCTTCACTCAAGACAAACAAAAACGGTGGAAAGAATCACCACACTAGCACTTCCAATTGCCAAAACCCTACCCTCCGACCGTCCCAATTTCTCATTTCTCCTCGCAAAACACAAAACCAAAACAAATTCACTTCAACATCCTTTCCAATCTTCCAAAACCTTAACCTCAGCCCCGACACCTTCCAGTCCATAAAAACAAACACAACTCCTGCCGAAAAGATTTACTCTCATTCACTTCATCACCCATTCCAATCCTAAAAAACCCCAACTTCGGTCCCAATTCTTCGAATCCACCAACACAAACCATTCCCATTTCACCTCAGAAAACATGAACCCTCAAAACGAATTACTTCATCATCAATCCAATCCCAAAAAGCTCAACTATGCCCCCAAAATTTTTATAAAAAGAAGAAGAAAAGAAAGCACTTTCGTATCCTCCCAAACTCTAAAACTCAACTTTCAACCCTAAAACCTTCCATTCGAAGAAGAAACATCCAAAACCATTCCCATCCCCAAACCCTAACCTCCGTCTCCCCTCACATTCCCATTTTCCAAACCCCAAAACCCGAACGGAAAAAACACATTTTCATCCCCCACAAAACCCTGTTTTCCACCGATTATCCAAACCACACCCAACACAACACACAATCGGAGAAGAAGAAGAAGAAGAAGAATGGATTTTTTTACCGGAATTCGGGAGAGAGTGGTGGAGGCGAAGAAAGGAGGCGGAAGGGATGGAAGTGGACGCCATCTCCACCTTAAATACTACCCCACCACTTAATCAATTAAAAGCTCTGTTTTAAAAACCAAAGCGAACAGTCGGGTTGGACGGTGAACGATAGTAAATCGGTCGGTTCTGTCAAAAACTATTTGAACCAGAGCAAACCGAAAAAACCCAAAAAAATCGATCGAACCGATCGGGTTTTTCGGTTTGGTCCAACCAAAACGAACCGGTTTTTTCAATTTAAAGTTTTAAACAAACATTAGATTTTATTTTTACATTCTTTTTGTTCACTTTTCCCCCAAATTCTAGGGTTTCAAAAGAAACTTGCTCTTCATCGACGTCGTCCTAGTGCCCTCGCGATCGCGCCTCCAGTCAGTCCACAGTCTGCCCACACCCGCAGTCGCCAGTCCACCCTCGACTCCACAGTCCACCCACGTCCGCAGTCCACCACCCCACCTTCACGATCTCGTCCACCTCCTGCGTCCACCTCCACCTTAACTGCACCCCTCGCCTCCACCCACAACTCCATCCGGTCCGACTCCCACCTCTCCTCCAGTCCGAGCAGCATCTAGTTGGACCAACATCCACCGAGGCACTGACTAGCATGCAGCCCTCTCTCCACTCCAGTTCAACCAACCTCCAGTTCTGATGGAAGGTGATCTTGGTCTCCATGACCCTGAAATTGAGGGTGAGCCGGTTCAAAATACTCCTACTGCTTTAGATGGTGAGGTAAATGTTTCTTCATCTGTTAGAAGAAAGACAAATATTGTTTGGTCTCATTTTACTAGGATGGGTATAAATGTTGTGAAATGTATTTACTGCAACAAGGTTTTCAAAGGAAGTGGAATTCATAGAGTAAAAAGTCATCTAGCTAAACTAAAAGGAGACTCTACATTCGAGTACCAGCACATGTGCAGTATTAAATGGAATCATCTCTTAAAAGTTTTAACGAAGGAAAAAGGAAAATAACAAGTGATCATCTAGTTGTCAAAGTGTAAAAGTTGGTGATATTGCTAAATGTAGTAGAAAAAATGCTAGTGATGATGGACCTCCCATCAAGAAGACTAGTTTAGAGAGTTATTTTCCTTCTTCAACCAGGGTCTCAACCATCTATAAAAAGCGTTATGGCAGCTAAAGAAACAGTAGGTGTTGTTGATTTTGCTATAGCTAAATGGATGTATGATGCTTGCATTCCTTTTAATGCCATAAATTCAGTTCATTTTCAAAAAATGGTGGATGCAATCGCTTCAATTGGGTTTGGGTACAGGGCACTAACATATCATGCCATTAGGGGTCCTTTGTTAGAAAAGAATGTTGCTGATTTGTCAGAGTACATTGCAACATTTAGGAAGCACTGGGAGGTGTATGGGTGCACTATAATGGCAGACGGGTGGACGGATACTAGACAAACGACTCTTATAAATTTTCTTGTATATTGTCCGGAGGGGACGGTATTTCTGAAATCAGTTGATGCATCACATGAGTCTAAAACTGCAGAAATGTTGTTTGAATTGTTTAAGGAAGTAATTGAGTATGTTGGTCCCAAAAAAATGTGGTTCATATTATAATAGATAATGCTTCAAACTATAAGAGTGCTGGGAAATGTTGCAAAGGCATTATGGTCACATGTTTTGGAGTCCTTGCAGTGCTCATTGTCTTGATTTGATACTTGAAAAATTCGATAAACTTCCTGTAGTTAGTGAAGTTCTTAGTAGTGCAAGAGTCATTACAAAGTTCATGTATAATCATTGTTTTGTGCTGCAATGAATGAGGAAGTATTGCCAAAGGGATTTGCTTCGACCTGCCACTACTAGATTTGCGACAAACTTTTTGACATTGCAAAGTCTTTTTAGTCATAAGGATGCTTTGATAACTATGATAGCTTCTAAAGAATGGTCAGAAAGCAAAATCTCAAAAATCCAAGTTGCCATTCAAGTTAAAGAATTGATAATGAGCACGTCATTTTGGAATTCATGCAATGTTGTTATCAATATGACTAAACCACTTGTCAAAGTTCTGAGGATGGTAGATAGTGATGAAAGACCGTCTATGTGTTACATTTTTTGAAGGAATGAGAAGGGCAAAGGAAGCAATAAAGACTGCTTTTAATGGCAATGCAGAGGAATATGGGGTTTATGTCAGTATTGTTGATGATAAGTGGGAAGGACAACTAGGACATCATTTACATTCTGCGGGGTTTCATTTGAATCCAGAGTTTTTTACAAAGATATTGCCTTCGCTACTGATCACAAAATTTGGAGTGGTTTTCTTGATGATGTGGAGGTCTTGTATTGCAATGATGAGGCAACGATTGATAAAATCAATGTTGAAATAGAACTTTATAGAAAGGCAGCCGGTGACTTTGGGCGTGGATCCGCAATTAGAAATCGTGACAAAAATGCTTCCAGGTTATAAATTGTTTTAATTTATTGTGTTGTCAACTTTAATTTTGCTTGTCCATTTTTTCGGTTTGTATGTTAATGAAATGTTAACATGTTGGCAGCATTGTGGTGGGAAAACTTTGGAGGTGGAACTGAAAATTTGAAGAATATGGTCATTCGGGTTCTGAGTCAAACTTGTAGTGCATCTGGTTGTGAACGCAATTGGAGTGTCTTCGAGCGTATACATACGAAAAAGAGAAACAGACTAGAACATGCAAGCTTGAACAATCTAGCTTTCATTTACTGCAATTTACGTTTGAGGTAATGAATTGAAGTCTACTTCTTTCATTTTTTTAAGAGAACTTTTTGTTTATTAACATGTACAATAATTATTATTATTTTGGATAGGGAACGTGATATTGCGAATAGAAATTTTGATCTAATATCCTTGGACTCCATACATTTGTTTGATGATTGGATTGAAGAACCTTCGATCACACATGAAGATATGGATGGTTGGCTAGACGGAGCTCTTATGTGTGCAAGTGATAGTAGCGTTGAGGTACAAATGGTTTCTCTAGCTTGCTGAATTTTAAGTTCAATTTTTTTCAAAGCAAGATAATAATATGAAACTATTGTTGATGTTGGCTTTGTATATCTAGGGGCCTTCAAGAATCGGATAAGACTTGAGGAGAAAAGAGAAAATGTCAAAGACAAGGCAAAAGAAGTTGACTTGAAAGTTTGAAACTGAAGTGGGAGTGATGTTGGCGTTTTTGGTGTAATAAAGGAAAATAGAACTCAGTTGGAGTCATTTTTTGTGAACTTGTATGTTATTATATTTGAACTTCGTGCTTTAATTTCATTGGTTGTGGAGTATTTTGTTGTTGGTTACTTGTTAAACAGTTAAACACGAGCCTAGACTTAAATAGTTAAATGATAGTCTTGGTTAATTATTATTTGCAGGTTTAAATTTAATTTTTATGCTTGCATTCAAATATTTATGTTGATCACTTCATTTTTGTTTACAGGTTTTAATTAAGTTATTTTACAGATGAATAATTTTGTTGAATTGTTCATAATTTAATCACTTGGTTATTACTTATTATGTAAAAAATAATAGGAAAAATCGGTTCAATCAGTTGGACCGTCGCTACGGAATCGCTTTGGTTCAACATTCGGTTCACAAAATGCTGACGTCATGTTGACGTCATCATCAGTTGGACTATGTTGAATCATCGGTTGGACCACTTTAAACCAAACCAAACTGTTTTCGGTTCAGTCTTCGGTTCAGTTTTTAAAACCTCGATTAAAAGTCGCTCATCATCTCATTCGTCATCGACTCTCGGTTCGGGTCCGTTTGCGACACCAGCTTTTGTCGCAAAATCAACTCAAATGCTAAACCCAAATAGTCGGGATATAGTAGATGTTGGAATTAGATGAATTACAATAACACAACAACGTCTTAATTCTTAAATACTAAGTTCTAGGAAGTTGAGAAAAAGAATCTCACAAGCCATGTTTGAGATGTTGGACACCAAAAGGTGGTGGTGTTATTCGTCATCGTCTTTCGGTACAACCATTAATCGAACAAAGATAACTCGGATTCGGGTCCATTTGGAACACCATTTTTTGTCGCAAAATCAACCCAATGCTATAACCTGAATGTGGTTGTACTTGTAAGACACGTTGGAATTGGGTGAATTACAACTATGCCTTAAACGTTAGATTCTAGGTGGTTGAGAAAAAGTATCTCAGCCGCCATGTTTGAGATTTCGGACACCAAAAGGTGGTGTCATTCGTCATCGTGTCATTGATACAATTGAACAAAGATAGTTTATATTCGAGTCCGTTTGGGACACCAACTTTTGTCGATTGGCGTATGGGTGGTTATTTAACGTCGTTTTTTTGTTCTTTTGTTATATGTTGGTGTTACAAAGATCTCTCGAGAATTCATAATGAATTTTCACATTTTACATTTCCGTATAGAAGAATGTCTCACTATTATCACAATCATGTCATCATTTGTATTGTTAGATATAAAAAATGCAAATGAAAACAAAATGACATAAATTCAATATTCTATTTTTATTAGATTTAAGAATACATGAACTTTGACACATTTATGTGGTGCACAAAAGACGAATACATGATACATATTTCACAAGATATTATCATATCAAATAGCTTGAAGTACGTGATAGTTGAGTTCATACCAAAGATGATACATTTGTATAAAGTCTCGTTCAGAGTTGGAGCTTGATGACTTGTTCCTTCATATATTTCAAGAAATTGTATTGTTGCGATAATTTGGTTTTGAGTTTTTAGTGTTTGATGCTTTGCTCATTTTCATATTTAAAGGGATCATATTTCTATTATAATTGAACTTCTTATCCAAAGAGATTCAAGCATATATTTCATCGTTCAACAAGTTTATCTCTGGTAAGGAGAGATTATCAAACCATGGTTAGCTTTATCTCACAACCAAGGCAATCATTTGGCTTATATATTCCATATGTGGTTTAACAATTTATTCCCTTATTTATTTGAAGGGGACCATCGTGTATGGCAGTTTAGTTTGTTTGCTTAGATTTTATCAGTTTAGCCTCACAACATGGAGGATTATATGTATGTGATTGGATTTAACGATTTTAGTTTATTTCATTACTAAAGATCGCTAAATGTCATATTACTTTAGTCTCGTAACCTAGGAGGGTGCTTTTATATGTATTTGGTTTGGCTTGATTTGATTTGACAATCTTCATTATTATGACGAAGGTCATCTAATATGAGTCGGTTTAGACTCATAATGTGGATGTTATTTATACATATTTTTGTATATTAACGATATTGTTTTTGTTGTTATATCGCCCAACAGTTAGTTTAGACTCGTAACCTAGGAGAGATTTTGTATGTGTTGAGTTTCATATGGGATTTGACAATTTGTTCTTTTATTTATAGGAAGGGATTGGTGTATTGTTGCAATTTATAGTCTTATGTATCAGAGTAATTTTGAGTTTGTATGCTATTGTTCGACTTTCTCATTATGAGATATCATCAAATAAATGTTAGTTTAGCCTCGTAACCAAGGAGGGAATTGTGTACATATTTTGTTATATCGACGATGATTCTTATGTTAGAATATCGCCACAATAGTTAGTTTAATCTCTTAACTAAGAGAAATTTTGTGATTGTTTCAATTATGGACGACCTTGATTTTGTGATAAAGACCGTCGGGTTTTAGTTAGTTCAACCTCATAACAAGGAGGATGCATATATGTATTTGATTTATCAACGTTAATTCTTATATTAGAATATCGTCCAATGGTTAGTTTAATCTCATTATTAGAAAAATATTTGTGTATATAGTTTTGTATCGACTTCGTCTTAATGATGAAGACTATTGAGTTTTAGTTAGTTTAGCCTCATAACAAGGAGGTGTAGTTTTTTTGATGAAAATAATCTGGCTTTAGTTAGTTTAACCTCATAACAAGGAGGACCTTATGTATTTAATTTATCAACAATGATTCTTATATTAGAATATCGTCTTATAATTGGTTTAGCCTTGTAACCTAGGAGGGGATATGTTTTGGTGCTTCAACTTTATCGTGAAGACAACCTAATATTAGTGATTTAACCTCATCACAATGAGGATATGTATATATGTTTAGTCTCGTATTTAGGAGACATTATAAACACTTTATTCTCTCGTTTAAGAGAACATTATAAATAGTTTATTCTCTTGTTTAGGAGAATATTATGTATATGTTTTTTGTGCTTCAACTTTATCGCGAAGACAATTAATATTAGTGGGTTTAACCTCATCATAATGAGGTAATTATATATATGCTTCATTCTCGTATTTAAGAGACATTGTAATTAGTTTATTCTCTTATTTAGGAGAATATTATGTATATGAATTGTTTGGATGATTATTCTTTTTGATACAGATATCATAATGTTTTTGTCAGTTTAGCCTCATAACCCAGAGAAATTTTATATGTATTTGGTTTTGTTTATTTGGTTTGTCGAATGAAGACTTTGTCGCCAGTAAAAGAGAGGGAACCTGAGATCCAGCTTGGCGTGCATCTTCGCTTACGACTAAGGTCATCCGTATTTTAGTTTTTGACTACTTAAACGATAAGACAGAGAAAACCCAAGATCCAACTTTACGTGCATCCTCTCTAACTATTATAGTAGTCAATGTTTGTATTTTAAAGTTTGTTGAGATATTTTACAACTTTAAAGGTTTGTATTTACATAAGGGTGTCAGTGGATATTCGAATATCCAAAAATCCGTCTATATCCGTATTCGAATTTGGACATTCAATCCAAGACAAAATAATCTGCAAGACCATATTCGTATCAAATCCGTAAAGTCGTGGAGCGGATACGGTTATTGGTACATCTGATCCGTATAATATCCAATCCGGGATCAAATATCCATAGTACATCTGTATTCTTATATAATATATATAATTATATATATAGTTATTCTTTAAATTTATGAAATATATATAAGTTAAGTATTTTTTCTATAAATTACCCAAGTATATAAACTATCCTAAATTCCTAACCCTAAACACAAAACTCCATCCTATTCTTGTTGGCTGCTGCAACCCCTACAACCCCTCACGTTGTTGTTTCCTCTCCTGTCGTTCCCTCCTCCCGTCCCCCGTCTTCGTGAGTTCCATCCTCTTGTTCTCCGTTTTCCGTTTAATGATTGTTATTTTTATGTTTGCTTTGTACTTATTATTTTTGAGTGTTTGGTTGATGGGTTGTGGTTAGTTGTTGGTTTTGTGGTTCATTTATTTATTTACCACGGATTCTTCTTTTTTCAGCATGGAAGAATGTGTTTCTGCTCCAATTGCCAATGGTCTTCTCAGTCAAAGTTCTAGTCCAACTGATGTTGCTGATCCAATGATTCCAAGCACCGGTGATACATGTGTTGAGACTAACAAAGGGTCTTCCGTTGATGATGTTGGACAGTCTAACAGTGGTGGTGCAAAGTGTCGAAATAGTTTTTATTCTGAAGTGTGGTTGCATTTTGAAAGAGTGGGTAGTGGTTCTTATTTGAAGGAAGTATGCAACTATTGCAAGAAGTCATTGAATGCATCAAGCTCTCAAGGTACAACTCGCCTAAAAAATCATTCAAAAAATTGCATGCTTAGACCAAGAAAGGACATTGCCCAACAACTTCTTAGTAGGTGTTCTTCTAAGCTGGTTACTCATAAGTTTGATCCTAAAATTGAAAGATAATATTTTGCTTAAATGATAATGAAAATGGATTTGCCTTTGACAACTTGTGAGAATGAATATTTTAGAATATGGTTTGTTATATTGATCTTTCCTATAAATGTCAGTCAAGGAATACACTTAGAAAAGATTGCATGGATGTTTATTCGCAATGGAAAGAAAAAAATCTATAAAATTCTTGAGAAAAATTGCAGTAGAGTCGCTTTCACTACAAATTTGTGGACACCAAAGCATAAGAATCATGGGTATTGTTGTGTCACTTGTCACTACATTGATGATAGTTGGGTGTTGCATAAGAAAATCGTCGTTTTTCAAGTTATTGACACACCACACACTAGTGAACCTAGATAAAAAGGTGTTAGACTCAGTTTTAATACTCATTTCGTCCCGTATCTTTAAACAAGGTGTTTGACTCAGTTTTACTCACATTCCTAGTACCAACACCACGAAAATGTCTGGCGAAATACCTGGATCCGGTGGGGTAACGAGGGTGAATTTTTTTCCCGACCCGGGCGTCTGGATACGACGCCTCCACCAATGTGGAGGCGTCTTAGCGAGGCGCCTCCACTAACGTGGAGGCAACTGGCTAACAACGCCTCCACCTAGGTGGAGGCGTTTTGGGGAGACACTCGATTTTAAAAAAAATTAATTTTCTGTTAAATTAATTTTTTCAAGTTTTCTTGCAAGATTTCGGTGGTGATGAAGTAGATTAAAGTGAGCTTTTTGATAGTAAAGAAATATTTACAACAATCGAGGAAGCTTGTAAATGAGCGAAACAAGTTGCAATAGGAGCCGGATTTTTTTTGGTTATATCATCATACAAACCAAAAGCAGATAACCGGATGGATTGTTACCTGAGATGTGATCGCAGACATGAAATGAGTTCTCGTGATACGAGTATTGCACTGCGAAAGAATACAAAAAGAAAAGGTTGTGGTTGGAACTGGTTACGTAGTACATATTGATTGTAATTTGTAATGCATTTTTAATGTATAATATATCGTGTATTTGTACTTATATCGTGTTGTTCTTTTACCAGATTTTAAATTTAAGTATTATTTGATATCTAAAGAAATAAGTAGAATATATGTTCATAAGATATAAATATTAAAAATACGATAGTCAAAGAAATAAGTAGAAGATATGTTCGTAAGAAATAAATAGTAAGAGTACACAAATAAGCATAAGCAAATACCAACAAATGTAGTAATAGTGCAACATATAATAAAACGATAGTAAGACCAAGTAACTACAACTCAGCATCTGAATCATGGTCCGAAATGCCCAATTGGTTGTTCCAATCCTCGATGAGGCGATCTCAATCTGCACATGCAATTCTCGTATCCTCAGTCGGCATCCTGTCTCTCTGTCTCAAGAACGGCTGCGTACACTGTATCGCCCTACTCATCCACTGTATGTAACATAAAAATTAGCGTACATTTACAATAATAACAAAATTCAATTACAAATAAAATTAGATAAACTTACTGCATCGGCATATGTCCTATCCAGTGGTCTCCCCGGTCTCAGAATGATACCGCGTACGATAAGTGGATGTGAGCACCTACCAAACCACTGCAAATAATCTGCATCACAAGTGGAGGGGTCGCGGCTACGACTCAGATCGTCCAGGTGAAGTCGTCCTACTCTCCGAAATATCCTCCAAACCGATTCCACGAACGAAACGTTATGTCTGACGTCGTACGTCGTCGCAGTCGCAGAGCGTAGTGCATGCTCGGGCGTCGGAATGTCAACCGGGATCACCTGAACGTAACCTAACTGACGTAACAAGCGATTAGGTAAATAAGGCTTCGTGATATCCCTATAACGAATAACGCCCATAAATGTAGTCCTCGGCACAACTACAACAGGCTCAGGACCATACGGCAATCACTCCACCTAAATGTTTATACGTTACTAATAATAAAGTTAAAATTTAAATAAACGTGAATGATATATATACATTATATACCTGCGTTGCAGTCATCTGATCTAGTCGTCTACGAATAGAAAGAAGTCGACCATCGCTCTTATCCTCGGCCCGGACAGTCCACATATGCGAATGAGGATGACCACGCTCAATAATATTCCGCTCCCGATGTGGGCGGAAAACAGGAAAATACTCATAGATCCAAGCCTGCAGTAGTGTAAGACAACCCGTAATCATCACGACTAGATATACTCAGCTGACGATACAGATATGTCAACGTCGCCGACCCCCATGAGTACTGACCAATGGTATCTGGCTCCCTCGCCTCCAATAGGTCGCGTGGTCTGACTCTGGAACCGCTCTTGTCGACAAACAAGACGCAGCCTAGCAGTAAGAATAGGTAAGCAGTCATCTGCGTATCATTAGTCTGTGGTGGTCGCCCCCGTCTGTAACACTCGTCCACAGCATCGATACTAACACCACCGTCACTCCAAAATGAGCTATCCCACCCAAGACCATCCAGGCTGATACTCAACAACTCAGATACATATAACTTCAGCTCAGATGTCGGCGCCTGCGCACTGACCATAGGACCCTCAACAGGAATGTGCAGAATCTGAAAGACGTCATGCAACATGATCGTCATCTCTCTGAACGGAAAGTGGAAAGTGTTGGTGTCAGGCTGTCACCGCTCCACGAAAGCCGAAATCAACGGCATGTCAATGTAGGAAACACATGTTGTACGGTAAGTGACCCAACCCACTGTCACTGACGGTCTCCGTCATATCATCAGTCATCACTGAACGCCAAGCCTGCAATGTCGTACAGGCTCTGTGCCGATTATGGCACTTCAAAACCTTCCGATCCTCACCATCCCAGATGCGTCTGGCGATGTGGCCTCCAAAACTGGGAATGACACTGTCATCTAGAGGACCACCGAGTATCATATCTGTGACGATCCAAGACTCGTCCTCACCCATCTTCTTCTTCTGAGCTCGGACGTCTGCAGTGTACGAACTCGAATCACCGGTCACAAATCTGCCACCTCGACCGTACTGATGTATCGCCTCCTCCTGTGGCCCCAAGCCATACCGGGCCCCATCGTCACTATTGTCGTGACTCCTCAACTCATCTGAATCATCATCGTCGTCGAAAGAATCCCCAAGTGTCTGACGACGACGTAAAAGATCTCTCTCTCTCCTAACTGAAGCAGAAATACCACGTCTACGTGGATGACGAGGACCTGACTCGTCTGCTACACTACGTATCGTGCGTAAGGGAATTGATTTCCCTTTTCCTCCACGGTAACCCGATGACTATTAATTCAATTTTAAAAATAAAATTTTATTAATAGATTTGCTAAAATAATTAAACTAATTATTAACTTAATAATCAATTTATTTAGCAATTATCACAATTAATCAATAATCCTTTACTAAAATCATACAAAACTAATTATTAACATAATAATCAATTTATTTAGCTATTATCACAACTTTTAATCAATAATTCCTTACTAAAATAATTAAACTAATTATTAACTTAATAATCAATTTATTTAGTAATTATCACAATTTATAATCAATAAAGGATTTACTAAACTAATTTAATTCATTATTAACATAATATTCAATTTATTTTAAATTTATCACAATTTATAATCAATTTAAATAAATTTAAAAAAAAATTCGGGGCGTGTGCGGGAGACGCCCCAACGCTCGGGGAGGCGTCTGCCGGAGCCGCCTCCCCTGCGTGGGAGGCGTCTCCCGCAGACGCCTAGCCCTATGTTCGGGCGTCTCCCGCGGACGCCTCACCCAATTTTTTTTAAATTAATTAAAATGAACAAGGGAATTTATCAGATTTGAGTAATCTGGGGCGTCCGTTGGTTCTTTTCCTGACCTCCGAGACATTATATCTGGTGGATAGAAGAGTAATATGAAGAGAAAGTGGTGTTAGAAGAGTGAAATGAAGAGTTATATAAGTAGAAATGGTAGAAGGGCAAAATTGTAATCTGTACTGACGTTTTAAGTAGTTTTACGACGACAAATAACAGTTCAGTATATTAACGCAGGACATTTAATATGATTTCTTTTCTCCGAAAAATTTGGGAAGACAATTGCATATATACTCCCGATGCATGGCAGATTTACCCATGTTGAGATTCACCTAGTGCAACATAATTCTCTCGTTCATACAGATTTTTAATATCATTATTGTTTTATAATTCCTATCATTATGTGTTGAAACTCTTTCTACCACCTTATTGCATAAATAGGAGGTTATCGTAATACCTTAGAACAAAAATAATAATAAAAGAACTTTCTCCCCCCCCAAATCTCTTTTTATGTTGGTTGGTCTTTATTTTATAATACATTATCAATATAAATTTGCTAAAGTCACTAACTCCCCTTCGTTTTTTATTTGATGTAAAAACTCTTCGTAATTTATCTTGTATATGATTGCTGTAAAGGTTTAAGAATATATTTCAAGGTGCTCTTATATTAATTTTGGACTATAACATATATCATATATTTAAATTAGAAAAACTTTGATTTAAATCATTTTATTTATTGATGAAATGATGCATTACTAATTTTAGTGCTCACAATATTCGACTTCTTTTTCTCCTCAACATCGTTCTAAAGTTCTTATTTTTCTTCAAAAAAATCTTTTGATACTCTTGTCCCATGTTTATTTCGTAGGTTTAGGCTTAATAATTAATATCATGTAAATAGATTTAGTGGTTCAATATTTTATCAAATGTGTCAACATATCCTAATCGTACGTGTAAGGTGCATGTTTTAAATTTTGAAAAGAAGAAAAATGTAAAAGCAATATCATTAAGTGTAGTGAAATACAATTATGCGTAGGTTAAAATTTGGATCCGGAGAAGTAATTACCCATTGCAGGTTAAGTTTAGGTCTAGAAATGAAGTTTTGTCCGGAAATAAAGTTGCAGAGTCACACCCAAAAGGCAAAATGTTGGATCGGCTCTAGATTTAGACCACAAAGTGGGCTCTGGATTTAAACCACAAAGTGGGTACAGCCTGGTTGATTCGCAATCCTCTCTTGATCAACTAAAATTTATCTCAGAAATCTTGTTTCTTCTTATTCCTTAAGTTTTTCTACAAACCAATCTCACCTTTAGGAAACCGGATAAGATGATCGATCGAAATGACTCCAATTTTGTTCATGGTCGCAATGTTAGTTTGATTCAATCAAATTGGTGATGATTTCAACTTGACATTATTGAACCGAAGATTAATGATTAGATCACCTGAGAAGAATTCGAAAATGAGGTCAAACTTGTGAACCTGATTTTTCAAGTCTTTTAAATAAGTTGGTATATACACCTTCAACGTGTAAATAGAGAGATGAAAACATTAAATTTTCTTTGCAAACATCAAACTCTTTCCGAACTATTTCTTCTAAACTTGAAGCTTTAAGTTTTCCAAACTCTGATTCCTCGTTTCCGAACTACTTTCCTCAAACACATCCCAATACCAACAAAACAAAAAACAAAATTAGTTCTGAATGATCATCATCTATCTTGTTCAAGACTAGGAAGGTTTCCTCTCAAATCTCTCTCTCTCTTCCCCTCCACACACCACTCCCTTCGCACCAAAATCCAAATCCATCTTAGCACCACGAAGGTAAAACCTAACCCTAATCAAAATGTTGAGTTTAAGTAAGAAAATTTATGTATGATTGTGTTTAATTAAAATTCAACTATTTTGAGAATTGTACAACATGGGCTAATCTTAATATATATATATATATATATATATATATATATATATATATATATATATATATACACACACACACACAAGAATTCTCTAGTAAGCCCAAAGTTTAATTTTTCTAAATTAAACCTCCACAATATCCACCACTCATTTCAAATTGTAAGGAAGATTAAGAAAAAAACAGTTATATTAATGAATAGTGAGATTAACTGTAAATAAGATCCAATAGTGAGATTGTAGGGAACTTAAACTAAATTTGATGAGTCTTAAGCTCACTAGAGTTTGACTATATATATATATATTCATATTCTTACGAGAGATTGTAAAAATAACGAATTACGTACAAACAATGACAAACTGCAAAGCACGGGTTTCATTCTATTGAGTATGTGAAAGACATGCAAGAACCGAAAAAAATGCATCACCAATTAGTCTAACAACATTTTATACTCTAAATATGTTGTCTAACTCGAATTACCTTGATATTTCTACTGAATTGCTAAACATCGCCCCAAAATTACTTAAATCGCCCTTTGAAATTACCATTTTGCCCTTCTCTCATTTCTACTGCTATAACGCGACATTTTACCCTCCTATCACACATTTCTCTTCATATTCCTCTTATAATCATAAAAAATAATGTTTTGAAGGTCAGTAATGAACCAACGAACGGCCCAGTGTACTCGAATCTCGTAAAATATCTAACATCTTTTTAATAAAATAATAATAAAAAATAATAAAAACTTACGGGCGTCCGACGGAGCCGCCCCCACGTAGGAGGGGGCGTCTAGCTAAAACGCCTCCCCCATGGGGGAGGCGTCTTACACAGACGCCTTACCCATCGGGGAGGCGTTTTACCCAGACGCTCCGCCCTTGGGACAGGCGTCTGTGTAAGACGCCTCCCCCATGGGGGAGGCGTCTTAGCCAGACGCCCCCTCCTACGTGGGGGCGGCTCCGTCGGACGCCCGTAATTTTTTATTATTTTTTTAAAAAGATAATTAATTATAAATTTAGATAATTGTTAAATTAATTAATTAATAAGTTAATAATTACTATATTCGGATGACCGATACCCCTTCGGTACACCGAAAATTCAAAAATTTCCAGATCCAACAAAATTTCCAGATCCAGATTCAAAAATCGCCACTTCACCGGGGAGCGAGACCCCCGAACGACCTGTCGAGGTGGTATTTGTAAGTCATGATGTTTTACCACCGGGAGATTTTAGAACTTAAAAAATGTTGGATCTGGATTTTTTTTGAATCTTCATCACTTGCAAAAAAACTTATTGTAATCCGACCGGTTACCACCGAAAACTTGCAAAGAAACGTCAAATAATTTGAGATAACACACCGTATAATTTTAATTTGACAAAAAAATTAAAAAAACGGGACGTCTGGCTAAGACGTCTGTACCATCGTGGAGGCGTCTGGCTAAGACGCCTCCACCATGGTGGAGGCGTCTTAGCGAGACGCTTAGACCATGGTATAGGCGTCTGGCTAAGACGCCTGGACCATGGTGGAGGCGTCTTAGCCAGACGCCTCCACGATGGTGCAGGTGTCTTAGCCAGATGCCCGAGTCGGAAAAAAAAATCCGTCTCCGTTACTTCGCCTGATCTAGGTGTTTCGCCAGACATTTTCGTAGTGTTGGTACTAGGAATGTTAGTAAAACTGAGTCAAAAACCTTGTTTAAAGACACGGGACGATATGGGTATTAAATATATTGTTAAGGGCAATTTGGTAATTTCAAGGAGCGATTTAAGTAATTTTGGGGCGACGTTTAGTAGTTTCCAATTTCTATCTAGACATTTTCACCTATGCAAGAACCGAAAAGAAATGCATCCAACTACATTCCAACATGATTAACTCCGTCACCCAACCATACTCATTTACTAGTTATTTCTGTAACCTTCCATCTCTCCAATAAATAGAGTTCTTCTCCACCACCTCCAACAAATTGAAATAATTCAACGGTAGGGAAATCATGAGTGATGTTTGTAGAATTAGATTCTAGTAATATAGTGTTAAACATTTCTAGGACAATAAGACTTCTGAATCATATTTCATGTAATATCTTCAAGATTTAGTTGTTTTTATTTGCTGAATTTAAAACTCTTTAATATATTGAATTATGAAATAATATCACCAAATTTATATATTTAGCATGCTACTTAGTCAACCATAACATAATTATATAATATCAAAAAATAACAAGTCATGAAAATTTTATAATATCTAACAACTCCATCTTGCTTGATGTTGGGGTGTTTGGATACAATTTGTTAGTGAAACGGGTTAGGTTTTGTTTATGGCAATCGTGACTTTTGAGTGTTGTTTCGTTTCCTAAAATTCTTATATTTGTAAGAAAACATTATCAAAATATACAAAATTCAGAAAATTTGGTCTACATATATAAACGATTTTATCTTATTAACAAGAAAGTCAGAGTATATGATCCACTTTTGCATGATCGTGCTGATGACTTCCAACACAAAATTAATTCAAAAATAAAAATAGTTACAATAATGAAATATTGTGACCACAGATTGTAACAAAATTAAATACTACAATGTTTTGCCGACTGATGTGAAAAAAGAGATCGTACTGAAAATACTACAAGTCACCATCTTGAATAAAACATGTATCTTGCAGATCTGTCGTACTGAAAAAACCAATCTTATGCTTTTTTGCAGCTTCAAAAGTATGTTGCTGCATTAACACATACATAGGGGTGAGCAAAATTCGGTCCGGTCCGGGCACCCGGACCGAACCGAATTTTTCGGTCCGGTCTTTGGTACACAAAATTTTGGAAATTCGGTCTTCGGTCCGGACCGGACCGAAAATTTAAGGGGAAAATTCGGGTTTTGGACCGGACCGGACCGAACCTATTCGGTCCGGTCTTCAGTCCGGACTTCCCGAAAATTCGGGTTCCGGTCCGGTCCGGTCCTGTCCTGGACCGAAGCTCACCCCTACACATACACATGAATACATGTCAATGTGCGTTTAAAATAAAAGAATCGACAAAAGATAATCATGTAAGTGTAACGTGAAAATTGGTTTACGTAGATTGCAATACAGATCACCAAACATCTTATCGTAACAAACCAAACACACGTTAAACAAACAATACCTAAAATTTTAAAAAACACAAAAATATGAATGTCACCAAACTTTCAAGCAACACACAATCGTCACAAGACCGCGCATCCGGCCAAGTTGGAGTAGGGCGTTCGTTGCCTTGCGGACATGGTTGGGACACGTGGTCGCCTTGGGATGTGTGACAGTTCTACCATGAGAGCGGGTTGAGTGTTGCCTTGTGGATCAGATGCACAGTGTAGTTGAGGTGCACGCTCGACTTCGCTAGGACGCGTGGTCGCCTTGGGACACGAGATCGGTGTGAGCCGTGTGGACGGCGTGGCCTAGCTAGTTTGGTTTGTGAGCCGTGTGGACAACATTGCTTGGTTAGTGTGAGCCATCATGGACGGCTAGACCTTGTTCAGTGTCCGTTAGGGGTGGCGTATGTGGTCTTGATTTGAGACTCACGTGTGATTTGTAAGTGTGCAGGTGAGACGCAATATGTGGTTGAAGAAGATTTGGGCTAAGACGCGTGGACTGGATCAGTGAGCTCAGTTGTCATGTATATCATTGTTCCTTTTTAGTAGTCTTGTAGTAGGAATTTCAGAATTCTTGCATTTATCTTCCATATTGTATTCTGATTTTGACTTTGTGATATGTTTTTAATTGAGGCATCAACTTGATTATTGCCCGTTAATGTTCCTTTTTTGCTTGTTATAGTTGTGCTTGATTGCTGTGTCTCGATTGTGAATTAAGGACGTTACATAACATAATCAAACAAACCATTGGTAATCACCAAACTTTCCGACCGCAACCAAAGGCTCAATACTAGCATCACTAGGAAAAGTTGCTTCAAGAGTTGTTTTGAATAACTTGGCAATCTGCTCTGTTTGACAGTTCCAACTCCAACACCATTCATTGTTCCATCTTGGATTTGAGAGGAAACGGCTGAGTCTTCACTCATGGCTGACAATAACAGAAGCTTATTTGTCGAAATAACTTTTAGCTTTCGTTCTTATGTATCTTCCTGATAAAAAGCAGCATCACTAATTCAGCATGTCATTTCTTAAATGCTTTATCAAATCCAACACTAACACAGGAGAAACCATAATACAATCAGAAAATGGAAAATTGCAACCGGTTGCTTTAGCACTTGAACAAACACAAAAGCCACAGAAAATACAATGCAAAAACAATACTTTATCATCCTATTTAATTTGCAGAAACCAAGTTTATTTTCCGACCCATCTACCCTAAGCATATGAAAAGTAATTTTCAAAAAAAAAATCCCCTAACTTTCGAAGCATGTTTTCGTTTACGAAATTTGTGTATTTGTTGTGACTTCCTTCTAGATTAACTTTTAGGTGTGAAATTTCAAATCATCTTGAGATTATTTTCTGCTAAGATATATATTTATAGAATACTATCACTACGAAACATGACACGACAAATAAACAATGACAAAGACAAATAATTGAAAATAATCCATGAAACGTCATGTTGTATTTTCTGCACAAGCAAAATTAAAGCATTGCTTACTAACCAAAAGACCAAAAAGGAATGATCTAAAAAGTAGCCCAAGATTAGTTAACTAATGTGCTAAGGAACAACCTTAGCACAAATAAAACCATCACAAACCAGCCAACAACAGTTAATGGTAAAATCCAAAAAAAAAGCAAAATCATGACACAAAATCGTGAAAAAGAAAGACCAATCTTGATCCATTTTACTAACGAAAGCAGAAAATTTCAAAATTAGTGAAGGGATTTGAAAGGAAATTGCTAATTTTATCACCACCATTTAACCGAATAAAATTGCTTGTTTTATGGAAAAAACAAACAAATTCTCTAATTTTATGTGCAAAATTTGTTGTGGTACACTTGTGAAACATGGATATTGGATCTTTGCCCATTTAAATACATAATTTGTTTGGGAACACTTGTTCTCTCATAAAATTAATTGGGTACACCTGCTATATCGTAATTTGTTTGGGTACAACTGCTTAGGTACACCTCAATGGTATGGGACTCACTCCGTTGGCAAAATTATTCACCACAATTATGAATTCGTCAAATTTATCTTCAGACTCGTTTCATAAGATATGCCCTTAATGCCCAAAATAAATAAATAAAGTTACTTTTTGAAAATTTTCGAAACCAACTTTAATCTCTTGCGCAGAATCTCAACGACTTGAAGCTCGTTAGATTGTTTGTCGAGCACGGAATCTAAAAAATGCGATGCAAATGATCAGGGCCGTCTCGGAAATTTTTGAGGTCCTGTGCGAAAATCAACAACGAGACTCCTAAATTTGAAAAAAATTATCCTCCTAGTTTAAATAATAAAAAATTCACTAACTTAATGCAATATTAATTGAATTTTTTTGTCCTCTTAGCAATATTTGAGACAAATTTATCAATGTTTAAGTGTTATTTATGTGTTAACACTAATTTTCTTTGCAACCCAATAAGGTCATGTACATTTTTTTTGAGGTCCCCTCAAAGTGAGGCCCGGAGCAGGAGCTCACCCTGCTCCTGCTATTGGGCCGGGCCTGCAAATGATCATCATGAGATATGTTTGAGAAGATGGGAATTTCTATAAAACTCGCATAAAGTTAACACAAATTTGAGAAACTCATAGTTGCGGTGAACATTTTTGGTAGGGCAATGGGCCTCACGCAAATTGATACCTAGGCAATTATCCAACGTAGCTGAGTACGCAAGCAATTTTGCGACACGGGTGTACCCAAGCTTAACACCAAATTATGAATTTCAATGGCAAAGGTCCAATATTCATGTTTTTCAAGTGTACCTAAGCAAATATCACAAATAAAACCAAATAATAGACATGGTATCGGGCCAGCCCGGCTTGGCCCGAACCCCACAAACTGATTGCCTAATCGAGGGAGGGTCGGGGCCGGCCTGGTGGGTCGGGCATTTGAAGGTATTTTAGGTATGTTTTTAGATTTTTGGAGGTATTTTAAGTATTTTTTAGATTTGGAGTTATTTTAGGTATTTTTAGGGAATTACTATTCGTCGGTCGGTTTTTACTTAAATCATCTGTCTCAATTATCATTTTGTCATTCACAATCTATTTAATACACATTATGTCCCGTAAAAAATATAAAAAAATCGGGGCATCTGGCTAGGACGCCTTGTTTTTTTTAATCTTGAATTTATACGGTGTGTTATTTCAAATTATTTCAGGTTCCGTTGCAAGATTTCGGTGGTGGTGGGGTGGAAAAACACAAACGTAAATAAACGGGTAAATGTATCAATATCCAGAGTACAATAATATTGTGTCGAAACAAAAAATGTCCCCCGCAGGGGCTGTCGCCGCTGTCACCGCTGCTACCCCGCATTCTTACTCTGATTTTATTTTTCATGGTTATTTTTTGTTGTAGTAATAAAATAGGAGAGCCTATTAGGAGCAGAAATAAGTAAAAATGAAGGAATGACAAAATGATAATTGACATAGACGATTTAAGTAATTTACGGGCGACGTTTAGTAATCCAGTATTTTTAAGATAGATAAATAAATAATTATTTAGACCGGGCCGGTACCCAGGTGTACCAAATAAATTAGGCAGACTTATTACATTTTACCTCCCTCAACTATCCCTCCTGTATCAATGTCCCCCATAAACTTTTATTTACATGGTGTTAAATTTGATAAGTAATCCCCATTTTGCCATTATCCTCAAGCCATTCTAGAAGTTCTATGGTAAACTCTCCCTTTCACTTTCTTCTCACCCATTACAAACCCTAATCCCTAAATTTAGACCATAATCCCCTATACATGGACGTTGGCGAAAATTGAAGCAAGAAAAATGACTAAGTTGCAAGACTTATGGACTGATGTGCAAGAGATAATGACTCAGATGTAAAACCAAAAGGACTAATGAGGAAATCAAGAAGTTTCATACCATTATGAGGAGTATTTTGACAATTAGATCCGGACCCAAACATCAACAATCCAATCGGGTTCATAAAACATCAATAAATCAAGCTTCAAACCAACCACCGAAATCTAAACTCAATCAAAGATATCTGGACCGCCAATGGGTTGTCCTAGACTGCCAATTGGCGGTCCAAGTTTGTCCAAAAGTTTCATGGTTGAGTCGGGTCGTGTATTATGTTGTTTTATGTCCATTTATAGCATGCGTTTAGTCCCATACCGGGGGATTGTCACCGATTATCTTTTTTCATGCTTATAAAAAGAACTATTCCTTATCTTTTGTATTCACTCATTGTTTGGTGATATTCTCTCTACTTGGAGTAAACATTGGAGCAAAAACTCAAAGGTGAAGAAGAATGCTACTAGTAATGTGAGTTATTTAATAAAATATTTTTTCATTATTTTGTTCTCATGTTGTCTCCTTTTTATGCATGCTTAGTTTAGTCTTGTTTCTTTGATCTTAGGCTACATTAGTTAGAATATCTCCTTTCTTATTTAGTTTAATTGCTAACATAATGTGTAGTGAGTAGATCCATCCCCTTTGGGGGGTGGAGATGATGTTCATATATATTGTGAAGTTTGGATGTTTGATGAATTTTTTATTGTGTAGACTTGTATGTTTGTATGTTCATTCGGGGTGTTTTAATCATTTACATGTTGGAGATTTTTGATGAGTTTTGCCACAAGATTTAAGACATTTCCCATGTTTAGTTTTCTCATGTTTATTTACTGAAATTTCATGTTGAATTTGCTACATGTTAGTTATGTGTTTGCTTGCTTGATTGAATAAACTTTGTTTTGATGAGTTTTGCCATTACATTTAGACACCTCTCATGCTTACCTTTGTTCTTCACATGAGTTTAAGGTTTTTGATGAGTCTTTCCATATCTTTAGACACTTCTTATGCTGAGCCTAATCTTATGTTAATCAAGTAGTAATTGCTGATACGTTATGTGAATGGATTGATAGGTTTTGCCACATCTTTAGACACTTCCTATGCATGAAGACACACACGGCACACACACATACATGCTTACAAGAATCATTCATCACTTAGTTCACTTCATATGTGCACATACTCCACCTCTTAGGGGTTTCTATTCTTGATTTCTAATCTTTCGTTTCTTTCTTTCACATTTCTTACTTACTAGTTTAGTATAGTTTAGCATAATCACATCTTTTCTCTCATTATTCGTCACTTGATTTCTGACAAACCAGATGTTACTCACCTCCCTACGGATCGACCCATACTTGCCACCGCTTCATCGCGGTTATGCACTTGCGGTAAATATAAACGATTAATCAGTGACCCTCTGTATAAACTGCAATTCGGTGGTTGTGTTGCCCATGAGTACTATTAGAAACTACGACACATCCCTCACGATCCCATCGCTCGACTACTTTTATCAAAAACCGACAACTGCAACCCTTTCTTTTCGTGTTCTTCCATAGTGCAATATCCATATCACGATAACTCATTTCATTTCTGCAAGCGCATCTCAGATAACAATCCGTGCGTTTATCTCCTTTTGATTTGGAGGATGATATTACAAAAAAAAACTGACTCCGATGGCAACTTGTTTCGCCCATTTACATGCGTTCTCGATTGGAAATACTTGTTTACTATCAAAAAACTCACTGTAATCTACTTCATCACCACCGAAAATTTGCAACGGAACCTGAAATAATTAAAAATAATACAACATAAAAAAAATAAAAATTGGGGCGTCTGGCTGGGACGCCCCCACCTTGGGCACGACGACTTAGAGAGGCACCGCCCCCAAGGATGGTCCCTCTCCTTGGAGGAGGTGTCCCAGCCAGACACCCCATTCTTGGAGGAGGCGGCTTAGCTAGACGTCCGAGACGGAAAAAAATTCCCCCAACTTACCTTACCATATCCATGCGCTTCGCAAGACATTTTCGTGGTGTTGGTAATAAGAATGTAAGGAAAACTCAGGCAAAAACTTTATTTTAAGACACAAGACATAATGAGTATTAAATGAATTGTGAATGACAAGATGATAATTGTTGGGGCGATTTAAGTAATTTTCCGACGACGAATAGTAGTTCCCATAAAAAATGGTATCAAAGAATACATTTTTCATTTTTTTTTTGCAAAGATTTTATCATAGTATTTGATGTTTTGGATGTGATATACACTATCTATGAGCTACTACGTCGCGCCAGTAATGTGGTTCATAACCATGGTTTCTATCTATTACAAATTTACAATCTATCTTTTTTTCTCAAAAAAAACCCTTATTCTCAATCAATCTATATATTGGTATATTGCAGGTATTCTACACACAGCATTGTTAAGTGAATTTGGAGTTATGCACGTCTGTAAGTCTGTTCACATTTATATTCTTGCAAAGTTCTCCAATTATACCAAACGTAATAGTTAGCTAGTTTCCTATTCTCACAATCCTTTCCATCGATATTAACCTGTATATACTTACTTAATTTTAGGTTTTCCACGAATCCCATTTTATTATTTACCGGCACATCAATGTTTTGATGGAATTCTCTAACATAGCACTACAAAGATTCTCTCTTTACGGTAGTTGAATACAGTCATAACAACAAAGCAACAAATGGCATAAAAGTCATATCAATAAGTCACACCAAAGGTTATCTTACATGTATAAAAAAAGGGCTGTTTTTTATTTTAATCTGGTTGTGAGGATTGATAACGGTTGTTTAGTAATTTTAATACTGCATCGTTTTGATGTAATTCTTATGATGTGTGATTTTGTAGCTGAATTATGTACATGTTTTTTTTCAAATTAGTAATTGATTTTAATTGTTGCGCAGTTGTTTGTTAACATCGTTTATCGATCATAGATGGATTACTTTCACATCTTAATTTTCTATCCTATAATTTTTTTACTCATGTATCTTACATGGTGTCTTTAGGAATTAAAAAAATGTACTATTTTTTTTTGAATCAAGTTAAAAATACTTTATTCCAGTAAGAAATGTCTTAATTTTAAAAGGGAAATGTTTTATGGCCGCGGTGCGTCCGGAAGGACCGGGACGCCGTCTGACGTGGACAATCCAGTCAGTAAAAACCAAAGATTAATTAAATCATATATTATTTATTTATTTTGTGTCACATCACACGCACGCGGAACTATGTGACCTTTTATTTCCAACATACATGTATTCTCAAAATCTTCCATTATCCCCCCAAACCTTTCATTCTCCATCATTTTCTCCCGATGGAAGACGAGATCGGTAAGAGGGATGTCGAAGAGATGACGCGGGAGTGAGCCTTAAGGAGGTTGGGACGCCGACGTCGTTGGGTAGGACGTCACGATGTAGTTGGTCGGCGAGGAAGATGAGGAAATGGTTGGCGTTGGAGTCTTTCTCGAGGCGAGGAGAAGGAGGAATGTGATTTTTTGTAACTGATTTTAGTTTTTTGTATGATGTTTTTGGGAGAAAGTTTGGTTTTCGTGGCTGATTTGAAGTTTTGGGATTTTGTTATGTGATGGATTGATCTTGGGTTTTTCGGAGACATGGTTTTTTGTAGCTGATTTGAGTTTTTTGTGTTGACTATTTGCAGATGAGGAGGAATGTGGTTTTTTGTAACTGATTTAAGTTTTCTTGGGGAAAGTTTGGTTTTCGTTGCTGATTTTAAGTTTTTGGTTTTGTTCTATAATTGATTGGTCTTCATTTTTTTTGGAAGTGTGGTTCTTTGTAGCTGATTTGAATTTTTTTGTGTTGAGTTTTTGAGGAAAAAATTGTTTCTTTGTAGTTGATTTAACGTTTTTGGTTTTGTTAAAAAGGAAAAACAACAACTTAAAAAGGAACAAACATAACTTAAAAAAGAACAACAACAAAATTAAAAAGGAAAAACAGAAAATTTAAAAGGAAAAATATCAACTTAAAAAGAAACAACAGAAAATTAAAAAAGATGAAGCAATACTTAAAAGGATGAAGTAGTACCTAAAAAGAAACAACATATCTTAAAAAGGACGAAATAAAATTTAAAAAAGAAAACTTCACACTTAAAAAGATACACTCACTTAAAAATGTACAACTCACAGTTAAAAAGGAGAACCTCAAACATAAAAAGGAACAAACCTCACTTAAAAAGGTACAGATTACACTTAAAAAGGTACAACTCACAGTTAAAAGGGTGAACCTCAAACATAAAAAGGAACAAACAATTCTTAAAAAAGGAACATATATCACTTAAAAAGGTACAACTCACAGTTAAAAAGGAGAACCGCAAACTTAAAAGGAACAAAAAACACTAAAAAGAATAACTTCACACTAAAAAATGTACACTCACTTAAAAAGGAACAGACTACACTTAAAAAGTTACAACTCACAGTTAAAAAGGAGAACCTCAAACATAAAAAAGAACAAACAATTCTTAAAAAGGAACAAACATCACTTAAAAATGTAAAACTTACAATTAAAAAAGTGAACCGTAAACTTAAAAATGATAGACGTAGATGTTAAAAATGAACATGTTTTGCCTTTTTAAGTTGTTGTCTGGGGAAACCAAAAGTTGCGTTGGGAAAAGTAAAAGTTGCATGAGGAAACCAAACGTTGCAGTGAGAAAGTAAAAGTTGTATGAGGAAACCAAACGTTGCAGTGAGAAAGTAATGTTGCATTGAGAAACTAAAGGTTGCATGTGACACTAACATGTTATTAAATGAATTTCTCTGCTGACTGGATTGCTGACTCAACTGACCACGTCAGTCGCGTCCGGGACGCACGCGGCCGTGTACAAGGACTCATTTTAAAAGCCTCTTAGTCGATTTATAAAAGTCCAAAATGGGACGTATTGGTACTCAAGTCGTTTGGCTTGATGCCAGGAATAAGAATTTGTGATCAGATTTCTCATATACTCACTTTAACAAATGGGTTTACAAAGAAAATGTCACGAACAGAGAGTGATTATTGATGAATATCATATGAAGTTTAGAGGGTTAATATGAGTCTTTGGATATAATTTAGATAGGAACAATACCTAACTTGGTCCATAAGAAAATCCTTGTGTAGCCTCCATTTTCTTAATTTTACTTTAATCCTTGTGTACCCCTTCTACAGACCCATAGTCAATTAGGTCTATCAATTTTTGACATGACACAATATTGTGACACGATTTAAATACGATATTACACAAAAAAATGTGTGGTTTAAATACTTTATTACGATGATTTGTAAAGATATAAACATAAATAATTAGTACACTATTTAACACGAACACGACATGATTACACGATATGTTATTTTTTACATGAAACAAACACAAATAATATCTTTTATTAGATAATCAATTATTTTTTTATTTTATAATAGTCAAATAATATATTATTTAAAAATATATCAATATAACATGTTATTTAACTATTTTCAATCTAAACATAATGAATTTTATTCAAATTGTGCTAAACACGATAACATGACATGCAAACACAACTATTACTGATGTAACATCCTCAACACAGCGGAAAATTTAAAATTTTAATAACACACAATCAACAGAGGATATTACGCAAATACTAAACATAGGTGCACCAACATATAATATATATATATATATATGAATATCAGAGTATTTCAAAAGTTGTGATTACATCAAAAGACTATACAAATGGAAGCAGTAATCACTCGACCTCAACTGAGAGAAAGCTGGATCCGATAGCGGTGCTCCTCTCCTCGGTCGCCACCCCCTATCGCCGCTCACGGTCTGAAAGTAAACATGCAACAATGCCTGAGTTTCCTGAGGAAACCCCGTATGCCAAACTCTACAATACATGAACTGAAAGACACCCTAGCATGCAATTCTACTAAACAAGAAAGCATCTCAAAATAGGTTGGGCTCCAGGGCTCTTTCACCCAACCACAACACACACCACAGTCATGGGGCTCCAGGGCTCTTTCACCCAACCACCGTATCACACACTCGTCGTCAAGCTGGGCTCCAGGTCTAATCTCAACCAACCGTAGCTACCACGACACGACCAAGTGCTCCAGGTCTATTTTCAACCAACCCAAACGTATAAGGGCTCCAGGTCTATTTTCAACCAACCCCTACACGCGGTCCCTGCTCAGGCTCCAGGCCTCTTTCAGCCAACCTGAACGCACTACAGGGCTCCAGGTCTAATCTCAACCAACCCCGTACAGACTAGCTCGGTTCCAGGTCTATTTTCAACCAACCGCCGCAACACCACAATTCTAAGCTGGGCCTCAGGCCTATTTCAGCCAATCCCAAGCTCTCGCATCGTCACGGGGCTCCAAGTCTATTTCAACCAACCACCGCAACTCTCGTGCACCCTAGCACACTTGCCGGAAGAACATCAGCACCACACTCGCCCCACATGGACGACCACAACAACAACACCTCCATAGTGCAAAACTTGACACAAACGGTCGACCGAACCAAAAGTCCCGGTCGACCGAATCAAGCAAATACAGGGCAATCGCATCGACCGACACTCCATCGGTCGACCGATTCCCACCCACCGCACTCGTTCGATCGAACCAAAGTCAAGGGACGGTCGACCGTTTAGATGGTCAACTCCCAGGTTCACCGAACAAAATGACCAATCGGTCGAACGACAAATGGGCCCCGTTCGACCGAAAGTCGCCAGGGACAAATCCCACAACTCCACAACGAATTCGGTCGAACACCCGAGCATTCTCGGTGGACCGAATCCCACCAGGGAATAATCCCTCACTCGCACCACGAATCCGGTCGAACGCCGAGCCATCCTCGGTCGATCGAATTCCTCTAGAGCGTTCCCCACGCTTAGCACACAAGTCCGGTCGACCGAAACCACCTTCGGTCAAACCGACCACTATTCTCACTTAAGTCACGGTCGGACGAAGTCAACAAGCGGTCGACAGTTTAGATGCTCAACGCTCCCAACCGTCTTAAGACAATGCACACGGTCGAACGGCAAAGGGGACCCGTTCGACCGAATCTCACCAGGCTTGCCTCCAATGCACAATCGGTCGACCGCCCCTGGGGCATAGTTCGACCGATTTGAGGCAGAACCTGAAATCTCTTCACGAACGGTCGACCGTTTACACCAATCGGTCGACCGATCAGGCAGTGAAATCTGCAGCATGTTTACTTGCGACGAGCCGAAAGGCCTACCGTCGACTTCCAAATACTCACGATAATTAAGTGAGCGAGCTTGACATACCGGAAGGCTTGAAGAAGCCTTTGAAGAACCGCGACGACGCCTCCACGAGCTCGTCTCCCTAAAACACGATCTGTCGACGAACCTCGCGTCCAAACGACGATCAATCACCTCCTCGATGATCCACAACCACAACACCACCTCCGGCAACCTCTACCAACCAACCACGACCACAGAACTCGAGTGAGGTAGAGAGAGAATCCAAAACAAGCCGGAAGGGTTTAAGAAGCTAACACTCACCTCCAACTACCACCTTCGCTGCTCCTCACTTCTCCGGAGATCACCAACTCGCCGGAGCTCGAACCTCTCACCGGAGCACACATCTGAGGTAGGGAGAGAGAGTGAGAAACGGGAGTGAGAGAGACGTGAGAGAAAGAGAGAGAAACTCACCTCAAAATATCCTCCCCTCCTTCAATCCTCACCCTCCATCCAATCCATCCATCTCCACCATTCATCTTACCTTCAACCGATCTCAGCCCTCCATCATATCTCCCCTAATCACCACCTAAAGCATCCACAAAACTCAATTAGGATAGGATTAGACTCAAGATCTCACAACTGAATTGTCTGACTCCATGATACACGACCACACCCTAAACAAATCTACCGTCATGATTAGCAGATCTACCGTCAACACCCTAAACAAATTCCAGTAAGTAACCGGAGAAACCCGTTTGCAAATAGATTTGATACATGTCTCTTCACAAATCATGCAATCGACATTGACTTATTCTATTCCTACCAAATCCGGATTCGAGACATATTCCCAACACCATTTACTTACCTTGCACCTATGTGCCTTGAAAAATCAAGTCCAATTTATATATAAAAACGGATGTTTCAAAGCTTTGTTTTTCCATTACTTGTAATTTAATCCTTGTTTTAAGTAATTTATGTCCACTGAGACACAATTTTGATCTCAATTTGAATTTGGCTACGTAGATTTAAATCAATTTGGGACGAATCCTAAGGTGTGTATTGTCTAAGTTTTAACTTTTAAGTGACCAATAGATCCAAATCATCCAAAACATCCCAAACGTACATTTTTGCTCAATTGACTTGATTAATAAAATGAAAAATACAACGTTTAAAGTCCTAAATTTTGAAACAACGCCATTGTACTGGGCCTGCAGGCCCTGCATACATATTGAGCTTTCTTGCTTGTTTTTTTCCATGTAAAATTAGCTCACAAGCTCTGTAAAGCAAACAAAGCTCAAGGAAAAAATATCAAGAAATCACTTCACTCAGAGAATTAAACAAACTTGAGGACTTCATAACACCACAGCTTGAATTTATTACTTTAGTAGATTATAATAATTGAAATGCCACTTTTGTATCTTCAAATTTGTATTGCAAAAGTTTAAGAAAAAACCCTCTTGAATTAGGTGGATCTGTTTACATTAATTGCAGGGAACACATTTTGATCATTTAGCTCCCTTGTGGGACTTATGTACATCATGATGATGAAATCTACTATTACTAAGGAAGCTACCACTAATACATCTTCTTCCAACTAGAGGAGCAAATGAACATTTTGGAACTTTCTTTGCTATGGTCATGTTAGAAATTCTTGGTGAAAAACATGAGCTCTTGCATGGCTTCATCTTTCTTTTGTATGGACTCTCTTTCTTCACAAGATCTTCTATGCAACTTACATTGGAAAGAGATGTGAATGATTGGGATTTGCCTTGGAAGTGCTTGGATAATCCCCTTCTGCAACACCAAAGTCATAGAGATGTGTTTGAGTTCTATGAAACAATATTGTATTTGTTATGTCCCTAACCCTGTTTAGGATTGGATTAGGGTTAAGTGAGGTTTGACTTGGAGGAGAGAGGAGGTATGGTGGAGTTGTTGTGGAGGTATGGGTTGGAGTGTAGGAGTATGGTGTAGGGTGAGGGTGAGGTGTTGGGGGTAGAGTATTTAAGTTGGGTTTTCTCTCTCTCTCCCTTACTTGCTCTCTCTCACTCTCTCTCCATTTTTCTGTCCGGCGACCAGCGGAGGAAGAAGGCGCGGAGGCTCCGGCGTGAGGAGGTCGCGGCGAGGAGGAGGTTGCGCGTGCGGAGGTGCGGAGGCGCGAGCGTTGCTCCGGCGTTTCTCCGTCGTTGGTTGAGGTATGCCGCTCATTAGTGTGATTTTGTTGCCCACCCTTGTGGAAGGGTGTTGTTGGTCGGTCGGGGGAGGTCGAGGACCTCTCCGGCGACGCGTTTCTTCGTAAATCCTCGGCTGGCGCGAGGTTGAAGACGACCAACGGTCGACCGGGTCCTTCGGGCGGTCGACCGTTTTAGCACTGTTTGCCCGACTTTAACCTTCACCGGTCGAACGATGCCTTGGGGCGGTCGACCGGTAGTGCATTATTGCTGGTGAGTTGGGATTTTCTACCTGTTATCGGTCGACCGGTCCTTGTTGTGTTCGACCGGAACTTAAGTGTACCTGTTATTATTGTATGAATTGTTCGACCGATTTATATTGCGTTCGACCGATTGCATGTTTGTTCGACCGGTAGTATGTTTACGTTCGACCGTTTGATGACGTAGAATACTAGGTTGACCCTGTCTGTTTTCGGTCGACCGAGACCCTGAGTCGGTCGACCGATAGAGTGGAATTTAATGTTGACCAGACTCCGGATTTTGACCTCGTTCGGTCGACCGGTTTTAGACTTTTGTTCGACCGTTGGGGAATTAGTGTTGCGCAGTGAGTTCTACCGATTCAGACTTTCGGTCGACCGAATTCCTCGTGAAAACGGTCGACCGGTTAGACTATTTCGGTCGACCGTATCTGCTCAGAACTGAATTCCTGGGTCCCGTTGTGAATGCCAACTTTGTCCACGGAAACCCGTGTCCTCGCCTTGTGCGTGAGCCGGGAGGTGACGGTGGGCGCGTGATGCGTGCCTGCCCAGGGACCGCCGTTGGGAAGAGTGTGGGTGTTCGGGACGCGTCACCTCCATGTATGGACCGTGACTTTTGAGATGATTGTTGGCACTTTGTAGTATAGCAGGCCTGAGGGATCGCGGATCCCAGTGTTGATGTTGTGCGGGCACGCAACTGGCGTTGGGTGAGGTGACTACCGGCCCTTGGGGCTACGGAGGTCGCTGCCCTGCTTTTATAGCGGCGCGGTTGGTGTTCGCGGCTCGAGGAGCCTGATGACCTGGCAGACTTCGGTCTGGATCTGTCCGATGCTGTGCCGGACTGTTGGACCACCGATGTTGTGCCGGTGATGCCGCCGAGGTTGTGCCGGCGATGATGATTGTTGGGCCGAGGCTGTGCCGGCTTGTTGTTTTCCTCGGCTGGGCACCTACCGAGATGATGTTGTTATACCTTCCGGGCGACGGCCCCGTTGGTCCCTGTGGCCCCGACCACTGAGATTTACAGATCTGTTTCTATCGGCGCGTAGACGTGACAGAGGCTCCCTGCCGAACCCTTGTGTAGTGTAGCTGCGTGTGGGGGGTGCGATGTCGCGGGCTACTAGACTGCATGTGCCTGCAGTAGGTCTCTTCGGGAGACCCGATGATTGATTGTCGGACTGATGTCCTGTTTTACCCTTCGGGGGAACTGTTTTCCTTATCTGTTGATGCCATGACATGCTACTAGTATGATAGGTTCATTATGTGATGCATGCATATAGGTGAGTTGGTATACGGGGTTTCCTTCTGGAAACTCAGGCATTGTTGTTGCATCTTTTTCAGGATCGCAGTAGGTCCGGTGGGTGGTGACCGAGGACGGAGCGCTTTGGAGTCGGATCCTCTTCGGCATTTGCGAGATCGTACGACTACTTGTATTTTCATTTCTTTCATCTGGATTGTAGTTGTACACCTTTTGAAAACTCCATGTATTTTGGGTGCACCCGGATTATATATTTATATATTAGTGACGTTCCCGCCTTGAGTTGTCAGTTTTATTCGTTATTTCGAAATTTTAAATCTTCCGCTGTTTCGGGACGTTACAACTTGGTATCAGAGCGGTCGATTCCTGTGTCTTCGTCTAAAGAACCACCCTTAGGAGTAGTGCTAGAGGCATGCATTAATTTCGTAGCTCATGCATGCATTGTTGCTTATCTGTTGATTGTTGTGGTGACAGATGGCACCTAGGCGCGTGAGGAGTTCTCCACGCGATCGTGATCCCAGTGATGACACTTCAGGTGCTCAGTGGGACAGGCTGGGCGAGTTTCTGGAGCGTCAGGCTGCTCAGAGCGCTCAGAGCGGGGTGGGGGCTGAGCACGATCGGTTCATGCGTCAGCACCCGCCGACTTTTGATGGCAGGAGGGCCCCAGAGGTTGCAGAGGACTGGGTCTTCCGGATGGAGAAGATTTTCCGTGCTATTGGTGTAGCACCTGAGAGGATGGTGGAGCTGGCCACCTACGTGTTCGATGGCGAGGCTGCCAACTGGTGGAGATCTACGTCCACGGTGTTGTTTGATGATCGTGTGGATGTGAGCTGGGAGGAGTTCTTGGAGGTGTTTCATGAGCAGTACTTCCCCCAGCATGTCAGGGATCAGAAGAGGGAGGAGTTCATGTCGCTGGAGCAGAAGGACATGACACTGACGAGCTACACCAGCAGGTTCAACGCTTTGGAGCGTTACTGCCCTGAGATTTGTGTGACCCCAGAGCAGCGGGCGAGGAAGTTCGTGAAGGGACTGAGGCAGCCGCTTCGTTCTCGGGTGATCAACAGCATGCCGCGGACCCTTGCTGATGCGGTGAAGCATGCTACGATCATCGAGCAGGACCAGAGGGAGTGTATTCAGGAGGCGCGGAAGGCGCCAGTGAGCACCGGCAGCAGAGTCGCTGGTCGTGGAGCAGGGAACTCGGGCAAGAGGCCCAGGTTCGATGGTGGAGGAGCACGTCAGTCAGGAGCGTGCACTTACTGCGGGAGGTTCCATCCGGGGCAGGAGTGTCCCCGTCGGACTGGAGCGTGCATGGGTTGTGGTCAGATGGGGCATTTTGTCCGTGATTGTCCTCAGAGGCAGGGTGAGCCGAGCAGGAGGCCGGGACCACCAGCAGTAGGCAGAGGCGGAGGTAGCCGATCAGTTGTTGCACCGGGCCAGAGCAGGAGGACCGGGCGAGTCTTCACTATCCAGGCTGAGGAGGCGAGGGACTCCAACACCGTCGTGGAAGGTACGCTTTCAGTTTCTGGTTCAGTAGCGCGTGTGTTGTTTGATTGCGGCGCCACTCACTCCTTCATTTCGGAGAAGTTTGCTGGCGAGTTGGGTCGGACCCCTGTGCTGCTGACTGATGTTTTGGAGGTCAGCACGCCCATGGGTGAGGTGGGCACTGTGGGGAGCTTTTTCCCCGGCACCACAGTTGCTTCGGGAGACCACGATTTTCCGGCAGATCTGGTCTTGTTACCGATGGTGGACTTCGACGTCATACTGGGGATGGACTGGCTGTCCCGGTACGACGTGCGGGTCTTTTGCCGTGAGAAGAAGATCCTGATTCCGATGGAGGGTTTGCCAGATGTTCTGATCAGAGGTGCGAGGAGCAGAGGGGGTCGTCTGATTGTGTCTGCAGTTAGGGCACAGAGACTGATACAGCAGGGATGCAGAGCGTTTGTGGCCACGCTGGTAGTTCCTGATCGTGAGACGAGGAGACTGGAGGACATAGAGATTGTGCAGGAGTTTCCGGATGTGTTTCCAGCGGAGATTCCAGCGTTACCGCCGCACCGAGAGATCGAGTTCGGCATCGAGCTGGTAGCGGGTACGACACCTCAGTCGAAGGCACCGTATCGTATGGCACCTGCAGAGTTGACAGAGCTGAAGAAGCAATTGCAGGAGTTGATGGAGTCCGGGTTCATTCGACCGAGTGTTTCTCCATGGGGAGCGCCTGTGCTCTTCGTGAAGAAGAAGGATGGGTCGTTGCGGATGTGCATCGACTACAGGATGCTGAATAAGGTTACCGTTCGGAACCGGTACCCTTTGCCCAGGATTGATGATTTGTTTGATCAGTTGCAGACGGCGAGAGTGTTCTCGAAGATCGATCTGCGTTCGGGTTATCATCAGTTGCGGATCAGGGAGGCAGATGTTCAGAAGACAGCCTTCAGGACGCGGTACGGCCACTACGAGTTCTTGGTGATGCCATTTGGACTGACGAATGCGCCTGCAGCATTCATGGATCTGATGAATAGGACCTTCCAGCCGTACCTCGACAGATTTGTCGTTGTATTCGTAGACGACATTTTGATATACTCGCCTGACCGGGAGCAGCATCGAGAGCACCTGAGGATTGTGCTTGGCATCTTGAGGGATCAGCAGCTATATGCCAAGTACACGAAGTGCGAGTTTTGGTTGGATCAGGTGGCTTTTCTGGGGCATATTGTGTCAGCGGATGGGATTTCAGTGGATCCGGCGAAGGTCGAGGCAGTGACTCAGTGGAGAGCCCCGACGAGCGTGACGGAGATCAGGAGTTTCGTTGGACTGGCAGGGTATTACAGGCGCTTTATCCAGGATTTCTCCAGACTTGCATCGCCGCTGACAGCATTGACGCAGAAAGGCGTCAAGTTCGTTTGGTCCCAGAAGTGCGAGGACAGCTTTCAGGAGCTGAAGAGGCGATTGACGACAGCACCTATTCTGACGCTACCGAGTGGCAGTGGAGGCTACGTGATTTACAGCGATGCATCCGGGATAGGCTTGGGTTGTGTTCTGATGCAGCATGGGAAGGTGGTCGCGTACGCTTCGAGGCAGCTGAAGGTGCACGAGAAGAACTACCCTACTCACGATCTGGAGTTAGCAGCAGTAGTTCATGCGTTGAAGACCTGGCGGCACTATCTGTATGGCGAGCAGTTCGAGGTCTTCACCGACCATCAGAGTCTGAAGTACTTGTTCTCGCAGAAGGAGCTGAATATGAGGCAGCGCAGATGGCTCGAGTTCATTAAGGACTACGACTTCACCATTTCCTATCATCCGGGGAAGGCGAATTCGGTTGCAGATGCGCTGAGCAGGAAGGTGGAGGTTTCAGTTGCGAGTCTGTGCATCCAGGAGTGGAGGTTACTCGAGGCTTTGTCAGAGTGGAGACCGTTCACAGAGGGCTCAGAGGGAGCAGTGATTGCTGGGCTTCGGGTGGAGCCGCAGACTGTCTCACGGTTGGTTCAGGCTCAGCAGGGGGATGAGGAGTTAGCTGGTCTGCTACAGTTGGCTTCCAGAGATGGATCAGATTTCAGTGTGGGGGTTGATGGTGGTCTGAGGTTCAGGAGTCGGATTTGGGTGCCGAAGGTTGATGGGCTGAGAGATGACATCATGGAGGAGGCACACAGAGCTAGATACACCATTCATCCGGGGAGCACGAAGATGTATAAGGACCTGCAGCGGAACTTCTGGTGGAAGGGCATGAAGAAGGATATTGCAGAGTTTGTGGAGCGATGCTTGGTCTGCCAGCAGGTGAAGATTGAGCATCAGAGGCCAGCAGGACCGATGCAGTGTATTGAGCTTCCTGAGTGGAAGTGGGAGCACGTGACGATGGATTTTGTCACGGGATTGCCGAAGACGAGGAGATTCCACGACGCGATTTGGGTGATAGTCGATCGACTGACCAAGTCGGCGCATTTCTTAGCGATCAGGACCACGTTGCCTTTGGAGGGTCTAGCTAAGTTGTACGTGGAGGAGATAGTTAGGTTGCATGGAGTGCCAGTGAGCATCATCTCCGATCGAGATCCTCGATTCACTTCCAGATTTTGGGGGAGTCTGCAGCAGGCTTTGGGGACGCGTCTGAGATTCAGTACAGCGTTTCATCCGCAGACCGATGGTCAGTCAGAGAGGACGATACAGACCCTGGAGGATATGCTGAGAGCATGCACATTGGATTGGGCAGGGCACTGGGATGAGCACCTGCCACTGATAGAGTTCGCCTACAACAACAGCTACCACTCGAGTATTGGGATGGCACTGTACGAGGCTTTGTACGGGAGGCCTTGCAGATCACCGGTATGCTGGAGTGATGTGGGCGAGAGGCAGTTAGTTGGGCCAGAGATCGTGCAGATGTATGCAGAGAAGGTGGATGTGATCAGGAGGAGACTGGCCACGGCAATGAGCAGGCAGAAGAGTTATGCAGATCGACGCAGACGAGCGCTGAGTTTCGAGGTGGGCGACCATGTGTTTCTGAAGATTTCCCCTGCCCGAGGTGTGATGAGGTTTGGGAAGAAGGGGAAGCTGAGTCCGAGGTATGTTGGGCCGTTCGAGATCTTGGACCGAGTTGGAGAGGTTGCCTACCGGATTGCTTTGCCGCCGCAGTTTTCGGGTCTTCACAACGTCTTCCATGTATCGATGCTGAGGAAGTACGTTGCAGATCCGTCTCACGTTATTGAGATAGCAGTGCCAGAGATTCAGCAGGACTTGTCGCTCGAGGAGAGGCCGGTCGAGATTGTTGATCGCATGGATCACCAGCTCAGGAGGAGGACCATTCCGATGGTGAAGGTCAGATGGCAGCATCACAGCGAGCGCGAGGCCACTTGGGAGATTGAGGAGGATGTCAGAAGGCAGTATCCAGAGCTTTTCGGTGAGTAGTTGCTTGATTTCGGGACGAAATCCTTTTAAGTTGGGTGGATTGTTATGTCCCTAACCCTGTTTAGGATTGGATTAGGGTTAAGTGAGGTTTGACTTGGAGGAGAGAGGAGGTATGGTGGAGTTGTTGTGGAGGTATGGGTTGGAGTGTAGGAGTATGGTGTAGGGTGAGGGTGAGGTGTTGGGGGTAGAGTATTTAAGTTGGGTTTTCTCTCTCTCTCCCTTACTTGCTCTCTCTCACTCTCTCTCCATTTTTCTGTCCGGCGACCAGCGGAGGAAGAAGGCGCGGAGGCTCCGGCGTGAGGAGGTCGCGGCGAGGAGGAGGTTGCGCGTGCGGAGGTGCGGAGGCGCGAGCGTTGCTCCGGCGTTTCTCCGTCGTTGGTTGAGGTATGCCGCTCATTAGTGTGATTTTGTTGCCCACCCTTGTGGAAGGGTGTTGTTGGTCGGTCGGGGGAGGTCGAGGACCTCTCCGGCGACGCGTTTCTTCGTAAATCCTCGGCTGGCGCGAGGTTGAAGACGACCAACGGTCGACCGGGTCCTTCGGGCGGTCGACCGTTTTAGCACTGTTTGCCCGACTTTAACCTTCACCGGTCGAACGATGCCTTGGGGCGGTCGACCGGTAGTGCATTATTGCTGGTGAGTTGGGATTTTCTACCTGTTATCGGTCGACCGGTCCTTGTTGTGTTCGACCGGAACTTAAGTGTACCTGTTATTATTGTATGAATTGTTCGACCGATTTATATTGCGTTCGACCGATTGCATGTTTGTTCGACCGGTAGTATGTTTACGTTCGACCGTTTGATGACGTAGAATACTAGGTTGACCCTGTCTGTTTTCGGTCGACCGAGACCCTGAGTCGGTCGACCGATAGAGTGGAATTTAATGTTGACCAGACTCCGGATTTTGACCTCGTTCGGTCGACCGGTTTTAGACTTTTGTTCGACCGTTGGGGAATTAGTGTTGCGCAGTGAGTTCTACCGATTCAGACTTTCGGTCGACCGAATTCCTCGTGAAAACGGTCGACCGGTTAGACTATTTCGGTCGACCGTATCTGCTCAGAACTGAATTCCTGGGTCCCGTTGTGAATGCCAACTTTGTCCACGGAAACCCGTGTCCTCGCCTTGTGCGTGAGCCGGGAGGTGACGGTGGGCGCGTGATGCGTGCCTGCCCAGGGACCGCCGTTGGGAAGAGTGTGGGTGTTCGGGACGCGTCACCTCCATGTATGGACCGTGACTTTTGAGATGATTGTTGGCACTTTGTAGTATAGCAGGCCTGAGGGATCGCGGATCCCAGTGTTGATGTTGTGCGGGCACGCAACTGGCGTTGGGTGAGGTGACTACCGGCCCTTGGGGCTACGGAGGTCGCTGCCCTGCTTTTATAGCGGCGCGGTTGGTGTTCGCGGCTCGAGGAGCCTGATGACCTGGCAGACTTCGGTCTGGATCTGTCCGATGCTGTGCCGGACTGTTGGACCACCGATGTTGTGCCGGTGATGCCGCCGAGGTTGTGCCGGCGATGATGATTGTTGGGCCGAGGCTGTGCCGGCTTGTTGTTTTCCTCGGCTGGGCACCTACCGAGATGATGTTGTTATACCTTCCGGGCGACGGCCCCGTTGGTCCCTGTGGCCCCGACCACTGAGATTTACAGATCTGTTTCTATCGGCGCGTAGACGTGACAGAGGCTCCCTGCCGAACCCTTGTGTAGTGTAGCTGCGTGTGGGGGGTGCGATGTCGCGGGCTACTAGACTGCATGTGCCTGCAGTAGGTCTCTTCGGGAGACCCGATGATTGATTGTCGGACTGATGTCCTGTTTTACCCTTCGGGGGAACTGTTTTCCTTATCTGTTGATGCCATGACATGCTACTAGTATGATAGGTTCATTATGTGATGCATGCATATAGGTGAGTTGGTATACGGGGTTTCCTTCTGGAAACTCAGGCATTGTTGTTGCATCTTTTTCAGGATCGCAGTAGGTCCGGTGGGTGGTGACCGAGGACGGAGCGCTTTGGAGTCGGATCCTCTTCGGCATTTGCGAGATCGTACGACTACTTGTATTTTCATTTCTTTCATCTGGATTGTAGTTGTACACCTTTTGAAAACTCCATGTATTTTGGGTGCACCCGGATTATATATTTATATATTAGTGACGTTCCCGCCTTGAGTTGTCAGTTTTATTCGTTATTTCGAAATTTTAAATCTTCCGCTGTTTCGGGACGTTACAGTATTTATGCTGGAAGATTAGTTATAAGGCATAAGCAAGTTACAATGAGACTCTTCATTTTAGAAAATGGATCATTATAGAAAGAAACTTGTAAAAATGAGTATATTTGGGCATAAGCCAATTGATGTTGGACTCTGTAAAGAAGAAATTGTACTATCTATTTCGCAGTTAATTACAATTCTCGTGATACCATGATATGAATTAGTTTTTAGGAAAAATTATATGGGTTCGAAAAAGCAACTAGATCTTATTTGATTGATTTGCAAAACGTTATGAAACTTGAACTTTTGATATATAAAATATGCAAAAGCTCATCAGTTATTTTTTGTTTTTCCAATGAATCACAGAAAGTCGTGAAAATAGAAAATAAAAACAACATAAATAAGAGGATACCCGATACCCCCAATTTCAAATTTAAAAGCCCGGATTTGTAGAACAATTCCTTTTTATAAACTATGAAGAGTTAAAGGTTGATCCCATTGATCTTGCATAATATTATTTTGATATTAAAGTACTGACTTCCTCAAACAAAGCAATCACACCATTAAAGCAAAACAACACAGTAACACACCCTTCAACTTATTCCTCAATAATTCATTTTCCCATAAAACCAAAGGTTGATCACATATATTAATTAATATTGCATAATATCATTTTTAGCATTAAAGCACTCACTTGATTGGAAGCTGGGCCATGAGAGAAGACAGCTGATAGAGAGGTCCATCCAAATCCACTTCTTCTGAGTTATATGAACAAGAGGAAGAAGATGATGATGCATCCTCACTAAGATCTGAAGAAGTTGACATGTTGGAACTCAAACTCTCACAAAACACTGAATCAAACACTTCACCACTTTCTTCCATCTCAAACATATGATGGTGCAACTTTTCTTTGACTTTAGAGTTTAGATGGTTTGTGACATGTGAAATTTGAGTTTGATGTTGTTCTATAAATATTTGTGGTGACTTGGGGTTGTGATGTTGGCCTCCATGTTGGTGTTCTTATCCTAATTTCTGATGGGAATAGTTATTTAAGATTGGATAATACATGTTGTGTGGGGAAACATTTGGACCATATGATGTGAGATGTAGGGACAAGAAAAAGTCTTGCTGGGTTTCTTTTGTTTCTTGTTAGAATGAAACGAAAACAGTATATTCTTACGTTTTAGATTAATTACATTTTGTACTTCTTAATTTTCAAAGTTAACAGTTACCCCTTTGAACTTTTGTTTTGTAACACTTTGTCCATCTGAACTTTAAAAATTCATTATTTAAGCACTTTCGTCGTTTTCTTTGCAATGTTTTTGTTGCATATCTAGTACACTCCTAAATCTATATTAACGTGAAAGTTTGGATCAAAACGGATGTCAGATTTGGTTGAAATTTGGGTCGGATTGATACTAAATCCGACCAAATTTAAACCAAATTCGACTTCCGTTTCGATCCGAGCTTTTACGTAAATATAGGTTTAGGAGTGTACTAGAAATGCAACAAAACAAATTGTAAAACAAACGACGAATGTATGTTTAAATAATGAATTTTTAAATTTCAAGAGACAGTGTTACAAAACAAAAGTTCAGGGGTGCAAAGTAATATCAATGCATAGTTCATGAGGTCAAACTATAATTAACCCTTCTTTTTTTACAATTTTCTTCTCAAGTACCTTTACTTTCAATCTTTTATTTTTGTTGGTTGAATTCTAAGTATTTTAGGATCACGTGCAATTCATTGTTTTGATTTGTTGCCAACCATTTGAATTTTAAAGCAAGTAATGATAAGTTAAAGAATAGATAGGGTTGTTAATGCAGCCGGATTTACGCTAAAATCCACTTGTGATGTACACACAAAGTAAGTGAAGATTATCATTTTGATCATCATATCTTTGGACCTTCCATGAAAATAAAGAATTAACCAACACTGCATGCTCGAAGTTGCCATTTTACTTAGAAAAACACTAATAATGTTGGTACAATGAAGCTTTACGAGTCATATATACGTTGGTTCCACCATTTTCACCCTGAATCATTAGGAAACTAGAGAACTCAATTACATGCCTTCTTCCACAACTTATAAGTAGAACGATCTGAAGACATAAAAAATAGCAAAAAAGTAAACTAAGAAAGTTTTATATCTTCTAAATCTTATGATCTGATACTTTCAATTAGAAGTAGAATTAAGAAAACTTCAAGGTACTATTGACAACTTGATTTCACAACAATTGGTTTGTTTGTTGTTGTTGACTGACATCCACTTCACACCATAAGAAAATAATAGAATAAGGATTGGCTTGTTGGATAAGGTCTCGAACCTATCAGAAGTTAGAACACATCCATATCCTAGTCATCTTTTCTTGATTCATGTGGTCAAGTTTTTCTTATATTTTTTAGGCGTGATTTCTTGAGATACTAAGATCGATTGGTGACCCGTGGAGGTCATTAAGTGGGACAACTTTTTTAATTATAGTTGGCGTATTGGTGGATAGCAACCAAACGTATTTGTGTGGGCCAATGGACGTTAAGTTTATGTCTCTTGCATCTCGTATCAATGGTTTTGGAGATTTATGGCTCGAACTTGTATCAATGGTAAAGAAAGAAACACCGGGAGAGGGAAGAGAAGGAGAAAGAAAAGAAGAATAAGCTTGACATTTGTTTCTAGTTTCTCTCTAACATCAACACCACGGGAGGAGTTCATCTTGTGAGAGACAAGTTGAAAATGGATTTGTAACTTATATAAAAAAGTTTATTAGTGAGTTTGATTTGGGCTTTCACCCAAATCAACATAACTTTATTGCTATGTTATGGTAATAGATTCCTCAAATTCTAGGTACAAACTTAAGAAGAATGGACCGTAGGATTTTTAGTTTAATTATACATATTTATTTTCGAAATTTTTATGCACAATAAGAATCAATTACAATTTTTCTATGATTTGTTTCATGCATGCATCAGTTTGTTTCAATAAATAGTTTCAAAACTTTATTAAAACAAATATGGGCTCCGAATTTCATACATAGAAGTTCTCTAAAATTTCTTGACGATCCAGAGACGTTGAAGATGCTTGTCGCTGCGCTGGATACCTCCGAGTATTCACCAAACTCTAAACAAGGTTGGAGAGAGAAAAACTAGCATCTCAATCTCCAATAGGGTTTAGAATCCAACTACTAACCATTCTTTAGTTCACTTGAGAAGAAGATCTCTGAAATTAAAACTAAATTCAAGAATTAAGGTGAAATTCATGGAGAATTATGAAGAGAGATGTTTGCACAAAAAGATAATGAATTAATTGAGTAAGGTAATGAGATAAACTTGTATTTATAAGTTCTCTCCAAATTACTTATTCATGTGCAACATCTTGCCCATGATTTCATGCAAACTTCCATCTAACCATCCATTATTTGCTAACAAATAATCTTAGCCACAAATTAAATCAGTTATGGACCAATTTTATGCACGATCTAATTAATTCTTAAATTTATTCTGCAGTAACTGTCTGAATCGGTCGACCGTGTTAAGGGTTCGGTCGACCGTTTAGACCAAGTTTCGGTCGACCGTTCGTGAACTCGGTCGACCGTTCGTAACAAAATTATTTCATCGTAATGTTCGGTCGACCGAAAACGAACAGTAGAAATTCCTGTTACGATCGAGACACATCCGGTCGACCGTGCAATATTTCGGTCGACCGTGCAACATCCGGTCGACCGTGTACGGTTTAGCGGTTGACCGTTTTTTGCACAGTACTGCAGACTAGTCAAATTTCGGTTTAACCCCATCAAAATTTGACATTTCGGAATTAGTAATAAGTTCACAACTTATGTAACATATTATCCTATGTAATGATAAATCATTACACCCCATAATATTTACATCACATGTGAATTTAATTTAGATTCTGATTATGTTATTAATCACAACATAATTTTGATTTGGCTTGTTCACCACATGTGTCATATTTTCTACATGAAACCCGACACACCTTATGAACTCAAAATCTCCATTTCTTGTTTCCCAGTTTTGTGGTGTGACCTATGGGAGGATCTAGACTAAGTTGACAGTGATATTAAGAGCTTAATATCACAAGCTATAAGCAGTATCTAGCTACACATTATAGCTCTCAATTAGTTAGATGTCTTAATTCCACTCGAACCAAAACCCGATCCATTTAGTGGAGTGCACCACTTGTGTCCGTCCCTTGCCTCATGATATTAAGAATACACACAAAGTAGTATTGTGTCATCTTTGTATTAGTATTCATTTCTTAATCTCTTTAAGCTAGTTATAAATATGTGACTTAACTCAAATCATATTGTGCACATTATAATTTTGCTTTATCAAGGGCCCCACTAATATCATCACTCAATTAAGAGGGACAATGATAATCTTTTGGCTAACTATATTCTCCAACAAAAGTCATACTTAACCAACCAATGCCTTTACACTACACTCATCGATAGCTCAAGACACTAGTCTAATTAAGCAATTCTTAAGTGATCGGATATAAGTCTCATATCAAAGGACCAAAGACACAGTAAAACATCAATGACACAGAAAATACAATTCTATAATGTTTTACCTATTAGGTCTATTCAGTATACAAAAGTAATATTTTCCTCTTTTGTGCACCAGTGTTGTCACTCACTTGTAGAACTACAATGATCTATGACCAACACGACAATCTTAACTTGACAATTAATGTCCCATGTTAATTACCATGATTGCGAATATCTTTTGTTTTATGTAAACCAAATATCTTTTAGAGCTATACGGTTAACGACCAAGAGCCTCTTCCTTAACACTTCTAAAAGACGAATAACATAAACAATGAATAAAATGATTTCTCATTCAATCCATAATAATTGACATTTAAAAGTAAAACTTTTAGAACACATTCCTTTCATGGACACTTGTAACTTTTTGATTACATATGTTGATTGTGTCGGTTTGCCTCGTGGTTTTGTCCTCCAAGTCGAAGGGATTTTCCATGTTAAAAATATGTGTGTGTATGTGTGTTTGATGTTGTCATTGTTGGTCAATATTTTGGTGTTTTTTACACATGTTAGTTGTCATGTTGTGTTCTAGAATGTGTGTGACACTTTAGTTTTTTAATTTCACATGTTCTCCCATCTTCCATGTTCGGGTCAAATCCCCTAACAATAAGTATAAATTGCACAATAAAAATTTCTAGTCGACCTCCAACAATTTTGAGTTCAAGCATACATGTTTTTTATCCTAGTTTGATTATTTTTTTAATTTTTCACTTGTCTCATTTATTTTCAAGTCACTAAAGTCGAATAGAGTTTCAAGCTCGAGCGAGATTTGACGGCCCTATTACTAGGGTTTAGTAGATTCAAAATTTTAATTTTTTGAGTAGATTATGTTATGAAAATTATATGTAGTGGATGGTTCACCTTTAAAGATGGTTCATCTTCCAACTAATCCATTGTAATTCCTCTATTAAAATGCATTGTATTTTCATCCTTATTTAGTGTAGGTTATGTAACTTCGACGCCTCTATGTGTATATATATAAGGTTGTGTTATGTATTGAGATAATACAATATAGAGGTATCCATCCCCCCATACTTCTCTTGTTTTGTTGTTCTTATGTTTCCAAGGATCTTCAACATATTTACAACACGTTATCAGCATGAATTGTTTCTAGCACAACTAAAGTCAAATACATATTGGGGGCTTTGCGCGCGCTACGAACATGGGAGATGTTTTCTTGATCGAGTAATTCCATGGACAAGATCTTAATTCTTTTGTGTAGGTTACTGACGTTGATCTTAATCGCAACGGTGCTAGATCCAGGAAATCGTATGGTATGATTGGAATACCTCCCCCCATCACTTTCTAGCAATCACATATAAGTATTTTCTTTTTTTTCTTTTAACTCCTCACTTGTCTCACCTAAACTGTGTTTTGCTTATATTTTACCAATGATCTCAACTCTTCATTTTTATGTCTTTAATATATTCATGAAATTTTTGGGAATGTGTTGATGTGAGACCTTGCAACGAGTTAGCTCTTAGAGAGTGTGTTTTGCTATAAATTTCAATCTGATAATTTTAGAAATTTGTGTCACCATGTTTACTTTCTCTCGAGCACCATATTCAATCCTTACAACTATAATTGATTTTTTGGTGACATTATTGCTTAATTAATTGGTGCATAAGTTACTATATTCATGGCAACGTATTGAAAATTTGATGACCTATATAGTAACCATTTGTTGGATCAATTAATTTAATGTTTGATGCTACATTCACTGGATGACTTTCGATATATAAATTCATATACTTTATCTAACATGAACATGTTAAGATGAGGTTCTACTAGGTTACGTAGATATACCTTAGTGTAATCTTGCAGTTCGATGTATTCTAGAATATCATTCATCATACATTACTTTTACCTTGTTTGATCTTCCAATGTCATACTCGTATGGGAGTCTGTTTAGTTTCATTGTCTTTGCTTCATTTTACTTAATTTTTTGACTTACATCTTGAACGTGTATTTGTTCATCATGAGATAATTAATCTACTTACATGGTGCATATAATATATCATGTCAATTTTGTGTGTGTATAAAAAATAAATGAGACTACATATATATTATCAATATATGTTGCTTTTGGAATTGCTAAGATGCACTTTTGTTTATGATATGGTTCAAGTACATTATAATATATTTCTTTTTGAGATGTTTTAGTATGCAATGACAATCAATACATATATATGAGTTAAAAATGGTAATAAGTTGCACGTACCAATTATGCTTTAATGCTTGTATGTTATGACTTTTAACTCTGTACTTGACATCATGGAAAGAATGACTTATCATGGATTATGGTCTTATGATGTTGAACCCAACTCATTGCCTTTTAAAAAATCAATGACTAGAGAAAGAAGCATCAAATCAAGATAAAGTGGAGATTGTGATTTTCTTTTGCTATCCTCTTTGTTAAAATGATTTTAAAAGTGTTATGATTTAATCTCATGTCTGTTTTGTGGTTAGACAAACATCGAGTTATTGATCAAAATTTCATGATTTCTCGATCCAATGAAACATGAAAAGAAATAGTTACATATTTAGTAGTGCTTCTAATATTAAATGATATATATCTCATGCAACTTTGTATTGATTCACTTGTTTAGTATAAGTTATATGAATTCTTAGTATATCATGTTGATTAAAAGAGTATCCGTAAATTGGCTCAAGCATGTGATTATTACTTGTTAATTTTGATGCATCACATGATCATTCACAACTATTACGAGCATTCATCTCGTGAGTGTAGGATCGTGTGGGTTATGGGTCCACTAATCACTTTTAATCTAATCCCTAACTAATCAAACAATAAACGCAGCGGAAACAATTTAAACAAAAGTAGGGAAATATCATGCAAACCACAAAAGACGCGTCGGTTTTTATAGAGGTTCGGCACCCCACCCGGGTCCTAGTCCTCTCTTGTAAGCTCCGCTCGACTCCGCGAGCTCCGCCTACGTCTTCACTAACCACTCCCCGTTCCGGGCCGGGAGAGAACGCCTTTACACCACAAGCAACGCGAACAACCCTCGCTTGCTTGAATTCTTCCTCTCACAATCCGAGAGGGACACTTCGGGCTTTCACCGAAGTCCTTGCTTCTTTTGACAACACTTGTAACTGAGTGGGATTCACTCTCTAATTGAGCACACTTTGAGTAGGATGAGTATATGATCAAATGTGTGAAGTTTAGGCTTAAAGAGTGTAGAATTGGGAGCTTTGAGGATTGAGGTTTCTCTCTAATGTATTGGGACAATTGGAGTTGGAGAGTTGTGTTAACAACAAGTCTTGATCCTCTATTTATAAGCTCCTAAGGTTTTCTAGCCGTTGGGGATAGATTTGATTGGGTTTTGTGCAAGATACACAAAGCAGAAAATCGGGCTGCAAATCTGTCCAGAACCGGTCGACCGAAACTACTAAACCGGTCGACCGTTCACTTGATTTCAAGGAGAACGGTCGAACAAAAGAATATTCGGTCGGACAAACGAGCTAGAACTTAACTCTACTTAAGTGAATCGGTCGAACCAAAGTATGGAGCGGTCGACCGAAAAGGGGATTCGGTTGAGACAAAGGTCAATCGGTCGAACGAGAAATGTGTCGACCGATAGCAGGGAATTTGGTTTCTGAAAATGTGTTCAACCGGTCGACCGAAACAAGGTCTTCGTTCGACCGGTTACCGAATGTATTTTGGGGTTAAGTTTGTTTTATACGAATACGACCGTTATAGGAATACGACAAGAAAAACGGCCATATTAAAATCCGGGATCGGTCGACCGAAAAGGTAGAACCGGTCGACCGGTAGAGTTCGGTAAAATCACTGTGGAGAGTCTGTTATAAACCGGTCGAACTGAGAACTGGTTCGGTCGACCGGTTCACACATGAAATCTGGGTTTAAGCTTATAAGTGATTTCCGACTAAGGTTTGGGTGATCTAATGAAGTCCAAATAATGTGAAATTTCGTGTGTGACTTCTATAGGGAACCTATTGTGTATGTGATTGGTTTTTAACTCTTGTATGCTCAATTTACACATGTTCCTAAGACTCAAAATAAAATCAAGATTACAAGTCTTCATTTAGCTTTATTACAAATCTTGACTTGATTTCCTTCCTTCCATGAGTCTTGATCACCTGTAGAGGTTAGCACAATACTATATATATGCAATGCAATATGTGTGCTACTCTACATCATCATAATTAAGATTAGGTTAATTAAATCATCAAAACCTAGATTAAGGCCAAAAAGCCAACAATCTCCCCCTTTTTGATGATGGCAACCTATATCTTAATTCTATCTAAATACATGGAATTTGTATATGTAAACTATGCAAATTAATGCTCCCTGATGCATTGCATACATTGCATCATATGTCTTTCATTTAGATTACTTTTACATCAATAAATGCTACTAAGGTATGTGTTTAGTCTTATTTACAGAATACAGGGACCTGAATGCAATTTACCAACATTCCGAGCATAAACGTGTGCAAAAGATTCACTTCTATCATAAAGACCGAATTCAAGTTTATCGGGTTTCAATTGGAAATGCATCCAAGCATAAAAGCATTCAAGGAGCTAATCACAAAAAGGTCAAGGACTTAATTGCAAAATGCCAAGGATCTAATTGCAAAAGAAAAGGATCAAGTTATTTTGTTGGAAAAGTCAAAAGAAAAATCAACTATAAATCTCCAACAATGGAAGGAATTAATCCGGAGCTCAAGACAATGGAAAGAAATCATCCAGACACGCAAATAAAGATCAAATCATACCATAAACGCGTGACAAAAATCCTGATTAAATCCGACCAACGTGGGAGGCGAATCCGCCGCACAATACACATGATGTGCGGCGATTCCGCCGCCCATTGGTCGATCCGTGTGTCCCAATTTCGTCCACTCGTGTATGGACACGTGTACTATCCAATTCTATACCTAAGTCCATTGTAGCAACTATAAATAGACCCGAGAACGATGTAAATAGGGTCCTTGGTTGTTGTTCTTATTTGTGTACCTTAGTTTTATTAATAAAATTCTGTTCTTTTAATTCTTGTTTTAGTTTTCTTTTAATGTCTCAAGGACCCCTTCTTCTTCCTCCCTCCATGAGTTTCTAACTCTCTCCAAAGGGTGGAGGTGATGGAATTAGGGTTAGAGAATGATGAATGCATGTTATTATTTTAAGTTCATGATTAGTGTATTTTGATTACTTGAGTTTATGTTAAGTCATTTATCTTGTAATGCTTCATAACTAACATGATTTACAATAAGTTTCAGTAATTCTCTACTCTAAACCTAAGTCTAAACCTCCACCCCACGGATTTCTCTCTTTGTTCTTGTTTTAATTTTAATTGCTTTTGTTTCGTACTTTAGTTAATTAAACCAAAAACCCCAAAAACCCAAATTAATTCTTCTCTCCTTTCTCTCCCACAATCGAAATAACACTAATAACAAATCTCTCCCTCCTTGTGTTCGACCCGTACTTGCCACCGCTTCAACGCGGCCGTGCACTTGCGGTATAAATTTAATTCTTCATCAAGTTTTTGGCGCCGTTGCCGGGGAGGCGACGCAGATTTTGTGTTTTTGTGTTTTCGATTTTATCCTGTCTACCTTGTGCGCGATCTAAGTATTTGAATTTGTGTAGCAGGAGACAACAGAGCGCGCGGCGAAATCCGGGAGCGTTCTGAGACACTTGGGCGGCGGAATCGCCGCATCTTCAAGAGGACGTGCGGCGGAATCGCCGCACAAGCGAGGGCTCTCGTCTTCATTTTTCTCTGGGGTCGTCGGCATCGCTGGGTGGTCGCATTGAGCTACTGGAATCTTCGAGAGCGGGCGGCGAACCCGACTGAGCATTGCGGAGGTAACTTTTCTTGCCTTTCTCGTAAAATCCGAATAGTTGAAAAGTTTCCTTTCGTAGAATTGCACGTGTTAGGGTTACAATTCCATAATTGGCAATAATTCAACTCTGACCTAAAATTGGAAAAATTAGAAAGACCTTAGTGCATGCATCATATAATGTTTTGCTTGCATTATTCTTGCTAAATTCTTGCAAATTAATACTTGTTGAAGATTGCTGGAGGCAAGGTACGTATCGAGGTTTTTATCGATTGCATTAGAGCATATAATTTAGTTGCATACAACCTTGCAATTGCCCCCCATTAAAAGGACCATTGTTTGACTATCTTTGCTAGATTTAAGTTAAACTATCTTAAGGGCAACTCCGTAGGAAAAGATACGGTGGGGATTTCATCACCCTCCCGTAGCCCACAAACCACAATCCTGAAGTGTCGCCTAAGCCTAAAATTTAAAATCAATTAGACATTGGCCCCTAAGGACTCAGACTCAATTAAGGAGGAGATTGGTTTGACTTGCTATGACCTGAAGCTAATTGAATTCAATTTGGTGTCTAGAAAGTGTTTTTGTGTCGACGAAAGTCTTCCAAGCGACGTGGTTGTCTAATTGGCACCGACTCTGTCGGAAGCGCCCCCACTAGCTATACACTACCTGGCCAATTTGGTTTGATTAGTGAGGGAGGTGAATCAAGCGAATCAATTCGACTCAACCAGTTAGGAGTCGTCTAGATTTAAGTGACACTAGGTCTAGGATTGTTTGAACCGTGCTTTCTTAGGAAATTTCTGACCAACCCTAATTTTTATCCTTTAGAGTTGAGTTTCCCTTCTCGTCTGAGTCTTCTTTCCCTTCTCATCTTTACCTTTCTATTGTTTGTTTCCATTTTCATAAATTAAAAAAAAACGAAAATATATATAAAAAAAAAACGAAAAAAAAAACTTAATTAATTTTTGAAATTAAATTTGGAATTTAAATTTCGAATTTGAATTCAAAAATTGATTCAACCCGGTGCACTCAGATTTGGATTCGGGATTTGAGTAATCGACTCTCACGAGTTCATCTAGATTCCAGTCTGGAACTTAACCCCAATCCACCTGTTGCACCACCTCACCCGGATCTAATGGGTGAGAACGTAGTGGACCCGCCTGTTGCGCAACCTATAACTCTGAGGGATCGGTGCTACCCAACGATGGCTGCTCAGCCATCGTGCATCGTCATGCCCACCATACCGGGTCGCGACTTCGAACTTAAGGCACAATACATGAGTATGCTGCCTAAGTTCACCTCTAGGGAAGACCCATATCTCTTCCTTAGAGAATTTGAAGAAATCTGCTCTCTTATGCAATACCAGCATATCCCTGAAGAGGCAGTGCGTCTGAAATTCGTGCCTCTAGCACTTAAGGACGACGCTAAGAAATGGCTATATAGTCTAGCCGAAAGATCTATTAGAAGTTGGGCTGAATTTGTTCAAGTTTTCTTAAAAAAATATTTCCCCAACCATAAGACTATGAAGATTAGGAATGAAATTGTTGCATTCGTTCAGTCTGAGAGCGAGCCGTTCTATTCCTATCTTGAGAGATTTAAGAGTGTCTTGACCCAATGCCCTCATCACGGAATTCCGAAGTGGCAATTGTGCCAAATTATCTATGAGGGATTGACACCCACATCTAGGGTTATGCTAGAATCTGTGAGCCAAGGGAATTTTATGTCCAAAAATGAAAATGATGCCTGGACTTTTCTTGAGGATTTAGCTGAAAATAGTATGCAATGGGACAATGCTAGAACACCCATCAACCCGAGTATTGGATCTAGAATAGCGAGTCAACCCCGACCAGGTGTCTTAGCTATAGACTCCAACATAGCGGCCGAGGCAAAACTAGCTACCCTAATACGTAGAATGGAAAATCTAGAACTGCAAAACCAAACCCGACAAGCATCCCCTACCCCTTGCTCTAGATGTGGTCAGACTGGTCATTTAATGGAGGACTGTGTGAACCTGGAACATGTTAATGCCACATATAACAATTCTAGAAATGATCCTTACGCACCAACCTATAACCCAGGTTGGCGTAATCATCCCAATTTTTCGTGGACCCAACAAGGACAACCTCCTAGACAACAACAAACCCCGTATAACCAAAATAATACATCATCTGGGGGTAATAACAATGGAAATCATGAGGTTAGGTTGACAAAATTAGAAACTCTAATGACAACTTTTATACAAACAACCAACCAATCATTCCAAAGGCTAGAGACACAGGTCAGCCAATTAGCACAGATTATAGGTGAAAGAGAAAAGGGCCAATTTCCAAGCCAACCTGAGGTAAACCCAAGAACTAATAATCAATATCAACCTTATCAACCACCTTCAGGAAATAACAACCCTAGACCGGTTCAAATGGTTAATGAGGAAGGACCGTTCCAACAAATCAATGTTGTAGTATCATTACGGTCCGGAAGACAAATTGACAATAATGTGGTAAACCCTAGAATGACTAATCAATCTAGCCATCAAGCACCCACATATGACTTGACCATTGAACCCGACGTCCAAAAGCCCAATCCACCTACCCAACCTGAACCTGTAGCTCAACCTGAACCTGAGCGAGTCTATGTGCCTAAAGCCCATTTCCCAATAGACTCAAAAAGAACTCTAGTGCACAAATAGAGAAAATCTTGGAAGTATTTAAGCAAGTTAAGGTAAACATTCCACTCTTAGATATGATTCAACAAATACCTGCTTATGCTAAATTCTTAAAAGATTTGTGCACTAAGAAGAGAAAAACAAATGTACCAAAGAAGGCATTTTTAACTGCAAACATATGCTCAATTCTTTCCAACACATCTCCTATAAAATATAAGGACCCGGGGTGTCCCACAATTTCATGTTCAATAGGAGATACGTTTATCAATAAAGCCCTTCTAGACCTTGGTGCAAGCGTTAACTTGCTCCCATTTTCTGTCTACGAGCAACTCAACCTTGGTCCACTGAAACCCTCTAGGACAACCCTCCAATTCGCTGATTGTTCTGTTAAAAAACCGAGAGGTATAGTAGATGACGTTTTGATTAAGGTTGGTGACTTCATTTATCCAGTGGATTTTGTCGTACTTGATACTGAACCTGTTGTAAATCCTAATCGACAAATCCCTGTAATTCTAGGTAGACCCTTTTTAGCCACTTCGGAAGCATTAATAAACTGTCGAAATGGGCTCATGCAATTATCTTTCGGGAACTTAAAAGCAGAATTTAATATCTTCCATATTGATAATGAGCCAGAAATAATATGCAACCCAAGTGATGTTGTGATGAGAGCACGTATTTATCAGAATTCTGAATCAAATAAATCATCACATAAGCAAAAAGGAAGTAAGAAAAAAGGGAGTGATTCAATTACTCAACCACCATCACTCGAGCAAATAAACGAACCAATTCAAGTGAGAAGAGTGGAATCTTTTCCTCAAGTCAACATGGGGAACAATTCAACTGGATACATGCACCAATATGGTGTCATTCAATCCAGTTCTGATTACGGTTGACTCTGAGCAAATTCAACCCCTCTACCGCAAGCCGACTCAGGTAATAAGTGCATTTATTTTATCTATGCATACATTGAGGACAATGCATGATTTAGGTGTGGGGGGGTGTTTATCTATGTATATATCTATTTGTTTGTTTTGTTCTTTTAAAAAAAAAATCAATGTTTCATGACATAGCTTAAGATTGAACTACCAAAACCCGAGTACAAATTGCATTGAGTTCTTGTTCCTTATTATATGGTTCTGCTTGTAGAAATTATGGCATAAATCTAAGTTCCAAAGAAATAACCCATTACCCTTTAAGACATGTATGCACTTAAATTGGATGAATCAAATCTTTGAAGTGGTTGATAAAAAGCAGAGGTTGAGGAAAATATACCGGGAAGTGTGGACTTCTAATAGCAATTAAGCCTTGAGGAAAATAAAAATAAAAATAAAGGAATAAAGTGAAGAAAACACATTTTGCAAAATGATTACAAAAGCCCAAGCCTTTGAGTCACTGGTCCGTAGGGGTATCTTGAAACCCGGTAACTTGAGTCTACCAGCTCGGGATTATCAACCAAACTCGCTACACAAATGTCAAAAGGGTAAAAGTGTCAAAAAGCAAATGTGTTGAATCACGGAAGAAAAGAAAAAAAATAATAATACTCAAGGCCCAAAGCTAAAAGAATGATCCATGCCATGGTTGATCCGAATGATACTTCACCACCAGAGGAGGCGTGCAAAATAATTCAAGTGATAAACATGTATAGAAGGGTTAGTGGTGTGAATGTTGGAGGAACAAAGACCAAGTCATATTTTTTTTTTGAGCTAGATTTATATAATGAGCATGCGAGAACTTTAAGTGAGATGTATAAGGTGAAGGCAGAAATATTAAGAGCTATTAATGGAATGTTGAATTAAGACTTTGTGGGTATATCTGCTGAAAACCCTCAGGAGACAACACTCCTCCCCCTTGGCAACAAGGAGGTTTAAAGGCTTGTTGCACATGCTAAGTGCAACCGTGATTCCTACGAAAGTGAGTTAGGATTTCCCTGTTTTTATTTTTCTTATATTCTGTTTTGCTAGGGACTAGCAAAATCTAGGTGTGGGGGTATTTGATGCATTGCATACATTGCATCATATGTCTTTCATTTAGATTACTTTTACATCAATAAATGCTACTAAGGTATGTGTTTAGTCTTATTTACAGAATACAGGGACCTGAATGCAATTTACCAACATTCCGAGCATAAACGTGTGCAAAAGATTCACTTCTATCATAAAGACCGAATTCAAGTTTATCGGGTTTCAATTGGAAATGCATCCAAGCATAAAAGCATTCAAGGAGCTAATCACAAAAAGGTCAAGGACTTAATTGCAAAATGCCAAGGATCTAATTGCAAAAGAAAAGGATCAAGTTATTTTGTTGGAAAAGTCAAAAGAAAAATCAACTATAAATCTCCAACAATGGAAGGAATTAATCCGGAGCTCAAGACAATGGAAAGAAATCATCCAGACACGCAAATAAAGATCAAATCATACCATAAACGCGTGACAAAAATCCTGATTAAATCCGACCAACGTGGGAGGCGAATCCGCCGCACAATACACATGATGTGCGGCGATTCCGCCGCCCATTGGTCGATCCGTGTGTCCCAATTTCGTCCACTCGTGTATGGACACGTGTACTATCCAATTCTATACCTAAGTCCATTGTAGCAACTATAAATAGACCCGAGAACGATGTAAATAGGGTCCTTGGTTGTTGTTCTTATTTGTGTACCTTAGTTTTATTAATAAAATTCTGTTCTTTTAATTCTTGTTTTAGTTTTCTTTTAATGTCTCAAGGACCCCTTCTTCTTCCTCCCTCCATGAGTTTCTAACTCTCTCCAAAGGGTGGAGGTGATGGAATTAGGGTTAGAGAATGATGAATGCATGTTATTATTTTAAGTTCATGATTAGTGTATTTTGATTACTTGAGTTTATGTTAAGTCATTTATCTTGTAATGCTTCATAACTAACATGATTTACAATAAGTTTCAGTAATTCTCTACTCTAAACCTAAGTCTAAACCTCCACCCCACGGATTTCTCTCTTTGTTCTTGTTTTAATTTTAATTGCTTTTGTTTCGTACTTTAGTTAATTAAACCAAAAACCCCAAAAACCCAAATTAATTCTTCTCTCCTTTCTCTCCCACAATCGAAATAACACTAATAACAAATCTCTCCCTCCTTGTGTTCGACCCGTACTTGCCACCGCTTCAACGCGGCCGTGCACTTGCGGTATAAATTTAATTCTTCATCACTCCCCTTATGGATGTGCATAGTTTTTGTTCAATTTTATGCCAAATTCCAAGTTACCCCCTTAATTATCTCTCCCCCTTTGACATCCATCAAAAATAAAAAATATGACTTTAAGCATAGAATTTGGATGTCTTGTAATGAAGTTGCTCCCCCTAAATTTTGCACTTCATTACTCTAATAAAAGATATAACATTTAAGCTCCCCCTATCAATAAGGCTAAATGGAAACAATGAGTATGATTCAAGTTAAGTTCATTTAAGTTTCAACTTAAGCCTTATTCTAACATCCATTTAAAATTTGACATTTAGAATCAATGGATGTGATAAATGATTTTGAATGAATAGGGTATATGATTTGCAATGAATTGAACTTCTAAAGATATGACAATTTAGCATATAAACTAGATTAGAGCTAAATTTTCAGAAATTTGAAGGATAGAAATTTATACCAAACTTGAATCTTGATTAGCTCCAATCTTATTTGGTGATGCAACCGGATTCGAATTCGACGCTTTGGCTCACCCGGTCACCACCAATTTCCTCCTCAAGCTCCTACAAGTGTAGACTTAGGTACCCAAACAACTTTGGGTCCTTGAACATTAGCTTTTGGGATCCAAACCATTTTGGTTTTGGGTGCCCACACACTTGAGGAACTAGATTTAACAAATAAATGCTTGCCATTTAAAGTAGTATGAGATACATGGTTTTTCAAATGCACATTGTATCCTAAACCATGTTTAGCTAATGATTGTCTTTGACTACTCAAAAGCATATCAAGCATTTTTGTTCCTTTAGTGAACATTTCAAGATCTTTTCTTAATTGCATATTTGAGGCTTTAAGATCTTCATGTTCATCAATAATGGGTGTTTTACTTAGACTAGCAAGTGATGATTCATTTGATTCAAGTCTAGCAATCACCTCATTCTTTTCATTCATGATTAATTCAATTTGGCATTTGAGATCATTTATAGTTTTTCTAGCATTTTTGTTCTTTTCACAAATGATCTCATATTGTTTAACTAAATCATGAAATGCATTTTGAAGCTCATCATGTGTATAATTTTCATTATTTGCACTAGAGTTTGAGCTATCACTATAATAAGACTTAGTTGAGCATGAATTACTAGAACACGAGTTAGAATCTACCTCACTTTGATCTTCAATAGCCATGAAGCATGAGTGAGCCACTTCTCTTCTACTTTGCAAGGAAGAAGACGATGATGATGGTGATGAAGAATCATCCCATGTAGCTTTGTGTGCTTCCTCCTTCCTTTCTCTTCTCTTGCTCTTCTCCTTTTCTTTTCTCCTCTCCCTTCTCTCCTTTTTCTTCTCCCCTTCTCTTCTCTCATTTTCACTCTCCTCCCTCTCTTTTTCTTTTTCTCTTTTCTCACTTCTTCTACCTCTTCTTTCATTCTTTTCTCCTTTATCCCTCTTGAGGTATTTGAAGAAGTCTTTGGCTAGGACTTCTATGTCCTCATCTTCTATACTCCTCCTTGGTTCATCTAAATTTGCATGTAATGCCAAGGTGGAGTTTTTCTTTGAAGCTTCCTTCTCTCTTCGATGACTCAATTGGAGCTCATAGGCCATGAGATTTCCAATGAGTTCCTCCATCTTTAATTTTGAAAGATCGTGCGATTCTTCGATTGCCACGACCTTGTCTTCCCAATCGTTGCTCAATGACCGGAGGAATTTTCGAGTCATCTCTCCTTCATTTATCCTTCTTCCAAGAATCAAAAGAGAGTTAGTGATATCGGTGAAGCGAGTGTTCATGTCGCTTATGTTCTCACCGATTTGCATAGAAAATATTTCATATTTATGCATGAGGAGACTTATCCTAGTTTCTTTGGTTTTGCTATCACCCTCATGATGCATTTGTAACCTATGCCATATTTCATTTGCACTTTCACATCCCCTAATTCTATTGTATTCTCCCTCATTAAGGCCACAATAAAGAATATTCATAATTTTTGAATTCATTTCAATTTCTTTCATTTGAGCCCTGGATAGAGAATCTAAATCATCTTCATTTGGGGGTATGTATGGATTTTGAATAAACTTCCAATACTTAAGGTCATTTGATATTAAAAAGATTTTCATTCTATTTTTCCAATAGTCATAATTTGACCCATTAAGCAAAGGAGGCCTTGTGGTGCATAAACCCTCTAAGTGATTAGATGTTGAAGCCATGCTAAAATTACGGTAAAGTAATGAAATTTAGCTAACAAGGCTCTGATACCAAATGTAGGATCGTGTGGGTTATGGGTCCACTAATCACTTTTAATCTAATCCCTAACTAATCAAACAATAAACGCAGCGGAAACAATTTAAACAAAAGTAGGGAAATATCATGCAAACCACAAAAGACGCGTCGGTTTTTATAGAGGTTCGGCACCCCACCCGGGTCCTAGTCCTCTCTTGTAAGCTCCGCTCGACTCCGCGAGCTCCGCCTACGTCTTCACTAACCACTCCCCGTTCCGGGCCGGGAGAGAACGCCTTTACACCACAAGCAACGCGAACAACCCTCGCTTGCTTGAATTCTTCCTCTCACAATCCGAGAGGGACACTTCGGGCTTTCACCGAAGTCCTTGCTTCTTTTGACAACACTTGTAACTGAGTGGGATTCACTCTCTAATTGAGCACACTTTGAGTAGGATGAGTATATGATCAAATGTGTGAAGTTTAGGCTTAAAGAGTGTAGAATTGGGAGCTTTGAGGATTGAGGTTTCTCTCTAATGTATTGGGACAATTGGAGTTGGAGAGTTGTGTTAACAACAAGTCTTGATCCTCTATTTATAAGCTCCTAAGGTTTTCTAGCCGTTGGGGATAGATTTGATTGGGTTTTGTGCAAGATACACAAAGCAGAAAATCGGGCTGCAAATCTGTCCAGAACCGGTCGACCGAAACTACTAAACCAGTCGACCGTTCACTTGATTTCAAGGAGAACGGTCGAACAAAAGAATATTCGGTCGGACAAACGAGCTAGAACTTAACTCTACTTAAGTGAATCGGTCGAACCAAAGTATGGAGCGGTCGACCGAAAAGGGGATTCGGTTGAGACAAAGGTCAATCGGTCGAACGAGAAATGTGTCGACCGATAGCAGGGAATTTGGTTTCTGAAAATGTGTTCAACCGGTCGACCGAAACAAGGTCTTCGTTCGACCGGTTACCGAATGTATTTTGGGGTTAAGTTTGTTTTATACGAATACGACCGTTATAGGAATACGACAAGAAAAACGGCCATATTAAAATCCAGGATCGGTCGACCGAAAAGGTAGAACCGGTCGACCGGTAGAGTTCAGTAAAATCACTGTGGAGAGTCTGTTATAAACCGGTCGAACTGAGAACTGGTTCGGTCGACCGGTTCACACATGAAATCTGGGTTTAAGCTTATAAGTGATTTCCGACTAAGGTTTGGGTGATCTAATGAAGTCTAAATAATGTGAAATTTCGTGTGTGACTTCTATAGGGAACCTATTGTGTATGTGATTGGTTTTTAACTCTTGTATGCTCAATTTACACATGTTCCTAAGACTCAAAATAAAATCAAGATTACAAGTCTTCATTTAGCTTTATTACAAATCTTGACTTGATTTCCTTCCTTCCATGAGTCTTGATCACCTGTAGAGGTTAGCACAATACTATATATATGCAATGCAATATGTGTGCTACTCTACATCATCATAATTAAGATTAGGTTAATTAAATCATCAAAACCTAGATTAAGGCCAAAAAGCCAACAGTGAGTACATAATATCAATTTTGATAGATGTATATGCTGGCTTTTTGGCCTTAATCCTTGTTTTGATTATTTAAATCAACTTAATCTTAATCAAAATCACATGTAGTGTAGCACACATAATGAATAGAAGATATATTGTATTGTGTTAATATCTACAGGTGATCAAGACTCAGGGAAGAATGGAATTGAAATCAAGACATGTAATCAAACTTTTAAAGACATCTAATTTGCCTTCATTTTGAGTCTTAGGAACTTGTGTTAACTTGAGCATACAAGAGTTAAAACTCACTCATATACATACTAGGTTCCTTGTAGAAGTCACACACAAAATTTCACATCAATTGACTTCAATAGATCACCCAAACCTCAACCGGAAAAACACTTAAACCAATCCTAAGCCTCCTGTGTCAATTGCTCGATCGGCTTTAGCCCTCTGTTTGACCGATTATAACATACGTTCCAAGTGTATTTTCCTAGTTCCACCGGTCGATCGCTTTAGACCTTTCGGTCGACCGTTCCAGTATTTTTCGGATGACTGTTACACTTGTCTTATTATACAACAATCGTATTCGTATAAATTCACCAAACCCCTAAATACAATTGGTCACCGGTCGAACGTTGACCCATAAACGGTCGACCGAATGAACACATTTCTTGAGCCCAAAGTGTCTGATATTTTTCGGTCGAACGTAACCAATCCTTTTATTCGACCATTATACTTTTACCCTAGTTAAAATCCCTAGATCGGTCGACCAAACTCTGATCTGGTTCGACCAATGACTTAAGTCATAGCCTAATTGGTTCGATCGTTCACTAGTTTGTTCGAACGTTTCTTTATCCTTAAAGAAACAGTCGACCGCTAGTCCCGATTCGGTTGACCGCAGAGACACAGAATTACTGATCCTGAGTTTCTGATTTGTGTGCTCTTCACACAACTTAACCAATTCATCCCTAACTGTTATATCTCTCTAGGAAATTATGAATAGATATTCATACACCTTGTTTACACATTTCTTATACTTTTATTTGCTCAATACACTAGATAGAAGTCTCTCAAACCTCAAAGCCCCAAACCATACACTCTAAGCCTTATACTTCCACATCTTTGATCAATTCCATATCATACTCAAAGTGTGCTCAAGTTAGAGAGTGTTGATCAACTCAACAAATTATTGTCAAGAAGCGAAGATTTTGGTGAAGCCTGAAGTGCTCCTTCTTGGATTGTCATAAGAGTAATCCAAGCTAGTGAGGTTTGTTGTGTAAAGAGTTCTCTCACGGCTCGGAATGGTGAGTAAATAGTGAAGTCGTGACCGGAGCTTACAAGAGATGAGCTAGACGAGAAGCGGAACCTCTATAAAATCCTCATTGCGTTCTTGTAGTTTGCATTGTTTCTTCTTTACTTGTTTTTCTTGTTTTAGTTTCGGTTGTGTATATTGCTTAATCTAGTAGAGGATTAACTAAGTGATTAGATTAATTAGGGGTCATCGATCCTTACAGTATATATATAATATACAATGTGCTACATTATAGTGGAATTTGAATTATCATGTTACAAGTGATCATTGTTATTTTAAAATGATATGCATTGGCCCAGAAGGTGAATATCTTGTGATCATTGTTATTGAAAATGATATGCATTGGCCGAAAAGGCGAATATCTTAATATTCATGCAATACTACTATACAAACATATAGAGATTATTCATTTAAAGAGGCTTATGAAATTTTATGATAATCCCTGAAGGATTCGTATGACCGTCAAAATTACATGCAAATGGCTAATTGAGTAAAAATGTACGTAAATTTCTAAATCAAATCATATGGCCAGAAGACCATAGATATATAGAGTTTAGTAGTAAAAGAGAAATATTTTATTGATCACTTTACAAATTAATGACACAATACTCCAGTAGTACTACAGAGTCAAAAACCCAAAAATTTTGGGTTATTCATTACCGATGATTGAAGGTCATGAGAGTTGTTGGAAAATCAAGATACATTTCTTGTTTATTTTTTGGGTGTGCTGGAACGACACACTAGAAAGTATCGTGAAAACAAGAACATAAGGAGTGGACTAAGAATTGTGCAAATAAGAAGTATGAAATAAAGACGAGTTCAACGAGAAGAAACATGCCCAGGATTGCCTAAATAAAATCATCTTTTATATTAATTATGGATGTCTTCGTTTGTATTGTTTTTGTAAAGCTTTAGATAACTTTGTTGACTTCTATCAACGAACAAAAAAGAGGTCAAGTTTGTCGACCGATTTGCACAATAAATGAGAGTCTCTATCTTGTTAGAGTATATTTCAAATATAAATCACTTTGGGATATCAAAAATGTTAAAATTTTTGAACACTTCGTATTGCTCATATTTATGCCTATTATAATTTAGATACAATTAATCAACATGCACATATGCCAATTTTTTTATACCAATATCATTTTATAAATACTCACTTTACTTGTACAATAATGAATAGATTGTTTTCGCTCCTGCGATTTAAAGCTCCCGAAAGACTAAGTTTTTATTATCAAATCCAATAATATTATATATATGTGTGTGTGATGTACATTTTCTACCATTAGGGAGGGAATGTAGAAGCTTAAAAAATGTCAAGAAAATATACTATATTGAACCTAATGTTCATGAAATAACAGTAAACATACAAGTATGATTGAACCTAAAGTTCATAAAAGAATATACGTACAAGTATGATTAAACTTGAAGTTCACAAAAGAATATACGTACAAGTATGATTAAGTCTTATATCTTCACAATGTAATATATATATATATATATATTTGAGTTCAACCAACGGCAGAAGCGTGGATTGAAAATATATCATTCATGGAAATAAAATTAAGGCTTAGTCACTCATTATACCTCCTGAAAAAGTTATTTCTAAAGAATACAAACCCGGTAAAATAAATGCAATTGTTAAATAAAAGAAATTCCGGAGATACAGAACGGTCCAATCCTAAAGTTTTGAGAAACGACAATAATTTGATTATTATTGACGTAAAACTGACAATCAACTATATATATTGACACGAGAGATATTAAATAATTATTAAAATTAAAATCGACAATCCATTCGCCTTCTTAGTAGTATGTTATCTAAATAGAAAAATTGGATTTAAAACTTATGATATTATAATAATGTCAGAAGCATTCGTATTTGATATAAATAAAAGAATGCGAACAATATAAAATAAACTCGCTGAATAAATATATTATTTGGACTTATAGTCGTGTTTTCTAAAACTATATCCCTGAAGTATAATAGAAATCACAATAACAATGTGATACAATATAAAGCGAGAAGTAACTATATCCATCGTGATGTTATTTATTCTCTCGTAATATTGATAATATGTTCTGTTAAATGATCAGTATAATATGCATATAAGATATGTTGTGACTTTAAAGTTTTAAAAGTCAGTTAATATTGGTACTTATATGAGAATCCCTGAAGAAGAGTAAGATGACAAAGTATCTTATATAATGACAAAAATCAAAAGATGCACTATACAAATTTTGAAAAGATCACTAACAGGAGTGTACATATAACATCTTCAATCATAGTCATCCAGAAGAATATACGAAGTTGATCTTATTAGTCCATATGTTTTATCCAATAGAAACATTTACTATTATTTTTTATATTTATTACATTCTTATTACTTGATGTCATAGGACCTCCTGTAGAGTTTTTGAAAATCTGTGAAATATTTAAAGAATGAAATTTTGAAATAAACGATAGATAAAAATCAATTGTTTTCGACATGAAGTTCGAACATTATGTAGAAGAAAATAAGTACAATGATTCATTGTAGAAATAGAATATTAGAGAAAAATATTCTACTAAAATGCTCACCTTGAAAACGCACTTAACAACATGACGTCTAATGTATATCGACAAAGATCAAATTGTAATAGGACCTGAAGTAAATTATCAAAACGTCATGAAAATTTTCTTATAACTATTTGAAACTTAATAAGGTTCATAGTGAATTTTAGATGACGTTCAAGAAACTACCATTTTCTACTTATACGATAAAGATTTACAATAGTAATCTTTCCTATATGTCTGATCCACATCAATTATTATCGCAAATTATTTGGTGTCATTACGTGAAGTCATTACAATTCTTACATCCCGTATCGCTATGACATAAATATAAATATGAGACATCTCTAAATTGTTACTTCTCGTTTTATATTTTCCTCTGAAAATATTTACATGACGTTCAAGAAACTACCATTTTCTACTTATACGATGAAGATTTACAATAGTAATTTTTCCTATATGTCTGATCCACATCAATTATTATCGCAAATTATTTAGTGTCATTACGTGAAGTCATTACAATTCTTACATCCCATATCGCTATGACATAAATATAAATATGAGACATCTCTAAATTGTTACTTCTCGTTTTATATTTTCCTCTGAAAATATTTACATGACGTTCAAGAAACTACCATTTTCTACTTATACGATGAAGATTTACAATAGTAATTTTTCCTATATGTCTGATCCACATCAATTATTATCGCAAATTATTTAGTGTCATTACGTGAAGTCATTACAATTCTTACATCCCATATCGCTATGACATAAATATAAATATGAGACATCTCTAAATTGTCCATAAGTAATATCTTTTGAGATAACATATTCATATTTTTCAAAAATTATCACAGTTTGTCTTACTCCAAGTATCACTTTAGAAAAATTATGCAAACGTATTTCACAATCCATCACTTTCATGAATTTTCTTAGAAGAATACAAAAGTAATTGTTCTCATATTCTCCAATTGTAATAGGACCTGAAGTAAATTATCAAAACGTCATGAAAATTTTCTTATAACTACTTGAAACTTAATAAGGTTCATAGTGAATTTTAGATGACGTTCAAGAAACTACCATTTTCTACTTATACGATAAAGATTTACAATAGTAATCTTTCCTATATGTCTGATCGACATCAATTATTATCGCAAATTATTTGGTGTCATTACGTGAAGTCATTACAATTCTAAAATCCCGTATCGCTATGATAAATATAAATATGAGACATCTCTAAATTGTTACTTCTCGTTTTATATTTTCCTCTGAAAATATTTAAATGACGTTCAAGAAACTACCATTTTCTACTTATACGATGAAGATTTACAATAGTAATTTTTCCTATATGTTTGATCCACATCAATTATTATCGCAAATTATTTAGTGTCATTACGTGAAGTCATTACAATTCTTACATCCCATATCGCTATGACATAAATATAAATATGAAACATCTCTAAATTGTCCATAAGTAATATCTTTTGAGATAACATATTCATATTTTTCAAAAGTTATCACAGTTTGTCTTACTCCAAGTATCACTTTAGAAAAATTATGCAAACGTATTTCACAATCCATCACTTTCATGAATTTTCTTAGAAGAATACAAAAGTAATTGTTCTCGTATTGTCATGACGTCACATAGCCATTGGTCACAAATGTTACTGATTTTTTTAACTCCGTAACCGTCACCTATCCTTTTGATAACGGAGACAACTACTACCTTAAGCACCCAAGTATCTCAAATTTATGTATCTCTAATCAAGTAGGCTACTTGATTAGAGATACTTAAATTTGAGATACTTGGGTGTTTAGGTTGAAGGTTTTGACTGTTTGGGTATCATGTCGTTCAATAAAAAAACCAAGATGAATAAACTTTATATTTTTATTTTGAAGTAAACATAACGATTTGACAAGAAATCCATAACGACACAAAAAATCCATGTTTAGGTTAACTAATTTCATGTTCCGTGCCGTGTTTACGTTGTGTTTACATGATTATCCAATTACCCAACTGGTCGACTACCCAATTATCCAACTAGACTATCAAGCTATCCAATTAACCAAATACCAAATTAACAATTATCAAACACCAAAATACACATAACCAGCTCAACTCAACAAGATCTCTAAAGTCATTCTTAACGTGGTAGTGAGCTTCTCACAACCCCCATGGACGACCATGTCGTCCCAGTTTTTGACAGGATAACCCGATCATCTTCCAACCTAGGCTTCGACCAGTTCATTCAAATGAGCCAGATGGGAAAAAAATTAATTAGGGAGAAAAAACTGATGTGGATGAGAAATAAAATTGATGTTGAAAATAAAAAAAAGTTGATTAACAAGTTGTGAAATTCACAGTTATAGATGGTCTAACCAAAACAAAAACTTCATCTCCCACGGACCACAAACACTACCTACATCCATCGTTTCCCACAACCACTCCCAAGCTGTTGGTTGCTATCAGATTCGATACAAATCAACAGAATTTATGCAGTGACCACACTCTCATACATTACACTTGTAGACACATATGGTAAACAAAGGGCCTCAGATAAATGGAAATTTCTTATCAGTGTGTGAAAATACACTCAAACAATGTAGGCATTCTTTCACTAAATATCATCACAGGCCATATTGATTATTGAATGTTTATAGAAAATCAGAAGATAAAAATCAAGGCACAAACAAGCACTTTAAGGGCAAAATCTAATCTAGGTAAAGAACTACATTAATGTAAGAAATATTAAAAAACGAAAACAAAAGTGTTTATTACACAACATTTGTTACGGAGATACAAAATGACATCTCTTATTTCTATTATAATATAATATCTACTTATTAGATAGAGTAACTAATCTTTTTGGGTAGATTACGTTCAACCACAAAGGAATAGTGTACTGATCCTGCTACTTGATTGAGAAAATTTATTATAATTTTACACTCTAATAGACATGTACGAGGCTACTTGTTGTCTTATTGGGGGTTGATGATTGGATGCTACATGTTTACGTATGATTTTGAAATGAAGTATAAATTAGGAAAATCGTGTATTTCGAGCGAAATTGTGTACTGATTTCGTGTAAAACCGTGTCTTAACCCTGCCAAACCCAAAAATGGTTGAAATTACATTAGAATAACTTAAAAAAATGAAAAAGTTAAAAACTTCAAAAATCAACAATATAGGGAAACCCGCACAGTCGCAAACCAAAAGACACAAAATCAAGAGTTTACAAAAACGATCTCGAGTAAAATTTTAGAAAAAAAATAAAAAAATAAAGACAACATTGTTAGTCCAAAACACATAAATCCCTAAAAACATGTATTGGAAGAGTGAGAATGGAGGCGCATAAGGAAAATGTTTTGGGGTTCGTTGGGGAATTTTATAGTGGTATTGGCTTGCAAACCCTAGATGGCATAATTACGAAATTGCCCTTGGTTTGTTTGGAAAGTTGTAGGGTTATTTGAGCCTTACAGATTAAATGGGCTGGACTGTATATGGTCCACGTCCAACTTACCCAGTTGCATCAAGGGTATATTATTATTATACAAGTCTAGTCGGTTCAAATTTTGAAGTCAGGTATATTATTATTAAATATCTTTAAAATATTCAAAAAAAATATAAAATTTTGAGACGAGCTCAAGCTATTTCGAGTTTGAGTAAGCTCTTTTACCGATCAAAATCAGATGATTTTTTTAAATTTCACTCAACTTCTTTATTTTCAAGCTAAATCAAAGTCGAACATTTATTGAGTTGAGTTTCGAGTTCGAACCATAGTTGCCAATCTTACTTGCATATAAGTCTAAGACCATAAATAACCATGCTCGGACTACCCTGAGTGGGCGTCACAGGCAGGCACCCGGAGGTCGCCCGACCCATTAACAATGCTCTAACTAATTATAACTCCATCGTTATCCTAAGTTTTCAACAGGCAGCCATTTCCAAAAATCACGTTACTAAAACAGAGGTTTCAATTAAAAAACATGTCTGGAAAGAAAAAATCGTTTATTCTCACACATTTTGTTGAATTTTTTTAATAAAGATTTCTATACAAATCTAACTCATTCGACATTTTGAATTGACCCAAACGATACAAATCTAACTCATATATTCAAACTTGTCGTCTAAAATTGACGATGATTTTATTCCTATTTAGCAGTGCACGAGTTGTTGATTTTATTCCTTTGGACGCCGACCAAGCTACAAACCCCGAGGTTGCTCAAACTAATTGCACTGGGGAATATTAACATGTGATGGTAGAGATTCGAACCAGGGACTTAACAGTGCATGAGTTGAAAACCATTATGCTTCAAGCTTTCTACTCCGGCATTCCATTGAACACCTTTTGTGTCATGTCCAACAATAAACATTTCAAAAACAGCAAAACAACTCGAAATGCACAATCATACAAAACCTAAGCTAACCATACAAAATTCCTAAAATTTGAAAGCAGATGATTTGGGGTAAATTCAAAGAGAAGGAGGGTGAGAGGAAAAGGAGGTGCACGAAAAACTCAATTTGTTTTACACAAAAGTGTTGTATTTATTTTTTCAGAACCTTATTTGGGGGGAACTTTATTTGCGACTGCATTTTTCTTTTCAATCCAAAATTCAAACACCATAAATATAGTTTCCAAAACTATGATTTCAGAAAACATAGTTTTGATTAAAAACCTTGGTTTTAAAATTTCAACCATATCCAAACGTACCCTTAAAGTCATAAACCATACTTCGTTAGTGTTTGAGTTATACATATTTTACGTGCGACAAGTATTTGTTCTGGGCCTTGAGCTGCAATGTGGTGCATTTTAGAGCTGGGTGTCGGGTCGGGTCGGGCCAGGCCAAAGCTAACGGGTAGGGCCTGGCGCCCTTGAAACGGGTTGGGCCAGGCCAAAGCTAACGGGTCGGGCCTGGCGCCCTTGAAACGGGTCGGGCTTCAGCTAGCCCGACCCGTTACCCACCTTTAGTGCTGCTAGACTCCATTTTGCCTTACTTAAACAAAACCAATAATAATTTTCCATTATTTTATATTAAATATATTATTTCTATCTACTAATGAATGTGCAAATAAAACCCAATACATTTGTGTGTGTGTGTTGGGCGTTAAAATATGAAAGGTCTGCCTTTAATTTTGGTTGATGTTCATTCTCATCAATCCTAACCTTATTGAGGTTCAGTTTCATTTTCCATCACAAAATCTTATTTTTTTTTACTGTTGTCAAGTATTTTTTAAAATCAAATATTTATATATCCGCAGAAAGTTCCTCAAAGATATAAGTGTAGATTTATAATCTTCTCATCAAGCCAATACCACCGATATTCAGTTTCATTTTTATAATCAAATATTCAGTTTCATTTTTAGTACCACTTTTGATATATTTCCATCACCTTTATTTTTAATAAACTTTCTATATAAGGTATGCACAGGAATTTCTGACCCAACTATAAGGTATTGACCAATAACCACACGCCATGAGTGTCCAATGAAAATGTCCTCGTCATTTGGCTATTGGAGTTCATACTCATGGGTGAAACAATATATAGAAATCAAATAACACAAGTGATCCGACAAAGAATCACGACATTGTTGTCAAATCCATTTTTCTTTTAACTAGTATTCTGGTCAAATGATATGATATCCTAATCAACAAAGGTAACCCGAAAAAAATCACAACACATTCACCAAATCTATGCTCCAAAAAAGTAATACTCAAGTCAAAGAATATTAGAACACAAGTAGCATATGTGATCCTACGAAGAATCGTAAAATGAACATGTTAATGCGATATAGGAACTTAAGTAGGGCACCAGAAGTACATAAAAAATGCCACAACCGCAATGTGTGGACCAATAGCCAGAAAGTTCAAATGTACAACGAATAAGTCATCATTCCTTAACAAAATGATTTCATGCACGTATAGTGAGAATCAGAAGGTACTGACCAATAACCACACGATTTGGGTGTTTAACGAATATGTCATTTTCTCATAATGAGTGGATTTCATGCTCCCGTGACAAAAAGATTATAAGGCCCAATTAGCAAGAGTGACCTGACGAAGAATCACAATATTATTGTCAAATACATGCTCATTTCAACTAATACTATGACTAAAAAATACTAGAACCTGAATAACATATGTGATATGAAAAAAATAATCATAACACTTTTATCAATTTTATGTTTCTAAAAACTAATACTCAAGTAACATACGTGACTACAAAAACTCTCAAAATTGATGTGTTAATGCGATGTAAGAACTTAATATGTGCACGCGAAGTACAAAATGAAATGCCCGAACCACAAATTATTGATCGATACCTACAAGGTTGGATTGTACAACAAATATGTCGTTACCCCTTAATACAAAAATGTACAACAAATATGTCATTATTACCAAATACAAAAATAATATAAACTGAGCTGTAAAAAACTCGAGTACAGCGTTAGTTTTTTTAGTTTAAGTCGGCTCATTTACCTAACTAAAGAATTTAGTTTAGTTAAAGAATTTTATAATTTTAATTAAAAGCAAGGTAAATCAAAAAATAATTTTTCTTTGAACCGAATTTGGAGCTCGTGACAGCCCTAACTACTCCATCAGTTAAGTCAACCAAGGCAATCTCCACAATACCATTCTCCACCGTCCGATCTTACCATCAAACGGTCCTAATTCTCCCGACCACGTCACTCCCTCTCCCCCTCCAACCCACTCAATCCCATCCGTCCGATCTCAGATCCTAACCCCAAATATTTCCCCCAAACTCATCATCATTCTAGAAATCCAAACCCAAAAATCTCAAAAACCTCAAAAAAAAGGCGAGAATTCGAACGAATCTACGCGAATCTCCGTTTCCGAGATGTCTTCTCCCGGAGAGTACGTTTTTTTTCCGTTCTCGTTTTGTTGTTTTCCGCTCTCTTCGAGGTTCGGAAGAAGTTGAGATTTTGAAAATGTTAATGATTTCGTGTAGCGAATTATCAGTAAATGTTAATGATCTGAAAATAATTGGAAGTCTATTGGTATGATTTGGAGCTTGATTATGTATTTTACCCGTAAGTGACTTAGTAGATATCCTTGTATTAGACTAAATTTCACAAAAATCTCATCTACATATTTATAATTGATATTTGAAAATATTCAGGGGAAAAATCTAGGGGGATTGAAATACCAAATGTTCTACACAAAAATAGGCGAAATATGAATTCAAGGGTCAAAATCCTAATGGATAAAAAAATTCAGGGGTCGCCCGACCCCCTTCCTCACTACCTAGCACCGTCCCTGCCAACGGTGGTATGGTTAATACCAACCGACTAATTAACAGGTCTGGTTAATCGTGACAAGTTGTCTTTCGTCCGAGCGTGTTGGTAGAAAACTCCTCACAGTGCTAAAGAAGGAACGTTTAAAGTTTCAGATGCATTTCTTAGGTGACTATTTGTTTGTTTGAGTGTTTTGGAAACCCGTCCTTTGAAAGAAGTTGAAAGTTTGAAAATGTCTATGATTTTGTGTGGCAAATTATATAAAGATTGTGTTTTGATTTTTATAAAATTGTTAGTGTCCAGCTGCATTGGTTTTGAAATGGGAAGTAGGGTAGAAAACTTTATACACAATTGCTCAACGGTGGTATGGTAAATACCAATTGCCACTCAACTAACTAATATTTCCCGTTAATCACTATGACTCTTCGCACTCACCCCCAAGTTGGAGAACACAAAGTAGTGCGGGGGTGGATATTGGGAGTTTGAGAATGTTGGAATAAGAGTTCTTTGTGTTTGCTGGGCAATATATAAAGAAACAGAAAATGGAGAGTTGGACTGAAACAAAACAAATGAAGGGTTTGTAAAATGTTAACTAACCATCTCTTCCCATTTGGAGTAGATCGGTGATAATTTGAGAGAAAAAAATGATTCTGTAGAGAGACATATTCGAGGGAAGATGCAGTTTTGAGAGAAACGGAGACTTATGGCAGTGTGAAATGTTGATCAGTTCTCTCTTAAATTTTAGAATTGCTGAAAGAAAATAATATTTAGTTTAGGAAAAGATGCTTGGATAGAAACAAAGAGTGATTATAGCGTGTTAACAGATCATCCTTTCAAATTTGGAGTTGAAAGGTGATGATTTGAGATAAATGAATTTGATTTTTTATATAGAAAAATAGATGGTTGGAGAGAATTGTGGAGGGTAATGCGAAATGTTAACCTACTACCTCTTCAATTGAAGAGAACTTTAATAAAACAATGACATTTTTTGGGGGGAAGATAGTCAAGGATCCAACCCAGCTTGTAGATCTTGACCATCAAATAGTAGGACCATCAAATTACAATAGTGTATAGCTCCGAGAACTAAGCAAGTCAAAGAGGCCTTTGTGAAATTTCGACCACCTACAGTTAGCATGGGAGACCGTTTCATGACCCTCACTGGTAGAGCTGGGTTAGGGTAGAAATTTTTTCAAAAGAAAAACTCTCCCAACCTATGTCAATCGAAATAGATGAAGAGAAACATGTGTCTTTTCTTCACCCCTTTTCTACTAAAACAAGGTAACAATGAGTTGTTTAAGATTATGGAACTTTTCACTTACTCCTCGGGGAAGAGCTCTTGATACATAGGTAAATTGTAATAACTATGTTGTCTTATACAACTATTTGAATCAAAGCTTAGAAAAAGTACTGATAAAAACAGGTTTTGAAAAAGTGAAGTTGCACTACTTTGCTAAATTCAACTCATCTCACAACACAAATTCTGCATAATACATGGTTTGTTTTAGTCACTTCATCAAAGGCTCTTGAAGACTTTGTTTTGTTGTCAGGTGTGATTTGGGATGAGATTTTGGTTGATCATTTTTGGTGAAAGTCATGCATGTTGAATTTTAATTGTTTCCTTTGACCTCAATGTCTGTGTTTTCGTGTTTCCCCCTCAAAGTCCTGTGTTTTCCTTTTTCTATTAGCATGTGTTTGGTAAAATGTCCTAATTCTTGGTGGACCATCTAAGTTGCGAGTTTGCTGTAAATATGGACAGAAAATAATGGTTGGTATTTAGATGGACACGTTTAAGTATGAAAGTGCCCATAAAGGACCTTCCCACATTCATCCGATAAAATGGTCTACTTCTTTCCTTTGACCTCAATTTCTGTGTTTTTTCCTCAAGTTGCGATGTTTTCCTTTTTCTATTAGCATTTGTTCGGTGTAATGTCCTAATTCTCGGTGAACCGTCTTAGTTGTGAGTTTGCTGTAAACACGGACAAAAAGTAATGGATGGTATTTAGATGGATAATTCTAAGTACGAAGTGCCCATAAAGGAACTTCTCACATTCATCTAATAAAATGCTTGTTGTGCCTCATCTTTCTGCAATTGCTTTCTTTGGGCACTGCTGCAAAGATTATTTTTTGTGATGTACATGAGAAATGATATTGTTGTGTGAGGAAGGAAAAATGTGAAATTTGAACCATTCAAGTAGTAGTTTTGGGATGACCACATAGTAGCTTCTACATTGAGAACTCAGCTGACAACTGACAAGCATATTACTTCCTCCTTTAGACATAACTTGACCGACAAGTATTCTTTTTTGCGCAATAATTATGAAACAATACAAAGCCAAAGTGGTGGATGTTTTGAGGGTATTAATCATATCATACATGAATCTTTTTTTTTTGGCCTGTTTGCATAATTTCAGTAAATAGTAAATATATATCATTTTGGTAGAAATTGTCAATTGTGCAAGTCTCCTATGTTCTTTTTTCATGTTTATGCTTTCTTAGGCTCTTTTCTAGGCTTACATGATTGTAATTAAAATTATAGCGCTTGCTTATTACCCATAAAAAAGCACTTGCTAATTTGTGCTACTGATTTTTAGTCTTGCCTTTTGTCTCGAGGCCATATCATTAATAGATATCTAATTGCAGAATTACAACTACATGCTGCATTTTCTCCCCTTTTCCTACAATTGATGATTGGAGCTTATTTTGATCAGCGATTCTTTCTGGAGATAATTCTTAATATTTGTGGCTTCTACAGGTTCTACCAATCTCTTCCACCAATAAGCAAAGCATATGGAACTCTCTGTTTTGCAGCCACTGTTTTATATCAGCTGGGACTTCTGGATCCTGCGTATATAGCTTTGGTCTATACTAAAATAATTTATAATTTGCAGGTACTGTCATGGCTATGATGTATGTATTATGTATATGCTCCGTCCCTACTAACCTCGACCAAGTCTCATACATAGTAATTATTACGGCTTTTCTGTTTTCAGTTATTACGTGCAGTGTAATAATATCGTTGCTATAGTTAGTCTCCTGTGGCAACAGCCAACTGTTATGATAGTGTTAAATTTTTTGCAGTCATTTGTGGTAACCAGGCTTGAACTTGATTCATCCTTGAAATATAAAACATGTTTATCGCGAACTCAGCCCATTAACAACAATTTGTTCCACATTCATAGTTGAAATCCCATCATACCATAAACCACCTCCCCAAGATAGGAAAATTCCAGAGCAAAAACCATGCCCTTATCACAAGTTAAACTACAATGGAATGCTTACGTTTCACCGTAACAATCAATGGATAATTATTATATCATGCATTACATTAAAAAACAAATATTACACTCAAGGTAACTTAACGGAAATTGCTGCGAGATAAAACCAAAAGTCCAAAAGCTAACCAATGTGATATGTGGGTAAATGTACATTTTGATAGTGTATGTAAATGTTGCTTGCTGACAGGTTAATTCAGAATATTCACATGATTAGCAATGTGCAAGATCATATGAACAAATAAACAAGATTTTGATTCTTTTCAGTATCTTGTGAAAAACACAAAGGTATCAGTCCATATGATATCTTCTCGGAGCGAAAGTTAGGAGACCTAACTTGCAAATTATTTGCAAGATATTGGGCCCCTTGAACACATCTTTTATGTACTGTGGCATACCCATGTTCACTAGAATAACATTTAGTCGTCAAGGAGTGATAGAAATGTATTAGTGCATGGCAAGAAGTAATTGTTCTTCCTTTTTTTATTCCTCTTACTACCAAATGATTGTTGGGTTATTCAGCTAAGAAAATTTGGAAAAAATGACGGCAGATTAATCATCAGGTTCTTGGCAATTTTTTGGTATCTATCTTATTTTTTCCTTCTTTGATTTTAATGACAACACGTGGATCCTTGTCTCACCTATAGTGATTACGTATCTTAATATGAGTTTTCATCACAATTTGCTCAGGCCTAAATATCTTTTTCACTTGAAATAGAACTTGTGTTAAAAGAGTGCTTTCAATCTACTTTTCTGTTCTTCAGTCTTATTGGTGCTACATACAATTTCACAGATTTTGTCTATGAGCTTGTTTATACATAGAGTAGAAAACCTAGTTTTCACTTAATGGTGTGCCTTTTTTTATGTACTGACCGATCGTATTGTTTAAAAACCAAATTATAGGTGTGGAGGTTGCTCACAAGCTTTTTCTGGCTGGGGCCCTTTTCTATAAATTTTGGGATTCGTCTTCTAATGATGTAAGATCGTAGCAAAGTTAATTTCGTGTTGACTTCCCTGTGCATAATGTTTGCTTGTGGGCTTATATATTGCATGTTCTAATGCTCTTTGGATTGTGATGTAGAGCAAGATATGGAGTACAACTAGAAAAAGGACCATTTGACGGGCGCACATCTGACTTCTTGTGGATGTTGATGTTTGGAGCTGTTTCTTTATTGGTGTGTTTTATGATGCATTATTCTACTTATCTGCACATTTTGAGTTAACATATTCCAAAATTGTATTTGCATATGTTGCTATGGCTTCCGTATTCTATTCTGCAGATCAATGATTTAATGACTTATTCGTATTAATGTCTTAAATAGGTTTTATCAGCAATTGGTCCACTATACAATCCTTTCCTTGGGATCTCTATGGTGTTCATGCTTGTCTATGTTTGGAGCCGGGAATTTCCAAATGCTCAGATCAACATTTATGGCCTTGTCCAAATGAAGGTTTGGTGGTCCCTGATGACTCTGATTTGTGGTAATTTTCTTTGCAAGAGATCCATCTATAATGTCAATTTTATTGTTTTCCTATGACCGACAGGCATTCTATTTTCCTTGGGCGATGTTAGCCCTAGATGTCATTTTTGGTTCTCTTATTGTACCTGATCTCTTGGGCATTATAGCTGGGCATTTGTATTATTTTCTGGCTGTGTTGCATCCACTTGCTGGTGGAAGAAACATGTTGCAAACTCCACTATGGGTGTATCCTTTGGACGACTTCTAAAGATATTAGTTATTTCATTATCTCATTGCCTTCCATTGATTTTTTTGCTTTAACCAAACATTTCAGGTTTTTACTGGACACGTTCCATTACTACCTCCTTAAATTCCTTAGCAAGCCAACATGTGGATGTGCTCTTTCCACACCATGTTTTTGATATTTTCCACTGAACCCAAGTGGCAAATTTGAACACCCTGACCTATTTAGTTTTGTTGCTTTGCACCTTTATCGTCTCCTTGAGTTTATGTTGTTTTGTATGTGTTGGTTCTTGATCACATGGAATGATTATAGTATGAGAAACATATCCGGAGCACAAGCTCATTGAGCTGTGAAAGTTATAGTTGCCATACTATTCAACCTCAAAGCCTGAAATAACTGCAGCTTAAGATGATTTTTTTTAATCGTCGCAACTTAAGATGATTTATTCGTTTCATTCAAAAGTCGGCTATATCATTCAGTATTTCAGGCAATGTGATATGTTTGAGAACCTTGACTATTTGCTTCAGACACAAACTAGTTGCGAGGTATCAGATTGGTGCTCAGACGAACGCTCCTGTTAGGCCCACCAGTGCATCTAGTTCGAGCAGTGCATTCACCGGGAGAAGTTACAGGCTCAACAGATAGGAACATCAGATCATTTTTTTGTAGGTCTTCCTCAATCCCAGTTCTGTTTTACTGATTTGTTTAACAAGAGCTCGGTAGGATTTGGTATATAGTGCTGGGGAGTCCGACAAAGAAACTGATAACATCATACTTACATCTGATAATGATACGATCCATTTTCGTATATTGTTGTTCATGTTAGAACCTTCCAGAGAATATACTATCATCGTTTGGGGGATTACCATGTGGTTTTCTGTTTCATGTCTTTGGTTTTCTTCGAAATGTCTCTCTTGTATCTTATTGATTCTATTGCTATCTTGATTGGGTTGGTCCTCTGAAGTAAATTACAAGAAAAGTTTTCCCCTTCCTGGGCAAGAAATGTTAGTACAGAAGCTTTGATGTTGAGTTATGAGCATTGTACCAAACCTAGCGTAAAAGTGTAATGTGTTTTTGTATGGTTCGGTAAAACATTTACTTGGTGCTTTTGTATCTAATTCTTATACATGGTATAATGTATTCTGATTTCAGTATACCCCAATCAACATCATCATGCTAATCCATATCCAGACGGCATTAAGCAGAAAAATTAAATCCAATCAGTGGCATGCATCAATAGGCTAATTTTGAGAATTCTTCCATATGACCAAGGATTAGACGTCATGATGTTAGGCTAATTTTATTAGGATGGCTTGGTGAGTTTCTGTGCATTCGACCAGGTGATTGTCGACCAGGGATTCTATCAGCTTGCAACAATACAAGGGCCTGATCTGAAGTATTGGATTGTCGTGATCGTCGACCATCTGTTGACTTGTATGTTGGCTCTAGTGCTATATATATGTATATAATCATAATTATAATTGAAGTTTAATTTTAATTATTAAAGTGCATTAAAGATGGGCTGCATCCAGAAATTGAACTCACGTCTCATTCTTATCTAGCTAGTACGTGGATCGAAATGTTGATTAGAGAGTCAAAAGTCCTATCTTCAACTTCCTTTTATTACTGTATTCTTTTTAACGTGTGGGCTTTTGTAATTTTCTCTTTCTCGACTTAGGAGAGTTTAAATTTTCTTTCCATGATGTGTGCTCTCTTTGTAACGCGCTTTGTGTTCCATGCTGTATTCCTTGAGTTTGAGTGGCTTACGGGTGTTGAAATTCCTTACACAAGTAGTCCTAAACTAATTGTCCTGTGACTCCTTTGTTGACTATATACCTAAACAAGATTAATTAATAGGCACTTGCATGAACACTTTAAAAAACTTTGTATTCTTTTTTCTATAAAAAAAAGGAAGAAAAACTAGTGGTTTTGGTCCTATTTTTTCCAACTATTCCATAGATGTCATCATTCTATCGATGCATTATTCCGAAGATTCCTGATAATTTGGTAGCACCCATGATAATAGCCAGCCCAGTACGCCATCTGCTCATGAACACAAAGCAGTACCACTAAAAGCCCACTTGTGAGTGTACTTTATTCCTGTTTGGACACTGCTGCCAGATGTGATCCATGTGATGGCAGATCTTGTTTTTTTTTTACGATGACCCAGAATTTTCCAGCATCCGTCCACACTTGTGGATGGTCCAAACTAGGGGTGGTCCAACACCATTTTCACCGGAACGTATTAGCATTAAATAAAGTGCCTTGCTGGAATTCGATCTTGTGACCTAAGGTTCGTGAACCCACGTACCTAACCAGCTCGGTGCGTCCCAGGGACGATGGTCAGATCTTGTTAGATTGGGCAATAAGCACCCACCATTTTTTTTGAATTGTTCAAGCATTTTTTTGTGGAATAGATAAATATATTAATATCTCTGAATTCTCCAGCACACACGTCACTTCGTCGGATGCAGTTCTAAATTGTATTTTTATGTTCAACGAGAAGTTCTATATCTAAATCTGAGTAAATGATCCATTCACTGTGTTGAACCCTTTTTTGATGGAATAAGTATCAAGTCACTAGATTTGTGGTTTTGGTCTCTGTTTGTGTGCTTGATGATGCCTTTTCATGTGTCCTTAGATTTGGATTTGAGGATCCAAATTTATTTGTGGGTTGTTTGAAGAGAGAAAGAAAAGAATTTGTAATTTGGTCTATTATATGGATTAAAATAAGTCAAAAGGAAATAAAGTCATTACAGTATTTGAAAATAGTCATTACAATATTTTACTAAAATATCATGGTTTAGCCTTTTGATTTTGGATTATTATGAAAGAATGGAAAAACTACGAGCAAAATGTGAGAGCCCATTTCATATGTGAGAGTTCTTTTTTCGATTCTCCCTGAGAAAAAAGAGGGTTGACATAGAGAAAAAAGAGGCTATCCGATTTAAGAGCAATTTTCTTCGCTTAAATTGTTTTTCCTATTCTAAAGTTGTTTTTGCAAGATTTCGACACATGAGGAGCAACAAAAGGGTTGACATAGAGAAATGAGTTTCTATTGTATGGATTAAAGTTTAGATAGGAAAAATAATTGGCTTAAGAAAATGTATCAAACTCATCTTTGTTGGGAGATGAATACAACAATGCGCCACACGAAGACATATCAAATATGCACAATGAAAACACAAAATGGATATTGCACGTGGAAAAACTAACACCTGCCCATCTCATAATCTTAACGCAACAAGAAACACAGACATAAGACAAAAGAAATAAGCAATAACGAACGCACACCAGAAAACAACCACGACACACGCAATTTGCAAGGTTCGGCAACGTGCCTACGTCATTAGGAGGGTCTCCTGTGAGTTTCATTTTCTTCTTCCACTTCTCTAACAAGAGAAACAACCGATATTACAAGTTTATGGTGACAATTTGTCCTTCAAAATCCCCTAGATCTTTCTCTGGTCATAATCTCTTAATACTCAAAGAAGAAAATAAGAATAGTACGTTCTATACAAATTAGGGCTAAAGAATCTCTTAAATAGACAACTTAAAACATGCAAAACCACACAGAAAACGTGTGCAACGGTCGATCAGAATCCTCAAACATTCGACCGCCCAGTTAATAGGAATAGTTCATGTTAGTTTTCAGTCGACCGACTCCCTCGCCCGGTCGACCGCTCCACAATATTCTTCGGCTCCATAACCACCTTTCGGTCGACCGGAATCACCATCGGTCGACCGTTCTTGACTCCAAGAAAGTCATTGTTAGTTTTTGGTCGAACTGTGTCCAACACCAGTCGACCGGAATCACCATCGGTCGACCGTTCTTAACTCCAAGAAAGTCATTGTTAGTTTTTGGTCGAACTGCGTCCAACACCGGTCGACCGAACCCAACATCCCAAAGTGCCTGGGATTTTTCGGTCGACCGGTGTCCCACACCGGTCGACCGAACCTTCAGGTTCGTGAGCTTCTGTTAAAATTTGGTTGACCAAACTCCTCCACTGGTCGGCCATTTTAACCTGATTTTGACTGCTTAACAAATATAGACTAATTTTCAACAATCTTCTTGTGTTTTAACAAGCCAACGGAAATGTTTTATGTTATGAGCCTAATTCGGAGTAAATTATTAGGATTACTCTATTTCTTTCCATTTTCAGAGAGAAACTCAAAGACAAAGTTTGATCAACCTTGTATGGTACTATTTCTCTAATATTTTGTGCACTCGTAGTTTGGTATGGTTTGTACTTTCAAGCGAGAACAATCTCACTGAACTTACCTATCAATTTTTTTTATATGTTCGAAAGAACATTCCCATCGATAACAAATTAACAATGATGCATACGGACAAAGAATATAAAACAAGGGAAAAACGAAAATCGTATTTTTTTTCTTACTTGTGGGTACACAAGAGAGAGAAAGTATTTTATTTTAATTATTTTGATCGGCTAGAAAAAGAATTTCTATTGTTTAAATAAGAACTTCAGGAGAAAAGGAACCTCGATTTTCTAAATTTACTAACATAAAATTTCTTATGTTTTAACATCGAAAATTTTATTTTAAGGGATGATTTTATAATTAATGAGATAAAAAACCATGTCACAAGGTGTTTGAAATTCAAAAGAAATTTGCACTTACTCCTCTCATCATTTTCTTTCTATTGCATCGTCTAGTTTTTTCTTTCTTCTTTTTAAGTCTTACATGTGTATATTTCAAAATTCAACCTGATAATCATATTTTTCCAAGTTAAGTGGTAATTTGGTCTTGATGTGCACTTTCTAGTGAGAATGACCTCAAGGAAGCTAACTATCAACCAACGTCTTAGTTGTTTCAAACATCATTCCAATTCTAATTGATATTCTTGGAACATTCTTTAGGTTGTATTTGTCCAAAAATTTGGGTTCACTAGTTTCATATGACCACAAGTCCACAACATTGCGAACTTGGTTGAAGATGGCAATTAGACATTCTTTTCTAATTACGTTTTTTTTAATGTGTAGCTTTCATAATTACAGTTGGAAAATGAAGAAATTGGTGCTGTCATATCTGCAGCTAAGATGCCCTTTAATGGTTGGAAAATGACAGAAGACTTGTTGGTGTAATGTTTTTATGTTTTTTGGTTAATTAAATACTTAACACGTGAAAGAAGAACAACACGAAAACTCTAAATGAGGACTTAGAGCCCCACAGAAGTCCTTAAGTCCTGTTAATTATTTCTAGATATTAGAATCATACAATAAATAAAAATAATGAATTTTAATACCTTTAAGAATGTGGTTTGCAAAGTATGATAGCAATCGAAGACTAGGTTTTTCAATAAACATGTCAAAATTTAGGCAAATGTTTTGAAAGATTGCGACATTCCTCCTGTCATCGTGACCAAGATGTCAGCCATCAATTTAGGGGATCGTCTACTCCACATTACTTTGTAATTAGGGGTGCAAAATAATCTTAGAAAAATTTGTATCCATATCTTTTTTTTAAGGATATGAATACACATTTTTCATACCCGCAGCGCTACGTATCTGTATCTACAAATCAAAAAACATCAATATGGATAGGGTAATACAGTAGTTATACATTTTAACAAACTTCAATATGAGATACATGATCCACAATATATAAGGCGATAATCCCTTCGTCACAAGGTCTCTGATCATAAACCTCGCACAAATATGTTATATTGACACTAAATGATCCCGAATATTGATGGAATTATCGCAATATATCTTCAGTGGTTTGGAGATGGAATCAACATTTTTAAGTTAATCAACAAAATTTTGTAACCAAAGTGCCAATGTACCAACCTAGGCGCTTGCTTGACTTCAAGATCATAATATTTGAAATTTTCGTCTTCACATTTTCTCAAAGATGATTCTTGTTGTCTTGAAGGCGTCCTATTCTAATTTCTAATCATCACCATATCTCGAACTTCATTTTCCATTTTTATACCGACATGATTTTGGTTCGCCACTTGAGAAGTCTTGTCCACAACCTTCTCTTTTTCAGACAAGAGATATCATCGAGCGAGACATTTGCTATTGTTAGGAGATAAGCGGTGACCTAAAGAGCGGAAACAATGAGAAATCCAGGACAGAAGCTAGACTAGGCAATTTAGCGAACACCTAGCATGCATCTAACTTCGAGTAAGCCATAAAAGGAGCAAGCCACAAACAAATCACAAACGTCCAAATTTATGTGGAAACCCAACTTGGAAAAAACCACGAGTAGAGATAGTTAGAGCTTCACTGTGAACTGGTGGTGGAGTTACAACGGAGAAAGGAGAACACAGAGAAGTAAATGATCATAATGGATTATGGGTGGATGAAGTGACTACTCCAACAATAAGATTTTCCCTTAAATCCTTAAAGTTCTAAGCCTGATAGTGGCTAAACCTACTTCTCACAATTTGGTGACTCTCAACACTCCAAAAAGCCCATTGAACCCTAATTAGAAACAAGAAAATGTATATATAGTGAAAGTTTAGGGCTCCCAAAATGGTAATAAAAAAATAAATCTAAACTACCCTTATGATAAAACTATTTCGCACCTAGAAATGGTCGACTGTTTGCCTAACGGTCGACCAAACTTCAGATTCGAGTAAAGGATGAAACAAGTATGTTATCTGCAAATCAGTCCACTGAAAAGCTTGCAGTCGACCATATTTGGGAATTCTGATGACCGAAAGGCAAACAATCATCCATCAGAGAGCACCCGGAGAAGAAACAGAGGCTACGTTGACAGGGACTAGACGTTCGAACACCAGACGAGCATCCGAACTGGTGCAGGCAGTAAACTCCAAAACCGACTCTCTCCAGAAATCGAAATATGAACGAGTGTTTTCAAGGCACAAAACCTTACAACTATAAATTTACTTATGTGCCTTTTCTTCATTGTCTTTAATGGTGTGTTAATTTAAATATGAGATCTAGAAATAGAGAGAAAGAAGATAAATGAAAAGATAATAAAGTTTCTCTTGCTTGGATGGACTTTTCAAGGAAAAAACAGAGAGAAAGGGAAAGAATTGGACAAAAACTTTCCTATACAACTTAGACCATCCTTATCGGTCGGGCGCACAAACCAACCCTAAACATGAAACCACCAGACACATAAGCAAAAAAAATTGCCACATGAAACCGCCCGAATTCCCCCCATTGGTTGATTTTTTTAAACATTAAAATATGTTAATAATTATTTTAAATCATTTTTTAAATTATTTTTTTATGAAAATTTGTTTTTTTATTTGTTTATACTTTTTTAATTTTTTTGTTTTTTTGTGTTTTACCCAAAATTGATCCCCAAATGATGTGGATGAGAAAAAATATAGGGCGCTTGAGTTGTTTCTGGGTGTGTTTAAGAAAAATTTGGGGGGTTGGTTTGTATTGACATGACAGCGAGAAAAACTAATGTGGCTGAGAAAGAAAATATAACGCCCGGGAAGTACCCGAGTGCGGTTTATGGTGGTCTTAGAGCATCAATTATCTCTTGAGAATGGAAGACAAATGGAGAGAATGCTGTTTCCTTTCAAGATTTGCCAATTTTTTCCCGAAATACCTCAAATGAAATAAAGAGCTTAACAAAAACACGAGTACTTCGGTAATATGGTACGGACAAGGAACAAGCAAATTTAATAGTTTTTACAAAAAATATATTCTTTGTGGGCAACAGGCGAGGTAGAGAGACAGAGTGAAAAAAGATGAACAAAAGAATAAAAAAGGCCAAAGTTATTTATTTAGAAGGCAAATTTTATTATTCTGTTTTATTTGCTCGATTATTACATTGTACAAGATTGGTGACCGAATTAGAATCCTTTCACGGTTGAGGTTAGAGTGAAAAAAAATGTCATTTATATAGTTGTTCATTATAGGTGCCTTTTATATTGGAAAGAAAAGCTAACTTAATATTTAGTTCTGCGAAGTCAACACGCTTTTAGGTAATTCATGAAGATGAAATTCTTTCTAAACTAGCTAAAAAATATTACGCAAAATTTTGATGCTACTTATTTATATCTCAAGTACGTGTCAATTTAAATCCAAGTACTTCAAACAAAAACGATTTGGTAATCAATAATTGAGTGATGTTTAGTTTAGTTTAAAATAATATTCAAAATCCAAATTAACACATTATATTCAAATTTAGGTATTTCATTAGTTAATTTCAAGGTAGATACAAAATTGAAATTGAGAAGTCTTGTTAACATAGCGGTTTACATCCAAATTCCAAAAAAGTGACATTTGATCATATCCAGTTTCTTATCTTTAAAAAAAATAGTTGAAATTGTTGTCTGCTAAGTTGGTAAAGGCTCAATAATTATGAGTCTGATTGATTCACAAGCAAGGTTAGAGATTTCTTGTTGAACACATTCAAATGATGCGTACACGTACTGAGAATTGTGTATTGGATAGGTCAAATTTGACGTATTTTGAAGGACTTCTTGCTTTAAGACCCTTGTAAGAAAAAATATTGGGTTAGATGACAGATTTATGCGTGGACAAGATCGGTGGTGCATTTGAGATATGCTAGTATGGTCTCAAACTATGATGGACTGATTTTGCTTTCAACGTGAGTCACAATATCCCATGATTTGCATTTATCATTCTTTTTCAAGTCACTACCTTTTATACATGCATGTGCATCCAAGTATGGAAATAAACCATACCAGCAGATCCCACCTCTCGACGGTGCTATGAAATTGAGTTACGAGGGGTAAAAAATGTATTAAGAATATTATCTATATAAGATGGACTGAGTTCTTGTGATAATCCATACCTATACAAAGAAACAATTTCCTATGATGATTTTCGCAATTTGAATGATTATGAATATGAGAATAATAATTTTTTATTTCATTGATATATTCACAGTTAAAAAAAATACTTAACCAATTTATATTATATTTTAATATCTTAGTATACTTTTGCACAGGAGAAGACATATGCCCCCCAAATTGGCCATGTGCATAAATCTTGGTGTAATTGATTTGCCATCAAATAATTCGGAAGACAAAATGGACTTTGGAAACTAACTCCGATGTGATATTTTTGTTGAAACTATTAAAGATCAAACACCAACATAAGCCCAAGAAGTAACATTACTTAAGCTAATTATTAATTCAACATATTAAGCTTAATTTCTAGAGAATTCATACTCTAGATGTTTCTTTTTATCCAAGACTAAAAAAATTCCTATAACTTTCAAAGTCAAGAAACATCAACTCTTCCACAAACTTCCATTCATACCTATAAATAGAGGTGACATCTCCCATTTCATACCATCCAAGTGAAGAGTTCTCCACAACACAAAGAGTGAGTCTTGTGTAGTAGTGTCAGTGTAGTGTAGTCATTTTGTAGTAGAGTGTGAGTGAGAGTCTTGTAGTGACGAGAAGAATCTTGTAGTGAGATGTGTTGTAACAACATTAGTTGTGCAATACAAATATCATTATTCTTTCCTCTTTACTTCTTCTCTACTCATCATTTGGTATCAGAGTCGTGTTCGTGGTGACCGTTTGTCGAAAATCACAAAGTCAAAGAGCCGCCGGAGGCGTTGAAGATCATGTTGAAGGAGTTGGTTTGAGTAGTTTGAAACCAATATGTGATGGAAGATTTGTCAAGCCCATGCAGCGGGATCGAGAGGCTTAGTGGAGAAAACTATATGTATTGGGGTTTTACATATAACTATATTTGTAAGGACATGATCTATGTGAGGTTGTTGTTGGGAATGAAACCACACCACCTTCTATAGAGAATGTTGATGCGAGCAGGAAGTGGAAGATTAAGGCTGGGAAGGTCATGTAGGTGCTCAGGACAACTATTGAGAATGATTTGCTTGAGCATGTATGTGAGGGTACTATGCCCAAGACGGTATTAGACATACTTAAGTCGCTCTTCACGTAGAAGCATGACATCCGATTTAACTTTTGGAGAATGAGTTGATGTCTATTGATGGGAATTTAATTTATACCGCAAGTGCACGACGTCAATGCAGACGTGGCAAGTACGGGTCGAACACAAGGAGGGAGAGATTTGTTATTTGTGTGATTTTCGATTAAGGGAAAGGAAGAGAGAGAAATAAGTTGGTTTTGAGATTTTTGGGTTTTAATTATCTAAAGCAAGAAACATGAACAATTAAAACTAAAATAAGAACAAAGATGGTGAATTCCGTTGGTTTAGATATCGGGTTTAGATTAGAGAATGCAGAAACTTATAATAAATCATATTAGTTATAAAGCATTACATGATAAATGATTTAACACAAACTCAAGTAATCAAAATATACTAATCACGAAATTAAAATAATAACTTTATTCTCTTCTCATCACCCTAAATCCGTCACCTCCACCATTTGGAAAGAGTTAGAAACTCATAGATGGAGGGAATGAGAAGGGGTCCTAGAGGAATTACAAAAGAAAACTAAAAACAAGAAATAAAATAACAGAATTTTATTGCTAAAGAGAAGAATACAAAAACTAAGACTAAGAATTAAAAACTAAGGTTAAAATTTAGAAGATAAAACTAAGAACATCTTCTACACAACGTTTCGGGGCTATTTATAGCCGATACAAGGGACTTAGGTATAAAATAGGAAAGTACACGCGTCAACACGAAACCGGTAAAAATTTTAGAGCATGGATCTAATTTTTTGCGGAGGTTTCGCCGCATTTTGTACATAAGGTGCGGCGGCTTCGCCACATTTTTAGCTTCGATTTAATCCGGATTTTTCCTGTGTGTTTATGGTATGATTTCAATATCCTTTGCGCGTTTGGATTGATTCTTTCCTTTCTTTTGAGTTCCGACTTTATTTCTTTATATATTTGGAGATCCACATTGATTTTTCTTTAGACTTTCTCCATAATAATAAAAGCTACTCGTAATTTGCAATTAGGTCCTTGGCTTTTTGCAATTAAGTCCCTGACTATTTTTGTGCTTAAGTCCTTGGCCTTTTTGTAATTAGGTCTTTGAATGCGTTTATGCTTGGATGGACTTCCATTTGAATCCCGATAATCTTGAACTTGGTCTTTATGACATGAATGAGTCTCTTGCACGCATTTATGCTCGGGATATGGGTAATTTGCATTCAGGTCCTTGTATTCTGTAAATAAGACTAAACACATACCTTAGTAGTATTTATTGATCTAAAATTAATATAAATGAAAGACATATGATGCAATGTATGCAATGCATCATCTATCAAGCAATGAGGTATATCAATTAACCAATACTTTACAAAGGTGAAAGGACTTTGCCGTGACATATCTCAGTTAGATTCGGAGTCTAGGATTAGTAAACTCAAGATGAGGAGGATTATTATCCACATGCTTAGGCCAGAATATAGTGCCTTTATCACAACAATACAAGGTTGGCCGACTCCTCCTTCCATCTTAGAGTTGGAAAGTTTGCTTGTCAATCAAGAAACTCTCACCAAGTAGATGACATGAGTTTCTACAAAGAGTGGGAAAAACACTCTTTAGTGGAAGAAAAAATGGTGGACCAAAGAAACAAGAGCGGAGGAGTTCACGACAAGGAGGAGCACTCAAAAAGGAGCAAACGAAGAAGAACCTCAAAAGCTACAACTGTGGCAAGAAATGTCACTTTGCGAGGCATTGTTGGTCGAAAAAGAAGGTACCTGAAGGAAATGCTGCAACACAGAGTCACAAGCAGTGCGACAGTGAAGAAGAATTGGATCGTGGTCTCTGGTTGTGCCAACCATATGGTCGGAGATAAGAAAAAGTTACAAATAAAAAAACCAAGTATAAGGGAGGTAGAGTTGTGGTGATAGCAAATAACTCAAAACTACGAATCACTCACGTAGGGAAGATAGTGGTGGTGCCTCGATTTATCCCAAATCACGTGCAACAGTAGAATGTCTACCATGTTCCAGGTATGAAGAAAACTATGGTGTCCGTGTCCTGACTAACATCAACTGGAAAGTATGTTTTTTTCAAACAGGAAGATGTGAAGGTGTACTGTTGAACGTTTTAAATTAAACCGCAAGTGCACGGCCGCGATGAAATGGTGGCAAGTACGGGTCGTCCTCAGGGAGGTGAGCAGCCTCTTGTTTATCAGAAATCAAGTGGCAAAAATTGGGGGAGAAAGATTGATTATGCTACTCTACACTAAACTACTCTAAGAAGTATGAAATGCGAACGAAAGAAACAAACAATGAAATGACAACTAAGCTAAGAACAAAAGAAGAATGCTGGAATACAGAAATGAGAAAACCCCTAAGGGGTGGAGTGAGTGCACACATGCAAAGAGGTGGGTGTAGAATACATTCTTTAAGCACATGAAGGTGGTGTTTATCAAGCATAGGAAGCGTCTAAATGTTATGGCAAAACCTATCAATCTATTCACCAACTTAGTTGATTAACATTTACACATGCAAGTTGTTTATTTCAGAACCTAAACAAGCATGAGAGGTGTCTAATCATTTTGGCAAAACTCATCAAGTTATAAATTCTATCCTAAACAAGCAAGCATACATTCATGTTTTATCAACACATCAAAAATAAAGCATTCATCCCATTCTCTAATGCATGTATGTACATCTACTCCACCCCAAAGGGGATGAAACTACTCACTAAACATTACACTAATTATTAAACTAAGCAAAGAAAGCATATTAAAACTAAGCTAGAAATAAAAGACGATTAAACTAAAACATGCACAAACAATAAAAGAAGCATAAACAAACAATGAAAGAAACACAAAAATTTATTGATAAAATGACTCACGTTTCAAGTAGCATCCTCCTACTTTAGTGTGTGCTTCAAGGCCTCACTTCTAGTAGGAAGAATAACCACTTAAAATATGGAGTAATTACAATGGAAGGTGAATAGTTCTATTTATAGCCATGGAAAAAGTCAAACTGGGACAATCCCCCGATGCAGGACTAAACAAATACCAAAAATAGCCTAAACATCCTCTAATACATGTGCTGGAGAAATTTTAGCGGATTTGGGCCAAAATGGACCGCCAATTAGCGGTCCAAAAAGTCCGGATCCATCTGGAATTTGTGTTGGGCTTTGCGTAGTGTATTTGGTGGTCTTGAATGCATCTACTTCGTTTATGTGAGCTCCGACCCGAATAGAATTGCCAAAATACTCCCCATGATGGTGTGGAGTTTTCTGTTTTGCTCTTAGGTCATTCTATCTTGCGTTCAGGTCCTTCTCCCTTGCATCTTGGTCCCCAGATCTCACAATTCAGTCATTTTTCCTAGCTTTTGAGTCCTTTTATGCTTCATCTCTTCAAACCTATTTATTCCTGAAAACTAAACATAAAACTCGTAACATAACATTGTTTAGGTGAAAGATAATGGATATAAGATACAAATATAAGCATGAAATGATGTCAATCAAATACCCCCACACCTAACTTTTGCTAGTCCCGAGCAAAACAAAGAAAGAGAAAAGCATACGAAAAACAAGAAATCCTAACTCACTTTCGTAGGAATCACGGTTGCACTTAGCACGTGCAACAAGTTAAACCTCCTTGTCGCCAAGGAGGAGGAGTGTTGTCTCCTGAGGGTTTTCAGCGGATATAGCCACAAAATCCAAACAAGATGCATTAATCAATCTAGCTACACGACTCGTTGGACTCATATGTCGATCATGGGACGCGGTAATACTACGGGTCGACTCTATATATGTAATCGTTCCACACACCTAGCCTAATGAGTTATTCGTGAGAGTTAGTTAAGGACTTAAGTGAAAGACATGGGCAACCTTAACTTCTGAAAGTGATACAATGTGTAGAGTCCATTTTGGTTCTTATTTGCTTCTTTTTTTTCTTTTTTTTATCATCATTTTTTTGTTTTTCTTTGGAGCATTTTATTGGTTGGTGTTTGATTCTCCCAGGGTCAGGTTTCATGTATCATTGCCTATGAGGACTTACACTATCACGTACACCTTCCCCCAAATCTCCACATAGGGCGATCCCTACCACCCGTGTAACGGGAGTTCGGTCGGCGCATCCCAAGTCAGATGACTCGAAAGCACCAGGCACAAAGTCCCCTCATACCTACTTTCCCGAGTGATAGGAGACGTGCGAGAAGAGAGAACACCACTTATTTATATATCTACATGGGAACCAAAACCCCTACACTTAAGTTTCACAAAAAGAGATTAAGGGCCCTTGGCTACGACAAACTTCCTTATACTAACAGACACGAATTATTTGACTCACTAGGTTCAGGGTGGACTTCTTTGAATGTTTGAGTGCTGAAACCTTACGATTACACGCCCCCCGAGGGAAAACCGGGGTGAATCCTAACGACTCGATAAGACCTAAATCCAGTAAACCAAAAATCCTAATGCATCAAGTTCAAGACAATTTTGGGAGCTTTCTTTTTACTTTGCCTGTCAACGGTTTTGCACATGCTGAACACACGCAAAACCTACAAAAACATTTTCTTTCGCAAACACATGAAGATTTTGAAAGAAATGTGGAAATTTTAAAGCACTCGGCAAGCAAAAGAAGACAAGTCGCCCAAGGATCATGACAAACATATATATATCAATGTTAAATGCGGCACACTAACACGACCCTAGCAGTACACACAAAAGAAAACAAAACCAAAGGAAAAAGATTTGAATATGTACACACGTAAAACACCCCCCACACCTACCTCATGCATTGTCCTCAATGAATGCGAGCAAGATACTACATGGATATATGCATGAAAAAGGAAAGATCTCACCAACATGAAGTACAAAGGGACGTTCAGGGTCATGTTGATGGACACAAACCCAAATTCCCTCAAAACCTGTGAGAAGCTGAAGAAGGGAGATAAATTAGTGAAGAGATTGGGCCCAAGTACACAAGGGTTGGGGCCCACAACAATCGATGCTCAGTGAATGAGTCTTTTATTACACACTTTTTTTCCTGTTTTTTTGTTTTTTACAAGATATATACATCAACCAAGATATTCTCATAATCATTTGGTCAAGGAACATCAAATGAGAACATCAAGTTTTGAGGACCAGAGACTTGCCGAGATGGGCAAACTTCACTGGTACTCTCAGGTGTCATGAGGGGTGAATGGTCAAAGCTGAAAGGCTCGAACCCCTCGTGATATTGGTTGGGCGTGGGCAACAAAGAATGAAGTTGTGTTGTCTCACTAGGGTTTAATTGCTCATCGAAGAAAACCCTCCAACCAATAGGCGGGTGCATCGGAATGAGTTCCTCAGGCTCATTCGATGGATGCAACAGACTTGCATCACTAAGAATGGGGCTTCTCCCCAAGTCATCCAACAAGGACCTCCCACCATCATTTAGATCATCAAGCATAAGCTCGGTCATAGGTGGGTCCTTGTTGGAGTCAATATGAAGCTCAAATGGCTCAATGGACATGGGACATGAGGTAGAGACACCTTCTGGTATAAGCATATGATGAGGTGTCTCACTCTCACTAGTACTCTCAACTGAATCATGCAATGAACACTCCCTTTGGACATTCATGTTCGAGGCCAGCTCACTCTGTTGCATTGCGAAGACAGGCAATGAGTTTTCGCTGGGCCCACAAACATTCTCAACGGGTTGCATTGGGGTTAGGGGTGTTCGTTGATTTTGTGGTGCTTTCTCCAATTGGCGGATGAGATTTAGATTTAAAGGTTCATCCATGGGTTCCTGTTACCTACCAGAGTTGAACACATGAAACTCGGCACTCATGTTACCGAATGAGAGCTTCATGAGACTTTTTCTACAATTAATCAAGGCATTGGAGGTGGCCAGAAATGGTCTACCCAAAATCAAAGGTATTTAAGAGTGGGTGTTCGCAACAGGATTGGTATCGACGACAACAAAATCGACTGGAAATATAAAATCTCCAACTTTGATAAGCACGTCCTTGATAATCCCCATGGGAATACGAATGGATCTATCCGCCAATTGAAGGGTGATCTTAGTTGGTTTCAATTCTCCCAAGTTCAACTGTTTATAAACAGAGAATGGGAGGAGGTTGATCGCTGATCCTAAATCAAGCAAAACATTGCTCATTCTGGTGTCCCTTATCGTACACTGAATAGTAGGACACCCAGGGTCCTTGTATTTTGTGTAGGTGGGATTAGACAAAAGTGAGCTGATATTTGCAGCCAAGAATGCTTTCTTAGGAACATTGGTCTTCCTCTTGATTGTGTAGAGATCCTTCAACACTTTGGCATATTGAGGTATTGTTGGATGACATCCAACAAGGGGATGTTAACCTTTACTTGCTTAAACACCTCTAATATCTTGTCCATGTTGTCACTCTGCTTTTTGGTTAACCTACTTGGATATGGAGCTTTTGGCAGGTAGGTTTTCTGCGGTGCCTGAGAAGGAAGCCTTGGTGTATTACCCTCACCCTCAGCCTCTTCTTTACCACCATTCCCACTAAGGGGCTGCATAAATGGTGGTGGGTGTGGCAAAGAAATGTGATTGTCAACCTGTTTTCCATTTCTTAAGGTAACAATGGCATTGACATGGTGAACATGTTCCTCCACATGGTTCACTTGCCTCCCCCGAGGTACCACATTCTCATTTTGCATGTGTTGTTGCTGGTACACACGGGGGGTTAACCTCAGGCTGGCTAGGAAAATACCATTTCTCTCTTTCATGTACAGACTGAGCCAATTGACCCATCTGAAGCTCTAGAGATTTGATGGTCTGCTGATTTGAAGTGAGAACTTGACTCGTGGTTGACATAAAAATTTTCATTGAGTTTTCAACTCCACGAGTCAAGGTCTCAAGCGAATTGAATTGGGTTTCCATATTGTTGGAATTTGGGAAACCCGATTGATTGGTGGTTTGCGCTTGGGGTGGCTGATAGGATTGTGCATGCATGGGAGGTTGGTGTGATTGGTAAGGTGGTCTAGAGGAGTTTGAAGGACCACCCGGGGCATTAGTTTGGTTCCATGAAAAATTGGGGTGGTTCCTCCATCCAGGATTATAAGATGATGAGTATGGGTCATTCCTGGCTCTATCATAGATGGCGTTGACACGCTCCATCTCAGGAGGAATGGACTCACACTCGCTTTCTACATGACCTATCCTACCACATGAATGACAGGGAACTGGACCAGATGTGGACATGTGAGGTGCACCTTGTTGGTTTTGGAGCTCAATCGAATCCATACGACGCATTAAGGCCGCCATGCGCGCCTCGGTGGCCGTAGTGGTATCGACAACAAATGCGACACCCGATCTAGTCGAGTTTGCATCCTCGATCCTCGCTCCTATGCTAGATGATGCAGGTGGTTCCCTCACACTCTCCCATTGTATGGTTTCCTCAGCAAGGTCTTCTAGGAAAGCCCATGCCTCCCTTTCATCCTTTCCCAAGAACTCTCCTTGACACATGGACTCAAGGAGCGTTCTTGACGGGATGTGAAGACCCTCGTAAACAATCTGACAAAGGCGCCACAACTTGATGCCATGGTGAGGGCATGAGGATAGTAGCTCCTTGAACCTCTCTAAGTATGCACGGAATGGTTCGGTCTCATGTTGATAGAACGAATTGATTTCGTTCCTCAATTTTTGAGTCCGATGATTTGGGAAGTACTTCTTAAGGAATGCAGATTGAAACTCATCCCAAGTCCTAAAGGCATTCGCCTGCTTGCTGTACAACCACTTCTTGGCGTCATCCTTCAGCGCAAAGGGGACAAGCCTAAGATGGATGGAGTCTGTGCTAAGTTGTTGCAACTTGAACATAGCACAGACCTCCTCAAATTCCCTGAGAAAGATATAGGGGTCACCTTTCCCAGTGAAGTGAGGGAGCATGGAAATAAACTGAGGCTTAACCTCAAAATGGTTCCCATTAGCCTCTGGTAATACGATGCATGAGGGTAGAGCTGTACGGCTCGGGTAGCATCGATCGCGTAGAGGTATGGGACCGACAACTGGAAGCACTGGTGGAGCAAGTGGGTCCAGCAACTGCTCCTCCTCACGGAAATTAGCAGCCATTGAACCTGGACTGCGTGCGACACGAGAGGAGGAAGGTGTCGAGAAATCGATGATCGAAGCCAGATTGACAACGCTCCTCGTCAAACGACCCCTCTCGTCTCGTGTCCACGAAAGCATACACAAAGGTGCACGCACGCTTTTGTTTTATATTTCTCTTCAAAGAATGTACGTAGGGGAGAAGACGGGGGAACACAAGAGAGAAAGAATGACTCAGGAGAGAAGGGAAGAAGTCATTATGCTACGGCGGATGGGTACAGGTGGAAGCACACAAACAAACAAGACTCAAGCAATCCTAAGGTCGCTATAGGTCCTTACAGCTAGACGACGCCTAACTGCGAGGTCACACGGCCTCAACACGCCTCACCTCCCTACGACGAGGACCACAAAGCCCAGCAAGTGAGTCAAGATCCGGAGATCTCGTCTCTCCTACTATCGACAAAGTGGGCAACACCGATCAGGTTATGACGGTCGGGACCGGATCATTCTCCTAATGCGTCTGAATTCCTTAAGGCCAATGTCTACTTGATTTTAAACTTAGGCTCTTGATTAGTGTGGTTTTTGGGGCGAAGGAAAGGGTGATGAAATCCCCCACCTTATCTTTTATGGGACAACCCCTCCTTAGTAGTGTTTTGGAGTCTAAATCTAGCAATCAACTCTCCAAACAAACGCTCAACTCACACTTGTTTCAATGCACTTCCTACTAACTAATGCATATTCATACGAAATGCATGAATGAGATTAGAACGTGCGTACCTCACGCCAGCTCTCAGCAACAGAAAATAAATCTAAGATAAAAGACAATCTAAATGCCTAAGTCACATACATGATGCATGACCTAAACAAAAAAAAGCCTAATCTTTTGCTTTGCGTTTTAGGGTCCAAGTTGCTTAAAGGAGGTTTGATTATGGATCTGGGAACAAACTATAAGTTAAAACATGGCAAATCAAGTCCCAGATCACTACATCAATTATGTAAACACGCCACAGAAATAAGAGAGTAAAATGAGCTCACCAGACCGCCAATTGGCGGTCTCAGGCCGCTGATTGGCGGTCTGAAGTGCCTAGAATGTCTCCAAATTTATCCAGGTGTTCCTCCTGGCGACTCCATGTCTCCTGAAACAAAGAAAAACTACAAAATACAAATTAAATCCACTCGAATCGTCCAAACAAGAGTCTGGACTGGCACCTCCCGGGCAACGGCGCCAAAAACTTGTTGAACGTTTTAAATTAAACCACAAGTGCACGACCGCGATGAAGCGGTGGCAAGTACGGGTCGTCCTCAGGGAGGTGAGTAGCCTCTTGTTTATCAGAAATCAAGTGGCAAAAATTGGGGGAGAAAGATTGATTATGCTACTCTACACTAAACTACTCTAAGAAGTATGAAATACGAACGAAAGAAACAAACAATGAAATGACAACTAAGCTAAGAACAAAAGAAGAATGCTGGAATATAGAAATGGGAAAACCCCTAAGGGGTGGAGTGAGTGCACACATGCAAAGAGGTGGGTGTAGAATACATTCTTTAAGCATATGAAGGTGGTGTTTATCAAGCATAGGAAATGTCTAAATGTTATGACAAAACCTATCAATCTATTCACCAACTTAGTTGATTATCATTTACATATGCAAGTTGTTTATTTCAGAACCTAAACAAGCATGAGAGGTCTAATCATTTTGGCAAAACTCATCAAGTTATAAATTCTATCCTAAACAAGCAAGCATACATTCATATTTTATCAACACATCAAAAATAAAGCATCCATCCCATTCTCTAATGCATGTATGTACATCTACTCCACCCCCAAAGGGGATGGAACTACTCACTAAACATTACACTAATTATTAAACTAAGCAAAGAAAGCATATTAAAACTAAGCTAGAAATAAAAGACGATTAAACTAAAACATGCACAAACAATAAAAGAAGCATAAACAAACAATGAAAGAAACACAAAACTTTATTGATAAAATGACTCACATTTCAAGTAGCATCCTCCTACTTTAGTGTGTGCTTCAAGGCATCACTTCTAGTAGGAAGAATAGCCACTTAAAATATGGAGTAATTACAATGGAAGGTGAAGAGTTCTATTTATAGCCATGGAAAAAGGCAAACCGGGACAATCCCCCGATGTGAGACTAAACAGATGCCAAAAATAGCCTAAACATCCTCTAATACATGTGCTGGAGAAATTTTAGCGGATTTGGGCCAAAATGGACCGCCAATTGGCGGTCCAACAAGTCTGGATCCATCTGGAATTTGTGCTGGGCTTTGCTTAGTGTATTTGGTGGTCTTGGATGCATCTACTTCGTTTATGTGAGCTCCGACCCAAAAAGAATTGCCAAAATACTCCCCATGATGGTGTGGAGTTTTCTGTTTTGCTCTTAGGTCCTTTTGTCTTGCGTTCAGGTCCTTCTTGTAGGATTTCATGTTTTATTATACATATATATTTTCGAAATTTTTATGTATAATAAGGATCAATTACAATTTTCTTTGATTTATTTCATGCATGCGTCGGTTTGTTTTAACATCTAGTTTCAAAACACTATTAAAACAAACAAGGGCTCCGAAATTCATACCTAGAAGTTCTCAAAAACTTCTTGAAGATTCGGAGACGTTGGGGATGCTTCTCGCCGTGCCGGATGCCTCCGAGTGTTCACCGAAACCCTAAACAAGGTTGGAGAGAAAGGAGCTAGCCAATCGATCTCCAAACAAGCTTAGAATCTAGCTACAAACCCCTTCCTTAGCCTCTGAGTTTTCTCCTTCCAAAGACTTAGAAAACTAAGAGAATTTTCGTGGGTTTTGTGGTGAATTAAGAGAGAAAATAATTATTGAATTGTGTGTCACAACTAGGGAGAATAAGGACCTATTTATAGGTTCCAATCTTACTCTTAATCATGGCTATTCTTTAGCCACGTTTTTCTTTATATTTTCTCTCATAAATTAATTCCTTAATGCATTACATGCACCCACAAAACGTTTGACCAAATTTGGAGCTAATCCAACCATCGATCAAATTAATCTCTTAATAATCAAAGGCAGAAAATCGACCGCTGTTCGGTTTACCGAGTCCCACTCGGTTAACCGAATTTGTCACGATCGTTTAACCGAGTATGTGACGGATGACCGAATCTTAAGGAGAAAAATTCTCCTTAACCGATCGGGCCAATTCTCGTCCAAGACCGAGTGCTATTCGGTTAACCGAAAATATCGGAACTTAACATTGTTCGGTCGACCGATTTTGGTTCGGTACACCGTACCAAAGTTCCAGGCACTTTGGTCAAGTTCGGTCAATCAATTACGATTATCCGTTCCATGTTCGGTTGACCGATCCATAGATCCTTCGGTCGACCGAACCTCAATGGATTACCGAACTTTTACCCGATTTTGCCTTTTTCAAATTTTGGATTTATTTCCAACAAAATTTGAACTTTAGGGTTTTTTAGCAAATTCACAACTTATGCAATATGTTATCCTATGCAACAATAAATTATTGCACCCCATAATATATGCATCTCATATGAATTTATCATGATTCTAATTATGTTTATATACAACATAATTGATTTTACTTGTTCACCACATGTGTCATATTTTCTATGAGAAACCCGACACATCATATGAACCAAAAATCAAGCTTCTTGTTTCACGGTTTTTGCGGTGTGACCTATGGGAGGATCTAAACTAAGTTAGCAGTGATATTAAGAGCTTAATATCACAAGCTATAAGCGGTATCTAGCTACACATTATAGCTCCCAATTAGTTAGATGTCTTAATTCCACTTGAACCAAAACCCGATCCATTTAGTGATGGAGTGCACCACTTGTGTCCGTCCCTTGCCTCATGATATTAAGAATACACACAAAGTAGTGTTGTGTCATCTTTGTATTAGTATTCATTTCTTGATCTCTTTAAGCTAGTTATAAATATGTGACTTAACTCAAATCACATTGTGCACATTATAACTTTGCTTTATCAAGGGGCCCACTAATATCATCACTCAATTAAGAGGGGCAATGATAATCTTTTGACTAACTATCTTCTCCAACGAAAGTTATACTTAACCAACCAATGCCTTTACACTACACTGATCGATAGTTCAAGAGACCGATCTAATTAAGTATTCCTTAAGTGATTAGATATAAGTCTCATATTAAAGGACCAAAGACACAGTAAAATATTAATGACACAGAAACACATTTCTATAATATTTTACTTATTAGGTCTATTCAGTATACAAAAGTAATATTTTCCTCTTTTGCATACCCGTGTCGTCACTCACTTGTAGAGCTACAATGATCTATGACCAACACGACAATCTTAACTCGGTAATTAATGTCCCATGTTAATTACCATGATTGCGAATATCTTTTGTTTTATGTAAACCAATATCTTTTAGAGCTCTACGGTTAAGGACCAAGAGCCTCTTCCTTAACACTTCTAAAAGACGAATAACATAAACAAGGAACAAAATGATTTCTCATTCAATTCATAATAATTGACATTTAAAAGTAAAACTTTTAGAACACATTCCCTTCAATCTCCCACTTGTTATCAAAGTTTTCTTTCACATACATTCTCAATGCATAAAACATCAATAACTAGGGTAACCTTCCCAAATCACCTATCAAGCCAATCCACATGGACCCTCGGATCCATGGACTCGAAATATATATTTCGTCTCTTAGCTTGGTATGAAGGTTTGTTGAATGGATCAGTTGTGCCACTGTTGTGTCCACCTATTTATTTATTTTGTCTTTCGTTGGTGGTTGTGTTAGCTGTAGTGATATTACTCCTAACTACACTAGCTCACACCTCCACCTTCGATAATGATGACGCATCATCACTCCAACCTCTTATTGTCTTGAATTCCTATAAGAATTGCATTAAAACAGCCTTCGGCTATTTTCTCCTTTGTCTTCCATAAACAAGAACCTTATCTTTAGTCCGGTTAAGGTACTTCAGAATATTCTTGACCGCAATCCTATGATTAGGATTCGCGTTGGATTGGTGACCTCTTGTCACATTTAAAGCATACGAGATATTGAGTCTTGTGCAAGCCATCGTGTACATGGTCCTTCCTTTTGCCGAAGCATAAGGGATACCTTCATGTACCCCAAGTCTTTGTGTGATTGAGCACATTGAGACTTCTTGAGTTGCACACCTATACTCATACTTATTGGCATATTGTCCATATCGGAATTGTTCACCCTGAACATTTCCAAAGACCTTGTCAATGTATGCACGTTGACTGAAGCCAATGAGTCTACGGGATGTATCTTGATTCTCAAGGTGTGTTGAGCCTCATCCTTTTCTTTTCATTGAATACACTGATTTCAACGAAATTTCTCGTTTGCTAATGCAAAGGTATATGATTGCTCATGAGCAATATGTCATCGACATATAAGATCAGAAGTACTACATGACTCCCACTAATCTCCTTGTATATACAAGGTACTCCTTTACTTTGAATGAAGTGAATCTTCTTCACCTCTTCGTCAAAGCGTTTGTTCCAACTCCCCGATGCTTGCTTCAATCCATAAATGGATTCTCGAAACTTGCATTTCTTCTCGCTACTATTTGGATCATCAAAACCTTGAGGTTGTACCATGTACATATCCTCCTCCAAGTTCCTGTTCAAGGAACACCATTTTGATATCCATTTTCCATATCCCACAATTGTGAAATGTGGTAATAGTGAGCATAATCCGAATAGATTTTAATATGGCAACTTCTCAAAAATTTCATCAAAGTCAATTTCTTGAATTTGAGTATAACTTTTGCTACAAGCCTTGCTTTGTAGGTTGTCAAGTTACTATCCATGTCCATCTTCCTCCTAAAAGTTCATTTATACTAAATGACATTTTCTCTTGAGGAAGGCAAATTAAGTTATACACTCAATTATCATACATGGATTCTATTTCGGATTTTATGGCCTTAAGCCATAGTTTGGAGTCTTCCCTTTCCATTGCTTCTTGGAAGGTTAAGGGATCATTGGTATCTAGTACCATGATTTCATGAAGTCCCAGATATAAATCGGGTTTCTTCCTTTCCCTTGTTGACCTTCTAAGTTCTTTTGGTTCTTCTCGTGTCTCTCGAACTTCTTCCACAATTTCTTGAGGAATAGGTTCATGTTCGACTCTCGAACGCACACTAGGTGAGGATGATTGAGATTCTCTCACAATTTCATGTAAGGATCTCTCGCTCACGCTCCCACTAACCAAATGAATCTCGGTTGGGTCTTCATGATTTTGAATGCAACATTCACATCATGATCTTGTAAAGTATCTTGAGTTTCCTCAAGCTCAACTCTACTCCCACTACTTTTCTCTCTTTTCCAGAAATTCCAGAAAAACCATATCTCTCTCTACAATCTTTCGATTGGAGGTGATATACCAAAAGTAGTATCCTCTTGTCACACGAGGACAACCTATAAAGAAGCACTTATCCGCTTTTGGTTGAAGCTTGGTCGACATCAGTTTCTTGATGTATACCTCACAACCCCAAATCTTGAGAAAGTCGAGCTTATGTGTCTTTTAACTCCATAGCTCACAAGACATTTTCTCCACGGATTCAGATGGAACATTATTTAGTGAGTTTGTCATTATTTGTAGTGCATAATTCCAAAAGTAAATCGGCAATTTAAATTGACTCATTATTGATCGAACCATGTCGAGCAATATCCTGTTCCTACTTTAGGAATGAGTCAAATTAGGTATTCTAAGCACTCACCCCTACGAACCTTTCATAGAGACTCGATATTCTTGTTGAGTCGGTTCACTACTTCATCATCGAATTCCTTGAACTTGTCAAAGAATTCACTTTTGCTTCCCATTAGACAAATACAACCATAATGACTATAGTTGTCTGTGAACAAAATGAAGTACCTTAAACCATCTCTTGCACTTGTACTTATCGGACCACATACATTAGAGTGTATCATATCCAATTAGTTGTTCGTTTTCGTTCCTTTCTTCTTGAAAAGTCTCTTGGTCATTTATTTGACCAATCCGATAGTGCTACAAGATTGTATCATTCACGTGAGTTATCTTAGTTTCTCTTTTGTTATTGTTTGTTTGAGTTTGTTCATTATTTATTTCAAGCAAATAGAAATCATTCCATATGAATGTATTTGCATAGAAAATTCCATTCTTCGATATAGACAAGCAAGAATTAAAATATTTATTAAAATTTATCCATATCCAAAACTTGATACAGAATAGTTCTTGCTAATCGAAGGTACATAACAAACATTCTACAAAGCATAAATTTAAATCACTAGACTATTGAAGTTCCATAGAATCTTGTACAATCGCAGCGATGCTTGTACTATTTCCAATCTTCAATATCATCTCATTTCCAACGAGTTCCTTCCTATCCTTCAATAGCTGCACATCAAAATTATGTGAGCACAAGATCCGGTAACCATTACCAAATCAAGGATAGAGGTGATTAAATTTATCTCAATAACAAACATACCTATGGCGTTTCACGGGCGCCTACGTTCAATCATCCCATTTTCAAGGTCTTCCTTGTACTTGGGGCAATTAGGTCGGATGTGTCCTTTTTCACCGCAGTGAAAGCACTCCGAGTTGGGAGTTGGAGACTTGTAAGTTTTCTCCCTTGAGACACTCCCATTAGCATCTCCTACTCCCTCGCTCTTGATTGACGTATCTTTGGTAAATTTGCCTTTACCTTTGTTGATCTTTTTGCTCTTCTTATGGATAGCAAGGACCTCATGGTCCCTACTCTTGCCCATATCAACTTCAGTCGTTTTGAGAGCGTTGTGAAGCTCCTCAAGACTCACCCCTTTTTCACGCACATGATAGTGCATCACAAAATCCTTAAAGGACGGGGCTAGAGAGCCAAGAATTAGATCTTCGGCAATGTCCACTGGCATTGGAGAAGAGAGCTTCGACAACTTCTCAAGGTATCCTTGCATCGTGAGAAAATGCATGGATACCGATGTTCCCTCCGCCATATGGCACCTTGTGAGTGCGATGGTGGTCTTATAGCGCTCCTTTCGGGCACTATCCATGAACATCTTGGTTAGAGCTTCCATGGTCTTCTTGGGTTTTGAATCCAAGTATTTCGCTTGAAGCGAGTCACCCATGGATGCTAGTATAAGACCGTGAACTTGGTTCTCTTGGTCTTCCCACTTGGCTATCGCCTCTTTCTCTTTATCGGTTGCCTTCTCATTTAATTTTGGGATTCACCATCCAAAATATGAGATAGTTTTTCAAACCTCAACACGATATTAAGATTGAGTTGCCATTTCATGAAGTTTGAGCCATCATTTTGCAAAGGGTTCTTTTCGATCATAGATCGCACAATTGGTTGGATATTTGACATTTCTACAAAATAAATTATATAGGTTTTAATGCCAATTTTATGTTTTAATACATACATACATATATATATCGAATATGATGTAAATACTGCAAATAAAATCTTGCCCGTAAATGCAGTAATCCAAGATCCCATCAATTGTAATATAGACTAGCTAAGGGCTATCGAATACATTACAACATCAAGGTAAGAAAAACATTTTTCTAATCACAACCTTTTTGAATTTTAGCAACATTTAGCATCTTCAAACTTTTGTGACTCTTGTCGTTTTAATTATGAGGGAATGCGACCTATCCTCGTAAGAAATTTTTTTCCCAAAACCGAGCGAGGGCTCTAGGTAATGTTAAGAAAACTTATTTTCATTTGATACGAGATACGTTTATCTATTGTATTCACAACTAAACATACTTGGGGTTCACTAGGGTGAAACACACCTCATATATTTAATTGTGGCACAACAACAGACAACCTTTATATCTCCCACTATTCCCAAAGATAGAGGGAGCTATCTCCCGCTAAGGGCGAGCAGAGTATCCCTCGATCAATGGCTGCTAGTGGATGAAATAAGAAGGAAAAATTAATCTTAATTTTTGTTGGACAATTTCATTTATCAACATGTGATTTTGAATTTTAGTTTATCATGCATATTAAAATTTATACACATCCTAACATTCACCATTCATCACATGCATAGCAGAAATTATAAAAACAGAAATTAAACATTCACACAATCCACATCGTGTGAGTTTATATGTTCGCTTCGATCCTCGATCCTCGATCCCTGATCTTCGATCCTCGATCGATGCACTACAGCGGCGACTTCCTCTTGCACCGGAGATGTAGATTTTACAGAAAATAAACATGCTCCTCACATTCGATAAAACCGACTAGTTGCAAGTCCTATGTAAAAACCTCTCATATGCAAATGCAACTATCTAAAAGACGGAAATAGAGAGAATTTTGGCTTTTACATACATAAGCCCCTGTATAATAATAATAACATACATTTGTAGTGTCTGATTTGGAACATATAAACTCACAATCCTGCAAAGCAACTCAAGCATCCATGCACGCAATTGCTATAAACTACAGAATCTAATTTATCAATCATCTAGAATTCTCAACAATTCTTTGAAAAATATTTTAAAATCCATTAAAAACATTTTTCATACATCCATAGTTCACAAATTAATTACGAACCGCTGTTCATCCAATTTCCAATGGAAAGATGAATCGCAGTTTTTCGGTTTTGTTGATTCTCTTACAAAATAATCGTTTATACTTAAAACGAAATTATTGCAAGTTAGACTTATGTCTAAATCATAATTCTAATAATTATATGCCATGTTTTAAACATTCAAAACATTTAAAACGAATTATTATAAAGAATTATTTCAACAAACATTTAAAGACCGAAAAACCGGTAAAACGAATTGTTTAAATCCTAGATGGTAAACTAGATTTGTTTACAGCCATAAATCATGAGAAAATTGAACCCTATGCTCTGATACCACTGTAGGATTTCATGTTTAATTATACATATATATTTTCGAAATTTTTATGTATAATAAGGATCAATTACAATTTTCTTTGATTTATTTCATGCATGCATCGGTTTGTTTTAACATCTAGTTTCAAAACTCTATTAAAACAAACAAGGGCTCCGAAATTCATACCTAGAAATTCTCAAAAACTTCTTGAAGATTCGGAGACGTTGGGGATGCTTCTCGCCGCGCCGGATGCCTCCGAGTGTTCACCGAAACCCTAAACAAGGTTGGAGAGAAAGGAGCTAGCCAATCGATCTCCAAACAAGCTTAGAATCTAGCTACAAACCCCTTCCTTAGCCTCTGAGATTTCTCCTTCCAAAGACTTAGAAAACTAAGAGAATTTTCGTGGGTTTTGTGGTGAATTAAGAGAGAAAATAATTATTGAATTGTGTGTCACAACTAGGGAGAATAAGGACCTATTTATAGGTTCCAATCTTACTCTTAATCATGGCTATTCTTTAGCCACGTTTTTCTTTACATTTTCTCTCATAAATTAATTCCTTAATGCATTACATGCACCCACAAAACGTTTGACCAAATTTGGAGCTAATCCAACCATCGATCAAATTAATCTCTTAATAATCAAAGGCAGAAAATCGACCGCTGTTCGGTTTACCGAGTCCCACTCGGTTAACCGAATTTGTCACGATCGTTTAACCGAGTACGTGACGGATGACCGAATCTTAAGGAGAAAAATTCTCCTTAACAGATCGGGCCAATTCTCGTCCAAGACCGAGTGCTATTCGGTTAACCGAAAATATCGGAACTTAACATTGTTCGGTCGACCGATTTTGGTTCGGTACACCGTACCAAAGTTCCAGGCACTTTGGTCAAGTTCGGTCAATCAATTACGATTATTCGTTCCATGTTCGGTTGACCGATCCATAGATCCTTCGGTCGACCGAACCTCAACGGATTACCGAACTTTTACCCGATTTTGCCTTTTTCAAATTTTGGATTTATTTCCAACAAAATTTGAACTTTAGGGGTTTTTAGCAAATTCACAACTTATGCAATATATTATCCTATGCAACAATAAATTATTGCACCCCATAATATATGCATCTCATATGAATTTATCATGATTCTAATTATGTTTATATACAACATAATTGATTTTACTTGTTCACTACATGTGTCATATTTTCTATGAGAAACCCGACACATCATATGAACCAAAAATCAAGCTTCTTGTTTCACGGTTTTTGCGGTGTGACCTATGGGAGGATCTAAACTAAGTTGGCAGTGATATTAAGAGCTTAATATCACAAGCTATAAGCGGTATCTAGCTACACATTATAGCTCCCAATTAGTTAGATGTCTTAATTCCACTTGAACCAAAACCCGATCCATTTAGTGATGGAGTGCACCACTTGTGTCCGTCCCTTGCCTCATGATATTAAGAATACACACAAAGTAGTGTTGTGTCATCTTTGTATTAGTATTCATTTCTTGATCTCTTTAAGCTAGTTATAAATATGTGACTTAACTCAAATCACATTGTGCACATTATAACTTTGCTTTATCAAGGGACCCACTAATATCATCACTCAATTAAGAGGGGCAATGATAATCTTTTGACTAACTATCTTCTCCAACGAAAGTTATACTTAACCAACCAATGCCTTTACACTACACTGATCGATAGTTCAAGACACCGATCTAATTAAGTATTCCTTAAGTGATTAGATATAAGTCTCATATTAAAGGACCAAAGACACAGTAAAATATTAATGACACAGAAACACATTTCTATAATATTTTACTTATTAGGTCTATTCAGTATACAAAAGTAATATTTTCCTCTTTTGCATACCCGTGTCGTCACTCACTTGTAGAGCTACAATGATCTATGACCAACATGACAATCTTAACTCGGTAATTAATGTCCCATGTTAATTACCATGATTGCGAATATCTTTTGTTTTATGTAAACCAATATCTTTTAGAGCTCTATGGTTAAGGACCAAGAGCCTCTTCCTTAACACTTCTAAAAGACGAATAACATAAACAAGGAACAAAATGATTTCTCATTCAATTCATAATAATTGAAATTTAAAAGTAAAACTTTTAGAACACATTCCCTTCACTTCTGCCTTGCATCTTGGTCCCCAGATCTCACAGTTCAGTCCTTTTTCCCAGCTTTTGAGTCCTTTTATGCTTCATCTCTTCAAACCTATTTATTCCTGAAAACTAAACATAAAACTCGTAACATATCATTATTTAGGTGAAAGATAATGGATATAAGATACAAATATAAGCATGAAATGATGTCAATCATGTACCAATCTCTCAAGATAATTGGTTCACCAATCATGGACGAACAAGAGCTAGAGTATGTGTATGTGATATCTGCAGAATCAACATATGCAGACAAAATAAGAAATAACGAGACTGCTAATCTATGACACACTAGACTTGGACATGTGGGCTATCACAAATTAAAGACAATGATGAAGTCGATGTTAATGGGTCTGCTGTAACTTGAGATTGGTTGAGATACAATATGTGCTGGATGTCAATAAAGGAAGGCTCATCAACTCTCTTATGAATAATCAAGCTTTCAAGCAAGAGAGCATTTGGAGTTGATTCACTCATATGTCTTTGGACCGGCAAAGCATTCATCCATTAACGAGACTAAATACATGGTGACAATAATCAATGTTTACTCAAGGTATGTCTGGGTAGACTTTCTTTGAGAAAAATCAGAAGTCATTTTAAAATTCAAAGAGTTTCGGGAGAATGTTGAAAGAGAACTTGGAAGACTTATACAACGTTTGAGCACTAATAATGGAGGAGAATACACATCCAAGGAGTTTGCGACATACCTAAAGGAGCACAATCTCAGGCATTATAACATGTCCCAACACCCCTCAACATAATGGTGTGACTGAGAGGAGAATAGACATCTAGCAGACACTTGTAGAAGCATGATGCACACAAAGAATATACCTGCAAGATTTTGGGAATAATGCATGAGAATATCGATACATATCATCAACAGACTTCAAAAGCAAGGCTGAAGTTTGTCTCATCGTATGAGAAGCTGTGTAAAACAAAGCTTGCTCTAAATCACTTCCACGTGTTTGGTTGTGTATGCCATGTATTTAAACCAGACAATCAACGAAGTAAGTTTGATAAGGAAGCAATTCAGTACATCTTTGTTTGGTACGACAATGAGAGAAAATGGTGGAGATGTTGAGACCCCACATCTGATCGATGCCACACTTTAAAGAATGTGATCTTCGACGACGCTTCATCTTGGTGGTTCTTAGATGAGGTAGTGCTTCTAGATTCTGGAGAATTCGAAAGCATGGTATAAGAAAAGTTTGATGAGCAAGATTCAAGCGATGAAGGAGAAGAATCCAAAGATTGCTCATCAAAACCATCAAAATACTCTGAAGATCCTTGGAAGATTGAAGTATATGGGAAGTGTTGGCCTTTTCGCCTTAATCTGTGTTTTGATGATTTAATCAATATAATCTTAATCACAATCAAATGTAGTGTATGACACATAATGCATAGAAGATATATTGTATTGTGCTAACATCTATAGGTGATCAAGACTCAAGAAGAATGGAATGAAGTCAAGACATGTAATCAAAACTATTTGAAGACATTTAATTTTACTTTATTTTGAGTCTTAGGAATTTGTGTAATCTTGAGCATACAAGAGTTAAAACTTACTCACATAAATACTAGGTTCCTTGTAGAAGTCACACACAAAATTTCACATCATTTGGACTTCAATAGATCACCCAAACCTTAGCCGGAAAACACTTAAAACCAATCCCTGATTTCCTGTGCCAATCGATCGACCAAATGAGTTCTTTGTTCGACCGATTATAACATACGTTCCCAGTGTATTTTCCTGGTTCTACCGGTCGACCACCCTTGACCTTTCGGTCGACCGTTCCCGCACATTCGGATGACTGTTATCCTTGTCGCATTATTCAACCATTGTATTCATATAAATCTACCCAACCCCCAAAATACAATTGGTCACCGGTCGAACGTTGACCCAGAAATGGTCGACTGGTTGAACACATTTCTTGAGCCCTAAGTGCCTGATATTTTTGGTCGAACGTAACTAATCTTTTTGTTCGAGCGTTATACCTTTACTCTCGCTAAAACCGCTAGATCGGTCGACCGCCTCATTTCTTGGATCAACCGGTGACTTAAGTTAGAACCAAGTTGGTTCGACCGTTGCACTTCTTGGTTCGAACGTTTCTTTATTCTTAAAGAAACGGTCGACCGTTTGGTCCGATCCGGTCAACCGTTCTGCTCAATCTGGTCGACTGTTGATGGATAGATTTGCAGATCTTCAATTTCTATCTTATGTATCTTACACAAAAATCAATCAATTCTTCCGTAATGGCTAGAAAACTTTAGGAGCTTATAAATAGAGGTCCAAACACATTCTTTAGACATCCCTCACACTTCCAATTGTCTCATACATTAGAGAGAAATCCTCAACTCCAAAAACTCCCAATCCTACACTCAAGAGCCTAACTTTACATATTTGATCAATACTCAATAATACTCAAAGTATGCTCAAGCTAGAGATGTAGGATTTCATTCCCTTATGTATGTATATACTTTAAATTTTTATACATGCATACAAGATCAATTTCTATATTTTTGACGATTTCATGTACATTATTTTATATTTATTCTAATATCCTGTAATCTATATATATATTAGAATAAATATATGATGATCATCCCCAAATGTTCTCTAAAACCTTTATGAAGATCCAGAGTTACGTTGCCCGTTGAATCGTCCGCCAATTCGCCCCCAAGTGTTCACCAAACTCTAAACACGATTAGAGAGAAATAAGCTAGCCAATAAATCTCTAAATCTCTAAATCAAGGTATTAACAAGGAAGTGAGGAGGGACCTATTTATATGATTTCCTCTTACCCACATCATGTGCAAACCACTTACTTATGATCCCTTATTAATCTCTCCACTAAACTACATCATGTGCAAACCACTTACACACGATCTTTTGTTTACATCTCCACTAAACCACATCATGTACAAACCACTTTGCACATGATCTCTTGTTTATTTTGTCACAACATCATCCCATAACTTCCTTTGACCAAGGTGGATTAAATCCAGTCATTAATCAGTAAAACTTCTCTTATTAATATATGCGAAAACGTAGTCAAACGGTTGGACCATTTTTCACTGTTTTTGACTCTACCAAATTTTGGATTAATATCCAACAAAATTTGGACTTTGGGGTTTTAGCAAATTCATATGTTTAATGTTGTAGATCACATTATATCATGTAATATATTATCATATATAATGTCAAAATATTATACCTTATAATATATATACATCTCATACAAATTTATTTATTATTCTAACCATATCGTTTTTTACGACATATTGATTTTATTATTTTATCACATGCATATTATTTCATAACACATGAAACTTAATACATCATATAAAATATAAAATCATATTTCTTATTTTCCAGTTTTGTGGTGTGACCTATAGAAGAATCTCAGTTATGTTGACAATGACATAAAATATTTTATATCATAAACTATAAGCGGTATATAGTTACACATTATAGTTACCCAATTAACAAAGATGTTTTGCTCACTCAAACTAAACACGATCTACTTAGTGTTATGTAAAACATCACTTGTGTCTACCCCTTGCCTCATGTCATTAAGAATATTATACAAAGTAGAAATGTGTCACATTTGTATTATATATTCATTTTTTGATCTCTTAAGCTAATTATAAATATGTAACTTAACACAAGTCACATTGTGCACATTATAATTTTGCTTTATCAAGGGTCCTAATATCATTACTCAAGTAAAAATGGTCAATGATAATCTTTTGACGAACTATCTTTCCCAGCATAAGTCGTGTTCAACTAACTATTGTCTTTATCACTATGCTCATTGATAACTTTTGACAACAATCAAATTGAACACTTCTCATGTGAAAAGACATAAGTCTCATATCTTAGGATTCAAGACACAGTGAAAACATTAATGACACATAACACAATTTCATAATGTTTCACTTGCTAGGTCTATTCAAAATATGAAAAAAATATTTTCCATTTGATATACTCATGTTGTTAAATATTTGTAAAGTTACATTATCTCTCTTAACCAACATGACAATCTTATCTCGGTGATTAATGTTCCATGTTAATCACCATGATTGTGAATAACTTATGATTTATGTAAACTATTATCTTTTAGAGCTCTACGGTTAAGGGTCAGTAACATCTTCATTAACACTTCCAAAAGATGAATACGTTAATATGGGAACAAAATGTTTGCACATTCAATTCGTAATAATTGACATATAAAAGTAAAACTTTTAGAACACATTCCTTTCAAGAGAGTGATGTGATCCACTCAATCTTTGTTGTCAAGAAGCAAGGGTCTCGACAAAAGGCTGAGGCAAAGAGTATAGACTTCGGTGAGAACCCGAAGTGTTTCCTCTGGGGTTCTGAGATGAGAATCCGAGCTAGGCGAGGGTTGTTTGCTAACTTGAAGAGTGTAAAGGCTTGATCTCGGCTCGGAACGAGATCCGATGGTGAAGACGTAGTCATAACTTGCAAGAGAGGAAATAGGCAAGATGTCGAACCTCTATAAAAATCGCATCGTCTTCTTGTGTGGTTGGCTTTGCCTTTTTCCTTAATTTGTTTTAAATCGTTTCCGCTGCATACTTGCTAACTAAGTAGGGATTAAAGTTGAATCGATTGGATATTAACTTGTCTATCGATCATTACAGGAAGAGTTCAGAGGAGACTCAACCATCTCAGATGGAGGACGAAGAAGAATCAAGAAACAAGTTATGGCGACCAACATACATAGAAAGCCAAACCCAAGGTACGCAAATGCAACCATTGCAGGAGAAGAAGAGATCAATGAGCCTATCACATATGAAGAAACATCAAAGAGTAAACAATGGATGGGCACCATGAAAGAAGAATACACAACTTTAAAAGAGAATAAGACATGAAATCTGATCCCAAGACCTGTAGATGTTAAACTTATCTCTTGCAAGTTAGTCTACAATCTGAAAACACGTCCTGATGGATCCATAGAATAGTATAAAGCTCGTCTCGTTGCTCGAGGATTTTCACAAAAATATGGTATGGATTATGATGAGACATCTTCAGTCCAATAGCCAAGATTACCACAATTTGAGTCTTAATTGCTATAACATCAATTATGTCATGGAAGCTCTGGCAAATGAATGTGAAGAATGTATTTCTTCATGGAGAGCTGGATCGATCAACATACATAGAACAACCATAAGATTTTGAAAGCATTGATATCCGGACTACGTATACAAGTTAAAGAAGGCATTATAGGGGCTGAAACAAGATCCAAATGTTTGGTACGTGAAGATAGCAAATTATTACTTGGGTGTGGCTACAATATTGCTTATGCATACTCAAGTCATTTTGTAAAGAATAAAGAATGAAAAATATTTACAGTTCTCGTGTACGTAGATGATTTGATCATCACTGGAGATGAAGAGAAGGAAAATCAGAGGACCAAAATGAATCTATGAGTTAAATTCTAAAAGAACAAGTTTGGAGAGCTTAAACATTTCTTGGGGTTGGAAGTAAATCATAGCAAACAAGGTATTTTTCTTTACCAGCAAAAGTATGCGAAGGATCTTCTGCAGAAAGTTGGTTTGCTTGACTGCAAGCCAATATCTACCATAATGGAGGAAATGACCAAGTTGTGTTCATGTAAATACAATGATCTGGAGGATGCAACAATGTATCGACAATTAGTAGGTAGTTTGATATACCTAACCATGACTCGATATGATCTCTTTCATCATTGGAGTTGTAAGTCGATACATGCAGACACTGAAGAAGCCTTACTTAGAACCAGTAAGAAGAATACCGAGGTATGTGAAATGTACTATCGATCTTGGTCTTTTATACAAAAATAGAGAAAGTCAAAAGCTAGTCGGGTATTGCGATGCTGACTATGCGGGGTGTTGGCTTTTTGGCTAATAATAGTTAATCCGTTTTGATAATTAATCAACATATCAATAAACACACGTATCAATTAAAAGATCATTGTTTGCATATACTTGTATTATCTAACGTTTCAGGAACCAAGTTTGATTGAATTGAGAGATGAAGATTGAAGCATAGGTAGGTTTAAATTCTATGTATTTAGGTTACAAATGTAACTTGACACTTGAAATCTTTGATTCATTGCATGACACTTAGAAAACCTATAGAAGTCTCACACAACATTCCAATTATCTTAGACTTCAATAGAAAATCATCGAAACTCATTAGAAATCTAGAACAGGACATCTGCACTCAAACTGTAATGCCCCCGATCTTGTGGGTACGCACACTGGGAAAGACTACATGTGTCGCGATCATAGACCTCCACGACGACCGAAGGAATTACAAAAGACATACCAAACAACGACTCGACAATACGTAGAGAGATCATACATGGATAGACTAACATAAAACATAACTGAAAAGTGAGAGATTATCCATATATGGTAACAAGGTCAAATACATTACATCGAGTTCAAAAGGGAGATACATCATAAATAATGTGGAAGCAAAAGACAAACTGAAGAATCTGGTCGACATGTCCCTCGTGTACAGAATCTTTGACTACTCGTCCAGACTACCCTGTAGGAATCTAAGTACCTGCAAGCACTGCATCAACATATACGTGAGTTTTCTATAAAGAAAACCCAGTATGCCCCTGACCCAATCAGAGTTATATGGAAGAGTGCATGTAATCTATCTAAGACAAAAGCATCCAAAACAGAAACAGAAAAGCACATAATGCAACAGAAGGCTATGACTGCATAAGTTGTGCCAGTCGGGGGCACCCAAACCATTCCTCGAAAGGAACCAGAACACCAGCCTCGCTGGTCAAAGGCGGTCACTCGACAATGACCCACCGCTCGGCACAAAGCGGTGCGCCGGATAGTGTCCCAATTCGCGGCAAGTGACCTACATGGTGCCATCGCGAACTTGGGAACACCTACCCTGAGACAGAATGGCAGCGTACCTGCCCAGGACTTATCTTACGCCTAGCCTCCCAACGTGAAGATCTTATGTGAATGGCCTCTGGAGCTAGAGGACCCACTTGTGGCCCCGTCGGCCCAGAAAACAGAACGTGCCCAGAATTATTAATCAGATTAAATGCAATGCAAGCTACTTAAGCATCTAAAATCTAATGCATCTATAGTGTGTGGAATGAGCTCAAGGAAAGGTATCCGGATGCCCTCCTAACAATCCCCAAACAAATAAAAAAACAGAACATCCCAATCAGGAATCAAACGAAACTCACAACAACAAGCAATCATAACCGGATCGGCAAATCAAGATAATAGCTAATAGAGTCATCTACGGATTATGATAAGGATGTTATAAGGTCTGATATCCTAAGGGTCATACATAACCATATCATAACACTTCACTTCAGTATAGACCTGATGGACGCAATAAAATGATGCATTACAGCTAGATATATCAAAATCAAACTCCACAATAATCGATAGCATGCATCCTTAATTTCAGAGTGTATATGTGACGATAACTGAAATCTCAGAGCATGATCAGAGTTTATATGGGTATGGATTACATGTATATCAGTAGTATAATCATGTTGGAACATGCAAAAAATATCAGTAGACAATATAGATCTCTAAACTAGCATACATGCGTGCAACGTGTTAATATGCTGCTTTAGAATATGACACGATCAACACATGATATGAAAGAACCCATTTGCATTCATAAGTGCATGCATGACTACAACATCAGGAATACACACACACCTGATCATATAACCACATTATATATGCTACTGAAACACAACAAGTCATATAGAGAAAAACACATTCAACACATAGAACACGATAACTTACAATAGGCAAGCTAACAATTTCAATCGACTCACAACCAGATGCATGAGCCCCTGACCACTCCAACCAACGTGCTTAGAGTATCCCTCTCAGGCATTCTGTGGTAGGAGAGGGTCAGTAGAGATCCATCCAAGCAACTCAGCCCAACAACCGAGCAAGCTGATGCACATGGTGCACTAACCGCATGGCTAGCCCATTCAAGCGCACCCTGCTCAGACCGAGCTAGCCCATCCAGATCCCCCCTCACCCTTATCCTCCCTAGGGTTGTTACACACCTTTTCCTGACCCTTGACACCGTCTAGAAGGGCTGGACCAGCCAGCTGATCCAAACAAAGAGTCAAGAGGGTTGAAGACAAATCCTAGTCGGATCTTGTGTGCACCAGCCACACCCAACCAGATCTGTGTCCACCCAAAAACTCAGCCCATAAGAAACCTCATCACTCCTGGTCGGACCTCACCAGAGCCCTGGTCCCTCTGGCTGTCCCACATCCAGCCCCATCTAGCGCATACTCTATGCGCACGCTAGAAGGGAACTCGGTTGATGGTGCTACCGATTGCACCAACCACCAACATGGTGCTGGCTGGCCCTCCAGCCAACACCCCCTCCCATACAAATCTTCAAAAGTCAGGAGCATACCTGATTAGCAAGGAAGTTGCATGAAGTTAGCCGGAGATTCTGCCCACTAAACGTCTTGCCGCACCACAAGTTGCACTAGACGTCGCTTCTAGCCTCGTTGGATTTGAAGATTGCTGGAGCATCACCTGAGTGGGCTGATCACGTGGAGGAGTGGAAGAGGTGGAGGAGATGTGTGGGAGGTGAAGAGGTGTGCAAGGGTTGTCTGGTGGGAGAGGTTTTTTGTTAGCTTGCTAGGACTCTTCAATTTCCAAGCCTTCATGGCTAATCAATACACCTCAACACATGCCAAAAATGGCATCCGCAAGACATCCCAAAAGACACAAAATGCACACCCAAACCCTAATGCAACCCTTCCAATTCCATGCCACTTCAACACGGTTTTAGTCCAAAACCAACCCTACACTCACTCGGACCCAAATTGAGTCGATCGAGTCAAACAACCACGCGCTCGCCCGATGTGTCGCACCCGATCGAACAACAAGAAATCTGATCAAATCTACCCAAACAAGCATGTCATAACACAATTTGACATTCCAAGAAGTCAATTATGCATAAGCACAGAGAGTGGATTTATTGTTATTATAGTAGGAGAGCGGGTCTTACACAAACGGTCGACCGGTAGAACCATTTGGTTCAACCGGATTTCAACAGACTATCCAAGAAAGCTTATTTTGTCCAAAATGGTCGACCGACTTACACTTCCAGTTCGATCGTTTCCTCAATATGTTTTGCCTGTCTGAAATCGGTCAACCGACATATCCATTCAATTCGACCGTTGCTTCAATCTACTTTACCTGTCTGAAATCGATCGACCGAAATACCTATTTTGTTCGACCGTCTCACATTGTCGAGTGATAGGAATTAGTTCATCCTATACAAATCCTTCAGCCTATCAGTTGTCGACACGTGTCCTGGTTAGTGAGACATTCGATCGACCGAAACTTAGTTTTTGTCCGACCGATTGCATTTCCGTATCGTATTAAATATGACCGTTATACTTGTCGTATACTCCAACGGTCGTATACACATTTCTCACCTAACCCCTCTTTTGGATTTGATCTTCCAGTCGACCGAAAGTTCCTTAAAGGTCGACCGAATCTTGAAAACTTCCCAGACCCATTTTTAATGGGAGTTTTCGGTCGAACCCACGATTCATTCTGTTCGACCGATTGCATTTGGTTTTATCTTGTCTAAAATACAACACGTCAAACGGTCGACCGAAACTCTCTTCACGGTCAACCGATTCTTACATCTTTTCCAGATCAAGTCCTACTGGTCGTTTTCGGTCGAACTGGTGATCCTAATCGTTCGACTGATTACTTAAGTTTTAGCCAAATTGGACCGGCCGTTTGCATCTCCGCTCGACCGAACCTTTTACTGTTGCATTCCGGTCGACCGAGTAACTCGATCCGGTCGAGTCCTGAAATGTGTCCTTTCACTTCTTGACTTGTGTTTTCTTGCACAACCTTTTACCATTTCAATCCCAACGGCTAGAACTAGTTTAGAGGTTATAAATAGAGCTGAGAACACTCATCTAAGATCACCAATCTTTCTCTAAGCTCAAATCTCATTACTACTCTCATATTTGCTCTAAACACTTGTGCTCACATCTTCTCACTTGAAATCACCATCCTTTGATTGCATCATCCATTTCAAGTGCTCAAGATTAGTTTCTGAAGTAAAGTCTTCAAGAGTTGTACTAAGCTTCCAGAGTGAAGCTCTTCTCGGATTGTGAGAAGGTGGTCCAAGCTAGGCGAGGGTGTTCGCAAAGCTTGTGGTGTAAAGGCGTGATGGCCCGCAACGGAGATCAGATTAGTGGAGGATGCGAAGTTGCTCGAGTAAGAGCAGTTCATAAGAGAGGACTAGGATCCAGTGGTTGGATCCAAACCTCTATACATCCGGAGTTGTGGTTTGTTGTTCTCTCCTTCATATAAATTGCCTTAGCTTTTAATTTGCATAGTTTGTTAAAAACCTTAATTAGTCTATTCACCCCCCTTTAGACTAAGATTAGGGGCTAGTAGATCCTACACGGGGGACCACGACACACGAAAGTTGACTACCAGATATGCATTTAGTCTTGGTTCTGCATCAATCTCTTGGTGTAGTAAGAGATAACCAAGTGTCTCATGTCGACTACAGAAGCAGAGTATAGAGCGAGAACGATAACCGCCCAAGAGAGAACATGGTTGAAGTAGTTATTAGAAGATTTTCATCAACTAGTAGATTATCCAGTGTTGCTATATTGCGATAATGAATCTACTATATGTCTGACAGAAAATCTAGTCTTTCATGTAAGGACGAAACATGTGGAGGTTCATCACCATTTTCTAAGGGTGAATGCTATACAAGATGAAATTCTTATGAAGTCTATTGGTACGAAGGAGCAAGTGACATATATCTTCACTAAAGGACTAAACCATGCAAAGTTTAAAGAACTTTGTCAAGGACTTGAGATCATAAGAAGAAAGATTGGTGTTGAGGGGGAGTGTTAAAGACCCAACCCCAACCCCAACCCAAGCCGAAAAAGTTACATTACTATTATTAGTCCAACCCGTTAAACCCAATCTATAGAGAAATCATACTCTAGATGTTTTTTTTCTATCCAACAGTAGAAAGCTTTCTAGAAGTTTTAAAGTCTAGAAACTTCAACTCTTCCACAAGCTTCCATTCATACCTATAAATAGGAGTGTCATCTCCCATTTCAAACTATCTAAGTGAAGAGTTCTCCACAACACAAAGAGTAAGTCTTGTGTAGTAGTGTCAGTGTGTAGTGTAGTCATTTTGTAGTAGAGTACGAGTGAGAGTCTTGTAATGACGATAAGAGTCTTGTAGTGAGTTGTGTTGTAACAACATTAGTTGTGTAATACAAATATCATTGTTCCTTCCTCTCTACTTCTTCTCCACCCTTGAGGAACTTCTGTAACTTCTGAAGTTAGATTTCTATGTACAATGACTACACCATAACTTCCTTATTAAGACCGTATCAAGTCATCCAAAACCCCGACAAAGCATAACGAATTCTTCTATTCTAATTCATAGGATCAACTTGTGAAATCAATCACCAATACCTCTATATATTTTCAAGTTACTTTAAGTTTCCACCGGTAGAAAAGTTCTAACTTCTTAAACTTCGTAAATTACCTCAAAGTAACCACAGTTTTAGCAATTATCAATTATGAATTGCCACAAGTCCATGCGTACACGATAATATTTGTTTTACAGAAAACAAACCCTTTCAGAATCAAATCGAAAGGCTAAACATTATTCACAGTTATTTTATTTCCCTAACGTAGTGATCCAAAAGGTCACCTATCAATTAGCAATTAGCCTTTCATTTCGTGTGGACTTCATTGAGACGTTTTTGGTTATCTAAATCTAAATATCAAGATTTATAGAATACGTGGAAGCATATGCTTTGTTGTGGTTAATTTGATGTAGACAAATTGCATGTTAGTCCTACTTCTCTTCATTATTTTTGCCGCAAAGATTGTACTTGTAATTTCCTGGGTATACTAATTAGATTTGGGGAGGAAATGTCACAAATTTTACCAAAGCAAGAAGAGTAAATGTAACAATTCCTTCTCTTCGTGCAACAACGTGTGGAGGAAGGGGAGCTTATTTATTAGTTAAAGTAATCTAAAAATGAGAATACATGTGTCTCCATAGACATTTGATATAATTAGAACGATAAAAATATGAAGATTATTTAGCAAAATGGTATTGTTATGATAAACATTATCGGATAAAATCTCATTATCAATAAAGATCGGAAGTTGTTTTCGAAGAAAATACTTTATATCTTTTGAATCTGATTTTGGGATATGTAGCCCTTCTCGTACCATCCCTGGCAAGTGAAGGGAAAGACCCAATATCTTTGTAATGTTTTTGAAAAGAGAAACATGTGAAGGGATTTAAACAGAACCATCCAATCTAAATGGCCAAAATTACAAGTTTCTGCAGTTGGTTATAGAGATTTATGTTGTGAAATTCTGCATATTTGGACGTCAAATGAGAAGCAACCTCTTAGTAGATTCTCCGAATGTCTTCATTTTGGACAAATTGCAAATTACCGAAAACGTCAGCTTAAAAGTGTTCTCCACCTACTATTGTGTTTGATCATCGCTAACAATGACACATGCAACAAGCAAGCAAAAACAACATGCTACTAGTAAGTAGTAACATATTGGTATATTGGAGAATCTCAAATCCTAATTACATTATGTTTTCCCAAGTCAATCACAATCTTAAACGATTGAAATTTGAATCCACGTCCAAATAAATTCAACTCTTAAAAATGCAATTTACACCAATTAATTTCTTTCCCACGTCATCTCACACCCACTACTTCACCAAATAGTCTTCCTAAGTCCCAAGCTTACTTGAGCATGGTTTGATGGTTGATCACAGGTTTATGTACAATGTTACAATTTAATTTAAAGATGTGTGAAAGGAGTTTCTCACGTGCCAATTTTTTTTATCCCATATGAAACTAACACTTCTAGAAGAATTAAATACAATTCGCGCAATTTCTTTCTTTTACTATATCATCGTGCTCAAATTTCCTCAGCCAATATTCCGGGGGGGGGGGGGGGGGGTTGTATTTTTTTTTGTTTTAAAGAAAAAGATTAGTTTTATATAATTAGGTTAATGTATTGAAAATTAATTGAAAAAATATTGTATGATTAATTAAATTGTTTTTGATTTATTTAGATAAAAGTAAATTAAAAAATCATATACAAAATACGAAATAGTAGTACAATACTCATAAACTTCGGAAACGAAATACAATGAAAATACAGAAACGAAATACAATACATAAACTACGAATTTTAAACTACCGATAAACTATCAGAATACTGATAAACTGCGAAACACACATTTGGTTAAGTCCAAATGAAAACATAACCACCTACAGAAATCCTTCTGATTTGACCCACGCCTTGAGTTCAGCAAGTGTTTCTTTATCGATCTCGTCATTGTTTTCCTTTTTTAGCAGAGAGAATAGGGCGTCGAGTTTCTTGCTGTTGAGTTTCCTTTGGAACTTCACCTCATCTTCAATGCGTTTCATCTCCACCCGTAACGCAAGTAACTTTCCTCTCTCAATTTTGCGCTATATTCAAATTGTTTCCCCAGTTCTAACACATCGGGATCGAGTTGCGCTTGAAGTGGTTGTTTTCCCTTCTTTTTTGACTTTTAACACCTTCAGGACGAGGACATGGTTCGAACACCATTTCATCTGTTGACGGTGTTGCGTGACCCCCATCGTTGTCGATGCTTTTTCTTTTCTCGCTGCTGAAACTCCCCGGACTTTCTACAATGACGTCTCTGGTGGGAAGTCCTTGATGCTTGAGAAGTCCAAGACTCGATGCAATCGTCTTGACTTTTGTGTAGTCACGCGCATACTGTAGGTCGTGGATGTAATCGTCTTGTCTTTTGTTTAGTCACGCGCATACTGTAGGTTATTTCTCACAACTATAAATGCAGTCCTCCTGGTTGGCTCTCACTCATTCATCTACGAACAATGTCTTCATCCGATAAGTCTTCCAGTTCGAAGTCTTCATCATCTCCAACATCCAATGATGAAGCTTACGACCAAGTGTTGAACTGCTATGGAGTATGTCTCCGAAGTGGTGGACCGACGTCCTCAGAGGCGTAGAAGGCGAACGTCGAACTCGGATAGAGATACGGAGCTTGGTTACAACCGTTTGATTGTCAATTGTTTTTCTAACGACCCTGTTTATCCTAACAATATTTTTAGGAGAAGATTTAGGATGCGAAAACATGTCTGTCTTCGCATTGTGAGTGGCATCTGATGTCTTCTTCCAATGTACACCAGATGCCACCGGTAGGATGAGCATCTCTGGCCTGCAAAAATGTATCCCGGCGATCCGTATGCTAGTGTACGGTGTTGCGGATGATGAGGTGAGCAAATAGTTAAGGCTAAACGAATCCATGTCAAGAAACGCACTTGAAAAATTATGCGACAATGTAATTAACAACTTCGGCGATGAGTACCTCCGAAGACCTAATGCAAGTGATTTAGCACAACTACTTCACGTTGGTGAGCAGCGTGGGTTCCCAGGCATGATGGGAAGTATCGATTGCATGCACTGGGTGTGGAAAAATTGTCTGGTTGCTTGGAGGGGTCAATATCAAGGATGTAGTGGTAATGCCACTCTTGTCCTCGAGGCAGTGGCGTCGGCTGACTTGTGGATATAACACTCATTTTTTGGCACACCAGGTTCATGCAATGACTTAATGTCCTGCAACGATCTTTGGTTTTTGACGACGTAATGAAACGACGAGCTCCACTTGTGACTTTTGAGGTAAACAGTTCTCGATATAATATGAGATATTATCTTACTGATGATATTTATCCAAAATGAGCAGCATTCATTCCGTCCATCGTTCATCCACAAACACTGAATGACAAGTTATTTGCTGAACGACAAGAAGCAACACACAAAGATGTAGAACGTGCATTTGGAATCTTCAAGCGCGGTTCACGATAGTGAAGAAACCATCTCTTGCATGGTGTAAGGTTGTGCTTAACAAAATAATGACAGCTTGCATTGTAATGCATAATATGATAGTGGAGAATGAATGCGATTCCTTCGGTAATTTTGGAGATTGGAACGAATTTGTTGAGGACCAACCTGGAAATTCCATGAACGAGCCGGTTCGGTATTCCCCTGACCGTGTAGTGAATATTACCAGGTACTTGAGAAGGAGAGATCAATTGCGTGATCACACCACACATTTGAACCTTCAAGCTGATTTGATCGACAATATATGACAATGATTTGGAGGAAATGCGACTTGATGTATTTTAAGTTTCATATTTAAGTTTAGCATTTAATGATGTATTTTTCGTTTTAGTTTTTAAATTTCCAGTTAATGTACTATGTTAATCCGGATTCCTAAATTTTAATAATATTTTCGTATTTATATATTAAATGTTAATTAAAAACGAATGAATTGTTGATATTAAATAATTACGATAACGATTATTAAAAGATTTTGTTGATTGTTGAAAGAGTTTTAGATAGAAGAATAAAAATAACGACGTGACAATAGATACTGTAGCGTGAGTGAGTGGATTGGGTAATGATTAAGGATTTTGTGGGGTTTTGGTTTGTGCTGACGTGACGGAGAGAGAAGCTGACGTGGCTGAGAGAGAAACCAGGACGCGTGGAAACTGCCCGGGCGCTGTTAATGGTACTCCAAGTCCCAAGTCCCAAGTGCACATGGACATGGCTTGCTAGTCTTTGTATACATACTTAGAAGTTTTGGGATTGCGACCTAAGTCGATTATCCAAAAGTTTATACTCATATTTATTATAGTAGTGCTGCAAACTAGTGCAACCATGAGTTATATTAGCTTTTCAATACTAAAAGTTATTCTTCCACCTTACCAAGGCATATACAAATAGTTCTACCGGAAGTACGATGACATCCCACCTAGGTTCTTCTCCAACCTTGACTTATCTGGAGGAGAGTGACTATAGACCTTGCTCTCCTCTTTGAATTTGTACCTTCACCAGTTCACCACAAAGTAAGGGCAGTTTGAGAGTTTATTTTTTCGTTAAATATTCTTCCATAAATATCCTTCAACGGGTCATGTTAGGTTCTTAGTATCAAAAGATATACTTTCAGCCTACCAAGGCATCAAAAGACAGTTGTAGCAAACATTTGAGGACATATTACCGAGGGATCGAGGTGTATCACCTTGACTTATCTCGAGACGACTGATCATGAGTCTTGGTCTCCTCCCTGAGTTTGTACCTTCTTTCCCATCGCGAGACCGAAAAATAAACAAAAAATGGGGCGATCGGGATAGTTTTTTATTATTATAAAAAAATCCATAAATTTCCCAAAAAAACTCCAATTTCTTTAATTTGCTTGACCAAAACAATTTCCGAAATATTCCCCCCCCCAATTTATGTTCGGACGTGAAAGGCAAGCTATTCAATCAAGTTTACTCCCCCTCTATTTATACCCCCACTCTTCTTCCTTCTTTCCCATAGCGAGACCAAAAAATAAACAAAAAACCAAACCAAAACCAAGAAGACATCGATCGAAGATGTCGTGGCAAGCCTACGTGGACGACCACCTGATGTGCGACATCGACGGCAGCACGCTCGTCTCCGCCGCGATTCTCGGCCACGACGGAAGCGTCTGGGCTCAGAGCTCCGCTTTCCCTCAGGTTCGATCTGGGTTCTTCTTTTGCTCGATCAGCGATTTGGATTTAGGGTTTGGGTCGGGGGTGGTCGGAAAGGTGGGATCTTGCGGTGGTTTGGGGTTCGTGTTAGGTTTTTTTTTTTTTTTGGGGGGGGGGGGGGGGGGGGGGGTATGATTTTGTTTGGTTTGGGGGATTTGGGGATTTGGATTTTTGGTCGGAGATGGCCGGAGATTTTGCTGTTGTTTGGGTCGAGTTAAGGTTTTTGGTTTGGGGAAAGGTGGGATATTGGGTTGGGGTTTGGGAAAGATTCGATCTTTCATTGATGAAATGAAGTGGGAAGTGTGATTTGGGAGGTGTTTTAGGTGATGAATTTGATGAAGTTGCGATGGGTTTGGGTTTGATTCTGTATTTTGGGATTTTGGTTTGGATGAAATCGAACGAAAATTGGAATTTTTTGGGGGCAATTCAGGTGTTGGATTTGATAAAGTTATGGTGGATTTAGATTCGATTCTGTCTGTTGGAATTTTGGAATTGATGAAATTGAACCAAAACTGTGATTTTTGAGGGTGATTTAGGTGTTGGATTTGATAGAGTTGTAATGGGTTTGGATTTGGTTGTCTCTGTTCGGATTTTGGATTGGATGACATCGAACCAAAACTGTGATTTTGGAGGTGATTTCGGATTCGACGAAATTCAGACCTTCTGTAACACGATTTGGTCTGCCTGGATCGTTTTTTGATGAAACAGATGATGTCTCAGATGTACTTTGAGTGGTTTGTTTTGGGGAATTGAAAGTGTGATTAGGAGTTGGATTTTGTTTACGTTTTTTTAACTGGATCCGGTCTATTGCGATCCATTAGATTTGTTGGGGGAGGTTGGGGAAAAATATCGGATTTTGTGTTGATTGGGTGTTCAAAATTGATAAAGTTGTGATTTGTGTATGAGATCGGGTCTATAGGGATTCGATTAGGATGAAATGCATCCTTAGTTTTGTGTTGTCTGCTATGTTGGGATTTCAGTTATTTCAACTCTCTTACATTGAAGATGCGTGGTTGTGGTTTATTGGTATCAATATTCGGATTGGATGATATCAGATCTGTTTGGACATGTTTAATGCTTTGATCTCATATTCCAGAGAAGATTAAATCTTGGAATGTAGATTAGACATACATTTACGTGGGCTTGATAAAGCTTCCATTTTTGGATGGGATCGGTCCAACATGATTTCTTCTACGAAATAAATGATTTGTTCAGTCTTGTTGTGCACTAGATGTTTTTATTGTTTATGTTGGTCTTATGTGTAGGTAATGAGAACGTTAAGTTCTTGGAATGGGGGCATTCACAACTTTTTGACTTGTGATTCAATTTGTAGAATTTGATGAAGATTTCATGGTGAATTGGATCAAGATTTGTTTGGTAGAAGCAGTCTTCTTCAAGGGTGTTCCCTTTGGTGTCACTGATTATGTTTCCAGAAAATGTAAAAGTTATGAATTTATGACCTCTACTCAGGGATTGTCAAAATTCTCTATTTTTCACGAAATATGAAAATAATGACCTCTACTCTGGGATCACGGAAATTCTCTTTTACTAATCAATAGAGAAGAAGGGATTGTGGAAATGTGTTGCTTATCCTGGATTTAGGGTTTCAGGGGTGATAATCCGAGTATGTGATTATGTTCTGATTGAGACAATAACCACTAAGAGTTATATATTTGGGTATCGAAGTGATTGTGTGTGGCTTGCTGTGTTTGATTTGAGTGTGTGGGAATTGTGTTTTGATTTGGTTTCATGCTATCCTGGACTCTCTGTATTCAGTTTTGTAGGTAGACTTATTTTTAAGTATTCATTTTAAGTTGGTTTTGTCTATTCATTGTATATTTATCTTGTCCCATTTATTGATTTCTTTGTTGTAATTTGTTTGCTTATGATATCTGCAGTTGAAGCCTGAGGAAGTTACTGCTATCATGCAAGATTTTGCTGAACCAGGATCCCTTGCTCCCACTGGCTTGTATGTTGGAGGCACAAAGTACATGGTTATCCAAGGAGAGAATGGTGCTGTCATCCGTGGAAAGAAGGTCAGTTACTGCTATTTGCTTTTCTCTTCTGGCCTTGATTTGAATGCAAACTTCTGGTGAACACCATAAATATAAAGCAAGCTGCCAGTTTTTGACTTTTTAATTGGTAGTATGAACTGAATGATTTTAGTTGATTATGTTAATATTAACATGCAGTCGTTGATTGCATCATATTTTCTGGATCGTCACTGTTTGCTTGGTCTTCTTAATTGACATTATCATGTAGTTACAGTATACACCACGTAAGTTGGAAGTTTAAAAACATAGGGACGTGTAGTTTTGAATGTGCCAGCAATAATTAGTTGGTCTTCAGAATTTTGTTCCACCAAAATGCCCTTGTATTTTGGCGGTTGGATTAGGAATGCATTTTGTAGAATGCAATTTCTATGTTTGTTCTTTATATATACATGTCATGTAAATCACAGATGAAGACCAGACCTTTGAACTCATCCATGTAAAATAACTTAAAAATGTTGGTTGAGTAATTGCTTTTCAAGCAAGCAGAGAACCATTTTGCGCTTTTTTCGTTAGTTTTTTCTACCCTAGCAGAGGAAGGGGATGAGTTTCCATAGCAATCCTTCGTCCCAAGTTACTAAAATGCACCCTTAGAAGTTGCCTTGTCTACTAATTTCACTTTTCATGCTCAAATCCCACGACCAACGATTCTTTCTTTTGGGTTGACAGGGCTCAGGTGGAATAACCATTAAGAAGACTGGCATGGCTCTTCTCATTGGAATCTACGACGAGCCAGTGAACGCTGGGCAGTGCAACTTGGTCGTTGAGAGGTTGGGTGACTACCTTATCGACCAAGGCATGTAAGATCACCGTGCTATATGCTTCAATCGAGGTTTCCTTTCACATCATCAAAAATTGTATTCCATTTGAGTGTTCTACCCAAAAAATTTATCCTCCCCTTTTTTTCTCCTGATTTTGAGTAGGAAACGTTGTCGTCTATGAAGTATGTGAACTGGTGGTGTGTGCAATAATCTTTGTGAGGAAAGACGATTTGTTTGTATGGAACATGGTCCTACTTTGTTATATTTGTTTATTGGGATTTAGTTGTTAAACTTTTCATTTGTTTTTGCTGTTTGAAACTACATCTGTGGTGTCATTATAAATATCCACATCAACATTGCATTTGTTTCTGCAATCACAATGCTGGAACATATCATATAGAACATCTTATCAAGAAATAAGAATGTGTCTCCTCAGACACAAGTTGCATTTACATGTATTGTTTCTGGGTTTGATACTGTCTTTGTGATAGTGTATGAGTTTATGTTTTTGGAGGATTCCTTTGTATCCATTTTGTGGTACGACGAGAACAAATTTCGTAACAATGAGTATTCAAGTAAGTTTGATATTTGTTGCTAAAGTTCTTTAGGGAGAAAGACTTGTTGTCGATCATCAGGTGGGCAGTTTAGTAGTGGATGTTGCATGTAATGTAGTGCTACGTAAATTGTGTTTCAGTTAAAATTTCGAGTTTTGTACGTTATTGTATATTATTATTAAATTCAAAAATAAAAATTATAAATATAAATTGACAACAAAATTTTGGAGTCTGAAAACTACTCACCTTTTCCATTCGGGAAACTGACAACGTGTGAGAGATGGTCTAGGTATCTAAGATCATTCGTAGCAATGACCTAGGTCATTCACATTCTTTCTCTTATTTCTTTTCCAATCATGTCATCGTGATCAAACTTCTTATTTCTTTATTACTATTTACCTTTTAACAATGACCCAGGTAATCATACTCTATTTTCTCCGTATCATTAATTTTATTCTTAACTTTTATTATATTCCAAAATCATTTATATTTACCAAAAACATTAATAATCTATTTATTTAATTGCATATACATTATTTATTTAACACACAATCTACAGTACGCGCGTGATGCATTATCTTGTCGGATTGACAATCTACATTACGCGCATTATACCTTATCTTGTCGGATTGACAATCCACGGTATGCTCTTGATTTCAAATTTGAAACATTGTTTGGGAATATAATTATCTTAAAACCTGTTTAGGAAGCTAATAAATCAGAAGATTTCTCAATAAATACCCTCAAGTCTACCTTACTCATCACACAACTTCATTTCCCTCAACCTTCCAAACTCTTATGCACCCATGTCTTCTCCTAACCACAACACTGAGGACCATCGAACACCACCGGTCCATCGTCGTCTTTTTAAACCTCAAGGATTTGCTGCGTACTCCCAACCAGATCCCTACTACCGACCTATCTTTCCACACGGCGTAGGAAGTAGTACCCAACCATTTCCCGAACCATACTCCGAATATCCACACCCGCACCAAAACTGGGGGAGCTCCCAACAATACTCTAGACGTACATCTCAGCCACAATACTCCCAACAACTCCCAACCCCATTTCAAATGTACAACCAATTCCTCAGTTGTCAGTTTAGTAGGAACGAGGATACCACTACCCTAAATGACGAGGGAAATGACGACGCAGACCCTTGCCCCCATTGGTCTGTCCCAACGTGCACCAAAGACGGCCACCAACCCCTTAAAAGCAAGAACGTATGAGCGAAAGAGGAGGACAAAGCCCACATTTTTTCGTACATGGTCGTTACTTGCGATGCAATGGTGAGAACGAATCAAAAGGTAGTGCTCCTTTGGAGAAAAGTGAAAATGTTGTATGACGAGGCGATGCTCACAAACGACTGACTGAAGCCACGAAACCTCGACTATCTCAAAGGTCGTTGGAAGAGGATAAATGTGGCTACTATGAAGTGGAGCGGATGCATGGATGAGGCCAGTCGGCGAAGCAGAAGTGGTGACAATACGAACGACCTCATCGGGCAAGCTCACATGATTTATGAGCGCACTTACGAGACAACTTTCACGCACTGCCCGACCTGGTTGATGCTCAAAGAGTACCCGAAGTGGCGGTCTACGGTCCCCATGCCCAGGGTGACACGTGAAGATAATTTTCAAAGTAGTCCTACCCGCCCATCTACCGGTTCATCCGGGAAAAAAGGTCGCACAGACTCGTCGGAATAAGTTTTCTTAGGCTCTCCTAATCCATCACCGACCCCAGAATTTGTCACTCCAAGTGCACCCCGTCCTGCGGGTGTAAAGAAAAGCAAAAGGAAAGGGAAAGCAGTGACAGAGGATCCAGACGTGGTCGAAAACGACGCCTGCTTCTAGTCTCTTCAGGTCGCGGCCTCTGTCAAACAAGATGAAATTGCACTTCGCCGAAAGAGGATAACGTTGGAGAGGGAGAAAGAACAAATCCTTCAGGCTTCTATGAAGTACGATATTTATATTTTGCTTCTGAAGGCCAATGAACGCGACATCTTAACCTTGAAGGATGAAATTAACCTGGAAAGGATCAGTGACGAAATATTTAAGTAGAATTCTGTCGTTTTTTTTTAAGTTTATGACCTATCTTCCCTATTTTCAATTTTAGTTGAAGTTGTTATTTTAGTTTGGTTGTTGTTTAGTTCTACTTTAAATTTAGTAAAATATTCCCTATTTCGGAGAAGTTGGTGTATTCTAGTATATTTTCGTACTTCAATTATAAAGTTATCAAAATATAATCAACCCTAACCCCTAATTATTTATCAAAATATAAACCCCTAAACTTTTAAAACAAATACCAAAACAAAAAATAAAACAAAAAACCCCACCGAACCGGGTTGTACCACTTGGCACAACCGGGTCGTGGCACGAACGGGTTGGGGAGAGGACGACCGTGGATGACCAAGTCATCCTCGGTCGTCGGGGGTTATCCGCGGGGGATGACTTCGCTAAGAATGCCCTGACGGTGGAGGGCTTAGCGAGCAACAGTGATTATTTAGTGAGGTTGTAAAATAGCACGAACGATTTACCAGAGTAAAGTAAGAACTGAAGTCTGAAGAGGAATCTAGACGTCTTATAATCCACTTTGTGTGGAATAATTTATTGCTATCGTTGACGAATAAAATTCTAAACAAATAATGGCGCTCTTCTAACGCAATGAGGTGGTGACTGGTGGGGTTGTAAGAATATGTTCCATCCCCACAACTTGTCGTTTCTTTTGATTAAACTTATTACTCTTATCCATCATTATTTGACTTCTCTAGCTATTCCCTTCACTTTCTGGACGACCATCAAGGAATAAACCAAAATTCCAGGAAGTAATTATTTTACTAATAAGCAGTTAGTGTAAAATTTGCATTTGTGGGATTTGACAAGTAGCGGGAGTTGCATGAATTTGAAAATATTACAAGCTAGGTTAGAGATGACAATTGTGGATTACTAGTTATAACGAAGATTTTGAGATACGTAATTAGGAGGGTTACTGAGTCATGTTATAATGTTAAAAACCAGAAAGATTCAGTTTCCTTCTGTTTAAATTTCGAAGTGGCCAATCCGATATAGGTTCGTCGTTTGACCAATCATGTCGGTCAATTTTGTAATTAAGTTTTTAACAAGTTAAAGCTTGCCATGACATGACCTTGTAACCAATTCATGGCTTCTAATAATTTTCATATTTGTATATTTCATTTTTGAATTAATCTTTGAGATTAGATTTCAACTTAATGTTTCTATTGTGTTTGCGAGTTACTAAATTAGAATTGTGTATGTCTATATTTTCTTCTATTATTTTCTTTGAGATATGATTTGAACTTCATGTTTCTATTTTCTTAAATCAGACAATGGAAAGAGGAAGAAAATCTTCATTTGAGATCCAACATGGTTTTCGGAGGTGTAGTCGAAAGCAAAGCCCTGAATTATTTGGTCCATAATAGGTTTGGAATGGAACATCAAACAAAAGCCTTGAATTATCTCATCATTAATAGGTTTTAGATAGGACTAATCCGACCCTGAATTGTTAAGTCCAATTTGTCAAACATTACATTAATAATAATGATAAAAAACAAACTTTTCGTTATAAAAAAAATTTAAAAATAAAAATAAATATGCTTTGGGCTCAAGTACAAACTTTGGTAAATTCAAACCGAGTATCAAAATAAACTACAAATTGTCCTCGGGAATACACTTTTCCTGAAAATCTTTGATTTTTTTACAGTATTTTATTATATGTAAATTGTTTTGTGATCAATTTTTTAATATCATAAATATATTTCCCATTCGATGACGATGACAACCTCTTTCATTCGTAGTTGAAAAAAAGAGAAAACTTCCAACTCTTGTAGGTTTCTGAAGTGGCAATTAAATTGCATGTCTAGACTATAGATTACTAAGTGACTCAAAGTGATTATAGATTATGGATTTCATAACTTCGATCTCCAATCTAGTGTCTTTTTATCAAAAGTGGTGAAGAAGGATCCTTTGAAACAAATATGCCACGTGTAAATATATGATCGACATCATAATATGTAGTTTAAGTGCTCACTTCTTTAGGTCGTATCTAATAAAAGGGCTACTCGTGTTTTACAAGGAGAGTACTGAAAATGGACCTAATTGCATAGTGGAAAAATTAACTTGTGAATAAAAAAGACCAATTTTAGAGGATAGAGAAAACCCCCAGCGGAAGGAGTAAGAAGAAGAATAACAACAAAACCTTTTATCCCAAACTAGTTGGGGTAGATTTGAAATGAAACTCTAAGGAGTCACGGTTCAGGCACGTGAATCACATTCTTCCACGCGTTTCTATCCAATGTAAATTCTCGAGGAACATTCCAATCTTTTAAATATCTTTTGACCGCTTCCTCCCAAGTCAATCGTGGTCTGTCTCTTACTCTTTTTGTGTCTTCGATCCGATTCAATACCCCTCTTCTTGTAGGTGCCTCCATAAGAACCTACTACAGAAAATGAAATTCAATCCAATGCTTTGATCGATTTGTTAAGATGCCTATGATGAAATTGAGTCCAAATAAAACTCAATACCCAACTCGATTGAGATACTCTCTATATATATAGTGCTAACTATAGCAAATCCATAGTGCTTGAACCTGGGTTAGACCACGAGTCAATTTTATATTACGGATCAAATGATACTGAGGCTGCTAATCCAATTATCCCCAGTGCATGATCCGTGAATTTTCAATACATTTCGATTCGAGTAGCGCAAGTCAAGATTTGCGAGTTTTTGATGTATTTCTGTTCGATTAACTAATCGGGTGATATATTACCGTTCATGTAATCTGTAGGAACAAACTTATGCATTATTTTAATCAATAACGAAACCCTAATTTCTTTCTAGGATTTCCCTTTTTCCGCTACCTTTTTTTTGTTTCTTTCTCCTAATCTAATCCCTCCTCTTGAGATATCTATCTCTAGTGTGGGGTTCTCTTGCTTGATATCAGAGCCTTCGCTAGAAGACTGATCTCCTTGATCGTCGTCATAGCACTATTGCAAAATTTGAGAATATTTTGCTTATTTAATGAATATATGTTGGGTTGAATAACCTCGAGGTCGACATATCAGGTCATAAACATATATACAGTTGTGGAATATACGTCACTTTTAAAGACCAAATAGGCGACGTATATTCTCTCGTTACAAGAGGGTACATAGGTCAGCCTTACAACGAACAACATATATTTTCCAAACGCAAGCGAATATATACGTAGGGCACTTAATGAGTGGCATACATTTTCCAGTTACAAGAGGGTACATACATCGGCCAAGCAATGGGTGACGTATATTTTCCAAATGTAAGAGATTATTTACATTGTTACTCTATAACAGTCGTCAGTCTAGTTCAGTATGGTTTTAACCAGATTTTTTATTAATTATATTTATTTTTAATGGGTTTTAATTAATTAATTGATGTATTCTTATGATTTTAATAAACAATTAACTCTAAAATAATCATTATATGATGAAATATTAATCTCATAATAAAGTTTTAAAATTTTAACAATAACCACTATTAAATAATTTAAACAAAAAAACTAAAAAAATAAAATAAAAAAACCGATTTGAACGGTTTCGGAACCAAACTGGACCGGTCCATTTCCAGCTCCGGAAAGTTTATCAATCCGGTTCTGGACTGGTGAACACCGATACATAATATCAACTAATCTATTTTGGCAGGGTTTGGCTCATTTAGCAATATTTTTTAGTCATCAATATTCAATATTAAAAACGGTTCTTTTCGCACGTGATCCACACTTTCTCCCCCATCATATCAACCGGCTATGCTACATTATTGTTGAAGACCAACTTTACGGCGTAAATGTGCAATCTCCCAACTATAATCAACCTTTAATTATCTGAACGACTATTCATCGTCGGAAAACTACTTAAATCGTTTGTGCCAATTACCATTTTTCCTTCTGTCATTTATACTTATATAACTCTTCATTTCACTCTCCTAACACCACACTCTCTTCATATTACTCTTATATTAATCAGAAAGATTGTCTCGGAGGCTACGAAAAGAACCAGCGGACGCCCCAGACTACTCGAATTTGGTAAAATGTCTTGTTTAGTTTTTTAATTTTTAATTTTTTTGTTGGGTCAGGAGTTCGAGGGAGACGCCCGACCCTAGGGGGCGGCGTTTGGAGGAGCCGCCCACCCAAGGGGGAGGCGGCTCCGTCAGACGCCGCCCCCTACGTAGGGGCGTTTCCGGCAGACACCCTTATTTTTTTAAATTATTTAATTTGATTATAAATTGTGATAATTGCTAAATAAATGGATTATTAAGTTAATAATTACTTAAATTAGCTTAGTAAATCCATTAACGAAAATTTATTTCTAAACTTGAATTAATAGTCATCGGGTTACCGTGGAGGAAAATGGAAATCGATTCCCTTCCTTACGCGCTGTGCATATTTTAGCAGATGAGTCAGGTCCCCATCATCCACGTAGGCGGGGTATTTCTGGTTCAGTTAGGAGAGAGGGAGAGATATTTTACGTCGTCAGACACGTGAGGATTCTTTCGACGACGAGGATGATTCAGATGAGATGGGGAGTCACGACAAGAGTGACGATGGGGGTCGGTATTGCTTGGAACCGCAGGAGGAGGCGATACAACATCATAGTCGAGGCCGAGGGTGACATTCTAGTTCTTCAGCTGAGTGGGTCATTAGGAAGGGTCGAGGTGGCCGGTGATTCGAGTTCTTGCACTGCAGACACCCAAACTCAGAAGAAGAAGAGGGTTGAGGACGATTCTTTGATTGTGACGGTTATGATGCCCGGTGGTGCTTTAGATGACATCGTCATTCCGAGTTTCGGAGGCTACATCGTCAGACGCACCTCGGAGGGCGAGGATCAGAAGGTTCTAAAGTGCCATAATCGGCCCAACCTGTACTACATTGCAGGTTTGGCGATCAATGATGACTGTTGATATGACGACGACCATTACTGATAGCGGATTGGGTCACTTGTCGTACAACATGTTCTCCTGTCTTGACATGCCCTTGATTTTGGCCTTCGTTGAGCGGTGACAGCCTGACACCAACACTTTCCACTTGCCTTTCAGAGAGATGACGATCATGTTGCATGACGTCTTCCAGATTTTGCACATTCCTGTTGAGGGTCGTATGGTCAGTGCGCAGACGCCGACGTCTGAGTTGAAGACTTTTGTATCAGAGTTGCTTGGGGTCAACCTCGATTGTCTTGGGCGGGATAACTCATTTTGGAGTGGCCGTGGTGTTAGCATCGACGCTGTGGAGGACAACTGCAGACGGGGACAACCACCATGGACTGAGTATACGCAGATGACTGCCTATCTCTTCTTACTTCTAGGCTGCGTCTTGTTTGTCGACAAGAGCGGTTGCAGAGTCAGACCATGCAACCTATTGGAGGCAAGGGAGCCAGATACCATTGGTCAGTACTCATGGGGGTCGGCGACGTTGACATATCAGTATCACCAGTTGGGTATAGCCAGTCGTGCTGATTGTTCTGGCATTACGAGTTGTCTTACACTGCTGCAGGCGGGGATATATGAGTATTTTCCCGCTTTCCGCCCACATCAGGAGCAGAAGATTATTGAGAGTGTCATCCTCGTTTGCGTATGTGGGCTGTCCGGACCGAGGATAAGAGCGAGGGACGACTCATTTCCATTTGTAGACGGCTAGATCAAATGACTGCATCGCAGGTATATAATGTATATATCATTCACGTTTATTTAAATTTCAACATTATTATTATTAACGTATAAACGTTTAGGTGGAGTGGTTACCGTATGGTCCTGAGCCTGCTGTACCTGTGCCGAGTACTACATTTATGGGTGTTATTCATTATCGGGATATCACAAAGCCTTATTTACCTGATCGTGTGTTGTGTTCGTTAGGATACGTCCAGGTGATTCTGGTTGACATCCCGACGCAAGAGCATGCAGTACGATCTGCGATTGCGACGACGTACGACGTCAGGCACAACGTTTCGAGCGTGGAATCGGTTTGGAGGACATTTCCGAGAGTAGGACGACTTCACCTGGACGACCTGAGTCGTAGTCGCAACCCCTCCACTTGTGATGCTGGTTATTTGCAGTGGTTCGGTAGGTGCTCACATCCAGTTATTATTCACGGTACAAATCCGAGACCGGAGAGACCACTGGACCAGACATGTGGCGATGTGGTAAGTTTATCTAATTTAATTTTTAATTGTAATGTATATTTTGTTTTTATTGTTAATGTAGGCTAATTTTTATGTTACATACACTGGATGAGTATGGCGATAAGGTATACGCAACCGTTCTTGCGACAGAGAGATCGGATGCTGACTAAGGATACGAGACTTGCATGTACAGATTGGGATTGCCTCATTGAGGAGTGGAACAGTCAGTTGGGCATTTCGGACCATGATTCGGATGATGAGTTCTAGTTGACTTGCTCCTACTTTCGTTTCATTATATGTTTAACTGTTACTACATTTGTTGGTATTTGATTGTCTGTATACTCTTAATATTTATTTTTAATGAACATAACTTCTACCTATTTGTACCGTTATCGTATTTGTAATACTAGCTTCTCACGAGCATATCATAGTAACTTACATTAAATTTAAAAAATCTGTTAAAAGAACAACACGATATAAGTACAAATACACGATATATTATACATTACAAATGTATTACAAATTACAATCAAAATGTACTACGTAACCGGTTCCAATACGCTCTCCTACTTTCGTATTCATCCTCCCATCCAACAACACTCTCATCTCGCATCTGATACCACAAGGTTGCTATAGGAGGTATTGGGAAATAATCAGCTAATTCCAAAGAATAAAATGAATGTAACTCCCTAAATGAGCAATGACAAACTCTCTGTCTGGCCTCGTCATGGCAGACAGACTCTCCCAAGGTAGCACAATAAGACACAGGAACAACAAACCATTTATTCCCATTGAGTAGTACATGACCGCACACTTGTAAAAATTGACAATCAGGAACAAGTCGACCCAAACCTCCATATAGTGATCCTCGTCACAAGGTCCCCCGCCCAATCAATTCGTTGACGAGCCTGTACCACATTGACGTAATATACGTTCTCATAAATAGGATGAGCACCTATCTCATAAGAAATCGCACGACGGACGTACAACCAGTTTTCTTGACCACCATGGAAGACATCGGCAACACATCGAAATCCACTGTTACCATTAGCACGTATGTCATTCCACCTCTCTAGAAATGGTAAAATGATTCCTGGCAGTCTATCAACATATGGGAAGTTATCCACGTCAATTTGTTCAGACACTGTAACATGGAGAAATAACAACTCAGTATATATTAAAAAAACAACAAAATGTAAACTTGATCCACAAAAGGCTAAACCCGTCTCGGACGGTCGACCGTTTGCTTCTCGGTCTACCGAACATGTTAAATTCGGATGACCGAGTTTCCATCGGTGAACCGTGATCGTAGAGACAGTAAGTTCTTGATCTTCCTGGAATCCTTGGGTCAGTTTACCGACGTCTAATCGGTCATCCGAATGTTTATCCTCAGTAGCATCGACATTTCTCTGGAAATCTCGATTCGATGTACCGAAGGGGTATCAGTCATCCAAATATAATTAGTGGCGACTACCAATGTACAGGTAGGCGGACGCTTAGGCGGTAGGTGACCGCCTCTCGGCGTGGTCGCCTGGGCGACCACCGCCTTTCGCCTAGGCGATAGCCGTTGGAGAGTTCTCTCCAACGGCTTTTTGCTTTTTTATTTTATTTTATGTTTATTTTTAAAAAAATTACAAGATAGCCACTACCCCAAATCCTATATAAATCCCTCCAAACCTCTTCATTTTTCACACCTCTCATTCTCTTCTTCTTCATCATTCTATTCTAATCTTCAAGTTTCCTAATAATCAAGTTTTCGTGATTAAGTCTCCGTTCTGGTGCTTAGTTTTGAAGTTGGAAAGTGAAGTCTCCGATCCGGTTCTTCATTCTTCAACCGCCAAAATTAAGTGCACTCTTTCTAACTTCTCTTTAGAATTAAATTAAATAGTATCTTATTTTCATATTAGTCTAAATTTTTATATTAGTCTAGTTTTAAGATATGACCTACGTACCCGGCACTAGTCTCCCTATGCGTCACGAGAGTTACGATGACCTAAGCCTACCCGTACAAATGACCCTGGTTGGAATACTGCTCATTACATTAGTGCTAATGATAAAAACCACATTGTCCGTGAGTTATGTGGTAAGGAAACTAGAGATGGTATAACCCGTCACAAACAACATGTTGCACACACCCGGTAGCAATGCTAGACATTGTGATAAAGTTCCTGACTCTGTTAAACAAGACATAACTATTGGCTTTTTTGGCCTTAATTCTTGTTTTGATGATTTAATCAACCTAATCTTAATCATAAGTAATGTAGAGTAGCACACATATTGCATTGCATATATATTGCATGTGCTAACCTCTACAGGTGATCAAGACTCATGGAAGGAAGAAAATCAAGTCAAGATTTGTAATAAAGCTATATGAAGACTTGTAATCTTGATTTTATTTTGAGTCTTAGGAACATGTGTAAATTGAGCATACAAGAGCTAAAAACTTATCACATACACACTAGGTTCCTTAGAGAAGTCACACACAAAATTTCACCTAATTTGGACTACATTAGATCACCCAAACCTTAGTCGGAAATCACTTAAAACCTAAACCCAGATTTCCTGTGTGAACCGGTCGACCGAACCAGTTCTCAGTTCGACCGGTTTATAACAGACTCTCCACAGTGATTTTACCGAACTCTACCGGTCGACCGGTTCTACCTTTTCGGTTGACCGATCCGGATTTTAAAATGACCGTTTTCCTTGTCGTATTCCTATAACGGTCGTATTCGTATAAAACAAACTTAACCCCAAAATACATTCGATAACCGGTCGAACGACGACCTTCATTCGGTCGACCGGTTGAACAGAAACAAAATTCCCTGCTATCGGTCGACATATTTTCGTTCGACCGTTTCACCTTTGTCTCAACCGAATCCCCTGAACGGTCGACCGCACCATACTTTGGGTCGACCGATTCACTTAAGTAGAGTTAAGTTCTAGCCCGTTTGTCCGACCGATTATTTAGTTGTTCGACCGTTCTTCTTGAAATCATGTTAACGGTCGATCGATTTACTAGTTTCGGTCGATCGGTTCTGGACAGATTTGCAGCCCGATTTTCTGCTTTGTGTATCTTGCACAAACCCAATCAAATCTATCCCCAACGGCTAGAATACCTTAGGAGCTTATAAATAGAGGATCAAGACTTGTTGTTAACACAACTCTCCAACTCCAATTATTCCAACTCATTAGAGAGAAACCTCAATCCTCAAAGCTCCCAATTCTACACTCTATAAGCCTAAACTTCACACACTTGATCAATTACTCATCCTACTCAAAGTGTGCTTAATTAGAGAGTGAATCCCACTCAGTTACAAGTGTTGTCAAAAGAAGCAAGGACTTCGGTGAAAGCCCGAAGTGTCCCTCTCGGATTGTGAGAGGAAGAATTCAAGCAAGCGAGGGTTGTTTGCGTTGCTTGTGGTGTAAAGGCGTTCTCTCCCGGCCCGGAACGGGGAGTGGATAGTGAAGACGTAGGAGGAGCTCGCGGAGCTTACAAGAGAGGACTAGGACCCGGGTGGGGTGCCAAACCTCTATAAAAACGTCGTGTCTCTTTGTGGTTTGCATTTTCTGTTAATTTCCCTACTTATTTTTAAATTTGTTTCTGCTGCGTTTATTGTTTGATTAGTTAGGGATTAGGTTAAAAGTGATTAGTGGACCCATAACCGACACGATCCTACATTTGGTATCAGAGCCTTGTTAGCTAAATTTAATTACTTTACCGTAATTTTAGCATGGCTTCAACATCTAATCACTTAGAGGGTTTATGCACCACAAGCCCTCCTTTGCTTAATGGGTCAAATTATGATTATTGGAAAAATAGAATGAAAATCTTTTTAATATCAAATGACTTTAAGTATTGGAAGTTTATTCAAAATCCTTACATACCCCCAAATGAAGATAATTTAGATTCTCTAACTAGGGCTCAAATGATAGAAATTGAGATGAAAACAACGTTAGTGGGCACCATTTTGCGGATGTGGGAAGGACGTGGTTTCCGGCCCCCAACAAACAACCATCGAAAGAACCTTTAGAAAAGAAGATAGGAAAACAATTAATCAAAAATGGTCTAGGCTTTTCTATAGATGTGGTATATCATTCAACACTGTAAGGACGCTTGAGTGGAATGAAGCAATATCCGCTACTTGTACTTACGGACCCGGACTTAAACTCATGACGTATCATGAAGTTAGTGAGTCGTGCCTTAAACAGGAAATTGACTACACTAGAGGTATGGAGAAGTCCGGATTTTGTGACCCAATCAGTGTGGACTACGATCTCTTCAACGAGCATCCATGATTGGTAGAAACTGAAGATCTAGTCTTCACTGGAGAGGAGCTTACATGGGCCGATGCCGAGGAAGCAGCTTTAGGACATTCTTCTTCACGGAGACGCTTTGGTCGATCAACGTCCACTGCATTTGACGCGCCGTTATTAGTTGTTGGCATGGATGATGTCATCGTTCACATTAGTTCTGGAGATTCAGATGCATCGAGTTCTCAACCACCGATGGACATAAATGAGCAATATGTCCAATTACCCTCTTGTAGGATCGTGAGGGTCGGCTATGCTAATCACTTTTATCCCTAATTACCCACTTGTTTAACTATCAAAGATAAGCGCAGCGGAATTTAAACAAACAAGTGAGTAGGGAAGGAATATGCAAACCACAATGGAACACGAGGGTTTTTACAGAGGTTCGGCCACTGCCTACGTCCTCTCTTGCAAGCTCTGCTCGACACTTCGAGCTCCGCTCACGACTTCACTAGCCACTCCCTGTTCCGGGCTGGGAGAGAACGCCTTTACAATCTTCAAGCTTGCGAACAACCCTCGCCGAGCTTGGCTCCACCTCTCACAATCCGAGAGGGACACTTCGGGCTCTCACTGAAGTCTATACATGTGTCTTGGGCTTTCACCAAGACCTTTGCTTCTTGCACAAAGATTGAGTGGAACAACACTCTCTAAACTTGAGCACACTTGAGTAGAATATGAATTAAGACTTAAGTGTGAAAGGTTTTGAGCTTTTGAGTGTTTGGATCTTCTCTCTAATGTTGGGGACAAATATGAGTGGGAGAGTTGTGTTAAAATGTGTTTTACAACTCTATTTATAAGCCTTAGAGAGAATAGAGCCGTTGGGGTTGATTGGGTGTGAGTTGATGTGTGATACACAAAACAGAAATCTGCAGGACCCAATTCTGAGTTAATTCGGTCGACCGAATCGGGAAGAACGGTCGACCGTTTGGAAGTTTTGAACTAAGTTTGGTCGACCGATTAAGCAATGGTCGACCGCCCAACGCTACGACTTAGGTACACTTAAGTGATCGGTCGAACTCGACAAAGGAATCGGTCGACCGATTTGTACCAGGCACTTTGGAGTTGACAAACAATGATGTATTCGGTCGACCAAAACTGGTCTAGCGGTCGATCGTTTTTCAACAGGAGATTTGAGTTTGTTAAGAGATGGACAAACGGTCGACCGATCATGGTCCTTAGTCGACCGATACATGAAATGTATTTGGGGTATTTTTGGTTTTATACGAATACGACCGTTGGGTATATACGGCAAAAGTAATGGTCGGAAAATAAGTTCAGAAAGTCGACCGAAAGGCAAGACACGGTCGACCAAAACCGGGCATTGAAAACACATATAGGATACTTGATCATTCGGTTGACCGAACGGCCTGTTACAGTCGATCGAATGTGGGCAGACTGTTAGGGTTCACGTTTAGTGTTTTCCGGTCTAAGTTTGGGTGATCTATTGAAATCCAAATTATGTGAAATTTTATGTGTGACTTCTATAAGGAACTTAGTGTGTGTTTAAGTTGATTTTAACTCAAGTATGCTCAATAAACAAAAGTTCCTAAAGACTCAAAGAAATACAAAATACATGTCTTCAAAAGAGCTTGATTACATGTCTTGACTTGATTTTCCTTTCTTCCTTGAGTCTTGATCACCTGTAGAGGTTAGCACAAAGAAATATATATGCAATGCAATATGTGTGCTACTCTACATGATTATAATTAAGACTAGGTTGATTAAATCATCAAAACATAGATTAAGGCCAAAAAGCCAACAATCATCGTTCACATTAGTTCTGGAGATCCAGGTGCATCGAGTTCTCAACCACCGATGGACATAGATGAGAAATATGTCCAATCCGACGATGAAGAAACTGAAGAAGATGATGTCTACGTCGACAATCCGAACGAGAACCACTCCGACGACTCTGATGGTGGTGGATGATTTGATATGGTTCCCAATTGGACATTAGATCAATGTGTCCAATGGAATTAGTTAATTAGCTTGTAATTCTAATTTCTCTCTTATCTGCTATTGTATGAACTCTGAGTTAGTTAACTACCTTTGTAATCGTACTACTAAGCAATAAGTTATATACCTAAGTGTTTAGGTGGGTAGAGGGGGTGCCTAGTGAGGCATTGGTCGAGGAATTAAGTGTCTTTTTGAAGCCTAAACATGTATGATATTTTTAGATAATATCTGTGCATTGTTCCTATTTTTCTCGATTTTCCTGATTTTGTTTAACTATTTTATCAAATTTAATTGATTTAAAAATATTAAAATATTAAAAAAATGACCGCCCAGAGCTGGGCGATCACACAAACGCCTAGGTGATCGCACAAATGCCTAGGCGATCGCCCAGGCGACGAGACGCACCCGGTCGCCTAGGCTCGCTGAGGCATTCCTTGAACACTGGCGACTACTATATTCGGATGACCGATACACCGTCGGTACACCGAATAGAGATTTCCAGAGAACTGTCGAAACGACTGAGGATAAATATTTAGATGACCGGGTAGAGGTCAGTAAACCGACCCAAGGATTTCAGGGAGATCAAGAACTTACTTTCTCTACGATCACGGTTCACCGATGGAAGCTCGGTCATCCGCATGGAACATGTTTGGTAGACCGAGAAGCAAACGATTGACCGTCCGAGACCTCACCAACTCATTATTCAACACTCACAAAATGTCTAATTTTTTACTCAACACACATCCAATTTCCTAAAAAATACAATAAGTGATTACTATTTCTCAAGTTTTGATGTTCTTTTATTTTTCTTAGGAAAAATAAAAAAAATTAAAATAACCCGCCAAACCTGCCCCGCCTCATCTAGTCCAACCTTAGGCAGGGCGGGTAGCGGATTTTTTTATTTTTGACCCGCCCCGCTCTGCATACCCGCTTAACTTAGGCGGGACGGGTAGCAGTGGACCAAAAACTTGCCCTGCCCCGCTTACACCCCTAAATGTGATGTAGTGGACAAAAATATACAAGATATGGATGTGAAATGCAATAGATATTGTAAATGTGAAAATTTTCTTGTCAATCAAGCAAGGCATTCAAGGTACAATTATAATGTCTTTTAGTTAATTTATATTTAATGGATGAAAAAATTAACAATTTTGTATTTTTTGTGATCAGAAGAATAACAAGACCAACAAAAAGAACAAAGCAGATTTAATCACACCACATTAGTATGGTACGAAGTTTGTTGTGTGACACATGGAGAAGATGGTAGTACTTTATTTTATATTTGTAAATTCTTATAGATTCAATATATTTTTATATAAACTAACAAAATTGTTATTTTGAACGATATTGTAGATTGCGAAAAACCTGGACGCTCCTGAGCCTACTGGTACAACCATGTACATTTGACTGCATGACAAGAAAAACCCAGAAGCAGAGGTTGTCATTAGCACTTTATATTTCTATTAGTTTTCAATTACTTTCTGTTGTTGGTTTGCATTTATTTATAATTTCTGATATTTTCTGCTTGCAGGAAAGATTAGAGGTTGTACGAGGACCGAGTGAGACGAGTTTTCAAAGCTCTGTCACTTCGGAGGTTGCCGTCGAGGATTCAGTCGGGACTATTCTGGGTGATGGGCAATAAAATGTGAGGTACTCCAATCTCATCACCCCTACAAACATGTACAAACCTCGTGGAATGTCATCCCAAGCAGAGTTCAACGCTAGATCGGATGTTGAGCAAAGTGTCCGAGAGGGTTTGGAGCTAAAGCGAATGAGTAGTGAACTATAGGAGGCGAAAACCAAGCTCGCGACTATGCAGTTGATCATTGACATTTTGATGACGAAGAAGGGTTATAACGGTCATGTATTGTATTTGTAATTTAGTAACATGTATTACGTTTACTAAGTTTATATGAAGTGTCGTCTTAATATATAATGTATTTTAACACACAGGATATTGATGTCACATATATTTGCACACCACCGCCACGACGAGATGACGATCATTGACCATTGGGCAAAGCAAGTGCTAGAGGTTAAATGGCGTAGTGTTTGTGTATTTTGTCTATTATCATTATCAAACTTCGATTGCTACTTTGTGAATTGAAAACTTAATTTCAATATAGTTACAACATGTTGTATGCAGTTTATTGTTTGAATGTGTTTTAGATAAATGAATATATGAGTTATTCTGGTTATATGTTTGTGGATGAATGTATGAAATGTGTTGTGGATGAATGATGAAAAAAATACTTCTTTTGATCGGGCAAATCAAAACCTGGAAAGAGCCGATAAGCTTTCGCCTGAATCTGGACATGACTTACACCGATGGTAATCTACACCGAGGGAGCTTATCCGTCGGTGAAGGTTACCTACAGAATTCTCCGACAACACAACTTCATCGGTGTAACTCGAAATCCATTGGTGTTACTGATGATGACAAACATATATCTTAATTTAAGATATTGTTAGGATCGATGACACTCTAATCACAAATTAAATGCGGAATTTAAATTATATAGAGAGATAGAAGGATGCACACCACCAACTAGACTTTGGAGATTTTTATAGATGTTCGATCACAACCATCGTGATCTAGTCCTCTCATCGAGTTCTGATTGATCCTCTGATCCCTACTCGAGTATATATTCATTGTCCGATCTTTGTTTCGAGCCGAGATCAATGCCTTTACAGCAAGAGCCCTTGCAAACACCCTCGTTTTGCTCGATTTTCTCATCTCACAACCTGAGAGGGAGCTTACTTGAAGCTTTACAACTTTTGCAATTCTTGGATATGGAATCACTTTCTAACACTCTAATACTTGGGCACACTTGGATATGATATTAAATGGATACCCAAGCGGTGAAGTTTAACTTTATATGTAGGAAATGAGAGCTTGAAGATGTAGAAAGTTTGACATCAAGGTATTGATCAACAGGGAGTATTCAAGGTGTGTAGAACAAAGGTATGAGACCCTATTTATAAGCTTTCAAGATCTACCATCCATTTGAGAGAGTTTGTGAGATTTGAACCAATGAGAAATAAGATTTCACTTAAGTGGGGGCATAAATCTGCATAGATTCGGATATTGACTTGGTGAATATTAAACTTTCGGTGGACCTAATAAGGTTAAGATAATTGATCACCAACTTCCAGTATCTTTTGTCGAATTTCCTATGATTTAATTTTTGCTGACCAAATTGGGTTCGGTATACCGATCCAAAATAACAGTAGGATTCAATAGACTATGTTACAAGATTGTGGATGTTCAGACCAATTCGATCATCCAGATCAGCAGTTTGTCTTTTGGCACCAATAGTTGGAAATCAAATATCCGTTAGGAGTCCAACGATTATATTGACACATGGAAAGAGTCGTTGTCCGCCAGAGGTCAAACGCTAAAAGTCTGATTGGTGATCAATCGTACGAAAATGGACAAGTCAAATTGGCTCTTATGAAAAATACAAATGTGTCCGTTGGAGTAAAATCCAAAACTGGTCCAAAGGAATTCGGTCCATCGAATGACAATCGATCGTCCGAGCGGACAATTCCAGAGAGGATTCTAACGGTTATTGAGATGATAATTTTGATCATATGTTAGGTGTTCGGTTGACCGAACAAGACTGTGACAAAATTCTAGTGCTCAAGTTTATATTTGATCCTAGGGACTCAATGTAAACTTGCAAGTATATGTGCAATGTATGTAATCATGTTTATCCACTTTAATTGATTATGTTGATTGATTAAGATTAGTTTGATTAATCATCAAAATTAACATGAATTAAGGTATGAAAGCCAACAATTACTAGGGAAGAAGTATTAGTCGGTGTATCATACACCGAGGGATATGTCCGCTGGTGATCCCCCGTTAGTATTTTTTGCTCTGACGAAACAAGACGAAAACATTTGGTGTAACATTTCATGCCAAAAGTAACACTAACGACGTTTTGTCCATCAAACAATCTTCTAGTGTAACTAAACACTGACGCAAGTAACACTGACGGTAGATATATCCGTCGGTATTCACCTATACCGATGGATAGTGACATACACCGACGGATAGCTTCCGTCGGTGAAGCACTATTTTGTTGTAGTGATTCATTAAACATCGCAAGCAACTATAAAATAAAAAGAGAAAGAAAATATGAGTGGTAGAATATGTAACGTCCTCGAACAGCGGAAAAAATTTAAATTTTAAACATACAAACAACGGAGGACATTACCAAGAAATACACTAGGTGCACAAACGTATATATATATATACAGATCTGAGTTTACAACAAGAGGTGATTACATCAAAAGCTATAAGATAAAATATACAACGTAATCACAACGACCTCAAAAGGAGGGGAAAGCAGGATCTGTCCCAGAAGCTCTCCTCCGCAGTCACCACCCCCCCTAACGCTGCTCACGGCCTGAAAGGAGATAATAAATGTCTGAGTTTCCAGAAGGAAACCCAATATGCCAAACCCTAACACATATATAAACAATAATGAAATGTGTAATGAATAATGAATAGCACAACATACACGATCCGGTCACAGGGGTCTGTAGTATTTCATGTTTAATTATACATATATATTTTCGAAATTTTTATGTATAATAAGGATCAATTACAATTTTCTTTGATTTATTTCATGCATGCATCGGTTTGTTTTAACATCTAGTTTCAAAACTCTATTAAAACAAACAAGGGCTCCGAAATTCATACCTAGAAGTTCTCAAAAACTTCTTGAAGATTCGGAGACGTTGGGGATGCTTCTCGCCGCGCCGGATGCCTCCGAGTGTTCACCGAAACCCTAAACAAGGTTGGAGAGAAAGGAGCTAGCCAATCGATCTCCAAACAAGCTCAGAATCTAGCTACAAACCCCTTCCTTAGCCTCTGAGATTTCTCCTTCCATAGACTTAGAAAACTAAGAGAATTTTCGTGGGTTTTAGTAGTGAATTAGGAGAGAAAATAATTTCTGAATTGTGTGTCACAATTAGGGAGAATAAGGACCTATTTATAGGTTCCAATCTTACTCTTAATCATGGCTATTCTTTAGCCACGGTTTTATGACAATTTCTCTCACAAACTAATTCCATAATGCATTATATGCACCCACAAAACGTTTGACCAAATTCGGAGCTAATCCAACCATCGATCAAATTAATCTCTTAATAATCAAAGGCAGAAAATCGACCGCTGTTCGGTTTACCGAGTCCCACTCGGTTAACCGAATTTGTCACGATCGTTTAACCGAGTACGTGACGGATGACCGAATCTTAAGGGGAAAAATTCTCCTTAACCGATCGGACTCATTCACGTCTAAGACCGAGTGCTATTCGGTTAACCGAAAATATCAGAACTTGACATTGTTCGGTCGACCGTTTCTAGTTCGGTACACCGTACCAAAGTTCCAGGCACTTTGGTCAAGTTCGGTCAATCAATTACGATTATCCGTTCCACGTTCGGTTGACCGATCCATAGATCCTTCGGTCGACCGAACCTCAACGGATTACCGAACTTCTACCCGATTTTGCCTATTTCAAATTTTGGATTTATTTCCAACAAAATTTGAACTTAAGGGGGTTTTAGCAAATTCACAACTTATGCAATGTATTATCCTATGCAACAATAAATTATTGCACCCCATAATATATGCATATAATATGAATTTATCATGACTCTAATTATGTTTATATACAACATAATTGATTTTACTTGTTCACCACATGTGTCATATTTTCTATGAGAAACCCGACACATCATATGAACCAAAAATCAAGCTTCTTGTTTCACGGTTTTCGCGGTGTGACCTATGGGAGGATCTAAACTAAGTTGGCAGTGATATTAAGGGCTTAATATCACAAGCTATAAACGGTATCTAGCTACACATTATAGCTCCCAATTAGTTAGATGTCTTAATTCCACTCGAACCAAAACCCGATCCATTTAGTGATGGAGTGCATCACTTGTGTCCGTCCCTTGCCTCATGATATTAAGAATACACACAAAGTAGTATTGTGTCATCTTTGTATTAGTATTCATTTCTTGATCTCTTTAAGCTAGTTATAAATATGTGACTTAACTCAAATCACATTGTGCACATTATAACTTTGCTTTATCAAGGGGCCCACTAATATCATCACTCAATTAAGAGGGGCAATGATAGTCTTTTGACTAACTATCTTCTCCAACAAAAGTTATACTTAACCAACTAATGCCTTTACACTACACTCATCGATAGCTCAAGACACTAGTCTAATTAAGAACTCCTTAAGCGATCGGATATAAGTCTCATATCAAAGGACCAAAGACACAATAAAATATTAATGACACAGAAACACATTTCTATAATATTTTACTTATTAGGTCTATTCAGTATACAAAAGTAATATTTTCCTCTTTTGCATACCCGTGTTGTCACTCACTTGTAGAGCTACAATGATCTATGACCAACACGACAATCTTAACTCGGTAATTAATGTTCCATGTTAGTTACCATGATTGCGAATATCTTTTGTTTTATGTAAACCAATATCTTTTAGAGCTCCACGGTTAAGGACCAAGAGCCTCTTCCTTAACACTTCTAAAAGACGAATAACATAAACAAGGAACAAAAATGATTTCTCATTCAATTCATAATAATTGACATTTAAAAGTAAAACTTTTAGAACACATTCCCTTCAGGGTCCTCTCACCCCAACCCACCAGCACACGTGCACACACGGCACCAACGGAAAATCATCGGCCACGGGTCTCAAGGGTTCTCTTACCCCAACCCCACAACACACACGTGCACACACGGCACCGTCGGAAAATCATCGGCCACGGGTCTCAAGGGTCCTCTCACCCCAACCCCACAACACACAACCGGGTCTCAAGGGTCCTCTCACCCCAACCCCACAACACACAACCGGGTCTCAATGGTCCTCTCACCCCAACCCCACAACACACAACCGGGTCTCAAGGGTCCTCTCACCCCAACCCCACAACGCACGCTACTCATACCACTATTGGGCGACAGTCCGTGCCGTTGCCCAAAAGGCCGGAGAGATGAGCCGCTTTCAAGCGTACGAGCACCCAACCATCGGGCGCCAGTCCGTGCCGTTGCCCCCCCCGTGAGGCCGAAGAGACGAGGCACCGTCAAGTGTACTCATAAAACCACGAATCCTCCAAAAACAGCAGAAACGGTCGAACGAAAACTGTTAATCGGTCGACCGATCCTCACCTAGAGAACTGGCCCAACCGAAAAACTCGTCAATCGGTCGACCGGCAAAGGGGGCCCGGTCGACCGAAAAGCCCCAGTAAGAAAACGTTTTCGCAAACCAAACACCAACGGTCGACCGACCCAACACTCACGGTCGACCGAAAACCACCAGTACAAACCTCCAAACAAACGATCTTCACGGTCGACCGAAACAACACTACCGGTCGACCGGACAATAAGTTAACTTAAACGTCGGTCGGACGAAGTCAACGAGCGGTCGACCGTTTAGATGGTCAACTCCCCCAACCGACCTACAACAGTACTTGCGGTCGACCGGCAAAGGGGTCCCGGTCGACCGAAAAGCACCAGGACATCTTCCTCTTGTTAAAATTGCACAACCGGTAGACCGCCCAAGGGGCATCGTTCGACCGGTGCAAGGGAATCGCCCAAAAATACACTACGACCGGTCGACCGAACCCATACATCGGTCGACCGATTTTAGTGCAGAAACCGTTGTGCAGGTCCGACGAGCCAAAACGGCCTACCGTCGACCGCTCCCACTCCCACACTAAAGATAGGTGAGCTTGAAAGCAAGTTTGACATACCTTAAGGCTTGAAGAAGCCTTGGAAGAAACCACGGTGAGCGCCTTCTCGCGAAAAAGCTCGAACTCCGGTGAACCTCCGATCCCGAACTCTACGACGATTCCGGCGACTCCAACACTCTGATCCTCGCCTCTGCCAACACTGACGAAGCACAAGGGAGAGAGAGACGCGTGAGAAAGAGAGAGATCGTGAGAGAGGGAGAGAGTGAAGAGTGAGAGAGAGGGAGAGATCCAAACCTTATATACAAAACCCACATTCGATCTCAGCCGTCCATCTCAATCCACCACTAATCCTCTCCTAAACACCATTAGCACCATAAGCAAGGTTAGGATATTACAGAATATGTCACATAATACGAAGTAGTGTTAGATTGGTGTTATAGTAGCTCAAAATATTATATGCAAATTTATTCTTCTCCACCAATTAGTTATTACCTCTCCCATTTTCCTCCCTTTCCTCGTCCTTGTCCACCTCCAATAAGAAGATTAATCTTTAAGAGGTGGATGTCATGTTCCTTCTTTTGCCTTAAACTTGCGTCACTCCATTCCAATCGCTTCTTAAGATGTTTTATTTTTCAAAAAAAAAAAGACAAAGAAATTGTCTTCCGAATGCTCAACAAAAGCTAAAGTAAAAGAAAACCATTAGTTGTAGCTTTTGTTTATAATAAAATAAGTTTTTTGTAATACTTATAAAATCACATATTTTAGTTTCTTTTAGTTTTCTAACTTTTTGTTCATATCTCCATCAATAATGTGCTATTTTTCACCACATTCACCATTATTTTTTGTTTTGTTTTTCGCATTGATTTTCAAATATTACTCCTACATCTGATTTTATCAAAAAATTAATTTCAGATTTTTGTCCGATTTTGTAGCAAATGTTTATATTTCATGCAAATATGCTACACACTTGATGCATGTTTAAATCCAAATTTGTTACAAAGGTAGTATTTAGTTATATATAGAAAACAATGCAAAAAAATCAAAAAAATGTTGAATGTTTTGAAGTTCGTTGGGCCCATAGTTCAGACTTGCACAACGACAATCCGTAACATACCCTAATAAAAAATAGCAACTATGGCTAGATCAATTGGGAGATCCACTATCCTGAGATTTTCCTAACCAGAGATTGAGTCGCAACAGTTTCATTTGATGTTTAAGATATTTGAAGTTTAAAACGTGGTAATAGAATATATTAAAAAAAACCTGATAGAAGATTAGAGTAACATAGTTGACACGTAATAATTGATATATAAAATGACAGGTTAATTATAGTTTGCCTTCAATTATGTCTCGATTGTACTTTTCCTCGTTGAACTTTAAAACGAACAATTATTCCCTCTAACCCCCCCCCCCCCCCCCCCCCCCCCCCCAAACTCTAAGAAACCATTAGTTATTCACATATTTGTCGTTATTTTTTTATTTTCATCTTAATCACCTAACATACTTATAATCATAACTTTATGTTAAATTTCATATTAAATCCGAGGTCAAATACTCTCCGAATTCGGACCCTATTCAGTGCTAATCCAACCCAAATTCTTACAAAATATGAAATCTGATTTGATATGAACTTTGTATAACGTTAGGATTAGAAGTATGTTAGGCAAACTATACGGAAAAATAAAAAATAACAGGGGAAAACTAATGATTTCTTAAAGTTCAGAATGATAAAGTGTAATAAAATAGTAGTACAAGAGGGGGCGTTTGTCGCTTTTTAATTTTCAGGGGACAAAGTGAAATCTGGTCATAGTTATGAGAAATAAATTGTAATTAACCCTAAACATATTATTTTTCCAAATAATCCAAAGGTAAACAGTTTTTGAAAGTATCAAACTTTGACCACAAAGACACAAGATATTAGCAAAATAGTTCGTAGAGAATTTAGGCATGTAAGTCGAACTAGGACCATATTGGACCATGATTGAAATTGTACACCCTAACTATGGAACGAAGACTTGATCGTATCAGTGCCATCCTTCACTAAACCCAATGGTCGGTTCATTCAACGTTGAGATAACGATGACGATCCACCGGGTGGAGCCGGCACGAGAGGTTTATTAACTTAATATATATATATGTATATATATATATATATATATATGTATATATATATATGTATATATATATATATATGTATATATATATATATATATATATTCTAGTCAATTATTATCGTTAAACTCTATTTTTACTTACTCGATTTAGATCGTAATTTTAATGTAATTACAACTTATTTGTTTGAATTGTTTTTAGATAAATCAATATATATGATGACTTTTGTGTTTAGATATGTATGAATTATTGTTGAATGAGTTGAATTTGTATGAATGTCTGTTGAATGATAATTGAATTGGATGTGTATGAATAGCCAAGGAAACTCAGAACCCAGAAGAGCAAACAAGCTCTTTTGGGTTCTAGAAAAGACATACATCGACATACTATATCCATCGAAGAAAGTCCTGACGATTGGATGTACACCGACGGTACATATCCATCGGTGTATGTAACCAATATTTACCCCCGACAACACATATCCGTCAGTGTAGGTTTTATAACCGTCGGAGAACGTATTTGTCGATGTAACCTACATAGACAGATAGTTTTGTTGGTGTCTAGCACCGATGGATGATCCGTCGGTGTTCTCCGATCGCCGAAAGCAAGCGAAAAAATTTGACAGGATATTTCACGCCAAAAGTAACACCGACTGACTCTATCCATTGGTACATTCGTCGGAGTAGACATGCACCGACGCATGTAACTTCAATGAAGTCTTATCCGTCGGTTATTAACTACACTGACAGATGGTGATATTGACCGACAGATAGCTACCATCGGTCAAGCCGTGTATTGTTGTAGTGTTCCCGTTGGTTTTAGTTAATTGCATTAGTTGACACCAAAAAATTATATATTTTGATCTCAACTTTGGATTGCATCTTCTTCCCCATTAGTGTAGTTTTTTTTGATAAGACAGTAGAGTAAATTTAATATGTGATGGGCCTGTGGGAGATCGAGATCTGACTTGATCTAATGAAGGAGGGGAAAGAGACAGTGAGAGAGAGCTCACAAGAAGAAGGTAGAGATCTTGAAATCCTATATCTCGTCACACAAGAATGGAGGCAGAAACCCTAACTTGAATAATTAGGATTCCTTGGTGTATCTTGATATATAGGGAATGAGTACATAATTAGTTTAAGCTAACAAGCTTAACTCAGAGTATATCATCGATTACACTATTAATACAACTGTGTTTATATCACAACGCTAAGTAAATCTATTGGACGGTTGGCCCACTAAGAGATGGTCTCCAAGTTTGTGTGAGTTGGACTGCGTTGACTGGCAGGACCAGCATTATTGGACTGGGCCTGTGCTTCAATTCGTTTAGGGCTTATGGCCCACTATTTTAAGGACCTTAATTAGATAAAGGCCGCATTGTCAGGTTTCTTAAGAACACACTAAAAAGTGAACTTGTGCCTCTTGAAATGATTCTACAGTCACTCAGTCAGTATCACCTTCCCTAACAATGATTCAAACTAATCTCAAACCAAATTTCTAATAGAAGGATATTTGATTTCCAATCTAATGAAGATCAATTTTCCAATTCACATCATTGCTTAGGGTTAACGGTAATGATTCTACCATGGCATAAGGCTTACATCTGGGTTGAGTTCCTAATGTAGATTCCAAATATTGCAGAAGCAAATGGTGGTCAAAAGTACGGTCTCACTAAAAAGCTAATGAAGTAGTTGCTAAGAATTCGATCCCGTAGAAGCAATCAAACGAGGCAAACAACAAATAAGCATGCAACCACAATACACATTATTTTTACGTGAAAAACCATTACATAGGATATCACGGTCACCACACCGTTGTCTAATCCACTATATCTTCAAATGCTACATCAAGGGGAAGAGAGACACGAGTATTTATAGGAAAATCCTACCAAAATCCCAATCTTAGTGCAATCTACATCTTACATCAACAGTAGTTTAAAATTCTAGTTTGGCACTGACAACCCTTGGCATACATGTGTGACATGTTAACCATTTTGAAGTTTAAAATTCTTACTGGACTAAATTAATACATGAATATGTATAACATGGGCTGTAATCAATGCTATTTCATCCAATTCACAAAACAAGAGTTTCATGATCTAGTTTGCTCTATCTCATGTGCAATAGTTTCCTCTCTTGCCCCCACAAATCCCGCCAACTTCAAATATATTATAATAAAACTCCCAACCTTGGATCAACCAAACCAAATCATGGATTCGAAACCCCAAAACTGGAATCCATTAGTGTTTTTGGAAGGTGAAGTTGAAGATGGTAGAAGGGAGGTCTCTGGCGGAGACGCCGACTTGGTCAGTGGCCACCGTGACCACTGTCATGGTCGCCATTTGCTTCCTCGTCGAGAGATCCATCTCCCGTTTCGCCAAAGTTTGGATCTTTTTCGTGTTTTGGGTGTTGGGTAGGTGTTGGTTTTGGTTTTTGGCTTCTGGGTTTTGATTTTGGATTGTTTTGGTGTTGCAGTGGCTGAAGAAAACGAAGAGGAAGGCACTTCTCGCGTCGCTTAATAAGATAAGAGAAGGTTTGTTTCTGCGAATTGGACTTACTCATTTTGTTGTATGTAGGAAATATTTGAGTTTTATGAGTGTTTTTCGTTGCTTGGTAGAGTTTTGAGTTATGTTATTTATTTATTTTTGACATATACTTTTCATCAAGTTGGTGCTTTTATGGGTAAGTTTGTTTTTTTATGAGTAATTTATTTTGTGGAAAAGCTTTGTTTTTTTTATAATTTTGGGGTATAATAACGATTTTTGGTTATCCATTTCGTCAAGTTTGATGTTTTTGTGGTAAGAAAATGTTGCATTTTTACGAATAATTCTGTGGATTTTTTTTGTGATTGAAATTCAAAGGTTGGATTGGTAGAGTTGATCTTGCTTTTTATTTGATAAACATTTAAAATATATGATCCACTAATTTGGACCAATACGTGAGTCTAAAGCATTGGATTGATTATTATTCGTTGAGCTATTTGTAATTTGCTATTTGCTAACATTATATACAGCAAAAAACGTTCTAAGAAGAATCTGCAAAAACCCAATCTTCTAATATGCTACATCTACGATATCAAAAAATGTAGAGACGATTTTACACTAGTTCATAGCGTAGGCATAAAAAATGAGATTTTGTAATGACATAAGCATGAATAAAAAAAATCATAAAATACCAAAATAAATATGAATCCAACGATAACGCAAGCATAAAACATGTGCTTTTCAGTGGCATGGATACAAAAAAAACCCTAAAAAGAATGACCCTCTAAAACCACATTAGGTTTGGATGTGAAACTTGTTTAGGATTTTGGCTTAGCAATTCAAGCTCGATATTGTTCTTGTAAGAAATTGGATTTCTGTGGAATTCCATATCGGGTTGGGTTGAAACAGTTTGATGTTGATTGGTATCATATCGTTACTGTATTTATTCCTAGAAGATGTTGGATTTTACGTAAATGATGTTGCTCCCTTGCTTGGTTTTGTATTTTCAGGTTTGTTGTTGAGACTTGGCTTAGCCATCTTACCAAATTGATTTTTTGTTGTTGTTGAAAATATTGATATTGTTTAATGTTGGTTTGGACTTGCAGAGTTGATGTTGCTTGGAATCATATCTTTGATGCTCAGCCAGACTGAGAGGAAGATATCTGAGATTTGCGTGTCTTCTTCCCTCTTCAGCAGTAGTTTCTACATTTGTTCGACCGAAGATTTCCCCTCTGAAAATCTTTTTGCACATCCAGAGGCTTCAAACCATACCAATTCCATTGTCCACAGATCGCTTTTAGAAGCCCATCACCACTGCAGTGAGGTGACATTTCGCTTTTAGAACTCTCATGAAGTCCGAGTCTAGTCTATCACCTATGAGTTTATTGTCCCATAACACCCACTTATTGCCACAGAAATTAAGTTTATTGGTTATTGTAGTAGTAGACTCATGTATTGTTACTCCAGGGTCACGAGCCGTTTGTCTCATTAGAAGGCCTCGAGCAGCTACACAGGTTCTTGTTCATTCTCGGGATTACGCACGTTCTTTACAGTTGTATAACGGTCGTTTTGTCGATGATTAAGGTACGTAAATTTACTTTCATTTGTAGTTTTCAGTTTTAATATTTTGTTGTGAAGACATTTGTTTATATGCTATAATTGAAATGCAGATTTATAGTTGGAGGAAGTGGGAAGATCAAGCATACCCTCTATCACCCGACGATTTGCAAGGTAATTTTCACTTGCACATTTTGAAGTGAAAGATTGGTTTCACTTGAACTAATGTCATTTTTGGTTGTTTTTCTTCTTCTTTTGGTTTTTTTAGCGAGAAAAAACAGATCCATGAGAAGGCAACCAACCTTTGTTTTTCGACAAGCGTCTCATCCATGGAGTAAGAGCAAAATTCTTATATGGATGGTAAACATCACCCACCTTCAACGAATTTTAAGTTGTTAAAAAACTTTTTGGTGATAATGTAAAATTGTTAATTTGACAGCGAGAATTCTAGTGCAGTCAAAAGTAATTTTGAGGTTTTTAGCTGCAATTAGCTATAACTCTTGAGAAGGAAAATTCAAATGATTTTTTTTATCGGAATATGAAATACAGGCATGTTAGTGATTTGAAATATCTTCCTTGTGCAGCTTTGTTTTGTTCGCCAATTCAAGGGTTCTATAGCGAAATCAGATTACATGGCCTTGCGTTTGGGATTTATAGCAGTATGAATCTTCACCTTTTCAATCTTTATTTTCCTTAGTACTATTTCCTGACTTCAGAACTTCTCTCAATGTAATATTAACTTATTTTCAAACAATTTTGATTAATGTATGAACAATGTAATGCTTAAGTTAGAATTAGACCTTCCAACTCTGGCTCAAGGTCGAAGTTCGACTCATTTTTTACTCGAAAATGATCAAATTAGTTGAAACATGAAAAAATCTCATAACTTAAAGTTTTAAATGAACAGGCTCGAGCTCCAAAAATCTCGACCTCGGCTTGAAAACTCGACTTGAAGTTTATTTGGTTATTTTTGTACATATATAGCAATATAATACATACTCAAGACTCAGAAATTTGATTTGACACAACCAGTTTACTTTCCTAGTTGGAATTCTAGTTCATGTTAATGAAGTTTTACTTGTCCCAATTTGTGTTCTTTCAGAACCACAAGTTGCCGGTTTCTTACAATTTTCATAATTACATGGTAAGGAGCATGGAAGATGAATTTCACGGGAGTATCGGAATAAGGTACATCGACATATACTTGACTTTAATTTTCGACGTTCTGAATTTATTTGGTAGCTTCATGATTAATCAAAATTCAGTCCTTTGAAGCACTGATTAATTTTTCTGGTTGTGTTTCAGCTGGCCACTTTGGATCTACGCAATAGTTTGCATATTTGTCAACATCCATGGTATTTATTTTTAAAAAAAAAGATCAGACTGATGCAATTCTTATATTGAAATCCAACATATTTCTCCTTTCTGTTCGCAGGACTAAATATCTACTTTTGGTTGTCATTTATCCCTGCCATTGTAAGTTTGTACCTTAACTTCATTTACACTTGCCTCAAATTTAGTTTATCATTCATTCATGTCTTTTCATCTGTTCTCAAAGATGGTTATGATGGTGGGGACCAAATTACGACATGTCGTGGTTAATTTAGCGCTTGATGTCGAGGGAGCAAGAGGGCCTCTAGTTGGAAATCAACTAAAGCCGAGAGACGATCTCTTCTGGTTTGGAAAGCCCGAATTAATGTTATGGTTAATACAGTTCATCTCATTTCAGGTGATATATATGTTGGTTAATCAGGATATCTGACATAAAACACACTCCTTTCTAATGTATTTTCTTGTTCGCAGAACGCGTTCGAAATGGCAACATTTATCTGGTCCTTGGTAAGAGTCACTTGTTTAGCAATTAATATTTGACTTTCCAAATTTTCATCCCTTAATTGAGACATTGGTATGTTTTTATTTTGTTTTCAGATTAGCATTGTCATTCTTGATCATAACGATTATTCAATTATGTCTCATAATCTTGTGAGTTATTGCATTTATTAACATTTACTTTTTGTGTCTCACAATCGACTTCCAGTCGGATTTGGATGTACCAGCGTGTTTCATGAAGAATCGTGCAATGATTGTCATCCGTTTATCATGCGGGTATTTTACTTGATATCTTCCACTAATACATATTCATTTGATTCTTTTAGATGGAATTGTGTTTACGATTTTGTGGTTGGATTAAAAGATGATAAATGGCTTTTGAACTTGTTATGATCAATGCAGTGTGTTGGTTCAAATTTGGTGCAGCTACTGCACCTTACCTCTGAATGTGCTAATCACACAGGTACTATTAAATTCCCATTCAAAAAGTTTTATTAATCTGTCTTTGGTCTAAGTTCTATTAATATGGTTGATTACTTGCTATATATGGCGGGAAAATAACTGAAAAAAAATGCTAGTTATGATGTTAATCCATTGGTTGTAGATGGGATCCAAGTTCAAGAAATCGTTGATCTCCGAAAATGTGAGGGAGTCACTTCACAGTTGGTGCAAAAGAATAAAGAAGAAGTCGAAGCACAATCCTCATCTCACTCCAACAAGATCTCCTTATTCGGTAGGGTCTCTTACAGACCACGACGGCGACGAGACCACCACAATTGGCACTCTATCGCGGAGCTCATCCATCGCTTCGCTCGACAATGCATCTGAAACTCCTGCTAGAGACTCGTGTGTGTTTGAGGGGCCGCGACAATCTTAAGTTTGATTTTTTTTTCATTTCTCATAACATACCTTGTCATATTTTTTTCAAAACTTGTTGAAGACATTCTCAATGAAGAACATAATTTGCAAATGCTAGAGATGACTTTCGTTTCTTGAATTGTGATGGGCGATTGTTAAGTGTTCATGTGTGCCCACAACGTAAAGACTCTGGATTTATGGTAGCGATTTATACCTTATTCTTTAGATGCCATATCTACCATCAATAATTAAACAAGTCAACATGGAGTCAAACAAAACATGTCCAATCAAATAGTAATTTACCACATGTCAACGTGTATAATTATTCATCTATATAAATTTTTGTTTCATTAATGGAAAGGGTTGGATATTTTTCAAGTAAAGAAAATTAAAGCTAATAATAAAGGATTAATATAATTTAGACTTTTTTAGTAGCAAAATATGATTATGATAAAAATATCTACAGAAGTATGCCTCTCCCTTTTGCATGAAAAGTGAGACAATTTACTAGAAAAAGAACTTCATAACCCAATTGAGAAGTTCTCTGAATAACCGACATCAAATCAAACAATATATCAGTTACTTATGATATCATTATTACCAGTTACTTATTATATCATTATATACAACATATTTCAAGAGGACTTTAATATAAGAAAACACAATGAAGAACTTAAGGGGATGATTTGGATGCAAAAAAAAATTGAAAATGAAAACTAAAAAAATGTATAACTTTTTCATTGAAAATTTTAGATAAAAACTATTTAGACAAAATAGTTTATAAGTGCACCTTGTTAAAAAGGGATAAGTGGAAATAAAAACAAAATATTTGTGCAAAAAGGTCAGTAAATAAAAACTACTTTAGCGAAATATTTTCATATAAAAAAATTCATGAATATTTTGATATCAAAAAATTAAAATCAACACAATAATAATTTTTAAAAGGATATCTACACAAAATGATCATAAAATTCGATCAAACTTAAGGACATCTTGACTTATGAATTCGTGAATATTTTGATATAAAATAATTAACATGAACACAACAGTAAATTCTAGGGATATTTATGCAAAACGACAGAAATCATTGACCAAAACTTGAGGACATACATAATTTACAAGTTACCAATAGTTTTAAAAGGGATGTTCCAATTTACATCATTGCTTAGGGCTAAAATGGCAAAGACACCACTGTGTCGTAAGGTTTGTAGGGGGTTGAGTGCCTAATGTAGATTCCAACTATTGTAGCACGAAGCGTGGTTTTTTAGGTAAAGCGCCATTATGGCTATTTCTAATGAAAAGTGATTGGAAAGTAAAATGATGGTCAAAAGTATGATCTTGCTAAAAAGCTAATGAAGTCTAGTTTGATTCTAGTTTAGCAATAATAATCCCTTGGCGTATATTTGTCACATGACCATTTTGAAGTTCGAAATTCCTACAGCTGCTGGACTAAATTAACAAGGAGTGACGGAAGTGGTAATTAATCTATGATCCATTACATGCATATATGTAAATTGAGTAGAGCAAGCTATCGAGCTTTGCTCGAGAAAGTCTTGCTTGTGTTATAATCGTTAAATTTATCGAATGCAAATTCTAACTCATTTAAGGTCATTAAGAGACTACCTAATCTAGGTTCTGGTAAGTGAAAACCCACATATTTGGAGTGAAAAGTCAAGCTTAAGCTGACTTTATTAGGCAAAAGAATGACGTTTATCTATGAGTTCAGAGAAATAATTGCTCACCTAATTGACCCTCCAAGTCAGACCAACATTAACGGGTCGTCCCGCCTGACGACCCCCGATGACCTGGTCATCCGGGCCGGGTCGTCCAACCCGGACGCGCCACACGGTGCGTCCGGGTTGGTTTTATTTTTGTTTTATTTTAGCCGTTTTTTTAAAATTGTGTTGAATATTTTTTTAAAATGTTAGATTTATTTATTTGTTGTAGATGTTGGGTTTAATTATTATTTGGTAAAAGATGATGCGGAGGAAAGATATAGGTTGTGGTGGATTGTGGTTAAGAGGTGAATAATGTAGGAAAGAAAAGAAAGTGGGTTGGGAAGAAAGGAAACTGAGTAGGTCGGCACAGTCTGATTCCCAGGTCTACCAACAAGTAGGCCTCAAAACTACTTTTTTGTTTCATTCCCTTTAGATTTGGGCTTGGAAAAGAGCTTTCACCTTGTTTGGTTTTAAAGTGGTTTCTGAAATGAGTCTCATTTGTTAGTTGTTACCAATATACTTGGGGTCTTTTGGATACCCTTGCTTTCAGCTTCTCAAACGTGGGCTTTTGGCTACTCTTCCACGCCTACGTACTCTTGATGTAGCTTCTAGAATATAACTACAAAAATACCTAAACATCAAAAGCTCACCTCAACAAGCTCCAAAAGTAGGCCTGGGAAACGTGTTGTGCCGTGTTGTGCCATAACATGCCCCAGTCGCGCTGCCGCTGCGAAGCAGGACCCGGGGGTGTCGGGTCGGGTTTTCCTTGGTCGAGGCGGGTCAGCTTTTGATTTTCTGGTTGTTTTAATTTGAAGTAAGTATACAATCACAATTAAATTAACAAAACACACAAACACAAATTATTTCCCCCCAAACTAACTAATTTATTTTATTAATAATTATTGACTCAAATCCAGAAACAATATAATGGTTACATATTAAAAAAAACCATAGGCTAACTAAGCCTAATGAGTAACAAAACCCCCTAAGGGGTATTAGGAAAAAAATACTCTTTTAACAGAATGATTTAGCTAAATGACTAAATCATCTTCATCGTCGTTGTTGTCGTGAATATTCATGTTTTGCATTCTGTTCGTAACGTTAATCCAATCTGTTAAGCATACGCTCATCTCGATTGTTTTATCAGATAAGATTTGTCTAATGTCAGACAAGACCCGTTTACCTGAACTAAAAGCAGCCTCCGACGCTACAGTTGACCTCGGAGGACATAATAAGTCTCGTGCCATTAATAAGACTAATGGAAACCTACCTGAGTTCTTTCTCCACCGATTTAAAACATCAAAAGCTTTTAATTTGGCAGTAGTCAAGTACATTTCATAGTGTGAATATCCCGTCAATTCATTTTGTGTTTCAAGTTGCACTAATTTTAATTTTTCTTGACTCAACAAATTCTATTAGGAGTCATCATCTTCTGGATCCATTGTAGTTGCAGATGGTTGTGATGATGAACTAGGGACATTTGAACTCATTTGCTTTACATTGTTTGGTCTTTGATATTCTTCCAAATATTTATTTACCAAAGACCTACATCTAAATGTCTTTGGAATTTTTCATAATTCATATTATCTAAATTCTTCAAGAAAACTTGTAAACCACTAATGTTAAATCCAGGATCCATAATAAAAGCCAAACAAAAACTAAACGGAGGAGGATTCCAATATTTATTAAAGTTAGAATCCATTACCTTTAAAATTCAATAAACCCAGGATTTCGCCTATATTTCTCAAATACTCTAGTAATTGGAAGTAAGTCATAGATAAATATGTTAGAGGTGAGGTAATATTGTCCATTTAATCTAGTAGTGAATGTGAAAAAATGTTTTAAAAAACTTAACATAATTTTACAATTATACAAATATAAATCGGTTAACTCACACTCTTTTTGTTTTTCGTTATAAATGGTTGAAATCGCAAGATTATAAGGATAACAACATGTTAACATTACATATGTAGAATTACATCTATGGGGGACATCTAATTTAAATTTCCTAGGTTTAACATCATTATATGTACATAATTCTCTAAAATCCTGATATCTAGATGTATTACTGCAACATACATAGACATCTGCATTCCTAACATTTTCTAAGTAAGGTTTAATTATGCTAAGTCTATCTTGTACAACCAAGTTCAAAGTATGACAAACACATCTAATATGAAAGACTAAACCATCTACAGGTGGATGACAATAATTTATAAGCATTTGTATTGCTGAACTGTTATTAGTAGAATTATCAAATGCAATTGCGCAAACTTTATTTTCAAGAGTATTAGCTACCAAGACATCTTTAATATGATTAAATATAACCTTCGTAGTGTATGGATGCAAAATAGGTAAAAATGAAATAATTTTTTTATTTAAACACCATGAATCATCTAGATAATGAGCAGTTACGCAACAGTAAGGATAATTATTTGGACTGATTCAAACATTACTAGTTAATGCTATCATATTATTCATTAACGAAAAATAACTAATCATGTGTTCTTTTTTTACCGAATTTATCAAATGTAATATTTTTAAGTGTTCTTCTAGAAATGGTTTAAATTCACATATGCTAAATGGTAGTTCATCTTTAATTATGAAATCAAGAATTATCTCTCTATTTTAATTGGATAATATCTTCTGGAATTTAAAGTTCCACTAGATGTGTCTAACACCGATTGACCTGAATCCACTTCCAATGCTAAATTATTCTTAACTTTACATACAAGTAAATGTCTACTTAGATGATTGGTTCCTCCACTTGACTTAGCTTAATATACGTGACCACAATGTTTACAAGTAGCAGTTGGTTTACCATCAGCAGTTCGTCCTTCATCAAAATCATTCCATACTGGATGTCTTTTTCTTAGTCTTTTTTCCCTTAGTTATATGTGGATTAATAGGAGAGGGAGGTGAGTTATCATTATCTTCAAAATCAGACGTTAAAGTCATTAAAATTACTAAATATGCAAACAAAAATTGATTTTTTCATAAATGAGAAAGTCATGATAATGATTGATGAACTCAAATCAACTACTAAATGTTGGCTTTTAGGCCTTAATCCATGTTTTGATGATTTAATCAACATAATCTTAATAATAATAATCAATGTAGAGTAGCACACGTATTGCATAACATATATATTACTTTGTGCTAACATCTACAGGTGATCAAGACTCAGGAAGAAATGAATTCAAGTCAAGACATGTAATCAATCTATTGAAGACATGTAATTTTGTATTTCATTTGAGTCTTAGGAATCTATGTAATATTGAGCATACAATAGTTAAAATTCATTCACATAGACACTATGTTCTTTATAGAAGTCACACACAAAACCTCAGATTATTTGGACTTCAATAGGTCACTCAAACTTAGACCGAAAATCACTAAACCAAACCTGAACTGCCTGTGCAATTTCGGTCGTCCAAACCACCTTCGTTCGACCAATTGATCTTTGAACTAGTAGTGATTTTAACTGCTCGACCGGTTGACCGTCTACATGTGTCATTTGACCGTTAGACTTGTCGTATTATACCAATGGTCGTATTCACATTTTTGCCCATACCCCAGAAATATATTTGACCACTGGTCGACCGTGGACCTAGTTTCAGTCGACCGAACTTAGAACTCTCTTGAACCCCATAGTGCCAATTTTTATCAGTCAATCGAATAAACCTTTTTGTTCGATCGACTGTCTCTAGACTTTCCTGGACAATAATTTTGGACTGCCTAATCGGTCGACTGTTTCACCTTTGGTTTGACCGTTTACTTAAGTTATAGCCTTGTTCGTTCGACCGCCCCTTGTTCGGTCGACCGTTTATTTCTGGAACTGTCTGGATGCGATTTCTAAACAGATTCCGGTCGACCGTTTTACCCGTGTCGGTCGACCGAACTTAACCAGAACTTTGACCTGTGGTTTTCTATTTTGTATTTCTCACACATTGTTCTACCACTTTTGTCACAACGACTATAATGCCTTAAGGGCTTATAAATAGAGGATTGAACACATTGCTTAGATTACTCTCCTACACACAATTGTCCAATACATTAGAGAGAAGTCTCCAAATCCCAAAAGCTCCAACATTACACTCTAAGCCTAAATTCTACACCTTTGATCACATCTAAATCTTACTCAAAGTGTGTTCAAGCTAGAGAGTGTTGTCCACTCAAGTTCATTTGTAAAAAGAGTAAAGGCTCCGGTGAAAGCCCGAAGCATCCTTCTCGGATTGTGAGAAGAGGATTTCAAGCTAGGCGAGAGTTGTTCTCTAGCTTGAAGATTGTAAGGTGTTGTCTCTCGGCCCGGAACGGGGAGCAGATAGTGAAGTCGTGAGCGGAGCTCGTGCAGTCAAGCGCCGCTTCCAAGAGAGGAAGTAGGTGGAATGCCGAACCTCTATGAAAATCCTCGTGTCCATTGTGGTTTGCATAATTTCTTCTTCTTAAATTGCTTGCTTGTTTAAATTCGATATGTTGTGCATGTTTGTTTGTTAAGCAAGTAGAGATTAAGCTTAAAATTGATTAGATTTAGTGACTCACATTGATCCTACACTAAAAAGATTAGAAAAGCCTGGGAAGTGAAGAGCGGAGGAGTAGCAAAATCGGCGGTCAACGGTTAGCTTGTAACTTTAGGCTTCACACTTTAGCTTAAACTCGATCTGTCTCCACCAAAATCAAAGCAATTAGAGAGAGTAGATAAAATTTGGAGAGATTTGGAAGAAGAGTAGGATTTTGTGTGAGGAAAATGAGAAGGGTTAGCGGGTTTATATAGGGAGGAGGGGATGGTGTTATGGTAATTTTATTTTAAAAACATGCAACGGCTCTAAGAGTCGTTGCGTGATGACGTCAGCATTGGGCTACAATGCCATGCGACACGACCCGTTACTGAGGTCTGTCGTTAACTTAAATATTTGAGTTACCTCTCAAGCGTCATGGGGATGAATGCGATTTTCCCCTAACTACAAACACTTATGAGCAATAGCCAAACAAACCCTTAATATTTTGGTACATGATTCTTAGTTCATAAGAACATTGAATGAGTTCGATGTAGCTAGTTTCGCAATGATTCTTAGTTAAAATTTTCCGAAGGAGTCATGATGGTACATGATTCCATTAAAACATCGAGGGACAAAGGTTTAAATGCAAATAGACGAAAGACACAAAAACAAACACAAAACCCAACATATTGGGTTCACAAGGGGTTCACAAGGTAACAAGATATGTATTATGCGCTACAAAAGGAATCATCACAACTTCAAGAACGGTCTTCACCAATGTCATGCATGACAACAAAATGCATGTTGGAGCTTGAACAAACCTTGAATCAGCTTGGTATCTCGAAGACAAGCCAAAACTAGGTTGATTAGTAGCATGCACAAGAGCTTGATAACCATCGACATCTAAAATTTACCCTCAAAACACACCAAACACAACACCGGATAAACACCCAAAGAGGACTCCCACGCTCATACGGGCACAAAAACACCCAACACGGGTATAATATGTTGCAAAGTTAACTTCTCCGAATCCACGCTTAAGAGTTGAGAATAAAGACATATAACCTGTTTGTAACCCTTATTAACACTCAAACAAAAACAACACTGAAGGAGGAAGAGAAGAGGTGGAAAAGCCAAACCAGAGACTCTACAAATTGCTTCTTAAAAAATATTTCAAGATGTAAAGACACTACTTTAGCCAATAGAAATAGGCGTGTTAATTGGGTCGGGTATTACCCATTCACTTGTCCCATTTAATAAGAGGATACGAGTACGGGTACAATTTTTGTACTCATTTAAAAAATTATACCCATTTACTCATACCCGTTTTAGCTGTTTTATAAATAGGGCGGGTACGAGTATACCTCTACCTATACCCATTTAATTATTTAATTAGTATATAATTTAATATATAATTTATAGTTATAAGAATTATTATTTTTTGATTTTTGTAGGCAAAAGTGGCTGTTACGAGGCATGATTGTGAGAAACTTGGTGATTTATCATCGTTTTGGCTTAATTCTTAATCTCAAAAATCGTAAATTTAGCATATTTTTTGCTTAAATCATTCTCATCCGATGATTAGATTCTTCCAAGTTGTGTTTTGTTAGCAAAAATACGCATTTTGTTAGCAAAAATTATACACCCAATACCGTTATACCTGCTCCGTACCCTTTATTAAATGGGTATGGGATGGGTACGAGTACAACAATATTTAAATGGGTATATACTCATACCCATTGAGTTAGGCGGGTATGACCATACTTACCCCATACCCATCCCGTTTACAATCCTAACTAGAACCAAGTGCGGATCGAGATTGAGGTGACGTGAACTTCCTTTGAGTTCTTAATATCGATGTCAATGCATTAGTTATATTTATTAGGGTGTCTACCGTAATAAGTCACAAAAGTAGTGGTAGTGTGCTTGTTGGGTGGATGTATTGTAAGTAGAGGTGGGTACGGGGCCGACCCGAGCCTAAAGGAAATTAACATGCCGAGCCTGTTTAAAATGCACCAACGGCTCTTAGAGTCGTTGGACTTAATTTTTTATTTTACTGTGCTTACGTCAGCACATTAAAACCAACGACTATTTTAGCCATTGAGAGTGTTTTTAATTACAAAAATCGCATCTACTGACGTCAGCACAGTAAAACCAAATCTCTTTTAGCCACAGGGAGTTTTTTTAATTAAAAAAATCTGATCCATTAATTACGAAAATGCCAATACAAAAAATCTATGTAACCCCCCACTCCCATTACATTCATTTCTTCACACTAATTCTTCTTCTTCTTCTTCTTCTCTTCCAAATTTCATTCTTCTTAAATCATTCATTAAGTTTTCTCATTCTACTACAAGTGGGTCGAGATGTCGAGTTTGAGCAAAAGCCTAAATTGCTGCCTAATTTCGTCCGGTTTCGCGACATGCTGACACAATCTTCTCCATTTCTTGCCTTTTAGTTTGCATTTCTTTACCTTTTTAGTTTATTTAGTATAACTAGTTTATTTGAGTTAATTATCATGAATTTATCATTGGTTAGAAATTTTAGATTTTTGTTTGCTTACTTTTAATTTCCATGGCATCCGACCCATCAATTAATTCATCACCTAAACCTGAGGGGGTTAGGGGGTTAGTAATCCACTTGTTAGTGCATCAAGTAGAAGCAAAAGTACTAGTAGAAGAACTAGTCAAGTTTGATTTTTAATTTTGACATATCACAAGATAAAAATTGGAAAGAATGGGCTATATGTAAAATATGTGGTGTTCAACTTACTGCAACTGATAGTCAAGGAACTACTCATCTGACTAGACATGCAAAAAAATTTAAACTTAGGAATGTTGGAGCATCTAATTCACAACAATCTATTTTATACTCTAGTTTTGTAACACTAAAAACTAAGAAGTACGATCCAATAAAAGGTAGAGATGTAAATGTTGATTATATAATTAGAGATGAATTACCATTTAGCCAAGTTGAATCTCCAAATCTTAAAAAGGCATTTACTTACCATAATCCACAATTTCAACCATTTTGCCGAACACACATTAGGGGTTGCTGCAACTACAAAATATGTTAAGGGGAAATAGACTTAATTAATACATTTGCATCAATGTCTTATAAGATAGCATTAACAAGTGATATTTTGACTTCAGAATCTGACTTTCCTTTTTGCCGCATAATTGCTCATTTTTTAGATAATTCATGAGTTTTACAAAAAAATATTATCTCTTATGCACCGATTTTTCTCCCACATAATAACAAATAAAATTTGTGCAAATTCTTTTGACAATGCTAGTAATAACTCTGGAGCAGTAAAATGACTTGTAACATTATGTAATTCACCCTTAGATGGTATTCTTTTTAATATTAGATATGTTTGTCATGTTTTAAACATAATTGTACAAGATGGACTTGAAATAATAATACAATATTTTCAAAATATTAGAGATGCTATCACCTATTTAGGTAGTAATAGTACATATAGATAGCGAAAATTTAGAGAATTGTTCTCTAGTAACGATTTTAAACCTAGAAAATTTAAATTAGACGTCCCTCATAGATGAAATTCTACTTATGAAATGTTGAAATGTTGTTTTCCTTATAAATATTTAATTACAGTTTTTTATATTGAAAAACAAAATGATAGAATCTTAACTAATCTTGAGTGTGAAAATTGTAAAATTATGTTAGATTTTTTGAAACATTTTTTTCAAATTCATAAACACATTAAGTGGAACATATTACACAACTTCTAACTTATTAATATCTGAATTATTTCTAATTACTAAAGTATTTAACAAATCTTGGAATAATGATAGTTTTGTAGAAATTATAATCTAATTGAGGCTAAGTTTAATAAATATTGGAAACCTCCACCATTATTTTTTTGTTTAGCTTTTGGCATGGATCTTAGATTTAGAATGACCGGTTTACAAATTTATTTAGAAACTATTTTTGAAAACATGAATTATGAAGGTTGTGAAGATTACTTCAAACATATTAAAACTCACTATAATAAATATTTTAGTTTATATGAACGATTAAATAATGTTAATCAAATGAGCTCAAACATTGGTAGTTCATCATCACGTCAACAGTACCTACTTTTGGATGAAGATAATGATGATGAAAAGTTTCAATGGAATTGGTTAAATCTAAAAAGATTAAGATTAGAACAAACTGAATCACATAACGATTTAGCTGCATATTTAAATATGGATATGTACTTAACTACTGCAGATTGCAAATCTTTTGATGTTTTAAACTGGTGGAGATCTAACTATGCAAGATTTCCAATAGTTTCTTTATTAGCACGCGATTACTAACTCCTCTGGTGTCAACTGCCATTTAGCGCAGGTAAACGAGTTTTGACCGATAAGAGGCGTAGCACATCCGCTAAATCACTAGAGACAAGTGTTTGCTTGAAGGGTCGGTTGAACGTGGAAGAGAGAAAGCAGAACATGCAAATCAATGAGATCACTGACGAAGACGAATAAACTATCTACAATTGTAATTGTAATGCTTAATACATTAGAAATTGTATCATTGTATGTAATTTATGGTTAATAAAATTTCACTATCGGTTGGGATGAGTAGACGGGGTAGTCGTTGAGACAATGACGTCGATGAATCGAGTATTTTGTTGAAATTCTAATTTGATAGTATTTTTATTGAAAATTTATAAGTTACGACATTTATATGAATATATGCAAATTTGATCAATACGACCTGAACTCAATCGAACTTGATTTGACCCGACCGGTCGGGCCTACCACTGTGCCTGGCCCGTCTGGCCTAGCATGTTTGGCCCGCCAGGCCGAGTCCGACGCGACGCCCTTGAAACGGGCCGGAGCCGGTCCGTTTAACTATACGGGCCTAACCCGATACCCACCTTTAATTGTAAGTTTCAGAGGTAGTGCAAGTGTAGGGTTCTTTATTTATTTTATACAAAATTTTCATACAATTAACTCACCCAACAGATTGTAACAACGTTGTTCGTTCTTTAAAAATATAAATATTAACTTGTTTCAAGTAACTACTGTTTTACATCAGTGACAATTTTTTTCTTTATCTATTTTATACAACATTTTCAAATAATTAACTGTAACTATTATTCGTCGCCCCCAAACTACTTAAATCGCCCGTCTAATTACCATTTTGTCATTCACAATTCATTTAATACTCATTTCGTTCCGTCTCTTAAACTAAGGATTTTGTTTACGTTTTCCTCACTTTACCAGTACCAACCCAACGAAAATGTCTGGCGAATCGTCTGGATCCGGTGATGTGAGCCTAGCAAAAAAAATCGTACCGGGCGTCTGTGTAAGTCGTCGCCCCATGGTGGGGGTGTCTGGCTTGGACGACCCCCAAGGGGGGGGGGCATTTTACCCAGCCGCCTCCCCCATGGGGCGAGGCGTTTTATCAAGACGACCGTCCAAAAAAAATCTTAAATTTGTACGGTGTGTTATCTCAAATCATTTGAGATTCTGTTGCAAGATTTCGGTGCTAACGGGTTCGATTACAATGAGTTTTTTTACAAGTGATGAAGATTCAAAAATTTCCAGATCCAACAATTTCAAAATCCAAAAAAAATCCCAGGGGGCGCTGCTGCCCCTTGCCACCCCGATCGACCTATCAATGTGGTATTTGGTAAAACTTCCCAACTTACAAAAACTCAATGTAATCAACCTCATTAATACCAAAATCTTGGAACAGAACCAGAAATAATTTGAGATAACACACCGTATATTTTTTAGATATTTTATTAAAAAAATAGGGGTGTCTTTGCCATACGCCACCCCCATGGGGCAGATGTCTGGAAAAAACACATTCCCCATGGAGGAGCGGCTCCGGCGGACGCCCCCTAATTTTATTTTTTTATTTTTTACTAAAAAGAAGTTTGACATTTTACTAGATTCGAATACACCGGAACGTCCGTTTTCTTCTTTCCAGACCTCCGAAACATTGTTTTTGATATTTATGTGAGGAAGATGAAGAGATGGGGGTGGTAGGAGATTGAAATTAATATATATAAGTAGAAATGAGAGAAAGTAAAATGGTAATTCACACAGGCGATTTAAGTAATTGATGAGAATTAAATTTATACCGCAAGTGCACGACGTCAATGAAGACGTGGCAAGTACGGGTCGAACACAAGGAGGGAGAGATATTGTTATTTGTGTGATTTTCGAGTTAAGGGAAGAAATATGGAGAAAACATAATTTTGGTTTGAGATTTTTGGTTTTTGATTTCTAAGGCAAGAACAACAAAAACAAATTAAGAATAAAGCAAAGAAGGGTGAGAGTCCAGCGGGTGGAGGTTTAGATGTCGGGTTTTGTTTAGAGAAATCAGAAACTTATAATAAATTATATTAGTTATAAAGCATTACATGATAAATGATTTAACACAAACTCATGTAATCAAAATATCCTAGCACGAAATTAGAATAATAACCTCATTCTTCTTCTCATCACCCTAAATCCGTCACCCCCACCCTTTGGAGAGAGTTAGAAACTCATGGATGAGGGAAGGAGAATGGGTCCTAGAGAAATTACAAAATAAACTAAAAACACAAGATAAAACAAGAAAACTTTATTACTAAATTATGGAATAAAAAAATAAGAACATCCTCTACAACATCGTTTCGGGGCTATTTATAGTCGATACAAGGGACCTAGGTATAAAATAGGAAAGTACACGTGGCGAGACACGACTGGGAAAAATCTGAAGCCACGGATCCACAAGGGGGCGGCGTTTCCGCCGCACATTACATGTGATGTGCGGCGGATTCGCCTCAAGAATGTGTCTGATTCGATCCGGATTTTTCCTGCGTGTTTATGGTATGATTTAAATGTCTTTTGCGCATCCAGATGATTTCTTTCCTTTGTTTTGAGCTCCGAATTAATTCTTTGTATATTTGGAGATCCAAATTGATTTTTTAGAACTTCTCCAAAATAATATTTTGGTCCTTGCAGTCGGGTCCTTGGCTTTTTGCAATTAAGTCCCTGGCTACTTTTGTGCTTAAGTCCTTGGCATTTTTGTAATTAGGTCTTTGAATGCTTTTATGCTTGGATGGACTTCCATTTGAATCCCGATAATCTTGAACTTGGTCTTTATGACAGGAATGAGTCTCTTGCACGCATTTATGCTCGGGATATGGGTAATTTGCATTCAGGTCCCTGTATTCTGTAAATAAGACTAAACACATACCTTAGTAGCATTTATTGATATAAAATTAATCTAAATGAAAGACATATGATGCAATGTATGCAATGCATCAGTAATTTTCCGGAGACGAATAACAATTCATATAATTAATCACCCAACAGATCGTAGGGGTGTTCTCCATATTTTAAAAATATAAAAATTAACTTGTCTCAAATAAATATTGTTTTCTAAGGTCATAGATAATTTTAATTTTGAAAAGAAAAACTTATATTGTTCTTGTCCTTAAATTGACATTAGGTCAATGGTTCCCACCTATGTTCAATTACGGATCCGCCCTGTCTTCCATCTCTACTACTGATACTCTAGCACTTGGGATCCATTAATTTATTAAACTAATCAAAATTGACTTTTTATTTAACGTTATTTAGAAGGATTTACGTTTTAAGTATTACCCAACTCTATTTTTCAAGAGAAAGTTGTACAAGTAGGATCGACTGTGTCTTAATATTAGTCTAAAGGGGGAGGATGGGTGAATAGAATAATCGAGTTCTTTTAATAATTATTGCAAATTAAAAGCTAGAACAATTAAACAAGTGATAGAAATATGCAAACCACAACACAGAAGTATGGTGGTTTGGATCCAACCACCGGATCCTAGTCCTCTCTTACAAATTGCTCTTCCTCGAGCAACTTCGCGTCATCCACTAATCTGATCTCCGTTGCGGGCCAAGATCACGTCTTTACACCACAAGCTTTGCAAACAACCTCGCCTAACTTGACCACCTTCTCACAATCTGAGAAGAGCTTCACTCCGGAAACTAGTACAACTCTTGTAGAAAAACATTAACAACATCATCTTGAACACTTGAAATGAATGATGAAAGCAATGGACTTGTTTCAAATGGGAAGATGTGAGCACAATGATGTTTAGCGCAGATTTGAGAGTAGTAAGAAGATTTGAGCTTGGAGAAAGATTGGTGATCTTAGAAATGTGTTCTCAGCTCTATTTATAACCTCTAAACATAATCTAGACGTTGGGATTAAATTGGTAAGGAGTTGTGTAAGAATACACAAAACAATGAATGACAGGACACAAATCTGGATACCAACGGTCGACCGGATCGGGTGAAGCAGTCGACCAGTTTGTTAAAATAAGTAATCGTTCGAGCTGAGGTGCAGACAGTCAAACGAACTGGGCCAGAACTTAAGTGAACGGTCGAATACAATGTAAGGTTCGGTCGATCGTTTGGTGAATTTGGTCAAGATGAAACAGTGCAAATAAGATAACGGTCGAACAAAATGGTGAATTTGTTCGACCGAAAACTTCTAGTAAGATTGGAGTTGGAGAGTTTCATGAACTGGTCGACCGTTTACAAGGTCTCGTTTGACCGGTAGACTAAATCCAAAATAAGGGTTTGGTGAGTATATGTATACGACCGTTGGAATAATACGAAAATTATAATAGTCGTATTAAAGACAAATACGGAAAACAAACAGTCGAACAAAACAAAGGTTTCAGTCGACCGGTTTCCACTCTAACCAGGACACGTGTCAAGATATGATAGGTGAGTGAGATTTGAATCGGTCAAACTGGGTAATATCGGTTGAAAAAATGACACGGTCGAACAGGGAAAAGAATTCGGTGGACCGATTAAGACCGTGAAAGCACATAATGGAATCGGTCGAACCAGATGGCCTACTGGTCGACCGGTTGGACCCAGAAATCTTGTTCTAAGGGAATTCTATGTTTCGTCGATGTCCTATTGAAGTCAATTTGATATGGGCTTAATTGAGAGACTTCTATAGGTTCCCTAAAGTCATGTAATGCAATTCATCAAGGATTCTAAGTGTCAAGTTACATTACAGCCTAAGAACAAAAAAATGTAAACCTATCTACTCTTCATTCTTGATTTCTTGTCTTGATCCACACTTGTTTCCTAAAATGTTAGAAATACAATATATGAAAGCGATAATATTAATGGATTACATGTGTTTATTGATATGTTTGTTAATCATCAAAACAAATTTAACGATTATTAGCTAAAAAGACAACAGTACATGTTTTGCAATGAGTTTGTTAGGGAATAAAATCAATCCCTAATACACAGCGGAATGACAAATAGCAAATCCGATGGAGAAATGAAACCACAAATGAAAATCCACAATCACCAATCACACAAAGATTTAACGTGGAAATCCAATTTGGGAAAAACCATGGACGACACAACCTCAATCTACTAGAATACCCGGCTGAATTTGCTCCTACCGAATCCACAATGATGTTTTTCTCTCTTTTCTCTCAAGAATGCAAGTAGACAATAGTAATTGTTATATTAGAAATGAGGAAAAACTTTCCTTTATATACTAGGTCATAACAAGTATTAATTGCACCAAAATCGGGTGGAGAAAAGTGCAGAACGTAGGCAAAACTATTCCGAAAGGTCAGCCGGACGAGGGCCATCGGTCGACCGAACTTCAAACTGTAGCGTGATCCGGAGCTGCACCGATCGACCGTCGTGCCTTTGGTCGACCCAAAATTTCCAGACAATGTCACAATACTCCAATTGGTCGACCGCAACTTAAGTACCGGTCGACCAGAAACTTCCATGCACTTTTGCAAGACCTCCAACTGCACAACTGGTCGTCCGAATAAGTCCTATCGGTCGACCGTAACTTAAGTGTTCGTCGACCGTTTGGCTGTTTTTCCACAGAAAATACTTAATTCACATATTCAAGGTAAACAACAACAATCTCCACCTTTACCTTAAATAGCCCCTGAAACTTGAAGGAACACTTCCTTCCTCGTTGTGTCATCGTCGTAGCTCCACCTACTCGGAGCTCAAACAACCAAGTTCAAGCATACCATGAACTTAGTTGATATAACTGGCTTCATCAATAGATCAACTGGATTATCTTCAGTGTCCACCTTCTTCACCACCACACCACCTTCAGCAACAACTTCCCGAATGAAGTGATAACGGACGTCGATATGATTCGTCCTCTCGTGGTACATCTGATCCTTCGTCAGATGGATGACACTCTAACTATCACAATAAACAACAATTGTATCCTGACCTGGACTAAGCTCTCCAAATAGACCTTTCAGCCAAAGAGCTTCCTTTATACCCTCGGTCGCTGCCATATACTCTGCCTCCGTCCTAGACAAAACAACAGTGTGTTGCAACGTCGCTTTCCAGCTAATAGTCGTCCTCCCAACAGTGAACACATAACCACTCATAGATCTTCATCTATCGCGGTCTCCCGCATAATCGGCATCAACAATCCCCATCAACGAATACGAAGATCGACCAAATTTCAGAGATAGCTTAGTTGTACCTTTTAGATACCTGAGAATTCACTTCACAACTGACCAATGCTCATTTCCTAGATTCGACATATAGCGGCTCACAACACTGACCACCTGAGCTATATCTGGATGTGTGCATATCATAGCACACATCAAGCTGCCAACTGCACTAGTATAAGGCACACACGACATGTATGCCTTATCCTCCTCCTTCTTGGGACACAAGTCTATCGAGAGCTTAAAATCCGCGGCGAGGGGAATTCTTTCATACTTGATACCTTCCATGCCAAAATGATGCAAGACCTTCTCAATATATTGCTGCTAGGAGAGAAACAAACTCTTGCCTTCACGATCACAACAGATCTCCATACCTGGAATTCTTTTCGTTGAACCGAGATCCTTCATCTCGAACTCTGCCTTTAACAATTCTTTAAGCTCAAATATTGTAGACTTGCCCTTAGCTGCTACCAACATATCATCTACATAGAGTGATAACAGAACAAGAGAGTCATCAGGAAATACCTTTCGGTAAATGCAGCAATCGTACTTTGATCTGTTGTAACCATGTCCAACCATAAAAGAATTAAATCTTTTATACCATTGTCAAGGCGACTGCTTTAACCCATAAAGCAACTTCTTCAGAAAATAGACCTAATTCGCTTTACCCTCGACCACAAAGCCCTCCGGTTGGGACATGTAAATCTTCTCATCTAATTCTTCATGTAAGAAAGTGGTCTTCACATCTAGTTGCTCTAACTCTAAAGCATGAATTGCAACCAAACTCAACAAGACACGAATAGAAGTATGTTTCACAACCGGTGAGAAAATATCGTTATAATCCACACCGTCCACCTGACTAAAACCACGAGCAACTAATCAAGTTTTGTACCTCACATCTGAGAGACCTTCGATTTTCTTCTTGAAGACTCATTTGCAGCTAACGACCCTTTTTCCTTTTGTAAGTTCTACCAGCTTCCAAGTTTGGTTCTTATGAAGAGACTTCATCTCTTCATTCATTGCACCCACCCAAGCAGTTGAATCGGGTGCCAAAATTACCTCTGAATATTTGCTCGGCTCACCAGAGACTCCAATATCTTCAACTGCACTAAGAGTATATGCAAGGACTGATTCGGCGTATCTAAGTGGTTTCTTGGTCAGACGTCTCTCTCTATCCCTTGCCAACAAGTACTCTTCATCTTCCTCAGATTTAGAACTCTCCTTTTGTGTCAGACCAGAGTCCTCATCAACATTCACTACCAGTGGCTCAACATGAACCGAAGCATCACTCAACACAGGAGTCTAAATAACAGTGTCTTTCCTGGAAGGTATTATAACAAGATCATTAAAGACAACATTTCTTTCAACCATGAGCTTCTAAGATTCCTTATGCTACATATGATAACCTTTCACACCCAAATCGTAGACAAGGAATATGCACTTCAACGATTGAGCATTCCACTTTTCTTGATCTACTTGTGATACGCTGGACAACCGCAGACTCTCAACTTGGACAGATCTGAAGCTCCACCAGACCAAACTTATTCCGGTGTTTTCATATCCAAAACGGTGTAAGGAGAATGGTTCACTAAATAACAAGCGGTACACACTTCTTCTACCCAAAAATCTTTAGTCAGGTCAGGATTCAAAAACATACATCTAGCTCTCTCCAAGAGAAATCGATTTAGACATTCCGCTACTCCGTTTTGTTGTGGTGTATGACGTACGGTTCAGGGTCTTACGATTCCTTCATCCTTGCAGAAATCGTTAAACTCTGAGGAACAAAACTCCAAACAATTATACGTCCTTAGAATCTTAGTATTCTTTCATGTTTGATTCTCACTCATAGCCTTCTAGTGCTGAATATTTTGAAACACATCACTCTTTTGTTTCAGAATATAAACCCAAGTCTTCCTAGAGAAATCATCAATAAATGTGAGCATGTAACGAGCTCCACCTTTTGATGGAACCTGTGATGGTCCACATAAATCAGAGTGGGCGTAATCTAAATTGGCCTCGGTGGTGCGTTTCACTGCGGTGAAGCTAATTATCTTTTGCTTCCCCAAAACACAATATTCACAGAAATCCAGACTGCCGATTTTCTGACTTCCAAACAAACCACATTTGTTCAACACCGTCATGCCTTTCTCCCTCATCTGCCCCAACCTCATATGCCAAAGTTGGGCATTCTCCTCACCAGACAATGATGACGCCATAATTGCATCACCCACCACAGTTTCTCCTTTCAGCATATAAAGCTGCCAGGCCCAACTGAATTTGTAGCCCTTTGCAGTCAGACTACTGATTGATATGTTTTAATTAACCGCAAGTGCACGACCGCGTTGAAGCGGTGGCAAATACGGGTCGATCCATAGGGAGGTGTGTCGACTTTTGGTTTGTGCGAAGGCGAGTGGGAAAGAAAGGAGAGAAATGTTGGTTACACTAAACTACACTAGAATGCAAAAGGAAATGGAAGATAAGCAATAAAACTAAACCCCAAAGGGGGTAGAGAAATAATGTGAATATAAAGATGTGTGTGTGTGTGTGTGTGTGTTCGATTATGCTCATCAAAACATGTAGTGCATGAAATCATAAAACTAAATCCGACTTTGCCTCCACATGAAATAAGATAAGATCATATCATTAAAACATAGAAGACAATAATTGGAATGAAGCTAAATGAACTCATGTATAAAGACTAGACCCTACTATGCCTCCACATGAATTAAGATAACACATTATCATTAAAACATACAAGAGATTAACCAAGGTAAAGGCAACAAGAGTACATACGCTACAAATTGTGTTTCCAATATTAATTCCATTCATATCCTCACCTTATCATTCCCCATAAAATAGGCCCACTAATCTAAGCATAAGCTAAGCTTCATTCAAGAGCATTAGCATATCAAAGATAAGAGTGAAATCACATTAGATGGTTATGGAAATCATATAAGGCTCAAGGGATTAAGATAACACACACTACTACATGACATAATCTTATCACATATTTCTCCACACCCCAATTGGGATGGAACTACTCACTAATCATTACACTAACTACATTAAAATGAAATATTCTACTAAAATGAAATTAAACTAAGCAAGCAAAGAATATTAAAGAAGCTGAAATGACATAAAACTAAAGAAGCATGCAAGCATATGAAAGGAAATTAAGCTAAGAAAGAAACAACAACACTAAAGGAAAACATCTATTTATTACTCACTCAATTACAAGTAGTCTCTCTCCACCAGGGTTTTTGCTTCAAGGCTTTAACTCCTAGTAGAGAGGTTGGCCACCAAGAGAGAAATGAGGTACAAGAGATGAGGGAGAGTTCTATCTATAGCCATAGAAAAACGTAATACGGGACAATCCTCCGGTATGAGACTAAACAAATACCAAAAATAGCCTAAACAAACACTAATACATGCGCTCCAGAAATATTATCGGGGTCCATAAGCTTTGGATCCGGCTGGAATTTGTTGTGGGCTTTTCTGGATTTCTTTGTCGGTCTTTGATGCATATACTTCGTTCATTGGAGCTCCGACCCGAATCGAATTGCCAAAATACTCCCCATGATGATTTGGAGTTTTCTGTTTTGGTCTTTGGTCCTTCGGTCTTACGTTCAGGTCCTTCTCCCTTGCATCTTAGTTCTCGAGTCTCTCAACTCAGTCATTTTTCCTATCTTTTAGGCCATTTCATGCTTCTTCTCATCAAACCTCTTTATTTCTAAAAATCAAACATAAAAATCATCACGTAGCATTGCTTAGGTGTAAGATAATGGATATAAGATACAAAGATATGCATGAAATGATGTCAATCAACTACCTACTGAAATCAGATTCTTGCTCGCCTTTGGAACATGTCGCACATCCGACAAAACCTTGACTATGACATCGTGGGTCCTCAATCTGATAGAGCCAATTCCTGCAACCTCGCACCTATCACCATTGCCTATCACAACCATTCCACCTGACATTGGTTCATATGATGAAAACCTATGATTGTTCGGAGTTAAGTGGAAGGTGTTGCCTGTGTCAATCACCCAACCATCGGAAGCTTCAGAAGAACCTGTAGCTGCCAACACAAAATCATAATCGGACTCAGCAACATTCGAACCTGACTGATCACTACTACCAGAACCCATCTGCTTCTCTCTGTTTTGTAGCTTAAAATATTCTAATATCTTGTGACCCTTCTTCTTGCAATAATGACAAATAGTATCTTTGTCGTTCGACTTGGTCTTAGAGATGTTTTTTGAGAATCTCCTCTCCTTTCCATTACCACGAGCAACAAATGCTTCACTTTTGGTCGACTCAGAACCATCAGACCTCTTCTCCATATCAGATTTTGAGGAGAGTGTGTTTTTGACATCCGCAAGAGAGATGTCGGTCCTGCTGTACATCATTGTCTCCACGAAGTGATCATAAGAAGAACTCAACGAGCAAAGTAAAAGGATCGCCTGATCCTCATTAGAAAACTTTGCATCCACATTCTCCAAATCCATGATGATTGCATTGAAATCATCCAAGTGTTGATGAACAGAAATACTTGACTTCATCTTGAATAGGAACAACTTTTTCTTGAAGATAATCCGGCTTTCAAGTGACTTCTCCATGTAGACTTCCTCTAACTTCTTTTACATACTTGCAGTCGTCTTCTCCTTCAACACTTCTCTCAGAACTTCGTCAGACAAAGACAAATTGACTGTTGACATTGCCTTCCTGTCACGTTTCAACTTGTCTTGTTCGGACATTTCCTTCGGCAACGTCTCCATGCCGTCAAGAACGTCCTCCACCTCTTGCTGCACTAGAATTGTGTGCATCTTGACTTGCCACAAACCGAAATTAACATCTCGGCTCAACTTCTCGATCTACCATTGATTCGTCATGTGTATTTGCAATAAAGATCGATAAAACCCCAAGAATTCGGACCAAAAGCTCTAATACCAATTGTTAGGGAATAAAACAAACCCTAAATATGCAGTGGAATGAATCCGATGGAGAAAGGAAATCACAAATGTAAATCCACAATCACCAACCACGCAAAAGACGCAAGAACACAAGATTTAACGTGGAAACTCAATGCAGGAAAAATCACGGACGACACAACATCAATTTACTATAGAGAAAATGTATTACAAGAGAGACTTACAGAACACACGACCAACCTGCTAGAATACCTTGCTGAATTTGCTCCTACCGAATCCACAAGGATGCTCTCTCTCTCTCCTCTCTCAAGAATGCAAAGTAGACAATAGTAATTGTTATATTACAAAGGGGGATGAAGTTTCCTTTATATATTAGGACAAAACAAGTATTAATTGTACCAAAATCAGGTGGAGAAAAGTGTAAAACTGTAGGATTTCGTGTCCCTATGTATGTATATATTTTAAAAAAATTAATACAACATACAAGATCGATTTCATATTTTCAACAATTTTTATGTACATTACTTTGTATTTAATCTAATATCATGCAATCCTACATATATTAAAATAAATCACAAAGAGAGAATCATACCTACAGGTTCTCTAAAACATTTTGAAGATCCGGAGTCGTGTTGCCCGTAGAATCGTCCACCGATTTGCCTCCGAGTGTTCACCAAACTCTAAACAAGATTACAGAGAAAGAAGCTAGTCAATCAATCTCTAATAAGGCTTAGAATCTAGCTAATAACCCCTCTTTGAGCTCCTGGGATTTCTATCTCCTAAACTCAAAATTAATAAGAGATTTTCGTGGTGATTAGAGGAGATATTAATGAGAGAAAGAATTTTTACATTCACATAAACAAGTAGGAGGATGGGTGCTTTTATAGTCTCCCAAAACATCATTATCAAGAACTATTCCTTAGTCATGATCTCTTGCTTATTCTCTCCTAAAATTAATCTCTAATTGCCACATAAGCATCCTCTACAACGTTTTAATTAAATCTGGAATTAATCCACCCATAATCTAATTAATCTCTTAATAATTCAGGCAGAATCGTTCTGTTCGGTGGACTGAGTATTACTCGGTCAACCGAACCGTTCGGTTTTAACACGTGTTCGGTGCACCGTGAGCTAGACGGTCGCCCGAATCCGCATGAGAAAAATTCTCTGGAAAAATTTGGACGAACCACGTCTTTTACTCGGTCGACCGTTGACCCACCAGAATTTCTCCTGGGATATAGTCTACGAATGACCGTGTCACCTTCGGTCTACCGAAAATACTCTTTCTCGGTTGACCGTTCACGCTCAGTTAACCGAACCCGATTGTCCAGGCACTCCAAACAATTTTCGTCAACCAATTGTGATTACTCATTCCTCATTCGGTTAACCGATTCGAAGATATCCCGGTCGATCGAACCCTGAACGGTTCACCGTGTTTGTACTTGATTTTGCCTTTGTCAAATTTTGGATTTATTTCCAACAAAATTTGATCGTTTGGGTTTTTTAGCAAATTCACATCTTATGTAATATATTATCCTATGTAATATTAAATTATTACACCCCATAATATATACACCTCATATGAATTTATTATGATTCTAATTATGTCAATTCTCATGACATTGATTTTATTCGTTCGCCACATATGTCTCATTTTCATATGAAACCCGACACATCATATGAACTTAAAATCAAGTCTCTTGTTTCCCAGTTTTGTGGTGTGACCTATAAGAAGATCTAAGCTAAATTGGCAACGATATTAAACAATTAATATCTCAAACTATAAGCGGTATCTAGCTACACATTATAGTTACCCAATTAACATAGATGTCTTTGTTCCACTCGAACTAAAACACGATCCATTTAGTGATGTAGATGCACCACTTGTGTCTGTCCCTTGCCTCATGATATTATGAATATATACAAAGTAGAAATGTGTTATATTTGTATTATATCCATTTCTTGATCTCTCTAAGCTAATTATAACTATGTAACTTAACTCAAGTTACATTGTGTACATTATAATTTTGCTTTAACAAGGGGCCCACTAATATCATCACTCAATTAAGAGGGGCAATGATAATCATTTGACTAGCTATCTTTTCCAGCACAAATCATGTTCAACCAACTATTGTCTTTATCACTATACTCATTGATAGCTTTTGACAATAATCAAATTAAGCACTTCTTGAGTGAAAATATATAAGTCTCATATCTTAGGATCCAAGACACAGTAAAACATTAATGACACGAAACACAATTCCATAATTTTTACTTGTCAGGTCTATTCAATATATAAAAGTAATATTTTCCTCTTTATATACTCGTGTCGTCAATTATTTGTAGAACAACAACAATTGATGACCAAGACGACAATCTTATCTCGGTGATTAATGTTTCATGATTGTGAATAATTTTTAATTTATGTAAACCATTATCTTTTAGAGCTATACGGTTAGGGATCAAGCGCCTCTTCTTTAACACTTCCAAAAGACGAATATCATAATCAAGGAACAAAATGTTTGCACATCCAATTCATAATAATTGACATATAAAAGTAAAACTTTTAGAACACATTCCTTTCAAGAACGTGGGCAGAACTGTTCCAAACGACCGACCAAACGGGTGTCATCGGTCGATCGAACTTCAAACTGTAGCGTGATCCGGAGCTCCACCGATCAACCATTGCGCCTTTGGTCGACCGAAAACTTTCGGACACTTTTGCAAGACCTCCAACTGCACAACCGGTCGTTCGAATAAGTCTTATCGGTCGACCGGAAATTTCCAGGCACTTTTCCTAGACGAACAAAGCGCATACATGGTCGACCGATTGAGACCACCCGGTCGACCGAAAAAATCCAGGAACTTCTCCTGGGCGACAAACTACACTACCGGAACTTAAGTGTTGATCGACCGTTTGGCTGTTTTTCCACAGAAAATACGTAATTCACATATTCAAGGTAAACAACAGCAGAGTTATATCGAGATATTTAAGAATCATAGGTATCTAAAATTTCAGCTTATTTGTGTCCATTGCCTGGGTGATTCCTAAGCGTTGGTTAAAATCGGGCATCATGTCCCAAAAGTTGTGTTGTATATGAATTTAGTTGAAGTCGACAAATAGTTCAAAAAAACTTACAATTTCATTGTAACCGTAAAACTCATTGTTGCCCAACACTTCCATTTATTGCCTCTGTAGCATTTAACTTCCAAAGATTGAAGGAAAGGATTTAAAAGAGTTGGAGTTAATGCTACACACATTGTTCACATGAATTTTGATGTGGGAAGACAACGCATTTGTAGGTCTGATTTGTTTGCCTATTGGTGCTTCTGACATTTGATTAGAACATTTGTAATAGTGTAGTTATTCAAAATCATTTTTATAGTTGCTAAATAAAATTGTAACAACATTTTTGACAGTTAAATTTATCCTTCCACTTTTCGTTCCCTTGGATTCTCAAGCGATTTAGCACATACTTAATTTTCTTCAAGATTATATGTTATTATATATACTTCACAAAAGGTAGATAAAGAAGGCAAAGATTCATTTAACTGATGTGGATTTGAAAATTGAAATTCAGATCAAACCTATGACATCAATCAAAAGTTCAGAAATGTGTTGGTTTCAGGCTGGCAAATTAAGGACCACTATTTTGGAAACATGTCTGTGGTTCTCATTAGACAAAGGTAACAAAATATACAGTAGAATTCAGATTGCTGTAAATCAGTGAAGTTTTTGTGTGTAGGTGTATATATATAGAGACATGTGCTGAGTGCTGACATCAATTCATACTCCACTTCAGACTGAAGTTGTCTTTTCACTTCCGTTCTCGAACAGAAAAGAAGTAATTAATTTCTAACTTTCTCTAGGATTAAGTTAGATTTCGACACGAAAAAATGAAATGCAAGTTAGTCGACAAAATGTGGACGTATGAATTGATGTCAGCATAGGATCTAATTTTGTTGCATGAGATGTCATATGGAATTAATGTAGGTATTCGATCATTTCGTATTTTATATGCGAATATAGATATGGTGGTTATAGATCATTATTTTTTGAAAAAATAATAATTGCATATCTATAGTTTTAAGGGATGGATGAGTAGCTTAAAGCTTAAAAACATCAATTTGGATTCCTACTTCGAACATATTCATGGTAAAAAATAACACTCTCTTCTTGTTATTCATATTTGTCAAATATTTAAATTAATATTATTTTTGTATCCCCTATCTACAGTTATTAGGGTTGTCAGATTCGTGTTTCGGGTCGGTTTGACACAAACACGAATTGACTGAATTTTTTTCTTCAACCCGAACCCGAACATGAATTAAAATGAAAAGGTCAACTCGAAAACCTAAATTTAAACTCGAACACGAATTAGATAAGCCGAACACGACCCATCTTGACAAGATTTCATTTCGTGTCAACATGAATTAACCCAAATAACTCGAACTGACATGATTAACAAGAATTAGCCCGACTAACTCAAACACACACGATTAACATGAACTTACACGATATAATTTATCAACCTGCACCAATACTAAACATTCAACATCACAAATTCCTTTCAAAAACAAAATCATACATCCATAATCTTCATAACGTCCATAAACTCGTCCAAAATTCAAAAAACCATTCAACATGTGATTGCAAATAAAAATTCTTTCATTCTTTCCAATTAATTTTGTACAACACAAATAAAAATCATAAATTCAAAAACCATTCAACATTCTTTCATTCTTTCCAACTAATTTTGTATCCAAGTTATGATTGCAAACTTGTGGGAGGTACATTATCTGCTTTTGGGCCTTATTGTTAGTGTGGTTTGGTTTTGTGCTGTGTTTTCCATCTTCACGGAGCGAGTGTGGAAGGAGGACTTGGAGCTTCGAGGAGCGGCTTGTTGCGATTTCGAGGACGAAATCCTTTTACGGAGGGTGGATTGTTGTGACCCTAACCTTGTTTAAGGTGCTAATGAAGCTTAGGAGGAGTGTTGGTGACGTGATGGGAAGGCATGGGGTGAACAGTGGGCTGCGGGGTGTAGGTGCGGTTGAAGTGATGGCTTGGCTTGGTTAAGAGGAAACCAACGTTCCTTCTCCTCTTCTTCATTTTCTTCTTCTTCAAACCTTCCTCCTCTCCACCCATTCCTTCCTCTTCCTTGGTGGCTCGTGAGTTGGTGGAGAAGGTGCACGTGAGGCAAGAAGTTCTGGGTGTGGTGCGAAGGCGCGTGGAGGAGGACGTGCGTGAGGTTGCGGCCCGGAGGCGTGGTAGTTGGAGCTCCGGTGTTCTTCGTTGATCTTCAAAGAAATGGTATGCCAAGTTCTTGCATAAGAGGCCTTTGTGATCACCCACGTTGGGGTGACGTTTTGGTAGGTCGCGGGAGGTCAGAGACCTCGCCGGCGACGAGTTTTGGCGACAAAACCTCGGCTGGCGCGAGATTGAAGACGTCTGTCGGTCGACCGGGTCCCTTGGACGGTCGACCGAACGTTGTCGTTTTAGACTGCCTGGCGTGTTTTGGTCGACCGGGTCCTTGTGTTCGGTCGACCGGAACTTAAGTGTACCGGACCTTTAGTGTAGTTGCGGTCGACCGTTATATGACGTAGAAAATAATAGGTTGACCCTGTAAGTTTTTGGTCGACCGAGACCCCTAAGTCGGTCAACCGATAGATTTGATTTTGATGTTGACCAGACTCCGGATTTTGACCTCGTTCGATCGACCGGTTTTAGACCTTTGGTAGACCGTTAGGACTTGTGTGTTGCGCAAATAGTTCGACCGTGGCAGACGCTTCGGTCGACCGATTCCCTTGTGGAAACGGTCGACCGAGTTGTCACTTTTGGTCGACCGATTCCCTTGAGGAAAACGGTCGACCGAGTGTCTCTTTCGGTCGACCGTTTTGCACAGGACAAAATTCCTAGTTCCGCTTAGGATGCCAACTCTGTCCACGGAAACCCATGTCCTCGCCTTGTGCGTGAGCCGGGAGGTGACGGTGGGCGCGTTACGCGTGCCTGCCCAGGGACCGCCGTGTGGAAGAGTGTGGGTGTCCGGAACGCGTCATCTCCATGTATGGATCGTGACTATTTCTGGTGGATTGTTTGACTCGTGTTAGGGTAGCAGCCTGATGGATTGCGGATCCCATTGCTTCAGCGAGCACGCAACTGTCGTTGGGTGAAGTGACTACCGACCTGAGGGGCTACGGAGGTCGCTACTCTGCTTTTATAGCGGCGGAGTTGGTGTCTGTACGTGGAGCTCGTTGACCCTGCGGACTTCGGTTCGGATCTGTTGATTGTCTGGCCTTTGTGTGGTGGATATGTTCGACTTGCCTTGATGACAGTGATTGCACGTGCCGTGCGGCTAGTGTGGCGGCGGTAGGTCCTCTGTTCGGCCTGTGTGGCGGCAGGGAGGATCGCGCGTGGCCTGTGTGGTTGCGGCGATGGACTGCCGATGATGTGTTCCGGCAGGTAGCTCGACTTGGCACCTATCGAGTGAGATCTCGTGCGGTCTGTGTGGCGCCGGTTGATGGACCGACCTGAGCGATGGCTCCGTTGGTGTGGTGGTGGACCACGATGTTTTCAGATCTTATTCTACCTGCGCGGAAGTGCAACGCCTCCTCACCGATCCCTTGGCTTGTGTAGTCGCGTGTGGGGATGTGTTGCGTACTGTCCCTTAGACCGTATGTGCCTACGGTAGGTCTCTACAGGGACACGATGTTGGACCGTGTGGCCTGTGTGGCGGTGGTGATGTTTGACCGTGTGGCCTGTATGGTACCGGTGGTTGTTGGACCGTGCGGCCTGTGTGGCGACGACGATGTTGCGGACCGTGAAGCCTGTGTGGCAGCGGTGGCGATTATAGACCACGGGGCCTGTGTGGCAGCGGGAACGATTACAGGACGGATGTCCGGTTTTGTACTTGTGGGAATGTTTACTGCTTTGTATTCTATGTCATGTTATACTAGTATGTTAGGGCATATAGGTGAGCTTGTCATACGGGGTTTCCTTATGGAAACTGAGGCATTGTTGTTGCATCTTTTTCAGGACCGCGTTAGGTTCCGGCTGGTGATGACCGAGGGAGATTGCACTTTGGGACTGGATCTTGTCGTCTACCTATTTAGGTTGTCGTGATTACATGTTTTATGTATTTTGTATTCCGATGTAATCACTCTTTTGACAAACTCTTATGTAATATGGTGCACCTTATGTATTTGGGTATTTCTTTCAGTAATGTCCCCACTCTTGATGGTTTTATCCACGTGTTTCCCCTTGATTTAAAAGTTTAAATTTTCCACTGTTCGGGGATGTTACATGAAGTACTATAATATGCAAGTTAAAACGACATAATTCACATAGAGTTCTTGATCACCTGGCATAATTAAGGTATATACCACAACTTCTAACTGTTAATTTTTGACCTCATATATATTTAATACTAAAACAAATTTTTGTGAGATCTCAACTTGTCTTATTTTTGTGGTTATTATTTTTAAGTTTTTTCTAATAATTATTATACTTATATATCAACTAATTGAGTGCAGATTTGGTCATCAAATAGGAGTCCTTGGAAGCACGCATGATTTTGGTTCAAATATTTAAGTTGATGGCCTAAACCAAACAACAAACTCGAATTTTGTGACCATACGATGACACGAGACATGATCCAAGATGGCCACAATGATTAAATATTGCCCTCCCAATGAAGGACATTTATTGTTTCCAATAAATGTTGAGGTCTGGACTATAGATGCACGTTTGAACATTCAAAATTTTGGAATCAAACATTTGTCATTGTAGATTGGTAGCTACCAGGAGTATAAACGGATAAGTACTATCCGTAACGTATTGGTATCTGCTTATTTAGGGATGTATATATTACTTTTCCATATCTGGGCAGATAGGGATACAAATATCGGATTTCAATTTTTTCAAATATGGATATGGATACCGATATGAAAATTTTAATGTTGGCGATTACGAATACACTTACTGATATGCATATTTTGGTCGGATACGGATAGAGATACAGATATGAAATTTTTAGTTTTTGTGAATACGGACATAGATACGAATATGCATATTTTGGTCGAATATGGATACTGATATTCGCAGGTTAATATAATGTTTTTTTTGCTATATATTTTTTAATTATTGATTTTTTTGTGATTCTTTTTAAGTTTTACTAAACTTTTTACTACTACTTGTAATTTCTTTACATTTTTAAACTAATATATTTAAGTTTTTTTCAATTTAAGAATTAAAAATTTATGTGAATTATCATGATATACACTCATTTTCTTGTATATGTACATCGTATACTTTTATTTTTTATCCGTATCTGTTTATAAAATATTCATTCCATATCTATTTCTTAAGGATATGAATATATATGTTTCATATCCGAGACAATCTATATTCGTATCCGCAAATCAAATATAAATATGGATACGGTACCTTGGTACCTACACTGCATTATTTGGTTTGGCATTTATAAGTACCCACTTTTATAAAACTATGATTCAATCTTGGTCAACACATTTATGGCAGAAAATTTAAATTAAAAGATGTCAGGAAGAAAGCAAGGCAAAAAGATTGCGTGGAGTTGTAAAAAACACCCTAAACCGTGAAGCTATTATTCAGGTCATTTCGTAGGCAAGATGTGGATATCTATTTTAGGTAACATTTTGTTAATGTCTCAATTTTGTAATGTTGTAGTTTTTAATTTTGTTAATTTAGTAACTTGGAAGTTTCAGTCTTTCAGAGCTGTTTCTCTTTTAAACTAGTGTTATTTTTGCCCTTATATTATTATACTATTTTGAAACTTATATAGACAAAAACAAATCCCTAAAATTCAAATTATTTTTCAATTTCTTCGCTTGAACAAAAAACCTCATACTAAATGGGTGTAGCACCACAGGTCCACAACCCTACTTGCAAATATATTTCCATTTCAAATCCCTCATCTTGCCTCCAATCATACCCGCATTAATTAAACAAATCCAACAAATTTAGTAACTTTTGATAACTGACACCCAGAGCACATTATTATAATTCTTAGAGATGGGACATCGGACATAATTAACAAACTGTAAGGTCAAGCACAGAGCACAAGTTGTTGGGGACCTCGAGTCGTGATGGTAATTTTTAAAAAGAAAACAAGAATATTTACCTTCACGCATGGAAGATTCTATGCGTGAGTTGTGCAGACGACTTAAAATTAATTCCGATCTGTTGGGTCCGAATTTTCATCTATTTTATAAACTTTCTAATACCCTATTTTCCGTAGTCATTTGCTCCCTAGACCTTGTCTTAGTTTGCAACAATGTGAGAACGAATTTATCATCTACAAAATAGAAATATAAATAGAAAACGACAAACATCATTCCAGCTTATACTATTTTTGACAAAATAGAACTAAAGAATAGAAACAGAAGAGAAAATAAAAAAAGGAATTCAGATTAGTGACAAATTTGTTACTTCACGTAAAATTATAACGATCCCCGTCGATTTTGTAACGGATTGGACCAAGTTGAAACAACTTCTTCGAAAGAGCGAATCATTTAATTTTTATAGTTGAAAGTGACACTGTAATTTATCCTTTCAATCGAGTATAAACCCATATGTAATAAGACATTTCATTGTGAAACCAAAATTTAAAACCTTAGAGAACCACCACCAAATTGAACAAGAAGATAGAACTCACTTCTTTACCATGTAATGCAACTCATTTTTTTCCTACCAATTTTCAAAGAGTAGAACCCATGATGAACCAAGTTAAATTTGTGTTTATAAGGCGTGTCTTTGCTTTTCTGTTTTATTTTCAAAGTTCATTTTATTTACATAAATTTGTCAAATTCGACCCATTTGGGTTGACCTTATCAATTCATCATCAAATGTGTTATTATTTAGATTTCTTATTTTTGTGTAGATAAGATAAAGTAATTCCTGTGCAATGACACATTTACCAGCAAGATGAATGGATATGGGTGCACGAACTACATGTCTCAAAAGTAGGGGTGCAAACAGTATCCATATTCGTATTCGTATTCATTTTTTAAGGATATGAAAATCATTTTTGCATATCGTGGATACATATATCAATTTTCTAGTGTTTGCATATACGGATATGGATATGAAATTTTGAATTTTGAGGGATATTGATATGCATATCTTGGTCAGATACGAATACAAATATTTGCATGATTACTATAATGTTTTTTCATATATATGTTTAAATTAATGAAATATTCATGATTACTTAAAAATTAACTTCTAAGTATAAAATTTGTTACATTTTTAAACTAATATAGTTAAGAGAATTTTATCTGACCTTAAGAGGTAAAATTTTATATCAATTACCATGATATGCACTCATTTTATATTATATATATGTATATCACATATATTCGTTAATTTATAAAATGTCCATTCCATATATGTATCCATTTTCTAAGGATGTGAATTCTTTTTTTAATACCCATGACAATTAGTATCGGTGTTTAATGTCCTCCTATAGTGCGTAGTGGAGTGGTTAAAGGGTTAGTACGTGAATACGAATGTTCGAACTCTTGTTCCGCATGTCAAATGTTACCGGTGCAAATGGTGTGGACCACCTTTAGTTTAAAGTTGCAGCCCGTAGGAGTGGATACCGGAGAATTTTGGATCATCGAAAAATATCCGAAATGGTTAGTGTCCCGGGACCAAAATGAATGTGAATATAATAATACCATTTTCCAACGTCCTCAACAGAATCCCACGCTTGTTCTCACACATCAAATCACACACTAATCAAGTAATCATTGCTGAAAAGAAACCAAGAAAGGATTTGTTTGACAAAAATCCTTCATCTGTTCCATCTCTATTTCTGAATTTTCCCAAACCAAACAGTGGCAAGTTTGTTTTGTCTTTTCTCTATTTTGCATAATCGCTTTTTTTGAAAAGCTTTTCTGCGCCAAAAGCTGAAAGCTTTCCTTGTTTCAAGTGAGCCGCTTTGACTTGACATTATAGAATCTATATATGAACGGCATAAAAGGTGGGATTTTGTAAGGTGAGATAAAAGATGTCACATGTTAACTAATCCACATGATTCGGTGGGAAAGTTTAAAATTGGTAGCATGTAATTAGCACGTGAAGTTGTACTAACAGCTTAGTGATTAAGATGATTCCGTTGCGCGTTATTTGAACTTGTCGTTATCATTGGATGAAAAGAAATGAATACAAATAAGAATACGATTTTATGAATCATTTATGTTATAAAAATCAAAACTAGAACGCACATAGCATTGGATGGTTGAAATCCAAGCATCCACTCACATCCGTAATTTTTATATGAATTAAAGATAGAGATGAGAGAGAGTATAGATTTAAAAAATTGAGTAATTTTTTTGTAATTTTTACAATACATATAATGTATTTTATGAATTTTAGATTTATTCAGGATGATTCTGTAAAATTTTCGTTAAATATTAATATACTATGTTAACTTTGTTAACGGCATGACATTAAAGTAAATAGTAACTATCACGTGACATAAATCAATTTCGTTGTTTCTTAGTGACACCCAAGTAAATATCAATTTGCATAACGTTGTAATATAAAATGGTATTAAGTAGGAACGAGATAGATAATTATGCGTAATAACATAAGTAAAGGGTTTATCAGGATTATATAGTTGTAAAATAATATCTAATTGGAGTTTGAATAAAATAATTTAAGTTGTCGGGTATTGATGAAATCAGCTATTCAGGGGAAATCCAACAATGAGTTAATGTTAGGTGGCCTTATGATAGTGAAATAACTACGGGTTATCATGCTTTTAATTTTACCTCAACAATGCGATTGAAAACACTTTCAAAAATATAATTTTAGATCTTTAGATCCATGGAAGAGTTAAGTTGTTTTTTTAACTTCCTTAATTTTCTTGCCTTTTTTACTCTTAAATAATTACTATATAAATTTCAAAACATTTAAAAGCAACATTTGAGTGTTCATCTTCCCTCTCAATCCCCATAAGTGAATTTTGAATGTTTTCGAATGCACAATTATTTATAAAAAGTTTACTTGCAAAATATTATGTTACTTTTGCTTCAGTAAAAAAATAACTACTTTGCTTGGAAGACCCTATGGTTTGTAACTAAAGTTTAAGTGGCTTTTCACAAGCATATCATATGAAAAGAGTTTCTTGTGTTTAAAAACTTAAGATTTGAAAAGTCATAAGATAAACAAATAATCAGATGAAACATCATCCTGACCAGTTCAAGCATATGCCCAAAACAGCCCATTATCTTTGATTAATAAAAAAACATAACAAAAACCAAACAAAACCTTAAGACCAAATATACAAGACTTTGGAAACCAAACCATAAGAATCACAGCATTAATCACCATTCACCATCTTCCATGGAAGTGGTAATCTCTTACATAGCAATCACTACTTAACTCACTTGACCTCTCAACCCTGAACGCAACAGCCTCTTGTGCTTTGGAACAAGACCTCTGCATCCCAATTCCGCTTAGGCTCGACCTCGACTCGACCAGCTCGGCCAACGACACCCTTTTCTTGGGCTCAGGTCGTTGTTTTGGTGCGCTTAGGGACCGATTGATTTTAGCCTTAGAAGACTGAGTCTTGGCCATATAGCTTGGGCGCTCCGAATTACCTTGTCGGTAAATCCCTGAAAATGTGCTTTTGGATGGTGTTACGACACGAGGGGTGCATTGGGTCGTAGAGAAGCCCCAATCAGACGGGTCAACGACTCTCGTTCGTAGTTTGCAGCATTGTAAGGATGAATTTTCATCGACCCAATCTGGTGTTTTTAGGTTGGACATTTTTTGAATTCTCGCTCTAGGCCTTCCTGGATCTACTTCGAGGATTTTCGGGCTATCACCGGAGTCGTATGACTCCATCGGAGCTGATAGCCTTCGACTTCGAAATGAGGGAGATGCCAAGTATTCCTCGCTTCTCAGGTCATCAACTCTCTCCTACAAAATTATTATCAACATAAAATTCAAAAGAATATATATAACTGCATTTTTAATTCTAGAACAAAGTTGAAATGATATATTATTTTTGAAAGCGATAAAAATATGCAATCAGTTTGTGGAAAGTTGAAATGATATTACTTACAAGTGATCTTCTAGAGGCGGTTCGAACCCTCTGAGACCGAGCCATAGCCTGAGCCCGAACCAACGCTTGCATGCCTCGTAGCGCGGCGGCGGCTCTTCGTCGAACTAAATACCCTCGAACCAAAGATTGCAACTTCACCAGTGCCTTCAACGCTCTCAAAGCCTTCCTCGCCTAACCGAATTAAACAAAATCGTATCAAAACATATCAAAATTATAAATTTAAGTTTCATTGTGATCATAGAAACCAACCAAGTAAGACCTAAACGCCGTTTGGATCCTAACGGCGGCTCTAAACCCCAAGCCATTCCCACGGCTCTTGAGCTGAGACACCACTACCGCAGCGTGAGCCGCCGCCACCCTTACCGCCGCCGCCGCCATGTCATCGGGGGACGTCCTCAACCACCTCCTCTCCACGTGGGTTTTGGTAGTGGTTTCCTCCTCGGCTTCGTGGCTCGGCTTGGTGAAGCTCCAACGCCGCTTCTCCCTTGGCTCGGCTCCGACCTTGCTTGCTTTGTTGGTCTCCTTCTTGCCGCCCAAAAGGGTTCTCAGCCATCTCTTTGCTCTTCCCATTGGTGGAGGTTTTGTGGGTTTTTGGCAAAAGTTTGGATGGGTTTTGTGGGTTTTGCTCTACCAAATGGACTCGTTGGAGACACCAAATGTAGGAGTGGGGTTTTGTATTTATAGTTGTGATTCATGTGTCGTTTGGAGGAAGTTGTGGGTCCTTTGGTTGTGGTGGAAGTTAAAATAGATGATTGGAATACAAAGAGTAATTAATTAAATATCTTTAATTATGTGATGTTATTTTTTTAATAAATCCAATGTATCGATTTTTAAGTGACTAGATATTATAGGTAAATGAGTTTCAAACTTAACGAAATTTAACGTACATGTTTACCATGTATTACAAAATAATATCAATGATTTAAATTTTTAGTTAAGGATTCAAATTTGAAAACAAAGAAGTGTAAACCAACCTTAAAGGTAGTGGATCCATCTTCTCATTTTTAATAGAGATATATTAAATTCCGATCCATAATACAACTATACGTGTTTGTGAATTTACGTGGTCTGAAAATTTTGACTAGACCACACCAATGAGTCCATCGTTCGTGAAGTAGTTCATGTTTGATTGATTTTTGGTGCAGTCCAAGTGTGCACCCATTGAAATAGTTAGACCTGACTGAACATAGTTATTGTTGGATTATTGAGTTTGGGTTAAACCCATGAATAATTCAATTGGAGAAATCCAATGTTGAGATGAAGATGAGAACTATTGTCCAATGTGTCATGTGCTCACCTCACTTTTAGGCTCACATTGGTGAAACTAACAAGTTGAAGGATGTTGATAAATATCCTATTCACTTGACTCTTTGTAGGTGGAAAGAGAGGATGAGAGAATTCTCCACACACGCACGCGCCCGTCCCGTCCCGTTCGGGGCGTGACAAGGTAGCGGAGGTTTTGGGGGGAAATTAGAGACTTTAGCCTCAGGGTGATATCTTAATTTTTGGACCTCATGTTATTTTTTTTTGCAATTAAGTCCTTGACGGTTACAAAATTAAATATATATATCATTATATGTTGAAATTAAATACATATAAGTTTTTCTGCGATCAATTCTTGCGAGATTCCGTGTTGTTTTCCGTGCTTCGTCGACTCCGGTGTGCGCCTGATCGACGGTGAGACCGTTTAATCCTGGGAGAAAACCGACAAACCATCAAACACACTGGTATGTGAGCCGATATTTTCTCTGAGGCAAGTCGCCTTCCGACAGATCGATCTTTGAGGTCATCTCTGATCACTGTTTTTTCTTTTGTTGTTTTCCTATACATGTTTTTGTACGTTGGTTTTATCTAGATCCTAATGGAATATTTATTCGACATATGTAACATGTTGTATTACAAGAATATATTTGTAATTATTTCAACAGTTATATATATGTATATTGAATTATTTTATGTCTTTTCATATTCTTATTCGATTTTTTTTCTTTTTATTAGTATCATGCCATACATGTCATTAAAGCTGGATTCTGTTTTGTAAATTTCCACTTTTAAAGTATTTTTATGCTAGATTTAACCAAAACTGAAATATTTCTTCAGGATTTTCACATTTTTACCAAAAACTGAAAAAACAAAGTTAAAAAGGAACGACTTGTAGTTAGATTTTGAACTATATAGTTATATCCAGCTCGATTCTAGACATATTGTATATCCTAAATATACTGGGCAAGTAGAAGTTCGGTAAACCAATATAATTATTAATTTAATTAAGAAAATAGGAATTTGAAAGTTGAGAGAAACGAGAAAATTCAAAGGGTCAACCTAATTAAAGATGATTGTTATACATTCAAAACCTTTATTAAAAATTTGAATGTACGTTGAAATCTCTCTCTCTCTCTATATATATATATCAAATTCTCACGTCAAGGATCTTGGTGGTTGTTTTTCTTCTTTGATAAAAGCTACTACTACTAAGATTATATATTACTAAAGATTATCATTATTTGGTGGGTAAGGTAACCTGAATTATATAATATATATGGTAATTACATGAAGTTATTATTCATTAATGCTATGTTATCCGAGTTAATGACATTAATGGTGCTCCGACGCATGGTTTCTGACTTTCTTGTGTGGATCAAAACTTAAATCTTAAATTTTCCGTTACTTTGAGAACACCACATTTTTATTCAAATGTTTGCAATTGGTTATTTTCTTCACTACTTGTGTACTGTATATGTACGAAATTTTCTTATAGAAGGCCATAGATAGTAGTTCTATTTACGAATATTGTCCTTACCTCGAGCCATTCGCTGCCCATACTTCTACAGGAACGGTGCTAAGAATTTATGTCAAGGTGTCAAAATTTGTAAATGTATTTCAACGGGTTAAAAGTTCATGTATAAATCTAACTATTGGTATAAAAAAATTCTTTACGGAGTCGAAATCCAAAATGGCTAAAATTCAAGGGGTCGGAGTCCAAAAATATTAACAATATAAGTGTCAGAAAAAGATCTTTACAAACAAGTTTAAATTTCAAAATCCAAAGAATAGGAATCATATAAGATCTTCAAAATATTCAAAATTTGATGTCAAAATCCGATCGAAATGAGGAAATTGCCTTTTCAGTTTAATTGAAATGAAAAAATTTATTGTGCAAACTAAAACATCCGCTACAACATCAATTTTATTTTGGAGTGGTTTAAATGATTCCTATTAGGACTATCAATTTTACATGAAAGACAATTACATGACACAAACATGACACAAAATTAACGAACATGGATTGAAAAAAATTTACACGATTAACTAATGGGTATTAGGATATAAAGCGATTAATAAATGGATCAAAAACAGATTTAAGAGTCAACATGATTGGTACGATAGAGATACAATAAATACACGATAACTAACTGGGTACTTGGATACACAAATACAAGTAATATGATTACTACACAGATATACACGAGTAATTGGGTAATAACCCGTATGTTAATAGACTTACAATTTATGTTGTTTCAATTGCGTAATAAGCATATAAGATTCCTATGTTAAACAAGTAAACATGCATTGTGTAATCGTCTCCTAACGAGATATTATACGCGTAGTAAATAGGCAATAATAATGTTCCCATAATAAATACCAGATGTGTAAATGTGTCATGTCTTAGTGTGTACACGACATGACCTGCTTATTATCGGTGTATAACACAGGTAAAATCTAACAACGTCATTATTAAATATGTTGGATAGGAATTTGCAAATAAGTCTTACGTATTCGAGTATAGGTGACACACTTAGTATACGTCATGACATGATTGACATCCCTAAATTTTCGACATTAAAAAAACTATTTTTTCGGTGTTATCGTACCTCTGTGTCAAGAACAAAAACATGCACCGACGTTTAAATCAGAAAGAAGAAAAAAAACTATTCGGAAAATTTTAAAATATTTTGTTAGTTTAACATGATGTACTAGAAAACTATTGGAATAAAGCTTCCCTTTAATATAATCCAAATATCATCATAAGTTCGTAACCCTTCACCATTTCATATGTCCTGCAATTGTTTTGTTGCAAGTTAGTACTTGGAATCATAATTTAATGTTAAATTTGTAAAATACAAATAATTGGTAGTAGTTTAATTTCGTAGGATAATAAGACAAATAAAAGGGCCTTGTCTGACTAATGGGCCCAAATGACGTCAGCCCAATAGGCTCAGGACTCATCCCTGTCCTGAAACATATATTGTCACTATTATCAGTATAATATGCTTACTTTGTACTTGGAATCTCAGGTCCTGATTTCTCCGATACGACTCAGATTCCTGCAAACGCAGAAATGGCCTCTCGGGGAAGCCGATTTGCAGCTTTTCCCCACTTTTTTGGGCTCTTGTGGTGAATGGTCAATGTGTGTGTTCGGTCTTTGAGCAGCTTTGGCAAAATGATTGAGGTGACATTCAAAACCATGCATGAAACATGGAATATGATTATATGAATGATACCAAAAGGAGTTTTCTCCTGTCTCTCGAGAGAGGCTATATGTATTTCACAAATTAGAAGAAGTGAGGAAGAATTATAGATTCTTTTACTTTTCGCTACAATACTTACAATGCAAATATACTCCGTATTATCCTATTTTCACTACTAGAAAAACAACCAACACCGACGGATGTTTCTCCGTCGGTGTAGTATCCGTCAGTGTAGAGAACTCTCCACCGACGGACATATCGTTATGTCGGACATGAAAACCAACGGCCCTACACCAATGACACTATTCTGTCGTTCCAAATTTTTGCAACATTCGTCGATCAATTACTCTACACCGATGGATACGGACCGTCGGTGTAGAGTTTTGACAAAACAATAAGCGGGAAAACGAAATTGGTCGCGCTAAAAATCACACCGACGGTATATGCACCAACGCCGACGGATAGCTCCGTCGGTGTACGATGTGACTCCGACGGATAGTATCCGTCGGTGTATATCATTAATTACTACCCCGACGGAAAACAACTTTCGGTGTAAAGTTTGAAACTCGACCGTTTATTAGATAACATACACAGGGGGACCGCAACCAAACACCGACTAATGATATCTGTCGGCGTAGGGCTTTATCATAAGCCGATTCGATCGACTCTTCAATTTCCTTTCTCTGCAACAAAAACCAACCCAAACCGTGCCGCCACCGCTGTTCCTCCTCCTCCGTTTACTCCTCCTCTTTTCCCTCCTCCTTTGTGCCATCCTCGTTGCTCCTCCAACAAAAACCAAACACTATTCCTCCTTGCCGCTCCTCCTTAGTGCCCTACGCTCGCCGTCGTCACCTTCGCGTCTTTGCCCACCGTCGTCACCTTTGCGTCTCCGCCCCTCACCGTCCCCCCTCCCGGGTCAGGTAGCCTCTCCACTCCCTAACTCTCGTTCCATCAGTGACCCGTCACCACTGTTGCCTTTTTGGCTAATAATCGTTAAATCTGTTTTGATGATTAACTAACATATCAATAAACACATGTAATCCATTAATATTATCGCTTGCATATATTGTATTTCTAACATTTCAGGAAACAAGTGTGGATCAAGACAAGAAATCAAGAATGAAGAGTAGATATGTTTACATTTCTTGTTCTTAGGCTATAATGTAACTTGACACTTGAAATCCTTGATGAATTGCATTACATGACCCTTAGGGAACCTATAGAAGTCTCGCAATTAAGTCCATTTCAAATTGACTTCAGTATGACATAGACGAAACATAGAAATTCTCTTAGAACGAGATTTCTAGGTCCAACCGGTCGACCGATAGGCCATCTGCTTCGACCAATTCCATTATGTACTTTCACAATCTTAATCAGTCGACCGAATTCTTTTTCCCGTTCGAGTGATTCACTTTTTCAACCGATATTACCCAGTTCGACCGATTCAAATCTCACTCACCTATCATATCTTGACATGTGTCCTGGTTAGAGTGCAAACTGGTCGTCCGAAACCAATGTTTTGTTCGACCGTTTGCTTTCTGTATTTGTCTTTAATATGACTGTTATACTTGTCGTATTATACCAATGCTCGTATAGAAATACTCCACCTAACCCTCTTTTAGATTTGGTCTACTGGTTAACCGAGACCATTTAAACGGTAGACCGGTTCATGAAACACTCCAGCTCCAAAACTTACATGAAGTTTTCAGTCGAACAAATTCACCATTTTGTTCGACCTTATCTCATTTGCACAGTTTCATCTTGACTAAATTCACCAAACAGATGGCCGAACCTTACCTTCTGTTTGACCATTCACTTAAGTTCTAGCCCAGTTGGTTTGACCGTCTGCACCTCAGTTCGGACGATTTCTTATTTTTAGTAAACTGGTCGACCGATTGACCCAATTGGTCGACCGTTGGTGTTCAAATTTGTGTCCTGTCAATTACCGTTTTGTGTTTTCTTACACAACTCATTACCAATTTAATCCCAATAGCTAGATTAAGTTTAGAGCTTATAAATAGAGCTCAGAACGCATTTCTAAGATCACCAATCTTTCTCCAAGCTCAAATCTTCTTACTACTCTCAAATTTGCTCTAAACATCCTTGTGCTCACATCTTCCCACTTGAAACAAGCTCATTGCTTTCATCATTCATTTCAAGTGCCCAAAATTAGGTTGCTAAAGTTTTTCTACAAGAGTTGTACTAGCTTCCGGAATGAAGCTCTTCTCGGATTGTGAGACGGTGGTTCAAGCTAGGCGAGGTTGTTCGCAAAGCTTGTGGTATAAATGCTTGATCTCGGCCCACAACGGAGATAAATTTAGTGGAGGACGCGAAGTTCCTCGAGCAAGACCAATTCGTAAGAGAGGACTATGATCCGGTGGTTGGATCCAAACCTCTATACATCTGTGTTTTGGTTTGGACATTTCTATCCATCTTTTAAGTGTTCTAGCTTTTAATTTGCAATAGTTGTTTAAATATCATAATTAGTCTATTCACCCCCTTGTAGACTAATATTAGGGATTAGTATATCCTATATTTGGTATCAGAGCCTTGTTGATTGCATATAAACAAATTCACATTTGTAGCAATGACCCAACAACGCGAGGGACTCCACACCGGTAGACATCCATTGTTTGATGGAACCAACTATGCATATTGGAAGAAACACATGATCATTTTCATACAATCGTATGATGTTAATGTAGGATTTCGTGCCCCTGTGATTGAATAATAATTACATACACATTTGTTCATTCACACATGACTTCGTCAGAACATACAAACTCACATATCCCTGCAAAAGAGGACTCAAGCAACACATGTACATATACTATAAATTACACGATTTAATTTATCTTTCACCTCTAAATCAAACAATTACAAATCATTTGAAATCCTTTAAAAATAATTGTATACATCCATAGTTCAAAACACAAAACATTCAAACCGTAGTTTATCCGATTTCCAAAAGATTTTTTTTAGGAAAGATAAACGTATGTCTTTTTCGTTTTGTCGATTTCTTATAAAATAATCATTTAATGAAAATGAAAATTTTATATATTAGACATAAGTATAAATATTAATTCAAACATTCATATGATGTGTTTCAAAACATTTAAAACTATCAAAATAATCAATTGGAATTAAATCAACAAAACCTTCGGAAAACTCAAAAAAGACATCAAACATGAATTGTTTCGATTGATGTGGAGATGGTAAACTAAAATTAATTATATAATCTAATCATTGAAAATATGAACTAAATGCTTTGATACCACTGTAGGATTTCGTGTCCCTATGTATGTTTATATTTTAATTTTTTTAATACAAACATACATGATCAATTTCATATTTTCAGCAATTTATGTACATTGTTTTGTGTTTATTCTAATATCATGCAATCCTACATATATTAAAATAAATCACAAAGAGAGGATCATACCCAAAGGTTCTCTAAAACCTTTTCGAAGACCCGGAGTTTCGTTGCTCGTCGAATCGTCTGCCGATTCACCTCCAAGTGTTCACCAAACTCTAAACAAGATTAGAGAGAAATGAGATAGTTAATCAATATCTAATTAAGCTTAGAATCTAGCTAATAATCCCTCTAAAGCTTATTGAGAATTTATCTCCAAAAACTTTAATAATTAAGATAATTTTTGGATGAATTAATGGGTTGTTAGGGAGAGAATATTTTTGCATTAATTCAAACAAAGAGGGAGAGAAGACTTATTTATAGGGTCTCCCAACACCCACATCATGGGCTAACCACTAACCCATGATGTCTTGTTTTTCTCTACCTAAAATTAATCACAATCTGACACATAATCATCCACATCCACATTTATCCACAATTGGAATAATTCCAATACATGATTAATATTAATTCCTTATTAATTCGGGCAAAACCGTATTAACCGTTTTTTTGCTTTTTACCAAATTTTGGATTTATATCCAACAAAATTTGATCTTTGGGGTATTTAGCAAATTTATATATCATGTAATATATTATCCTATGTAATGTTAAATTATTACACCCCATAATATGTACATCTTATATGAATTTATTCATGATTCTAATTATGTCAATTTTCGTGACATATTGATTTTATTGATTCACCACATGCATCCTTTTTCACTTGAAACCCGACACATCATCTCAACTCAAAATCAAACTTCTTGTTTCTCAGTTTTGTGGTGGACCTATAGGAGGATCGAAGCTAAATTGACAATGATATTAAACACTCAATATCTCAAACTTTAAGCGGTATCTAGCAACACATTATAGTTACCCAATTAACATATATGTCTTGTTCCACTTGAACTAAACACAAACCATTTAGTGATGTAAGTGCACCACTTGTGTCTATCTCTTGCATCATGATATTAAGAATATACACAAAGTAGAAATGTGTTACATTTGTATTATATTCATTTCTTGATCTTCTTAAGTTAATTATAACTATGTAACTTAACTCAAGTCACATTGTGTACATTGTAATTTTTCTTTATCAATGAGCCCACTAATATCATCACTCAATTAAAAGAGACAATGATAATCTTTTGACTAGCTATCTTTTCCAGCATAAGTCACGTTTAACCAACTATTGTCTTTATCATTATACTTATTGATAACTTTTGACAATAATCAAATTAAACACTCCTTATGTGAAAAGATATAAGTCTCATATCTTAGGATTCAAGACACAGTAAAACATTAATGACACATAACACAATTCCATAACGTTTTACTTCTTATGTCTATTCAATATATAAAAGTAAGTTTTTCCTTTTTTATATACTCGTGTCGTCAAATATTTGTAGAGCTACAATAATCGATGACCAACGCGACAATCTTATCTCGGTAATTAATGTTCCATGTTAATTACCATGATTGTGAATAACTTTTGATTTATGTAAACCATTATCTTTTAGAGCTCTACGGTTAAGGACCAAGAGTCTCTTCTTTAACACTTCCAAAATACGAATACAATAATTAAGGAACAAAATGTTTGCACATACAATTCATAATAATTGACATATAAAAGTAAAACTTTTAGAACACATTCCTTTCACATCAAACTATTTCAAATGGATGTCAAAAGTTTTTTTTAAATGACTTTATTAATGAATAAGTTTATGTTGCACAACCCTCGAATTTTTTAAATGACTTTTTTAAACTTAAGAAGACTCTTTATGTCCTCAAACAAGCTCATAGAGCTTGGTATGAGAGGTTGAATAACTTCTTAATCAACGAAGGTTTCTTTATGGGTAAAGTGGATACCACTCATTTCCTAAAATCTCATGATCATGATCTATTAGTGGTACAAATGTATGTGGATGATATTATCTTTGGTGCAAATAACTCGCGTCTTTGCAAAGAATTTTCTAATTCTATGCAGGGCGAGTTCGAGATGAGCTAAATTGGTGAACTAAATTTCTTCCTCGGACTTCAAATAAAGCAAACTCATGATGGGAATATCATACACCAAGCAAAATACACAAATGAACTTCTTAAACGCTTTGGTCTTGAAGATAGCAAGCCATACAAGACTCTCATGCGCACTAGCATTAAACTAGACAAAGATGAAAATGACAAGGATGTGGACATCAAGAAATATCGAGGTATGATCGGATCTTTGCTCTACCTTACTGTTAGTCGCCCCGATATCATGTTTGCCGCATGTTTATCCGCTCGTCTTCAAGCATGTCCAAAAGAATCTCACTTGAATCTCACATAAATGCTTTAAAACGAATTTTTTGATATCTCAAAGAATCTCAAGATTTTGGTTTGTTTCACCCCAAGAGTAGGGTTTTTTACCTTGTTGCGTATAGCGACGCCAACTATGTCGGTTGCATTCTAGATCGTAAAAGCACTAGTGGCACTTGCCAATTTTTGGGAAAATCTTTTATCTCTTGGTTTAGTAAGAAACAAAATAGTGTTACATTGTCAACAACCGGGGCGGAATATACTGCCACCGGTTGTGCATGTGCACAAGTCTTGTGGATGAGGCAAACCCTCAAGGACTTGCAACTTGAGTTTCAAACTACTCCTATCTTTTATGATAATACTAGTGCAATTAATCTTTCGAAAAATCCTGTTTTGCTTTCAAGAACTAAGCACATAGAAGTCAAACATCATTTTCTTAAAGATCATGCAACTAAGGAAAATATCAAACTTGTATTCATTCCTACTAATGATCAATTAGCTGATATCTTCACAAAACCTCTAAATGTTGATCAATTCTATCACATAAGACTCAATCTAGGCATGTGCAACTTAAATAATTTATAACTGTGTCATATCATGCCATTATTTTGAAAATTGCATCTTCATTGGGTTTCTCGTTGAGTCTCTTGGATTTTTTATGTGTTTTGGGCTATATTTCATTCTCTGCCTCTTTTCGGTAGACCGGAATGGTGTTCCGTTCGAACGGTTGCTTCCTGCTCGATCTGATCCTTAAGTTCACTTAAGTGATCGATCAAACAAGATTTTATTTGGTCAACCGCTGTTGCTCTACTTTTTACTTCTTCGTTCGACCGGTGCATCCTCCTCGTGCGACTGAAAACATCGAGGCATTGTGTGCCTATTAAGTACGGTCAATCGGTCCGCATTTCTTGTCCGACCGAAAACTTCTAGGAAGTGTCTGTTTTGCTCTTCCTTACCCGTTCGGTCGACCGGTTTGCCTTCTTTGTGCGACCGAAAAGTTCCAAGATCTTTGCGCCTTCTCTTGTCGGTCGACCGTTTGGCCAAATTTTCCACAAATGTGACCTTTTCGGTCGACCGGTAACGCCTTTTCTACTACTTTTATGGTAAAATCGTTGTTTCACTTTCACTTTCACTCTTCCCCTCTCTTTACCCCAACTGCCACCCTTCTCCCTCCAGTCAACCATCTACCCTATCCCGGCCGGTCAACTCGTATTTTTCAACCACCATTCGCCTCCCCTCTCATTTCTCTACCTTCTTCACCCTCCTTCCTTGATGGGGCAAAAGAAGTCGGATTAGTGGAGGACGCGAAGTTGCTCGAGGAAGAGCAATTTGTAAGAGAGGACTATGATCCAATTGTTGGATCCAAACCTCTATACATCTCTGTTGTGGTTTGCACATTTCTATCCCTCTTTTAAGTGTTCTAGCTTTTAATTTGCAATAGTTAGTTAAAGATATCAATTAGTCTATTCACCCCCATTAGACTAATACTAGGACTTAGTAGATCCTACAACCACCACCATCGTCCTCGTCGTTCCTTCTCTGAGAACCACCACCTGCACCATCCCCACCCCCACCTCCAGACCAGTCCGGACAACCACTACACCACCTTAATCCACTCGTCGACCCACCTTCTCCGACCACCCCTGTCCTCCCAAACCACCCCCGACCAGCACCAACCCAACCCCGTCCAGGTAGCCTCCCCACCACCACCCCAACCCCCATCTCCCCCACAACCGCCTCCTCCATTGAATTTTTAAAATTTTGATTTATTAATTTTTTGAATAGTTTAAATTTTTTAATCATAATTGATATATCAGTGTAATTTGTATAATCTCATCTAGATTTTTTATGAAAATTGATATATGAATGTATTTTTGTATAAATTCATGTAGATTTTGAATCTTTTAAATTTTTTAATCATAATTTAAGATTTTTCTTTGATTGTTGTAGATGATTTGTATAGTTTGAACTTAATGTATATGATAGATGAGTCTGATTATTTTGAAATTTTATATGATTTAATGTTAGATTAAACTTAATGATTTAATGTTAGAATTTGCATTGATAAAATAATGTATTGGATATTTATGATGTGTACGATGCTATTGTTGTGGAAATATTTTTGTGTATACATGAATTTTACAAAAAAATCATTGTTGATTTACAAGGAAGGTTCTGCCAAAATTTTAAAAAACATCTACAGAAATTGTAATCAATAACCCACTATTGACTCCCCTATAAAATTAAATTAGATTTCAATTGTAATCCATAGCACGTTGTTGACTACAATTGAAATCAGTGGACTTGGATGTTAGATTACATTTGGATATGTTAATTGGATCTGTTAGTTTGATTTGTTATTAATTTAAGATATAGGATATGATTTTGGTTTGTTGATACTTTAAGAGTTAGGACTTCATTTAGTATTTACGATTTAGGATTGGATTGTATGATTTATGATTGATGAATTGACGATATTGTAGCTTGTAATTGAATTTTGATCATTTTTTCTTGTCAATATAGGTTTTCTGAAAGAATTTGATATCGAAATTATAGGGGAGGTTCTGCCGAAATTTATTGGAATATAATATTTGGAATTGAACTACATATTGAATTTTCCCTTAAGGATTTAATTTCAATTTTAGGATTGACTTTCGGATTCTATCCTGAATTATGAATTTTGGATTACAGATTCTATCCTGAATTACGAATTTCATTTTGTATTACATTATTAGAATCATGGCTTCAGACATAAGAATTCACCGATAATTTTGAGGCTTTCCTGAAATTAGCATTTAGTTCAAGGAACTAGTACATTCAAGATGGAAGGATCTTGTGCTCGGGCAAAAAATGTTGCAAAACAAGTGGGCAACCAGAGGGGACGTTATCGATGACGTTATCAACAACAGAAAGTTACCCCTCTGCACGAGATAAGAATTCTTTCATTGCACTTGTCGACTACTTAAGTGTATTGCAAGACATAATCGAACTTCAATACTTTGGTGATTTGAAGTTTATTTTGTTCAAGTGCAAGTGGTACGGCGTTTTGGGTCGAGACAACACTACTAGAAGTGATGAGTACGAGTTCACATTGGTGAATGCGAATCAATTTCTGAAACTAGAAGAACCTTTTTTACTAGCATCTCAAGTAGAACAAGTTTTTTATGTTGCTTAGCCAAGAGAGAGAGAAAGCGACGATCAATGGTTAGTGGTTGTGCGAATGTTTGTGAGAGATTGATATAACATGGAGGACGATGAATCTGAAGACTCAGAGTACAGTCGAGGAAATCTTGTGCAAGATAGAGTTAATATTGACGATGTTAGTTTGGTGGAGTTTGTGAGACATGATCTAGAGCCACTTGTGGTGGAGTAGTTCATTATTTAGCAAGTAGGAAAACATGTGTTCTCTTACTTTTAAACTGTATAGAAACAATAATGACAGTGAGCTAAATTGTTATGTTCTTTAATTCAGATATGGCTTAACGACGCAACACTTGTGAGGATGACTGAGAGTACACATCTGTACGTCGTCGACGTACATATTCGAAGGAGTCTGATGAAGAGGCTCCCGTAGACGAGATTCAGCCTTCACCTTCTGTAGGTGAAGCCAGTACTAGTAGGAGTAGGGGACGCAATCCCACTCAATGTTTGGAAGAATGGTTGAAGAAAGACCAATCTCTGATCGATATCACACCAGAGGGGGTACCCAGAGGACCCATGGCCGAGAGTTTCCAGAACTTCATTGGGTCACTTGCGAGGAGGTCACAAATACTTTCCCCGCGTTATGCATACTGGAGACTGGTGCCAAAGAAGCACAATGACGTGGCATGAAAACATATTTTGGTAACATTTCATCTCATCGTAACTTTTTTATTATATATTTCATTTAATTACGTACTAACGTTGTTTTACAGGCACATTGGACGATTCCTAAGGCATTTAGAGACAAGGTCATGAGGTCTCTAAACAAGAATTGGAAGGAATACAAATTTGACCTCTACAAGAAGCGGGTGGAGCCGACACTGACTCGAGAGGAGAGGATGGTCTGACGGCCACAAAGCATATCTGTGAAGGATTAGTCAACTTTTTTAGATTATTGGGGCAACGAGGTTTTTCAGGTATATTTTAATTTAAATGTTATGCAAATAATTTGAAATCTAACCTTGTGGTTTAATTTTGGATGCAGAAAAAGAGTGAGATCAACAGGAAAAACTGGGCGAATCTCATTATACCACATACGTGTGGTACAAAGTCTGTTGTGCGACATAAGGAGAAGATGATAATTTAGTGTAAATTTGATTCATTTCATTTATTTTTTATACAATCTAATACCTATTTTATTTTTTCTACAGATTGCCGAAGACCCAACTACCCCGGAGCCCACACGGACAATCATGTGGATTAAAATCAACAACAGAAACCATTCGGAAGCCGCTCAACTCATTGTAAGCTAATTACATGTATAGCTTATTACCAAGTTTAACGTTTGTATTGAACTTAACTATTGAAATGTGTTATTTCAGGAACAATTTGGGACTATGAGAGGATTGGGTGAGGTGAGCTCTAAGGGCTCTATCACTTGAGTCACTCCAGATGATCCGGTTGGCACAATGTTGGGCAACGGACATGGATGGGTTCGTATGTATTCAAGCTACGTCACACCTACTGATATGTATGGGCCTCTTGGGATGCCAAGCAGAGCAAAATGCAATGCCAGAGCGGTGAAGTGGAATGACGAAACAGTTGCAGAGTTGAAGCGCGCCAGCAGTGAGCTCGCGATGACTCAAGAGACGCTGAAGACGACGCAAGATACATTGAAGATGACGCAATCCGCGCTCAGCAAGATGCAACTCCAAATGAACTTTCTCCCCGAGAAGGTAGGTTTCTCGAGCGTGGTAATTGAAGGGAATGTGTTCTAAAAGTTTTACTTTTAAATGCCAATTATTATGAATTGAATGAGAAATCATTTTGTTCCTTGTTTATGTTATTCGTCTTTTAGAAGTGTTAAGGAAGAGGCTCTTGGTCCTTAACCGTAGAGCTCTAAAAGATATTGGTTTGCATAAAACAAAAGATATTCGCAATCATGGTAATTAACATGGAACATTAATTACCGAGTTAAGATTGTCGTGTTGGTCATAGATCATCGTAGCTCTACAAGTGAGTGACGACACGGGTATGCAAAAGAGGAAAATATTACTTTTGTATACTGAATAGACCTAATAAGTAAAATATTATAGAAATGTGTTTCTGTGTCATTAATATTTTACTGTGTCTTTGGTCCTTTGATATGAGACTTATATCTGATCACTTAAGGAATACTTAATTAGATCAGTGTCTTGAACTATCGATCAGCGTAGTGTAAAGGCATCGGTTGGTTAAGTATAACTTTCGTTGGAGAAGATAGTTAGTCAAAAGATTATCATTGCCCCTCTTAATTGAGTGATGATATTAGTGGGCCCCTTGATAAAGCAAAGTTATAATGTGCACAATGTGATTTGAGTTAAGTCACATATTTATAACTAGCTTAAAGAGATCAAGAAATGAATACTAATACAAAGATGACACAATACTACTTTGTGTGTATTCTTAATATCATGAGGCAAGGGACGGACACAAGTGGTGCACTCCATCACTAAATGGATCGGGTTTTGGTTCGAGTGGAATTAAGACATCTAACTAATTGGGAGCTATAATGTGTAGCTAGATACCGCTTATAGCTTGTGATATTAAGCTCTTAATATCACTGCCGACTTAGTCTAGATCCTCCCATAGGTCACACCACAAAACTGGGAAACAAGAAATGGGGATTTTGAGTTCATAAGGATGTGTCGGGTTTCATGTAGAAAATATGACACATGGGGTGAACAAGCAAAATCAAGATTATGTTGTGATTAATAACATAATTAGAATCTAAATTAAATTCATATGTGATGTAAATATTATGGGGTGTAATGAGTTGACATTACATAGGATAATATGTTACATAAGTTGTGAATTTACTACTAATCCCGAAATGTCAAATTTTGTAAGGGTTAAACCAAAATTTGACCAGTCTGCAGTACTGTGCAAAAGTCAACAGATGGAATTTTGCATGGGATCATGGGCAAGAGGTTGCACATGAATAGGTAATTTGGAGATAACCTATAAATACAAGGTTATCTCATTACCTCCTTAATTAATTCATTATTTTCTTGAGCAAAATTCTCTCTCCATAATTCTCCACGAAATTCCAGTAATTCTTAAGTTTAGTTTTAGTTCTAGAGATCATCTTCTCAAGGGAACTAAAGAAGGGTTAGTAATTAGATTCTAAACCCTATTGGAGATTGAGAGACTAGCTTTTCTCTCTCCGATCTTGTTTAGAGTTTGGTGAATACTCGGAGGCATCCGGCGCAGCGAGGAGCATCCCAACCGTCTCCGAATCTTCGAGAAGTTTTAGAGAACTTCTAGGTATGAATTTCGGAGCTCCTTCATGTTTGTTTTAATAGAGTTTTTGAAACTAGTTTGTTAAAACAAACCGATGCATGCAATAAATTCTAGAAAATTGAAAATTGATCCTTATTATACATAAAAAAATCGAAAAATATATATGTATAATTAAACATGAAATCCTACAGTAATATACACGTTCTTTAGTTAAATTGTCACATTTAGTAGTTTATGTCTAATAATTTGTCAATACATAATGTTTGTAATGTACAGGATCACAACGTCACCCCTCTTTGCACACCGTTGCCGTTGCCGAGGCGAGATGACGATCACAGCCATACAGGCGGAGCAGGGATAGGAGGTTTGATGACTTAGTCGTTGTATTTATTTTGTTACTTTTATCATCTATAGAATGAATGAATCAAACTCATTTGTGAGTCAAATTGTTTTTTGAATGAATGTTTTGTTTCATGGATTATTTGGTTTCGACTTAATGAATGGATGAATGATTTTGACTTAATGAATGGTTGTGTTATTGTGAATGAATGGAACACATTTCATTTTCTTTGAATAGGGAAAATTGGAATTCGGGAAAAGCCAATGGGCTCTTTTCGAATTATGGTAAGAGTTTACACCGACGGATAACTGTCGCTGTAATTAAAGTTTATTTTTAATTCACCGACGGACATCCGTCGGTGTATATCGATGAGATATACACCGACGGTACATATCCGTCGGTGTATATCATCTTTCGTCGAATAAAATTACTATTACTTATGGGTTGATGTCCTTACACCGAAGGACCGTTTCGTCGGACTTAAACACCGACGGACGCTCCGTCGGTGTATATTCGTTAGTGTTCTCCCCTTGGACGAAACCACCCACACAAAAATGGGCGGGAAAATTGGTGTCAAAAACTAGTCCGACGGTACTTGTCCGTCGGTGCATCCGTCGGTGTATATGTACACCGACCGAGGTAACACCGACGGAGAAATATCCGTCAGTGTAATATATCATCGACGGAACCCGCTATACACTAACAGTTAGTGTCCGTCAGTGAAGATTAGTTCTCCTGTAGTGTTTCTTCGATAAATATTGTTATGATCATTCGACGTCTTTGAAAACTGGCGGCAAACTATCGACGATATTTACAATATCATCATGGAATGTGTCACTTGGGTGTGTTCTTCGAGAATCCACCTCCAAAGTCTGAATAAAATTCCACTATAATCAAGTGATTCAAGTCTAGTACGAGAAGAGTTTCACAACTGAGATTTGATGTTAAAAACTTTCAACGAAAAAGACTTATGGTTTATTATAAACCCAAAAGGCTGGCTTTATAACAAAAGATGAACTACAAAAGTAGTTTTGTTGCTTGCATAGTTGCAGCCCCATATGCTTATAATTTATTACATGCCAGTTGCATTAATTAGTTTCCGTTTTAACCTTGCATATGCGCAATTAATCATAAAATTTTAAATACATTTGGTTTGAATGGGTCAACTGATGTACAATAATATAAAAAATAGCTAAAATTTAAGGATAAGTTAAAGTAAAATAAGAATACGTTAAACTATATCATTAGCCATAAGGGTTAAATTGAACCATTTGAAGTTTTATGGAGTTTTTGGTCAATCAACCGAATTTATGGTGTTGATTTTAACTCTGGAACCTTAAACATAAAACTGACAAAGTTTTTTTCTGAAGTAAAATACTAAATACAGAACTTGCGTTTTGGATCATTTGATATTTCGACCCATTTTAGTTTGGTATGCGTTTCTTTTTTGAACTTGTAGTTAAGAATCTAAATAGTACATGTTAGTATGTTACAGGCTTACAGTGGATTGATATGTTACAATGGTTGGAAGTTCAATACCAACGCAAGTTATTCAACAATAATTTGCAATTTAGTAAGGGAAAATTGACTTTCTATGTCTCAAGTAGCCAAACATCTGGAAAAAAGTCTCAACTTTGACATCTTCTGAAAATATGTTAATCTTTCCACTTCTTCCCAAAATACCCAAGCCTATCTCGTGGGACCGCTAACATGGAACAACCCATATCTGCTTTGTTGGGGTTGTGCATACTTTTGATGCCAAACATTTTTCACGATATGTCATTTACACGATGAGCTCGATATGCACTCGATAGTGATTCGATAATTTAGTCAACCCACAATGGTACGATTACTAAGAAAGTCTTTGACGGTTCAGTTTTATTCCCACCAGACGTCACGTCAGTAATTAAGAGTGAAACATTAAAACTGTTGCACAATGACGATACGATTTGACCCCGATATGATGAAGCAAGAGAGTTGTCTTTGTTTGGATCGATGCGCTCAATCGGCACTCGATAGTGGCTCGATAGTTTACTCAACCAACAATGACACGATTACTGAGGATGTTTTTTCGTTTCACTTACCTAATCACCAAACGTCAACTCATCAATTAAGAGGGATCGTCGAGTGATTATTGAACTGCCATCGAACCACAATCGAGGTTAAAGGAGAGAAACTTCATTCAGACTTTGTTTGAAACAACTCAAATAAATGGTGGTTCGTTTAAGTCCTAGTCCGTCGAGTGATAATCAAACTGTCATCGAACCACAATCGAGGTTAAATGAGAGAGCAAGGAGAGATCACAAACACAAAGACAAACAAAAAACACAAACACAAACACACAAAAATTATATATTTTCTTCCCAGTCAATTGGAAGAGAATGATTTGCTCAGATGTCGCATGTAAACCCAAAAGATAGTTTTGTTTATCTTTTGTCTCTCAAAAGGAAGGAATGTTGAACGGTTGTGTCTCTTCGCATAATAATCACTCATCCCATCATAGGACGTTTCACTTTGACATGTGAACATTTATCATGTTGATCATCGAGCTAAATCGAGCCCATATTGAGTTTCTGTATAACACATATCGTGTTCAATCAAACCATAGCGAAGTATAACTATCGAGCATACACATCAACCAGACTATCTATCGCATACCGTCAATACTATCGAACCATATCGATTCCTGAAACAATTTAAAATATCGAGACATAGAGAGACAAAGAGAGAGAATTCCAGAGGATATTAATGGTCACACGAGATAGGCATGAGTATTTTGGGAAGAAGTGGAAAGATAAACATATTATTTCAGAAGATGTCAAAGTGGAGATTTTTTCCAGATGTTGGGTCACTTGAGGCATAGAAAGTCAAATTTCCCTTTAATAATCTTGTTCAATACTACATAATTCCCATTCTAGATTTTTTCCATTCTAGAATTTTTCATCTTTCCAACTCCAATTCATCAATATACTAACTTCATGACAACCTTTTTTCTCTCCCTGTAAATATATAAGTTGCACTACCCAAACCATTTAAAACGCAAGTGCATATTTATTGAAAAGAATCATGATTGGTAATAAATTTGTTGTAGAATAATGTAGTACTAAATTGTCTACAATGCCTTTCTCTTGCTCAAGGTAGAACTTCAAAGAACTTGCAATATTATGATAGGAATAAAATGTTAACACAGTAGAATTTAGTTTAGTACAAAATTATCATAAATATAACAAACACAATAAATCATATATTTACTAAAACCAAAAATATTTTTATAATTAAAATTATATCAAAAGAAAAAAAATATGATTCACATTAATCAATATGATTTTTTTAATAAAGACATTAATATGATAGTTGAGTTTAATTTTTTCTTAATAAAATAATAAAAAGGACTTTCATTTTAAAATAAAAATGAATTTATTTGGCACAATAATTAAATTCTAATTTAATTTGTATAATAGATAATTATATTTGTTTTTCATCATAATTAATACAGAAATTTGTAGATTTCGCTGTGTAAGCTTAAATTGAAGAGTCTAAATCTATATTATAAAAATAACAGATAACATTTGCCAAAGGAAAAAACTATTTTTTTAATATTGTGTTTAGATATGAAAAAATAAAAATAAAAAGATGGAAAAAAGAATAAAGTAATGTTTTTTATGTAAGATTTTTAAGTAGGCAAAATGAGACAAAATAGAGAGTCTTATATACACATTGTTGTCTTAATTTTATTTTCAAAATAACAGTGAAATGGGGAGAAAATTTTAATTACTTAATCTTTCCAAAATACCCTAAAATAAAATAATGAGATTAACATACCCTTTAGTACTTTTCTGAAATGGTATAAAACGTTGATTTTCTCTTATCTCTTCACATAGTTCTATCCACAAAAGAGTAATATGGCAACAATTTATCTTCTCTTCAAAAACATTATCATTTTCTCTTCTCTCCTCCTCATTTCTACTCAAATACACAGAGAAAAAGAAGAAATAATTTGAGTTTTTCTAGCTTGGATAGAAACTTAATTGTAGAGAAATGGAGCGAAAAATGTATGTGCACAACTTACTTTTCAATTTTAAATAGAAAATGAGAGAAAATGATTGATGTAGTTTTATGATTAAATTATTCATATTGTTTTTCAAATGAACAATAATTCAATGATTTCTTAACAATAAAATTTTTTTTGGTTAATATAAATGATTTTTTAAAATTTCTCTCATGTATATATCCAAGCAAGAGACAAAAAAGAAACGAAATAAGATTTCTTTTCTTTACTCCAATTTCTCTTTTTTTCTTTCGGTATTTTTGTCCAAACAAACCATTAGAGGAGATTTTAGATAATGTGCAAATTGTGTATTAGTGTGCATTTAGTGTGTAACAATATTGTATTTTCTCTCATTTATCGCACGTGTAACAAATTGTAACAATGATCCTAAAAGTTTGTTAAGCTCTCATGTATGCATGCTACTTAACAATGATCCTAATACACAAATTGTGTATTATTTATCACACTAATTCAAGTGTATTTTCTTAACGAAAATATCCTCCGTCTCTTTGTATCTATACTCTTCTAAACTTATGTGTGCTTTTTACGTTCACTCCACTAACATAACTAATGCGTTCCAAAAAGCTTTTGTCAATTCAGAAATAAGAAGGAACCAAATAACAAAACACCAGAACAATTGATGCCTCCACTTTAGTGGCAAATTTGATTTTGTCATATGAAAACGTAAGCATATGATTTGTTTCCTGACATCATCTTCTCATGTCAAAATCAAACGTTTTGGACTTACTAAAGCCCAGCAGTCATGTGGCCCAATAAAGAATATTAGAACCAACCAAAATGAAACCCCACCAACATCTGCCTAATTCTTGGCTTCTTAGACCAAAACACTTCTAAATGCTTGTCCATTTCTGATGTAAAAGAAAGAGACAATTCATTGCCAACCAACAACAAGATGACCATCCAACATAACTGAACCAACAAAATGAATTTAAACCAAACATTCTTGTCATGTCTAAAGTGAACTGGTATATGGTCGTAATATAATAGTTGGACAGATCGATACGTAAGGCCTGGAGAGTAAAAGTAAAATATTTGATTTGATTGTTTTTTACTTCAGTCTTGTTGCGGCGTATAATGTGTTTTAAGTTTTGACAATGTGTAGATTCTGTTTGAAGGGCACACGAGCCGAACTAGATTATCGATTACTATCTAATAGTATGCTCTTATACATTTGTTTCTACAAACATCATGAACACAAAACTTGATGAAGCCCAATAGCTATATTTGAAGAAAAACATCAAGACAGAAAACAGAAATTACAAAGCCACTAATTGCAACTTGCAAACATAGATCTTAGTGTGAATAGATGCAAATGTCATGGATTCTGAGGCTGGAAATTCACTGTTCTTTTCTTGTTGGCTGCTCCATGCTGAAATGAAAGTTGATAATGAATTAAATAAACATTAATATTTGAGCTTTTGCAATATTTGCGCTACAATGAAATGCTGAAAAATTGTAGAGGTATAGAACAGAAACTCACAGAAAATGCAGACGAAAGATCTGAACTTTTCATCACTCGTAGCCGTTTTACGGTCGATATGAACATGCTGCAAAAAATTTAAGAAAAGGAAACATTATGTCCGAACTTTTTAAGCTTTTACACATTTGTTTTTGAAAGAGAAAGCTCCTTATTTCTGGGTTTTCATGTAGATGAAATTATGTTTCAAATTATCAAAACAGAGGAACTGAGAAAGATTGAATCTTACTTCCAAGGAACATCTCCAACCAACATCATGTCTCCTTCATTGTCTTCAAAAACCAATGTGTATTCTCCATTCCCATCTAATAATCCAGTTATTGCAAGATTTTCTTCTTTGCTATCATGTATTCTAGAGGCTGAAGTTTCTCTTTGTGCTATAAAACCAAAATAAAAATAGCAATTAGGGAAATTTTGTCTATCGTTTTGTGCATAGTTTAAAAAATGTTGGTCATGTTTCCATTGACACTGAAAAAATAAAAATTAATATTCTCATACAAATTGACCTTATACATCCCTTATGTAAAATCAACATATTATCATACAGAAATTGTCATAAATTGTTTATTGTGAGAAATTGTCATAAAATCAACATATTAGCATACATAAATTGTCAGAAATTAATATTCAGAAAATCGTTTCATTTTTCATAAATTGTAATAACTAAGCTAATTAGCCTCAATTTCTTATTTATTTATTGTTCATTCCTCTACATTGTCATAAGTAAGCTACTAAGCTGGAAACTTTGTAATTTTGCCAAGTCTTGTTTGAATCTATCATCATTCTGTGTCAAATTTAAAAAAAAAACCCTGCCTGACAGCAAAATATCAAAATTAATTCTTCTATCCCTGATTTACGATATTAAAGCATCATAAAAATGCGGTCCACCAAATAAATTTCTAGATTTACCTGCAAGGAAGCCTTTGAAGAGTTCATTAGCAGCATAGCAGAGCTTCTCATAACTATCATGAGACTTAACATCTACTTTCCTGCCTATGGGAATTCCATCCATGTTGATCTTCACAAACATGGTGTTCGAGCCAATCTCGATCTTCTTGGACTTTCCGGAATCAAAATTTTGTGATACACTGGTCGGTTTCGAGGAGCTAGAGCCGTGAATCTTGCGAAAAGAGCCTATCGGAGGCCAACCAATGACCGGTGCTTGGGAAGTCCTGAATGTTCAGAAACAAATTAAAATCAAACTTAGGAAATATAAATTTGCAAAAATCAAATTGGGCATGAAAATACTCAAAATCAAGTAAAAATCTATAAAACATTTCAAAATTTTGTAGAATGCAATCATTTGTTGATTACAAACAGGCATAAACAATCGAGAAATACATATTTAAAAGAAACTGAGGAATGTGTTCATGATGAAAAGTGTGGGGAAAAAATAATAGCAAACAAGGTCAGTCAAAAATAATTTTGCAAGAAAATGTCCAAACTAGGAATGATCAAAAGTATCACCAAAATGGTAAAAAAACACAGAAAAAGTAAAATTCTCAATCCATGAAAATTAAAATATAATAAATTAAAAGAACATTACTTGGTCTGAGAATTGGCAGGAGATTGTGTCTTTGAACATGCCATCCCTGCACAAGAACCAAAAGTTCAAACAACAACAACAATTATAATCTATGGAACTTCTCACAAGACATGATGAATTACAAAAACTTTTATCTGACCTTTGGATGCATTTTCCAGAGTGTGTGTGAATCCTCTCTTTGCACCAGAAGAAGGGTTGGTTGTTTTGTTAGGGAAAAGGCCAAGACACAAAGCAGAGACATGTTCTTGCATTGGTATCACCACTGACCAATCTTCTTCTCCTGGAGGTGCAAGCCTGAGCTCAAGCTTCCTCTCATCCTCAATCTCACAACCATTTCTTCCCCATTCCTTGTCTTTTGACATCAAATCAAGAAGCTGAGGAATGGAATCCATATTCCACAGCTCGCATACAAAATAATATAAAAAAAAAAATTGGCTTTTGTTTTTGCCAAACCAGAGACTCCAAATGGGAGATGACCACAACTTGTCGGCTTCAACTCATGACAAGATCTATCTACTTTTGTTTTAGAAATATTGGGTCTTTGCTGGAATCACCAAAAACCCAAGTCAAAACAATAAACAAAATTATCCTAAGACTCTCAAACTTTGACAACAAGCCACCACCAATGCTATCAAACAACAAAAATTGAGACTACCCAAGTGAGAAAAACATGTTTGAAAGAAAGAAAACACATCAAATTCTTTCTCTCTCCCCAACGAAGGTTTCACAATAGTTGGCATGGATATTTATGAGTTGGTGGAAGAGAGAAGAGAACAAAAGCATGCATGGATTAGGAATAAAGTTTTTGTTGATTGTGATGTGTTTTTGTAGGAGTGTTCAAACCAATTTTTCATTGTGGAGATGGAAGTAATTTTGTGGTAGAGAAGAATGCAAGCTTTGTAGGTACTAGATGCTTCAATTTATAGGTTCTAGATGGAAGAACTATTGACATTCTTTCACATGAAGCTATTTAATTAATTCCTTTTTACAACATTAGGGAACATGTAAAATTGTAACTTCATTAAGTCAAGTCAAATTGTCCAACCGAAGGTTAACAAAAACATACTTAGTTAGGAGCCAATCGAATTCAAAAGTTGACATACGGACACATTAGTAGGAGCCAATCAAATTGGAAATATTTTTTTTTAAATATTTTACCACAAAGTGAAGCTTAGAATTGAAAAAGAAGAAGTCAAAATATTTGTTATTACAGATGCGATCATGTTTGGAATCCGGTGTGCACTTTTTGATCGTCTCAAAAGGAGGGATTAGTCGATTTGGGAAAAGAATAAAAAAATAGTACGTGGTCGAGACTCGGATTGTCAATCGTTAATTATAGTATCCACAAGAGGATCATGATCTCTTAAAATAGATCATTCCCATTTTCTTTTTGTCAGCCTTTCCACTACACAATATTTAAGCACATTTTTTCTATTTCATCTTTTCTACTCTAGCAAAAAAATCATGCTTGTCAAATCAATTGTTCATTTTCGTCCAAATCATTTCTTAAATTTTACAAAGAGATATATATTTATCTCTGTATGAATTATTAATAAAATTTGATACAAACCCTAGAAAAGTGAAAGTTGAGAGTTGAGAATATTTTTTTAAGATGTTGAAAAAGTAGGAGATGATTATATAACCGTTTCAGAATTGCTAATTATCTTCTTTAAGTTCATCGTTTGGAATCTAGTATTTCAAAATTACAATATGTATATAGCAATACATGTGTCTATCCGTAGAACATGTGAAGATAATAATTTTGGTGATTTTTATAAATTTTTATTGTTTTTATTTTCTAAGATATCTCCATTTTAAATAATACATTTCTTTTGTTAATCATATTCATTATAAAATGAGTGGGTCCCACTATATTAAAAAATAAAAAAATAAACAAAAGAAGACAGACGATGCTTTAGAGCACCTCCAGTTAGGATCTTTATAAAGAGATAATCCGGTTTTCTCTTTACCACGTCAATTTTCACTTCACAAGATTTATCCACAATCTTTTTCTCCTTTAACTTCTCAATCATGATCTTTATAAAACGATTCTACTATCAAATCAACTGTTCAATTTCCACCAACTAATTTCTTACATTTTACAAATAAATATATATATATATACCATCATTTATCTCTTTTATGTATGAATTAATAATAAAATTTCATATAATTTTTTTCATTTTTATTTTTTCAAAAATAATTATTGGACATACGTTGATAAAATAATTAATTTATTAACTACAAGCGATGAATTTCGAATTATTGTGAATCGTGTTCTTCTCTGCAAAAGAGAAAGGTGATAATATAATGAATTGGAAAGTTGAAGTTGCGAGAATAAAAACGTTAAAATAGTGAAATTGGAGAATAAGTTTTTTAAGATGTTTGAAAATATAATTGTTCAAAACATGTAATATGTGAAAATAAACATTTCAATTTGGTAATTATCTCATTTGAGTTAACTATCGAAAATCTAGTATTTCAAAAATATTATATTTATATAGCAATATCTATACTTAGAACACGAGAATATAAGAATTATGTTGATTTTTAAAAAAATTATTTTATTTTCTATGATATTCCCATTTAAAAACATATATTAACCTTCTAAACTATATTCAATATAAAATAGAAGAAAGTCCCACAATTAAAAAAATAAATAAAAATAAAATAACCAAAACGACCAACCGCATGTATCGTGAGGTGCAGTCGTGCAACAAACCAAAAAATGTTTTTTAATCTACGATCCACACCACAATCTTATTCCCGTCCCCATTCCTAGTGCCCTAACGTACACTCGTACAATACTAGGCAAGTACTTGTGACCTACTTATACATACATACACACACATACACACACACATACACATATATATGTATATATGTATATACATATATATATATATACCTATATACATATATATATATACATATATATATATATAGAGTAAGGATCAGTGTTCATGGAACGCCTAGGCGACCGGGTGCGTCCGGTCGCCTGGGCGATCGCCTAGGCGTTTGTGCGACCGCCCAACTCTGGGCGGTCTATTTTTTTAAAATTTAATTCAATTAAATTTGATAAAATAGATAAAAAAAATCAGGAAAAATAGGGAAAAATAGGAAAAAATGAACAAATATTATCTAAAAACACCATACATTTTTAGGCTTCAAAAAGACACCTAGTTCATCGACCAATGCCTCACTAGGCACCCCTCTACCCACCTAAACACTTAGGTATACAATTTATTGCTTAGTAGTACGATTACAAAGGTAACTCAGAGTTCATACAATAGCAAATAAGAGAGAAATTAGAATTACAAGCTAACTAACTAATTCCATTGGACACATTGATCTAATGTCCAACTGGGAACCATATCATATCCTCCACCACCATCATAGTCGTCAGAATTGTTCTCGTTCGGATTGTCGACGTAGACATCATCTTCTTCAGTTTCTTCATCATCGGATTGGACATATTGCTCGTCGATGTCCATCGGTGGTTGAGAACTCGATGCACCTGGATCTCTAGAACTAATGTGAACGATGACATCATCCATGCCAACACCTAATAATGGCGTGTCAGATGCAGTGGAACACCGCGCGTCAGATGACGTGGATCGAGCAAAGCGTCTTCGTGAAGAAGAATGCCCTAAAGTTGCTTCCTCGGCATCGGCCCATGTAAGCTCCTCTCCAGCGAAGACCGAATCTTCAGTTTCTACCAACCATGGATGCTTGTCGAAGAGATCGTAGTCCACACTGATGGGGTCATAAAATCCGGGCTTCTCCATCATTTGCTGAAACCTTTGCCTTAACTTTTGGTTGTAGTTCACATACACTAAGTCATTCATCTTCTTCACAGCCAACCTGTTCTTTCTCGTTGAGTGCAAGTGCTCGAAGACACTTCAATTCCGCTCACAACCTGATGCCGAGCATGTCAATCCCAACACCCTCAGGGCAAACCTCTGTAATGCGGTCTCTCCCATGTCTGCGCCATAAGATTGCTACCAATCTATAGGTCTTCTTTCCGTCCTTTATCTGACTACCATATCCCTCGAGAATATTCTGAGGGAGTTCTTGTAACGATCAAGTAGACCGCAAATTTTGTCTTGTTCTGCAGGAGTGGGGACGAGCCACTCTACGACATCCATGAATCCAGGCATATGCTCATTGAAAGCTACATTTCGATCCTGAGGTGGGACGGAGAACAAGGTACCAGGGTTGAGTAAGAAACCAGCTGAGTGTAGCGGTGAGGACATAATCTTCCCTGGACCCCACCTGGTGTTGATGAGGTCGATGACTTGCTTGTACAACCTCGGGTTTCCATCAAAGTTCCTCATGATTTGTTCTTTCGCTTTCTCCATTGCGTCACACAGATATCCCATCAGTGGTTTCTCATCGCCGTCAACAAGTCTAAGAACTTGGACCATATGTTGTGAGGCCTTCAGTGCCTTCACGACGTTGGTCCAGAAGCCACTTTGTAGAATGGTCTCGGTAACTTCAGTAGAGATCTCCTTCTTTTTCTTGTTCTTTATCCAACTTGCATTAGGATCGTTGTACTACGGGGAAACAACAAAGGCTCGGAGTTTGTCTTTCTTCAGAAACAACATTTGCAAAGTCAGAAAGGCGGCGGCAAATCTCGTGACAGCAGGGCATAGCAGGTTCCCTTCAATGGTAATTCGCATCCTCTTCAACAACATGGCAGAGCTGTTGAAATGTTTGATGATCTTACGAGCTAAAACAATAGTCTTCAAAAACATCTTGCCAATATCCTCCAAGATGAGATCAATGCAATGTGCTGCACAGGGAGTCCAAAACAATCTCCTTCTTTTTTGCTGCAACTTCCTACCGGCAAGTACGTATGCGGCAGCGTTGTCGGTGACCACCTGAACAACGTGTTTTTCGCCAATCTCGCCAACTACCTTGTCCATCAGTTTGTACAGGTAGTCTGCAGTGTGAGAGTGACCGGAAGCATCTACAGACATCATGAACATGGTACCTATTGGACAATTTACTAGAAAATTGATTATATTCCTATCGGACCTATCAGTCTAGCCATCTGTCATCAACGTGCACCCGTATGTTGCCCAATCTTGTCTGTACGACTCTAGTATACCTCTAGTGTAGTCAATTTCCTGTTGAAGGCACGAGTCACTAACTTCATGTTACGTCATGGGTTTAAGTCCAGGTCCGTAAGTACAAGTAGTGGATATTACTTCCTTCCACTCAGGCGTCCTTACAGTGTTGAATGATATACCACATCTATAGAAAAGCCTAAACCATTTTTGATTAATTGTATTCCTATCTTCTTTTTTAAAGGTTCTTTCGATGGTTGTTTGTTGGGCGCCGGAAACCACATCCTTCACACGTCCGCAAAATGGTCCCCACAAACGTTGTTTTTGTCTCTTTCGACCAGGAACGGGGCGAGGACGGGAGGTTGGGGTCAGAGCAGAATCGGAACCCGACCCGGTTTCCAGATCAAATTCTATGTCTGTCTACATAATCATTAAGATATACATTTTCGTTTTGTAATGTCCTACTGTTTCTAATCATGTATGCAGTTATGTCTTGTTTAACAGAGTCATGAACTTTATCACAAGGTCTAGCATTACTACCGGGTGTGTGTGCAAGATGTTGTTTGTGACGGGCTATACCACCTCTAGTTTCCTTACCACATAACTCACAGACAATGCAGTTTTTATCATTAGCACTAATGTAATGGGCAGTATTCCAACCGAGGTCATTTGTACGGGTAGCATACTAGAGTGATTCATTTTTCTTGAATATGTCAGACATTGTTCTATTTTTTGGACACATAAAGTAAATCCTACAATTTATCAATTTCTGAGGTGATGTTGTTAGCCGTAATATAATATAATGATTTTTAATTATGGCGGTTGACTACAACATGTGTAACATGTATCGTTGTTCGTAACCAAAATTAATATTGCGTTCACAACTTATCCAAATGCAATTACAAATAATGTGAATTATTGTAACATGTATCGATGTTCTCAACAAATTTAATACTACGTTCACAACCGTAATATAAAATTGGTAGCCGTATTATTATGTTGTTAGTCGTAATATAACGAAACTATTTGTAATAATAATCCTTAAGGTGGATGATTGTAACATGTGTAACTTGTATAAACAAATTTAATCCTTCAAATCAACTATTCGTTGACGACATCAAAGCTACAACCGTGGAAATTCAAGCTCTGGTGGAAAAAAATATATTATCAACAACACAAATCCAAGGTTTGATGGTGGTTGACCCCATCAAACCCTCGAAAACCCAAACTTCTGAGCGGCATACATTGTATTGTACTACTAATTATTTTATATTTAGGATAATTTGGACCCCCTGAATGTCAAGCATGTCAAAGAGTTTTATTTCATATCTGATGTTGAATGTGAGCTGAAACCAACAATTGGTAAGGAGTTTTACTCAACAGAAGAAGCTTACAACTATTATAAGACTTATGCAAATGCAGGATGATTTAATGTGCGTAAATCGTTAACGAAGTATAATGAAGCATCAAATATTAAGTCCAAGGAGTTGATCTTGAAAAGGTTTGTTTGGTGATCTTAAAATATGCCTACGGAACTACACATCATGTAGATTTTTTTTATATACATACTTTGGGAAACTACTATGATTTTTTTTATAGAAGCATACTATAATGATGTTTCTTGAATATGTAATATTCATTTTTCTTGAATATGTTAGGCTTTGTCCTGTTTTTAGACACGTAAAGTACACACTAGAATTAATCAATTTCTGAGGTGATGTTTTGAACATACATACTTTAATATAATTTTGTTAGCCGTAATATAATGTACTAATTTTTAACAATGTTCCTCAAATAATGGTGAATGATTACAACTTGTGTAACATGTATCGTTGTTCGTATTATATTTAATATTACGTTTACAGCTATAATATAATGTTGTTGCCGTAATATTATTTTATTAGTCGTAATGTAATGAAATTATTTTTACTAACTCCCATAAAAAATGATGGATAACTGCAACATGTGTAACATGTATCGTTGTTCGTATAAAAATTAATATTACGTTCACAACCGTTATATAATGTTGTTGTAATATGATGTTGTTAGCCCTAGTATAATGTCATTTTGTTTACTAACGTTTCACAAATAGTGATGGATGATTGCATCATGTGTAATAAAATTTGTTGTTCGTATAAAAATTAATATCACGTTGACAACCGTAATATAACGTTGTTGCCGTAATATGATGGTGTTAGTCGTCATATAATGTAATTATTTTTATAAATGTTCCTGAAATGCCAAGAATTTAGTTTAAATCTATTCATACAACATGTCAAAAAATAATTTATTGAATGTGGAACATGGTAACGGAGCAAAAAAAATCTAGTTTCAAGTAGTCATATAAACATGCACACACACATATATACACACAAAATTTGGAGACTAATCGCCAGAGTCCCAATTTGAGATGTTATTTTTTACAAATCAAACTTAATTTAACACTTAGTAAAAAGACAAAGTTGACAAAGTTGATGGATTACTAATTAGGTGGATGATCATTCACTTGGAATCCATTGACGAGATCAACCCGGTCGAATTTCTTCCTCAACGACGTTGTCAATGCAATTGTGTCCACACGATCCCCCACCACTACGATCTGATTGTTGTCGTATCCTTCCAGCTTGACTTCTGTCGTACCTGAACAACATAACACCACCACATTGCTCGTGTTATTATTACGTCAAACATTATTGAATTATACAACCACTACCAAAAGATAAACAAAAGTAACCGACGTTGTGATGGTAAAAGTTATCCCGTAACAATAGAAGGGAACCAAACGGAGCAAACAACATTAATTAGTGATTAGTATGTTTGCTATATATTTTATCAAAAATATTATAAGTAAGTAGTAACCAAATTTGGACTGACATTGTAGTGCCATGTGAAGTGCTGTCTTTGAATTGGCATCATGCACCTTTAAAACCTTATATAAAGTAAGTATTAATTCAAACAGTAAATATCAACCAACGTCCAGCAATAGTGATCCAAATTTCTTAAAGATTATCTTCAAGGATTCTAGTTTTTAGAAATCTTCAAGGAGCACTTTTGCAGCTTAAACCAACCTGACACAACCAAACACATCAAAATCCAAAATTCCAGTTTCCATCGAACTCCAGAAGCACTTTTGCAGCTTAATTGGTCCTCATTCCACATTCACTTCCTCAATACAACACTAACGTTAACGAAATTCTGACTAACCGTCTGTCAGCCTTGCTAGAGAGAAGCAAGCTGGCATCGCCATCGTAGATCAAACTCCGGGCCCTAAACAAGTCCTCATCCAACTTCACACAAAACGACGATTTCTTAGAACAAACAAGAAGGGAAGAGAATATTCGGGGAAGGGAATAGACCTTGTCAGCGAGCTTGGGGTCGTTTTGGGAGGCGGAGGCGGCGATGGAGTTGTGGAGCCTCTTGAGATCGAAGTCGAGGGCACGTTGGCGGAGGGCAGGGGCGGACCTAGGCGTGGGCACGCGTAGGCAAGTGCCCACGCTAGAAATTTGAAATTACTGTTAGATATTAAGAAAAATAATTGTGTGCCCACACTATCGATCAAGTCCAGAATGACTTATGAAGTTTTGAGTGTGTGATCAACTCACAATAGAGTAGAGAGGTAAGAAGTTATAAACCCCACCAAACAATTACTAATTTCCGATGTGGGACTATTGTGGATTGTGTTGTATACTTGTATAAAATAAAAACCATACATCATATTTAACATCATTTCCAATCTCTTTAATCCCTACAAATCATATTTTTCTAACCCAAAATCCACCTCCACCCCCAAATCCCTATTTCTCCCCCAAATCCACTCCTCTACGCCGGCTCCACCTGAAATCTCCACGACTTCGACGCCACCTGAAATCTCCACCTGAATCCACCTCCGGCTCCACGCCTCCACCTCTCCAGCTCGAGTGCTCGACGACTCCACCTCTCCAAGACTCCAACTCTGGTCTCCGCACATAGGTTTTCAGGTACAAAGGCAAGCAAAAATACAATGTTAAAACTGCTTTTGGATTCCCTTGGATGTTTATGGTAGCTGATTTGAATGGTCATTTAGCCATTTGAAGATGTACTGATTTTCAACGTTTATGTAGCTTATAGGTGGTATGATCCATACTATTTTTTTTCTTTTTACGATACGATAATGTTGTTTGTAATAAGTATCCTGTGAAAATTGGAATGTCATGTTTGGTGAGAGTATGACCAAATGCCAATGTTTTGAAAAAATCGCTTTCAACATATATTTTTTATTTCTGGATTTTTTTCATATTATCTTCTACAAAAAGGAGTCTCATGTTTGGTTCTATTGTTGATGTACTTGAGATTATTGAAGAAACTTCAAATTCTGGGAAAAAAGGAGAAGCCATCATTCTATTGGACAACTTGCAAGACTTTGAATTTGTTTTTTGTTTACATTTGATGAGAAATAACTTAGGACTAACTAATGATCTCTCAGTGGCATTACAAAGAAAAGACCAAGACATTATTAATGCCTTGGATTTAGTGGCAGTGGCAAAACAAAGTCTACAAGAAATGAGAGAAGAAGGATGAGATTCTATATTAGAGCAAACTACCCAGTTCTGCACAAAATATGATATTATGGTTCCTATAATGTCTGAATTTTATCGTCCTCGAGGGCGTTCTCGTAGAAGAGTAGAGAAATTTTCCAATGTGCATCATTATCGTGTTGAAATATTCCACACAGTAATTGATATGCAACTTCAGGAGTTGAACAACCGTTTCACAGAGGGGAGCACAGAGTTATTGATGTGTGTATCGTGTTTAAGTCCTACAAATACTTTCTCTCAGTTTGATAAGACAAGATTGCTTCAAATGGCCAAATTTATCCCAAAGAATTTTCTGATTTTGATCTCATTGTTCTTGAGAGTCAATTGGAGACTTATGTTCGTGATGTTAGATCCAATCCAGAATTTTGAGATTTGAAAAGTTTAACAGAACTCGTAAAGAAGATGGTTCAAAAGAAGAAAATTTTAACTTTTCCGTTGGTTTTCTTGTTGATTACCTTGGCATTGGTCTTGCCAGTTGCAACTGCAACAGTTGAGAGAGTGTTTTCGGCCATGAATGTCGTGAAAAACAGATTGTGGAACCGGATGGGAGACGAATGGGTTAATGATGCTCTCGTTACGTACATCGAACGAGAGATTTTCGATACGATTAGTGATGAAGTTATAATGAAAAAATTTCAAAGCATGAAACCTCGTAGGATTACCTTGTAACAAATATGTTTGAATTTAATATAAAAACTTTTTTAATTATTATTATTTGGTTGATATATTTTTAAAGGGTGCCCAACCCTAAATATCGTCCTGGGTCCGCCCCTGGCGGAGGGTCTGCTCCCCGTTCTAGGTGCGGGAGAGGAAGGAAGAGGCGACATCCTGGAGTTCACTGCCCGAGTTGACACAAGTGAGCCTCCGATGGCACCTGACGCCCCTCCTGGTAACCTTGATGCCCCAGAACTCGGGGAGGCCGCGGGAGCATGGCCATTGAGGGAGGCGGAGGAGGTCTTGGAATGGTGAAACATGAGTTTGGTTTGAGAAGATAAAAGATTAATTTGAGTTCTAATTTTACCATTTTTGTGAGTAAAATAAGAAGATCTAACATCCAACTTTCGATTTGATTTAGACGGTGGATGTTTAGGGGGTTCACTTAAACTAAATGAGCTCAGGGCTCATTCTATAATTTATGTATATATATGTGTATATATGTACATATATATAGGGTTAAGCTCTAGTGAGCCCAGGGCTCATCAAATTTAGTTTAAGCTCCCTACAATCTCACCATTGAATCTTATTTATAGTTAATCTCACCATTCATTAGCATAACCATTTTGTTTCTTAATCTACCTTACAATTTGAAATGAGTAGTGAATATTGTGATGACTTAATTTAGAAAAATTAAGTCCTGAGCTCACTAGAGAATTCATGTATATATATATGTGTGTGTGTGTGTCTTTGTAAATTAATATGATTGGAAAATTTAGGTGACTTATTTTTTAACAGGAATCTCCCTTCATCTGTTTTCTACCAATTCATGGTAATAAAAGTACAAATTTAAGGTAATCGAAAGTTGATAGGGTTGTAAATGAGATGGGTTGAAACTCAGTTGATATCCGTCTCATTTAAGTTGATTTAAGTTGGTATGATTGCCACATTTTCCTCATCGATCCATACATGGTATGATTGGGCGGAAACATGCGAGTTAAAAAAATGGGTTCCTTGGTGGGCTAATAAACGGATTAGATGGTTAGCTTAATTAACTTTTCTATTAATTTATCTCATTTATTATGACTAACGGAAAAAATATTATGTTTATATTTATATATTTAACAAATGTTAAGCAGGTTGGTAGGTTATGGTTAGTAGACCATCCAATCCACCCCATTCGAATTGGGGATTGACGAGTGGGCGGAATAATTTAAAAAAAAAAATTGACCAGGCGGGACGTGGGTTAAAGCCTGCCCCACATACAATCCTTGTCGTTTGACAAATTCATTGGAGATAGGGTTTGTAGAGATTGAGATACAGAGAAAGAAATTAATGTGATTAAGCTTAAAAGTCTCCTCTTCGTGACTCTAGTTTTATGAACTTAAAATCCCAAGGAAAAGATTTTAACAAGTATCAAAAAGGAAAAAAAAATAAAATAATATTGTACAATAAAAATATTAGAAGAATATAATGCAACAAAACTTATTTGGTAAACCAAAATTCTTAAAAGTGGCAACTGTGATACCGTTTTTATTAAACAAAATGTCATTCACAATGTAATTTGTTTGCATTATTAAAAACGACATCACAGATATCGTGTTCACTAAATATAGAAAACAACACTACCAGTGCCGTTTTAGCATTCGATAAATTCATTGGATCCGTTGTCCTCCAATTCTCTTGGAATTTAATTCCAGGCCGTGTACGCCTGTGGAAAAAAAGTTTATCCCATCTCATACAACAACAAGCATTTCATGCAACAACAGACACCTTTAACATTAAAGTAGTCCACGTTTAATATGAAAAATCAAAGTGTTTAAAATTAAAATTTAATTACAACTAAGATGGAGAGAATATTTAGTGGGAATTTTAATCCGACCACCTCGTTGTGGGACCTTCGAAGGCCAACGACGATAAACCTAAGTTATCCCACCAACATCGTCTTCAGCAATCCCACCATCATCACCTCTTTCGACTTTAGGAGCTTGAAATAATGAACCTTCACCTTGAAAGAATGTGGTACCGCACGACTCTTAAGTTAGAATTCCTCTATCGAAAGCAGACACTCCTGTAAAAATAAAATTATATTCTTCATCAAGTGACACTCCTATTTCTAGGAGATTTCCTCTGAATATTGACGAACTAGTTGGGAGCTTACACCTTCTGACGAGTTCAAAAACGGATTCACATTTTTTAAGTACACCATCATTTCCTTGATTTTTTTCTCAATTTTTGAGTTATTGACAACGTAGGATTGTGTGCATAATGCATATCTTCAAGATGGTGAATATTTTCATGTAACACGTGTAAGCCGTGAAGCTGTAAAAAACAATTACGATTAGAATGAGAAAATTAAAATCTTAAATAAAATCATAAAAAATAAATTTCTTACCAAGTAACAATCCCTAGCAGCTGGAGACCTGTAATTCGGTAGTTCTCCATCTTCAACTCTACTCGTCAGCCATCGCACATTAATTTGCTAGTACCACTCCATGTAAATAGTCTACAACTAGCTGGGTCTTCCGATAGTGAAGGTGTCTCGATATGCCCAAACTCTCGTCGATGTAACCATGCTTGAATGTAAGATTACTGCTCTTGTAACCAATTTACTCTAGGCTTCCCTTGAGCATTCTTCATCTTGCAGATCTCCATTAATTATAGAATATGTTGCCGCATTCCAAACTGACGCATCACCCTTCCGGCACGTGACGGCTACTCCAAAAAAACCATCAATGTTCTAGTCATCCAGATTTCATTTCATTCCCTACAATCAGCAGGTAACTCCATCATATCTACTTCTTCGTAAGGGGTCCAACAAACTTGATTTTCTTCTTGAATATTGTTAGTCTTATACTATTAAAATAAATCCACAACACCAAATAACTTATGCATGAATATTGTTAGACTTGCACTATTCAAGTTTGTATTGTCAATTTCAAAAATTAATGTAAAATATTACAATTGAAAATGTATGATGTGTAAATATCTTATTGTTACATGAAACAAAACTAACAAAGCAAGTAAAATAATTATTTGAAGAGAAACATGAAAGTTGTATTATTTCCTTAAGAATAGAAATTTTAAGGTGATTAGTGATTTGAAATGATGAGTCGATTGCACTTAAATTTGTATTCAAGATAAGGAAACAAATTCTTCCCATGAAACATAAAACAACTACTCCAAATCAACACATACACATCTAAACAACTAATACAAATCAACAACCCAAAGATAGACATACTAGAAGATAGAAGGGGTCGCGAAACAACAGGGTCGCCGGAGTTGGGGGAGAAAATCGGCGATTAGGAAAAGTGAGGAAAGGTGGGGAAAGAGGGGTGGCCGGCGGCTGCCGTTTTACCTTAGTGAAAACGACATCTCTTTTTCACCTCTAGTAAAAATGGCATCCATGATGTTTTTAAGAAGTATAGTTTATCAAATAAGTTTTGTTGTGTTATATTCTTTTATTTTACAACATTATTTTCAATTATAATCCTATCAAAAATATTTATTGTGAAACATTGTTAATTAATATATGTCTACGTATGAAATTGTTTGTATACCAATGGGTAATCTGAAATTTTACTAGCAGAAAATGAATTTCATCAAAATCCTAAACTTTTATAGCTTATTATCGATTGGATAATTTGGATACCAAACATATATATTTCGTCAGGGCTCCCAAGTCCATGCATGCAATGCTATTTTAATCTAATTTTTAATGATAAAGATGACTCGTGACAGATAATTGCTTCTTAAAAAATATCAGCACTGTTGTCAATGCGAAACCCATTTAAATCACTAGCCCGTGTGATGAAATATATGCATTGAGAATTTTTGATACCTTTATGTATGTGTGGAATTTCTTATAGAAAAAGACTCTCTAATACTTTTAGTTTGCAAAAAAAAGAAAAGAAAAAACTAAGATTTAGACCACTATAAGTGCCCCTGTAAGTTTGGAATAGAGGAAGGGTAGAACCAACCAACCGTAAGAAAGTAATAAATTGATTGGTATAAAGATTGGCAATATGTGCCGGGCCCTTATACTGCCAAGTACAAACAAAGGATTTGAGAGAGATAAGTAGAGTCTCTAATTCTAAAAGGAAAATTTAACTTTTTAAGCCCCAAGTGTCACAATTTATGAAAAAATCTCGTACTTTGACATTCTCTGAAAAATATACATATCTTTCCACTTCTTCCCAAAATACATCTACATATCTCGTGGGACCACTAACATTCTATCTCTCTCTCGATATTCTAAATTGTTTTAGAAATTGAACGGGTTCGATGGTACTTGACGGTACGCGATAGTGACTCGATAATTTAGTCGACCTACAATGACATGATTACTGAGAAAGTCTACGACGGTTCGGTTTCCTTCCCTCTAGACGTCACGTCAGTAATTAAAAGCGGAGTGTGGAAATTGCACAATGACGGTACGATGCGACCTCGATATGATGAAGCAAGAGAGTCGTCTTTGTTTGGATCGATGAGCTCAATATAAACTTGATAGTGGCTCGATAGTTTACTTGACCAACAATGACACGATTATTGGGGACTTTTTTTCGTTTCACTTACCTTTTCACCAAACATCACCTCAGCAATTAAGATGGAAGCGTGAAAACTGTACCAATTTGTGGTTCGACGTGACACTATGTTGGGATCGATGAGTTCGATACGTACTCGATCGAAGATCGAAAAGCAACGCTACTATCAAGGCACGTATGTTTTCGACGATCGGGTTTCCTTCTATCGAAACATCTCGTCAGTTATGAGCAAAGTGTTAAAAACCATACCAATGGAAGCCTCAAAATGCGTGCGATATGATGAAAAAAAGAAAGTTCTCTATGTTTGGATCGATGAGCTCAATGTTCTCTCAACATTCTCTCAACCATATGAGGTAGACTGAAACGCGCGACAATCAATGGCGTTTTCGACGGTTCGGTTACCTTCTCTCCAGATGTCGCGTCTGTCATCAAGATAGTATAAAACACCATTCCCTTCTTTCGGCCTTACACCATTGCACTTCTCTTGCCAACACCTTCTGCCCTCAACAACATTCCAGTCCCAGAATGATGTGCAACGACGACATCGTCGACGTCTCACCCATCAACGACATCATCTGTTGTTGTGGTCACCCCGCACGACAGGTGTGTGTCGGGTCCTCAACCAGGGTGGTGCAACAGACCTGGCGTTGCAGGCCCCACGATGCCAAAAATGCACATTTTACGTGCATGACACCATGTCTCCAGTTCGATCGCCCCTGGAACCACTAGAAGAGGTCAAGCAGACCCTAACGGAACTCCATCGCTTGATAGCCGACGTGGAGCACTGTTTGACCGTTGTACAAGACACAGTGGTAGACCTTTTCATCGTCAGTGGTAGGTTTTAATTGTTTCTTTCATTATTTTTCAGTTACATGTGGTTATAAGTTAATGTCCACTGATATTTTTGAAAGGAATGTGTTCTAAAAGTTTTACTTTTATATGTCAATTATTATGAATTGAATGTGCAAACATTTTGTTCCTTGATTATGGTATTCGTCTTTTGGAAGTGTTAAGGAAGAAGCGCTTGGTCCTTAACCGTAGAGCTCTAAAAGATAATGGTTTACATAAATCAAAAGTTATTCACAATCATGGTAGTTAACATGGAACATTAATTACCGAGATAAGATTGTCGTGTTGGTCATCGATTGTTGTAGCTCTACAAATAATTGACGACACGAGTATATAAAAGATGAAAAGATTACTTTTATATATTGAATAGACCTAACAAGTAAAACATTATGGAATTGTGTTTCGTGTCGTTAATGTTTTTACTGTGTCTTGGATCCTAAGATATGAGACTTATATCTTTTCACTCAAGAAGTGTTTAATTTGATTATTGTCAAAAGCTACTAATGAGTCTAGTGATAACGACAATAGTTGGTTGAACATGACTTGTGCTGGAAAAGATAGCTAGTCAAACGATTATCACTGCCCCTCTTAATTGAGTGATGATATTAGTGGACCCCTTAATAAAGCAAAATTATAATGTGCACAATGTAACTTGAGTTAAGTTAAATAGTTATAATTAGCTTAAAGAGATCAAGAAATGAATATAATACAAAGATGACACATTTCTACTTTGTATATATTCTTAATATCATGAGGCAAGAGACTGACACAAGTGGTGCACTTACATCACTAAATGGATCGTGTTTTGGTTCGGGTGGAACAAAGACATCTATGCTAATTGGGTAACTATAATGTGTAGCTAGATACCGCTTATAATTTGAGATATTAAGTGTTTAATATCACTGCCAATTTGGCTTATATCCTCCTATAGGTCACACCACAAAACTGGGAACACAAGATGGTTGATTTTAAGTTCATATGATGTGTCGAGTTTCATGTGAAAATGTGACACATGTGGTGAATTAATTAAAATCAATATGTCATGAGAATTGACGTAATTAGAATCATAATAAATTCATTTGAGATATATATTATGGGGTGTAATAATTTAATCTTACAAATGATGATATATATAGGATGTGAATTGCTAAAACCCCAAAAAGTCAAATTTTGTTGGAAATAAATCCAAAATTTGACAAAGGTAAGATCGGGGTCAAACACGGTGAACCGTTCATGGTTCGGTCGACCGGGACATCTTCGGATCGGTTAACCGAATAGGGAACGGGTAAATGCAATTGGTTGATCGAGATTGCCCAGAGTGCCTGGACAATCGGGTTCGGTTAACCGATTGGAAACGGTCAACCGAGAAGTAGTATTTTCGGTAGACCGAAGGTGACCCGGTCATCCGATGACTATGTTCCAGGAGCGATTTTGGTGGGTCAAAGGTAGACCGATTACAAGACGTGGTTCGTCCGAATTCTTCTAGGGAATTTTTCTCATACGGATTCGGTCGACCGTCTAGCTCACGGTGCACCGAACACGTGTTATAACCGAATGGTTCGGTTGACCGAATAATACTCGGTCTACCGAACAAGAACGATTCTGCCTGAATTATTAAGAGATTAATTAAATCATGGGTGGAATAATTCCAGATTTAATTAAAACATTTTTTGTGGGTGATTAAGTGGAATTTAGAGATTAATTTTAGGAGAGAAAAACAAGGGATCATGGCTAAATAATAGTTCTTGATAAGGATGTTTTGGGAGCCTATAAAAGGGCACCTATTCCTACTTGTTTTAAGACTAATGCAAAAATCTCTCTCTCATTAATCTCTCCCTAATCACCATGAAATTTCTCTTAGTAAAAATGAAGTTTGGAGATTAGAATCTCAGGAGACTTAAAGAGGGGTTATTAGCTAGATTCTAAACCTTATTAGAGATTGATTGGCTAGCTCCTTTCTCTCTAATCTTGTTTAGAGTTTGGTGAACACTCGAAGACAATTCCGTGGGCAACACAACGTGCAACACGACTCCGGATCATCAAAAGGTTTTAGAGAACCTTTAGGTATGATTCTACTTTGTGATTTATTTTAATAAATGTAAGATTGCATGTTATTAGAATAAAACACAAATAGATGTACATAAAATTGCTGAAAATATGAAAATCGATCTTGTATGTTATATTAAAATTTTAAAATATATACATACATAGGGACATGAAATCCTACAATTTTATTATTTGGTTTACGTAGTTTCCACCCCGAGGACACCAACCCCAACACCCCCTTCCTAGAGCACATTTTCCCCAAATGTGAGGCGACCTACCTCGCCGAGACACCCATCCCTGATCCAACGCCCTCCCCACTGCCTGACGTCCCTCTTGGCTTTGAAGAACACACTGGGTGGACTAGGAAGAGGGCGAAGTTATTTTAGTTATTGTAGTTAATGTTTTATTCTATAATATTTTTTGGTTTATGTTGTCTATGTGTTAGTTGCAAACTTTGACAAACATGTTTTTTTGTAAATGTGTAGTCAATACACAAGCAGTTATGTTGTTTATATTGTTTCTTGTTAATATTCGAATATTGTGAATGATTCACGTTGTTTTCGTTAATATTCGAATGTTGTGAATGGTGTGACTATTTCAATCTGCTTCATGCAAACGGCGTAGTCGAAGAGTAACAGAACAACCATCGACCAATGTCGATCAACCGTCGAGCTCTATCGAGGTAGAAGGACATGACTGACCTGGATGACTGAATTTGTTTGTTTGAAACTGTACAATGGCCATCGAGCTATTATCGAGCTAAATTTTTGTTAAGTTCTAAAACCTACAAAGATTGAGATAAATGGTGGTTCGTTTAAGTCTTAGACCGTCGAGTGATTATTGAACTACCATCGAACCACAATCGAGGTAAAAGGAGAGAACAATGAGAGAGAGAAACTTCATTCAGACTTCGTTTGAAAAGACTGAAATAAATGGTGGTTCGTTTAAGTCCTAGAACGTCGAGTGATTAACGAATTACCATCGAACCACAATTGAGGTAACGGGAGATAACACAAACACAAACACAAACACACACACACACAAACACTAACACTAACAAAAAACACAAACACACAAAAATTATAAATCTCTTCCCAGTCAATTGGAAAAGAATGATCTGCTCAGATGTCGCCTGCAAGCCCAAAAGATAGTTTTGTTTATCTCTTGGCTTTGATTCAACTTAGCAGTCTTCCAGAGAAACTTCCGTATCCCTGGGTCCTTTACGCTCTGGTCGGGTTTATCCACCGGTGGTACCAATATTCCATCGTCCCTGACGAAGTCCCGATAGCAAAGGGTTGGCTCCGAGGAGCCACAGACGTAGAACTTTTTCCTAATCTTGTCTAAAGTGTTGGACCACAACTTTGTTGCCTTCATACCGTACTTATAGGTGCCCGATATTTCAACGGGGGGAGAGTCTCCTCATATTGGTCCACCGATGATGTGCTCAACTTCGTCAGAGTAGTTGTCTGAGGCATTGTGTTGGAAGGCCATTTTTTGGGGTGGAGGAGACGAATTGAATACACTTAGTTGGGACTTAGGAGGGGATCAAATACACAACTAAATGGAAGGGAAACACCCTAACCTCTGATTTTATAGACCTTGTAATGAAGGGTTGCGCCTCTTCGCGCAATAATGAAAGGTTGTGTCCTCTCAAAAGGAAGGAATACATAACGGTCGCGTCTGTTCGCATAATACTAACATATCCCATCATGTGACGTTTCACTTCGACATATGAACATTCATCATCAAATGCAATCGATCTCATATCGAGTTTCTATATAACACATATCAAGTTCAACCGAACAATAGCCAAGTATAACTATCGAGTATACAAATCGAGCCACTATCACGTACCGTCAAATAACATCGAACCCGATCGATTTCTAAAATAATTTAAAATATCGAGACAGAGGGAGAGAGAGAGATCCATAGGATGTTAGTGGTCCCACGAGAGAAGAGGGTATTTTGGGAAGAAATGGAAAGATAAACATATTTTTCAGAGGAATTCAAAGTGGAGGTTTTTTCGAGAGGTTAGGACATTTGGGGCATAGAAAGTCAAATTTTCCTTCTAAAGTGGGTCTGATTTTTTTTTGAGTTAATAAGATAAGACTATATTATCCTCCAACAAACTGCATCACTACTTACACATCACATGCCACATTCTATCCAATTAGGACCGACCCATATTAGAAGGGAATTACTATTCGTCTCCCGGTTTTACTTAAATCGCTCGTCTCAATTACCATTTTGCCCTTTACAATCCATTTAATACTCATTTCGTCACGTCTCTTAAACTAAGGCTTTTGTCTCAGTTTTACTCCCTCTATCAGTATCAACCAAAAAAATGTCTGGTGAAGCGTCTGAATCCGGTGAAGTAAGCCCAGAAGAAGAAAAATTCACCCCGGGTGTCTATCTATGCCGCCACCCCATGGTGGGGGCGTCCTATCCGGGCGCCCCCCGCGGGGAGGCGCCCTACGCTCGGATAGGACACCCCAAAGGGGGCGTCCTACCCAGATGCCCAATTTTTATTTTTTTTTAAATTATTTCAGGTTCCGTTACAAGATTTCAGGTTACTCATGCTTTTTGTAAGTCCACAAGTATTTCCAACAATCGATGACGAGAATAGATGGGCAAAACAAGTTCTCATCGGAGCTGAGTTTTTTTGGTAACATCATCCTATCAACCACAAGCAAATAATTGGATGAATTGTTATCTGAGATGCGATCGCAGAAATGAAATGGATTCTCGGGATATGGATATTGCAGTACGGAAGAACACGAAAAGAAAAGATTGCGGTTGTCATTTTTGATAGAGGTGGTCAAGCGACGGGAGCGTGATGGATATGTCGTAGTTTCTAATAGTACTCATGGTCAGCACAACCACAGACTTGCAGTTTATCCAGAGGGTCACTGACATATCAGCGGTCTTAGTCCTGGGGCCAAGAAAATTGTTCGTGATATGACTGAGGCACAACCAAAACCACGTAACATCTTGTTAGTGGTAAATGAGAAATTCCTAGAGGATAATCCGAATCAGAGACACATTTATAACTGCAGAGATTAAATGAGGAGGAAGAAATTTGAAGACAGGAATCCCGCTCAGCAGTTTCTGCATCAGGCAGTGCAGTATCAGTACTTGAATTGGATTATAGCGGATGAAGAAACTAATGTCGTCACTCACGCATTTTTGGCACATCCGACGTCAGTTAAGTTGTTGTGCACATACCCTTTCGTAATCTGCATGGATTCAACGTACAAAATGAACAAGTACAAGATGCCAATGTCACCGACCCCCATGAGTATTGACCAATGGTATCTGGGTCCCTAGGCTCCAATATGTCGCGTGGTCTGATCCTGCAACCGCTCTTGTCGACAAACAAGACACATCCGAGCAGTAAGAATAGGTAGGCAGTCAACTACATATCCTCGGCCCGCCGAGGTCTGCAAAGGTCGTCAACAGCGTCGATGCTAACACCACCATCACTCCAAAAGGATATATCCCGCCCAAGACCAGCAAGAGTCACCCCGAGTAACTCGGCTATATAACTCTTCAGCTCAGTCGTCGATCCCTGAGCACCGACCATACGACTCTCAACAAGAATGCGAAGGATATGGAATACGTCATGCAACATGATCGTCATCTCTCCGAAAGACAGGTGGAAAGAGTTTGTGTCAGGTTGTCACCGCTCCACAAACGCAGTTATCAATGGCATGTCAAGGCAGGGGAACATGATGTCAGGCAAGTGACCCAATCCGCTATCAGTAATGGCCTCCGTGATATCATCACTCAAAACTGAACGTTAACCCTGCAATGTAGTACAGCCTCTGTGCCGATTATGACACTTCAGAACCTCCTTGCCCTACCAAATGTGTCTGGCGATGTGGCCCCCGAAACTAGGAATGATGTTGTCATCTAAAGGACCACCGGGCATCACAGTCACGATCAAAGAATCGTCATCACCCCTCTTCTTTTTCTGAGCTAGGGCATCTGCAGTGCATGAACTCGAATCATTGGTCACAAACCTACCACCTCTACCCTTCCAAATTACCCACTCAGCAGAAGAAGAAGTACTATGTCGCCCCCGTCCTCTAGCGTACTACTCCTCTCGCCCACATCCTCTACCATAGTCCCCCTGCCTCTCCTCCTGCCGCTCCAACTCCAACTCATACCGACCCCCGTTGTCACTCTCGTTGTCACTCTCCTCTTCATCTGAAACCTCCTCATCGTCGATGGAATCATCACGTGTCTGACGATGACGTAAACTATCTATCTCCCTCCTAACCGAAGCAGATATACCTCGTCTACATAGATGACGAGGTGCTGAATCATCTTCATAAGCATGTACAACGCGTAAGGGTATGGATTTTCCTTTTCCTCTACAGTAACCCGATGACTATTAATTAGATTTTAGAAATAAAATTTTGTTAAATGGATTTAAGCTTTTAAATTAACAAAAATATTAATTATTTTTAACTAATTACCAATTAATACTAATTATTGTTACTAATTATTACTTATAACTAATAAATAAAAATAAAATAAAAAATTGGGGGTTGGCTCCCGCCGAACGCCCACCCAAAAAAAATTAAACTTGAAATAAATGGGACATTTTACCAGATTCGAGTGCAGCGGGGCGTCAGCTGACTCTTTCCCTAGCCTCCGAGACATTTGTTTTTTATGATTATGAGAGGAAAATAAAGAGAGAGTCGTGGTAGGAGAGTGAAATGAAGACATATATAAGTAAAAATGAGAGAAGAGCAAAATGATAATTCGCACGGACGATTTAAGTGATTTTCGGACGACGTCTAGCAGTTCAGTATTGGAATTCCACTACTAAAGATAAAATGCCAAAATGGTCTAATCTTCATAGAATGGCATAACTAGAGGGGAGTAGGGGATCTCCCTTTAAAAATTATAGGATTAAGTAAAAAATAAATCTCAATTACTTTTAAACCTGGTTGTTGAGAGTACTTAAGGAGTTAGTACTCTAAACTTTTAGGGTCTTACTATTGATACTGAATGGGCATGTCAATGTCATACTCTTAATTATTGTTTATTCGGCTAGAAGCAAGTGTAGTCAATGGTCATGCTTTTATCTTCCAAACTCGCTAATTTTGGACCATTATTGTTATTGTAACGTTCATGGACGAGAACATGAGGAAACTAACTGCAAAATACAATTACGTACAATTACCTTGGAAGTGAATAAGCAGTACAATGGGTAAGCGTGTTATTGGTTTAGAGACGTCCTTGAAGTTTTCTGATTGTGGTTAACTTAGTTTTGAGTTAATCAGGAGCAGAGATAGATCCTCAACATGTGAATTACATATTTGGAATTTAACTAAAAATATATAATGTTATTGAGAAAAGAAGAAGTCTTACGATTTTGGCAAATTAATAAGTCGCCTAACCTTTCAATTTACTCAAGGATATTTCAAAACTTCAAACAAACCGATCGTACAAAAATTACCTTTCTGCCACCAAATTGTTGGACTATTGAATATTAGGTTTGAGGTCATGGGATATTCAATTGAAAATCAAAATGTTAAGTTGTAAAGTTAGAATATGTGCGATTCTCTCACACTCTTTGATCTCACGTTAGAGATTTTGCAAAATGAAAAAATATTTATGTACATTGACTCTCAATACCCCATTCAAGATAGAGAGAGGATGAGAGAATGACACTCACTCTCACTCACACACTCAATCACATAGACACGTTCAGCAGTGTAGTTTTTTTTCTCATGTGCAATCAATTTTGTTAGGGTTTATCTAATATTGCCCTTAACAAAAAATAATTTAAAAAAAACTTTTTGGTTACAACAGTTACAAATTTTGTGGATATAAAATATCATGTTCTCAACTTGGAAAGTCACGTTCTTTTTACCCTACGGATTTATGTAACCACCATCTAGTCCCTCTCCTCCAGCGTTCTCAAGTGATCAGTCGTGCGGGTCATCGACTCCAGAGTTCACCGCCATTGACAGGCACATTCTTTTTGCTCAAACATGTACATGCATAGAAGAGAGAAAAGAATATAAGTTCTAACACCTTTGTCAACTTAACTTTTCTTCTTCTTTGGAATTTGTTCACACTTTGAACATCACTTTCACAGACCCAACCACACTAAATTGGGATAAGCACTTCATTAATAAGGCCAAGACTTGTTAGTGTTAGAAGTACTTACAACGATTTGGACGTTGGAGTAGTTGGAATGTTGGAGCCATGCTTGATAGCAATGGTATCTTCTACAAGACACGGAAGATCAAATTCCTTCAAAAGAATCTCATGTTTCCCATTACACAGTATTGCTTGATCTTTTGTCTCTGTCTTTGTTTTGCGATAGCACCAAGTTTTGGTGGATACCATTCAAGATACCCCAAAACAATATATCCATTGATTGGAACAGCACTTAATTATCTACATGATAACAACAGCTTGGGAGAACCCCGTATGCCAACTCACCTATATGCATGCTAATGAACCTATCATACTAGTAGCATGTCATGACATCGACAGAAAGGAAAATAGTTCCCCCGAAGGGTAAAACAAGACATCAGTCTGACAGTCAACATCGTCTCCCGAGGAGACCTACTACAGGCACATGCAGTCTTACAGCACGCGACATCGCACCCCCCACACGCGGCTACACTACTTAAGGGTTCGGCAGGGAGCCTCTGTCACGCCTGCGAGCCGATAGAATACAGATCTGCAAATCTCTGTGGTCGGAGCCACGGGGACCAACGGGGTCGTCGCCCGGAAGGTATAACAACATCATCTCGATAGGTGTCCAGTCGAGGAATCAACATAGCCGGAACAACCTCGGCCCAACAATCATCATCGCCGGCACAACCTCGGCGGCATCACCGACACAGTATCGGTGGTCCATCACAAACGTCCGGCCCCGCATCGGACGGGTCCAGACCGAAGTCTGTCAGGTCATCAGGCTCCACGAGCCGCAAACACCAACCGCGCCGCTATAAAAGCAGGATAACGACCTCCGTAGCCCGTAGGCCGGTAGTCACCTCACCCAACGCCAGTTGCGTGTCCGCACAAACATCAAACATTGGGATCCGCGATCCCTCAGGCCTGCTATACTACAACGAGTCCAAACAAACGAACATCTTAGTCACAGTCCATACATGGAGGTGACGGGTCCCGAACACCCACACTTTTCCACACGGCGGTCCCTGGGCAGGCACGCGGAACGCGCCCACCGTCACCTCCCGGCTCACACACAAGGCGAGGACACGGGTTTCCGTGGACAAAGTTGGCATTCAAAAAGGGAACCAGGAATTCTGTCCTGGGCCCAAACGGTCGACCGGGAGAGGTGATTCGGTCGACCGGTTCCATAAAGGAATCGGTCGACCGTACGCCTAACACGGTCTACCGCTGCGCTCAAAACACAATCTCCAACGGTCTACCGAAGGTCTAAAACCGGTCGACCGAACGAGGTCAAAATCCGGAGTCTGGTCAACGTCAAAATCAACACTAACGGTCGACCGACTCAGGGGTCTCGGTCGACCGAAAACTAACAGGGTCAACCTATTATTTCTACATCATAAAACGGTCGACCGAACGAAAACCAACGTCCGAACATCATGCATAATAAACCAATAAACTTAAGTTCCGGTCGACCGAACACAAGGACCCGGTCGACCGAAACACAACAGACAGACAATAATACATGCATTTGGTCGACCGCCCGAAGGGCCTGGTCGACCGTTGGTCGTCTTCAACCTCGCGCCAGCCGAGGTTTCTTCACCAAAACTCAACGTCGGAGAGGTCTCCGACCTCCTCCGACCGACCAACACAACCCTCTCGTGAGGGTTAACAACCAAACCAAACTAAGGAGCGGCATACCTGAAACGAAGACGGAGTACGCCGGAGCCTCGCTCGTACACGTCGCCTTCGACACCTCCCCGCGTGTCTACCTCCGCACGCCTACGCCACCGGCGTCGTCTCCTCCTCTGCTGCTCGCCGCACAAGGGAAAAGGGAGAGAATGAGTGAATGGGAGAGATCAAAAATGAGAGAGAGAGAGAGAGAAGAAAACACGTTATAAACCCAACACAACCCCTCCTCGCTACAGTGCCCGCCTCCCTCACCATCACCCTACACTCCTCGGCCACTGTTCACGCACCACCCCATGCAATCCACTATTCACGTGCTTCTTTCCCATGCAAAACCCCTCTTAATCACCATTAGCCCACTAACCCTAGGTTTGGGTTCTAACAATCCACCCAACTTAAAAGGATTTCGTCCCGAAATCAAAGCAAACTACTAACCGAAAAGCTCTGGATAGTGCCTTCTGACTTCCTCCTCGATCTCCCAAGTGGCCTCGCGCTCACTGTGATGCTGCCACCTAACCTTCACCATCGGAATGGTCATCCTCCTGAGCTGATGATCCATGCGATCGACTATCTCGACTGGTCTCTCCTCGAGCGACAAGTCATGATGGATCTCTGGCACTGCTATCTCAATAACGTGAGCTGGATCTGCAACGTACTTCCTCAACATCGATACATGGAAGACGTTGTGAAGACCCGAAAATGGCAGCGGCAATGCAATCCGGTAAGCCTCTTCTCCAACTCGGTCGAGGATCTCGAACGGCCCAACATACCTCGGACAGAGCTTCCCCTTCTTCCCAAACCTCATCACACCTCGGGCTGGGGAAATCTTCAGAAACACATGATCGCCTACCTCGAAATTCAACACCCGTCTACGTCGATCAACATAACTCTTCTGCCTGCTCTGTGTTGTGGCCAGTCTCCTCCTGATCACATCCACCTTCTCTGCATACATCTCCACGATCTCTGGCCCCACTAACTGCCTCTCGCCCCAGTCTCCTCCTGACCATCTGTCTGCGGATGAAACGCTGTACTGAACCTCAGACGCGTCCCCAAAGCCTGCTGCAGACTCCCCCAAAATCTGGAAGTGAATCGAGAATCTCGATCGGAGATGATGCTCACTGGCACTCCATGCAACCTGACTATCTCCTCCACGTACAACTTAGCCAGACCCTCCAAAGGCAACGTGGTCCTGATCGCTAAGAAGTGCGTTGACTTGGTCAGTCGATCGACTATAACCCAAATCACGTCGTGGAATCTCCTCGTCTTCAGCAATCCTGTGACAAAATCCATCGTCACGTGCTCCCACTTCCACTCAGGAAGCTCAATACACTGCATCGGTCCTGCTGGCCTCTGATGCTCAATCTTCACCTGCTGACAGACCAAGCATCGCTCTACAAACTCTGCAATGTCCCTCTTCATGCCCTTCCACCAGAAGTTCCGTTGCAGGTCCTTATACATCTTCGTGCTCCCCGGGTGAATGGTGTATCTAGCTCTGTGTGCCTCCTCCATGATGTCATCTCTCAGCCCATCGACATTCGGCACCCAGATCCGACACCTGAACATCAAACCACCATCAACCCCTACACTGAAGTCTGACTCGTCTCTAGAAGCTAACTATAGCAGACCAGCTAACTCCTCGTCCCCCTGCTGAGTCTGAACCACCCGTGAGACAGTCTGCGGCTCCACCCGAATCCCAGCAATCACTGCTCTCTCAGAACCCTCTGTGAATGGTCTCCACTCTGACAATGCCTCGAGTAGCCTCCACTCCTGGATGCATAGACTCGCAACTGAAACCTCCACCTTCCTGCTCAGTGCATCTGCAACCGAATTCGCCTTCCCCGGATGATAGGAAATGGTGAAGTCGTAGTCCTTAATGAACTCAAGTCATCTGCGCTGCCTCATATTCAGGTCCTTCTGCGAGAACAAATACTTCAGGCTTTGATGATCTGTGAAGACCTCGAACTGCTCTCCATACAGATAGTGCCGCCAGGTCTTCAACGCGTGAACTGCCGCTGCCAACTCCAGATCATGAGTAGGGTAGTTCTTCTCGTGCACCTTCAGCTGCCTCAAAGCGTACGCGACCACCTTCCCGTGCTGCATCAGAACACAACCCAAGCCTATCCCTGATGCATCGTTGTATATCACGTAGCCTCCACTGCCACTCGGTAGAGTCAGAACCGGTGTTGTCGTCAATCACCTCTTCACCTCCTGGAAGCTGTCCTCGCACTTCTGGGACCAAACGAACTTGACACCCTTCTGCGTCAACACTGTCAGTGGCGATGCAAGTCTGGAGAAATCCTGGATAAACCGTCTGTAATACCCTGCCAGTCCTACGAAACTCCTGATCTCTGTCACGCTCGTCGGGGCTCTCCACTGAGTCACTGCCTCGACCTTCGCCGGATCCACCGAAATCTAATCTGCTGACACAATATGCCCCAGAAAAGCCCCTGATCCAACCAAAACTCGCACTTCGTGTACTTGGCATAAAGTTGCTGGTCCCTCAAGATGCCAAGCACAATCCTCAGGTGCTCTCGATGCTCCTCCCTGTCAAGCAAGTATACCAAGATATCATCCACGAACACCATGACAAATTTGTCGAGGTACGGTTGAAAGGTCCTATTCATCAGATCCATGAATGATGCAGGTGCATTCGTCAGTCCAAATGGCATCACCAAGAACTCGTAGTGGCCGTACCGCGTCCTGAAGGCTGGCTTCTGAACATCTGCCTCCCTGATCCGCAACCGGTGATAACCCGAACGCAGATCGATCTTCGTGAACACTCTCGTTGTCTGCAACTGATCAAACAAGTCATCAATCCTGGGAAAAGGGTACCGGTTCTGAACGGTAACCTTATTCAGCATCCTGTAGTTGATGCACATCCGCAACGACCCATCCTTCTTCTTCACGAAGAGCACAGGGGCTCCCCGTGGAGAAACACTCGGTCGAATGAAACCGGACTCCATCAACTCCTGCAACTGCTTCTTCAGCTCTGTCAACTCAGCAGGTGCCATACGATACGGTGCCTTCGACTAAGGTGTCGTACCCGCCACCAACTCGATGTCGAACTCGATCTCTCGGTGTGGCGGTAATGCTGGAATCTCTGCTGGAAATACATCTGGAAACTCCTACACTACCTCTATATCCTCCAGTCTCCTTGTCTCAGGATCAGGAACAACTAGCGTGGCCACAAACGCTCTGCATCCCTGCTGTATCAGTCTCTATGCCTTAACCGCAGACACAATCAGACGACCCCCTATGCTCCTCGCACCTCTGATCAAAACATATAGCAAGCCCTCCATCGGAATCAGGATCTTCTTCTCACGGCAAAAGACCCGCACGTCGTACTGTGACAGTCAGTCCATCCTCAGTATGACGTCGAAGTCCTCCATCGGTAACAAGACCAGATCAGCCGGAAAATCATGGTCTCCCGAAGCAACTGTGGTGCCGGGGAAAAAGCTCCCCACAGTGCCCACCTCACCCATGGGCGTGCTGACCTCCAAAACATCAGTCAGCAGCACAGGGGTCCGACCCAACTCGCCAGCAAACTTCTCCGAAATGAAGGAGTAAGTGGCGCCGCAATCAACAACACACGCGCTTCTAAGCCAGAAACAGAAAGTGTACCTTCCACGACGGTGTTGGAGTCTCTCGCCTCCTCAGCCTGAATAATGAAAACTCGCCCGGTCTTCCTGCCCGGTCCTGGTGACACCACGGATTGACTGCCTCCGCCTCTGCCTACTGCTGGTGGTCCTGGCCTCCTGCTCGGCTCCCCCTGCCTCTGAGGACAATCACGGATGAAATGTCCCATCTGACCGCAACCCATACACGCTCCAGTCTGACGGGGACACTCCTGTCCTGGATGAAACCTCCCGCAGTAAGTGCACGCTCCCGACTGACGTGCTCCTCCTCCATCAAACATGGGCCTCTTGCACAGGTTTCCCGCTCCACGACCGGCCACACGGCTACCGGTGCTCACTGGTGCCTTCCTCGCCTCCTGAAGACACTCCCTCTGGTCCTGCTCGATGATAGTAGCATGCTTCACCGCATCTGCAAGGGTCCGCGGCATGATGTTGATCACCCGAGATCGGAGTGGCTGCCTCAGTCCCTTCACGAACTTCCTCGCCCGCTGCTCAGGGGTCACACAAATCTCAGGGCAGTAACGCTCCAACGCGTTGAACCTGCTGATGTAGCTCGCTAGAGTCATCTCCTTCTGCTCCAGCGACATGAACTCCTCCCGCTTCTGATCCCTGACGTGCTGGGGGAAGTACTGCTCATGGAACACCTCTAAGAACTCCTCCCAACTGACATCCACTCGGTCGTCAAACAACACCGTGGATGTGGACCTCCACCAGTTGGCGGCCTCGCCATCGAACACATAGGTGACCAGCTCCACCATCCTCTCTTGTGCTACTCCAATCGCACGGAAGATCTTCCCCATCCTGAAGATCCAGTCTTCCGCAACCTCAGGGGCCCTCCTGCCATCAAAACTCGGTGGGTGCTGACGCATGAAACGATCGTGCTCAGCTCCCACCCCACCATGTGCAATCTGAGCTGCCTGACGCTCCAGAAACTCGCCCACCCTGTCCCAGTGAGCGCCTGAAGTGTCGTCACTAGGATCGCGATCGCGTGGAGAACTCCTCACGCGCCTAGGTGCCATTAGACAGAAGAAACAATCACAAACTTCAGCCATGTATGCATGCCAAAATATAAAATGCATGAGTCTTATTACTACAAGGGTGATTTCATTGGGAACCGCATAGGAATAGACCGCTTTGATACCAAATTGTAACATCCCGAGACAGCGGAAATTTAAAAATTTATAATCAAGACAATGGAACTCAATAATCAAACACGGGACTGTTACTTCTCATAAAACAAATAGCGGTGCACCAAATTACATCAGAGTTTGTCAAAAACGATACATGATTACTACAGAACAATAAGGAAGATAAATGTAATCATGTCGACCTCAATGGTCCGAGTAGAGGATCCGACTCCAAAATGCGCGTTCCCGCCGATCACCACCCAACTGGACCTAGTGTGGTCCTGAAAAATATATAACAACAATACCTGAGTTTCCAGAAGGAAACCCCGTATGCCAACTCACCTATATGCATGCATTACGCAATGAACCTATCATACTAGTAGCATGTCATGGCATCGACAGAAAGGAAAATAGTTCCCCCGAAGGGTAAAACAGGACATCAGTCTGACAGTCAACATCGTCTCCCGAGGAGACCTACTACAGGCACATGCAGTCTTACAGCACGCGACATCGCACCCCCCACACGCGGCTACACTACTCAAGGGTTCGGCAGGGAGCCTCTGTCACGCCTGCGAGCCGATAGAATACAGATCTGCAAATCTCTGTGGTCGGAGCCACGGGGACCAACGGGGTCGTCGCCCGGAAGGTATAACAACATCATCTCGATAGGTGTCCAGTCGAGGAATCAACATAGCCGGAACAACCTCGGCCCAACAATCATCATCGCCGGCACAACCTCGGCGGCATCACCGACACAGTATCGGTGGTCCATCACAAACGTCCGGCCCCGCATCGGACGGGTCCAGACCGAAGTCTGTCAGGTCATCAGGCTCCACGAGCCGCAAACACCAACCGCGCCGCTATAAAAGCAGGATAACGACCTCCGTAGCCCGTAGGCCGGTAGTCACCTCACCCAACGCCAGTTGCGTGTCCGCACAAACATCAAACATTGGGATCCGCGATCCCTCAGGCCTGCTATACTACAACGAGTCCAAACAAACGAACATCTTAGTCACAGTCCATACATGGAGGTGACGGGTCCCGAACACCCACACTTTTCCACACGGCGGTCCCTGGGCAGGCACGCGGAACGCGCCCACCGTCACCTCCCGGCTCACACACAAGGCGAGGACACGGGTTTCCGTGGACAAAGTTGGCATTCAAAAAGGGAACCAGGAATTCTGTCCTGGGCCCAAACGGTCGACCGGGAGAGGTGATTCGGTCGACCGGTTCCATAAAGGAATCGGTCGACCGTACGCCTAACACGGTCTACCGCTGCGCTCAAAACACAATCTCCAACGGTCTACCGAAGGTCTAAAACCGGTCGACCGAACGAGGTCAAAATCCGGAGTCTGGTCAACGTCAAAATCAACACTAACGGTCGACCGACTCAGGGGTCTCGGTCGACCGAAAACTAACAGGGTCAACCTATTATTTCTACATCATAAAACGGTCGACCGAACGAAAACCAACGTCCGAACATCATGCATAATAAACCAATAAACTTAAGTTCCGGTCGACCGAACACAAGGACCCGGTCGACCGAAACACAACAGACAGACAATAATACATGCATTTGGTCGACCGCCCGAAGGGCCTGGTCGACCGTTGGTCGTCTTCAACCTCGCGCCAGCCGAGGTTTCTTCACCAAAACTCAACGTCGGAGAGGTCTCCGACCTCCTCCGACCGACCAACACAACCCTCTCGTGAGGGTTAACAACCAAACCAAACTAAGGAGCGGCATACCTGAAACGAAGACGGAGTACGCCGGAGCCTCGCTCGTACACGTCGCCTTCGACACCTCCCCGCGTGTCTACCTCCGCACGCCTACGCCACCGGCGTCGTCTCCTCCTCTGCTGCTCGCCGCACAAGGGAAAAGGGAGAGAATGAGTGAATGGGAGAGATCAAAAATGAGAGAGAGAGAGAGAGAGAAGAAAACACGTTATAAACCCAACACAACCCCTCCTCGCTACAGTGCCCGCCTCCCTCACCATCACCCTACACTCCTCGGCCACTGTTCACGCACCACCCCATGCAATCCACTATTTACGTGCTTCTTTCCCATGCAAAACCCCTCTTAATCACCATTAGCCCACTAACCCTAGGTTTGGGTTCTAACAATCCACCCAACTTAAAAGGATTTCGTCCCGAAATCAAAGCAAACTACTAACCGAAAAGCTCTGGATAGTGCCTTCTGACTTCCTCCTCGATCTCCCAAGTGGCCTCGCGCTCACTGTGATGCTGCCACCTAACCTTCACCATCGGAATGGTCATCCTCCTGAGCTGATGATCCATGCGATCGACTATCTCGACTGGTCTCTCCTCGAGCGACAAGTCATGATGGATCTCTGGCACTGCTATCTCAATAACGTGAGCTGGATCTGCAACGTACTTCCTCAACATCGATACATGGAAGACGTTGTGAAGACCCGAAAATGGCAGCGGCAATGCAATCCGGTAAGCCTCCTCTCCAACTCGGTCGAGGATCTCGAACGGCCCAACATACCTCGGACAGAGCTTCCCCTTCTTCCCAAACCTCATCACACCTCGGGCTGGGGAAATCTTCAGAAACACATGATCGCCTACCTCGAAATTCAACACCCGTCTACGTCGATCAACATAACTCTTCTGCCTGCTCTGTGTTGTGGCCAGTCTCCTCCTGATCACATCCACCTTCTCTGCATACATCTCCACGATCTCTGGCCCCACTAACTGCCTCTCGCCCCAGTCTCCTCCTGACCATCTGTCTGCGGATGAAACGATGTACTGAACCTCAGACGCGTCCCCAAAGCCTGTTGCAGACTCCCCCAAAATCTGGAAGTGAATCGAGAATCTCGATCGGAGATGATGCTCACTGGCACTCCATGCAACCTGACTATCTCCTCCACGTACAACTTAGCCAGACCCTCCAAAGGCAACGTGGTCCTGATCGCTAAGAAGTGCGTTGACTTGGTCAGTCGATCGACTATAACCCAAATCACGTCGTGGAATCTCCTCGTCTTCAGCAATCCTGTGACAAAATCCATCGTCACGTGCTCCCACTTCCACTCAGGAAGCTCAATACACTGCATCGGTCTTGCTGGCCTCTAATGCTCAATCTTCACCTGCTGACAGACCAAGCATCGCTCTACATACTCTGCAATGTCCCTCTTCATGCCCTTCCACCAGAAGTTCCGCTGCAGGTCCTTATACATCTTCGTGCTCCCCGGGTGAATGGTGTATCTAGCTCTGTGTGCCTCCTCCATGATGTCATCTCTCAGCCCATCGACATTCGGCACCCAGATCCGACTCCTGAACCTCAAACCACCATCAACCCCTACACTGAAGTCTGACTCGTCTCTAGAAGCTAACTATAGCAGACCAGCTAACAAATACTTGCTTATGCTAAATTCTTAAAAGATTTGTGCACTAAAAAGAGAAAAACGAACGTACCAAAGAAGGCATTCTTAACTGCAAACATAAGTTCTATATTGTCCAACACATCTCCTATAAAATATAAGGATCCTGGATGTCCCACAATTTCATGTGCAATAGGAGATACTTTTATCAACAAAGCCTTTCTAGACCTTGGTGCTAGTGTTAACCTACTCCCGTACTCTGTCTATGAGCAAATGAACCTTGGTCCACTAAAACCCTCTAAGACAACCCTTCAATTTGCTGATTGTTCTATTAAGAAACCAAGAGGTATAGTAGAGGATGTTTTGATCAAGGTTGGTGACTTCATTTACCCAGTGGATTTTGTCGTACTAGATACCGGACCTGTTGTAAATCCTAGCCGACAAATCCCTGTAATTCTAGGCAGACCCTTTTTAGCCACTTCGGAAGCATTGATAAACTGTCGAAATGGGCTCATGCAATTATCTTTTGGGAACTTAAAAGCTGAATTTAATATCTTTCATATTGATAGTGAGTCAGAAATAATATGCAATCAAAGTGACGTTGTGATGAAATCACGAATCTATAATATTTCTGAATCATCACAAAATCAAAAAGGAAGTAAGAAAAAGGGGAGAAATTCATCTACACACCCACCATCACTCGAGCAAATAAGAGAACCTATTTATGTGAGGGGTGTGGAATCTGTGACTCAGGACTCTCATTGCAACATGGGGAACAATTCAAATGGATACATGCACCAATATGGTGTCATTCAATCCAGTTCTGACTATGGTTGACTTTGAGCAAATTTCATCCTTCCACCGCAGTTCACCAAGGTAATAAGTGCATTTGCTTTATATTTGCATACATTGAGGACAATGTATGATTTAAGTGTGGGGGGTGTTTATGTATATATTTATCTATATAGCTGTCTTTTATTTTTAAAAAAAATTCATCAATGTTTCATGACATAGCTTAAGATTAAACTGCCAAAACCCGTGTACAAATTGCATTGATTTTTGTTCCTTATTATATAGTTCTGCTTGTAGAAATTATGACATAAATCGAAGTTCCAAAGAAATAACCCATTACCCTTTAAGACATGTATGCACTTAAATTGGATGAATCAAATCTTTGAAGTGGTTGATAAAAAGCAGAGGTTGAGGAAAATATACCGGGAAGTGTGAACTTCTAATAGCAATTAAGCCTTGAGGAAAATAAAAATAAAGGAATAAAGTGAGGAAACACATTTTGCAAAATGACTACAAAAGCCCAAGCCTTTGAGTCACTGGTCCGTAGGGGTATCTTGAAACCCGGTAACTTGAGTCTACCAGCTCGGAATTATCGACCAAACTCGCTACACGAATGCAAAAAGGGTAAAAGTGTCAAAAAGCAAATGTGTTGAATCACGAAAAAAAATAATAATAATACTCAAGGCCCAAAGCTAAAAGAATGATCCATGTTATGGTTGATCCGAATGATACTTCACCACCAGAGGAGGCGTGCAAAATAATTCAAGTGATAAACATGTGTAGAAGGGTTAGTGGTGTGAATGTTGGAGGAACAAAGACCAAGTCATATTTTTAATGAGTTAGATTTATATAATGAGCATGCAAGAATTCTCGGTGAGATGTATAAGGTTGAGGTAGGGATATTGAAAGTTGTTAATGGAATGTTGAATTACGACTTTGTGGGTGTGTCAACTGAAAACCCTCACGAGACAAAACTCGTCCTCCTTGGCAGCAAGGAGGTTTAAAGGCTTGTTGCACATGCTAAGTGCAACCGTGATTCCTACGAAAGTGAGTTAGGATTTCCCTGTTTTTATTTTTCTTATGTTCGGTTTTGCTAGGGACTAGCAAAATCTAGGTGTGGGGGTATTTGATGCATTGCATACATTGCATCATATGTCTTTCATTTAGATTACTTTTACATCAATAAATGCTACTAAGGTATGTGTTTAGTCTTATTTACAGAATACAGGGACCTGAATGCAAATTACCCACATCCCGAGCATAAACACGTGCAAAAGACTCATTTCTATCATAAATACCAAGCTCAAGATTATCGGGTTACGAATGGAAATGTATCCAAGCATAAAAGCATTCAAGATCTAATTACAAAAAAGAACAATGACTTAAGCACAAAAGTAGCCGGGGACTTAATTGCAAAAAGACAAGGACCTAATTGCAATTAAAGCACCAAAATATTAGCTTGGAGAAAATCTAAAGAAAAATCAATGTGGATCTCCAAATATTTGAAGGAATTAATCCGGAGCTCAAATGAATGGAAAGAATCAATCCAGACGCGCAAAGGAGGATCAAATCATACCATAAACATTCAGCTAAAATCCAGATTTAATCCGAGCAATATATGCGGCGTTTCCGTCGCACATTACACTTACCATGCGGCGTTTCCCTTCTCATCTGAGTCTTCTTTCTCTTCTCACCTAAATTCTCTAGATTAGGATTCCTTTCTCATCTTTCCCCATTCTATTGTTTGTTTCCCTTTTGAAAAAAAAACAAAAAAATATATTTAAAAAAACGAAAATATAAAAAAAAATTGTAATTAATTCTTGAAATTAAATTTGGAATTTAAATTTCGAATTTGAATTCAAAAATTGATTCAACCCGGTGCACTCAGATTTGGATTGAGGAAAATAAAAGTAAAAATAAAGGAATAAAGTGAAGAAAACACATTTTGCAAAATGATTACAAAAGCCCAAGCATTTGAGTCACTAGTCCGTAGGGGTATCTTGAAACCCGGTAACTTGAGTCTACCAGCTCGGGATTATCGACCAAACTCGCTACACGAATGCAAAAAGGGTAAAAGTGTCAAAAGGCAAATGTGTTGAATCACGGAAGAAAAGAAAAAAAAATTCAAGGCCTAAAGCTAAAAGAATGATCAACGTCATGGTTGATCCAAATGATACTTCACCACCAGAGGAGACGTGCAAAATAATTTAAGTGATATCATGTGTAGAAGGGTTAGTGGTGTGAATGTTGGTGGAACAAAGACCAAGTCATATTTTTAATAAGTTAGATTTATATAATGAGCATGCAAGAATTCTCGGTGAGATGTATAAGGTTGAGGTAGGGATATTGAGAACTATTAATGAAATGTTGATTTAGGATTTTGTGGGTATATCCGTTGAAAACCCTCAGGAGACAACAATCCTCCTCCTTGGCAACAAAGAGGTTTAACGGCTTGTTGCACATGCTAAGTGCAACCGTGATTCCTACGAAAGTGAGTTAGGATTTCCCTGTTTTTATTTTTCGTATCTTCTGTTTTGCTAGGGACTAGCAAAATCTAGGTGTGAGGGTATTTGATGCATTGCATACATTGCATCATATGTCTTTCATTTAGATTACTTTTATATCAATAAATGCTACTAAGGTATGTGTTTAGTCTTATTTACAGAATACAGGGACCTAAATGTAAATTACCCACATCCCGGGCATAAACGCGTGCAAAAGACTCATTTCTATCATAAAGACCAAGCTCAAGATTATCGGGTTTCAAATGGAAATGTATCCAAGCATAAAAGCATTCAAGACCTAATTACAAAAAGAACAAGGACTTAAGCAAAAAGTAGCTGGGGACTTAATTGCAAAAAGACAATGACCTAATTGCAATTAAAGCACCAAAATATTATCTTGGAGAAAATCTAAATAAAAATCAATGTGGATCTCCAAATATATGAAGGAATTAATCCGGAGCTCAAAAGAATGGAAAGAATCAATCCAGGCGCGCAAAGGAGGATCAAATCATACCATAAACACACAGCAAAAATCTGAATCAAATCCGACCTTATTGTGCGGCGATTTAGCCGCACATTACATGTATATTGCGGCGTTTCCGCCGCCCCTTGGTCGATCCGCGTCTCCAAATTTTGTCCAGTTGTGTCTGGACACGTGTACTTTCCAATGTTATACTTAGATCCCTTGTAGCAACTATAAATAGCCCCGAGAACGATGTAAAAAGAGTCATTGGTCCCTTATCTTATGTTCTAGTTTTTATTCCTTAGTTTAATAAATTTCTGTTGTTTTATTTCTTGTTTTTAGTTTTCTTTTGTAATTCCTTTAGGACCCCTTCTCCTCCTTTCCATCCATGAGTTTCTAACTCTTTCCAAAGGGTGGAGGTGACGGATTTAGGGTGAAGAGAAGAAGAATAAAAGTTATTATTTTAATTTCGTGTTAGTATATTTTGATTACTTGAGTTTATGTTAAATCATTTATCATGTAATGCTTTATAACTAATATGATTTATTATAAGTTTCTGAATTCTCTAATCTAAACCCAATACCTAAACCTCCACCCAACGGAATTCACCATCTTTGTTCTTGCTTTAGTTTTATTTGTTCATGTTTCATGCTTTAGGAAATTAAAAATCAAAAATCTCAAAACCCAATTTATTTCTTCTCTCCTTCTTCCCCTTAATCGAAAATCACACAAATAACAAGATCTCTCCCTCCTTGTGTTCGACCCGTATTTGTCACGTCTTAATTGACGTCGTGCACTTGCGGTATAAATTTAATTTTAACCATTCACGCACCACCCCATGCAATCCACTATTCACGTGCTTCTTCCCCATGCAAAACCCCTCTTAATCACCATTAGCCCACTAACCCTAGGTTTGGGTTCTAACATATAGGCTATCAAAACTTGGAATACTTATAGTCCAAGGAAAAAGAGTCTAACTCGAGTTTAGGGTTAGTTTCTTTATGGAGGTATTTTTCTTTTCTTTCATAATTTTTAATTTATTTTATGATATTTTGTTTTTCAGTCATCCAACTATCATGCATTCATGCTTGAGAGGCATGGTTTTAAGAAGCATCCGACGACTGCTAATATATATTCCAAATTTCAAACATCAAAGGCTGAGATGGCAACAAGCTTGACCCTTTCCTACTCCTCCCAACAAATTAATCCTAATAACGCTAGTTATTTCCACATCCAAGATCTGATGAAAAATATGAAGAGTAGATTGTTTCTTCGTGAAACACTAGATAGGTGAGACTTTCTTCTTCAATTCTAGATATTCTTATTGGTACTATTTAGGATCCGTTTGGGAACCACAAAATAAACGTTTGCGGTTTGGGTTTTCTGTAAATAAGCCCAAACTCAACTCACACAAACAACATTTTGGCATTTGAGGTAGATGTTTAGGTAAATTTTTTTGTAAGGGAATAGAGTTTTGCAAGACGCTAGTAATTTTTTTTTTCCATTTCCACGTTTGCTCATTATGTAATAAATGTAATTACACCTCCATTTTGGTTCCCAAACACCTATTTGAGTTTTGAACAAAAGCATCTCAAAACTCAAGGTATATGTGAAAATATATCATGGTCTTCGAAAACTCGAGTTTTAGAAAACGCAACCTCAAAACTCGTGTTCCTAAACCGAATCTTAGTGTATTGACAATAACAGTTTTGCTATTCTTATAGATCATGAAAATTATGAAGATATCATCTTCTTCGTCTTGATCTACAAGTATGCGTTGTTGGAATGATGAACAACTAGAAATGTTTGAACGAATTTGATTAACATTATGTAATCATTCATATGTACTAAAACATTTATTAATATGTACTATAATTTATTTTAAATAACCTTCATATTTCATATTTTCAAAAAAATTATAAGTAAATTTGTAAACCAGACATTTTAAATCTAGGATTCATAACAAAAAGCTAAAAAAAAATTAATGGTGGAGGTTTCCAATATTTATTAAATTTAGTCTTCATTACATTTATAATTTCAACAAAACTAGCATCACTCCTATATTTCATAAATATTTTAGTAATTGAAAGTAATTCAAATATAAATATGTTAGCAGCTGTGTGATATGTTCCACTTAATGTCATAGTAAGTTGAAAAATGGTTTCGAAAAATCTAACATAATTCTACAATTTTCCCAATCAAGATTAGTTAAAAAGTTTTCATTTTGTTTTTCATTATAAAAAATTAAAATTAAAACACTATAAGGATAACAACATTTTAACATTTCAAATGTAGAGTTTCCTTTACGAAGGACATCTAATTTAAATTTCCTAGGCTAACATCACTAGTAGGACATTTATGAAGGACATTTAACATTTCATATATATATATATATATATATATATATATATATATATTACTACATCCAATTTCCAATGGAAAGATGAATCGCAGTTTTTCGGTTTTGTTGATTCTCTTACAAAATAATCGTTTATACTTAAAACGAAATTATTGCAAGTTAGACTTATGTCTAAATCATAATTCTAATAATTACATGACATGTTTTAAACATTCAAAACATTTAAAACGAATTATTATAAAGAATTATTTCAACAAACATTTAAAGACCGAAAAACCGGTAAAACGAATTGTTTAAATCCTAGATGGTAAACTAAATTTGTTTACAGCCATAAATCATGAGAAAATTGAACCATATGCTCTGATACCACTGTAGGATTTCATGTTTAATTATACATATATATTTTCGAAATTTTTATGTATAATAAGGATCAATTACAATTTTCTTTGATTTATTTCATGCATGCATCGGTTTGTTTTAACATCTAGTTTCAAAACTCTATTAAAACAAACAAGGGCTCCGAAATTCATACCTAGAAGTTCTCTAAAACTTCTTGAAGATTCGGAGATGTTGGGGATGCTCCTCGCTGCGCCGAATGCCTCCGAGTATTCACCAAACTCTAAACAAGATCGGAGAGAGGGAAGCTAGTCTCTCGATCTCCGATAGGGTTTAGAATCTAATTACTAACCCCTCTTTAATTCCCTTGAGAAGATGGTCTCTTAAGAACTAAAACTAAACTTAGGAATTAAGGGATTTTCGTGGAGAATTATGGAGAGAGAATTTTGCTCAAGAGAATAATGAATGAATTTAGGAGGTAATGAGATAACCTTGTATTTATAGGTTCTCTCCAAATTACCTATACATGTGCAACCCCTTGCCCATGATCTCATGCAAAATTCCATCTAACCATCCATTATTTAATAATAAATAATATTAGCCACGAATTAAATTAATTATGGACCAATTCCATGCATGATCTAATTAATTCTTAAATTAATTCTGCATAAAACCGTCTGGACCGGTCGACCGTTACGAAGGTCCGGTCGACCGCTCGAACCCAATTTCGGTCGACCGTGCAAGATTCGGTCGACCGTTCTTAACGTAGAATATTTCATCGCAATGTTCGGTCGACCGACCGATAGATTCGGTTGACCGTTCCGAACAGACGAAAATTCCCTGTTATCGGTCGAGACACGTCCGGTCGACCGTGCACCTTCGGTCGACCGTTATCCATTAACCGGTCGACCGTTTGCACAGTCTTGCAGACTTGTCAAATTTCGGTTTAACCCCTACAAAATTTGACATTTCGGGATTAGTAGTAAATTCACAACTTATGTAACATATTATCCTATGTAATGATCAATCATTACACCCCATAATATTTACATCACATATGAATTTAATTTAGATTCTAATTATGTTATTAATCACAACATAATTTTGATTTTGCTTGTTCACCCCATGTGTCATATTTTCTACATGAAACCCGACACATCTTATGAACTCAAAATCCTCATTTCTTGTTTCCCAGTTTTGTGGTGTGACCTATGGGAGGATCTAAACTAAGTTGGCAGTGATATTAAGAGCTTAATATCACAAGCTATAAGCGGTATCTAGCTACACATTATAGCTCCCAATTAGTTAGATGTCTTAATTCCACTCGAACCAAAACCTGATCCACTTAGTGATGGAGTGCACCACTTGTGTCCGTCCCTTGCCTCATGATATTAAGAATACACACAAAGTAGTATTGTGTCATCTTTGTATTAGTATTCATTTCTTGATCTCTTTAAGCTAGTTATAAATATGTGACTTAACTCAAATCACATTGTGCACATTATAACTTTGCTTTATCAAGGGGCCCACTAATATCATCACTCAATTAAGAGGGGCAATGATAATCTTTTGACTAACTATCTTCTCTAACGAAAGTTATACTTAACCAACCAATGCCTTTATACTACACTGATCGATAGTTCAAGACACTGATCTAATTAAGTATTCCTTAAGTGATTAGATATAAGTCTCATATCAAAGGACCAAAGACACAGTAAAATATTAATGACACAGAAACACATTTCTATAATATTTTACTTATTAGGTCTATTCAGTATACAAAAGTAATATTTTCCTCTTTTGCATACCCGTGTTGTCACTCACTTGTAGAGCTACAATGATCTATGACCAACACGACAATCTTAACTCGGTAATTAATGTTCCATGTTAATTACCATGATTACGAATATCTTTTGTTTTATGTAAACCAATATCTTTTAGAGCTCTACGGTTAAGGACCAAGAGCCTCTTCCTTAACACTTCTAAAAGACGAATAACATAATCAAGGAACAAAATGATTTCTCATTCAATTCATAATAATTGACATTTAAAAGTAAAACTTTTAGAACACATTCCCTTCAATCTCCCACTTGTTATTAAAGTTTTCTTTCTCATACATACTCAATGCATAAAACAATAATAACTAGGGTAAACCTCATTACATATCAATCATCAAGCCAATCTACATGGTTCCTCAATCCCATGGACTCGAAATGCATTTCGCCCTTGGCTTGGGATAAGGGTTTTGTGAATGGATCAGCTGTGTTGCTGTTGGTGTCCACCCATAACAGATTTATTTTGCCTTCGTCGATGAGGTCACGCGTCACGAAGTACTTACGATCCATGTACTTCACTTTGTGGTGTGATTTGGGATCCTTGATTTGCAAGATAGATGCACTATTGTCGCAAAATAGCTCTATTGGTCACTCGCTCGAGGGAACTACTCCAAGCTCTTCAAGGAACTTCTTAATCCACACTCCTTCCTTGCTCGCTTCAGCGACAGCCATCACTTCAGAAGCAGTGGTTGAGTCGGCAGTAGTGCTTTGCTTCCAACTACGCCAACTCGCATCTGAGTAACCTTCAGAAATCAATTCCCTTTGTCCTCCATAAACAAGAATCTTATCCTTAGTCCGGTTAAGGTACTTCAGGATATTCTTGACCGCAGTCCAATGCTCAGGACCTGCGTTGGATTGGTGACGACTTGTCACGCTTAGAGCATACGAGACATCTGGTCTTGTGCAAGTCATCGCGTACATGATCGACCCAATTGCCGAAGCATAAGGGACATCCTTCATGTACTCTAAGTCCTTACGTGATTGCGCACATTGAGACTTCTTGAGTTGCACACCCATACTCATTGGCACACTGCCTTTTTGTAGTTGTTCATCTTGAACCTTTCCAAGACCTTGTCAATGTATGCACGTTGACTGAGGCCAATGAGTCTACGGGGTCTATCTCGATATATCTTGATTCCCAAGATGTATTGAGCCTCACCCATGTCTTTCATCGAAAATGCAGATTTCAATGAACTTCTCGTTTGCTCAAGCAAAGGAATATGATTGCCCATAAGCAATATGTCATCGACATATAGGATTAGGAATACTACATGGCTCCCACTAACCTTCTTGTATACACAAGGTTCTTCCTTACTTTGAATGAAGTGAAGCTTCTTCACTTCCTCGTCAAAGCATTTGTTCCAACTCATTGATGCCTGCTTCAATCCATAGATGGATCTTTGAAGCTTGCATACCTTCTCGCTATTCTTTGGATCTTCAAAACCTTGAGGTTGTACCATGTACACATCCTCCTCCAAGTTCCCATTCAGGAACGCCGTTTTGACATCCATTTGCCATATTTCATAATCGTGAAATGCGGCAATAGCGAGCATGATCCGAATAGACTTGAACATGGCAACCGGTGAAAAAGTTTCATCATAGTCAATTCCTTGAACTTGAGTGAAACCCTTTGCTACAAGCCTCGCTTTGTAGGTTGTCAAGTTCCCATCCATGTCCATCTTCCTCTTAAAAACTCATTTATTATGAATGGCCTTTTTCCCTTGAGGAAGGTCAACCAAGTCCCATACTTGATTATCATACATGGATTCTATTTCGGATTCCATGGCCTTAAGCCATAGTTTGGAGTCTTCCCTTTCCATTGCCTCTTGGAAGGTTAAGGGATCATTGGTATCTAGTACCATGATTTCATGAAGTCCCAGATACAAATCGGGTTTCTTCCTTTCCCTTGTTGACCTTCTAAGTTCTTTTGGTTCTTCTCGTGTCTCTCGAACTTCTTCCACAATCTCTTGAGGAGTGGGTTCACGTTCAACTCTTGAACGTACACTTGGTGGGGATGATTGAGATTCTCTCACAATTTCTTGTGATGGTCTCTCGCTCACGCTCCCACTAACCAAAGGAATCTCGGTTGGGCCTTCATGATCTTGAATGTCATCATTCATGTCATGATCTTGTAGAGTATCTTGAGTTTCCTCAAGCACAACCCTACTCCCACTACTTTTTACTCTTTCTAGAAATTCCTTTTCCAGAAATGTGGCATCCCTCTCTACAATCACTCGATTGGAGGTGATATGCCAAAAGTAGTATCCTCTTGTCTCACGAGGATAACCAATAAAGAAGCACTTATCCGCTTTTGGTTGAAGTTTGGTCGACATCAATCTCTTGACGTAAGCCTCACAACCCCAAATCTTGAGAAAACTGAGCTTAGGTGTTTTACCACTCCATAGCTCATAAGGAGTTTTCTCCACGGATTTGGATGGAACATTATTTAGTGTGTAAGCCGCAGTTTGTAGTGCATAACTCCAAAAGTAAAGAGGTAATTCCGCATGACTCATCATTGACCGAACCATATCGAGCAATGTCCTATTCCTCCTTTCGGATACCCCATTCCACTGAGGTGTACCGGGAGGGGTGAGTTGAGGTACAATACCAAACTCCTTTAGGTATGAGTCAAATTCGGCACTTAAGTACTCACCTCCACGATCCGTTCGTAGAGACTTGATTTTCTTGTCGAGTTGGTTCTCTACTTCATTCTTGAATTCTTTGAACTTGTCAAAAGATTCACTTTTGTTTCTCATTAGATAAACATAGCCATAACGACTATAATCATCCGTGAACGTAATGAAGTACCTGAAACCATCTCGTGCACTAGTACTCATTGGACCACATACATCGGAATGTATCAAATCCAACAAGCCACTCGCCCTTGGGCCTTTCTTCTTGAAAGGCTTTTTGGTCATTTTTCCCATTAGACATGGTTGGCACGTCTCCAATGATTTAAAATCAAGTAGACCAAGAAGGTTAGCTTCTTGCAATTTCTTGATGCGCTTTTCATTTATATGACCAAGACGATAGTGCCACAAGAGAGTATCATTCTCGTGAGTGCTCTTAAGTCTTTTGTTATTGATATTAAAGATTTGTTTATTATCCAATTCAAGCAAATAGAGACCATTCCTTATGAACGCATTTGCATAGAACACACAATTCTTCGATATAGACAAACAAGAATTTGAAATATTTATATTAAAATTATCCATATCCAGACATGATACAGAAATAATATTCTTGCTAATCGATGGTACATAATAAACATTCTTTAGACATAAATTTAAACCACTACACAATTGAAGCACCACAGAACCTTGTGCAACCGCAGACACATTCGCACCATTTCCGACCTTCAATTCTACCTCGTTCCTTACGAGTTCCTTCCTATCCATGAGTAGCTGCACATTAGAAACTATGTGAGCACAAGATCCGGTATCAATTACCCAATCCTGGACAGAGGTGGCTAAATTTATTTCAATAACAAATATACCTTTGGCCTTTTTGGGGCGCCGACGTTCAATCACTCCGTTGTCATGGTCTTCCTTGTACTTGGGGCAATTTGGCCGGATGTGTTCTTTTTCACCGCAGTGAAAGCACTCCGTATTGGGAGTTGGAGATTTCTGAGATTTCCCCCACGAGGCACTCGCACGAGCACCTCCTACTCCCTTGCTCTTGATTGAACCACTTTTGGTAGATTTGCCCTTTCCTTTACCAATCTTATGGCCCCTCCCATGGACGGCAAGGACTTGCTTGTCCCTACCCTTGCCCATGTCAACTTCAGCAGTTTTGAGAGCGTTGTGAAGCTCCTCAAGACTCACCCTTTTTTCACGCACGTGATAGTGCATCACAAAGTCCTTAAAGGACGGGGCTAGAGAGCCAAGAATCATATCTTCAGCAATGTCCTCGGGCATTGGTGAAGAGAGCTTTGCCAACTTCTCAAGGTATCCTTGCATCGTGAGAAAATGCATAGATACCGATGTTCCCTCCGCCATATGGCACCTTGTGAGTGCGATGGTGGTCTTATAGCGCTCCTTTCGGGCACTATCCATGAACATCTTTGATAAAGCCTCCATGGTCTTCTTGGGTTTTGAATCCAAGTATTTCGCTTGAAGCGAGTCACCCATGGATGCTAGCATAAGACCGTGAACTTGGTTCTCTTGGTCTTCCCACTTGGCTTTAGCCTCTTTCTCTTCATCGGTTAATCTCTCATTCCACTTTGGGATTGGACCTTCCAAAATGTGAGATAGTTTCTCAAACTTTAACACGATGTTGAGTTTGAGTTGCCAACTAATGAAGTTTGAGTCATCATTCGCTAAAGGGTGTTTTTCTATCATGGATCGTACGATAGGTTGGATGTTCGACATTTTTCTACAAAATAAATCATATAGGTTTTAATGTCAATTTTATGTTTTAATACACATGCATACATATATCGAATATATAAATGTAAATGTTGCAAATTAAAATCTTGCCCATAAATGCAACAATCCAAGATCCTATTAATTGTAATATAGACTAGCTAAGGGCTATCGAATACATTACAATATCAAGGTAAGAAATCATTTTCTAATCACAACCTTTTTGAATTTTAGCAACATTTAGCATCTTCAAACTCTTGTGACTCTTGTCGTTTTAATTATGAGGGAATACGACCTATCCTCGTAAGAAAAACTTTTTCCCAAAACCGAGCGAGAGCTCTAGGTAATGTTAAGAAAACTTATTTTCATTTGATACGAGATACGTTTATCTATTGTATTCACAACTAAACATACTTGGGGTTCACTAGGGTGAAACACACCTCATATATTTAATTGTGGCACAACAACAGACAACCTTTATATCTCCCACTATTCCCAAAGATAGAGGGAGCTATCTCCCGCTAAGGGCGAGCAGAGTATCCCTCGATCAATGGCTGCTAGTGGATGAAATAAGAAGGAAATTTATTCTTAATTTTTGTTGGACAATTTAACATGTGATTTAGAATTTTAGGTTATCATGCATATTATTAATCATACACATCCTAACATTCAACACATTTATCACATGCATATCAAGATAAAAACAGAAATTAAACATTCACACAATCCACATCGTGTGAGTTTATATGTTCCCTTCGATCCTCGATCCTCGATCGATGCGCTACAGCGGCGACTTCCTCTTGCACCGGAGATGTAGATTTTACAGAAAATAAACATGCTCCTCACATTCGATAAAACCGACTAGTGCAAGTCCTATGTAAAAACCTCTCATATGCAAATGCAACTATCTAAAAGACGGAAATAGAGAGAATTTTGGCTTTTACATACATAAGCCCCTGTATAATAATAATTACATACATTTGTAGTGTCTGATTTGGAACATATAAACTCACAATCCTGCAAAGCAACTCAAGCATCCATGCACGCAATTGCTATAAACTACAGAATCTAATTTATCAATCATCCAGAATTCTCAACAATTCTTTGAAAAATATTTTGAAATCCATTAAAAACATTTTTCATTCATCCATAGTTCAAAAATCAATTATGAACCGCTGTCCATCCAATTTCCAATGGAAAGATGAATCGCAGTTTTTCGGTTTTGTTGATTCTCTTACAAAATAATCGTTTATACTTAAAACGAAATTATTGCAAGTTAGACTTATGTCTAAATCATAATTCTAATAATTACATGACATGTTTTAAACATTCAAAACATTTAAAACGAATTATTATAAAGAATTATTTCAACAAACATTTAAAGACAGAAAAACCGGTAAAACGAATTGTTTAAATCCTAGATGGTAAACTAAATTTGTTTACAGCCATAAATCATGAGAAAATTGAACCCTATGCTCTGATACCACTGTAGGATTTCATGTTTAATTATACATATATATTTTCGAAATTTTTATGTATAATAAGGATCAATTACAATTTTCTTTGATTTATTTCATGCATGCATCGGTTTGTTTTAACATCTAGTTTCAAAACTCTATTAAAACAAACAAGGGCTCCGAAATTCATACCTAGAAGTTCTCTAAAACTTCTTGAAGATTCGGAGATGTTGGGGATGCTCCTCGCTGCGCCGAATGCCTCCGAGTATTCACCAAACTCTAAACAAGATCGGAGAGAGGGAAGCTAGTCTCTCGATCTCCGATAGGGTTTAGAATCTAATTACTAACCCCTCTTTAATTCCCTTGAGAAGATGGTCTCTTAAGAACTAAAACTAAACTTAGGAATTAAGGGATTTTCGTGGAGAATTATGGAGAGAGAATTTTGCTCAAGAGAATAATGAATGAATTTAGGAGGTAATGAGATAACCTTGTATTTATAGGTTCTCTCCAAATTACCTATACATGTGCAACCCCTTGCCCATGATCTCATGCAAAATTCCATCTAACCATCCATTATTTAATAATAAATAATATTAGCCACGAATTAAATCAATTATGGACCAATTCCATGCATGATCTAATTAATTCTTAAATTAATTCTGCATAAAACCGTCTGGACCGGTCGACCGTTACGAAGGTCCGGTCGACCGCTCGAACCCAATTTCGGTCGACCGTGCAAGATTCGGTCGACCGTTCTTAACGTAGAATATTTCATCGCAATGTTCGGTCGACCGACCGATAGATTCGGTCGACCGTTCCGAACAGACGAAAATTCCCTGTTATCGGTCGAGACACGTCCGGTCGACCATGCACCTTCGGTCGACCGTTATCCATTAACCGGTCGACCGTTTGCACAGTCTTGCAGACTTGTCAAATTTCGGTTTAACCCCTACAAAATTTGACATTTCGGGATTAGTAGTAAATTCACAACTTATGTAACATATTATCCTATGTAATGATCAATCATTACACCCCATAACATTTACATCACATATGAATTTAATTTAGATTCTAATTATGTTATTAATCACAACATAATTTTGATTTTGCTTGTTTACCCCATGTGTCATATTTTCTACATGAAACCCGACACATCTTATGAACTCAAAATCCCTATTTCTTGTTTCCCAGTTTTCTGGTGTGACCTATGGGAGGATCTAAACTAAGTTGGCAGTGATATTAAGAGCTTAATATCACAAGCTATAAGCGGTATCTAGCTACACATTATAGCTCCCAATTAGTTAGATGTCTTAATTCCACTCGAACCAAAACCCGATCCACTTAGTGATGGAGTACACCACTTGTGTCCGTCCCTTGCCTCATGATATTAAGAATACACACAAAGTAGTATTGTGTCATCTTTGTATTAGTATTCATTTCTTGATCTCTTTAAGCTAGTTATAAATATGTGACTTAACTCAAATCACATTGTGCACATTATAACTTTACTTTATCAAGGGGCCCACTAATATCATCACTCAATTAAGAGGGGCAATGATAATCTTTTGACTAACTATCTTCTCTAACGAAAGTTATACTTAACCAACCAATGCCTTTATACTACACTGATCGATAGTTCAAGACACTGATCTAATTAAGTATTCCTTAAGTGATTAGATATAAGTCTCATATCAAAGGACCAAAGACACAGTAAAATATTAATGACACAGAAACACATTTCTATAATATTTTACTTATTAGGTCTATTCAGTATACAAAAGTAATATTTTCCTCTTTTGCATACCCGTGTTGTCACTCACTTGTAGAGCTACAATGATCTATGACCAACACGACAATCTTAACTCGGTAATTAATGTTCTATGTTAATTACCATGATTGCGAATATCTTTTGTTTTATGTAAACCAATATCTTTTAGAGCTCTACGGTTAAGGACCAAGAGCCTCTTCCTTAATACTTCTAAAAGACGAATAACATAATCAAGGAACAAAATGATTTCTCATTCAATTCATAATAATTGACATTTAAAAGTAAAACTTTTAGAACACATTCCCTTCAAGGACAAGATGGAGGATGTAGACAAAGCAATGTTGTTATTGACGTCGCTGCCGGACTCGTATGAGAACTTGGTGAACACGATCATATATGGCAAGGATTCATTGGTATTGGAGGAGGTCAAGGGGACGTTGATCTCCTACGATGCAAGGAAGAATTCGAGTAGTAGCTCTTTCGAGAAGGGTGAAGGATTGATCGCAGCACCGGAAAGGGGCAGGACGGGTAACAAAGGAAGAAACAACGGTAAAGGGCGGTCAAAATCAAAGGGGAGATCCTTTGAATGTTTTTTTCTGCAAGAAGGTTGGTCATATGAAGCGTGATTGTAGGGCCTTCAAGGAGTCGCTGTAGAAAGGGAAAGACGGGTACAACTCCGCTAGCGTCGTGGAGGAGAAGAACGAAGTCGACGTTCTAACGGTTTGCGCTGCAGGTATTGACAAATCATCATCTGGATGGATTTTGGATACAGGAGCATCTTTTCACATGTGCCCGGATAAGGAGTGGTTCACATCCTATGAGCCACTGAAAGGAGGGATCGTTGTTATGGGCAACGATGCGCCGTGCACTACCGTTGGTATTGGTTCCGTACAGTTCAAGATGTTCGATGGGTGCATTCGAACGCTGACGGGTGTGCATCACGTACCGGAGTTGAAGAAGAATCTGATTTCTCTAGGAGAGCTTGATACTCTCGGGTGGAGATGGTCCGGCGGGGACGGGAAAATCAAGGTCACTCATGGTGCGATGACAGTGATAAAGGGAACCAAGGTGGGCAACTTGTATTGGATGCTCGGGAATGCAGTAGCAGGAAAAGGTGCATCAAATGTTGCACACGACGAAGACAGCACCGTACTTTGGCATATGAGGCTTGGTCATATGTCGGAAAAGGGTTTGTGTGAGCTACACAAACAAGGATTGCTGAAGGGTGTTAGGAGCTGCAAATTGGATTTTTGCAAGTATTGTGTCTTCGGTAAACAACACAGGATTCGATTCAAGACGGCTATCCACAAGACGAAGGAAATTCTGGAGTATGTGCACTCAGACGTCTGGGGACCGGCTCAGGTTCGGTCAAAGGGTGGAGCCGAATATTTCGTCACATTCATAGACGACTTCTCAAGGAAGGTATGGGTTTATTTTCTGAAAAATAAATTTGATGTCTTTGATAAGTTTAAAGCATGGAAGGCCCAAGTAGAGAAGAGTACAGGAAAATTTGTGAAGTACTTACAGATAGATAACGGAGGTGAGTACACCTCAAGGGAGTTTGCAAGTTTCTGTGAGAAAGAAGGCGTCACGAGGCATTTCACTACACCGCGGAGTCCGGAACAAAACGGCGTAGCTGAAAGGATGAACAGGACACTATGCGAACGGGCAAGGAGCATGAGGCTTCATGCAAATCTGTCGAAGGATTTCTGGGCGGAAGCAGTAGATCTTGCATGCTATTTAGTAAATATCTCACCGTCATCAGCACTTGAATTAAAGACGCCTCAGGAAGTGTGGACGGGTGAGCTATTTGATTACTCAAGGCTTAGGATATTTGGATGCAAAGCCTATGCGTTGGTCGATGAGACACAACGATCGAAGCTGGATTCGAAATCAAAGGAGTGCATATTCCTTGGTTACGATAGGACGGTGAAAGGATATAAGCTTTGGGATCCGGTGAGCAAGAAGGTACTCCTACGGAGTAATGTGGTCTTTGACGAGACAAGTTTGCTCAAGGGCCTTGAGGAGAAAGAGCAGCAAGAGGTTCCCATGCAGAAAGACGAAATCGAAGTTGGGGTCACGACTTCAAGGGAAGAATCGAATCAAGAGGTTCAGCAGGAAACAATTGACTCACGAGTAGAGGAGGAAGCTGAGCAAGAGAGTATTGCTCAAGGAAGACAAAGGAGGATCACAAAGGCACCGGTGAGGTATGGTCACGATGATGCTAGTATTGCGTTTGCACTTGTTACCGAATGTGGGGACCCTTGCACATTCAAAGAAGCTATTGAGCAGGAGGACAGGAACAAGTGGATGGTGGCCATGACCGAAGAGATGGAGTCTCTTCATAAGAATCAAACTTGGGAGTTAACGGAGCTCCCCAAGGGAAAGCGCGCGATTGGGTGCAAGTGGATCTTCAGGAAGAAGGAAGGGTCATCTCCTATGGAGGAGATAAAGTATAAAGCAAGGGTTGTTGGAATAGTTCGTTAGTTCGTGCAAGAAGCATTCTCGCGGTCTACTGAGACGCGCGAGAATAGTTCCCTCGGCCAACCGAGAAGGATTCGGTTAACCGAATCGGAACAGGAATAGTTCCTGTTGAAGCATTCACGGTTAACCGAGAGAGCGTCGGTTAACCGTGCGCATGAATAGTTCTGCTCGGTTATTGCTTAATTTTAGCTCGGTTTTTTGAGTCTATAAAAGAGTTTGTTTGTACTTGCTCTTTCATAACATTGCATACAAGTTAGTTTCCTTCATTGTGAGTTGAGAGATTAAGGCTAGAGATAGATCTAGAGTGATTTGGAGGACCTATTGCCTCCAAGCGTTTGTAATCTCGGTTGCTTCTCTTGTTGGAGAAGCGGAAGAAGGAAAGGAAACCCGCAGGAGACCCCCCAAGGACGTAGGCACGTTGCCGAACCTTGTAAAACGCGTGTGCCGTGGTTGTTTCAGGTGTGCATGTGTTCTTTGCTTGTTTTATTTCCATCTTGCTTGTGTTCTTGTTGCAATTGTGTTTGGGAGAGGGTCCGAAGTTAATTCCGCAATCAATATTCTATTTTACGTGGTGCGTTTAATCCGTGTCGAGTTAGTGCATTGTTAGATCCCCCTCCCAACATCAAGACCTTCAAAATTAGAATCCAATGAAATCTTCGTACAACCAGCGATCCAAAATGTTGAAAGCTTTGGAGCCCTACAACTTGGTATTTTCCTTAGGTTCGGACAACCTTCGATTTCAAGATGATGCAGCTCTGGATGTTCAAGAGATTTTAGGGTGCGCAAGTTTTCGCAATCTTTTAAGATAAGCTTCTGTATATTTGGGAGAGACCCTTTCTCCTCCCAGGGTGGAAACTCCTCACCACCATAACATCGGAGTTCGAGAACTCTAAGGTAATTATAGGGTTGGTGGGCACGAAGAATATCATCACAAGGAGTAGTATCATATATCGCTCCATAAGACCATCTCAGGATGAGGGAGTGAAGGTGTTTTTTGTTAAATAACCTGGCTGCAAGGGCTTCCTCTTTGCTAGCAACATTATCAAGATGTTGAACATCAAGATGACGAATGTTGTTCATCTCCTCTAATTCCATCATTCTATGACCAACTTCCAGTTGCTTCCCAATGCTTGAAATTGATGATGTTGAAACTCTTGTGCTTTCTGTGTATATTTGGAAACATAGTTCTTGTAGTAATCTTAGCTTCCCAATGCTTGAAATTGATGATGTTGAAACTTTCTGTGTATAGATGTCGCAAGTTTACTAACTTTGTGATTCCAGTTGGCAACTCATTCAGACCTATGCATCCACTAACATCCAACACTTGAAGATTGTACGAAGTGCACAAAGATTCAGGCAAACTCTTGATATCAGCGTTGCTGAGATCAAGATAGAAGAGATACTTAAAGTGACATTTAGAAAGTAGTTCCGCAACTCGACTGTCACTTATCACCAATGCACGCAGATGCTTTGCTTCAACACATATTGCATGTAGACTCTCATCACTGAAAGAACTATTCTGCCTGTTAATTGATTCGTTAAGAACAAGAGTTCTTGCATTCTTGAAACATCTCCTGAACTTATTCAACTCTAATGACATGATACGATCACCAAAGATATCCAAATGACGAACCTTTAGAGGAGCATTCTTCAAATCTGCATCACTTCTTATGTGGAAATATTCATCTTGAGATATAGTTTGAGCTAGATCGTGCAATAAATCATGCACAGAAATAGAACGATTGAACCAATTGTCCTTGTGGCCATGTGGCCGTATAATAATTGCTTATCAACGGTAGGAAATTTTTTATTTCCAAAATAGGAAATTCAGTAACCAATAACCAAGTTCATTGACAATGTTCCGTGAGAATATACATCTGACAATTATCATATATTTATTTTTTATGGTAATCAAGTCATTCCTTATATTTTAGACAAAATGAGTGAATGTATGGCTTTTCTAAATTTTCAGCAAAACTATATGTCACGAATAGTTTTTGCAGAAATATTACTTCAACTTTTTTCTAATATTAGATATATATGTAATTATACCTATCATTACTCATACATGAATGTGAAGAAAATATTTGTTGCAAAATCAAGATTCAGTAACATACATATGATAAATTATGCTCAACTAATTAAAAAAATAAGGTAAAATCAAAGTTAGATAATATACTCATCAAAAATGTTTCCTACAACAATATTAGTGCAAAAACAGAGTGATTTAATATGAAATTGGACACAAGGTGATATAATATGATGCTCGATTTCCAAAATTGAAATAAATAGATCTATAGTCCCGAAAGAGAATTTGTGAGTCATATTACTGATAGAAATATATAACTAGGTTTTGATGCAATCGATTGAGCATGGGTTGGCAAAAAACACCTAAAGTTGCACGTTACATTTGAAAACAAACATAGAACTCATTGGAGTTTAATTTGTTGTTAAAATCAAGGATAAAGCAAAATAAATAAATTGCAATCAGAGGCTAGAAATATAAGCTAACTAACAAAAAAAATTGTAATCCCGTTTTTAGAGTTAGTGGATTAAAATTTACATTGTATGCCACTACCATGACACATTATAAGCTCAAGTTGTACGGAGGACTTTTATCCATGAGGATCTTTGTGACATTTTAGATATCCAAGCTTATTATACACAGATAAACTATTAGTTATATATTAATATGTAACTATAAATAAGATACATGTAACTATAATTACTGAAGTGGATCCACAACTAATCTACTCTGATATCATGTAAATATTTTGTTGGTTCACCTCTGAAAAATTGAAGTACTTCGGTTAAGCATAGTCTATCCAACCTTATTACAATGGACTACTATTGGTACTACTTAAATTGTCCCAACAATTACATTTTTGTCCTTAACAAATCACTTAATACCAATTACGTCCCGTGTCTTTAAATAAGATTTTTGACTCAGTTTTACTCACATTCCCAGTACCAACACCACGAAAATGTCTGACGAAACGCCTAGATCCGGTGAGGTAACGGAGACGGATTTTTTTTCCGACTCGGGCGTTTGTCACAGACGTGTCGTTTTTTCTTTTTAATTTTTTTAATTTTCTATTAAATTAATTTTTTTTAAGTTCCATTACAAGATTTTGGTGGTGATGGAGTAGATTACAGTGAGCTTTTTGATAGTAAACAAATATTTACAACAATCGAGTAAGCTTGTAAATGGGCGAAACAAGTTGTCATAGAGCCGGATTTTTTTTGGTTATATCATCATGCAAATCAAAAGCAGATAACTGGACGGATTGTTACCTAAGATGTGATCGCAGACATGAAATGAGTTCTCGTGATACGAGTATTGCACTATGAAAGAACACAAAAAGAAAAGGTTGCGGTTGTCGTTTTTTGGTAGAAGTAGTCGAGCGACATGATCGTGATGGATGGGTCGTTGTTTCTAATAGCACCAATGGGCAGCACAACCACGCACTTGCAGTTTATTCAGAGGGTCACTGACAGGTCAGCGGACTTAGTGCTGAGGCCAAGCAAATTGTTCGTGATATGACTGAGGCACAAGCAAGACCACGTAACATTTTGTTGGCAGTAAAGGAGAAATTCCCAGAGGATAATCCCAACCAAAGACACATTTATAACTTTAGAGAGTACATGAGGATGACGAAATCTGAAAACATGAATCCCACTCAGCAGTTTCTCAGTCAGGCAGTGCAGTATAAGTATTTGCATTGGATTGTGGCAGATGAAGAGAATAATGTCCTCACTCACGTATTTTTGGCACATCCGACTTCAGTTCAGTTGTTGCGTACATACCCTTTCGTAATTTGCATGGATTCGACATATAAGACGAACAAGTACAAGATGCATTTGTTTGAGATGGTTGGGATTACTTCAACAAACATGAATTTTTCGTCGGATATGCGATTTTGAATGATGAGACTGAGTCTAGTTACCGGTGAGTGTTGGAGAGGTTGCGAGATCTGTTATTGAATCTTGTTAGCCTGACTGCAATAATAACGGACCGGGAGATGGGCTGATGCGACCAGTGGCAGAGGTTTTTCTTGAGTCTGCTCATTTACTTTACACCTGGCATATCAACAAAGACGTGTACAACTACGCATACCACGTATTCGGCAAGAGCAAGCAGCTTGCAGAGAGTTTTAGGCGTGGAAAGTGGAGGAGAGTTATGGTTTCTGATTCACAGACGGATTATGATAGATCAGTCCGTAATCTGAAAGATTCTTTCAAGTCCTGGTCAGTGCTCACGGAGTATGTGGAAGACATGTGGTTGGTGCATAAAGAAAAGTTTGTGTTGAATTGGACGAATAAAGTTCTTCATTTTGGCAACACTACGAACTGCAGGGTGGAAAGTGCACATTCGGCTCTGAAAGAGTGAATCACTACATCGACTGCCGCTTTCGACACTCTTTTCGACCGCGTGAACTCGGCTATTGAAATGCAATTGATGAATATTCGGAACTTTCTTGAAGATTCGAGACGTCGAAATTTGACAAACTACATAGGTCCTTTGTTTCAGCATATAAATGATCGAGTTTCGCATCACTACTTGTTGTTATTGACTCAGGAGTTGAAGAGAATGCAGGACTTAAGTAATGAAGTTGAATATCGTTGCGGGTGTGCTTTTCTGTCATCACATGGAATTCCTTGTGCATGTACCATGTACGAGTGTTTTGCGTCAGGTGATGGAATTTATTTAAAGAAGATTCATCCATTCTGGAAAACACTTGTCATTGGAGAAGGATGTTGGCTTTTTGGCCTTAATCCATGTTCTACCTTTTCGGTCGACCGATCCCGGATTTTATTATGGTCGTTACCTTTGTCGTATTCCTTCAACGGTCGTATTCGTATAAAACAAAATACACCCCCATATACTTTAGAACCGGTCGAACCATTTGCCCTTTCCGGTCGACCGGTTGATCCAGTCAAAAATTCTCTGCTATCGGTCGATACTATTTAGTTCAACCGATCAAAGTTTCCTTCTACCGAACCTTAAGTTCGGTCGACCGGTAACCCAGTTCGGTCGACCGTTTCATTAACAAACTTAAGAGTTCGGTCGACCGTTCCGTTTTTTGGTCGACCGTTTCAGGACAGATTTCTGCAATCCGATTTCTGACTTTGTGTGCTTTGCACAAAACCCAATCAAATCTATCCCCAATGGCTAGAATACCTTAGGAGCTTATAAATAGAGGATCAAGACTTGTTGTTAACACAACTCTCCAACTGCAATTGTCCCAATACACTAGAGAGAAACTTCAATCCTCAAAGCTCCCATTTCTACACTCCATAAGCCTAAACTACACACACTTGTTCAATCACTCATCCTACTCAAAGTGTGCTCAATTAGAGAGTGAATCTCACTCAGTTACAAAGTTTGTCAAAAGAGTAAAGGCTCCGGTGAAAGCCCGAAGCATCTTTCTCGGATTGTGAGAAGAGGATTCCAAGCTCGGCGAGGGTTGTTCGCGAGTTTGACGGTTGTAAGGCTTTGTCTCCCGGCCCGGAACGGGGAGCGGATAGTGAAGTCGTAGGCGGAGCTCGGTGATCCGAGCGGAGCTTGCAAGAGAGGACTAGGACCCGGGTGGGGTGCCGAACCTCTATAAATCCCCGTATGCTTGTGGTTTGCATTTTCTATTCCCTACTTGTGTATTTGTTTTAATTTCCGCTGCATCTTTTTGATTGTCTAAACAAGTAGGTGATTAGGATTAAAATTGTTAATTAGAGTTTGTGGACCCATAACCCACACGAGACCCAACATTTGGTATCAGAGCCTTGTTAGCTAAATTTCATTACTTTACCGTAATTTTAGCATGGCTTCCACATCTAATCACATAGAGGGTTTATGCACAACAAGGTCTCCTTTGCTTAATGGGTCAAACTATGATTATTGGAAAAATAGGATGAAAATATTTTTAATATCAAACGACCTTAAGTATTAGAAGTTCATTCAAAATCCATACATACCCTCAAATGAAGATGAGTTAGATTCTCTATCTAGGGCTCAAATGAAAGAAATTAAAATGAATTCAAAAATCATGAACATTCTTTATTGTGGCCTTAATGAGGGAGAATACAATAGAATTAGGGGTTGTGAAAGTGCCAATGAAATATGGCATAGGTTACAAATGCATCATGAGGGTGATAGTAAAACTAAAGAAACTAGGATAAGTCTCCTTATGCATAAATATGAAATATTTTCTATGCAAATCGGTGAGAACATAAGCGACATGAACACTCGCTTCACCGATATTACTAACTCTCTTTTGATTCTTGGAAGAAGGATAAATGAAGGAGAGATGACTCGAAAATTCCTCCGGTCATTGAGCATCGATTGGGAAGACAAGGTCGTCGCAATTGAAGAATCGCACGATCTTTCAAAATTGAAGATGGAGGAACTCATTGGAAATCTCATGGCCTATGAGCTCCAATTGAGTCATCGAAAAGAGAAGGAAGCTTCCAATAAAAACTCCACGGTGGCATTACATCACTAAATGGATCTTGTTTTGGTTCGAGTGGAACAAAGACATTCATGCTAATTGGGTAACTATAATGTGTAGCTAGATACCGCTTATAGTTTGAGATATTAAGTGTTTAATATCGCTGCCAATTTGGCTTAGATCCTCCTATAGGTCACACCACAAAACTGAAAAACAAGAAGGTTGATTTTAAGTTCATATGATGTATCAGGTTTCATGTGAAAATGTGACACATGTGGTGAATGAATAAAATCAATATGTCATGAGAATTGACATAATTAGAATTATAATAAATTCATATGAGGTGTATATATTATGGGGTGTAATAATTTAATATTACATATGATAATATATTACATAAGATGTGAATTTGCTAAAAACCCCAAAAGATCAAATTTTGTTGGAAATAAATCCAAAATTTGACAAAGGCAAAATCGGGGTCACACACGGTGAACCATTCATGGTTCGGTCGACCGGGGTATCTTCGGATCGGTTAACCGAATAGGGAACGGGTAAGAGCAATTGGTTGACCGAAATTGTCTGGAATGCCTGGACAATCGGGTTCGGTTAACCGAGTGTGCACGGTCAACCGAGAAGTAGTATTTTCGGTAAACCGAAGGTGGAGCGGTCATCTGATGACTATGTCCAAGGAGCGATTCTGGTGGGTCAACGGTCGACCGAGTGAAAGACGTGGTTCGTCCGAATTCTTCCAGTGAATTTTTCTCATATAGATTCGGTCGACCGTCTAGCTCACAGTGCACCGAACACATGTTATAATCGAACGGTTCGATTGACCGAGTTATACTCGGTCCACCGAACAAGAACGATTCTGCCTGAATTATTAAGAGATTAATTAGATCATGGGTGGATTAATTCCAGATTTAATTAAAACATTTTTGTGGGTGCTTAGGTGGAAATTAGAGATTAATTTTAGGAGAGAATAAACAAGGGATCATGGCTAAAGAATAGCTCTTGATGATGATGTTTTGGGAGACTATAAAAGGACCCCTACTCCTACTTGTTTAAAACTAATGCAAAATTCTTTCTCTCATTAATCTCTCCCTAATCACCACGAAAATCTCTTAGTAAATTTAAGTTTTAGATATAAGAATCTCAGAAGCTTAAAGAGGGGTTAATAGCTAGATTCTAAACCTTGTCAGAGATTGATTAGCTAGCTCATTTCTCTCTAATCTTGTTTAGAGTTTGGTGAACACTCGGAGGCAAATCCGTGGACGAGACAACGGACAACGCGACTCCGAATCTTCAAAAGGTTTTAGAGAATCTTTAGGTATGATTCTACCTTTGTGATTTATTTTAATAAATGTAGGATTGCATGTTATTAGAATAATCATAAAACTATGTACATAAAATTGTTGAAAATATGAAAATCGATCTTGTATGTTGTATTAAAATTTTAAAAATATATACATACATAAGGACATGAATCCTACAAACTGGTTGTACGCCCGTCGTGCGACTTCTAATGAGATAGATGTGCATCCTATTTATGAGAACGTATATTTCGGCAATGTGGTACAAGCTCGTTTAGCAATTTTGTTAATGGATTTACAAAAATAATTAAACTAATTATTAACTTAATAGTTAATTTATTTAATAATTATCACAATTTATAACCAATAAAAGATTTACTAAACTAGTTTAACTAATTATTAACTTAATAATCAATTTATTTAGCAATTATCATAATTTATAATCAATTTAAATAATTTAAAAAAAAAGTGAGGCGCCTCCGGGAGACGCCCCATCCTTCGGGTCGCCTCCCCTTAGGGGAGGCGACTCCCGCAGACGCCTCCCCTTTCGGTCGGGCGTCTCCCGCGAACGCCCGACCCAAAAAAATAAAAAAAACGAGACATTTTACCATATTTGAGTCGGGGCGTCCGTTGGTTTCTTTTTCCGGCATCCGAGACATTCTTTCTGGTGAATATGAGAGTAATATGTAGAGAGAGTGGTGTTAGAAGAGTGAAATGAAGAGTTATATAAATAGAAATGGTAGAAAGACAAAATGGTAATCCGTACGGACGATTAAAGTAGTTTTCCGGCGATAGAATAAAAGTTTAACAATATATGTGACCATTCTCCTAAGAAATTATTTAATATGTCTTTTGATTTCTTAATTCTCCTTGGTTAAGGCTCAGTGGGTATCGTAACCAGGATCCTTAGAAACACTACTTAGACCTCCAAACTGCTATACTAAATGTTGTTGTTTTTTTTATTTTTTCACGTCTAGGTAATTTCTTGCACTTTACCTCACAATTTCGTATAATTGTTGTATCCTAACCAGCTTCAGTAATTCATTAAAAAACCAATTTAAGTAATTTGCGTTTTTGAAGGGTGAAAAAGGAACAAAATCATGTCTAGGTTAGATTATGAGGTTCTTCTAAAATGAAACCTCACAAAGAAGAATGGACATGACAAATCCAATAATCACAGGTAGAAATGACGTATGGAAAAATAGCAAATACTAATAGAACGAACGATGATTATACCGATGGGCGAAGTTGTCATATAATCACCTACCTCGAACGACAAAACGACTACCACAACGTACGGAGTGCACGCTGAGTTGATCTTCAAAAAAAGTTCGAAAATCCAAAGGAAGATTTCAAGTAGCAAAACGAACCGTGTACTTGTTTTTAGTGAGAATGGATACCGAGCACGTAAAGGCAATATTCTTTCCCACCTTGTTGTCGATGTTCAATCACATGTACTATATATGTTACTTAATCATAAAAGAACGCATGCACCAAATTAGATGCTCTGTTATCTCAAAAACAAATGGGTTAATTGAGGTGGTGCACCTCTTTAAAGTTGAAATTGAAAGCGTGCATATGTATTTTCGTTTATTAGTCTCATGCACATCACCATCATATTTTCTTACCGCTGTGCACCTAGGCCGTTAATATCTCTGTTAAGTTACTGTTTTGGTTGTAAATTTTGGACTAACACCTTGTAAATTTTACTAATAACGATTTTGGACTGAAAATTTACAAATCACATCTAATAAAATAAAAAAAATATCCTTAATATCAATAAATTAATTTAAAAAATAAAAAACCAAACAAACATTACTCTCTCTCCTCTTTCCTTTCTCTCCTCCCTCTCTCTCAAGTCTTCTCTCTATTCTCTTCCTTTCTCTCTCCCCCTCTTTCTCAAGTTCTGACTCACCCCATCTCCTATTTCCCTCACCCCGACTCACTTCAGGTTCCTCGAATCTCGCACGATGCTTATCAGTTGCACAAATGGGCTTCTGTTCACCTCCATCGATAAATCTGATTTGAGCGAAGCTAATCTTTTCATCAGTGATTCGATCACCGGGGACATGGTGGTGATCCCACCTCTGTACTACCCGACGCCGCCATACCAGAATTGCGCCATGAGTGGTGCCATCGCGTTCGGCCCCGTTTCCAACCCGACGAGCTTCAAGGTGGTGGTGTTCTACACTCACTACGGGGACTACATTCCGGTGGAGGACTCTATTTTCGTCGCCATTTACAGTCCCAGGGAGTTCCACATCCTCATTGTCCACGTCCAAAAGGAGAGGTTCTGGGAACCCCTAAACACACCTCTCCCTACATCGCCCTACCAATCGTGCATTGGGGTGTCGAGGGGGCGATTCACATTCGCCTCCATTGAGAAGGACCGATTGTGCATTTGGAAGCTCGAAAACGACAGCGATATGGGCAAGGGTTCAAGTGCGGAGGAAAGAAGAGGAAGAGAAGAGAGAGAAAGGAAATAAGAGAGAAGAGAGATGGAGGAGAGAGAAGAGAAAGAAGAGAGAAAAAGAGAAGAGAGAGTAATATGTGTTTGGTTTTTTGTTTTTTTGTTTTAATTTTTTTATTGATATAAAGGATATTTTTTATTTTATAAGGTGATTTGTAAATTTTCAGTCCAAATCGTTATTAGTAAAATTTATAAGGTGTTATGTGCAAAATTTACAACAAAAACCGTAACTTACGGGAGAAGGTGTCAGATCCTCAAAGTAGAGTCTCGATCAGCCCCTGGCTCAGTCGACTTTGCTCCCGGCAGGGCTCAGGATACCACCTAAGGGAATGAAGCCAGAGAGTCCAATAACAGAGATATTAACGGCCCAGGTGCACAACGGTAAGAAAATAAGGTGGTGAGATGCATGAGACTAATAAACGAAAACACAGGTGCACGCGCTCAATTAACCCAAAAACAAATAGACCGACTAGTCATTCACCTAACAAGTAGTAGTTCGCCAACTTGTACTGTTTTATCAAAGTTTTTTTGTTTTGAAAGAGAACATTCAATTTTCTTCTTCTTTTTTGAATTTGGTATAGTTTATTGAAATTAAACATACACCATTTCCCCATTAGGATTCGAACCAGTGCGCTCAATTAACCCAAAAACAAATAGACCGACTTGTCATTCACCTAACAAGTAGTAGTTCGCCAACTTGTACTGTTTTATCAAAGTTTTTTGTTTTGAAAGAGAACATTCAATCTTCTTCTTCTTTATTGAAATTAAACATACACCATTTCCCCGTTAGGATTCGAAGCAGTGACTTTAAAGAATATTGCACGGTAAGACCTCCAGTTGAGATACACCATTTGTGTAACCTTTTATCGGTCGACGATACCCTATTGTATATGTTTATTTGCATGCTAACTAACCACTCACTTAACCTTCTTTTGTCATACAATATTCTGCCATCATATGGAACTTCTTTTGGCTGGACTAGAAAATGGGCAAATAAGTCTTTTGATTTTAAAATCATTAATAGCTTAGGAATCGAATCGAATCGAAGTGACATATTATGGCAAAGATTCTCAAGCAATAATGGTACTCAAGAAAACCACTAATGACTGCAGAAAAGATATCGACTCATGTTCAGAAGTGAAAATAAATAGTCTAAGTCTCTAAGATGTAGCAAATTCAACACCAAATCGGATATATCGTATTTGTTTGCTATTCTCGGTAATGAAAATGATGTTGCATATTTCCAAAGCATGGAGCAGGTGATGAAAGGTTTATGAATTTAACATATCATTTGAAGCTACGGCCGATACAAATCCACTATATATTGAAAATTTAATTGAAAATTTTCGACTATACTATGTGGAGTTAATCATTAATCAAGTTAAACGCATACTAACTCGAATGGATAGGGGCACTTTTTAAAAAAATAAAATTTGTAAGTATCATTCCCTTAATTTATAAGTATTTAATTTTCCAGAGCACGAGTAGGCAAGAGTAATTTGGCATGTTTTAACCATGCAAGTCAGTCATCCAACTCTCATGCTCGTGAGACGAAGGTAAATAGAATGTATTCCAAATTTCTCAAACCAACGGCTGATATGTCAACACCTTCTTCTATTCCTACTCTTTGTCCAAACAAATTAACCCTAATCTAACATCTATATATAGAAGAACATAACACTAGTAATTTGCACAAATCTCTACGCAAGATCTCATGAAAAAAGAGAATAGATTCTTCTTGAAACCCTAGAAAGGTAAGGGAGGCCATCACATATATCTTAAATTCCACATATTTATTATTAGCCTTATTGTATTAACAGTATTTTTGTTGTTCGTAGATGATAAAAACTGTGGAGATACATAAACACATCATGGGGATCGACTATCGAGTCGATTTCTTTTCATGGAGCGCATTACTGCCTACCATATTAAAAGTTTCACATGTGCACTTCATGTTGGTAGGGTTGTGCACGGTCCGGTCGGTCCGGAAGTTTTGATTTGGTCCGGTCCGGTCCGAGTTTCGGTCCGGAAGTTTTTAAAATTTCGGGTTCGGTCCGGTTCGGTATGGTCCGGACCGGTCCATGTTTTTGTTTTTTTATTTAAAAAATTCGGTTTTTTGACCGGATCGAACTGATTCGATCCGGTCCGGTCCGGTCCGGTCTTCGGTCCATGAGCATCCGGTCCAGTCCGGTCTTCGGTTCGGCCCGGACCGAATACTCACCCCTAAGTGTTGGAGTAAACTTTGACTTCGCAGGAAAATGACCTGGAAGTTATTGAGCAGTTTGAAAATTGTTGTAATTAGCCTTGAGCTGTTTTTCTCCTTATTTTAATCTCAAGTTGTATTGTTTGGACAAGTTTTGTGTAGGCCCATTTAGCCTAGTAACGACTCATCCGGTTGAGGCGGTCTTTAAAGGATTTTTACTTCAGTCATGTAATTGTAGCAAACATTAACCTGAGAATAAAAATAAGGAGTCCTCTCTCACATTTCAGTTGAGAAGAGTGAGTTTGTTCGTCTCTCTTCCTCTAGCGATCTCTATTTCTTTTGGAAGTGTTGAAACTGGACTTTCAAAATGAATTTTCGTGTTGTTTGCGAGAGGAATGGTTTGGGTATTGCTAATATTGCGAAGATGATTACATTTGGATACTTTTATTGAATTTTATTTAATATTTTAAAGAAGTTTGAGGATTTTGTGTTTTGAATAAGTCTGAATGCAAGCGGTCCAATCAATTTTATATAAACTATTGAATTTTCCTGGTTTGATTTTGTAATTTTCTATGAATTGTTTTTTATTCATTGCCCAAAATAAATAAAAAATGTTTGGAGTGCTAAGGCCTCTTCAGGCACGACCCACTAATATAAAACACAATCAACCTGGTTAACCAAACCATCTTTCGGTAAAACTAAAAAATAAACCAACCTCATCTGCTTTTGATTGTCATATTTGTCACCACAATTAACGATTCTATATTAATTTAGCAATCATATCTTACTAAATGAATTGAATCCATCATTCCGGACGCATATTATGCGGACTGGACCTGTTTCCACACAGCGTATGACCTATACTAATGAATAATAGTCACGTGTGATTGGTTCGTAGGAAAATGTAAGAATTTTGGAACTGAATTTCAATAATTTCCAAAACTTCCAAAATGTATATTAAAAATGCAGCATTAACTAGTGATGTTTGGACTGGTTCAAATAATTATCCTTATTGTTGCGTAACTGCTCATTATTTAGATAATTCATGGTGTTTAAATAAAAAATTATTTTTACCTATTTTGCATCCACACACTACCATAGTTAATAATCTTGAAAATAAAGTATGTGAAATTACATTTAATAATAATATTAATAATAGTTTAACAATACAAATACTTATTATTTATTGTAGATGGTTTACTCTTTCATATTAAATGTATTTCTCATACTTTGAACTTGGTTATACAAGATGGACTTAGCATAATTAAACATTACTTAGAAAATGTTAGGAATGCAATTGCTTATGTATGTTGTAATAGTACATTTAGATATCAGAAATTTAGATTTTTTTGTGCATATAATGAAATTAAACCTACGAAGTTTAAATTAGATGTCCTTCATAGATGGAATTCTACATATGAAATGTTAAAATATTGTCTTCATTATCGTTTTGCAATTTCAATCTTTTATAATGAAAAACAAAATGAGTACATGTTAGCCGATTTAGATTGGAATAATTGTCAAATTATGTAAGATTTTTAATATATTTTTTCACATTTACTAATAGATTAAGTTGACAATATTATCTTACATCTATCATATTTATCTATGAATTACTTCCAATTACTAGAGTATTTGCGAAATATAGGCAAAAAATTGGTTTTTTTGAAATTTTAAATGTAATAGAGGCTAAGTTTAATAAATATTGGAATCATCTTCCAATTAGTTTTTGTTTAGTTTTTATTATGAATCTCAAATTTAAGATTATTGGTTTACAAGTTTTCTTAGAATAATTTTTTGAAAATATGAATTATGAAAATTGCAAAAAATATGTAGATAAGTATATGTTTTTTTAATTAAATATTTTGAAGAACGTGAAAGACTATACAATGTAAATCAAATGATCAAAATGTTGTTAGTTCATCGTCACGACCAGCTCCAAATTAGTGCAAAATTGACACCTAAAATGAATTCAGCAAACATATCCTAATAATTTTAGAAACACACGTGCGATAAATATGATACCGACTTTGTGAAGTGTGTCAATCGGAAACCTACTCATAAACGTTGAACCTGTCTATCTTTGACGCAAGTAATTTACTGTACCGGTGAACTACCGCGTATCTGAACTAGTCGGACTCAGATCCCTGATTAAACTCTACTCCAAGACCCAATCAAAACCCCCAAATTATCCAAACAAAACCTCTCTCTCTCTCTCTCTCTCCTTCCCAAACCCATGGCATCATCGTCAGATCCATCGTCTTCGTCCACCTCCAGCATCTACAAGCAGAGCCGCGCCATAAAGAACCTCCACAACAGCCTCTACAACGCCCTCCTCTCCATCCACCACGACGCCGTCTTCGTCTCCGAGATCTCCAACCTCTGGCCGTCACTCCCCCTCCTCGCCAACCTCAGGTGCGGCCTCTGGTACTCCTCCAGTTTCGACTCCACCTGCTACTTCAAGTCCACCGATGGCCACACTAACAACCTCTCCTTCAACACCGCCAGGCTCAACCTCCACGTTGCCGACATCGCTGGTACGGGATTGATTTTGAGGGTTGGATGAGATCAAAGGTGGTGTTTTGGGGGTAGGGCTATCAATTTTGGCTCGAGCTCGAGACTCGACTTTCAGTTTAGTTTTGAAACGAAGGATCTAGGGTTTTAATTTTGGCTTGAGCTCAAAACTCGAAAAAACCTCGACTACGGTTTAGCTTGAAAACGAAAAATCTAGGGCTGTCAATTTGACTACGGTTTACCTTGAAAATGAAGTATCTAGGACTGTCAATTTTGGCTAAAAAAACTCAAGTCCTGTTTAGCTTGAAAACTTATGATCTAGGGACGTCAATCCTGGTTCGAGCTCGAAACTCGACTCGAGTCTGGCTGAAAAAACTCGAATCTGGTTTAGCTTCAAAACGAACGAAGGATCTTGATGAAAAATAAAAATTTCTTCCAAATTGTTCGGTAAATAAGCTCACTCGAACTAAAAAAAACTGTGGCTCGACTTGAGTTTTTTATTACTCAATTTATTTGTATATATTGTATTTGGTAGATTAATATTTTATTACACCCTTATTTTGGGGTGATTTGGAAATAGGAATTAGGGTTTTGGGAATTGTTTAGGAGAATTTGCTGGGGGGATTGGGGGTTTGGAAGTTAGGGTTCTGTTGGGTGGGTTTTGGGAAATGGGTTTTTTTGGGTTTTGGAAAATGATTTTTTTGAGAAATTTGATGGTTGGGGAGTCGAAAGATTGAATTTCGAGGGGCTTTGGGAATTGGTTTTTTTATGGGTTTTAGAAATGTGGAGGTTTGGTAGTGTGGGTATTGATGGTATACAAGATGGAATTTTTAATAGATTAAGAACTTATGGTGCATTTTGGTTTGATTGGCCTAATCAATCCCTTGAAATTTCATTTAGATTTCTGCTTTGAAGATTAGAAAGTTGTCTTTTGTTAAGCATTTTTATCTTTTCCTCTATCTTTTAGTGAAAATGATTGATTTTATGAGGTCCATTTTGGTTTCAATCATTTTAGTTGGCCATTATTCCATCCCCATTGGATTATGCATTGAGTGGGTACCTATTAGTGCTTATGTTGCTTGTTTTTTTGTTATTGGTGGGTAGGACAGAGAGGAGGATGCATTATAGTTGATTCGACAAGGAAAGGGAAGTGCTTTCCAGATAGCATGTCTAAGACTATACCTATTTGGGCTTGCGTTTTGAATAGAGCCATAAGGGCACCCTTAACGGGGGTGCCCCACCCGGGCGCACCCCCGTTAACGGGTGGGGCGCCCGCCCGGGCGCACCCCCGTTAACGGGTGGGGCGCCCGCCCGGGCGCGTGGCCGGGCGGTGGGCGTCCCGGGCAGACGCCCGGGCGCCCAAGGGAGGGGGACATGTGTCCCCCTCCCATTGGTTAAATTTTTTTTTTAAAATTTATTTATTGGATGTTTTGTTATTAATGTATTGGGTATTTGTTATAAATGTGGGGTAATAATTTTTTGTAAGTGATTAAAATTAAGAAATTTCTAGAACCAACAATTTCAAGTTAAATAGAAAAAATATTAATACAACAATACCATAAGAACAATACATTAATAATACTAAAATACGAAATACAACCAACCACATGAAACATAAAGGAAAATACAAACCATACAGACTACTACAACCCGAAATACAAACTAAGGGAAATACAAACCATACGAAATACGGACTACAACAAACTACACGTACTCATTCTCTTCTGCCCATGCGAGAAGTTTATCGATTACTTTTTGATCCTTCTCCGTCGGGTTGTCCTTCCTCATCAGAGAGTGAAGCATGTCCAACTTATTTTTTATTAAATGCATCTGGAAATTCCTTTCCGCTAACTCCTCTTGCTTTGAGAAACCATCTTCTCTGACTTGGGCGGTGTATCGCATCTGTTGTGCAAGTTCTCTAACATCGGTGTCTCTTTCGGGGCGTAATGCACTCTTAGTCTTTTTCTTAGCCTTCTTCACACCTTCTGGGCGTGTAGACGACTCCGGCATCAGCTCTTCTGCATCCGAGGGTGATTGCGTCCTCGAGCCGTCCGTGCTTTTTCTTTTCCCAAGGCTTCCTGACTGGGGACTATTTTCATCGTGCAACTCCGGGGACTCCCAGTCAACACGCACGGCATTAGCTCCGGAGATCACACTCTCCCATTTTGGGTACCTACGCAACATAACTCAAACATCAAAATAAAGAAATTTACTAGGCCCATGAGTTCGCTCGTAGATCACGTGCGCTTGTCGGACAACATCGTCGTCATTCTGGCCGCTCTTTTTCTGTCGGAATGCCTGATCGAAGCACCCGACCCACTTGTTCACAGCAGGTATAATTCTCCTCCACCGTCCTTTTAAGGACTCTGCGTTCCTTTCGGGTAGGTCAGTGTCTTCCACGGAGATGTCGTACACACGTTTCACTCTAGCCCACAATGAAGTAGACTTCTGGTTTGTCCCTGTCACCGCATCGCAACTGACTTCCATATATGCAGAGACAAGTCTCTCGTCCTCAGCTGTGGTCCACAACTTCGGATTGACTTTGGCAGTTTGGACTTGCTTGCGGTGACGACGTTGTGGAGGTGGGGATGGTGGTGTGGGGGTGTGTCGTGGTGGGGACTCATCGTCGTCGTTACCCTCATCTTCAGTGTTCGCCATACTCTGGCTACTTTTTTGAGACATGGGTCGGCCAAACATCTGGAACTGCGGTTGATTATAAGTGAATGGTGGTGCATATTGAGAGTATTGTGGGAATGGTAAGTTTTGATCTGGGGATGCGTAGTGGGAGAATTGTTGGAATGGTGAGTTTTGGTCAGGTGGTGGGAATGGTGGTGCGTACTGGGAGAAGTCTGGTTGTTGGAATGGTTGTTGGTAAAATGGACGTGAGGGATATGTTTGTGGATAGCGTGGATGCGGATTTGATTGTGGACGAGGGGGGGAACGATGGTACTCCGGAGAAGACATTGTGGAAGAGATATGGGATGTAAGTTGAGTTTTGTGTTTTGTGGAAGAGATATGGGGTGTAAGTTGAGTTTTGTGTAGGGTATATATAGAGAAAAAATTAGACACTGTGCAATCACGCGGATTACTTTTCTTACACGCGTATACTGTACATTCACGCGGACTACTTTTCTTTCACGCGTGTACTGTACATTCACGCGGACTACTTTTCTTACACGCGTATACTGTGCAATCACGCGGATTACTTTTCACGCACGCGTATACTGTGTATTACGCGCGTTTCGAAATTCAAATATTCAAATTTCAAATATTCAAAATTTTGTGGTTTAATAGTGATTAATATTGTTAATTAATTAATAGTAATAATAAGTATATCGTGAATTAGAATTATAATGTAATTAGAATTAGATTTATATAAAATGTATTTTGTTAAATGTTGTGTGAGAATTAAATTTGTTTAATTAAGAAATGATGTGGATGAAAGAGAGTGTAAGGTGGGTGGGGGTAGCCTGGGCATGGATAAGGGGGTTTTTTGGGTGGGTTGGGTGAGCTGACGTGGCAGAGAGAGAAGCTGACGTGGCAGAGAGAGAGTGTGGGGCGCCCGGGGGTAGCCCGGGCGCTGTTATTTCTGCTCTAAAGAAGCGAAGAAGAACCTGTATTGGACATGAAAATGCTTGCAATACGGTATTTTCCCTTAACTTGTCTTATGATCTTTCTTATGCTAGGTACCGATTTTTGAGTGGTGAACTAGTGTTTGTAGCTCCTCTATTGGCAATTCCCACTTTTATTAGGGAAACAAATACATGCACACTATCATCCTAAATATTGTTCAGAATTTTTGGTCCAAATAATTTGACTAATAGTTTTGGTTTGGTATTTGATGTATTGGATTGATGCAAAAAATGGTATCCCTAGGTACCGGATCGGGCCCCCGAATATTCCCACACTTCAAATGCATTTTTCCCCCTTTTATCTACACATTGTTAAAATGTCTACCCCAAATAGTCTCACAAAATCAGAAATCTGTCACTGACAAAATTTTCTTCGAGAGTGAGGTGAAACATGTTCAACTGTCTAAATAAATATTGCAATCTATATGAACTGGAAGATGTAATTCCTTGTTTTCTGAATTAAAAATTTCATTCCAGGCTTCTAGTGTGCCATGAGAGATGTGCTGCATGTTTCAACAACTTCAGCACATCATAACTCTGGTACAGATCTCTTAGCTGATCAATTAACTAAATAAAAAATTCATCATGTTAGGAATTAAAACAAATCCCAAATACGCAGCGGAACAGAAAACGACAAATCCAATTGGCTAATCTTGAGAACAAAACGCAAATCCAAGGTTCCGAACCACACAAACACGCAAGATTTAACGTGGAAACCCAATGTGGGAAAAACCACGGACGACACAACTCAAATCCACTATAGAGAAACGTATTACAAGAGATGCTTACAAGGAGACGCGAACGAACCGACGAGATACCCGGCTCAAAATCTCTCCCACCGAATCACAGGGATGTTCTCTCTCTTTTCTCTCTAGAATGCAAAAGTAGACAATAGGAAATTAATCCTAAACAAAAGGGACGAAATTTCCTTTATATAGTATGCCAAAACAAGTATAAGTTACACCAAAATCGGGTGGAGTAATGTGCAAAACGTGGGCAGAACTGGGTCCAAACGGTCGACCGATCCAATAACTGTATCGCAAACGGTCGACCGATATTGAAGTCACGTTCGACCGAAAAACGACAGTAACTTTTCTGGCTTGCGCGAGTGCATAATCGGTCGACCGTACACTTAAGTTCCGGTCGACCGAAATTCAACATGCACTTTTCTCCCAGCTCCTCGAATGTTTCCGGTCGACCGAATCCAAGGTTCCGGTCGACCGAAAACCGACAGTAACTTTTTGCCCAGCTCCAATTGTGTGCCCGGTCGACCGTACACTTAAGTTCCGGTCGACCGAAAACCGACAGTAACTTTGTTGGACGAACCAACACACATTCGGTCGACCGAAACACTCCTTCCGGTCGACCGATTGTCTGTTTTTCTGCACTAATACTTTAAACACATATTCAATGTAAACAACAACACATCAAAGTATGACAGTTTTGTTTTTCATAATGTAATACAGGAGCTACTTGACTGGGATGACTTTTTGCATCTTCCTTGATGGGTCTCTAAGACTGAAAGAGCAGCCATTGAGAGGTGCCTCGAGGGTTGGACGGAACAATTTGAGAGCACGGGTGCTGATCTCGACTCCATTGTGTCTTCTTTAAAAAAACCATTACGTCCAATGTGGATTTCGCAGAGGACAGTTATCCGGCTAAATGAAGTACCCGATGTAGAATCTTGGGATTTCACCCCTATTATCCTAGTGTCAGCGTCTTCTCCAACTGGAATTGTCCGACAAACATCAATCTCAGAGTTCAGTTGGTGTTACATACCCGGGGCAGGAGATGATGAAGAGAGTTGGTCTAGAGGTTTATATCCGCAATTGTTTTGGGAGCACGTTTTTTATATCATAAGTTGGGGCCCATACTTGTGTAACCAAAAGATAGCGGATCTTGTCGAAAAAGTTCGAGTTTATCGTAGCCAACGAGGAGAAAATATCCCGCAAATAAAATTTAAGTCGAAAAAATCAGTTGACTGTCAAACTATAATTTCAGCTAATCCAATTATGGATATCAATTGCAATCCCATGGATTTCAACCCTCACTCAAGGGCTGAAATGAAATCATCTCAACAAGAGCCAAAAGTGTTTTGGATTGGCACCACCAATCTTGCTGTTGGCGCTACTTCACATGGTATGATCCAATTTTACTAATCAACTGCAATATCTTGGATTTTAACCATGTTTTTTTTTGTGATACCTTTGCTATTTGGTATTTTAAGTTTTATGAGTTTTACAGTTTCCCTACAAGAGGGTGGCCTATGAAACTCTATTTGCAAAAGGAAAAGTTGTGTATGTACAAATTTATCCTCTCCCAACCTTTGCAGAGTGGGGAGAGCCTTTTAACGAAGTTGACGATGTTTATACACTTCAATTATTTTGCTCAACTTTGTTCTTTTTTTTATACATTCATTTACATCGACATAACGTTTATATGTGGTTTTGTTAATATTTCCGTTAGACTTCCTTTTTACTATATCGTGATGCAAACTTTTATTTTGTGTAAATATATTTTCCATAAAGTTAAGACTGGTAAAAAAATTATTTATGAAAATATCTACATTAAGTAACTTTCAAAACCTGCCATGGAAGGTCGGAATTTTGGACAATTAGATCAAATTACATGGTGCGAGATAGAATAACTCATTTTGATGGTGTAAATGTAACTGAACACAACGAAGGATACGACAACAACAACAAAGTCTTTTATCCCAAAATAGGTGGGGTAGGCTAGAAATGAAACTCTAAGGAGTCACGGTTAGGGTGAGCAAAATTTGGTTCGGTCCGGGTGTCCGGACCGAACCGAATTTTTCGGTCCGGACCGAACTGGACCGAACTTTTTCGGTCCGGTCTTCGGTCCGGGAGACCACGACATTTCGGTCTTTGGTCCGGTTCGGTTCAGTCCGGTCAAAGACCGAAATTTTAAGGGTTAAATTCGGGTTTTGGACCGGACCGAACTGAATTTATTCGGTCCGGTCTTCCGAAAATTTCGGTCTTCAGTTCGGTCCCAGACCGAAGCTCACCCCTAGTCACGGTTCAGGCACATGAATCGTCTTCTTCCACGTGTTTCTATCCAATGTAAATTCTCGAGGAACATTTCAATCTTTTAAATCTCTTTCGACCGCTTCCTCCCAAGTCAATCGTGGTCTGCTTCTTCCTCTTTCTATGTCTTCGATCCGATTCAATACACATCTTCTTATAGGTCCCTCCATAGGTCTTCTTTGTACATGTCCATACCATCTCAGTCTGTGTTGGATAATTTTTTCTTCCATTGGAGCAACTCCAACTTTCTCATGAATGTCTTCATTTCTAATCTGATTCATTCGCGTATGACCACACATCTACCTCAACATCCTCATTTCAGATACTCATCTTTTGTATATGTCTTTTAGTGGCCCAACATTCCGCACCATATAGCATTGCTGGTCTTATTACGGTTCTATAAAACTTTCCTTTTAACTTAAGTGGAATTTTCTTGTCACATAAGACACCTGAGGTTTGTCATCATTTCATCCATCATGTTCTAATCTTATGGTTAACATCTTCATCGATCTCCCCATCTTTTTGAAGTATTGATCCAAGATATTTAAAAATATTTGTTCTACGCACCACTTTCCCATCTAATATAATCTCCTCTTCCTCGGTATTAACGGTACTGAAACAACATTTCATATATTCAGTTTTAGATCTAATTAGTTTAAAACCTTTTGTTTTTAAAGTATTTCTCCACAACTCTAATTTTCTCTCCACACCTACCCTACTCTCGTCAATTAATACTACATCATCTGCAAAAGCATACACCATGGAACCTCACATTGTAAGTCTTTTGTCACCTCGTCCATTACTAAAGCAAATAGATATGGACTTAAAGCTGAACCTTGATGAAATCCAATCTTAATCGGAAAAGTTTTAGTCACACTATCACAAATTCTAATGCTAGTTTCAACTCCTTCATACATATCTTTAATTAAACTCACATATTTTGTTGATACTTTCTTTTTCTCAAGGGCTCACCACGTAACATTTGTTGGAATTCTATCTTATGTCTTTTCTAAATCAATAAAAAATCATATGTAGATCTTTCTTTTGTTCTTTATACCTCTTCATAAGTTGTCTAATAAGAAATATGACATCTATTGTTGACCTTCCAAGCATGAAACCAAATTGATTATCTCTAACACATATCTCTTTCCTTAGACGGTGCTCAATTACTCTTTCCCACAATTTCATAGTATGACACATGAGTTTGATACCTCTATAGTTAGTGCAACTTTGAATATCTCATTTATTCTTGTAAATTGGTACTAAAATACTTCTTCTCCATTCCTTTGGTATTTTATTTTTCTCAAAGATACTACTAAACAATTTAGTTAACCACGTTACTATTTTATCGCCCAGACATTTCCACACCTCAATCGGGATCTCGTCTAGTCCTAAAACCTTACCAACTTTCATCCTTTTTAAGGCTTCCTTAACCTCAACTTCTCTTATCCTCCGTACAAATCGTCTATTAGATTCCTCAATTGTATCATCCACTTCAAAAGTGTTGCTATCATTTTCTCCATTAAACAACTTATCAAAATATTCTCTCCGCCTTTCCTTGATATCATTCGCATTAACTAAGAGGATATTATTATCATCTTTAATGCATTTAACTTGATTAAGATCTCTAGTTTTATTCTCTCTTATTTTAGCCAACTTATATATTCCAACTTCTCCCTCCTTTGATCCCAACTTTCGGTATAAATTCTCATAAACCCCTCTAACCTCTCTTACTGCTTTCTTAGTTTTTTTATTAGCCAATTTATACTCTTTTAAATTAGTTCCATTTTTATCTTTAAACCACATCTTATAACATTCTTTCTTAGTTTTAATTGTTTGTTGTAAATCATCATTCCACCACCACGTGTCTCTCGAATCTAGTCTACCTCCTCTACTCTCCCTACAAACTTCTTTAGCCACTCGTCGAATATAAGATGACATACTCTCCCACATACTATTAGGGTCTCCTACAACATCCCAAGGTCCCTCTGCCATAAGTCTATCATTAAATCTCATACATTTTTCTCCTTTAAGATTCCACCACTTAATCTTCGCATCTTTATTACACTTATTCCGTACTACACCAATACAAAAGCGAAAGTTCGCTACTATCAACTTATGTTGAGTCACCACACACTCTCCAGGTATTACCTTACAATCTATAAAAGATCCTCGATCATCTTTTCGAGTAAGCACAAAATCAATTTGACTTCGATGCTGATCACTACAAAATGTGACTAAATGAGATTCTCTTTTCCTAAAGAAAGTATTTGCTACCATGAGGTTATATATAGTGAAATTCAGAAAATTTTCTCCTTCTTGATTCCTAACACCAAACCCAAACCCTCCATGAATACGTTCAAACATTTCGCTATCTTTACCAACATGACCGTTAAAATCTCCTCCAATACAAAGTTTCTTACTACTCGGAATCCCTCTCACCATAATGTCAAAGTTCTCCCAAAATTGTTTCTTCACTATTTCGCTCAAACCTACTTGTGGGGCATTGGCTCTAATGACATTCAAAATCAGTTTTTCGATAACTAACTTAATCAAAATTATTCTATCACCTTGTCTTTTAACTTCTACCACATCATCTCTTAGGCTCTTATCTACTAAGATTTCTACTTCATTTTTATTTCTATCTTTTCCACTATACCATAACTTAAACCCTGTATTTTCAACTTCTTTAGCTTTTTCACCTACCCATTTGGTCTCCTGAACACAAAGAATATTGACTTTTCTCTTGTTGATCACATCCACTAACTCTCTCAACTTCCCTGTTAAAGATCCAACATTTCAACTACCTATGTGTATCCTACTATCCTCAACTAGCTTCCTTACCCCTCGCACCCGTTGAATAAAGTACGAGGACCCTAACTCCTTGTGCACTACATCCGAGCGCCGATGCAGTGTGCCACTAAGGTGGTGGCGTCCCTCGACTAGCTTCCTTATCGCTCTCACCCGTCGAGAATGATGTGTAGACCCTTGCTCACTTTGAATCACTACATCCGGGGTCCGATGTAGCGCGTCGCTAAGAGGGTGACGCCCCAAACACGATTCTCTTTTAAGTTTCATTTCCATGAGAGTAGCTAGGGTTTTACGCTGGCTCGCAACACCTATCGCAATCTTCCTCCTTTATCCTGGCTTGGGACAGGCTATGTACACGTACATAGGCGGAGTTGAACACAATGAAAGATGTAAATGATAAAAAAATCCTATATTTCTCTGCTGATTGATTAGTATAATTTAGTTTAACAATATATTTTAATTTTATTAATTTTGTGCAGTGGATAACGTCATGGAAGATATAGAATGTGTAATTAAATGTGAAAGCAAGTCCAGTTTGTCTTCTTATGGAGATACTCGTTTACATTTACCTATATTGGTATGTTTGTTAGTGTGTAACACTATAACTTCGAAATTATATTTATGTCAGTAGTTTATTTTATAAATTTAATGCTTTCTTTTTCTTCGTTTTTTTGCAGAATTCAAAATTAGACAGATCTTCTTTGCTTAAAAATCTGCATCTTGCACTCAATTTTGCTAAACTACAACTTCACATTGGGAAAAAGTTAATTATATGTTGTGAAAGTGGTAAGACATTAACTTAATACTTATGTTATCATGTTATATTCTCATTATAATTGGTTATATACTAAAATTATTTAATATGGCATACAGGAGAATATATCAGTGTGTGTGTTTAGCTATATTAGCGTCTTTGTTTGATGAATCAGGTAGGTTGTGTATTGTAGAAACAATGTATAAAAATTGTGCTAAGATTTTATTTGGTAAAGACGACTTTTAAATGAATACTGGACAATTGAAGATAGGAAAAAATTTCAAAATAATTTTTTTTTTAAAAACAATTGCCAAAATAAACTCCATTAATAATATTTCTCAAACTAGACCCACTGCCACCATGTGGTGACACGTGGCGGCGGTGGGTTTTGTTTTTTTGTGCATAGAGAACTCGGCATCACCAGTGCCGAGTTCGTTCAAGAAGAACTCGGCATCACCAGTGTTGATTTCTTCCAAGAAGAACTCGGCACTGGTGATGTCGAGTTCTTCTTGGGAGAAATCGCCACTGGTGATGCCGAGTTCTACCAAGGAAAACTCGGCATCACCAGTGCCGAGTTCTCTCTGGAGAATATTGCCCAACACTTCGTATTTCACTCGACGTGAGTTGACAGGAGAATAGTGATTCAGATAGAACTCGGCATTGGGGATGTCGAGTTCTATTTGGACCTGTTCTCCTGGCACTCAAATCATGTGTGAAATGGGTGACGGCCAGGTCTACAATAGAACTCGGCATCTAGAATGCCGAGTTTAGTAGGCATAAGTCCAGTTTAATAGGCTGAAGTAGGCAACATTTGCGGTCCTAAAAAATACATTACATTCATTCGTCTTACAATTAATCAACTCTTAAAAAGATTTAAGTCGTACATTCATTCAAGTCATAACAAAATACATTACAAATACATTACAAGTCTTACAATTAATCAACTCTTACATTCATTCGTCTCACTAAATAGTTACATACAAAATATTTTGCTATATAGGTTCCTTGCATCGCTTTCGGTTATGCCCTATACCGCCGCATCTCCCACACCTTACCCTTCTTCCAGAGTGTTCGTCCATCTCATTTCGGATTCGCGTTGATTTAGGTCAACCGGGAGGTCTTTTGGTTTGGGGAGGCTTTATTGTGATGGTGCCTCGATCTGGTTAATACCTCACATCAGGAATTGGGATAAATATCGGTTTGTACGCCTCCCTATACATTTGAACCTCATAATACGGGGAGACCAAATGTGAAGTGTTGACATTTGCATGTCTGCCACTGCAAACTGCTAGTACATGTGAACATGGGACGTGCATTGCAATTATGTATCCACAAGTGCAAGTAATAACTCCTTCAAATTTCACGAGGTATTTTTTCTGGTCATTGGCTTCAACCTGGTACATCAGCTGGTGGTACCGAGTTACGGTATGTGTTCTGGCCAGATTGTTGTTTGTCATCACCACGGTGTGGACTGTCGGTACATATGTTTCATTCCACGACTCGGCGACGTCCCTTCTTTTAACAAAGAATTTGTTCAAGCGGAGAAAGGTCATCAAAATCATGGTTGTAATTGGCATACCGCGTGCCCCTCGTAAGACATTGTTGAAGCTTTCTGACATGTTTGTTGTCATACATCCGAAACGTCGACCCCCGTCGTGACAACAAGTCCATCTTTCCAAAGGACCTTGATGTTGAATCCACTCGTATATCGGCTTATTTTCCTCTGCAATAGCCTTCATTAACTCTTCAAATTTCATAAATGAATGAGTTTTACCCGCTTCATAAAACTTGATTTGTCACAATCTTTCCTTGCAATTTCGATGTTTAGCAAGATTTTCTTTCATGTGTCGAAGACAGAATCGATATACATGGCCCTCCGAAGGTGGAAATGCGGCTCGCACACAAGCATTTATTCCCGAAAATTTGTCGGTGATAATACACAAATCGGGTCGCCTTGTAACTCTACTTGCCAGCAAATGAAGGAACCACGTCCACGACTCTGTATTCTCGCTCTCTACAACAGCAAATGCCAAAGGAAAAATTCCGTTGTTTGCATCTGTGCCCACAGCAATTAGCAATAAACCTCTATATTTGCTATATAGGTGCGTTCCACCCACACTGACAACGAGTCTACAATAATGAAACCCACTAATTGAAGGCCCGAACGCCCAAAACACACGCTTAAACATCTCCTCGTCTGAATTTATCTGGACACACTCTATTTCGACAACAGATCATTCATTGTTCTGACAGAGAACTGTGACGAACCTTCGCAAATCTTTAAAACTGTCTTCTTCGGCACCATATATTCGGTTCAACGTTTTTTGCCTAGCATGTCACGCTTTAGCGTAACCGATTTCAAGTGAGTATTTAGTCTTCACCCTTTCCATTATTTCAGCAGGAGTAATTGTGAACTTAGTTCTAACATATGACGTTATCAAGTCGCATACAAAATTAGCACTGCATTGTTTGTTGTCGTTTAACAATATCGGATTGGAACAAGTGTGCTCGGCGTCGTATGTTTTAACTTGAAAATATCTGCAGCCTTTTGGAACAGACGCATGTAGACGTCATTGGCAGTTATCTTCATCACGACGAATACAATGAACAGTATACCGTTTCGTTGAAGAAACCACAACTGAATACTGAACAAACTTTTTAATGTGCCACGATTGCAGAGCATGAACCAAATCATCTTTCGTTGGGAAAATTCGTTTATCCCAAAAAGAACGACCATCTTCCGTATGCCAATCACTCCGTTCCAAATTGTTCGCAGCATCGAAGAATGAGTGTTCAATTACCGAATTCTCTATCCAGTTGTCGTCCTCGAAGATATCGGGAAGTTCATTAAGAGTTGGAACCATGTCGTTGTTAGCAATTGCATCATCAACAACGTCGTCGTCTTCACGGTTTATGGATTGTCCCATCGCATATATGACATCCTGCGTCTCCGGAACGACTTCATTAGCAGAAACACCTTCAGGTTCATCTTCTACAGCGAAGGGTGTGCTGTAATCCCCTAATTCCTCAGTGTCATCGTCTTGAACGTTATGCATCTCTTCCAGGCCTATTGGTCGACTAAAATTAATTGGGTCAACAGCTGACAAACCAAGCCCAAGGTAGGGATATGAGGTAGATGGTCCAGCTCTTCCAGCAAACTCATCATAACTGTAATGCGTGGGTTCAAATTGTGACAAACCAGGATAAGGATTTGCAATGCTAGAAGGAATGTCACACGCATTTTCTGACCATTCGTTGCCTGTTTGGAAGTTATGCGATTGGAAAAATGGAATTTCCTGGTATCCTGCAACTTCGGCTGTAGGATTTAGACTTATATTCAAATCTACTCCACAGTCCCAACCGGTCGACCTTACTATACCATACTCCGGCAAATGAGTGTTCGTTGTCAGCGTAGGGTCAGACACTTTAGGTTCAGCTTCCACATACACTCCAACCACAGACATCCGTTTAAACAAACGCATCAATCCATAAACCGACTTATCATTGGTTAATGGAACGTAAGTCCAATCATTGTTTAATGGCAATTTCGCCGTCAACTTGACATCAAACATACTGTGTGGATAACAACATTCAGATCTTATAACATCCATTAAATCCTCATATTTGATGTTCAACGGAACAACTACCAATTTGCGGTCAGATCCTGTGTATTCTGTCACATCTCCGTTACATTCTAATTTCCCGTTATACATGACCAACAAAGATCCTTCATCATCTTTATCCATACCTAACATATATTAAATAAATTTGAAAATGTGTTCAAGTGAGATGATTGTTCTTCATTACTAAATACTTAAAAAATTGAAAATATTGAAATGTTTTAGAAGTTACCTCAATCGATTGTAGTAGCAAACGACTGTAAACGTCGAGCAATCTCTCCAATAAAATAAACTACAATAAACAACGTTACGATCAATAAATTTTTAAGATGACTACCGTAGACCTATAATTAACAAAACTAAATTCAAGTTACGATCAAACAAGAAATAAAACGTTTTGCCTAAAAACCCAAAATCGAATTCGAGTTTCCACCAAAACGGGTTCCTAAACCAACAAAAACACTACAATCATGCATAAAACAACAATGTATATCATCCTAATACATAAAAAAGGCAATAAAACGGTAGAAAACAAAAAAAAATCGAAACCCTAACCTTAAAAACTCGGAAACCCGGCTTGAGGGAGAGGGGGGTGTCTGGCTGCTTATATAGACCTCCAGAACTCGGCGTTGGTAACGCCGAGTTATCTTTTTTTAAGTGAACTCGGAGTTACCAACGCCGAATTATTACTTTAGAACTCGGCAACTAGGAGGCCAAGTTCTATTTAAGTAACTGTTCTCCTGGCGCGTCAATCGTTTCATGCACGATATGAGCCCCAGGAGAAGTGATTCAAATAGAACTCGGCACTGGTGATGCCGAGTTCTATTTGATTCACTATTCTCCTGGCAAGTCGAGTGGAATATCGTGGGGCAATAAAAAACTCTACAAGAGAACTCGGCATCCATGATGCCGAGTTCTATTGTTGTGAACACGGCATCTTAAGTGCCGAGTTCTATTGTTGTGAACACGGCATCGTAAGTGCTGAGTTCACACCAATAGAACTCGGCATCATGGATGCCGAGTTCGCTTGTAGAGTTCATTGATTTAAGAACTCGAGTTTTTTTTTTCATTTCCTGTTTCACAACAAAGACAATTCAACCACGACACAATCAACGACAACACAATTCAAACACGGCACACAAACAAGTACGATAAAACACAATACAACTACGAGTAGAATATGAAGTTCAACATTTTAACATACATCCAAAAGTACCATATAAAAACAACCAAATACAACTCACAACTAAATATCTATCCTAAGTGACCTCTCAATCTCTTCTTCCTTTTAGGACGTGCTTGAGCACGTCCTCTCCCCCTGCCGCGTCCCCCTCCTCGTGCTGCATTCTCGGTATCCTGAGTCAAACCGCCAGCGTCTTCTTGAGAGTGTGAATCATCTTCAACGACGCGATCCTGACTCAAATGTAATGTGGGTTCTTCAGCACCAAAACACATAAGTCAAGCCTTCATTTTTTCTTTCAATTTTCCAACCATCGAAGAACCTGTCTTGTGATCTTTGATCACCTCGTGAATTTGATGGAGTTCTTCGTGGAACTCATAAACTCCGTGCACCTACAGATAATTAAAATTTAATGAAACACTAAACAAATTTCAAAACGTGGTAATTGTTTAAATAAATGTTTAAATCTTACCATCTCTCGCTCTCTACCCGCTCGAGGTCTGTATAAGGTATTATTCGGAGCCAATGGGTGATGAACTATCCAACGCACGGTGATGCTCCAGTACCATTTCATATACTAATGGTCTGTTCTTCAAAGGTCTCCCAATGTGTAGATGTTCCCAGCACCACAACTGCAGGAACATAAGAAAACCACACAAATGTTTCGTCGGAATCAGTGAGGCTTCGTCTAACATGTGATATAAGTGGGCCAGAGCCGCACTACCCCAACTGTACTCCGATGCGACTGCCAAATCTCCAAGCAAAGACAGATACTTCAAGTGAACCATCGTCACACTCTTATCTGTCAAAATACTACATCCCAGCTGGAACAGAATGAAGGCTCTGGTGTGTCGTGTAACTGTCTCCTCGTCAGCATCAAAAGGCAACTGCTGAAACCGAGCTTGCAACCAACCCAGAGTTACGGAACCCTTACGACCCAAGTCATCGGGGACCTGACCCAATAAATCCATGCAGACCTCTGACCAAATGTACTCCTGAGACTCACACACCGGCAAACCATCTACGCGCAAGCCGGTAATAATCGAGATGTCACGCAAGGTGCACGTGATCTCACCATGTCGCAGGTGAAATGAATGAGTCTCCGGTCTCCAACGCTCGACCATCGCCCCCAGCAAGGTATGATCCAACTGAACTCGGCCCAACCGAGTGACTGTGTCAAACCCTGCCATATCTAGCAGAAACAACATCCTCTCATCAGTGATCTGCCATTCGTTGAGCTTCGATCCATGCTCAACGCATTTTACACCATCAATATCCTTCTGCATAAATTTAGAGAAATGTAAGAATATTGAAACTCACGTGCAAATATTTAACTTGAAAACGTAAAATACTTACAAAATCTTTGAACAAGTCATACCTGTGGTTGGCCTGCAAAACCAACACTGATCTGTCTACCGGACCCTGGGAAGCGTAGCTACCTCTAACTGCCAGTACTAAAACCACCAAACTCCATCTTTACTGGCTGTAAACGTCGAACAATCTCTCCAATAAAATCAACTACAAGAAACAACGTTCAAAATCATGTCAGAATGTTTTTAAAATTTTTGACAGAACTTCTCCTATATTTTTCAAATTGGTAAATTTAAACCTGCACGGTAGAATAAACTAACAATACTACAAACTTCAATTCTAACATACATTCAAACTCACATACATTTGAAACTCAAATAAATCACTTTTAAGTTTACATTCATTCAAATTAACATTCATTCAAATTAACATACATTCAAACCTAAATAACAACAAAAAATCTAATTTTAATCACAATAATCATACTTCAAATCAACTATTTTTAAGATGACTACCGTAGACCTATAATCAACAATACTAAATTCAATAATCAACTATCAAACAAAAATAAAACGTTTTGCCTAAAAACCCAAAATCGAATTCGAGTTTGCACCAAAATGGGTTCCTAAACCAACAAAAACACTACAATCATACATAAAACAACAATGTATATCATCCTAATACATAAAAAAGGCAAGAAAACGGTGGAAAACGAAAAAATTTCGAAACCCTAACCTTAAAAACTCGGAAACTCGGCGGATGGGGAGAGGGGGGCGTCGGGCTGCTTATATAGCCCGACGGAACTCGACGTTTGTAACGCCGAGTTCACTTTTCTTTAAGTGAGCTCGGCGTTACAAACGCCGAGTTCTTCCTTTAGAATTCGGCATCTAGGATGTCGAGTTCTATTTAAGTAACTGTTCTCCTGGGCGTCAATCGTCTCATGCACGATCTGAGAGCAGGAGAACAGTTTCTTAAATAGAACTCGGTACTCTAAGTGCCGAGTTCTATTTGAATCACCTCAGAAAACGTCAAGTGTTGGCCAATAAAAAACCAAGATGAACTCGGCATCACCAGTGCCGAGTTCTCCCAAGAAGAACTCGGCACTGGTGATGCCGAGTTCTCTATGCACAAAAAAACAAAACCCACCGCCGCCACGTGTCACCACGTGGTGGCAGCGGGTCTAGTTTGAGAAATACTTTTGTTTGAGGTTTATTTTGGAATTTTTTTTAAAAAAAATTCCATTTTGAAAAAAAATCCTTGAAGATAACCTTTTATTTGATTTTTTACTAGGAGTGTTTGATAATGGGAAGACATTTTCGGAATCGTGTATAACCAAATGGGAACCGAGGAAAAGATTGATATTTATATGCAAGTATGCAGGAAGTGCAAGATCTTCAAGAGAGAACTTGAAAAAAATGTATTCTTTTCTTACAACAGGAAAAAAAATAAAAACTCTGTTGAAAATGTAGACTCTTATACTGTAATGATTTTTTTATTTTTTCAAATTCATGTGGTAAATAGATAATAAATTTTGGTATTTTAAGTTCATCGAATGTGTAAATTATGAGAAAATGGCCAGTGTACATTACACTTTTGATATTAATCTAATTTTAGCATTCTGCATTAGTAGCTCGAAATGACATTATAAAAACAATATAATTTTAATAAGATAACACATTTATAACAGTATAACCAGACTAGCTTGATTGGGAGATCCATTTTCTTTAGATAATCAAGATCATTGATTGAATCTCAGGAGTCTTATTCGTGTGTTTGAGAGGTTTGTATTTAAAACATGATAGATAGTATAGTAGGTGAAATTTAATTAAAAAAATAGTATATAGTTTCGTAATTTCGTTAGGAAATGATATAATATTTTTTTGCACATTGTGTATGAAATTTGTAAAAAATCATTACTAACCGTACATTTTTCAACTAAATATATCAATCTTCATAAAACTCATAAAGTATAATAATGTTAAACTATTACTTCTCGATTTTATAAGCAAATAAATACTATATGTTACATTTATAATATTTTAAAAAAATGTAGAAATTTAGAAATATTGAGATATTAAAAAAAGGTTGAGTTTATGAAAATTATATTGTGAAATATTTATATTTTTAGTTAGTTTTTTTGGTATTATAATTGTTAAAATAATAAAAATATTAACAATTTTTTTACGGTTAAAAAAATATGTTGCACAGCTAGATTATTGTAATTAATATTCATTGTATGGTTTGCATAACAATAATTAGACATTTCAAATATTTGAAAATCAGAGAATATTTAGCATTACTCATCAAACTAAAATGATTTTTTGGAATACAACATTGGTACTACGGTTCACAGTTTCTTTCACTAATTTGCAAGACAAGGAGTTTCATTTATAGATGGGAATGGAAGGTTGGGGAGGATGGAGCTAGTGAAGTTCATTGTATCATGAGATAGGTAAATTAATGGTAATTGAACGTTGGAGATGAAAATATAGCAGAAATATCTAGATATGTGAACATACGATGCTTAATTTGGTTGGTGTTGCTGTATTTAATAAATAATACGATTAGGTTTCGTTGGCGTTGGATTTACAATATTGTAGTCTTAGCCTCTTAGGTAAATACAATGATACAATGTCTGTAGCAGGAAGGAAATAATCGCTCGTTGATCTAATTTCAAGAAGCAGCTTAGACATAATCTTGACAGTTCGAACTTCGTTGTATATAAAATGACGAAGACTTGCTCTTAATTGTGTAGCTTAAATGGATGTAGGTTCGAGCTTACAGTAAACAGAAGATTAAAAAAAGGAATTCAACTCCCAATATTTTCATAATATAAAGCTATATGTTTATTTCCCCAAGGAAATGTTGGTATCCGTGTTTCAAAATGAACCGAAAAATTGGAATATGGAACACCAGAATCAACTCAACAAAATGGCTTCTGATGTAGCCCACATTAGGTATTCCACCATATGTTACCTTCTTAAGAAACCCATTGCCTGGTAGACATTATCCAAGGTTTTATCTGCTATGTTAGATGCTTCTGAGGAACCATCTAACAAGACTTGGTTCAGATAACTTGGGTCATCTATAATCTCCTTAAATCGCACCTGCACACGAATTCCTCGCTTAATTAGCAAACAAAATACAAAACAATTTCTCAAATGAGGAAATGTAGAATATTTGTGTTAGTGTAAACAAAACCTGAATTGGATGAAGATGCTCGATTAAAGCGTCAGCAAGGTTGGTTTTGAATGTACCCCAGTTCATATCTTGACATTCCAACGCTACATCCTATATGGCCAGTGAGACAAGACATGAAAGTTTAGCAGGGTTTAATAGAAAAACATTTGTTAGAAATAGCCACTTCATCCAATAACAAAATAGTTTCATGAAATAGCATTAAGATGAGATGCAATGGATACACTGATCTATTAGAGAAATTCGAGCATAATTTTTTGCTACCTCTTTGGTTTTTCCACCAACAAGTTGATAAATAGAGAGAAGATTGTTACATTCGGGTCTTTCAGGATTGTCAAACTCCAAACTGCATGAAAGGAAATAAGATGAATTACCAAAGACAAAAACGAAGGCACAAATACTACAATCCGCATACCTACTCAGGGTACACTAAACAATGATAAGAAACATGTTAAATATATAACTATCAGAGTGCTCGAGGAGACAACCTTCCAATATTTGGTTAATTGCAAAAATTGCTCTTCAAGAACCAACAACTCACGGACTCATAGAACATTGAATCTACTTAGATACAAGCTGATTAATAAGGTGGGTGCGATAATGTAGTTACATCATTGGGTACACAGTATGATTATTAAAATAACATCATCGAACCAAAGCTTGTCATTAAGTATATTAATGTTCACCATGATTACGATTATTTTCAAGCCAAAGTAGACCATCCACTGGCAGTACACCCACAAGTCGTGTTGGCTAAAGAAAATTGGACTTCGTTATCCCCAGACTATTGTTCAACATCAGCTGAGCAGTATTGATGGTGTGCATGTGAGCATGTTTCACAAATTACCCTTCTCTTTTATATATTTTTAACTACCCATAAATTTTGAATGAGACAAAATTTCTAAAGCATTTTGTTTGTTTTAAACAAAATACCGGTCAGAAGAGTAATACTACATAAATACTGATAGTATTACACTGTCAACAGACGCATGTAACTGCCACTATTAAACACATACATGCATTTTGTTGACCACAAAAGTCCAAGAAGAGATACCAATGTGGTAAACAAAGATGCCGCAGCCAGATCCACAGCCCCGGTATAAAGAAATGATTTAGAAGAAAAACAAATTATAAGATTAGATGAAATAAAGTGGGAACTATTTCATGAACCAGCACTCCAGCAGCCCCTATTATCATCAACTTGCTAAGAGTAGAAGAAATCGTATACCAATGATACTCTCTTAAAGAATCGATTTAGAAAATGAACAGTGATGTACAAACCGTGGAAAAGAGTCAGTTTTGCAGCGCTTTATCTTGTTTACAATCACCTGAAAGGGCACTTTAGTAATAAATAAATTGCAAAGGAAATAACAAATGCAGTAGATAAATAAAGAACCAGCACAATTGAGTGGTTGACCATAAGATGACGACTGGATCTTATAAATTTTTCAAATGCGCCATGGAAGATCATTTCAAGTTAGGAGGTAATGATACTCAAATGAAGGACGTCACGAATTCACAATCCAATAATATTTTACTCTGTGATTATGTTATATAACATGAAAAATTCACAAATGCTATATGCAAGCCTAAGAAATTATATGAAATACCCCTAAAGTTTTGCAATAGCAACCAATCAAAAGAAAATTTTGCAATAGCCGGCTAGACACTCATGAACCTGGAATATAGTTATGAGATGATTCCTAGGATAAATTGCATTAATAACCATGGCACTTTGTGTGAGCAAAAACAAGATAACAATCTAAACATATCAGTCACATGTCTTGTTTGTATTCTACAACCCATAAAATATCTCAAACTTACATCCTTCGAGTCCAAGATATTGATACGGGACTGATCAGAGGGCGCCGACTTGGACATCTATAATGGAAAACAGAAAGGTGAGCCTAAGAAAAGCATAATTAAGCTATCTCAAAACCCTCTCCAACTTCCAAAGCAAGCCTTGTCTTTCTAGCAAGAGAGCTGCTAATGTAGTAGAAACCAAGTTCCAATGCAAGGAAGTGTTAAATCATGCCAAACTTCTCGCAAATAAAATACATACTGAAGGTGATACCTTTGAAAGACCATCGGTGAGGGACATCACACGGGCTCCAGCTGGTGGAATAAGGGCCTCAGGGACCTACTGAAGAAACATTTCTGTAAGTTCACAGTGGGACAAATGAGATTATGATATCTATATTCGTGTGTTAAAGGGAAAGTCACCTTAAACAAAGAACCACCTCTTCTGCAATCAAAATACGGACACTCTTAGTCCTATGAACAATAAAAAAAAGTGTAAGGGATACCAAAAATGAGTTGAGCCCTACCCTCCAATTTTTTTCCATTTTCTACCACCATATAAATAATTTACCCGGTCTGCAAGTTCACGAGTCAGCTCAAGATGTTGTTTCTGGTCTTCTCCAACGGGCACCAAATCAGCCTGCATGTAAACATACTGACATATTAGACTTTTTGTCAAAAAACATAAATATATAAACCGCAACAAGTTGGATAAGAAAGGTTCGGGGCATTAATAAATGCAAATTAAACGAAAATAATAACAAAGATCTTACAAAAATCAAAAGTAAAATTGCCACCAACAAACAGGTAAACAAACTCTTTTACCTGATATAAAAGAATATCAGAAGCCATCAACACAGGATAAGTAAGAAGAGCCACTCCAACATTTTCATCACCCTGTGGCAAGTAGATCATCAATACTAATGCCACATATTGAAGTACAGGTGGATGTCTGTGCTATTGTAACTACAAATTTGCACTATGGAAGCTGCAAAGTAAAACTTTGTAGTTTGAACTTAAATGGATTATTAGTTTTATGCAACTTTTTTAAAATCCTTGTGGCACTTCAGAGGAATCAGCTTCTTTTAGTTGGTCCAAAACGAGTCAATTCTATAAGAATGCAGCAACATTATAGGCATCGGATATTTGTCCTCTTCTACCTTGTTTTCTGTATGCATTTTCTTCAATTCATCAAGCCAATTAAAAATTTATGATGCATGTTGGAGGCGCAGAGAGTAAGCACCTTAGTTCATTGGTTCATCCTCAAAGTGATAAGATGTATATAAGTGATACATTTTTGGAAAGATACTATAAGAACAGTGAGCTTATACAATTTTAACGCACCGCCTTTCGAGATTTCTCTTTAAACTGGATCATTCTATTCAACCAACCAATTGGTGTGGCTGCACTCAACAGCCACATCAGTTCCACGTGGGCATGAACATGAGATTGTACAAATATTGAAGCCTGAAAGGAAAATTGAAGTTATACTATCTTGATGAGTGTCATTGTGCACAGAAAACCTGAAGTTTATCCACTACCTTAGATGGATCAACACCACATGCCAAATAAATTGCTGCTGTGTTCCTAGTTGCTTGGGAGAGGTCTTTAGTCTCATACGGCAATGTGATCTGCAGACAAGGGTAAAAAAAGGCAACCAAAACATATAAACAAAAAGAAAGTACATACTGAAAGATCTGAGACTTATGTAATTACTTTTATTTAAGAAAATCATACAGTGCATATAATATGAGGATTAAAGGTAGCAAACATCTGAACTGGACCTAATGACATCACATGCAATTAAAATGCTGGAAGCTCAAAACATTCACAAGTAGATCTATAGAGTGAGAGAAAGCTAGATTTCGGAAAATTCAAGAAAAGTTTAGGGGCTATAAATACCATCCCAACTGCATCTTACTCCCAAGGTTGTTAAAATCTCAAAAGCAAATGGGTAAGTACATGTAAGTGTTAGGATACGTTTGGATGTTGCAGTTTAACTGGATTTCGGATCTTGTGATTCAAATGCGTAAAAGTCAATTGATCGAGTGGTCGTCTCTACAGACGTACAAATCTTTGGTAGAGCATAAAAATAGTATTGATCTGGGATAAAATGTGACAAAAACAATCATGTAAAAGAAATTGAAATTGAAAGTTTCAAATTACATAGGACGACGTGAATCTCTCTAGACCAACGTTGAAGGGGGCAAATGAGTTATTATTTTGCAACCAACAAAAATAAGAAAATAGACATCCATAACAATTGAGTGTTCAACAACTATCCTTGAAGATGACACTTCATCCAAACAAGGATAAAAATCCCAATGTATGTGAATTTTGAAATTCTAAAATCAACTACAAGACTTCTTCGACATTTTTACCTACGTGTCCAAAAGCACTTTATTAACCTTGATATTTACACAACAATAGCAAAGCCGTTAATCGTGATCTCGTCAGAATAAGGTAAACATGAAACTAATCAAGAATCACAATGTCAACATGTAAATCGTTCGGTTCCTTGCAATTTTGGTCACATGTCATGGTGGTAATGTGACAAACCAACACAGGTGTATGTGGACTAATAGATTCTACGCAATAATAAGTTCTTAGAATAGGCTACATTTTCACCTTGGTTCAAGTTGCATGTTTACTTGTGAATTCCATTAACTCAATTGCCAAAACAACCACTCCTACATCCATATAATACAACATAACTATTACACCAATGGAATTAAATGAAATGCAAAAGGTCATAGAGATATCAAACATACAGCATGCAAGTCCACGATGAAGAACAACGTGTCATAGTCATCCTGCCAATAATAAACAATCAGAACATTAACATGTGCAAACTTATCTTCACATGAAAAAATTGCTGATAAAAAGCATCTCCTGCAATATTATGCAAATTAGGATTTTTTAATGCTTTTTCACCCAATCTTCCAAGAATCTTAAGTCTAAACTTTAAGAAAGTGAGATGTTAATATGAAAAACTGCTTAAGAATATTAAATCACAAACAGTTATTCGGTTTACCGAATCACCATTCTTATTAAAACTTTACTTTCTCTTGCAGCTCTAGTATGACAATTATACCCTCCTCTTATCTCTATTGGTGTGTTTGGATAGAAATGAGGGAGAGAAAAGAAATGATTTGGAGAGAAGAGAAAATGTTGTCATTTCCCCTTGTTGGGATAAAAGTATGTAAGGAGAGGAGAGAAAATGATTTTTTTGGTACATATTACCAAAGTAGCTATGAGTGTGTTAAACCTCCTTATTTTATTCTAGGGTATTTTGGAAGATTGGGCGAGTTACAAACTTTCTCTTCATTTCTCTCCAATTTGGAAGAGCAAGTTAATGCACCTATTTGTGTAAGATATTTTCTCCCTTTATTTCCCTCTCTCTTTTCCCCTCAAAATTCTTATCCAAACAAGAGAAACATCACTTTCTTTCTATTTCTCTTCTTCTCTCCATTTCTCTCCTGTCCAAACAAACCATAATTCTCCATCTTTTCTCTTGAGAACATAACAAAATTTGGAGAGATGTAATGTAAATTGAATGTAAGTAAAAGTTGGACTACAATTGAAGCTCCAAGGATTCAACTTTCAACCACTCACATGGCTCTTGGTTGGGTGTTGGTGATCTAAACAAACACCAATAAATGTTGTTCATTTAGAAGGCATTCTGCAAAGAAAGTGAATTCCTTTCGTGAATTCTAAGTTTAGAAATCTCACCAAAATGCAACCTTAAGATGTGACTAAAGTTTATTCCATGCAATTTGTGATGGTGTGACTAAAGCATTTCCGATTAAGATTGTACTTCATCAGGGGTCATCTTTAAGTCCATATCTCTTTGCTCCAGTAATGGACGAGGTGACAAAAGACATACAATGCGAGATTCTATGGTATATGTTTTTTGCAAATAATGTAAAATTAATTGACGAGTAGGATAAGTGTGGAGAAAAAACTAGAGTGGTGGAGAAATACATTAGAAACAAAAGGTTTTAAACTAAGTAGGTCTAAAACTGATTATATGAAGTGTTGTTTCAGTGCCGTTAATACTGAAGAGGATGAGATTATATTAGATGGGCAAGTGGTGTGCAGAAATGATTTTTTTAGATCTCTTGGATCAATACTTAAAAAAATGGGGAGATCGATAGAGATGTTAACCATAGGATTAAAGCAGGATGGATGAAATGGCGACAAGCCTCGAGTGTCTTATGTGACAAGAAAATTCTGCTTAAGTTAAAAGATTTTTTTATAGAACCGCAATAAGACCTGCAATGCTATATGGTGCGAAATGTTGGTCCACTAAAAGACAACATATACAAAAGATGAGTGTATCTGAAATGAAGAGGTTGAGGTGGATGTGTGGTCATACGCGAATGAATCGGATTAGAAATGAAGACATTCGTGAGAGAGTCGAAGTTGCTCCAATGGAAGAGAAACTGATACAACACAGACTGAGATGGTTTGGACATGTACAAAGAAGACTCGTGGATGCACCTATAAGAAGATGAGTGTTGAATCGGATTGGAGACACAAAAGGATGAAGAGGTAGACCACGATTGACTTGAGAGGAAACGGTCAAAAAAGATTGAAAGATTGGAATCTCCCTCGGGAATTTGCATTGGATAGAAACGCATGGAAGAAAGCGATTCACATGCCTGAACCGTAACTCTTTAGAGTTTCATTTCTATCCTACCCCAACTAGTTTGGGATTAAAGGTTTTGTTGTTGTTATTGTATTCCATGCAATTGGTTTAGGGAGCTATTATATTGGATGATCTTTTGAGTTCTAAGACCTTTAGTTTTGAAAACTCTACTTTAAGAAAGTGGATAGATTGTTTAGTACTTGATTTTGACTTCATTATTAAGTTGGAAGTGGAGAAAATTATGTAATTCTTAAAGTTTTCTGTAGTTTTCATGATTTTCCACTGGTTTAGACGAAAATAGGAGAAGTAGTTGTGTTAATATATATTTTTAGTTAGGAACTAAGTTTTCATACTTTTCAATAGACAAATTACCTCATATAAAAAAACATATCACGAGAGTTCAACTTTGGAAATCAGTTTCCCTACTACACTATTTTTTCTGCAAATCAATCTTACGCGAGTCAACTTGGGATCCCCTTCTCCAACTCAAAAAAAAATCTTTCTGAATCGGTTCATTACAAACTAGACCTAACAAGTTGAAGTGGGAGTCGGCCAAGTGACCGATCAATAGGGGGTTAAAAATCAGAAATTCCAGTTAAGTGACCCATAGACCTAGTGCTTTGACCAGTCCAATGTCTGGGCCATGTTTCAAAACCTTTATTAAGTTCTAATATTTCTCCCCCAAAATCAAGTGAAGTTAAGAAAATCACAAAGCTAAATCGATTCGCCAACTTCCATCTTAAATCCAACTCAATGCTCATTATAAACCAATCACAAAAATCTCAATTCTCCAAGGTAATTTTCCAAAAGCTGTAATTTCTTTCGAAATGTTAGTTTGTACTTCCAAAAATCCAATTGATAACTAAATGTCGCTGAAACTAACACAAGATTGATAATCATCAAACATAAAGCCATCATTCTGAATACAATCCTAGCTGCCACTCGCTTCAATAACCAACACTTAAACTAACAACCCAATTTCTCGAAGGTGGAATTCTTAGTATTTGAAGCATTCCTCTAAACAAACCTGAAGCGGAATCCACTCCTTGGTGGCCCCAAGGTAGCTCCACCACTTTCGTCATAAATTCAATTCAATGCCAATTTTAAAACCTACCACTAAAACATCGACCTACTTTTCAAGGTAATTTTTCCAGAGGCACAGTTTCAAGTTATTTTGACACTCCTTGGAATTCAGTTGACAACTACATGTCACTGAAACCAACACAACTAATAACCACCAAACATAAAGCCGAGCTGACCAAACAATGCTGGGAATAAAACCCGATTGTCGAGCTACAGTTCTTAGAACTCGAAAAATTCCTCTGACGTTCAAACAAACCTGAAGCGAAACCCAGTTCTTGATCGCCCCGAGGTAGTTCCCAAGATGCACCGTCCCTGTCGGCTGAACTCCAGACACCACCCTCTTCCTGCAACAGAAATCAACACAAAACCCTAAATCCAACAAAATCCGAACCAAAAAAGACGAAATTTGACGGTTTTTTCTCACTTTCTCGGGGTCGTGGCCGGGTCGGGAGAGGAAAGGGCGGCGGCTGAGAGGCGGCGGGGAGGGGAGGGGAGAAGGGAAGGGGAGGAGCGGATTAGGGTTTGGGGGATGCGAGGGGAGAAGGCGGAGAGGAGGGAACGAGCCATTTGGGGTTTATGTGGATTAGAGGGAGGAGGTTTGAAGTAGGGTGGATGGATGATGGGTGGTGGGATGATCCTGGCCGTCCACTTGGATCTATCATTTCTTTCTTACGATTTCCCCAAGTTTGAAATCTTTTTAAACGTGCTTTTTGTTGAGAATTCCAAAGGTTTTGTGGATGATTCATCTTCCTTAACTCCTAATATTTTAAGTAGGTTTTACTCTTATTAATATGATGTAATTTCATTTATTTTGGTTATAACTCATACTACATCTTCACCCTATATATAGAGGACTATTGTACATATTTGGTGACAAGAGAATAAATACATACCTCTCTCCCTCCCTCAATCTTTCATCTTTGGTTGTTTTGTTTTACAATACGTTATTAGCACGAAGCTCTATCGATTAGAGTCTTCAAACACGCTCAAGGTAACAAACTAGTAGACTTAACAATATGTCAACTACATGTCTAAGTTTGTGTGTATTAATCACAAGTTCTCGATACGACAAATTCACATGCGTTATTTTGAATATATTTGTTAATGCACATGCTCTATTTTTTATTATTATATTTGTTCCTCTCGTAAGTAAATAATTGTAAGACGTGACATATTATTATAAATAATTGTAGATGAATTGTCTACCAAATTATGTTTATCATATGATAATTTACTTACACCGTTTTAGTTATCTAATTTACCAATTACGTTTTAACCACTCCATTAGGATCTTTTAAAAATACACTTGGAGACTTAATAATAAAGAAGAAGGAAATCCAGCATATATGCACTCATATATTGGTTTGTTCTATTTTTTTCTTTTGAAAATCATTACCTCATGTTGTTTTTTCCTCTCTAAAACCAATATGAAAAAACAAATGGTGCATAGAAAATAAAGCCAATAAATAAATGGCTAAAAAATGAGTTCGTTGGTAACTAATGATTTGGTTGTTAGTCTTTCAGAGAATGAATAAGAATTATTTCTTTTCTTTTCGTTACCGGAGATGGTAATTTTTTTATGAATATTATAGGTATAAGTTTATGCTAATAATGTTCACCTTTCGGTCTTAATGGTATGGTGTATTTTTTAATTATTTGTTTTATTGAAGCTATTATCATGGCAAACCTCACCAAGCTTGAATTTGTTGCCCTTGATATTTCGGGAAAGAATTATCTCCCTTGGACCCTCGATGTTGAGATTCATCTCACAGCAAACAATCTTGGAGAAACAATCAAAGAATCAAATAAGGCATCCCCGCAGGAGCGTGCCAAAGCAATGATTTTTCTCCGACATCATCTTCATGAGTGCCTAAAAGCTGAATATTTAACGGTGAAAGATCCGTTAGAACTATGGAAAATCTGAAAGAAAGGTATGACAAAAAATAAGTGATTCTCCCAAAAGCTCGCTATGAATGGATACATTTGAGATTACAAGATTTTAAATCTGTAAGCGAGTATAATTCAGCAATATTTCGGATCACATCCGAACTTAAATTATGTGGAGAAACAATTACTGATAATGATATGTTAGAGAAAACATTCTCTACATTTCATGCCTCGAATATGCTCCTGCAGCAGCAATATCGAGAGTGTGGTTTTAAGAGATATTCTGAACTAATATCATGTCTTTTAGTTGCCGAGCAAAACAATGAACTCTTGATGAAAAATCATCAATCTCGACCCACCGGTTCTGTTCCATTCCCCGAAGTGATTGAGGTTAATCATGGACACAAACGTGAGTCATTCCCTGAAGCGAATGCGACATCATTTAACCACAAACGTGGGCGTGGACGTGGGCAACACCAAGGGCGTGGTCGTGGACGTGGTCGTAATAATCGTGGTGGTCATAATTTCAAAGCAAATAATAATGGAGAAATGCTAAGGGAAATGGGATGCAACATCCTCCAAGGAAATCTGAAAATGCCTGCTTCAAATGTGGCATGACAAATCATTGGTCGCGTATATGTCGTATGCCCAAACATCTTGTTGAGCTCTATCAAGCATCACTCAAGAAGAGAGAAAGTGCTGAAATGAACTTTATTGAGAATAATCAACATAGAATGTTCATGGATACACACTTGGATGTTTCTGATTTTCTTCTAAATGATGAAAATACCGAAACATTTACCGATAAAGGAAATGCCCACCATAATATGTAGTTTTTCTTATTGTTTGATTTCCGTTCACCTAGAATTTTGGTCTTTTATCTTCCTATATATGTAATGTTTGAACCTCGAATATTTGCTTTCGACTTTATCAATATTTAAGTCTTTTAACTCTAACTCTTATATAATATATTGCTACGATAAAATCAAATTTATTATATTTTTCTTTTGTTTCATGTAGAAAGACAAAGATATGACTAATGCTATACCAAATGATGGAGACCATTGTCTAGTAGACAGTGGAACAACAAACACCATCTTGAAAAGTACAAAATACTTTTCCCAATTACATTTAGCAAAAACAAATGTCAACACAATTTCTGGCACTAGCAATTTGATTGAAGGTTCCGGAAGAACTTGTGTTTTGTTATCTAACAATACAAAATTAATAATAAGTGATGTTTTATACTCTAGTAGATCCAGAAGAAATCTACTAAGTTTTAAGGATATACGTCTTAATGATTATCACATTGAGACGGTGAACGAAGATAATATTGAGTATCTCCACATTACATCTAATGTGTCTGACCAGAAAATTGTGTTGGAAAAAATGCAAGCTCTCTCTTCTGTGTTATATAGCACATTCATAAATCCTATTGAATCAAATATGATCACTAACCATAAATTAGTCGATCCATATTTTGAAACTTGGCATGACAGATTGGGTCACCCAGGTGCTATAATGATGCGAAGAATTATTGAAAATTCAAGTGGGCACACAATGAGGAACTTGAAGATTCCTTCATCAAAGAATTTTTCATGTGCAGCATGCTCCCTTGGAAAAATGATAATAAGGCCTTCAACAAATAAAATTGAAAATGAAATGCCTACATTTTTGGAGTGAATCCAAGGAGAAATTTGTGGACCCATTACTCCTCCGTGTGGACCATTTCATTATTTTATGGTATTGATAGATGCATCAACCCGATGGTCACACATTTGCCTTTTATCAACTCGAAATGTCGCATTTGCTAGACTTCTAGCAGAATTAATCAAATTGAGAGCACATCTCCCAGATTATCCAATTAAGAAAATTCGACTTGACAATGTTGGAGAATTTACATCCCAAACGTTTAACGATTATTGCATGTCTGTTGGGATCACAAATGAGCATCATGTAGCTCATGTCCATACACAAAATGGTCTAGCTGAATCCTTGATTAAGAGATTACAATTAATTGCTAGACCATTGGTAATGAGATCTAAATTACCATCATCTGCATGGGGACATGCCATTTTGCATGTTGCTGCACTTATAAGAATAAGGCCAACTGCTTATCATAAAATACTCCCCTTTACAATTGGTCTCCGGTAGAGAACCAAATTTGTCTCATCTAAAGGTTTTTGGTTGTGCCGTTTATGTGCCAATTGCACCACCACAACGTACAAAGATGGGATCTCAAAGAAGATTGGGAATATATATTGGCTTTGAATCTCCATCAATCATAAAATATTTAGAGCCGTTAACTGGTGATATTTTCACAGGACGATTTGCTGATTGTCAATTTAATGAGAATGAATTCCCAATCTCAGGGGGAGAAAAACAAAAATTAGAAAACAAAGAAGTGACTTGGAATGCATCATCTATTCCAGACCCTCGAACAGGTCAATGTGAACTTGAAGTTCAAAAGATTATACATTTACAAAGAATTGCAAATGAGTTGCCTGATGCATTCATTGATACTAAAAGAGTCACAAAGTCACATATACCAGCTCTAAATGCACCTGCTCGGATTAATATTCCTAATGTTACAAATGAATATTATACGTCGAAAACGTGGAAGACCAATCGGTTCCAAAGATGCAAATCCACGGAAAAAGAAAGAGCAAAATAACGCAGTTGGTGATATTATTGAAACCCTGTAGAGGTGATAACACAACAACAAATGGACAATGACAAATTTCCGAAAGAGGTACATGTACCTGAAAATGAAAATGATGATGAGATCTCCATCAATTATGTGCACAATGGAAAAAGATGGAACCAAAATAGAACCATTATTGATGAAAAATTCATATACGCTATAGCAAATGATGTGATGAATGTTGAATATTGTGAGCCAAAATCAATTGAAGAGTGTCGACACAGAAAAGATTGGCCACAATGGAAAAATGCAATTCAAGAAGAACTGAACTCACTTGAGAAACGTCATGTGCTTGGACCCGTAGTTCCGACACCAAATAATGTAAAACCAGTAGGATACAATTGGGTATTTGTAATTAAAAGAAATGAGAAAAATGAAATAGTAAGATACAAGGCAAGACTTGTTGCACAAGGTTTTACACAAATACCAGGAGTTGACTATGAAGAAACATATTCACCTGTAGTGGATGCAACAACTCTTAGATTTTTTATTAGCCTTGCAATTGGAGAAAAACTTGAAATGTGACTCATGGATGTCATTACAGCTTATCTATATGGATCACTAGATAACGACATTTTCATGAAAATCCCTGAAGGATTAAAACTACCAAGCACATGCAATACAAAATCTCGAGAGATGTATTCTATAAAATTGAAAAGGTCTTTATACGGATTAAAACAATCCGGACGAATGTGGTACAATCGTCTTAGTGAAAGTCTTCTCAAAGAAGGGTTTAAAAATAATCTCATAAGTCCATGTGTTTTTATTAGAAAATCAACATCTGGCTTTGTAATTATTGTTGTATATGTTGATGACTTGAATATCATTGGGAACCAAGAGATTGAAGGAACTGCTAAATATTTGAAGAATGAATTTGAAATGAAAGACCTTGGTGTAACTAAAATTTGTCTCGGCCTGCAGATCGAGCACTTACCAAATGGAGTTTTCATTCATCAATCAAATTATATAGAGAAGACATTAAAACGTTTTAATATGGATAAAGCTCATCCATTAAGTTCTCCAATCGTTGTTCGTTCCCTTAGTGTTGAAAAAGATCATTTCCGTCCTCGAGAGAATGATGAAGACATTCTTGGTCCAGAAGTACCATATCTAAGTGTTATTGGAGCTTTAATGTATCTGACTAATAATACAAGACCTGATATTGCAATTTCAGTAAATGTATTGGCTAGATATAGTTCTGAACCAACACATAGACATTGGAACGGAATTAAACATGTATTCTGTTACCTTTGTGGAACACATGATATGGGGTTATTTTTTCAAAAGAATTTAGAGCCTAGATTAGTTGGATATGCTGATGTTGGATATTTGTCAGATCCACATAAAGCTAAATCACAAACAGGATATGTGTTTACATATGGTGGCACGGCAATTTCATGGCGATCAACGAAACAAACATTAACAGCAACATCTTCAAATCATGCAGAGTTGATTGCATTATATGCGGCTAGTCGAGAATCTGTATGGTTGAGATCAATGATCCAAAGCATACAAGAAGAATGTGGACTCGACAAAATCAAAGACCATCCAATAATTTTATACGAAGACAATACTGCATGCATTGCTCAAATAAAAGAAGGATACATCAAAGGCGATAAGACTAAACATATTTCACCAAAGTTTTTCTCGATGCACGATTTACAAAAGGATGGTGAGATAGATGTCCGTCAGATCCAATCAAGCGAGAATTTAGCAGATTTATTCACAAAGTCATTGCCTACAACAGTTTTTGAGCAACTTGTTCACAAGATAGGTGTTCATCATTTGAAAAATGTGTGTTGAAGTGAGGGGGAGCATCATACGCGCTGCACTCTTTTTTCCTTCACCAAGTTTTCATCTCATCGGGTTTTTCTTGGTAAGGTTTTTAACGAGACAGCAACCCTAGCGTATAAAGGTGATCATCCAAGGGGGAGTGTTGAGAATTCCAAAGGTTTTGTGGATGATTCATCTTCCTTAACCCCCCCCCCCCATATTTTAAGTAGGTTTTACTCTTATTAATATGATGTAATTCCATTTATTTTGGTTTTAACTCCTACTACATCATCACCCTATATATAGAGGACTATTGTACATATTTGGTAACAAGAGAAGAAATACATACCTCTCTCCCTCCCTCAATCTTTCATCTTTGGTTGTTTTGTTTTACAACACTTTTATCATTTTAAGATGTTGCGGATGTTTCAGAATTAGATTTCCAAACTTTTGAAAAACCTAGAAGTCCAATTCTAATTACTATAATTTTTAGAATTTGGAAAGTCAAGTTCTAAAAACTCATAACATGTGTTTGGATATGTCTTTTGTTAGAGAGTTTCTCCCAAGAAGTTGTATTGTAAATGTCAGAGTTTGTCATTCAGCTTCTTCACTATGTATTGTAGATGCACATGTAAAATAATCAACAACCAAAAAAAATTGGGTTATAGCACATGTAACGGGGACAAAACATATATTTTACTTAGGCATGTCAATCGTGTCGTGTACGTGTCTTATCGTGTCGTGTATGGTCAGATGATAACATGTATTGGGTATACATGAACCCGACACGATAAGAAATCGTGTACACGAACCTAGACACGAACACGACACGTTAATTATCGTGTATACACGACACGATTTGTACACGAATTCTTATCGTGTTGTGTAACACGATACACGATAATACACGAATAGACACGAATAGTACCTGTATACACGATAAGTACCTGGAAACACGAAAAGTAGCTACATACACAATACATACCTACATACACGATAAAAACCTAACACACAATAAACACACGCATACATAAATAGCCACGATAATACTTGTATACAGTTCAAAATGAAGAATGGTACAAAATCATCCGAATCAAACTGAAAAAATATATACTGAAATTCTTTTTAGCTCAACAGTCAACACACGTAATACACACTTTTGGAGTTTCAAGTGGATCAAATAATGGACCCGATTGTTACACTGACGAAGCCAAAAGTTCTGGGATATCCAACGGGAGAACAACCTGTGGTAGACATAAGGAGAGCATTAGCCTTAAGTAAACACTAGTCAAACTCAGACATGCTTCAAGGACAAACTTATATGCATTATGAGTTTTTCATCAAGATCTTTTGATTTGATTTTTATAATTCAAATCCATTGAATTTAATAGCTAAATAAGATCTTCATTTGTGATTCATGGCATGCCTACCTTTTCCAAGATATATCTGTCTCATATCCTTACTGTAATTTCACTTTGCAGTTTGAACTATTTAGAATCTCTCTCATGCATTCTAATCTTTTCAGCATGTCATATGTAGCAATACCAATGATGCTATCAATTAAAATTTAAAGCAAAGGGTATAATACCAACCTAACATTTGTATCTTTAGCCTCCCCACAAAGAGATTTCTGCAGAAACAAAAATAACAAAAAATAAATATCTTTGATCCTGAAAGCCCTCAAATCATTTTATCGAAGACAAACAAAGAACAAAACTAACTAAATTTCTTAACATGCCAACACATGACACGAGAATCATAGACAATTTCCCTTTACTAACGACATCAACTAAGTCAAAATCGAGCTTTCTAAGCATAAACTATGGTTGCTTCCTGTTGGTTGCTTTCTGTCCCAAAAACCATATTATGTGGAAGTGTGTCCAGCAGGATCACGATATCTGATTACTAAAACAGTACTTCATCAACAGACTCAAATGATCCTCCAAATGATCTCTAAACACAATAATATATTAACATAGCATCACTTAGCAAGACAAATTGGTTAACTTGTGGTCACATAAAAGAGAACATTCAGAAACATCAACAAACGTTCCATTTGAAAACCATCTTGTGATCATTCACAATAAAAACTGAAACTCCAACACATACTTGTGATCATCCCAATCCACCACCACGGCTCGTACAAGTACGAATACCCTCCAGATCCTGCATAAATCACACAAAACAATACAAAATGAGAACTAACATGAACAATTAATCCAAAACACAAAAAACCAACAAACTAAACATGAAGAATCAACCAAAACACCCCAAATAAAAAACCCTCCATACTTCCCTCTCCACCATCCCTTCCATCGCTCCAAACAGACTCACCTCTCTCAAAACAAACAAACAAACAAACAAACACCACCAACTTCTTCCTCTCGAAATCAACACACAAAAGAAGAAAATACACAATAGAATCCAATAGTAGTACCTTGTCAATGATATAGAGGCAGCTTTGCTACGAGAGAAGGTGGAGACGATGAGGAGAAGAGGCGGACACGAGGAGGCGCGACGGGAGGAGACACGATTGGAGGTAGTGGAGGCGGCACAACCGCATGGGATAAGGTTAGGGTTGTCCTGGGGAAGAAAAAAGGTTTATATACCACTTGGTAAATTGTATAACAATAACATACTTTTACATATTACATATTACTTTTACATGTTACGTGGATCTCGTGTCTATCATGTATTGTGTACACCTGATATACACGATTCATTATCGTGTAATTCGTGTATGGACCATTATACCCGAACCCGACCCAATAAGGATTCGTGTATCGTGTCGTGTATGCTTATCATGTATTCGTGTACAGGTTCTTATACCCATACACTAAATTATCGTGTCGTGTCCGTGTCGTGTTATCGTGTCGTGTCTGATTTTGACAGGTCTAATTTGACTTGTGGTTTCTCAATAACCGCATAAAAAAGTGTAATTGTGGGGGGGGGGGGGGGGGGGGGGCAAGTATGAAAAGCTGACTCTCCCACTTTTGTTGTTTTGATGTTTGTACCCTAGTTAGTGGGCAAAATTGGATGGAAAGCTTCTAAAAAATTTAATGAACTTCTAAGAACTCGATGTGTTAGGGTGCAACAAATTTTGGTCATTTTTAGTTGCAACAAACATGAAACGCCAAATTGTATACAAGTTCATGCAACTACGCCCCCTACCAATGACTCCGCTGGTAAGGCTTCATCGCTTCGTGAGGTCACTGATTCAAATCTCACTGGTGCCTCATAATCCTTATGTGTCGAGTGGAGCTAAGTTTAGACCGAGGATAATAAATGGAGTAGGTTCCACGAGCCTCGGGATTTGTTGCATGCCCGGTGTCCAAAGACGGTGATTGAGTGAGTTTCCCGGTCACCAAAAAAAATAAAAATAAAAAATAAAGTTAACACAACTACAATTAGTTTGTTGTGGACTTGGGTCCTTTGGTAGAGAGAGAAACCCCAATCTCCAAAGCCAACTTTGGAAAATGGGAGGGCGACGTTGCATCTCCCTCCTCTCTCCTTGCAACTTCATGTACATTTTCGGGAACCATTTTGCTTTCCTTCAGCTACACACCAAGATGCCTTATCTCCTTAGAATCCATTTCGTCTTGTTCTATCGTGGAGATGAGATGGTCAGGCCGGACCAAATGTGGATATTGGTTGATGATGAAGTGGATTTGGACCATTGGTGTCATTTTGGGTGTTCTAGTGCTTTCTCATATTGTGTTTCTTTGTTTTATCTTTGTTTCTTTTTATTGTCGTTGTTGATGTCGTTTTAGTGTTGTAATCCCAAGTTTTTATTGGGTTGTTTTTTTTCATTTTTGGGGGTTAGTAACTTTGTTTTGTTGCGTTGTACTTGTCATTTGCTTATTATAGTCAGTTTGAAGATCGAAGTCATTTAAAGCAAGATGCTATTTTGACATGAGAAGCCACAGTGGAAAAGGCATAAAGAGAAGGAGAAGTCGAGGAATATAATGAAGACAAAATAAATAAATGAAGATGATGAAAATAAGAAGAGGCTGAAGAAGTAGACGAAGAAGAGGAACAAGGAGAAAAAATGGATAGAGAAGGACGGAGAAGACCACTCTTCACACTTGAAATATGTAATGTTTTCTGTATTAATTAGATAGTGTGATATGTTGATATTCTGGTGGCTTAGTTGAGGACTTGAGGTTGAATTGAGTAATGAGTTGGTGTGTTGGGTGGTTTTATTAAACTAGAGAGGCCTAGGTTACATGTACGTTAATATGCAGGGTGAATGGGTTTTGTGCCACCAGTATGGACCTAAATTGGTCACGTGCGCCCTTATTCTCGTAATTAGTCGACCTATATTGGATCTCAAATTGTTTACTTGTATACACATCTATGGTTTGTAGGGTCCACCCAGTTACTGTTTCTATTAAAAAAATTACAAACTACAACTTATAAAATAATAAATATACTGATGTCAATAACAAAAAAATTAAAATAAAAAACATAAAATCTCAAACACCTCCCTCTTTCAGCCATCTCTCTTTCCACCCTCCTGTTGGATTTTGTGTATTATACTTGTATATATATATTTCAAATTTTACAAGCAATTAGAATCTGTTTTCATATTTTCCAACAATTTTATATACCTATTTCCTAATTGTATTTCAATATATATAATTAACTATTTAATATTGAAATACATGGATTAAATCATACCTAGGGGATTATCAAATCTCTCTTACCAATCGGAAGTCGGGTTGCATGTCAGATCGTCTCGGGATTACCCCCAAGTGTTTACCAAATTCTAAACAAGATTAAATAGATCGAAACTAGTCAATCAATCTCTAATACGAAATTAGAATCTAGCTAATAACTCATTCTATGCTTCAAAGAAATTAATCTCTAACACACAATTATAAGTAAGAGAATTTTGGATGGAATAATGAAGAAAATTGGAGAGAGAATAATTTTGCATTCATGTAAACAAGAAGGAATGGAGGATGTGCATATTTATTGGGTTTTCTCTAACCCACATCATATGCAAATCACTTACACGTGATCCATTGTCAATCTCTTCACTAAACCACATCATGTCCAAACCACTTTGCACATGATCTCTTGTTTATTTTGTCACGTCATAATCACATTACTACCTTTGAGAGATGTGGATTAAATCTAGTCATTAATCAGCAAAAAATCTATTATTAATATATGCAAAAATATGGGCAAACGGTTGTACTGTTTTTACTTTACCAAATTTTGGATTAATATCCAACAAATTTGTGGTTTTGGAGTTTTAACAAATTCATATGTTATAATGTTACAGATCACATTATATTATGTGATATATTATCATATATAATGTCAAACATTATACAACATAATATATACATATCTCATCCATCATACAAATTTATCTGATATTCTAATCATGTCATTATTACAACATATTAATTTTATTATTTTATCACATGTATATTATTTCATAACACATGAAACTTAATACATCATATAAAATATAAAATCACATCTCTTATTTTCCAGTTTTGTGGTGTGACCTATAGGAGGATGTAAGTTATGTTGACAATGATATTAAACATTTAATATCATAAACTATAAGTGGTATCTAGCTACACATTATAGTTACCCAAATAACAAAGATGCTTTGTTCACTCGAACTAAACACGATTCATTTAGTGATATGTAATATATCACTTGCCTCATGATATTATGAATATTATACAAAGTAGAAATGTGTCATATTCGTATTATATATTCATTTCTTGATTTCTCAAGCAAATTATAAATATGTAACTATACATAAGTTACATTGTGCACATTATAATTTTGTTTTATCAAGTGAGTCATCAATATCATTACTCAAGTCAAGATAGACAATGATAATCTTTTGACATATCATCTTTTCCAGCACAAGTCATGTATAACCAACTATTATTTTTATCACTATACGTAGTGATAATTTTTTATAATAATCAAATCATACACTTCTCATGTGAAAAAATTTAAGTATCATATCTTAGGATTCAAGACACAATGAAACATTAATGATACAAATACAATTCAATAATGTTTCATTTGTTAGGTCAATTCAATATATGAAATAAACATTTTATATTTCATATAGTCATGTTGTTAAAATACTTGTAGAGATACAATACATTTTAACCAACATGACAATCTTAACTCGGTAATCAGTGTCTCATGTTAATCACCATGATTGTGAATTACGCTTTAATTTATGTAAATCATTATCTTTTAGAGTTCTACGATTAAGAACCAAGAGCCTCTTCCTTGACTCTTCTAAAATACGAATACATTAATCAAGGAATAAAATATTTATACATTTAATTCATAATAAAGACATATAAAAGTAAACTCTTAGAACACATTCCTTTCACTTCATTCTCTCTCTTTCCACCCTCCTCTCTCTCTCTCAAACCCTATTCTCCTCATTCCTCTCTTTCTTTCTCCTAAATCTCCTTTTCCACGCTCTCAAACTCTGTCCTCACTCCTTAATGTCATAAACCAAACTCCTTAATGTCGTAAACCATATCATCATGCTTCTCCTCATCAAAAAGCTCAATGCCATGAAACTGTAGGATTTCATGTTTAATTATACATATATATTTTTTCGAATTTTCATGTACAATAAGGATCTATTACAATTTTCTTCGATTTATTTATGCATGCATCGGTTTGTTTTAACAACTAGTTTCAAAAACTTATTGAAACAAACACAAAGGGACTCCGAAATTCATACCTAGAAGTTCTCAAAAACTTCTTGACGTTTCAGAGACGTTGAGGAAGCCAATCTTCGCTTCTCGTTGCGCCGGATGCCTCCGAGTGTTCACCGAAACCCTAAACAAGGTTGGAGAGAAATGAGCTAGCCAATCGATCTCCAAACAAGCTTAGAATCTAGCTACAAACCCCTTCCTTAGCCTCTGAGATTTCTCCTTCCAAAGACTTAGAAAACTAAGAGAATTTTCGTGGGTTTTTGTGGTGAATTAAGAGAGCAAATAATTATTGAATTGTGTAACCCAATTAGGGAGAATAAGGACATATTTATAGGTTCCAATCTTACTCTTAATCATGGCTATTCTTTAGCCACGTTTTTCTTTACATTTTCTCTCATAAATTAATTCCTTCATGTATTACATGCACCCACAAAACGTTTGACCAAGTTTGGAGCTAATCCAACCATCAATCAAATTAATCTCTTAATAATCAAAGGCAGAAAATCAATCGCTGTTCGGTTGACCGAGACCCATTCGGTTAACCGAATATGTCACGATTGGTTGACCGAGTACTAGACGGATGACCGATTCTTAAAGGGAAAAATTCTCCTTAACCGATCGGACGAATTCTCGTCTAAGACCGAGTGCCATTCGGTTAACCGAAAATATCGGAACTTAACATTATTCGGTCGACCGATTATGGTTCGGTACACCGTACCAAAGTTCCAGACACTTTGGTCAAGTTCGGTCAATCAAATATGACTATCCGTTCCATGTTCGGTTGACCGATCCACAGATCCTTCGGTCGACCGAACCTCAACGGATTACCGAACTTTTACCCGATTTTGCCTTTTTCAAATTTTAGATTTATTTCCAACAAAATTTGAACTTGAGGGGGTTTTAGCAAATTCACAACTTATGCAATATATTATCCTATGCAACAATAAATTATTGCACCCCATAATATATGCATCTCATATGAATTTATCATGATTCTAATTATGTTATATATAACATGATTGATTTTACTTGTTCACCACATGTGTCATATTTTCTATAAGAAACCTGACACATCATATGAACCAAAAATCAAGCTTCTTGTTTCCCGGTTTCTTGCGGTGTGACCTATGGGAGGATCTAGACTAAGTTGGCAGTGATATTAAGAGCTTAATATCACAAGCTATAAGCGGTATCTAGCTACACATTATAGCTCCCAATTAGTTAGATGTCTTAATTCCACTCGAACCAAAACCCGATCTATTTAGTGATGGAGTGCACCACTTGTGTCCGTCCCTTGCCTCATGATATTAAGAATGCACACAAAGTAGTATTGTGTCATCTTTGTATTAGTATTCATTTCTTGATCTCTTTAAGCTAGTTATAAATATGTGACTTAACTCAAATCACATTGTGCACATTATAACTTTGCTTTATCAAGGGGCCCACTAATATCATCACTCAATTAAGAGGGGCAATGATAATCTTTTGACTAACTATCTTCTCCAACGAAAGTTATACTTAACCAACCAATGCCTTTACACTACACTGATCGATAGTTCAAGACACTGATCTAATTAAGTATTCCTTAAGTGATCAGATATAAGTCTCATATCAAAGGACCAAAGACACAGTAAAATATTAATGACACAGAAACACATTTCTATAATATTTTACTTATTAGGTCTATTCAGTATACAAAAGTAATATTTTCCTCTTTTGCATACCCGTGTTGTCACTCACTTGTAGAGCTACAATGATCTATGACCAACACGACAATCTTAACTCGGTAATTAATGTTCCATGTTAATTACCATGATTGCGAATATCTTTTGTTTTATGTAAATCAATATCTTTTAGAGCTCTACGGTTAAGGACCAAGAGTCTCTTCCTTAACACTTCTAAAAGACGAATAACATAAACAAGGAACAAAATGATTTCTCATTCAATTCATAATAATTGACATTTAAAAGTAAAACTTTTAGAACACATTCCCTTCGATCTCCCACTTGTTATCAAAGTTTTCTTTCACATACATTCTCAATGTATAAAACATTAATAACTAGGGTAACCTTCCTAAATCACCTATCAAGCCAATCCACATGGATCCTCGGATCCATGGACTCGAAATATATTTCGTCTCTTAGCTTGGTATTAAGGTTTGTTGAATGGATCAGTTGTGTCACTGTTGTATCCACCTATTCATTTATTTTGTCTTTCGTTGGTGGTTGAGTTAGCTGTAGTGATATTACTCCTAACTACACTAGCTCATACCTCCACCTTTGATAATGATGACGCATCATCACTCCAACCTCTTATTGTCTAAAATTCCTATAAGAATTGCATCAAAACAGCCCTCGGCTATTTTCTCCTTTGTCTTCCATAAACAAGAACCTTATCTTTAGTCCGATTAAGGTACTTCAGAATATTCTTGACCGCAATCCTACGATTAGGACTTGCGTTGGATTGGTGACCACTTGTCACGTTTAGAGCATACGAGATATTGAGTCTTGTGCAAGTCATTGTGTACATGGTCCTTCCTTTTGCCGAAGCATAAGGGATACCTTCATGTACTCCAAGTCTTTGTGTGATTGAGCACATTGAGACTTCTTGAGTTGCACACCTATACTCATACTTATTGGCATATTGTCCATATCAGAATTGTTCACCCTGAACATTTCCAAAGACCTTGTCAATGTATGCACGTTGACCGAAGCCAATGAGTCTACAGGATGTATCTCAATGTATCTTGATTCTCAAGATGTGTTGAGCCTCATCCTTTTCTTTTCATTGAATACACTGATTTCAACGAAATTTCTCGTTTGCTAATGCAAAGGTATATGATTGCTCATGAGCAATATGTCATCGACATATAAGATCAGAAGTACTACATGGCTCCCACTAATCTCCTTGTATATACAAGGTACTCCTTTACTTTGAATGAAGTGAATTTTCTTCACCTCTTCGTCAAAGCATTTGTTCCAACTCCTCGATGCATGCTTCAATCCATAAATGGATTCTCGAAACTTGCATTTCTTCTCGCTATTATTTGGATCATCAAAACCTTGAGGTTGTACCATGTACATATCCTCCTCCAAGTTCCTGTTTAAGGAACGTCATTTTGATATCCATCTTCCATATCCCACAATTGTGAAATGCGGTAATAGTGAGCATAATCCGAATAGATTTTAATATGGCAACTTCTCAAAAATTTCATCAAAGTCAATTTCTTGAATTTGAGTATAACTTTTGCTACAAGCCTTGCTTTGTAGGTTGTCAAGTTACTATCCATGTCTATCTTCCTCCTAAAAGCTCATTTATACCAAATGATATTTTCTCTTGAGGAAGACTAATCAAGTTTCATACTTGATTATCATACATGGATTCTACTTCGGATTCCATGGCTTTTAACCATAGTTTGGAGTCTTTTCTATTGCTTCTCGGAAGGTCGATGGATCTTTGGTATCTAATACCATGATCTCATGAAGTCCCAAATACTTATTGGGTTTCTTCCTTTCCCTCATTGACCTTCTTAGTTCTTTTGGTTCTTCTCGTGTCTCTCGAGCTTCTTCCACAATTTCTTGAGGAATAGTTTCATGTTCGACTCTCGAACGCACACTAGGTGAGGATGATTGAGATTCTCTCACAATTTCTTGTAAGGATCTCTCGCTCACGCTCCCACTAACCAAATGAATCTCGGCTGGGCCTTCATGATCTTGAATGCAACATTCACATCATGATCTTGTAGAGTATCTTGAGTTTTCTCAAGCTCAACTCTACTCCCACTACTTTTCTCTCTTTTCCAGAAATTCCAGAAAAACATATCTCTCTCTACAATCTTTCGATTGGAGGTGATATATCAAAAGTAGTATCCTCTTGTCATACGAGGATAACCTATAAAGAAGCACTTAATCCGTTTTTGGTTGAAGTTTGGTCGACATCAATTTCTCGACGTAGACCTCACAACCCCAAATCTTGAGAAAGTTGAGCTTAGGTGTCTTTCAACTCCATAGCTCATAAACCATTTTCTCCACGGATTTGGATGGAACATTATTTAGTGAGTTTGTCATTATTTGTAGTGCATAATTCCAAAAGTAAATCGGCAATTTAAATTGACTCATTATTGATCGAACCATGTTGAGCAATATACTATTCCTACTTTAGGAATGAGTCAAATTAGGTATCCTAAGCACTCACCCCTACGAACCGTTCATAGAGACTCGATATTCTTGTTGAGTCGGTTCATTACTTCATCCTCGAATTCCTTGAACTTGTCAAAGAATTCACTTTTGCTTCCCATTAGACAAATATAGTCATAATGACTATAGTTGTCCGTGAACAAAATGAAGTACCTTAAACCGTCTCTTGCACTTGTACTTATCGGACCACATACATTAGAATGTATCATATCCAATTAGTTATTCGTTTTCGTTCCTTTCTTCTTGAAAGGTCTCTTGGTCATTTATTTGACCAATCCGATAGTGCTACAAGATTGTATCATTCACGTGAGTTATCTTAGTTTCTCTTTTGTTATTGTTTGTTTGAGTTTGTTTATTATTTATTTCAAGCAAATAGAAATCATTCTATATGAATGTATTTGCATAGAAAATTCCATTCTTCGATATAGACAAGCAAGAATTAAAAATATATATTAAGTTATCCATATCCAAAACATGATACAGAATAGTTCTTGCTAATCGAAGGTACATAACAAACATTCTACAAAGCATAAATTTAAATCACTAGACTATTGAAGTTCCATAGAATCTTGTACAATCGCAGCGATGCTTGTACTATTTCCAATCTTCAATATCATCTCGTTCTCCACGAGTTCCTTCCTATCCTTCAATAGCTGCACATCAAAATTATGTGAGCACAAGATCCGGTAACCATTACCAAATCAAGGATAGAGGTGATTAAATTTATCTCAATAACAAACATACCTATGGCGCTTCTCGGGCGCCTACGTTCAATCATCCCATTTTCAAGGTCTTCCTTGTACTTGGGGCAATTCGGTCGGATGTGTCCCTTTTCACCGCAGTGAAAGCACTCCGTGTTGGGAGTTGGAGATTTGAAAGATTTCCCCCTTGAGGCACTCCCATGAGTACCTCCTACTCCCTTGCTCTTGATTGACGTATCTTTGGTAAATTTGCCTTTACCTTTGTTGATCTTTTTGCTCCTTTCATGGACGGCTAGGACGTGATTGTCCTGACCTTTGCCCATGTCAACTTCAGCCGTTTTGAGAGCGTTGTGAAGCTCCTCAAGACTCACCCCTTTTTCACGCACATGATAGTGCATCACAAAGTCCTTGAAGGACGGGGCTAGAGAGCCAAGAATCAGATCTTCGGCAATGTCCTCGGGCATTGGAGAAGAGAGCTTCGACAATTTCTCAAGGTATCCTTGCATCGTGAGAAAATGCATAGATACCGATGTTCCCTCCGCCATATGGCACCTTGTGAGTGTGATGGTGGTCTTATAGCGCTCCTTTCGGGCACTATCCATGAACATCTTTGTTAAAGCCTCCATGGTCTTCTTGGGTTTTGAATCCAAGTATTTCGCTTGAAGCGAGTCACCCATGGATGCCAACATTAGACCGTGAACTTGGTTCTCTTGGTCTTCCCACTTGGCTATCGCCTCCTTCTCATTATTGGTTGTCTTCTCATTCAATTTTGGGATTTCACCATCCAAAATATGAGATAGTTTTTCAAACCTCAACACGATGTTAAGATTGAGTTGCCATTTCATGAAGTTTGAGCCATCATTTTGCAAAAGATTCTTTTCGATCATAGATCGCACAATTGGTTGGATATTAGACATTTCTACAAAATAAATTATACAGGTTTTAATGCCAATTTTATGTTTTAATACACATGCATACATATATCGAATATATAAATGTAAATGTTGCAAATAAAAGTTTTGCCCATAAATGCAACAATCCAAGATCCCATCAATTGTAATATAGACTAGCTAAGGGCTATCGAATACATTACAATATCAAGGTAAGAAAACATTTTCTAATCACAACCTTTTTGAATTTTAGCAACATTTAGCATCTTCAAACTCTTGTGACTCTTGTCGTTTTAATTATGAGGGAATACGACCTATCCTCGTAAGAAAAACTTTTTCCCAAAACCGAGCGAGGGCTCTAGGTAATGTTAAGAAAACTTATTTTCATTTGATACGAGATACGTTTATCTATTGTATTCACAACTAAACATACTTGGGGTTCACTAGGGTGAAACACACCTCATATATTTAATTGTGACACAACAACAGACAACCTTTATATCTCCCACTATTCCCAAAGATAGAGGGAGCTATCTCCCGCTAAGGGCGAGCAGAGTATCCCTCGACCAATGGCTGCAAGTGGATGAAATAAGAAGGAAATTTATTCTTAATTTTTGTTGGACAATTTCATATATTTACATGTGATTTAGAATTTTAGGTTATCATGTATATTAATATTCATACACATCCTAACATTCACCACATTCATCACATGCATAGAAGAAATTAAAAACCAGAAATTAAACATTCACACAATCCACATCGTGTGAGTTTATATGTTCCCTTCGATCCTTGATCCCCGATCCTCGATCCTCGATCGATGCGCTACAGCGGCGACTTCCTCTTGCACCGGAGATGTAGATTTTACAGAAAATAAATATGCTCCTCACATTCGATAAAAACAAACTAGTGCAAGTCCTATGTAAAAACCTCTCACATGCAAATGCAATTCTAAAGATAGAAAATAGAGAATATGGCTTTTACAGACATAAGCCTCTGTATAATAATAATTACATACATTTGTAGTGTCTGATTTGGAACATATAAACTCACAATCCTGCAAAGCAACTCAAGCATCCATGCACGCAATTGCTATAAACTACATAATCTAATTTATCAATCATCCAGAATTCTCAACAATTCTTGGAAAAATATTTTGAAATCCATTAAAAACATTTTTCATTCATCCATAGTTCAAAACTATTTTTGAACCGCTGTCCATCCAATTTCCAATGGAAAGATGAACTGCAGTTTTTCGGTTTTGTTGATTCTCTTACAAAATAATTGTTTTTAAATAAAACGAAATTATTGTAAGTTGGACTAATGTCTTAATCCTAATTCCAATAATCACATGGCATGTTTTAAAACTCTTAAAACATTCAGACGAATTATTATGGAGAATTATATCAACAAAACATCCATACACCGAAAAACCGGTAAAACCGAATTGTTTAAATCCTAGATGGCAAACTAAATTCGTTTACAACCATAAATCATAAGAAAATTGAACCCTAAGCTCTGATACCACTGTAGGATTTCATGTTTAATTATACATATATATTTTTCGAATTTTCATGTATAATAAGGATCTATTACAATTTTCTTCGATTTATTTATGCATGCATCGGTTTGTTTTAACAACTAGTTTCAAAAACTTATTGAAACAAACACAAAGGGACTCCGAAATTCATACCTAGAAGTTCTCAAAAACTTCTTGATGTTTCAAAGACGTTGAGGAAGCCAATCTTCGCTTCTCGTTGCGCCGGATGCCTCCGAGTGTTCACCGAAACCCTAAACAAGGTTGGAGAGAAAGGAGCTAGCCAATCGATCTCCAAACAAGCTTAGAATCTAGCCACAAACCCCTTCCTTAGCCTCTGAGATTTCTCCTTCCAAAGACTTAGAAAACTAAGAGAATTTTCGTGGGTTTTTGTGGTGAATTAAGAGAGAAAATAATTATTGAATTGTGTAACCCAATTAGGGAGAATAAGGACCTATTTATAGGTTCCAATCTTACTCTTAATCATGGCTATTCTTTAGCCACGTTTTTCTTTACATTTTCTCTCATAAATTAATTCCTTCATGTATTACATGCACCCACAAAACGTTTGACCAAGTTTGGAGCTAATCCAACCATCAATCAAATTAATCTCTTAATAATCAAAGGCAGAAAATCAATCGCTGTTCGGTTGACCGAGACCCATTCGGTTAACCGAATATGTCACGATTGGTTGACCGAGTACTAGACGGATGACCGATTCTTAAAGGGAAAAACCCCTCCAAATTAATCCACCTTCTTCATCGCCACCTCCTCTGCCAATTAAAGAGCACAATCCGATCCTTCTCCATCTGGAGCTCCGACTTGGTTTGTTCTTTCCCTCCGAAGAACAATTGGTTTAGGATTAGCCTAAGATCCTAACCATCGTCGTCGTGGAAGAGCATAACTGGAAGAGGGTTGGCGGCCAGTGGAAGGCGGAGGAGGTGGCGGAGAAAAGGGTGAAGTTGTCACCGTGGAAGGCGAGGAGAACTGGAAGAGGGGTTGGCAAGGTTGGGAGCTAGAGCGGCCTAGAGGCGAAGAAAGGTGGGGTCGAGGTGGGCGGTGTTGAGGGTTAAGGTTCCGTCTGGGTTTGGGACTATGTTGAGGAGAGAGAGTGGAGCGAGAAGAAGAGAGTTTGAGAGAGAGAGAGAGGAGAGAGTGAGGGTGATAAAAGGAGAGAAAGGGCGGTAAGAGAGTGTGTTTAGAATTTTATGTTTATTTTTACTAGTTGTACAAAACCAATTCACCATAATATTTACATACATATGCAGATCAAGCTAGAAAATCTGGAAGTAGGTGCGAACAAAAAATACATCACTTCCATGGTAGTCTTTTTTGTTGGCCAAGGCAACATCAACAACCACATTCGCAACGACCTCCAAAACAACTACTTGCAACCAATTCACTATCATGGACACCTCCAGCCTTGTCTGTTAATACCTAATCTAATTTTAAGTGGTTAATCATGTTTTGGAGGCATTTAAGAATTGTGGATTATTCTTTTGGTTTAGTGTGGCTTAAGCTTGCATAGTGGTGAGGTTTTGGTGCAAAATTTGCTTTGACTTTAGAGAGGTATGGTGTGCATGACCCCCCACCGGGTAGCCGAGCCGGTGAAGACCCATGGAATATGAGGTCAGTGGTTTGAGTCTCCTCAGGTGTCTCTCTCCACTTTTATGGTGAGTGGGTTTGGTTCTGCCCACGAACCCTGGGGTTTGTAACTTGACCAGCGTCCAAATGGCAGTGGTTTTACCCAGTCACCAAAAAAGGGTATGGTGTGCATGTGGGGAGTAAGTGTGGGCATACATAGAGGGTGTGGGTAGGGTGAGGGAGGCATGGGTGGCTATGCTTGTGTTGGTGGGTGTTCTTTGTTGGAGAGAAAAACACACAACACTCTCGCTCACCTCCACTCCAACCTTTCTTTCCTCTCACCCCCATCTCCATCTCTCCCTCTTCACCTCACACTGTCGGAGGTGGCTATCGTAGTTGCGATCAGCAGTGGTGGACGACAATGCAAGAAGGAGACACGGCTTGGAGCGTGGGCGGGTGGCGGCTTGGTCGGCCACCAGTGTTGCCGGATTTTGTGTGGACCGCTAGAAAACACTGTTTGGACTGCTAGACAACACGGCTGGACATGACTGCTAGACGACACTGATGGACAACGTTGTTGGAATAGTGGGCTATTGGATTGCTGCACAACGCTACAGGAATGACGAATTGATGGACTACAGGACATCACTGCTGGTGTGCGGCCAAGCGTTGCTTGGTGCAACATGTGAGGCACGAGCGGGCGTATAGCGAGCAAGGCGACATCGTTGACGTGAGAGCCATTTGTCAAAATGTTTCCTCGAAAATTTGTGTCCTCACTTCATGTGTGAGTCAGGAAGTGATGGTAGGTGCAATGATTGTGCCTGCACAATGACCGTCGAGAGAAAGTGTGGATGCTTGGCGCACATGTCACTGTAGGATTTCGTGTCCCCATGTATGTATATATTTAAAAAACTTAATACATCATACAAGATTGTTTTCATATTTTCAGCAATTTTATGTACATCTATTTGTGTTTTATTCTAATAACATATAACATACATTTATTAAAATAATCCACAAAGATAGAATCATACATAAAGGTTCTCTAAAACCTTTTTGATGATCCGGAGTCGCGTTGCACGCTGAATCGTTCACGGAATTGTCTCCGAGTGTTCACGAAACTCTAAACAAAGTTAGAGAGAAATGAGTTAACCAATCAATCTCTAACAAAGTTTAGAATCAAGCTAATTACCCCTCTTTAAGCTCCTGAGAATCTTATCTCTAAAACTTAATTTTACTAAGAGATTTTCGTGATGATTAAGGAGAGATTAATGAGAAAAAGATTTTTGCATTAGTCTCTAAACAAGTAGGAATAAGTGCTCTTTTATAGGCTCTCAAAACATCTTTATCAAGAGCTATTATTTAGCCATGATCCCTTATTTTTCTCTCCTAAAATTAATCTCTAAATTCCACATAATCACCCACAAAAACGTTTTAATTAAATCTGGAATTATTCCACCCATGATTTATTTAATCTCTTAATAATTTAGGTAGAATCGTTCTTGTTCGGTAGACCGAGTATTATTCGGTCAACTGAACCATTCAGTTATAACACGTGTTCGGTGCACCGTGAGCTAGACGGTCGACCGATACTTTATAAGAAAAATTCTCTGGAAGAATTCAGACGAACCACGTCTTTTAATCGGTCTACCTTTGACCCACCAAAATTGCTCCAGGGACATAGTCATCGGATGACCGGGTCACCTTCGGTCTACCGAAAATACTATTTCTCGGTTGACCGTGCACACTCGGTTAACCGAACTCGATTGTCCAGGCACTCCAGACAATTTCGGTCAACCAATGGCGTTTACATGTTCCCTATTCGGTTAACCGATCCGAAGATACCCCAGTCGACCGAACCATGAACGGTTCACCGTGTTTGACCCCGATTTTACCTTTGTCAAATTTTGGATTTATTTCCAACAAAATTTGATCTTTTGGGGTTTTTAGCAATTCACATCCTATATATATCATCATATGTAAAATTAAATTATTACACCCCATAATATATACCTCATATGAATTTATTATGATTCTAATTATGTCAATTCTCATGACATATTGATTTTAATTAATTCACCACATGTGTCCTATTTTCACATGAAACCCGACACATCATATGAATCTTAAAATCAACCCTCTTGTTTCCCAGTTTTGTGGTGTGACCTATAGGAGGATCTAAGCCAAATTGGCAGTGATATTAAACACTTAATATCTCAGACTATAAGCGGTATCTAGCTACACATTATAGTCACCCAATTAGCATAGATGTCTTTGTTCAACCCGAACCAAAACATGATCCATTTAGTGATGTAAGTGCACCACTTGTGTCCGTCCCTTGCCTCATGATATTAAGAATATATACAAAGTAGAAATGTGTCACCTTTGTATTATATTCATTTCTTGATCTCTCTAAGCTAATTATAATTATGTGACTTAACTCAAGTCACATTGTGCACATTAGAATTTTGCTTTATCAAGGGGCCCACTAATATCATCACTCAATTAAGAGAGATAATGATAATCGTTTGACTAGCTATCTTTTCCAGCACAAGTCATGTTCAACCAACTATTGCCGTTATCACTACACTCATTGGTAGCTTTTGACAATAATCAAATTAAACACTTCTTGAGTGAAAAGATATAAGTCTCATATCTTAGGATCCAAGACACAGTAAAACATTAATGACACGAAACACAATTCCATAATGTTTTACTTGTTAGGTCTATTCAATATATAAAAGTAATCTTTTCCTCTTTTATATACTCGTGTCGTCAATTATTTGTAGAGCTACAACAATCGATAACCAATACGACAATCTTATCTCGGTAATTAATGTTCCATGTTAATTTCCATGTAAACCATTATCTTTTAGAGCTCTACGGTTAATGACCAAGCGCCTCTTCCTTAACACTTTTAAAAGACGAATACTATAATCAATGAACAAAATGTTTGTACATTCAATTCATAATAATTGACATATAAAAGTAAAACTTTTAGAACACATTCATTTCAATCTTTGTGTCGTTGATCTTTTAGTATGACATGTTGCATTTCATTGAGTCACCATATGTAGTTGACCTGATGGACCACTGATCCCATTGCATTGATAGTTGCACAACTCCACTGAGCAAGATGACCGTTCAGACCTTGGTTCAGTAGAGATGATTGTCTAGGCTGTGGCACAGCTCGACGGATATGATCAACCAGAGAGACGACTCTAGCAGATGTTATGACATGAGGACCACGACATCAGATTTGTATCTATGACTCAGAAGTATGTGCGACCATCACTGAACCCTCATGTTAGAATAGTTGTGAGTAAGGGTGTGTCACGTACTCTCCGTAAGACCGCATGTGCTTACGGTGGGTGCCCCGGGTAGCCCGATGTTATTTGTGGGACTTTTGCCTTTATGCCTCGGGGTTGGAGAATGTTTTCCATGTTCTTACGATTATGTCATGTGATACTCGTATGATAGGATCATTGCACTGTATATTCATATTACTATTGCATTTTAGGACCTTAATAGGTGTTGAGTGGGAAGCGACAAATGACGAATGTACACCCAGAGTGGATCATCCAGTCTTATCTTTAGGTTATTGTCTTTATATGTATTATGTCATTTCCTCGTCATTGATGTAATTAGACTTTGAATCTTCATTGTAATGATCTTAATTTTAGTATTCTATGAGTAATTTCTATGTTCATTCTCGTCTTATATTCTTGATAATTTCGTTTAATTTTTTCACTTTTAAACCACGTATTTGGGGATGTTACATCGTCAATTATCTAAGTCTTACAAATCCACATATACCTAACAAAAAAACCTTGTAGTGTTGTGCTCCCCGCCGTACAAGACTTATGGATGTTTAGTTTTATTTTGCAGTTAAGCCTTTTGTCCTACGTTACAGTCACTCAGTTCTTATCTCACCACACTATTTTTTTTTGCTGATTTTGCGTATTTGACTATTTTTGTTATGATTACAATGAGTACAAGTATTTGCTTCTAGTTTTAATAAGTTCTCTCTTCTAAGTGTTAACTACAAAGTTTTTTTTTGGACTTCAGTTTGAGATTTATTGTAACTTCTTAATAACTAAATATATATAATGGCTTTGGTTCTTTTAAAGAAAACATGAGCCACCAAACTTTAGTGGAATGTGTACTTGTCAAACATGGAGTTTATGAGATTGAGTATTATGTTTTGCTACTGCAAGTTTAACTCGACGATAACTCTAATAAGTAATACTAATTTCAGTAAATCACATAATATGATTCCTAAACAAAGATACACAATTTTGTATAAAACTACAACCAATAATTCTTTTACCCACTGATCCGCCTCCAAGTGTTCACCAAACTCTAAACAAGATTAGAGAGAAATGATGTAACCAATTCAATCTCTAAGCTTAGAATCTAGCTAATAACCCCTCTAAGCTCCTGAGAATTTAATCACCAAAAACTTGAATAATTAAGAGAATTTTCGGATGGATTAATGTGGTGGTTAGGGAGAGAGAGAATTTTGCATTCATATATGAAACAAGTAGGTGAGATGACTTATTTATAGCCTCCCAAATCACCCATATCATAAGCTATTATCTAGTCATGATCCCTTGTTATTCTCTCCCTTAAACCAATCACAATTTACCAAATAATCATCCTTAAAAACGTTCGACCACAACTGGAATTAATCAGCTCATGATCTAAATTATTCTCTTAATAATTCCGGCAAAACCGTACGGAACGGTCAACCGAAATTTCCAATCGGTCGACCAAACAATTAAGTTTTTATAAGTTCGGTCGGACCGTGAGCTAGACGGTCGACCAAATATTCACGAGAAAATTTCCCTGGAAAATTTTGGTCGAACCACATCTCACTCTGGTCGACCGTTTACTTACCAAATTTCTCCTGGTAAATTTTGGTCGACCGTGTCCTTGTACCGGTCGACCACTATATCACCAAGACAGCTCCTGGAGATTTTCGGTCGACCGCGTACTCATACCCGGTCGACCGATCCTATTCACGACACGCCCTGATAATTTTGGTCGACCACTCGCGTTCCGATCTTTGACCATTCGACCGATCCTAAAATGGTTGACCGTTTTGACCCTGATTTTGCCTTTGTCAAATTTTGGCTTTACTTCCAACAAAATTTGATCCTTAGGGTTTTTAGCAAATTCATATCTCATGTAATATATTATATTATATAATGTTAAATCAATTACACCCCCATAATACATACATCTTATATGATTTTTTTTATGATTCTTAATATGTCATTTTCACAACATATTGATTTTGTTGATTCATCACATGTATCCCAAACCCAATACACCATATGAATACACAATCAAGTTTCTTGTTTCCCAGTTTTGTGGTGTGACCTATAAGAGGATCTAAGCTAAATTGACAGCGATATTAAACACTTAATATCTCAAACTATAAGCGGTATCTAGCTACACATTATAGTTATCCAATTAGCATAGATGTCTTGTTCCACTCGAACAAAACACGATCCATTTAGTGATGTAAGTGCACCACTTGTGTCTATTCATTGCCTCATGATATTAAGAATATATACAAAGTAGAAATGTGTTACCTTTGTATTATATTCATTTCTTGATCTCTTTAAGCTAATTATAAATATGTAACTTAACTCAAGTCACATTGTGCACATTATAATTTTGTTTTATCAAGGGGCCTACTAATATCACTACTCAAATTAAGATGGACAATGATAAATTTTTGACTAACTATCTCTTCCAGCATAAGTCATGTTCAACAAATTATTGCATTGGTCACTATATTCATTGATAGATTTTGACAATAATCAAATTAAATACTTCTTGAGTGAAAAGATATAAGTTTCATATCTTAGAATTCAAGACATAGTGAAAACATTAATGACACATAACACAATTCCATAATATTTCATTTGCCAGGTCTATTCAATATACAAAAGTAATCATTTCCTCTTTTATATACTCGTGTCGTCAATTATTTGTAGAACTACAACAATCGATGACCAACACGACAATCTTATCTCGGTGATTAATGTTCCATGTTAATTACCATGATTGTGAATAACTTTTGATTTATATAAACCATTATCTTTTAGAGCTCTACTGTTAAGGACCAAGCGCATCTTCCTTAACACTTCTAAAAGACGAATACCATAATCAAGAAACAAAATGCTTGCACATTCAATTCATAATAATTGACATATAAAAGTAAAACTTTTAGAACACATTCATTTCAAAATATCATTATCCATCGGGGGTAGTGAATCACCGATAGATAAGTCTCTATCGGTGTGGAGTAGTGAAGTCCGCGGAGGGCATGATCGACACCATTCTTCTTGATTGGCATCGCTTATGTTGTTAGGCAAGGGAGATCGACGGAGGAGACTAGGTGTTCGTGAGTAGTGGAAGGAAGGAAATGATAGGAGGAGGAAGAAGGATAATGAAGAACATGGTCTAGGTTAGTAGTGATATCACCAATTAAGAATGTGGTTTGGGTTAGTAGTGAAATTACCAATGACATGACATGGCCTATACATGTCCCATGGAAGCTATCACTGTGAGATCCAAACAAGGTAAGTTTCTGAAGGTGGAGAATGTGGTTGCGATACGAAGTTGAAACCTGAGTTTTGGTGAGAAACCCAAAAGGTTTAAGACATCCAAACGAGCCCTCAATGATTCTTGTGGTATGGATCATCAGATAACCAGTTTGATGTCTTGGGTGGTAGTGTAAGAGTGTGTAATGTATCGGAAAAAGGATTCATTTGGGACTGACATTTCTAAGTGTCAACTTCAACGATCAACACACATAACACTTCGTCGAGAAGGCATATCCTCTTCCAAGTGGGAAGCATTTCACTATGTCACCCCCACACAATCCATCGCTTTCTGAGTGTTGAAGTTAGACATTTTGTAGGATCGTATGTATGGCTTAGTTCTAATCACTTTTAAGCTAATTACCTACTTGTTTAAGCAATCAAAGAATGCACAGCGGAATTAAAACAAATAAACAAGCAAGCAAAGCAAATATGCAAACCAACAAGAAGGCACCGGATTTTTATAGAGGTTCGGCTTCCCGCCTACTTCCTCTCTTGCAAGCTCCGCTCGATCTCCCTCGAGCTCTGCTCACGTCTTCATTATCAACCTCTTTCCGGGCCGAGATTAAGCATTTACACCACAAGCACCGCGAACACCCTCGCTTGCTTGCTTTTCTTCCTCTCACAATCCGAGATGGACACTTTGTGTTTTCACCGAAGTCCTTGCTTCTTTACATCAGTAGATTGAGTGGATCACTCACTCTCTAACTTGAGCACACTTAGCTTATGATATGGAATTGATATAAGATGTGGAAGTTTAGCTTGGGGAATGGAAGACTTGGAGTTTTCTCTTAGGTGTATATGACAAATAGAAGTGTAAGAGATGCGTGATTGTGTCAAGGTAACACCTATATATAAGCTCTAAGTGAGTTATAGCCGTTGGGATTAAATGTGTAAGTGATTGTGTAAGAAACACAAAACAGTGAAGTGCAGGTCACATTTCAGAACAAAATCGGTCGACTGAATCGGGTATGCCGGTCAACCGACTGGTCAAATCTAGCTACAACTTAACTTCACTTAAGTGAACGGCGAACTAAGGTTTTGGTTGGGTCGACCGTTCGGGTTTTTTGGTATGGTAAAGGATGGATCGGTCGAACATGACAAATGGTAGGTTTGATCGGAAATTTCCAGTCACTTCTGGGTTCAAGGAGAAATTGAGTTTCGGTCGACCAAGGTCTAAGAGAGTTTCTACCGGAAACTTCCAGAGTGTTCAGGGCAACCAAAGATTGTTTGATCGGTCGACCACTAGGTAAGTTTCGGTCGACCGGAAGTTTGGTAAAATTGAGGTTTTGGGAAATCTGACCGTTGAAGAATACGACAAGTTTAACGGTCATGTAACACGTGTAGACGGTCGAACAAAATGATCTAAATGGTAGACCGGTTTAACACTTGAGTCTGTAGCAGAATAAACAAACCCAATCGGTCGAACGATGAACTTGTCCCAGTCGACCGATTTGGTCCTGACAGTTCAAGTTTGGTTTAAGTGTTTTCCGGTTCTAATTTGGGCGATCTATGTGTGTGACTTCTATAGGGAACCTAGTGTGTGTGCGATTGATTTTTAGCTCAACTATGCTCAATTACACATACTTCCTAAGACTCAAAATAATTCAATATTACATGTTTTCAAATGAGCATTATTACATGTCTTGACTTGATTTCCTTGAGTCTTGATCATCTGTAGAAGTTAGCACAATGCAATATATATGTTATGCAATATGTGTGCTACTTTACATAGATTATAATTAAGATTAAGTTGATTAAATCATCAAAACATAGATTAAGACAAAAAACCCAACACATTTTACACAAACATTTTTTTCATTCTTGTGAACTGCTTTACTAGGTGTTCGTTTGACCTAAGGGTAACCCAACATAGTAAAAATTAATTAAGATCAAATCAACGGTCAATTTAAAGAAAACTGATGTCCACGTGTAATAACTACCCGAAAGTGTTCACTCAAAGTAATTAAATCCAACCCAATCAAAATTTAATGGGCCGAACTCAATTCTTAACTCAATCAAGGTCAGATTAATTCTTATTTTGACCCAAATATCCGCCCTCAAAATCTAACCCATTAATTCTAACTATAAATATCAAACCCAACCTTAAACTCAACTAAGTAAAATTGTAAACGAAACAAAGCAAGATAGGTTTTTACCCTATCACTGGCCATCTCGCTTAAGATTAGTGGATAAACAAGATGGAAAGATTAAATCCATCTTAGTTATAGGTTACAACTCTCCAACAAGGGCTGTCAACACTGGCTTGAGCTTGAAACTCGACTCGAGCTTGGAATTCGAAAACCCCCGACTCGGTTTATATTGCTAGAAAACGAAGGATCTTGATGAAAATAAAAAAATTCTTTCAACTTGGTTCGGGAAACGAGCCGACTTGAACTTGAAAAAATTGAGGCTCGACTTATCGGATTGACTCAAGTTTTTTATTGTTCAATTTATATATGTTTCTTTGTATTTACTAATAAATAATAATACAAAGTAATAGTTGAGACTCGAAATTTTATTTTGATTCGACTCCTTCACACCCCTACCTTCAAATCAAATCTTGATTCAACTTGAACCCACACAAAATCTACCACCCGTTGAATCTATGTTTGGTAACATAATTGTTCATGGGTTTTTGGAATGGATGCCAACGATCTCTTGGTTTATTTGTTTTTTTTAAAAAGAATCATACATTTTCCCCGTGAAACCCACTCTCACACCACCTGCACAATATCCCTAAAACCAATTCTACCATGTTTTCTCAGTTTCTCCAAACCTACGAATGTGATGTGCCCTTGGTTTTGTTTGCCGAAACGAGAGAACGATGAAAAACAAACTATGTTTTTTGGTTTCAGAAGGATGAGTGACCTTTTGAAATGAAAGAAACCGATTAGAAGTTTTTAGGAGAAGCCGATCAAAAATATATTTTCGAGGTTGGCATCCGGTTCAAATAATGTGTTATGAAAATACATTATCATACACAATAATGTGTTTGGCTAAAAAATGTGTTTTTCATAAAATCAAAGGTTTCGTGAGAAACATATACCAAAAAAGAGACCCAACATATTTGAGACAAAAAAGAGGTTCGAATAACGTGTTTTCAGCAAAAAATGCAGATTTATGATGTATTATTCAGGGTTATCCAAAAAACCTCGTAAGATTGAAAACTATTTTTTGAATAATACAATTTCCTATAAAAACCATGGTACTTGAGGCTATCCGAACAAATCATACATATAAGTCTAGCGAAACGCAATAAGAGTGTAAACGAGTCGAGTCGAGTGAAATTTTCAAGCATGAAGTATTAACCTATACTATTACTAAATACAAAATAATAATTACAAATGGAACAATAAAGATTCAGGTTGAATCTCATTTTTTTCGAGTTTGGACGACTCGATACCGAATCAAGTCGGGCTTTTTGTATTTTTCATCAAAATTTTTCATTTTCAAGTTAAACAACAATAAAATATTTTTCGTTTCGAACCAGAATTTACGGCCTTAAAACGCAACATCAGTCCACCACCAACCTCTTAGATTTACTTACCAAACGCAACAAATTTACTTACCCACCAATACCCCCCGCCCGGGTGTGAAATCCTCAAATTCCCACCCACTCCATCAAACACTTAACTCACCTCGAACTCATCGACCGCTCCTCCTTAACCTCCCCGTTCGTTCTCTTTCTCTCTTCCCTCCGTTCCGCCTCACACCTCCCAAACCCTCCCCTCATTTCCAGATCCGCCGATCCACCTCGATTTCCCGCGGATTCACGATAATGGACGCCGTCATGGCCCGGACGTCGCTCGGATCCGCCCCTGCGCCCGTGAGTCGACCGCATTTCGGGGTTTTAGGGAGGTTTTGGTGGGATTGTGGGGGGTTTTGTGACGAGGAGTGGTGGATTGGTTGTGAGAGTGTTGGTTTTGTTTTGATTCGGTTTTATGATGAGGAGTAGAGGTTTAGTTTAGTTGCGTGAAGTTCAGTATTTTTTGTTTGTTTTGGAATGATGTAGTTGAGTTTGATTTGGTTTTGTAATTAGGAGTGGAGGATTAGTTGTGAGATGTGTTGTGTGTTTTGTTTTGTTGTTTTGGTTTGATTTGATTTACTGGTGGTAGTCGATAGTAGAGTTTGATTTGGTTTTGTGGTTAGGATTAGAGGTTTAGTTGCGAGAAGTTCAGTTTTCTTTTCCCGTAATGATGTAGTTCAGTTTGATTGGGTTCTGTAATTAGGAGTGGAGGATTAGTTGTGAGAATTGTAGGATGTTTTGTTTTGTTGTTTCGCTTTGATTGTTTTAATGGAGGTAGAGGATAGTTGAGTTCGATTTGGGTTTGCTAGCTAGGAGCTGAGATTTTGTTGTGAGAAGTTCAGAGTTTTTTTTTGTTCGATTTAGTGGAGGTCGAGGATAGCGGAGTTTGATATGGTTTTGTAATGAGGAGCAGAGGATTAGATGCGAGAAGTTTAGCGATTTACTGTTTAAACAAGTTTTTGTTCTGTTGTTTGGGTTTAGAGTAGTGGAGATCGAGGATAGTGGAGTTTGATTTGCTTTTTAATTAGGAGTAGAGGATTGGATTTACAAAAAATATTGTATTTACTGTAAAAAACAAACTTTTGTTCTGTTGTTTAGTTTAATCTAGTGAAGGTCGAGGATAGTGGAGTTTGATTTGGTTTTGCATGACTACAGATTGGTTGTAAGGGTTACGTGTGAACTTTATCGTGTTGGTTTGAGGTAGTGAAGGTTGAAGATAGTGGAGTTTAATTTAATTTTATAATGAGTAGAGGCCAATTAGTGGTAAGAAGTCTAGTGTGTTCTATTTTGCTGTTTTGGTTTGCTCAAGCGGAGGTTAAGGATAGTTGAATTTTCATTTGGTTTTGCTATGAGTAGAGATTAGTTGTAAAAAGTTCACTGTATATTGTTTTGACATAGAAGAGGATGGTGGAGTATTGATATGATTTAGTAATGCACTAATGCAGAGTAGATGATTAACTGTAAGCAGTGTAGTGTGTTTCTTGCTGGTGTTTTAGTTTGATCTAGTAGATAGTGGAGTTTGAAATGATTAGTAATGAGGAGTAGAGGATTAGCTATAAAGACTATAGTTTATTTCACATTGTTGCTTGCTTTGGTTTGGTTAACAAGAGCTCCAAGACACCGATCAAAAAAAGAAAAAAAAAGAAAAACAAGAGCCCCAGGATGGTGGGTTTAATTTGGTCATGTAATGAGAAGCAGAGAAGTAGAGGATTTGGTGTAATAAGTTAAAGTGTGCGTTTTGGTGTTTTGTTCGGTCTAATGGAGGATGGTGGAGTTTAATTTGCCTTTGTGGAGAGCAGAGGATTAGTCGGTGATGTTTTTGCTTTAGTTGTGTCTCGATTTCATCGTTTTGTTTCTTCTCACTCACGTTGAACATAATTTTTTCTCTGCAGGGTTTATTTTTGTCACCTGCAAGGGGGATTAAGGCTTCACAGTGTAGCTTTATGCTGGGCAGTGCTGTGAACTTTCCAAAACTCCTCCATGCTAGTCAGAGATCTGCTTGTGTTAATAGAAAGGCTAAAAGATGTGGAGGTGCTCTTGGTGCAACTTGTCGGGATGAAAAGATCCTCGTGGCTAATAGAGGTGAAATTGCTGTGCGAGTGATTCGAACTGCTCATGAAATGGGGATACCATGTGTTTCTGTTCACTCCACAATAGACAAGGATGCACTCCATGTGAGGCTTGCAGATGAAGCAGTTTGTATTGGTGAAGCCCAGAGCAGCCAATCGTAAGAGACTATCATTTGTTTAGATATTGTTTGAGTTTGACAATTTATGCAATTGAAATTATTTATGTACGATGGTTTACTGTCTCAAAACTCAAAAGTGATCCATGCTATACTTTGTTAGCATTTCTTGTCGGGAGCATCTTAGGGTTAAATTGGCCTCTGTATTTGTTTCATATCCCTACAGGACATGCAGCCAATACATGTTAGATACATCATGTGGTGTGTTCTGGGAAGTTGGGATATTTTACTAGTTTGTACAAGGTTCGATACTATACTGGTGTGTGGACACACTAAGAAACATCCGAACCTTACAATTTATGTGATTTTTGACTTTCATTTTCGTAAAATTAACCTACCTGATTTTACGTGTGGTAAAGTTACGATTCTTCAAGAAAACAATCAAAATGCTCATCCTCTTCGTTTTGAATTAGAAAACCTTAATGCAACAATAAATTATCACCCAGACATTGCTCCCTCCACCCTGTTGCTGGTAAACCGATATCCAGTTTGATTATCCTCTTGCAGCTAGCCTACTCCATTCTCCTTAAATTTTGGCAATTCCTATTTATTTTTATCACTTTGAAGCAAACGATCTAGTTTGTTCCATCCTGTCCCCTAATACCTCGTATTTTTTCCCCTTTAAGGTGAACTGTTCATGTTAACTTATTATCTTGTTCTTCACTTTGTTGCCTTTATTGTGTTAATTCTTATGGTTTTTCTTTGAAATTTTACATTCATGATTTTATGTAATCTATTAAAGGTTGATATTTCTGAAATAAACATAAGAAAACTAATGTTACCAAATATAGTATTTAAAGTCATGTCCATGCGTTGTCTTGCCCGATATAGTTTTTGCTATATCGCCATATTCACATAGTGTCGTATGCTGCCTGGCTGGGGCTTATTTCTGTGTAGCATCATTTACATGCCAATTAACCTTACCATTTACTCACCTATTCAAAAAATAAAAATAAAATCTCAGCATTTACTCTTGGTTCTTGATTCCCTGGGAGGTGGTGCTCTTGTTAACCACTTAACTGCAGGTTGACTGGTTATAGAGCTTTGGTGAAGTTGACTGTTCACTTGATTGATTTTATGATCGGATTAAATTTTGAGGGCAAGGCTTTTGGGGTTCGGATGCCCACTTATATCATTGGAGTTATACTTTTGATATCCTTACAAAATAATAGTATATGTCGCTTCAATATGTACGCCTGCTTCTTTTGGGCTTTGGACTACTTTACATTTCAGAATGTTTTTGTTAGGTATCTGCTGATTCCAAATGTTCTATCTGCTGCTGTTAGCCGTGGTTGCACTATGCTTCATCCAGGCTATGGTTTCCTTTCAGAGAATGCTACCTTTGTTGACATGTGCAGAGAGCATGGAATAAACTTTATTGGGCCTAATGTAAGTCCTCCATCAAAGGGAAGGTTGTTATGTCAACCAATTAGCACTCTTCTCTTTTTTTCGTTCAATTTGAGCACAAATAAACCTATTCTTGGGCGAAAATACTTCCTCCTTTTCATGGGCCAGCGGGCATTGAATCATGGACATTATGTAATTCTTAACAATCTTTGCAGGCAGATAGTATCCGTGCTATGGGTGACAAATCAACAGCTAGAGAGACAATGAAGAAAGCAGGAGTTCCAACTGTGCCCGGAAGTGATGGGTTGTTACAGGTTAAACATGAACTTTCAACTGAATAATAAGTAATCATAGTTCAGAATTTTTAAAAAAAGCATAAATAAAGGCTTTCTTTTTTTATAACAATTTTGAATTTGTATTTGCAGTCAACAGAGGAGGGTATCAAGATTGCAGAAGAAATTGGCTATCCTGTAATGATTAAGGTATCTTATCTTGTTTGTCTAAATATGAAAATATTTTTCTTCTTCTTCTTCTTCTTCATGCCAATTGTAATTTCATGTAGGTCCTGCACGTTTTTATTCTTGATTGTAAGGGATAGAATTACCCAAAGCATTTAAACTCCTTGTTAATAAAACTTTCAATGCCCAAGGTAGTTCAATGCAATTAGGAGATAAAGGATAGTAGGGTCAGAAATATTCCCGATAATTATTTATTTTGATGAGGCCCTTTTCTAAGTTGTGAGACTGTGAGTACTACGAGGCATTGACTGTTATGTTGCAGTGATTTTGTATGATTTTAGATATTGATTTTTTTTCTTTCTATGCAACAATATCACGTCTTACGATATCTCAAGGGAATTAATTTTCTTTTCCATTTGCGGAGAACATTGAATGGATATTTTGTGCCTACTGGCAAATAAAAATTCAATACAATAATGATAATGGTTATACTATTTTTGCAAAAACCCAAGATTCAACGAGATACCAAAAAAAGCCACATGGGTCATATAAAACATTTACCCACATTTTTTACCAGTAACATTTACCTCACATAAATCATCGAGACTCCACACAACTCTGTCAGAACATATTTTGAAATGGTTGACATATAAGGACTAGTTTGGGTTACTGTCTTACTGATTCATATGGTACTGCAGTCAATAGCAGTCTGCAGAAGTGCATGTTGGTAATAGAAATTACATATAACTTCACAGTTCACACGAAGGTGGTTGGATCATTAAATACTTGAATATGTGCTCTACGGGCCTCTAAAAATAATTTTTTTGGGTGAATTACTCCATTCCTCTTGGGCATTCCATAGACCTATTAAAGTTCTGTAAGCGTTGACAAATGGCCGCATCTTCTTCTGCCCATAAGAAGATGATTTTCACTTTGACTCCCTAGTTGACTTTGGCATCACTGGACCCAGGTTAGATTGTCCGAGAGAACCCATCAATCTTAACATTAGGGATCTTTTGACATGAATCTCTTTGTTCTGATACTGATGATTGGGTGGGCTGATATTCCTATCAGGGGTTCTGGAGAGCAACAAAACCTTTGGTTTGTGTACCAAGTGAGGATAAGGTTTGTTTGATTTGATGTTTCACCAATGTTCTCATTCGGGTATCAATCTTGATTACTTTCTAGGCTGCCTCCTTACCAATGCTTCTAACTGTTTTTAGTTTCAATATCACTAAAACTTAAATTTCTGGCTGATGAAAAAGGTTCAGCTTGTGCTGTTATATTTAAGCATTTTATAAGTTTTTATGCGGTCTGCAGGCAACTGCTGGTGGTGGAGGACGTGGAATGCGTCTAGCAAAAAGGCCTGATGAGTTTGTGCGTTTATTACAGGTGTTGTTCCAAATTGAAACTTATTCATTTCAAAGTTGTGCTGATAAGTACAACATTTCATGGATGTCATGATTTTCCTATAATTTTTTTGTTTGAAATTTATATCTGCAATTTGCAGCAAGCAAAAAGTGAGGCAGCTGCTGCTTTTGGAAATGATGGAGTTTACTTGGAGAAGTTTGTTGTGAACCCAAGGCACATCGAATTTCAGGAAAGCTTTGGTTCATTCTTTTAGCAAATTCCTTTGTGTTTCTCCCTCTTATAGAATAGCTCGTGCAACAGAACATTGAGCGCGTTTACCAATAAATATCATTTATTGGAAAATTTTGCTTTAAGATGATAAGATCAATGCCAATTACTGAAAGCAAAACAAAAGGTAACAAGCACCAACACATAAAAGTTACTCATATTAAAAACAATCTATCACTGTGCAATCTTTCACAGAAATCTGTTATGATTGAAATCAAAGAGAGCATAAGTGGTAGTGGTTGCCCTTCACCAAGATAAAATTGTGTAGCAGTGGAATGAGGGTGAGCATCTCGACGACCAAGAAATAGGTCAAAACTCAATTGAAGCTGATCACATTTTTGATTTTCTTCTTGACATTCATTTGTTTTGTTTTCCACTAATTTTTTTATTGTCTGAGTGATGAGTGGACTTCGTATAATGCCACCAAGTATATCTATATATTGCATCCAATCAAATATTGGAAGTCCAGTTTACCTACTCTTGAAAAATATTTATAGCCATTAACCACAAATCATCAGTCTCATGGGGTCTATATTTGTTTGCAGGTTCTAGCGGACAAGTATGGTAATGTTGTTCACTTTGGTGAGCGTGATTGCAGTATCCAGGTATCCTTAGGGAAAAAAATGGTATTGATATTGTTAATTATATTTGATTGTTAAACTGACATACTAGTCTTTAAGGTTTGATTGGATACTATAAAACATGATGCTGATAGAGACATTAAAATATGCAGAGCACTTAAAAATTTAGAAATTGGACTAGTGGGTTAACCTGCCCTCCAGGCTTTTATCTTCGTTGAGAAATTAGAAACAACATTCTACATCCCAATACTTCCATTTACCCCATCCCAGCTTTGTCAATGCGAGTTGAATGCCTAGTACTACTGCGAACTTCTACCTCAGGGAAAAAACCCAAGCATTTTCTATTGTTTTGTTAAGGCGTTTTTTTGCTAAAAAATTGAAGTCATAACTAGCTATCAGATTATATGCTTCAAAATTTGAATGATGGATAGTTAAATACAACAGTATGTATAAATTTATTTAGCGTCCTGAGCAATGTCAATGTGTACCTTGATCATCCCAATCAAGCATGTACAATTTTTCCTGTCACATTAGTACTAGTTGGTTTCCATGTGATACTTCAGGCATTGTATCCGATAGAAACTACGAACTAAGCATATCAGATTAATATATCGTTTTTTTCAAAGCAAAGTCCTGCCAAGTTATCAGACAATATGGCAAAAAATTGTATGATAGTTTCAGCAATCTGTGTAAGTCTTGCTTAGCTCCCTGAACAAACTTCTTTGAATATAATGATTCGAGAGTCGTCACAATAGTGGAAATGAAAACCAGAAGTACACCGATAAAAAGAATAAAACAGAATGTTCCATGTCTTGTTTCTGTTCTTCATGATTCCCAGATTCCCCTTTAAAAGTGAATTGCCCAAACTATTGTGAACCCTTGCTGCTGTTGGCAGAGAAGGAATCAGAAACTACTGGAAGAAGCACCATCTCCTGTCTTGACTCCTGAACTCAGAAAAGCCATGGGAGATGCAGCTGTTGCAGCCGCCGCATCAATTGGATATATAGGTGTTGGAACTGTAGAATTTCTCTTGGATGAACGTGGTTCCTTTTACTTCATGGAGATGAATACTAGAATCCAGGTACAGCAGATTTCAGAAACTCGTGCCTTGCTGCATTTTTTATAACATCTTTCTGAATGTAATGAATTCCATTTCCATCTTAACAGGTGGAGCATCCTGTTACAGAAATGATTTCTTCGACAGATCTAATTGAGGAGCAAATTCGTGTAGCACTTGGAGAACGCATCACATACAATCAGGCATGTGAAATCATCATTACTTATCATAATTTTATTGATTATAGTTATAAATCATCTTGGGGGTTTTCAGGAAGATATTGTACTCAGAGGGCATTCAATTGAATGCCGCATCAATGCTGAAGATGCATTCAAAGGATTTCGGCCAGGACCTGGTATGCTTGACTTTGTGTAATGTGCATTCATTAAACACGTGATTGTCCTTATGTTCTTCAGAGATATAACTTGTATAATTTCATTATACATCTGTCTCCTGTCCTATCTGTTAGTTTTGTGTTCTAAAAGTTATGTTTTGTTGATTGCTTTTACATGTTATGCTTATGAATTAAATGTTATATATGACATTTTTGTTCCATGAGCTTGTTTTATAGAAGTGTTCAGGAAGATGCTCTTGGTCTTGAACCGTAGAACTCTATATAACAACAAATATGAAACTCTAAAGTGTTCACAATCTTGTTAATTAGCATGGAACACTGTTATACCATGAAAAGATTGTCGTGCTGATTAAAGTACATTGTAGTTCTATAAATATTGTTAAAAGATTACCATTTAATTGCACGAGTGTATGAAAGGTTTATGAAAGATTTCATACATTGAACATGACCTAACAAGTGAAAACCTTATAGGATTGTGTTTGTGTTATTAATGTTTTCACCGTGTCTAGGAATTCTAAGATATGCGACTGTATCTTTCACATGAGAAATGTATAACGTAATTTCTATTAAAACTTACTTATTACAAGTGATGATAAAAGTAGTAGTTCTTTATATATGGATTGTGCGGGAAAAGATTGTAAGTCAACAGTATCGTTGTCCCTCTATAATTAATAATGATGTCACTAGGCCCCTTGACAGAGTAGAATTGTAAATACATGTAATATAGATGAAGTGATACTAACTATATATTTATAATTTACTCAAGAGAGACCAAGAAACGAATATAATGTAAAGGTGACACAACCATACTTTGTATATTATTCATGACATCATGAGGCAATGAATGTACACAAGTAATGTTATTTATAATATTGCTACATGACCGTGTATTGTAAAATGGTTACATCTGTGTTGAATGAGTGACTATAATGTACAATTAGAGTACCGCTTATAGTTTATGGTAATAAAATGTTTTATACCATTACCATTCCAACCCGGATCCTCGATAAATGTCACACCAACTGAACGAGAAACAAGAGAAGCATTTTATATGTTTTATATGATGTGTTATATTTCATATGATATGAAATTAAATGCATGTGATAAGATGATGAAATAAAATGTTACATGTTGTAATATTTAATATGAGTTCATGAGATGTGTGAATAATATTATTTGGAGAAGTGTAATGTATATTACATAACATAATATTTATGACACATAAATATGATAATGGATGTTACATTGTCATGACATGAATTTATATGAAGCTTAACCCTTTAATCAATTAATTATGAATGGAATATGCAACTAGTGGGTCATGGACTCATTGAGCCCATCTTATGGTTAGGGTTTGCCCTAACTTGCACCTATAAAAGGAGAAGAGAAATGTTTCTTGTTTAACAAGTTTTGTAGAAGTTCAAGAGGTTTTCAGCCACCTTTTCTTCTCTCCCAAGTTTGTTGGTGCACATACTTCCATTCAAGAATGATTGATGAAGGGAAGACTAGTAGATCTCTAGCAAGATCTTGGACTAGTACTTGTTTGGTTCAAGGTGAACCTTAGAGGCAAATGTGTGAAGACTCTTTAAGTTGTCTAGAGAAATTCGTTTTCACTAGACAAATGTATGAAATCTAAATCCTGAAATTTCGATTTAGATATATTTGCATGTGTAGATTAGATCTTTAATATTGTATGCAAAATGCTTGACCGATTATTTGTTTAAAGTTAGCAATAAAGGATCCGTATTGATGATTAAAGAGGACGAAATAAAATTTTCTTTTTTTACCTCTATAATCCTCATGAAATCCCAACACTATCGGGGTTTCTGTTTGTTCAGTTTTATCTTCAATTCGGATTGGTTGTGGAAATTTAGCTTTTGCCTAGGAACTATAAATGAATAAATGATGCTTTCCACATGTTATTCAGTTACTCTATAGTCTATATTGTTCTTAACATTGGTACTTTTGATGAACTAAATTCTCACACTTCTTTCTGAAGAAAATATAATCCTTTTCCAACTTCCAAGTTCCGTTGGTTTCTTTAGTAATTGAAATCATTTATGTTCCTCTAACTATCTATCTTTTGGAGGTACAATGTGCATCTTAAAGGATTTTATTCTGTTGCCTATGTTGGCAGTTAATTAAGTGGTACCTGTGTCAACATCATTTATGTTCGTATCCAATCATTTTATCTGCAGGGAGAATAACAACATACTTGCCATCCGGTGGTCCTTTTGTAAGAATGGATAGTCATGTTTATCAAGATTATGTAGTTCCACCTAACTATGACTCCCTCCTAGGAAAGGTAAGCATACTTTGGTTGCCATGCTTCTCTTTGAATGTAGTCATGTAAAGAGCAGGAGTGAACTGTAATTTTGTTATGTTGATAGTTTTACTTCAATTTTTTATATTAAGAAAACTTCTAGGTGACTTAAGTAGTTAAGTGATTTGGTTAAAGCTACAGATTGTTGCTTTTATACTAGCTTAAGAAAGAACCTCTCCATAGGATTAAGGGCTTCGCCTTTCGTTAAAGTGAAAAACCCAAGAGATAATAAATATACAGCAGTCCCTTTTTCATGACAAACCACTCTTAGTGCATGTTAATCTTTTATTCAACAATTTATTAAAGAAGAACTGGGTCACATGAAGAATAATCATCTGAAAAATGGAGCTCATGATTTATGATCAGTAATTTGATTCCATTGCTGAGGAAGAAGTGGTGAGTGATGGGAGATGGTTGATTTTATTTGAAGGTAGTTGGCCATCAAAGGAATCCATAACAAGCCTTTTTAAAGGTGAGGTTGTTTCCAATTGACCTAATGATGTGAAGTGCAATTATCCATCTGCGATTTCACAATATATAAGAAATGCAGATTGTTTAGATAACCATTTGATATAGTCCATGATGCTCCAAATGCCAAATAACAACATAATCTTTGACACAATGGAAATTGACACATCCTAAGTAAGAAAATGTTTATTTCAAGCTCTTCTTGACTTTTTTTATTTATTTTTTGGGTTCTAACGTAAGCATCATTTGTGTCTTGACAGCTTATCGTTTGGGCCCCGACCAGAGAAAAAGCGATTGAGCGCATGAAAAGGGCTCTAAATGACACTATTATTACTGGTAATACTTCTAAAGCACAAAATGACACTGTCATGTAAATTTTATTCTAACCTTTTCATATGGGTTACATATTCAGTTCATTCGTCCAATCCAATGGATCGTCAAATTAAGAGGCATTTATCCATCAAGTGATAATTTGTATATTCCTGATGGTTGCTTCATATCCTTTAACTGTACTGAAACGTCTTGTCCAGATATTTGATATATAACAAGACATTTGCATTAAAAATGCTGCATCACTTTCTATTTGGGCATGATATTGTCATATAGATTATACAGCTTTACGCCTTTACCAAGGTTTTGGTATCTGTCAGGAAAAAATCTATAAACTGGTTATTGAAAAGATAAAACCAAGGGTGGTACTGAACTAGTAAATGAAACCTTTCTATGCTTGTTCTTTACATTTTTTTCATGACCCTTATAAAAAGATGCTAAAGTTGATAAGCACAAAGTGCTTTATCTTACACCTACTTTGTTTCCCTGTTTCTATTCTTGACACCCTACACTAATTGCTACAAATCAAAATAGAAGTTTTACATTGATATTTGCAATTCATGTGATCAACAGTTGCTTCATGGAGTATAGCACTTTAGGTTGTCTGATGAGAGAGTTCCATGTTACATCAACATTACAAATTCCTCTGATGGGGTTAAAATCGTACTATTGCAGAGCTGAGTTGCATTGAGTACTCTTTCTTGACTAAATGCAACATTATGTTTCTCAATTCGGTCAGCTTTGCAAAAGTTGTTTACACTTTTTGTTGTCAGTGCAGGAGTTAAATGAGGAAACACTGAACATGATTGTGATGGCATGTGGTTCTATTCATTTTTTTATCAAGTCATTGAATTTGTTTTTGATGATTTTTTTCTTTTTTTTGGCAGGAATCCCTACTACTATTGACTACCATAAACTTATTTTGGAGATTGAGGTATACAAAATTGTTAACACCTTTGGAGTTTCAGCAAGAATTAGAAAGAATCCAACGCTTTATTGAAAAATTGACCATTTCTAACACCAAACAAAATCACAGGACTTCAAAATCGGCAAAGTGGATACTGCCTTCATCCAAAAGCATGAAAAAGAATTGGCAGAGGTGAGTATCTCCATCCTATATATTGTTCGTAAGCTAGTTATCCTACAAATCATTCTCCCCAAACAATTAGCCAATTGTTGGAGAAAATATAGGGTCCACAAAGAACAGTTGCCAGTTAACGTACTCCCCCTAGATGCGGGAATAGCAACATGAACTAAATGTCCTGTCCAAGCCAAAGAACTTACTCCAAAAACCCTAAACCCATTACAATCCTAAACCCTAAACAAATCCCTACAATCTGGATGAGAACTTGGGACTTCGATAGACAGCACCTCCAAGAAGATTCCCAAAGCTGTTTGTAATTCTGATGCCAGATCAAGTGCTCATTTTCTAATTAATTGGTTGCCCTAACCCTAGAAGGGTAAATGAGGTTCTTATAATAGGCCTAAATGTCTAATTTAGGGTTAGACTTCCCAAAATACCCCCATATAAGAATCTATATTTATTTCAAGGCATACTCAACCGAACCACTCTTATATCAAGGCATACAAATATGTGGGTTTGTATAGCATTTCTTTTGATTTGTCGACAATAATGTGATAGATAATTTCTTTTCTGGCGAAGGCACTGAAGTTGTAATTCGAAATGCAGTTTTTTTTCTTTCCTGATGCTGATGCTGAATTAATTTTATTCAGAATATTAGCACTCTTACATGTAACCGTGTAAACCTAAATTATTCTTGTTTTCCAGCCTCAAAAGATCGTGTTATCAACTCCTGTAAAAGAACTTGCTGAGACAAGTGCTTAGGTTACGCTGGAACTGCTAATAATGAGCACGGACCGAAATCCTTAATAACCTGTTTATACTGCGTGGCCACCGATGGTTTGGTATGAGAATAATTTCATAGCCTGGCTCTCACATCTCCTGCAAAAAATTTCAAGGTCAGATCTATATGCACAAGAGATGGTGTTTGAAGTAGTGGACTTCACATTTTAGAATTGTTTCTTGTGTGATCATTTTATTTGTTGAGATGTTGCTCATGATGTACCCTATACTTGTGAACTATTCTTTAATGCAAACACTATTTTTTGTAGGCCTTAATAGATTGCGCTCTGGATGTCCACCCCATTTTTTTTGGGGATAGTATGTCACGATTTTGTCAAGATCTGTTACTAAGCAGCCTTTATGCATGTGATTTTTCTTTGTGATCAGTTGACATATGATTGTTGCCTGATTGACCTTTTACTTTTAGTTTTGTACTATGCAGGTAATATATACCTTTTTATGTAAAAATCCCAACTGGTGACAATAGATTAGTAGAGCGTGGTTTGAATTAGTTCATCTCTAGCCATTGCGTTCGGTTCTGGCGCAATTAACATAAAGGATTTCTTTTACCATATCATGACTTGAACTAAGGGAGTAGTCACGTAAGAATAGTGTCCCAAGACAGGACTGGTAAAGAGGGTGAAAGTGGTCGACCGGTTGGTGTTAATTTAAAGAGTGTTTGGATGTACACTTACAAAATATATTGGGTTTGGTTTTTTTTTTGTTGTTCAATCTTTCTAATTTTGTTCAATTTCACGTTCCAAGTAATTTTTGTTAATTTAGTATTTTGAGAACTACAATACTTTTTGAGGGATTTAAACATATGCTCAATCAAGACGCTCCGTTTGAGTACCATATTAGCCAATTTGAAGCATTTTTTTCATATCATCATTTTTTCTTTAGTGGGTTGTTCACCTTTGTGTGAGAACCTTTTGATTTTTTATTATTGAACATGGTCTTGTCAAATCCATACGGACTTGTACCCGAATAATAGGGACCAACTTATCCATAAGTCATTTTTTGAACATCATAAGCATTGCAAAATATAACGAGAGGAATCATTACATCATACTCTATTGGTAAGTAATTACGAAAAGGTTCCGTATACAATCGACAGAGTCTCTTATCGGAATTATAGAGACTGATCGAAATCACAAAAAACCTCTATCCATAAGGTTTTCTTTCAAATATTATAAGCACTGCAAAGTATAATTGAGTCAAATTTAGTACCCAATTAACGTGAGTAACAATCACGACGTTGAATCCTTACTGCTTATGACAAACAATCAATTCAAATGATAATAGAGCACAGTTAGCGTACATGACCTACGTAGAATCACAACACCCTGAAAATACTAGAAGGAAATAATTTTTTCCATATGAAATAAAATATATGTAGAAACGAAATTTTAAAGTGAACATGAAGAATCTTTTTTATTGGCTCAAATATATTTACCGTGGTCTTGGATGCAGATTTATTATATCAAATCCAAACTCGTCAAATATCCATGCAGAGATATCACTTTTCATATCATTAAACAATATGTATTTGTATTTGTGTTTTTTTCACAAATAAAAATATGGATATATCTATATCCACTCTATTTTCACCTCTAAAAATAGCCAATGAAAAAGTAAAAAAAACTAAGATGGATAATTTTTTTGATATATTCTGTAGGCTGAGAAAAATGAACAAACAAGTAGGCTGAGAAAAATGAACAAACAAATAAGCAAATGCCTATCTAGGGATGTTAAGCATAGGTTGCAGACTTGAAGTCAACGACGGAAAGCCAAGGACGACATATATCAATAAAATGATAATTACAAAGAGATTCTTTGGGACCCTTCAACTAATCGACCATGCCATCACAAAGGAAGCAACCTCCAGTCACATAAAATGTCTTCATTTTTTACAACCACTACTTTTTACTAATACAACTAAAGTGATCTCATCCAGATAAAAAATTAATAAAAGGTCATAAATCTCTACACGCATTAGTTTATTTTATTGACATATGCTTCATCACTCATCAAGTCATCATGCAGCTTTATCAACAAATTAAGACAAATTATTACAGCAACAGTTTACAACTCATTACGAGATTTGCTTGTTGTGCTTCCACATTTGTGTGATTGACCGAACTTGAACTTCTTAGCTGTGCAGATATAACATGCAAAATTGCAAACATTAACTTCGAAATGGATATTCCCTATTGAGTAATCATACGTGTCTCAAAATTATACTTACATGTTTTAAATTTTTGTAAGCCACAACGATTTCCATAACCTCCGATTTTCTTAATTTCAAAGAGCATTACTTATATGTAATAATTTGCACACAAATAAAAGATTATAAACATGAGTTGGCTTGTTTTAAAGAAGCAGAGATCAACATCAATTACTTGGGAGGTATCATTTAGTTAGTTAACAACGACAAAATAATCAGAAACGTCACAACCCCGAAAAACTCAAAGATCATATGCACTACTGTCAATAAACATCAACTGGCTTATTTTACAAATCGAGCATATAAATAACAATTCCATGGGAGGAACCTTTTAATTAGTTAAACACGATAAAAACAATTAGAAAGTTAACAACCCCAAATAAGACAAAGATCATGCACTAGCTTATTTGTCTCATAGCACCACTGTCAATTACCTACAAAACCAAAATAAATAATTATATAACATCACAGATCACTAGCAGTGTAGATTGTTCGACGACATAGAGGACATGAATTGCCTCTGGTAACCCAAGTTGAGATGCAATTTTCATGATACATGTGTTGGCAAGGCATCACCTTTCCTTCACAATACTCCTCCAAGCAAATAGAGCACACACCTTTGTTCGTCGTCGTTGGACACGTGGCGATAGACGATTTCACTGTGGGCATCGTTTTGACCATCTTCGCGTCGTTGGTTGGGCTTGTAAGTGCTGCGTCAAGGTCGAAATGAAAGTCCATGAGAGAAGAGAGAAAGAGGAGAAGATAGAGAATGGTTGAAATCGAGATGTGCTTTTGATCCCATATATACAAAAGTGACGAAGGGACAGGGACACTGAGATAGTGAGATGGCTCCTGCAGCCTCCTCCATTTGACTATACAATTATAATTTTCAAATTGAAAGAGAGAGATGGCTAAGTGGGTGTAAGTTCAATTAGTTATAGGTGTGGTCCATTTCCCTTTCTACCCATGTAGGATCATCATTTAAGAATCGAAGACACGGAGAGATGAAGAACAAGTAGAAGACATCATATTTCTCCAATTATATCATTCCAAGAAATTTAAAATTGAAAAGAAGAAATAGTTTATATGTTGGACTATTGAATATTAAGGTTAAACTCATTTAATATTAAATTAAAATCCAACGTTGAGTTGTAAAGTTTGATCGGGATATTCTCTCCCTCACTTTAGTCCCACATCGAGAAATTTAAGAAACAGATACAAGTTTATATTTAGGCTTCCCAAACACACGTGTGCATATTAGGTCTACATGGTGCGATGTGGTGTTCTTTTACTCATGTGCATTCGATTTTTTGAGGACTTATCTTATATTACATTTGACAAAGAATTGATTTAAAAAAGAAAATTTCATTTTTATTCTGGCAGCTACAAAATTTGTGGAGCCACAAAGATCACGATCTCAACTATTTGGGCGGTTGCAAATTGTGTAAATATAAAAGCTCACGTTCTCAATTTCGGGACAAATAGATTTTTTATTGTCTTACAGATTTCTAGAACAACCATCATCTCCCTTCTCTCCATCGTTCTCAAGTGATCACCATACATGTCTCGATATGTTCTCGTGGTTCGTCTATAGTCAAAGTGCGTCGACAAAGACATTGCTGCCATTCTATCCTGGGAGAAAGCATCTGCACTCATTGCATCAATATGTTGGGGTGAAATTTTTTCTAAGGGGAGTCAGAAAACAATAACTTGGTCGAGTTGTTTTCTGATCCTAACCTGCATCTAGTTTTCATTGCTTTGTCCTCGTAATTACGTTCATTGGCATTGTACGAATTGTACTCGAAATTGTTAATCGACATATGTTCCCTATTGTTATGCATGTTATTTATATTTTTTAACAACAATCTTGGAGAAATTGTTCATTATGTCGCACGACTATTATTTGTTTGGCCCTAAAGTGGACATGTCAGGTGATTGACATCATATCATGCATATATTCGTGTCTTATATCATCTATTTTGAATCTAAACAATGCTATGTAACGAGTTTTATATTTAAGTTTCAGGAATAAACAAGTTTGAGAAGAAGAGACACAAAAAGGACCTGAATGCAAGAAAAATGATTGAATTGTGAGACTTATGGACTGATATGCAAAAGGGAAGGACCCAGATGTAAACCAAAATGACCAATAAGCAAATCAAGAAAGTCCACACCATCATGGGGAATATTTTGACAATTAGATCCGGGCCTAAACTCCAACAACCAATTCGGGTGCACAACACATGAAGAAATCAAGCCATCAAAGTGTCATCCAAAACAGGGTCGGATCAGAGCAATCCAGACCACTGGTTGGTGGTTGGATCTGCTCCGAATCCGATACGGTTTAGCCCGATTGTGTATTAAAGTGTTTTATGTCTATTTTTAGTAGTTCATTAGTCCCACATCGGAGTATTGTCCTCGATTATTTTTTTCCATGACTATAAATAGAACTCTTCATCCTCCCTTGTAATGTACCATTGCTTGGTGGTCATTCTCTTTACTTGGAGTAGCCTTTAAAGCAAAAGTCAAGGTGGAGAGGATGCCACATTGTAACGTGAGTCATGTAAATAAAATAATTCTTCACATTTTGTTTTAATGTTGTCTTTTTTAATGCTTATGTTTAGCTTAGTTTGTTTTATCTTAGTATAATCAGTAGAATGTGTTTTTTCCTTAATACAATTGTTAGTTTAATGAGTAGAGAGCAGTTCCATCCCCCTTTGGGGGTGAAGTTGATGTTTATACATGTCATGAAGAATGAGATGAATGATATCTTTTGTTTTATGTGATGAATGTGAGTGCATGGTTGTTTGAATAAACAAGAATACTTTAACTTGACAAAAAATATAATACTGAGGACTTAGGTCACGAGAAGTATTATATCGAAAAGTTTTTGAAGTTCCAAATAGTTGAGTGAAAGTTGATGACAGAAAACCCCCACAAGTTCATGATTCTGATCCATGGCTTGAAAAAGGCTAGCATGAAACTTCCAGAGAAGTTTCAGGTGATATCCATCATTGATATTTCGAAATTCTCTCGTTTTTGGGAGGACTTCGACATGTCTCTTAAGAACAGGAAAGGAAAATTGACTATGGATGATCTCATGGTTGCCATCGCAATGGAGGAAGAACATCATGGTGAAAACTTATGATGCCTGTTTAGTTTCAACCAAAAGAAAACATGTTAGTTGGATCCTATAAGCCAAATAATAAAGAAAAATCACATCAACACAACAAAGTAAAATCTAAGGCCAAAATCCAAAAAAACCAAAGAACAAATCATGTTGGAATTGTGGACAACTTGGGCACCGATCTAATGATTGTCTATCAAAGAAAGCCAAAGGCCAACAAAATGCCACTGAATCGACTCCACAGGTCCATGTTTTGACTGCTATGGAGGAGACCAACAATAAGTTTGTTTCTGTTGATACTAAAGTCTTTTCCATTTATGAACCATTTGAGTGGTTGATTGACATTGGGGCTAATGTGCATGTATGTGCTGATGAGTCCATGTTTGTCTCTTACCAGCCTATTGATCAAAAGACTGTGGTGATGACGAATAAAAACATTGCGAGGATGCTTGGTAGACTTGTCAAAATCAGACACGACACGATAACACGACATTGACACAACACGATAATTTAGTGTATGGGTATAGGAACCTGGACACAAATACACGATAAGCATACACGACATGATACACGAACCCTTTTCGGGTCGGGTCTACGTATGAGGGACTATACACGAAATACATGATAACATACACGATAAGGGTATCATGTATACATGTATACACGATAGACATCATATACACGTCAGAACCCGATCCGATTAACCTAAACTAAACCGACTAAACCAAACCCAATTAACCCACCCAAACCCAATTACTCCACCCGAACACGATTGGAGACAATCCTCACTCCTCCTGACCCCTAACCCTAACTCGCCCCACTCCCCACCCAATCCCTCCTCTCACCAGATCTGTTGAAGCATGACAAAGTCCTTCGCAAGAAGCAATCTTCTTCTTTGCGTGAGTACTCTTTCTTCAATCTTGGATTCATTTATTTGCTTTGGATCTGCTTTAGGTGTTTGAGTATTTTCACTCTTTATTATTATGTTATATGTAAAATCAAAGTAAAGTAACTCTTTGGGGGAAAGAATCTTTCATTCTTTTATTTGAATTTGGGTATAGTTCTTATGATTTTTTGCAAATGTTGGATGTGTTGTTAGTGAGTTTAAAAGATCTTTGCGAATTTGAGGGTTAAGATTCATTTCTTGCGGAAATGTGGCACATTCTGTTTTGTATTTGGTTGTGTCGTAATGGTCTTTTGATTTCGTGGTCTTTCCTTTAAATATCAAAGGTCTTGTGTTGTTGGTCTACGAATTTTCATGATCATCAACAGTCTGTTTGTTTAGAAATCCAAGAGTTGGAAGCTGTTGTTGCATGTTGATCTACTTGATATGTACGGTTTCTTTCATTTACTGATGTATTACATATGTAACTTTTATGTGGTGCCCTCGTTGAAAATGTGAGATTGGGTAGATTTCAATTTGAGGGTGCCCTCAATGTGGAATCTATGAGGTTGGATATGTTTTTATTGTGTTCAGATTTGAATTTGAGCATGCTCTATACAAGCAATGACTTATTCTGCATTTGGGTTTTCATGGTAGATTTGATTTGGGCTTTTCTTGTACATGCCTTGGAATTTCTGTATATAGGTTAATTTATTAAAGCTTTGTTGTTGTTAAAGGCTTTTGTGATCTTTTGAAATAGTTGTTAAAGGCTTTGTTATTGTTGTTTGTTCTATAGATGAATAGATGTTAATTCCTTAATATCATACTGTCTTTATTGCTTCCTTACTTTAGCCATTTTCAATTATTGTTGTGAAACTATAATAACATTGATGCTCATGTTTTGTTTATATTTTTAGATCATTCATCAAGTAATGTGGGCAATACATAGAGGTTAGAGAATAACCTATGGAGCTACTTGTACGGAAGACATGAAGAAACAAAGTTGTAAGTAAAAGGAGTTGGATTTCGAGCCTTGGAAAATGAAGTTGAAGTCTTGAACTGTTATGTTATTTTGCATGTATTATTAGCAAATTATATGTTGTGAAACTATTTATTTGAAGCTTTGAACTAGAGAAAACTAGTATTATACTATAATGTTCTTGTATTTGTTAGGTTTATTTGGTATTTTTCAGAAATTCTACAAGTTTGTGTCTATCGTGTAATCGGGTCTTTATCGTGTCTATTATTATGTACAAGTATTATCTTGGTTAACTGGCTACTCGTGTATACATATATTTATTGTGTATTAGGTCTTTATCGTGTATATAGGTTCTTATCGTGTTTCTAGGTACTTATCGTGTATACAGGTGATATTCATGTCCATTCGGGTATTATCGTGTATTGTGTTACACGACCCGATAAGAATTCATGTTCAAATCGTGTCCGTGTATACACGCGAATTACTGTGTCGTTTCCGTGTCCGGGTTCGTGTACACAATTTATTATCGTGTCGGGTTCGTGTATACCCAATACCTGTTAGCATCCGACCATACACGACACTATAAGACACGTACACGACCCGATTGACATGCCTAGTGCTTGGTGTTGGACATGTCGATTTGAAGTTACATTCATGAAGAGTTCTTTCACTGCATAGGACAAATACTTGTAGTTCGTCGCAATATTATTAGTGGTTCATATTTAGTAGTTGGGGGTTATGAAGTGACTTTTAAGTTTGGTAAAGTTGTGATAACTTCTTCTGGTACTTTTATTGGCAAGATGTACTTGTCTGGTGATGAGTTTTTACTTCATTTGAACATGCATTTGATAATCGGAATGTTATTCGTGTCTATGATGAACATTCTTCGTTCAGTCCTTGAACATTACAAACAAGTCCAGAAGGCTTCCAAATGAGTCATTTCTTCTTGCATTTAGATCATTTTCTCTTATTTATTTCCTAAACCCTGAAACACTTCAAACAAACACTCAACGAGCACCAAATTATGGTAAAATAATGGATATATAGCATGAATGCAATGTATCATATGCTACTAATCAAAACCAAAGAAACCTCTCCCTCACCCATTCATTCTCTCTCTCTCTCTCTCTCATCCCTTCTCTCTCACACTCGACCCTCAATCGAACTCAGTTGGAGCCAAATCGAACCCAGTGTCTGACCTTGTCAAACCCAGATCGACCTTCCCTGATGTACTCAAACCTATATCGGAGAACAACTCCTCCACTGAAACATGTTTTGTTTATGTTTTTTTAGTTTTTTGATATAGATCTGATGATTTTTAAGGTTAGGTGATTGTTTCTATCAAAAATGTAGTTGATTACCTTCATTTATTGGTATTGATCAGAGCTTTGTCGATTGGGTTGAATCGATGGAAGTCAGACCATTTTCTATGTTTCCGACGAAGCTCGATAAATACTCGAATTTTGTGCTCGATGGGCTCGAAATAGATTTTTTTACTTGGTACTTTTTTACATGTGAGCTTGATACAATTACCTTAGGTGATAAGAACTATTTAGCTCGATTGGATTGATAAGATTTATTTTTTTCTTGATGTAATGTTAGAATTAGACCTCGATAGTTTTGATTTGTTGTTGTTTACGGGAATATTAAGTTTGGTCAATGGGTTTCGATAAGCGCTCGATATGACTTCAATAATTTAGATTTGTTTTATTTACTGGAATATTTATGTTTACTCGTTTTCTCGATATGTTCTCGATAAGAACTCGATAGTATGCTCGGTAGGCGCGATGTGCTCGATGAGTACTCGATATGAGACAATTGTTACTTTTCCTTTGCAATTCCCCATGTTTTTAACTAGTTGTGTTTTTTTCATGTTTTGTTTTTGCAGATGCCAAAGTTACAAGTTTCAAGTAAGGATCATTTCCCCGGCGTGTGACATATAGAGGCAGTAAGCCTATGAATGACATAAAAGATAAGTTTTGGGAGTACAGATCGATGAAAAGGGCAAAGGAATCCACATTCAAACTGTTATTCAAGCGTCCAACGAGAACGATCGAGTACAACATTAAAATAGATACAAATTAATTTCTTCCTTCTTAAGTCATAAAGTATCGAGCATTGCCAAGCTTCCATCGTCCTCAATCGAGTACAACAACAGAACATAGGAAAACGAACTCAACGTTATAGGAGAACGACCATCGAGTGATATTGAACGTTAATCGGGTACTATCGAGTGCAATATTAAAATAGATTCAAATTAATTTCTTCTATGTCAGGTTATAAAGCATCGAGCTAGAACTAGCTTCCATCGAGCTCAATCGAGTACAACAACATAACATATCTAAATAAACTCAATGTTATATGAAAACAACTATCGAGCTATATCGAGCGTCCATCGAGCGTAACATTAAAACAGATCTGAACGAACACAACGTTATAGGAAAACAACCATCGAGCTATATCAAGCTCATATCAAGGTCTATCAAGTACTTGTTCAGAACATGATAGTTTAATAAAAGTTGAAGTTATAGTTTAACTATACATCCCCTCTTATTGTGTCCACTTCCACCGCATCTACTACACTTGTGCGACTTTACCACAGTTTCTCCTAAAAATGGTAGACATTTCCTCTTTAGCCTTCCTATCTATCGAGTTTTATCGAGTACCATCTTGCATCGTCTTCAACCATCAGAAATGGTCATTCATCGAGCTCTATTGAGCTACATCAAGCACAACTACCCCCACAAAACTCAAATTCAAACAAAACTTGAATAAATCAACAAAGCACATCAAGACATTGACAAATCTATTCGAAAATGGAAAGAAAATGGAACAAAGTAACACCCACATCAATTTTTACAATTTCAGTTACCTATTTCTCTTTGTTGACTAGTTTCTCCTCCAAGAATACTGAAACAACTTGTGCATTCCGGTGGGGTCCGATGGAAGTCTAAATGAGACAATTTGAGCTCGATATTGGCTACTGTGGGCTCGATATGGTCTTCACTCCTAACTGAGAAACTAGATACAACTAAAAGAGAGAAAGAAGGAAAGAGAGAAAGAAAGAGATGGAGAAAGGGAAGAGAATTGTCTCATGATTTATGCAAGGGTTTTTTTTTGGGAGAAATGAAAAATAACCATATTTTTAGGAGAATGTCAATGTGGGAGATTCTTTTTCAATTTTGGGTCACTTTAAGCATAAAAAATCAAAATTTCCAAATAGAATAACCAAGCTAAAAATGAATACATCATCCAACTTGGATCCGTAAGAGAGTTAGCTTAATGATATTTATATTTTGTTTTTAGTAATATTACACCTAAACATTTAATGCTCGAAAGTTGAAAGTTAACTGGACTCCGCTCATCCCCACAATACAATTTGTCCGCTAACAAATTGATTGGGAACAACTGTATTCACCTGGGGCCCACTTCCATTGGCAGATTTCTTCTATATTTTTAAAATTGATTAAAAACTCCTAAACTCATGTTCAATCTCAACTCATGTGGGTCCCCAACTATTTATGGATTTCTCAGAGAATAATTGTTAGCTTTAGAATTTCCAAATGAGTTGGGTTTTTCTAATACGTTGGCTTAGACCTGGGAACCGGGCTGTGTCGGTCCGACCCGGCACGCCTTCCGACCCTGCCCGACGCGGTCGTCATGTTGTGCTGTGCCGGCATGAGCCGTTGAAGTGTTTTATATATATACCTAAACTGCCTTTCCCTTGTCCTATATAAACCCCCCAACCCTTCTCATTCTCTTCGCTCAAAACTCAACCTCTTTCATTCTCTTCATACAAATCTCTTCAAATCTTCTCTAATCTTTCTCAATTTCTCTAATTGCTTTGATTTTGGTGGAGCAAGGACGAGTTTGAGTTAACGTGTGAAGCTTGAAGCTACAAACAGACCGTTGACCGCCGATTTCACGATTTCCGTGCTCTTCATTTCCTAGGGTTTTCTAATTTTTTTAGTAGTTAATTTTAATTAATCAACCATAATCAGGATTTACTCATTTATGAAAAAAAATCATTTTTTATTTGCATATTAAGTAATTTCCATGACTTTACCATCTGATTCTGACGATAGTGATAACCCATCACGTCCCCCTCATGTTAATCCACCTAAGACAAAATGTAATACACATAGTAGAAAAAAACTAGTCCAGTACGAGTTGATTTTGAGGAAGGATGAGACTCGTTGGATAATCCAACTGCTACTTGTAAATGATGTGGTCACGTATATGCGGCTAAGTCAAGTTGAGGAACCGATCATTTAGGTAGACATCAACTTTCATGTAAAGATAAAAATAATCCTGAATTGGTTGTGGGTTCACATAAATCGGTAATAGACACAGCTAGTGGAATTATAAATTTCAGAAAATATTGTCCAATTAAAGGTAGAGAGATAATTGTTGATTTCATAATTTGAGATGAACTACCATTTAACATATGTGCATCTAAAGGCTTTAGAGAATCAATTCTCTACCATAATCCACAATTTAAACCATTTAGTAGAAGAACACTTAAAAATATTGCATTTGATAAATTCAGTAAACAAAGAGAAATCATGATTACTTATTTCTCTACAATAAACAATAAGGTAGCATTAACTAGTGATGTTTGGACCGAACCAAATAATTATCATTACTATTGCGTAACTGCTCATTATTTAGATGATTCATGATGTTTAAATAAAAAATCATTTCGTTTTTACCTATTCTGCATCAAGACACTACCAAAGTTATATTTGATCACATTATAGATGTTATCGTAGCTAGTAATCTTGAATATAAAGTTTGTGCAACTGTATTTGATAATGATAGTAATAATACTTCTGCAATACAAATGTTTATTAATTATTGTCATCCACCTGCAGATGATTTACTTTTTCATATTAGATGTGTTTGTCACACTTTGAACTTGGTGGTGGAAGATGGACTTAGCACCTGCAGATGGTTTACTTTTTCATATTAGATGTGTTTGTCACACTTTAAATTTGTGGTGCAAGATGGACTTAACATGATTAAACTTTACTTAGAAAATGTTAGGAATGCAATTGATTGTGTAGGTTGTAGTAGTACATCTAGATATCGGGAATTTAGAGAATTTTGTGCATATAATGAAATTAAACCTTAAGAAGTTTAAATTAGACGTCCCTCGTTGATGAAATTCTACATATGAAATGTTAAATATTGTCTTCTTTATCATCTTGTAATTTCAACCTTCTACAATGAGAAACAAAATGAACACGTGTTAATCTATTTAGATTGGATAATTGTAAGATTATGCATGATTTTGTAAATCCTTTTTCACATTCACCACTAGATTAAATGAACAGTATTACCCAACTTCTAATATATTTATTTATGAATTACTTCCAATTACTAAAGTATTTGCAAAATATAGGCATAATGCTTGTTTTGTTGAAATTTTATATGCAATGGAAGCTAAGTTTAATAAATATTGGAATTCTTAGAACAAAATTTTGAAAATATGAATTACGAAAATTTCCAAAGTCATGTAGATGGGTGTAGGTATTTGTTAATCAAATATTTTGAAAATTATGAAACATTTATGTAAATCAAGTAGGTTCAAATGTTGTTAGTTCATCATCACAACCACGTCCAACTGCAGCAGATACAGATGATGACGACTCACAATGGAATTAGTTAAGTCAAACAAGACAAAATTAGTGCCAACCGACACCGAAAATGAACTAACTGCATATTTAAACACTGAACTTTACTGAAGTACGACTGAGTTAAAATCTTTTGACGTTTTAGGCTGGAGAAGAAAAAACTCAGGTAGGTTTCTACTAGTCTCTTTGTTAGCGCGGGACTTATTATGTCCTTCAACGTCAACTTGTGGCGCCTGATGATGCTTTTAGTGCAGGTAAACATGTCTTATCTGACAAGAGACAAAAATTGTCTGACAATTCAATCGAGATGAGCGTATGCCTAAAAGATTGGATCGACGCTGCAGACAGAATGTAGAACATGAATATTCACGACAACAATGACGACGAAGATTGAAGACAAATTAACTAAATCATTCTGTTAAAATAGTAATTTTTTCCTAATACCCCTTAAGTTTTTTCCATTACTCCTTCGGTTTAGCTAGCCTTCGGGCTTTTTTTTATTTGTAACCAATATATTATTTCTCTATTACTAATAAATTGGTTACTTTGGGGCCAAAAAATTGTATTTCTCTTTAATTAATTCGGTTGTAGTTGTATACTTATTTTAAATTTAAAAAACACCAAAAAAATCAAAAACTGACACGCAAATGTGAAGACAGCCCAACCCCGAGACGGATCCGTGTTGGATTCAGCACGACACGACCCGTGCTGGTGGGTCGTGCCATGCCGAGCACACCGGCTGAGACGACCTGGTACCTAGGTTTATGTTGGCTTTGGTTGCTTCAGAAAAGTTATAGAAAATGGGTTGTACTTGTTTAATGGGATTAAGGCTATAAACTGGTGGTTCATGGGCGGTTATAGGGCTTAGCATGACCCTATTTGCCTAATTAAACGGTTCGCAGTTTGGTTTGAAACTCGTTTATTTTTACCTCTACCCATGAAACTCGTTAAATGGTATATGGTTAAAACTTAATGGATACTAAAATCGATATAAGAATTGGGTAAATGGTTAAATGGATAAAAATTGTCAAACTTGTTAAAAACATCATAACATCCATAATTTTATAATCAAAACCTCCAAAAATTCATAATCTAAACATCCACAAATTCATATAAAACCCATCAAAAATCCACACATAATGACAATAATAATACAAATAATTATATATATAGTATATATAACAAAATATTATATATATTAATTATGTTTCGCGGTTAAACGGACGGGTTAAATCATGTAATATTATCCACACATTTATTAAACGGTTATGATTTTCACAATCCTTATCCGTTCATTTATTAAACGGTTATGATTTTTACAACCCATGATCATACTCGTCGGTTCGGTTAGGACGGTTAACCTAGGAGTGTAAACTGGTAGGGTACGGGTCGAGTATGCCCCTACCCGTACCCGGTTAAATTAACAGGTATGGGTACGAGTATATACCCGACATATAACATGTATACCCGTACCCGACCCGTACCCGTTAAGTTAACGGGTACTGGGTGGGTAAACGGGTATGACGAGTATAATATATAATATATAAAAAATATAATATATAGTATATAAAAATATATTATATATAATATATAACATATAATATATATATATATATATAATTATATATATATAATATTATATAAAAAATATAATATATCTTAACGGGTAAACGGGTAAGACTAATGTGTATACCCGTACCCGACCTGTTTATTAACTGGGTAAACGAGTATGAGTATACGGGTTTGAATTTTTAAATGGATATGAATTTTGTACCTATATCCGTACCCGACCGGGGCGGGTGACCAGATATACGGGTATTACTCGTCATGTTTATACCCTTAGGTTAAACGGTTTTTATCCAACCCATTTACGGCAATAAATGGGATGCTGTGGTTGCGTGGGAAACGTTGAAAATGAGACGGGGATGGTGTACCGTGTAGTGGGACAGTTAATGGTTTGTTGGTTTGGTAAGAGTTTGCTAATGAAGTGGGCTTATTTAGTCGACTGGACTTCTTTGGATGGAGAGTCAGCTTGTTTGTGGACTTGGAGAATGTAATTGTTGGGTTTGAATGTGACAAGTGATTTAGGAATAATTGGGCACGTGTCAATGACTAATGACTAGGCTTGGCCGCTTGGGTGATTTCGTTAAAAATGATTTGCAATACCTTTTGACTTTTCGACCGGTTTAATTTGTTTGTATTATCTGAATTGAATTTGCATGGTAATTCGTATTGAACCAGTACAGATCTACATTGTTAAATAATATATGCATGAATATGGAAATGATATACAATGGTAGGTTGTCAAGTCTGACGAGTTGGTTAGAATTTGAATCTTGATTAGTAGCTCGCAGCAGCTCGGTGCTTTGCACGGACAAAATATAAGTTTTTCTTGCATTTTCATTTTTAATAAATAACGAATTTATATATATAAGTACATTGAATAATAATGAACATAAATAAATTTTTTGGACCAGAAAACTTTTTTCAAAACATCTTAATGAATATGCGTGTTAACGAGGTTTTTGATGTCCTTTTGTATTACATGATATTGCCGAGATTAAATCCACAAAAAAACTTTAATTTTTCTAGCTTGTGGTTATTTTATGAGAAAAATTAAAATGCAATAATGATTTTCTCGCTTGAATTCAAAATTTGGATACAAACCCGAATGATAAGATATATATTTGAAAAATATTTTTCTTAATGTACGTATTTTAATATACCAAAAAATCAATTATTATTTTTTTATTGTGAGAAAATAATCTCTCTTATTTGAATTTCATCAGAGAAAAACATAGAATCTGGAACGCTTAATGGAAATACTCACATAAAACTATCTTCGTATACAAAAAATACGATGAGTTGTTTTAACAATGCATATATGATAGTAATTATCCGTCTTACTTGAAATCAATCATATAACTAAATAGAACAACTTTATGAGGAATGTAATACAAATAAATTGCATTTTTCCTTGAATTAGATCCATAACTGAACTTCAAAACTCATTATGAATATTAATGTCTAAGTCTCTTAACCCTCATAAATTGCGTTATTTATTTATCTTACTATAAGATTAATATATGGTTTTAAACAAATGGAAATTACAATGTAGTTGAAAGGATAGTTAAATTAATATTTTGAATATCTTCATGTGACTTATGAGTCATGACACATGACCTATGGGCTACCATTGCATTAAAGATGAATAGGACTTAATAGAGTATCCAAAAGTTTGAAAATGTCTTAAACGATCTATTCACAAGAAGAATCTTAATTTCAAGATATCTAGCTAGTATATCTGTCTTAAGAGCCAGACTACTATGAATATGTTTAACAATAAAAACCAACACATGATAAATAATTCATACATACTTCGTACAATCTACTGTTTATTTATAATAACAAACGAGAAGTGATTCATATACTTCCACTATTTATTAATGTTTCGTTCCCAAATAAAAAATTGTATTTGCTTTTAATTAGGTTTGAAACAGCAGTGGTTGAAGCTACCTTCTTGTGAGTTGTGGCCATTTTAACTCTTTATTTTCATGTATGTTGTTCTTTGTTTGGTTGATATTTACTTACTTGGTTTCATAATTTAGATATATCCATTTTATTAGTAAAATGAAAAATAATAGACTAGTAAAAGACGTATTATTCGCTCTTCCATTTTCAATAACTTTCATCACATTTGCAAATACTTATTGAAAAACAAATGGGCTCTATACCACTTATTGCTTGAAGTGCATAGATCCATCTATTACTGCCATATTAACTCATATAACATTCATTAAATATAAAGATTCTCTTAAGTGCTGCCTTTCTTCATTATTGGCCTTATAATTAAGAGAGCACACACAATTTTTCTTCGCATTAATAGGATTTAACAGCTTTCTACATAGGCCCAATCTTCCTCAGCAGCTGCAAAACAAAACAAATTGAAATTTCATTAATTTCAAGTCAACATAGGATTTTTTCGGATAGACTGAAAAAAATTAAATACCTGGAAATATGTCTCAAGCTTTTGTCTCACTATGCTAAGTTCTTTCTTGGCCTTTTGGAACGTCCTTCTACACCTTTTTTCCCCAATATGAATCACATTATGTTACTAAAACTTTGTAAGCCAATAAACACAATTTATTTGAAAAGCTCAACAGCACGGAGGGGTTTATGCTTGGATGCATTGAAAAACATCAATTTTATACATTTACACATTATATAACATTGAAAAATTGATAGATACACCTTCTATGGCATCATATTTATCTTGGAACACTTATCTCTTAGTGGGTAAGCTTAGTTTGAAATTTTGATTTTGTATTATTTTATATGAAAATTTGCAAACCAGCCCAAAGCGTAGCGAAAAATTACATGTCATCAAAACTTTGGTTGTTGCTTTAAATTTAACTAAAGTTATAAACTCAATGTAAAAAACTAAAGAGATAAAAAGAGTTTTCTGAATTCTACAGAGGATTTTTTTTAATTGGAGATTTATAAATAGAGAATGATATATTTAGAGGGAGAAATATATTATTTATGAGAATATTAAAAATGACATAAACATCATGTTGCAAGCCAATTGAATTTTACCAACCTTTGTCATTCGAGAAAAAAAGATAATATTTTTTTATATAATAAAATCAACAATTAATATTTGAAATATCCACTAGTATAGAGTATAACACTATAGGACTTTTAGCAAGTACCCCTCAATGTTTCCATTTTTGCAGTACTCTCTAAACATGAAGCACTCTTGCTTCACCTTTATAGCACCAATACTGCAACCAAAAATATTTTCACGAGAACATGTCATCACAATATAGTAGTTAAAGTGCTGCATATTAACTGCAATTTTGAAATTCATTCTGACCTACAATTTAAAATACATTATACTAATTGTACTTAAATATTAACAACGTCGCCCAAAAATTATTTAAATCGCCCTTTGAAATTACCAAATTGCTCTTAACAATATATTTAATACCCATATCGTCCAATGTCTTTAAACAAGGTTTTTGACTCAGTTTTACTAACAATCATAGTACCAACACCACGAAAATGTCTTACGAAGCACCTAGATCAGGCAAAGTAACGGAGGCGGATTTTTTTTCCGACTCGGACGTCTGGCCAAGACGCCTGTACCATGGTGGAGATGTCTGGCTAAGACGCCTCCACCATGGTACAAACGTCTTAGCCAGACGCAGACGTCTTAGCCAGACATCTCCACCATGGTCGAGGCGTCTGGCTAAGACGCCTCAACAATGGTGGAGGCGTCTTAGCCAGACGTCCCGTTTTTTTTTAATTTTTTTGTCAAATTAAAATTATACGGTGTGTTATCTCAAATTATTTGACGTTTTTTGCAAGTTTTTGGTGGTAACCGGTCGGATTACAATGAGTTTTTTTGCAAGTGATGAAGATTCAAATAATTTCCAGATCCAACATTTTTTAAGATCCCAAATCCCCCGGTGGTAAAACATCATGACTTACAAATACCACCTTGACAGGTCGTTCGGGGGTCTCGCTCACCGGTGAGCGAGCGGCATTCCACCTCGCCGGTGAGGTGGCGGGGGTGGCAAGGGGGCAGCGCCCCCTCGAATTTTTTTTTTAAATTTTGAAATTGTTGGATCTGGAAATTTTTGAATTTTCGGTGTATCGAAGGGGTATCGGTCATCCAAATATAGTAATTATTAACTTATTAATTAATTAATTTAACAATCATCTAAAATTATAATCAATTATCTTTTTAAAAAAATAATAAAAAAATACGGACGTCCGACGGAGCCGCCCCCACGTAGGAGGGGGCGTCTGGGTAAGACGCCTCTCCCATGGGGGAGGCGTCTTACACAGACGCCCGTCCCATGGGCGGGGGAGGCGTCTTACCCAGACGCCCCTCCTAGGTGGGGGCGGCTCCGTCGGACGCCCGTAATTTTTTATTATTTTTATTATTTTTTTATTAAAAAGATGTTAGATATTTTACCAGATTCGAGTACACTGGGGCGTCCGTTGGCTCATTACTGACCTCCAAAACATTATTTTTTATGATTATAAGAGGAAGATGAAGAGAGATGTATGATAGGAGAGTAAAATGTCGCGTTATAGCAATAGAAATGAGAGAAGGGCAATTTGGTAATTTCAAGGGACGATTTAAGTAATTTTGGGACGATATTTAGCATATCTTATGATCAATCAAGATCCAAGATTATACCTGGAACAACTACCAATGAACTGATACATGTACGCATCAAGTCTTGAGAAATCATGTGGAGTTTTGAGCCTAAAGATAAGATTGCAGAACAATATCACATCTGATCCTCAAATGATGAATATTTATTACATCAGTGATAGTTATGGTATATTAGGTTTATAACTTACAATGCCTTGTCGATGTTATCTAGCAACCTTGTAGAGTCCTTGAAAAACAACACAACAACTTCCTCAACAAAATTAGGGCTAACATCGTCTGCAAGCTCCTCCAACTGGTGGAATTGGTCGTCTAGGTAACCCTGTAAAACCCTGAAGTATGTTATTTATTTAACTAAACATACATAAACGAGTAAACGACCCTTTATATAACGCAGAGCTTTTAGTTGGAGGTTTTGATGGAGAAGTCCATTCTCAGTCTATAATTGCATGCTTTCACTCCCTAAACATCAAACTCTATGCTTATTCTTGGACTGTTTTAACGTGCATTATCCATTGATATGTATAAATGAAAGTAGACAAAAAATAACAATGCAAATCATGTTTAATGAAACACTTGTCAATATGGGAAAACGAAAATAAATGTTTTATTAGTAATATCAAGGTTTGGTGGACGATGAGACTTGGTCTAATTGGTACAACATGGGACTTGAAAATAGCTAACACATTGGATCAATCCTAGAATAATATAAGCACGCGACATGGGATATAGTTAAAAACTTGATAGTAAGATGGCAGAACAACAAAATATAACAAAGGTTATAAAAGACCTAGATTCTCTCTAATTCATTAAGAAAAAAAATTATATCCATTATTTATCAAAATTTTGACGATTATGATGATCACCTTTTTATCAACTTTGGTCAATCTAGCATGCAATGAAAATACCATCATTCATTCTTTTTAACAATGAACATTTTGTTAATATAAGGTGGCATATTTTTTTTCAATGTTATTTTTTAACTATAAGATCCAATGCGATCAGCTATCAAATGGTACTTACTCCAAAACATCGTCATAAATGTGAGGTCATGCATAGATGAGCCGGTAACTTAATATTTTGTTAAAGGAAAATAAATAAATAAATTGTTAAAGGATATATAACCTTCTTCTTGAAGAAGTGAAAAAAGTACGTCATGCTAGAATACGGGCTTGGCTCAATAAAAGACTAAAATAGAAGAAAATAAAGAACGTAAGCTCTAATTGTTCATATTGTAAGTCATACCTTATTAATAGACATTGATGGCTATGATGCTGCTATATTCCTAAGCTATGATTGTGAGACCAAATAAAACAATAAATTTCTAAGTACTATTTATTTCCGAGGTCGCAAAAGTATAAAGAAAACATTTCTATGAAAAAAAGGCAAAAGTAATAAGCACCACTTTTTTAAGATCTAAATATATTTTTTAGCTGGAGAACATTTACTTTCATATATATAACCCACTAAGCTAATTAGACTCTTCAACCTTTGTGATGAAAACTCTAAAATTTTCACTAAACCTTTTCAAAAAGAGTCTTCTTCATGATGTCAAGATTGCGACGAGAAAATTCCATCTTCAAATGCAAAATGGAAGGAGAAAACTAGAGAACAAGAAGTAATAGACTTTGAAAGAAGAGCTAATGGTGAGAATAAACAAAGAGTTGTGGCCTATATATAAGGGTCTGGAAATTGTGGTTGTGAACATGTAAACTGATGGTTGGATTTGAACTGCCTTTGGAGATTGACATTATTGAGCAGGGGTTGCAATAATTCTCCTTCTGGAAAAGGAAAAGTTAATAAGACCATAATTGACATGCTACCCATATCCAAGTGTCATTCTTCACTTACTTGAGTTGAAAAATAAAGCATGATGCTTGTTGTTGGGATTGTGTTTTATATGTTGAGGAATTAAGATGCATCATACATATACATGTCGTGGGGACTTACACGTTCTTCTCTGTCCATAAGATTCTTAACGTTTAATGTTTTTGTTTTGTGAAATTATGAATGTGCAGCCATGTACGGTATTCCTAATTATAATATACACTCTTACAAATGATTGAATTTTCCGATTGTTGTTTAAAATTTTGGTCAAATTAGAGAATATTTAAGAAATTTTGATTTATTGGAATGTATATGTATACAGATTGATGACGTATCTGGAGGGCGAATAGATAAAAACTATCTAAATGCCACTAAAGGTGAAATTAAAAACTGGAGGGAAGAGTTACAAAACCACAGTACATAGAAGTGTATAATGGTTCAGTCCGCTTCCCTAGTTTACTTAGTTGAGGTGAATTATAAGTCAAATCAGGATTCATTGATCATTAAAATTAACTTAATTAGGTCTTAAAAGGCAACATAAATGATTTTTTTAACTTTTAATTTTTATTACAATTATCTAGGGCATAGTTGACTTAATTGATTTGAATTTTATTATAAGTCACACTAGGACTTCTAATTAACTTAATTAGGCCTCGAAAGCCAACAAAATGAATTTGCAAGGTTTTAGTTTTTATAAGCATTGTCTAGGACAACATGGAAAAAATTTCAATTTTCAGATCTTATATAGTAACTTTATAAAAGCCATCTTGTATTCTAAGCTAATAGAACACACATCAAGACCTTTTATTGGACAGATATAGGCAAGCACGTATCTTGTCTCTATAATATTTTAAGCCTTGATTTTGTTCCACACTATGTATACACTATTAGTAGAAAACGTTAGGAAACACACATACTGATTCCTATCTACATCACTACATGTATGCTTTGATGCATTAGAGGTGATTGACAAGAATTTAATTTCTATAATTCTCATGTCCACTTTAACATTAACAAATTTGATAGAGAGAAAAGGAGGAATCAAGTGATAATAAAAGCTTTAAAAAATAAAAACCTACAATGATTTAGATGGTGCTTGTCCTTGTTTTCTTTTTTTTATGAATACTCACACCATGTAGATGAAAAGGAGAGGAAAGAGACATGTGCCAAGAATGATTATCCTTTTAGTATTATGGTTGATTACCATTTAGGTTTAACAGATATCTTGTGGGATCCGGTATTAAATATTTTCGGGTGGTACACATAATTGGTCCTTTGAGAAGCACGAGTTCATTGAAAAATTAGTTTTTAGGGAGCTAAGAAGTATTTAATTTATAACATCAAACAAAATAATAATGAAGATTTAAAAGCTGAAGATGTTTTTGTTAAATCATGTTTAAGGTTTTTTTTTGTTTTTGAAGATTCGTTAATACTATCAATTTTCTATACATAGTTTGGTTATAAGTTACCAATACATGCCCATAGTTTTCGTTATGATCGAGTTTCCCATGCATTCCCACCAGGCCACCACTACAATAATAGGATACTTGGGTAGGATGTCTAGCTCAATCGTTTAGCTATTTGCTAGAATTATTGGCCATAGATGTGGTTCAAAATTGTACATCAGCATCACAAACTTCTCAAGAGATAAATAAAAATCTCTTGTTACATGGATTGATCCTCATTTGAAAAAAAGGTCACCATGATACTGATAGGTATCCGTATTGGAGAGACAAGAAACACTAGTAGTGGACAATCAGTGCCCTGCATCTAGAGATTACCGTCAGAATTTTTGACATTCTATGTTCAAAGTTGCCCAAAATCAACCCCCTCCCCCCCACATTTTAACATCCTCTGAAAAATATGCTAATGTTTCCACTTCTCCCCAAAATACCCCCACGTAAACCGTGAGACCATTCCCTTTGACTTAACATGGAATATCCTCTTTCTTTCTCTCTCTCTTTCTCTTAGTAGCCCATACATGGAGCATGGAACATCCAACTCAGATTTTAAAGTTGGGAGTGAAGACCATATCAAGCCTACAATAGCCAATATCGAGTTGAGATCGTCCCCCATTGAGTCCCTCGAACCCCCACTGGAATGCATAAGTTGTTTTAGTGTTCTTGTAGGAGAAACCGGTAAACAAAGAGAATGGGTAAGTGAAATTTTTAAAAATTGATGTGGGTGTTACTTTGTTGCATTTTCCTACCATTTTCAAACTGATCTGTTAATGTTTTCATGTGTTTTGTTGGTTTGTTCAAGTTTTGTTTGAATCTGCTTTTTGTGGGGTAGTTGCGCTCGATTGAGTTCGATAAAGCTCGATGAATGACAATTTCTGATGGTTGAAGACGATGGTTGACGGTACTCGAGGATACACGATAGATTTCCTTGATAGTTAAATTCATTTTAGAGTCTAATCGAGTTCGATGGTACTCAATGGTATGCGATAGATAGTGCAGGTTGATGTGTATGCTCGATAGTTATACTTAGTTATGGTTCGATTGAACTCAATATCTGTTCAATAGACACTCGATGGGTTATGATTAATATTTTGGATTCCACTAATTTGACTTTTATTTTTTTGTTTTTCTCGTATCAGGTTCGACTGTTAACGTATTGGTTGTGTACAATGATGTTTGGGAAATGAACGGTAGAGATTGACATTTCGAGGATGGCAAGAGTAAATGGATCACGATAGAAAAGGATGTAACATACTTACAAGTGCTTGAATTTTTACATAAGGCATTTGATGTACGTCCATATACGTCGGATATACAGGGGTATAGACGTCGGATTTCGACGGTCCAAGTACCCGACGTCTATTTTCCCGTCGTCTATTCCTTATTGTATAGACGTCGGCTATATACGACCGACGTCTATACAGTGTATAAACGTCGGCTATATACGACCGACGTCTATTATATGTTAATTAACAAAAAAATACATTGGAACGTATATCGGGCATTTTGCACTCACATTAATCAAGCCCAAGTGCCAATCTTTTGACAAATAACCACGAATATCAAGCTCATCATAACCAGGTGCTCCAAGTCGTTCGCGTTCAGCAGTAAAAGAGTGGTGGAGTACATCAACCACAATAACAAAAATAAATTCTCCGATGTGGGACTAAAGTATTACACCCAATAGACGTCGGATATTTATATTGACCGACGTCTATTCATACAGCACAACCTATAGACGTCGGTCATGCTATACATCCGACGTCTATACATTGAAATAACAATAATTAATAAAAAATACGCCCTATATACGTCGGCTACCATATACAACCGACGTCTATACATGAGTTAATAGTAAAAAAAAGACCATTAATCAAGCCCCAAGTGCCAATCTTTTGACCATTAAATATATATATGTATCTCACTTGCATTTTGTAATGTGGTACCAAACTACCATTTAGAAGTAAAAGAGTAGTTGAGTACTTCAACTCCACCAATAAAAAAATTTCTCCAATGTGGGACTAAACATGTCACCATACACACACATGTGTACAACACACATGTGATAGTTATAATGATGTAACTATTATTACACAAAATAATCCCCATAAATTATTACACAAAATAAATCCCAAAAAATTACGTTATTTCTTATACAAAATAAATCCCAAAAAAATGTGTTAATTCTTACACGAAATAAATCCCAAAAAAATGTGTTATTTCTGATACAAAATAATCCACATAAATTCTTATACGAAATAAATCCAAAAAAATAAACAAAAAAATATTTTCTTCTTTTAGGAGGTATAGACGTCGGTTATACTAAACAACCGACGTTTATACAAACCTATAGACGTCGGACGTCCAAACATCCGACGTCTATACCAATAGACGTCAGATGTTTTTATATCCGACGTCTATTTGGTGACGTCTATTGAGCATTCTGCACTAGTGTGGCAAGAGTAAATGGATCACGATAGAAAAGGATGTAACATACTTACAAGTGCTTGAATTTTTACATAAGGCATTTGATGTTGATAAGTTGAAGTATGAGCTCACACTGGAGGCCCCTTACAAAACACATGGGCAACCATATAAACCTGTTGAAATCACAGACGATTCTTACGTCTGTTTGTTCGTCTATGAAATGTTGTAGTACAATATCCCTTTATGTGTGTCTCTGGTTAAGAAGAATGTACTTGTAGAACCATCACCAAATTCCAACTTTAGTAAGAAGTTAGGAGTCAGGTTAGGACTTTTGTTCTTCAAACAAATCTCATAGCCACCAGAGGTGAGATTCTTGTTCCTGGAGTTGATGTCCCCCACCAATTGAATGAGTACAAGCCCTATGTGAATATTAATCATGCTGTGAACTTAAGTGACGAAGACGGAAATTGGGAAGAAGATTTTGAAGGAGATAGTAGAGAAGACTTGTCACTCCCACACTTACAGCCCCAAACGGTAAGACACCCACAACCCGGAACTCCAGCAAATACAAGCAGGAATTGACAATGGTGAAGACGAACTTATGATTTTTTTAAGAAAACATGTGTGCAACATCAGCCTTCTGCAGGAAGTTTTTCTCATTGCTTATCTAGCTGAGCATCCTGGGGAACTGGTGTCCCCGGCTCATAGCATATTGGGTGGCGAACTGCTAAAGGGCCTCGTACGCCCAATACTATAGCACAGGGGCATAACCGTATATACTATATTTGACATCTTTTTGTTGCCCACTCACTTCCTTCTTCTTGTTGTAGTATTCCTTCTACTTAATCATGTCTTTTTGTCATGACGTTAGCAATTTCTTGTAAGACGACTTCTCCCAAGAATAATTGAAGAAGTAGTTCAGGTCCTCAACTATCTTGACCACATCCACCCATATGAATAGCTTGCCCTCTCTGGCATATAGAACACCTTCAATCAGGAGGCATAATCCCAACTTGATGACGTCGTCAGCATTTGTACAACTTTTGATTGTCGCCTCCAACGTCAATATTTAAATTTTTGGTTGTCCATTAAAATAATGTCTTATTAGGTGGTCACTGGTACAATGCTCCTGAAACTTAGCCTCTAACAGGACAGTGTTGAAGTTGAAACCTGTGATCAGTGCAAACTCATATCTACTAAATTTGCACACCCTAGAGCCCAAACAGAAATGAACCTTGTCATCTCTACTACTGTGGATCATGTGTAATAGTAACTAATGGGCAAGAACATCACATAACTGTAATTCACCCGCCTCGAATAATTATCTGAATGGGGATTCCTTTGCCCTTTCCAGTAACCCATACTCCTAAATTTCTCTTTTATGTCATTCATAGACTTACGACCCATGTATGTCACACAGCCGAGGAAATGATCCTTGGTTGAAACTATTAACTTTGGCATCTCAAAAAAACAAAACAGGAAAAAACCACAACCAATTAAAAAAGATAGGAAAATTTTCAAAGGAAAAGGAAATCAGCCTCATATCGAGCCCATAGAGCTCACAGTTCTTCACAATCAAACTAATCCTACCGAGCTTACATGCAAAACGAATCAAACTTATATCGAACCTATTGAGCTCACAGGAAAACAATCTGATTTCCATCCATCGCGCACAACTATCGAACCTATCGAGTTCGCAGGAAAAAAACGGTCTGATTTCCATCGATCACACCTATCAAGTGTCAATCGAACTACGATCAAACCTATCAAGCCTCATCAGAAACACAGGAAAACAGTTTCACTTCAAACCCAGGTGACAAAACTCATATGAATACCAATAAATGGAGAAAATCAACTATATTTTTTTATAGAAATAATAACCTAACCTTATAAAACTATACCAAGAAATAAATAAAAAAACATAAATAAAACATGCCCTAAAATTGACATTCGTTGTCAACTTTAATGTAGGAGTTGTTCGGGAAGGTACGGCCCTGAGCTCGAATGACATGTCGATTGCGAGAGAGAAGGGATGCACAAACGAGAGAGAAAGAGAGAAACGTTTGCAACTGTCGATAGAAAGAGACAAAAATAATGATTTGCTTATTTAAAGAGAAAGTGAGAGAAAAAGGGGAATGTCCCACAATTTAGGCAGAGGTATTTTGGAGAAAAGTTGAAACATAAACATATTTTTCAGAGAATGTCAAAGTGTGAGTTTTTTTTCCGATATTGTGTCACTTTGAGCATTGAAAGTCAAAATTTCCTTACATTCCTACCACATACTAATGTTTCTTCAAAAAATTCAAAAAAGAAAATACATAGCTTCGTGCCTATATCTGCTAAATAAAGGAGCATAGTTTATTATAGACATGCATATGTACACACGTACATAAATATATATGTATTTAAGTACGTAGGTATCTGTGTGGGCGTGCATGTGTGTGTAAGTAACCTTCATAAAAGTAACTGCCTATGGCACCAAAAGTGTTTTAAATCCCATAATTAACTTAAAAAACTACTTAACACTAACTACTTCAATAAAGAATTACTAGTACTATTCGAAGGCACTTCATCATTTGATATATTGCGTACGTAACACCGAATGTGACTAGTATTCAATTCAAGAAGGATCAATACGATATCAAAATGGGGGCAATGTGGAACATATAAAACGTAAAACTGTGAGAACCTAATCCTAATTTTGTTAGGATAATTAGGTTTGATGCTAATCCTAACCCTTGCTTAATGGTTTAACTGTGTTTAGGTGATGGTTTTGAGAGGGTTTGAGATGGACGGCTGAGATCGGTTGTGGGAATAGTATTTAAAGGTTTGGATTTCTCTCTCTTTCACTTTTCCTACTCTCTCCCTCTCACTCACTCGTCTCTCTCCCCCTCAGTTGTTCCCTCTGTGTTGGTGGAGGCAAGGAAGTTCTTGTTGGATCGGTGGAGTCGCCGGAGTTGTCGAGGAGATCGAGTTCGTGGAGTTCACCGGAGAAGAAGGGATTGCGAGGAAGCACCACCGTTGGTTCTTCAAAGGCTTCTTCAAGCCTTGAGGTATCTCAAACTTGCTTTTATGCTTACCTATTATTAGTGTGGGGGTGGGAGCGGTCGACGGTAGGCCGATTGACTCGTCGGACATGCACAACTATTTTTCTGCACTATAATGGTCGACCGGTGTTTTGGGTTCGGTCGACCGGTTATAGTGTATTTTGGGCAATATCCCTCGCATCGATCGAACGATACCTTTGGGGTGGTCGACCGGTCGTGCATTTTGAGCGAGATAAGGAGGCTCTGGGTACTTTCTGTCGGACGGGACCCCTTTGCCGGTCGACCGAAAGTACTATCGTAGGTCGGTTGGGGCGTTGACCATCCAAACGGTCGACCGCCTGTTTGACTCGTCTGACCGATGACTTAAGTTAACTTAATGACCGGTCAACCAGAAGTGTTGTCTCGGTCGACCGTGTAGTGCGGATTGTTGGTGAGTTTACTGGTGGGTTTCAGTAAACCGATAGTGTTTGGTTGTTTGACCGTGTGATCGTGGTTTGTGAAAATGTTTTCTTACTGGTGCTTTTTGGTCGAATGGGTCCCCTTGCCGTTCAACCGATTAACGAGTTTTTCGGTTGGGCCAGTCCTCTAGGTGGGGATTCGGTCGACCGGTGAGCTGCTTTTGTTCGACCATTTCTGCCTGTTTTCTGTGTTTCCTGGTTTTGTGCGTACGCTTGAAGGCAACTCGTCTCTCCGGCCCATTGGGCAATGACACGGATTGTCGGCCTGATATCTGGTGGTTGTGTTTCCTTGTTGTTTGATGTGGTGGTTGTTGGCCGTGATTTTGACCGGCGGTGCCTTGTGTGCACGTGTGTTGGTAGGGTTGGGGTGAGAGGACCATTGAGACCCTGTTGTGAAGCCGTGGCTCTGGTGAATGAGGCAAAACCGTGGCTCCGGCGAATGATGCAAAACCGTGGCTCCGGTAACACTGAGGCAAGAGTGTGGGTGTTTGGCCGTGATTTGGACCGGCGGTGCCTTGTCTGCACGTGTGTTGGTAGGGTTGGGGTGAGAGGACCCTTGAGACCCAGGTTGTTGTTGAGTCGAGTTCTTTTGTTTTGCAGATGACTCCGAGACGTGTGAGACCTCCCACGCGCTACCGTAGTACCAGTGATGAGACTGGTGGGGCTGCAGAGGCGGAGGAGAGGCCGTCTGAGCCAGTGACGTTGACGATGTTGGGCGAGCTTCTAGAGAGCCGTGCCGACTAGGCGGGCGCTGAGCACGATCGTTTTATGCGCCAGCATCCGCCGATCTTCAGTGGTAGAGGTGACCTTGAGGCAGCAGAGGACTGGGTCTTCAGGATCCAGAAGATCTTCCGGGTTATTGGAGTGGCAACTGAGAGGAGGGTGAACCTGACCACCTATGTTTTGGACGGTGAGGCGTCCAACTAGTGGAGGACCACATCTGTAGTGGTCTTCGACGACAAAGAGGATGTGAGTTGGGAGGAATTCCTAGCAGAGTTCAACCAACAGTACTTTCCGCAGCACGTCCGTGACCGGAAGAGGGAGCAGTTTCTGGCCCTTGAGCAGAGAGATATGACTCTGGCCGCTTACATCAGCAGGTTCCATGATTTGGAACGATACTGCCCAGAGATTTATGTGACCCAGGAGCAGAGGGCTCGGAAGTTTGTGCGGGGTCTGAGGCCGCAGTTCAGGGCTCGTGTCACCACTAGTATGCCGCAGACATTAGCTGATGCTGTAAAGTTTGCGACCATTATGGACATGATAGCCAGGAGATCCTTGAGGATGCTAGGAGACGTCCAGGAGGACAGTTACAGGGGAATACGGGCAAGAGGCCCCGGATTGACGGAGGTGGAGCACCGCAGACTGGGTAGTGCAGGCAGTGTGGCAGAGTTCATCCGGGACGGGGTCTGCCCCAACGCTTGTCACAATTGTGGTCAAATGGGACACTTCGTCCGTTCTTGCCCGAGCAGGCCAGGTGGGCCTATCGGACGACCGTGACCATCCATGTCTGGTGGAGGTTGACCGAGTAGACCTACAACACCACCTCAGCAGGGGAAGAGAACTGGTAGAGTCTGCACTATCTAGGCTGATGAGGCTAGGGATGCCAGCACGGTAGTGGAAGGTACGCTTTCTGTTGATGGTTTGGTAGCTAGAGTGCTGTTTGATTGTGGAGCCACACACTCGTTTATCTCTGAGCAGTTTGCGAGCGTGTTAGACCATACCCTGCGATGCTGACTGCCACTTTGGAGGTCAGCACACCCCTGGGTTTGGTGGGCATTGTGGGGAGCTTTCTCCCCAGCGCCACGATTGTTTTGGGAGACAAGGAGTAACCAGCCGACCTGGTCTTGCTACCGATGGTAGACTTCGATGTCATACTGGGTATGGATTGACTGTATCCGTATGATATCCGAGTCCTATGCAGGGAGAATAAGATTGTGATTCCGAGGAAGGGTCTGCCTGATGTACTGATCAATGTGACACATGACAGAGGAGGTCGTCTTATCGTATCTGCAGTTCCGGCGCAGAGATTGTTGCACCAGGGTCGAAGAGCTTTCATAGCCACCTTGGTAGTTCCAGATTCTGAGTTGAGGAGGGTGGAGGACATCGAGGTTGTTCATGATTTTCCAGAGGTATTCACAGATGATGTCTCCGGTCTACCGCCTCACAGAGAGATAGAGTTCGCCATTGATTTGGTGGCTGGGACTACGCCGCAGTCAAAGGCTCCGTACCGGATGGCTCCGGCAGAGTTAGCTGAGTTGAAGAAGAAGTTACAAGATTTGTTGGATACTGGGTTTATTCGACCTAGTGTCTCACCTTGGGGAGCACCTGTACTCTTCGTGAAGAAGAAAGACGAATCATTGCAGATGTGTATTGATACCGGATGCTGAATAAGGTTACCATTCGGAATCAATATCCTTTACCCAGGATTGAGGACCTCTTCGATCAGTTGCAGTCGGCGAAGGTGTTCTCGAAGATTGATCTGCGATCCGGTTATCATCAGTTGAGGATCAGGGAGGCAGATGTTCAGAAGACAACTTTCATGATGAGGTATGGGCACTATGAGTTTCTTGTGATGCCTTTCAGATTGACGAACGCTCCTGCAGCTTTTATGGATTTGATGAATAGGACGTTCAGGCAGTACCTCAACCGCTTTGTTATTGTCTTCGTGGATGAAATCTTGGTCTACTCTCCAGACATAGATCAGCATAGAGAGCATTTGAGGATCATACTTGGCATCTTGAGAGACCAGCAGTTGTATGCCAAGTACTCGAAGTGCGAGTTCTGGTTGGATCGAGTGGCTTTTCTGGGGCACATAGTATCAGGAGCTGGGATATCTGTAGATCCGGCAAAGGTCGATGCAGTGGAGAGCTTCGACGAGTGTTACTGAGATTAGAAATTTTGTTGGACTGGCGGGTTATTACCGTCGTTTCATCGAAGACTTCTCGAGACTTGCTGCTCCGTTGACAGCTTTGACGCAGAAGGGTGTCAAGTTCGTCTGGTCCCAGAAGTGCGAGGACAGTTTTCAGGAACTGAAGAGTCGGTTGTACGACTGCTCCAGTTCTGACTCTTCCCAGTGGTAGTGGCAGATTTGTGATTTACAGTGATACTTCAGGCGTTGGTCTGGGTTGCGTGCTGATGCAGCACGGAAAGGTGGTCGCATATGCTTCGAGGTAGTTGAAGGTTCATGAGAAGAATTACTCGACTCATGATTTGGAGTTGGCAGCAGTATACACGCCTTGAAGACTTGGATACATTATTTGTAGGGAGAGCAGTTCGAGGTCTTCACCGATCACCAGAGTATGAAGTATTTGTTCTCTCAGAAGGAGCTGAACATGAGGCAGCGAAGATGACTCGAGTTTATTAAGGACTACGAGTTCACCATTTCCTATCATCCGGGTAAGGCGAACTCGGTAGCTGATGCTTTGAGCGGGAAGGTGGAAGTCTCCGTAGCTTGTATGTGTATCCATGAGTGGAAGCTGCTAAAGACTTTGGCCGAGTGGAAGCCTTTCACAGATGGTTCACAGGGGGCAGTGATTGCTGGACTGAGAGTTGAGCCTCAAATGGTTTCGAGTATTGTACATGCACAGGGGTTCTGATGATGAGTTAGCAGGATTGTTGTTGTTAGCTGCTAGGGATGGATCAGACTTCATTGTTGGAGTTGATGGAGGTCTGAGATTTAGAGACTGAGTCTGGGTGCAGAAAGGAGGAAATCTGAGGAAGGAAAGCATGGAGGAGGCACACAGGTTTCGTTATTCTATACACCCGGGTACCACGAAGATGTATAAGGATCTTGAGAGAAATTTCTGGTGGAAGGGGATGAAGACCGAGATAACAAAGTTCGTGAATATGTGTCTGGTCTGTCAGCAGGTGAAGATCGAGCACCAGAGACCAGCTGGGCCTATGCAGAGGATCGAACTCCCAGAGTGGAAGTGGGAACATGTGACCATGGATTTTGTCACCGGGTTGCCCAGGACGAGGACATTTCACGAGGCGATTTAGGTCGTAGTCGACCGACTGACCAAGTCGGCGCACTTCTTAGCTATCAAGATCACTTCACCTCTGGATGGTCTAGCTAAGTTATACATTGACGAGAGAGTATTATTTCAGACAGAGATTCCAGGTTCAGCACAACCTTTCATCCTCAGACAAACGGGCAGTCAGAGTGGACCATCCAGACACTGGAGGATATGTTGAGAGCTTGCGCTCTGGATTGGGAAGGCAAGTGGGATGAGCATCTACTGCTTATCGAGTTTGCTTACAACAACAACTACCATTCGAGTGTTGGAATGGCTTCGTACGAGGCTTTGTACGGAAGACCGTGCAGATCACCGGTATGCTGGAGTGACATAGGCGAGAGGCAGTTAGTTGGGCCCGAGATAGTACAAATGTATGTTGAGAAGGTCAACGTGATCAGGCAGAGATTAGCGACCGCTCAGAGCAGGCAGAAGAGCTACGCGGATAGGCGTAAGCGGGAGTTGAGATTTGAGGTTGGAGATCATGTGTTCCTGAAGATTTCCCCCGCTCGCGGAGTGATGAGATTTGGGAAGAAAGGGAAGCTCAGTCCGAGGTATGTTTGGGCTTTTGAGATCCTCGACCGAGTTGGAGAGGTCGCCTACAGGATAATTTTGCCACCACCGTATTCAGGTCTTCACGACGTCTTCCATGTTTCGATGTTGAGGAAGTACATGGCTGACCCAGCTTATGTAATTCAGTTAGAGGTTCCATAGATTCGTCAGGATTTGTCGCTTGAGGAGAGACCGATAGAGATTGTTGATCGGATGGAACACCAGCTCAGGAGGAGAACCATTCCGATGGTCAAGGTCAGGTGGCAGTATCATACTGAGCGAGAGGCTACTTGAGAGATTGAGGAGGAGGTCCGGAAGTTGTACCCGAAGCTGTTTGGTAAGTTCTGGATTCAATTTCACGGACGAAATTCTATTAAGGAGGGTGGATTATGAGAACCCAATCCTAATTTTGTTAGGATAATTAGGTTTGATGCTAATCCTAACACTTGCTTAATGGTTTAACTGTGTTTAGGTGATGGTTTTGAGAGGGTTTGAGATGGACGGCTGAGATCGGTTGTGGGAATACTATTTAAAGGTTTGGATTTCTCTCTCTTTCACTTTTCCTACTCTCTCTCTCTCAGTCACTCGTCTCTCTCCCCCTCAGTTGTTCCCTCTGTGTTGGTGGAGGCAAGGAAGTTCTTGTTGGATCGGTGGAGTCGCAGGAGTTGTCGAGGAGATCGAGTTCGTGGAGTTCACCGGAGAAGAAGGGATTGTGAGGAAGTGCCACCGTTGGTTCTTCAAAGGCTTCTTCAAGCCTTGAGGTATGTCAAACTTGCTTTTATGCTCACCTATTATTAGTGTGGGGGTGTGAGCGGTCGACGGTAGGCCGATTGGCTCGTCGAACCTGCACAACTGTTTTTCTGCACAATAACGTTCGACCGTTGTTTTGGGTTCGGTCGACCGGTTATAGTTTATTTTGGGCAATATCCCTCGAATCGGTCGAACGATACCTTTGGGGTGGTCGACCGGTCGTGCATTTTGAGCAAGAGATGGAGGCTCTGGGTACTTTCAGTCGGACGGGATCCCTTTGCCGGTCGACCGAAAGTACTGTCATAGGTCGGTTGGGGCGTTGACCATCCAAACGGCCAACCGCCTGTTTGACTAGTCCGACCAACGACTTAAGTTAACTTAATGGTCGGTCGACCAGAAGTGTTGTTTCGGTCGAGCGTGTAGTGCGGATTGTTGGTGAGTTTTACTGGTGGGTTTCGGTCGACCGATAGTGTTTGGTTGTTCGACCGTGTGATCGTGGTTTGTGAAAATGTTTTCTTACTGGTGCTTTTCGGTCGAACGGGTCCCCCTTCCGTTCAACCAATTGGCGGGTTTTTCGGTTGGGCCAGTCCTCTAGGTAGGGAATCAGTCGACTGTTTCTGCCTATTTTCTGTGTTTCATGGTTTTGTGCGTACGCTTGAAGGCAACTCGTCTCTTCGGCCCGCTTGGGCAACGACTCGGACTATCGGCCTGATATTTGGTGGTTGTGTTTCCTTGTTGTTTGATGTGGTGGTTGTTGGCCGTGATTTTGACCGGCGGTGCCTTGTGTGCACGTGTGTTGGTAGGGTTGGGGTGAGAGGACCCTTGAGACCTTGTTGGGAAGTCGTGGCTCCGGTAACACTGAGGCAAGAGTGTGGGTGTTTGGCCATGATTCGGACCGACGGTGCCTTGTGTGAACGTGTGTTGGTAGGGTTGGACTGAGAGGATCCTTGAGACCCAGGTTGTTGTGTCAGCTATGACCGGGAGAGAGGTCTCGGGAAGTTTATGCCATGTTTCATTTGGTTGTCTTGTTCATTTATGTGTTAGGGTTTGGCATACGGGGTTTCCTTCTCGAAACTCAGGCATAGTCCATGTTTGCTTTTCAGGCCGTGACCGACGTTAGAGGGTGGTGCCTGCGGAGGAGAGCTACTGGGACCAGATCCTGCTTTCCCCTCTTTTGAGGTTGTCGTGATTACATAAGTATATTTTATCCTATAGCTTTTGATGTAATCACCCTTGTAGTAAACTCAGATCTATATATTTGATATATATGTTGGTGCACCTGGTGTTTATCTTTGGTAATGTCCTCAGTGATATATTGTGGTCTGTTTGTTATTCTTTAAAAAGTTTTAAAATTTCCGCTGTTTCGAGGACGTTACAAATTTGGTATCAGAGCGGTCGGTTCCTGTGTCTTGTCCAAAGAAACCACCCTTAGGATTTGTGTTAGCATGTTAGTAGGTCATGCATGCATCATCATTGCTGAGTCGAGTTCTTTTGTTTTGTAGATGACTCTGAGATGTGTGAGACCTCCCACGCGCTACTGCAGTACCAGTGAGGAGACTGGTGGGGCTGCAGAGGTGGAGGAGAGGCCGTCTGAGCCAGTGGTGTTGACGATGTTGGGCGAGCTTCTAGAGAGCCGTGCCAACCAGGCGGGCGCTGAGCACGATCGTTTTATGCGCCGAAGATGACATCATGGAGGAGGCACACCGAGCGAGATATACCATTCACCCGGGGAGTACGGAGATGTACAAAGACCTGCAGCGAAACTTCTGGTGGAAGGTCATGAAGAGAGATATTGCTGAGTTTGTGGGCCAGTGCTTAGTCTGTCAACAGGTGAAGATTGACCATCAGCGACCAGCGGGACCGATGCTGTGTATTGAGCTTCCTGAGTGGAAGTGGGAGCACGTGACGATGAATTTTGTCACCGGGTTGCCGAAGACGAGGAGATTCAACGACGCGATTTGGGTGATAGTCGATCGACTGACCAAGTCGGCACACTTCTTAGCAATCAGGACCACGTTGCCTCTGGAGGGTCTAGCTAAGTTGTACATGGAGGAGATAGTCAGGCTGCACGGAGTACCAGTGAGCATCATCTCAGATCGAGATCCCAGATTTACGTCCAGGTTTTGAGGGAGTCTGCAACAGACTTTGGGGACACGACTGAGGTTCAGTACAACGTTTCACCCACAGACAGATGGTCAGTCAGAGAGGACGATCCAGACCCTGGAGGATATGCTGAGAGCATGCACACTGGATTGGTCAGGACATTGGTATGAACACCTGCCGTTGATAGAGTTCGCCTACAACAACTACCATTCGAGTATTGGGATGACACCGTACGAGACGTTGTACGGGAGGCCTTGTAGATCACCGGTATGCTGGAGTGATGTGGGCGAGAGGCAGTTAGTAGGGCCAGAGCTCGTGCAGATGTATGCAGAGAAGGTGGATGTGATCAGGAGGAGATTGGCCACAACACAGAGCATGCAGAAGAGTTATGCTGACAGACGCAGACGGGCGTTGAGTTTTGAGGTTGGTGACCATGTGTTTTTGAAGATCTCCCCAGCTCGGGGAGTGATGAGGTTTGGGAAGAGGGGAAGCTTAGTCCGAGGTATGTCAGGCTGTTTGAGATTCTAGACCGAGTCGGAGAGGATGCCTACCGGATTGCATTGCCACCGCAGTTTTTGGGTCTTCACAACGTCTTCCATGTATCGATGCTGAGGAAATACGTTGCAGATCCAGCTCATGTGATTGAGATTGCAGTGCCAGAGATCCAGCAGGACTTGTCCCTCGAGGAGAGACCAGTGGAGATCGTTGATCGTATAGATCACCAGCTTAGGAGGAGGACCATTCTGATGGTGAAGGTCCGATGACAGCATCACAATGAGCGCGAGGCCACGTGGGAGATCGAGGAGGAAGTTCGGAAGTAGTACCCGGAGCTTTTCGGTGAGTTGCTTGTTTGATTTTGGGACGAAATCCTTTTAAGAATGGTGGATTGTCACGTCCCTAACCCTTGTATGGTACTGTTGGGGTATGGGTGTTGAAGAGATAGGGTGGCTGGTTTGATGGGTGGGGATTTGGTTTAAATTTGGGAGAAAACCTGCGTTCTCCTCTCCTTCCTCTTAACCTCTTCCATTTCCATCCCATTCTCACTTTTCATCTCATCTCTCTCACTCTCTCATTTCACTTCTTCTCTTCCGGCGACCAGAGGTGGTGGAGGAGACTCCGGCACGTGGAGGCGAGCGTGGAGTCGAGGACGCGAGCGTGAGGCGCACGTGATCGGAGGGTGCTGTCGGGCGTTGACGTTGAGTGGATCTCCGGCGCACTCCGTCTTCTAGTCGAGGTATGCCGGTTCTTAGTGTATTTTGTTGTTGTTCACTCTCGTGGGAGAGTTTTGTTGGTTGGTCGGGGGAGGTCGAAGACCTCTCCAGCGACGTATTTGCGTAAATCCTCGGTTGGCGTGAGGTTGAAGACGACCAACGGTCGACCGGGTCCCTTTGGGCGGTCGACCGCCTTAGTGTATTTTGCCCGATTTTAACCATCACCGGTCGAACGATGCCTTGTGGCAGTCGACCGGTTGTACATTGTGCTGGTGGATCAGGGCTTCTGTTGTGTTTCGGTCGACCAGTTCCTTGAGGTCGTTCGACCGGAACTTAAGTGTACTTGATGAATATGCATGTTGTTCGACCCTTTTCGATATATCATTTGACCGTTATATGACGTAGACTATTAGGATGACCCTGGTAGTTTTCGGTCGACTGGGACCCCTGCGTCGGTCGACCGAATAGTCTTGTTGATTTTGACCAACTCCCGATTTTGACCTCGTGTTCCGTCGACCGGTTTTAGACTTCTGTTCGACCGTTTGGACTTAAGTGACGCGCAGAATAGTTCGACCGTTGTAGACTTTCGATCGACCGAACCTATTGGGGACGGTCAACCGGTTAGGCTTTTTCGGTCGACCGTTTGTGTGCAGAACTGAAATCATGGTCCTTGTGTTGTGTCAACTCTGTTTACGTAAACCCGCGTCTTCGCTTAGAGCATGAGTCGGGAGGTGACGACGGGTACGTGCTCGTACCGCCCAGGAACCGCCGTGTGGAAGAGTGTGGACACTTGGGTCGCGCCACCTCCGTATTGGACGTAGTGTGACGTGTTGTTGTCTTACTCTCTGGTGAGTAGCAGACCTGAGGTTTCACAGATCCCAATGCGTGTTGACGCTTGGATCGTGGAGCATGATGCCCCTGCAGACTAAGGTCTGGACCCGCCTGATGTTGTGCCGGACGTATGTTGTACCGCCGAGGTTTTTGCCGGCGATGATGATGCCGACGATGTTCCGTCTTGTGCTTGTACCGTCCGATGTTGTGCCGGTCGTATGTTGTACCGCCGATGTTGTGCTGGCGATGCCGCTGATGTTGTGCCAGCGATGATCCCTGATTGGGCACCTATCCTGGGATGTTGACCGACCGGGCTACGACTCCGTTGAAGGTGGTGTAGACTACGTGGTTCTTTGCACGGAAGTGCGGACGCTCCTCACCGATCCCTTTGGCTCGAGTAGTCGCGTGTGGGGGGACGCGTCGTGTACTGTCCGTAAGACCGTATGTGCCTACGGTAGGTTTCCGAGGGAGACCCGTTGTTGTTGCTGGACTGATGTCATCGTGGACCTTGTTGAGGGTCGTTGTTGTTGGACTGAGGTCCCGTTTACCCTGTTGAGGGACTTGATGCATTGCAGATGTGACATGACATGCTACTAGTATGATAGGTTCATTTACCGTACTATTGCATGCATATAGGTGAACTTGGCATACGGGGTTTCCTAATGGGAAACTCAGACATCGTTGTTTGATTCATGTTTCAAAACCGCAGTAGGTTCTGTCGGGTGGTGACAACGGGCACACACATTTTGGGGTCAGGATCCTCTTCGGACTCTTCGAGGTCATCGTGATTGCTTGTACCTGTCTTTTCATTGTATTGTTGTAATCACGTCTTTTGACAAACTCTGTTGTATTATTGGTGCACCGACTGTTGATTTATCTGAGTAACATTCCCGTTGATGAGTTTGTTCTGATAATCTCTTGATTGTTTAAATTTTTAAAATTCCGATGTTTCGGGATGTTACAATATTTGACATAATTGCATCATACTGTAGGGTTTAATTGTGAATATTGAAAAAATTGACGTTTTTTAAAATAAAAAAATGAGTGTTTTGACGCACTTATTACTCATAACATAATGATATATCATATATGATGGCAAATTGTATCAAATGAGACTATCTTTCTGGGTGTACTAGTTTGTCCAAGTGAATCCCGGTAGTTAATATATCTTTAGTCTTAAAATAGTGAAAACCAAGATCGTATACATCGTATGTATAATAATATTGTATCCTAAGTTTAGTTTAGTAAAATAGAGTAGATATATGATTCCTTGAAAAAATAGCGTACAAGTTCACATCACATTTGCAAAACGTAACTACTAATAATGGATGATAGATATCGATATAAACATGACCAAAGAAAAATTACAAGTAGAAAAGCAAGACTTTTGGATAATAATGTTGATGGTCACATATTCCCTTTCTCTCAACCTTAGAGTGCACCAATAATGTCACCAATACCAAACAACAACATTGTGTAATTAGTTAATGGCATACTCCAAAAGGTGTGCTTTAAGCTAGGTTGCTGTCAAATGTATAACTAATAACTATGAAGATCACAGATTCTTATTCTTGTCTCCACGTACCCCATGCACTTTGTGCACATGATTTGAAGTAAATTCCCCAAAAAGAAGAAGAAAGAGAAGGAACATATCCAAAGGACTTGTTGTTGCACCATTATCGAGTGAATTATTGGGTGACAAAACTCCTTTTCTTTTTGGAGGAAAGGCGTGGCTCTTTGATGTACTTCCTGAAGTGTTGGTTATATTCACATTTCATTGTCTGTGGATCAATGAGTGGCCAATTATCCGTCGCGATCTTTGGAGATTTCTAATGCTTGTGGATAGGGCTGATAATAGGCCGTCTTAGGATATTAATCAATTTTATAAATCTTAAGATGCTGAAAAATATTGTATGTCTTGTAATTTCGTGTTATTATATTGTGTCAGATATCAACATACTGCTAGTGTCTTATTACTTCGCGTTTGTGTAAGTAAACTACCCAAAATGCAAAATTACATTAGTGCATTTCAAGTTGGGTAATTTACTTGGGTGCACATGTAAGCGGTCATAATTGGTTCTTTACACCCGTGTTTCCGGTATTTTCTTGGGTGCACTCGCATTTGTAGTTTAATTGTTTGGATGCACCCGGTCTGATTGTGGGTCCCACATTTTGTGAACGCCCTAACGAATAAGGACGAGTACATTACGGACCGTTTGGTTAGTAGTTAAAAACGACCACAGTTATCTCCAAATCATACTTAGTTTTGACAACCCTAATGCGAACCGATTTCACCATACTAGAAATTTAGACTCACTTAGTAGAGAAATCAACTCGAGAATAACACGATCCGACCCAATACACCTCGTTATCCCTTCTACCCAATCCAAGCCCTAACAAAATCCCCCTTTCGACATCTCCTCCACCTGACTCAACGAAATTTCCAATTCAACATCCCCTCCACCCGATCCAAATCTTAACCGCATTCACCCTCTTCCCCAAATCTTGCCCAACCCTAATCACATTCATCGTTTTCCCGTAATCCTGCCCAACCCCAATCGAAGTAACCACCTTCCCAATTCCGTTTTCGACGTTTCCCCAATCTTATGAAACCCTAATCACAGTAACAGGGCCGTCTCGGAAATTTTTGAGGCCCTGTGCGAAAATAAACAACGAGGCTCCTAAATTTGAAAAAAATTGTCCTCCTAGTTTAAATAATAAAAATTTCACTAACTTAATAAAATATTAATTGATTTTTTTTGTCTTCTTAGCAATATTTGAGACAAATTTATCAATGTTTATGTGTTATTCATGTGTTAACACTAATTTTATTTGCAACCCAATAAGCCCATGTAATTTTTTTTGAGGCCCTTCAAAATGAGGCCCGGAATGAGGCCCGGAGCAGGAGGTCACCCTGCTCCTGCTATTGGGTCGGGCCTGCACAGTAAGCACCACAAAGAAAAAGGCAAGCAACGAAGGCAGCAGAGAGACTACTACACCGGAAGAAGGTGGCAACCATTTGAGACCATAGTTGGCACAATGGGCGGCTTGGTCGGCAAAAGACGATATTGAGTCAATTTCTTCTTCGTTCTCATGTTATTGTAATTTGTTGCTATGATGTGTTTGCATATTATTATCGCATGTAGTGTTTATGAATGTTGGTTTTGGGTTACATTGGTTAGTAGTTAAAACAATCACAGTTATCAGTTAAACACTCCCGTGCTCACTAATTTTCCCCCCATTAGTGAGCACGGGAGTGTTTCATTGACTGTGATTGTTTTTAACTAAAACCCATGTTACCCAAAACCAACATGCATAAACACTACATGCGATAACAATAACATGCAAACACATCATAGCAACATATTACAATAACACGAGAAAGAAGAAGAAATTGACTCACTATTGTCTTGTGCCAACCATGGTCTCAAATGATTGACACCTTCTTCCAGTGTAGTAGTCTCTTCGTCGCTTGCCTTTCCCTTCGCGGTGCTTACTGCGATTATGATTTCACAAGATTGGGGAAACGTCAAAAATTGAATTGGGAAGGTGGTTACTTCGATTGGGGTTGGGCAGGATTACGGGAAGACAGTGAATGCCATTAGGGTTGGGAAGGATTTGGGGAAGAGGGTGAATGCGGTTAGGGTTTCGATCAGATGGAGGGGATGTCGAATTGGGAATTTTGTGAAAGGAATGTGTTCTAAAAGTTTTACTTTTATATGTCAATTATTATGAATTGATTGTGCAAACATTTTGTTCCTTGATTATGGTATTCGTCTTTTTGAAGTGTTAAGGAAGATGCACTTGGTCCTTAACCGTAGAGCTCTAAAAGATAATGGTTTACATAATTCAAAAGTTATTCACAATCATAGTAATTAACATGGAACATTAATCACCGAGATAAGATTGTCGTGTTGGTCATCGATTGTTGTAGCTCTACAAATAATTGATGACATGAGTATATAAAAGAGGAAAAGATTACTTTTATATATTGAATGGACGTATCAAGTAAAACATTATGGAATTGTGTTTCGTGTCATTAATATTTTACTGTCTTGGATCCTAAGATATGAGACTTATATCTTTTCACTCAAGAAGTGCTTAATTTGATTGTTGTCAAAAGCTATCAATGAGTATAGTGATAAAGGCAATAGTTGGTTGAACATGACTTGTGCTGGAAAAGATAGCTAGTCAAACGATTATCATTGCGCCTCTTAATTGAGTGATGATATTAGTGGGCCCCTTGATAAAGCAAAATTATAATGTGCACAATGTAACTTGAGTTAAGTTACATAGTTATAATTAGCTTAAAGAGATCAAGAAATGAATATAAATACAAAGGTGACACATTTCTACTTTGTATATATTCTTAATATCATGAGGCAAGGGACAGACACAAGTGGTGCACTTACATCACTAAATGGATCGTGTTTAGTTCGAGTGGAACAAAGACATCTGTACTAATTGGGTAACTATAATGTGTAGCTAGATACCGCTTATAGTTTGGGATATTAAGTGTTTAATATCGCTGTCAATTTAGCTTAGATCCTCCTATAGGTCACACCACAAAACTAGGAAATAAGAAGCTTGATTTTGAGTTCATATGATGTGTCGGGCTTCATGTGAAAAAGGGACACATGTGGTGAACGAATAAAATCAATATGTCATGAGAATTGACATAATTAGAATCATAATAAATTCATATGAGGTGTGTATATTATAGGGTGTAATAATTTAATATTACATAGGACATTAATTTGCTAAAATCCCAAAAGATCAAATTTTGTTGGAAATAAATTCAAAATTTGACAAAGGCAAAATCAGGGTCAAACACGGTAAACCGTTTAGGGTTCGGTCGACCGGGGTGTCTTTAGAACGGTCAACCGAACGGGGAACGGGTAAACACAATTGGTTGACCGAAATTGTCTGGAGTGCCTCGACAATTGGGTTCGGTTAACCGAACGTGAACAGTCAATCGATAAAGAATATTTTCGGTAGACCAAAGGTGACACGGTCGTCCGGTGAATGTTTGCCAGGAGAAATTTTGGTGGGTCAACGGTCGACCGAGCAAGACGCGGATCGTCCGAATTTTTCTAGAGAATTTTTCTCATGCATATTTGGTAGACTGTCTAGCACACGGTCCACCGAACATGTGTTATAACCGAATGATTCGGTTAACCGAGAAAAATTCTTGGTCAACCAAACAATGCGATTTTTGCCTGAATTATTAAGAGAATAATTATATCATTGGTTAGATTAATTCCAGATTTAATTAAATATTTTGAGGATGCTTATGTGATAATTTGAGATTAAGTTTAGGAGAGAACAAGCAAGAGATCATGACTAAAGAATAGTCCTTGATAATGATGTTTTGGGAGCCTATAAAAGGACCCATCATCCTACTTGTTTATGTTAATGCAAAAAGCAATTCTCTCATTATTCTCTCCCTTAATCACCACAAAAATCTCTTAATAAATTTATGTTTTAGTGATAGAAATCTCAGGAGCTTAAAGAGGGGTTGTTAGCTAGATTCTAAGCCTAATTAGAGATTGATTGACTAGTTCCTTTCTCTCTAATCTTGTCTAGAGTTTGGTGAACACTTGGAGACGAATCGACGGACAACGCGACTTCGGATATTCGAAAGGTTTTAGAGAACCTTTGGGTATGATTCTCTCTTTGTGATTTATTTTAATATATGTAGGATTGCATGATATTACAATAAACACAGAGTAATGTACATAAAATTGTTGAAAGTATGAAATCGATGTTGTATGTTGAATTAATTTTTTTAAAATATATACATACATGGGACATGAAATCAGAGTGGTATCAGAGCTTTTAGTTATATTTTCAATGATTAGACTATATAATTAATTTTAGTTTACCATGTACAATCGAAACAATTCATGTTTTATGTCTTTTTCGAGTTTTCCGGTAGTTTTGTTGATTTAATTCTAATTGATTCTTTTGATAGTTTTAAATGTTTTGAAACACATCATGTGAATGTTAGAATTAAAATTTAGACTCATGTCTAATATATAAAATTTTCGTTTTGAATTAAATGATTATTTTATAAGGAATCGACAAAACGAAAAGGACATATGTTTATCTTTCTTTAAATTTTTATTTTTGGAAATTAGATAAACAACGGTTCAAATATTTTGTGTTTTGAACTATGGATGCATAAAATCATTTTTAATGGATTTCAAATGATTTTAGAAATGTTTGATTTAGAGATGCATGATAAATGAAATTGAGTAATATATAGTATATGTATATGCGTTGCTCGAGTTCTCCAATGCAGGGATATGTGAGTTTGTATGTTCCGATGAAGCCATGTGTGAATGAATGAATGTGTATGTTATTATTATTTAATCACAGTGGCTTATGTATATGTGAAAACCAAATTTCTATTTCTATTTATATGCATGCATATGAGAGGATTTTTACATATGACTTGCACTAGACAATTTTCGAAATTGAGAGATGCATGTTTAAAATTTTCCAATATCAACATCCATGGTGCAAGAGGAAGACGTTGAAGAAGCGCAAGGATGAAGGACGCGGGAACATATAAACTCACATAATGTGTGTGTGGATGAATATATTTATGTTTGTGTGCTTTTCATGTATGTGATTGTATGGATGAATGTTAAGCTGTGTATAGATGATAAATATGCATGATCACCTAAATTCTAAAATCACATGTAAATGTTTAAATTGTCCAACAAAAAATTAAGAGTATTTTTCTTTCTTATTTCATCCACTAGCAGCCATCGATCGAGGAATATTCTGCTCGCCCTTAGTGGAAGATAACTTTCTCCATCTTTGGGAATAGTGGGAGATATAAGGTTATCTGTTGTTGTGCCATGAATAGATGTACGAGGTGCGATTCACCCTTAGTGGACGCCACGTATATTTGTTTGTGAATACAATGGATAAACGTATCTCGTATCAAATGAAATAAGTTTTCTTAACAAGACCCAAAGCCCTAGCTCGGTTTTGAGTAAGAGAGTTTTTATTACGAGGATTAGTCAAATTCCCTCTTAATTAAAACGACAAGAGTCATAAGAGTTTGAAAATGCAAATATTGCGATATTTCGAAAATGTTATGATTAGAAAATGTTTTCTTACCTTGATTTTATAATATATCCGATAGCCCTTAGCTAGTTTATATTATAATTGATAGGATATTGAATTACTGCATTTATGGACAATTTTTTATTTGCGGTATTGATTTTTTAAAACACATAAAATCGACATGAAATCCCATATAATTTATTTTGTAGATATGTCGAATATTCAACCTATTGTGCGATCTATAATTGAAAAACGTCCTTTGGCAAATGATGGCTCAAACTTCATAAGCTGGCAACTCAAGCTCAATATCGTGTTGAAGTTTGAGAAACTATCTCATATTTTGGATGGTGGAATCCCAAAATTAAATGAGAAGGCAACAGATAGCGAGAGAGAGGCAAAAGCCAAGTGGGAAGACCAAGAGAACCAGGTTCACGGTCTAATGTTGACCTCCATGGGTGACTCGCTTCAAGCGAAATACTTGGATTCAAAACCCAAGAAGGACATGGAAGCTTTAACAAAGATGTTCATGGATAGTGCTAGAAAAGAGCGCTATAAGACCACCATCACACTCACAATGTGCCACATGACGGAGGGAACATCGGTATCCATGCATTTTCTCACGATGCAAGGATACCTTGAGAAGTTGTCGAAGCTCTCTTCCCCGATGCCCGATGACATTTCGGAAGATTTGATTCTTGGCTCTCTAGCCCCGTCCTACAAGGACTTCATTATGCACTATCATGTGCGTGAGAAAGAGGTGAGTCTTGAGGAACTTCACAACGCTCTCAAAATGGCTGAAGTTGACATGGGCAAGGGTCGGGACAAACACGTCCTAGCCGTACATGAGAGGAGCAAAAAGATCACCAAAGGTAAAGGCAAATTCACCAAAAATACGTCAAGCAAGAGTAAGGGAGTAGGAGGTGCTCGTGTGAGGGCCTCGAGGGGGAATTCTTTGAAATCTCCAACTCCCAACACGGAGTGTTTTCACTGCGGTGAAAAAGGACACATCCGGCCAAATTGCTCCAAGTACAAGGAAGACCTTGACAATGGAGTGATTGAACGTAAGCGCCCCCAAAAGGCCAAAGGTATATTTGTTATCGAGATAAATTTAGCCACCTCTGTCCATGATTGGGTAATTAATACCGGATCTTGTGCTCACACAATTTCTAATGTGCAACTACTAAAAGATAGGAAGGAACTCGTGAAGAACGAGATGATTTTGAAGGTCGGAAATGGTGCAAGCGTTGCTGCGATTGCACAAGGATCTGTGGAGATTCAATTATCTAGTGGTTTAAATTTATGTTTAAAGAACATTTATTATGTGCCTTCGATTAGCAAGAATATTATTTTTGTATCATGTTTGGATATGTCAAATTCTTGCTTGTCTATATCGAATAATGGTATTTTCTATGCAAATGCATTTGTGAGGAATGATTTCTATTTGCTTGAATTGAATAATAAACAAATCTTAAACATCAATAACAAAAGACTTAAAACTACTCACGTGAATGATACACTCTTGTGGCACTATCATCTTGGTCACATAAATGAAAAACGCATCAAGAAATTGCAAGAAGCTAACCTTCTTGGTCAACTTGATTTTAAATCATTGGAGACGTGTGAACCTTGCCTAATGAGCAAAATGGACAAGAAGCCTTTCAAGAAGAAAGGACCGAGAGCGAATGACTTGTTGGATTTGATACATTCCGATGTATGTGGTCCGATGAGTACTAGTGCAAGAGACAGTTTTAGGTACTTCATTACGTTCACGGATGACTATAGTCGTTATGGCTATATTTATCTAATGAGAAACAAAAGTGAATCTTTTGACAAGTTCAAGGAATTCAAAAATGAAGTAGAGAACCAACTCAACAAGAAAATCAAGTCTCTACGAACGTATCGTGGATGTGAATACTTAAGTACCGAATTTAACTAATTCCTAAAGGAGTGTGGTATTGTACCACAACTCACCCCTCCCGGTACATCTCAGTCGAATGGGGTATCCTAAAGGAGGAATAGGACATTACTCGACATGTTTCGATCGATGATGAGTCAAGCTGAATTGCCGTTTTACTTTTGGAGTTATGCACTAGAAGCTGTGGCTTACACACTAAATAATTTTCCATCCAAATCCGTAGAGAAAACCCCTTATGAGCTATGGAGTGGTAAAACACCTAAGCTCAATTTTCTCAAGATTTGGGGTTGTGATGTCTACGTCAAGAGATTGATGTCGACCAAACTTCAACCAAAAGTGGATAAGTGCTTCTTTATAGGTTATCCTCGTGAGACAAGAGGATACTACTTTTGGGAGAAAACCTCCAATCGAGTGATTGTAGAGAGGGATGTCGTATTTCTAGGGAATATCTGGAAAGAATAAAAAGTAGTGGGAGTAGAGTTGTGCTTGAGGAGACTCAAGATATTCTACAAGATCATGATATGAATGGTGACATTCAAGATCATGAAGGCCCAACCGAGGTTCCTTTGGTCAGTGGGAGCGTTAGTGGGAGACCCTCGCAAGCAATTGTGAGAGAAACTCAATCTTCTCTACCTAGTATACGTTCGACAATCGAACAAAACCAATTTCGCAACAAATTGTGGAAGAAGTTCGAGAAGTACACGAATAACCAAAAGAATTTAGAAGGTCAACGAGGAGAAGGAAGAAACCCGATATGTATTTGGGACTTCATGAGATCATGGTACTAGATACCGATGATCCCTCGACCTTTCAAGAAGCAATGGAAAGAGAGGACTCCAAACTATGGTTTAAACCCATGGAATCCGAAATAGAATCCATGTATGATAATCAAGTATGGAACTTGGTTGACCTTCCTCAAGGGAAAAATGCCATTCAAAATAAATGGGTTTTCAAGAGGAAGATGGACATGGATGAGAACTTGACAACCTACAAAGCAAGGCTTGTAGCAAAATATTTCACTCAAGTTCAAGGAATTGACTATGATGAAACTTTTTCATCGGTTGCCATGTTCAAGTCTATTCGGATTATGCTCGCTATTGTCGCATTTCATGATTATGAGATATGACAAATAGATGTCAAAACGGCGTTCCTTAATGGGAACTTGGAGGAGGATGTGTACATGGTACAACCTCATGGTTTTGAAGATCCAAAGAATAGAGAGAAAGTATGCAAGATTCAAAGATCCATTTATGGATTGAAGCAAGCATCAAGGAGTTGGAACAAAGGCTTTGACGAAGAAGTCATAAAGATTCACTTCGTCCAAAGTAAGGAAGAACCTTGTATATACAAGAAGGTTAGTGGGAGCCACATAATGTTCTTGATCTTATATGTCGATGACATACTCCTTATGGGAAATCACATACCTTTGCTTGAGCAAACGAGAAGTTCATTGAAATCTGCATTTTCGATGAAAGATATGGGTGAGGCTCAATACATCTTGGGAATCAAGATATATAGAGAGATCCCGTAGACTCATTGGCATAAATCAACGTACATACATTGACAAGGTCTTGGAAAGGTTCAACATGAACAACTCCAAAAAGGGCAATGTGCCAATGAGTATGGGTGTGCAACTCAAGAACTCTCAACGTACTGAATCACGTAAAGACTTGGAGTACATGAAAGATATCCCTTATGCTTCGGAAATAGGATCGATCATGTACGCGATGACTTGCACAAGACCCGATGTCTCGTATACTCTAAGTGTGACAAGTCGTCACCAATCCAACGCAGGTCCTGAGCATTGGACTGCGGTTAAGAATATTCTGAGGTACCTTAACCGGACCAAAGATAAGTTTCTTGTTTATGGAGGACAAAGGGAGTTGATAGCCGAGGGCTATTCGGATGCGAGTTTCATGAGTGATCCCGACGATAGAAGGTCGCAATCAGGATATGTCTACCTTCTAAATGGTGGAGTTGTGAGTTGGCGTAGTTGGAAGCAAAACACCACAGCCGACTCAACCATCGCTTCCGAAGTAATGACTGTCGCTGAAGCGAGCAAGGAAGGAGTGTGGATTAAGAAGTTCCTTGAAGAGATTGCAGTAGTTCCCTCGAGCGAGGGACCAATAGAGCTATTTTGCGATAATAGTGCTTCTATCTCGCAAATCAAGGATCCCAAATCACACCACAAAGTGAAGTACATGGATCGTAAGTACTTTGTCACACGTGACTTCATCGACAAGGGCAAAATAAATCTGTTATGGGTAGACACAAACAACAACACAACTGATCCATTCACCAAACCCTTATCCCAAGCCAAGGGCGAAATGCATTTCGAGTCCATGGGTCTGAGGAACCATGTAGATTGGCTTGATGAGTAATTAGAGAGGGTTACCCTAGTTATTATTGTTTTATACATTGAGAATGTATGTGAAAGAAAACTTTGATAACAAGTGGGAGATTTAAAGGAATGTGTTCTAAAAGTATTACTTTTATATGTCAATTATTATGAATTGAATGTGCAAACATTTTGTTCCTTGATTATGATATTCGTCTTTTTGAAGTGTTAAGGAAGAGACACTTGGTCCTTAACCGTAGAGCTCTAAAAGATAATAGTTTACATAATTCAAAAATTATTCGCTTCCTTTGTTATCCACCCTTGTCGTTTCCACTTCCTTTGTTATTCGTCCTGCCCCTTTTATTTGGTGAGACGATCAATCCTTCACCCTTATCGGAAGAGCTATTACCCAGATTCATCATTGCATCAAAAGAGATCAATGAGCCCTTGACCTCTTCTATCACCAGTGAATCCTTCCCATATATAATCATGTTCACCAAATTCTCAAACGAGTCTGGCACAAACGTTTACAACAACATTGCTTTGTCTTCATCTTCCAATTTGACATCCATCTGAGTAAAATTTGTGATAAGTTTGTAGAACACTGATAGGTGATCAACAAACGTTGTGTTCTCCTTTATATGAAGCGTGTACAACTGACACTTCATGTTCAACTTTTTGCTTAGGCTTTTCTTCATAAACCTTTCATCGAGAAGTTTCTAATATTCTGTCATTGTCACCACCGATTCCTCGAAGAGAAGATCATTTGAAAGACACAATTCGATGATCCCATTTGCCCAGAGATTCAACATCTCTCACTTCTCATAGGTCATCTTCAATGACTTCTTCTCCTCACCACCCAATGTGTTCAACTGTCCATCCGTTTGAGACAGCGACGCACGTACCCTCCTTTGCCAGGTGGAAAAGTTATATTTTCTGGTGAATTTATCCACACAGAAGTTTCGCGTGTCTTCCGACATCTCTAGCAGAAACCAATGCTCTGATAACAGTTGTTGGGAGAGGTTCTAACAATGCTACTATGACACGATGGGTGAAAACGCACCGGCTAAACACACGAATATTGATTTTGCAGAATTAAACAAAACTTCTCTCTCTCCCAAACTTAAAAGCAACAAAACACACACAAGATGAAAGAAACAAGAAATAGACAAACACATACCTCAAACAACCACGACACACACGATTTACTAGGTTTGGCAACGTGACAACGTCCTTAGGGGGTCTTCCGTGGGTTTCCTTTCCTTCTTCTACTTCTCCAACAAGAGAAACAACCAAGATTACAAGGGTTTGGAGGCAATGTGTCCTCTAAAGCTCTCAAAAGCTATCTCTAACTCTAATTTGTCAAAATGAAATAATAATGATTTATTGTATGTGTTCTTTTATAAAACAATGGCGAACAAACCCTTAAATGGACTCATAAAACCGTAAAGAAAATCATGCAAAATGTGGGCTACAATCGACTGGACTTCGTAAATGGTTGACCAAAATGGTTAACATGAACGATTCCTGTTAATTTTGGTTGACCGACCACTTTCCGGTAGACCGGCATCGCCCTCGGTCGATCGTTCTTGACCTCCAAAAAGTCCCTGAAAAATTCGGTCGAATGGTATCCAACACCAGTCGACCGTTCTTCGATTCCGAAAGTTCCTAAAAAAATTGGTCGACCCGTGTCCAAATCGGTTAACCATTATTCACCTATGAAAGCTCCTAAAAAGTTCAGTCAACCAAGCTCCTCCACTGGTCGACTATTTTTTCTTGTTTATTCCTTAACAAATTTAAACCAATTTCTAACATACAATTGTTTGCGGCATGAATTCAAGATCATGTATACCGTCAAAGGAATCACCAATTTTTTTAATCTACATCTAAAAGGATAGTTCCTCTTAGTAAATGTAATAGATCAAAACTTGCTATCCAACAGTTAATTAAGTCACTAAAAAAGCAAAGGTGAACACAATAAAATTTATAAGCCCTAGACTTGTTTACATTTTCTGTATGCATGTATATATATACGTTATGTAATTTTGAATCATTTTTTCCACATAATTATCCATCGTTTTCACATTCAAATTAATTAAATCTTGTATGACCACTTGATTAATAATAGCAAAATACATTTATGTGGTCAGTCGAATTTTTAGAGAATAATTGGCCTGTGATGGATGAGACCAAAGAAACAAACATATGGAATGTGAACTATTACAAAACCTCGAACTTTTTGTTGTCTGAAATCAATCAAGATGTAGAGATTATGCATGTGGTGTAATCTATAGCGAGATTTCCTTTTCTTGTATGACCACTTGATTAATAATAGAACAATACATTTATGTGGTCGGTCGAGCTATTAGAGAATAATTGGCCTGTGATGGATGAGACCAAAGAAACAAACATATGGAATGTGAACTATTACAAAACCTCAAACTTTTTGTTGTCTGAAATCAATCAAGATGTAGAGATTATGCATGTGATGTAATCCATAGCGAGATTTCCTTTTCAACTGAACTCTTCTACAAGTTTTGTCGACAAATTTACATACATCATCTCCACAAAGTTCCAACTAATGGTTCGTAATAATGCTATAACGCATTGATCCTAATCTCTTCTTTCTTTTCATATGAACCGAAGGATGGTGATTAAGAACTTCATACTCAAATTGATAATTCTAATATTTGGCTGATTGACTCCTATCGTAGTTGTTCATTAACTTTTCCGTAGTAATGTGATTTAACAAATTAACATTTAAATTTCATATTAGTATGCAATTTGTAAACTATTAACTATATATAAGGGTTTTTGACTAGTTTGCTACTGAGAAACCACGAAATTTAGTTTATGTCATCACTTTACAACTGTTTCCCCATTGACCACCAATAAACAACTTATTTGCCGTAGATGTCATTACGAAATATAAACAGTATTTCGTAGCCATTACCTTTTTCAAATCATGACACTGTTAATTTTTTAGTTAACTTTGTTAATATAAATTAATTTTTTAATTATAGCTTTTATAAAGCTCCTATTAGTAATTCAGCAATTAAAAAAAACATACATAATCAACCTGTATTTTTTCTCATTCTGTTTCTCTACTCGTGTTCTCCCCTCTCTCTATTTTCTTTATTTTCTCTCTATTTTCTCTCTGTCTCTCTTCTCTCTATCTTTTGTCGCACACTCTCACATTTCTTATTTTAGGAGTGATTAGTGTAGAATGATTTGGTGTAGAATGGGCAATTACAAAAATCTCGAACAAATTTCTAGCTTTTGAAAAGAATAGCCATGCATATATACACAACCACCAATATATTGAAAAGCACAGTTGTCGTCTCCTTAAAAAATGGCCTAAGAAACAAAAATACAAAAAAAAAAATTGAAATTTGAAGAAGGTGGTGGACGTTTCATTTTTCTCATATTAGGGCTAGGGTGTCTGTAACGTCCCAAAACAACAGAAAATTTAAACCAAACAACACAAGGAATAAGACAAGAAGGAGCGTGAACATTACCCATAAATTACTCAAAAGGTGCACCATTACATAGGAATTTTCAAAATGTATGACTGCATCAGAGTATGCGAAAATATAACACAAGTCATCATACTGTAGGATTTTGTGCTCCTATGTATGTATTTATTTTAAATTTTTATACATGCATACAAGATCGTTTATCATATTTTCAAAGATTATTCTATACATTATTTTAATACAATGTGATCTACATATATATCAAAATAAATATAAGGAGATCACACCCAAATGTTCTCTAAAACCTTTATGAAGATCTGGAGTTGTGTTGCGCGTTGAATTGTCCACCGATTCGCCTCCAAGTGTTCACCAAACTCTAAATAAGATTAGAGAGAAATGAGCTAGCCAATCAATCTCTAATTCAAGGTTAGAATCTAGCTAATAACCCCTTTAAAGCTCCCTGAGAATTTAATCTCCAAAAACTTAATTAATTAAGAGATTTTCGGATGGATTAGTTGAGAGGTTAGGGAGAGAGAGATTATGCATTCTTAAAACAAAAAGGGAGAGAAGACTTATTTATAGGGTCTCCTTAAACCCATATCATGGGTAATCCACTAACCCATGATCACTTGCTTTTCTCTCCCATAAATCAATCAAAAACTTACACATAACCATCCCACATCCACGTTTGACCAAATTGGAATGATTCCATGTCATGATCAACATTAATCTCTGATTAATTATGGCAAAATTTTGCTCACCGGTCGACCAAAATTAACCAACCAGTCGACCAATTGGTAACTTTCAGTAGCTTCGGTTGGACCATGAAACCCGACGGTCGACCGATCAAGCACTATAAAATATGCAGTGATTTTTCGGTCGAACAACAAGCTCAAACGATTGACCGATTCAACACAGTAAAAGTTACTGTGAATTTTCGGTCAGACGGTGCTACACGTCGGTCGACCGTTCACAACCAAGAAAAGTTCATGGGAACTTTCGGTCGACTCACGCATCCAACCGGTCGACCGTTCACGAACTCAAAAGTTACTGTAAATATTCGGTCGACCGGTTCCCGAAAACGTTATACCGTTTGTCTGATTTTTGGCTTTATCAAATTTTGGGTTAATATCTAACAAAATTTGATCTTTGGGGTTTTTAGCAAATTCATATATCATGTAATATTTTATCAGATGTAATGTCAAAACACTACACTCCATAATACATACATCTCATATGAATTTATTTATGATTCTAACTATGTCATTTTTCACGACATATTGATTTTGTCGATTCACTACATGTATGCTACTTCACACGAAACCCGATACATCATACGAACAAAAAATCAAACTTCTTGTTTCCTAGTTTTGTGGTGTGACCTATAAGAGTTATATTGACAATGATATTAAACACTTAATATCACAAACTATAAGCGGTATCTAACTACACATTATAGTTACCCAATTAACAAAGATGTCTTGTTCACTAGAACTAAACACGATCCACTTAGTGATATGTAAAATATCACTTGTGTCTATCCCTTGCCTCATGATATTGAGAATATTATATAAAGTAGAAATGTGTCATCTTTGTATTATATATTCATTTCTTGATCTCTCAAGCTAATTACAAATATGCAACTATACACAAGTTACATTGTGCACATTATAATTTCATTTTATCAAGGGACCCAGCAATATCATCATTCAAGTCAAGAGGGGCAATGATAATCTTTTGACATATCACATTTTCCAGCATAAGTCATGTATAACCAACTAATATCTTTATCACTATACTCATTAATAGTTTTTGATAATAATCAAATTAAACAGTTCCTATGTGAAAAGATATAAGTCTATCTTAGGATTCAAAACACAATGAAATATTAATGACACTAAACACAATTCCATAATATTTCATTTGTCAGGTATATTCAATATATAAAAGTAATCATTTTCCTTTTTATATACTCGTGTCGTTAAAAATTTGTAGAGCTACAATAATCTTTAACAAACACGACAATCTTATCTTGGTAATTAATGTTCCATGTCAATTACCATGATTGTGAATTACTTTTAATTTATGTATACCATTATTTTTTAGAGCTCTACAGTTAAATGACCAAGAGTTTCTTCCTTAACACTTCTAAATGACGAATACATTAATCAAGGAACAAAATGTTTGCACATTAATTCATAATAAATGACATATAAAATAATACTTCTAGAACACATTCCCTTAACATACAACCTAAGACTGGAGAATCTGATCCCAGAGTGCGCTCGTCCTCAGTCGCCACCCACCAAACATCTACTGTGGTCCTGAAATGCAAATGTGATAACAATGCCTGAGTTTCCATAAGGAAATCCCGTATACCAAGTCCACCAATATGCATATGAAATTACAGTACAATGAACCTATCATACTAGTGTAACATCACATAATAGAATGCAACAAGTAAAACCTTCCCAATCCAGGGGTAACAAGGGACAACAACCCCACAAGCATCATCAGGTCCCCAAGGAGACCTACCACAGGCACAAAATGTCTTACGGAGAGTATGTCACGCAGCTCACTCACAACTAAACGAATCATAAGGGTTCGGTGAGAGTCGCACACACTTGAGTGTCATAGAATCAGATTTGATCTCATGGACAACGTCACAACAGTAGGAGTCGACACTCAGGACAATCACTCGCCTGGCTGTGCCACAACTGGGCTACCTGCCAGAATACATCGTCAAACAGTCATCACCGTCGCCACTCGGTCGTGCGGTCCTTCCTGCCGCCACTTGGTCGTGCAAGGTCCTTTTTTCCCACCGTCATCAAGGTCGCACGGTCACATCATCGCTAATAGGGTCGGTCGATCGTATCCGTCGGCTATAAGGCCGACCGATCCACCCATCCGGACCGAAGTCCGCGGGGTCATCTTGCTCCGTGGATCTGTGCAATATCATACATTGGAATCTGTGATCCTGTAGGTATACTACCCTAGTAAAGTCAAGCGAAAGCTCTTAGGCTACGCCACTGTCTCTGGGCAGGCGCGATCATCGCACCGACTGTCACCTCCTAGCTCACGTACGAAGCGAGGACACGGTTTCCGTGGACAGAGTTGACACTACACAAAGGCAAGGACTGGTCGAACAAAAGTCTCTATGCGGTCGACCGTTTGGAAGGTCAATGCCCGGGTAAGGTCAAACTACAAGCCAACGGTTGAACACACGAAAGACTCGTTCGGCCAAAAAATAATATGGTCTTCTACCTCCCGCCAATTATACATAGCCAGTCGACCACCGATAGTTATCGTTCGACTAGTGTGGGGGCAAAATCTGGTATTTACACTAGATCGGTCGACCAACAACGTCGGTCGATCGTTCCTCTGCAACAATCTTGCTGCACTTTGCCACCGACGATGTCTCCGACCTCCGGCGACAACCAAACCCCTCACACACTTTATGTATTAAGTTGTATTTGTTGGTTCTCCATTTAAATGATTTTTTATGGTATTACGTTGTCTTGATGTCGACCGTCATCAAAATTTTGTCATCCCACTATTCTTTTAGATAAGTTTGGGTGGACGAATAGAAGTTTGTTGGGAAGTAGACCGGATCCATGTTCTAGATGTAGCAATTCCACCGCGGAGTCCATTATGTACGCGTGTAAGTTTTTTTGAAATTACTTTTAGACATGTCGCAGTGGGCATTTTAAGTACGTCTGGAATTATGAAATTTTATAATTTGAAAATTAGTACTCATGAAATTCTTTCTACCTTTTCAATGATCTCGCGTCCGGATTTGAACTTTCAAAATGTGAATACTATACAAGCTAAATTGTTTTTCTTTTCTTACTGTAGTTCAAATTTGATATATGTTGTGAACTTTCAAAGATTGAGTCTATAACTGTGCGTCGTAGTTTATTTTTGATATGTGTTTTTGAAACTTCAATACCCGAAAATTTAAAACTTCGTAGCTTGTGTGGCATGAGCGTCACAGAGTGACTCTCCTCCACGGGCCGGACACTGATATCGTCGAGGCTGCCCTTAAAGGTGAGGGAGGGGTATTTGAGGACGGAGCGGTTGAACAACGTCGGGCTCGAGAAGATTCACATCCCGGCAACAACGACATTGTTTGATGTGGAGGGTGGAGGAAACGAGTGTTATGATTATGTGACTTATATTATTCCATTAATTAATTAAAGTCATACATATCAATTATATGTGTTAGTGAGTAGTTATTTTGATGAAAAAATACCCCATACAAGTCTATAAATAAATGTTTTTGATCTCAATTGTCGCCATAGTTATTATTTCATCATCCTCTTTTTAAATTTCTCTTAAACTCAAGATGATTATCCATCATCAAGTCTAGGGAAAAACAATTGAAAATCAATTTCCTAAAGTTTCGCTTCCGCATCAAGATTCAATAGTCTTTATTACTCAATTCTAAGTATCTTCTGTCTTTGTTATTTTATATTGATTTTATGAATGATCTTGGGTTTTATTTGGGTTTTATGTTAAGTTCTTAATAATGTTTTGAATACTTATTTATAACATTCGGTATTTAGAGCCAAACTAAATTCATATAAAATACAATAATGTAACATATTATCGATTTTGAATTTGATATGTTGGAAACTGCCGTATAATATTTTTGTTGCAGTTTTATTTAAATAGTTTAATCAATTTCCATGTGTTATCGTCATCGTATTTGCACTTTATATGCAACTTTGCATCTATGCGTAACATGTGTATATATAGGACTCGTGGTTAAAGCAACGGTATTTTGTTTACGACTAAATTGTTTATTTATAGTTCCAAACACGATTTTGTATAATTTTTATCTTACAGAAGGTCATCAGATAGCCTTGAGATTATTGGTTATTCTGATTCTGACTTTTCTGGATGCATTGACAGTAAGAAATCCACATCGGGTTACATATATATGCTTGCAGGGGGGCCAATATCATGGAAGAGTGTCAAACAGTTTTTAAGGGCATCTTCCACAATGCAAGCAGAATTTGTGGCATGTTACGAGACTACTACTCAAGTCGTTTGGTTAAAGAATTTTGCACATGAGTTTCAAGTAGTTGATAGTATTTCAAGACCACTCACATTATTTTGTGATAATGAAGCTGTCGTTTTCTTCTCTAAAAACAACAAATCAAGTGGTGCATCCAAGTGGATTGACATCAAGTATCTTGTTGTTAGAGACAAAGTCAAAGATGATATTATTGTCATACAACACAACCAATGCTAGCCGATTCACTAACGAATGCTCTACCACCCAGTCTCTTTAAAGAGCATGTTGCCGACATGAGTTTGGTTAATGTAATGTAATTATGTTGTTGATGAAGAATTTATGCAACTTATGATGAAGCTTAAGTTATAATTTGACTTTGATATATGTAAAGTTTGCTTATTATTTCTTGTGCACAATCTTATTATTTAAGCAAACAAATTTATGAACTTAATGACTTATGTTGACTGAATTTGAAAGATTACCAAACACCATAATTGATGGGGATCAAATGATGACGTTAATTATTTGACTACATTGATTTGGCTTGGTGATTCTGACCGAACGAAGTATATATTCTAAAGAAATTTATGTTGGCCAATTTTGTATGTGTTTTTGTAAATAGAACTAATCAAAATTGATGTTATGGCCAAATGGGAGAATGTTAGAATTATGTGGCCTAAAATAATTCCATTAATTTAATTAAAGTACTTACCCATTACATGAGTTAATGAGTAGTTATGGATGATGGTTATTTGATGGAGGAAATCACCTCTTGGAAACTCTATAAATAAAAAGATGGTCCCAAAGGTTGCCCAAACATTAATTTTTACCATAATTACTGCCAAACTAGAGGGTTCTTTTGTTCTATCGTTTTGGCTTGGGGAAACCGTTGAAGATCATTTCCTCAAGATTTCGCTTCCATCAATCTCTCCAAGATGTCATTGACATCTAATTCTAAGTACATCTTGTCTTTGTTATTTTATATTGAATTTATGAATGATTTTGGGTTTATGTTAAGTTCTTAATATTTAGAACACACTTATTAATAACATACAAACCTAGTACTCAGAAGATAGTTCCAAAATAGTTCCAAATGGGTACATGTTGATTCCTGCAAGTGAGTTTACAAAAGATACATGAAGACCATCAATTTAGCTTAGGTATATAGCCTAAAGAAATGTCAAACTCAGAAAGAGCATTGTAGCAAGGTTTGTCATAGTATGCTAAGTGACTCAGTGTCAAGTGTCTCAAGTCCAACCATCGTGGTTTCATACCTTCAATAGAGACATTTCTAGACAAGGGCCTCCCAAATCATGAAATTTTTTATCATCCAGTAGCATGTATGTTCAGTTGATTTTCCCTCTATCAAACTTTTTTATTTCATTTTGCTGGCTTACCCTCTATTTTTATGTTATGTTATATTGTAGGATCCTAATCCTAACCCTAATCCTAATTGTGCTTTGTGGTTGTTTAGGTGGTGTTTAGGGGGAGATGGAATGGATGGCTTGGATTGAAGATGGATGGATGGAGGGTTGAGATGGAGAGGGGATGAGATGAGTGGTGGAGATGGATTGGATTGGATGGTGAGGATTTGATTGGAGGAGTATTTGGGGGGAAGCTCTCTCTCACACACTCTCTCTCGTTGCTCTCTCTCTCACTCGCGTTTCTCTCCCTCATCTGCTGTGGTGAGTTCCGGCGAGAAGGTTGTGCTCCGGCGAGTTGGTGATCCCCGGCGTAGGTGGTTGTTGGAGGTGAGTTATTGGTTTTACTCGCTCCTTTGTGTTGGTTCTCTCTCCCTCTACCTAACCCGTGCTCTGGGGTCGTGGTTGGGTGTTGAAGGTTGCTGGAGGTGGTGTGGTTGCTGTGGACCGTCGAGGAGACGATTGATCGTCGTTGGGACGCGAGGTTCGTCGACGGATCGTGATTTGGGGAGGCGCGCTCGTGGAGGCGACGTCGTGGTTCTTCTAGGGTCTCTTCAGACCTTCCGGTATGTCAAGCTCGCTCACTTAATTACAGTGAGTATTTGGAAGTCGACGGTAGGCCGTTCGGCTCGTCGCGAGTAAATGTGCAGCAGATTTCACTGCCTGATCGGTCGACCGGTTGGTGCAAACGGTCGACCGTTCGTGAAGAGAATTCGGGTTCTGCCTCAAATCGGTCGAACGATGCCTGTGGGGCGGTCGACCGATTGTGCATTGGAGGCAAGCCTGGTGAGTTTCGGTCGACCGGGTCCCCTTTGCCGGTCGACCGTGTGCACTGTCTTAAGTCGGTTGGGGGGCGTAGACTATATAAACGGTCGACCGCTCTTTGATCTCGTCCGACCGTGACTTAAGTGGACTGAGTGGTCGGTTCGACCGAATGTGGTTTCGGTCGACCGGACTTGTGCGCTGAGCGTGGGGAACGCTCTGGTGGAATTCGGTCGACCGAGGTGAGCTCGGCGTTCGATCGGATTCGTGGGGAGTGTGAGGGATATTTCCCTGGACAGATTCGGTCGACCGAGATGTGCTCGGCGTTCGACCGAATTCGTTGTGGAGTTGTGGGATTTTGTTCCCTGGTGACTTTCGGTCGACCGGAACCCTTTGTCGGTCGACGAATTGGTCGTTTTGTTCGTTGAACCGGGAGTTGACCATCTAAACGGTCGACTGTCCCTTGATTTGGGTTCGACCGAACGAGTGTGGTGTTGGGAATCGGTCGACCGATGGAGTGCCGGTCGAAGTGGATTGCCCTGTATTTGCTTGATTCCGTCGACCAGGACTTTTGGTTCGGTCGACCGTTTGTGTCCTGATTTGCACTATGGAGGTGCTGTTGTCGTGGTCGTTCGTGTGGGGCGAGTTGTGGTGCCGATGTTCTTCCGGCAAGTGTGCTAGGTGCACGAGGGTTGCGGTGGTTGGTTGAGATTAGACCTAGAGCCCCGTAACCGTGTGTGAGCTTGGGATTGGCTGAAATAGGCCTGAGGCGCAGCTTAGAATTGTGGTGTTTCTGCGGTTGGTTGAAAGAGACCTGGAGCCCCGTGACTGTGTGAGAGCTGCGGTTGGTTGAAAATAGACCTGGAGCCCAGCTAGTCTGTGCGGGGTTGGTTGAAAAAGACCTGGAGCTCCGTAGTGCGTTCGGGTTGGCTGAAAAAGGCCTGGAGCCTGAGCAGGGACCGCGTGTAGGGGTTGGTTGAAAATAGACCTGGAGTCCTTAGACGTTTGGGTTGGTTGAAAAAGACCTGGAGCCCTTGGTCGTGTCGTGGTTGCTGCGGTTGGTTGAAAATAGACCTGGAGCCCAGCTTGGCGACGAGTGTGTGTCGCGGCGGTTGGTTGAAAAAGACCTGGAGCCCCGTACCTGTGGTGTGTGCTGTGGTTGGGTGAGAGAGCCCTGGAGCCCAGCCTGGTTGTGATGCTTTTCTTGTTTAGTAGAATTGCATGCTAGGGTGCCTTTTCATTTCATACATTTAGAGTTTGGCATACGGGGTTTCCTTCTGGAAACTCAGGCATTGTTGCACGTTTACTTTCAGGCCGTGATCGGCGTTAGGGGGTGGTGACCGAGGAGAGGAGCGCTGCTACCGGATCCAGCTTTCTCTCGGTTGAGGTCGTGTGATTACTGTTTCCTTTGTTTATGCTTTTGATGTAATCACAACTTTTGTATACTCTGATGTTCATATATATATATATATTATATATGTTGGTGCACCTGTGCCTCTTTATTGCGTAATATCCTCTGTTGATTGAGTGTTTATAAATTTTAAAATTTTCCGCTGCTTTGAGGATGTTACATATATGATGTAAATAACACATTGTTTTTTGTTCGACATGTTTATCAACATATGATCAAGTCTCATTGTCAACCCGGCCCATTTCCAAAAAAATGTTGTAAACGATGACTCCATAAGTAGGCAACCTCAAATTTCTAAATTTAAATTGTAGATGAATAAAATTAACAGAGTGAAAAACTATGAAAGCTCAACTAAACCCAACTCTTTATGGGAAGACATTTTTTAGTATATAAGTCATGATAATAATAGTTTATCAACAATAGAAACTGATTTTTTCATATGTACCAACATGCTGTTCCGGAATGCCAACTGACATCAGAAAATAGAACAGTTGAACTATTTGTTGAATAGGTATTGCTCAGACATAAAGGTCTAACAATTTTAATTTTGATTTAGTTTGTGAGTTGGGAAATGAAAAACATGTAAAAATTTCTACGTCGGGCAACCACACCACAGATATATTTGTGAACTCACTTGTCCATAGATGAAAGCATACTCCTCTTCTTTCACAACCTAATAAAAGTTAGATTTATCCGAGACCACAAAAAAATCACTTAAACCCCAAAAACACTAAATCAATATGTTAAAAGAATATGCACTTACTGTAAGACGAATTCAAAGGTCTACTCTAAATCATCCAACCTCTTATGGTGACAACATCCAAATAAGCCAAGCGAGGCATCATAGATCTTGATAATTAACTAAGGAAACACCACACATGGAATATCAAGGGAACAAACCATTTTATATGGATACTAAATTTGAATCTAAGCAAAGTTTTGTTTGATTAGAACACAGATCTTTAACATGTAATTTTGGGAGCAACTAAACCTTCTGATTCACATCTTTGTCGTACACATAATACGAAGACCAAAGCCTCTAAAATACATTCAAGATTTATCATTGGTACTCGCAACATATGGTTGGACACCTACTGACTTGGGAGAGCTTGTATATATATGTACACGACTAATAGATTATTAGTCATATCGAAATTAATCATACCTATATTTGCTCAATTTAGTGAATAAGAAAATTTAAAAACTACGTTAATATTCAATGACTACATATTCTGAGTTTGATTGCAATCCACATGAACCTCAACGTTAATTAAATTACCATAATGTCACAGACACTAATGCAGAATACGGTATATTCGTCGGCAAATAGACGTCGGCTGTACTAACAGCCGATTTCTAGACTAATAGACGTCAGCCATTTGTAAAGCCAACGTCTATTGTGTAAAATAGATGTCGGTTATTTAAATTCTCATTGAAACCGACGTGTATATCTCGACGTCTAGGGGTATAGACGTCAGTTAGATTATACAGCCGACATTTATAGGTCTTTAAGTCGCGAAACCCCCCTTCATTTTTTATCTTTCATCACGACAAAAACCAGACCAAACCCTAGCCGTTCTTCGACCGACCGACTCTCCCACACCTCCACGACGTCCGCAGCCACCCGCGATCTCCTCCTCCGCCACTACAACCATCCGCGATCTCCTCCACCGATAGCCTCCTAGAACTACTTCTCTAATAGCAACCGTGCTGGCACAAGTCTTTAACTCCCTTGAGTTTCTAACACTTGTCAGCTTCTCATTCTTTTTTAACTTAGCCAGAGTGCTAAGTAGAACACTCACACACCATGGGACACCTTGAGAAGACTAGCACAATAAGTTTTTTTATTACTCTCAATGATTGAGTGTTTACAAATGAGGGGATGAAACCCTATTTATAGGGAAGGGTCCATCTATCTAGATTCTTATATTCTAGTATATTCTTTTAGATATTTTGAATGTACAAAATATCTACAAGTATATTTTATGGAATCTTCCCCAAATACTTTTAGAACGTTCCTTGCTCCCCCATAAGTAGCATTCTCTTAAGAAGCAAAATATCTTTGTAGCATAATATGGTACATTACGTTTTAGAACGTTCCTTGCTCCCCCATAAGTAGCATTCTCTTAAGAAGCAAAATATCTTTGAGGGTAGAAAATATCTAGCTTCTAGAATATTCTCATGCATTCTCTTAAGAAGCAAAATATCTTTGTAGCATAATATGGTACATTACGTTTTAGAACGTTCCTTGCTCCCCCATAAGTAGGGGTGTTTCAATAAGCAGTTTAAATTTTCCAATTAAAAAGATGAAGTGTAAGATATAGTTATGCAAAGGAAAAAAATGCTTATGACTACAATGATAATATTTTTCTTTGCATAATGATATTTTACGCTTCAAGTATAGTTGGGAACTTCCCATATTGCAGCCAAGGGTAGAAGTGTCATTCAAGTAGTTTAGTACTATATCCGAAGCCTCCCAGTGAGTACAATCAGGATAATTTGTGTATCTAGTTAGCTTGCTCATCGAGAAAGAAATGTCTGGTTGTGTGCAATTTGCAAAATACATCAAACTACCTATGATATGAGCATATCTCAATTGTGAAACTAGTACATCACTCTTATTCTTGTACAAAGATTTTGAAGAATCGTATGAGATTTTCATAAATCTACAGTTTGTATAGTCAAATCTCTCAGTAACCTTCTCAACATAGTGAGATTGAGATATAGAAACACCCTCAATTGACCTAGTCAGTTTGAGGCCCAAGTTCATATTTGCAACACTCATATCCTTCATTTCAAAGTTAGTATACAATAAGGACTTTGTTTCATGTATTATATCATTGTTTGAGCCAAATATAATATGTCATTGACATATAAACATAATAAGATAAAGGCATCACCGTTAACTTTGTAATAGATACACTTATCAGAATCCATGATTTGGAACCCAAATGATAATATGAGTTTGTTAAATTTTTCATTTCATGCTTTAGGAGCTTGTTTGAGTCCATTAAGTGACTTAACAACTTTACAAACTTTGCTCTTACTTCCAGCAGTACAAATCATTCAAGTTGATCCATATAAATTTCTTTTTCAAGATCACCATGAAGGAAAGTAATTTTTACATCCATTTGATAGATCGTAAAATTATATTTGGATGTCAATGTAAAAAGTACTCATATACAAGTGATGCAAAACACTGGGGAGTACATATCAAAATAATTTATTCCTTCCTTTTGTTTAAAGCCCTTGGCAACTAATCCGGCTTTGTACTTATCAATAGATCATCTAATTTCAATTTCTTCTTGAATATCTATTTACAACCGATTGTTGAACAACCTGGAGGAATATTCACCAACTCTCATATTCCATTAGACGCAATAGAGTCTATTTTGGTCTTGATTACATCTTTTTAATGTTTGTTCCTTCAGAAAAAGTCATAGAAATCTTGAAAGTATTAGGATCACCCTTGATATAGTACGTGATAAAATCACTTCCCAAGTCCTTGGAAACCCTAGATCATTTGCTTCTTGTAGCTTCAACTTCTACTTGAGTTTGAAAACTCAGGTTCGGTAATGGACAAATCTATCCCCACATTTGTCATACTTTCCACATGTTCGTGAATGGAACAAACATAGAGGGATCACCCACATGTGAATCTTGTCAAGGAACCCCAGATTTCACGGGAAATAAATCCTCAAAGAATGTTGTATCACGAAGTTAAACAATAATGTTAACATCTATATCAGATATCTCGGACTTGATTACCAAGAATTTCTACGCATAGCTAGTCACATATCGGGAAAATATTGCATCAACGGTCTTGAGACAAAAAAATCCTCTTATGTTCAGAGATGAACACCTTTGCAAGACAACCTCAAACTCTAAGATATTTAAGACTTGGCTTTTGATCATGTTAGAGTTCAAAGGGACTAGCCCCATGTTTCTAGGGAACATTATTCAAAATATAACAAGTCATATTTTAAGCTTCCTCCACATATATTTGGGTGCATTAATCATCTCGGATAATGTTCTATTTTTTCATTCAGCAATATCATTAGATTGGGGAGAATTTGACGTCGTTACCTCATGAATTATGTCAAAACTCCGACAAACTTGTTCAAATGGGTTTGACGTATATTTGTCACCCCTATTGAATATCAACCTCTAATGTTTCTTTTCGGTTTGAGTTTTTGCTTCACTCTTAAAAATAACAAAAAATTAGAAAATGCTTTATCCTTACTTTTCAAAAGGTATACGTAACAATATTTTGAACTATGTTTCTTACGATCCTTAGTTAAGATGTCATTAAATTCAAAAGTATCAGTATATATCAACTGCAAAGTATCAGTATATATCAACTCTAAACACAACATGTAAAGGTTTCTTAGGTTTCTTAGCTTGTACACACACTTTGCATTTTTTTCTCAATGACGTACTTTGGAATCATGTTTAAATTCATCATTTTTTCAAACATTCATAGTTCACATGTCCTACACGTTCATGTCATACATTACAAGATTCAATTGAATAAACACTGAAAATCAGGAGGGACCCAAGTGAAAACTTGGAGGGACCTAAGTGTAAAGAGAAATATGTTGGGTACAAAAGACTATAATGTAATGAACTTGAGGATTAATTCAACAATTAAAACCAAGCGAGTTCGAACCAACGACTCTGGATGCACCACATGTGCTAGAATGGCACACTTAAGCTGCTAGAGAAATTTGGGACCGATCTGACCCAAATGATCCTCCATTGGCGGATCCATGGCAGATTCTGTTGGTCGGATTGCGCTTGCATTTCTCGAGAGGGTCGGGATAGAACACTCTGAAACATCTAGATCTGATTTTTAGTCGTCCGATTGCACCCAGATTAATCCTGACTTTCTAAGTTTCATGTTGTTTATGTTGCTATCTTTCATTTGATGCAATGCTTTATTTTCTTTACTTGCTTATGGGTTGTTTTGCTTTTGTTGTTTACTTGGTTATGGAGATGAGTAGAGAGTAGTCATTCCATTTGGGGGGGGGGGGGGGGGGGGGGTCGGGGGTGATGTGAAGTGTTGATGTGCTGCATTACTGTGCATATTTAATCTTAATCTTGAAGCCTCACATGAATTCCATAATCATTTTGTTGGCTTTCTCACTCTTGCCTTTGATGTGTTAATGGTCTTAATTGATGCTTAGCGCATGCTTTGGCTAGTGGGCTCATTTTATGGGGAATGATGAGGTGAAGATAAAGTTGGAGTGGGTAAAGATAAGGATGGCATATAGGAGCGCGTGCTCTTTTTGGCCCCATCTTAATTAATGTCTTGTATGTTTTAATGATAATGTTAAATCTTAATTCATGTGGAGACATAGTTGGAGTTGTAGTCATTACCATGTTCTTTATGTCATTAAACATGTAATCATGTGATTGTCTTTGTTCTCATTTTAAGTAGTATTTTGTATGTTTTAATGATGGTGATAAATCTTAATCCATGTAGAGACACACTTAGGATTGTGGCATTATAAGATTTCCATGTTATGCATGTCATGAACACTAAATGTTACACACACACACGAATACACATCTACACGTTCGTATTCATTCTCCACCTCCCGCGGAACCCATTTTTGATTAGTTGTTGTTTTTTATTTACTTCCGACACATTTGTCGTGTAGTTAGATACCTTCAATCTCTATTTCTCGTCCCACACTCGAGTATGGTAGTCACAATAATACTCACAATTCCTTGATGTTCGATCCACATTTGTCACGTCTTCACCTACGTCGTGCACTTGCGGTTATAAAACGATCAATCAGGTTTATTTAATGGGTAATGGTATTTTGGGGATAAATGAAAATATAAGCTTATTTTTTAAAAGAATGTAAATGTGGGAGCTTCTTTTTCAATTTTGGGCAACTTTAAGCATAAAAACCCTTTTTACCTTCCATTTTGAGTTAAAACAAAGTCAAGCTTCTTTTGAACCGATTTCCAGCTAGAAATGAAGCCTTAAGTTGTGCCAACAACGTTTATAGCATTTCACAAATAAAGGTTCAATATTGCATTTTTTAAGTGTGCCCAAGACATGGGTACCGGGCCGGGTTGGGTGGACTTCGTTTTTGTTCGAGTTCAAGTTCTTGTCGAATGGGTTTGCCGGTTTATTTTTTCGTACCAGGGATATTCTGGTAAAAGTAACTTATAAATAATACCATCGAATTAGGATTTCAACAAAATATTCGGTTCATCGACATCAACAAAATATTCCCATCCAAATCAATAGTGAAATTTTATTAGTTACAATAAATTTACAAATTACATACAATTTCTAATGTATTAAGAATTACAATTGCAAATTACAATTATGGATAGTTCATTCGTCTTCTCATTGTTCTCGTTGATCTGCATGTTTTGCATTCTCTTTGCCGCATCCAACCAATATTTCAAGCAAACGCTTGTGTTGAGTGATCTATTAGACGTGCTGCATCTCTTGTCGGTCAAGACCCGTTTACATGCGCTAAATGCAGACTTAGACGCCACCGTTGATGCCACAGATGTTAGTAAATCGCGTGCTAATAAAGAGACTATTGAAATCTACGAGAGTTACATTTCCACTAGTCTAAAACATCAAAAGATTTGCATTCAGTAGTGGTTAAGTACATTTGACTATTTAAACATCTAGTTAATTCATTATGTGTTTTATTTAGTTAACCAATTCCATTGAGAGTTATCATCATTTTCATATTGATCCACAAATAGGTATTTTTGGGATTATGATGAACTAGCAATATATAAACATATTTGATTAATATTATGTATTCGTTCATATAAGCTAACATATCTATTAAGGTGTACTCTAATTTTTTTAAGTAATCTTCACAACATTCATAATTCATGTTTTCAAAAATTGTTTCAAACTAAAATTTTAAAATGGTCATTTCAAATCCACGAACCATAACAAAAGCTAAACCTAAATTCAATGGTGGAGGCTTCCAATATTTATTAAACCTAGACTCCATTACATTTACAATTTTACCATTACTCCTATATTTCCTAAATACTTTCGTAATTGGAAGTAATTCAGATATAAATAAATTAGCAGTTGTGTAATATGCTCCACTTAATGTCATAGTGAAGTTGAAAAAAGGTTTCGAAAAATTTAATATAATTCCACAGTTATCTCAACCAAGATTACTTTAAAAGTTTTCAGTTTGTTTTTCGTTATAAAAAGCTGAAATTAATGAAGTATAAGAATAACAACATTTTATAAGTAGAGTTCCATCTATGAGAGATATCTAATTTAAATTTCCTAGGTTTAACATCATTATTAGAGCACAGTTCTCTAAATTTTTGATATCTATATGTACTAGTACTACCTATATAAGCAATAACATCTCTAACATTTTGTAAATAAAGTCTAATTATAAGTCTATCTTGTACGACTAAATTTAAATCATGACAAACACATCTAACATTAAAAATAATACAATCTCAGTATGTATTACATAATTTTATTAGTGATTATACTCCTGTAGAGTTATTAGTAGCAATGTCAAAAAAATTGCAGAAATTTTATTTGTTACTGAATAAACATGTAATACATCTTTTATCTGGTGATATGTAATCATAGTAATTTGTGAATGCAAAATCGGTGTTAAAGATATAATGTTTTATATAAAAATCATGAATTATCTAAAAAATAGCAGTTATGCAACAATATGGGAAAACATTATGACCACTCCAAACATCGTTTGTTAATGCTATCTTATAAGTCATTGATACAAATGCATTAATCAAGTTCATTTTTCTATTATCAAATTGTCTATTTTCACCAATCCCAAGTGTGCGTTGGGAAAATGATTGAAATTGTGAGTTATAATAACTAAATGTCTTTCTAAGGTTTGGAGTCTGGATATTCACATTGACGAAACAATAATTTATCTCTAATTATATAATCAACAATTACATCTCTACCTTTGATTGAATCATTCCTAGTTTTTAAATTTTCACTACGACAATCTAAAATTTATTATTGTGAACTAAATGCTTCAGCATTCCTAAGTTTAGAATTTTGCGTAGATTACTAGTTCCTTACTACCAGGTGAACAAAGCTCAACACCACATATTTTACATGTGGCGATATTTTTCCCATCCATATTTATCTTGGCCAAGGTTAAATTTTTCCCAAACGGGACTAGTTTTTTTCTATTACTTTTGCCTTTGGATTTTCTAGTTGATTCTCCTCTCAGGTGATGAATTAATCGATGGTTTAGTTGTCATTGAAATTAAAAAATAGACAAACAAAAATCTAAAATTTCTAAACAATAAGAAAGTCATGTAATTAACTAAATTAAATTTAACTTGAATAAACTAATTCTAAGAAATAAACTAAAAGAGTAAAACAATGCAAATGAGAAGGTTAGAAAATGTGTTGGCGTGTCGCGAAATCGAACGAATCCGGCACTAGATTTATGTTTTACTCAAACTCGACCTGCTTCGAACACAATTAGAATACTTAGTGAAAAATTATTGAGAGTAAAGTAAGAAGATTGGAAGAGAAGAATATTTGATGTGAAGAAATGAATGAAATAAGGGGGGAAGTTTATAGTTTTTTGTAATGATATTTTCTTAATTAATTAAGATGCGAAATTGTAATTAAAAAACCCAAAAATAAGCCAACGCAGCCCGGCCCAAAGACACGGGTCTGCTGGGCCCCTGCCCCTTAACGTGCCGGGCCCAAATCCCGTCACGTTTGCAATATTCTAGGTCCGGCCCGGCCCGAACCCAGATCGATGCACAAGCTTAAATGTTCCTCACTCTTAATGTAGGCCACTCATGTTGGGTCTGTCGCACTTAAATTGTTGACCATATTCTATATACTCCCATCCCATTTTAGGCAATGAAGTTAGACATCTAAGTTTTTCCGAAGTGCCCAGCTGACTTTGACGAGTCTGTCATTGTATTTGTAACTATTGTTCGTTGTTCCAAACATGTATAGTTATAATTATTTTTTCATAGCCAGTAGCGTTAAATTTAATTATTAGCTAGATTGTAGATATGCATTCCACTTAGTACATGTTATTACGAGGATGATGATTAAATTTGAGATAAACAATGAGCGTACATGTACCGTTATAATTAAGTATGGTATTTATAAAATTTTGAGTTCACTATATTGTTCGTATGGTCAATATTTGATGCGGCAGATAACATAACTATATAGCATGAGCATTTTTAATAATTATTTAAAAAACGTGGTAATATATGGCATTATCATGTGTACTTCCATCTTGTTTAATTCGATCATTGGAAAACATGTTGTAAGTGGTAACAGCTCAAAAGATATGTATTTGAAGGCAGAATAACAATTATGTGGTTTAAAAGCACATACGAAGTTGGGCTTAATATATTTTTTTCCATATAAATCCGAGTTATAGTTGTAGATTTGGGCTCTGGATTAACTCCATTATTTTCTTGTCGTGTCGAAAATGTTGTGTTTACTTGCAAATGGAATGGAGGACTGTGATTGGGGTAATGGAGCCTATAGGATTTATTTGGGTGTTCGGGTTGATGACTAACATTTTAATTAGGTTTTTGGGAATAAAGAGGGGAGGTTACGTGTATTAATTAAGCTTAGGTGAGTAATAGGAATCATTTGATTTAGTATTTGGATTAGAATGAAAAATAAATTTGACTTAATGTTCTAACAAACAGTTTTATTGGGTACTATAACCCATTGATATATATATATATATATATATATATATATATGTATATATATATATATATATATATATATGTACTATCATTAATTTTGTATTAGAGTACATGCATTGCTCTTGCTTTATTTATTTTGTTGGTTTAAAAGCACATGTATTTGTACAAGTTTTTTTTTCTTCTTAAAAATATCATTATATAATAATATACGTATATTTAAGTATAGTTTAGCAAAATGTTAGTAGAGAGTAGAGACTATAACCCACACTGTAGGATTTTGTGTTCCTATGTATGTATATATTTTAATTTTTTTTAATACAAACATACAAAATCGATTTCACATTTTCATTCATTTTATGTACATGTATATGTTTATTCTAATGTCATGCATTCCTACACATATTAAAATAAACAAAAGAGAGAGTATCATACCCAAATGTTCTCTACAACCTTTCAGAAGATCCGAAGTTCCGTTACTCGTCGAATCGCCGGCCGATTCGCCTCCAAGTGTTCATCAAACTCTAAACAAGATTAGAGAGAAATGAGCTAGCCAACCAATCTCTAATTAAGCTTAGAATCTAGCTAATAACCACTCTTTAAGCTCCTGAGATTTCTATCTCCAAAACTTAAAACTATTAAGAGATTTTCGTGGTGATTAAGGGAGAGATTAATGAGAGAGAGAATTTATGTATTAACATAAACAAGTAGGAAAATGAGTCTTTTATAGGCTCCCAAAACAACATTATAAAGAACTATTATCTAGTCATGATGTCTTGCTTATTCTCTCCAAAATTTAATCCCACATTGCCACATAAGCATTCTAAAAAACGTTTGATCAAATCTGGAATTAATTCAACCCACGATCTAATTATTCTCTTAATAATTCAGACAAAAATCGTGTTTCTCGGTTAACCTAGAATTCTTCTCGGTTAACCGAACCATTCGGTTTTAACACACGTTCGGTTTACCGTGAGCTAGACGGTCGACCGAACATTCATGAGAAGAATTCTCTGGAAAAATTCGGATGATCCGCGTCTGACTCTGGTCGACTGTTGACTCACCAATATTTCTCGTGGTCGAATCTCATCGGACGACCGTGTCACTTTTGGTCCATCGAAATTATCCCAAGATAGCTCCTGGATATTTTCTATCGGTTGACCATTCAAGTCCGGTTGACCGATCCCAATTGTCTAGGCACTCCAGACAATTTTGGTCAACAAATTGTGTTATCCGTTCCTCGTTCGGTTGACCGTTCCAAAGATACATTGGTCAACCGAACCCTAAACGGTTTACTATGCGACCCCGATTTTGCCTTTGTCAAATTTTAGATTTATATCCAACAAAATTTGATCTTTGGGGTATTTAGCAAATTCATATCTTATGTAATATATTATCCTATGTAATATTAAATTATTACACCCCATAATATATACACCTCATATGAATTTATCCATGATTCTAATTATATCAATTCTCATGATATATTGATTTTATTGATTCACCATATGTGTCCATTTTCACATGAAACCGACACATCTTATGAACTCAAAATTAAGCTTCTTGTTTCTCAGTTTTGTGGTGTGACCTATAGGAGGATCTAAGCTAAATTGACAGCGATATTAAACACTTAATATCTCAAACTATAAGCGGTATCTAGTTACACATTATAGTTACCCAATTAGCATAGATGTCTTTGTTCCACTCGAACTAAACACGATCCATTTAGTGATGTGAGTGCACCACTTGTGTCCGTCCCTTGCCTCATGATATTAAGAATATATACAAAGTAGAAATATGTCAAATTTGTATTATATTCATTTCTTGATCTCTTTAAGCTAATTATAACTATGTAACTTAACTCAAGTTACATTGTGCACATTATAATTTTGCTTTATCAAGGGCCCACTAATATCATCACTCAATTAAGAGGGGCAATGATAATCGTTTGACTAACTATCTTTTCCAGCACAAGTCATGTTCAACCAACTATTGCCTTTGTCACTATACTCATCGATAGCTTTTGACAATAATCAAATTAAACATTTCTTGAGTGAAAATATATAAGTCTTATATCTTAGAATCCAAGACACAGTAAAACATTAATGACACGAAACACAATTCCATAATGTATTACTTGTTAGGTATATTCAATATATAAAAGTGATTTTTTCCTCTTTTATATACTCGTGTCGTCAATTACTTGTAGAGCTACAACAATCGATGACCAACACGACAATTTTATCTCGGTGATTAATGTTCCATGTTAATTACCATGATTGTGAATAACTTTTGATTTGTGTAAACCATTATCTTTTAGAGCTCTACTGTTAAGGACCAAACGTCTCTTCCTTAACACTTCCAAAATACGAATACCATAATCAAGGAACAAAATGTTTGCACATCAAATTCATAATAATTGACATATAAAAGTAAAACTACTAGAACACATTCATTTCACACACTAACACACCACCATCCGCGAATGATTGTGTTTTTCTTTTATTTTAACTTTTTTCTTGTTGTCTTCTTATTCCCCTTATTCTTGTTATTCTAATTCTCATTGGGCCACAAGTTTTTAGCATATCTTCACTTCATTGAAAAATAGTTTTTAAATTAAATTAATAATAAATAAAAAATAAATAACAATTACTTTGTTAAATACTAGATTGTGTATATTTTATCATAATTTATCTTGGTAGATTTTCTCAGAGAAACACAATGTTTTAGTTTTGGTGTTACTTATACTCTTTATCAACATGTTATAACCTAGATAATGCTAATTAGTACCCGAATTGTCTTAACTATCCAATAATTAATACCATCTTCTGTGTCCGATATTAAAACACAAAAATGGTATTAACAAGAAACACATGCCTGTTTATGGAGCTGAATTTCCAAACTCGTCGGCTAAGTTTAAAAAAAAAAATTTTAAGAAGATTATTTTTTTAGCAGAATATATGTATGTTGATTTCTAAATATAATTAAAGTAGGTGTTTATTGGTATAACAAATGTTTGTTTTGCGAATTTAAATCTTAAGATACGGTCCGCACATTACATAATCGTACCATCATTAACAATGATTCGTAATAGCACACAACATTACTAACACTAGTTTACACATTTTGTGCACTCTTTTTTATAGAAGTGGACGGAAGTTTAAAGAAAGATAAAATAAATGATTTTACCGAGACATAAAATCAATTAAGTTGATGTAGATTGGGTCTTATAAATAATGAAAACGAATCTAAATAAAGTATACATATATTAAGCTCAATTGTTTGCGTTTATATTCTTAAGCTTGGATAATGTTTCAAAAAAATCGAAGGGCTTAAGTTTTTTGGGCATAATATGTTGAAATATTAACATATTGGCTCAGACCAAAATTAATCATCACCAACAAATCAGGACACATATATTCCTCAAGCAAATCAACCATATTAACCTCATCTCCAACAAAGGCAACATTCATTCATGCACAAAATCAACAACCGCTAAATCCATATTAGGAGACACACAAACGGCTAAAAGAATAAAGCCTATATATACATGTATGTTTGTATTGTATTTCTCAGAACAAATAAATATATACACCTAAAATTTAATATGGTATCAGAGTGCTGATCCGAGCAAAGAGGTCAGGCGATCATAACCGGTGATGACTCCAATCATCGCCTCAGAAAAATTCCACCAAAAACTCATCATAGATCCATTCCCACCGCAAACCATCCATCTCTAAACCAAAACCACAAAATCCCAAACCCATCACTGGCCTCTCGGCCTCAGATCCAACAACAAAAACTTACAAGACATCATCGACCACCGCAGCCTCAGTTCATCAACCACCAAGGGGGTTGACGTTCTAGACACAATCCAGACCCTATGGCAGAAGGAGTGGCAACAACTCCTCCACGACTGACGACCCAACTCCTTAACGGGTCCGACTACCTCTCCTGGGCTCGGTCCATCACCTTTTTCCTCAGTAGAAGAGGAAAATTGGGCCACATTACCGGGAAAACAAAAAAGCTGACCACCAATGACACCAAAATAAAGGAATAGCAGACCGCCGACCATCTAGTCATGACATGGGTGTTAAGCTCCATGCAACCACAAATTGGAGAGCTCTTTATCTACTCAGATTCTGCCAAACATATGTGGGACGCTGCCCACGAGATGTACGGGAAACAACAAAATTTCACGCATACATTCAGAATTAAACAGGAAATCTCTCAAACAAAACAAGGGCAAAGATCTGTCACCGACTACCTCGGCGCCTTCAAGAGTCAATGGGACGAGCTCGGGGTTTATGAACCCCCGACCACCAACCCAAACATCATCCAAGAGAGACACGACCAGAACCGGATCTACCAGTTCTTGATGGGCCTCGACTCATCTTTTGAAGCCCTAAAATCGCAAATCCTTTTATCACAAGAGCTTCTGCCCTTCAACACCGTTGTCGCCATGACACAACGCGAGGAAACAAGATGACAAGTAATTCCCTAAACAAGCATTCACAATGTCTCGCAACCCAAATCAAAGTGCAAAAGGGAGATCTCAGTTCGGGAAAAGAAAAGACGAGCATTGTGACAACTGCAAAAAACAAGGGCACAGTAGGGACCGCTGTTGGTTTCTCTTCCCCCATCTCAGACTGTCGAAAGACGTAACAGGAAAATGCAGAGGAGATGGAGGCGGAAACACAAGGAACGACGGTAGGAGTTTGGACCCAAGAAACCCTAGCTCTGCAAACCCTAACCCTAGCAACAGAGAGGAATGGAGAAAATGGTCGCAAGCTGGATCTTCCAAAAAAACACGAGGTTATATGACAGAGTTCTTCGCGGATCAACTCGGATCCGAACCCGACCAACACCACAAATATGGGCATCAACATCCAGACCCAGTTCCACGACATGCGCAACAGATAGGCCAAGCCATCCAGCAACAGATGGGCCATGTCCTGGCTCAGTTAAATAGCCTCCTTCAAAGTCAAAATAAGAGTCAAAATCTATGTAATATCTCAGGTATTGACTTCCCTAACAACTCTTTTAATTCAGTCGCTAATCACGTTAGTACTAGCTAGTAACTCATGGATCATAGACACAGGAGCCACAGATCATATGACCAAGAATAGAAATTTATTAAACAACATTTGCTTTGATCGTAAAATAAATCATCATGTTATTGTTGCTAATGGAAATCAGTAGAAATATATGGAATAGGAGAATCAATTTTTTTGAACGATATACCACAAGAAGTTCTGTTTGTTCCATCTTTCACACCAACTTGTTATTTGTTGCTAGGATAACTAGAAAATTAAATTGCAACATTATTTTCTCACCCTTTGATGTACTGTTTCAGGACTGAACATCAGGGAGGATATTTGGTAGAGGCACTCTCATAAATGGCCTTTATGTGTTTGATAGTTCAAATAATTTCTACAGGCTAATAATGTTTCCTATCAATCCCCAGAACTGTGGCACAAACTCACAGGTCACCCATCGTCTGCCATTTTGAGACAATTATTTCCTAATTTGCATTTTAAAATTGATTTGTGTTGTGATATTTGTTGTTTAGCAAAACAAACTAGATTACTTTTTATTCCTCCACAATTAAAACAGGGAAGCCTTTGTAGTTAATTCACTCCGATATCTGGGTCATATCCCGGTGGAATCGTTTAATGTTTGAAGTACTTTATCACCTTTATAGATGATTTTTCCTGCACCACTTGGTTATATCTGCTTAAATCTAAATTTGATGCTTTCTCAATTTTTTTGTGAATATGTTGCTTTCGTAGAAAACATGTATAATACAAAGATTAGAGTCCTTAAATCTGACAATGGCTCAGAATATACTAGCAATAACTTTCAATTTTTTTGAAAACTAAAGGCATTTTTCATCAAACTACTTGTATCAATACTCTCGAATGAAATGACGTCTCTGAAAGGAAAAAAATGTCACCTTCTTAATGTCACTAGATCCTTGTTGTTTCAAAATCATGTTCCCAAGGTTTTTTGGTCCGAAACTATTATAACTATTGTGTATCTTATAAATCGGTTCTCAAGCTCTCTCATTCAAAATAAACAACCTCTTCAAATATTGAATGGTAGAAAAATGAGCACTAAACACCTTAGAATTTTTTTAATGTATTTGCTATGTTCACAAAAAAAAGGATCTACAAATTTGATTCAAATTCCGTTAAAACCATTTTTCTTGGATTTCCTTCCAAAAAAAAGGATACAAATGTTATGATGCTCAAAATGGTAAGCTATATATCTCCAGGGATGATTCCTTTTTAAAAAATAAACCATATTTTGCCTCGACAAATAACACTCCTGCAGGTCAAACTACAACCCTTCCGATCGACTATAGATTCACTTCTAGGTCTTGAGGAAACCCCTATTCTTCAAGAAGGGGGACATGATCACACCACAAGTAATAAAGGTGATGAGATGGCTATGGAAGAGGAACTTCAAGGAAGACCCCCCACGAGAAGGTTCACAAGACCAACTCGTAGCTCATCTCTTTTAAGAGACTTTGTTACGTACATAGCTACTTATCGCATTCAATATTATGTTTCCTACAAATCCATCACCCCAAATAACCAAATCTTTTTAACTGCAATAGATACACACAAGGAACCAAACTCCTATCACGAAGCTCTTAGGGATCCAAATTGGGTAAAAGCCAGGAAAGAGGAACTAGAAGCCTTAGAGAAAAAGCACACTTGGTCTATGGTTCCTCTTAAAGCTGGAACCAAACATGTAGGATACTAATGGGTATATAAAATAAAATACAATAGTAACGGGACATTTGATAGATATAAAGCTAGATTAGTTGCAAAAGGATACACTCAAACTTATGGGATTGATTATCAAGAAACCTTCGCTCCTATTGCAAAAATGAATACTGTTAGAGACACCCTTAAGGAGGAAGTCTATATGACTTTTTCAGATGGATAAATTTTTAAAGATGTAACCTTTTTCAGATGAATGTTCGTAATGCCTTCCTTCAAGGCACCATTGAGGAGGAAGTCTATGACTCAATCTCCAGGCTACAATTCCCAGAATCAGGTTTGTAAGCTTCATAAATTCATCTATGGATTGAAGCAATCTCTAAGAGCATGATTTGCGAAACTTAGCCACTCTCTTCTCCTTTTTGGTTTCTCTAAAAGTTCTGCTGACGCATCCATGTTTATCAAACATTACAACAACAATACCATCATTGTTCTAGTTTATGTAGATGACAACATTATAACTGGAAATAATGATAATGAAATTAACCTAGTAAAATTATATCTAAAATCCAAGTTTGACATTAGAGATCTAGGGTTCATGAAATATTTTTTACACATCAAAATTGCATACTCCACAAAAGGCATGTTCTTATCTCAACGAAATTACGTTCTTGACCTTCTTCAAGAAATAAGAAGTTAGGATCTAAACCTGCTAATATCCCCATTGAGACAAATAGAAGCGTAAGTCCCACTGATGGAGAACCTTTAAAAGACAAATGACAATTCCAAAGATTAGTGGGGAAACTCATTTATCTTACCGTCACTAGACCCGACATAACTTATGTTGTTAGTACAACAAGTCAATTCAAGCATGCTCTGCGCACCCAACACCTTGACATTGTAGATAGAATTCTCATATACTTAAAGAAAGCACCAGGTCAAAGCATATTGATGAAAAGAAATAATTCTAACTCTATAATTGGCTACTCTGATGCAGATTGGGCAGACATCCACGATCAAAAATCTACTACGGGTTTTTGAACGTTCGTTGGTGGAAACCTAGTCACTTAGAGAAGCAAGAAGCAAAACGTTGTGGCAAGATCCAGTGTTGAAGTAGAATATAGAGCCATGACATCTACTACAAGTGAACTTATTTGGCTCAAACAACTCCTCAAAGAAATGAACATTCCTTGCCAAGAACCAATGCAAATGTTCTGTGACAATCACGCAACTCGTCATATCGCATCAAATTCCGTTTTCCGCTAACGAACCAAACACATTGAAGTAGACTGTCATTTCATCAGAGGAAAAATCCAAGCTAAAGAGATTGAAGTTACTTATGTTCAAAGCAAAGACCAACTCGTGGACATCTTCACCTAGTCATTGGACCAAAGACAATTTCAGAGCATTGTTTGCAAGTTGGGGTCCTTACTTCTGGACCCAACTTGAGGGGTAGTGTTGAAATATTAACATATTGGCTCAGATCTAAATTAGTCATCACTGCCAAATCAGGATGCATATCTTCCTCAAGCAAATCAACCATATCAACCTCATCTCCAACAAAGGCAACATTCATTGACGCACAAAATCAGCAACGGCTAAATCCATGTTAGGAAACACACAAACAGTTAAAAGGATAAAGCCTATATATACATGTATGTTTGTATGGTATTTCTCAGGACAAATAAATATATACACCCAAAATTTAATATGATGTACTAACGTGAGTTATACTTTATACTACAATGATTAATGATATTAGTAGTTGAATTTTCGAGTTGTTAAGTGTTGTTTTATAAATGTTCAATTTCGAATGTGTTAATTTTTTTTGTGATGAGTTTATGTATTGGAGAATTAAGTTCGTCATCCATTGTAACAAATTACAGAATAAAACACAATCAATTTTTATAGTATTTTTGATATTAATGAAACGGCTTTGTCATTTAGTGCAGTCTTTGTCTAACTCACGTATGTAACTCTATATGAAATGAAAGTACAATGTGCAACTATATTATAATGAAAAAAAATCAATAATTTGACCTAGAAAAAGATGATTTCAGAAATGTATAGTTTTTAAACTATACAGATCTCATACATTGCAGTGGATATAGAAAATTTTGCGACTAGGGTTAGTCCTGGGTACATGGATCTTGATGGAGCTCGATAAGTTCTCCATATGAACTAGATAATATGCTCGATAGAGCTCGATGAATGACCATTTCCTATGGTTAAAGACTCATTTCAATTGTGCTCAATCGTTGTGCTCGATATGAGTTCGATAGAAACTCTATAGAACTCTATAGTTTATGAATTTTAATTTTAATTTCATTTTTTGACAGATTTTTTTGTCGTATCAGGTTCAACTGTTAACGTATTAGCTGCGTACAATGGTGTTCGGGATGGTTAATGTATCGTGTTGCACACCAACATAAGTCAAGGGCTATTCGATGCATTAAGAGACCAAATCACCTAAATGATTACATGGTAACCTAAAGTATCACATGCATATTATTATATTAGATGAGTTGCCTAATGTTGAACTTCCCTTATTTAAGTTTCCTATTGTTAAACTTCCTTTATTTAATTTTCCTATTATTGTTGTAACTCTCTCTATAAATGAGAGGATTAAAATGAAGAATACATGAAGAAAATTTTCTATTTCCCACTTGTTCTTCCTCTCTTGTCTATGTCTCTTCTAGCTCTTCTTATTCTCCAATAATCCCTCCCCCACATATTGACTGTTAACTTTTTTATCATTCATATGGTTACTGCCCCTATATGTCATACGGTCGGGAAAATAATTATTAACTGAAAGTATTAACTTCGACAACTTCAAAAATAAAACAGAAAAAACCACAACCAGTTAAAAACATGGAAAATTTCCAAAAAAACAATTATCTCATATCGAGCACTTATCGAACTCATCGAGTCTATTGAGCATTCTATAAAGTTCATATCGAGAACTTATCAAACTCATTGGTAATGTTTATGTTAACAATTTCAGTCTTTATACTTATGTTATCGAACCCATCGAACAAATTAATTAAAACCATAAGAAATGATCATTCATCGAGCTCTATCGAACATACTATCAAGTTTATATCGATAACTTATTGAACTCATCGAGCTTCATCGAGTAACATCGAGAAAGGGAATGATTTATACAATGAGTGTTTTGAGTAACACATGAAACATAAGTATATTTCTACGATGATGTCAAAGAATAATCTATCGAATAATTTTTTTCCCTTTTAAAATGATATGTTTGTTCAAACCGTTTAATACCAATCATGTCATTTATAAATCTTGAACTTGTAAATCCCATCAATTGAAAATACCATCAAACTTAACGGATACAAAGTACTCCTCCAAAAAGAATTACATATTAATTAGTCTTTTTAGAAGAATAATCTCACAATAAAGCAAAAAACCCACACATAAACACACACGCCGGTAGCCCAATAAATGCTCCAAACTCTCCCATTGAACTCCAATCCAAAACTTTTTCTCATGACAGAGCTTCAGCTCACATGATGGAATCTCACATCAAATGAGTTATATAAATGTGGGTACATCTTTGACCACCATGGCGTGCACCACACCGCCAACTCTGGTTCCCAACACGAGCCCTACTGGTCTGACACACGAGCCCACTCACGTGCACCACGGGTCCACCGTAATCTTGGCAATATAATCAACTCCATGTCTCCACGACCCCACCCAACATAATAACAATTTCCCCTTTTCATTTTGGACCTTGTAGATCAACAACATTATACTAAAATTTCAAAAGATGCTTAATTTCACATTAAGGATAAGGAGGTAACCATACCCTTGTTAGAGATTATTTCTGATTGACCGATGATACGATGTCTAAACAACTTTATGTTAATTCACAATAAGGCTAAACACATCTAAATTAACATACCAAGCATAGTGTGTTGAGTTAGTAGACATTACATGCATGGGAACTTCAAACAAATATAAAAGTGGCTTGAGATTAAGGACATACTTCAAACTAAAATGCCGAAACTATTTGTCAAAAATGCGCTTTTTTATTGGAAATTTAGTTTTAAAAGTAGAGTTTTTGAGGAATTTAATTTTAGAAATAGAGATTATGAATATCTAGAAAGTATTGTAATTGACTGAAACACACCACCAAGTTGAAGCAATTTTGTTTTAGAATTTTTTCTGTGAATGTTGCTGCTGTAATGCAGTTTTTCCTTAACTCAAGAATGTCTTGGTGCTGTATGCTCAAGTATGACTCCTCTTTTTGAGTAGCAAAACTTACATGGTTTTCAAGTTATTTATTACCTATAAGAAAACAATATTAATGTTATCGTGTTGTCTTCAGGCCTCAGGGCTTTTGTTTTATGGAAAACAATGTGTGACGATTTCTGTACTTCTTTTGACAAATTCATTTTCAGAATCATTTGCAGTTGGTTAAAAATTAGTATCAAACCTTATATACATTTGAGCAAATATATATGATACAAATTCAGTGAATATATATGTTGAAACCAATAGATAATTAATAGAAATGGGCAAAGTGCTGCAGTTTTTTGTGAATGGTATGTTTACGAAAAGTCCAAAAATATTTGAATAAAAGACAAATGGTGTTGTAAGAAGTAAGAACTAATAGGTGAAAGAAATTTAAAATCAACCCTCCATACATAACAAAGACTTGATGCTCACTGCTCACCTACTTTCTTTTCTTTTAATCCAAGCAACTGGTAAGAAAACTTTGTAATAAATGGGGTCAAGTCCTAACGAACTCGAATTTTGGACTTGTTAGAATTTCATGATTTGTATTGGATTGACATTTCATAGTTTTTTTATAACTTCAAAATATGTGATTTATATTCACTTTCTCAAATTTCATTTATATTGTATTTAGTTTTGCAAATATTAAACAAAATTTACAGGTTTTTTATGATATCAGTTGTTCAAAAAATTAATAATATTATTATAGTTACAAAATTACAAAAGATATTTGTTACTAAAGTTTATGTATATTGATCTATTTTATTTGTAAGTCAAGTAGTCAACGGAGTCACAGTGTATAGTGTGGAATTTATCTCACCTTAAACTTTGGTCCTCTTGAGTTTAACTGATCTAAAACGATGGATAAGTATAAACAATTTTTTTGGTAATTTGCTAAAAAACAAATTGTAAGTGTTAAAATATTGTTCTCAAGCATATCACAATTATCTCAATCAGTTTTGTTTTAATTAGCACTTCGTATTGTGTTGCAATTTGTTTTTCATTTTCTTGTAATGTAATTTACTCTAATTTACAAAACAATACTCTTATTTAAGGTATATTTTTACAGAAATCTTTTATTCAGTCATTTGCGAGTTATCTTATTTTAATAGTTTTCATTTGCATTTCACATTTGTGCAGGCTATTCCTTCCTTTGTGTTAGCATTAACAATAAATAATTAATGTTTTAAATAAATTAGTTTGCCTATTGTTTTTAGGAATAAATTAACTTGAAATCGGTGAACTTGATAATGGCTTATTACACATTATTTGATCATGTTCAGATATGTTTGTATTCAAAAAAATTCAAAATGTAGCAAATTATCTCAATATATAGTTGAATAAAAATAAGCAATAATATGTGTTAGAATTAATAGATAACTATTAGGGTTTAAGAATACAGTGATTAGTATAGTTAAATAGTTTAGATAATTAAAAAAAACTTACTTAAATATCAGAAAACCCTATTTTTCATTTACGTTTATAATTTCTAATTAGAATATGTTGAGCATAAACATACAACTTTATGCTAATTTACAAACCTTTTCGCTCTCAGCTTTTAAACAACAATTTTGTAAACCTAATTAAAAAAATTCAAATATGTTTTTTTTATATGTGGATCTAATTGGCGCTATATATTAAATCTCGAATATATATGCAAACAATTTAAGTTTTAGTATATTAAATATTACGATTTTTTACTGAAGCGTAATAACATTTTAAGTAAAATATGAGTACTACTAATTACAAAAAATTCCTAATGTTAATATTTAATTTAAAATATCTAGCATCTTTCTTGATGGATGGGAAGTAGGAATTGGGAATAGTTTTGAATAGTGGTCATACATAAAATTTTACATATATTAAACAACTTAATATGGAGTGAGCCATTTTCTATCCTAAATGATCTACTATTAGTTATACCATAGTTGTTAGATCTCAAACCCTTGCTTGGGGGTTAATGGAGTTTAGGGAGGAGATTAGTATGGGGAAGAGGTGATGTGCAGTGTTTTGCTTGGGGAAGGGGAGACGTGAACAGTGGCGGCGTGGAGAGTGATGGGTTGAGGGTGTAAGGTACTGTGGACTCGGGTTTGGTTGGGTTTAAGTGAAGAAAACCTCTATCTCTCACTCACTTGCTCTCTCCCTCTCACTTTCCTTTCTTTCCCTTTTCCGGCGCAGTGGAGGAGGAGGCTTCGGCGGGCGGAGTTGAGCTCGGAGTCGCGGAGGCGAGGACGTGAGGCGTGCGAGGGTGGTTGCTGTCGAAGAGGTGACGGAGGCGCGAGCGAGGCTCCGGCGGATTTGTTGCTTCTTCGAGGTATGTCGCTCCTTAGTGTGATTGTGTTGCTCACCCTCGTGTGAGGGTCGGGTTGGTCGGTCGGGGGAGGTCGGAGACCTCCCCGACAGTGAGTTTGCCCAAAGAAACCTTGGTTGGCGCAAGGTTGAAGACGACCGACGGTCGATCGGGTCCCGTTGGGCGGTCGACCGATGTAGTGTATTTTTTACTGCCTTTTGTGTTTCGGTCGACCGGTTCTTTGGGTCGGTCGACCGGAACTTAAGTGTACTGGATCATTTTATGCTTGTTGCGGTTGACCGTTATATGACTTAGAAGTAATAGGATGCCCTGGTAGTTTTCAGTCGATCGAGACCCCTGAGTCGGTCGACCGATAGTTTTGAATTGATGTTGACCAGACTCCGGATTTTGACCTCGTTCGGTCGACCGGTTTTAGACTTTCGGTAGACCGTTGGGACTTAAGTTTTGCGCAAATAGTTCGACCGTTGCAGACCTTCGGTCGACTGATTCCCTTGAGGAAACGGTCGACCGAGTTGTCTCTTTCGGTCGACCGTTTTTGCACAGGACCGAATTCTTGGTTCCGTTTGGGATGCCAACTCTGTCCACGGAAACTCGTGTCCTCGCCTTGTACGTCAGCCGGGAGGTGACGGTGGGCGCGTTACACGTGCCTGCCCAGGGACGGTCGTGTGGAAGAGTGTGGGCGTTCGGGACGCGTCACCTCCATGTATGGATCGTGACCAATATGAGGGATTGATTGGACTCATTGTAGAGTAGCAGGCCTTAGGGATTGCGGATCCCAATGTATGATGTTTGTGCGGGCACGCAACTGTCGTTGGGTGAGGTTACTACCGGCCTATGTGGCTACGGAGGTCGCTGCCCTGCTTTTATAGCGGCGTGGTTGGTGTTTGCGGCTCGTGGAGCTTAATGACCTGGCAGACTTCGGTCTGGACCCGTCCGATGTTGTGCCGAACGTATTGATGGACCACCGATGCTGTTCTGGTGATGTCGCCGATGTTGTTCCGGCGATGGTGATTGATGTGCCGATGTTGTTCTGGTTATGTTCCTCAGATGGGCACCTACTGAGATGATGATTGATGGACCGACCGAGCGACGACTCCGTTGGTGTGGTTTCGACCACGAAGTTACAGATCTGTTTCTTATGGCGCGGACTTGGCGGATGCTCCCTGCCGAACCCCATGATTAGTGTAGCCGCGTGTGGGGAGTGTCACGTCATGTTCCATTAGACCGTATGTGCCTACGGTAGGTCTCCTTGGGGGACCCGATGATGATTGTCGGACTGATGTCCTGTGTTACCCTTCGGGGGAACTGTTTTCCTTACTGTTGATGACATGACATGCTACTAGTATGATAGGGTCATTTGTACTACTGCATGTATATAGGTGAGCTGGGCATACGGGGTTTCCTTATGGAAACTCAAGCATTGTTGTTGCATCTTTTTCAAGACCGCAGTAGGTCCAGTTGGGTGGTGATCAGCGGGCGCGCGTATCTTGGGATCGGATCCTCTATTCGGACCACAGATGTCGACATGATTACGTTTATCTTCTTTTGTTGTTCAGTTGTAATCATGTATCGTTTTGACAAACTCTGATGTAATATGGTGCACCGCTTATATGTTTTATGAGAAGTGACAGTCCCGTCTTTGATTATTGAGCTCTGTTGCCTTGATTATAAATTTTTAAATTTCCGCTGTTTCGGGATGTTACAATAGTTGTCTACTTGTAGTATGAACACTTGTGTTTGGGTGGATCTATACTGTGATCAATATTTCTAGAGTTGATTGAATGTTCCTGACGTGCCAATTGTGTTCAAAAGCATGAAAAACTCTAGAATGAGAAAATAAATAAAAATCTAGGTTATTGATTTATTATATATTTTAGGGTTAATTGAAGTTTACCACTTGTCCTTTATTTTACCCCATAATTATACTACTCTGGTTTGTGTTACATGTATTTCAGGTTTTAGGTAATAAATGAGAGTAATGAAGAAAAATTAATCAAATGCAAGATGAAATGACTAATTTGAAAGCATTCTAGACCTATTTGTAATGCTTGAGGACATGATTGTAAGTTACGACATACCTAATTGAAAACCCAGAGGTACCTAGTTGCAATGAAAATATTCTTGTTGCATGATGTCCGAAATCTCAAGAACTTGTAGAGTAATTCTACAATTAAGACCCCAATGCACCACGGGTGCACCCCATGTGCTGCAAAGATAACATAACTTGTTGCTCTAGTTTTAGGTCGATCCAGACATCCAGATCCTCCAGTGACAAATTTCCATCCGCTATTGTAGATGGTTTAGGTCCGCCAATCTGGAATTTCGCCAGTAGGTCAGGTATTCGGGTAGGAGCACTCATATTGAATTTTTAGCCGTCAGATCTCTCCTGATTTATCTAGACCTTCTAATCTTCTATAAATTGATTTATAACCCTTTCATTTTTCTTCTTTTCTCTTCCCTATTAGAGTAGGTTTTATTTCCTATTTTAGTAAGTTAACCAATAGATAGAAAGGAAGTCATTGTAACCTTTCTTCATTAATCAAGTTTTGATTTCATGTTTTTTATGTTTTTATCTTTCATTTGATGTAATTTTTATTCCATTGTCTTGGGAAAGGAGAAGACAGACCGTTTACGTGGTGCTGGTATTGGAGCCTACAATATAGGCAAGACTTCGAGTGGTCAACATAGCAATGCTCACATGGATCATCTTCAGACGAAGATTTCACAGTGTGTGTCAATTGTAAGTGTATACTTAACTTCATAGATTTATTTTGCAAGTTCATTGTATGTGGTGTAATATTAAAATGAATTGTAGGAGGAGCACGAGAAGTTGAAGGCTCAAGTTGCCAAATTGATGGCGACTTTGTTTGGAGGATATCAGGTATATTATATATGTGCATGATGATTGCGTAATTTGTTGTTTTAGATTGTTGAAGCAATGATTTTTTTTATAGAGTGATGATATAGATACATCTTCTCAGTACGAGGATGATAAAACTTCTTTTGAGCCGTAGTTGGTATATGAGTTGTACAACTTAAGACTTGATATATGTAGACTTAGACATGATAAATATCAACATATGTGATTATATGATTTCGACATAATTTATGACTTCGACTTAAACATAGTTCATAACTTCGACTTATAACTATATATATGAATTAGTGTTAGACTTGATATATGGCTTCTATTTTATGACTTACGTTTTGATTTGTGTGAGTTGAATTTGTTTGTATGGATGTGCAACTTGTTTGACTTACAACTTCGTAGATTTATTTTGCGTTGAATTGTTTCGATCATATGTGATTATATATATATATATATTCCTTTCGATTTGGAAAATATGTGAATGTTTATAATTATACGTGAATGGACAATTATTTTGAATGGATGTTGTGGTTCGTTTTTAGTGCAAGTTGTCCAAATCCGATATGAATTGTATGGGCTAACAATCCGTTTTTTAGGCAGGCCCAACATCTGACGATGAAATTTCTGTCGGCAATACTTACGCGAACGTGCTGACGGAACTTTCGTCGGCACGAGACACTATACGCGCGCTTCCTTTCTGCACGCAAAATTAATCAGGCAGACTGAATTTCCATTGGCAATATTTAGATCTATGCCGACGGAAATTCCGTCGGCACGAGCCCTTTACGTGCCTTTTTTTTCACGCAAAATTGGGCATGCCGACGGAAGTTCCATCGGCAAGAGCCTTTCCCGACGGAAATGTCCGTCGGCAAAAGTCCTTTTTGTAGTACTTGTTCATGTTGTTTTATGTTTGTTATTTTTCTTGTTGTTTACATGATTAGGGAGTAATTCATCCTCATTAGGGGTGGAGGATGATGTGAAGTACAAATGTAGTTGATCTGTGTGTGTGTTTAATCTTAATTGGAGTTTCATAACCATTTTGATGAGTTTCTACTCTTACCTTTGATGTGTTTATGGTCCAAATGGATACTTAACACATGGTTTGGTTAGTGAGCCTACTTAATAGTGGAATGATGATGTGAGGATAAGATTTGAGTCGATACAGAGGTAAGATTGAGATGTAAGTCTGTGGTTATCTTAATTTGTCCTTATCTTGAGTAGTATTTTGTATGTTTTAATGATGTTGATAAATCTTAATCCACGTGGATACACACTTAGGATTGTGGGCATTATAGATTTCTATGTTATTCATGTCATTAGCGCTTAATCGTACACACACGTGTCACATATCTACACTTTTGCATGCATTCTTCACCTCCTATTAGATTAGTCATATTAGGTTTTCTTTGTCAATTAGCGTAACATAGTTTGTTTTGATACACTCACTCACTCACTCTTCATTTTCTTTTCTCACTCAAGTATGGTCGACGAAGACCCGCTCTATCTCCTCATGAACACAACTCGTACTTGCCACCGCTTCAACGTGGTCGTGCACTTGCGGTTTTAAGCTTCACAATCGATCACATCACTACTCAAAAACCTTCTGAAAGGGTTCATTGTGATTTGTTGGGACCTAGTCTTGTAATAAGTAGAAACAACTTCAGATACCATACTTTCTTTGTAAACAATTTTACCAATTTTGTTGGATCTATCTTTTGATAGGGAAATAACATTTTTTTTACTATTTCTTGATTTTTGAATGTTTTATTTGAGGACAATTTGAAGTAAAAATCAAAATCTTCTAATGTGATGGAGAGGGAGAATTTGCTTTAAACGCTTTTCAAAGTCATTTACAACAACATGGTGTGATTCTTCAAATGCCTCTTCTCACACTCTAGAACAAAATATAGCAGTTGAAGCATACATTGACTTATAATTGATATCAAGCTCACTCCCTTTTTATAATAGTGGAGTTAGTAAGAGATTCTGGATGAGGGCTTTCTGTAGGATTTCGTGCCTCTATGTATGTATAATTTTTTTTAAAATTATACATGCATACAAGATCGATTTCAATATTTTCGACGATTTCATATACATTATTTTATATTTATTCTAATATCATGTAATCTACATATATATTAAAATAAATAGAAGATGATCATACCAAAATGTTCTCTAAAATCTTAATGAAGATCCAGAGTTGCGTTTCCCGTTGAATCGTCCGCCGATTCACCTCCAAGTGTTCACCAAACTCTAAACAAGATTAGAGAGAAAGGAGCTAGTCAATCAATCTCTAAATCAAGGTTAGAATCTATCTAATTACCCCTCTAAAGCTCCTGAGAATTTAATCTTCAAAAGCTTGAATAATTAAGAGAATTTTCGGATGGATTAATGAGGTGGTCAGGGAGAGAGAATTATTACATAAGTATTAACAACGAAGGGAGGAATGACCTATTTATAGGATTTCCTCTAACTCACATCATGTGCAAACCACTTACACATGATCCCTTATTAATCTCTCCACTAAACCACATCATGTGCAAACCACTTACACATGATCTCTTGTTTACATCTCCATTAAACCACATCATGTGCAAACAACTTTACACATGATCTCTTGTTTATTTTGCCACATTGTCATCTCATAACTACATTTGACCAAAGTGGATTAAATCCAGCTATTAATCAGTAAAAAATCTCTTATTAATATATGCAAAAACGTGGTCAAACGGTTGGACCATTTTTCATTGTTTTTTACTCTACCAAATTATGGATTAATATCCAACAAAATTTGGACTTTGGGGTTTTAGCAAATTCATATGTTATAATGTTCTAAATCACATTATATCATGTAATATATTATAATATATAATGTCAAAACATTATACTCCATAATATATACATCTTATACGAATTTATTATTCTAACCATGTCGTTTTTATGACATTGATTTTATTACTTACCACATGTATATTATTTCATAACACATGAAACTTAATACATCATATAAAATATAAAATCATATTTCTTGTTTCCCAGTTTTGTGGTGTGACGTATAAGAGGATCTAAGTTATGTTGACAATGACATAAAACACATTATATCATAAAATATAAGCGGTATCTAGATACACATTATAGTTACCCAAATAACAAAGATATTTTGCTCACTCGAACTAAACACGATCCATTTAGTGATATGTAAAATATCACTTGTGTCTATCCATTGGCTCATGATACTGAGAATATTATACAAAGTAGAAATGTGTCATCTTTGTATTATATATTAATTTCTTGATCTCTCAAGCTAATTATAAATATGTAACTATACACAAGTTACATTGTGCACATTATAATTTCGTTTTATCAAGGGGCCCAACAAATATCATAACTCAAGTGAAGAGGGACAATGATAATCTTTTGACATATCATCTTTTCCGGTATAAGTTATGTATAACCAACTAATACCTTTATCATTATACTCATTGATAGTTTTTGATAATAATCAAATCATACACTCATTATGTGAAAATATACAGGTCTCATATATTAGGATTCAAAAACAAAATGAAACATTAATTACACAAATATAATTCCATAATGTTTCATTTGTTAGGTCAATTCAATATATGAAAGAAACATTTTCCATTTCATATACTCATGTTGTTAAATATTTGTAGAGCTACAATATCTCTCTTATCCAACATGACAATCTTATCTAGGTGATTAATGTTCTATGTTAATCACCATAATGGTGAATTACTTTTGATATATGTAAACCATTATCTTTTAGAGTTCTACGGTTAAGGACCAAAAGTCTTTTCCTTAACTCTTCCAAAAGACAAATACATTAATCAAGACATATAAAAGTAAAACTTTTAGAACACATCCCTTTCACTTTCAACACCACTGTTTTCCTTTTAAACAGAGTACATGTCTCTCAGGGGAAATTTTCTTACTTTTCATTACTTTCTAAATTCCCTGATTGTGACTGTATGATAACTTTTGGATGTCGTTGTTTTCAGTGCTTAAGAGACTATACCAAAGATAAATTATCTGAAAGATCTCATCTCGAGTATCTTGGGATATATCATAAGGCATATGGGTATATGTGCTTGGATCTTTCAAAAAAATAAAATCTACATGCGTAGACATGTGATTTCCGATAAAATGTTTTTTGTACATAAATCCACATTCACTTGTACTCTCCACTGGCACAAACACATCCATGAGCACTTTCTCTGATTGGTTGTGCATCCATAAAGACAACTCCACCTATATTGAAGGAGATGAAGCTCTTCAATTATCCAAATCAGTGGAGATGCCTGAAACTTCAAAGTTCTAAACCTACATTTCGTGTTCCCATCATAGATAAAGAAATAAATGACCCCGGGAAGAAATACCAATGATGCTAGAAGACAAAATGACTGAACTTGAGGAAATTTCTTCAAGTGATGATGGAAATGAAGAGGAGATGAACTTCAATGATGCCAATCATGATAACAATAAGGAGGTGATTCAAATGATGAAACTAAACTTATGAATCGTGCTTAGAAAGTGCATCATCAGAACCTTCAACTCCATGTGCTGGATCCATAACTTTGGAACCCACTTTGGAGGAGAATGTCTACAACAACCTTACTCCCTCTCATCAGATGACCACCATACTAATGTCAAGTATCATCAAGCCCAATCCGATGTATGCTATATTTCGCCAGTTTGCTCCTCTTCCTCAGGAAGCACATTCTGTTGAACAAGCATTAAACGACCCAGTCTGACACAAAACCATGACTGAAGAGATGGTGGCATTGCATGTAAACAACACTTGGGACCTAGTGCCTAAAAATGTTGCTATGCATACAATTGGGTGCAAGTGGGTCATCGGGTTAAGTTAAACCAGGATGGTAGTCTAGACAAGCTTAAAGAAAGACCTGTATCGAAGGAGTACAAGCAATTTTAGGGTATAGATGTAAAGACCATAACTTTGGTTAGGGATTAATGGGTGTTTAGCGTGCTAATTGGAGAGGTTTGCATGGGAGTTGGGGGAGGAATAATGGAGGTATGGTGGTGATGTGAAGTAGGGTGGTAGGGTGATGGTGTGGAGTGGTGAGGTGAAGGGTGAGGTGATGGAAGCATGGGTTGGCTGGTGGAGAAAACCCATCTCTCTCTCCTTTTCTTCTCACTCTCTCATGTTTCCTTCCTCTCTTCTTTTCTTCTTCTTCAAACCTTTCTCCTCTCCACCCATCTCTTCCTCTCCCTCTGTGGCTCGAGCACTGGTAGTGAAGGTGCGCGTGAGGCAATGACGTGGCGGGAAGAAGGCGTGAGGAGGAGGTGCGTGTTGTGCGGAGCGGAGTTGGTTGCGGAGTTCCGACGTTCTTCGTCTCTTCGGAAGTGAGGTATCCCAAGTTCTTGCATTAGATTCTTGTGTTGCTCACCAACATTGGGGTGGAGTTGTGGTCGGTCGCGGGAGGTCGGAGACCTCCCTGGCGGAGAGAAACGGCGTAAAATCCTTGGCTGGCGTAAGGTTGCTGTCGACAAACGGTCGACCAGTGCCTTCGGGCGGTCGACTGGTTTATTGTATTTTGCCCGACTTTAACCAACATCGGTCGAACGATGCCTTGTGGCGGTCGACCGGCCGTGCTTGTGCTGGTGGGTCGGAGTTGCCTGGATGTTTTCGGTCGGATGAGACCCCTGAGTCGTTCGAGCGTTGCATCGTATTTCGCTTGGACAACACGTTGACCATCCAAACGGTCGACCGTTCCTAACCTTTGGTCCGATCGAAACTTAAGTGAACTTAATTGTTAGTATGTTGTTCGACCGATTATGTATATATTGTTCGACCGTTATATGACTTAGACTATTAGGATGACCCTGGTAGTTTTCGGTCGACCGAGACCCCCGAGTCGGTCGACCGAATAGACTTGTATGATTTTGACCAGACTCTGGCTTTGAACGCGTTCGGTCGACCGGTTTTAGACTGTTGTTTGACCGCTGGGGATCAAGTTTTGAGCACAGAGTTCGACCGTTGTAGGCATTCGGTCAAACGATTCCCTTGCGGAAGCGGTCGACCGGTATACCTTTTCCGGCCGACCGTTTGATCCCAGAATTGAATCCCGGTCCTAGTGAAGTGTTAGCTCTTTCCACGGAAACCCGTGTCCTCGCATAGAGCGTGAGCCGGGAGGTGACGGTGGGTTCGTTGCTTGTGCCTGCCCAGGGACCGCCGTGTGGAAGAGTGTGGATACTTGGGGCGTGTCGCCTCTGTATTATAGAGGGTGATGTAGTTTGTACATTGTTTCTCGTATTAGAGTAGCAGCCTGAGGGATTGCAGATCACATTACTTTCAGTGGGCACGTAACTGCCGTTGGGTGAAGTGCCTACCGGCGTTGATGGCTACGGAGGCCGCTGCCCTGCTTTTATAGCGGCGGAGTTGGTGTTTGCACGTGGAGCCCGATGACCCCGCAGACTTCGGTTCGGATCTGTCGATTGTCTGGCCCTCTCTGTGGCGGATATGTTCAACTAGCCATGATAGGCAGTGATTGCACGAGCCCATGCGGCCTGTGTGGCGACGGGAGGGCCCCTGTGCGACCTGTGTGGCGGTAAGGAGGATCGCGCGTTGCCTGAGTTGTTGCGGAGATGGACTGCCGATGATGATTTCTGACAGGTAGCTCGATTGGGCACCTATCGAGTGATATACCGTGCGGTCTGTGTGGCACCGGTGATGGACCGACCTGAGCGACGACTCCGTTGGTGTGGAGGTGGACCATGATGTTTTCAGATCTGATTCTACCTGCGTGGAAGTGCGAACGCCTCCTCACCGATCCCTTTGGCTTGTGTAGCCGCGTGTGGGGATGTGTTGCGTACTATCCGCTAGACCGTATGTGCCAACGGTAGGTCTCCACGGAGACCCGATGTTTGGACCGTGCGGACTGTGTGGCGACGGCAATGTTGTGGACCGTGTGGCCTGTATGGCACTGGTAGTTGTGGACCGTGCTGTAAGATTTTGTGTCCCTATGTATGTATATATTTTAAAATTTTAATACAACATACAAGATCGATTTTCATATTTTCAACAATTTCTATGTACATAGTTATGTGATTATTCTAATAACATGCAATCCTACATTTATTAAAATAAATCACAAAGGTAGAATCATACCTAAAGGTTCTCTAAAACCTTCTTGAAGATTCGGAGTCGTGTTGCCCGTTGAATCGTCTACAGATTTGCCTCCGAGTGTTCACCAAACTCGAAACAAGATTAGAGAGAAAGGAGCTACCCAATCAATCTCTAACAAGGTTTAGAATCTAGCTAATAACCCATCTTTAAGCTCTTGAGAATTTTATCTCTAAAACTTAAATTTACTAAGAGATTTTCGTGGTGATTAGGGAGAGATTAATGAGAGAAAGAATTTTTGTATTAGTTGTTAAACAAGTAGGAGTATGGGTCCTTTTATAGTCTCCCAAAACATCCTTATCAAGAGCTATTCTTTAGCCATGATCCATTGTTTATTCTCTCCTAAATTAATCTCTAATTTCCACATAATCACCCACAAAAAAACATTTTAATTAAATCTAGAATTAATCCACCCATGATCTAATTAATCTCTTAATAATTTAGGCAATCGTTCTTGTTCGGTAGACCGAGTATTATTCGGTCAACCGAACCATTCAGTTATAACACGTGTTCGGTGCACCGTGAGCTAGACGGTCGACTGAATCCCTATGAGAAAAATTCCCTCGAAGAATTCGGACGAACCACGTCTTTTACTCGGTCTACCGTTGACCCACCAGAATCGCTCCTGGGACATAGTCATCGGATGACCGTGCCACCTTCGGTCTACCGAAAATACTACTTCGCGGTTGACCGTGCACACTCGGTTAACCGAACCCGATTGTCCAGGCACTCCAGACAATTTCGGTCAACCAATTGCGCTTACCCGTTCCCTATTCGGTTAACGGATCCGAAGATACCCCGGTCGACCGAACCATGAACGATTCACTTTGTTTGACCCCAATTTTGCCTTTGTCAAAGTTTGGATTTATTTCCAACAAAATTTGATCTTTTGGGGTTTTTAGAAAATTCACATCTTATATAATATATTATCATATGTAATATTAAATTAGTACACCCTATAATATATATACCTCATATGAATTTATTATGTTTCTAATTATGTCAATTCTCACGACATATTGATTTTATTCATTCACCACATGTGTCATATTTTCATATGAAACCCGACACATCATATGAACTTAAAATCAACCTCTTGTTTCCCAGTTTTGTGGTGTGACCTATAGGAGGATCTGAGCCAAATTGGCAGCGATATTAAACACTTAATATCTAAAAACTATAAGCGGTATCTAGCTACACATTATAGTTACCCAATTAGCATAGATGTCTTTGTTCCACCCGAACCAAAACACTATCCATTTAGTGATGTAAGTGCACCACTTGTGTCCGTCCCTTGCCTCATGATATTAAGAATATATACAAAGTAGAAATTGTCATCTTTGTATTATATTCATTTCTTGATCTCTTTAAGCTATTTATAACTATGTAACTTAACTCAAGTTACATTGTGCACATTATAATTTTGCTTTATCAAGGGGCCCACTAATATCATCACTCAATTAAGAGGGGTAATGATAATCGTTTGACTAGCTATCTTTTACAACACAAGTCATGCTCAACCAACTATTGCCTTTATCACTACACTCATTGATAGCTTTTGACAATAATCAAATTAAGCACTTCTTGAGTGAAAAGATATAAGTCTCATATCTTAGGATCCAAGACAGTAAAAACATTAATGACACGAAACACAATTCCATAATGTTTTACTAGTTAGGTCTAGTCAATATATAAATGTAATCTTTTCCTCTTTTATATACTCGTGTCGTCAATTATTTGTAGAACTACAACAATCGATGACCAACACGACAATCTTATCTCGGTAATTAATGTTCCATGTTAATTACCATGATTGCGAATAACTTTTGATTTATGTAAACCATTATCTTTTAGTGCTCTACGGTTAAGGACCAAGCGTCTCTTCCTTAACACTTTCGAAAGACGAATACCATAATCAAGGAACAAAATGCTTGCACATTCAATTCATAATAATTGACATATAAAAGTTAAACTTTTAGAACACATTCCTTTCAATCTCCCACTTGTTATCAATGTTTTCTTTAACATACATTCTCAATGTATAAAACAATAATAACTAGGGTAACCCTCTCTAATCACTCATCAAGCCAATCCACATGGTTCCTCAGACCTATGGACTCGAAATGCATTTTGCCCTTGGCTTGGGATAAGGGTTTGGTGAATGGATCAGCTGTGTTGCTGTTTGTGTCCACCCATAACGGATTTATTTTGCCCTCGTCGATGAAGTCACGTGTGACAAAGTACTTACGATCCATGTACTTCACTTTGTGGTGTGATTTGGGATCCTTGATTTGCGAGATAGATGCACTATTATCGCAAAATAGCTCTGTTGGTCCCTCGCTCGAGGGAACTACTCCAAGCTCTTCAAGGAACTTCTTAATCCACACTCCTTCATTGCTCGCTTCAGCGACAACCATTACTTCGGAAGCAGTGGTTGAGTCGGCCGTAGTGCCTTTGCTTCCAACTTCGCCAACTTACAGCTCCACCATTTAGAAGGTAGACGTATCCTGATTGCGACCTTCTATCGTTGGGATCACTCATGAAACTCGCATCCGAATAGCCCTCGGCTATTAATTCCCTTTGTCCTCCATAAACAAGAAACTTATCTTTGGTCCGTTTAAGGTACCTCAGAATATTCTTCACCGCAGTCCAATGCTCAGGACCTACGTTGGATTGGTGACGACTTGTCACACTTAGAGCATACGAGACATCAGGTCTTGTGCAAGTCATCGCGTACATGATCGATCCTATTGCCGAAGCATAAGGGATATCTTTCATGTACTCCACGTCTTTACGTGATTCAGCACGTTAAGACTTCTTGAGTTGCACACTCATACTCATTGGCACACTGCCCTTTTTTGGAGTTGTTCATGCTGAACTTTTCCAAGACCTTGTCAATGTATGTACGTTGACTTAGGCCAATGAGTCTATGGTATCTATCTCTATATTTCTTGATTCCCAAGATGTATTGAGCCTCACCCATATCTTTCTTCAAAAAGGCAGATTTCAATGAACTTCTCGTTTGCTCAAGCAAAGGTATATGATTTCCCATGAGGAGTATGTCATCGACATATAAGATCAAGAACACTATGTGCCTCCCACTAACCTTCTTGTATATACAAGGTTCTTCCTTACTTTGGACGAAGTGAATCTTTTTGACTTCTTTGTCAAAGCGCTTGTTCCAACTTCTTGATGCTTGCTTCAATCCATAAATGGATCTTTGAAGCTTGCATACTTTCTCGCTATTCTTTTGATCTTCAAAACCTTGAGGTTGTACCATGTACACATCCTCCTCCAAGTTCCCATTAAGGAACGCCGTTTTGACATCCATTTTCCATATCTCATAATCATGAAATGTGGCAATAGAGAGCATAATCCGAATAGACTTGAACATGACAACCGGTGAAAAAGTTTCATCATAGTCAATTCCTTGAACTTGAGTGAAACCTTTTGCTACAAGCCTCGCTTTGTAGGTTGTCAAGTTCCCATCCATGTCCAACTACCTCTTGAAAATCCATTTATTTTGAATGCCCTTTTTCCCTTGAGGAAGATCAACCAAGTTCCACACTTGATTATCATACATGGATTCTATTTCGGATTCCATGGCCTTGAACCATAGTTTGGAGTTCTTTCTTTCCATTGCTTCTTAAAAGGTCGAGGGATCATCGGTATCTAGTACCATGATCTCATGAAGTCCCAAATACATATCGGGTTTCTTCCTTCCCCCGTTGACCTTCTAAGTTCTTTTGGTTCTACGTGTACTTCTCGAACTTCTTCCACAATTTCTTGCAGAATTGGTTCGTGTTCGATTCTTAAACGTACACTAGGTGGGGAAGATTGAGTTTCTCTCACAATTTCTTGCGAGGGTCTCTCACTCACGCTCCCACTAACCAAAGGAACCTTGATTGGGCCTTCATAATCTTGAATGTCACCATTCATATCATGATCTTGTAGAATATCTTGAGTCTCCTCAAGCAAAACTCTACTCCCACTATTTTTTATTCTTTCCAGAAATTCCTTTTCTAGAAATACGACATCCCTCTCTACAATCACTCGATTGGAGGTTATATGCCAAAAGTAGTATCCTCTTGTCTCACGAGGATAACCTATAAAGAAGTACTTATCTGCTTTTGGTTGAAGTTTGGTCAACATCAATCTCTTGACGTAGGTCTCACAACCCCAAATCTTGAGAAAATTGAGCTTAGGTGTTTTACCACTCCATAGCTCATAAGGCATTTTCTCTACGGATTTGGATGGAACATTATTTAGTGTGTAAGCGGCAGCTTCTAGTGCATAACTCCAAAAGTAAAGTGACAATTCAGCTTGACTCATCATTGATCGAACCATGTCGAGTAATGTCCTATTCCTCCTTTCGGATACCCCATTCCACTGAGGTGTATCGGGAGGGGTGAGTTGTGGTACAATACCACACTCCTTTAGGAATGAGTCAAATTCGGTACTTAAGTACTCACCTCCACGATCCGTTCGTAGAGACTTGATTTTCTTGTTGAGTTGGTTCTCTACTTCATTCTTGAATTCCTTGAACTTGTCAAAGGATTCACTTTTGTTTCTCATTAGATAAATATAGCCATAACAACTATAGTCATCCGTGAACGTAATGAAGTACCTAAAACCGTCTCTTGCACTAGTACTCATCGGACCACATACATCGGAATGTATCAAATCCAACAAGTCATTGGCTCTCGGTCCTTTCTTCTTGAAAGGCCTCTTGGTCATTTTGCCCATTAGGCAAGGTTCGCACGTCTCCAATGATTTATAATCAAGTTGACCAAGAAGGTTAGCTTCTTGCAATTTCTTGATGCGTTTTTCATTTATGTGACCAAGACGATAGTGCCACAAGAGTGTATCATTCACGTGAGTAGTTTTAAGCCTTTTGTCATTGATGTTTAAAATTTGTTTATTATTTAATTCAAGCGAATAGAGAATTCCTTACGAATGCATTTGCATAGAAAATACCATTCTTCGATATAGACAAACAAGAATTTGAAATATTTATATTAAAATTATTCATATCCAAACATGATACAGAAATAATGTTCTTGCTAATCGAAGGCACATAATAAACATTCTTTAAACATAAATTTAAACCACTAGATAATTGAAGCTCCACAGAACCTTGTGCAAAATCGTAGCAACACTTGCACCATTTCCGACCTTCAAAATCATCTCGTTCATTACGAGTTCCTTCCTATCCTTTAGTAGCTGCACATTAGAAATTATGTGAGCACAAGATCCGGTATCAATTACCCAATCATGGACAGATGTGACTAAATTTATCTCAATAACAAATATACCTTTAGCCTTTTTGGGGCGCTTACGTTCAATCACTCCATTGTCAAGGTCTTCCTTGTACTTGGGGCAATTTGGCCGGATGTGTCCTTTTTCACCGCAGTGAAAGCACTCCGTGTTGGGAGTCAGAGATTTCAAAGATTTCCCCTTGAGGCACTCCCATGAGCACCTCCTACTCCCTTGCTCTTGATTGACGTATTCTTGGTGAATTTGCCTTTACCTTTGGTGATCTTCTTGCTCCTCTCATGGACGGCTAGGACGTGCTTGTCCCGACCCTTGCCCATGTCAACTTCAGCCGTTTTGAGAGTGTTGTAAAGTTCCTCAAGACTCACCCCTTTCTCACGCACATGATAGTGCGTAATGAAGTCCTTATAGGACAGGGCTAGAGAGCCAAGAATCAAATCTTCCGCAATGTCATCGGGCATCGGGGAAGAGAACTTCGACAACTTCTCAAGGTATCCTTGCATCGTGAGAAAATGCATGGATACCGATGTTCCCTCCGCCATGTGGCACCTTGTGAGTGCGATGGTGGTATTATAGCGCTCTTTTCTAGCACTATCCATGAACATCTTTGTTAAAGCTTCCATGGTCTTCTTGGGTTTTGAATCCAAGTATTTCGCTTGAAGCGAGTCACCCATGGAGGCCAACATTAGCCCGTGAACTTGGTTCTCTTGGTCTTCCCACTTGGCTTTTGCCTCTCTCTCGCTATCAGTTGCCTTCTCATTTAATTTTGGGATTTCACCATCCAAAATATGAGATAGTTTCTCAAACTTTAACACGATATTGAGCTTGAGTTGCCAACTTATGAAGTTTGAGCCACTATTTGCCAAAGGATGTTTTTCAATCATAGATCGCACAATAGGTTGAATATTCGACATTTCTGCAAAATAAATTATATGGGATTTAATGTCAATTTTATGTTTTAAAAATCAATACCGCAAATACAAATTTGTCCATAAATGCAGCAATCCAAGATCCTATCAATTATAATATAAACTAGCTAAGGGCTATCAGATATATTATAAAATCAAGGTAAGAAAACATTTTCTAATCATAATCATTTCGAAATATCGCAACGTTTGCATTTTTCAAACTCTTATGATTCTTGTCGTTTTAACTAAGAGGGAATTTGACCGATCCTCGTAAGAAAAACTCTCTTTCTCAAAACCAAGCTACGACTCCGGGTCTTGTTAAGAAAACTTATTTCATTTGACACGAGATACGTTTATCCATTGTATCACAAACAAATATACTCGGTGATCACTAAGGGTGAATCGCAAAGGAGCTCGTGGCAGAGAAGGACAATCACCTAGACTATCAATCTCAATAACTGGATTCACTCTCTCAATTCGAGCACCCTCACCAACCGAGACCAACCTCGTATAAAAGTGATCGACTAGACTAAAAAAACACACACAAAGAGAAGGTTTATCCAAGGAGAAGACTGAATTGTAGAAGTAGGTGAGAAGAAGAGTACTCAAGTCAAAAGGGAAGAATCCCCAGAACTAGCGTCGGTAATGGGATCAATGTAGAAACCTAGATATCAAACATGGTTGAAGAAAACCTAGGGTACTAGGGTCTTAAGATAGATGATGCCTAACCTTGAGGTCATCACTTTTGACCACCTCACCTCTTTTGACCAAAGGTCACAAATCCAATTAAGAATGTAGGGACCCCACAATCCCAAAGCAACTAGGAAAAAGCAACAACGTTAAAAACATATTGGTCTTGAAAAAATCCCTCTCCTAATTGCATCCGAATTTCTTAAGGCCAATGTCTAATTACTTGTAGAGTAAGACTTTTACTATTTTTTGGTTTTTGGGACTTAGAAAGGGGTGATGAAATCCTCCACCTAAATCATGTATGGGGCAACCCCTTGTAACGATTTGATCTTAAGGTACAAGCAAGCCCACCAAACAATCCTCGTCCTCCATGTTGTCCCAATGCATATTGCTAACTAATGCATGTTTTAACCATGCATGAATGAGAGAAAGAGAAAGGGTACATGTATAAAGATAAAGCAAAGAAAGACGAATATGTATAAGGTCTACAAATGATACATGTCCTGGATTGCAATTCGACTAATCTTTTGTAGTAGATTTTAGGGTCCAAGTTGCATTAGACGGGGGAACACACACAATAGATTGAATTCTAATATTCTTTTTTAGCATGCATTGGGTGAACAATAGAACAAAACAATTAAGCATGTATACAAAAAGCTATGGGAAGCAATTGAAAGCAGAAGCCTTACCAAATCCGCTAATGGCGGATTGAAATCCACTATGGAAAATTCTTCTGGTTTCATGCCACTGTGCTCCTATAACTAATGTTCAGGAAGGAGGTCGCCTGGAAAATAGGTGTCACATTTGTGTACGATGTTTGTGGTCGCCTGTGCGACTAGGCAATCACCTAGTCGCAACATTTTTCAATTTTTAACCCCCTTCTTCCATTCCTATAAGTACGCCCTCTCATTTATTCTACTAGTAACACCTACCTTATTCTCAATTTTCATTCTCATTCCTTTAATTGAAGTTTCTAAATTCTCCAATTCAAACAATTCAGAATATAAACGTTCCAGAATTCTAGCATATCAACTTCTTTATTTCAATAAAACAATTTCACACTTTCTAACTCTTTCATGTAGTTTAATTTTTATTTTGTAATTTAGAATCTTATATATATGTGACAAGAGCAAATTAACCAGTTACTCACGGAAATTACGACCACTTAAGACTCGATAGAAGTAATGACCCCTGATGGAAATATGCCCACTACCATTGTTGGCTATTAGGACTTAATATATATTAATTTTGATGATTAATCAAAATAATCTTAATCAATCAATCTAACCAATCCAAGTGAGCAAACACAATTACATGCATTGCATACATACTTGTATATTTACAATCATCTTAATACGTTGATCAAAATTCTTCAAGAAAAGGAGCATTCAGACAAAGACTCAAGAATGAAGACTTGTAATCAAAGCTTGGACCAAAACATGTAATTTTGTATTTATGGAGTCCATAAGGTTTAATGTAAACTTGAGCACTAGGATTTTGTCCCAAGAAAGTTCAGTCAACTGAACCCCTAACGGATAACTAAAACCTATACATCAGTAGACGTTAGGATGCTCTCTAGAATTGTCCAGATGGATGACCAAAACACCTTCGGTCAACCAAAATGCCTTGGACCAGTTTTGAACTTTGATCCAACAGTCGCATTTCAATATGGCCTTAGAGTCCAATTGACTCGTCCTTTTTCGGTGAACCGAACTCCTTTCGGTCAACCGGATCCTTCTTGGCCTTTGGCGCATAACGTCTATTTACACGTGGATATGATTGTTGCCTTCAACAAACTTTTGAGCCATAACTATCAACGTAAAACCTGTACTAACTTTGGACATCCGAATAGCCTACGGTCAACCAGAATTGTATAATCAGAGCCCGACCTATTTTGTCCACCTTGAAACGGTGAACCGAAATTAAAAGGTCGAAATTAGAAATAGTTTCTGGAACTTGGTGATCAGTGATCTGAATACTTATCGGTCAACCAGATGCTTAATTATGACCAATCCCTTCATCTTGCTTTGTAATACCGTTCTCGAACGGTCGACCGAACCTACCCTAAAATTTGCCCAAGCTTATTTCATATCATGCTTCTCATTGGTGCATATCTTCACCAACTCCCTAACGACTCTATAAAATTTAAGCCTATATAAACCTCACTCAAGAGACACAAAAAGAACCTTACACTTTCCATTCAACTATATTTTTTGTGTTCGCATTTCCCAAACCTTCAAATCTCTTCACACACTCAAAAGCCAAACTTTACCACTTGCTTATCAATTCGAAAATCATATATCATTGTGCTCCAGTTAGAGAGTGTTAGTTAGATTGTGATTCTTTTCCCATATTCAAGAATCACCAAGTTGTACAACTTCGAGGAAGCTCCCTCTCGGGTTGTGAGAAGAGACACGAGTGAGACGATGTTTGTTTGCGAGGCTAAGTGTTGTAGAGGCGTTCATATCGGTTCAGAACAGAGATTGGATACTGGAACCGCAAGCGGGGCTCGGAGGATCGAGTGGGGCTTGCGTTGAGGACTAAGACCAGTGTGGTTCCAACCCTCTTTAAAATTCAGCGTCCATTTTTGGGTTAGATCGATTGTTCCTATCTTTAATTTTTCAATTAACGCCTAATTCCACATTTATTTAGAGATTAGAGGGTCATCGATCCTTAACAATTGGTATTAGAGCATTAGGTTTCTAATTTCATCTACTTAACCGTAGTTTAGCATGACATCTACATTTAATCATTGTGAGGATTGTACAGAACTAGACCACCTTTGTTTAATGGCTTAAACTATGACTATTGGAAGAAAAGAATGAGGATTTATTTGCAATCAAATGACTTGAAATATTGGACATTCATCTTAAACTCATACACACTTCCAAATGACAATGAGATTATGTCATAAAATAAAGCCAAACTTAAGGAAACGGAGATGAATTCCCGTATCATGCATATATTGTATTGTGTCTTCAATGGGAGAGATTATAATAGGGTAAGAGGTTGTGATAGTTCATATGATATATGACATCCATTAGAAATGCACCATGAGTGTTCACGTAGAATGAGAGAAACTAGGATTAGTTTGCTCTTGCATAAATATGAACTATTTCGTATGCAATCCGATGAGAACATAAGTGAGATGCACACCTGCTTCACCGAGATCATTAACTCTCTTAAATCACTAGGCATGAATTTTTGTTAGGGGAAATGATTCAAAAGATTCTCCGGTCACTCACTGACGAATGGGAAGAGAAGACGACTGTTATCGAAGAAGCGCAATATCTCACAAAGTTGTCGATCGAGGAGCTTTTGGATAGTCTCATGACATATGAGATACAAATGTAAGACCACAAGGAGAATGAAAGACCGCAAGGAGAGAGATGCATGGACCGATAGGTCCGATTGGAGTTTAATCAACTTTTTAGTTAATTGTCCAACTAGAACCATGTTTTTACGCAAATGATGCTTTTGGACACTCACACATAGCTGACTACTTGTTCAAATTAATGGACAAAGTTGTTGAAGAAGTGGGTGAGGAGTACGTGGTTCAAGTTGTCACCGACAATGTCACCGCGTATGTAGTCGGTGGGAAGATGTTGATGCGAGAAAGGAGCATCCTTTCTGAACTCTTTATGTTGTACACTGCATCAACCTCATCTAGAGGACATTGACAATTTATTTTGAAGACCATTTCCTTAAGCCGGCGGATTGTGAGGCATTTTAACAACCACACTGTATTATTCTTGCTCCATCGGGGACAACCTGTTAAAGCTGGCGGTCACCCAATTTGCTACAACTTTTTATCATTTTAGTGACTATATTACAAGAATGACCATCTCAGATCCTTCGTTGTATCCTACTTCTTCAATGACCCTAATGTTAGCTGAATGAGGAACAGGAGGCTGAAGGAAACCTCCACCCATGTGGCCGAGCCATTCTTCAACAACGCTTCTGGGCCAATGTGGTGTGGGCACGCAAAGCTTCACAACCAGGAATATCAACGTTCTAAGGTTGGTGGATGGCGACGAGAAACTAGGAATGGGTTATCTCTATGATGCAATGGAGAAGGCCAAGAAAACCACCATCGAAACTTTGAGGGTAACCCAAGGCAATATCAAAAGATCGTCGACTACATTAATAAGAGATGGGGTGAAGGAAGAATAATGAGAACTCTCCTACACTTTACTGGAAGGTCAAGACAGGTGTTCGACTTTGCGGGATCGTTAAATGTCTCAGCTTGGAATGTTTGGGAGGAACATTGTAATGAGACAATGTGCCCAAAGAAGACCGATTGATTGGTGGCGTGCATATAGGGTGGACATGAAGGGCAAAACATTGTAGAGATTGGCAATAAAGCATCTGGGCCTGGCGTGCTCGACTTCTGGTTGAGAGCATAAATGGAGTGTGTTCGAGCAATTGCATAGTAAGAAAAGAAACAACTTGGCAACAAAGAAGTTGAATGCTTTGATCTTTGTGACCTACAACTAGAAGTTGCGGAAAAGATTCGGGAAAAAAATGGAACATCTTAGTGTCTTAAAGCCTATCGGGGAGGACTACGAGCTCTTAGAGGATCATCCTTAGTTGGTAGAAACTAAGGATCCGATCTTCACTTTTGAGGATCTAACGTGGGCTGAGGTGGAGGAAGCTGTCTTAGGACCTTCATCTTCATGAAGATGGGGTCGTTGATCTATGGTTTCAGGAGACTCGACTCCTTCAACTATACCTTAGTTAAATGAAGGATTAGATGAAGATATCAACATAACTTATTATACTTATGGAGATCCTGGTGCATTGAGTTCTCAATAACCCTGGGATGTCAATGAAGATTTCATTCCAACCAAAGATGAAGAAATCGAAAACGAGGACGTCTACGTTGACGATCTAAACGACTCCGACGACATTGAAGTTCCTAATTGGACTTTAGAATAATGTTTCCAATTGAATGACTAGTGCACTTATATTGTAATTTTTGTATATTCTAAATTGTATTACTAATTATACAATTAATAAAATAAATTGCCTAACTATTTGGATGGTAGAGGGGGGTACCTAGTAAGACTATGGTCGGGGATCTAGGTGCTTTTTAAGCCCAACCATGTAATATTTTTTCTATATTTTTTGTATTTTCCCGTATTTTTTGATTTATCTTAAATTTTTGTCTAATTAAGAACAAAAAATAATTAAATAATTTAAAAAAAGGTCGCCCACAACTGGGCGACTAGGCCTGCAATCACCTATTCTATACCTGGATATTGCATGTAACTCATCACAAATTGAACACAAAAATTAGAAAAACCGACCGAAATGATTTAAACAAGACAACCATCATACTCCCCAGCAACGACACCAAAAACTTGATTGATCATTTTAATTACCGCAAGTGCTTTGTGTTGGTGAAGATGCGGTAAGTACCAGTCAGTCAACGGGGAGTTGTAAGCGGATTGTCGTTTATCCCATACTCGAATGAAGAGAAGGAGAGAGATAATTTGTATGATACAAAACTATTAAATGAAACTACACTAATCACTACACTAGCTAAGAAAGTGAGGGAAAAACAATCAAATGAAAACCCTAGAAGTGGAGGTAAATAAGTTAGATGTGTGTATGAGTGTCATGCACCAAAAATTCAAGCACAAATGTAGTGTGTGTTATATACAAATAGAAGTTATTGTGGAATCTAAGTGTAAGATACACATAAGTACGAACATACATGTCTCACATGAAGCCTAATTTGATTTTAGATTTTCAAGCTTGTAATAAGTACCTAGTGTGGTCATTAAAGCATCAATTAATCGTACATAAAACCTAAGTCATTCATGCAAACATGCACCAAACATGAATCTATACATATGCACACCAAATCCATCATTACACTCAAACCCATAACATGTAACACATCAAACTTAAATCCAAGCGTGAGATAAGTACTTAGTGTGTCTATTAACTAATCTACACCAAGTTTAAACATGATACCAGTATATATTTAGCATTAAGTACATGCAAGTCATCAACACACATCCATCACCTACATCATCCTCCACCTCTAAAGGGTGAAACTACTAATAATCATTGTTAAGAACCTGAAATATACATAAACATAAAACCCATCAATTAACTCTAAGCAAATGGGGAAAGAAATGGCAAACTCAATGCAAAACAAACTAGCATTACCACATAAGGAAAATTTAAGCTAAAACAATGAAAACACCACTGAAGCCTTCGTTCCATCATCCAACTCTAGGTTTTCTCCATTACTAAAAAGTTTCCATATGGAGGTTAAACCTAAATTAGGGTAGAAGAAAAAGAAGAAGAGGGGTTTCCTTTTATAGAACACAAGGTTCCCTCTCCTCCACAGGATTACATTGGACTTCTAGGATCTTGCAAAACAAATTTAGGTGCATAAATCGAGTTGAACAAGCTTTAGTTGAAATTGGAATCTATCGAGCTCATTAAACCTGCTATTAGCACGTGGGGGTGCACTCAGATAACTTGGTTCAGCCTGGATTGAAGTTGAATTGCAAAATGTGGATCCATGCATGGTTCATAATCGTAATTAAGTGGACTTTCGTGTTTTCTTGCATGTAGGTCCCTCCCGGTATGCAAACATGTCTCTAAACTTTGCAAAACAGTCAAATATCCTTGCAGAAAGGTCCTTATGTGTTGCTATGATGTTTGAATCTCTAAGATTCATTTATTTAGTATCTAAAACCTGAAATATACAAAATAATAACTCTAGTGGCACAATTACAAATATGAAGTAAAATAAATGATATATAATGTGAATGTAATGTATGATGTGCTAATAATTAAATGTTTGTTTCAATATTGATTTACAAAATGTTTCAAACACGATTTCTTAATTTCGAATTCTATTTTTTAGATTGCTTTTATTTCTTAGTATAATTAAAAAATCCAAAAAAAAAGTTAGTTGTATTCTTAATTGTAGAGCTAGAATACTTTAAGAATCAGCTGGGAATCGATCATTTTTATCTAGAATTATCATCAACAGAGTAGTGACAATTGAATTGTTTTCCATGGATACAATACATCTTTCTTCGAACTACAATAGTTATAAGTAATAGGGTAAATTGTGGTTTGTCCCCTTGACCTTTGTTCCCATTGTACTTTCAACCCATGTTCTTTAGGAATAGGCACTAAACACCCCTCACCTTTGCTATTTTGGCAGTTTGCTTCCAGTATAATTTTTTCCCAAAATGCCCATAATTTTATAAGCTAATGAATGGTAATTGATTTTATAAGGTCATTTTTCATCATTTTAATTTTTTCATTTTCGTTTTTTCCTATAAAGAATAATAACAAATTAAAGAAATATGTTCGAGAGATAAAAAATAGCACAATTTACAAAAATAATAAAAAATGAAATATTATCTTGCAATATTAAGGGTATTTTTATTTATTTCGCTATTATTTACTTTCCCAAACATCTTTCTTTAATTTGTTATTATTCTTTTGAGAAAGAAAAGAAAAAGAAAAAATTTAAAATAATGAAAAAAAATATAAAATCATTTACCATTAATTGCTTTATAAAATTAAGGACCATTTGGGAAGAAAAATTGGACAGAGGTGCAAAATGTCAAAATAGCAAAGTTCAAGGGTATTAATGGCCTATTTCTAAAGGACTGGGGTACAAAGTGCAACTGGGTCAAAGGTTGGGGGTGAACTGCAATTTACCCTAAGTAATATTAGAAAAAAAATGCAATTCACACGGAATAAAAAGGAGAAATGAACGAAGGACGCCATATATGTTGGAATTTGATGCAAAGAAGAAGTGCCGTGGTTATTTGAAGTACAACTTACGGGATTTTTGCATGTGCCATTACCTAAAATATAGGTAGATAACCAATCTCACAAACTTATTTGACGAAGATATAGCTTATTAATATCGAGGGAACATTTGCTTGTGCAACTAATAAATATTATAATTTATTTTCAATATGTAAATTTAATTTCGAAAAATCTTACTAATGTTTTTACTTTACAAATTCTCCAAATATTGGGGTTTGGATTTTTTTGTGTATTTAAAGACCAAAGATCGAGAATATGTGCGTGAACGTAAATTTTTATTATGTAAAAGATAGAAATTTTATTATTTTGTCTTAATAAAAATTTAATGGAAATACAATTACATTTTTATTTAAATAAAACAACTTGCCAAAAGAAAAGTTCAATCTATACCAAATTTAATTTTGTTTATATAAAACTGAGAGCTTTATTACATCTTACATGTAATTTATATTGTACTCAAATGTTTTTTACTTGTACAACCCAATTATTACAAAACATATTGATATGCCGCAAAGTAGTTGTAAAACTTGGGAGATCTGAGTTTTGAAATTATTACATCAATTATTTTCCAAAACTAATATAAACTACACTTTTTTTAATTTATAGGTTTGGTTTTTAGAAGTATACAACTTTATTAGAACGAACTTTTTTATAGTGTAATCAACTTAAGTGGAAGAAATTTTATTACAAGATCTTGTATAGATTATAAGGTAATACCTGGAGAGAGTGTGGTGACTCAACATAAGTTGGTAGTAGTGAACTTTCACTTTCGTATTGGTGTGATACGAAATAAGTGTAATAAAGATGTGAAGATTAAGTGGTGGAATCTTAAAGGAGAAAAATATATTAGATTTAAGGATAGACTTATGGCAGAGGGATCTTGGGATGTTGTAGGAGACGCTAATAGTATGTGGGATGGTATGTCATCTTACATTCGACGAGTGACTAAAGAAGTTTGTGGGGGAGAGTAGAAGATGTAGACTAGATTCGAGAGACACGTGGTAGTGGAATGATGATGTACAACAAGCAATTAAAACTAAGAAAGAATGTTATAAGATGTGGTATAAAGATGAAAATGAAACTAACTTAGAAGAGTATAAGTTGGCTAATAAAAAAGCTAAGAAAGCAGTAAGAGAGACTAGAGGGGTTGTTTATGAGAATTCATACTAAAAGTTTGGATCAAAGGAGGGAGAGGTTGAAATATATAAGTTGGCTAAAATAAGAGAGAAGAAAACTAGATACCTTAATCAAGTTAAAGGCAATAAAGATGATAATAATAACCTTTTAGTTAAGGTGGAGGATATCAAGGAAAGGTGGAGAGAGTATTTTGATAAGTTGTTCAATGGAGAAAATGATAGCAACACTTTTGAAGTTGATGATACAATTGAGGAATCTAATAGACGATTTATACGAAGGATAAGAGAAGTTGAGGTTAAGGAAGCCTTAAAAAGGATGAAAATTGGTAAGGTTTAGGACCAGACGAGATCCCGATTGAGGTGTAGAAATGTCTTGGGGATAAAACAGTAACGTGGTTAACTAAATTATTTAATAGTATCTTTGAGAAAAATAAAATACCAAATAAGTGGAGAAGGTGTACTTTGGTGCCAATTTACAAGAATAAAGGGAATATTCAAAGTTGCACAAACTATAGAGGTATCAAACTCATGTGGCATACTATGAAATTGTGGGAAAGAATAATTGAACATCGTCTAAGAAAAGAGACATGTGTTAGAGATAATCAATTTAGTTTCATGCTTGGAAGGTCAACGATAGATGTCATATTTCTTCTTAAACAACTTATGGAGAGGTATAGAGAACAAAAGAAAGATCTACACATGGTCTTTATTGATTTAGAGAAGGCATACACTAGTGCAGAATAGGCTTTACTCGTCGCCCAATAGACGTCGGCCGTTATAAAGGCCGACGTCTAGTAGGGAGAAGATAGCATAGACGTCGGTCATTATTATGGTCGACGTCTATGTTGTACTATAGACGTCGGCTATTGGAATACCGCGTTTATCCGACGTCTATAGGGTATAGACATCGACCCATAGACGTTGGTTGTTGTAATACCCTGTGCATACAACGTCTATAGGGTATAGACGTCGACCTATAGATGTCGGATATTATAGACGGCCGACGTCTATACCCCATGCATATAGACGTCGAGGTATAGACGTCGGCTGTTTATAATATCTGACGTCTATAGGTCTTAAAGAAATCGAACAGACGCATTTTCTGTCATTCATTTCAGACGAAAACCCACCCAAATCCTAGCCGTCCCGCGACCGAACCCTTCTCCACGACCGATCTCTGACCGATATGCACCGTCTCCGGCACCGCAGCGACGTCCCAACCTCTCCTTCTAGCTTGAACTAGTTAAGCTTTTGATCGAAGTCTTTTGGACTCGTAATTTACTAGACATTGTAAATTTGGTAGTAGGCAATATGACTTTTGCTAATGAAGGAAAAAAGACATGTTTATAACAACTAAGGAGAGAAATTAGGAGCAACGTAAAGAGAAAAAAGGGAAAATTAGAAGATTACGTGAACTTTAATTTGTTTTTTGGCAAAGGTGGAAAGAAATGAAAAAAGAAACAACTTGATAAATTCACGGTTGTAATTCCATGACTACTACCCAAACAAGAGATAGAAACAAGTCAATTATCTAATTTTCTTACAATATTATCCTATATGTCATAAAAGTAAAATTTCTATTTGTCAGGCGGTGCTATTTTATTTAATACAATTTATAAATATCTAGAGTGTTATTATCTTTTGGATTAGTAGGACTCTAATATCCGGGCCTAGCTTTTTATGTTTAAAGTTATAGATTAAAATTTAGTTACATGTTTATTTAGTTAAATGTTTATTTAGTTACATGTTTATTTAGTTAAATGTTTATTTATGCTTAAGATATTCTTTTATTTAGAAAAGTTTTAATGTTTAACTCATCAACCCCCTTAAACAACTTGACCTTTAAAAACCCAAAGCAAAAGATTAGACAATATTTGCTAAGTCATCATCATATAGTATTTGCATTCATAGTATTTATTATTTATTTACGATTTCTGTCTTAGATGGCTGGCGTAAGGTACGTACTATCTTTCACTCATCATTCATTAGAAAGCACGCATTAGTTAGTAGAATTTGCATTGGAACAAGAGTGAGGTGAGTGTTTGTTTGGTGTGTTGTTTGTTAGATTAAGGTATGAAAAACACTTAGGGGGCAGTCACCTATAGGAGATGAGGTGGGGGATTTCATCACCCTTTCCTTGGCCCAAAAAATACTTAATAAAAGAGCCTTAATAAAATCAATTAGACGTTGGCCCCTAGGATTTTCGAACGCATTAAGGAGAGGAACCGTTTAAGACCGTTATGGCCTGAATGCCGTTGCCCATCTAGTCTTCCTGAGATTTTAGGAACTTCCGGGTTCTTGACTTCCTACAGATTAATGGTCCTCGATGTTTAAGACCGTTTCGGCCTGAACGTTGTTGCCCATCTAGTCTCCCTGAGATATTAGGGACCTCCGGGTTCTTGATTTCCTACAAACTAGTGGTCCTCAGTGGGACCTCAAAGTTAGGTGTCGTTTATTACTAAGGACTTATAGTGGACTTTAGGCTTGTTTTGGCCTTGATTACTTATTTAGATTTCTAACCTTCCTTATTCCAACGCTTTATTAAGGACTTCATCTCCTCTCCTTTGAGTCATTCTTTTCTCATCTTAATGTCTCTGAATCTTCTCATCTACGAACACATTCTTTTAAATTGAAAATTTATTTATTTTCTCCAATAATAATTATCATTTTTGCTAATCTTTAGATTGAAATGGATCGAGAGTGGATTGTTTCAAACAGATTGAGTGATGAGTATGAGAACGGAGTGAATATGTTCTTAGAGGTTGCCAAAAAACATTCCAAGAAAATGAAAGACAGTGACATGGTGTATTGTCCGTGCAATAAGTGTCATAATATGTCAGTGCTGACTTTTCGGAAAATGAAAGTTCATTTGTTTGAGAAAGGTTTCGACCCAAATTATAGACGGTGGATATGGCACGGCGAAAATGAATCATTTAGTCGTTCCAAGAATGAGGGAGAACACTAGTGTGGAAGATCACTTAGAGGAAATGGTTCAGGATATGGCTGAAAGTTTTCGTGCAATCCTGATTTACTTGGTAATTTGTTGAGTGACAATGAGAAGCCGTTGTATAAGAATTGTACCAAATTCACTAGATTGTCAGCGGTGTTGAAGTTGTACAATTTAAAAGCAGGAAATGGTTGGTCCGATGTGAGTTTCACATCAATGTTGAAGTTATTGAAAGAGATGCTTCCGGATGATAATGAGTTGCCAAATAGAACTTATGATGCTAAGAAAGTGTTGTGTCCTATGGTAATGGAATATAGGAAGATACACGCATGCTTGAACGATTGTATATTGTATAGAGGGAGTTTGAAAACTTAGAATCCTGTCCCAGGTGTAATGTTTCAAGATACAAAATGAAACGTAGTGGACCAAACCACAATGAAGAGGCTGATGAGATGAAAATCAAAGGACCTCCTGCTAAGATTTTGTGGTATCTTCCGATAATACCAAGGCTTAAACGTTTGTTTGCGGGTAAGGAGGATTCCAAGAACATGACATGGCATGCTGATCGTGAGAAACCAAATGATCAGTTGCTACGTCACCCTGTAGTTTCACCTCAGTGGAAAAAAATAGATTTCGACTTTCCTGTGTATGGTGAAGAATCCAGGAATGTACGACTTGGACACTGTATTGACGGAATGAATCCTTTCGGTAGTTTGAGTAGCATTCACAGTTCTTGTAATTTACAATCTGCCCCCGTGGTTATGCATGGAACACAACTATATCATGTTGTCCTTAATGATTTCTGGTCCGAAACAACCTGGAAACGACATCGATGTGTATTTAAGGCCTTTAATTGATGACCTAAAGAGATTGTGGGATGACGGAGAATCAGTTTTTTATTCTTATCGTCAGAAGTCGTTCGTAATGCGGGCAGTGATATTTTGCACGATTAATGACCTTCCAACTTATGGCAATTTGTCTGGATATTCAGTCAAATGTCATAAAGCTTGTCCAATTTGCAAAGGAAATACATGCTCTTTGCAACTAGTTAATGGTTCTAAGATTGTCTATCTTGGTCATCGGAGATTTTTGCCAAACTCCCATCCTTATCGTAGGTTGAAGAAGGCATTTAACGGAAAACAAGAGTTTCAGAATCCGCCAGTTGAAATCAGCGTCGAAAAGGTGTACGAACGTGTAATGAACATTGAATGTGAATTTGGAAAACCGTACAAACGAGCAAACGACAAAATTAGTTGGAAGAAAAGATCCATATTTTTGATCTCCCTTACTGGAAAAACTTTAGAAGTTAGACATTGTATTGATGTGATGCACGTAGAGAAAAATGTTTGTGATAGTCTTGTTGGCACTCTGTCGAACATACCTGGTAAAACCAAAGATGGATATAATGCAAGACTTGATCTTGTTGATATTGGTATATGAGTAATGTTGGCACCAGAGAAGAAAGGACACCGGAATTACTTACCTCCAGCTAGTTATACATTGTCTAGAAAGGAGAAAATAATTCTTTGTCAGTGTTTGCACGATGTAAGGGTTCCACAAGATTATTCTTCAAATATTAGTAGTCTTGTTGTTATGAAGGATTTGAAACTTGTGGGGATGAAGTCTCACGATTGTCATACTTTAATGCAGCAGTTGTTACTGGTAGCACCGAGATCCATATTACCAAAAGATGTTAGACATGCAATAATAAAGTTGTGTTCCTTTTTCAATAAGATTTGCAGTAAAGTGGTCGATCCCATGCTGTTAGATAAGTTGCAGAATGAAATTGTGGTGACATTATGTCAGTTGGAGATGTTTTCCCCCTGCTTTTTTCGACATTATGATTCATCTAGTTATTCATTTGGTTAGAGAAGTTAAAATGTGTGGACCAGTTTATTTAAGGTGGATGTATCCTTTCGAGCGTTGTATGAAAGTGTTGAAAGGTTATTGTAAAAATCGTCAAAGACTAGATGCTGGTATTGTTGAAGGATACATAGCTGAGGATGTTATCGAGTTTTGCACTGGATACCTAGCAAACACCAAAAATGTTGGACTTCCGAAGAAGCATCATGATAAACGTGTCGATAGTAAAGGGACACGTGGGATGAAAATGTTAAATCCAAATGGCGAGGACTTGATGACAACATATTTTTATGTGTTGTGCAATTCTAATGAAGTTCAACCTTACCTAAATGAACACACGAAGTTTCTAAAGGAAAGAAATCCTTTGTGGAGTGATCAACAAGTAATTAATAGTCACAATAAAAATTTCATCTCTTGGTTCAAAAATCTGGCTTACAAGCGTGATGTTTCTGAGACAATACAATGGTTGACCTATGGTCCGCATTCTGTTGTTATAAGTTACAGTGGTTATGATATCAATGGATATTCTTTCTACACAATTTGTGAAGATGCAGAAAGTGTTGTTCAGAACAGTGGTGTAACCTTAATAGCAGAGTCTTTGCAGGTGTCTAGTTCTAAAGACAAGAATCTTGTATACGTCGACATGTCCTATTACGGTGTAATTGAGGACATCTCGGAGCTAGACTTTGTTAAATTCAAAGTACTTGTATTTAGATGCAAGTGAGCTGATAATAAAAGTGAAGTTCGAGTGGATGACTATGGGTTCACTTTAATTGATTTTTCAAAAAAAAAGTATAAAGGAGAATCGTTTATTCTCGCTTCCCAAGTGAAACAAGTCTTCTATGTGGCTGATCCATGTGATAAGAAATGGGCAGTAATTCTGGAAGGGAAGAAAAAAATTGTATCAGATGATAGTCTGATTGAGTATGAAGAGACACCACCTTTCTCTAAGCAAACACCTGAGATAAACTCAGTAGACGAAGAAATAAATGTTGAGACTTGTATGTTTAGAGATGACCACAGTGAAGGTATATGGATTGAAAATCCATTAACGAAGAAAAATAGTAAATGTGCAAATTTTCTGTTGTAACACATTGTAATAGTCATTTAATGTCTTGACCTTTTATTTTCAAATGCCTTGAGTTTATCTTTTATAGTATCATGGCTCCGAAAAAGAAATCCACTCCCTCAGAGTCTGAAGGCTCGAAGACATACAGTTCACGAGGTCCTTGTCTCATGAAAGAATTCGTGGGGAGAAGAAATAGAGATGGTAGAGTTCCAATCCAGTTTGATGACCGTCTTGAGCCGATAGGCATGCTGTCTGATAATTGGAAAAGTTATCTGGGTAGCTTAGCGAGGGCCAAAGTTGACATTTATTTCTCGAGTTGGGCCGATGTAGATGGGATGTTGAAGGACACAATATGGGGGTAACGTGCAGGTTGTAGGATTTCGTGTCCCCATGTATGTATATATTTTTAAAAAATTAATATAACATACATGGTCGATTTCATACTTTCAACGATTTTATGCACATTACTTTGTGTTTATTCTAATATCATGCAATCCTACATATATTAAAATAAATCACAAAGAGAGAATCATACCTAAAGGTTCTCTAAAACCTTTTGAAGATCCGGAGTTACGTTGCCCGTTGAATCGCCCACCGATTCGCCTCCAAGTGTTCACCAAACTCTAAACAAGATTAGAGAGAAAGGAGCTAGTCAATCAATCTCTAATAAGACTTAGAATCTAGATAATAACCCCTCTTTAAGCTCCTGAGATTCTTATCTCTAAAACTTAAATTTACTAAGAGATTTCGTGGTGAATAGGGAGAGATTAATGAGAGAAAGATTTTTGCATTAACATAAACAAGTAGGAGTAGGTACCCTTTTATAGGCTCCCTAAACATCCTCATCAATAGTTATTCTTTAGCCATGATACCTTGTTTATTCTCTCCTAAAATTAATCTCTAATTTTCACATAAGCATCCTAAAAATGTTTTAATTAAATTTGGAATTAATGCACCCATGATTTAGTTAATCTCTTAACAATTCAGGCAGAATCGTTCTGTTCGGTCGACCGAGCACTATCCGGTCAACCGACCCATTCGGTTATAACACGTGTTCGGTGCACCGTGAGCTAGACGGTCGACCAAATCCGCATGAGAAAAATTCCCTGGAAAAATTCGGACGAACCACGTCTTTTATTCGGTCGACCGTTGACCCACCAGAATCTCTCCTAGGACATAGTCATCGGATGACAGTGTCACCTTCGGTCTACCGAAAATACTACTTCCCGGTTGACCGTGCACACTCGGTTAACCGAACCCGATTGTCCAGGCACTCCAGACAATTTCGGTCAACCAATTGTGATTACCCGTTCGCCATTCGGTTCACCGATCCGAAGATACCTCAGTCGACCTAACCCTGAACAGTTCACCGTGTTTGACCCCGATTATGCTTTTGTCAAATTTTGGATTTATTTCCAACAAAATTTGATCTTTTGGGTTTTTTAACAAATTCATATCTTATGTAATATATTTATCTTATGTAATATTGAATTATTACACCCCATAATATATACACCTCATATGAATTTATTATGATTCTAATTATGTCAATTCTCATGACATATTGATTTTATTCACTCACTACATATGTCCTATTTTCACATGAAACCCGATACATCATATGAACTCAAAATCAAGCTTCTTGTTTCCTAGTTTTGTGGTGTGACCTATAGGAGGATCTAAGCTAAATTGGCAGCGATATTAAACAATTAATATCTCAAACTATAAGCGGTATCTAGCTACACATTATAGTTACCCAATTAGCATAGATGTCTTTGTTCCACTCGAACTAAAACATGATCCATTTAGTGATGTAAGTGCACCACTTGTGTCCGTCCCTTGCCTCATGATATTAAGAATATATACAAAGTAGAAATGTGTCATCTTTGTATTGTATTCATTTCTTGATCTCTTTAAGCTAATTATAATTATGTAACTTAACTTAAGTTACATTGTGCACATTATAATTTTGCTTTATTAAGGGGCCCACTAATATCATCACTCAATTAAGAGGGGCAACGTTAATCGTTTGACTAGCTATCTTTTCCAGCACAAGTCATGTTCAACCAACTATTGCCTTTATCACTATACTCATTGATAACTTTTGACAATAATCAAATTAAGCACTTCTTGCGTGAAAAGATATAAGTCTCATACCTTAGGATCCAAGACATAGTAAAACATTAATGACACGAAACACAATTCCATAATGTATTACTTGTTAGGTATATTCGATATATAAAAGTGATCTTTTCATCTTTTATATACTCGTGTCGTCAATTATTTGTAGAGCTACAACAATCGATGACCAACACGACAATCTTATCTCGGTGATTAATGTTCCATGTTAATTACCATGATTGTGAATAACTTTTGATTTATGTAAACCATTATCTTTTAGAGCTCTACGGTTAAGGACCAAGCGTCTCTTCCTTAACACTTCCAAAAGACGAATATCATAATCAAGGAACAAAATGTTTGCACATCCAATTCATAATAATTGACATATAAAAGTAAAACTTTTAGAACACATTCCTTTCACAGGTAATGATTCCATTATAGATTTCTATAGTTTTAGTCGAACTTTTGATATAAATAAAGTTAACATGTTGTAGGAATCTTTTGAGTTTCAATCTACTGACAAGTTGAAGAAAAAGTGGATGACATACATGTCAGTTCGTTGGAGGGATTTCAAAACAAATTTAACAAACAAGTACATATTCGGAGACTACCAGGATAGAAATCCATGTGATGTCTAAAATTTTATCACTCTGAATCAATGGAAGTTATTCAGAAAATCCAGAGATAACCCGGAGTTTGAGGAAATTGGGTTTAATTTAGAATATAATAACTGAGTTTGAAAACAAACTTTTTAGTTATTGTTTTTAGTGACAATCTAATAAACTTGATTTTAGGTCATCCGAGCCAAAAACCAAAAGATTAGATCTTCTAACAAGTATACACATCGTATGTCTCGAAAGGGGTAGCAAAAGTTAAAAGCACAAATGATGGCTGAAAAAATTGCTCTGAAGAAACAAGAGGCAATTGACTCCGGCATGAGTGAGGAGCAAGCAAGTAACCTATCTCCTCCTTCTCTCGTAGCTCGTTGTGATTCTTGGAAGAGAGCGAGAGTAAACTCCAGAGGGGAGTACGTCACAGACGAGTCGCAAGTGATTGGCTCTAAAATAGTAAGTTGCATCACTTATATATATGTTATTAATTCAAATTCAATAATTTTATATTTTTCAATTGTTGGTAAATATTTTTTTAAACTTAGGACTCTCTGAAGTTGAGAGAATCTCAAAGAGAATTTGCTTCCGATGGTCGGAATGATATTCTACGCGAGGCCTTGGGAAATGACGAACACTCCGGTCGTGTGCGGGGTTAGGGAGTAGAGTTGGACTTTGACAATATTATGGAAAGACTCAACGGTCTACTTCGTCGACTGGTCATATCAAATGCCAGCAAGAGATCGCAGATTTGAAGAATACGTTGCAACTTGTTTTGGATAGATTGGATCGTGATTTTCCTACTTGTCCTACCCGTCGTAGGACCGGTTCTTCCCCGGAGACTACTCCTCCAGTGCCGTTAGTGTTCCACCCCGATCGACAATATGATTTTGTGTCTCATTCTCGAGAATTGGCCCTCGTCGGCGGCCCTCATTTGGAAAGTTCGCGGATGGATCTAGATGTGCTTTATGTGTCGAAGACCCTGATCGAAGATTGGTGGGACACGGGAAAATTTATAACATCTCCAGACACCACTTCACAAACGTAGGAGAGGGAGAAGTGAAGGTTGCAGTTGAGAGTTGCTTAGATGCTGGTGCTTTTGTGCCATTTCCTGAAGAAGAGATTGCTACTCTCGGCGATGCTATCGGTGGGTTCGTGCGGTGACCTAGTTATTTAGTAGAGTTAAACGACAAACATGGGGTATAGTTTAAATTTGAATGACTTTAAACTTCAAATTTAACAATTGTATTTTAACGGTGGTATATATATTTGTAAGGTGTCAAGCCCCCGGAGCAAAGGGTCAAACAACCAATCTCCGATCAACATTAATTCGCTTCCAAGTATGTGCAAAATGTTGTATCAACGTATGGTAGGTAGGCAAGCACAATCCCTAAGTAGCTGGAGTTGGAGGGGGATAAAAGGTTGCCTCCGGTTTTGTACGTCACCAAAGGGGCTATCATGCAGTTCTTGGCGATGGATTCATTGTGTATCATGATTATCGACGTGCAAGTGAAGTAAGTGTTTATTTGGTATACAATGAAATGTATTGAATAATTTTATCGAAACTGTAATAAAGTATAATTTTTATACTTGTAGACATCTTGATGACGCCAGAAGGTCAGTCTTTCCCGACGATCAAGTATTTGGATTTATCAGTCCATCTACATATATATACGGGAATGACGATAAATCAGGTCAGCTTGGGACATTCTTTAAAGAAGAAGACAAAAGATATTATCTGCTCCCTTATCATGAGAGGTAAACTTTGTAATTCAGAGTGGAATTTTATTTTGTAATAAGCTTCTAATTATATATATAACATGGCTCATTGGATGCTTGTCGTTGTATGTCCCACGACTAATTCGACATATTGGTTTGATCCGTTGGGGTCGAATAAACCAAGGGACTCAATAAATAAACTTCTAAATTTGTAAGTTCGTTTTAGTCATGGTAAATGTAATTCGTGGATTTTTATTAGTATTATTGAATGAAATTTTAACTTGTGCTACTCAGGGAAATTAAGGTTTACAGAGCTTTAGGTGGCAGGAGAACAACCATAAAAGCAGAAATAACATGGCATGGAATGAGACTACGTTCTCTCCCATTTTTGTTAATTAAGTTAGGAACATATATTTAGCGAATTTCTATGTTTGTAGTACCGGAAGCAGGTTGAAAATACGGAATGTGATTACTACGTGATGAGATACATGGAGGAAATCCTCGAATTGGCAACTCAAGACGTATGCCTATCCGAGATAATGTAGATCGTTATTCAATTGTATAGTTGTAGTTTCAATATTTAGTTATTAACATTCAACACATTTGTATTTTTTTGATAGGTCTTCCCAAAAAGTAGTGATCCCTTTTCGCAACAGGAGCTCGATGAAACTCGCGACCGATGGGCTTGCTATTTTATCAGAAACATGTTGATGAACTAAGAGGTTCTCCTGTCACTAGCATTTTTTGTAATTTAGTTAACAAATACACTTGTATTACAAACCTACAATTTATCCTTTAATATAATCGCCTTAATCTTAGAATGAATGCCAATCGTTTATGAATTAATTGCAAGTGTGTTGAATGCAATTGTGTATGCTTGTATCTTTGTGTTTGTGCATGTATGGCTGTGTATGTTTGTGTTTGTGCATATATGCTTGTGTGTTTGTGCTTGTATGTACATGTGGATGAAAGTGGGAGCATCTGTGAACAAATTTGGTACAAGTTGTATGTGCACGAATACGATGACTAAATACAAATTTGCAGGATGCCATTTTTTTGTCCAGGTTTAGGAATAGACGTCGGATGTTTGTATTAGCCGACGTTTATTCCTCTGAAGAAAGGAATAGACGTCGGCTTTATGTATTCTCCGACGTCTATTCTTTAAGAATAAACGTCGTCCGTTAGTTCACCGACGTGTATACGAAAAGAATAGACGTCGGTTGTCAATAAAGGTCGACGTCTGTTCTTTAAGTATAGACGTCAGCGTCTACGTACAGTCGACGTCTTTTCGTTAGGAATAGACATCGGATATTTGACGTCCGACGTCTATGTATAGAAGACGTACACATAGACGTCAGATCTGGGAGTGCTTATATCCGACGTATATACCCCTGTACATCCGACGTATATTTCATTTTCTATAGTAGTGATATGATAGAGTTCCAAGAAATATTATGTGGTGGGCCATAGAGAAGAAGAATGTATCAACAAAATATGTGAACTTCATTAAAGATATGCATGAAGGAGTTGAAACTAGCATTAGAATTTATGATGGTGTGACTAAAGCTTTTCCGATTAAGATTGGACTTCATCAGGGTTCAACTTTAAGTCCATATCTCTTTGCTTTAGTAATGGACGATGTGACAAAAGACATACAATGTGAGGTTCCATGGTGTATGCTTTTTACGGATGATGTAGTATTAATTGACGAGAGTAGGGTAGGTGTGGAGAAATACTTTAGAAACAAAAAGTAATAAACTAAGTAGATCTAAAACTGAATATATTAAGTGTTGTTTCAGTACCGTTAATACCGAGGAAGAGAAGATTATACTAGATGGGCAATTGGTGCGTAAAAAAGATATTTTTAGATATCTTGGATCAATACTTCAAAAAGATGGAGAGATCGATGAAGATGTTAACAATAGGATTAGAGCACGATGGATGAAATGATGACAAGCCTCAGGTGTCTTATGTGACAAGAAAATCTCATTAAAGTTAAAAGGAAAATTTTATAGAACCGCAATAAGACCTGCAATGCTATATGGTGCGGAATGTTGGGCCACTAAATGACAACATATACAAAAGATGAGTGTATCTGAAATGAGGATGTTGAGGTGGATGTGGGACATACGTGAATGGATCAGATTAGAAATAAAGACATTCGTGAGAGAGTTGGAGTTGCTCTAATGGAAGAGAAAGTTATACAACACAGACTGAGATGGTTTTGACATGTACAAAGAAGACTTATAGAGACACCTATAAGAAGAGGAGTATTGAATCGGATTGAAGACACAAAAAGAGGAAAAGATAGATCACGATTGACGTGGGAGGAAACGGTCAAAATAGATCTAAAAGATTGGAATGTTCATCGGGAATTTGCATTGGATAGAAACGCGTGGAAGAAGACGATTCACGTGCCTGAACCGTGACTTCTTAGAGTTTCATTTCTAGCCTACCCCAACTTGTTTGGGATTAAATGTTTTGTTGTTGTTGTTGTTGTTGAACATTAATTAAATGAGCCTGAAAGGAAATAATACTTCTTTTCTTTGAATCGAATGTTTCGAGTAAAATTCCGAATTTTGAGCATAATGTTCCGTCAAAAACCATTAACTTCTAACGGATCACAAAAACCCTTAAAACCAAGCATTAACTTCAGTTCTTCTTAAAATTTTATAATAAAAGCAGAAACTTCAAAATAGAAAGTATACTCAAATTCATAGTTCCAAAACTCAAAATCGAAACCACAAAAGAGCTTTCACACGTGCACGTTATTAACGCTGTAGACAAAGTTCCGAAAATCGAACTAAACCGAACAGCTTAGTCCACAGGTGGAGCACTGAACTCCAGTTAATATATAGTACAAAACCAAAAATAACCAAAACAAAAAAGAACAAACCTTCACCACCAAACAACACAGAGATGTGTTGTTACCCAGTTGAGGTTGTGATACTTGAGAAAACAGTGGGCAAGAATTGGTTACTGAGGAGAGAAAAAATTGATTAACAAAAAAGAAGAGGAAATGCTGTTTTGGAGCAGAAAAATCCGGGTAACATGTAACTTTTTAGCAAAGCTTACCAAGGAGCTTTGAACACTACAATTTGCCAAGTCAAAGGAAAAAAGAAACACTTCAGTTTTAATTTTTGATAATTAACTCATAGGTAAATATGGTACCATGCTCTCCATTTTAGCATGCTTTTCGGTAATCAAGGATTAAATGTATAAAGACTAAATTCTCTCGTGTTAAAATTCTCTTTTTGCCTCGATATTATGGATGACTAATTATGTGATACGACGCAAAAATAATTTCCCTCCAAAATAGCATAATTTATTTGCAAAATACATGTGTTAAATGACTATATTTATCCCTTAAGTGACTATTCAAAGATAGATAAAAGGATTTTACATATGAAAATGTCAAAAACCCTATAAATATATGAACGAGAATGTTGAAAAATTAGATGAGTAAAACGCTCTTGGGTAAAGGAACTAGTAAAGTGGAATTTCATTTGTAAAAAAAATAAAAAATAACACGTTAGCTGTTTAATTGAAGATTGTACACTTAATTATTACCCTATAAACTTTAAGTACCTTAACTCCCTAATGAAAAGATTTTAGCTTATTTTCTTCTTATGTCATTTGAAGTAACCAGTTAACTCCAACTTAACCTCTCATTTTCAATCAAACTCAATCTCAAGGTGTTAAAAACCTAAATTTCTCCACGACATTATAAATTATACATACGCTGTAGGTTATAAAATAAATGCTCTAAAGATCTAGCTAAAATTCTCCTAAATTAATGTCACCGTACTGATAATTAAGATACGAACTTGTTTCTTGTACATACAAGAATGTATTTATTTGGCACAACAAACTATTAACTAGCTAAACGGAACTAACTTAATTAGTGAACGTCGATCAGTAGTACGACACATTAAACTCGAGCGAGCTCAGAAATCAAGTTGTTAAAGACTTGTCTTTCCACCATAAACACTCAACTCATCCCCACCTTATAAGTTAGAACTCCACACTTGTGACTTGTGTGTCCAAACTATCCAAAACCCCAGTGTATTATCAAAAAGATTTAAAAAAGAAGAGTAAACTCCAAAAAAAACAAAACAAAAACAAGAAAGGAAAAGTAAATTCCACCCAAGCTTGAGGTCCTTTTACTCCCAACACAACACCACCTCACTATAAATTCCAACCCTCACCTCCAAACCACACCTGTAAACCCTCACCACTACTCTCCCCTCTCCTTCTCGGAATGGAGTCACGTGATGAGTTAGAGGAGCCATTCAGTTTGGAGGACCTCCTAGACTTCTCTCAGGAGGAGGAGGCGGCTCTCGCGGCCGCCGAGCAAATTGTTGTGTCGGCACACTCCGGCGAGTCTTCGGTCGGGTTGGACTCCAGGTCGAACTCGTGCGAGGGGACCAGAGAGAATCATGTCGGCGGCCTCGCCAATCCTTCACTTGGAGGGGAGATTCCGGTATATGTATATCACTTTGAGGATCTCTTTAGAATTTTGTTTTGGTGTTGGAATTTTGTCTGGTTTATGGGTTTTTTTTTCTTTTTTTTCTTTTAATGATTAATGTAATGTAGGCTGTCTTTTTCTTGTTTCTTTTTCTTGGAGGTGAATTATTGTCTTTTTTATGTTGGAATTTGGTCGGTTTGCTTGTATTTTTTCTTTTAGTAAACTTCTTTTGGTTTTTGATGGCTGTGGAATTTGGTTTTTTGAGACTTTTTTTGAGTATTGTAAGCCATGTGATGAGTTGGTTGAGTTTTTATTTACATTTTTTTCTTATTTTATGAAGGATTTTTGGTCTCATTTGTGTTGGAATTTTGTGGATCCTTTTCTTTTTGGAAAATGTAGTGTTTGATCATTGAGAATTTTGAGTTTTTCCCCCTGATTCAAAGAACTTTTTTGAAGTTAGTTTGGTTGAATTGATTCTGGTTTGGTTTGTGTCAGAATTTGTCTTCTAATGCGTTCTTAAAATGAGATAAAGGAATCTTTCTGATTCCTGAGGAATCCAGTATCTTAAGGTAAAAGTGGTTTTTTTTCTTCAATTATGGAGGATTCTGATTTTGGGATTTGTGTTGCATTTTGGATTGTAATGGTGGATGTTTAGTAGAATATAGTGTTGAATTGGTGGGATTTTTTGGGTTCAGAGAAATTCTTTGGATTCCTGAGGAATCAAGTAATTTGAAGAATTTTTAATCGGTTGAGTGTTTTGGGATGAAAGGGTGGATTCTAATTTGGATTTACAATTTACAATTTTTCAAGCCTTTTTGTGATGAGTCCTAATTTTATTTCTGAAGAATTCAATTTTTTGAAGAGTGCTTGCAATAGAGTTGTTTGGAATTTCGGATTCTAGAAGAATCACATTTTCAGTTTCAAACACTGTTTTGGTGTGGAACTGCTGAGAATTTTGGATTCACTTTATTTCGAAGAAATAATGTAAGGCCCACTCTGTTCATCACCCAATTCATGTGCATGTTCGAACATGTCATAAATACATTTTTCTCTTAATTTCAATTTCTACATTAATTCATATCTTTATAACATTTCTTATAACATTATTAAAACCTTCATCTCGAGAGGAGTATTATACGTTGTATGATTTGTCTGAAAATCAATTATATGTACTTATTATTGATAATTTTAATTATTTTTTATTTTTTGGATGTTTTTAATTAGTAATATTTGATTTTCCCTTTAAAAGGTGATGATCTCCACGTTTTCTTCCGAAGTGAAGACTACGGTAACACTTTCACTGTATTACTTAAATCTCGGTAATTTGTCATTAGATTACGCTTAATAAAAAGAAAGAAAAAACGAACTTAATAAAAACTGAACTACATATTTGTCATGGTTTGCATATTGACCCTTAACTTTTGATGTAAATGTCAGTGAGTTTGTTAAATCATTAATTTATAGCTCAATAATATTACTCAAAACATTAGCTATAAACAGATTAAATAAAAACAGTCCCCCCCTCACGTTGCTATTATTTCTTCTTCCTAAATTCCCATTACGTACCATTTACGCATTATCCATCTTCAATACATTGGTCGTGCGTCAAAAGGAAGACTTTTTTTTATTTTGCAAATAAGTCATTGAAATTATTAGAAAATATTTAGGACATTTTTTCGTATTTTGCACATAAGTCCTTTGAGTTATTAGAAAATTTCAAAATTCTGGGTATTTTAAAATTAAACCTTTGAAGTTATTGAAAAGTGTTAAAAAGTGGGATTCTTATATGTGATATTTTTTAGATGTGTTTAAGATGAAAATTTTGGGATATAATCTATTGGCTTTTTATGGATGTGATTTTAGTATGTTAGGTAAATCTAATTCAAGTCGATATTTAACATTATATTGAATAAGGTTTGAGGACATTTTTTGGGTACTTTAAAATAAGCCCTTCGAGTTATTAGAGAGTGTTAAAATTTTGGATATTTTAAAATTAAGCTGCTCGAGTTAGTAGAAAGTGTTGAAAAGTGGGATAATTGTCAGTGATGTTTTTTTCGGTGGTATTCATGATGGAAGTCGGAAGATTTGTGATTATAATCTTTTGAAAGTTGTGCATGTGAATTTTAATTTGTTAAGTAAAACTACTTTAAGTTGATATTAAATATTATATTGAAGAATTTTGTAAGATGCGCCGATTTTTTTGTTATTTGAGAATCTTCAAGAATAAAATTAAAAAAATCACACAAGGTAAAAATCACACCATGCAACGTACGAGTCTCAGACTAGTATATTTCATAAACAAATAAATAAATAAATATCGGATTACTTTATTGGTTTCATCACGTTGTCCTCACAAACACAACTCAATCCTGCCCATCTCTTAGAAAATCAATGCGAGGAAATGGAAAATGGGGTTCACGTTCTAAACTGCTACAAGTTTCAACTTTTAATTACTTTTTATATAATTACTTTAATATTTTGTTGATAGGATGAGGAAGTTGCTCACTTGGAGTGGTTATCCAAATTTGTGGAGGAGTCCTTCTCGAGCGACGATATTCATCAGCTTCAAACGATTTCCGGTTCGGTAAAGCTCGAACCGATTTCCAACAATGTGGACGCTCTTCCTAACCAAAACATCGACGCCGATAAGTCGTCATGTGTCAAAGCTCGAAGCAAACGCGCTCGTGTTGTCCCTTGCGATTGGACTTCTCGTGTATTTAAGTCGAAAATCGAGAAAAACACGAGTGCCTCGTCGCCTGAGTCCGAACTCATTAATCCACCTCCTACGAAAGTCACCAAGAAAAAAGAGAACCAAACCACATCGGAAGGCAAAATTTTGGCTCCATCCGACGGACGTAAGTGCCTACATTGTGCAACTGATAAGACACCTCAATGGCGAACCGGACCCAAAGGGCCCAAGACACTATGCAATGCATGCGGGGTGAGATACAAATCCGGTAGGCTCGTGCCTGAATACCGCCCCGCAACGAGCCCTACTTTTGTACCGACACAACACTCGAATTCCCATAGGAAGGTCTTGGAAATTCGTCGAAAAAATGAAATCGAAGGAACCAAACATCACCAACAACAATTGCACCACCACCACCAGCAGCAATTGCAACATCAACTGCAACAACAGCTGCAACAACAACAACTGCAAATGCAACACCAACACCTCCAACATTATGGGGGAGAGTTCCTTCCACAAAACCAAGGCTCACTGTACGACACGCTCGAGGAGGAATATTTGATTGACCCAGACATGACTGCCAAATTCGGAGAGCTTATCGATTAGCTGGAGGTTCTCACACTCTGAGAGTTTTTGGGGAGTGAGGGATTAGTCTTAAGATGAGTCCTTAGTCAGTTTTTGGTCTCAGATGATTTCTTTTCAAGTTTAAAGGCAAGAGTTGGTTTTTTGTAGCATTGTTGTCCTTTTTTTTATCATATTGCTTTTTTAAAACAACTTTGATGATAGGTTTTAGTTAATGTTGTATTTGCTAATTGCAAAAAAGTTAGAAAAGTAAGATTTACAATTTTTTTCTTTGGGGAAAAAAACTTTAGCAATGGTGGTTTATAATGCTCCATTTCTACATTGCTTTTGCTAGAAGCTACTTAATCACCAAACAATGAAAAGAATGAATGGTCTCATAATATGGTAGTTGGTCAAATCTAGGTTCAGGCATTGGGATCTTCCAAACAAATAATGCACATTATTACCAATTGAGTGGACATTTTGTGGACCAGATAATCACATCACCATCCTGGGGAAATAGAATTGGGTAGAAAGCACAGTTCTCGTCAAATTGGGAAGATGTGAAGAAAGGCGTGCAGTTGTGAATGGTCGTCCATTTTCGGCTCCATATCTGTTTTGCATTCAGTGCGAAAGTAAAAAGTGTGATTGATTTGATTAATTGGCATACACCAGATTAATTTATCTTTCCTAGTAGATAAATTCAAAATAACTTGCAAGTTGGGAGTTTAATTTTATGTTAACTATACCTTGTTAAATTTAAATTACAAGAATACCCTCCAAATCTTTTGTTTACAAAAACCCTCTATATGTTTGCAAAAATTGAGCCAACATTCAATTTAACAGTCATTTCCAAAATACCACTCCACAAGCATCTTAAATGTTCGTTAACAATCATGAGGTCCGATGTCATAGATAGTACGTTACAACTGCTAGAGTTTGTTTTCAATCATATTCACAACATGTTTTTTTATATTTACACAACCATTTTCGTAACATAGTCCTTATAGCATTCTAACTCTATTCTATTTGATAAGAACCCAATTAACTTGCCACCTTAAAGTTTCTGTCAACTAAAAATTGTAAGTTCAAATTTTATTAGTTGCGAAACGATAATCAACAGAGCCTCACATTGACCCCATCTTTATCCAACAAAGTGACATCATTCTGAAAAGAGTAATCAAACTTAACGCCCACAACCAATGGATATCCCTTGAAATCTAATCAGAAATACAACTTATCATAATGTGTGTAGACTTGCCTGCCAATTACTGCCTAGGTACGTAGGAGATAGTAACATGGTGTGGCAAAATTATAATGAGTAGGGGGGCTCGCGATCCCAGAAGGGTGATAATCCAAAGACTGGAATTTATTACTATTAGTTAATGGTTGATTAGTGGTGAAGGGGAACATACGCAGAGCTTCTCACATGTCCACATGTAACAACTCTAATGTTTTCTTCCCATGCATGTTACCGTTACCCTTCAAGTTTCATCACAATCATCGTAATAATTGTGAAAGAAAAAATAAATAATAGTATTGTAACATCGGAAAATTAAAATTAAATAACATAGACCAAAGACGGAAAAATTAGAATTTATCATCAAGATATCAGAAACTAATAATCAAAAGACGGGACTGTTGCTTTTAATAAAACATCCAAGCGGTGAACCTTATTGCATCAGAGTTTGTTAAAAAACTACATGATTACATCAGATATAACAAAAGGAAGTACAAGTAATCATGTCGACCTCAGTGGTCCGAACGAGAGAATCCCGATCCCAAAATGCGCGTACTATCGTCACCACCCAACTGGACCCACTACAGTCCTGAAATAAAACATACAACAATAATGCATGAGTTTCCATAAAAAACCATGTATGTCAAGCTCACCTATATAAATGCAGTAGTACAAATGAACATATTATACTAGTAGCATGTCATGTCATCAACAGTAAGGAAAATAGTTCCCTCGAAGGGTAAAACAGGACATCAGTCCGACAATCATCATCGAGTCTCCCTCGGAGACCTACCGTAGGCACATACGGTCTAACGGAACAAGACATGACGCTATACTAATCATGGGGTTCAGCAATGAGCTCCCGCAAGGTTCGCGTCATAAGAAACAGATCTGTAACTATCGTGGTCAAACACACCAACAGAGTCGTCGCTCGGTCGGTCCATCAATCATCATCTCAGTAGGTGCCCGGCTGAGGAAAACATTACCGGAACAACATCGATAACAAACATAGCCGGAACAACATCGACCCATCATCGCTGGAACAACATAGGCGGCATCACCGACACAACATCGGTGGTCCAACATACGTCTGACACAACATCAGACAGTTCTGGACCGAAGTCCGCCAGGTCATCAGGCTGCATGAGCCCCACATCATCATACATTGGGATCCGCAATCCCTCAAGTCTGCTACTCTACGATGAATCCATCAATCCATCACATTAGGTCACGATCCATACACGGATGTGACATGTCCCGAATACTCACACTCTTCCACACGGTGGTCCCTGGGCAGGCAAGCGGAACACGCCCGCCGTCACCTCCCGGCTCACGCACTAGGTGAGGACGCAAGTTTCCGTGGACAGAGTTGGCATCATACAAGGACCGAGAATTCAATTCTACGCTCGAACGGTCGACCGAAAGAGGCAATCCGGTCGATCGTTCCCATGGGGTTCGGTCGACCGAAAGTCTGTAACGGTCGAACTCTCTACGCCTAACCTAAGTCCCAACAGTCGAACAAGAGTCTAAAACCGGTCGACCGATATGTGGTCAAAATCCAGAGTCTGATCAAAATCATACAAGTCTAATCGGTCGACCGACTCAGGGGTCCCGGTCGACCGAAAACTACCACAGTCATCCTAGCAGACTAAGTCATCAATCGGTCGAACAATACATAAGACAACTTAAATTTTGGTCGAACCAACCAAGGAAACGGTCGACCGAATCCAACAGGCAAACCCCTGACCCACCAGCACATGCACTACCGGTCGACCGCCACAAGGCATCGTTCGACCGGTGTTGGTTAAAGTCGGGCAAATACATTAAACCGGTCGACCACCCGAAGGAACTGGTCGACTGTTGGTCGACAACAACCTTGCGCCAGCCAAGGATTTTACGTCGTTTCTCGCCGTCGGTGAGGTCTTCGACCTCCCGCGACTGACCACTACATTACCCCCTCACGGGTGAGCAACAAAATAAACTAATAAGCCCACATACCTTTCAAAAATGACGTACCCGTCGGAGCCTCGCTCGCGCAACGTCGCCTCCGGATATCCACCTCGCGCGTCGGCCTCCGCACGCCTCACCCCGGGACCGCCTCTTCCGCCAAAGCTCGAGCAACTGAGGGAGAAGATGAATGCTTGGTAAGAATGGAGGAATTGAAGAAGGAAGAAAAAGAAGGAAGGAGAAGGGTTGCTTTTAAAGCAAACTTCATCCTCACCCAACACCCCTCCCATACCTCCCACAACCATACCACTCTCTCTCTCCCTCTCACTTCAAGTCAAACATCCACCTAATCACCACTTAACCTCTTAAGTGGGTTAGGGATATTACAAGTATCTTTATCAGAAAACAAAAATAGTGGTAGAACGGTAGAAGAAGTTTTTTTTACACCATACCCTTCGAGTTTGGTTTGATAATAGTAATAAAACAAATTGCCTCGTAGCCAAAACTGTAGTTGCAAAGGGTTTTCAAAGTAAGTTTCTGTAAGCAAATATTAGAAAGATAAAAGACCAAAACTTTTTATTAAAAAAAGGTGGTATCAAAGCTATCATGTACGAATTGGATATTAGTCTTGAGTCTAGCTATAACCTACTAAAACCTCATAAAGTCGGTGTAAAAAAATAAATTCTTTGTGAATTTTTTTTCTTCTTCTTAGCTAAATGGTTACGAAAGGACATATCGATATATTGTTTTGAGTTTTAAAATGTGCTTACAAAAGGGATAAAGAAATTAAATTTCAAATTTTATCAGACAAAGAGACATACAATATTTGAATTTTTGTGGGGGATATAGATAGTGTTACGAGTATTTACTGAATTATCTTAACTTTTAAAATATATTTTTGACGTATAAATAGATCGATAGTTATGGCAATAAGTGAGGTGGGTATTATGCATTTACACGAATTTTTTTCCTTAAGATTGAAGCATGCACAAAATGTTTTTATGTTATACTTCTATGTTAATTCTACTAATCTACAATAATATGTTCAGTACAATATAAAATTAGCTAATTGTAATATAAACTCTTTGATAAATTTGTGCGCTCGTTTTCAAATTATGTGCAGAGTACGAATATGAGATTTACGTTGACTCTGTTTGCCAGACATTTTGTATTTGTATTCATTTTTAAAGATATAATATTTGCATTTCAAGAATAGATACGTATACGAAAATGTCTATAACCTTCTACATTTCATTTGGACAAATTGGATCTTGTAAATGTTTAAGCTAGAAATTACGATGATTGGAGAATTGTGTTAAAACTCCATAAATACAGTTAGCCAGAATGCTGCTAAAATCTCTATAGCTAGTAGAGAGAGGAACAATCAACCCCAAAGGATGGTGTTACTGTAACATCCTCGAAACAACGGAAAATTTAAAACTTTTTAAATAGTAGAATCAACAACCATAATATATCACCGAGGACATTATCAAAGATAAACACCAGGTGCACCAACATATATATCAAATATATAGATCTGAGTTTACAAAATGGGTGATTATATCAAAAACTATAATATACAATATACACATGTAATCACAACCTCAAACGAGGGGAAAGCAGGATCTCGTTCTAGCAGCTCTCCTCCGCAGGCACCACCCTCTAACGCCGCTCACGGCCTGAAAGCAGACATAAAAATATGCCTGAGTTTCTAGAAGGGAAACCCCGTATGCCAAACCCTAACACATATATGAACAATAATGAAACATGCAATGAACAATGAATATCACAATAGACACAACCGCTAAGTTCCTCGGACCTCTCTCCCAGCCATAGCCGAACGACAACAACCAGGTCTCAAGGGTCCTCTCACCCCAACCCCACCAACACTCGGGCACACAAGACACCGCCGGTCCAATCACGGCCAAACAACCGGGTCTCATGGGTCCTCTCACCCCAATCCCACCAACAATCATGCACACAAGGCACCGCCGATCCAATCACGACCAAACAATTGGGTCTCAAGGGTCCTCTCACCCCAACTCCACCAACACTCGTGCACACAAGGCACCACCGGTCCAATCACGACCAAACAACCGGGTCTCAAAGGTCCTCTCACCCCAACCCCACCAACACTCAATAACAATAACCACCACCACAAGATATCAGGCCGACAGTCCATGTTGTTGCCCAAAGGGGCCGGAGAGACGAGCTACCTTCAATCAAACACTCACACCACTATCGGGCGACAGTCCGTGCCGTTGCCCAAGGGGGCCAGAGAGACGATCCACCGTCAAGTGTGCTCACAAAACCACATATCCACCGAAAACAGGCAGAAACGGTCGAACAAAAGTTGTTTAACGGTCGACCGAATCCCCACCTAGAGGACTGGCCCAACCGAAAAACCCGCCAATCGGTCGAACGGCAAAGGGGGCCCGGTCGACCCAAAAGCACGAGTAAGAAAACCATTTTCGCAAACCACGATAAAACGGTCGGACGAAACAAGACTTCCGGTCGACCGAAAACCTCCAATAAAACTCACCAACAGTCCACACTACACGGTTGACCGAAACCACACGTCCGGTCGACCGGCCATTTAGTTAACTTAAGTCGTCGGTCGGACGAGTCAAATGGGCGGTCGACCGTTTAGATGGTCAACGCCCAACTGACCTTACAACAGTACTTTCGGTCGACCGGCATAGGGATCCCGTTCAACCTAAAATACCCAGAGCATCCATCTCTCGCTAGAAATGCACAACCGGTTGACCACCCCAAAGGTATCGTTCGACCGATGCGAGGGATTTTGCCAAAATACACTATAACCGGTCGACCGAACCCAAAATACCGGTCGACCGAATAGTGCAGAAAAATTGTTGTGCAGGTCCGACGAGCCCAAACGGCCTACCGTCGACCGCTCCCACCCCCACACTAATAATAAGTGAGCGTAAAAGCAAGTTCGACATACCTTAAGGCTTGAAGAAGCCTTAGAAGAACCAACGGCGAGCGTTTCCATGAGAACTCCGCGCAAAACCTCCTCTCCTCTGATAAACGCCTCAACTCAACACCTCGACTCCGGCAACCACCCGAGCTCCTCCCAGCCACTCCAAATCAGATCCTCCGGCTCGCCTACGGGAGAGAGAAATGAGCGGGAAAGAGAGAGAAAAGAGACGTGCGGGTGAGAGAGATAAAGATTTACCCTTTATATACTCTCCACAAACGATCTCATCCGTCCATCTAATCCATCTCCAATCCACCCCTAAACACAATTAAAACATTAAGCATGTTAGGATATTACAGCTGCAATCTCTCTTACCTGTAGAATCTATTTACGAGCAACAACATTTGTTATATAACAACCACTCTGCAATTTTAAAATGCCTAAGCTTGAAGTAAGTATTGTCCCAAACCTTGAAGAAGTTCCTTGAAAAATAATATTTAAATTTAAATTTTCAAAACAAAAAATCCTATAATAAGGAACCACTCCTTATCCCAGGAGATAAATCATTCTCACAAAAAAATCATACATGTAACACCTCAAAATAGTCTCACATTACCTAATAAGAGATTATTAATGCGACTTATGTAAAAATTATTCTATGCAATGACATCAGCCATCCAACTTAAATTTCACGACAAACTTCTAAAAAGATGATGTGGGATAATGTGGGTGACGGACCGAGACCGGACTCAAACTTCTAAAAAGATGATGTGGGATAATGTGGGTGACGGACCGAGACCGGACTCGAGGAGGCATGTTACAAATACACGATGAAATACTGTTACAAAAGCTGGATCCCATCCTCCACGGATATAACCGTCGCTTAAATGATACTTTGCTTAATTCATAAGAACTTTTTTTTGGGTGATGGAACATAATCTTTGGTTGCACGTGCTTGTCTGAGTGTGCACGTGTTTGGCCCTCATTTGGTCGGAAATGGATTGGTATGGAAGTGTTGTTGATGGTGGTTAACGTGCCTTCATGTAAGCCCACACGACTCCACTTATTAATTCACTTTATGGTGGACAAGAAGATGGATTGTTCCCAACTCCACACACTACTAATAAATGGTGCTCTAACCAACTTTATTTAATGTGCATTTCTTTTTACCATATAAGTCATTCTTTTTTTAACTGTTGGAAGCAATATATATTATACCAGACAAGGAAGAAATGGTAGTTAATTTTGTAGTAGTATTAGTAGTAGTACTAATAATAATAATAATAATAATAATAATAATAATAATAATAACTTGTATCGCTATGGACAGACAAGAAGTAAAATATTCTAAAAAACTACCAAAATAAAAGATGAATAAAATTCCAGTGAAACTTTATTTGAAGACCATATTTATAGTAATAAAGAACAGGTGATTTTGCAAAAAAAAAAATTTACTGCCACTTTTGCATAGAACATCAATTTTTATTGTATAGATATATAAGTATGTGGATCTTAATTGCTCAATTCTATTACATTTTATCTAAAATCTAGATTAATAGAAGCTGCCCCATGAAGACGACATTTGAATTTTCATGTTGAAATAACAATATTTAGTGAACAATTAATTATCAGATTAAGTGCATCATAATTTAACTAACAACTCTGATTATGTCAAGTGTTAAAAGTATGCTTTATTTACACCTTTAAACTGATGCATTAGTTAATGGAGTGGTCAATGGATGCGATAACATACGGAGGAACTACAATATAATCTACATATTATGAATCTCGCTAGAAGATAATTAATTAAATCTAAAACACATGATGTGGAAAGATCAGAAAATTAATCGTGATACACGTCTAATAATGCAGGAAAAACCAACAATAACACACCCATACTTGATTCTTTCTGTCACTACTCAATAGCCAAACCAAAAAAAACTTATTATATTATTTTAATGAAAAAAAGAAACTGAAAGTCTCGAACTTTTTTTATGTAAATAAGACACTGAAAAATCTATAAATATCAAGTTTTGGAGAATGAATATGCCCTAATTCCTACGATTCAACCCACCGATGTGGCATTCAATTCCGGGAAATAAGTCAAAATGTGATAATGGATGAAATTATTGGACACCACCAAAATATATGATTAAAAAGTCCCAAAGTAAGTATGAACTATGAACCCATTTGGTAAGTTAAGAATGAGCACATGGTTCAACTTTGGAGTTGAAATCTGTGCCCTCGGTAAGGGCAACTAGTAACCAGTCTCAAAGACCAGGACACAACTCTAAAAAAAATAAAAATAAAATATTTATTGTTGTTCTTGTATGGTTCTCTCTCTTTTACTGACTTGATTCCAAATAGATCAGTGACCACATCTCTGCTCCAAAAACCTACCCATCACATGGAAATATCCTCAAAGCATCATCATGTCATAACATATTATCATATCAAATGCTTATGTGCACCTTAATAAATAATGGTGTTTCTACAACAAAAAATATCTTTTCAAAATGTAGTACATTTTAATAATCTTTTATGTACTCTTGATTTTTAATTTTTATATCCTTTTGAATGTCATTAAATTATACTTTTGGCACCACCACAAAATTTGCCAATCCAGCAGCTACTTGTAAGTATCATTTTTCTTACGAGTAACCATATTTCTCTATGTACACCTCAATATATAAGAATGAATAAGATAAGATGTAAACACAATGACTAGTTGGGTGGAGGTGATGACACGTACGTTTAATTCATCCTCCCAAAATAACCCGTAATCGGTGAGTTGCAGTTACACAAGCCACCACGATTTAAATTAAAACTACCACTTATGAAAAAAGATACAAATGGATAAAGCATGTTCTTTATTATGACTTAATTTATCTTCGATTTTGACCATTCCAAGTGTAATTAAATTTGGTAGATTTTTTGGACAATTAAAATAAGTAAAATGAACGGCAATGGTACAAGTAAACTTTGTAAGACAATTAACTTAAATACTAATAAGTAAAGAGGGGCATCCATAGGTATATTTTACAAAGTAGACAATATTTGCAAAATCTCAAAAATAAAATAAAGAAGGGTCTGACCTGACCCTCCAAAGAAGAAAGAGGATTAAAGAAGATGCACATGGAGTTTGTTACACCCTTGTGATGAACACATTTGACAAAGAGGAAGATGACATGATCTGAGGTGCTACTTGTGTTTGGACGTTAAGGAACACATCGAAAGGACTGCAGAGCCTTTGCTCAGACTCCATTTGGGAATGGTTAATTAACTCAGCTGCTGTTCTTTCTTTTTTCCTTTTTAGGTTGTTTGCATGCATGTTCAAGCAAATGGTCATCTTTTGGGCGAGTTTATACTTTTCATGTCACATAAAGGTAATTACACTATCAATTTTATGTGCATCCACGATGATATATAGGTCTATCTTAACTTCTAACGGTCTCAACTTGAGTGTTCCAGTGGTAGATCCAGGGGCTAACATAATCACGTTAATACTTACTTCAAAATGAAATGGAAGTGACGGGTAAAAATTATGCTAAAAGAACTTTTTTTTACAGAATTATGAGTAACTCTGCAGAGAATTAAGGAGCTACAGAGGAAGGTCAACGGGAACGTAGTATTTAAGGAGCTAAAGGGATACCCAAAACACCACTTTTAATTTGAAAATTGTAAAAAGAAATTGATAAAAATTAAAGAGATGAAGAAGACAAAACAATGTAATTTGGATTAAGGAGATTATCCGTCTTTTCCCAATAATAGGCAGGGTATGGATAAATACTACGTTGTAAGTGTTTCGCTCGACCGTTCAAAATTATCACGTAGAATAATGAAATATCTTATTCTGTTAATTTGTATCCTCCCCATTGACGGGCCTACTAATTGGTCATCGGGAAGTCAATTGGCCTCTAGTAGTTCCAACACAAGTCTTACTAAATCTTTTAAATGGAAGATTAATGAACGATTGGTTCCCTATCATATGACTAATTCTCTATTTTGTTCATGGCTCGATCTTTACAAGGGGAAGTTTGTAACCGGATACCCGATCCTAATCGGACAACCGAAGCTTAATTTTAACCAGGTCAAAGATCAAGATTCGGACAACCAATTATATTTCTCTCTGCTCGAGATTTGAATCTCTTGACCTCAAGTTTCTCACCAACTCCCACCTAAACCCAATCGGCTAGTTGAGCTTGAGAAGTCTAAAATCATCGTTTCATATATATCTTGCAGTCCTATTCTTCCATATGTTAGAGGCCTTTTAGATCATTTTATCTATTAAAATCCGCCCTCTAGATATGTTAAAACATTACCAAACTCGGCTTTGGACCAAACGGTCATCATCGCCAATCAAGGGACCAATTATTTGCTTCAAGGATTCCAGCATCTCCAAACAAGGAAACATATAATTTCACAATCACACACAATTGTATATAACATTAAGATTATTAGCCTTATAAATAACAAGAAATTGTAATGTAATAACAAAAAATATCAATATAATACAAACCTCATTTTAGTATGGTATTAGAGCAACGATTCTAAAACCTTATTTGCTCCGACAAGCTCATCACCAACTTCGACCTCAAAGAAAATCCATATCCAGGAGGTGGTTGCAGAGGAAATCTGCATCCAACCGTTCCTAATGATGAGAGACGGCGTCGGTGTCCACCTGGACGTTAACACTGTAGGATTTCGTGCCCCTATGTATGTATATATTTTAAATTTTTTATACATGCATACATGATCGAATTCTATATTTTCAACAATCTCATGTACATTGTTTTATATTTATTCTAATATCATATAATCTACATATATATTAAAACAAATATAAGATGATCGTACCCAAAGGTTCTCTAAAATCTTTATGAAGATCCGAAGTTGCGTCGCACGTCGAATCGCCAGTTGATTCGCCTCCAAGTGTTCACCAAACTCTAAACAAGATCAGAGAGAAAGAAGCTAGCCAATTCAATCTTTAAACCAAACTTAGAATCTAGCTAATAACCCTCTAAAGTTCCACGAGAATCAATCTCCAAAAGCTCTAATTAATTAAGAGAAATCCGGATGGATTAGTGGAGAGGTTAGTGGGAGAGAGAATTTTGCATTCATGAAACAAGTAGGGAGAGGAGACCTATTTATAGGCTCTCCCAACACCCACATCATGTGTTATCCACTAACCCATGATCTCTTGCTTTTCTTTTCCTTAAACCAATCACAAATTGACACATAATCATCCTTAAAAAAATTGACCATAATTTGAATAAATCCAACCCATGATCAACAATAATCTCTTAATAATTCTAGCAAAATCGTGCTCACCGGTCGACTGAAACCTACCTACCGGTCAACCTGTAGGCAGTTAATTGCGGTTTTGGTTGGACCATGAAACCAGACAGTCGACCCATCACACTCTACCAAAGCTACGGTGAATTTTTGGTCGAACATAACGTATAAATGGTCGACTGATTCAACACGAGAAACAGGTACTGGAAGTTTTTGGTCAGACTGAGTCATAAGTCGGTTGAACGATCAATTACTTCCAAGAAAAAAATCACGGAAGCTCCTCGAAGTTTTCGGTCGACCGATCAATACTAAAACAGTCCCTGGAATGTTTTGGTCGACCCATGTGTATTTCTGGTCGACTGTTCACATACGCAACGGTTACTGTGAATTTTCGGTTGACCGATCTCCGAAAACGTTCGACCGTTTTGTTTGATTTTTGCCTTTATCAAATTTTGGATTCATATCCAACAAACTTTGATCTTTGGTTTTTTTAACAAATTCATATATCATGTAAGATATTATCTTATGTAATGTCAAGCTATTACACCCCATAATACATACATCCCATATGAATTTATTCATGATTCTAATTATGTCATTTTTCATGACATATTGATTTTATCGATTCACCACGTGTATCACATTTTACATGAAACCCGATACACCATATGAATGCAAAATCAATTTTCTTGTTTCCCAGTTTTACGGTGTGACCTATAGGAGGATCTAAGCTATATTGACAATGATATTAACTACTTAATATCACAAAACTATAAGCGGTATCTAGCTACACATTATAGTTACCCAATCAACATAGATGTCTTGTTCACTCGAACTAAACACGATCCATTTAGTGATGTGGAGACATCACTTGTGTCTATCCCTTTCCTCATGATATGAAGAATATATACTAAGTAGAAATGTGTCACATTTGTATTATATATTCAATTCTTGATCTCTTAAGCTAATTATAAATATGTAACTTAACTCAAGTCACATTATGCACATTATAATTTTACTTTATCAAAAGGCCCACTATATCATCACTCAAATGAAGAGGGACAATGATAATCTTTTGACTAGCTATATTTTCCAACACAAGTCGAGCTCAACCAACTATTGCATTTAGAGTCTTCTTCTTCCCATAACATCAACCATAACCGGTGGACCGCCACAAAACATCGTTCGACCAGTGCGGGTAAAAAATATCACATTTACACTACGACCGGTCGAGCAACACCACAATCGATCGTCCGTTCTAGTGCAGCAACCTTGTTGCACCTTGACATCGACGAGGTCTCCGACCTCCGACGACGCCCCCAACGACTGACACACCTTGTGTAATCATCTAATTGAACTTGGCATACATTTTTCACAGTCAACGCAACTCCAATCGTCGACGACGATCACCCCTTCGATTTCTTTGTATTCTGGCAAACTCGACGAACTCCTCCTTCTCTTGTACCTGATTTCTCTTCTTCTTCCTCTTCTTCAGACTTCACTCAACTCTTTCTCAAATCTCACTTCTCACACTCTCCTTTCTTTGCAAAGAAAACTCTTCAAAGTCCTTTCTTCTCCTCAACTCACCCTTTTATACTCCACCAAAACCACTGCCTCATCCTCCCTCCTCTCACACACCTACATGTGTAAAGGCATGGATAATCTGCATCAAAATACAATTAGATGCACAAGTTACCCTATGGTCCTTCCAAAGACTTTAGGTTCTAACATTTACAGTATCATGTTTGATCAGATTAAGCACTTCCATCGAGATCATTATTGTATCAACCACCTGCATTTTTGCTGTCATTTATATATGATAAACTTAATGATTTATTGTGCCCCTAAATTTTGGAAAGTAATTATGTATTACCAGTTAGCAGTCTCCTTGAATAACTTAAATATTTCTTGTTCCTATCTTTTATCAAACTCCCCAAGGAATACTCATATGGGTAATTATCAAGCTCTTTCTAGTGTTTCTATTATGCTCTATAGTTTATACATCTTATGGGGGAAAAACAAAGAAAACCAATTACTATTCCTTGGTGCAGGCCTTTAAGCCATTTCCTAATTCCAGTTTTGCGGTACTGATAATATTCTCTTAACTGTAACATCCTGAAACAACGGCAAAATTAAAATTTTCATTAACAATCACGAGAGAAAGATTATCAAAAGGCGGGACTGTTACTCAAATAAAACATCAAAACGGTGCACCATATTACATCAGAGTTTGCCAAAAATACATGATTACATCGGATATAACAAAAGACCAGTACAAGTAATCATGACAACCTCAAATAGTATGAAAGAGAGGATACCGATCCCAAAATGCACGCCCGCGGTCACCACCCAACTGGATCTACTACGGTCCTGGAATAAACCATGTAACAACAATGCCTGAGTTTCCATAAGGAAACCCTGTATGTCAAGCTCACCTATATGAATGCACACTACAATAATAATCCTATCATACTAGTAGCATGTAATGTCATCAACCGAAATAGGCAATCCGGTCGACCGTTCCCATGGGGTCCGGTTGAACGAAAGTCTGCAACAGTCGAACTCTTTGCGCATAACCTAACTCTCAATGGTCGAACAAAAGTCTAAAACCAGTCGATCGATACAGGGTCAAAATCCAGAGTTTGGAAGAAAAAAAAAACCCAGTCCAACGGTTGACCGACTCAGGGGTCCAGGTTGACCGGAAACTGAAGGGAATGTGTTCTAAAAGTTTTACTTTTAAATGTCAATTATTATGAATTGAATGAGAAATCATTTTGTTCCTTGTTTATGTTATTCGTCTTTTAGAAGTGTTAAGGAAGAGGCTCTTGGTCCTTAACCGTAGAGCTCTAAAAGATATTGGTTTACATAAAACAAAAGATATTCGCAATCATGGTAATTAACATGGAACATTAATTACCGAGTTAAGATTGTCGTGTTGGTCATAGATCATTGTAGCTCTACAAGTGAGTGACAACACGGGTATGCAAAAGAGGAAAATATTACTTTTGTATACTGAATGAACCTAATAAGTAAAATATTATAGAAATGTGTTTCTGTGTCATTAATATTTTACTGTGTCCTTGGTCCTTTGATATGAGACTTATATCTGATCACTTAAGAAATACTTGATTATGCTAGTGTCTTGAGCTATCGATAAGTGTAGTGTAAAGACATTGGTTGGTTAAGTATGACTTTTGTTGGAGAAGATACTTAGTCAAAAGATTATCATTGCCCCTCTTAATTGAGTAATGATATTAATGGGCCCCTTGATAAAGCAAAGTTATAATGTGCACAATGTGATTTGAGTTAAGTCACATATTTATAACTAGCTTAAAGAGATCAAGAAATGAATACTAATACAAAGATGACACAATACTACTTTGTGTGTATTCTTAATATCATGAGGCAAGGGACGGACACAAGTGGTGCACTCCATCACTAATTGGATCGGGTTTTGGTTCGAGCTGAATTAAGACATCTAGCTAATTGGGAACTATAATGTGTAGTTAGATACCGCTTATAGTTTGTGATGTTAAGCTATTAATATCATTGCCAATTTAGCATAGATCCTCCCATAGGTCATACCATAAAACTGGGAAACAAAAAGGTGATTTTATGTTCATATGATGTATCGAGTTTCGTATACATGTGGTGAATGGATAAAATCATTATGTCATGAAAATGACATATTTAGAATCATGAATTTATATATGAGATGTAAATATATCATGGGGTGTGATTGTTTGATATTACATATGATGATATATTGCATAAGATATATAAATTAGCTATAACCCCAAAGATCGAATTTTGTTGGGAATTAATCCAAAATTCGATAAGGCAAATTAATTAATTAAATTTGCTAAAACCCCAAATACGAATTTTGTTGGGAATTAAACCAAAATTCGATAAAGGCAAATTAATTAAATTTCCTAAAACAAAATAAAAAACGAATTTTGTTGGGAATTAATCCAAAATTCGATAAATGCAAATTAATTAAGGAATTATTGATCATGGTTTTGACTTGGTCAATTATGATTATATTTGGATGTGGATTAATAAATTTAATATTGGGAATTGGTCTTAAGAGAGAAAAACATGGAAGAATGAGTCAATGCATGGCCCACGATGTGGAAATTAAAGGAGCCTATAAATAGGCCTAATTTCCTGTAGGATTTCATGTTTAATTATACATATATATTTTCGAAATTTTTATGTATAATAAGGATCAATTATAATTTTCTTTGATTTATTTCATGCATGCATCAGTTTGTTTTAACATCTAGTTTCAAAACTCTATTAAAACAAACAAGAGCTCCGAAATTCATACCTAGAAGTTCTCAAAATCTTCTTGAGGATTCGGAGACGTTGGGGATGCTTCTCGCCGCGCCGGATGCCTCCGAGTATTCACCAAACTCTAAACAAGATCGGAGAGAGTGAAGCTAGTCTCTCGATTTCCGATAGGGTTTAGAATCTAATTACTAACCCCTCTTTAATTCCCTTGAGAAGATGGTCTCTTAAGAACTAAAACTAAACTTAAGAGATTAATGAATTAATTAAGGAGGTAATGAGATAACCTTGTATTTATAGGTTCTCTCCAAATTACCTATTCATGTGCAACCCCTTGCCCATGATCTCATGCAAAATTCCATCTAACCATCCATTATTTAATAATAAATAATATTAGCCACGAATTAAATCAATTATGGACCAATTCCATGCATGATCTAATTAATTCTTAAATTAATTCTGCATAAAACCGTCTGGACCGGTCGACCGTTACGAAGGTCCGGTCGACCGCTCGAACCCAATTTCGGTCGACCGTGCAAGATTCGGTCGACCGTTCTTAATGTAGAATATTTCATCGCAATGTTCGGTCGACTGACCGATAGATTCGGTCGACCGTTCCGAACAGACGAAAATTCCCTGTTATTGGTCGAGACACGTCCGGTCGACCGTACACCTTCGGTCGACCGTTATCCATTAACCGGTCGACCGTTTGCACAGTCTTGCAGACTTGTCAAATTTCGGTTTAACCCCTACAAAATTTGACATTTTGGGATTAGTAGTAAATTCACAACTTATGTAACATATTATCCTATGCAATGATCAATCATTACACCCCATAATATTTACATCACATATGAATTTAATTAAGATTCTAATTATGTTATAATTACAACATAATTTTGATTTTGCTTGTTCACCCCATGTGTCATATTTTCTACATGAAACCCGACACATCCTATGAACTCAAAATCCCCATTTCTTGTTTCCCAGTTTTGTGGTGTGACCTATGGGAGGATCTAAACTAAGTTGGCAGTGATATTAAGAGCTTAATATCACAAGCTATAAGCGGTATCTAGCTACACATTATAGCTCCCAATTAGTTAGATGTCTTAATTCCACTCGAACCAAAACCCGATCCACTTAGTGATGGAGTGCACCACTTGTGTCCGTCCCTTGCCTCATGATATTAAGAATACACACAAAGTAGTATTGTGTCATCTTTGTATTAGTATTCATTTCTTGATCTCTTTAAGCTAGTTATAAATATGTGACTTAACTCAAATCACATTGTGCACATTATAACTTTGCTTTATCAAGGGCCCACTAATATCATCACTCAATTAAGAGGGGCAATGATAGTCTTTTGACTAACTATCTTCTCCAACAAAAGTTGTACTTAACCAACCAATGCCTTTACACTACACTTATCGATAGTTCAAGACACTGATCTAATTAAGTATTCCTTAAGTGATTAGATATAAGTCTCATATCAAAGGACCAAAGACACAGTAAAATATTAATGACACAGAAACACATTTCTATAATATTTTACTTATTAGGTCTATTCAGTATACAAAAGTAATATTTTCCTCTTTTGCATACCCGTGTCGTCACTCACTTGTAGAGCTACAATGATCTATGACCAACACAACAATCTTAACTCGGTAATTAATGTCCCATGTTAATTACCATGATTGCGAATATCTTTTTGTTTTATGCAAACCAATATCTTTCAGAGCTCTACAGTTAAGGACCAAGAGCCTCTTCCTTAACACTTCTAAAAGACGAATAACATAAACAAGGAACAAAATGATTTCTCATTCAATTCATAATAATTGACATTTAAAAGTAAAACTTTTAGAACACATTCCCTTCAATCTCCCACTTGTTATCAAAGTTTTCTTTCACATATATTCTCAATGCATAAAACATCAATAACTAGGGTAACCTTCCCAAATCACCTATCAAGCCAATCCACATGGACCCTCGGATCCATGGACTCGAAATATATTTCGTCTCTTAGCTTGGTATGAAGGTTTGTTGAATGGATCAGTTGTGCCACTGTTGTGTCCACCTATTTATTTATTTTGTCTTTCGTTGGTGGTTGAGTTAGCTGTAGTGATATTACTCCTAACTACACTAGCTCATACCTCCACCTTCGATAATGATGACGCATCATCACTCCAACCTCTTATTGTCTAGAATTCCTATAAGAATTGCATCAAAACAGCCCTCGGCTATTTTCTCCTTTGTCTTCCATAAGCACGAACCTTATCTTTAGTCCGGTTAAGGTACTTCAGAATATTCTTGACCGCAATCCTATGATTAGGATTCGCGTTGGATTGGTGACCTCTTGTCACATTTAAAGCATACGAGATATTGAGTCTTGTGCAAGCCATCGTGTACATGGTCCTTCCTTTTGCCGAAGCATAAGGGATACCTTCATGTACCCCAAGTCTTTGTGTGATTGAGCACATTGAGACTTCTTGAGTTGCACACCTATACTCATACTTATTGGCATATTGTCCATATCGGAATTGTTCACCCTGAACATTTCCAAAGACCTTGTCAATGTATGCACGTTGACTGAAGCCAATGAGTCTACGGGATGTATCTCAATGTATCTTGATTCTCAAGATGTGTTGAGCCTCGTCCTTTTCTTTTCATTGAATACACTGATTTCAACGAAATTTCTCGTTTGCTAATGCAAAGGTATATGATTGCTCATGAGCAATATGTCATCGACATATAAGATCAGAAGTACTACATGGCTCCCACTAATCTCCTTGTATCGACAAGGTTTTCCTTTACTTTGAATGAAGTGAATCTTCTTCACCTCTTCGTCAAAGCGTTTGTTCCAACTCCCCGATGCTTGCTTCAATCCATAAATGGATTCTCGAAACTTGCATTTCTTCTCGCTACTATTTGGATCATCAAAACCTTGAGGTTGTACCATGTACATATCCTCCTCCAAGTTCCTGTTTAAGGAACGCCATTTTGATATCCATTTTCCATATCCCACAATTGTGAAATACGGTAATAGTGAGCATAATCCGAATAGATTTTAATATGGCAACTTCTCAAAAATTTCATCAAAGTCAATTTCTTGAATTTGAGTATAACTTTTGCTACAAGCCTTGCTTTGTAGGTTGTCAAGTTACTATCCATTTCTATCTTCCTCCTAAAAGCTCATTTATACCAAATGATATTTTCTCTTGAGGAAGGCTAATCAAGTTTCATACTTGATTATCATACATGGATTCTACTTCGGATTCCATGGCTTTTAACCATAGTTTGGAGTCTTTTCTATTGCTTCTCGGAAGGTCGAGGGATCTTTGATATCTAGTACCATGATCTCATGAAGTCCCACATACTTATTGGGTTTCTTCCTTTCCCTCATTGGCCTTCTTAGTTCTTTTGGTTTTTCTTGTGTCTCTCGAACTTCTTCCACAATTTCTTGAGGAATAGGTTCATGTTCGACTCTCGAACGCACACTAGGTGAGGATGATTGAGATTCTCTCACAATTTCTTGTAAGGATCTCTCGCTCATGCTCCCACTAACCAAATGAATCTCGGTTGGGCCTTCATGATTTTGAATGCAACATTCACATCATGATCTTGTAGAGTATCTTGAGTTTCCTCAAGCTCAACTCTACTCCCACTACTTTTCTCTCTTTTCCAGAAATTCCAGAAAAACCATATCTCTCTCTACAATCTTTCGATTGGAGGTGATATACCAAAAATAGTATCCTCTTGTCACACGAGGACAACCTATAAAGAAGCACTTATCCGCTTTTGGTTGAAGCTTGGTCGACATCAATTTCTTGATGTATAATTTCTTGATGTATACCTCACAACCCCAAATCTTGAGAAAGTCGAGCTTAGGTGTCTTTCAACTCCATAGCTCACAAGACATTTTCTCCACGGATTTGGATGGAACATTATTTAGTGAGTTTGTCATTATTTGTAGTGCATAATTCCAAAAGTAAATCGGCAATTTAAATTGACTCATTATTGATCGAACCATGTCGAGCAATATCCTATTCCTACTTTAGGAATGAGTCAAATTAGGTATTCTAAGTACTCACCCCTACGAACCTTTCATAGAGACTCGATATTCTTGTTGAGTCGGTTCACTACTTCATCCTCGAATTCCTTGAACTTGTCAAAGAATTCACTTTTGCTTCCCATTAGACAAATATAGCCATAATGACTATAGTTGTCTGTGAACAAAATGAAGTACCTTAAACCGTCTCTTGCACTTGTACTTATCGGACCACATATATTAGAATGTATCATATCCAATTAGTTGTTCGTTTTCGTTCCTTTCTTCTTGAAAAGTCTCTTGGTCATTTATTTGACCAATCCGATAGTGCTACAAGATTGTATCATTCACGTGAGTTATCTTAGTTTCTCTTTTGTTATTGTTTGTTTGAGTTTGTTCATTATTTATTTCAAGCAAATAGAAATCATTCCATATGAATGTATTTGCATAGAAAATTCCATTCTTCGATATAGACAAGCAAGAATTAAAATATTTATTAAAATTTATCCATATCCAAAACTTGATACAGAATAGTTCTTGCTAATCGAAGGTACATAACAAACATTCTACAAAACATAAATTTAAATCACTAGACTATTGAAGTTCCATAGAATCTTGTACAATCGCAGCGATGCTTGTACTATTTCCAATCTTCAATATCATCTCGTTCCCTACGAGTTCCTTCCTATCCTTCAATAGCTGCACATCAAAATTATGTGAGCACAAGATCCGGTAACCATTACCAAATCAAGGATAGAGGTGATTAAATTTATCTCAATAACAAACATACCTATGGCGTTTCTCGGGCGCCTACGTTGAATCATCCCATTTTCAAGGTCTTCCTTGTACTTGGGGCAATTAGGTCGGATGTGTCCTTTTTCACCGCAGTGAAAGCACTCCGAGTTGGGAGTTGAAGACTTGTAAGTTTTCTCCCTTGAGACACTCCCATTAGCACCTCCTACTCCCTCGCTCTTGATTGACGTATCTTTGGTAAATTTGCCTTTACCTTTGTTGATCTTTTTGCTCTTCTTATGGATAGCAAGGACCTCATGGTCCCTACTCTTGCCCATATCAACTTCAGCCGTTTTGAGAGCGTTGTGAAGCTCCTCAAGACTCACCCCTTTTTCACGCACATGATAGTGCATCACAAAATCCTTAAAGGACGGGGCTAGAGAGCCAAGAATTAGATCTTCGGCAATGTCCACTGGCATTGGAGAAAAGAGCTTCGACAACTTCTCAAGGTATCCTTGCATCGTGAGAAAATGCATGGATACCGATGTTCCCTCCGCCATATGGCACCTTGTGAGTGCGATGGTGGTCTTATAGCGCTCCTTTCGGGCACTATCCATGAACATCTTGGTTAGAGCCTCCATGGTCTTCTTGGGTTTTGAATCCAAGTATTTCGCTTGAAGCGAGTCACCCATGGATGCTAGTATAAGACCGTGAACTTGGTTCTCTTGGTGTTCCCACTTGGCTATCGCCTCTTTCTCTTTATCGGTTGCCTTCTCATTTAATTTTGGGATTTCACCATCCAAAATATGAGATAGTTTTTCAAACCTCAACACGATATTAAGATTGAGTTGCCATTTCATGAAGTTTGAGCCATCATTTTGCAAAGGGTTCTTTTCGATCATAGATCGCACAATTGGTTGGATATTTGACATTTCTACAAAATAAATTATATAGGTTTTAATGCCAATTTTATGTTTTAATACATACATATATATATCGAATATGATGTAAATACTGCAAATAAAATCTTGCCCGTAAATGCAGTAATCCATGATCCCATCAATTGTAATATAGACTAGCTAAGGGCTATCGAATACATTACAACATCAAGGTAAGAAAACATTTTCTAATCACAACCTTTTTGAATTTTAGCAACATTTAGCATCTTCAAACTTTTGTGACTCTTGTCGTTTTAATTATGAGGGAATGCGACCTATCCTCGTAAGAAAAACTTTTTCCCAAAACCGAGCGAGGGCTCTAGGTAATGTTAAGAAAACTTATTTTCATTTGATACGAGATATGTTTATCTATTGTATTCACAACTAAACATACTTGGGGTTCACTATGGTGAAACACACCTCATATATTTAATTGTGGCACAACAACAGACAACCTTTATATCTCCCACTATTCCCAAAGATAGAGGGAGCTATCTCCCGCTAAGGGCGAGCAGAGTATCCCTCGATCAATGACTGCTAGTGGATGAAATAAGAAGGAAAAATTAATCTTAATTTTTGTTGGACAATTTCATTTATCAACATGTGATTTTGAATTTTAGTTTATCATGCATATTAAAATTTATACACATCCTAACATTCACCATTCATCACATGCATAGCAGAAATTATAAAAACAAAAATTAAACATTCACACAATCCATATCGCGTGAGTTTATATGTTCCCTTTGATCCTTGATCTTCGATCCCTGATCCTCGATCCTCGACCAATGCGCTACAGCGGCGACTTCCTCTTGCACCGGAGATGTAGATTTTACAGAAAATAAACATGCTCCTCACATTCGATAAAACCGACTAGTGCAAGTCCTATGTAAAAACATCTCATATGCAAATGCAACTATCTAAAAGACGGAAATAGAGAGAATTTTGGCTTTTACATACATAAGCCCCTGTATAATAATAATTACATACATTTGTAGTGTCTGATTTGGAACATATAAACTCACAATCCTGCAAAGCAACTCAAGCATCCATGCACGCAATTGCTATAAACTATCAATCCTACTTTATCAAGCATCTAGAATGTCAAACAATTCTTTGAAAAACGTTTTGAAATCCATTAAAAACATTTTTCATGCATCCATAGTTCACAAATTAACTATGAACCGCTGTCCATCCAATTTCCAATGGAAAGATGAATCGCAGTTTTTCGGTTTTGTTGATTCTCTTACAAAATAATCGTTTATACTTAAAACGAAATTATTGCAAGTTAGACTTATGTCTAAATCATAATTCTAATAATTACATGTCATGTTTTAAACATTCAAAACATTTAAAACGAATTATTATAAAGAATTATTTCAACAAACATTTAAAGACCGAAAAAACCGGTAAAACGAATTGTTTAAATCCTAGATGGTAAACTAAATTTGTTTACAATCATAAATCATAAGAAAATTGAACCCTATGCTCTGATACCACTGTAGGATTTCATGTTTAATTATACATATATATTTTCGAAATTTTTATGTATAATAAGGATCAATTACAATTTTCTTTGATTTATTTCATGCATGCATCAGTTTGTTTTAACATCTAGTTTCAAAACTCTATTAAAACAAACAAGAGCTCCGAAATTCATACCTAGAAGTTCTCAAAAACTTCTTGAGGATTCGGAGACGTTGGGGATGCTTCTCGCCGCGCCGGATGCCTCCGAGTATTCACCAAACTCTAAACAAGATCGGAGAGAGTGAAGTTAGTCTCTCGATTTCCGATAGGGTTTAGAATCTAATTACTAACCCCTCTTTAATTCCCTTGAGAAGATGGTCTCTTAAGAACTAAAACTAAACTTAAGAATTAAGGGATTTTCGTGGAGAATTATGGAGAGAGAATTTTGCTCAAGAGAATAATGAATTAATTAAGGAGGTAATGAGATAACCTTGTATTTATAGGTTCTCTCCAAATTACCTATTCATGTGCAACCCCTTGCCCATGATCTCATGCAAAATTCCATCTAACCATCCATTATTTAATAATAAATAATATTAGCCACGAATTAAATCAATTATGGACCAATTCCATGCATGATCTAATTAATTCTTAAATTAATTCTGCATAAAACCGTCTGGACCGGTCGACCGTTACGAAGGTCCGGTCGACCGCTCGAACCCAATTTCGGTCGACCGTGCAAGATTCGGTCGACCGTTCTTAATGTAGAATATTTCATCACAATGTTCGGTCGACTGACCGATAGATTCGGTCGACCGTTCCGAACAGACGAAAATTCCCTGTTATCGGTCGAGACACGTCCGGTTGACCGTGCACCTTCGGTCGACCGTTATCCATTAACCGGTCGACCGTTTGCACAGTCTTGCAGACTTGTCAAATTTCGGTTTAACATCACATATGAATTTAATTTAGATTCTAATTATGTTATAATTACAACATAATTTTGATTTTGCTTGTTCACCCCATGTGTCATATTTTCTACATGAAACCCGACACATCCTATGAACTCAAAATCCCCATTTCTTGTTTCCCAGTTTTGTGGTGTGACCTATGGGAGGATCTAAACTAAGTTGACAGTGATATTAAGAGCTTAATATCACAAGCTATAAGCGGTATCTAGCTACACATTATAGCTCCCAATTAGTTAGATGTCTTAATTCCACTCGAACCAAAACCCGATCCACTTAGTGATGGAGTGCACCACTTGTGTCCGTCCCTTGCCTCATGATATTAAGAATACACACAAAGTAGTATTGTGTCATCTTTGTATTAGTATTCATTTCTTGATCTCTTTAAGCTAGTTATAAATATGTGACTTAACTCAAATCACATTGTGCACATTATAACTTTGCTTTATCAAGGGGCCCACTAATATCATCACTCAATTAAGAGGGGCAATGATAGTTTTTTGACTAACTATCTTCTCCAACAGAAGTTGTACTTAACCAACCAATGCCTTTACACTACACTTATCAATAGTTCAAGACACTGATCTAAGTAAATATTCCTTAAGTGATTAGATATAAGTCTCATATCAAAGGACCAAAGACACAGTAAAATATTAATGACACAGAAACACATTTCTATAATATTTTACTTATTAGGTCTATTCAGTATACAAAAGTAATATTTTCCTCTTTTGCATACCCGTGTCGTCACTCACTTGTAGAGCTACAATGATCTATGACCAACACGACAATCTTAACTCGGTAATTAATGTCCCATGTTAATTACCATGATTGCGAATATCTTTTTGTTTTATGCAAACCAATATCTTTCAGAGCTCTACAGTTAAGGACCAAGAGCCTCTTCCTTAACACTTCTAAAAGACGAATAACATAAACAAGGAACAAAATGATTTCTCATTCAATTCATAACAATTGACATTTAAAAGTAAAACTTTTAGAACACATTCCCTTCATTTCCTTCATTAAAAATAAGTATATGCAAAATTCTCTCTCTCTCTAACCACCCCAATTAATCCATCCGAAATTCCATAGTTAATTTGAGTTTTTGGAGAGTAAAATCTCAGGAAAGAAAAAGGGGGTTATTAGCTAGATTCTAAACCCGTTTGGAGATTGATTGGCAAACTCTTTTCTCTCCAACCTTGTTTAGAGTTTGGTGAACACTCGGAGGCAATCCACCGGGCGATTCGAACGGCAACGCGACTCCGGATCTTCAAGAGGTTTTAGAGAACCTCTAGGTATGATTCTCTTTGCAATTGTTTGTTTGTTCTAATGCATGTTAAATAATTAGGACAAACAAATGCATGTCTATATGAAAATCGAAGAAAATATGAATGTTTCGATCCTATATGTTTATAAAATTTTGAAAAATATATACATATAATAGGGCACAAAATCCAACAGTGGTATCAGAGCTTTTGATTCATATTATCTTTGATTTAGACTATAAAATCAATCTAGGCTACCATCTAGAATCAAAACAATTTGGTTTTATGTCTTTTTCGAGTTTTTCGATGTTTTGTTGATAAAATTCTAATAAATTCGTTTTGATGGTTTTATATGTTTTAAAACATCATACATGATTGTTAGAATTGAAATTTAGATATTTGTCTAATTTATAGAATTTTCTTTTTATTTTAAATGATTATTTTATAAAGGAATCAACAAAACCAAAAAGGACTAATGTTCATCTTTCCTTTTGGAAATTGGATGAACAGCGGTTCAAAATAATTAATTTTGAACTATGGATGCATGAAAAACATTTTAATGGATTTCAAATGATTTTTCTAGAATTGTTTGATTTTAGATGCTTGATAATCTAGATTAAATAGTTTAGATTGGACATGCGTGTATGCGTTGCTCGAGTTGTTTTTGCAGGAATTGTGAGTTTATATGTTCCAAATCAGCAACTATGAATGTATGTAATTATTATTATACAGGGGCTTATTTATATGTAAAGGCCAAATTCTCTTTTTCTATCTCTAGATAATTGCATTGCATTTGAGAGGTTTTTACATAGGACTTGCACTAGTCGGTTTTTATCGAATGTGAGGAGCATGTTTATTTTCTGTAAAATCTACGTCTCCGGTGCAAGAGGAAGTCGCCGCTGTAGCGCATCGATCAAGGATCGAGGATCAGGGATCGAGGATCAAGGATCAAATGGAACATATAAACTCACACGATGTGGATTGTGTGAATGGTTTAATTTTTTTTTAATTTCTGCTATGCATGTGATGAATGTGATTGAATGTTAGGATGTGTATGAATGATAATATGCATGATAACTAAAATTCCGAATCACATGTTAATAAATGAAATTGTCCAACAAAATTAAGAGTAATTTTCCTTCTTATTTCATCCACTAGCAGTCATTGATCGAGGGATACTCTGCTCGCCCTTAGCGGGAGATAGCTCCCTCCATCTTTGGGAATAGTGGGAGATATAATGGTTGTCTATTGTTGTGCCACGATTAAATATATGAGGTGTGTTTCACCCTAGTGAACCCCAAATGAAAATAAGTTTTCTTAACATTACCTAGAGCCCTCGCTCGGTTTTGGGAAAAAGTTTTTCTTACGAGGATGGGTCGCATTCCCTCATAATTAAAACGACAAGAATCACAAGAGTTTGAAGATGCTAATATTGCTAAAATTCAAAAAAGGTTGTGATTAGAAAGAGTTTTTCTTACCTTGATATTGTAATGTATTCGATAGCCCTTAGCTAGTCTATATTACAATTGATGGGATCTTGGATTACTGCATTTATGAGCAAAATTTTATTTGCAGTATTTACATTTATATTCGATATATATGTATGTAATTTAAAACATAAAATTGACATTAAAAACCTGTATAATTTATTTTGTAGAAATGTCTAATATCCAACCAATTGTGCGTTCTATGATCAAAAAGAATCCTTTGCAAAATGATGGCTCAAACTTCATGAAATGGCAACTCAATCTTAATATCGTGTTGAGGTTTGAAAAACTATCTCATATTTTGGATGGTGAAATCCCAAAATTGAATGAGAAGGCAACCGGTAATGAGAAAGAGGCGATAGCCAAGTGAGAAGACCAAGAGAACCAAGTTCACGGTCTAATGTTGGCATCCATGGGTGACTCGTTTCAAGCGAAATACTTGGATTCAAAACCCAAGAAGATCATGGAAGATTTAACAAAGATGTTCATGGATAGTGCCCGAAAGGGGCGCTATAAGACCATCATCGCACTCACAAGGTGCCACATGGCGGAGGGAACATCGGTATCCATGCATTTTCTCACGATGCAAGGATAACTTGAGAAATTGTCGAATCTCTCTTCTCCAATGCCCGAGGACATTGCTGAAGATCTGATTCTTGGCTCTCTAGCCCCGTCCTTTAAGGACTTTGTGATGCACTATCACGTGCGTGAAAAGGGGGTGAGTCTTGAGGAGCTTCACAACGCACTCAAAACTGCAGAAGTTCACATGGGCAAGGGTCGAGACAATCACGTCCTAGCCGTCCATGAGAGGAGCAAAACGATCAACAAAGGTAAAGGCAAATTTACCAAAGATACGTCAATCAAGAGCAAGGGAGTAGGAGGTGCTCATGGGAGTGCTTCAAGGGGGAAATCTTTCAAATCTGCAACTCCCAACACGGAGTGCTTTCACTGCGGTGAAAAGGGACACATCCGACTTAATTGTCCCAAGTATAAGGAAGACCTTGAAAATGGGATGATTGAACGTAGGCGCCCGATAAACGACGTAGGTATGTTTGTTATTGAGATAAATTTAATCACCTCTGTCCTTGATTTGGTAATAGTTACCGGATCTTGTGCTCACATAATTATGATGTGCAGCTATTAAAGGATAGGAAGGAACTCGTGGAGAACGAGATGATGTTGAAGATTGGAAATAGTACAAGCATCGCTGCGATTGTACAAGATTCTATGGAACTTCAATAGTCTAGTGATTTAAATTTATGCTTTGAAGAATGTTTGTTATATGCCTTCGATTAGCAAGAACATTTCTGTATCAAGTTTTAGATATAGATAAATTTTAATAAATATTTTAATTCTTGCTTGTCTATGTCGAAGAATGGAATTTTCTATGCAAATACATTCATATAGAATGGTTTCTATTTGCTTGAGATGAATAATAAACAAACTCAAACAAACAATAACAAAAGGAACTAAGATAACTCACGTGAATGATTGATTCTTGTAGCACTATCGGATTGGTCAAATAAATGACCAAGAGACCTTTCAAGAAGAAAGTAACGAAAACGAATAGATAATTGGATATGATACATTCTAATGTATATGGTCCGATAAGTACAAGTGCAAGAGACGGTTTAAGGTACCTCATTTTATTCACGGACAACTATAGTCATTATGGCTATATTTGTCTAATGGGAAACAAAAGTGAATTCTTTGACAAGTTCAAGGAATTCGAGGATGAAGTAGTGAACTGACTCAACAAGAATATCGAGTCTTTATGAAAGGTTCGCAGGGGTGAGTGCTTAGGATACCTAATTTGACTCATTCCTAAAGTAGGAACAAGATATTGCTCGACATGGTTCGATCAATAATAAGTCAATTTAAATTGCCTATTTACTTTTGGAATTATGCACTACAAATAATGACAAACTCACTAAATAATGTTCCATCCAAATCCGTAGAGAAGATGTCTTGTGAGCTATGGAGTTTAAAGACACCAAAGCTCGACTTTCTCAAGATTTGGGGTTGTGAGGTATACATCAAGAGATTGATGTCAACCAAACTTCAACCAAAAGCGGATAAGTGCTTCTTTATAGGTTGTCCTCGTGTGACAAGAGGATACTACTTTTGGTGTATCACCTCCAATCGAAAGATTATAGAGAGAGATATGATTTTTCTAGAATTTCTGGAAAAGAGAGAAAAGTAGTGGGAGTAGAGTAAAGCTTGAGGAAACTCAAGATACTCTACAAGATCATGACATGAATGATGACATTCAAAATCATGAAGGCCCAACCGAGATTCATTTGGTTAGTGGGGGCATGAGCAAGAGATTCTTACAAAAATTGTGAGAGAATCTCAATCATCCCCACCTAGTGTACGTTCGAGAGTCGAACATGAACCTGTTCCTCAAGAAATTGTGGGAGAAGTTCAAGAGACACGAGAATAACCAAAAGAATAGAGAAGGTTGACGAGGGAAAGGAAGAAACCCAATAAGTATGTGGGACTTCATGAGATCATGGTACTAGATACCAAATATCTCTCGACCTTCCAAGAAGCAATGGAAAGAAAAGACTCCAAACTATGGTGAAAAGTCATGGAATCCAAAGTAGAATCCATGTATGATAATCAAGTATGGAACTTGATTTGCCTTCCTCAAGAGAAAATATCATTTGGTATAAATGAGCTTTTAGGAGGAAGATGTAAGATCTAAATGCCCTAAATGTTAGTCTTAAGGGGGGGTTTATAGACTAATTTCTCACTACCAACTATTTGTGCAATAACAAGATAACCAATGAAAATAGTGAGATGAAAAAGGCAAACCAAACACCGGATGTATAGAGGTTTGGATCCAACCACCGGATCCTAGTCCTCTCTTACGAAATGCTCTTCCTTGAGCAACTTCGCGATCTTCACTAAATTGATCTTCTTTCCGGGCAAAGATCGAGCCTTTACAATTCAAGCTTGCGAACACCCTCGCCAAGCTTGGACCTCCTTCTCACAACCCGAGAAGAGCTTCACTCCGGAAGCTTGTACAACTCCTTTGTAGTAGACTTTGTGTAACCTACTCTTGAGCACTTGAATTGATGATGAATGCAATTGAATGATTGATCAAGAGAGTGGTTGAGAGCAATAAAGAGAGTAAGAGCACTTGGAAGTTTTTAGCACAATGAGAGCTTAGAGAATGGATTGGTAACCTTGTAAAGAAGATCTAAGCTCTATATATAAGCCTCTTAAGTTTTCTAGCCGTTTGAGAAAGATTTGATTGGGTTTTGTGCAAGATACACAAACCAGAGATTCAGGAAGCAATTCTGTCAAAGTTCGGTCGACCGGTAAGAATGAAACGGTCGACCGGTTACGTGAATAGTAGTCAAACGGTCAGACAAACGAGGAACGGTCGAACTAACTGGGAGGGAACTTAAGTGTAACGGTCGGACGAAACAAGGAAACGGTCGACCGATGTGAAGGTTCGGTAGAGACAAAGTGTGACCGGTCGAACCAAGGTGGTATCGACCAATAGCAGGAAGAATGCTACGAACGATCAATGGTCAAACGGTCGACCGGTTAATAAGATTTGTTCGACCGGTTAAGCTATGTATTTCGGGGTATGGTGAAAGTATGTGTATACGACCGTTGTATAATACGAGAAGTATAACGGTCACAAAAGAAGACAAAAATAGGAATCAACCGGTCGAACAGAAAAGGACTTTCGATCGACCGGTTTGCACTAAGGCACGTGTCTTCCAGTACGTATGAACAGTTGATCGGTCGACCAAAATACCTTAAGTTATTCTAATGAACCGGTCGAACCAGAACACAGTTTGGTCGACCGAAAGGGTTCAGAAAATAGTTTTTAGATTAAACGGTCGAACCAGATGGTTGACCGGTCGACCGGTTGAGTGCAGAATTCCTGGATATGGTTTGATTGATTTCTAAAGAAGTTTTGTATGGAATTTGAACGTTTAGTTCTACTTCTATGGAATCCTAAAGAGTCGTGATATGCAATGCATCAAGATTTAAGTGCTCAAGTTACATTTAAATCCTAATGACAATAATGTAAACCTATCTACTCTTCAACTTCATTTCTCGTTAAACTTGTCACCTGAAATGTTAGTACAACACAATATATGTGTATTGTGCAAGAGTGATATGAACGAATTACATGTGTTTAAGTTATATGTTGATTAATCATCAAAACGGATAAACAATCATTTGCCAAAAAGCCAACAATCTCCCCATTTTTGATGATGACAACTTATTAAATTAAATACATGTTATTTCAATGAATTTTACTCAATGCTCCCCCTATCTTATAGCTCCCCCTAGCTATATGGCATTCGTAAACCCAATAGACATGTATGAGTAGTATTACTCTCCCCCTTTGGCATAATCAAAAAGCTGAAAGAGAATATCCAACAACTAAAGCACAACCATTTGCCAAAACAACAATGAAGAAGTAGTAAAACATGCATTAAGAAAAGAAGGGTTCAAAATACAACACACGCAAACGAGACACCACACATCCAAAGCGAAAAAGAAATCATACAAGACACACACGACCAACCCACATTAAACCATTAAAACAAAACGACAACCAACTCAATGTCCAAAACGATCACGAAACATAGATGTGAGAGAATCAATGCCATGAAGCACCGAGTCGAACTTAGCGTCAAGTCGCTCAAGGTGCTGAGATGTCGAAGCTTCAAAACGATCAAGTCGTTGAGAAGTGGAAGCTTCAAACGCATCAAAACGATCCGAAAACTGATGAAAGGAATGATCCGGAGTGTAATCAGTATAAGCGGATCTCCACTGACTCTCCTGCCAAGCAGATTCGTCGCCTTCTCCCCAAGAACAGTGACCCTCCTGCTGAGATGGCTGGGGCATCCAACGAGGATCGGCAGGCACATCATCTTCATCTTCTTGCTCAGAATCTCCCTCAGAGGACGCTTGAATAGAAGATGAGGCAATGGTTTTCATTTTAGAGAGAGTGGTCTTACAGATTTGGTATTTGTATGTGGCCGATGGACAATCGGTAACACGAATTTTCAGAAGGTCAAAGAGAGCGGTGAGCAACATGGGATAAGGGAGATACCTCCCTTTCTTAAAGCGCATATGAAGGAAAATGAATAGAGGCCAATTAACCGGAATTTTATTGTAAATGCAATAAATACACACAAGCTCCGTATAAGAGACTTCATTATGATGACCATGTTTAGGTAGCAAATTGAATGATACGATATAAGCCAAGATGCGAGCAAAAGGATGCATCAAGGAGGAGTTGTGAATAATATAACCATTTTTGGAAGGAGGTGGAAATGCATATAATTCAACAACCATATCATCATGAGAAATATTTTCTAGTACACTAAGAGGATGATCAACATATAAATGAACACCCGAGAACTCTAAGCCAAAAGCTTCAGCAAGAGTTCCGGGGACAATTTCATATCTAAGACCATTGATCATGGTACGAGCAATATGGTGATTTGGTTCAAAACGAAGATTACAATAGAATTGTTGAACCAAAAACGGATAGTAAGGTTTTGAAGCTAAATGGGTGAGACAATGAGTAAGTCCATTTGCATCTAAGCACGATTTAAGAGAATAATCATGAAAATCCGCTACCTCAACAGCGCGGTTTGGAATAAAAGGAGCCGCCGAGAGCTTTTTCTCCCAATCGCTTTTGGCGAACTCGTCAATAGGATGGAAGGCAAGAGTTGGAGGCGCGGGCGGATGCCGGACATTTGGGGTAGTAGAGGAGCAATCGTGGGCCTTCTTGGTGCGTTTTTCGGTGGAAGTGGTGGAAGCATCCAAACGTTTCTTGCGGATAGCCATTTTCTTCCCGGTCATGGTGAATAACTCGAGTTTGGGGAAAAAAATGGGTGCAAAATGAAGAGGAGATGATGAGAAGTGATAAAATGCAAAAAGATTTGTGTTTTACCGCAGGAAAAACGCAAAGTCGAGGGAGGAAGGTGATGGGGAAGGCTTAGGGTTAGAGAGAGAAATGGGTAAAAGTGAAGACCATGTTTCGATTTAGCCCTAAATGCAGCAGAAAACGACAGTACCGGTCGACCGATCCAGCTTTCGGTCGACCGAAAGCTGGAAGAAAACTGTAAAAACTTAAGTCGACAAAACGAACGGTCGGACAGAAGCATATTTCGGTCGACCGGATCGAAGAACAAGGCAGACAGTCCCCTGCTATCAGTCGAACAAAACCTACCGGTCGACCGAACAAAATAACATCGGTCGCACGGAAGACACGAGCGGTCGAACGAAAACTCAAAGTCAAAAACTTAAGATCCCTGCTATCGGTTGAACAAAACCAACCGGTCGACCGAACAACAAAAAAACGGTCACACGGCGAACACATGCGGTCGAACAAAAACTCAAAGTTGAAAACTAAGGATCCCTGCTATCGGTTGAACAAAACGGACCGGTCGACCGATATATTGAAAACGGTCGCACGGACAACACTTGCGGTCGAACAACTACTCAAAGTCGAAACTCAGGATCCCTGCTATCGGTTGAACAAAACGGACCGGTCGACCGAACTCAGGAAATCGGTTGAACAAACAGAATTCGGTCAAGAAACAACTCAGCACCGGTCGAACGAAATCTCAGTTCGGTCGACCGATGGAACAGTAAAAACCAGAACAAAGCTTTAAAAAACAAGAGACACTAGAACCAAATATAGTCAAATGGGCTCAAGTAAAACGTACTCAAATGTCATTTAGGGTACACATGCCAAGATTGAGTCTAATGAGATTGAATTGATCAACATTTAAGGGTTTGGTGAATATATCCGCTAATTGATCATTTGTGGGAACAAATATAAGTTTAATGTCTTCTTTATTTGCATGATCTCTAAGAAAATGATGTCTAACTTCTATATGCTTAGTTCTTTAATGCAAGATAGGATTTTTGGAAAGGTTGATAGCACTTGTATTATCACAATAAATTGGTGTAATTTGAAACTCAAGTTGCAAGTCCTTGAGGGTTTGCCTCATCCAAAGGACTTGTGCACAAGCACAACCGGCAGCGATATATTTAGCCTCGGTTGTTGATAATGCAACACTATTTTGTTTCTTACTAAACCATGAGAGAAGAGATTTACCCAAAAATTGAAAAGTGCCACTAGTACTCTTACGATCTAAAATACAACCGACATAGTCGGCGTCGCTATAGGCAACAAGATCGAAAGTCCTAGTCTTAGGGTAGAAAAGTCCAAAATCAAAAGTGCCTTTTAGATAACGAAAAATTCTTTTTAATGCATTCAAATGAGTTTCTTTTGGACATGCTTGAAAACGTGCACATAAACATACAGCAAACATAATATCGGGACGACTTGCAGTAAGATAGAGTAAAGAACCGATCATACCACGATAAGGTGTCCACATCTTTGCCATTTTCGTCTTTGTCCAATTTTACGCTTGTACTCATAGGTGTCTTTTGAGGTTTGCTAGTTTCAAGCTCAAAGCGTTTGAGAAGTTCCTTTGTGTACTTTGCTTGATGTATGAAATTTCCCTCTTGAGTTTGCTTTATTTGGAGTCCGAGAAAGAAATTTAGCTCACCAATAAGGCTCATCTCGAACTCTCCCTGCATAGACTTAGAAAATTCTTCGCATAGACGCGGGTTACTTGCACCAAAGATAATGTCGTCAACATATATTTGTACCACTAATAAATCATGATTAAGAGTTTTAACAAATAAAGTGGTATCTACTTTACCCATTTTGAATCCTTTATTAATCAAGAAGTTCTTCAACCTCTCATACCAAGCTCTAGGAGCTTGTTTGAGACCATAAAGAGCCTTCTTGAGTTTAAATACATGGTTCGGATAAGATTCATTAATAAAACCGGGGGGTTGAGCAACATAAACTTCTTCAGAAATAATTCCATTTAGGAAAGCACATTTAACATCCATTTGAAAAAGTTTAATGTCCATAAAAGAGGCATAAGCTAAAAGCATACGAATAGCTTCCATACGAGCCACGGGAGCATAAGTTTCATCAAAGTCTATTCCCTCCTCTTGGCGGTAGCCTTGAGCAACGAGTCTAGCTTTGTTTCTAACTACATTCCCATCCTCATCAAGTTTATTTCGGAAGATCCATTTAGTTCCAATAACGGTTTGATTAATGGGTTTTTCAACAAGTTCCCAAACGTCATTTCGAACGAATTGGTTTAACTCTTCATACATAGCCATTAACCGAAATTCATCATTACAAGCTTCGTCTACTTTCTTAGGTTCTAATTTAGATATGAAAGCATAAGAATCACAAACTACATGAGCCTTTGATCGTGTTGTCACACCTTGAGAAACATCTCCAATCACAAGGTCCTTTGGATGTTCCTTTCTATAGGTCCAATCTTTGGGAAGCTCCTCTTTGTTTTCTTGTGGAAAACTTGGAGGATCTTGATGTGGCTCATGGGAGACATCTTGAGATGATACATGTCTAATTATATCCATATAGTCATCATCAAGAGAGGAATTATCTACACAGGCCAACTCATCAAAGTTAACGTGTAGAGACTCCTCGACACAAAAGGTTTGTTTGTTATAGACTCTATATGCTTTGCTCTTATCGGAATATCCTAAAAAGATGGCCTCATCGGATTTTGCATCAAATTTTTCCAAGTTATCTTTAGTGTTGAGGACAAAACATTTTGACCCAAAAGCTTTAAAGTAAGAGATTTTTGGAATACGTTTGTGCCACAATTCAAAAGGTGTTTTCTTCAAAATAGGTCTTATAAGAACACGGTTTAACACATAACAAGAAGTATTTACGGCTTCACACCAAAAATATTTTGGAAGCCCTTTTTCCATAAGCATGGTTCTTGCCATCTCTTGAAGAGTTCTATTTTTCCTTTCAACTACCCCATTTTGTTGGGGAGTGCGAGGAAAAGAAAAATTATGTTTAATCCCTTGTTTTTCACAAAACTTTTGAAATAGCTCATTTTCAAATTCTCCTCCATGATCGCTACGGATAGTAATGATATGTAAATCTTTTTCTCTTTGAACACGTTTGCAAAAGCTTTTAAATCTTTCAAATGCATCATATTTATTAGCCAAAAACAAAACCCATGTAAATCGTGAAAAATCATCGACAATCACAAAAGCATATCTTTTACCACCTAAACTAACGGTTCTTGAAGGACCAAAAAGATCTAGATGTAAAAGCTCAAGAGATTTTGAAGTTGACACAACATTTAAAGATTTGAAAGACGATTTAAATTGTTTTCCAAATTGACATGCATCACAAAGTTTATCCTTTTTTAAATCAATTTTAGGAAGTCCTCTAACTAATTCAAGTTTGGATAATTTGTGTAATTGTGACATACTAATATGTCCCAATCGGTTATGCCATAACCAAGCTTCGTCATTTGAGGCAACTAAACAAGTCTCTAAGGCTAGATTGCTAATGACATCAACAAACACAATATAAATATTATGAGATCTACAACCTTTAAATATAGTTTTCATGTTATGTTTTGAGACAATATAGCAATTTGAATTGTCAAAGATAACCATATAATTTTTATCCGCTAGTTGACTAACACTTAGCAAATTGTGTTTTAGCCCTTCTACTAACAAAACATTTTCAATATGAGTAGAGGAATTGCCAACATTACCAATGCCGACAATTTGACCTTTAGCGTTGTCTCCAAATGTGACGGTTCCTCCCTTCTTTGGCTTTAGATTTGATAGAACTTGAGAGTCTCCCGTCATGTGCCTTGAGCACCCACTATCGAGTATCCACTTGCCCTTTCTCCTTGCTTTGATCTACATGCAAAGAGACAAGTGAAGACTTTGGTACCCAAATTTGTTTGGGTCCTTGAGGGTTAGCTTTTGGTACCCAAACTTGAGAGGTCTTAGGTACCCATACATTTGACAAACTTACTTTCTTAACATATGAATTGTTATGTTTAACAAAATAAGATGTAGCTTTCTTTTGTTTTCCACCCATGTACCCCAAACCATGCTTAGTCAAAGATTGAGTTTGGGTTCCTAGAAGCATGTCTAGCATTTTTCTACCCAACGTGAATTTCTCTAGATCTTTTGTAAGTTGTTCATTCTTGGCAATAAGATCTTTGTTGTTGTTACAATTACTAGTAGATTTCAGCATGTTTATCTCATTAGCAAGCAATTCATTCTCTTTAAGTAAGTTTTCATGTTTAGTAGATAAATCTAGATGCACTTTTCTTCCTAATTTGTTTTTATGACAAATCATCTCATATCTTTCAGCAAGTTCATGAAAAGCATCTAATAACTCATCATAGGAAGGGGTTTCTTGAATTGATACCTCATCGTCATCAATTTCCACCACTTGGGGTTGATTGCTTCTCTTTGGGGATGTAGCGGTGCTTGAATCCGAATCCTCATTTTGTGCCATAAAGCACATGTGTGCTTCTTCCTCTTGAGAGTATTCGGTGTCGGAGGATGTAGATGAGCTTGAATCATCCCAAGTGGCTTTAAAAGCCTTCTTTCCGTCTTTGTCATGGTGATCCCTTTTTTTGTGATCATCACGTTCTCGTCTTCTAGGTCTCTCTTCTTTATCTCTTCTAGGAGGCATATCTTCCCTAATTCTCCTCGGTCTCTCATCTCTTTCTCTTCTAGGAGGGAATCTTCTTGGTTCTCGTTGTTCACGATCTCTTGACTTAAGGAGTGGACAATCCTTCTTCATGTGCCCCGTCTTGTTGCATTCGTAGCACGTGAAAGTCCGGGATGATTCTCCTTTCCCTCTTGTGAACCTTCCTTTGGCGAGAAACTTCTTGAAGTTGCGGGTTAGAAATGCAACATCATCATCGGTGTCATCGTCTTCGATACTTTCCAAATCCGACGTTGCTTTGAGAGCAATTGTTTTCTCCTTTCTCCTTAACCCCTCTCGCTCCTTCTCCTTCTCTCTTCTTTCCTCCATTTGAATCTCATAAGCCATGAGGCTTCCTATGAGATCCTCCATCTTTAGCTTTGAGAGATCTTTGGCCTCCTCGATTGCCGTTGTCTTCTTCTCCCACTCCAATGTCAACGATCTAAGAAACTTCCGTACCCTGTAACTTTCAATCAAGACCTTACCAAGGTTTTTCAAGGAGTTAGTGATATGAGTAAAGCGAGTATGCATCTCGCTAATGGATTCGTTGGGTTTCATGGCAAACATTTCATATTTTTGCATATATGAATCTATCCTAGTTTCTTTCACGGATGATCGTCCTTCAAAATGACTTTCTAACATATGTCATGCCTCAAATGCAGAATCACAAGCATTAATTCTACCATATTCCTCTTCGGTTAATCCACACATGAGAATGTTCATTAATTTTGCATTCATTTGAACCATTGCTAGTTCATCATCACTCATGAGTTCAAACTCTTTGTTTTGAGTATATGGAATTTGAAAGAAAACCCATAGCTTAACATCATATGATTGAATGAAGATTATCATGCGTTTCTTCCAATAGGCATAATTGGTTCCATTAAAAAGTGGAGGTCTACCGGTGTGGAATCCCTCACGTTGTTGGGCCATTGCTACAAATGTTAATTTGTTTATATGCAATTAACAAGGCTCTGATACCAAATGTAGGATCTAAATGCCCTAAATGTTAGTCTTAAGGGGGGGTTTATAGACTAATTTCTCACTACCAACTATTTGTGCAATAACAAGATAACCAATGAAAATAGTGAGATGAAAAAGGCAAACCAAACACCGAATGTATAGAGGTTTGGATCCAACCACCGGATCCTAGTCCTCTCTTACGAAATGCTCTTCCTTGAGCAACTTCGCGATCTTCACTAAATTGATCTTCTTTCCGGGCAAAGATCGAGCCTTTACAATTCAAGCTTGCGAACACCCTCGCCAAGCTTGGACCTCCTTCTCACAACCCGAGAAGAGCTTCACTCCGGAAGCTTGTACAACTCCTTTGTAGTAGACTTTGTGTAACCTACTCTTGAGCACTTGAATTGATGATGAATGCAATTGAATGATTGATCAAGAGAGTGGTTGAGAGCAATAAAGAGAGTAAGAGCACTTGGAAGTTTTTAGCACAATGAGAGCTTAGAGAATGGATTGGTAACCTTGTAAAGAAGATCTAAGCTCTATATATAAGCCTCTTAAGTTTTCTAGCCGTTTGAGAAAGATTTGATTGGGTTTTGTGCAAGATACACAAACCAGAGATTCAGGAAGCAATTCTGTCAAAGTTCGGTCGACCGGTAAGAATGAAACGGTCGACCGGTTACGTGAATAGTAGTCAAACGGTCAGACAAACGAGGAACGGTCGAACTAACTGGGAGGGAACTTAAGCGTAACGGTCGGACGAAACAAGGAAACGGTCGACCGATGTGAAGGTTCGGTAGAGACAAAGTGTGACCGGTCGAACCAAGGTGGTATCGACCGATAGCAGGAAGAATGCTACGAACGATCAATGGTAAAACGGTCGATCGGTTAATAAGATTTGTTCGACCGGTTAAGCTATGTATTTCGGGGTATGGTGAAAGTATGTGTATACGACCGTTGTATAATACGACAAGTATAACGGTCACAAAAGAAGACAAAAATAGGAATCAACCGGTCGAACAGAAAAGGACTTTCGGTCGACCGGTTTGCACTAAGGCACGTGTCTTCCAGCACGTATGAACAGTTGATCGGTCGACCAAAATACCTTAAGTTATTCTAATGAACCGGTCGAACCAGAACACAGTTCGGTCGACCGAAAGGGTTCAGAAAATAGTTTTTAGATTAAACGATCGAACCAGATGGTCGACCGGTCGACCGGTTGAGTGCAGAATTCCTGGATATGGTTTGATTGATTTCTAAAGAAGTTTTGTATGGAATTTGAACGTTTAGTTCTACTTCTATGGAATCCTAAAGAGTCGTGATATGCAATGCATCAAGATTTAAGTGCTCAAGTTACATTTAAATCCTAATGACAATAATGTAAACCTATCTACTCTTCAACTTCATTTCTCGTTAAACTTGTCACCTGAAATGTTAGTACAACACAATATATGTGTATTGTGCAAGAGTGATATGAACGAATTACATGTGTTTAAGTTATATGTTGATTAATCATCAAAACGGATAAGCAATCATTTGCCAAAAAGCCAACAGAAGAAACACATGGATAGTAACTTGACAACCTACGAAGCAAACCTTGTAGTAAAAGTTATACTCAAATTCAAGAAATTGACTTTGATGAGATTTTTGAGAGGTTGTCATGTTAAAATCTATTCGGATTATGCTCACTATTACCGCATTTCACAATTGTGAGATATGGAAGATGGATATCAAAATGGCGTTCCTTAAACAGGAACTTGGAGGAGGATATATACATGGTACAACCTCAAGGTTTTGATGATCCAAATAGTAGCGAGAAGAAATGCAAGTTTCGAGAATCCATTTATGGATTGAAGCAAGCATCGAGGAGTTGGAACAAACGCTTTGACGAAGAGATGAAGAAGATTCACTTCATTCAAAGTAAAGGAAAACCTTGTTGATACAAGGAGATTAGTGGGAGCCATGTAGTACTTCTGATCTTATATGTCGATGACATATTGCACATGAGCGATCATATACCTTTGCATTAGCAAACGATAAATTTCATTGAAATCTGTATGTTCAATGAAAAGAAATGGATGAGGCTCAACACATCGTGAGAATCAAGATACATTGAGATACATCCCATAGATACATTGGCCTAAGTCAACGTGCATACATTGACAAGGTCTTGGAAAGGTTCAGGGTGAACAATTCCAATATAGACAATGTGCCAATAAATATGAGTATAAGTGTGCAACTCAAGGAATCTCAACGTGCTCAATCACGCAGAAACTTGGAGTACATGACGGTAGCCCTTATGCTTCGGCAAAAGGAAGGACCATGTACACAATGACTTGCACAAGACTTGAAATCTCGTATGCTCTAAGCGTGACAGGTAGTCACCAATCCGACACAAGTCCTAAGCATAGGATTGCGGTCAAGAATATTCTGAAGTACCTTAACCGGACTAAAGATAAGGTTCTTGTTTATGGAAGACAAAGGAGAAAAAAGCCGAGGGCTATTTTGATGCAATTCTTATAGGAATTCTTAACAATAGGAGGTTGGGATGATGATGCGTCATCATTATCGAAGGTGGAGGCATGAGCTAGTGTAGTTAGGAGTAATATCACTACGGCTAACTCAACCACCAACGAAAGACAAAATAAATAAATAGGTGGACACAACAGTAACACAACTGATCCATTCAACAAACCTTCATACCAAGCTAAGAGACGAAATATATTTCGAGTCCATGGATCCAAGGATCTATGTAGATTGGCTTGATAGGTGATTTGAGAAGGTTACCCTAGTTATTAATGTTTTATGCATTGAGAATGTATGTGAAAGAAAACTTTGATAACAAGTGGGAGATTGAAGGGAATGTGTTCTAAAAGTTTTATTTTTAAATGTCAATTACTATGAATTGAATGAGAAATCATTTTGTTCCTTGTTTATGTTATTCGTCTTTTAGAAGTGTTAAGGAAGATGCTCTTGGTCCTTAACCGTAGAGCTCTAAAAGATATTGGTTTACATAAAACAAAAGATATTCACAATCATGGTAATTAACATGGAACATTAATTACCGAGTTAAGATTGTCGTGTTGGTCATAGATCATTGTAGCTCTACAAGTGAGTGACAACACGGGTATGCAAAAGAGGAAAATATTACTTTTGTATACTGAATAGACCTAATAAGTAAAATATTATAGAAATGTGTTTCTGTGTCATTAATATTTTATTGTGTCCTTGGTCCTTTGATATGAGACTTATATCTGATCACTTAAGAAATACTTGATTAGGCTAGTGTCTTGAGCTATCGATAAGTGTAGTGTAAAGACATTGGTTGGTTAAGTATGACTTTTGTTGGAGAAGATACTTAGTCAAAAGATTATCATTGCCCCTCTTAATTGAGTAATGATATTAATGGGCCCCTTGATAAAGCAAAGTTATAATGTGCACAATGTGATTTGAGTTAAGTCACATATTTATAACTAGCTTAAAGAGATCAAGAAATGAATACTAATACAAAGATGACACAATACTACTTTGTGTGTATTCTTAATATCATGAGGCAAGGGACGGACACAAGTGGTGCACTCCAACACTAATTGGATCGGGTTTTGGTTCGAGCTGAATTAAGACATCTAGCTAATTGGGAACTATAATGTGTAGCTAGATACCGCTTATAGTTTGTGATGTTAAGCTATTAATATCACTGCCAATTTAGCTTAGATCCTCCCATAGGTCACACCATAAAACTGGGAAACAAGAAGGTGATTTTATGTTCATATGATGTATCGAGTTTCGTATACATGTGTTGAATGGATAAAATCATTATGTCATGAAAATGACATATTTAGAATCATGAATTTATATATGAGATGTAAATATATCATGGGGTGTGATTGTTTGATATTACATATGATGATATATTGCATAGAATATATAAATTAGCTATAACCCCAAAGATCGAATTTTGTTGGGAATTAATTCAAAATTCGATAAGGCAAATTAATTAATTAAATTTGCTAAAACCCCAAATACGAATTTTGTTGAGAATTAAACCAAAATTCGATAAAGGCAAATTAATTAAATTTCCTAAAACAAAACAAAAAACGAATTTTGTTGGGAATTAATCCAAAATTCGATAAATGCAAATTAATTAAGGAATTATTGATCATGGTTTTGACTTGGTCAATTATGATTATATTTGGATGTGGATTAATAAATTTAATATTGGGAATTGGTCTGAAGAGAGAAAAACATGGAAGAATGGGTCAATGCATGACCCATGATGTGGAAATTAAAGGAGCCTATAAATAGGCCTAATTTCCTTCATTAAAAATAAGTATATGCAAAATTCTCTCTCTCTCTAACCACCCCAATTAATCCATCCGAAATTCCATAGTTAATTTGAGTTTTTGGAGAGTAAAATCTCAGGAAAGAAAAATGGGGTTATTAGCTAGATTCTAAACCCGTTTGGAGATTGATTGACTAGCTCTTTTCTCTCCAACCTTGTTTAGAGTTTGGTGAACACTCGGAGGCAATCCACCGGGCGATTCGAACGGCAACGCGACTCCGGATCTTCAAGAGGTTTTAGAGAACCTCTAGGTATGATTCTCTTTGCAATTGTTTGTTTGTTCTAATGCATGTTAAATAATTAGGACAAACAAATGCATGTCTATATGAAAATCGAAGAAAATATGAATGTTTCGATCCTATATGTTTATAAAATTTTGAAAAATATATACATATAATAGGGCACGAAATCCAACAGAAACTACGAGGGCAACCTAGCATTTCTAGTTATCAATCGGTCGAACAATTCATACAACGGTCGAACTGTTCATTAAGCTCACTTAAGTTACCGGTCGGACACAAAACTAGAACGATCGACCGAAAAACCACAGACTCCTCCTCGACCCACCAGCATGTGCTCTACCGGTCGACCACTACAAGACATCGTTCGGAAAACAACACCGATCTACCGAAATCCAAAGCTACCTGATTTGTCAGGTGTCTTTCGCTGCCTTCGTCGCCGGGGAGGTCTCCGAACCCGGACGAGATCAAAAACTCACACCCACAAGCGTGAGCAAACAAGCAAACTATTGAACCGGCATACCTTCCAAGACGACGGAACTCGTCCGAGCCTCGCTCGCGCTACGCTGCCTCCGGAAGTCCTCCTCCCGTCCAACTCCGTGCGCCTCACTCCTGTGACGCCGCCGTCCACCTAGCTCGCCTCTGACGCAACCTCCTCCACCGGTGATCCAGCAACTTAGGGAAAAAGAGATGGGTGCTTGGTGAGAAGAAAAGAAGATGAAGAAGGAAGAAGAAGAAGATGTTGGTTGGGTTTTAAACCCACAACTTCCAACTCAAAGCAAGCCCAACCATGCCTCCCTCACCTCTCCATCACGTCACCCATGCCTCAAGCAACCCAACCAGCCCTCTCTCTCTCAAACCAACTCATACCTCCCCCTCTTAACACCTCAAAACTCCATTAGCCTAACAAAGGTTAAGGATATTACACTAACACCATTTAGATTGGCTGCAATTTTTAACCTAACCAACTACATAGTTTAACTGCCAAAGAGACATTTTAATTGCATTTTACTTCTTGTAAATTAAAAATGGTTTTCCTTCAATAAATAACACTAGTCTAAATGTAGAAATAAACTACTTTTGTTAAGCTAATTACTAATTGATAGTCAACACACACTGCATTATCTGAAATAGACATTTTCTCCCTGAGGCTTTGGTATATTTTCGATCTAATTACTAAAATGTCTATTTCAGATAATGCAGTATTTCAGATAAAGCTCGACTGCGGCAGGCAAGGGGCGCAACCCTCTGCAGAGACTTGCCTTGTCAAGATCAGGCCCTCTGTCCTCGAAGTAGAAAGGAAGATTGCAGTAGCTTGTATTGTATCTAGTTGTAAAAAGCAGCTCTTTCCTATTTTAATTTTTGTGGTAGCGAAATCATGGAATGTACTTCGTAATGAAGCTTCCCATCCTTCTGCTAACTTGAGGTTGTTAGAAACTAATTATCTTCTTGTAATACATGGATGAAGGCAGGAATGCTAAGATTGAACTACTTATTATTTATGCTAGTTTGATGTATTTCTGAATTGTGTTGGTTTTATTGAAAGTGATTTAAGTTTGGAAACTTTGAATGCTTCCATGTGATTTATTGGCTTGTGTTTCCATGCCCAGTGTATGCAGATCGATGTAGCATGCTGAGTCAAAATTGCTTTGTTTCTCTTGAGATAAATGTTAGATTAACTTTTGGAAGTGTGCATGGTTCCTGCCATTTTTCCACCTCAAGTGTCGTAGGGAGAAAATATGAATTTGAAAAGACAAGATCTTCACAATATCCATGAGAAGGGAATTTCTTTTTACCCTTTGAATGAGATTCAATCGTACTAATACCATCCAATTAAAGAGATTATCATGAGTACCTTTTAATTCCAAATCTTTGGTCACAAAGTGTAACTCAATTGAAGGCACAAAGGGAATTCACCCTTCTGAGAACCAATTACCTTTCTTGAACAATAACAGTAGTAACTTCAATTCAAGTAGAGATATAAAATCACTTGGGGAATAGGCAAAAGCATCTTAATACATTTTTCCGTTGGAAAGTATCAACCATTTTTTTTTCTTCAGGAAAGGTGTGTCTGAGTAGTCCACATAAGCCACAAATTCTAACATAGATCACTCAGCAACTGCACATTCCAGAAAACATATCTAGCATCATAAGACAAGTGCAGAATATCGTAGATTACTCTTCAATCGCCCTTCTTTCTTTTTCTTCCATTTCTAAGCTCAACTTAACGATAAAAACTCAGTTTCTTGCATAAATGAATCAACCAGGAGGCCATTTCATCTGTCTGCCACCAAGTACATGCAAGTGGAGATGATACACAGACTGACCTGAAACCGGAAAGCTAGCATCAAACATCTGAACAATGTTAGTAGAAAGTAATTTTTACTGTAATGATTCATAATTATAAGAGCTTACAAGCTCCTGAACCATTGCTGATAATTATGCGAAATCCATCCAGGATTCCTTCGTTCTCGGCGACTACTTCAGCGGCAGACATAAGATGGCCTAAGATCATGCCGTGCCTTTCTTCAGCCTTCAGAATAAGGGTGAGTTTTAGAACTAAAAAGTAGCAGTTGAATTTGAACAAATAAATGTCAGACTAAAAGGTGTCACAAGAAGAAACAGAAAAACAAAAAAAATGGAGGCCGAAGAAAACGACTTAAATCGACATCAGCTAAGAAGAGTTGGAATTGAGAATGTGCAATGCATATGGGACTAATAGCAGTTGAAATCAAAAGGCCATCAGATATAATGAGTTCATCAAATTGATTCATTCAATTTTGGGTTTGAATGGTAACAAACTTAGATTCTTTATTGGAAGCCACTTTCAAATTCCAAAAGAATGTTCCTTCAAACGACTAGACGGAGATGTAAACAACACCTTCCCAAATTGTGTCAAACCATCTCTTAGTTTTGGTATGAGCAACACATCAAGAGTCTGTGGATTAATATCCCAGAAAGCTAGTACCTTGTCATCTTTGTAGACGACGTTGGAAGAGATCTCCGTCGATATAATTTTATCGAATCTGTAATAAATACATAGTGTATATTTAAAATATGAAGGTAGCTTGGGAGCTCAAGCTGATAATATACAAATGAATCACATAGTTGGGCCTTCATTAGCAGCATTAGCTGTGGCTGCTTTGGCAGAAGCCTACTCATTGGTAGTTGAGGCAGAGTGTTTGTTTTCCACCTAAAAATAAAAAATTGCAATTAAAATACATCCAACACTAGAAATAGCATTCAATATCCAACTTAACATGAAATACAAACCAACATCACAAATATAATTCAACAATTCATCTAACATACTAATATAAATATTATAATCATAAAAATACATATATACACTTAACCTACAAACACAAAAAGGTTCAAACCAGCACTTTTCTCACCTTCCTAAACCAGGAACATCCACTCTGTTGTGCATCCTGCAAATTCAACGACAAAAATTAGGATCAAAATTTGACCAACGAGTAAGATCTTAAGAAAAAATCCATTTTAAATGTATACTAATTGAATAGAAACACGAAATGACCAACAAAAGGCATGACATCACAAATAAAATCCAACATTCATATTGATACTCATTTAAACACCATAATCATTAAAAAAGAATCGAAAATAATATCAACTATCTACATCTAAGTTTTCACATTCAACTATCCACATCAAAACATCAAGATTTTTTATATGATTGATACATTAGAGTAATCAAATCAAACTAATACAAGTATATCCAACTAATCAAATACTTGAAGGAGAAATAATACAATCATTTGGTTTCAACTATATCTGAAGCTTTAAATGGCAGCATCAATATCATTTAAGAGATATACCAAGTTTAATATACCAAGATTAAAATTAGAAGCCAAAAAGGTTCCAAATAAGATAAACGACATTACCAGTCCATCAAGTAATATAAATTCTCACCCAAGTACACAAAACCCAAAAGCCACTAATATATCTCATCCGCTACATATTAGAAAAGAGACTAAAAGGAAAATAGTGACACATTTAAATTAATCAAGTCCACTTATCTAGTTACAAGAGTATAGATCAAGTCCAATAAATCTCCACAAAAAAGTGCACTACAACTATTCTTACAGATAAGTTGAAATGTGTAAAAGAGAATACGCTGAATGTGTAAAAGAGAATAAGCACATTATCGAAATCCACACTTTTTTTGTCTAACTGGAACTCATACCGTAACGTCCTCGAAAACAGTGGAAATTTAAATTTTAAAACTTAAGATTTAAACCAAAGAATGCGAGGACATTACTCAAATCACATCAAAATGTGCACCATTACATGGAAGTTTCAAAAGTATGATTACATCAAAAGACAAGAAGGACAATATACAAATAATCATAACAACTTAAAAAGTAAGACGAGAGGATCCGGTCCTAGTGCGCTCGTCCTCAGTCACCACTCACTCAATGTCACTCGGGACCTGAAATGTAAACATGAAACAATGTTTGAATTACCATAAGAAAATCCCGTATACCAAGTCCACTTACATGCATATGAATGTACAGTACAAGGAACATATCATACTACTACACATGACATATAATAATATAACATAAAGCCTTCCCCAACTAGGGTAATAAAGAATAATAATTCCACCAACAACATCAAGCCCCACACGGGTACCCATTACATCCACATACGGTCATACAGAGGTATGCTCACACAAGCTCAGCCATAGGCTACTCTCACAAGCAGATACCTTGCTCACACAAGCTCAGCCATAGGCTACTCTCACAAGCAGATACCTTGCTCACACAAGCTGACACATACATTGCTCACCTCCACCGCCATAAAGGCTGGGCAATTTCCTTGATTGTCATCAAGGCCGGTAGTCACTTCACCCCCACGAAGTTGCATAACCACGCCAAACATTGGAATCTGTGATCCCTTAGGTCCACCACATAAGGTATGAAATGCAACATTGTGCAAAAAACATAAAAGCAGTAAATCCAATCTGGGTACCAACGGTCGACCGAAAATAGCAACTTGGTCGACCGTTCGGAAGTTGAACCAAACAAGGGTTTGAACTGTAACTCGATCGGTCGAACAAACATATGTGCAAAACGGATGTACAAAGGTACATGAACATTCGACCGTTTTGCATGCTTGAAAATCATTAAATAAACACAGCAACGGTCGAATGGCAATGGGGTCTCATCCGATCGAAAATAATTGAGTCGTCCTACGTTCCACAAAATTATAACCGGTCGAACCGAAGACAAATTGGTCAAACACTAATTTAGTACACTTAAGTTAACGGTCGAACTTAGTTGTTAAGGCAGTCGACCATTTAGAAGGTCTACGCCTGGAACCAACTTAATTTAGGTGCAACCGGTTGAACGGTATAGGGATCCCATCCGACCGAAAATAATAGAATTTCTTTGCTCCCACTAATCATGCACAACCGGTCGACCACCAATAGGCATCGTTCGACCAGTGCGGGGTGAAACCTAACATTAACACTACAACCAGTCGACCAACAATAATATCGGTCGACCGTTCCTGTGTAGAACTCCTGGTGCACCTTATCACTGTCAAGGCCTCCGGCCTCCGACCTCCGACGATGAACCAAACTCCTCACACACCTTGTATGAGTTACTAAATTGAACTTGGCATACCTTATATGCTCGCCGAAACTCCCGAATGTTGTCGGCGATCAAGCACCGAGCTTCACGCCACCCACTTACACGAACTCCACCGGCCACGCCTTGCCGAACTCTTTCCTTACATGTTGTCCAGCTCTACCCACCTGCTTGAAAAAGAGAGAGAGAGATGAGTTTGAGGTAGTGAACGAGAAACGAGAGAGAAGAGTATTTGTTCCCTTTTAAACTGACAACCAAAACTCAACACCTCAACCCTCACACATCACATCTACCTCTTCTCCATGTCAAAAGAAATCCCTTAATCACCCATTAACCATTCAAAACATGCTTAATTTCCCTATTACGATTTAGGTCCTAACACAAACTCTTTTGAAAGGAAACAAACAACACAAGTATGATTCCTTTAGTACCCTAATTCTAATTTCAGGCAAACTAACAACTAACTATGACTGCAAAAAGATGAGACATAAGACTTTTGTTTGGCTTTCTCATCCTCTTCAAGTTCCATCAAAAAACAACTAACTAAAAGGGGAAAAGGTACATAATCATCAGTAAACCTAAAATATAGTACCATATGCCTAAAACTTATAATCATACCATCCACCACCAAATGAAACATTTAGATAGGCCTAAAACTTATAATCGTACCATTCATTTGAAACATGTTAACAACTATAGCATTGTTAAACCCTCTCCCCTCTCTCACACTCTCTCTCCTTCCTCACGACCCAACCCAAAACCCATTTAACCCAACCTCCTCCTGACATCGACGACAGTGAGAAAGATGGTGAGGAGATCCGACGAGCTTAGCGAGGACCGCACATAGGCACGGAGGGGATGGCGTCCCCTTCTCCGGCGAGCTCATTTCGAAGGTACGCCGCCCACCTCTTTGTTTTCGGGTTTCTCGGGTCGGATGAGTTTGTGGGAGAGACGATGGCGGAGGGACGACCGGGGTCGCGACTCCGGTGGCCGGAGATGAGAAGGAAAAGATCAAGAGGAGGATTGCGTGAATGGGGTTGTGCGATGCCGGTGGGGGCGTCGGAAGTGGGGCAGGCTGGCGTGGCCGGCGGTGGTCGGCTGAGGGGTGGCGACTAGGGTTTGGTGGCTGTGTTTTTGGTGTTGGGTGATTTGCATGAGATTCCTGGGTTTTGTTAATATTTGAGCTGAATTACTTAATTGGAATATTGGTAAGAAAACCTTGGATGTTAGAAGTATTTGGTTGAATAAGTTAGTCCAGGTTAATTGCATAATAAGTCCTGTGATTTAATGTATTTGGTTGGTTGAGAATTGGTTGGGTTAATAAATACTGAATTTTATAGTATTTGATTAAAGAAAACGTAATTGGAGAAATTGCTGGAACACCTTGAATATGATTATAATCGATTAAATAGTTGATGACTATATAAATTGCCTCGAAAACCCTAGATTTAGTTGTATTTGTCTAATTAAGTAGTAATTTGACTATTTGCTATTTTTCACTGAGTTTGTTAAAATTATGATTCGTATAGAAATTTTGGTAGAATTACACTTATACCCCTGCACTATCGATTGTGAGTTTAGAGCTATAATTTATTTGTGTTGCTCATATGATTTTAAAGTCTTGTTATGTTTATTGCTCAATAATTTGTGAGTGCTTTAGTGGAACTTATGCTATGAATTGTTGGGGTCGTGTGACCCATAAGTTTAGGGGTAAAATTGCATTTACCTTTATGTTTGAGAGAGAGAGGTGTTCGTGGAATCGGTTGTTCACCCATGTTGTGGTGAGTGGCCGTTGGAGCGTTGCTCACGGACTCAGACGTGTGGTCGTGTAGTGGGGATGACGCGTGAGGCATGTATGACTAGATATTAGGGTGTTCCCTTGTTGGGGCAGTCCAGGACGGTTTATCAGCGTTGTTACGAGTGACCGCTGGAGCCAAGCTCGTGGGCTCGGGCGTTGTGGTTGGATTCCCGGAGTCGGTTTTCCCCCTTTGTTGCTGCGGTTCTGAAGGGTCCACCCACGTTGTGGCGTGTGACCGTTAGGGAGAGTTGCTTACGGGCTCGGGCGTGTGGTTGACTTCCAATATCGGATGCGGAACTGGTCAGCTTACCAGCGTTGTGACGGGTGCCTGTTTGGGAGCGTTTCTCACGGGCTCGGGCGCGTGGTTCGAGTAGGCATTGCCTTGTGGGCTGGATGCGCGGTCTTGTCGAGGGTGCACGTTCGACCTGGCTGGGCGCATGGTCGCCTTGGGACGTGTGACAGTTCTGCCGTGAGAGCGGGTTGAGTGTTGCTTGGTGGATCGATGCGTGGTGGGGTTGAGGTGCACGCTCGGCTTCGCTGGACACGTGGTCGCCTTGAAACACGAGACCAGTGTGAGCCGTGAGGGACGGCTAGACCTTGTATGATGTTGGGTTGGGGTCCTGTACTGAGTCTTGATTTAAGACTCAGGCGTGACTTGTACTTGAGCAGGGGGACGCGATTGGCGGCTGAAGGTGGACTTGGGCTTGGGACGCGTGGACTGGATCAGTTGAGCTCAGTTGTCATGTATTTTCCTACTCCTTTTGGTAGCCATGTAATAGGAGTTCAGATATATTTGTATTTTTCTTCCGCACTTTACTCTGATCATGTAACTTGGTTATTTTTGTATCGAGACCTCGACTTGAAGATTTAGTTAATGTCTCTTTTTCGCTTGATTTTAATTGTATTGACTGCTATGTCCCGAGTACGGATTAGGGACGTTACAAGCATATATCAAACTTGCAGGTTTATATATTTTTCAAAAGAAACGACCCAACACGACGAGATAATTTTGAAGATGGCGTTGCTCTAATATTTTTCATTAAAAGATGAAATGCAAATTGAAACTGGTGTTGCTTAGAAGGAAAAGAAAGAAAAAAGCATATGATTGCTAAAATATAAATTCTTACCTCACCAATTAACAGATCTTCGGGAACAAAGAAATCACCAGTGCCTGACTAGAAAAACACATAACAACCTCCCTTTTTTATCACAGAAGAGTATAAACAACAAGAATATAGAAGAACTCACCTGAATCCAATTTGTCAAGTAATTTTCCTTCTGGAAAACCTTAACCTACAAACAAACAAAAAACACAGCCCAACCACTAAATTGAAGAATGAGACGCGTCGTGTACTTCTTTTGTCAAACAACCATACACTTGTGTTAGGAAATGACGTATAACAAGTGAAGCACATTTTGAATAGGATTGAACATGTTTCGGATTTGGATTGAGCCAAATAACGTGATGTCTCGATTTCTTCGTATTTTAAAACATCCTAAGGATTCATTCTAAAAAAAACACAACTGATTCGTCCAATAAAAAGTTAAATGTTACGATTTAGTGTAAGAGATCAATAAGTTGTGTAAAATCATATTGTTTTCAAGTCAATGTCTAATCATGTGATATGTGTCCCACTTATTTTTTTAACATTACACATAAATTGTCAAAACTAAGCATATAAACCACACAAAAAATTGAGTCAAAATGTTTTAACTTATGTCATCTATCGCATTAGTAATTATCAGGTCTACACATCACAAACAAGCCGCCAAATTCAATTTTTCTTCCAAACAACGATCACACAACTCAGAACCTAAACGACCAGAGACTCAACATTTAACCCCAAGCAAAATCAAATTAAGTGACTTAATGACCTCAAGAAACCAAATGGCAAAACAAGCATGAAAAAGAGAATCACAATATCAACGAGAAAATATTGAATCCACAAAAAATCAACAAATCAAGCAACCAATTGATCTCCTAAATCCACATGCCATAACTCATAAGCATCAAAATATAGTCAAACTACACCACCAAAAATCTTCTCAAGTCTCAATCAACTACATTATTCCCCAAACCCACGTGACAATATCATCAAAGCATAATAATACCCACTGCCGAATCTTTGAAAAACAAACATCACCACCAACAACAACAATAATAAGCCTTCTGTTCCAAACTAGGTAGTGTACAAAAAATAATAAAAAATCAAAATTTTAGGAAACTACTATTCGTCGCCAGAAAACTACTTAAATCGCCCCAAAAATTACCTTTTTGCCCTTAACAAATCAATTAATACTCATTTCATCCCGTATCTTTAAACAATGTATTTGACTCAATTTTACTCACATTCCTAGTACCAACACCACGAAAATGTCTGGCGAAACACCTGAATCCGGCTAGGTAACGGAGGCGGATTTTTTTTTCCGACTCGGGCGTCTTAGCCAGACGCCTCCACCAAGGTGAAGGCGTCTTAGCGAGGCGTCTCCACGATCACGCCTCCACGTTGGTGGAGGCGTGTTAGCCAGACGCCCGTATTTTTTAATAATAAAAAATAAAAAATAAATTCTTAAAATTATACGGTGTGTTATCTCAAATTATTTGAGGTTCTGTTGCAAGATTTTTGGTGGTAACGGGGTCAAATTACAATGAGTTTTTTTGCAAGTGATTAATTTTTCAAAAAATTTAAGATCCAAAATCCCCGGTGGTAAAACCTCCCGACTTACAAATACCACATCGACAGGTCCATTTTGAAATTGTTGGATCTGAATTTTTTTTGAATTTTCATCAATTGCAAAAACTCGTCGTAAGGTGATGTCGGACGGTCGACCGTTTGCTTCTCGGTCTACCGAACATGTTCCATGCGGATGACCGAGTTTCCATCGGTCCACCGTGATCGTAAATACAGTAAGTTTTTTATCTTCCTAGAATCATTGTGTCGGTTTACCGATCTCTACCCGGTTATCCGAATATTTATTCTCAGTAGCTTCGACATTTCTCTGGAAATCTCTATTCGGTGTACCGAAAGGGTATCGGTCATCCGAATATAGTAATTATTAACTTATTAATTAATTAATTTAGTAATTATCTAAATTTATAATCAATTATCTTTTTAATAAAAATAATAATAAAAAATTGCGGGCGTCTGTGTAAAACGCCCAGCGTAGGAGAGAGGCGTCTGGCTAAGCCGCCCAGCGTAGGAGAGAGGCGTCTTAGCCAGACACCCGTCCCATGGGCGGGGCGTCTGTGTAAAACGCCGCCTCCTAGGGGGAGGCGTCTTACCCAGACGCCCCTCTCCTACGCTGGGCGGCTCCGCCAGACGCCCGCAATTTTTTATTATTTATTATTATTTTTTTATTAAAAAGATGTTGGATATTTTACCAGATTCGAGTACACCGGGGCGTCTGTTGGCTCATTACTGACCTCCAAAACATTATTTTTTATGAATATAAGAGGAAGATGAAGAGAGATGTGTGATAGGAGGGTAAAATGTCGCGTTATAGCAGTAGAAATGAGAGAAGGGCAAAATGGTAATCCATTGGGGTGATTTAAGTAGTTTTAGGGCGACGAATAGCAATTCAGAAATTTTAACCTCAAAATGTCTGTGCCAACACCAAGTGAAACAAAAATGTCATATTACACTAAACCTATTTCAAATGGAGAAAGTTATATCACGAGTGTGAGACAAAAATAGATAGATAACACATGTATTCTTGCTTCACTGCCGAAAAATCGGTCTACCGCATCGTCCCTAGCACGTTGGATGTTAGCAAACTGACGTGGTATACCCTTTACCACGTTGTATATGAGAAAATTGACGTGGCTAGGTTCATTGTTTAACATCCTACCACGTCGGTCTTATAATCCGACGTGGTAAAGGGTATTTTCATTTTTATTAATCACATGTAACAATTTTTTTGTGTTGGATCATCAATGCGTGCAATGATATTTTGCACAATTAATGACATCCCTGCATATGGAAATCTTTCTGGCTATTATGTGAAAGGACACGAAACGTGTCTTATTTGTGAAGAAAACACGTGTTCTTTGCATCTTGTGCATGACAGCAAGACAATATATTTTGGTCATCGCAAATATCTTCCTATGAGTCATCCGTACCATAAAATGAAAATAACATTTAATGGAAAGTGAGAATTTGAAAGAAAAAAACTACAGAAATCAGTATAAGATAAGTTCTTGAGCGAGTGAAGAACACCCAATGTGAATTCAGCAAGTCTTACAAACGTAGTAATGATAAGTGTAGTTGGGAAAAAAATCTATTTTTTTAACCTTCCTTATTGGGAGACCTTAGAAGTCAGACATTGTATTGATGTGATGCATGTCTAAAAAATGTTTGTGAAAGTTTGTTAGGAACTCTTCTGAGCATACCAGGTAAGACTAAAGATGGATATAATACCAGACTTGATCTACATGAACCTGGTATTCGAGCAAAACTAGCACCAGAGAGTAAGGGTACTCGTAAGTATTTACCACCAGCTTGTTACACTTTGTCCAGAAAGGAGAAATTAGCTTTGTATAACTGTTTACATGATATCAAAGTGCCACAGGGGTATTCTTCAAATATTAGTACTCTTGTTTCAATAAAAGATTTGAAACTACTTGGTTTGAAGTCTCATGATTCTCATGTGCTGATGCAGCAGTTGTTACATGTTGCTTTTTAGATCGATATTCCCGAAACACGTTAGACATGCTATTATCAAATTTTGTTTATTCTTCAACAAGATTTGCAACAAAGTAATTGATCCAAAGTATTTAGATAAGTTACAAAATGAAGTGGTTGTTACGATATGTCAGTTGGAGATGTACTTTCGCCCTTCTTTTTTGACATTATGGTTCATTTCGTGGTTCATCTGGTTAGAGAAGTTAAGCTACTTGGTCCAGTATTTTTGAGGTGGATGTATCCTTTTGAGCGTTATATGGGTGAGTTGAAAGATTATTGTAACAATCGACGAAGACTAGATGCGAGCATTGTTGAAGGTTACATATATCAAGAGGTAATTGAGTTTCGTAATGAGTACTTAACTCATACAAAGAGTGTAGGACTTCCTAACAACCGACATGAAGATAGGATTGGAGGGAAAGGTACACATGGTACGAAGATGATCAGTCCAAAAGGTGAGGATCTCTTGAAAGCGTATTTATATGTGTTGTGCAAATCTGATGAAGTCCAACCTTATTTGGATGAGCACATGACCAAAGTAAAGGAAAAATATCCTACGTGGACTGATCAACAAGTAATTAATTCCCACAATAAAACTTTCATTGATTGGTTCAAGGAAACTGTGTACAACTATGATGTTTCTGAAAATTTGAAGTGGTTGGCATACATACCTAATCCTATAGTGACATCTTATAATGGCTATGATATCAATGACTTTTCTTTCTATACCAAAATGAAAGATGACAAAAGCACAATGCAGAATAGTAGGGTCACTTTGGTAGTTGAATCGTTGCACATTTCTAGTTCGAAAGATAGAAATCTCATATATGCCAATATATCTTATTATGGTCAGATTGAAGAAATATGGGAGCTGAATTTTACTAAATTCAATGTTGCTGTATTTAAATGCAAGTGAGTGGACAATAAGAACGGTCTTCAAGTCGATGAGTTAGGGTTTACTTTGGTGAACCTTAAAAAAAGAAGGTTTTAAGGAAGATCCTTTCATTCTAGCATCTCAAGGAAAATAGATTTTCTATGTAACAAACCCGTGTGCTAATGAATCGTCGGTAGTTTTAGAAGGAAAATAGCAAATAGTTTCTCAAGAAGATGTTAATGAGATTGCAAAAACTCCCCCGTTTGCACAAGTACCTGAACTTAAATCCCTCGATGACGACAAAATTGTTGACAACTTACTTCTCTGAGATGATCGTCACGAAGAAATATGGATTGAGGATCCTATAAGCAAAAAATGAAAGCGTCGAAAATAATGGTTCAATTTCAAGTGAAGTTACTGTTGCAGATTCATATTGGGTTAAGCTTCAATTACTAGTAATAGTTGCTTGTTTGCCTATTGTAGTATTAATAGTCGCCTTTGTATGTTACTTATGAGCAGGATATGAATGTTATTTGATAGATATGAATTGTGATTATTTGTTGTGAATGTTTCTGGACTGAATAATTGCAGGGAATACAAGCATAAAATAAATAAAAAACAAATATGATAAAAATCAAAATAAATACCCTACAACGTCGGCTTTTGTACACAACCGACGTCGTGAGATAATTCAAACACTACCATGTCGGTTTTATTCTTGTCTGACATTATAAAGGGGTTGTATCACGTCGGTGTACAATTAAACCGATGTGGCAGTGTTCGAATTATTTTAATTGTTTTATAGAAATGTACCCTACCACGTCGGTTTTGTTAACAGACGTTGTAGGGTGTGAATTATTTTTTAAAAATAAATTATGGAGAGGTCTACCACGTCGGTGATATGTGGATTGAAACCGACGTGATAGGGAACACTATAACGTTGGTTGTTATACCGACATTGTAAGGTGTGAATTATTTTTAAGAAATAAATTAAGGAGGAGTCTACCACGTCGACGATATGTGGATTGAAACCGACGTGATAGGGAACATTATATCGGTTGTTATACAGACGTGTTAGGGTGTGAATTATTTTAAAAACAATAATAAGCAGAGATCTACCACGTCGGTCTTTTATGGGTTTAACTGACGTGATAGCGGACCCTATCAAGTCAGATTTGTGACCAGCGTGGTAGGGTCCCTCCTGTAACGTTCCCCACTTACCACGTCAGTCAAGGAAGACGGTCACCCCGATGTTGTACCCCTTGATATCCGACGTTATAGCCCTTTTTCCAGCAGTGCCTTCAGCTCAGTCAGTCTTATTGACTAAAAGAAAATAGAACCTTAGAAAATATATATTTAATCTTACCGAAGTAGTTTGGTCAAAATGATAAAAAGTCTAAGGAAAAACATCCCACCATAGGTGATCTTTCCTGATTTCACACTATCCTCCTGCATTAAGATATGTGAGCAAACTTAGAGAAAAAAGTATTGGCATAATCATTATGATTTTCAAGTAAAAGACTAGATCTAGGTAACCCACAGGATATGCATATTGCAAAATTCTTATAAGCATGTCGCATACAAAATTAGAAATTCAGAGGTTCTATATATCCTGATGAATGCTAACACAATGAGCAATGGTCTAAAATGTCAAGCTTCTTAGAAACAACATGGAAGATTTCATAACATGAAGATGGCATCACACGACAGGGACGACAGAGGATCAAACATTAAGGTAGGCAATATGCAATGGAAGATCAATCGGAAAGATGTCAGATGTGCGAACACATAAGATACAAATTGCACAAAAGGATTAGGGTTGCCACAACATCCAAGCCATGTATACACTTAAAATAAACAAAATGCACAATTTTTGTGGGTAAATTTGAATTAAAATCAATTATATCAGAGATTTTCCATAAAAAATAAAAAATGAAAACAAAAACAGATCAAAATCGAATACCACAACAAAATCAGCACAAACCACATCAAAATTGAAATTAAACCAAAAACACCTCAAATTGTAGCACGATGCTGCAAGTGCATTGGTTAGACTGAATGGCATCCCCAATAACTTGAAACGTCCATAACGCGTTCTGAACGACGTCTGCTGAATATCCTCATCCTTGATTCTTAGCTGATGATAGGCGGACCTCAAATCAATCTTAGAGAACACCTTTGCCATCTCCAACTGGTCAAATAAGTCATCGATTCTTGGTTGTGGGTACTGATTCTTGATCACGACCTTATTCAACATCCTGTAGTCGATGCACATCCACATTGAACCGTCCTTCTTCTTCACTAACAACACTGACACATCCCAAGGTGAAACACTAGGTCTGATGAAGCCATTTTCTAGCAACTCCTGCAATTGATTCTTCAATTTGGCCAATTCTACTAGAGCCATGTGATACTGTAATGCCCCCGATCTCACAGGTACACGGGGGAGTCCAAGTGATGTATTGATCAGAGTCTTTACGACGACAAAGGGAGATACAAAGGAATGATCGGAAAACAAACGAAAAGACATACAAATAAAAGCATACATGGATACACATGAACATGGCATCATACCAAAAGAGGAAAGTATCCATATATAGAAATAATCTCAGAATTCAATACATCAAGTTATGAGAGTAAATATAACAAAAAACGGAAGCAAAAAAACGAAACTAGAAACGACCGACGTGTCCCTCGTGTACAGAATCCTCCGAGGCATCTCTAGTCTGACCCCTGCCCGAAACCTAATTACCTGAGGCAAAAACAACAACAAATATGTGTGAGTTTTTAATAAGAAAACCTTGTATGCCTCCAGTCCAAAAATGGGAAAGGAAATCTAGCATGGAATCCATATGTGACACATGCAAACAATACGATGCCACAACTCTACATGGCTGCGCCTCTCGAGCCACTTCCGGCGTGACACCTCTACATAGGCATGCACGAACACTGGCATTTATGTTCTAACCCACAAGCGGGTAAGCCCAAAGAGTGAGCCACCGCTCAACACACAACGGTCTTCCAGATTTGACACCCCAACTCGTGGTAATAAACGTACATGATTTCATCACGAAGTCAGGCATGCCCATCCTATATCAATATGACAGTGATCACATCCAGGTTTTATCTTACGCTCGGCCTCTCTACATAGAGGTCTTTCCAATAGGCCCATTGGCCCCACAATCAATAGTGCCTAGAATTCATTAACATCATCATATGCACATGCAATCCACCTAATGAAACATATAACATATAGATATTCATAATAGTATCTAATGCAAAGACCATGCTATGAGCATCCATTAGAAACCCATATGCATCGTAACATCAATACTAACAATATGCATGTGCAACTACATGACAAGATGAGCAATAAAATCGTAGTTATAAAAAATGCTGAAGACATTGTAATAACAAAACATAGCTAGCTACGGGTCATGAAATTTTGGTCGGAGCTCATAAAAGGAAAAAATGTGCATGCACCACAAAAGGAAACGACCGATGACCAAGCATACACTGAGGTCAGCCAACCAGCCAACTCCGAGACTGTAACGTCACTAAAAACACATCTAACAACAAAAAAATTTAAACATACATCAAAGCACATAACTACATGTAACCGGGGAAATTACTCAAAAGATGATCAATATATATGGTGCACCATTACAATAGGTTTTAATATTTTACTACATCAAATGGGGAAATGACATAATAAAACATAACTATCGGATCTGGCTCAGTGTACTGTCATCGTCTGTCGCCACCCGAACAATACCTATAAAGGTCCTGAAAAGAAACCTAATAAAAATGCTTGAGTTTTCATAATGAAACTACATGATAAACATTCCCCCGATCCGGGGTGACAAGGTCGTGAGTCTCAACAAAGTACATCGGGTATTCGAGGATACCCACTGCAGGCACACGCGGTCTTACGGATAGTACGCGACACACCGACACTCACAGTTATACTAGCATGAGGGTTCGATGAGGGTCACACGTACTTCCGAGTCATTGATACATATATGATCATGTCGTCAACAATGCCACATCCGCCTGAGTTGTCACTCTGGTCAGTCATACTCGCCGAGTCATGCCACAACCAGGACGATCGTACCTGTCGGAACATCGTCGGTCGGTCATTCCCGTCGGAACATCGTCGGTCAGTCATTCCCGAAGGAACGTCGTTGGTCAGTAGTTACCGCAGGACCTTAGTCTGGGCGGTCATCTTTCTCCGTGGAGCAGTGCATTTACTAATGCAATGGGAACTATGGTCCCTTATGTCTACTACAATAGGGTGTCTCAATGCAATTTGATATAGCATGCCATACAAAAAATCATAAATACATAAGAGTAACTCATGCTCCAAAAGTTCTCATATGTAACCACTCGATGGTCCCTGGGCAAGTGCAACCTATGGACCCATCGTCACCTTCTGGCTCACGTACGAAGCGAGGACACGAGTTTATGAGGAAAAACTCTGACACAAGACTCCCACTGAAGCCTCGTCATCTTGTCGTAGCTCCATGCTGCACCCATAGTGTAGGATTTCATGTTTAATTGTACATATTTATTTTCGAAATTTTTATGCACAATAAGGATCAATTTACAATTTTCTATGATTTATTTCATGCATGCATCAATTTGTTTCAATAACTAGTTTCAAAACTTTATTAAAACAAATATGGGCTCCGAAATTCATACCTAGAAGTTCTCTAAAACTTCTTGAAGATTCGGAGACGTTGGGGATGCTCCTCGCTGCGCCGGATGCCTCCGAGTATTCACCAAACTCTAAACAAGATCGGAGAGAGGGAAGCTAGTCTCTCAATCTTCGATAGGGTTTAGAATCTAATTACTAACCCCACTTTAATTCTTTTGAGAAGATGATCCCTTAAGAACTAAAACTAAACTTAAGAATTAAGGAATTTTCGTGGAGAATTATGGGAAAAAAATTTGCATAAAAAATAATGAATGAATTAAGGAGGTAATGAGATAAACTTGTATTTATAAGCTCTCTCCAAATTACCTATTCATGTGCAACCCCTTGCCCATGATTTCATGCAAAATTCCATCTAACCATCCATTATTTAATAATAAATAATCTTAGCCACGAATTAAATCAATTATGGACCAATTCCATGCATGATCTAATTAATTCTTAAATTAATTCTGCATAAAACCGTCTGGACCGGTCGACCGTTTCAAGCTTCGGTCGACCGCTCGAACCATGTTTCGGTCGACCGTTCAATAACTCGGTCGACCGTTCATAACAGGAATTATTCCATCTCGATGTTCGGTCGACCGTTCGAACAGATGAAAATTCCCTGTTATCGGTCGAGACATGTCCGGTCGACCGTGCCCGATCGGTCGACCGTTTACTGCTAACCGGTCGACCGTTGGAGCACTGTTCTGCAGACTTGTCAAATTTCGGTTTAACCCCTACAAAATTGGACATTTCGGGATTAGTAGAAAATTCACAACTTATGTAACATATTATCCTATGCAATGATCAATCATTACACCCCATAATATTTACATCACATAAGAATTTAATTTAGATTCTGATTATGTTATTAATCACAACATAATTTTGATTTTGCTTGTTCACCCCATGTGTCATATTTTCTATATGAAACCCGACACATCCTATGAACTCAAAATCCCCATTTCTTGTTTCCCAGTTTTGCGGTGTGACCTATGGGAGGATTGATGCATTGCATACATTGCATCATATGTCTTTCATTTAGATTACTTTTATATCAATAAATGCTACTAAGGTATATGTTTAGTCGTATTTACAGAATACAGGGACCTGAATGCAAATTACCCGCATTCCGAGCATAAACGTGTGCAAAAGATTCATTTCTATCATAAAGACTGAATTCAAGTTTATCGGGTTTCAATTGGAAATGCATCCAAAGCATAAAAGCATTCAAGGAGCTAATCGCAAAAAGGTCAAGGGCTTAATTGCAAAATGCCAAGGACCTGATTGCAAAATAAAAGGACCAAGTTATTGTGTGGAGAAAGTCAAAAGAAAAATCAAATATAAATCTCCAACAATGGAAGGAATTAATCCGGAGCTCAAGACAATGGAAAGAATCAATCCAGACGCGCAAAGGAGGATCAAATAATACCATAAACGCGTGACAAAAATCCTGATTAAATCCGACCAACGTGTGAGGCGAATCCGCCGCACAATACACATGATGTGCGGCGATTCCGCCGCCCATTGGTCGATCTGTGTGTCCCAATTTCGTCCAGTTGTGTATGGACACGTGTACTATCCAATTCTATACCTAAGTCCCTTGTAGCAACTATAAATAGACCCGAGAACGATGTAAATAGGGTCCTTGGTTGTTGTTCTTATTTGTGTAACTTAGTTTTATTAATAAAATTCTGTTTCTTATTTCTTACTTTTTAGTTTTCTTTGTAATGTCTCAAGGATCCCTTCTTCTTCCTCCCTCCATGAGTTTCTAACTCTTTCCGAAGGGTGGAGGTGACGGATTTAGGGTTAGAGAAGATGAATGGATGTTATTATTCTAAGTTCGTGATTAGTATTTTGATTACTTGAGTTTATGTTAAATCATTTATCTTGTAATGCTTCATAACTAAACATGATTTATTATAAGTTTCTAAGTTCTCTAATCTAAACCTTAAATCTAAACCTCCACCAAACGGAATTCTCTTCTTATTTCTTGCTTTAGTTCTAATTGCTTTTGTTTCGTACTTTAGATAATTAAATCAAAAATACCAAAAACCCAACTTATTTCTTCTTCCCTTCTTCCCCTAATCGAAAATAACAAAAATAACGAAATCTCTCCCTCCTTGTGTTCGACCCGTACTTGCCACGTCTTCATAGACGCCGTGCACTTGCGGTATAAATTTTAATTCTTCAACAAGTTTTTGGCGCCGTTGCCGGGGAGGCGACGCAGATTTTGTTGTTTAAGTGTTTTCGATTTTATCCTGTTTATCTTGTGCGCAATCTAAGTATTTGGATTTGTGTTTCAGGGGACAACAGAGTGCGCGGAGAAATCCGGGCACATTTGGAGCTAAACGAGCGGCGAAATCGCCGCACCTGAAGAACAACTTGCGGCGAATTCGCCGCACCAGTAAGGCTTCTGGGCGTCATTTTTCTCTGGGGTCGTCTACATCGTGGATTGGTCGCATTGAGCTACTGGAAATGCCGAGAGCAGGCGGCGAACCTGTCTGAGCATTGCGGAGGTAACTTTTCTTGCCTTTCTCGTATAATCTAAATTTTCGAAAAGTTTCCTTTCGTAGAATTGCACGTGTTAGGGTCAAAAATTCCATAATTAGCAATAACTCAACTCTGACCTAAAAATTGGCAAAATTAGAAAGACCTTAGTGCATGCATCATATAATGTTTTGTTTGCATTATTCTTGCTAAATTATTGCAAATTATTTTTGTTGAAGAGTGCTGGAGACAAGGTACGTATCGCGGTTTTTAACGACTGCATTTAAGCATATAATTTAATTTGCATACAACCTTGCAATTGCCCCCATTAAAAAGACCATTGTTTGACTATCTTTGTTAGATCTAAGTTAAACTATCTTAAGGGCAACTCCATAGGAAAAGATACGGTGGGGATTTCATCACCCTTCTGTGGCCCACAAACGACAATCCTCAAGTGTCACCCAAGCCTAAAATTAAAATCAATTAGACATTGACCCCTAAGGACTCAGACTCAATTAAGGAGGAGATTGGTTTGACTTGCTATGACCTGAAGCTAATTGAATTCAATTTGGTGTCTAGAAAGTGTTTTTTGTGTTGACGAAAGTCTTCCAAGCGACGTGGTTGTCTAATTGGCACCGACTCTGTCGGAAGCGCCCCCACTAGCTATACACTAACTGGCCAACTTGGTTTGATTAGTGAGGGAGGTGAATCAAGCAAATCAATTCGACTCAACCAGTTAGGAGTCGTCTAGATCTAAGCGACACTAGGTCTAGGATTGTTTGAACCGTGCTTTCTTAGGAAACCTCTGACCGACCCTCTTATCTATCTTTAGAGTTAAGTTTCCCTTCTCCTCTGAGTCATCTTCTTCTCACCTACTTATACGTTCTAGTCTCCTCCCCTTTACATTATCTATTAGCATTTTAGGGTCGAGTCGAGAACTTGTGCTTGCTTAGCCTCATAAGGGTAAGAGTACTTGACTCAAGAGTGTTTTGATGGATGGTTACATGAGCAACCATCCATATCATTGTTGGGACCAGGACAATGCTTCCTGGTATTCTAAAACCTTGCAACCTGGGGTGGCTCAGACTAACACCCCATATGGTTGGGACAATCCTAATTATATGACTGAGCAATCTTTATATTGGGGTAACATGAGGGAGGCACCGACTGCTAGACCACAATCTAGTTATGTCGGATCATATGCTGGTCAACAAACTGAGACATTACAACAAACTTTTGCCTCCTTCATGCGTAGGACAGACAACATGAGTGCACCGGTGGCTCCAGTAGCCGTACCGTGCGACTGTTGTGGGTTGAGTGGTCATGTTATCAGGGAATGCCCTTATGTTCCCCCAGAGCCTGAGTATGAGCATACTTTTTCCCAAGACGCTCAAAATGACTATTACACATCCGCGTACAACCCGAGAGTGATGGATTCGTGGAGAAACAATTCCTATCCAAATTCTTATACTTCATTTTCACCTCAGTATCCTCCTCCCGAATACCCAGAATTCTACCAACTCCCCACGTCAAATCATTATTCTCAGCCCATCAACACCCAATCCCATAATTTCACAAGCTCAAACTTGGACCTCATAGTTAACCACGTACCTAATTCCTTGGAACAAACTTTCCTTACGTACATGGAATCCACTCAACGATCCGTACAAAATATAACATCGCATTTGAGTCAAATGATACAACAATTAGGTGAACGTAAGGAGAGTAACTTTTCGTGTCAACATGAGGATCCACCTTTTGATATCGAACCACCACCACATCCACAAATTCAAAGCACAATCTGTCAAAGCCAAACTCCTAGTCAGTCTGAAGGACTTGGGGTTTCAATTCACGATCACTTAGTGGAGGATTCGATACACATTGACCAATTTCATCATGAGTCGGCCCAGGATTGTGCCTTATCTTCGTGCCCCGTGGCCCTTGAACCACATGATCTTCATGTTGTGCCTCTTAAGGACTCACTTCCGGTGGAGCAAGAGCTCCCTAGCACCCTCAATTTCAAACAACCTGATGAGAGTTTGCCTCTCACTATCGTTCCTGATCATCTTGGAAATGATGGAACATCAAACGACTACAGTACTCATGAGGGTATTAGGAGTTCCTTGGAGGATACCTTGGGTATGAGACCCATTTTATGTTTACCTGTTGAGTCGGACTTGCCTAACGAGGCTCCTGACCTCGCTCCGACGCACCAGCCAGTTGGTTGGAGAGTTTGGATTGACGATCATAACTTCAGCACCGTAACGGGAGAAACTCTTCTTCCGTTGCCCCCTATTTCCCAAACTCTCGAGAGGTTCAAGCTCTTTCAGTTTGATCCTTTGTATGAGACGCCTTTGCGTCCAATTCATGAACCTCTCATTTCTTCTTGTGCTCTTTGTGAAGGGGGCCAACGCATGAATATTCTGGCCCCACGTGGTGTCATGTTCCCTTTTGAGGTCTTTTGACAAATGAAGATGGGAACTTATGTTTGTAAATAGTTATATTTGTATAACAATAAGTAAAATAAAAAATAAAAAAAATTTGTTTTTATCCCTTCTTTAGCATCTCACATGTTTTTGAGGGAATTCGGGTTTTTGTCTATCAACAGAGCCATGAACTTTCCTTTGTACTTCACGTTGGTGAGATCTTTCCTTTTTCATGCATAAATCCATGTAGTATCTTGCTCGCATACATTGAGGACAATGCATGATTTAGGTGTGGGGGGGTGTTTATATATGTACATATCTATCTATTTGATTTTCTGCTCTGCTTTATTTAAAAAAAAAAAATTCAATATTCTATGACATAGCTTAAGATTGAACTGCCAAAACCCGTGTACAAATTGCATTAAGTTTTTGTTCCTTATTATATAGTTCTGCTTGTAGAAATTATGACATAAATCTAAGTTCCAAAGAAATAACCCATGGCCCTTGTAAGACATGTATGCACTTAAATTGGATGAATCAAATCTTTGAAGTGGTTGATAAAAAGCAGAGGTTGAGGAAAATATACCGGGAAGTGTGGACTTCTAATAGCAATTAAGCCTTGAGGAAAATAAAAGTAAAATAAAATAAAAATAAAGTGAGGAAAACACATTTTGCAAAATGATTACAAAAGCCCAAGCCTTCGAGTCACTGGTCCGTAGGGGTATCTTGAAACCCGGTAACTTGAGTCTGCCAGCTCGGGATTATCGACCAAACTCGCTACACGAATGCAAAAAGGGTATAAGTGTTAAAAAGAAAAGCAAATGTGTTGAATCACGGAAAAAAAAATAAATAAATAAATACTTTAAGATACTCAAGGCCCAAAGCTAAAGGAATGATCCATGCCATGGTTGATCCAAATGATACTTCACCACCAAAGGAGGCGTGCAAAATAATTTATGTGATAACATGTGTAGAGGGGTTAGTGGTGTGAATGTTGGAGGAATAAAGACCAAGTCAAACTTTTTATAAGTTAGAACTGTATAATGAGCATGCGAGAACTTTAAGTGAGATGTACAAGGTTAAGACAGAAATATTAAGAGCTATTAATGGAGTGTTGAATTAAGACTTTGTGGGTGTGTCAACTGAAAACCCTCACGAGACAAAACTCGTCCTCTAAGGCAACTTGGAGGTTTAAAGGCTTGTTGCACATGCTAAGTGCAACCGTGATTCCTACGAAAGTGAGTTAGGATTTCCCTGTTTTCATTTCTTTTATATTTTGCTTTGCTAGGGACTAGCAAAATCTAGGTGTGGGGGTATTTGATGCATTGCATACATTGCATCATATGTCTTTCATTTAGATTACTTTTATATCAATAAATGCTACTAAGGTATATGTTTAGTCGTATTTACAGAATACAGGGACCTGAATGCAAATTACCCACATTCCGAGCATAAACGTGTGCAAAAGATTCATTTCTATCATAAAGACTGAATTCAAGTTTATCGGGTTTCAATTGGAAATGCATCCAAAGCATAAAAGCATTCAAGGAGCTAATCGCAAAAAGGTCAAGGGCTTAATTGCAAAATGCCAAGGACCTGATTGCAAAATAAAAGGACCAAGTTATTGTGTGGAGAAAGTCAAAAGAAAAATCAAATATAAATCTCCAACAATGGAAGGAATTAATCCGGAGCTCAAGACAATGGAAAGAATCAATCCAGACGCGCAAAGGAGGATCAAATAATACCATAAACGCGTGACAAAAATCCTGATTAAATCCGACCAACGTGTGAGGCGAATCCGCCGCACAATACACATGATGTGCGGCGATTCCGCCGCCCATTGGTCGATCTGTGTGTCCCAATTTCGTCCAGTTGTGTATGGACACGTGTACTATCCAATTCTATACCTAAGTCCCTTGTAGCAACTATAAATAGACCCGAGAACGATGTAAATAGGGTCCTTGGTTGTTGTTCTTATTTGTGTAACTTAGTTTTATTAATAAAATTCTGTTTCTTATTTCTTACTTTTTAGTTTTCTTTGTAATGTCTCAAGGACCCCTTCTTCTTCCTCCCTCCATGAGTTTCTAACTCTTTCCGAAGGGTGGAGGTGACGGATTTAGGGTTAGAGAAGATGAATGGATGTTATTATTCTAAGTTCGTGATTAGTATTTTGATTACTTGAGTTTATGTTAAATCATTTATCTTGTAATGCTTCATAACTAAACATGATTTATTATAAGTTTCTAAGTTCTCTAATCTAAACCTTAAATCTAAACCTCCACCAAACGGAATTCTCTTCTTATTTCTTGCTTTAGTTCTAATTGCTTTTGTTTCGTACTTTAGATAATTAAATCAAAAATACCAAAAACCCAACTTATTTCTTCTTCCCTTCTTCCCCTAATCGAAAATAACAAAAATAACGAAATCTCTCCCTCCTTGTGTTCGACCCGTACTTGCCACGTCTTCATAGACGCCGTGCACTTGCGGTATAAATTTTAATTCTTCAACATAAACTAAGTTGGCAGTGATATTAAGAGCTTAATATCACAAGCTATAAGCGGTATCTAGCTACACATTATAGCTCCCAATTACTTAGATGTCTTAATTCCACTTGAACCAAAACCCGATCCATTTAGTGATGGAGTGCACCACTTGTGTCCGTCCCTTGCCTCATGATATTAAGAATACACACAAAGTAGTATTGTGTCATCTTTGTATTAGTATTCATTTCTTGATCTCTTTAAGCTAGTTATAAATATGTGACTTAACTCAAATCACATTGCGCACATTATAACTTTGTTTTATCAAGGGGCCCACTAATATCATCACTCAATTAAGAGGGGCAATGACAATCTTTTGACTAACTATCTTCTCCAACGAAAGTTATACTTAACCAACTAATGTCTTTACACTACACTCATCGATAGCTCAAGACACTAGTCTAATTAAGAACTCCCTAAGCGATCTGATATAAGTCTCATATCAAAGGACCAAGGACACAGTAAAATATTAATGACACAGAAACACATTCCTATAATATTTTACTTGTTAGGTCAATTCGGTATACAAAAGTACTATTTTCCTCTTTTGTGTACCTGTGTTGTCACTCACTTGTAGAGCTACAATGATCTATGACCAACACGACAATCTTAACTCGGTAATAAATGTCCCATGTTTATTACCATGATTGCGAATGTCTTTTGTTTTATGTAAAGCAATATGTTTTAGAGCTCTACGGTTAAGGACCAAGAGCCACTTCCTTAACACTTCCAAAAGACGAATAACACAAACAAGGAACAAAATGATTTCTCATTCAATTCATAATAATTGACATTTAAAAGTAAAACTTTTAGAACACATTCCCTTCAATCTCCCACTTGTTATTAAAGTTTTCTTTCTCATACATACTCAATGCATAAAACAATAATAACTAGGGTAAACCCCATTACATATCAATCATCAAGCCAATCTACATGGTTCCTCAATCCCATGGACTCGAAATGCATTTCGCCCTTGGCTTGGGATAAGGGTTTTGTGAATGGATCAGTTGTGTTGCTGTTGGTGTCCACCCATAAAAGATTTATTTTGCCTTCGTCGATGAGCTCACGCGTCACGAAGTACTTATGATCCATGTACTTCACTTTGTGGTGTGATTTGGGATCCTTGATTTGCGAGATAGATGCACTATTGTCGCAAAATAGCTCTATTGGTCCCTCGCTCGAGGGAACTACTCCAAGCTCTTCAAGGAACTTCTTAATCCACACTCCTTCCTTGCTCGCCTCAGCGACAGCCATTACTTCGGAAGCAGTGGTTGAGTCGGCCGTAGTGCTTTGCTTCCAACTTCGCCAACTCACGGCTCCACCATTCAGAAGGAAGACGTGTCCTGATTGCGACCTTCTATCGTCTGGATCACTCATGAAACTCGCATCCGAGTAACCTTCAGCTATCAATTCCCTTTGTCCTCCATAAACAAGAATCTTATCCTTAGTCCGGTTAAGGTACTTCAGGATATTCTTGACCGTAGTCCAATGCTCAGGACCTGCGTTGGATTGGTGACGACTTGTCACGCTTAGAGCATACGAGACATCGGGTCTTGTGCAAGTCATCGCGTACATGATCGACCCAATTGCCGAAGCATAAGGGACATCCTTCATGTACTCTAAGTCCTTACGTGATTGAGCACGTTGAGACTTCTTGAGTTGCACACCCATACGCATTGGCACACTACCCTTTTTGGAGTTGTTCATCTTGAACCTTTCCAAGACCTTGTCAATGTATGTACGTTGACTCAGGCCAATGAGTCTACGGGATCTACCTCAGTATATCTTGATTCCCAAGATGTATTGAGCCTCACCCATGTCTTTCATCGAAAATGCAGATTTCAATGAACTTCTCGTTTGCTCAAGCAAAGGAATATGATTGCCCATAAGCAATATGTCATCGACATATAAGATTAGGAATACTACATGGCTCCCATTAACCTTCTTGTATATACAAGGTTCTTCCTTACTTTGAATGAAGTGAAGCTTCTTCACTTCCTCGTCAAAGCGTTTGTTCCAACTCCTTGATGCTTTCTTCAATCCATAAATGGATCTTTGAAGCTTGCATACCTTCTCGCTATTCTTTGGATCTTCAAAACCTTGAGGTTGTACCATGTACACATCCTCCTCCAAGTTCCCATTAAGGAACGCCATTTTGACATTCATTTGCCATATTTTATAATCGTGAAATGCGGCAATAGCGAGCATGATCCGAATAGACTTGAACATGGCAACCGGTGAAAAAGTTTCATCATAGTCAATTCCTTGAACTTGAGTGAAACCCTTCGCTACAAGCCTTGCTTTGTAGGTTGTCAGGTTCCCATCCATGTCCATCTTCCTCTTAAAAACTCATTTATTATGAATGACATTTTTTCCTTGAGGAAGGTCAACCAAGTCCCATACTTGATTATCATACATGGATTCTATTTCGGATTCCATGGCCTTGAGCCATAGTTTGGAGTCTTCCCTATCCATTGCTTCTTGGAAGGTCAAGGGATCATTGGTATCTAGTACCATGATTTCATGAAGTCCCAGATAGATATCGGGTTTCTTCTTTTCCCTCGTTGACCTTCTAAGTTCTTTTGGTTCTTCTCGTGTCTCTCGAACTTCTTCCACAATTTCTTGAGGAATCGGTTCATGCTCAACTCTTGAACGTACACTTGGTGGGGACGATTGAGATTCTCTCACAATTTCTTGTGATGGTCTCTCGCTCACGCTCCCACTAACCAAAGGAATCTCGGTTGGGCCTTCATGATCTTGAATGTTATCATTCATGTCATGATCTTGTAGAGTATCTTGAGTTTCCTCAAGCACAACCCTACTCCCACTACTTTTTACTCTCTCTAGAAATTCCTTTTCCAGAAATGTGGCATCCCTCTCTACAATCACTCGATTGGAGGTGATATGCCAAAAGTAGTATCCTCTTGTCTCACGAGGATAACCAATAAAGAAGCACTTATCCGCTTTTGGTTGAAGTTTGGTCGACATCAATCTCTTGACGTAAGCCTCACAACCCCAAATCTTGAGAAAATTGAGCTTAGGTGTTTTACCACTCCATAGCTCATAAGGAGTTTTCTCCACGGATTTGGATGGAACATTATTTAGTGTGTAAGCCGCAGTTTGTAGTGCATAACTCCAAAAGTAAAGAGGTAATTCCGCATGACTCATCATTGACCGAACCATGTCGAGCAATGTCCTATTCCTCCTTTCGGATACCCCATTCCACTGAGGTGTACCGGGAGGGGTGAGTTGAGGTACAATACCAAACTCCTTTAGGTATGAGTCAAATTCGGCACTTAAGTACTCACCTCCACGATCCGTTCGTAGAGACTTGATTTTCTTGTCGAGTTGGTTCTCTACTTCATTCTTGAATTCTTTGAACTTGTCAAAAGATTCACTTTTGTTTCTCATTAGATAAACATAGCCATAACGACTATAATCATCCGTGAACGTAATGAAGTACCTGAAACCATCTCGTGCACTAGTACTCATTGGACCACATACATCGGAATGTATCAAATCCAACAAGCCACTCGCCCTTGAGCCTTTAACCTTCTTGGTCTACTTGATTTTAAATCATTGGAGACGTGCCAACCATGTCTAATGGGAAAAATGACCAAAAAGCCTTTCTTCTTGAAAGGCTTTTTGGTCATTTTTCCCATTAGACATGGTTGGCACGTCTCCAATGATTTAAAATCAAGTAGACCAAGAAGGTTAGCTTCTTGCAATTTCTTGATGCGTTTTTCATTTATGTGACCAAGACGATAGTGCCACAAGAGAGTATTATTCTCGTAAGTGGTCTTAAGTCTTTTGTTATTGATATTAAAGATTTATTTATTATTTAATTCAAGCAAATAGAGACCATTTCTTATGAACGCATTTGCATAGAAAACACCATTCTTCGATATAGACAAACAAGAATTTGAAATATTTATATTAAAATTATCCATATCCAGACATGATACAGAAATAATATTCTTGCTAATCGAATGTACATAATAAACATTCTTTAGACATAAATTTAAACCACTACATAATTGAAGCACCACAGAACCTTGTGCAACCGCAGAAACATTCGCACCATTTCCGACCTTCAATTCAATCTCGTTCCGTACGAGTTCCTTCTTATCCTTGAGTAGCTGCACATTAGAAACTATGTGAGCACAAGATCCGGTATCAATTACCCAATCCTGGACAGAGGTGGCTAAATTTATTTCAATAACAAATATACCTTTGGCCTTTTTGAGGCGCCGACGTTCAATCACTCCGTTGTCAAGGTCTTCCTTGTACTTGGGGCAATTTGGCCGGATGTGTCCTTTTTCACCGCAGTGAAAGCACTCTGTATTGGGAGTTGGAGATTTCTGAGATTTCCCCCTCGAGGCACTCTTTTGAGCACCTCCTACTCCCTTGCTCTTGATTGAACCACTTTTGGTAGATTTGCCATTTCCTTTACCAATCTTTTGGCTCCTCCCATGGACGGCAAGGACTTGCTTGTCCCTACCCTTGCCCATGTCAACTTCAGCAGTTTTGAGAGCGTTGTGCAGCTCCTCAAGACTCACCCCTTTTTCACGCACGTGATAATGCATCACAAAGTCCTTAAAGGACGGGGCTAGAGAGCCAAGAATCATATCTTCAGCAATGTCCTCGGGCATTGGTGAAGAGAGCTTTGCCAACTTCTCAAGGTATCCTTTCATCGTGAGAAAATGCATAGATACCGATGTTCCCTCCGCCATATGGCACCTTGTGAGTGCGATGGTGGTCTTATAGCGCTTCTTTCGGGCACTATCCATGAACATCTTTGATAAAGCCTCCATGGTCTTCTTGGGTTTTGAATCCAAGTATTTCGCTTGAAGCGAGTCACCCATGGATGCTAGCATAAGACCGTGAACTTGGTTCTCTTGGTCTTCCCACTTGGCTTTAACCTCTTTCTCTTCATCGGTTAATCTCTCATTCCACTTTGGGATTGGACCTTCCAAAATGTGAGATAGTTTCTCAAACTTTAACACGATGTTGAGTTTGAGTTGCCAACTAATGAAGTTTGAGCCATCATTTGCTAAAGGGTGTTTTTCTATCATGGATCGTACGATAGGTTGGATGTTCGACATTTTTCTACAAAATAAATCATATAGGTTTTAATGCCAATTTTATGTTTTAATACACATGCATACATATATAGAATATAAATGTAAATGTTGCAAATAAAAAATTTTGCCCATAAATGCAACAATACAAGATCCCATTAATTGTAACATAGACTAGCTAAGGGCTATCGAATACATTACAACATCAAGGTAAGAAAAATATTTTTCTAATCACAACCTTTTTGAATTTTAGCAATATTAGCATCTTCAAACTCTTGTGATTCTTGTCGTTTTAATTATAAGGGAATGCGACCTATCCTCGTAAGAAAAACTTTTTCTCAAAACCGAGCGAGGGCTCTAGGTAATGTTAAGAAAACTTATTTTCATTTGATACGAGATACGTTTATCCATTGTATTCACAACTAAACATACTTGGGGTTCACTAGGGTGAAACACACCTCATACATTTAATCGTGGCACAACAACAGACAACCATTATATCTCCCACTATTCCCAAAGATGGAGGGAGCTATCTCCCGCTAAGGGCGAGCAGAGTATCCCTCAATCAATGGCTGCTAGTGGATGAAATAAGAAGGAAATTATTCTTAATTTTTGTTGGACAATTTCATATATTTACATGTGATTTGGAATTTTAGGTTATCATGCATATTAATATTCATACACATCCTAACATTCACCACATTCATCACATGCATAACAGAAATTAAAAAAAACAGAAATTAAACATTCACACATTCCATATCGTGTGAGTTTATATGTTCCCTTCTATCCTTGATCCTCGATCCCCGATCCTCGATCGATGTGCTACAGCGGCGACTTCCACTTGCACCGGAGATGTAGATTTTACAGAAAATAAACATGCTCCTCACATTCGATAAAAACCGACTAGTGCAAGTCCTATGTAAAACCTCTCATATGCATATACAATTATCTAAAAGATGGAAATAGAGAATTTGGCTTTTACATACATAAGCCCCTGTATTATAACAATTATAAACATTCATAGGCGCTGATTTGGAACATATAAACTCACAATTCCTGCAAAAACAACTCGAGCATCCATGCACGCAATATCGCTATAAACTATCCACCCTAGTTTATCAAGCATCTAGAATCCCAAACAATTCTTTGAAAAACATTTTGAAATCCATTAAAAACGTTTTTCATGCATCCATAGTTCAACAATTAATTATGAACCGCTGTCCATCCAATTTCCAATGGAAAGATGAACCGCAGTTTTTTTTCGGTTTTGTTGATTCTCTTACAAAATAATCGTTTATACTTAAAACGAAATTATTGCAAGTTAGTCAAATATCTAAATCTTAATTCTAATAATTACATGACATGTTTTAAAACACTCAAAATATTCAGAACGAATTATTATGGAGAATTACATCAACAAACATTCATAGACCGAAAAAAAACCGGTAAATCGAATTGTTTAAATCCTAGATGGTAAAATAAATTCGTTTACAGCCATAAATCATGAGAAAATTGAACCCTAAGCTCTGATACCACTGTAGGATTTCATGTTTAATTGTACATATTTATTTTCGAAATTTTTATGCACAATAAGGAACAATTTACAATTTTCTATGATTTATTTCATGCATGCATCAATTTGTTTCAATAACTAGTTTCAAAACTTTATTAAAACAAATATGGGCTCCGAAATTCATACCTAGAAGTTCTCTAAAACTTCTTGAAGATTCGGAGACGTTGGGGATGCCTCTGAGTATTCACCAAACTCTAAACAAGATCGGAGAGAGGGAAGCTAGTCTCTCAATCTCTGATAGGGTTTAGAATCTAATTACTAACCCCTCTTTAATTCTTTTGAGAAGATGATCTCTTAAGAACTAAAGCTAAACTTAAGAATTAAGGAATTTTCGTGGAGAATTATGGAAAAAAAAATTGCATAAAAAAATAATGAATGAATTAAGGAGGTAATGAGATAAACTTGTATTTATAAGCTCTCTCCAAATTACCTATTCATGTGCAACCCCTTGCCCATGATTTCATGCAAAATTCCATCTAACCATCCATTATTTAATAATAAATAATCTTAGTCACGAATTAAATCAATTATGGACCAATTCCATGCATGATCTAATTAATTCTTAAATTAATTCTGCACAAAACCGTCTGGACCGGTCGACCGTTTCAAGCTTCGGTCGACCGCTCGAACCATGTTTCGGTCGACCGTTCAATAACTCGGTCGACCGTTCGTAACAGGAATTATTCCATCTCGATGTTCGGTCGACCGACCGATTACTTTCGGTCGACCGTTCGAACAGATGAAAATTCCCTGTTATCGGTCGAGACATGTCCGGTCGACCATGCCCGATCGGTCGACCGTTTACTGCTAACCGGTCGACCGTTGGAGCACTGTTCTGCAGACTTGTCAAATTTTGGTTTAACCCCTACAAAATTTGACATTTCGGGATTAGTAGTAAATTCACAACTTATGTAACATATTATCCTATGCAATGATCAATCATTACACCCCATAATATTTACATCACATATGAATTTAATTTAGATTCTGATTATGTTATTAATCACAACATAATTTTGATTTTGCTTGTTCACCCCATGTGTCATATTTTCTACATGAAACCCGACACATCCTATGAACTCAAAATCCCCATTTCTTGTTTTCCAGTTTTGCGGTGTGACCTATGGGAGGATCTAAACTAAGTTGGCAGTGATATTAAGAGCTTAATATCACAAGCTATAAGCGGTATCTAGCTACACATTATAGCTCCTAATTAGTTAGATGTCTTAATTCCACTTGAACCAAAACCCGATCCATTTAGTGATGGAGTGCACCACTTGTGTCCGTCCCTTGCCTCATGATATTAAGAATACACAGAAAGTAGTATTGTGTCATCTTTGTATTAGTATTCATTTCTTGATCTCTTTAAGCTAGTTATAAATATGTGACTTAACTCAAATCACATTGCGCACATTATAACTTTGTTTTATCAAGGAGCCCACTAATATCATCACTCAATTAAGAGGGGCAATGATAATCTTTTGACTAACTATCTTCTCCAACGAAAGTTATACTTAACCAACTAATGCCTTTACACTACACTCATCGATAGCTCAAGACACTAGTCTAATTAACAACTCCTTAAGCGATCGGATATAAGTCTCATATCAAAGGACCAAGGACACAGTAAAATATTAATGACACAGAAACACATTCCTATAATATTTTACTTGTTAGGTCAATTCGGTATACAAAAGTACTATTTTCCTCTTTTGTGTACCCGTGTTGTCACTCACTTGTAGAGCTACAATGATCTATGACCAACACGACAATCTTAACTCGGTAATAAATGTCCCATGTTTATTACCATGATTGCGAATGTCTTTTGTTTTATGTAAACTAATATCTTTTAGAGCTCTACGGTTAAGGACCAAGAGCCTCCTCCTTAACACTTCCAAAAGACGAATAACACAAACAAGGAACAAAATGATTTCTCATTCAATTCATAATAATTGACATTTAAAAGTAAAACTTTTAGAACACATTCCCTTCACATAGCTCGTGCCTCACCTATACCTCATGCCTTGCCTGTGCCCATATACTTGCCCCTCTCCTCATCTATGCCACCAGCAACCTGCGCCACCAGTAGCCCACGCCGCCGATAGCCCACACCACCAGTAGGACCGCACCCAAGGCAGCTCCTAGGTGCCACGCTTGCCGGTGTCTACTCTCCTCAGTGGTCGTTCCACCTACTTTAACCATCGCCACCCCTCCGGCAACCCCCTTTTTCGCGTAAAACACCAAATAAACAAGGCATGTCGGAGTTCACCGGAGTTTGTTGGAGTCTGCCGAAACCTCCAGCACTCTCACACCCTTATGTGAGTGAAACTATAACTTGGCATACCTTTAACACGCTTTCCGTTGTTTGCCGGAGTCTGCCAAGTTCAACACCTTCAGCAACCCTCCTCTTGCCACCGTGAGCTCAGCCACCACCAAGTCCACCTCCGGCAGCCCCACAAGAGCACTCCTCCACCGTCAGTCAACTCGCCACTTTGCTCCTCTTTCCGTCGACATTGCACCACCACCCTCAACACCTCAGCCACTGTCTCGGCCCGATTTGGTTTTAATTGGAAAAATACTAATCGGATTCAAGTCATATGGCACAACATTTGTTCTTTACCATCAGGTCCCTCCGGGTTTTCACTTGGGTCCTTCCTGATTTGCGATCTAATCCTTGTACATTACAAATGGGTTCAGAAGTCTTTAATTTAGTCCATTCGTGTTACATTTAGGTCATTTTTGCTCCATTTCTCTTCTTTTTTGCCTAAACCCTGAAACACATCAAACAAACACTCGAGTACACAAATATGGGGTAAAATAAATGATATATAGCATGAATGCAATGTATGATATGCTACTAATAAATCTTTGACCAGAATAAGATTATTTGAGAAAGATTTAGAACATACTTCACTTCATCTTGTATAGCCATGTAGCACATGTGGGCAAATTCTTTTGGTGATGAAGGGATGATGAAGTATCATCCCATGATGCTTTGTGAGCTTCTTACTCTTTTCTCTTGCTCTTTCCCTTTTCTTTCCTCTCCTTTTCACTCTTCTCCTTCTCCTGCTCTCTCATTCTTCTCCTTTTCTTCTTCCCTGCTTTCTATAATTGTCCGTTTGTCCTTTTTGAGAAATTTGAAGAAGTCTTTGGCAATGACGTCAATGTCCTCACCTTTCACTCTCCTCGGTTCATCAGATTTTACGTGCAATGCCAAGGTTGATTTCTTTCGCCTTTCAATGACACATTTAGAGTTCATAAGCCATGAGATTACCAATCAAGTCCTCCATCTTTAGTTGGGAAATGTGACGTGCTTCTTCTACAGCGACGGCCTTCTCATCTCATTCATCGTTGAGTGACCGAAAAAACTTTCTTGCCATATCTCCCCCTCTCAAATTTCTTCCAAGAACTTTAAGAGAGTTAGTTATATTGGTGAAGTGAGTATTCATCTTGCTTATGTTTTCACCGGGTTGCATAGTAAAAATTTCATATTTATGCACGAGGAGACTAATTCTGGTATCTTTAGTTCTACTATGTCTCTTATGATGCATTTGTAATCTATGCCAAATATCATATGCAATTTCGCAACCTCTAATGCTATAGTACTCTCCCTTATTTAAGCCACAATATAAAATGTTCATGGTTTTTGAATTCATTTCAACCTCTTTTAATTGGGCTCTACTACAGGTAGCATATTCATCATCCATAGGAAGTGTAAATGGATTTTGAAGGAATATTCAATATTTAAGATCACTAAAGATCAAGAAAATTCTCATCCTATTATACAATAATCATAGTTTGATCCATTTAGCAAAGGTGGACTAGATGTGGATAAGCTCTATATATGATTAGATGTAGATGTCATGCTAAGCTACGATTAAGTAGATGAAATTTAGCACATATGCTCTTATACCAATTGTTGGAATGTATGTGGCCCTAATTACTACTTATCCACTCCTTAATCTCTACATAACGATTAATGATGCAACGGATATGAGAATTTGAAAATTAGAGTAGGAAAGATGCAAACCACAAAAAACAAGGAGATTTTTACTAAGGTTCGGCACCCTACTCGGGTCGTAGCCCTCTCTTGCAAGCTCTGTGTATCCCACAATCTCCACCTACGTTTTTTCTATCCTCTCCCCATTTTGGGCCGGAACAAATCGCCTTTACACTTCAAGCTTGCGAACACCCACACCAAGCTTGGACCTTCGTTCTCACAATCCGAGATAAAGCTTCACTGTGGAATCTTTACAACCTTCTTCTTAACAAAGAATAAGAGTAACTAGCACTCTAGCTTGAGCACTTGAACAATTGATAAGAGTACGATTGCTTCAAGTGGAATTTAAGCACAAGAGAGTTTTCTAAGAGTTTGAGAGCTTATAGAATTGGTAAAGATAGGTAACCTTTGAGGTTTGTTCTAAGCTCTATTTATAAGCTCTAAAACTCATATAGTCATTGGGAGAGATTTGGTAGAGTTGTGTGAAAGATACACAAATCAGAAACTAAAGTTCAGCAAATCTGTCTAACACCGGTCGACTGTTACGACATAAACGGTCGACCATTTCCATGCCTATAAATAGAACTCTTCCTCCTCATGTGTATTCATTCATTGCTTGGTGGCATTCTCTCTACTTGGAGTAAGCCTTGGAGCAAAAACTCAAAGTGGAGAAAAATGCTACTTGTAATGTGAGTTATGTAAATAAAATAATTCTTCATAGTTTGTCTTAATGTTGTCTTTGTTTTAATGCTTGCTTGTTTAGTTTGTTTTGTTTTCTTTATCGTAGTATAAATAGAATGTCTTATTTTCTTAATGTAGTTTATAGTTTAATGTGTGAGTAGTTCCATCCCCCTTTGGGGGTGGACTTGATGTTTGTACATGTTATGTAGATGGAATGAATGCTAAATATTATTGTATGTGAGAAATGTTAGTATGCTTGTTTGAATTAAAGAGAATACTTAACTTGATGGTTTCTGCCATAATTTTTAGGTACATGCCATAATTTATTATGTGCATTCGATTAGCAAGAACATTATTTCTGTATCATGTTTAGATATGGATAATTTTAATATAAATATTTCAAATTCTTGTTTGTCTATATCGAAGAATGGTGTTTTCTATGCAAATGCATTCATAAGGAATGGTCTCTATTTGCTTGAATTGAATAATAAACAAATCTTTAATATCAATAACAAAAGACTTAAGACCACTCACGAGAATGATACTCTCTTGTGGCACTATCGTCTTGGTCACATAAATGAGTACTAGTGCACGAGATGGTTTCAGGTACTTCATTACGTTCACGGATGATTATAGGCGTTATGGCTGCTATGTTTATCTAATGAGAAACAAAAGTGAATCCTTTGACAAGTTCAAAGAATGCAAGAAGCTAACCTTCTTGGTCTACTTGATTTTAAATCATTGGAGACGTGCCAACCATGTCTAATGGGAAAAATGACCAAAAAGCCTTTCAAGAAGAAAGGCTTTTTGGTCATTTTTCCCATTAGACATGGTTGGCACGTCTCCAATGATTTAAAATCAAGTAGACCAAGAAGGTTAAAGGCTCAAGGGCGAGTGGCTTGTTGGATTTGATACATTCCGATGTATGTGGTCCAATGAGTACTAGTGCACGAGATGGTTTCAGGTACTTCATTACGTTCACGGATGATTATAGTCGTTATGGCTATGTTTATCTAATGAGAAACAAAAGTGAATCTTTTGACAAGTTCAAAGAATTCAAGAATGAAGTAGAGAACCAACTCGACAAGAAAATCAAGTCTCTACGAACGGATCGTGGAGGTGAGTACTTAAGTGCCGAATTTGACTCATACCTAAAGGAGTTTGGTATTGTACCTCAACTCACCCCTCCCGGTACACCTCAGTGGAATGGGGTATCCGAAAGGAGGAATAGGACATTGCTCGACATGGTTCGGTCAATGATGAGTTATGCGGAATTACCTCTTTACTTTTGGAGTTATGCACTACAAACTGCGGCTTACACACTAAATAATGTTCCATCCAAATCCGTGGAGAAAACTCCTTATGAGCTGTGGAGTGGAAAAACACCTAAGCTCAGTTTCTCAAGATTTGGGGTTGTGAGGCTTACGTCAAGAAATTGATGTCGACCAAACTTCAACCAAAAGCGGATAAGTGCTTCTTTATTGGTTATCCTCGTGAAACAAGATGATACTACTTTTGGCATATCACCTCCAATCGAGTGATTGTAGAGAGGGATGCCACATTTGTGGAAAATGAATTTCTGGAAAGAGTAAAAAGTAGTGGGAGTAGGGTTGTGCTTGAGGAAACTCAAGATACTCTACAAGATCATGACATGGATGATGACATTCAAGATCATGAAGGCCCAACCGAGATTCCTTTAGTTAGTGGGAGCGTGAGTGAGAGACCCTCGCAAGAAATTGTGAGAGAAACTCAATCATCCCCACCTAGTGTATGTTCAAGAGTTGAACGTGAACCCACTCCTCAAGAAATTGTGAAAGAAGTTCAAGAAACACGAGAAGAACCAAAAGAACTAAGAAGGTCTACGAGGGAAAGGAAGAAACCCAACTTGTATATGGGACTTCATGAAATCAGGGTACTTGATACCAATGATCCCTTGACCTTCCAAGAAGCAATGGAAAGGGAAGACTCCAAATTATGGCTTAAGGCCATGGAATCCTAAATAGAATCCATGTATGATAATCAAGTGTGGAACTTGGTTGACCTTCCTCAAGGGAAAAAGGTCATTCAAAACAAATGGGTTTTCAAGAGGAAGATGGACATGGATGGGAACTTGACAACCTACAAAGCGAGGCTTGTAGCGAAGGGTTTCACTCAAGTTCAAGGAATTGGCTATGATGAAACTTTTTCACCGGTTGCCATGTTCAAGTCTATTCAGATTATGCTCGATATTGCCGCATTTCATGATTATGAGATATGGCAAATGGATGTCAAAACGGCGTTCCTTAATGGGAACTTGGAGGAGGATGTGTACATGGTACGCCTCAAGGTTTTGAAGATCCAAAGAATAGCGAGAAGGTATGCAAGCTTCAAAGATCCATTTATGGATTGAAGTAAGCATCAAGGAGTTGGAACAAACTTTTTGACGAGGAAGTGAAGAAGCTTCACTTCATTCAAAGTAAGGAAGAACCTTGTATATACAAGAAGGTTAGTGGGAGCCATGTAGTATTCCTAATCTTATATGTCGATGACATATTGCTCATGGGCAATCATATTCCTTTGCTTGAGCAAACGAGAAGTTCATTGAAATCTGCATTTTCAATGAAAGATATGGGTGAGGCTCAATACATCTTGGGAATCAAGATATACCGAGATAGATCCCGTAGACTCATTGGCCTAAGTCAACGTACATACATTGACAAGGTCTTAGAAAAGTTCAAGATGAACAACTCCAAAAAGGGCAGTGTGCCAATGAGTATGGGTGTGCAACTCAAGAAGTCTCACCACCATCACATCCTCCCACTTTGGGAAGTGGATTTGTGGTCTATGCTCAGAAGCAATCAAAGAAGACATGAGCAGAACACCAGAGGTGGGAATGGAACATGTCCTTGAGTCTCATGTATCCCTCTGCAAGGGCTTCAACACCACCACTAGGGTTAACCCTAAGTTGTCCTTCGCCGGTGCGATGAGGAACATCGCAAAAGGAGCTCTTGTTATAGGAACTCTGAGCTTGGTTTGCATAGCAAGAATAAATTTAGTAGGACTAGTAGTTATTAGCTTTGGATGGAATGGCAAATGTTCTCCTAATCAAGTGGTCGTGTAGAAATATGTAGAACTTGACTAGAAGTTTAAGGTTTATATATGTATGTGTGTCTTATGTACATATTGAGTTTTAATGGGAAACCTGGACTATTGAGAATTGAACTTAATCCTAAGTGACATCCTAGTCACTAGCCACATCATCTATGAAGGGTGAGTCATCTAGGAGTTGATGACTAAATAAGTTGGAATATAAAAGGTTGAAGGAAAGGAAGAGACAAAGAGTCTCTCCATTTATCCATTTTATGGTGCAATTTAAGTAGAGGTTGTAATGATCTTGAATGGTCATCTATATGTAATGTATGTTATGTTTATGTTTAGGCTATGTTGAAGAGTCATTGTAAGTGCCTATATAAGCACAAGAGTTCTCCATTTGTAACAAGTCATAGAATGAGTGAAAAGGAGAAAAAAAGAAGAATGTATGTGAGAAAGAAGAAAGAAAAGATGAGTGTTTGTTGAGAATCCCGTTTTTATTTTGAGTGTTAAGTAGTTAGTTTTCTTCTTTCATTCGTGCCCACCAATTGCGTAAATCAAAGTATGGTTTTAGTGATGGCAATAAAAGACCCTTAGCATGGAGAGCAAGGCGAGCCAAAGCCGCACACGAGGCGCGGCTTCTAAATCGTTGATTGGCGGTTTGGGACCGCTAGTTGGCGGTCCAAGAGCGCCTGGTTGAGGGTGGCTTTCTGGGGTGGCTTGGTCTAGTGCTCCCTGTCTTTCTTCCGTATCTAACATCTGGTATTAGAGCCTCGTTTGATGGGGAGCTTAGGAATGGCATCGTTTGGTCATGTATCGTTGCCTCCCCTCTCGAATGGCAACTATGCCAATTGGAGTATCCAAATGTGTTCCCTGCTTGGTGCGCATGATGCTTGGGATCTTGTGGAGATCGGCTTCGAGGAGGAGGCAGTGACGGGGGTAGCAACCGTCGCACAAATCAAAGCACAAAAGGAGAGAAGAGCCAAAGACAAAAGTGCTCTATTCCTTCTCTTCCAAGCGGTGTATGAGAGTGGCTTTGAGAATATCGCTGAAGCCAAGACGTCGAAGGAGGCATGGGACACCCTTGAGAAGAGCTACAAGGGTGCTGATCGAGTGAGACAAGTGTGCCTCCAAATGCTTCGAGGTGAGTTCGAGGCGTTGAAAATGAAGGAATCGAAAGGTGTTGCTGATTTCGTGACGAGGGTTCGGGTGGTGGTGAACAAATTGAAGAGAAATGGGGAGGCGTTGACTGAAGGAAGAGTGGTGGAGAAGGTGTTGCGTTCTCTCACCGAAGAATTCGAAAATGTTGTGTGTGCTATCGAGGAATCAAAGGACCTCGAGAAGATGACTGTCATCGACCTAGCATGCTCGTTGGAGGCACATGAACAAAGGAAGAAGAATAAGAAATGAGAGGTGTTGGAGGAGGCGTTGCAAGCGAAGATGTCGCTTAAGTAGGAGAAACCTCGCCACGTATATCGTGGAAGCGGTTGTGACTATGGAGGTCATTCAAAGAAGAAGGAGGTTGAGTGCTTCAAGTGTGGGAAGCGTGGCCATTTCGTGAAAAAGTGTTGGTCGCAAAAGAAGGTGGAGGAGATCTCGAACCATGTCCGTGGTGATCGTGGATCAAAGGAGGTTGAGTGCTTCAATTGTGGGAAGCATGGACACTTTGCTAGTGAGTGTTGGTCGAAGATGAAGGTGGAAGAGAGTTCCAACCTTATTGCCAAGGAGGAAGATGCCCGCGGTGATGGAATGACCTTGTTTGTTAACCACTAGGAGGTGACAAATCATGTCATTCATGTTCCAGTTGATGATGAGCATAAGGAGGAATACGAAGAAAACAATGAAAATGAGGAGGAAGAGGTGGAGGTGGCAGATTCCACCAAGCACGAAGTTGTATCATCTGAAGATGAAGAGACGAGATCGAGGAAGACAAGGAGTCTTTGTGATCTCTACGAGGGAACAAGTGAGCTACACTTGGTTTGCCTCTTAGCTCAAGGCGAGAGCATCCCGTTCGAAGAAGCGATGGTGGCAAATGCAAGAAGGCGATCCACGATGAATGAGGAGATGCAGTCAATAGAAAAGAATGAGACTTGGGAGGTAGCTTCGCTTCCAAAACGTCACAAAACCACTAGTGTCAGGTGGGTGTATAAGAAGAAGACAACACCCCAAGGAGAGGTCGAGCGATGCAAGGCACACTTGGTCGCAAAAGGCTACAAGCAAAGGACCGGCATAGATTATGAAGAAGTGTTCGCGCCGATGACATGCATGGAGATAATCCCTCTTTGTGTGGCTTATGAACGAGTGAGGTTCACATTGTGTGTCTTTTAGCTCAAACAAAAGCATTGTCAATAAGGTTGCCGGAAAGGATGCGCAACCTACTTGGGATGGTGGATGGAAAAGGATTAAGTTCAAGGGGGAGTATTGAGAATTGTACTTAATCCTAGGTGGCATCCTAGTCACTAGGCACGTCATCTATGAAGGGTGAGTCATCTAGGAGTTGATGAGTCAACAAGTTGGAAGATAAAAGGTTGAAGGAAAGAAAGAGACAAAGAGTCTCTCCATTTATCCATGATTTCCGTCCTTATTTTATGGTGCAATTTAAGTAGAGGTTGTAATCAGGGGCGGACCTAGGTGTGGGCACGCGTAGGCAAGTGCCCACCCTCGGATTTTTATGTTAATGAACATATGTATTGTGTTCTTTAAGTGTGCACACCCTTGTGATAGACCGTACAGTCGTATCGTGTTATTTTTCAATGTATTTGTACAGATTTTGTAGACACGAACACAAGTTTTCTTGCCATCCAAAGCAAACCCAAACATGACCCGAATCAGTACGTTCAAACACGGCCATGACCCGATAGACACGGAAAAACAATTTTACATTTTTTTAATTTCAACGATGGACTCAAAAAACTACTTTCCACGGAACTTTCTCCAGTCGAGGGCAGAAGCCAACTGATTGGTTTGAACATGGGAATATTAGTTTTAAAACATGTTAAGCTTCAAACATAGGTGATGTGGGACTAAAGATTTTGAGCACCTGACACGAAAACAAACTATATGTATATTTGTGAACGTCCAACATTTACATTAATGAAGTTTGGCTTATTGGTTAGGTGTGAGTTTATAAGTTTGTTACTGGTTTTGGTGCAGGTTCGAATCACTGGGGACACTTTTTCTGCTTTTCAAATTTTTAAAAAAGTGATGGACACATTTGGGTTCGAACCTGGGTATGTATGCCTCCCCCAACCACTTTTCCACAAATGCACCATCAGAACCTTTCTGCATATGTTTAAGGTTTAATTTACTTACTATGATTCGTGTACTTCTCGAGTACACGGATTGGATACACGAAAACGACACAAAACTAATTCCGTGTACCCACGACACGAAATCAGTAAACCCAAACACGGATTTTCCGTGTCGTGTTCGTGTCATATTATCGTGTCAAATTGCCAAGCTTACCTTATGCACACCCTTGGTTTATATGTACTAGACACGGTTTTAGAAGAAGAGTATGTCCCGTATAATTTCGTGTACGTTTTGGATACACACAAAACTACCCCAAATATAACTATAAATAAATGATAACTATTTTTAGAAAAACATTTACGTTCACCAAGCCACACAGAGAAGGATGCTCTTAGAGACCGTTTACAGTTTTATACGGTGCCCACCCTTCAATTCTGTCCTGGGTCCGCCCCTGGTTGTAATGATCTTGAATTGTCATCTTTATGTAATGTATGTTATGTTTATGTTTTAGGCTAAGTTGAAGAGTCATTGTAAGTGCCTATATAAGCACAAGAGTTCTCCATTTGTAACAAGTCATAGGATGAGTGAAAAGGAGAAGAAAAAAGAAGAAGAATGTATGTGAGAAAGAAGAAAGAAAAGATGAGTGTTTGTTGCAAATCCCGTTTTTCTTTTGAGTGTTAAGTAGTTAGTTTTCTTCTTTCATTCGTGCCACCAATTGCGTAAATCAAAGTATGGTTTTAGTGATAGCAATAGAAGGACCTCGGCATGGAGAGCAAGGCAAGCGAAAGCCGCACACCAGGCGCGGCTTCTGAACCACTGATTGGCGGTTTGGGACCGCTGGTTGGCGGTCCAAGAACACCTGGTGGAGGGCGGCTTTCTAGGGTGGCTTGGTCTAGTGCTCCCCGCCTTTCTCCCGTATCTAACATGGACGTCCTTCATGCATATTAATAATGAAAATTGAACTTTGACTGGTTTTACCTTACATGTATGGGTATTCATCATAGAAGTTTAACTTCCATTTCACGTTAGGTTTAATTGGTTAATTGAATCGAATGAATGTGGTAAACGCCTGCAATTTCATAACTTCTTTGATTAATTTTGGATCAACATTTGGATTTTTGGGTCTAACTTGATTATAGAAACTTATTATAACTTATACCATCATTTTGAATCAACTATCTTTATAACAGTCAAACTGAAAGGTTCCCCTTTCGACTATTCCCGAAAATAGTAAGCTAACGGTATAAAATTACTCGCTACACCAGAGGACATAATAGAAAATTTTAAGAAAAGAAGAGTAAGGTGGAGATTTGGTCGAACCAAAGGACTTGGTTCAATCGTTAGCCCAACAGGTCACCCTCTTTTGGGAATAGTCGAACGGAACCCTAAACCCTAAATTAGTGATATAATTGCATGATTACCCTTTTTGTCGATAGTTGTAATCATGTGCATTAATTAGCGATATAATCGTATTTTACAACAACTAGAATTAATATGGAAAATTCTAGTTGTTGTAAAATGCAATTATATTGCTAATTAATGCACATGATTACATTTATTTACTAAATCTAATGGAATCTTTGTAATTAATTGTTTTTCTTCACTTTCATCAGCATGGTGTTAGACATATATCATATCTAGTGACACTTGTGTAGGTGGCCGCAACATCATTGGTACGTATATTAATCAGTTTGTAATTTACTAAATTATACATGTATATTGTACCTATTGAATTTTATGTTTTATTAATTTTTTATTTATATACATGTGTTTATTATTGTTTAATTATTTTCTCTGCACATTATCTTTGTAGATAATACAGAAAAAATTCCAATATATTCCCGTCATACGAGCATCAATATGTCGGGAACATCATAGTTTGTGATAAAGTTTAGATCCAACAAATAGTTGGATGCAATTTGAATTTGGGTCATATTGCTATTAAATTCGACTCAAATTTCAACCAAAATAAAATTCTAATTTGTTTGAACTTTACCCACAAAATTAGGATTACAAGTGTATTGAGAATCAAAAATAAATAAAAAATAAAGTGAATATGATAAATACTATGAGCACATTTTAAAAGTGGGCAAAGTTAATTGTGAAAGTATTGGAAAGATGGTTCACAACTTCACATGTTTTAAAGTTGACGGGACAAAGTAATAGACTGACGTAGTTCATAAGAGCCAACTTTGAATAAACCCAAAGAATAAGGAAATTGTCGCGTAAATACTAAATAAGTTGTGTTTTGGTCAACTAATACTTTCAAGTATGATGTCATTTTGCACCAATGAAAGACTGCACGGTCCGTTATTTTTTTTATTATAAATATCTCCCAAAATACATAAAATACCTCCCAAAATATCTAAAATATTAAATATAAATAAAATTACTGGGCCGGTCCATTTAGCCTTCCTGGCCGGACCGGTTCGGCCTGATGCCTAGGTTTAGTCATGACTCTTGAGAGTGAACGTACAAAAGTGGAGGGCAAGACCCAGAGGTATTCCATGAGCTGCTTGAGTTGTAATCTTTGTCCATTATGGAAATCAATTTAAAGAAATCTGAAGCGGCAGTTATATAGGGACTTATCTAGGTAGTGACTAGTGATTGATTACCAAATACATAATCTATAGAGTAGTTTTAGAATCTTTATCCTTTCAATCTTTTATTACTTTGAATTGCGACATTAGTTTTAGGTATATGAAAGACAATTGACAACTCCAAGAAGTTGAAGGTTCGTTTAATTTGGAGTTTTGTAGTTTTTTCTCTCCATTTTTTTTGGTCATCCGTGTGTTGTATTTCTCGTGTATTTTTCTTCCATGACCACAAAATATAACTCTCATTTTAAACTACAACATAAGGCTACAGTTATCACCTCACGGTAGAGTCATTAGAACATACAAGAAGGCTCATTTTGTTGAAATGATGTCGGCCCTTATTCTAACATTTATGTTTATATTAATATTGAAGGAGTTTTTGCCATCTCGGAATCCACTATTCCGACCCATCTTTTGTGCTTAAACCTCATGCTTGACTAGTGCCCGAAGGCCGAAATTGAAAAATTCATAAGAAAAATTATGTAACCCACTTCATTTCAGAGCGTGAATGGTATCGTCGAATACTTTCAAGAAGTTGGGAACTACACTTCTAAAATAGGTTTTAGGTGATTGTTGAACGTTTTATATTAAACCGCAATTGCACGGCCGCGTTGAAGCGGTGGAAAATACGGGTCCTCCTTAGGGAGGTGAGCACTCTCTCGTTTGCACGAAATCTAGTGGTAAAAATATGGAAGAGAGTTTGATTATCCTACTATACGCTAAACTACACTACGAAGGACGAAATGCGAAAGAAAGCAACAAACGATGAACTACCAACTAAACTAAGAACTAAATAAGTGCTGGAATTCAGAAATAGAAAACCCCTAAGGGATAGAGTGAGTGCACACATGCAAAGAGGTGAGTGTTGAACACATTCTTTAAGCACAAGTGATGGTGGTGTTATCATGCATATGAAATGTCTAAATGTTATGGCAAAACCTATCAATCCATTCACCAACCTAGTTGATTAACATTTACATATACAAGTTGTTTATTTCAGAACATAAACAAGCATGAGAGGTGTCTAATCATTTTGGCAAAACTCATCAAGTTATAAATTCTATCCTAAACAAGCAAGCATACATTCATGTTTTATCAACACATTGTAAATAAAGCATTCATTACATTCTTTAATGCGTGTATGAACATTAACTCCACCCCCCAAAGGGGTGGGACTACTCACTACACATTAGACTAACAATTAAACTAAATAAGAAAAGCATATTAACTAAGCTACTAAAACTAATGAAATTAAACAAAGTAAAACAAACAACATGAAACAAACAACATAATAAAGAAACTTTTATTAAAATGACTCACAATTCAAGTAGCATCCTCCTACTTTAGTGTATGCTTCAAGACCTCACTTCTAGTAGGAAGAATAACCACTCAAAATGTGAAGTGATTACAATAGAAGGTGAAGAGTTCCATTTATAACCATAGAAAAAGGTAATCCGGGACAATCCCCCGATATGAGACTAAACAAATACTAGAAAAAGAATAAATACACACTAATACGCAACCCACCAAAATCTTAGCGGATTTGGGCCAAAACAGACCGCCAATTCGCGGTCTATATGGTTCGGATCCCGCTGGGTTTTCTTCTGGACTTTTCTGGATGTCTTTGGTGGTCTTTGATGCATCTACTTCGCTTGTTTGAGCTCTGACCCGGATAGAATTTCCAAAATACTCCCATGATGGTGTGGAGTATTTTGTTTTGCTCTTTGGTCCTTCGGTTTTACGTTCAGGTCCTTCTCCCTTGCATCTTAGTCCTCAGGTCTCACAATTCAGTCATTTTTCCCTGCTTTTGGGTCATTTTATGCTTCATCTTTTCAAACTTATTTATTCCTGAAAGCTAAACATAAAACTTGTTACATAGCATTGTTTAGGTGAAAGTTAATGGATATAAGATACAAATATAAGCATGAAATGATGTCAATCAAATACCCCAACACCTAACTTTTGCTAGTCCCGAGCAAAACAAAGGAAGAGAAAAGCATACGAAAAACAAGATATCCTAACTCACTTTCGTAGGAATCACGGTTGCACTTAGCACGTGCAACAAGCCGTTAAACCTCATTGTCTCCAAGGAGGAGGAGTGTTGTCTCCTGAGGGTTTTCTGCGGATATACCCACAAAATCCGAACAAGATGCGTTAATCAATCTAGCTATACGACTCATTGGACTTATTTTGTCGATCATGGGACGCGGTAATACCACGGGTCGACTCTATATATGTAATCGGTCCACACACCTAGCCTAATGAAATTATTCGTGAAAGTTAGTTAAGGACTTAAGTAAAAGACATGGGCAACCTTAACTTCTGAATGTGATACAATGTGTAAAGTCCATTTTGGTTCTTATTTGACTCTCTTTTTTCTTTTTCTTTGGAGCATTTTATTGGTTGGTGTTTGATTCTCCAAGGTGTTTGAGTCACCCAAGGATCATGGTAAGCAGATATATCAATGTTAAATGCAGCACACTAACATGACCCTAGCAATGTGCACAAAAGAAAACAAAATCAAAGGAAAAGACTCAACTATGTACACACGTAAAACACCCCCCCACACACACACACACCTACTTCATGCATTGTCCTCAATGAATGTGAGCAAGATACTACACGGATTTATGCATGAAAAATGAAAGATCTCACCAACATAAAGCGCAAGAGGAAGTTCATGGTTATGTTGATGGACACAAACCTGAATTCTCTCAAAACCTGTCAGATACTGAAGAAGGGAGACAAATACGTGAAGAAATGGGACCCATGTACACAAGGGTTGGGGCCCACAACAATCAATACTTGCTCATGGAGTCTTTTATTACACACATTTTTTACAAGGTATATACATCAACAAAGATATTCTCATAATCATTTGGTCAAGGAACATCAAATGAGAATATCGAGTTCTGAGGACCAGAGACTTGCCGAGATGGGCAAACTGCACTGGTACTCTGAGGTGTCATGAGGGGTGAAAGGTCAAAGCTGAAAGGCTCGAACCCCTCATGATATTGGTTGGGTGTAGGCAACATGAATGAGTGGAGTTGTGTTGCCTCACTAGGGTTTAGTTGCTCATCGAACAAAACCCTCCAACCAATAGGTGGGTGCATCGGAATGAGTTCCTCACGCTCATTCGATGGATGCAGCAGACCTGCATCACTAAGAATGGGGCTTCCCCCCAAGTCATCCAACAAGGACCTCCCACCATCATTTATATCATCAAGCATAAGCTCGGTCGTAGGTGTGTCCTTGTTGGAGTCAAGATGAAGCTCAAATGGCTCAATGGCCAAGGGACATGAGATAGAGACACCACTGGGTATAGGCATATGATGAGGTGTCTCACTCTCACTAGTAATCTCAACTGAATCATGCAACGAACACTCCTTTTGGACATTCATGTTTGATGTCAGCTCACTCTGTTGCATTGAAAAGACAGACAATGAGTTTTCGCTGGACCCACAAACATTCTCAATGGGTTGCATTGGTGTTAGGGGTGTTCGTTGATTTTGCGCTGCTTTCTCTAATTGGCGGATGAAATTGAGATTTAAAGGTTGGTCCATGGGCTCATGTTGCCTACCAGAGTTGAACACATGAAACTCAACACTCATGTTACAGAATGAGAGCTTCATGAGAACATTTCTACAATTAATTAAGGCATTGGAGGTTGCCAGAAATGGTCTACCCAAAATCCAAGGTATTTGAGAGTGGGTGTTCGCAACAGGATTGGTATCGAGGACAACAAAATCGACTGGAAATATAAAATCAACAACTTTGATAAGCACGTCCTCGATAATCCCCTTTGGAATACGAATAGATCTATCCGCCAATTGGAGGGTGATATTAGTTGGTTTCAATTCTCCCAAATTCAACTGTTGATAAACAGAAAATGGGAGGAGGTTGACCGCCGATCCTAAATCAAGCAATACATTACTCATGCTAGTGTCCCCTATTGTACACTGAATAGTAGGACACCCAGGGTCCTTGTATTTTGTGTAGGCGGCATTGGACAAAAGTGAGATTACATTTGCAGCCAAGAATTTTTCTTAGGAACATTGGTCTTCCTCTTGGTTGTGCAGAGATCCTTCAACACTTTGGCATATTGAGGTATTTGTTGGATGACATCCAACAAGGGGATGTTAACCTTCACTTGCTTAAACACCTCTAATATCTTATCCATTGTGTCACTCTGTTTTTTGATTAACCTACTTGGATAGGGAGCTTTTGGCAGGTAGGTTTTCTGCGGTGCCTAAGAAGGAGGCGTTGGTGTATTACCCTCAACCTCAACCTCTTCTTCACCACCATTCCCACTGAGGGGCTGCATAGATGGTGGTGGTGGTGGTGGCAAGGAAATGTGATTGTCAACCTGCTTTCCATTCCTTAAGGTCACAATGGAATTGACATGGTGAACAGGTTACTCCACATGGTTCACTTGCCTCCCCCGAGGTACCATATTCTCATTTTGCATGTGTTGTTGTTGGTACATGCGGGGGTTAGCCTCGGGCTGGCTAGGAAAAGACCCTCTCTCTCTTTCATGTACAGACTGAGCCAATTGGCCCATCTGAAGCTCTAGAGATTTGATGGTCTGCTGGTTTGAAGTGAGAACTTGACTTGTGGTTGACATAAAAAATTTCATTGAGTTTTCAAGTCCACGAGTCAACGTCTCAAGCGAATTGAATCGGGTTTCCATATTATTGGAATTTGGGAAACCCGATTGATTGGTGATTTGAGCTTGGGGTGGCTGATAAGATTGTGCATGCATGGGAGGTTAGTATGATTGGTTGGGTGGTCGAGAGGAGTTTGAAGGACCACCCGGGGTATTATTTTGGTTCCATGAAAAATTGGGGTGGTTCCTCCATCCAGGATTATAAGATGATGAGTATCGGTCATTCTTAGCTCTGTCATAGATGGTGTTGACATGTTCCATCTCAGGAGGAATGGACTCACACTCGCTTTCTACATGACCTATCCTACCACATGAATGACAGGTAACTCGACCAGATGTGGACATGTGAGATGCACCTTGTTGGTTTTGGAGCTCAATCGAATCCATACGGCGCATTAAGGCCGCCATGCGTGTCTCGGTGACCGTAGTGGTATCGACAGCAAATGCGGCACCCGATCTAGTCGAGTTTGCATTCGCGATCCTCTTTCCTATGCTGGATGATGCAGGTGGTTACCTTACACTCTTCCATTGCATGGTTTTCTCAGCAAGGTCTTCTAGGAAAGCTCATGCCTCCCTTTCATCTTTTCCTAAGAACTCTCCTTGACACATGGACTCAATGAGCGTTCAGGACGGGATGTGAAGACCCTCTAAACAATCTGACAAAGACGCCACAACTCAATGCTATGGTGAGGGCATGAGGATAGTAGCTCCTTGAACCTCTCTAGATATGCATGAAATGTTTCAGTCTCAAGTTGATAGAACAAATTGATTTCGTTCCTCAATTTTTGAGTCCGATAATTTGGAGAGTACTTCTTGAGGAATGCAAATTGAAACTCATCCCAAGTCCTAAAGGCATTCGCCTGGTTGCTGTACAACCACTTCTTGGCATCATCCTTCAGCGCAAAGGGGATAAGCCTAAGATGGATGGAGTCTGTGCTAAGTTGTTGCAGCTTGAACATAGCACATACCTCCTCAAATTCCCTGAGAAAGATATAGGGGTCACCTTTCCCAGTGAAGTGAGGGAGCATGGAAATAAACTGAGGCTTAACCTCAAAATGGTTCCCATTTGCCTCTGGCAATACGATGCATGAGGGTAGAGCAATACGGCTCGGGTAGCATCGATCACGTAGAGGTATGGGAGCCACAACAGGAAGCACTGGTGGGGTCCAACAACTGCTCTTCCTCGCGGAAATTAGCAGCCATTGAACCCAGACTGTGTGCGACACGAGAGTAGGAAGGCGTCGAGAAGTCGACTACCGAAGCAGGGTTGACAATGCGCCTCGTCAAACGACCACTCTCGTCTCGTGTCCACGAAAGCATGCACAAAGGTGCACACACACAAAACAAAACTTTTTTTTAACAAAGAATGTGCGTAGAGGAGAAGACGGGGGAACACAGGAGAGAAAGAATGACTCAGGAGAGAAGGGAAGAAGTCCTTATGCTACGACGGATGGGTACAGGTAGAAGCACACAAGCAAACAAAGCTCAAGCAATCCTAAGGTCGCTATAGGTCCTTACAGCTAGACGATGCCTAACTGCGAGGTCACACGGCCTCAACACGCCTCACCTCCCTACGACGAGGGCTACAAAGCCCAACAAGGGAGCCAAGATCCGGAGATCTCGTCTCTCCTACTATCGACAAAGTGGGCAATGTCGATAAGGTCATGACGGTCGGGACCGGATCACTCTCCTAATGCGCCCGAAATCCTTACGGCCAATGTCGACTTGATTTTAGAAATTAGGCTCTTGATTAGTGTGGTTTGTGGGGTGAAGGAAAGGGTGATGAAATCCCCCACCTTATCTTTTATGGGACAGTCCCTCCTTAGTAGCGTTTTGGAGTCTTAATCTAACAATCAACTCTCCAAACAAACACTCAACTCACACTTGTTGCAATGCACTTCCTACTAACTAATGAATGTTCATACGAAATGCATGAATGAGAGTAGAAGGGGCGTACCTCACGCCAGCACTCAGCAACTGAAAATAAAGCTAAAATAAAAGACAATTTACATGCCTAAGTCACATACATGATGCATGACCTAAACAAGAGAGAATGCCTAATCTTTTGCTTTGGGTTTTAGGGTCCAAGTTGCTTAAAGGAAGTTTGATTATTAATCTGGGAGCAATCTAAGAGCCAGAACATGCCAAATCGAGTCCCAGATTCCTAAATGAATTATGATAACAACACAAAGAAATAAGAAGGCAAACAGATCTCACCAGACCGCCAATTGGCGGTCAAAAGTACACAGGTTGGCCTTTAATTTCTCCTGCTGCCTCCCCTTACAACTCCAAGTCTCCTGAAACAAAGAAAAACAACAAAACACAAATTAAATCCACTCGAATCGTCCAAACAAGAGTCTGGATTGGCACCTCCCTGGCAACGGCGCCAAAAACTTGTTGAACGTTATATATTAAACCGCAAGTGCACGACCGCGTTGAAGTGATGGAAAATACGGGTCCTCCTCAGGGAGGTGAGCACTCTCTCGTTTGCACGAAATCAAGTGGTAAAAAATAGGGAAGAGAGTTTGATTATCCTACTATACGCTAAACTACACTACGAAGGACGAAATGCGAAAGAAAACAACAAACGATGAACTACCAACTAAACTAAGAACTAAATAAGTGCTGGAATTCAGAAATAGAAAACCCCTAAGGGGTAGAGTGAGTGCACACATGCAAAGAGGTGGGTGTTGAACACATTCTTTAAGCACAAGTGAAAGTGGTGTTATCATGCATATGAAATGTCTAAATGTTATGGCAAAACCTATCAATCCATTCACCAACCTAGTTGATTAACATTTACATATACAAGTTGTTTATTTCAGAACCTAAACAAGCATGAGAGGTGTCTAATCATTTTGGCAAAACTCATCAAGTTATAAATTCTATCCTAAACAAGCAAGCATACATTCATGTTTTATCAACACATTGTAAATAAAGCATTCATTACATTCTCTAATGCATGTATGAACATCAACTCCACCCCCCAAAGGGGGTGAGACTACTCACTACACATTAGACTAACAATTAAACTAAAAAAGAAAAGCATATTAACTAAGCTACTAAAACTAATGAAATTAAACAAAGTAAAACAAGCAACATGAAACAAACAACATAATAATAAAAAATTATTAAAATGACTCGCAATTCAAGTAGCATCCTCCTACTTTAGTGTGTACTTCAAGACCTCACTTCTAGTAGGAAGAATAGTCACTCAAAATGTGAAGTGATTATAATAGAAAGTGAATAGTTCTATTTATAACCATAGAAAAAGGTAATCCGGAACAATCCCCCGATGTGAGACTAAACAAATACCAGAAATGGAATAAATACACATTAATATGCAACCCACCAAAATCTTAGCGGATTTGGGCCAAAACAGACCGCCAATTCGCGGTCTATATGGTTCGGATCCCGTTGGGTTTTCTTCTGGACTTTTCTGGATGTCTTTGGTGATCTTTGATGCATCTACTTCGCTTGTTGGAGCTCCGACCCGAATAGAATTGTCAAAATACTCCCCATGATGGTGTGGAGTATTTTGTTTTGCTCTTTGGTCATTCGGTCTTACGTTCAGGTCCTTCTCCCTTGCATCTTAGTCCCCAGGTCTCACAATTCAGTCATTTTTCTCTGCTTTTGGGTCCTTTTATGTTTCTTCTCTTCAAACCTATTTATTCCTGAAAACTAAACATAAAACTCGTTACATAGCATTGTTTAGGTGAAAGTTAATGGATATAAGATACAAATATAAGCATGAAATGATGTCAATTAGTAATCAATAGTCTGAAAAACTCTAAACATTTTGGAACTCGAGTTCCAATACAACTTCTGGAACTTCAAATGTATTTATCCATACATGAGGAAAAAGTCACAGGAGCGAAGTTCTATACTTCCTCTAACTTCGAAGTATCAATCACACCCTTAAATGAATCACCTTTGGTAAGATGCATATGGGAGCCGCCAAAATCAATGTCACGAGGGCACATCAACTAGATACGTGTTCACTTTCATGCAAAAGCAAGCACGATTAAATGGTCCCCATCAATTCGAAATTTGTTGACCTAGGGAGACCATGCATGATCTTGTGAAAGCCTTATTGCTTTGGATATGTATAGCTTTATTTCTTCCAACTTGTGACCCATATATGTGCATTTACGGTAAATTAAAGTGGAAAAGATAGACCTATAACCTATTCTATTGTTTTTTTATAAGATAACGTATTATATAGTACTGTATGAACATTATCTAAGACGCAAGCGATACTTGTAATACTACTTTGGTGAAGGTGAAAGATATGCATGAGGTATATATGATAATTCGAGGAACGTAACCAACTAGGGTAACTTGGTTAAAAGATTTATTGTCTTCAGATATTCAAGATCAGGGATCGAATCCTAATAGTTTCATTCGTATGTTTGGGATGCTGCAATTTAAAATAGAATGTGTAGTATAGTAGAGAAAATCAAAAGAAAAGCATAACTTCATCCATAGGCAACATAATGATTATGGTTGATGGTAAATTAGTTATTTGAAAATTTATTTATCCGGTGGAAATGTAAGAGGTTGCGTGTCTATAAGTCTACATACAGATATGTAGTGCTGTTCGTGGGGAGGGTTTGACCCAACACGACCCGCCCCGCCCTGTGTGGGGCGGGTTGCGGTTATTTTTTTCACAACCTGCCAACCGACGACCTACCAGCCCGCTAGTTTAAACGGGGCGGGTTACGGTTGAAGGTTAACCAACCCCGCTAACCCACCAAACTATATTTAAATATATAAATATACATTATAAATATATTACTTAAAAGTTTAAGATTGTAATTATAATAAAATAAATGTGTTTATCTTTATTCTTTATTAACTAAGTCTCTTTCAGACTTTTACATTTTTACATCTTGGTTTTACATGTTTGATTTTGTATGATTTTTACAAGGTTTGAATTTTAATTTCATTTGATACATGTTATGGGGCCAAATTGAATTATATAAAAATCAACTCCTTTAACCCACCCCGCCCCGCTAAACCCGCCCATAAGTGGGGCGGGTAGCGGGTAGAAAAAAGTTGACCCGCCCCACCCCGTCCCACTTACCCGCCAAACTTTGGCGGGACGGGCAGCGGTCGGTGCGAAACCCGCCCCGCCCTGTTTGCATCCCTAAAAATATGTCGTACTATGAAAGTCTTTATAGCTAGTTTTTTGTGAAACTGTGGTTGTTTTGCAAGAAAATTTTGAGGAATTAAAAAATTAAACTATAGGAATGAAATTAATCAAGTTAATTAGATTATCGGCTTGAAGGTAGACAGAAAAATAGAAATTGAAGTTCCAAAAATATATTTTTAATGGATTTTGAATCAATTGTCCCGCTTACACAGCAAAAAAAAAAGAAAATGAAGTTTCACTAATTGCAACAAAATAATTAAATTCTACTACCATTCAACATCTACATGCACATACCTTAATTTATACCAATTACTAAGCACTAACCACTTTTGGTAATTAGATTTCTTATTCAAACTCACTTCCTCGTAAAATAACCAAACCCTCGGATGAACCAGCTACTAGATTAGACAGAACATGTAGAATTATGAACTAGGATGTGTTCCACTTAATTACCTGAGGGTCAAGTTCTTTAAATACATTTTCAATTTTTGATATAATTGAAATTTTAAGTCGTACATTTAGATCTATGACACAAGTTATTCATGCATGTTTAAAATCGTAAACTTTGATAATCATTTCATATAAGATCAAGAGACCGACAATTATAGCACACTCATTTGTATTTTTTGTTTTGATCTTGTTGAAACGTACATGGATAATTCGCGATCAAAATGTGTGGTTTGAATTTTCAATTATGTTAAAAATTAGAGTATATTAAGGAACTTGATCATCAACGAAATGGAGAGAATCTCGTAGAATTATAGAGAAGTGGTTTAAATGATTAAATTCGTATTATGTAAGAAAATATAGTAATAATTAATCCCTCGTGATTTTCGAGTCACGACAGGAAAGGTTCCGGCATCCAAATCCGGTCAACAACAAAAATGCAGCAAGTCAACGATTTTCAACTTTAAAAAGTTTTTCATATATATGATATTGATATAGAGAGTCCCGACCCTAGACTACATTTTCACAACTAGCCCTCCCCTTGATAAACACTAATATTGCATTAATTGAAGTTCATAGTTCCTTACATCTACACTTCACTTTCATGATGTGGGCGTTAACATGTATATAGCTTATAAAAGGGATCATAGGCAACTCTAACTTGCATCCTTGTCCTTACTTGCTAAGTTCCATCATGTTTAGTAAGACCAGTGGGGAAAAGAAATTTATGCTCACACCAAAGGTAAACCCTGTGTTATATAGTTCATAATAATTAAATTGTTTTGGTTGGGCTGTTTTGGTAGATGGGCTCCTAGCTATATGCCCTTACCCTCCAATTATTTGATGTATATTAATTTGTGCTTATCAATTTGCTTATTTCATTTCTTACATTGTTTTAAATATTATTAATACCACTATTTTTTGTTAAACCCATTTATATGTTGTTAATAAAGAGTTGTTTGATTTTGTTGTCTTTCGAAATCACATAACTGATAAAAAATTAAAACGGTACAATAGTTGTAGTTAGTGTGGCCGTGACGCCTAACTTTCAGTAGACATTTATCATAAGAATATCTAAGATCAAATATCAAAATTGAGAAGCCTTCAAACAAACTAAGGTTTAAAAGCATGTTTAACAAAATTAATGGTATGAAATTGGAGTATCATAAATACGGTAGCTCAAACCCATGAATATATATCAACTATTATTATTTCTCTAACATATAATACTCTTTGTGAAAACAGAAAGATCAGAAACTGAGAAGGGTCTTCTCAGACACCCAAGGGACCCAAAGTCCTATCAACGACGCAACAATCCAAATCCACCAACCAAAACCACCACAACTCCAAATTGTGGAGTGTGAGTGTTGTGGCCTTCAAGAGCAATGCACACCAACCTACATCACCATCATCAGATCCTCCCACTTTGGGAAGTGGATTTGTGGTCTATGCTCAGAAGCAATCAAAGAAGACATGAGGAGAACACCAGAGGCAGGAATGGAACGTGTCGTTGAGTCTCATGTATCCCTTTGCAAGGGCTTCAACACCACCACTAGGGTTAACCCTAAGTTGTCATTCGCAGGTGCAATGAAGGAAATCGCGAGGAGGAGCTCTATTTATAGGAACTCTAAGCTTGGTTTGCATAGCAAGAATAAAATTAGTATGACTAATAGTTATTAGCTTTGGATGGTATGGATAATGTTCTTGTAATCAAGTGGTCGCCTAGAAATATGTAGGACTTGACTAGAAGTTTAAGGGTAAATGTATGTGTGTCTTAACTGGAAGTCTGGACGTCCTTCGTGTTAATAATGAAATCTCTACTTTTGACTGGTTTTAGCTTACATGCTTGGGTATTCATCTTATAAGCTTAATTTCCATTCTTTTATGTTTATATGTGTTATGTTTGTTGATCTAATTTGATGCTTAAAATCATATTTCACGTTAATTAGGTTTAATTGGTTAATTGAATTGAATGTATGTGGTAAACGCCTGCAATTTCATAACTTCTTTGATTAATTTTGGATCAACATTCGGATGTTTGGGTCTAACATGATTATATAAACCTACACCTTCATTTTGAATAAAATTTCTATCATTAAAACATTCAAACCGAAAGGTTCCCCGTTCGACTATTTCAAAAAACAGTAAGCTATTGGTATAAAAAATAGTCGTTAAACAAGAGGACAAAATAGATAATTTTAGGAAAAGAAGAGTAAGGTGGAGGTTTGGCCGAACCAAGTCGCTAGCTCAATAGGTCATCCTTTTTGGGAATAGTCGAACGAAACCCTAAACCCTAAACTAGCGATATAATTGCATGATTACCCTTTTTGAGAGTAGTTGTAATCATGCACATTAATTAGCGATATAGTTTCATTTTACAACAATCAGAATTAATATGCATAATTTCCATATTAATTCTAGTTGTTGTAAAATGCAATTATATCACTAATTAATGCACAAGATTACATTTATTTACTATATCTCATGGAATCTTTGTAATTAATGCACAAGATTACATTTATTCACTTTCATCAACATGGTGTTAGACATATATCATATTCTAGTGACAGTGATGTAGGTGGCCGGAACATCATTGCTACGTATATTAATCCGTTTGTAATGGGAAATTTGACTTTCAATGCCTCAAGTGCCCCAACCTCTAGAAAAAAAACTTCACTTTGACATCCTCTGAAAAATATGCTTATCTTTCCAATTCTTCCCAAAATATTGTTGCCTGTCTCGTGAGACCACTAAAATGGAACAACATATGCCATTTACACGATGAGCTCGATATGCACTCAATAGTGGTTCGATAATTTAGTCGACCCACAACAGTACGATCACTGAGAAAGTCTTCGACGGTTCAATTTCCTTCTCTCCAGACGTCACGTCAGTAATTAAAGGCAATGCGTGAAAACTACACAATGACGGTACGATTTGACCTCAATATGATGAAAAAAAAAGAGACATCTTTGTTTGGGTCGATGTATTCGATAGGCACTTGATAGTGGCTCGATAGTTTACTCGACCAACAACGACACAATTATTAAGGATGTTTTTTTGTTTCACTTACCTAATCACCAAATGTCAACTCGACAATTAAGAGGGAAGTGTGAAAATTGTACCAATGTATGGTTCGAGGTGACGCTATGGTGGCATCGACGAGCTCGATACGTACTCAATCTAAGCTCAATAGGTTGTGCGACGGTCAATGTCAGGTTTTTATGGTATTTTTGACGGCCGGGTTTCCTTCTGTCGAAACATCTCGTCAGTTATGAACAAAGTGTGAAAAACCATACCAGTGGGAGGCTCGATATGCGTGCAATATGATGAAGAAAGAGAGTTCTCTATGTTGGGATCGATGAGCTCGATATGTACTCGACATGAGCTCGATATTCTCTCAACCTTCTCTCTACCATATGAGCCCGACTAAAACATGTGATTATCAAGGGTGTTTTTGACTGTTCGGTTACCTTCACTCTAGACGTCGCGTCTGTCATCCGAATAGTATAAAATGTCATTCCCTTCTTTCGGTCTTACCCCATTACACTTCTCTTGCCAACGCTTTCTTCCCTCGACCACATTCTTGTCCCAGAATAATGCACAATGACGACATCGTCGAGGTCTCACCCATCGAAGACATCCTCTGATTGTGTAGTCACGTCGCACGATGGGTTTGTGTTGGGTCCTCAACCGGGCCGGTGCATGTGACCTACCGTTGCGGGACCCCACAACGCTAGGGATGTACCTTCTACGTGCATGACACCATGTCTCTGGTACGACTGCCCCCAGAACCACTGGAGGAGGTCAAGCAGACCTTGACGAAACTCTGCCACATGATCATCGACGTGCAGCGTCGTTTGGCCACCATAAAAGACATGGTGGTAGACCTCCTCATCACAGTGGTAGGTTTTAATCGTCTCTTCCTTTATTTTTCAGTTACTTGTGGTTATAAGTTAATGTCCACTGACATACCACTATTTTGTTTGTGTAGTTTCCACCCCGATGACACCAACCCCAACACCCGCTTCCCGGAGCACACCTGCCCCAACTACGGGGTGACCTACCTCTCTGAGACACCTATCCCTGACCCAATGTCCTCCCCACTGCCTGACGTCCCTCCTGCCTTTGAAGAACACACAGGGTGGACTAGGAAAATGGAGAAGTTATTTTAGTTATTGTAGTTAACATTTTATTCTATGACACTTTTGTTTTGTTGGGTATTTATTAGTTGCAATCTTTGATAACCCTATTGTTTTGTAAATGTGTGGTCAATACACAAGCAATTATGTTGTTTACGTTGTTTTTTGTTAATATTTGAATGTTGTGAATGGTGTGATTGTTTCAGTCTTCCTCATGCAAACGGCGTAGTCGAAGAGGTAATCGAACAACCATCTACCAACGTCGACCAACAATCAATCTCTATCGAGGTGGAAGGATATGACTGACTTGAACAAGCAAACTTGTTCGTTTGAAACTACACAATGACTATCATGCTATTATCAAGCTATTATTGAACTAAATTTTTGTTAAACCCTAAAGTCCTTGGGGTGTTCGTTTGAAACAACTCAAATAAATGGTGTTTCCGTTTAGTACTAGACCGTCAAGTGATTATTGAACTGTCGTCGACCACAACCGAGGTTAAAGGAGAGAAACTTCATTCATACTTCGTTTGAAATGACTCAAATAAATGGTGGTTCGTTTAAGTCATACTTCGTCAAGTGATTATCGAACTGTCATCGAACCACAATCGAGGTTAAATGAGAGAGTAAGGAGAGATCACAAAGACAAACAAAAAACACAAACACCCAAAAATTATCTATCTTTTCCCAGTCAATTGGAAGAGATTGATTTGCGTAGATGTCGCCTGCAAGCCCAAAAAATAGTTTTGTGTATCTCTTGACTTTGACTCTACTTAGTAGCCTGCCAGAGAAGTTTCCGCATTCCTATGTCCCTTACGCTCTGGTCGGGTTTATCCACCGATGGTGTTCCATCATCCCAGACGAAGTAACAACAACGAAGGGTTGTCTCTGAGGAGCCACAGACGTAGAACATTTTGCTAATCTTGCTCGGAGTATTGGACCACAGCTCTGTTGCCTTCAGCCTGCACCTACAGGTGCGATATGGCAGAGGTAAAACTCCCAGTACAGGGGGACAACCTCACCATATTGGTCCACCGACGATGTGCTCAGCTTCGTCGGAGTAGTCGTCTGAGACATTGTGTTGGAAGACTATTTTTTTGGGTGGACGAGACGAATAGAATACACTTAGTTGGGAAGGGGTCAAATACACAACTAAATGGAAGACATGCTAACGTTTGATTTTAGAGACCCTATAATGAAGGGTTGCGCCTCTTCGCACAATAATGAAAGGTTGTATCTCTTAAAAGTAAGGAATGAAGAATGGTTGTGTCTCTTCGCATAATAATGACTCATCCCATCATGGGACGTTTCACTTCGACATGTGAACATTTATCATCTTGATCATTGATTGACATCATATCATGCATGCATTTGTGTCTTATATCCGTTATCTTTCACCTAAACAATGCTACGTAACAAGTTTAATGTTTATGTTTCAGGAATAAGCATGTTTGAGGAGAAGAGGCACAAAAAGTACTCAAAATCAAGGAAAAAGACTGAGTTGCAAGACTTGGGGATTGAGATGCAAGAGGGAATGACTCAGATGTAAGCCCAAAGGACCAATGAGCAAATCAAGAAACTCCACAGCATCATGAGGAGTATTTTGGCAATTTGATTCGGGTCTGAGCTCCAACAACCGACTTGGATGCATCACACATGAAGAAAGCAAGCCAGACAACTACCCTCAAAATCCAGACTTGATCCAGAATCCATAGACCGCCAATTGGGGGTCGAGTCAGCTCCGGATCCACTAATACTTTGGCGGGTCATGTATTAGGTTGTATTTAATCTATTTTTGGTATGCTTTAGTCTCATACCGGGGGATTGTCCCAGATTACCTTTTTCTATGACTATAAATAGAACTTTCCCTCCTCCTTTGTATACATCTCCTCTCTTGGTGGTCATCCTCTCTACTAGGAGTAAAGCCTCGGAGAAAAACTCTGGTGGAGAGAGGATACTTGTAATTGGAGTGAGTAATAAAAGTTGTTTTGTTAGTTTCTTCATATTGTCTATTTTCAATTGTTGCATGCTTAATTAACTTTATTTGTTTTAGTCTTCTTAGAATTAATTAGCATGTTTTCTTTCCTTAGTATGAATGTTAGTCTAGTAATGTGTGAGTAGTTCCATACCCCTTTGGGGGTGGAGTTGATGTTTATACATGTTAAGTAGATGGAATGAATGCTAAATATTGTTGTATGTGAGAAATGTTAATATGTTTGTTTGAATTGAAGAGAATACTTACCTTGTTGGTTTCTGTCATAATATTTAGGTACATTCCATGCTTGTTTAGGTTCTTAATAATAAATTTGTCATGCTCATATTAATTACCTAGGTTAGTGATTTAGATGATAGATCTTGTCATGAGGTACTTCTTATGCATAGAAAATACTACCTACACTTGTGCTTGATGAATGAATTCATCACCACTTATTTCATGTGTACACACACTCCACCCCTTAGGGGTCTTCCATTCCTGATTTCTAGCTTCTTCTATTAGACACTTAGTTTCATTTCTTCTCGCACATTCATCTTGTTTGTTGCTTACTCGTGTAGTGTAGTTTAGTGTAATTACTTTTTCTCCATTCTTGTTTTCCACTCGCCTTCGAACTAACCAAAGTTGAAACACCTCCCAGTGGATTGACCTGTATTTGTCACCGCTTCAACGTGGTTATGCACTTACGGTTATTTGAACTGATTCAATCAATTATCGAGCTCAATCGAGCCCATATCGAGTTTCTGTATAACACATATCGAGTTCAATCAAACCATGGCGAAGTATACCTATCAAGCATACGCATCAACCGCACTATCTATCGCGTACCATTGAGTATCATCGAGCCCTATCGATTACTGAAACAATTTAAAATATCAAGACACAGACAGACATACAGACAGACATACAGTTCCAAAGAATGTTAGTGGTCACGAGATATGTAGGCGTAGTTTGGGAAGAAGTGGAAAGATAAACATATTTTTCAAATGATGTCAGAGTGAGGGGGGGTTTCTAGAAGTTTGGTCACTTAAGGCATAAAAGTTAAATTTCCCTTTGTAATTTACTAAATTATACATGTATATTGTATCTATAGAATTTTATGTTTTATTAAATTTTATTTATAAATATTTATTTATTATTGTTTAATTATTTTCTCTATGCACATTATATTTGTAGATAATACAGAGGAAAAAATCCAGTATGTTCCAGCCATCATACAAGCATCGATATGTCGTGAACATCAGAATTTCAAATTTAAAGTCAAACTCCATGCCGTCGGTCAGGAACTACATTCAATATTTTAGTGGAAAAAAATGAAGTGGACGAAGAAGAATTTCTTAGATTTCTATTCTGCCATTTTGGTAATTAATTATTTAAAAATAATTCTATTACTATTTAATAATATTGTGAAAACTTAAATTATTTTTAGTTGAATTTCGATGGTTCTTAGTTTCCCAGACCTTTAGCTTGATTAGGGTTGTTTAATTATCAGTTCAAAACTTAATGGGTCAAATCGATCTCAACATCTTTTGGACAAAATATCAGTTTGCTTTTATAACACTAATTGTACATTTTATGTTGTATTTACTGAATTTTATGTATGTCAAATTTTATTCATACACATAATTGATTCCCATAAAGTAAGACAATTTATGCAAACAATGGACGCATATCTACCCCACGTGGGTGACACCAGTCTCGTGAGGGACATACATCAGTCTTGCGTGGGACACACATGCAAGATACACCAATCCCACGAGGGACACCAATCTCATGCACAACACACCAATCTCAGTCCCGAGAGGGACACACACTAGTACCGCTTGGGACACACACCAGTGTCAGTCCTCGCGAGGGACACCCATTTATACATCTATGAATGTCAATAGTCACGTGCATTGGAAACCAACAGACGCTTAGATTATCAAGTCATAATTTTGGAACAAATTAAATAGTTGATAAAAGACTCCACATGCATGCAGGTTGAATGAATCATGTCCTTACACGTTAAAAGCGCCATAAAGGATGTGTTAAAAGAAGTTCATAAATCATTTTCCTAAATCGAAATATGGACGTCGTCTGTGAGTATAACCAATGGCAAGTCTTTTTTATATTTGGGAATGGTATAGACGTATATCCTATTTGGGTATAGACGTCGGTGCTTTTCTTAAGGCGACGTCTATCTCACTTCATTAGACATCAACTGTGAGTATGACTGACACATATACGTTATGGTACAGATGCCAGTTCTTTAGTGGCCGACGCGTATACGTTAGGTATAGACGTCAACCTTTAGTGATCGACGTATAGGTATAGACAACTGATGCATTGCATACATTGCATCATATGTCTTTCATTTAGATTGATTTTATATCAATAAATGCTACTAAGGTATGTGTTTAGTCCTATTTACAGAATACATGGACCTGAATGCAAATTACCCATATTCCGAGCATAAACGCGTGCAAGAGACTCATTTCTATCATAAAAACCAAGCTCAAGATTATCGGGTTTCAAATGGAAATGTATCCAAGCATAAAAGCATTTAAGACCTAATTACAAAAAGAACAATGACTTAAGCACAAAAGTAGCCGGGGACATAATTGCAAGAAGCCAAGGACCTAATTGCAAATCACGAGTAACTTTTATTATTATGGAGAAAATCTAAAGAAAAATCAATGTGGATCTCCAAATATATGAAGGAAATAATTCGGAGCTCAAAAGAATGGAAAGCAATCATCCAGACGCGCAAAGGAGGATCAAATCATACCATAAACAGACAGCAAAAATTCAGACCTAATCAGAGCAAGATATGCGGCGTTTCCGCCGCACATTACACATGCCATACGGCAATTCCGCCGCTCCCTAGTCGATCCGTGTGCTCAAATTTTGTCCAGTCGTGTCTGGACACGTGTACTTTCCAATTTTATACTTAGGTCCCTTGTAGCAACTATAAATAGCCCCGAGAACGATGTTATAGAGGTCCTTGGTTGTTGTTTTTATTTTAAGTCTTTAGTTTAGTAATAAAATTCTGTCTTTTATTTGTTGCTTTTAGTTTTCTTTTGTAATTCCTCGAGGACCCCTTCTTCCTCCCTCTATGAGTTTCTAACTCTTTCCAAAGGGTGGAGGTGACAGATTTAGGGTGAAGAGAAGATGAATAAATGTTATTATTTTAATTTCGTGATTAGTATATTTTGATTACTTGAGTTTATGTTAAATCATTTATCATGTAATGCTTCATAACTAACATGATTTATTATAAGTTTCTGAATTCTCTAATCTAAACCCTAAATCTAAACCTCCACCTGACGGAATTCACCTCTTTGTTCTTCTTTAGTTTTATTTGTTTATGTTCCTTGCTTTAGATAATTAAAAACCAAAAATCTCAAAACCCAATTTATTTCTTCTCTCCTTCTTCCCCTTAATCGAAAATCACACAAATAATAGAATCTCTCCCTCCTTGTGTTCGACCCGTATTTGTCACGTCTCCATTGACGCCGTGCACTTGCGGTATAAATTTAATTCTCATCAAGTTTTTGGCGTCGTTGCCGTGGAGGCGACGCAGATTTTGTTTTTTGTTGATTTTGATTTTATTCTGTTTATCTTGTGCGCGATCTAAGTATTTTGATTTGTGTTTCAGGAGACAACAGAGTGCGCGGAGAAATCCGGGCACATTTGGAGCTAAACGAGCGGCGAAATCGCCGCACCTAAAGAACAACTTGCGGCGAATCCGCCACACACTTGGAGCTTCTGGGCTTCAAATTTTTCTGGGACGCGACTCATCTCTGGGTGGACGCGTGGAGCTACTGAAATTTCGAGAGCGGGCGGTGAATCCGACTGAGCATTGCATAGGTAATCTTTGTTGCCTTTTTCCTCGTAATTTCTAGTTTAAAAAAATTCCTTTTATTAGAATTGCACGTGTTAGGGCAAAATTCCATAATTGGCAATAATTCAACTATGACCTAAAAGTGGCAAAATTAGAAAGGTCTTAGTGCATGCATCATTTAGTGTTTTCTATGCATTATTCTTGCAAATCAATTTTTGTTGAAGAGTGCTGGAGTCAAGGTACGTGCACGAGTTTTATCGTTTGCATTTAAGCATATAATTTAGTTTGCATATAGCCTTGCAATTGCCCCCAATTAAAGACCAATGTTTGACTATCTTTGCTAGATCTAAGTTAAACTATCTTAAGGGCAACTCCGTAGGCAAAGATATGGTGGGGATTTCACCACCCTTCCGTGGCCCACAAATCAAAATCCTAAAGTGTCACCCAAGCCTTAAAATTAAAATCAATTAGACATTTGCCCCTAAGGACTCGGACTCAATTAAGGAGAAGAATTGGTTTGACTTGCTATGACCTGAAGCCGATCGAATTTAATTTGGTGTCTAGAAAGTGTTTTTGTGTTGACGAAAGTCTTCCAAGCGAAGTGGTTGTCTAATTGGCACCGACTCTGTCGGAAACGCCCCCACTAGCAATACACGGCCTGGCCAAGTTGGTTTGATTAGTGAGGGAGGTGAATCAAGCGAATCAATTCGACTCAACCAGTTAGGAGTCGTCTAGATCTAAACGACACTAGGTCTAGGATTGTTTGAACCGTGCTTTCTTAGGAATTTTTCTGACCAACCCCCTTTCTATCTTTAGAGTTAGGTTTCCCTTCTCATCTGAGTCTTCTTTCTCTTCTCACCTACTTATACGTTCTAGTCTCCTCCCCTTTACATTCTCTATTAGCATTTTAGGGTCGAGTCGAGAACTTGTGCTTGCTTAGCCTCATAAGGGTAAGAGTGCTTGACTCAAGAGTGTTTTGATGGATGGTTACATGAGCAACCAACCATATCATTGTTGGGACCAGGACAATGCTTCCTGGTATTCTAAAACCATGCAACCTGGGGTGGCTTAGACTAACACCCCATATGGCTGGGACAATCCTAATTGTACGACTGAGCAATCTTCATATTGGGGTAACATGAGAGAGGCACCGACTGCTACACCACAATCTAGTTATGTTGGATCATATGCTGGTCAACGAACTGATACATTACAACAAACGTTTGCCTCCTTCATGCGTTGGGCAGGCAACATGAGTGCACCGGTGGCTCCAGTAGCCGTACCATGCGACTGTTGCGGGTTGAGTGGTCATGTTATCAGGGAATGTCCTTATGTTCCCCCAGAGCCTGAGTATGAGCATACATTTTCCCAGAATGCTCGATATGACCATTACGCATCCGCGTATAACCCGAGTGTGATGGATTCGTGGGGAGACAATTCATATCCAAATTCTTATACTTTATTTTCGTCCCGATATCCTCCTCCCAAATACCCAGAATTCTACCAACACCCCACTTCTAATCATTGGACTTATTCTCAACCCACCAACACCCAACCTAAAAATGTCCCGAGTTCTGACTCGAACCTCATAGTTGACTGCATACCTGATTCCTTGGAACAAAATTTCCATACGTTCATGACAACTACTCAACAGTCCGTAGACAATATGGTACTGCAATTGAGTCAAATGTCGCAGCAATTAAGTGAGGAGAGTAACTTTTCTTGTCAACATGAGGATTCATCTTTTAGTATCGAACCACCACCACATCCATAAACTCAAAGCACAATCTTTCAAAGTCAAATTCCTAGTCCGTCTGAGGGACTTGGGGTTTCAATTCACGGTCACTTAGTGGAGGATTCGATACACATTATTGACCAATTTCATCATGAGTCGGCCCAGGATTGCGCCTTATCTTCTTGCCCCGTGGCCCTTGAGCCACATGATCTTCATGTTGTGCCTCTTAAGGACTCACCTCCGGTGGAGCAAGAGCTCCCTAACACCCTCAATTTCAAACAACCTGATGAGAGTTTGCCTCTCACTATTGTTCCTGATCATCTTGGAAATGATGGAACATCAAACGACTACATTGCTCATGAGGGTATTAGGAGTTCCGTGGAGGATACCTTGGGTATGAGACCCATTTTATGTTCGCCTGGTGAGTCGGACTTGCCTAACGAGGTTCTTGACCTCGCTCCGACAAACCAGCCAGTTGGTTGGAGAGTTTGGATTGACGATCATAACTTCAGCACCGCAACGGGAGAAACTCTTCTTCCGTTGCCCCATATTTCCCAAACTCTCGAGAGGTTCAAGCTCTTTCAGTTTGATCCTTTGTATGAGATGCCTTTGCGTCCAATTCATGAACCTCTCATTTCTTCTTGTGCTCTTTGTGAAGGGGGGCCACGTATGAATATTCTGGCCCCGCGTGGTGTCTTGTTCCCTTTTGATGTCTTTTGACAAATGAAGATGGGAATTTATGTTTGTACATAGTTATATATTTCAAAAAAAAACTCCATCAGTGAGCATTGTTTGTGTGGGCTCCAACCCTTATGTATTTGAGCCTCATTTGCTTCCCGTATTTGACTCCCTTCTTTAGTATCTCACAGGTTTTTGAGGGAATTCGGGTTTTGTCCATCAACATAGCCATGAACCTTCCTTTGTACTTCATGTTGGTGAGATTTTTCCTTTTTCATGCATAAATCCATGTAGTATCTTGCTCACATTCATTGAGGACAATGCATGATTTAGGTGTGGGGGGGTGTTTATGTATATATCTATCTATATATCTGCTCTTTTATTTCTTATAAAAAATTAAAAAATTAATGTTTCATAACGTAGCTTAAGATTGAACTACCAAAACCCGAGTACAAATTGCATTGAATTTTTGTTCCTTATTGTATAGTTCTGCTTGTAGAAACTATGACATAAATCTAAGTTCCAAAGAAATAACTCATTACCCTTTAAGACATGTATGAACTTAAATTGGATGAATCAAATCTTTGAAGTGGCTGATAAAAAGCAGAGGTTGAGGAAAATATACCGTTAAGTGTGGACTTCTAATAGCAATTAAGCCTTGAGGAAAATAAAAGTAAAAATAAAGGAATAAAGTGAGGAAAACACATTTTGCAAAATGATTACAAAAGCCCAAGCCTTTGAGTCACTGGTCCGTAGGGGTATCTTGAAACCCGGTAACTTGAGTCTGTCAGCTTGGGATTATCGACCAAACTCGCTACACGAATGCAAAAAGGGTAAAAGTGTCAGAAAAAGAAAATGTGTTGAATCACGGAAAAAGAAAAAGAAAAATATATATACTTTAAGATACTCAAGGCCCAAAGCTAAAAGAATGATCCATGCCATGGTTGATCCAAATGATACTTCACCACCAGAAGAGGCGTGCAACATAATTTAAGTAATAACATGTGTAGAAGGGTTAATGGTGTGAATGTTGGAGGAACAAAGACCAAGTCAGATTCTTTATGAGTTAGACTTATATAATGACCATGCAAGAATTCTCAGTGAGATGTATAAGGTTAAGGTAGAGATATTGAGAGCTATTAATGAAATGTTGAATTAGGACTTTGTGGGTGTGTCAACTGAAAACCCTCACGAGACAAAACTCGTCCTCTAAGGAAACTTGGAGGTTTAAAGGCTTGTTGCACATGCTAAGTGCAACCGTGATTCCTACGAAAGTGAGTTAGGATTTTCCTATTTTCATTTCTCTTATGTTCTGTTTTCCTAGGGACTAGCAAAATCTAGGTGTGGGGGTATTTGATGCATTGCATACATTGCATCATATGTCTTTCATTTAGATTGATTTTATATCAATAAATGCTACTAAGGTATGTGTTTAGTCCTATTTACAGAATACAGGGACCTGAATGCAAATTACCCATATTCCGAGCATAAACGTGTGCAAGAGACTCATTTCTATCATAAAGACCAAACTCAAGATTATCGGGTTTCAAATGGAAATGTATCCAAGCATAAAAGCATTTAAGACCTAATTACAAAAAGAACAAAGACTTAAGCACAAAAGTAGCCGGGGACATAATTGCAAGAAGTCAAGGACCTAATTGCAAAACACGAGTAACTTTTATTATTATGGAGAAAATCTAAAGAAAAATCAATGGGGATCTCCAAATATATAAAGGAAATAATTCGGAGCTCAAAAGAATGGAAAGAAATCATCCAGATGCGCAAAGGAGGATCAAATCATACCATAAACACACAACAAAAATTCGGACCTAATCAGAGCAAGATATGCGGTGTTTCCGCCGCACATTACACATGCCATACGGCGATTCCGCCGCTCCCTAGTCGATCCGTGTGCTCAAATTTTGTCCAGTCGTGTCTGGACACGTGTACTTTCCAATTATATACTTAGGTCCCTTGTAGCAACTATAAATAGCCCCGAGAACGATGTTATAGAGGTCCTTGGTTGTTATTTTTATTTTTAGTCTTTAGTTTAGTAATAAAATTCTGTCTTTTATTTCTTGTTTTTAGTTTTCTTTTGTAATTCCTCAAGGACCCCTTCTTCCTCCCTCTATGAGTTTCTAACTCTTTCCAAAGGGTGGAGGTGACGGATTTAGGGTGAAGAGAAGATGAATAAATGTTATTATTTTAATTTCGTGATTAGTATATTTTGATTACTTGAGTTTATGTTAAATCATTTATCATGTAATGCTTCATAACTAACATGATTTATTATAAGTTTCTGAATTCTCTAATCTAAACCCTAAATCTAAAACTACACCCAACGGAATTCACCTCTTTGTTCTTGTTTTAGTTTTATTTGTTTATGTTCCTTGCTTTAGATAATTAAAAACCAAAAATCTCAAAACCCAATTTATTTCTTCTCTCATTCTTCCCCTTAATCGAAAATCACAGAAATGATAGAATCTCTCCCTCCTTGTGTTCGACCCGTATTTGCCACGTCTCCATTGACGTCGTGCACTTGCGGTATAAATTTAATTCTCATCAACAACCCATAGATAGACGTTCATTTATGGTGTTGAAAATTGGTTTATATTTGTTAAGTACAGGAAACAGGAGAGTCAGTCGATCGGTGGAGGAGACGATCGACCGGACATTTCTAGAGCATGCCAGGTGATGCATTGCATACATTGCATCATATGTCTTTCATTTAGATTGCTTTTATATCAATAAATGCTACTAAGGTATGTGTTTAGTCTTATTTACAGAATACAGGGACCTGAATGCAAATTACCCACATCCCGAGCATAAACGCGTGCAAGAGAATCAATTCTATCATTAAGACAAAGTTCAAGATTATCGGGTTACGAATGGAAATGTATCCAAGCATAAAAGCATTCAAGACCTAATTGCAAAAATAACAAGGACTTAAGCACAAAAGTAGCCGGGGACTCAATTGCAAAAAGACAAGGACCTAATTGCAAATCACGAGTAGCTTTTATCATCTTGGAGAAAATCTAAAGAAAAATCAATGTGGATCTTCAAATATATAAAAGAATTAATCCGGAGCTCAAAATAATGGAAAGAATCAATCCAGACGCGTAAAGGAGGATCAAATCATACCATAAACATTCAACTAAAATCTAGACCAAATCAGAGCATGATGTGCGGCGATTCCGCCGCATATCACACATACCATGCGGCGATTCTGCCGCCCCCTAGTCGATCCGTGTGCTCCAATTTTGTCCAGTCGTGTCTGGACACGTGTACTCTCCAATTCTATACTTAGGTCTCTTGTAACAACTATAAATAGACCCGAGAACGATGTTAGAAGGGTCCTTAGTCTTTGGTTGTAGTTTTTATTCTTAATCTTAGTTTTGTATTCTTCTTTTCATTAATAAAATTCTGTCTTTTATTTCTTACTTTTAGTTTTCTTTTGTAATGTCTCAAGGACCCCTTCTTCCTCCCTCTATGAGTTTCTAACTCCTTCTAAAGGGTGGAGGTGACGGATTTAGGGTGAAGAGAAGATGAATGAATGTTATTATTTTAATTTCGTGTTAGTATATTTTGATTACTTGAGTTTATGTTAAATCATTTATCATGTAATGCTTTATAACTAATATGATTTATTATAAGTTTCTGAATTCTCTAATCTAAACCCAAAATCTAAACCTCCACCCGACGGAATTCACCTCTTTATTCTTGTTTTAGTTTTAATTGTTCATGTTTCTTTCTTTAGATAACTAAAATCAAAAATCTCAAAAACCAACTTATTTCTTCTCTCCTTCTTTCCCCCAATCGAAATCACACTAATAACAAATCTCTCCCTCCTTGTGTTCGACCCGTATTTGTCACGTCTCCATTGACGCCGTGCACTTGCGGTATAAATTTAATTCTCATCACCAGGTTCGCTCGAGAAGTGCGGATCGGTCGACCGGTGTTGGACACGCGGTCGACCAAAAACTACCAGAGTCTCACGGGCTCGGATCGAAGTGCAGATCGGTCGACCGGTGCTGGGTACGCAGGTGACCGAAAACTTCCATAGCGTTTAACAAACAACAGGACGGTCGACCGTTGAGGATTCCGGTCTGCCGTTGCCCACGTTTTCTGTACGGTTTTGCATTTTCTAATGTACGAGTTTAGCCTACTATTTAAAGGTTTTTTCGTCCTAATTGTATAGAACAACACATCATTTTTATTTCCTTGAGATAGATTAGGGCTAGAGAGAGATCTAGAGTGTTTGAAGGACAAATTGCCTTCATAAACTCGTAATCTCGGTTGCTTCTCTTGTTGGAGAAGCAAATTGAAGGAAAAGAAACCTGCAGGAGACCCCCCCCCCCCTCCCCAAGGACGTAGGCACATTACCGAACCTTGTAAAATGTGTGTGTCGTGGATTGTTTTAGGTGTGTTGTGTCTTTGTTTTTTTCTTTCGTCTTGTGTGTGTTTCTTGTTGCATTGAGTTTGGGAAAGGGTCAGACGTTAGATTTTCCGCATGCAATATTCGTTTTAGTATTCCGTTGTGCATGTTTGATCCGTCTTCGTGTAACGCATCGTTGTATTCCCTTTCCCAACATATGGAAAGTCAATACCTGACGTATATAAGTCGTATATCCGACGTATATTTCCTATTATGCAATAGTGGAAAAATCAAGGCTAGATTGCTGAACAAAATAAAAAGTAATGCTAATCTACATATAGTTAATTTTGTAATTATTGAGGTTTCTTTTTAACTAATAGACGTTGAATGTGTAATAATTATCTAAGGAGATGACATTACTAAACTTTAAGAGATGATCAAACGCACTACTTACCAATATATCACCGAGATCATGATTTACTAATAAATCTTACATAGATTAAAGGGTTTCCAAACATTATATAAAATCTCAAGCGACGTGAAGTCGGCCTTTTAATGAGAATTGATATTGCTATTATGATGCTTAATTTATTCATGAAGTGATTAATATTTTAGGTGATTTTGGTTTTGCACCTATGAATTGAAATCTTCAAAATTTTATAAATCTTACATCGTAGTCATAGAAAAATTTGAACTCATAGACTTCCAAAGTCCTTAATTTCGTCTTATGTACTTATGATAAGGTATACTATATTTAGAAAATAAAATTCTAAGACTTTAAAGGAAATAAAAAATAAGTCATATTATTTCAGCAATGGAATATATTATTTTCTTGATGATGTATCACCAATAAACTAAAAATATCATACATTCATACAACAAATGAATATGACAATAATATACTTTTTTTATAACTGAAATCCAGTAAAGTTTTGTTGTGAATCATTTGTTAAATTTGTGTTTGAGTTCAATGTAATTACAATTGGAATGACATTTAATGCCACAGAATTTATTAAGTCCACCATCCACCATTCATTACAAATGAATGGCTAAGATTCTCCTAGTTGGACCACTCCAATTCTAAAGAATACTATAATGCCAATGTCAAGTTTTATATATATTTAGTTGAAATGAGTTTGTGACTAATCGTGGTTTTGTTTATTGCAGCGCACATTAGCGTGTGGTGAAGGCAAATGTTGGTTGGGATGAGCGTGCAGTGTCAACCCTGTTTAATGGACTATGCAAGCTGTTTATCTCCTTCTGCTATTTAGTTTTAAGTATTTCATTTTGTTTGCTAAATTACATTGTTCCGTGTGGTTTTAAGTACGTTGTTCAGTGGATGTGTTGGGCTATTTTAGATTTTACGTACAAAATAAGTTGTGTTAGCCTGTTAGGCCTGTTGCTACCTCTTCGTTTATGTGCTCATGCCACTATTGTTGATGTTTTGGAATATATGTTATTAAAACGCACAACAAGATCAATGGAAGATGGATTTGTGGTTTTGTTCTGTTTTTTATATATTGGTTTTGATCATACAATATCATATATATACATGGATGAATATAGTCATTTTAAATGATCTTAATGTGGAAGATGTTAGTTATGGAAAGTGCAATCTTGATAATTCTGGAGATAAGAGAAATAATCCTTGATTGGCTATGATGGATACTGAGCCTAATCAAGGATTATATGTATCCGTTGGAGTATGATTTAACACTCCCCCTCAAGTTGGGCTCGGAATAGATTGAACGATCCCAACTTGTGAAGAATGCTTTGGAAGTGAGCGTTGTCCAAGGGTTTGGTGAATATATCGGCGAGTTGATCATTGTTGTTAACATAGGGAACTTCAATTTTCTTTGCTTGAAGTTTTTCACGGATGAAGTGACGATCTCAATGTGCTTTGTTCGCTCATGAAAGACAAGATTGGATGCAATGTGTCGAGCAGCTTGGTTGTCACAGAACATTGGTACCGGTTTTTGATGCGGCATTTGTTGGCTTTTTGGCTAATGATTGCTTATCCGTTTTGATGATTAATCAACATATAACTTAAACACATGTAATTCATTCATATCACTCTTGCACAATACACATATATCGCTTTGTACTAACATTTCAGGTGACAAGTTTAACGAGAAATTAAGTTGAAGAGTAGATAGGTTTACATTATTGTCATTAGGATTTAAATGTAACTTGAGCACTTAAATCTTGATGCATTGCATATCATGACTCTTTAGGATTTCATAGAAGTAGAACTAAACCTTCAAATTCCATACAAAACTTCTTTAGAAATCAATCAAACCATATCTAGGAATTCTGCACTCAACTGGTCGACCGGTCGACCATCTGGTTCGACCGTTGAATCTAAAACTGTTTTTCTGAACCCTTTCGGTCGACCGAACGGTGTTCTGGTTCGACCGTTTCATTAGAGTAACGTAAAGTATTTTGGTCGACCGATCAACTGTTCATAAGTGCTGGAAGACACGTGCCTTAGTGCAAACCGGTCGACCGAAAGTCCTTTTCTGTTCGACCGGTTGATTTCTATTTTTGTCTTCTTTTGTGACCGTTATACTTGTCGTATTATACAACGGTCGTATACACATACTTTCACCATACCCCCAAATACATAGCTTAACCGGTCGAACAAATCTTATTTACCGGTCGACCGTTTGACCATTGATCGTTCGTAGCATTCTTCCTGCTATCGGTCGTTACCACCTTGGTTCAACCGGTCACACTTTGTCTCTACCGAACCTTCACATCGGTCGACCGTTTCCTTGTTTCGTTCGACCGGTACACTTAAGTTCCATCCCAGTTAGTTCGACCGTTCCTCGTTTGTCTGACCGTTTGACTACTATTCACGTAATCGGTCGACCGTTTCATTCTTATCGGTCGACCGAACTTTGACAGAATTGCTTCCTGAATCTCTGGTTTGTGTATCTTGCACAAAACCCAATCAAATCTTTCTCAAACGGCTAGAAAACTTAAGAGGCTTATATATAGAGCTTAGATCATCTTTACAAGGTTACCAATCCATTCTCTAAGCTCTCATTGTGCTAAAAACTTCCAAGTGCTCTTACTCTCTTTATTGCTCTCAACCACTCTCTTGATCAATCATTCAATTGCATTCATCATCAATTCAAGTGCTCAAGAGTAGGTTACACAAAGTCTACTACAAAGGAGTTGTACAAGCTTCCGGAGTGAAGCTCTTCTCGGGTTGTGAGAAGGAGGTCCAAGCTTGGCGAGGGTGTTCGCAAGCTTGAATTGTAAAGGCTCGATCTTTGCCCGGAAAGAAGATCAATTTAGTGAAGATCGCGAAGTTGCTCAAGGAAGAGCAATTCGTAAGAGAGGACTAGGATCCGGTGGTTGGATCCAAACCTCTATACATCCAGTGTTTAGTTTGCCTTTTCATCTCACTATTTTCATTGGTTATCTTGTTATTGCACAAATAGTTGGTAGTGCGAAATTAGTCTATAAACCCCCCCCCCCTTAAGACTAATATTTAGGGCAATTAGATCCTACATTTGGTATCAGAGTCTCGTTCGTTAGTTTATTTCTTAACCGATAAATAAACATGGCTTTTAATGCATCCACACCTTTAGAATCTTGTAAACCACCACACTTTGATGGAAATAATTTTGTTTCATGGAAAAGTAAAATGATGTCATTTATTAAATCCATGAACATTAACATGTGGTTTATGATTCAAACTCCATATGAATCACCTAGATATGATTTTAGTAAATGGAGTTTAGAGGATGAAAAAAATGCATCCCTAAATGCTAAGGCTATGAATGTCATATTTTGTGCATTAGGAGATGAACTTTTTAATGTTGTTTGCTCATGTGATAGTGCTCATTCTATATGGCAAACATTAGAAAAGCATTTTGGTGAAGGAGATTCACCAATCGGGAAGAAGGGAGAAGCAAATCCAAAGGATGTAGCTCAAGCAAAGAAAATGGAGATTAACTCAACATCTTCATCATCAAGCTCATCCGATGGAGAAAGTGAAGATGACGTATCTTCTAGCTCTTCTTCAAGTAGTAGTTCAAAAGATAATGCCTATGATTTTAATGAACTACAAAATGCATTTCAAAAATTATTTGAAAAATATAAAGAACTTCACAAGACTAATCAAGTAGCAAATGAGCAAATCCATGATCTTCAATGTCAAAATGCATATATCTTAGATGATAAAGTTGATTTGCTTGCTAAAATTGAAGTTCTAACTTTAGAGAATGCATGCTTGAAGTAAGAAAATTTAAATGTTAAAAACACCTCATCTCATGCAATTGATAGTCATACTCTAGAAAATGATACAAATGACTTGCTTATGAAATTAGATAAATCTTATCTTGAAAGCAAGCAATTGTTACATGACTTAAGTTGCATGAACGATAAAGTTGTTAACTTGGAGATTCACTTGCATAAAATGAATGAAAAGCATGTTTCAATGATTCAAAACCTTAATTGGTTGAATGAATCTCTTAAGACTAACAACATTGAACTTATTGCTACAAATGAAATGTTAACCTATAAATTGCATAAGTTCACTCATGGCAAACAAAATAACTTTTATGTTAAAAACTTTCCTATTCAAATTAATGTTAAACATAATTTTTCCATGAATAAGAAAGTAAGTGTAGAGGTACCAAAATCAACTTGGATTTGGGTACCAAAAGCTAAACTTAATGGACCCAAGCAAAAATGGGTACCAAAATCTACACTTGTAGGTACTTGAAGAAGAGATTGGTGGTGACCGGGTGAGCTCAAGAGTCAAATTCAATTCCGGTTGCATCACCAAATGAGATTGGAACCAATTCAAGCTTCAAGATGGTATAAATTCCTATCCTCTAAAATTTTTGATTAAATTGGTTCAAGTCTAGACTAGTCTATATGCTTAATTGTCATATCCTTAGATGGTTTAATTCATTGCAAATCATATACCCTACTCATTGCAAATCATTTATCACATCCATTGATTATAAATGTCAAATTTTAAATGGATATAAGAATAAGGCTTAAGTTGAAACTTAAATGAAATTAACTTGAATCATATTCATAGTTTTCATCTAGCCTTATTGATAGGGGGAGCGTAAATGTTATATCTTTTATTAGTGTAATGAAGTGCAAAATTTAGGGGGAGCAACTTCATTACAAGACATCCAAATTCTATGCTTAAAGTCATAATTATTTTGTTTTTGATGGATGTCAAAGGGGGAGAGATAATTAAGAGGGTAACTTGGAATTTGGCATAAAATTGAACAAAAACTATGCACATCCATAGGGGGGCATTAATATGCATAGTTTACAAATACAAATTCCATGTTTTAAGATAGAGTTAAGATATAGGTTGTCATCATCAAAAAGGGGGAGATTGTTGGCTTTTTGGCCTTAATCCATATTGTGATGATGTAATTCAACCCAATCTTAATTAGGACATGTAGATTAGCACATGTAGTATAATGATATATATGTTGTATTTTGCTAACATCTACAGGTGATCAAGACTCAAGAAAGAAGAAAAATCAAGTCAAGACATGTAATCAAGCTGGATTGAAGACGTGTATTTTACTTTTCTTTGAGTCTTAGGAACATATGTGAATTGAGCATAACTTAAGCTAATATCCATGCATTCACACACTAGGGTCCTTAGAGAAGTCACACACAAAATTTCAGATCCATCGGACTTCGATAGGTCATCCAAAACATAGTCGGAAAATCACTAAAACTAAACCTTAAATCCTGTCCGAAAACGTTCGACCGATTGGACCTTTTGTTCGACCGGTTTCAGTAGATTTAGAGTTTTTACATGACCATTTTTTTTCAATCGATTTGCCTCATAGTTCAACCGATTTCAGTAGTGTTTTGCCTAGACTAAAACGGTCGACCGGTTTTGCCATTTTGTTCGACCATTCCGGGTTTGCATGTGACCGTTTTATTTTGTCGTATTCATACAACGGTCATATACGCATAACACTATTCCCAACCGTTCGACCGAACCATCCATTTGTTCAACCAATCCATTAGTTTTGGCAAGGTTCTGTTCAACCGATCCATTTGGTATCAGAGCCTTGTTAATTGCATATAAACAAATTAACATTTGTAGCAATGACCCAACAACGTGAGGGATTCCACACCGGTAGACCTCCACTTTTTAATGGAACCAATTATGCCTATTGGAAGAAACACATGATAATCTTCATTCAATCATATGATGTTAAGCTATGGGTATTCTTTCAAATTCCATATACTCAAAACAAAGAGTTTGAACTCATGAGTGATGATGAACTAGCAATGGTTCAAATGAATGCAAAATTAATGAACATTCTCATGTGTGGATTAACCGAAGAGGAATATGGTAGAATTAATGCTTGTGATTCTGCATTTGAGGCATGGCATATGTTAGAAAGTCATTTTGAAGGACGATCATCCGTGAAAGAAACTAGGATAGATTCATTTATGCAAAAATATGAAATGTTTGCCATGAAACCCAACGAATCCATTAGCGAGATACATACTCGCTTTACTCATATCACTAACTCCTTAAAAAACCTTGGTAAGGTCTTGATTGAAAGTGACAGGGTACGGAAGTTTCTTAGATCGTTGACATTGGAGTGGGAGAAGAAGACAACGACAATCAAGGAGGCCAAAGATCTCTCAAAGCTAAAGATGGAGGATCTCATAGGAAGCCTCATGGCTTATGAGATTCAAATGGAAGAAAGAAGAGAGAAGGAGAAGGAGCGAGAGGGGTTAAGGAGAAAGGAGAAAACAATTGCTCTCAAAGCAACGTCGGATTTGGAAAGTATCGAAGACGATGACACCGATGATGATGTTGCATTTCTAACCCGCAACTTCAAGAAGTTTCTCGCCAAAGGAAGGTTCACAAGAGGGAAAGGAGAATCATCCCGGACTTTCACGTGCTACGAATGCAACAAGACGGGGCACATGAAGAAGGATTGTCCACTCCTTAAGTCAAGAGATCGTGAACAACGAGAACCAAGAAGATTCCCTCCTAGAAGAGAAAGAGATGAGAGACCGAGGAGAATTAGGGAAGATAGGCCTACAAGAAGAGATAAAGAAGAGAGACCTAGAAGACGAGAACGTGATGATCACAAAAGAAGGGATCACCATGACAAAGACGGAAAGAAGGCTCTTAAAGCCACTTGGGATGATTCAAGCTCATCTACATCCTCCGACACCGAATACTCTCAAGAGTAAGAAGCACACATGTGCTTTATGGCACACAATGAGGATTCGGATTCAAGCACCGCTACATCCCAAAAGAGAAGCAATCAACCCCAAGTGGTGGAAATTGGCGACGATGAGGTATCAATTCAAGAATCCCCTTCCTATGATGAGTTATTAGATGCTTTTCATGAACTTGCTGAAAGATATGAGATGATTTGTCATAAAAACAAATTAGAAAGAAAAGTGCATCTAGATTTATCTACTAAACATGAAAACTTACTTAAAGAGAATGAATTGCTTGCTAATGAGATAAACATGCTGAAATCTACTAGTAATTGTAACAACAACAAAAATCTTATTGCCAAGAATGAACAACTTACAAAAGATCTAGAGAAATTCACGTTGGGTAGAAAAATGCTAGACATGCTTCTGGGAACCCAAACTCAATCTTTGACTAACCATGGTTTGGGGTACATGGGTAGAAAACAAAAGAAAGCTACATCTTATTTTGTTAAACATAACAATTCATATGTTAAGAAAGTAAGTTTGTCAAATGTAAGGGTACCTAAGACCTCTCAAGTTTGGGTACCAAAAGCTAACCCTCAAGGACCCAAACAAATTTGGGTACCAAAGTCTTCACTTGTCTCTTTGCATGTAGATCAAAGCAAGGAGAAAGGGCAAGTGGATACTCGATAGTGGGTGCTCAAGGCACATGACGGGAGACTCTCAAGTTCTATCAAATCTAAAGCCTAAGAAGGGAGGAACCGTCACATTTGGAGACAACGCTAAAGGTCAAATTGTTGGCATTGATAATGTTGGCAATTCCTCTACTCCTCATATTGAAAATGTTTTGTTAGTAGAAGGGCTAAAACACAATTTGCTAAGTGTTAGTCAACTAGCGGATAAAAATTATATGGTTATCTTTGACAATTCAAATTGCTATATTGTCTCAAAACATAACATGAAAACTATATTTAAAGGTTGTAGATCTCATAATATTTACATTGTGGATGTTGATGTCATTAGCAATCTAGCCTTAGAGACTTGTTTAGTTGCCTCAAATGACGAAGCTTGGTTATGGCATAACCGATTGGGACATATTAGTATGTCACAATTACACAAATTATCCAAACTTGAATTAGTTAGAGGACTTCCTAAAATTGATTTCAAAAAGGATAATCTTTGTGATGCATGTCAATTTGGAAAACAATTTAAATCGTCTTTCAAATCTTTAAATGTTGTGTCAACTTCAAAACCTCTTGAGCTTTTACATCTAGATCTTTTTGGTCCTTCAAGAACCGTTAGTTTAGGTGGTAAAATATATGTTTTTGTGATTGTCGATGATTTTTCACGATTTACATGGGTTTTGTTTTTGGCTAATAAATATGATGCATTTGAAAGATTTAAAAGCTTTTGCTAACGTGTTCAAAGAGAAAAAGATTTACATATCATTACTATCTGTAGCGATCATGGAGGAGAATTTGAAAATGAGTTATTTCAAAAGTTTTGTGAAAAACAAGGGATTGAACAAAAAAATTCATTTCCTCGCACTCCCCAACAAAATAGGGTAGTTGAAAGGAAAAATAGAACTCTTCAAGAGATGGCAAGAACCATGCTTATGGAAAAAGGGCTTCCAAAATATTTTTGGTGTGATGCCGTAAATACTTCTTGTTATGTGTTAAACCGTGTTCTTATAAGACCTATTTTGAAGAAAACACCTTTTGAATTGTGGCACAAACGTATTCCAAAAATATCTTACTTTAAAGCTTTTGGGTCAAAATGTTTTGTCCTCAACACTAAAGATAACTTGGAAAAATTTGATGCAAAATCCGATGAGGCCATTTTTTTAGGATATTCCGATAGGAGCAAAGCCTATAGAGTCTATAACAAACGAACATATTGTGTCGAGGAGTCGCTACACGTTAACTTTGATGAGTTGGCTTGTATAGATAATTCCTCTCTTGATGATGACTATATGGATATAATTAGACAAGTCTCATCTCAAGATGTCTCCCATGAGCCACATCAAGATCCTCCAAGTTTTCCACAAGAAAACAAAGAGAAGCTTCCCAAGGATTGGACCTATAGAAAGGAACATCCAAAGGACCTTGTGATTGGAGATGTTTCTCAAGGTGTGACAACACGATCAAAGGCTCATGTAGTTTGTGATTCTTATGCTTTCATATCTAAATTAGAACCTAAGAAAGTAGACGAAGCTTGTAATGATGAATTTTGGTTAATGGCTATGCATGAAGAGTTAAACCAATTCGTTCGAAATGACGTTTGGGAACTTGTTGAAAAACCCATTAATCAAACCGTTATTGGAACTAAATGGATCTTCCGAAATAAACTTGATGAGGATGGGAATGTAGTTAGAAACAAAGCTAGACTCGTTGCTCAAGGCTACCGCCAAGAGGAGGGAATAGACTTTGATGAAACTTATGCTCCCGTGGCTCGTATGGAAGCTATTCGTATGCTTTTAGCTTATGCCTCTTTTATGGACATTAAACTTTTTCAAATGGATGTTAAAAGTGCTTTCCTAAATGGAATTATTTCTGAAGAAGTTTATGTTGCTCAACCCCCCAGTTTTATTAATGAATCTTCTCCGTACCATGTATTTAAACTCAAGAAGGCTCTTTATGGTCTCAAACAAGCTCCTAGAGCTTGGTATGAGAGGTTGAAGAACTTCTTGATTAATAAAGGATTCGCAATGGGTAAAGTAGATACCACTTTATTTGTTAAAACTCTTAATCATGATTTATTAGTGGTACAAATATATGTTGATGACATTATCTTTGGTGCAAGTAACCCGCGTCTATGCGAAGAATTTTCTAAGTCTATGCAGGGAGAGTTCGAGATGAGCATTATTGGTGAGCTAAATTTCTTTCTCGGACTCCAAATAAAGCAAACTCAAGAGGGCAATTTCATACATCAAGCAAAGTACACAAAGGAACTTCTCAAACTCTTTGAGCTTGAAACTAGCAAACCTCAAAAGACACCTATGAGTACAAGCGTAAAATTGGACAAAGACGAAAATGGCAAAGATGTGGACATCAAGAAGTATCGTGGTATGATCGGTTCTTTACTCTATCTTACTGCAAGTCGTCCCGATATTATGTTTGTTGTATGTTTATGTGCACGTTTTCAAGCATGTCCAAAAGAAACTCATTTGAATGCATTAAAAAGATTTTTTCGTTATCTAAAGGGCACTTATGATTTTGGACTTTTCTACCCTAAGACTAGGACTTTATGATTTTTCCTATAGCGACGCCGACTATGCCGGTTGTATTTTAGATCGTAAGAGTACTAGTGGCACTTGTCAATTTTTGGGTAAATCTCTTGTCTCATGGTTTAGTAAGAAACAAAATAGTGTTGCATTATCAACAACCAAGGCTGAATATATCACCGCCGGTTGTGCTTGTGCACAAGTCCTTTGGATGAGGCAAACCCTCAAGGACTTGCAACTTGAGTTTCAAATTACACCAATTTATTGTGATAATATGAGTGCTATCAACCTTTCCAAAAATCCTATCTTGCATTCAAGAACTAAGCACATAGAAGTTAGACATCATTTTCTTAGAGATCATGCAAATAAAGAAGACATTAAACTTATATTTGTTCCCACAAATGATCAATTAGCAGATATATTCACCAAACCTTTAAATGTTGATCAATTCAATCTCATTAGACTCAATCTTGGCATGTGTACCCTAAATGACATTTGAGTACATTTTACTTGAGCCCATTTGACTATATTTGGTTCTAGTGTCTCTTGATTTTTGAAGCTTTGTTCTAGCTTTTACTGTTTCACCGGTCGACCGGTAATGAGAATTCGTTCGACCGGTCTTGAGTTGTTTCTTGACCGAATTCTGTTTGTTCAACCGATTTCCTGAGTTTGGTCGACCGTTTTTAATAGTTCGGTCGACCGGTCTGGTTTGTTCAACCGATAGCAGGGATCCTAAGTTTTCGACTTTGAGTTTTTGTTCGACCGCAAGTGTTTTCCGTGTGACCGTTTTTAAAAGTTCGGTCGACCGGTCGGGTTTGTTCAACCGATAGCAGGGATCCTAAGTTTTCGACTTTGAGTGTTTGTTCGACCGCAAGTGTTTTCCGTGCGACCGTTTTTAATAGTTCGGTCGACCGGTCGGTTTTGTTCAACCGATAGCAGGGATCTTAAGTTTTTGAGTTTTCGTTCGACCGCTCGTGTCTTCCGTGCGACCTATTTTAATTTGTTCGGTCGACCGGACTGTTTTGTTCGACTGATAGCAGGGGATTGTGTCTGCCTTGTTCTTCGTTCCGGTCGACCGAAATATGCTTCTGTCCGACCGTTCGCTTTGTCGACTTAAGTTTTTACCTTTTTCTTTAACCTTTCGGTCGACTGAAAGATGGATCGGTCGACCGGTGCTGTCGTTTTCTGCTACATTTACGGTAAAATCGAAACTTGTTCTTCACTTTTACCTTCTCTCTCTCAAACCCTAAGCCTTCCCCATCACCTTCCTCCCTCGATTTCGCGTTTTTCCTGCGGTAAAACTCAAATCTTTTTGCATTTTATCGCTTCTCATCATCTCCTCTTCATCTTGCACCCATTTTTCCCCCCAAACTCGAGTTATTCACCATGACCGGGAAGAAAATGGCTATCCGCAAGAACCGTTCGGTTGCTTCCACCACTTCCACCGAAAAACGCACCAAGAAGGCCCACAATTGCTCCTCTACTACCCCCAATGTCCGGCATCCGCCCGCGCCTCCAACTCTTGCCTTCCATCCTATTGACGAGTGATTGACATCATTTCATGCTCATATTTGTATCTTATATTCATTATCTTTCACCTAAACAATGCTATGTCACGAGTTTTTATGTTTAGTTTTCAGGAATAAATAGGTTTGAAGAGATGAAACATAAAAGGACCCAAAAGCTGAGAAAAAGGACTGGATTGTGAGATCTGGGGACCAAGATGCAAGGGAGAAGGACCTGATTGCAAGACAGAAGGACCTAAGAGCAAAACAGAATACTCCACACCATCATGGGGAGTATTTTACCAATTCGATTCGGGTCGGAGCTCCAACAAGTCAAGTAACCGCATCAAAGACCAACAATACCAGAAATAAAAGCCCAAATCAAAAATGAGCAGGATCTGAACCATATAGACCGCTAATTGGCGGTCCAAGACCGCTAATTGGCGGTCCATTTTGGCCCAAATCCGCTCAAATTTCTCCATCACATGTATTAGAGGATGTTTAGGCTATTTTTGGTATCTGTTTAGTCCCACATCGGGGGATTGTCCCGGTTTGCCTTTTTCCATGACTATAAATAGAACTCTTCACCTTCCATTGTAATCATTCCATATTTTAAGTGGTTATTCTTCCTACTAGAAGTGAGGCCTTGAAGCACACACTAAAGTAGGAGGATGCTACTTTTAATGTGAGTCATTTTATCAATAAAGTTTTGTGTTTATTTCATTGTTTGTTTTATGCTTCTTTTATTGTTTGTGCATGTTTTATTTTAATCGTCTTTTAATTCTAGCTTAGTTTTAATATGCTTTCTTTGTTTAGTTTAATAATTAGTGTAATGTTTAGTGAGTAGTTCCATCCCCTTTGGGGGGTGGAGTAGATGTACATACATGCAAATGAGAATGGGATGAATGCTTTAATTTCAATGTGTTGATTAAACATGAATGTATGCTTGCTTGTTTAAGATAGAATTTATAACTTGATGAGTTTTGCCAAAATGATTAGACACCTCTCATGCTTGTTTAGGTTCTGAAATAAACAACTTGCATATGTAAATGTTAATCAACCAAGTTGGTGAATAGATTGATAGGTTTTGCCATAACATTTAGACACTTCCTATGCTTGATAAACACCACCTTCATGTGCTTAAAGAATGTATTCTACACCCACCTCTTTGCTTGTGTGCACTTACTCCACCCCTTAAGGGTTTTCCATTCCTGAAATTCCAGCATTCTTGTTTTGTTCTTAGTTTAGTTGTTATTCCATCGTTTGTTTGTTTCGTTCGCATTTCATACTTCTTAGTGTAGAGTAGTCTAGATTAGCATAAACAACTTTCTTCTCCCTATTTTTGCCACTTGATTTCGTACAAGCAAGAAGCTACTCACCTCCCTGAGGACGACCCATACTTGCCACCGCTTCATCGTGGCCGTGCACTTGCGGTTTTAAATAAAACGTTCAACAAGTTTTTGGCGCCGTTGCCGGGGGGGTGCCAGTCCAGACTCTTGTTTGGACGATTCGAGTGGATTTAATTTGTGTTGTGTAGTTTTTCCTTGTTTCAGGAGACTTGGAGTCATTAGGAGGAACGCCTGGAGAAGTTTTGAGGGAATCTGAGCATTTAAGACCGCCAATCAGCAGCCTGAGACCGCCAATTGGCGGTCTGGTAAGCTCGGTTTTGTCTCGTCTTTCTTTGGTTGGTTTTCATAATTGATGTAGTGATCTGGGATTTAATTTGGCATGTTTTGACTTATAGTTTGTTCCCAGATCCATAATCAACCTCCTTTAAGCAACTTGGACCCTAAATCTCAAAGCAAAAGATTAGGCATTCTTGTTGTTTAGGTCATGCATCATGTATGTGACTTAGGCATTTAGATTGTCTTTTATCTTAGCTTTATTTTCTCTTGCTGAGAGATGGCGTGAGGTACGCACATTCTACTCTCATTCATGCATTTCGTATGAACATGCATTAGTTAGTAGGAAGTGCATTGAAACAAGTGTGAGTTGAGCGTTTTGTTTGGAGAGTTGATTGCTAGATTAGGACTCCAAAACGCTACTAAGGAGGGGCTGTCCCATAAAATATAAGGTGGGGGATTTCATCACCCTTTCCTTCGCCCCAAAAACCACACTAATCAAGAGCCTAATTTTAAAATCAAGTAGACATTGACCCTAAGGATTTCGGGCGCATTAGGAGAGTGATCCGGTCCCGACCGTCATGACCTGATCGGCGTTGCCCACTTTGTCGATAGTAGGAGAGACGAGATCCCCGGATCTTGGCTCACTTGCTGGGCTTTGTGGTCCTCGTTGTAGGGAGGTGAGGCGTGTTGTGGCCGTGTGACCTCGTAGTTAGGCGTCGTCTAGCTGTAAGGACCTATAGCGACCTTAGGATTGCTTGAGCCTTGTTTGCTTGTGTGCTTCTACCTGTACCCATCCGCCGTAGCATAAGGACTTCTTCCCTTCTCTCCTGAGTCATTCTTTCTCTCCTGTGTTCCCCCGTCTTCTCCTCTACACACATTCTTTGTTAGAAAAATAAAGAAAAAAAAAGTTTTGTTTTGTGTGTGTGCACCTTTGTGCATGCTTTCGTGGACACGAGACGAGAGTGGTCGTTTGACGAGGAGCGTTGTCAATCCGGCTTCGCTCATCGATTTCTCTACACCTCCCTCCTCTCGTGTCGCACGTAGTTCGGGTCCAATGACTGCTAATTTCCGTGAGGAGGAGCAGTTGCTGGACCCACCTGCTCCACCAGTGCTTCCAGTTGTCGTTCCCATACCTCTTCGTGATCGATGCTACCCGAGCCGTATAGCTCTACCCTCATGCATCGTATTACCAGAGGCTAATGGGAACCATTTTGAGGTTAAGCCTCAATTCATTTCCATGCTCCCTCATTTCACTGGGAAAGGTGACCCCTATATCTTTCTCAGGGAATTTGAGGAGGTTTGTGCTATGTGCAAGCTGCAACAACTTAGCACAGACTCCATCCATCTTAGGCTCGTTCCTTTTGCACTAAAGGATGACGCCAAGAAGTGGTTGTACAGCAACCAGGCGAATTTCTTTAGGACTTGGGATGAGTTTCAATCTGCATTCCTCAAGAAGTACTTTCCTAATCATCGGACTCAAAAATTGAGGAACGAAATCAATTCGTTCTATCAACATGAGACCGAACCATTTCATGCATATCTTGAGAGGTTCAAAGAGCTACTATCCTCGTGCCCACACCATGGCATTGAGTTGTGGCGTCTTTGTCAGATTGTGTATGAGGGTCTTCACATCCCGTCCAGAACGCTCCTTGAGTCCATGTGTCAAGGAGAGTTCTTGGGAAAGGATGAAAGGGAGGCATGGGCCTTCCTAGAAGACCTCGCTGAGAAAACCATGCAATGGGACAGTGTGAGGGAACCACCTGCATCATCTAGTATAGGAGCGAGGATCGCAAATGCAAACTCAACTAGATCGGGTTCTGCATTTGCTATCGATACCACTACGGCCACCGAGGCACGCATGGCGGCCTTAATGCGCCGTTTGGATTCGATTGAGCTCCAAAACCAACAAAGTGCACCTCATTCCACATCTGGTCCAGTTCCCTGTCATTCATGTGGTAGGATAGGTCATGTAGAAAGCGAGTGTGAGTCCATTCCCCCTGAGATGAAGCGTGTCAACGCCGTCTATGATAGAGCCAGGAATGACCCATACTCATCATCTTATAATCCTGGATTGAGGAACCACCCCAATTTTTTATGGAACCAAACTAATGCCCCGGGTGGTCCTCCAAATTCCTCTAGACCACCTTACCAATCACACCAACCTCCCATGCATGTGCATTCCTATCAGCCACCCCAAGCGCAAACCACCAATCAATCGGGTTTCCCAAATTCCAATAATATGGAAACCTGATTCAATTCGCTTGAGACCTTGACTCGTGGACTTGAAAACTCAATGAAAAATTTTATGTCAACCACGAGTCAAGTTCTCACTTCAAATCAGCAGACCATCAAATCTCTAGAGCTTCAGATGGGCCAATTGGCTCAGTCTGTACATGAGAGAGAGAGGGTTTTTTTCCTAGCCAGCCTGAGGCTAACCCCCGCATGTACCAACAACAACAAATGCAAAATGAGAATGTGGTACCTCGGGGGAGGCAAGTGAACCATATGGAGGAACCTGTTCACCATGTCAATTCCATTGTGACCTTAAGGAATGGAAAATAGGTTGACAATCACATTTCCTTGCCACACCCACCACCATCTATGCAGCCCCTCAGTGGGAATGGTGGTGAAGAAGAAGCTGAGGGTGAGGGTAATACACCAAAGCTTTCTTCTCAGGCACAGCAGAAAACCTACCTGCCAAAAGCTCCCTATCCAAGTAGGTTAAACAAAAAGCAGAGTGACAACATGGACAAGATATTAGAGGTATTTAAGCAAGTAAAGGTTAACATCCCCTTGTTGGATGTCATCCAACAAATACCTCAATATGCCAAAGTGTTGAAGGATCTCTGCACAACCAAGAGGAAGACCAATGTTCCTAAGAAAGCATTCTTGACTGCAAATATCAGCTCACTTTTGTCAAATCCTACCTACACAAAATACAAGGACCCTAGGTGTCCTACTATTCAGTGTACGATAGGGGACACTAGATTGAGCAATGTTTTGCTTGATTTAGGATCAGCGGTCAACCTCCTCCCATTCTCTGTTTATCAACAGTTGAACTTGGGAGAATTGAAACCAACTAAGATCACCCTCCAACTGGCGGATAGATCCATTCGTATTCCCATGGGGATTATCGAGGACGTGCTTATCAAAGTTGGAGATTTTATATTTCCAGTCGATTTTGTTGTCCTCGATACCAATCCTGTTGCGAACACCCACTCTCAAATACCTTTGATTTTGGGTAGACCATTTCTGGCAACCTCCAATGCCTTGATTAATTGTAGAAATGGTCTCATGAAGCTCTCATTCGGTAACATGAGTGCCGAGTTTCATGTGTTCAACTCTGGTAAGCAACAGGAACCCATGGATGAACCTTTAAATCTAAATCTCATCCGCCAACTGGAGAAAGCACCACAAAATCAACGAACACCCCTAACCCCAATGCAACCCGTTGAGAATGTTCGTGGGCCCAGCGAAAACTCATTGCCTGTCTTCGCAATGCAACAGAGTGAGCTGGCCTCGAACATGAATGTCCAAAGGGAGTGTTCGTTGCATGATTCAGTTGAGAGTACTAGTGAGAGTGAGACACCTCATCATATGCCTATACCAGAAGGTGTCTCTACCTCATGTCCCATGGCCATTGAGCCATTTGAGCTTCATATTGACTCCAACAAGGACCCACCTATGACCGAGCTTATGCTTGATGATCTAAATGATGGTGGGAGGTCCTTGTTGGATGACTTGGGGAGAAGCCCCATTCTTAGTGATGCAGGTCTGCTGCATCCATCGAATGAGCTTGAGGAACTCATTCCGATGCACCCGCCTATTGGTTGGAGGGTTTTCTTCGATGAGCAATTAAACCCTAGTGAGGCAACACAGCTTCATTCTTTGTTGCCCACACCCGACCAATATCATGAGGGGTTCGAGCCTTTCAGCTTTGACCTTTCACCCCTCATGACACCTCAGAGTACCAGTGGAGTTTGCCCATCTCGGCAAGTCTCTGGTCCTCCTGACTTGATGTTCTCATTTGATGTTCCTTGACCAAATGATTATGAGAATATCTTGGTTGATGTATATATCTTAAAAAAAAAATGTGTAATAAAAGACTCATTAGTGAGCATCGATTGTTGTGGGCCCCAACCCTTGTGTACTTAGGCCCAATCTCTTCACGTATTTATCTCCCTTCTTCAGCTTCTCACAGGTTTTGAGGGAATTTGGGTTTGTGTCCATCAACATGACCCTGAACGTCCCTTTGTACTTCATGTTGGTGAGATCTTTCCTTTTTCATGCATGGATCCATGTAGTATCTTGTTCACATTCATTGAGGACAATGCATGAAGTAGGTGTGGGGGGGGTGTTTTACGTGTGTACATAGTCGAGTCTTTTTCCTTTGGTTTTATTTTCTTTTGTTTGTACTGCTAGGGTCATGTTAGTGTGCCGCATTTAACATTGATATATCTGCTTGCCATGATCCTTGGGTGACTTGTCTTCTTTTGCTTGCCGAGTGCTTTTAAATTTTCACATTTCTTTAAAAATCTTCATGTGTTTGTGAAAGAAAATGTTTTTTGTAGGTTTTGCGTGTGTTTAGCATGTGCAAAACCGTTGAGAGGCAAAGTAAAAAGAAAGCTCCCAAAATTGTCTTGAACTTGATGCATTAGGATTTCTAGTTTATTGGCTTTAGGTCTTGTCGAGTCGTTAGGATGCACCCTGCTTTTCCCTCAGGGGGCGTGTAATCATAGGGTTTCAGTACTCAAACATTTAAAGAAGTCCACCCTGAACCTAGTGAGTCAAATAATTCGTGTCTGTTAGTATAAGGAAGTTTGTCGTAGTCAAGGGCCCTTAATTTTTTTTTGTGAAACTTAAGTGTAGGGGTTTTGGTTCCCACGTAGATAAATAAATAAGTGGTGTTCTCTCTTCTCGCACGGCTCCTATCACTCGGGAAAGTAGGTCTGAGGGGACTTTGTGCCTGGTGCTTTCGAGTCATCTGACTTGGGATGCACCAACCGAACTCCCGTTACACGGGTGGTAGGGATCGCCCTATGTGGAGATTTGGGGGAAGGTGTACGTAATAGTGTAAGTCCTCATAGGCAATGAAGCATGAAACCTGATCCAGGGAGAATCAAACACCAACCAATAAAATGCTCCAAAGAAAGAAAAAAGAGAGTCAAATACGAACCAAAATGGACTTTACACATTGTATCACATTCAGAAGTTAAGGTTGCTCATGTCTTTCACTTAAGTCCTTGACTAACTTTCACGAATAACTCATTAGGCTAGGTGTGTGGATGGATTACATATATAGAGTCGACCCGTAGTATTATTGCGTCCCATGATCGACAAAATAAGTCCAACGAGTCGTGTAGCTAGATTGATTAATGCATCTTGTTCGGATTTTGTGGGTATATCCGCTGAAAACCCTCAAGAGACAACACTCCTCCTCCTTGGCAACAGGGAGGTTTAACGGCTTGTTGCACGTGCTAAGTGCAACCGTGATTCCTACGAAAGTGAGTTAGGATTTCTTGTTTTTCGCATGCTTTTCTCTTTCTTTGTTTTGCTCGGGACTAGCAAAAGTTTGGTGTGGGGGTATTTGATTGACATCATTTCATGCTCATATTTGTATCTTATATCCATTATCTTTCACCTAAACAATGCTATGTCACGAGTTTTCATGTTTAGTTTTCAGGAATAAATAGGTTTGAAGAGATGAAACATAAAAGGACCCAAAAGCTAGGAAAAAGGACTGGATTGTGAGATCTGGGGACCAAGATGCAAGGGAGAAGGACCTGATTGCAAGACAGAAGGACCTAAGAGCAAAACAGAATACTCCACACCATCATGGGGAGTATTTTACCAATTCGATTGGGGTCGGAAATCCAACAAGTCAAGTAACCGCATCAAAGACCAACAATACCAGAAATAAAAGCCCAAAACAAAAATGAGCAGGATCTGAACCATATAGACCGCTAATTGGCGGTCCATTTTGGCCCAAATCCGCTCACATTTCTCCAGCACATGTATTAGAGGATGTTTAGGCTATATTTGGTATCTGTTTAGTCCCACATCGGGGGATTGTCCCGGTTTTCCTTTTTCCATGGCTATAAATAGAACTCTTCACCTTCCATTGTAATCACTCCATATTTTAAGTGGCTATTCTTCCTACTAGAAGTGAGGCCTTGAAGCACACACTAAAGTAGGAGGATGTTACTTTTAATGTGAGTCATTTTATCAATAAAGTTGTGTTTATTTCATTGTTTGTTTTATGCTTCTCTTATTGTTGTGCATGTTTTAGTTTAATCGTCTTTTAATTCTAGCTTAGTTTTAATATGCTTTCTTTGTTTAGTTTAATAATTAGTGTAATGTTTAGTGAGTAGTTTCATCCCCTTTGGGGGGTGGAGTAGATGTACATACATGCAAATGAGAATGGGATGAATGCTTTAATTTCAATGTGTTGATTAAACATGAATGTATGCTTGCTTGTTTAGGATAGAATTTATAACTTGATGAGTTTTGCCAAAATGATTAGACACCTCTCATGCTTGTTTAGGTTCTGAAATAAACAACTTGCATATGTAAATGTTAATCAACCAAGTTGGTGAATAGATTGATAGGTTTTGCCATAACATTTAGACACTTCCTATGCTTGATAAACACCACCTTCATGTGCTTAAAGAATGTATTCTACACCCACCTCTTTGCATGTGTGCACTTACTCCACCCGTTAGGGGTTTCCATTCCTGAAATTCCAGCATTCTTGTTTTGTTCTTAGTTTAGTTGTTATTCCATCGTTTGTTTGTTTCGTTCGCATTTCATACTTCTTAGTGTAGCGTAGTCTAGATTAGCATAAACCACTTTCTTCCCCCTATTTTTGCCACTTGATTTCGTACAAGCAAGAGGCTACTCACCTCCCTGAGGACGACCCGTACTTGCCACCGCTTCATCGCGGCCGTGCACTTGCGGTTTTAAATAAAACGTTCAACAACGAGTTCGCCAAAAGCGATTGGGAGAAAAAGCTCTCGGCGGCTCCTTTTATTCCGAACCGCGCTGTTGAGGTAGCAGACTTTCATGATTATTCTCTTAAATCGTGCTTAGATGCTAATGGCCTTACTCATTGTCTCACCCATTTAGCTTCAAAACCTTACTATCCGTTTTTGGTTCAACAATTCTATTGTAATCTTCGTTTTGAACCAAATCACCATATTGCTCGTACCATGATCAATGGTCTTAGATATGAAATTGTCCCCGGAACTCTTGCTGAAGCTTTTGGCTTAGAGTTCTCGGGTGTTCATTTATATGTTGATCATCCTCTTAGTGTACTTGAAAACATTTCTCATGATGATATGGTTGCTGAATTATATGCATTTCCACCTCCTTCCAAAAATGGTTATATTATTCACAACTCCTCATTGATGCATCCTTTTGCTCGCGTCTTGGCTTATATCGTATCATTCAATTTGCTACCTAAACATGGTCATCATAACGAAATCTCTTATACGGAGCTTGTGTGTATCTATTGCATTTACAAGAAAATTCCGGTTAATTGGCCTCTATTCATTTTCCTTGATATGCGCTTTAAGAAAGGGAGGTATCTCCCTTATCCCATGTTCCTCACCGCTCTCTTTGACCTTCTGAAAATTCGTGTTACCGATTGTCCATCGGCCACATACAAATACCAAATCTGTAAGACCACTCTCTCTAAAATGAAAACCATTGCCTCATCTTCTATTCAAACGTCCTCTGAGGGAGATTCTGAGCAAGAAGATGAAGATGATGTGCCGGCCGATCCTCGTTGGATGCCCCAGCCATCTCAGCAGGAGGGTCACTGTTCTTGGGGAGAAGGCGATGAATCTGCTTGGCAGGAGAGTCAGTGGAGATCCGCTTATACTGACTACACTCCGGATCATTCCTTTCAGCAGATTTCGGATCGTTTTGATGCGTTTGAAGCTTCCACTTCTCAACGACTTGATCGTTTTGAAGCTTCGACGTCTCACCACCTTGAGCGTCTTGACGCTAAGTTCGACTCGGTGCTGCATGGCATTGATTCTCTCACATCTATGTTTCGTGATCGTTTTGGACATTGAGTTGGTTGTCATTTTGTTTTAATGGTTTAATGTTGGTTGGTCGTGTGTCTTGTATGATTTGTTTTCCGTTTTGGATGTGTGGTGTATCGTTTGCGTGTGTTGTATTTTGAACCCTTCATTTCTTAATGCATGTTTTGCTTCTTCTTCATTGTTGTTTTGGCAAATGGATGTGCTTTAGTTGTTGGATATTCTCTTTCAGCTTTTTGATTATGCCAAAGGGGGAGAGTAATACTACTCATAGATGTCTATTGGGTTTACGAATGTCATATAGCTAGGGGGAGCTATAAGATAGGGGGAGCATTGAGTAGAATTCATTGAAATAACATGTATTTAATTTTATAAGTTGTTATCATCAAAAAGGGGGAGATTGTTGGCTTTTGGGCTAATGATTGCTTATCTGTTTTGATGATTAATCAACATATAACTTAAACACATGTAATTCATTCATATCACTCTTGCACAATACACATATATCGCTTTGTACTAACATTTCAGGTGACAAGTTTAACGAGAAATTAAGTTGAAGAGTAGATAGGTTTACATTATTGTCATTAGGATTTAAATGTAACTTGAGCACTTAAATCTTGATGCATTGCATATCATGACTCTTTAGGATTTCATAGAAGTAGAACTAAACCTTCAAATTCCATACAAAACTTCTTTAGAAATCAATCAAACCATATCTAGGAATTCTGCACTCAACCGGTCGACCGGTCGACCATCTGGTTCGATCGTTGAATCTAAAACTGTTTTTCTAAACCCTTTCGGTCGACCGAACGGTGTTCTGGTTCGACCGTTTCATTAGAGTAACGTAAAGTATTTTGGTCGACCGATCAACTGTTCATAAGTGCTGGAATACACGTGCCTTAGTGCAAACCGGTCGACCGAAAGTCCTTTTCTGTTCGACCGGTTGATTTCTATTTTTGTCTTCTTTTGTGACCGTTATACTTGTCGTATTATACAACGGTCGTATACACATACTTTCACCATACCCCCAAATACATAGCTTAACCGGTCGAACAAATCTTATTTACCGGTCGACCGTTTGACCATTGATCGTTCGTAGCATTCTTCCTGCTATCGGTCGTTACCACCTTGGTTCGACCGGTCACACTTTGTCTCTACCGAACCTTCACATCGGTCGACCGTTTCCTTGTTTCGTTCGACCGGTACACTTAAGTTCCATCCCAGTTAGTTCGACCGTTCCTCGTTTGTCTGACCGTTTGACTACTATTCACGTAACCGATCGACCGTTTCATTCTTACCGGTCGACCGAACTTTGACAGAATTGCTTCCTGAATCTCTGGTTTGTGTATCTTGCACAAAACCCAATCAAATCTTTCTCAAACGGCTAGAAAACTTAAGAGGCTTATATATAGAGCTTAGATCATCTTTACAAGGTTACCAATCCATTCTCTAAGCTCTCATTGTGCTAAAAACTTCCAAGTGCTCTTACTCTCTTTATTGCTCTCAACCACTCTCTTGATCAATCATTCAATTGCATTCATCATCAATTCAAGTGCTCAAGAGTAGGTTACACAAAGTCTACTACAAAGGAGTTGTACAAGCTTCCGGAGTGAAGCTCTTCTCGGGTTGTGAGAAGGAGGTCCAAGCTTGGCGAGGGTGTTCGCAAGCTTGAATTGTAAAGGCTCGATCTTTGCTCGGAAAGAAGATCAATTTAGTGAAGATCGCGAAGTTGCTCAAGGAAAAGCAATTCGTAAGAGAGGACTAGGATCTGGTGGTTGGATCCAAACCTCTATACATCCGGTGTTTGGTTTGCCTTTTCATCTCACTATTTTCATTGGTTATCTTGTTATTGCACAAATAGTTGGTAGTGAGAAATTAGTCTATAACCCCCCCCCCCCCCTTAAGACTAATATTTAGGGCAATTAGATCCTACAGCATTTTCATTTCACAGAGAAGTTGTTTAAGCCATATGAGTTCACTTGTGGTTGATGTCATGGCATGATATTCTGCCAGCTCAACACTTGATCGAGCAACCACTTTTTGCTTTTTGCTTCTCCATGTAACTAAATTTCCTCCAACAAACGTGTAGAATCCGGTGGTGGATTTCCTATCAAAGCTTCCGGGCCAGTCTGCATCAGAATAACCAACTATATCGTTAGATTTGTTCAGTTTCATCCACAATCCTTGACCAGGAGAATTCTTTAGATATCTAAGAATGTGATCTATAATGTATAAGTGGTGTGTGTGGGGAGCATGCATAAATTGGCTGATGGTACTTACAACGTATGTAATGTCAGGATGAGTGACCATAAGGTATATGAGCTTTCCTACCAGTCGTTGAAACTGTCCTATATCTTTTAGTGGAGCTCCATCGGTGGGACCAACCTTTTGGTTTGGTTCCATTGGAGTTTTGGCAAGTTTAGCTCCTAGTTTTCCAGTTTCTTGGAGGAGATCTAAGACATATTTGCGTTGAGACAAATATAGACCTTTTTTAGAGTATGCAATTTCTATGACCAAGAAATATTTTAGATGTCTTAGGTCCTTGATGTCAAATTTTCTTTTTAGATAGTTTTTAACTATGTTAATTTCATGGTCATTGTTGCCAGTGATTATGATATCGCCTACATAAACTAGAATGATGAGAGTAGTATGCGCATGGCGTTTGATGAACATGGGTGCATCTACAGAACATTTGGAAAAACCATAAGTAAGTAGGGCATGACTGAGTTTTGCATATCAGGCTCTTGGAGATTGTTTTAAACTATATATGGCTTTGTGAAGCTTACAAACCTGGTTTTGAGTATGATCCCCTTGGTATCCAGGAGGAGGCGTCGTATACACCTCTTCTTCTAGATTACCCTGTAGAAATGCATTTTTGACATCCATCTGGAAAAGATTCCAGCCATGGTTAACGGCAACAGAATGTAATACTCGAACTGTGTTCATTTTTGCAACGGGGGCAAGATCTCTTGGTAGCCTATTCTATATGTTTGAGTGTATCCCTTAGCTACTAATCTAGCTTTGTATCTTGCTATAGTACCATTGCTATTATATTTTATTTTGTAGATCCATTTGCATCCCACGGGTTTGATTCCGGGTTGTTTAGGAACTAAAGTCCAAGTTTTGTTGTTTTCTAGTGCTTTTATTTCATCTTTTCTGGCTTGGGTCCATTAAGGGATGTTGATGGCTTCATGAAAATTATTTGGTTCTTTATGATTCTCTAAGTTAGTAAAAAAAAGCAAGGTGGTTAGGAGAGATATTACCATAGCTCACATGCTTTTGGATGGGATACGTTACGTTGTATGTGACATAATCTTGTAATCTGGTAGGAGGCCTGCTATTTCTATGCGACCTTCTCTGTGGTTCGTAGTTTTGTTGCTCGTTGTGATCTTCTTCTGTGTCTTCTCCCCTAGTTTCTTCTCCCCCTGTGTTATTTCTCCCCCTCTCTTCACGAGGAGTGGGACACTCTTCGAGGAAGGTAACTTCGGGTAGCGATATATTTGGACTTGGAGAAGATGTATTGCTGCAAGATTCTTTGAAGTATGGTTCATTTTCAAAAAAAGGTAACATCTCGAGAGATATAAAGTTTATGATCTTTTGGGTCGAAGCATTTGTAACCCTTTTCTTGAAACAAATAACCAAGAAAGATCGTTTTAATAGATCTAGAATCAAGCTTATCATGACGTTTTTTTGTGAACAAAACATGTGCAACCAAAAATACGAAGATGATTTAGACCCATTTTTCTTTTATTCAGAATCTCGAGAGGTTGTTGATTATGAATTACAAGACTAGGAAGCCGATTTATCAAGTACACGGCAGTTAGGATAGCATCGGACAAGAAAATTTTTGGAACATTATTTTGAAAAGGCAAAGACCGAGTGACATTTAAAAGATGGTGATTTTTCCTTTCTGAAATTCCATTTTGCTGTGGCGTATTAATGCAAGTGGTTTGGTGAAAGATCCCCTTTTGTTTCAAAAAATTTTGAAAATTATGGCTGGTGTATTCAGACCCATCGTCAGATCTGAAAATTTTAATTTTCGAAGTATACATATTTTCCACAAAAGTGACGAATTCAACAAAAATGGAAAAAACGTCAGATTTGGCTTTAAGCAGGTATAGCCAAGTTGTTCGAGAAAAATCATCAATAAATGAAATAAAATATTTGAACCCATTGTAGGATTCGAGAGGGGCATGACCCCAAATGTTGGAATGGACCAACTCCAGCGGAGCACCTATTCTACTCCCTGAATTTGAAAAAATAACCTGGTTTGTTTTGCCAAGCGACATACATCACAACAAGAGGAATTTAAATTAATGCTTGGAAACAAAAACTTTAAAACTAAATTCGATTGGTGACCCATCCATCTATGGCGTAGAGTTAGGTCAAATGAGACCTTATTAGCACTAATAGTTTCATGATTAAGAATGTAAAGCCCGTTCACGAGGGATCCACTACCAATCGTCTTCCCTGTTATTCGGTCATGAAAGATCACACTATAATGTGAGAAATTACATTGCAATTTAAGTTTTTTGTGAGTCTTGCAACCGATAATAAATTTATGTTAAAATCAGGAATATATAAAACATCTTGATTGATTTTCTTTAACAAACAAATGTGTCCAGTTCTTCTATATTGACATGTTGGTCGTTAGATACAATTACTGATTTATTTGAGTTTGGTTCGATATTGCTTCTTAGATTTGGATTACTAGTCATGTGATCTGTGGCACCCGAGTCAATTATCCATACATTAGGATTCGAAGAATTAACGAAAAAGGAGTTGGAGTCGATACCTGAGGCACTACCTGTGTTCTGATTTTGCAAAATATGACTGAGCTGAGCCAGAATTTGGTTCAATTGAGAGTTGGTTCGGTCTGGTGTGTGTTGGGATCCAGTAGCATATGGATCAGTTTGGATTCTTAATGCTTGGGAGTCTGGTGCATTATTTAGACTCTGGGATTGGATCGGATTGAAAGCTCCGGATATGACGCGGTCGGGTTAAAGCTCCATTGGTCACACCTACAATAGCCTGATTACTCGGGTTGGATCCATCTGGCCCGCATTTCTCACCTCCCTCTCTCGGTCTAGGGTTTTTTGCTCCTCTGGGTGGCGGCCGAAGGTGGGGAAACAGGAACCAGCATCGACTCCGGTTGTGTCCTTGCTTCTTGTAGTTGTCGCAAAACTCCTTCCGATTTCCGTATTCTTTATTTGATGTTTTTGGTTTGTTCCCCGGGTTGAGACAAATGCTTGGCTCTCTTTCTCCGCAGGTTGGTTGTTCATCGTGTTGCGTCTGGTTTCCTCTCGGTGGACCATCACTACGATGCTGGAGAACGACGAGAGTTCGGGTGCCAGACGGATCTGCGACTTGACCGGCTCGAAGCTTGAGTTGACTCCAATCAAAAATTGGTTCGCTCGGTCCTGCTTGATCCTCTGTTGTATGGTTTTGAGGCCGGTTCTTGGTGGTTCATACACCCCGAGCTCGTCCCACTTTCTTTTGAGGGATCCGAGATAGTCCGTCACGGTTTATCCCCTTGTTTTGTTTGAGCGATTTCTTGATTGATTTTGAAAACATGAGCGAAGTTTTGTTGGTTTCCCCTACATCGCCTCAATCGATTCCCAGAGCTCCTTTACGGAGTTCCAGAATATGAAGCGCTCGACGAGTTGGGGAGTCATGGAGTTGAGGATCCATGACATAATCAGGTGGTCTGAGTTTTGCCATGTTTCTTGTTGTGTTTCTATGTTTGTGCCGATTGGTTTTGGAGTTTTGCCTGTGATATGCCCGAGTGTTGCTTTCCCGTTGAGGGAGAGGGAGACCGATCACGCCCATGATAAGAAGTTTGCCCCCATTTAGGGACTGGGTGGTCAGACGTTGAGTGGTGTTTGCCTCGTGTCTATCATTTTGAGGGTTTGGATGTCGCGTAAGCTTTAGCCCCCTCCTCCCTAATTTCGAGGACGTCCGGTCATAACCAGTGAGGTGATCACTGGATTTCTGAGGCAAAGATCGATGATGAGGGCTTTGGCTCGTCTGAGATCAAGATATATGCTCTGATACCATATTAAAACGCACAACAAGATCAATGGAAGATGGATTTGTGGTTTTTGTTCTGTTTTCTATATATTGGTTTTGATCATACAATATCATATATATACATGGATCTTAACGTGGAAAATGCTAGTTATTGAAAGTGCAATCTTGATAATTCTGGAGATTGAGAGAAATAATCATTGATTGGTTATGATGAATACTGAGCCTAATTAAGGATTATATGTATCCGTTGGAGCATGATTTAACATATATGTTGGAATAAATATAAAAAAATTAATTACATTGCGTGTATGGAGTTTAATTATCTATTTTATACGAAAGAAGCGACGAATGTTTTTTGCCGTTACGGCACAGAACAATTCCCAAAGAAGGGAGACGTTATGTGTCAAGAGTCAAGACTATTAGACAACCAACGAACGGTCTGATTATAAACTGGTCACTATCTTGAGCTCCCTTTGCTGAGGAAACTCCGGTTGTTGGTGCGTTTGATCATGTGGTTCTCTGTAAGCATCTTCAAATCTATTCACTAACTTCACGAAACTCTAAACTTACAATAACTAAATTATTCTATAAAAATGTCTAATTTAAATAAACTAATTAATCTTGAATGATTTCAATGGTAATTCTCTGATATAAGTTTTCATTTTGGAATCTCTTACCGATAAATGTATGTTTATCTATTCATCATATATGAGCACTTACATAAATATTGTCTGGCGCCACATGGTCATTTTATCCATGACATTTATCTAAATACCAACCTAGTCAAATCAGTATTCTCTCCCTTCATCACATCAACATGATTTTTTTCTCTTTTTACTATTCACATATCAACCACAATTCACTCGTAAATTAAACTTAGTCACATCAACAATCTCTCACTTCAACATTATTTATTCTTCCCTCTTTATTTTTCACCATTCCAATTAATTATATCACATATTTAATTATCCTAACTTATTATAGTTAAATAAGAATATTTACATATAACTCAAAATAAAACAATAAAACAAATTTTAAAAAAACAATGGTTGGGTCGAGCCCACTGCCCCTTTAATATTTTATTTTATTTGTTTTGCCTTTTCTTTTAAAATTATTTTCAAACTGATTTTTAATTTTTTAAAATATATTTTTTATTTATTTTTATTTTTAAAAAAAATATCTAAGATTGACCTCCAAATGATATAAGAGAAGAGTGAGATGAAAAATTAAGATGTTTTATCCAATAAAAAAATCAAATTTATCTTTCCACTCCAATTAATTATTAGCAACTAAATATAAAATAAAAACAAAAACTAATTTAAAAAAAACAAAACAAAAAAATATATAAACCAATGGGTGGAGGCCACGTGGTCTCCACCCATAAACAACCAGGTTGTGGGACCTGGCGGTTTGGCGGTCGATCGACCCCTATTGAGGGGGTCAACGTAAATGTCGACCCAAGGTTGACATTTACATGGGCACCCCGTATATGTCGACATATATGGGGCACCCCTCGATGGTGTACCCGACCAAGCGATGGGGTTGGTCTAGTGTGCATTCATTAGTTTTTTTTTAGTTTAGGTTTTTGTAATTGGAAAATTAGTACTATTGAATTAAATTTATATTGTTAATTACTTATTAGTTTAATTAAATTGTTATTATTTAAAAATAGTATTATTGAATTAATTTTTGTTAATTAAATTTATTATTTTAATTAAATTTATATTGTTAATTACTTTGATAATGTTGATTAGTTTGACAAAGTTAATTAGAAATAACATTTTCATAATTAATTTTATTAATTATTATTATTATTTTGGTTGATTATTACATTTTATAGAACTAGTTATGATTTTAATTAATTATATGTTATTTTAATTTTGATGTGTAGTTATTGTAACTCACGTTTAATATTTAATAAAATTTGTTTTTAGTTATCAATAAATATTCACTTTTAATTATAATAAGTTATGATAAATAAATTATGTGATATAATTAATTGGAATTGTAGAAAATTAAAAATGAAGGAAAAATAAATGATGTCGAAGTGAGAGACTGCTAATGTAACAATGTTGACATTTATGGGTGGGTTGTGGTTGGGAGATGAATAATAGAAGGAGAGAAAAGAAAAATACCATGATGATGTGGCGAAAAGAATACGTGTTGATTTTACTGTATTAACATATATGAAAATGTCATGGCTAAAGATGAACTAAAACTTCGCCATAAGTCCTCAATTACTGCATCAGTTGTACATTGCGCATGATAAAAAATATGATAATATTTTTTCTAATAGTTTTTTGGAAAAAATATTTGAACTAATATTTTGTAAATGAAAGTGGTGATTTTTAATTAAATACATGTCTGCCATGTACGGGTGTAAACAAGCCGAGTCGAGCGAAATTTCGAATCATAAGTATTATCTTATGTTATTACTAAATATAAAAAATTAATTATAAATAAAGCAATAAAAATTCGAGCAAACTATCGAACCGAGCCTCAAATTTTTTGAGTTCGAGCTGCTCGTTTACCAAACTAAGTTTGAAGATTTTTTTGCTTTTCATCAAGATACTTCATTTTCAAGTTAAACTAAAGTCGAGCGTTTTTCGAGTTGAGTTTGAGTCGAGCTATCGAGACGAACCAAAGTTAACAGCCTCAGTCTTGTGTCCTTTATTATGAAAAAAGCAATTACATCAACATCAACATTATCTGAGTACCTCAAAAGAGGCTCTCACCTAGGCGAGGTATGAGGTCAGGTGTACGTAACCGTATAACCGTAGAACAATAAGATTGTTTCCAATTGATCCGATGATGTGAAATGCAATTGACCATTTATAGTTTCACAATATATAATAAATATGAATCGTTTCGATAACCATTTGATATAGTCCATGATATCCCGATGTCATAAAGATATATCAGATGTCATAAAAAAATCTTTAACACAATGGTAATCGACAAATTGGAAGCAATTAATACAATATAATACTCCACATGTGCAAATTAATTATACCCCTGATATATATGTATTCCTTCGAAATCAAGAGATTTGCTTTCCTAAAATATATTTAGTGGGTTTTTTCTCGATTGCGTTCAAAAATCAAATTATTTCCCACGCGAAGCCAAATAATCAATTGAAAGCTTGATAAGGATATCCAACACGATGCCAAATCAACAATTAGTTACGAAGCATATGAACGCATCAGATCATACCAAACTACAGACTACATATGAACGCATGTGCACCAGTATCAGATCATACCAAACTACACACTACATATGAACGCATCCACACCAGTATCCACATAATTACACAAACATCCAAAAACTACATACGTAACAAGAATGTAAGTTCAGTTCCAGTTCTACCTCGACATACATGGCTCGTGTTATTGCGATAGATTGCACAAATATCTCGTCGTCAGCTGAGAATATTTAATTTGATGTGGGGCTAAATGTAAGCAAGATATTGAGGGTTAAGAACATCTGAACATGAGATCAATGCAGAGAACATATGACGAGAGAAGCAACAAAGGAAACATCTTATAACAATAAATCACTATCAAGGGGATTACACTAATTGGGAAACAATCGGATTTTTTAGACTAACCTCAACCGAAGGGGTATGAGTGGACGAGATTATTTCGCTACTCATGAACAGTTTAACAGTTGGAGATTATGGCGGGAAGGTTTGTAGCGGTTGGAGGAGTACGAGTAGACGTTGGTCGGAATCGAACGGTGTTGGATAGTTCACTTGGGTCTGAATGGCGAGATGCGATTGCAAGGGAAGTTGGCTCTTTTCCTCAACTTATCTCCCACACACGCCAAATTTCTTTCCTCGTTCTTTTAAATCTCGTAAAAACCTGGATTATATATAAGGTTAATTAAACATTTGTTGAAATGACTTGTTAGTTTGTAACTGCAGGTTGGGGTGTGTGGTAATTTCAATAGGTAAATGACTAAATATTTTTTAAAGAATAAACAAAGACATTATTGCAAATTTCAAATGAGAAAATTAGGCACTTTCAGATGATAGATAAGATGAACTTTCATTATCTCGAACTTAAGTTGATAAGTTCTCCCACATGTGACGTTAATCATGAGTACAATCTCACCGTTAACAATAGAAAAACTATTTCAGAGGTAAACTCAACGGACAACACCCTGATCATTCAAGACATTGTTGGATTATTAAGTTTGGGTTAGACCTATGAATAACTTAATAAAGAAACTTCAATGTTGAGTTGAAGATGAGATGTATTGAGTCATGTGCAATGTGCTTACATTTGTTTTAATCTCCTATTTGGAAACTTGAAAAGTTTGAGAATGTTGATAAACATTCTCCTCCAATGACCATTTGTTAGTAGAGAGAGAGGATTAGAGAATTCTCCACACGCGTGCATGTGCGCCCGCCCGATCCGGCCCCAGTCTGGTCAAGGAATTTGGGGGAAATTAGAGGTTTTAGCCTCAAGATGATAGTTATATCTTTTTGGTCCTCGAGTAAATTGCATATTGCAATTAAGTCCTTGGCAATTTCAAAATTATATATATAAATCACGTTTAGTTTTCTTCATGATACACATGTTATAATCTCTCTCTCTCTCAAAGAAAAAAACGTCTCTCTCTGGCGGTTTTTCTGCTCCGAATCCAACGTTCTCCAACGGTCAGATTTTGTGAGGTTACGCGTTGCTTTCGAAGTTCGTCGACTCCGATGTGCACCCGCTCGACGAAGGAACTATTCTATCCTGAGAGAAAAGTGTCAGACTCATCGCGCTGGTACATTTGGGCGATATTGTAAGGTCATTTCTGATCATTATTCTCGTTTGTTTGTTGTTCTAAACACGAATTTGTGGTGGTTTTGTTGGCTTTTTTACCTTAATTTATGTTTTGATGATTTAATCAACCAAATATTAATTATAATCAATGTAGAGTAGCATACATATTGCATAGCATATATATTGTATTGTACTAACTTCTACAGGTGATCAAGACTCAAGGAAGAATGACTCAAGTCAAGACATGTAATCAAAGCTTATTTGAAGACATGTAATTTTTATTTCTTTTGAGCCTTAGGAACTTTGTGTAAGCATACAAGAGTAAATAACCAATCAATCACACACTATGTTTCCTAGAGAAGTCACACAATTTCACACAAATTGGACTTCAATAGATCACCCAAACTAGGACCGGAAAACACTTAAACCAAACATGTTCTGCCAGTGCCAAATCGATCGACCAAAATGAGTTCTTTGTTCGACCAATTGGGTATGTTAATATTGTTAGCCTAAGTGTGGTACCGGTCAACCATTTGAACATTTTTGTCTGACCGTCTACACGTGTCACTTCACCGTTAGATTTTCCAGTTTTTACAACAGTCGGATTTCCCAAAACCCCAAAATTCACTGACTTCCGGTCGACCGATTTATACCTAGCAGTCGACCGATTATATCAACTTTGGTCACCCTGAACACTCTGAAAGTTTCCGGACGATCGTCTCCTAGATCCCAGTCGACCGAAACACATTTTCTCCTTGAATCAAGAAGTGCCTAGAAAATTTCCAGTCGAACCGACCTTTCACTTAGTTCGACCGATCCATCTTTTACTCAACCGATCCCCATGTTAGAGCGAGATTTGATGGACCGGTCGATCGGTATGCCTGGTTGTTTTGGTTGACCGAATTTTTTCTGAACTATGACCTGCACTTCACTGTTTTGTGTTTCTTACACAACCACTTACCTCTTTAATCACAACGGTTATAACCCCTTGGGGGCTTATAAATAGATGTTATCAAGACACAATTGTCTGTGCAAGACGCAATGATTTTGGTGAAAGCCAGAGTTTTCCCTCTCAGATTGTGAGAGGAAGAAAATCAAGCTAGCGAGGATTGCTCTCGGAGCTTGTGGTGTAAAAGGCTTAATCTAAACCCGGAACGAGATTGATAGTGAAAACGTACGCGGAGATCGAGCGAAGGTTGCAAGAGAGGAAGTAGACGGGAGACCGAACCTTTATAAAATCTTCTGGTACCATGTGTGGTTTGCATATTTCTTATTCACTTGCTTGCTTATTTTTTATTCCGATGCACATCTTTGATTGTTAAGCAATTGGATAATTAACCTTAAAAGTGATTAGATAATCCAACCCATACACGATCCTACAAGCTTAATCTGGATTTTGCTGAATTAATTATTTGACATCTGTAACCCACTATATTACATGATTATATTTATAATTGTATCAACAGACAACCTATAACTAAAACAAGAACCTGGATTTCTTTGCTTGGAACTCCACTTTGTCATTTGACGACAATACATTGTGTCTAGAGAAATTATCCACCTGCATCATTGGATTTTTCAAAGGTGAGCATTGCGAGAGTAATTTGCTATCACTTCCAATTATGATCCTTATAATCAGGGGTGCAAAAGCTCATCAACTATCCGAGTATTCGATTTCAAATTTTCTATTTAGTTGGTATTTGATTAAGTCTATGTTACCAATTTAATTTCGAATACGGATTTGTTTTAAAAAAATTACCAATAAGAAATCGGACACGAATTCGAATACAAGGTATTTCTAATTTGAATTATCCGAATTATTTAGATACATGACCAAATACACATTAGTAATCGAAAATTAGTATTTGAAAATTTAGTATTCGAAAATTTTGATTCGAAAATTTATTAATCGAAAATTAATTACAATATACATATTTATTTAATTTCGGATAATATTTGAATACCAATTAGTATTCAAAAAATTTGAAAATTTGGATTCGAATTCAGATAGTTCTTCTAATTTCATATTGCAATTCGAATTTGTTAATGAATTATGGAATTCTAATTCGAATATACAAGATATCTGAGTCAAATTATCTGAGAATATACAAGGTAACTGAGTCAAATTATCTGAGTTGTACCCCTACTTACGATGCCCAAAGTATACAAGTGGAAAAGTTTGAGATGCATACTCGGGAACTGCATTTTCTTACGAAATAGAAAATCAGAACACAAATGTGGTGATCTAAATATGCAAAGTCCAACCTGAAACGAAACCTGCCCACTCTTAGCATTAATTTCCAATCCTTCATCATCCAACGGTTGAAATTTATTAAAATGACTGAAAACAAAAAATTGCAAAACAACATGTCTTCTCACACGTGACTTGGCAATTTGAAGAATGTACTGATATTCTTCAAAAAAAAAATCAGTACAAGTATCTTCAGCTTACCAATTGACGCATGGTTCAGCAGGCCTTTAATAAGGCCATCAATGGTCACCACTTGGACAGCCTCCTCACAAGTTTTTTATCTTCTTTTTCTCAACAAACTTTTTTCTCTTCCCAACCAACTATTTTCTATTCCCAATACTATTCATCTATTAATCACAACACATTAGTACTCATCTCTCCTCCACGTCATTTCGATATCGATCTTGGAAAAAAATAAAAAAATTGAAAATCAAAACAATTAGAAAACGTATTTTCAAAAAAAAAACAAAAAAAAAGATTAAAACTAATTTAAAAAATCAAAACAAAACAAAACAAAATTTATTACTTTTAACCAACCCTACAAGTAGGGTGCAACTCCGATAATTTGACTCAGATACCTACTATATTCGAATTTGAATCCAAATATCATATTCCATTACCAAATTCGAATCCGAATTCAGTAGAACTACCTGAATCCGAATCTGAAACTTCAAAATTTTCGAATACTAATTGGTATTTGAATATTATCTAAAATTGAATATATATATATATATATCGTAATTATTTTTCGAATCAAAATTTTAGAATAATTCAGATAATTCAAATTTTAAATACCGAATTCGTATCTGAATTCTAATTGATAATTTTTTTAAAACCAAATTTGTATCCAAAATTAAATTGGTAACATTGAACTTACCAAATACCAACTAAATAAAAAAATTCGAATCGAATACTTGAACAGTTGCTAACCATTTGCACACCTAGCTACACGTGACGACCTTATCGTCGCCCCCGTTGAGGGGGCGAAGCCCGGTCATCTAGGCTCTTGACCGGCGTTCATTTTCATTGATTGACCGGTCATCTAGGCACGTTACGGATGGCCTAAGTGACTGGCTTGCTCTTTTGATCTATTCTGAATGTTCATTTTCATTGATTCATGTTGAGGATGATAGCTTGGTCGTTGACTGCTTTGGGTTTCTTTTGCTTTGAACGTCTCAGTGTCATAAATACAATGATACTCAAACTGAACTGTTATTCGTCGCCGTAAAACTACTTAAATCGCCTGTAAAATTACCATTTTGCCCCTCTACCCTTTCTACTAATATAACTCCTCATTTCACTCTTTTAACACAACTTTCTCTTCATATCACTCTTCTATTCACCACATAAAATGTCTCGGAGGCCAGGAAAAGAACCAGCGAAGACCCCTGACTACTCACATCTGGTAAATTACCTTGTTTATTTCAATTAATTTAAAAAAACATTTTTGAGTCGAGCGTCCGCGGGAGATGCCCGACCCAAGGAACAGACGTCTGCGGGAGACGTCTCCCACGTAGGGTAGGCGTCTCCCGCAGACGCCCGATTTTTTTTTTTGTTAAAATTTATTATAAATTGTGATAAAATTTAAATAAATTGAATATTATGTTAATAATGAGTTAAATTAGTTTAGTAAATCGTTTATTGATTATAAATTGTGATAATTAATAAATAAATCGCTAAATAAATTGATTATTATGTTAGTAATTAGTTGTGTACGATTTTAGTAAATGATTATTGATTAATTGTGATAGTTGCTAAATAAATCGTTTATTAAGTTAATAATTAGTTTAATTATTTTAGTAAATCCATTAATAAATTTGTATTTTTAAAATTGAATTAATAGTCATCAGGTTACCGTGGAGGAAAAGGGAAATCAATTCCCTTACGCGCGGTACGTAGTATAGCAGACGAGTCAGGTCCTCGTCATCCACGTACACGTGGTATTTCTGCTTCAGTTAGGAGAGAGAGAGATCTGTTACGTCATCATAAGACACCTGGAGAGTCTTTCGACGACGAGGATGATTCAGATGAGGTGAGGAGTCACGACGACAATGGTCACAGGAGGAGGCGGTACATCAGTCCGGTCGAGGACGGGGGAGACACGGTGGTCCATCAGCTGAGTGGGTCATTAGGAAGGATCGAAGTGGCCGAGTTCGTGCACTGCAGACGCCCGAGTTCAGAACAAGAAGAGGGGTGATGACGAGTCTTGGATCGTCACGGATATTATTCCCGGTGGTCCTGTAGATGGCACCGTCATTTACCATTGGTCAGTACTCATGGGGTCGGCGACGTTGGCATATCTGTATCGCCCGCTGGGCATATCTAGTCGTGCTGATTGTGGTCAGATTACGGGTTGTCTTACACTGCTCTAGGCTTGGATATATTAGTATTTTCCTGCTTTCTGCCCACATCGTGAGCGGAAGATTGTTGAGCGTGGTCATCCTCGTTCGTGTATATGGGCTGTCCGGCCGAAGGATAAGAGCGAGAGTCGACTTCTTTCTATTCGTAGACGGCTAGATCAGATGACTGCATCGCAGGTATATAATGTATATATCATTCGCATTTATTTAAATTTAACTTTATTATTATTAACGTATAAACGTTTAGGTGGAGTGGTTACCATATGGTCCCGAGCCTGTTGTAGTTGTGCCGAGGACTATATTTGCCGGCATTATTCGTTATAGGGATATCACAGAGCCTTATATACCTGATCGCATGTTACGTCAGTTAGGTTACATTCAGGTGATCCCGGTTGACATCCCGACGCCCGAGCATGCAGTACGGTCTGCGACTACGACGATGTACAACGTCAGGCACAACGTTTCGTCTGTGGAATCGGTTTGGAGGACATTTCCGAGAGTAGGACGACTACACCTGTCCGATCTGAGTCGTAGTCGCGACCCTTCCACTTGTGCTCCAGATTATTTGCAGTGGTTCGGTAGGTGCTCACATCCACTACTCGTACGCGGTATCATTCCGAGACCGGAGAGACCACTAGATAGGACATGTGTCGATGCGGTAAGTTTATCTAATTTTATTTTTAATTGTAAAGTATATTTTGTTATTGTACGCTAATTTTTATTTTACATACAATGGATGAGTAGGGCGATACGATGTACACAGCCGTTCTTGCGAGAGAGAGACATCATGTCGACTGAGGCGACGAGACTTGCATGTACAGATTGGGATCGCTTGATCGAGGATTGGAACAACCAGTTGGGCATTTCGGACCATGTTTCAGATGCTGAGCTGTAGTTGTCTTGCTTTTACTTTCGTTTTGTTGCACTGTTACTACATTTGTTGGTATTTGCTTATGTTTATTTGTGTACTCTTATTATTTATTTCTGACGAACATATCTTCTACATATTTCTTTGACTATCGTATTTTTTTATATTTATTTTTCACGAAAATATTTTCAACTTATTTCTTTAGATATGAAATAATATTTAAATTTAAAATACGGTAAAAGAACAACACGATATAAGTAGAAATACAAGATATATTATACATTACAAATTACAATCAAAATGTACCACGTAACCGGTTCCAATACTCCATCCTACTTTGGTATTGATCCTCCCATCCAACAACACTCTCATCTCGCATTTGATACCATAAGGTCGCTATAGGAGGTATTGGGAAATCATCAAGTAATTCCAAACGAATAAAATGTCTGTAACTCCCTAAATGAGCAATGACCAACTCTCTGACAGGCCTCGTCATGGCAGATGGACACTCCCAGGGTAGAACAGTAAGACACGGGAACAACGAACCATCCATTCCCACTGCGAAATACATGACCGCACACTTGTAAAAATTCGTAATAGGAAATAAGTCGGACCAAACCTCCATATAATGATCCTCGCAACAAACTCGCCCGCCCCAATCAATTCGTTGACGACCCTCTCTCACATTGCCGAAATAGACACTCTCATAAATAGGATGTGCACCTATCTCATTAGAAATCGCACAACGGGCGTATGACCAGTTCTCCTGACCACCATGAAAGACATCGGCACGTACGTCATTCCACCTTTCCAGAAATGGTAAAATGATTCCTGGCAGTCTATCATTATATGGGAAGTTGTCCACGTCAACCCGTCCGGACATTGTAAGATAGGTAAATAACAATTCATTAAAACAACAAAATTAGGAGATAATATATTCAACCCCATTTAGATTATTGATATATATTAAATAACATAACAACAAAGATATCGACATACCAGAAGATCTTGTGCCCGTATTCACGGACGATTGAGACGAATTAGACCGACGACCCCTGCTCCCACTACTGCCAGACCGACCACGACCTCACTCAGCATACTCGAAGGCACTCGGGTCCCGACGTGTCGACTTTCCCCTAGGTCGACCTCGTACCTTAGTATTTTCTTCGGGTTCTCCATAGTTCGACTGATCGGGGTGTAACTGTTCGTATAAAATACGAGAGGCACTACGAATTACTACAAGGTCGCTCTGCAAGATCTCATCCACTAGCTTCCGAAAATGCTCGGCGTCTTGTGCTGACTGATCAACAAACTCTGACATCTGGACTCCTTCTCTGATAACAAGTGTTTTCCAGAATGGATGAATCTGCTCTAAATAAATTCCATCACCTGACGCCAAACACTCGTACATGGTACAGGCACAAGGAATCCCATGTGTTGTCAGGAAAGCACACCCTCAACGATATTCAATTTCATCACTTAAGTCCTCCATTCTCTTCAACTCTTGAGTCATTAATGACAAGCAGTGATGCGAAACTCGGCCATTTATATGCTGCAACAGAGGACCTATGTACTGTGCCAAATTTCGACGTCTCGAATCTTCAAGAAAGTTTCGAATATTCGTCAGCTGCATTTCAATAGACGAGTTCACGCGGTCGAAAAGAGTGTCGAGAGCGGCAGTCGATGTAGTGATCCACTCTTTCAGAGCCGAATGTGCACTTTCCACCCTGCAGTTCGTAGTGTTGCCGAAATGAAAAACTTGATTCGTCCAATTCAACACGAATTTTTCCTTATGCACCAACCACGTGTCTTCCACATACTTCGTCAGCACTGACCAGGAACTATTAGAATCCTTCAGATTACGGACTGCTCTATCATAATCCGTCTGTGAATCAGAAAACATGACTCTCCTCCACCTTCCACGCCTAAAACTCTCTGCAAGCTGCTTCTCCTTGCCTAATACGTGGTATGCGTAGTTGTACACGTCTTTGTTGATATGCCAGGTGCATAGTAAATGAGCTGACTCAGGAAAAACCTCTGCCACTGGTCGCATCAGACCCATCTCCCGGTCCATAATTATTGCTGTCGGGCTAACAATATCCAATAACATATCTCGCAACCTCTCCAACACCCACCGGTAACTAGACTCGTCTCATCCTGCGAAATCGCATATCCGACGAGGAAATTCATATTTGTTGGAGTAACCCCAACCATCTCAAACAAAGGCATCTTGTACTTGTTCGTCTTATACGTCAAATCCATATAGATTACAAATGGGTATGTACGCAACAACTGAACTTAAGTCGGATGTGCCAAAAATGCGTGAGTCAAGACATTAGTTTCTTCATCTGCCACAATCCAATGCAAATACTTATGCTGCACTGCCTCCCTGAGAAACTGTTGTGCGGGATTCCTGTCTTCAGATTTCGTCATCCTCATGTACTCTCTGAAGTTGTAAATGTGTCTTTGATTCAGATTATCATCCGTAAATTTCTTCTTTACCGCCAACAAAATGTTACGGGGTCTTGCTTGTGCCTCTGTCATATCCAAGCACTAAGTTCGCTGACCTGTCGGTGACCCTCTGAATAAAATGTCAATGGGTGGTTGTGCTGCCCATAGATGTTACTAGAAACAATAACCCATCCATCACGATCTCGTCGCTCCACCACTTTTACCAAAAACCGACAACCGCAACCTTTTCTTTTCGTATTCTTTCGCAGTGCAATACTCGTATCACGAGAACTCATCTCACGTCTGTGATCACATCTGAGGTAACAATCCATCTGGTTATCTGCTTTTGGTTTGTATGATGATATAACCAAAAACAATTCGGCTCCTATTACAACTTGTTTCGCCCATTTAAAACTTTCCTCGATTGTTGTAAATATTTCTTTACTGTCAAAAAGCTCACTGCAATCTACTCCATCACAACCAAAATCTTGCAACGGAACCTGAAAATTTTGAATTTAACAGGAAATTAAAAAAAACAAAAAACGGGCGTCTGGCTAAACCGCCTCCACCAAGGTGTAGACGTCTGCCTAACACACCTCCACATAGGTGGAAGCGGTTTAGACAGACGCCTCCACCAGGTGAGGCGTCCATAGGAGACGCCTGCACAAAGGTGGAGGCGTCTGTCTAAAGCGCCTCCACCTATGTGGAGGCGTGTTAGGCAGACGCCTCCACCTTGGTGGAGGCGGTTTAGCCAGACGCCCGAGTCGAGAAAAAAATTCCGCCCCCGTTACCTCGCCGGATTCAGGTGCTTCGCCAGACATTTTCGTGGTTTTGGTACTAGGAATGAGAGTAAAACTGAGTCAAACACATTGTTTAAAGACACGGGACGAAATCGGTATTAATTGATTTGTTAAGGGCAAAAAGGTCATTTTGTGGGCGATTTAAGTAGTTTTCCGGCGACGAATAGTAGTTCCCTATTCAAATGCTCTACAAGTTTGAGGTTTGAGTGATGGGACGGTAAAAATATAATGCGTATAGACAGAAAATTATCCGATGACAAGGACTTACGCATTTAATTCATCCTTCTTTTTGTTCATTTCAACAGACCAAACTGCGGGATCAGTGTACTTTCGGCAAGGAATTATGCAACTTTGCTTTCTCGTTTAGCCACTTTTCAGCTATGTTGCATTCTACCTCAATCTTTGGATTGTGTTCTGTTTGTGCAAGTTCATTGCTGAGAGCGGATAATTTTGATTCTGATGGCAGTGGGTCAGTGTCCGGTGATTCGTGGCGTGCGTAGCCGGGAGGGTCGCATCTTCATTTTTGCACTGAACGGGCATAAGCTTTTGAGTTAGGGGTGTGCAGCATTTCTAGCGAGCGCAATATTGACCAAGAGTCAAGGACCCAGCCTGGAGGATGTGGAGACGGACTAGGATTTCACTGAAGTCTTTCCAGAGGATCTGATAGGATTGCCTCCGCAACGAGTGATTGAGTTTGTGATCGCCCTGCTTCCCGGTACTATGCCACGGTCTAAGGTGTCGTATTGGATGACCCCTACAGAGTTGTCTGAGTTGAAGGTTCAATTGCAGGAGTTGTTGGACAAGGGGTTCATTCGGCCGAGTGTGTCACCATGGGGATGAAGGGAATGTGTTCTAAAAGTTTTACTTTTAAATGTCAATTATTATGAATTGAATGAAAAAACATTTTGTTCCTTGTTTATGTTATTCGTCCATTAGAAGTGTTAAGGAAGAGGCTCTTGGTCCTTAACCGTAAAGCTCTAAAAGATATTGGTTTACATAAAACAAAAGATATTCGCAATCATGGTAATTAACATGGGACATTAATTACCGAGTTAAGATTGTCGTGTTGGTCATAGATCATTATAGCTCTACAAGTGAATGACAACATGGGTAAACAAAAAAGGAAATTATTACTTTTGTATACTTAATGGACCTAAAAAGTAAAGCATTATAGAATTGTGTTTTCTGTGTCATTAATGTTTTACTGTGTCCTTGGTTCTTTGATATGAGACTTATATCCGATCACTTAAGAATTGCTTAATTAGACTAGTGTCTTGAGCTATCGATGAGTGTAGTGTAAAGGTATTAGTTGGTTAAGTATGACTTTTGTTGGAGAAGATAGTTAGTCAAAAGATTATCATTGCCCCTCTTAATTGAGTAATGATATTAGTGGGCCCCTTGATAAAGCAAAGTTATAATGTGCATAATGTGATTTGAGCTAAGTCACATATTTATTACTAGCTTAAAGAGATCAAGAAATGAATACTAATACAAAGATGACACAACACTACTTTGAGTATATTCTTAATATCATGAGGCAAGGGACGTACACAAGTGGTTCACTCCATCACTAAATGGATCGGGTTTTGGTTCGAGTGGAATTAGGACATCTAACTAATTGGGAGCTATAATGTGTAGCTAGATACCGCTTATAGCTTGTGATATTAAGCTCTTAATATCACTGCCAACTTAGTCTAGATCCTCCCATAGGTCACACCACAAAACTGGGAAACAAGAAATGTGAATTTTGAGTTCATAGGATGTGTTCGGTTTCATGTAGAAAATATGACACATGGGGTGAACAAGCAAAATCAAGATTATGTTATGATTAATAACATAATTAGAATCTAAATTAAATTCATATGTGATGTAAATATTATGGGGTGTAATGAGTTATCATTACATAGGATAATATGTTACATAAGTTGTGAATTTACTACTAATCCCGAAATATCAAATTTTGTAGGGGTAAAACCAAAATTTGACCAATCTGCAGAACAATGCTCAACGGTAGACCGAACAACATTAAACGGTCGACCGATCGGTGGACGGTCGACCGAACACGTCTCGGCCGATAACAGGGAATTTGTCGTCTGTTCGAGCGGTCGACCGAATCTATCAGTCGGTCGACCGAACATTGCGATGAAATATTTTATCATTACGAACGGTCGACCGAAACTTGGTTCGAACGGTCGACCGAACCTCCAAACGGTCGACCGGTTCAGACGGTTTTATGCAGAATTAATTTAAGAATTAATTAGATCATGCATGGAATTGGTCCATAATTGGTCCATAATTGATTATTTATTAGCAAATAATGGATGGTTAGATGGAAGTTTGCATGAAATCATGGGTAAGAGGTTGCACATGAATAGGTAATTTGGAGGGAACTTATAAATACAAGTTTATCTCATTACCTAATCAATTAATTCATTATCTTCTTGTGCAAACTTCTCTCTCCATAATTCTCCATGAAATTCACATTAATTCTTGAGTTTAGTTTTAGTTCTTAAGAGATCACCTTCTCAAGGTAACTAAAGAGGGGTTAGTAGTTAGATTCTAAACCCTATTAGAGATTGAGAGGCTAGCTTTTTCCTCTCCAATATTGTTTAGAGTTTGGTTAATACTTGAGGGCATCCGGCGTAGCGACAAGCATCCTCAACGTCTCCAGATCTTCAAGAAGTTTTAGAGAATTTCTAGGTATGAAATTCGGAGCCCATGTTTATTTTAATAAAGTTTTCAAACTAGTTATTGAAACAAACAGATGCATGCGTGAAATAAATCATAGAAAATTGTAAGAGATCCTTATTGTGCATAACAATTTCGAAAATAAATATGTGCAATTAAACTAGAAATCTTACAGTGGTATCAGAGCTTAGGGTTCAATTTTCTAATGATTTGAAACTATAAATAAATTTAGTTTACCATCTAGGGTTCGAACAATTCAATTTTCCGGTTTTTCGGTCTTTAAATGTTTTGTTGAAATAATTTTATGTAATAATTCGTTTTGAATGTTTTAAGTGGTTTAAAACATGCCATGTAATTATGATAATTATGATTTAGACATAAGTCTAACTTGTAATAATTTCGTTTTAAGTATAAACGATTGTTTTGTAAGAGAATCAACAAAACCGAAAAACTGTGGTTCGTCTTTCCTTTTAGGAAATTGGATGGACAGTGGATCAAAATTGTTTTTTAACTTAGGATGAATGAAAAACATTTTTAATGGATTTCAGAATGTTTTTCAAAGAATCGTTTGGGATTCTAGCTGCTTGATAAACTAGGTTGTATAGTTTATAGCAAAATTGCGTGCATGGATGTTCAAGTTGTCTTTGCAGGAATTGTGAGTTTATATGTTCCAAATCAGCGCCTATGAATGTTTGTAATTGTTATTATACAGGGGCTTATTTATATGTAGAAGCCAAATTCTCTTTCTTTCTATCTTTAGATAATTGTATTGCATTTGAGAGATTTTACATAGGACTTGCACTAGTCGGTTTTTATTGAATATGAGGAGCATGTTTATTTTCTGTAAAATCTACATCTCCGGTGCAAGAGGAAGTCCCCGCTGTAGTGCATCGATCGAGGATCAAGGATCAGGGATCGAGGATCAAGGATCAAAGGGAACATATAAACTCACACGGTGTGGATTGTGTGAATGTTTAATTTCTATTTTTATAATCTTCCTATGCATGTGATGAATGTGGTGAATGTTAGGATGTCTATGAATGATAATATGCATGATAACCTAAAATTCTGAATCACATGTTAATATATGAAATTGTCCAACAAAAATTAAGAGTAATTTTCCTTCTTATTTCATCCACTAGAAGTCATTGATCGAGGGATACTCTGCTCGCCCTTAGCGGGAGATAGCTTCCTCCATCTTTGGGAATAGTGGGAGATATAAAGGTTGTCTATTGTTGTGCCACGATTAAATATATGAGGTGCGTTTCACCCTAGTGAACCTCAAGTATGTTTAGTTGTGAATACAATGGATAAATGTATCTCGTATCAAATGAAAATAAGTTTTCTTAACATTACCTAGAGCCCTCACTCGGTTTTGGGAAAAAGTTTTGTTACGAGGATAGGTCGCATTCCCTCATAATTGAAACGACAAGAATCACAAGAGTTTGAAGATGCTAATGTTACTAAAATTCAAAAAGATTGTGATTAGAAAAAGTTTTCTTACCTTGATATTGTGATGTATTCGATAGCCCTTAGCTAGTCTATATTGCAATTGATGGGATCTTGGATTGTTGAATTTATGGGCAAAATTTTATTTGCAGTACTTACATTAATATTTGATATGTATGTATGTGTTTGAAAACATAAAATTGACATTAAAATCTTGTATGATTTATTTTGTAGAAAAATGTCGAACATCCAACCTATCGTACGATCCATGATAGAAAGCCACCCTTTAACGAATGATGGCTCAAACTTCATTAGTTGGCAACTCAAACTCAACATCGTGTTAAAGTTTGAGAAACTATCTCACATTTTGGAAGGTCCAATCCCAAAATTGAATGAGAGATTAACCGATGAAGAGAAAGACGTTAAGGCCAAGTAGGAAGACCAAGAGAACCAAGTTCACGGTCTTGTGCTAGCATCCATGGGTGACTCACTTCAAGCGAAATACTTGGATTTGAAACCCAAGAAGACCATGGAGGCTTTATCTAAGATGTTCATGGATAGTACCCGAAAGGAGCGCTATAAGACCACCATCGCACAAACAAGGTGCCATATGGCGGAGGGAACATCGGTATCCATGCATTTTCTCACGATGCAAGGGTACCTTGAGAAGTTGGCAAAGCTCTCTTCACCAATGCCCGAGGACATTGCTGAAGATATGATTCTTGGCTCTCTAGCCCCGTCCTTTAAGGACTTTGTGATGCACTACCACGTGCGTGAAAAAAGGGCGAGTCTTGAGGAGCTGCACAACACTCTCAAAACTGGTGAAGTTGACATGGGCAAGGGTAGGGACAAGCATGTCCTTGCCGTCCATGGTAGGAGTCATAAGATTGGTAAAGGAAATGACAAATCTACCAAAAGTGGTTCAATCAAGAGCAAGGGAGTAGGATGTGCTCATAAGAGTATATCGAGGGGGAAATCTCAGAAATTTCCAACTCCCAATACGGAGTGCTTTCACTGCGGTGAAAAAGGACATATCCGGCCAAATTGCCCCAAATACAAGGAAGATCTTGACAATGGAGTGATTGAACGTCGACGCCCCAAAAAGGCCAATGGTATATTTGTTATTGAAATAAATTTAGCCACCTCTGTCCAGGATTGGGTAATAGATACCGGATCTTGTGCTCACATAGTTTCTAATGTGCAGCTACTCATGGATAGGAAGGAACTCGCAAGGAACGAGATAGAATTGAAGGTCGGAAATGGTGCGAACGTGTCTGCGGTTGCACAAGGTTTTGTGGTGCTTCAATTATGTAGTGGTTTAAATTTATGTCTAAAGAATGTTTATTATGTGCCTTCAATTAGCAAGAACATTATTTCTGTATCATGTTTAGATATGGATAATTTTAATATAAATATTTCAAATTCTTGTTTGACTATATCGAAGAATAGTTTTTTTATGCAAATGCATTCATCAGGAATGACCTCTATTTGCTTGAATTGAATAATAAACAAATCTTTAATATCAATAACAAAAGACTTAAGACCACTCACGAGAATGATACTCTCTTGTGGCACTATCGTCTTGGTCACATAAATGAAAAGCACATCAAGAAATTGCAAGAAGCTAACCTTCTTGGTCTACTTGATTTTCAATCATTGGACACGTGCCAACCATGTTTAATGGGAAAAACGACCAAAAAGCCTTTGAAGAAGAAAGGTCCAAGGGCGAGTTGCTTGTTGGATTTGATACATTCCGACGTATGTTGTCCAATGAGTACTAGTGCACGAGATGGTTTCAAGTACTTCATTACGTTCACGAATGATTATAGTCGTTACGGCTATGTTTATCTAATGAGAAACAAAAGTGAATCCTTTGACAAGTTCAAAGAATTCAAAAATGAAGTAGAGAACCAACTCGACAAGAAAATCAAGTCTCTACGAACGGATCGTGGAGGTGAGTACTTAAGTACCGAATTTGATTCATACCTGAAGGAGTTTGGTATTGTACCTCAACTCACCCCTCCCGGTACACCTCAGTGGAATGAGGTATCCGAAAGGAGGAATAGGACATTGCTCGACATGGTTCGATCAATGATGAGTCATGCGGAATTACCTCTTTACTTTTAGAGTTATGCACTATAAACTGCGGCTTACACAGTAAATAATGTTTCATCCAAATCCGTGGAGAAAACTCTTAATGAGATATGGAGTGGTAAAACACCTAAGCTCAATTTTCTCAAGATTTGGGGTTATGAGGCTTACGTCAAGAAATTGATGTCGACCAAACTTCAACTAAAAGCGGATAAATGCTTCTTTGTTGGTTATCCTCGTGAGACAAGAGGATACTACTTTTGGCATATCACCTCCAATCGAGTGATTGTAGAGAGGGATGCCACATTTCTGGAAAAGGAATTTTTGGAAAGAGTAAAAAGTAGTGGGAGTAGGGTTGTGCTTGAGGAAACTCAAGATACTCTACAAGATCATGACATGAATGAAGACATCTAAGATCATGAAGGCCCAACCGAGATTCCTTTGGTTAGTGGGAGCATGAGCGAGAGACCATCACAAGAAATTATGAGAGAATCTCAATCATCCCCACCTAGTGTACGTTCGAGAGTTGAACGTGAACCTATTCCTCAAGAAATTGTGGAAGAAGTTCGAGAGTCAGGAGAAGAACCAAAAGAACTTAGAAGGTCAACGAGGGAAAGGAAGAAACCCGATATGTATCTGGGACTTCATGAGATCATGGTACTTGATACCAATGATCCCTCGACCTTTCAAGAAGCAATGGAAAGAGAAGACTCCAAACTATGGAAAAGGGCCATGGAATCTGAAATAGAATCCATGTATGATAACCAAGTATGGAGCTTGGTTGACCTTCCTCAAGGTAAAAAGGCCATTCATAATAAATGGATTTTTAAGAGGAAGATTGACATGGATGGGAACTTGACAACCTACAAAGCAAGACTTGTAGCGAAGAGTTTCACTCAAGTTCAAGGAATTGACTATGATGAAACTTTTTCACCGGTTGCCATGTTCAAGTCTATTCGGATAATGCTCGCTATTGCTGCATTTCATGACTATGAAATATGGCAAATGGATGTCAAAATGGTGTTCCTTAACGGGAACTTGGAGGAGGATGTGTACATGGTACATCCTCAAGGTTTTGAAGATCCAAAGAATAGTGAGAAGGTATGCAAGCTTCAAAGATCCATTTATGGATTGAAGCAAGCATCAAGGAGCTGGAACAAACGCTTTGATGAGGAAGTGAAGAAGCTTCACTTCATTCAAAGTAGGGAAGAACCTTGTATATACAAGAAGGTTAGTGGGAGCCATGTAGTATTCCTAATCTTATATGTCGATGACATATTGCTTATGGGAAATCATATTCCTTTGCTTGAGCAAACGAGAAGTTCATTGAAATCTGCATTTTCAATGGAAGATATGGGTGATGCTCAATACATCTTGGGAATCAAGATATATAGATAGATCTCGTAGACTCATTGGCCTCAGTCAACGTACATACATTGACAAGGTCTTGGAAAGGTTCAAGATGAACAACTCCAAAAAGGGCAGTGTGCCAATGAGTATGGGTGTGCAACTCATGAAGTCTCAACGTGCGTAATCACGTAAGGACTTAAAGTACATGAAATATGTCCCTTATGCTTCGGCAATTGGGTCGATCATGTACGTGATGACTTGCACAAGACCCGATGTCTCGTATGCTCTAAGCATGACAAGTCGTCACCAATCCAACTCAGGTCCTGAGCATTGGACTGCGGTCAAGAATATCCTGAAGTACCTCAACCGGACTAAGGATAAGTGATGCATTGCATACATTGCATCATATGTCTTTCATTTAGATTACTTTTACATCAATAAATGCTACTAAGGTATGTGTTTACTCTTAATTACAGAATACAGGGACGTGAATGCAATTTACCCACATCCCGAGCATAAACGCGTGCAAAAGACTCATTTCTATCATAAAGACCAAGTTCAAGATTATCGGGTTACGAATGGAAATGTATCCAAGCATAAAAGCATTCAAGTCCTAATTACGAAAAGAACAAGGACTTACGCACAAAAGTAGTCAGGGACTTAATTGCAAAAAGACAAGGACCTAATTGCAATTAAAGCACCAAAATATTAGCTTGGAGAAAATCTAAAGAAAAATCAATGTAAATCTCCAAACATATAAAGGAATTAATCCGGAGCTCAAAAGAATGGAAAGAAATCATCCAGACGCGCAAAAGAGGATCAAATCATACCAAAAACACACAGCAAAAATCCGGATTAAATCAGAGGATATTGTGCGGCGAAATCGCCGCATATCACATGCATTGTGTGGCAAAAACGCCACCCCAGAGCCGATCCGTGTGCTACAATTTTGTCCAGTCGTGTCTGGACACGTGTACGCTCCAATTCTATACTTAGGTCTCTTGTAACAACTATAAATAGCCCCGAGAACGATGTTAGAAGGGTCCTTGGTCCTTAACCTTAGTTTTTATTTTTAGTCTTAGTTTTGTATTGTTCTTCTTAGTAATAAAATTTTGTCTTTTGTTTCTTGTTTTTAATTTTCTTTTGTAATGCCTCTAGGATCTCTTCTTCCTCCCTCCATGAGTTTCTAACTCTTTCCAGAGAGTGGAGGTGACGGATTTAGGGTGAAGAGAGGACGAATAAATGTTATTATTTTATTAAGGAGAAGAATTGGTTTGACTTGCTATGACCTGAAGCCGATTGAATTTAATTTGGTGTCTAGAAAGTGTTTTCGTGTTGACATAAGTCTTCCAAGCGAAGTGGTTGTCTAATTGGCACCGACTCTGTCGGAAGCGCCCCCACTAGCTATACACGGCCTGGCCAAGTTGGTTTGATTAGTGAGGGAGGTGAATCAAGCGAATCAATTCGACTCAACCAGTTAGGAGTCGTCTAGATCTAAACGACACTAGGTCTAGGATTGTTTGAACCGTGCTTTCTTAGGAATTTTCTGACCAACCCTCTTTCTATCTTTAGAGTTAGGGTTCCCTTCTCATCTGAGTCTTCTTTCTCTTCTCACCTAAATTCTCTAGATTAGGATTCCTTTCTCATCTTGCCCCATTCTATTGTTTGTTTCCCTTTTGAAAAAAAACATAAAAAAATTAAAATTTTAAAAAGAAAAAAAATATTTGTAATTAATTCTTGAAATTAAATTTGGAATTTAAATTTCGAATTTGAATTCAAAAATTGATTCAACCCGGTGCACTCAAATTTGGATTCGGGACTTGAGTAATCGACTCTCACGAGTTTATCTAGATTCCAGTCTCGAACTTAGCCCCAATCCACCTGTTGCACCACCTCACCCGGATCCAATAGGTGAGAACGTAGTGGACCCACCTGTTGCACAACCTATAACTCTGAGGGATCGATGCTATCCAGCGATGGCTGCTCAGCCATCGTGCATCGTTATGCCCACCATACAGGGTCGCGACTTCGAACTTAAGGCACAATACATGAGTATGTTGCCTAAGTTCACCTCTAGGGAAGACCCATATCTCTTCCTTAGAGAATTTGAGGAAATCTGCTCTCTTATGCAATACCAGCATATCCCTGACGAGGCAGTGCGTCTGAAATTTGTGCCTCTAGCACTAAAGGACGACGCTAAGAAATGACTATATAGTCTAGCCGAAAGATCTATTAGGAGTTGGGCTGAGTTTGTTCAAGTATTTCTGAAAAAAATATTTCCCCAACCATAAGACTATGAGGATTAGGAATGAAATTGTTGCATTCGTTCAGTCTGAGAACGAGCCGTTCTATTCCTATCTAGAAAGATTTAAGAGTCTTCTGACCCAATGCCCTCATCATGGAATTCCGAGATGGCAATTATGCCAAATTATTTATGAGGGATTGACACCCACATCTAGGGTTATGGTAGAATCCGTAAGCCAAGGGAATTTTATGTCGAAAAATGAAAATGATGCCTGGACTTTTCTCGAGGAATTAGCTGAAAATAGTATGCAATGGGACAATGCTAGAACACCGCTTAACCCGAGTATTGGATCTAGAATAGCAACTCAACCCAAACCAGGTATCTTAGCTGTTGATGCCAACATAGCGGCTGAAGCAAAACTAGCTACCCTTATGCGCAGAATGGAAAGTTTAAAGCTACAAGCCCAAACCCGAGTGAATCAAGCCTCAACTATCCCGTGCTCTAGATGTGGTCAGACTGGTCATGTAATAGAGGATTGTGCGGAATGGGACCAAGTTAATGCCATGTATAACCATGCTAGAAATGACTCATACGCATCAACCTATAACTCGGGTTGGCGTAATAATTCCAATTTCTCATCTAGCCAACAAGGTCAACCTCCTAGGCAACAACCAAACCCGTATAACCAAAATAATACATCTTCTGGGTTTTGTAACAATGGCGATCATGAGGTTAGGTTGACAAGCCTGGAAAATTTGATGAAAACCTTTATACAAACAACCAACCAGACCTTCCAAAGGCTAGAGACACAAGTCAGCCAACTTGCACAAATAGTAGGTGAAAGAGAAAAGGGTCGGTTTCCAAGTCAACCTGAGGTGAACCCTAGATCTAATAATTCATATCAATCCTATCAAGCACCTTCAGGAAATAACAACCCTAGACCAGTTCAAATGGTTAATGAGGAAGGACCATTCCAACAAATAAATGTTGTAGTAGCATTACGGTCCGGAAGACAAGTTGATAACAATGTGGTAAATCCTAGAACGTCTAATCAATCTAGCCATCAAACTGCCACATATGACCTAACCATTGAACCCGACGTCCAATCTGAAATGCCCACCCCACCTACTCAATCTGAACCGTAGCTCAACCTGAACCTGAGCGAGTCTATGTCCCTAAAGCCCCATTTCCCAATAGACTCAAAAAGAACTCACGTGCACAAATAGAAAAAATCTTGGAAGTATTTAAGCAAGTTAAGGTGAACATTCCACTCTTAGACATGATTCAACAAATACCTGCTTATGCTAAATTCTTAAAAGATTTGTGCACTAAAAAGAGAAAAACAAACGTACCAAAGAAGGCATTCTTAACTGCAAACATAAGTTCTATTTTGTCCAACACAACTCCTATAAAATATAAGGATCCTTGATGTCCCACAATTTCATGTGCAATAGGAGATACTTTTATCAACAAAGCCCTTCTAGACCTTGGTGCTAGTGTTAACCTACTCTCATACTCTGTCTATGAGCAAATGAACCTTGGGCCACTAAAACCCTCTAAGACAACCCTTCAATTTGCTGATTGTTCTATTAAGAAACCAAGAGGTATAGTAGAGGATGTTTTGATAAAGATTGGTGACTTCATTTACCCAGTGGATTTTGTCGTACTAGATACCGCACCTGTTGTAAATCCTAACCGACAAATCCTTGTAATTCTAGGCAGACCCTTTTTAGCCACTTCGGAAGCATTGATAAACTGTCGAAATGGGCTCATGCAATTATCTTTTGGGAACTTAAAAGCTGAATTTAATATCTTTCATATTGATAGTGAGCCAGAAATAACATGCAATCAAAGTGATGTTGTGATGAAATCGTGTATCTATAATATTTCTGAATCATCACAAAATCAAAAAGGAAGTAAGAAAAAGGGGAGGAATTCATCTACACACCCACCGTCACTTGAGCAAATAAGAGAACCTATTTATGTGAGGGGTGTGGAACCTGTGACTCAGGACTCTCATTGCAACATGGGGAACAATTCAACTGGATACATGCACCAATATGGTGTCATTCAATCCAGTTCTGACTATGGTTGACTTTGAGCAAATTTCATCCTTCCACCGCATTTCACCAAGGTAATAAGTGCATTTGCTTTATATTTGCATACATTGAGGACAATGCATGATTTAGGTGTGGGGGGATGTTTATGTATATCTTTATCTATAGATCTGTCTTTTATTTCTAAAAAAAATAAAAAAATAAAAAAAAATCAATGTTTCATGACATAGCTTAAGATTGAACTGTCAAAACCCGTGTACAAATTGCATTGAGTTTTTGTCCCTTATTATATAGTTCTGCTTGTAGAAATTATGACATAAATCTAAGTTCCAAAGAAATAACTCATTGCCTTTTAAGACATGTATGCACTTAAATTGGATGAATCAAATCTTTGAAGTGGTTGATAAAAAGCAGAGGTTGAGGAAAATATACCGGGAAGTGTGGACTTCGCAATTAAGCCTTGAGGAAAATAAAAATAAAAATAAAGGAATAAAGTGAAGAAAACACATTTTGCAAAATGATTACAAAAGCCCAAGCCTTTGAGTCACTGGTCCGTAGGGGTATCTTGAAACCCGGTAACTTGAGTCTACCAGCTCGGGATTATCGACCAAACTCGCTACACGAATGCAAAAAGGGTAAAAGTGTCAAAAAGCAAATGTGTTGAATCACGGAAGAAAAGAAAAAAAAATAATACTCAAGGCCCAAAGCTAAAAGAATGATCCATGTCATGGTTGATCCGAATGATACTTCACCACCAGAGGAGGCGTGCAAAATAATTCAAGTGATAAACATGTGTAGAAGGGTTAGTGGTGTGAATGCTGGAGGAACAAACACCAAGTCATATTTTTAATGAGTTAGATTTATATAATGAGCATGCAAAAATTCTTAGTGAGATGTATAAGGTTGAGGTATGGATATTGAGAACTATTAATGAAACGTTGATTTAGGATTTTGTGGGTATATCCGCTGAAAACCCTCAGGAGACAACACTCCTCCTCCTTGGCAACAAAGGGGTTTAAAGGCTTGTTGCACATGCTAAGTGCAACCGTGATTCCTACGAAAGTGAGTTAGGATTTCCCTGTTTTTATTCGTATCTTCTGTTTTGCTAGGGACTAGCAAAATCTAGGTGTGGGGGTATTTGATGCATGACATACATTGCATCATATATCTTTCATTTAGATTACTTTTACATCAATAAATGCTACTAAGGTATGTGTTTAGTCTTAATTACAGAATACAGGGACCTGAATGCAATTTACCCACATCCCGAGCATAAACGCGTGCAAAAGACTCATTTCTATCATAAAGACCAAGTTCAAGATTATCGGGTTACGAATGGAAATGTATCCAAGTATAAAAGCATTCAAGTCCTAATTACGAAAAGAACAAGGACTTACGCACAAAAGTAGCTGGGGACTTAATTGCAAAAAGACAAGGACCTAATTGCAATTAAAGCACCAAAATATTAGCTTGGAGAAAATCTAAAGAAAAATCAATGTAAATCTCCAAACATATAAAGGAATTAATCCGGAGCTCAAAAGAATGGAAAGAAATCATCCAGACGCGCAAAAGAGGATCAAATCATACCAAAAACACACAGCAAAAATCCGGATTAAATCAGAGGATATTGTGCGGCGAAATCGCCGCATATCACATGCATTGTGCGGCGAAAACGCCACCCCAGAGCCGATCCGTGTGCTCCAATTTTGTCCAGTCGTGTCTGGACACGTGTACGCTCCAATTCTATACTTAGGTCTCTTGTAACAACTATAAATAGCCCCGAGAACGATGTTAGAAGGGTCCTTGGTCCTTAACCTTAGTTTTTATTTTTAGTCTTAGTTTTGTATTGTTCTGCTTAGTAATAAAATTCTGTCTTTTGTTTCTTGTTTTTAATTTTCTTTTGTAATGCCTCTACGATCCCTTCTTCCTCCCTCCATGAGTTTCTAACTCTTTCCAAAGGGTGGAGGTGACGGATTTAGGGTGAAGAGAAGACGAATAAATGTTATTATTTTAAGTTCGTATTAGTCTATTTTGATTACTTGAGTTTATGTTAAATCATTTATCATGTAATGCTTCATAACTAATATGATTTATTATAAGTTTCTGAATTCTGTAATCTAAACCTTAAATCTAAACCTCCACCCGACGGAATTCACCTCTTTGTTCTTGTTTTAGTTTTAATTGTTCTTGTTCTTGCTTTAGATAATTAAAACCCAAAAATCTCAAAACCCAATTATTCCTTCTCTCCTTCTTCCCCTTAATCGAAAATCACACTAATAACAGAATCTCTCCCTCCTTGTGTTCGACCCGTATTTGCCACGTCTTCATTGACGCCGTGCACTTGCGGTATAAATTAAATTCTCATCAATAAGATTCTTATTTATGGAGGACAAAGGGAGTTGATAAGCCGAGGGCTACATGAGTGATCCAGACGATAGAAGGTCGCAATCAAGATATATCTTTCTTCTGATTGGTGGAGCTGTGAGTTGGCGTAGCTTGAAGCAAACCACTATGGCCGATTTAACCACCGCTTCAGAAGTGATGGATGTCGCTGAAGCGAGCAAGGAAGGAGGGTGGATCAAGAAGTTCCTTGAAGAGCTTGGAGTAGTTCCCTCGAGCGAGGGACCCATTGAGCTATTTTGCGATAATAGTGTGTCTATCTCGCAAATCAAGGATCCTAGATCACACCACAAAATGAAGTACATGGATCCTAAGTACTTCGTGACACGTGACCTCATCGACGAAGGAAAATTAAATCTTTTATAGGTGGACACCAACAACAACACAGCTGATCTATTCACGAAACCCTTATCCCAAGCCAAGGGCGAAATGCATTTCGAGTCCATGGGATTGAGAAACCATGTAGATTCGCTTGATGATTGATATGTAATGGGGTTTTTACCCTTGTTAATATTGTTTTATATATTGAGTATGTATGTGAAAGAAAACTTTAATAACAAGTGGGAGATTGAAGAGAATGTGTTCTAAATGTTTTACTTTTAAATGTCAATTATTATGAATTGAATGAGAAATCATTTGTTCCTTGTTTATGTTATTCGTCCTTTAGAAGTGTTAAGGAAGAGGCTCTTGGTCCTTAACCATAGAGCTCTAAAAGATATTGGTTTACATAAAACAAAAGATATTCGCAATCATGGTAATTAACCTGAGACATTAATTACCGAGTTAAGATTGTCGTCTTGGTCATAGATCATTGTAGCTCTACAAGTGAGTGACAACACGAGTACACAAAAGAGGGAAAAATATTACTTTTGTATACTGAATGGACCTAATAAGTAAAGCATTATAGACTGTGTCATTAATGTTTTACTGTGTCCTTGGTTCTTTGATATGAGACTTATATCCGATCACTTAAGAATTGCTTAATTAGACTAGTGTCTTGAGTTATCGATGAGTGTAGTGTAAAGGCATTAGTTGGTTAAGTATGACTTTTGTTGGAGAAGATAGTTACTCAAAAGATTAACATTGCCCCTCTTAACTGAGTGATGATATTAGTGGGCCCCTTGATAAAGCAAAGTTATATTGTGCAGAATGTGATTTGAGTTAAGTCACATATTTATAACTAGCTTAAAGAGATCAAGAAATGAATACTAATACAAAGATGACACAACACTACTTTGAGTGTATTCTTAATATCATGAGGCAAGGGACGTACACAAGTGGTGCACTCCATCACTAAATGGATCGGGTTTTGGTTCGAGTGGAATTAAGACATCTAACTAATTGGGAGCTATAATGTGTAGCTAGATACCGCTTATAGCTTGTGATATTAAGCTCTTAATATCACTGCCAACTTAGTCTAGATCCTCCCATAGGTCACACCACAAAACTGGGAAACAAGAAATAGGGATTTTGAGTTCATAGGATGTGTCGGGTTTCATGTAGAAAATATGACACATGGGGTGAACAAGCAAAATCAAGATTATGTTGTGATTAATAACATAAGTAGAATCTAAATTAAATTCATATGTGATGTAAATATTATGGGGTGTAATGAGTTATCATTACATAGGATAATATGTTACATAAGTTGTGAATTTACTACTAATCCCTAAATGTCAAATTTTGTAAGGTAAAACTGAAATTTGACCAATCTGCAGAACAATACTCAACGGTCGACCGAACAACATTAAACGGTCTACCGATCGGTGCACGGTCGACCGAACATTGCGATGAAATATTTTATTGTTGCGAATGGTCGACCGAAACTTTATTCGAACAGTCGACCGGTTCAGACAGTTTTATGCAGAATTAATTTAAGAATTAATTAGATCACACATAGAATTGATCCATAATTGATTTAATTCGTGGCTAAGATTATTTGTTAGCAAATAATGGATGGTTAGATGGAAATTTGCATGAAATCATGGGCAAGAGGTTGCACATGAATACGTAATTTGGAGGGAACTTATAAATACAAGTTTATCTCATTACCTAATCAATTAATTCATTATCTTCTTGTGCAAACTTCTCTCTCCATAATTCTCCACGAAATTCACATTAATTCTTGAGTTTAGTTTTAGTTCTTAAGAGATCATCTTCTCAAGGGAACTAAAGAGGGGTACTAGTTAGATTCTAAACCCTATTGGAGATTGAGAGGCTAGCTCTTCTCTCGCCAATCTTGTTTAGAGTTTGGTGAATACTCGGGGGCATCCGGCGCAGCGACAAGCATCCTCAACGTCTCCGGATCTTCAAGACGTTTTAGAGAACTTCTAGGTATGAAATTCGGAGCCCATGTTTGTTTTAGTAAGTTTTCAAACTAGTTATTGAAACAAACTGATGCATGCATGAAATAAATCATAGAAAATTGTAATAGATCCTTATTGTGCATAAAAATTTCGAAAATAAATATGTGCAATTAAACTAGAAATCCTACAGGGGATCCCCTGTTATGTTCGTCATGAAGAAGGACGACTTCATAAGGATGTGCGTCGACTACCGGATGTGAACAAGGTGACTGTCAAGAATTGTTATCCGTTGTCGAGATTGATGACCACTTTGATTCGGATACGATCAATTGAGGATCAGAGATGAGGACGTACCGAAGAAAGTTTTTTGCACTAGATATGGACATTATGAGTTTTTTGGTGACGTCCTTCAGAGTGATGAACGCACCTACAACATTCATGGATTTGATGAACAATGCTTTTAGGCCATTCTTGGATCGGCTCGTGATCATGTTTTGAATGATATCTTGGTTTATTCACCAGATCATGAGACACACAAAGAGCACTCGCAGACTATACTAGGGTGCTGAGGGAGCAGCAGTTGTATGCCAAGTACTCAAGTGTGAGTTTTGGCTTGATGACATGGCTTTCATTGGGCACATTATGTCAAAGGATGGGATCTCGGTGGACCCAGTGAAGATTGAGGCGGTGATGTAGTGGCAGACACCCACATTAGTGTTAGAGATTAGAAGCTTTGTTGGATTCATAGGTTATTACCGGCATTTTATCTAGGATTTTTCAAAGAACGCTTCTGCGTTGACAGCGTCGACAAAGAAGAATGTGAAGTTTGTCTGGTAGGAGCAGTGTGAGGACAACTTCCATGAGTTGAAGAGGTGGTTGATGACTGCGCCCATCATGACCTTTCCTAGTGTAATGGCGGTTTTGTGATCTACAATGTTGAACGTTTTAATTAAACCACAAGTGCACGGCGTCGGTGAAGACGTGGCAAATACGGGTCATCCTCAGGGAGGCGAGCAGCCTCTTGTTTATCAGAAATCAAGTGGCAAAAAATGGAGAAGAGAGTTTGATTATCCTATTCTACGCTACACTACACTACAAAGTACGAAATACGAAAGAAAGCAACAAACGATGAACTACCAAACTAAACTAAGAATGAAATAAGAGTGCTGGAATTCAGAAATGAAAAACCCCTAAGGGGTGGAGTGAGTGCACACATGCAAATAGGTGGGTGTTGAACACATTCTTTAAGCACAAATAAAGGTAGTGTTATCATGCATAGGAAGTGTCTAAATGTTATGGCAAAACCTATCAATCCATTCACCATCCTAGTTGATTAACATTTACATATGCAAGTTGTTTATTTCAGAACCTAAACAAGCATGAGATGTGTCTTAATCATTTTGGCAAAACTCATCAAGTTATAAATTCTATCTTAAACAAGCAAGCATACATTCATGTTTTATCAACACATTGGAAATAAAGCATTCATTCCATTCTCTAATGCATGCTTTCTTGGACACGAGACGACAGTGGTCGTTTGACGAGGAGCGTTGTCAATCTGGCTTCGGTGATCGATTTCTCGACACCTTCCTCCTCTCGTGTCGCACGCAGTCCGGGTTCAATGGCTGCTAATTTCCGTGAGGAGCAGTTGGTGGACCCACCTGCTCCACCAGTGCTTCCAGTTGTCGTTCCCATACCTCTAAGTGATCGATGCTACCCGAGCCGTACAGCTCTACCCTCATGCATCGTATTACCAGAGGTTAATGGGAACCATTTTGAGGTTAAACCTCAGTTTATTTCCTTGCTCTCTCACTTCACTGGGAAAGGTGACCCCTATATCTTTCTCAGGGAATTTGAGGAGGTCTGTGCTATGTTCAAGTTGCAACAACTTAGCACAGACTCCATCCATCTTAGGCTTGTTCCCTTTGCGATGAAGGATGAAGCCAAGAAGTGGTTGTACAGCAACCAGGCGAATGCCTTTAGGACTTGGGATGAGTTTCAATCTACATTCCTCAAGAAATACTTTCCAAATCATCAGACTCAAAAATTGAGGAACGAAATCAATTCGTTTTATCAACTTGAGACCGAGACATTTCATGCATATCTAGAGAGGTTCAAGGAGCTACTATCCTCTTGCCCTCACCATGGCATTGAGTTGTGGCATCTTTGTCAGATTATTTACGAGGGTCTTCACATCCCGTCCCGAACGCTCCTTGAGTCCATGTGTCAAGGAGAGTTCTTGGGAAAGGATGAAAGGGAGGCATGGGCTTTCCTAGAAGACCGATTGACATCATTTCATGCTCATATTTGTATCTTATATCCATTATCTTACACTTAAGCAATGCTACGTGACGAGTTTTATGTTTAGTTTTCAGAAATAAAGAGGTTTGAAGAAAAGAGCCATGAAAGGACCCAAAAGCAGGAAAAGAGACTTAATTGTGAGACCTGGGGACTAAGATGCAAGGGAGAATGACCTGGTCGTAAGACCGAAGGACCTAAGAGAAAAACAGGAAACTCCACACCATCATGGGGAGTATTTTGGCAATTCTATTCGGGTCGGAGCTCCACCAAGAGAAGTAGATGCATCAAAGACAAACAAAGCCTTCCAGAAAATCCCACAAGAAAATCCATACCAATCGCAACACTGTAGACCGCTAATTAGCGGTCCAAGACCGCTAATTGGCGGTCACTTTTGGCCCAAATCTGCTCAGATTTCTCCTGGACTTGTATTAATGTTTGTTTAGGCTATGTTTGGTATTGGTGTAGTCCCACATCTAGGATTGTCCCGGATTAGCTTTTTCCATGCCTATAAATAGAACTCTTCACCTTCCATTGTAATCACCCATTGTTTGGTGGCATTCTCTCTACTAAGGAGTGAGCCTTGAAGCAATAACTCAAGGTGGAGAAGAATGCTACCTTCAATGTGAGTCATTGTTAATAAAAGTTTATTTGTTTCTTTTAATCTTGTCTTGTTATGTTGCTTGTTTTGTGTGGGTTGCTTTATTTTGTTTAATTTCTTGTTTAGTAATTTTAGTATCTTAGTTAAATGTTTTCTTTGCTTAGTCTAATCAGTAGTGTAATGAGTAGTGGGTAGTTCCATCCCCATTCGGGGGGTGGAGAAATATGTGATATAATCATGTAGTGTATTAAGTGTGTGTTATTTTTATCCCTTGAGCTTTATATGATTTCCATAACCATCTAATGGGTTTTCACTCTTATCTTTGATATGCTAATGCTCTTGAATGAAGCTTAGCTTATGCTTTGATTAGTGGACCTATTTTATGGGAATGATAAGGTTAGGATATGGATGAAGTTAATATTGGAAACACAATTTGTAGTGTATGTGCTCTTGTTGCCTTTACCTTAGCTAATGTCTTGTATGTTTTAATGATGTAGTCTTATCTTAATTCATGTGGAGGCATAGTAGGGTCTAGTCTTTATACTTGAATTCATTTAGCTTCATTCCACTTATTGTCTTGTATGTTTTAATGATGTAGTCTTATGTTAATTCATGTGGAGGCAAAGTTGGATGTAGTTTTATGATTTCATGCACTACATGTTGTGAGGAGCTTAATTGAATACACACACACACACACACATCTTTATGTTCACACTATTTCTCTACCCCCTTTGGGGTTTAGTTTTCTTGCTTCTCTTCCATTTCCATTTGCGTTGTAGTGTAGTTTAGTGTAACCAATCATTCTCCCCATCTTTTACCTCTCGCCTTCGAACAAATTAATTGTCGACACACCTCCCAGTGGACGACCCATATTTTCCACCGCTTCAACGCGGCCGTGCACTTGCGGTTAATATAAAACGATCAATCAAGTTTTTGGCGCCGTTGCCGGGGAGGTGCTCTGTCCAGACCTTGGTTTGGATGATTCGAGTGGTTTTTAATTTTTTGTTGCAAGTTTTTCTTAGTTTCAGGGATCCCAAAGATCACGGGGAGGCTACTGGACGAGTTGGAGAGGCTGAAGCTCAAAAAGGACCGTCAATCAGCGGTCTGAGACCGCCAATTGGCGGCCTGGTAAGGTCTGATTCCCCTCATTTTTATTCTGGTAGTTGGGTTCTTCATTTTCGTTATCTGGGAGCCCTATTTTGCATGTTGTGACCTCTGGTTTGCTCCCAGATCATTAAACCAATCCCCTTTAATCAACTTGGACATTAAACCTCAAAGCAAAATATTAGACTTCTTGCCATCTAGGTCATGCATCATGTGTAGACCTTGCTTGCATTTGTCTTTTCTTTGCTTTACGTGCACCCAAATCTCTCATTCATGCATGTTTCGATCATGCATTAGTTAGTAAGGTGCATCGGGACAAGAGTGAGTTGAGCGTTTGATTGCTAGATTTAAGCTCAAAACGCTACTAAGGAGGGGTTGTCCCATAAAAGATAAGGTGGGGGATTTCATCACCCTTTCCTTGGCCCCAAAAATCACTCTTAATAAAGCCTTAACTAAAAGCAAGTAGACATTGGCCCTAAGGAATTCGGACGCACTAGGAGAGTAATCAGGTCGAGACCGTCATGACCTGATCGGCGTTGCCTGCCTTGTCGATAGTAGGAGGTACTGGATCTCCGGATATGGTATCACTTGTTGGGCATTGTGGTCCTCGTTGTAGGGAGGTGAGGCGTGTCAAGGCTAGTGACCTCGAAGTTAGGCGTCGTCTAGCCTAAGGACCCATTGCCTTACATTGTTTGAGTCGTGCTTGCTAGTTAGGCTTCTACCTGATCCCATTACCCACGCTAGCTCCAGGATTCTTCCCTTCTCCTCTAAGTCATCTTCTTCTCACCTTCTTCTACGTTATAGTCTCCTCCCCTTTACACTCTCTTGTAGCGTTTTAGGGTCGAGTCGAGCACTTTTTACGAGTTTAGCCTCGTGGTGGTGAGAGTGGTCGACTCTAGAGATCTTTGTGGAGATGGATGGTTACATGGGTGACCATCCATATCATTGTTGGGACCAGGACAATTCGTCCTGGTATTCAAGACCATGCAACCTGGGGTGGCTCAGACGAACACCTCGTATGGTTGGGATAATCCTCATTGTGTGACTGAGCAATTTTCATATTGGGGTAACATGAGAGAGGCACTGACTGCTAGACCACCATCTAGTTACGTCGGATCATATGTTGGTCATCAAACTGAGACATTGCAAGAAACTGTGGCCTCTTTCATGCGTATAGCAGACGACATGAGTGCACCGGTGGATCCAGTAGCCGTACCTTGCGACTCTTGTGGGTTGAGTGGTCATGTTATCGGGGAATGTCCTTATGTTCCCCGAGAGCCTGAATATGAGCATACATTTTCCCAAACTGCTCAATATGACCATTACGCATCTGCGTACAACCCGAGAGTGATGGATTCAGGGGGAGACAATTCATATCCAAATTCTAATACTTCATTTTTACCCCAGTATCCTCCTCTCGATAACCCAGAAGTCTACCAACACCCCACTTCAAATCACTGGACTCATTCTCAGCCCATCAGTTACAACACCCACAGATTGTCGGAGTCGATGTGTCAGGGAGACTTCCAAATGAAACTCATCGAGGAGGCATGGGACAATTTTGAAACCATGTCTGAACATACCTTCGAGTGGGACACCATGAGAGAGCCACCTGCCACCAGGTCTTCTGGTCGGGTTGGATCCTATCATGTCAAGTCAACTATCGCGTCTGAGGCAAAATTGGTTGCTCTCATGCGTAGGATTGAGAGGTTAGAATTGGACTGAGCTCCTGTAGCTCAGGTCGCTACTCCTGGGTGTAGTAGGTGTGGACTTACGGGCCATGATGACTTGGAATGCACTTACACTCCAAGGGATACTGAGCATGCAAATGCGATGTATCAACAGAGGCCCCGTAACGACTCGTACAGTCACTCCTACAACCCGGGATGGCGTAACCATCCTAACTTTTCTTGGGGGCCTAGTGGGGGTCACGGTCAGAGCTCTCACGCTCAACCTCAACCTCCACCTTAACAACCTCCACGCCCATCGGCGACCTACCAACCCCCACATCAAAGGTCTCAGCACTATAATTACCAACTTGCTCATGCCTCATCGTCGGGTTATTCCAACCAAACTCCACCACCCTAGCAGGTTGACCCCAAGGACCCTTCTCGTGATCTGACCCTTCAAGCGTTGCAAAGTACAGTCAAGGCTTTGGAAATGCAAGTGAGTCTAATGACACAACGATTACATGAGGAGGGTAATTTTTCTGGTCAACATGAGCGTTTATCTTCTGAAATCGAACCACCACCACATCCACAAATTCAAAGCACAATCTTTCAAAGTCAAACTCCTTGTCAGTCTGAGGGACTTGGGGTTTAAATTCACGATCACTTTGTGGAGGATTTGATTCAAATTGAGAATAACTTGGACCAGCTTCATTATGAGTCGGCACGGGATTGTGCCTTATCTTTTTGTCCCGTGGCCCTTGAGCCACATGATCTTATTGTTGTACCTCCTAAGGACTCACCTCTGATGGAGCAAGCGCTCCCTAGTCCCCTCAATTTCAAACAACCTGATGAGAGTTAGCCTCTCACTATTGTTCCTGATCATCTTGGAAATGATGGAACATCAAACAACTACATTGCTCATGAGGGTATTAGGAGTTCCTTGGAGGATACCTTGGGTATGAGACCCACCTTTTGTTCGCCTGGTGTGTCGGATATGCCTAACGAGGTTCTTGACCTCGTTCCGACGCACCAGCCTGTTGGTTCGAGAGTTTGGATTGACGATCATAACTTCAGCAGCGCAACGGGAGAAACTGTTCTTCTGTTACCCCTCATTTCCCAAACTCTTGAGAGGTTCAAGCTCTTTCAGTTTAAGCTCTTTCAGTTTGATCCTTTGAATGAGACACCTTTGCGTCCAATTCATGAACCTCTCATTTCATCTGGTGCTCTTTGTGAAGGGGGCCCACGCATGCGTATTCTGGCCCCGCGTGGTGTCATGTTCCCTTTCCAAGTGCATTGACTCACTCTTGTGGTTCCCATTTGATGTCTTTTGACAAATGAAGATGGGAACTTATGTTTGTACATAGTTATATATATATAAAAGAAAAAAAAAGAAAAAAAAGAAGAAGAAAAAAAAGAAAGTACAATAAAAGACTCATTCAGTGAGCATTGATTGTTGTGAGCCCCAACCCTTTTGTATTTGGGCTCCATTTCTTTCACGTATTTGTATCCTTTCTTTAGCATCTCACAGGTTTTGAGGGAATTCGAGTTTATGTCCATCAACATGACCTTGAACTTCCCTTTGTACTTCATGTTGGTGAGATCTCTCCTTTTTCATGCATAAATCCATGTAGTATATTGCTCACATTTATTGAGGACAACACATGAAGTAGGTGTGGGGGGGTGTTTTACGTGTGTACATAGTCGAGTCTTTTCTTTCGATTTTGTTTTCTTTTGTTTGCATTGTTAGGGTCATGTTAGTGTGCTGCATTTAAAATTGATATATTTGTTTGCCATGATCCTTGGGTGACTTGTCTTCTTTTGCTTGCCTAGTGCTTCAAATTTTTCACATTTCTTTCAAAATCTTCATGTGTTTGTGAAAGAAAATGTTTTATGGGGTTTGTGTGTGTTTAGCATGTGCAAAACCATTGAGAGACAAAGTAAAAAGAAAGCTCCCAAAATTGTCTTGAACTTGATGCATTAAGATTTTTAGTTTACTAGCTTTAGGTCTTATCGAGTCGTTAGGATGCACCCCGGTTTTCCCTCGGGGGGCGTGTAATCATAGGGTTCAGCACTCAAACATTTAAAGAAGTCCACCCTGAACCTAGTGAGTCAAATAATTCATGTTTGTTAGTATAAGGAAGTTTGTCGTAGTCAAGGGCCCTTAATCTCTTTTTGTGAAACTTAAGTGTAGGGGTTTTGGTTCCCATGTAGATAAATAAATAAGTGGTGTTCTCTCTTCTCGCACAACTCCTATCACTCGGGAAAGTAGGTCTGAGGGGACTTTGTGCCTGGTGCTTTCGAGTCATCTGACTTGAGATGCACCGACCGAACTCCCGTTACACGGGTGGTAGGGATCGCCCTATGTGGAGATTTGGGGGGAAGGTGTACGTGATAATGTAAGTCCTCATAGGCAATGATGCACGAAACCCGACCCTGGGAGAATCAAACACCAACCAATAAACTGCTCCAAAGAAAAAGAAAAAAAAGAAGAAAAAGGAAAAGAAAACGAAAACGAAAAAAAAGAGTCAAATAAGAACCAAAATGGACTTTACACATTGTATCACATTTAGAAGTTAAGGTTGCCCATGTCTTTCACTTAAGTCCTTAACTAACTTTCACGAATAACTCATTAGGCTAGGTGTGTGGACCGATTACATATATAGAGTTGACCCGTAGTATTACCGCATCCCTTGATTGGCAATATGAGTCCAACGAGTCATGTAGCTAGATTGATTAATGCATCTTGTTCGGATTTTGTGGGTATATCCGTTGAAAACCCTCAGAAGACAACACTCCTCCTCCTTGGCGACAAGGAGGTTTAACGGCTTGTTGTACGTGCTAAGTGCAACTGTGATTCCTACGAAAGTGAGTTAGAATTTCTTGTTTTTCTCGTATGCTTTTTTCCTTTCTTTATTTTGCTCGGGACTAACAAAAGTTAGGTGTGGGGGTATTTGATTGACATCATTTCATGCTCATATTTGTATCTTATATCCATTATCTTTCACCTAAACAATGCTATGTTACGAGTTTTATGTTTAGTTTTCAGGAATAAATAGGTTTGAAGAGATGAACATAAAGGACCCAAAAGCTGGGAAAACAGGACTGAATTGTGAGATCTGGGGACCAAGATGCAAGGGAGAAGGACCTGAACGCAAGACAAAAGGACCTAAGAGCAAAACAGAGAACTCCACACCATCATGGGGAGTATTTTGGCAATTCTATTCGGGTCGGAGCTCCAATAAACGAAGTAGATGCATCCAAGACCACCAAATACACTAAGCAAAGCCCAGAACAAGATTCAACTGGATCCAAACTTTTTAGACCGCCAATTGGTGGTCTGTTTTGGCCCAAATCCTCTCAAATTTCTCCAGCACATGTATTAGAGGATGTTTAGTCCAACATCGGGGGATTGTCCCGGATTGCATTTTTCTTTGGCTATAAATAGAACTCTTCACCTTCTATTGTAATCACTCCATATTTTAAGTGGCTACTCTTCCTACTAGAAGTGAGGCCTTGAAACACACACTAAAGTAGGAGGATGATACTTTTAATGTGAGTCATTTGTTAATAAAAGTTTCTTTGTTATGTTATTAGTTTCATTTTGCTTGTTTTATTATGCTTCATATTTCTTGTTTTACTTTGTTTAATTTCATTTCATTAGTTTTAGTAGCTTAGTTAATATGTTTTCTTTGTTTAGTTTAATAATTAGTGTAATGTGTAGTGAGTAGTTTCATCCCCTTTGGGGGGTGGAGTAGATGTTCATACATGCATTAGAGAATGGAATGAATGATTTATTTCCAATGTATTGATAAAACATGAATGTATGCTTGCTTGTTTAAGATAGAATTTATAACTTGATGAATTTTGCCAAAATGATTAAGACACCTCTCATGCTTGTTTAGGTTCTGAAATAAACAACTTGCATATGTAAATGTTAATCAACTAGGATGGTGAATGGATTGATAGGTTTTGCCATAACATTTAGACACTTCCTATGCATGATAACACCACCTTTATTTGTGCTTAAAGAATGCGTTCAACACCCACCTCTTTGCATGTGTGCACTTACTCCACCCCTTAGGGGTTTTCGACTTCTGAATTCCAACACTCTTCTTTTGTTCTTAGTTTAGTTGTTATTTCATCGTTTGTTTCTTTCTTTCGCATTTCGTACTTCTTAGCGTAGTGTAGTGTAGAGTAGCATAATCAAACCTTCTTCTCCCTATTTTTGCCACTTGATTTCATGCAAACGAGAGGCTGCTCACCTCCCTGAGGACGACTTGTACTTACCACCGCTTCATCGTGGCTGTGCACTTGCGGTTTAAATTAAAACGTTCAACATTAAGTTTGATGGCAACACCACATCACCCTGCGAGAGGCTAGGTGGGAGATGTAACCTAGAACTTTTGGGGCATAGCTTGCTCTATTTCGTTAACGAAATTCCCTTTTCGTGGGGTGATTGTTAATCCATTCTCCTTCCTCCCCATCTTCTTCCCCCAAATCCCAAACCTCTCCTCTCCAAACCCCTATCTCTCTCTCTCTCTCTCTCTCTCTCTCTCTCACACACACACACACACACACACACACCCTCCTCCTTCCTCCAAGCTCTGGTGACGGCAATGGCTTTGGGGAGCTTCTCCAGGGAGGTCGTCCGCGCGTAAGCACGGGAGGGAGGCGTCCCCTTCTCTGGTCTTTTTCTCTTGTTGTTTCAGGTTGAGGTAAGTCGGAGGTGTTTGTAGGAAGTATTGGAGGGAGACGCGGCCGGAGTTGTGGTCGGAGTCGGTCAGAGGTGTGGTCGTGGAAGTGAAGGAGAGGGTCGCGTGGAGCAGCTGCATTTATGGTCGCGCGGGGTCGTGCGGCTGCTGGCCGTCGACCAGCAGGGCCGCCAACGGCGGCTAGGTTTTGGGTGTTGGATTTTGTTTAGGTTGGAGTATTTATAATGAGAACCCTGGATTTAAGTGTTTGTGGTTAAAGATGATCATTGGATTTGATACTGGGTTATTACATGACTTCCTTTGGTTGTTTGGTATTTGATTAAAGAATAAGTAACCGGAATAATTGCTAGCAAAACTTTGGTTTTTGTGAATATTTAATTGAATAAATTAATCTGTTTTATTGTAGAACAAATCTTCTAATTTAATTGTTTTTGGTTAAATAGTTAATAGCTGGATAAATTCTCTTGAGAACCCTAGATTTAATTGTATGTGTTTAACTAATTAATAATTAGACTAATTGATTGAAAACCCCTGAATTTAATTGTATTTTGATAAATAATATATAATTGGGTAATTTCTATTTTCCCTAAACTTTTGAGAATTACAAATTATAAGAAAACTTTAGAAGAATTACACTTATACCCGTGTACCTTTGATTGTGGGTTTAGAGTCATAATTTTTTTATGCAGCTTATATGATTTTATAATCTTTTTATGTTTAATTGCTCTATATCTTGGTGGGGTCGTTGGCTAGTGTGTTTGGGGGTAAATTGCATTTACCCCTTCCCTTGTGAGATTTTGAGAAGTTGTGGAATCGGTTGTTCACCCACGTTGTTATGAGTGGTTGTTGGAGCATTGCTAATGGACTCGGGCATGTGGTCAAATAGTGGAGATGACGTGTGAGGCATGTATGACTAGAGGTTTGAGTTTTTCCCCTGTGATGTAGTGGTTCGGGAAGGGTCCACCCACATTTGACGAGTGATTGTTTGGGAGCGTTGATCATGGACAAGGGCGTGTGGTCAGGCTCCCAAAGCAAGATGCGGAACTAATCAGCTCACCAGCATTGTGACAGGTGGTCGCTTAGGAGTGTTTCTTGTAAGTTGATCAGTCACTAATCTAGAGGGGGTGAATAGATTATCTCCTAATTTTCTTAAACAATTGTACAATTAAAATAATAAGAGAAAGAATGCAAACCACAAGATGACTCTGGAGATTTATAGAGGTTTGATCACACCACCGTGATCTAGTCCTCTCCTCAAGTTCTGATCGATCCTCTGATCCCTACTTGAGAATTCACTATTATCTTCGTTCTGGGTCGAAGATAAACCCTCTTACAATCGGAGCCTTGCGATCACTCTCGGCTCGCTCAGATCTCCTCTCACAACCCGAGAGGGTGCTTCCTCGAAGCTTTACAACACAATGGAAATTGAATGTGGTTGTTGAACTCTAACTTGAATGCACTCAAGGATTGTAATTAAGATTGGAGTGCATTTAGTGGAAGTCTGAGAGTTGGTGGAACTTTGAAGGCTTGAAGATTGAGAGCACAAAAGTAGGATTGATTTTTGGCAAGTGAGGTCGTGAATGTGTCTCTTAAGTGAAGCTTATATAGCCTTCAAAACAAATAGAGCCGTTATGGTAAGTTGGTGAGAATTGGACCAATAGAAAACAAGATGTGACTTAAGCTCGGGCAGAAATCGAGACATATTCGGTCAACCGTTATCCAAACGGTAGTCCGAAGAATTGGTCTGAATTAAGAACTCGGTTGATCGATTATAGGTCAGATAATCGTTCACCAACTTCCAATAACTTTTTTTCTAATATCGGCTAATTAACTTTGGTTGACCGATACCACTTCGCTGCACCATTCCAAATGGACAGTAAAGAATTGGTGTGACTTGGTGATCATGTTCGGTAGACCGTGGCATGTTTAGTTGACCAATACATGTGCGGGTTTTCGGTTGACATTGAGTGAGAAATTGGTTTATCGATAACAGTCGAATATTACGTGGAAAAATAGTCATTATGTTTTGATTGACAACAAGACTTTGGCAATCCGAAGAGTTATCGGTAGACCGGTATGGATGTTTCAAAGGTTGTGGCTAAACGACAAAATATAAGTCTGTTGGAGTTAGTTTGTGCCACGTAGGCCAATAAAATGAAGTTGTTGAGGCCAAAAGACACAAGTGATGTTCGGATGACCAATCTCCCTTTGGTATACCGAATAGAGTTGTCCAGATAAATTTCGAAGCCACTAGGGATATGGAAACGGTTGACCGGGTAAGGTTCGGTACACCAAAACAAGGATTCCAGGAGATCAAGTGTTTACTAATTCTAGGGAGACGGTTGACTGGGTAAGGTTTGGTACACCAAAACAAGGATTCCAGGAGATCAAGTGGTTACTGACTCATAGGAAACGGTTCACCGAGAGACACTCGGTCATTCGTTGGGAACAGATTCGGTAGACCGACAAGGCAACGGTCGACCGAGACAGACGGGTTTATCCTTTGTGCATCAAGTGTACCTTTAATCCTATAACTCAAATAAATGAAAAATTACATATGAAGTCCTTGAGTTTTGATTACAAGTCTTAAGCCTTGATCTTAAAGTTGATTAGTCTCTTGGTTTGATCACCTACATTGTTAGGAATACACAATATCTATGCAATTTGACAATATGATGTGTGTGATGTTGTAATTGAAGTTATGCATATTATTAGTTTGTTAATCATCAAAATTAAGATTAAATGACCAAAAAGCCAACATTGCTCGCGGGCTCGGGTGTGTGGTTGGAGTAGGGTGTTGCTTTGTGGTTCGGATGTGTGGTCTCGTCGGGGTGCACACTCGGTCTGACTAGGTGCGTGGTCGCCTTGGGACGTATGACAGTTCTGTGAGTGGGTTGAGTGTTGCCTTGTGGATTGGATGTGCGATGGGGTCGAGGTGCACGCTCGGCTTCGCTAGGCGTGTGATTGCCTTTGCACACGAGGCCAGTGTGAGCCGTCAGGGACGGTTAGACCTTGTTCGGTGTCGGGTTGGGGTGGTGTATTGGGTCTTGATTTGAGACTCAAACGTGACTAGTGGTGTGCTGGTGGGACGCGGTAGGTGGATGGAGGTGACTTGGGCTTGGGACACGTGGACTGGATCGGTTGAGCTCGGCTATCATATATTTTTCTACTCATCTTAGTAGTCATGTAGTAGGAGTTCAGAGTTTCTTCTATTTTCTTCACACATTTTACTCTGATGTTGTCAGTTTGTTATAATTTGTTGAAGCCTCAACTTGACTATTTTTTTGTTAATGTCTCTTTTTCGTTTGCTTTTAATTTGGATTGACCGCCACTGCTTGAAAAAATGGTTTTCACGTCGATTTTTTGACCATATAACGTCGGGCTTACTATTCCAATATACCCACGTCATATTTGGGAGACGTAATATAGAGGAAAATATAACGTCAGTTCAAAAACGGACGTGATATGGGGGTAAATCACGTCGGTTATGAAAACAAATGACGTTATATATCCATATATAACGTCAGTTATGAAAAAAACGACGTTATATATCACATATACCCTATATACCACATCGTTTTTTGGATAACCGAAAGTCTTGCTGGAACAAAAAATAATAATATATTTCTTATATTTTATATACATCTTATATCATTGTTCCATTTGAATATAAAGTTTCTCATTCTCAATCCAAGATGTGCCATTTATATATATATATATATATATATATATATATATATATATATATATATATATAATAATGTTCCATTTGAATATATCTTATATTTAAAGAATTAACTAGTAACTAGAATGTGGAGCCAAATCCCATCATTAAATAAGAACGGATAAAATGCGTATGTATCAGCTACTAACGCATTGTTGTCATTTCACACTTACTGGATATACTAATAAACATGAAAAAAAAGATGCTTCCTAAATTTGGAAGGCAAAAAGAAAGCACTTCATCTTGCATACGTCAAAAATGGTGTTTTCACGAGCAACCTTGGATTCCACTGAAACATTGAAGGTAATGGTGTCCTTAAGATCTATATTTTTCTCATCTAGACAATGACAAACTAATCTAAGATGTCTCAGAAGATCACACAAGAAAATATTTTTCGGACTATTTCTGATTACTTCGCATCAAGAACCATTTTGGAATACATGTCATACTGTATTCAACAAACCTCGAATCAAACATTAATATATAAAAAAAAATTAAGATGGCAAGGAAGAGAAGCTAAAGAGAGGCCTCCATCGCCAAGGGGGGCACACATTGTGGAGGCACAACCAAACGGAGCACGAGAAGTAAAGTTCGTTGCCAGACAAATTTGCATGTAAAGTGCATGCGTTTGGGAGGGGTTTTGCAGTTACATCATTACGACGAGTCATAACAAGCAAAAGTGTCAATTAGAACTTAGTTTGCAATTTGACTTGATCACGGTTTCATAAAGCTTGTTTTGAGTTTGACTCAAGAGTAAGTCTCGTTCTTAATTTGAAAGGTTGTCGGTTTCAAATAAATCTTTATTTAGTTCACAGGTAAGTCTATACGAAATAAAAAGAGGTTAATAGGTCGTAGACTCTAGCTTACACATTATGGATAGTATAACATAAGAAACGGCTAATCATTATGGAAAATTAGAATTTATTAATAACATCCAGACAAAGTCTTTCATAAATGCACACATGGAAACAAGACACTACCGGAGGATGTCGCAATATAACACCATCGATGTCAATATCATTGTTGGGCAATCATTGGCAGCAAAAGAGCGATGAGACTCCACCTTTGATCGTACGTTATGTATTGCTTATATCCTTTAGTGAAATCTGTTGCTTCAGTAGTATCCAACATTAGATCATTACCATAAGAAAGGAACATAATTAGGATGTTACAGTTGAAAGTAGAATAACTTAAATAAATGATCAGAGAAGGAAAACTATAAATCCGAGTGCATTAAGGGCTGGAGTAAGGTCATGACCCCAAGCCAACCATTAGTGCAACTGAATAGCAACTAAAGGTTTTTTAGGGAATGTCAAGTTCTTTTTTTGTTTGAGACATAAATTATAAGGAGAGCAAGTAAGAGATATTGTCTACACAAATTGACTTCTCAACTTATTCCCCAATATTAAAGAGGAATGAAGAGAAAGTAATAGTTACAATTTTATTATCAAATAACTCTTACTGCAAACTATAAACAAGTAAAACTCTAGTAACAAAAGAAACTTTCTTCCCTTTCTCGATCAAACAAACCCCTATTTCACAACACTCACCATCTTCAATCAACATGATTTTTTATCTGCATCTTGTTCGGTAGATATCTAAATAGCGGCACTGGTGGGTATGTCCCTCCCTGCCAACGTGATATTTATTTTACTTCAAGGGCTCAATTGCGACACTATGATAACTTGATAAATCCGGTAGGAATTTTTGGGCATCGAGAAACTCTCTTGACCTTCCCTCACACCAAGTGGTGGGACTGCAAGTGTTGAACATAGGACGACAAACGAAAGTTACAATAATCAGCCACTAGTTTAGTCCAAAATTTAATTACGGAACCTCTAGGCACACAAGCTCTTGCTCAATCATCAAATCATATCCAAGTGTACTAGCCTAGCCACTATTATCTAATACAAATCTAAGCCATCAAGCCACCTCCACACATAGGCTTCAGTTCATCCTCAAGACAAAACTCAGTTGATCCCAGAAACAAGGCTTGGAAGTCTTCTATTATTATGTTAATAAACAATCTTGTCATTATTTTAACAGTCCCCAAAAGACATACGAAGTTCAAACTTTATATGGTTAGCAAAGCTGTTCTACTTAGTAGAAATGTGTAATTATGAAGTTAAATGTGGCATCCGATAGTTGACCGGACAAACAATTAGGGACCTCAAATTGTGGGTCTGCAACTAATGCTATCTAATTGAGACAAACCTATTTTCGTCTAGTTTATCCAAGCAGGAGAAAAAGAAGAAACACAATTTATTTTTGTCCCCCCTTGCCATCTACCTATTCTTGATTTTAACCTGCTAAAGAGATTTACTTGCATGTTTTGTTATTTCAAGGTCCCTGATATAAATATTCATCCTTGTGGTTTGTGTTTTAGTTTCTTACCTGGAGTCAATAACTATTCCCAGTTTAGAGTTGTTATGGGTAGCACTTCTTGAAATGCTCACATGTTCTGGAAATGAAAAAACCACAAGAGTGAATCAGTAAATTATCAGCAATTGAAAATGAATGTAAGCTTTTGAGAGATTAACTTACTTAAATAAATCGGCCTTCTTGACGTAAATTTCCCTGGAGGAATACTTAACCGAATCATCTGCCCATTTCTCAGCATTCTTGCATTCCCTCTCAATCTGGTATTGGAAAAAAAATGAGTATGACCACCCTTCTAAGTGAATTATTATCTGAAAAGTTACCTCATTTTTCGCTTTGGTAGATAATTTCGGATCATTCAAGTAACGATAAATCTGTCTTCTGAGTTGGCGCACAGCTTCCTCATGGTTATTTTTATCACTGATCCTCTTTTGTATGGCATCGGAGTGCTTTTATAAAACAGGATCATATCAATTATCATTATCGAGAAAAATAATCTTGAAAATCAATGGTGGAGGGTAGCAGTCATGCGTGGAATGGAAGGAAAATAAGTACATACCATATTCAGTTCTTCCATTGCTTTGGTATAAAACACCGCAGATACGTCAGCCCCACCCTCAGAAAGTAATTTTTTAATGTTCTGGATGAGACTGGTAACTTCGGTATTCTCAAGTTCAGTACAAAAGTTCTTATACGTAACGTAATACTGATGAGAAAGTAAGGGTTAGTTACTATTTAAAAATTCTGCAGGTATCTAATGCCTTCATGAGTGCAAAAGTTACCTCCTCATCAAATGATAAAAAGTTTCTTTTAAGTTCGTTCCTCTTTTCTGTGGCTTGAGCACGAAGACTACGCTGACATTCTTCAAGGATAAGTTGACATGAACTGCAGCAAATAAACATGGTGAAAATCTGATGATCCCATATTCGAGATTGGGATGATCGTAAAAATGTTACAAGAAAGCCCACCTGTTCAGATGGTAGGCCTTCGTATTTATGTCTTTTTCGAGTGGGTTGTCAGATTTTGTTAACGAAGTTTGGTGGTTCGTTTCCTCGGCTAGCCAATCCTCAGCATTCTCACACTCAGAGTTAATCTAAAAGCCCAAATAACTAGATTAACTAGAAAAGGTATAAAAAAATTCATATCAATTTCGTGTAAAAAAACAAAACCACACTACCTTATCCTTGCAAGCTTCATAATAAATTCCTTTAACTCTATTTTGGAAGATGCAGTATAGGAGATTTCCTATTGCGTGAGCTCTAGCTACGTTTGCATTTCTTAGCTCAAAAATATATCGATCTTCAATTTGATATAGAAGCTGTTATAATAAGGATGGATGAAAGTAAGAAACAAATGAAAATGAAGAAATCAAATTACTTGGTCTCCAGAGATACATGTCCACGACGTACCCTTTCAAGCTCACCAATTTGTTCAGCACAAAACTTTTCTTCTTGGGAATTGCCATAGTAAGACAACTTCTTAATATAATCCAATTTGCTGGAGATGTCTTTTTTCTCTGAGTCTGTCATATAGCTTCCATATCCTTCAAATAACTATTCAAGGAAGATAAGTACTTACATATTATAGAAAAAAGAAAAGGTAAGTCCATAAGGAAACTACCAAAAAAAGATTCATCTTAGCATACCTCATTCTGAGTATCTAATATAACCTCTTTTAGTTTTTTCTTTCTATCATTGTAAAGCATTTGCTGTTCGTTGTGCACCTCTTCTGACCTAAAGAAAATGCGGGTAAACAAAACGTGAATACAAGATGAATATAGCAGACTATAAAAAGGCACTAACCTTAGTTCCTTTGTTTCACGGCGTTTCAGCACCCTTTTAAGTTCAAGTATAGTATTTCGCTTCCAACGTACCTGAATAATTTTGCAGACGTCATTTAACAGCAATTGTCAAAGCACTCAAGAGAAAACAGAAATAGATGAATTATAGATTAAAGATTGGGAAGATAGCAAAATGACACAAATTTGTGAAAAAAAACTAACTCGTGGATCCTTAGCCTATACTTACGGCTCCACTACCAGACGCATCCGAAGTGTTTTGACTTTGTTTCCCCGAATGGAGTTGGAGTTTCGCAGTTTTACCTTCATCTCTCTCTTTAGTCGTACAGTTCTGCAAACATTCCATGATCTAGATATGCAAGAAAAAAGAGCAAAGTAAGGCAAGCAATAGAATATGTAGGGCCATAATCTATCTCACTAATTTTACCATACCGTTTTAATAATATTTCCCACAAAGGATTCCGATGCGTTCCCATTTTCTTCATTGCTAGATGCATATGAACTGTGACAAACTTCTAGATCAAACGGTTCTCCGTTCCATGAAAGTTCTCTTGTTGGTGAAGAAAAACCATCCGTCCTGATATTTTCACAGCACCTGGAAACATAGAAGTGTACCGTAAAAAAGAGGACCTTTGTGGAAAAGAATTGTGGATGGTGCAAGATTTGGGTGGAACAGATACGTGTGTGATCATCAAACCTTACAACCCTTTAAATGAGGAAGTGACCCCTACGGAAGTGTTCTCACCACAAGTATAAATAGGGATTCCCTCCCCTCATTCGGGAAGGAGGGAAGAACCCAACCATTCCATGAGTCGTGTGTGTGTGGATCAATAGTGATCCTTGTGTGCGTGTGTGAGTCAGGTTGAGTCTCAAGAGTTGTAATGCAAGTTGAATGGAATACAAGAGTGTGTTCTAAGCTTGTATATATATATGCTCTTCTATCTCCTTATATGTTGGAGTGTTGTTGGGTGTATGTTAGCGATGTGCTGGTGAGTGAGGCTGACCTGGCCGAGGGACACGAGAGTGTTAGTGTCTAAGGCCATGACATGATGCACTAAAACTTCTCGTTGACGGAACCTCCACTGGAGATGAAGGGAAACAAATGGGGAAAATTCCGAATTGGAAAAAGAAACCCGAATTCCCACCCAACGGAGGAAATAAGAATTTTTTTATAAAAAAAATTACAATTACCCTGATTAATGATCGTTTCATAACTCAATTGAGCAAACTCATTTTCAATTTAAACAACTAAATTGTCGTTCTACTAATATTGATCATCTATTTAACTGTGTAATCAGTTTTAAACAATATTTATTGTCAAATGTGATCTTTCAACAACTACCGTTGTAGTTATAACTAATGGTGTATACGGGTCGAATATGATCATACTCGTACCTAGTTTCTATCCTTAGCCGAATCACTAAAGTGTAGCCCCTCTTGTGCTTCACCAGTCTCTTCTCAAGGTTATAACTTGACATATCATTTGTCTGTCACAGTTCGCCTAATTAAATGAGTATATCTGTACCCATCCCATACTCATTCATAAACGAGTATGTAACGGATATTGTGGGGATTATACGGCATTCATCTTTTGTATCAACATTTTGTAAATTCTAATTGATTTAGTCATCTAAATTCAAATCCAAGACAATGTACATGAATCACATCAATTAATGCATCAAGAAAATAACAAATCAATTAATAAGCATAGTATATATGTATAATAACAAATATAACACTAATAAGACTATAAAATCATCACAAAATATTTGAAACACATGTAAACTAACAATTAAATATTAAATATTGGTGTTACATATTTATATAATGTCAACAATTAAGGTATAAATGTGTTAATATTTAATATATATTAGTATAATTAAAATATTAAATAGGTAAGTGGGTAAACAGAAATGGGTAGAGCCATACTCATACTCTTCCCATGTATTAACCGGGTAAGGTGAGTATGGATCAACATGTATAATTTTTTAATGAAAATTATTTCTGGACGCGGGCGTCAAAAACACCCGTAAAAAGGACAATCCTCCTACTTAAAAGGACAACCCCCTACATAAAGGGGCACCCCAGAAATGATAAAATACACTGCAAAATGATGGACAAATCTCACGTTTAAAAAGAACAGTCACCTATAAAAAAAAGGAGAAACACTACATTTAAAGAGGTAGCACGTCATAAATGCCCCACGTCCATGTATAAGGGCTCATTTTTTAAATGGCATATCCAAAATCACAAGTTAAATGGGGGTGGTAAATAGGAAATACACGCCCTAGTTACAACCCTACTTGAAACCATTTTCTCTGTTAATTAAAGCACCAATTTTAAGGCATCAAATATATATGTTTGAAGTTCATTAGAAAGTTTGACATGTTCTATGGTGGAGAATTCATTAGGATAGAGTTTTGTTAAACGAACAAGTTTGGATCTAAGCACGACGTGCAAACAACTAAATTTGTATTTACTTCATGAACCATTTATTTAGTTATTGAAATTCTGCACTTATGACAAAGTAAAACAACTCAACATGATGATAATGATAAAGACTTGTGAACTCTTGACCATTTCGATGTGGTCAACCATAAAGTATAAATTGTTCATCCAAACTATGAATTAGAATTTCATATTAGGCACCAATTCGATCTTTATTTCAAAAATAAGAGTCAAATGATGGCTTCCACTCTCTATGTTATTTGTTTCATTCTTAGAAATTACATATAATGATGCTAAGAATGCATCATTAAAATGAAAAGGTTAAGAAGAATATTTTATGTTACTAGTTCCTTAAAGTTTTCAAAATTAAAAAGAAAAGGGACACCCACCCCAAAGTATTTTGTTATACTTTTTGGTCAATGTTGTAAACTACTATCTTAAATAATTCCAAAGTTTTAGGAGGACGAATATACCGGTAATGTTTTGTTATATTTTTTGAAATTTATTGTATATTACTAGTACTTAAAAAAAATCCAGGGAAGTATTGCTCCTGCCTTGGTTGTGCCCTTGCTGCCAACCTTCCATACGGTAACGAGGAGTTGAAAGAGCAAAAGATGAAGCTCAATGGAAACACCCATAGTTGGGGAAGTAATTAATCATTACGATTTTCGATGGATAATGGGAAACTTGAACAAACACCAACTCACACCTTTACTGGTGGCGCCGCTCAGTAGACAGGGTCGATCGGGAGATCGATGGGTAAATTTCTTATCTTTTTTTATTTTAATCTTTGTGTTTCCTTATTGAAGCTCGTGTATGATTACAACCTTTTAGTTTTTTTTACCTCTTTCCATTTTGACCTCAAATTTCTTCGGATACCAATAAAAAGGTAATTAATTAAATATTGGGTAAATTACATATAGCTCACTTGAACTATAAGTCTAAATCATTTAACCATCCCGAATTCTACATCTTATCCATTATTTTTTTATGTTGTTTGTCTATAATACTCATAAATCAAACTTAATGGTAAAGTTCATATCACATCGAATGTCGGATCCAATTGAAATTTAATACAAATTTGATAACAATCAGACCGAAATTCCAATGGGATTTGACCTTCATTTTGATTTGAATTTACCATTATGTTAAATTTATGAGTATGAACTAACAAACAACATGAAAAAATAAGAACAAATAACGATTAAGATGTGAAACTTAGTGATATCTAGAAATTCAATGGTGAAGTGTTACAAATCCAAAATTCAAGAGATAAGTATTAACTTTGAAAGTTAACAAAAGTTAAGTGATTTGGACTCGTAGTACTTCAAGGGGGTTTTATGTAATTTGCTCTTAAATATTATGTCAAACTAGTCTAGCACGAGAGTATCATTTCACTTCATTTAAGTAAAAATATTTTTAATTTCTTTTGTATTTGGATGGGATTTAGATAACAAATATAGAAAAGGTGAAAAAACATCTAGACGTACGTTCTCTGGTAACAATCTTGAGCAATAAATTTATTTATTTTTATCTGCTTTACTACCACCACATTAAAATCCCAAATATTCGAATCTGACTTGTAATATTAGGACTCGATCACAATCAACTATCCGAAGAGATTAGAGCTCGGTACCAAGTCAAGCTTGGTCAAAACTAACAGGTGAGTTTTAGGCCTGACCCGCCAAGCATGTATGTTCACTGGGTATTAAGTTTGGCCCGACCCAGTTGAAACGGGTTGGGCTCCGGCTCGGCCCGTTTAACTTCCTGGGCCGGCGGGCTCCGACCCAACTCGTTACCTAGCTTTAAAAGAGATAAAAGAACTTCCAAGTGAACTAATCTCATTGGTTGAATAAAACCTATTTAAAGACACTTGAGAAAAAAATCTTTATGTATCTTTAAACCACTTTCCTAGTAAATGTCTACTTAATTTGCAGTAGTGTAGGGACCAAACAAATGGGCAACAAAGATTGATTTGATGAACCAAGGACCACACCGTTACAAGTTTACTATAATAATGAATGGCTAAGATGTATTTTAGTGAAAGATAGACGACCAATATGAATTCGACTTAGTATATAAAATCGGGCATGTATTCAATATACACACAAAGATCCATTTAACACTAATTGCATCCATACAATAATTCTACAAAAATTTCACCGATGATCTTTTTTCGAAAGTTTTTAATAATTTTAACCATATCACTTGTAACTAACAATGTTATGAAACGTTTCACGGTCTAGGTTAATCAAAGACTAATGGCTTACTAACTGAACCACTTGCGATTCGTAGCTTTGTTGGCGGATCCTAATCTTAAATTAGCATGAACTAGAAATCGAACATTTCGATATATGATCTAATTTCTTCAACATAGTAACATAGGATGAAAATTAGCTTACACATTCAAGCTGTTTGTCAATGCATCAATCACGCTGAGGACGAACTCATGGTTTATGTTTATTGGACATTTCTCTGTAAACTTCTCTAGGGCGTCCAGATACTCATTAATTTTGTCGCATATGGCCATTACCTGATATCCAGACGACACAAATGAATGCAGAATGTTAGTCATCACTGTTTCTACTGTATATATTGCCATCATCCTCGTCATTATTAATTTATTATATAACCAATTTAGTATTTAACCACGTGCAATTGTGTCAGTCAATCTTACCGCGTTCTTCGTAGCAAGAGGCAAGCAAGCAACATCATTTCTTCGGCTGGTAATGTTTTTAACAAGTTCCCCTTTGGCTTGGTTGGTGGCATGACTTCGTCTAAAACAACTTTCAATTGGATCCAGAAGCTACAAACACCATAAAAGAGAACATAAATCAAAAAGGGAAATATAGAGAATGAATTACAGATTACCAGCTAGCTCTTTGGAATTGTGGGTCCACGCTAACACTTCAATACCTGTTTAAGTTCGGATAATTTATCCATGTAGACATCTTTTGACACATCTTCACCATCCTTGTACAACCACGTCTTTGTATCCTTTAGCCATTGAGAAATGTAATCCTTTTCTAAATCGCTCGCAAAGTTTTTGAACTGACCAGTGAGCTGTAGTGGATGAACATCTTAGACATTAACTTCACTGGGAACAACAAAATTTGACTATTTAAGAGCGACATATGCATTGAATATTTGATTAATATTACCTTCTTTCGAGTTTCATTTAAGTGAGTCTCTAGAAGATTCTTTTGATTATGAGTTTCCTCAATTGAATTGTCGTTCTCAGTGAAGTCAGATAGGACAGCTTTCTCATCGTCGATGGCAGGATCTAACATCTTAAAAGGAGAACTCTCCACAACTTGTAAAATATTTAATCCCTGCCATCTCCCCAAGTAATCCTTCTCTATCACCTGAAAACAAAGGCAATTACAACAAGTTGAATGTCGATGGTTCCTCAATGCATGTCATGTGATTACTTATTAATTAGCACACATTTCCACGTACACGGGCAGATTGAACTGTAATACAGCCATGATAATCAAAGCGAAACATAACTTGACCACGAGAGTTAGGGTTTCCCCTCTTGAAATCACCAATTACCTGAAATACAAATCGTAAAATAACAAATAATTAGGGATATTTCATATAACGTAGACAGCAAAACTGTGGTAATAATCCATGCAAATAAAATGTAGGTATATTATCCTTGGTTTATATTTTAATTTGAAAATTTTATTCCGCTGTTTCGGAGACGTTACACGAATAGTTGGTAACATGTGAAGCATGAGCAAAGAAATTTACTTGACTAACTAAAAGACAAGAGCATGGGCAGATCCTGCTTGCTCGATAGTCGTCGTCCACTGGCTTGCTTATATCCAATTCATACATATATCTACTATCCAAGTATCTAAACTCAATTACTCTACCCAATTACCCACAACCCATATCTAGACAACCTACATAGGTATCCAAACTCTAGACATTTAGGTTAAATTTGTGTTGTCTTTTATATGAAAAGTTTAAATATTATTATATTTTAATTATTCAATTGTTGCATTTTAATTTGTGGAGACTACCACTTTATCTAGTATGCTTTATGTTTAAATTTGCACTTTAATTTTATTGTTTCTTTGGATAATTATATTTTGGTTAATATTTTTTAACATTTCAACTATTTTAGGATATTATTCTACAAATCAGAAAAAAATAATAGGAAAATTTGTCTAATTAAGCCAGCAACCTAACTCTTATTCTCTTAAGGAGCAAATAGAGAGCTGAGCGGCTCGAGCTGAGCTTGCTTGCTCAAGCTCAGCTCCTTTACTGCCCCAATTAAGTCTATATGCACAACGACAATAAATCATTTTGAAACAATAATTGGTTTCACTTTAAAAAGATCTTATATATTTATCATTTAGTTTGATTTAGAACCCTGTTTTATAAAAATGTTAAGTTCTATCATATTGTTTTGAAATGATAAAGGATTTGAAGCTAATAATAATAATAATAAACATATTTTAATAATTACTGCATAATATATTGAGGAATAAATAAATCAAAATTTACTAATAAAAAATATTAATATCTAAAGTATTATTATAAAATAAGGTATAGATGTAAATATTAAATGAATATCAAATAAGAAAATCAATGTATAAAAATTAAGTAATGATATACATTTCTCAGATTGGATACCAAGATCGATATCCCCATGTGAATCGTGAGTGTCTAGTTTCAAATGCAAATACAATCTTCTGGATCTCGAACAAAGTAAATATAGACACAGAATCGATACTTAAATTTCAAACATCTACTGACACCTGTACGATCTAAGTACACCTTCTAGGGCCCTTGTAATTACTCGGATCTTATGGTAGAATCCACTTTTATAGCCTTGTTAACTTTATAATATTTATTTAAATTATTTTCCAAATAAACCCAAACAATAACACATAATTTATAACTTCAGGTTTACGTAAAATTACATCTATAATTTCCACAGAGTTCGTGTACACTAGAGAGAGTGAGATTTTTAGTGAGCGAAATATATTTCTAAATAAAAGGAAAATTATGGAGAGGGAAAGATTTTCTAGAGAGAAGGAGATTCCACCAGAATTTAATTCTCTCTCAGGAGATATATTTCTTACTCTAGAAACCTATCTTGATTTAGAAATTCATTAATGCTATCTAGAATCAACTCTTTTTTCAATAGTTTTCTCGTTTTCTTGAAATTCTTTTTTTTACCGACGGGAGTTAACTTATGTATGAGATAGTTAATATAATAGATCGAATTTCAGCACTATCATTTATACATTTGGGATTTTGAGATTTGAAACGAGACGAGTAGTATAGCAGATAAAATTTTAAAAAAAACACATTTTCCCTCTAAAATTATCGTTTTAAGATTGACTTACTGAAAGTCTAAATCATCAATCAAAAATTTGTTTTAGTTGAGTTTCTGTGCAAAATTTTTACATAAATAATACAAAATCTTCTAAAAAATTGAAATCCAGTCAAAATATTTTTGGGTTAAGTACAGTTTACCTCCTGAATTGTCTTGATTTCATTATAGTCATCTCAACTTTACAAGAAAACAATCGTCGCTTCGAACTTTTCATTTTTGTTTTGTTTTCATTTTTATTTTGTAACACTTTATCACCATCCCCGCATCCAACTTAAAGAATTCATTCTTTTGTCAAACATAATCGTAATTTTAACATTATGTTGAACTTTGAATCAAATTAAAGGTTTGATTTGGATAAAATTTGGGTCAGAATGATACTCAATCAGACAGAAATTCGAACAAGATCTGAGTTTTGATTTGAACTGAACTTTAACATACAATTATGAGTATATACACTAGCAAAAAATTCAAAAACTAGCAACGAATACGTCGAAAAATATTGAATTCTTGAAGCTGAAAAGGACAAATTATTACAAAATGAATGTATACAAAGTATGATTGTCACTTTCAAAATTCAACGAGATGAAGTGAAAAACAGAACATTAACCCAAGAAATATACTCGCAATTTACAAAGAAGTCAATGTTAGTGTTTTTCATGTGTATGCAATTCCAATTTTTTTACAAAATTTTCACAATGGTCCAACGCACTTGAAATAGAAATCACGATGATATGTGGGTGGCAGACCTAAAAGGAAAAAAAAACTAAATGGACAATTTTTAGAAATTAAGTTTTTAATTACCTAAAAACATATGCAAAAAAATCGTACCTTGAAACGCCGGATTAATTGAAATGGCGTGCAAGATGTATCTTGCTGCCGGGAAGAACCGAGATCGATAAATTCATCCTTCCCAATGCATAAATTGATGCTCTTATCCGAAGGAAAATGCTCACCCTTAACGAACAAAGGATTCATAATTTTGTTATTTAGAACTTCAATGTTGAAAGGAATAGAATCTTTTATCTGAAATGTAAAATATATATATGACTGATTAGTTGAAAATATAACAAATATATCTTAATAAACAAGCCAACTACAATGTAAAAGATGATGGCCCAGTTAAAAGTTGAAAGGGAAAAGCAGTTCCCATATGTCACATTAATTACCTCATAAATAAATAATAAGTGGTGTGATTGTTAACTGTACTATGAGTTATGACACTAATTTTTCCTAAAAACAAAATTTTCCTATATTAATGTTTCTGAGTCTCTCTATAAAACAATCAGTATTCAGCGTAGATTTTTAGGTCTCAAGTTTCTGAACAAATAAGCATATGATTACCAAACATAAAGAAAAAGAAACTATCTTCTGTTGGCGGAGCCTGATCTTGACTATAAAATACAGTACATCATTGTGATTTCAATTTAGAATTCTTAAAATTACAGTTGAAATTCAATACGTAGCAGATCTTCGAAATGGTTATCCTTTACTCTTTCTCTTCATATATATATAATTAAAGAGAGATTTTCAGGTTAGGTCAACCTCATCATGCATTTTGAGATGAATTTTATGCATTGTGAAAGTACATTTAACCGAATTGTACGTTTTAAGGATTTTTTTAGAACATTTTTCTTATGCAATTTGATTATGAGTAAGATATACTGTGGTGGCGTTGGTATTTCTTAAGGTTCCATTCTAATTTGTAATCGCTTTGTACAAAAGTCCAAAAACCAAAATGCAACTTCTAATTATTGTAGTTAGTTTTTAAGAAATAGCGAATTTAGAAATGTATAAAATAGTTAAATCTAATTGATTGGTGAGTTGTAGTTTCCATTTGTGTATTTGTAAAATTTGCGAATACTATATAGTAATACAAGAAAAGGAAAACAAATCTTAAAAAAATGCACGAATTCCTCTATCATTTGCCCTCAAACGAGGTTGATTTAATATGAAAACCACCTATATATATATAAAATGCAAGTGAATCAGTTGGATCAGATTGAAAAACTGTTGACTTTAGGTAACGGTAGCAGAAGAGAACATATAGAAAACATACGATGTATTTGCTGAACCGGGAATTGGGAGAAAGCATGGAACATTGTAGGGCACAACCACGGGCAACACATTCACTAGCATTCAGGGTCCGACTGATTATGTTGCCAAAATACCCAATTAAGACGTCCGAGATCGCAGGAATTCTAGAAGCAGAACCAACAAGTTCTACAGTCCCAACCAGGAGCTCTTTATTCCCTGCCACTGCCCTTTCGCAGGTTTGCCGAAGTCTACCCAGCAAATTTTGCGAAAGCGTGGTGAACTCATCTCTAGTTATGGAACCATCCACATCAGTGCCATCCACCAGGCATTCTATGCTCATCCTTGCCTCTTTGTTGGCCGAGAGCACTTTCTTCAGCTTCTCGCATTCTGAAAGTAGTCGTGCCCGCGCTCGCTTGTTTGCAAACCTGACTTCAATTCCGAACCGTGTTATGAAGTAGATGGAGAAGTGGTCATAGAGAATCCTATCGAAGTCTCTCCCTCCCAGATTCTCATCGGATGCATGAGAAAGAACATACATTTCACCCTCTTTGAACGACACCAAAGTCACCTGCAACAAATTGATTCCACCGGGCACGAGTTCTTAGATACCTGCGAATTTGACCAATGGGTAGAAGTCGAGTAGGATACGCACGGACCTGAGTGGCACAGTGGCCAACGTCGACGAAGACAACGTTCCCCTGGTAGTTTTGGTTGTAAATTCCATAGCCAAGGGCAATAGCTGTCCCCTCGTGCATCAGCTTCAAAGGCTTCAAGCCGGCAATCTCCGCCGCATCGAGATAAGCGAACCTCTCTCGGTCGGAAAAGTATGACGGAATTCCTATCACACAATCCGTTACCGGACCTCCGAGATACTTCTGAGCTCCCTTCTTGAGGTGCGACATCAGCATCGCCAGAATCTGGACAACCGTGAACTTCCAAGTGCTGCCACAGTGATCCACTTCGATCATAATTCCGCCATCATCAGCCTTGGATGTTGCGAAAGGGAGTTCCTTAAGTTCTGAACAAATTGCGCCATGTTCCTTTCCAACAAGGCGTTTGATTTGGGAAAGAGTGGAGGAGGGATTGGCGATGGAAAGTGAAGCAGCATAGGAGCCGAAATGCCTCTTCTTCTCCGCGAAAGAGATCAACGAAGGGGTCTCGTAATTGGCCTCGTCATCCTGGAGGATTTGGATCGTCCGCGGCTTGGTGACTGCGGTGGCGCAACTGTTGTTGCCGATATCAAATCCGATCAAGCTCATTTTCTTGGGTTAATTTGCAATGAATACCGGGGAAAGCGAAGAATGAGTTTAGAGGCAGTAGTGTAGTATAGTATTTGAGGTTTGGATGCAGGCAAAGACTTGGAGGGACTCAGGGAAGAGAAGTTTGGAGGTTATTTGTGGATATTTGCGAAGAACACAAGTGGCAACCGTATTATATAGGAAAATGATAAACAGACACGGTGCGTTCGGGACTGATTAACATGGTCAATCCATTCAGGCATTCAACTAGGGGAGAGCAAAACCTGGGTTGACCAGGTCAACCGGACCGGACCGGACCGGTCGGTCCGGGTTCGGTCCGGAAAATTTCGAAAAAATCCGGTCCGGTCCGGGTTTCGGTCCGATAAATTTTAAAATTTCCGGTCCGGACCAGTCCAATTTTTTTTTAATGTAAAAAATTCGGTTTTTGACCGGACCGGACCGATTCGGTCCGGTCCGGTCTTCGGTCCGCGGACATCCGGTCCAATCTTCGGTCCAGACCCCGGATAAAAATCCGGACCGGATGCACAGCCCTACATTCTGTTGGCTTTTTGGCCTTAATCTAGGTTTTGATGATTTAATTAACCTAATCTTAATTATGATGATGTAGAGTAGCACACATATTGCATTGCATATATATTGCATGTGCTAACCTCTACAGGTGATCAAGACTCATGGAAGGAAGGAAATCAAGTCAAGATTTGTAATAAAGCTAAATGAAGACTTGTAATCTTGATTTTATTTTGAGTCTTAGGAACATGTGTAAATTGAGCATACAAGAGTTAAAAACCAATCACATACATAATAGGTTCCCTATAGAAGTCACACAAGAAATTTCACATTATTTGGACTTCATTAGATCACCCAAACCTTAGTCGGAAATCACTTATAAACTTAAACCCAGATTTCCTGTGTGAACCGGTCGACCGAATCAGTTCTCAGTTCGACCGGTTTATAACAGACTCTCCACAGTGATTTTACCGAACTCTACCGGTCGACCGGTTCTACCTTTTCGGTCGACCGATCCCGGATTTTAATATGGCCGTTTTTCTTGTCGTATTCCTATAACGGTCGTATTCGTATAAAACAAACTTAACCCCAAAATACATTCGGTAACCGGTCGAACGAAGACCTTGTTTCGGTCGACCGGTTGAACACATTTTCAGAAACCAAATTCCCTGCTATCGGTCGACACATTTCTCGTTCGACCGATTGACCTTTGTCTCAACCGAATCCCCTTTTCGGTCGACCGCTCCATACTTTGGTTCGACCGATTCACTTAAGTAGAGTTAAGTTCTAGCTCGTTTGTCCGACCGAATATTCTTTTGTTCGACCGTTCTCTTTGAAATCATGTTAACGGTCGACCGGTTTAGTAGTTTCGGTCGACCGGTTCTGGACAGATTTGCAGCCCGATTTTCTGCTTTGTGTATCTTGCACAAAACCCAATCAAATCTATCCCCAACGGCTAGAATACCTTAGGAGCTTATAAATAGAGGATCAAGACTTGTTGTTAACACAACTCTCCAAATCCAATTGTCCCAATACATTAGAGAGAAACCTCAATCCTCAAAGCTCCCAATTCTACACTCTATAAGCCTAAACTTCACACACTTGATCAATTACTCATCCTACTCAAAGTGTGCTCAATTAGAGAGTGAATCCCACTCAGTTACAAGTGTTGTCAAAAGAAGCAAGGACTTCGGTGAAAGCCCGAAGTGTCCCTCTCGGATTGTGAGAGGAAGAATTCAAGCAAGCGAGGGTTGTTCGCGTTGCTTGTGGTGTAAAGGCGTTCTCTCCCGGCCCGGAACGGGGAGTGGTTAGTGAAGACGTAGGCGGAGCTCGCGGAGTCGAGCGGAGCTTACAAGAGAGGACTAGGACCCGGGTGGGGTGCCGAACCTCTATAAAATCGCCGTGTCTTCTTGTGGTTTGCATTACTTTCTACTTGTGTTTGATTTAGTTTAATTTCCGCTGCATTTCTTTGATCGATCAACCAAGTAGTTAATTAGGGTTCAATAGGTGATTAGATTAAAAAGTGATTAGTGGACCCATAACCCACACGATCCTACATTTGGTATCAGAGCCTTGTTAGCTAATTCTATACTTAATCGTATTTTTAGCATGGCTAGCACATCTAATCACTTAGAGGGTTTATGCACCACAAGGCCTCCTTTGCTTAATGGGTCAAATTATGATTATTGGAAAAATAGAATGAAAATCTTTTTAATATCAAATGACCTTAAGTATTGGAAGTTTATTCAAAATCCATACATACCCCCAAATGAAGATGATTTAGATTCTCTATCTAGGGCTCAAATGAAAGAAATTGAAATAAATTCAAAAATTATGAATATTCTTTATTGTGGCCTTAATGAGGGAGAATACAATAGAATTAGGGGATGTGAAAGTGCAAATGAAATATGGCATAGGTTACAAATGCATCATGAGGGTGATAGCAAAACTAAAGAAACTAGGATAAGTCTCCTCATGCATAAATATGAAATATTTTCTATGCAAATCGGTGAGAACATAAGCGACATGAACACTCGCTTCACCGATATCACTAACTCTCTTTTGATTCTTGGAAGAAGGGTAAATGAAGGAGAGATGACTCGAAAATTCCTCCGGTCATTGAGCAACGATTGGGAAGACAAGGTCGTGGCAATCGAAGAATCGCACGATCTTTCAAAATTGAAGATGGAGGAACTCATTGGAAATCTCATGGCCTATGAGCTCCAATTGAGTCATCGAAGAGAGAAGGAAGCTTCAAAGAAAAACTCCGTGGTGGCATTACATGCAAAGTTTGATGAGCCAAGGAGGGTGGAAGAAGAGGACATTGAGGTCCTTGCCCAAGACTTCTTCAAATACCTCAAGAGGGATAAAGGAGAAAAGAATGAAAGAAGAGGTAGAAGAAGTGAGAAAAGAGAAAAAGAAAAAGAGAGGGAGGAGAGTGAAAATGAGAGAAGAGAAGGGGAGAAGAAAAAGGAGAGAAGGGAGAGGAGAAAAGAAAAGGAGAAGAGCAAGAGAAGAGAAAGGAAGGAGGAAGCACACAAAGCTACATGGGATGATTCTTCATCACCATCATCATCGTCTTCTTCCTTGCAAAGTAGAAGAGAAGTGGCTCACTCATGCTTCATGGCTATTGAAGATCAAAGTGAGGTAGATTCTAACTCTTGTTCTAGTAATTCATGCTCAACTAAGTCTTATTATAGTGATAGCTCAAACTCTAGTGCAAATAATGAAAATTATACACATGATGAGCTTCAAAATGCATTTCATGATTTAGTTAAACAATATGAGATCATTTGTGAAAAGAACAAAAATGCTAGAAAAACTATAAATGATCTCAAATGCCAAATTGAATTAATCATGAATGAAAAGAATGAGGTGATTGCTAGACTTGAATCAAATGAATCATCACTTGCTAGTCTAAGTAAAACACCCATTATTGATGAACATGTAGATCTTAAAGCCTCAAATATGCAATTAAGAAAAGATCTTGAAATGTTCACTAAAGGAACAAAAATGCTTGATATGCTTTTGAGTAGTCAAAGACAATCATTAGCTAAACATGGTTTAGGATACAATGTGCATTTGAAAAACCATGTATCTCATACTACTTTAAATGGCAAGCATTTATTTGTTAAATCTAGTTCCTCAAGTGTGTGGGCACCCAAAACCAAAATGGTTTGGATCCCAAAAGCTAATGTTCAAGGACCCAAAGTTGTTTGGGTACCTAAGTCTACACTTGTAGGAGCTTGAGGAGGAGATTGGTGGTGACCGGACGAGCCAAAGCGTCAAATTCGAATCCGGTTGCATCACCAAGTCATGATTGGAGCTATTCAAGATTCAAGTTTGGTATAAATTTCTATCTTTGAAATTTCTGAAAATTAGCTCTAATCTAGTTAATATGCTTAATTGTCATATCTTTAGAAAATTCAATTCATTGCAAATCATATACCCTAATTCATTGCAAATCATTTATCACATCCATTGATTTTAAATGTCAATTCTAAATGGATGTTAGAATAAGGCTTAAGAAGAAACTTAATTAAACTTAAATTTCATCATACTCATTGTTTCAATTTAGCCTTATTAATAGGGGGAGCTTAAATGTTATATCTTTTATTAGAGTAATGAAGTGCAAAATTTAGGGGGAGCAACTTCATTACAAGACATCCAAATTCTATGCTTAAAGTCTTAAATATTTATTATTTTTGATGGATGTCAAAGGGGGAGAGATAATTAAGGGGGTAACTTGGAATTTGGCATAAAATTGATCAAAAACTATGCACATCCATAGGGGGAGCATTAATATGCATAGTTTACATATACAAATTCCATGTATTTAGATAGAATTAAGATATAGGTTGCCATCATCAAAAAGGGGGAGATTGTTGGCTTTTTGGCCTTAATCTAGGTTTTGATGATTTAATTAACCTAATCTTAATTATGATGATGTAGAGTAGCACACATATTGCATTGCATATATATTGCATGTGCTAACCTCTACAGGTGATCAAGACTCATGGAAGGAAGGAAATCAAGTCAAGATTTGTAATAAAGCTAAATGAAGACTTGTAATCTTGATTTTATTTTGAGTCTTAGGAACATGTGTAAATTGAGCATACAAGAGTTAAAAACCAATCACATACACAATAGGTTCCCTATAGAAGTCACACAAGAAATTTCACATTATTTGGACTTCATTAGATCACCCAAACCTTAGTCGGAAATCACTTATAAACTTAAACCCAGATTTCCTGTGTGAACCGGTCGACCGAATCAGTTCTCAGTTCGACCGGTTTATAACAGACTCTCCACAGTGATTTTACCGAACTCTACCGGTCGACCGGTTCTACCTTTTCGGTCGACCGATCCCGGATTTTAATATGGCCGTTTTTCTTGTCGTATTCCTATAACGGTCGTATTCGTATAAAACAAACTTAACCCCAAAATACATTCGGTAACCGGTCGAACGAAGACCTTGTTTCGGTCGACCGGTTGAACACATTTTCAGAAACCAAATTCCCTGCTATCGGTCGACACATTTCTCGTTCGACCGATTGACCTTTGTCTCAACCGAATCCCCTTTTCGGTCGACCGCTCCATACTTTGGTTCGACCGATTCACTTAAGTAGAGTTAAGTTCTAGCTCGTTTGTCCGACCGAATATTCTTTTGTTCGACCGTTCTCTTTGAAATCATGTTAACGGTCGACCGGTTTAGTAGTTTCGGTCGACCGGTTCTGGACAGATTTGCAGCCCGATTTTCTGCTTTGTGTATCTTGCACAAAACCCAATCAAATCTATCCCCAACGGCTAGAATACCTTAGGAGCTTATAAATAGAGGATCAAGACTTGTTGTTAACACAACTCTCCAAATCCAATTGTCCCAATACATTAGAGAGAAACCTCAATCCTCAAAGCTCCCAATTCTACACTCTATAAGCCTAAACTTCACACACTTGATCAATTACTCATCCTACTCAAAGTGTGCTCAATTAGAGAGTGAATCCCACTCAGTTACAAGTGTTGTCAAAAGAAGCAAGGACTTCGGTGAAAGCCCGAAGTGTCCCTCTCGGATTGTGAGAGGAAGAATTCAAGCAAGCGAGGGTTGTTCGCGTTGCTTGTGGTGTAAAGGCGTTCTCTCCCGGCCCGGAACGGGGAGTGGTTAGTGAAGACGTAGGCGGAGCTCGCGGAGTCGAGCGGAGCTTACAAGAGAGGACTAGGACCCGGGTGGGGTGCCGAACCTCTATAAAATCGCCGTGTCTTCTTGTGGTTTGCATTACTTTCTACTTGTGTTTGATTTAGTTTAATTTCCGCTGCATTTCTTTGATCGATCAACCAAGTAGTTAATTAGGGTTCAATAGGTGATTAGATTAAAAAGTGATTAGTGGACCCATAACCCACACGATCCTACACATTCAACAGTCCAATCAGTATTAAAAATGACAAACTCATATATTAAAAATGATAAACTCGTAGTTTAAAAATGATAAACTCATATATTAAAAAAAACAAACTCATATATTAAAATGAACAAACACATGAACTCTTTATTTTATCTTTGTATCCAAATGTTGTTTGGGAAAACCAAAAGTTGTACTGGGAAAGTAAAAGTTGCATTGGAAAACCAAATGTTGCATTGATAAAGTAAAGGTTGCATATGAAACAAAATAAATAAACTTGTTATTTAATTAATTTCAGAAAGTAAAACACATTTGACTTTTGCTGACCGGAGTGCTGAATGGACTGACCACGTCAGGTGCGTTCGAGACACCACGCTCGTCGATAAGGACTCTATTATATATATAGAGGCAGGTTAGACTACTTTCATGAGTATCATCTACCACTCATTTCAAAAAAACATAACCACCACATGGTCATCCCTGTTCATGTGTGTGTGCGCGGCCGAGGTTTAATTTACTTATTTTAAGTCCCTATCATATCCACCATTTTAATTTACCTATTTATATATACATATAATTTTTTCAGTGAGCTCGATGTTTAATTTACCTATTTTAAGTCTCTATCATATCCACCATTCATATGTAATTGTAAGGTACGTAGATTAAGGTTGTGGCGGTTATGCTAATAAAATAATCGAATGGTGGGTATTAACCGTAAAATAATCGTAATTAAATCTAATAATGATATTCTAATGAATTTAAACAAATAAGATGATTTCTGAGCTTACTAGAGGTTGACTCTGTATATATATGTGTATGTGTGAAAAGCCCAAAATTACATTATAATATAATATATATACGAGGTTTGGAGAAGAAGTTTGAAGGAAATTTGTGTTCCGCAGATGAATTGTTATATTTAGTTTTTATTTACGCAATTATTTAAATCTAGGTATTCAATTTAAAACCAATTAATAATAAGTAGAACAACCTTTTAGATTATAACTTTGAAAAAAACTCCAAGTTAATTGTTACGGGACTATTCTCTAACCAGAACATTTATCCTTTTATACATATGCCTATTTGTCTTGATAAAATAATAAATTTGTTGCTTTTTTCAACAATAAAGTTAAAAATTAGATAGTGGCTTTAAGGCATTTTTTATAAACGGTAGATGTCATTAATATAAAGTAAAACAAGGTTATGAAACAACCTTGAGAGTGTTGCAAAATTTGATCATAACAATCAGGATAGTGTCAAAAGCCGATTGTATATATCCATCTCAAAATATAAGGTCATTGCTGAAATAACTTAAAATCAGATATTAATCTTGGGAAAACGGCTAAAAACCATCAGCATTAACTAATGGATCTCCGACCGCCCCAGAAGAAACAACAGAGTATTTTCAGCAATCACAAAAGGTTTTGTGAAGGCCCAGAGTCAGCCGAAACTGTAACATCCCGAAACAGCAAAAAATTCAAAATTTTAACAATAAAGAGATTTCAAGATAACAACCAAATGAGAATGTTACTCATAAATATAATCAGTCGGTGCACCAAATACAACAGAGTTTGTCAAAAGACATGATTATATCACTACAACAAATGAAAACAGGTAATCATGATGACCTCGAAGAGGATTCTGACCTCAAAATGTGTGCGCTCGTTGTTACCACCCGACAGAACCTACTGCGGTCCTGAAACATGAATCAAACAACAATGCCTGAGTTTCCCATTAGGAAACCCCGTATGCCAAACTTACCTATAAGAATGCAACAGTACGGTAAATGAGCCTATCATACTAGTAGCATGTCATATCAACATCTGCAATGCATCAAATCCCTCCAAGGATAAAATTTGACCTCAGTCCAACCACACGAGTGCCCTTAAAGGGTCAACAAGGACATCAGTCCAGCAACAACAACGGGTCTCCCTCGGAAACCTACCGTAGGCACATACAGTCTTGCGGACAGTACGCGACGCACCCCCACACACGACTACTTGAGCCAAAGGGATGGGTTCGGTGAGGAGCGTCCGAACTTCCGCGCAAGGTAACCATGTGGTCTACACCACCCCTACGGAACCGTAGTCCGGTCGGTCCAAACATTTCCCGATAGGTGCCCAATCGAGGAATCATCGCCGAAACAACCTCGACGGTATCACCGGCACAATCTCGACGGTACAACATACGTCCGACACAACCACAAGTCAGAACATCGTCGGCACCATCATCACCGACAAAAACCTTAGCGGCATCGCCGGCACAACCTCGTGGTACAACATACGTCCGGCACAACATCGGACAGGTCTAGACCGTAGTCTGCAAGGTCATCATTCTCCACGAGCCATGCATCAACATGCATTGGGATCCGCGATACCTCTGGTCTGCTACTCTACAGAGAGTCCAACAACAACACGTCACGCCACTGTCCATCAACGGAGGTGGTGCGACCCAAGTGTCCACACTCTTCCACCCGGCGGTCCATGGGCATGCACGAGCAACGTACCCGTCGTCACCTCTCGGCTCACGCTCTAAGCAAGGACACAGGTTTCCGTGAACAGAGTTGACACAACACAACGACCAGGAATTCAGTTCTGCGCACAAACGATCGACCAAAAAAGCCTAATCGGTCGACCGTTCCCAATAGGTTCGGTCGACCGAAAGTCTGCAACGGTCGAATTGTCTGCGCGTCACTTATGTCCAAACGGTTGGACAACAATCTAAAACCGGTCGACCGAATACGAGGTCAAAATATGGAGTTGGTCAAAATCATACAAGTTTATTCGGTCGACCGACTCAAGGGTCTCGGTCGACCGAAAACTAAAAAGAAATCCGATGAATCCAACATTTTTATTGTCCACATTCCATTGTCGACGTTGCCAATTGCCCCCGGTCAACGCGGGCTTTAAGTTTTTTTAGGTAGAAGTTTTTTTTTGAAATAGTTAATATTTGAAAAGCATCTTTACACGTTTTATCTGGATTTTACATGACAATGTTTTTTTGTACATGAATGACTGTATTCAACACGACCATTTGTTCCAAAAACAATATAAAAATTTATAAGACGAGAAAATCAACAAAGTGACTTAAAAGCATCAAATAGGAATAAAAGTGGAATTAAAGCGTAAATTGACCCAAAACACTTAACTAAAAAATCTGATTGCCACAAAAAAATTGTAAAACAATAATGACTAATATGTTAATAATTAAAAATATTTCAAAGACTCTCTTACGCTTCATTAAAATCATTATATGGTCAATGCCGACAAAAGATAGTACTGTTGATATTTTAATTTCATATGGTCAATGTTGCATTAGAAAAAGAAACTAATTATTTTTATCGAGAGTGATTGGATTGATATAAAAGCATAAATAAAAAAGCTAATAAATTTGAATTGACTAACCCATCATTTAAATAATAACGAGGTCAATCCGATGGAAATAAACTTCAAAGACTTTAGACGTGTCGGTATTATAAATCACAAAATATTGGCTTGAATCTCCAACAAAAGCTTGATTGTGATAAAGAGTGACAAAAACACTTTAAGTCTAATTGATAATTGAGTAAAAAATGAAATAAAATCCTTGAAAAGGTCAAAATTGTTCTATAAAATTTTAACTTGCATATAGCACTCCTAAAACGAAAGTGAGTAGTAACTTTAATCACAACTACAGCCAAAGACTTTCTTAGGTCTCATTATAACTAATGTTAGGTTAATACTCTCAAAATATAGAAATATAAATGTTTAAAGCTGAAGTGGACTTGCTGCGTAACAAACAAAAAAATAATTTTTTTGATCCAGACTGATGAAAAATATATGAAATTAAAACATGCTAATAAATTTGAATTGACTAGCTAAATAACAATTATATGTCAATCCTGTAATGTTATTCAACAACAAGATCTTTATGGGTGTGGTCAATATAATCACAAAGTAAACTCTATTTCGGTTAAATACTTGATCGTGCTTTACACTACGACAAATAAATACCTAATTGAGTTTTACAATTGAGTTACGAAATCATTGGAAAAGTCAAATTTCTCTGAAGGAGGAAAGAAGCAAAAAGGCATTGTGCAAAATTAATTAATTGCCACATTACACTTCTAAAACTATAATTGGGAAAAAATTATTGGGCAACGCACATTTTATTATTTACTTTTTAATGTTTTAGAGTTTTTTCATGTCAGCCTCTCCATCAAACCGATTTGTTTTACTACCATATTCGTTATGTTTCGTTTACTTTTTATGATAGTTAATTTTTTATGTAGTTATTATTGGAACATTATGAGGTCCTTATAATTTAACATCATGTCCCTCTAGATTTACACCATCAATTGCTTCAGATGGTATTGTGATTCTTGGTAGGACCACTCCATTGATATTTTCGTTAACACCATTAAAAAAATAAAAATTATAAAAAAACCCAACCATTTCACACAACCAAACTAAAAAGAAATTCGATGAATCCAACGTTTTTATTGTCCTCATTCAATTGTCGACGTTGCCAATTGTCCCCGGTCAACGCGGGCTTTAGGTTTTTTTTTAGGTAGAAGTTTTTTTTTTTTTTGAAATAGTTAATATTTGAAAAGCATCTTTACACGTTTTATCTAGATTTTACATGACAATGTTTTTTTGTACATGAATGACTGTATTCAACACGACTATTTGTTCCAAAAACAATATAAAAATTTATAAGACGAGAAAATCAACAAAGTGACTTAAAAGCATCAAATAGGAATAAAAGTGGAATTAAAGCGTAAATTGACCCAAAAACACTTAATTAAAAAATCTGATTGCAACAAAAAAATTGTAAAACAATAATGACTAATATGTTAATAATTAAAAATATTTCAAAGACTCTCTTACGCTTCATTAAAATCATTATATGGTCAATGCCGACAAAAGATAGCACTGTTGATATTTTAATTTCATATGGTCAATGTTGCATTAGAAAAAGAAACTAATTATTTTTATCGAGAGTGATTGGATTGATATAAAAGCATAAATAAAAAAGCTAATAAATTTGAATTGACTAACCCATCATTTAAATAATAACGAGGTCAATCCGATGGAAATAAACTTCAAAGACTTTAGACGTGTCAGTATTATAAATCACAAAATATTGGCTTGAATCTCCAACAAAAGCTTGATTGTGATAAAGAGTGACAAAAACACTTTAAGTCTAATTGATAATTGAGTAAAAAATGAAATGAAATCCTTGAAAAGGTCAAAATTGTTCTATAAAATTTCAACTTGCATATAGCACTCCTAAAACGAAAGTGAGTAGTAACTTTAATCACAACTACATCCAAAGACTTTCTTAGGTCTCATTATAACTAATGTTGTGTTAATACTCTCAAAATATAGAAATATAAATGTTTAAAGCTGAAGTGGACTTGTTGCGTAACAAACAAAAAAATAATGTTTTTGATCCAGACTGATGAAAAATATATGAAATTAAAACATGCTAATAAATTTGAATTGACTAGCTAAATAACAATTATATGTGAATCCTGTAATGTTATTCAACAACAAGATCTTTATGGGTGTGGTCAATATAATCACAAAGTAAACTCTATTTCGGTTAAATACTTGATCGTGCTTTACACTACGACAAATAAATACCTAATTGAGTTTTACAATTGGAAAAGTCAAATTTCTCTGAAGGAAGGAAAGAAGCAAAAAGGCATTGTGCAAAATTAATTAATTGCCACATTACACTTCTAAAACTATAATTGGGAAAAAATTATTGGGCAACGCTCATTTTATTCTTTACTTTTTTAATGTTTTAGAGTTTTTTCATGTCAGCCTCTCCATCAAACCGATTTGTTTTACTACCATATTCGTTATGTTTCGTTTACTTTTTAAGATAGTTGATTTTTTATGTAGTTATTTTTGGAACATTATGAGGTCCTTATAATTTAACATCATGTCCCTCTAGATTTACACCATCAATTGCTTCAGATGGTATTGTGATTCTTTGTCGGACCACCACTCCATTGATATTTTCGTTAACACCATTAAAAAAATAAAAATTATAAAAAAAAACCCAACCTATTCACATCGGGAGATCAAACTATACCTAATAACAATTCTTGGTTAAAGAACGAGTTGATTAGGAAGAATGATCGAATCTCCGTTTGTTATTTTTGAAAAATGTCTTTAATATTCTGTGTTATCTTCTATGTTCAAAGTGAAAAAATAATTGTAAGTGGTTTAGCTTCGTATAGTACTAGACATGTACGACGTTTGATTCCATGTGTAATTCGGCTAGTATAAACAAGTCACAAATCATGCATTATTTAACTAATTTCACTACCAATTTGAAGTTAGAAAAATAGAAATATCATCCACACATAATATCTTTGTATCATCACAAACACTATTTTGGTGTTGTGTCGAAGTTTGAGGGGTTTGGATGTATTATGTTTGTGATGAATCGGGTGGAATTGAGATCAAGTTTAGATCTTGTAATATCATAAAATTGTCTTATTAATCCCATAATTTGAAGATTTTTACATAACAAATTTTAGTGAAAGTTCTGCCAAAATTTCAAAAAATATAATCTAAATTGTTATTAATAACGTGATATTTTAAAATAATAACTTAGATTTTATATTAAAAAGACTATAACTTAGATCATGTAAAAAACTTATGTTCAATTAGTTTAGTGAGTTCATACATTTATTTATGTTTATTAATGTTTAACTTACTTAAATGTTTATTTATGCTGAAAACAATTTATTTTGTTCAGTTAAATGTTTATTTATGTTTAGTTTCTAATAACTTATTGTCCCCCTTAAACAACTTTGTCTTTAATAACCTAAAGCAAAAGATTAGACAATATTTGCTAAGTCATTCATCATATAGGATTTTCATTCATCATATTTATTATTTATTTTACGATTTCTGTTGTAGATTGCTGACGTAAGATACGTAATCTCTTTCACTCATCATTCATTAGAAAACACACTTTAGTTAGCATGACTTGCATTGGAACAAGAGTGAGTCACCTATAGGAGATGAGGTGGGGGATTTCATCACCATTTCCTTGGCCCAAAAACCACTTAATAAAAGAGCCTTAATAAAATCAATTAGACATTGACCCATAGGATTTCCGGACGCATTAAGGAGAGGAAACCGTTTAAGACCATTATGGTCTGAACGTCGTTGCCCATCTAGTCTCCCTGAGATTTTAGGATACTCCAGGTTCTTGATTTTCTACAAAATAGTGGTCCTCGGTGAGACCTCAAAATTAGGCGTTGTCTAGTGATAAGAACCTATAGTGGACTTTAGGCTTGCTTTGATCTTGATTGCTAAGTTAGGTTTCTAACCTTCCTTATTCCCACACTCGATTAAGGACTTCATCTCCTCTCTCCTGAGTCATTATTTTCTCATCTTAATAATGTCTTTGGATCTTCTCATCTACGAACACATTCTTTTAAATTGAAATTTTATTTATTTCCTTCAATAATAACTATCATTTTTCTTAATGTTTAGATTGAAATGGATCAAGAGTGGATTCTTTCAAACCCATTGAGTGATGAGTATGAGAATGGAATGAATATGTTCTTAGAGGTTGCCAAAAAATATTCAAAAAAATGAATGACAACGACATGACATATTGTCCGTGCAATAAGTGTCATAATATGTCAGTGCTGACTTTTCGAAAAATAAAAGATCATTTGTTTGAGAAAGATTTCGACCCAAGTTACAGACGGTGGATATGACACAACGAAAATGAATCATTTAGTTGTTCCAAGAATGACGGAGACAATGTTAGTGTGGCAGATCACTTAGAGGAAATTATTCAGGATATGGTCGAAAAGTTTTCGTCCAACTCCGATTTACTTGGTAGTTTGTTGAGTGACAATGAGAAGTCGTTGTATAAGAGTTGTACCAAATTCACTAGATTGTCAGCGGTGTTGAGGTTGTACAATTTAAAAGCAGGAAATGGTTGGATCGATGTATGAGACTGAAATATAGGAAGATACATGCATGTCCGAACGATTGCATATTGTATAAAGGTGAGTTTGAAAACTTACATTCTTGTCCCAGGTGTATTGTTTCACGATACAAAATGAGACGTAGTGGACCGAACCACAATGTAGAGGCTGATGAGATGAAAATCAAATGACCTCCTGCTAAGATTTTGTGGCATCTTTTGATAATACCAATGCTTAAACGTTTGTTTGCGGGTAAGGAGGATTCCAAGAACAAGACATGGCATGTTGATCGTGAGAAACCAAATGATCAGTTGTTACGTCATCCTGCAGATTCACCTCAGTGGAAAAAAATAGATTACGACTTTCCTGTGTTTGGTGAAGAATCCAGGAATGTACGACTTGGACTCTGTACGGATGGAATGAATCATTTTGGTAGTTTGAGTAACATTCACAGTTCTTGGCTTGTTCTGCTTGTAATTTACAATCTGGCCCCGTGGTTATGCATGAAACGTAAATATATTATGTTGTCCTTAATGATTTCTAGTCTGAAACAACCTGGAAACGACATCGATGTGTATTTAAGACCTTTAATTGATGACCTAAAGAGATTGTTGGATGACAGAGAGCCAGTTTTTTATTCTTATCATCAGGAGTCGTTTGTAATGCACGCAATGATATTTTGCACGATTAATAACTTTCCAGCTTATGGTAATCTGTCTGGATATTCTGTCAAATGTCATAAAAGTTGTCCAATTTGCGAAGAGAATACGTGCTCCTTACAACTGGTTAATGGTTCTAAGACAACCTACCTTGGTCATCGAAGATTTTTGCCGAACTCCCACCCTTATCATAGGTTGAAGAAGGCATTACCGGAAAATAGGAGTTTCAGAATCCGTCAGTTGAAATCATCGTCGAAAAGGTGTATGAACGTGTAATGAACGTTGAATGTGAATTTGGAAAACCGTACAGATGAGCAAATGACAACAATTTTTGGAAAAAAATATTCATATTTTTTGATCTCCCTTACTGGAAAACTTTAGAAGTTAGAGGTATTGATGTGATACGCGTAAAGAAAAACGTTTGTGATAGTCTTGTTGACACTCTGTTGTGATAGTCTTGTTGACACTCTGTTGAACATACCTGGTAAAACAAAAGATGGATATAATGCAAGACTTGATTTTGTTGACATTGGTATACGAGCAATGCTGGTAGCAGAGAAGAAAGGAGACCAGAATTACTTACTTTCAGCTAGTTATACATTATTTAGAAAGGAGAAAAATATTATTTATCAGTGTTTGCACGATCTAAGGGTTCTGCAAGGTTATTCTTCAAATATCAGTAGTCTTGTTGTTATGAAGGATTTGAAACTTGTGGGGATGAAGTCTCACGATTGTCACACTCTAATGCAGCAATTGTTACTTGTAGCACTGAGATCCATATTACCGAAAAATGTTAGACATGCAATAATAAAGTTGTGTTCATTTTGCAACAAAATTTGCATTAAAGTGATCGATCTCGTGCAGTTAGATAAGTTGCAGAATGAAATTGTGGTTACATTATGTCAGTTGGAGATGCTCTTTGCACCTGTTTTTTTCGACATTATGATTCATCTAGTTATTCATTTGGCTAGATAAGTTAAATTGTGTGGACCAGTTTTTGTACGTCACCAAAGAGGATGTCATGTAGTTCTTGACGATGGATTCATTGTGCATCATGATTATCGACGTGCAAGTCAAGTAACTGTTTCTTTGGTATAAGATGAAATGTATTGAATAATTTTATTGTAACTGTAATAAAATGTAATTTTTACTCTTGTAGACACCTTTATGACGCTAGAAGGTCAGTCTTTCCCGATGATCAAGTATTTGGATTTATCAGTCCATCTACCTATATATACGAGAATGACGATAAATCGGGTCAGCTTGAGACTCTCATGAAAAAGAAGACAAAAGATATTATCTGGTCCCTTATCATGAGAGGTTAACTTGTTAATTCAAAGTAGAATTTTATTTTGCAATAAACTTCTAATTATATATAACAAGGCTCATTGGATGCTTGTCGTTGTATATCTCGCGACTAATTCAACATATTGGTTTGATCCGTTGGGGTCGAATAAACCAATAGACTCCATAAAGAAACTTGTAAATATGTAATTCGTTTTAGTCATCGTATTTGTAATTCGTGGATTTTTATTAGTATTATTGAATGAAGGTTTTCAATAACTTGTGCTACTCGGGACAATGAAGATTTACAGAGCATTAGTGACAGGAGAAGAACCCCAAAAAGGGAGTAACATGACATGGAATGAGAGTAAGTTTTTCTCCAATTTTTGTTCATTAAGTTATGAACATATGTTTAGCGAATTTCTATGTTTGTAGTACCGGAAGCAGACTGGAAATATGGAATGTGGTTATTACGTGATGAGATACATGGAGGAAATTCTCGAATTTGCAAGTCAATACTTATCCCTATCCGAGGTAATATAAATCGTTATTCAGTTGTATAGTTATAGTTTCATTATTTAGATATTAATATTCTTACTTGTATTTTGATAGGTCTTCCCAAAAAGTAGTGATCCCTACTCGGAACAGGAGCTCGATGATACTCGCGACCGATGGACTCGTTATTTTATCAGAAACATGTTGATGAACTAAGAGGTTCTCATGTCACTAACATTTTTTTGTAATTTAGTTAACAAGTTCACTTGTATTACAAACATATAATATTATGCCTTCATATAATCGTTTCACTTTTAGAATGAATGTCAAGTGTTTATGTATGAATTAATGTCAAGTGTGTTGAATGATTATGTGTATGATTGTATGCATGTGTTTGTGTATGTATTCTTGTATGTATATGTGAATGAAAGTGTGTATGTATTGTGAACGAATTTGGTGCAGGATGAATGTGTTAGCTATGCAGTGTTTTTGGTGTGGGCCTGTTTTTTTTTTTGTCTAGGTTTAGGAATAGACGTTAGTTGTTTGTATTAGCCGATGTCTATTCGTTTGAAAAAAAGGTATAGACGACCGTTATATGCGATCGACATCTATACCTAAAGAATAGACGTCGGGTAGGAAAGATTACTGACGTTTATATGTTAGGTATAGACGTCGGTTGTATATAACGGCAACGTCTATTCTTTAGGTATAAACGTCGACCTTTACACGACCACGTCTATGTACATACGACGTAAATATAAACGTCGGATCTGGAAATGCTTATATCCGACGTATATTCACTTTTCTACAGTAATGAGGACGTCTCCGTGCGGTCAATATAATCAGGGATAAAACTCTATATGCTAGAGTTTAGGTTTAATACTTCGTCGGTTCATCGTGCTTAACACTACGACAACTATATACGTACCCAATTGGAGTTTCTTAGTAAGGGTTACGAAATTGGAATCAAATCCTTGGAAAAGTCAAATTTCTCTAAATGAAGGAAAGAAAGAAAACATCATGGTGCAAAATTAATTAATTAACACATTACACTTCTAAAACTCTAATTGGAAATAAAAAGCTATTCTGGAACGCTTCTTCACGTCATTCATTTTTTACATGTTTCTGAGTTGCCATGCCAATCTCTCCATTTCTGTCTTGTTACTGGTCACATTATCCAATTAGGACAATTTTGAGCGAGATAACCATCAAATCGGTTTGTTTGAGTACTATATTCGTTATCTTTCGGTCACTTTTTAACATCGTCATTATTTCTTCAGGTGGTTATTATTGGACTTGTCTAAGGTCCTTATAATTTAACATCATTTCTCTTTAGATTTACACCATCAATTGCTTCAGATGGTATTGATTCTTGGTCGGACCACTACATCAATATTTTCATTAACTATGTCAAAACTTTCACAAATCAAACCTCATAAAATAACAAATGTTCCCGCTGCGAAACAAAAAACAAAAAACAAAACAAAATTTGATTGGTTAAAATTCAGACTCAAATTCGACATCCGATTTGATTGAAATTTTACCATAAGATAGATTAGAAGTATGTTTGTCAAACTATATGAAATTTTTTGAGAACAAAACGATGGATGGGTTGATAACTAATATTTTTTTTGATGAAGAGGGGATGTAAGTGTTACCCAAATCATAATTTAAGGTGTATGAGTGTAACGATTCAAAGCTCAACGGGTCAAAATGTTACTCGACCTTGAGGGAACAAACTGTAATTTATCCAAAAAGGAATAATGTGAAGAAGCATGTAAGAATAGCGTCCATTTTCAATTTGTAATTGATAAGTGGTGATAATAAATAAAATGTATACTTCGTATAGACCACTTAAGCATCCCCTTGAACAACAACCATTAATAATTCTAAGAATATAAAATAATTACAATCTAACAAAACAAACGACGTGCACATTCATTTATTTAATTTAAGAAAAAAACATTAATTTCTTTTTTTGAAAGAAGAAGAGTTTATTCAATAACAACAAAAGGAGCTAACGTAAAAACGTAAGCTCCCAAGTAGAACAAACTCACAAAGTAAACAACAAAACATTCCCCATAGCGTTAAGCCGTTAACAATACGACACAGTCACACATAAAAAAACACGGTCTTCGAAAAGAAAAGCATCTCATATCGATATTGGACTCAAGCCAGCTTCTGCCATTTCCACTTACGATGATAACACTTCTCCACTTCAGTTAAATCTGCATTGCCTTCAACTTTTTCATGATTTCCCCTACCTCAGCCCTCCTCGTATCAAACTCTTCAATCTCAGCTTCATCATCTTGCTCCTCCGACCACATTATAACATTGCTCACGGCCTTCGCCATTTTCTCATACTCCTCGTTCCCAGCAACAGGACGAGTCCTCAATTCAGTCCTCACACCATAAGCTAACTTCTGAAGCTTATTCTTAGCCGAAGTCAACTTCCTCCTACGCTCATCTTCAGCCTTGTACCTTATAGCATCTTCAATCATCCTTTCTATATCCTCTTCGTTAAGCGTACGGCGATCATGCCCAATAGTTATTCCAGCCTCCCTTCCCGATTCAATATTTTTTGCCGAAACGGTTAAGATTCCATCGGCGTCGACATTGAAAGAGATTGGAATCTGAGGACCAGTGGATTCCGACTCCTTAACTATACCATTTAGCTCAAACTGTCCCAAGGAGTTGTTGTCACTTGCCATTGCCCTCTCACCTTCAAAGATCTTGACGAGGACAGAGGTTTGCTGAGTCGTAAGGGTGCTAAAAATCTTTTGCTTCTTGGTCGGAATCGGAGTGTTTCTTGGGACCACAACAACCATCACATCTCCTCTGGTGGATACTCCAAGGGATAGAGATGTGACGTCTATAAGTACAAGTTCTTGCACTACTCCACTCAGCATGGCAGCTTTGATTGCAGCACCATTAGCCACCGCCTCATCAGGATTGATGGAGTTTGTTAAAGTTTTATCTTCAAAGAAGTCCAGCAACATTTCTTGCACCTTTGGGATTCTAGTTGAACCACCAACTAAAACAATCTCATCAACGTCTTCTTTATCCATTTTGGCGTCCCTGAGGCATTGCTCCAACGGAATCATGCACTTCGTGAACAACTCGTCGTTCAAGTCCTCGAACTTGGCACGGGCGAGTTTCATATGAAAATCAATCCCGCCGTGGAGAGAATCAATGTCAATAGTCGCAAATGCCTGGAAAGAAAGATTTCTCTTCGCCCTTTCACATGCTCCTCGTAACCTTCTTATAGCTTTTCGATCACTCCTCAGGTCGACCTCGTGTTTCTCTTCGAATTCTTCAACCAAATGGTTGACAAGATTGGTATCAAAGTCTTCGCCACCCAGATGGGTGTCTCCAGCAGTGGCCTTCACCTGAAGGACACCATCTTCCATGACAAGAATGGTAACATCCAATGTACCCCCACCAAGATCAAAGATAAGGACATTCTTCTTCTCATTATCATCGCTCAGCTTCTTCTCAAGTCCATATGCTACCGCAGCAGCCGTGGGCTCGTTGATCATGGCTATGACATCGAGGCCAGCAATTTTAGCAGCATCCTTTGTGGCCTGTCGTTGCGTATTGTTGAAGTAAGCCGGAACAGTGACCACTGCTTTCGTGATGGGGCATCCCAGTTGAAGCTCAGCAATTTCTTTCATTTGTCCTAGCACCATTGAAGAGATCTCCTCTGCAGGAATTAGTTTCTCTTCATCCTTGTAGTTCACAACGATCAACGGTTTGTCTCCGACTCCCGCCACCACCTTGAACGGCCAGTTTTTGATGTCACGTTGCACCATATCATCGCTGAAACTTCTCCCAATCAACCTCTTGGCGTCTTCAAGAAAAACAGGAAAACATATCAAATTAATTTGTTAATGATTGCACAATCTCTGTTACGTTCGCGTTGGAACCTTTGGGAATAACCTTTAATTTAAAGTAATTATAAAATTAACTTTCGTATGGATGCTAATTTTTTCAACCGTCTTGACTTTTGACCACCTTTAAGATAATAAATAATCTATTTCAAATTTATGGTGATACTTAGATCATTATTAATGGCGCCCGATCACTTTTCGGGCGCCCGATTTTCTCTCTAAGTCACATCAGCTTCTCTCTCCGCCACATCAGCTCAAATCCTCAAACCAACTCCTAAATTTTCCTTAACTACACCCAGAAACAACTCAAACGCCCTACATTCTCTTCCATCCACGTCATTTGGGAATCAATTCTAGGTAAAACAAAAAAATGTTATTTTAAAAAATAAATATAAACAAATAAAAAACATTTTTTCATAATTTTTTTTAAAATACTTTTTGAAAACCAAAAAAACCCAAAAACAATATTCAACAAATCCAGTGGCACGTCACCCATTGGATCAGGCGCTCGAAAACTGCCCTCCAATTAAGAGAGGGCATTTTGGATGCCCATTTTGGGCTCCCGAAAAAGAGCACCCGTTAAGGGTGCTCTTAGCCTACTTTACCATAAGATAAAATTTTATGTATAGATTTCAAAAAGCATCACAATTGATGGTATTGTCAATCTTATGTTGCATGTAAAAAGGATAAATATATTTACTCTTTACTCCAAATAAAACTACGTGTACGTGTTCAAAATAATGAAAAATTAGTTCCGTCAACTAATTGAGACTCTGTTGGAAGATCTTTAATTTTGGATATTTAAGATTAGAAATTGAATCTTAAAAATTAATATCATCGAGCAATTAGTCCCATTTTGCTATATATGAGAAATATGCAACAGTCTACAAGAAAGTTGAATGATCGATCATTATCTAAATTCTTGGATTTTGTAGATGTTGTGGACCAATCAAACTTTCATATTAATCCCATTTTTGTGATTTAAAAGATGGATGAAATTAGTGTAGATTAAATAAAAATAAGAAAATGAAACTAACTCTATTTACTTACTATACGTACACACTGTGATCTTCGCGGAGAACAGTCGTGAAGTGGGGAACTACTAGCACATTACAATTGTTTGTATGTGCTCGAAAATGGGAATTATTCGTTTTTTACGAATTTTTTTCCAACCAAGAGAACAAGAGAAAACAGGGAAATAGAAATAAAGTATAAGCGGTTGTGAAGACCACGATAACAAAAACTCACAAACGAAGTATGTCTTTAGTCAAGAGCAACGTTTACGTAGGCGACCGCCTAGGCGTTAGGCGGTCGCCTAGGCGGTCGCCGGTGGCGGTGGTCGCCTGGGCGACCACCGCCTTTCGCCCAGCAGAGCTGGGCGAAATAGGCGATCGCCTAGGCGATCGCCTAGGCGAGAGCCGTTGGAGGCTCCTTTTAATTTTTTTATTATTTTTTTTTTCAAAAATTACAACTTTGCCACTAGCCCCAAATCCTATATAAACCCCTCCAAACCTCTTCATTTTTCACACATCTCTCATTCTCTTCTTCTTCATAATCCTATTCTCATCATCAACCTTCCTAATCATCAAGTTTTGCGATTAAGTCTCCGGTCTGGTGCTTAGTTTTGAAGTTGGAAAGTGAAGTCTCCGATCCGTTTCTTCATTCTTCAACCGTCAAAATCAAGTGCACTCTTTCTAACTTCTCTTTAGAATTAAATTAATTAGTATTTTATTTTCATATTAGTCTAAATTTTATATTAGTCTAGTTTTAAGATATGGCTTACGTACCCGGCACTAGTCTACCTATGCATCACGAGAGTTACGATGACCTAAGACCTACCCGTACAAATGACCCCGGTTGGAATACTGCCCATTACATTAGCGCTAATGATAAAAATTGTATTGTCTGTGAGTTATGTGGTAAGGAAACTAGAGGTGGTATAGCCCGTCACAAACAACATCTTGCACACACACCCGGTAGCAATGCTAGACCTTGTGATAAAGTTCCTGACTCTATTAAACAAGACATAACTGCATACATGATTAGAAACAGTAGGACATTACAAAACGAAAATGTATGTCTTGATGATTATGTAGACCGAGAAAACATAGAATTTGATCTAGAAACCGGGTCGGGTTCCGGTTCTGCTCCGACCCCAACCTCCCGTTCTCGCCCCGTTCCTGGTCGAAAGAGACAAAAACAACGTTTGTGGGCACCATTTTGCGGACGTGGGAAGGACGTGGTTTCCGGCCCCCAACAAACAACCATCGAAAGAACCTTTAGAAAAGAAGATAGGAAAACAATTAATCAAAAATGGGCTAGGTTTTTCAAAAATGGGCTAGGAAGCAGCTTTGGGACATTCTTCTTCACGGAGACGCTTTGCTCGATCCATGTCCACTGCATCTGACCCGCGGTGTTCTACTGCATCTGACGCGCCATTATTAGGTCGTGGCATGGATGATGCCATCGTTCACATCAGTTCTAGAGATCCAGGTGCATCGAGTTCTCAACCACCGATGGACATCGACGAGCAATATGTCCAAACCGACGATGAAGAAACTGAAGAAGATGATGTCTACGTCGACAATCCGAATGAGAACAACTCCGACGACTCTGATGGTGGTGGAGGATATGATATGGTTCCCAGTTGGACATTAGATCAATGTGTCCAATGGAATTAGTTAGTTAGTTTGTAATTCTACTTTCTCTTTTATCTACTATTGTATGAACTCTGAGTTACTTTGTAATCGTACTACTGAGCAATAAATTGTATACCTAAGTGTTTAGGTGGGTAGAGGGGGTGCCTAGTGAGGCCTTGGTCGAGGAACTAGGTGTCTTTTCGAAGCCTAAACATGTATGGTAGTTTTAGAAAATATTTGTGTATTTTTTTCTATTTTTCCCGATTTTTCCTGATTTTTTTATCTATTTTATGAAAATTAATTGAATTTAAAAAAAAAAAAAATTACCGCCCAGCCCTGGGCGGTCGCACAACCGCCTAGGCGATCGCCCAGGCGACCGGACGCCGCCGGCCGCCTAGGCTCGCCTAGGCGGTGCCTGAACGTTGGTCAAGAGAGTAAAACTTAGGCTTTAGATTCACTTAAATCGGTATTTTCATGAAAGTCTTATTCGATATCGGCTTAAAATTGAAGGAGCTGACACGGAAACCGAGTAAAAAATAATTAAGCCCACCCAACTTAATTATTAAAAACTCGTTACGGTGAACATACATACACATACATATATATATAACATAAAGCTTATTTATACATTTATTATTAGATTTCAGTCAAGCTCGATAAAAATAATAATGGGTAATTGTAGCGTACTTTTCTTAACTATCGTCGAGTAACACTTTAACCCCATAAATTTTAAATCGTCATACTTACACCTGCTAAACTTTTATTTTTGTAACAATTAGACCCTTCTTCATTAAAAAAATACTATATTTCAACATATTCAACATTTTTTGTCAATTGTTTTCATATTATTTGGCAAATATACTTATAATATATCATACAATAAAGTTTGAATCAAAACAGAGATCAGATGTTGCTCCAATTTGAAAGTGATTTGTTTAAATTCAGACCTAAATTCGAACCAAATTAATTCGACATCTGATTAAAACTGTAATAAGCCCGCTCAGCTTATTAAAAACTCGCTATGTTGAAGAAAAAAAATCACACACACACATATATCACAATATAAAGCTAATTTATACATTTATTATTATATTTCAGTTAGGCTCGATAAAAATAATAATGGGTAATTATAGTTTACTTTCCTTAACTATTGTCGAGTAACAATTTAACCCCTTAAATTTTAAATCATCATACTTACACCTCCTAAATTTTTATTTTTGTAACACTTAGTCCTCTTCTTCATTAGAAAAATATTATTTTCAACATATTCACCATTTTTTGTCAAATTGTTACCTGTTGTTTGGAAAATATATACTTACAATATATCTTATGGTAAAGTTTGAATCAAAACAGAAGTAAGATGTTGCTCGAATTTGAAAGTGATTTGTTTAAATTCAGACTCAAATTCGAAGCAAATTAATTCGACATCCGATTAAAAACTGTAATAAGCCTGCTTAGCTTATTAAAATCTCGCTATGTTGAACACACACATATAATAGAAAGCTCATATATACACTTATATTAAGGTATGATGACGTTAATTTCTAAAAAACGTGTCAAAACTAATGTATATATTTCATGTCATGCATCCACATATCTTGGTTGAAATTGTTGCAAAATATCTAGTTTTTATTATTCAGCAAATTGGTATGTGATACCATTGTTCAAAGTTCTATTCAAATTTTAGCAAATCGAACCCAAATCCAAATTAAAGCTCGTGAAACATAACAAATTGAACTTGAATATGTGTAAGCTCTATTCAGGTCCGGCTTATTTACACGGTACACCCGAGCCTAACCGGAAAAATGACTTGGGATCTTTGACTTTGGATGAGCAAACACCTCAATCCGATAAATAAGTTCCTCCACCAAAATGAAAAGCCAAACATTACTCCATTAAAAATATATATATTAAAACAAGATAAAAAATATTAAAAACATTTGGAAAATATAAAAAATAAATAAGTTCAAAGTAGAGAAGCTGGTGATTAAAATAAAATGAATGCAACAAAATAAAATTGTGCCAAAACCCGATCCTAAAATGACTTGTGTTGTCAAGATTAGGTGCATCTACCACTGCATCAAAAGTTACCACTTCGTGAAAATGATTTCTTATTTCCTTTTACACCAATCAAGCTGGTCAGCCATGGATTTGTATATCTAGAATCCCACCCTCTTTTTTTTTTATTACGTTGCGTTTGGGTGAATCCAGAAGTCAGTTTCTTAGAATGTGAATCCAGAAGAGTTGTTTGGATGTGCAAAAGATTTCTCGTAGTGGGTAATATTTTGTCAAAGGAGATTCCTAAATTACCCCCAAACTTTGATTAAAAATTCATTAAAAATTCGTTATAAATGTTTTCTTCATTTTTGCTGAAAATATATTTTTTATTTGTTTAGATTTTTTTTAAAAAATCATTTTTTTAACTCATGATTGATCTCCAAATGGAAGGGGGAGGGGGAGGGGGTAAATTAGTCCAAACAAAACCAGAATTCCTAAGGAGCCGAAAAACTTCTCCACCAGAGGACTTCTTTGTCCAAGGCAAATCCTTGCCTCGGGTTCCACACTAGGAGTTGGGCTCCCTGGGTCTGAATAGGCGTTTGGATCACCAGCAACACTGTGCTGGCTCCTTACATGTGTAGACCTGCGATCCAAATGGGGTTTCATCCAATCCAAATGGTTTTTTTAGGGGTGGGTTTTCGTTGTTTTTTTTATGAATTGTGAGATATAAAGGATCTCCGCTATAAATTTTTTGATAATTATTCATTCGATTTTTAGTATTTTTAGAGATATCATAGTGGCAGGACGTAGCTTTAAATTAACATCGACCTACTCTAACCGCACTTGTTAGGGTTAGGTGTGTCTACTTCTACACCAAGAATGACAACATTGTGAGGATGCTTCCTTATACCTATGTACACATCGGACGACCTACCGGCCAGTCAAATAATTGTCTAAAAGCTCAATATGTATTTCTGACGGTTTCACAACATTATATCATAATAATTAATTTATTGTACATAAAATGCAACAAATCCATCATTTTATAGGATTAATCTACGGGCACTAATGCGCCATGGTGCCTTATTACTCTTTATCTTCTATCTTGACCTTTATGAGTTAAAATAAAGAGATTCTTCGTTTTTTATTTTACGTACTCTACTATACCAACTCCATTTGAAATCTCAACCTTCAAAACGTTAGACTGAGATGGCTGAGATTTGATCCCTCTCAAGATAAGATATCTTCCTAAATGAGATTACCTCCTTGACTGCTGCAAAGCTTAAGTTGTAGAGATTACCTCCTTGTGTTAGAACCCAAACCCTAGATTAGAGTTAAACAGGGATTAGAGAAGGATTAGGGTTGGCTTTGCATGGGGTTGTGTGGTTGCATGGGGAAGTGGAGTTGCTGGTGTTTGCATGGGAAGGTGAAGATGCGGGGTTACTGTAGCATCCGAGTTAAATAGGGCTTTTCCTTCATCTTCTTCTTTCTTCTCCTTTCTCATTTCTCCTTCCTCATTTCTTCCTTCCCTTCCTTGCTGGTGCGTGTGGTGGCAAGCAGCTGAGGAGGAGACCGGAGATCGCGCGGCGTGAGGCGTGCGGAGTCGAGCGCGCGGGGAGATCACCGGAGGCGACGTGCGTGAGCGGAGCTCCGGCGTTTCGTCGTCGTGGTTGAGGTATGCCGCTCCTTAGTGTGGTTTGTTTATTACCCTCATGTGAGGGATGCGTTGGTCGAGTCGGGGGAGGTTGGAGACCTCTCCGGCGACGCGTTTCTTCTAAAAACCTCGGCTGGCGCGAGGTTGAAGACGACCAACGGTCGACCGGACCCTTCGGGCGGTCGACCGTTTTAGCACTGTTTGCCCGACTTTAACCTTCACCGGTCGAACGATGCCTTTGGGCGGTCGACCGGTAGTGCATTATCGCTGGTGAGTTGGGATTTTCTACCTGTTATCGGTCGACCGGTCCTTGTTGTGTTCGACCGGAACTTAAGTGTACCTGTTAGTTTGCATGTTTCGTTCGACCGATCGTTTGTTGTTCGACCGATTGTATGTTGCGTTCGACCGATTATATGACTTAGAATAATAGGTTGACCCTGTCTGTTGTCGGTCGACCGAGACCCCTGAGTCGGTCGACCGATAGAGTAGATTTCTATGTTGACCAGACTTCGAATTTTGACCTCGTTCGGTCGACCGGTTTTAGACTTTTGTTCGACCGTTTGGGAATTAGTGTTGCGCAGTGAGTTCCACCGATTCAGACTTTCGGTCGACCGAATTCCTCGTGAAAACGGTCGACCGGTTAGACTATTTCGGTCGACCGAATCTGCTCAGAACTGAATTCCTGGTTCCCTTTTGAACGCCAACTTTGTCCCAGGAAACCCGTGTCCTCGCCTTGTGCGTGAGCCGGGAGGTGACGGTGGGCGCGTGATGCGTGCCTGCCCAGGGACCGCCGTTGGGAAGAGTGTGGGAGTTCGGGACGCGTCACCTCCATGTATGGACCGTGACCTTGAGTTGATTGTTGGCACCTTGTAGTATAGCAGGCCTGAGGGATCACGGATCCCAGTGTTGATGTTGTGCGGGCACGCAACTGGCGTTGGGTGAGGTGACTACCGGCCCACGGGCTTCGGAGGTCGCTGCCCTGCTTTTATAGCGGCGCGGTTGGTGTTCGCGGCTCGAGGAGCCTGATGACCTGGCAGACTTCGGTCTGGCTTGTCCGATGCTGTGCCGGACTGTTGTGATGGACCACCGATGCTGTGCCGGTGATGCCGCCGAGGTTGTGCCGGCGATGGTGATTGTTGAGCCGAGGCTGTTCCGGCTATGTTGTTTTCCTCGGCTGGGCACCTACCGAGATGATGTTGTTATACCTTCCGGGCGACGGCCCCGTTGGTCCCTGTGGCCCCGACCACTGAGATTTACAGATCTGTTTCTATCGGCGCGTAGACGTGACAGAGGCTCCCTGCCGAACCCTTGAGTAGTGTAGCTGCGTGTGGGGGGTGCGATGTTGCGGGCTACTAGACTGCATGTGCCTGCAGTAGGTCTCCTCGGGAGACCCGATGATTGATTGTCGGACTGATGTCCTGTTTTACCCTTCGGGGGAACTGTTTTACTTTCTGTTGATGCCATGACATGCCACTAGTATGATAGGTTCATTATGTGATGCATGCATGTAGGTGAGTTGGCATACGGGGTTTCCTTCTGGAAACTCAGGCATCGTTGTTATATATTTTTCAGGACCGCAGTAGGTCCAGTTGGGTGGTGATCGGCGGGGACGCGCATTTTGGAGTTGGATCCTCTTCTCGGGCCGCTGAGGTCGACATGATTACTTTTTATCCTCTGTTGTCGTTTTGCTGTAATCATGTATCTTTTTGATAAACTCTGATGTATTTTGGTGCACCACTTTTATGATTTATGAGAAGTAACAGTCCCGCCTTTGATTATTGAGTTGATTGTCTTGATTTTTTTTTTTAAATTTCCGCTGTTTCGGGATGTTACAACTTGGTATCAGAGCGGTCGATTCCTATGTGGTTCCCAATGAAATCACCCTTGTAGTAATAGGACTCATGCATTTTATCTTTAGCATGCATACATGGCTGAAGTGGTATTTGTTTCTTCTGTCAGATGGCACCTAGGCGCGTGAGGGGTTCTACACGCGATCGTCCGTCCAGTGACGACACATCTGGTACCCATTGGGACAGGTTGGGTGAGTTTCTGGAGCGTCAGGCAGCTCAGAGCGCCCAGGGCGGAGTGGGAGCTGAGCACGATCGGTTCATGCGTCAGCACCCGCCGACTTTCGATGGCAGGAGGGCCCCAGAGGTCGCAGAGGACTGGATCTTCCGTATGGAGAAGATCTTCCGTGCTATTGGAGTAGCACCTGAGAGGATGGTGGAGCTGGCCACCTATGTGTTTGACGGCGAGGCCGCCAACTGGTGGAGGTCTACGTCCACAGTTCTGTTTGAGGACCGTGTGGATATCAGCTGGGAGGAGTTCTTGGAGGTGTTCCATGAGCAGTACTTCCCCCAACATGTCAGGGATCAGAAGAGAGAGGAGTTCATGTCGCTGGAGCAGAAGGACATGCCACTGACGAGCTACATCAGCAGGTTCAACGCATTGGAGCGTTACTGCCCAGAGATCTGCGTGACCCCAGAGCAGCGGGCGAGGAAGTTCGTGAAGGGACTGAGACAGCCGCTTCGTTCTCGGGTGATCAACAGCATGCCGCGGACCCTTGCAGATGCGGTGAAGCATGCTACGATCATCGAGCAGGACCAGAGGGAGGTAATCAGGAGGCGCGGAAGCCGCCAGTGAGCACCGTTAGCAGGGCAGCTGATCGTGGGGCAAGAAGACCGGGCAAGAGGCCCAGGTTCGATGGAGGAGGAGCACGTCAGTCAGGGGCGTGCACATACTGCGGGAGGTTCCATCCAGGACAGGAATGTCCCCGGCGGACTGGAGCGTGCATGGGTTGTGGTCAGATGGGACACTTTGTCCGTGACTGTCCTCAGAGGCAGGGAGAGCCGAGCAGGAGGCCAGGACCACCAGTAGTAGGCAGAGGCGGAGGCAGTCGGTCAGTGGTTCCACCGGGCCAGAGCAGGAGGACCGGGAGGGTCTTCACTATCCAGGCTGAGGAGGCGAGGGACTCCAACACCGTCGTGGAAGGTACGCTTTCCGTTTCTGGTTCTGTAGCGCGCGTGTTGTTTGATTGTGGCGCCACTCACTCCTTCATTTCGGAGAAGTTTGCTGGCGAGTTGGGTCGGACCCCTGTGCGGCTGACTGATGTTTTGGAGGTCAGCACGCCCATGGGAGAGGTGGGCACTGTGGGGAGCTATTTCCCCGGCACCACAGTTGCTTCGGGAGACCATGATTTTCCGGCAGATCTGGTCTTGTTACCGATGGTGGACTTCGACGTCATACTGGGAATGGACTGGCTGTCACAGTACGACGTGCGAGTCTTTTGCCGTGAGAAGAAGATCCTGATTCCGATGGAGGGCGTGCCAGATGTTCTGATCAGAGGTGCGAGGAGCAGAGGGGGTCGTCTTATTGTGTCTGCGGTTAAGGCACAGAGACTGATTCAGCAGGGATGCAGAGCGTTTGTGGCCACGCTGGTAGTCCCTGACCCTGAGACAAGGAGGCTGGAAGATATAGAGGTAGTGCAGGAATTTCCAGACGTTTTTCCAGCAGAGATTCCAGCGTTACCACCGCACCGAGAGATTGAGTTCAGCATCGAGTTGGTTGCGGGTACGACACCTCAGTCGAAGGCACCTTATCGGATGGCACCTGCTGAGTTGGCAGAGCTGAAGAAGCAGTTGCAGGAGTTGATGGAGTCCGGGTTCATCCGACCGAGTGTTTCTCCATGGGGAGCGCCTGTGCTCTTCGTAAAGAAGAAGGATGGATCGTTGCGGATGTGCATCGACTACAGGATGTTGAATAAGGTTACCGTTCGGAACCGGTACCCTTTGCCCAGGATTGATGATTTGTTCGATCAGTTGCAGACGGCGAAAGTGTTCTCGAAGATCGATCTGCGTTCGGGCTATCATCAGTTGCGGATCAGGAAGGCGGATGTTCAGAAGACAGCCTTCCGGACGCGGTACGGCCACTATGAGTTCTTGGTGATGCCTTTTGGGCTGACGAATGCGCCGGCGGCATTCATGGATCTGATGAATAGGACCTTCCAGCCGTACCTTGACAAATTTGTCGTGGTGTTCGTGGATGACATTTTGGTATACTCGCCTGACAGGGAGCAGCATCGAGAGCACCTGAGGATTGTGCTGGGCATCTTGAGGGAGCAGCAGCTTTATGCCAAGTACAAGAAGTGTGAGTTTTGGTTGGATCAGGTGGCTTTTCTGGGACATATTGTGTCAGCAGATGGGATTTCAGTGGATCCGGCAAAGGTCGAGGCAGTGACTCAGTGGAGAGCCCCGACGAGCGTGACGGAGATCAGGAGTTTTGTTGGACTGGCAGGGTATTACAGACGGTTCATCCAGGATTTCGCCAGACTTGCGTCGCCGCTGACAGCGTTGACGCAGAAGGGCGTCAAGTTCGTTTGGTCCCAGAAGTGCGAGGACAGCTTTCAGGAGCTGAAGAGGCGTCTGACGACAGCGCCGATTCTGACGCTACCGAGTGGCAGTGGAGGCTACGTGATTTACAGTGATGCGTCAGGGATTGGCTTGGGTTGTGTTCTGATGCAGCATGGGAAGGTGGTCGCGTACGCTTCGAGGCAGCTGAAGGTGCACGAGAAGAACTACCCGACTCACGATCTGGAGTTAGCAGCAGTAGTTCACGCGTTGAAGACCTGGCGGCACTATCTGTATGGCGAGCAGTTCGAGGTCTTCACCGATCATCAGAGTCTGAAGTATTTGTTCTCGCAGAAGGAGCTGAATATGAGGCAGCGCAGATGGCTCGAGTTCATTAAGGACTACGACTTCACCATTTCCTATCATCCGGGGAAGGCGAATTCGGTTGCAGATGCGCTGAGCAGGAAGGTGGAGGTTTCTGTCGCGAGTCTGTGCATCCAGGAGTGGAGGCTACTCGAGGCTTTGTCAGAGTGGAGGCCGTTCACAGAGGGCTCAGAGGGAGCAGTGATTGCTGGGCTTCGGGTGGAGCCGCAGACTGTCTCGCGGTTGGTTCAGGCTCAGCAGGGGGATGAGGAGTTAGCTGATCTGCTACAGTTGGCTTCCAGAGATGGATCAGATTTCAGTGTGGGGGTTGATGGTGGTCTGAGGTTCAGGAGTCGGATCTGGGTGCTGAAGGTTGATGGGCTGAGAGATGACATCATGGAGGAGGCACACAGAGTTAGGTACACCATTCATCCGGGGAGCACAAAGATGTATAAGGATCTGCAGCGGAACTTCTGGTGGAAGGGCATGAAGAGGGATATTGCAGAGTTTGTGGAGCGATGCTTGGTCTGCCAGCAGGTGAAGATTGAGCATCAGAGGCCAGCAGGACCGATGCAGTGTATTGAGCTTCCTGAGTGGAAGTGGGAGCACGTGACGATGGATTTTGTCACGGGTTTGCCGAAGACGAGGAGATTCCACGACGCGATTTGGGTGATAGTCGATCGACTGACCAAGTCGGCGCATTTCTTAGCGATCAGGACCACGTTGCCTTTGGAGGGTCTGGCTAGGTTGTACGTGGAGGAGGTAGTCAGGTTACATGGAGTGCCAGTGAGCATCATCTCCGATCGAGATCCTCGTTTCACTTCCAGATTTTGGGGGAGTCTGCAGCAGGCTTTGGGGACGCGTCTGAGATTCAGTACAACGTTTCATCCGCAGACCGATGGTCAGTCAGAGAGGACGATTCAGACCCTGGAGGATATGCTGAGAGCATGCACACTGGATTGGGCAGGGCACTGGGATGAGCACCTGCCGCTGATAGAGTTCGCCTACAACAACAGCTACCACTCGAGTATTGGGATGGCACCGTACGAGGCATTGTACGGGAGGCCTTGCAGATCACCGGTATGCTGGAGTGATGTGGGCGAGAGGCAGTTAGTGGGGCCAGAGATTGTGCAGATGTACTCAGAGAAGGTTGATGTGATCATGAGGAGACTGGCCACAGCTCAGAGCAGGCAGAAGAGTTATGCAGATCGACGCAGACGAGTACTGAGTTTCGAGGTGGGCGACCATGTGTTTCTGAAGATTTCCCCAGCCAGAGGTGTGATGAGGTTTGGGAAGAAGGGGAAGCTCAGTCCGAGATATGTTGGGCCATTTGAGATCCTCGACCGAGTTGGAGAGGTTGCCTACCGGATCGCCTTGCCGCCACAGTTTTCGGGTCTGCATAATGTCTTCCATGTGTCGATGTTGAGGAAGTATGTGGCAGATCCGTCGCACGTTATTGAGATAGCGGTGCCAGAGATTCAGCAGGACTTGTCGCTCGATGAGAGGCCAGTCGAGATTGTTGATCGCATGGATCATCAGCTCAGGAGGAGGACCATTCCAATGGTTAAAGTCAGGTGGCAGCATCACAGCGAGCGCGAGGCCACTTGGGAGATCGAGGAGGATGTCAGAAGGCAGTATCCAGAGCTTTTCGGTGAGTGTTTGCTTGATTTCGGGACGAAATCCTTTTAAGTTGGGAGGATTGTTAGAACCCAAACCCTAGATTAGAGTTAAACAGGGATTAGAGGAGGATTAGGGTTGGCTTTGCATGGGGTTGTGTGGTTGCATGGGGAAGTGGAGTTGCTGGTGTTTGCATGGGAAGGTGAAGAGGCGGGGTTACTGTAGCATCCGAGTTAAATAGGGCTTTTCCTTCATCTTCTTCTTTCTTCTCCTTTCTCATTTCTCCTTCCTCATTTCTTCCTTCCCTTCCTTGCTGGTGCGTGTGGTGGCAAGCAGCTGAGGAGGAGACCGGAGATCGCGCGGCGTGAGGCGTGCGGAGTCGAGCGCGCGGGGAGATCACCGGAGGCGACGTGCGTGAGCGGAGCTCCGGCGTTTCGTCGTCGTGGTTGAGGTATGCCGCTCCTTAGTGTGGTTTGTTTATTACCCTCATGTGAGGGATGCGTTGGTCGAGTCGGGGGAGGTTGGAGACCTCTCCGGCGACGCGTTTCTTCTAAAAACCTCGGCTGGCGCGAGGTTGAAGACGACCAACGGTCGACCGGACCCTTCGGGCGGTCGACCGTTTTAGCACTGTTTGCCCGACTTTAACCTTCACCGGTCGAACGATGCCTTTGGACGGTCGACCGGTAGTGCATTATCGCTGGTGAGTTGGGATTTTCTACCTGTTATCGGTCGACCGGTCCTTGTTGTGTTCGACCGGAACTTAAGTGTACCTGTTAGTTTGCATGTTTCGTTCGACCGATCGTTTGTTGTTCGACCGATTGTATGTTGCGTTCGACCGATTATATGACTTAGAATAATAGGTTGACCCTGTCTGTTGTCGGTCGACCGAGACCCCTGAGTCGGTCGACCGATAGAGTAGATTTCTATGTTGACCAGACTCCGAATTTTGACCTCGTTCGGTCGACCGGTTTTAGACTTTTGTTCGACCGTTTGGGAATTAGTGTTGCGCAGTGAGTTCCACCGATTCAGACTTTCGGTCGACCGAATTCCTCGTGAAAACGGTCGACCGGTTAGACTATTTCGGTCGACCGAATCTGCTCAGAACTGAATTCCTGGTTCCCTTTTGAACGCCAACTTTGTCCCCGGAAACCCGTGTCCTCGCCTTGTGCGTGAGCCGGGAGGTGACGGTGGGCGCGTGATGCGTGCCTGCCCAGGGACCGCCGTTGGGAAGAGTGTGGGAGTTCGGGACGCGTCACCTCCATGTATGGACCGTGACCTTGAGTTGATTGTTGGCACCTTGTAGTATAGCAGGCCTGAGGGATCACGGATCCCAGTGTTGATGTTGTGCGGGCACGCAACTGGCGTTGGGTGAGGTGACTACCGGCCCACGGGCTACGGAGGTCGCTGCCCTGCTTTTATAGCGGCGCGGTTGGTGTTCGCGGCTCGAGGAGCCTGATGACCTGGCAGACTTCGGTCTGGTTTGTCCGATGCTGTGCCGGACTGTTGTGATGGACCACCGATGCTGTGCCGGTGATGCCGCCGAGGTTGTGCCGGCGATGGTGATTGTTGAGCCGAGGCTGTTCCGGCTATGTTGTTTTTCTCGGCTGGGCACCTACCGAGATGATGTTGTTATACCTTCCGGGCGACGGCCCCGTTGGTCCCTGTGGCCCCGACCACTGAGATTTACAGATCTGTTTCTATCGGCGCGTAGACGTGACAGAGGCTCCCTGCCGAACCCTTGAGTAGTGTAGCTGCGTGTGGGGGGTGCGATGTTGCGGGCTACTAGACTGCATGTGCCTGCAGTAGGTCTCCTCGGGAGACCCGATGATTGATTGTCGGACTGATGTCCTGTTTTACCCTTCGGGGGAACTGTTTTACTTTCTGTTGATGTCATGCCATGCCACTAGTATGATAGGTTCATTATGTGATGCATGCATGTAGGTGAGTTGGCATACGGGGTTTCTTTCTGGAAACTCAGGCATCGTTGTTATATATTTTTCAGGACCGCAGTAGGTCCAGTTGGGTGGTGATCGGCGGGGACGCGCATTTTGGAGTTGGATCCTCTTCTCGGGCCGCTGAGGTCGACATGATTACTTTTTATCCTCTGTTGTCGTTTTGCTGTAATCATGTATCTTTTGATAAACTCTGATGTATTTTGGTGCACCACTTTTATGATTTATGAGAAGTAACAGTCCCGCCTTTGATTATTGAGTTGATTGTCTTGATTATTATTTTTTTTAAATTTCCGCTGTTTCGGGATGTTACACCTTGACTCCTGCAAACTTTCACCCGTTTATTAATGCAAGAGATTTTGAAGGATAGAATGTGGTTGCAGACCCAGCAATGAAAGCATTACATTAAAAAAAAGCATTTTATGTTCGATGAGATAAATTGACTCTTTTAAATAAAACATTAACTAGCTCTTACATGTGCACATGAAAAATATTGTACCAAAAACATTCTCAAACGCAGACATTTATTTGCATGACATTTCAGAAAAATGTATGTTTTTCGTAGGAAAAAAAATATACATGCATATGGTGGATTTAGATAAGATGACGAAGAAACATGTACCAAAGACTGTGTTCCATGCGTTGATGGCGACTTGGTTAAAAGCAACATCACCTACAAGCCTCTCGCTCTCGGTGAAGGCCACATACGACGGAGTGATCCGGTTTCCCTGACGGTTGACTATGATCTCCACGCTTCCCCGGCGATACACAGCCACACATGAGTATGTTGTCCCCAAGTCAATTCCAATAGCTGGGGATTCGTCTCCACTTGAGGCCATTTGTGGGGAATAGAACTTAGGAATTAAAGGAATCAAATGGACGAAATCCTCGACACAAGGGTTTGTTATATTTCTTTACACTTGAGGTTGAGGTTCCATATATATAAGTTCCGGAAGACAGGAAGGCTTTTCATGTCACCCATGGCCCTACCACATGACTACCGATCCATAAGAGTTGTTTACCAAAAGTACTCAGGGGACATTTGGATTAGCTTTTAAAAGCTGATTCTTTCTTCGTGTGAAGATGATTCTTCGTATAATGTGTTTGGTCCATTTGATTTTCTCATTTGTTAGATGACTTACCTATGCTTTAGATGGTAAAAACTTCAATGAGTGAAATAATCCAATAAAGCAGATAACCCTTGTTATTTGCAACAGAATGTAAATGTGTAGGTTAAAATTTGAATGTTATTTTGTATTTTGAAGCTTATTATAAATTTTTGGTATTTATAGTGGTTAACATATTAAGAGTAATATTGTTGTTTTTACCTAATTGAAGTAATGTACTTGAAACTTACAAAATAACATTTAAAAAATAATGTCCAATTAATTTTTGATTTACACTATTGGCAATTTTGTAAGCTTTGTTTAGTAAATAAAACAACCAATAAGGATAATATAGTAATATGATATCAAGAATAGATAAAGAATCTGGAGAAGCGGTAAAGAAATAGATTCTGGGAGAGGAAAGAGATGTGAGAGTATGAATCAAGGGAGTAAAATCGATTATGGAAAATCAACTTTTGTAAAATGTGTTTGGATGAGAAAATTTGATTCCTTTATGACATATTATCTAAATCAACTTCAAGAAGCTAATCCAAACATTCTCTCAGAAGTATGCTTCCAATATATGGATCTTGAGTGTAAAGAAGTTTCAAAGTTTAATGTAGCTTGTGGTGGTATTACAAAATCCGAATTGATTATTTTCTAGAGATATGTCAAGAAAATGAAAAGGTACTCAAATTCCTTTTTTTTAAGAAAGAAAAACAATAAATTATTGAACCGTCATCGACAGAATTTCTTACTAAAACGATCTAGAGGGTGGCGGTCAACCTGGACTCGATTGGCGGGTTGGATATCAGATTTGTGGGGTTTATCGGTTGCCATTTTACATTTAACATATAGGGTGTGTTTAGTTTATTGGTAAAAATTAAGAGGATAAAATTTTGAGAGTAATTATTAGGAAAGTATTTTTTAAGGGGTAATAATAATTTCCCTATGTTTGTTATAGGAAATGAAAATTTCATAGAGTAATAATCTCAAAAGTTCAAAAATCTCAATCCGACCCAACCAAATTTGTAAAAAGCCTGTAAATTTTTATTTTTAGTGGTCCTATAATATATATATATATATATATATATATATATATATATATCTGTAAAATATATGTATTAAAAGTGAAAAAAATAAGAAAAAAAATTCTCATAATTTCTAGGGGAAGGGGAAATAAATTATCCCATATGGGAGTAATAACTACCCTCCCCTAATCTTTCCCCTTACGAAAAAATATTTTCTTAAATTTTTACTCCTTTTTACCCTAATCCAAATATACCCTAAAGGACAAAAATTGAATCGACTTCCTTATTGTTTAAACAACAATTAATGAAGCAATGTTGTAATGTTATTCAACTTCAAGGTCTTTACATGTATAGTCAATACGATAAAATAAAATATATATGCTAGAGTCTCGTATGAATGACAAATGTCTGTACATGTCTGATCTCGTATGCATGATGTAGAAATTGTGATTATTTGTTGTATCATACTTAATTTGTGATTACAAATACATGTGATTATATAGTAGATTAGTAATCTAGCCGTTTGAAATGACAACGAGAAACATTTATGATCTTTGGTTGATGAGATGCAATAAGTTGTATGGTAGAGTTCCGAGAGGTGGTATTGATGATGAATTAAGTCTGAGCCTCGAGTTCTTCAACACTCCCCCTCAAGTTGAGTCCGGAAGAGATTGAAGGAACCCAACTTGTGAAGAATGGTATCAAATTGTTTTTGATCCAAGGGTTTGGTGAAGATATCTGCGAGTTGGTTTTTGCTTGTGACGAAGGGGACATCGATTTCTTTAGTCTGAATTTTTTCTCTGATGAAGTGACAGTCAACTTCTATGTGCTTTGTTCGTTCGTGAAACACAGGATTGGTGGCAATGTGACGAGCAGCCTGATTGTCGCAGAACATGTGCATAGGTTCATGATATGGAACCATCATTTCTTTGAGGAGTTGTTTGAGCCAAATCAGCTCACTGGTGGTGGATGCCATGGCACGATATTCTGCTTCAGCGCTTGATCTAGCCACAACGTTTTGTTTCTTGCTTCTCCAAGTGACGAGGTTTCCTCCAACGAAGGTGCAGAACGCAGTGGTAGATTTACGATCGTAACTACCCGCCCAATCTGCATCAGAGTAACCAATGATTGAGTTAGATTGGTTTTGTTTCATCCATATGCCTTGTCCTGGAGTTTTCTTTAAATACCTGAGTATTCTATCAAAGATGTCTAGATGGTGGGTGTGTGGTGCATGCATGAATTGACTTACTGTACTAACTGCATAAGTTATGTCAGGTCTAGTGACGGTTAGATAGATGAGTTTCCCTACTAATTGTTGAAATTGACTTATATCGCTTAATGGTTCCCCATCAGTGGGACCAACTTTTCGGTTGGTCTCGATAGGTGTGTTGGCCGGTTTGGATCCTAATTTTCCTGTTTCTTTAAGTAGATCAAGAGCATACTTTCGTTGAGATAAAAATAGGCCCTTTTTTGAGTAAGCAATTTCAATGTCCAAAAAATATTTCATGAATCCTAGATCCTTGATGTCAAATTTGTTTTTTAGATATGACTTAACCCTATTAATTTCTTTGTCATTATTTCCGGTGATTATAATGTCGTCTACATAAACTAAGACAATTATGGTAATATTGTGATCATGTTTGATGAACATAGAAGCATCGGCAGAACATTTTGAGAAACCAAATTGACTAAGAGATAGACTGAGTTTTGCATACCAGGCTCGGGGTGATTGCTTTAATCCGTAGATTGATTTGTGAAGTTTGCAAACCTGAGTGGTGTTATAACCTGGAGGAGGAGTCATGTAGACATCTTCTTCTAAGGCTCCTTGTAAGAAGGCATTTCAGACGTCCATCTGGAAGAGATTCCATCCATAGTTGACTGCTATAGATAGGAGAACACGGACAGTATTCATTTTTGCAACAGGGGCAAAAGTTTCTTGGTAATCGATGCCATATCTTTGAGTGTATCCTTTGGCTACTAATCTAGCTTTATATTGCTCTATTGATCCGTTGCTATTATATTTGATTTTATAAATCCATTTACAGCCTACGGGTTTGGTTTCGGGTTTTGGGCTGACCATGGTCCAAGTTTGATTTTTTTCTAAGGCTTCTAGTTCTTCTTTCATTGCTCTCGTCCAATTAGGGTTGCTAAGGGCTTCTTGGTAGGAGGTTGGCTCTTTAGCCTGTTCAAGGGATTCTAGGAATGTTCGGTGGGAATTTGCTATGGCTTTGTAGGAGACGTAGTTTTGAATTGGGTATGTAACATTATAAGTGACAAAGTCTTGAAGGTGAGATGGGGGACGCGTTGGTCTTGTAGATCTTCTTGTGGGGGGCTACTTCGTGAGCTGGTTCTGTGTGGTGCTCTTCTTGTCCCTCCGGAGTGTTGTTTTCTCCCCCTCCTTGAGGACCGTTTTCTCCCCCTCCTTGAGGAATAGGATTGCCTTCAAGGAGAGAGAACTCGTTTGGATGTAAGTCGACGGATGGAAGTGAGCCAGTTGACCCTGCAGTAGTGGTAGTCATAGATTCGAAGTATGATTCTTTTTCAGAGAATGAAACGTCCCTGGAAATGTAGAGTTTGCAATTCGTAGGTTCATAGCATTTGTATCCTTTTTTGTGACTAGAGTACCCAAAAAAAAACAGTTTTGACTGAGTGAGAGTCAAATTTATCTATCCGTCTTTTATGAACGTAACACACACAACCAAAAACTTTGAGGTGATCAACGCCCATCTCCCTATTATTTAGAATCCCCAAGGGTTGTTTGTGGTCTAGAATGGGGCTAGGTAGACGGTTGATAAGATAAACAGCGGTTAAGATGGCTTCAGACCAAAAAATTGTGGGAACTTTGGTCTGAAAGAGCAGGGATCTGGTGACATCTAGAAGATGTCGGTTTTTCCTTTCAGAGACACCGTTCTGTTCTGGGGTATTAATACAGGTGGTTTGGTGATGAATACCTCTTTCTTTTAAGAAGGTTTGAAACAGGGAGCTAGTGTATTCAGCGCCGTTATCTGACCTAAAAGTCTTAATTTTTGTGTCATACATGTTTTCAACAAAAACAACATATTCTCAAAAAATAGAGAAAACTTCAGATTTGGATTTAAGCAGATATAACCAAGTAGTGCGAGAAAAATCATCAATAAAAGTGATAAAGTATTTAAAACCGTTATATGACTCTATGGGAGCTGGTCCCCAAATGTCAGAATGGACCAGTTCCAATGGTTTCCTAGTCTTAGTGGTGGAAGAATAAAAAGGTAATCTAGTTTGTTTTGCAAGGCGACAAGTCTCACAACATAATTCCATGTTTGGTATGATGCTAGGAAATAATTTTTTCAAAACAGGAAAAGACGGATGTCCCAAACGTTTATGTAGAAGGTCGGGTGTATAACGGGATGCGTTATTTGCATGGAAAGTAAAGTCCGTTTTTTCTAGTATGTAAAGGCCATTGACGAGAGTGCCTCTACCAATCATCTTCCCTGATATACGATCCTGAAACAACACATCAGAAGGTGAGAAAATAGCATTACAATTAAAGTTTTTCGTTATCCTTGCAATAGATAGAAGGTTAGATGTAAACTCGGGAACATATAATATATTTTCGGATGTGTTATTTAGGATTGTAGATTGTCCTAGACCTCCAATTTTTACTCGGTTTCCATTTGCTACAGTAACGAACTTGTTTATGTTTGGGTTATTTTGAATATTGCATATAAGCTCCTTGTTTCCGGTCATATGATCAGTTGCACCAGTGTCTAAAATCCATGAATTAGAGGTAAAAGTATGGTTGCAAGAGATGTGAGTTGAAATAATACCTGACCCATTACCTTGCGGCGTCTGATTTTGACCGGATTTATTTAGTAGACAGTTGAGTTGGGCCAGCACATGACCCAATTCTGGGTGCATAGATTCAGGCCCAAGGTTGTTTGAGGAGTGAAGCCCATGATGTGCTGGACTGGGCCCGTAACTAGCAGACCAGAGCCCACCTCTGTCTCGCGGATCAAGACCCGACCCGAACACTGAGTCCGATTTGTTGGTAAGCGGAGGATCCGCGAAATCAGAGGATAAATATCCTCGACTCCCGGATCCAGACCCGGATGTCCATTTTGTTTTGTCGCCTCCGTTGTTAGGGTTTTGCGGGGTGACGTTTGGTCTGCCGCCGGGGTTAGGGTTTCCTCTGCTGTCGCCCCCTCTTTCTCCGGTTCCATCCTTTGGTGGTCGGAGGTGCGGGTAGAGGAACCAGCACCGGTCGCGACTGTGTCCCTTTTTCTTGCAGTTGTCACAGTGCTCGTCTTTGTGTTTTCCGAAGTGTCCTTTTCCTTTCTGGTTTTGATGTTGTACTGTGACGAAAGCTTGGTTTTCTCTGTTGTTTTCTTTGGTGTTTTGTGGCATAGCATGTCTCCGAGATTCCTCTCGTTGAATCATTGCGATGATCTGAGTGAGGGGCGGAAGCTCTGATGATAGTAAGATCTGAGATTTTAGGGGCTCGTAGCTAGGATCGAGACCTACCAGGAACTGGTAGACTCGGTTCTGCTCGTCCCTTTCTTTGATGATTATAGGGTCGTTGCTCGGTGGTTCATACACACCGAGCTCGTCCCATCGGCTTTTAAGAGTACCGAGATACTCGGTAACCGATCTGGACCCTTGTTTGGTTTGCGCAAGTTCTTGTTTAATTTTGAAAATGTGAGCGAAGTTCTGTTGCTTACCATACAGAGTGTGGATGGAGTCCCACAGCTCTTTGGCCGAGTCGGAGTAGAGGAATAGCTCCGCGATCTGAGGTTGAATGGAGTTCAATACCCAGGTCATCACCAGATGATCGGAGGTTTGCCATTCCTCAATTTTTTCGTTGTCGGTGTCTGGTTTTGGTGTGCGACCCGAGATATGGCCAAGTTTCCCTTTGCCGCTGAGTGATAACGAGACCGACCGAGCCCAGGGCAGATAATTTGCCCTGGTGAGGAGTTGGGTGGTGAGTCGTTGTGGCGTGGATCCTTCTGAAGTCATGGCGAGCTTTTTCTGAGGTTAGAAACCCGATGATGTTTTTTTTTTGGATTTGGATGATTCTGATGGGAACAAAACACAGGGTCTGAGGTCAGATGACCGGTGATGGGTTTTTTTGGATTTTTGTATGAGGGAAGCTTGGTTTTGGGTTTTCTTTTTTGTGGAAGGAGTCTATGAGGAAAGGAGGAAGACAGAGGAGGTGAACAGAAGTTCGCCTCCGATGATGATCCTCCTAGATCTGAGATCGTTGCTCTGATACCATGTAGAAATTGTGATTATTTGTTGTATCATACTTAATTTGTGATTACAAATACATGTGATTATATAGTAGATTAGTAATCTAGCCGTTTGAAATGGCAACAGGAAACATTTATGATCTTTGGTTGATGAGATGCAATAAGTTGTATGGTAGAGTTCCGAGAGGTGGTATTGATGATGAATTAAGTCTGAGCCTCGAGTTCTTCAACACATGACAAATATCTGTACATGTCTGATCATGGTTGACAGTGTGACAAAATACTTAATTTAGATTGATAATTGAGTTAAAGAACTCAAATTAAATCCTTCAAAAGTTAACTCTAAGTTCAGACAAAAAGATGAAAAAATAATTGATAAAATTTTGTTTTCCATAAATGATTTTTTACACAATAATAAGTTATATGTCAATAATTAATAATACTTTTAGAGAGTTTCTTACGCTCATTTAAACCACTGCTTGCTCAATCTGCACAAAAGATGGGAATTAATGTAAATATTTAATGTTGATTTTACAAGTTATGTTTTTGCATCAAAATAGAATTTATTTATTTATTTATTTTTAGATTAATGAAAAACATATAAAACATGTTTAAGAAATTTGAATTGTATTACCCATCATTTAAGCAACAATGAGGAAATCTTTTATAGTTATTCAACTTTAAAGTTTTTAGGTGTGTAGTGAATATAATACGAAGTAAACTGTATGTACGTACTTGAATCTCGAATAAAGGCTTGATCGTGCTTGACAATAGGACAAATACTTAATCAGGAAATTCGAATAAAATCCTTAAAATAGTCTAATTTCTCTAAGTTAAAGAAAGAAACAAAATATTTCATATAATTCATTTACCATAGAAAAAAAATCTAAAATAATAATGTGTTTTCTGTTAAAAATTAAAAATACTTTCAAATATTTCTTTACATCTCGCTAAATTCACCATTTGGTTAATGGTAACAAAAGATATAAATGTCGTATTTAAAGTTGATATATGTACTGGTGGTGTTACATCAAAAACATAAGTTATTTATTTTAATTAAGATTGATGAAAGAGATGTAAAAGATATAAACAAAAAAACATGCTGATAAATTTGAATAGACAACAACGACGTCAATCTTTTGATGTCTTTGAACTTCAAAATCTTTAGAAAACAAACTATATGTCCTACAATCATGAATAAATATTTCATCGTGCTTACCACTATCACAATTTCTTAATTCGGATTAATAATTGAGTTGACAAATTGGAATCAAATCAAATCTTTGAAAAAAAACATTAGATAAAAAATTTATTTATTTTAATTGAAGTTGACGAATGTGATACGTAAAGTATGACTAGAATACATTCTAATAAATTGGAATTTATTCAACTATTAGCTAAGGGTTAATTGCATTTTCTCTCTTGTCATTTTACTCATTGATATTTTGCAATCCCATCCTTTAAAATGTTACAGTTTGCCCTCCCTCTCGTTTTGGTTAAGGTGGTAAATGAGGCAGGTTTAACCAGTGCCCCATACCAAAAAGTAATTTATTAGAATGTATGCTACTTACCTTAACTTAGAGAATTTGAACTTTTAAAGAATTTAGTTCGAATTCTTTAACTCAATTATACATATGAATTATGTATATGTCATAATGTCAACCGTCAAGCATGATCAAACATTTATACGAGATACTAGAACATATAGTTTGCTTTATCATATTGACTATACATGTCAAGACTTTGAAGTTGAATAACATTACTAGATTGACCTCATTGTTCTATATTTTTTATATCTCTTCCATCAATCTCAACAAGAGCAAATAATTTTGTTTCGATGCAACAAGTTCACTAACCATATACTTTTGAATATCGACCTTGCTATCTTTAATTTTGTGTGCATAGACAAAGCCGATGATAATGAAATGTAACAAAGTAATTAATAGTACTTTTTGTTTTAACATAAAACTCATTATCCGTCTATAAGTTTTCGAGGGTAATCAACATTTTATTAAATTTTTGTGTCTACCCTTTTAACTCAGAGAAACTTGTACTTTTTCAAAAATTAGATTCCAGTTATTTCACTTAATTATCAAAGTATTAAGTAATTGTATAGTATTGAACTGTAACATCCTGAAACAACCGAAAAATTTAAAATTTTAAACAAATGATCACCAATATCAAAACCGTCAAGAGTGGGGACATTACTCAAACAAATACCCAAATATACGGTGCACCATTACACAAGAGTTTTCAAAAGGTATGATTACATCCAAGTACGCGATATATAAAATACAAGTGATCATACAATCTAGGAAACAACTGCAATGAGGATTCAATCCCAAAATGCCATTGTCCTCGGTCGCCACCCGCTAGAACCTACCGCGATCCTGTCCTGAAATGCAAACATAATAACAATGCCTGAGTTTCCATAAGGAAATCCCGTATACCAAGTCCACCAATATGCATGTGGAACTACAGTACTATGAACCTATCATACTAGTGATCATGACATACAAAAATGCAAACATAAAGCTTCTCTCTTCAGGGTACCAAAGGACGTCCGTCCTTCCAACAACAATAACGGGTTTCCCAGGAAAACTTACTGCAGACACACGTAGTCTTACGAAAAGTACTCGACACCCCCCCCACTCGCAACTAAACTAATCATGAGGGTTCGGTGAGGATCGTGCGTACTTACGCGTGAACATAGATACAGATCTAATCTCTAGGCGCTCACACAAGTTCTATTCCTGGTAATGCTCACACAAGCTGTACTCGTGGAAATGCTCACACAAGCTGTCATCAGGGGTCGCTCACACAACCTGTACTACCCTAGGGGTCGTTCACACAAGCTGTACTACCCACTCTGCCGGCCAATGCCCGGGCAGGCCTCCCGCTCCATAAGCCGAGTACCATGCAATGCATCAGGGTCCATAATCCCACAAACTACAAAATGATGCTAACTCATTTCTCTGACGAGCAGACACCAACTCCGCCGCTATAAAAGAAGGGCAGCGGTCTCTGTCGCCGTCCAGGCCGATAGTCACTTCACCCAATGGAATTACGTGACCACTCAAAGCATTGGAATCCGTGATCCCACAAGCTACTACATAGGGTGGGTCAATGCAAATGAAATGAGTGCCACAAGCACGAACATCAAGTAATCACTCTTTTTCACCTAGCGGTCCCAAGGCAGGCGCGATACCGCACCCATTGTCACCTCTGGGCACACGCACGAAGCAAGGACATGGGTTTCCGTGGGCAAAGTTGACACTCAACAAGGGCAGGAACCAATGGTGACACTTGCAACCAAATCTAGCAGTTCTGCCAAGCAATCCGTCTACAAACTCTGTCCAGAACTCCATTCAAAAAGTCTGTCCAAAACTCGTCCAGAAACCTTGTCCAGAAAGTCTGTCCAGAATTTGTCTAGAAATCTGTCCAGAAAATCTATCAAGAACACGTCCAGAAACTCTGTCCAGAACTCGTCTAGAAGGTCTGTCAAGAACACGTCCAATAATCCACGTCCACGCAGTCCAGCGTACATGAAGTCCAGCAGTCCACTTTCAACAATCTAGCCGTCACTACTACAAAAAAGGGAATACACGTCGGATGTACGGGGGTATATACGTCGGATATAAGCACTCCCAGATCCGACGTCTATGTGTGCGTCGTCTATACATAGACGTCGGACATGATATATCCGACGTCTATTCCTAAAGAATAGACGTCGGTTGTATGTAGAAGCCGACGTCTATACTTAAAGACTAGACGTCGGCCTTTATTTTTGACCGACGTCTATTCTTTAAGTATAGACGTCGGTGAAATAACAGCCGACGTCTATTCCTAAAGAATAGACATCAGATTATACATAAAGCCGACGTCTATTACTTTCTTCAGAGGAATAAACGTCGACCAATACAAACATCCGACGTCTATTCCTAAACCTGGAAAAATAAAATAAATAGCATCCTGCAAACTTGTATTTAGTCATCGTATTCGTGTACATACAACTTGCACCAAATTCGTTCACATATGCTGACACTTTCATCCACATGTACATATAAGCACAAACACACAAGCATACATGCACAAACACAAACATACAACCATAAATGCACAAACACAAACATACAAGCATACACAATTGACATTCAACACACTTGCAATTAATTCATAAACAAGCACATCGGTCGCGAGTTTCATCGAGCTCCTGTTGCGAGAAAGGATCACTACTTTTTGGGAAGACCTATCAAAAAAATACAAGTGTGTTGAATGTTAATAACTAAATATTGAAACTACAACTATACAATTGAATAATGATTTACATTACCTCGGATAGGCATACGTCTTGAGTTGCCAATTCGAGGATTTCCTCCATGTATCTCATCACATAGTAACCACATTCCGTATTTCCAACCTACTTCCGGTACTACAAACATAGAAATTTGCTAAATTTATGTTCCTAACTTAATTAACAAAAAATAGAGAGAACGTACTCTCATTCCATGCCATGTTATTCCTGCTTTTGTGGTTGTTCTTCTGCCACCTAAAGCTCTGTAAACCTTAACTGCTCTGAGTAGCACAAGTTAAAATTTCATTCAATAATACTAATAAAAATCCACGAATTACTTTTCCCACGACTAAAACGAACTTACAAATTTAGAAGTTTCTTTATTGAGTCTCTTGGTTTATTCGACCCCAACAGATCAAAGCAATATGCCAAATTAGTCGTGGGGCATACAACGACAAGCATCCAATGAGCCCTGTTATATATATAATTAGAAGCTTATTACAAAATAAAATTTCACTTTGAATTACAAAGTTTACCTCTCACGATAAGGGAGCAGATAATATCTTTTGTCTTCTTCTTTAAAGAATGTCCCAAGCTGACCCGATTTATCGTCATTCCCGTATATATATGTAGATGGACTGATAAATCCAAATACTTGATCGTTGGGAAAGACTGACCTTCTGGCGTCATAAAAATGTCTACAAGTATAAAATTATACTTTATTACAGTTTCGATAAAATTATTCAATACCTTTCATTGTATATAAAAATACTTACTTTACTTGCACGTCGATAATCATGATACACAACGAATCCATCGCCAAGAACTGCATAATATCCTCTTTGGTGACGTACAAAGCGGGAGGCAACCCTTTATCCCCCTCCAACTCCCAGGTACTTAAGGATTGTGCTTCCCTACCTACCATACATTGATACAACATTTTGCACCTACTTGGAAGCGAATTAATATTGATCGGAGATTGGTTGTTTGACCCTTTGCTCCGGGGGCTTGACACATTACAGATATATATACAACCATTAAAATACAATTGTTAACAAATTTTAAGTTTAAAGTCTTTCAAAGTTAAACTATACCTCATGTTTGTCGTTTAGCTCTACTAAATAACTAGGCAACCGCACGAACCCACCGATAGCATCGCCGAAAGTAACAATCTCTTCTTCCGAAAATGGCACAAAAGCACCAGCATCTAAGCAACTCTCAACTGCAACCTTCACTTCTCCCTCTCCTACCTCTATGAAGTGGTGTCTGGAGATGTTATAAACTTTCTCGTGTCCCACCAATCTTCGATCAGGGTCTTCGACACATAAAGCACATGTAGATCCATCTGCGAACTTTCCAAACAAGGGACCGCCGACGAGGGTCATTTCTCGAGAATGAGACACGAAATCTTATTGTCGATCGGGGTGGAACACTGGCGGCACTGGAGGATTAGTCTCCGAGGAAGAACCGGTCTTACGACGGGTAGGAGAAGTAGGCAAATCACGATCCAATCTCTCCAAAACAAGTTGCAATGTATTCTTCAAATCTGTGATCTCTTGCTGGCATTTGGTATGCCCAGTCGACATAGTAGACCGTTGAGTCTTTCCAAAATATTGTTGAAGTCCAACTCTACTCCCAACCCGCACACGACCGGGGTGTTCGTCTTTTCCCAAGGCCTCACGTAGAATATCATTCTGACCATCGGAAGAAAATTCTCCTTGAGATTCTCTCAACTTCAGAGAGTCCTAAGTTTAAAACAATATTTACTAACAATTGAAAAATATAAAATTAATGATTCTGAATTAATAACATATATATAAGTGATGCAACTTACTATCTTCGAGCCGATCGCTTGCGACTCGTTTGTGACGTACTCCCCTCCAGGGTTTACTCTCGCTCTCTTCCAAGAATCACAACGATCTACGGGAGAAGGAGGAGATAAGTTACTTGCTTGCACCTCACTCATACCGGAGTCAATTGCCTCTTGTTTCTTCAGAGCAATTTTTTCAGCCATCATTTGTGCTTCTAACTTTTGATACCCCGCTCGAGACATACGATGTGTAAACTTGTTAGAAGATCTAATCTTTTGGTTTTTGGCTCGGATGGCCTAAAATAAAGTCTATTAGATTGTCACTAAAAACAATAACTAAAAAGTTTGTTTTGAAACTCAATTACTATATTCTAAATTAAACTTAGTTACCTCAAACTCCGGGCTATCTCTGGATTTTCTGAATAGCTCCCATTGATTCAGAGTGATAAAGTTATAGACATCGCATGGATTTCTATCGTGGTAGTCTCCGAATATGTACTTGTTCATTAAATTTGTTTTGAAATCCCTCCAACGAACTGACATGTATGTCATCCACTTTTTCTTCAATTTGTCAGTGGATTGGAATTCAAAAGATTCCTACAACACGTTAACTTTATATATATCAAAATTTCGACTAACACTATAGAAATCTATAATGGAATCATTACCTGCACGTTATCCCATATTGTGTCCTTCAACTTCTCATCTACATCGGCCCAACTCGAGAAACAAATGTCAACATTGGCCCTCACTAAGCTACCCAGAAAACTTTTCCAATTATCAGACAGCATGCCTATCGGCTCAAGACGGTCATCAAACTGGATTGGAACTCTACCATCTCTATTTCTTCTCCCCACGAATTCTTTCATGAGACAAGGACCTCGTGAACTGTATGTCTTCGAGCCTTCAGACTCTGAGGGAGTGAGTTTCTTTTTCGGAGCCATGAAACTATAAAAGATAAACTCAATGCATTAAATAAGGTCAAGACATTAAATGTCTATTACAATGTGTTACAACAGAAAATTTGCACCTTCACTGTTTTTTTTCCTTAATGTATTTTCAATCCATATACCTTCACCCTGGTCATCTCTAAACATACAAGTCTCAACATTTATTTCTTCATCTACTTAGTTCAACTCAGGTGCTTGCTTAGAGAAAGGTGGTGTCTCTTCATACTCGATCAGACTATCATCTGATACAATTTTTTTCTTCTCATGGATCAGCCACATAGATGTTGGATTTCGTGCCCTATTATATGTATATATTTTTCGAAATTTTATAAACATACAGGATCAAAACATTCATATTTTCTTCGATTTTCATATAGACATGCATTTCTTTGTCCTAATTATTTAACATGCATTAGAACAAACAAACAATTGCAAAGAGAATCATACCTAGAGGTTCTCTAAAACCTCTTGAAGATCTGGAGTCGCGTTGCCGTTCGAATCGCCCGGTGGATTGCATCCGAGTGTTCACCAAACTCTAAACAAGGTTGGAGAGAAAGGAGCTAGCCAATCAATCTCCAAACGGGTTTAGAATCTAGCTAATAACCCCCTTTTTCTTTCCTGAGATTTTACTCTCCAAAAACTCAAATTAACTAAGGAATTGCGGATAGATTAATTGGGGTGGTTAGAGAGAGAGAGAATTTTGCATACACTTATTTTTAATGAAGGAAATTAGGCCTATTTATAGGCTCCTTTAATTTCCACATCATGGGCCATGCATTGACCCATTCTTCCATGTTTTTCTCTCTTAAGACCAATTCCCAATATTAAATTTATTAATCCACATCCAAATATAATCATAATTGACCAAGTCAAAACCATGATCAATAATTCCTTAATTAATTTGCATTTATCGAATTTTGGATTAATTCCCAACAAAATTCGTTTTTTTTTGTTTTAGGAAATTTAATTAATTTGCCTTTATCGAATTTTGGTTTAATTCCCAACAAAATTCGTATTTGGGGTTTTAGCAAATTTAATTAACTAATTTGCCTTATCGAATTTTGGATTAATTCCCAACAAAATTCGATCTTTGGGGTTATAGCTAATTTATATATCCTATGCAATATATCATCATATGTAATATCAAACAATCACACCCCATGATATATTTACATCTCATATATAAATTCATGATTCTAAATATGTCATTTTCATGACATAATGATTTTATTCATTCACCACATGTATACGAAACTCGATATATCATATGAACATAAAATCACCTTCTTGTTTCCCAGTTTTATGGTGTGACCTATGGGAGGATCTAAGCTAAATTGGCAGTGATATTAATAGCTTAACATCACAAACTATAAGCGGTATCTAGCTACACATTATAGTTCCCAATTAGCTAGATGTCTTAATTCAGCTCGAACCAAAACCCGATCCAATTAGTGATGGAGTGCACCACTTGTGTCCGTCCCTTGCCTCATGATATTAAGAATACACACAAAGTAGTATTGTGTCACCTTTGTATTAGTATTCATTTCTTGATCTCTTTAAGCTAGTTATAAATATGTGACTTAACTCAAATCACATTGTGCACATTATAACTTTGCTTTATCAAGGGGCCCACTAATATCATCACTCAATTAAGAGGGGGCAATGATAGTCTTTTGACTAACTATCTTCTCCAACAAAAGTTGTACTTAACCAACCAATGCCTTTACACTACACGTATCGATAGTTCAAGACACTGATCTAATTAAGTATTCCTTAAGTGATTAGATATAAGTCTCATATCAAAGGACCAAAGACACAGTAAAATATTAATGACACAGAAACACATTCCTATAATATTTTACTTGTTAGGTCAATTCGGTATACAAAAGTACTATTTTCCTCTTTTGTGTACCCGTGTTGTCACTCACTTGTAGAGCTACAATGATCTATGACCAACACGACAATCTTAACCCGGTAATTAATGTCCCATGTTAATTACCATGATTGCGAATATCTTTTGTTTTATGTAAACCAATATCTTTTAGAGCTCTACGGTTAAGGACCAAGAGCCTCTTCCTTAACACTTCTAAAAGACGAATAACATAAACAAGGAACAAAAAGATTTCTCATTCAATTGATAATAATTGACATTTAAAAGTAAAACTTTTAGAACACATTCCCTTCAATAGAAGACTTGTTTCGCTTGGGAAGCGAGAATAAAAGGTTCTCCTTCATACCTTTTTTTTGAAAAATCAATTAAAGTGAACCCATAGTCATCCACTCGAACTCCACTTTTATTATCAGCCCACTTTCATCTAAATACAAGTACTTTGAATTTAACAAAGTCTAACTCTTCAACAATACTAGAATCTGGTCTTTGACAATTTTTGCAATAACCTTTCAACACTTTCATATAACGCTCGAAAGAATACATTCACCTTAAAAAAACTGGTCCACACAATTTAACTTCTCTAACCAAATGAATAACAAGATGAATCATAATGTTGAAAAAAGCAGGGGAAAAACATCTCCAACTGACATAATGTCACCACAATTTCATTCTGTAACTTATCTAATTGCACGAGATCGACTACTTTACTGCAAATCTTATTGAAAAAGGAACACAACTTTATTATTGCATGCCTAACATCTTTCGGTAATATGGATCTCAGTGCTACAGGTAACAACTGCTGCATTAAAGTGTGACAATCGTGAGACTTCATCCCCACAAGTTTCAAATCCTTCATAACAAAAAGACTACTGATATTTGAAGAATAACCTTGTGGGATCCTTACATCGTGCAAACATTGACAGAGAATTCTTTTCTCCTTTCTAGACAATGTATAACTATCTGGAGGTAAGTAATTCCGATCTCATTTCTTCTCTGGTGCCAACATTGCTCGTATACCAATATCAACAAGATAAAGTCTTGCATTATATCCATCTTTGGTTTTTCAAGGTATGTTCAATAGAGTGCCAACAAGACTATCACAAACGTTTTTCTCTACGTGCATCACATCAATACAATGTATAACTTCTAAAGTTTTCCAGTAAGGGAGATCAAAAAATATGAATATTTTTTTCCAACTACTTTTGTCGTTTGCTCGTTTGTACGGTTTTCCAAATTCACATTCAATGTTCATTACACGTTCGTACACATTTTCGACGCTGATTTCAACTGACGGATTCTGAAACTCTTGTTTTCCGTTAAATGCTTTCTTCAACCTACGATAAGGATGAGAGTTCGAAAAAAATCTCTGATGACCAAGATAGACAATCTTAGAATCATTAACTAGTTGCAAAGAGCATGTATTTTCTTCGCAAATTGGACAAGCTTATGACCTTTGACTGAATATCCAGAAAGATTACCATAAGCTGGAAAGTCATTAATCGTGCAAAATATCATTGCCCGCATTACGAACAACTCCTGACGATAAGAATCAAAACTAACTCTCCGTCATGCCACAATCTCTGTAGGTCATCAATTAAAGGTCCTAAATACACATCGATGTCGTTTCCAGGTTGTTTCGGACCAGAAATCATTAAGGACAACATGATATATTTGCGTTTCATGCATAACCACGGGGGCAGATTGTATATTACAAGTAGAACAGACCAAGAACTGTGAATGCTACTCAAACTACCGAACGGATTCATTCCGTCAGTACAGAGTCCAAGTCGTACATTCCTGGATTTTTCACCAAATACAGGAAAGTCGAAATCTATTTTTTTCCACTGAGGTGAATCTGCAGGGTGACGTAGCAACTGATCATTTGGTTTCTCACGATCAGCATGCCATGTCATGTTCTTGGAATCCTCCTTACCCGCAAACAAAAGTTTAAGCCTTGGTATTATCGGAAGATACCACAAAATCTTAGCAGGAGGTCCTTTGTTTTTCATCTCATCAGCCTCTTCATTATGGTTTGGTCCACTATGTTTCATTTTGTGTCTTGAAACATTACACCTGAGACAGGAATGTAAGTTTTCAAACTAACCCCTATACAATATACAATCATTCAGGCATGCGTGTATCTTCCTATATTCCATTCCCATAGGACACAACACTTTCTTAGCATCATAAGTTCTATCTGGCAACTCATTATCATCTGGAAGCATATCTTTCAATAACTTCAACATTGATGTGAAACTGACATCGGACCAACCATTTCCATCTTTTAAATTGTACAACTTCAACACCGCTGACAATCTAGTGAATTTGGTACAATTCTTATACAACGGCTTCTCATTGTCACTCAACAAATTACCAAGTAAATCGGGGTTGGACGAAAACTTTTCAGCCATATCCTGAACCATTTCCTCTAAGTGATCTTCCACACTAACGTCTTCCCCATCAGTCTTAGAACGACTAAATGATTCATTTTCGTCGTGCCATATCCACCGTTTGTAATTTGGGTTGAAACATTTCTCAAACAAATGATCTTTCATTTTCCGAAAAGTCAGCACTGACATATTATGACACTTATTGCACGGACAATATGTCATGTCGATGTCTTTCATTTTCTTGGAATGTTTTTTGCAACCTCTAAGAACATATTCACTCTGTTCTCATACTCATCACTCAATCTGTTTGAAAAAATCCACTCTCAATCCATTTCAATTTAAACATTAACAAAAATGATAGTTATTATAGGAGAAAATAAAAAAAATTCAATTTAAAAGAATGTGTTCGTAGATGAGAAGATTCGGAGACATTAAGATGAGAAAAGAATGACTCAGAGGAGAGGAGATGAAGTCCTTAATCTAGCGTGGGAATAAGGAGGGTTAGAAAACCTAACTAAGCAATCAAGACCAAAACAAGCCTAAAGTCCACTATAGGTCCTTAGTAATAGACGACACCTAACTTCGAGGTCCCACCGAGGCCCACTAGTCTGTAGAAAATCAAGAACCCGGAGGTCCCTAATATCTCAGGGAGACTAGATGGGCAATGACGTTCAGGCCCAAACAGTCTTAAACATTGAAGACCACTAATCTGTAGTAAATCAAGAACCCGGAGGTTTCCTAAAATCTCTGGGAGACTAGATGGGCAACAACATTCAGGCCATAACGGTCTTAAACGGTTTCCTCTCCTTAATGCGTCCGAAAATCCTAACGGCCAACGTCTAATTGATTTTATTAAGACTCTTTTATTAAGTGGTTTTTGGGCAAAGGAAAGGGTGATGAAATCCCCCACCTCATCTCCTATAGGTGACTGCCCCCTAAGTGTTTTTCATACCTTAATCTAACAAACAACACACCAAACAAACACTCACCTCACTCTTGTTCCAATGTAATTCCTACTAACTAATGTGTGCTTTCTAATGAATGATGAATGAAAGATATTACGTACCTTACACCAGCAATCTACGACAGAAATCGTAAATGTAAAATAAATACGATGAATGCAAATCCTATATGATGAATGACTTAGCAAATATTGTGTAATCTTTTGCTTTAGGTTATTAAAGGCCAAATTACTTAAGGGGGTCAATGAGTTATTATCATAATATTGAAAATTCAAAAAAGCAAGGCAATAACCATTTTAAATATTAAAAGCAAGTATTAAAAATAATTACTTGGATTGACAGAAAAATATTTTAAACACAAAAATTTTGGAACTTTTCTATAGCTTAACACAAAAATATTTTAAACACAAAAATAATTACTTGGATTGACAGTAAATTTTGGAACTTTTCTATAGCTTAAAACCAATTCCTCACTATCTGATGGTATAAAGATAATTTCATAAGTTTTTCCTGACATCCAAGCTAGATTTGGGATCTGGACCGTGCCGTGCTGGCACGGCACGACAGTCGTATCCACTGGCACGGCCCAAGATCCGACCCGAATTCGGAGGGGTCGGGTTGATTTTTTTTCCGGTTGGATCATGGGTGTTGAATTAAGTACACAATCACAATTTAGTTAAATAAAACACAATTTATTTTCCCTTAGAGTAACCAATTTATTTATTAGAAAATGTTAACTTAATTCGAGAAACAATATATTGGTTACATATAAAAAAACTGAATGCTAACTAAATTTTACAAACTTTTAAATACCTATCTAAATGACTAGTTCACCCACTTGACTTAGTCGAATATACATTACCACAATGTTTACAAGTAGTAGTTACTTTACCGGTTTGATCTCTACCTTCTTGAAAATATTTCCATACGGGGCTAGTTTTTTTTTCTAGCACTGGTAGTAGTTATTTGGGGTGGTATATCAGGAAGGGGTTCTACGGTATCATTATCTTCTGAATCTGATGTTGAAGGCATGGAAATTACGAAATATGCAAAGAAAAACTTAATTTTTTTCATAAAAGATAACAACATGATTAACTAAAAAGATTAGAAAAGTCTGGGAAATGAAGAGTGGAGTCGCGAAATCAACGGTCAGCGGTCTACTTGTAGCTTTAGGCTTCACGTTTTAGCTCAAACTCGACCCGTATCCACCAAAATCAAAGCAATTAAAAAAAGATTAGAGCAAATTAGTTAACATTGGAAGAGAGTTGGAGAGAATTGTGTGAAAAAATGAGTGGGGTTGGGGGGTTTATATAGGATAGCAGAGGGGTACTTTAGTAATTTTTTTCAAAAAAAACCCAACGACTCTAAGAGCCGTTGGAGCTGAGGTCAGTATTCCAACGACTCTTAGAGTCGTTGGACTATCGGGCCGTGCCCAACACCCATGTCTAACCCAAGCAAATCACATATGAATTAATAGTTAGTCAATAAAATTTTATTAGAATGTTTTATATTCATACATTTTCTTTCACATTCACTAATCTCAATCAAAACAAATAATTTTTGTTTTTTGATGTACTTGTAAAGTAAACTACGACGATCAATGGAATCAACTCAAGAACAAGTTAAGCAAAAATATGTAGGGAGAAATGAAGGAACTTTTCTTATTTCATTTTGTGTGTACATTACAAAGAACAATCTTCCTTATACAGGGGAGATATGAAACTTTAAGAAAACAAAACTCTCATATGTTACAATAGATTTAAGAATAGTTTATGTAGCTAAAGAAATTCCTCCAAATCTCCTTTACATAATGTGTATTATAACCATACAAAAGCTCCTTAAATCTCCCTCATATAATGTCCACATTTACAACACTCCCCATTGGACATTATTTGCTATGTACATGTCTCGTTAAAAATCTTGATAGAATATCCAGTGGGAAAAACCAACTAAGGAAAAAAGTACATGGTACATGCTGTAAGCATTGCATAGACTGACTTGTTAAATACCTTAGGTCAAGAAAAACCCAATGAGATAAAAAAAACTTGACAAAAGGAAAAAAGAGTACCGTCATAAACTATTAGTTTTATCCTATTAGGATAATCATCCTTCTGCGATGATAACTACTTCTCTCTCCCTGATTCGTCTACGTATACCGATTTCATTTACAAGTTTCTCAAATGTGAAAGTTAGTAGGAATTTAGTAAACAAATCTATAAGATTTTCACTAGAGCGAACTTGATGATATTTTTATTTCACCTTTCTGTTGAAATTCATGTGGATAAAAGAACTTAGGAGAAATATGTTTATTTCTATCACATTTACTATATCAATCACTCATTTGTGCAATGCAAGCTGCATTGTCCTCATATAGTGTAGTGGGGTATCTCCAATTGAGGTTAAACCACACGAAACACGAATGTGCTGTTTCAAAGACCTTAACCACACACATTCTCGAGTAGTTTCATACAATGCAATAATCTCAGAGTGTTTTGAGGAGGTAGCAACTAAAGTTTGCTTTACAGATGATTGACATCATTTCATGCTTACATTTGTATCTTATATCCATTATCTTTCACCTAAACAATGCTACGTAACGAGTTTTATGTTTGAATTTCAGAAATAAATAGGTTTGAGGAGAAGAGCCCTAAAAGGACCTCAAAGCAGGAAAAAAGACTGAGTTGAGAGACTCGAGGACTAAGATGCAATATCGAAGGACCTGAATGTAAGATTGAAGGACCAATGAGCAAACAAGAATACTCCACACCATCATGGTGAGTATTTTAGCAATTAAATCTGGGCCCAACCATCAACAACCAAATTAGGTTCATCAAACACCAAGAAATAAAGCAAGAACCAAACCAAAGAAATCCAGACCCGATCAGAAGAATATAGACCGCCAATTTGCGGTCAAGATGTCTTCAAAACGCACATGCTTTGGTCGGATGTTAGATCAGGTTGTATTTAGTCCATATTTTGTATGCTTTTAGTCCCATACCGGGGGATTGTCCCGGATTAGCTTTTTCCATGCCTATAAATAGAACTCGTCACCTTACTTTGTATTCACCCATTGCTTGTGACATTCTCTCTACTTGGAGTAAAAGCCTTGAAGCAAAAACTCAAGGTGGAGAAGAATGCCACTTGCAATGTGAGTCATGTTAATAAAATAATTTTTCTTAGTTTCTTTTAATTTTGTCTTTTCTTTTCATTCTTGCATGCTTTTTTAGTTTAATTTCCTTTCAATTAGCTCCTTTAATATTTCTTGCTTGCTTAGTTTAATTTCCTTTCAGTAGTGTTTCATTTTGTTAATGTAGGTTGTAGTGTAATGATTAGTGAGTAGTTCCACCCCCATTTGGGGGTGGAGAAATATGTGATATGATTATGTGATGTATTAGGTGTGTATTATCTTAATCATTTGAACCTTACATGATTTCCATAACCATCTAGTGGGATTTCAATCTTGTCTTTGATATGCTAATACTCTTGAATGAAGCTTAGCATATGCTTAGACTAGTGGACCTATTTTATGGGGAATGATGAGGTGAGGATATGGATGAAATTGATAAAGGAAACATGGCTTGTAGTTGCATGTGCTCTTGATGTCCTTACCTTGATTAATGTCTTATATGTTTTAATGATTGTGTAAATCTTATTTCATGCGGAGGCATAGTGAGGTTTGGTCTTTATACATGAGTTCATTTAGCTTCATTCTAATTATTGTCTTGTGTTATCTTATTTCATGTGGAGGCAAAGTTGGATTTAGTTTTATGATTTTCATGCACTACATGTTGTGATGAACATAATTGAACACACATATCTTTATATTCACATTCTTTCTCTACCCCCTATGAGGTTTAGTTTTATTGCATATTTCTCATTTCCTTTCGCATTGTAGTGTAGTTTAGATCATAACTCATTTCTCTCCTTTCTTTCCCACTCGGCTTCGAACTAACCAAAGACGACACACCTCCCTGTGGATCGATACGTATTTGCCACCGCTTCAACGCGGCCGTGCACTTGTGGTTTATTAAAACGTTCAATCAAGTTTAAAAGTTTGCTTTACAGACCTCCAAAATTTTGAAGTGCCTCCACAAAGGAACACGTAACCAGTCTGTGACTTGGCATTATGTAGGTCAAGCATATAGCCAGCATTAGAGTATCCCACCAATGTGAAATAGTTACTTCGAGGGTAAAATAGACTAAGATAATTAGATTGTTGGAGAACACGAAGAATATGCTTAACACCATTCCAATGCCTTCGGGTTGGAGAAACACTATGTCTAACTAGAACATTTACTGCAAATGCAATATCAGGTCTGGTGCAATTTGCAAGGTATAATAATACTCCTATGGCATTAAGGTATGAAACTTCAGGTCTTGATCCTTCTTCATCAATCTCTTTAAGTCTAAATGTTACTCATTTCTAGTGAGTGGACCACCATTGGTGTTGATTGACATCATATCATACATACATTTGTGTCTTATATCCGTTATCTTTCACCTAAACAATGCTACGTAACAAGTTTAATGTTTAAGTTTCAGAAATAAGTAGGTTAGAGGAGAAGAGGCACAAAAAAGACTCAAAAGCAAGGAAAATGACTGAGTTGCAAGACCTGGGGACTGAGATGCAAGAGGGAAGGACCCGGATGTAAGCCCAAAGGACCAATGAGCAAATCAAGAAACTCCACACCATCATGAGGAGTATTTTGGCAATTCGATTCGATCCTGAGCTCCAACAACCTATTTGGATGCGTCAAACAAGAAGACATGAAGCCAGACAACCACACTCCGAAACCAGGCCGAATCCAGACAATATAGACCGCTGATTGGCGGTCGGATTTTGTCTGGACCCGCTAAGACTTTAGCGGGTCATGTATTAGGTTGTATTTAGTCTATTTTTGGTATATGTTTAGTCCCATACCGGGGGATTGTCCCGGATTACCTTTTTCTATGACTATAAATAGAACTCTTCCTCCTCATTTGTATTCACCCATTGCTTTGTGACATTCTCTCTACTTAGAGTAAGCCTTGGAGCAAAACTCAAGGTGGAGAAGAATGCTACTAGTAATGTGAGTGATTTAATAAAATAATTTTTCTTAATTTCTTTTAAATATTGTCTTTTAATTCTTGCATGCTTCTTTAGTTTCATTTCCTTTCATTTAGCTTTTTAATATTTCTTGTTTACTTAATTTAATTGCCTTTCATTAGAATGTTTGATTTTGTTAATGTAGTTTGTAGTGTAATGATTAGTGAGTAGTTCCATCCCCCTTTGGGGGTGGAGTAGGTGTCTATACATGTTATGTAGATGGAATGAATGCTAAACATTGTTGTATGTGAGAAATGTTAGTATACTTGTTTGAATTAATGAGAACTTTTACTTGATGGTTTCTGTCATAATGTTTAGGTACATTCCATGCTTGTTTATGTTCTTAATAACAAACTTGTCATGCTCATATTAATCACCTAGGTTAGTGCTTTGAATGATATGTCTTGCCATTAGGTACTTCTTATGCATACAAACACTAACTACACTTGAGCTTATTGAATGCATTCACCACACTTATTTCATGTGTATACACACTCCACCCCTTAGGGGTTTTCCATTCCTGATTTCTATTTTCTTCTATTAGTCACTTAGTTTCATTTCTTCTCTCGCTTTCATTTCCTTCTTTGTTGCTTACTCGTTTAGTGTAGTTTAGTTTAATCAATCTCTTCTCCCCTTTGTTTCCTACTCGCCTTCGGACTAACCAAAAGTCGAAACACCTCCATGTGGATCGACCCGTATTTGCCACTGCTTGAACACGGCCGTGCACTTGCGGTTATTTTAAACCTATCAATCAGGTGTACTAAGAGGATGAGATTTATCCATATAAAATCTCTCCAAAATCTTATTTATATAATTAGAATGATGCAACAAAAATTCATTTGGGAAAATGCTCGATCTGTAGGCCAAGGCAATACTTGGTTTGTCCCAAGTCTTTTATTTCAAATTCCTAGTTCAGATAGGAACACACTTCTTCTAACTCTTTCTTAGTTATGATTATATTCAGTTCATCCACATAAACTGATATAATCACGAAGCCGTTCAACAACTTCTTAATGAACACACATGGAAAAACCTTATTCTTCACATACCCATGCTTCAGGAGGTATTCTTGCAATCGATTGTACCACATACAACCAAATTGCTTAAGACCAAACAATGATCTTTATAACTTAATACTGAACTTGTTGCGGTTTTCATTCTCTTCCACTTGGGGAATCAGAAATCCTTCAGGGACTTTCATATAGATGTTTGTATCAAGTGACCCATACAAATATGCCTTCACAACATCCATCAAACACATATCTACATTCATATTCATTGGCATACTAATTAAGTAATGGAACATAATACTATCCATTACGGGAGAATAAGTGGCATCATAATCGATGTCGGGTCTCTGCGAAAACCCATGGGCAACTAATCTCGCTTTATAATGTACCACCTCGTTTAGCTCATTGTGTTTATCTTACAAACACTCATTTGTATCCTACAGGGATCACATCTTTAGGTGTTTGGACTACAAGTTCGAAAATACTACGTTTATTAAGCAAGTTTATTTCAACCTTTATCGCCTCCTTCCATATATTCCAATCTGAACGCTTCTGTTATTCATGAATGGTCTTTGGTATTGAATCCAGATTATCTCTTGAGACAGTAAGAGCTACTGAGAAGGCAAATGAGTCGTCGACGACAATTTTCATTCTGTTATATTTCTCTCCCGAATTAACATAGTTGATTGCGACTTCTATGTCGACATCAACCAAATCCTCGTCGTTTCCCAAGACAAGAGGATTCAGTCATTCCGTATTCTTGAGATTTTGGTGTTGAGCAGCTGCACTCGTATCACTGGGTTTTCTTTCTTCAAGATTAATCTCTTCAGGAGGTGCAATGAGTGACTGGTTTCTTCTTTTCCGCAGATTAATTCTTTAGCCCCTATAGATAGTCCACACTTCCGGCATTGATTAGGCTTTGACATATTTTGTCCCGTGGGGATCTCCACTCTTGGTGGTATATTTTCTACAGGAATATGGGACTTTGTTACTCCTTTAGGACTAGTAAATGCATCCGGGAGTATACTTGATAATTTTTGCAAGTTAATTATTTTCTGAACTTCTAGTTAAGTCACACTGGTACGAGTATCCAAATAATTCTTTTGGTTTTCCTTCAAAGAATTTTTTTGACATTCTTTGAGCTTATGTCTCTCTCCCCCTAATATCGGGAAATGTCTCTCATCAAATGTACAATTAACGAACTGGTACTTAATTATAGACGGAAATTCAAATCCCACGTAAATGCCTTACATTCATTGAGGTCCCATTTTTGAAAATTGTGGAGGTGGTATAAGAACATATATATACCACAACCAAAACTACACAGTTGAGAAACATCTGGTTTAGAGCCTTGTACAAGTTGGATTGAGGAGTATTCATGATACGTAGTTGGTCAAATTCGGAATAGAGATGCAGCGTGCAAAATTGCATGTCCTCACGAACTAAAGGGTAACTTTGCATGCAACAGTAAAGGTCTATCAATCATTTCCAGATGTTTAATTAATGATTTAGCTTGACAATTTTGTGTATGAGTATGTCGCACCGGATGCTCCACGTCTACCCAGATGGCCATACAGTAGTCATTAAAGTTTTTAGACATAAATTCACCAGCATTATCTAACATAATCTTCTGGATCAGATGGTCTGGGAATTGTGCTCTTAATTTGATCAATTGAGCATGTAATTTTGCGAAGGCTGAGTTATGTGTAGACAACAAGCTAACGTATGTCCATCGCGTTGAAGCATCAATCAGGACCATAAAGTACCTGAACGGTCCACATGCAGGATGAATTGTTCCACAAATGTCCCTTTGGATCATGTGCAAATTGGAGGGGATTCAATCCCAATTTTAGTACGAGATGGTCGTACTATAAGTTTACCCTCAGCACATGCATCACAAACATAATCAATGGGAGAAGGGAGCCCACAATTTGATTATGATTGTCCAACAAAATTCACCAGTATTCGATGAACCATATTGATTCCAAGATGACCTAAACGGTCATGCCATAATATAAAGGATTCTAGATTAGTGAACTTCAGGTTCACGACAACAATGTCATTGGTAGGTTGTATGTATGTATAATATAACCTGGAGGAAAATGGTGATAATTTCTCATTGACTTTTTTCTACAACCAACCATTTGGGTTAGGTATAGATATTCTTCACCACCTTTGGTCTCAGTTTCAATGTGAAAACTATTAGACCTAATATCCGTAAACCTAAGAAGGTTTCATTCTGCTGGATGATTGTGTGTAGTATCACGTCTGAAAATATTTCCTCTGCTGGATGATTGTGTGTAGTACCACTGTCGACTAGACATAAATTCATCGTTTTCTTGGTGTTTATTGCGCAACATCATAAGTATGCACTAAAAAACATAATAGTGGTAAGAATAATAATATAATAAACTCAAAGCATGCTATATTTTTTTACTTTTAGAACGTAAAACAAAGCAAACAAGATTGCCAAGGGCTTTCGAGTTTATTAATCAAGATCCCCGAAATGATCAATGTCAAAAGATGCATTGTCCATTGTTGGACCCCCATTTTCTAATGCAGATTGACCAACAAAGTTGGTTTCTTTTTTCTTCTCAGATTTTTTCTTTTGGTATAGTTCCACTAAGTGATTTGGGGTACGACAGATACAAGACCAGTACCACCACATCTATAGAAAGTATTAGAGGTAGACGCTACTGGGCCTGCTTTCTTGAGTTTACTACTTCACATGAATATGCACACATATATTTGGTTTACTAACAATTTCATGAAACAACTATACACAAGTCAAGAAATCAAGTTGAAGACTAGATAGACACTACAACAAAATGGGGCTTTACCGACGGACACATGTCGATAGAAATTCTGTTGGCCTCACATGCCCACAGACATTCCATCGGCACATGTTCAATTTTGTCGGGACGGTTGTGATATTTCGTATTCACGCACGTTATTTGTAACACGTGCTCTGCACGTGTTGTTTTAAGCATGCCGTCAGAATTTTTTCCGTCGGCATTCTCATATTAAGGGGCAAAAAAACTCGATTCCTCACCCCCGACAAAACCTTAACCTTTCAAATTTCTTCCCCAACACCCGATTTCCGTCGTGCCCCCGCCTGTCGCCGCTCCCATCGTCGTTGTCCTCGTGCCCCGCCTGTCGCCCACTCCGGTCCTCTCCGTCTTCAAGCGGAATCTCCTCCGTCTCGCCACCCCAACAAGTCCGTGCTGCCCTCTCCAGTCCGCTCCGGTCCTGTTATGCCAAGTAATTATTTTTATTAAAGAAATTGTGATAAATGTTGTGTTAGTTTGATGATCTTGTGAGAAATGTTGAGTTAGTTTGTGAGAAAATTGTGAGAAATGGTTTATTCGTTAGATGTTGTCTCGCATGGTTGATCTTAACTTAGACTTCATAATGCACATTGATTACCCAAATTGTTTAGTGTTCTGAAATTGATCAATTTGGATTTCGGAAGTAGGATGTTGTGTTACGTTGTCTCGTATTGCTGAATTTGGTGTTCCCCTCGTATTGCTGAATTTGGTGTTCCCTGGTTACTTGTTATCAATGGGTTGGGGAATTTGAGCATCTTCAGATGTTAGTTTACGAGGTTGATCTTCAGATTTATCAATGAATTGCTGAATTTAGTGTTATTTTCCCAAAAAAATTCTTATTTAGTTTGATTGATTGAGTTGTTTATGTGTTTGGAGGAAGTTTTTGATGGCTATTTAGATGACGATAATGGTGAAATGTAATTTTGATTTAGTTTTTCATGGCTATTTAGTTATGATGAAAAGTCTTATTCTCAATTAAAGTCTTATGTACAAAACCAAATGCACCACTTGAGTTATTATGTTTGAGTTATTTGGTTTGATTGAGTTGTTATGAAGTGGTGTGACACAACACTTTAATTTAAAGCCTTACAAAACAAATGCACCACTTGAGATGGATTAATGAAGCGAATCTATAATAACCTGGTGCAAGAAATGGTTGTGAGATAACTTATTTGGATCAAAGACGTGAAAGTGTATTAGAACTAAATCCTTATCAAAATGTAGTTAAGGCTTCCAATTAAAATATCAGATGTGAGCTTATGTGGAACAATATTAGGATGTTTCTTTTTTAGATCAATTAAAAAAAAATCAATATTAAGACTTTTATATGCCTTTTGTATTCATATTAGGATGTGGGGTTTTGTATTAATATTACGATGTGAGTTTTTGTTGAGAAAAAAATGTGATTGAAATGCAGGTTTAATTTTTTTCATATTTAGAATTTTAGGGGAGGTTTTACCCAAATTTTCAATAAATGTTCACGAATTTGGTTTTTGATGTGACTTCTATAGGATGTCAATTGTTCCAGACAAATCTTGGTTACTGATTGATGATAGATTCACAGTTGAATATATAAAAGGGTTGGATGAGTTCTTGAATTTTGCAAGTGCAAATTTGGGTGATCGTATTCCTTTCCCATGCAGGAATTGCAGAAATCTAGCACTTCTTAAATGAAACCAAATTCGTGAACATGTTCTCCTCAAGGGTTTTATGCCGGTTATCCTACGTGAGTACGTCATGGTGAAAAAATACCTAGAAGGAATAGGAAATTTTTGTCACTCGTCACTTCAACTTCAAGTGTTGGTCACGACATGCAAGGAATGTTGCAAGATATTTACGGAGAAGTTGGAGGTGAAGAAGTTAATGCGGAAGATGATGGTAGTATTTATGAAGATGTCGTAACGACGAATACAAAATGGAAGAATCTGAAGTTGTTGGGGAGCCATATCGTCTGTCCGAACTTGTAAAAGATGCTGAAGAACAGTTGTATGCAGGGTGTAAGAAGTTCACAAAGTTGTTATTCTTGGTTTGTTTATTTCATTTGAAAATCTTGAACGGTTGGAGCAACAAGTCATTCTCGATGCTTTGCTTTGAGAGACAATTCCAGATGGCAGCAGAAAAATCCCGTCATCATATTACGAACCTAAGAAGGTCATGAAAGAGTTAGGACTCAGTTGTAAGAAGATTGATGTGTGTCCTAAAGATTGCATGTTGTACTGGAGAGAAGATACAAAGAAAGACATATGTGATCGAGATGGTTACAAGGAGTAGACGAAGAAGGTGAAATCTGGAAAAAGTTCCAGCTAAGTTGCTGAGGTATTTCCCACTGATCCCAAGACTACGTAGATTGTACATGAATAAGGATGTGGCAAAAAACATGAGGTGGTATTCTGAAGAGCGAAAAGATGATGGTTTCCTTCGTCATCCTGCCGATGCACTTGCATGGAAGCACTTGGACAAAACATATCCAAATTTTGTTGCAGATCCAAGAAATATTAGGTTGGGTTTGGCAAGCGATGAGTTTAGTCCTTTTGGTACAATGTCATAGGGTCACAACACATGACCAATGATATTGATGCCTTATAATCTACCACCTTGGATGTGCACGAACAACCTTATTTCATCATGTATTTGTTAATTCCTGGTCCTCAAGCATCAAAATGACATCGATGTGTACCTACAACCGTTAATTGAAGACTTGAAAATATTAATGAAGGAGTGGTTACATATGATTCACATCTGAAAGAGATTTTCAAGATGCACGTGGGTGTCTTGTGGACAAAAAATGATTTTCCGGCATACGCCAATCTTTCTGGTTGGAGTACCAAAGGAAAATTTGCTTGTCTAACATGCAATAAAGATACATACAGTAATCGACTAAAGCACGGACGGAAAGAATCATTCATGGGTCACAAAAGATGGCTTCTGGATGATCATCATTAGCGTTGGGATAAATCTTTTTTTATGGACACCAGGAGTTTCATACTGCACCGTCAGCCTTATCAGAAAATGAAGTGTTGCAGCAACTTGCTGGTTATGAAGAAATTCAGTTTGGAAAACCAATACCCTCTGGGCAGGGAAAAAGGAAAAAAAATGTGGAGGAAGTGAAACTTCCTTATGGTTGGAAGAAAAAATCTTTTTTTCTTTTCAACTACCATATTGGAAGAATCTTCTTTCGACATAGATGTCATGCATACAGAGAACAATGTTTGTGACAACATATTAAATACTGTGTTGAAAATAGACAAATCAAAAGATGATGAGAAAGCTAATATGGACAAGAAATGGGTCTTCGTCCAGAGTTACACATTGGGGAATCAAGTAAAGGCAGGGGTTCAGAATCTCAATTCGTTTTGTCGAACCTACAGAAAGATACATTCTTCAAGATGTTGCATGACCTAAAGGTTCCTGATGAGTTTTTGTCAAATATCAAGGCAAGAGTACATTTGAAAGAGAAAGATTTCTGGTTTAAAAAGTCACGATTGTCACATACTTATGCCACAGATACTTCATCTTCCTCTTCGGAAAGCATTAAATGAAGACATTTGTGGCGTTATTGTGGCACTATCTTCATTTTTAGGGGCATTTGTGGTCAAGTAATTGATGTACAAGAAATGGAAAAGTTGAAGGGTGAAATAACTGTTACTCTTTGTCACCTTGAGCGTATCTTTCCTCTGGGATTTTTCATGATCATGATGCATATACCTATTGTGGGCGTTTTGGCTTATAATCGTTAATCCGTTTTGATGATTAATCAACATATCAATAAACACATGAATTATCTAAATATCATTGCTTGCATATATTGTATTATCTAACGTTTCAGGAACCAAGTTTGAATGAAATCAAGAAATGAAGATTGAAGCGTAGTTAGGTTTACATTTTATGTATATAGGTTACAAATGTAACTTGGCACTTGAAATCGTTGATTCATTGCATTGCATGACTCTTAGAAAACTTATCGAAGTCTCACATTCGAATCCAATTCTCTTCTGACTTAAAAAACAAATCATCGAAACTTGTTACAAACCTAGAACATGAATTCTGTGTTCAACCGGTTGAACCATCTGGTTCGACCGGATTTCATCAGACTGTCCCAGGACGCACTCTTATGTCCAAAATGGTCGAATAAAATTCTCTTCCAGTTCGACCTTTACATTTATCTGGTTTGTCTGTCTAAAATCGGTCGACCGACATACCTTTTCCGTTTGACCGTTTCACCTTGTGAACCGATAGAACTTAGCTCATCCGATTCAAATCCTCTAGCCTATAAGTTGTTGACACGTGTCCTGGTTAGCATGACTTTCGGTCAATCGATTGCATTTCCGTATTCATCTTAAATATGACTGTTATACTTGTCGTATTTTTCAACGGTCGACACATACTCACCTAACCCCTCTTTTGATTTGGTCTTCCGGTCGACCGAACATCATTTTACGATCGACCGATACCTGAAACTTCCTAGCTCCTTGTCTTACTGGAAGTTTCCGGTCGAACCCTCGGCTTATTTTTTTTACCGATTGTCCCGTGTTTAGCTTTGTCTGAAATCCAACACTTCAAACGGTCAACCGAAACGCTTTGAACGGTAGACCGTATCTTGATTATTTCCCTGCTCCAGTCCTACTAGAAGTTTCTGGTCGAACACTTGACCCTTTTCGTTCGACCGAGCACTAAAGTTCGAGCCAAGTTGGTTCGAACGTCTGCACCTTTGTTCGACCGAAACAATTATTGTTGCTTACCGGTCGACCGATTGACCCGATCCGGTTGACCGTTCGTGTCCAGAAATGTGTCTTGTCATTTCCTGCTGTGTATTCTTACACAAATTAATACCATTTCAATACCAACGGCTAAAATTAGTTTAGAGCTTATAAAGAGAGCTGAGAACACTCTTCTAAGGTCACCAATCTTTCTCCACGCTCAAATATCACTACTACTCTCATATTTGCTCTAAACACTTGTGCTCACATCTTCTCACTTGAAATCACCATCTTTGATTGCATCATCCATTTCAAGTGCTCAAGATTAGTTGCTGAAGTAAAGTCTTCAAGAGTTGTACTAAGCTTCCGGTGTGAAGCCCTTCTCGGATTGTAAGAAGGTGGTCCAAGCTAGGCGAGGGTGTTCGCAAAGCTTGTGGTGTAAAGACGTGATCTCGACCCACAACGGAGATCGGATAGTGGAGGACGTGAAGTTGCTCGAGTAAGAGCAATTCGTAAGAGAGGACTAGGATCCGGTGGTTGGATCCAAACCTCTATACATCCGGTGTTGTGGTTTGTCATTCTCTTATTCACATTAATTTGTCTTAGCTTTTAATTTGGCATAGTTTGTTAAACTTTATTAATTTGTCTATTCCCCCCCTTTAGACTAATATTAGGGCCTAGTAGATCCTACATTTGGTATCAGAGTCTTGTTAATTGCATTTAGACAAATTCACATTTGTAGCAATGACCCAACAACGTGAGGGATTTCACACCGGAAGACCTCCTTTGCTTGATGGAACCAGCTATGCCTATTGAAAAAAAGTATGACCACATTCATACAATCTTATGATGTTAAACTATGAGTGTTCTTTCAAATACCATACATTCAAAACAAACCATTAGAAACCATGGATGATGATGATTTAGCCATGATTCAAATGAATGCTAAACTCATGAACATACTTATGTGTGGTTTAACCGAAGAACAATATAGTAGAATTAATGCTTTTGATTCCGCATTTGAGGCTTGGCATATGTTAGAAAGTCACTTTAAAGGCCGATCATCGGTTAAAGAAACTCAGATAGATTCATTTATGCAAAAGTATGAAATGTTTGCTATGAAACCGAATGAATCCATTAGCAAGATGCATACTCACTTTACTCTTCTTACTAACTCCTTGAAGAACCTTGGTAAGGTTTTGGTTGAAAGTGATAGGGTACGAAAGTTTCTTAGGTCTTTGACATTGGATTGGGAGAAAAAGACTACGGCAATTGAAGAAGCCAAAGATCTCTCAAAGTTGAAGATGAAGGATCTCATTGGAAGCCTCATGGCTTATGAGATTCAAATGGAAGAAAGAAGAGAGAAGGAGAAGGAACGAGAAGGGTCTAGACGAAAAGGGAAACAAATCGCTTTGAAAGCAACCTCGAATTCGGAAGCAATCGAAGATGAGGACACCGATGAAGATGTTGCTTTCCTAACCCGCAACTTCAAGAAGTTCCTCTACAAAAGAAAATTTGCAAAAGGAAGAGGAGAAGCTTCTTGGACATTCACTTGCCATGAGTGCAACAAAACTGGCCACATGAAGAAGGATTGCCCATTGCTTAGGCCGAGCGATCGTGAACAAAGAGAAGAAAAGACATATCCTCCTAGAAGAGAAAATGATGAGAGACCAAGACGAGATAGAGATGAAAGGCCATCACGAAAAGAAAAGGAAGAGAGGCCTAGAAGACGTGATGATTACAAGTGAAGGGATCGTCGCGAGAAAGATGGGAAAAAGGCTCTCAAGGCAACTTGGGATGACTCAAGCTCATCAAAGGACTCCGACTCCGAATACTCCCAAGAAGAAGAAGCACACATGTGTTTCATGGCTTCTAATGTTGATTCCGACTCAAGCCAACTCCATCACCAAAGACGAGTGATCAACCTCACGTGATGGAGATTGACGACGATGAGGTATCCCTAAATGAAACACCTCCCTCTGATGATCTATTAGATGCCTTTCATGAACTTGCTGAGCGATAAGAAATGATTTGTCATAAAAACAAATTAGCAAGAAAAGTGAATCTAGATCAATCTATGAAATGTGACATGCTAGCCAAAGAAATTGAAACTCTAAATGATGAGATAAAAACTCTGAAATCTACAAAAGAGAGTCATATAAATGAAGATCTCATTGCCAAGAATAAGCAACTCACAAAAGATTTAGAGAAATTCACTTTAGGTAGAAAGATGCTTGACATGCTTCTTGGAACACAAACTCAATCTCTAACAAAACATGGTCTAGGTTACAAGGGAGGGAAACAAAAGAAACCCACATCTTATTTTATTAAAATGAACAATTCATTTGTTAAGAAAATAAATCATTCAAATGTTTGGGTACCTAAGACTACGCAAGTTTGGGTACCAAAATCTAACCTTCAAGGACCCAAACAAATTTGGGTACCAAAGTTTTCACTTGTCTCTTTGTTTGTAGATAAAAGCGAGGAGAAAAGGGAAGTGGATTCTCGATAGTGGGTATTCAAGGCACATGACCAGAGACTCCCAAGTTCTATCAAGATTAAAGCCTAAGAAGGGAGGAACCGTCACATTTGGAGATAATGCAAAAGGTCACATTGTCGGTATTGGTAATGTTGGCAATTCTTCTACTCCAAATATTGAAAATGTTTTATTAGTAGATGAGTTAAAACATAGCTTGCTTAGTGTTAGTCAATTAACCGATAAGGATTTTCTAGTTGTGTTTGATAAACATATTTGCAATATCATTTATAAACATGACATGAAAATTATTTTTAAGGGTTATAGGTGAAATAACATTTACATTGTGCATGTTGATAACCTTAGAAATTTAAATGTTGAAACTTGTTTAGTTGCCTCACATGAAGAAGCTTGGTTATGACATAACCGTTTGGGACATATTAGTATGTCGCAATTGCACAAATTATCCAAACTTGAATTGGTTAGAGGACTACCAAAAATTGATTTCGAAAAGGACAAACTTTGTGATGCATGCCAATTTGGAAAGTAATTTAAATCTTCTTTCAAATCTTTAAATGTGGTGTCAACGTCAAACCCCCTTGAGCTTTTACACTTAGATCTTTTTGTACCCTCAAGGACTGTTAGTCTCGGAGGGAAAGATATGCATTTGTGATCATTGATGATTTTTCGAGATCACTTGTGTTTTGTTTTTAGTAAACGAATATGATGCTTTTGAAAGATTTAAAGATTTTTGCAAATGTGTTCGAAGGGAAAAAGATTCAAACATAGTCGCTATTCGTAGTGATCATGGAGGAGAATTTGAAAATGAATCGTTTCAAAAGTTTTGTGAAAAATATGGAATTGAGCATAACTTCTCTTTTCCTCGCACTCCTCAACAAAATGAGGTAGTTGGGAGGAAAAATAGAACTCTTCAAGAAATTGCAAGAACCACGCTTGTGGCAAAAGGTCTTCCAAAATATTTTTGGTGCGAAGCCGTAAATACATCTTGCTATGTTTTAAATCGTGTTCTCATTAGACCGATTTTAAAGAAAACTCATTTTGAACTTTGGCATGATCGGATTCCAAAAATTTCTTACTTTAAAGCCTTTGGTTCAAAATATTTTGTCCTCAATACTAAAGATAACTTGGATAAATTTGATGCAAAATATGATGAGGCCATCTTTTTAGGGTATTCCGATAGGAGTAAAGCTTATAAAGTCTACAATAAACGAACTAATTGTGTTGAGGAATCTCTACAAGTCAACTTTGACGAGTTAGCTTGTGTAGACAACTCCTCTCTTGATGATGATTGCATGGATATTATTAGACATGTATCATCACAAGATGCCCCTCTTGAGTCTCATCAAGAACCCCCAAGTTCTCCACAAGAGGACAAAAAGTATCTTCCTAAGGATTGAACCTATAGAAAGGATCATCCAAAGGACTTTGTGATAGGAGATGTCTCTCAAGGTGTGACAACACGTTCTAAAGCTCATGTAGTTTGTGACTATTATGCATTTATCTCTACATTAGAACCCAAGAAAGTAGAACACGCATGTAATGATGAATTTTGGCTAATGACTATGCATGAAGAGCTAAATCAATTTGTTCGAAATGATGTATGGGAACTTGTTGAAAACCTTTCCAACCAAATGGTTATTGAAACCAAATGGATCTTTCAAAACAAACTTGATGAAGATGAGAATGTAGTTAGGAACAAAGCTAGACTCGTTGCTCAAGGCTATCGCCATGAGGAGGGTATAGACTTTGACGAAACTTATGCCCCCGTCGCTCGAATGGAAGTCATTCGCATGTTATTAGCATATGCATCTTATATGGGCATAAAATTATTTCAAATGGATGTTAAAAGTGCTTTCTTAAATGGATTTATAAATGAAGAAGTTTATGTTGCACAACCCCCCGGATTTGTAAATGAAACGTACCCAAATCATGTGTTTAAACTCAAGAAGGCTCTTTATGGCCTCAAACAAACTCCTAGAGCTTGGTATGAGAGGTTGAAGAACTTCTTAATCAACAAAGGTTTTTGTGTGGGTAAAGTGGAGACCACTCTTTTTGTTAAATCCAATGATCATGATTTATTAGTGGTGCAAATTTATGTTGATGATATAATATTTGGTGCAAGTAACCCGCGTCTTTGCAAATAATTTTCTAAGTCTATACAGGGGGAGTTCGAGATGAGCTTAATTGGTGAACTCAATTTCTTCCTTGGACTCAAATTAAGCAAACTCTAGATGTGAACTTAATACACCAAGCAAAGTACACAAAAGAACTTCTAAAACGCTTTGGTCTTGAAGATAGCAAGCCACACAACACTCCTATGAGCACTAGCACCAAGTTGGACAAAGATGAAAATGCAAGGAGGTGGATATCGAAATATCGAGGTATGATACGATCCTTGATTTACCTTACCGCTAGTCGTCCGGATATTATGTTTTCTGTGTGTTTATGTGCTCGTTTTCAAGCTTGTCCAAAAGAATATCATTTTAATGCCTTGAAACGTATTTTTCGTTACCTCAAAGGATCTCAAGATTTTGGTTTGTTTGACCCCAAGACTAGAGTTTTTGATCTTGTTGCTTATAGGGACGCCAACTATGCCGGTTGCATTTTAGATCGTAAAAGCACTAGTGACACTTGCCAATTTTTGGGAAAATCGTTTGTCTCTTTGTTTAGTAAGAAACAAAATAGTGTAGCGTTGTCGACAACCGATGCCGAATATATTGCTGCCAGTTGTGCATGTGCACAAGTCTTGTGGATGAGGAAACCCTCAAAGATCTGAAACTTGAGTTTCAAACTACTCCTATACTTTGTGACAATACAAGTGCTATCAATCTTTCGAAGAATCCCATATTCCATTCAAGAACGAAACATATCGAAATAAGACATCACTTTCTAAGAGATCATGCAATAAAAGAAGACATTAAACTTATATTTGTTCCCACAAATGATCAACTTGTGGATATATTCACCAAACCCTTAAATGTTGATCAATTTTATCATATTAGACTAAATTTAGGCATGCGCAATTTAAATGACGTATAACTTGGTTATATCATGCCATATTTTCGAAATTTGCAACTTAATTGAGGTTATATTTAAGTTCTGAGGATTTTTGTTGTGTTTTCAATCTATATTTCTCTTCCAGATACCATTCGGTCGACCGGAAATGGTGTTTTGTTCGACTGGATTGCTGTGTTGCCAGTTCTTTTTAAAAATTTCCATCTCTGTCGGTCGACCAAATTCTTTCGTTCGTTCAACCGGTGTGTTTTGTGTGATGATTTTATCTTCTCTGGTGTTTTACGGTCGACCACCTTTTACGCGTCGTTCAACCGATAGTCTTCTAGTTGATCTGATCCTTAAGTTCACTTAAGTGATCAGTCGAACCATTTTGTCTTTCGGTCGACTGTGGTGATTGTTCGGTAGACCGTGCTTCTTTTCTTGTTCAACCGATAATCACCAGGTCTTGTTTCTCGTTCTCTCCTTACTGGTTTGGTCGACCAGTTGATCTTTTTGGCCCGACCAGGAATTTCTAGTACGTGCCCAGTTCCCTCTCTCCATTCGTTCGGTCGACCGTTGACATGTTTCGTTCAACCGGAAATATCCAGTACGTGCCCATATTCTTCTATATTTTTTGCTTTGGTCGACCATCTTGCTCGTGTCGTCCGACCGAGAATTTCCAGACGCTGTGAGTTTGCATGTTTTTAACCGTCCGATCGACCGTTTCTATCGTTTAAGTAGTTTTTAGGGTAAAAATGTGGGGTTACTTCTCATTTTTCACTCTACCACCCCCAAACCCTAGCTGTCGCCCCTCTCCCTCCGGTCACCGCCCGTCCTTTCCGGTCGTCGAACACTAATTTTTCCTCCATCATTCGACTCATTTTTCCTTCCTTCACCCTTCTCCACCCTCACTTTCCTAATCTGCACCATCATCTTCAATGGTTGTTCAAAAATGCCCATCTTCAAGAAACGTGGTGCTCCGGAGGTTGTCACCGAACACCAATCTAAAAAGCGACAAGACTCCCAACCCTCGTCCTCTCGTGCTCCGGCTCCTCCAGCTCACACATTGTTTCACTTCTTTCCGATTGACGATGACGCACAAAACGCTTGGGACAACATCTTCTTCGTTGCATCCTTCATTCCTTGTCTCAAGGTTGAGGTAGCGGATTTCACCAATTTCTCTCTTAAATCATACTTAGATGCAAATAAGCTCACTTTGTCTCACACAAAACTTGCTTCTAAACCGTATTACCCATTCCTTATTAAACAATTTTTCCGCAACCTTAGAAAAGTCCCCAATCTACCCGTCGTCACCACCATGATTAATGGGATTGAGTATAACGTTACACCCAAACTGCTACCTGAAACTCTAGGTCTAGAGTCTATGGGTATTCATATTTATTTAGACCATCCTCAAGGTGCTCTCCCTGGTACCGAAGTAGAGAAAATGGTAAATGAATTGTATGTTACTCCACCACCACGGGTAAATGGACGCTTTAACATAAAGCCCAAATCGTTTCATACAACATCCTTCCGAAATTTGGTCACCCAAATGAAATCTCTAATATGGAGCTTATATGCATCTATTGTATATTTAAGAAATATTTGGTGGATTGGCCATCTTTCATGATCATACAAATGTGTCATCGGAGTGGATCTTATCTTCCTTACCCTATGTGGCTCTCTGCTTTGTTTGCTCATTGGAAGATAAATGTCGATGCATTTCCTTCAATGGTCTACATGTTTCCCATTTGTATGACTACTCTATCCAAGATGAAGTTTATTGTCATTTTATCTCCACCCCATTCCGCTGAAGACGGATCCGATCACGAATCTGAAGAAGAAGAAAAGACTGAAGATCCAAGGTGGATGCCTCGTCAGGCTCCTCGTTACTCGAGCTCCTGGTGGGGTGAGGGAGACAATGAGGCTTGGTCTCAAGGGCACTGGTCGGCTTCCTTTTGATTGATCTTCGTCGCTTTCAACATCTGTCTGACCATGTTGATGCCTTTGAAGCTTCCATGTCTGCTCGTCTTGATGCGATTGAGGCTTCTTCGAATGCTCGTCATGATACCACCTCAGCACAACTTAATTGCATAGAGGCTTCTCTTGATTCCCTTTTCTCATTGCTTCGTGATCAGAGGCTTGGTTGATTTTGTGTTGGTTTGTGGTGTGTTTGTGTTTGTTTTTCAGTTGTCTTGGACTTCATTTCGTGATGTGTTTGCTTTGACCTTTGCTTAATGTTGTATTTTACCTTGAACTTAGTGTTGTATTTTCTTTTGGTCTTAATATTTGGTTGTATGTTTTGAATCCTATTTTGAATGCATGGTCATATTTCTCTTTATTGTTTCTTTTTGGCTAAATTCTTTTGATTCCATTAGTCTATCTCATGATAAAGCTCAAATTGAATATCATAGTGTCTCATGAGGCCTTTTGATTATGCAAAAGGGGGAGAAATAAATACATGCTTACAGATTGGGGGAGCATTTATTGATGATAGATTTTGAAATCAAACATGCATTTTTATTGATGATAGATTTTGAAATCAAACATGCATTTAGATTGATAGGTTGTCATCATCAAAAAGGGGGAGATTGTTGGGTTTTTTGGCTAATAATCGTTAATCCATTTTGATGATTAATCAACATATCAATAAACACATGTATTATCTAAATATCATTGATTGCATATATTGTATTATCTAACGTTTCCGGAACCAAGTTTAAGTGAAATCAAGAATTGAAGATTGAAGCGTAGTTAGGTTTACATTTTATGTATATAGGTTACAAATGTAACTTGGCACTTAAAATCGTTGATTCATTGCATTGCATGACACTTAGAAAATCTATAGAAATCTCACATTCGAATCCAATTCTCTTCAGACTTTAATAACAAATCATCGAAACTCGTTACAAACCTAGAACAAGAATTCTGGGTTCAACCGGTCAACCGGTAGAACCATCTGGTTTGACCGGATTTCATCAGACTGTCCCAGAACGCACTCTTATGTCCAAAACGGTCTAACAAAATTCTCTTCCAGTTCGACCATTACATTTATCTGGTTTGCCTGTCTAAAATGGGTCGACCGACATACCTTTTTCGTTCGACCGTTTCAAATCCTCTAGCATATCAGCTGTTGACACGTTTCCTGGTTAGCGTGACTTCCGGTCGACCGAAACTTGATTTTGTTCGACCGATTGCATTTCCATATTCATCTTAAATATGACCGTTATATTTGTCGTATTTTCCAATGGTCGTATACACATACTCACCTAACCCCTCTTTTGATTTGGTCTTCCGGTCTACCGAACATCCTTTTACATTCGACCGATACCTAAAACTTCCCAGCTCCTTGTCTTACTGGAACTTTCCGGTCGAACCCTCGATTTATTTTGTTCGACCGATTTTCCCTTGCTTAGCTTTGTTAGAAATCCAACATTTCAAACAGTCGACCGAAACTCTTTAAACGGTCGACCGTATCTTGATTATTTCCCTGCTCCAGTCCTACTGGAAGTTTCCGGTCGAATACTTGACCCTTTTCGTTCGACCCATCACTGAAGTTCTAGCCAAGTTGGTTTGACTGTCTGCACCTTTGTTCGACTGAAACAATTATTGTTGTATACCGGTCGACCGATTGACCCGATTCAGTCGATCGTTCGTGTCCAGAAATGTGTCCTCTCATTTCCTGCTTTGTGTACTCTTACACAACTTAATACCATTTCAATCCCAACGGCTAGAATTAGTTTAGAGCTTATAAGTAGAGCTGAGAACACTCTTCTAAGGTCACCAATCTTTCTCCACGCTCAAATCTCACTACTACTCTCATATTTGCTCTAAACACTTGTGCTCACATCTTCTCACTTGAAATCACCATCTTTGATTGCATCATCCATTTCAAGTGCTCAAGATTAGTTGCTGAAGTAAAGTCTTCAAGAGTTGTACTAAGCTTCCGGTGTGAAGCCCTTCTCGGATTGTAAGAAGGTGGTCCAAGCTAGGCGAGGGTGTTCGCAAAGCTTGTGGTGTAAAGACGTGATCTCGACCCACAACGGAGATCGGATAGTGGAGGACGTGAAGTTGCTCGAGTAAGAGCAATTCGTAAGAGAGGACTAGGATCCGGTGGTTGGATCCAAACCTCTATACATCCGGTGTTGTGGTTTGTCATTCTCTTATTCACATTAATTTGTCTTAGCTTTTAATTTGGAATAGTTTGTTAAACTTTATTAATTAGTCTATTCACCCCCCCCTTTAGACTAATATTAGGGCCTAGTAGATCCTACACCTATACACTTAGTTGATGAAGTTTTATTAAGTGGACCAGTGTTTTATAGAGGGATGTATCCTATAGAGTGTTACTTGCTAACATTGAAATGTTATGTTCGAAACAAAAGTAAATTTGAAGGATCAATCGTCGAATGGTACTTGGCAGAGGAGTATCTGACATCCATTCATCTTAGCATGTCACGCGGAACAATGCTTCTACGTTCAAGATCCAGTTGAACCTAATTGGCCCATTGTATTGAAATACGACCTAGAGCTTACATTGCTGATTAGGTAAATTTTATTGTGTTTGTTATATGTTATATTTTTCTTTGTGGAACAAATTGTATGCTATATGTTATATGTTATCTATTATGTTAATTAATTCATTCAATCATTATGTTTGAACGCATTATTTGTTTATGTTATCCCAGTATGCCTCTACGTAGGCACATTGTTCGTACGCTAAGGGTTCCAGATCGAGTTGAAGATGAACTGCAAGCACCCAATCCACATCGTGATATCATTGAGGTGGTGAGGCCTCAAGAAGTGGAGGGTATACCATCAGAGGTTTGAAGTGAATTGGATAAGAGACCAGAAGACAACAGTGGTCCTTGTGGTCACTCGAGAGCATGTCTTGTCGACGACGTTGATGGTAACATTATGTTTAATTTGACATTAATATTATATTTTGACTTCTAATTTCATGTAAATTTAATGAATATTATGTTTTGGTTTTGTAGGAGAAACGAGTGAAGCTGAGCCATCTACGAAAAGAGGTCGAGGGCCAACTAGAGGGGTTGATCTGATTCCTTCTGCTGGTCATTGATTTCAAGTTCAATGGACTGAGGATTTCATTCCGGTTGGACCATGCAGAGAAAATTTGAACGCGACCTTGGCATTGTTAGCGAAGCAACCTAAGTTGTGGCCGCTACATGTTAAGATGTCACATCAAAGTCGTCAGACATTCCTTGATTCGTGGGATCTTATTGTGCTATGTCTTTGTTTATTTGTTTTAAATTTAATACATGAATGATAATATTGTATACTAATAAACGTTTATATGTTATTCGTAGGATCGTTTCGATTTGGGGAATTGTGTTAATGCTTGTCACTACTGCTTCGATAAGATCATTATTTTTAATGGATTATTGATACTCAGTCAAGAAGAAGTATTACACACCTTTCGAGACTCAAGATGAGTGGATTGAATATTTGACCTCGAAAGGTGATCCACACATTCAATCCGACAAATTCACCATTCAATGTGCTGAATGGAACACTGAAAATGCAAAGGTAATAATATTTTTTGTCTTTAAATATTTGATTTTGTTATTCTAATATCACATTTTAACCTTAAACTATTTTCATTAAGTGTAGAAAAATTACGAAACAAACATTGTCAATCGCAACTACAAGAAGATGGATCACAAGACAGGATCAAAATCTTTTGCCAACAAGGCAAAACTTCATGTAAGTTTTGAGATTTTTTAGTTTTAATCTTTTTGGCTCTTAATATATAATTAGACGTAGCAAACTTCAACCGAAAATGGTAGGTTTTAACTCTTTACTAGTTTAATTAAGTATTACTTTGAACTTTAAAAAATTCGTAAGTCTTTGAAATCTTTTTAGGTTGAGATACAGGAATTGACGCAGCAAAGATTGTATCAAGAGCAAGGTGAGTGTTCTAAGTCTAGTGAGGTGATTGAGAATGAGGTACTAGAAGAAGTCTTAGGTAAAGAGAAAATAGACTGTGTTCATGGAGCTGGTGTTGGAGCCTACGAGGCTTGCAAGACATCGAGTGGTTGACATAGCAGCGCTCACATGGATCATCTTCAGACCAAGATTTCATAGTGTGTTTCAATTGTAAGTGTATACTTAAATTCGTATATTTATTTTATAAGTTCATTATATGTAGAATAATATTAAAATACATTATAGGAGGAGCACGAGAAGTTAAAGGCTCAAGTCGCTAAATTGATGGCAACTCAGTTTGGAAGAGATGAGGTATATTTATGATTAATGTGTAGTTTGTTGTTTTACTTTGCTAAAATAATATCATGTTTCGGATTTTTCAAGTAATCAATTTTTTTACAGAGTGATGAGATCGATACATCAACTCAACACGAGGAAGAACCATCGACGGATAAAACTTCTTCTGAGCCTTAGTCGGTATACGTATGCTGTTTTAAATATGGTTCTGTAACTTTTGACTTATATATGAATTAGTCTTAGACTTAATTTAGGACTTTGACTTATAAACATAAACATAACTGTAAGATTTTATTTGTGTTTCGTTTCAATTATATGTGATTATATGTATGATTTCCTTTCGATTTGACGAATTATGTGAATGTGAGAAGGTATCTGATTGTGAATGGAAGTGTTTCAAATGTATGTGATTGTGAATAGAATTGTTTCTAATGTATCGTGGTTAGTTTTTATTGCAGTATTTTTAAACCGATATGGGATGAATTATTTATACCATTTTATAGCAGGTGTTACTATTGCCGACGGAAATTCCGTCTCCAATAGATAACGAAGTTCGTATTGCCAACGGAATTTCCGTCGGCACTAGTTGAACGTCTTTTAATTGCTCGACGGAAATTTTGTCAGTATTATTTGTTTGGCGTGCCATTTTGCGCAAGAAATATTTCTTGCCGATGGAAATTTCATCGGCTAGGAGCATGTGGACAACAAGTTTTACTGACGGACTTTCGCCGACGGAAATTCTGTTGGCAAGGCCTATTCCTGACTCCTTAGGTGACCCATATACTTAAGAAATCCTCTTGGTTCAGCGTACCTGTATAAAATGGTCGATCGGTTGACCATCTAGTTCGACTGATTTTAACATACTCTTATTTCTCTCCCATAATGGTCGAACTGTAGTTCTTTTGGTTCGACCGATTTTAACAGGCTCTTTCCCTGTCCAAAAAAGTCGACCATTTTTTTATCCCAGTTCGACCATTATCCTGTGTCGAATGATATAACCCAGTTTGACCGATTCCAACTTCTTCGTCGGGTATATCTTGACACGTGTCGTAGTTAGTATGACAACCGGTCGACAAAAACTTATGTTTTGTTCGACGATTTGACATCTCGTATTTGTCTTAAATATGACTGTTATACTTGTCGTATTATACAACGATCGTATACACATACTTCAACTAACCCAATTCGTATTTTTGGCCACCTTTCGAAGAGTGCCATGACGACAGTCGACCAAATGAACAACAATTTGAGTATCAAACTTCTTGTTATTTATGGTCAGACTATATCCTTATTTGGTTCGACCGTTACCTCATTTGTTTAATATTATCCTAGCCAAAATATTCAGAATGGTCGACTGCCCCTTGACTTGGTTCGATCGTTCATTTAAGTTCTAGCCTTAGTGATTCAACTGATGTGTACTTCAAGTTGAACATTTTCTTAAGTATAAGGAAACAATCGAACAATTCTCCCATACCGGTCGACTGTTGGTGCACAGATTTGTGTTCTGAACTTTTATGTTTTGTGTATATGATTAGTAGCATATCATGCATCATATTCATGCTATGTTTGTTATTATATTTTAGGTATTAGGTAATAAAGAAGATAAGGGAATAGAAAATGACTGAAACGTTAGAAGAAATGACTTAAATAAAACAAAATGCAAAGGGCCGATCTACAAGAGGGAAGGACGTCGACATAAGCCTAGAGGGACCAAATAACAAATCGAGAAACTCCACACCATCATGAGGACTATTTTTGCAATTAGATTCAAGAGTAGACTCAATTGACTGACCATGCCACAACCACGTGCCTAATTGAAGAGCTTAAGTAAACGCACGAAATTGAGTCGAATCTAACCAATTGGACCGCCAATTGGTGGTCCCTTTTAATCAGAATCCAACCCATTTTCGCACGGATATGGGTTGTGTTTATGTATATTCTGTGAATGTTTCATTAGTGCCACACAAGGGGATTGTCCCCAAATTCCTTTTTCATGTCTATAAATTGAACTCTTCTTCCTCCTTTGTAATCAACCTATTGCTTGGTGGTCATTCTTGGAGTAAGCCTTGGAGTAAAACTCAAGTCAAGAAGAATGCTACTTGTAATGTGAGTTTTCAAAAAATATTTTTTCCTAGTTTGTTCTAATGTTGTCTATTTGAATGCTTGCATGTTTAGCTTAGTTTTGTTTTCTTAATCTTAATATAATTAGTTAGAATGTCTTGCTTCCTTAATACAATTGTTAGCTTAATGTATAGCGAATAGTTACATCCCTCTTTGGGGGTAGAGATGATGTTTATACATGTAATAGGAATGGAATGAATTTTATCTTATGCAATATGTGATGAATGTGAATGTATGCTTATTTGTTTAAATGAGAATACTTAACTTGATGAATTTTGTCATAATCATTAGATACTTCCCATGCTTGTTTAGGTTCTTCATAACCAATTTGTTTATTCTCATGTTAATCAATTAGGTTAGGGATTGGAATGATAAGTTTTGTCACAACCATTAAGTACTTCCTATGCATGAAAACAGAACCTACACTTGTACCTTATCAAATTCATTCTTCACCATCTTTTCACATGTGTACACACACTCCACCCCTTGGGGGTTTCTCCTACTTAATTTCATCTTGCTTTGCTAGTTTCTTAGTTTAGCTTCAGTTATTCTCGTGCTTTCATCTTTCTTGTTGGTTAATTGCTTGTTTAGTGTAGCCTAGTTTAGTGTAATCAAACTTATTCTCCCCTCTAATTTCCACTTGATTTCTGAAGAACCAGAGTTGACACACCTCCCTGTGGACTCGACCCATACTTGCCACCGCTTCATCGAGGCCGTGCACTTACGGTATTATATCTGAATTAATCAAGTTTTGGCATTGTTGTCAGGGAGGTGTTCTGGCTAGACTCTAGTTTGGATGATTCGAGTGGATTTAATCTTTCTATTTTAATTTTTGTGTTTTTCATGGACACTAGGGCCAAAAGGAAGATACTAGATAAAAGCTAGAGCATTTGGAGCTCCCTAGACCTCCAATCAGCCATCTGAAATCACCAATTAGCGGCATGGTAATGTTCCATTGCCTTCATATTTCTACACCATGTCTGGCTTTATGTTTTTAGTCTCTGAGAGCCTAATTTTGCATGTTTGGACTTGTAACTTGATCCCAAATCTAGTAAGAAACCAAACTCCCCCTTTAATCAACTTGGACCGCAAAACTCAAAGCAAAAGATTAAGCATTCTTCTTGCTTAGGTCATGCATCATATAATGTTGACTTAGGCATATAGCTTGCTTTTCTTTGCCTTTATATTCAGTAGTTGATCATTGGAGTAAGGTACGCATTCTATCACTCATTCACACAGAGCGCATCATTTAGTGATTAGAATTGCATTTGGAACAAGTGTGAGGTGAGTGTTAGTATGGTGAGTTGAATGCATGCCTAAGGATTCAAAACAACTTTAAGGGGCACCACCTATAGTCTTTAAGATAGTGGGGGATTTCATCACCCCTCCTTTAGTCGCACAAACCACACTCAAGTAAAGCCTTATTCTAAAATCAAGTAGACACTGACTCCTAGGATTCATGCACACTTAGGAGACAATTTCATTCTCGACGTCATGGTCTGAGCGGCGTCGCTTTCTTAGTTGCATCAAAACTTTTGGGAGCCCATGGTCTTGACTTTCTCGTTCGACTTTGTGACCTTTGCCGAGGGAGGTAAGGTATTTGGGATTATGGAGAGTCGCAGTTAGGCATCGTCTAGTCTAAGGACCCCATTGCCAGCTGATTAGTAGCATATCATACATTGCATTCATGCTATATATCATTTATTTTACCCCAATTTTATGTTACTCGAGTGTTTCTTTGTGGTGTTTCAGGTGTTAGGTAATAAATAAGAGAAAAGAAGAGTAAATGACTAAAATGCAAGAAGAAATAACTCAAATGAAGCAAAGTGGACCTGTTTGTCAAGCAAAAGGACACATCTTCAAATTAGGAAGGACCCAAATGAAATCTAGAGGGACTTGAACGCACAGAAAATAATTCAAGAGCAAAAACCCCTCAAAACCATGATCTTCAAGAGTATTTGGGCAATTTAGACCAAACGGGCACGAACCAGCGGACCAGGAGTGCATCGTACGTGCAAAATACAACACTTAAGCTCCTTGAAGAAATCGGGGCCAATCGAGCACAAAAGACTGCTAGTGGCAGATTGTGATCCACCATTGATGCATCATTTAGGCCCAATTTGCCTCCAATTTCTTTCGTGGCTTCACCTCGATCATTTAGGTGCACCAGACTAAAGAGAAAATTATTACGACCGCCGGATTGCTTCCAGATCCATCCAAACTCTTATTTCTTCAATAAATAGCAATGTTTATTCTACCTTTTTTGCTCTTCTCAGCCTCCACCATTATGATAGCTTAGGTTTACCCAGTTTGGGAAGTAGAGAAAGTGGGCTTGGAAGCTTGTAATGTTATTTCTTAATTAGTAGTGTAGAGGAGGAGAAGATGAGCAACCTTGTAATCTTTCATTTTAATCTAGTTTAATTCTTGTTCATTACATTGATGTCTTTCCTTTGATGCAATTTGTTTTATGTTTATTCATTGTTTAATCTAGTTTTTTTACATTTCATTTATGGTTTTGTGTTATTTTTATGTTTTCTTGAGTTTAGAGATGGGTATGGAGTAATCCATCCTAATGGGGGGGGGGGGGGGGGGGGGGGTGGGAGGGTAGGGAAGAAGGTGATGTGATTTTGTGATGTATTAAATGTATGTATGTTAATCCTAACCTTTGAACCTCACATGAATTCCATAACCATCTAATGGGATTCTCACTCTTATATTTTATGTGTTAATGCTCTTGAATGATGGTTAGCACATGCTTAGATTAGTGAACCTATTTTATGGGGAATCATGATGTGAGGATAAAGATGGAGTGGATAAGGAGGAAACATGACATGTGCATACATGTGCTCATGTTGACACCATCCTAATTAATGTCTTGTATGTTTTAATGATTGTGTTCAATCTTATTTCATGTGGAGACATAGTGGGGTTTTGTCATTATGCACATACGTGAGTAGTAGCATATCATACATTCCATTCATGCTATATATTCTTTGTTTTATCCCAAGTTTGTCCTACTCGAGTGCTTGTTTGTGGTATTTCAGGTATTAGTTAATAAAGAAGAGAAATGAAGAGAAAATGATTGAAAGTAAGAAGAAATGACTCAAATGAAGCAAAATGGACATGTTTGTCTTGCACAATGACTCATCTGCAAATCAGGAAGGACCCAGATGAAATCCAGAGGGACCTAAACGCATGAAAAATATTTCAGGAGCAAAAATCCCTCACTACCATGATCATGAAGACTATTTGGGCAATTAAGATCAAACGGGCTTAAACCAGCGTACCACGAGTGCACCCTACGTCCAAAATACAACATTTAAGTTGCTGGAGAAAAACAGGGCCGATAGAAAGAAAATGTTCCGCCATTGGCGTATCAATTTGCCCCAGTTGGGTCCCAATTTCTCACGTGGCTTTGATTCAATTATTTGGGTGCACCAGACTATAGAGAAATTGATTACAACTATCAGTTTGCTTCTAGAACCACCCAAACACTAGTACAGAATAGTCTTTACTCGTCGCCCAATAGACGTCGACTGTTATAACAACCGACGTCTAGTTGGGCGAAGATAGCATAGAAGTCGGACGTTACCACGACTGATGTCTATAGGGTACTATAGACGTTGGCTATTGGAATACACATTGTATCTGACGTCTATACCCTATAGACGTCGACCTATAGACGTCAGTTGTTGGAATACCCATTGTATCCGACGTCTATTCCCTATAGACGTCGGATGATATAGACGATCGACGTCTATACCCCCACGCCTATAGACGTCGACCTATGGACATCGTCTGTATATAATATCCGACGTCTATAGGTCTTAAAGAAATCTCCAACCGATCTGCAGCATTCTCCGGCACCGTCGCAACGTCCCAACCTCTCCTCCCGTTCTCCGGCCCTCTCCTCCGTCTTGCTCCGTCTTCCTCTACATCCCTAACCACCGTAATAGTTTTCTTTAGTTTTGGTTGGTTTAGTTTCGGATTTTAGGTGGAGTAATGTGTCTTTTCTTTCTTGGTAAACTTCTCCTCTCGTTCGGATCCAATGCCAACTCGCACCGTTCCCCCATTTCGATTTCTGCTCATATTTGTGGTTATCATAGCCTTGTTGGGAATGCTTCTAGGCTACATTGTGAAGAAATTAATGACCTTTGAAGCAATAACAATCATTCTTCATACTAAAATACTGTAACAAAGTGATGCATTTGGCTGTTAATTGTGTGAATTGATTTTTTTTGGCATGTTGGATTTGGTGTTGGTAATTTATGATTTGTTTGTGGTCTTGTGTTGGTTGAAAATCATTTAGTTTGTGATTAAATGCATGATTTGTTGTTGTTGTTGTATGTGGTTTATGTGTTGTTTGATTAATCATTTACCAGTCAAGTGTGGTTTAGATATATCTATATTTGGTAGATTCGAGGGAGGACGCACGTTCAAGAAGAAGGAGGACATGCGTTTGCTGGTTCGTGATTCCACTCATTTTGTCTCTTAGTTTGAATTGTTGCAAGTAATATTTCCGTTGTGTTGAAAACTGAAGCATTGTAATATGTTTGGAAGAAATATAAATATATAAGTAATAAATTGTATGTTTATGTCCACTTAGTTATGTATTTGTCAGTAATCGTTGTTAATGGAGTTTGTTGGTAGCTTGCTCATGAGATAACTAAGTCCACAAATAATATGTATTAAGGACTAGCCTTTAGCTATTTATTCTTTAACCAAGAAGCCAATTTTGTTATGTGGAACATGTAAGCATATGACTAAATGTAAACATGTGTTGTGTCGAAGTTTGAGGGGTTTGGATGTAGTGTGTTTGTGATGAATTAGGTGGAATTGAGATCAAGTTTATATCGTGTATTGTTATAAAATTTTCTTGTTAATTCCAGGGTTTGAAGATTTTTACATAGAAAATTTTAGGAGAGGTTCTGCCAAAATTTCAAAAAAATATAATCTCAATTGTTATTAATAACATGATATTTTAAAATAATAACTTACATTTTATATTAAAAGGACTATAACTTAGATCATGTAAAAAACTTATGTTTAATTAGTTTAGTGAGTTCATACATTTATTTATTTTTATTAATGTTTAGCTTAGTTAAATGTTTATTTATTTATGTTCATTTATACTTAAAACAATTTATTTTGTTTAGTTATGGCATTGCCCCTCTTAAAAAACTTGACCTTTAATAACCTAAAGCATAAGATTAGACAATATTGCTAAGTGATTCATCATATAGGATTTGCATTCATCGTATTTATTATTTATTTTACGATTTCTGTCGTAGATTGTTGGCGTAAGGTACGTAATCTCTTTCACTCATCATTCATTAGAAAGCACACATTAGTTAGTAGGACTAGCATTGGAACAAGAGTGAGGTGAGTGTTTGTTTGGTGTGTTGTTTGTTAGATTAAGGTATGAAAAACACTTAGGGGGCAGTCACCTATAGGAGATGATGTGGGGGATTTCATAATCCTTTCCTTGGCCCAAAAACCACTTCATAAAAGAGCCTTAATAAAATCAATTAGACGTTGGCCCCTAAGATTTCCAGACGCATTAAAGAGAGGAAACCGTTTTAGACCGTTATGGCTTAAACGTTGTTGCCTATCTAGTCTCCATGAGATTTTAGGAACCTCTGGGTTCTTGATTTCCTACAGATTAGTGGTCCTCGATGTTTAAGACCGTTTCGGCCTGAACGTCGTTGCCCATCTAGTCTCCCTGACATATTAGGGACCTCCGGGTTCTTGATTTCCTACAGACTAGTGGTCCTCGGTGGGACCTCGAAGTTAGTCGTCGTCTAGTACTAAGGACCTAGTGGACTTTAGGCTTGTTTTGACCTTGATTGCTTAGTTTGGTTTCTAACCTTCCTTATTCCCACGCTAAATTAAGGATTTCATCTCCTCTCCTCTGAGTCATTATTTTCTCATCTTAATGTCTCCGAATCTTCTCATCTAGGAACACATTCTTTTAAATTGAAATTTTATTTATTTCCTCCAATAACAACTATCATTGTTGTTAATGTTTAGATTGAAATGGATCGAGAGTGGATTGTTTCAAACAGATTGAGTGATGAGTATGAGAACGGAGTGAATATGTTCTTAGAGGTTGCCAAAAAACATTAAAAAAATGGAAGACAGCGACATGCGTATTGTCCGTGCAATAAGTGTCATAATATGTTAGTGCTGACTTTTCGAAAAATGAAAGATCATTTGTTTGAGAAAGGTTTCGACCCAAATTACAGACGGTGGATATGGCATAGCGAAAATGAATCATTTAGTCGTTCCAAGAATGACGGAGACAACGTTAGTGTGGAAGATCACTTAGAGGAAATGGTTCAGGATATGGCTGAAAAGTTTTCATCCAACCCCGATTTACTTGGTAGTTTGTTGAGTGACAATGAGAAGCTGTTGTATAAGAGTTGTACCAAATTCACTAGATTGTCAGTGGTGTTGAAGTTGTACAATTTAAAAGCAGGAAATAGTTTGTCCGATGTCAATTTCACATCAATGTTGAAGTTATTGAAAGAGATGCTTCTAGATGATAATGAGTTAGCAGATAGAACTTATGATGCTAAGAAAGTGTTGTGTCCTATGGGAATGGAATATAGGAATATACATGCATGCCCGAACGATTTTATATTGTATAAGGGTGAGTTTGAAAACTTACATTCCTGTCCCAGGTGTAATGTTTCACGATACAAAATGAAACGTAGTGGACCGAACCACAATGAAGAGGCTGACGAGATGAAAATCAAAGGACCTCCTGCTAAGATTTTGTGGTATCTTCCGATAATACCAAGGCTTAAACGTTTGCTTGCTGGTAAGGAGGATTCCAAGAACATGACATAGCATGCTGATCGTGAGAAACTAAATGATCAGTTGCTACGTCATCCTGCAGATTCACCTCAGTGGAAAAAAAGTTGATTTCGACTTGTATTGATGTATTGATGTGATGCACGTAGAGAAAAACGTTTGTGATAGTCTTGTTGACACTCTGTTGAACATACCTGGTAAAACCAAATATGGATATAATGCAAGACTTGATCTTGATATACGAGCAATGTTGTCACCAGAGAAGAAAGGAGACCGGAATTACTTACCTCCAGCTACTTATACAATGTCCAGAAAGGAAGAAAGAATTCTCTGTCGGTGTTTGCACGATGTAAGGGTTCCACAAGGTTATTCTTCAAATATCAGTAGTCCTGTTGTTATGAAGGATTTGAAACTTGTGGGGATGAAGTCTCACGATTGTCACACTTTAATGCAACAATTATTACCTGTAGCACTGAGATCCATATTACCGAAAGATGTTAGACATGCAATAATAAAGTTGTGTTCCTTTTTCAATAAGATTTGCAGTAAAGTGATTGATCACGTGCAGTTAGATAAGTTGCAGAATGAAATTGTGGTGACATTATGTCAGTTGGAGATGTTCTTTCCCCCTGCTTTTTTCGACACTATGATTCCTCTAGTTATTCATTTGGTTAGAGAAGTTAAATTGTGTGGACCAGTTTTTTTAAGGTGGTTGTACTCTTTTGAGCGTTATATGAAAGTGTTGAAAGATTATTGTAAAAATCGTCAAAGACCAGATGCTAGTATTGTTGAAGGATACATATCTGAGGAGGTTATCGAGTTTTGCACTGGATACCTAGCAAACACCAAAATTGTTGGACTTCCGAAGAATCGTCATGATAAACATACCGATGGCAAAGGGACACGTGGGATGAAAATGTTAAATCCAAATGGCGAGGACTTAATGACAGCATATTTTTATGTGTTGTGCAATTCTAATGAAGTTCAACCTTACCTAAGTGAAGACATGAAGTTTCTAAAGGAAAGAAATCATTTGTGGAGTGATCAACAAGTAATAAATAGTCACAATAAAATTTTCATCTCTTGGTTCAAAAATGGGGCTTACAAGCATGATGTTTCTGAGACAATACAATGGTTGGCCTACGGTCCGCATTCTGTTGTTATAAGTTACAGTGGTTATGATATCAATGGATATTCTTTCTACACAGTCTGTGAAGATGCGAAAAGTGTTGTTCAGAACAGTGGCGTCACCTTAATAGTAGAGTCTTTGCATGTGTCTAGTTCTAAAGACAAGAATCATGTATACGTCGACATGTCCTATTACGGTGTAATTGAAGACATATGGGAGTTAGACTTTGTTAAATTCAAAGTATTTGTATTTAGATGCAAGTGGGCTGATAATAAAAGTGGAGTTCGAGTGGATGACTATGGGTTCACTTTAATTGATTTTTCAAAAAAAGGGTATAAATGAGAACCTTTTATTCTCGCTTCCCAAGCGAAACAAGTCTTCTATGTGGCTGATCCATGAGAAGAAGAAAATTGTATCAGATGATAGTCTGATCGAGTATGAAGAGACACCACCTTTCTCTAAGCAAACACCTGAGTTGAACTCAGTAGACGAAGAAATAAATGTTTAGACTCGTATGTTTAGAGATGACCACGGTGAAGATATATGGATTGAAAATCCATTAAGGAAAAAAACCAGTAAAGGTGCAAATTTTCTGTTGTAACACATTGTAATAACCATTTAATGTCTTGACTGTTTATATTTTAATGCCTTGAGTTTATCTTTTATAGTATCATGGCTCCGAAAAAGAAACTCACTCCATCAGAGTCTGAAGGCTCGAAGACATACAGTTCACGAGGTCCTTGTCTCATGAAAGAATTCGTGGGGAGAAGAAATAGAGATGGTAGTATTCCAATCCAGTTTGATGACCGTCTTGAGCCGATACGCATGTTGTCTGATAATTGGAAACGTTATCTGGGTAGCTTAGTGAGGGCCAAAGTTGACATTTGTTTGTCGAGTTGGGTCGATGTAGATGAGAAGTTGAAGTACACAATATAGGATAATGTGCAGGTAATGATTCCATTATAGATTTCTATAGTTTTAGTCAAACTTTTGAGATATATAAAGTTAACGTGTTGTAGGAATCTTTTTAGTTCCAATCCACTTACAAGTTGAAGAAAACGTGGATGATATACAAGTCGGTTCGTTGGAGGGATTTCAAAATAAATTTAACGAACAAGTACATATTCGGAGACTACCAAGATAGAAATCCATGCGATGTCTATAATTTTATCATTCCGAATCAATAGGGGCAATTCAGAAAATCCAAAGATAGCCCGGAGTTTGAGGTAACTGAGTTTAATTTAGAATATAAACTTATTAGGTTATTGTTTTAAATGACAATCTAATAAACTTGGTTTCAGGTCATCCCAGCCAAAAACCAAAAGATTAGATCTTCTAACAAGTATACACATCGTATGTCTCGAGCAGGGTACCAAAAGTTAGAAAATGATGGCTGAAAAAGTTGCTCTGAAGAAACAAGAGGCAATTGACTCCCGAATGAGTGAGGAGCAAGCAAGTAACCTAACTCCTCCTTCTCCCGTAGCTCATTGTGATTCTTGGAAGAGAGCGAGAGTAAACTCCAGAGGGGAGTACGTCACACACGAGTCGCAAGCGATCAACTCGAAGATAGTAAGTTGCATCACTTATATATGTTATTAATTCAAATTCAGTAATTTTATATTTTTCAATTGTTGGTAAAAAAATTATACTTTAGGACTCTCTGAAGTTGAGAGAATCTCAAGGAGATTTGCTTCCGATGGTCGGAATGATATTCTACGCGAGGCCTTGGGAAACGACGAACACCCCGGTCATGTGCGGGGGGTAGGGAGTACTATTGGACTGCGACAATATTATGGAAAGACTCAACGGTCTACTTCGTCAACTGGTCATACCAAATGCCAGCAAGAGATCGCAGATTTGAAGAATACGTTTCCACTTATTTTGGAGAGATTGGATCGTGATTTGCGTACTTCTCCTACCCTTCGTAGGACCGGTTCTTCCCCGGAGACCACTCCTCCAGTGCAGCCAGTGTTCCACCCTGATCGACAATATGATTTCGTGGCTCATTCTCGAGAATTGGCCCTCGTTGGCGGTCCCTCGTTTGGAAAGTTTGAGGATGGATCTAGATGTGCTTTATTTGTCGAAGACCCTGATCGAAGATTGGTGGGACATGAGAAACTTTATAACATCTCCAAACACCACTTCACAGAGGTGGGAGAGGGAGAAGTGAAGGTTGCAGTAGGGAGTTGCTTAGATGCTAGTGCTTTGGTGCCATTTCCGGAAGAAGAGATTGTTACTCTCGGCGATGCTATCGTTGGGTTCGTGAGGTGGCCTAGTTATTTAGTAGAGCTAAATGACAAACATGAGGTATACTTTAATTTTGAAAGACTTAAAATTTCAAATTTGTTAACAATTGTATTTTTAACGGTTGTATATATATCTGTAAGGTGTCAAGCCCCCGGAGCAAAGGGTCAAACAACCAATCTTCGATCAACATTAATTTGCTTCCAAGTAGGTGCAAAATGTTGTATCAATGTATGGTAGGTAGGGAATCACAATCCTTAAGTAGCTGGGATTTGGAGGAGAGGGATAAAGGGTTGCCTACGGCTTTGTATGTCACCAAAGAGAATATCATGCAGTTCTTGGCAATGGATTCATTGTGTATCATGATTATCGACGTGCAAGTGAACTAAGTGTTTTATTTGGTATAAAATGAAATGTATTGAATAATTTTATCGAAATTGTAATAAAGTATAATTTTTACTCTTGTAGACATCTTTATGACGCCAGAATGTCAGTCTTTCCCGACGATCAAGTATTTAGATTTATCAGTCCATCTACATATATATACGGGAATGACGATAAATCGGGTCAGCTTGGGACTCTCGTGAAAGAAGAAGACAAAAGAGATTATCTGCTCTCTTATCATGAGAGGTAAACTTTGTATTTCAAAGTGGATTTTATTTTGTAATAAGCTTCTAATTATATATAACAAGGCTCAATGGATGCTTGTCGTTGTATGCCCCACGACTAATTCGACATATTGGTTTGATCCGTTGGGGTCGAATAAACCAAGGGACTCAATAAAGAAACTTCTAAATTTGTAAATTCATTTTAGTTATCGTATTTGTAATTCGTGGATTTTTATTAGTATTATTGAATGAAGGTTTAACTTGTGCTACTCGGGGCAATTAAGGTTTACAAAGCTTTAGGTGGCAGGAGAACAACCACAAAAGCAGGAATAACATGGCATGGAATGAGAGTATGTTCTCTCCCATTTTTGTTAATTAAGTTAGGAACATATATTTAGCAAATTTCTATGTTTGTAGTACCGGAAGCATGTTGGAAATACAGAATGTGGTTACTATGTGATGAGATACATTGATGAAATCCTCGAATTGGCAACTCAAGACGTATGCCTATCCAAGGTAATATAGTTCGTTATTCACTTGTATAGTTGCAGTTTCAATATTTAGATATTAAATTTTTTACTTGTATTTTATAGGTTTTCCCAAAATGTAGTGATCCCTTCTCGTAACAGGAGCTCGATGAAACTCGCGACCGATGAGCTCGTTATTTTATCAGAAACATGTTGATGAACTAAGAGGTTCTCCTGTAACTAGCATTTTTTGTAATTTAGTTAACAAGTTCACTTGTATTACAAACATACAATTTATGCCTTAATATAATCATCTCAATTTTAGAATGAATGCCAATTGTTTATGTATGAATTAGTTCCAAGTGTGTTGAATGATTGTGTATGCTTGTATGTTTGTGTTTGTGCATGTATGCTTGTATGTTTGTGTTTGTGTTTGTGCTTGTATGCTTGTATGTACATGTGGATGAAAGTGTGTTAGTATTTGTGAACGAATTTGGTGCAGGTTGTATGTACGCGAATTACAAATACGATGACTAAATACAAGTGTGCATGATGCTTTTGTTTTTGTCCAGGTTTAAGAATAGACGTCGGATTTTAGTATTAGCCGACGTCTATTCCTGTGAAGAAAGGAATAGACGTCGATTGTATGTATCCGATGACGTCTATTCTTAAAGAATAGACGTCGTCTGTTATTTCACCGACGTCTATACCTAAAGAATAGACGTCAGTCCTATATAAAGGCTGACGTCTATTCTTTAAGTATAGACGTCGACTGATACATACAACCGACGTCTATTCTTTAATAATAGACGTTGGATAAAGCACGCCTGACGTCTATGTATAGACGACGTACACATAGATGTTGGATCTGGGAATGCTTATATCCGACGTATATACCCCCGTACATCCGACATATATTCCCTTTTCTGCAGTAGTGAAACTTTTATTTCTTCTATAAATGGTAATGTTTCTTCTAACTTTTTGCTCTTCTCAGCCTCCATCACTAGAATAGCTTAGGTTTACCCATTTTGGGCAGTAGAGAATGTGGGCTTGGAAGCTTGTAATGTTAATTCTTTGATAATCTAAATGTATATTTTGATTCCTCTTGTCATTTATTTTCTTTCTATCCAATTTGTTGTTGATTTTGTTGGTTAATTTTCTAGTTAGAGTTTTATATCATGTTTAGTCTTACTCTACTGCTTTCCATGCTTGTTATAATGAATAGTGAGTAGATCCACTCCATTTGGGGTGGAGGAAATGTTGTTGATGGTGAAGTGTATGATGAGTTATTCTTATCTTGTGTCATTTCATGTGCTTCATGTATATCTATACTTGTAACTTGCTAAAACTTGTATTAGATGGGATAATGGCCACACTATGTACTTATCTCATGCTAGATATAAAGTTTATTTTGTTACTTGTACGGTTTATCTTTGTATGGAAGTGGTTTGTTATGTATGAATGCTTGATTCGTAGAGAATACATGAATGTATTAAGTTGTATTGATGGTTAATTAATGTCCTAATGGTCACAATAGGTACTTAGTTCACTCTTGAGAACTCAAAGTGCATCTTAACTTCATGTCTAACTATATTAGTCATGTATTCATGTAAATATAGTTGATATTAATTAGATTCCACACTTACACTAGTTTCCAGTTGATGTCACATACTTTACACACTTGTACTTAATGAAATGAAGACTCACTCATGCACACACACCTCACTATTGCACCTACACTCCAAGGGGTTTAGTTTAGTTGTTGATTAATTCATCATTTAGTAGTTGGTTTAGAATAATCCATTCATTCTCCTCTCCTTTCCCACTCGAGTAGGGTAGTAACAATAACGTGCACAACTCCTTGTGGTACGACTCGTACTTGTCGTGTCTTCACCGACGCCATGCACTTGCGGTTATTATAATTGATTCAATAAGTGCTCATATTAACCTTATTTCAAGTATTGTCGTGTATGTTTTAATGATAATGTTTTATCTTATTTCATGTGGAAATAAAGTTGGATTTTGTTTTCTGAATGTCATGTATTACATGTTGTGACGAGCACCAACAAACACACATACGTACACATATTCTCATTTCCGCATTCTTTCTCTACCTTCTAAGGGGTTTATTTTTATCGTTTGTTTTCTGATTTCATACGCATTGTAGTGTAATCTGACCTCATTCCTCCCTCTTCTTTTCCTACTCGAGTATTATGGACTCCGACTCGCATGCGATCCTCGTGGACACGACCCGTACTTGTCACGTCTTCACCGGAGTCGTGCGCTTGCGATATTATAACTGAATCAATCACCAACCTAAGCTTGTTTGAGCTATGTTTGCTAGATTATGCTTCTACCCTCACCGTTTACACATGCTAGCTCTAGGGATTCTTCCCTTATCCTCTAAGTCATCTTCATCTCACCTACTTCTACGTTCTAGTCTCCTCCCCTTTACACTCTCTATAAGCGTTTTAGGGTCGGGTCGAGCACTTTTTGCGAGCTTGGCCTTGTGGTGGTGAGAGTGGTCGATTCGAGAGTACTGTGTCGAGATGGATGGTTACATGGGTGACCATACATTTCATTGTTGGGACCAGGACTATTCTCCCTGGTTTTCCAAGACTTACACAAATAATTACCAAATCAATCCCAACGGCTAGATTACGTTTGAAGCTTATAAATAGAGCTTAGACTAACTTCATAAAGTCACCAATACTCTCATACTACTCTCTTGTGCTCATTCTTTCACTTGAATCACTCATTGTATTCATCAACCATTCAAGTGCTCAAGATAGAAGTGATTACTTAACTTTCCTGCAAAGCATTGTACTAGCTTCCGGAGTGCAGTTCTTCTCGGATTGTGAGAAGGTGGTCCAAGCTTGGCGAGGGTGTTCGCAAGCTTGAAGTGTAAAGGCAAGATCTCCCGGCCCAGAACGGGGAGAAGAATAGTAGAATACGCGAAGTTGCTCGAGGAGGAGCAATTCGTAAGAGATGACTAGGATCCGGTGGTTGGATCCAAACCACTATACATCGGGGTTGTAGTTTGCATCTCTCATTCTCTACTTCTTTTATATAGTTCATGTTTTAATTGCTTAAGTTTTGAAGAACATAATTAGTCTATTCACCCCCTCCTCCTCCCCCCGCTTTAGACTAATTCTAGGGTTAATTAGATCCTACACAAAAGTGCAAAACCATTAGGATGAGTATTGTGGTTAGACATCAACAATTGGTTGTGTTTTTTAGCAACAAATAATACCGAAATTAGCTCAGAGTGCTTAGCATAATTTTTACCTTGTACTGCTGCTGGAGTATAAGGTTACTAGCATGGAAGGTTGAAAGGTTGATAAAGTCTTTTCTAACATCTCATTCTCTGTGATCTTTTGGCCACAAAGTCTCATTTGAGACACAACACGGTGGTTGGGAGAATATATTCTGATACTGATTTAAAATATTGAAATTGTAGGTTGATCCATTCAAACGTAGCATGCAGAAGGACCACATCTTTTTGATGGTCATAGTGATCCTTCAGGGATTGTCATAAAGTTATAGGGTCCCTTTAAACCTTCATGTAAAAGGTGTTGAATGAAGATTAAGGCCTTAGCCCTTTGGGCAAAAGTACATTCAGATTTTTTCAACAACAGTCTAACTTAGACAGTGAGGTTAAATGTATGTTGACGTCAAATGACCATGTTAGATAATTACTCCCGGTAATATCTAATGTAGCAAATTCTCGCTTTGAAATGGTCGACATAATTTGCTATCATAAAATATAAGATGAGTTAAAAATGATATGTCAAACCTTATGCAGTATTTTATTTTATATGTCATATCATATTGATGAGAATTAAATTTATACCGCAAGTGCACGGCCGCGATGAAGCGGTGGCAAGTACGGGTCGAACACAAGGAGGGAGAGATATTGTTATTTTTGTGGTTTTCGATTAAGGAGAGAAAGAGAGAACAATAATGAGGTTGGTTTGAGATTTTTTTGGTTTTTAATTATCTAAAGCAAGAACAACAAAACAAACTAAGAAGAAAACAAATATAGATGGGAATCCAGCGGGTGGAGGTTTAGATTTCGGGTTTTGATTAGAGAATTCTGAAACTTATAATAAATCACATTAGTTATATAAACCATTACATGATAAATGACTGAACATAAACTCAAGTAATCAAAATATACTAACACGAAATTAAAATAATAACTTGATTCTTCTTCTTATCACCCTAAATCCGTCACCCCCACCCTTTGGAGAGAGTTAGAAACTCATGGATGGAGGGAAGGAGAAGGGGTCCTAGAGAAACTACAAAAGAAAATTAAAAACACAAAATAAAAGAAAGAGAATTTTATTAATAAAAGATGGAGCAAAACAACAACATCCAAGGACCCTCAAAACATCGTTCTCGGGGCTATTTATAGCCGATACAAGGGACCTAAGTATAAAATAGGAAAGTACACGCGTCACAACACAACTGGACAAAAGTTGAAGCCACGGATCGACAGGGGGGCGGCGGAATCGCCGCACAATACACATGACTTGTAGCTAAATCGCCGCACAATAAGCTCTGATTGGATCCGGATTTTTGCTCTGTGTTTATGGTATGATTTGATCATCCTTTGCGCGTCTGGATTGATTCTTTCCTTTCTTTTGAGCTCCGACTTTATTTATTTATATATTTGGAGATCCACATTGATTTTTCTTTAGACTTTCTCCATAATAATAAAAGCTACTCGTAATTTGCAATTAGGTCCTTGGCTTTTTGCAATTAAGTCTCTGGCTCCTTTTGTGCTTAAGTCCTTGTCCTTTTGTAATTAGGTTTTGAATGATTTTCTGCTTGGATGGACTTTCATTTGAAACCCGGCAATCTTGATTTAGACTTGATGATAGCAATGAGTCTCTTGTACGCGTTTATGCTCGGGATATGGGTAATTTGCATTCAGGTCCCTGTATTCTGTAAATAAGACTAAACACATACCATAGTAGCATTTATTGATACAAAATTAATCTAAATGAAAGACATATGATGCAATGTATGCAATGCATCAAATACCCCCACACCTAGATTTTGCTAGTCCCTAGCAAAACAAAATATAAGAAAAGAAAACAGGGAAATCCTAACTCACTTTCGTAGGAATCACGGTTGCACTTAGCATGTGCAACAAGTCTTTAAACCTCCTTGTTGCCAAGGGGGACGAGTTTTGTCTCGTGAGGGTTTTCAGTTGACACACCCACAAAGTCTTAATTCATCATTTCATTAATAGCTCTCAATATCTCCACCTCAACCTTATATATCTCACATCAACGTGGTGACACGTGGCGGCGGCAGGTTTTTTTTTGTGCATAGAGAACTCGGCATCACCAGTGCCGAGTTATTCCAAGAAGAACTCGGCACTGGTGATGTCGAGTTCATCTTGGTTTTCAATTGGCCAACACTTGATGTTTTCTGAGGTGATTCAAATAGAACTCGGCACTTATAGTGCCGAGTTCTATTTAAGAATCTGTTCTCCTGGCGCTCAGATCGTGTATGAGACGATTGACGCCCAGGAGAATAGTTACTTAAATAGAACTCGGCATCCTAGATGCCGAATTCTAAAGGAGGAACTCGACGTTTGTAACGCCGAGTTCACTTAAAAAAAAGTGAACTCGGCGTTACAAACGCCGAGTTCCCTCGGACTATATAAGCGGCCCGACGCCCCCCTCTCCCCATCCGCCGAGTTTCCGAGTTTTTAAGGTTAGGGTTTCGATTTTTTTTGTTTTCCACCGTTTTCTTGCCTTTTTTATGTATTAGGATGATATACATTGTTGTTTTATGTATGATTGTAGTGTTTTTGTTGGTTTAGGAACCCGTTTTGGTGCAAACTCGAATTCGATTTTGGGTTTTTAGGCAAAACGTTTTATTTCTTGTTTGATAGTTGATTATTGAATTTAGTATTGTTGATTATAGGTCTACGGTAGTCATCTTAAAAATAGTTGAATTTATGTATGATTATTGTGATTAAAATTTGATTTTTTGTTGTTATTTAGGTTTGAATGTATGTTAATTTGAATGAATGTTAATTTGAATGAATGTAAACTTAAAAGTGATTTATTTGAGTTTAAAATGTATGTGAGTTTGAATGTATGTTAGAATTGAAGTTTGTAGTATTGTTAGTTTATTCTACCGTGCAGGTTTAAATTTACCAATTTGAAAAATATAGGAGAGGTTCTGTTAAAATTTTTAAAAACATTCTGACATGATTTTTAACGTTGTTTATTGTAGTTGATTTTATTGGAGAGATTGTTCGACGTTTACAGCCGGTACAGATGGAGTTTGGTGGTTCTAGTACTGGTTCAGTTAGAGGTAGCTACGCTTCACACGGTCCAGTAGACAGATCAGTGTTGGTTTTGCAGGCCAACCACAAGTCTGACTTGTTCAAAGATTTTGTAAGTATTTTACGTTTTCAAGTTAAATATTTGCACGTGAGTTTCAATATTCTTACATTTCTCTAAATTTATGCAGAAGGATGTTGATGGTGTAAAATGTGTTGAGCATGGATCGAAGCTCAACGAATGGCAGATCACTGATGAGAGAATGTTGTTTCTGCTAGATATGGCAGGGTTTGACCTGCGACATGGTGAGATGACGTGCACCTTGCGTGACATCTCGATGATTACCGGCTTGCGCGTAGATGGTTTGCCGGTGTGTGAGTCGCAGGAGTACATTTGGTCAGAGGTTTGCATGGATTTATTGGGTCACGTCCCCGATGACTTGGGTCGTAAGGGTTCCGTAACTCTGGGTTGGTTGCAAGCTCAGTTTCAGCAGTGGGCACAGATGCAAACAACGGAATTTTTCCTTTGGCATTTGCTGTTGTAGAGAGTGAGAATACAGAGTCGTGGACGTGGTTCCTTCATTTGCTGGCAAGTAGAGTTACAAGGTGACCCGATTTGTGTATTATCACCGACAGATTTTCGGGAATAATGCTTGTGTGTGAGCCGCATTTCCACCTTCGGAGGGTCATGTACATCGATTCTGTCTTCGACACATGAAAGCAAATCTTGCTAAACATCGAAATTGCAAGGAAAGATTGGGACAAATAAAGTTTTATGAAGCGGGTAAAACTCATTCATTTATGAAATTTGAAGAGTTAATGAAGGCTATTGCAGAGGAACATAAGCCAATATACGAGTGGATTCAACATCAAGGTCCTTTGGAAAGATGGACTTGTTGTCAAGACGGGGGTCGACGTTTCAGATGTATGACAACAAACGTGTCAGAAAGCTTCAACAATGTCTTACGAGGGGCACGCGGTATGCCAATTACAACCATGATTTTGATGACCTTTCTCCGTTTGAACAAATTCTTTGTTAAAAGAAGGGACGTCGCCGAGTCGTGGAATGAAACATATGTACCGACAGTCCACACCGTGGTGATGGCAAACAGCAATCTGGCCAGAACACATACAATAACTCGGTACCACCAGCTGATGTACCAGGTTGAAGCCAATGACCAGAAAAAATACCTCGTGAAATTTGAAGAAGGAGTTATTACTTGCACTTGTGGATACATAATTGCAATGCACATCCCATGTTCACATGTACTAGCAGTTTGCAGTGGCAGACATGCAAATGTCAACACTTCACATTTGGTCTCCCCGTATTATGAGGTTCAAATGTACAGGGATGCGTACAAACCGATATTTATCCTAATTCCTGATGTGAGGTATTGGCCAGATCGAGGCACCATCACAATGAAGCCTCCCCAAACCAAAAGACCTCCCGGTCGGCCTAAATCAACGCGAATCCGAAACGAGATGGACGAACACTCTGGAAGAAGGGTAAGGTGTGGGAGATGCGGCGGTATACGGCATAACCGAAAGCGATACAAGGAACCTATATAGCAAAATATTTTGTATGTAACTATTTAGTGAGATGAATGAATGTAAGAGTTGATTAATTGTAAGACGAATGAATGTAATGTATTTTTAGGACCACAAATTTGTCTACTTCAGCCTATTAAACTGGAATTATGCCTACTAAACTCGGCATTCTAGATGCCGAGTTCTATTGTAGACCTGACCGTCACCCATTTCACACATGATTTGAGTGTCAGGAGAACATGTCCAAATAGAACTCGGCATCCACAATGCCGAGTTCTATCTGAATCACTATTCTCCTGGCAACTCACGTCGAGTGGAATATGAAGTGTTGGGCAATATTCTCCCAGAGAGAACTCGGCACTGGTGATGCCATGTTTTCCTTGGTAGAACTCGGCATCACCAGTGCCGAGTTCTCCCAAGAAAAACTCGACATCACCAGTGCCGAGTTCTTCTTGGAAGAACTCGGCACTGGTGATGCCGAGTTCTTTATGCACAAAAAAACAAAACCCGCCGCCACCACGTGTCACCACGTGGTGGCAGCGGGTCTAGTTTGAGAAATATTATTAATGGAGGTTTATTTTGACAATTTTAAAAAAAAAAATTATTTTGAAAAAATTTCCTTTTTGTAAATGTTATCTCGGTCAATTTATATTTCCTTTTTCTTTTTGACATTAACTTCAAAGAGTTTTTGTTCTTCAATTTGAATTTTAACTATTCTGGCAAAACATTAACTTAGACAATGTGATATATTATTAATTACATTAAAAGATAACAATGATCCAACATGATATTTATTGTTACAATGCATTTTAATTTCAAGACCTTGATTGTATATGTTTCACCTATATTTTCTTAATTTTCACGTGAATGTTTAACCATTCAATATTGAGTCTATTGACTTCAATTCATGCATGATCGTATCTGGACAGGATATCTATATTTATGCTTTTTTCTACAGTAACAATCTTCATAAACTAGGACACCCAAATTCTTTTGGCAATGTAATTAATCCAAAATATAATGTGCCTCAAGACTTTAATGATTTGTGTATCTAGTTAATTATTTCTCCATTTAAAATTTTCAGGTTAACAACGTCTTGTACGAGTAATCATATCATATTTGATTTATAGTGTTGAGTTGAGCCCAACACCTAAAAGTCTTGGAGGGAATTTAATAAAGCTCACACACGTGTGTATATAAATATCACTGTAATTTTAAGGATTTTTTTTCAAAACAGTATTTTTTTTTAAAATTACCAAAATAAACTTTTTTTAAAAGTATTTTTCACACTAGACCCACTGTCACCACGTTGTGACACGTGGCGGTAGCGGGTTTGCTTTTTAGTGTATACTGAACTCGGCATCACCAGTGTCGAGTTCTTCCTGAGAGAACTCGACGTCACCAGTGTCGAGTTTTTCCTAAGAGAACTCGGTCTCACAAGTACCGAGTTCTTATTGAGAGAACTCGGTCTCACAAGTGCTGAGTTCATTTTGGTTTTTATTGCGGGAACACTTACCATATTTCTCTTGAAGTGATTTGCCAAGAGAACATGATTTCAAATAGAACTCGGTCACACAAGTACCAATTTCTCTCGAATAGAACTCGACACTGGTGACGCCGAGTTCTCTCAAGAAGAACTCGTCACAGGTGATGCCTAGTTCTCTCAAGAAGAACTCGGCACTGGTGATGTCGAGTTTTATTCAAGAGAAATTGGGAAATTCATTTAATTTAAGAACTCGACAATTTCGTTTCCTATTTAAAAACTTTTTGACAACAAAGACAATCATTTCAATTACAAAAAATTCAACAACAAACACATCCATTTCCCACTTCCTAAATTTCAAAAAACATCATCATTTTCAACAACAAATGTTGCAGTAAACACAATCATTTTAACCACAGAACACAACTACAATAAAATCAAAATAACATCCACAATAACAAGTTTAACATTTTAACATAAATAAAACCAAAACTAGTGTAATAACGACCAATTAAGTTTAATACAACCAAATATCTCTATCCTAAGTGACATCTCAATCTCTTCTTCTTTTTAGGACGTTTCTGAGCACGTCCTCTCCCCCGGCCGCGCCCCCCTCCTCATGCTGCATTCTCTGCTTGTTCTGTATCCTTAGTCAGACTGCCAACGTCTTCTTGTGAGTGTGGATCTTCTTTTTCAATGACGTGATCCTGACTCAAATGTAATGTGCGTTCTTCAGCACCAAAACACATGAGTCAAGCTTTCATTTTCTCCTTTAATTTTCCAACCATCGAAGAGCTTGTCTTGTGATCTCTGACCGCCTCATGAATTTCATGGAGTTTTTCGTGGAACTCATAAACTCTGTGCACCTACAGACAATTAAATTGTTTAACAAACACTAAATACAATTTTAAAACATTGTAATTGTTTAATTAAATGTTTAGATCTTACCATCTCTCACTCTCTACGAGCTCGGGGTCTGTACATGTGACGTTTTGACGCCAAAGTGTGGTGAACAATCCAAGGTACCGTGATGTTCCAGTATCATTCCATATATAACTGTGTGCTCTCTTCAGGAGTGACACCTAAGAGTGGTCACTCAAACTGTAGATGATCTCTTCTATGAGACTAATGCTGGATGAATCTGTGATTTTCCATCAACCAATGAACGTCTGCTCTCCCCTAAGCTGATTTCACATCATGTCTCTCCATCGGCTCTGGAATGTGTTGTTGTAGACCAAACTGCCTCATAACTCAGTCTGGACAATGCATAACCACCTCTCTAAAATGTACTCGGCCTAACCGAGTGACCGTGTCGAAGCCTACCAGTTCTAGAAGAAACCACATCCTCTCATCAGTTATCTGCCAAGCGTTGAATTTGGATCCATGCTCAACGCATTTTACTCCATCGACATCTTTCTGCATAAAATAACATAAATTTTAGAATATTAATACATAAATACAAACATTGTTTGAAAGTAGTAAAATGCTTACGAAATCCTGAAACAAGTCAGACTTGTGGTCGGCCTGCAAAAATCAACACTGATCTGTCGACCGGACTCTGCGAAGCGTAGCTGCCTCTAACTGAATCAACATTGGAACCATCTAACTTCATATGTACGTAACATGATAAATATTATAAAACAAATCAAGTGTTGCAAATCAAATGGCATTTTTTTGGAGGAATAAAAAATCTCCATCGTAACGAAATACTTTACATTAATTCAAGTCTTACACCACATCAATTCAACTCTTACATTTAATCAACCATTCTAGTTACATTTAATCAACCATTCAACTCGTAAATTTAATACATCATTCAAGTCTTACATTTATCTGGAATCCTACATAAAAGTAACGTGGACATTTTTAAATGCCACATGCATTTCTGGTCATTCATTGCATGTTTGGAAGTTCTGCGATTGGAAAAATAGAATTTGCTGGTATGCCAGAACTTTGGTTGTAGGTTTTAGACTTATATTCAAATCTATTCCGCAGTCCCAACCGGTCGACCTTACTATACGAATGAGTGTTGGTTGTCAACGTAGGGTCGGACACTTTAGGTTCAGCTTTCACATACACTCCAACCACAGACATCTGTTTAAACAAACACATCATTTCATAAACCGACCTATCATTGGTTAATGGAACGTATTTTCAATCATTGTTTAATGACAATTTCGCCGTCAACTTGACATCAAACATACTGTCTGGATAACAACATTCAGATCTTATGACATCCATAAAATCCTTATATTTTATGTTCAATAGAACAACTACCATTTTGCGGTCAGATCCTGTATACTCTGTCACATCTCCGTTACATTATAATTTCTCATTATACATGACCAACAAATATCATTTATCATCTTTATCCATTCTTAACATATATTAATTAAATTTGAAAATGTGTTCAAGTGAGATGATTGTTCTTCTATTACTAATTAATTAAAATTTTGAAAATACTCAAATGTTTTAGAAATTACCTCAATCGAGTGTAGTAGGAAACGACTGTAAACGTCGAGCAATGAGTGTAATAGCAAAATCAACTACAACAAACAACGCTACGAATAATGTTAGAATTTATTTTAAAATTTGCTAGAACCTCCCATATATTTTCAAATTCGTAAATTTTAAACCTGCACTGTAGAACAAACTAACAATACTGCAAATAACATCCTCAAATTCCAAACATCTAAATAACGACGTATTTCACAACTTCAAATGACATACATTCGAACAACATGCAAATCACTACATATTTAATGGACATATTTCTCAACTTCAAAATATTTTTCCATTAAAACCCAAATACATTTATTACTCTATTTTTAAGATTACAAAAATCAAACTTAAATTATAACATACATTCAAAGCCACATACATTCAAACTCAAATAAATCATTTTTAAGTTTACATTCATTAAAACTAAATTACATTCAAACCAAAATAACAACAAATCTAATTTCAATCGCAATAATCAAACTTAAATTCAACTATTTTTAAGATTACTACCGTAGATCTACAATCAACAAAAATAAAATCAATAATCAACTAAGAAACAAGGAATAAATAGTTTGACTTAAAAATCCAAAATCGAAATCGAGTTTACACCAAAACGGGTTCCGAAACCAACAAAAATACTACAATCGTACCAAAAACAACAATTTATATCATCCTAATACATAAAAAAGGCAAGAAAATGGTGGAAAACGAAAAAAATCGAAACCATAACCTCCAAATCGCGAGAACTCGGCGTGAGGGAGAGGAGGTGGACTGTTTTTATAGCCCGACAAAACTCAACGTTACAAACGTCGAGTTCACTTTTTTTAAGTGACGATGTTGAGTTCTATTTTAAACGTTCTCCTGACGCATCAACCGTCTCATGCACGATTTCTGAGTTAGGAGAATAAAAACCAAAATGAACTCGGCACTGGTACAACCGAGTTCTTTTTGGTAGAACTCGGTCCTGATGATACTGAGTTCAACTTGGAAAAAATGGCAAGTTCATAAAACTAAAATGAACTCGACACCGGTGATGCCGAGTTCTCTCAAGGCACTGGTGATGTCGAGTTCAGTATACACTAAAAAATAAATCCGCCGTCGTCACGTGTCACGACGTTGTGGCAGCGGGTCTAATGTGAAAAATACTTTTAAATAATGTTTATTTTGACAATTTAAAAAGAAAACTAATTTGAAAATTTCCTAATTTTAAACTTTGCGTTGATTGATTCAATTTCAATGACATATCATTTCTTCTTATTATTATTTTTATTTTTAAAATATTTTTATTCATTCATTTTTCATCTATCTCAAGAAAAACCATTAGTTCACGTTTTTACAGGATAACTCTCCAAAAGCACAAGTTTAAGGTCATCCATTACTGTCACAACCATTAATCAAATTTAACCCATCATTTTATTCTCTATTACGCCGACACTCTCTCTCTTCCAAAACAAAAATTAAATTTTAAAAAATTTAAAAAGAAGACAATGACCTGGGGGCATGTGGTCCCCCGGCCCACCCAACTGGGCACGACCCCAAGCGGCTGGGCGCCCAACCCCCGGGGTCGCACCCCACCCCCAAAATCCGCCCCCGAAAAGAGCACCTTCTGTGGGTGCTCTAAGCAAACCTCTTTAACTGTGTAATTACAATGAAATGCTTTTATATAAAAAAGAGAAATAACCATGTAATATTTGTTTATCGTTTTTGTAAACGTTGTTTTGGTCAGGTCAGATTTCACATCTCCTTTTATATTAACTTGAAGGTATTTTTCTGATGTTTAGTTTGAATTTCATCTGTTTCGAGGAAAATGCTAACTTTGTGTCATATCTGTTACAATAACAAAATCCACCAAGTGTAAGGCTCCTTTGACCATTTAATTTTAGTAATAGTCTTATACATTAGGAGAGAAGTGTTGGTGATTTTAGTGTCATCGATTCATTTTAGTCGTAATGTGATTTACTTGAGACCGATGCGATCTATTGTTAGGCTCGGAAACGAGTTTGGGTAGTGCGGAGTGCACGCTTGTTGAGCTAACGGTTTATCGACCACGATTATGAAGCAGGGTCGAGGGGGCTGCGCCCCCTCGCGGGGTCGAAGGGCGGATAATACCAACCCAAAAGGTGCTTGTGTAACCGCCAACCATCATTCTGCTTTATAAGATTTTATGTATTTCCGTTTGAGTGAATAATACCAACCCAAAAGGTGCTTGTGTAACCGTCAACCACCATTCTGCTTTATAAGAGAAATTCGGTACTCAAAACAGATATACGAAAATTCATACTCCTTCTCTACTTTTCTGATCGAAGTTCATATTGCCTGAACGAGATTGTTCCTTCTCAGGATTATCCCAGCAAGGTATTCGTGCAACCCGGGCAGTGTAAAAGGGTCGAATAATCTTGTTCGGAAAGTGATTCGTACACGATCTGAGAAGAATCCAGGATTATCACAACCCCAAGTTTCCAACAAGAAGTAATCTGACATTACATGTATTTTTGCAATACATATATTAAGACTTCGATTGAATTTCTTCCACCACTCTGGTTTATTCAAATGAATATTTCACCACGCAGTTATGCCTTCAATTCAAAATTCTATGCAATTATCCTGCATGATTGCCCAAATTTTGATATTCATAAATTAAAATTTGATTATTTGAGACGATTTTAACGTTACAGTGGGTGTACAAAAATCATGGAAAACGAAGGTATAAGCAACAATAGCAAGTTAAAGTCATGGAAATGGAAGATATTAATGCCAAAAAGGCAAAAGCTCTTTTTTTCTTCTTCCCAGAAGCACATTGAGAAGACGTGGGAAAGCAGTTGCAACTTGCAAAACAAAATGACCCCACCTAAATGATTCTTCGTAGACTCGTATTTTATTTTCGAATGTGACGTCTATAGAACTAACAGGGCCATATGCTTATAAAAGACCTTCCAACTAGCTAGCAACTACCATAGACAAAAAGTTGCGTCTTTTGAAATGGCTACGATTGGAATTGACTTGGGGACAACTTATTCCTGCGTGGCCGTGTACCGCCGTGGAAGTGTTGAGGTTATCCCCAATGGCCAGGGTAATCGCACCACACCTTCCTATGTGGCTTTCACTAATAGTGAGCATGTCGTCGGTGATGGTGCTCTTAACCAAGTTGCAGTCAACCCTTTGAACACCATTTTCGGTAATAAATTCTACTTCATTTTATTTCATTGTTACTATGAATTTCATGTAAATTACATAATGCTTCCCATGATCACTTGTTAATGAATGATTTTTCTCAGATGCCAAAAGGTTGATCGGTAGAAAATTTAGTGACAAGGTTGTTCAGCAGGACGTGAAATATTGGCCCTTTAAGGTGGTTCCTGGAAAAGATGACAAGCCTATGATGGTTGTGACTTATAAAGGTGAAGAGAAGAAGTTTGCAGCAGAGGAGATCTCTTCGATGATTCTGAGCCAAATGCGAGAGATTGCAGAGTCTCACCTTGAGTGCACCATTAAGGATGCAGTCGTCACAGTTCCCGCTTATTTCAACGACTCACAGAGACGTTCTACGAAAGTTGCTGGGAAAATCGCTGGTCTCAACATCCTGCACATCATCAACGAACCTTCCGCTGCGGCATTAGCATATGGACTTGACCAAAAGTCAGGTGGGTGCAAAGAGAAGAAGGTTCTCATCTTCGACCTTGGCGGAGGAACATTTGATATTTCCCTTTTAGTGATGGAAGACGGTCTTCTTCAAGTGAAGGCCACTGCTGGAGACACACACTTAGGGGGTGAGGACTTCGACCATAACATGGTCAATCATTTCGTGCAAGAGTTCAGAAGGAAACACAATGTAGACATCATCGAAAGCCCCAAGGCGATTAGGAGGCTTAGAACAGCTTGTGAAAAGGCAAAACGGTTCTTGTCGTCCAACATCAACACCATAATTGATGTTCATTCTCTCTACAACGGGATTGATTTTCATGAGAAGATCACCCGGGCTATGTTCGAAGAGCTTAATGCTGAGTTGTTCACGAAGTGTATGGGCCCTCTGAAGCTGTAACGTCCCGAAATCAGCGGAAGAAAATTTTCAAAATTAAACATACAACATACGACCGTCAACGGTCAACACGGGCACGTTACTAGAAAAGTCAACATAATAATATATAAAATATCTCCACGTGGAAGTCATAATACAGAGTTGTCAAAAGAGTGATTCAACTAATACATAACTACTACATAACTACTGTAATCACTACCTCTACAAAAAGATCGGAAGAACAGGACCCGATCTCGGAGGCACTCCCCTCGGTCACCACCAACCTAAGACTGCCTGCTACCTGAAAATACAACATAAAATCTGCCTGAGTTCCCGAAAGGAACCCCGTATGCCAACATCTCCTATATATACAGAAAAACAGATGAAAATGCCAAGAATGCACATGCAATGCAATCCGCCTCGGGCCCCATACATGCCCCAACCGCTGCGGACCATCTCCCAGCCGCACAGGGGCATGGGAAACATCCCCCACCCTGCCAATCCAGGCCCACACGAGGGGGGTCGCCGCACTCATCTCCCAGCCGCACACAGGGGCACAAGGGAGGCATCCCCCCTGCCAATCCAGGCCCACACGAGGAGGTCTCGGCTTTCCCCCACAGGGAAAGTGCATCCCCTTCCCTCACCAGGGAAGAAGGCATCTACCACCCACACAGGCATGGCAGGCATCCCTCTGCCGCACCGGCATCCACGAGGGGTCCAACAGAAGATACGCTCTCGTCGTAGGTGAAATCCGTAGCTCCGAGGTCCGGTGATCGACCGTGGGCTCGGCAGCCGGTAGTCGCCTCTGCTCGACGTCTCGCGTATGTGGATAAATCCACCAAGGAAAGATAATTAGACCCACCAGTCGAACAAGGTCAAATCTAGCGGTCGACCGTTTGGAAGGTCTACGCTATACGTTTTATATACATATATATCCTGTCGGTCGAACCAGGGTCCGTTCAACCGATAAGGAAAACTGCATGAATCCTGCCCACTGCATTCGGTCGACCGAAACTCTTCCGGTCGACCGGATCAACAGGCACTTCACTACAGGAAATCTGCACGCGGTCGGTCGACCGGATCCAGAGCGGTCGACCGTTTAGATGGTCAACGCTCTTGACCGACCTTGCGCAGTTCGGTCGACCGAGACACACTCGGTCGGCCGAAGGTCTGTCTACCCTATCTACTGGGATCGGTCGACCGAACAACCACCGGTCGACCGGACTAATATAACCCTTATAAAATATTCCCGCTAAAATTTGGCATAAACGGTCGACCGTCACACAGACGTCGTTCGACCGTTTTCGGGCAGCAAGTTATTTTTATAAAATATCGGTCGACCGAACCTCACACGGTCGACCGAAACACTACAATATCGCACTGAACAGGCATCATTTAGACGCTGTTCGGTCGACCGAGACACACAACGGTCGACCGAACCAGTCGTCTTCAACCTCGGTTCAGCGGGTTACACCGGGGAAAACGGCACCAACGCCGCCCCCTACACTCCCACACCTCTTGGGGAGTTACTATGAAGACTTGGCATACCTTTCACCGCGAAGAAGACGTGTGCGGCGAGCTCCTCCTCCTCCGGCGTCGCTTCTAGCTTCTTCTCCTTCTTTCCTCCGTTCCCGGCGCTCCTTCTTCGCATGCGTCGACTTCACCCCGTCGCCGGCGCTCCTCCACGTCCTCTGGTCGCCGGGATGCAAGAGAAAATGGGGTGAGTTTGGGTGGGAAACAAATGGAAAGGGGAAAAGGGAAGAAAAGGGTTGGGTTTTAGATTTTATAACAAAATCCTACACCTACCCCATACACCCCCTCCATACCCTCACCATACCTCACACCTTACTCCACCCCACTCCTCTCTCCATACCTCCTCACTCTCCACGTCCTTACAATCCACCCTCCTTAAAAGGATTTCGCCCCGAAATCAGAAGGGTAACTCACCGAAAAGCTCCGGATACTGCTTCCGAACTTCCTCCTCGATCTCCCAGGTGGCCTCGCGCTCGCTGTGATGCTGCCATCTGACCTTAACCATCGGAATGGTCCTCCTCCTGAGCTGATGGTCCATCTGATCGATGATCTCAACTGGCCTCTCCTCAAGTGACAAGTCCTGCCGGATCTCAGGTACTGCAATCTCTATCACATGTGTCGGGTCTGCAACGTACTTCCTCAACATAGAAACATGGAAGACGTTGTGAAGGCCAGAGAACTGTGGTGGCAAAGCAACTCTGTAGGCGACCTCCCCGACACGGTCCAAGATCTCAAAAGGTCCGACATACCTCGGACTGAGCTTCCCCTTCTTCCCGAACCTCATCACTCCCCGAGCTGGTGAAATCTTCAGGAAGACGTGATCTCCAACCTCGAAGCTCAAAGTCCGTCTGCGTCGGTCAGCATAACTCTTCTGTCTGCTCTGTGCTGTAGCCAACCTCCTCCTGATCAGGTCAACCTTCTCTGCATACATCTGCACAAGCTCTGGGCCCACTAACTGTCTCTCGCCTACGTCACTCCAGCAAACTGGCCAACTCATCATCCTCATGCTGCGCCTGTACTACCTGTGAAACAGTCTGTGGCTCTACCCGCAATCCAGCTACCACTGCTCCCTCAGAGTCCCCAGTAAACGGCCTCCACTCTGCCAATGACTCAAGCAGTCTCCACTCCTGAAAGCACATGCCAGCAACTGATAGCTCCACTCTCCTACTCAAGGCGTCTGCAACTGAATTCGCCTTCCCCGGGTGGTAGGAGATGGTGAAATCGTAGTCCTTAATGAACTCCAACCAACGACGCTGTCTCATATTCAACTCCTTCTGGGAGAAGAGGTACTTCAGACTCTGGTGGTCGGTGAACACCTCAAACTGCTCACCATACAAGTAGTGTCTCCATGTCTTCAGTGCGTGCACAACGGCTGCCAACTCCAAGTCATGCGTCGGGTAATTCCTCTCATGAGTCTTCAGCTGCCTCGAAGCGTATGCAATCACCCTCCCGTGCTGCATCAACACGCAACCCAAACCAATGCCAGACGCATCACTGTAGACCACAAAACCTCCTGTGCCGCTCGGCAGCGTCAAAACTGGAGCTGTCGTCAGTCGTCTCTTCAGCTCCTGAAAGCTGTCCTCGCACTTCTGGGACCAAACAAAAGTGACTCCCTTCTGCGTCAGGGCAGTCAGAGGTGCAGCTAACCTCGAGAAGTCTTTGATGAAGCGACGGTAGTAACCCGCCAATCCAACAAAGCTCCTGATCTCCGTCACGCTCGTAGGGGCTCTCCACTCAGTCACTGCCTCTACCTTCGCCGGATCCACCGAAATCCCCTCTGCAGAAACGATGTGACCCAGAAATGCGACTCTGTCCAACCAGAATTCGCACTTCGAAAACTTAGCATACAACCTCTGGTCTCTCAAAATGCTAAGTACAATCCGCAGGTGCTCTCTGTGCTGCTCCACATCGGGTGAGTAAATCAGGATATCATCCACAAAGACCACGACACAACTATCCAAGTACTGCCTGAACGTCCGGTTCATCAGATCCATGAAAGCCGCCGGAGCGTTCGTCAACCCAAAAGGCATCACCAAAAACTCATAGTGCCCATATCTGGTCCTGAATGCTGTCTTCTGGACATCCTCCTCTCGGATCCTCAACTGATGGTATCCTGAGCGTAGGTCGATCTTAGAGAAGACCTTCGCTGACTGCAACTGATCGAACAGGTCCTCAATCCTAGGTAGGGGATACCTATTCTTGATGGTGACCTTGTTCAGCATCCTATAGTCAATGCACATCCGCAAAGACCCGTCCTTCTTCTTCACAAACAGCACTGGCGCGCCCCAAGGTGAGACACTCGGTCTGATGAATCCAGCCTCCATCAGCTCCTGTAGCTGCTTCTTCAACTCTGCCAACTCTGCAGGCGCCATCCTGTACGGGGCCTTCGACTGCGGTGAGGTGTCTGCTGCCAGCTCAATGCAAAACTCCATCTCTCGCGGAGGTGGCAATCCTGGAATATCATCTGGAAACACCTCTGTAAACTCCCGTACCACATCTATCTCGTCCAGCCTTGGAGACTCAGCCTCTGGAACAACCAGCGTCGCCAGAAACGCTCTGCAACCCTGCTGCATCAACTTCTGAGCCCTCAAAGCTGACACCACAATGCGGCCTCCTCTGTTCCTGACTCCTCTAATCATGATATCAGGCAACCCCAACCTCGGAATCAAAACCTTCCTCTCACGGCAAAGGACACGCACGTCATGCCGGGACAGCCAGTCCATCCCAAGAATAACGTCGAAGTCCTCCATCGGTAGCAAGACCAGATCTGCCGGAAAATCTCGGTCTCCCGAAACAATCGTGGCGCCGGGGATGAAGCTCCCCACAGTGCCCACCAGACCCAGGGGTGTGCTGACCTCCAAAGTGGCAGTCAACATCGCAGGGGTACAGCCCAACACTCCCGCAAATCGCTCCGAGATGAACGAGTGTGTCGCGCCACAATCAAAAAGCACTCTAGCCTCTAAACCTGCCACAAGAAGTGTACCTTCCACGACGGTGCTGGCGTCCCTCGCCTCATCTGCCTGGACAGTGAAGACTCGTCCAGTGCGCTGACCCTGCTGCAGTGCTGCAGGTCTCCTAGCTCCGCCGCCACTGACACTCGGAAGTCCCGGAGGTCTGCTCGGTCCAGCGCCCTTGCTAGGGCAGTTCCTGACGATGTGGCCCTGCTGACCACAACCATGACAAGTAATCGACCCCAAGCAGCGCCCAGTGTGCACTCTGCCACAGCTCCTGCACGCCTCTGGCTGCGGCGCCCCTGCTGCCTCGATCCGGGGCCTCTTGCCCGACTTCCCCGAACTCTGCCCTCCTGGCCCCCCTGAGGATCTCCCTACCGACCTCCTATCATCCTGATAATTCTCCCGGTAGTCCCTCTCCATGATAGTGGCGCTCCTCACTGCGTCCGCCAAGGTGCGTGGCATGCTCGACAACACTCGGGTCCTCAGATGCTTCCGGAGTCCCCCGACAAACTTCATCGACCTCTGCGCCTGAGTGACGAAAATCTCCGGACAGTAACGCTCAAGGGCGTTAAACTTCCCAATGTACTCCTCCAGTGTCATGCTCCCCTGCTCCAGGGCCAGGAACTCCACCCGCTTCCCGTCTCGCACATGCTCCGGAAAGTACTGCTCGTTGAACTCCTCAACGAACTCCTCCCATGACACATCCTCTCGACCGGTGAACACAACTGCTGAAGTCGACCTCCACCAGTTCGCTGCAGCTCCTCTCAGCACATAGGTGGCCAGGTCCACCTTCTTCTCCGGAGTACAGTCGATAGCCCTGAAGATCGTCTGCATAGTGAGGATCCACTCCTCAGCTGCCTCTGCATCCATCTGCCCAGCAAAAGTCGGAGGGTGCTGCCTCATGAACCGGTCGTGCATCGCACCGGCCCCCGCCTGCGCACTCTGCGCTGCCTGGCGCTCCAACATCCCGCTCAACCGCTCCACGGTGTCGAACAGGACTCTGCGCTCTGCCTCCCGGGCCTCCTCTCTCTCAGTCTCACTCGAATCGCGAGTCTCGACCGCAGGCACAACCCGTCTCGGAGGCATCGCTCTACAGAACAAAGAACTCACGTCAGAATGATTATGAATGCATGCCATGGACCTCTAGACTCTAATCCTAACTCGATGGTGGTTTCTTTGGGAAAGTACGCCGAAATCAAGGCTCTGATACCAAGTTGTAACGTCCCGAAATCAGCGGAAGAAAATTTTCAAAATTAAACATACAACATACGACCGTCAACGGTCAACACGGGCACGTTACTAGAAAAGTCAACATAATAATATATAAAATATCTCCACGTGGAAGTCATAATACAGAGTTGTCAAAAGAGTGATTCAACTAATACATAACTACTACATAACTACTGTAATCACTACCTCTACAAAAAGATCGGAAGAACAGGACCCGATCTCGGAGGCACTCCCCTCGGTCACCACCAACCTAAGACTGCCTGCTACCTGAAAATGCAACATAAAATCTGCCTGAGTTCCCGAAAGGAACCCCGTATGCCAACATCTCCTATATATACAGAAAAACAGATGAAAATGCCAAGAATGCACATGCAATGCAATCCGCCTCGGGCCCCATACATGCCCCAACCGCTGCGGACCATCTCCCAGCCGCACAGGGGCATGGGAAACATCCCCCACCCTGCCAATCCAGGCCCACACGAGGGGGGTCGCCGCACTCATCTCCCAGCCGCACACAGGGGCACAAGGGAGGCATCCCCCCTGCCAATCCAGGCCCACACGAGGAGGTCTCGGCTTTCCCCCACAGGGAAAGTGCATCCCCTTCCCTCACCAGGGAAGAAGGCATCTACCACCCACACAGGCATGGCAGGCATCCCTCTGCCGCACCGGCATCCACGAGGGGTCCAACAGAAGATACGCTCTCGTCGTAGGTGAAATCCGTAGCTCCGAGGTCCGGTGATCGACCGTGGGCTCGGCAGCCGGTAGTCGCCTCTGCTCGACGTCTCGCGTATGTGGATAAATCCACCAAGGAAAGATAATTAGACCCACCAGTCGAACAAGGTCAAATCTAGCAGTCGACCGTTTGGAAGGTCTACGCTATACGTTTTATATACATATATATCCTGTCGGTCGAACCAGGGTCCGTTCAACCGATAAGGAAAACTGCATGAATCCTGCCCACTGCATTCGGTCGACCGAAACTCTTCCGGTCGACCGGATCAACAGGCACTTCACTACAGGAAATCTGCACGCGGTCGGTCGACCGGATCCAGAGCGGTCGACCGTTTAGATGGTCAACGCTCTTGACCGACCTTGCGCAGTTCGGTCGACCGAGACACACTCGGTCGGCCGAAGGTCTGTCTACCCTATCTACTGGGATCGGTCGACCGAACAACCACCGGTCGACCGGACTAATATAACCCTTATAAAATATTCCCGCTAAAATTTGGCATAAACGGTCGACCGTCACACAGACGTCGTTCGACCGTTTTCGGGCAGCAAGTTATTTTTATAAAATATCGGTCGACCGAACCTCACACGGTCGACCGAAACACTACAATATCGCACTGAACAGGCATCATTTAGACGCTGTTCGGTCGACCGAGACACACAACGGTCGACCGAACCAGTCGTCTTCAACCTCGGTTCAGCGGGTTACACCGGGGAAAACGGCACCAACGCCGCCCCCTACACTCCCACACCTCTTGGGGAGTTACTATGAAGACTTGGCATACCTTTCACCGCGAAGAAGACGTGTGCGGCGAGCTCCTCCTCCTCCGGCGTCGCTTCTAGCTTCTTCTCCTTCTTTCCTCCGTTCCCGGCGCTCCTTCTTCGCATGCGTCGACTTCACCCCGTCGCCGGCGCTCCTCCACGTCCTCTGGTCGCCGGGATGCAAGAGAAAATGGGGTGAGTTTGGGTGGGAAACAAATGGAAAGGGGAAAAGGGAAGAAAAGGGTTGGGTTTTAGATTTTATAACAAAATCCTACACCTACCCCATACACCCCCTCCATACCCTCACCATACCTCACACCTTACTCCACCCCACTCCTCTCTCCATACCTCCTCACTCTCCACGTCCTTACAGAAGCAATGCCTTGAGGACGCCAAAATTGATAAATCAGATGTTGATGAGGTTGTTCTTGTTGGTGGCTCAACTAGAATTCCAAAGGTGCAAGAAATGTTGCGGGAGTTCTTTGGTGGGAAGGCTCTCACTAACTCGATAAATCCTGATGAAGCGGTAGCTAATGGTGCTGCCATCCAAGGGGCCATGTTGTCAGGAGATGTACAAGAACTTGTTCTTCTTGATGTCACTCCACTGTCCCTTGGAGTAGCAATAAAAGGGGACCTTATGTCTGTTGTGGTCCCTAGAAACACTCCAATTCCAACGGTGAGAGAAGAAAAGTTCACCACAACGTCGGACAACCAAACCGTTGTCAACTTCAGCATCTATGAGGGCGAGAGATCTATGGCAAGTGACAACAACTTACTAGGAAGTTTTCAACTTGAAGGTATAACCCCAGCGCCAGCACATGTTCCAAGTCTAGGAGTTTGTTTCAACATAGATTCAGATGGTATAATGAATGTGTCAGCTACGGACAGAGACACAGGTAAACATGCAGAAATCACAATTACTAAAGAAAAGGGAGAGTTAGAACAGGAGGAAATTGACAGGATGATAGAGGCAGCCAATAGTTTTAAGATCGAGGATGACATTAGGAAGGCCAGGGCTGTTGCTAAGAATGACCTTGAGAGGTATGCTTACACTATCAGAAACAAGTTAAGGGCGACTTCTACTTCACGCTTTGTTGGGCAAACTGAAGAGCAGAGAATTCTAGCAGCTATAGACGAAGCACTCAAGTGGTCAGCTGCTCAGGAGTCTCAGACCGAGGCCCGAGCGTACAATGCGAGGAGGATACAGCTGGAGAACCTTTGGAAACCAATTGAGGCAAAGATTCGTATGTCTTTGTGATGGAGTGGTAGTTCGTGTTGTTCTACGCAGAAGTCAACTAAGTGTGTCATATCAATATCCTATGTTCCATCTTCAAGTCTCGTTCCTCTTTTATGGCGTATGGTTTTCTTGCTGTGTTGATGTCATGCTCTGTGCATGTAACATGATTGTTTTCCTTTTGCTTTTTGTGTGATTGTTTATGTAACTCGCAATTTGCAATTTGCAATTTGCAATTTATCAGTCTTATGGCTTTGTTTCTACAACTTATTCCCTTTCAACCTTCAATAACCTTGTTTACATATCTATTTGTTTGTTTGAAAACGAACTCTCATTTTTGTACGCCTGTAGCCAGTTTTTCTCTAATCACTGCTTGTAACGTTCTCAAAACAACACATAATCGACCGAGGACATTACAGCAAAACATAGGAAACCAGGTGCACCAACATATAATATATATATGTAACAGAGTTTACAAAATGATCACATCAAAAGCTCATGACATGAAATGTACATATGTAATCACAACAACCTCAAAAAAAAATGATCCGGTCCCGAGAGCTCTCCTCCGCAGTCACCACACTCCTACTGCCGATCATGACCTGAAATGCAACATGAAACTATACCTGAGTTTCCATAAGAAAATCATGTATGCCAAATACTAACACATAAATGAAACAATGCTAGCAGATAACAACAACCAGGCATAAACCTAACAGTAAAACATAACAATTGCCTAATTCACCGGAGCCATGGTTTTGTCTCATTCGCCGGAGTCACGGCTTTGCCTCATTCGCAGGAGCCACAACGACACATCACAACACGCTCCGTAGAGCCACCACTGATCGCTTCCAGGCCGGTACGTCTGTATGTTGCCCCCAAAAAGGTCAGTGTACTCACTGCCCTCGGGCCGATCAAAACAAAAACACAAAACCACAAACAACAAAACTCAGCAGAAATAGTCGACCGAAACCGCAACCGGTCGACCGAAACCCCACAACAATTCTGGTTCCAACCGAAATAACAATCAACTGGTCGAACGGCAAAGGGGACCCGTTCGACCAAAAACATCTAGTAAAATCCATTTCTCGCTCAAAAAGCACAAACTGTCGAACAAACCAGAAACCACGGTCGACCGGAAAAAGGCAGTTAATTCAGATTTCGAATCAAATTACACCGGTCGACCGAAACTACAAAGGGTCGAACAAACTTTAAGTTAACTTAAGTCGTCCATCGAACGAGGTCACAGGGTGGTCGACCGTTGTGTGGTCTACACCCCCAACCGACATAAAACAGTGTTTTCGGTCGAACGGAAAATGGGACCCGTTAGACCGAAAACACCCAGTTCCTCCGTCTTCTCACTCAAATGCACAATTGGTCGACCACCCGAAGGTATCCTTCGACCGTTGCGAGAGATAAATGCTCAAAATACACTACCACTGGTCGACCAAAACAGAGAAGAAACTCTGCTGCACAACTCCGACGAGCCTTTCGACTTACCGTCGACTACTCCAACACTCACACTAGCTTAGGTGAGCATAAAAGTAAAACTTGACATACCTAAAAGGCTTGAAGAAGCCTCCGAAGAACCACGAGGAACGCCTCCACACAAAAAGCTCATTTTCTCCGGCGAACTCCTCGCTCCAACAACGATCACGAACACCCGCCTCTACCTCACCAATCACCTCCTCCGATCAAGCCCCACAATCCTCCTTCACCTTGAGCCGACTGAGCTGGGAGGGAGTGAGACGAGAGTGAGAGACACGAGAGGGAATGAAGTGAGAAGAGGTCAAGGATTAAACCTTAAATACACCTCACCTTTCTCAACCAACCAAAAGCCTCCATCTCATCCACATTAAGCCAACTCCACAACACTCATTAACCACCTAAACAAGATTAAGCACAAAACAAGGATTAGGATATAACAATCCATCCTCCTTAAAGGAATTTCGTCCTCGAAATTAAACCATAAACTCACCAAATAACTCCGGGAACTTCTTCCGAACTTCCTCCTCAATCTTTCAAGTGACCTCTTGCTCACTGTGATGCTGTCACCTGACCTTCACCATCGGAATAGTCCTCCTCCTGAGTTGGTGCTTCATCCGATCCACAATCGCAACTGGTCTCTCCTCAAGAGACAAATCCTCACGAATCTCTGGAACCTCAATTTGAATCACGTGAGAAGGATCTACTACGTACTTCCTCAGCATCGATACGTGGAAGACATTGTGAAGATCTGAAAACTGCAGAGGCAACGCAATCCGATAGGCGACCTCTCCAACTCGGACTGAGCTTACCCTTCTTCCCAAACGTCATTACTCCCCGGGATGGGGAGATCTTCAGAAACACATGGTCGTCGACCTCAAAACTCAAGTCTCGTCTACGCCTATCCGCGTAAATCTTCTACCTGCCCTCAGCTGCTGCAAGCCTCTTCCTGATCACATCCACCTTGTCAGCATATAACTGCACTAACTCAGGCCCAACCAACTGTCTCTCGCCTACATCACTCCATCAAATTGGTAATCGGCACAGCCAACCATACAAAGACTCGTACAATGTCATCCCAATACTCGCGTGGTAGCTGTTGTTGTAGGCAAACTCTATCAGTGACAAGTGCTCGTCCCAATGTCCTACTCAATCCAATGTGCAAGCTCTCAACATGTCCTCCAAAGTCTGTATTGTCCTTTCAAACTAGCAATCTGTCTGCGGATGGAAAGTTGTGTTGAACTTCAACTGAGTCCGCAAAGCCTTCTGCATACTACCCCAGAATCGGGATGTGAACCTTGGATCTGAAATAATGCTCACTGGAACTCCGTGTAGTCGGACTATCTCCTCAACGTACAACATCGCCAGACCCTCCAGAGGTAAAGTGGTCCTAATAGCCAGAAAGTGGGCCGACTTGGTCGGTCGATCGACTATAACCCAAATCGCTTCATGGAAGCTCTTCGTCTTCGGCAACCCGGTGACAAAATTCATCGTCACGTGCTCCCACTTCCACTCTGGCAACTCTATACTCTGCATCTGTCCTACTGGTCGCTGGTGCTCAATCTTCACCTGCTGACAGACCAAGCACGTGGTTACGAAATCAACTATATCTCGCTTCATCCCTTTCCACCAGAAATCCTGCTGCAGGTTTTTATACATCTTCGTGCTCCCTGGATGAATAGAATATCTGGCTCTGTGTACCTCCTCCATGATATCATCTATCAACCCATCTACCTTCGGAAGCCAGATACGACTCCAGAATCTCAAACCCTTGTCTACTCCCACACTGAAATCAGATATGTCTCTAGCAACTAACCGCATCAGACTGTCTAACTCGTCGTCTGTTCTCTGAGCCTGTACCACTCTCGACACTGTCTATGGCTCTACCCTCAACCCAGCTATCATTGTGCCCTCAGAGTCCTCTGTGAATGGCTTTTACTCTGACAAAGTCTCGAGTAGCCTCCACTCCTGAATGCACAAACTAGCAGCTGACACCTCTACTTTCCTGCTCACGGGCATCTGCAACTGAATTCGCTTTCCTTGAGTGATAAGAGATGGTGAAATTGTAATCCTTAATGAACTCAAGTCATCTATGCTGCCTCATATTAAGCTCATTTTGCGAAAACAGGTACTTCAGGCTCTGGTGAATTGTGAAGACCTCAAACTGCTTCCCATACAGTAGTGACGTTATGTCTTCAGTGTGTGAACCACTGCTGCCAACTCTAAATCATGAGTAGGGTAGTTCCTCTCGTGCACCTTTAGCTTCCTCGAAGCATACGCCACCACCTACCCGTGTTGCATCAGTACACATCCGAAACAAACGCCTGAAGCATCACTGTAAATCACAAAACCTCCACTCCCACTGGAAAGAGTCAGGACCGGAGAAGTCGTCAATCGACTCTTCAGTTCTTGAAAATTGTCCTCGCACTTCTGGGACCATACAAACTTCACCTGCTTCTGTGTCAGCACCGTCAGAGGCGAAGCAAGCCTTGATAAGTCCTTGATGAACCGACGGTAATAACTCGCCAGCCCAACAAAGCTCCTAATCTCCGTCACACTCGTTGGGGCTCTCCACTGTGTCACTGCCTCAACCTTCGTTGGATCCACTGATATTCCAGTACCCGATACTATGTGTCCCAGGAATACCACACTGTATAGCCAGAACTCGCACTTCAAAAACTTGGTGTACAATTGTCGATCTCTCAAAACGCCAAGTATAATCCTCAGATGCTCCCGGTGTTGCTCTACATCTGGTGAGTAGACCAAAATATCGTCCACGAAAACAATCGCAAAATGGTCGAGGTACTGACTGAACGTCTTGTTCATCAGATCCATGAAAGCTGCAGGCGCGTTCGTCAATCGAAATGACATCACTAGAAGCTCATAGTGCCCGTACCTCGTCCTGAATGATGTTTTCTGAACATCTGTCTCTCTGATCCTCAACTGATGGTAACCGGATCGCAAATCAATTTTCGAGAACACCTTTGCTGATTGTAACTGGTCAAACAGGTCCTCGATCCTAGGTAAAGGATATTGATTCCTAACGGTAACCTTATTCAGCATCCTATAATCAAAACACATCCACAACGATCTGTCCTTCTTCTTTACAAAGAGTACATGCGCTCCCCAAGGTGAGACACTAGGTCGGATAAACCCAGTATCCATCAAAATCTGCAACTGCTTCTTCAGCTCAGCTAACTCAGCATATGTCATCATGTATGGCACCTTCGACTGCGGTGTAGTCTCAGCTACCAGCTCAATGTTGAACTCTATCTCCCTGTGAGGTGGCAAACCAGTGACATCGTCTGCAAAGATATCTGGAAAATCCTGGACTATCTTGTTGGCTTTTTAGCCTTAATCTTTATTTAGTTTTGATGATTAAGTAATCTAATCTTAATCTATATTTAATCAATCAACCTAGACAATCAAAGTAAGCAAACATGAATACATGCATTGCATATATATTCGTGTACTTGCGATATTCTTAATAGGTTGATGAAGAATCAAGCTAAGGAGCTTGGGGACAAGAAGATAAAGACTCAAGACATGTAATCAAGCTTTGGACCAATATGTAATGTAGTATAATTTGAGTCCTAAGGATTAATGTAAACTTGAGCACATTAGGATTCTGTCCCATATCCCCACGGTTAACCGAACCCCACTCGGTAAACCGAATCTTGTAGAGTTCGGTCCACCGAACACCTTGCGGTCAACCGTGTAGAATCCTTTAGGTGTTCCCTGGAATAACCACCTCGGTATATCGAACCGCCTTCGGTAGACCGAATTAGCCTGGACCGATTTTGGACTTTGCTCCAACGGTCGTATTTAAATCTTGACCTAAAGCCAAATTGACTTATACATATTCGGTACACCGAACTTCATTCGTTCAACCGAATCATATTGCTTTAGGAGACCAACGGCTATTTAACTTGACCGTTATTGGTAAACCAATCTCCCACGCTTTGTCAGCGCAATTCCCGCGCTACTTCGGTATACCGAAGTATACACGGTCAACCGAACTTGAGTAGATCAGAGCCCAATCAATTCTACTGTCCACCTTGGAACGGTGAACCGAATGGACTTCGGTGAACCAAAATTAATTAGGGCTAAATAGATAAAAGCTACTGGAGGTTGGTGAACGGTGATCCGATACATAATCGGTCAACCGAGTTCTTTGTTCAGACCAATGTTTCGGACTACCGTGTGGATAACGGTCGACCGAATCTGTCTCGATTTCTGGCCGAGCTTAAGTCACATCTTGCTTTCTCATTGGTCCATTCCCCACCAACTCCCAAACGGCTAGATGAGCTTGAAGGCTTATAAATAGGACCTCATTTGGTTGCTTTGGACATCTTGAACACTTCCTATCTATCCAATACTCAAAGCCAAATCCTCTCCATCTTCAAGCTCTCAATCCACAACACTCAAGCCTAAACTTCACCACTTGCATATCCAATTCCATATCATATCCAAGTGTGCTCAAGTATAGAGTGTTAGATTGTGATTCCAATTCCTTATTCAAGAATCACCAAGTTGTAAAGCTTCGAGGAAGCTCCCTCTCGGGTTGTGAGAGGAGACACGAGCGAGGCGAGATTGTTCGCGAGGCTCGGTGTTGTAAACGGCGTTGGTCTTGGCCCGGAACGGAGATCGGTTAGTGGAACCGTAAGCGAGGCTCGGGGGTTCGAGCGAGGCTTGCGAGGAGGACTAGGACCCGGGTGTGGGTGCCGAACCTCTCTAAACTCCGGTGTCGACGAATTTGTGGTTTGCAATTGTCTCTTCCTTAATCCTTCGATTAGTATTTTTAATTCCGCATTTTTCTATCGATTAGAGGACCATAATTCCTAACATATCTCGATGTCCTCCAATCTCCTCAACTCGGAATCAAAATTCTATCACCAAAGTAAGTTTTATACAGACTATTAATCTAATGTAAAACTCAAAGATAAGCTAACAATGCTTGGTAAAATTGTTGTCGGTGAACCAACTGGTCCACGTTCACACTGACTTCATATTTTGATGATGCCACTTCATCATCGCTGTGAATCACATTGCTATAGCCTCCTCCTTTCACAGAGAGCATTAGTTAACCAAACGACGATTTTCATGATACCAAAAATCTTCGAGAGAAATTTTAACTAGAGTTATCATTTTAGAAGTGTTACATGGAAATTGAAATTTTATAATAAAAAACAAATAAGGTTTTTTTAACTATGCTTATTGATTAATTTGAGTTTGTCAAGGATTAGATTTCATTATCTTAGCTCAATTATGAATCAGATTTAATTAATTTGTCTCACTGTCAAGCACGATCAAGCATTTATTCGAGATTCCAGCAAACACAGTTTACTTTGTGCATTATATAAAACAACACACCTACAGACTTTTAAAGTTTATTAGCCATTGACCTTGTTATTCTATGAATGATGGTCAATGGGTTAGTCAATTAAAAATTTATTAGTTGTTTTTTATTTATACCTTTATAACACTTCAAGCAATGTAAAATAAATAATTTCTTTTGAGGATGCAACAACTTGATGATTTTTTGAATAATATCGACATTGCTATCTTCCAATGACTTTAGTGAGATGAAAGAAAGTCTTTGATATTAGTTTTAATTATTAACATACAACTCATTATCGTTTTAGAAGGGTTTTATGGCCGGTTAGTAATCAAAGTTTTATAAAATGACTTTTTACTTTCTTTAACTTATTAGAGATTAGGTTTATAAATGATTTTATTATGACTTTTTTAACTCGACTATCTGTTTAAAATTGGTTTATATTTGCTAAGTACAGGAAACGGAAGAACGGTCGACTGGTAGAGAAGAACGGTCGACCGAAAATTCTTCCAGGTACTTATCACAAGTGCGGAGCGGTCGACCGGTGCTAGGTAATCGGTCGACCGAAAACTTCCAGAGCATGTCAGGCCTGATCGAGGAGGGTGAAGTGGTCGACCGAAAACTTCCAGGGACTCTTTTGGAGTCAGGAACGGTCGACCGTTGCAGACGGTTTGGGAGAGGGTCAGACGTTAGTTTTTTCCACGTGTAATATTTATTTTGTGTTTTCGCCGTGCATCCTTGATCTGTTTTCGTGTAGCGCATCGTTGTATTCACTCTCCCAACACTATCAACCCTAATTAAATATGTGTCAAGCATGATTAAGGATTTATACGAGTTTCTAGCACATAGGGTTTACTTTATGTCATATTGACCACACATCTAAAGATATGAAGTCGAATAACATTACAAGATTGACTTCATTTTCTTTAAATGATGGTTTAGTCAATTCAAAAAATTAGCATATTTTTATTTTGTTTTTATATACTTTCATCAATATATACGAAAGACTTTTCAAATGATGTCAACCTTATTTGAGGCCTTATGAAGTTACTTGATAAGATGTGTTGGATCTCAAAATGGTCTACATTCTTCGATATAGACAAGCAAGAGTTTGAATTATTTATATTAAAATTATTTATATTCAAACACGATACAGAAATAATATTCTTGATAATCGAAGGCACATAATAGACGTTGTTTAAACATAAATTTAAACCACTAAATAATTGAAGCTCCACGGAATCTTGTGTCATCGCAGCAACACTTGCACCATTTCTAACCTTCAAAATCATCTCATTTTTCGCGAGTTCCTCCTTATCCTTTAGTAGATGCACATTAGAAACTGTGTGAGCACAAGATCCAATATCAATTACTCAATCATTGACAGAGGTGGCGTAATTTACCTCACTAGAAAAAATCTTTAGTCTTTTTTGGGTGTTTGCGCTCAATTACCCCATTGTCAAGATCCTTCTTGTAGTTGGGGCAATTCGGGCAGATGTGTCATTTCCCACCTCAGTAATCTACATATATATTAAAATAAATAAAAGATGATCGTACCCAAAGGTTCTCTAAAACATTTATGAAAATCCAGAGTTGCGTTGCCCATTGAATCGTCCGCCGATTCACCTCCAAGTGTTCACCAAACTCTAAACAAGATTAGAGAGAAAGGATCTAGCCAATTTAACCTATAAATCAGACTTAGAATCTAGCTAATAATCTCTCTAAAGCTCCTGAGAATTTAATCTCCAAAAACTTGAATAATTAAGAGAATTTTGGATGGATTAATATGGTGCTTAGGGGGAGAGAGAATTTTTGCATTCGTTCAAAACAAAGAGGGAGATGAGACCTATTTATGGGCACTTAAACCACTAAAATGAGGGATCATTGGTATGTTATGATCTGCCCTAGGTCGGATATTTCACACGCAGTTAGCATCGTGAGTCGTTATATGGCCAACCCAGGAAAGGAACTTTAGGAGGCGTTGAAATGGTTGTTGAGGTACCTGAAGGGAACTATGAATGTTAGCTTGAAGTTCACCAAGAGATGGAGCACAAAGGCAGGTGGAGGGGTACGTCAATTCAGATTATGCTGGTCTGGATATACGGAGGTCCACAATAGGGTACATGTTCACTTTAGGTGGAGGACCAGAGAGTTGGAGATACATTCTCCAACATACTACCTCATTGTCTAAGACAGAAGCAGAGTATATGGTAGTGGTTGATGCCGGAAAGGAAGCTATATGGCTGAAAGGGTTTGGTAACCTCTTTGGGGATGGAACAGGAAGTGACTAAATTGCAATTTATCTAGTCAAGGATTAGACGTTCCATTCAAGGACCAAACATATTGAAACAAGGTACCATAAGATCTGCGAATGGATCAAGGAATGCCAGGTTATTCTCCAAAAGATTGATACGAGCGAAAATTTGGCAGATATGATGACCAAGGTGGTCAATCGGGAGAAATTCGAGTTGTGCTCGAAGCTTCTCAATATCCTCAGAAACTGAGAAGGAGGAGAGCTCCGGGAGGTAGCGCCAATGGTGCTTCATGGAAAGCACGAAGGAAGCGGGTCAGAAGATGCCTCAGGTAACAAATTCAAACCAATGTGGATATTGTTAAAAATTGATTTATATTTGTTAAGTACAGGAAATGGGAGAATCGGTCGACCGGTTGAGGAGAATAGTCGACCGGTTCAGAAGTTCGGAGCGGTCGACCGGTGTTGGGTAAACTGTTGACCGGAAACTTCCAGAGCATGCTAGGTCTGATCGAGGAGTGTTAAGCAGTCGACCGGTATTGAGCATTGGTCGACCGAAAATTTCCAAGATCTCTTTTTGAGTCAGGAACGGTCGACCGTTGAGGATTCCGGTCGACCGTTGCCAGACGGTTTGGGAGAGGGTCAGACATTAGTTTTTTCAACCTGCAATATTCGTTTTGTGTTTTTGCTGTGCAACTTTGATCCGTCTTCGTGTAGCGCATCGTTGTATTCACTCTCCCAATACTATCAACCCTAATTAAATATTTGTCAAGCATGATTAAAGATTTATACGAGTTTCTAGCACGTAGGGTTTAATGTTATATTGACCGCACAACTAAAGATATGAAGTTGAATAACATAACAAGATTGACTTCATTTTCTTTAAATGATGGTTTGGTCAATTCAAATGATTTTTATCAGTATGATGGTTTGGTCAATTCAAATGATGGTTTGGTGACTTTGGTCAATAAAAAAACATCTTTTTATTTTGTTTTTTATATAATTTCATCAGTATATACGAATGGTTTTTCAAATGATGTCAACCTTATTTGATGCCACATGAAGTTGCTTGATAAGATGTGCTGGATCTCAAAATGGTCTACATTTGTTGAGTTAAATTAGGAATATCGTTATGGTGTAAACTCCATCATGGAACATAAAGCGTTAAAATTTGAGACTTAATTTGTGCATTTTCGAAGATAACATTTTCCATTTTCGTAATTAATATTTTAGACATAATTTGTGCAGTTTTTTAAGACAACAACGTTATTGACATAATTTATTTAACGGTGATTCTGCAAATTTGCATTAAATATTAGTATAAATAATAATGGTTTACAGAAGAACTAATGGAATGACATATGGTAAAAGATAATGGCATTTTGGCAAAGTTTGAAACTCTCCTCACCTGTGGCATAAACTCAATTCCTAACTTCGAGATAACATAAAACCAATTTCATAAGTTTTCTATAACATCCAATCAAATCATCCTTTTTTAATTCAGCAAAAATCATTTTTTAAGAGATGATGCATTTCGTTAACTCAAAATTGATTACACTAAAATCGTATTGACTAAAACAGCTAACAAATTTGAATTGACTAATCCATCATTTAAATAATAATGAGGTCAATCTGATGGAAATAAACTTCAAAGATTTTAGACGTGTCAGTAATATAAATCACAGAAAAAAATTGTTTTGTAGAATCTCCAGCAAATGCTTGATTGTGATAAAAAGTGACACAAATACGTTAAATGTAATTGATGATTGAGTTAAAAAATGAAATGAAATCCTTGAAAAGGTAAAAAATTGTTCTATAGAATTTCAACTTGCATATAGCACTTCTAAACGAAAGTGAGTAGTAACTTTAATTACAACTACAGCCAAAGACTTTTTTAGGTCTCATTATGACCAATGTTTGGTTAATACTCTCAAAATATAGAAATATAAATGTTTACAGCTCAAGTGGAGTTGTTGCGTAACAAACAAACAAAAATTTTGATCGAGACTGATGAAAAATATATGAAATATAAAAATAATGCTAATAAATTTGAATTGACTAGATAAATAACAATTATGCCAATCCTGTAATGTTATTCAACAACAATATCACTAAACTCTATTTCGGTTAAATACTTCATCATGTTTTAACATCATGTCCCTTTAGATTTACACCATCAATTGCTACACATGGTATTGTGATTCTTGGTCGGACCACTCCATCAATATTTTCTTTAACACTGTCAAAAATTTGTAAATTATACGTCATAAAATAACAAATGTTCCAAACTTTAAAAAAAAATTAAGAAAAATAAAATTTTAAAAAATCCCAACCAATTCACAAACTCCCGTCGTCTCCTCTCCTAAAAAGAAACTGAACTGCTATTCGTCGTCGTAAAACTACTTAAATCGCCCGTAAGATTACCATATTGCCCTTCTATACTTTCTACTAATATAACTCCTCATTTCACTCTTTTAACACAACTTTCTCTTCATATCACTCTTCTATTCACCACATAAGATGTCTCGGAGGCCAGGAAAAGAACCAGCGGAGACCACTGACTACTCACATCATGTTCCAACCTGGAGAGTCTTTCGACGACGAGGATGATTCAGATGAGGCGAGGAGTCACGACGACAGTGACGTTGGGGGCCGATACGACTTGGGGCCACAGGAGGAGGCGGTACATCAGTCCGGTCGAGGACGGGGGCGACACGGTGGTCCTTCAGCTGAGTGGGTCATTAGGAAGGATCGAGGTGGCCGGTTTGTGACCGGTGATTCGAGTTCGTGCACTGCAGATGCCCGAGCTCAGAAGAAGAAGAGGGGTGATGACGAGTCTTGGATCGTCACGGATATTATTCCCAGTGGTCCTGTAGATGGCAGCGTCATTCCGAGTTTCAGAGGCCACGTCGCCAGACACATCTGGGATGGCGAGGAGCGGAAGGTTTTGAAGTGCCATAATCGGCATAAAGCTTGTACGACATTGCAGGCATGGCGTTCAGTGATGACTGAGGATATGACGGCGACCGTGGTCGACAGTGGATTGGGTCACTTGCCGTACAACATGTTTTCCTGCATCGACATGCCGTTGATTTCGGCATTCGTGGAGCGGTGGCAGCCTGACACCAACACTTTCCACTTACCATTCGGAGAGATGACGATCATGTTGCATGACGTCTTTCAGATTCTGCACATTCATGTTGAGGGGCCCATGGTCAGTGCGTAGGCACCGACATCTGAGCTGAAGTTATATGTATCTGAGTTGCTGGGTGTCAGCCTGGAGGGTCTTGGGCGGGAAAGCTCATTTTGGAGTGGCGGTGGTGTTAGTATCGACGCTGTGGACGAGTGTTGCAGACGAGGGCGACCACCACGGACCGAGGATACGCAGATGACTGCTTATTTCTTCTTACTGCTAGGCTGCGTATTGTTTGTCGACAAGAGCGGTTCCAGACTGAGACCACGCGACTTATTGGAGGCAAGGGACCCAGATACCATTGGTGATTACTCATGGGGGTCGGCAACGTTGGCATATCTGTATCGCCAGCTGGGCATATCCAGTCGCGCTGATTGTGGTCAGATTACGGGTTGTCTTACACTGCTGCAGACTTGGATATATGAGTATTTTCCTGCTTTCCGCCCACATCGTGAGCAGAAGATTGTTGAGCGTGGCCATCCTCGTTCGCGTATGTGGGCTGTCCGGGCGGAGGATAAGAGCGAGAGTCGACTTCTTTCTATTCGTAGACGGCTAGATCAGATGACTGCATCGCAGGTATATAATGTATATATCATTCACGTTTATTTAAATTTAATTTTATTATTATTAACGTATAAACGTTGAGGTGGAGTGGTTACCGTACGGTCCCGATCCTGCTGTAGCTGTGCCGAGGACTACATTTGTCGGCATTATTCGTTATAGGGATATCACAAAGCCTTATATACCTGATCGCGTGTTACGTCAGTTAGGTTACGTTCAGGTGATCCCGGTTGACATCCCGACGCCCGAGCATGCAGTACGGTCTGCGACTGCGACGATGTACGACGTCAGGCACAATGTTTCGTATGTGGAATTGTTTGGAGGACATTTCCGAGACTAGGACGACTACACTTGGCCGATCTGAGTCGTAGTCGCGACCCCTCCACTTGTGCTCCAGATTATTTGCAGTGGTTCGGTAGGTGCTCACATCCACTACTCGTACGCGGTATCATTCCGAGACCGGAGAGACCACTGGATAGGACATGTGCCGATGCGGTAAGTTTATCTAATTTTATATTTAATTGTAAAGTATATTTTGTTATTGTACGCTAATTTTTATTTTACATACAGTGGATGAGTATGGCGTTACGGTGTACGCAGCCGTTCTTGCGAGAGAGAGACGTCATGCCGAGTGAGGCGACGAGACTTGCATGTACAGATTGGGATCGCCTGATCGAGGATTGGAACAGCCAGTTGGGCATTTCGGACCATGATTCAGATGCTGAGCTGTAGTTGTCTTGGTTTTACTTTCGTTTTGTTGCACTGTTACTACATTTGTTGGTATTTGCTTATGTTTATTTGTGTACTCTTGTTCTTTATTTCTGACGAACATATGTTCTACATATTTCTTTGACTATCGTATTTTTTAATATTTTTTTCACGAAAATATTTTCAACTTATTTCTTTAGATATCAAATAATATTTAAATTTAAAATACGGTAAAAGAACAACACGATATAAGTAGAAATACACGATATATTATACATTACAAAAACATTACAAATTACAATCAAAATGTACCACGTAACCGGTTCCAATACTCCATCCTACTTTGGTACTGATCCTCCCATCCAACAACACTCTCATCTCGCATTTCATACCATAAGGTCGATATAGGAGGTACTGGGAAATCATCAAGTAATTCCAAACGAATAAAATGTTTGTAACTCCCTAAATGAGCAATGACCAACTCTCTGACAGGCCTCGTCATGCCAGACGGACACTCCCAAGGTAGAACAGTAAGACACAGGAACAACGACCCATCCGTTCCCACTGCGAAATACATGACCGCACACTTGTAAAAATTAGCAATAGGAAACAAGTCGGACCAAACCTCCATATAATGATCCTCGCCACAAACTCCCCCGCCCCAATCAATTCGTTGACGAGCCTCTCTCACATTGCCGAAATAGACACTCTCATATATAGGATGTGCACCTATCTCATTAGAAATCGCACGACGGGCGTACGACCAGTGCTCCTGACCACCATGAAAGACATCGGCAACACATCGAAATCCACAGTTGCCATTAGCACGTACGTCATTGCACCTATCCAGAAATGGTAAAATGATTCCTGGCAGTCTATCATTATATGGGAAGTTGTCCACGTCAACTCGTCCGGACACTGTAAGATAGGTAAATAACAATTAATTAAAACAACAAAATTAGGAGATAATATATTCAACCTCATTTAGATTACTGATATATATTAAATAACATAACAACAAAGATATCGACATACCAGAAGATCCTGTGCCCGTATTCACGGACGATCGAGACGAATTAGACCGACGACCCCTGCTCCCAGTACTGCCAGACCGACGATGACCCCTGCTCCCACTACTGCCAGACCGACCACGACCTCGCTCAGCATACTCGAAGGGACTCGGGTCCCGACGTGTCGACTTTCCCCTAGGTCGACCTCGTACCTTAGTATTTTCTTCGGGTTCTCCATAGTTCGACTGATCGGGGTGTAACTGTTCGTATAAAATACGAGAGGCACTACGAATTACTGCAGGGTCGCTCTCCGAGATCTCATCCACTAGCTTCCGAAAATGCTCGACGTCTTGTGCTGACCGATCAACAAACTCTGACATCTGGACTCCTTCTCCGATAACAAGTGTTTTCCAGAATGGATGAATCTGCTCTAAATAAATTTCATCACCTGACGCCAAACACTCGTACATGGTACAGGCACTAGGAATCCCATGTGTTGTGAGGAAAGCACACCCATAACGATATTTAATTTGATCACTTAAGTCCTCCATTCTCTTCAACTCCTGAGTCATTAACGACAAGCAGTGATGCGAAACTCGGCCATTTATATGCTGAAACAGAGGACCTATGTAATGTGCCAAATTTTGACGTCTCGAATCTTCAAGAAAGTTCCGAATATTCGTCAGCTGCATTTCAATAGACGAGTTCACGCGGTCGAAAAGAGTGTCGAGAGCGGCAGTCGATGTAGTGATCCACTCTTTCAGAGCCGAATGTGCACTTTCCACCCTGCAGTTCGTAGTGTTGCCGAAATGAAAAACTTGATTCGTCTAATTCAACACGAATTTTTCCTTATGCACAAACCACGTGTCTTCCACATACTTCGTCAGCACTGGCCAGGAACTGTAAGAATCTTTCAGATTACGGACTGCTTTATCATAATCCGTCTGTGAATCAGAAAGCATGACTCTCCTCCACCATCCACGCCTAAAACTCTCTGCAAGTTGCTTCTCCTTGCCGAATACGTGGTATGCGTAGTTGTACACATCTTTGTTGATATGTCAGGTGCATAGTAAATGAGCTGACTCCGGAAAAACCTCTGTCACTGGTCGCATCAGACCCATCTCCCGGTCCGTAATTATTGTTGTCGGGCTAACAATATCCAATAACAGATCTCGCAACCTCTCCAACACCCACCGGTAACTAGACTCGGTCTCATCCTGCAAAATCGCATATCCGACGAGGAAATTCATGTTTGTTGGAGTAACCCCAATCATCTCAAACAAAAGCATCTTGTACTTGTTCGTCTTATACGTCGAATCCATACAGATTACAAATGGGTATGTACGCAACAACTGAACTGAAGTCGGATGTGCCAAAAATGCGTGAGTCAGGACATTAGTTTCTTCATCTGCCACAATCTAATGCAAATACTTATGCTGCACTGCCTCCCTGAGAAACAGCTGCGCGGGATTCCTGTCTTCAGATTTCGTCCTCCTCATATACTCTCTGAAGTTGTAAATGTGTCTTTGATTCGGATTATCGTCCGGAAATTTCTTCGTTACCGCCAACAAAATGTTACGGGGTCTTGCTTGTGCCTCTGTCATATCACGAACAATTTGTTTTGCCCCAGCACTAAGTCCGCTGACCTGTCGGTGACCCTCTGAATAAACTACCAATGGGTGGTTGTGCTGCCCAAATATGCTACTAGAAACAATAACCCATCCATCACGATCTCGTCGCCCCACCACTTTTACCAAAAACCGACAACCGCAACCTTTTCTTTTCGTATTCTTTCGCAGTGCAATACTCGTATCACGAGAACTCATCTCACGTCTGCGATCGCATCTGAGGTAACAATCCATCCGGTTATCTACTTTTGGTTTGTACGATGATATAACCAAAAAAAATCCAGCTCCTATTGCAATTTGTTTCGCCCATTTACAACATTCCTCGATTGTTGTAAATATTTCTTTACTGTCAAAAAGCTCACTGTAATCTACTCCATCACCACCGAAATCTTGCAACGGAACCTGAAAATTTTGAATTTAACAAAAAATTAAAAAAAAACAAAAAAAACCGGGCGGCTGGCTAAGCCGCCTCCACCTTTGTGGAGGTGTGCATCTAAGCCGCCTCCAGCAAGGTGGAGGCGTCTGTCTAAACCGCCTCCACCTATGTGGAGGCGGCTTAGCCAGACGCCTCCACCTATGTGGAGGCGGCCTAGCCAGACGCCCGAGTCGGGAAAAAAATTCCGCCCCCGTTACCTCGCCGGATTCTGGTGCTTCGCCAGACATTTTCGTGGTGTTGGTACTGGGAATGTAAGAAAAACTGAGTCAAACACCTTGTTTAAAGACACGGGACAAAATCGGTATTAATTGATTTGTTAGGGGCAAAAATGTCATTTTTAGGGAGATTTAAGTAGTTTTCCGGTGACGAATAGTAGTTCCCAAAAGAAATCCGATGAATCAACACTTTTATTGTCCTCATTCAATTGTCGACGTTACAAATTGCCCCCGGTAACGAATTTGAGGTTGTTTATTCAACGTGGTTTTAAGGTTTTTTTGGTAGAAGTTTTTTTTTGAAATAGTTAATATTTGAAAAGCATATTTACACGTTTTATCTATATTTTACATGACAATTTTTTTTTACATGAATGACTGTATTCAACATGACCCTTTGTTCCAAAAACAATATAAAAATTTATAAGACCAGAAAATCGACAAAGTGACTCAAAAGTATCAAATAGGAATATAGATGGAATTAAAGCGTAAATTGACCAAAAAACACTTAATAATAATCTGATTGCCACAAAAAAAATTGTAAAACAATAATGACTAATATGTTAATAATCACACGACTAAAAGTGCATAAACTAGGAATCCAACCTAGAACACCCCTAATGAAGGGGATATATAATTTTTTGAATATATAAAAGCCCTCTGAAATGGGAATATTGAGAACAAACTATGGAGGCCAATTGATTTGTGTCTTCAGCAAGTGGATGCTATAATTTGTTCGATCTAAGACAAGTGCTATGTAGCTTCAGAATAATATACCAGTACAACCTTCTTCTTTTTTTGGCAAGCAAGACTTTTTTTCGGCTAACAAGAATTTTGCAGTTATAGTTGATTGTAGAATGATCCCATAAGAAAATTTTCCTAATTAATGAAATCAAAAGATCTTAAACCAACTCTAGTCAATCCTCATCTTACTTTAACATGCAATTTATGTTATTGTCATGCATGATGAAACAATAACATTATCAACTTTAAACAATATTTGCGTTTCTAAACTTTTGAGGGTTGAGACAGCAAGAAAGTGAGATCCGGTCGATCGAGACAAGACGTCTGAAGCGCTGGATCGTGCCCAAGGAGGAAGAAGATAATAGATAATAAGGGTTTGTGACTTGCGGTGGAAGTCAAAAGGCGATCGAACAATGTTTATTTGCGTAATTGATGGAGGGGTTGCGTGTGGGTCTGCCTAAAATTGGCTCGTGTCCAATTGATGTGTATGGCTCTGTCGAGGGCTCTAATCAAGGTGCACAAATCACTTCACCAAGGCACTACTGTTGTCGGTGAACCAACCGGCTCCGTTCACACTAACTTGATATTTTGATGATGCCACTTCATCATCTTTTTAAATCACATTGTTACAGCTAGGGCCGTTAATTTTACACGAAACACGATTATACGACACGAAAACGACGCGAAGTTAGCGGATATGGATTGCAAATTTGAACACGATTAATAAAAAGATTGGATATGGCAAACACGATTATATATGGGTTGGATATGGATTTCGGCTGCAAAAACGATTAACACGATAAGTAATTAGGAAACGATTACTAACATTATACGATTAAAGTAATTAGGAAATGATTACTAACATTATACGACTTGACACAACACGATTGACAGTCCTAGCTATAACCTCCTTTTTTAGAGACCATTATTAACCAACCGACGATTTTGATGATACCAAAGAAAATCTTTAAGAGAAATTTTAACTAAGACTTATCATCTTAGAAGTGTTACATGGAAATTGAAATTTTATAATAAAAAACAACTAAGGTTTTTAAACTATGCTTATTGATTAATTTGAGTTTGTCAAGGATTAGATTTCATTATCTTAGCTCAATTATGAATCGTATTTAATTAATTTGTCTCGCTGTCAAGCACCATCAAGCGTTTATTCGAGATTCCAGCGATAAACACATCTTACTTTGTGCATTATATAAAACAACACACCTAAAGACTTTGAAAGTTTGAAGTTGATTAGCATTAGATTGACGATTTTTTTAATATTATCGACATTGCTATCTTCCGATGACTTTAGTGAGATGTTAGAAAATCTTTGATATTAGTTTTAATTATTAACATACAACTCATTATCGTTTTAGAAGGATCTTATGGTTAGTAATCAATTTTTTATAAAATGTCTTCTTTTCTTTCTTTAATTTATTAGAGAAATTTGGCTTTATAAGTGATTTGAATACAACTTTTTTAACTCAATTATCAACCCGAATTAAATACTTGTCAAGCATCACTAGTGCAAAATAGGCTTTACTCGTCGCCAAATAGACGTCGGCCGTTATAACGGTCGACGTCTATATGGGAGAGCAAGGAATAAACGTCGGTCGTTAGGTAAGCCGACGTCTATAGGTTATAGACGTCGAACCATAGACGTCGGGTGTTATAATCCCTCTGAATCCGACGTCTATAGGGTATAGACGTCGACTTATAAACGTCGTCTTTTATATAAGACCGACGTCTATACGTTACGTCGATGTATAGACGTCGGATATATATAACATCCGACGTCTATATGCCTTAAAGAAATCGAACAAGCACGTTTTCTGTCATTCACCCTAAACGAAACCCACCCAAACCCTAGCTGTCCCGCGACCGAACTCTCCTCCGCGACCGATCTGCACCGTCTCCGGCACCGCAGCAACGTCCCAAGCTCTCCTCCTCCTCTCCGGCCCTCTTCTCCTTCTTCCTCCGTCTTCCTCTTCACCCTTACCAATGTAAGTGCTAAGTTCGTTTTTGTTGGTTTGTTTTCTGTTTTTCTTGTAGTTACGATTATTTTCAATGTTAGTAAAATTCTCCTCTCGTTTATTGTTGGTGAATGCAACATTTCGATTTTTTGATTTTAATCTTGAATATATTCGTATTTTCGTGATTTACGTTTAATTAAGTTTGTTGATATTATGTATGTTCTTGAAAGAAATGGAGTCTCTTGCTAGCTTGAACTAGTTAAGCTTTTGATCGAAGTCTTTTGGACTCGTAATTTACTAGAAATTGTTAATTTGGTAGTGGATTAATTTGATAGAAATCATTTGGTAGGGGAGTTAAATGTTACTCAAAGCTAAAGAAAGCTGACCACGTCAAATTTCTAGACAGTTAATTTGGTGGTGGATTAATTTGGTAGAAATCATTAGGCCTCCAGTTTCTCTTTGTTTTTCTACGTATTCTTTAGTGTGTGTTTTAATACTAAATGAGGAATTTTCGTTGATGTTTAATTTGTGTAGGTTGTTTGGTAACAGTTGTATAACATTGGTACCCTAATTGAAAATCTTTGGTTTTTAAAATTTTGCTATGCCTTGCTTGTATGTTATATCCGAGCCTAGCTTTTTATGTTTAAAGTTATAGATTAAAAATTTAGTTACATGTTTATTTACTTAAATGTTTATTTAGTTAAATGTTTATTTATGCTTAAGATATTCTTTTATTTAGAAAAGTTTTATGTTAAACTCATTAACCCCCTTAAACAACTTGGCCTTTAATAACCCAAAGCAAAAGATTAGACAATATTTGTTAAGTCATTCATCATATAGGATTTGCATTCATCGTATTTATTATTTATTTACGATTTCTGTCGTAGATTGCTGGCGTAAGGTACGTACTATCTTTCACTCATCATTCATTAGAAAGCACGCATTAGTTAGTAGGACTTGCATTGGAACAAGAGTGAGGTGAGTGTTTGTTTGGTGTGTTGTTTGTTAGATTAAGGTATGAAAAACACTTAGGGGGCAGTCACCTATAGGAGATGAGGTGGGGGATTTCATCACTCTTTCCTTGGCCCAAAAACCACTTAATAAAAGAGCCTTAATAAAATCAATGAGACGTTGGCCCCTAGGATTTTCGGACGCATTAAGGAGAGGAAACCGTTTAAGACCGTTATGGCCTGAATGTCGTTGCCCATCTAGTCTCCCTGAGATTTTAGGAACCTCCGGGTTCTTGATTTCCTATAGATTAGTGGTCCTCGATGTTTAAGACCGTTTCGGCCTGAACGTCGTTGCCCATCTAGTCTCCCTGAGATATTAGGGACCTCCGGGTTCTTGATTTCCTACAGACTAGTGGTCCTCGGTGGGACCTCGAAGTTAGGCGTCGTCTATTACTAAGGACCTATAGTGGACTTTAGGCTTGTTTTGGCCATGATTGCTTAGTTAGATTGCTAACCTTCCTTATTCCACGCTAGATTGAGGACTTCATCTCTTCTCCTCTGAGTCATTCTTTTCTCATCTTAATGTCTCCGAATCTTCTCATCTACGAACACATTCTTTTAAATTGAATTTTTTTTTATTTTCTGCAATAATAACTATCATTTTTGCCTCTGTTTAGATTGAAATGGATTGAGAGTGGATTGTTTCAAACAGATTGAGTGATGAGTATGAGAACGGAGTGAATATGTTCTTAGAGGTTGCCAAAAAACATTCTAAGAAAATGAAAGACAGCGACATGGCGTATTGTCCGTGCAATAAGTGTCATAATATGTCAGTATTGACTTTTCGGAAAATGAAAGATCATTTGTTTGAGAAAGGTTTCGACCCAAATTACAGACGGTGGATATGGCACGGTGAAAATGAATCATTTAGTCATTCCAAGAATGATGGAGAAGACGTTAGTGTGGGAGATAACTTAGAGGAAATGGTTCAGGATATGACTGAAAAGTTTTCGTCCAACCCCGATTTACTTGGTAATTTGTTGAGTGACAATGAGAAGTCGTTGTATAAGAATTGTACCAAATTCACTAGATTGTCAGCGGTGTTGAAGTTGTACAATTTAAAAGCTGTAAATGGTTGGTCCGATGTGAGTTTCACATCAATGTTGAAGTTAGTGAAAGAGATGCTTCCAGATGATAATGAGTTGCCAGATAGAACTTATGATGCAAAGAAAGTGTTGTGCCCTATGGGAATGGAATATAGGAAGATACACGCATGCCCGAACGATTGTATATTGTATAGGGGTGAGTTTGAAAACTTAAATTCCTGTCCCAGGTGTAATGTTTCAAGATACAAAATGAAACGTAGTGGACCAAACCACAATGAAGAGGCTGATGAGATGAAAATCAAAGGACCTCCTGCTAAGATTTTGTGGTATCTTCCGATAATACCAAGGTTTAAACGTTTGTTTGCGGGTAAAGAGGATTCCAAGAACATGACATGACATGCTGATCGTGAGAAACCAAATGATCAGTTGCTACGTCACCCTGCAGATTCACCTCAGTGGAAAAAAATAGATTTCGATTTTCCTGTGTTTGGTGAAGAATCCAGGAATTTACGACTTGGACTCTGTACTGACGGAATGAATCTTTTCGGTAGTTTGAGTAGCATTCACAGTTCTTGGCCCGTTCTGCTTGTAATTTACAATTTGCCCCCGTGGTTATGCATGAAACGCAAACATATCATGTTGTCCTTAATGATTTCTGGTCCGAAACAACCTGGAAACGACATCGATGTGTATTTAAGACCTATAATTGATGACCTAAAGAGATTGTGGGATGACGGAGAGTCAGTTTTTGATTCTTATCGTCAAGAGTCGTTCGTAATGCGGGCAATGATATTTTGCACGATTAATGACTTTCCAGCTTATGGTAATCTGTCTGGATATTCAGTCAAAGGTCATAAAGCCTAAATTTTCGAATGAATTAATTGCAAGTGTGTTGAATGTCAATTGTGTATGCTTGTGTATGCTTTGTATGTTTGTGCATGTATGGTTGTATGTTTGTGTTTGTTCATGTATGCTTGTGTGTTTGTGCTTGTATGTATATGTGGATGAAATTGTGAGTATTTGTGAACAACAATTTATAGGTGAACGAATTTGGTGCAGTCGTATGTACACGAATACGACTAAAAACAATTTCGTTGGATTCTATTTTTTTTTTGTCCAGGTTTAGGAATAGACATCGGCTATTTGTATTAGCTGACGTTTATTCCTCTGAAGAAAAGAATAGTCGTCGGCTTTAACTTGAATCTGACGTATATACTTTAGGAATAGACGTCGTCGGTGAGATCACCGACGTCTATCCCGCAAGAATATACGTCGGGTGTCGTATGGGCCGACGTCTATATGTTAAAGAATAGACGTCGGTGTCTACTGATAACCGACGTATATACTTTAGGAATAGACGTCGGACTATACTACAGCCGACGCCTATGTATAGACGACGCACACATAGACGTCGGATCTCTGAGTGCTTATATCCGACGTGTATAGCTCTTTACATCCGACGTATATTCCATTTTCTGTAGTAGTGCATGATCAAGGGTTTGTACGAGTTTCTAGCACGTAGAGTGTGCTTTATGTCATATTGACAACACAACTAAAGATATGAAGTTGAATAACATTAGAAGATTGACTTCATTTTCTTTAAACGATGGTTTGGTCAATTCAAACAAAAAAACATCTTTTTATTTTGTTTTTTATATAATTTCATCAGTATATACGAAGGATGTCAACCTTATTTGAGGTCGTATGAAGTTGCATGATAAGATGTGTTGGATCTCAAAATGGTCTACATTTGTTGAGTTAAATTAGGAATATCATTATGGTATAAACTCCATTATGGAACATAAAGTGTTAAAATTTGAGACTTAATTTATGCATTTTCGAAGATAACATTTTCCATTTTCGTAATTAATATTTTAGACATAATTTGTGCAGTTTTTCAAGACAACAACGTTATTGTATTATATGAAGAAAAAATTTCTTTCCTGTAAGAGATTGTCATTATGCCATAGAAAACTTATGAGAGAGAAAAGAGAGAGATGTGAGAGAGGTGAGAGAGAGTATGTAACATCTCGAAACAGCAGAAATTTTAAAAATTTATAATCAAGGCAGTTAACTCAATAATTAAAGACGGGACTGTTACTTCTCATAAAACAAAAAAGCGGTGCACCAGATTACATCAGTGTTTGTCAAAAACGATACATGATTACAACTGAACGACAATGAAGGTAAAAGTAATCATGTTGACCTCAGTGGTCAGAATAGAGGATCCGATCCCAAGATGCACGCGTCCGCAGATCACCACCCAACTGGACCTACTGTGGTCCTGAAAAAGATGCAACATCATGAAGGGAATGTGTTCTAAAAGTTTTACTTTTAAATGTCAATTATTATGAATTGAATGAGAAATCATTTTCTTCCTTGTTTATGTTATTTGTTTTTTAGAAGTGTTAAGGAAGATGCTCTTGGTCCTTAACCGTAAAGCTCTAAAAGATATTGGTTTGCATAAAACAAAAGATATTCGCAATCATGGTAATCAACATGGGACATTAATTACCGAGTTAAGATTGTCGTGTTGGTCATAGATCATTGTAACTCTACAAATGAGTGACAACACGGGTACACAAAAGAGGAATATATTACTTTTGTATACTGAATAGACCTAATAAGTAAAACATTATAGAATTGTGTTTTCTGTGTCATTAATGTTTTACTGTGTCCTTGGTCTTTTGATATGAGACTTATATCCGATCGCTTAAGAAATGCTTAATTAGACTATTGTCTTGAGCTGTCGATAAGTGTAGTGTAAAGGCATTGGTTGGTTAAGTATGACTTTTGTTGGAGAAGATAGTTAGTCAAAAGATTATCATTGCCCCTCTTAATTGAGTGATGATATTAGTGGGCCCCTTCATAAAACAAAGTTATAATGTGCACAATGTGATTTGAGTTAAGTCACATATTTATAACTAGCTTAAAGAGACGAAGAAATGAATACTAATACAAAGATGACACAATACTACTTTATGTGTATTCTTAATATCATGAGGCAAGGGACGGACACAAGTGGTGCACTCCATCACTAAATGGATCGGGTTTTGGTTCGAGTGGAATTAAGACATCTAACTAATTGGTAGATATAATGTGTAGCTAGATACCGTTTATAGCTTGTGATATTAAACTCTTAATATCACTGCCAACTTAGTCTAGATCCTCCCATAGGTCACACCGCAAAAACCAAGAAACAAGAAGCTTGATTTTTGGTTCATATGATGTGTCGGGTTTCTTATAGAAAATATGACACATGTGGTGAATAAGTAAAATCAATTATGTTGTGGTATATATAACATAATTAGAATCATGATAAATTCATATGAGATGCATATATTATGGGGTGCAATAATTTGTTGTTGCATAAGATAATATATTGCATAAGTTGTGAATTTGCTAAAACCCCGTAAAATTCAAATTTTGTTGGAAATAAATCCAAAATTTGAAAAGGCAAAATCGGGTAGAAGTTCGGTAATCCGTTATGGTTCGGTCGACCGAAGGATCTGTGGATTGGTCAACCGAACGTGGAACGGATGGTCAAGTTGATTGACCGAACTTGACCAAAGTGCCTGGAACTCTGGATCGGTGTACCGAACCAGAAACAATCGACCGAACAATGTCCAGTTCCGATATTTTCAGTTAACCGAATGGCACTCGGTCAAAGACGAAGGGTTCGTCCGAACGGTTAAGGAGAATTTTTCTCCTTAAGAATCGGTCTTCCGTCTAATGCACGGTTTACCAATCGTGACATGTCGGTAGACCGAGTATGTCTCGGTAAACCGAACCCCGATCGATTTTCTGCCTTTGATAATTAAGAGATTAATTTGATCAATGGTTGGATTAGCTCCAAACTTGGTCAAACGTTTTGTGGGTGCATATAATGCATTTTGGAATTAGTTTATGAGAGAAAATGTCAAGAGAACATGACTTAAGAATAACCATGATTGAGAGTAAGATTGGAGCCTATAAATAGGTCTTTATTCTCCTTAATTGTGTTAGACATTTTGCTAATTTTTTTCTCTCCTAATTCACCACAAAAGCCACGAAAATAATCTTAAGTTTCTAAGTCTTTGGAAGGAGAAATCTCAAAGATTGAAGAAGGGGTTTGTAGCTGGATTCTAAGTTAGTTTGGAGATTGATTGGCTAGCTCATCTCTCTCCAACCTTGTTTAGGGTTTGGTGAATACTCGAAGGCATCCGGCGCAGCGACAAGCATCCTCAGCATCTCCGGATCATCAAGAAATTTTAGAGAATTTCTAGGTATAAAATTCGGAGCTCATGTTTGTTTTAATAAAGTTTTGAAATCAATTATTGAAACAAACCAATGCATGCATGAAATAAATCTTAGAAAAATTGTAATTGATCCTTATTATGCATAAAAATTTCGAAAATAAATATGTACAATTAAACTAGAAATCCTACACAACAATGCCTGAGTTTCCATAAGGAAACCCCGTATGCCAAGCTCACCTAAAATGCAGGCAGTAGTACAATGAACTTATCATACTAGTAGCATGTCATGTCATCAACAGTAAGGAAAATAGTTCCCCCGAAGGGTAACACAGGACACCAGACCGACAATCATCATCGGGTCTCCCGAGGAGACCTACCGTAGGCACATACGGTCTAACGGAACAAGACGTGACGCCCCCCACACGCGGCTACACTAATCATGGGGTTCGGCAAGGAGCATCCGCCAGATCCGCGCCATAAGAAATAGATCTGTAACTTCGTGGTCGAAACCACACCAACGGGCCCGTCGCCCGGTCGGTCCATTATCATCATCTCCGTAGGTGCCCATCTGAGGAACATAGCCGGAACAGCATCGGCCCATCAATCATCATCGTCGGAACTGCATCGGCGGCATCACCGAAACAGCATCGGTGGTCCATCAATACGTCTGGCACAACATCGGATGGGTCCAGACCGAAGTCTGCCAGGTCATCAGGCTCCACGAGCCGCGAACACCAACCGTGCCGCTATAAAAGCAGGGCAGCAACCTCCGTAGCCCCGAGACCCGGTAGTCACCTCGCCCAACGACAGTTGCGTGCCCGCACAATCATCATACATTGGGATCCGTGATCCCTCAGGCGTGCAACTCTACAATGAGTCCAATCAATCCATCACATTAGTCACGATCCATACATGGAGGTGACGCATCCCGAACACCCACACTTTTCCACCCGGCGGTCCCTGGGCAGGCACGCGGAACGCGCCCACCGTCACCTCCCAGCTCACGCACAAGGCGAGGACACGGGTTTCCGTGGACATGGTTGGCATTCAAAAAGGGAACCATGAATTCAGTCCTGTGCAAAAACGGTCGACCGAACAAGGCCGCCCGGTCGACCGTTTCCTCGAGGGAACCGGTCGACCGAAGATCTTCAACGGTCAAACTATTTGCGCAACACTTAATTCCCAACGGTCGTCCGAAGGTCTAAAACCGGTCAACCGAAGCGAGGTCAAAATCCGAAGTCTGGTTAACATCAAAATCAACTCTATCGGTCGACCGACTCAGGGGTCTCGGTCGACCGAAAACTAATAGGACATCCTCAACATCAATCTTAAACCATCGGTCGACCAACTCAGGGGTCTCGGTCGACCGAAAACTAACAGGGTCAACCTAATATTTCTACGTCATATAACGGTCGACCGAAAGCAAACTAACGTCCGAACATCATGCATAATAATCCAATAAACTTAAGTTCCGGTCGACCGAACACAAAGAACCAGTCGACCGAAACACGACAGACAGACAAAATACATGCATTCGGTCGACCGCCCGAAGGGCCCGGTCGACCGTTGGTCGTCTTCAACCTCGCGCCAGCCGAGGTTTCTTCACCCAAACTCTTCGTCGGAGAGGTCTCCGACCTCGTCCGACCGACCAACACAACCCTCCCACGAGGGTTAACAACTAAATCACACTAGAGAGCGGCATACCTCAAAGAAGACGACGAAACGCTGGAGCACTACTCGCGCCTCCGCGACCTCCTCCTGACAACGACCTCCTCACGCCGGAGCCTCCAAGTCCTCTGGTGCCGCTGGAAAGGAAGAGGAAGGGAGAATGAGAGAGTGGGGGAGAGGAACGGATTTCTCTCCTCAAAACCCAACAAAACCCATCATCACCAACAGTGCCCTACACCCTCACTCATCACCCTCCACGCCGACACTATTCACGCCACCTCTTCCCCAAGCAAAGCACTGTGCAACTCATCTCCCCATGCAAAGTCACCTCTTAAACACTCATTAACCCCTAAACGGGTTTAGGGTTGTCACAGAGTAGATAGGTAAAAAGTAAATTACTAAGTTATTTAGGTAATTTTTCGTAAAATTAGAACACATATAATTTTAATTTATGAATTCTAGATTTATTTAACGGTGATTCTGCAAATTTGCATTAAATATTAGTATAAATAATAATGGTTTACAGAAGAACTAATGGAATGACATATGGTAAAAGATAATGGTATTTTGGCAAAGTTTGAAACTTTCCTCATCTGTGGCATAAAGTCAATTCCTAACTTCGAGATAACATAAAACCAATTTCATAAGTTTTCTATAACATCCAATCAAATCATCCTTTTTTAATTCAGCAAAAATCATTTTTAAAGAGATGATGCATTTCATTAACTCAAATTGATTACACTAAAATCGTATTGACTAAAACAGCTAACAAATTTGAATTGACTAATCTATCATTTAAATAATAATGTGGTCAATCTGATGGAAGTAAAGTTCAAAGACTTTAGACGTGTCAGTAATATAAATCACAGAAAAAAATTGTTTTCTAGAATCTCCAGCAAATGCTTGATTGTGATAAAAAGTGACACAAATACGTTAAATGTAATTGATGATTGAGTTAAAAAATGAAATGAAATCCTTGAAAAGGTCAAAAATTGTTCTATAGAATTTCAACTTGCATATAGCACTTCTAAACGAAAGTGAGTAGTAACTTTAATTACAACTACAGCCAAAGACTTTCTTACGTCTCATTATAACCAATGTTTGGTTAATACTCTTAAAATATAGAAATATAAATGTTTACAGCTCAAGTGGAGTTTTTTGCGTAACAAACAAACAAACAAACAAAAAATGATCGAGACTGATGAAAAATATATGAAATATAAAATTAATGCTAATAAATTTGAATTGACTAGATAAATAACAATTATGTCAATCTTGTAATGTTATTCAACAACAATATCACTAAACTCTATTTCGGTTAAATACTTCATCATGCTTTAACATCATGTCCCTTTAGATTTACACCATCAATTGCTACACATGGTATTGTGATTCTTGGTCGGACCACTCCATCAATATTTTCTTTAACACTGTCAAAAATTTGTAAATTATACGTCATAAAATAACAAATGTTCCAAACTTTAAAAAAAATTAGAAAAACAAAAAAAATTAAAAAAATCCCAACCAATTCACAAACTCCCGTCGTCTCCTCTCCTAAAAAGAAATCCGATGAATCAACACTTTTATTGTCCTCATTCAATTGTTGACGTTACAAATTGCCCCCGGTAACGAATTTGAGGTTGTTTATTCAACGTGGTTTTAAGGTTTTTTAGGTAGAAGTTTTTTTTGAAATAGTTAATATTTGAAAAGCATATTTACACGTTTTATCTATATTTTACATGACAATGTTTTTTTTACATGAATGACTGTATTCAACATGACCCTTTGTTCCAAAAACAATATAAAAAATTATAAGACCAGAAAATCGACAAAGTGACTCAAAAGTATCAAATAGGAATATGGATGGAATTAATGCGTAAATTGACCAAAAAACACTTAATAAAAATCTTATTGCCACAAAAAAAATTGTAAAACAATAATGACTAATATGTTAATAATTAAAAATATCTCAAAGACTCTCTTCCGCTTTATTAAAATCATAATATGGTCAATGCCGACAAAAGATAGCAATGTTGATATTTAAATTTCATATGGTCAATGTTGCATTAGAAAAAGAATCTAATTATTTTTATCGAGATTGATTGGAATATTGGATTGATATAAAGGCATAAATTAAAACAGCTAATAAATTTGAATTGACTAACCCATCATTTAAATAATAACGAGGTCAATCCGATGGAAATAAATTTTCAAAGACTTTAGACGTGTCACACTCACGAGTTTCATTATCATGATTGCACATAGGGCAACAAGAAAGTGGTATATTGATACCCTTATGACACAAATTGTCTCTAGTTAAATTTTTTTTTTTTGCCCCAATGTCCGAAACAAAGATATTTAATTGAGGAGGACAACGATTATTCCAAAAAAAAAATCTTGATGTAACATTCCTCATACCACTATCTACTGGTATTTTATTGATTACTTCTAATTGTAAAAGTATCGTTCTAGCTAGTTCAATTTCCAACATCTTTCATCCTTGTTTTGTTGCGGAGTAAACGCTGGGTAAAGACGAAGAAATTGAGAGTTGTTAAACGATTGCTTGAGTGAGCCTAAATAGGAGATATCAACTGAATCTTAATCGAGAAAATCCGCATGGGCGATGAGTTTGTTAACAGTGATTTCAAACATCTCATCTGAAGCTATCACAAGGACTTGATTATGAAACCAAACATCAAACCAAAACAAGGTTAGACATCCGTCCCGGCCCCCATAATCACACGACTAAAAGTGCATAAACTAGGAATCCAACCTAGAACACCCCTAATGAAGGGGATATATAATTTTTTGAATATATAAAAGCCCTCTGAAATGGGAATATTGAGAACAAACTATGGAGGCCAATTGATTTGTGTCTCCAGCAAGTGGATGCTATAATTTGTTCGATCTAAGACAAGTGCTATGTAGCTTCAGAATAATATACCAGTACAACCTTCTTTTTTTTGGCAAGCAAGACTTTTTTTCGGCTAACAAGAATTTTGCAGTTATAGTTGATTGTAGAATGATCCCATAAGAATTTTTTCCTAATTAATGAAATCAAAAGATCTTAAACCAACTCTAGTCAATCCTTATCTTACTTTAACATGCAATTTATGTTATTGTCATGCACGATGAAACAATAACATTATCAACTTTAAACAATATTTGCGTTTCTAAACTTTTGAGGGTTGAGACAGCGAGAAAGTGAGATCCGGTCGATCGAGACAAGATGTCTGAAGCCCTGGATCGTGCCCAAGGAGGAAGAAGAGAATAGATAATAAGGGTTTGTGACTTGCGGTGGAAGTCAAAAGGCGATCGAACAATGTTTATTTGCCTATTCGATCGAGGGGTTGCACGTGGGTCTGTTGATTGATCGTTTTATTTAAACCACAAGTGCACGGCCGTGTTGAAACGGTGACAAATACGGGTCGTCCACTGGGAGGTGTGTCGACGTTTGGTTTATGCGATGGCGAGTGGGAAAGAAAGGAGAGAAATATTGATTACACTAAACTACTATAAGATGCAAATGGAAATAGACAATAAGCAAGAAAACTAAACCCCAAAGAGGGTAGAGAAATAATGTGAATATAAAGATGTGTGTGTTCATTAAGCTCCTCACAATATGTAGTGCATGAAATCATAAAACTAAATCCAACTTTGCCTCCACATGAATTAAGATTAGATCACATCATTAAAACATACAAGACAATAATTGGAATGAAGCTAAATGAACTCAAGTATAAAGACTAGACCCTACTATGCATCCACATGAATTAAGATAACACATTATCGTTAAAACATACAAGACATTAACCAAGCTAAAGGCAACAAGAGTACATACCCTACAAATTGTGTTTCCAATATTAATTCCATCCATATCCTAACCTTATCATTCCCCATAAAATAGGTCCACTAATCAAAGCATAAGCTAAAGTTCATTCAAGAGGATTAGCATATCAAAGATAAAAGTGAAAACTCATCAGATGGTTATGGAAATCATATAAAGCTCAAGGGACTAAGATAACACACACTTAATACACTACATGATCATATCACATATTTCTCCACCCCCCAAATGGGGATGAAACTACTCACTACTCATTACACTAACTATATTAACAAAAGAAAGCATAATACTGAAATGAAATTAATCTAAGCAATCAAGAAACATTAAAGAAACTAAAAGAACATGAAACTAAAGAAACATGCAAGACATGTAAATCAAAATTAACTAAGCAATGTAAATACTAAAGCAAACAACAATTAACTACAAAACTTCTATTATTACTCACTCCAAATTACAAGCAGCCCTTCCTCCACCAGAGTTTTGCTTCAAGACTTCACTCTTAGTAGGGAAGAAGGCCACCAAAGAGAGAGATGGATACAATGGAAGGTGAAGAGTTCTATTTATAAGCATGGAAAAAGCTAATCTGGGACAATCCCCCGATGTAGGACTACACAAATACCAAAAGTATACTAAGCATACACTAATACACGTACTCCAGAAATCTTAGCGGATCCAGAGCTATCTGGACCGCCAATTAGCGGTTCCAGACCGCCAATTGGCGGTCTATAAGATCCAGATCCATCTGGATTTCATGTTTGGCTTTGATTGATGTATTTGTTGGTCTTGGATGCATCTACTTTGTTTATTGGAGCTCCGACCCGAATCGAATTGTCAAAATACTCCTCATGATGGTGTGGAGTTTCATGTTTTGCTCTTAGGTCCTTCGGTCTTACGTTCAGGTCCTTCTCCCTTGCATCTTAGTCCCCAGGCCTCACAATTAAGTCTTTTTTCCTGTTTTTGGGTCCTTTCATGGCTCTTCTCTTCAAACCTCTTTATTTTTGAAATTCAAACATAAAACTTGTCACATAGCATTGCTTCGGTGTAAGATAATGGATATAAGATACAAATATAAGCATGAAATAATGTCAATCAAATACCCTCACACCTAAGTTTTTGCTAGTCCCGAGCAAAACAAAGAAAGAGAAAAGCAAACGAGTAACAAGAAATCCTAACTCACTTTCGTAAAAATCACGGTGGCACTTAGCACGTGCAACAAGCCGTTAAACCTCCTAGTTGCTAAGGAGGAGGAGTGTTGTCTCTTGAGGGTTTTTCAGCAGATATACCCACAAAATCCGAACAAGATGCATTACTTAATCAAGACACTCGACTCGTTGGACATATTGTGTTGATCATTGGACGCGGTAATCCTATGGGCCGACTCTATAAAGGTAATCAGTCCACACTAGCCTAATGAACCATTCATGCAAGTTAAATAAGGAATTAAGTGAAAGACATGGACAACCTCAACATTCTCAAGTGATACAAAGTGTAAGGTCCATTAAGGTTCTTATTTGCATTACCATTTTTTTTGTTTCTTTTCACATTTTTTTCTTCTTTTTCTTTTTATTAGTTGGATCTTCATTCTCCCAAGGGAAAATTTCGTGCATCATTGCCCATGAGGACTTACACTATCACGTACATTTTTCCCCAAATCTCCACATAGGCCAATCCCTACCACCCGTGTAACGGGAGGTCAGTCGGTGCATCCCAAGTCAGATGACTCGAAAGCACCAGGCACAAAGTTCCCTCATACCTACTTTCCCGAGTGATAGGAGTCGTGCGAGAAGAGAGAATACCTACTCACTTATTTCTTATGTACACATGAACGAAAACCCCTACACTTAATGTCTCACAACAAGATTTAAAGGGTACTTGACTACAACAAACTTCCTTAAGTTAACAGACACGAATTATTGACTCACTAGGTTCAGGGTGGACTTCTTTAAATGTTTGAGCACTGAAACCCTATGATTACTCACCCCCAAGGGAAAATTGGGGTGCATCCTAACGATTCGATAAATCCTAAAGCCACTGTACTAGATATCCTAATGCATCAAGTTCAAGACAATTTTGGGAACTTTCTTTTTACTTTGCCTCTCAACGGTTTTCCACATGCTAAACACACGCAAAACCCACAAAACATTTTCTTTCGCAAACACATGAAGATTTTGAAAGAAATGTGAAAATTTTAAAGCACTAGGGAAGCAAAAGAAGACAAGTCACCCAAGGATCATGGCAAAGCAGATATATCAATACACACAAAAGAAAACAAAAATCAATGGAAAAGACTCAACTATGTACACACGTAAAACACCCCCCACACCTACTTCATGCATTGTCCTCAATGAATGCGAGCAAGATACTACATGGAATTATGCATGAAACAGGAAAGATCTCACCAACCTGAAGTATAAAGGGAAGTGCATGGTCATGTTGATGGACACAACTCAAATTCCCTCAAAACCTGCGAGATGCTAGAGAATGGATACAAATATGTGAAAGAACTGGGCCCAAATACTCAAAAGTTGGAGCCCACAACAATCGATGCTCACTGAAGGAGTCTTCTCTTCTTTTTCTTTTTCTCATGGTGTCCCACTCAAAGGTGCGTTCAGCCATTGACTCAAAAGTGTCTCATGCCTCATCGATGAGTTTCATTTGGAAGTCACCCTGACACATCGACTCCAACAATGTGTGGGTGTTGTAGTTGAGGCCCTCATAAACAATCTGGCACAGCTGCCATAGCTCAATTCCATGATGAGGGCACTGCTGGAGAAGGTCATTGAACCTCTCAAAGAAACCATGAAAAGATTCGGTCTCAGTCTGATACATTTGATGTATCAGGTGCCGTATCTGTTGAGTTTTCCTTTGAGGGAAAAATCTCTTCAGAAATACGGTCACAAAGTCATCCCAAGACCGAATCGAGCTCGCCGGGAGGCTGTACATCCATTTCTTCGCGTTATCCTTCAACGCGAAAGAAATCATCTTCAATCGGACTGAATCCTTGTCAAGCTGTTGAAGCTTGAACATGGAGCATACTTCTTCAAATTTGCGTATAAAAATATATGGATCCTCCTTATTGGCAGTGAAGGTCGGAAGCATGCTCACATATTGATGTTTCAGGTCATAGTTGTTCCCGCGAGCATGGGGAAGAACTATGCAAGAAGGTTGCACGGCCCGAACAGGATGGGTCCGCTCCCACAAAGTCATCGGCCTATCATATCGAGCTAAAGGTGGTGGCACACTAAGAACTCGATCCTGACCGAATCTCCCTTCCTCTCGTGTCAGAGGAGGAGGAGAAGGAGGTCTATGTGGTGGTGGGAGTGGACCGAGGTAATCCATGAATGGACCCTGGTCCTCCCCGTCACCACGAAAAGACTCGGACTCACGCTCCAAAGGAATACGAGGCGGATATGGCCGATCACCAAGACCGTCCATCTCAGAAAAATGCACTCTCTCAAGTCGAGCGCTCTCACCAAAACGAGCCCAACCTCTCATAAAATGCTCGACTCGACTCTAAAATAACACACAACAGAAGGTGTACTAGAGGAGGAGACTATGCGTAGAAAATAGATGAGGAGAGGACTCAGATGAGGAGAAAGAATCCCTAGAGCTAGCGTGGGTAGTGGGATCAGGTAGAAGCCTAACTAGAAGGCACGACTCAAACAATGTAAGGCAATGGATCCTTAGGCTAGACGACGCCTAACTTCGAGGTCACTAGCCTCTACACGTCTCACATCCCAACAACGAAGACCACAATGCCCAGCAAGTGATACCAGATCTGGAGATCCAGTACCTCCTACTATCGACAAGGTTGGCAACGCCGATCAGGCCATGACGGTCTCAACTAGATTACTCTCCTAGTGCGCCCGCAATCCTAGGGTCAATGTCTACTTGCTTTAGATTAAGGCTTGATTAAGAGTGATTTTTGGGGCCAAGGAAAGGGTGATGAAATCCCCCACCTTATCTTTTATGGGACAACCCCTCCTTAGTAGTGTTTTGCTCCTAGATCTAGCAATCAATCGCTCCAATCAAAACGCTCAACTCACTCTTGTCCTGATGCAATTCCTACTAACTAATGCATGGGCATACGAGATGCATGAATGAGTGTAGGAAATTGCGTACCTCACGCCAGCGCTCAACAACTGATAATAAAGCTAAAAGAAAAGACAACTATATGCCTAAGTCAAGTACATGATGCGTGACCTAAACAAGTAAGAATGTCTAGTCTTTTGCTTTGGATTTTAAGGCCAAGTTGATTAATGGGGATTGGTTTAATGATCTGGGAGCAAACTAGAAGTCATAGCATGCAAAAAAGTGCTCCCAGATAACTAAATTGACATAACCAACTACCAGAAGAAAATTGAAAGCAAGAACCGCTCACCAGGCCGCCAATTGGCGGTCCAGGACCGCTGATTGGCGGTCCTTGTTGAAGCTCTTGTTCTCCAACTCGACGAGTATCCTCCCTGTGACCTCTAGGATCCTTGAAAGTAAGAAAAACTGAAAACAAAAAAATTAAAAACCACTCGAATCGTCAAAACCAAGGTCTGGACAGAGCACCTCCCCATCAACGGCGCCAAAAACTTGATTGATCGTTTTATTTAAACCGCAAGTGCACGGTCGCGTTGAAGCGGTGGCAAATACGGGTCGTCCACTGGGAGGTGTGTCGACGTTTGGTTTGTGCGAAGGCGAGTGGGAAAGAAAGGAGAGAAAGATTGATTACACTAAACTACAATAAGATGCAAATGGAAATAGACAATAAGCAAGAAAACTAAACCCCAAAGGGGGTAGAGAAATAATGTGAATATAAAGATGTGTGTGTGTGTGTTCATTAAGCTCCTCACAATATGTAGTGCATGAAATCATAAAACTAAATCCAACTTTGTCTCCACATGAATTAAGATTAGATCACATCATTAAAACATACAAGACAATAATTGGAATGAAGCTAAATGAACTCAAGTATAAAGACTAGACCCTACTATGCCTCCACATGAATTAAGATAACACATTATCGTTAAAACATACAAGACATTAACCAAGGTCAAGGCAACAAGAGTACATACCCTACAAATTGTGTTTCTAATATTAATTTCATCCATATCCTAACCTTATCATTCCACATAAAATAGGTTCACTAATCAAAGCATAAACTAAGCTTCATTCAAGAGGATTAGCATATCAAAGATAAAAGTGAAAACTCATTAGATGGTTATAGAAATCATATAAAGCTCAAGGGATTAAGATAACACACACTAAATACACTACATGATCATATCACATATTTCTCCACCCCCCCCCCCCCCCCCAAATAGGGATGAAACTACTCACTACTCATTACACTAACTATATTAACAAAAGAAAGCATAATACTGAAATGACATTAATCTAAGCAAGCAAGAAACATTAAAGAAACTAAAAGAACATGAAACTAAAGAAAACATGCAAGACATGTAAATCAAAATTAACTAAGCAATGTAAATACCAAAGCAAACAACAATTAACTACAAAACTTCTATTATTACTCACTCCAAATTACAAGCAGCCCTTCCTCCACCAGAGTTTTGCTTCAAAACTTCACTCTTAGTAGGGAAGAAGGCCTCCAAAAAAGAGAGAGATGGATACAATGGAAGGTGAAGAGTTCTATTTATAAGCATGGAAAAAGCTAATCTAGGACAATCCCCCGATGTGGGACTAAACAAATACCAAAAATATACAAAGCATACACTAATACACGTGCTCCAGAAATCTTAGCGGATCCAGATCTATCTGGACCGCCAATTAGCGGTTCCAGACCGCCAATTGGCGGTCTATAAGATCCAGATCCATCTGGATTTCATGTTTGGCTTTGATTGATGTATTTGTTGGCCTTGGATGCATCTACTTTGTTTATTGGAGCTCCGACCCGAATCGAATTGTCAAAATACTCCTCATGATGGTGTGGAGTTTCATGTTTTGCTCTTAGGTCCTTCGGTCTTACGTTCAGGTCCTTCTCCCTTGCATCTTAGTCCCCAGGTCTCACAATTAAGTCATTTTTCCTACTTTTGGGTCCTTTCATGGCTCTTCTCTTCAAACCTCTTTATTTCTGAAATTCAAACATAAAACTTGTCACATAGCATTGCTTCGGTGTAAGATAATGGATATAAGATACAAATATAAGCATGAAATAATGTCAATCAAATACCCTCATACCTAAGTTTTTGCTAGTCCCGAGCAAAACAAAGAAAGATAAAAGCAAACGAGAAACAAGAAATCCTAACTCACTTTCGTAAAAATCACGGTGGCACTTAGCGCGTGCAACAAGCCGTTAAACCTCCTAGTTGCTAAGGAGGAGGAGTGTTGTCTCCTGAGGGTTTTTCAGCGGATATACCCACAAAATCCGAACAAGATGCATTATTAAATCTAGACACTCGACTCGTTGGACATATTTTGTTGATCATTGGACGCGGTAATCCTACGGGCCGACTCTATAAAGGTAATCAGTCCAAACCTAGCCTAATGAACCATTCGTGCAAGTTAAATAAGGAATTAAGTGAAAGACATGGACAACCTCAACATTCTCAAGTGATACAAAGTGTAAGGTCCATTAAGGTTCTTATTTGCATTACCATTTTTTTTGTTTCTTTTCACATTTTTTTCTTCTTTTTCTTTTTATTAGTTGGATCTTCATTCTCCCAGGGTAAAGTTTCGTGCATCATTGCCCATGAGAACTTACACTATCACGTACACTTTTCCCCAAATCTCTACATAGGACAATCCCTACCACCCGTGTAACGGGAGTTCGGTCGGTGCATCCCAAGTCAGATGACTCGAAAGCACCAGGCACAAAGTTCTCTCATACCTACTTTCCCGAGTGATTGGAGCCGTACGAGAAGAGAGAACACCAACTCACTTATTTCTTATGTACACATGAACGAAAACCCCTACACTTAATGTCTCACAACAAGATTTAAAGGGTACTTGACTACAACAAACTTTCTTAAGTTAACAGACACGAATTATTGACTCACTAGGTTCAGGGTGGACTTCTTTAAACGTTTGAGCACTGAAACCCTATGATTACTCACCCCCAAGGGAAAATTGGGGTGCATCCTAACGATTCCATAAATCCTAAAGCCATTGTACTAGATATCCTAATGCATCAAGTTCAAGACAATTTTGGGAACTTTCTTTTTACTTTGCCTCTCAACGGTTTTCCACATGCTAAACACACGCAAAACCCACAAAATATTTTCTTTCGCAAACACATGAAGATTTTGAAAGAAATGTGAAAATTTTAAAGCACTAGGCAAGCAAAAAAAGATAAGTCACCCAAGGATCATGGCAAAGCAGATATATCAATACACACAAAAGAAAACAAAAATCAATGGAAAAGACTCAACTATGTACACACGTAAAACACCCCACACACCTACTTCATGCATTGTCCTCAATGAATGTGAGCAAGATACTACATGGAATTATGAATGAAACAGGAAAGATCTCACCAACCTGAAGTATAAAGGGTAGTGCAAGGTCATGTTGATGGACACAACTCAAATTCCCTCAAAACCTGCGAGATGCTAGAGAATGGATACAAATATGTGAAAGAACTGGGCCCAAATACTCAAAAGTTGGAGCCCACAACAATCGATGCTCACTGAAGAAGTCTTCTCTTCTTTTTCTTTTTCTCATGGTGTCCCACTCAAAGGTGCGTTCAGCCATTGACTCAAAAGTGTCTCATGCCTCATCGATGGGTTTCATTTGGAAGTCACCCTGACACATCGACTCCAACAATGTGTGGGTGTTGTAGTTGAGGCCCTCATAAACAATCTGGCACAGCTGTCATAGCTCAATTCCATGATGAGCGCACTACTGGAGAAGGTCCTTGAACCTCTCAAAAAAAACCATGAAAAGATTCGGTCTCAGTCTGATACATTTGATGTATCAGGTGCCGTATCTGTTGAGTTTTCCTTTGAGGGAAAAATCTCTTCAGAAATACGGTCACAAAATCATCCCAAGACCGAATCGAGCTCGCCGGGAGGCTGTACATCCATTTCTTCGATCTAAGACAATTGCTATGTAGCTTCAGAATAATATACCAGTACAACCTTCTTTTTTTGGCAAGCAAGACTTTTTTTCGGCTAACAAGAATTTTGCAGTTATAGTTGATTGTAGAATGATCCCATAAGAAAATTTTCCTAATTAATGAAATCAAAAGATCTTAAACCAACTCTAGTCAATCCTCATCTTACTTTAACATGCAATTTATGTTATTGTCATGCATGATGTAACAATAACATTATCAACTTTAAACAATATTTGCGTTTCTATACTTTTGACGGTTGAGACAGCAAGAAAGTGAGATCCGGTCGATCGAGACAAGACGTCTGAAGTGCTGGATCGTGCCCAAGGAGGAAGAAGAGAAGAGATAATAAGGGTTTGTGACTTGCGGTGGAAGTCAAAAGGCGATCGAACAATGTTTATTTGCCTATTTGATCGAGGGGTTGCGTGTGGGTCTGCCTAAAATTGGCTCGTGTCCAATTGATGTGTATGGCTCTGTCGAGGGCTCTAATCAAGGTGCACAAATCACTTCACCAAGGCACTACTGTTGTCGGTGAACCAACCGGCTCCGTTCACACTAACTTGATATTTTGATGATGCCACTTCATCATCTTTTTAAATCACATTGTTACAGCTAGGGCCGTTAATTTTACACGAAACACGATTATACGACACGAAAACGACGCGAAGTTAGCGGATATGGATTGCAAATTTGAACACGATTAATAAAAAGATTGGATATGGCAAACACGATTATATATGGGTTGGATATGGATTTCGGCTGCAAAAACGATTAACACGATAAGTAATTAGGAAACGATTACTAACATTATACGATTAAAGTAATTAGGAAATGATTACTAACATTATACGACTTGACACGACACGATTGACAGTCCTAGCTATAACCTCCTCCTTTTTTAGAGACCATTATTAACCAACCGATGATTTTGATGATACCAAAGAAAATCTTTAAGAGAAATTTTAACTAAGACTTATCATCTTAGAAGTGTTACATGGAAATTGAAATTTTATAATAAAAAACAAATAAGGTTTTTAAACTATGCTTATTGATTAATTTGAGTTTGTCAAGGATTAGATTTCATTATCTTAGCTCAATTATGAATCGTATTTAATTAATTTGTCTCGCTGTCAAGCACCATCAAGCGTTTATTCGAGATTCCAGCGATAAACACATCTTACTTTGTGCATTATATAAAACAACACACCTAAAGACTTTGAAAGTTTGAAGTTGATTAGCATTAGAATGACGATTTTTTTAATATTATCGACATTGCTATCTTCCGATGACTTTAGTGAGATGTTAGAAAATCTTTGATATTAGTTTTAATTATTAACATACAACTCATTATCGTTTTAGAAGGATCTTATGGTTAGTAATCAATTTTTTATAAAATGTCTTCTTTTCTTTCTTTAATTTATTAGAGAAATTTGGCTTTATAAGTGATTTGAATACAACTTTTTTAACTCAATTATCAATCCGAATTAAATACTTGTCAAGCATCACTAGTGCAAAATAGACTTTACTTGTCGCCAAATAAACGTCGGCCGTTATAACAGTCGACGTCTATATGGGAGAGCAAGGAATAAACGTCGGTCGTTAGGTAAGCCGACGTCTATAGGTTATAGACGTCGAACCATAGACTTTAGACGTGTCACACTCACGAGTTTCATTATCATGATTGCACATAGGGCAACAAGAAAGTGGTATATTGATACCCTTATGACACAAATTGTCTCTAGTTAAATTTTTTTTTGCCCCAATGTCCGAAACAAAGATATTTAATTGAGGAGGACAACGATTATTCCAAAAAAAAAAAACTTGATGTAACATTCCTCATACCACTATCTACTGGTATTTTATTGATTACTTCTAATTGTAAAAGTATCGTTCTAGCTAGTTCAATTTCCAACATCTTTCATCCTTGTTTTGTTGCGGAGTAAACGCTGGGTAAAGACGAAGAAATTGAGAGTTGTTAAACGATTGCTTGAGTGAGCCTAAAGAGGAGATATCAACTGAATCTTAATCGAGAAAATCCGCAAGGGCGATGAGTTTGTTAACAGTGATTTCAAACATCTCATCTCAAGCTATCTCAAGGTCTTGATTATGAAACCAAACATCAAACCAAAACAAGGTTAGACATCCGTCCCCCATAATCACACGACTAAAAGTGCATAAACTAGGAATCCAACCTAGAACACCCCTAATGAAGGGGATATATAATTTTTTGAATATATAAAAGCCCTCTAAAATGGGAATATTGAGAACAAACTATGGAGGCCAATTGATTTGTGTCTTCAGCAAGTGGATGCTATAATTTGTTCGATCTAAGACAAGTGCTATGTAGCTTCAGAATAATATACCAGTACAACCTTCTTTTTTTGGCAAGCAAGACTTTTTTTCGGCTAACAAGAATTTTGCAGTTATAGTTGATTGTAGAATGATCCCATAAGAAAATTTTCCTAATTAATGAAATCAAAAGATCTTTAACCAACTCTAGTCAATCCTCATCTTACTTTAACATGCAATTTATGTTATTGTCATGCATGATGAAACAATAACATTATCAACTTTAAACAATATTTGCGTTTCTAAACTTTTGAGGGTTGAGACAGCAAGAAAGTGAGATCCGGTCGATCGAGACAAGACGTCTGAAGCGCTGGATCGTGCCCAAGGAGGAAGAAGATAATAGATAATAAGGGTTTGTGACTTGCGGTGGAAGTCAAAAGGCGATCGAACAATGTTTATTTGCCTATTTGATCGAGGGGTTGCGTGTGGGTCTGCCTAAAATTGGCTCGTGTCCAATTGATGTGTATGGCTCTGTCGAGGGCTCTAATCAAGGTGCACAAATCACTTCACCAAGGCACTACTGTTGTCGGTGAACCAACCGGCTCCGTTCACACTAACTTGATATTTTGATGATGCCACTTCATCATCTTTTTGAATCACATTGTTACAGCTAGGGCCGTTAATTTTACACGAAACACGATTATACGACACGAAAACGACGTGAAGTTAGCAGATATGGATTGCAAATTTGAACATGATTAATAAAAAGATTGGATATGACAAACACGATTATATATGGGTTGGATATGGACTTCGGCTGCAAAAACGATTAACACGATAAGTAATTAGGAAACGATTACTAATATTATACGATTAAAGTAATTAGGAAACGATTACTAACATTATACGACTTGACACGACACGATTGACAGTCCTAGCTATAACCTCCTCCTTTTTTAGAGACCATTATTAACCAACCGACGATTTTGATGATACCAAAGAAAATCTTTAAGAGAAATTTTAACTAAGACTTATCATCTTAGAAGTGTTACATGGAAATTGAAATTTTATAATAAAAAACAAATAAGGTTTTTAAACTATGCTTATTGATCAATTTGAGTTTGTCAAGGATTAGATTTCATTATCTTAGCTCAATTATGAATCATATTTAATTAATTTGTCTCGCTGTCAAGCACCATCAAGCGTTTATTCGCGATTCCAGCAATAAACACATCTTACTTTGTGCATTATATAAAACAACACACCTAAAGACTTTGAAAGTTTGAAGTTGATTAGCATTAGATTGACGATTTTTTTAATATTATTGACATTGCTATCTTCCGATGACTTTAGTGAGATGTTAGAAAATCTTTGATATTAGTTTTAATTATTAACATACAACTCATTATCGTTTTAGAAGGATCTTATGGTTAGTAATCAATTTTTTATAAAATGTCTTCTTTTCTTTCTTTAACTTATTAGAGAAATTTGGCTTTATAAGTGATTTGATTACAACTTTTTAACTCAATTATCAACCCGAATTAAATACTTGTCAAGCATGATCAAGGGTTTGTACGAGTTTTTAGCACGTAGAGTGTACTTTATGTCATATTGACAACACAACTAAAGATATGAAGTTGAATAACATTACAAGATTGACTTCATTTTCTTTAAATGATGGTTTGGTCAATTCAAACAAAAATATATCTTTTTGTTTTGTTTTTTATATAATTTCATCAGTATATACGAAGGGTTTTTCAAATGATGTCAACCTTATTTGAGGTCGTATGAAGTTGCTTGATAAGTTGTGTTGGATCTCAAAATGGTCTACATTTGTTGAGTTAAATTAGGAATATCGTTATGGTATAAACTCCATTATGGAACATAAAGTGTTAAAATTTGAGACTTAATTTGTGCATTTTCGAAGATAACATTTTCCATTTTCGTAATTAATATTTTAGACATAATTTGTGCAGTTTTTCAAGACAACAACGTTATTGTATTATATGAAGAAAAAAAATTCTTTCCTGTAAGAGATTGTCATTATGCCATAGAAAACTTATGAGAGAGAAAAGAGAGAGATGTGAGAGAGGTGAGAGAGAGTAGATAGGTAAAAAGTAAATTACTAAGTTATTTAGGCAATTTTTCGTAAAATTAGGACACATATAATTTAAATTTATGAATTCTAGATTTATTTAACGGTGATTCTGCAAATTTGCATTAAATATTAGTATAAATAATAATGGTTTACAGAAGAACTAGTGGAATGACATATGGTAAAAGATAATGGCATTTTGGCAAAGTTTGAAACTTTCCTCACCTGTGGCATAAAGTCAATTCCTAACTTCGAGATAACATAAAACCAATTTCATAAGTTTTCTATAACATCCAATCAAATCATCCTTTTTTAATTCAGCAAAAATCATTTTTAAAGAGATGATGCATTTCATTAACTCAATTTGATTACACTAAAATCGTATTGACTAAAACAGCTAACAAATTTGAATTGACTAATCCATCATTTAAATAATAATGTGGTCAATCTGATGGAAGTAAACTTCAAAGACTTTAGACGTGTCAGTAATATAAATCACAGAAAAAATTTGTTTTCTAGAATCTCCAGCAAATGCTTGATTGTGATAAAAAGTGACACAAATACGTTAAATGTAATTGATGATTGAGTTAAAAAATGAAATGAAATCCTTGAAAAGGCCAAAAATTGTTCTATAGAATTTCAACTTGCATATAGCACTTCTAAACGAAAGTGAGTAGTAACTTTAATTACAACTACAGCCAAAGACTTTCTTAGGGCACCCTTAACGGGGGTGCCCCGCCCGGGCACCCTGGTCGGGCGCCCGGGCGCACCCCCGTTAACGGGCGGGCCACCCGTGGGGCGCCCGCCCGGGCGGTGGGCGTCCCGGGCAGACGCCCGGGCGCCCATGGGAGGGGGACACGTGTCCCCCTCCCATTGGTTAATTTTTTTTTTGAATTTTTTTTAGTTTTGGTTTTGTTATTAATGGATTGGGTATTTGTTATAAATGTGGGGTAATATTTTTTTGTAGGTGATTAAAATTAAGAAATTTCCAGAACCAATACACTGTTTAATCACGGGTGCAATATTTAATCACGGGTGCACTATTTTCAATCACGCGTGCACTGTTTGCAATCACGCGTGCACTGTTTGCAATCACGCGTACACTATGTGCAATCACGCGTGAACAGTGCAACAAATACATCCAAACCCTCCCAACTATAAATACATATATTTATCTCCTGATTCCTCACATTACCTAAACTTCTCAACTTGTTACCTTCTTCTCTCATCAATGTCGGATAATAGTTTAAACTCCGGTCAATCCGACGATGATAACTGGAATGAGACATTAAATCTAATGGACCGTGCTATTGAATTAGCCGGACAGGTTGTTTACGAAAGGACTACACGTCCTAAGCAGCGTCGAAGGAGAACGACGAACCCAGATAGCGATCGTGAACTAGGTTACAAACGCCTTGTAGACGATTATTTCTCTGACAACCCTGTGTATTTTGATACTCTTTTCAGGACAAGATTTCGGATGAGAAAGCATGTCTTCCTGCGCATCCACAATGCCATCGAAGCATCTGATGTCTTCTTCCAACGAACACCGGACGCAACTGGTAGGATGAGCATCTCCGGTCTACAAAAAAGTATGGCAGCAATGCGAATGCTAACATATGGTGTTGCCGCTGATGGGATCGATGAGTACGTACGAATGAGTGCGGCAACATCCAGAAATGCTCTCCTCAAATTCTGTGAAGGTGTTATTCGCATCTTCGGCCCTGAGTATTTACGTCGGCCAACTGCAAATGACTTGGCACGGCTACTTTACGTTGGTGAGCAACGTGAGTTTCCAGGTATGATGGGGAGTATCGATTGTATGCACTGGGAGTGGAAAAACTGCCCAGCTGCTTGGAAGGGACAACATCAAGGACGTGCTGGGAAAGCAACTCTGATCCTTGAGGCGGTGGCATCGTACGACTTATGGATCTGGCACTCCTTCTTCGGAATACCGAGTTCATGCAATGACTTGAACGTCCTGCAACAATCTCCGGTTTTCGACGACATACTAGAAGGCCGAGCACCACCTGTTAATTATGAGGTAAATGGTGTTCAATATGATATGGGATACTATCTTACTGATGGTATTTATCCACAGTGGGCGGCCTTCATCCAATCCATCCTTCACCCTCACACCCCGAAGCACAGATTGTTTGCTGAAGTGCAGGAGGCAACGCGTAAAGATGTTGAACGCGCTTTCGGAGTGTTGCAAGCGAGGTTCGCGATCATCAGAAACCTGGCTCTTGCCTGGAGCAAGGACGTTCTGTCCAAAATAATGACAGCTTGTATCATCATGCATAACATGATAGTGGAGGACGAACGCGACTGCTATGCTAATTTTGGAGATATTCGCGAATTTATGGAAGATCGTCCTGGAACTTCAGCTGAGGCAACGTCGTATTCGACCGATCGTATAGCGGATATTCACGAGTTTTTTGTCAATCAAGATCGAGTGCGTGACAGGAACCAACATTTGGATCTGAAAGGCGATTTAATTGAGCATATATGGCAACGCTACGGAGGAGGAGCTGTTTGAAAATCGGTTAACGTAGTTTGTCATGTAGTATTTAAAAGTTTAGTTTATGTAATATGTACTGTTGTTTCTTAACTTTGATTGTAATATTTCCTATTTCAGTTTGTCTTAAATGTAACGTGGCTCCGTAATATTTAATAATAATTTCGTGATTTACCAGTAATTATTAACAATATTTCGAGTTAAAATATAATTATAATGTAATTAAAATTATATTTATATAAAATGTAATTTGTTAAATGTTGTGTGAGAATTAAATTTGTTTAATTAAGAAATGATGTGGATGAAAGAGAGTGTAGGGTGGGTGGGGGTAGCCTGGGCATGGGTAAGGGGGTTTTTTGGGTGGGTTGGGTGAGCTGACGTGGCAGAGAGAGAAGCTGACGTGGCAGAGAGAGAGTGCAGGGCGCCCGGGGGTAGCCCGGGCGCTGTTAAATATGCTCTTAGGTCTCATTATAACCAATGTTTGGTTAATACTCTCAAAATATAGAAATATAAATGTTTACAGCTCAAGTGGAGTTTTTGCGTAACAAACAAACAAACAAAAAAAATTGATCGAGACTGATGAAAAATATATGAAATATAAAAATAATGCTAATAAATTTGAATTGACTAGATAAATAACAATTCTCTCTCCGCCACGTTAGTTCACCACACCCATGAGAAAAACTCTTAACCACGCCCGGGCTACCCCCACTCATCCTACACTCTCTTTCCTCCACATAATTTCTTAATTAAACAATTTTAATTCTTACACAATATTTAACAAATTACATTTTACATGATATTAATTGTAATTATTACTTCTAATTACTTTAACTTGAAAATATTTAATTTTTTTCTATTAAATCACGAAATTATTATTAAATATTAGGAAACCACATTACATATTACATAAACTGAAATCGGAAATATTACATCAGAAGTTAAGAACACAACAGTACATATTACATAAACTAGACTTCGAAATAGAACATCACAATTACGTTAAACCCATGTTCAAACTGCTACTCGTCCGTTGTGTTGCCATATATGATCGATTAAATCACCTTTCAGATCCAAATGTTGATTCTTGTCACGTACCCGATCTTGATTGACAAAAAAATTATGAATATCAGCTATACGATAGGTCGAATGTGGTATTTCCTCAGCAGAAGTTCTAGGTCGATATTCCATAAATTCGCGAATATCTCCAAAATTGGCGTAAAAGTCGCGTTCGTCCTCCACAATCATGTTATGCATGATGATGCAAGCTGACATTATTTTGGATAGTACGTCCTTACTCCAGGCGAGGGCTTGCAACACACCGAAAGCGCGTTCTACATCTTTACGCGTCGCCTCCTACACTTCAACAAACAACCTGTGCTTCGAGGTTTGAGGGTGAAGGATGGATTGAATGAAGGTGACCCATTGTGGATAAATATCATCAGTAAGATAGTATTACATATCATATTGAACACCATTTACCTCATAATTTACAGAGGAAGCTCAGCCTTGCAGTATGTCGTTGAAAACCAGAGATTGTTGCAGGACGTTCAAGTCGTTGGCCAAACCTAGAATTCCAAAGAAGGAATGACAGATCCATAAGTCATACGATACCACCACATCAAGGAGCAGGGTTGCTCTCCCAGAACGCCATTGATGTTGTCTCTTCCAAGTAGCCGGGCAGTTTTTCCAAACCCAGTGCATACAATTGATACTCCTCATCATACCTGGGAACCCACGTTGCTCACCAACGTGGAGTAGTCGTGTCAAGTCATTTGCAGTTGGTCGGCGTAAATAGTCAGAGCCGAAGATGTTAATAACACCTTCGCAGAATTTGAGGAGGGCATTTCTAGATGTTGATGCACTCATTCGTAAGTACTCATCGATCCCATCAGCTGTCATGCCATAGGCTAGCATTCGTATTGCTGCCATTTTTTGTAATCCGGAAATGCTCATTCTACCAGTTGCATCCGGTGTTTATTGGAAGAAGACAACAGATGCTTCAACAACATTGTGAATGCACAGAAAGACATGCTTTCGCATCCGAAATCTTCTCCTGAAAAGAGAATCAAAATAGACAGGGTTGTCACAAAAATAATCGTCCCTAAGGCGTCTGTAACCAAGTTCACGATCTCTATTTGGGTTCGTCGTTCTCCTTCGACGAAGCATAGGACATGTACTCCATTCATACACAGCCCGGGCGGCCAAATCAATAGCACGGTCCATCATATCGAATGTCTCACTGCAGTTGTCATCGTCGGATTGAGCGGAGTTTGAACTACTATTCGACATTGAGATGAGAAGCTAATAAGAGTGAAGAATTTAAGATGTGAGGAGTTAAAGGAGATAGGTAGATGTATTTAGTTGGGAGTAGATAGAGGTATCCATTGCACAGTACACGCGTGAATGCACATTGCAAGCGTGACTACATAGTACACGCGTGATTGAATAGTCGAAGCGTGATGACACAGTGCACGCATGATTAAACAGTGATCCCATAATAATCAAAAATTATCATCCTACATTACTAAAAAATACCCAATACATTATCAATTAACTCTAATAACAAAACCTCCACTAAAATAAATAAAAAACAAAAAAACTAGACCAGGGGGGGTCAACACGTGCCCCCACCCGGCAGGTGCCCTCCCTGTTAAGGGGAGGCCACCCGGGAGCCCAGGTCGGGAGCAAGGGTGTTTGCTCTTAGGTAGTTATTATTAGAAAATTATTAGGTCCTTATAATTTAACATGTCCCTCTAGATTTACACCATCAATTGCTTGAGATGGTATTGTGTCACATGATATTTTGTTAATGCCACTTAATCATCGCTTTGAATCACATTGCAATAGCTTTGGCGTCAATTTTACGCAAATAGGATTATAACACAAAAACGACAACAAAGTTAGCAGATAAGGATTGAGAATTTGAACACAATTAATAAAAGGGTTCGATATGGCCAACAAGATTACAAATGCATTGGATATGGATTTCAACTGCAAAAACGATTAACACGATAAGTAATTAGGTAACAATTACGAATATTATACGATTAAGGTTACAAATGTAAAAATCTTAAGAAGTAAAGGACACATTGTTAAAACCTAAACCCTATTTAATGGTCTAAGCAAGGATTAAGGGTGATTGTTTATTAATTGGATGTTGGTGTGGTTTAAGAGAAGTTGGGGTTTGAGTGCAATTTGCACTAAACTTTACACATGTCTAGGTGTATGAGGAGAGTGGAATGGCGGTGGAGTTGTTGGGCTTATAAAGGTGGTGTTTGGAGAAGAAGAAAAAGGTGTTGTTTGTGAGAAGGGTAGAAGTTTAGGTTGAGGAAAGAAGAATTTGAAGAGAGAGTTCAGAGACCAAGAAAGTGTTGAGTGGAGTTCGAGTAACGTCGGAAGCAAGAGAGGAAGAGGATAAGTCAGAAGGAGAAGGAGTCTGATCTTCTTCAACATGGAGTTTCGCCGTAGCAACGAGGAAGTGAAATGACGGTCGTCGACGACGATTGAGCTTCATTGATCATCAAAAAGGTATGCCAAGTTCAATTAGAAGTCCACACAAGATGTGTGAGTGGTTGTGGGTGTCTCCAGAGGTCGTAGACCTCGTCGATGACATGGTACAGCAAGGTTTCTGCACTGGAATGGTCGACCGGTCATGGTGTAAATGTGAGTTTTTCCCTCGCACCGGTCGAACGATGCCTATAGGAGGTCGACCGGTTGTGCATAATTTTGCGAGAGAAAAAAGACTGTTAGTTTCGATCGGACAAGACCTTTTTTGTCGTTCGACCGTTTGCATCTAAAGTAATTCGGTTAGGGCCTAGACCTTTTAAACGGTTCATCGCCCTAGATTAGTTTTCGACCGATACCTTATGTGAACTTAATTTATGTTCCATTAGTTTTTTATTCTGGTTCGACCAGTGATGGCCTTGTGAAATGTAGGAAGTCTCTATTATTTTTGGTCGAACGGGACCCCTTTGCCGTTCGACTGTTGTGTTAAATTATTTAATATTTTTGTTGGCATAGGCCTTCCAAATGATCGACCGCCCATGACATTTTGTTCGATCGTTTACCTAGAGTTTTGTTCGACCAGTTGGGCGGATGTTTGGAACTTCTTGTGGTTCAATTTCCAAACGACCAACCGCTTGACCATTTTCAGTCGACCATTGGTGCACATATTTAGTTTCTTACTTTATGACATATTTGCACCAGGTTGCATTCTATACCCTATGTAGTAGCATGTGGGATTGCAGATCCTTATACATTGCATTGCATGTTCCTGACTCAAGTTGAGTTGGACGTTGTCCGAGGTTTATTCCGACAGGTAGCAGACTTAGTCATAGCCAGGCAAGTGTTTCAGCTTGTGTGGGCACCCATGCGACCTTGAGGGTGACAGAGATTTCTGATCGACGACGTATTCCGACAGGTAACTTGGTTGTGCCACAACCAAGTGAGTTGATCGACCTGAGCGACGACTCCGTTGGCGCGACGTTAATCATGAGATCAGATCTATATTTATGACTCGGATGTGCGTGCAACCCTCACCGAACCCACATGATTAGTATAGTCGCGCATGAAGACAAGTCACATACCTCCGTAAGACCACATGTACCTGTGGTAGGTTCCCTCGGGGGACTCGTTGATGTTTTTAAGACTGATGTCTTTCACGACCCCTAGGTGGGGAAAATGTTACTTTTGCATTTCATATGCCATGTTATACTAGTATGATGGATTCATTGTACAATAGTTTTCATTTGCATATAGGTGGACTCAGTATACGGGGTTTCCTTATGGAAACTCAGGCATTGTTTTTACATTTGCATTTCAGGACCTCAAAAGGTCCTGGGTGTGGTGGAGACCGAGGATGAGCGAGAACCAAGACCGAATCCTCAGTCGACTTTTGTTATGTTGTTATGATTACTCGTATCTCTATGTTTTTGTACTCTGATGTAATCATACATTTTGGCAACTCATGTATTATAGTGGTGCACCCTTTTGATGTGTATTTGAGTGGCGTCCTCGGGTGATTTGATGTTGATTCTCTTTCAATATCGTTTTAAATTTTATGTTGTGAGGACATTACAACTTGGTATCAAAGCGGTCGGTTTCAGTGTATTCGTCCAAAGAAACCACCCTTACAAATATTGTAGATAGATTTTGTTGCATTTCACATTTGATCATGCATGCATAGCTGATTGTTTCGTTTGATGTTTAGATTCCTCCAAGATGCATGAGATCCATCCCACGCACACATATTTCCAGTGATGCGACTGAGGAAACAGAATGGGTGAAGGAGAGACGGACACTTTACGGTACGATCATGCGATTGGTTAGCATCCAACTGGTACTGAGCACCCGGCGGCCCGTACTGAGTAGACGGGTGTAGGTGTGATGCATGATAGATTTATACGCCAGGATCTACCTACGTTTGAGGGCAGAGTTGACCTTGAGGTGGCTAAGGACTGGGTCTTCAAGATCCAGAGGATTTTTCGTGCGATTGGATGTATTCCGGAGATGAAGGTGGATCTGGCCACCTATGTTTTGGGTGGGCTAGCATCCAACTGGTTGAGGACCACATCTGCAGTGATTTTTTCTAACATAGAGGATGTGAGTAGGGAAGAGTTCTTGAAGGAGTTCCACAAGAAGTATTTCCCGCAGTATGTCAGAGATGCTAAGCATGAGGAGTTTTTGGCACAAGTGCAGAAAGAGTTGACCCTAGAGGGCTACGTCAATAAGTTTAGTATCCTGGAGCACTACTGCCCCGAGATTTATGTGACTCGGGTGCACAGAGCAATGAAGTTCACGCGGGAAATTTGGAAGCAGCTCAAGTCCCACGTTCTCACCAGCATATCGCTGACTCTGGCAAATGTTGTGAAATGCGCGACTATCCTGGACAAGGATTACCAGGAGAATTATTAGGAGGCTAGGAGGCCACAAGGGAGTATCAGTGGACCTGCATCTAGCTGTTTCGCTAGGAATCCGGGCAAGTGCCCGAAAGGAAAACTATAAGACATCCATAACACTCACAAGGTGCCACATGGCGGAGGGAACATTTGTGTCCAAGCATTTTCTCACAATGCGAGGATGCCTTGAGAAGTTAGAAAAACTCTCTTCCCCAATGCCGAATGACGTTACGGAAGATTTGATTCTTGGCTTTCTAGCCCCATCCTATAAGGATTTTATCATACATTACCATGTGCGTGAGAAATGGGTGAGTCTTGAGGAGTTTCATAACGCTCTCAAAACGGTTGACGTTGATATGGGCAAAGGTAGAGACAAGAATGTCCGAGCCATCCATGGTGGAAGTAGAAAGATCACCAAAAGTAAAGCAAACAAGAAATTCACCAAAAAGACATCAATCAATAGCAAGGGAGTAGGAGGTGCTCATGCGAGTGCCACGGGGGGGAATTCTTCGAAATTTCCAACTCCCAACACGGAGTGCTTTCACTGTGGTGAAAAGGGACACATCCGGCCTAATTGCCTCAAGTATATGTCCATGATTGGTTACTCGATACTGGATCTTGTGCTCACATAGTTTTCAGTGTGCAACAACTAAAGGATATGACGGACCTCGCAAGAGGAGATATGATTTTGAAGGTCGGAAATGGTGCAAACATCGCTGCGGTTGCACAAGGCTCTTTGGATCTTCTCTTGTCTAGTGGGTTAATTTTAAGTTTAAAAAATATCTATTATGTACCTTCGATTAGCATGAATATTATATATATGTTTCATGTTTAGATATCGATGACAAATATTTCAAATTCTTGCATGTCTTTGTCAAAGAATGAAATTTTCTATGCAAATGCTTTCATAAGAAATAGACTATATTTGCTTGAATTGAATAATAGACAAATTTTAAACATCGATAACAAAAGACTTAAGACAAATCACGAAAATGATAAAATCTTATGGCACTATCGTATTGGTCAAATCAATGAAAAACACATCAAGAAATTGCAGGAAGCTAACCTTGTTGGTTCTATTGATTTTAAATCATTAGAGACATGCGAACATTACCTTATGGGCAAAATGACATAGAGACTTTCAAGAAGAAAGGACCGAGAGCAAGTGACTTGCTGAATTTGATATATTCTGATGTATGTGATCCAATGAGTACAAGTGCAAGAGATGGTTATAGGTACTTCATTACGTTTACTGATGATTATAGTCATTACGGTTATGTTTATCTAATGAGAAACAAAAGTGAATCATTTGACAAGTTCAAGGATTTCAAGAATGAAGTAGAGAACCAACTTAATAAAAGATCAAATCTCTACGAATCGATCGTGGAGGTGAGTACTTAAGTACCAAATTAGACTCATTCCTAAAGGAGTGTGGTATTATACCACAACTTACTCCACTGGGAACACCTCGATGGAATGGGGTGTCCGAAAGAAGAAATAGTACACTACTCGACATGGTTCGATCGATGATAGGTCAAGATGAATTACCATTTTATTTTTGGAGTTATGCACTACAAACTGCAGCTTACACACTGAATAATGTTCCATCCAAATCCGTAGAGAAAACATCGTATGAGATTTGGAGTGATAAAATACCCACAACTCAAGTTTCTCAAGATTTGGGGTTGTGAGACCTACGTCAAAAATTTGATGTCAACCAAACTTCAACCAAAAGCGAATAAATACTTCTTTATAGGTTATTCTTGTTAGACAATAGGATATTACTTTTGGAGGACTGATTGAACGTTTTAAAATAACCACAAGTGCACGGCCGCATTGAAGCGGTGAGAAATACAGGTCGATCCACAGGGAGGTGTGTCGACTTTGGTTAGTTTGAAGGCGAGTGGGAAACAAGGTGGAGAAAAGAATGATTAAACTAACTAGACTAACTATACTACACGAGTAAGCAACAATTAGATGAAAGTGCGAGAAGAAATGAAACTAAGTGACTAATAGAAGAAGTTAGAAATCAGGAATGGAAGACCCCTACGTGGTGGAGTGTGTGTACACATAAAATAAGTGATGATGAATGCATTCATTAAGCACAAGTGTAGGTAGTGTTTGCTATGCATAAGAAGTACCTCATGGCAAGACCTATCATCCAAATCACTAACCTAAGTGATTAATATGAGCACGACAAGTTTGTTATTAAGAACCTAAACAAGCATGAAATGTACCTAAATATTATGGCAGAAACCATCAAGTTAAGTATTCTCTCTAATTCAAACAATCATAATAACATTTCTCACATACAACAATATTTTGCATTCATTCCATCTACATAACATGTATAAACATGAACTCCACCCCCAAAGGGGGATGAAACTACTCTCTACTCATTAAAAGAAAAGAAAACAAAATTAAGATAATTAAGATAGGAAAGGGAGGCATGTTAATTACTTCTACAAAGATTAAAACAAAACAAGTTAAACAAGCAAGCATTAAAACAAAGACAACATTAAAACAAACTATGAAGAATTATTTTATACACATGACTCATATTACAAGTGACATTCTTCTCTACCTTGAGTTTTTGTTCCAAGGCTTACTCCAAGTAGAGAGAATGTCACCGAGCAATTGATGAATACAAAAGGAGAGAAAGAGTTCTATTTATAGGCATGGAAAAAGGTAATCCGGGACAATCCATCGGTATGAGACTAATTGTAGGATTTCGTGTCCCCATGTATGTATATATTTTAAAACATTTAATACAACATACAAGATCGATTTCATACTTTCAACAATTTTATGTACATTACTTAGAGTTTATTCTAATATCATGCAATACTACATATATTAAAATAAATCACAAAGAGAGAATCATACCCAAAAGGTCTCTAAAACCTTTCGAAGATCCAGAGTCGCGTTGTCCGTTGAATCGTCTGCCGATTCGCCTCCAAGTGCTCACCAAACTCTAAACAAGATTATAGAGAAAGAAGCTAGCCAATCAATCTTTAATTAGGCTTAGAATCTAGCTAATAACCTCTCTTTAAGCTCCTGAGATTTATATCTCCAAAACTTAAAACTATTAAGAGATTTTCGTGGTGATTAAGGGAGAGATTAATGAGAGAAAGAATTTTTACATTAACTTAAACAAGTAGGATGAGGTGTCCTTTTATATGCTCCCAAAACATCCTCATCAAGAACTATTTTTTAGTAATGGTCTCTTGCTTATTCTCTCCTAAAACTAATCTCAAATTGCCACATAAGCACCCATAAAAAGGTTTGATTAAATCTGGAATTAATCCAACCCATGATCTAATTATTCTCTTAATAATTCAGGCAAAAATCGCACTGTTTGGTTGACTGAGAATTTTTCTCGGTTAACCGAACCATTCGGTTACAACACATGTTCGGTGGACCGTGAGCTAGACGGTTGACCGAATATGCATGAGAAAAATTCTCTGGAAAAATTCGGACGATCCGCGTCTTGCTCGGTCGACCGTTGACCCACCAAAAAATTCTCCTGGCGAGCATTCATCGGACAACCGTGTCACCTTCGGTCTACCAAAAATATCCTTTCTCGGTTGACCGTTCACGCTCGGTTAACCGAACCCAATTGTCAAGGTACTCCAGACAATTTCGGTCAACCAATTGTGTTTACTCGTTCCCCGTTCGGTTGACCATTCCGAAGACACCCCGGTCGACTGAACCCTAAACGGTTTACCGTGTTTAACCTGATTTTGCCTTTGTCAAATTTTGGATTTATTTCCAACAAAATTTGATCTTTTGGGTTTTTAGCAAATTCATATCTTATGTAATATATTATCATATGTAACATTAAATTATTACACCCCATAATATACACACCTCATATGAATTTATTATGATTCTAATTATGTCAATTCTCATGACATATTGATTGTATTCGTTCACCACATGTGTCCCTTTTTCACATGAAACCTGACACATCATCTGAACTCAAAATCAAGTTTCTTGTTTCCCAGTTTTGTGGTGTGACCTATACGAGGATCTAAGCCAAATTGACAGCGATATTAAACACTTAATATCTCAAACTATAAGCGGTATCTAGCTACACATTATAGTTACCCAATTAGCATAAATGTCTTTGTTCCACTCGAATTAAACACGATCTATTTAGTAATGTAAGTGCACCACTTGTGTCCGTCCCTTGCCTCATGATATTAAGAATATATACAAAGTAAAAAGGATTCACCTTTGTATTATATTCTTTTGTTGATCTCTTTAAGCTAATTATAACTATGTAACTTAACTCAAGTTACATTGTGCACATTATAATTTTGCTTTATCAAGGGCCCACTAATATCACCACTCAAGTAAGAGGGGCAACGATAATCGTTTGACTAGCTATCTTTTCTAGCACAAGTCATGTTCAACCAACTATTGCCTTTATCACTATACTCATTGATAGCTTTTGACAATAATCAAATTAAGCACTTCTTGAGTGAAAAGATATAAGTCTCATATCTTAGGATCCAAGACACAGTAAAACATTAATGACACGAAAGACAATTCCATAATGTTATACTTGTTAGGTCTATTCAATATATAAATGTAATCTTTTCCTCTTTTATATACTCGTGTCGTCAATTATTTGTAGAGCTACAATAATCGATGACCAACACGACAATCTTATCTCGGTGATTAAAGTTCCATGTTAATTACCATGATTGTAAATAACTTTTGATTTATGTAAACCATTATCTTTTAGAGGTCTACGGTTAATGACCAAACGCTCCTTAACACTTCCAAAAGACGAATACAATAATCAAGGAACAAAATGTTTGCACATCCAATTCATAATAATTGACATATAAAAGTAAACTTTTAGAACACATTCCTTTCACTAATTGCATACTATAAATGGACATAAAACATTGTAATACACATCCGATAGAAGACAGGTCGGATACGGAGTGAAATAGACCGCCAATTGGCGGTCTGGATCTCCTAGATCCGGCTCATTTTTGTCTGACTTGTTGGTCGCTTTGTTTCTTCTCCCGGAGTGCACCCTAATCGGTTATGTGAGTTGCGACCCGAATCCAATTGCCAAAATACTCCTCATGATGGTGTGGAGTGCCTGATTTTGCTACTTAGTCCTTTTGGATTTATATCCGGGTCCTTCTCTCTTACATCTTAGTCCATAAGTCTTGGAACTTAGTCATTTTCCTTGCTTTTAAGTCCTTTTTGAGTCTCTTCTTCCCAAACCTATTTATTCCTGAAACATAAACTTAAAACTCGTTACGTAGCATTGCTTAGGCTAAAATAAAGGATATAAGACACAAATATATGCATGATATGATGTGAATCAAATACCCCCACACCTAACTTTTGCTAATCCCGAGCAAAACAAAGAAAGGGAAAAATGAAAAAAAAACATATGAAAAATAGTGAAATTCAAACTCACTTTCGTAGGAATCACGGTTGCAATTAGCACGTGCAACAAGCCATAAAACCCCCTTGTCGCCAAGGAGGAGGAGTGTTGTCTCCTGACGGATTTCAATGGATATACCCACAAAATCCGAACATTAATGCATTATTCAATCTAGAAACTCGACTCGATGGACTCGTTTTTGTTGATCATTGGACACGGTAATACTACGGGCAGACTCTATATATGTATCCAGTCCACACACATAACCTAATGAGTCATTCGTGAAAGTTAATTAAGAACTTAAGTGAAATACATAGACAACTTTAACATCCTCAAGTGATACAAAGTGTAAAGTTCATTAAGGTTCTTATTTACATTACCATTTTATTTTCTTTTTGTTTCTTTTTTCTTTTACTGGTTGGTGTGTAATTCTCACAAGTTCAGGTTTCGTGCATCATTGCCTATGAGACTTACACTATCACATACACCTTTCCTCACATCTCCACATAGGGCAATCCCTACCACCAATGTAATGGGAGTTCGGTCGATGCATCCCAAGTCAGATGACTCGAAAGCACCAGGCACAAAGTCCCCTCAGACCTAATTTCCAGAGTGATAGATGTCGTGCGAGAAGAGAGAACACCTACTCACTTATTTCTTATCTACACATGAACCAAAACCCCTACACCTAATGTCTCACAACAGGAGTTAAATGGTCATTTACTACAACAAACTTCTTTATATTAACAGACACAAATTATTCAACTCGATAGGTTCAGGGTGGACTTCTTTAAATGTTTGAGTACTGAAACTCAATGATTACTCGCCCCCCGAGGGAAAATCAGGGTGCATCCTTACGACTCGGTAAGACCTAAAGTCGGTCTACTAAATATCCTAATGCATCAAGTTCAAGATAATTTTGGGACCTTCTTTTTACTTTGCCTCTCAACGGTTTTTCACATGCTAAACACATACAAAACCCACAAAACATTTTCTTTCACAAACACATGAAGATTTTGAAAGAAATGTGAAAATTTAAAGCACAATGCAAACAAAAGAAGACAAGTCACCCAAGGATCATGACAATGAGATATATCGATATTAAATGCAGCACAATAACATGACCCTAACACTACACATAAAAGAAAACAAAAACAAAAGGAAAACGACTCGACTATGTACACACGTAAAACACCCCCACATTTACTTCATGCATTGTCCTCAACGAATGCAAACATGATACTACATGGAGTTATGCATGAAAAAGAAAAGATCTCACCAACGTGAAGCACAAAGGGAAGCTCATGGTTATGTTGATGGACACAATCTTGAATTCCCCTTAAAACTTGTGAAATACTAAGGAATGACGAGAAATACGTGAAAGAAATAGGGCCCAAATACATAAAGGTTGGGGTCCACAACAATCAATGCTCTCTCAAGGAGTCTTTTGTCTTTTTTTATATAATATAACTATGTATAAAAAAAGTTTTCATCTTCATTTGTCAAAGGACATCAAATGAGAACCTCAAAAGTGGGTCAATGCACTTGGAATAGGAACATGAAACCACACGAGGCCTGAATACTCATGAGTGCCCCCCATAAAGAGCACAAGATGAAAGGAGAGGTTCATGAATTACACGCAAAGGTGTCTCATTCAAAGGATCCAACTGAAAGAGTTTGAATCTCTCAAGAGTTTGGAAAATATGGGGCAACGAAAGAAGAGTTTCTCTCGTTGCGGTACTGAAGTTATAATTGTCAATCCAAACTCTCCAACCAACAAGTTGGTGGGTCGGAATGAGGTCAACTACCTCATTATGCATGTCTGACTCACCAAACGAACAAAAAGTGGATCTCTTACCCAAAGTATCCTCTAAGGAACTCCTGATATCCTGATTGGCAATGTAGTTGTTTGATGTCCCATCATTTCCAAGATGATCAGGAACAATAGTGAGAGACAAACTCTCATCAGGTTGTTTGAATTTAAGGGTGTTGGATCAAGTGGGTTATGGGTCCACAATTAAGGCTAATTAACAAGTTTAATCCTAAACAAACTCTACTTGCAAGCCAAAAGATGATGCAGCGGAATTTAAACGAACAAACAAGCAAGTAAAGGAAAATAATGCAAACCACAAGAAGTTGGGTCGATTTTTATAGAGGTTCGGCACCCCACCCGGGTCCTAATCCTCTCTTGCAAGCTCCGCTCGAATCACCGAGCTCCGCCTACGACTTCACTATCCGCTCCCCGTTCCGGGCCGGGAGACAACGCCTTACAACCGTCAAACTCGCGAACAACTCTCGCCGAGCTTGGAATCCTCTTCTCACAATCCGAGAAGGATGCTTCGGGCTTTCACCGGAGCCTTTACTTTCTTGACAGCAAATGTAACTTGAGTGGAACACACTCTCTAAACTTTGAGCACACTTGAATGAGATTGGAAATATGATTAAGTGTGGAGATTTGAGGTTTGGAGTGTATAGAATTCTCTCTAAAGTTTGGGACAAGTTTGTAGTGGGAGAGTTGTGTTAAAATGTGTTTTACAACTCCTTATATAGGCATTAGAGAGAATAGAGCCATTGGGATTGATTGGGTATGAGTTGAAGTGTGATTACACAAAACAGAAAGTTCAGAACCCAATTCTGGCTGAATTCGGTCGACCGGATCGGGACAATCGGTCGACCGTTAGGCAGTTTTACACTCAGTTCGGTCGACCGGTTAAGCAACGGTCGACCGACCAACGCTACGACTTAAGAAAACTTAAGTCATCGGTCGAACACACTAAGAGGGTTCGGTCGACCGATTTCATCCAGACACTTTAGGGTTGACAACAAAAATGTGAACGGTCGACCGAAACAGATTCTTCCGGTCGACCAATTTTGGACAGGAGATTCTGGTTTGTCTGGACACGCTCATTCGGTCGACCGATCTTGGTCCTCGGTCGACCGATACATAAAATGTATAAGGGGTATATTTTGATTAATACGAATACGACCGTTGGGTATATACGACAAAATAACGGTAGGGAAAATAAGGTTCGAACGGTCGACCGTTTGGAAAGGTTCGGTCGACCGGAAACAGACAGGGAAACACAATTAGAAAGCTTGATCATCCGGTCGACCGAACGGCCTGTTGCGGTCGACCGAATGTGGGCAGACAGTTAAGTTTAGTGTTTTCCGGTCTAGGTTTGGGTGATCTATTGAAGTCCAAATTAAGTAAAATTTCGTGTGTGACTTCTATGAGGAACCTAGTGTGTGATTAAGTTGATTTTAGCTCAAGTATGCTCAATTACACTTTGTTCCTAAGACTCAAAAGAAATCAAGATTACATGTCTTCGATTTAGCTTTAATTACATGTCTTGACTTCATTTCCTTCTTTCTTGAGTCTTGATCACCTGTTGAGGTTAGCACAATACAATATATATGCAATGCATAGTGTGTGCTACTCTAATTAAGATTCGGTTGATTAAATCATCAAAACATAAGATTAAGGCCAAAAAGCCAACAAAGGGTACTAGGGAGCTCATGCTCCACCAGAGGTGAGTCCTTAAGAGGCACAACATGAAGATCATGTGGCTCAAGGCCACAAGACAAAAAGATAAGGCACAATCCTATGTCGACTCATAATTAAGTTGGTCCATGTTATTCTCAATTTGGATCGAATCCCCTATCATGTGATCGTGAATTGAAACCCCAAGTCACTCAGACTGACTAGGAGTTTGACTTTGAAAGATTGTGCTTTTAATTTGTGGATGTGGTGGTGGTTCGATATCAGACGATAAATCCTCATATTGACAAGAAAAGTTATCATGCTCACATTCACGTAATTGCTGCGTCATTTGACTCACTTGCATTGTCATATTTTGTATGGACTGTTGAGTGGTTTCCGTGAACGTAATAAAAGTTTGTTTCAAGGAATCAGGTATGCGGTGAACTATGAGGTCCAAGTCAGAGCTTGAGAAATTTTGGGGTTGGATGTTGATGGGTTGAGAATGAGTCTAATGATTCGGAGTGGGGTGTTGGTAGAATTCTGGGTATTCGGGAGGAGGATGCTGGGGTGAAAATGATGTATAAGAATTTGAATAAGAATTGTCTCCCCACGAATCCATCCCTCTCAGGTTATACACGGATGCGTAATGGTCATATTGAGCATTTTGGGAAAAAAGTATGCTCATATTCAGGCTCTACGAGAACATAAGGACATTCCCAGATAACATGACCACTCAACCCACAACAGTCACACGGTACGACTATAGGAGCTACCGGTGCACTCATGTCATCTACTACATGCATGAAAGAGGCCAAAGGTTCTTGTAATGTCTCAGTTTGATGACCAACTTATGATCCAACATAACTAGTTGGTGGTATAGCAGTCGGTGTCTCTCTCATATTACCCTAATATAAAGATTGCTCAGTCATACAATTAAGATCGTCCCAACGATAAGGGGTGTTTGTCTGAGGGCCCTGAGGTGCATGGGTCCGGAGTACCAGGGAGAATTGTCCTAGTCCCAACAATTATATGGATGGTCGCCCATATAACCATCCATCGTGACAAAAAAATTATCGAGTCGATCACTCTCACCACCACGTGGCCAAGCTCGCAAAAAGTGCTCGACTCGACCCTAAAACGCTAACAGAGAGTGTAAAGGGGAGGAGACTAGAACGTAGAAGTATGTGAAAAGAAGATGACTCAGAGGAGAAGGGAAGAATCCTTAAACTATAGTGGGTAGAGGGTGATGGTAGAAGCCTAGTCTAGCAAACACGGCTCAAACAAACTTAGGCTGGCTATGAGTCCTTACAGCTAGACAACGCCTAACTGCGAGATCACATGGCCTCAACACGCCTCACCTCCGTACGACGACGACCACAAAACCCAGTAAGTGAGCCAAGATCCGGAGATCTCGTCTCTCCTAATATTTACAAAGTTGGCAACGCCGATCTGGCCACGACGGTTGTGACCGGATCACTCTCCTAATGCGCCCGAGTCCTAGTGGTCAATGTCTACTTGATCTTATATTAAGGCTTTACTTGAGTGTGTTTTTTGGGGCTAAGGGAGGGGTGATGAAATCCCCCACCTTATCTTGTATGAGACAATCCCTCCTTAGTAGCACTTGGAGTCTTAATCTAGCAATCAACTCTCCAAACAAACGATTACCTCACTCTTGTCCCAATGCACCTTACTAACTTATGAATGCTTTAACCATGCATGAATGAGAGAATGGGTGCACGTACCTCACGCTAGCAATCAACAACAAGAATGTAAAGAAAAGAAAGACGAGTGCACGACCACGTTGAAGCGGTGGCGAATACGGGTCGATTCATAGGGAGGTGTGTCGACTTTGGTTAGTTCGAAGGTGAGTGGGAAACAATGTGGAGAAAAGATTGATTAAACTAACTAGACTAACTACATTACACGAGTAGGCAACAACAAGATGAAAGTGCGAGAAGAAATGAAACTAAGTGACTAATAGAAGAAGCTAGAAATCAGGAATGGAAGACCCCTACGGGGTGGAGTGTGTGTACACATAAAATTAGTGGTGATGAATACATTCATTAAGCACAAGTGTAGGTAGTGTTTGCTATGCATAAGAAGTACCTCATGGCAAGACCTATCATCCAAATCACTATCCTAGGTAATTAATATGAGCATGACAAGTTTGTTAATAAGAACCTAAACAAGCATGGAATGTACCTAAATACTATGGAAGAAACCATCAAGTTAAGTATTCTCTCTAATCCAAACAATCATACTAACATTTCTCGCATACAACAATATTTCGCATTCATTCCATCTACATAACATGTATAAACATCAACTCCACTCCCAAAGGGGGATGAAACTACTCTCTACTCATTAAAAGAAAACAAAACAAAATTAAGATAATTAAGATAGGAAAGGGAGGCATGCTAATTACTTCTACAGAGATTAAAACAAAACAAGTTAAACAAGCAAGCATTAAAACAAAGACAACATTAAAACAAACTATGAAGAATTATTTTATACACATGACTCACATTACAAGTGTCATTATTCTCCACCTTGAGTTTTTGCTCCAAGGCTTACTCCAAGTTGAGAGAATGCTACCGAGCAATTGGTGAATACAAAAGGAGAGAGAATTCTATTTATAGGCATGGAAAAAGGTAATCAGGGACAATCCATCAGTATGGAACTAATTGCATACTATGAATGGACATAAAACATTGTAATACACATCTGATAGAAGACAGGTAGGATCCGAAGTGAAATAGACCGCCAATTGGCAGTCTGGATCTCCTGGATCCGGCCCATTTTTGTCTGACTTGCTTGTGGCTTTGTTTCTTCTCCTGGAGTGCACCCCAATCGGTTGTGTGAGTTGCAAACCGAATTCAATTACCAAAATACTCTTCATGATGGTATGGAGTGCTTGATTTCGCTACTTAGTCCTTTTGGGTTTATATTCGGGTCCTTCTTTATTGCATCTTAGTCCATAAGTCTTGCAATTTAGTCATTTTCCTTTCTTTTATGTCCTTTTTGAGTCTCTTCTTCCCAAAGGACTAAGTAGCGAAATCTTCGTCGGACGATTCAACGGACAACCCTCGATCGATGACTACTAGTGAAACACTCTTAACCTTGGATTCCACTGAAACATTGAAGGCAATGGTGTCCTTAACCTCTATACTCATCTAGACAATGACAAACTAATCTAAGATGTCTTAGAAGATCACACAAGAAAAAAAAATCCAGACTATTTATGATTACTTCGCATCAAGAACAAACCATTTTGGAATACATGTCATAGTGTTAGTGTTAGAGACTTAAAGATGACAATTCAAAAACAATCTCAGACCTGCTATAGAAATTTGGAGACAACTGCTATTATGAATTATTGTGTTACAGCAAACAACCTTAAGCTCTTAATATTGTAAGGCAATATGAATTTTAAGGTTAGAACTAACAAAGGTTTCAAAAGGCTCCATAGCAAAATACCAAAATTCTGGATGACATTAAATATCATTGTAACATTCTCAAATAGTGAAAAAAATTAAACTTCAAAACATACAATCAAGCAAAGGATATTACTCAAGATCCAAGAAAATAGGTACACCAACAAATATAATATATATATATATATTCGAGTATTTCAAAAAGTGTGATTACATCAAGACTATACAAAAGATACACGTAATCACTCCAACCTCAAACTGAGAGCAAGCATGATCTTGTCATGGCGAGCCTCTCCTCGGTCCCCACCCCCTAGTGTCGGTCACGACCTGAAAGGTAAATATGCAATAATGCCTGAGTTCCCAAAAGGAAACCCCGTATACCTAAACTCTAACAAATATATGAGATTGATACGACTTAGCATGCAATTATAACCACAAAGAAAAATATAAACATAAGGCTGGTGATGAGAATTAAATTTATACCGCAAGTGCACGGTGTCAATGAAGACGTGGCAAATACGGGTCGAACACAAGGAGGGAGAGATTTGTTATTTTCGTGATTTTCGATTAAGGAGAAGAAGGAGAGAAGAAATAATTGGGTTTTGAGATTTTTGGATTTTAATTATCTAAAGCAAGAAACAAGAACAATTAAAACTAAAACACGAACAAAGATGTGAATTCCGTCGGGTGGAGGTTTAGATTTAAGGTTTAGATTAGAGAATTTAGAAACTTATAATAAATCATATTAGTTATAAAGCATTACATGATAAATGATTTAACATAAACTCAAGTAATCAAAATATATTAACACGAAATTAAAATAATAACATTCATTCATCTTCTCTTCACCCTAAATCCGTCACCTCCACCCTTTGGAAAGAGTTAGAAACTCATAGAGGGAGGAAGAAGGGGTCCTTGAGACATTACAAAAGAAAACTAAAAGTAAGAAATAAAAGACAGAATTTTATTAATGAAAAGAAGAATACAAAACTAAGATTAAAAATAAAAACTACCACCAAAGACTAAGGACCCTTCTAACATCGTTCTCGGGTCTATTTATAGTTGCTACAAGGGATCTAGGTATAATATTGGAAAGTACACGTGTCCAGACACGACTGAGCGAAATTGGGAGACGCGGATCGATGCTTGGGCGGCGGAAACACCGCACATTGTGTGTGTGGTGCGGCGGAAACGCCGCACAATCTGGCTGATTTTGTCCGGATTTTGGTTGAATGTTTATGGTATGATTTGATCCTTCTTTGCGCGTCTGGATTGATTCTTTCCATTCTTTTGAGCTCCGGATTAATTCCTTCATATATTTGGAGATATACATTGATTTTTCTATATATTTTCTCCAAGATAATAAAATCTACTCGTGATTTGCAATTAGGTCCTTGTCTTTTTTGCAATTAAGTCCCCGGCTACTTTTGTGCTCAAGTCTTTGCTGTTTTTGTAATTAGGTCTTGAATGCTTTTATGCTTGGATACATTTCCATTTGTAACCCGATAAACTTGAACTTGGTCTTTATGATAGAAATGAATCTTTTGCACGCGTTTATGCTCGGGATGTGGGTAAATTGCATTCAGGTCCCTGTATTCTGTAAATAAGACTAAACACATACCTTAGTAGCATTTATTGATGTAAAAGTAATCTAAATGAAAGACATATGATGCAATGTATGCAATGCATCAAATACCCCCACACCTAGATTTTGCTAGTCCCTAGCAAAACAGAATATAAGAAAAATGAAAACAGGGAAATCCTAACTCACTTTCGTAGGAATCACGGTTGCACTTAGCATGTGAAACAAGCCTTTAAACCTCCAAGTTTCCTAGGAGGAGGAGTGTTGTCTCCTGAGGGTTTTCAGCGGATATACCCACAAAATCCTAAATCAACGTTTCATTAATAGTTCTCAATATCCCTACCTCAACCTTATACATTTCAATAAGAATTTTTGCATGCTCATTATATAAATCTAACTCATTAAAAATATGACTTGGTCTTTGTTCCTCCAACATTTACACCACTAACCCTTCTACACATGATATCACTTGAATTATTTTGCACGCCTCCTCTGGTGGTGAAGTATCATTCGGATCAACCATGGCATGGATCATTCTTTTAGCTTTGGGCCTTGAGTATTATTTTTTTTCTTTTCTTCCGTGATTCAACACATTTGCTTTTTGACACTTTTACCCTTTTTGCATTCGTGTAGCGAGTTTGGTCGATAATCCCGAGCTGGTAGACTCAAGTTACCGGGTTTCAAGATACCCCTACGGACCAGTGACTCAAAGGCTTGGGCTTTTGTAATCATTTTGCAAAATGTGTTTTCTTCACTTTATTCCTTTATTTTTATTTTTATTTTCCTCAAGGCTTAATTGCTATTAGAAGTCCACACTTCCCGGTATATTTTCCTCAACCTCTGTTTTTTATCAACCACTTCAAAGATTTGATTCATCCAATTTAAGTGCATACATATCTTAAAGGGCAATGGGTTATTTCTTTGGAACTTAGATTTATGTCATAATTTCTACAAGCAGAGCTATATAATAAGGAACAAAAACTCAATGCAATTTGTACACGGGTTTTGGCAGTTCAATCTTAAGCTATGTCATGAAACATTGATTTTTTTTTATTAAGAAATAAAAGACAGATCTATAGATAAATATATACATAAACACCCCCCCCCCACACCTAAATCATGCATTGTCCTCAATGTATGCAAATATAAAGCAAATGCACTTATTACCTTGGTGAATTGCGGTGGAAGGATGGACTTTGCTCAAAGTCAACCATAGTCAGAACTGGATTGAATGACACCATATTGGTGCATGTATCCAGTTGAATTGTTCCCCCCCATGTTGCAATGAGATTCCTGAGTCACAGGTTCCACACCCCTCACATAAATTGGTTCTCTTATTTGCTCGAGTGACGGTGGGTGTGTAGATGAATTCCTCCCTTTTTTCTTACTTCCTTTTTGATTTTGTGATGATTCAGAAATATTATAGATACGCGATTTCATCACAACATCACTTTGATTGCATGTTATTTCTGACTCACTATCAATATGAAAGATATTAAATTCAGCTTTTAAGTTCCCAAAAGATAATTGCATGAGCCCATTTCGACAGTTTATTAATGCTTCCGAAGTGGATAAAAAAGGTCTGCCTAGAATTACAGGGATTTGTCGGTTAGGATTTACAACAGGTGCGGTATCTAGTACGACAAAATCCACTAGGTAAATGAAGTCACCAACCTTGATCAAAACATCCTCTACTATACCTCTTGGCTTCTTAATAGAACAATCAGCAAATTGAAGGGTTGTCTTAGAGGGTTTTAGTGGGTCAAGGTTCATTTGCTCATAGACAGAGTATGGGAGTAGGTTAACACTAGCACCAAGGTCTAGAAGGGCTTTGTTGATAAAAGTATCTCCTATTGAACATGAAATTGTGGGACACCCAGGATCCTTATATTTTATAGGAGATGTGTTGGACAAAATAGAACTTATGTTTGCAGTTAAGAATGCCTTCTTTGGTACGTTCGTTTTTCTCTTTTTAGTGCACAAATCTTTTAAGAATTTAGCATAAGCAGGTATTTGTTGAATCATGTCTAAGAGTGGAATGTTCACCTTAACTTGCTTAAATACTTCCAAGATTTTCTCTATTTGTGCACTTGAGTTCTTTTTGAGTCTATTAGGGAATGGAGCTTTAGGAACATAGACTCGCTCAGGTTCAGGTTGAGATATGGGTTCAGGTTGAGTAGGTGGGTTGGGCGTTTCAGATTGGACGTCAGGTTCAATGGTTAGGTCATATGTGGTAGCTTGATGGCTCGATTGATTAGATGTTCTAGGATTTACCACATTATTATCAATCTGTCTTCCGGACCGTAATGATACTACTGCATTTATTTGTTGGAACGGTCCTTCCTCATTAACCATTTGAACCGGTCTAGGGTTGTTATTTCCTGAAGGTGCTTGATAGGATTGATATGAATTATTATTAGATCTAGGGTTCACCTCAGGTTGACTTGGAAGCCGACCCTTTTCTCTTTCACCTACTATTTGTGCTAGTTGGCTGACTTGTGTCTCAAGCCTTTGGAAGGTCTGGTTGGTTGTTTGTATAAATGTTTTCATCAAATTTTCCAAGCTTGTCAACCTAACCTCATGATCGTTATTGTTACTAAACCCAGATGATGTATTATTTTGGTTATACGGGTTTGGTTGTTGTCTAGGAGGTTGACCTTGTTGGCTTGATGAGAGATTGGAATTATTACGCCAACCCGAGTTATAGGTTGATGCGTATGGGTCATTTCTAGCATGGTTATACATGGCATTAACTTGGTCCCATTCCGCACAATCCTACATTACATGACCAGTCTGACCACATCTAGAGCAAGGGATAGACGAGGCTTGATTCACTCAGTTTTGGGTTCGTAGCTCTAAACTTTCCATTCTGCGCATAAGGGTAGCTAGTTTTGCTTCAGCCGCTATGTTGGCATCTACAGCTAAGACACCTGGTTTGGGTTGGCTTGCTATTCTAGATCCAATACTCGGGTTAGGCGGTGTTCTAGCATTGTCCCATTGCATACTATTTTCAGCTAATTCCTCAAGGAAAGTCCAGGCATCATTTTCATTTTTCGACATAAAGTTCCCTTGGCTTACGGATTCTACCATAACCCTAGATGTAGGTGTCAATCCCTCATAAATAATTTGGCATAATTGCCATCTCGGAATTCCATGATGAGGGCATTGGGTCAGAACACTTTTGAATCTTTCTAGGTAGGAATAGAACGGCTCGCTCTCAGACTGAACGAATGCAACAATTTCATTCCTAATCCTCATAGTCTTATGTTTGGGAAAATATTTTTTCAGGAATACTTGAACAAACTCAGCCCAACTCCTAATAGATCTTTCGGCTAGACTATATAGTCATTTCTTAGCGTCGTCCTTTAGTGCTAGAGGCACGAATTTCAGACGCACTGCCTCCTCAGGGATATGCTGGTATTGCATAAGAGAGCAGATTTCCTCAAATTCTCTAAGGAAGAGATATGGGTCTTCCCTAGAGGTGAACTTAGGCAACATACTCATGTATTGTGCCTTAAGTTCGAAGTCGCGACCCGGTATGGTGGGCATAACGATGCACGATGGCTGGGCAGCCATCGCTGGATAGCATCGATCCCTCAGAGTTATGGGTTGCACAACAGGTGGGTCCACTACGTTCTCACCCATTGGATCTAGGTGAGGTGGTGCAACAGGTGGATTGGGCTAAGTTCCAGACTGGAATCTAGATGAACTTGTGAGAGTCGATTACTCAAGTCCCGAATCCAAATCTGAGTGCACCGGGCTGAATCAATTTTTGAATTCAAATTCCAAATTTAAATTCCAAATTTAATTTCAAGAATTAATTAAAAAAAATTAATTTTCGTTTTTTTTTAAAAGAAAAGCAAACAATAGAATGGGGCAAGATGAGAAAGGAATCCTAATCTAGAGAATTTAGGTGAGAAGAGAAAGAAGACTCAGATGAGAAGGGAAACCTAACTCTAAAGATAGAAAGAGGGTTGGTCAGAAAATTCCTAAGAAAGCACGGTTCAAACAATCCTAGACCTAGTGTCGCTTAGATCTAGACGACTCCTAACTGGTTGAGTCGAATTGATTCGCTTGATTCACCTACCTCACTAATCAAACCAACTTGGTCAGGCCGTGTATAGCTAGTGGGGGCGCTTCCGACAGAGTCGGTGCCAATTAGACAACCACTTCGCTTGGAAGACTTACGTCAACACAAAAACACTTTCTAGACATCAAATTAAATTCAATCGGCTTAAGGTCATAGCAAGTCAAACCAATTCTTCTCCTTAAATGAGTCCGAGTCCTTAGGGGTCAATGTCTAATTGATTTTAATTTAAGGCTTGGGATTGTTATTTGTGGCCCACGGAAGGGTGATGAAATCCCCACCGTATCTTTGCCTACGGAGTTGCCCTTTAGATAGTTTAACTTAGATCTAGCAAAGATAGTCAAACAATGGTCTTTAATTGGGGGCAATTGCAAGGTTGTATGCAAACTAAATTATATGCTTAAATGCAATCGTTAAAACGCGATACGTACCTTGCCTCCAGCACTCTTCAACAAGAATTAATTTGCAAGAATTTAGCAAGAATAATGCATACAAAACACTAGATGATGCATGCATTAAGGCCTTTCTAATTTTGCCAATTTTAGGTCAGAGTTGAATTATTGCCAATTATGGAATTTTTGCCCTAACACATGCAGTTCTATGAAAAGGAAATTTTCTGAAACTACAAATTACAAGGAAAAAGGCAACAAATGTTACCTACGCAATGCTTAGTCGGGTTCGCCGCCCGCTTTCGAAATTTCAGTAGCTCCACGCGTCCACCCAGAAATGGTGCTAACCCAGAAAAATTTGAAGCCCAGATGCTTCACTTGTGCGGCGATTCCGCCGCAAGTTACTCTTGATGTGCGGCGATTCCGCCGCCCTTGTTGCTCAGACTGCGCTCAGATTTCGCCGCGCGCTCTGTTGTCTCCTGAAACACAAATCCAAATAGTTAGATCGCGCACAAGATAAACAAAATAAAATCGAAATCAACAAAAAAAACAAAATCTGCGTCGCCTCCCCGGCAACGGCGCCAAAAACTTGATGAGAATTAAATTTATACCGCAAGTGCACGGTGTCAATGAAGACGTGGCAAATACGGGTCGAACACAATGAGGGAGAGATTTGATATTTTCGTGATTTTCGATTAAGGAGAAGAAGGAGAGAAGAAATAATTGGGTTTTGAGATTTTTGGATTTTAATTATCTAAAGCAAGAAACAAGAACAATTAAAACTAAAACACGAACAAAGATGTGAATTCCGTCGGGTGGAGATTTAGATTTAAGGTTTAGATTAGAGAATTTAGAAACTTATAATAAATCATATTAGTTATAAAATATTACATGATAAATGATTTAACATAAACTCAAGTAATCAAAATATACTAACACGAAATTAAAATAATAACATTCATTCATCTTCTCTTCACCCTAAATCCGTCACCTCCACCCTTTGGAAAGAGTTAGAAACTCATAGAGGGAGGAAGAAGGGGTCCTTGAGACATTACAAAAGAAAACTAAAAGTAAGAAATAAAAGACAGAATTTTATTAATGAAAAGAAGAATACAAAATTAAGATTAAGAATAAAAACTACCACCAAAGACTAAGGACTCTTCTAACATCGTTCTCGGATCTATTTATAGTTGCTAGAAGGGATCTAGGTATAATATTGGAAAGTACACGTGTCCAGACACGACTGGGCGAAATTGGGAGACGCGGATCGATGCTTGGGCGGCGGAAACGCCGCACATTGTGTGTGTGGTGCGGCGGAAACGCCGCACAATCTGGCCTGATTTTGTCCGGATTTTGGTTGAATGTTTATGGTATGATTTGATCCTTCTTTGCGCGTCTGGATTGATTCTTTCCATTCTTTTGAGCTCCGGATTAATTCCTTCATATATTTGGAGATATACATTAATTTTTCTATATATTTTCTCCAAGATAATAAAAGCTACTCGTGATTTGCAATTAGGTCCTTGTCTTTTTTGCAATTAAGTCCCTGGCTACTTTTGTGCTCAAGTCCTTGCTCTTTTTGTAATTAGGTCTTGAATGCTTTTATGCTTGGATACATTTCCATTTGTAACCCGATAAACTTGAACTTGGTCTTTATGATAGAAATGAATCTTTTGCACGCGTTTGTACTCGGGATGTGGGTAAATTGCATTCAGGTCCTTGTATTCTGTAAATAAGACTAAACACATACCTTAGTAGCATTTATTGATGTAAAAGTAATTTAAATGAAAGACATGATGCAATGTATGCAATGCATCAGCTGGGCTCTAGGACTTTTTCACCCAACCACAGCAACTCTCAATGTCGTCAAGCTGGGTCAGGACTTTTTCACCCAATCACAGCTACCACGACAAGACCAGGGCTCCATAACTCTTTCACCCAACCCGAACGCTCTAAGGGTTGTAGGGCGTTTTCACCCAACCCTTATCACGCAGTCCTTGCTCGGGCTTAAGGGCTCTTTCACCCAACCCGAACGCATTACGATGTTCCAGGGATTTTTCACCCAACCACAGCTTCACACAAACAGTTACGGGGCTCCAGGATTTTTTCACCTAACCACCGCACAGATGAGCTGGGCTACAAGGCTTTTTCACCCAACCGTAGTTTCACACAAATAGTTACAGGGCTCCAAGAATTTTTCACCCAACCACTGCAACAAACATGCTCACCAAGCACACTAGCTAGAAGAACATCGGCACCACAACTCGCATCATAAGGACGACCACACAAAACGCACCTCACATGTGCAAAACTTAACAAAAATGGTCGACCGTTCCAGCAGACAAATCTGCTGCACGTCTATCTACGATGAGCCTTTCAGCCTACCGTCGACTTTACAATTACTCATACATCAAGTAAACCTTAACTACAAGTTTGATATACCGTGAATGTTGAAGAAACCTTCAAAGAACCTCAACGACGCTTCCACGAGCACTTCTCTCCAAAACATGTTCCTCTGACAAACTTCTCTCTCGATCGACGATCACACCACCTTGTCGATCCACAGCAACCTTCTTGCCTTCATCCCCACACCAACACGGGTCGATTACCACTTTCCTCGCAGTCCAACGCCCCACTTCTGCCGGAGCTCAAAACTGAGGGGAGAGAGATGAGTGAGTGAGAGAGAGAGAGAGAATGAGAATGAGAATGGGATGGGTTAAGCCTTTATAAGCCCTCACCTTACCAAGCCAATCCCATGCCTCCACCTCACCTTACTCCCTCACTTCTCTCCTCAAAACAAGCAATCAACCACCTAAACAACAATTAGCACCTAATTAGGATTAGGATATCACAATCATAGAAAGAACAAAAGCTGAAGGGTGTTCTTACAGAAAGGGATAAAGTCAACAAAATAAAGATCACAACAAGAACATTCTACAGTTGGAAGACAAAAACTAAAGCTTTAGCAAGCATACAGAAATCAGTATTCTCACTCAGATTGGCAAAATCTCCTCCTGTGCTTCAACCACAGGAAACAGAGAAACATTTTTTATCGCTAAATTTGGAAACTTTTAGCTTAGCACTTTGATGTCAGCTTTTCCTTGGCCTTCTGAATCTTCAAAACCTTCTTGACAATCTTCTGCTCCTTGACCAGAAAAGCTCGGTTGATCCAATAACACATGCACAAACTATTATCACACACAATAAAATGGTGCTACCCCCTGCATCACAACAATCAAAATCTTACATTTCTCTTACAGCACTTCCCGATACCATAAGCCTGGTTTACTGTTCTTTGGTTTCTAATGAGTTCCATAAGTCTGGTTCTCTTATATTACGCAGGTCTCAAATGAGGAATCTGGCAAGCAAACAGCAGCATATCCTCAAAAATTACAATCACATGATGAACAGCTAGGAGAGCAATACAAACCCTTGCTGAGCAAATACAAATAAAAAACAGAAAGACCAAGGCTAGCATAATTTGACTACATAACTTTTAGCGGTGAAGATGGACAATAAGTGCAAACCATTCCACACAAACACCAACCAGACGTTATAAGCCTCATTTAAAGGGAATTTTACTTTCAATCTTAACAATTATATAGTGAAGTCAATCTTCTCCGAATCAATCCAATTCAATCAGCAGTTTACTACTTTGTTAATGCCCACATCAAAATTCAAACCCTAAACAAAACCCTGTATTTTTACTATGTACCCTTTCGTAAATAACCATTCATTATGAGCAATGACATAACTCCATCATAAAACACTAATTTTTTTTCCATCTATCATTTCGTAAATAATCACCCATGAGTTATAACATCAAAATGCAAAAACAAAACCCTAGAACTTATCTAGATTACTATTTTGCATATAAGCACTCATTATTAGTAATGACATCAAAATCCTATCACAAAACCTTGAATTTACTCCATCTCACTTTACAATGACATTATCACTGAACCCTAACATTGCTTCTATCTACCATTTCATAAACCAACTACTCGGTCACTCACTATGACTACGATAAAAACAACAAAGCCTTAAATATTAAATATAAATTCCAAAGGTTCAACCCAGATCCCCCCAAAATATCTTTCAAGACCTCACCTTTTAAACCCCAAAATTAAACCCCTACAAGTTTCACCATTCATTACCAACCCAAACCACATAATGTTAGATCGGAACTCAACCCGAGTGGGCGCGAGGGTTTTGCAGGTGACGAAGGGGGAGCCGCGGACGAGGTGGAAGCGGAGAGAGGGAGGAAAGTCAATGGTGAGGGAGACGTCATCGAAGGCAGAGATGCGGAAAGAAGAGAGTCCTCCTCTTCCTCCGGAGAGGGAGAGGTCGGGGATGAAGGGCTGGAGGATGAAGGCGGGGGAAGGGTGGGAGATGGAGAGGGAGGTGGTAGGGATGGATGTACTCGTGTTGGGGAGTGGTGCAGAGGGTGAAGTTCCGGAAGAGGGACGGTGGAGGGTGGATGGGAAGAGGCGGACAAGGTGTGGGAGTTGCTATCGAGGGTTTGAGAAGCACGTCGGTCAGGGTTCATGATATTTAAAAAGGTAAAGAAAACACGTCAGGTTAGTTAGAAAACCGACGTGTAAACACGGTGATATAACTTCGGTTTTCGGAAAACCGACGTGTTATACTAGTATTATATGTCGGTTTTCGAAAACCGAAGTATGAGGTACTTTCGCGAAAGGTTGCGTACCTACGATTTCGAAAACCGACGTGATATATCAGTATTTGATATCGATTTTTCTAAAACCGAAGTGATAAGGTAATTTCGCGAAAGGTTGTGTACCTACGGTTTCAGTCTTTCATGCTTATATTAAGTTTGGGGGGAGACCAACAGATTTTGGCGGGAAAACAGAGCTGAAGGATTTAATCTGAACTCCGATACGGTTATGCTTATTAGTAGCAATCCAATGAAAACACTTTTAATTTCTTATTGGGCGTACTATTTCTGTATGTGGATTATTGATGTGCAATTCGCAGAAACTTCCAGCTCTTGACGCAAATATTTCATAAAGGAGGAGACAAAACATGTTTCGATATAGATGGCACTTGGGGAATCTCAAACGGTGGAAAATTGAAGTTGGGTGATTAAAGGAATGGAATATTTTCTGACCAAAAGATGGATTGCCATCATTAGTGGGTAAGCAAGAGATTTGCAATACAGATGTTCGCTCATCTCGGGAGCATAAATAAGACATGTCGTAAATACGCATGTCCGAAGATTTGTTTCCAAAAGAATTTGAAAAGTTATCATAAAAAAAAGAATTTGAAAAGAAAATACAACCATGACCGTAAAGAAAATACTAGATTAGGGCAACCACTCTCTGCAAAAATATAACAGCAATAGTCTTACAGTCTTACTCCTTACTGTTAAGGACGGAAACAGTCTTGGACGCGACATTTGAAACTATAAATATAGATTTAATCTCATTAAAAAAATGTTCAGCTTACCATAAATTATTTTATAAGAAAACTACATAACAACTATTAAATAAGAAGATAAATACCCTCTAGATTTTGAACTCCCACTACAGAAAACAAGAACCACTCACAAGTCACAAGAAACGAGAGAGCCAAAATAATTTCACATACTAGTAGCTGTAGAGTGTAGATAAGCCGATAGGTATTCTGAATTAAACTTGTACCCAACAAACCTCAAATCAAATATTAATTTATTAAATTTTCTAGTACTGTAGATGAACCAATAAATATTCTGAATTAAATTTGTATTCAACAAACCTCGAATCAAACATTAATATATAAAAAAATGATAAGATGGCAAGGAAGAGAAGCTAAAGAGAGGCCTCCATCGCCAAGGGGGGCACAACCAAACCGAGCACGAGAAGTAAAGTTCGTTGCCAGACAAACTTGCATCTAAAGTGCATGCGTTTGGGAGGGGTTTTGCAGTTACATCATTACGACGAGTCATAACAAGCAAAAGTGTCAATTAGAACTTAGTTTGCAATTTGACTTGATCACGGTTTCATAAAGCTTGTTTTGAGTTTGACTCAAGAGTAAGTCTCAATCTTATGGAAAATTAGAATCTATCAACATTATGGATAGTATAACAATAAGAAACGGCTAATCATTATGGAAAATTAGAATTTATTAATAACATCCAGACAAAGTCTTTCATAAATGCACACATGGAAACAAGACACTACCGGAGGATGTCGCAATATAACTCCATCGATGTCATTATCATTGTTGGGCAATCGTTGGCAGCAAAAGAGCGATGAGACTCCACCTTTGATCGTACCTTAATGTATTGCTTATATCCTTCAGTGAAATCTGTTGCAGTAGTATCCAACATTAGATCATTACCATAAGAAAGGAACATAATTAGGATGTTACAGTTGAAAGTAGAATAACTTAAATAAATGATCAGAGAAGGAAAACTATAAATCCGAGTGCATTAAGGGCTGGAATGAGAGTCCTCCCCAAGCCAACCATTAGTGCAACTGAATAGCAACTTAAGGTTTTTTTAGGGAATGTCAAGTTCTTTTTTTGTTTGAGACATAAATTATAAGGAGAGCAAGTAAGAGATATTGTCTACACAAATTGACTTCTCAACTTATTCCCCAATATTAAAGAGGAATGAAGAGAAAGTAATAGTTACAATTTTATTACCAAATAACTCTTACTGCTCTTCATAAACAAGCAAAACTCTAGTAACAAAAGAAACTTTCTTCCCTTTCTCGATCAAACAAACCCCTATTCCACAACACTCACCATCTTCAATCAACATGATATTTTTCTCTGCATCTTGTTCGGTAGATATCTAAATAGCGGCACGGGTGGGTATGTCCCTCCCTGCCAACGTGATATTTATTTTACTTCAAGGGCTCAATTGCTACACTATGATAACTTGATAAATCCGGTAGGAATTTTTGGGCATCGAGAAACTCTCTTGACCTTCCCTCACACCAAGTGGTGGGACTGCAAGTGTTTGAACATAGGACGACAAACGAAAGTTACAATAATCAGCCACTAGTTAAGTCCAAAATTTAATTAAGGAACCTCTAGGCACACAAGCTCTTGCTCAATCATCAAATCATATCCAAGTGTACTAGCCTAGCCACTATTATCTAATACAAATCTAAGCCATCAAGCCACCTCCACACATAGGCTTGCAAGTCTTCTATTATTATGTTAATAAACAATCTTGTCATTATTTTAACAGTCCCCAAAAGACATACGAAGTTCAAACTTTATATGGTTAGCAAAGCTGTTCAACTTAGTAGAAATGTGTAATTATGAAGTTAAATGTGGCATCTGATAGTTGACTGGACAAACAATTAGGGACCTCAAATTGTGGGTCTGCAACTAATGTTATCTAATTGAGAGAAACTTATTTTCGTCTAGTTTATCCAAGCAGACGAAAAAGAAGAAACACAATTTATTTTTGTCCCCCCTTGCCATCTACCTATTCTTGATTTTAACCTGCTAAAGAGATTTACTTGCATGTTTTGTTATTTCAAGGTCCCTGGTATAAATATTCATCCTTGTGGTTTGTGTTTTGGTTTCTTACCTGGAGTCAATAACTATTCCCAGTTTAGAGTTGTTATGGGTAGCACTCCAAGAAATACTCACGTGTTCTGGAAATGAAAAAACCACAAGAGTGAATCAGTAAATTATCAGCAATTGAAAATGAATGTAAGCTTTTGAGAGATTAACTTACTTAATTAAATTGGCCTTCTTGACGTAAATTTCACTGGAGGAATACTTAACCGAATCATCTGCCCATTTCTCAGCATTCTTGCCCCTCTCAATCTGGTATTGGAAAAAAAATGAGTATGACCACCCTTCTAAGTGAATTATTATCTGAAAAGTTACCTCATTTTTCGCTTTGCTAGATAATTTCGGATCATTCAAGTAACGATAAATCTGTCTTCTGAGTTGTCGCACAGCTTCCTCATGGTTATTTTTATCACTGATCCTCTTTTGTATGGCATCGGAGTGCTTTTATAAAACAGGATCATATCAATTATCATTATCGAGAAGAATAATCTTGAAAATCAATGGTGGAGGGTAGGAGTCATGCGTGGAATGGAAGGAAAATAAGTACATACCATATTCAGTTCTTCCATTGCTTTGGTATACAACACAGCAGATATGTCTGCCCCACCCTCTGAAAGTAATTTGTTAATCTTCTGGATGAGACTGGCAACTTCGGTCTTCTCAAGTTCAGTACAAAAGTTCTTATACATAACGTAATACTGATGAGAAAGTAAGGGTTAGTTACTATTTACAAATTCTGCAGGTATCTAATGCCTTCATGAGTGCAAAAGTCACCTCTTCATCAAATGATAAAAAGTTTCTTTTCAGTTCGTTCCTCTTTTCTGTGGCTTGAGCACGAAGACTACGCTGACATTCTTGAAGGATAAATTGACATGAACTGCAGAAAATAAACATGGTGAAAATCTGATGATCCCATATTCGAGATTGGGATGATCGTAAAAATGTTACAAGAAAGCCCACCTGTTCCGATAGTCGGCCTTCGTATTTATGTCTTTTTCGAGTGGGTTGTCAGATTTTGGTAACGAATTTTGGTGGTTCGTTTTCTCGGCTAGCCAATCCTCAGCCTTCTCACACTCAGAGTTAATCTAAAAGCCCAAATAACTAGATTAACTAGAAAATGTATAAAAAAATTCATATCAATTTCGTGTAAAAAAACAAAACTACACTACCTTATCCTTGCAAGCTTCATAATAAATTCCTTTAACTCTATTTTGGAAGATGCAGTAGAGGAGATTTCCTATTGCTTGAGCTCTAGCTACCTTTGCATTTCTTATTTCCTGAGCTAGCTCAAAATTATATCGATCTTCAATTTGATATAGAAGCTGTTATAATAAGGATGGAAGAAAGTAAGAAACAAATGAAAATGAAGAAATCAAATTTTTGGGCATCGAGAAACTCTCTTGACCTTCCCTCACACCAAGTGGTGGGACTGCAAGTGTTTGAACATAGGACGACAAACGAAAGTTACAATAATCAGCCACTAGTTAAGTCCAAAATTTAATTAAGGAACCTCTGGGCACACAAGCTCTTGCTCAATCATCAAATCATATCCAAGTGTACTAGCCTAGCCACTATTATCTAATACAAATCTAAGCCATCAAGCCACCTCCACACATATGCTTCAGTTCCTCCTCAAGACAAAACACAGTTGATCCCAGAAACAAGGCTTGCAAGTCTTCTATTATTATGTTAATAGACAATCTTGTCATTATTTTAGCAGTCCCCAAAAGACATACGAACTTCAAACTTTATATGGTTAGCAAAGCTGTTCTACTTAGTAGAAATGTGTAATTATGAAGTTAAATGTGGCATCCGATAGTTGACTGGACAAACAATTAGGGACCTCAAATTGTGGGTCTGCAACTAATGTTATCTAATTGAAGAGAAACTTATTTTCGTCTAGTTTATCCAAGCAGACGAAAAAGAAGAAACACAATTTATTTTTGTCCCCCCTTGCCATCTACCTATTCTTGATTTTAACCTGCTAAAGAGATTTACTTGCATGTTTTGTTATTTCAAGGTCCCTGGTATAAATATTCATCCTTGTGGTTTGTGTTTTAGTTTCTTACCTGGAGTCAATAACTATTCCCAGTTTAGAGTTGTTATGGGTAGCACTCCAAGAAATACTCACGTGTTCTGGAAATGAAAAAACCACAAGAGTGAATCAGTAAATTATCAGCAATTGAAAATGAATGTAAGCTTTTGAGAGATTAACTTACTTAATTAAATTGGCCTTCTTGACGTAAATTTCACTGGAGGAATACTTAACCGAATCATCTGCCCATTTCTCAGCATTCTTGCCCCTCTCAATCTGGTATTGGAAAAAAAATGAGTATGACCACCCTTCTAAGTGAATTATTATCTGAAAAGTTACCTCATTTTTCGCTTTGCTAGATAATTTCGGATCATTCAAGTAACGATAAATCTGTCTTCTGAGTTGTCGCACAGCTTCCTCATGGTTATTTTTATCACTGATCCTCTTTTGTATGGCATCGGAGTGCTTTTATAAAACAGGATCATATCAATTATCATTATCGAGAAGAATAATCTTGAAAATCAATGGTGGAGGGTAGGAGTCATGCGTGGAATGGAAGGAAAATAAGTACATACCATATTCAGTTCTTCCATTGCTTTGGTATACAACACAGCAGATATGTCTGCCCCACCCTCTTAAAGTAATTTGTTAATCTTCTGGATGAGACTGGCAACTTCGGTCTTCTCAAGTTCAGTACAAAAGTTCTTATACATAACGTAATACTGATGAGAAAGTAAGGGTTAGTTACTATTTACAAATTCTGCAGGTATCTAATGCCTTCATGAGTGCAAAAGTCACCTCTTCATCAAATGATAAAAAGTTTCTTTTCAGTTCGTTCCTCTTTTCTGTGGCTTGAGCACGAAGACTACGCTGGCATTCTTGAAGGATAAATTGACATGAACTGCAGAAAATAAACATGGTGAAAATCTGATGATCCCATATTCGAGATTGGGATGATCGTAAAAATGTTACAAGAAAGCCCACCTGTTCAGATAGTCGGCCTTCGTATTTATGTCTTTTTCGAGTGGGTTGTCAGATTTTGGTAACGAATTTTGGTGGTTCGTTTTCTCGGCTAGCCAATCCTCAGCCTTCTCACACTCAGAGTTAATCTAAAAGCCCAAATAACTAGATTAACTAGAAAATGTATAAAAAAATTCATATCAATTTCGTGTAAAAAAACAAAACTACACTACCTTATCCTTGCAAGCTTCATAATAAATTCCTTTAACTCTATTTTGGAAGATGCAGTAGAGGAGATTTCCTATTGCTTGAGCTCTAGCTACCTTTGCATTTCTTATTTCCTGAGCTAGCTCAAAATTATATCGATCTTCAATTTGATATAGAAGCTGTTATAATAAGGATGGAAGAAAGTAAGAAACAAATGAAAATGAAGAAATCAAATTTTTGGGCATCGAGAAACTCTCTTGACCTTCCCTCACACCAAGTGGTGGGACTGCAAGTGTTTGAACATAGGACGACAAACGAAAGTTACAATAATCAGCCACTAGTTAAGTCCAAAATTTAATTAAGGAACCTCTGGGCACACAAGCTCTTGCTCAATCATCAAATCATATCCAAGTGTACTAGCCTAGCCACTATTATCTAATACAAATCTAAGTCATCAAGCCACCTCCACACATAGGCTTCAGTTCCTCCTCAAGACAAAACACAGTTGATCCCAGAAACAAGGCTTGCAAGTCTTCTATTATTATGTTAATAGACAATCTTGTCATTATTTTAGCAGTCCCCAAAAGACATACGAACTTCAAACTTTATATGGTTAGCAAAGCTGTTCTACTTAGTAGAAATGTGTAATTATGAAGTTAAATGTGGCATCCGATAGTTGACTGGACAAACAATTAGGGACCTCAAATTGTGGGTCTGCAACTAATGTTATCTAATTGAAGAGAAACTTATTTTCGTCTAGTTTATCCAAGCAGACGAAAAAGAAGAAACACAATTTATTTTTGTCCCCCCTTGCCATCTACCTATTCTTGATTTTAACCTGCTAAAGAGATTTACTTGCATGTTTTGTTATTTCAAGGTCCCTGGTATAAATATTCATCCTTGTGGTTTGTGTTTTAGTTTCTTACCTGGAGTCAATAACTATTCCCAGTTTAGAGTTGTTATGGGTAGCACTCCAAGAAATACTCACGTGTTCTGGAAATGAAAAAACCACAAGAGTGAATCAGTAAATTATCAGCAATTGAAAATGAATGTAAGCTTTTGAGAGATTAACTTACTTAATTAAATTGGCCTTCTTGACGTAAATTTCACTGGAGGAATACTTAACCGAATCATCTGCCCATTTCTCAGCATTCTTGCCCCTCTCAATCTGGTATTGGAAAAAAAATGAGTATGACCACCCTTCTAAGTGAATTATTATCTGAAAAGTTACCTCATTTTTCGCTTTGCTAGATAATTTCGGATCATTCAAGTAACGATAAATCTGTCTTCTGAGTTGTCGCACAGCTTCCTCATGGTTATTTTTATCACTGATCCTCTTTTGTATGGCATCGGAGTGCTTTTATAAAACAGGATCATATCAATTATCATTATCGAGAAGAATAATCTTGAAAATCAATGGTGGAGGGTAGGAGTCATGCGTGGAATGGAAGGAAAATAAGTACATACCATATTCAGTTCTTCCATTGCTTTGGTATACAACACAGCAGATATGTCTGCCCCACCCTCTTAAAGTAATTTGCTGGCAACTTCGGTCTTCTCAAGTTCAGTACAAAAGTTCTTATACATAACGTAATACTGATGAGAAAGTAAGGGTTAGTTACTATTTACAAATTCTGCAGGTATCTAATGCCTTCATGAGTGCAAAAGTCACCTCTTCATCAAATGATAAAAAGTTTCTTTTCAGTTCGTTCCTCTTTTCTGTGGCTTGAGCACGAAGACTACGCTGGCATTCTTGAAGGATAAATTGACATGAACTGCAGAAAATAAACATGGTGAAAATCTGATGATCCCATATTCGAGATTGGGATGATCGTAAAAATGTTACAAGAAAGCCCACCTGTTCAGATAGTCGGCCTTCGTATTTATGTCTTTTTCGAGTGGGTTGTCAGATTTTTGTAACGAATTTTGGTGGTTCGTTTTCTCGGCTAGCCAATCCTCAGCCTTCTCACACTCAGAGTTAATCTAAAAGCCCAAATAACTAGATTAACTAGAAAATGTATAAAAAAATTCATATCAATTTCGTGTAAAAAAACAAAACTACACTACCTTATCCTTGCAAGCTTCATAATAAATTCCTTTAACTCTATTTTGGAAGATGCAGTAGAGGAGATTTCCTATTGCTTGAGCTCTAGCTACCTTTGCATTTCTTATTTCCTGAGCTAGCTCAAAATTATATCGATCTTCAATTTGATATAGAAGCTGTTATAATAAGGATGGAAGAAAGTAAGAAACAAATGAAAATGAAGAAATCAAATTTTTGGGCATCGAGAAACTCTCTTGACCTTCCCTCACACCAAGTGGTGGGACTGCAAGTGTTTGAATATAGAACGACAAACGAAAGTTACAATAATCAGCCACTAGTTAAGTCCAAAATTTAATTAAGGAACCTCTGGGCACACAAGCTCTTGCTCAATCATCAAATCATATCCAAGTGTACTAGCCTAGCCACTATTATCTAATACAAATCTAAGCCACCAAGCCACCTCCACACATAGGCTTCAGTTCCTCCTCAAGACAAAACACAGTTGATCCCAGAAACAAGGCTTGCAAGTCTTCTATTATTATGTTAATAGACAATCTTGTCATTATTTTAGCAGTCCCCAAAAGACATACGAACTTCAAACTTTATATGGTTAGCAAAGCTGTTCTACTTAGTAGAAATGTGTAATTATGAAGTTAAATGTGGCATCCGATAGTTGACTGGACAAACAATTAGGGACCTCAAATTGTGGGTCTGCAACTAATGTTATCTAATTGAAGAGAAACTTATTTTCGTCTAGTTTATCCAAGCAGACGAAAAAGAAGAAACACAATTTATTTTTGTCCCCCCTTGCCATCTACCTATTCTTGATTTTAACCTGCTAAAGAGATTTACTTGCATGTTTTGTTATTTCAAGGTCCCTGGTATAAATATTCATCCTTGTGGTTTGTGTTTTAGTTTCTTACCTGGAGTCAATAACTATTCCCAGTTTAGAGTTGTTATGGGTAGCACTCCAAGAAATACTCACGTGTTCTGGAAATGAAAAAACCACAAGAGTGAATCAGTAAATTATCAGCAATTGAAAATGAATGTAAGCTTTTGAGAGATTAACTTACTTAATTAAATTGGCCTTCTTGACGTAAATTTCACTGGAGGAATACTTAACCGAATCATCTGCCCATTTCTCAGCATTCTTGCCCCTCTCAATCTGGTATTGGAAAAAAAATGAGTATGACCACCCTTCTAAGTGAATTATTATCTGAAAAGTTACCTCATTTTTCGCTTTGCTAGATAATTTCGGATCATTCAAGTAACGATAAATCTGTCTTCTGAGTTGTCGCACAGCTTCCTCATGGTTATTTTTATCGCTGATCCTCTTTTGTATGGCATCGGAGTGCTTTTATAAAACAGGATCATATCAATTATCATTATCGAGAAGAATAATCTTGAAAATCAATGGTGGAGGGTAGGAGTCATGCGTGGAATGGAAGGAAAATAAGTACATACCATATTCAGTTCTTCCATTGCTTTGGTATACAACACAGCAGATATGTCTGCCCCACCCTCTTAAAGTAATTTGTTAATCTTCTGGATGAGACTGGCAACTTCGGTCTTCTCAAGTTCAGTACAAAAGTTCTTATACATAACGTAATACTGATGAGAAAGTAAGGGTTAGTTACTATTTACAAATTCTGCAGGTATCTAATGCCTTCATGAGTGCAAAAGTCACCTCTTCATCAAATGATAAAAAGTTTCTTTTCAGTTCGTTCCTCTTTTCTGTGGCTTGAGCACGAAGACTACGCTGGCATTCTTGAAGGATAAATTGACATGAACTGCAGAAAATAAACATGGTGAAAATCTGATGATCCCATATTCGAGATTGGGATGATCGTAAAAATGTTACAAGAAAGCCCACCTGTTCAGATAGTCGGCCTTCGTATTTATGTCTTTTTCGAGTGGGTTGTCAGATTTTGGTAACGAATTTTGGTGGTTCGTTTTCTCGGCTAGCCAATCCTCAGCCTTCTCACACTCAGAGTTAATCTAAAAGCCCAAATAACTAGATTAACTAGAAAATGTATAAAAAAATTCATATCAATTTCGTGTAAAAAAACAAAACTACACTACCTTGTCCTTGCAAGCTTCATAATAAATTCCTTTAACTCTATTTTGGAAGATGCAGTAGAGGAGATTTCCTATTGCTTGAGCTCTAGCTACCTTTGCATTTCTTATTTCCTGAGCTAGCTCAAAATTATATCGATCTTCAATTTGATATAGAAGCTGTTATAATAAGGATGGAAGAAAGTAAGAAACAAATGAAAATGAAGAAATCAAATTTTTGGGCATCGAGAAACTCTCTTGACCTTCCCTCACACCAAGTGGTGGGACTGCAAGTGTTTGAACATAGGACGACAAACGAAAGTTACAATAATCAGCCACTAGTTAAGTCCAAAATTTAATTAAGGAACCTCTGGGCACACAAGCTCTTGCTCAATCATCAAATCATATCCAAGTGTACTAGCCTAGCCACTATTATCTAATACAAATCTAAGCCATCAAGCCACCTCCACACATAGGCTTCAGTTCCTTCTCAAGACAAAACACAGTTGATCCCAGAAACAAGGCTTGCAAGTCTTCTATTATTATGTTAATAGACAATCTTGTCATTATTTTAGCAGTCCCCAAAAGACATACGAACTTCAAACTTTATATGGTTAGCAAAGCTGTTCTACTTAGTAGAAATGTGTAATTATGAAGTTAAATGTGGCATCCGATAGTTGACTGGACAAACAATTAGGGACCTCAAATTGTGGGTCTGCAACTAATGTTATCTAATTGAAGAGAAACTTATTTTCGTCTAGTTTATCCAAGCAGACGAAAAAGAAGAAACACAATTTATTTTTGTCCCCCCTTGCCATCTACCTATTCTTGATTTTAACCTGCTAAAGAGATTTACTTGCATGTTTTGTTATTTCAAGGTCCCTGGTATAAATATTCATCCTTGTGGTTTGTGTTTTAGTTTCTTACCTGGAGTCAATAACTATTCCCAGTTTAGAGTTGTTATGGGTAGCACTCCAAGAAATACTCACGTGTTCTGGAAATGAAAAAACCACAAGAGTGAATCAGTAAATTATCAGCAATTGAAAATGAATGTAAGCTTTTGAGAGATTAACTTACTTAATTAAATTGGCCTTCTTGACGTAAATTTCACTGGAGGAATACTTAACCGAATCATCTGCCCATTTCTCAGCATTCTTGCCCCTCTCAATCTGGTATTGGAAAAAAAATGAGTATGACCACCCTTCTAAGTGAATTATTATCTGAAAAGTTACCTCATTTTTCGCTTTGCTAGATAATTTCGGATCATTCAAGTAACGATAAATCTGTCTTCTGAGTTGTCGCACAGCTTCCTCATGGTTATTTTTATCGCTGATCCTCTTTTGTATGGCATCGGAGTGCTTTTATAAAACAGGATCATATCAATTATCATTATCGAGAAGAATAATCTTGAAAATCAATGGTGGAGGGTAGGAGTCATGCGTGGAATGGAAGGAAAATAAGTACATACCATATTCAGTTCTTCCATTGCTTTGGTATACAACACAGCAGATATGTCTGCCCCACCCTCTGAAAGTAATTTGTTAATCTTCTGGATGAGACTGGCAACTTCGGTCTTCTCAAGTTCAGTACAAAAGTTCTTATACATAACGTAATACTGATGAGAAAGTAAGGGTTAGTTACTATTTACAAATTCTGCAGGTATCTAATGCCTTCATGAGTGCAAAAGTCACCTCTTCATCAAATGATAAAAAGTTTCTTTTCAGTTCGTTCCTCTTTTCTGTGGCTTGAGCACGAAGACTACGCTGGCATTCTTGAAGGATAAATTGACATGAACTGCAGAAAATAAACATGGTGAAAATCTGATGATCCCATATTCGAGATTGGGATGATCGTAAAAATGTTACAAGAAAGCCCACCTGTTCAGATAGTCGGCCTTCGTATTTATGTCTTTTTCGAGTGGGTTGTCAGATTTTGGTAACGAATTTTGGTGGTTCGTTTTCTCGGCTAGCCAATCCTCAGCCTTCTCACACTCAGAGTTAATCTAAAAGCCCAAATAACTAGATTAACTAGAAAATGTAAAAAAAAATTCATATCAATTTCGTGTAAAAAAACAAAACTACACTACCTTATCCTTGCAAGCTTCATAATAAATTCCTTTAACTCTATTTTGGAAGATGCAGTAGAGAAGATATCCTATTTCTTGAGATCTATCTACCTCTGCTTTTCTTATTTCATGAGCCTTTGCTACCTCAACATTATACCGATCTTCAAATTGCCAAAGAAGCTGTTATAATAAGGATGGAGGAAAGTAAGAAACAAATGAAATGAAGAAATCAAAATGTTTGCCCCCTAAAGTCTAGAGATACATGTCCACAACGTACCGTTTCAAGCTCAGCACAATCATTTTGCACTTGTGAATTGCCATAGTTAAATAACTCCATATGATCCAGTTTGCCTGACATGTCTTCTTTTTCTGAATCTTTGATATAGCTTCCATATCTTTTAAATAACTATTTAAGGAGAAGTATTTACATTATATATATATAAGATAACTACATATGGAAATAACCAAAATAAGATTCCATCTTAGCCTACCTCGTTTTTAAAATGAAATTTTAGCTCTGCCAGCTCATGCTTTTTACTCTCGTTACCTATTTCTTGTTCATTGTTCTCTCCTGTGGTTTGGGGCGTAGAGCTGAAAAGGTGCAGGTAACCAAATGTGAAATTAAGAAGAAGAAAAAGGTGCAACAACAATTAAGCACTAACCTTTTTCCAGAAAATAAATTCTTCTCGTATTCAACAGGAATTGCCAAAGCATTCAAGAGAAAACAGGAATAAATTAGTTATAGATTATAATTGGGTGGACAGCAAAAGGAAAAACATTTATGGAAAAAGTAACGTGCAGATCCATAGTTTGAAATCACCTTTGCTTTTTCTAAGACATTGAGACCTTGTTTTCCCGAACGGGATTGGCCTTTCGCTGTTTTATCTTCACTTCTCTCTTTCGTCGCAGAGTTCTGCAAACATTCTTTGATCTAGATATGCAAGAAAAAAGAGCAAAGTAAGGCAAGCAATAGAATATGTAGGGCCATAATCTATCTCACTAATTTTACCATACCGTTTTAATAATATTTCCCGCAAAGGATTCCGATGCGTTCCCATTTTCTTCATTGCTAGATGCATATGAACTGTGACAAACTTCTAGATCAAACGGTTCTCCGTTCCATGAAAGTTTTCTTGTTGGTGAAGAAAAACCATCCGTCCTGATATTTTCACAGCACCTGGAAACATAGAAGTGTACCGTAAAATAGAGGACCTTTGTGGAAAAGAATTGTGAAGATAGCAAAATGACACAAATTTGTGAAAAAAAACTAACTCGTGGATCCTTAGCCTATACTTACACTACCAGACGCATCCGAAGTGTTTTGACTTTGTTTCCCCGAATGGAGTTGGAGTTTCGCAGTTTTACCTTCATCTGTCTCTTTAGTCGTACAGTTCTGCAAACATTCTTTGATCTAGATATGCAAGAAAAAAGAGCAAAGTAAGGCAAGCAATAGAATATGTAGGGCCATCATCCATCTCATTGACTTTACCATACCTTTTTTAAAATGTCTCTCACAGACGGCGATGCGTTCCCAACTTCTTCATTGCTATATGCATAGGAACCGTGACAAACTTCCGAATCAAACGGTTCTAGGTTCCATGAAAGTTCTGTTGGTGAAGAAATACCATCAGTCCTGACATTTTCACAGGACCTGAAAACACAGAATAATACCGTAAAAATAGAGGACCTTTGATAAAATGAATTGACAATAAGATTTGGGGGGGGGGGGACATATACTTGTGTAACCAAACAATTGTTATTCGTCGTCCTAAAACTACTTAAATCGCCCCTAACAGATTACCATTTTGCCCTTCTCTCATTTCTACTGCTATAACGCGACATTTTACCCTCTTATCACACATATCTCTTAATCATCCTCTTATATTCATAAAAAATAATGTTTTGGAGGTCAGTAATGAGCCAACAGACGCCCCGCTGTAATCGAATCTGGTAAAATATCCAACATCTTTTTAATAAAATAATAATAAAAAATTGCGGGCGTCTGGCGGAGCCGCCCAGCGTAGGAGAGGGGCGTCTGGGTAAGACGTCTCCCCCTAGGGGGCGGCGTTTTACACAGACGCCCCGCCCATGGGACGGGCGTCTGGCTAAGATGCCTCTCTCCTACGCTGGGCGGCTTAGCCAGACGCCTCTCTCCTACGCTGGGCGTTTTACACAGACGCCCGCAATTTTTTATTATTTTTTTATTAAAAAGATAATTGATTATAAATTTAGATAATTACTAAATTAATTAATTAATAAGTTAATAATTAGATACCCTTTCGGTACACCGAAAAGAGATTTCCAGAGAAATGTCGAAGCTACTGAGAATAAATATTCGGATAACCGGGTAGAGATCGGTAAACCGACACAATGATTCTAGGAAGATCAAAAACTTACTGTATTTACGATCACGGTGTACCGATGGAAACTCGGTCATCCGCATGGAACATGTTCGGTAGACCGAGAAGCAAACGGTCGACCGTCCGACATCACCTTACAACGAGTTTTTGCAATTGATGAAATTTCAAAAAAAAATCAGATCCAACAATTTCAAAATCCAAAAAAATTCCAGGAGGCGCTGCCCCCTTGCCACCCCCGCCACCTCACCGGCGAGGTGGAATGCCGCTCGCTCACCGGGGAGCGAGACCCCCGAACGGACCTGTCGATGTGGTATTCGTAAGTCGGGAGGTTTTACCACCGGGGATTTTGGATCTTAAATTTTTTGAAAATTTAATCACTTGCAAAAAAACTCATTGTAATTTGACCCCGTTACCACCAAAAATCTTGCAACAGAACCTCAAATAATTTGAGATAACACACCGTATAATTTTAAGAATTTATTTATATTTTATTTTTTATTTTTTATTATTAAAAAATACGGGCGTCTGGCTAACACGCCTCCACGTTCGTGGAGGCGCCTCGCTAAGACGCCTCCACCTTGGTGGAGGCGTCTGACTAAGACGCCTCCATCATGGTGTAGGCGTCGTATCCAGACGCCTCCACCTAGGTGGAGGCGTCTTAGCCAGACGCCCGAGTCGGAAAAAAATCCGCCTCCGTTACCTAGACGGATTCAGGTGTTTCGCCAGACATTTTCGTGGTGTTGGTACTAGGAATGTGAGTAAAACTGAGTCAAATACCTTGTTTAAAGATACGGGACGAAATGGGTATTAATTGATTTGTTAAGGGCAAAAAGGTAATTTTTGGGGCGATTTAAGTAGTTTTCCGGCGACGAATAGTAGTTCCCAACCTTATAACCCTTCAAATGAAGAAGTCACCCCAACGGAAGTGCCCCTTAGAATAGGGATCAAACATATGGAGACCGAGCTGATGCTCTAAAACGATTCGTTGACGGAACCTCCACTGGAGGTGAAGGGAAACAAATAGGGAAAATTCCGAAATGGGAAAAGAAACCCGAATTCCCACCCACCCAACGGCGGAAATAAGATTTTTTTATAAAAAAAATACAATTAACCTGATTAACGATCGTTTCATCTGTAACTCAATTGAGCAAACTCATTTTCAATGTAAACAACTAAATTGTCGTTGTACTAATATCGATCATCTATTTAACTGTGTAAACAGTTCTAAACAATATTTATTGTCAAATTTGGTCTTTCAACAACTAAAGTACTTGTAACTAAGGGTGTATACGGGTCGGATATGATCATACCCGTACCCAGGTTCTACCCTTATCTGAATCACTAAAGCATAACCCCTCTTGTACTTCACCAGTCTCTTCTCAAGGTTATAAGCTTGACATGTCATTTGTTTGTCACACTCCGCCTAATTAAATGAGTATATCCATACTCATCCCATACTGATGCACAACACATATCGGAGGGGTTCCTAGATAAATTGGAGAGAGAAAAGTCGTCAAAGTGTCACCAATAAATCTGATTCGAGTTGTCGTATCTAGATCGAGTTCATTTGAGGAAACATGTCAAGTAATGTGAGTGTGCCCAGATGTGGTGTAATAAGGGCACGTGAGATTAAATTTCCTAGAGAGTAGCTACAGGTTAGTGGGGCCATGTGGTTAGTTGAGGGTGATGTGACCACGTTGGTTGCATGAGTTGTAAATATAAAGAGGATGAGATGGGAATAAAGAGATCAGCAAGAAGTTTCTAGAGCCATTGTGGTGTCTACTTTACTTTCTTGCACGCTGGTGGATTCTGGCGACCTCAGATACATTTCCGATGGCGATCAAAGCAAGTCGATTCCTGCGTTATACACTGCATCAGGTGGTACCAGAGTCATCTCACTTCGTCACCTAACCTCCACCACCGGTAGCGACGTCGATCATGGCGGGAGGCGATGAAATCAAACAAATTTGGGAAACCCACGCGGCACATCAACGTTCGATGGTCCAAGGTTTCCGTGAGATGAGGGAAGCAATCGCCGCCTTGCGGATGAACAGGGGACGCGGCTAGGTCAATGGCATACGCTCGAGCGATGGTGTTCGGGATCCAGATTCGAGTGAAGAGGAGTTGCAGCAACCGACTGGGCACCATGTTCGCCGGGGAGGTGGGGATCGATGTCCGCGATGTGATGCGGACGAGTATCGTTTGAAAGTGGATATCCCATTCTTTTCCATGACAACCTCGATATCGAGGCGTTCTTGGAGTGGATGTATGAGGTAGAGTGTTTCCTCGAGATGATGGATGTGCCGGAGCACAAGCAAGTCAAGATTGTCACCTATAAGCTGTGAGGCAGAGCTTCGGCTTGGTGGGAACAAACACAAAATGCGCGACGACGTCGGGGCAAGGCGTCGATCCGAGGGAGGTACAAGATGAAGAAGTTGCTACAGGCCCGTTTCCTCCCTCCAAACTACCGCCAACGCCTCTTACAATAGTACCAAAATTGCATGCAAGGAGCACACACAGTTGCAGCATACACCGACGACATGCAAGACCGGTTAGGTGGAGCTAGAGTGTTCTCCAAAATTGATCTTTGGAGTGGCTATCACCAGATAAGGATCTGATCCGACGATGAATGGAAGACCGCCTTTAAACCAAAGATGGGTTGTATGAGTGGCTTGTCATGCCATTCGGCCTTTTAAATGCACCGGGCACGTTTATGAGACTCATGAACCATGTATTGCAGTTGTATATTGGAGTATTCGTTGTTGTCTACTTTGATGACATTTTGGTTTATAGTCGTGGACAGGAAGAGCACCTCACACATTTGCATCAACTCTTCACCACTCTCCACGACCACCAACTTTACGTGAACCTCGGAAAGTGTCACTTTCTCACCAGCAAGTTAGTCTTTCTGGGCTTGGTAATCAGTGCTGAAGGAGTCCAAGTTGACGAGGAGAAGGTTCGAGCAATCTGGGAATGGCCCATGCCTAGTTCGGCAACCAAGGTACCGGGTTTTCATGGCCTTGCCCCCTTTTATCATCATTTTATCCGGAATTTCATTTCTATTGTGGCTCCTCTTACCAATTTTTGAAGAAAGGTAGCTTTGTATGTGTTGGCTTTTGGCCTTAATCTATATTAGTTTTGATGATTAATTAAACTAATCTTAATCAATCAACCTAATCAATCAAAGTGAGCAAACACGATTACATGCATTGCATATATATTTGTATACTTGCAATCATCTTAATAGGTTGATCAAGACAATCAAGGAAATGAGCATTGGGACAAGGACATCAAGACTCAAGACTCGTAATCAAAGCTTTGGATCAAGACATGTAACTTTATATTTATTGAGTCCATAAGATTTAATGTAAACTTGAGCACTAGGATTCTGTCCCGTCATTTCTCGGTAAACCGAACCTATTTCGGTTAACCGAATCATACCTAGTTCGGTCCACCGAACACCTGTCGGATAGCCGAATTCTTCCTACCAGTAAGACTTAGGTGTTCTCTGGAATTGCCCCAACGGAAGACCGAAACACCTTCGGTCGACCGAATAGCCATGGACCGGTTTTGGACTTTGCTCCAACGGTCGCATTCAAATCAAGACCCTAAGAGCCCAAATTGACTTGACCCATTTCGGACGACCGCATACATTTCGGTCTACCGAATCCATATTGGCTTTAGGAGCCCAACGGCTATTTAACTTGACCGTTATCAATAAACCAATTTCCCACGCATTGTCAGCGCAATTCCCGCGCTACTTCGGTCTACCGAACTATACACGGTCAACCGAACTTGAGTAGATCAGAGCCCAATCAATTCTACTGTCCACCTTGGAACGGTGAACTGAATGGACTTCGGTGAACCGAATTTTAATTAGGGCTAAATAGATAAAAGCTACTGGAGCTTGGTGAACGGTGATCCGATACATAATCGGTCAACCGAGTTTTTAGTTCAGACCAATGTTTCAGACTACCGTGTGGATAACGGTCGACCGAATCTGTCTTGATTTCTGGCCGAGCTTAAGTCACATCTTGCTTTCTCATTGGGCAATTCCCCACCAACTCCCAAACGGCTAGATGAGCTTGAAGGCTTATAAATAGGACCTCATTTGGTTGCTTTGGTCTCCTTGAACACTTCCTATCTATCCAATACACAAAGTCAAATCCTCTCCATCTTCAAGCTCTCAATCCACAACACTCAAGCCTAAACTTCACCACTTGCATATCCAATTCCATATCATATCCAAGTGTGCTCAAGTATAGAGTGTTAGTTAGAGTGTGATTCCAATTCCTTATTCAAGAATCACCAAGTTGTAAAGCTTCGAGGAAGCTCCCTCTCGGGTTGTGAGAGGAGACACGAGCGAGGCGAGGTTGTTCGCGAGGCGAGGTGTTGTAAACGGCGTTGGTCTCGGCCCGGAACGGAGATCGGTTAGTGGAACCGTAAGCGAGACTCGGGGGATCGAGCGAGGCTTGCGAGGAGGACTAGGACCCGGGTGTGGGTGCCGAACCTCTTTAAACTCCGGTGTCGACGATTTTGTGGTTTGCATTGTCTCTTCCCTTAATCCTTCGATTAGTATTTTTAATTCCGCATTTATCCATCGATTAGAGGGCCATAGATCCTAACAGTATGGACTCCCGAGGCCGGTGGGAGCTTTAAACTCATCAAAGAGAAGCTCACATCGTCTCCCATTCTCGCCTTTCCAAACTTCAACTTGCCTTTCGAAGTGGAGTGTGACTCTTGTGGTGTTGGTGTTGGGGGAGTCTTATCGCAAGGTGGTTGTCCCATTCCTTTCTTTAGTAAGAAGCTCAACGAAGCACGAAAAAAATGGTACACGTATGAGCAGGAGTTTTATGTCGTTTTTCGAGCTTTAAAGACATGGGAGTTTTATCTCATTCCGGGGGAATTTGTCATCTATAACGACCACCAATCTTTACGCTTCTTTAAAGGACAGCGGCATGTGAATAAAATGCATGCGCGGTGGGCCTCATACTTGGAACAATTCTCATATGTTATTAAACATAAATATGGATCTCAAAATGTAGTAGCCGACGCGTTAAGCCGTCGGGCTATCTTGCTTATGGAACTGCGGACTGAGATTGCTGGGCTAGACTAGTTACGTGACCTATACCAAGATGATGAAGATTTTGGCGAGTTGTGGAGTAAATGCTCACACAGAATTTCAACCAGCAACTCCCATATTTTTTAGGGGCTTCTGTTCAAAGGCAGTGTGTTGTGTCTTCCCCGAACTTCTCTTCGCGAACAAGTTATCCAAGAGGCTCATTTTGGAGGTCTATCAGGTCATCTTGGTCGCGACAAAACAACATAGACCACGACTAAGCGTTTTTTTGCCCCAACTGAGAAAAGAAGTGGCAGCCTTGGTGTGTGGTGTGGACTTGATCTCTGTGGTAATGGATCGTTTTTCAAAAAAGGCTCATTTCATTCCTTGCAAAAGGACATCAGATGTCGTCCACATTGCTCAACTTTTCTTCCAAGAGGTGGTCCAACTTCATGGGATTCCGATTTCCATCGTATCAGACCGGGACACTAAATTTTTGGTCATGTTCTGGACAACTTTGTGGAAGCGCTTTGATACTAGTCTCAAGTATAGTTCCACAACTCATCCACAAAGTGATGGACAAACTGAGGTTGTTAATCTCACACTTGGTAATTTGCTTTGCAACCTCTGTATGGACAAGCCGCGCCAATGGGATCGAGCCATTCTACGAATGGAATTTGCATACAACAGCACCATTCATAACTTTACAGTGTTTGCACCATTCAGTGTGGTATATCGCACCACTCCTTGCCATTCTCTTGATCTAATCCCTATTCCAAAGGTAAAGGACGTGAATCCTTTAGCCATTCAAATATCTAATAAAATTCAAAGTGTGCAGGAAGAAGTCGCGAAGCGATTGACTACTACCAATATGAAATACAAGGCTACAGCCGACCAACATCGTCGTTATGTTGTCTTCAAAGTGGGTGGCCTTGTTATGGTCTATTTAAGGAAGGAGCGCCTCTTGTTCAACTCGTACCACAAGTTGTCCCCAAAGAAGTATGGATTGTATGAAGTTTTGTGCAAGATCAATGACAACGCGTATGTCATTGATCTACCTCCGAACTTTAGTATCTCCAAGACATTCAATGTGTCCGACCACTCCAAGTATCACGCACCATCGGAGCCACGCTGTGTTGATATCGACTCGAGGACGAGTCTGATTCAAGGGGGAGGGATTGATGCATAGCACATATCGGAGGAGTTCCTAGATAAATAGGAGAAAAAAGTCGTCAAAGTGCCACCAGTAAATCTGATTTGAGTCGTCATATCTAGATCAAGTTGATTTGACGAAACACGTCAAGTAATGTTAGTGTGCCCAGATGTGGTGTAACAAGGGCACGTGAGATTAAATTTCCTAGTGAGTAGCTAAAGTTTAGTGGGGCCATGTGGTTAGTTGAGGGTGATGTGACCACGCTCGGTTGCATGAGTTGTAAATATAAAAAGGATGAGATGGGAATAAAGAGACAGCAAGAAGTTTCTAGAGTCATTTTGGTGTCTACTTTACTTTCTTGCACGCTGGTGGATTTCGACGATCCCAGATGGACTTCCGACGGTTATTGGAGTGAGTCGATTCCTGCGTTATACTCTACATCACATACTCATTCATAAACGAGTATGGGGCAGGTATAAAGGATATTGCGGGGATTATACGACATTCATCTTTTGTATCAATATTTTGTAAATTCTAATTGATTTAGTCATCTAAATTTAAATCCACGACAATGTACATGAATCACATCAATTAATGCATCAAGAAAAATAACAAATAAATTAATAAACATAGTATATATGTATATTAACAAATATAACACTAATAAGACTATAAAATCATCACAAAATATTTAAAACACATGTTAACTAACAATTATATATTAAATATTAGTGTTACATATTTATATAATATTGTCAACATTTAAGGTATAAATGTGTTAAAATTTAATATATATTAGTATAATAAAAAATATTAAATGGGTAAGTGGGTAAACAGAAATAGGTAGTCATACTCGTACCCTTCCCGTGTATTAACTGGGTAAGGTGAGTATGGATCAACATGTATATTTTTTAAAATGGCATATCCAAAATCGCAAGTTAAATGAGGGTGTAAATGCCCTAGTTACAACCCTATTTGAAATCATTTTCTCTGCTAATTAAAGGACCAATTTTAAGGCATCAAAGATATATGTTTGAAGTTCATTAGAAAGTTTGACATGTTCTATGGTGGAGTTAGGATAGTGTTTTGTTCAACGAGCCGGTTTGGATCTAAGCACGATATGCAAATGACTAATTTTGTATTTACTTCACGAATCATTTATTTAATTATTGAAGTTTTGTATTTATGACAAAGTAAAACAACTCAAGATGATAATAATGATAAAGACTTGTGAACTCTTGACCATTTCGACGTGGTCAACCATAAAGTATAAATTGTTCATCCAAACTACGAATTAAAATTTCATATTTGGCACAAAAAAAGTGTGCTTTTGGTAGGTCATTCATTTTTTTATCTTACAATTTCAATCAAATTTTTATTTCAAAATTAAGAGACAGATGATGGCTTCCACTCTTCATGTTATTGGCTTCATTCTTAGAAATTACATGTAATGATGCTAAGAATGCATCATTAAAATGAAAATGTTAAAAAGAATATTTTATGTTAAGTTCCTTAAAGTTTTCAAAATTAAAAAAGAAGAGGGACACCATCCCCAAGGTATTTTGTTATACTTTTTGGTCAATATTGTAAACAACTGTCTTAAATAATTTTAAAGGTTTAGGAGGACCAACATACCGGCAATGGGATGTACTGCCCTGCCTTGGTTGCGCCCTTGCTCCCAACCTTCTATACGGTAACGAGGAGTTGAAAGATTTAAAGATGAAGCTCAATGGAAACACCCACAGTTGGGAAGTAATTAATCATTACGCTTTTCGATGGATAATGGGAAACTTGAACAAACACCAATTCGCACCTTTACTGGTGGCGCCGCTCACTAGACAGGGTCGATCGGCAGACCGTTGGGTAAATTTCTTATCTTTTTAGATTTTGATCTTTGTGTCTCCTTATTGAAGCTCGTGTATGATTACAAGTTCTTTTACCTCTTTCCATTTTGACCTCAAATATCTTCGGATACCAATAAAAAGTTAATTAATTAAATATTGGGTAAATTACGTATAGTTCTCTTGACCTATAAGTCTAAACCATTTAACCATCATAAATTCTACATCTTATCCATTATTTTTTATTTTTTATGTTGTTTGTTTGGAATATTCATAAATTTAATTTAATGATAAAGTTCATATCACATCGAATGTCGAATCCAATTGAAATTTAATACAAATTTGATAACAATCAGATTGAAATTCCAATGGGATTTGACATTCATTTTGATTTGAACTTACCATTAAGTTAGATTTATGAGTATGAACTGATAAACAACATGAAAAAATAAGAACAAATAACGATTAAGATGTGAAACTTAGTGATATTTAGAAATTCAGCGGTGAGGTGTTACATATCCAAAGGTCAAGGGATAAGTATTAACTTTGAAAGTTGACGAAAGTTAAGTGATTTGGACTCGTAGTACTTCAAGTTTTTTTTTTTGTAATTTACTCTTAAAAATTCCATCAAACTAGTCTAGCACGAGAGTATCATTTCACTTCATTTAAGTAAATATATTTTTAATTTCTTTTCTATTTGGATGGGATTTAGATAACAAAAATAGAAAAGGTGAAAAATGTTTAGACGTATTTTCTCCGATAACAATCTTGAGCAATAAATTTATTTATTTTATATGTTTTACTACCACCACATTAAAATCCCAAACATGCGGATCTGACTTGTAATATTAGGACTCGATCATGATCAACTATCACAAGAGATTAGAGTTGGGTTCCACGTCAGGCCTGGCCAAAACTAACGGGTCGAGATTTAGGCCCGGCCCGTTAAAGGAAACAGGCGGGCCAGAACGAGCCAGCCCGCCAAGCCCGTATGTTCACTGCGTATTAAGTCGGGCCTGACCCCCTTGAAACGGGTTGGGCTCCGACCCGACCCGTTTAACTTCTTGGGCCAATGGACTCCAGTTCGGCTCGTTACCTAGCTTTAAAATAGATAAAAGAACTTCCAACTGAACTAACCTCATTGGTCGAATAAAACATATTTAAAGATACTTGAGAAAAATATCTTTATGTATCTTTAAACTACTTTCATAGTAAATGTCTACTTAATTTGTAGTAGTGTAGGGACCAAACAAATGGGCAACAAAGATGGATTTGATGAACCAAGGACCACACCGTTACAAGTTTACTATAATAATGAATGGCTAAGATGTATTTTAGTGAAAGATAGACGACCAATATGAATTCGACTTAGTATATAAAATCGGGCATGTATTCAATATACACACAAAGATCCATTTAACACTAATTGCATCTATACAATAATTCTACAAAAAATTCACCGATGATCTTTTTTCGAAAGTTTTTAATTTTTTTAACCATATCACTTGTAACTAACAATGTTATGAAACGTTCCTCGGTCTAGGTTAGTCAAAGACTAATGGCTTACTAACTGAACCACTTGCGATTCGTAGCTTTGTTGGCGGATCCTAATCTTAAATTAGCATGAACTAGAAATCGAACATTTCGATATATGATCTAATTTCTTCAACATAGTAACATAGGATGAAAATTAGCTTACACATTCAAGCTGTTTGTCAATGCATCAATCACGCTGAGGACGAAGTCATGGTTTATGTTTATTGGACATTTCTCTGTAAACTTCTCTAGGGCGTCCAGATACTCATTAATTTTGTCGCATATGGCCATTACCTGATATCCAGACGACACAAATGAATGCAGAATGTTAGTCATCACTGTTTCTACTGTATATATTGCCATCATCCTCGTCATTATTATATAATCAATTTAGTATTTAACCACGTGCAATTGTGTCAGTCAATCTTACCGCGTTCTTCGTAGCAAGAGGCAAGCAAGCAACCTCATTTCTTCGGCTGGTAATGTTTTTAACAAGTTCCCCTTTGGCTTGGTTGGTGGCATGACTTCGTCTAAAACAACTTTCAATTGGATCCAGAAGCTACAAACACCATAAAAGAGAACATAAATTGAAAAAGGGAAATACAGAGAATGAATTACAGAGTACTAGCTAGCTCTTTGGAATTGTGGGTCCACGCTAACACTTCATGTAACGTACCCGAAAACAGCGGAAAATTTAAACAATAATAAAGACCGTCAACGGTCAACACTGGGCACGTCACGGGAAACAAACCAACATATATAATATAAATATGATCCACGTGGAAGTCAAATATACAAACTGACTGTGATTACGACAAAAGCTATACAATATGTAATCACCTCAAAAGAAAGAGACTGATAACTACAGGATCTGATCTCGGGGGCACCGTCCTCGGTCACCACCTCAAACTCTAACCCTGCTCGCTACCTGAAATGCAAACAACAAACATGCCTGAGTTCCCTGTAGGAACCCCGTATACCAAACCTCCTAAAATACAAAAAGGAATTAAAGACAATGCAATGCTATGCACATGATCATCCGCCTCGGGCCCACAATAATGCCCTCACCGCCTCCGCGGCACTGAACCACTCCTGCCACTAGGGTCAAGTCAGTCCACCGCTGCCTCACAAGGGTCAGTCGACACCACTGCTCCCCAAAAAGTGCAGGAAGGAACCCCCGGTACACGCCGCACCCATGGAGCGAGTCAGCCCGCCGAATACACAACTCGGGTCAGACGACAGCCACTGCTCCCCCAAGAGTCGCCTAACGCGCACCCTGCTGGAACATCCTCGGCCTACCGCTAAACCCTCGCAAACTGCCCAAGGTTTACGGTACACATCCCTCACACCCCGCTCGGTAAGAGAGGAAAATGGTAGTACAATAATACGCCTTCGTCGAAGGTGAAATCCGTAGCTCTCAAAGCCGGTAATCAACCGTCGCCTCGGAGCCGGTAGTCGACCTGACATCGACGGATCGCGTGTGGATAAATCCACCAACCTGCGGCAGATCGGTCGACCGCTAAAAGCACACCGGTCGACCGGTCCCCCACACAGTACACAGTACTGTACAAACAAGTCTACCGGTCGAACCACGCCAACCGAATTACCGACCAATCGGTCGAACAAAAGTCATCTAGCGGTCGACCGTTTGGATGGTCTACGCTATACAATTTTATATAATATATATATCCGACCGGTCGAACCAAGGGGCCGTTCGACCGATAACAGGGATTTCAATATTTTGCCCAAGTCTCGTTCGGTCGACCGGAACTGAAATACAGTTCGACCGAACCAACACAAGCACTATTCCGCTTAAATAAATGCTCAGTCGGTCGACCGAGAGTTAAAGAGCGGTCGACCGTTTGATGGTCAAAGCTCCCAACCGACTTAGCATCGAATGGATCGGTCGAACAAGGTAAAGGACGTTCGACCGTTTAATAAGTCAAAATCCCCAACCGACCCATTCTCATCGTTATTCGGTCGACCGGCTGAGTGGTCCCGTTCGACCGATAACAGCATATCCCCTTTTTCCCGCACAAATCTGGCATAACGGTCGACCGTCCTAAGACATCGTTCGACCGTTCGCGGGTAAACATCAATATAATAATAGGATCGGTCGACTGCCCACAGGCACCGGTCGACCGATCGTCGTCTTCAACCTCTGAATTGGTTGAATTCCGACGGGGAATTCGACACCAACGTCGATCCCCAACACTCACAAGGCACAAGTGAGTTATATTGAAGATTTGGCATACCTTTTTGACGGTTGTGGAAGCCTCCCTAGCTTTGGCAACCTCAACCCAACACTTGACCTTCTTCTCTTCTTCTTCTTCTTCTTCTCTCATTCTTCTTCTTCACCAATTTCGCCTCTCACACACTCTCTGAACTGAACACAAGTGAAGAAACGTTTTAATTAACCCTACACCTCTATTTATAGGCAAACCAATTCTTATCCAACCTCCACCTCATCCAATCCTAAATCAACACCTCATGCTACACTATTCCAGGATTAGATTAGGTTAATTAGGTTTAGGTTTAGTTAATTAAGATGTTTTAGATTAGGTTATTACACTTCAATACCTGTTTAAGTTCGGATAATTTATCCATGTAGACGTCTTTTGACACATCTTCGCCATCCTTGTACAACCACGTCTTTGTATCCTTTAGCCATTGAAAAATGCAATCCTTTTCTGAATCGCTCGCAAAGTTTTTGAACTGACCAATGAGCTGTAGTGGATGAACATCTTAGACATCAACGTCACTGGGAACAACAAAATATGACTATTTAAGAGCGACATATGCATTCAATATTTGATTAATATTACCTTCTTTCGAGTTTCATTTAATTGAGATTCTAGAAGATTCTTTTGATTATGAGTTTCCTCAATTAAATTGTCCTTCTCAGTGAAGCCAGATAGGACAGCTTTCGCATCGTCGATGGCAGGATCTATCATCTTAACAGGAGAACTCTCCACAGATTGTAAATTAATATTTGATTCCCGCCGATTTCCCCAGTAATCCACCTCTATCACCTGAAAACAAAGGCAATTACAACAAGTTGAATGTCGATGGTTCCTCAATGCATGTCATATACAACAAAGGCATATACACCTGAAAACAAAGGCAATTACAAGTCTTTTATCCCAAACTAGTTAGGATAGGAATGCATGTTATATGATTACTTATTAATTAGCACACATTTTCACGTACACAGGCAGACTGAACTGTAATACAGCCATGATGATCAAAGCGAAAGATAACATCAGCAGTTTTGTACCACAGAAATACAACAGAAAGATCAGCCCTCACAGCTCTTCACATAATTTCTAATAAGAATTTCAGAAAATGTGGAACAGAGAAAGTTTATTATTTAATGATTTCACGAAGTAATGATTTCCCATTGAAAGGAATGAACAAACCTCCTGGCCAGCAACACCATTTGATAAGGAAGTAATATTCTTTATGGCCTGTTCCACCGCAACGTTTGCTGTATCACGGTTACGATCTGATTTCATCTCTTCAAGCTTCTTTTTCCTGTTAGAGACCTCCAACTCTGCAGTGGATAGTTGGTCTTCAACATCTCTCCTACGGCCTTCCAAATGAATGCAAAGTTTCGCCTCAGCATCAAGCTCGTATGTTACGTGAGCAAACTTCTTACACAGCTCGTCGAGTTCGGCCTTTGTTTGATTGATTTTCGACTGGATCAATGCACTCTCTTCCTTAAAGCTAGACAAAGATAAGTTTTTAGTTGAAAGCTCCCCATCAATACTCACATGCTGTGCTCGAAGATCATCTACATACTGGAACTGTAAGACCATTGATGCTTCTGTAGCTTCGATTAACTTGTCGTGCTCGATAGCTTGATTTCGAAGCTTCCACGCGCGTAGCAAAGACCGTGAGCCATCGACCCACCCTGTTAAAGGGACTCCAGAGGATACCAACATTTTAGTGACTTTTTGGACCCTTTTAACCACTTCATCTAGCTGTGGCTGGTCGTGTTCTAACCGGCTGCCGAAACATCTGATCAGAGCTGCAGCATTATCTAGATCACATTGGTCGAAGCTGGGATCCGAAATATATCCCGGCAGGATCCCAATATCGAATTCTGATTCTGTTACCTTAAGTTTATTAGCAAAACATTGCTCCTCCTGCTCTCCGATTAAATCCTTGAGGTGGATACAAAAATTGCAAAAGCATCTCTCCTTAGTTTCTAACACTACTTCATCGATACAGGCCATATCATACTCCTTTTCCGAAGTATTCTGGATGTCTAAAGAAGAAAGTTTTGCTTCTCCGGCACGTACTTCATTTGCACAATCCGTTTCCACATCTATCTGCGAATTTTATAAGGAAAAAAACCCATCATAAATCTACTACAAATTCGGATGATTTTTTTTTCTTTTTTGTTGGTACCAAAAAAAAAGAATAAATATATGTAATAGAAGGATTATCTCTCGCAGAAAATACTATAATATATAATAAGAAGTCTCAAATAAGAGAACAGTAAATAATAACTATTTGTATTTTCATGAAAACCAATGATCGCCGACAAAAGGCCCTACCTCCATTATATAACCAATTTAGTATCTAACCACGTGCAATTGTGTCAGTCAATCTTACCGCGTTCTTAGTAGCAAGAGGCAAGCAAGCAACATCACTTCTTCGGCTGGTAATGTTTTTAACAAGTTCCCCTTTGGCTTGGTTGGTGGCATGACTTCGTCTAAAACAACTTTCAATTGGATCCAGAAGCTACAAACACCATAAAAGAGAACATAAATTGAAAAAGGGAAATATAGAGAATGAATTACAGATTACTAGCTAGCTCTTTGGAATTGTGGGTCCACGCTAACACTTCAATACATGTTTAAGTTCGGATAATTTATCCATGTAGACGCCTTTTGACACATCTTCGCCATCCTTGTACAACCACGTCTTTGTATCCTTTAGCCATTGAGAAATGTAATCCTTTTCTGAATCGCTCGCAAAGTTTTTGAACTGACCAGTGAGCTGTAGTGGATGAACATCTTAGACATTAACTTCACTGGGAACAACAAAATTTGACTATTTAAGAGCGACATATGCATTGAATATTTGATTAATATTACCTTCTTTCGAGTTTCATTTAAGTGAGTCTCTAGAAGATTCTTTTGATTATGAGTTTCCTCAATTAAATTGTCGTTCTCAGTGAAGCCAGATAGGACAGCTTTCTCATCGTCGATGGCAGGATCTAACATCTTAAAAGGAAAACTCTCAACTTGTAAAATATTTAATTCCTGCCATCTCCCCCAGCAATCCATCTCTATCACCTAAAAACAAAGGCAATTACAACAAGTTGAATGTCGATGGTTCCTCAATGCATGTCATATGATTACTTATTAATTAGCACACATTTCCACGTACACGGGCAGACTGAACTGTAATACAGCCATGATAATCAAAGCGAAACATAACTTGAACACGAGAGTTAGGGTTTCCCCTCTTGAAATTACCAATTACCTGAAATACAAATCGTAAAATAACAAATAATTAGGGATATTTCATATAACGTAGACAGCAAAACTGTGGTAATAATCCATGCAAATAAAATGTAGGTATATTATCCGCATAAAATATATGAATAAGAACACTGATAAAGATTGCTTGTGGATGTGGAAACTTGATAATGCACATCTGCACGAGTTATTAGTGGTTTTGGGGTAGACAAAATTAAGCTAGCTAAGGTTGTCAAATTTAGCTCAAACTCAGTGGCCCGTTGGGTTTCACTCGAATAGTTGGTAACATGTGAAGCACGAGCAAAGAAATTTACTTGACTAACTAAAAGACAAGAGCACGAGCAGATCCTGGCTTGCTTATATCCAATTCATACATATATCTACTATCCAAGTATCTAAACTCAATTACTCTACCCAATTACCCACAACCCATATCTAGACAACCTACATAGGTATCCAAACTCTAGACATTTAGGTTAAATTTGTGTTGTCTTTTATATGAAAAGTTTAAATATTATTATATTTTAATTATTCAATTGTTGCATTTTAATTTGTGGAGACTACCACTTTATCTAGTATGCTTTATGTTTAAATTTGCACTTTAATTTTATTGTTTCTTTGGATAATTATATTTTGGTTAATATTTTTTAACATTTCAACTATTTTAGGATATTATTCTACAAATCAGAAAAAAATAATAGGAAAATTTGTCTAATTAAGCCAGCAACCTAACTCTTATTCTCTTAAGGAGCAAATAGAGAGCTGAGCGGCTCGAGCTGAGCTTGCTTGCTCAAGCTCAGCTCCTTTACTGCCCCAATTAAGTCTATATGCACAACGACAATAAATCATTTTGAAACAATAATTGGTTTCACTTTAAAAAGATCTTATATATTTATCATTTAGTTTGATTTAGAACCCTGTTTTATAAAAATGTTAAGTTCTATCATATTGTTTTGAAATGATAAAGGATTTGAAGCTAATAATAATAATAATAAACATATTTTAATAATTACTGCATAATATATTGAGGAATAAATAAATCAAAATTTACTAATAAAAATATTAATATCTAAAGTATTATTATAAAATAAGGTATAGATGTAAATATTAAATGAATATCAAATAAGAAAATCAATGTATAAAAATTAAGTAATGATATACATTTCTCAGATTGGATACCAAGATCGATATCCCCATGTGAATCGTGAGTGTCTAGTTTCAAATGCAAATACAATCTTCTGGATCTCGAACAAAGTAAATATAGACACAGAATCGATACTTAAATTTCAAACATCTACTGACACCTGTACGATCTAAGTACACCTTCTAGGGCCCTTGTAATTACTCGGATCTTATGGTAGAATCCACTTTTATAGCCTTGTTAACTTTATAATATTTATTTAAATTATTTTCCAAATAAACCCAAACAATAACACATAATTTATAACTTCAGGTTTACGTAAAATTACATCTATAATTTCCACAGAGTTCGTGTACACTAGAGAGAGTGAGATTTTTAGTGAGCGAAATATATTTCTAAATAAAAGGAAAATTATGGAGAGGGAAAGATTTTCTAGAGAGAAGGAGATTCCACCAGAATTTAATTCTCTCTCAGGAGATATATTTCTTACTCTAGAAACCTATCTTGATTTAGAAATTCATTAATGCTATCTAGAATCAACTCTTTTTTCAATAGTTTTCTCGTTTTCTTGAAATTCTTTTTTTTACCGACGGGAGTTAACTTATGTATGAGATAGTTAATATAATAGATCGAATTTCAGCACTATCATTTATACATTTGGGATTTTGAGATTTGAAACGAGACGAGTAGTATAGCAGATAAAATTTTAAAAAAAACACATTTTCCCTCTAAAATTATCGTTTTAAGATTGACTTACTGAAAGTCTAAATCATCAATCAAAAATTTGTTTTAGTTGAGTTTCTGTGCAAAATTTTTACATAAATAATACAAAATCTTCTAAAAAATTGAAATCCAGTCAAAATATTTTTGGGTTAAGTACAGTTTACCTCCTGAATTGTCTTGATTTCATTATAGTCATCTCAACTTTACAAGAAAACAATCGTCGCTTCGAACTTTTCATTTTTGTTTTGTTCTCATTTTTATTTTGTAACACTTTATCACCATCCCCGCATCCAACTTAAAGAATTCATTCTTTTGTCAAACATAATCGTAATTTTAACATTATGTTGAACTTTGAATCAAATTAAAGGTTTGATTTGGATAAAATTTGGGTCAGAATGATACTCAATCAGACAGAAATTCGAACAAGATCTGAGTTTTGATTTGAACTGAACTTTAACATACAATTATGAGTATATACACTAGCAAAAAATTCAAAAACTAGCAACGAATACGTCGAAAAATATTGAATTCTTGAAGCTGAAAAGGACAAATTATTACAAAATGAATGTATACAAAGTATGATTGTCACTTTCAAAATTCAACGAGATGAAGTGAAAAACAGAACATTAACCCAAGAAATATACTCGCAATTTACAAAGAAGTCAATGTTAGTGTTTTTCATGTGTATGCAATTCCAATTTTTTTACAAAATTTTCACAATGGTCCAACGCACTTGAAATAGAAATCACGATGATATGTGGGTGGCAGACCTAAAAGGAAAAAAAACTAAATGGACAATTTTCAGAAATTAAGTTTTTAATTACCTAAAAACATATGCAAAAAAATCGTACCTTGAAACGCCGGATTAATTGAAATGGCGTGCAAGATGTATCTTGCTGCCGGGAAGAACCGAGATCGATAAATTCATCCTTCCCAATGCATAAATTGATGCTCTTATCCGAAGGAAAATGCTCACCCTTAACGAACAAAGGATTCATAATTTTGTTATTTAGAACTTCAATGTTGAAAGGAATAGAATCTTTTATCTGAAATGTAAAATATATATATGACTGATTAGTTGAAAATATAACTAATATATCTTAATAAACAAGCCAACTACAATGTAAAAGATGATGGCCCAGTTAAAAGTTGAAAGGGAAAAGCAGTTCCCATATGTCACATTAATTACCTCATAAATAAATAATAAGTGGTGTGATTGTTAACTGTACTATGAGTTATGACACTAATTTTTCCTAAAAACAAAATTTTCCTATATTAATGTTTCTGAGTCTCTCTATAAAACAATCAGTATTCAGCGTAGATTTTTAGGTCTCAAGTTTCTGAACAAATAAGCATATGATTACCAAACATAAAGAAAAAGAAACTATCTTCTGTTGGCGGAGCCTGATCTTGACTATAAAATACAGTACATCATTGTGATTTCAATTTAGAATTCTTAAAATTACAGTTGAAATTCAATACGTAGCAGATCTTCGAAATGGTTATCCTTTACTCTTTCTCTTCATATATATATAATTAAAGAGAGATTTTCAGGTTAGGTCAACCTCATCATGCATTTTGAGATGAATTTTATGCATTGAGAAAGTACATTTAACCGAATTGTACGTTTTAAGGATTTTTTTAGAACATTTTTCTTATGCAATTTGATTATGAGTAAGATATACTGTGGTGGCGTTGGTATTTCTTAAGGTTCCATTCTAATTTGTAATCGCTTTGTACAAAAGTCCAAAAACCAAAATGCAACTTCTAATTATTGTAGTTAGTTTTTAAGGAATAGCGAATTTAGAAATGTATAAAATAGTTAAATTTAATTGATTGGTGAGTTGTAGTTTCCATTTGTGTATTTGTAAAATTTGCAAATAGTATATAGTAATACAAGAAAAGGAAAACAAATCTTTAAAAAATGCACGAATTCCTCTATCATTTGCCCTCAAACGAGGTTGATTTAATATGAAAACCACCTATATATATATATAAAATGCAAGTGAATCAGTTGGATCAGATTGAAAAACTGTTGACTTTAGGTAACGGTAGCAGAAGAGAACATATAGAAAACATACGATGTATTTGCTGAACCGGGAATTGGGAGAAAGCATGGAACATTGTAGGGCACAACCACGGGCAACACATTCACTAGCATTCAGGGTCCGACTGATTATGTTGCCAAAATACCCAATTAAGACGTCCGAGATCGCAGGAATTCTAGAAGCAGAACCAACAAGTTCTACAGTCCCAACCAGGAGCTCTTTATTCCCTGCCACTGCCCTTTTGCAGGTTTGCCGAAGTCTACCCAGCAAATTTAGCGAAAGCATGGTGAACTCATCTCTAGTTATGGAACCATCCACATCAGTGCCATCCACCAGGCATTCTATGCTCATCCTTGCCTCTTTGTTGGCCGAGAGCACTTTCTTCAGCTTCTCGCATTCTGAAAGTAGTCGTGCCCGCGCTCGCTTGTTTGCAAACCTGACTTCAATTCCGAACCGTGTTATGAAGTAGATGGAGAAGTGGTCATAGAGAATCCTATCGAAGTCTCTCCCTCCCAGATTCTCATCGGATGCATGCGAAAGAACATACATTTCACCCTCTTTGAACGACACCAAAGTCACCTGCAACAAATTGATTCCACCGGGCACGAGTTCTTAGATACCTGCGAATTTGACCAATGGGTAGAAGTCGAGTAGGATACGCACGGACCTGAGTGGCACAGTGGCCAACGTCGACGAAGACAACGTTCCCCTGGTAGTTTTGGTTGTAAATTCCATAGCCAAGGGCAATAGCTGTCCCCTCGTGCATCAGCTTCAAAGGCTTCAAGCCGGCAATCTCCGCCGCATCGAGATAAGCGAACCTCTCTCGGTCGGAAAAGTATGACGGAATTCCGATCACACAATTCGTTACCGGAACTCCGAGATTCTTTTCAGCTCCCTTCTTCAGGTACGACATCAGCATCGCCAGAATCTGGACAACCGTGAACTTCCGAGTGCTGCCACAGTGATCCACTTCGATCATAATTCCGCCATCATCAGCCTTGGAGGTTGTAAAAGGGAGTTCGTCAAGTTCTGAACGAATTGCGCCATATTCCTTTCCAACAAGGCGTTTGATTTGGGAAAGAGTGGAGGAGGGATTGGCGATGGAAAGTGAAGCAGCATAGGAGCCGAAATGCCTCTTCTTCTCCGCGAAAGAGATCAACGAAGGGGTCTCGTAATTGGCCTCGTCATCCTGGAGGATTTGGATCGTCCGCGGCTTGGTGACTGCGGTGGCGCAACTGTTGTTGCCGATATCAAATCCGATCAAGCTCATTTTCTTGGGTTAATTTGCAATGAATACCGGGGAAAGCGAAGAATGAGTTTAGAGGCAGTAGTGTAGTATAGTATTTGAGGTTTGGATGCAGGCAAAGACTTGGAGGGACTCAGGGAAGAGAAGTTTGGAGGTTATTTGTGGATATTTGCGAAGAACACAAGTGGCAACCGTATTATATAGGAAAATGATAAACAGACACGGTGCGTTCGGGACTGATTAACATGGTCAATCCATTCAGGCATTCAACTAGGGGAGAGCAAAACCCGGGTTGACCAGGTCAACCGGACCGGACCGGTCGGTCCGGGTTCGGTCCGGAAAATTTCGAAAAAATCCGGTCCGGTCCGGGTTTCGGTCCGGTAAATTTTAAAATTTCCGGTCCGGACCAGTCCAATTTTTTTTTAATGTAAAAAATTCGGTTTTTGACCGGACCGGACCGATTTGGTCCAGTCCGGTCCGGTCTTCGGTCCGCGGACATCCGGTCCAATCTTCGGTCCAGACCCCGGATAAAAATCCGGACCGGATGCACAACCCTACATTCAACAGTCCAATCAGTATTAAAAATGACAAACTCATATATTAAAAATGATAAACTCGTAGTTTAAAAATGATAAACTCATATATTAAAAAAAACAAACTCATATATTAAAATGAACAAACACATGAACTCTTTATTTTATCTTTGTATCCAAATGTTGCTTGGGAAAACCAAAAGTTGTACTAGGAAAGTAAAAGTTGCATTGGAAAACCAAATGTTGCATTGATAAAGTAAAGGTTGTATATGAAACAAAATAAATAAACTTGTTATTTAATTAATTTCAGAAAGTAAAACACATTTGACTTTTGCTGACCGGAGTGCTGAATGGACTGACCACGTCAGGTGCGTTCGAGACACCACGCTCGTCGATAAGGACTCTATTATATATATAGAGGCAGGTTAGACTACTTTCATGAGTATCATCTACCACTCATTTCAAAAAAACATAACCACCACATGGTCATCCCTGTTCATGTGTGTGTGCGCGGCCGAGGTTTAATTTACTTATTTTAAGTCCCTATCATATCCACCATTTTAATTTACCTATTTATATATACATATAAATTTTTCAGTGAGCTCGAGGTTTAATTTACCTATTTTAAGTCTCTATCATATCCACCATTCATATGTAATTGTAAGGTACGTAGATTAAGGTTGTGGCGGTTATGCTAATAAAATAATCGAATGGTGGGTATTAACCGTAAAATAATCGTAATTAAATCTAATAATGATATTCTAATGAATTTAAACAAATAAGATGATTTCTGAGCTTACTAGAGGTTGACTCTGTATATATATGTGTATGTGTGAAAAGCCAAAAATTACATTATAATATAATATATATACGAGGTTTGGAGAAGAAGTTTGAAGGAAATTTGTGTTCCCTTGGTAGATGAATTGTTATATTTAGTTTTTATTTATGCAATTATTTAAATCTAGGTATTCAATTTAAAACCAATTAATAATAAGTAGAACAACCTTTTAGATTATAACTTTGAAAAAAACTCCAAGTTAATTGTTACGGGACTATTCTCTAACCAGAACATTTATCCTTTTATACATATGCCTATTTGTCTTGATAAAATAATAAATTTGTTGCTTTTTTCAACAATAAAGTTAAAAATTAGATAGTGGCTTTAAGGCATTTTTTATAAACGGTAGATGTCATTAATATAAAGTAAAACAAGGTTATGAAACAACCTTGAGAGTGTTGCAAAATTTGATCATAACAATCAGGATAGTGTCAAAAGCCGATTGTATATATCCATCTCAAAATATAAGGTCATTGCTGAAATAACTTAAAATCAGATATTAATCTTGGGAAAACGGCTAAAAACCATCAGCATTAACTAATGGATCTCCGACCGCCCCAGACGAAACAACAGAGTATTTTCAGCAATCACAAAAGGTTTTGTGAAGGCCCAGAGTCAGCCGAAACTGTAACATCCCGAAACAGCAAAAAATTCAAAATTTTAACAATAAAGAGATTTCAAGATAACAACCAAATGAGAATGTTACTCATAAATATAATCAGTCGGTGCACCAAATACAACAGAGTTTGTCAAAAGACATGATTATATCACTACAACAAATGAAAACAGGTAATCATGATGACCTCGAAGAGGATTCTGACCTCAAAATGTGTGCGCTCGTTGTTACCACCCGACAGAACCTACTGCGGTCCTGAAACATGAATCAAACAACAATGCCTGAGTTTCCCATTAGGAAACCCCGTATGTCAAACTCACCTATAAGAATGCAACAGTACGGTAAATGAGCCTATCATACTAGTAGCATGTCATATCAACATCTGCAATGCATCAAATCCCTCCAAGGATAAAATTTGACCTCAGTCCAACCACACGAGTGCCCTTAAAGGGTCAACAAGGACATCAGTCCAGCAACAACAACGGGTCTCCCTCGGAAACCTACCGTAGGCACATACAGTATTGCGGACAGTACGCGACGCACCCCCACACACGACTACTTGAGTCAAAGGGATGGGTTCGGTGAGGAGCGTCCGAACTTCCGCGCAAGGTAACCATGTGGTCTACACCACCCCTACGGAACCGTAGTCCGGTCGGTCCAAACATTTCCCGATAGGTGCCCAATCGAGGAATCATCGCCGGAACAACCTCGACGGTATCACCGGCACAATCTCGACGGTACAACATACGTCCGACACAACCACAAGTCAGAACATCGTCGGCACCATCATCACCGACAAAAACCTTAGCGGCATCGCCGGCACAACCTCGTGGTACAACATACGTCCGGCACAACATCGGACAGGTCTAGACCGTAGTCTGCAAGGTCATCATTCTCCACGAGCCATGCATCAACATGCATTGGGATCCTTGATACCTCTGGTCTGCTACTCTACAGAGAGTCCAACAACAACACGTCACGCCACTGTCCATCAACGGAGGTGGTGCGACCCAAGTGTCCACACTCTTCCACCCCGCGGTCCATGGGCATGCACGAGCAACGTACCCGTCGTCACCTCTCGGCTCACGCTCTAAGCAAGGACACAAGTTTCCGTGAACAGAGTTGACACAACACAACGACCAGGAATTCAGTTCTGCGCACAAACGATCGACCAAAAAAGCCTAATCGGTCGACCGTTCCCAATAGGTTCGGTCGACCGAAAGTCAGCAACGGTCGAATTGTCTGCGCGTCACTTAAGTCCAAACGGTTGGACAACAATCTAAAACCAGTCGACCGAATACGAGGTCAAAATATGGAGTTGGTCAAAATCATACAAGTTTATTCGGTCGACCGACTCAAGGGTCTCGGTCGACCGAAAACTAAAAAGAAATCCGATGAATCCAACATTTTTATTGTCCACATTCCATTGTCGACGTTGCCAATTGCCCCCGGTCAACGCGGGCTTTAAGTTTTTTTAGGTAGAAGTTTTTTTTTGAAATAGTTAATATTTGAAAAGCATCTTTACACGTTTTATCTGGATTTTACATGACAATGTTTTTTTGTACATGAATGACTGTATTCAACACGACCATTTGTTCCAAAAACAATATAAAAATTTATAAGACGAGAAAATCAACAAAGTGACTTAAAAGCATCAAATAGGAATAAAAGTGGAATTAAAGCGTAAATTGACCCAAAACACTTAATTAAAAAATCTGATTGCCACAAAAAAATTGTAAAACAATAATGACTAATATGTTAATAATTAAAAATATTTCAAAGACTCTCTTACGCTTCATTAAAATCATTATATGGTCAATGCCGACAAAAGATAGTACTGTTGATATTTTAATTTCATATGGTCAATGTTGCATTAGAAAAAGAAACTAATTATTTTTATCGAGAGTGATTGGATTGATATAAAAGCATAAATAAAAAAGCTAATAAATTTGAATTGACTAACCCATCATTTAAATAATAACGAGGTCAATCCGATGGAAATAAACTTCAAAGACTTTAGACGTGTCGGTATTATAAATCACAAAATATTGGCTTGAATCTCCAACAAAAGCTTGATTGTGATAAAGAGTGACAAAAACACTTTAAGTCTAATTGATAATTGAGTAAAAAATGAAATAAAATCCTTGAAAAGGTCAAAATTGTTCTATAAAATTTTAACTTGCATATAGCACTCCTAAAACGAAAGTGAGTAGTAACTTTAATCACAACTACAGCCAAAGACTTTCTTAGGTCTCATTATAACTAATGTTAGGTTAATACTCTCAAAATATAGAAATATAAATGTTTAAAGCTGAAGTGGACTTGCTGCGTAACAAACAAAAAAATAATTTTTTTGATCCAGACTGATGAAAAATATATGAAATTAAAACATGCTAATAAATTTGAATTGACTAGCTAAATAACAATTATATGTCAATCCTGTAATGTTATTCAACAACAAGATCTTTATGGGTGTGGTCAATATAATCACAAAGTAAACTCTATTTCGGTTAAATACTTGATCGTGCTTTACACTACGACAAATAAATACCTAATTGAGTTTTACAATTGAGTTACGAAATCATTGGAAAAGTCAAATTTCTCTGAAGGAGGAAAGAAGCAAAAAGGCATTGTGCAAAATTAATTAATTGCCACATTACACTTCTAAAACTATAATTGGGAAAAAATTATTGGGCAACGCACATTTTATTATTTACTTTTTTAATGTTTTAGAGTTTTTTCATGTCAGCCTCTCCATCAAACCGATTTGTTTTACTACCATATTCGTTATGTTTCGTTTACTTTTTATGATAGTTAATTTTTTATGTAGTTATTATTGGAACATTATGAGGTCCTTATAATTTAACATCATGTCCCTCTAGATTTACACCATCAATTGCTTCAGATGGTATTGTGATTCTTGGTAGGACCACTCCATTGATATTTTCGTTAACACCATTAAAAAAATAAAAATTATAAAAAAACCCAACCATTTCACACAACCAAACTAAAAAGAAATTCGATGAATCCAACGTTTTTATTGTCCTCATTCAATTGTCGACGTTGCCAATTGTCCCCGGTCAACGCGGGCTTTAGGTTTTTTTTTAGGTAGAAGTTTTTTTTTTTTGAAATAGTTAATATTTGAAAAGCATCTTTACACGTTTTATCTAGATTTTACATGACAATGTTTTTTTGTACATGAATGACTGTATTCAACACGACTATTTGTTCCAAAAACAATATAAAAATTTATAAGACGAGAAAATCAACAAAGTGACTTAAAAGCATCAAATAGGAATAAAAGTGGAATTAAAGCGTAAATTGACCCAAAAACACTTAATTAAAAAATCTGATTGCAACAAAAAAATTGTAAAACAATAATGACTAATATGTTAATAATTAAAAATATTTCAAAGACTCTCTTACGCTTCATTAAAATCATTATATGGTCAATGCCGACAAAAGATAGCACTGTTGATATTTTAATTTCATATGGTCAATGTTGCATTAGAAAAAGAAACTAATTATTTTTATCGAGAGTGATTGGATTGATATAAAAGCACAAATAAAAAAGCTAATAAATTTGAATTGACTAACCCATCATTTAAATAATAACGAGGTCAATCCGATGGAAATAAACTTCAAAGACTTTAGACGTGTCAGTATTATAAATCACAAAATATTGGCTTGAATCTCCAACAAAAGCTTGATTGTGATAAAGAGTGACAAAAACACTTTAAGTCTAATTGATAATTGAGTAAAAAATGAAATGAAATCCTTGAAAAGGTCAAAATTGTTCTATAAAATTTCAACTTGCATATAGCACTCCTAAAACGAAAGTGAGTAGTAACTTTAATCACAACTACATCCAAAGACTTTCTTAGGTCTCATTATAACTAATGTTGTGTTAATACTCTCAAAATATAGAAATATAAATGTTTAAAGCTGAAGTGGACTTGTTGCGTAACAAACAAAAAAATAATGTTTTTGATCCAGACTGATGAAAAATATATGAAATTAAAACATGCTAATAAATTTGAATTGACTAGCTAAATAACAATTATATGTGAATCCTGTAATGTTATTCAACAACAAGATCTTTATGGGTGTGGTCAATATAATCACAAAGTAAACTCTATTTCGGTTAAATACTTGATCGTGCTTTACACTACGACAAATAAATACCTAATTGAGTTTTACAATTGGAAAAGTCAAATTTCTCTGAAGGAAGGAAAGAAGCAAAAAGGCATTGTGCAAAATTAATTAATTGCCACATTACACTTCTAAAACTATAATTGGGAAAAAATTATTGGGCAACGCTCATTTTATTCTTTACTTTTTTAATGTTTTAGAGTTTTTTCATGTCAGCCTCTCCATCAAACCGATTTGTTTTACTACCATATTCGTTATGTTTCGTTTACTTTTTAAGATAGTTGATTTTTATGTAGTTATTTTTGGAACATTATGAGGTCCTTATAATTTAACATCATGTCCCTCTAGATTTACACCATCAATTGCTTCAGATGGTATTGTGATTCTTTGTCGGACCACCACTCCATTGATATTTTCGTTAACACCATTAAAAAATAAAAATTATAAAAAAAAACCCAACCTATTCACATCGGGAGATCAAACTATACCTAATAACAATTCTTGGTTAAAGAACGAGTTGATTAGGAAGAATGATCGAATCTCCGTTTGTTATTTTTGAAAAATGTCTTTAATATTCTGTGTTATCTTCTATGTTCAAAGTGAAAAAATAATTGTAAGTGGTTTAGCTTCGTATAGTACTAGACATGTACGACGTTTGATTCCATGTGTAATTCGGCTAGTATAAACAAGTCACAAATCATGCATTATTTAACTAATTTCACTACCAATTTGAAGTTAGAAAAATAGAAATATCATCCACACATAATATCTTTGTATCATCACAAACACTATTTTGGTGTTGTGTCGAAGTTTGAGGGGTTTGGATGTATTATGTTTGTGATGAATCGGGTGGAATTGAGATCAAGTTTAGATCTTGTAATATCATAAAATTGTCTTATTAATCCCATAATTTGAAGATTTTTACATAACAAATTTTAGTGAAAGTTCTGCCAAAATTTCAAAAAATATAATCTAAATTGTTATTAATAACGTGATATTTTAAAATAATAACTTAGATTTTATATTAAAAAGACTATAACTTAGATCATGTAAAAAACTTATGTTCAATTAGTTTAGTGAGTTCATACATTTATTTATGTTTATTAATGTTTAACTTACTTAAATGTTTATTTATGCTGAAAACAATTTATTTTGTTCAGTTAAATGTTTATTTATGTTTAGTTTCTAATAACTTATTGTCCCCCTTAAACAACTTTGTCTTTAATAACCTAAAGCAAAAGATTAGACAATATTTGCTAAGTCATTCATCATATAGGATTTTCATTCATCATATTTATTATTTATTTTACGATTTCTGTTGTAGATTGCTGACGTAAGATACGTAATCTCTTTCACTCATCATTCATTAGAAAACACACTTTAGTTAGTCATTGGAACAAGAGTGAGTCACCTATAGGAGATGAGGTGGGGGATTTCATCACCATTTCCTTGGCCCAAAAACCACTTAATAAAAGAGCCTTAATAAAATCAATTAGACATTGACCCATAGGATTTCCGGACGCATTAAGGAGAGGAAACCGTTTAAGACCATTATGGTCTGAACGTCGTTGCCCATCTAGTCTCCCTGAGATTTTAGGATCCTCCAGGTTCTTGATTTTCTACAAAATAGTGGTCCTCGGTGAGACCTCAAAATTAGGCGTTGTCTAGTGATAAGAACCTATAGTGGACTTTAGGTTTGCTTTGATCTTGATTGCTAAGTTAGGTTTCTAACCTTCCTTATTCCCACACTCGATTAAGGACTTCATCTCCTCTCTCCTGAGTCATTATTTTCTCATCTTAATAATGTCTTTGGATCTTCTCATCTACGAACACATTCTTTTAAATTGAAATTTTATTTATTTCCTTCAATAATAACTATCATTTTTCTTAATGTTTAGATTGAAATGGATCAAGAGTGGATTCTTTCAAACCCATTGAGTGATGAGTATGAGAATGGAATGAATATGTTCTTAGAGGTTGCCAAAAAATATTCAAAAAAATGAATGACAACGACATGACATATTGTCCGTGCAATAAGTGTCATAATATGTCAGTGCTGACTTTTCGAAAAATAAAAGATCATTTGTTTGAGAAAGATTTCAACCCAAGTTACAGACGGTGGATATGACATAACGAAAATGAATCATTTAGTTGTTCCAAGAATGACAGAGACAATGTTAGTGTGGCAGATCACTTAGAGGAAATTATTCAGGATATGGTCGAAAAGTTTTCGTCCAACTCCGATTTACTTGGTAGTTTGTTGAGTGACAATGAGAAGTCGTTGTATAAGAGTTGTACCAAATTCACTAGATTGTCAGCGGTGTTGAGGTTGTACAATTTAAAAGCAGGAAATGGTTGGATCGATGTATGAGACTGAAATATAGGAAGATACATGCATGTCCGAACGATTGCATATTGTATAAAGGTGAGTTTGAAAACTTACATTCTTGTCCCAGGTGTATTGTTTCACGATACAAAATGAGACGTAGTGGACCGAACCACAATGTAGAGGCTGATGAGATGAAAATCAAATGACCTCCTGCTAAGATTTTGTGGCATCTTTTGATAATACCAATGCTTAAACGTTTGTTTGCGGGTAAGGAGGATTCCAAGAACAAGACATGGCATGTTGATCGTGAGAAACCAAATGATCAGTTGTTACGTCATCCTGCAGATTCACCTCAGTGGAAAAAAATAGATTACGACTTTCCTGTGTTTGGTGAAGAATCCAGGAATGTACGACTTGGACTCTGTACGGATGGAATGAATCATTTTGGTAGTTTGAGTAACATTCACAGTTCTTGGCTTGTTCTGCTTGTAATTTACAATCTGGCCCCGTGGTTATGCATGAAACGTAAATATATTATGTTGTCCTTAATGATTTCTAGTCTGAAACAACCTGGAAACGACATCGATGTGTATTTAAGACCTTTAATTGATGACCTAAAGAGATTGTTGGATGACAGAGAGCCAGTTTTTTATTCTTATCATCAGGAGTCGTTTGTAATGCACGCAATGATATTTTGCACGATTAATAACTTTCCAGCTTATGGTAATCTGTCTGGATATTCTGTCAAATGTCATAAAAGTTGTCCAATTTGCGAAGAGAATACGTGCTCCTTACAACTGGTTAATGGTTCTAAGACAACCTACCTTGGTCATCGAAGATTTTTGCCGAACTCCCACCCTTATCATAGGTTGAAGAAGGCATTACCGGAAAATAGGAGTTTCAGAATCCGTCAGTTGAAATCATCGTCGAAAAGGTGTATGAACGTGTAATGAACGTTGAATGTGAATTTGGAAAACCGTACAGATGAGCAAATGACAACAATTTTTGGAAAAAAATATTCATATTTTTTGATCTCCCTTACTGGAAAACTTTAGAAGTTAGAGGTATTGATGTGATACGCGTAAAGAAAAACGTTTGTGATAGTCTTGTTGACACTCTGTTGTGATAGTCTTGTTGACACTCTGTTGAACATACCTGGTAAAACAAAAGATGGATATAATGCAAGACTTGATTTTGTTGACATTGGTATACGAGCAATGCTGGTAGCAGAGAAGAAAGGAGACCAGAATTACTTACTTTCAGCTAGTTATACATTATTTAGAAAGGAGAAAAATATTATTTATCAGTGTTTGCACGATCTAAGGGTTCTGCAAGGTTATTCTTCAAATATCAGTAGTCTTGTTGTTATGAAGGATTTGAAACTTGTGGGGATGAAGTCTCACGATTGTCACACTCCAATGCAGCAATTGTTACTTGTAGCACTGAGATCCATATTACCGAAAAATGTTAGACATGCAATAATAAAGTTGTGTTCATTTTGCAACAAAATTTGCATTAAAGTGATCGATCTCGTGCAGTTAGATAAGTTGCAGAATGAAATTGTGGTTACATTATGTCAGTTGGAGATGCTCTTTGCACCTGTTTTTTCGACATTATGATTCATCTAGTTATTCATTTGGCTAGAGAAGTTAAATTGTGTGGACCAGTTTTTGTACGTCACCAAAGAGGATGTCATGTAGTTCTTGACGATGGATTCATTGTGCATCATGATTATCGACGTGCAAGTCAAGTAACTGTTTCTTTGGTATAAGATGAAATGTATTGAATAATTTTATTGTAACTATAATAAAATGTAATTTTTACTCTTGTAGACACCTTTATGACGCTAGAAGGTCAGTCTTTCCCGATGATCAAGTATTTGGATTTATCAGTCCATCTACCTATATATACGAGAATGACGATAAATCGGGTCAGCTTGAGACTCTCATGAAAAAGAAGACAAAAGATATTATCTGGTCCCTTATCATGAGAGGTTAACTTGTTAATTCAAAGTAGAATTTTATTTTGCAATAAACTTCTAATTATATATAACAAGGCTCATTGGATGCTTGTCGTTGTATATCTCGCGACTAATTTAGCATATTGGTTTGATCCGTTGGGGTCGAATAAACCAATAGACTCCATAAAGAAACTTGTAAATATGTAATTCGTTTTAGTCATCGTATTTGTAATTCGTGGATTTTTATTAGTATTATTGAATGAAGGTTTTCAATAACTTGTGCTACTCGGGACAATGAAGATTTACAGAGCATTAGTGACAGGAGAAGAACCCCAAAAAGGGAGTAACATGACATGGAATGAGAGTAAGTTTTTCTCCAATTTTTGTTCATTAAGTTATGAACATATGTTTAGCGAATTTCTATGTTTGTAGTACCGGAAGCAGACTGGAAATATGGAATGTGGTTATTACGTGATGAGATACATGGAGGAAATTCTCGAATTTGCAAGTCAATACTTATCCCTATCCGAGGTAATATAAATCGTTATTCAGTTGTATAGTTATAGTTTCATTATTTAGATATTAATATTCTTACTTGTATTTTGATAGGTCTTCCCAAAAAGTAGTGATCCCTACTCGGAACAGGAGCTCGATGATACTCGCGACCGATGGACTCGTTATTTTATCAGAAACATGTTGATGAACTAAGAGGTTCTCATGTCACTAACATTTTTTTGTAATTTAGTTAACAAGTTCACTTGTATTACAAACATATAATATTATGCCTTCATATAATCGTTTCACTTTTAGAATGAATGTCAAGTGTTTATGTATGAATTAATGTCAAGTGTGTTGAATGATTATGTGTATGATTGTATGCATGTGTTTGTGTATGTATGCTTGTATGTATATGTGAATGAAAGTGTGTATGTATTGTGAACGAATTTGGTGCAGGATGAATGTGTTAGCTATGCAGTGTTTTTGGTGTGGGCCTGTTTTTTTTGTCTAGGTTTAGGAATAGACGTTAGTTGTTTGTATTAGCCGATGTCTATTCGTTTGAAAAAAAGGTATAGACGACGACCGTTATATGCGATCGACATCTATACCTAAAGAATAGACGTCGGGTAGGAAAGATTACTGACGTTTATATGTTAGGTATAGACGTCGGTTGTATATAACGGCAACGTCTATTCTTTAGGTATAAACGTCGACCTTTACACGACCACGTCTATGTACATACGACGTAAATATAAACGTCGGATCTGGAAATGCTTATATCCGACGTATATTCACTTTTCTACAGTAATGAGAACGTCTCCGTGCGGTCAATATAATCAGGGATAAAACTCTATATGCTAGAGTTTAGGTTTAATACTTCGTCGGTTCATCGTGCTTAACACTACGACAACTATATACGTACCCAATTGGAGTTTCTTAGTAAGGGTTACGAAATTGGAATCAAATCCTTGGAAAAGTCAAATTTCTCTAAATGAAGGAAAGAAAGAAAACATCATGGTGCAAAATTAATTAATTAACACATTACACTTCTAAAACTCTAATTGGAAATAAAAAGCTATTCTGGAACGCTTCTTCACGTCATTCATTTTTTACATGTTTCTGAGTTGCCATGCCAATCTCTCCATTTCTGTCTTGTTACTGGTCACATTATCCAATTAGGACAATTTTGAGCGAGATAACCATCAAATCGGTTTGTTTGAGTACTATATTCGTTATCTTTCGGTCACTTTTTAACATCGTCATTATTTCTTCAGGTGGTTATTATTGGACTTGTCTAAGGTCCTTATAATTTAACATCATTTCTCTTTAGATTTACACCATCAATTGCTTCAGATGGTATTGATTCTTGGTCGGACCACTACATCAATATTTTCATTAACTATGTCAAAACTTTCACAAATCAAACCTCATAAAATAACAAAGGTTCCCGCTGCGAAACAAAAAACAAAAAAAAACAAAATTTGATTGGTTAAAATTCAGACTCAAATTCGACATCCGATTTGATTGAAATTTTACCATAAGATAGATTAGAAGTATGTTTGTCAAACTATATGAATTTTTTTGAGAACAAAACGATGGATGGGTTGATAACTAATATTTTTTTTGATGAAGAGGGGATGTAAGTGTTACCCAAATCATAATTTAAGGTGTATGAGTGTAACGATTCAAAGCTCAACGGGTCAAAATGTTACTCGACCTTGAGGGAACAAACTGTAATTTATCCAAAAAGGAATAATGTGAAGAAGCATGTAAGAATAGCGTCCATTTTCAATTTGTAATTGATAAGTGGTGATAATAAATAAAATGTATACTTCGTATAGACCACTTAAGCATCCCCTTGAACAACAACCATTAATAATTCTAAGAATATAAAATAATTACAATCTAACAAAACAAACGACGTGCACATTCATTTATTTAATTTAAGAAAAAAACATTAATTTCTTTTTTGAAAGAAGAAGAGTTTATTCAATAACAACAAAAGGAGCTAACGTAAAAACGTAAGCTCCCAAGTAGAACAAACTCACAAAGTAAACAACAAAACATTCCCCATAGCGTTAAGCCGTTAACAATACGACACAGTCACACATAAAAAAACACGGTCTTCGAAAAGAAAAGCATCTCATATCGATATTGGACTCAAGCCAGCTTCTGCCATTTCCACTTACGATGATAACACTTCTCCACTTCAGTTAAATCTGCATTGCCTTCAACTTTTTCATGATTTCCCCTACCTCAGCCCTCCTCGTATCAAACTCTTCAATCTCAGCTTCATCATCTTGCTCCTCCGACCACATTATAACATTGCTCACGGCCTTCGCCATTTTCTCATACTCCTCGTTCCCAGCAACAGGACGAGTCCTCAATTCAGTCCTCACACCATAAGCTAACTTCTGAAGCTTATTCTTAGCCGAAGTCAACTTCCTCCTACGCTCATCTTCAGCCTTGTACCTTATAGCATCTTCAATCATCCTTTCTATATCCTCTTCGTTAAGCGTACGGCGATCATGCCCAATAGTTATTCCAGCCTCCCTTCCCGATTCAATATTTTTTGCCGAAACGGTTAAGATTCCATCGGCGTCGACATTGAAAGAGATTGGAATCTGAGGACCAGTGGATTCCGACTCCTTAACTATACCATTTAGCTCAAACTGTCCCAAGGAGTTGTTGTCACTTGCCATTGCCCTCTCACCTTCAAAGATCTTGACGAGGACAGAGGTTTGCTGAGTCGTAAGGGTGCTAAAAATCTTTTGCTTCTTGGTCGGAATCGGAGTGTTTCTTGGGACCACAACAACCATCACATCTCCTCTGGTGGATACTCCAAGGGATAGAGATGTGACGTCTATAAGTACAAGTTCTTGCACTACTCCACTCAGCATGGCAGCTTTGATTGCAGCACCATTAGCCACCGCCTCATCAGGATTGATGGAGTTGGTTAAAGTTTTATCTTCAAAGAAGTCCAGCAACATTTCTTGCACCTTTGGGATTCTAGTTGAACCACCAACTAAAACAATCTCATCAACGTCTTCTTTATCCATTTTGGCGTCCCTGAGGCATTGCTCCAACGGAATCATGCACTTCGTGAACAACTCGTCGTTCAAGTCCTCGAACTTGGCACGGGCGAGTTTCATATGAAAATCAATCCCGCCGTGGAGAGAATCAATGTCAATAGTCGCAAATGCCTGGAAAGAAAGATTTCTCTTCGCCCTTTCACATGCTCCTCGTAACCTTCTTATAGCTTTTCGATCACTCCTCAGGTCGACCTCGTGTTTCTCTTCGAATTCTTCAACCAAATGGTTGACAAGATTGGTATCAAAGTCTTCGCCACCCAGATGGGTGTCTCCAGCAGTGGCCTTCACCTGAAGGACACCATCTTCCATGACAAGAATGGTAACATCCAATGTACCCCCACCAAGATCAAAGATAAGGACATTCTTCTTCTCATTATCATCGCTCAGCTTCTTCTCAAGTCCATATGCTACCGCAGCAGCCGTGGGCTCGTTGATCATGGCTATGACATCGAGGCCAGCAATTTTAGCAGCATCCTTTGTGGCCTGTCGTTGCGTATTGTTGAAGTAAGCCGGAACAGTGACCACTGCTTTCGTGATGGGGCATCCCAGTTGAAGCTCAGCAATTTCTTTCATTTGTCCTAGCACCATTGAAGAGATCTCCTCTGCAGGAATTAGTTTCTCTTCATCCTTGTAGTTCACAACGATCAACGGTTTGTCTCCGACTCCCGCCACCACCTTGAACGGCCAGTTTTTGATGTCACGTTGCACCATATCATCGCTGAAACTTCTCCCAATCAACCTCTTGGCGTCTTCAAGAAAAACAGGAAAACATATCAAATTAATTTGTTAATGATTGCACAATCTCTGTTACGTTCGCGTTGGAACCTTTGGGAATAACCTTTAATTTAAAGTAATTATAAAATTAACTTTCGTATGGATGTTAATTTTTTCAACCGTCTTGACTTTTGACCACCTTTAAGATAATAAATAATCTATTTCAAATTTATGGTGATACTTAGATCATTATTAATGGCGCCCGATCACTTTTCGGGCGCCCGATTTTCTCTCTCAGTCACATCAGCTTCTCTCTCCGCCACATCAGCTCAAATCCTCAAACCAACTCCTAAATTTTCCTTAACTACACCCATAAACAACTCAAACGAACTACATTCTCTTCCATCCACGTCATTTGGGGATCAATTCTAGGTAAAACAAAAAAATATTATTTTAAAAAATAAATATAAACAAATAAAAAACATTTTTTCATAATTTTTTTTAAAATACTTTTTGAAAACCAAAAAAACCCAAAAACAATATTCAACAAATCCAGTGGCACGTCACCCATTGGATCAGGCGCTCGGAAACTGCCCTCCAATTAAGAGAGGGCATTTTGGATGCCCATTTTGGGCTCCCGAAAAAGAGCACCCGTTAAGGGTGCTCTTAGCCTACTTTACCATAAGATAAAATTTTATGTATAGATTTCAAAAAGCATCACAATCGATGGTATTGTCAATCTTATGTTGCATGTAAAAAGGATAAATATATTTACTCTTTACTCCAAATAAAACTACGTGTACGTGTTCAAAACAATGAAAAATTAGTTCCGTCAACTAATTGAGACTCTGTTGGAAGATCTTTAATTTTGGATATTTAAGATTAGAAATTGAATCTTAAAAATTAATATCATCGAGCAATTAGTCCCATTTTGCTATATATGAGAAGTATGCAACAGTCTACAAGAAAGTTGAATGATCGATCATTATCTAAATTCTTGGATTTTGTAGATGTTGTGGACCAATCAAACTTTCATATTAATCCCATTTTTGTGATTTAAAAGATGGATGAAATTAGTGTAGATTAAATGAAAATAAGAAAATGAAACTAACTCTATTTACTTACTATACGTACACACTGTGATCTTCGCGGAGAACAGTCGTGAAGTGGGGAACTACTAGCACATTACAATTGTTTGTATGTGCTCGAAAATGGGAATTATTCGTTTTTTACGATTTTTTTTCCAACCAAGAGAACAAGAGAAAACAGGGAAATAGAAATAAAGTATAAGCGGTTGTGAAGACCACGATAACAAAAACTCACAAACGAAGTATGTCTTTAGTCAAGAGAGTAAAACTTAGGCTTTAGATTCACTTAAATCGGTATTTTCATGAAAGTCTTATTCGATATCGGCTTAAAATTGAAGGAGCTGACACGGAAACCGAGTAAAAAATAATTAAGCCCACCCAACTTAATTATTAAAAACTCGTTACGGTGAACATACATACATATATATATAACATAAAGCTTATTTATACATTTATTATTAGATTTCAGTCAAGCTCGATAAAAATAATAATGGGTAATTGTAGTGTACTTTTCTTAACTATCGTCGAGTAACACTTTAACCCCATAAATTTTAAATCGTCATACTTACACCTGCTAAACTTTTATTTTTGTAACAATTAGACCCTTCTTCATTAAAAAAATACTATATTTCAACATATTCAACATTTTTTGTCAATTGTTTTCATGTTATTTGGCAAATATACTTATAATATATCATACAATAAAGTTTGAATCAAAACAGAGATCAGATGTTGCTCCAATTTGAAAGTGATTTGTTTAAATTCAGACCTAAATTCGAACCAAATTAATTCGACATCTGATTAAAACTGTAATAAGCCCGCTCAGCTTATCAAAAACTCGCTATGTTGAAGAAAAAAAATCACACACACACATATATCACAATATAAAGCTAATTTATACATTTATTATTATATTTCAGTTAGGCTCGATAAAAATAATAATGGGTAATTATAGTTTACTTTCCTTAACTATTGTCGAGTAACAATTTAACCCCTTAAATTTTAAATCATCATACTTACACCTCCTAAATTTTTATTTTTGTAACACTTAGTCCTCTTCTTCATTAGAAAAATATTATTTTCAACATATTCACCATTTTTTGTCAAATTGTTACCTGTTGTTTGGAAAATATATACTTACAATATATCTTATGGTAAAGTTTGAATCAAAACAGAAGTAAGATGTTGCTCGAATTTGAAAGTGATTTGTTTAAATTCAGACTCAAATTCGAAGCAAATTAATTCGACATCCGATTAAAAACTGTAATAAGCCTGCTTAGCTTATTAAAATCTCGCTATGTTGAACACACACATATAATAGAAAGCTCATATATACACTTATATTAAGGTATGATGACGTTAATTTCTAAAAAACGTGTCAAAACTAATGTATATATTTCATGTCATGCATCCACATATCTTGGTTGAAATTGTTGCAAAATATCTAGTTTTTATTATTCAGCAAATTGGTATGTGATACCATTGTTCAAAGTTCTATTCAAATTTTAGCAAATCGAACCCAAATCCAAATTAAAGCTCGTGAAACATAACAAATTGAACTTGAATATGTGTAAGCTCTATTCAGGTCCGGCTTATTTACACGGTACACCCGAGCCTAACCGGAAAAATGACTTGGGATCTTTGACTTTGGATGAGCAAACACCTCAATCCGATAAATAAGTTCCTCCACCAAAATGAAAAGCCAAACATTATTCCATTAAAAATATATATATTAAAACAAGATAAAAAATATTAAAAACATTTGGAAAATATAAAAAATAAATAAGTTCAAAGTAGAGAAGCTGGTGATTAAAATAAAATGAATGCAACAAAATAAAATTGTGCCAAAACCCGATCCTAAAATGACTTGTGTTGTCAAGATTAGGTGCATCTACCACTGCATCAAAAGTTACCACTTCGTGAAAATGATTTCTTATTTCCTTTTACACCAATCAAGCTGGTCAGCCATGGATTTGTATATCTAGAATCCCACCCTCTTTTTTTTTATTACGTTGCGTTTGGGTGAATCCAGAAGTCAGTTTCTTAGAATGTGAATCCAGAAGAGTTGTTTGGATGTGCAAAAGATTTCTCGTAGTGGGTAATATTTTGTCAAAGGAGATTCCTAAATTACCCCCAAACTTTGATTAAAAATTCATTATAAATTCGTTATAAATGTTTTCTTCATTTTTGCTGAAAATATATTTTTTATTTGTTTAGATTTTTTAAAAAAAAATCATTTTTTTAACCCATGATTGATCTCCAAATGGAAGGGGGAGGGGGAGGGGGGTAAATTAGTCCAAACAAAATCAGAATTCCTAAGGAGCCGAAAAACTTCTCCACCAGAGGACTTCTTTGTCCAAGGCAAATCCTTGCCTCGGGTTCCACACTAGGAGTTGGGCTCCCTGGGTCTGAATAGGCGTTTGGATCACCAGCAACACTGTGCTGGCTCCTTACATGTGGAGACCTGCGATCCAAATGGGGTTTCTTCTTTATTTTACGTGGGATTATCCAAATGGATAATCCCACGTAAAATAAAAAACATTCTCAAACGCAGACATTTATTTGCATGACATTTCAGAAAAATGTATGTTTTTCGTAGGAAAAAAAATATACATGCATATGGTGGATTTAGATAAGATGACGAAGAAACATGTACCAAAGACTGTGTTCCATGCGTTGATGGCGACTTGGTTAAAAGCAACATCACCTACAAGCCTCTCGCTCTCGGTGAAGGCCACATACGACGGAGTGATCCGGTTTCCCTGACGGTTGACTATGATCTCCACGCTTCCCCGGCGATACACAGCCACACATGAGTATGTTGTCCCCAAGTCAATTCCAATAGCTGGGGATTCGTCTCCACTTGAGGCCATTTGTGGGGAATAGAACTTAGGAATTAAAGGAATCAAATGGACGAAATCCTCGACACAAGGGTTTGTTATATTTCTTTACACTTGAGGTTGAGGTTCCATATATATAAGTTCCGGAAGACAGGAAGGCTTTTCATGTCACCCATGGCCCTACCACATGACTACCGATCCATAAGAGTTGTTTACCAAAAGTACTCAGGGGACATTTGGATTAGCTTTTAAAAGCTGATTCTTTCTTCGTGTGAAGATGATTCTTCGTATAATGTGTTCGGTCCATTTGATTTTCTCATTTGTTAGATGACTTACCTATGCTTTAGATGGTAAAAACTTCAATGAGTGAAATAATCCAATAAAGCAGATAACCCTTGTTATTTGCAACAGAATGTAAATGTGTAGGTTAAAATTTGAATGTTATTTTGTATTTTGAAGCTTATTATAAATTTTTGGTATTTATAGTGGTTAACATATTAAGAGTAATATTGTTGTTTTTACCTAATTGAAGTAATGTACTTGAAACTTACAAAATAACATTTAAAAAATAATGTCCAATTAATTTTTGATTTACACTATTGGCAATTTTGTAAGCTTTGTTTAGTAAATAAAACAACCAATAAGGATAATATAGTAATATGATATCAAGAATAGATAAAGAATCTGGAGAAGCGGTAAAGAAATAGATTCTGGGAGAGGAAAGAGATGTGAGAGTATGAATCAAGGGAGTAAAATCGATTATGGAAAATCAACTTTTGTAAAATGTGTTTGGATGAGAAAATTTGATTCCTTTATGACATATTATCTAAATCAACTTCAAGAAGCTAATCCAAACATTCTCTCAGAAGTATGCTTCCAATATATGGATCTTGAGTGTAAAGAAGTTTCAAAGTTTAATGTAGCTTGTGGTGGTATTACAAAATCCGAATTGATTATTTTCTAGAGATATGTTAAGAAAATGAAAAGGTACTCAAATTCCTTTTTTTTAAGAAAGAAAAACAATAAATTATTGAACCGTCATCGACAGAATTTCTTACTAAAACGATCTAGAGGGTGGCGGTCAACCTGGACTCGATTGGCGGGTTGGATATCAGATTTGTGGGGTTTATCGGTTGCCATTTTACATTTAACATATAGGGTGTGTTTAGTTTATTGGTAAAAATTAAGAGGATAAAATTTTGAGAGTAATTATTAGGAAAGTATTTTTTAAGGGGTAATAATAATTTCCCTATGTTTGTTATAGGAAATGAAAATTTCATAGAGTAATAATCTCAAAAGTTCAAAAATCTCAATCCGACCCAACCAAATTTGTAAAAAGCCTGTAAATTTTTATTTTTAGTGGTCCTATAATATATATATATATATATATATATATATATATATATATATCTGTAAAATATATGTATTAAAAGTGAAAAAAATAAGAAAAAAAAAATCTCATAATTTCTAGGGGAAGGGGAAATAAATTATCCCATATGGGAGTAATAACTACCCTCCCCTATTCCCCTTACGAAAAAATATTTTCTTAAATTTTTACTCCTTTTTACCCTAATCCAAATATACCCTAAAGGACAAAAATTGAATCGACTTCCTTATTGTTTAAACAACAATTAATGAAGCAATGTTGTAATGTTATTCAACTTCAAGGTCTTTACATGTATAGTCAATACGATAAAATAAAATATATATGCTAGAGTCTCGTATGAATGACAAATGTCTGTACATGTCTGATCTCGTATGCATGATGTAGAAATTGTGATTATTTGTTGTATCATACTTAATTTGTGATTACAAATACATGTGATTATATAGTAGATTAGTAATCTAGCCGTTTGAAATGACAACGGGAAACATTTATGATCTTTGGTTGATGAGATGCAATAAGTTGTATGGTAGAGTTCCGAGAGGTGGTATTGATGATGAATTAAGTCTGAGCCTCGAGTTCTTCAACACTCCCCCTCAAGTTGAGTCCGGAAGAGATTGAAGGAACCCAACTTGTGAAGAATGGTATCAAATTGTTTTTGATCCAAGGGTTTGGTGAAGATATCTGCGAGTTGGTTTTTGCTTGTGACGAAGGGGACATCGATTTCTTTAGTCTGAATTTTTTCTCTGATGAAGTGACAGTCAACTTCTATGTGCTTTGTTCGTTCGTGAAACACAGGATTGGTGGCAATGTGACGAGCAGCCTGATTGTCGCAGAACATGTGCATAGGTTCATGATATGGAACCATCATTTCTTTGAGGAGTTGTTTGAGCCAAATCAGCTCACTGGTGGTGGATGCCATGGCACGATATTCTGCTTCAGCGCTTGATCTAGCCACAACGTTTTGTTTCTTGCTTCTCCAAGTGACGAGGTTTCCTCCAACGAAGGTGCAGAACGCAGTGGTAGATTTACGATCGTAACTACCCGCCCAATCTGCATCAGAGTAACCAATGATTGAGTTAGATTGGTTTTGTTTCATCCATATGCCTTGTCCTGGAGTTTTCTTTAAATACCTGAGTATTCTATCAAAGATGTCTAGATGGTGGGTGTGTGGTGCATGCATGAATTGACTTACTGTACTAACTGCATAAGTTATGTCAGGTCTAGTGACGGTTAGATAGATGAGTTTCCCTACTAATCGTTGAAATTGACTTATATCGCTTAATGGTTCCCCATCAGTGGGACCAACTTTTCGGTTGGTCTCGATAGGTGTGTTGGCCGGTTTGGATCCTAATTTTCCTGTTTCTTTAAGTAGATCAAGAGCATACTTTCGTTGAGATAAAAATAGGCCCTTTTTTGAGTAAGCAATTTCAATGCCCAAAAAATATTTCATGAATCCTAGATCCTTGATGTCAAATTTGTTTTTTAGATATGACTTAACCCTATTAATTTCTTTGTCATTATTTTCGGTGATTATAATGTCGTCTACATAAACTAAGACAATTATGGTAATATTGTGATCATGTTTGATGAACATAGAAGCATCGGCAGAACATTTTGAGAAACCAAATTGACTAAGAGATAGACTGAGTTTTGCATACCAGGCTCGGGGTGATTGCTTTAATCCGTAGATTGATTTGTGAAGTTTGCAAACCTGAGTGGTGTTATAACCTGGAGGAGGAGTCATGTAGACATCTTCTTCTAAGGCTCCTTGTAAGAAGGCATTTCAGACGTCCATCTGGAAGAGATTCCATCCATAGTTGACTGCTATAGATAGGAGAACACGGACAGTATTTATTTTTGCAACAGGGGCAAAAGTTTCTTGGTAATCGATGCCATATGTTTGAGTGTATCCTTTGGCTACTAATCTAGCTTTATATCGCTCTATTGATCCGTTGCTATTATATTTGATTTTATAAATCCATTTACAGCCTACGGGTTTGGTTTCGGGTTTTGGGCTGACCATGGTCCAAGTTTGATTTTTTTCTAAGGCTTCTAGTTCTTCTTTCATTGCTCTCGTCCAATTAGGGTTGCTAAGGGCTTCTTGGTAGGAGGTTGGCTCTTTAGCCTGTTCAAGGGATTCTAGGAATGTTCGGTGGGAATTTGCTATGGCTTTGTAGGAGACGTAGTTTTGAATTGGGTATGTAACATTATAAGTGACAAAGTCTTGAAGGTGAGATGGGGGACGCGTTGGTCTTGTAGATCTTCTTGTGGGGGGCTACTTCGTGAGCTGGTTCTGTGTGGTGCTCTTCTTGTCCCTCCGGAGTGTTGTTTTCTCCCCCTCCTTGAGGACCGTTTTCTCCCCCTCCTTGAGGAATAGGATTGCCTTCAAGGAGAGAGAACTCGTTTGGATGTAAGTCGACGGATGGAAGTGAGCCAGTTGACCCTGCAGTAGTGGTAGTCATAGATTCGAAGTATGATTCTTTTTCAGAGAATGAAACGTCCCTGGAAATGTAGAGTTTGCAATTCGTAGGTTCATAGCATTTGTATCCTTTTTTGTGACTAGAGTACCAAAAAAAAAACAGTTTTGACTGAGTGAGAGTCAAATTTATCTATCCGTCTTTTATGAACGTAACACACACAACCAAAAACTTTGAGGTGATCAACGCCCATCTCCCTATTATTTAGAATACCCAAGGGTTGTTTGTGGTCTAGAATGGGGCTAGGTAGACGGTTGATAAGATAAACAGCGGTTAAGATGGCTTCAGACCAAAAAATTGTGGGAACTTTGGTCTGAAAGAGCAGGGATCTGGTGACATCTAGAAGATGTCGGTTTTTCCTTTCAGAGACACCGTTCTGTTCTGGGGTATTAATACAGGTGGTTTGGTGATGAATACCTCTTTCTTTTAAGAAGGTTTGAAACAGGGAGCTAGTGTATTCAGCGCCGTTATCTGACCTAAAAGTCTTAATTTTTGTGTCATACATGTTTTCCACAAAAACAACATATTCTCAAAAAATAGAGAAAACTTCAGATTTGGATTTAAGCAGATATAACCAAGTAGTGCGAGAAAAATCATCAATAAAAGTGATAAAGTATTTAAAACCGTTATATGACTCTATGGGAGCTGGTCCCCAAATGTCAGAATGGACCAGTTCCAATGGTTTCCTAGTCTTAGTGGTGGAAGAATAAAAAGGTAATCTAGTTTGTTTTGCAAGGCGACAAGTCTCACAACATAATTCCATGTTTGGTATGATGCTAGGAAATAATTTTTTCAAAACAGGAAAAGACGGATGTCCCAAACGTTTATGTAGAAGGTCGGGTGTATAACGGGATGCGTTATTTGCATGGAAAGTATAGTCCGTTTTTTCTAGTATGTAAAGGCCATTGACGAGAGTGCCTCTACCAATCATCTTCCCTGATATACGATCCTGAAACAACACATCAGAAGGTGAGAAAATAGCATTACAATTAAAGTTTTTCGTTATCCTTGCAATAGATAGAAGGTTAGATGTAAACTCGGGAACATATAATATATTTTCGGATGTGTTATTTAGGATTGTAGATTGTCCTAGACCTCCAATTTTTACTCGGTTTCCATTTGCTACAGTAACGAACTTGTTTATGTTTGGGTTATTTTGAATATTGCATATAAGCTCCTTGTTTCCGGTCATATGATCAGTTGCACCAGTGTCTAAAATCCATGAATTAGAGGTAAAAGTATGGTTGCAAGAGATGTGAGTTGAAATAATACCTGACCCATTACCTTGCGGCGTCTGATTCTGACCGGATTTATTTAGTAGACAGTTGAGTTGGGCCAGCACATGACCCAATTCTGGGTGCATAGATTCAGGCCCAAGGTTGTTTGAGGAGTGAGGCCCATGATGTGCTGGACTGGGCCCGTGACTAGCAGACCAGAGCCCACCTCTGTCTCGCGGATCAAGACCCGACCCGAACACTGAGTCCGATTTGTTGGTAAGCGGAGGATCCGCGAAATCAGAGGATAAATATCCTCGACTCCCGGATCCAGACCCGGATGTCCATTTTGTTTTGTCGCCTCCGTTGTTAGGGTTTTGCGGGGTGACGTTTGGTCTGCCGCCGGGGTTAGGGTTTCCTCTGCTGTCGCCCCCTCTTTCTCCGGTTCCATCCTTTGGTGGTCGGAGGTGCGGGTAGAGGAACCAGCACCGGTCGCGACTGTGTCCCTTTTTCTTGCAGTTGTCACAGTGCTCGTCTTTGTGTTTTCCGAAGTGTCCTTTTCCTTTCTGGTTTTGATGTTGTACTGTGACGAAAGCTTGGTTTTCTCTGTTGTTTTCTTTGGTGTTTTGTGGCATAGCATGTCTCCGAGATTCCTCTCGTTGAATCATTGCGATGATCTGAGTGAGGGGCGGAAGCTCCGATGATAGTAAGATCTGAGATTTTAGGGGCTCGTAGCTAGGATCGAGACCTACCAGGAACTGGTAGACTCGGTTCTGCTCGTCCCTTTCTTTGATGATTTTAGGGTCGTTGCTCGGTGGTTCATACACACCGAGCTCGTCCCATCGGCTTTTAAGAGTACCGAGATACTCGGTAACCGATCTGGACCCTTGTTTGGTTTGCGCAAGTTCTTGTTTAATTTTGAAAATGTGAGCGAAGTTCTGTTGCTTACCATACAGAGTGTGGATGGAGTCCCACAGCTCTTTGGCCGAGTCGGAGTAGAGGAATAGCTCCGCGATCTGAGGTTGAATGGAGTTCAATACCCAGGTCATCACCAGATGATCGGAGGTTTGCCATTCCTCAAATTTTTCGTTGTCGGTGTCTGGTTTTGGTGTGCGACCCGAGATATGGCCAAGTTTCCCTTTGCCGCTGAGTGATAACGAGACCGACCGAGCCCAGGGCAGATAATTTGCCCTGGTGAGGAGTTGGGTGGTGAGTCGTTGTGGCGTGGATCCTTCTGAAGTCATGGCGAGTTTTTTCTGAGGTTAGAAACCCGATGATATATTTTTTTTTGGATTTGGATGATTCTGATGGGAACAAAACACAGGGTCTGAGGTCAGATGACCGGTGATGGGTTTTTTTGGATTTTTGTATGAGGGAAGCTTGGTTTTGGGTTTTCTTTTTTGTGGAAGGAGTCTATGAGGAAAGGAGGAAGACAGAGGAGGTGAACGGAAGTTCGCCTCCGATGATGATCCTCCTAGATCTGAGATCGTTGCTCTGATACCATGTAGAAATTGTGATTATTTGTTGTATCATACTTAATTTGTGATTACAAATACATGTGATTATATAGTAGATTAGTAATCTAGCCGTTTGAAATGGCAACAGGAAACATTTATGATCTTTGGTTGATGAGATGCAATAAGTTGGATGGTAGAGTTCCGAGAGGTGATATTGATGATGAATTAAGTCTGAGCCTCGAGTTCCTCAACACATGACAAATATCTGTACATGTCTGATCATGGTTGACAGTGTGACAAAATACTTAATTTAGATTGATAATTGAGTTAAAGAACTCAAATTAAATCCTTCAAAATTTAACTCCAAGTTCAGACAAAAAGATGAAAAAATAATTGATAAAATTTTGTTTTCCATAAATGATTTTTTACACAATAATAAGTTATATGTCAATAATTAATAATACTTTTAGAGAGTTTCTTACGCTCATTTAAACCACTGCTTGCTCAATCTGCACAAAAGATGGGAATTAATGTAAATATTTAATGTTGATTTTACAAGTTATGTTTTTGCATCAAAATAGAATTTATTTATTTATTTATTTTTAGATTAATGAAAAACATATAAAACATGTTTAAGAAATTTGAATTGTATTACCCATCATTTAAGCAACAATGAGGAAATCTTTTATAGTTATTCAACTTTAAAGTTTTTAGGTGTGTAGTGAATATAATACGAAGTAAACTGTATGTACGTACTTGAATCTCGAATAACGGCTTGATCGTGCTTGACAATAGGACAAATACTTAATCAGGAAATTCGAATCAAATCCTTAAAATAGTCTAATTTCTCTAAGTTAAAGAAAGAAAGAAAATATTTCATATAATTCATTTACCATAGAAAAAAATCTAAAATAATAATGTGTTTTCTGTTAAAAATTAAAAATACTTTCAAATATTTCTTTACATCTCGCTAAATTCACCATTTGGTTAATGGAAACAAAAGATATAAATGTCGTATTTAAAGTTGATATATGTACTGGTGGTGTTACATCAAAAACATAAGTTATTTATTTTAATTAAGATTGATGAAAGAGATGTAAAAGATATAAACAAAAAAACATGCTGATAAATTTGAATAGACAACAACGACGTCAATCTTTTGATGTCTTTGAACTTCAAAATCTTTAGAAAACAAACTATATGTCCTACAATCATGAATAAATATTTCATCGTGCTTACCACTATCACAATTTCTTAATTCGGATTAATAATTGAGTTGACAAATTGGAATCAAATCAAATCTTTGAAAAAAAACATTAGATAAAAAATTTATTTATTTTAATTGAAGTTGACGAATGTGATACGTAAAGTATGACTAGAATACATTCTAATAAATTGGAATTTATTCAACTATTAGCTAAGGGTTAATTGCATTTTCTCTCTTGTCATTTTACTCATTGATATTTTGCAATCCCATCCTTTAAAATGTTACAGTTTGCCCTCCCTCTCGTTTTGGTTAAGGTGGTAAATGAGGCAGGTTTAACCAGTGCCCCATACCAAAAAGTAATTTATTAGAATGTATGCTACTTACCTTAACTTAGAGAATTTGAACTTTTAAAGAATTTAGTTCGAATTCTTTAACTCAATTATACATATGAATTATGTATATGTCATAATGTCAACCGTCAAGCATGATCAAACATTTATACGAGATACTAGAACATATAGTTTGCTTTATCATATTGACTATACATGTCAAGACTTTGAAGTTGAATAACATTACTAGATTGACCTCATTGTTCTATATTTTTTATATCTCTTCCATCAATCTCAACAAGAGCAAATAATTTTGTTTCGATGCAACAAGTTCACTAACCATATACTTTTGAATATCGACCTTGCTATCTTTAATTTTGTGTGCATAGACAAAGCCGATGATAATGAAATGTAACAAAGTAATTAATAGTACTTTTTGTTTTAACATAAAACTCATTATCCGTCTATAAGTTTTCGAGGGTAATCAACATTTTATTAAATTTTTGTGTCTACCCTTTTAACTTAGAGAAACTTGTACTTTTTCAAAAATTAGATTCCAGTTATTTCACTTAATTATCAAAGTATTAAGTAATTGTATAGTATTGAACTGTAACATCCTGAAACAACCGAAAAATTTAAAATTTTAAACAAATGATCACCAATATCAAAACCGTCAAGAGTGGGGACATTACTCAAACAAATACCCAAATATACGGTGCACCATTACACAAGAGTTTTCAAAAGGTATGATTACATCCAAGTACGCGATATATAAAATACAAGTAATCATACAATCTAGGAAACAACTGCAATGAGGATTCAATCCCAAAATGCCATTGTCCTCGGTCGCCACCCGCTAGAACCTACCGCGATCCTGTCCTGAAATGCAAACATAATAACAATGCCTGAGTTTCCATAAGGAAATCCCGTATACCAAGTCCACCAATATGCATGTGGAACTACAGTACTATGAACCTATCATACTAGTGATCATGACATACAAAAATGCAAACATAAAGCTTCTCTCTTCAGGGTACCAAAGGACGTCCGTCCTTCCAACAACAATAACGTGTTTCCCAGGAAAACTTACTGCAGACACACGTAGTCTTACGAAAAGTACTCGACACCCCCCCACTCGCAACTAAACTAATCATGAGGGTTCGGTGAGGATCGTGCGTACTTACGCGTGAACATAGATACAGATCTAATCTCTAGGCGCTCACACAAGTTCTATTCCTGGTAATGCTCACACAAGCTGTACTCGTGGAAATGCTCACACAAGCTGTCATCAGGGGTCGCTCACACAACCTGTACTACCCTAGGGGTCGTTCACACAAGCTGTACTACCCACTCTGCCGGCCAATGCCCGGGCAGGCCTCCCGCTCCATAAGCCGAGTACCATGCAATGCATCAGGGTCCATAATCCCACAAACTACAAAATGATGCTAACTCATTTCTCTGACGAGCAGACACCAACTCCGCCGCTATAAAAGCAGGGCAGCGGTCTCTGTCGCCGTCCAGGCCGATAGTCACTTCACCCAATGGAATTACGTGACCACTCAAAGCATTGGAATCCGTGATCCCACAAGCTACTACATAGGGTGGGTCAATGCAAATGAAATGAGTGCCACAAGCACGAACATCAAGTAATCACTCTTTTTCACCTAGCGGTCCCAAGGCAGGCACGATACCGCACCCATTGTCACCTCTGGGCACATGCACGAAGCAAGGACATGGGTTTCCGTGGGCAAAGTTGACACTCAACAAGGGCAGGAACCAATGGTGACACTTGCAACCAAATCTAGCAGTTCTGCCAAGCAATCCGTCTACAAACTCTGTCCAGAACTCCATTCAAAAAGTCTGTCCAAAACTCGTCCAGAAACCTTGTCCAGAAAGTCTGTCCAGAATTTGTCTAGAAATCTGTCCAGAAAATCTATCAAGAACACGTCCAGAAACTCTGTCCAGAACTCGTCTAGAAGGTCTGTCAAGAACACGTCCAATAATCCACGTCCACGCAGTCCAGCGTACATGAAGTCCAGCAGTCCACTTTCAACAATCTAGCCGTCACTACTACAAAAAAGGGAATACACGTCGGATGTACGGGGGTATATACGTCGGATATAAGCACTCCCAGATCCGACGTCTATGTGTGCGTCGTCTATACATAGACGTCGGACATGATATATCCGACGTCTATTCCTAAAGAATAGACGTCGGTTGTATGTAGAAGCCGACGTCTATACTTAAAGACTAGACGTCGGCCTTTATTTTTGACCGACGTCTATTCTTTAAGTATAGACGTCGGTGAAATAACAGCCGACGTCTATTCCTAAAGAATAGACATCAGATTATACATAAAGCCGACGTCTATTACTTTCTTCAGAGGAATAAACGTCGACCAATACAAACATCCGACGTCTATTCCTAAACCTGGAAAAATAAAATAAATAGCATCCTGCAAACTTGTATTTAGTCATCGTATTCGTGTACATACAACTTGCACCAAATTCGTTCACATATGCTGACACTTTCATCCACATGTACATATAAGCACAAACACACAAGCATACATGCACAAACACAAACATACAACCATAAATGCACAAACACAAACATACAAGCATACACAATTGACATTCAACACACTTGCAATTAATTCATAAACAAGCACATCGGTCGCGAGTTTCATCGAGCTCCTGTTGCGAGAAAGGATCACTACTTTTTGGGAAGACCTATCAAAAAAATACAAGTGTGTTGAATGTTAATAACTAAATATTGAAACTACAACTATACAATTGAATAATGATTTACATTACCTCGGATAGGCATACGTCTTGAGTTGCCAATTCGAGGATTTCCTCCATGTATCTCATCACATAGTAACCACATTCCGTATTTCCAACCTACTTCCGGTACTACAAACATAGAAATTTGCTAAATTTATGTTCCTACTTAATTAACAAAAAATAGAGAGAACGTACTCTCATTCCATGCCATGTTATTCCTGCTTTTGTGGTTGTTCTTCTGCCACCTAAAGCTCTGTAAACCTTAACTGCTCTGAGTAGCACAAGTTAAAATTTCATTCAATAATACTAATAAAAATCCACGAATTACTTTTCCCACGACTAAAACGAACTTACAAATTTAGAAGTTTCTTTATTGAGTCTCTTGGTTTATTCGACCCCAACAGATCAAAGCAATATGCCAAATTAGTCGTGGGGCATACAACGACAAGCATCCAATGAGCCCTGTTATATATATAATTAGAAGCTTATTACAAAATAAAATTTCACTTTGAATTACAAAGTTTACCTCTCACGATAAGGGAGCAGATAATATCTTTTGTCTTCTTCTTTAAAGAATGTCCCAAGCTGACCCGATTTATCGTCATTCCCGTATATATATGTAGATGGACTGATAAATCCAAATACTTGATCGTTGGGAAAGACTGACCTTCTGGCGTCATAAAAATGTCTACAAGTATAAAATTATACTTTATTACAGTTTCGATAAAATTATTCAATACCTTTCATTGTATATAAAAACACTTACTTTACTTGCACGTCGATAATCATGATACACAACGAATCCATCGCCAAGAACTGCATGATATCCTCTTTGGTGACGTACAAAGCGGGAGGCAACCCTTTATCCCCCTCCAACTCCCAGGTACTTAAGGATTGTGCTTCCCTACCTACCATACATTGATACAACATTTTGCACCTACTTGGAAGCGAATTAATATTGATCGGAGATTGGTTGTTTGACCCTTTGCTCCGGGGGCTTGACACATTACAGATATATATACAACCATTAAAATACAATTGTTAACAAATTTTAAGTTTAAAGTCTTTCAAAGTTAAACTATACCTCATGTTTGTCGTTTAGCTCTACTAAATAACTAGGCAACCGCACGAACCCACCGATAGCATCGCCGAAAGTAACAATCTCTTCTTCCGAAAATGGCACAAAAGCACCAGCATCTAAGCAACTCTCAACTGCAACCTTCACTTCTCCCTCTCCTACCTCTATGAAGTGGTGTCTGGAGATGTTATAAACTTTCTCGTGTCCCACCAATCTTCGATCAGGGTCTTCGACACATAAAGCACATGTAGATCCATCTGCGAACTTTCCAAACAAGGGACCGCCGACGAGGGCCATTTCTCGAGAATGAGACACGAAATCTTATTGTCGATCGGGGTGGAACACTGGCGGCACTGGAGGATTAGTCTCCGAGGAAGAACCGGTCTTACGACGGGTAGGAGAAGTAGGCAAATCACGATCCAATCTCTCCAAAACAAGTTGCAATGTATTCTTCAAATCTGTGATCTCTTGCTGGCATTTGGTATGCCCAATCGACATAGTAGACCGTTGAGTCTTTCCAAAATATTGTTGAAGTCCAACTCTACTCCCAACCCGCACACGACCGGGGTGTTCGTCTTTTCCCAAGGCCTCACGTAGAATATCATTCTGACCATCGGAAGAAAATTCTCCTTGAGATTCTCTCAACTTCAGAGAGTCCTAAGTTTAAAACAATATTTACTAACAATTGAAAAATATAAAATTAATGATTCTGAATTAATAACATATATATAAGTGATGCAACTTACTATCTTCGAGCCGATCGCTTGCGACTCGTTTGTGACGTACTCCCCTCCAGGGTTTACTCTCGCTCTCTTCCAAGAATCACAACGATCTACGGGAGAAGGAGGAGATAAGTTACTTGCTTGCACCTCACTCATACCGGAGTCAATTGCCTCTTGTTTCTTCAGAGCAATTTTTTCAGCCATCATTTGTGCTTCTAACTTTTGATACCCCGCTCGAGACATACGATGTGTAAACTTGTTAGAAGATCTAATCTTTTGGTTTTTGGCTCGGATGGCCTAAAATAAAGTCTATTAGATTGTCACTAAAAACAATAACTAAAAAGTTTGTTTTGAAACTCAATTACTATATTCTAAATTAAACTCAGTTACCTCAAACTCCGGGCTATCTCTGGATTTTCTGAATAGCTCCCATTGATTCAGAGTGATAAAGTTATAGACATCGCATGGATTTCTATCGTGGTAGTCTCCGAATATGTACTTGTTCATTAAATTTGTTTTGAAATCCCTCCAACGAACTGACATGTATGTCATCCACTTTTTCTTCAATTTGTCAGTGGATTGGAATTCAAAAGATTCCTACAACACGTTAACTTTATATATATCAAAATTTCGACTAACACTATAGAAATCTATAATGGAATCATTACCTGCACGTTATCCCATATTGTGTCCTTCAACTTCTCATCTACATCGGCCCAACTCGAGAAACAAATGTCAACATTGGCCCTCACTAAGCTACCCAGAAAACTTTTCCAATTATCAGACAGCATGCCTATCGGCTCAAGACGGTCATCAAACTGGATTGGAACTCTACCATCTCTATTTCTTCTCCCCACGAATTCTTTCATGAGACAAGGACCTCGTGAACTGTATGTCTTCGAGCCTTCAGACTCTGTGGGAGTGAGTTTCTTTTTCGGAGCCATGAAACTATAAAAGATAAACTCAATGCATTAAATAAGGTCAAGACATTAAATGTCTATTACAATGTGTTACAACAGAAAATTTGCACCTTCACTGTTTTTTTTCCTTAATGGATTTTCAATCCATATACCTTCACCCTAGTCATCTCTAAACATACAAGTCTCAACATTTATTTCTTCATCTACTTAGTTCAACTCAGGTGCTTGCTTAGAGAAAGGTGGTGTCTCTTCATACTCGATCAGACTATCATCTGATACAATTTTTTTCTTCTCATGGATCAGCCACATATATGTTGGATTTCGTGCCCTATTATATGTATATATTTTTCGAAATTTTATAAACATACAGGATCAAAACATTCATATTTTCTTCGATTTTCATATAGACATGCATTTCTTTGTCCTAATTATTTAACATGCATTAGAACAAACAAACAATTGCAAAGAGAATCATACCTAGAGGTTCTCTAAAACCTCTTGAAGATCCGGAGTCGCGTTGCCGTTCGAATCGCCCGGTGGATTGCATCCGAGTGTTCACCAAACTCTAAACAAGGTTGGAGAGAAAGGAGCTAGCCAATCAATCTCCAAACGGGTTTAGAATCTAGCTAATAACCCCCTTTTTCTTTCCTGAGATTTTACTCTCCAAAAACTCAAATTAACTAAGGAATTGCGGATAGATTAATTGGGGTGGTTAGAGAGAGAGAGAGAATTTTGCATACACTTATTTTTAATGAAGGAAATTAGGCCTATTTATAGGCTCCTTTAATTTCCACATCATGGGCCATGCATTGACCCATTCTTCCATGTTTTTCTCTCTTAAGACCAATTCCCAATATTAAATTTATTAATCCACATCCAAATATAATCATAATTGACCAAGTCAAAACCATGATCAATAATTCCTTAATTAATTTGCATTTATCGAATTTTGGATTAATTCCCAACAAAATTCGTTTTTTTTTGTTTTAGGAAATTTAATTAATTTGCCTTTATCGAATTTTGGTTTAATTCCCAACAAAATTCGTATTTGGGGTTTTAGCAAATTTAATTAACTAATTTGCCTTATCGAATTTTGGATTAATTCCCAACAAAATTCGATCTTTGGGGTTATAGCTAATTTATATATCCTATGCAATATATCATCATATGTAATATCAAACAATCACACCCCATGATATATTTACATCTCATATATAAATTCATGATTCTAAATATGTCATTTTCATGACATAATGATTTTATTCATTCACCACATGTATACAAAACTCGATATATCATATGAACATAAAATCACCTTCTTGTTTCCCAGTTTTATGGTGTGACCTATGGGAGGATCTAAGCTAAATTGGCAGTGATATTAATAGCTTAACATCACAAACTATAAGCGGTATCTAGCTACACATTATAGTTCCCAATTAGCTAGATGTCTTAATTCAGCTCGAACCAAAACCCGATCCAATTAGTGATGGAGTGCACCACTTGTGTCCGTCCCTTGCCTCATGATATTAAGAATACACACAAAGTAGTATTGTGTCACCTTTGTATTAGTATTCATTTCTTGATCTTTTTAAGCTAGTTATAAATATGTGACTTAACTCAAATCACATTGTGCACATTATAACTTTGCTTTATCAAGGGGCCCACTAATATCATCACTCAATTAAGAGGGGGCAATGATAGTCTTTTGACTAACTATCTTCTCCAACAAAAGTTGTACTTAACCAACCAATGCCTTTACACTACACGTATCGATAGTTCAAGACACTGATCTAATTAAGTATTCCTTAAGTGATTAGATATAAGTCTCATATCAAAGGACCAAAGACACAGTAAAATATTAATGACACAGAAACACATTCCTATAATATTTTACTTGTTAGGTCAATTCGGTATACAAAAGTACTATTTTCCTCTTTTGTGTACCCGTGTTGTCACTCACTTGTAGAGCTACAATGATCTATGACCAACACGACAATCTTAACCCGGTAATTAATGTCCCATGTTAATTACCATGATTGCGAATATCTTTTGTTTTATGTAAACCAATATCTTTTAGAGCTCTACGGTTAAGGACCAAGAGCCTCTTCCTTAACACTTCTAAAAGACGAATAACATAAACAAGGAACAAAATGATTTCTCATTCAATTCATAATAATTGACATTTAAAAGTAAAACTTTTAGAACACATTCCCTTCAATAGAAGACTTGTTTCGCTTGGGAAGCGAGAATAAAAGGTTCTCCTTTATACCTTTTTTTTGAAAAATCAATTAAAGTGAACCCATAGTCATCCACTCGAACTCCACTTTTATTATCAGCCCACTTTCATCTAAATACAAGTACTTTGAATTTAACAAAGTCTAACTCTTCAACAATACTAGAATCTGGTCTTTGACAATTTTTGCAATAACCTTTCAACACTTTCATATAACGCTCGAAAGAATACATTCACCTTAAAAAAACTGGTCCACACAATTTAACTTCTCTAACCAAATGAATAACAAGATGAATCATAATGTTGAAAAAAGCAGGGGAAAAACATCTCCAACTGACATAATGTCACCACAATTTCATTCTATAACTTATCTAATTGCACGAGATCGACTACTTTACTGCAAATCTTATTGAAAAAGGAACACAACTTTATTATTGCATGCCTAACATCTTTCGGTAATATGGATCTCAGTGCTACAGGTAACAACTGCTGCATTAAAGTGTGACAATCGTGAGACTTCATCCCCACAAGTTTCAAATCCTTCATAACAACAAGACTACTGATATTTGAAGAATAACCTTGTGGGATCCTTACATCGTGCAAACATTGACAGAGAATTCTTTTCTCCTTTCTAGACAATGTATAACTATCTGGAGGTAAGTAATTCCGATCTCATTTCTTCTCTGGTGCCAACATTGCTCGTATACCAATATCAACAAGATAAAGTCTTGCATTATATCCATCTTTGGTTTTTCAAGGTATGTTCAATAGAGTGCCAACAAGACTATCACAAACGTTTTTCTCTACGTGCATCACATCAATACAATGTATAACTTCTAAAGTTTTCCAGTAAGGGAGATCAAAAAATATGAATATTTTTTTCCAACTACTTTTGTCGTTTGCTCGTTTGTACGGTTTTCCAAATTCACATTCAATGTTCATTACACGTTCGTACACATTTTCGACGCTGATTTCAACTGACGGATTCTGAAACTCTTGTTTTCCGTTAAATGCTTTCTTCAACCTACGATAAGGATGAGAGTTCGAAAAAAATCTCTGATGACCAAGATAGACAATCTTAGAATCATTAACTAGTTGCAAAGAGCATGTATTTTCTTCGCAAATTGGACAAGCTTATGACCTTTGACTGAATATCCAGAAAGATTACCATAAGCTGGAAAGTCATTAATCGTGCAAAATATCATTGCCCGCATTACGAACAACTCCTGACGATAAGAATCAAAACTAACTCTCCGTCATGCCACAATCTCTGTAGGTCATCAATTAAAGGTCCTAAATACACATCGATGTCGTTTCCAGGTTGTTTCGGACCAGAAATCATTAAGGACAACATGATATATTTGCGTTTCATGCATAACCACGGGGGCAGATTGTATATTACAAGTAGAACAGACCAAGAACTGTGAATGCTACTCAAACTACCGAACGGATTCATTCCGTCAGTACAGAGTCCAAGTCGTACATTCCTGGATTTTTCACCAAATACAGGAAAGTCGAAATCTATTTTTTTCCACTGAGGTGAATCTGCAGGGTGACGTAGCAACTGATCATTTGGTTTCTCACGATCAGCATGCCATGTCATGTTCTTGGAATCCTCCTTACCCGCAAACAAAAGTTTAAGCCTTGGTATTATCGGAAGATACCACAAAATCTTAGCAGGAGGTCCTTTGTTTTTCATCTCATCAGCCTCTTCATTATGGTTTGGTCCACTATGTTTCATTTTGTGTCTTGAAACATTACACCTGAGACAGGAATGTAAGTTTTCAAACTAACCCCTATACAATATACAATCATTCAGGCATGCGTGTATCTTCCTATATTCCATTCCCATAGGACACAACACTTTCTTAGCATCATAAGTTCTATCTGGCAACTCATTATCATCTGGAAGCATATCTTTCAATAACTTCAACATTGATGTGAAACTGACATCGGACCAACCATTTCCATCTTTTAAATTGTACAACTTCAACACCGCTGACAATCTAGTGAATTTGGTACAATTCTTATACAACGGCTTCTCATTGTCACTCAACAAATTACCAAGTAAATCGGGGTTGGACGAAAACTTTTCAGCCATATCCTGAACCATTTCCTCTAAGTGATCTTCCATACTAACGTCTTCCCCATCAGTCTTGGAATGACTAAATGATTCATTTTCGCCGTGCCATATGCACTGTTTGAAATTTGGGTCGAAACCTTTCTCAAACAAATGATCTTTCATTTTCCGAAAAGTCAGCACTGACATATTATGACACTTATTGCAGAGACAATACGCCATGTCGCTGTCTTTAATTTTCTTGGAATCTTTTTTGGCAACCTTTAAGAACATATTCACTCCGTTCTCATACTCATCACTCAATCTGTTTGAAAAAATCCACTCTCAATCCATTTCAATTTAAACATTAACAAAAATGATAGTTATTATAGGAGAAAATAAAAAAAATTCAATTTAAAAGAATGTGTTCGTAGATGAGAAGATTCGGAGACATTAAGATGAGAAAAGAATGACTCAGAGGAGAGGAGATGAAGTCCTTAATCTAGCGTGGGAATAAGGAGGGTTAGAAAACCTAACTAAGCAATCAAGACCAAAACAAGCCTAAAGTCCACTATAGGTCCTTAGTAATAGACGACACCTAACTTCGAGGTCCCACCGAGGCCCACTAGTCTGTAGAAAATCAAGAACCCGGAGGTCCCTAATATCTCAGGGAGACTAGATGGGCAACGACGTTCAGGCCCAAACAGTCTTAAACATTGAAGACCACTAATCTGTAGTAAATCAAGAACCCGGAGGTTTCCTAAAATCTCAGGGAGACTAGATGGGCAACAACATTCAGGCCATAACGGTCTTAAACGGTTTCCTCTCCTTAATGCGTCCGAAAATCCTAACGGCCAACGTCTAATTGATTTTATTAAGACTCTTTTATTAAGTGGTTTTTGGGCAAAGGAAAGGGTGATGAAATCCCCCACCTCATCTCCTATAGGTGACTGCCCCCTAAGTGTTTTTCATACCTTAATCTAACAAACAACACACCAAACAAACACTCACCTCACTCTTGTTCCAATGTAATTCCTACTAACTAATGTGTGCTTTCTAATGAATGATGAATGAAAGATATTACGTACCTTACACCAGCAATCTACGACAGAAATCGTAAATGTAAAATAAATACGATGAATGCAAATCCTATATGATGAATGACTTAGCAAATATTGTGTAATCTTTTGCTTTAGGTTATTAAAGGCCAAATTACTTAAGGGGGTCAATGAGTTATTATCATAATATTGAAAATTCAAAAAAGCAAGGCAATAACCATTTTAAATATTAAAAGCAAGTATTAAAAATAATTACTTGGATTGACAGAAAAATATTTTAAACACAAAATATCACGTTATTAATAACACTTGAAAATAAAATTTTATTGAAATTTTGGCAGAATATCCCCTTAAATTTTTATATGAAAAATTCTTCAAATCCTGGAATTAACAAGAAAAATGTATATCTACTCACATTCACATCATGTATTTCTCCACTATATCACATTCACATTACAAATCTACTCATATTGAAATACACATTGATGAGAATTAAATTTATACCGCAAGAGAGACAAAATGAAGTTTGGTTTGAGATTTTTGGTTGTTAATTATCTAAAGCAAGAACAACAAAACAAAAACTAAGAAGAAACAAATATGGATGGGAGTCCAGCGGGTGGAGGTTTAGATATCGGGTTTTGATTAGAGAATTCTTAAACTTATAATAAATCACATTAGTTATAAAGCATTACATGATAAATGATTCAACATAAACTCAAGTAATCAAAATATACTAACACGAAATTAAAATAATAACCTAATTCTTCTTCTCATCACCCTAAATCCGTCACCCCCACCCTTTGGAGAGAGTTAGAAACTCATGGATGGAGGGGAGGAGAAGGGGTCCTAGAGAATTTACAAAAGAAAATTAAAAACATAAAATAAAAGAACAGAATTTTATTAATAAAAGATGGAGCAAAACAAGAACTAAAAACAAGGATAAAAAATTCGGACCCTTCACAACATCGTTTTGGGGCTATTTATAGCCGATACAAGGGACCTAAGTATAAAATTGGAAAGTACACGCGTCACAACACGACTGGACAAAATTCGGAGGCTCGGATCGACAGGGGTGCGGCGGAATCGCCGCAAAGTACACGTAAGGTGCGGCGGAATCGCCGCAAATCATGCTCAGATTTAATCCGGATTTTTCCTGTGTGTTTATGGTATGATTTAAATATCCTTTGCGCGTCTGGATTGATTCTTTCCTTTCTTTTGAGCTCCGACTTTATGTCTTCATATATTTGGGGATCCAAATTGATTTTTCTTTAGACTTTCTCCAAAATAATAAAAGCTACTCATGATTTGCAGTTGGGTCCTTGGCTTTTGGCAATTAAGTCCATGACTACTTTTGTGCTTAAGTCCTTGGTCTTTTTGCAATTAGGTCTTGAATGCTTTTATGCTTGGATGGACTTTAATTTGAACCCCGATAATCTTGAACTTGGTCTTTATGACTGAAATGAGTCTCTTGCACGCGTTTATGCTCGGATTATGGGTAATTTGCATTCAGGTCATTGTATTCTGTAAATCAGACTAAACACATACCATAGTAGCATTTATTGATATAAAACTAATCTAAATGAAAGACATATGATGCAATGTATGCAATGCATCACACATGAATGAGATCCATGAAGACCGTTAGTTTATTTTTATTCAAATTTACTTAATAATGCATCCCAAACAACTCTCCATCGTTACTTAAATCGTCCAACCAACCCAACGCAAGACCTAAAATAGCAAACCAAACCAATCCAACTCATATATACTCATTTAAATCATCCAACCAACCCAACTCAACTCAATCCAAAATAAACCAATCCAATGAACGAGTCAAATCAAATGATATCTCATTAATAAAGGCCGCATCGATCATCATAACATATGGCAATAACATATAAAAAAATGAATTAAACATTCACACAATCACACTCCATTCTCGTCAACCAAACAAATCCAAAATTCACAATCTCCACAACCAACTTAACAATCCAAATCCAAACACCACAATCTAAACATATCAAATATGAGAACCTAATCAAACAAGATACAAGACAAGGCTAGTAGATTTCCTTTTGGCTTCACTTGAAGTTAATTTTTCTACAGGTGGTGAAACACGAACCAAAGGAGGAGGGGAAAGCTGCTGCCGACGTCCCAGAAGAGGTGCGGTGCCGGTGGTCGCGCCAACAACTACAAGTACACCCACAACTACACCAAATCAAAAAAACTAAATAAAAAAAACTCAATCCACAACTACACAAAAAGTATGAGCACGAACCAGAGGAGGAGGAGGTCGTGGCTGCGGTGATGGTGGTCGCGAAGGAGGGTGCAGTGACGGTGGTCGCGGAGGCTACAGAGACGGTGCAGAGGGACGAAGAAGGGGAGGAGAGCACAAAGGACGTCGCTGTGGTGCCGGAGACGGTGAAGATCGGTCGCGGAGGAGAGTTCGGTCTATGTGGTAATATAGACGTCGACTATTGTATTACCTAGTTTATCCGACGTCTATGGGTTATAGACGTCGACAAATAGACGTTAGATATTAGAATACCCTGTGCAACCGACGTCTATAAGGTATAGACATCGCCATATAGACGTCGGATGTTATAAATATACGACGTCTAGACCCCCCTGCATATAGACGTCAGGGTATAGACGTCGGACATTTATAACATCCGACGTCTATAGGTCTTAAAGAAAACGAACAGACGTGTTTTCTGTCATTCATTTCAGACGAAAACCCACCCAAACCCTAGCCGTCCCGCGACCGAACTCTCCTCCGCGACCGATCTCCGACCTAGTTGCACCGTCTCCGGCACCGCAACGACGTCCCTTATGCTCTCCTCCCCTTCTCCGTCCCTCTGCACCGTCTCCGTAGCCCGCCGCGACCACCGTCACCGCACCTTCCTCCTCGACCGCCGTCACCGTACGACCTCCTCCTCCTCTGGTTCGTGCTCATACTGTTAATGTTCCTCGTAGTATTGTAGTGATAGTGATTAATGGTAGTAACCAACTTGTTGCATATATAAGAAATGACGATGGTAATTTAGTATGGTCTCGAAGCATGTATTGTTAGATGATTATGACGATGGTAATTTAGTATGATCTTGTGCATGTATCCTTTTTGGATGGTTAGCTCTAATGCATGTATTGTTAGATGATTGTGAGGATGATTGTGAGTATGAATTGGGTATGAAAACTTGGAAAAAAAACAAAGGATTGACAAATTGATTCAATACGAATGTGGTGCTCTTGATAAATTGGGTATGAAAATAGAAAGTATGAATTGACAAATTTGAATTGGGTATGAAAATTTGAACACAAAATATCTTAAAAATTATGTTTTCATTTTGATCTCCATTTAGAGGTATATGCTCTTTCTTTGTGCTTAACATGATATTTTGTGTTTAAAATATTTTTCTGTCAATCCAAGTAATTATTCTTAATACTTGCTTTTAATATTTAAAATGTTTATTGCCTTGCTTTTTTGAATTTTCAATATTATGATAATAACTCATTGACCCCCTTAAGTAACTTGGCATTTAATAACCTAAAGCAAAAGATTAGACAATATTTGCTAAGTCATTCATCATATAGGATTTGCATTCATCGTATTTATTATAAATTTTATGATTTCTGTCGTAGATTGCTGGCGTAAGGTACGTAATATCTTTCACTCATCATTCATTAGAAAACACACATTAGTTAGTAGGAATTGCATTGGAACAAGAGTGAGGTGAGTGTTTGTTTGGTGTGTTGTTTGTTAGATTAAGGTATGAAAAACACTTAGGGGGCAGTCACCTATAGGAGATGAGGTGAGGGATTTCATCACCCTTTCCTTTGCCCAAAAACCACTTAATAAAAGAGCCTTAATAAAATCAATTAGACGTTGGCCCCTAGGATTTTCGGACGCATTAAGGAGAGGAAACCGTTTAAGACCGTTATGGCCTCAATGTCGTTGCCCATGTAATCTCCCTGAGATTTTAGGAACCTCAGGGTTCTTGATTTCCTACAGATTAGTGGTCCTCGATGTTTAAGACCGTTTCGGCCTGAATGTCGTTGCCCATCTAGTCTCCCTGAGATATTAGGGACCTCCGGGTTCTTGATTTCCTACAGAATAGTGGTCATCGGTGGGACCTCGAAGTTAGGCGTCGTCTATTACTAAGGACCTATAGTGGACTTTAGGCTGTTTTGGCCTTGATTGCTTAGTTAGGTTTCATATCTTCCTTATTCCCACGCTAGATTAATGACTTCATCTCCTCTCCTCTGAGTCATTCTTTTCTCATCTTAATGTTTCTGAATGTTCTCATCTACGAACACATTCTTTTAAATTGAAATTTTATTTATTGTCTCCAATAATAACTATCATTTTTGTTAATGTTTAGATTGAAATGGATCGAGAGTGGATTGTTTCAAACAAATTGAGTGATGAGTATGAGAACAGAGTGAATATGTTCTTAGAGGTTGCAAAAAACATTCCAAGAAAATGAAAGACATCGACATGGCATATTGTCCGTGCAATAAGTGTCATAATATGTCAGTGCTGACTTTTCGGAAAATGAAAGATCATTTGTTTGAGAAATGTTTCGACCCAAATTACAAACGGTGGATATGGCACGACGAAAATGAATCATTTAGTCGTTCTAAGACTGATGGGGAAGACGTTAGTGTGGAAGATCACTTAGAGGAAATGGTTCAGGATATGGCTGAAAAGTTTTCGTCCAACCCCGATTTACTTGGTAATTTGTTGAGTGACAATGAGAAGCCGTTGTATAAGAATTGTACCAAATTCACTAGATTGTCAGCGGTGTTGAAGTTGTACAATTTAAAAGCTGGAAATGGTTGGTCCGATGTCAGTTTCACATCAATGTTGAAGTTATTGAAAGAGATGTTTCCAGATGATAATGAGTTGCTAGATAGAACTTAAGATGCTAAGAAAGTGTTGTGTCCTATAGGAATAGTTCTCAGGTGAGATTCTTTTTAGTATTAGTGACAATCAGTTGGATGTGGTCCATGCCATTGATGCTTGGTTTATGTCAATATTTAACATTTAATTTCAGGTCTTAATTTCGTTTGTATAAAAGTTACGATGCATCTTTACTTAGCATTCAAGACAATTTACAGCCCGCAGAATTTCCTCGTAAGAGAACAAACTCAAGAGAGATTTTTCCAGAATAGTGCGACAGTGATGTGTTTGGGAATCAGAGAAGTGATTGGGTGGAGAGTATGGTAGCAACTTAAGACGTATGCCTATCCAAGGTAATGTAGATCGTTATTCAATTGTATAGTTGTAGTTTCAATATTTAGTTATTATTAACATTCACACTTGTATTTTTTGATAGGTCTTCCCAAAAAGTAGTGATCCCTTCTCGCAACAGGAGCTCGATGAAACTCGCGACCGATGAACTCGCTATTTTATCAGAAATGTGTTGACGAACTAAGAAGTTCTCCTGTTACTAGCATTTTTTTGTAATTTAGTTAACAAGTGCACTTGTATTACAAACCTACAATTTATGCCTTAATATAATCGCCTTAATTTTAGAATGAATTAATTGCAAGTGTGTTGAATGTCAATTGTGTATGCTTGTATGTTTGTGCATGTATGGTTGTATGTTTGTGTTTGTGTTTGTGCATGTATGCTTGTGTGTTTGTGCTTGTATGTACATGTGGATGAAATTGTGAGTATTTGTGAAAAAAATTATAGGTGAACGAATTTGGTGCAATTGTATGTGCACGAATACGATGACTAAAAACAAGTTTGCAGGATCCTATTTTTTTTTGTCCAGGTTTAGGAATAGACGTCGGATGTTTGTATTAGCCGACGTTTATTCCTCTGAAGAACGGAATAGACGTCGGATTTATGTTGAATCTGACGTCTATGTTTTAGGAATAGACGTCGCCTTTTAGTTCACCGACATCTATACCTAAAGAATATACGTCGTCTGTTAGTTCACCGACGTCTATACCTAAATAATAGACGTCGGACTATAGTACGACCGACGTCTATTCTTTAAAGAATAGACGTCGGCTTATACATAAAGCCGACGTATATTCTTTAGGTATAGACGACGCACACATAGACGTCGGATCTGAGAGTGCTTATATCCGACGTATATAGCCCCGCCCATCCGACGTATATTCCCTTTTCTGTAGTAGTGATTACCATTACCTTATCAACAATAAGTGTTTACATTGTTATCTTTTGTAAGAAATAACATAACCATAATTTTAATTGAGCGTATGAAACCTTTCGAGAGTACTTTTAATTGTTGACATAAAACTCATTATCGTTTTAAGTCTTGGTAATCAAAATTTATTATGAAATAACAAATATATTATATGGACGAGTCACCTTGTCTATTGGTGTTACAACTTCTTGTAACATCCAAATTCAAATGTAATATAATTCTCTTATTGATGTATATTATTCATAAACTTGTTATTATATTGTAACATCTATGTCTATTGTCTATATATAAAGACCCATTGTATTGTTTATAAGTTAGCAATGAAAAGTCTCCATCATTCTCCCCCAAATCTCCATATATTATTATTTCACAACAAAATTCTATAAAATGCTTTTTTTTCTTTCTTTCTTTAAGTTATGGAAATTTGACTTTACAATATCGACATCAACTGTCTTTTATGTACGTCGACGAAGCCATGATAGTGAGACGTAACAAGGTCTTTAATTCTACTTATTGAACACAATTTCTGTGGTAATACAAAAATTATCAATTTTTTTGTACTTTTTTAACTTTGAGAAACTTGACTTTTCGAGCATCAGATTCCAATTCATTATCTCAGTAATCAATGTATTAAGTATTTGTGATAGTGTTAAACACGATTAGGCATTTATTTGAGATTGTGAGCATATATAGTTTACTTTATCAGCATGCTTTTTATTTCTCTTTCATCAAGCCCAATAAATATAGATAATTTTTATTTTTGATGCAAAACGATAATCAATACCCTATGAACAATAAGTATTTATATTGTCATATTTTGTGACAATTAACCAAGCGACGGTTTTAACGAAACGTGCAAGAATTTTTTCCGTGGGTACTTTTATTATTGACATAAAACTCATTACCGTTTTAGAGTCTTCTACGTTGATCAAAATTTTATAAATGTTTTTGCTTCTTTCATTAACTTTGGGAAATTTGACTTTTTAAAAGATTTGATTCAATTTCTGAAGCCAATCAATCCTATTTAAACATTTGTTTGTCCAGCACGATTAAGCATTTCCACGAGATTCTAAAAATATGATTATATTGGCTAAACACAACACGCCTAACAACAAGGCATTAATTGAAGTTTAATTTATATAGATTAATAAATGGTGATTTGCTTAGATGCCATAGAAAACTTATAAAATTATCTTTATGTCATCTGAAAATGAAAACTAAAAACCACATATTTTTAGTTTTTTTACAAAATATATTTTTATTAAAAATTAATTATTTTTATGAGAGAGAATAGGTAAAAAGTAAATTAATAAGTTATTTAGGTGATTTTTCATAAAATTACTATACATATAATAAAATCTATCAATTCTAGATTTATTCAAAGATGATTCTGTATTTTTTAAAATATTAATATAAGAAAGGATAACTAACGGAATACTAAACAGAATGACATATGTTAAAAAAGTTACGACAATTTGGTAAATTTTGGAACTTTTCTATAGCTTAAAACCAATTCCACACTATCTGATGGTATAAAGATAATTTCATAAGTTTTTCCTGACATCCAAGCTAGATTTGGGATCTGGACCGTGCCGTGCTGGCACGGCACGACAGTCGTATCCACTGGCACGGCCCAGGATCCGACCCGAATTCGGAGGGGTCGGGTTGATTTTTTTTCCGGTTGGATCATGGGTGTTGAATTAAGTACACAATCACAATTTAGTTAAATAAAACACAATTTATTTTCCCTTAGAGTAACCAATTTATTTATTAGAAAATGTTAACTTAATTCGAGAAACAATATATTGGTTACATATAAAAAAACTGAATGCTAACTAAATTTTACAAACTTTTAAATACCTATCTAAATGACTAGTTCACCCACTTGACTTAGTCGAATATACATTACCACAATGTTTACAAGTAGTAGTTACTTTACCGGTTTGATCTCTACCTTCTTGAAAATATTTCCATACGGGGCTAGTTTTTTTTTCTAGCACTGGTAGTAGTTATTTGGGGTGGTATATCAGGAAGGGGTTCTACGGTATCATTATCTTCTGAATCTGATGTTGAAGGCATGGAAATTACGAAATATGCAAAGAAAAACTTAATTTTTTTCATAAAAGATAACAACATGATTAACTAAAAAGATTAGAAAAGTCTGGGAAATGAAGAGTGGAGTCGCGAAATCAACGGTCAGCGGTCTACTTGTAGCTTTAGGCTTCACGTTTTAGCTCAAACTCGACCCGTATCCACCAAAATCAAAGCAATTAAAAAAAGATTAGAGCAAATTAGTTAACATTGGAAGAGAGTTGGAGAGAATTGTGTGAAAAAATGAGTGGGGTTGGGGGGTTTATATAGGATAGCAGAGGGGTACTTTAGTAATTTTTTTCAAAAAAAACCCAGCGACTCTAAGAGCCGTTGGAGCTGAGGTCAGTATTCCAACGACTCTTAGAGTCGTTGGACTATCGGGCCGTGCCCAACACCCATGTCTAACCCAAGCAAATCACATATGAATTAATAGTTAGTCAATAAAATTTTATTAGAATGTTTTATATTCATACATTTTCTTTCACATTCACTAATCTCAATCAAAACAAATAATTTTTGTTTTTTGATGTACTTGTAAAGTAAACTACGACGATCAATGGAATCAACTCAAGAACAAGTTAAGCAAAAATATGTAGGGAGAAATGAAGGAACTTTTCTTATTTCATTTTGTGTGTACATTACAAAGAACAATCTTCCTTATACAGGGGAGATATGAAACTTTAAGAAAACAAAACTCTCATATGTTACAATAGATTTAAGAATAGTTTATGTAGCTAAAGAAATTCCTCCAAATCTCCTTTACATAATGTGTATTATAACCATACAAAAGCTCCTTAAATCTCCCTCATATAATGTCCACATTTACAACACTCCCCATTGGACATTATTTGCTATGTACATGTCTCGTTAAAAATCTTGATAGAATATCCAGTGGGAAAAACCAACTAAGGAAAAAAGTACATGGTACATGCTGTAAGCATTGCATAGACTGACTTGTTAAATACCTTAGGTCAAGAAAAACCCAATGAGATAAAAAAAACTTGACAAAAGGAAAAAAGAGTACCGTCATAAACTATTAGTTTTATCCTATTAGGATAATCATCCTTCTGCGATGATAACTACTTCTCTCTCCCTGATTCGTCTACGTATACCGATTTCATTTACAAGTTTCTCAAATGTGAAAGTTAGTAGGAATTTAGTAAACAAATCTATAAGATTTTCACTAGAGCGAACTTGATGATATTTTTATTTCACCTTTCTGTTGAAATTCATGTGGATAAAAGAACTTAGGAGAAATATGTTTATTTCTATCACATTTACTATATCAACCACTCATTTGTGCAATGCAAGCTGCATTGTCCTCATATAGTGTAGTGGGGTATCTCCAATTGAGGTTAAACCACACGAAACACGAATGTGCTGTTTCAAAGACCTTAACCACACACATTCTCGAGTAGTTTCATACAATGCAATAATCTCAGAGTGTTTTGAGGAGGTAGCAACTAAAGTTTGCTTTACAGATGATTGACATCATTTCATGCTTACATTTGTATCTTATATCCATTATCTTTCACCTAAACAATGCTACGTAACGAGTTTTATGTTTGAATTTCAGAAATAAATAGGTTTGAGGAGAAGAGCCCTAAAAGGACCTCAAAGCAGGAAAAAAGACTGAGTTGAGAGACTCGAGGACTAAGATGCAATATCGAAGGACCTGAATGTAAGATTGAAGGACCAATGAGCAAACAAGAATACTCCACACCATCATGGTGAGTATTTTAGCAATTAAATCTGGGCCCAACCATCAATAACCAAATTAGGTTCATCAAACACCAAGAAATAAAGCAAGAACCAAACCAAAGAAATCCAGACCCGATCAGAAGAATATAGACCGCCAATTTGCGGTCAAGATGTCTTCAAAACGCACATGCTTTGGTCGGATGTTAGATCAGGTTGTATTTAGTCCATATTTTGTATGCTTTTAGTCCCATACCGGGGGATTGTCCCGGATTAGCTTTTTCCATGCCTATAAATAGAACTCGTCACCTTACTTTGTATTCACCCATTGCTTGTGACATTCTCTCTACTTGGAGTAAAAGCATTGAAGCAAAAACTCAAGGTGGAGAAGAATGCCACTTGCAATGTGAGTCATGTTAATAAAATAATTTTTCTTAGTTTCTTTTAATTTTGTCTTTTCTTTTCATTCTTGCATGCTTTTTTAGTTTAATTTCCTTTCAATTAGCTCCTTTAATATTTCTTGCTTGCTTAGTTTAATTTCCTTTCAGTAGTGTTTCATTTTGTTAATGTAGGTTGTAGTGTAATGATTAGTGAGTAGTTCCACCCCCATTTGGGGGTGGAGAAATATGTGATATGATTATGTGATGTATTAGGTGTGTATTATCTTAATCATTTGAACCTTACATGATTTCCATAACCATCTAGTGGGATTTCAATCTTGTCTTTGATATGCTAATACTCTTGAATGAAGCTTAGCATATGCTTAGACTAGTGGACCTATTTTATGGGGAATGATGAGGTGAGGATATGGATGAAATTGATAAAGGAAACATGGCTTGTAGTTGCATGTGCTCTTGATGTCCTTACCTTGATTAATGTCTAATATGTTTTAATGATTGTGTAAATCTTATTTCATGTGGAGGCATAGTGAGGTTTGGTCTTTATACATGAGTTCATTTAGCTTCATTCTAATTATTGTCTTGTGTTATCTTATTTCATGTGGAGGCAAAGTTGGATTTAGTTTTATGATTTTCATGCACTACATGTTGTGATGAACATAATTGAACACACATATCTTTATATTCACATTCTTTCTCTACCCCCCATGAGGTTTAGTTTTATTGCATATTTCTCATTTCCTTTCGCATTGTAGTGTAGTTTAGATCATAACTCATTTCTCTCCTTTCTTTCCCACTCGGCTTCGAACTAACCAAAGACGACACACCTCCCTGTGGATCGATACGTATTTGCCACTGCTTCAACGCGGCCGTGCACTTGTGGTTTATTAAAACGTTCAATCAAGTTTAAAAGTTTGCTTTACAGACCTCCAAAATTTTGAAGTGCCTCCACAAAGGAACACGTAACCAGTCTGTGACTTGGCATTATGTAGGTCAAGCATATAGCCAGCATTAGAGTATCCCACCAATGTGAAATAGTTACTTCGAGGGTAAAATAGACTAAGATAATTAGATTGTTGGAGAACACGAAGAATATGCTTAACACCATTCCAATGCCTTCGGGTTGGAGAAACACTATGTCTAACTAGAACATTTACTGCAAATGCAATATCAGGTCTGGTGCAATTTGCAAGGTATAATAATACTCCTATGGCATTAAGGTATGAAACTTCAGGTCTTGATCCTTCTTCATCAATCTCTTTAAGTCTAAATGTTACTCATTTCTAGTGAGTGGACCACCATTGGTGTTGATTGACATCATATCATACATACATTTGTGTCTTATATCCGTTATTTTTCACCTAAACAATGCTACGTAACAAGTTTAATGTTTAAGTTTCAGAAATAAGTAGGTTAGAGGAGAAGAGGCACAAAAAAGACTCAAAAGCAAGGAAAATGACTGAGTTGCAAGACCTAGGGACTGAGATGCAAGAGGGAAGGACCCGGATGTAAGCCCAAAGGACCAATGAGCAAATCAAGAAACTCCACACCATCATGAGGAGTATTTTGGCAATTCGATTCGATCCTGAGCTCCAACAACCTATTTGGATGCGTCAAACAAGAAGACATGAAGCCAGACAACCACACTCCGAAACCAGGCCGAATCCAGACAATATAGACCGCTGATTGGCGGTCGGATTTTGTCTGGACCCGCTAAGACTTTAGCGGGTCATGTATTAGGTTGTATTTAGTCTATTTTTGGTATATGTTTAGTCCCATACCGGGGGATTGTCCCGGATTACCTTTTTCTATGACTATAAATAGAACTCTTCCTCCTCATTTGTATTCACCCATTGCTTTGTGACATTCTCTCTACTTAGAGTAAGCCTTGGAGCAAAACTCAAGGTGGAGAAGAATGCTACTAGTAATGTGAGTGATTTAATAAAATAATTTTTCTTAATTTCTTTTAAATATTGTCTTTTAATTCTTGCATGCTTCTTTAGTTTCATTTCCTTTCATTTAGCTTTTTAATATTTCTTGTTTACTTAATTTAATTGCCTTTCATTAGAATGTTTCATTTTGTTAATGTAGTTTGTAGTGTAATGATTAGTGAGTAGTTCCATCCCCCTTTGGGGGTGGAGTAGGTGTCTATACATGTTATGTAGATGGAATGAATGCTAAACATTGTTGTATGTGAGAAATGTTAGTATACTTGTTTGAATTAATGAGAACTTTTACTTGATGGTTTCTGTCATAATGTTTAGGTACATTCCATGCTTGTTTATGTTCTTAATAACAAACTTGTCATGCTCATATTAATCACCTAGGTTAGTGCTTTGAATGATATGTCTTGCCATTAGGTACTTCTTATGCATACAAACACTAACTACACTTGAGCTTATTGAATGCATTCACCACACTTATTTCATGTGTATACACACTCCACCCCTTAGGGGTTTTCCATTCCTGATTTCTATTTTCTTCTATTAGTCACTTAGTTTCATTTCTTCTCTCGCTTTCATTTCCTTCTTTGTTGCTTACTCGTTTAGTGTAGTTTAGTTTAATCAATCTCTTCTCCCCTTTGTTTCCTACTCGCCTTCGGACTAACCAAAAGTCGAAACACCTCCATGTGGATCGACCCGTATTTGCCACTGCTTGAACACGGCCGTGCACTTGCGGTTATTTTAAACCTATCAATCAGGTGTACTAAGAGGATGAGATTTATCCATATAAAATCTCTCCAAAATCTTATTTATATAATTAGAATGATGCAACAAAAATTCATTTGGGAAAATGCTCGATCTGTAGGCCAAGGCAATACTTGGTTTGTCCCAAGTCTTTTATTTCAAATTCCTAGTTCAGATAGGAACACACTTCTTCTAACTCTTTCTTAGTTATGATTATATTCAGTTCATCCACATAAACTGATATAATCACGAAGCCGTTCAACAACTTCTTAATGAACACACATGGAAAAACCTTATTCTTCACATACCCATGCTTCAGGAGGTATTCTTGCAATCGATTGTACCACATACAACCAAATTGCTTAAGACCAAACAATGATCTTTATAACTTAATACTGAACTTGTTGCGGTTTTCATTCTCTTCCACTTGGGGAATCAGAAATCCTTCAGGGACTTTCATATAGATGTTTGTATCAAGTGACCCATACAAATATGCCGTCACAACATCCATCAAACACATATCTACATTCATATTCATTGGCATACTAATTAAGTAATGGAACATAATACTATCCATTACGGGAGAATAAGTGGCATCATAATCGATGTCGGGTCTCTGCGAAAACCCATGGGCAACTAATCTCGCTTTATAATGTACCACCTCGTTTAGCTCATTGTGTTTATCTTACAAACACTCATTTGTATCCTACAGGGATCACATCTTTAGGTGTTTGGACTACAAGTTCGAAAATACTACGTTTATTAAGCAAGTTTATTTCAACCTTTATCGCCTCCTTCCATATATTCCAATCTGAACGCTTCTGTTATTCATGAATGGTCTTTGGTATTGAATCCAGATTATCTCTTGAGACAGTAAGAGCTACTGAGAAGGCAAATGAGTCGTCGACGACAATTTTCATTCTGTTATATTTCTCTCCCGAATTAACATAGTTGATTGCGACTTCTATGTCGACATCAACCAAATCCTCGTCGTTTCCCAAGACAAGAGGATTCAGTCATTCCGTATTCTTGAGATTTTGGTGTTGAGCAGCTGCACTCGTATCACTGGGTTTTCTTTCTTCAAGATTAATCTCTTCAGGAGGTGCAATGAGTGACTGGTTTCTTCTTTTCCGCAGATTAATTCTTTAGCCCCTATGGATAGTCCACGCTTCCGGCATTGATTAGGCTTTGACATATTTTGTGCCGTGGGGATCTCCACTCTTGGTGGTATATTTTCTACAGGAATATGGGACTTTGTTACTCCTTTAGGACTAGTAAATGCATCCGGGAGTATACTTGATAATTTTTGCAAGTTAATTATTTTCTGAACTTCTAGTTAAGTCACACTGGTACGAGTATCCAAATAATTCTTTTGGTTTTCCTTCAAAGAATTTTTTTGACATTCTTTGAGCTTATGTCTCTCTCCCCCTAATATCGGGAAATGTCTCTCATCAAATGTACAATTAACGAACTGGTACTTAATTATAGACGGAAATTCAAATCCCACGTAAATGCCTTACATTCATTGAGGTCCCATTTTTGAAAATTGTGGAGGTGGTATAAGAACATATATATACCACAACCAAAACTACACAGTTGAGAAACATCTGGTTTAGAGCCTTGTACAAGTTGGATTGAGGAGTATTCATGATACGTAGTTGGTCAAATTCGGAATAGAGATGCAGCGTGCAAAATTGCATGTCCTCACGAACTAAAGGGTAACTTTGCATGCAACAGTAAAGGTCTATCAATCATTTCCAGATGTTTAATTAATGATTTAGCTTGACAATTTTGTGTATGAGTATGTCGCACCGGATGCTCCACGTCTACCCAGATGGCCATACAGTAGTCATTAAAGTTTTTAGACATAAATTCACCAGCATTATCTAACATAATCTTCTGGATCAGATGGTCTGGGAATTGTGCTCTTAATTTGATCAATTGAGCATGTAATTTTGCGAAGGCTGAGTTATGTGTAGACAACAAGCTAACGTATGTCCATCGCGTTGAAGCATCAATCAGGACCATAAAGTACCTGAATGGTCCACATGCAGGATGAATTGTTCCACAAATGTCCCTTTGGATCATGTGCAAATTGGAGGGGATTCAATCCCAATTTTAGTACGAGATGGTCGTACTATAAGTTTACCCTCAGCACATGCATCACAAACATAATCAATGGGAGAAGGGAGCCCACAATTTGATTATGATTGTCCAACAAAATTCACCAGTATTCGATGAACCATATTGATTCCAAGATGACCTAAACGGTCATGCCATAATATAAAGGATTCTAGATTAGTGAACTTCAGGTTCACGACAACAATGTCATTGGTAGGTTGTATGTATGTATAATATAACCTGGAGGAAAATGGTGATAATTTCTCATTGACTTTTTTCTACAACCAACCATTTGGGTTAGGTATAGATATTCTTCACCACCTTTGGTCTCAGTTTCAATGTGAAAACTATTAGACCTAATATCCGTAAACCTAAGAAGGTTTCATTCTGCTGGATGATTGTGTGTAGTATCACGTCTGAAAATATTTCCTCTGCTGGATGATTGTGTGTAGTACCACTGTCGACTAGACATAAATTCATCGTTTTCTTGGTGTTTATTGCGCAACATCATAAGTATGCACTAAAAAACATAATAGTGGTAAGAATAATAATATAATAAACTCAAAGCATGCTATATTTTTTTACTTTTAGAACGTAAAACAAAGCAAACAAGATTGCCAAGGGCTTTCGAGTTTATTAATCAAGATCCCCGAAATGATCAATGTCAAAAGATGCATTGTCCATTGTTGGACCCCCATTTTCTAATGCAGATTGACCAACAAAGTTGGTTTCTTTTTTCTTCTCAGATTTTTTCTTTTGGTATAGTTCCACTAAGTGATTTGGGGTACGACAGATACAAGACCAATGACCAGTACCACCACATCTATAGAAAGTATTAGAGGTAGACGCTACTGGGCCTGCTTTCTTGAGTTTACTACTTCACATGAATATGCACACATATATTTGGTTTACTAACAATTTCATGAAACAACTATACACAAGTCAAGAAATCAAGTTGAAGACTAGATAGACACTACAACAAAATGGGGCTTTACCGACGGACACATGTCGATAGAAATTCTGTTGGCCTCACATGCCCACAGACATTCCATCGGCACATGTTCAATTTTGTCGGGACGGTTGTGATATTTCGTATTCACGCACGTTATTTGTAACACGTGCTCTGCACGTGTTGTTTTAAGCATGCCGTCAGAATTTTTTCCGTCGGCATTCTCATATTAAGGGGCAAAAAAACTCGATTCCTCACCCCCGACAAAACCTTAACCTTTCAAATTTCTTCCCCAACACCCGATTTCCGTCGTGCCCCCGCCTGTCGCCGCTCCCCTCGTCGTTGTCCTCGTGCCCCGCCTGTCGCCCACTCCGGTCCTCTCCGTCTTCAAGCGGAATCTCCTCCGTCTCGCCACCCCAACAAGTCCGTGCTGCCCTCTCCAGTCCGCTCCGGTCCTGTTATGCCAAGTAATTATTTTTATTAAAGAAATTGTGATAAATGTTGTGTTAGTTTGATGATCTTGTGAGAAATGTTGAGTTAGTTTGTGAGAAAATTGTGAGAAATGGTTTATTCGTTAGATGTTGTCTCGCATGGTTGATCTTAACTTAGACTTCATAATGCACATTGATTACCCAAATTGTTTAGTGTTCTGAAATTGATCAATTTGGATTTCGGAAGTAGGATGTTGTGTTACGTTGTCTCGTATTGCTGAATTTGGTGTTCCCCTCGTATTGCTGAATTTGGTGTTCCCTGGTTACTTGTTATCAATGGGTTGGGGAATTTGAGCATCTTCAGATGTTAGTTTACGAGGTTGATCTTCAGATTTATCAATGAATTGCTGAATTTAGTGTTATTTTCCCAAAAAAATTCTTATTTAGTTTGATTGATTGAGTTGTTTATGTGTTTGGAGGAAGTTTTTGATGGCTATTTAGATGACGATAATGGTGAAATGTAATTTTGATTTAGTTTTTCATGGCTATTTAGTTATGATGAAAAGTCTTATTCTCAATTAAAGTCTTATGTACAAAACCAAATGCACCACTTGAGTTATTATGTTTGAGTTATTTGGTTTGATTGAGTTGTTATGAAGTGGTGTGACACAACACTTTAATTTAAAGCCTTACAAAACAAATGCACCACTTGAGATGGATTAATGAAGCGAATCTATAATAACCTGTGGTGCAAGAAATGGTTGTGAGATAACTTATTTGGATCAAAGACGTGAAAGTGTATTAGAACTAAATCCTTATCAAAATGTAGTTAAGGCTTCCAATTAAAATATCAGATGTGAGCTTATGTGGAACAATATTAGGATGTTTCTTTTTTAGATCAATTAAAAAAAATCAATATTAAGACTTTTATATGCCTTTTGTATTCATATTAGGATGTGGGGTTTTGTATTAATATTACGATGTGAGTTTTTGTTGAGAAAAAAATGTGATTGAAATGCAGGTTTAATTTTTTTCATATTTAGAATTTTAGGGGAGGTTTTACCCAAATTTTCAATAAATGTTCACGAATTTGGTTTTTGATGTGACTTCTATAGGATGTCAATTGTTCCAGACAAATCTTGGTTACTGATTGATGATAGATTCACAGTTGAATATATAAAAGGGTTGGATGAGTTCTTGAATTTTGCAAGTGCAAATTTGGGTGATCGTATTCCTTTCCCATGCAGGAATTGCAGAAATCTAGCACTTCTTAAATGAAACCAAATTCGTGAACATGTTCTCCTCAAGGGTTTTATGCCGGTTATCCTACGTGAGTACGTCATGGTGAAAAAATACCTAGAAGGAATAGGAAATTTTTGTCACTCGTCACTTCAACTTCAAGTGTTGGTCACGACATGCAAGGAATGTTGCAAGATATTTACGGAGAAGTTGGAGGTGAAGAAGTTAATGCGGAAGATGATGGTAGTATTTATGAAGATGTCGTAACGACGAATACAAAATGGAAGAATCTGAAGTTGTTGGGGAGCCAGATTGTCTGTCCGAACTTGTAAAAGATGCTGAAGAACAGTTGTATGCAGGGTGTAAGAAGTTCACAAAGTTGTTATTCTTGGTTTGTTTATTTCATTTGAAAATCTTGAACGGTTGGAGCAACAAGTCATTCTCGATGCTTTGCTTTGAGAGACAATTCCAGATGGCAGCAGAAAAATCCCGTCATCATATTACGAACCTAAGAAGGTCATGAAAGAGTTAGGACTCAGTTGTAAGAAGATTGATGTGTGTCCTAAAGATTGCATGTTGTACTGGAGAGAAGATACAAAGAAAGACATATGTGATCGAGATGGTTACAAGGAGTAGACGAAGAAGGTGAAATCTGGAAAAAGTTCCAGCTAAGTTGCTGAGGTATTTCCCACTGATCCCAAGACTACGTAGATTGTACATGAATAAGGATGTGGCAAAAACATGAGGTGGTATTCTGAAGAGCGAAAAGATGATGGTTTCCTTCGTCATCCTGCTGATGCACTTGCATGGAAGCACTTGGACAAAACATATCCAAATTTTGTTGCAGATCCAAGAAATATTAGGTTGGGTTTGGCAAGCGATGAGTTTAGTCCTTTTGGTACAATGTCATAGGGTCACAACACATGACCAATGATATTGATGCCTTATAATCTACCACCTTGGATGTGCACGAACAACCTTATTTCATCATGTATTTGTTAATTCCTGGTCCTCAAGCATCAAAATGACATCGATGTGTACCTACAACCGTTAATTGAAGACTTGAAAATATTAATGAAGGAGTGGTTACATATGATTCACATCTGAAAGAGATTTTCAAGATGCACGTGGGTGTCTTGTGGACAAAAAATGATTTTCCGGCATACGCCAATCTTTCTGGTTGGAGTACCAAAGGAAAATTTGCTTGTCTAACATGCAATAAAGATACATACAGTAATCGACTAAAGCATGGACGGAAAGAATCATTCATGGGTCACAAAAGATGGCTTCTGGATGATCATCATTAGCGTTGGGATAAATCTTTTTTTATGGACACCAGGAGTTTCATACTGCACCATCAGCCTTATCAGAAAATGAAGTGTTGCAGCAACTTGCTGGTTATGAAGAAATTCAGTTTGGAAAACCAATACCCTCTGGGCAGGGAAAAAGGAAAAAAAATGTGGAGGAAGTGAAACTTCCTTATGGTTGGAAGAAAAAATCTTTTTTTCTTTTCAACTACCATATTGGAAGAATCTTCTTTCGACATAGATGTCATGCATACAGAGAACAATGTTTGTGACAACATATTAAATACTGTGTTGAAAATAGACAAATCAAAAGATGATGAGAAAGCTAATATGGACAAGAAATGGGTCTTCGTCCAGAGTTACACATTGGGGAATCAAGTAAAGGCAGGGGTTCAGAATCTCAATTCGTTTTGTCGAACCTACAGAAAGATACATTCTTCAAGATGTTGCATGACCTAAAGGTTCCTGATGAGTTTTTGTCAAATATCAAGGCAAGAGTACATTTGAAAGAGAAAGATTTCTGGTTTAAAAAGTCACGATTGTCACATACTTATGCCACAGATACTTCATCTTCCTCTTCGGAAAGCATTAAATGAAGACATTTGTGGCGTTATTGTGGCACTATCTTCATTTTTAGGGGCATTTGTGGTCAAGTAATTGATGTACAAGAAATGGAAAAGTTGAAGGGTGAAATAACTGTTACTCTTTGTCACCTTGAGCGTATCTTACCTCTGGGATTTTTCATGATCATGATGCATATACCTATTGTGGGCGTTTTGGCTTATAATCGTTAATCCGTTTTGATGATTAATCAACATATCAATAAACACATGAATTATCTAAATATCATTGCTTGCATATATTGTATTATCTAACGTTTCAGGAACCAAGTTTGAATGAAATCAAGAAATGAAGATTGAAGCGTAGTTAGGTTTACATTTTATGTATATAGGTTACAAATGTAACTTGGCACTTGAAATCGTTGATTCATTGCATTGCATGACTCTTAGAAAACTTATCGAAGTCTCACATTCGAATCCAATTCTCTTCTGACTTAAAAAACAAATCATCGAAACTTGTTACAAACCTAGAACATGAATTCTGTGTTCAACCGGTTGAACCATCTGGTTCGACCGGATTTCATCAGACTGTCTCAGGACGCACTCTTATGTCCAAAATGGTCGAATAAAATTCTCTTCCAGTTCGACCTTTACATTTATCTGGTTTGTCTGTCTAAAATCGGTCGACCGACATACCTTTTCCGTTTGACCGTTTCACCTTGTGAACCGATAGAACTTAGCTCATCCGATTCAAATCCTCTAGCCTATAAGTTGTTGACACGTGTCCTGGTTAGCATGACTTTCGGTCAATCGATTGCATTTCCGTATTCATCTTAAATATGACTGTTATACTTGTCGTATTTTTCAACGGTCGACACATACTCACCTAACCCCTCTTTTGATTTGGTCTTCCGGTCGACCGAACATCATTTTACGATCGACCGATACCTGAAACTTCCTAGCTCCTTGTCTTACTGGAAGTTTCCGGTCGAACCCTCGGCTTATTTTTTTTACCGATTGTCCCGTGTTTAGCTTTGTCTGAAATCCAACACTTCAAACGGTCAACCGAAACGCTTTGAACGGTAGACCGTATCTTGATTATTTCCCTGCTCCAGTCCTACTAGAAGTTTCTGGTCGAACACTTGACCCTTTTCGTTCGACCGAGCACTAAAGTTCGAGCCAAGTTGGTTCGAACGTCTGCACCTTTGTTCGACCGAAACAATTATTGTTGCTTACCGGTCGACCGATTGACCCGATCCGGTTGACCGTTCGTGTCCAGAAATGTGTCTTGTCATTTCCTGCTTTGTGTATTCTTACACAAATTAATACCATTTCAATACCAACGGCTAAAATTAGTTTAGAGCTTATAAAGAGAGCTGAGAACACTCTTCTAAGGTCACCAATCTTTCTCCACGCTCAAATATCACTACTACTCTCATATTTGCTCTAAACACTTGTGCTCACATCTTCTCACTTGAAATCACCATCTTTGATTGCATCATCCATTTCAAGTGCTCAAGATTAGTTGCTGAAGTAAAGTCTTCAAGAGTTGTACTAAGCTTCCGGTGTGAAGCCCTTCTCGGATTGTAAGAAGGTGGTCCAAGCTAGGCGAGGGTGTTCGCAAAGCTTGTGGTGTAAAGACGTGATCTCGACCCACAACGGAGATCGGATAGTGGAGGACGTGAAGTTGCTCGAGTAAGAGCAATTCGTAAGAGAGGACTAGGATCCGGTGGTTGGATCCAAACCTCTATACATCCGGTGTTGTGGTTTGTCATTCTCTTATTCACATTAATTTGTCTTAGCTTTTAATTTGGCATAGTTTGTTAAACTTTATTAATTTGTCTATTCCCCCCATTTAGACTAATATTAGGGCCTAGTAGATCCTACATTTGGTATCAGAGTCTTGTTAATTGCATTTAGACAAATTCACATTTGTAGCAATGACCCAACAACGTGAGGGATTTCACACCGGAAGACCTCCTTTGCTTGATGGAACCAGCTATGCCTATTGAAAAAAAGTATGACCACATTCATACAATCTTATGATGTTAAACTATGAGTGTTCTTTCAAATACCATACATTCAAAACAAACCATTAGAAACCATGGATGATGATGATTTAGCCATGATTCAAATGAATGCTAAACTCATGAACATACTTATGTGTGGTTTAATCGAAGAACAATATAGTAGAATTAATGCTTTTGATTCCGCATTTGAGGCTTGGCATATGTTAGAAAGTCACTTTAAAGGCCGATCATCGGTTAAAGAAACTCAGATAGATTCATTTATGCAAAAAGTATGAAATGTTTGCTATGAAACCGAATGAATCCATTAGCAAGATGCATACTCACTTTACTCTTCTTACTAACTCCTTGAAGAACCTTGGTAAGGTTTTGGTTGAAAGTGATAGGGTACGAAAGTTTCTTAGGTCTTTGACATTGGATTGGGAGAAAAAGACTACGGCAATTGAAGAAGCCAAAGATCTCTCAAAGTTGAAGATGAAGGATCTCATTGGAAGCCTCATGGCTTATGAGATTCAAATGGAAGAAAGAAGAGAGAAGGAGAAGGAACGAGAAGGGTCTAGACGAAAAGGGAAACAAATCGCTTTGAAAGCAACCTCGAATTCGGAAGCAATCGAAGATGAGGACACCGATGAAGATGTTGCTTTCCTAACCCGCAACTTCAAGAAGTTCCTCTACAAAAGAAAATTTGCAAAAGGAAGAGGAGAAGCTTCTTGGACATTCACTTGCCATGAGTGCAACAAAACTGGCCACATGAAGAAGGATTGCCCATTGCTTAGGCCGAGCGATCGTGAACAAAGAGAAGAAAAGACATATCCTCCTAGAAGAGAAAATGATGAGAGACCAAGACGAGATAGAGATGAAAGGCCATCACGAAAAGAAAAGGAAGAGAGGCCTAGAAGACGTGATGATTACAAGTGAAGGGATCGTCGCGAGAAAGATGGGAAAAAGGCTCTCAAGGCAACTTGGGATGACTCAAGCTCATCAAAGGACTCCGACTCCGAATACTCCCAAGAAGAAGAAGCACACATGTGTTTCATGGCTTCTAATGTTGATTCCGACTCAAGCCAACTCCATCACCAAAGACGAGTGATCAACCTCACGTGATGGAGATTGACGACGATGAGGTATCCCTAAATGAAACACCTCCCTCTGATGATCTATTAGATGCCTTTCATGAACTTGCTGAGCGATAAGAAATGATTTGTCATAAAAACAAATTAGCAAGAAAAGTGAATCTAGATCAATCTATGAAATGTGACATGCTAGCCAAAGAAATTGAAACTCTAAATGATGAGATAAAAACTCTGAAATCTACAAAAGAGAGTCATATAAATGAAGATCTCATTGCCAAGAATAAGCAACTCACAAAAGATTTAGAGAAATTCACTTTAGGTAGAAAAATGCTTGACATGCTTCTTGGAACACAAACTCAATCTCTAACAAAACATGGTCTAGGTTACAAGGGAGGGAAACAAAAGAAACCCACATCTTATTTTATTAAAATGAACAATTCATTTGTTAAGAAAATAAATCATTCAAATGTTTGGGTACCTAAGACTACGCAAGTTTGGGTACCAAAATCTAACCTTCAAGGACCCAAACAAATTTGGGTACCAAAGTTTTCACTTGTCTCTTTGTTTGTAGATAAAAGCAAGGAGAAAAGGGAAGTGGATTCTCGATAGTGGGTATTCAAGGCACATGACCAGAGACTCCCAAGTTCTATCAAGATTAAAGCCTAAGAAGGGAGGAACCGTCACATTTGGAGATAATGCAAAAGGTCACATTGTCGGTATTGGTAATGTTGGCAATTCTTCTACTCCAAATATTGAAAATGTTTTATTAGTAGATGAGTTAAAACATAGCTTGCTTAGTGTTAGTCAATTAACCGATAAGGATTTTCTAGTTGTGTTTGATAAACATATTTGCAATATCATTTATAAACATGACATGAAAATTATTTTTAAGGGTTATAGGTGAAATAACATTTACATTGTGCATGTTGATAACCTTAGAAATTTAAATGTTGAAACTTGTTTAGTTGCCTCACATGAAGAAGCTTGGTTATGACATAACCGTTTGGGACATATTAGTATGTCGCAATTGCACAAATTATCCAAACTTGAATTGGTTAGAGGACTACCAAAAATTGATTTCGAAAAGGACAAACTTTGTGATGCATGCCAATTTGGAAAGTAATTTAAATCTTCTTTCAAATCTTTAAATGTGGTGTCAACGTCAAACCCCCTTGAGCTTTTACACTTAGATCTTTTTGTACCCTCAAGGACTGTTAGTCTCGGAGGGAAAGATATGCATTTGTGATCATTGATGATTTTTCGAGATCACTTGTGTTTTGTTTTTAGTAAACGAATATGATGCTTTTGAAAGATTTAAAGATTTTTGCAAATGTGTTCGAAGGGAAAAAGATTCAAACATAGTCGCTATTCGTAGTGATCATGGAGGAGAATTTGAAAATGAATCGTTTCAAAAGTTTTGTGAAAAATATGGAATTGAGCATAACTTCTCTTTTCCTCGCACTCCTCAACAAAATGAGGTAGTTGGGAGGAAAAATAGAACTCTTCAAGAAATTGCAAGAACCACGCTTGTGGCAAAAGGTCTTCCAAAATATTTTTGGTGCGAAGTCGTAAATACATCTTGCTATGTTTTAAATCGTGTTCTCATTAGACCGATTTTAAAGAAAACTCATTTTGAACTTTGGCATGATCGGATTCCAAAAATTTCTTACTTTAAAGCCTTTAGTTCAAAATATTTTGTCCTCAATACTAAAGATAACTTGGATAAATTTGATGCAAAATATGATGAGGCCATCTTTTTAGGGTATTCCGATAGGAGTAAAGCTTATAAAGTCTACAATAAACGAACTAATTGTGTTGAGGAATCTCTACAAGTCAACTTTGACGAGTTAGCTTGTGTAGACAACTCCTCTCTTGATGATGATTGCATGGATATTATTAGACATGTATCATCACAAGATGCCCCTCTTGAGTCTCATCAAGAACCCCCAAGTTCTCCACAAGAGGACAAAAAGTATCTTCCTAAGGATTGAACCTATAGAAAGGATCATCCAAAGGACTTTGTGATAGGAGATGTCTCTCAAGGTGTGACAACACGTTCTAAAGCTCATGTAGTTTGTGACTATTATGCATTTATCTCTACATTAGAACCCAAGAAAGTAGAACAAGCATGTAATGATGAATTTTGGCTAATGACTATGCATGAAGAGCTAAATCAATTTGTTCGAAATGATGTATGGGAACTTGTTGAAAACCTTTCCAACCAAATGGTTATTGAAACCAAATGGATCTTTCGAAACAAACTTGATGAAGATGAGAATGTAGTTAGGAACAAAGCTAGACTCGTTGCTCAAGGCTATCGCCATGAGGAGGGTATAGACTTTGACGAAACTTATGCCCCCGTCGCTCGAATGGAAGTCATTCGCATGTTATTAGCATATGCATCTTATATGGGCATAAAATTATTTCAAATGGATGTTAAAAGTGCTTTCTTAAATGGATTTATAAATGAAGAAGTTTATGTTGCACAACCCCCCGGATTTGTAAATGAAACGTACCCAAATCATGTGTTTAAACTCAAGAAGGCTCTTTATGGCCTCAAACAAGCTCCTAGAGCTTGGTATGAGAGGTTGAAGAACTTCTTAATCAACAAAGGTTTTTGTGTGGGTAAAGTGGAGACCACTCTTTTTGTTAAATCCAATGATCATGATTTATTAGTGGTGCAAATTTATGTTGATGATATAATATTTGGTGCAAGTAACCCGCGTCTTTGCAAATAATTTTCTAAGTCTATACAGGGGGAGTTCGAGATGAGCTTAATTGGTGAACTCAATTTCTTCCTTGGACTCAAATTAAGCAAACTCTAGATGTGAACTTAATACACCAAGCAAAGTACACAAAAGAACTTCTAAAACGCTTTGGTCTTGAAGATAGCAAGCCACACAATACTCCTATGAGCACTAGCACCAAGTTGGACAAAGATGAAAATGCAAGGAGGTGGATATCGAAATATCAAGGTATGATACGATCCTTGATTTACCTTACCGCTAGTCGTCCGGATATTATGTTTTCTGTGTGTTTATGTGCTCGTTTTCAAGCTTGTCCAAAAGAATATCATTTTAATGCCTTGAAACGTATTTTTCGTTACCTCAAAGGATCTCAAGATTTTGGTTTGTTTGACCCCAAGACTAGAGTTTTTGATCTTGTTGCTTATAGGGACGCCAACTATGCCGGTTGCATTTTAGATCGTAAAAGCACTAGTGACACTTGCCAATTTTTGGGAAAATCGCTTGTCTCTTTGTTTAGTAAGAAACAAAATAGTGTAGCGTTGTCGACAACCGATGCCGAATATATTGCTGCCAGTTGTGCATGTGCACAAGTCTTGTGTATGAGGAAACCCTCAAAGATCTGAAACTTGAGTTTCAAACTACTCCTATACTTTGTGACAATACAAGTGCTATCAATCTTTCGAAGAATCCCATATTCCATTCAAGAACGAAACATATCGAAATAAGACATCACTTTCTAAGAGATCATGCAATAAAAGAAGACATTAAACTTATATTTGTTCCCACAAATGATCAACTTGTGGATATATTCACCAAACCCTTAAATGTTGATCAATTTTATCATATTAGACTAAATCTTGGCATGCGCAATTTAAATGACGTATAACTTGGTTATATCATGCCATATTTTCGAAATTTGCAACTTAATTGAGGTTATATTTATGTTCTGAGGATTTTTGTTGTGTTTTCAATCTATATTTCTCTTCCAGATACCATTCGGTCGACCGGAAATGGTGTTTTGTTCGACTGGATTGTTGTGTTGCCAGTTCTTTTTAAAAATTTCCATCTCTGTCGGTCGACCAAATTCTTTCGTTCGTTCAACCGGTGTGTTTTGTGTGATGATTTTATCTTCTCTGGTGTTTTACGGTCGACCACCTTTTACGCGTCGTTCAACCGATAGTCTTCTAGTTGATCTGATCCTTAAGTTCACTTAAGTGATCAGTCGAACCATTTTGTCTTTCGGTCGACTGTGGTGATTGTTCGGTAGACCGTGCTTCTTTTCTTGTTCAACCGATAATCACCAGGTCTTGTTTCTCGTTCTCTCCTTACTGGTTTGGTCGACCAGTTGATCTTTTTGGCCCGACCGGGAATTTCTAGTACGTGCCCAGTTCCCTCTCTCCATTCGTTCGGTCGACCGTTGACATGTTTCGTTCAACCGGAAATATCCAGTACGTGCCCATATTCTTCTATATTTTTTGCTTTGGTCGACCATCTTGCTCGTGTCGTCCGACCGAGAATTTCCAGACGCTGTGAGTTTGCATGTTTTTAACCGTCCGATCGACCGTTTCTATCGTTTCAGCAGTTTTTAGGGTAAAAATGTGGGGTTAGTTCTCATTTTTCACTCTACCACCCCCAAACCCTAGTTGTCGCCCCTCTCCCTCCGGTCACCGCCCGTCCTTTCCGATCGTCGAACACTAATTTTTCCTCCATCATTCGACTCATTTTTCCTTCCTTCACCCTTCTCCACCCTCACTTTCCTAATCTGCACCATCATCTTCAATGGTTGTTCAAAAATGCCCATCTTCAAGAAACGTGGTGCTCCGGAGGTTGTCACCGAACACCAATCTAAAAAGCGACAAGACTCCCAACCCTCGTCCTCTCGTGCTCCGGCTCCTCCAGCTAACACATTGTTTCACTTCTTTCCGATTGACGATGACGCACAAAACACTTGGGACAACATCTTCTTCGTTGCATCCTTCATTCCTTGTCTCAAGGTTGAGGTAGCGGATTTCACCAATTTCTCTCTTAAATCATACTTAGATGCAAATAAGCTCACTTTGTCTCACACAAAACTTGCTTCTAAACCGTATTACCCATTCCTTATTAAACAATTTTTCCGCAACCTTAGAAAAGTCCCCAATCTACCCGTCGTCACCACCATGATTAATGGGATTGAGTATAACGTTACACCCAAACTGCTACCTGAAACTCTAGGTCTAGAGTCTATGGGTATTCATATTTATTTAGACCATCCTCAAGGTGCTCTCCCTGGTACCGAAGTAGAGAAAATGGTAAATGAATTGTATGTTACTCCACCACCACGGGTAAATGGACGCTTTAACATAAAGCCCAAATCGTTTCATACAACATCCTTCCGAAATTTGGTCACCCAAATGAAATCTCTAATATGGAGCTTATATGCATCTATTGTATATTTAAGAAATATTTGGTGGATTGGCCATCTTTCATGATCATACACATGTGTCATCGGAGTGGATCTTATCTTCCTTACCCTATGTGGCTCTCTGCTTTGTTTGCTCATTGGAAGATAAATGTCGATGCATTTCCTTCAATGGTCTACATGTTTCCCATTTGTATGACTACTCTATCCAAGATGAAGTTTATTGTCATTTTATCTCCACCCCATTCCGCTGAAGACGGATCCGATCACGAATCTGAAGAAGAAGAAAAGACTGAAGATCCAAGGTGGATGCCTCGTCAGGCTCCTCGTTACTCGAGCTCCTGGTGGGGTGAGGGAGACAATGAGGCTTGGTCTCAAGGGCACTGGTCGGCTTCCTTTTGATTGATCTTCGTCGCTTTCAACATCTGTCTGACCAGGTTGATGCCTTTGAAGCTTCCATGTCTGCTCGTCTTGATGCGATTGAGGCTTCTTCGAATGCTCGTCATGATACCACCTCAGCACAACTTAATTGCATAGAGGCTTCTCTTGATTCCCTTTTCTCATTGCTTCGTGATCAGAGGCTTGGTTGATTTTGTGTTGGTTTGTGGTGTGTTTGTGTTTGTTTTTCAGTTGTCTTGGACTTCATTTCGTGATGTGTTTGCTTTGACCTTTGCTTAATGTTGTATTTTACCTTGAACTTAGTGTTGTATTTTCTTTTGGTCTTAATATTTGGTTGTATGTTTTGAATCCTATTTTGAATGCATGGTCATATTTCTCTTTATTGTTTCTTTTTGGCTAAATTCTTTTGATTCCATTAGTCTATCTCATGATAAAGCTCAAATTGAATATCATAGTGTCTCATGAGGCTTTTTGATTATGCAAAAGGGGGAGAAATAAATACATGCTTACAGATTGGGGGAGCATTTATTGAAGATAGATTTTGAAATCAAACATGCATTTTTATTGATGATAGATTTTGAAATCAAACATGCATTTAGATTGATAGGTTGTCATCATCAAAAAGGGGGAGATTGTTGGGTTTTTTGGCTAATAATCGTTAATCCATTTTGATGATTAATCAACATATCAATAAACACATGTATTATCTAAATATCATTGATTGCATATATTGTATTATCTAACGTTTCCGGAACCAAGTTTAAGTGAAATCAAGAATTGAAGATTGAAGCGTAGTTAGGTTTACATTTTATGTATATAGGTTACAAATGTAACTTGGCACTTGAAATCGTTGATTCATTGCATTGCATGACACTTAGAAAATCTATAGAAATCTCACATTCGAATCCAATTCTCTTCAGACTTTAATAACAAATCATCGAAACTCGTTACAAACCTAGAACAAGAATTCTGGGTTCAACCGGTCAACCGGTAGAACCATCTGGTTTGACCGGATTTCATCAGACTGTCCCAGAACGCACTCTTATGTCCAAAACGGTCTAACAAAATTCTCTTCCAGTTCGACCGTTACATTTATCTGGTTTGCCTGTCTAAAATGGGTCGACCGACATACCTTTTTCGTTCGACCGTTTCAAATCCTCTAGCCTATCAGCTGTTGACACGTTTCCTGGTTAGCGTGACTTCCGGTCGACCGAAACTTGATTTTGTTCGACCGATTGCATTTCCATATTCATCTTAAATATGACCGTTATATTTGTCGTATTTTCCAATGGTCGTATACACATACTCACCTAACCCCTCTTTTGATTTGGTCTTCCGGTCTACCGAACATCCTTTTACATTCGACCGATACCTAAAACTTCCCAGCTCCTTGTCTTACTGGAAGTTTCCGGTCGAACCCTCGATTTATTTTGTTCGACCGATTTTCCCTTGCTTAGCTTTGTTAGAAATCCAACATTTCAAACAGTCGACCGAAACTCTTTAAACGGTCGACCGTATCTTGATTATTTCCCTGCTCCAGTCCTACTGGAAGTTTCCGGTCGAATACTTGACCCTTTTCGTTCGACCCATCACTGAAGTTCTAGCCAAGTTGGTTTGACTGTCTGCACCTTTGTTCGACTGAAACAATTATTGTTGTATACCGGTCGACCGATTGACCCGATTCAGTCGATCGTTCGTGTCCAGAAATGTGTCCTCTCATTTCCTGCTTTGTGTACTCTTACACAACTTAATACCATTTCAATCCCAACGGCTAGAATTAGTTTAGAGCTTATAAGTAGAGCTGAGAACACTCTTCTAAGGTCACCAATCTTTCTCCACGCTCAAATCTCACTACTACTCTCATATTTGCTCTAAACACTTGTGCTCACATCTTCTCACTTGAAATCACCTTCTTTGATTGCATCATCCATTTCAAGTGCTCAAGATTAGTTGCTGAAGTAAAGTCTTCAAGAGTTGTACTAAGCTTCTAGTGTGAAGCTCTTCTCGGATTGTGAGAAGGTGGTCCAAGCTAGGCGAGGGTGTTCGCAAAGCTTGTGGTGTAAAGACGTGATCTCGGCCCGCAACGGAGATCGGATAGTGGAGGACGCGAAGTTGCTCGAGTAAGAGCAATTCGTAAGAGAGGACTAGGATCCGGTGGTTGGATCCAAACCTCTCTACATCCGGTGTTGTGGTTTGTCATTCTCTTATTCACATTAATTTGTCTTAGCTTTTAATTTGGAATAGTTTGTTAAACTTTATTAATTAGTCTATTCACCCCCCCTTTAGACTAATATTAGGGCCTAGTAGATCCTACACCTATACACTTAGTTGATGAAGTTTTATTAAGTGGACCAGTGTTTTATAGAGGGATGTATCCTATAGAGTGTTACTTGCTAACATTGAAATGTTATGTTCGAAACAAAAGTAAATTTGAAGGATCAATCGTCGAATGGTACTTGGCAGAGGAGTATCTGACATCCATTCATCTTAGCATGTCACGCGGAACAATGCTTCTACGTTCAAGATCCAGTTGAACCTAATTGGCCCATTGTATTGAAATACGACCTAGAGCTTACATTGCTGATTAGGTAAATTTTATTGTGTTTGTTATATGTTATATTTTTCTTTGTGGAACAAATTGTATGCTATATGTTATATGTTATCTATTATGTTAATTAATTCATTCAATCATTATGTTTGAACGCATTATTTGTTTATGTTATCCCAGTATGCCTCTACGTAGGCACATTGTTCGTACGCTAAGGGTTCCAGATCGAGTTGAAGATGAACTGCAAGCACCCAATCCACATCGTGATATCATTGAGGTGGTGAGGCCTCAAGAAGTGGAGGGTATACCATCAGAGGTTTGAAGTGAATTGGATAAGAGACCAGAAGACAACAGTGGTCCTTGTGGTCACTCGAGAGCATGTCTTGTCGACGACGTTGATGGTAACATTATGTTTAATTTGACATTAATATTATATTTTGACTTCTAATTTCATGTAAATTTAATGAATATTATGTTTTGGTTTTGTAGGAGAAACGAGTGAAGCTGAGCCATCTACGAAAAGAGGTCGAGGGCCAACTAGAGGGGTTGATCTGATTCCTTCTGCTGGTCATTGATTTCAAGTTCAATGGACTGAGGATTTCATTCCGGTTGGACCATGCAGAGAAAATTTGAACGCGACCTTGGCATTGTTAGCGAAGCAGCCTAAGTTGTGGCCGCTACATGTTAAGATGTCACATCAAAGTCGTCAGACATTCCTTGATTCGTGGGATCTTATTGTGCTATGTCTTTGTTTGTTTGTTTTAAATTTAATACATGAATGATAATATTGTATACTAATAAACGTTTATATGTTATTCGTAGGATCGTTTCGATTTGGGGAATTGTGTTAATGCTTGTCACTACTGCTTCGATAAGATCATTATTTTTAATGGATTATTGATACTCAGTCAAGAAGAAGTATTACACACCTTTCGAGACTCAAGATGAGTGGATTGAATATTTGACCTCGAAAGGTGATCCACACATTCAATCCGACAAATTCACCATTCAATGTGCTGAATGGAACACTGAAAATGCAAAGGTAATAATATTTTTTGTCTTTAAATATTTGATTTTGTTATTCTAATATCACATTTTAACCTTAAACTATTTTCATTAAATGTAGAAAAATTACGAAACAAACATTGTCAATCGCAACTACAAGAAGATGGATCACAAGACAGGATCAAAATCTTTTGCCAACAAGGCAAAACTTCATGTAAGTTTTGAGATTTTTTAGTTTTAATCTTTTTGGCTCTTAATATATAATTAGACGTAGCAAACTTCAACCGAAAATGGTAGGTTTTAACTCTTTACTAGTTTAATTAAGTATTACTTTGAACTTTAAAAAATTCGTAAGTCTTTGAAATCTTTTTAGGTTGAGATACAGGAATTGACGCAGCAAAGATTGTATCAAGAGCAAGGTGAGTGTTCTAAGTCTAGTGAGGTGATTGAGAATGGGGTACTAGAAGAAGTCTTAGGTAAAGAGAAAATAGACTGTGTTCATGGAGCTGGTGTTGGAGCCTACGAGGCTTGCAAGACATCGAGTGGTTGACATAGCAGCGCTCACATGGATCATCTTCAGACCAAGCTTTCATAGTGTGTTTCAATTGTAAGTGTATACTTAAATTCGTATATTTATTTTATAAGTTCATTATATGTAGAATAATATTAAAATACATTATAGGAGGAGCACGAGAAGTTAAAGGCTCAAGTCGCTAAATTGATGGCAACTCAGTTTGGAAGAGATGAGGTATATTTATGATTAATGTGTAGTTTGTTGTTTTACTTTGCTAAAATAATATCATGTTTCGGATTTTTCAAGTAATCAATTTTTTTACAGAGTGATGAGATCGATACATCAACTCAACACGAGGAAGAACCATCGACGGATAAAACTTCTTCTGAGCCTTAGTCGGTATACGTATGCTGTTTTAAATATGGTTCTGTAACTTTTGACTTATATATGAATTAGTCTTAGACTTAATTTAGGACTTTGACTTATAAACATAAACATAACTGTAAGATTTTATTTGTGTTTCGTTTCAATTATATGTGATTATATGTATGATTTCCTTTCGATTTGACGAATTATGTGAATGTGAGAAGGTATCTGATTGTGAATGGAAGTGTTTCAAATGTATGTGATTGTGAATAGAATTGTTTCTAATGTATCGTGGTTAGTTTTTATTGCAGTATTTTTAAACCGATATGGGATGAATTATTTATACCATTTTATAGCAGGTGTTACTATTGCCGACGGAAATTCCGTCTCCAATAGATAACGAAGTTCGTATTGCCAACGGAATTTCCATCGGCACTAGTTGAACGTCATTTAATTGCTCGACGGAAATTTTGTCAGTATTATTTGTTTGGCGTGCCATTTTGCGCAAGAAATATTTCTTGCCGATGGAAATTTCATCGGCTAGGAGCATGTGGACAACAAGTTTTACTGACGGACTTTCGCCGACGGAAATTCCGTTGGCAAGGCCTATTCCTGACTCCTTAGGTGACCCATATACTTAAGAAATCCTCTTGGTTCAGCGTACCTATATAAAATGGTCGATCGGTTGACCATCTAGTTCGACTGATTTTAACATACTCTTATTTCTCTCCCATAATGGTCGAACTGTAGTTCTTTTGGTTCGACCGATTTTAACAGGCTCTTTCCCTGTCCAAAAAAGTCGACCATTTTTTTATCCCAGTTCGACCGTTATCCTGTGTCGAATGATATAACCCAGTTTGACCGATTCCAACTTCTTCGTCGGGTATATCTTGACACGTGTCGTAGTTAGTATGACAACCGGTCGACAAAAACTTATGTTTTGTTCGACGATTTGACATCTCGTATTTGTCTTAAATATGACTGTTATACTTGTCGTATTATACAACGATCGTATACACATACTTCAACTAACCCAATTCGTATTTTTGGCCACCTTTCGAAGAGTGCCATGACGACAGTCGACCAAATGAACAACAATTTGAGTATCAAACTTCTTGTTATTTATGGTCAGACTATATCCTTATTTGGTTCGACCGTTACCTCATTTGTTTAATATTATCCTAGCCAAAATATTCAGAATGGTCGACTGCCCCTTGACTTGGTTCGACCGTTCATTTAAGTTCTAGCCTTAGTGATTCAACTGATGTGTACTTCAAGTTGAACATTTTCTTAAGTATAAGGAAACAATCGAACAATTCTCCCATACCGGTCGACTGTTGGTGCACAGATTTGTGTTCTGAACTTTTATGTTTTGTGTATATGATTAGTAGCATATCATGCATCATATTCATGCTATGTTTGTTATTATATTTTAGGTATTAGGTAATAAAGAAGATAAGGGAATAGAAAATGACTGAAACGTTAGAAGAAATGACTTAAATAAAACAAAATGCAAAGGGCCGATCTGCAAGAGGGAAGGACGTCGACATAAGCCTAGAGGGACCAAATAACAAATCGAGAAACTCCACACCATCATGAGGACTATTTTTGCAATTAGATTCAAGAGTAGACTCAATTGACTGACCATGCCACAACCACGTGCCTAATTGAAGAGCTTAAGTAAACGCACGAAATTGAGTCGAATCTAACCAATTGGACCGCCAATTGGTGGTCCCTTTTAATCAGAATCCAACCCATTTTCGCACGGATATGGGTTGTGTTTATGTATATTCTGTGAATGTTTCATTAGTGCCACACAAGGGGATTGTCCCCAAATTCCTTTTTCATGTCTATAAATTGAACTCTTCTTCCTCCTTTGTAATCAACCTATTGCTTGGTGGTCATTCTTGGAGTAAGCCTTGGAGTAAAACTCAAGTCAAGAAGAATGCTACTTGTAATGTGAGTTTTCAAAAAATATTTTTTCCTAGTTTGTTCTAATGTTGTCTATTTGAATGCTTGCATGTTTAGCTTAGTTTTGTTTTCTTAATCTTAATATAATTAGTTAGAATGTCTTGCTTCCTTAATACAATTGTTAGCTTAATGTATAGCAAATAGTTACATCCCTCTTTGGGGGTAGAGATGATGTTTATACATGTAATAGGAATGGAATGAATTTTATCTTATGCAATATGTGATGAATGTGAATGTATGCTTATTTGTTTAAATGAGAATACTTAACTTGATGAATTTTGTCATAATCATTAGATACTTCCCATGCTTGTTTAGGTTCTTCATAACCAATTTGTTTATTCTCATGTTAATCAATTAGGTTAGGGATTGGAATGATAAGTTTTGTCACAACCATTAAGTACTTCCTATGCATGAAAACAGAACCTACACTTGTACCTTATCAAATTCATTCTTCACCATCTTTTCACATGTGTACACACACTCCACCCCTTGGGGGTGTCTCCTACTTAATTTCATCTTGCTTTGCTAGTTTCTTAGTTTAGCTTCAGTTATTCTCGTGTTTTCATCTTTCTTGTTGGTTAATTGCTTGTTTAGTGTAGCCTAGTTTAGTGTAATCAAACTTATTCTCCCCTCTAATTTCCACTTGATTTCTGAAGAACCAGAGTTGACACACCTCCCTGTGGACTCGACCCATACTTGCCACCGCTTCATCGAGGCCGTGCACTTACGGTATTATATCTGAATTAATCAAGTTTTGGCATTGTTGTCAGGGAGGTGTTCTGGCTAGACTCTAGTTTGGATGATTCGAGTGGATTTAATCTTTCTATTTTAATTTTTGTGTTTTTCATGGACACTAGGGCCAAAAGGAAGATACTAGATAAAAGCTAGAGCATTTGGAGCTCCCTAGACCTCCAATCAGCCATCTGAAATCACCAATTAGCGGCATGGTAATGTTCCATTGCCTTCATATTTCTACACCATGTCTGGCTTTATGTTTTTAGTCTCTGAGAGCCTAATTTTGCATGTTTGGACTTGTAACTTGATCCCAAATCTAGTAAGAAACCAAACTCCCCCTTTAATCAACTTGGACCGCAAAACTCAAAGCAAAAGATTAAGCATTCTTCTTGCTTAGGTCATGCATCATATAATGTTGACTTAGGCATATAGCTTGCTTTTCTTTGCCTTTATATTCAGTAGTTGATCATTGGAGTAAGGTACGCATTCTATCACTCATTCACACAGAGCGCATCATTTAGTGATTAGAATTGCATTTGGAACAAGTGTGAGGTGAGTGTTAGTATGGTGAGTTGAATGCATGCCTAAGGATTCAAAACAACTTTAAGGGGCACCACCTATAGTCTTTAAGATAGTGGGGGATTTCATCACCCCTCCTTTAGTCGCACAAACTACACTCAAGTAAAGCCTTATTCTAAAATCAAGTAGACACTGACTCCTAGGATTCATGCACACTTAGGAGACAATTTCATTCTCGACGTCATGGTCTGAGCGGCGTCGCTTTCTTAGTTGCATCAAAACTTTTGGGAGCCCATGGTCTTGACTTTCTCGTTCGACTTTGTGACCTTTGCCGAGGGAGGTAAGGTATTTGGGATTATGGAGAGTCGCAGTTAGGCATCGTCTAGTCTAAGGACCCCATTGCCAGCTGATTAGTAGCATATCATACATTGCATTCATACTATATATCATTTATTTTACCCCAATTTTATGTTACTCGAGTGTTTCTTTGTGGTATTTCAGGTGTTAGGTAATAAATAAGAGAAAAGAAGAGTAAATGACTAAAATGCAAGAAGAAATAACTCAAATGAAGCAAAGTGGACCTGTTTGTCAAGCAAAAGGACACATCTTCAAATTAGGAAGGACCCAAATGAAATCTAGAGGGACTTGAACGCAAAGAAAATAATTCAAGAGCAAAAACCCCTCAAAACCATGATCTTCAAGAGTATTTGGGCAATTTAGACCAAACGGGCACGAACCAGCGGACCAGGAGTGCATCGTACGTGCAAAATACAACACTTAAGCTCCTTGAAGAAATCGGGGCCAATCGAGCACAAAAGACTGCTAGTGGCAGATTGTGATCCACCATTGATGCATCATTTAGGCCCAATTTGCCTCCAATTTCTTTCGTGGCTTCACCTCGATCATTTAGGTGCACCAGACTAAAGAGAAAATTATTACGACCGTCGGATTGCTTCCAGATCCATCCAAACTCTTATTTCTTCAATAAATAGCAATGTTTATTCTACCTTTTTTGCTCTTCTCAGCCTCCACCATTATGATAGCTTAGGTTTACCCAGTTTGGGAAGTAGAGAAAGTGGGCTTGGAAGCTTGTAATGTTATTTCTTAATTAGTAGTGTAGAGGAGGAGAAGATGAGCAACCTTGTAATCTTTCATTTTAATCTAGTTTAATTCTTGTTCATTACATTGATGTCTTTCCTTTGATGCAATTTGTTTTATGTTTATTCATTGTTTAATCTAGTTTTTTTACATTTCATTTATGGTTTTGTGTTATTTTTATGTTTTCTTGAGTTTAGAGATGGGTATGGAGTAATCCATCCTAATGGGGGGGGGGGAGGGTAGGGAAGAAGGTGATGTGATTTTGTGATGTATTAAATGTATGTATGTTAATCCTAACCTTTGAACCTCACATGAATTCCATAACCATCTAATGGGATTTTCACTCTTATATTTTATGTGTTAATGCTCTTGAATGATGGTTAGCACATGCTTAGATTAGTGAACCTATTTTATGGGGAATCATGATGTGAGGATAAAGATGGAGTGGATAAGGAGGAAACATGACATGTGCATACATGTGCTCATGTTGACACCATCCTAATTAATGTCTTGTATGTTTTAATGATTGTGTTCAATCTTATTTCATGTGGAGACATAGTGGGGTTTTGTCATTATGCACATACGTGAGTAGTAGCATATCATACATTCCATTCATGCTATATATTCTTTGTTTTATCCCAAGTTTGTGCTACTCGAGTGCTTGTTTGTGGTATTTCAGGTATTAGTTAATAAAGAAGAGAAATGAAGAGAAAATGATTGAAAGTAAGAAGAAATGACTCAAATGAAGCAAAATGGACATGTTTGTCTTGCACAATGACTCATCTGCAAATCAGGAAGGACCCAGATGAAATCCAGAGGGACCTAAACGCATGAAAAATATTTCAGGAGCAAAAATCCCTCACTACCATGATCATGAAGACTATTTGGGCAATTAAGATCAAACGGGCTTAAACCAGCGTACCACGAGTGCACCCTACGTCCAAAATACAACATTTAAGTTGCTGGAGAAAAACAGGGCCGATAGGAAGAAAATGTTCCGCCATTGGCAGATCAATTTGCCCCAGTTGGGTCCCAATTTCTCACGTGGCTTTGATTCAATTATTTGGGTGCACCAGACTATAGAGAAATTGATTACAACTATCAGTTTGCTTCTAGAACCACCCAAACACTAGTGCAGAATAGTCTTTACTCGTCGCCCAATAGACGTCGGCTGTTATAACAACCGACGTCTAGTTGGGCGAAGATAGCATAGAAGTCGGACGTTACCACGACTGATGTCTATAGGGTACTATAGACGTTGGCTATTGGAATACACATTGTATCTGACGTTTATACCCTATAGACGTCGACCTATAGACGTCAGTTGTTGGAATACCCATTGTATCCGACGTCTATTCCCTATAGACGTCGGATGATATAGACGATCGACGTCTATACCCCCACGCCTATAGACGTCGACCTATGGACATCGTCTGTATATAATATCCGACGTCTATAGGTCTTAAAGAAATCTCCAACCGATCTGCAGCATTCTCCGGCACCGTCGCAACGTCCCAACCTCTCCTCCCGTTCTCCGGCCCTCTCCTCCGTCTTGCTCCGTCTTCCTCTACATCCCTAACCACCGTAATAGTTTTCTTTAGTTTTGGTTGGTTTAGTTTCGGATTTTAGGTGGAGTAATGTGTCTTTTCTTTCTTGGTAAACTTCTCCTCTCGTTCGGATCCAATGCCAACTCGCACCGTTCCCCCATTTCGATTTCTGCTCATATTTGTGGTTATCATAGCCTTGTTGGGAATGCTTCTAGGCTACATTGTGAAGAAATTAATGACCTTTGAAGCAATAACAATCATTCTTCATACTAAAATACTGTAACAAAGTGATGCATTTGGCTGTTAATTGTGTGAATTGATTTTTTTTGGCATGTTGGATTTGGTGTTGGTAATTTATGATTTGTTTGTGGTCTTGTGTTGGTTGAAAATCATTTAGTTTGTGATTAAATGCATGATTTGTTGTTGTTGTTGTATGTGGTTTATGTGTTGTTTGATTAATCATTTACCAGTCAAGTGTGGTTTAGATATATCTATATTTGGTAGATTCGAGGGAGGACGCACGTTCAAGAAGAAGGAGGACATGCATTTGCTGGTTCGTGATTCCACTCATTTTGTCTCTTAGTTTGAATTGTTGCAAGTAATATTTCCGTTGTGTTGAAAACTGAAGCATTGTAATATGTTTGGAAGAAATATAAATATATAAGTAATAAATTGTATGTTTATGTCCACTTAGTTATGTATTTGTCAGTAATCGTTGTTAATGGAGTTTGTTGGTAGCTTGCTCATGAGATAACTAAGTCCACAAATAATATGTATTAAGGACTAGCCTTTAGCTATTTATTCTTTAACCAAGAAGCCAATTTTGTTATGTGGAACATGTAAGCATATGACTAAATGTAAACATGTGTTGTGTCGAAGTTTGAGGGGTTTGGATGTAGTGTGTTTGTGATGAATTAGGTGGAATTGAGATCAAGTTTATATCGTGTATTGTTATAAAATTTTCTTGTTAATTCCAGGGTTTGAAGATTTTTACATAGAAAATTTTAGGAGAGGTTCTGCCAAAATTTCAAAAAAATATAATCTCAATTGTTATTAATAACATGATATTTTAAAATAATAACTTACATTTTATATTAAAAGGACTATAACTTAGATCATGTAAAAAACTTATGTTTAATTAGTTTAGTGAGTTCATACATTTATTTATTTTTATTAATGTTTAGCTTAGTTAAATGTTTATTTATTTATGTTCATTTATACTTAAAACAATTTATTTTGTTTAGTTATGGCATTGCCCCTCTTAAAAAACTTGACCTTTAATAACCTAAAGCAAAAGATTAGACAATATTGCTAAGTGATTCATCATATAGGATTTGCATTCATCGTATTTATTATTTATTTTACGATTTCTGTCGTAGATTGTTGGCGTAAGGTACGTAATCTCTTTCACTCATCATTCATTAGAAAGCACACATTAGTTAGTAGGACTTGCATTGGAACAAGAGTGAGGTGAGTGTTTGTTTGGTGTGTTGTTTGTTAGATTAAGGTATGAAAAACACTTAGGGGGCAGTCACCTATAGGAGATGATGTGGGGGATTTCATCATCCTTTCCTTGGCCCAAAAACCACTTCATAAAAGAGCCTTAATAAAATCAATTAGACGTTGGCCCCTAAGATTTCCAGACGCATTAAAGAGAGGAAACCGTTTAAGACCGTTATGGCTTAAACGTCGTTGCCTATCTAGTCTCCATGAGATTTTAGGAACCTCTGGGTTCTTGATTTCCTACAGATTAGTGGTCCTCGATGTTTAAGACCGTTTCGGCCTGAACGTCGTTGCCCATCTAGTCTCCCTGACATATTAGGGACCTCCGGGTTCTTGATTTCCTACAGACTAGTGGTCCTCGGTGGGACCTCGAAGTTAGTCGTCGTCTAGTACTAAGGACCTAGTGGACTTTAGGCTTGTTTTGACCTTGATTGCTTAGTTTGGTTTCTAACCTTCCTTATTCCCACGCTAAATTAAGGATTTCATCTCCTCTCCTCTGAGTCATTATTTTCTCATCTTAATGTCTCCGAATCTTCTCATCTAGGAACACATTCTTTTAAATTGAAATTTTATTTATTTCCTCCAATAACAACTATCATTGTTGTTAATGTTTAGATTGAAATGGATCGAGAGTGGATTGTTTCAAACAGATTGAGTGATGAGTATGAGAACGGAGTGAATATGTTCTTAGAGGTTGCCAAAAAACATTAAAAAAATGGAAGACAGCGACATGCGTATTGTCCGTGCAATAAGTGTCATAATATGTTAGTGCTGACTTTTCGAAAAATGAAAGATCATTTGTTTGAGAAAGGTTTCGACCCAAATTACAGACGGTGGATATGGCACAGCGAAAATGAATCATTTAGTCGTTCCAAGAATGACGGAGACAACGTTAGTGTGGAAGATCACTTAGAGGAAATGGTTCAGGATATGGCTGAAAAGTTTTCATCCAACCCCGATTTACTTGGTAGTTTGTTGAGTGACAATGAGAAGCTGTTGTATAAGAGTTGTACCAAATTCACTAGATTGTCAGTGGTGTTGAAGTTGTACAATTTAAAAGCAGGAAATAGTTGGTCCGATGTCAATTTCACATCAATGTTGAAGTTATTGAAAGAGATGCTTCCAGATGATAATGAGTTAGCAGATAGAACTTATGATGCTAAGAAAGTGTTGTGTCCTATGGGAATGGAATATAGGAATATACATGCATGCCCGAACGATTTTATATTGTATAAGGGTGAGTTTGAAAACTTACATTCCTGTCCCAGGTGTAATGTTTCACGATACAAAATGAAACGTAGTGGACCGAACCACAATGAAGAGGCTGACGAGATGAAAATCAAAGGACCTCCTGCTAAGATTTTGTGGTATCTTCCGATAATACCAAGGCTTAAACGTTTGCTTGCTGGTAAGGAGGATTCCAAGAACATGACATAGCATGCTGATCGTGAGAAACTAAATGATCAGTTGCTACGTCATCCTGCAGATTCACCTCAGTGGAAAAAAAGTTGATTTCGACTTGTATTGATGTATTGATGTGATGCACGTAGAGAAAAACGTTTGTGATAGTCTTGTTGGCACTCTGTTGAACATACCTGGTAAAACCAAATATGGATATAATGCAAGACTTGATCTTGATATACGAGCAATGTTGTCACCAGAGAAGAAAGGAGACCGGAATTACTTACCTCCAGCTACTTATACAATGTCCAGAAAGGAAGAAAGAATTCTCTGTCGGTGTTTGCACGATGTAAGGGTTCCACAAGGTTATTCTTCAAATATCAGTAGTCCTGTTGTTATGAAGGATTTGAAACTTGTGGGGATGAAGTCTCACGATTGTCACACTTTAATGCAACAATTATTACCTGTAGCACTGAGATCCATATTACCGAAAGATGTTAGACATGCAATAATAAAGTTGTGTTCCTTTTTCAATAAGATTTGCAGTAAAGTGATTGATCACGTGCAGTTAGATAAGTTGCAGAATGAAATTGTGGTGACATTATGTCAGTTGGAGATGTTCTTTCCCCCTGCTTTTTTCGACACTATGATTCATCTAGTTATTCATTTGGTTAGAGAAGTTAAATTGTGTGGACCAGTTTTTTTAAGGTGGTTGTACTCTTTTGAGCGTTATATGAAAGTGTTGAAAGATTATTGTAAAAATCGTCAAAGACCAGATGCTAGTATTGTTGAAGGATACATATCTGAGGAGGTTATCGAGTTTTGCACTGGATACCTAGCAAACACCAAAATTGTTGGACTTCCGAAGAATCGTCATGATAAACATACCGATGGCAAAGGGACACGTGGGATGAAAATGTTAAATCCAAATGGCGAGGACTTAATGACAGCATATTTTTATGTGTTGTGCAATTCTAATGAAGTTCAACCTTACCTAAGTGAAGACATGAAGTTTCTAAAGGAAAGAAATCATTTGTGGAGTGATCAACAAGTAATAAATAGTCACAATAAAATTTTCATCTCTTGGTTCAAAAATGGGGCTTACAAGCATGATGTTTCTGAGACAATACAATGGTTGGCCTACGGTCCGCATTCTGTTGTTATAAGTTACAGTGGTTATGATATCAATGGATATTCTTTCTACACAGTCTGTGAAGATGCGAAAAGTGTTGTTCAGAACAGTGGCGTCACCTTAATAGTAGAGTCTTTGCATGTGTCTAGTTCTAAAGACAAGAATCATGTATACGTCGACATGTCCTATTACGGTGTAATTGAAGACATATGGGAGTTAGACTTTGTTAAATTCAAAGTATTTGTATTTAGATGCAAGTGGGCTGATAATAAAAGTGGAGTTCGAGTGGATGACTATGGGTTCACTTTAATTGATTTTTCAAAAAAAGGGTATAAATGAGAACCTTTTATTCTCGCTTCCCAAGCGAAACAAGTCTTCTATGTGGCTGATCCATGAGAAGAAGAAAATTGTATCAGATGATAGTCTGATCGAGTATGAAGAGACACCACCTTTCTCTAAGCAAACACCTGAGTTGAACTCAGTAGACGAAGAAATAAATGTTTAGACTCGTATGTTTAGAGATGACCACGGTGAAGATATATGGATTGAAAATCCATTAAGGAAAAAAACCAGTAAAGGTGTAAATTTTCTGTTGTAACACATTGTAATAACCATTTAATGTCTTGACTGTTTATATTTTAATGCCTTGAGTTTATCTTTTATAGTATCATGGCTCCGAAAAAGAAACTCACTCCATCAGAGTCTGAAGGCTCGAAGACATACAGTTCACGAGGTCCTTGTCTCATGAAAGAATTCGTGGGGAGAAGAAATAGAGATGGTAGTATTCCAATCCAGTTTGATGACCGTCTTGAGCCGATACGCATGTTGTCTGATAATTGGAAACGTTATCTGGGTAGCTTAGTGAGGGCCAAAGTTGACATTTGTTTGTCGAGTTGGGTCGATGTAGATGAGAAGTTGAAGGACACAATATAGGATAATGTGCAGGTAATGATTCCATTATAGATTTCTATAGTTTTAGTCAAACTTTTGAAATATATAAAGTTAACGTGTTGTAGGAATCTTTTTAGTTCCAATCCACTTACAAGTTGAAGAAAACGTGGATGATATACAAGTCGGTTCGTTGGAGGGATTTCAAAATAAATTTAATGAACAAGTACATATTCGGAGACTACCAAGATAGAAATCCATGCGATGTCTATAATTTTATCATTCCGAATCAATAGGGGCAATTCAGAAAATCCAAAGATAGCCCGGAGTTTGAGGTAACTGAGTTTAATTTAGAATATAAACTTATTAGGTTATTGTTTTAAATGACAATCTAATAAACTTGGTTTCAGGTCATCCCATCCAAAAACCAAAAGATTAGATCTTCTAACAAGTATACACATCGTATGTCTCGAGCAGGGTACCAAAAGTTAGAAAATGATGGCTGAAAAAGTTGCTCTGAAGAAACAAGAGGCAATTGACTCCCGAATGAGTGAGGAGCAAGCAAGTAACCTAACTCCTCCTTCTCCCGTAGCTCATTGTGATTCTTGGAAGAGAGCGAGAGTAAACTCCAGAGGGGAGTACGTCACACACGAGTCGCAAGCGATCAACTCGAAGATAGTAAGTTGCATCACTTATATATGTTATTAATTCAAATTCAGTAATTTTATATTTTTCAATTGTTGGTAAAAAAATTATACTTTAGGACTCTCTGAAGTTGAGAGAATCTCAAGGAGATTTGCTTCCGATGGTCGGAATGATATTCTACGCGAGGCCTTGGGAAACGACGAACACCCCGGTCATGTGCGGGGGGTAGGGAGTACTATTGGACTGCGACAATATAATGGAAAGATTCAACGGTCTACTTCGTCAACTGGTCATACCAAATGCCAGCAAGAGATCGCAGATTTGAAGAATACGTTTCCACTTGTTTTGGAGAGATTGGATCGTGATTTGCGTACTTCTCCTACCCTTCGTAGGACCGGTTCTTCCCCGGAGACCACTCCTCCAGTGCAGCCAGTGTTCCACCCTGATCGACAATATGATTTCGTGGCTCATTATCGAGAATTGGCCCTCGTTGGCGGTCCCTCGTTTGGAAAGTTTGAGGATGGATCTAGATGTGCTTTATTTGTCGAAGACCCTGATCGAAGATTGGTGGGACATGAGAAACTTTATAACATCTCCAAACACCACTTCACAGAGGTGGGAGAGGGAGAAGTGAAGGTTGCAGTAGGGAGTTGCTTAGATGCTAGTGCTTTGGTGCCATTTCCGGAAGAAGAGATTGTTACTCTCGGCGATGTTATCGTTGGGTTCGTGAGGTGGCCTAGTTATTTAGTAGAGCTAAATGACAAACATGAGGTATACTTTAATTTTGAAAGACTTAAAATTTCAAATTTGTTAACAATTGTATTTTTAACGGTTGTATATATATCTGTAAGGTGTCAAGCCCCCGGAGCAAAGGGTCAAACAACCAATCTCCGATCAACATTAATTTGCTTCCAAGTAGGTGCAAAATGTTGTATCAATGTATGGTAGGTAGGGAATCACAATCCTTAAGTAGCTGGGATTTGGAGGAGAGGGATAAAGGGTTGCCTACGGCTTTGTATGTCACCAAAGAGAATATCATGCAGTTCTTGGCAATGGATTCATTGTGTATCATGATTATCGACGTGCAAGTGAACTAAGTGTTTTATTTGGTATAAAATGAAATGTATTGAATAATTTTATCGAAATTGTAATAAAGTATAATTTTTACTCTTGTAGACATCTTTATGACGCCAGAATGTCAGTCTTTCCCGACGATCAAGTATTTAGATTTATCAGTCCATCTACATATATATACGGGAATGACGATAAATCGGGTCAGCTTGGGACTCTCGTGAAAGAAGAAGACAAAAGAGATTATCTGCTCTCTTATCATGAGAGGTAAACTTTGTATTTCAAAGTGGATTTTATTTTGTAATAAGCTTCTAATTATATATAACAAGGCTCAATGGATGCTTGTCGTTGTATGCCCCACGACTAATTCGACATATTGGTTTGATCCGTTGGGGTCGAATAAACCAAGGGACTCAATAAAGAAACTTCTAAATTTGTAAATTCATTTTAGTTATCGTATTTGTAATTCGTGGATTTTTATTAGTATTATTGAATGAAGGTTTAACTTGTGCTACTCGGGGCAATTAAGGTTTACAAAGCTTTAGGTGGCAGGAGAACAACCACAAAAGCATGAATAACATGGCATGGAATGAGAGTATGTTCTCTCCCATTTTTGTTAATTAAGTTAGGAACATATATTTAGCAAATTTCTATGTTTGTAGTACCGGAAGCATGTTGGAAATACAGAATGTGGTTACTATGTGATGAGATACATTGATGAAATCCTCGAATTGGCAACTCAAGACGTATGCCTATCCAAGGTAATATAGTTCGTTATTCACTTGTATAGTTGCAGTTTCAATATTTAGATATTAAATTTTTTACTTGTATTTTATAGGTTTTCCCAAAATGTAGTGATCCCTTCTCGTAACAGGAGCTCGATGAAACTCGCGACCGATGAGCTCGTTATTTTATCAGAAACATGTTGATGAACTAAGAGGTTCTCCTGTCACTAGCATTTTTTGTAATTTAGTTAACAAGTTCACTTGTATTACAAACATACAATTTATGCCTTAATATAATCATCTCAATTTTAGAATGAATGCCAATTGTTTATGTATGAATTAGTTCCAAGTGTGTTGAATGATTGTGTATGCTTGTATGTTTGTGTTTGTGCATGTATGCTTGTATGTTTGTGTTTGTTTTTGTGCTTGTATGTACATGTGGATGAAAGTGTGTTAGTATTTGTGAACGAATTTGGTGCAGGTTGTATGTACGCGAATTACAAATACGATGACTAAATACAAGTGTGCATGATGCTTTTGTTTTTGTCCAGGTTTAAGAATAGACGTCGGATTTTAGTATTAGCCGACGTCTATTCCTGTGAAGAAAGGAATAGACGTCGATTGTATGTATCCGATGACGTCTATTCTTAAAGAATAGACGTCGTCTGTTATTTCACCGACGTCTATACCTAAAGAATAGACGTCAGTCCTATATAAAGGCTGACGTCTATTCTTTAAGTATAGACGTCGACTGATACATACAACCGACGTCTATTCTTTAATAATAGACGTTGGATAAAGCACGCCTGACGTCTATGTATAGACGACGTACACATAGATGTTGGATCTGGGAATGCTTATATCCGACGTATATACCCCCGTACATCCGACATATATTCCCTTTTCTGCAGTAGTGAAACTTTTATTTCTTCTATAAATGGTAATGTTTCTTCTAACTTTTTGCTCTTCTCAGCCTCCATCACTAGAATAGCTTAGGTTTACCCATTTTGGGCAGTAGAGAATGTGGGCTTGGAAGCTTGTAATGTTAATTCTTTGATAATCTAAATGTATATTTTGATTCCTCTTGTCATTTATTTTCTTTCTATCCAATTTGTTGTTGATTTTGTTGGTTAATTTTCTAGTTAGAGTTTTATATCATGTTTAGTCTTACTCTACTGCTTTCCATGCTTGTTATAATGAATAGTGAGTAGATCCACTCCATTTGGGGTGGAGGAAATGTTGTTGATGGTGAAGTGTATGATGAGTTATTCTTATCTTGTGTCATTTCATGTGCTTCATGTATATCTATACTTGTAACTTGCTAAAACTTGTATTAGATGGGATAATGGCCACACTATGTACTTATCTCATGCTAGATATAAAGTTTATTTTGTTACTTGTACGGTTTATCTTTGTATGGAAGTGGTTTGTTATGTATGAATGCTTGATTAGTAGAGAATACATGAATGTATTAAGTTGTATTGATGGTTAATTAATGTCCTAATGGTCACAATAGGTACTTAGTTCACTCTTGAGAACTCAAAGTGCATCTTAACTTCATGTCTAACTATATTAGTCATGTATTCATGTAAATATAGTTGATATTAATTAGATTCCACACTTACACTAGTTTCCAGTTGATGTCACATACTTTACACACTTGTACTTAATGAAATGAAGACTCACTCATGCACACACACCTCACTATTGCACCTACACTCCAAGGGGTTTAGTTTAGTTGTTGATTAATTCATCATTTAGTAGTTGGTTTAGAATAATCCATTCATTCTCCTCTCCTTTCCCACTCGAGTAGGGTAGTAACAATAACGTGCACAACTCCTTGTGGTACGACTCGTACTTGTCGTGTCTTCACCGACGCCATGCACTTGCGGTTATTATAATTGATTCAATAAGTGCTCATATTAACCTTATTTCAAGTATTGTCGTGTATGTTTTAATGATAATGTTTTATCTTATTTCATGTGGAAATAAAGTTGGATTTTGTTTTCTGAATGTCATGTATTACATGTTGTGACGAGCACCAACGAACACACATACGTACACATATTCTCATTTCCGCATTCTTTCTCTACCTTCTAAGGGGTTTATTTTTATCGTTTGTTTTCTGATTTCATACGCATTGTAGTGTAATCCGACCTCATTCCTCCCTCTTCTTTTCCTACTCGAGTATTATGGACTTCGACTCGCATGCGATCCTCGTGGACACGACCCGTACTTGTCACGTCTTCACCGGAGTCGTGCGCTTGCGATATTATAACTGAATCAATCACCAACCTAAGCTTGTTTGAGCTATGTTTGCTAGATTATGCTTCTACCCTCACCGTTTACACATGCTAGCTCTAGGGATTCTTCCCTTATCCTCTAAGTCATCTTCATCTCACCTACTTCTACGTTCTAGTCTCCTCCCCTTTACACTCTCTATAAGCGTTTTAGGGTCGGGTCGAGCACTTTTTGCGAGTTTGGCCTTGTGGTGGTGAGAGTGGTCGATTCGAGAGTACTGTGTCGAGATGGATGGTTACATGGGTGACCATACATTTCATTGTTGGGACCAGGACTATTCTCCCTGGTTTTCCAAGACTTACACAAATAATTACCAAATCAATCCCAACGGCTAGATTACGTTTGAAGCTTATAAATAGAGCTTAGACTAACTTCATAAAGTCACCAATACTCTCATACTACTCTCTTGTGCTCATTCTTTCACTTGAATCACTCATTGTATTCATCAACCATTCAAGTGCTCAAGATAGAAGTGATTACTTAACTTTCCTGCAAAGCATTGTACTAGCTTCCGGAGTGCAGTTCTTCTCGGATTGTGAGAAGGTGGTCCAAGCTTGGCGAGGGTGTTCGCAAGCTTGAAGTGTAAAGGCAAGATCTCCCGGCCCAGAACGGGGAGAAGAATAGTAGAATACGCGAAGTTGCTCGAGGAGGAGCAATTCGTAAGAGATGACTAGGATCCGGTGGTTGGATCCAAACCACTATACATCGGGGTTGTAGTTTGCATCTCTCATTCTCTACTTCTTTTATATAGTTCATGTTTTAATTGCTTAAGTTTTGAAGAACATAATTAGTCTATTCACCCCCTCCTCCTCCCCCCGCTTTAGACTAATTCTAGGGTTAATTAGATCCTACACAAAAGTGCAAAACCATTAAGATGAGTATTGTGGTTAGACATCAACAATTGGTTGTGTTTTTTAGCAACAAATAATACCGAAATTAGCTCAGAGTGCTTAGCATAATTTTTACCTTGTACTGCTGCTGGAGTATAAGGTTACTAGCATGGAAGGTTGAAAGGTTGATAAAGTCTTTTCTAACATCTCATTCTCTGTGATCTTTTGGCCACAAAGTCTCATTTGAGACACAACACGGTGGTTGGGAGAATATATTCTGATACTGATTTAAAATATTGAAATTGTAGGTTGATCCATTCAAACGTAGCATGCAGAAGGACCACATCTTTTTGATGGTCATAGTGATCCTTCAGGGATTGTCATAAAGTTATAGGGTCCCTTTAAACCTTCATGTAAAAGGTGTTGAATGAAGATTAAGGCCTTAGCCCTTTGGGCAAAAGTACATTCAGATTTTTTCAACAACAGTCTAACTTAGACAGTGAGGTTAAATGTATGTTGACGTCAAATGACCATGTTAGATAATTACTCCCGGTAATATCTAATGTAGCAAATTCTCGCTTTGAAATGGTCGACATAATTTGCTATCATAAAATATAAGATGAGTTAAAAATGATATGTCAAACCTTATGCAGTATTTTATTTTATATGTCATATCATATTGATGAGAATTAAATTTATACCGCAAGTGCACGGCCGCGATGAAGCGGTGGCAAGTACGGGTCGAACACAAGGAGTGAGAGATATTGTTATTTTTGTGGTTTTCGATTAAGGAGAGAAAGAGAGAACAATAATGAGGTTGGTTTGAGATTTTTTTGGTTTTTAATTATCTAAAGCAAGAACAACAAAACAAACTAAGAAGAAAACAAATATAGATGGGAATCCAGCGGGTGGAGGTTTAGATTTCGGGTTTTGATTAGAGAATTCTGAAACTTATAATAAATCACATTAGTTATATAAACCATTACATGATAAATGACTGAACATAAACTCAAGTAATCAAAATATACTAACACGAAATTAAAATAATAACTTGATTCTTCTTCTTATCACCCTAAATCCGTCACCCCCACCCTTTGGAGAGAGTTAGAAACTCATGGATGGAGGGAAGGAGAAGGGGTCCTAGAGAAACTACAAAAGAAAATTAAAAACACAAAATAAAAGAAAGAGAATTTTATTAATAAAAGATGGAGCAAAACAACAACATCCAAGGACCCTCAAAACATCGTTCTCGGGGCAATTTATAGCCGATACAAGGGACCTAAGTATAAAATAGGAAAGTACACGCGTCACAACACAACTGGACAAAAGTTGAAGCCACGGATCGACAGGGGGGCGGCGGAATCGCCGCACAATACACATGACTTGCGGCTAAATCGCCGCACAATAAGCTCTGATTGGATCCGGATTTTTGCTTTGTGTTTATGGTATGATTTGATCATCCTTTGCGCGTCTGGATTGATTCTTTCCTTTCTTTTGAGCTCCGACTTTATTTATTTATATATTTGGAGATCCACATTGATTTTTCTTTAGACTTTCTCCATAATAATAAAAGCTACTCGTAATTTGCAATTAGGTCCTTGGCTTTTTGCAATTAAGTCTCTGGCTCCTTTTGTGCTTAAGTCCTTGTCCTTTTGTAATTAGGTTTTGAATGATTTTCTGCTTGGATGGACTTTCATTTGAAACCCGGCAATCTTGATTTAGACTTGATGATAGCAATGAGTCTCTTGTACGCGTTTATGCTCGGGATATGGGTAATTTGCATTCAGGTCCCTGTATTCTGTAAATAAGACTAAACACATACCATAGTAGCATTTATTGATACAAAATTAATCTAAATGAAAGACATATGATGCAATGTATGCAATGCATCAAATACCCCCACACCTAGATTTTGCTAGTCCCTAGCAAAACAAAATATAAGAAAAGAAAACAGGGAAATCCTAACTCACTTTCGTAGGAATCACGGTTGCACTTAGCATGTGCAACAAGTCTTTAAACCTCCTTGTTGCCAAGGGGGACGAGTTTTGTCTCGTGAGGGTTTTCAGTTGACACACCCACAAAGTCTTAATTCATCATTTCATTAATAGCTCTCAATATCTCCACCTCAACCTTATATATCTCACATCAACGTGGTGACACGTGGCGGCGGTGGGTTTTTTTTGTGTGCATAGAGAACTCGGCATCACCAGTGCCGAGTTATTCCAAGAAGAACTCGGCACTGGTGATGTCGAGTTCATCTTGGTTTTCAATTGGCCAACACTTGATGTTTTCTGAGGTGATTCAAATAGAACTCGGCACTTATAGTGCCGAGTTCTATTTAAGAAACTGTTCTCCTGGCGCTCAGATCGTGCATGAGACGATTGACGCCCAGGAGAATAGTTACTTAAATAGAACTCGGCATCCTAGATGCCGAATTCTAAAGGAAGAACTCGACGTTTGTAACGCCGAGTTCACTTAAAAAAAAGTGAACTCGGCGTTACAAACGCCGAGTTCCCTCGGACTATATAAGCGGCCCGACGCCCCCCTCTCCCCATCCGCCGAGTTTCCGAGTTTTTAAGGTTAGGGTTTCGAATTTTTTTTGTTTTCCACCGTTTTCTTGCCTTTTTTATGTATTAGGATGGTATACATTGTTGTTTTATGTATGATTGTAGTGTTTTTGTTGGTTTAGGAACTCGTTTTGGTGCAAACTCGAATTCGATTTTGGGTTTTTAGGCAAAACGTTTTATTTCTTGTTTGATAGTTGATTATTGAATTTAGTATTGTTGATTATAGGTCTACAGTAGTCATCTTAAAAATAGTTGAATTTAAGTATGATTATTGTGATTAAAATTTGATTTTTTGTTGTTATTTAGGTTTGAATGTATGTTAATTTGAATGAATGTTAATTTGAATGAATGTAAACTTAAAAGTGATTTATTTGAGTTTAAAATGTATGTGAGTTTGAATGTATGTTAGAATTGAAGTTTGTAGTATTGTTAGTTTATTCTACCGTGCAGGTTTAAATTTACCAATTTGAAAAATATAGGAGAGGTTCTGTTAAAATTTTTAAAAACATTCTGACATGATTTTTAACGTTGTTTATTGTAGTTGATTTTATTGGAGAGATTGTTCGACGTTTACAGCCGGTACAGATGGAGTTTGGTGGTTCTAGTACTGGTTCAGTTAGAGGTAGCTACGCTTCACACGGTCCAGTAGACAGATCAGTGTTGGTTTTGCAGGCCAACCACAAGTCTGACTTGTTCAAAGATTTTGTAAGTATTTTACGTTTTCAAGTTAAATATTTGCACGTGAGTTTCAATATTCTTACATTTCTCTAAATTTATGCAGAAGGATGTTGATGGTGTAAAATGTGTTGAGCATGGATCGAAGCTCAACGAATGGCAGATCACTGATGAGAGAATGTTGTTTCTGCTAGATATGGCAGGGTTTGACCTGCGACATGGTGAGATGACGTGCACCTTGCGTGACATCTCGATGATTACCGGCTTGCGCGTAGATGGTTTGCCGGTGTGTGAGTCGCAGGAGTACATTTGGTCAGAGGTTTGCATGGATTTATTGGGTCACGTCCCCGATGACTTGGGTCGTAAGGGTTCCGTAACTCTGGGTTGGTTGCAAGCTCGGTTTCAGCCGTGGACACAGATGCAAACAACGGAATTTTTCCTTTGGCATTTGCTGTTGTAGAGAGTGAGAATACAGAGTCGTGGACGTGGTTCCTTCATTTGCTGGCAAGTAGAGTTACAAGGTGACCCGATTTGTGTATTATCACCGACACATTTTCGGGAATAATGCTTGTGTGTGAGCCGCATTTCCACCTTCGGAGGGTCATGTACATCGATTCTGTCTTCGACACATGAAAGCAAATCTTGCTAAACATCGAAATTGCAAGGAAAGATTGGGACAAATAAAGTTTTATGAAGCGGGTAAAACTCATTCATTTATGAAATTTGAAGAGTTAATGAAGGCTATTGCAGAGGAACATAAGCCGATATACGAGTGGATTCAACATCAAGGTCCTTTGGAAAGATGGACTTGTTGTCAAGACGGGGGTCAACGTTTCAGATGTATGACAACAAACGTGTGAGAAAGCTTCAACAATGTCTTACGAGGGGCACGCGGTATGCCAATTACAACCATGATTTTGATGACCTTTCTCCGCTTGAACAAATTCTTTGTTAAAAGAAGGGACGTCGCCGAGTCGTGGAATGAAACATATGTACCGACAGTCCACACCGTGGTGATGGCAAACAGCAATCTGGCCAGAACACATACAATAACTCGGTACCACCAGCTGATGTACCAGGTTGAAGCCAATGACCAGAAAAAATACCTCGTGAAATTTGAAGGAGTTATTACTTGCACTTGTGGATACATAATTGCAATGCACATCCCATGTTCACATGTACTAGCAGTTTGCAGTGGCAGACATGCAAATGTCAACACTTCACATTTGGTCTCCCCGTATTATGAGGTTCAAATGTACAGGGAGGCGTACAAACCGATATTTATCCTAATTCCTGATGTGAGGTATTGGCCAGATCGAGGCACCATCACAATGAAGCCTCCCCAAACCAAAAGACCTCCCGGTCGGCCTAAATCAACGCGAATCCGAAACGAGATGGACGAACACTCTGGAAGAAGGGTAAGGTGTGGGAGATGCGGCGGTATACGGCATAACCGAAAGCGATACAAGGAACCTATATAGCAAAATATTTTGTATGTAACTATTTAGTGAGATGAATGAATGTAAGAGTTGATTAATTGTAAGACTTGTAATGTATTTTGTTATGACTTGAATGAATGTACGACTTAAATCTTTTTAAGAGTTGATTAATTGTAAGACGAATGAATGTAATGTATTTTTAGGACCGCAAATTTGTCTACTTCAGCCTATTAAACTGGAATTATGCCTACTAAACTCGGCATTCTAGATGCCGAGTTCTATTGTAGACCTGACCGTCACCCATTTCACACATGATTTGAGTGTCAAGAGAACATGTCCAAATAGAACTCGGCATCCACAATGCCGAGTTCTATCTGAATCACTATTCTCCTGGCAACTCACGTCGAGTGGAATATGAAGTGTTGGGCAATATTCTCCCAGAGAGAACTCGGCACTGGTGATGCCAGAACTCGGCATCACCAGTGCCGAGTTCTCCCAAGAAAAACTCGACATCACCAGTGCCGAGTTCTTCTTGGAAGAACTCGGCACTGGTGATGCCGAGTTCTTTATGCACAAAAAAACAAAACCCGCCGTCACCACGTGTCACCACGTGGTGGCAGCGGGTCTAGTTTGAGAAATATTATTAATGGAGGTTTATTTTGACAATTTTTTTAAAAAAAAATTATTTTGAAAAAATTTCCTTTTTGTAAATGTTATCTCGGTCAATTTATATTTCCTTTTTCTTTTTGACATTAACTTCAAAGAGTTTTTGTTCTTCAATTTGAATTTTAACTATTCTGGCAAAACATTAACTTAGACAATGTGATATATTATTAATTACATTAAAAGATAACAATGATCCAACATGATATTTATTGTTACAATGCATTTTAATTTCAAGACCTTGATTGTATATGTTTCACCTATATTTTCTTAATTTTCACGTGAATGTTTAACCATTCAATATTGAGTCTATTGACTTCAATTCATGCATGATCGTATCTGGACAGGATATCTATATTTATGCTTTTTTCTACAGTAACAATCTTCATAAACTAGGACACCCAAATTCTTTTGGCAATGTAATTAATCCAAAATATAATGTGCCTCAAGACTTTAATGATTTGTGTATCTAGTTAATTATTTCTCCATTTAAAATTTTCAGGTTAACGTCTTATACGAGTAATCATATCATATTTGATTTATAGTGTTGAGTTGAGCCCAACACCTAAAAGTCTTGGAGGGAATTTAATAAAGCTCACACACGTGTGTATATAAATATCACTGTAATTTTAAGGATTTTTTTTCAAAACAGTATTTTTTTTAAAAATTACCAAAATAAACCTTTTTTAAAAGTATTTTTCACACTAGACCCACTGTCACCACGTTGTGACACGTGGCGGTAGCGGGTTTGCTTTTTAGTGTATACTGAACTCGGCATCACCAGTGTCGAGTTCTTCCTGAGAGAACTCGACGTCACCAGTGTCGAGTTTTTCCTAAGAGAACTCGGTCTCACAAGTACCGAGTTCTTATTGAGAGAACTCGGTCTCACAAGTGCTGAGTTCATTTTGGTTTTTATTGCGGGAACACTTACCATATTTCTCTTGAAGTGATTTGCCAAGAGAACATGATTTCAAATAGAACTCGGTCACACAAGTGCCAATTTCTCTCGAATAGAACTCGACACTGGTGACGCTGAGTTCTCTCAAGAAGAACTCGTCACAGGTGATGCCTAGTTCTCTCAAGAAGAACTCGGCACTGGTGATGTCGAGTTTTATTCAAGAGAAATTGGAAAATTCATTTAATTTAAGAACTCGACAATTTCGTTTCCTATTTAAAAACTTTTTGACAACAAAGACAATCATTTCAATTACAAAAAATTCAACAACAAACACATCCATTTCCCACTTCCTAAATTTCAAAAAACATCATCATTTTCAACAACAAATGTTGCAGTAAACACAATCATTTTAACCACAGAACACAACTACAATAAAATCAAAATAACATCCACAATAACAAGTTTAACATTTTAACATAAATAAAACCAAAACTAGTGTAATAACGACCAATTAAGTTTAATACAACCAAATATCTCTATCCTAAGTGACATCTCAATCTCTTCTTCTTTTTAGGACGTTTCTGAGCACGTCCTCTCCCCCGGCCGCGCCCCCCTCCTCATGCTGCATTCTCTGCTTGTTCTGTATCCTTAGTCAGACTGCCAACGTCTTCTTGTGAGTGTGGATCTTCTTTTTCAATGACGTGATCCTGACTCAAATGTAATGTGCGTTCTTCAGCACCAAAACACATGAGTCAAGCTTTCATTTTCTCCTTTAATTTTCCAACCATCGAAGAGCTTGTCTTGTGATCTCTGACCGCCTCATGAATTTCATGGAGTTTTTCGTGGAACTCATAAACTCTGTGTACCTACAGACAATTAAATTGTTTAACAAACACTAAATACAATTTTAAAACATTGTAATTGTTTAATTAAATGTTTAGATCTTACCATCTCTCACTCTCTACGAGCTCGGGGTCTGTACATGTGACGTTTTGACGCCAAAGTGTGGTGAACAATCCAAGGTACCGTGATGTTCCAGTATCATTCCATATATAACTGTGTGCTCTCTTCAGGAGTGACACCTAAGAGTGGTCACTCAAACTGTAGATGATCTCTTCTATGAGACTAATGCTGGATGAATCTGTGATTTTCCATCAACCAATGAACGTCTGCTCTCCCCTAAGCTGATTTCACATCATGTCTCTCCATCGACTCTGGAATGTGTTGTTGTAGACCAAACTGCCTCATAACTCAGTCTGGACAATGCATAACCACCTCTCTAAAATGTACTCGGCCTAACCGAGTGACCGTGTCGAAGCCTACCAGTTCTAGAAGAAACCACATCCTCTCATCAGTTATCTGCCAAGCGTTGAATTTGGATCCATGCTCAACGCATTTTACTCCATCGACATCTTTCTGCATAAAAAAACATAAATTTTAGAATATTAATACATAAATACAAACATTGTTTGAAAGTAGTAAAATGCTTACGAAATCCTGGAACAAGTCAGACTTGTGGTCGGCCTGCAAAAATCAACACTGATCTGTCGACCGGACTCTGCGAAGCGTAGCTGCCTCTAACTGAATCAACATTGGAACCATCTAACTTCATATGTACGTAACATGATAAATATTATAAAACAAATCAAGTGTTGCAAATCAAATAGCATTTTTTTGGAGGAATAAAAAATCTCCGTCGTAACGAAATACTTTACATTAATTCAAGTCTTACACCACATCAATTCAACTCTTACATTTAATCAACCATTCTAGTTACATTTAATCAACCATTCAACTCTTAAATTTAATACATCATTCAAGTCTTACATTTATCTGGAATCCTACATAAAAGTAACGTGGACATTTTTAAATGTCACATGCATTTCTGGTCATTCATTGCATGTTTGGAAGTTCTGCGATTGGAAAAATAGAATTTGCTGGTATGCCAGAACTTTGGTTGTAGGTTTTAGACTTATATTCAAATCTATTCCGCAGTCCCAACCGGTCGACCTTACTATACGAATGAGTGTTGGTTGTCAACGTAGGGTTGGACACTTTAGGTTCAGCTTTCACATACACTCCAACCACAGACATCTGTTTAAACAAACACATCATTTCATAAACCGACCTATCATTGGTTAATGGAGCGTATTTTCAATCATTGTTTAATGACAATTTCGCCGTCAACTTGACATCAAACATACTGTCTGGATAACAACATTCAGATCTTATGACATCCATAAAATCCTTATATTTTATGTTCAATAGAACAACTACCATTTTGCGGTCAGATCCTGTATACTCTGTCACATCTCCGTTACATTATAATTTCTCATTATACATGACCAACAAATATCATTTATCATCTTTATCCATTCTTAACATATATTAATTAAATTTGAAAATGTGTTCAAGTGAGATGATTGTTCTTCTATTACTAATTAATTAAAATTTTGAAAATACTCAAATGTTTTAGAAATTACCTCAATCGAGTGTAGTAGGAAACGACTGTAAACGTCGAGCAATGAGTGTAATAGCAAAATCAACTACAACAAACAACGCTACGAATAATGTTAGAATTTATTTTAAAATTTGCTAGAACCTCCCATATATTTTCAAATTCGTAAATTTTAAACCTGCACTGTAGAACAAACTAACAATACTGCAAATAACATCCTCAAATTCCAAACATCTAAATAACGACGTATTTCACAACTTCAAATGACATACATTCGAACAACATGCAAATCACTACATATTTAATGGACATATTTCTCAACTTCAAAATATTTTTCCATTAAAACCCAAATACATTTATTACTCTATTTTTAAGATTACAAAAATCAAACTTAAATTATAACATACATTCAAAGCCACATACATTCAAACTCAAATAAATCATTTTTAAGTTTACATTCATTAAAACTAAATTACATTCAAACCAAAATAACAACAAATCTAATTTCAATCGCAATAATCAAACTTAAATTCAACTATTTTTAAGATTACTACCGTAGATCTACAATCAACAAAAATAAAATCAATAATCAACTAAGAAACAAGGAATAAATAGTTTGACTTAAAAATCCAAAATCGAAATCGAGTTTACACCAAAACGGGTTCCGAAACCAACAAAAATACTACAATCGTACCAAAAACAACAATTTATATCATCCTAATACATAAAAAAGGCAAGAAAATGGTGGAAAACGAAAAAAATCGAAACCATAACCTCCAAATCGCGAGAACTCGGCGTGAGGGAGAGGGGGTGGACTGTTTTTATAGCCCGACAAAACTCAACGTTACAAACGTCGAGTTCACTTTTTTTAAGTGACGATGTTGAGTTCTATTTTAAACGTTCTCCTGACGCATCAACCGTCTCATGCACGATTTCTGAGTTAGGAGAATAAAAACCAAAATGAACTCGGCACTGGTACAACCGAGTTCTTTTTGGTAGAACTCGGTCCTGATGATACTGAGTTCAACTTGGAAAAAATGGCAAGTTCATAAAACTAAAATGAACTCGACACCGGTGATGCCGAGTTCTCTCAAGGGACTGGTGATGTCGAGTTCAGTATACACTAAAAAATAAATCCGCCGTCGTCACGTGTCACGACGTTGTGGCAGCGGGTCTAATGTGAAAAATACTTTTAAATAATGTTTATTTTGACAATTTAAAAACAAAACTAATTTGAAAATTTCCTAATTTTAAACTTTGCGTTGATTGATTCAATTTCAATGACATATCATTTCTTCTTATTATTATTTTTATTTTTAAAATATTTTTATTCATTCATTTTTCATCTATCTCAAGAAAAACCATTAGTTCACGTTTTTACAGGATAACTCTCCAAAAGCACAAGTTTAAGGTCATCCATTACTGTCACAACCATTAATCAAATTTAACCCATCATTTTATTCTCTATTACGCCAACACAACTTTTAATCCAACTCCACCCAAAAATTCTCAATTATCACAATCCAATATTACAACACTCTCTCTCTTCCAAAACAAAAATTAAATTTTAAAAAATTTAAAAAGAAGACAATGACCTGGGGGCATGTGGTCCCCCGGCCCACCCAACTGGGCACGACCCCAAGCGGCTGGGCGCCCAACCCCCGGGGTCGCACCCCACCCCCAAAATCCGCCCCCGAAAAGAGCACCTTCTGTGGGTGCTCTAAGCAAACCTCTTTAACTGTGTAATTACAATGAAATGCTTTTATATAAAAAAGAGAAATAACCATGTAATATTTGTTTATCGTTTTTGTAAACGTTGTTTTGGTCAGGTCAGATTTCACATCTCCTTTTATATTAACTTGAAGGTATTTTTCTGATGTTTAGTTTGAATTTCATCTGTTTCGAGGAAAATGCTAACTTTGTGTCATATCTGTTACAATAACAAAATCCACTTGGGCTCCTTTGACCATTTAATTTTAGTAATAGTCTTATACATTAGGAGAGAAGTGTTGGTGATTTTAGTGTCATCGATTCATTTTAGTCGTAATGTGATTTACTTGAGACCGATGCGATCTATTGTTAGGCTCGGAAACGAGTTTGGGTAGTGCGGAGTGCACGCTTGTTGAGCTAACGGTTTATCGACCACGATTATGAAGCAGGGTCGAGGGGGCTGCGCCCCCTCGCGGGGTCGAAGGGCGGATAATACCAACCCAAAAGGTGCTTGTGTAACCGCCAACCACCATTCTGCTTTATAAGATTTTATGTATTTCCGTTTGAGTGAATAATACCAACCCAAAAGGTGCTTGTGTAACCGTCAACCACCATTCTGCTTTATAAGAGAAATTCGGTACTCAAAACAGATATACGAAAATTCATACTCCTTCTCTACTTTTCTGATCGAAGTTCATATTGCCTGAACGAGATTGTTCCTTCTCAGGATTATCCCAGCAAGGTATTCGTGCAACCCGGGCAGTGTAAAAGGGTCGAATAATCTTGTTCGGAAAGTGATTCGTACACGATCTGAGAAGAATCCAGGATTATCACAACCCCAAGTTTCCAACAAGAAGTAATCTGACATTACATGTATTTTTGCAATACATATATTAAGACTTCGATTGAATTTCTTCCACCACTCTGGTTTATTCAAATGAATATTTCACCACGCAGTTATGCCTTCAATTCAAAATTCTATGCAATTATCCTGCATGATTGCCCAAATTTTGATATTCATAAATTAAAATTTGATTATTTGAGACGATTTTAACGTTATAGTGGGTGTACAAAAATCATGGAAAACGAAGGTATAAGCAACAATAGCAAGTTAAAGTCATGGAAATGGAAGATATTAATGCCAAAAAGGCAAAAGCTCTTTTTTTCTTCTTCCCAGAAGCACATTGAGAAGACGTGGGAAAGCAGTTGCAACTTGCAAAACATAATGACCCCACCTAAATGACTCTTCGTAGACTCGTATTTTATTTTCGAATGTGACGTCTATAGAACTAACAGGGCCATATGCTTATAAAAGACCTTCCAACTAGCTAGCAACTACCATAGACAAAAAGTTGCGTCTTTTGAAATGGCTACGATTGGAATTGACTTGGGGACAACTTATTCCTGCGTGGCCGTGTACCGCCGTGGAAGTGTTGAGGTTATCCCCAATGGCCAGGGTAATCGCACCACACCTTCCTATGTGGCTTTCACTAATAGTGAGCATGTCGTCGGTGATGGTGCTCTTAACCAAGTTGCAGTCAACCCTTTGAACACCATTTTCGGTAATAAATTCTACTTCATTTTATTTCATTGTTACTATGAATTTCATGTAAATTACATAATGCTTCCCATGATCACTTGTTAATGAATGATTTTTCTCAGATGCCAAAAGGTTGATCGGTAGAAAATTTAGTGACAAGGTTGTTCAGCAGGACGTGAAATATTGGCCCTTTAAGGTGGTTCCTGGAAAAGATGACAAGCCTATGATGGTTGTGACTTATAAAGGTGAAGAGAAGAAGTTTGCAGCAGAGGAGATCTCTTCGATGATTCTGAGCCAAATGCGAGAGATTGCAGAGTCTCACCTTGAGTGCACCATTAAGGATGCAGTCGTCACAGTTCCCGCTTATTTCAACGACTCACAGAGACGTTCTACGAAAGTTGCTGGGAAAATCGCTGGTCTCAACATCCTGCACATCATCAACGAACCTTCCGCTGCGGCATTAGCATATGGACTTGACCAAAAGTCAGGTGGGTGCAAAGAGAAGAAGGTTCTCATCTTCGACCTTGGCGGAGGAACATTTGATATTTCCCTTTTAGTGATGGAAGACGGTCTTCTTCAAGTGAAGGCCACTGCTGGAGACACACACTTAGGGGGTGAGGACTTCGACCATAACATGGTCAATCATTTCGTGCAAGAGTTCAGAAGGAAACACAATGTAGACATCATCGAAAGCCCCAAGGCGATCAGGAGGCTTAGAACAGCTTGTGAAAAGGCAAAACGGTTCTTGTCGTCCAACATCAACACCATAATTGATGTTCATTCTCTCTACAACGGGATTGATTTTCATGAGAAGATCACCCGGGCTATGTTCGAAGAGCTTAATGCTGAGTTGTTCACGAAGTGTATGGGCCCTCTGAAGCAATGCCTTGAGGACGCCAAAATTGATAAATCAGATGTTGATGAGGTTGTTCTTGTTGGTGGCTCAACTAGAATTCCAAAGGTGCAAGAAATGTTGCGGGAGTTCTTTGGTGGGAAGGCTCTCACTAACTCGATAAATCCTGATGAAGCGGTAGCTAATGGTGCTGCCATCCAAGGGGCCATGTTGTCAGGAGATGTACAAGAACTTGTTCTTCTTGATGTCACTCCACTGTCCCTTGGAGTAGCAATAAAAGGGGACCTTATGTCTGTTGTGGTCCCTAGAAACACTCCAATTCCAACGGTGAGAGAAGAAAAGTTCACCACAACGTCGGACAACCAAACCGTTGTCAACTTCAGCATCTATGAGGGCGAGAGATCTATGGCAAGTGACAACAACTTACTAGGAAGTTTTCAACTTGAAGGTATAACCCCAGCGCCAGCACATGTTCCAAGTCTAGGAGTTTGTTTCAACATAGATTCAGATGGTATAATGAATGTGTCAGCTACGGACAGAGACACAGGTAAACATGCAGAAATCACAATTACTAAAGAAAAGGGAGAGTTAGAACAGGAGGAAATTGACAGGATGATAGAGGCAGCCAATAGTTTTAAGATCGAGGATGACATTAGGAAGGCCAGGGCTGTTGCTAAGAATGACCTTGAGAGGTATGCTTACACTATCAGAAACAAGTTAAGGGCGACTTCTACTTCACGCTTTGTTGGGCAAACTGAAGAGCAGAGAATTCTAGCAGCTATAGACGAAGCACTCAAGTGGTCAGCTGCTCAGGAGTCTCAGACCGAGGCCCGAGCGTACAATGCGAGGAGGATACAGCTGGAGAACCTTTGGAAACCAATTGAGGCAAAGATTCGTATGTCTTTGTGATGGAGTGGTAGTTCGTGTTGTTCTACGCAGAAGTCAACTAAGTGTGTCATATCAATATCCTATGTTCCATCTTCAAGTCTCGTTCCTCTTTTATGGCGTATGGTTTTCTTGCTGTGTTGATGTCATGCTCTGTGCATGTAACATGATTGTTTTCCTTTTGCTTTTTGTGTGATTGTTTATGTAACTCGCAATTTGCAATTTGCAATTTGCAATTTATCAGTCTTATGGCTTTGTTTCTACAACTTATTCCCTTTCAACCTTCAATAACCTTGTTTACATATCTATTTGTTTGTTTGAAAACGAACTCTCATTTTTGTACGCCTGTAGCCAGTTTTTCTCTAATCACTGCTTGTAACGTTCTCAAAACAACACATAATCGACCGAGGACATTACAGCAAAACACAGGAAACCAGGTGCACCAACATATAATATATATATGTAACAGAGTTTACAAAATGATCACATCAAAAGCTCATGACATGAAATGTACATATGTAATCACAACAACCTCAAAAAAAAATGATCCGGTCCCGAGAGCTCTCCTCCGCAGTCACCACACTCCTACTGCCGATCATGACCTGAAATGCAACATGAAACTATGCCTGAGTTTCCATAAGAAAACCATGTATGCCAAATACTAACACATAAATGAAACAATGCTAGCAGATAACAACAACCAGGCATAAACCTAACAGTAAAACATAACAATTGCCTAATTCACCGGAGCCACGGTTTTGTCTCATTCGCCGGAGTCACGGCTTTGCCTCATTCGCAGGAGCCACAACGACACATCACAACACGCTCCGTAGAGCCACCACTGATCGCTTCCAGGCCGGTACGTCTGTATGTTGCCCCCAAAAAGGTCAGTGTACTCACTGCCCTCGGGCCGATCAAAACAAAAACACAAAACCACAAACAACAAAACTCAGCAGAAATAGTCGACCGAAACCGCAACCGGTCGACCGAAACCCCACAACAATTCTGGTTCCAACCGAAATAACAATCAACTGGTCGAACGGCAAAGGGGACCCGTTCGACCAAAAACATCTAGTAAAATCCATTTCTCGCTCAAAAAGCACAAACTGTCGAACAAACCAGAAACCACGGTCGACCGGAAAAAGGCAGTTAATTCAGATTTCGAATCAAATTACACCGGTCGACCGAAACTACAAAGGGTCGAACAAACTTTAAGTTAACTTAAGTCGTCCATCGAACGAGGTCACAGGGTGGTCGACCGTTGTGTGGTCTACACCCCCAACCGACATAAACAGTGTTTTCGGTCGAACGGAAAATGGGACCCGTTAGACCGAAAACACCCAGTTCCTCCGTCTTCTCACTCAAATGCACAATTGGTCGACCACCCGAAGGTATCCTTCGACCGTTGCGAGAGATAAATGCTCAAAATACACTACCACTGGTCGACCAAAACAGAGAAGAAACTCTGCTGCACAACTCCGACGAGCCTTTCGACTTACCGTCGACTACTCCAACACTCACACTAGCTTAGGTGAGCATAAAAGTAAAACTTGACATACCTAAAAGGCTTGAAGAAGCCTCCGAAGAACCACGAGGAACGCCTCCACACAAAAAGCTCATTTTCTCCGGCGAACTCCTCGCTCCAACAACGATCACGAACACCCGCCTCTACCTCACCAATCACCTCCTCCGATCAAGCCCCACAATCCTCCTTCACCTTGAGCCGACTGAGCTGGGAGGGAGTGAGACGAGAGTGAGAGACACGAGAGGGAATGAAGTGAGAAGAGGTCAAGGATTAAACCTTAAATACACCTCACCTTCCTCAACCAACCAAAAGCCTCCATCTCATCCACATTAAGCCAACTCCACAACACGCATTAACCACCTAAACAAGATTAAGCACAAAACAAGGATTAGGATATAACAATCCATCCTCCTTAAAGGAATTTCGTCCTCGAAATTAAACCATAAACTCACCAAATAACTCCGGGAACTTCTTCCGAACTTCCTCCTCAATCTTTCAAGTGACCTCTTGCTCACTGTGATGCTGCCACCTGACCTTCACCATCGGAATAGTCCTCCTCCTGAGTTGGTGCTTCATCCGATCCACAATCGCAACTGGTCTCTCCTCAAGAGACAAATCCTCACGAATCTCTGGAACCTCAATTTGAATCACGTGAGAAGGATCTGCTACGTACTTCCTCAGCATCGATACGTGGAAGACATTGTGAAGATCTGAAAACTGCAGAGGCAACGCAATCCGATAGGCGACCTCTCCAACTCGGACTGAGCTTACCCTTCTTCCCAAACGTCATTACTCCCCGGGATGGGGAGATCTTCAGAAACACATGGTCGTCGACCTCAAAACTCAAGTCTCGTCTACGCCTATCCGCGTAAATCTTCTACCTGCCCTCAGCTGCTGCAAGCCTCTTCCTGATCACATCCACCTTGTCAGCATATAACTGCACTAACTCAGGCCCAACCAACTGTCTCTCGCCTACATCACTCCATCAAATTGGTAATCGGCACAGCCAACCATACAAAGACTCGTACAATGTCATCCCAATACTCGCGTGGTAGCTGTTGTTGTAGGCAAACTCTATCAGTGACAAGTGCTCGTCCCAATGTCCTACTCAATCCAATGTGCAAGCTCTCAACATGTCCTCCAAAGTCTGTATTGTCCTTTCAAACTAGCAATCTGTCTGCGGATGGAAAGTTGTGTTGAACTTCAACTGAGTCCGCAAAGCCTTCTGCATACTACCCCAGAATCGGGATGTGAACCTTGGATCTGAAATAATGCTCACTGGAACTCCGTGTAGTCGGACTATCTCCTCAACGTACAACATCGCCAGACCCTCCAGAGGTAAAGTGGTCCTAATAGCCAGAAAGTGGGCCGACTTGGTCGGTCGATCGACTATAACCCAAATCGCTTCATGGAAGCTCTTCGTCTTCGGCAACCCGGTGACAAAATTCATCGTCACGTGCTCCCACTTCCACTCTGGCAACTCTATACTCTGCATCTGTCCTACTGGTCGCTGGTGCTCAATCTTCACCTGCTGACAGACCAAGCACGTGGTTACGAAATCAACTATATCTCGCTTCATCCCTTTCCACCAGAAATCCTGCTGCAGGTTTTTATACATCTTCGTGCTCCCTGGATGAATAGAATATCTGGCTCTGTGTACCTCCTCCATGATATCATCTATCAACCCATCTACCTTCGGCAGCCAGATACGACTCCAGAATCTCAAACCCTTGTCTACTCCCACACTGAAATCAGATATGTCTCTAGCAACTAACCGCATCAGACTGTCTAACTCGTCGTCTGTTCTCTGAGCCTGTACCACTCTCGACACTGTCTATGGCTCTACCCTCAACCCAGCTATCATTGTGCCCTCAGAGTCCTCTGTGAATGGCTTTTACTCTGACAAAGTCTCGAGTAGCCTCCACTCCTGAATGCACAAACTAGCAGCTGACACCTCTACTTTCCTGCTCACGGGCATCTGCAACTGAATTCGCTTTCCTTGAGTGATAAGAGATGGTGAAATTGTAATCCTTAATGAACTCAAGCCATCTATGCTGCCTCATATTAAGCTCATTTTGTGAAAACAGGTACTTCAGGCTCTGGTGAATTGTGAAGACCTCAAACTGCTTCCCATACAGTAGTGACGTTATGTCTTCAGTGTGTGAACCACTGCTGCCAACTCTAAATCATGAGTAGGGTAGTTCCTCTCGTGCACCTTTAGCTTCCTCGAAGCATACGCCACCACCTACCCGTGTTGCATCAGTACACATCCGAAACAAACGCCTGAAGCATCACTGTAAATCACAAAACCTCCACTCCCACTGGAAAGAGTCAGGACCGGAGAAGTCGTCAATCGACTCTTCAGTTCTTGAAAATTGTCCTCGCACTTCTGGGACCATACAAACTTCACCTGCTTCTGTGTCAGCACCGTCAGAGGCGAAGCAAGCCTTGATAAGTCCTTGATGAACCGACGGTAATAACTCGCCAGCCCAACAAAGCTCCTAATCTCCGTCACACTCGTTGGGGCTCTCCACTATGTCACTGCCTCAACCTTCGTTGGATCCACTGATATTCCAGTACCCGATACTATGTGTCCCAGGAATACCACACTGTATAGCCAGAACTCGCACTTCAAAAACTTGGTGTACAATTGTCGATCTCTCAAAACGCCAAGTATAATCCTCAGATGCTCCCGGTGTTGCTCTACATCTGGTGAGTAGACCAAAATATCGTCCACGAAAACAATCGCAAAATGGTCGAGGTACTGACTGAACGTCTTGTTCATCAGATCCATGAAAGCTGCAGGCGCGTTCGTCAATCGAAATGACATCACTAGAAGCTCATAGTGCCCGTACCTCGTCCTGAATGATGTTTTCTGAACATCTGTCTCTCTGATCCTCAACTGATGGTAACCGGATCGCAAATCAATTTTCGAGAACACCTTTGCTGATTGTAACTGGTCAAACAGGTCATCGATCCTAGGTAAAGGATATTGATTCCTAACGGTAACCTTATTCAGCATCCTATAATCAAAACACATCCACAACGATCTGTCCTTCTTCTTTACAAAGAGTACATGCGCTCCCCAAGGTGAGACACTAGGTCGGATAAACCCAGTATCCATCAAAATCTGCAACTGCTTCTTCAGCTCAGCTAACTCAGCATATGTCATCATGTATGGCACCTTCGACTGCAGTGTAGTCTCAGCTACCAGCTCAATGTTGAACTCTATCTCCCTGTGAGGTGGCAAACCAGTGACATCGTCTGCAAAGATATCTGGAAAATCCTGGACTATCTAGCTAAGGAGCTTGGGGACAAGAAGATAAAGACTCAAGACATGTAATCAAGCTTTGGACCAATATGTAATGTAGTATAATTTGAGTCCTAAGGATTAATGTAAACTTGAGCACATTAGGATTCTGTCCCGTATCCCCACGGTTAACCGAACCCCACTCGGTAAACCGAATCTTGTAGAGTTCGGTCCACCGAACACCTTGCGGTCAACCGTGTAGAATCCTTTAGGTGTTCCCTGGAATAACCACCTCGGTATACCGAACCGCCTTCGGTAGACCGAATTAGCATGGACTGATTTTGGACTTTGCTCCAACGGTCGTATTTAAATCTTGACCTAAAGCCAAATTGACTTATACATATTCGGTACACCGAACTTCATTCGTTCAACCGAATCATATTGCTTTAGGAGACCAACGGCTATTTAACTTGACCGTTATTGGTAAACCAATCTCCCACGCTTTGTCAGCGTAATTCCCGCGCTACTTCGGTATACCGAAGTATACACGGTCAACCGAACTTGAGTAGATCAGAGCCCAATCAATTCTACTGTCCACCTTGGAACGGTGAACCGAATGGACTTCGGTGAACCAAAATTAATTAGGGCTAAATAGATAAAAGCTACTGGAGGTTGGTGAACGGTGATCCGATACATAATCGGTCAACCGAGTTCTTTGTTCAGACCAATGTTTCGGACTACCGTGTGGATAACGGTCGACCGAATCTGTCTCGATTTCTGGCCGAGCTTAAGTCACATCTTGCTTTCTCATTGGTCCATTCCCCACCAACTCCCAAACGGCTAGATGAGCTTGAAGGCTTATAAATAGGACCTCATTTGGTTGCTTTGGACATCTTGAACACTTCCTATCTATCCAATACTCAAAGCCAAATCCTCTCCATCTTCAAGCTCTCAATCCACAACACTCAAGCCTAAACTTCACCACTTGCATATCCAATTCCATATCATATCCAAGTGTGCTGAAGTATAGAGTGTTAGATTGTGATTCCAATTCCTTATTCAAGAATCACCAAGTTGTAAAGCTTCGAGGAAGCTCCCTCTCGGGTTGTGAGAGGAGACACGAGCAAGGCGAGATTGTTCGCGAGGCTCGGTGTTGTAAACGGCGTTGGTCTTGGCCCGGAACGGAGATCGGTTAGTGGAACCGTAAGCGAGGCTCGGGGGTTCGAGCGAGGCTTGCGAGGAGGACTAGGACCCGGGTGTGGGTGCCGAACCTCTCTAAACTCCGGTGTCGACGAATTTGTGGTTTGCAATTGTCTCTTCCTTAATCCTTCGATTAGTATTTTTAATTCCGCATTTTTCTATCGATTAGAGGACCATAATTCCTAACATATCTCGATGTCCTCCAATCTCCTCAACTCGGAATCAAAATTCTATCACCAAAGTAAGTTTTATACAGACTATTAATCTAATGTAAAACTCAAAGATAAGCTAACAATGCTTGGTAAAATTGTTGTCGGTGAACCAACTGGTTCACGTTCACACTGACTTCATATTTTGATGATGCCACTTCATCATCGCTGTGAATCACATTGCTATAGCCTCCTCCTTTCACAGAGAGCATTAGTTAACCAAACGACGATTTTCATGATACCAAAAATCTTCGAGAGAAATTTTAACTAGAGTTATCATTTTAGAAGTGTTACATGGAAATTGAAATTTTATAATAAAAAACAAATAAGGTTTTTTTAACTATGCTTATTGATTAATTTGAGTTTGTCAAGGATTAGATTTCATTATCTTAGCTCAATTATGAATCAGATATAATTAATTTGTCTCACTGTCAAGCACGATCAAGCATTTATTCGAGATTCCAGCAAACACAGTTTACTTTGTGCATTATATAAAACAACACACCTACAGACTTTTAAAGTTTATTAGCCATTGACCTTGTTATTCTATGAATGATGGTCAATGGGTTAGTCAATTAAAAATTTATTAGTTGTTTTTTATTTATACCTTTATAACACTTCAAGCAATGTAAAATAAATAATTTCTTTTGAGGATGCAACAACTTGATGATTTTTTGAATAATATCGACATTGCTATCTTCCAATGACTTTAGTGAGATGAAAGAAAGTCTTTGATATTAGTTTTAATTATTAACATACAACTCATTATCGTTTTAGAAGGGTTTTATGGCCGGTTAGTAATCAAAGTTTTATAAAATGACTTTTTACTTTCTTTAACTTATTAGAGATTAGGTTTATAAATGATTTTATTATGACTTTTTTAACTCGACTATCTGTTTAAAATTGGTTTATATTTGCTAAGTACAGGAAACGGAAGAACGGTCGACTGGTAGAGAAGAACGGTCGACCGAAAACTTCCAGGTACTTATCACAAGTGCGGAGCGGTCGACCGGTGCTAGGTAATCGGTCGACCGAAAACTTCCAGAGCATGTCAGGCCTGATCGAGGAGGGTGAAGTGGTCGACCGATGTTGGGCATTGGTCGACCGAAAACTTCCAGGGACTCTTTTGGAGTCAGGAACGGTCGACCGTTGCAGACGGTTTGGGAGAGGGTCAGACGTTAGTTTTTTCCACGTGTAATATTTATTTTGTGTTTTCGCCGTGCATCCTTGATCTGTTTTCGTGTAGCGCATCGTTGTATTCACTCTCCCAACACTATCAACCCTAATTAAATATGTGTCAAGCATGATTAAGGATTTATACGAGTTTCTAGCACATAGGGTTTACTTTATGTCATATTGACCACACATCTAAAGATATGAAGTCCAATAACATTACAAGATTGACTTCATTTTCTTTAAATGATGGTTTAGTCAATTCAAAAAATTAGCATATTTTTATTTTGTTTTTATATACTTTCATCAATATATACGAAAGACTTTTCAAATGATGTCAACCTTATTTGAGGCCTTATGAAGTTACTTGATAAGATGTGTTGGATCTCAAAATGGTCTACATTCTTCGATATAGACAAGCAAGAGTTTGAATTATTTATATTAAAATTATTTATATTCAAACACGATACAGAAATAATATTCTTGGTAATCGAAGGCACATAATAGACGTTGTTTAAACATAAATTTAAACCACTAAATAATTGAAGCTCCACGGAATCTTGTGTCATCGCAGCAACACTTGCACCATTTCTAACCTTCAAAATCATCTCATTTTTCGCGAGTTCCTCCTTATCCTTTAGTAGATGCACATTAGAAACTGTGTGAGCACAAGATCCAATATCAATTACTCAATCATTGACAGAGGTGGCGTAATTTACCTCAATAGAAAAAATCTTTAGTCTTTTTTGGGTGTTTGCGCTCAATTACCCCATTGTCAAGATCCTTCTTGTAGTTGGGGCAATTCGGGCAGATGTGTCATTTCCCACCTCAGTAATCTACATATATATTAAAATAAATAAAAGATGATCGTACCCAAAGGTTCTCTAAAACATTTATGAAAATCCAGAGTTGCGTTGCCCATTGAATCGTCCGCCGATTCACCTCCAAGTGTTCACCAAACTCTAAACAAGATTAGAGAGAAAGGATCTAGCCAATTTAACCTATAAATCAGACTTAGAATCTAGCTAATAATCTCTCTAAAGCTCCTGAGAATTTAATCTCCAAAAACTTGAATAATTAAGAGAATTTTGGATGGATTAATATGGTGCTTAGGGGGAGAGAGAATTTTTGCATTCGTTCAAAACAAAGAGGGAGATGAGACCTATTTATGGGCACTTAAACCACTAAAATGAGGGATCATTGGTATGTTATGATCTGCCCTAGGTCGGATATTTCACACGCAGTTAGCATCGTGAGTCGTTATATGGCCAACCCAGGAAAGGAACTTTGGGAGGCATTGAAATGGTTGTTGAGGTACCTGAAGGGAACTATGAATGTTAGCTTGAAGTTCACCAAGAGATGGAGCACAAAGGCAGGTGGAGGGGTACGTCAATTCAGATTATGCTGGTCTGGATATACGGAGGTCCACAATAGGGTACATGTTCACTTTAGGTGGAGGACCAGAGAGTTGGAGATACATTCTCCAACATACTACCTCATTGTCTAAGATAGAAGCAGAGTATATGGTAGTGGTTGATGCCGGAAAGGAAGCTATATGGCTGAAAGGGTTTGGTAACCTCTTTGGGGATGGAACAGGAAGTGACTAAATTGCAATTTATCTAGTCAAGGATTAGACGTTCCATTCAAGGACCAAACATATTGAAACAATGTACCATAAGATTTGCGAATGGATCAAGGAATGCCAGGTTATTCTCCAAAAGATTGATACGAGCGAAAATTTGGCAGATATGATGACCAAGGTGGTCAATCGGGAGAAATTCGAGTTGTGCTCGAAGCTTCTCAATATCCTCAGAAACTGAGAAGGAGGAGAGCTCCGGGAGGTAGCGCCAATGGTGCTTCATGGAAAGCACGAAGGAAGCAGGTCAGAAGATGCCTCAGGTAACAAATTCAAACCAATGTGGATATTGTTAAAAATTGATTTATATTTGTTAAGTACAGGAAATGGGAGAATCGGTCGACCGGTTGAGGAGAATAGTCGACCGGTTCAGAAGTTCGGAGCGGTCGACCGGTGTTGGGTAAACTGTTGACCGGAAACTTCCAGAGCATGCTAGGTCTGATCGAGGAGTGTTAAGCAGTCGACCGGTATTGAGCATTGGTCGACCGAAAATTTCCAAGATCTCTTTTTGAGTCAGGAACGGTCGACCGTTGAGGATTCCGGTCGACCGTTGCCAGACGGTTTGGGAGAGGGTCAGACATTAGTTTTTTCAACCTGCAATATTCGTTTTGTGTTTTTGCTGTGCAACTTTGATCCGTCTTCGTGTAGCGCATCGTTGTATTCACTCCCCCAATACTATCAACCCTAATTAAATATTTGTCAAGCATGATTAAAGATTTATACGAGTTTCTAGCACGTAGGGTTTAATGTTATATTGACCGCACAACTAAAGATATGAAGTTGAATAACATAACAAGATTGACTTCATTTTCTTTAAATGATGGTTTGGTCAATTCAAATGATTTTTATCAGTATGATGGTTTGGTCAATTCAAATGATGGTTTGGTGACTTTGGTCAATAAAAAAACATCTTTTTATTTTGTTTTTTATATAATTTCATCAGTATATACGAATGGTTTTTCAAATGATGTACCTTATTTGATGCCACATGAAGTTGCTTGATAAGATGTGCTGGATCTCAAAATGGTCTACATTTGTTGAGTTAAATTAGGAATATCGTTATGGTGTAAACTCCATCATGGAACATAAAGCGTTAAAATTTGAGACTTAATTTGTGCATTTTCGAAGATAACATTTTCCATTTTCGTAATTAATATTTTAGACATAATTTGTGCAGTTTTTTAAGACAACAACGTTATTGACATAATTTATTTAACGGTGATTCTGCAAATTTGCATTAAATATTAGTATAAATAATAATGGTTTACAGAAGAACTAATGGAATGACATATGGTAAAAGATAATGGCATTTTGGCAAAGTTTGAAACTCTCCTCACCTGTGGCATAAACTCAATTCCTAACTTCGAGATAACATAAAACCAATTTCATAAGTTTTCTATAACATCCAATCAAATCATCCTTTTTTAATTCAGCAAAAATCATTTTTTAAGAGATGATGCATTTCGTTAACTCAAATTTGATTACACTAAAATCGTATTGACTAAAACAGCTAACAAATTTGAATTGACTAATCCATCATTTAAATAATAATGAGGTCAATCTGATGGAAATAAACTTCAAAGATTTTAGACGTGTCAGTAATATAAATCACAGAAAAAAATTGTTTTGTAGAATCTCCAGCAAATGCTTGATTGTGATAAAAAGTGACACAAATACGTTAAATGTAATTGATGATTGAGTTAAAAAATGAAATGAAATCCTTGAAAAGGTCAAAAATTGTTCTATAGAATTTCAACTTGCATATAGCACTTCTAAACGAAAGTGAGTAGTAACTTTAATTACAACTACAGCCAAAGACTTTTTTAGGTCTCATTATGACCAATGTTTGGTTAATACTCTCAAAATATAGAAATATAAATGTTTACAGCTCAAGTGGAGTTGTTGCGTAACAAACAAACAAAAATTTTGATCGAGACTGATGAAAAATATATGAAATATAAAAATAATGCTAATAAATTTGAATTGACTAGATAAATAACAATTATGCCAATCCTGTAATGTTATTCAACAACAATATCACTAAACTCTATTTCGGTTAAATACTTCATCATGTTTTAACATCATGTCCCTTTAGATTTACACCATCAATTGCTACACATGGTATTGTGATTCTTGGTCGGACCACTCCATCAATATTTTCTTTAACACTGTCAAAAATTTGTAAATTATACGTCATAAAATAACAAATGTTCCAAACTTTAAAAAAAAATTAAGAAAAATAAAATTTTAAAAAATCCCAACCAATTCACAAACTCCCGTCGTCTCCTCTCCTAAAAAGAAACTGAACTGCTATTCGTCGTCGTAAAACTACTTAAATCGCCCGTAAGATTACCATATTGCCCTTCTATACTTTCTACTAATATAACTCCTCATTTCACTCTTTTAACACAACTTTCTCTTCATATCACTCTTCTATTCACCACATAAGATGTCTCGGAGGCCAGGAAAAGAACCAGCGGAGACCCCTGACTACTCACATCATGTTCCAACCTGGAGAGTCTTTCGACGACGAGGATGATTCAGATGAGGCGAGGAGTCACGACGACAGTGACGTTGGGGGCCGATACGACTTGGGGCCACAGGAGGAGGCGGTACATCAGTCCGGTCGAGGACGGGGGCGACACGGTGGTCCTTCAGCTGAGTGGGTCATTAGGAAGGATCGAGGTGGCCGGTTTGTGACCCGTGATTCGAGTTCGTGCACTGCAGATGCCCGAGCTCAGAAGAAGAAGAGGGGTGATGACGAGTCTTGGATCGTCACGGATATTATTCCCAGTGGTCCTGTAGATGGCAGCGTCATTCCGAGTTTCAGAGGCCACGTCGCCAGACACATCTGGGATGGCGAGGAGCGGAAGGTTTTGAAGTGCCATAATCGGCATAAAGCTTGTACGACATTGCAGGCATGGCGTTCAGTGATGACTGAGGATATGACGGCGACCGTGGTCGACAGTGGATTGGGTCACTTGCCGTACAACATGTTTTCCTGCATCGACATGCCGTTGATTTCGGCATTCGTGGAGCGGTGGCAGCCTGACACCAACACTTTCCACTTACCATTCGGAGAGATGACGATCATGTTGCATGACGTCTTTCAGATTCTGCACATTCATGTTGAGGGGCCCATGGTCAGTGCGTAGGCACCGACATCTGAGCTGAAGTTATATGTATCTGAGTTGCTGGGTGTCAGCCTGGAGGGTCTTGGGCGGGAAAGCTCATTTTGGAGTGGCGGTGGTGTTAGTATCGACGCTGTGGACGAGTGTTGCAGACGAGGGCGACCACCACGGACTGAGGATACGCAGATGACTGCTTATTTCTTCTTACTGCTAGGCTGCGTATTGTTTGTCGACAAGAGCGGTTCCAGACTGAGACCACGCGACTTATTGGAGGCAAGGGACCCAGATACCATTGGTGATTACTCATGGGGGTCGGCAACGTTGGCATATCTGTATCGCCAGCTGGGCATATCCAGTCGCGCTGATTGTGGTCAGATTACGGGTTGTCTTACACTGCTGCAGGCTTGGATATATGAGTATTTTCCTGCTTTCCGCCCACATCGTGAGCAGAAGATTGTTGAGCGTGGCCATCCTCGTTCGCGTATGTGGGCTGTCCGGGCGGAGGATAAGAGCGAGAGTCGACTTCTTTCTATTCGTAGACGGCTAGATCAGATGACTGCATCGCAGGTATATAATGTATATATCATTCACGTTTATTTAAATTTAATTTTATTATTATTAACGTATAAACGTTTAGGTGGAGTGGTTACCGTACGGTCCCGATCCTGCTGTAGCTGTGCCGAGGACTACATTTGTCGGCATTATTCGTTATAGGGATATCACAAAGCCTTATATACCTGATCGCGTGTTACGTCAGTTAGGTTACGTTCAGGTGATCCCGGTTGACATCCCGACGCCCGAGCATGCAGTACGGTCTGCGACTGCGACGATGTACGACGTCAGGCACAACGTTTCGTATGTGGAATTGTTTGGAGGACATTTCCGAGACTAGGACGACTACACTTGGCCGATCTGAGTCGTAGTCGCGACCCCTCCACTTGTGCTCCAGATTATTTGCAGTGGTTCGGTAGGTGCTCACATCCACTACTCGTACGCGGTATCATTCCGAGACCGGAGAGACCACTGGATAGGACATGTGCCGATGGGGTAAGTTTATCTAATTTTATATTTAATTGTAAAGTATATTTTGTTATTGTACGCTAATTTTTATTTTACATACAGTGGATGAGTATGGCGTTACGGTGTACGCAGCCGTTCTTGCGAGAGAGAGACGTCATGCCGAGTGAGGTGACGAGACTTGCATGTACAGATTGGGATCGCCTGATCGAGGATTGGAACAGCCAGTTGGGCATTTCGGACCATGATTCAGATGCTGAGCTTTAGTTGTCTTGGTTTTACTTTCGTTTTGTTGCATTGTTACTACATTTGTTGGTATTTGCTTATGTTTATTTGTGTACTCTTGTTCTTTATTTCTGACGAACATATGTTCTACATATTTCTTTGACTATCGTATTTTTTAATATTTTTTTCACGAAAATATTTTCAACTTATTTCTTTAGATATCAAATAATATTTAAATTTAAAATACGGTAAAAGAACAACACGATATAAGTAGAAATACACGATATATTATACATTACAAAAACATTACAAATTACAATCAAAATGTACCACGTAACCGGTTCCAATACTCCATCCTACTTTGGTACTGATCCTCCCATCCAACAACACTCTCATCTCGCATTTCATACCATAAGGTCGATATAGGAGGTACTGGGAAATCATCAAGTAATTCCAAACGAATAAAATGTTTGTAACTCCCTAAATGAGCAATGACCAACTCTCTGACAGGCCTCGTCATGCCAGACGGACACTCCCAAGGTAGAACAGTAAGACACGGGAACAACGACCCATCCGTTCCCACTGCGAAATACATGACCGCACACTTGTAAAAATTAGCAATAGGAAACAAGTCGGACCAAACCTCCATATAATGATCCTCGCCACAAACTCCCCCGCCCCAATCAATTCGTTGACGAGCCTCTCTCACATTGCCGAAATAGACACTCTCATATATAGGATGTGCACCTATCTCATTAGAAATCGCACGACGGGCGTACGACCAGTGCTCCTGACCACCATGAAAGACATCGGCAACACATCGAAATCCACAGTTGCCATTAGCACGTACGTCATTGCACCTATCCAGAAATGGTAAAATGATTCCTGGCAGTCTATCATTATATGGGAAGTTGTCCACGTCAACTCGTCCGGACACTGTAAGATAGGTAAATAACAATTAATTAAAACAACAAAATTAGGAGATAATATATTCAACCTCATTTAGATTACTGATATATATTAAATAACATAACAACAAAGATATCGACATACCAGAAGATCCTGTGCCCGTATTCACGGACGATCGAGACGAATTAGACCGACGACCCCTGCTCCCAGTACTGCCAGACCGACGATGACCCCTGCTCCCACTACTGCCAGACCGACCACGACCTCGCTCAGCATACTCGAAGGGACTCGGGTCCCGACGTGTCGACTTTCCCCTAGGTCGACCTCGTACCTTAGTATTTTCTTCGGGTTCTCCATAGTTCGACTGATCGGGGTGTAACTGTTCGTATAAAATACGAGAGGCACTACGAATTACTGCAGGGTCGCTCTCCGAGATCTCATCCACTAGCTTCCGAAAATGCTCAGCGTCTTGTGCTGACCGATCAACAAACTCTGACATCTGGACTCCTTCTCCGATAACAAGTGTTTTCCAGAATGGATGAATCTGCTCTAAATAAATTTCATCACCTGACGCCAAACACTCGTACATGGTACAGGCACAAGGAATCCCATGTGTTGTGAGGAAAGCACACCCATAACGATATTTAATTTGATCACTTAAGTCCTCCATTCTCTTCAACTCCTGAGTCATTAACGACAAGCAGTGATGCGAAACTCGGCCATTTATATGCTGAAACAGAGGACCTATGTAATGTGCCAAATTTCGACGTCTCGAATCTTCAAGAAAGTTCCGAATATTCGTCAGCTGCATTTCAATAGACGAGTTCACGCGGTCGAAAAGAGTGTCGAGAGCGGCAGTCGATGTAGTGATCCACTCTTTCAGAGCCGAATGTGCACTTTCCACCCTGCAGTTCGTAGTGTTGCCGAAATGAAAAACTTGATTCGTCTAATTCAACACGAATTTTTCCTTATGCACAAACCACGTGTCTTCCACATACTTCGTCAGCACTGGCCAGGAACTGTAAGAATCTTTCAGATTACGGACTGCTTTATCATAATCCGTCTGTGAATCAGAAAGCATGACTCTCCTCCACCTTCCACGCCTAAAACTCTCTGCAAGTTGCTTCTCCTTGCCGAATACGTGGTATGCGTAGTTGTACACATCTTTGTTGATATGCCAGGTGCATAGTAAATGAGCTGACTCCGGAAAAACCTCTGTCACTGGTCGCATCAGACCCATCTCCCGGTCCGTAATTATTGTTGTCGGGCTAACAATATCCAATAACAGATCTCGCAACCTCTCCAACACCCACCGGTAACTAGACTCGGTCTCATCCTGCAAAATCGCATATCCGACGAGGAAATTCATGTTTGTTGGAGTAACCCCAATCATCTCAAACAAAAGCATCTTGTACTTGTTCGTCTTATACGTCGAATCCATACAGATTACAAATGGGTATGTACGCAACAACTGAACTGAAGTCGGATGTGCCAAAAATGCGTGAGTCAGGACATTAGTTTCTTCATCTGCCACAATCCAATGCAAATACTTATGCTGCACTGCCTCCTGAGAAACAGCTGCGCGGGATTCCTGTCTTCAGATTTCGTCCTCCTCATATACTCTCTGAAGTTGTAAATGTGTCTTTGATTCGGATTATCGTCCGGAAATTTCTTCGTTACCGCCAACAAAATGTTACGGGGTCTTGCTTGTGCCTCTGTCATATCACGAACAATTTGTTTTGCCCCAGCACTAAGTCCGCTGACCTGTCGGTGACCCTCTGAATAAACTACCAATGGGTGGTTGTGCTGCCCAAATATGCTACTAGAAACAATAACCCATCCATCACGATCTCGTCGCCCCACCACTTTTACCAAAAACCGACAACCGCAACCTTTTCTTTTCGTATTCTTTCGCAGTGCAATACTCGTATCACGAGAACTCATCTCACGTCTGCGATCGCATCTGAGGTAACAATCCATCCGGTTATCTGCTTTTGGTTTGTACGATGATATAACCAAAAAAAATCCAGCTCCTATTGCAATTTGTTTCGCCCATTTACAACCTTCCTCGATTGTTGTAAATATTTCTTTACTGTCAAAAAGCTCACTGTAATCTACTCCATCACCACCGAAATCTTGCAACGGAACCTGAAAATTTTGAATTTAACAAAAAATTAAAAAAAACAAAAAAAACCGGGCGGCTGGCTACGCCGCCTCCACCTTTGTGGAGGCGTGCATCTAAGCCGCCTCCAGCAAGGTGGAGGCGTCTGTCTAAACCGCCTCCACCTATGTGGAGGCGGCTTAGCCAGACGCCTCCACCTATGTGGAGGCGGCCTAGCCAGACGCCCGAGTCGGGAAAAAAATTCCGCCCCCGTTACCTCGCCGGATTCTGGTGCTTCGCCAGACATTTTCGTGGTGTTGGTACTGGGAATGTAAGAAAAACTGAGTCAAACACCTTGTTTAAAGACACGGGACAAAATCGGTATTAATTGATTTGTTAGGGGCAAAAATGTCATTTTTAGGGCGATTTAAGTAGTTTTCCGGTGACGAATAGTAGTTCCCAAAAGAAATCCGATGAATCAACACTTTTATTGTCCTCATTCAATTGTCGACGTTACAAATTGCCCCCGGTAACGAATTTGAGGTTGTTTATTCAACGTGGTTTTAAGGTTTTTTAGGTAGAAGTTTTTTTTGAAATAGTTAATATTTGAAAAGCATATTTACACGTTTTATCTATATTTTACATGACAATTTTTTTTTACATGAATGACTGTATTCAACATGACCCTTTGTTCCAAAAACAATATAAAAATTTATAAGACCAGAAAATCGACAAAGTGACTCAAAAGTATCAAATAGGAATATAGATGGAATTAAAGCGTAAATTGACCAAAAAACACTTAATAATAATCTGATTGCCACAAAAAAAATTGTAAAACAATAATGACTAATATGTTAATAATCACACGACTAAAAGTGCATAAACTCGGAATCCAACCTAGAACACCCCTAATGAAGGGGATATATAATTTTTTGAATATATAAAAGCCCTCTGAAATGGGAATATTGAGAACAAACTATGGAGGCCAATTGATTTGTGTCTTCAGCAAGTGGATGCTATAATTTGTTCGATCTAAGACAAGTGCTATGTAGCTTCAGAATAATATACCAGTACAACCTTCTTCTTTTTTTGGCAAGCAAGACTTTTTTTCGGCTAACAAGAATTTTGCAGTTATAGTTGATTGTAGAATGATCCCATAAGAAAATTTTCCTAATTAATGAAATCAAAAGATCTTAAACCAACTCTAGTCAATCCTCATCTTACTTTAACATGCAATTTATGTTATTGTCATGCATGATGAAACAATAACATTATCAACTTTAAACAATATTTGCGTTTCTAAACTTTTGAGGGTTGAGACAGCAAGAAAGTGAGATCCGGTCGATCGAGACAAGACGTCTGAAGCGCTGGATCGTGCCCAAGGAGGAAGAAGATAATAGATAATAAGGGTTTGTGACTTGCGGTGGAAGTCAAAAGGCGATCGAACAATGTTTATTTGCGTATTTGATGGAGGGGTTGCGTGTGGGTCTGCCTAAAATTGGCTCGTGTCCAATTGATGTGTATGGCTCTGTCGAGGGCTCTAATCAAGGTGCACAAATCACTTCACCAAGGCACTACTGTTGTCGGTGAACCAACCGGCTCCGTTCACACTAACTTGATATTTTGATGATGCCACTTCATCATCTTTTTAAATCACATTGTTACAGCTAGGGCCGTTAATTTTACACGAAACACGATTATACGACACGAAAACGACGCGAAGTTAGCGGATATGGATTGCAAATTTGAACACGATTAATAAAAAGATTGGATATGGCAAACACGATTATATATGGGTTGGATATGGATTTCGGCTGCAAAAACGATTAACACGATAAGTAATTAGGAAACGATTACTAACATTATACGATTAAAGTAATTAGGAAATGATTACTAACATTATACGACTTGACACAACACGATTGACAGTCCTAGCTATAACCTCCTTTTTTAGAGACCATTATTAACCAACCGACGATTTTGATGATACCAAAGAAAATCTTTAAGAGAAATTTTAACTAAGACTTATCATCTTAGAAGTGTTACATGGAAATTGAAATTTTATAATAAAAAACAAATAAGGTTTTTAAACTATGCTTATTGATTAATTTGAGTTTGTCAAGGATTAGATTTCATTATCTTAGCTCAATTATGAATCGTATTTAATTAATTTGTCTCGCTGTCAAGCACCATCAAGCGTTTATTCGAGATTCCAGCGATAAACACATCTTACTTTGTGCATTATATAAAACAACACACCTAAAGACTTTGAAAGTTTGAAGTTGATTAGCATTAGATTGACGATTTTTTTAATATTATCGACATTGCTATCTTCCGATGACTTTAGTGAGATGTTAGAAAATCTTTGATATTAGTTTTAATTATTAACATACAACTCATTATCGTTTTAGAAGGATCTTATGGTTAGTAATCAATTTTTTATAAAATGTCTTCTTTTCTTTCTTTAATTTATTAGAGAAATTTGGCTTTATAAGTGATTTGAATACAACTTTTTTAACTCAATTATCAACCCGAATTAAATACTTGTCAAGCATCACTAGTGCAAAATAGGCTTTACTCGTCGCCAAATAGACGTCGGCCGTTATAACGGTCGACGTCTATATGGGAGAGCAAGGAATAAACGTCGGTCGTTAGGTAAGCCGACGTCTATAGGTTATAGACGTCGAACGATAGACGTCGGGTGTTATAATCCCTCTGAATCCGACGTCTATAGGGTATAGACGTCGACTTATAAACGTCGTCTTTTATATAAGACCGACGTCTATACGTTACGTCGATGTATAGACGTCGGATATATATAACATCCGACGTCTATATGCCTTAAAGAAATCGAACAAGCACGTTTTCTGTCATTCACCCTAAACGAAACTCACCCAAACCCTAGCTGTCCCGCGACCGAACTCTCCTCCGCGACCGATCCGCACCGTCTCCGGCACCGCAGCAACGTCCCAAGCTCTTCTCCTCCTCTCCGGCCCTCTTCTCCTTCTTCCTCCGTCTTCCTCTTCACCCTTACCAATGTAAGTGCTAAGTTCGTTTTTGTTGGTTTGTTTTCTGTTTTTCTTGTAGTTACGATTATTTTCAATGTTAGTAAAATTCTCCTCTCGTTTATTGTTGGTGAATGCAACATTTCGATTTTTTGATTTTAATCTTGAATATATTCGTATTTTCGTGATTTACGTTTAATTAAGTTTGTTGATATTATGTATGTTCTTGAAAGAAATGGAGTCTCTTGCTAGCTTGAACTAGTTAAGCTTTTGATCGAAGTCTTTTGGACTCGTAATTTACTAGAAATTGTTAATTTGGTAGTGGATTAATTTGGTAGAAATCATTTGGTAGGGGAGTTAAATGTTACTCAAAGCTAAAGAAAGCTGACCACGTCAAATTTCTAGACAGTTAATTTGGTGGTGGATTAATTTGGTAGAAATCATTAGGCCTCCAGTTTCTCTTTGTTTTTCTACGTATTCTTTAGTGTGTTTTTTAATACTAAATGAGGAATTTTCGTTGATGTTTAATTTGTGTAGGTTGTTTGGTAACAGTTGTATAACATTGGTACCCTAATTGAAAATCTTTGGTTTTTAAAATTTTGCTATGCCTTGCTTGTATGTTATATCCGAGCCTAGCTTTTTATGTTTAAAGTTGTAGATTAAAAATTTAGTTACATGTTTATTTACTTAAATGTTTATTTAGTTAAATGTTTATTTATGCTTAAGATATTCTTTTATTTAGAAAAGTTTTATGTTAAACTCATTAACCCCCTTAAACAACTTGGCCTTTAATAACCCAAAGCAAAAGATTAGACAATATTTGTTAAGTCATTCATCATATAGGATTTGCATTCATCGTATTTATTATTTATTTACGATTTCTGTCGTAGATTGCTGGCGTAAGGTACGTACTATCTTTCACTCATCATTCATTAGAAAGCACGCATTAGTTAGTAGGACTTGCATTGGAACAAGAGTGAGGTGAGTGTTTGTTTGGTGTGTTGTTTGTTAGATTAAGGTATGAAAAACACTTAGGGGGCAATCACCTATAGGAGATGAGGTGAGGGATTTCATCACTCTTTCCTTGGCCCAAAAACCACTTAATAAAAGAGCCTTAATAAAATCAATTAGACGTTGGCCCCTAGGATTTTCGGACGCATTAAGGAGAGGAAACCGTTTAAGACCGTTATGGCCTGAATGTCGTTGCCCATCTAGTCTCCCTGAGATTTTAGGAACCTCCGGGTTCTTGATTTCCTATAGATTAGTGGTCCTCGATGTTTAAGACCGTTTCGGCCTGAACGTCGTTGCCCATCTAGTCTCCCTGAGATATTAGGGACCTCCGGGTTCTTGATTTCCTACAGACTAGTGGTCCTCGGTGGGACCTCGAAGTTAGGCGTCGTCTATTACTAAGGACCTATAGTGGACTTTAGGCTTGTTTTGGCCATGATTGCTTAGTTAGATTTCTAACCTTCCTTATTCCACGCTAGATTGAGGACTTCATCTCTTCTCCTCTGAGTCATTCTTTTCTCATCTTAATGTCTCCGAATCTTCTCATCTACGAACACATTCTTTTAAATTGAATTTTTTTATTATTTTCTGCAATAATAACTATCATTTTTGCCTCTGTTTAGATTGAAATGGATTGAGAGTGGATTGTTTCAAACAGATTGAGTGATGAGTATGAGAACGGAGTGAATATGTTCTTAGAGGTTGCCAAAAAACATTCTAAGAAAATGAAAGACAGCGACATGGCGTATTGTCCGTGCAATAAGTGTCATAATATGTCAGTATTGACTTTTCGGAAAATGAAAGATCATTTGTTTGAGAAAGGTTTCGACCCAAATTACAGACGGTGGATATGGCACGGTGAAAATGAATCATTTAGTCATTCCAAGAATGATGGAGAAGACGTTAGTGTGGGAGATAACTTAGAGGAAATGGTTCAGGATATGACTGAAAAGTTTTCGTCCAACCCCGATTTACTTGGTAATTTGTTGAGTGACAATGAGAAGTCGTTGTATAAGAATTGTACCAAATTCACTAGATTGTCAGCGGTGTTGAAGTTGTACAATTTAAAAGCTGTAAATGGTTGGTCCGATGTGAGTTTCACATCAATGTTGAAGTTAGTGAAAGAGATGCTTCCAGATGATAATGAGTTGCCAGATAGAACTTATGATGCAAAGAAAGTGTTGTGCCCTATGGGAATGGAATATAGGAAGATACACGCATGCCCGAACGATTGTATATTGTATAGGGGTGAGTTTGAAAACTTAAATTCCTGTCCCAGGTGTAATGTTTCAAGATACAAAATGAAACGTAGTGGACCAAACCACAATGAAGAGGCTGATGAGATGAAAATCAAAGGACCTCCTGCTAAGATTTTGTGGTATCTTCCGATAATACCAAGGTTTAAACGTTTGTTTGCGGGTAAAGAGGATTCCAAGAACATGACATGGCATGCTGATCGTGAGAAACCAAATGATCAGTTGCTACGTCACCCTGCAGATTCACCTCAGTGGAAAAAAATAGATTTCGATTTTCCTGTGTTTGGTGAAGAATCCAGGAATTTACGACTTGGACTCTGTACTGACGGAATGAATCTTTTCGGTAGTTTGAGTAGCATTCACAGTTCTTGGCCCGTTCTGCTTGTAATTTACAATCTGCCCCCGTGGTTATGCATGAAACGCAAACATATCATGTTGTCCTTAATGATTTCTGGTCCGAAACAACCTGGAAACGACATCGATGTGTATTTAAGACCTATAATTGATGACCTAAAGAGATTGTGGGATGACGGAGAGTCAGTTTTTGATTCTTATCGTCAAGAGTCGTTCGTAATGCGGGCAATGATATTTTGCACGATTAATGACTTTCCAGCTTATGGTAATCTATCTGGATATTCAGTCAAAGGTCATAAAGCCTAAATTTTCGAATGAATTAATTGCAAGTGTGTTGAATGTCAATTGTGTATGCTTGTGTATGCTTTGTATGTTTGTGCATGTATGGTTGTATGTTTGTGTTTGTTCATGTATGCTTGTGTGTTTGTGCTTGTATGTATATGTGGATGAAATTGTGAGTATTTGTGAACAACAATTTATAGGTGAACGAATTTGGTGCAGTCGTATGTACACGAATACGACTAAAAACAATTTCGTTGGATTCTATTTTTTTTTGTCCAGGTTTAGGAATAGACATCGGCTATTTGTATTAGCCGACGTTTATTCCTCTGAAGAAAAGAATAGTCGTCGGCTTTAACTTGAATCTGACGTATATACTTTAGGAATAGACGTCGTCGGTGAGATCACCGACGTCTATCCCGCAAGAATATACGTCGGGGGTCGTATGGGCCGACGTCTATATGTTAAAGAATAGACGTCGGTGTCTACTGATAACCGACGTATATACTTTAGGAATAGACGTCGGACTATACTACAGCCGACGTCTATGTATAGACGACGCACACATAGACGTCGGATCTCTGAGTGCTTATATCCGACGTGTATAGCTCTTTACATCCGACGTATATTCCATTTTCTGTAGTAGTGCATGATCAAGGGTTTGTACGAGTTTCTAGCACGTAGAGTGTGCTTTATGTCATATTGACAACACAACTAAAGATATGAAGTTGAATAACATTAGAAGATTGACTTCATTTTCTTTAAACGATGGTTTGGTCAATTCAAACAAAAAAACATCTTTTTATTTTGTTTTTTATATAATTTCATCAGTATATACGAAGGATGTCAACCTTATTTGAGGTCGTATGAAGTTGCATGATAAGATGTGTTGGATCTCAAAATGGTCTACATTTGTTGAGTTAAATTAGGAATATCGTTATGGTATAAACTCCATTATGGAACATAAAGTGTTAAAATTTGAGACTTAATTTATGCATTTTCGAAGATAACATTTTCCATTTTCGTAATTAATATTTTAGACATAATTTGTGCAGTTTTTCAAGACAACAACGTTATTGTATTATATGAAGAAAAAATTTCTTTCCTGTAAGAGATTGTCATTATGCCATAGAAAACTTATGAGAGAGAAAAGAGAGAGATGTGAGAGAGAGTATGTAACATCTCGAAACAGCAGAAATTTTAAAAATTTATAATCAAGGCAGTTAACTCAATAATTAAAGACGGGACTGTTACTTCTCATAAAACAAAAAAGCGGTACACCAGATTACATCAGCGTTTGTCAAAAACGATACATGATTACAACTGAACGACAATGAAGGTAAAAGTAATCATGTTGACCTCAGTGGTCAGAATAGAGGATCCGATCCCAAGATGCACGCGCCCGCTGATCACCACCCAACTGGACCTACTGTGGTCCTGAAAAAGATGCAACATCATGAAGGGAATGTGTTCTAAAAGTTTTACTTTTAAATGTCAATTATTATGAATTGAATGAGAAATCATTTTCTTCCTTGTTTATGTTATTTGTTTTTTAGAAGTGTTAAGGAAGATGCTCTTGGTCCTTAACCGTAAAGCTCTAAAAGATATTGGTTTGCATAAAACAAAAGATATTCGCAATCATGGTAATCAACATGGGACATTAATTACCGAGTTAAGATTGTCGTGTTGGTCATAGATCATTGTAACTCTACAAATGAGTGACAACACGGGTACACAAAAGAAGAATATATTACTTTTGTATACTGAATAGACCTAATAAGTAAAACATTATAGAATTGTGTTTTCTGTGTCATTAATGTTTTACTGTGTCCTTGGTCTTTTGATATGAGACTTATATCCGATCGCTTAAGAAATGCTTAATTAGACTAGTGTCTTGAGCTGTCGATAAGTGTAGTGTAAAGGCATTGGTTGGTTAAGTATGACTTTTGTTGGAGAAGATAGTTAGTCAAAAGATTATCATTGCCCCTCTTAATTGAGTGATGATATTAGTGGGCCCCTTCATAAAACAAAGTTATAATGTGCACAATGTGATTTGAGTTAAGTCACATATTTATAACTAGCTTAAAGAGACGAAGAAATGAATACTAATACAAAGATGACACAATACTACTTTATGTGTATTCTTAATATCATGAGGCAAGGGACGGACACAAGTGGTGCACTCCATCACTAAATGGATCGGGTTTTGGTTCGAGTGGAATTAAGACATCTAACTAATTGGGAGATATAATGTGTAGCTAGATACCGTTTATAGCTTGTGATATTAAACTCTTAATATCACTGCCAACTTAGTCTAGATCCTCCCATAGGTCACACCGCAAAAACCAAGAAACAAGAAGCTTGATTTTTGGTTCATATGATGTGTCGGGTTTCTTATAGAAAATATGACACATGTGGTGAATAAGTAAAATCAATTATGTTGTGGTATATATAACATAATTAGAATCATGATAAATTCATATGAGATGCATATATTATGGGGTGCAATAATTTGTTGTTGCATAAGATAATATATTGCATAAGTTGTGAATTTGCTAAAACCCCGTAAAATTCAAATTTTGTTGGAAATAAATCCAAAATTTGAAAAGGCAAAATCGGGTAGAAGTTCGGTAATCCGTTATGGTTCGGTCGACCGAAGGATCTGTGGATTGGTCAACCGAACGTGGAACGGATGGTCAAGTTGATTGACCGAACTTGACCAAAGTGCCTGGAACTCTGGATCGGTGTACCGAACCAGAAACAATCGACCGAACAATGTCCAGTTCCGATATTTTCAGTTAACCGAATGGCACTCGGTCAAAGACGAAGGGTTCGTCCGAACGGTTAAGGAGAATTTTTCTCCTTAAGAATCGGTCTTCCGTCTAATGCACGGTTTACCAATCGTGACATGTCGGTAGACCGAGTATGTCTCGGTAAACCGAACCCCGATCGATTTTCTGCCTTTGATAATTAAGAGATTAATTTGATCAATGGTTGGATTAGCTCCAAACTTGGTCAAACGTTTTGTGGGTGCATATAATGCATTTTGGAATTAGTTTATGAGAGAAAATGTCAAGAGAACATGACTTAAGAATAACCATGATTGAGAGTAAGATTGGAGCCTATAAATAGGTCTTTATTCTCCTTAATTGTGTTAGACATTTTGCTAATTTTTTTCTCTCCTAATTCACCACAAAAGCCACGAAAATTATCTTAAGTTTCTAAGTCTTTGGAAGGAGAAATCTCAGAGATTGAAGAAGGGGTTTGTAGCTGGATTCTAAGTTAGTTTGGAGATTGATTGGCTAGCTCCTCTCTCTCCAACCTTGTTTAGGGTTTGGTGAATACTCGAAGGCATCCGGCGCAGCGACAAGCATCCTCAGCATCTCCGGATCATCAAGAAATTTTAGAGAATTTCTAGGTATAAAATTCGGAGCTCATGTTTGTTTAAATAAAGTTTTGAAATCAATTATTGAAACAAACCAATGCATGCATGAAATAAATCTTAGAAAAATTGTAATTGATCCTTATTATGCATAAAAATTTCGAAAATAAATATGTACAATTAAACTAGAAATCCTACACAACAATGCCTGAGTTTCCATAAGGAAACCCCGTATGCCAAGCTCACCTAAAATGCAGGCAGTAGTACAATGAACTTATCATACTAGTAGCATGTCATGTCATCAACAGTAAGGAAAATAGTTCCCCCGAAGGGTAACACAGGACACCAGACCGACAATCATCATCGGGTCTCCCGAGGAGACCTACCGTAGGCACATACGGTCTAACGGAACAAGACGTGACGCCCCCCACACGCGGCTACACTAATCATGGGGTTCGGCAAGGAGCATCCGCCAGATCCGCGCCATAAGAAACAGATCTGTAACTTCGTGGTCGAAACCACACCAACGGGCCCGTCGCCCGGTCGGTCCATTATCATCATCTCCGTAGGTGCCCATCTGAGGAACATAGCCGGAACAGCATCGGCCCATCAATCATCATCGTCGGAACTGCATCGGCGGCATCACCGAAACAGCATCGGTGGTCCATCAATACGTCTGGCACAACATCGGATGGGTCCAGACCGAAGTCTGCCAGGTCATCAGGCTCCACGAGCCGCGAACACCAACCGTGCCGCTATAAAAGCAGGGCAGCAACCTCCGTAGCCCCGAGACCCGGTAGTCACCTCACCCAACGACAGTTGCGTGCCCGCACAATCATCATACATTGGGATCCGTGATCCCTCAGGCGTGCTACTCTACAATGAGTCCAATCAATCCATCACATTAGTCACGATCCATACATGGAGGTGACGCATCCCGAACACCCACACTTTTCCACCCGGCGGTCCCTGGGCAGGCACGCGGAACGCGCCCACCATCACCTCACAGCTCACGCACAAGGCGAGGACACGGGTTTCCGTGGACATGGTTGGCATTCAAAAAGGGAACCATGAATTCAGTCCTGTGCAAAAACGGTCGACCGAACAAGGCCGCCCGGTCGACCGTTTCCTCGAGGGAACCGGTCGACCGAAGATCTTCAACGGTCAAACTATTTGCGCAACACTTAATTCCCAACGGTCGTCCGAAGGTCTAAAACCGGTCAACCGAAGCGAGGTCAAAATCCGAAGTCTGGTTAACATCAAAATCAACTCTATCGGTCGACCGACTCAGGGGTCTCGGTCGACCGAAAACTAACAGGACATCCTCAACATCAATCTTAAACCATCGGTCGACCAACTCAGGGGTCTCGGTCGACCGAAAACTAACAGGGTCAACCTAATATTTCTACGTCATATAACGGTCGACCGAAAGCAAACTAACGTCCGAACATCATGCATAATAATCCAATAAACTTAAGTTCCGGTCGACCGAACACAAAGAACCAGTCGACCGAAACACGACAGACAGACAAAATACATGCATTCGGTCGACCGCCCGAAGGGCCCGGTCGACCGTTGGTCGTCTTCAACCTCGCGCCAGCCGAGGTTTCTTCACCCAAACTCTTCGTCGGAGAGGTCTCCGACCTCGTCCGACCGACCAACACAACCCTCCCACGAGGGTTAACAACTAAATCACACTAGAGAGCGGCATACCTCAAAGAAGACGACGAAACGCTGGAGCACTGCTCGCGCCTCCGCGACCTCCTCCTGACAACGACCTCCTCACGCCGGAGCCTCCAAGTCCTCTGGTGCCGCTGGAAAGAAAGAGGAAGGGAGAATGAGAGAGTGGGGGAGAGGAACGGATTTCTCTCCTCAAAACCCAACAAAACCCATCGTCACCAACAGTGCCCTACACCCTCACTCATCACCCTCCACGCCGACACTATTCACGCCACCTCTTCCCCAAGCAAAGCACTGTGCAACTCATCTCCCCATGCAAAGTCACCTCTTAAACACTCATTAACCCCTAAACGGGTTTAGGGTTGTCACAGAGTAGATAGGTAAAAAGTAAATTACTAAGTTATTTAGGTAATTTTTCGTAAAATTAGAACACATATAATTTTAATTTATGAATTCTAGATTTATTTAACGGTGATTCTGCAAATTTACATTAAATATTAGTATAAATAATAATGGTTTACAGAAGAACTAATGGAATGACATATGGTAAAAGATAATGGTATTTTGGCAAAGTTTGAAACTTTCCTCATCTGTGGCATAAAGTCAATTCCTAACTTCGAGATAACATAAAACCAATTTCATAAGTTTTCTATAACATCCAATCAAATCATCCTTTTTTAATTCAGCAAAAATCATTTTTAAAGAGATGATGCATTTCATTAACTCAAATTGATTACACTAAAATCGTATTGACTAAAACAGCTAACAAATTTGAATTGACTAATCTATCATTTAAATAATAATGTGGTCAATCTGATGGAAGTAAAGTTCAAAGACTTTAGACGTGTCAGTAATATAAATCACAGAAAAAAATTGTTTTCTAGAATCTCCAGCAAATGCTTGATTGTGATAAAAAGTGACACAAATACGTTAAATGTAATTGATGATTGAGTTAAAAAATGAAATGAAATCCTTGAAAAGGTCAAAATTTGTTCTATAGAATTTCAACTTGCATATAGCACTTCTAAACGAAAGTGAGTAGTAACTTTAATTACAACTACAGCCAAAGACTTTCTTACGTCTCATTATAACCAATGTTTGGTTAATACTCTCAAAATATAGAAACAAACAAACAAACAAAAAATGATCGAGACTGATGAAAAATATATGAAATATAAAATTAATGCTAATAAATTTGAATTGACTAGATAAATAACAATTATGTCAATCTTGTAATGTTATTCAACAACAATATCACTAAACTCTATTTCGGTTAAATACTTCATCATGCTTTAACATCATGTCCCTTTAGATTTACACCATCAATTGCTACACATGGTATTGTGATTCTTGGTCGGACCACTCCATCAATATTTTCTTTAACACTGTCAAAAATTTGTAAATTATACGTCATAAAATAACAAATGTTCCAAACTTTAAAAAAAATTAGAAAAACAAAAAAAATTAAAAAAATCCCAACCAATTCACAAACTCCCGTCGTCTCCTCTCCTAAAAAGAAATCCGATGAATCAACACTTTTATTGTCCTCATTCAATTGTTGACGTTACAAATTGCCCCCGGTAACGAATTTGAGGTTGTTTATTCAACGTGGTTTTAAGGTTTTTTAGGTAGAAGTTTTTTTTGAAATAGTTAATATTTGAAAAGCATATTTACACGTTTTATCTATATTTTACATGACAATGTTTTTTTTACATGAATGACTGTATTCAACATGACCCTTTGTTCCAAAAACAATATAAAAAATTATAAGACCAGAAAATCGACAAAGTGACTCAAAAGTATCAAATAGGAATATGGATGGAATTAATGCGTAAATTGACCAAAAAACACTTAATAAAAATCTTATTGCCACAAAAAAAATTGTAAAACAATAATGACTAATATGTTAATAATTAAAAATATCTCAAAGACTCTCTTCCGCTTTATTAAAATCATAATATGGTCAATGCCGACAAAAGATAGCAATGTTGATATTTAAATTTCATATGGTCAATGTTGCATTAGAAAAAGAATCTAATTATTTTTATCGAGATTGATTGGAATATTGGATTGATATAAAGGCATAAATTAAAACAGCTAATAAATTTGAATTGACTAACCCATCATTTAAATAATAACGAGGTCAATCCGATGGAAATAAATTTTCAAAGACTTTAGACGTGTCACACTCACGAGTTTCATTATCATGATTGCACATAGGGCAACAAGAAAGTGGTATATTGATACCCTTATGACACAAATTGTCTCTAGTTAAATTTTTTTTTTTGCCCCAATGTCCGAAACAAAGATATTTAATTGAGGAGGACAACGATTATTCCAAAAAAAAAAATCTTGATGTAACATTCCTCATACCACTATCTACTGGTATTTTATTGATTACTTCTAATTGTAAAAGTATCGTTCTAGCTAGTTCAATTTCCAACATCTTTCATCCTTGTTTTGTTGCGGAGTAAACGCTGGGTAAAGACGAAGAAATTGAGAGTTGTTAAACGATTGCTTGAGTGAGCCTAAAGAGGAGATATCAACTGAATCTTAATCGAGAAAATCCGCATGGGCGATGAGTTTGTTAACAGTGATTTCAAACATCTCATCTGAAGCTATCACAAGGACTTGATTATGAAACCAAACATCAAACCAAAACAAGGTTAGACATCCGTCCCGGCCCCCATAATCACACGACTAAAAGTGCATAAACTAGGAATCCAACCTAGAACACCCCTAATGAAGGGGATATATAATTTTTTGAATATATAAAAGCCCTCTGAAATGGGAATATTGAGAACAAACTATGGAGGCCAATTGATTTGTGTCTCCAGCAAGTGGATGCTATAATTTGTTCGATCTAAGACAAGTGCTATGTAGCTTCAGAATAATATACCAGTACAACCTTCTTTTTTTTGGCAAGCAAGACTTTTTTTCGGCTAACAAGAATTTTGCAGTTATAGTTGATTGTAGAATGATCCCATAAGAATTTTTTCCTAATTAATGAAATCAAAAGATCTTAAACCAACTCTAGTCAATCCTTATCTTACTTTAACATGCAATTTATGTTATTGTCATGCATGATGAAACAATAACATTATCAACTTTAAACAATATTTGCGTTTCTAAACTTTTGAGGGTTGAGACAGCGAGAAAGTGAGATCCGGTCGATCGAGACAAGATGTCTGAAGCCTTGGATCGTGCCCAAGGAGGAAGAAGAGAATAGATAATAAGGGTTTGTGACTTGCGGTGGAAGTCAAAAGGCGATCGAACAATGTTTATTTGCCTATTCGATCGAGGGGTTGCACGTGGGTCTGTTGATTGATCGTTTTATTTAAACCACAAGTGCACGGCCGTGTTGAAACGGTGACAAATACGGGTCGTCCACTGGGAGGTGTGTCGACGTTTGGTTTATGCGATGGCGAGTGGGAAAGAAAGGAGAGAAAGATTGATTACACTAAACTACTATAAGATGCAAATGGAAATAGACAATAAGCAAGAAAACTAAACCCCAAAGAGGGTAGAGAAATAATGTGAATATAAAGATGTGTGTGTGTTCATTAAGCTCCTCACAATATGTAGTGCATGAAATCATAAAACTAAATCCAACTTTGCCTCCACATGAATTAAGATTAGATCACATCATTAAAACATACAAGACAATAATTGGAATGAAGCTAAATGAACTCAAGTATAAAGACTAGACCTTACTATGCCTCCACATGAATTAAGATAACACATTATCGTTAAAACATACAAGACATTAACCAAGCTAAAGGCAACAAGAGTACATACCCTACAAATTGTGTTTCCAATATTAATTTCATCCATATCCTAACCTTATCATTCCCCATAAAATAGGTCCACTAATCAAAGCATAAGCTAAAGTTCATTCAAGAGGATTAGCATATCAAAGATAAAAGTGAAAACTCATCAGATGGTTATGGAAATCATATAAAGCTCAAGGGATTAAGATAACACACACTTAATACACTACATGATCATATCACATATTTCTCCACCCCCCAAATGGGGATGAAACTACTCACTACTCATTACACTAACTATATTAACAAAAGAAAGCATAATACTGAAATGAAATTAATCTAAGCAATCAAGAAACATTAAAGAAACTAAAAGAACATGAAACTAAAGAAACATGCAAGACATGTAAATCAAAATTAACTAAGCAATGTAAATACTAAAGCAAACAACAATTAACTACAAAACTTCTATTATTACTCACTCCAAATTACAAGCAGCCCTTCCTCCACCAGAGTTTTGCTTCAAGACTTCACTCTTAGTAGGGAAGAAGGCCACCAAAGAGAGAGATGGATACAATGGAAGGTGAAGAGTTCTATTTATAAGCATGGAAAAAGCTAATCTGGGACAATCCCCCGATGTAGGACTACACAAATACCAAAAGTATACTAAGCATACACTAATACACGTACTCCAGAAATCTTAGCGGATCCAGAGCTATCTGGACCGCCAATTGGCGGTCTATAAGATCCAGATCCATCTGGATTTCATGTTTGGCTTTGATTGATGTATTTGTTGGTCTTGGATGCATCTACTTTGTTTATTGGAGCTCCGACCCGAATCGAATTGTCAAAATACTCCTCATGATGGTGTGGAGTTTCATGTTTTGCTCTTAGGTCCTTCGGTCTTACGTTCAGGTCCTTCTCCCTTGCATCTTAGTCCCCATGCCTCACAATTAAGTCTTTTTTCCTGTTTTTGGGTCCTTTCATGGCTCTTCTCTTCAAACCTCTTTATTTTTTAAATTCAAACATAAAACTTGTCACATAGCATTGCTTCGGTGTAAGATAATGGATATAAGATACAAATATAAGCATGAAATAATGTCAATCAAATACCCTCACACCTAAGTTTTTGCTAGTCCCGAGCAAAACAAAGAAAGAGAAAAGCAAACGAGTAACAAGAAATCCTAACTCACTTTCGTAAAAATCACGGTGGCACTTAGCACGTGCAACAAGCCGTTAAACCTCCTAGTTGCTAAGGAGGAGGAGTGTTGTCTCCTGAGGGTTTTTCAGCAGATATACCCACAAAATCCGAACAAGATGCATTACGTAATCAAGACACTCGACTCGTTGGACATATTGTGTTGATCATTGGACGCGGTAATCCTATGGGCCGACTCTATAAAGGTAATCAGTCCACACTAGCCTAATGAACCATTCATGCAAGTTAAATAAGGAATTAAGTGAAAGACATGGACAACCTCAACATTCTCAAGTGATACAAAGTGTAAGGTCCATTAAGGTTCTTATTTGCATTACCATTTTTTTGTTTCTTTTCACATTTTTTTCTTCTTTTTCTTTTTATTAGTTGGATCTTCATTCTCCCAAGGGAAAATTTCGTGCATCATTGCCCATGAGGACTTACACTATCACGTACATTTTTCCCCAAATCTCCACATAGGCCAATCCCTACCACCCGTGTAACGGGAGGTCAGTCGGTGCATCCCAAGTCAGATGACTCGAAAGCACCAGGCACAAAGTTCCCTCATACCTACTTTCCCGAGTGATAGGAGTCGTGCGAGAAGAGAGAATACCTACTCACTTATTTCTTATGTACACATGAACGAAAACCCCTACACTTAATGTCTCACAACAAGATTTAAAGGGTACTTGACTACAACAAACTTCCTTAAGTTAACAGACACGAATTATTGACTCACTAGGTTCAGGGTGGACTTCTTTAAATGTTTGAGCACTGAAACCCTATGATTACTCACCCCCAAGGGAAAATTGGGGTGCATCCTAACGATTCGATAAATCCTAAAGCCACTGTACTAGATATCCTAATGCATCAAGTTCAAGACAATTTTGGGAACTTTCTTTTTACTTTGCCTCTCAACGGTTTTCCACATGCTAAACACACGCAAAACCCACAAAACATTTTCTTTCGCAAACACATGAAGATTTTGAAAGAAATGTGAAAATTTTAAAGCACTAGGCAAGCAAAAGAAGACAAGTCACCCAAGGATCATGGCAAAGCAGATATATCAATACACACAAAAGAAAACAAAAATCAATGGAAAAGACTCAACTATGTACACACGTAAAACACCCCCCACGCCTACTTCATGCATTGTCCTCAATGAATGCGAGCAAGATACTACATGGAATTATGCATGAAACAGGAAAGATCTCACCAACCTGAAGTATAAAGGGAAGTGCATGGTCATGTTGATGGACACAACTCAAATTCCCTCAAAACCTGCGAGATGCTAGAGAATGGATACAAATATGTGAAAGAACTGGGCCCAAATACTCAAAAGTTGGAGCCCACAACAATCGATGCTCACTGAAGGAGTCTTCTCTTCTTTTTCTTTTTCTCATGGTGTCCCACTCAAAGGTGCGTTCAGCCATTGACTCAAAAGTGTCTCATGCCTTATCGATGAGTTTCATTTGGAAGTCACCCTGACACATCGACTCCAACAATGTGTGGGTGTTGTAGTTGAGGCCCTCATAAACAATCTGGCACAGCTGCCATAGCTCAATTCCATGATGAGGGCACTGCTGGAGAAGGTCATTGAACCTCTCAAAGAAACCATGAAAAGATTCGGTCTCAGTCTGATACATTTGATGTATCAGGTGCCGTATCTGTTGAGTTTTCCTTTGAGGGAAAAATCTCTTCAGAAATACGGTCACAAAGTCATCCCAAGACCGAATCGAGCTCGCCGGGAGGCTGTACATCCATTTCTTCGCGTTATCCTTCAACGCGAAAGAAATCATCTTCAATCGGACTGAATCCTTGTCAAGCTGTTGAAGCTTGAACATGGAGCATACTTCTTCAAATTTGCGTATAAAAATATATGGATCCTCCTTATTGGCAGTGAAGGTCGGAAGCATGCTCACATATTGAGGTTTCAGGTCATAGTTGTTCCCGCGAGCATGGGGAAGAACTATGCAAGAAGGTTGCACGGCCCGAACAGGATGGGTCCGCTCCCACAAAGTCATCGGCCTATCATATCGAGCTAAAGGTGGTGGCACACCAAGAACTCGATCCTGACCGAATCTCCCTTCCTCTCGTGTCAGAGGAGGAGGAGAAGGAGGTCTATGTGGTGGTGGGAGTGGACCGAGGTAATCCATGAATGGACCCTGGTCCTCCCCGTCACCACGAAAAGACTCGGACTCACGCTCCAAAGGAATACGAGGCGGATATGGCCGATCACCAAGACCGTCCATCTCAGAAAAATGCACTCTCTCAAGTCGAGCGCTCTCACCAAAACGAGCCCAACCTCTCATAAAATGCTCGACTCGACTCTAAAATAACACACCACAGAAGGTGTACTAGAGGAGGAGACTATGCGTAGAAAATAGATGAGGAGAGGACTCAGATGAGGAGAAAGAATCCCTAGAGCTAGCGTGGGTAGTGGGATCAGGTAGAAGCCTAACTAGAAGGCACGACTCAAACAATGTAAGGCAATGGATCCTTAGGCTAGACGACGCCTAACTTCGAGGTCACTAGCCTCTACACGTCTCACATCCCAACAACGAAGACCACAATGCCCAGCAAGTGATACCAGATCTGGAGATCCAGTACCTCCTACTATCGACAAGGTTGGCAATGCCGATCAGGCCATGACGGTCTCAACTAGATTACTCTCCTAGTGCGCCCGCAATCCTAGGGTCAATGTCTACTTGCTTTAGATTAAGGCTTGATTAAGAGTGATTTTTGGGGCCAAGGAAAGGGTGATGAAATCCCCCACCTTATCTTTTATGGGACAACCCCTCCTTAGTAGTGTTTTGCTCCTAGATCTAGCAATCAATCGCTCCAATCAAAACGCTCAACTCACTCTTGTCCTGATGCAATTCCTACTAACTAATGCATGGGCATACGAGATGCATGAATGAGTGTAGGAAATTGCGTACCTCACGCCAGCGCTCAACAACTGATAATAAAGCTAAAAGAAAAGACAACTATATGCCTAAGTCAAGTACATGATGCGTGACCTAAACAAGTAAGAATGTCTAGTCTTTTGCTTTGGATTTTAAGGCCAAGTTGATTAATGGGGATTGGTTTAATGATCTGGGAGCAAACTAGAAGTCATAGCATGCAAAAAAGTGCTCCCAGATAACTAAATTGACATAACCAACTACCAGAAGAAAATTGAAAGCAAGAACCGCTCACCAGGCCTCCAATTGGCGGTCCAGGACCGCTGATTGGCGGTCCTTGTTGAAGCTCTTGTTCTCCAACTCGACGAGTATCCTCCCTGTGACCTCTAGGATCCTTGAAAGTAAGAAAAACTGAAAACAAAAAAAATTAAAAACCACTCGAATCGTCAAAACCAAGGTCTGGACAGAGCACCTCCCCATCAACGGCGCCAAAAACTTGATTGATCGTTTTATTTAAACCGCAAGTGCACGGTCGCGTTGAAGCGGTGGCAAATACGGGTCGTCCACTGGGAGGTGTGTCGACGTTTGGTTTGTGCGAAGGCGAGTGGGAAAGAAAGGAGAGAAAGATTGATTACACTAAACTACAATAAGATGCAAATGGAAATAGACAATAAGCAAGAAAACTAAACCCCAAAGGGGGTAGAGAAATAATGTGAATATAAAGATGTGTGTGTGTGTGTTCATTAAGCTCCTCACAATATGTAGTGCATGAAATCATAAAACTAAATCCAACTTTGTCTCCACATGAATTAAGATTAGATCACATCATTAAAACATACAAGACAATAATTGGAATGAAGCTAAATGAACTCAAGTATAAAGACTAGACCCTACTATGCCTCCACATGAATTAAGATAACACATTATCGTTAAAACATACAAGACATTAACCAAGGTCAAGGCAACAAGAGTACATACCCTACAAATTGTGTTTCTAATATTAATTTCATCCATATCCTAACCTTATCATTCCACATAAAATAGGTTCACTAATCAAAGCATAAACTAAGCTTCATTCAAGAGGATTAGCATATCAAAGATAAAAGTGAAAACTCATTAGATGGTTATAGAAATCATATAAAGCTCAAGGGATTAAGATAACACACACTAAATACACTACATGATCATATCACATATTTCTCCACCCCCCCCCCCCCAAATAGGGATGAAACTACTCACTACTCATTACACTAACTATATTAACAAAAGAAAGCATAATACTGAAATGACATTAATCTAAGCAAGCAAGAAACATTAAAGAAACTAAAAGAACATGAAACTAAAGAAACATGCAAGACATGTAAATCAAAATTAACTAAGCAATGTAAATACCAAAGCAAACAACAATTAACTACAAAACTTCTATTATTACTCACTCCAAATTACAAGCAGCCCTTCCTCCACCAGAGTTTTGCTTCAAAACTTCACTCTTAGTAGGGAAGAAGGCCTCCAAAAAAGAGAGAGATGGATACAATGGAAGGTGAAGAGTTCTATTTATAAGCATGGAAAAAGCTAATCTAGGACAATCCCCCGATGTGGGACTAAACAAATACCAAAAATATACAAAGCATACACTAATACACGTGCTCCAGAAATCTTAGCGGATCCAGATCTATCTGGACCGCCAATTAGCGGTTCCAGACCGCCAATTGGCGGTCTATAAGATCCAGATCCATCTGGATTTCATGTTTGGCTTTGATTGATGTATTTGTTGGCCTTGGATGCATCTACTTTGTTTATTGGAGCTCCGACCCGAATCGAATTGTCAAAATACTCCTCATGATGGTGTGGAGTTTCATGTTTTGCTCTTAGGTCCTTCGGTCTTACGTTCAGGTCCTTCTCCCTTGCATCTTAGTCCCCAGGTCTCACAATTAAGTCATTTTTCCTGCTTTTGGGTCCTTTCATGGCTCTTCTCTTCAAACCTCTTTATTTCTGAAATTCAAACATAAAACTTGTCACATAGCATTGCTTCGGTGTAAGATAATGGATATAAGATACAAATATAAGCATGAAATAATGTCAATCAAATACCCTCATACCTAAGTTTTTGCTAGTCCCGAGCAAAACAAAGAAAGATAAAAGCAAACGAGAAACAAGAAATCCTAACTCACTTTCGTAAAAATCACGGTGGCACTTAGCGCGTGCAACAAGCCGTTAAACCTCCTAGTTGCTAAGGAGGAGGAGTGTTGTCTCCTGAGGGTTTTTCAGCGGATATACCCACAAAATCCGAACAAGATGCATTATTAAATCTAGACACTCGGCTCGTTGGACATATTTTGTTGATCATTGGACGCGGTAATCCTACAGGCCGACTCTATAAAGGTAATCAGTCCAAACCTAGCCTAATGAACCATTCGTGCAAGTTAAATAAGGAATTAAGTGAAAGACATGGACAACCTCAACATTCTCAAGTGATACAAAGTGTAAGGTCCATTAAGGTTCTTATTTGCATTACCATTTTTTTTGTTTCTTTTCACATTTTTTTCTTCTTTTTCTTTTTATTAGTTGGATCTTCATTCTCCCAGGGTAAAGTTTCGTGCATCATTGCCCATGAGAACTTACACTATCACGTACACTTTTCCCCAAATCTCTACATAGGGCAATCCCTACCACCCGTGTAACGGGAGTTCGGTCGGTGCATCCCAAGTAAGATGACTCGAAAGCACCAGGCACAAAGTTCTCTCATACCTACTTTCCCGAGTGATTGGAGCCGTGCGAGAAGAGAGAACACCTACTCACTTATTTCTTATGTACACATGAACGAAAACCCCTACACTTAATGTCTCACAACAAGATTTAAAGGGTACTTGACTACAACAAACTTTCTTAAGTTAACAGACACGAATTATTGACTCACTAGGTTCAGGGTGGACTTCTTTAAATGTTTGAGCACTGAAACCCTATGATTACTCACCCCCAAGGGAAAATTGGGGTGCATCCTAACGATTCCATAAATCCTAAAGCCATTGTACTAGATATCCTAATGCATCAAGTTCAAGACAATTTTGGGAACTTTCTTTTTACTTTGCCTCTCAACGGTTTTCCACATGCTAAACACACGCAAAACCCACAAAACATTTTCTTTCGCAAACACATGAAGATTTTGAAAGAAATGTGAAAATTTTAAAGCACTAGGCAAGCAAAAAAAGACAAGTCACCCAAGGATCATGGCAAAGCAGATATATCAATACACACAAAAGAAAACAAAAATCAATGGAAAAGACTCAACTATGTACACACGTAAAACACCCCCCACACCTACTTCATGCATTGTCCTCAATGAATGTGAGCAAGATACTACATGGAATTATGAATGAAACAGGAAAGATCTCACCAACCTGAAGTATAAAGGGTAGTGCAAGGTCATGTTGATGGACACAACTCAAATTCCCTCAAAACCTGCGAGATGCTAGAGAATGGATACAAATATGTGAAAGAACTGGGCCCAAATACTCAAAAGTTGGAGCCCACAACAATCGATGCTCACTGAAGAAGTCTTCTCTTCTTTTTTCTTTTTCTCATGGTGTCCCACTCAAAGGTGCGTTCAGCCATTGACTCAAAAGTGTCTCATGCCTCATCGATGGGTTTCATTTGGAAGTCACCCTGACACATCGACTCCAACAATGTGTGGGTGTTGTAGTTGAGGCCCTCATAAACAATCTGGCACAGCTGTCATAGCTCAATTCCATGATGAGCGCACTACTGGAGAAGGTCCTTGAACCTCTCAAAGAAACCATGAAAAGATTCGGTCTCAGTCTGATACATTTGATGTATCAGGTGCCGTATCTGTTGAGTTTTCCTTTGAGGGAAAAATCTCTTCAGAAATACGGACACAAAATCATCCCAAGACCGAATCGAGCTCGCCGGGAGGCTGTACATCCATTTCTTCGATCTAAGACAATTGCTATGTAGCTTCAGAATAATATACCAGTACAACCTTCTTTTTTTGGCAAGCAAGACTTTTTTTCGGCTAACAAGAATTTTGCAGTTATAGTTGATTGTAGAATGATCCCATAAGAAAATTTTCCTAATTAATGAAATCAAAAGATCTTAAACCAACTCTAGTCAATCCTCATCTTACTTTAACATGCAATTTATGTTATTGTCATGCATGATGTAACAATAACATTATCAACTTTAAACAATATTTGCGTTTCTATACTTTTGACGGTTGAGACAGCAAGAAAGTGAGATCCGGTCGATCGAGACAAGACGTCTGAAGTGCTGGATCGTGCCCAAGGAGGAAGAAGAGAAGAGATAATAAGGGTTTGTGACTTGCGGTGGAAGTCAAAAGGCGATCGAACAATGTTTATTTGCCTATTTGATCGAGGGGTTGCGTGTGGGTCTGCCTAAAATTGGCTCGTGTCCAATTGATGTGTATGGCTCTGTCGAGGGCTCTAATCAAGGTGCACAAATCACTTCACCAAGGCACTACTGTTGTCGGTGAACCAACCGGCTCCGTTCACACTAACTTGATATTTTGATGATGCCACTTCATCATCTTTTTAAATCACATTGTTACAGCTAGGGCCGTTAATTTTACACGAAACACGATTATACGACACGAAAACGACGCGAAGTTAGCGGATATGGATTGCAAATTTGAACACGATTAATAAAAAGATTGGATATGGCAAACACGATTATATATGGGTTGGATATGGATTTCGGCTGCAAAAACGATTAACACGATAAGTAATTAGGAAACGATTACTAACATTATACGATTAAAGTAATTAGGAAATGATTACTAACATTATACGACTTGACACGACACGATTGACAGTCCTAGCTATAACCTCCTCCTTTTTTAGAGACCATTATTAACCAACCGATGATTTTGATGATACCAAAGAAAATCTTTAAGAGAAATTTTAACTAAGACTTATCATCTTAGAAGTGTTACATGGAAATTGAAATTTTATAATAAAAAACAAATAAGGTTTTTAAACTATGCTTATTGATTAATTTGAGTTTGTCAAGGATTAGATTTCATTATCTTAGCTCAATTATGAATCGTATTTAATTAATTTGTCTCGCTGTCAAGCACCATCAAGCGTTTATTCGAGATTCCAGCGATAAACACATCTTACTTTGTGCATTATATAAAACAACACACCTAAAGACTTTGAAAGTTTGAAGTTGATTAGCATTAGAATGACGATTTTTTTAATATTATCGACATTGCTATCTTCCGATGACTTTAGTGAGATGTTAGAAAATCTTTGATATTAGTTTTAATTATTAACATACAACTCATTATCGTTTTAGAAGGATCTTATGGTTAGTAATCAATTTTTTATAAAATGTCTTCTTTTCTTTCTTTAATTTATTAGAGAAATTTGGCTTTATAAGTGATTTGAATACAACTTTTTTAACTCAATTATCAATCCGAATTAAATACTTGTCAAGCATCACTAGTGCAAAATAGACTTTACTTGTCGTCAAATAAACGTCGGCCGTTATAACAGTCGACGTCTATAGGGGAGAGCAAGGAATAAACGTCGGTCGTTAGGTAAGCCGACGTCTATAGGTTATAGACGTCGAACCATAGACTTTAGACGTGTCACACTCACGAGTTTCATTATCATGATTGCACACAGGGCAACAAGAAAGTGGTATATTGATACCCTTATGACACAAATTGTCTCTAGTTAAATTTTTTTTTGCCCCAATGTCCGAAACAAAGATATTTAATTGAGGAGGACAACGATTATTCCAAAAAAAAAACTTGATGTAACATTCCTCATACCACTATGTACTGGTATTTTATTGATTACTTCTAATTGTAAAAGTATCGTTCTAGCTAGTTCAATTTCCAACATCTTTCATCCTTGTTTTGTTGCGGAGTAAACGCTGGGTAAAGACGAAGAAATTGAGAGTTGTTAAACGATTGCTTGAGTGAGCCTAAAGAGGAGATATCAACTGAATCTTAATCGAGAAAATCCGCAAGGGCGATGAGTTTGTTAACAGTGATTTCAAACATCTCATCTCAAGCTATCTCAAGGACTTGATTATGAAACCAAACATCAAACCAAAACAAGGTTAGACATCCGTCCCCCATAATCACACGACTAAAAGTGCATAAACTAGGAATCCAACCTAGAACACCCCTAATGAAGGGGATATATAATTTTTTGAATATATAAAAGCCCTCTAAAATGGGAATATTGAGAACAAACTATGGAGGCCAATTGATTTGTGTCTTCAGCAAGTGGATGCTATAATTTGTTCGATCTAAGACAAGTGCTATGTAGCTTCAGAATAATATACCAGTACAACCTTCTTTTTTTGGCAAGCAAGACTTTTTTTCGGCTAACAAGAATTTTGCAGTTATAGTTGATTGTAGAATGATCCCATAAGAAAATTTTCCTAATTAATGAAATCAAAAGATCTTAAACCAACTCTAGTCAATCCTCATCTTACTTTAACATGCAATTTATGTTATTGTCATGCATGATGTAACAATAACATTATCAACTTTAAACAATATTTGCGTTTCTATACTTTTGACGGTTGAGACAGCAAGAAAGTGAGATCCAGTCGATCGAGACAAGACGTCTGAAGTGCTGGATCGTGCCCAAGGAGGAAGAAGAGAAGAGATAATAAGGGTTTGTGACTTGCGGTGGAAGTCAAAAGGCGATCGAACAATGTTTATTTGCCTATTTGATCGAGGGGTTGCGTGTGGGTCTGCCTAAAATTGGCTCGTGTCCAATTGATGTGTATGGCTCTGTCGAGGGCTCTAATCAAGGTGCACAAATCACTTCACCAAGGCACTACTGTTGTCGGTGAACCAACCGGCTCCGTTCACACTAACTTGATATTTTGATGATGCCACTTCATCATCTTTTTAAATCACATTGTTACAGCTAGGGCCGTTAATTTTACACGAAACACGATTATACGACACGAAAACGACGCGAAGTTAGCGGATATGGATTGCAAATTTGAACACGATTAATAAAAAGATTGGATATGGCAAACACGATTATATATGGGTTGGATATGGATTTCGGCTACAAAAACGATTAACACGATAAGTAATTAGGAAACGATTACTAACATTATACGATTAAAGTAATTAGGAAATGATTACTAACATTATACGACTTGACACGACACGATTGACAGTCCTAGCTATAACCTCCTCCTTTTTTAGAGACCATTATTAACCAACCGATGATTTTGATGATACCAAAGAAAATCTTTAAGAGAAATTTTAACTAAGACTTATCATCTTAGAAGTGTTACATGGAAATTGAAATTTTATAATAAAAAACAAATAAGGTTTTTAAACTATGCTTATTGATTAATTTGAGTTTGTCAAGGATTAGATTTCATTATCTTAGCTCAATTATGAATCATATTTAATTAATTTGTCTCGCTGTCAAGCACCATCAAGCGTTTATTCGAGATTCCAGCGATAAACACATCTTACTTTGTGCATTATATAAAACAACACACCTAAAGACTTTGAAAGTTTGAAGTTGATTAGCATTAGAATGACGATTTTTTTAATATTATCGACATTGCTATCTTCCGATGACTTTAGTGAGATGTTAGAAAATCTTTGATATTAGTTTTAATTATTAACATACAACTCATTATCGTTTTAGAAGGATCTTATGGTTAGTAATCAATTTTTTATAAAATGTCTTCTTTTCTTTCTTTAATTTATTAGAGAAATTTGGCTTTATAAGTGATTTGAATACAACTTTTTTAACTCAATTATCAATCCGAATTAAATACTTGTCAAGCATCACTAGTGCAAAATAGACTTTACTTGTCGCCAAATAAACGTCGGCCGTTATAACAGTCGACGTCTATAGGGGAGAGCAAGGAATAAACGTCGGTCGTTAGGTAAGCCGACGTCTATAGGTTATAGACGTCGAACCATAGACTTTAGACGTGTCACACTCACGAGTTTCATTATCATGATTGCACATAGGGCAACAAGAAAGTGGTATATTGATACCCTTATGACACAAATTGTCTCTAGTTAAATTTTTTTTTGCCCCAATGTCCGAAACAAAGATATTTAATTGAGGAGGACAACGATTATTCCAAAAAAAAAACTTGATGTAACATTCCTCATACCACTATGTACTGGTATTTTATTGATTACTTCTAATTGTAAAAGTATCGTTCTAGCTAGTTCAATTTCCAACATCTTTCATCCTTGTTTTGTTGCGGAGTAAACGCTGGGTAAAGACGAAGAAATTGAGAGTTGTTAAACGATTGCTCGAGTGAGCCTAAAGAGGAGATATCAACTGAATCTTAATCGAGAAAATCCGCAAGGGCGATGAGTTTGTTAACAGTGATTTCAAACATCTCATCTCAAGCTATCTCAAGGACTTGATTATGAAACCAAACATCAAACCAAAACAAGGTTAGACATCCGTCCCCCATAATCACACGACTAAAAGTGCATAAACTAGGAATCCAACCTAGAACACCCCTAATGAAGGGGATATATAATTTTTTGAATATATAAAAGCCCTCTAAAATGGGAATATTGAGAACAAACTATGGAGGCCAATTGATTTGTGTCTTCAGCAAGTGGATGCTATAATTTGTTCGATCTAAGACAAGTGCTATGTAGCTTCAGAATAATATACCAGTACAACCTTCTTTTTTTGGCAAGCAAGACTTTTTTTCGACTAACAAGAATTTTGCAGTTATAGTTGATTGTAGAATGATCCCATAAGAAAATTTTCCTAATTAATGAAATCAAAAGATCTTAAACCAACTCTAGTCAATCCTCATCTTACTTTAACATGCAATTTATGTTATTGTCATGCATGATGAAACAATAACATTATCAACTTTAAACAATATTTGCGTTTCTAAACTTTTGAGGGTTGAGACAGCAAGAAAGTGAGATCCGGTCGATCGAGACAAGACGTCTGAAGCGCTGGATCGTTCCCAAGGAGGAAGAAGATAATAGATAATAAGGGTTTGTGACTTGCGGTGGAAGTCAAAAGGCGATCGAACAATGTTTATTTGCCTATTTGATCGAGGGGTTGCGTGTGGGTCTGCCTAAAATTGGCTCGTGTCCAATTGATGTGTATGGCTCTGTCGAGGGCTCTAATCAAGGTGCACAAATCACTTCACCAAGGCACTACTGTTGTCGGTGAACCAACCGGCTCCGTTCACACTAACTTGATATTTTGATGATGCCACTTCATCATCTTTTTGAATCACATTGTTACAGCTAGGGCCGTTAATTTTACACGAAACACGATTATACGACACGAAAACGACGTGAAGTTAGCGGATATGGATTGCAAATTTGAACATGATTAATAAAAAGATTGGATATGACAAACACGATTATATATGGGTTGGATATGGACTTCGGCTGCAAAAACGATTAACACGATAAGTAATTAGGAAACGATTACTAATATTATACGATTAAAGTAATTAGGAAACGATTACTAACATTATACGACTTGACACGACACGATTGACAGTCCTAGCTATAACCTCCTCCTTTTTTAGAGACCATTATTAACCAACCGACGATTTTGATGATACCAAAGAAAATCTTTAAGAGAAATTTTAACTAAGACTTATCATCTTAGAAGTGTTACATGGAAATTGAAATTTTATAATAAAAAACAAATAAGGTTTTTAAACTATGCTTATTGATCAATTTGAGTTTGTCAAGGATTAGATTTCATTATCTTAGCTCAATTATGAATCATATTTAATTAATTTGTCTCGCTGTCAAGCACCATCAAGCGTTTATTCGCGATTCCAGCAATAAACACATCTTACTTTGTGCATTATATAAAACAACACACCTAAAGACTTTGAAAGTTTGAAGTTGATTAGCATTAGATTGACGATTTTTTTAATATTATTGACATTGCTATCTTCCGATGACTTTAGTGAGATGTTAGAAAATCTTTGATATTAGTTTTAATTATTAACATACAACTCATTATCGTTTTAGAAGGATCTTATGGTTAGTAATCAATTTTTTATAAAATGTCTTCTTTTCTTTCTTTAACTTATTAGAGAAATTTGGCTTTATAAGTGATTTGATTACAACTTTTTAACTCAATTATCAACCCGAATTAAATACTTGTCAAGCATGATCAAGGGTTTGTACGAGTTTTTAGCACGTAGAGTGTACTTTATGTCATATTGACAACACAACTAAAGATATGAAGTTGAATAACATTACAAGATTGACTTCATTTTCTTTAAATGATGGTTTGGTCAATTCAAACAAAAATATATCTTTTTGTTTTGTTTTTTATATAATTTCATCAGTATATACGAAGGGTTTTTCAAATGATGTCAACCTTATTTGAGGTCGTATGAAGTTGCTTGATAAGTTGTGTTGGATCTCAAAATGGTCTACATTTGTTGAGTTAAATTAGGAATATCGTTATGGTATAAACTCCATTATGGAACATAAAGTGTTAAAATTTGAGACTTAATTTGTGCATTTTCGAAGATAACATTTTCCATTTTCGTAATTAATATTTTAGACATAATTTGTGCAGTTTTTCAAGACAACAACGTTATTGTATTATATGAAGAAAAAAAATTCTTTCCTGTAAGAGATTGTCATTATGCCATAGAAAACTTATGAGAGAGAAAAGAGAGAGATGTGAGAGAGGTGAGAGAGAGTAGATAGGTAAAAAGTAAATTACTAAGTTATTTAGGCAATTTTTCGTAAAATTAGGACACATATAATTTAAATTTATGAATTCTAGATTTATTTAACGGTGATTCTGCAAATTTGCATTAAATATTAGTATAAATAATAATGGTTTACAGAAGAACTAGTGGAATGACATATGGTAAAAGATAATGGCATTTTGGCAAAGTTTGAAACTTTCCTCACCTGTGGCATAAAGTCAATTCCTAACTTCGAGATAACATAAAACCAATTTCATAAGTTTTCTATAACATCCAATCAAATCATCCTTTTTTAATTCAGCAAAAATCATTTTTAAAGAGATGATGCATTTCATTAACTCAATTTGATTACACTAAAATCGTATTGACTAAAACAGCTAACAAATTTGAATTGACTAATCCATCATTTAAATAATAATGAGGTCAATCTGATGGAAATAAACTTCAAAGATTTTAGACGTGTCAGTAATATAAATCACAGAAAAAAATTGTTTTGTAGAATCTCCAGCAAATGCTTGATTGTGATAAAAAGTGACACAAATACGTTAAATGTAATTGATGATTGAGTTAAAAAATGAAATGAAATCCTTGAAAAGGCCAAAAATTGTTCTATAGAATTTCAACTTGCATATAGCACTTCTAAACGAAAGTGAGTAGTAACTTTAATTACAACTACAGCCAAAGACTTTCTTAGGGCACCCTTAACGGGGGTGCCCCGCCCGGGCACCCTGGTCGGGCGCCCGGGCGCACCCCCGTTAACGGGCGGGCCACCCGTGGGGCGCCCGCCCGGGCGGTGGGCGTCCCGGGCAGACGCCCGGGCGCCCATGGGAGGGGGACACGTGTCCCCCTCCCATTGGTTATTTTTTTTTTTGAATTTTTTTTAGTTTTGGTTTTGTTATTAATGGATTAGGTATTTGTTATAAATGTGGGGTAATATTTTTTTGTAGGTGATTAAAATTAAGAAATTTCCAGAACCAATACACTGTTTAATCATGGGTGCAATATTTAATCACGGGTGCACTATTTTCAATCACGCGTGCACTGTTTGCAATCACGCGTGCACTGTTTGCAATCACGCGTACACTATGTGCAATCACGCGTGAACAGTGCAACAAATACATCCAAACCCTCCCAACTATAAATACATATATTTATCTCCTGATTCCTCACATTTCCTAAACTTCTCAACTTGTTACCTTCTTCTCTCATCAATGTCGGATAATAGTTTAAACTCCGGTCAATCCGACGATGATAACTGGAATGAGACATTAAATCTAATGGACCGTGCTATTGAATTAGCCGGACAGGTTGTTTACGAAAGGACTACACGTCCTAAGCAGCGTCGAAGGAGAACGACGAACCCAGATAGAGATCGTGAACTAGGTTACAAACGCCTTGTAGACGATTATTTCTCTGACAACCCTGTGTATTTTGATACTCTTTTCAGGACAAGATTTTGGATGAGAAAGCATGTCTTCCTGCGCATCCACAATGCCATCGAAGCATCTGATGTCTTCTTCCAACGAACACCGAACGCAACTGGTAGGATGAGCATCTCCGGTCTACAAAAAAGTATGGCAGCAATGCGAATGCTAACATATGGTGTTGCCGCTGATGGGATCGATGAGTACGTACGAATGAGTGCGGCAACATCCAGAAATGCTCTCCTCAAATTCTGTGAAGGTGTTATTCGCATCTTCGGCCCTGAGTATTTACGTCGGCCAACTGCAAATGACTTGGCACGCCTACTTTACGTTGGTGAGCAACGTGGGTTTCCAGGTATGATGGGAGTATCGATTGTATGCACTGGGAGTGGAAAAACTGCCCAGCTGCTTGGAAGGGACAACATCAAGGACGTGCTGGGAAAGCAACTCTGATCCTTGAGGCGGTGGCATCGTACGACTTATGGATCTGGCACTCCTTCTTCGGAATACCGGGTTCATGCAATGACTTGAACGTCCTGCAACAATCTCCGGTTTTCGACGACATACTAGAAGGCCGAGCACCACCTGTTAATTATGAGGTAAATGGTGTTCAATATGATATGGGATACTATCTTACTGATGGTATTTATCCACAGTGGGCGGCCTTCATCCAATCCATCCTTCACCCTCACACCCCGAAGCACAGATTGTTTGCTGAAGTGCAGGAGGCAACGCGTAAAGATGTTGAACGCGCTTTCGGAGTGTTGCAAGCGAGGTTCGCGATCATCAGAAACCTGGCTCTTGCCTGGAGCAAGGACGTTCTGTCCAAAATAATGACAGCTTGTATCATCATGCATAACATGATAGTGGAGGACGAACGCGACTGCTATGCTAATTTTGGAGATATTCGCGAATTTATGGAAGATCGTCCTGGAACTTCAGCTGAGGCAACGTCGTATTCGACCGATCGTATAGCGGATATTCACGAGTTTTTTGTCAATCAAGATCGAGTGCGTGACAGGAACCAACATTTGGATCTGAAAGGCGATTTAATTGAGCATATATGGCAACGCTACGGAGGAGGAGCTGTTTGAAAATCGGTTAACGTAGTTTGTCATGTAGTATTTAAAAGTTTAGTTTATGTAATATGTACTGTTGTTTCTTAACTTTGATTGTAATATTTCCTATTTCAGTTTGTCTTAAATGTAACGTGGCTCCGTAATATTTAATAATAATTTCGTGATTTACCAGTAATTATTAACAATATTTCGAGTTAAAATATAATTATAATGTAATTAAAATTATATTTATATAAAATGTAATTTGTTAAATGTTGTGTGAGAATTAAATTTGTTTAATTAAGAAATGATGTGGATGAAAGAGAGTGTAGGGTGGGTGGGGGTAGCCTGGGCATGGGTAAGGGGGTTTTTTGGGTGGGTTGGGTGAGCTGACGTAGCAGAGAGAGAAGCTGACGTGGCAGAGAGAGAGTGCAGGGCGCCCGGGGGTAGCCCGGGCGCTGTTAAATATGCTCTTAGGTCTCATTATAACCAATGTTTGGTTAATACTCTCAAAATATAGAAATATAAATGTTTACAGCTCAAGTGGAGTTTTTGCGTAACAAACAAACAAACAAAAAAAATTGATCGAGACTGATGAAAAATATATGAAATATAAAAATAATGCTAATAAATTTGAATTGACTAGATAAATAACAATTCTCTCTCCGCCACGTTAGTTCACCACACCCATGAGAAAAACTCTTAACCACGCCCGGGCTACCCCCACTCATCCTACACTCTCTTTCCTCCACATAATTTCTTAATTAAACAATTTTAATTCTTACACAATATTTAACAAATTACATTTTACATGATATTAATTGTAATTATTACTTCTAATTACTTTAACTTGAAAATATTTAATTTTTTTCTATTAAATCACGAAATTATTATTAAATATTAGGAAACCACATTACATATTACATAAACTGAAATCGGAAATATTACATCAGAAGTTAAGAACACAACAGTACATATTACATAAACTAGACTTCGAAATAGAACATCACAATTACGTTAAACCCATGTTCAAACTGCTACTCGTCCGTTGTGTTGCCATATATGATCGATTAAATCACCTTTCAGATCCAAATGTTGATTCTTGTCACGTACCCGATCTTGATTGACAAAAAAATTGTGAATATCAGCTATACGATAGGTCGAATGTGGTATTTCCTCAGCAGAAGTTCTAGGTCGATATTCCATAAATTCGCGAATATCTCCAAAATTGGCGTAAAAGTCGCGTTCGTCCTCCACAATCATGTTATGCATGATGATGCAAGCTGACATTATTTTGGATAGTACGTTCTTACTCCAGGCGAGGGCTTGCAACACACCGAAAGCGCGTTCTACATCTTTACGCGTCGCCTCCTACACTTCAACAAACAACCTGTGCTTCGAGGTTTGAGGGTGAAGAATGGATTGAATGAAGGTGACCCATTGTGGATAAATATCATCAGTAAGATAGTATTACATATCATATTGAACACCATTTACCTCATAATTTACAGAGGAAGCTCAGCCTTGCAGTATGTCGTTGAAAACCAGAGATTGTTGCAGGACGTTCAAGTCGTTGGCCGAACCTAGAATTCCAAAGAAGGAATGACAGATCCATAAGTCATACGATACCACCACATCAAGGAGCAGGGTTGCTCTCCCAGAACGCCATTGATGTTGTCTCTTCCAAGTAGCCGGGCAGTTTTTCCAAACCCAGTGCATACAATTGATACTCCTCATCATACCTGGGAACCCACGTTGCTCACCAACGTGGAGTAGTCGTGTCAAGTCATTTGCAGTTGGTCGGCGTAAATAGTCAGAGCCGAAGATGTTAATAACACCTTCGCAGAATTTGAGGAGGGCATTTCTAGATGTTGATGCACTCATTCGTAAGTACTCATCGATCCCATCAGCTGTCATGCCATAGGCTAGCATTCGTATTGCTGCCATTTTTTGTAATCCGGAAATGCTCATTCTACCAGTTGCATCCGGTGTTTATTGGAAGAAGACAACAGATGCTTCAACAACATTGTGAATGCACAGAAAGACATGCTTTCGCATCCGAAATCTTCTCCTGAAAAGAGAATCAAAATAGACAGGGTTGTCACAAAAATAATCGTCCCTAAGGCGTCTGTAACCAAGTTCACGATCTCTATTTGGGTTCGTCGTTCTCCTTCGACGAAGCATAGGACATGTACTCCATTCATACACAGCCCGGGCGGCCAAATCAATAGCACGGTCCATCATATCGAATGTCTCACTGCAGTTGTCATCGTCGGATTGAGCGGAGTTTGAACTACTATTCGACATTGAGATGAGAAGCTAATAAGAGTGAAGAATTTAAGATGTGAGGAGTTAAAGGAGATAGGTAGATGTATTTAGTTGGGAGTAGATAGAGGTATCCATTGCACAGTACACGCGTGAATGCACATTGCAAGCGTGACTACATAGTACACGCGTGATTGAATAGTCGAAGCGTGATGACACAGTGCACGCATGATTAAACAGTGATCCCATAATAATCAAAAATTATCATCCTACATTACTAAAAAATACCCAATACATTATCAATTAACTCTAATAACAAAACCTCCACTAAAATAAATAAAAAACAAAAAAACTAGACCAGGGGGGGTCAACACGTGCCCCCACCCGGCAGGTGCCCTCCCTGTTAAGGGGAGGCCACCCGGGAGCCCAGGTCGGGAGCAAGGGTGTTTGCTCTTAGGTAGTTATTATTAGAAAATTATTAGGTCCTTATAATTTAACATGTCCCTCTAGATTTACACCATCAATTGCTTGAGATGGTATTGTGTCACATGATATTTTGTTAATGCCACTTAATCATCGCTTTGAATCACATTGCAATAGCTTTGGCGTCAATTTTACGCAAATAGGATTATAACACAAAAACGACAACAAAGTTAGCAGATAAGGATTGAGAATTTGAACACAATTAATAAAAGGGTTCGATATGGCCAACAAGATTACAAATGCATTGGATATGGATTTCAACTGCAAAAACGATTAACACGATAAGTAATTAGGTAACAATTACGAATATTATACGATTAAGGTTACAAATGTAAAAATCTTAAGAAGTAAAGGACACATTGTTAAAACCTAAACCCTATTTAATGGTCTAAGCAAGGATTAAGGGTGATTGTTTATTAATTGGATGTTGGTGTGGTTTAAGAGAAGTTGGGGTTTGAGTGCAATTTGCACTAAACTTTACACATGTCTAGGTGTATGAGGAGAGTGGAATGGCGGTGGAGTTGTTGGGCTTATAAAGGTGGTGTTTGGAGAAGAAGAAAAAGGTGTTGTTTGTGAGAAGGGTAGAAGTTTAGGTTGAGGAAAGAAGAATTTGAAGAGAGAGTTCAGAGACCAAGAAAGTGTTGAGTGGAGTTCGAGTAACGTCGGAAGCAAGAGAGGAAGAGGATAAGTCAGAAGGAGAAGGAGTATGATCTTCTTCAACATGGAGTTTCGCCGTAGCAACGAGGAAGTGAAATGACGGTCGTCGACGACGATTGAGCTTCATTGATCATCAAAAAGGTATGCCAAGTTCAATTAGAAGTCCACACAAGATGTGTGAGTGGTTGTGGGTGTCTCCAGAGGTCGTAGACCTCGTCGATGACATGGTACAGCAAGGTTTCTGCACTGGAATGGTCGACCGGTCATGGTGTAAATGTGAGTTTTTCCCTCGCACCGGTCGAACGATGCCTATAGGAGGTCGACCGGTTGTGCATAATTTTGCGAGAGAAAAAAGACTGTTAGTTTCGATCGGACAAGACCTTTTTTGTCGTTCGACCGTTTGCATCTAAAGTAATTCGGTTAGGGCCTAGACCTTTTAAACGGTTCATCGCCCTAGATTAGTTTTCGACCGATACCTTATGTGAACTTAATTTATGTTCCATTAGTTTTTTATTCTGGTTCGACCAGTGATGGCCTTGTGAAATGTAGGAAGTCTCTATTATTTTTGGTCGAACGGGACCCCTTTGCCGTTCGACTATTGTGTTAAATTATTTAATATTTTTGTTGGCATAGGCCTTCCAAATGATCGACCGCCCATGACATTTTGTTCGATCGTTTACCTAGAGTTTTGTTCGACCAGTTGGGCGGATGTTTGGAACTTCTTGTGGTTCAATTTCCAAACGACCAACCGCTTGACCATTTTCAGTCGACCATTGGTGCACATATTTAGTTTCTTACTTTATGACATATTTGCACCAGGTTGCATTCTATACCCTATGTAGTAGCATGTGGGATTGCAGATCCTTATACATTGCATTGCATGTTCCTGACTCAAGTTGAGTTGGACGTTGTCCGAGGTTTATTCCGACAGGTAGCAGACTTAGTCATAGCCAGGCAAGTGTTTCAGCTTGTGTGGGCACCCATGCGACCTTGAGGGTGACAGAGATTTCTGATCGACGACGTATTCCGACAGGTAACTTGGTTGTGCCACAACCAAGTGAGTTGATCGACCTGAGCGACGACTCCGTTGGCGCGACGTTAATCATGAGATCAGATCTATATTTATGACTCGGATGTGCGTGCAACCCTCACCGAACCCACATGATTAGTATAGTCGCGCATGAAGACAAGTCACATACCTCCGTAAGACCACATGTACCTGTGGTAGGTTCCCTCGGGGGACTCGTTGATGTTTTTAAGATTGATGTCTTTCACGACCCCTAGGTGGGGAAAATGTTACTTTTGCATTTCATATGCCATGTTATACTAGTATGATGGATTCATTGTACAATAGTTTTCATTTGCATATAGGTGGACTCAGTATACGGGGTTTCCTTATGGAAACTCAGGCATTGTTTTTACATTTGCATTTCAGGACCTCAATAGGTCCTGGGTGTGGTGGAGACCGAGGATGAGCGAGAACCAAGACCGAATCCTCAGTCGACTTTTGTTATGTTGTTATGATTACTCGTATCTCTATGTTTTTGTACTCTGATGTAATCATACATTTTGGCAACTCATGTATTATAGTGGTGCACCCTTTTGATGTGTATTTGAGTGGCGTCCTCGGGTGATTTGATGTTGATTCTCTTTCAATATCGTTTTAAATTTTATGTTGTGAGGACATTACAACTTGGTATCAAAGCGGTCGGTTTCAGTGTATTCGTCCAAAGAAACCACCCTTACAAATATTGTAGATAGATTTTGTTGCATTTCACATTTGATCATGCATGCATAGCTGATTGTTTCGTTTGATGTTTAGATTCCTCCAAGATGCATGAGATCCATCCCACGCACACATATTTCCAGTGATGCGACTGAGGAAACAGAATGGGTGAAGGAGAGACGGACACTTTACGGTACGATCATGCGATTGGTTAGCATCCAACTGGTACTGAGCACCCGGCGGCCCGTACTGAGTAGACGGGTGTAGGTGTGATGCATGATAGATTTATACGCCAGGATCTACCTACGTTTGAGGGCAGAGTTGACCTTGAGGTGGCTAAGGACTGGGTCTTCAAGATCCAGAGGATTTTTCGTGCGATTGGATGTATTCCGGAGATGAAGGTGGATCTGGCCACCTATGTTTTGGGTGGGCTAGCATCCAACTGGTTGAGGACCACATCTGCAGTGATTTTTTCTAACATAGAGGATGTGAGTAGGGAAGAGTTCTTGAAGGAGTTCCACAAGAAGTATTTCCCGCAGTATGTCAGAGATGCTAAGCATGAGGAGTTTTTGGCACAAGTGCAGAAAGAGTTGACCCTAGAGGGCTACGTCAATAAGTTTAGTATCCTGGAGCACTACTGCCCCGAGATTTATGTGACTCGGGTGCACAGAGCAATGAAGTTCACGCGGGAAATTTGGAAGCAGCTCAAGTCCCACGTTCTCACCAGCATATCGCTGACTCTGGCAAATGTTGTGAAATGCGCGACTATCCTGGACAAGGATTACCAGGAGAATTATTAGGAGGCTAGGAGGCCACAAGGGAGTATCAGTGGACCTGCATCTGGCTGTTTCGCTAGGAATCCGGGCAAGTGCCCGAAAGGAAAACTATAAGACATCCATAACACTCACAAGGTGCCACATGGCGGAGGGAACATTTGTGTCCAAGCATTTTCTCACAATGCGAGGATGCCTTGAGAAGTTAGAAAAACTCTCTTCCCCAATGCCGAATGACGTTACGGAAGATTTGATTCTTGGCTTTCTAGCCCCATCCTATAAGGATTTTATCATACATTACCATGTGCGTGAGAAATGGGTGAGTCTTGAGGAGTTTCATAACGCTCTCAAAACGGTTGACGTTGATATGGGCAAAGGTAGAGACAAGAATGTCCGAGCCATCCATGGTGGAAGTAGAAAGATCACCAAAAGTAAAGCAAACAAGAAATTCACCAAAAAGACATCAATCAATAGCAAGGGAGTAGGAGGTGCTCATGCGAGTGCCACGGGGGGGAATTCTTCGAAATTTCCAACTCCCAACACGGAGTGCTTTCACTGTGGTGAAAAGGGACACATCCGGCCTAATTGCCTCAAGTATATGTCCATGATTGGTTACTCGATACTGGATCTTGTGCTCACATAGTTTTCAGTGTGCAACAACTAAAGGATATGACGGACCTCGCAAGAGGAGATATGATTTTGAAGGTCGGAAATGGTGCAAACATCGCTGCGGTTGCACAAGGCTCTTTGGATCTTCTCTTGTCTAGTGGGTTAATTTTAAGTTTAAAAAATATCTATTATGTACCTTCGATTAGCATGAATATTATATATATGTTTCATGTTTAGATATCGATGACAAATATTTCAAATTCTTGCATGTCTTTGTCAAAGAATGAAATTTTCTATGCAAATGCTTTCATAAGAAATAGACTATATTTGCTTGAATTGAATAATAGACAAATTTTAAACATCGATAACAAAAGACTTAAGACAAATCACGTAAATGATAAAATCTTATGGCACTATCGTATTGGTCAAATCAATGAAAAACACATCAAGAAATTGCAGGAAGCTAACCTTGTTGGTCCTATTGATTTTAAATCATTAGAGACATGCGAACATTACCTTATGGGCAAAATGACATAGAGACTTTCAAGAAGAAAGGACCGAGAGCAAGTGACTTGCTGAATTTGATATATTCTGATGTATGTGATCCAATGAGTACAAGTGCAAGAGATGGTTATAGGTACTTCATTACGTTTACTGATGATTATAGTCATTACGGTTATGTTTATCTAATGAGAAACAAAAGTGAATCATTTGACAAGTTCAAGGATTTCAAGAATGAAGTAGAGAACCAACTTAATAAAAGATCAAATCTCTACGAATCGATCGTGGAGGTGAGTACTTAAGTGCCAAATTAGACTCATTCCTAAAGGAGTGTGGTATTATACCACAACTTACTCCACTGGGAACACCTCGATGGAATGGGGTGTCCGAAAGAAGAAATAGTACACTACTCGACATGGTTCGATCGATGATAGGTCAAGATGAATTACCATTTTATTTTTGGAGTTATGCACTACAAACTGCAACTTACACACTGAATAATGTTCCATCCAAATCCGTAGAGAAAACATCGTATGAGATTTGGAGTGATAAAATACTCACAACTCAAGTTTCTCAAGATTTGGGGTTGTGAGACCTACGTCAAAAATTTGATGTCAACCAAACTTCAACCAAAAGCGAATAAATACTTCTTTATAGGTTATTCTTGTTAGACAATAGGATATTACTTTTGGAGGACTGATTGAACGTTTTAAAATAACCACAAGTGCACGGCCGCATTGAAGCGGTGAGAAATACAGGTCGATCCACAGGGAGGTGTGTCGACTTTGGTTAGTTTGAAGGCGAGTGGGAAACAAGGTGGAGAAAAGAATGATTAAACTAACTAGACTAACTATACTACACGAGTAAGCAACAATTAGATGAAAGTGCGAGAAGAAATGAAACTAAGTGACTAATAGAAGAAGTTAGAAATCAGGAATGGAAGACCCCTACGTGGTGGAGTGTGTGTACACATAAAATAAGTGATGATGAATGCATTCATTAAGCACAAGTGTAGGTAGTGTTTGCTATGCATAAGAAGTACCTCATGGCAAGACCTATCATCCAAATCACTAACCTAAGTGATTAATATGAGCACGACAAGTTTGTTATTAAGAACCTAAACAAGCATGAAATGTACCTAAATATTATGGCAGAAACCATCAAGTTAAGTATTCTCTCTAATTCAAACAATCATAATAACATTTCTCACATACAACAATATTTTGCATTCATTCCATCTACATAACATGTATAAACATGAACTCCACCCCCAAAGGGGGATGAAACTACTCTCTACTCATTAAAAGAAAAGAAAACAAAATTAAGATAATTAAGATAGGAAAGGGAGGCATGTTAATTACTTCTACAAAGATTAAAACAAAACAAGTTAAACAAGCAAGCATTAAAACAAAGACAACATTAAAACAAACTATGAAGAATTATTTTATACACATGACTCATATTACAAGTGACATTCTTCTCTACCTTGAGTTTTTGTTCCAAGGCTTACTCCAAGTAGAGAGAATGTCACCGAGCAATTGATGAATACAAAAGGAGAGAAAGAGTTCTATTTATAGGCATGGAAAAAGGTAATCCGGGACAATCCATCGGTATGAGACTAATTGTAGGATTTCGTGTCCCCATGTATGTATATATTTTAAAACATTTAATACAACATACAAGATCGATTTCATACTTTCAACAATTTTATGTACATTACTTAGAGTTTATTCTAATATCATGCAATACTACATATATTAAAATAAATCACAAAGAGAGAATCATACCCAAAAGGTCTCTAAAACCTTTCGAAGATCCAGAGTCGCGTTGTCCGTTGAATCGTCTGCCGATTCGCCTCCAAGTGCTCACCAAACTCTAAACAAGATTATAGAGAAAGAAGCTAGCCAATCAATCTTTAATTAGGCTTAGAATCTAGCTAATAACCTCTCTTTAAGCTCCTGAGATTTATATCTCCAAAACTTAAAACTATTAAGAGATTTTCGTGGTGATTAAGGGAGAGATTAATGAGAGAAAGAATTTTTACATTAACTTAAACAAGTAGGATGAGGTGTCCTTTTATATGCTCCCAAAACATCCTCATCAAGAACTATTTTTTAGTAATGATCTCTTGCTTATTCTCTCCTAAAATTAATCTCAAATTGCCACATAAGCACCCATAAAAAGGTTTGATTAAATCTGGAATTAATCCAACCCATGATCTAATTATTCTCTTAATAATTCAGGCAAAAATCGCACTGTTTGGTTGACTGAGAATTTTTCTCGGTTAACCGAACCATTCGGTTACAACACATGTTCGGTGGACCGTGAGCTTGACGGTTGACCGAATATGCATGAGAAAAATTCTCTGGAAAAATTCGGACGATCCGCGTCTTGCTCGGTCGACCGTTGACCCACCAAAAAATTCTCCTGGCGAGCATTCATCGGACAACCGTGTCACCTTCGGTCTACCAAAAATATCCTTTCTCGGTTGACCGTTCACGCTCGGTTAACCGAACCCAATTGTCAAGGTACTCCAGACAATTTCGGTCAACCAATTGTGTTTACTTGTTCCCCGTTCGGTTGACCATTCCGAAGACACCCCGGTCGACTGAACCCTAAACGGTTTACCGTGTTTAACCTGATTTTGCCTTTGTCAAATTTTGGATTTATTTCCAACAAAATTTGATCTTTTGGGTTTTTAGCAAATTCATATCTTATGTAATATATTATCATATGTAACATTAAATTATTACACCCCATAATATACACACCTCATATGAATTTATTATGATTCTAATTATGTCAATTCTCATGACATATTGATTGTATTCGTTCACCACATGTGTCCCTTTTTCACATGAAACCTGACACATCATCTGAACTCAAAATCAAGTTTCTTGTTTCCCAGTTTTGTGGTGTGACCTATACGAGGATCTAAGCCAAATTGACAGCGATATTAAACACTTAATATCTCAAACTATAAGCGGTATCTAGCTACACATTATAGTTACCCAATTAGCATAAATGTCTTTGTTCCACTCGAATTAAACACGATCTATTTAGTAATGTAAGTGCACCACTTGTGTCCGTCCCTTACCTCATGATATTAAGAATATATACAAAGTAAAAAGGATTCACCTTTGTATTATATTCTTTTGTTGATCTCTTTAAGCTAATTATAACTATGTAACTTAACTCAAGTTACATTGTGCACATTATAATTTTGCTTTATCAAGGGCCCACTAATATCACCACTCAAGTAAGAGGGGCAACGATAATCGTTTGACTAGCTATCTTTTCTAGCACAAGTCATGTTCAACCAACTATTGCCTTTATCACTATACTCATTGATAGCTTTTGACAATAATCAAATTAAGCACTTCTTGAGTGAAAAGATATAAGTCTCATATCTTAGGATCCAAGACACAGTAAAACATTAATGACACGAAAGACAATTCCATAATGTTATACTTGTTAGGTCTATTCAATATATAAATGTAATATTTTCCTCTTTTATATACTCGTGTCGTCAATTATTTGTAGAGCTACAATAATCGATGACCAACACGACAATCTTATCTCGGTGATTAAAGTTCCATGTTAATTACCATGATTGTAAATAACTTTTGATTTATGTAAACCATTATCTTTTAGAGGTGTACGGTTAATGACCAAACGCTCCTTAACACTTCCAAAAGACGAATACAATAATCAAGGAACAAAATGTTTGCACATCCAATTCATAATAATTGACATATAAAAGTAAACTTTTAGAACACATTCCTTTCACTAATTGCATACTATAAATGGACATAAAACATTGTAATACACATCCGATAGAAGACAGGTCGGATACGGAGTGAAATAGACCGCCAATTGGCGGTCTGGATCTCCTAGATCCGGCTCATTTTTGTCTGACTTGTTGGTCGCTTTGTTTCTTCTCCCGGAGTGCACCCTAATCGGTTATGTGAGTTGCGACCCGAATCCAATTGCCAAAATACTCCACATGATGGTGTGGAGTGCCTGATTTTGCTACTTAGTCCTTTTGGATTTATATCCGGGTCCTTCTCTCTTACATCTTAGTCCATAAGTCTTGCAACTTAGTCATTTTCCTTGCTTTTAAGTCCTTTTTGAGTCTCTTCTTCCCAAACCTATTTATTCCTGAAACATAAACTTAAAACTCGTTACGTAGCATTGCTTAGGCTAAAATAAAGGATATAAGACACAAATATATGCATGATATGATGTGAATCAAATACCCCCACACCTAACTTTTGCTAATCCCGAGCAAAACAAAGAAAGGGAAAAATGAAAAAAAAACATATGAAAAATAGTGAAATTCAAACTCACTTTCGTAGGAATCACGGTTGCAATTAGCACGTGCAACAAGCCATAAAACCCCCTTGTCGCCAAGGAGGAGGAGTGTTGTCTCCTGACGGATTTCAATGGATATACCCACAAAATCCGAACATTAATGCATTATTCAATCTAGAAACTCGACTCGATGGACTCGTTTTTGTTGATCATTGGACACGGTAATACTACGGGCAGACTCTATATATGTATCCAGTCCACACACATAACCTAATGAGTCATTCGTGAAAGTTAATTAAGAACTTAAGTGAAATACATAGACAACTTTAACATCCTCAAGTGATACAAAGTGTAAAGTTCATTAAGGTTCTTATTTACATTACCATTTTATTTTCTTTTTGTTTCTTTTTTCTTTTACTGGTTGGTGTGTAATTCTCACAAGTTCAGGTTTCGTGCATCATTGCCTATGAGACTTACACTATCACATACACCTTTCCTCACATCTCCACATAGGGCAATCCCTACCACCAATGTAATGGGAGTTCGGTCGATGCATCCCAAGTCAGATGACTCGAAAGCACCAGGCACAAAGTCCCCTCAGACCTAATTTCCAGAGTGATAGATGTCGTGCGAGAAGAGAGAACACCTACTCACTTATTTCTTATCTACACATGAACCAAAACCCCTACACCTAATGTCTCACAACAGGAGTTAAATGGTCATTTACTACAACAAACTTCTTTATATTAACAAACACAAATTATTCAACTCGATAGGTTCAGGGTGGACATCTTTAAATGTTTGAGTACTGAAACTCAATGATTACTCGCCCCCCGAGGGAAAATCAGGGTGCATCCTTACGACTCGGTAAGACCTAAAGTCGGTCTACTAAATATCCTAATGCATCAAGTTCAAGATAATTTTGGGACCTTCTTTTTACTTTGCCTCTCAACGGTTTTTCACATGCTAAACACATACAAAACCCACAAAACATTTTCTTTCACAAACACATGAAGATTTTGAAAGAAATGTGAAAATTTAAAGCACAATGCAAACAAAAGAAGACAAGTCACCCAAGGATCATGACAATGAGATATATCGATATTAAATGCAGCACAATAACATGACCCTAACACTGCACATAAAAGAAAACAAAAACAAAAGGAAAACGACTCGACTATGTACACACGTAAAACACCCCCACATTTACTTCATGCATTGTCCTCAACGAATGCAAACATGATACTACATGGAGTTATGCATGAAAAAGAAAAGATATCACCAACGTGAAGCACAAAGGGAAGCTCATGGTTATGTTGATGGACACAATCTTGAATTCCCCTTAAAACTTGTGAAATACTAAGGAATGACGAGAAATACGTGAAAGAAATAGGGCCCAAATACATAAAGGTTGGGGTCCACAACAATCAATGCTCTCTCAAGGAGTCTTTTGTCTTTTTTTATATAATATAACTATGTATAAAAAAAGTTTTCATCTTCATTTGTCAAAGGACATCAAATGAGAACCTCAAAAGTGGGTCAATGCACTTGGAATAGGAACATGAAACCACACGAGGCCTGAATACTCATGAGTGCCCCCCATAAAGAGCACAAGATGAAAGGAGAGGTTCATGAATTACACGCAAAGGTGTCTCATTCAAAGGATCCAACTGAAAGAGTTTGAATCTCTCAAGAGTTTGGAAAATATGGGGCAACGAAAGAAGAGTTTCTCTCGTTGCGGTACTGAAGTTATAATTGTCAATCCAAACTCTCCAACCAACAAGTTGGTGGGTCGGAATGAGGTCAACTACCTCATTATGCATGTCTGACTCACCAAACGAACAAAAAGTGGATCTCTTACCCAAAGTATCCTCTAAGGAACTCCTGATATCCTGATTGGCAATGTAGTTGTTTGATGTCCCATCATTTCCAAGATGATCAGGAACAATAGTGAGAGACAAACTCTCATCAGGTTGTTTGAATTTAAGGGTGTTGGATCAAGTGGGTTATGGGTCCACAATTAAGGCTAATTAACAAGTTTAATCCTAAACAAACTCTACTTGCAAGCCAAAAGATGATGCAGTGGAATTTAAACGAACAAACAAGCAAGTAAAGGAAAATAATGCAAACCACAAGAAGTTGGGTCGATTTTTATAGAGGTTCGGCACCCCACCCGGGTCCTAATCCTCTCTTGCAAGCTCCGCTCGGATCACCGAGCTCCGCCTACGACTTCACTATCCGCTCCCCGTTCCGGGCCGGGAGACAACGCCTTACAACCGTCAAACTCGCGAACAACTCTCGCCGAGCTTGGAATCCTCTTCTCACAATCCGAGAAGGATGCTTCGGGCTTTCACCGGAGCCTTTACTTTCTTGACAGCAAATGTAACTTGAGTGGAACACACTCTCTAAACTTTGAGCACACTTGAATGAGATTGGAAATATGATTAAGTGTGGAGATTTGAGGTTTGGAGTGTATGGAATTCTCTCTAAAGTTTGGGACAAGTTTGTAGTGGGAGAGTTGTGTTAAAATGTGTTTTACAACTCCTTATATAGGCATTAGAGAGAATAGAGCCATTGGGATTGATTGGGTATGAGTTGAAGTGTGATTACACAAAACAGAAAGTTCAGAACCCAATTCTGGCTGAATTCGGTCGACCGGATCGGGACAATCGGTCGACCGTTAGGCAGTTTTACACTCAGTTCGGTCGACCGGTTAAGCAACGGTCGACCGACCAACGCTACGACTTAAGAAAACTTAAGTCATCGGTCGAACACACTAAGAGGGTTCGGTCGACCGATTTCATCCAGACACTTTAGGGTTGACAACAAAAATGTGAACGGTCGACCGAAACAGATTCTTCCGGTCGACCGATTTTGGACAGGAGATTCTGGTTTGTCTGGACACGCTCATTCGGTCGACCGATCTTGGTCCTCGGTCGACCGATACATAAAATGTATAAGGGGTATATTTTGATTAATACGAATACGACCGTTGGGTATATACGACAAAATAACGGTCGGGAAAATAAGGTTCGAACGGTCGACCGTTTGGAAAGGTTCGGTCGACCGGAAACAGACAGGGAAACACAATTAGAAAGCTTGATCATCCGGTCGACCGAACGGCCTGTTGCGGTCGACCGAATGTGGGCAGACAGTTAAGTTTAGTGTTTTTCGGTCTAGGTTTGGGTGATCTATTGAAGTCCAAATTAAGTGAAATTTCGTGTGTGACTTCTATGAGGAACCTAGTGTGTGATTAAGTTGATTTTAGCTCAAGTATGCTCAATTACACTTTGTTCCTAAGACTCAAAAGAAATCAAGATTACATGTCTTCGATTTAGCTTTAATTACATGTCTTGACTTTATTTCCTTCTTTCTTGAGTCTTGATCACCTGTTGAGGTTAGCACAATACAATATATATGCAATGCATAGTGTGTGCTACTCTAATTAAGATTCGGTTGATTAAATCATCAAAACATAAGATTAAGGCCAAAAAGCCAACAAAGGGTACTAGGGAGCTCATGCTCCACCAGAGGTGAGTCCTTAAGAGGCACAACATGAAGATCATGTGGCTCAAGGCCACAAGACAAAAAGATAAGGCACAATCCTATGTCTACTCATAATTAAGTTGGTCCATGTTATTCTCAATTTGTATCGAATCCCCTATCATGTGATCGTGAATTGAAACCCCAAGTCACTCAGACTGACTAGGAGTTTGACTTTGAAAGATTGTGCTTTTAATTTGTGGATGTGGTGGTGGTTCGATATTAGACGATAAATCCTCATATTGACAAGAAAAGTTATCATGCTCACATTCACGTAATTGCTGCGTCATTTGACTCACTTGCATTGTCATATTTTGTATGGACTGTTGAGTGGTTTCCGTGAACGTAATAAAAGTTTGTTTCAAGGAATCAGGTATGCGGTGAACTATGAGGTCCAAGTCAGAGCTTGAGAAATTTTGGGGTTGGATGTTGATGGGTTGAGAATGAGTCTAATGATTCGGAGTGGGGTGTTGGTAGAATTCTGGGTATTCGGGAGGAGGATGCTGGGGTGAAAATGATGTATAAGAATTTGAATAAGAATTGTCTCCCCACGAATCCATCCCTCTCAGGTTATACACGGATGCGTAATGGTCATATTGAGCATTTTGGGAAAAAAGTATGCTCATATTCAGGCTCTACGAGAACATAAGGACATTCCCAGATAACATGACCACTCAACCCACAACAGTCACACGGTACGACTATAGGAGCTACCGGTGCACTCATGTCATCTACTACATGCATGAAAGAGGCCAAAGGTTCTTGTAATGTCTCAGTTTGATGACCAACTTATGATCCAACATAACTAGTTGGTGGTATAGCAGTCGGTGTCTCTCTCATATTACCCTAATATAAAGATTGCTCAGTCATACAATTAAGATCGTCCCAACGATAAGGGGTGTTTGTCTGAGGGCCTTGAGGTGCATGGGTCCGGAGTACCAGGGAGAATTGTCCTAGTCCCAACAATTATATGGATGGTCGCCCATATAACCATCCATCGTGACAAAAAAATTATCGAGTCGATCACTCTCACCACCACGTGGCCAAGCTCGCAAAAAGTGCTCGACTCGACCCTAAAACGCTAACAGAGAGTGTAAAGGGGAGGAGACTAGAACGTAGAAGTATGTGAAAAGAAGATGACTCAGAGGAGAAGGGAAGAATCCTTAAACTATAGTGGGTAGAGGGTGATGGTAGAAGCCTAGTCTAGCAAACACGGCTCAAACAAACTTAGGCTGGCTATGAGTCCTTACAGCTAGACAACGCCTAACTGCGAGATCACATGGCCTCAACACGCCTCACCTCCATACGACGACGACCACAAAACCCAGTAAGTGAGCCAAGATCCGGAGATCTCGTCTCTCCTAATATTTACAAAGTTGGCAACGCCGATCTGGCCACGACGTTTGTGACCGGATCACTCTCCTAATGCGCCCGAGTCCTAGTGGTCAATGTCTACTTGATCTTATATTAAGGCTTTACTTGAGTGTGTTTTTTGGGGCTAAGGGAGGGGTGATGAAATCCCCCACCTTATCTTGTATGAGACAATCCCTCCTTAGTAGCACTTGGAGTCTTAATCTAGCAATCAACTCTCCAAACAAACGATTACCTCACTCTTGTCCCAATGCACCTTACTAACTTATGAATGCTTTAACCATGCATGAATGAGAGAATGGGTGCACGTACCTCACGCTAGCAATCAACAACAAGAATGTAAAGAAAAGAAAGACGAGTGCACGACCACGTTGAAGCGGTGGCGAATACGGGTCGGTCCATAGGGAGGTGTGTCGACTTTGGTTAGTTCGAAGGTGAGTGGGAAACAATGTGGAGAAAAGATTGATTAAACTAACTAGACTAACTACATTACACGAGTAGGCAACAACAAGATGAAAGTGCGAGAAGAAATGAAACTAAGTGACTAATAGAAGAAGCTAGAAATCAGGAATGGAAGACCCCTACGGGGTGGAGTGTGTGTATACATAAAATTAGTGGTGATGAATACATTCATTAAGCACAAGTGTAGGTAGTGTTTGCTATGCATAAGAAGTACCTCATGGCAAGACCTATCATCCAAATCACTATCCTAGGAAATTAATATGAGCATGACAAGTTTGTTAATAAGAACCTAAACAAGCATGGAATGTACCTAAATACTATGGAAGAAACCATCAAGTTAAGTATTCTCTCTAATCCAAACAATCATACTAATATTTCTCGCATACAACAATATTTCGCATTCATTCCATCTACATAACATGTATAAACATCAACTCCACCCCCAAAGGGGGATGAAACTACTCTCTACTCATTAAAAGAAAACAAAACAAAATTAAGATAATTAAGATAGGAAAGGGAGGCATGCTAATTACTTCTACAGAGATTAAAACAAAACAAGTTAAACAAGCAAGCATTAAAACAAAGACAACATTAAAACAAACTATGAAGAATTATTTTATACACATGACTCACATTACAAGTGTCATTATTCTCCACCTTGAGTTTTTGCTCCAAGGCTTACTCCAAGTTGAGAGAATGCTACCGAGCAATTGGTGAATACAAAAGGAGAGAGAATTCTATTTATAGGCATGGAAAATGGTAATCAGGGACAATCCATCAGTATGGAACTAATTGCATACTATGAATGGACATAAAACATTGTAATACACATCTGATAGAAGACAGGTAGGATCCGAAGTGAAATAGACCGCCAATTGGCAGTCTGGATCTCCTGGATCCGGCCCATTTTTGTCTGACTTGTTTGTGGCTTTGTTTCTTCTCCTGGAGTGCACCCCAATCGGTTGTGTGAGTTGCAAACCGAATTCAATTACCAAAATACTCTTCATGATGGTATGGAGTGCTTGATTTCGCTACTTAGTCCTTTTGGGTTTATATTCGGGTCCTTCTTTATTGCATCTTAGTCCATAAGTCTTGCAATTTAGTCATTTTCCTTTCTTTTATGTCCTTTTTGAGTCTCTTCTTCCCAAAGGACTAAGTAGCGAAATCTTCGGCGGACGATTCAACGGACAACCCTCGATCGATGACTACTAGTGAAACACTCTTAACCTTGGATTCCACTGAAACATTGAAGGCAATGGTGTCCTTAACCTCTATACTCATCTAGACAATGACAAACTAATCTAAGATGTCTTAGAAGATCACACAAGAAAAAAAAATCCAGACTATTTATGATTACTTCGCATCAAGAACAAACCATTTTGGAATACATGTCATAGTGTTAGTGTTAGAGACTTAAAGATGACAATTCAAAAACAATCTCAGACCTACTATAGAAATTTGGAGACAACTGCTATTATGAATTATTGTGTTACAGCAAACAACCTTAAGCTCTTAATATTGTAAGGCAATATGAATTTTAAGGTTAGAACTAACAAAGGTTTCAAAAGGCTCCATAGCAAAATACCAAAATTCTGGATGACATTAAATATCATTGTAACATTCTCAAATAGTGAAAAAAATTAAACTTCAAAACATACAATCAAGCAAAGGATATTACTCAAGATCCAAGAAAATAGGTACACCAACAAATATAATATATATATATATATTCGAGTATTTCAAAAAGTGTGATTACATCAAGACTATACAAAAGATACACGTAATCACTCCAACCTCAAACTGAGAGCAAGCATGATCTTGTCATGGCGAGCCTCTCCTCGGTCCCCACCCCCTAGTGTCGGTCACGACCTGAAAGGTAAATATGCAACAATGCCTGAGTTCCCAAAAGGAAACCCCGTATACCTAAACTCTAACAAATATATGAGATTGATACGACTTAGCATGCAATTATAACCACAAAGAAAAATATAAACATAAGGCTGGTGATGAGAATTAAATTTATACCGCAAGTGCACGGTGTCAATGAAGACGTGGCAAATACGGGTCGAACACAAGGAGGGAGAGATTTGTTATTTTCGTGATTTTCGATTAAGGAGAAGAAGGAGAGAAGAAATAATTGGGTTTTGAGATTTTTGGATTTTAATTATCTAAAGCAAGAAACAAGAACAATTAAAACTAAAACACGAACAAAGATGTGAATTCCGTCGGGTGGAGGTTTAGATTTAAGGTTTAGATTAGAGAATTTAGAAACTTATAATAAATCATATTAGTTATAAGGCATTACATGATAAATGATTTAACATAAACTCAAGTAATCAAAATATATTAACACGAAATAAAAATAATAACATTCATTCATCTTCTCTTCACCCTAAATCCGTCACCTCCACCCTTTGGAAAGAGTTAGAAACTCATAGAGGGAGGAAGAAGGGGTCCTTGAGACATTACAAAAGAAAACTAAAAGTAAGAAATAAAAGACAGAATTTTATTAATGAAAAGAAGAATACAAAACTAAGATTAAAAATAAAAACTACCACCAAAGACTAAGGACCCTTCTAACATCGTTCTCGGGTCTATTTATAGTTGCTACAAGGGATCTAGGTATAATATTGGAAAGTACACGTGTCCAGACACGACTGAGCGAAATTGGGAGACGCGGATCGATGCTTGGGCGGCGGAAACACCGCACATTGTGTGTGTGGTGCGGCGGAAACGCCGCACAATCTGGCTGATTTTGTCCGGATTTTGGTTGAATGTTTATGGTATGATTTGATCCTTCTTTGCGCGTCTGGATTGATTCTTTCCATTCTTTTGAACTCCGGATTAATTCCTTCATATATTTGGAGATATACATTGATTTTTCTATATATTTTCTCCAAGATAATAAAATCTACTCGTGATTTGCAATTAGGTCCTTGTCTTTTTTGCAATTAAGTCCCCGGCTACTTTTGTGCTCAAGTCTTTGCTGTTTTTGTAATTAGGTCTTGAATGCTTTTATGCTTGGATACATTTCCATTTGTAACCCGATAAACTTGAACTTGGTCTTTATGATAGAAATGAATCTTTTGCACGCGTTTATGCTCGGGATGTGGGTAAATTGCATTCAGGTCCCTGTATTCTGTAAATAAGACTAAACACATACCTTAGTAGCATTTATTGATGTAAAAGTAATCTAAATGAAAGACATATGATGCAATGTATGCAATGCATCAAATACCCCCACACCTAGATTTTGCTAGTCCCTAGCAAAACAGAATATAAGAAAAATGAAAACAGGGAAATCCTAACTCACTTTCGTAGGAATCACGGTTGCACTTAGCATGTGAAACAAGCCTTTAAACCTCCAAGTTTCCTAGGAGGAGGAGTGTTGTCTCCTGAGGGTTTTCAGCGGATATACCCACAAAATCCTAAATCAACGTTTCATTAATAGTTCTCAATATCCCTACCTCAACCTTATACATTTCAATAAGAATTTTTGCATGCTCATTATATAAATCTAACTCATTAAAAATATGACTTGGTCTTTGTTCCTCCAACATTTACACCACTAACCCTTCTACACATGATATCACTTGAATTATTTTGCACGCCTCCTCTGGTGGTGAAGTATCATTCGGATCAACCATGGCATGGATCATTCTTTTAGCTTTGGGCCTTGAGTATTATTTTTTTCTTTTCTTCCGTGATTCAACACATTTGCTTTTTGACACTTTTACCCTTTTTGCATTCGTGTAGCGAGTTTGGTCGATAATCCCGAGCTGGTAGACTCAAGTTACCGGGTTTCAAGATACCCCTACGGACCAGTGACTCAAAGGCTTGGGCTTTTGTAATCATTTTGCAAAATGTGTTTTCTTCACTTTATTCCTTTATTTTTATTTTTATTTTCCTCAAGGCTTAATTGCTATTAGAAGTCCACACTTCCCGGTATATTTTCCTCAACCTCTGTTTTTTATCAACCACTTCAAAGATTTGATTCATCCAATTTAAGTGCATACATATCTTAAAGGGCAATGGGTTATTTCTTTGGAACTTAGATTTATGTCATAATTTCTACAAGCAGAGCTATATAATAAGGAACAAAAACTCAATGCAATTTGTACACGGGTTTTGGCAGTTCAATCTTAAGCTATGTCATGAAACATTGATTTTTTTTTATTAAGAAATAAAAGACAGATCTATAGATAAATATATACATAAACACCCCCCCCCCCACCTAAATCATGCATTGTCCTCAATGTATGCAAATATAAAGCAAACGCACTTATTACCTTGGTGAATTGCGGTGGAAGGATGGACTTTGCTCAAAGTCAACCATAGTCAGAACTGGATTGAATGACACCATATTGGTGCATGTATCCAGTTGAATTGTTCCCCCCCATGTTGCAATGAGATTCCTGAGTCACAGGTTCCACACCCCTCACATAAATTGGTTCTCTTATTTGCTCGAGTGACGGTGGGTGTGTAGATGAATTCCTTCCTTTTTTCTTACTTCCTTTTTGATTTTGTGATGATTCAGAAATATTATAGATACGCGATTTCATCACAACATCACTTTGATTGCATGTTATTTCTGACTCACTATCAATATGAAAGATATTAAATTCAGCTTTTAAGTTCCCAAAAGATAATTGCATGAGCCCATTTCGACAGTTTATTAATGCTTCCGAAGTGGATAAAAAAGGTCTGCCTAGAATTACAGGGATTTGTCGGTTAGGATTTACAACAGGTGCGGTATCTAGTACGACAAAATCCACTAGGTAAATGAAGTCACCAACCTTGATCAAAACATCCTCTACTATACCTCTTGGCTTCTTAATAGAACAATCAGCAAATTGAAGGGTTGTCTTAGAGGGTTTTAGTGGGTCAAGGTTCATTTGCTCATAGACAGAGTATGGGAGTAGGTTAACACTAGCACCAAGGTCTAGAAGGGCTTTGTTGATAAAAGTATCTCCAATTGAACATGAAATTGTGGGACACCCAGGATCCTTATATTTTATAGGAGATGTGTTGGACAAAATAGAACTTATGTTTGCAGTTAAGAATGTCTTCTTTGGTACGTTCGTTTTTCTCTTTTTAGTGCACAAATCTTTTAAGAATTTAGCATAAGCAGGTATTTGTTGAATCATGTCTAAGAGTGGAATGTTCACCTTAAATACTTCCAAGATTTTCTCTATTTGTGCACTTGAGTTCTTTTTGAGTCTATTAGGGAATGGAGCTTTAGGAACATAGACTCGCTCAGGTTCAGGTTGAGATATGGGTTCAGGTTGAGTAGGTGGGTTGGGCGTTTCAGATTGGACGTCAGGTTCAATGGTTAGGTCATATGTGGTAGCTTGATGGCTCGATTGATTAGATGTTCTAGGATTTACCACATTATTATCAATCTGTCTTCCGGACCGTAATGATACTACTGCATTTATTTGTTGGAACGGTCCTTCCTCATTAACCATTTGAACCGGTCTAGGGTTGTTATTTCCTGAAGGTGCTTGATAGGATTGATATGAATTATTATTAGATCTAGGGTTCACCTCATGTTGACTTGGAAGCCGACCCTTTTCTCTTTCACCTACTATTTGTGCTAGTTGGTTGACTTGTGTCTCAAGCCTTTGGAAGGTCTGGTTGGTTGTTTGTATAAATGTTTTCATCAAATTTTCCAAGCTTGTCAACCTAACCTCATGATCGTTATTGTTACTAAACCCGGATGATGTATTATTTTGGTTATACGGGTTTGGTTGTTGTCTAGGAGGTTGACCTTGTTGGCTTGATGAGAGATTGGAATTATTACGCCAACCCGAGTTATAGGTTGATGCGTATGGGTCATTTCTAGCATGGTTATACATGGCATTAACTTGGTCCCATTCCGCACAATCCTACATTACATGACCAGTCTGACCACATCTAGAGCAAGGGATAGACGAGGCTTGATTCACTCAGTTTTGGGTTCGTAGCTCTAAACTTTCCATTCTGCGCATAAGGGTAGCTAGTTTTGCTTCAGCCGCTATGTTGGCATCTACAGCTAAGACACCTGGTTTGGGTTGGCTTGCTATTCTAGATCCAATACTCGGGTTAGGCGATGTTCTAGCATTGTCCCATTGCATACTATTTTCAGCTAATTCCTCAAGGAAAGTCCAGGCATCATTTTTATTTTTCGACATAAAGTTCCCTTGGCTTACGGATTCTACCATAACCCTAGATGTAGGTGTCAATCCCTCATAAATAATTTGGCATAATTGCCATCTCGGAATTCCATGATGAGGGCATTGGGTCAGAACACTTTTGAATCTTTCTAGGTAGGAATAGAACGGCTCGCTCTCAGACTGAACGAATGCAACAATTTCATTCCTAATCCTCATAGTCTTATGGTTGGGAAAATATTTTTTCAGGAATACTTGAATAAACTCAGCCCAACTCCTAATAGATCTTTCGGCTAGACTATATAGTCATTTCTTAGCGTCGTCCTTTAATGCTAGAGGCACGAATTTCAGACGCACTGCCTCCTCAGGGATATGCTGGTATTGCATAAGAGAGCAGATTTCCTCAAATTCTCTAAGGAAGAGATATGGGTCTTCCCTAGAGGTGAACTTAGGCAACATACTCATGTATTGTGCCTTAAGTTCGAAGTCGCGACCCGGTATGGTGGGCATAACGATGCACGATGGCTGAGCAGCCATCGCTGGATAGCATCGATCCCTCAGAGTTATGGGTTGCACAACAGGTGGGTCCACTACGTTCTCACTCATTGGATCTAGGTGAGGTGGTGCAACAGGTGGATGGGGCTAAGTTCCAGACTGGAATCTAGATGAACTTGTGAGAGTCGATTACTCAAGTCCCGAATCCAAATCTGAGTGCACCGGGCTGAATCAATTTTTGAATTCAAATTCCAAATTTAAATTCCAAATTTAATTTCAAGAATTAATTAAAAAAAAATTAATTTTCGTTTTTTTTAAAAGGAAAGCAAACAATAGAATGGGGCAAGATGAGAAAGGAATCCTAATCTAGAGAATTTAGGTGAGAAGAGAAAGAAGACTCAGATGAGAAGGGAAACCTAACTCTAAAGATAGAAAGAGGGTTGGTCAGAAAATTCCAAAGAAAGCACGGTTCAAACAATCCTAGACCTAGTGTCGCTTAGATCTAGACGACTCCTAACTGGTTGAGTCGAATTGATTCGCTTGATTCACCTCCCTCACTAATCAAACCAACTTGGTCAGGCCGTGTATAGCTAGTGGGGGCGCTTCCGACAGAGTCGGTGCCAATTAGACAACCACTTCGCTTGGAAGACTTACGTCAACACAAAAACAATTTCTAGACATCAAATTAAATTCAATCGGCTTCAGGTCATAGCAAGTCAAACCAATTCTTCTCCTTAAATGAGTCCGAGTCCTTAGGGGTCAATGTCTAATTGATTTTAATTTAAGGCTTGGGATTGTTATTTGTGGCCCACGGAAGGGTGATGAAATCCCCACCGTATCTTTGCCTACGGAGTTGCCCTTAAGATAGTTTAACTTAGATCTAGCAAAGATAGTCAAACAATGGTCTTTAATTGGGGGCAATTGCAAGGTTGTATGCAAACTAAATTATATGCTTAAATGCAATCGTTAAAACGCGATACGTACCTTGCCTCCAGCACTCTTCAACAAGAATTAATTTGCAAGAATTTAGCAAGAATAATGCATACAAAACACTAGATGATGCATGCACTAAGGCCTTTCTAATTTTGCCAATTTTAGGTCAGAGTTGAATTATTGCCAATTATGGAATTTTTGCCCTAACACATGCAGTTCTATGAAAAGGAAATTTTCTGAAACTACAAATTACAAGGAAAAAGGCAACAAATGTTACCTACGCAATGCTTAGTCGGGTTCGCCGCCCGCTTTCGAAATTTCAGTAGCTCCACGCGTCCACCCAGAGATGGTGCTAACCCAGAAAAATTTGAAGCCCAGATGCTTCACTTGTGCGGCGATTCCGCCGCAAGTTACTCTTGATGTGCGGCGATTCCGCCGCCCTTGTTGCTCAGACTGCGCTCAGATTTCGCCGCGCGCTCTGTTGTCTCCTGAAACACAAATCCAAATAGTTAGATCGCGCACAAGATAAACAGAATAAAATCGAAATCAACAAAAAAAACAAAATCTGCGTCGCCTCCCCGGCAACGGCGCCAAAAACTTGATGAGTATTAAATTTATACCGCAAGTGCACGGTGTCAATGAAGACGTGGCAAATACGGGTCGAACACAATGAGGGAGAGATTTGATATTTTCGTGATTTTCGATTAAGGAGAAGAAGGAGAGAAGAAATAATTGGGTTTTGAGATTTTTGGATTTTAATTATCTAAAGCAAGAAACAAGAACAATTAAAACTAAAACACGAATAAAGATGTGAATTCCGTCGGGTGGAGATTTAGATTTAAGGTTTAGATTAGAGAATTTAGAAACTTATAATAAATCATATTAGTTATAAAATATTACATGATAAATGATTTAACATAAACTCAAGTAATCAAAATATACTAACACGAAATTAAAATAATAACATTCATTCATCTTCTCTTCACCCTAAATCCGTCACCTCCACCCTTTGGAAAGAGTTAGAAACTCATAGAGGGAGGAAGAAGGGGTCCTTGAGACATTACAAAAGAAAACTAAAAGTAAGAAATAAAAGACAGAATTTTATTAATGAAAAGAAGAATACAAAATTAAGATTAAGAATAAAAACTACCACCAAAGACTAAGGACCCTTCTAACATCGTTCTCGGATCTATTTATAGTTGCTATAAGGGATCTAGGTATAATATTGGAAAGTACACGTGTCCAGACACGACTGGGCGAAATTGGGAGACGCGGATCGATGCTTGGGCGGCGGAAACGCCGCACATTGTGTGTGTGGTGCGGCGGAAACGCCGCACAATCTGGCCTGATTTTGTCCGGATTTTGGTTGAATGTTTATGGTATGATTTGATCCTTCTTTGCGCGTCTGGATTGATTCTTTCCATTCTTTTGAGCTCCGGATTAATTCCTTCATATATTTGGAGATATACATTGATTTTTCTATATATTTTCTCCAAGATAATAAAAGCTACTCGTGATACCACCAAAGAATTTTTCACCCAACCACTGCAACAAACATGCTCACCAAGGACACTAGCTAGAAGAACATCGGCACCACAACTCGCATCATAAGGACGACCACACAAAACGCACCTCACATGTGCAAAACTTAACAAAAATGGTCGACCGTTCCAGCAGACAAATATGCTGCACGTCTATCTACGATGAGCCTTTCAGCCTACCGTCGACTTTACAATTACTCATACATCAAGTAAACCTTAACTACAAGTTTGATATACCGTGAATGTTGAAGAAACCTTCAAAGAACCTCAACGACGCTTCCACGAGCACTTCTCTCCAAAACATGTTCCTCTGACAAACTTCTCTCTCGATCGACGATCACACCACCTTGTCGATCCACAGCAACCTTCTTGCCTTCATCCCCACACCAACACGGGTCGATTACCACTTTCCTCGCAGTCCAACGCCCCACTTCTGCCGGAGCTCAAAACTGAGGGGAGAGAGATGAGTGAGTGAGAGAGAGAGAGAGAATGAGAATGAGAATGGGATGGGTTAAGCCTTTATAAGCCCTCACCTTACCAAGCCAATCCCATGCCTCCACCTCACCTTACTCCCTCACTTCTCTCCTCAAAACAAGCAATCAACCACCTAAACAACAATTAGCACCTAATTAGGATTAGGATATCACAATCATAGAAAGAACAAAAGCTGAAGGGTGTTCTTACAGAAAGGGATAAAGTCAACAAAATAAAGATCACAACAAGAACATTCTACAGTTGGAAGACAAAAACTAAAGCTTTAGCAAGCATACAGAAATCAGTATTCTCACTCAGATTGGCAAAATCTCCTCCTGTGCTTCGACCACAGGAAACAGAGAAACATTTTTTATCGCTAAATTTGGAAACTTTTAGCTTAGCACTTTGATGTCAGCTTTTCCTTGGCCTTCTGAATCTTCAAAACCTTCTTGACAATCTTCTGCTCCTTGACCAGAAAAGCTCGGTTGATCCAATAACACATGCACAAACTATTATCACACACAACAAAATGGTGCTACCCCCTGCATCACAACAATCAAAATCTTACATTTCTCTTACAGCACTTCCCGATACCATAAGCCTGGTTTACTGTTCTTTGGTTTCTAATGAGTTCCATAAGTCTGGTTCTCTTATATTACGCAGGTCTCAAATGAGGAATCTGGCAAGCAAACAGCAGCATATCCTCAAAAATTACAATCACATGATGAACAGCTAGGAGAGCAATACAAACCCTTGCTGAGCAAATACAAATAAAAAACAGAAAGACCAAGGCTAGCATAATTTGACTACATAACTTTTAGCGGTGAAGATGGACAATAAGTGCAAACCGTTCCACACAAACACCAACCAGACGTTATAAGCCTCATTTAAAGGGAATTTTACTTTCAATCTTAACAATTATATAGTGAAGTCAATCTTCTCCGAATCAATCCAATTCAATCAGCAGTTTACTACTTTGTTAATGCCCACATCAAAATTCAAACCCTAAACAAAACCCTGTATTTTTACTATGTACCCTTTCGTAAATAACCATTCATTATGAGCAATGACATAACTCCATCATAAAACACTAATTTTTTTTCCATCTATCATTTCGTAAATAATCACCCATGAGTTATAACATCAAAATGCAAAAACAAAACCCTAGAACTTATCTAGATTACTATTTTGCATATAAGCACTCATTATTAGTAATGACATCAAAATCCTATCACAAAACCTTGAATTTACTCCATCTCACTTTACAATGACATTATCACTGAACCCTAACATTGCTTCTATCTACCATTTCATAAACCAACTACTCGGTCACTCACTATGACTACGATAAAAACAACAAAGCCTTAAATATTAAATATAAATTCCAAAGGTTCAACCCAGATCCCCCCAAAATATCTTTCAAGACCTCACCTTTTAAACCCCAAAATTAAACCCCTACAAGTTTCACCATTCATTACCAACCCAAACCACATAATGTTAGATCGGAACTCAACCCGAGTGGGCGCGAGGGTTTTGCAGGTGACGAAGGGGGAGCCGCGGACGAGGTGGAAGCGGAGAGAGGGAGGAAAGTCAATGGTGAGGGAGACGTCATCGAAGGCAGAGATGCGGAAAGAAGAGAGTCCTCCTCTTCCTCCGGAGAGGGAGAGGTCGGGGATGAAGGGCTGGAGGATGAAGGCGGGGGAAGGGTGGGAGATGGAGAGGGAGGTGGTAGGGATGGATGTACTCGTGTTGGGGAGTGGTGCAGAGGGTGAAGTTCCGGAAGAGGGACGGTGGAGGGTGGATGGGAAGAGGCGGACAAGGTGTGGGAGTTGCTATCGAGGGTTTGAGAAGCACGTCGGTCAGGGTTCATGATATTTAAAAAGGTAAAGAAAACACGTCAGGTTAGTTAGAAAACCGACGTGTAAACACGGTGATATAACTTCGGTTTTCGGAAAACCGACGTGTTATACTAGTATTATATGTCGGTTTTCGAAAACCGAAGTATAAGGTACTTTCGCGAAAGGTTGCGTACCTACGATTTCGAAAACCGACGTGATATATCAGTATTTGACATCGATTTTTCTAAAACCGAAGTGATAAGGTAATTTCGCGAAAGGTTGTGTACCTACGGTTTCAGTCTTTCATGCTTATATTAAGTTTGGGGGGAGACCAACAGATTTTGGCGGGAAAACAGAGCTGAAGGATTTAATCTGAACTCCGATACGGTTATGCTTATTAGTAGCAATCCAATGAAAACACTTTTAATTTCTTATTGGGCGTACTATTTCTGTATGTGGATTATTGATGTGCAATTCGCAGAAACTTCCAGCTCTTGACGCAAATATTTCATAAAGGAGGAGACAAAACATGTTTCGATATAGATGGCACTTGGGGAATCTCAAACGGTGGAAAATTGAAGTTGGGTGATTAAAGGAATGGAATATTTTCTGACCAAAAGATGGATTGCCATCATTAGTGGGTAAGCAAGAGATTTGCAATACAGATGTTCGCTCATCTCGGGAGCATAAATAAGACATGTCGTAAATACGCATGTCCGAAGATTTGTTTCCAAAAGAATTTGAAAAGTTATCATAAAAAAAAGAATTTGAAAAGAAAATACAACCATGACCGTAAAGAAAATACTAGATTAGGGCAACCACTCTCTGCAAAAATATAACAGCAATAGTCTTACAGTCTTACTCCTTACTGTTAAGGACGGAAACAGTCTTGGACGCGACATTTGAAACTATAAATATAGATTTAATCTCATTAAAAAAATGTTCAGCTTACCATAAATTATTTTATAAGAAAACTACATAACAACTATTAAATAAGAAGATAAATACCCTCTAGATTTTGAACTCCCACTACAGAAAACAAGAACCACTCACAAGTCACAAGAAACGAGAGAGCCAAAATAATTTCACATACTAGTAGCTGTAGAGTGTAGATAAGCCGATAGGTATTCTGAATTAAACTTGTACCCAACAAACCTCAAATCAAATATTAATTTATTAAATTTTCTAGTACTGTAGATGAACCAATAAATATTCTGAATTAAATTTGTATTCAACAAACCTCGAATCAAACATTAATATATAAAAAAATGATAAGATGGCAAGGAAGAGAAGCTAAAGAGAGGCCTCCATCGCCAAGGGGGGCACAACCAAACCGAGCACGAGAAGTAAAGTTCGTTGCCAGACAAATTTGCATCTAAAGTGCATGCGTTTGGGAGGGGTTTTGCAGTTACATCATTACGACGAGTCATAACAAGCAAAAGTGTCAATTAGAACTTAGTTTGCAATTTGACTTGATCACGGTTTCATAAAGCTTGTTTTGAGTTTGACTCAAGAGTAAGTCTCAATCTTATGGAAAATTAGAATCTATCAACATTATGGATAGTATAACAATAAGAAACGGCTAATCATTATGGAAAATTAGAATTTATTAATAACATCCAGACAAAGTCTTTCATAAATGCACACATGGAAACAAGACACTACCGGAGGATGTCGCAATATAACTCCATCGATGTCATTATCATTGTTGGGCAATCGTTGGCAGCAAAAGAGCGATGAGACTCCACCTTTGATCGTACCTTAATGTATTGCTTATATCCTTCAGTGAAATCTGTTGCAGTAGTATCCAACATTAGATCATTACCATAAGAAAGGAACATAATTAGGATGTTACAGTTGAAAGTAGAATAACTTAAATAAATGATCAGAGAAGGAAAACTATAAATCCGAGTGCATTAAGGGCTGGAATGAGAGTCCTCCCCAAGCCAACCATTAGTGCAACTGAATAGCAACTTAAGGTTTTTTTAGGGAATGTCAAGTTCTTTTTTTGTTTGAGACATAAATTATAAGGAGAGCAAGTAAGAGATATTGTCTACACAAATTGACTTCTCAACTTATTCCCCAATATTAAAGAGGAATGAAGAGAAAGTAATAGTTACAATTTTATTACCAAATAACTCTTACTGCTCTTCATAAACAAGCAAAACTCTAGTAACAAAAGAAACTTTCTTCCCTTTCTCGATCAAACAAACCCCTATTCCACAACACTCACCATCTTCAATCAACATGATTTTTTCTCTGCATCTTGTTCGGTAGATATCTAAATAGCGGCACGGGTGGGTATGTCCCTCCCTGCCAACGTGATATTTATTTTACTTCAAGGGCTCAATTGCTACACTATGATAACTTGATAAATCCGGTAGGAATTTTTGGGCATCGAGAAACTCTCTTGACCTTCCCTCACACCAAGTGGTGGGACTGCAAGTGTTTGAACATAGGACGACAAACGAAAGTTACAATAATCAGCCACTAGTTAAGTCCAAAATTTAATTAAGGAACCTCTAGGCACACAAGCTCTTGCTCAATCATCAAATCATATCCAAGTGTACTAGCCTAGCCACTATTATCTAATACAAATCTAAGCCATCAAGCCACCTCCACACATAGGCTTGCAAGTCTTCTATTATTATGTTAATAAACAATCTTGTCATTATTTTAACAGTCCCCAAAAGACATACGAAGTTCAAACTTTATATGGTTAGCAAAGCTGTTCTACTTAGTAGAAATGTGTAATTATGAAGTTAAATGTGGCATCTGATAGTTGACTGGACAAACAATTAGGGACCTCAAATTGTGGGTCTGCAACTAATGTTATCTAATTGAGAGAAACTTATTTTCGTCTAGTTTATCCAAGCAGACGAAAAAGAAGAAACACAATTTATTTTTGTCCCCCCTTGCCATCTACCTATTCTTGATTTTAACCTGCTAAAGAGATTTACTTGCATGTTTTGTTATTTCAAGGTCCCTGGTATAAATATTCATCCTTGTGGTTTGTGTTTTGGTTTCTTACCTGGAGTCAATAACTATTCCCAGTTTAGAGTTGTTATGGGTAGCACTCCAAGAAATACTCACGTGTTCTGGAAATGAAAAAACCACAAGAGTGAATCAGTAAATTATCAGCAATTGAAAATGAATGTAAGCTTTTGAGAGATTAACTTACTTAATTAAATTGGCCTTCTTGACGTAAATTTCACTGGAGGAATACTTAACCGAATCATCTGCCCATTTCTCAGCATTCTTGCCCCTCTCAATCTGGTATTGGAAAAAAAATGAGTATGACCACCCTTCTAAGTGAATTATTATCTGAAAAGTTACCTCATTTTTCGCTTTGCTAGATAATTTCGGATCATTCAAGTAACGATAAATCTGTCTTCTGAGTTGTCGCACAGCTTCCTCATGGTTATTTTTATCACTGATCCTCTTTTGTATGGCATCGGAGTGCTTTTATAAAACAGGATCATATCAATTATCATTATCGAGAAGAATAATCTTGAAAATCAATGGTGGAGGGTAGGAGTCATGCGTGGAATGGAAGGAAAATAAGTACATACCATATTCAGTTCTTCCATTGCTTTGGTATACAACACAGCAGATATGTCTGCCCCACCCTCTGAAAGTAATTTGTTAATCTTCTGGATGAGACTGGCAACTTCGGTCTTCTCAAGTTCAGTACAAAAGTTCTTATACATAACGTAATACTGATGAGAAAGTAAGGGTTAGTTACTATTTACAAATTCTGCAGGTATCTAATGCCTTCATGAGTGCAAAAGTCACCTCTTCATCAAATGATAAAAAGTTTCTTTTCAGTTCGTTCCTCTTTTCTGTGGCTTGAGCACGAAGACTACGCTGGCATTCTTGAAGGATAAATTGACATGAACTGCAGAAAATAAACATGGTGAAAATCTGATGATCCCATATTCGAGATTGGGATGATCGTAAAAATGTTACAAGAAAGCCCACCTGTTCAGATAGTCGGCCTTCGTATTTATGTCTTTTTCGAGTGGGTTGTCAGATTTTGGTAACGAATTTTGGTGGTTCGTTTTCTCGGCTAGCCAATCCTCAGCCTTCTCACACTCAGAGTTAATCTAAAAGCCCAAATAACTAGATTAACTAGAAAATGTATAAAAAAATTCATATCAATTTCGTGTAAAAAAACAAAACTACACTACCTTATCCTTGCAAGCTTCATAATAAATTCCTTTAACTCTATTTTGGAAGATGCAGTAGAGGAGATTTCCTATTGCTTGAGCTCTAGCTACCTTTGCATTTCTTATTTCCTGAGCTAGCTCAAAATTATATCGATCTTCAATTTGATATAGAAGCTGTTATAATAAGGATGGAAGAAAGTAAGAAACAAATGAAAATGAAGAAATCAAATTTTTGGGCATCGAGAAACTCTCTTGACCTTCCCTCACACCAAGTGGTGGGACTGCAAGTGTTTGAACATAGGACGACAAACGAAAGTTACAATAATCAGCCACTAGTTAAGTCCAAAATTTAATTAAGGAACCTCTGGGCACACAAGCTCTTGCTCAATCATCAAATCATATCCAAGTGTACTAGCCTAGCCACTATTATCTAATACAAATCTAAGCCATCAAGCCACCTCCACACATAGGCTTCAGTTCCTCCTCAAGACAAAACACAGTTGATCCCAGAAACAAGGCTTGCAAGTCTTCTATTATTATGTTAATAGACAATCTTGTCATTATTTTAGCAGTCCCCAAAAGACATACGAACTTCAAACTTTATATGGTTAGCAAAGCTGTTCTACTTAGTAGAAATGTGTAATTATGAAGTTAAATGTGGCATCCGATAGTTGACTGGACAAACAATTAGGGACCTCAAATTGTGGGTCTGCAACTAATGTTATCTAATTGAAGAGAAACTTATTTTCGTCTAGTTTATCCAAGCAGACGAAAAAGAAGAAACACAATTTATTTTTGTCCCCCCTTGCCATCTACCTATTCTTGATTTTAACCTGCTAAAGAGATTTACTTGCATGTTTTGTTATTTCAAGGTCCCTGGTATAAATATTCATCCTTGTGGTTTGTGTTTTAGTTTCTTACCTGGAGTCAATAACTATTCCCAGTTTAGAGTTGTTATGGGTAGCACTCCAAGAAATACTCACGTGTTCTGGAAATGAAAAAACCACAAGAGTGAATCAGTAAATTATCAGCAATTGAAAATGAATGTAAGCTTTTGAGAGATTAACTTACTTAATTAAATTGGCCTTCTTGACGTAAATTTCACTGGAGGAATACTTAACCGAATCATCTGCCCATTTCTCAGCATTCTTGCCCCTCTCAATCTGGTATTGGAAAAAAAATGAGTATGACCACACTTCTAAGTGAATTATTATCTGAAAAGTTACCTCATTTTTCGCTTTGCTAGATAATTTCGGATCATTCAAGTAACGATAAATCTGTCTTCTGAGTTGTCGCACAGCTTCCTCATGGTTATTTTTATCACTGATCCTCTTTGGTATGGCATCGGAGTGCTTTTATAAAACAGGATCATATCAATTATCATTATCGAGAAGAATAATCTTGAAAATCAATGGTGGAGGGTAGAAGCGAATTTGACAAATGGATAGAAGTCGAGTAGGATACGCACGGACCTGAGTGGCACAGTGGCCAACGTCGACGAAGACAACGTTCCCCTTGTAATTTTGGTTGTAAATTCCATAGCCAAGGGCAATAGCTGTCCCCTCGTGCATCAGCTTCAAAGGCTTCAAGCCGGCAATCTCCGCCACATCGAGATAAGCGAACCTCTCTCGGTCGGAAAAGTATGACGGGATTCCGATCACACAATTCGTTACCGGAACTCCGAGATTCTTTTCAGCTCCCTTCTTCAGGTACGACATCAGCATCGCAAGAATCTGGACTACCGTGAACTTCCGAGTGCTGCCACAGTGACCCACTTCGTTCATAATTCCGCCATCATCAGCCTTGGAGGTTGTAAAAGGGAGTTCGTCAAGTTCTGAACGAATTGCGCCATATTCCTTTCCAACAAGGCGTTTGATTTGGGAAAGAGTGGAGGAGGGATTGTAGGTGGAAAGTGAAGCAGCATAGGAGCCGAAATGCCTCTTCTTCTCAGCGAAAGAGATCAACGAAGGGGTCTCGTAATTGGCCTCGTCCTCCTGGAGGTTTTGGATCGTCCGCGGCTTGGTGACTGCGGTGGCGCAACTGTTGTTGCCGATATCAAATCCGATCAAACTCATTTTCTTGGGTTAATTTGCAATGAATACCGGGGAGAGCGAAGAATGAGTTTAGAGGCAGTAGTGTAGTATAGCATTTGAGATTTGGATGCAGGCGAAGACTTGGAGGGACTCAGGGAAGAGAAGTTTGGAGGTTATTTGTGGATATTTGCGAATAACACAAGTGGCAACCGTATTATATAGGAAAATAATAAATACACGCGATGCGTCCAGAACGTCTGGTCAGCAAAAGTCTATTGTATTTTATTTTCGGAAATTAATTTAATAATATATTTATTTATTTTATGTCACGTTCAACCTTTATTTTTCCAATGTAAAAATATTTACTTCTTAATACAACATTTTGTTTTTCCCAGCAACATTCAAATATAATGATAAAAAAATACAAACTCATAACTTAAAAAGTGCACACACATAAGTTGAAAAAGACAAACTTATAGTTTAAAAAGGATAAACTCATAAGTTAAAAAGGACAAACCCACTTATTAAAAAACACAAACACATGAGCTCTTGATTTTATCTTTGAATCGGAAGTTTGCATGACAGAAACAAATGTTGCATGGGAAAATCAAAAGTTATATTGAGAAAGTAAGACACAATTGACTTTTGTTGTCTGGACTGCTAAATGGAATGACACATCAGGTGTGTCCGAGACGCCACATCTGTGTACAAGGACTCTATTATATACATGAAGACGTGTTAGACTAATTTCACGAGTATCATATACATGGATCTTCTACCACTCATTTCAAAAAACATAACTACCACATGGTCATCTCTATTCATGTGTTAGAGAATGGACGATGGATAGTACGTGCTTGTCTGCACGTGCGCATGTGCGTGAAATCTTCAGTGAGCATGTGATTTAATTTAGTTATTTTAAACTCCTATCATATCTATTATTTAACTAAAATTGTAAGGTACATAGATTAAGTTTGCGGTGGTTATGTTAATAAAATAATTTAATGATAGATATATATTAACTGTAAAATAATCGTAATTAAATCTAATTGTAAGATTCTACTAGATTTAAACAAATAAGATGGATCATAGACTCACTTAGATGTTGACCCTGTAAACATGTGTATGTGTGACAAGCCAAAACATACAATATAATATAATATATATAAGGGTTTGGAGAAGTTTGGAGGGAATTTGTGTTCCCTTAGTGTATGAATTGTTATATTTAGTTTTTTATTTTACGTAATCATTTAACTAGGTATTTAATTTAAAATCAATCGGTAATAAGTAAGAACAATCTTTTAATTTATAACTTAGTAATCTTCAAGTTAATCGTTACAAGACTGTTCTCTAACAAGAACAATTCTCGTTTTATAGGAGAAATGTCATGTTACATGGAAATTGAAATTTTATAATAAAAAAACAAATGAGGTTTTTTAAACTATGCTTATTGATTAATTTGAGTTTGTGAAGGACTAGATTTCATTATCTTAGCTTAATTATGAATCATATTTAATTAATTTGTCTCACTGTCAAGCACGATCAAGCATTTATTCGAGATTCCAGCAAACACAGTTTACTTTGTGCATTATATAAAACAACACACCTAAAGACTTTGAATGTTTGAAGTTGAGCATTAGATTGACGATTTTTTTAATATTATCGACATTGGTATCTTCCAATGACTTTAGTGAGATGTAAGAAAATCTTTGATATTAGTTTTAATTATTAACATACATCTCATTATCGTTTTCGAAGGATCTTATGGTTAGTAATCAAATTTTTATAAAATGTCTTTTTCTTTCTTTAACTTATTAGTTAAATTTAGCTTTATAAATGATTTGATTACAACTTTTTAAACTCAATTATCAACCTGAATTAAATATTTGTCAAACATGATTAATGGTTTATACGAGTTTCTAGCATATCAATGCAGAAAAATCAGTATGCCACATTGTCCTTACCACGCCAGTTAATTACAAACCGACGTGGAAGACTCCTACCACGCCAATTTTAATAAAACCGACGTTGAAGGAATTTTCTAAATATATTTTTTAATAGATTTAGAAAAAGAATTCAAAACCAACCACGTCGGTGTTTTAGTTGACCGACGTTGAAGGAGTGTTTTTAATATATGTATTTTTAAAACAGACCATTCCATTTCAAAATAGAAATCTTCTCTCTCAAATCCTAAACCCTAAATCCATGGGGGGAAAATCTCCATTGTCGTCTGCTTGCGGCCGCCGAAGATCGGTCCTAGAAGATCGAGGACAACTGTATCACCCTCCACCGCCCCCTCGGAACCCCACCTCTGGCGTCTCAACCGGAGTAGGCGGCGAGCTCGGCGAGGCGACGGTGGCAGACGAGGATGGCGTTGAACTCGAGGAGGGAGTAGCCCTGCCCGGGGCGGATGGCAGGGTGGTCTCCACGTCGAAGAAGGTGATCGAGTAGGAATCCATTTGGTTTGGTTTGGTTTTGAAGGCGGTGGAATGGAATCGAATCGCGTGTTGGTTGTGGCCAAGTTTTGGATTTAATTATGTCTCTTTCTTCCTTCACATGTTTTTTCCACTGCTGCTGTAACATCGCGGAACAGCGAAAAATTTAAAAATTTAAACTATCAAGAGATTATCAGAATAAACTTAACATCGGGAATGTCACTCAATAAATCAACCGTCGGTGCACCAATAATACAACAGAGTTTGTCAAAACACGTGATTACAATAATACAATGAAAAGACAAAGAAAGTAATCACGACGACCTCGAAGAGTCCGATGAGGATCCTGGCCCCAAGATGTATGCGCCCGCGGTCACCACCCGACAGAACCTACTGCGGTCCTGAAACATGAATCAAACAACGATGCCTGAGTTTCCCATTGGGAAATCCCGTATGCCAAGCTCACCTATATGCATGCAATAGTACGGTAAATGAACCTATCATACTAGTAGCATGTCATGTCACATCTGTAATGCATCAAATCCCTCAACAGGGTAAACGGGACCTCGGTCCAACAACCACGACCCTCAACAAGGTCCACAAGGACATCGGTCCAGCAACAACAACAACGGGTCTCCCTCGGAAACCTACCCGTAGGCACATACGGTCTTACGGACAATACGCGACGCGTCCCCCCACACGCGACTACACGAGCCTAAGGAATCGGTGAGGAGCGTCCACACTTCCGTGCAGAGAACCACGTGGTCTACACCACCTTCGACAGAGCCGTAGCCCGGTCGGTCAACATCCCAGGATAGGTGCCCAATCGGGGATCATCGCTGGCACAACATCAGCGGCATCGCTGGCACAACATCGGCGGCACAACATACGTCCGGCACAACATCGGACGGCACAACCACAAACCGGAGCATCGTCGGCACCATCATCGCCGGCAACAACCTCGGCGGCATTGCCGGCACAACCTCGGCGGCACAACATAGGTCCGGCACAACATCGGACGGGTCCAGACCGTAGTCTGCAGGGTCATCATGCTCCACGAGCCATGCGTCACGCGCATTGGGATCCGTGATCCCTCAGGTCCGTTACTCATACAATGAGTCCAATCAATCCATCAAATAGTCACGATCCATACATGGAGGTGACGTGTCCCGGACACCCACACTCTTCCACACGGCGGTCCCTCGGCGGCACGCGTAACACGCCCACCGTCACCTCCCGGCTCACGCACAAGGCGAGGACACGGGTTTCCGTGGACAGAGTTGACATCAAAAAGGAACCAGGAATTCTGTCCTGTGCAAAACGGTCGACCGAAAAAGACCACTCGGTCGACCGTTTTCCTCAAGGAAATCGGTCGTCCGGAAGTGACATCCGGTCGACCGCTTCCACAAGGGAAAACGGTCGACCGAAAGTGGCAGCTCGGTCGACCGCTTCCACAAGGGAATCGGTCGACCGAAGCGTCTGCAACGGTCGAACTATTTGCGCAACACAAACATCCTAACGGTCTACCGAAGGTCTAAAACCGGTCGACCGAACGAGGTCAAAATCCGGAGTCTGGTCAACATCAAAATCGAATCTATCGGTCGACCGACTCAGGGGTCTCGGTCGACCAAAAACTAACACGGTCATCCTATTATTTCTACGTCAAAATGGTCGACCGCTAACACATGCATACTACCGGTACACTTAAGTTCCGGTCGACCGAACAAAGGGAACCAGTCGACCGAAACATAACAGACAGTCAAAAATGCACTACTTCGGTCGACCGCCCGAAGGGCCCGGTCGACCGTTGGTCGTATTCAACCTCACGCCAGCCGAGGTTTTTCGCCGCTCTCGACGCCGGGGAAGTCTCCGACCACCCCAACCGACCAACAACATCCCACTAATGTGGGGAAGCAACAAAATCAAACTAGAAGCCGGCATACCTCAAAGAGGACGACGAATTGTCGGAGCACCGCTCGTGCCTCCGTCACCTCCTCACACGCGACCTCCCCTAGCCTCCTCGACTCCACGCTCGACTCCACGCGCCGGAGTCTACTCCACAGCCTGACGCCGGAGAGAAGAAGAAGAAGAAGGAATGAGTGAGTGAGAGAGATGGGATGAAGGAGTGAAGAAAACAAAGATATAGCTTCTCCTCAACCCAACGCATGAACAGTGACCGCCCCCTACACCCATCACCGTCACTGTTCACCGCCCATTTCCCATGCAAAGCACTCCTCTAAACATCATTAGTACTCTAACCCTAGGTTAGGGATATAACAGTGGTTGTGGCCAAGTTTTCAGTGATCAGAACTTAACTTCTTAAACATGTACTTCATTAATTTATTGATTTCAATATAATGATTCTGTGCTTGCAAGTTCGTTATTCATGTCACCTTATACTATTTATTGTTGCTCTAGATTTGGCCATGTCAACTATGAAGATCAACATTTCAATGTTGGCCTACCTGTATTTACCACCCATGGCAATCATGATAATCCAGCCGGAGTGGTACCAAAACTTTTCCTTCTAAAATATTTAATTTCTTACATTTAGTGGCATCTCTGATTGAAATTTGAATCATTTGTTTCTACTAGTTTTCAATTCTTATACTAAACCAACAGGAACCTTTAATATAGCAGATCCGTATTGATAAATACATATATGTAATCATCTAAGATTTAGATTATTCTACCGTGTAGTAGTTCCCATGCAAAATGATGTTGTCGTTAAGCAATAACCACAAGCTTTTAAGCTGTATGATTTTAGTCATTCTTTCATATGTTAATTTAAAGCTTACTAACTATGCTGCAATGGCAGGATAATCTGTCAGTTATTGATATTCTTTCCTCATGTAATCTTGTAAACTATTTCAGAAAGATGGCTCTTGGTGGATCTTGTGCTGGTCAGATCAAACTTGACCCAATACTTAATAGAAAGGTATATCAATTTATTTGTCGACTGTCTTTGATGTTTAAACTAAGCACTTCTTTATTCAGTTCCGTAAATTCTGACTCAAGGTGTATCTTGGCAATATTAGTGATGAGCGCCTCAACAGAATGTTTGAGGTTTCTTTTCTTTTCTTTTCGATGATTGAGAGGACAATTGTTTTAATTGTTTTTTGATCTGCTTGGTATAAATTGATCACTACTTCGGTATAAATTGAATCAATTTTTTTTCCTTCCGGTTTTTATACCCTACCACCATAAAATCGACGTCGTAGGAGGTCTACAACGGGTACAAAACCGAAAAATAATAAATAAATACCTTATTACGACGGTTCGAAGGAAAACTGACGTGGTATACTCCCTACAACGTCAGTTTCAAGGGAAACTGGTGTAGTAGGGTATAAAAACCGAAATATAAAAAAAATAAAAAAATTGATTAAGGGTCTACCATGACGGTTTCCTTAGAATCTGATGTTGTAGACACTCACTACCACGTCGGATTTTATATCGACGTGAAAGAGTATCCTTGTATAACGTCTCTCACCTACCACATCCGCCAACCAAGGAGGTCAACCCGGCGTCAAACCCCTTAATATCTGAAGTTATAACATTTTTCCAACATTGTAGAGTGTACTTTATGTCATATTTACCGTACAACTAAAGATATAAAGTTGAATAACATTACAAGACTGACTTCATTTTCTTTAAATGATGGTTTAGTCAATTAAAAAAAATAGCATCTATTTTATTTTTTATATAATTTTCATCAATATATACGAAGGGATTTTCAAACGATGTCAACGTCATTTGAGGCCCTATGAAGTTTCTTGATAAGATGTGTTGGATCTCAAAATGGTCTACATTTGTTGTGTTAAATTAGGAATATCGTCATGGTATAAACTCCATTATATATGGAACATAAAGTGTTAAAATTTGATACTTAATTTGTGCATTTTCGAAGATAACATTTTTCCATTGTCGTAATTAATATTTTAGGCATAATTTGTGCAGTTTTTGAAGACAACAACGTTATTGTATTATTAGAAGAAAAACATTTCTTTCCTATAAGAGATTTTCTTTATGCCATAGAAAACTTGTGGGAGAGAAAAAAGAGTGACTAGAGAGAGGTGAGAAAGAGTAGATAGGTAAAAAGTAAATTACTAAGTTATTTAGGTGATTTTTTTGTAAAATTACAACACATATAATGTTAATTAATGAATTCTAGATTTATTTAAGGGCAATTCTACAAAATTTCCATTAAATATTAGTATAAATAATAGTCGTCAGGGAAAAGTTAACGGAATGACATATGGTAAAAAATAATGATATTTTGTGGCATCAAGTCAATTCCTAACTTTCAAATGACATAAAGCTAATTTCATAAGTTTTCTTTGACATTCTGTTAAGTCCTTAACCTTGCTTAGGACTAATCCCTTGATTAGGGGAGGTGTTTTGCATGGGAAATGGGAGGGAGAATAGTGTTGGTGATGGGTGTAGGAGGTGGTTATTGTTGGGGTGTGGTTGTAGGATTTCATGTTTAATTATACATATATATTTTCGAAATTTTTATGTATAATAAGGATCAATTACAATTTTCTTTGATTTATTTCATGCATGCATCGGTTTGTTTTAACATCTAGTTTCAAAACTCTATTAAAACGAACAAGGGCTCCGAAATTCATACCTAGAAGTTCTCAAAAACTTCTTGAAGATTCGGGGATGTTGGGGATGCTTCTCGCCGCGCCGGATGCCTCCAAGTATTCACCAAACTCTAAACAAGATCGGAGAGAGGGAAGCTAGTCTCTCGATCTCCGATAGGGTTTAGAATCTAATTACTAACCCCTCTTTAATTCCTTTGAGAAGATGATCTCTTAAGAACTACACCAAACTTAAGAATTAAGGAATTTTCGTGGAGAATTATGGGGAGAGAATTTTTGCATGAGAAAACAATGAATGAATTAATTAGGTAATGAGATGAACTTGTATTTATAAGTTCTCTCCAAATTATCTATTCATGTGCAACCCCTTGCCCATGATCTCATGCAAAATTCCATCTAACCATCCATTATTTATTAATAAATAATATTAGCCACGAATTAAATCAATTATGGACCAATTCCATGCATGATCTAATTAATTCTTAAATTAATTCTGCATAAAACCGTCTGACCGGTCGACCTTTTGCGAGGTCCGGTCGACCGTTTCGACCGAGTTTTGGTCGACCGATCCATATTCTCGGTCGACCGTTCGTAACAAAAAAAATCATCGCAATGTTCGGTCGACCGACCGAGAATACTCGGTCGACCGAAAACGAACAGACGAAATTCTCGTTACGCTCGATACACATCCGGTCGAACGTGCAACATTGCGGTCGACCGCGCAACATTTGGTCGACCGTTTATGGTCTAGCGGTCGACCATTTTTGCACAGTGCATGCAGACTTGTCAAATTTTGGTTTAACCCCTACAAAATTTGACATTTCGGAATTAGTAGTAAATTCACAACTTATGTAACATATTATCCTATGTAATGATCAATCATTACACCCCATAATATTTACATCACATATGAATTTAATTTAGATTCTAATTATGTTATAAATCACAACATAATTTTGATTTTGCTTGTTCACCCCATGTGTCATATTTTCTACATGAAACCCGACACATCTTATGAACTCAAAATCCCCATTTCTTGTTTCCCAGTTTTGTGGTGTGACCTATGGGAGGATCTAAACTAAGTTGGCAGTGATATTAAGAGCTTAATATCACAAGTTATAAGCGGTATCTAGCTACACATTATAGCTCCCAATTAGTTAGATGTCTAAATTCCACTCGAACCAAAACCCGATCCATTTAGTGATGGAGTGCATCACTTGTGTCCGTCCCTCGCCTCATGATATTAAGAATACGCACAAAGTAGTATTGTGTCATCTTTGTATTAGTATTCAATTTTTGATCTCTTTAAGCTAGTTATAAATATGTGACTTAACTCAAATTACATTGTGCACATTTTAACTTTGCTTTATCAAGGGGCCCACTAATATCATCACTCAATTAAGAGGGGCAATGATAGTCTTTTGACTAACTATCTTCTCCAACAAAAGTTGTACTTAACCAACCAATACCTTTACACTACACTGATCGATAGTTCAAGACACTGATCTAATTAAGTATTCCTTAAGTGATTAGATATAAGTCTCATATCAAAGGACCAAAGACACAGTAAAATATTAATGCCACAGAAACACATTTCTATAATATTTTACTTATTAGGTCTATTCAGTATACAAAAGTAATATTTTCCTCTTTTGCATACCCGTGTTGTCACTCACTTGTAGAGCTACAATGATCTATGACCAACACGACAATCTTAACTCGGTAATTAACGTTCCATGTTAATTACCATGATTGTGAATATCTTTTGTTTTATGTAAACCAATATCTTTTAGAGCTCTACGGTTAAGGACCAAGACCCTCTTCCTTAACACTTCTAAAAGACGAATAACATAAACAATGAACAAAATGATTTCTTATTCAATTCATAATAATTGACATTTAAAAGTAAAACTTTTAGAACACATTCCCTTCAGTGGTTTGAGGAGAAAAACCATCATTTTCTCTCTTCTTCTACACTCAACCTCTCTCTGACCATTTCACTCACTTTTCTTCTCCCTTCTCCGGCTTTCCAGAGGTGGTGGAGACAACTCCGGCATGTGGAGGCGAGCTCGGGGTCACGGAGGTGCAAGCGTGAGGCGTGGGTGCGAAGGATGCTGTCGAGCATCGACGTCGAGCGAACTCTGGTGTGCTATGTCTTCTCGTCGAGGTATGCCGGCTTCTAGTATGTTTTTGTTGTTCCCCACGTTGGTGGGAAATTTGGGTCGGTCGTGGGAGGTCAGAGACCTCGCTGGCGACGAGAAACGGTGTAAAATCCTTGGCTGGCGCAAGGTTGCTGTCGACCAACAGTCGGCCGGTGCCTTCGGGCGGTCGACCGGTTTTACCTTTTTGCCCGACTTTAACCAACACCGGTCGAGCGATGCCATTGTGGTGGTCGACCGGTTGCTTATGTGCTGCTGAGTTGGAGGCTTGCTGTTGGATTTCGGTCGATCGTTCCTTGTTTTTGGGTCGCCGGAACTTAAGTGTACTTGATAATATTGCATGTTGTTCGACCGTTTTCGATATATCGTTCGACCGTTATATGACGTAGACTATTAGGATAACCCTGGTAGTTTTCAGTCGACCCGGACCCCTGAGTTGTTCGACCGAATAGTCTTGTTGATTTTGAACAACTCCGGATTTTGACCTCGTGTTCGGTCGACCGGTTTTAGACTTTTTTTCGACCGTTTGGAGTTATGTAACGCGCAGAATAGTTCGACCGTTGTAGACTTTCGGTCGACTGAGCCTATTAGGGACAGTCGAACGTTTGTGTGCAGAACTGAATTCCTGGTCCTTGTGTTGTGTCAAGTCTATCCACGGAAACCCGTGTCCTCGCTTAGAGCGTGAGCTGGGAGGTGACGGTGGGTACGTGCTCGTACCACCCAGGGACCGTCGTGTGGAAGAGTGTGGACGCTTGGGTCACGCCACCTCCATATTGGACGTGGTGGGACGTGTTGTTGCCTTACTCTCTGATGAGTAGCAGACCTGAGGGATCACGGATCCCAATGCGTGTGACGCATGGCTCTTGGAGCATGATGACCTTGCAGACTACGGTTTGGACCCGTCCGATGTTGTGTCGGACATATGATGTACCACCGAGGTTGTTGCCGGCGATGATGGTGCCGACGATGTTCCGGCTTGTGGTTGTGTCGTCCGATGTTGTGTCGGACGTATGTTGTACCACCGATGTTGTGTCGGCGATGCCGCTGATGTTGTGCCAGCGTTGATCCCCGATTGGGCACCTATCCTGGGATGTTGACTGACCGGGCTACGGCTCCGTCGAAGGTGGTGTAGACCATGTGGTTCGTTGCGCGGAAGTGCGGACGCTCCTCGCCGATCCCTTAGGCTCATGTAGTCGCGTGTGGGGGGACGCGTCGTGTGTTGTCCGTAAGACCGTATGTGCCTACGATAGGTTTCCGAGGGAGACCCGTTGTTGTTGCTGGATGGATGTCCTTGTGGACCCTGTTGATGGTCTTTGTTGTTGGACTGAGGTCCCGTTTACCCTTGGAGGGATTTGATGCATTGCATATATGATATGACATGTCACTAGTATGATAGGTTCATTTACCGTACTATTGCATGCTTGTAGGTGAGCTTGACATACGGGGTTTCCTAATGGGAAACTCAGACATCGTTGTTTGATTCATGTTTCAGGACCGCAGTAGGTTCTGTCGGGTGGTGACAGCGGACACACACATTTTGGGGTCAGGATCCTCATCGGACTCTTCGAGGTCGTCGTGATTGTTTCACCTGTCTTTTCATTGTATTGTTGTAATCACGTCTTTTGACAAACTTTGTTGTATTATTGGTGCACCGACTGTTGATTTATATGAGTAACATTCCCGTTGATGATTTTATCTGAGTAATCTCTTGATTGTTTAAATTTTTAAATTTCCAGGTTTCGGGATGTTACTTGGTATCAGAGTGGTCGATCCCTATGTGTGGCTTCCAAAGAAATCACCCCAGTGTAGTAGTGTAGGTTGCACTTTACATTTAGTATGCATTCATGGCTGATCTTGAGTTGTTTCTTGTGCCAGATGCCTCCGAGACGTTTGAGGAACGCCACGAATAAGCATAGTGCCAGTGATGCAACTGAGGGCATTACCTGGGATAGGTTGAGCGAGTTCCTTGAGCGTCAGGCAGCGAGGGCAGAGCAGACAGGGACAGGTGCGGAGCATGATCGCTTCATGAGACAGCACCCGCCTAGTTTCGACGGCAGGATGACCCTGAGGCAGTAGAGGACTGAGTCTTTAAGATCTAGAGGATTTTCCAGGTGATCGGTTGTGCACCGGAGCGGATGGTGAGCCTGGCCACCTATGTGCTGGATGGAGAGATGACAAACTGGTGGAGGACCACATCTGCTGTGGTGTTTGCTGACCGAGTTGACGTGAGCTGGGAGGAATTCCTTGAGGAGTTCAACCAGCAGTTCTTCCCGCAGCACGTCAGAGACAGGAAGAAGAAGGAGTTCTTGGCCCTCGAGCAGAAGGAGATGTTCTTGGCTAGTTACATCAGCAGGTTTAACGCCCTTAAGTGTTATTGTTCTGACACTTACATGACGCCCGAGCAGCGTGCACGGAAGTTCATCAAGGGCCTGAGGAAGCAGCTCAGATCGCAGGTGATTACTGGCATACCACAGACCCTAGCGGATGCAATGAAGTATGCGGCTATCATCGATCAGGACTACCAGGAGAATTACCAGGAGGCGAAGGACTCCAATACCGTCTGGGCTGAGGAGGCAAAAGACTCCAACACCGTCGTGGAAGGTACCCTTGTCATTTCAGGTTTGGTTGCTCGTGTTTTATTTGATTGCGGTGCCACACACTCCTTCATTTCGGAGAATTTTGTTGGCGAGTTGGATCGGACCCCTGAGCTACTAGCTGATTTGTTGGAAGTCAGTACGCCCATGGGTGAGGTGGGCACTGTGGGGAGCTTCCTCCCCTGCACCACAGTTGTTTCGGGAGACCATGATTTTCCGGCAGATCTGGTCTTGCTACCGATGGAGGACTTCAACGTCATTCTGGGGATGGACTGACTATCACAGTACGATGTGCGAGTCTTTTGTCGTGAGAAGAAGATCCTTATTCCGAGGAAGGACGTGCCTGATGTGTTGATCAGAGAGACGAGGAGTAGAGGGGGTCGTCTGATTGTGTCGGTGGTTAAGGCACAGTGGTTGTTGCGTCAGGGTTGTAGAGTGTTTGTGGCGACCTTAGTTGTTCCTGATCCTGAGGCGAGGAGGCTGGAGGATATAGAGGTTGTACGAGAGTTCCCTGAGGTGTTTCCTGCAGAGATTCCTCGTTTGCCGCCGCACCGAGAGATCAAGTTCGGCATTGAGTTGGTGGCTGGCGTGACACCCCAGTCGAAGAAGAAGTTGCAGGAGTTGATGGACTCCAGGTTTATCCGACCGAGTGTCTCGTCGTGGGGAGCATTTGTGTTGTTCATGAAGAAGAATGATGAGTCGTTGCAGATGTCCATCGACTACAGGATGTTGAATAAGGTTACCATCAGGAACCGGTACCCTTTGCCCATGATTGATGATCTGCTTGATCAGTTGCAGACGGCGAGAGTGTTCTCGAAGATTGATCTGCGTTCGGGTTATCACCAGTTGCGGATCAGAGAGGTTGATGTTCAGAAGACAGCCTTCAGGACATGGTACGGGCACTACGAGTTCTTGGTGATGTCGTTTGGACTAACGAATGCACTTACAGCATTCATGGACCTGATGAATAGGACCTTTCAGCCGTACCTCGACAGATTTGTTGTCGTGTTTGTGGACGACATCTTGGTGTACTTGCCTGACAGGGAGCAGCATCGGGAGCACCTGATGATTGTGCTTGGCATCTTGAGAGATCAGGAGATGTATGCCAAGTACACGAAGTGCGAGTTTTGGTTGATTCAGGTGGCATTTCTGGGGCACATTTTGTCAGCAGATGTGATTTCAGTGGATCCGACGAAGGTTGAGGTTGTGACTCAGTGGAGAGCCCCGACGAGCGTGACTGAAATCAGGAGCTTCGTGGGACTAGCTGGGTATTACAGACATTTCATTCAGGACTTTTCCAGACTTGCTTCACCGCTGACGGCGTTGACAGAGAGAGGGCGTCAAGTTCGTTTGGTCCAACAAGTGCGAGGACAGTTTTCAAGAGCTGAAGAGGCGACTGACGACAGCGCTGATTCTGACGCTACCGAGTGGCAGCAGAGGCTACTGATTTACAGTGATGCGTCAGGGGTTTGCTTGGGCTGTGTTCTGATGCAGCACGGGAAGGTGGTGGCGTACGCTTCGAGGCAGCTGAAAGTGCACGAGAAGAACTGCCCTACTCATGATCTGGAGTTAGCAGCGGTGGTTCACGCGTTGAAGACCTGGCGGCATTATCTTTATGGCGAGCAGTTCAAGGTCTTCACGGATCATCAGAGTCTGAAGTATCTATTCTCGTAGAAGGAACTGAATATGAGGCAGCACAGATGGCTCGAGTTCATTAAGGACTATGACTTCACCATCTCTTATCATCCGGGGAAGGCGAATTCGGTTGCGGATGCACTGAGCAGGAACGTTGAGGTGTCAGTTGCGAGCTTGTTCATTCAGGAGTAGAGGCTACTCGAGACGTTGTCAGAGTGGAGGCCGTTCACAGAGGGCCCTGAGGGGGCAGTGATTGTTGGGCTGCGGGTCGACCTGTTGGACGTGTTGTCCAATCGAAATTAATGATTTATAATCAATCGGTCGAACGATTGACTATTTTGGTCGACCATTTGCGTACGGTTTTGCTTGAATTAATAAGAAAATTTCTTTGATCATGGGTGGAATTGTTCCAATTCGGTTAGAGGAGATTAATGGATGATTACGTGTCAAAATATGATTGGATTAGAGAAGCTATTAACAAAGAATCATGTGCAAGTGGGTTGTACAAGAATATGTTTTGAGGAAGTCCTATAAATAGGACTCTCATCTCCTCATTGTTAATATATATGAATGCAAAAATTCTCATTTCCATATTTCTCCCCCAAATCCATCCAAAAATTCCCTTGTTAGTTGAGTGTTTGAGAGATTAAATTTTCAGGAGCATCAAATGGGTAATTATCTAGATTCTAGCCTTGAATTAAAGATTAATAGACTGACTCATTTTCTCTAAATCTTGTTTAGAGTTTGGTGAATACTTGAAAGAATTCCGAGGCGATTCAAGTGCAACGCGACTCTGGATCTTTGAAAAGGTTTTAGATAACCTTTTGGGTATGATTTTATTTTATTCAATTTAATATTTATGTTTGATACATATATTAAAATGTATAATCTATGTTTTGTACATGAAAATTATGGAAAATATGAAAACCAATCATAAATGATTGTTAATTTTTTTTAAATTATACACAAGTATATCATATATGTCATGTTATACTTTTGCATTTCATATGCCATGCTATACAATAGTTTTCACTTGCATATAAGTAGACTCGGTATACAGGGTTTACTTATGGAAACTCAAACATTATTTTTACATTTGCATTTCAGGACCTCAGTAGGTACTAGGTGGGTGGAGATCGAGGACGAGCGAGCACCAGGATCAGATTCTCAATCGACTTTTGTTAGATTGTTATGATTACTTGTATCTATGCCTTTTTTGTACTCTGTTGTAATCATATATTTTGGCAACTCATGTATTATAGTGGTACACCCTTTTGATGTGTAGTTGAGTAGCATCCTCGTATGATTTGATGTTGATTCTCTTTGAATATTGTTTTAAATTTTCCACTACTGTGGGGACGTTACAGATTGGTATCAGAACAATCGGTTCAAGTGTACTCGTCCAAAGAAATCACGCTTAGAAGCAGTATAGATAGATTTTGTTGCATTTTGCATTTGATCATGCATGCATAGCTGGATCGAACATGTTTTGGACAAAAATCACTTTGTTAAAAGTGATTTATCATAATTTAATTTTTTTATACAATTCATACAACCAAGCACTTATTATCCAAAAGTGGAAAGTCACGAAGCTCAAAAAAATTACAAATTCAATACGTGTAGTTAATTGGGTACAATGCGACTCTGGTTTGGATTTAAGGCCCGGAATGGATCAAAATCCGAGTCTATAAAAAATTCTGGACCACGAATCGACCAGAATGGGGTTTCGATTTAGTGATGTTTAGTTGTTTACAACTCATAATATATAGTAGATTATGCACGTCCCCAGTGATGATGATTAATGGTGTTGCCGTGATGGTCTGACGTGAAAACTTCATTTGAATCTTTCAAATGTTGTTTATTTTTCTAAATAAATTATTATTTCAGGAGGATACTGGATGTGTTATATCCCTAACCTTGTTTAGGTTTTAATTGTGTTTAGGGAGGCTTAATGATGGCTTTGCATGGGAAGTTGAGGAGGAATAGGCGTGCACTGTAGATGGGTGATGGTGGAGTGACGTGAACAGTAGGCTGGGTTGTAGGGGTGAGGTGAGGTGATGGTTGGTTGATGGGTTTTAAGAGGAAAACCAACGTTTCCTTCTCATCTTCCTTTTCTTCTTCTTCTTCAAACCCTTCTTCCTCTCCTGTGGTGCTCAAGTTCCGGTGGTGAAGGTGCGCGAGGCGAGCGTGCTGGGCGTTGGTGAAGGTGCGAGGAGGTGCGTGGTGCGGACCGGAGTTGGTTGCGGAGCTCCGGCGTTCATCGTCGTTCTCGCGAGAAAGGTATGCCAAGTTCTTGCATTAGAGGCCTTAGTTGCTCACCCACGTTGGGGTGAGGTTGGGGTCGGTCGCGCGAGGTCGGAGGCCTCGCTGGCGACGAGTTTCGACGTCAAAACCTCGGCTGGCGCGAGGTTGAATACGTCTGTCGGTCGACCGGGTCCCTTGGACGGTCGACCGATCGTAGTGTATTTTCACTGTCTGTCGTGTTTCGGTCGACCGCGTCCCTCGTTCGGTCGACTGGAACTTGAGTGTACCGGTACGATACGTAAGCTTCGGTCGACCGTTTGATGACATAGAGAATAATAGGTTGACCCTGTAAGTTTTCGGTCGACCGAGACCCCTGAGTCGGTCGACCGATAGATTTGATTTGAGCGTTGACCAGACTCCGGATTTTGACCTCGTTCGGTCGACCGGTTTTAGACCTTCGGTAGACCGTTGGGATTTATGTGTTGCGCAAATAGTTCGACCGTGACAGACGCTTCGGTCGACCGATTCCCTTGTGGAAGCGGTCAACCGTTTGTCACTTCGGTTGACCGAATTCCCTTGAGGAAAACGGTCGACCGTGTCTCTTTCGGTCGACCGTTTTGCACAGGACAAGATTCCTGGTTCCACTTAGGATGCCAACTCTGTCCACGGAAACCCGTGTCCTCGCCTTGTGCGTGAGCCGGGAGGTGACGGTGGGCGCGTTATGCGTGCCTGCCCAGGGACCGCCGTGTGGAAGAGTGTGGGTGTCCGGAACGCGTCACTTCCATGTATGGATCGTGACTATATCTGGTGGATCGTTTGACTTGCGTTAGAGTAGCGGCCTGAGGGATTGCGGATCCCATTGCTTCAGCAACACGCAACTGCCGACGGGTGCAGTGACTACCGGCCGATGGCTACGGAGGCACAGAGACTACCGGCCAGGTTTGGCGACGGAGGTCCAGAGAGGTACCGGCCTATTGACGGCGACGGAGGTCGCGACCCTGCTCGTTGGAGCCGGAGTTGGTGTTGCACGTGGAGCTCGTTGACCCTGCGGACTTCGGTTCGGATCTGTCGATTGTCTGGCCTTGTGTGGCGGATATGTTTGACTGGCCTCGATGGCAGTTATTGCACGTGCCGTGCGGCCTGTGTGGCGGCGGTAGGGCCCCTGTGCGGTCTGTGTGGCGGCAGGGAGGATCGCGCGTAGCTTGTGTGGTTGCGGCGATGGACTGCCGATGATGTGTTCCGGCAGGTAGCTCGATTGGGCACCTATCGAGTGATATCCCGTGCGGTCTGTGTGGCGCCGGTTGATGGACCGACCTGAGCGACGGCTCCGTTGGTGTGGTGGTGGTGGACCACGATGTATTCAGATCTGATTTCTACCTTGCGCGGAAGTGCGAACACATCCTCACCGATCCCTTGGCTTGTGTAGTCGCGTGTGGGGATGTGTTGCGTATTGTCCGTTAGACCGTATGTGCCTACGGTAGGTCTCTACGGAGACCCGTTGTTTGGACCGTGCGGCCTGTGTGGCGGCGGTGATGTTTGACCGTGTGGCCTGTGTGGTCTCGATGGTTGTTGGACCGTGCGGCCTGTGTGGCGACGACGATGTTGGACCGTGGGGCCTGTGTGGCAGCGGTGGCGATTGTAGACCGCGGGGCCTGTGTGTCAGCGGGAACGATTGCGGGACGGATGTCCGGTTTGGCCCTTGGTGGCGTTGTTGTTTTACTGCTTTGTATTCCATGTCATGCTATACTAGTATGTTAGGGCATATAGGTGAGCTTGTCATACGGGGTTTCCTTATGGAAACTCAGGTATTATTGTTATGTTTATTTTCAGGACCGCATTAGGTTCCGGCGGGTGGTGACCGAGAGAGATTGCACTTTGGGACTGGATCCTGTCGTCTGCCTACTTTTAGGTTGTCGTGATTATATGTACCTTGTGTTTCGTGTGGTAATGTAATCACTCTTTTGACAAACTCGTATTGTATTCTGGTGCACCAGACTTATTTATGTATTCTTTCAGTAATGTCCCCACTCTTGATGGTTGTGTCCACGTGTTACTCTTAATTTAAAACGTTTAAATTTTCCACTGTTCGGGGATGTTACAATTGGTATCAGAGCGGTCGGTTCCTGTGCATTCTCTCGAAGAAACCACCTTTGCGAATAATATTGTTTGATTATGGCATTTCTTGTAGTAGATCATGCATGCATTGCTGATTAGTTTTATTGATGTTCCAGATGGCCCCTAGACGTGTGCGGAGTTCCCCGCGTGGTCGCGATTCTAGTGGCGACACAGGAGGCGCCAACTGGGACAGGTTGGGCGAGTTTCTGGAGCGACAGGCAGCTCAGAGCGCTCAGGGCGGGGTGGGAGCTGAGCACGATCGGTTCATGCGTCAGCACCCGCCGACTTTTGATGGCAGGAGGGCCCCAGAGGTTGCGGAGGACTGGATCTTCAGGATGGAGAAGATCTTCCGCGCGATTGGAGTCGCAGCAGAGAGGATGGTGGAGCTGGCCACCTATGTGTTCGATGGCGAGGCCGCCAACTGGTGGAGGTCCACGTCCACGGTGTTGTTTGACGACCGGGTGGATGTCAGCTGGGAGGAGTTCTTAGAGGTTTTCCATGAGCAGTACTTTCCCCAGCATGTCAGGGATCAGAAGAGGGAGGAGTTCATGTCGCTGGAGCAGAAGGAGATGACTCTGACGAGCTACATCAGCAGGTTCAACGCCTTGGAGCGTTTCTGCCCAGAGATTTGTGTGACCCCAGAGCAGCGGGCGAGGAAGTTCGTGAAGGGGTGAGGCAGCCGCTCCGATCTCGTGTGATCAACAGCATGCCGCGGACCCTTGCAGACGCGGTGAAGCATGCCACTATCATCGACCAGGATATCCAGGAGAACTATCAGGAACCTCAGAGGCAGCAGAGAGACCGGGAGGGTCGCGCAGAGGATCGTTCGGGAGGTAGTTCGGGCAAGAGGCCCCGCACTGAGGAGGTTAGTCATAGCCGACCTAAGGCATGCAGAGCTTGTGGAGGAGTCCACCCCGGGCAGCAGTGCTTCTTCCGTAATGGAGCTTGTCGAGGATGCGGTCAGCAGGGACACTTTGTCCGAGAGTGCCCTCAAAGGCGAGGAGGACCCATCAAGAGATCCGGACCCCCAGATGCAGGGAGAGGCGGATCAGACAGATCTGTTGCACGACCAGAGCAGGATCGGAGAGCTGGACGGGTCTTCACCATCCAGGCTGAGGAGGCGGGTGGCACCCACACCGGAACGGGAGGTACATTTTCTATTTTGAGCCTGGTTGTTAGTGTGAGTTGGTTGTGTGCAGTGTTTTCCTTTTTCTCGGAGGAGTTCGGGAGGAGGACTTGGAGCTTCGAGGAGCAGCTTGTTGCGATTTCGAGGACGAAATCCTTTTAAGGAGGGTGGATTGTTATATCCCTAACCTTGTTTAGGTTTTAATTGTGTTTAGGGAGGCTTAATGATGGCTTTGCATGGGAAGTTGAGGAGGAATAGGCGTGCACTGTAGATGGGTGATGGTGGAGTGACGTGAACAGTAGGCTGGGTTGTAGGGGTGAGGTGAGGTGATGGTTGGTTGATGGGTTTTAAGAGGAAAACCAATGTTTCCTTCTCATCTTCCTTTTCTTCTTCTTCTTCAAACCCTTCTTCCTCTCCTGTGGTGCTCAAGTTCCGGTGGTGAAGGTGCGCGAGGCGAGCGTGCTGGGCGTTGGTGAAGGTGCGAGGAGGTGCGGACCGGAGTTGGTTGCGGAGCTCCGGTGTTCATCGTCGTTCTCGCGAGAAAGGTATGCCAAGTTCTTGCATTAGAGGCCTTAGTTGCTCACCCACGTTGGGGTGAGGTTGGGGTCGGTCGCGCGAGGTCGGAGGCCTCGCCGGCGACGAGTTTCGACGTCAAAACCTCGGCTGGCGCGAGGTTGAAGACGTCTGTCGGTCGACCGGGTCCCTTGGACGGTCGACCGATCGTAGTGTATTTTCACTGTCTGTCGTGTTTCGGTCGACCGCGTTCCTAGTTCGGTCGACCGGAACTTGAGTGTACCGGTAGGATACGTAAGCTTCGGTCGACCGTTTGATGACATAGAGAATAATAGGTTGACCCTGTAAGTTTTCGGTCGACCGAGACCCCTGAGTCGGTCGACCGATAGATTTGATTTGAGCGTTGACCAGACTCCGGATTTTGACCTCGTTCGGTCGACCGGTTTTAGACCTTCGGTAGACCGTTGGGATTTATGTGTTGCGCAAATAGTTCGACCGTGACAGACGCTTCGGTCGACCGATTCCCTTGTGGAAACGGTCGACCGAGTTGTCACTTTCGGTCGACCGATTCCCTTGTGGAAGCGGTCAACCGTTTGTCACTTCGGTTGACCGAATTCCCTTGAGGAAAACGGTCGACCGTGTCTCTTTCGGTCGACCGTTTTGCACAGGACAAGATTCCTGGTTCCACTTAGGATGCCAACTCTGTCCACGGAAACCCGTGTCCTCGCCTTGTGCGTGAGCCGGGAGGTGACGGTGGGCGCGTTATGCGTGCCTGCCCAGGGACCGCCGTGTGGAAGAGTGTGGGTTTCCGGAACGCGTCACTTCCATGTATGGATCGTGACTATATCTGGTGGATCGTTTGACTTGCGTTAGAGTAGCGGCCTGAGGGATTGCGGATCACATTGCTTCAGCAACATGCAACTGCCGACGGGTGCAGTGACTACCGGTCGATGGCTACGGAGGCACAGAGACTACCGGCCAGGTTTGGCGACGGAGGTCCAGAGAGGTACCAGCCTATTGACGGCGACGGAGGTCGCGACCCTGCTCGTTGGAGCCGGAGTTGGTGTTGCACGTGGAGCTCGTTGACCCTGCGGACTTCGGTTCGGATCTGTCGATTGTCTGGCCTTGTGTTGCGGATATGTTTGACTGGCCTCGATGGCAGTTATTGCACGTGTCGTGCGGCCTGTGTAGCGGCGGTAGGGCCCCTGTGCGGTCTGTGTGGCGGCAGGGAGGATCGCGCGTAGCTTGTGTGGTTGCGGCGATGGACTGCCGATGATGTGTTCCGGCAGGTAGCTCGATTGGGCACCTATCGAGTGATATCCCGTGCGGTCTGTGTAGCGCCGGTTGATGGACCGACCTGAGCGACGGCTCCGTTGGTGTGGTGGTGGTGGACCACGATGTATTCAGATCTGATTTCTACCTTGCGCGGAAGTGCGAACGCATCCTCACCGATCCCTTGGCTTGTGTAGTCGCGTGTGGGGATGTGTTGCGTATTGTCCGTTAGACCGTATGTGCCTACGGTAGGTCTCTACGGAGACCCGTTGTTTGGACCGTGCGGCCTGTGTGGCGGCGGTGATGTTTGACCGTGTGGCCTGTGTGGTCTCGATGGTTGTTGGACCGTGCGGCCTGTGTGGCGACGACGATGTTGGACCGTGGGGCCTGTGTGGCAGCGGTGGCGATTGTAGACCGCGGGGCCTGTGTGTCAGCGGGAACGATTGCGGGACGGATGTCCGGTTTGGCCCTTGGTGGCGTTGTTGTTTTACTGCTTTGTATTCCATGACATGCTATACTAGTATGTTAGGGCATATAGGTGAGCTTGTCATACGGGGTTTCCTTATGGAAACTCAGGCATTGTTGTTATGTTTATTTTCAGGACCGCGTTAGGTTCCGGCGGGTGGTGACCGAGGGAGATTGCATTTTGGGACTGGATCCTGTCGTCTGCCTACTTTTAGGTTGTCGTGATTATATGTACCTTGTGTTTCGTGTGGTAATGTAATCACTATTTTGACAAACTCGTATTGTATTCTGGTGCACCAGACTTATTTATGTATTCTTTCAGTAATGTCCCCACTCTTGATGGTTGTGTCCACGTGTTACTCTTAATTTAAAAAGTTTAAATTTTCCGCTGTTCGGGGATGTTACAGGATGAGTAAAGATATTGGCACATTAATGGTGAATTTGCACCGTTAATGAGCATTGATCTTTGTTTCCTCAACGATGCTGAGGCGGATTTCTTCTACTGTGTTCAGAATGCAGGTGCGTTAATATTTGTTCGTGTTTTTTTATTATTTTCTTTTGTATTTATTTTTAAGTTTGTTTTTTAATAGGTGATATTGGTCAAGTTGTTTGAGTTTCACATACTTTTGGAGAGATAATAGCTTATATGGGCCTTACATTCTCAGCAGAGCATGAGTTTTATTCTGTTTTCACATTTTATGAAACCACAATTGGCATTAAGTACGTTTTTAGATCAAATCATTTCTTTTTTGATATTTTATTAAGTATTTAAGTTAATGTTATTATATTTTATTAAATATTTAAGAATTTTGGATAATACCGAAGAGAATAAGTCTGCTAGTTGAAATTTATGAAACCTTAATTGCTGGGAATATTCAGAGAAGAAAACTGCATTATTTGAATCAATCTTTAAGATACTGTATTTTTTTATTTTAATTCAATAATTGATGCAAGTCAGAAAAATGGCAACTATCGTTATTCACCCAGTATCTTAAGTTTAATTGTTTTCTCGAGAAATATGATCATATATGAGGTTTCATATCGACAGCTGTTGCAGGTAATTTAGGTTCTAAACTCAATTTATTTGTACGTTTATTAATTATAATATAATTTCCTAACATACATTTACATGTTTTATTTTTTGTATTTGTACACTAATATGGGCTGAAATTTTATTCCTTACACAAAAAGTATTTCGAATACTATTTCCGGAAACAAATTGATAGAGCATTTTTGTACACGTTGAGTTGTTTCCTTGGTAAAACAATACCATACGGTAATTTTGTAACTATACTTTTACTATATATGTTTTAAAAATATTCTTAATTATAACATTTATTTTGAAACAGCTGCATTTCAGGTAATTACTACGTCTCTTCGTCCAACAAAACCTGAAACTTTTGTATGCAACGTAAGTAAGACTTTTACCGCAAATTATTATATAGTTTGTGGATGTTAGTGATTTGTTATTATTAGTTTTCTGAAAACATTTTTTTTCATTTAAAAAAATGTCGGACCAATTTAACAGAGTAGATGCCAGCTGGACCAAATCCATGAAGCTGCCATGCGTCCAAGTGTTTGTGTGAGGTCTGAGTTTGTAATTGCCGTTGTCGTCGGCGTTGGAGTTATTACGTGGTGGTGTAACCTAGACCTGTAAAATGGTCGGGTACGGGCCGGGTATGTCCTTACTCATACCCATACCTGGTTAAATTAACAGGTACGGGTATATACTCGACCCAATATCGGTGTACCCGTACCCACACCGTACCCGCTAAGTTAGCAGGTAAAAGGCAGGTAAACGGGTATCATCTGTTACAAAATTCCTTAAAATGTCATAAAAATTAAAAATCACAAAAAAAACACAAGTAATCGTCAAACAAACACATACAAACGCAATCACATACAACTAATTGCAACAAAAATAGAAAATGCAAAACATAAACAATCTCAAGGAAGCAATGATATTCCAAAGGGCTTAATAACCACCACAAATCTGATTCCTACTACAAATCTGATTCCTACTGAAGCATGTGTGGTAACAGAAATTCTAAAAACCAGAAAGGAGAAAATTCACAAATAATTACATCAAGTCCTGTTGGTTGGTATCAATTCAATGAATGGGAATGGGTTGATTCTCATATAAATCAAAAGTTGTACCTCACACATACTGCAATTGATCAATTGATCGACGAATTTCTCCTTCCACACCACAACCAGCAACCAATAACATCAATCCTGGAGAGGAGACGGAGAGGAAGCAGCGAGGAGGAGGAGGCGAGGAGAAGACGAAGAGGAGGTGGCGTGGAGACGGAGAGGAGATGCAGAGGAGGCGGCGGGATAAGTTAGATTTTGGGGTTTTCACTTTTCAGTTTTTTTCTTTTCCTTTTGCAAATGAAGTATATATATATATATATATATATATATATATATATATATAATATTTTATATATAATATAATATATATATTGTTACGGGGTTAACAGTATGCGGGTACGGGTGCGTTCCTTACCCATACCCGACCCGTTTATCTGGTGGGTAAACGGGTACGGGTTAACAGGTACAAAATTTTAAACGTGTACGAATTTTTGTACCCGCACTCGTACAAGTCAGGTGGGCGGGTATACAGGTATTACCCGACCTGTTTACAAGCCCAGTGTAACCAAAGCGGGGTGGGGTGGGTTTTTGACATTTTGCCCCACCACCACCCATCTGCCTAAGTTAAGTGGGTAAACAGACAGAAAGGAGTCAAATTCAAAGTCACAATCCGCCCCGCCAAGGGTGAGTTTGGTGGGTTATTATTTGATTAAAACTAAATATAAAAAATCAATCTATTTTCTTTAACATTTCTCATTTTAATCAAAACTAGTTACAAAAAATCAATAAAATAAATCAAATGATATATGTTTTTAAAGTTAGATACAAATGATTAAAGTTAAATAAAAAAGATCAAAACTAAGTATAAATTAAACATGGAGACGTGTTATGCGGGTTGCGGGGATGATGTATAATTTACCGACGAAGAAGTAGATTTGAGAAAAAGAGTTTGAGGTGATTTGGCGTGTCTCGAAATGTTCAACTTATCGTAGTTCAGAACCTAGGTCACTTATTAAAATATTTATGAAGATAAAAGTTATTGAAAAATTTGTTATCGCCATTTTAAGCAGTGTTGTTAGACGAATAAAATTTAGCTTAAGTATCTGCATAAACATGTGTCTACGGACACAAGTGAAAGCCACGTTCCACTCGACCACAATTAGCACAATCAAAATTGACACCATGCCACTTCTTGTATTATAGGAAGTTAGTTTCGTGTTTGGTGAACATGATTATTGTTGGGCCTAATTGTGAGTAACGAAGAATAAGAAAGGGTTGTGGCCCAACAAAATGGTGAATACAAGTACTCAACACCTCTCAAAAAAATATTTAATTGGTTTCAAAAGAAAAATTGACGTTGACGCAATTTGTTTCACCTAAATTTTTAATATTAAACTTGAAAAAATAAATCAAAAGGATTTATATAGTTTCCGATAAAATTTATATGTTGGGATTCAAACTATGGTTCCAGTAATTTAAAACTAAGAATCTAACAATCGAGCTAACTCCAATTGGTATGTTAACTTGAAAATTGAACCTTGAATTATTAGAAATCTTACTTTTTTTTCCAGAAATATTAGAAATTAGAGACGTATCAACTGAGGTAGCCTCAGTTGAGGTGGATACGAATACTTAAAGTTAATGATAGGGATTATAGAGATTTGGATCCCTTTGAACACAATAGCAGTAATTGCATTCTTCCGTTTCTCAATTGTAGATTTGTGAATTGCGAATTTAATTCACAGGTGTTGCTTTCAACGTGCTGAGATATTTTAACTAGAATGAAACAAGGAAGGTAATTAATGACTCGTTTAAAAAGACACTAGATTCTAAAGCACAAAAACAACATGTCAACATATATAGGTTTGAGCAACAAAGGAATACAACTGATATTTATAGTTAGAAGTACATATGGATTAACCAACAACAAGAATTACTCAATACCAGCCTGAGAAATTCTCCTAAAAAATATGAAGAAAAACTAATGGCTGGTAAAAGCATCTCACTTGGGTCAGTCGACTAGCCACATTAATTTAGTTACACAATTTAGGAGCTATATATAACTAACCAAATGAGAAGGCGAAAAACAGGGCTCAATTCGCCTTCTTATAAAAAAAACCTCCTACTACTTAATACTTCTGATCCACGCTCAAGCTACTCGATCGATCGCACATCTTATTATCACTACTTTTGTTATAATTAATCATCCTCGATGGGGATAATTAAACGTCCTTTGTGATGGCCGGAATACAACTGCTGCTTCTGGTGATAACTACTGATCCCTTCTTTTGACCTACATTGATCTCCCTTGGACTACTGGACTTGGCCCTTTGCCTGGAGCACTTCTTGAGTATCTCCCCCATCGCGGCCGCCTGCCCCAGCAACGGTTGCCTCCGACCAATCCTATTAAACCTATCACACACAACCATGTGAGACTTCAATGCCTCCTCGCGCACAACCCCTCTCTTCTTTTCCTCCTCCTCCACCGCCTCGCAGCAGAGTCCACATATCCAACGACCGTAATACTTCTCCCTCACCCTCGCAATGTAGCCCTGGGTGCACTCTTCCGACATGCCACAACACTCACACTTGGCGTCCTCCACCTCGGAGATGGTGGGGAGCTTAGTGTTCATTGCCTCTTTGCTTATCTCCGACGACAAGTCTGATATCGCCCTTTGAAGCCCTTCCATTGGGAGTCTTTGAGGGTGGTAGAACCTAACCATGGTTTGTGTATTGTTTGGTGCCATTGTGGTTTATTTGTTGATCACATGTCACACAATACAATACAATATATATATATATAGTTGATGGTTTATTACATGACATGCATGCAAACCCTAGACTTTTCATGAAGATTTGGGATGGATGGTGTTGGGAAAGTACTCGTGAAGGTTGATGTGGTTGTTCATGGACATGGATGTGTTACGTGTAGGTTCAGTTGGCAATTGATGAAACCATTCTTAGGGGAGGAGAGATGGAATCCATAAAAGGGAAATGAGAGAGAGGGATGAACACTTTTATGCTTTAATGCAATTATGCAACTGCCTTTATTTGATGACATCATATGACAAATGTTGTTAAAGAATAGGTGCCTTTTGAGCTTCAGAATAACTAGCTATAGGGGTGAGCAAAATTCGGTCCGGTCCGGGCACCCAGACCGAACCGGACCGATTTTTTTCGGTCCGGTCTTCGGTTCACAAACTTTTGGAAATTCGGTCTTTGGTCCGGACCGGACCGAAAATTTAAGGGGAAAATTCGGATTTTGGACCGACCCGGACCGGACCGGACCGAACCTATTCGGTCCGGTCTTCGGTCCGGACTTCCCGAAAATTCGGGTTTCGGTCCGGTCCGGTCCGGTCCGGTTCGGTCCGGTCCGGTCCGATCCTGGACCGAAGCTCACCCCTAGCTAGCTAGAAAGTTTCAATATGGAAAACAGATTCATAATGTTGTAAAGTATAAAAAAATTGGAATTATAAAATTCATAATTACACGGTCTAAAAATTGACATGATCTGTTCTTTTCAAAATTTTATATAAATATAATTTTTGAGTAATGGTTGTTCAATTACTCATTTCCCATAATATTTTCTTAGATAATGTAGTGTCTAAAACCATATATAAAATAATAAAGCACATAATAATGTAAATCTGATCATATATATACATACCTATATATAGACATATATATACATATATATACTTATATATCAGATAGAAAATTTACCAATTCGGGCCAAGCAAATTGACTAATTAAACTTATAATGAAAATTCCATCTCGGCTTCACTACTAGGGATATGGTCGTTTTTTCTATAATTTTAATAAAATTGATATTCTAAATTCCTTAATTAAAAACATGATTTTTCCTAAAAAATGCAAATATGTCCAAAAAATACTTGACGTATACTTCACGTATATTCAATCACTCATTCACTAGTGCAGAATTGTCTTTACTCGTCGCCAAATAGACGTCGGCCGTTATAACAACCGACGTCTAGTGTGGAGAGGACAGAATAGACGTCGGCTGGAATGGAAGCCGACGTCTATGCGACACTATAGACGTCGGGTGTAGGAATAACACATTTAACCGACGTCTATAGTGTATAGACGTCGACCTTTAGACGTCGGTGTTTTAGTACCTTGTGAATCCGACGTCTATAGGGTATAGACGTCGGCCTATAGACGTCGGACGTAATGTAAGGCCGACGTCTATACTCCAACCATATAGACGTCGAGGTATAGACGTCGGCGTTATGGAATATCCGACGTATATAGGTCTTAAAGAAATCGGACAGACGCGCTTTCTTTCATTCATTTCAGTCGAAACCCACCCAAACCCTAGCCGTCCCGCGACCGAACTCTCCTCCGCGACCATCCTCCGACCGATCCGCACCGTCTCCGGCACCGCAGCGAGCTCCCAAGCGCTCCTCCACTTCTCCGGCCCTCTTCTCCTTCTTCCTCCGTCTCTCTCCATATGTAGGTTTTAAGTTCGTTTTTGCTTGTTTTAAGTTCGTCTTTCTCCACATATTCTCTCTAACTTAGCCTCCTCCGCATGTAGCTTCCTCGTGTCGTTTACAGCCGTCTCCTCCGCGACGTCTTCGGGAACCACAAAGAGCTCCTCCAGCATCACAACTTTTCCCTCCTCTGGTTCGTGCTCAATTTTAGATCCTTAATTTAGGATTAGTTTAGACCAAGAATCCAACGCCAAATTAGGATTAGTTCACAATAATAACGTATTGATGCAAATATTGGTTAATGTGATAATCTAAGTGTATTGATGCAAATATCAACATTTAGAATTCCTTTTATTTTCCAAGTTAATTAATGATTCAATTTGTTGGTGTGTAGCAAATGGTTTCCAAAGTAGAAAAAAAGAAATCAAAATTATGGATTGATGATGTGTATAGACGTCTATACATGATGCAGTGGCATGAGTTGTATGGTCTTGATGTGGATGTACACTCTTGACATGTAGACGTGATAAGCAACTTTTTCTCGGAGTTTTTTTGCATGTGTGTTATGTGTTGATATTTGATAAACATATTCATTGGATTGATTTAGTTTGGATTGAGTTGGGTTGGTTGGATGATTTAACCAAACTTTGTTTTCATTGGATTGATTTGGTTTCGATTATGTTAAGAATTTGGTTTGGATTGAGTAGAGAAATACATAATGTGAATGTGATTAGATAACTAGATATACATTTTCTTGTTGATTTCGGAATTTGAAGAATTTTACATATCAAATTTTAAGTGGAGGTTCTACCAAAATTTCAATAAAATTTTATTCCCAATTATTATTAATAACATGATAGTTTGTGTTTAAAATGTTTTTCTGTCAATTCAAGTAATTATTTTTAATACTTGCTTTTAATATTTTAAATGTTTATTGCCTTAATTTTTTGAATTTTTAATATTATGATAATAACTCATTGCCCCCCTTAAACAACTTGGCCTTTAATAACCCAAAGCAAAAGATTAGACAATATTTGTTAAGTGGGTTCGTGCGTTGGCCTAGTTATTTAGTAGAGCTAAACGACAAACATGAGGTATAGTTTAACTTTGAAAGACTTTAAACTTCAAATTTGTTAACAATTGTATTTTAACGGTTCTATACATCTTTGTAAGGTGTCAAGCCCCCGGAGCAAAGGGTCAAACAACCAATCTCCGATCAACATTAATTCGCTTCCAAGTAGGTGCAAAATGTTGTATCAATGTATGGTAGGTAGGGAGGCACAATCGTTAAGTACCTGGGACTTGGAGGGGGAGGGGGATAAAGGGTTGCCTCCGGCTTTGTACGTCACCAAAGAGGATATCATGCAGTTCATGGCGATGGATTCGTTGTGTATCATGATTATCGACGTGCAAGTGAAGTAAGTGTTCTTTTGTATACAATGAAAAGTATTGAATAATTTTATCAAAACTGTAATAAATTATAATTTTTATACTTGTAGACATCTTTACGACGCCAGAAGGTCAATCTTTCCCGAGGATCAAGTATTTGGATTTATCAGTCCATCTACATATATATACGGGAATGACGATAAATCGGGTCAACTAGGGACATTCTTTAAAGAAGAAGACAAGAAATATTATCTGCTCCCTTATCATGAGAGGTAAACTTTGTAATTCAAAGTGAAATTTTATTTTGTAATAAACTTCTAATTATATATATAACACAGGGCTCATTGGACGCTTGTCGGTGTATGCCCAACGACTAATTCGGCATATTGGTTTGATCCGTTGGGGTCGAATAAACCAAGGGACTCAATAAAGAAACTTCTAAATATGTAAGTTCGTTTAGTCGTGAATAAAGTAATTCGTGGATTTTTATTAGTATTATTGATTGATATTTTAACTTGTGCTACTCAGGGCAATTAAGGTTTACAGAGCTTTAGGTGGTAGGAGAACAACCACAAAATCAGGAATAACATGACATGGAATGAGAGTACGTTATATCCCATTTTTGTTAATTAAGTTAGGAACAAATATTTAGCGAATTCCTATGTTTGTAGTACCGGAAGCAGGTTGGAAATACGGAATGCGGTTATTACGTGATGAGATACATGGAGGAAATCCTCGAATTGGCAACTCAAGACGTATGCCTATCCGAGGTAATGTACATCGTTATTCAATTGTATAGTTGTGTAGTTTCAATATTCAGTTATTAATATTCAACACACTTGTATTTTTTTGATAGGTTTTCCCAAAAAGTAGTGATCCATTCTCGCAACAGGAGCTCGATGAAACTCGCGACCGATGGGCTCGCTATTTCATCAGAAACATGCTGACGAACTAAGAGGTTCTCCTGCCAATTGTATTTTTTGTAATTTAGTTAACAAGTGCACTTGTATAACCTACACTTTATGCCTTAATATAATCGCCTTAATTTTAGAATGAATTAATTGCAAGTGTGTTGAATGTCAATTGTGTATGCTTTGTATGTTTGTGCATGTATGGTTGTATGTTTGTGTTTGTGCATGTATGCTTATGGATGTATATGGATGTATGTGGATGAAATTGTGAGTATTTGTGAACAAATTTATAGGTGAACGAATTTGGTGCAGTTGTATGTACACGACGACGATGACTAAAAACAATTTCGTCGGATGCTTTTTTTTTTGTTCCAGGTTTGGGAATAGACGTCGGCTGTATCTATACGCCGACGTCTATTTCTCTGAAGAAATGAATAAACGTCGGTTTTCTATTGAATCCGACGTCTATCCCTAACGTATAGGCGTCGTATGTTATATCACCGACGTCTATCCCTAAAGTATAGGCGACGTATGTTATCTACCCGACGTCTATCCCTAAAGTATAGGCGTCGTATGCTAGTTAACCGACGTCTATACATTAAAGAATACACGTCGGCGTCTAATTATAGCCGACGTATATACGTTAGGTATAGACGTCGGCTATACTATGGCCGACGTCTATGTATAGACGACGCACACCTAGACGTCGGATAGGGGTGTGCTTAGATCCGACGTGTATAGCCCCTTACATCCGACGTATATTCCCTTTTCTGTAGTAGTGATTGCTTATGAGTTTCATTTCTAACCTAAGACAATTAGTTTGATTGAGAATGAAGTCCTTTTGTTTTATATAAATAATACAAATTTACAAATTCAACTTCAAATGGGTTCTTTGAACTTCAAGTAGATCCCATAATCCATATTGTATGTAATGAGCTGAATGTTATTGTTACCCGGAAAAATTGAAAGTCGGATAATTAACATAAATAATAGGCTTGTTAATTTCTAAAGCATAGTAAAAAAAGCACACCAAATAGTGTTAGATTGCCCCGAAATTTAAAGCAAAAAACCTTAAACAATATATTAGGATCCCATTGATTACTTTTTAGTATCTCTTTTTTCAAATTCAAATCACACCAAATTATTTGACCAATTTTTAGGGGGCACGCCCTTAATATAAATCAAGCTTAAAAGAAATTATCAACAGTTTTATATGTCATTTGTCAAAACATCAAAGTGTTACAGATTCTAGTTGTTTCTGGATCTTCAAGTGCAGAAAATTTTGATTGATCAAAAACATTAAAGTTCCAGTTGTTTCTAGTTAGACTCTCTAATGTAGAGACTGGTAAACTAACCAAGTTTCATATGATTTTTGCTGAAAGTTTATTCTACCTTACTCTTACTCGGTAATGTTTCAAAACATTGTTCTCAAAATTCCAGTGAAATTTGTAATTTCTAGGAACATCAAATTTTGAGCTTTGAAATCTTTTACTTTTGACATTTTCTTTTCGAGTCAGTAATCAATTCATACTTAAAAAGACGAGCGCAGGAAAATTTGTAAATAGATTCAATTGTTTTCTAGGATTAGTAATGAAGGAATCGTGTTGTTTTCAACAGTGTTTTCTATTGTCTTCTATGTATGCTTTCCATACATATATACCCAAAATCTTAAGACTAACTCTCTCCTTGAAGTATGTTTGTGGTATTGATCATATATAATTATGAACACATTATCAAAATAATTAGTTATTAGTTACCACATAACTTACATAATCAAACCATGAAATAGTGTTTCCACTGCACTGTTGAAGCCACGCAGCTAACAGTTGCAATGGAGATATTTTTGCCACAGAAAGACTATTCGCAACATGGATTGTCCTCAACCAGATGATGAGTGGATCAAAAGTAGATTTCCCTCACGAGAACTTTGGTTTTGTAGAGTGTGGGAGCAAAACTTGCCTAATCATTAATTAGTTTAGTAGCATCAGAATCAAGTAGAGAAAAAAGGTTGGCAAGCATGCTTGAAGTTTAGTGGAGTGCCAGATGCTGAACATTAAGATGAAATTATGGTTATTGGTTTGTTATGGGTATTCGCATTTGATTTATGTTTAATAAAAATATGATGGTATTGGAGTATTAAGCTTATTCCTTTTTGAATGTCTACATTGTCTAGCAAATAAACAAGTAAATTCCAAACATGTTAAGGTAACCTGAGAATTTTACCATATTAATTAATTATGTCAAATTAGGCTAACACTGAGATAAAAGGTATTGAAAAGGCCGAGAGAGAATCAAATTGTTTGATGATTTGGAGCTTAAAAGATGGTTGAAGGTCAAGGGAAAATATAGTTCTCTCCAACTACATTTGTCTTTGGTTTTAGATTGCCTTTCGAGTTTAAAAGTTATCATTATGTCAACTATTACTCTATACTTTTAACTCGTAACACGTTTCCCTCTTCTACGTTGTTGATTTATTAATGCAATTATGCAACTGCCTTTATTTGATGACATCATATGACAAATGTTGTTAAAGAATAGGTGCCTTTTGAGCTTCAGAATAACTAGCTATAGGGGTGAGCAAAATTCGGTCCGGTCCGGGCACCCGGACCGAACCGGACCGATTTTTTTCGGTCCGGTCTTCGGTTCACAAACTTTTGGAAATTCGGTCTTTGGTCCGGACCGGACCGAAAATTTAAGGGGAAAATTCGGATTTTGGACCGACCCGGACCGGACCGGACCGAACCTATTCGGTCCGGTCTTCGGTCCGGACTTCCCGAAAATTCGGGTTTCGGTCCGGTCCGGTCCGGTCCGGTTCGGTCCGGTCCGGTCCGATCCTGGACCGAAGCTCACCCCTAGCTAGCTAGAAAGTTTCAATATGGAAAACAGATTCATAATGTTGTAAAGTATAAAAAAATTGGAATTATAAAATTCATAATTACACGGTCTAAAAATTGACATGATCTGTTCTTTTCAAAATTTTATATAAATATAATTTTTGAGTAATGGTTGTTCAATTACTCATTTCCCATAATATTTTCTTAGATAATGTAGTGTCTAAAACCATATATAAAATAATAAAGCACATAATAATGTAAATCTGATCATATATATACATACCTATATATAGACATATATATACATATATATACTTATATATCAGATAGAAAATTTACCAATTCGGGCCAAGCAAATTGACTAATTAAACTTATAATGAAAATTCCATCTCGGCTTCACTACTAGGGATATGGTCGTTTTTTCTATAATTTTAATAAAATTGATATTCTAAATTCCTTAATTAAAAACATGATTTTTCCTAAAAAATGCAAATATGTCCAAAAAATACTTGACGTATACTTCACGTATATTCAATCACTCATTCACTAGTGCAGAATTGTCTTTACTCGTCGCCAAATAGACGTCGGCCGTTATAACAACCGACGTCTAGTGTGGAGAGGACAGAATAGACGTCGGCTGGAATGGAAGCCGACGTCTATGCGACACTATAGACGTCGGGTGTAGGAATAACACATTTAACCGACGTCTATAGTGTATAGACGTCGACCTTTAGACGTCGGTGTTTTAGTACCTTGTGAATCCGACGTCTATAGGGTATAGACGTCGGCCTATAGACGTCGGACGTAATGTAAGGCCGACGTCTATACTCCAACCATATAGACGTCGAGGTATAGACGTCGGCGTTATGGAATATCCGACGTATATAGGTCTTAAAGAAATCGGACAGACGCGCTTTCTTTCATTCATTTCAGTCGAAACCCACCCAAACCCTAGCCGTCCCGCGACCGAACTCTCCTCCGCGACCATCCTCCGACCGATCCGCACCGTCTCCGGCACCGCAGCGAGCTCCCAAGCGCTCCTCCACTTCTCCGGCCCTCTTCTCCTTCTTCCTCCGTCTCTCTCCATATGTAGGTTTTAAGTTCGTTTTTGCTTGTTTTAAGTTCGTCTTTCTCCACATATTCTCTCTAACTTAGCCTCCTCCGCATGTAGCTTCCTCGTGTCGTTTACAGCCGTCTCCTCCGCGACGTCTTCGGGAACCACAAAGAGCTCCTCCAGCATCACAACTTTTCCCTCCTCTGGTTCGTGCTCAATTTTAGATCCTTAATTTAGGATTAGTTTAGACCAAGAATCCAACGCCAAATTAGGATTAGTTCACAATAATAACGTATTGATGCAAATATTGGTTAATGTGATAATCTAAGTGTATTGATGCAAATATCAACATTTAGAATTCCTTTTATTTTCCAAGTTAATTAATGATTCAATTTGTTGGTGTGTAGCAAATGGTTTCCAAAGTAGAAAAAAAGAAATCAAAATTATGGATTGATGATGTGTATAGACGTCTATACATGATGCAGTGGCATGAGTTGTATGGTCTTGATGTGGATGTACACTCTTGACATGTAGACGTGATAAGCAACTTTTTCTCGGAGTTTTTTTGCATGTGTGTTATGTGTTGATATTTGATAAACATATTCATTGGATTGATTTAGTTTGGATTGAGTTGGGTTGGTTGGATGATTTAACCAAACTTTGTTTTCATTGGATTGATTTGGTTTCGATTATGTTAAGAATTTGGTTTGGATTGAGTAGAGAAATACATAATGTGAATGTGATTAGATAACTAGATATACATTTTCTTGTTGATTTCGGAATTTGAAGAATTTTACATATCAAATTTTAAGTGGAGGTTCTACCAAAATTTCAATAAAATTTTATTCCCAATTATTATTAATAACATGATAGTTTGTGTTTAAAATGTTTTTCTGTCAATTCAAGTAATTATTTTTAATACTTGCTTTTAATATTTTAAATGTTTATTGCCTTAATTTTTTGAATTTTTAATATTATGATAATAACTCATTGCCCCCCTTAAACAACTTGGCCTTTAATAACCCAAAGCAAAAGATTAGACAATATTTGTTAAGTGGGTTCGTGCGTTGGCCTAGTTATTTAGTAGAGCTAAACGACAAACATGAGGTATAGTTTAACTTTGAAAGACTTTAAACTTCAAATTTGTTAACAATTGTATTTTAACGGTTCTATACATCTTTGTAAGGTGTCAAGCCCCCGGAGCAAAGGGTCAAACAACCAATCTCCGATCAACATTAATTCGCTTCCAAGTAGGTGCAAAATGTTGTATCAATGTATGGTAGGTAGGGAGGCACAATCGTTAAGTACCTGGGACTTGGAGGGGGAGGGGGATAAAGGGTTGCCTCCGGCTTTGTACGTCACCAAAGAGGATATCATGCAGTTCATGGCGATGGATTCGTTGTGTATCATGATTATCGACGTGCAAGTGAAGTAAGTGTTCTTTTGTATACAATGAAAAGTATTGAATAATTTTATCAAAACTGTAATAAATTATAATTTTTATACTTGTAGACATCTTTACGACGCCAGAAGGTCAATCTTTCCCGAGGATCAAGTATTTGGATTTATCAGTCCATCTACATATATATACGGGAATGACGATAAATCGGGTCAACTAGGGACATTCTTTAAAGAAGAAGACAAGAAATATTATCTGCTCCCTTATCATGAGAGGTAAACTTTGTAATTCAAAGTGAAATTTTATTTTGTAATAAACTTCTAATTATATATATAACACAGGGCTCATTGGACGCTTGTCGGTGTATGCCCAACGACTAATTCGGCATATTGGTTTGATCCGTTGGGGTCGAATAAACCAAGGGACTCAATAAAGAAACTTCTAAATATGTAAGTTCGTTTAGTCGTGAATAAAGTAATTCGTGGATTTTTATTAGTATTATTGATTGATATTTTAACTTGTGCTACTCAGGGCAATTAAGGTTTACAGAGCTTTAGGTGGTAGGAGAACAACCACAAAATCAGGAATAACATGACATGGAATGAGAGTACGTTATATCCCATTTTTGTTAATTAAGTTAGGAACAAATATTTAGCGAATTCCTATGTTTGTAGTACCGGAAGCAGGTTGGAAATACGGAATGCGGTTATTACGTGATGAGATACATGGAGGAAATCCTCGAATTGGCAACTCAAGACGTATGCCTATCCGAGGTAATGTACATCGTTATTCAATTGTATAGTTGTGTAGTTTCAATATTCAGTTATTAATATTCAACACACTTGTATTTTTTTGATAGGTTTTCCCAAAAAGTAGTGATCCATTCTCGCAACAGGAGCTCGATGAAACTCGCGACCGATGGGCTCGCTATTTCATCAGAAACATGCTGACGAACTAAGAGGTTCTCCTGCCAATTGTATTTTTTGTAATTTAGTTAACAAGTGCACTTGTATAACCTACACTTTATGCCTTAATATAATCGCCTTAATTTTAGAATGAATTAATTGCAAGTGTGTTGAATGTCAATTGTGTATGCTTTGTATGTTTGTGCATGTATGGTTGTATGTTTGTGTTTGTGCATGTATGCTTATGGATGTATATGGATGTATGTGGATGAAATTGTGAGTATTTGTGAACAAATTTATAGGTGAACGAATTTGGTGCAGTTGTATGTACACGACGACGATGACTAAAAACAATTTCGTCGGATGCTTTTTTTTTTGTTCCAGGTTTGGGAATAGACGTCGGCTGTATCTATACGCCGACGTCTATTTCTCTGAAGAAATGAATAAACGTCGGTTTTCTATTGAATCCGACGTCTATCCCTAACGTATAGGCGTCGTATGTTATATCACCGACGTCTATCCCTAAAGTATAGGCGACGTATGTTATCTACCCGACGTCTATCCCTAAAGTATAGGCGTCGTATGCTAGTTAACCGACGTCTATACATTAAAGAATACACGTCGGCGTCTAATTATAGCCGACGTATATACGTTAGGTATAGACGTCGGCTATACTATGGCCGACGTCTATGTATAGACGACGCACACCTAGACGTCGGATAGGGGTGTGCTTAGATCCGACGTGTATAGCCCCTTACATCCGACGTATATTCCCTTTTCTGTAGTAGTGATTGCTTATGAGTTTCATTTCTAACCTAAGACAATTAGTTTGATTGAGAATGAAGTCCTTTTGTTTTATATAAATAATACAAATTTACAAATTCAACTTCAAATGGGTTCTTTGAACTTCAAGTAGATCCCATAATCCATATTGTATGTAATGAGCTGAATGTTATTGTTACCCGGAAAAATTGAAAGTCGGATAATTAACATAAATAATAGGCTTGTTAATTTCTAAAGCATAGTAAAAAAAGCACACCAAATAGTGTTAGATTGCCCCGAAATTTAAAGCAAAAAACCTTAAACAATATATTAGGATCCCATTGATTACTTTTTAGTATCTCTTTTTTCAAATTCAAATCACACCAAATTATTTGACCAATTTTTAGGGGGCACGCCCTTAATATAAATCAAGCTTAAAAGAAATTATCAACAGTTTTATATGTCATTTGTCAAAACATCAAAGTGTTACAGATTCTAGTTGTTTCTGGATCTTCAAGTGCAGAAAATTTTGATTGATCAAAAACATTAAAGTTCCAGTTGTTTCTAGTTAGACTCTCTAATGTAGAGACTGGTAAACTAACCAAGTTTCATATGATTTTTGCTGAAAGTTTATTCTACCTTACTCTTACTCGGTAATGTTTCAAAACATTGTTCTCAAAATTCCAGTGAAATTTGTAATTTCTAGGAACATCAAATTTTGAGCTTTGAAATCTTTTACTTTTGACATTTTCTTTTCGAGTCAGTAATCAATTCATACTTAAAAAGACGAGCGCAGGAAAATTTGTAAATAGATTCAATTGTTTTCTAGGATTAGTAATGAAGGAATCGTGTTGTTTTCAACAGTGTTTTCTATTGTCTTCTATGTATGCTTTCCATACATATATACCCAAAATCTTAAGACTAACTCTCTCCTTGAAGTATGTTTGTGGTATTGATCATATATAATTATGAACACATTATCAAAATAATTAGTTATTAGTTACCACATAACTTACATAATCAAACCATGAAATAGTGTTTCCACTGCACTGTTGAAGCCACGCAGCTAACAGTTGCAATGGAGATATTTTTGCCACAGAAAGACTATTCGCAACATGGATTGTCCTCAACCAGATGATGAGTGGATCAAAAGTAGATTTCCCTCACGAGAACTTTGGTTTTGTAGAGTGTGGGAGCAAAACTTGCCTAATCATTAATTAGTTTAGTAGCATCAGAATCAAGTAGAGAAAAAAGGTTGGCAAGCATGCTTGAAGTTTAGTGGAGTGCCAGATGCTGAACATTAAGATGAAATTATGGTTATTGGTTTGTTATGGGTATTCGCATTTGATTTATGTTTAATAAAAATATGATGGTATTGGAGTATTAAGCTTATTCCTTTTTGAATGTCTACATTGTCTAGCAAATAAACAAGTAAATTCCAAACATGTTAAGGTAACCTGAGAATTTTACCATATTAATTAATTATGTCAAATTAGGCTAACACTGAGATAAAAGGTATTGAAAAGGCCGAGAGAGAATCAAATTGTTTGATGATTTGGAGCTTAAAAGATGGTTGAAGGTCAAGGGAAAATATAGTTCTCTCCAACTACATTTGTCTTTGGTTTTAGATTGCCTTTCGAGTTTAAAAGTTATCATTATGTCAACTATTACTCTATACTTTTAACTCGTAACACGTTTCCCTCTTCTACGTTGTTGATTTGTTAATTTTCAACGTACTCGTTGTTATTTGATAAGTTTTTGTGTTTTTTAAGAATGCTCATAACCTAATTAACTTCATAACAAAGTGACAGTTTGAATTAAGGTAGATTTGATTCTGATCAGTTGTATCATGCTGGTATCTAATGTTCCACAGTTTGGACCCTACCTAAAATGTTAAATATTATGAGTATTTCAAATGGGTTAATATTGACATCCCAAAAGAGAAAAGATTTCAACTTAACTTGCCTCTTTATTTGATCTCCTAATCTCACTTTCCCTAAAGTTAAACATCACAATCAGCCTTTCTAACAAACGAAAACTAACTAATTACCAAAGTAAGCATTAATTAACAAGATCAAAACATAAAGACTAATTGAAGAGGTTGATCGAGCTTGCAAGTGGGGGGCATGCATTGTGATCTCTCTCCTAACTTCGTCCCACTGTATATTAAATTCCACCATGCATTAATTAACCAACAAGAGAATGCGATGTTCTCTTTCTCCACCCAATCATTGTTGGCTAGGGAGAGGGATTGCTCAAAAGCTCACATGTTTGGCAATGGAAATCCCCTTTATTCATGCTCCCATCACGTTAAAGATCTAAACTTGTAAAAGTTGGCATCATATGATGGATATGGATGTGGATTTGTGTGTGGGTTCACATTCACCGAACGTAGCTTTGGTTGTTAAACATGTGTCGTAGGTTGAGTTTGGCGATCTGTATTTGCAAAGATAATCTTTATTTAATTTACGGATAGGGTTGCGAAAACAGATAGTGATATTACAATAGGAGTGGATATTTTACTATGACGATATATTTACTCGACACATTCATGGATATTCTAACTCAAGTGAAGCAATACGATGCGAATGAGTTGTCGAATTTCGGACATCCTCCACTAACACCAAAATATAGATCTCTTCAAATTTGTTTTATCAATTATCGTCCTCAGTAAACCAAAGATAATCTTCATTTAATTTGCGGATAGGGTTGCGAAAACAAATATAGTGATGTTACAATAGGAATGAATATTCAATCTTGGAGTGGATATTGTTCTATGAAGATATACTTACTCAATACATTCATGGATATATTCTAACTCAAGTGAAGTGAATATGATGCTAATGGATTGTCGAATTTCGTACATCCAGTAACACCATAATTACACCGATATATAGATTTCTTCAAAGTTGTCATATCCTCCTAACCATCTTCAGTAAACCAAAGATTATCTTTACTTAATTTGTGGATAGGGCTGCGAAAACAGATAGTGGTGTTATATGTATAGTACGAATATTCAATCCCGGAGTAGACATTGTTTCACGACGATATACTTATTGAACCCATTCATGGATATTCATATTCTAATTCAAGTGAAGCGAGTACAATGCTAACCGGTCGTCGGATTTCGTACATCCACAAACATTAATATATAGATGTCTGTATTTATATATTGGAACGTCTTATCATTGGAACTGCAAAAGAGCCCACGAGTTCATTATGCCTCAACAACCTCCTGAGATTTCCAAAAATTTAAGTTAGAAATTGTGGTAGTAATATATAGACTCGTCTCTTTAGGGCCCCAGCAACGGTAGATTAAGAATAAGCCTTGACAAAGATAAGGTTTTTTTCACAAAAATGAGAAATGCAAGATTGGAATAAAAACTAATGCACGAATGATTCCCCAAAGGCCCAAACTCACTCTGCAACGCGCGGGAGAAAAAAATTCGTGCTGACATTTGGCATGTCCTACATCCATGTAGGTAGGGGTGCACATGGGTCGGGTTGGGTCGGGTTTTGGGACTCAACCCGACCCAACCCAAAATTTTCGGGTTGGGAAAAAACCCAACCCAACCCGAACCCGAACCGGTTTAGGTTCAACCCAACCCGACCCGAAATTTTCGGGTTGGGTCGGGATGGATCGGGTTGAACCCGAATTCGGAAATTTTCTCCCAAACTTGGTCGGGTTCGGTCGACCGGTGCTTAAACGGTCGACCGGTGGCTTGAACACCCGAAATTTTCGGGTTGGAAACGGTCGACCGAGTGATGTTCAGTCGACCGGTTTATTTGGGGAAAAATAAAAAAAACAAAAAAACAAAAAATAAAAAAATAAAAAAAATAAAAATCGGGCTCGGGTTGAGTTGTGTCAACCCGACCCCCTCAACCCGAACCCGACCCGAAAATTCGGGTTTTTGATTTTCCCAACCCGACCCGACCCGAACCCCTCCCCAACCCGACCCAACCTGACCCGACTAGTCGGGTTCGGGTTGGGTTTCGGGTTGAACCCAACCCATGTGCACCCCTACATGTAGGACATGCGAAGGTTACAAGTTTTTTCTTCTTCTGTTTTTCTTTGTGAAGAGACCGACCAATGAGCAAAATCAAAAAGAATTTGGTAATCTATTTTACTTCTAAATAAATATTAAAATTTATGAAAATCACCATAATTACATCCATATTTCTATATGACATTTGTAATTTCAAAATTCCAAGTTTCCGATGGTTTATTCAAATGGGACAACTACATGATTTTAAAAGAATATATTCCTAACTTTCACTTTCCAACAATTATATTCTCAATTTTGACTTTTCCAGAGATTTCATTTGTCTATTAATTGTTGTAATATTTAATTATGTAATTGTTATTGTGATCCCAATAATTATCACCTTTGAGTTAGACCTGAGTAACGGACCGGGCCAATGCCCAGGCCCGACCCATTACCCAACGACTATTATAGTTGTTGGGCGGCCCCAGGGCCCGACACAATTACCAGACCTCGGGTCTAGCCTAGCACGACCTGATACCCAAGTCAACTTGGAGTTCATAAATTAATTATTTTAGGAACGTTTGTCAACAATGATTTTGAAGCAAAATTAATATTGAAACAAACATTAATAGTCAAGTTTATTAATTATTAAAATTAATATATAAGTCAAATGGTAATTTACATTTATTTGTAAAAAAATGAGAAATGAGTTGAAAGTAAGAGAAAAATTGATTTGATGTTACGATTTTTTTATAAATATTGTGAAAGAGAAGATGAAAGAGAATCAATTTGTTGTTAAAAAATACGAAATGAAACAATTGACGTCACATAGAGATAAAATTGTAATATCATTTTTACACACTCTCCTCTCTCACTATCTTCGCCTAATCCAAACTCAAATATGAAACCATATCCAGATTTGGATTGGCTTTCCGGTTGTAAGATCTTTTTGTTGCTACGTGGAGAACAAAAGTAGAGAGAGAATAGCAAAAAAAAATATTATAAAATTATTTAGGAAAGATTTCATACAACTTATATCCAATATAATTTGCTTGTTTGGGTTTGGAAGCAAATTTCGTATTGTTTTATTATAAATTTAACATATTTGTTAAAGGAAATGGGACCCACATGTTAGCATTTGCACCACGATAAATCTTGTGATGTGCGAGTGTATCACCTTGAATTCCAACTTCGAATGTGTGTGCAAAGATCTAATATAACTATTTTGGAAAAACATCCAAGTAAAAATCCATATTCTAAATGCACAAGTCCGTTAGTTGAGCAACAAATTAAGTTTGTTGGGATTTGATCATTAGTTTTGTCTGTGTCAAAGTAAAAAACTTTGAAACGAGCCAACCCCGTTAGCAACGCACATTGCCATCCATGTTATACTATTATAATCGCTTGTTGTCGTGATTATTAGTGTGAACGTCATCGTAGTCATTACTCATCATGATCAGATACATATTATTATCTCCTTCATCCTTTGTGAATCTCTTTCCATTTTTTGTGCTGGCAGATCTTGAACTTAAATTCTTCATTAAATTTACAAGTATAAATTGGAGAGTTTAGATTTGTCAGCAGGTCAGGTGTTTAAGTATAGATATATAAAAATAAACGAACAATGTCTTTGGTTGGGATGTTCATCGACAACTACTGCTTCTAGGTTTAATTATCGGTCTAGAGTTTGTACGTCAGGGTACCGCTCCTTCTTAAGTTAGAAATTGAACTTATTTGGCAATAAATTCTAATTAGATGACTTCATATTTATGGTGTCGAACAATTGATTTCTGCAACGAAAAATGTACATGCTATACGTACATTTGGACTTGTTTGAATATTGATATCATTTTTTATGCGCATGCTCTTATTTTGCAGAAGGATGAATATATAAAAAAATCACTCAGCTTCGTGTATGTCTCCATTGAGATGTCTATTTCTTGGTGATGTGAGTTTACGAAGAGACAAAATGTTGATAAATTCTAATCATGAATCCATGTGCAAATAATTGAAAAGTTGCACAATTGGATGAAACTAATTAAGTAATTATTGTAGTGGTTGTATTCAATGACCATCTACATCAAACCAACAAAGATGAGTGGTGGATGCCTTGATGGATTGGTTATTTATATTATATTTTATTTATGTATGTGACTTGCACTTGCCGTGGAATGGTATTCATACACGTAATGAGGAAGATTTAATTAATAAGGTAAGAAACACCAATAATAATAATGCGTAGGATTTGTTTGATGTGGACATGTGGTATCTAGTGTTAATTCAAACTTCTTTATTTTGACATTGACAATGGAACTTAAAACTAAGCGAACTACTATTCGTCGCCGAAAAATTACTTAAATCGTCCCAAAAATGACATTTTTGCCTCTAAAAAAATCAATTAATACTGATTTCGTCTCGTGTCTTTAAACAAGGTGTTTGACTCAGTTTTACTCACATTCCCAGTACCAACACCACGAAAATGTCTGGCGAAGCACCAGAATCCGGCGAGGTAACGGGGGCGGAATTTTTTCCCGACTCGGGCGTCTGGCTAGGCCGCCTCCACGGCGGTTTAGACAGACGCCTCCACCTACGTGGAGGCGGCTTAGATGCACGCCTCCACCAAGGTGGAGGCGGCATAGCCAGCCGCCCGATTTTTTTTGTTTTTTTTTAATTTTTTGTTAAATTCAAAATTTTCAGGTTCCGTTGCAAGATTTCGGTGGTGATGGAAGATTACAGTGAGCTTTTTGACAGTAAAGAAATATTTACAACAATCTAGGAAGGTTGTAAATGGGCGAAACAAATTGCAATAGGAGCTGGATTTTTTTTTGGTTATATCATCGTACAAACCAAAAGCAGATAATCGGATGGATTGTTACCTCAGATGTGATCGCAGACGTGAGATGAGTTCTCGTGATACGAGTGTTGCACTGCGAAAGAATACGAAAAGAAAAGGTAGCGGTTGTCGGTTTTTGGTAAAAGTGGTGGAGCGACGAGATCGTGATGGATGGGTTATTGTTTCTAGTAGCATCTTTGGGCAGCACAACCACCCATTGGCAGTTTATTCAGAGGGTCACTGACAGGTCAGCGGACTTAGTGCTGGGGCAAAGCAAATTGTCCGTGATATGACAGAGGCACAAGCAAGACCCCGTAACATTTTGTTGGCGGTAAAGAAGAAATTTCCGGACGATAATCTGAATCAAAGACACATTTACAACTTCAGAGAGTACATGAGGAGGACGGAATCTGAAGACAGGAATCCAGCGCAGCATTTTCTCAGGGAGGCAGTGCAGCATAAGTATTTGCATTGGATTGTGGCAGATGAAGAAACTAATGTCCTGACTCACGCATTTTTGGCACATCCGACTTCAGTTCAGTTGTTGCGTACATACCCATTCGTAATCTGTATGGATTCGACGTATAAGACGAACAAGTACAAGATGCCTTTGTTTGAGATGGTTGGGGTTACTCCAACAAACATGAATTTCCTCGTCGGATATGCGATTTTGCAGGATGAGACCGAGTCTAGTTACCGGTGGGTGTTGGAGAGGTTGCGAGATCTGTTATTGGATATTGTTAGCCCGACAGCAATAATTACGGACCGGGAGATGGGTCTGATGCGACCAGTGGCAGAGGTTTTTCCTGAGTCTGCTCATTTACTATGCACCTGGCATATCAACAAAGACGTGTACAACTACGCATACCACGTATTCGGCAAGGAGAAGCAGCTTGCAGAGGGTTTTAGGCGTGGAAGGTGGAGGAGAGTCATGCTTTCTGATTCACAGACGGATTATGATAGAGCAGTCCGTAATCTGAAAGATTCTTACAGTTCGTGGCCAGTGCTGACGAAGTATGTGGAAGACACGTGATTGGTGCATAAGGAAAAATTCGTGTTGAATTGGACGAATCAAGTTTTTCATTTCGGCAACACTACGAACTGCAGGGTGGAAATTGCACATTCGGCTCTGAAAGAGTGGATCACTACATCGACTGCCGCTCTCGACACTCTTTTCGACCGCGTGAACTCGTCTATTGAAATGCAGCTGACGAATATTCGGAACTTTCTTGAAGATTCGAGACGTCGAAATTTGGCACATTACATAGGTCCTCTGTTTCAGCATATAAATGGCCGAGTTTCGCATTACTGCTTGTCGTTAATGACTCAGGAGTTGAAGAGAATGGAGGACTTAAGTGATCAAATTGAATATCGTTGTAACACGCGATCAAGTATATAAGACTCTGTGATCACCTGAACGTAACCTAACTGACGTAACACGCGATCAGGTATATAAGGCTCTGTGATATCCCTATAACGAATAATGCCGGCAAATGTAGTCCTCGGCACAGCTGCAGCAGGATCGGGACCGTACGGTAACCACTCTACCTAAACGTTTATACGTTAATAATAATAAAATTAAATTTAAATAAACGTGAATGATATATACATTATATACCTGCGATGCAGTCATCTGATCTAGCCGTCTACGAATAGAAAGAAGTCGACTCTCGCTCTTATCCTCCGCCCGGACAGCCCACATACGCGAACGAGGATGGCCACGCTCAACAATCTTCCGCTCACGATGTGGGCGGAAAGCAGGAAAATACTCATATATCCAATCATGCAGCAGTGTAAGACAACTCGTAATCTGACCACAATCAACGCGACTGGATATGCCCAGCTGGCGATACAGATATGCCAACGTTGCCGACCCCCATGAGTAATCACCAATGGTATCTGGGTCCCTCGCCTCCAATAAGTCGCGTGGTCTTAGTCTGGAACCGCTCTTGTCGACAAACAATACGCAGCCTAGCAGTAAGAAGAAATAAGCAGTCATCTGCGTATCCTCAGTCCGTGGTGGTCGCCCCCGTCTGCAGCACTCGTCCACAGCGTCGATACTAACACCACCGCCACTCCAAAATGAGCTATCCCGCCCAAGACCCTCCAGGCTGACACCCAGCAACTCAGATACATATAACTTCAGCTCAGATGTCGGCGCCTGCGCACTGACCATGGGCCCCTCAACAGGAATGTGCAGAATCTAAAAGACGTCATGCAACATGATCGTCATCTCTCCGAACGGTAAGTGGAAAGTGTTGGTGTCAGGCTGCCACCGCTCCACGAATGCCGAAATCAACGGCATGTCGATGCAGGAAAACATGTTGTACGGCAAGTGACCCAATCCACTGTCGACCACGGTCGCCGTCATATCCTCAGTCATCACTGAACGCCATGCCTGCAATGTCGTACAGGCTTTGTGCCGATTATGGCACTTCAAAACCTTCCGCTCCTCGCCATCCCAAATGCGTCTGGCGACGTGGCCTCCGAAACTCGGAATGACGCTGTTATCTACAGGACCACCGGGAATAATATCCGTGACGATCCAAGACTCGTCATCACCCCTCTTCTTCTTCTGAGCTCGGGCGTCTGCAGTGCACGAACTCGAATCACCGGTCACAAACCAGCCACCTCGATCCTTCCTAATGACCCACTCAGCTGAAGGACCACCGTGTCGCCCCCGTCCTCGACCAGACTGATGTACCGCCTCCTCCTGTGGCCCCAAGTCGTATCAGCCCCCATCGTCACTGGCGTCGTGACTCCTCGCCTCATCTGAATCATCCTCGTCGTCGAAAGACTCTCCAAGTGTCTGACGACGACGTAACAAATCTCTCTCTCTCCTAACTGAAGCAGAAATACCACGTGTACGTGGATGACGAGGACCTGACTCGTCTGCTATACTACGTACCGGGCGTAAGGGAATTGATTTCCCTTTTCCTCCACGGTAACCCGATGACTATTAATTCAATTTAAAAATACAAATTTATTAATGATTTTACTAAAATAATTAAACTAATTATTAACTTAATAATCAATTTATTTAGCAATTATCACAATTAATCAATAATCCGTTACTAAAATCGTACACAACTAATTACTAACATAATAATCAATTTATTTATTAATTATCACATTTTATAATTAATAAACGATTTACTAAACTAATTTAACTCATTATTAACATAATATTCAATTTATTTAAATTTTATCACAATTTATAATCAATTTTAAAACAAATTTAAAAAAAACTCCGGGCGTCTGCGGGAGACGCCTACCCTACGTGGTTGGCGTCTGCCGGAGACGCCTGCCCTACGTGGGAGACGTCTCCCGCAGACGTCTGTTCCTTGGGTCGGGCGGCTCCCGCGGACGCCCGACTCAAAAATGTTTTTTTTAAAAAAATTAATTGAAATAAACAAGGTAGTTTACCAGATGTAAGTAGTCAGGGGTCTCCGTTGGTTCTTTTCCTGGCATCCGAGACATCTTTTGCGGTGAATAGAAGAGTGATATGAAGAGAAAGTTGTGTTAAAAGAGTGAAATGAGGAGTTATATTAGTAGAAAGTGTAGAGGGGCAAAATGGTAATCTTACGGGCGATTTAAGTAGTTTTACGGCGACGAATAGCAGTTCAGTAAAACTAATGATCCTCAAGTGTTACGGGACTGAATAGCAAAATTTCAGTGCAAAATTTTTGCAAACTAGGAAGAAGTGTGATTAACGAAAGATGGGGGAAAACCCCCAATGTTCACCGCGTGAGAAATAACGCGGTGCTAAGTCAACATCCAACTCAACTACAGTAATTTTCAAAGTACTTCCAATTGTTTTGGTGAGATATCTTTTGATAATATAGTACCAATATGATTCTACAACCTGCAGGATACCTGAGCAAGTGAAGTGATAAGATGTGATTATGAGAGCACATGGTTGATTGGATGAAATTCGATTTAAATTAGTTGGAAGTTTTTGGTTGATAGTAAGAAAGTTAGATATTTTGTCATCTACTTTTACAGTAATTTTTTACCATCTACTCTTGCAGCATATTGTACTATTTTTGCAGCACAATGTATTGTATCTTTTATATCAAAATTTTGAATTTATTTGAAATTCATCTAAAATTTATACCTTTTCCCACAACACTATTATATTTGTTCACCACATTTTTTCTCATTTTTTATTCTTTGTTATTTCTTGATTAAGTTATGCATGATTCAACTTATTTTTTGATTAAGTTATTTATTAGTACAATTATGGTTGTTGATGATACAAAATTGATGGTAAATTCATGTACATAGTAGAGTACATTTATGTACACAGTAAGGTTACCTGGATATTGAATTCAACTTACCCCGACTATTATTTCAAGTTACACTGCTATTGAATTCAACTTACTTCAATAATCAATTAGGGTTACTATGTTAGATTTATCATGCTCGATTCAATTAGATTTGCTCTGCTATTGGATTCAAACTACCTCGTCCATCAATTACGATTACCCCCACGAACCATCATTTAATACATTTTATTTACTCCAAGTTACTCGTCCTATTAAATCAAATTACCTCATTCTCTTATACTAATTGGAATTATTAATTAGGGTTACCTAGCTATTGAATCCAACTTATACAATCTATCAATTATATTAAATAGCATGGTCGACAAATATTTCTCCTTTTATGAAAACCGTAAGTAGTTGGAGAAAAGATGTAAAAAAAATTCTAGGTGAACTGCCTAAAAAAGATCAATTGGTGATGGATGCATTGGTAGGCAACAAGAAACAATGGAATTCTGTGTTCTCTTTGGAGAGGAGTCATTCCAACTCACGAACGATCATTAGAGGTGATGGAAAGTCTAAGGTCTTTAAAGTTGAGCTTACTTAGATCCAATGTATCCATCCTATTGAATCAAATTACCCACTCTCAAAACTAGATTTACCCCAACCTACCATCACTTCTACCAATTGGATTTATTAATTAGGTTACCCTACTATTGAATTTAACTTACCCTGACAATCAATTAGGGTTACCCTGCTAGATTTAACCTGCTCGATTCAACCAGATTTACCCTCCTATTATATTCAACTTATCTCGTCCATCAATTAAGGTTACCCCCATGAACTATCATTCAATACATTTTATTTACTCCAAGTTATCCGTCCTATTAAACCAAATTACCTCTTATCGCAAATTACCAAAATTTCTTCTACCAATTGGATTTATTAATTAAGGTTACGTGACCAGTCCATACTTAAATTTTGTAGTCAATTTCAATAGGACATGATAAACATAAGAACCATATAAATACTTCATGCCACGTTATCCACAAACACAAAACAACACAACCATGTTATCCACAAACATAAACACAACATTATCCACATGTTTGGAATACCCTAACACAAAACCACCAATACTCATCTGAATGACCCCATTGTTGGAAGTTGTCGCAACTTCTCCCTCAAGCAACCAAGGATTCCCCCCTCTGGAGGTAGATATTGGAGTTGATCTCATTATCGACAATCTCCGTATTCGACACAACCTCGGCATCATCAGGTACGTCTAGCCAAATTAGCAAAATAAGAAAGGGGGAGTGAGGGGTTCTCGACGTCGATCCAGAATGGGGACTTGGTCGAGCTTGATGACCACATCGGTTGTCCTCATCATCCTACCACGAGCTTTCGACACCGCATTAAATAAATCACACACAAGGGTTTGGATCATAATCTGGTGAAGAAAAAAGGCCGCCTAGGTAATACAAGGATAAAGTCTACAATAGAGCAAAATAAATCCAATGCATTCATCTAATTGAATCAAACTACCCACTCGTGACATTAGATTTACCCCAATGGACCATCCATTCTACCCTTTGGATCTATCATTTTAGGGTAACCCTGCTGTTGACTTCGACATATCCTGTCTATTATTTAGGTTACCTGGCTATTGGATTTCGCTTACCCCGTCTAGTATTTACGTCTAAATTGGTATTCAAAATTCAACTTCCCCAACCAATCAATTAGAATTACCCGACCGAATTTACCAGACTAAATTCCACTAGACTATGGTAAACATGTTATTGAATTCAACTTACCCTGTCCTTTACTTATGGTTACCCCTCTATTGCATTCAGCTTACCTCGTATATTATTTTTGGGTACCCCATTTTTAAATTCATTTTACCCCGTCAATCATATAGGATTACTCTGCTAGTTTTACTATGCTACATTCAATTATATTTTACACTACTGTTAAATTTAATTTATCTCGTCCATCAGTTGGGATTACCCCCCCCCCCCCCCCCCCCCAGGCCCCTACGATCGATTCATCTTATTTACTCCAACTTATCGATCCCGTTGAACCAAATTATCCTTTATCACATCTATATTAACTAGGAGGTTACCTCCTAGTTTCCTAAACTACCATAACCCACTCTACATGCGAGTTATGATCGATGTCTAGTTTCTTATCAATCACTAACCTAGTGATCATATACCGTGTCAAAGCGACCAGAAAAAGATTTACAAGGACGACAGTGTCAAAACCGATGTTAATTCAACATATGCAAAACATTAAAACTTACAAGACCTTCAAAACACAAACTTATATAACGAACTTAGTACCAACCACACATTATGCATAGACGCATACATCACAACAACAGACTCAATCGTCCACACCAGACGACAGGAAAATTAAATTCCTTACAGCAACTCCCTCACTCTACATGAATTCACTTAGATGGAAATATCGATGGACTTGACATCATGCTTCTTAACCTCCTCATTGGGGATAGCAAGAGTGAGCACACCATTCTTCATGGAAGCCTTGACCTGATCCACTTTGGCGTTCTCCAGGAGACGGAACCTCCTCAGGAACTTCCCGCTCCTCCTCTCAACAAGATGTCATCGATCTGTCTTCTCTTATCTTTCCTTGCTCCTCTCCTCACTTTCCTAGAGCACGTTCCCCTTCTCGACCTCTTCCTTCTTCAGTCCAGGAAGTTCTGCCTTGAACATGTGTGGCTCAAGGCGTCTCCTTCTAGTCAATGTTTTGTTTCATTCGCGAAGGCCGGGCGGAACTCCTGAAGAGAGTGGAAGCTTATGGAGGGATCCTAGAAGTCGAGGAAGAAAGGGTCGAACACGTCGTTGCGGCGACCGAAGAAAAGAATAGTAGCACGTTAAACAATGAAATAGAGAACGTAAAATGATAGAAAAAATACAAATAAATCATGAAGCATAAGCTTCTTCCACACCCATAAACAATTGCACCTATAAATGCAGCTTCTTCCGCCAAAAGTAAATGAAGCATATACATCACAAGCACAATAAAACAAGCAACATAATAAATGAACTAACAAGAACTTGCAACTTGATGATGCCACAAAACCTTAAATCTTTGCTACGAAATAGGTCTTTGGGAAAAGTGATTAATATATTTTGGGGAAAAAACGTTTGAGGATTTCATCAATATCCAATATTATCAACATGATTTGATTTGGCTGGCTTGAGAGGTGAGATCCACCAGTTCGTTAAGGGAATGTTCAATAATCATTTGGTAGCTTGATGGATCCTAAGGTAATATACAAGGCACGAAAGGAAGTGGGAATAAGCCAGAGGTAAAACCTATCGTGCCAATGAGTAATTCCATCAGTGGATACCCTGAGATAAAATCTAGTGGGCAAATGAGTAACTTCGTTACTGTTGCATTATAATTTTGAAATTAAGCCTCATTAATAGGGGGAAAAACCAAGGGAAAAAATAAAAAATTGATAAATCCCAACATAAAATCAAGGAAAAATCACTCCTTTAACCAACAAATCGAAAAATAGATTCGAACCCATTTCTTGAAACAAATCCAAAACCCAGTCTTCATCTGAATTAACAACTGCATACCCATTTAATGCATGTTACCTTCATTGACATTTAATATGAGCACATTGATAGTAGGAAAAGCAAGGAGGAAAATGTAACCACGAGGAGATTGGTTACATTTTTAGCACTAAAATATGCATGAAAGATTGGCAAACTAAAAACACCGAAGAAGAGGTGAATAGCTTACATTTACCGGAGGACATTGCAGGCCAGGAGAGGGGTGGTGTGGATGCAATATTCTGGGTAGGGTCGAAGGTTATGGAAGTTTCAAATTTTCAAAGTGAAGGTAGAGTTGAAACTTTCTTTCATTATTCATTGGTTCTTAGTATTAGAGTTATTGCCCAACATATTTGTGATTTATTCTGTGTAGGAGAAGACATTATTCATTGGATTTTTAGTTTTTGACAAAGAGAGAAGGAGAAGATTGTATGTCACTGCAGTAGGAAAATGCAGGCATGAATGTTTGTCCCAAGTTACCCCATATAGAAACTAAATTTACCCCATAAAGAACCTAAATTTACCGCCACAAATAATGAAACAAGATATAATTTGGTACAAAGTTCTGATTGCTTCACACAAGAAAATTAATTGCCCAACAGACAAATGTGTTATTCATTGGTAATGAAGTATGATAGAGCAGATGTTGGTAAGAAAGAGAGAAAAGGAGAAGAATGGAGTGTTTTGCTGCATATTTGATGTTATTGGTTGGTCATTAAATGTTTGTTGCACAAATGAATGATGAAGTTGATTGGTCATTAAATGTTTGTTGTAGACTTGGTACTAGGTTTAATTTTTTTTATTGTGGATAGTTATTTGTTGTACTAGGTTGGTTGAGCAACCCATGTGGGGGCTTGTGTGGCAGTCCAGGTCAGCATGTGCGTGAGATTTGCGTGGGGTTATGAGTAGACTTCAACTTTTCCTTAATTATCAATCTAGAGTTTGTACGTCAAGTACCGCTCCTTCTTAAGTTAACAATTGAACTTATTTGGCAATAAATTCTAATTAGAGGACTTCATAGGGTGTCGAACAATTAATTTCTGCAACAAAAAATGTACATGCTATACGTACATTTTGACTTGTTTGAATATTGATATAAATTTTTATGCGCATGATCTTATTTTGCACAAGGATGAATATATAAAAAAAATGGAAAAGTAGTATTCCACCCAAATACCTACCCATTTCTCACGCACCCTTATGTGACATGGCCACATATTCATTCAACTTCTAGTAAGCAAGATTTATTCAAATGCCAAAACCATTGTCCAAACAAAAACCACATTCTCTTTCCCTGTACACCTAAAAAACCTGCAGAATAGTACAAACATCACCATGCTGAAGGGAATGTGTTCTAAAAGTTTTACTTTTAAATGTCAATTATTATGAATTGAATGAGAAATCATTTTGTTCCTTGTTTATGTTATTCGTCTTTTAGAAGAGTTAGGGAAGAGGCTCTTGGTCCTTAACCGTAGAGCTCTAAAAGATATTGGTTTACATAAAACAAAAGATATTCGCAATCATGGTAATAAACATGGGACATTTATTACCGAGTTAAGATTGTCGTGCTGGTCATAGATCATTGTAGCTCTACAAGTGAGTGACAACACGGGTACACAAAAGAGGAAGATATTACTTTTGTATACTGAATTGACCTAATAAGTAAAATATTATAGAAATGTGTTTCTGTGTCATTAATATTTTACTGTGTCCTTGGTCCTTTGATATGAGACTTATATCTAATCACTTAAGGAATACTTAATTAGATCAGTGTCTTGAACTATTGATCAGTGTAGTGTAAATGCATTAGTTGGTCAAGTATGACTTTTGTTGGAGAAGATAGTTAGTCAAAAGACTATCATTGCCCCTCTTAATTGAGTGATGATATTAGTTGGCCCCTTGATAAAGCAAAGTTATAATGTGCACAATGTGATTTGAGTTAAGTCACATATTTGTAACTAACTTAAAGAGATCAAGAAATGAATACTAATACAAAGATGACACAATACTACTTTGTGTGTATTCTTAATATCATGAGGCAAGGGACGGACACAAGTGATGCACTCCATCACTAAGTGGATCGGGTTTTGGTTCGAGTGGAATTAAGACATCTAACTAATTGGGAGCTATAATGTGTAGCTAGATACCGCTTATAGCTTGTGATATTAAGCCTTTAATATCACTGCCAACTTAGTTTAGATCCTCCCATAGGTCACACCACAAAACTGGGAAACAAGAAATGGGGATTTTGAGTTCATAAGGATGTGTCGGGTTTCATGTAGAAAATATGACACATGGGGTGAACAAGCAAAATCAAGATTATGTTGTGATTAATAACATAATTAGAATCTAAATTAAATTCATATGTGATGTAAATATTATGGGGTGTAATGAGTTGACATTACATAGGATAATATGTTACATAAGTTGTGAATTTACTACTAATCCCGAAATGTCAAATTTTGTAGGGGTTAAACCAAAATTTGACCAGTCTGCAGTACTGTGCAAAAGTCAACTGATGAATAGTACTGGTCAACCGATGAACAGTACCCGGTCGACCGATGAACAGTAACCGGTCCATGATGAACAGTACCGGTCGACCGATGAACAGTAACGGTCGACCGGTCCAGACGGTTTTCTGCAGAATTAATTTAAGAATTAATTAGATCATGCATGGAATTGGTCCATAATTGATTTAATTCGTGGCTAATATTATTTATTAATAAATAATGGATGGTTAGATGGAATTTTGCATGAAATCATAGGCAAGAGGTTGCACATGAATAGGTAATTTGGAGAGAACCTATAAATAGAGGTTATCTCATTGCCTTCCTACATTTTAATTAATATTGCTTTTCATGCAAAATTCTCTCTCCATAATTCTCCACGAAATTCCAGTAATTCTTAAGTTTAGTTTTAGTTCTAGAGATCATCTTCTCAAGGGAACTAAAGAGGGATTAGTAATTGGATTCTAAACCCTATTGGAGATTGAGAGACTAGCTTTTCTCTCTCCAATCTTGTTTAGAGTTTGGTGAAATCTCGGAGGCATCCGGCGCAGCGAGGAGCATCCCCAACGTCTTCGGATCATCAAGAAGTTTTAGAGAACTTCTAGGTATGAATTTCGGAGCTCCTTTATGTTTGTTTTAATAGAGTTTCTGAAACTAGTTTGTTAAAACAAACCGATGCATGCAATAAATTCTAGAAAATTGAAAATTGATCCTTATTATACATAAAAATCCGAAAAATATATATGTATAATTAAACTAGAAATCCTACACATGCCTCATTTAATGGGCGTACGTACTAGTCTTTGAATTCAAAGATAATATTTTGGTGTGGAGAAAACATTATCCAGCAATGACTCCATCCACCAACCTCGAATGGCTTCTTCCAGCAAGGAGTAAACCTCTCCAACGTGTAAATGCTGATTTTTTCGGTCTCCATTTTATGCTTATTTCATTTATTGCGCGCAGGTAAATATCCTCCATTCCCCTATTCAACCCATCTTCCATTTTCTTCTTGAAGAGATTCTCACATTGATGGGTTGCTATTCAAAACAATATACTTATTCTTCTTTTGTTCATGTTTTCATTGTAAAACAATCATCTATGTTCTTCTTGTTTCCATTCTATTCTTTGTCTCATTTATGCATGTATCCAAATGCAGGAGAGTGTTGCTACAGTCTTGTGACATCACATCTTCAACAATAAAAATATTATGGAAAGCATAAGTAGGGACTTTGATCAATTTTAGTTGTTTTGGTTCACGTTGTGCTTCTAAGCTTGTTTTTCATACCTCTCAGATCCTTTGACGTGGATTCAGACTGAATCACCAAGCTTGTATTTTTAGTGTTTTGGGATCTCACTAAGAAATGTGATTTTAGTACCTTCATTTGTTATTTCAATGGTTTCAATTATTCCAGAATGTTTTCACATCCAAGGTAATTTGTATCTTACTAAAAAGGTATTGTCATACCCCAAATTTAATTTATATGACACGCTTAATTTTTTGTATATGAAAATGTTATTTATATTTCAATAAATGGATTTTTCATATTTCAGAGGCATTTATATGGTAAAGGTATTTTGTATCATACTAAAAGGTATTTTCACATGTCGAAGATAATCCATATCGTACTAAACGAGCATTTATATTCTGAAGGTATTTTACATGCGAAAGGTAATTCTTAGGATACTGAAAAGAAAATTATATCTTACTGGAAGGTATTTTCACACATCAAAGGTAATCTATGTCTTACTAAATGAACATTTATATTCCAATGGTAATTTACACGCCAAAGGTAATTCTTAGGCTATTGAAAAGAAATTTCATATCTCAATGGCAAATTACATGCCAAAGGTGTTTTGTATAATGTTGAAAGGTAGTTATATGTGACAAAGGTAATCTATATCTTACAAAAAGGAATTTTTATATTGCAAAGGTATTTTATATAGCAATGTTAATTCTTAGAGTAGTGCAAGTTATTTTCAACTATCGAATGCAACAATGAATAATTGGTAATGGTAATCCCACATAAACGACAAGGTGATCTCAAATATAAGTTGGAGTAAGAAGAATTGATTAAATGATGGTTTGTGGGGGTAACACTAAATGATAGATGGGGTACGTTGAATTCAATAACAAGATAAATGAGATTAAATAGAAGGAATTTAATTATCTTTCGTGGGGGTAATCCTAATTGATAGACATGGTAAGTTGAATTCAATAACATGGTAACCTTAATTTATATCCAATTGGTAGAAGAGACGGTAGGTTGGGGTAAATGTAGTTGCGATATGGGGTAATTTCATTTAATATGACGTGTGACGTAGAGTAAATAGAATGGATTAAATGATAATTCATGGGGGGGGGGGGGGTAACCCTAATTAATACATGGGGTAAATTGAATTCAATAGGATTGTAAATGGGATTAAATATAAGGAGTTAAATTGTTTGTTATTACCTGTACGTCAAACCCAATCTTCTCGCAGAGCTCCACAAGCTCCCTCTGCTACGCTTTGCGGTTTAGGGCTTAGGATATTGTGTTCGACTTAGATTCAAGTAAGCTTAACTTTTAAAGACATTAGACATTCCAGCACCTCTAATTGATGGAAATATTAAATTAAATTCATATGTGATGTAAATATTATGGGGTGTAATGAGTTGACATTACATAGGATAATATGTTACATAAGTTGTGAATTTACTACTAATCCCGAAATGTCGAATTTTGTAGGGGTTTAACCAAAATTTGACAAGTCTGCAATACTGTGCACAAACGGTCGACCGGTTAACAGTTAACGGTCGACCGATCGGTGCACGGTCGACCGGACACGTCTCGACCGATAACAAGGAATTTCGTCTGTTCGGAACGGTCGACCGAATCTATCGGTCGATCGATCGAACATTGCGATGAACTATTTTATTGTTGCGAACGGTCGACCAAATGTAAAACGGTCGACCGAACCTCCAATCGGTCGACCGGTCCAGACGGTTTTATGCAGAATTAATTTAAGAATTAATTAGATCATGCATGGAATTGGTCTATAATTGATTTAATTCGTGTCTAAGATTATTTGTTAGCAAATAATGGATGGTTAGATGGAAGTTTGCATGAAATCATGGGCAAGAGGTTGCACATGAATAAGTAATTTGGAGAGAACTTATAAATACAAGTTTATCTCATTACCTCATTAATTAATTCATTATCTTCTCGTGCAAAATTCTCTCTCCATAATTATCCACGAAATTTCCTTAATTCTTAAGATTAGTTTTAGTTTTCAGAGAATTTCTTCTCAAAGGAACTAAAGAGAGGTTAGTAATTGGATTCTAAACCTTATTGGAGATTGAGAGACTAGCTCTTCTCTCTCCAATCTTGTTTAGAGTTTGGTGAATACTCGGAGGCATCCGGCGCAGCGACAAACATCCTCAACGTCTCCGGATCTTCAAGAAGTTTTAGAGAACTTTTAGGTATGAAATTCGGAGCCCCTTGTGTTTGTTTTAAAAGAGTTTTTGAAACTAGTTAAAACAAACTGATGCATGAATGAAACAAATCATAGAAAAATTGTAATTGATCCTTATTGCGCATAAAAATTCCGAAAATATATATGTGCAATTAAACATGAAATCCTACAGTGGTATCAGAACTTAGGGTTCAATTTTCTAATGATTTGAGGCTATAAACAAATTTAGTTTACCATCTAGGGTTCGAACAATTCAAATTTCCTGTTTTTCGGTCTTTAAATTGTTGTTTGAATAATTCTTTATGATAATTCATTTTGAATGTTTTAAGAGGTTTAAAACATGTCATGTAATTATTAGAATTATGATTTAGACATAAGTCTAACTTGCAATAATTTCGTTTTGAGAATAAACGATTGTTTTGTAAGAGAATCAACAAAACCGAAAAACTGCTTTCTTCTTTCCTTTTAGGAAATTGGATGGACAGCGGTTCAAAATTATTTTTGAACTTATGAATGGATGAAAAACGTTTTTAATGGATTTCAGAATGTTTTTCAAAGAATTGTTTGGGATTCTAGATGATTGATAAACTAGGTTATATAGTTTATATCAATATTGCGTGCATGGATGCTCGAGTTGTCTTTGCAGGAATTGTGAGTTTATATGTTCCAAATCAGTAACTACGAATGTATGTAATTATTATTATACAGGGGCTTATTTATATGTAAAAGCCAAATTCTCTATTTCTTTCTTTAGAATAATTGCATTGCATTTGAGAGGTTTTACATAGGACTTACACTAGTCGGTTTTTATCGAATGTGAGGAGCATGTTTATTTATAGAATAATCCCATCGGGTCAGGCGGCTCCCTCGAACGCCCCCCTACGTAGGGGCGTATCCGGCAGACACCCCTGGGTTTTTTTATTGATATTTTTTTTAATTTTTTTTAAATTGATTATAAATTGTGATAATTGCTAAATATTCGGATGACCGGGTAGAGGTCAGTAAACCGACCCAAGGATTCCAGGAAGATCAAAAACTTACTATCTCTACGATCACGGTGTACCGATGGAAACTCGGTCATCCGCATGGAACATGTTCGGTAGACCGAGAAGCAAACGGTCGACCGTCAGAGACTTCACCAACTCACCACATCATGCGCCCGTGCTTAATTATACGGGTTGGATTACAACGAGTTTTTGCAAGTGACGAAGATTCAAAAATTTACAGATCCAATAATTTCAAAATCCAAAAGGTGATATTTGTAAGTCGAAAAGTTTTACCACCGAAAAAATTGGATCTTGAAATTGTTAGATCTGTAATTTTTGAATCTTAATCACTTGAAGAAAAAACTCATTAAAATCAACTGGGTTTTCAGGATTCTCTTGGTCTATCGATCATGTTTCTTTGTTATCTGATAAATTTAAAATCTTTTGGTTAGTTGAACCAGGAGAATTTGTTGATTTGATTTCATTTTCGAAACGGTTGTTCCAACTTGCCTATTTCTCAAGCTTACATGGAATATATAATTGGACGTTGATTTCGAAATTTTCTTCGAAAATACACAAAGACTATGTGCAATGAAGTCTGGTAAACAACACAAATCATTATTGCAAGCAAAAGCCTCCTTCCAAGAAAGAGATTCAAATCCAATTCAATCCCAATCCCAATCAAGTAGAGATCGTTTCTTAGGTTTAGATACACAGAAAAAGAACCAACTTAAGCAAAAGTTTTATTCCTTTATTTGTGTATACTTACTAAAATAAAGTTCCCATTGAGTATATGACACAAAAATGTAGTGAAATTGGAAGTAAATGCCAGAAAATATTTGACCAACCATATGTGTAACATCCTCAACAGCGGAAGAAATTTAAAATTTTAACATAAATTCAAACATGAGGATATTACAGAAAAATACAGACAACCGGTGCACCAACATATATACATAATATATATCCAAGAGTTCAAAAGTGTGATTACAACAAAAGCTAAAGGAAAATGTACGTGTAATCACTAAGACCTCAAAAAGGGAAAAGCAAGATCTAGCTGCAGGCATGCTCCGCCTCAGTCACCACCTCCTAACGTCGCTCACAGCCTGAATAAAACATGAACTATGCCTGAGTTTCCCATAAGAAAATCCCATATGTCAAACTTCTATCACATAAATGAACTAGATAACTACAAGCATGTATGGTAGGAAAGACAGTAAAACAACTATCGTCGTCGCACTGGGCCTCACAGAACTCTCTCCCAGCCTCAGCAAACACAAAACAGTGACGGTCTCAAGGGTCCTCGCGCGCCAACCCTCACACGTGCCCCAGGCATCACAACCGGAAACATCCTCGGCAACAACAGAACCTTGGATCACTATTAGGCCGACAATGTTTGTACCGTTGCCCTCAAAGGTCGCAGACACGTTGCCTTCAAAACTGATCCGACGAACCACTCTAAGGCCGGAAATGTCTGTACCGTTGCCCTCAAGGCCGGGGACCCGTTGCCTTTGAGCTGGTTCCACAACATCACAACAACACCAAACTGCACCGAACCGGTCGGACAAAACCAACACTCTGGTCGACCGAATCCCCATCCAGAGGACTGACCCAACTGAAAAACTCACCAACCAGTCGAACGGCAGGGGGACCCGTTTGACCGAAAACAACTAGTCAAATCCATTTCACGCAACAAAAAACACTAACGGTCGAACAACGGTCGACTGGAAAAAGGCAGTAAATTCAAATTGGAAACAAATTATACCGGTCGACCGAAAACACAAAGGGTCGAACAAACTTTAAGTTAAACTTAAGTCATCGGTCGAACGAGATCTCAGAGCGGTCGACCGATTTGTAGTCTACACCCCAACCAACTTAAAACAGTACTTCGGTCGAACGGCAAAGGGGACACGTTCGACCGAAAACAACCAGACCTCCATCTTCTCGCTCAAAAAGCATAACTGGTCGACCACCCAAGGGTATCGTTCGACCAGTGTGAGAGATAAATGCCAAAAATACACTACAACCGGTTGACCGAAATAAGCACCGGTCGACCGTTACATTGCAGAAATCTGCTGCACAACCTCCGATGAGCCTTTCGACCTATCATCGACTACTCAAACACTCCCACTAGCTAAGGTGAGCATAAAAGTAAAGCTTGACATACCTATAAGACTTGAAAAAGCATTCGAAGATCCAACGACGAGTTTTTCCCTCAAGAAAGCAATCTCCGGCGAAAAACCAAACGAGCAACGATCAACCCAACTCCGGCAAACGCGACCGCCACTCTGTGCACGATCTTCTCCCGACATCACCGGAGCTTCAGGAAGCCTTCGCGAACAAACTAGAGAGTGAGTGAGTGTGTGAGAGAGAGAGAATTGAGAGACGAGTGAGATAGAAAATGAGAGAGAGAAAGAGGGAAACAAACTTTATATAAATCCTCCAATCAATCTCAGTCGTCCATCTCACCGACTCCAATTCCTCCCTAAACAACCACTAATCAAGTCCAAAACATGATTAGTGCAAAGCAAAGATTTAGGATATTACAATATGCAATTAGAGAGTATATATATGTTGGGTTGTGGACGGATTTGAAAAGCCGAATAGTAGTGTATGAATGTAAAATATAATAAAGTGGGATTGTTGTGTAAAATTAACCTCTTGAAAGGTTGGGGGGGGGGGGGGGGGGGGGGGGGGTTGTATGCAACAAATTTCACAAGTCTATGTGATGAAAGGTTTGCCGATTTCTGATACGACACGATTATACGACATGATATGATATTGTAACACGATTTAGACACGATATTACACAAACAAAATTGTGTGATTAAAATGCTTTATTATGATGATTTGTCAAGACATAAACAAAAATAATTAATACATGATTTGATACCAACACGATACGATTACACGTATGTTTTTTTACACAAAAAACTGAAACGGATAACATCTTTTGTTAGGTTTTTTATACTTAGTATTGTCAATTATTATGTTATTTAACTATTTTCAATCAAAATATGATGAATTTTTCTTTACATTTTGCTAAACACAATAACACAAAATCTTGACACAACTACATAACTGTGGGACACGATAATACACAAACACGACGCAATTGACATGGATATTAGTTTTGCAACTCCATACCGTTGACCTACCAAACCAATTATCCGTTGTCCCAAAGTTTGAAAAATGAGATTTTAGTTGGAAGTAGATTCTCGGAGAAGTCCACAAAGTTGGGCTTTCCACACGCTTTGACTCCGATACACGATGTTTATCTTAAAAAAGGACACATAATTTATAGGAAATCCAATGACCTGTTATGCATTGCTTCTTTATGAAATATGGAGTCTGTGGGATGTACTCTATAGGATTGTGAAATATTTAAAGGTATTAATCAAAATTGAAGTTATTTGCAGAATCGTACGTGGACTAAATTCGACTCATCCATTTAAGAGTAGAGAAGAATTTTTCTTTTATCAATCAGTCAGATCAGCTAACCTTAAATCCTAACTAGGTTTAAACCTTTAAGTCCTTAAATAATTGAACCTATATTTGAATTGAATCATGAGTGTGACATAGGAAAATTTTCTAAATATAAAAGTCGAAATATATTTAAACCCTTCAAATTAGATGGATATTTTGCATTTTAACACCACCTTTTGAAACGCCCAAAAGCCTAACAAGTTTTTGTTCGATTTGACCTATTGTCTGTAAAAAGTTAATGCAATTCGTCGTTCAACATGATTTGTTCTATTATGGACATAATTTCATTAATGTTTTCTGCCGGTGTGTATGGATTGAGTGTAACGATAGAATTTTTCATGACATAACTCACCCTTTTGATTATTTGATGAATAATTGTTTTAATTTACTGAAATTATGGACATGTTCACTCAAGCATGGTGGAGAGCCACTACAACACGGTCCAAAAGAGAACGAGATTGGTCTTTGCACCATAACATGATGGAACCCCTGCACAGCTCCCACCCACTAGCCAAAATGGAGATTCAACCAACATCAGCACTCACTCAGGCATGCATGGTGGATGAGCACCTAACATATGATTACACGCATCCATTCGAAGAGGAATTAGCTGAGATCCGTAGGTTGGCGAGGAGGGAAGATGATGCTCGAGAGCGGCCAGAAGTCGAGGAGTAAAATCAATGATCTTAGGTTGGGGGGTTCAACAACGTAGCCTGGAGTTTGTATTAGTGGTAGAGGCTTCTGTGTAAAATATTTCTCCTAGTTTGGGTATTTTGTATTAGGTTGTTGTGACTCGTAACGACCTTTGAAACTTTTAAATATCGAATGAAACCACCGGTTTATTAAAAAAAGACATGATTTGTTAGATTTATCAGTTCTCGATAACCTACATTCATGTAGTTTTTGACATGTATAACAGATTTTCTTCAAATTCGGCCATGATTTGCAATAATCAACCCAAACTGGCAAACTGACCTAACCCGTTTTGTTAAGTCTGTTAATGACACCCGTTTTTAGCATTGACATTTGGGTATCTTGTGAAATCACTTAAAAGTAAGTGCATACACACATATAGATTTTCACAATTAGATTTTTGACATTTAGTTTAGTTTTGGTTTTCGGTCAATATTTTAACTTTACATAAGAATTGATAAGCTAACCAAGAGCCCTAGACTAATTTTTCAACCGTCGTTGAATTTTAGTTAAATCATAACCACATCTTAAACTAACTTTTGCTGAATTGAAAAGGTAATGTGAACACCACCTTTTGAAACGCCCAAAAGCTAGTATCCAAACGACCCTAAGAGTGTGATCGGTTTGAAGAAAGTGAGGGAATATCTAATAGTCTAATTCTTTGGAAATTTAGTTCTTAGAACTCAAATTCTCATGATTGATATAAATTTGTACTTTTGATAAAGTTAGGAAAATAATTTATTTTTTGGTTACTATTAGAAGAGAAAAACATTTTATGTAAAAATTATTGGCAACTAGACTTCCTTTTGTTTTTGAGTGGAAGCCGATGAATTCATCTCTAATATAAATGATCGAAGTCATTGAACTCGTGTAATTCGAGTTCTAGAGTTTTTAAGTTTCCTTAAAAACCAATCACCCAAAACTTATCGCAAAAGTCTAATTCTCCTCAATTCCTTAAGTTTTCCTATAAACCAATCACATCGTAAGTGACAAAGTCAATTATGTTGTATTCGTGTACTATCATGTTAGATAATTATGTAATTGTGTCACAATTTCGTGTTATCGTGTTAATCATAATTTAAAGAAGATCAATCATATTTAGATTGAAAATAGTTAAGTGACACATCATATTGATATTTATTTCTAAATAACATCTTAATTAACCATTATCAAATAAAAAATAATTGATTATCTATCGAAATATGTTATTGTCGTAAAAGATCAACATATTTATGTACCAATTAGTTTTATGTTTGTATATTTGCAAAATATTACGATAAAGAATAAAAATTATGTCACTGTTTCGTCTCATAAATCGTATTACTATTGCGTGTCATGTACTCACTGTGTCGCGTCAGAAATTTACAGTCGGATTTCTATTGGATTCCTCCTATTTAATCACAACCATTCTCTGACCTTTCTTCTTTCTCTTTCCCACCTCGAAACAGAAGATCAAAAGAAACCCTAACCCTAATGGGCCCGACCTCGCCGGCGACGACCGGACGACCCCATCTCCTGCTCACCTCCGGCGCGAGTGGGCGCGTCCGGTCCCTCCTCTCTCCACCGTCCCTCCTCCGCCTCGTCCACTTCCTCCACTCTCTCCTCCTCCAGGTCCTCCACTTCGTCCGCTTCCGCGGGAAGCCGCCGTCGTCCCCGAGACGGCGGCGGGGGAGGCGAGACGAGGAGGACGCGGCGAGGAGGAGGGCGATCGCTGAGGGAGTGGGGATGGGGGAGGGTGGGGAGACGTGGGTCGGGGTTGGGAGAAGGGGGAATGAGATCTTCTGTCGGAAGTGGAGGGCAAGTGGGGAGGGTTTGAGGTGAGATTTTTGGGTTTTGATTGTTTTTTGGTTATAAAAAAATATTGTAACTGTTTGTCGTTGGGTTGGGTGTGTTGGTGACAACTTGTGAGGACTGGTTTTCAAAAAAAATTGTTGGAAATATCGAGTTTTGGTTCGAGAACGTGAATTCGTGCATGCAATTATTTGGATTAAAACATGGTTAATTTTTTTTTGTTTTCGCGAGTATAGAAAGAGTAGTACATAGAGTTAAACATGGCCAAGTACAAATGTGAAGATTTGATTGAAGTTGATTGTTGGGATATATCTTCTTAATGAAAGCTTCTTTGGGTTGGCTGTTACGATCGGGTTTAGTCACACGTCGGGTAATATGGGATACCCAGAGTGAGATATAATCTCATAGGTTCCCCCAACCTACAAGCTAGCTTTTGGGATGTGATCAATTCCTATCAAGTGGTATCAGAGCCAGCTTCCACAAAATCTAATCCGATGAGTCAACATCGAGTAGGATGGGAGCTCCATGAGTCAACATCGATATCATTGGAGCCCGGTGGAGCTCGAATCCATTATTGGAGCGGGGTGGAGCTCGAATCCATTATTGGAGCGGGGTGGAGCTCAAATCCATCATTGGAGCCCCATGGAGCTCGAATCCACGAATGACCGATGAGGACGTCAGAACGGAAGCGTGATGATTTGTTACGATCCATGAGGGGTTTAGTCCCACATCGGGTAATACGGGATACCCAGTGTGGGATATATCCTCATAGGTTCCCCCAACCTACGAACTAGCTTTTGGGATGTGATCAGTTCCTATTATTGGCAAAGGAGAATTCGAGCAACCGAGTACTAGGATTCCGATGGAAAAAAGTCTATAGAATATGGGTACTGGTTGGAAACATTGTTATCATTATCAAATGTTGCGGAATCCATGGAGGGGGTTTGAGGTGTGCCTTTTGGGTTGAAGTTCGGGTTAAATTTTTGTTATGATTGTTGCTGTTATTGTTTTTAGTGTGTTTGCGACACCTTAAAGGGACTGGTTACTTGAAATTTATCGGACAAAATCTTATTTGGGTTCTGCAGATATGAATATGTGCATCCGGATCCTGGGATTGCAGTAAAGATAGGAAAATCTCTTGTTTATCTATTTTTGTGTATTTAGTGTCCACTATAGATAGAGGAATACCAAATGCACCAAGTCAAACATGGTAAAGTAAAAGTTCGAACATTGTGTCTTGGGAAGCGAATTATAGGTTCATTTCTAAGGATTCTGATAGGGGGCAAACTATGGTATAGCAATTTCTCTATATAATGAATTTATGCTATGAATAGAAGATTACATTGGGTTAAACAAAGTTACCATTATGAAATGTTGAGATTTTCAAAATTTAATCTTGGCTTCATTTCCTTCTTGACTTAGGAATCAAAATTTGACTTTCGAACCTTAGGAAATAGACTTCTCATTTTGCATGATTTTGAGAATCTTATATTTGAAATGTGACACCGAACAAACTCATAGTCAAACCTGAAATTGAGATTATTATTTTTTGTTGAAAATTGGTCTTTCACATATTTCTCGAAAAGCTAATCATAGTTCTTTTTCCGCCAAAACCATCCATTCTCCACTATTGACGGTCTCGAAAAGTAGAATTTTTCTGCTTCTGGATTCCTTTTGGGTTGAACCACCTATAGATCACCCGGTTATGTCCACTTGTAGGTCAATTAACTTCGTTCTGAACCATTCATTATATATAGAATTGGAATTAAGCACATGTAGTTAGTTTTAAGAATCTCCACCTTTTCAAACATGTATTAATACAAAGTGGATAACTACAGGAAGTAACTTTTCTAGGAGGATGTATCCTGTTTTATGTTTAATAATATATATACACATATACACACACATGTATATATGTGTGATGCTTAGTATAGTTTCTTTTAGTTTGTTGCACCATGCAGTGTTGTGGTCGTAAAGCCTAATATATTTTTTATCTTGTGTACGCTTCAGGGGCATATTAGTCATCATTCATGGCCTCAATGAGCACAGGTGATTTCGTTTTTCCCTAGACTAGATTCTAGCTTCAAGATAAAAACATTCCCATTCTGTCTATCACTGTTTTCTATCTGTTGGTGCATTCATGTTGATTATTGCCACTCATATGTTTTGGTATTTTCATTTCTCAGTGGAAGATATGCTTATTTTGCTAACCAACTTATTTCTTCAAACTTCGGGGTTTATGCCATGGATTGGATTGGTATGTACAAGTTTCTTGTTTCTCCCAGTTTATTATTGTTACTTATTTGATCCTGTCCTCATGAAGAGCAATTTTTTATTTGATTGCTTGGAATAACATGCACGTACAAACTGATATTGATTTAGGATGGAACTGATTGACGTTGCATTTTGGTATAGTATATGTTGATTTCTAAAAACTGTGTCAATCACATGCTCAACTTGTTAATTCAGAAATTTGTAGATAATGCACCTTAGGTTATGAACTCCATCATGTCAACTGTCAGTGTCAAGTGTTTGAAGCAGTTCGGGTGCAAATAATTAGCAGATTATTAAACTAGTAGCATGTCAATGACAATAATAAGAAACAATTATTACTATATCTATCAGTTGATATTAGTTAAGGGATTGGCTGTGAGTTTGTGACCTCATAGACATCTAATTGGGATATTACTAGATTTATCATTTGATATTATTTAAGGGATTGTCTGTGAGTAGGTGATCTCTAACACAGACAACACCTTTCGATATTGTTCACCATGTATGTATTTGTCTAAAATCTTATGTGTAAGCAGCCAAATGATTTGTTTGTTATCAATTAATAAGACATCACACACCAATCAAAACAAAACAAAACAAAAGAAATACAGGACATCATGTCCCCAAACCATGATTCTTGATGAGCTTCCTTTTAGCCTAACCCCAACTAGTTTGGGACTAAAGGTTTTTTGTTGTTATTTGTATTGATCAACAGGTCATGGTGGAAGCGACAGATTACATGGATACGTACCTTCACTTGACCATGTTGTTGCTGATACAGTATGCACTCTTTGCCTTCTGATATTTTCCCTTCCGTTGATCTACAAATTAACTTTTCCTACTTTCCAGCTGCTTTTTTATTGGTTGAATTGTGGTCTCAACTTTAAAATGGTATTTCCTTTTGTCTGATTTTATCCTTTTACAATCTGTGAAGGGATTGTTTCTTGAGAAGATCAAGTTAGAAAATCCTGGACTCCCGATTTTCCTTTTGGGTCACTCAACTGGTGGAGCTGTAGTTTTAAAGGTACACCCTATCTATTCCAACCATCTTGATCAAAATGACTTGGCTAAGTCATTCCTTGGTTAACGTGTTAATTATTCTCAGGCAGCTTCATATCCTCACATTAGAGTAATGCTCGAAGGAATTATACTGACTTCTCCAGCATTGCGTGTGAAACCTGCTCATCCTATAGTTGGGGTATGTTTTTCACTTGCAAATGTCATCTGAACCTTCATAAAGTCTAAATCTTCTAGTAAATTACTTTTTTGTTTTATTTGGAATCTCAACTCAACAAGTTATGCACAAACTGCTTTATGGTTACAAACTTAGTTCGTTTTTCAAACAAAATAACGTTGCCAGATCGTCTGTATGAAATATGTTGAAAAAAAAGAAATAGGAATCACAATTTCCAGAATCAAATAATTTTATGGAACCATGTATAAAATAAGCATGGGGAAAAATGTACCGACGTGGGTTCTCAAGTGTAAATATTGAAGGAAAACTTTGTTCTGGACTCTGAAGTTGGTTTTCCACGTCTCTTTTGTTTTCATTAATACCGTTGGTTGGGCATATTTTCAAATTTATGATTTGATGGATCATAGAACTTCTTGTAGGTTGTGGCTCCTGTAGTCTCAGTTGTCCTTCCTAAGTTTCAATTCAAGGGTGCAAACCGAAGAGGTATTCCAGTATCAAGAGATCCAGCCGCCATGTTGGCCAAGTATTCCGACCCTCTTCTTTACACCGGTCCGATAAGAGTTCGGACTGGTTACGAAATCCTACGAATTTCATCATACTTAATGCAGAACCTCAGATCGGTCACAGTTCCCTTCTTTGTTCTGCATGGAACTGCCGATAAGGTCACTGATCCATTGGCTTCCCAGCAACTGTACAACGAAGCGTCCTCTGAGTACAAGGACATAAAACTTTATGATGGTTTCTTGCATGATCTTCTCTTTGAGCCAGAACGGGACGATGTTTGTGCAGATATAGTTGGCTGGATAGAACGAAAACTGCAAAACCGTTTTGCTGAATAATCTTGAACTTATTATTTGCTAATGGCAAAATGTTCGAAGTTGATTGAAGGTTTCAACTCGACAGAAGCTGATTTGAAGCAGTGATATATACTTGATTGCTGGTTGTATTTAGAAGAGTGATTTTTCCATTGTATTTGTACTGTAACCTAATTTGTGTTTACATATCAAGAGGCTTTCGATGAAAACCTCAATTCTTCCATATATAGTCTGTATATTTGATGGATGCGGGTCAAAAGAAACCGCAGAATTTATAGAAAATGTAAGGTTTCATATTTTTTGTGTGGATATTTGTATTTTTTGTACACAAAATTAAAAGATATTTCTGACCCAAGTTTTTCGAGGTCATTCATCATGCACTTGTTTGATCAGGGTACATGCTTTGTTTAGACAAATTAGGATGCATGTCCTGTTTAATCTCGACTTGTGATCTAATAGTGCAACAACAAAAAAACAATGTTACTTAATGTTAAGGTTCTGCGTCCACTGGTCACAGGTTGTTACGAGAATGTCTAGCACCCCCGTCGATATTTAATGTGGTTGGAAAAACCATTTGATTGTCGGATGTTAAAGACAGACAATGGGCGTTGAGCCCTTTACATGTAGTTTGGATGTTCATTCATTTAGGGATGGAACTACATGGGGACTAGGAGGTCATGACGTTAGAACGTGCATTTTCAACTTTGCAAGTTGTTGAAACAAAACTTCGCAACAAAGTGGATGATGAATTTCTCACCAATTCTATGGTTGTCTAAATTTTTAATGAAAAATAAAAAAAGTGATTTGTTTGCTTGCCACTGAATAGTAATTGTATTGTCCAAATGCCATCGACCTTAGCTATTTATCTGTATGTCATCGGAAAGTTTTGGTATGTCATTTGACCGTTAAGTTGGACGGATTCTGTTTATTTTAGTTATTTTTTGCTAATAATTCATTAATTTTCTATTTTTAATGTTTTTCGTTTTTTAAATTCCACAAATTTTTAATCAAAATGTTTCATTTGATTAAAAATCAAATATTTTTAATGTTTTTCATTTGATTAAAAAAATGTTTTTCATTTTAACGTTTTTCATTTTTAATGTTTGTTAATAAAATGAAAAATATTAAAAATATTTGATAACCTTAATCTATGTGGACGACGTTGTTGGTTTTTTGGCCTTAATCTATGTTTGATGATTTAATCAACCTAATCTTAATTGTAATCAATGTAGAGTAACACACATATTGCATTGCATATATATGGCTTTGTGCTAACTTCTACAGGTGATCAAGACTCAATAAAGAAAAGAAATCAAGTCAAGACATGTAATCAAGCTCATTTGAAGACATGTAATTTGCATTTCTTTGAGTCTTAGAAACTTTGTGTAATTGAGCATACTTGAGCTAAAACCTACTCAAACACACACTAGGTTCCTTATAGAAATCGCACACAAAATTTCATATAATTTAGACTTCAATAGATCACCCAAACTTAGACAGGAAAATACTAAACACTTAACCTAAACAGTCTGCCCACATTCGTTCGACCGATACAGACCGTTCGGTCGACCGAGTGATCAATTACCGAATTAGTATTTTATTGTCCAGTTTCGGTCGACCGTCCAGACCTTTTCGGTCGACCGAGTTAACACAATTTTTCGACCGTTTGTTTTGTCGTATTATACCCAACAGTCGTATTCTTATTTTTCCAAATACCCCAAAAATACGTTTTCCTATCGGTCGACCGAGGACCTTGATCGGTCGACCAAACTTAAGATGTCTTGACAAACCCAAACTGCCTGTTGGTTTTCGGTCGACCGTGGACCTTGTTTCGGTCGACCGAATTCGATCTTGTTTGTCAACCCCGTAGAGCTTGTTATGAATCGGTTGACCGACCCCTATTCGGCGTTCGACCGATCACTTAAGTGAACTTAAGTCAAAGCCAAATTTGACCAACCGATCGACCGACATACCCGATTCGGTCGACCAATTTCGTTCTGAATTGGGTCCTGCAGTTTTCTATTTTGTGTATCTTACACAACCTTTACCAAATTCATCCCCAACAACTATAATTGTCTTAGAACTTATAAATAGGTGTCCCCATGACACAATTACACAACTCTTACACTACCTATTGTCATATACACCTAAGAGAAACTCTCAAGTCTCCCAATCCCCAAATCTACCCTCCAAGCCTAAACTTCCACACTTTAGTATCAATTCCACATCCTAAGTTTGATAGTGAAAACGCGAGCAGAGCTCGAGGGAGATCGAGTGGAGCTTGCAAGAGAAAAAGTATGCGGGAGGCTGAACCTCTATAAAATCCAGTGTCATCATTGTGGTTTGTTTTACTTGCTTATTTTTGTTTAAATTCTGTTGTGCATTATTCGATTGATTAAAGAAGTAGGTAATTAGTTCAAAAATGATTAGAATTATTGACCCTCACGATCCTACATTGACCTAGTTTGGTTTGTGAGCCGTGTGGACGGCGTTGCCTAGTTAGTGTGAGTCGTCAGGGACGGCTAGACCTTGTTCAATGTCAGGTTGGGGTGGCGTACGATGTCTTGATTTAAGACTCAGACGTGATTTATGAGTGTGCAGGTGAGACACGATAGGTAGCTGAAGGAGACTTGGGCTAGGACGCGTGAACTGGATTAGTGAGCTCAGTTGTCATGTATTTTCTTACTCCTCTTAGTAGTCATGCAGTAGGAATGTTCAGAGTTTCTTGTATTTCCCTTCTTACTCCTCTTAGTCGTCACCGACTGGACTTGTCCCACATCCTTAACAAAGTCTCAAAGTGAAAAATCAAAGTTTTGAATTCGAACTTTTCATGTAAATTCAAAACAAATTAAAAAAGGCAAAATTTTGGAAAATAGATTTTGCAATCAGCTGGAAATTATGTGGCAACAACAATTTCGACTTCTTTTCCACAGCCCATAGCATGAAGAAGACCTAAAGCCAACCCACTTCTCCTATGGTAAATCAACTAAAGTACTTCCAAAATAAATAAAGAGGGAACCAATCAAAGAAGGCTTTGTGGTGGTGGTTTGCAATAGTTTATATGATTGTAACATGGGGACACATCCACACCTCTACAAGAAAATTACAAGGGCAAAGTTCATGTTGTGTCCAGATATCATATTAGGAAGTGCTCAAGAAAGTTTAAAGCCATCAGACATAATGGCCTAACCACTAAAGAAAGATATCTATATATTCAGGTAATATGATGGTGAAAAAAGGTACGATTGAGGAGAATTAAAAAGTCGATCAAATTATAGAGCGTTTTGTACATCATTTAGAATAAAATGGTTTTTTTTACTCCCGAACTTCAATTTTGTTTTACATTAGGATTGAATTTTATCAAACTGTTAAATAGTCTACATTATTTAACACAAGATATATACAACACTTTATAATAAAGTTAAATTCATTACATTTAAATCAAATGCTTAAGTATTGTTAAAGTGGTAGACCAACCAAATTTGATACAAACAAGCTAAATTGAAGCTCAAACTGCATTATTAACAAGCCATATATGCCAAAGTTAACGTATGTCATATAGTAGGACAATCACATTAATTAGTAAGACTGATGACTCGAAGGCGTGTTTATGAATGCGAAATATAATATTATTCATGTATATCTTACATATAAACTAAATGTGAACATAATATTATTCATGTATATATTACAGATAATTATCATACGAATGAGGTATCGAGCTTTTAACAAAATAATGGCACATGATTGAGTTCAATTTCTTTATTCAGAAACGAGCATATTTCGTGAGTCATGTTCGTTTTAAATTTAATTGTTCATTTTAAGTTCAATTAAGTTACGATAGAGTCAAACTAGAGCGAGCTCATGCAATCAGCCTATTTTGGACATCCTTACATCCATGGTTGTCCAACTCGTACAAGTCAAACGAAAACACTCCGTATCTTATTATTGAACTTCAATACTTCAAATTTCATACTTTATGTGGGAAGATAGAAGTAACAAAGTATGATCTAAAACTATAGCATATCGAAAAGTTCAACCCGACGTAGGAACAGTAAAAGTAGCAATTAAAAGATGAGACTATTATGTTGTGTTGTCAAATATAGGCAAAAACTACCTTTTGTTGTGAACTATTTGGTCATTATTGCAACAAGAGAAGTGCCTCAAAGCAACTCAAGATCCTTCTAGAAGTAGTAAGGAAGAGAACTTTTCCTTGAAGCAAAAGTAAGAAAATTGCTTCTTAAGCAATCCCATGCCACCATAAACCCTTTCACTAATAGGATTAATGGTCAGTTGATGATGTTTGTGAAGTGGACATGCAATTATGTGGTCTATTCCCAACTGAGAAACCTCAAAACACTCAAAACTTTATGATTATGATGACTATGGGTGTGTTTGGGAATTGATTCAAATAATTTTTCAATTTTAGGGAATAGAAACTTTCCAAAATCATATCCAAATATTAGGTTGTGATTTGAATTTTTCGCTATAATTTGATTTTGCATGTTGTGATGTGAACTTAAAAATTTCTAAAACTTGAGTTTGTAAAGGAGTTTCATGACTTGAAAAACTGTATTTGAAGTGAGTTTCTGCTCTTCCATCCTAAAATGATTGGAATTCATGGAGGTATAGTTCTAAACATCCTTCCACTTCTTCACTACCGATCATACCCCAAACAATATTCTAGACTTACATGACCAAATCATGGAAGTGGAGTCATGGAAGTGATTTTTCACTGACAAAAGTCTGATATTGGCAAAGCATTATGTTGTTCGAATGAGTTCCCAAGTAGAGCACCCATGTGTTTGGCTAAACAACCATTTTGATTCCCACATTTTCTAGGCATGAAAGGTTCCTCATGTTTATAAACACATGACTCTACTACCACAACTGTAATAACCTTAAATCTAAACAATCTAATTAAACTAAACTAAACCTAATTAACCTAATTAAGCCTTGATTAGTAAAGCATGAGGTGGCTTGCTATGGTTGGAAGCTTTGGAGGTGGAGTTGAAGATAAACTTGATTTCTCCTATAAGTAGAGGTGTAAGGTTAAATAAAACGTTTTTTCTTCTTCCTTAACAAATTTCAGAGAGTGAGAGAGGTGATTTTGGAGGAGAAGAAGAAGGAGAGAAGGAGAAGGAGAAGAAGTGAAGGAGAAGAAGTGGGTTGAGTTTGCCAAAGCTTGGGAAGCTTCTACAAACGTCAATAAGGTATGTCAAGTCTTCAATATAACTCACTTAAGCTTTGTGAGTGTTGGGGATCGACGTTGGTGTCGAATTCCCCGTCGGATTTCAACCTGATCAGAGGTTGAAGACGACGATCGGTCGACCGGTGCCTGTGGGCAGTCGACCGATCCTATTATTATATTGATTTGCACCCGCAAACGGTCGAACAATGTCTATGGACGGTCGACCATTATGCCAGATTTGTGCGGGAAAAAGGGTTGATACTGTTATCGGTCGAACGAGTCAACTTAGCCGGTCGACCGAAACAATGAGAATAGGTCGGTTTGGGGTTTTGACTTATTAAACGGTCGAACGCCCTTAACCTTGTTCAACCGATCTATTCGATGCTAAGTCGGTTGGGAGCTTTGACCATCAAAACGGTCGACCGCTCTTTAACTTTCGGTCGACCGACTGAGCATTTAATTAAGCAGTAGAGTGCATGTGTTGTTTCGGTTGAACTGTATTTCAGTTCCAGTCGACCGAATAAGACTTGGGCAAAATGCTGAAATCCCTGTTATCGGTTGAACGACCCCTTGGTTCGACCGGTCGGATATATATATTATATAAAATTGGTATAGCGTAGACCTTCCAAACGGTCGACCGCTAGATGACTTTTGTTCGACCGATTGGTCGGTAATTCGGTTGGCATAGTTCGACCGATACACTTGTTTGTATAGTACTGAGTACTGTGTGGAAGACCGGTCGACCGGTGCGCTTTTAGCGGTCGACCGATCTGCCGCAGGTTGGTGGATTTATCCACACGCGATCCGTTGAGTATAGGTCGACTACCGAGTCCGAGGCGACGGTCGATTACCGGCCTTGAGAGCGACGGATTTCACCTTCGACGAAGGCGTATTATTGTTGGCCTCTCATATCGAGCGTGGTGTGAGGGATGAGTGTCGTAAACTTTGGGTTGTTTGCTGGGGTTTGTCGGTAGGCCGAGGATGTTCCGGCAGGGTGCGCGTCTGACGGCTCTTGGGGGAGCAGCGGCTGTCGTCTGACCCGAGTTGTGTATTCGGCGGGCTAACTCGCTCCTGGGGTGGCGGCGTTGTGCCAGGGTTCCTTTCTGCACTTTTTGGGGAGCAGTGGTGCCGACTGACCCATGTGAGGCAGCGGTGGATTGACTTGACCCTTGTGGTGGCAGGAGTGGTTCAGTACCGCGGAGGCGGAGAGAGGCATTATTGTGGGCCCGAGGTGGATGATCATGTGCATTGCATTGTCTTTAATTCCTTTTGTATTTTAGGAGGTTTGACATACGGGGTTCCTGCAGGGAACTCAGGCATGTTTCAATTGTTTGCATTTCAGGTAGCGAGCAGATTTAGAGTCGAGGTGGTGACCGAGGAGGGTGCCCCCGAGATCAGATCCTGTCTTCCTTTTATATATTTTGTTGAGGTAGTGATTACATGTATATTCATTTTTGTTGTAATCACAGTTGACTCATATGTATAGTTTGACTTCCACGTGGATCTATATCTTTATATATATATATATTTCGTCTTGTTGTTTCGTGACGTGTCCAGTGTTGACCGTTGACGGTCTTTATTATTGTTTAAATTTTCCGTTGTTTTCGGGGACTTTACAACAACAACTCCAAGTTTAAGTTCTTAAAATTCCTATTATATGTGTTGAAAGAATGTAACATGTCAACAACATTGTGAAGCCATAATTTCATGATCAACCACCTGATTAAAACTTCTACATGTTTTAATTAAGATTAATAGGTTGTTATATTGTCCGAATATCTTTTGTATCTTCTTTTCTTGTGGTGTGTATGTTTTGGCTTATGATTCCACTTCCACCAAGATCAAAACTTCTACATGTTTTAATTAAGATTAATAGGTGGTTACATCGTGTGTCTATCTTTTGTTTCTTCTTCTCTTGTGGTTTGTATGTTTTGACTTATCAAATCCCACTTGTGCCTTTGAAGCTACGTAGGACATCACCACCACCACCACCACCACCATTGCCACTTCCCTTAGGACAACACCACTTCATTGTTCCCACTCTCTTGGCTCTACTTTCCATCTCAACTTTTCCCTTGCATGTTGGTCTACTTAAAAAGCTAATTGGTTGGTGACCATCCAAACTTTGTTGCTACCTTTGGGGTCTCACCACCTTTTCTTGGGAATACACTTTTTAGTAAGTTTTGAAAGTGACGGTGGATTGGTGGAGGCAAGTGTTTCCTTAATAGCTAGACACGAGGGTACATAGGATATGGTTAGGTTGGTAGTTAATGGTTAAGTTGCTTATTTTAAATATCTATATGTTGGGAGAGATCCTTTGGGGGTTGCCTCCTACTCTAACTTGTTACCTGTCAGATCAAAGGGAGGATTTTCGTTTTCTTCCTACTTAAGGTGTCATTGGATTTTCAACAAATACAAGTAGTACCTCTTTAGAAGAAGAAGAAAAATGCGAGTATTTACACTCGTAAAGATAGACCTACATGGCTACATATGCTTATAAACCCACAGGAAATATATATCCTAACTATATATATATATGACCCTACTATCATACCTAAATTGTTATTTTTGTGTCAAATGAGATACCAAATTGATACAAGTTTGAATATAATCTGATGCAATTTTCATTTTCATTTTGTTAAAAAGTTAAGGTTAAGAGTATCTGTTGAAAATGATAAGAATAAATCGAGAATCAACGAATAGTACGTGGGAAACCGAAAAAGTCAATCGATAAATGGACTATTGCTACAAATTGAAAGTTTATGAATATAATTGTGACATTATGAAGTTAAAAATATATATAAGAGAGTCGTAGTTAAAGGGGTTGTCTGTAACTTGACCAAAAGTTAATCTTAAGGTTTTTTCGGTCTCAAAAGGTTTTTAAAATTGAACCGAATAGTGAACCAATAAATGCTCGATTTGATTCAAAATGGTTCAACATAGTCCAACCTATGATGATCGTCCGCATGACATCATCATTTTGTGAGCCGATAGTTAAACCGAATCGACTCCAGGATGACGGTCCAACCGGTAGTTTGGCTGATTGAACCGAATTTTACATATACTTTATCAAATATTTAAGTTCTTAAAGCCTTTATACAACACATGTAACTTAAATTAACTATGAACTTTACAAAAATATTGAAACATATTAGTGATTATCAACTATAAAAAAATGAAATTTAGGATTACATAATGCTAATTAATTTTATTTTTTTGTCATTATCTAGCTTTCCACAAACCCAAAATAATTATTATATTTGAAATTTTTGATGATTGAAACAAAATAATATTTTTGGGCTAATTTGAAATAAAATTATTATTTTTGGGGTTAGACTGTTATTTTTTATAGTCCATGGTGAAAACTATAATTTAACCTTTTTTTTTGTCAAACCGTGGTTCAACCATGACCAAACCTATCGGTTTTTCCAGTCTAACCTGGTTTGATCTAGTTGGACGAGGATTACGTTTTTTCAGTGAACTTTTGGTTTTCGGTCGTATCTCGGTTAGATCAGCATGTTCGGTTCAATTTTTAAAACAAAGCATGTATATGGACTATATATCTTTTAGCTTGTATCCCTATGTCTATTAACTATCAATTTTCTTCTTTTGATTCAAAATGTAGTATGTAGTAGTAGTGTGTCTTTTGAAAAATGAGAATCATGGTAAAAGGAAAACTACATCTGTGAGCTTAAATGTGAAATCTCTCATTGTTCCTTTAACCTAGATTATACCAAGTAGCAAGTACCTTTAGATCATCGATAATATCGTAATTTCTTCTCTCTCCGTTACACAAGTACTTTTGTAATATGTCTTTGTAAATATATCAAAATCATAAAGATACACAACATACTTCCGAATGAACAACGGATTTATTTATATGTGTTGGTTGTAATGAATAAGGTTAAATGAACCCATTTTTTGCCAACATCAAAAAGACTGCAAAGGTGAGGCTTTTCTCTGTAGCTCATAGATTGATGGATGTTAAGTATGGAAAATTTTAGTTAACGGCTCACCCTAATCGTCTGGTGTTTGAGACAATGATAAGTCACTAACTTCAGTTAGCTTAGTTAAGAGATCTATTATCTTAAAATAATGAATATCATATATCGAATCTTTGCAATATTCTTCTCGGGTATAAGATTTAAAATGGATGAGTGTGGTAAAGTAGACCTTCTAAAAAAGGCAGTGATAAGTCGTATAATCACCAAATTCTTGCCATGGGCATGAATCAAAATTCAAAGTGCATAACCTTAATTATATATAATTATAAACTATATCTTACGTGAATCATGCGCACAACTTTAGTCACAATCAATGACCACATAAATGTTCATGAAGTCACTCTCACAAGGCCCCTCACCATAATCTTAGCACCAATTGTTTCGTGTCATCCACAAACCCACACACCCCACTTCCTCCTTAATTAAGCCATCTCCTCCTCTTCCACCCTATAAATACCACTCGTAATCACACTCCAAATTCCAACAAAAACAAACTCAAAACACCAACCAAACACCTTCACAAACATGGATACAACACCAAATCCAAAACATAAGAAGAGTCTATGGCACATAGTGAGGGTGTTTTACTACACCTTCCGCAAAGGAATAACCAAAAGAAAGCTCATGTTGGACGTCCACTTCCTCCTTAAACGACGAAAACTCACCGGAAAAGCCTTTAAGAACCTCATGTCCCACCACCACCACAAGCATGAAGTGCCTTTGGATGCTGAGTGCAACCATCACAAATATGAAGGTGAATTCGCCAAGGTTTTCGAGGTTTTTGATTCCAATTTCAATGTTGGAAGCCCATATTGGGGAGAAGAGATGAGCCCAATGCCGATTAGGCAACTTCGGGTTACAGATTCTCCTTTTCCAATGGTCGGGGAGGACAATGGTTGTAGTGAGGTGGACAAGGAGGCGGAGGTGTTTATAAGGAGGTTTTATGAGCAGCTACGAGTACAACAAAGACCGGTCGAGATGGAAGGGTGGTGAAATACACAAATATGACTTGTATTCACATATATTCGACTCTAGATCTTGATTATTCTAAGGTTATATATCAGCTGAGCTAGCCTGATGTGTTTGTAAAAGCAAATGAGTTGGATAGGTGATGCATGCATTGGCTTCCTAGCTATTCTCTATTTGTAGAGTTTGTTTTGTTGGAGTTTTCAGGAAGTCAACGAATTGAATTCGGTACGTTTAAGGTTAGTTAGGTGGGAGTAGTCAGTAGTATGTGGTACGGATCGATTGGTGGTATTCAACTATTTTTATCATCATCATTATTTATTGGTAATTTCAATTTGTAATTTCAATTTGCAATGTGAGTGGAGCATAACATTCTTAGGATGAGGTTTTAGAAATATCTACATGCAGCCAAATTTGGAGCCTTATAACGTTCACACTTTAATGTCAAATTATAAATCATTTAACATAACGTCCCGAAAACAGCTGAAAATTTGAACAATAAAAAAGACCGTCAATGGTCAACACCGGACACGTCACGGTAAAACAAACCAACATATATAATATATATAAGATATAGATCTACGTGGAAGTCAAAATATACATAAGAGTCAACTGTGATTACAACAAAATGTATACAACGGGTAATCACTACCTCAACAAAAAGATATACAAGGAAGACATGATCAGATCCCGGGGGCACTCCCCTCAGTCACCACCTCGACTCTAATGCAACTCGCTACCTGAAATGAAAACAATTGAAACATGCCTGAGTTCCCTGAAGGAACCCCGTATACCAAACCTCCTAAAATACAAAATGGAATTAAAGACAATGCAATGCAATGCACATGATCATCCGCCTCGGGTCCACAATAATACCCATCACCGCCTCCGCGGTACTGAACCACTCCTGCCACCACTAGGTCAAGTCAGTCAACCGCTGCCTCACAAGGGTCAGTCGGCACCACTGCTCCCCAAGAGTGCAGAAAGGAACCCTGACACTACGCCGCCACCCCAGGAGCGAGTCAGCCCGCCGAATACACAACTCGGGTCAGACGACAGCCGTTGCTCCCCCAAGAGCCGCCAGACGCGCTCCCTGCCAGAACATCCTCGGCCTACCGACAAACCCCGGCAAAAAGCCCAAGGTTTACGACACTCATCTCTCACACCCCGCTCGATATGAGAGGCCAACAATAATACACCCTCGTCGAAGGTGAAATTTGTCGCTCTCAAGGCCGGTAATCGACCGTCGCCTCGGAGCCGGTAGTCGACTTATACTCGACGGCTCGCGTGTGGATAAATCCACCAACCTGCGGCAGATCGGTCGACCGCTACAAGCACACCGGTCGACCGGTCTTCCACACAGTACTCGGTACTGTACAAACAAGTGTATCGATAGAACAACGCCAACCCAATTACCGACCCATCGGTCGAACAAAAGTCATCTAGCGGTCGACCCTTTGGATGGTCTACGCTATACAATATTTATAATATTTATATACCTGACCGGTCGAACCAAGGGTCCGTTCAACCGATAACAGGGATTTCAGCATTTTGCCTAAGTAATATTCGGTCGACCGGAACTGAGATACAGTTCGACCGAAACATCACAAGCACTCTACTGCTTAATTAAAATGCTCCGTCGGTCGACCGTTTTGATGGTCAAAGCTCCCAACTGACTTAGCATCGAGTAGATCTGTCGAACCAGGTTAAGGATGTTCGACCGTTTAATAAGTCAAAATCCCCAACCGACCTATTCTCATTGTTTCGGTCGACCGGCTAAGTGGACCCGTTCGACCGATAACAGCATTAAACTTTTTTTCCCGCACAAATCTGGCATAACGGTCGACCATCCTCAGACATCGTTCGACCGTTCGCGGGTGCAAATCAATATAATAATAGGATCGGTCGACTGCCCACAGGCACCGGTCGACCGATCGTCGTCTTCAACCTCTCAATAGGTTGCAATCCGACGGGGAATTCGACACCAACGTCGATCCCCAACACTCACAAGGCTTAAGTGAGTTATATTGAAGATTTGGCATACCTTTTTGGAGCTCGTGGATGCCTCCCAAGCTTTGGCAACCTCAACTCAACTTCTTCTCCTTCTCCTCCTCTTCTTCTCCTTCTCTCCGACCTTCAGTCCAATGATTGTGTCTCACACTCTCTGGAATTTGATAAGGAAGAAGAAAACGTTTTATTTAACCTTACACCTCTACTTATAGGAGAAATCAAGTTTTATCTTTACTCCACCTCCAAAGCTTCCAACCATAACAAGCCACCTCATCTCCCCAATCTTATCTCCTTACATCTACTGTAACATGCTTAATTAAGGTTAATTAGGTTTAGTTTAGTTTAATTAAGGTGTTTAGAATAAGGTTATTACATTTAATATGTCAAGTTATGAAGATTTTCAATTTAAAATCTAAATATCAAGTTATTTACAATAATAATGATAAATTTGTGTAAAGAATAATGGATCCCTACCTCTCGTATAAACATAAATCATATTATAAGGCAATTGAACCGAGTTTGAGCAAGCAAGGTCCAACTTGGCTCAGCTTGTTAATTAAAATATTATGTCATTTGAGACTCTATTTGAACTTGAAAAGAGAATGGAAACCCAATTTGAACCTGACTTATGCTTGGCTCGTCAAATAAATATTACTTGATACAAAATACAAACTTTGAAATATTACAAAGTTAGAGGTTTTAAAGAAGAAACAAACAAAGAAGAATGACACATTTTGTTAAATAAATCTTAAATTTAATCAATCTTTACAACAAATATTCAATAAGAAATACCGTTCTTACGCTAACTCAAACTTCAAATTTTGAATTACAAAACAAAACAAAAAAACTAGAAATGACATTTCAACACTAAATTTAATAATCACAATTTAAAAAGTACAAACTAGCTTATGACCCTTAAGAGCTAAATTCATTTAAAAAAAAGTAATAACTACCATGGTCTCATAGATTTCTACGAAAGATAAAGATGTTCGGTAGAAACTTAGTGAGGACCAATGGGCCATGGCCCCACCACCATATATGTGGATCCGCCATTGCCCAAGATTAAAGATATATTAGTATAAGCTAAAGGTGTAATCGGTTTCGACTTGCTTTTAAAATCGAGCCAGTTTTTAAGCTTAACCTCGGCTCAATGAAATTCGGTAGGCTTGAGCTCAGACCGACGAAAATTCGGTAGGCTCGAATCAGCTCAACACGGGCTCGAATTTAAGATGTAAGATATGAACGAATTTTGAATATACGAATTAAGATAGATTGAAAAAAGGAAAAAAAATCAAAATAATTTTTTTACCAAACACCTGCTGCCACTAGGTGGTGACATGTGGCAGTGGCGGGTTTGTTTTTTAGTGTGTAGGGAACTTGGTGTCTGAGATGTCGAGTTCTGTAGAAAGTTTTCGTGAAACTCGGCGTTGACAACGTCGAGTTTTGCATAGGAAATTTTAAGAGAACGCGACACTGGAGTTGTCGAGTTCCACTTAGTAAAACTCGACACTGGAGTTGCCGAATTTAAATTAGTGAAACCCGGCAACTCGAACGCCGAATTCTCTTAAAGAGAACTCGACACTGATGTTGCCGACTTCTCTTTAAGAGAACTCGGCACTGGAGTTTCCGAGTTCTTTAAAAGAGAACTCGGCACTGGAGTTGCCGAGTTCTTTAAATGAGAACTCGACACTGGTGTTGCCGAGTTCTGTTTCGTGGAACTCGGAATCTCGGAGCACAGTTTAAATAGAACTACAAACATTTAATTTAATAGAACTCGACCCCTTCAATTTATTTAATAGAAATCGGCAATTTCATCTCTCATTTGAAAATATTTCAACAACAATCATTCAAACTACAAACATTCAAACAACAAACACAATTATTCGAACTACTAATATTTCAACAACAAACACATAATTCCAACTACAAAAATTTGAACAAACACAACCATTTTAACCAGAAAACACAAACAACTACAGTAAAATGAAAATAACATCCAAAAAAACAAGTTCAACATTTTGACATAAACCAAACTTACACTAATGTAATAATAACCAAATAAGTTTAATATAACAGAATATTTTATCTTAAGTGAACCCTCAATCTCTTCTTCTTTTTAGGACGTGCCTGAGCACGTCCTCTCCCCTGGCCATATCACCCCCTTCATGCTGCATTTTCTGTCTGTTCCGTATCCTGAGTCAGACCGCCACCGTCATCTTGTGTGTGTGGAATAGTAGTATCATCTTCTTCAATGACGAGATCTTGACTCAACCGTAGTGTGAGTTCTTCACCACCAAAACACATGAGTCAACCCTTCATTTTTTTCCTCAACTTTCCAACAATTGAAGAGCATGTCTTATGATCTCTGGTCGCCTCATGGATTTTATGGAGTTCTTCGTTGAACTCATAAACTTCGTGCACCTACAAACAATTTAACTGGTAAACAAACACTAAACACAATTTAAAAACAATATAAATAACTAATGTGAAGTGTAGATTTTATCATCTCCCGATCTCTACCCGCTAGCTAAGGGGTATGTACAACTTATGCTTCGGAGCCAACGTATGGTGAGCAATCCAACGTATCGTGTTGTTCCATTACCATTCCATATACAATTGTGTGCTCTCTTCAGGAGTGACACCTAGGAATGGTCACTCAAACTGTAGATGATATTTTCTATGAGACCAATGATGGATGAATATGTGATTTTCCACCAACCAATTAACGTCTGCTCTCCCCTGAGTCAATTTCACTTCATGTCTCTCCATCGGCTCTGGAATGTGTTGTTGTAGACCAAACTGCATCATGACTTGGTCTAGACAATGCATAATCACCTCTCCAAAATGTATAAGTCATGTACGACTCGTCCAAATCTCGGAACCTTCTGTACATAGAGGTGGTAACTGACTAAGATCCAAATGCTCATACGGATCCCATGTGACCTGGTCGACCTCCTGCATGTCGAGCGCATTCTGATAAAAATCAAGTGTCGTCGTCCAGAGTGCTCGCCTATTTCGTTTTGGATTCACATTGATTTTGGCCGACCGGGAGGTCTTTTGGTTTCGGGAGGCTTCATTGTGATGTTGCCACGATCTGGCCAATGTAGGATCGTAAGGGTCTCTAATTCTAATCACTATTAGGCTAATTACCTACTTGTTTAAGCAATCAAGTATATGCAACGGAATTTAAACAAATAAACAAGCAAGTAAAGAATACAAGGCAAACCTAAAAATGACCTTGTGATTTTTATAGAGGTTCGGCCTCCTGCCTACTTCCTCTCTTGCAAGCTCCGATCGAACCCCCTTGAGATCCTCTCGCGTCTTCACTATCAACCTCGTTTCGGGTCGAGAATAAGCATTTTACAAAACAAGCTCCACGAACACCCTCGCAAGCTTGACTTTCTTCTCTCACAATCCGAGAGGAATACTTTGGGCTTTCACCGAAGTCCTTGCTTCCTTGAACAACAATGTTGAGTGGAACACACTCTCTAACTTGAGCACACTTACCATAGGATGTGGAATTGATACTAAAGTGTGGAAGTGTAAGCTTGGAGAGTAGATTTGGGGATTGGGAGACTTGGAGTTTCTCTTAAGTGTATATGACAAATGGAAATATAAGAGTTGTGTCATTGTGAAGGGAATGTGTTCTAAAAGTTTTACTTTTAAATGTCAATTATTATGAATTGAATGAGAAATCATTTTGTTCCTTGTTTATGTTATTCGTCTTTTAGAAGTGTTAAGGAAGAGACTCTTGGTCCTTAACCGTAGAGCTCTAAAAGATATTGGTTTACATAAAACAAAAGATATTCGCAATCATGGTAATTAACATGAGACATTAATTACCGAGTTAAGATTGTCGTGTTGGTCATAGATCATTGTAGCTCTACAAGTGAGTGACAACACGGGTACACAAAAGAGGAAAATATTACTTTTGTATACTGAATAGACCTAATAAGTAAAACATTATAGAATTGTGTTTTCTGTGTCATTGATGTTTTACTGTGTCTTTCGTCCTTTGATATTAGACTTATATCCGATCACTTAAGAAATGCTTGATTAGACTAGTGTCTTGAGCTATCGATAAGTGTAGTGTAAAGGCATTGGTTGGTTAAGTATGACTTTTGTTGGAGAAGATAGTTAGTCAAAAGATTATCATTGCCCCCTCTTAATTGAGTGATGATATTAGTGGGCCCCTTGATAAAGCAAAGTTATAATGTGCACAATGTGATTTGAGTTAAGTCACATATTTATAACTAGCTTAAAGAGATCAAGAAATGAATACTAATACAAAGATGACACAATACTACTTTGTGTGTATTCTTAATATCATGAGGCAAGGGACGGACACAAGTGGTGCACTCCATCACTAAATGGATTGGGTTTTGGTTCGAGTGGAATTAAGACATCTAACTAATTGGGAGCTATAATGTGTAGCTAGATATCGCTTATAGCTTGTGATATTAAGCTCTTAATATCACTGTCAACTTAGTCTAGATCCTCCCATAGGTCACACCACAAAACTGGGAAACAAGAAATGGGGATTTTGAGTTCATAAGGTGTGTCGGGTTTCATGTAGAAAATATGACACATGTGGTGAACAAGCGAAATCAAAATTATGTTGTAATTAATAACATAATTAGAATCTAAATTAAATTCATTTGTGATGTAAATATTATGGGGTGTAATGATTTATCATTACATAGGATAATATATTACATAAGTTGTGAACTTACTACTAATCCCGAAATGCCAAATTTTGTAGGGGTTAAACTGAAATTTGACTAGTCTGCAGTACTGTGCAAAAACGGTCGAACGCTAAACGGTCGACCGAATGTGGCACGGTCGACCAAAATGTTGCACGGTCTACCGGATGTGCATCGATCGTAACAGGAATTTCGTCTGTTCGTTTTCGATCGACCGAGTATAATCGGTCGGTCGACCGAACATTGCGATGAAATAATTTTGTTACGAATGGTCGACCGAGTTTATGAACGGTCGACCGAACCTCCAACACGGTCGATCGATTCAGATGGTTACTGCAGAATAAATTTAAGAATTAATTAGATCATGCATGAAATTGGTCCATAACTGATTTAATTCGTGGCTAAGATTATTTGTTAGCAAATACTGGATGGTTAGATGGAAGTTTGCATGAAATCATGGGCAAGAGGTTGCACATGAATAAGTAATTTGGAGAGAACTTATAAATACAAGTTTATCTCATTACCTTATTAATTTAATTCATTATCTTTTTGTGCAAACATCTCTCTCCATAATTCTCCACGAATTTCACCTTGATTCTTAAGTTTAGTTTTAGTTTTCAGAGATCTTCTTCTCAAGGGAACTAAAGAGGGGTTAGTAGTTAGATTCTAAACCCTATAAGAGATTGAGAGGCTAGCTCTTCTCTCTCCGATCTTGTTTAGAGTTTGGAGAATACTCGGGGGCATCCAGCGTAGCAACTGTTGGCTTTTTGGCCTTAATCTATGTTTTGATGATTTAATTAACCTAATCTTAATTATGATGATGTAGAGTAGCACACATATTGCATTGCATGTATATTGTATTGTGCTAACCTCTACAGGTGATCAAGACTCAAGAAAGAAGGAAATGAAGTCAAGACATGTAATTAAAGCTAAATCGAAGACATGTAATCTTGATTTATTTTGAGTCTTAGGAACATGTGTAAATTGAGCATACAAGAGTTAAAAACATATCACAAACACAATAGGTTCCCTATAGAAGTCACACAAGAAATTTCACATCATTTGGACTTCATTAGATCACCCAAACCTTAGTCGGAAATCACTTATAAACTTAAACCCAGATTTCATGTGTGAACCGGTCGACCGAACCAGTTCTCAGTTCGACCGGTTTATAACAGACTCTCCACAGTGATTTTACCGAACTCTACCGGTCGACCGGTTCTACCTTTTCGGTCGACCGATCCCGGATTTTAATATGGCCGTTTTTCTTGTCGTATTCCTATAACGGTCGTATTCGTATAAAACAAACTTAACCCCAAAATACATTCGGTAACCGGTCGAACGAAGACCTTGTTTCGGTCGACCGGTTGAACACATTTTCAGAAACCAAATTCCCTGCTATCGGTCGACACATTTCTCGTTCGACCGATTGACCTTTGTCTCAACCGAATCCCCTTTTTCGGTCGACCGCTCCATACTTTGGTTCGACCGATTCACTTAAGTAGAGTTAAGTTCTAGCTCGTTTGTCCGACCGAATATTCTTTTGTTCGACCGTTCTCCTTGAAATCAAGTGAACGGTCGACCGGTTTAGTAGTTTCGGTCGACCGGTTCTGGACAGATTTGCAGCCCGATTTTCTGCTTTGTGTATCTTGCACAAAACCCAATCAAATCTATCCCCAACGGCTAGAAAACCTTAGGAGCTTATAAATAGAGGATCAAGACTTGTTGTTAATACAACTCTCCAACTCCAATTTGTCCAATACATTAGAGAGAAACCTCAATCCTCAAAGCTCCCAATTCTACACTCCATAAGCCTAAACTTCACACATTTGATCATATACTCATCCTACTCAAAGTGTGCTCAATTAGAGAGTGAATCCCACTCAAGGTTACATTTGTTGTAAAGAGAGCAAGGGTCTTGGTGAAAGCCCAAGACAAGAAGCAAGGATTTCGGTGAAAGCCCGAAGTGATTCTCTCGGTTTGTGAGAGGTGGTGCCAAGCTCGGCGAGGGTTGTTCGCGAGCTTGAAGACTTGTAAAAGGCGTTGCTCCCGGCCCGGAACGGGGAGGCATAGTGAAGACGCAAGAGGGGCTCGAACGGAGATTCGAGAGGGGCTTGCAAGAGAGGACGTAGGCGCGGCCGAACCTCTATAAAAACCGACGTGTCTTCTTTGTGGTTTGCATTACTTTCTACTTGTGTTTGATTTTGTTTAATTTCCGCTGCATTTCTTTGATCAATCAACCAAGTAGTTAATTAGGGTTCAATAGGTGATTAGATTAAAAGTGATTAGTGGACCCATAACCCACACGATCCAATCCTACATTTGGTATCAGAGCCTCGTTCGTTAATTTTGTTCTTAACCGATAAATTAACATGACTCTTAATGCATCCACACCTTTAGAATCTTGTAAACCACCATACTTTGATGGAAATAATTTTGTTTCATGGAAAAGTAAAATGATGTCATTTATTAAATCCATGAACATTAGTTTGTGGTTTATGATTCAAACTCCATATGAATCACCTAGATATGATTTTAGTAAATGGAGTTTGGAAGATGAGAAAAATGCATCCCTAAATGCTAAGGCTATGAATGTCATATTTTGTGCATTAGGAGATGAACTTTTTAATGTTGTTTGCTCATGTGATAGTGCTCATTCTATATGGCAAACATTAGAAAAGAATTTTGGTGAAGGAGATTCACCAACCGGGAAGAAGGGAGAAGCAAATCCGAAGGATGTAGCTCAAGTAAAGAAAATGGAGATTAACTCAACATCTTCATCATCATCAAGCTCATCCAATGGAGAAAGTGAAGATGAGGTATCTTCTAGCTCTTCTTCAAGTAGTAGTTCAAAAGATAATGCTCATGATTTTAATGAACTACAAAATGCATTTCAAATATTATTTGAAAAATATAGAGAACTTCACAAGACTAATCAACTAGCAAATGAGCAAATTCATGATCTTGAATGTCAAAATGCATCTATCTTAGATGATAAAAATGATTTGCTTGCTAAAATTGAAGTTCTAACTTTAGAGAATGCATGCTTGAAGGAAGAAAATTTAAATGATAAAACTACCTCATCTCATGCAATTGATAGTCATATGCTAGAAATTGATACTAATGACTTGCTTATTAAACTTGATAAATCTCATTTAGAAAGCAAGCAATTATTACATGACTTGAATTGCATGAATGAAAAAGTTGCAAATTTAGAGATTCACATGCTTAACATGAATGAAAAGCATAATTCTATGATTAAAAATCTAAATTGCTTAAATGAATCTCTAGCAACTAAAAACAGTGAACTTAATGTCTTAAATGAAAATTTGTCAAATAAATTGCATAAGTTCACACATGGCAATAAAAACAATTTTTATGTTAAAAACTTTCCTATTCAAATTAATGTTAAACATAATTTTGCCATGAAAAAGAAAGTAAGTGTAGAGGTACCAAAATCAACTTGGATTTGGGTACCAAAAGCTAAACTTAATAGACCCAAGCAAAAATGGGTACCAAAATCTACACTTGTAGGAGCTTGAGGAAGAGATTGGTGGTGACCGGGTGAGCCAAAGCGTCGAATTCGAATCCGGTTGCATCACCAAATGAGATTGGAGCTAATTAAGATTCAAGTTTGGTATAAATTTCTATCTTTGAAATTTTCTGAAAATTAGCGCTAATCTAGTTTCACATGCTTAATTGACATATCATATAGTTCAATTCATTGAAAATCATTTATCCCTATTCATTGCAAATCATTTATCACATCCATTGATTCTAAATGTTAAATTTTAAATGGATGTTATAATAAGGCTTAAGTTGAAACTTAAATGAACTTAACTTGAATCATACTCATTGTTTCCATTTAGCCTTATTGATAGGGGGAGCTTAAATGTTATATCTTTTATTAGAGTAATGAAGTGCAAAATTTAGGGGGAGCAACTTCATTACAAGACATCCAAATTCTATGCTTAAAGTCTTAAATAATTATTATTTTTGATGGATGTCAAAGGGGGAGAGATAATTAAGGGGGTAACTTGGAATTTGGCATAAAATTTAATAAAAACTATGCACATCCATAGGGGGAGCATTAATATGCATAGTTTACATATACAAATTCCATGTATTTAGATAGAATTAAGATATAGGTTGCCATCATCAAAAAGGGGGAGATTGTTGGCTTTTTGGCCTTAATCTATGTTTTGATGATTTAATTAACCTAATCTTAATTATGATGATGTAGAGTAGCACACATATTGCATTGCATGTATATTGTATTGTGCTAACCTCTACAGGTGATCAAGACTCAAGAAAGAAGGAAATGAAGTCAAGACATGTAATTAAAGCTAAATCGAAGACATGTAATCTTGATTTATTTTGAGTCTTAGGAACATGTGTAAATTGAGCATACAAGAGTTAAAAACATATCACAAACACAATAGGTTCCCTATAGAAGTCACACAAGAAATTTCACATCATTTGGACTTCATTAGATCACCCAAACCTTAGTCGGAAATCACTTATAAACTTAAACCCAGATTTCATGTGTGAACCGGTCGACCGAACCAGTTCTCAGTTCGACCGGTTTATAACAGACTCTCCACAGTGATTTTACCGAACTCTACCGGTCGACCGGTTCTACCTTTTCGGTCGACCGATCCCGGATTTTAATATGGCCGTTTTTCTTGTCGTATTCCTATAACGGTCGTATTCGTATAAAACAAACTTAACCCCAAAATACATTCGGTAACCGGTCGAACGAAGACCTTGTTTCGGTCGACCGGTTGAACACATTTTCAGAAACCAAATTCCCTGCTATCGGTCGACACATTTCTCGTTCGACCGATTGACCTTTGTCTCAACCGAATCCCCTTTTTCGGTCGACCGCTCCATACTTTGGTTCGACCGATTCACTTAAGTAGAGTTAAGTTCTAGCTCGTTTGTCCGACCGAATATTCTTTTGTTCGACCGTTCTCCTTGAAATCAAGTGAACGGTCGACCGGTTTAGTAGTTTCGGTCGACCGGTTCTGGACAGATTTGCAGCCCGATTTTCTGCTTTGTGTATCTTGCACAAAACCCAATCAAATCTATCCCCAACGGCTAGAAAACCTTAGGAGCTTATAAATAGAGGATCAAGACTTGTTGTTAATACAACTCTCCAACTCCAATTTGTCCAATACATTAGAGAGAAACCTCAATCCTCAAAGCTCCCAATTCTACACTCCATAAGCCTAAACTTCACATATTTGATCATATACTCATCCTACTCAAAGTGTGCTCAATTAGAGAGTGAATCCCACTCAAGGTTACATTTGTTGTAAAGAGAGCAAGGGTCTTGGTGAAAGCCCAAGACAAGAAGCAAGGATTTCGGTGAAAGCCCGAAGTGATTCTCTCGGTTTGTGAGAGGTGGTGCCAAGCTCGGCGAGGGTTGTTCGCGAGCTTGAAGACTTGTAAAAGGCGTTGCTCCCGGCCCGGAACGGGGAGGCATAGTGAAGACGCAAGAGGGGCTCGAACGGAGATTCGAGAGGGGCTTGCAAGAGAGGACGTAGGCGCGGCCGAACCTCTATAAAAACCGACGTGTCTTCTTTGTGGTTTGCATTACTTTCTACTTGTGTTTGATTTTGTTTAATTTCCGCTGCATTTCTTTGATCAATCAACCAAGTAGTTAATTAGGGTTCAATAGGTGATTAGATTAAAAGTGATTAGTGGACCCATAACCCACACGATCCAATCCTACATTTGGTATCAGAGCCTCGTTCGTTAATTTTGTTCTTAACCGATAAATTAACATGACTCTTAATGCATCCACACCTTTAGAATCTTGTAAACCACCATACTTTGATGGAAATAATTTTGTTTCATGGAAAAGTAAAATGATGTCATTTATTAAATCCATGAACATTAGTTTGTGGTTTATGATTCAAACTCCATATGAATCACCTAGATATGATTTTAGTAAATGGAGTTTGGAAGATGAGAAAAATGCATCCCTAAATGCTAAGGCTATGAATGTCATATTTTGTGCATTAGGAGATGAACTTTTTAATGTTGTTTGCTCATGTGATAGTGCTCATTCTATATGGCAAACATTAGAAAAGAATTTTGGTGAAGGAGATTCACCAACCGGGAAGAAGGGAGAAGCAAATCCGAAGGATGTAGCTCAAGTAAAGAAAATGGAGATTAACTCAACATCTTCATCATCATCAAGCTCATCCAATGGAGAAAGTGAAGATGAGGTATCTTCTAGCTCTTCTTCAAGTAGTAGTTCAAAAGATAATGCTCATGATTTTAATGAACTACAAAATGCATTTCAAATATTATTTGAAAAATATAGAGAACTTCACAAGACTAATCAACTAGCAAATGAGCAAATTCATGATCTTGAATGTCAAAATGCATCTATCTTAGATGATAAAAATGATTTGCTTGCTAAAATTGAAGTTCTAACTTTAGAGAATGCATGCTTGAAGGAAGAAAATTTAAATGATAAAACTACCTCATCTCATGCAATTGATAGTCATATGCTAGAAATTGATACTAATGACTTGCTTATTAAACTTGATAAATCTCATTTAGAAAGCAAGCAATTATTACATGACTTGAATTGCATGAATGAAAAAGTTGCAAATTTAGAGATTCACATGCTTAACATGAATGAAAAGCATAATTCTATGATTAAAAATCTAAATTGCTTAAATGAATCTCTAGCAACTAAAAACAGTGAACTTAATGTCTTAAATGAAAATTTGTCAAATAAATTGCATAAGTTCACACATGGCAATAAAAACAATTTTTATGTTAAAAACTTTCCTATTCAAATTAATGTTAAACATAATTTTGCCATGAAAAAGAAAGTAAGTGTAGAGGTACCAAAATCAACTTGGATTTGGGTACCAAAAGCTAAACTTAATAGACCCAAGCAAAAATGGGTACCAAAATCTACACTTGTAGGAGCTTGAGGAAGAGATTGGTGGTGACCGGGTGAGCCAAAGCGTCGAATTCGAATCCGGTTGCATCACCAAATGAGATTGGAGCTAATTAAGATTCAAGTTTGGTATAAATTTCTATCTTTGAAATTTTCTGAAAATTAGCGCTAATCTAGTTTCACATGCTTAATTGACATATCATATAGTTCAATTCATTGAAAATCATTTATCCCTATTCATTGCAAATCATTTATCACATCCATTGATTCTAAATGTTAAATTTTAAATGGATGTTATAATAAGGCTTAAGTTGAAACTTAAATGAACTTAACTTGAATCATACTCATTGTTTCCATTTAGCCTTATTGATAGGGGGAGCTTAAATGTTATATCTTTTATTAGAGTAATGAAGTGCAAAATTTAGGGGGAGCAACTTCATTACAAGACATCCAAATTCTATGCTTAAAGTCTTAAATAATTATTATTTTTGATGGATGTCAAAGGGGGAGAGATAATTAAGGGGGTAACTTGGAATTTGGCATAAAATTTAATAAAAACTATGCACATCCATAGGGGGAGCATTAATATGCATAGTTTACATATACAAATTCCATGTATTTAGATAGAATTAAGATATAGGTTGCCATCATCAAAAAGGGGGAGATTGTTGGCTTTTTGGCCTTAATCTATGTTTTGATGATTTAATTAACCTAATCTTAATTATGATGATGTAGAGTAGCACACATATTGCATTGCATGTATATTGTATTGTGCTAACCTCTACAGGTGATCAAGACTCAAGAAAGAAGGAAATGAAGTCAAGACATGTAATTAAAGCTAAATCGAAGACATGTAATCTTGATTTATTTTGAGTCTTAGGAACATGTGTAAATTGAGCATACAAGAGTTAAAAACATATCACAAACACAATAGGTTCCCTATAGAAGTCACACAAGAAATTTCACATCATTTGGACTTCATTAGATCACCCAAACCTTAGTCGGAAATCACTTATAAACTTAAACCCAGATTTCATGTGTGAACCGGTCGACCGAACCAGTTCTCAGTTCGACCGGTTTATAACAGACTCTCCACAGTGATTTTACCGAACTCTACCGGTCGACCGGTTCTACCTTTTCGGTCGACCGATCCCGGATTTTAATATGGCCGTTTTTCTTGTCGTATTCCTATAACGGTCGTATTCGTATAAAACAAACTTAACCCCAAAATACATTCGGTAACCGGTCGAACGAAGACCTTGTTTCGGTCGACCGGTTGAACACATTTTCAGAAACCAAATTCCCTGCTATCGGTCGACACATTTCTCGTTCGACCGATTGACCTTTGTCTCAACCGAATCCCCTTTTTCGGTCGACCGCTCCATACTTTGGTTCGACCGATTCACTTAAGTAGAGTTAAGTTCTAGCTCGTTTGTCCGACCGAATATTCTTTTGTTCGACCGTTCTCCTTGAAATCAAGTGAACGGTCGACCGGTTTAGTAGTTTCGGTCGACCGGTTCTGGACAGATTTGCAGCCCGATTTTCTGCTTTGTGTATCTTGCACAAAACCCAATCAAATCTATCCCCAACGGCTAGAAAACCTTAGGAGCTTATAAATAGAGGATCAAGACTTGTTGTTAATACAACTCTCCAACTCCAATTTGTCCAATACATTAGAGAGAAACCTCAATCCTCAAAGCTCCCAATTCTACACTCCATAAGCCTAAACTTCACACATTTGATCATATACTCATCCTACTCAAAGTGTGCTCAATTAGAGAGTGAATCCCACTCAAGGTTACATTTGTTGTAAAGAGAGCAAGGGTCTTGGTGAAAGCCCAAGACAAGAAGCAAGGATTTCGGTGAAAGCCCGAAGTGATTCTCTCGGTTTGTGAGAGGTGGTGCCAAGCTCGGCGAGGGTTGTTCGCGAGCTTGAAGACTTGTAAAAGGCGTTGCTCCCGGCCCGGAACGGGGAGGCATAGTGAAGACGCAAGAGGGGCTCGAACGGAGATTCGAGAGGGGCTTGCAAGAGAGGACGTAGGCGCGGCCGAACCTCTATAAAAACCGACGTGTCTTCTTTGTGGTTTGCATTACTTTCTACTTGTGTTTGATTTTGTTTAATTTCCGCTGCATTTCTTTGATCAATCAACCAAGTAGTTAATTAGGGTTCAATAGGTGATTAGATTAAAAGTGATTAGTGGACCCATAACCCACACGATCCAATCCTACATTTGGTATCAGAGCCTCGTTCGTTAATTTTGTTCTTAACCGATAAATTAACATGACTCTTAATGCATCCACACCTTTAGAATCTTGTAAACCACCATACTTTGATGGAAATAATTTTGTTTCATGGAAAAGTAAAATGATGTCATTTATTAAATCCATGAACATTAGTTTGTGGTTTATGATTCAAACTCCATATGAATCACCTAGATATGATTTTAGTAAATGGAGTTTGGAAGATGAGAAAAATGCATCCCTAAATGCTAAGGCTATGAATGTCATATTTTGTGCATTAGGAGATGAACTTTTTAATGTTGTTTGCTCATGTGATAGTGCTCATTCTATATGGCAAACATTAGAAAAGAATTTTGGTGAAGGAGATTCACCAACCGGGAAGAAGGGAGAAGCAAATCCGAAGGATGTAGCTCAAGTAAAGAAAATGGAGATTAACTCAACATCTTCATCATCATCAAGCTCATCCAATGGAGAAAGTGAAGATGAGGTATCTTCTAGCTCTTCTTCAAGTAGTAGTTCAAAAGATAATGCTCATGATTTTAATGAACTACAAAATGCATTTCAAATATTATTTGAAAAATATAGAGAACTTCACAAGACTAATCAACTAGCAAATGAGCAAATTCATGATCTTGAATGTCAAAATGCATCTATCTTAGATGATAAAAATGATTTGCTTGCTAAAATTGAAGTTCTAACTTTAGAGAATGCATGCTTGAAGGAAGAAAATTTAAATGATAAAACTACCTCATCTCATGCAATTGATAGTCATATGCTAGAAATTGATACTAATGACTTGCTTATTAAACTTGATAAATCTCATTTAGAAAGCAAGCAATTATTACATGACTTGAATTGCATGAATGAAAAAGTTGCAAATTTAGAGATTCACATGCTTAACATGAATGAAAAGCATAATTCTATGATTAAAAATCTAAATTGCTTAAATGAATCTCTAGCAACTAAAAACAGTGAACTTAATGTCTTAAATGAAAATTTGTCAAATAAATTGCATAAGTTCACACATGGCAATAAAAACAATTTTTATGTTAAAAACTTTCCTATTCAAATTAATGTTAAACATAATTTTGCCATGAAAAAGAAAGTAAGTGTAGAGGTACCAAAATCAACTTGGATTTGGGTACCAAAAGCTAAACTTAATAGACCCAAGCAAAAATGGGTACCAAAATCTACACTTGTAGGAGCTTGAGGAAGAGATTGGTGGTGACCGGGTGAGCCAAAGCGTCGAATTCGAATCCGGTTGCATCACCAAATGAGATTGGAGCTAATTAAGATTCAAGTTTGGTATAAATTTCTATCTTTGAAATTTTCTGAAAATTAGCGCTAATCTAGTTTCACATGCTTAATTGACATATCATATAGTTCAATTCATTGAAAATCATTTATCCCTATTCATTGCAAATCATTTATCACATCCATTGATTCTAAATGTTAAATTTTAAATGGATGTTATAATAAGGCTTAAGTTGAAACTTAAATGAACTTAACTTGAATCATACTCATTGTTTCTATTTAGCCTTATTGATAGGGGGAGCTTAAATGTTATATCTTTTATTAGAGTAATGAAGTGCAAAATTTAGGGGGAGCAACTTCATTACAAGACATCCAAATTCTATGCTTAAAGTCTTAAATAATTATTATTTTTGATGGATGTCAAAGGGGGAGAGATAATTAAGGGGGTAACTTGGAATTTGGCATAAAATTTAATAAAAACTATGCACATCCATAGGGGGAGCATTAATATGCATAGTTTACATATACAAATTCCATGTATTTAGATAGAATTAAGATATAGGTTGCCATCATCAAAAAGGGGGAGATTGTTGGCTTTTTGGCCTTAATCTATGTTTTGATGATTTAATTAACCTAATCTTAATTATGATGATGTAGAGTAGCACACATATTGCATTGCATGTATATTGTATTGTGCTAACCTCTACAGGTGATCAAGACTCAAGAAAGAAGGAAATGAAGTCAAGACATGTAATTAAAGCTAAATCGAAGACATGTAATCTTGATTTATTTTGAGTCTTAGGAACATGTGTAAATTGAGCATACAAGAGTTAAAAACATATCACAAACACAATAGGTTCCCTATAGAAGTCACACAAGAAATTTCACATCATTTGGACTTCATTAGATCACCCAAACCTTAGTCGGAAATCACTTATAAACTTAAACCCAGATTTCATGTGTGAACCGGTCGACCGAACCAGTTCTCAGTTCGACCGGTTTATAACAGACTCTCCACAGTGATTTTACCGAACTCTACCGGTCGACCGGTTCTACCTTTTCGGTCGACCGATCCCGGATTTTAATATGGCCGTTTTTCTTGTCGTATTCCTATAACGGTCGTATTCGTATAAAACAAACTTAACCCCAAAATACATTCGGTAACCGGTCGAACGAAGACCTTGTTTCGGTCGACCGGTTGAACACATTTTCAGAAACCAAATTCCCTGCTATCGGTCGACACATTTCTCGTTCGACCGATTGACCTTTGTCTCAACCGAATCCCCTTTTTCGGTCGACCGCTCCATACTTTGGTTCGACCGATTCACTTAAGTAGAGTTAAGTTCTAGCTCGTTTGTCCGACCGAATATTCTTTTGTTCGACCGTTCTCCTTGAAATCAAGTGAACGGTCGACCGGTTTAGTAGTTTCGGTCGACCGGTTCTGGACAGATTTGCAGCCCGATTTTCTGCTTTGTGTATCTTGCACAAAACCCAATCAAATCTATCCCCAACGGCTAGAAAACCTTAGGAGCTTATAAATAGAGGATCAAGACTTGTTGTTAATACAACTCTCCAACTCCAATTTGTCCAATACATTAGAGAGAAACCTCAATCCTCAAAGCTCCCAATTCTACACTCCATAAGCCTAAACTTCACACATTTGATCATATACTCATCCTACTCAAAGTGTGCTCAATTAGAGAGTGAATCCCACTCAAGGTACATTTGTTGTAAAGAGAGCAAGGGTCTTGGTGAAAGCCCAAGACAAGAAGCAAGGATTTCGGTGAAAGCCCGAAGTGATTCTCTCGGTTTGTGAGAGGTGGTGCCAAGCTCGGCGAGGGTTGTTCGCGAGCTTGAAGACTTGTAAAAGGCGTTGCTCCCGGCCCGGAACGGGGAGGCATAGTGAAGACGCAAGAGGGGCTCGAACGGAGATTCGAGAGGGGCTTGCAAGAGAGGACGTAGGCGCGGCCGAACCTCTATAAAAACCGACGTGTCTTCTTTGTGGTTTGCATTACTTTCTACTTGTGTTTGATTTTGTTTAATTTCCGCTGCATTTCTTTGATCAATCAACCAAGTAGTTAATTAGGGTTCAATAGGTGATTAGATTAAAAGTGATTAGTGGACCCATAACCCACACGATCCAATCCTACAGCAACAAGCATCCTCAACGTCTCCGGATCTTCAAGAAGTTTTAAAGAACTTCTAGGTATGAATTTCGGAGCTCAATGTTTGTTTTAATATGTTTTAAGCAATCATTAAAACAAACTGATACATGCATGAAAAACAAATCGTAGAAAATATATGAATGATCCTTATTGTGCATAAAAATTTCGAAAATATATATGTACAATTAAACATGAAATCCTACAATTGTGTCATAGGAACACCTATTTATAAGCTATAAGTGAGTTATAGCCGTTGGGACAAGTTTGGTAAGTGTTTGTGGAAGAAATACAAAACAGCAAATTGCAGGACCCAAAACTGAATGAGTTTGGTCGACTGGATCGGGCAGAACAGTCGACCAATAGGCAAATTGAACTCGGTTCAATCGACCAATGAAGGTGCGGTCGACCGTATCAGGCTATAACTTAGGTACACTTAAGTTATCGGTCAAACACCGAATAGGGTTCGGTCAACCGAAAACTAACATGCTCTACGGGGTTAACAAACAAGATTAAATTCGGTCGACCGAAACAAGGTCTTCGGTCGACCGATAGGAAAAAGTACTTAGGGGTATATGTAAATAATACGAATACGACCGTTAGTATAAAACGACAATTCTAACGGTTGGAAATTTGTGTTGACTCGGTCGACCGAAAAGGTCTGGACGGTCGACCAAAACCGGGCAGTAACACACTAACAGGATACTTGATCACTCGGTCGACCGAACGACCTGTTTCGGTCAACCGAACGTGGGCAGACAGTTCTGGTTTTGGTTTGGTGTTTTCCAGTCTAAGTTTGGGTGATCTATTGAAGTACAAATGATATGAATTTTTGTGTGTGACTTCTATAAGAAACATAGTGTTTGTTTGAGTAGTTTTTATCTCAAGTATGCTCAATTACACAAAGTTCCTAAGACCCAAAGAAATGCAAATTACATGTCTTCAAATGAGCTTGATTACATGTCTTGACTTGAATCTTTTCTTCCTTGAGTCTTGATCACCTATAGAAGTTAGCACAAAGCAATATATATGTAATGCAATATGTGTGCTACTTTACATAGATTATAATTAAGATTGAGTCGATTAAATCATCAAAATATAGATTAAGGCCAAAAAGCCAACAGCCAATACCTTGCATCAGGAATTGGAATGAATATTGGTTTGTATGCTTGTCTGTACATTTGAACCTCATAATATGGGGATATAAAACATTTGCATGTTTGCTTCTACAAACTGCTAGTACATGTGAACAAGGGATGTGCATTGCAATTATGTATCCACAAGTGCAAGTAATAACTCCTTCAAATTTCACACGATATTTTTTCTAGTCATTGGTTTCAACCTGGTACATCAACTAGTGGTATCGAGTTATCGTATGGGATCTGGCCAGATTGTTGTTTGCTGTCAACACGGTGTGGACTGTCGGTACAAAAATTTCATTCCACACCTCAGCGACGTCCCTTCTATTGACAAAAAAAAAGTTCAACCAGAGAAATATCATCAAAATCATGGTTGTAATTGGCATACAGTGTGCCCCTCGTAAGACATTGTTAAAGCTTCCTGACATGTTTGTTTTCATACATCCGAAACGTCGACCCCCATCGTGACAACAAGTCCATCTTCCCAAAGGACCCTGATGCTGAATCCACTCGTACATCGGTTTATATTCCTCTGCAAGAGCCTTCATTAGCTCTTCAAATATCATAAAAGGAATGAGTTTTACCCGTTTCGTAAAACTTGATTTGTCACAATCTTTCCTTGCAGTTTCGATGTTTTGCAAGATTTTCTTACATGTGTCGAAGAAAGAATCGATGTACATGTCCTTCTGTAGGTGGAAATGCAGCTTGCACACAAGCGTTTATTCCCGAAAATCTATCTGTAATAATACACAAATCGGGTCGCCGGATCACTCTATTGGCTTTTTGGCTAATAATCGTTAATCCGTTTTGATAATTAATCAACATATCAATAAAAACATGTATCAATTAAAAGATCATTGCTTGCATATACGTGTATTATCTAACGTTTCAGGAATCAAGTTTTTGTTGAATTAAAGATGAAGATTAAAGCGTAGCTAGGTTTATATTCCATGTATTTAGGTTACAAATGTAACCTGGCACTTGAAATCTTTGATCCATTGCATTGCATAACACTTAGAATACCTATAGAGTCTCACACTACATTCCAACTATCCTAGACTTCAATAGAAAATCATCAAAACTCGTTAGAATCGTAGAACAGGAAATCTGCACTAAAACGGTCGACTGGTAGAACCATTTGGTTCGACCGAATTTCAACAGACCTTCCCAAGAAACTTAATCTGTCCTAACGGTCGACCAACATACAATTCACGTTCGACCGTTTCTTCAAACCTCTTTGCCTGTCTGAAATCAGTCGACCGAAACCCTTGTTTGGTTCGACCGTCGCACCTTGTCGAGTGATCAGAATTAGTTTATACTATACAAATCTTTCAGTCTATCAGTTGTCGACATGTGTCCAGTTAGTGAGACCTTCGGTCGACCGAACCTTCCTATCTGTTCGACCTATTGTATTTTCATATTTGTATTAAATATGACTGTTATACTTGTCGTATACTCCAACGGTCGTATACACATTTTCTCAACTAACCATATTTTGGATTTAGTCTTCTGGTCGACCGAATTCTCCTTAACGGACGACCGCGTCTTGATTCTTCCCAGACCCATTCTTACTGGGCATTTTCGGTCGAACCATCAACTCATTTTGTTCGACCGATTACACTTGTTTTTATTGTGTCTAAAATCCAACATGTCAACCAGTCGACCAAAACTCTACTTACGGTCGACTGATACTTATGTCTTTTCCAGATCCAGTCCTACTGTTCATTTTCGGTCGAACTGGTATTCCAAACCGTTCGACCGATCACTTAAGTTCTAGCCAAATTGGATCGGCCGTTTGCGTCTTCGCTCGACCGAACCTTGCACTGTTTAATTCCGGTCGACCGTGGTACACGATCCGGTCGACCGTTCGTCTCCAGAAATGTGTCCTGTCACTTTCTGAATTGTGTTTTCTTGCACATCTTTTCACCATTTCAATCTCAACGGCTAGAACTAGTTTAGAGCTTATAAATAGAGCTGAGAACACCCATACAAGGTTACCCAATCTTTCTCCAAGCTCAAATCTCATTACTACTCACAATTTGAACTAAATAATTGTGCTCACATCTTCTCACTTGAAATCATCATCCCTTGATTGCATCATTCATTTCAAGTGCTCAAGATTAGTTGCTGAAGTATTAGTCTTCAAGAGTTGTACAAAGCTTCTGGAGTGAAGCTCTTCTCGGATTGTGAGAATGTGGTCCAAGCTAGGCGAGGGTTTTCACAAAGCTTGTGGTGTAAAGGCGTCATCTCGGCCCGCAACGGAGATCGGATTAGTGAAGGACGCGAAGTTGCTCGAGTAAGAGCAATTCGTAAGAGAGGACTAGGATCTGGTGTTTGGATCCAAACCTCTATACATCCGGAGTTGTGGTTTGTTGTTCTCCCTTTAATATTTATTGTCTTATATGTTAATTTGGCATAGTTCATTTGAAAACCGTAATTAGTCTATTCACCCCCCTTTAGACTAAAGGGCTAGTAGATCCTACACACTCTACTAGTCAGCAATTAGAGGAACCACGTCCACGACTATGTTTTCTCACTCTCTACAACATCAAATGCCAAAAGAAAAATTGGGTTGTTTGCATCTATGACCACAACAATTAACAATAAACCTTTATATTTGTTATAGAGGTGCGTTCCATCCACACTGACAATGAGTCTACAATATTCAAATCCACTAATTGAAGGCTTGAACGCCCAAAACACACGTTGAAACATCTCCTCGTCTGGATTTACCCGTACGACCTCTATTTCGACAACATATTTTGGATTGTTCTGACACAGAACGGTGAGGAACCTTCGCAGATCCTTAAAACTGTCTTCTTCAACACCATAAATTCGGTTCAACGTTTTTTGCCTGGCTTGTCATGCTTTAGCGTAACCGATTTCAATTGAGTATTTAATTTTCACCTTTTCCATTATTTCAGCAGGAGTAATTGTGAACATGGTTTTAACAGAAGGCATTATCAAGTCTCAAACAAAATTAACACTGCATTGTTTGTTGTCGTTCAACAACATCAGATTTGAACTACTGTGCTCGGCATCGTACGTTTTAACTTGAAAATATCTGCAACCTTTTGCGACAGATGCATGTAGACGTCATTTGCAGTTATCCTCCTCACGACGAAGACAATGAATAGTGTACCGTTTCGTTGAAGAAACCACAACTGAATACTGAACAATTGTTTTACGTACCACGACTGCAGAGCGTGAACCAAATCATCTTTCGTTGGGAAATTCGTTTATCCTAAAAAGAATGACTATCTTCCGTACGACAAATTGTTCGCAGCATCAAAGAATGAGTGTTCAGTGACAAAGTTCTATGTCCAGTTGTCATCGTATTTCAAGTGAGTATTTGATTTTCACCCTTTCCATTATTTCAGCAGGAGTAATTGTGAACTTAGTTCTAACAGATGACATTATCAAGTCGCAAACAAAATTAGCACTACATTGTTTGTTGTCGTTTAGCAACATCGGATTGGAACAAGTGTGTTCGGCGTCGTACGTTTTCACTTGACGCCATTTGCAGTAATCCTCATCACGACGAAGATAATGAACAATATACTGTTTCGTTGAAGAAATCACAACTGAATACTGAACAAACTTTTTAATGTGCCACAACTGCAGAGCGTGAACCAAATCATCTTTCGTTGGGAAAATTCGTTTATCCAAAAAAGAACGACCATCTTCCGTACGCCAATCACCACGTTCCAAATTGTTCGCAGCATCGAAGAATGAGTGTTTAATTACAGAATTCTCTATCCAGTTGTCCTCCTCGAAGATATCGGGAAGTACATTAAGAGTTAGAACCATGTCGTTGTTAGCAACTGCATCATCAACAACGTCGTCGTTTTCACGTTTTATGGATTGGTCCATCGCATATATGACATCATGTGTCTCTGGAATGACTTCATTAGCAGAAACACCTTCAGGTTCATCTTCTATAGCAAATGATGTACTGTAATCCCCTAATTCCTCAGTGTCATCATCTTCACCACTATGCATCTCTTCTGGGCATTTTGGTCGACTGAAATGAATCGAGTCAACTAACGACAAACCAAGCCCAATGGAGGGATATGAGGTTGAAATTCCAACTGTACCAGCAAACTCATCACGACTGTAATGCATGGTTTCAAATTGTGACATACCAAGATAAGGATTTGCATTGCTGGAAGGAATGTCACCTGCATTTTGTGGTCATTCATTGCATGTTTAGAAGTTTTACGATTGGAAAAATGGAATTTGATGGTATGGCGGAACTTCGGTTGTAGGATTTAGAGTCATATTCAAATCTATTCCACAGTCTCAACTGGTCGACCTTACTGTAGCATACTCCGGCGAATGAGTCTTGCTTGTCAGCATAGGGTCAGACACTTTAGGTTCAACTTCCACATACACTCCAACCACAGACATCCGTTTAAACAAACACATCATCCATAAACCGACCTATCATTGGTTAATAGTGTAGGATTTCTTGTCCCTATGTATGTATATATTTTAAAAAAATTAATACAACATACAAGATCGATTTCATATTTTCATTGATTTTACGTACATGTATTTGTTTATTCTAATATCATGCATTCCTACACATATTAAAATAAACAAAGAATAGAAGATCATACCCAAAGGTTCTCTAAAACCTTTCAGAAGATCTAGACAAGATTAAAGAGAAAGGAGCTAGCCAATCAATTTCTAATTAGGCTTAGAATCTAGCTAATAACCCATTTTAAAGCTCCTGAGATTTCTATCTCCAAAACATAAAACTATTAAGAGATTTTCGTGGTGATTAAGGAAGAGATTAATGAGAGAAAGAATTTTTGCATTAACATAAACAAGTAGGATGAGGGGTCTTTTTATAGGCTCCCAAAACATCCTTATCAAGAACTATTCTTTAGTCATGATCTATTGTTTATTCTCTCCTAAAATTAATCTCAAATTACCACATAAGCATCCTAAAAATTGTTTAATTAAATCTGGAATTAATCTAACCCATGATCTAATTATTCTCTTAATAATTCAGGCAAAAATCGTAATGTTCGGTTGACCGAGAATTCTTCTCGGTTCACCGAACCATTCGGTTTTAACACATGTTCGGTGGACCGTGAGCTAGATGGTAGACCGAATATGGATGAAAAAAATTCTCTGAAAAAATTCAGACGATCCGCGTCTTGCTCCGGTCGACCGTTGACCCACCAAAAGTTCTCCTGGCAAACATTCATCGGACGACCGTGTCACCTTCGGTCTACCGAAAATATCCCATGATATTTTCTCTCGGTTGACCGTTCACGCTCGGGTGACCGAACCCAATTGTCCAGGCACTCCAGACAATTTCGGTCATTCAATTGTGTTTACCCGTTCACCGTTCGGTTGACCGTTCCGAAGACACCTCGGTCAACCGAACTCTAAGCGGTTCACCGTGTTTGACCCCGATTTTGCCTTTATCAAATTTTGGATTTATTTCCAACAAAATCTGATCTTTTGGGGGGTTTTATCAAATTCATATCTTATGTAATATATTATCCTATGTAATATTAAATTATTACACCCCATAATATATACATCTCATATGAATTTATTATGATTATAATTATGTCAATTCTCATGACATTGATTTTATTCATTCACCACATGTGTCCCCTTTTCACATGAAACCCGACACATCATATGAACTCAAAATCAAGCTTCTTGTTTCCCAGTTTTGTGGTGTGCCCAATAGGGGGATCTAAGCCAAATTGGCAGCGATATTAAACACTTAATATCTCAAACTATAAGCGGTATCTAGCTACACATTATAGTTACCCAATTAACATAGATGTCTTTATTCCACCTGAACCAAAACATGATCCATTGAGTGATGTAAGTGCACCACTTGTGTCTGTCCCTTGCCTCATGATATTTAAGAATATATACAAAGTAGAAAAGTGTCACATTTGTATTATATTCATTTCTTAATCTCTTTAAACTAATTATAACCATGTAACTTAACTCAAGTTACGTTGTGCACATTATAATTTTGCTTTATCAAGGGACCCGCTAATATCATCACTCAATTAAGAGGAACAATGATAATCGTTTGACTAGATATCTTTTTGAGCACAAGTCATGTTCAACCAACTATTGTCTTTATCACTATACTCATTGATAACTTTTGACAATATTTAAATTAAGCACTTCTTGAGTGAAAAGATATAACTCTCATATCTTAGGATCCAAGACACAGTAAAACATTAATGACACGAAACACAATTCCATAATGTTTTACTTGTTAGGTCTATTCAATATATAAAAGTAATCTTTTCCTCTTTTATATACTCGTGTCGTCAATTATTTGTAGAGCTACAACAATAGATGACCAACACGACCATTTTATCTCGGTGATTAATGTTCCATGTTAAGTACCATGATTGTGAATAACTTTTGATTTATGTAAAGCATTATCTTTTAGAGCTCTACGGTTAAGGACCAAGCGTCTCTTCTTTAACACTTCCAAAAGACGAATACCATAATCAAGGGACAAAATGTTTGCACATCCAATTCAGAATAATTGACATATAAAAGTAAACTTTTAGAACACAATCCTTTCAAGTAGAGCGTATCTCCAATCATTGTTTAATGACAATTTCGCCGTCAACTTCACATCAAACATATTTTTTGGATAACAACATTTAGATCTTATGACATCCATTAAATCCCCATATTTTATGTTCAACGGACCAACTACCAATTTGTGGTCGGACCATGTATACTCTGTCACATTTCCATTACATTCTAATTTCTCATTTTACATGACCAACAAAGATCATTCATCATCTTTATCCATTCCTAAAATATATTAATTAAATTTGAAAATGTGTTCAAGTGAGATAGTTGTTCTTCTATTCCTAATTAATTAAAATTTTGAAAGTACTCAAATGATTTAGAAATTACCTCAGTCGAGTGTAGTAGCAAATAGTTGTAAACGTCGAGAAATTTCTCCAAGAATCTGTAGAATTTTGTGTCCCTATGTATGTTTATATTTGGAAAAAAAAATAATACAAGCATACATGATCGATTTCATATTTTCAGTGATTGTATGTACACTATTTCGTGTTTATTCTAATATCATGCAGTCCTACAAATATTAAAATAAATCACAAAGAGATGATCATACCCAAAGGTTCTTTAAAACCTTTATGGAGATTCGGAGTTTCGTTGCCCGTCGATTCGCCTCCAAGTATTCACCAAACTCTAACAAGATTAGAGAGAAATGAGCAATGCGACAATCTTATCTCGGTAATTAACGTTTCATGTTAATTACCATGATTGTGAATAACTTTTGATTTATGTAAACCATTATCTTTTAGAGCTCTACGGTTAAGGACCAAGAGCATCTTCATTAACACTTTCAAAAGACGAATACAATAATCAAGGAACAAAATGTTTGCACATCCAATTCATAATAATTGACATATAAAAGTAAAACTTTTAGAACACATTCCTTTCACAATCAACTACAATATACAACATTACGAATAATACTAGTTTTTTTTAAATTGACAGAACCTCCCATTTATTTTCAAATTCGTAAAATTTAAACCTGCACTGTAAAAGAAACTAACGATACTACAAATAACATTCTCAACTTCCAAACATCTAAATAACGACATATTTCACAAATTCAAACGATATACATTCAAACAACATGCAAATCACGACATATTTAACGCACATATTTCTCAACTTCAACACATTTTTTCCATTAAATCCCACATACATTCATTACTCTATTTATAAGATTACAATAATTAAACTTAAATTCACACGTACATTCAAACCCACATACATTAAACCCAAATAATCAATTTTTAAGATTACATTCATTAAAAACAACATACATTCAAACCAAAATAACAACAACAAATCTAATTTCAATCACAATAATCAAACTTAAATTCAACTATTTTTAAGATTACTACCGTAAACCTACAATCAACAAAAATGAAATCGATAATCTACTAAGAAAAATTTAGTTTGGAATAAAAACCCAAAATCAGAATCGGGTTTGCACCTAAACGGTTCCTAAACCAACAAAAATATTACAATCATACCTAAAACAACAATGTATATCATCCTATTATATAAAATATGCAAAAAACGGTGGAAAACGAAGAAAAATCGAAACCTTAACCTCAAAATCGCGAGAACTCAACATTGGGGGGGGGGGGATCGAGTTGTTTTTATAGCTCGACAAAACTCAGCGTTTGTAACGCCGAGTTCACTTTTTTTAAGTGAACTCGGTGTTGGGGATGGAGAAGTGAAAAGTCGTGGGTTAGATAAGAATAGAGGTCAAAGTAGGGCTCAACATCGGTCCGAATATGTCAGATTCGGTTCGGACCGATCGGTTTGGTCTAGTCCGAATTTGGACCGGACCGGATCAAAACCTATTCCAGGGTCTAGACTGGAACCCAAACCGGTCAGATTCGGTCTGTACCTAACCCGAATCGAAAAATACTCTCCCTTGGTCCAAGGAATGAAATAACGGTAGTTAGTGAGGAGTATTACGGTAAAAAATGTGGTGGCAATAGTAGTAAATTGATTGTCGACACGTGTCTCAACATTATACTGTTTTAGGTGGGGGCCCGGGAAAAACTGGTGTTACCCAGTTTTTGAAAAGCAATGTAAAGTTCCAAAAATTGGCCTGTATTTTTCAAAAAAAACAATACCTTTTTATCATGTTTGTCAACCCAATTTTGAAAAAGTAGTTTCGGGGAAAAATAGAGGTGTTTGCGAGACATCCAAATGCACCCTTGAATCCAGTGGTGGATCCAGAACAAAATGTGAGGGTTGTCAACTTATAAAAATTACATCAAACCGAAGAAGTTATACCTACTTAAAAAAAATTACATTCAAATATTTTTCTTATAATGTAATCCTATGAAGTTTCATGCTTTGAAATCTTTTCAAGATCACTTCATTGCTAATCTGACCGAAAATGTCTCTTTCAATGCATGTAATGAGAGCATCGTTGACCCAATTGTTAGATGAAATATTCTTAGAAGATTGGATGATCTTAACTTAACTAGATGAAATTTAACAATCCTAATTGTTGGGTCTGATTAGAATGCGGGGGTGACACCCTATTATTGTATTCCGAATATTCATCCTAATTCTCTTCTTTCCTTTCTAACATTATCACGAAATAGTAAAAATCGTGATTTTGTGTCATGCCTAAATGTCCAAATCCCAACACAAATTAGTAGAAAAAAATTATTTTGTGTGGTCTCGTATTTAATATACAAAAGATATTTGGTGCCCCCACCCCCTAAATCCGCCGGTGTTGGACCCCCTCCGGCAAATATAAGATAAGTCCTATAAAAATCGAATTCACACGAAAAAGAAAACCGGCGGGTGAGTAAGTTGAGTTATAATCACCTCCCCGGAAGGGCACGCAATAAAAAATCGTAGTCGCCCACCGTGGGGCTCGAACCCACGACCACAAGGTTAAGAGCCTTGCGCTCTACCAACTGAGCTAGACGGGCTTTGCAAATACTTGTTTCATTTATAGTTATTTGTAAAATCAAAACACTTCCACTTCGCTTCCAAGACGCACAACGAACTAGAAAAAAAAGAGAGAAAACGAAGACGAAAACGACGAGTTCTTCTCTTCTCTCCTCCGATGTCGTTTTGGCTCAAAGCCGCCGAAGGTAACCCTAATCCCCCAGATCTGTACCTCCCATTTCCAATTCGAGTCGTTCTGATCCGATCTTGAAGTGCCAAGATTTCTTCTATATGCCTTCGATTTCCGATCTGGAAATGAGAATCGTCGAGGTTGGTGTTGTTGTTGGTTGGAGTTGTTGTGAATTTCTGGGTTTTACGTGTCGGTAGGTTGGATTGGCGAATGTTCTTTTGGTTTGTTGCTTGGATGGAGTGGTTGAGGTTTGTTTAGTGGTTGATTCGTGTCTTTTGTTAGGTAGATTTTGGATTCTTAGATTGCCGACCATTGTTGCTCGGATGGTGTTACGATTTTGTTCTTCAGTTAGGGTTGAAAGTTTGGGGTCGGGAAGTGTGGAAGTTTCAATTTCGATAGCATATATTTTTCTTCTGTTGTTCGATTCAGTAGAAATGTTGGGGTTTTGAAGAAAACTGGATTGATTTGGTTGGTGTTTCAATCGGAAGTTGCAAAGTTTTGAGTTCAATAGCACACATTTGCGTACCGATAAATAAAACACACACGTTTGCAATTTGGTGTTTAATTGAGTAGAAAGGTTTAGGTTTTGACGAAAACTGGTTTGGTTGGTGATTTGATCGGCAGTTGCAAAGTTTTTGAGTTCAATAGCACACATTTGCTATTTGAGGGCGAAAACTCATGTTTTATTAATGGCTATAGTTTAAGATTCTATGTTCTATATTTAACCAAATTTGCATATAGATTAATAAGTACCAGTTCTAGATTTAATGAGTTTGATTTTAGTGAGTTTAACTGTTTCATGTGGTCAACGCGTTATACCGACTTGATTTTATTATAATTAATGATTTAATTTGGAATCTTGCTTTAGAAGGTTTTAATTTTTTACGAAAATGATATATTTTAATTGAAAGATAATCGAATGAATTGTCTTGGCACTTTCACTCCTCGAGGCAATTGGTTGATGAACCGGCTTTGGAGGACTATATGTATTGGGGTCCATAGTGGATCTAGTGGCAACGATTAGTCCACACAACTCAGATCTTTTGTCTTAATGAATGTATTATACAGGTTAGTGTGTGAGGTCCTCACGATGTGTCGATACGGATTTGAACGATTTTAATTGTTAATTGTTTTGGTGTGAGGATGTGTCGTACACTATTCGGAAGACCGTGGTGTCGACGGTGGGGTGGTCCAGGTGATGGCCTTATGAATTGAAATGAATGAAATTGAAAAGTTTATGGTAATGGTTATTGGTTTTCCGTGGTTTTCTGTAGTTTAATTGTGATTTCTGATATTTGAAAATGATAATTGTTTTAAACCACCACTAGATTAAGTGGGTGGTTCTTGCATACTGAGTCTTTTAGACTCAGGCCTTTGTTATATTTTATTTGCAGGCTTCTTAAAAGTAATTTTGCATTGAGTTGAATTGCATTCTAGGCATGTTTCGCTGCGGACATCAATTGACCATATTTTGTACACATGGAACCGAGTGAAGGCAATCGATATTTTAGCCAGTTTATGTTTCATTTAACATATGTTAGAGATGAAATTATGATCGTTTATTTTCCGTATGTAATTGGCATTATATGTTTTCAATAAATATATTAGTTTGTTATTGACATCCATATTATAAAAAATCGATTCCACATATTGTTTAAATTTGGGATGTTACAAACTCTGTCGAGCGTAGTTTTCCAGTTTAAAGTCTTATATGTTTCCTCTGATTTGCCTTTCACTATTTTACATAGGAATTATCAAGTATACAATAGAGCTTGGTTTGAATTTTAACCATTTGGTCTCTTTTCAAAATTCTATCTTGCATATTTTAATTTGAAAATTCTAATATAGTTATTCTAGTTTGATATTTTCCCCTTTCGGTATAATTTTCAGCAATATCAGACCTTTTAAGGTAATGTATTGTGGCGGATAAGTGATTAACTGAAAAAGTTGATACAATTTCATGGAATATCTCAGATTTATTTGAAGTTGTGGATCGCAAAGCAAAGCTTGTGGCTGACGAGCAGACTCATTCAGTATTACCAGGTATACACCCTTTATTTGGCTTGTTGGTCTGAACAACTGTGCTGCTGTGCATAGTTATTGTTTTCTTTGTTTCAGCATTTGAAATCATACTTAGCAATTTTGATTTTCTCACTTTTTTCCCTCCTCCAAACCAACAAAGCCTCCAGTGGACAAGATGCCCAGGATAGGAGTATTAAATCAAAGGACAGCGTATGTATGATGTATCTGGTTTTTGGACCCCTCCCATTTCTCATTTTTGACTGTTTTTTTCTTCAGTTCCCTGTTTGACCCATCTCATTTCCATGCTCAGCGAAAACCATCCAACTCTCAACCTCCCAAAGTTAAGGCTCCAGAATTTGATAGGAGCAATGTTGAAATGCCACCTGCCGTTGTACCATCAGATAAAAATGATTCTCGTCCAGTGGATAAAGTGGAAGAAATTTCTCCTGATGCTACAGTCGGAGCTTCTGAAGATCCTCCTCATACACTAAAAGACGCAACCACACCAAATGATGTTTCCACCACAGGTTCTGCACCAGTTGGCAGAGAAGATGGCAGCAACAATGTCATGGATATCTCAGAAGTTGGTCCTATCATTTCTTCCTTTATTAATGACCCTGGTGCTGGGAAATTTGATGGTTTGCTTGAGATACCTACCTCTGCACCATCAATTGATCAAGCTGAGACTGTGCCTGTGGATCTTCCTGTTTATGAAGAGGATAAATCGGAAAACACCTCCCTGAGTGTTAGTGATGTAAAATCTGAATCTGGAAGCTTGGAAGTGAACAATGTAAAAACTAATCAAGGAAATAATCTAGATTCTCTTCCCGAAACGAAACCTCTTGTAAAGATGGCTAATGATAATGTAAATGATACTGCACCTGCAGGTGTTCAAGATCAACTGAATGAGGTATGATATTCCAATTACATGTTCTTATTAAATCTACTTAACACTCATATGAACAATCGTGACATTGACTACTATCTCTTTTGGTTTTGCAGGCTCAGGGACTTCTTAAAACTGCAGTTTCTATAGGTCAGTCAAAAGAGGCAAGGTTAGCTAGGGTATGTATCAAAGCAACCTTAGATTTAACTCTCGGATGTTTTCTTTTTGTGATTTTTTTGTAAAAGTGGTTACACAGTAAATGAAAGCTAGATCTTATGAAACTTTAGGATTTAGGTTCTCTTGTTTCGAAGTTGTCTTGTAGGCAACCTTGTATTTTTATCTTATGCTTCCAACCTAATGACCTATAACATATAAATTATTTAAACTATCATCCATTTCTAAAACAGTTACAACTGAATCTCCTAACTGTTCTAGTTCTAGTTCTACTACCATAGATACATTGGTACCCTTTGGATCCTTTTTGTGTGTAAACCACACCCAACAATACATTTTCCTTGTATTTCTCTTCAAATAGTTAAACTTGTTTCCCTGCAATGATCTCATAACTTGATTTAGACTTTAATAATAATAAAATTATCTTTTACTATTCTCTCCCTTTTGGCTACTTTCGGATTTATTTCATGTCTTTACTAATTACTAAAATAGTAAAATCTGAAATTTTGGCAAATATGAAATTGAGATGCACAGAAGAAAAAAACCCAGTATTAAAGCACTTCAAGGTCTAGCAGATTGATGGGCCATTGCCAATTTAGCACCAGAGTTAGCTAATATCATTTTCCTTGTTAATTAGTTATTAACCAAATAATGAAACTTTTAACTTGTTTTTTTTCTCTTTTGTAGCTACTTCACCACTGCAATATTATATTTTCCTGTACATCATTTCTTTGTTATATTTGAGAAATTTGACTCTCCCTTGTGGTTAAGTTAGACCTTATTTCATACTTAGTTCATAGTTATCAAATGCTCCTCTTGCAGGTTTGTGCAGGGCTCTCTTCTCGTCTCCAGGAATACAAATCTGAGAATGCGCAACTGGAGGAACTTTTAGTTGCAGAGGTTTTCCTTGTTCTTTTATCATTTCTTTACATGGTGTCCACTTTGTCTCTCATATTTGTGAAGTTTGAACCTATTTAGTTAGGATATGCTTATTGTTGATGCAGAGAGAGCTAAGTTCTTCATACCAGGCTTGCATAAAGCAGCTAGAGAAAGATATATCTACAAGGAGGGGTGAAGCGGCCATAGTTGAGTCAAGTATGGCTGATGCTTTAGCTGCTAAAAATGCTGAGATTGAAGCTCTTAGTAATTCAGTGGAAACCTTCAAAAGACGAGCATCTGAGTCTGAAGAAAAGCTTTTATCCTTACAGGTGTGTTAATTTTCCATTAACTATATAGGATTTGTGCTGGCATGCTGAATCATTTCTCACAGTTTATGAGCATAAGAAAAGAATTTTTTTGTGCTCTGGTGGGAGATTGTGATTTTGTTCTTCATTCTTTTCTTGGTAGCAATACTTTAATTTAATTGGCTTTTCTAATGATAAAAAATTAGTTGGCTTTTTCTAACTCAACATAAGAAGCTGTCACAGACATGTTGCATGTATTGTTAAATTGATGTTGATACAAATGGAAAATCTGTCTAATACTGTACTACTTTTTACTTCCAACTTTTTACTGGAGATTTGGCCACTGTGTTCCATCATTCTCATTTTCATCATGAAAAATTTATTTGTAATGAATTTTCATAGTTATTAGCTTTAGTCCTTTGGCTTTTGTGACATTTGAAATACGTGCCATTTGTGATCCCTTTAAGAAATGCTTTGACTAATACCATAATTGTTTTTTGCATTATTACCAGGAAAACATGGACACTATAATGAGAAGTCGAGAACTTACTGAAACACGGATGATGCAGGTATACATGCATATTTTGAAGAAACAAAACATCATTTTTTCCATGTTGATGCTCTATTTAACTATTTTAATGTAGATTTGACTCTCTGTACTTTCTCCATTTTGTAGGCTCTGAAGGAAGAGCTTGCTTCAGCAGAGCGTCGAGCAGAAGAAGAGCGTTCCGCACACAATGCAACCAAAATGGTATCTCCCAAGGGCTTAGACTATTTATCATCTCAATATCTCATAAAATGTTCATCTCTAATACTAATTTATTTATAATACCTAGGCAGCAGTAGATAGAGAAGTTGAACTAGAACACAGAGCTGTTGAGGCTTCTAATGCCTTGGCAATAACCCAGGTATGAACAGTCTGGTATTGGTAATATAGAAAATTGTTTGGTAGTGAGTTTTTGTAATAACATTTTGCTTGTTCCATGCCTCTACCTCTCTATTTCTTCTCCTGCTTCAACCTTAATATTTGGAGATGAACCTGGAACCGAGAAATTTTGCATGTTAGATGCTGCCTATACATTATAGCCCTTCATTCGGATTTACGTAGCCTTTGACTCTTTGAACTCAATGTCATATTATTTCAGGAATATATTTGGATCCAACAGTTCCACACGTTTATATGAGAACCATATCTTTAATCTTCTGGAATAGAATTTTTTTAATCTAAATTATAATCTAGTGTTATTATCTTCCCGTGCCCTATCGTACAACATCAGATGCCATGACAATATGTGTGTGTAAGATTGCTAGATAATTTTTAGTCCATTATTCTAACTATTGCGGAACTTATCTAAAAATTGTTAAAATAAAGGAAATCATATTGTTATGTCTTTGATCAGTAGAGTGGTTACACGGCAGGTGTATTAGTAGACGAAATTAATGTTTTTCGGTGCATTATGTGTTCATTTAGTTAAAAGCAAAAGTTGGTGAAACTTTTCATTGAATATTAGCTGTATATTTCCATTCAGAGAGCTGCAGAAGAGAGCTCATCAAGGGCAATGGATCTTGAGCACAAATTGGCTTTGCTTGAGGTAGTGCTTTGCCTCTGACTGTTATCAATGTTTCATACAAGTTGTGCACAGTTTTTGTATTCTTAAATAGGATAACTAGTACATATATTAAAGGGCTTCGGATACATTAGTTTCAGCGTAAATTGTAGAAATGTACATTATGGGATTTTTTGGAACTGAAGCACTGCAGTATTTACCTGCTGCTAATAGTAATAGTAGCTGTGTTACCTCTCTGCAAAAATGATCCGTGATAAATACATCCAGCATTAAAACCTTGGGACTACACCACAAGGAAGAGTGACATGCTGGAAGTGTGGTTTACCGGTGATTCGGTGAAACCTGTATGTTTGATTTATTAGAATAAATTTATGTATTTTCAGGTTGAATGTGCAACTCTGAATCAAGAGTTGCAAGAGATGGAAGCACGGGCTCGTCGTGGACTGAAAAAATCATCGGAAGAGTCAAATCAAGTTCTTCAGGTAATTTTAGTTGTTTAATGTCCCTATTAATTGTGGTAAGGCTTTTCATGTATATTTAAAAAATAATGCATATCTCATATGTTTCACAACACAACCAGGATTGCCATCATATTATAAAGGGTAAATCATATTTTGTCACCTATGGGCCAAGATCAGAATGCAAATGATGCTTCAAAATCGCATATGTATTTTACACCTTATAAGAAAGCGCATCAATTTTAACTTAGACGTAGATTCAACTTCAGTTTTACTTGATCAAAGTTTGACTTGAACTCGGCTTAAAACGAAATGAGATGAATCACAAGCTGAGCTTTAGGCATGTCAGAATATAAACCACCTCAGATCGACTTGCTGAGAGCTTATCGGGTTATTTGATTTTATATTTATCTTCATAAAGTCATTCATCTTCTGAGATATAATAATATTCTTATCATACATATTTAAAAAATGATTTGTGCGAAACAAAAATAATCATTCTATATCATTATTCTAACTATTACATGTGAGTTTTCATATGCAAAGTGTTAGTATTGTTTAGTTTTCATTCTTGTTGACTAAAGTGAGCTATCTCAAATAGACTGTCAACAACTTCATTTGAACTCTGCTTTGTTAGAACTTTAACCAATCCGAACTCAGCTTAGGCTTGCTGAACTTAACTACCTGAGCTTTAGTTTAACTAAGCTTCATCAGGTTTTGTTCATTGCTCAAGAATGACCTGTCCATATTCACATTGAACTTTGTTATTGGTTGGAGTTGCATGACCATCTGTATTGAAAGTCAGTCAGACTGCTTCATGGTAGAACGTAGTAAACCTTTACATCTTTAAAATTAGGCCAACTAATCTTCCCAATAACGGATTTGCTCAAACAATCAAATCACCTTCGAAAAAATTGGCATTCATCGAATAGTGTGTTTAAAAATTATGACATTAGCAACAGTAAGGTTCTATGGTGGATTTTTCTCAATTCAGGAGATGGAATAAAAAGAAGCCTAGAGATCCATCATAACTCCTAAATGTCAATGACATCATCTCACTCTGTTTCAGTTTTCACATTCTCATCTCTCTTTAGTCTTGACTATGCTCATTAGCATGTTTGATGTCTCCTCTTATTCCATTCAACATTGGTTTTTCAGTACTAGTTGTTTCTGAACCCATAAGCTGTAATAAATAAGGAAGATGGTGGTTTGGAGAGTAAGATGAATTGTGGTAGTGGTTGAGTGTGATCAGTTGGTGAGAAAGACAAATGTTGGTTGAGAATTGGAATTTCTGACAGTTGAGAGTACTGGTATTGATTGGACATGGTCGAAGTGATGGAATTGAAGAAAAAAAGGTATAATGCAAGCATGGGTTTGGATTTCATTGTGATTTTGACCAAAGATTGGAGGATAGCATTATCCTTTTCTCAACGTTACCTCTGTTCACAGAGAGTGTTGCAAATCAATATTATGTAGTGGGAAGATTGAAACTTTACACATTTTGGCGATTTCTCCTGATTTGGTGTTGCATTGAATGGCTAAAACATCTTTTATGTCAATTTGTTCTTCTATAATTTAATACACTGCTAAATTATGCATCCCTTGTCTATTATATAATAGTTGTAGTTTACAAATGAACGCATGATCTTATCATGATATTTTGCAAATTCATCATGTTATCATGATTCATGTCTTGTTGGCAGCTATTGTATCACTCAATTCCATTATGTGCTTTCATTTCATCAGTGATGTTCTAGTTGTCGGTAATGTAGATCTATCTATTGTTTCGTTTTTATGTTTGAAATATTAGATACAAGCATGGCAAGAAGAAGTAGAACGAGCACGACAAGGTCAAAGAGATGCAGAGAGCAAGTTGTCCTCTTTAGAGGTGATCACCTTGTTTTCAGATGCAAAAAATGTTCTCTATATTCTAGGAAAAGACTATGTTGTCTTTCATGTTGATTTCAGATTTTTATGGTAAAATGTTACATCACTGTTGCTGCTACTCTGGAACTTATATTTTTTATTTGAGCAACCAATAGTTTTGTATAGCTTAAACAAAGACATATGTTTGACTGTCTGAATCACAATGTTATCTTTTCTGTAGGTCGAGATGCAGAAAATGAGAGTAGAGATGGCTGGCATGAGAAGAGATGCTGAACATTATTCACGTCATGTGAGATTGTGGTTGTCATTTTGTTCTTTTCCGAGTGCTATATCACTTAAGTTATTCCCGTATTAATACTCAGCTCATAGTTTCTTCATGTTTCATCGTTCAGAGAGTGAACTTCAAATACCACTGCAATTAGTTGTTGAGTCTGCATCTTGATTTTGTTGGTAAAAGAAAGGCTGAATGCTTGCGTTTAAATCCCGATACTATGGTCAGTTTGGATTTTGCAAAGAACGTGAGTCGTATAATAAACTGATAAATTGATTACTGTTGATATCAGTCTAAGTATTTTTCCACCACTTTTAGTAAACCAAAAACAGGATGAGCTGTAGTTACTCATCTTTTATCCTATCTTCCATGTCTTCAGATCACATTTGGCCATTTGCTACCTTTGTAAACAATAACATCTTCAGGTCTACTTCATACTCATTGTTTCCTTATATAATTCAAATATATTCCTAGAAGGCTAGAAGTAGGCTTATTGCTACTATTATGAAAATAAAGTGGAGAGGAAAATGTACTTGCGCGTGTCCTATACCACATGCTATTGCTTATCTTTACAACCCAGTTGCTACATCAATATGAGCAGAAACTTTTAGAAAACCGTAGAAGTATCACCAGATAAATCCGATAAAAAAAAATCACCAGATAAATGACGTGAAATTTTAAAAGTCATGGTAAGATACCAAACCTCACTGTTAGATGAAGCATTCTAGTAAAAGAAGTACTGAAGTAGATTAAATGTTGTAGAGTAAATGTTATCCCTTGAGCATAGGTAAAGGATACATAGAGTTGGGACATTGAATAATGTTGTAGAGAATCATCTGTGTTCGTCGGTGGATTTTTGTAAATATCATAGCTTAAAACTGAGGCCTTTATTTCTTTAGAAATTTCTCTTTTGAATAAGTCTGAAAAACTCAGAGATCTCTTTGGTAATTTTCTTTATGGTATAAGCTTATCAATTTTGTGACGTTGCTCATTCTTCAAAACCTCATCATGTTGACTGGTCAATTGAACACAACAAAATCCATAAACTGGGGCTGAGTTTTGATCCATTCCTCACTCTGGAACCCTGAGGATTCTTTCTGTGTTAGAGATCTTGTTTATTTCCAGTCAGTATTGACCATCCAAATATTACTCCAATGTTGAGAATGAGTTGCAACTTGGTGCAAACGTCTGGATTATGTTCTCATCAGAATATCTATGGAAAATTTGTGCTAATAACTTATCATTCCTAGTTCACGTGCATGAGTTAACCCATTGTTGTTGATGTTAATTTGTTCTTTATACTCTTTGTAATTAGATGCATTTGTTATCTCATTTTTTCTGTATTGCTGTGCTCAATGTAGGAACATATGGAACTAGAGAAACGATATCGTGAGCTGACGGATCTATTGGTATGTAACAGCACTGGACATTAAGTACCATTAACTAGAAAGTAAGCAGTATTTTCTTCAAAGTGATACAGTTGTCAAGTTTTATTTCTGTTCAGTACCACAAGCAGACACAACTGGAGACTATGGCCAGTGAAAAAGCAGCTATAGAGTTTCATTTGGAGAAAGAAATCAAACGTCATCAGGAAGCTCAGGTTTGTGTATAACGAAGGTCTAACCAGTAAAGAAAGTAATTATTGTAAGTCTATGAGGCTTTGAATAAAGAGCACCATGGCCATCTCATCTATAACCTAGTCATAACAGGTTGAAGCAGAAAGAAGCAGGTCTTCTCGTCGTGCATCATCAACTTGGGAGGAAGATGCAGATCTCAAAACTCTTGAGTATGAAAACTCCTGTTTTTCAAAGACCACATGATCCTTATTCTTCAATTTTTAGCCATTGAAAGATCATTTTCTCTGTCACGTGGAAAAGCAAGTCGATCCATCTATGTTGTTATGAGCATTAATCGTCAATATTTCAGGAATGACTTTTAGGAACGGAATAACCATAGCAAACATGTAAAAGTCAAATTTTATTGATTGACATGGATATCGATTGAAAAGAATGCATAATGGGGAAAAAGAAATTGAAGAAATGACTGGGAAAAGGAAAAATGTAATGAGATTCAGGATTGGATCTCAATTGTCATTATAAAGTCCCCACGACCTAAATTTTAGAATTCTTGTAATGTCTAGTGCTAACGAAAGAATTTCTTTGTAGATACATTTTTTATTTGCACTTTTAAGAATTTTTTTAATTAATACAATAACTGCAGGACTCTCCCACTGCACCACCGGCACATGGCTGCAGCGAGTATTCAGGTTTTTATACCTCAAACCCTCTATCTTCAGCGTGCATCTTGTTTTAAGTTTTTCTTTAATTAGTCCTTTGTAATGACAGTTAGAAAGAGCTGCAAAGTTTGTAGATTCAGGTGCTGTTAGGGCAACCAGATTCCTCTGGAGGTATCCTTATGCTCGGGTCATACTTCTCTTCTACCTTGTAAGTGTTGTTTTGGTTCTAAACCCTGTGTTGTTTGAACAAAAGCTTGTTGAGATATGAAAGTCAATATCAACTCCTTCTCAGGTTTTTGTGCATCTTTTCTTGATGTACTTGTTGCACCGCCTTCAGGTATTTTGGTTGTGCTATTATAACATATATTTCGTCGCTTGTTTTCAGCATTATTTTGAGTGATGTCGGATTTTTATTTTTCTACAATTGCTATACCAATTTTGTCAATTTTGTCTCTATTCTCTCCCTTGTCAGTTGTTATTATAGGTGATACTTTATGTTATCCTCAATTCTATATTTGTTTCACTTGTAGATTTTCACATTTGAATTTCACCATTTTAAAACTTGAAATACTCTGTTGCTACTTGTTTTCAAGATAGGGTAGTGATAAATTGTCAATTTGAAAGTTTCTCACTTAGTTTAAGGTATTACAATTGAATCTACCTTATTTTTTGGTTTGAACATATTTGAGTCACTAGAGATGCAATCTGTCTTTTATTTTGTCCATTCGTGAAGCGGCTAGTCCAGTTAGTAGCTCATTGTATAGTGAATAGTCAAGATCAGTGATAGTTGAGCGACAACTGAACGGGTCGGATCTTGCAGTTTAGTCAAAGTAAGGTAGACTAAATTTTCAAAAAAAACAAGTGCACGTAATGCTTATCCTTCTGTAGAAGTGTTGGAAACTATTGTATCAGTGTTGGAAATTTTTGTAGGTTTGCACATTTACTTTGTTCTTCTGTGACATATACAGGAGCAAGCAGATTCATTTGCTGCCAGAGAAGTTGCTGCGTCGATGGGCCTCAACAGTTCTCGCCTACCGTAAAAATTCAGACACTTAACGTCCTTCCTTGTCTAGAACATTATTTTAACAGGTTTTGTTTGATTTTTTGCCTTGTATAGTTTGTACTGCATTAGTGCTAGTATTGGTCATTCATTTAAAATGGTAATATTGTAAGCTGAATTCCTGCTTTGTTAGTAGTCTTTGATCGACAACTAACAATTCATTAGACGAGAGCTTAGAAAAAGTGATCATAGTGTGTACATTTAACATGATTACATATATTACTCAACTGATTTACCATCCATCTAGTAGTAGTATCTATAACTTTTTTTATTTCGTCAAAAGCATTGATGCATAGCAGTTTGTACTGAATTCAAATTGTTTTGCTTTCTGATAGAAGTTATAACTTAATTAGATGAAGTACTGTCTATGAACCCAAACTTGCACCTGAAGTAGAAAATAAAGGCTAGTGCCTTGGTGCAGGTGGTCCAAAATTAGATTACATCATAAGCAGAATGTCCTATCAAGCCAAACAAAAGTTTGAAGTCTGTAAGGAGAGAGATTTACTCCATGACCCAAGATAGTCTCTGGAGGAAGAGGATCCTTTAAGACGGTGGTACACAGTACGAGCAGCAAATACCCTGAAATTCAAAAAAAAAAATACAAGACGATATTCAAATGGTTTGCATAATACTAAATCCAATTTTTTGCATAGAATGATCAATTTATAGAGAAAATACCTTAGAGGAGGAAACACGAAATCTTATTTGATTGCCAGATAACTGTTTTGCAGCAAGAATGGCATTTAGTTCCAAAGCCAATCGACTCGTGAAAATAAAATTGAAATCATTTTCACAATTTTACCTCGAAACTCGAGTAACTAGTTTAGGGTAACGAGTGAAGTTAGTCACCAACTACTAAATCAAAGTTCTCCGGACTAGACTTTTCAGTTTTTTTGTTTTCATGTTTTTGAAAGTTTTTTTCACTTTTAAGTTGTTTTTGGTCTCTTGAAGCCACATACTTCTTTTCTGCCCTTAAAGCTTGAACTCTTTACTCTGATATCCAAATAGTCACTAATACGGCTTTTAGGTTTGTTAAAACCAGCAGGGCCGCTCTCAGTTCTCACTTGGGAGTTGGGATGACAAAGCTATTCGGATTGCAGTCGGAATGGTTGGGCTGCTCTCAGCTCTCAGTCACTAGTACGGCTTTTAAGTTTTCAAATTTACCAAATAGAATGGGTTTCTTTGTCAAATTACGTTTTTCTCTCGTATCAAACGGTTGTCAAGTCAAAGCTATTCGAATTCATTGCATTGAGATAGTCAAAATCAATAATCGAATTCCAGCAAATACATCCTGGTAGACTAGTGGTAGTAGTTAGTCTTACGCGCAATGTCTATCTCCTTTTGCTTTTACAGGTTCAAACTAAAAAAACTTAGAAATTCTTTCCAAATGTCAATCACTAAAACAATCTTCAAAAGAGAATCAATTGAAGTTGCCACCCTATTGCCTACCCTTTAGGAAGTTATCAATGAGTTTCGTGTCGGTATTGAAAGAATATTTTCCACAACCATTCTCCAGAAATTGAGCCCAGCTGAATGTGTAATTGAAAATGTTCACCATTATAAGGTCTAAACTGGTATTTTACGAGGTTATTGTAGATCAAAAGACAACATGGATGTGTAGTCTCCACTCAGTTTTTTGCAGAGTTAAGAATAGGTATTGTGTATAGTGCTAAAGCAGGAAGGTGGCGATTGAATATCAACCAAATTTTAATTTCCTAATCATATATAAATAATTGGTTATCATTTGCATTTTTTGTTTGGGAAATAGTAAGCCCTTTTGACATATCTTCATCTGCTAGTAATTCTCTTCATCTTCACGATTGTACAATTCTCTGTCGTGTTTTTAAACTAATGATGACGATATGCATCCAATTATGTTAATCCTATGTTGTTGGATTGGGATAACGACGATGATCTTGACGTTCCAAAAGAACAAGCTTGTGCGAAACAAAACAACTACTATGATTTAGGAGTATGGTGCAAATGAATATGGTTTATCTGTCTGTATATGTAATCATATTTGACTTTTTCAAGATATGATATCATTTTTTTCTTATCTGATGTATGTAGATATGGATAGGGGTGTAAATAAGCAGTTTTCGAGTGAGGCTCAACAACCCTTTTTGTGGGCTCGTCGCTTGCTCGTTAGGGGAGTCTAGCAAAAAATTCCGCTCGTGCTTGGCTCCCTCGTTGCTCGCGAGCGGCTCAGGTCGCTCGATTCCTCACAATTGAGCATATATTCAGCAGCACTTAGCCACTTCAAATTCTTAATTTTTAACCATTTAAGTAATATATCGTTAAGGCTCGTGAATATAATCTGATGATAATCACAAACTAAGCACGACAAGTGCTCCATAACTAAATAAGTGGTATGGGTGTGTGTGACTTATATATTCTAAGTTTGGACCCAAGAATATGGAGTAGTCAACGTGGAACTAAACTTGTCGTGTAAGATGCGCAAAACATTTTTTTAATATATAAAATGATCATACAATTTGAATCAAATTGGTAACGTGGTGTAGTGTTATGTTGTTTTTACATGCAAGTCTTAAGTTCGAATCTTGGTCATGTCTTCTTTTTGAAAAAATGGAGGTAGAACAACTAGATTATGTAGTAACTAAATAATACAACAATTAAGATTTTTTTTTGTAATGTAGTAAGTGTATAAACTTTAGAAATTAGTATAGTGTCTAATAATCTAATGTATATCTACAATACAAGTCGGATAATTATTGGATTCAAACGAGCATCGAGCGAGCAAAGTCTGCTCGTGCTCGGCTCGTTTAGTTCGTCGAGCAGATTTCTTTGCTCATGCTCAGCTTGTTACTTACAATTTTAAGCCATGATCCGAGCAAAAATTGAGCGATCCACCGATCCCGAGTAGAAGTTGTCAGCCTTATTGTCATCCCATAGTATAATTTATTTGCTTTTTTTGCATATAGGTACCTACATATTTGATATATTACGATATTTGCATATAGATATTTGTACTCATATTCAAGAAAAAAATGAAATATCAATATATGCATCCATATTCTCTTATTTTTTGAACTTGACATTAGTATCGGTATTCGTATTCAAAAAATTGAAAACCAATATCCATATGCATGAACATGAACAAAAACAAACAATGGGGGTGGGGGCTACATGGCACTTGCAAAGTGTTAATACTTCACCATCCTATGTCTATTATAATCTCCCAAACCTTTCCTTCCTACTTTCCCTTCTCCATCAGTTTACAAACGAGCACTTCATCCAAAACTAATCTCTACCGTCCATCCGATCTTCGGGGAGAAAGAGAGAGACAGAAGGGAATGGAGGGTTTGGATGGTGGTCAACCAAAAATTATGTAAATAATTTTAAAACCACCAAACCACAACTCAAAGTGAAACAAGAACAATCATCACATAAAATCACAACAACACTGCATAGGCGAACGAAGTTGGGGTTTCTTTTGATTTCATATATAGTTGGGAGCCATTACAAGCCACAAAAAACCCAACTATTTAACTACAACTAGTTAGTTAAACTTGGATCTAGTAAGTTAAACCATTCACAAGACATTTTTCCCATCCATATTAAACCAAAAACATCCAACAAAGACGATGACCGTACTCTAACACGTCCCTGATAGTCGGACTCAACGTTCACGGAGTAGGGTGGTCAACAGCTGCACCACCAAGATGAGGACGATGGGTCTTTGGTTGGAGAAAACATCCTAGTACGGTTCATGCCCGTGCATCAGGCTTCTGCTTTAAGGGCAGCTAGGTGTTAAGCAAAGTCGTTGTGGACAAGGATCCTATCAAACATTCCCCCCTCTGCCACTCCACATAATTGGATTTCTTCGACCCAACAAAAGTAAGCACACCTAGTCGTGGTCTGCATACAAAGCAAAATCAAAATCACACAACCAACCTAACATTTCTTCGTAATTGTGCGAAAAAAACCAACAAAATCATACTCCTTACTGTTGGTTTTTGGCTAAATAATCGCTAATCCGTTTTGATGTGTAACTAACATATCAATAAACACATGTAATCCATTAATATCATAGCATGCATATATTGTATTTCTAACATTTCAGGAACCAAGTATGGATCAAGACAAGAAATGAAGAATGAAGAGTAGATAAGTATATTTCTTGTACTTAGGTTATAATGTAACTTGGCACCTGAAATAATTGATGAATTGCATTGCATGACCCCTAGGATAGAAGTCTTACAATTAAGTCCATATCAATTTGACTTCAATAAGAAATCGACGAAACATAAAAATTCTCTTAGAACAGGATTTCTGAGTGAAATCGGTCGACCAGAACCTCAGTTTGTTCGACCGATTCTAATATCTGGTTTCCTAGTCTAAAACACATTTCTAATGGCTAGATTAAGTTTAGAGCTTATAAATAGAGCTGAGAACACATTTCTAAGATCACCAATCTTTCTCCAAGCTCAAACATTCTTACTACTCTCATTTTGCTCTAAACATCGTTGTGCTCACATCTACTCACTTGAAACAAGCTCATTGATTGCATCATTCATTTCAAGTGCCCAAGATTAGTTTCCTAAAGTTTTCTTACAAGAGTTGTACTAGTTTCCGGAGTGAAGCTCTTCTCGGATTGTGAGAAGGTGGTCCAAGTTAGGCAAGAGTGTTCGCAAAGCTTGTGATGTAAAGGAGTGATTTTGGCCCGCAACAGAGATCGGATTAGTGGAGGACGCGAAGTTGCTCGAGGAAGAGCAATTCATAAGAGAGGACTAGGATCCGGTGGTTGGATCCAAACCTCTATACATCAGGTGTTGTGGTTTGCATATCTCTCCTTTATTTTTATTGTTCTAGCTTTTATTTTGCAATAGTTGTTTAAAGAACTTAATTAGTCTATTCACCCCCTCCCCATTTAGACTAATATTAGGTCACATTAGATCCTACATTTGATATCAGAGCCTTGTTAATTGTGGATAAATAAATTCACATTTGTAGCAATGACCCAACAACGCGAGAGATTCCACACCGGTAGACCTCATTTGTTTGATGAAACAAACTATGCATATTGGAAGAAACGCATGATAATTTTCGTACAATCATATGATGTCAAATTATGAGTGTTCTTTCAAATACCATACACTCTAAACAAAAAATTACAACTCTTGACCGGTGATGAATTAGTCATGGTACAAATGAATGTTAAACTCATGAATATACTTATGTGTGGTTTAACCGAAGAAGAGTATGGTAGAATCAATGCATGTGATTCCGTATTTGAAGCATGACATATGTTATAGAGTCATTTTGAAGATCGATCATCCGTTAAGGAGACTACGATAGACTCATTCATGCAAAAGTATGAAATGTTTGCAATGAAACCGAATGAATCCATAAGCGAGATGCACACTCGCTTTACTTATATTACTAACTCCTTGAAGAACCTTGGTAAGGTTTTGGTTGAAAATGACAGGGTGCGCAAGTTTCTTCGGTCTCTAACTTTGGAATGAGAGAAAAAGACTATGGCAATTGAAGAAGCAAAAGATCTCTCACAGTTGAAGATGGAGGATCTCATAGGAAGAATCATTGCTTATGAGATTCAAATGGAAGAAAGAAGAGAGAAGGAGAAGGAACGAGAAGGATCAAGACGGAAAGAAAAGACAATTACACTAAAAACAACCTCGGATTCGGAAGCAATCAAAGATGAGGACACCTATGAAAACGTCTCTTTCCTAACTCGTAGCTTCAAGAAATTCCTTTTTAAAAGAAAATTTGCAAAAGGAAAAAGGGAATCATTTCGGACGTTCACTTGTTACAAATGTAAAAAACTCGGCCATATGAAGAAGGATTGCCCATTGCTAAAGGCGAGAGATCGTGAACGAAGAGAAGAAAAGAGATATCCTCCTAGAAGAGAAAGAGATGAAAGACCAAGAACAGATAGAGATGAAAGTCCCTCACGAAGAGACAAAGACGAGAGGCCTAGAAGAAGAGATCGTGATGATAACAAGAGAAGAGATTATCGCGAGAAAGATGGGAAGAAGGCCTTCAAGGCCACTTGGGATGACTCAAACTCGACAAAGGATTCTGACTCCGAGTACTCTCAAGAAGAGGAAGCACACATGTGTTTCATGACAACTAATGCAGATTCAGATTCAAGATTGTTGGCTTTCTGGCCTTAATCTATGTTTTGATGATTTAATCAACATAATCTTAATTATAATCATGTAGAGTAGCACACATATTGCATTACATATATATTGCTTTGTGCTAACCTCTACAGGTGATCAAGACTCAAGTAAGAAAGGAAATTCAAGTCAAGGCATGTAATCAAGCTCTTTTGAAGACATGTATTTTGTATTTTCTTTGAGTCTTAGGAACTTGTGTAAATTGAGCATACTTGAGCTAAAATCAACTTAAACACACACTAGGTTCCTTATTGAAGTCACACACGAAATTTCACATAATTTGGACTTCAATAGATCACCCAAACTTAGACCGGAAACACTAAACCTGAACCCTGACAGTCTGCCCACATTCGGTCGACCGTAAAGGCCATTCGGTCGACCGCGTGATCAATCATCTTGTTTGTGTTTTCACTGCCCGGTTTCGGTCGACCGTGTATACACTTTCGGTCGACCGTGTGAACTTATTTTTCCGACCGTTAGTTTTGTCGTATATACCCAACGGTCGTATTCGTATAAAACCAATTATACCCCAAATACATTTCATGTATCGGTCGACCGAGGACCTTGATCGGTCGACCGACTATCCGTCTCTTGACAAACTCAAACCTACTGTTGAAAATTGGTCAACCGCTAGACCTTGTTTCGGTCGACCGAATAGATCATTGTTTGTCAACCCCAAAGTGCCTGGTACAAATCGGTCGACCGAACCCTTTTCGGAGTTCGACCGATCGCTTAAGTGTACCTAAGTTGTAGCGTTGGGTGGTCGACCGTTACCTAACCGGTCGACCGAGCTGAGTTTAAAACTGCCAAATGGTCGATCGTTCATCCCGATCCGGTCGACAGAATTAACTCAGAATTGGGTCCTGCGAGTTTCTGTTTTGTGTATCCTGCACCAACATTCACCCAATCAACCCCAACGGATCTATTCTCTCTAATGCTTATATAAAGAGTTGTAAACCACATTTTAACACAACTCTCCCACTACTACTTGTCTTATACATTAGAGAGAAACTCCCAAACTCATTTTCCTCCAATCCAACACTCCCAGCTTACATTTCCACACCTTAGCATCAATTCCACATCCTAAGCTAAGTGTGCTCAAGTTAGAGAGTGTGTTCAACTCAAGTTTTCGTTTGTGAAGAAGCAAGAACTTCGGTGAAAGCCCAAAGTGTTCCTCTCGGATTGTGAGAGAAGAAAGTCAAGCAAGCGAGGGTGTTCGCGGTGCTTGTTTTGTAAAAGGCGTTCTCTCGCGGCCCGGAACGGGGAGTGGATAGTGAAGTCGTGAGCGGAGCTCGAAGTGTCGAGCGGAGCTTGCAAGAGAGGACGTAGGCGGTGGCCGAACCTCTGTAAAACCCACGTGTCCATCGTGGTTTTTATTTCTAGTCTTTACTTGCTTGTTTCTTTGTTTAATTCCGCTGCTTATCTTTGATAGATCAAACAAGTAGGTAATTAGGATTAATTGTGATTAGAGATTGTGGACCCATAACCCACACGATCCAACAAAGCTCACCTACATCACCAAAGAAGAGCAATCAACATCAAATGGTGGAAATCGACGACGATAAGGTAATTCTCATGAGGAAATTTCTTATGATGATTTATTAGATGCATTTCATGAACTTGCTGAGAGATATTAAATGATATGTCATAAAAATAAACTAGGAAGAAAGACGTATCAAGATCTATCTATGAAATATGACATGTTGGTCAAAGAAAATGATTTGCTAAATGATCAAATAAAGATCTTCAAATCTACAAAAGTATGCCACACAAATGAAGAACTTATTTTTAAGAATGAACAACTTAGAAAAGATCTAGAAAAATTCACTTTAGGAAGAAAAATTGTAGACATGCTTCTTGGCACCCAAACTCAATCCCTAACAAAACATGGCTTAGGATACAATGGAGGTAAACAAAAGAAATCAACTTCATACTTTGTTAGAATGAACAACTCTTTTGTTAGGAAAGTAAATCATTCAAATGTTTGGGTACCTAAGACTAATCAAGTTTGGGTACCAAAAGCTAACCATCAAAGACCCAAACAAATTTGGGTACCAAAATCTTCACTTGTAGATAAAAGCAAGGAGAAAGGGGAAGTGAGTTCTCGATAGCGGATGCTCGAGACACATGACGGGAGACTCTCAAGTTCTATCGCGTAAAGCCTAAGAATGGAGGAACCGTCACATTTGGAGACAACGTTAAAGGTCACATTATCGGCATTGGTAATGTTGGCAATACTTCTACTCCTACTGTTGAAAAAGTCTTGTTAGTAAATGGTTTGAAGCATAGTTTGATTGATACGTTTTAAAATAACCGCAAGTGCATGGCCGCGTTGAAGCGGTGGCAAATACGGGTCGATCCACAGGGAGGTGTGTCAACTTTGGTTAGTTCGAAGGCGAGTGGGAAACAAAAGGGAGAAAAGATTGATTAAACTAAACCACACTAAACTAGTAAACTACAAAGAAAGAAATGAACGCACGAAATGAACTAATCTAAGCTAAGCAACTACTAAGAAGAAAGATAAATCTCAGGAATGGGAAAAACCCCTAAGGGGTGGAGTGTTTGTACACATGAAATAAGTGTGGTGAATGCATACAACAAGCTCAAGTGTAGTTAGTGTTTGTGAATGCATAAGAAGGACCTAATGACAAGACCTATCATTCAAAGCACTAACCTAGGTGATTATTATGAGCATGTCAAGTTTGTTATTAAGAACATAAACAAACATGGAATGTACCTAAACATTATGGCAGAAACCATCAAGTAAAAGTTCTCATTAATTCAAACAAACATACTAACATTTCTCACATACAACAATGTTTAGCATTCATTTCATCTACATAACATGTATAGACACCTACTCCACCCCCAAATGGGGATGGAACTACTCACACATATTTAAACTAACATTCATACTAAGAAAAGAAAACATGCTTAAACTAATTCTAAGAAGACTAAAACAAACAAGTTAACTAAGTATGCAAGAATTGAAAAGAGGCAATACGAAGAAAACTTAACAAAACATCTATTAATACTCACTCAATTACAAGTAGCTCATCTCCACCAGAGTTTTTGCTCCAAGGCTTTTACTCCTAGTAGAGAGGAAGGCCACCAAGAGAGAGATGGATACAAAGGAGGAGGAAGATTTATATTTATAGCCATAGAAAAAGTTAATCCGGGACAATCCCCCGGTATGGGACTAATACAATACCAAAAATAGACATAACACACAATTATACATGACCTGACTAAACCGCATCGGATCCGGAGCAACCCAGTCCGCTAATCAGCAGTCCCAGACCGCCAATTGGCGGTCTACAGGGTTTGGATCCGGTCTGAATTTTGTATGAGCTTTCCTGGATGACTTTCTTTATGTGTGATGTATCCAAAGCGGTTGCTGGAGCTCCGACCCGAATCGAATTGCCAAAATACTCCCCATGAAGGTGCGGAGTTTCTTGATTCGCTCATTGGTCTTTGAGCTTACATCTGGGTCCTTCCCTCTTGCATCTCAGTCCCCAAGTCTTGCAACTTAGTCATTTTCCTTGCTTTTGAGTCATTTTTCCCCTTTCTCCTCAATCCTGCTTATTCCTGAAACTCAAACAGAAAACTCGTTACGTAGCATTGTTTAGGTGAAAGATAACAGATATAAGACACAAATGTATGCATGATATGATGTCAATCACTTACTAAGTGTTACTCAATTAACCGATAAGAATTTCCTAGTTGTGTTTGATAGACCTACATGTCATATCATTTCTAAACATGACATGAAAACCATTTTCAAATGTTATAGATCAAATAATATTTACATTGTGCATGTTGATAACCTTAGCAATATGAATGTTGAAACTTGTCTAGTTGCCTCACATGACGAAGCTTGGTCATAACATAACCATTTGGGACATATTAGTATGTCGCAATTGCACAAATTATCCAAACTTGAATTGGTTAGATGACTACCAAAACTTGATTTAAAAAATGATAAGCTTTGTGATGCATGCCAATTTGGAAAACAATTTAAATTTTCCTTCAAATCCTTAAATGTGGTGTCAACTTCAAAACCTCTTAAGCTTTTGCATTTGGATCTTTTTGGATCCTCACGAACCGTAAGTCTAGGAGGGAAAATATATGTTTTTTGTTATTGTTGTTGATTTCTCAAGATTCACTTGAGTTTTGTTTAACATGATGCTTTTGAAAGATTTAAAAGTTTTTGCAAACGTGTTCAAAGGGAAAAAGATTCTAACATAATCGTTATTCGTAGTGATCATGTAGAGAATTTGAAAATGATTCATTTCGAAAAATTGTGAAAAATATGGAATTGAGCATAACTTCTCTTTTCCTCGCACTCCTAAACAAAATGGGGTAGTTGAGAGGAAAAATAGAACACTTCAAATGACAAGAACCATGCTTGTGGAAAAAGAGCTTCCAAAATATTTTTGGTGCGAAACCGTTAATACTTCTTGCTATGTTTTAAATCGTGTTCTCATTCGACCCATTTTGAAGAAAACTTCTTTTGAGCTTTGGCATAACCGGATTCCTAAAATCTCTTACTTCAAAGCTTTTGGTTCAAAATATTTTGTCCTCAATACTAAAGATAATTTGGATAAATTTGATGTGAAATCCGATGAGGCCATCTTTTTAGGATATTGCGATAGACGTAAAGCATATAGAGTCTACAATAAACTAATTAGTTGTGTCGAGGAATCTCTACACGTCAACTTTGATGAATTGACATGTGTAGATAACTCCCCTCTTGATGATGTTTGGATGGATATCATTAGACATGTATGATCACAAGATGCCACACTTGAGCCCCATCTAGTACCTCCAAGTTCTCCACAAGAGGACAAAGAGAAACTTCCCAAGGATTGGACCTATAAAAAGGATCATCCGGAGGACTTTGTGATAGGAGATGTTTCTCAAGGTGTGACAACACGCTCTAGAACTCATGTAGTTTGTGACTCTTATGCATGTATCTTTACATTAGAACCTAAGCAAGTAGAACAAGCATGTAATGATGAGTTTTGGCTAATGACTATGCATGAAGAGTTAAATCAATTTGTTCGAAATGATGTTTGGGAACTTGTCGAAAAACCAACTAACCAATCAGTTATTGGAACAAAGTGGATATTTTGAAACAAACTTGATGAAGACGGAAATGTAGTTAGAAACAAAAGTTAGACTCGTTGATCAAGGCTATCGCCAAGAGGAGGGGATAGACTTTGATGAAACTTATCCTCCCGTTGCTCGTATGGAAGTCATTCGCATGTTGTTAGCATATGCATCTTTTATGGACATAAAACTATTTCAAATTGATGTCAAAAGTAATTTCTTAAATAATTTTATTAATGAAGAAGTTTATGTTGTGCAACCTCCCGACTTTGTAAATGAAACTTACCCAAACCATGTTTTTAAGCTTAAGTGATTGACATCATTTCATGCTTATATTTGTATCTTATATCCATTATCTTTCACCTAAACAATGCTATATTACGAGTTTTATGTTTAGTTTTCAGGAATAAATAGGTTTGAAGAGATGAAGCATAAAAGAACCCAAAAATTGGGAAAAATGACTGAATTGTGAGATCTGGGGACTAAGATGCAAGGAAGAAGGACCTGAATGTAAGACAGAAGGACCTAATAGCAAAACAAAATACTCCACACCATCATGGGGAGTATTTTAGCAATTCGATTCGGGTCGGAGCTCCAACAAACCAAGTGAATGCATCCAAGACCAGCAAATATACCAAGAAAAGCCCACAACAAAAATGAGCAGGATCTGAACCATATAGACCGCCAATTGGCGGTCTATTTTGGCCCAAATCCGCTAAAATTTCTCCAGCACATGTATTAGAGAATGTTTAGGCTATTTTTGGTATTGGTTTAGTCCCAAATCGGGGGATTGTCCCGGATTAGCTTTTTCTCTAGCTATAAATAGAACTATTCACCTTCTATTGTAATCACTCCATATTTTAAGTGGTTATTCTTCCTACTAGAAGTGAGGCCTTGAAGCACACACTAAAGTAGGAGGATGTTACTTTTAATGTGAGTCATTTTAATACAAGTTTTCTTTATTATCTTGTTTGTTTTATGAAACTTGTTTTGCTTTGCTTAATCTCATTCATTAGTTTTATTAGCTTAGTTAATATGCTTTCTTTGTTTAGTTTAATAATTAGTGTAATGTTTAGTGAGTAGTTCCATCCCCTTTGGGGGGTGGAGTAGATGTACATACATGCAAATGAGAATGGATTGAATGCTTTATTTCCAATGTGTTGATAAAACATGAATGTATGCTTGCTTGTTTAGGATAGAATTTATAACTTGATGAGTTTTCCAAAATGATTAGACACCTCTCATGCTTGTTTAGGTTCTGAAATAAACATCTTGCATATGTAAATGTTAATCAACTAAGTTGGTGAATAGATTGATAGGTTTTGCCACAACATTTAGACACTTCCTATGCATGATAACACCACCTTTATTTGTGCTTAAAGAATGTGTTCAACACCCACATCTTTGCTTGTGTGCACTCACTCCACCCCTTAGGGGTTTTCCCATTTCTGTATTCCAGCATTCTTCTTTTGTTCTTAGCTTAGTTGTCATTTCATTGTTTGTTTCTTTCGTTCGCATTTCATACTTCTTAGCGTAGTTTAGTGTAGGGGTGCACATGGGTCGGGTTGGGTCGGGTTTGGGCCTCAACCCGACCCAACCCGAACCCGAACCCGAACCGGTTCGGGTTCAACCCAACCCGACCCGAAATTTTCGGGTTGGGTCGGGTTGGGTCGGGTTGAACCCGAATTTGGAAATTTTTGGGTTGGGTTGGGTTGAATCGGGGTTATTTTCGGGTTGGGTCGGGTTTATTTTCGGGTTGGGTCGGGTTGGATCGGGTTTATTTGGGAAAAAATTAAAAAAAAATAAAAAAAAATAAAAAAAAATAAAAATCGGGTTCGGGTTGGGTTGGGTCAACCCGACCCCCTCAACCCGAACCCGACCCGAAAATTCGGGTTTTTGATTTTCCCAACCCGACCCGACCCGAACCCCTCCTCAACCCGACCCAACCCGACCCGACCAGTCGGGTTCGGGTTGGGTTTCGGGTTGAACCCAACCCATGTGCACCCCTAGTTTAGTGTAGAGTAGCATAATCAATCTTTCTCCCCCAATTTTTGTCACTTGATTTCTGATAAACAAGAGGTTGCTCACCTCCCTGAGGACGACCCGTACTTGCCACCTGATGCATTGCATACATTGTATCATATGTCTTTCATTTAGATTTCTTTTACATCAATAAATGCTACTAAGGTATGTGTTTAGTCTTATTTACAGAATACAGGGACCTGAATGCAATTTACCCACATCCCGAGCATAAACGCGTGCAAAAGATTCATTTCTATCATAAAGACCAAGTTCAAGTTTATCGGGTTACAAATGGAAATGTATCCAAGCATAAAAGCATTCAAGTCCTAATTGCAAAAAGAACAAGGACATAAGCACAAAAGTAACCAGGGACTTAACTGCAAAAAGTCAAGGACCTAATTGCAAATCACGAGTAGCTTTTATTCTCTTGGAGAAAATATATAGAAAAATCAATGAATATCTCCAAATATGTGAAGGAATTAATCCGGAGTTCAAAAGAATGGAAAGAATCAATCCAGACGCGCAAAGAAGGATCAAATCATACCATAAACATTCAACCAAAATCCGGACAAAATCAGACCTGATTGTGCGGCGTTTCCGCCGCACCACACATACAATATGCGGCGTTTCCGCCGCCCAAGCATCGATCCGTGTGCTCCAATTTCTTCCAGTCGTGTCTGGACACGTGTACTTTCCAATATTATACCTAGATCCCTTGTAGCAACTATAAATAAACCCGAGAACGATGTTAGAAGGGTCTTTAGTCTTTGGTGTTAGTTTTTAGTTTTAATCTTAGTTTTGTATTCTTCCTTTTCATTAATAAAATTCTGTCTTTTATTTCTTATTTTTAGTTTCTCTTTTGGTAATGTCTCAAGGACCCCTTCTTCCTCCCTCCATGAGTTTCTAACTCTTTCCAAAGGGTGGAGGTGATGGAATTAGGGTTAGAGAAGATGAATTGCATGTTATTATTTTAAGTTCATGATTAGTATATTTTGATTACTTGAGTTTATGTTAAATCATTTATCATGTAATGTTTTATAACTAATATGATTTATTATAAGTTTCTAAATTCTCTAATCTAAACCTTAAATCTAAACCTCCACCCGACGGAATTCACATCTTTGTTCTTGTTTTAGTTTTAATTGTTCTTGTTTCTTGCTTTAGATAATTAAAATCCAAAAATCTCAAAACCCAATTATTTCTTCTCTCCTTCTTCTCCTTAATCGAAAATCACGAAAATAACAAATCTCTCCCTCCTTGTGTTCGACCCGTATTTGCCACGTCTTCATTGACACCGTGCACTTGCGGTATAAATTTAATTCACATCACCACCGCTTCATCGCGGTCGTGCACTTGCGGTTTAATTAAAACGTTCAACATTAAGAAAGCTCTTTATAGCCTCAAACAAACTCCTAGAGCTTGGTATGAGAGGTTGAAGAACTTCTTAATCAACAAATGTTTCATTGTGGGTACCACTCTTTTTTGTGAAATCTTATGATCATGATCTATAAGAGGTACAAATATATGTGGATGATATTATATTTGGTGCAAGTAACTCGCGTCTTTGCGAAGAATTTTCTAAGTCTATGCAAGGAGAGTTCGAGATGAGCTTAATTGGTGAACTAAATTTCTTTCTCGGACTTCAAATCAAACAAACTCTTGATGGGAACTTCATAAACCAAGCAAAGTACACAAAGGAATTCTAAAACTATTTGGTCTTGAAAATAGCAAGTTATACAAAACTCCCATGAGCACTAACACTAAATTGGACAAAGATGAAAATGGCAAGGATGTGGATATCAAGAAATATCGAGGTATGATTGGATCCTTGTTCTACCTTACTTCTAGTCACCCAGATATCATGTTCGTTGTGTGTTTATGTGCTCGCTTTCAAGCATGTCCCAAAGAATCTTACTTAAATGCTTTAAAACGAATTTTTTTGATATCTCAAAGGTTCTCAAGATTTTGATTTCTTTTACCCCAAGACTAGGACTTTTGATCTTGTTGCTTATAGTGACGTCGACTATGCCAGTTGCATTTTAGATCGTAAAAGCACTAGTGGCACTTGCCATTTTTTGGGAAAATCGCTTGTTTTTTGGTTTAGTAAGAAACAAAATAGTGTTGCGCTGTTAACAACCGAGGCCGAATATATTGCCGTTGATTGTGCATGTGCACAAGTCTTGTGGATGAGGCAAACCCTCAAACACTTGAAACTTGAGTTTCAAACTACTCCTATCTTTTGTGATAATACTAGTGTCATCAATCTTTCAAAAAATCACATTTTGCATTCAAGAACTAAGCACATTGAAGTAAGACATCATTTTCTTAGGGATCATGCAACCAAGGAAGACATCAAACTTGTATTCGTCCGTACAAATGATCAATTAGCGGATATCTTCAGAAACCCTCTAAATGTTGATCAATTCCACCACATAAGACTAAATCTAGGCATGTGCAACTTAAATGAATTATAACATGGTAATATCATGCCATAATTTTCGAAAATTGCATCTTGATTGGGTTAATCGTTTAGTATTGTGGATTGTTTAATGTGCTTTGGGCTGTATTTCTTTCTCTGGCACGTTTCGGTCGACCAGAATTGGTGTTCTGTTCGACCGGATTGCTATGTTGGGTTGTTTTAATCTTTCTGACTATTTTTGGTCAACCAGAATAGTTGTTCTGTTCGACCGATTGCCTCTTGCTCGATTGGATTTTTAAGTTCACTTAAGTGATCGGTCAAACCATATTGGCTCGGTCGACCGTTTTGGTTTTTGCTCTTTCCCAGTTACTTTCTTCGTTCGAACGATTTTTCATTCAGTCTTACTTTTTCCTTGTTTTGGTTCATCGGTCGATTGGTGTATCATCCTTGTTCGATCAAATTTTCCAGGCAGTGTGTGCCTATCGGTTCGGTCGACCGTTCTTCTTTCTTTGTTCGACCGAATTTTCCAGGACAATTCTAACTCATTTGTTTGGTCGACCGTTGGCATCGAATGGTCGACCGATTGTAAATAGCAACTCACTCTTATCTAACCGGTCAACCGTTAACATTTTTTTGATACTTCTTAGGCAAACTCGTGTCTTTCTCTTTCACATTTTACTTTTCCCGTCTTTTACCCTACCGCCTCCCCCTCCTTCCGGTTGACCATTTCTTATCTTCCGACCTGAAATCTTGCTTTTTTACCTCCATTCATCTCCCCTCTCACTCCTCTACCTTTTCCACCAACATTTTCACCCTCTCCCTCCTTCATCATGTCAAGTCAAAAGAAGATGGTGATTCGCAAGAAGCAGGGCGACCCGAAAGTTTTGGCTACTGAACGCCACACAAAAAGGAGGCAAGATCGTCCCCCACATCTACAAATGTCTGCCATCCACCTGCTCTTCCAACAATTTTGTTCTTCCCCATTGACGATGTTGCTCAAGCCGCTTAGGATAAGAGTTTTTGGGTGCTCCATTCATTCCATGTCGCCATGTTGAGGTAGCGGATTTTACTGAGTTTTCTTTAAAGGCACATTTAGATGCAAACAAGCTCACATTTAGTCAAACCACACTCGCATCAAAACCATATTATCCATTCCTTGTTCAACAGTTCTACTGCAAGTCTGCAACCTTAGAATAGCCAAAAATCATCACCTCTTGACCCCCATGATTAATGGGGTAACATATGAAATCGTTCCCGGCACAATTGCCACTGCTTTAGGCCTTGATTTTGATGGTGTTCATCTTTACATAGACCATGTCGCCATGTACTCTACCTTAGAGAACACTCTCATTGGTGAAATAATTGATGAACTCTATGTCATTCCACTCGACATGAGAAATGGAAAGGTTGTCCACAATGCCTCTCGCTTGCATCCTCTCCCTAGGATATTAGCCCAAATAGTGTCCTGCAACTTTTTCCCCAAGTGTGATCACTGCAATGAAATATCCCTACTTGAGCTATATTGCATCTATTGTCTTTATAAGAAAAATCCTGTGAATTGGCCATTTTTTATCTTCCTCCACATGTGGCATCGGAAGGGGAGATACCTTCCTTACCCGATGTGGCTATCAGCTATCATCGTGCTCCTCAAGACCAATGTCAAAACCTTCTCTTCGGTGGTTTACAAATATCCTATTTGTAAGACCACTTTATCCAAAATGAAGTCGATCACATCAAATTCTCATCCACCCGTCTCCGACGAGGACACTGAAGATGACGAAGAAGATGCAGAGGAAGCAGCTTCTGCTAATCCGAAGTGGATGCCTAGTCAAGGCCCAATGGCACCTTCTCATTCTTGGGGAGAAGGCGATGTCTATGCAAAGAATTTTGGTGGTGGATGGACTGTGGATCTCCCGAGCTCGAGCGACTCTTCATCATTTCAGCAGTTGTCTGATCGCATGGACCATCTTGAAACCCATATCGACGCTTGTTTTGACTCTGTGATGAGTGGGATTGACTCTCTCTCATCCCTCCTTCGTGATCAGAGACTCAATTGATGCTTGTAGTTGTGATTCTAGTTGTGTGTGTTTCATGTGCTTGTCGTTCTCAGGATTTAGAGTTGCTTTGAACTTTCAAGTCTGAGTCCTCGTTCGGGAAAGAGAGATCTGATCTGGGCTTGCGGACAACTCTTACAAATTATTCCTTTACTAAAGTTCAGGTAAAGATGACAGATGGCTTTCCAGGGTGCATCTTCAACCATGGTGACCTAGCTCATTCTGTTTTTGCCTTGAACCTTTGAATTCTTATGATGTTTGCTTTGGATATTTGGATGTTTGCATGACTATATTTTTTTGGACATGCTTCAGTGCTAGTGTTTCTTTTTGGCATATTATCTTCGCGCTTCTGTTGCATAATCTCATGACATGTGTTAAAGTTCCACGTTAGATTCATGAGTATAATCTTTTTGATCATGTCAAAGGGGGAGAAATAAATACATGCATCGTAGATAGGGGACCTTATGTAGGATTTCATGTTTAATTATACATATATATTTTTCGAATTTTCATGTATAATAAGGATCTATTACAAATTTCTTCGATTTATTTATGCATGCATCGGTTTGTTTTAACAACTAGTTTCAAAAACTTATTAAAACAAACACAAAGGGACTCCGAAATTCATACCTAGAAGTTCTCAAAAACTTCTTGACGTTTCAGAGACGTTGAGGAAGCCAATCTTCGCGTCTCGTTGCGCCGGATGCCTCCGAGTGTTCACTGAAACCCTAAACAAGGTTGGAGAGAAAGGAGCTAGCCAATCGATCTCCAAACAAGCTTAGAATCTAGCTACAAACCCCTTCCTTAGCCTCTGAGATTTCTCCTTCCAAAGACTTAGAAAACTAAGAGAATTTTCGTGGGTTTTAGTAGTGAATTAGGAGAGAAAATAATTTCTGAATTGTGTAACCCAATTAGGGAGAATAAGGACCTATTTATAGGTTCCAATCTTACTCTTAATCATGGCTATTCTTAAGCCACGGTTTTATGACAATTTCTCTCACAAACTAATTCCATAATGCATTATATGCACCCACAAAACGTTTGACCAAATTTGGAGCTAATCCAACCATCGATCAAATTAATCTCTTAATAATCAAAGGCAGAAAATCGACCGATGTTCGGTTTACCGAATTCCACTCGGTTAACCGAATTTGTCACGATCGTTTAACCGAGTACGTGACGGATGACCGAATCTTAAGGAGAAAAATTCTCCTTAACCGATCGGACACATTCACGTCTAAAACCGAGTGCTATTCGGTTAACCGAAAATATCGGAACTTGACATTGTTCGGTCGACCGTTTCTGGTTCGGTACACCGTACCAAAGCTCCAGGCACTTTGGTCAAGTTCGGTCAATCAATTACGATTATCCGTTCCATGTTCGGTTGACCGATCCACAGATCCTTCGATCGACCGAACCTCAACGGATTACCGAACGTTTACCCGATTTTGCCTTTTTCAAATTTTGGATTTATTTCCAACAAAATTTGAACTTGGGGGGTTTTAGCAAATTCACAACTTATGCAATATATTATCCTATGCAACAATAAATTATTGCACCCCATAATATATGCATCTCATATGAATTTATCATGATTCTAATTATGTTATATATAACATGATTGATTTTACTTGTTCACCACATGTGTCATATTTTCTATAAGAAACCTGACACATCATATGAACAAAAAATCAAGCTTCTTGTTTCCCGGTTTCTTGCGGTGTGACCTATGGGAGGATCTAGACTAAGTTGGCAGTGATATTAAGAGCTTAATATCACAAGCTATAAGCGGTATCTAGCTACACATTATAGCTCCCAATTAGTTAGATGTCTTAATTCCACTCGAACCAAAACCCGATCCATTTAGTGATGGAGTGCACCACTTGTGTCCGTCCCTTGCCTCATGATATTAAGAATACACACAAAGTAGTATTGTGTCATCTTTGTATTAGTATTCATTTCTTGATCTCTTTAAGCTAGTTATAAATATGTGACTTAACTCAAATCACATTGTGCACATTATAACTTTGCTTTATCAAGGGGCCCACTAATATCATCACTCAATTAAGAGGGGCAATGATAATCTTTTGACTAACTATCTTCTCCAACAAAAGTTGTACTTAACCAACCAATGCCTTTACACTACACTGATCGATAGTTCAAGACATTGATCTAATTAAGTATTCCTTAAGTGATTAGATATAAGTCTCATATCAAAGGACCAAAGACACAGTAAAATATTAATGACACAGAAACACATTTCTATAATATTTTACTTATTAGGTCTATTCAGTATACAAAAGTAATATTTTCCTCTTTTGCATACCCGTGTTGTCACTCACTTGTAGAGCTACAATGATATATGACCAACACGACAATCTTAACTCGGTAATTAATGTCCCATGTTAATTACCATGATTGTGAATATCTTTTGTTTTATGTAAACCAATATCTTTTAGAGCTCTACGGTTAAGGACCAAGAGCCTCTTCCTTAACACTTCTAAAAGACGAATAACATAAACAAGGAACAAAATGATTTCTCATTCAATTCATAATAATTGACATTTAAAAGTAAAACTTTTAGAACACATTCCCTTCAATCTCCCACTTGTTATCAAAGTTTTCTTTCACATACATTCTCAATGTACAAAACATTAATAACTAGGGTAACCTTCCCAAATCACCTATCAAGCCAATCTACATGGATCCTCGGATCCATGGACTCGAAATATATTTCGTCTCTTAGCTTGGTATGAAGGTTTGTTGAATGGATAAGTTGTGTCACTGTTGTGTCCACCTTATTTATTTATTTTGTATTTCGTTGGTGGTTGAGTTAGCTGTAGTGATATTACTCCTAACTACACTAGCTCATACCTCCACCTTCGATAATGATGACGCATCATCACTCCAAACTCCTGTTGTCAAGAACTCCTATGAGAATTGCATCAAAATAGCCCTCGGTTATTTTCCCTTTTGTCTTCCATAAACAAGAATCTTATATTTAGTCCGGTTAAGGTACTTCAGAATATTCTTGACCGCAATCCTATGATTAGGACTTGCGTTGGATTGGTGACCTCTTGTCACGTTTAGAGCATACGAGATATTGAGTCTTGTGCAAGTCATCGTGTACATGGTCCTTCCTTTTGCTGAAGCATAAGGGACACCTTCATGTACTCCAAGTCTTTGTGTGATTGAGCACATTGAGACTTCTTGAGTTGCACACATATACTCATACTTATTGGCATATTGTTCATATCGGAATTGTTCACCCTGAACATTTCAAAGACCTTGTCAATGTATGCACGTTGACTGAAGCCAACGAGTCTATGAGATGTATCTCTTTATATCTTGATAATCAAGATGTATTGAGCCTCACTCACATCTTTTCATTGAACATACTGATTTCAACGAAATTTCTCGTTTGCTAATGCAAAGGTATATGATCGCTCATGAGCAATATGTCATCGACATATAAGATCAGAATTACTACATGGCTCCCACTAATCTCCTCGTATCAACAATGTTTTCCTTTACTTTGAATGAAGTGAATCTCTTTCACCTCTTCGTCAAAGCGTTTGTTCCAACTCCTCGATGCTTGTTTCAATCCACAAATGGATTCTCGAAACTTGCATTTCTTCTCGCTATTATTTGGATCATCAAAACCTTGAGGTTGTACCGTGTACATATCCTCCTCCAAGTTCCTGTTTAAGGAACGTCATTTCGATATCCATCTTCCATATCCCACAATTGTGAAATGCGGTAATAGTGAGCATAATCCGAATAGATTTTAATATGACAACTTCTCAAAAATTTCATCAAAGTCAATTTTTTGAATTTGAGTATAACTTTTGCTACAAGCCTTGCTTCGTAGGTTGTCAAGTTACTATCCATGTCTATCTTCCTCCTAAAAGCCCATTTATACTTAATGGCATTTTCTCTTGAGGAAGGCACATCAAGTTCTACACTTAATTATCATACATGGATTCTATTTCGGATTCCATGGCCTTAAGCCATTGTTTGGAGTCTTCTCTTACCATTGCTTCTTGGAAGGTTGAGGGATCTTTGGTATCTAGTACCATGATCTCATGAAGTCCCACATCTTTATTGGGTTTCTTCCTTTCCCTCATTGACCTTCTTAGTTCTTTTGGTTCTTCTCGTGTCTCTCGAACTTCTTCCACAATTTCTTGAGGAATAGGTTCATGTTCGACTCTCGAACGCACACCAGGTGAGGATGATTGAGATTCTCTCACAATTTCTTATAAGGATCTCTCACTCATGCTCCCACTAACCAAATGAGTCTCGGTTGGACCTTCATGATCTTGAATGCAACATTCACATCATGATCTTGTAGAGTATCTTGAGTTTTCTCAAGCTCAACTCTACTCCCACTACTTTTCTCTCTTTTCCAGAAATTCCAGAAAAACATATCTCTCTCTACAATCTCTCGATTGGAGGTGATATATCAAAAGTAGTATCCTCTTGTCATACGAGGACAACCTATATAGAAGCACTTATCCGCTTTTGGTTGAAGCTTGGTCGACATCAATTTCTTGATGTATACCTCACAACCCCAAATCTTGAGAAAGTCGAGCTTAGGTGTCTTTCAACTCCATAGCTCACAAGACATTTTCTCCACGGATTTGGATGGAACTTTATTTAGTGAGTTTGTCATTATTTGTAGTGCATAATCCAAAAAGTAAAGAGGCAATTTTAGATTGACTCATTTGATCGAACCATGTCGAGCAATATCATGTTCCTACTTTAGGAATGAGTCAAATTAGGTATCCTAAGCACTCACCCCTACGAACCGTTCATAGAGACTCGATATTCTTGTTGAGTCGGTTCATTACTTCATCCTCGAATTCCTTGAACTTGTCAAAGAATTCACTTTTGCTTCCCATTAGACAAATATAGTCATAATGACTATAGTTGTCCGTGAACAAAATGAAGTACCTTAAACCGTCTCTTGCACTTGTACTTATCGGACCACATACATTAGAATGTATCATATCCAATTAGTTATTCGTTTTCGTTCCTTTCTTCTTGAAAGGTCTCTTGGTCATTTATTTGACCAATCCGATAGTGCTACAAGATTGTATCATTCACGTGAGTTATCTTAGTTTCTCTTTTGTTATTGTTTGTTTGAGTTTGTTTATTATTTATTTCAAGCAAATAGAAATCATTCTATATGAATGTATTTGCATAGAAAATTCCATTCTTCGATATAGACAAGCAAGAATTAAAATATTTATTAAAATTTATCCGTATCTAAAACTTGATACAGAAATGTTCTTGCTAATCGAAGGCATATAACAAACATTCTTCAAAGCATAAATTTAAATCACTAGACTATTGAAGCTCCATAGAATCTTGTACAATCGCAGCGATGGTTGTACTATTTCCAATCTTCAATATCATCTCGTTCTCCACGAGTTCCTTCCTATCCTTCAATAGCTGCACATCAAAATTATGTGAGCACAAGATCCGGTAACCATTACCAAATCAAGGATAAAGGTGATTAAATTTATCTCAATAACAAACATACCTATGGCGCTTCTCGGGCGCCTACGTTCAATCATCCCATTTTCAAGGTCTTCCTTGTACTTGGGGCAATTCGGTCGGATGTGTCCCTTTTCACCGCAGTGAAAGCACTCCGTGTTGGGAGTTGGAGATTTGAAAGATTTCCCCATTGAGGCACTCCCATGAGCACCTCCTACTCCCTTGCTCTTGATTGACGTATCTTTGGTAAATTTGCCTTTACCTTTGTTGATCTTTTTGCTCCTCTCATGGACGGCTAGGACGTGATTGTCCTGACCTTTGCCCATGACAACTTCAGCCGTTTTGAGAGCGTTGTGAAGCTCCTCAAGACTCACCCCTTTTTCACGCACTTGATAGTGCATCACAAAGTCCTTGAAGGACGGAGCTAGAGAGCCAAGAATCAGATCTTCGGCAATGTCCTCAGGCATTGGAGAAGAGAGCTTCGACAATTTCTCAAGGTATCCTTGCATCGTGAGAAAATGCATAGATACCGATGTTCCCTCCGCCATATGGCACCTTGTGAGTGCGATGGTGGTCTTATAGCGCTCCTTTCGGGCACTATCCATGAACATCTTTGTTAAAGCCTCCATGGTCTTCTTGGGTTTTGAATCCAAGTATTTCGCTTGAAGCGAGTCACCCATGGATGCCAACATTAGACCGTGAACTTGGTTCTCTTGGTCTTCCCACTTGGCTATCGCCTCATTCTCATTATCGGTTGTCTTCTCATTCAATTTTGGGATTTCACCATCCAAAATATGAGATAGTTTTTCAAACCTCAACACGATGTTAAGATTGAGTTGCCATTTCATGAAGTTTGAGCCATCATTTTGCAAAGGATTCTTTTCGATCATAGATCGCACAATTGGTTGGATATTAGACATTTCTACAAAATAAATTATACAGGTTTTAATGCCAATTTTATGTTTTAATACACATGCATACATATATCGAATATATAAATGTAAATGTTGCAAATAAAAGTTTTGCCTATAAATGCAACAATCCAAGATCCCATCAATTGTAATATAGACTAGCTAAGGGCTATCAAATACATTACAATATCAAGGTAAGAAAACATTTTCTGATCACAACCTTTTTGAATTTTAGCAACATTTAGCATCTTCAAAAACTCTTGTGACTCTTGTCGTTTTAATTATGAGGGAATACGACCTATCCTCGTAAGAAAAACCTTTTCCCAAAACCGAGCGAGGGCTCTAGGTAATGTTAAGAAAACTTATTTTCATTTGATACGAGATACGTTTATCTATTGTATTCACAACTAAACATACTTGGGGTTCACTAGGGTGAAACACACCTCATATATTTAATTGTGGCACAACAACAGACAACCTTTATATCTCCCACTATTCCCAAAGATAGAGGGAGTTATCTCCCGCTAAGGGCGAGCAGAGTATCCCTCGATCAATGGCTGCTAGTGGATGAAATAAGAAGGAAATTTATTCTTAATTTTTGTTGGACAATTTAACATGTGATTTAGAATTTTAGGTTATCATGCATATTATTAATCATACACATCCTAACATTCAACACATTCATCACATGCATATCAAGATAAAAACAGAAATTAAACATTCACACAATCCACATCGTGTGAGTTTATATGTTCCCTTCGATCCTCGATCCCTGATCTTCGATCCTCGATCGATGCGCTACAGCGGCGACTTCCTCTTGCACCGGAGATGTAGATTTTACAGAAAATAAACATGCTCCTCACATTCGATAAAACCGACTAGTGCAAGTCCTATGTAAAAACCTCTCATATGCAAATGCAACTATCTAAAAGACGGAAATAGAGAGAATTTTGGCTTTTACATACATAAGCCCCTGTATAATAATAATTACATACATTTGTAGTGTCTGATTTGGAACATATAAACTCACAATCCTGCAAAGCAACTCAAGCATCCATGCACGCAATTGCTATAAACTACAGAATCTAATTTATCAATCATCCAGAATTCTCAACAATTCTTTGAAAAATATTTTGAAATCCATTAAAAACATTTTTCATTCATCCATAGTTCAAAACTATTTTTGAACCGCTGTCCATCCAATTTCCAATGGAAAGATGAACTGCAGTTTTTCGGTTTTGTTGATTCTCTTACAAAATAATTGTTTTTAAATAAAACGAAATTATTGTAAGTTGGACTAATGTCTTAATCCTAATTCCAATAATCACATGGCATGTTTTAAAACTCTTAAAACATTCAGACGAATTATTATGGAGAATTATATCAACAAAACATCCATACACCGAAAAACCGGTAAAACCGAATTGTTTAAATCCTAGATGGCAAACTAAATTCGTTTACAGCCATAAATCATAAGAAAATTGAACCCTAAGCTCTGATACCACTGTAGGATTTCATGTTTAATTATACATATATATTTTTCGAATTTTCATGTATAATAAGGATCTATTACAAATTTCTTCGATTTATTTATGCATGCATCGGTTTGTTTTAACAACTAGTTTCAAAAACTTATTAAAACAAACACAAAGGGATTCCGAAATTCATACCTAGAAGTTCTCAAAAACTTCTTGACGTTTCAGAGACGTTGAGGAAGCCAATCTTCGCTTCTTGTTGCGCCGGATGCCTCCGAGTGTTCACCGAAACCCTAAACAAGGTTGGAGAGAAATGAGCTAGCCAATCGATTTCCAAACAAGCTTAGAATCTAGCTACAAACCCCTTCCTTAGCCTCTGAGATTTCTCCTTCCAAAGACTTAGAAAACTAAGAGAATTTTCGTGGGTTTTAGTAGTGAATTAGGAGAGAAAATAATTTCTGAATTGTGTAACCCAATTAGGGAGAATAAGGACCTATTTATAGGTTCCAATCTTACTCTTAATCATGGCTATTCTTAAGCCACGGTTTTATGACAATTTCTCTCACAAACTAATTCCATAATGCATTATATGCACCCACAAAACGTTTGACCAAATTTGGAGCTAATCCAACCATCGATCAAATTAATCTCTTAATAATCAAAGGCAGAAAATCGACCGCTGTTCGGTTTACCGAGTTCCACTCGGTTAACCGAATTTGTCACGATCGTTTAACCGAGTACGTGACGGATGACCGAATCTTAAGGAGAAAAATTCTCCTTAACCGATCGGACACATTCACGTCTAAAACCGAGTGCTATTCGGTTAACCGAAAATATCGGAACTTGACATTGTTCGGTCGACCGTTTCTGGTTCGGTACACCGTACCAAAGCTCCAGGCACTTTGGTCAAGTTCGGTCAATCAATTACGATTATCCGTTCCATGTTCGGTTGACCGATCCACAGATCCTTCGGTCGACCGAACCTCAACGGATTACCGAACGTTTACCCGATTTTGCCTTTTTCAAATTTTGGATTTATTTCCAACAAAATTTGAACTTGGGGGGTTTTAGCAAATTCACAACTTATGCAATATATTATCCTATGCAACAATAAATTATTGGACCCCATAATATATGCATCTCATATGAATTTATCATGATTCTAATTATGTTATATATAACATGATTGATTTTACTTGTTCACCACATGTGTCATATTTTCTATAAGAAACCTGACACATCATATGAACAAAAAATCAAGCTTCTTGTTTCCCGGTTTCTTGCGGTGTGACCTATGGGAGGATCTAGACTAAGTTGGCAGTGATATTAAGAGCTTAATATCACAAGCTATAAGCGGTATCTAGCTACACATTATAGCTCCCAATTAGTTAGATGTCTTAATTCCACTCGAACCAAAACCCAATCCATTTAGTGATGGAGTGCACCACTTGTGTCCGTCCCTTGCCTCATGATATTAAGAATACACACAAAGTAGTATTGTGTCATCTTTGTATTAGTATTCATTTCTTGATCTCTTTAAGCTAGTTATAAATATGTGACTTAACTCAAATCACATTGTGCACATTATAACTTTGCTTTATCAAGGGGCCCACTAATATCATCACTCAATTAAGAGGGGCAATGATAATCTTTTGACTAACTATCTTCTCCAACAAAAGTTGTACTTAACCAACCAATGCCTTTACACTACACTGATCGATAGTTCAAGACATTGATCTAATTAAGTATTCCTTAAGTGATTAGATATAAGTCTCATATCAAAGGACCAAAGACACAGTAAAATATTAATGACACAGAAACACATTTCTATAATATTTTACTTATTAGGTCTATTCAGTATACAAAAGTAATATTTTCCTCTTTTGCATACCCGTGTTGTCACTCACTTGTAGAGCTACAATGATATATGACCAACACGACAATCTTAACTCAGTAATTAATGTCCAATGTTTATTACCATGATTGTGAATATCTTTTGTTTTATGTAAACCAATATCTTTTAGAGCTCTACGGTTAAGGACCAAGAGCCTCTTCCTTAACACTTCTAAAAGACGAATAACATAAACAAGGAACAAAATGATTTCTCATTCAATTCATAATAATTGACATTTAAAAGTAAAACTTTTAGAACACATTCCCTTCAGCTTATAGATGATAAAACTTGAAAAGAACATGTATTTAGATTGATAGGTTGTCATCATCAAAAATGGGGAGATTGTTGGTTCCGGACTGGACCGGAACCAGCTTTCAGCAATGTCCGGACCGGAACCCGGACCGGTTGGTTCCGGTCCGGACCGAACACAGACTGATCCATGCTCATCCCTAAACCTGGTTAGTGTTCTTACATGACTTAAGAAATTCAATACACTTCACAGCGTGAAGATACCTTTCGTGGGAAATGAATGCTTCCTGTGTGATCCAAACGGCACGACCCATGATGTCATCGTGACGACGCATCACATCCTTCTCCATTATGTCATTGTCTGAGTACATCTTATCTCGATAGCTCCGACAAATATCCTTCCGCCATCAATGTAGGGCAAAATGAGTGAAAAAACTACCTTGTAAACTACCAAAGATGAAAACTTGAAGCAAAAATAAGTTGCATTCTATTGAAACCTTAAATCATAAGACAAAATAAAGCATACCTTCCTGGGACTCCTATTCTTGGGACTTGGGAGAGGGAGTCAGACGACGTCACGATAGGAGACTGAAGAAGTAGAGAGGTTGGGAGAGGGAGTGGGACGACGTCATGACAGGAGACTAGAGAAGTGGAGAGGGAGAGGTTGGGAGAGGGAGTGGGACGATGTCACGGGCTCACGGTAGAAGACTGGAGAGGGAGAGGTTGGGGACCTTAGGTTAGGCGTTAGAGTCACTTAGGATTAAGATTTTTTTAATAATAGACCAGATATGGTTCCAGTAGCTAGAACCGAAATCAAATCGGAACATGGTCGGTTCTAAAATTGGATAATCCGATCAAACACATATCTGTTTACCCTAGTTCGATTCCGGTTCAACGGATTTAGTACAATTAGACCGATTTCGGATACTCGTTGCCACCCCTAAGGTCAACCTCAAACGGTAGGATCTTTTCTACGGTTTTATCCGAGGAGTTACATAGCTCCTAATTAGGGGTGCACACGGGTCGGGTTGAACCCGCAAACCGAACCGAACCCGAGTGGTTGGGTCGGGTTGGGAAGGGATTCAGATTGGATTGGGTTGGGTTGAAACAATTTGAAAACCGAATTTCGGGTCGGGTTCAGGTTGACCCAACCCGAAAACCGAATTTTTTCCAATACATCCAATCCTGACCGTCCATCACTTCATCCTAACAAAAAAAACCTAAATCTAAATCTAACCCCTGGGGGGGGCTCACTCCACCTCCTCCCTCTCACTCCACGTCTCCACCTCCTCACCCCTTCAGCCGACATCCCCATCGCCCCCTCACTCCTCCGATCCTCCGGTCCTCCACCTCTTTCGATCCTCCCCCTCACTCCCTCTGATCCTCCTCCAATCCTCCACCTCCTCCGGTCCTCCCCCTCCTTCGGTCCTCCACCTCCTCCGATCCTCCCCCTCACTCTCGGAGGGAGTTTTGATTGAGTGCAACTGTTTCTATTCCTTTTGCATTTCTCATGCGTTTGTTTTGTTTGTGTTTTTGTTTGTCTTTTAAGTGGAGTTCCTATTTTGGTTTATGAGATCATTTGTGTTCTTGGTCTCTTGGATTTGGATTTATGTTTGTGTTTATTTGTTTAGCAATTTTATGTGTCAATTTTGATTATGCTTAATTGATTCGGGTCCAACCCGAACTGACCAAATCCAACCCGAACATTTTGGGTCGGGTCGGGTTGAATCCGAATCGGTTCGGGTTCGGATTGGATTTTTCAAAAACCCAAATTTTTCGGGTTGAGTCAAGTTATGGACCCAACCCGACTCATGTGCACCCCTATTCCTTATCGTGAAAAACTGCTACAGTGGGGGTGCAGCAAAAGCACCCATAAACCAAAAAACACAATTGGGGTGGGACCATCATGGCACCTCCAAGGTGTTAATACTTCACCATCCTGCCTGTTTGTCTTTTATAATCTCCCAACCCTCCTTTCCTTCCATCCTTCCCTTCTCCTTCCGTTTCCGAAACGAGCACTTCACCCAGAACTCGAATCTCCACCGTCCATCCGATCTTTGGGGAGAGAGAAAGATAGAGAGAGAAGGGAAGGGAAGAGAGGGTTTGGATGGGGAGATGAAGGATGCCGGCGCTGCGTAGTGGCGTTGGCGGGAGGAAGAGGGATGTGAGGAAGGAGAAGGGGGTGGTGGAGGAGATGGACGAGTACGGGAGTGGGGACAAGGCCGACGATGAGGCACACAATGGGCAGCTTCCCGATAAGGTAGTACTTCTAGGGTTTCCTTTTTTGGGGTTGGAAAATATTGGTGTTTGGGGGAAAAGTTGGTATTGGTTTGATTGGGTGTGTGTTTTAGGAGAAAGATTCGTTCTTTCATTTGGGTTTGCTGGAAAATGTTGTTACTTGGTTGGTGGATTTTTCGGATAATTATTGCTTTTGGGGGGAAAAGATTGTTGTTTTGGGGTGAGTTTTAGCGGATGGAAAAAGACTGTTGTTTTGGGATGGGTTTTGGCGGATAATGGTTTTTTTTTGGGGGAAAAATTGTTGTTTGGGGTTAGGTTTGGGGGGGGGGGGGGGGGGGGGTTGTCTTTTTTTATTTCATTGGGTGTTTGTTTTAGGAGAAAGATTGGTTGTTTGATATAGGTTTGGTGGAAAGGATTGTTCATCATTTGATTGGGTGTGTGTTTTAGGAGAAAGGTTCGATCTTGGGGTGATTGAGTGGGAAAAGAATGGTGTTTGGGTTAGTTTTTGGTGGGTTTTGGAGGAAAATGTGTTTTTGATATGTGTTTTAGGAGAAAGATTTGTTCTTTGATTTAGGTTTTTGGAAAATGTTGTTACTTGGTCGGTGGATTTTTGGGATAATGATTGTTTTTGGGGGAAAATATTGTTTTGGGGTGGGTTTTGGAGGAAAATGTGTTTTGGTATGATTAGATGTGTGTTTTGGGAGAATGATTTGCTCTTGGGGTGATTGAGTGGGAAAAGGATTGTTATCGCCTTATTTTTATGGAGATTGGTGAATTTTCCCTGAAAAATATGTTGCTGCTTTGGTTGGGTGTGTGTTTTAGGAGAAAAATTGATTATTTGATTTTAGGTTTGGTGGAAAAGATTGGTGGGTTTTTAGGTATAATGGTTGTTTTTGGGGAAAAGTTTGTTGTTTTGATGGATTTTGGAGGAAAATGTGTTTTTGATATGATTGAAGGCTCACAACCTTGACGTCACAGGTTCAAATCCTGTCTCCGCAACATTTTTTTGTCCAAGTTAATAATTATTTTATGTAATTATGTTATTTAGTAATTACAGACATTCTTCGCTTTCTTCCGTTTTATTTGTGTTTTGGGAGAAAGATTGATTCTTTGATATGGGTTTGGTGGAAAATGTTGTTCTTAGGGTGATTGGGTATGATCTTGGAGTGAATAGTGTTAGCAGAGCCCATCCCAAAAGCTAGCTTGTAGATTGTTTATTGCCTTTGTTTTTGTGGAGAGTAGTGGATTTTAAGATTGTTGGTTGGGGTGATGGATTGTGTGATTTTAGGGTAAAGATTGTTGTTTGGTGTGGGGTTTTGGGAAAAACATGTTGTAATAAGCTTGGGTTTTGGTGGACTGTTGGGATAAATGATTGTTTTTGAGGTGATTGCGTGTGTGTTTTGGTTTGGCGATAGTTTTGGTGGAGTTTTAGGGCAGAAAGATTGTTCTTCTTGTGATTGGATGTGTTTTAAGAGGAAAAGGTGATCTTTGCTGTGAAGTTTTGTGAAGACTGAAGTTTTTTCTTGGAGTGGCTGGGTTTTTTTAGGTTGTTGGACTAAATTCATGAACAATTGATATTGTAGTTTTTCTTGGAGTGGCTGGGTTTTTGGACTGAAAACCCTGAACAATACAAGTGAAAAACCCACACTCCAAGAAAAAACCCACGGTGTTCTTGGAGCTGTATGACACTAAGATGTCACGTATGGTTTGTGATAGCTCCATGCTGCTATGATTAGTATGATCTGATCCTGAGGAAACGACAAACTATTGTTGCATATATTAAGACTGTTGAATGGGAGAAAAGGGTGATTTTGTTGTAGTTATGTTCATATAGAGGAATACTGGAACAGAAAGAGTAGTAACTGTAACTGAGAATTGAGTTATGTGCTTGTTATGTCAAAGTGGTAACTGCTAAGGTTGGTCGTTGGATGATTTGAAAAGGGTTGGGAACTGTAAGTATGCTTTGTGTTAAAAACGTAAAATTGCAAATTCCTATTGACTTGTGTACTTCAAGAAAGATTTGAGATTGTATCCAACCTGAATGCATGAGTGCATCAGATGTATCAAATTAATCTGTTTTATCTGATGTCTAAGTGAAATCGCAATTTAAATACCTAAGTAGTAAATTAAGTATATGAAATGGTACATGAGGTTGCACATGAAGTATATGAAACAAAATTCCTAATTTCTTCATTTGCTTATAAAATTTACTCTTTTCAGGTGCTTGATTATCCCCTTTTAATAGGACCAGTAATATTCACATGCTGTTTTTAAAGGGCAGATGTGATAAATTGGTTGTCAAATTGAATGAAGCAGATCCCTCATATTTACAATTTGTAAAAAGAATATAAAGTAATTCATTCACTTTTTTTTAACAGATTCAGATTGGGAACTCTCCAGTATACAAAATTGAACGAAAACTCGGGAAGGGTGGTTTCGGACAAGTTTATGTTGGGCAACGGAACTCTGGTTCTGGGACTGGTGCAGTAGAGGTGATGATACAATGTTTTACCTTACATGGATTAGTGACATTGAACTTCTTCTCCCTTCTATGTTTTGTTTGGTTGATCGGCTTTTGTTGCTGTTTGAGTTGTACCTTTTACCTTATATTTGTGCCTGTATATTGGTATTTTAAGCTGTTCAGTTCAAAATTTGATTTATTTTCTGCATGTTGCTGATTTCTGTCTCTTGTGAATTCTAGGTGGCTCTCAAATTTGAACATAAAAGCAGTAAAGGATGTAATTATGGGCCTCCATACGAGTGGCAAGTTTACAAGTAATATTCCAAATCAACTTTCCCCCTACTTCTGCATTTGTGTTATGCCGATTGTGAAGAGTCGAATTTGTAATTGATATTTGAGGTCTCTTTACAGCACATTAGGCGGCATTCATGGGGTCCCTCAAGTACATTATAAGGGCCGTCATGGAGATTATTATGTCATGGTAATCAAAATATGTTCTGTACTGTTTTCTAGTGCATGACAAATTCCTTTTAGACACATCCGATCTAAAGTTTCACTGCAGGTAATGGATATGTTAGGTCCAAGCTTATGGGACGTTTGGAACAACAATTCCCACACGTAAGTTTTTTCTTTACCTGCTAATACTTGCTTCTTTTCCTCCTTTTGAAACTACTGATCAAGAATACAATTTACTATCTAGAATGTCCATCGAAATGGTTGCATGCATTGCGATTGAAGCCATCTCAATTCTGGAGAAGATGCACTCCAAAGGGTATGTTTTGTTTTTTTGCTTTTGATACAATATATGTGAAACTATTCATTTTGTTTTTTTCCCTTTTGTCTTGTGACATTTACCCAAGGTGATTATACTTGCAGGTATGTGCATGGTGATGTGAAGCCAGAGAACTTTTTACTTGGCCCTCCTGGTACGCCCGAGGAGAAGAAACTTTTCCTTGTTGACCTTGGCCTAGGTTGGTATTTACTCCTTTACTAGGCATGTATTTCCTTCTCCTATGACTGATGTTTGTTCATCTACTCATCAGCAACTAAATGGAGAGAAACTTCTACTGGTCAGCATGTAGAATATGATCAGCGACCCGATGTTTTCAGGTAAATGAATTGGCAACCTGATTCCTACTAATTGCTCTTGAATGTTGAGAATAGAAAAACTTCAAGGAATTCTTGATGGTCGTTTATGTGAAAGTAAAAGCACTGCCATTTTTTTATTTTTTTTTGGGATCATTTATAGAGTAAAAAGGGATACAATAGGTGATAAAATCAAACAAGGATAACCGAAAAATAAACAGAAAGCCAGAAATAGGATTCCGGCACAGCCAAAACAGAAGCGAAGTGTCCAAAATAAAAACCACAAGATGTGGGGAATAACAAGATAAAAAAAACTCACAGTTACCCAACAAAAAACGATTCTAAAACAGAAAATCCACTGTAATCCCTGAAGTTTGCATCGACAGGTAGACATCCCAAACAGTCTTTTGCCAAATTTCCCTAAGTACAATTCTCTTGTTATCAAATCGTAGTCTATTACGTGTCACCTAAATATTCCACCATAAGGCAAGAGGACCAAGAGATCCAGCTTCCTTGACGGGACCATTAGGATTGTCCAAGATCCAGTTAAACCAAAATTCTCTAAAATCTGCACCCACGTCAAACGAACTCATGGCAAGCTTAGAAGCAAGCTTTTCCAACACAACTATGGTAATCTTACAATCTCTGAAAATGTGATCATTATGATCCTCCACCAAATAAAGTGGGCATCTACTAGCCAAACGCCACCCCTTAGATTTTAGAGTGATCTCCGTCAGAGTCTTACCGTGAAAAATCAGCCAAACCAGGAAACAAATTCTCGACGATGCGTTCTTGTTCCAAAGACACAAGATCTAAGGACGACCCTAAGGCAAGAAGAATATGATAGAGGGATTTGACCGAGAGAAAAGTTAGATCTGAAATTCCAAATAAGGGAGTCAGCAACAGTAATAGAGATAGCACGATTTTAACAGATCCAAAAGAGAGCAAAATTGAAAGGATTCACGGTCTGTGAGGGACTGGGAGAAAGAAAATTTTAAACCGGTGATGAATTTTGCCATGTGAGGAGATTGACAACCCATGCTTCCTTATCCACCGCTAACTTATAGAGTATGGGAAAAGTAACCATAAAAGACGATTGGTCAACTCATCTATTTAACTAAAACCTAATATCCACCCCATCTCCCACACCACACCTCATTACCAATTGTACTACATCTTCCCCTTCAAGCACACACTCCACATGTTTTTTAGAGTTTTGATATGTTCAGGTAACCATTCAGAAAAGTCACAGTAGTACTTATCTCGGATTACACGTTTCCACAAAGGTGAATCTAGGTTAAGCGGACCAGACATTCTCCAAATCCATGTCCAACAAGGCTTGATTAAAGGACTTAATATTACGATTAAAGCACTACCATTGTTAAAACACAGTTGCTTCAAACTGCTTGATTTACTCTTCACAGAAATGTGTCGTTAGATTCTTTACTTGTCCACTGCTTTTGGCAGAGGAACTGTGAGATATGCTAGTGTACACGCGCATCTTGGAAGAACAGGTAGTAGGAGAGATGACTTGGAATCTCTTGCTTATACACTTGTTTTCCTCCTTCGTGGCCGACTTCCTTGGCAAGGATACCAGGTCGGTCGTACTAGCATTTATTTACAACCCATATGTAAATACGTTGTCCATTGCATTTTCTTATTGTCATTGTGCTTCACTTTTAGGGTGATAACAAGAGTTTCCTTGTCTGCAAAAAGAAAATGGCTACATCTCCAGAGAACCTCTGTTGCTTTTGCCCGTTGCCATTTCGACATTTTGTTGAATATGTAGTAAATCTAAAATTCGATGAGGAACCTAATTATGCCAAGTGTATCTCTTTGTTTGATGGCATTGTGGGCCCTAATCCTGATATCAGACCAATCAACACAGATGGTGCACGAACGGTAATCACATATGTCCATAAACCTCGTCTTTGTAATGGGTCTACTATTTTCCTCTTAACACTTTACTTTGATGAATGAAGCTTATATATCAAGTTGGTCAAAAGCGTGGCCGACTTATGATGGAAGAGGACGACGATGAGCAGCCTAAGAAGAAGATTAGGATGGGTACACCTGCAACACAATGGATAAGCGTTTACAATGCCCGAAGACCCATGAAACAAAGGTAATCATTAGAAAAGAGTGGGATTTAAGTCTCTTTTTACCTGTAAGATGAGTTTATTGATTTCTTTGTGGCGACTGTTTTTCTTGAAGAAACTGATATTTTAATGTAATCTTATTTACAGATACCATTATAATGTTGCCGATGCAAGGCTTGGGCAACACATAGAGAAAGGAATCGACGATGGGTTATATATCAGCAGTGTTGCTTCTTACACTGATCTCTGGGCACTGATCATGGACGCAGGGACAGGCTTCTCTAATCAAGTTTATGAACTCTCAACATGTTTCCTCCACAAAGTTAGTTTGTATTCTTTTTAACCTGATTAGTTTTAGTCTTTTAAAAAGTAAATCTTCGTGAAGCCATCTTTGTGATGTCTGTTGCTGTGCATATAGGAATGGATAATGGAGCAATGGGAGAGGAACCGTTACATTACTGCTTTAGCAGGAGCCAATAATGGACACTCATTAGTAGTTATGTCGTCAGGTAAGCTCTATTTACGCTTTGCATGCACATTTTAAAAAACTGTATAAAAATTTCTTTATGTTTTTGTTTGATTTTTGGTTTCAGGTACAACTTATGCGCAACAGTCCTATAAGGTTAGCGAGTCATTCCCATTCAAGTGGATAAACAAAAAGTGGAAGGAGGGCTTTTACGTCACCGCGATGGCCACAGCAGGGAATAGATGGGGAGTTGTCATGGCCCGTGGTGCTGGTTTCTGTGATCAGGTATTTTTGCTTGATTTTTTCATGCTAGTATTGCGGTACTGAGTCCTTTGTTTTGAATTTTGTCGTTTTGATGATCTGAACTTCTTGCTTTTAGGTTGTTGAACTTGATTTTCTCTATCCAAGTGAAGGAATTCATAAGAGATGGGACAATGGGTATCGCATAACAGCAACTGCTGCGAATTGGGATCAGACTGCACTTGTTCTGAGCATTCCAAGAAGAAAACCTTCCGATGAAACACAAGAGACGTTGCGGACCTCAGCCTTCCCCAGTCAACATGTGAAGGTTTCTTATCTATTCATTAGTGTCACCATACTAGGGAATTGTTCCTTTTGCTAAGAAATAATTCGACATATACTTAACCCATTTCAGGAGAAGTGGGCCAAAAATCTTTACATTGCTTCCATCTGCTACGGCCGAACGGTCTCTTAAGCGTTGTATTGGTGCAGTGTGATCGACTAGAATTCATGGGTTCTCAGTAATAGTTTGTCACAATTCTTGGCTCCTTGAACGACTAACCCCATCATAGCATCGCGTCGGCATTTAGGAGAGATGCAAGTGCCATTGAAATCTAGTCTGGAGTAGTTGGCTGAGCACCCTGATGACTAAAGATGTACAGGTTTTGATATATTTATTTTATTGTCTCTTGAGGTCAAAATTGTATTAGTTCTAATCTTATTACAGTTCATGGCAAGTTCCTAATGTCTCTCTGCAGTTACATGGGTTTCTTCTTTCTTGACTTGAAACCATGATGTGTGAGAATTTATAGCACAAAAGAGGGGCTGCTAGTTGCTAGACCCAATGAATGTGACCAAATTTCAGTTATTTGTTTCTTAGACATATTTGCACAACTTTCTGATTGACCTCCCATCCGATTTTCACTAAATATATGTTGTTTCGTAATAAATAATAAAATAAAAAATGCAAGTGGTTTTAGTATACCATTTTAATTTAGCTCATTATAAAAAAAAGTAATAGCGTTTGGATTGTGATGATTTGTGGTGTTGTAATGGGCATTTTAATGCTTTGGGGTTATTTGTAAATAATCTGACTTGTAAAAATATTTATAGTATAAATAAAAAGAAAAGTGCAGACCTCTACGATTTATTTTTGAATAAATAACTGGGTTATAATGGCTTGACACCTTCTCACAGATGTATTAAAAGCATGTTTCTATTGATTGTGGACCTGTGGTTATATATTTCTTTTAGCTCATAGTATTTGAATGTGTAAAATATATGCTATCATAATTCTCGTAGACGTAGATGCATATGACTTTTGACTGAAAAATCAAATATATAATTTTAAAAAGCGAACTACGTAAGGTTTCTTTTGCAAAGCTACAATGTGAAAATTCAGAATTACATGATAGAATTGTTTTTAGTTTTTATGCATTTGCAACTTAGTCAAATTGGATTTTTCCCCTTATTTAAAGAATTATTATATCAATTTGAAAACACGTTTTGGGTTTTCTATGCAATTGCAGGTTACTTTGGATTTACTAGTATGGTTTTAATCGTACTTGACTAGTTGACCTCTATTTATAATAGGATATATGAAATCATTATAAACTTATAAATTGTGCTTTGGAAAGTTCAAAATTCACACTGAAAACCAAATGGTGAAACATACATATCAATTTTTTTGTTTAGTTGCAATTAATAATTTTCAAGTCCTTTAATTTTTATTAACGTACTTTTTTTTTCTTCATTGTCCCCTATTTTCTTATGATAGATAAACACGAATACTTAAATAATTTGACAGTCCACTTTGTGATGGTGATCTGTAATTCCTTTTGATGCACTTGCAACCATCATTAGGTTTTTCACAAATTAGAGATGATACACTTGTAACTTATTTATTAGATATTTACAGATGTACAGTTATGACCGAAAACAACACTGATAGTTACGTGCAAAAAACGGACATTTGATAGAAAAATAAATTCCAATAATTTTACCTCTGTCTGTCTGTCCTTAAAAAGTTAGAATTTAGAAGTGGAGCACGTTGATAAAGCTCTCAATCATTAAAAAAATCAAAGAAAATTCTTCCATATGGTTATGTCTATTAATCATTTAATTGTAGTTTGTATTGTGTGTTACGAAAACACTATCAGAACTGAAATTAAAATTTTGGGATTCAAATTTTAAACACTAATCCGGAGCAAACACACGTTTCCCACGTCTCAAACACTTATCCAAACAAATTTTAAAAATCAAATCAAAATTAGAAAACCAATAAAAAAACACATTAGCAACTAACCATAACCGTTCCCTCTAAAAACCACACACACCCCTCCCTCCTATGTCATAACTTCTTTCTCTTAACCTCACTTGAAACCAAACCAATTTTAGGCTTGGAAGAACCAAATACGAACACAAATGGGTTCTCACTTTGCACTTTTCCTAGTGTTTCTCTCCATCACTTGCAATTCAGCAGTGGCGGCTTCTCCGGCTCGATTCCGTGTCGGTGATGATCAAGGATGGCGACAACCGGACGGGAACAACACCGACTTCTACATTAATGTTTGGGCACAAAATATCCATTTCCATGTTGGAGACTCGTTGAGTAAGTTTCAAATAACGTTTTGCTTCATTATGGTTTGAAATTTAGCGAAGGTTTATGTTTTACATAATTATGTGTCGTCTATGTTGGCAACTCACTGATTAAGTTATAGTTAATCTTGTTTGGTCACTTAATTTGATTTTGTTTTTGCAATTTAAGTTCGACATTGTGACGGATAATATCGTGGCCATATACCAGACATGTAGCTTTAATAATAAAGGTTTTATCATATTTTATTTTATTTTTCAAAAAAGTAAGTTTTGATCAATTTTCTTCCCTTCTATTATGTTATAATAAGCTATATTAGACACAGAGAAGGATCGCAGCTGTTATGTTATTATGAGAATCTCAAGAGATTTTACACACCGTCATTAATACTATCATCATGTTCACTTGATAAATTACACTTTCAGTGACCGTAATAAAACTGTGATAAAAAAAATCCATAATGGTCTAAGCTAGTATCCACTTTCATGCATGCCAAATAAGGAATGCATATCTTCCCTGTACGGTAAATTATTGTTATATATCTTTAGTGATAGGATTAGGAATTAAACCAGCATTATTATTTTACATCTTTGTCTTTTTGTCTAGTTTTTGTGTACAAGAATGACTCGGTGCTAAGGGTGGACAAAGGAGGGTACTACCACTGCAACACGACGAATCCTATAGAGACTTTTAATGACGGGCAAACCGTCATTACCCTCGACAAACCTGATTTTTTCTACTTCATAAGTGGAGATGTTCAGCACTGCAAAAACGGACAAAGGTTGCTAGTCGATGTGGTCCCTTATGTGCAACCACCCTCTACCGACACACCAATGCAACCACCACCTGAGTTCTCTGGCCCCTCACCCGCCCCAGGGGCCAACGCGGCCGGTATTATGGGGCCCAATGTTGTCGGAATGGTGGTTGGCATTGTCATTGCTTTCATGTTGTTTTAAATGAAGAATACTAAGGCTTGTTTGTTGTTTTTTAAGTGTCAATGCTATTGTCATTAGTGTTAAGTAGTGTTGTTGTTATATATGGTACGTGTTCTACTTTAAATTTTGGTGTTATGAACATTTTTACTGTTTAAGAATACATGTTAGCGTGCTTAGCTATCCATCTTGAATTCTTGAGATGACTATTGGATCCTTGATTCCTTTTTTTTATCTTTAGTTTGTTAGTGTGAGTATATATATATATATATATATATATATATATATATATATATATACACACGCATCATGGACCATATATGGTTAGCAATTTATTTGTTGACTTCTAGTAACGATATATTTATGACAGTAATATCAACTACTATAATTTAATAATTTCAAAGAACAAAAAATCAAATTTATAATTTGAACATCTGCTTGCGATCGATACTATTAGGCGAGGTTTTGCATCTAGACTATTATAATAACTTTAGTTAAATATATTCTTACCACTTTGTTTGATTATTCATAACCTTACATGCCATAGGTGGTATTATTGAGTATGAAAAGTTTAAAATATTATATAAAAATGCTTTAAAAAGATTATATCTGCACTTAGAAATTAGAAAGACTGATCGGTCATAAAATTTGTTGCTCTAGTTGTTGACTGTGAATATTATTTTACAAAAGAAATACAAAAGTTGATTAATGACTTTTGGATCTTACTTTTATGTGCATAACACAAATTCTTAACCGGTCTTAACCCGTAGTACATTTACAAAGTTGCAAAACTCTCAACTAGAAAATCACAACCGGTGAGTCGAAAGAATTCAATGTCTTTTCGTAAACAAGCCCATGTAATTACTTTCTTCGTTAATGTTTAAAAAAAATACAATTTCACACCAGATACAAATGTACTACAACAAAAAGGCTGAGAACGAAGACCTTACGTTAGGAAGGTCATCACCTGAAACAAAAACATTTCAGTATGAAATGGAATGTCAATCTGATTTCTGTTTGAAACTTGATTGGAGTTAGAGTTAAAAAAAAGTTCGACTCCAATTTACCTAAAAAACAAATGATCTAGCTAAAAAGGTTCGACTCCCATTTACCTAAACTCTTCTGAGTTGGGATCCGTAAACAAGCCGGATCAATATTTCGTCGTTTCATCCAGTAATATCATATATTTTTAGTTAGTTTTGGCATTTTGAATTAATAACTCATCTCAGTTACTTACACTAGGACCACAAATTTCACATGAACACGATTACACGACACGAATTTAGCGAATATAGATTGAGAAAAATTACATCATTAATAAATGGGTATAAAGTTATAACATGATTAATGAGTTAGATACAGATTTAAGAATAAAAATTATTAACATACACAATAGTTAATTGGGTACTTAGGTACACAATTACTACATGAATATACACGAGTGATTGAGTATGAACCCATATATTAATTGACTTACCATTTTTGTTGTTTGGATAATATTTGTACATACATGTAATTGTGTAGTAAAGATTATATTTGTAAAATTATGTAATTGTGTAGTAAAGATGTACTGTACATGTACTAAAGAGGTAATAATCGTATATCCATAATTAGTATCTAACGTTTCACGTGTCATCTTTGTTTGAAACCAACTACAGAGAGAGAAAAGATAAGATAAGATGAGAAATATATGTTTTTCCCCATTGTTTGGATAGCAATAAGTATGGTTGTCAATGAGATAGGTTTGATTATCGTCTCGTTCCCACCTAATGCGGGTAGCAGACAAAAAAAACATTACCCACCAACTTGCCACATAACTCGCTTAATAAGTAGGGTGAGTTGCGGTTTTCTCACAACCCGCCTAAATCAAGTATGTTACTACCATACCCAAATCATTTTATTGTTTTACCCATAACCCATTAACCCGCCTAAATCAAGTATGTTATTACCATACCTAAGTCACCAGGGCCGTCTCGGAAATTTTTGGGGCCCTGTGCGAAAATAAACAACGAAGTTCCTAAATTTAAAAAAAATTGTACTCCTAGTTTAAATAATAAAAAATTTACTAACTTAGTGCAATATTAATTGAATTTTTTTGTCCTCCTAGTAATCTTTGAGACAAATTATGTATTATCTGTGTGTTAACACTAATTTTCTTTACAACCCAATAAGCCCATGTATATTTTTTTAAGCCCCCCTCAAAATGAGGCCCGGAGCAGGAGCTCACCCTGCTCCTGCTATTGGGTCGGGCCTGCAAGTCACCATTGATTGATCGTTTTAATAACCGCAAGTGCACGGTGTTAGTGAAAACGTGACAAATACGGGTCGAATCTCAATGAGTTGTGAGTGTTGTTGTTCTAACCATACTCGAGTGGGAATGGAGAGGAGAATGAGTGAATATTGCTAACTAACTACATTTAACGATGAGTGAATTAACAATTAAACTGAACCCCCGTGTGTGTGAGAGGATCTTCATTACATGAGAGACACAAGTGTGTAAAGTATGTGAAATCAATTAGAAACTAGTGTGAAGTCTAATTAACATTAACTACATTTGGATGAATACATGACTGGTATAGTTAGACAAGAATGTAAGATGAACTACAAGTTCTCAAGCATGAACTAAGTATCTAGTGTGGACATTAGAACATCAATTAACTCATTCATATAACTTAATCCATTTATGCATTCTCTACTAATCAAGCATTCATAGATAACAAGTCATTTCCATAAAATCATTACAATCGACAAGATAAATTCTAAGACTATCATGAGATAAATACCTAGCGTGGTCACTATCCTATCTAATACAGATTAAGCATGCTACGAGTATAGATCTACATTAAGCACATGCAATGACACAAATAAAAGAACTCATCACTAATACAACACATAATCTACATCACCTCCACCCCAAATGGAGTGGATCTACTCTCTACTCATTAAACTAATGTAAGACTAAAGAAAATAATATCTACTAAAAAGAAAATATTTTATTTACATGACTCACATTACAAAGTGACATCCTTTCTACCTTTAGTTTTGCTTCAAAGGCTTACTCGAAGTAGAGAGAATGACCACCAAGCAATGTGTTCGTTACAAAGGAGGAGAAAAGTTCTATTTATAGATATGAAAAAGACAACTAGGGACAATGCCCCGATGTGTGACTACTAAAACATTCACAAAATAGACATAAACACATAACTCATATCCGCGCGAAATTATGTCGCCTTCTCACCCTTTTGATTCGCCAGTGGTGGATCTTTTGGATCAGATGCGACCTAATTTCGCGCGTCTACTTAAGTTCTTCAATCCTTTACATGAGGTATGTCATGGTCAGTCATTTGAGTTTGCGCTCAAATCTAATTGTCAAAATAAACTCATCATGATGGTGTGAAGTTTCTCGTTTTGCTATTTGGTCCCTCTGGGCTTACACCCAGGTCATTCCCTCTTGCTGATGGGTCATTGTGTATAACAGACTAGTCCATTTTGCTTCATTTATGTCATTTCTTCTTACGTTTTGGTCATTTTTCTCTTCCATTTTCTTCTTTATTACTTAATACCTGAAATATAACAACAAACACTCGAGTATCACAATATTGGGGTAAAATAAAGAATATATAACATGAGTACGATGTATGATATGCTACTAATCAGCCTCCACTGAGTTCTCAGTTGTCGTCTCCTCCGTGCCTCCACTCAGTCGCCTCCAACACCGCCCTTATTTACGCACCTGTTGGATTTTGTCCCATGCTTGGGTGTATAATTTTAAATTTTTATACATGCAAGCAAGATCGTTTTCATATTTTTCAATGATTATGTACAAAACTTCGTAATTGCATTTCAATATATATAATGTATATGTTGGATTTTTGGCATTAATCTATGTTTTGATGATTTAATCAACCTAATCTTAATTGTAATCAATGTAAAGCAACACACATATGGAATAACATATATATATTGCCTTATACTAACTTCTACAGGTGGTCAAGACTCAAGGAAAAATGAAATCCAGTCAAGACATGTAATAAAGCTCATTTGAAGACATGTAATCTTGATTTATTTTGAATCTTAGGAACTATGTGTAATTGAGCATGCTTGAGCTAAAAACCACTTACATACACACTAGGTTCCCTATAGAATTCACACACGAAATTCACAACATTTGGACTTCAATAGATCACCCAAACTAGAACCGGAAAACACTTAAACCAAACTTGAATTGTCAGGACCAAATCGGTCGACCGGAACGAGTTCATCGTTCGAACGATTGAGTTTGTTTATTATGTTATAGACTCAAGTGTTAAACCGGTCGACCGCTTATATCATTTTGTTCGACCGTGTACACATGTCACATGGTCGGATTTCCCAAAACCCATATTTTACCAAACTTCCGGTCGACTGAAACTTACCTACCGGTCGACTGATCAAACAATCTTTGGTCGCCCTGAACACTCTGGAATTTTTCGGTCGAACCTCTCCTAGACCTTGGTCGACCAAAACTCAATTTTCTCCCAATACCATAAGTACCTGGAAAATTCTGATCGAACCGACCATTTGCTTAGTTCGACCGATCCATTTTTACCAGACCAAAACCCCTAGAACGGTCGACCAATCCCCATATTTAGTTCGACCGTTCACTTAAGTGAACTTAAGTTATAACATGTTTTGACAAACCGATCGACCGGTATACCCGTTTCGGTCGACCGTTTCTATTCTGAAATGTGACCTGCACTTCACTGCTTTGTGTTTCTTACACAATAACTCACCCATTTAATCCCAATGGTTATAACTCACTTAGAGCTTATAAATAGGTGTTACCTTGACACAATCACACAACTCTTACACTTCTATTTGTCATATACACCTATGAGAAAACTCCAAGTCTCTCATTCACCAAATCCTACTCTCTAAGCTAAACTTCCACATCTTAGATCAATTCATATCATACTCTAAGTGTGCTCAAGTTAGAAAGTGAATGATCCACTCAACCCACTGTTGTAAAGAAGCAATGACTTCAGTGAAAGCCTGAAGTATCCCTCTCAGGTTGTGAGAGTAAGAAAATCAAGTCAGCGAGGGTTGTTCTCGGAAGCTTGTGGTGTAAAGGGTTAATCTTGGCCCGGAATGATGTTGATAGTGAAGACGTAGGCAGAGCTCGAGCGAGATCGAGCAGAGCTTGCAAGAGAGGAAGTAGGCGGGAGACCGAACATCTATAAAAATTGTCTGGTGCCTTTGTGGTTTGTCATATTTACTTTACTTGCTTGTTGGTTTTGTTTTTAATTTCCGTTGCATCTTTGATTGTTAAACAACTAGATAATTAGCTTAAAAGTGATTAGAACTAAGTCATACATACGATCCAACAATATAGTATTTAATATTGAAATACATAAGTTGATCATACCAAAAAGAGTTGTCGAACTCTTTTGAATTGTCGGAAGTCGCGTTGCACTCGAATCGCCTCGGAATTCTTCCAAGTGTTCACCAAACTCTAAACAATATTAGAGAGATCAAAACTAGTCAATCAATCGCTAATTCAAGGTTAGAATCTACCTAATAATCTTTTTAAGCTCCAAAGAATTAATCTCTTGCACTTAATTAAAACTAAGAAGATTTAGGATGGGAGAGATGAAGAAAATATGGAGAGAGAGGAATTTTGTATTAGAAACAAAGGAAGGGATGAGTGACCTATTTATAGGGCATCCTCAAACCCACGTCATGTGAAAACTACTCACACATGATCCGTTATTAATCACCCAACTAAACTCATCATATTTTGACACATCATCATCACATAACCACCTCTGACCAAATTGGATTAAATTCAGCTCATGATCAACAAAAAATTGTAGGCAAACGGTCTACTGTTTTGACCTGTCTTTGACTTTACCAAATTTTGGATTAATCTCCAACAAAATTTGATCGTTGGGGTTTTAGCAAATTCATATGTTATAATGTTACGGATCACATAATATTTTATAATATATTATTATATATAATGTCAACACATTATACCACATAATACATACATCTGATACAAATTTATTCATTCTAACAATGTCGTAATCATGACATATTAATTTTGTTATTTTACTACATACATTTTATTTCATATCATATGAAATTCAATACATCATATAAAATACAAAATTATGTTTCTTGTTTTCTAGTTTTGTGGTGTGACCTATAAGATGATCTAAGTTATGTTGACAATAATATACAACACTTTATATCATAAACTATAAGCGGTATCTGACTATACATTATAGTTACCAAAAAACAAAGATATGTTGTTCACTCGAACAAAATACGATACGTTTAGTGATATATATAATATTACTTGTGTTTATCCATTGCCTCATGATATTATGAATATTATACAAAGTATGAACGTGTCATTTTTGTAATATATATTTTTTCTTGATCTCTTAAGCTAATCATAAATATGTAACTATATAAGTTAAATTGTGCACATTATAATTTGTTTTATCAAGAGACCATTAATATCACCACTCAAGTCAAGAGGGACAACGATAATCTTTTGACATACTATCTTTTTCCAGCACAAGTAATGTATAATCAACTATTATATTTATCACTATTCGTATTGATAGCTTTTGATAATAATCAAATTACACTTCTTATGTGAAAAAATATAGGTATCATATCTTAGGATTCAAAGACACAATGAAACAATAATGACACAAACACAATTCCATAAAGTTTCATTTATTATGTCTATTCAATATATAAAAGTAAATATTTTCATCTTTTATATACTCATGTTGTTAAATACCTACAATATCATTTAACCAACACGACAATATTATCTCGGTGATTAATGTTCAATGTTAATCACCATGATTATGAATTACTTTTGATTTATGCAAACCATTATCTTTTAGAGTTATACGATTTAGGACCAAAAGTTTCTTCCTTGACACTTTCAAAAGACAAATACATTAATAAATGAACAAAATATTTACACATTCAATTCATAATAAAAAACATATAAAAGAAGACTTTTAGAACACACATTCCTTTTAGCAGCTACATTGTCTCCCCCACTCAGTCGCCATCGACTCACCCGATCACCCGACCAACCCCGACCCCATCCCCCTCTGACCCCACTTGATCACTAGCCCCGCTAGTCTGCCAGTCCGCCACCAACCACCCGACCACACACCTTGGAGTGAGTGAGCAGGTTCCAACACCTCACATGGACAACCTTCATGGGTGTGCTTAATTAGGATTTAAATGCCAAAACTTCATGTTGAAATTTGTGTTGATGTTTTCTGCTGATGGTGTGAAAGATTGGAAATTTGTGGATTGGCATTGAGTTGCTGCTATGGTTACTCTTTTGTTCGTGTAAATGTTGGAGATGGAGTTTGTGTTTCTATTTGCTCTTTTGTTAGAATTTTGTGACGTATGATTGAGCTCATTCAATTTGCTCATTGTTGATTTTGTAAATCTAGCTAGTTACTGTGGCTACGTTTGGAAGACTAAAAGTCTGGTCAATTTTTTTTGAAAAAATTGATTTTCCAAAAAAACTCAAAAGCTTAAAAAATGAGTTTTTCTAGTTTTTTCAAGGTGATACAATTTTGTCCTTGTTGGAGATGAATATTTACAGTACTTTTATAATAAAAGAAAGATTTCAGGAGGGTAAAACTGACCTTTTCCATGAAAAGTCAAAAAAGCTGGGTGAGAGACAAGTTTTTGGCTATTATCTTCGTTTTAGGGGACAAAAAACTGGTTTTTCACTATATGTCAAATCACTGGGGGACAAGCTAAAAACTACCATGGTTTTTGTTACATCCAAACGGAGCCTATGTAGAAGGAGAAAAATACAACGAGTGATTACTATTTCTCAAGTTTCATATTCTTTTGTTTTTCTTAGGAAAAATCTTAAAAATTGGTCTAAGTACTTATGCTCCTCCAAAACCCTAACCCTAGACCCCAAACCCTGACTCCGGCGATCTCTCCGGCGACATCCCGCAATGCCGGGCGTCCCCTCCGACGTCATCACCCCATTCCACTTCTCCCACCAGGACCCAACCCCTTCCCCCCTCCGGCACGCCCCGAAACCCCCGATCGCGCGCGTTTTCGTCTCCTGGGCCCGCGGCAACCTCCTCCGCGTCGCCTGTCTCCGCCCTGCGTCGAAGGACGACGAGGACGGCGGCGGGAAGGTCGTGGAGGTGCGGATGGGTGGGGGAGATGGGGAGATCGGGGAGGCCGGGATGAGGAGGGTCGTGTACGGGTCGGTTCCGGCTTTTGCCGTGCTGCAGAGTCGGAGGAATGCGGAGGTGGTCGGGGAAAGGATGGAGGCTTCGCTTCTCGTGGCGGATAGGTAGTTGTCTGTGGTTTTGGTGGTTGTTAGGATGTTTGTTGATGTATGTTTGGTAAGTTTGTTTGGAGAATTACATTAAAAGTCGGCCGACTATTTTGACGGTTCGTAGTTAAAGTAGACTTAGATGACTGGCTGGATTAATCAGACTAGTTGTTTGTGATTTTGTTAGTTGTTTGTAGCTTTTGTACATGTTTGATTGTTGATGTATCTTGGCTAAGTTGGAATTAAGGGAAATGGATTGAAAATCGTCTGACTAGTTCAACTAGTCAGCAGTGTGGTCCAGTTCGACTAGACAGCCCGATTAGTGCAAGCAGTTCTTTACTGATTTCGATCCTTGAACTCTTGCTTCAATGATTTGAAACTGATTAATAGTTTCAATTTTCGGGGACAGAAACCAAGCATATCCTTAAATCATTTCTATACATTAAATTATGAATATACATTCCTCAGCATATTTACATTGTTTTGGGTATTGATATCATAGTTGAAACGTGAAACACACTCTAAATGACCATTTGGATAACATGAATATTTTTTGTAGAATGGGATTTTGGGAAACCAGTTTCAAAGTAAATTGTAGTTTGTTTTTTGTTCTAGTTGGATACTGGAGTGCGTGCTTTTGCAGTTGAAAACTTGAAACTGGAAATGATAGATTCCACAGTGACCTAGAGTATAGATTCCTTTAGCATGACTGCACAGTTGAAAATATTGTCAATGAAGATGAACATCAAATGTCCAAAGCCACCATTTAGACCATAAATTTATGATTCTATGGAATAAACAATTTGGAAAACTAATTCTCAAATGCAACCGCAGTTCACTTTCGGTTCCATCTGGATGTTAAGCAGTGTGCTTTTGTGTTTCATATTTGTAACTTTTAGCTGTTGGTGTTTTCTTGAACACTTTAAAAAGCAAGGAAGCTGTTAAATGAGGATCTGTCTCACTGGCAAAGTATATGACCTATATAAAGTTCATATAGTGAATGAGTCATCGTAAAATTCATATATGCGATATGCATGTACACTTGTGAAGTGCACCATGTCGTAATTTACCACAATATTCTTTTGCATTTATCTAGATTTTTTATGTAAATGGTTCCTCATTATGTCCACCTAAAATGAGAGATTTTGTACTATCTGTTTTGTGTTTCCCCGCTTCACCATTTCAATTCAAATTTACCTATAACATGCTTATGGGGCTTCACTTATGGTGGTCTGTGCAAAAACCAAAGGGAACATGGAAGACGAACTTGGTATTTTTTATTTGATGTTCTTTCCTTAGTAAGAGCTCCAAATTCCATTAATTTTGTTCTGTGCGTGTGCTGGTAAGATTAATACTGTAATAGATACAGTTCTAGTACTTTTTTTCTTGTATATAGCTTTGCACGTAGCAATCTAGGAGGTCTAGCCATTATTTTACCCTTGTTTATTGAGTGACTCATATTGTATGATTGAAATTCTCTTTGATCTTGCTGCTCATGTTTACGTGTGTATCTTCACTACATATTATAATCTAAAATTTATGGAATTGAAGTACTGCTTTTGTTTATGGTGACTGCAGATGGCAATACATTCTGGATTACAGCATGCAAATAAAAGCACTTCTTGGGGGTTTAAACCATTCCCGGAAACCAGTTATTGAGGATCCTAGATCTGTTTTAGAGGTAAATAAATATCTTGCATCATTGCGTAAACATTTAACTGTGGTGCTAGGTTTTTTTTAGCATTTTTATCAGCCAATGAATTTTTCATTTTTCTCCAAGTTAATGTAGCATACTCTACATGCAGCCACTTGAAGATGTGACGAACCTCAAGGCTGCCTGGGAGCTCATGGAGATATTTTATGCTGATAAGCAATCATGGGCATGGCTTCCAGAGAGACTTCTAGATTGGTTAGCAGTAAGGACCTTTTTTACATTTGTTGCACCCTGCCACTGAAAAATTATGCCACTATGCTCTTAATTCTAGGTTCTCTGCAGGAGTATGATAGTCTGATAACCAGAAACGAGCCTACAACTTATTCAAAGCTCATTCACTTGCAAAAGAAACTAGCAAACATTCAGGTTGATCTCTTTCCCTAAAGTTTGGAAGTGTCCTTAAATTATTTAGTGTTTCTTTAAGAAAATTATATCGATTCCTACATGTCAGATCACAATTAATTTTTATTGGATAGAGTTTTAAACAATATTTTATCCTTTAGAGTTTAGACCCCCTTTATAGTTAACTACTTGCCTCTGCCAACTCGCCCTTCTGGTCATTTTAGTTTGGCCATGCATCTTTCATATGCTTTTTGTTGAAGTGGTAATACCGATGTTGCGCCTGCTGATCAGAAAAAAAGATGTTGGGTGTCTGGGTTGTTTTCTCGGTAGAGTTTTTGTTGTTATTTTTGTTTTGTTTTGTTTTTACCATTGGTTGCCATACTTCATATATTTTAATGTTGTGTTATGCTGTTTCCTCTCTATGAATTATTAGAGTAAGAGGGCTTATCCCACCAATTCTTGAAAATGTTAGTATTACTTGTTTTTACAGATTGTCGAGGATGATCCTGAATATTGGGATGGAGTATCATCAGCTTTAGCTGTGGGCTGGCTTGACATTGTGGTAAGACACTCTTTGCTTTCATAAGTCAATGGGATGTTTTTGACATCAATAAGTTGTGCTTAAAAGTTTTCATATTGCAGGTGAAACTATTGAGATTGCATGGATCTTATCAGCCAGACCAACTAGACAGCCGTGAGGTTTGTAGGATCTATCTTTATCAACATATAGTTTAGAAGTGTTGAACATTTTTAATTTCGAGCCCCTTTAAGTTGGACAAACTCCAATCCTGTGAATGCTATTAATCATTCAGTCCATGTTTGTGATTTTTACTAAGTGTTCTCCACTTTGGAGATGAGTGTTCTTTGATCTGGATTTATTTTGGAGATGAGTGTTTTAAGCCTTCACTCCTGATCTTCTTGGAAATGAATTAGTTGGGTGTTGATATTACCCTATGAACTTGACAAACACAACAAAGTGTCGGAAACATAAATTTCTTCACTTTAAATCACTAGAGAAAGAACAAATTAGATGTTCGAAATGGTTGAACTTTATTTTAGGTTAGAAGTAGTCTTATTAAGTAGGGTAACGAGGATCGACTCAATTATGGATTTTGGTAGGATGACTATACGTGTTGATTTGTGGTTTTTAAAATGTTTATTCCTTGTCATCTGGGAGACAAGAAAAATAAGAAGTTGCTAACCACATAATAAGAGGAAGCAAGTAAGTGGGGGTAATAACATCCACAAAAGGTACATTTATTTTTTTATGTCAAATTGGCAGTTAGCTTGTACGGTTAATAGAAAATGCAGTTGTTTGAGAAAGATGGATTTTTTGTTAAAACAATTAAAACAAGTAATAAAGCCACTGGAATTTCTAGGTAATGTTGATTCTTCATGGTTTTGGAATAAGGTTCGTAAGACATAGTCCCAACCCCAAGCGCAATTGGTGAGCAGCACTCCCAAGGGCAAAACCCGCCTCAAAAATCAAGTCGGCGTTAAGAAGAAATCCTTCGTCCAGAACAACAAGGGAATCATATCCTCCTCCAATAGCTCGTCCTTCCATGGCGGAGGCCCTCCACCTCAACGCTCTGAGCGACCGCATACTGCGTATGTTGCTGCACTTTAAAACACTGGTTGTAGCCAAAAATAGATGCCCAAAACCATCTTTTTCCAAATCTCCCCAAGTATGATTCTCTTGCTGTCAAATCATTGCTTATTACAAGCCACCCAAATATTCCACCAAAGGCTAAAGGGTTAAAATTTTCTGCTTCCGAAAGGGGGCCTTTAGGAAGAAGGCCTGATATCCAATTCACCCAAAATTCTCTAAAATCTGCTCCTACGACCATCATACCCTTGCCTAGCTTAGAAGCAAGCTTCTCCAACATAGCTATGGTAATCTCACATTCTCTGAAAATAAGTAATTATGCTCTCCCTCCACCAAACAGTGGACACCTACTAGCCAAGGGTTGGCCTGTAGATTTCAAGGCGACCTCAGTCAAAGTCGCCATGAAAAATAAGCCAACCTAGGAAGCAAATTTTTGGCGGAGTGTTTTTGATCCAAATCTGCAATTAAATGTCTAAGGTCGGGCCTGGGTCAAGAAGAATATGGTATATGGATTTGACTAAGAAAGATAGGTTAGATTGGAAATTCCAAATAAAGAAATCAGAGTCAACATTAGAAATAGACCACGAATTTAACAAAAATGGAAGAGAGCAAAATTGAGAGCATTTGTGGTCCGTGAGGGGCCGAGAAAGGACAGATTCCAAACCGGTGACGAATCCTGCCATGTCAAGAGATTTGCAACCCACACCTCCTTGCCCACCGCTAACCTGTTGAGTAGGGGAAATGAGACCATGAGAGACGATTGACCCACCCATCTATCAGACCAAAATCTAATATCAACCCATCTACCACTCCACGCCTCATTCCCAATTGTACCACATCCTCCACCTCAAGAATTCCACTCCACAAACCCTTTATAGTTTTGATATGTTCAGGGAATCATTCAGAAAAGCTACGGTAGTGTTTGTCACGGATTACACGTTTCCACAAAGGTAGATCTAGGTCAGGCGTAGTTTAAATATGTTAAGCTTTTACATTCAAAGACCTGAAGTGATGCGTATTCCCACACATCATCATCAACATTATATACATATCTATGTTATGTGTACTTACATTTTCATGTATATGTATGCGTGTATGTGCATGCGTATATGTATGTTTGTAAGTGGAATGTTAAGAGCTTGGTTGCTTGATAGGACATTCAAGAAGTGTACCAATGCAACCGATAAAGAAAAAAAAGTGAACCAGTGCCTCTTCACTTTATGCGGTTTCTCATAATCAAACAAAGAAACCTCTGCAATGTTACCTTTTACTGGACCTCATAGTGAGAGGCGGCTGGCCGATATGGGCATTTTGTAATTTAGAATAACCGAAACTCATTTGTTATCCATATCTATTTGCTGATGAAGCCATTACTTCAACTCTTCTGTTGCATGAATAGCGTAGATAACACTGTTATATGTGTTTGTATCTTTATACATTTTAATGATTATGCTTGTAACAGACAGAAAATGGCTTAGTAGAGGCTGTTGGTGTTCTTATCTCATCAATGCCCCGTATGAGATCAGACTTACCGGACAGAAAGCTTGGGAAGTGCTACAAAACAAAACCAGATTTCATAAAGGTGCTAGTGCATAGCATTCCTTCGATTGTTAATGCCTCTATTTGCCTATTTCCATGCTCATTATTTTCAAAACAGGCATGGGAGAAATGGCGAGGTCACATAGCTAAGTTGGACTGTAGTGCCTTCTGGGTTCAGTGCAGTCATCGCAGAACAAGGGATGGCTTAAAAAATATGTTGCAGATTATGCAAGGAAACGTGAACATTTTAACCGCTTCTACATTTAACTGGATGGAGCTTTATATATCTCACTTTCTTTATCTGAGGCCATTAACAACGGTCAGATTTTGCTGAATTTGAGCAAATGTTATATTTCCTTAGTCACATACGAAGCATTCCATTTGAGATATTTTCTATATCTTGCCACACTTTTCTTTCATGCAATTCAATGAGTCGATAAGCTTCATTCTTTTAACACACTTGTTTTATTAAATAATTTCTGTCATTGTTCTTGTTTCTTCTGATACCCTTGTTTGATAAGAAAATTATTAGCCTTAGGGGGACCCAAAGAAATGCTCACATTAATTAGCATGGAATCCTTTAACACGTGGACCAGAAAAACTACATATTAACAGATTAATACTTAAATTACTTATTCAATAACAAATATTAGTGTTTCACTTTCCAAATGTGAATTACTGTTTCTTAGATAGTAGATACTATGTTTTTCTAGTTTAATGTGTTACCTTCTAAAAGGGAATCTGGATTGCATCCAGTTGAGTCTAAAATCTAAGTTGGATAATAAGGATGGGGTTAACTTGCCTAGTTTCGAGTTTCCAACGAGTTTCAACAAAAGTAGGGTGAAGTGAGACAAGATGTCCAACTGTGGTGAATGTAGCCTATAGCTTTTGATCAAATCTGTTAACCTTTTGCTGCTTTGCATGCAATTTATGATTCAAGGAAAGAAAATAGATACTGTTGAAGTTAGAAAGTAGTCTTCTGACTCTTCTGTAAGTGGGTAAAGACCCTGAATTTGGTATGGTACTCTACGTACATGCCTAGTGATTTCTCAAGCAAAGATATGCTTATAAAAGGTAGCGATGATTGCCCTTTGACCCTAGTGTCATTGTGTCTTTGCGTTTATACCCCTTCTGTTCACCTCAAGAGTCTAAACCCATAGTTACTTCCTCAAAAGGTGCTCTTTACCTCTGTTAGTAATTTCAAAGTGTATTGTCTTAAATCTTGCTGATTTTTTTTGTTATAAAAATATTTCGTGGAATTGATGTTTCAGGGCTTAGATGGGTTGTACAATCTAGCACAAAAATGCACGGAGTTGAAGTCAAAGTCTGACACAAGCATACTGACCAGGCTTCTTCTCAGCATTCTTGGAGAAAATACCGAGGTCCAATTTTACTTAATTATTACTGAGAAATTATAGCTTGAGCACATGTCCAATATTGACCTAATTTACTGAGAGTTGTTATCTTCTACTTTGTTTGTGTAGGTTGTCTTAGCGGAATGCTCAAAAACATTCGGTCCATGGTGAGCTACTGATCCTATACTTTTCTAGCTTGTATTGCAAGCTCAATAATGCTTACAGTACTTACATCTTGAGTGTGGGCCTTATAACAATAAAAAGAAAATACGCGTGGGCACTATCTTCTTGTTTACCACCATCTAATTTTGTCTGTGCAGGATGGTTGTACATGCTATTGAATTACTAGCAACTGAAAGTAATCAAGCTGAAGTTCTATTACATGAAGAGAGGTATAACTTGGGCGGTATCAGTATAGAGGAGCTTCATCGTCTAATTTATGCTCAAGTTCTATCCTCTCATGCTTTGACCTGGCAAGTGAGTGTTTTTAGGTATCTGAAGTTACTACTGATAGTCTGGCAGATATTCTATTTTCTTATTTTCTTTTTATAACAGGTGTCCTCCCTCGCCTTTTCAGATTGCTCCTACTTATTTAGCATCGTGCCCAAATCAGGGTCTCGGATTACTAGAGATTTTATTGTACAAGCAGCCTGTCGAACATTATAAGTTGTTACTCAAGGTGACTGAAATAGATTAGTTTTGGTAGAAAAGTTTTGTTATCTCTCTTATGCATATTATTGTGTGAGGCAACTGTAAAATGTATTTTATTACTTTTGTATCCATAATGACAAGGTGTTTTGTATGTCACTTGTTTGAAAATATCATTCTCATTTACTTGAAGATTGTTAACTATCCAATCATTCATTCTTTCTTGCATGTCATATTGCAAAAGCCCATAGATAGGAGTATTCATACTGTTGCTCCTTAGATTTTCTGATTGGTAATAGTAGCTTTATCAGTCTCCTATATTCTTTAAGAAATCACCAAATGAAATTCACATTTTTAGATATATGAGATCCCATGCCACTTCTTAAATCCTCTGGGGATGGCTAGACAATATCATGTCTGTATCCTCATCTTCCCTGTCAGGGACTCAGGAGTCAGGAGGGTTACTGATAACATCTGTATTAACAATTTTCTTGTGCCTTTTGGGGATATGATTCTGTGTAAAACCCCAAAGATGTAAACTTAGGAGGTTTTATTTTCAATATCCATGCATTCTTTGCTTGTCTGAGAACATTTCATGTTTTAATGTACTATAAATGCATATATATTATATGTTGATGTTTTTCATTTTCATTGAAGTATTTTGTTTTTTGGACAGAACCTGGAAATTTGTCGTTTGTATGAGCTTGAGAATATCAGTTTGAGTATTATGAAGGTACCTCTCTTGTGTTTCCATCTAGCTTAATATGAATATTTTTTATCCACTTCCTCCGCAGCTGAATGAGAATTGGGTTTTCGGATGATAAATGACATTCACTCCATCACATTTCAAAAATGCTGCGTAGGTTTTCAGTTTGTTTTTTGTTGGCCAGATTGCTGGGATACACCACTGGAAGCATGGGAGGAAAGGAGCTGGGATTTACTGGCTTCAACAAGCTCGTGATGAAGTTTTGCTCAGCAGGATTTCACAAAAATTATTTGATTCTATAGGAAACTCAATATCGGATACGGGATTCAAGGTACTTGATTTTTTTCTTCTAGTCCAAGCACTTTCTTATTTTTGATCTTTTCAGAGAGAGACAAAATGGAAATAAGGTTGTGTTTCCCATATTTTGTTCGTTGGCTTCTCAGTTGTTTTATTGGTATTTATGTTATTTTAATAATTAAGTATATGACAGCAATGGGAAGGATTGATTGAACTTCTAGGATCTGATGTCGGAAAAGCAGGAGGCCTCGAATTCCTTCACAAGTACTGTTTCTCTAATCCCCTCAAGTTTCCTAAAATTTAGTTGCAGTTGACTCGCTTAAGAAGAAAACTGGAATGTGTGCATCTATTACTTTCCTTATAAGCTAAACTTACAGGTACCGTGATTTCAAAAGGTCTCTGCAGCAGGTGGAAGGTAGTGTATCTGTCGATGCTGCTCAGAAAGCTGTGAAATATCTTATACAGGTTGAGAAATATATTCTGCAATTGATCACTATGCTTTTTACCTGATTGAAAAATTATTCATGATTATTTATTTTTGAAAAATTATTATTAATATCTGAAATGAAACCATCAAGTGGCTTACAAAATGAATGAGATTTTCTCACATTTTATTTGCGGATAAAGGTAGTCTAGTCTCTCTTTACTTTTTTACCTGATAAGACATTGCACTATGCTGGTTTGAAAATTTTCGCAACAAAGCTATGAGAAGTTATGCTTTCTCATTCTAGAAGTCTTAAGCTAGTGATTCCTAGATACTATGTTATAGTATGGTGCTTCCCAACCCTACACTTTGCAAAACTCAAATAAGAGGGTAGGACTTATTAGGTGTTTTACATCATTCTCCATCTATTTTGTCATTCATACTTGCAGTAAAACAATGATAGATCATAAGATGCTATATTCTATTAAGAGATGATGGTTTGTGATATTTCTTTCATTTCCTGATATTTTCTTGACTTGTCTGGATCCAGCAACATATGTGTGAAAGTAAACTTCTGATTAACATTCCCCCCACAGGATTATTTAATTTTAGCGTTCTAGCTGATGGTGTTTGCTTTGTATGTGACAGCTTGTGAAAAGTCCGGCCACACCACAACGTTTTTGGCTCACACTTTTACATGATTCGGTGGGTCATTATTCTAAATGACTGTTATAAATGATCAATGATATCTATTGACATGTTAATCTACCCGTGTTACCAGGTTAAATTGCTGAACTGGCCAGGCCGTCCGCTGATTAACGTCTCCCAAACCAATCTGTTGCTGAGCAAACTACAGGAGCTCTCTATGGCTAGTTTGCGGCCTGATTATGTTGAAACCGTCTTACCTGCTCATGCATTAAGCTCTGTCAGATTGGCACTCGCCACAAATCTTGGAAGAGCGATTCTCGAAGAATAATACGTTCAATGGGTATATACTGGTATATATTTTTTCCATGCTATATCTTACAGTAGCTGCTGTATTAAGTTGAATTTAGTCAGTTGTTGTACTGCCAGAAAAAAAGTGTTTCGGCGGCTTGCTCATATCAGTTACTGCTCTCATTTTGGATAAGTTTTGCCGCGATGTCTTGCAGTTGTGCTACTCGTGCACATTTTCTACCTGACAAAACCATCTTGCACGAATTTGCTGCTAATAGCGAAAGGTATATAAGATCGTTGATGCAAAGCTGATATGTCAAAAATATCCCCGATCGAAAGAGATCAAAGCAGGGATGATCGGGTGAGACAGAGAGCAGATCTGGTGCGAAGATGTCTGTTATCTAACTTCCTTTAAGGCATATCTCCTAATAGTTTGCATCTTAATCTTATGTATGATAGCTTTTTTCTGTGCATGGTGTTTTGATTTTAGAGGTAGATAGCACACTAGCTAATTATATATAATTGTAGCATTTAACCAGGAGTGAAGCATGGCAACTTAAATTTTAATTATGGTCTCGTTTTACCTGTGCTTAAATGTAGTTTTGTTGTCTGCCTATTGGTGTTTTGTGCTTGATAATTGCATTTTCATTTACTCTGCTAATTCTTCTCTTGGACCACATCTAGTAAAGAAATCTGAAAATTTATCCATAGGGAGCTCCGGCACAATAAAAGTGATTTATTATGTGTGCCCGTACTTGTGCTAAAACCAAGTCCGAATTCCATAATCAATTAAGAGACCATCTTATCTCGTTTCAGTTGTATTTTAAATCCTTATGTTTGAAAGTTGCATCTACAAATCATGCATCATTTGTCATGTAGTTGCTCGTTCGTAGATATCACAGTAACTCATCATGCAAGTGTATTAGCACAAAAATGTGTCTTTAGTGCGAGTAAATGGCTTCTGTTTTTTGTTCTATAAAAGTAATATAAGCCGTAATTTTTTTTATCTAATAAAAAATAAAATCAAATTTCGAATTTTAGGAATTTTTTTCTCGAAAAGAACTCGGATTGCGGGTGTGACCTGCGATCCGTCCCGAATTTTTTTTGACGGATCGCGGTTCAGAACCGCGATCCGTCTATTTTTTTTTTAAAAAAAAAATTCTCACCGATCGCGGTTTACACCAGCGATCCGTGGGAATTAAAAAAAAGAAAAGAAAATTTCCACGAATCGCGGGTCTGAACCAATGTTTTAAAAACCGAACCGAAGAGTGAACCGAAAACATATTGGTTTGGTTCAAAGTGGTCGAACTGATGGTTCAACTTGGTCCAACTGATGACGACGTCAGCATGACATCAACATTTTGCGAACCGAGGGTTGAACCGAACCGACTCCGTAGCGACGGTCCGACCGATTGAAATGATTTTTCCTATTATTTTTTAACATAATAAGTAATAACCAAGTACCTACACCGTGAACAATTCAACAAAAATTATCCATTTGTAAAATAACTTAATTAAAATCAGTAAAAAAAATGAACAAACATGTAACTAAGTAATATTAGTCTTTCTTCTAACAAATGAACAAACATTTACTTCAACATCTAAAGCAGTAGGGGTGGTAGACTGTCCTAGAGATCCGCTGGTCTGCCGGCCTTGGTGGAGATTGCGAGCGGTGGTGGTGCGATGATGGGTGGACCGGTGGAGATCGCGAGGGTGGAGGTGTGGTGAGGGGCTGGGGAAGGAGTACTAAAAAGTAAAAATCTTAGAATTTGGGTCAAAATTTAACAAAAAAATAAAACAATAAAAACCAAATTTTGTTTAAATTGAAAAAATCGGAACCGATCGGTTTGTTCGGTTTTCTTCAGTTCGCTCCGGTTCACGAGATAAACCGGTTTTTCGACCGAACCAACCGGTTTGCTACCGGTTTACGGTCCAACCCGTCCGACCGCCGGCTCGGTCCGGTTTTTAAAACAGAGGTCTGAACCGCGATCCATGAATTTTTTTATTTTTAAATAATTTTTTTCTGTTTTTCTGTTTTAGTTTTATTTTTGTTTCTGTTTTTCTTTTTTATTTTAATTATTTGTAATCTTTTTTTAAATCTTTTTTTCAAAATATGTTTTCTAATTGATATTATTTTCTAAATTTTTTAAAATTGTTTTTAATTTTTTCTATAATCGACCTCCAAATCACGTCGATAACCCGGCGTATTGAAATGTTAGGGTATTTTATACAATAAAAAAACAAAATTTCATAACCATATTAATAAATTATTTACAACTAAATATTAAACAAACACTAAAACTAATTAAAATAAAAAATTGGAAACGTCGTCAAAAATTAAAATTAAAATTTGTAACAATTAATTTTTTTTTAAAAAATAATAACAATTGCAAAACATATTTTGAAAACAAATATTATAAAAAACATAGTTAAAACGATTTAAAAAAAATCAAAACATAAAACACTACGACTAAAATCCGTGATTTTTTTATTTTCTTTTATTGTTTTTGATTTTATGTTTTTGATATTTTAAAATATATTTTTAATCAGTTTTTTAATTCTTATTATTTTTTAAAATATTTTAAAAAATATTTTCTAGAATCTACCTCGAAATCCGTAAGCTGCACACTATTAACAAATTCTTTTTAAGGTCGATACAGTTAAAAAATTAAAAACAAAATGATTTTTTTTTAAAAAATTATAAAAAATCGAAAACATATTTTGAACTATATATATATATATAAAAGATAGTTAAAATGATTTTGAAAAAAACAAAACAATAAATCAAAATAATAAAATAAAATAAAATAAAGTTACAGATTTTAGTTGTAGTGTTTTATGTTTTGATTTTTTTTTAAATCGTTTTAACTATGTTTTTTATTATATTTATTTTCAAAATATGTTTTGTAATTGTTATTATTTTTTTAAAAATTTTAATTGTGTTTTTAATTTTTTGCTGTATCGACCTTCAAAAATATCTGTAATGTGTGTACACCCTACTAATGTTTGACAATGTTTCCAATTTTGTGTTTTAATTAGTTTTAGTGTTTGTTTAATATTCAGTTAGAAATAATTTATTAATCTGGTTAAGAAATTTTGTTTTTTTATTGTATAAAATACCCTAACATTTCAATACGCCGGGTTATCGACGTGATTTGGAGGTCGATTATTGAAAAAATTAAAAACAATTTAAAAAAAATTAGGAAAATAATATCAGTTAGAAAACATATTTTGAAAAAACAAGATTTAAAAAAAGATTACAAATAATTAAAATAAAAAAGAAAAACCGAAACAAAAATAAAACTAAAACCGAAAAACAGAAAAAAAAATAAAAATAAATTATTTAAAAATAATTTTTTTCCGACAAATCGCTGTTCAGACCCGCGATCCGTGGAAATTTTCTTCAATTTTTTTTAAATTCCGACGGATCGCGGGTGTAAACCGCGATCCGTGGGAAAAAAAAAATTAAAAGAAAATTGACGGATCGCGGTTCAGGCCCGCGATCCGTCAAAAATTTTTTTTTTTTCGGGACGGATCGCTGGTGTGACCGTCGATCCGTGGAGGCACGGATCGCGGGTCACGAGTACTTTTCGAATTTTTTTTGTTCCTAAAATTCGAAATTTTATTTTATTTTTTATTAGATAAAAAAATTACGGAATATAAGTGACTACACAGGACTTCAGTATAGCAGTTTTGTGGGCGTAAAAGTCCGATAGGTTCTCATTTTCCACTAGGGCTTAAGCGTAGCTGTTGTGGGATGCGAGCCCAATATATTTTATTTTAGGCGAAGGCCGTGTATGGCTGAAGGCGGACAAATAGGTTACTTTGTGTGGTGGAATCTAATAGCCTAATACGAAATTTTGGATTCGCTTTGTGAATATTTAAGATGATGAAATAGATCCAACCTAAATGCTAAAGCATCCAGGATGGAAAAATGAAGTAAATTCCCATGAAGAAGAAAAAATTAGAGTTCTGTAAACCAATCAAGTAATCAACACTCTAACTTAGAGTCTCTAAGCATCAAGCACCGCAGAAGTTTCAAGTCCATCAAGTCAAAAGCACTCTATAGTCTTACCGAAAAACATAAGATTCACCACCACATATATTACATATACCTGTCAAAGAAATAAATATTGCGTAGACATGATCTGTTCAAAATATATATTATTACAAAAAAATGAAATAAATAAAAAATGCACAATAAGTATTTGAACGACCAAAAGAAATATTCACAAACTCTACTGTAGAGTTCCCACTACCACAAACTATGTTACCAGACGTTAAAGAACTGCTCTGCTATCATATTTGGAACTCCTTGCTTTCAGATCTCACCACTAGTTGTCAACTACCATAGGTGACATTCATCGCACATAGAAATGGTGGTACCGCACTACGTGTTAAAAGAATACATACATATTAGATCTTCTTGGGAAGACAATAAGTTTTCTTCAAGAACTTGGAAGCAGTTTCTTCGTTTCGATGGCATAAAATTCTAAGGATGGTATTTGCTTCAGTTGGATTCCAGTGTCCTGTAGTGGGAGGCATTGGGAGTTTTGACTTGGCTGCAGCACCAAAAGCCTCTATAATTATGCGCTTGTATCGATCAATGAGGCTGTCGGTGTCGGTTCGGAACAAAGGTAAGATACCTCTCACTTGGATCGCAGCCTTCTCCACCAATTCTTCTGGCAAGCCATCACCATCTGCCAAATAGAGCTCTTTCAGTGACTTAAAATCCTCCTCCAATACCTGTGAATCTTGGCTAGAGAATGCACGGGAAGAACCGCCTGCGAGGAGCACTAGCAAGAAGGCATCGAAAGAAGCTTTCATAACTGTAGTTATTAGACGATTGCGAACTCTAGGATGCACCGTTTGTGATACTATTTCCAAATTTGGGTCAAGCTCTTTTAGCAGGGGATCAATCCTTGAAGTGGCTGTCCCGCCAACATATAAGTTATCATAAAATACATGGCTTAAATCATGGAATATTAGCTTGTATGCAGCTGCCTCGCAGAGTTGTTGGATGCCTTCTTGACAAGCAGCCAGAGATAGCTCAAAGCTCATGTTAAGACCAACCGTGACATCTGAATGTGCAGATTCTACATTCCTTAAGGAAGTAACCATTCTTTTTTCCAGATTTTCCAATTCTGTTTGAATGTGATGCAGAGTATTCATGCGAACACACAGCTGCTGTAAGCTGAAAGAACCACCTCCATTCATTGTTCCGACCTGTGATTTCATTTTCTGGAAGCTTGGAGATTTCTCCTTTTTCTTCCATACACCAGAGAATTTTGATTCAGTTGCACATCTTGTTAATCCTGGCAGTGCAGGAACAAATGTGTTTCTTGTTCCTGATAGACAACACAGTTAGAATGAAGAAGTTCTGAAGTTACAGACCCCAGAAAGAATTTACAGAGATTTAAACCATACCACAACCAGTCTTTGCTTTTGCTATGTACTGCTGTAAGCTCCTATCAAGTCCGGTTACCAAGTCTGGAAGCAATGCTGGATGTGTTGGTATAGGTAGTGCAAAGAAAGCATCTAGGGTTTCATCCATTATCCTTAAAACTTCAACTACAGAAGTAGCAATATTCTCCTTATTCTCCTTGGGAATCCATGCCTAAAACAGACAGAAAGAGAATTTAGGGTTTTATTTCAATCGCTATTAATTTACAAATTTGTGTCGTTCACTGCATCAAATGATAGTTCACGTTGTGGAAAAACTAGAGATTTCTCACATTATTTTAGTTCCCAAAGACAAAATTCATACCAAGTGAGTAAACCTGGGTGCCGTGCCGTGCCGGCACGTGGCCTTGGCACGTCAGCATTTAGGCTAACAAGCCGTGCCGTGCTGGGCCGGGCCCGTTACCCAGGTTTACAAGTGAGAAGAAAATATTAGCATGCTGGTCGAATTAACAGGCAAAACTACAAATGAAATTGAAGGGCCTACGCTTCATTTAACTCAACAAGCCAAGATATATGATGTTCCCTCCGAAGCCTAAGAGCTTACAACCAGGGACATGGAAATCCAAAAAACACAGTGATTTCCCGTCCACGATTGCCTGAAGTGGGAACAACATGAGGGATATAAACATAAGAGTATGTCCAACCAGGGATCCAAACCAAACCGATGTGCATCTAGAAGTGTTCAAAATGTTCAAGTATGAAACCTAGAGTGGTCAACAATATCAATGCCTAAAAAGGAAAATGACATCTAGAAAAACATAAGAATCCCAAATTAATCATCTCAAAATGGAGTTTGAAGGAGGTTGTTTTCCACATAGAAAAGTATTAACACTTCACTGTTACCAGTGCTTATCTATACTTTTCAGGAGGGATATTTTCATTTTAGTTTTTTTTTTTTGAAGTTACAAAGGGGAATCACAAACCTCTTGCTGCAACTTTCTGTCAATCCATTCCTTCACTTTGTCCACTTTTGTCTGTATCCATTTCCTTGCAAGATTAGCCACAGCATACTCAGCCTCGTAAGGGGGCATCTCACGAATTATAGCCTTACCACCGTCCTCGCTGTCAACTGACTCTTCAACAGCAACCTGTACAAGGTCTTTTTCCAACTTGTCTGCATCTTTCAGTACCCGGACAGAGTCAGGTGTGAGCTCTGTTATTCCTGAAATGAACTGCTTCAGTTCATTCCTGTAGCAGGCATGAAGTGTGGCAACAGCAACACCAGCAGCTAGAGGATGCCATTTTTTTAGTATCGGGCTGAACGTATCTTTCTCCTTGTTCGCAAGATCAGCAATATCCTTTGCAAGAATAGAAAGAACAGGGGGACTTTTTTGATTTCTAGACCGTCTGCTTGAATCTGCTTGTTCCATTTTCTGCAGTGATACGAGATGGAAGATTGGAAAGTGTTTACTTTGAGCAAATATATAGATGTCTGAGAGTTGTGCTCTTATGCAGTCGTATGCTAGTGTATGTTGCAGAAAGATCATCTCTAATAGACCACAAATAAAAATAAGTTAACACTCAGCTGCTGAAAGATGTAACAGGAAATTCTAAACCGAAATTTGTAGTGTTGCTGAAAGATGGACACTACAAAAGTAACTCCTTTGCAATGCTTTACTCATCAAATGCAGAATAAAACATATTATTTAGTTATACATTTAACTATTACTGGAAACATCTCACGGTAATTTGCACTTTAACAACTTCGTGGACGGTGTTATTAAATTTATGACAGATAATTTTCATATCTGCAAATTTTTCCTTTCTGGTTTATAGTTAGTGGCATGTTTCTCTCCACATAGCTCCACATGCTACATGCAACAGTATTTTAGCAGGAATACAGGAAAGACAAAAAAATGTGTGAACAGGTCCATCAGAATACCGAAATCCGAAGTATGAACTTTAAGACTTGCCTGAGCAAAAGCAGTGCGAAGAGACGATCGGATGTAGGTCTCAACCCTGTTGCGAGCTACATCAACTTCTTCTCTTCTCTTACGACGATACTCATGAGATATGTCCTCCACTAGAACCTTTGCAGCTGATACACCCAAAGAAACGACACATTCCATTGATTCAATATTATCCCCATTAAAGGTATCATGGTATGCAAGGAGATGCTTCTCTGCCCAACCCAATATTGAACTCAAGGTTGAACTCAATATCGTTGAGTATGCAGTATCTTTGGTTGCTTTGGCATCCTTAATAACTTCGCCCAGTTGATCATCAGCAGCAAAAAGTAAATCATGGTCCTTTTGACCAGTTACAACATACCGATGAAAAATGGTCCACACAAAACAGATGTTATGAAGCACCTGGTCTATTCCAAGAATAACCCAAGTTTTCTTTATTAATTCTAGCACTTCATCAACCTCTTCAATTATAGATCCTTCTTCACTGTTCTCGAAACAAGCTTCTAATAGCATCTGATACAAATGCAGATTCAAAGGGAGACCATCTGCCCAATGGCATGTATCAGAACCATGTCCATCAACAGATCGAGAGGCAAGTGCCATAACAGCACTGCGTAATATCTGCATTGATTCTGAATTCTTTCCTGTTTCCAATGGTTTGTCTGATGCTCCACGTTGAATCTGCCGGAACCTTTGGGCTGCACCATCTGACTTATTCAATGGGACATGAGGGTGCAAAAGTAATCCAGCTTCAAGAACTTTTAAGTGTCTTGATTGCCAGGCTTCGTACTCCTGACGATCAGGGAAGTCCGAAGCCTTGAATTGTTGCAACAGCTCCAAAGGCAAAACCATGGACTCTATGCGTCTTCCAAGCTGTGACAGAAAAAGGCAAGTCAATAGAAAACCAAGAAGGAGAAGTGACAGAGCACACACCTATTAGAAGCGTAACTTTCTCACCGATAAAAAAAGGAGTAACTTTCTCAACTTTTACCAGATACTGCATGAGTATCACAAGAGATTATTTGGTAAGGTAACTCTGATCATGCAAAACATAATAATAATTTTCTATTAAGAAGAACCACCAAACAATATTTTTCTTCCCCAAATTACGGTTTAACCAATGATTCATTGACCCGGTGTCCCCAATTCGACATCCAAAATAAATTCCATAACCTTGACTAGTATAAATATGTGTAATCTTGCCAAATTCTAAATTAAATAATTTTGATGATTTCAAAATGCTAAGCTAATAGTACGTATATGACGTCAAACTGACATCATGGTTTAAGCAATCCTCTAACTAGTTAAACTAGTGACTCGTTGACCCACGTGGATGATTTGATGTCCATTTCGGATTTCAGAACCTTGGGTGAGGTTGCGTAGGGTGGTCAATCAATAACGTCTCTGTTAGCCACACAATCAGGAACATTTGGGGTAATGTGGGCACAAACCTCATGTTGATAGCAAATGTAAGACATCATGTGTTTTCCAATACAAAAGTGGACCTGACGTCAAGAACCTAAAACCCGAACCAACTGTCAAATGGTAAAACCAGCGGGCCAATGGGTTCATCCAAATAGATAATTGGTTGAACCGTGACATTAACATGACGTCATATATGCATTACTATAGTAGTTTAAAAATTGTAACCAAATCATTTAGTTAAGAGTTCAATAGGTTAGATATTTGGACAGTACCGATCAAGGTTCTAAAACCTCGAGTAGATGTAAATTAGGTCAATGGGCCACCAGTTTAACTGGTTCAACCTTGGTGTTATTATTTTAAGAATTTTATCCAAGTTCAAAATAAAAGGCTGTTTTTTAAATATTTAAACAGGTATCTCGGCAACCTCAATGGTTTCACACAAAAAACCATGAAAATTGGGTTTTACTGTTTCACCCCTACCCACACCAACTCCCTGGCCCCTCGTCAGTTCAGCAGACATGCTCGGTCTGGTTAATTTTATTAAAGTTGACACTTTTGTAACATAGAGGAAAATCCTAATCCACCCTTGACACAAGAAAATCGTCCGATCATCTGCCACGCACTTCAACGACGCATTTCCCTTCTAATGAGTTACAAGTTAAAAGCCAAAAAAGAATAACTTATTTTATCGGTATAATGACTGACTCCACCCAAATCCAACAAACATAAAACACAAACCCAAGTTAACTATAAATAGAAATCGGTATAATGACTCTTTGACTCCACCCAAATCCAACAAACATAAAACACAAACCCAAGTTAACCCAGTTTACGCCAACATTAGCTTAATGTGATGTCATCAGCATGACATCATCATATGTCTATTACTAATTTAAGTTCCGAACTAAATCGTTTAATATAGAGTAATAGGATTACACATTTGGACAATTCCGGCCAAGGTTCTAAATCCCAAATTGGATGTTGATGTAGTCAGGAAACCGTGTGATCACTGTCATTTATAACCTTTAAAATTGAAATATCCAACGTTTAAAACAGTGTGTTTGGTAGAACCCATGGTTTAACACAGAAACCAGGATTTTTTATACCCCTATCCAAGCCGGGTTTTCTCACTAATTGTCGGATCAACTAACATGTTCAGTTTTATACCCCTGTGCATTCAGAGTACTTGTTTCCAATTGATCCTTGATTCAAAAACACAAATATCATCTTAATCCACTATAACCCAAACGGCAAAAAAGTAATCTAATAGACACACACTATAAACCCGAGGTACCTTTGTATAGATTTTTTAATATAGTTTGGGATTAAAGAATTTGTTGTTGTTGTTGATAGAAATTCAAAGACAAAAGTAATTAACTTCAAAATCCTACACTACTAGATCCAAACCCAAGTTACCAGTATATACAAATTCAAAAAAAAAATGACATCAAAATTTTACACCATCATTAGCTTTTTGCACCTTCCAAATCTTATTAGTTTCAAATTACCAAAACCATCAAACCTTTTCTTTAAAAAAATAAAAAACACACCAAATTAAATACAAAACCAAATAAAAAAACTTCAAAATTTTGACACCAGCATCATCTTGTCGTACTTACCAAATCTTATGAGTTTCAGTTTACCAAAACCATCAAACCTTTTCTTAAAACAAATTAAAAAAATCGCACTATCATAAGTTATTAGATCCATACTAATCCAAACCAAACCAAATAAACTCATAAGTTGTAATTTAACAAAACAAATAAACTCATAAGTTGTAATTTAACAAAACAAATAAACTCTACACTATTTGATCCACACTAATCCAAACCAAACCAAATAAACTCATAAGTTGTAATTTAACAAAACAAATAAACTCTACACTATTAGATCCACACTAATCCAAACTAAACCTCCCAACCACTGCAACGACTCATTTTCTCGATAGCAGATGAGTTATTTTAATTTAACCCCCACTATAACCCAAATACCTATATATAGAAATTCAAAGAAAAAGTAAGTAATTAACTTCAAATTTTAGTAGTACATTCCAAATCTCATGAATTTCAATTTACCAAAACCATCAAAGCATTTCTTTAAAAAAATCGCACATTAAATAAAAAACCAAATAAAAAAAACTTCGAAATTTTGTCTTACTTTCCAAATCTCACAAGTTTCAACGTACCAAAACCATTTCTTAAAACAAACAAAAAAGAAACAAATATCACACTATCAGATAAAATACAAAACCAAATCAAATAAACTTCAATTTTTTGTCCTACTTTCCAAATCTCATGAGTTTCAATTTACCAAAACCACCAAACCTTATCTTAAAAAAAACAAATATGATAATTTCAGCATAGATCCAAACTCACCCAAACCTCCTCCTCACCTGCCCAACCACTCATAATAACGACTCATTTTCATTTTCTAACAGATGGGTTATTTTGATTTAACCACTACTATATATAGAAATTCAAAGACAAATAAGTAATTAACTTTCAAAATCACACTAATCACATCGGATCCAAACTAATCCAAAGTAAACCAAACCTCCTACTTCTTCTCCTCCTCCTCACCTGGCCAGCAGCGACACGAAGCAGCCCCTTCCTCACCTTCCCATCAGCCTCCTCACCAATCCCCATCTGGAGCCTAACCATCTCCCCAACCGTCCTCGACCCCTTCCCCTCCCCACCACCTCCCCCCTTTGACCTCATCCCGAGCGCCTTCTTCATCCTGCTCGCCGTCGTCGACGTGACCGACTTCCGTCTCTCCTGGGACGGGGTGAAGGCGAGGGGTTTGGAGGAAGCGGAGCGGGTGGAGGCGACGAAGATCTCGTAGGCCGTGGATTGGAGGTCGGTGGGGGAGAGGGTTGGGATTGGGGGGAAGGGGGAGGGGAGGGTTAGGGTTTCGGGTGGGCGGAGATGGCGAGACATTGGACGGTCGAGATTGGATCTGGGGTTTGGGAGGAGGAGGAAGGAGGGAATGGTGGGTTTACCGTTTTGGAGAGAGGAGGTTGGAGAAGCAGTGTGCAGACAGTGGATTTTTTTTTATTCAATTTTATTTTTTATTTAAATTATTTTCTTGCACTCCATTTTCAAAACTAGGTGGCCTGTCAATTCTTACTCGAGCTTATAATTTGACTTTAAAAATGTTCGATTCTGGTTTAACTTTGAAACAAAAAATCTTGATGAAAATCAAAAAAATCTTCCACGTTGATTTGATAAACAAGTCGTTCGAACTCAATAAAATCGAGATTCGACTCAAATTTTTATTGTTTCATTTGTATAATTTTTTTTGTATTTGTTAATATATGTTAATACTTTGGGTTCGAAATTTCCACTCGTTCACATCCCTATTCTAGTCGAGAACTGTGTTTATAGTTTCCAAAATACTTTCAAAATATTTATAATCTTATTATTTCTTGTGTTTTCTTTTGATGTTTGAAAAAAAAACTTTTGTATTTGTTTAGTTAAATTATTTTCTGGCATATTTTCACATCTCATAGAATGTGACCTTGTCTTTTCGAAGTAAGAAGGGGAAGAGAAAATGACTCAATCTAATATGTAATGTGTTTGTCGGGTGACTCCAAGGTATGGTTATGCACTTATGCAAACTAAATCGCCACGTCCAATGGAAGGAAAGAAAATGGGTGAAACGTTGCGTCTTACTATCTGTGTTACTGACCCACATGTATCCAAACGAATACATATTTTTTACTACCAAATGATGTCGTTATGCAAACTAAGATTACTAGTTTGAGAATCTATGATTGTGTATATGTCAAGATATTTGTCTTGGTTCACTTGAAGTTTACAATTGTCTTTTATTTATCTCAACTCTCAAGTAGTAAAGAGTAAATCCTAGGAAATTCTATGTAATTGAAAATAAAACTAACTATTTGTATATTAGCACTCCCTGGTCGTTGATGTTAATACTAATGTTTCTTAGAACACTGTCTTTGACATATTTTAACTCCTAAAAGAAGCTATGTGGACACATTTGAATTTTATTTTAACTTGTACAATCCGGGTGCCAACTTTCTTATATATTTGAAAAAGTCTATCCGAGAGCCAAATTAAAGAAGGGGCATTTGCTTGGTGCACCTGAAAATGGGCATAATTGACTTTATACACATGTGTTTCAGCCTTTCAGGTATTTGCTTGGGTGCACATATATTTGCAGTTTAATTGCTTGTATGCACTTGGTCTGTTTATAAATACTATTTCGTTGATTTTTATATTAGAAAATTTACCAAACACACCCTCTAAAATTAAATTGTCCTTAATATTAAAAAGAAAAACACAAACAAATATTTCTTTTACAAACACACTATCTCTTCTCTCTCTCTCACTCTCACTCTCATCTTTCTCTCATGTTCTCTCTCTCTCCTGTTCTTTCTCTCCTCTCACTCTCATCTCTCTCCTCTCTTATTCACTCTCCTCTCTTCTCTTTCTCTCTCTTGTTCTCTCTCCTCTCTTATGTTCTTTTTCTCCTCTCCCTCCCTCCTATTCTCTCTTCTCACACTCAAATTATCTCTCCTCTCTCTCTTTCTCGAATTCTCTCTCCTCTCTCTCTTTCTCTCTCTCTCTCTTTCTCTCGAACAAGATATCAAATTATCCTCATTATTATGCACATGATCAACTGAACTTATATTAGACACAAGTATGATCACTATATTAGACACAAGAGAGAAAGAGAATTTGAGAGAGAGGGGAGAGAGTTAATTCGAGTGTGAGAAGGGAGAGAGAATTCGAGAGAGAGAGAGAAGAGAGATAATTCGAGTGTGAGAGAGAGAAGAGAGATAATTCGAGTGTGAGAGAGAGAGAGAATTCGAGAGAGGAGAGAGATAATTTGAGTGTGAGAAGAGAGGATAGGGGAGAGAGAGAATAGGAGAGAGAGAGGAGAAAGAGAACATAAGAGAGGAGAGAGAACAATAGAGAGAGAAAGAGGAGAGAGAGAACAAGAGAGAGGAGAGTGAGTGAGAGAGAACATGAGAGAGGAGAGAGATGAGAGTGAGAGGAGAGAGAGTGAGTGGAGAGAGAGAACGGAAGAGAGAGAGAGATGAGAGAGAGAGAACGTGAGAGAGGAGAGAGATGAGAGAGAGAGAGGAGAGAGAGAGTGGAGAGAGAGAACAGAAGAGAGAGAGAGAGAGAGAGAGAGAGAGAGAACATGAGAGAGATGAGAGTGAGAGTGAGAGAAGAGAGGGTGTGTTTGTAAAAGAAATATTTATTTTGTGCTTTTGTATTTAATATTAAGGACAATTCAATTTTAAAATGTGTGTTTTGTAAATTTTCTAATATAAAAATCAATGAAGTTGTCTCACAGACGGATCATGTGCATGCAAGCAATTAAACTGCAAATGTATGTGCACTCAATTAAATACTTAAAATGTGGGTGTATAAAGTCAATCATGTCCGTTTTTTCAGGTGCACCCAAACAAATGCCCCATTAAATAAAGAATATGTTCGTATGATAATTCAAAAAGATTTTTTTAAAAATGTTTTTACAAATTATTTTTAATAATACCCTTTGTTTTCGGGAAAAAACTGGTGGGGGTACACAAGGTAGGTGGGGGAAAGATAGTGACGCGGTGCAAAGATAGTGATTAGTAGTGCTGCTGAAATTGAGGACGTAAAGCGTTTGGTAATTTTCAGTTCACTCCTAAATTTTGTTTCTTTTTTAGGATGAGTGAACTATAAATTTCTATAATAAATTATAAATGTTGTTGATAATTTGGGCGATATGTTGATCTAAAATATAAATCAAGGTAAAATTTCTAAATTTAATCGACGGGTATATATAAGCGGGATCACATTTTAAATTGGATTTGTCCTTGTGTTTAGTTCAAATATCAAGCCTTTTTGTTTCTTAAAAAGCAGAAACATCGAATGATTTTGACCTCTCGAATTGTTCATTAAGTTATAGTCCTTTCTAGCGTGTATAATTGCATTTTGAAAATACGCTCGTATGTACTTCTAGTTTGCTAGTGCACCCATTTTGAAAAGAAGCAATAGAAAAATTACCATGTGTTTTTTTAGATAATTAACGCGTGCATCATAAATAAAAAAATAGTTTCATTTTTTCCTTCACAATTTGGGTACCAAAACAGCATTAGCTACTTATGTATGTTAAACTGAAGTGGATATTTTTCGTTAGGTCGCAATTATACATAATGACTATGTTTGGATGCATGGTTTCTTGAGAAACCGGAGTTGTCCCATCTAGGGGTGGATGTACTGATGTGCCCTCGAGCAATTTCGTTTCTCAAATACCCCCACATACATGACCACCACCGCACACCCTTCCAACTCCCTCCACCACTTCCCTCGTCTCCCTCCTTATCCCACAAGTGAGCATGGCTTTTGTCGACCCAATAGATGACCAAACCCTGACCCACTGCACCCCAACATGCTTCTGTCTATTTCCGGCGAAGTGACACCATGTCGAGACCTCAGATGGTCCCGGTCCATGGTTCTTCTGTTGCCCGACTCCACCAAATGTGGTTTGTCTTCTTCCCTCTCCTTCTTTCGTTTGCCAAATTTTGGATGTTTTCTAACCTAGGGTTTTGTCTTAGGGACTTCATCGTTGTGGTTTCTTCGTGTACGAGGAGGCACTGAGTGTTTCCTGCCACATGACCCACCACAAGCTCGACTTCATATTGTTGGCCGTGGAGAACTTGCAACACAGGCTGGAGGAAGTAGATAAGATCGAGGCTCGTCTTCTTCGTTTGGAGGACTTCCTTAATCCTCACACTCACAGGGGTCAAAACTTGTCTTCCATGTGTTTTGTTATTTTTTCGGCTTTCGGCCATTTCCTTATTCTTTATTGTCGTTTTGTTGTCGACATGTAATAGAGGAGCCGCACTCCCCGAAGACCAAAGGCCGGAGTTCGAAGAGCGTCGCTGCCCCAAATGTGCATTGGTGATCATGCATGAGACACCAAGTCAGGGTTATTGGTGATCATGCATGAGACACCAAGTTAGGGTTTTACTCGCCTGCATCACACTGCCCCCATGCAACCACAACTCGGTATGACCGTTACTCAACCCAACATAGATGAAGGCTATTAAGAGAACTCCATCCATTTCTGAATGACCATGTCTAGTGGTTGGTTAGTTTATTTGGTTAACCACCGAGGCTTCACAACAAATTTTGGGTGGATATGTTGAAGTTGGAATTCCTTGGTTGGGTAGTTATATTGAAGTTTTAGTACGGTTGTGTTTTTCTAGTGTCGTATCCCTCCCTTGTGTGTGTGTTGGATATGAATATATATTTCCAAACCAATTAGCAACTGTTGTATGTAAATGTTGGGTTAAATTGGGATATTAATGAAAAGAGAAGTAAGTTATTTCATGATTGTCTTCGTACATTGTGATGGTTCCAAATTTATGTTTCTTGTTGGTCTGGAATGTTTATCTCTAGTAAGATATAACCTAAATCTAAATGAGTGTAATTAAATTAGTTCATTTCCAAATAAATCAATTGTATGTTATGAATTTTGTCAAAATGGTTACTTTTACGATTCGTGAATTTTAAGCTACACTTTTGTGTACTTGCAGAACCCAATGTTGAAGCAGATGTCGACACCGTTGTTCATATCAACACGGACACCAATAGCATTTCAACGCATTGGTCTTCGGATTATTCCATCTCTACCACCAATGACAGCATAAGCTCAGGCCTGTCGGAGTATGATCCTAGCGACGAAAGCGAAATCATGTCCTATAATTTTTTTGGAGGGGACGTCTCTGTGGATTGTTGGGGTTAGGAGTAGTCAAACTAAAGGAGTATTAATGCTATGATGATTGTGTCCACCAATGTGGTTAATTTTAGGTTTCTTTTTCAAATGAATTAAGTTCTCTTGAGTTATGGTCAGTTATGACTTTTATGGGAAGTAAGTTAGCAGTGGTTTGTTATCAGTTATTTACCAAATATATGTTACACTTATGCCACTGACATGAATTAAGTTCAATTATGAGGTTTAGTTAAGTTTTCTCATGGGTAGGTGATATCTTGTGTTACGGTACGGGGCTAGAAACCCTTTACGATTTGGATACCTAGCATCGACGAGGTAGTATTTATCTGTACAAACGTCGATGTAAGTTTTAAAATTCAAATTAAGTTTTAAACTGTAATGAGTAAGAGAGAGGTAATTGAATTACCATTGGGGGTAAAGGAAAGTTGTGGTCTGCCTCATATAATGCTTTATTTAGGATTCTGTTATCGTGGGCACTACCTTTCCACCCGGCAAGCACAAACGTGAAGCGCATATGAAAGTCACAAACTCCCAACACATTTTGTGTGGTGTGCTTTGGATCTCTACCTGATCAATATGTAAGTTTTTTTTGAGACACAAGCACTGACATATTTGTCATCTAAAGCGCCTACACAATCTTTGAAGTATGGGAAATTTTTTTCGTTAACATGTTCGCGAATATACTTTGGAGTTTCCTACAAATTTTCTCTTGGTCCTATCATATCGCACGACCACATTGCTAGGGCACGCAACACGGAGTTGAAATGTCTACTAACTATTCGTCTGGGATCCAGAGTCAATTCGGTTCCGATTCGGTTAGGTCTGAATTTTTTAAAACAAAATTTTAAGATAAAAAACCCAATTTTAGACCGGACCCAACCAATCTGGTCTTCAGTCTGGAGTCCAGAACCAATCTGATCCCAGTCGGACCGGTTGCTCACCCCTGATTGTACCGGAACGGGGTTCTTTGTGGATGAAGTTGACAGTGGACCTACCTGTAACAACCACAAGTTGTGCTTCATTATTGACAGCACATGACAATGATCAACTACCTGTTTGTTTGCCACCACCAATTTGGTGTCTCTTTAATCTTTAAGTTTAATTAATTGCAAGGGATACCCCTGTTGTAGATAAAGTTACATACACATGATGAAATCCTGTGATTCTCATAAATTACATACACAATTCTGAAATATTTTCATTATTTTTGTGTGTATTCATCTCATTGTCATGGTCTCTTTTTCTAGGAAAACATCTTATAATTGGCTGAAAATATTACTTTATCTTCATACCATTCCAAACCAAAACACAAAAAATTTAGAAATACTGAAACTCATATAACATATTAAATTACAACAAAACCACCCAAATGTAATTCTTTCCAATATTAACAACATGCTATATATACAATTCCCCCCCTCTACCAACCAGCCTCTTTCTCTGCAATTAATGAGTAATTACTAATTAGAGACGTCAGCGTTCGAATCACATCTCTGGATAAGCTCGATCAAGTAATCCACTCATGAAATTAAGAAATTATTTTTTAATCTATTCGATGACACCATTTTAAATCTCAAACATGAAAATAAGACTACTTAGATTTAATCTTTGTGCTTAACTATCTCTCAACTAAGCTAACACTAGTTGGTACATAATGGAGTTAAGATGTCGATGGATAATATATATATGATCTGTGATAAGATTTCATTAATGAGTACTCTCCAAGCAAAGAAATTGATTTCAAGGGTCAAGTGTTTCAACACGAACAAAATTTTCATTAATGAGTCTCCAAATAAACACTCTTGATCGTTTAAAATTTTAGAAGATAACCCAAATGATCGAATCATTGATGTGATTCAACAGAAATTACAACGCCATGTGGATCAGCTCAAATGTTGCCCTAAAAATGTGTGGATTTTGACAACCTAAATTAGACGTTGATTTATTGTTAATTTATATTTATTATTATTTAATGGAACAAATGCACACACAGAAGTAGGGGTGTGCAGAACCGGGGTCGGTCCGGGTTCCGGGTCGGACATTTCTCAAAATTTGGTTTCGGACCGGTCCGTTTTTTTTAAAATATATTTTTAAGGTTAAAAACCGGTCCTGGACCGGACCGGACCGAACCGAATCCAACCGGCCGGTCCGATTTCCGATCCAGATCGGATGCACAGCCCTACACAGAAGCCTTAAGAAGAAAGAGATGATGAGACAATGCTAGCCGTTTTACCATAAGTGAGATTAGGGCTGTGCATCCGGACCGGACCAGACCAGATTTTTATCCGGCGTCCGGACCAGAGACCGGACTGGACCGAACCGAACCGGTCTGGACCGGAAACCGGACCAAACTGGTCTGGACCGGAAACCGGACCGGACCGGTTTTTAACCTTAAAAATTAAAAAAACAGACTGGACCGGTCCGAAACCGAATTTTCAAAATGTCCGGACCGGAACCCGGTCCGGTTGGTTCCGGTCCGAACCGAACCCGGACCAGTTTCTGCACACCCCTAGGTGAGATTTCAACTTTAAGGCGACCAGTTAAGCTATTTCAACTCGTCGAGATGTTCATTTATTGTTATAATTAATAGTTTTATGAGTCATTTTCATGCAAGTCGCGTAATGCGTTATAGTATTACACACATTTAGTTTTACAAATAGAGTCTGCTCGAGTCACTGAAGTGTTGTTAAACGTTTGTACGGTCAATTCATTCAGGTTTGATTGGCACATCCGAAATTAATATTACCTTCGCTAAGAAGGTAATCGTTGACAAGAACTGTTGATTTGTTTCGAGCGAAAAATCATTGACAAGTTTACTTAGGTTTTAACCACGTTAGACATCAAATAAACCGTGGTGCTTGGCGAGCTCCTCACTGTTCATTGTTTCTGTTCAAAGATGGACCTTATTTTGTCGTTCTTTTAGTGAGAGTGGCAGACGAGAGAAAAAAATTTGGAAAAACAAAATGAAAGTGATTTCTGAATCACTGTGCTGATGTGAGAGCAGGTTTCACCGGAGGAATCCAAGTTTTTTCAAAAAACCAAAAAAAACAAAACCATGTTTGACAGCCATTACATAAACCAAAAAAACCCATGAATAGTTTTGCTACCCAAAGCAGCCTAAGTCCAAGAGTAGGGGTGCACATGGGTTGGGTTCAACCCGAAACCCAACCCGAACCCGACTGGTCAGGTCGGGTTGGGGAGGGGTTCGGGTCGGGTCGGGTTGGGAAAATCAAAAACCCGAATTTTCGGGTCGGGTTCGGGTTGAGGGGGTCGGGTTGACCCAACCCAACCCAACCCGAACCCGATTTTTTTTTTATTTTTTTTTATTTTTTCCCAAATAAACCGGTCGACCGAACATCACTCGGTCGACCGTTTCCAACCCTAAAATTTCGGGTGTTCAAGCCACCGGTCGACCGTTTAAGCACCGGTCGACCGAACCCGACCAAGTTTGGGAGAAAATTTCCGAATTCGGGTTCAACCCGATCCAACCCGACCCAACCTGAAAATTTTGGGTCGGGTTGGGTTGAACCTAAACCGGTTCGGGTTCGGGTTGAGTTTTTTCCCAACCCGAAATCTTCAGGTTGGGTCGGGTTGAGGCCCAAACCCGACCCAACCCGACCCATGTGCACCCCTATCCAAGAGTGTTTCTTACGATTACAATAGTTTGTAAAGATGAAAGTGATTCCCCAAGTTGTTCCTTAATAAAGTAATTTGATGTCACTACTTGTAATTTTAGACATCCATGTCTTACCAGATGCATGTGAAAACAACTTATTTCATTCATAACAGGTCCTTCAACAATTGTTATTAATTTATTGTTGCACCCAAACAAAATCCTGAAATCTAAACATAAGAACTCTGTCCAATTGGCAATCGGTCCAATGACTAATTGGGTGAGGGTGAAGATACATGTTCAACCTCTACCCCCTAACAACTGGTGATCGGTGGGATGTGTTGGTTTTTTGCCCTTAATCTATATTGTGATGATTTAATCAACCTAATTTTAATCACAATCAATTGTAGAGTAGCACACATCATGTATAGAAGATATATTGTATTGTGCTAACATCTTCAAATGATCAAGACTCAAGGAAGAATGTAATTGAAGTCAAGACATGTAATCAAGCTTTTGAAGACATGTAATTTGTCCTTATTTTGAGTCTTAGGAACTTGTGTAAACTTAAGCATACAAGAGTCAAAACTTAGTCATATACACACTAGGCTCCTTGTAGAAGTCACACATAAAATTTCACATCAATTGGACTTCAATAGATCACCCAAACCTTAGCCGGAAAATCACTTAAAACCAAACCCTGATTTCCTGTGCCAATCGATCAACCGAACGAGTTCTCTGTTGGACCGATTATAACAGACGTTCTAAGTGTATTTTCCAGGTTCCACCAGGCGACCGTTCGTGCATTTTCGGATGATCGTTAACTTTGTCGTATTATACAACAGTCGTATTCGTATAAATTCAACCTACCCCTAAAATACAATTCGCCACCGGTCGAACGTTGACCTAGAAACGGTCGACTTGTTGAACACTTTTCTTGAGCCCAAAGTGTCTTATATTTTCGGTCAAACGTAACCAATATTTGTGATTGACCGTTATACCTTTACCTTTGCCAAAACCCTACGATCGGTTGACCGCCCCATTTCTTGGTTTCTTTTTCCTTAAAGAAATGGTTGATCGCTAGTACCGGATCGGTCAACCGTTGAGGGACAAAATTGCTGATTCTGAGTTTCTAATTTGTGTATCTTACACAACTCATCCAATGCTTCCCTAACATCTATATCTCTCTAGGAACTTATAAATAGATGTCTATACACCTTGTTTACACAACTCTCACACTTCTAATTGTATCATACACTAGAGAGAGGTCTCCCAATCCCCAAATCCTACACTCTAAGCCTAAACTTCACCACTTGATCATATTTCCAATCATACTCAAGTGTGCTCAAGTTAGAGAGTGTTGAATACTTAGGTTACCATTTTTGTCAACGAAGTAAAGGCTTCGATGGAAGCCCGAAGCATCCCTCTCGGATTGTGAGAGGTGGTTCCAAGCTTGGTGAGGGTGTTCGCAAGCTTGAAGTGTAAAGACGTCCTCTCCTGGCCCGGAACGGGGAGTGGATAGTGAAGTTGTGAGCGGAGCGCGTGGAATCGAGCGGAGCTTGCAAGGGAGGAAGTAGGCGGGAGGATGAACTATAGAGTTTTTGGCCTTAATTCGTATTTTGATGATTTAATCAACCTAATCTTAATCTCAATCAAATGTAGTGTAGAACACATATTGCATAGCATATATATTGCTTTGTACTAACATTACTGGTGATCAAGACTCAAGGAAGAAATGAATTCAAGTCAAGACATGTAATCAAACTATTGAAGACATGTAATTTAATAATTCTTTTGAGTCTTAGGAATCTATGTGATCTTGAGTATACAAAAGTTAAAATCCATTCACATAGATACTAGGTTCCTTATAGAAGTTACACACAAAATCTCAGATCATTTGGACTTCAATAGGTTACCCAAACTTAGACCTGAAATCACTAAACCCAAACCTAAACTGTCTGAGCACAATCAGTCGACCGAACAAGTTCTCTATTCGACCGATTGGATCATTAATTTGTTAGACAATAGTGTTAAACCAGTCGACCGTTTTGAACATTTTGTTCGATGTCTACACATGTCATTTGACTATTAGACTTGTCGTATTATACCAACGGTAGTATTCACATTTCTATCCATACCTCAAGAATACAAGTGACCATCGGTCGACCGAACATAAACGTTTTGACAACTCCATAGTGCCAGTTTTTATCGGTCGACCGTTTGATTCTGGAACTGTCTGAACTCCATTTCTGGACAGAATCCGGTCGATCGTTTTACCCGTTTCGGTCGACCGAACTTAACCCGAACATTGACCTGTGCTTTTTCTGTTTTGTGTTTCTCACACATTCATCTACCACTTTTTTCACAATGACTATAACACCTTAGGATTTTATAAATAGATGTTATCAAGACACAATTCAAAAATTCTCTCACTTCAAATTGTCTCATACATTAGAGAGAAGTCTCCCAATCCTCAAAGCTCCAAATCATACACTTCAAGCCTAAATTCCACACCTTTGATAAATTCCTTATCTGCTCAAAGTGTGCTCAGGTTTAGAGAGTGATCAACTCAAGTTCTCAGTTAAGCAAAGTTTGTAAAGGCTCCGGTGAAAGCGTGAAGCATCATTCTCGGATTGTGAGAAAATGATTTCAAGCTAGGCGAGGGTTGTTCGCTAGCTTGAAGATTGTAACAGCGTTGTCTCCCGGCCCGGAACGGGGAGCGGATAGTGAAGACATGAGTGGAGCTCGAAGTGTCGAGCGGAGCTTGCAAGAGAGGACGTAGGCGGGTGACCAAACCTCTATAAAAACCCTGAGTTATTTGTGGTTTGCTTATTTCTTCCCTACTTTGTTTAAGTTGTTTCCGTTGCACATCTTGTTTGTTTAAGTAAGGATTCAAACTTAAAATTGATTAGATTTAGCGACTCACATCGATCCTACACGAACCTCTATAAAACCCCCGTCTCTATTGTGGTTTACATATTCTCCTTTACTTGTTTTATTTGTTTGTTTCCGCTACATTTCTTGCTTAAGCAAGTAGAGAATTAACTAAATAATTAGATTAATTAGGAGTCATTGATCCTAATAATTGGTATTAGAACATATGTGTTGGTTTTTTGGCCTTAATCTATGTTTTGATTATTTAATCAACCTAATCTTAATTATAATCATGTAGAGTAGCACACATATTGCATTGCATATATATTGCCTTGTGCTAACCTCTACAGGTGATCAAGACTCAAGGATGAAAGGAAATCAAGTCAAGACATGTAATCAAGCTCATTTGAAAACATGTATTTTGTATTTCTTTGAGTATTTAGGAACCTTGTGTAATTGAGCATACTTGAGCTAAAAACTACTCAACCATACACTAGGTTCGCTACAGAAGTCACACACAAAATTTCACATAATTTGGACTTCAATAGATCATCCAAACTAGAATCGGAAAACACCTAAACAAAACTTGAACTGCCTAGACCAAAACGGTCGACCGTTGAAACCTTTCTGTTCGACCGTTTACACGTGTCACATGACCGTTTGTTTTGTCGTATTATACCCAACGGTCGTATTCGTATTATTCCTAAATACCCCAAATTACCAAACAATTTGGTCTCCCAGAAGTACCTGGACTAATTCGGTTGACCAATCCCCTGAGCTCGTTCGACCGTTAACTTAAGTCAAAGCTGAAATTTGACCAAACGGTCGAACGACATACCCATTTCGGTCAACCATTTTTAGGCAGAATTGGGTCCTGCAGGTTTCTGTTTTGTGTATCCTACACCAACTCTTACCCAATCAATGAACGAAATGTGTTCTAAAAGTTTTACTTTTAAATGTCAATTATTATGAATTGAATGAGAAATCATTTTGTTCCTTGTTTATGTTATTCATCTTTTAGAAGTGTTAAGGAAGAGGCTCTTGGTCCTTAACCGTAGGACTCTAAAAGATATTGGTTTACATAAAGCAAAAGATATTCACAATCATGGTAATAAACATGGGACATTTATTACCGAGTTAAGATTATCGTGTTGGTCATAGATCATTGTAGCTCTACAAGTGAGTGACAACACGGGTACGAAAAAGAGGAAAATATTACTTTTGTATACCGAATTGACCTAACAAGTAAAATATTATAGAAATGTGTTTCTGTGTCATTAATATTTTACTGTGTCCTTGGTCCTTTGATATGAGACTTATATCCGATCGCTTAAGGAGTGCTTAATTAGACTAGTGTCTTAAGCCATCAATGAGTGTAGTGCAAAGACATTAGTTAGTTAAGTATGACTTTTGTTGGAGAAGATAGTTCATCAAAAGATTATCATTGCCCCTCTTAATTGAGTGATGATATTAGTGGGCCCCTTGATAAAGCAAAGTTATAATGTGCACAATGTGATTTGAGTTAAGTCACATATTTATAACTAGCTTAAAGAGATCAAGAAAAGAATACTAATACAAAGATGACACAATACTACTTTGTGTGTATTCTTAATATCATGAGGCAAGGGACGGACACAAGTGGTGCACGCCATCACTAAATGGATCGGGTTTTGGTTCGAGTGGAATTAAGACATCTAACTAATTGGGAGCTATAATGTGTAGCTAGATACCTCTTATAGCTTGTGAAATTAAGATCTTAATATCACTGCCAACTTAGTCTAGATCCTCCCATAGGTCACACGACAAAACTGGGAAACAAGAAATATGGATTTTGAGTTCATAGGATGTGTCGGGTTTCATGTAGAAAATATGACACATGAGGTGGACAAAGCAAAATCAAAATTATGTTGTGATTAATAACATAATTAGAATCTAAATTAAATTTATATGTGATGTAAATATTATGGGGTGTAATGATTTATCATTACATAGGATAATATATTACATAAGTTGTGAATTTACTACCAATCTCGAAATGTCAGATTTTGTAGAGGTTAATCCGAAATTTGACAAAACTGCAGCACTGTGCAAAAACGGTCGACCGATGAACAATAAACGGTCGACCGAAGGATGCACGGTCGACCGGACACGAGTCGACCGGACACGAGTCGACCGATAACAGGGAATTTTCGTTTGTCCGGAATGGTCGAACGAATCTTTCGGTCGGTCGACCGAACATTGCGATGAAATATTTTACTGTTGAGAACGGTCGACCGAGTTATTAACGGTCGACCGAGCCTCCAACACGGTCGACCGATTCAGACGGTTACCGCAGAATTAATTTAAGAATTAATTAGATCATGCATGGAGTTGGTCCATAATTGATTTAATTCGTGGCTAAGATTATTTGATAGCAAATAATGGATGGTTAGATGGAAGTTTGCATGAAATCATGGGCAAGAGGTTGCACATGAATAGGTAATTTGGAGAGAACTTATAAATACAAGTTTATCTCATTACCTCATTAATTAATTCATTATCTCCTTGTGCAAACTTCTCTCTCCATAATTGTCCACGAAATTTCCTTAATTCTTAAGTTTAGTTTTAGTTTTCAGAGATCTTCTTCTCAAGGGAACTAAAGAGGGGTTAATAATTAGATTCTAAACCCTATTGGAGATTGAGAGGCTAGCTCTTCTCTCTCCGATCTTGTTTAGAGTTTGGTGAATACTCGGAGGCATCCGGCGCAGCAACAAGCATCCTCAACGTCTCCGGATCTTCAAGAAGTTTTAGAGAACTTCTAGGTATGAATTTTGGAGCCCAATGTTTGTTTTAATGTGTTTTAAGCAATCATTAAAACAAACCGATGCATGCATGAAAACCAAATCGTAGAAAATATATGAATGATCCTTATTGTACAAAAAAATTCGAAAATATATATGTACAATTAAACTAGAAATCCTACAATCAATCCCAACGGCTATAACTCTTTTGGAGCTTATAAACAGAGATGTAAAACACATTTTAAGACATCTCTCCAACACCTATTTGTCCCCAACACTAGAGAGAAAACTCCACACACTCAAAAGCTCAAACCTTCCACAATTAGTGATCAATTCCATATTCTACTCAAGTGTGCTCAACTTTAGACAGTGTTGTTCCACTCATTTTCTGTGCAAAGGAAGCAAAGGTCTTGATGAAAGCCCAAGACACAAGTATAGACTTAGGTGAGAGCCCGAAGTGATCCTCTCGGATTGTGAGAGGAGGAGCCAAGCTCGGCGAGGGTTGTTCGCGAGCTTGAAGACTTGTAAAAGGCGTTCTCTCCCGGTCCGGAACGGGGAGTGGTTAGTGAAGTTGTGAGCGGAACTCGAAGTGTCGAGCGGAGCTTGCAAGAGAGGACTATGACCCGGGAGGGGTGCCGAACCTCTATAAAAATCCCCCGTCTCTTGTGGTTTGCTTATTCCTTCTCTATTTACTTGTTTAGTTTAATTTCCGCTGCACATATCTTTGTTTGTTAAACGAGTAGGTAATTAGCGTAAAATTGATTAGTATTGTAGACCCTCACGATCCAACATTTGGTATCAGAGCCTTGTTAGCTAATTCTCATACTTAATCGTATTTTCAGCATGACCTCTACTTCATCTAATCACATAGAAGGATTATGCACAACTCTTGACAAGTTAAAAGCAACACCTATAGATGTTGAACAATTAGATCTTCATGCTTGCAATGTGCTATTAAGAAAAGATATAGAAAAGTTCACAAATGGAACTAAGATGCTTAACATGCTATTAGGGAGTCAAAGACAATCTTTGCAAAAACATGGTTTAGGATTTAATGCTAAATTGAAAAACCATGCATCTTATACAACTTTAAATGGAAAGCACTTAGTTGTAAAACATACTTCCTCAAATGTGTGGGCTCCTAAAACCAAAATGGTTTGGGTTCCCAAAGCTAACATTCAAGGACCCAAAGTTGTTTGGGTACCTAAATCTACACTTGTAGGTGCTTGAGGAAGAAATCGGTGGTGACCGGGCGAGCTTAAGAGTCGAATTCAAAGCCGGTTTCATCACCAAATGAGATTAGAACCAATTCAAGCTTCAAGTTGGTATAATTACATATCCTCTAAAACTATAAATAAAATTGGTTCTAGTCTAGGATACATGCTTAATTGACATATCATATACCATTCATTGCAAATCTTAAATGGTTGAATAACATCCATAGTTTTAAGAGTCAAATTGTCTAAATGGATGTAAAAAGGGGAAATTAAAACATCACATGTTTAATTGTAGTATTTGCTTGATGTCAATAGGGGAGCAATAAAATTGAACTTAATTGTAAAATCATATTCATATCGATATGGGGAGCTTAATGAATATCATTTTCTTAGAGTAATGTGTTGGCTTTTTTGCCTTAATCTATGTTTTGATGATTTAATTAACCTAATCTTAATTATGATCATGTAGAGTAGCACACATATTGCATTGCATATATATTGCTTTGTGCTAACCTCTACAGGTGATCAAGACTCAAGGAAGAAAGGAAATCAAGTCAAGATATGTAATCAAGCTCATTTGAAGACATGTATTTTTGTATTTCTTTGAGTCTTTAGGAACTAGTGTATTTTGAGCATACTTGAGCTAAAATCAACTTAAACACACACTAGGTTCCTTATAGAAGTCACACACGAAATTTCACATAATTTGGACTTCAATAAATCACCCAAACTTAGACCGGAAAACACTAAACCTGAACCCTAACTGTCTGCCCACATTCGGTCGACCACAACATGCCGTTCGGTCGACCGGATGATCAAGTAATCCAGTTTGTGTTTCCCTGTCTAGTTTCGGTCAACCGCACCATCTCTTTCGGTCGACCGTTTGAACTTACTGTTCCGACCGTTATTCTTGTCGTATATACCCAACAGTCGTATTCGTATTCGTATTAAAACAATATACACCCCCATATACTTTACCAAACGGTCGAACCATTTGCCCAGTCCGGTCGACCGTTTAACCTTGTCAAAAATCCCTGCTATCGGTCGATACTATTTCGTTCGACCGATCCATTTTTCCCTCTACCGAAACATAAGTTCGGTCGACCGGAAACCCTGTTCGGTCGACCGTTTTATTAACAAACTTAAGAGATCAGTCGACCATTCCATATTTCGGTCGACCGTGTCTTTAACGAACCCAAGAGTTCAGTTGACCGTTTCACCTTTCGGTCGACCGTTTCTCGACAGATTTGCAGCCCGATTTTCTGCTGTGTGTGCTTTGCACAAAACCCAATCAAATCTTGACCCAACGACTCTATTCTCTCTAATGCCTATATAAGGAGTTGTAAAACACATTTTAACACAACTCTTCCACTACAAACTTGTTCCAAACTTTAGAGAGAATCTCAAACACTTCAAACCTCAATTTCCACACTTTAGTGATCAATTCCTTAATCCTACTCAAGTGTGCTCAAGATTTAGAGAGTGTTGTTCCACTCAACCTTAGTTCAAGAAGCAAGGACTTTGGTGAAAGCCCGAAGTGTTCCTCTCGGATTGTGAGAGAAGAAAGTCAAGCTCGCGAGGTTGTTCGCGGAGTTTGTTTTGTAAAAGGCGTTCTCTCCCGGCCCGGAACGGGGAGTGGTTAGTGAAGACGTAGGCGGAGCTCGCGGAGTCTAGCGGAGCTTGCAAGAGATGACTAGGACCCGGGTGGGGTGCCGAACCTCTATAAAAACCAACGCGTCTTTGTGGTTTGCATTATTCTTCCTTTACTTGCTTGTTTGCTTTAAAATTCCGCTGTGCATCTTGATTGCCTAAACAAGTAGGTGATTAGATTAATAGTGATTAGTGGACCCATAACCCACACGATCCAACATAATGAAGTACAAAATTTAGGGGGAGCAACTTCATTACAAGACATCCACATTGACCTTCAATTGTATAACCTTTGTTTTATTAGTATTAATTTTTGATGGATGTCAAAGGGGGAGAGATAATTAAGGGGGTAACTTGGAATTTGGTATAAAATTGAACAAAAACTAAGCACATCCATAGGGGGAGCATTAATATGCATAGTTTACATATACAAATTCCATGTATTGAGTTATAGTTAAGATATAGGTTTCCATCATAAAAAAAGGGGAGATTGTTGGCTTTTTGGCCTTAATCTATGTTTTGATGATTTAATCAACCTAATCTTAATTATAATCATGTATAGTAGCACACATATTGCATTGCATATATATTGCTTTGTGCTAACCTCTACAGGTGATCAAGACTCAAGGAAGAAAGGAAATCAAGTCAAGACATGTAATCAAGCTCATTTGAAGACATGTATTTTGTATTTTCTTTGAGTCTTAGGAACATGTGTAAATTGAGCATACTTGAGCTAAAATCAACTTATACACACACTAGGTTCCTTATAGAAGTCACACACGAATTTTCACATAATTTGGACTTCAATAGATCACCCAAACTTAAACCGGAGAATACTAAACCTGAACTCTAAAAGTCTGCCCACATTCGGTCGACCGTAACAGGCCGTTCGGTCGACCGAGTGATCAATTGTCCTGTTTGTGTTTTCACTGCCTTGTTTCGGTCGACCATGTTTTGACTTTCGGTCGACCGTGTGAAACTTATTTTTCCGACTGTTAGTTTTGTCGTATATACCCAACGGTCGTATTCGTATTAAACCAATTATACCCCATATACAGTTCATGTATCGGTCGACCGCGGACCATGATCGGTCGACCGAATGATTGTCTCTTGACAAACCCAAATCTCCTGTTGAAAAACGGTCGACCGCTAGACCTTGTTTCGGTCGACCGAATAAATCAGTGTTTGTCTACCCCAGAGTGCCTGGTACAAATCGGTCGACCGATTCCTTTTTGGACTTCGACCGATCACTTAAGTGTACCTAAGTCGTAGCGTTGGACGGTCGATCGTTACCTAACTGGTCGACCGAACTTAGTTCAAAACTGCCAAACGGTCGACCGTTCGTACCGTTTCGGTCGACTGAATTAACTCAGTATTGGGTCCTGCGATTTCCTGTTTTGTGTATCACACATCAACTCACACCCAATCAATCCCAACGGATCTAAACGGATCTAATGTGCACAATGTGACTTGAGTTAAGTCACATAATTATAATTAGCCTAAAGAGATCAAGAAATGAATATAATACAAAGGTGACACATTTCTACTTTGTATATATTCTTAATATCACGAGGCAAGGGACGGACACAAGTGGTGCACTTACATCACTAAATGGATCATGTTTTAGTTCAAGTGGAATAAAGACATCTATGCTAATTGGGTGACTATAATGTGTAGCTAGATACCGCTTATAGTCTGAGATATTAAGTGTTTAATATCACTGTCAATTAGGCTTAGATCCTCGCATATGTCACACCACAAAACTGAGAAACAAGATGTTTGATTTTAAGTTCATATGATGTGTCGGGTTTCTTGTGAAAATGAGACACATGTGGTGAATTAATTAAAATCAATATGTTATGAGAATTAACATAATTACAATCATAATAAATTCATATGAGGTATATATTATGGGGTGTAATAATTTAATATTGCATATGATAATATATATAGGACGTGAATTGCTAAAAAACCCAAAAGATCAAATTTTGTTGGAAATAAATCCAAAATTTGATAAAGGTAAAATCGGGGTCAAACACAATGAACCGTTCATGGTTCGGTCGACCGGGGTATCTTCGGATCGGTTAACCGAATATGGAACGGGTAAGCGCAATTGGTTGACCGAGATTGCCCAGAGTGCCTGGACAATCGGGTTCGGTTAACCGATTGGAAACGATCAACCGAGAAGTAGTATTTTCGGTAGACCGAAGGTGACCCGGTCATCCGATAACTGTGTTCCAGGAGCGATTTTGGTGGGTCAAAGGTAAACTGATTACAAGACGTGGTTCGTCCGAATTATTCTTGGGAATTTTTCTCATACAGATTCGGTCGACCGTCTAGCTCGTGGTGCCTCCTTCTTTCTGCCAAGGATCTTCATATTAGAGAAGGACTCTACCAGATGTATGATGAAGGTACAAGGTATTCAGTCTTTTTCTCTACTGAGAGTTCTCACGCTTGGACTAAGATTTACATGACATATGCTATCTACGGGTCCTGAGTGCTGAAGTTCTTGTACCGAACACGTGTTATAACCGAATGGTTCGGTTGACCGAATAATACTCGGTCTACCGAACATGAACGATTCTACCTGAATTATTAAGAGATTAATTAAATCATGGGTGGAATAATTCCAGATTTGATTAAAACGTTTTTTGTGGGTGATTAAGTGGAATTTAGAGATTAATTTTAGTAGAGAAAAACAAGGGATCATGGCTAAATAAGTGCTCTTGATAAGGATATTTTGGGTGCCTATAAAAGGGCACCTATTCCTACTTGTTTTAAGCCTAATGCAAAATCATTCTCTCATTAATCTCTCCCTAATCACCACGAAATTTCTCTTAGTAAAATTAAGTTTGGAGATTAGAATCTCAGGAGACTTAAAGAGGGGTTATTAGCTTGATTCTAAACCTTCTTAGAGATTGATTGGCTAGCTCCTTTCTCTGTAACCTTGTTTAGAGTTTGGTGAACACTCGGAGGCAATTCCGTGGGCGACACAACGTGCAACGCGACTCCGGATCATCAAAAGGTTTTAGAGAACCTTTATGTATGATTCTCCTTTGTGATTTATTTTAATAAATGTAGGATTGCATGTTATTAGAATAAAACACAAATAGATGTACATAAAATTGCTGAAAATATGAAAACGATCTTGTATGTTATATTAAATTTTTAAAAAATATATACATACATAGGGACACGAAATCCTACACTTACACAACCCTTACTCCCCCTAATGAAGAAGAACTTGCCACTTTAACTAGAGCTAAAATGAAAGAATATGAAATGAACTCTAGTATCATGAACATCTTATTTTGTGGCTTAAATGAGGGAGAATAGGCGGGAGGCCGAACCTCTATAAAAAACCCGTCTCCATTGTGGTTTGCATATTCTTCTTTCCTTGTTTTATTTGTTTGTTTTCGCTGCATTTTTTGCTTAATCAAATAGAGAATTAACTAAGTCATTAGATTAATTAGGGGTCATCGATCCTAACAATTGGTATTAGAGCATAGATGCTAAATTTCATCTGCTTAATCGTAGTTTAGCATGACTAGTACATCTAATCACGTAGAGTATTTATACACTGCTAAACCTCCATTGCTTAACAAGTCAAATTAAACAAAAATCCAAACAAAATAAAAATCTTAAGAAGAAAAGATCTACCCATATTTTGTTCCTTATTACATAATATCTTAAGTGTGCGTGGAATGTAATTCTCTCTCTTAAAATTTTCCTAAATCCAGGGAATTGTTATTTGTCGTCCGTTTTTTTACTGAAATTGCCCGTCTCAATTATCATTTTGCCTTTTACAATCCATTTAATACTCATTTCGTCCCGTCTCTTAAACTAAGGTTTCTATTCAGTATTTCTCACTCTACCAATACCAACACCACGAAAATGTCTGGCGAAGCGTCTGGATCCGGTGAAGTAAGCCCACCAATTTTTTTTCGCCCCAGGTGATATCTAAAGACAGGAATACCTCTCAGCAGTTTCTGCATCAGGCAGAACAGTATCAGTACTTGTATTGGATTCTGGCAGATGAAGAAACTAATGTTGTCACTCAAACAATTCTTGGTAAGTTGCATGGATTCGACATACCCTTTGGTAATTTGCTTGGATTCGACGTACAAAACTAACAAGTACAAGATGCATTTGTACTTTGCGACCAATGAGAGATATTTTTTCTGATTCTACTCATTTACTTTGCACCTGACATATAAACAAAGACTCAGCTCACAAATTTTAAAATTAAAATTTCGTTAAATGGATTTGAGTTACTAAATTAACAAAATTATTAATTATTTTTTACTAATTACCAATTAATACTAATTATATTTACTAATTATTAGTTATAACTAAATAATAATAATAATTTACGCGGGCGTCTGGCGAAGACGTCCCCTCAATTTTTTTAAACTTAAAATAAATTGGAAATTTTACCGTATTCGAGTGCACCGGGCCATCCGCTAGCTCTTTTACTGACGTCCGAGACATTATTTTTGATGATTACGAGGAAGATGTAGATAGAGTGATGGTAGGAGAGTGAAATGAAGAGATATATAAGTAGAAATGAGAGAATGACAAAATGGTAATTGACACATACGATTTAAGTAATTTACGAGCGACGTTTAGCAATATGGTAAATTTATGATTTTATCCTAACATTTTCCTTACCATTTCTTTTCCACCAAAAATATATAAAAAATGATGAATAACAAAGTCAAAAGGTGGCATGTGTCCCGATGTCCACTTTCACCTAGGCATGTAAACATGTCGGGTTCGGGCGGGTTTCGAACCTACCACTACCCGGCCCGTCTAAGGTAGGCGGGTTAGCGGGTCAGATCGGGTGAAATTTTTTAAACCGCTACCTCACCCGCCTAAGATCGGGTAAACGAGTTACGCGGGTGGGGCGGGTCTGGTAAACGGGTTATGCGGGGCTGGTAGATGGATAAATGTATTTTTTATATATTTACATTTTTCTTTCTGCATAACACTATAAATTAAAATCATGACACATTAGCACCTTAAAAACATTATCAATGTGATGAACACCACAAAATTATAAATGACTTCAACTCTATAACACTAATAGTAAATTAGGGACTAGATAATATGTATATGTATATGGTATATAAATGTGTATATATAATATTTATTAAATTCTTAGGTGGGTAATCGGGTAAACGGGGCAGGTAGAAAATACAACGGTTACCTGTCTTGTTTATTAGTCGGGTTGGCGGGTATTTGGGTAGGTGGGTGGCGGGTTGAGTTTTTTACACCGCTACCCGACTTAGGCGGGTCAGGTTGGCGGGTTTTACTCGCCCCATTTACATCCCTACTTTCACCACCCATCAAAAATATTAAACTAATTGTGGGATCCAATCCTTTCCCCCTCTGTTTTAAAAACCAAACCGAATCGACGAATCGGGTTGGATCAAAAATCAAAAGTTAACCAATCAATTCATTAAAAAAACTGAATTCTTCATCAAACATGATCGAACAGGGTTGGACCGAAAAAAACCGACTGGTTTGGTCATTGATTGAACCACAGTCTGACCATGCAATTTGTACCCTTACTAAACCTGTGATTCGGGTCGTGTTGACCATAACCGGCCCGACCTAACCCGTTTTGAAGAATATAAACAAACATACCATAGTGCCATGCCGGATCAGTGTCGTACTGTGCCTTGGCCACCGTGTCGCTTTAATTAACCGTTTACCCCCAAAAATAATTATTTTGTTTTAATTTAACCCAAAAACATTACTTTATTTCAATCATTAAACTTTTCAAATATAATTAATATTTTGGGTTTGTGAAAATGTAGATTACGACGATGAAATAAAGTTAATTAACATTATGTATCCTTAAAGTTCATCTTTTCTTTTTTATTGATGGTTGATGATCATCATATAATAAATTAATAACTAATATGTTTCGATATTTTTTAAACTTCATTATTAATTTCAGTTATATATTGTATAAGGATTTTAACAACTTAAATATTTAGTAAAGTACATGTAAAACTCGGTTTAATCAGCTAGACTGCCAGTTGGACCGTTATATTGGGGTCGGTCGGTTCAACTATCGGTTTACAAAATGATGATGTCATGTTGACGTTTTAGTTTGTTAGACTAGGTTGAACTATCTATTGAACTAAAATTTGAATCGAGCATTTACAGGTTCTTTTTAGTTCGTTTTCAAAAACCTTGCTTTTTTACTCGGGTAGGTGATTATACGCTCCTAAACTTTTTGTTTGGGAGTATTCCCATTCTCCGCAATTTTGAAAATGAAAATGTCACGAGCACTTTCCCTCCGAATTACCTAAATGTCAAGTGGATCCAAATCATATTTTCTTGTCATCCACGCAGTTTTCCGCCCTAAATTCTAATACAAGCTTTCAAATCGAAATACAAGAAAAATCTCTTCAATAACAAAAAATACTAGAGATATCTTCCCACTTATCTGTCACATGGCACAACTAAAAATCCATTTCACTAGTATTAATCAAGAAACGACACGTGTTTCAATATGCCAACTAGTCATCCTTTGAAGATGCGTCAGCAATGCCTCGCATAACGCTTGTCAACTAAAATATGCCACTAGTCATCCTTTAAAAGATGCGTCGGCAATACGCTTGGCAACTAATTATTCTCTGTACATTTGGCTTGCTTATAAAAATAGTTTGACGGAAAGTTTTGGAAATTAATTTTCGGAGTAAAATAGAAGAAAATAGAATCCAGTGGAATATATTTTTCTTTTAACTGAATTTTATTGTTTGTATATGTTTGAATTAATAATTTCCAGCTAGTTTGGATACCAAACACGGATGACCGAAAGAATGTTGGTGGACCGAAATGAGAAAGAATGAAATTTTTCTGAGCAAACATGAACACACGAATTGGTGATTCTTTTTAAGGATTTCATTGGACTAAAATGTATTCGGTCGTCGGTTAAGAACACTGAAATGTGTTCGGTTCGATCCCATATGATGAATTTCCGTTGCTTTAAACCTTAAACGTTGAGAAAAAATATGAAAATTTTATTCATACCACAAAATCTAACGAAAAATAAACATATATTTCCAACAGCTCACAAGCCACTCTTGCACACCGAACCAACCGAAATCTCGTTGACTTTTCGTTTTTTCCTTTCGATCACGAGTGCACAATCCTAATAATGTGGTTGTTTTTTAAAAATCAGTTAGGATGAATTAAAAAATAAAATAAAAATCCCAACCCAACAACAACAATAACCGCCACGGATCCTTCTGGAAACCTCCATCTCCTTCCCCGTCTCTCCAGCACCTTCTCCTCCCCTCAATAAAACCCAACCCGAAACCCAAACCCAAACAACAAACCAACTTTGTCTTATAGTTATGGATCCAAACAAGTTCACCCACAAGACCAACGAAGCCATCGCAACAGCCCACGACCTCGCGTCCACGTCCGGCCACGCTCAGCTAACTCCCCTCCACCTCGCCGCCGCGTTGCTCGCCGATCCCAACGCGGTTCTATCTCAGGCGATCGGGGCAGAAGGTGCCGAGGCGGTGAAGAGAGTGGTAGAGAATGCGCTTAGGAAGATCCCGTCCCAGAGTCCACCGCCGGATGAGGTCCCGGCGTCGACGGCGTTTATTAAAGTTTTGAGAAGGGCGAAGTCGGCGCAGAAGACCAGGGGAGACTCGCATTTGGCTGTCGATCAGCTTATTCTCGGCTTGATCGAGGATTCTCAGGTATTTCCAACCTAACAAACTTCACATTTGATATTCAAAAAGTTGAAAAAACAATCCACGTTTTTTAAGGCGAGGTTTAGGGAATTAGAGTTTGGTGAGTGAGATTTGTTGGAATGTTGGAATTCTGGTGTTTGTGATTTGAATGTGTGTCGGCTGGTGTGATTTGTGGAATATTTTTTACTGGTTTTTTGAGCATTTGGTCGACGATCAGATTATACTCGGCTTTATCGAGGGTTCGATTCAGTTTCGGATTTGCTGGAATGTTGACAATTGTGGTATTTGTCATTTGAATGTGTGTGTGTGTGTGTCAGCCGGCGTAGTTTCTAGAAGATTTGTTTACTGGTTTTTTAAGCATTTGACAGTATATATTCTCGGCTTGTTCGAGGATTTTCAGGTGAGTTTGAGAAAATGATGGTCAGATTTGTTTTGCAACCGTTGTTTTCTGGGACTTAAGCTTGGTTATGCTTTTATGATTTAGATTTTTGTGATTTGTTTAATTGTGATTTAGAAACGACTTGGAATCGTGTATTTTTGTTTCTGATTTGTTGTGTTTTGGTGCGAAATGAATATGTTATTTTTTTTGAGTGAGCGAATGAATATGTTGTTGGTACATGATTTGTGGAATTGTTAGGTGGAAATTGAACTTAAGTACATGTATTTGTTGATTGTTAGGAAAAAATGACACTTTAGAATGTGTATTTGTCTTTGTTTATTGATGTATGTATGTATTTGAATTATGATAATTAATTTCGATATTATGTACACAACTTGGTAGACTAGTGTAATTGTTAGGTGGAAATTGCACTTTAGAATATGTATTTGTCTTTGGTTATTGATGTATTTGAATTATGCCAATTAATTTTGATATCATACACAACTTGGTAGACATGATTTTCTTGAAACAGGAATGGTTGTCTTAGTTGAGTATGTCTTCTTTGAGAATTTTAACTAAAATCGATTAATTACTTGCAGATATCCGAACTCCTCAGAGAAGCTGGCATTGCCCCGGCCTCGGTTCGTGCCGAGGTGGAGAAACTTCGAGGGAAGGAAGGCAAGAAAGTCGAAAGTGCATTGGGTGATTCGAACTTCCAGGCATTGAAAACATATGGCCGTGATCTGGTTGAAATGGCGGGGAAGCTTGACCCAGTCATTGGCCGCGATGAGGAGATCAGACGGGTGGTTAGGATTCTGTCTCGGAGAACAAAGAACAACCCGGTACTTATTGGAGAGCCAGGGGTCGGAAAGACTGCAGTTGTGGAAGGATTAGCACAGCGTGTCGTGCGCGGTGATGTCCCTAGTAATTTGGCTGACGTGAGGTTGATAGCGCTCGACATGGGGGCATTGGTGGCTGGTGCGAAGTATAGGGGAGAGTTCGAGGAGAGGCTGAAGTCAGTTTTGAAGGAGGTCGAGGAGTCAGACGGGAAAGTCATTCTTTTCATTGATGAGGTCCATCTTGTACTTGGGGCAGGTATCTGTTCTATTTCTTTGTGGATTTTATTTGCTTGTTGTAATGCTTTTGGATTATATATATTCTTTGCACGAGTCTTAGCTAAAATATTAGAATAAACCTCTTACTTCAGTAGTTTTGTTTGAGAGCTTTGTTAGTTGTTTTTAGTATAATATAATAATTGTGCGAGCCTTGAGACCATGTTAGGTTGTTCAATTAAAACATCATTAATTTGTTTTTTCCTCGAACCTTATGTTTCTAATTAGTTTCAGACGAAAATTATATCTCTCGACTGCTTTATTTGTTGCAAAATGTCTGTGTACCAACTGGACTAGTAAATGCTTGTTTGAATTGCACAATAATTTGTGTTAATTGTTTGGATTTTATATAATTTCTCTTCTGATATTATGGTAAATTCTTGATGTGCCTTAGATAATGTTGGTTGTATTAGTGTTAAATGCGTGAAAAAAGGAAAAGCTTCTTGTTGTCTTGTGAAATTGGCTCTGATTAACATTGTGAATGATTAGGAAGGTTTTAAGTTTGTGCCTTGCAATAGTTTTGGGATCAGTAATTGTTGTTGATGAGGGATTCTGATTGAACTTGTTGGGCTTGTTTTTTTTAAAAAAAAGGTCGTACGGAGGGATCGATGGACGCTGCTAATTTGTTCAAGCCAATGCTAGCCAGAGGGCAGCTACGGTGTATTGGGGCAACGACTCTTGAGGAGTACAGAAAATATGTTGAGAAAGATGCTGCATTTGAACGACGTTTCCAGCAGGTGTATGTTGCAGAGCCAAGTGTAGCGGATACCATCAGCATTCTTCGCGGTATCAAAGAGAAATATGAGGGTCATCATGGTGTCCGAATTCAGGACCGTGCGCTTGTAATGGCTGCACAGCTGTCTCACCGCTACATTACAGGCATGAAATGGTTTCTTGTTCATTCTTCCAATTTTTATCGTCTCTTAGTGAAATGGTTCTGGATTAAATCTTCGTAAGCTATTTTCTTGTATCATGTAAACATTTTATAATTGAATTTGTCAATCTTTTAGATGTTTGAGGGGTTAAAAGGATTTGTAAACTGATGCTTGTTGCTTTTTATTATCTTCTGAAGGGCGGCGTCTACCTGACAAGGCAATTGATCTCGTGGACGAGGCTTGTGCAAATGTGAGGGTACAACTTGATAGCCAGCCTGAGGAGATTGACAATCTTGAAAGAAAAAGGATCCAATTGGAAGTTGAGTGGCATGCTCTTGAGAAGGAGAAGGACAAAGCAAGCAAAGCTAGACTTGTAGAAGTAAGCTGGGCTATACTAAAATTGATTTTCGTGTTTTGTCATTGTTAGATACGTTCATGTGCAGAATTTTGTACCAAACATGGAAAATTGGACTGGTTTCAGGTCAAGAGAGAGCTGGATGACTTGAGGGATAAATTGCAGCCTCTGATGATGAAGTACAGAAAGGAAAAGGATAGAATTGACGAGATCCGGAGACTGAAACAGCGGCGTGAGGAGTTGCTGTTCACTCTCCAGGAGGCCGAGAGAAGAATGGACTTAGCCCGTGTGGCAGATTTGCGTTATGGCGCTCTCCAAGAGATTGAAATTGCCATTTCAAAACTTGAGGGGAGCACCGACGAGAATTTGATGTTAACAGAGACAGTTGGGCCTGACCAAATTGCAGAGGTATGTGTGCTTCAGATCGAATGACTCATACTTTTTTCCCCACATTTTCTATCTACGGTGGTTTCTGATTATAATTTTTTAATTTTAGGTTGTTAGTCGATGGACTGGCATCCCAGTGACACGACTTGGCCAGAATGAGAAGGAGAGACTCATGGGTCTTGCAGAGAGACTACACAAAAGAGTTGTTGGTCAAAACCAAGCTGTTGATGCTGTGGCTGAGGCAGTGTTAAGATCGAGGGCTGGTCTAGGAAGGCCTCAGCAGCCAACAGGGTCGTTTCTCTTCTTGGGGCCAACCGGTGTTGGTAAAACTGAACTGGCCAAAGCTCTTGCCGAGCAACTCTTTGATGACGAAAACCTCCTTATTCGCATTGATATGTCTGAGTATATGGAGCAGCATTCTGTTGCTCGCCTCATCGGGGCACCTCCTGGGTAAGCTTGATTCACCAGAAAGGAAAATAACTTCTTATAAGTGTGTTTCTAGAATTCATAATTTATACTGACTTTTTGTTTGTCTTCAGATATGTTGGTCACGATGAAGGTGGTCAGCTAACCGAGGCAGTGAGAAGGCGACCATATAGTGTTCTGCTCTTTGATGAAGTGGAAAAAGCACATGTTGCTGTCTTCAACACTTTGCTTCAAGTTCTTGATGATGGAAGGCTGACTGATGGGCAAGGAAGGACAGTTGATTTTACTAATACAGTCATCATCATGACTTCGAATCTTGGCGCTGAGCATCTCCTTGCAGGAATGGTTGGTAGCTCTTCGATGAAAGTTGCTCGCGAGCATGTCATGCTAGAGGTAAAATTCAAGCTTATCCAACTACATTCTAGCTATTCTTAAGTTATCTCAATCAATTATAATTGCAGCAAATGTATGAACATAATTGAAGTTCAGAAGGATCTATGAGTTACCAAAACTTTTAATTAACATCTTCAGTGCATTTTTTATTTTATAAAAATGGATAACAATAAAAGTTTGTAAAGATTTTTGGTACTCTGAAACTTGAATTGGGTCGACAACTGAGCTTATAAAATTATTCAGGTTAGGAAGCACTTCAGGCCAGAGCTACTCAACCGACTGGACGAGATTGTGATTTTCGATCCTCTATCGCATGACCAACTTAGAAAGGTGGCAAGGCTGCAAATGAGAGATGTTGCTGCTCGTCTTGCTGAACGAGGTGTAGCCTTGGCTGTAACTGATGCCGCGTTAGACATTGTTTTGGCCGAATCATATGATCCGGTATGTATCTTACCAAAATCCTGATAACTCCCGTCATGTTTTCACTTCACCGTTACAAATGGCAACATGTTTGTCCTCTTTGTTTGTAGGTGTATGGAGCGAGGCCGATAAGAAGGTGGCTGGAAAAGAAAGTGGTAACGGAGCTCTCAAAGATGCTGATAACTGGCAAGATCGATGACAACTCGACCGTGTACATTGATGCCGACGTAGCAAGGAAGGGGTTGGCTTACAGGGTGGAGAACGGAGGAATAGTGAATGCCGAGACGGGAGCCAAGTCGGATGTTCTAATTCAGCTGCCAAATGGAGTGACGAAAAGTGATGCTGCTCAGGCTGTGAAGAAGTTGAAGGTGACTGCCGACGAGGAAGATGATGAAATGGAAGAAGAGTAGACAGACGGGTCGACAACGCTGTTATTGGCTTGTCATGGTGTTTCTGCGTTAAATTATATAATTGAGATGTGCGTTCTGGTTGTAGTTTTGTAGTAACGTGAAAAATCCTCTGAGACTTGGTCTTTGATGCTTTTCTAACATCCTGTATTTTGGACGCAATGTATAGGCTTTTTCAATGCCTACAACATGAATGCACATCTTCTGTGAAAGTTTTATGTTAAGCTGAACACTATCGTATATTTGTATTAGGAATTTCTAAAAGTTACTCTTATACATATTGTTAAAGTTACTCTAAAAGCTGAATACTAATCACTTAGAAATGAAGTTTAACATATTCACCAATCATAGCACTCATACTATATTTCTTGTAAGATATTTTATTCTGTAACCATTTTATTTGTGTTTGTCCAGTGAAGCTCGGCAAGAGTGTAAGTGTGTTACCTTACGTTAGTTCTTTCTTTAGTTAGCAAATATAAAATCTTTTTCAAAAAAACAAAAAAAACTTTCAGGTCAGTTTTGTCCATTCGGAGGTTAATATCAAACTTAGGTGATCTCCAACTGCATGTCACTACTATGGGTTGTTACAATAGCGATTAAACTTGTGTATCAGTCGTCTCTAGGATACACATCTTGTGTTACATTGCACTCTATTGTTTTGGTGAAAATTCCAAGTTCTTATAGTTGGCCCTCAAAATCACTCTCTTTAAGCTTGTTATAACTTTTACTATTTTGATTTCTACATTATATTTGAGTTTTGAAAACTACATATAGGTGGTGGTGGTGGTGCTGTAAAGGGGCCATAGGGCCATCTTCTTCTGGATTATGAATTTTCGATAGTAAATGTATACTAATTAGGATTTTGTCGGCCTAAATTTTTGAATTTCAAGTAGTTAAGTATACACCCACTAGAATAGGGGTGGCAATTTCGGGTTTCGGGTCGTGTTCGGGTCGACCCGAATTGACACGAATTAAAATTTCTTCAACCCGAACACGGACACGAACACGAATTTTTTAATAATAGCCGACCCGAACCCGAACACGAAATTGTAAACCTAAACACGAACACGAAACTGGTAACCTGATCTGACACGAATTGACACGAACTGTTTTCGTGTTGATTCGATTTCGTGTTCGGGTAGACCCGAATTGACACGAATTGACACGAACTGAATTCATATTCGTGTCAATTGACACGAATTGACCAGAATTAACACAAATTGACCTGAACAAAAGATATTCAAATTCAAGCAACAAATGATATGCACAACCATGAAAGAGATCTACATCAACACCATGACAAATCACCATGTAGTTTCAAGTTACAATAAAACAAGTACGTTCATGTTTCAAAATAAATCATCATGTTACAATAAAATAAGTACTTTCAAGTTTCAAAACAACATATTTAAATCACTTTCGGTTCGTTTCAACAATAATAAAAAAGATCTACGTCAACACCATGAAAGCATTATTGTCTCCACTCTCCAGTCTCCACTCCACATTCCTTGTGATCAGATTCAACCTGTTAGAAGATTAGTAGAGAAATCAAAAAAACATATTAATCAATCAACTTTTTGTTAAATGAAAAATCTAAAGATTCACAAACCTGAATGAGAATTAATTCATTCTTCCATGAAGTTATCAACATCCACATTGTCTTTGTCACTTCCTTGAACCACCAAAAAATCTTGTGTGAGATTGTTGATATCTTGATCGATCTTCGAATCACCTAGTTAAAAGCCATTTCAAGTAGAAATAAGTTTCAATTTATTTATGTTACTATCTCTATATGTACATGCAAGTTTGACCAAAATGAATATGAAGAAATAAGGATGACCTTTATCTCCAAATAGCCAATCTCGAGTGCAAATTATTGCAATCCCAATGACTTTGAATCACTACTACCGGTACCGGCCAAAAGCATTTGCCCAATATCACGAGAACTCATCCTAGGACAAACTTTAATATGGCGTGTCATGTTTCCAGTCCTACATTTACCACTACAATTGTATGTCGTCCCACAAGCTTTACATCTAGACCTTTCTACTTTGTCGGGTTGGTTAGGAAGCTCCTCAAAAAAATTCCAAACATGTGATCTCTTAGAAAATTTCCGTTTCTCTTTTCTTTGTGTGTTGGAACTTCTATTACTTGTATCTACTTCTGCTACTTCCACGTTACACTCCACAAGGTCATTTTCATTGACATTCATATTAGAAATAGGAGATGTGATTTGCAAGAACCACTACAAGTAATAGAATATAATTAAAATCACAACAAATCACAACAATATGAAACATTCTACACAAAACTGGCTCCATAAATTGAGCAATCAAAGCACGACAACAAAAAGGCAAAAAGCAGAACAACTAGAACAGAAACATTGACTAACACGATTCAAATGTAGAAACATTAACAAATATCAACTGTGACCTGAAGTGATTTTTGCTGAATATGTCCAATCAGAATATAGGAAGCAGCAACAAACCAGCAACAAAATTACACAAACCAGCAACAAAGCAACAAACCAGCAATCAAAGCACGACAACAAAAAGGCAAAAACCAGCAACAAAATTACACAAACCAGCAACAAAATTACACAAACCAGCAACAAACCAGCAACAAAATTACCTGAAAAGCTCAAATTAAACAAAATTACAAGCTTGTTTCCAATCACCTGAAACAAACCAGCAACAACCACCTCAAACAAAGTATCCCACTTGTTTCCAAATTCCAATCACCTGAAACAAACCAGCAACAACCACGTCACTTCCCAAAACTCCAATAAACCCTAAGAAACCATTACAAAACCCTTAAAAACACACGGTTTTGAGGCTATGTAACAACTATGGTTCGTCGGGACTAGGAAACAGGACAGAAAAAATGTGTAAGAAACGTACCTTGATGGCGAGCAGGAGTGGACGGTGGGAGGACGATGGGAGGACGACGACACTTCTTCCGTGGAGGACGGCGACGCCACGAGATCGTAGGGGATTTGGGGCACGACCGTACGAGAGATCGAGAGAGGACGAGAGACGGAGAGATCGGTGTCGACCCGAAATGACGGAGATCGAGAGAGAGGACGGAGAGAGGACAAGAGACGAAGACTGAGAGGGGAGCTGGGGAGGTGAGGGCGTGAGGGTAAGTGGGTAAGGGTGAGGCGGCGGGTGTGAGTGTTGTGAGTATGATGTTTAGGGTTAGGGTTTTTTACAAAATTGAATTTCGGGTAATTTGGGTCGACACGAATTACCTGAAACTCGAAATATATGAACCCGAACACGACCCGAATTAGATTTCGTGTAGTTCGGGTCGACCCGAAATCAACCCGAACCTGAATTAAGCCAACCCGAACCCGAAATTTTCATGTCGTGTTCGGGTTCGAATTTCGGGTCGTGACCCGAATTGCCACCCCTACACTAGAATTTGTCCCCCGGAGTTCGGATTTACCTACTCAAGCACACTAATACTTCATATTTGAACCCCTTATATATTTTTTAGGATGTCATACGAATTGTCCCTCTTCTGCTTCCTCACATGACATTCTGACACTACTAGTTAGGGTTGTGCAACCGGTCCGACCCAGACGGACCGAACCTAGACCGGCCCAGAATCGGATCGGGTCCGGACCGGTCCAGAGTTTTTACCTTAAATTTTTTAAAAAATAAAAAATTCAGATCGGACCGGATCGGACCGGACCAAAACCGAATTGGCTTCGGATCCTGGACCGAAGACCGGACCGATTGGGTCCGATCCGGACCGAAACCCGGACCAGACCGGTTGTTGCTGAGCCTTGCTACTAGTCCAACCTCCTTTTAGTCCAACTTCCTTTAGATGATTGGACCCATTTGTAGCATTCTTTGAGCTTAAGTGTGTAAGTCATATCATGTTTATTTATCATGTTGTTAATTTTTTTATGTAAGTAATTGATTATTATCTTATGTTTTGGTCGAACCAGCTTAATGAATAATTTGTATTTATTGGGAACTACTATTCGTCGTCGGAAAACTATTTAAATCGCCCCAACAATTATCATTTTGCCCATCACAATTCATTTAATACATATTTCGTATAGTGTCTAAAAATAAGGTATTTGCCTGAGTTTTCCTCAAATTCCCAGTACCAACCCTACGAAAATGTCTGGCGAAGTGTCTGGATATGGTGAGGTAAGTGGGGGAATTTTTTTCTCGTCTCGGACGTATGGCTAAGCCGCCCACTCCCAAGGATGGGTTGTATGGCTTGGATGCCCCCTCCAAGTAGGAGGCGTCCCAGCCAAACACCCCCTCCAAGGAGCGGGCGTCCCAGCCAAACACCATAATTTTTTTTTATTTTAAATTTATTTATGTTGTGTTATTTTAAATTATTTCAGGTTCCGGTGTAAGATTTCGGTGGTGATGGAATAAATTACAATGAGCTTTTTGATAGTAAACAAGTGTTTCCAACAATCAAAGACGTGTGTAAATGGGCGAAACAAGTTGCCATCGGAGCCGAAATTTTTGGTAATATCATCCTACAAATCAAAAGCAGATAATCGGACGGATTGTTATCTGAGATGCGATCGCAAAAATAAAATGAGTTCTCGTGATATGGATATTGCACTATGGAAGAACACGAAAAGAAATGATTGCGGTTGTTGGTTTTTGATAAAGGTAGTCGAGCGACGGGATCGTGATGGATGAGTCGTAGTTTCTAATAGTACTCATGGGCAACACAACCACAAACCTACAGTATATCTAGAGGGTTACCGAGAAATCATCAGTCTTAGTTCTGGGGTCAAGAAGATTATTCTTGATATGACTGAGGCACGAGCGAGACCATGTAACATCTTGTTGGCAGTAAAGGAGAAATTCCCGGATGATAATCCCAATCAGAGACAAATTTATAACTTCAGAGAGTACATGAGGAGGACGAAATCTGAAGACAAGACTCCCGCTCTGCAGTTTCTAAATCAGGCAGTGCAGTATCAGTACTTACATTAGATTATGATGGATGAAGAAACTAATATTCTCACTCTCGTATTTTTGGCACATCCGATGTCAGTTCAGTTGTTGCGTACATATCATTTCGTAATATGCATGGATTCGACATACAAAACGAACAAGTACAAGATGCATTTGTTCGAGATGGTTGTGGTGACTCCAACAAACATGAACTTCCTCGTCGGCTATGCCATTATGAAGGATGAGACCAAGTCTAGTTACCGGTGGGTGTTGGAGAAGTTACGAGATCTGTTATTGGATACTGTCAGCCCGACTGCAATAATAGCGGACCGGGAGTTAGGCCTGATGCGACCAGTGGGAGAGGTTTTTCCTGAGTTTGCTCATTTACTTTGCACCTGACATATCAACAAAGACGTGTACAACTACGCATACCACGTATTCGGCAAGAACAAGAAGCTTGCAGACAATTTGAAGTGTGGAAAGTGGAGGAAAGTCACGCTTTCAGCTTCACAGACCGAGTACGATAAAGTGTCCGTAATCCGAAAGATACTTTTCAGTCTTGGCCAGTTCTCACGGAGTATCTGGAAGACACGTGGTAGTGCATAAAAAAAGTTTGTGTTGACTTAGATGAATAAAGTCCTTCATTTTGGCAACACTACGAACTATAGGGTGGAAAACGCTCATTCGGCTCTGAAAGAGTGGATCACTACATTGACTGCAACTCTGGATACTCTTTTCGACCGCATGAACGCGGCTATTGAAATGAAGCTGACGAATATTCGGAACTTTCTTGAAGAGTCAAGACGTCAAAATTTGACTAACTACATAGGTGCTTTTATCAGCATATAAATGGTCAAGTTTTGCATCACTGTTTGTCATTATTGAGTCAGGAGTTGAAGAGAATGCAGGACTTAAGCAATTAGGTTGTATATCGCTGCGGGTGTGCTTTTCTGACATCACATGAGATTCATTGTGCATGTACCATGCATGATTGTAAGTCAGGTGATGGAATTTATTTAGAGCAAATTCATCCATTCTGGAAAACACTTGTCATTGGAGAAGGAGTCCAGATGTCAGAGTTTGTTGATCAGTCAGCACAAGACGTCGAGCATTTTCGGAAGCTCATTGATGAGATTTCGGGGAGCGACCCTGCAGTAATTCGTAGTGCCTCTCGTATTTTATACTCACAGTTACACCCCGATCAGTCGAACTATCAAGAACCCACAACAAATACTAAGGTACGAGGTCGACCAAGGGAAAATCAACACGTCGGGACCCGAGTTCCTTTGAGTATGCTGAGCGAGGTCATGGTCGGTCTTCCAGTAGTGGGAGAAGCAGTCATGGTCGGTCTTCCAATTCGTCTCGATCGTCCGTAACCACGGGTGCAAGATCTGGTATGACGATATCTTTGTTGTTACTTTTATTACTTAGTTGTTTGTTGTTATTAATATATATAACTTTGATATTTTTCCATCTTATAGTGTCCAGACGGATTGACGTCGATAACTTCCCATATGTTGATAGATTGTTAGGAATTATTTCTAGAGAGGTGGAATAAAGTACGAGATGATGGCAACTGTGGATTTCGATGTGTTGCCGATATCTTTCATGGTGGTCATGACAATTGGTTGTAAACCCGTCGTGTGATTTCTAATGAGATATGTGCGCATCCTATTTATGAGCACGTATATTACGGCTGTGTCGTACATGCTCATCAGCGAATAGATTGGGGCGGGGGACTTTATGACGAGGATCACTATATGGAGGATTGAGTCGACTTGTTCCCGATTGCCAATTTGTAGATTTTTGCAGTTATGTATTTCTCAGTGGGAACAGATAGTTCGTTGTACCCGTGTCTTACAGTGCTACCTTAGGAGAGTTCGTCTTCCATGACGAAGTCATGCAGAGAGTTGGTCATTGCTCATTTAGGGAGTTACAAACATTTTATTCGCTTGGAATTAGATGAGGGATTCCCAGTACCTCCTATAGCTACCCTATGGTTTTAAATGCGAGATGAGAGTATTTGCTGGATGGGAGGAAGAGTACGAAAGTATGAAAGCATATTGGGACCGGTTACGTAGTGCATTTTGATTGTAATTTGTAATGCATTTGTAATGTATAATATATCGACGATTATATCGTGTATTTGTACTTATATCGTGTTGTTCTTTTATCAAATTTTAAATTTAATTTACGTTACATACCAAATAGGTCTATGATATGCTCGTGAGAAATAAGTACTAAAAATACGACAGATAAACAAATATGGAGAAGATATGTTCGTCAGAAATAAATAATAAGAGTACAACAGATAAACAAATACCAACAAATGTAGTAACAGTTCAACATATAATAAAATAAATAATGTGCAAGCCAACTACGACTCATCATACGAATCCTGGTCCAAAATGCCCAACTGATTGTTCCACTCCTCAACGAGGTCATCCAAATCTGTACATGCAGCTCTCGTCTTCTCGTTCAGCATCTGCTCCCTGTATCGCAAGAACGACTGCGTAACCCGTATCGCCATACTTATCCATTGTATGTAACATACAAAATTAGCGTACATTAACAATAAAAAACGTTACAAATAAAAATTAAATTAGATAAACTTAGCGCATCGCCACATATCCTATCTAGTGGTCTCTCCGGTCTCGGGACAGTACCACGCACGATAACTGGATGTGAGCACCTACCGAACCACTCCAAATAATCTGCATCATAAGTGGAGGGGTCGCAGCTACGTCTCAGATCGTCCAGGTGAAGTCGGCCTACTCTCGGAAATGTCCTCCAAAACGATTCCACGCTCAAAACGCTGTGCTTGACGTCGTATGTTGTCACAATCGCGGACCACACTGCATGCTCTGGCGTCGGGAAGTCAAGCGGGATCACCTGAACGTACCCTAACTGATGCAAGACGCGATCAGCCAAATAAGGCTCTGTGATATCCCGATAACGAATAACGCCCATAAATGTAGTCCTCGGCAGAGCTACAACAACCTCAGGACCATACGACAATCACTCCACCTAAACGTTTAAATGTTAATAATAATAATAATAAATGTAAAATTTAAATAAATGTAAATGATATATAATTTTATACCTGCGATGCAGTCATCTGATCTAGCCGTCTACGAATGGAATGGAGTGGTCCCTCGCTTCTATCCTCGGTCTGGACATCCCACATACGCGAACGAGGATGACCCTCCTCAATGATCTTCTGCTCCCGATGCGGGCGGAAAGGAGGAAAATACTCATATATCCAAGCCTGTAGCAGCGTAAGACAACCCGTAATGCCAGAACAATCAGCACGGCTCGCTATCCCCAACTGGCGATACAAATATGCCAACGTCGTTGACTCCCATGATTACTGACCAATGATATATGGGTCCCTCGACTCCAATAGGTCGCGTGGTCTGACTCTGCAACTGCTCTTGTCGACAAACAAGATGTAGCCTAGCAGTAAGAAGAGGTAGACAGTCATCTGTGTATCCTCAGTCCGTGGTGGTTGTCCTCATCTGCAACAGTCGTCCACAACGTCGATGCTTTACCACCGCCACTCCAAAATGAGCTATCCCGCCCAAGACCATTGACGCTGACCATGGGCAACTCTAATACATAAATCTTCGCTCTGGCATCAATGCCTGAGCACTGACCATACGACCCTCAACAGGAATGTGCAGAATCTGGAAAACGTCATGCAACATTATCGTCATCTCTCCGAAAGGCAAGTGGAAAGAGTTGGTGTCAGGTTGTCATCGCTCCATAAAGGCCAAAATCAACGACATGTCAAGTAGGAGAACATGTTTTAAGATAAGTGACCCAATCCGCTATCAGCAATGGTCACCGTCATATCATCACTCATAACTGAACGCCAATCCTGCAATTTAGTACAGACTCTGTGCCGATTATGACACTTCAGAACCTTCTGATCCTCGCTCTCCCAAATGCGTCTGGCGATGTGGAAAATACCACCGAGAATCACACCCGTCACGATCCAAGAATCGTCCTCAACCCTCTTCTTCTTCTGAGCTTGGGTGTCTGCAGTGCACGAACTCGAATCACCGGTCCCAAACCGACCACCTCAACCCTTCCGAATGACCCACTCAGGAGAAGGAGTACCATGTCACCCCCGTCCTCCACCATACTGTTATCTCGCCTCCAACCCATACCGACCCCCATCGTCACTCTCGTCATGACTCTCCACCTCATCTGAATCATCATCGTCGTCGAAAGAATCCTCACGTATCTCAGAACGACGTAAAATATCTCTCTCTCCTAACTGAAGCATAAATACCCTGGGTCATTTGAATCAAGATTGAGGCGTGCATCTACTATTACGCATTAGGATTTTGACCCAGTCAAAATAAGTCATGTGAATTCAGTTAAGTCAACTGAATTTAACAGTCAAATTTGGCCATATGAGTTCACTTAGGTCTACCAAATTTCACTACCAATCCTTTATCGGTTGACTGTTTTTCTTCATTGGTCACTAGCACGCATCGACTCATTCGACATGTCATTATAGCCATTGTACGTACTATCAACGAATATTTGCTTTCCAATTGTTAGCGCAAAAGACAAAATATTTGACCTTTGACAAAATCTCAATTTTGGTTAACTAAATTGGTTTCGGTCAACCAAACTACACTTGACAAAGTGCGACTAAATCATACTGGAAGTTGGTGATAGGTTTGTTAGAATCTATGACCCTTTAATCGATGGATAAATGCGGAATTAAAAATAATTATCGAAGGATTAAGGAAGAGACAATTGCAAACCACAAAAATGACGCCGCCGAAGTTTAGAGAGGTTCAGCACCCACACCCGGGTCTTAGTCCTCCTCGCAAGCCTCGCACGATCCCCCGAGCCTCGCTTACGGTTCCACTAACCGATCTCCTTTCCGGGCCAAGATCAACGCCGTTTACAACACCGAGCCTCGCGAACAACCTCGCCTCGCTCGTGTCTCCCCTCACAACCCGAGAGGGAGCTTCCTCGAAGCTTTACAACTTGATGATTCTTGAATAAGGAATTGTAATCACAATCTAACTAACACTCTATACTTGAGCACACTTGGATATGATATTGAATTGGATATGCAAGTGGTGAAGTTTAGGCTTGAGTGTTGTGGATTGAGAGCTTGAAGATGGAGAGGATTTGGCTTTGAGTATTGGATAGATAGGAAGTGTTCAAGATGTCCAAAGCAACCAAATGAGGTCCTATTTATAAGTCTTCAAGCTCATATAGCCGTTTGGGAGTTGGTGGGGAATGGACCAATAGGAATACAAGATGTGACTTAGGCTCGGGCAGAAATCGAGACAAATTCGGTCGGCCGTTATCCAAATGGTAGTTTGAAGAATTGGTCTGAACTAAGAACTCGGTTGACCGATTATGTATCGGATCACCGTTCACCAACCTCCAGTAGCTTTTATTTATTAAGCCCTAATTAAATTCAGTTCACCGAAGTACATTCGGTTCACCGTTCCAAGGTGGACAATAGAATTGATTGGGCTCTGATTATGTCAAGTTCGGTTGACCGTGTATACTTCGGTAGACCGAAGTAGGACGGGTATTGCGCTGACATTGTATGGGAAATTGGTTTATCGATAACGGTTAAGTGTCACGTGTAAAATAGCCATTGGGCTCCTATACCCAATAAGGATTCGGTAGACCGAAGTGTGTGCGGTCGTCCGAAGTGGGTCAAGTTAGTTGGGCTCTAGGGACTCGATTTGAATGCGACCGTCGGAGCAAAGTCCAAAACCGGTCCTAGTGCTCATTTACATTAAACCTTATGGACTCAATAAATATAAAGTTACATGTCTTGATCCAAAGCTTTGATTACAAGTCTTGAGTCTTGATGTCTTTGTCCCAATGCTCATTTCCTTGATTGTCTTGATCAACCTATTAAGATGATTGCAAGTATACAAATATATATGCAATGCATGTAATCGTGTTTGTTCACTTTGATTGATTAGGTTGATTGATTAAGATTAGTTTAATTAATCATCAAAATTAATATAGATTAAGGCCAAAAAGCCAACAATCTCCCTTTTTTTTGATGATGGCAAATTTATATCTTAATGCTTGAGTTTCAATTTAAGTTCTCCCCTATTCTATATGATTGCTCCCCTTCATATATGTAAACTATGCATATTTAAGATGCTCCCCCTAACAATGTGCATAGTATGAGTAAATTGAAGCTCAATCCTTATCATTCTCCCCATTTGACATCAATCAAATGCAAACAATAGAAGCATATGATGTAAAGGTATAATCTTTCATAATTCTCCATCTTAATTAGATTATATAACATTATATGCTCCCCTATCAATAAGGCCTAAAAGCAATGATATATAATATCAATTAAGCATGTTACAATCCTAGATTTAGAACCAATTTTTAAAATAGTCAATATTAAGAGGATTGAAAATATTAGCCAACTTTTGATCCTCGATTTTGTATTGGTTCCAATCTCCTTTCGATAGCGACGACGGTTTTATGAATTTGATCCAAATAATTTCCTTGAAGCTTGAAATCGATCTTTTGTTGCTTGAGCCGATTGCTATCGATTCTCCTTCTTCTAAGTACCTACAAGTGAAGATTTTGGTACCCAAACAACTTTGGGTCATTTAACATTAATCTTTGGTACCCAAACCATTTTGGTGTTAGGTGCCAAACACTTAAGGAACTTTTATTCACAAAGAAATGTTTTCCATTCATAGTAGTGTGAATAACATGGTTTTTGTAGTTGTTAACAAAATAGCCTACACCATGCTTATCTAGAGATTATTTTTGACTCCCTATGAGCATATCAAACATTTTTTTTCCACTTGTGAATTTTTCAAAATCCTTTTCTAATTGAATATTCTTAGCATTTAGATCTTGAATATCATCACTACATGAAGGTTTTGCATTTAGAGTTGCAATTTCATCAATCAATTGAGTGTTCTCTAATGCAATTTTATCATGACTAGCAAGCAATTCATTCTTCTCATTCATGATAGATTCACTTTTCAGATTGTAGCTCATTAATTTTCTTTCTTGCTAGTTTATTCTTTTGAATTATATGCATTTGAATTATTTGAATCAATTGAATCGCGACTAGAGAAAGAAGATACCTCACTATCATCATCTTCTATTGCCATGAAGCACATCGAGGTGAATTCGCCTTCAATTGATGAAGATGATGAGGTGTCCCAAGTAGCTTTGAAAGCTTTCTTCTTCTTCTTCTATTTTCTCTTGGTCTTCTTCTTCTTTTTCTTCTCTTTTATCCTTTCTTTCTCTTCTTTGAGAAACTCCATAAATTGATGTGTCGCCAATTGTTCCTCGATGTCACTATCTCCTTTGATCGAATTGGCGACAACATGTAGCCCCAAGGATTTCTTGACTCCCTTCTCCTTGCGGTCTTTCATTTGTATCTCATATGTCATGAGACTACCCATTAACTCCTCGACTGATAATTTGGTGAGATATTGTGCTTCTTCTATAACGGTTGTCTTCTCCTCCCAATCGTCGGTGAGTGACCGGAGAATCTTTCGAGTCATTTCTCCCTTTCTAAAATCCTTGCCAAGTGCTTTAAGAGAGTTAATGATCTCGGTGAAGTGAGTGTGCATCTCGCTTATGTTTTCACCAGATTGCATACAAAATAATTCATACTTATGCATGAGCAAATTAATCCTAGTTTCTTTCAATCTAGTTGAACCTTTATGATGCATAGCTAATGTATGCCAAATATCATAAGCACTTTCACAACCTCTTACCCTATTGTATTCCCCTTCATTTAACCCAAAATACAAGATATTCATAATTCGGGAATTCATCTCCGCTTCCATAATTTTGGGTTTTGTTAAGGATACAATTTCATCATCATTAGGTGTCTATGAGTTTAATATGAATGTCCAATATTTCAAACCATTTGATTGCAAATATATTCTCATTCTTTTCTTCCAATAGTCATAGTTTAACCCATTAAACAAAAGTGGCTTAGATGTAGATAATTCTTCACAATGATTAGAACTAGATGTCATGCTAAATTACGATTAAGTAAATGAAATTAGCAACTTAATACTCTGATACCAATTGTTAGAATCTATGGCCCTCTAATCGATGGATAAATGCAGAATTAAAAATAATTATCAAAGGATTAAGGAAGAGACAATTGCAAACCACAAAAATGACGACGCCAGAGTTTAGAGAGGTTCGGCACCCACACCCGGGTCCTAGTCCTCCTTGCAAGCCTCGCTAGATCCCCCGAGCCTCGCTTATGGTTACACTAACTGATCTCCATTCCGGGTCAGGATCAACGCTGTTTACAACACCGAGCCTCGCGAAAAACCTCGCATCGCTCGTGTCTCCTCTCACGACCCGAGAGGGAGCTTCCTCGAAGCTTTACAACTTGGTGATTCTTGAATAAGGAATTGGAATCACAATCTAACTAACACTTTATACTTGAGCACACTTGGATATGATATTGAATTGGATATGCAAATGGTGAAGTTTAGGCTTGAGTGTTGTGGATTGAGAGCTTGAAGATGGAGAGGATTTGGCTTTGAGTATTGGATAGATAGGAAGTGTTCAAGATGTCCAAAGCGACCAAATGAGGTCCTATTTATAAGCCTTCAAGCTCATATAGCCGTTTGGGAGTTGGTGGGGAATGGACCAATAGGAATACAAGATGTGACTTAGGCTCGGGCAGAAATCGAGACAGATTCGGTCGACCGTTATCCAAAGAATTTGTCTGAACTAAGAACTCGGTTGACAGATTATGTATCGGATCACCGTTCACCAACCTCAAGTAGCTTTTATCTATTTAGCCCTAATTAAATTCGGTTCACCGAAGTACATTCGGTTCACCGTTCCAACATGGACAGTAGAATTGATTGGGCTCTAATTATGTCAAGTTCGGTTGACCGTGTATACTTCGGTAGACCAAAGTAGCACGGCTATTGCGCTAACATTGCATGGGAAATTGGTTTATCGATAACGGTTAAGTGTCACGCGTAAAATAGTCGTTGAGCTCCTAAAGCTAATAAGGATTCGGTAGACCGACGTGTGTGCGGTCGTTCGAAGTGGGTCAAGTTAATTGGGCTCTAGGGACTCGATTTGAATGCGACCGTTGGAGCAAAGTCCAAACCGGTCCAGGGATATTCGGTCGACCGAAGGTAGTTCGGTCTTCCATTGGGGCAATTCCAGAGAACACCTAAGTTTTACTGGTGGGAAGAATTCAGCTATCCGATAGGTGTTCGGTGTACCGAACTGGGTATGATTCTGTTAACCGAAATAGGTTCGGTTTACCGAGGAATGACGGGACAGAATCCTAGTGCTCAAGTTTACATTAAACCTTATGGACTCAATAAATATAAAGTTACATGTCTTGATCCAAAGCTTTGATTACAAGTCTTGATTGTCTTGATCAACCTATTAAGATGATTGCAAGTATACAAATATATATGCAATGCATGTAATCGTGTTTGCTCACTTTGATTGATTAGGTTGATTGATTAAGATTAGTTTAATTAATCATCAAAATTAATATAGATTAAGACCAAAAAGCCAACAAGGTTGACCAAACTCAATAGGTCATTCGAACTTTAAATTTTTAGTTTTATCGTTTTGAAAACGATCGACTGATTTTGTGGAAAGTTTTGCCCGAGCACAAGTTACATATTGTCTCTCATTGGTACAAATCTCACAAACTCTCCCAAAAAACTATATTAGTTAGGGAGTTTATAAATAAGAGTCTATATATGAGTTTTAGAAACTTCTCTATACTCCGAATTCTTCAATCATTTGTGTCCAAACAACAAACACTTTCAAGCTCTCATTCTTCACACCCAAAGCCTAATCTTTATTACTTGTGTACCAATTCTCATCATATCCAAATGTGCTCAAGTATTAAAGTATTAGATAGTAATTTCAATTTCATTCCAAGAATCACCTAAATTGTAAAGCTTCGAGGAAGCTCCTTCCTCAATTATGAGAGACAAAATTGAGCAATGCGAGGTTATTCGCAAGACTGATGTTGTAAAGGTAGGGATCTCTATTTTGAACGAAGATCGGTTAGTGAAAACTCAACCGGGGCTCTGAGGATTGAACGGGCTTGAAAGAGATGATTAAATCATGGTGGTTGTTATCGAACTTCGATAAAAATATGGTGTCAATTTTGTGGTTTGCTTACTCTATCCTTATTTAGTTTTAATTCCTGATTTAATAGAGTATTTAGCTTGTGAATAGAGGGTCATCTATCCTAACATGTAGTGGTGTATAAAGGTCCAAAACTGGACCGGAGCAGGGAACGATCGGAATTGGTCTTAGACTGGAATATATTGTTTTAGAGTAATTTATTGATTGATTTTTGTTAGATTACATTGTAATGTTAACTTTTTGTAGTTTAAGACTAAGTTAAGTCTAATTTGGTGATAAAAAACATAACAATACATTAAATTTTCAACAATGTAAACACATAAAAATATAAACAAAACTAAAAATTAAATAATCGGGTTTGAATCGGACCTGGATTTCCTAAAATTCCCAAATTGGGGACTTGTAACATCCCATCACAGTGGAAAATTTTGAAATTTTAACAATAAAGGATCACAAGAGAACAACCATCAAGTGAGAATGTTACTTGAAATACATAACCAGTTGGTGCACCAAAATACAATAGAGTTTGTTAAAATATATGGTTACATCAATACAACCAAAGATAAACGAAGGTAACCATCACGACCTCGAATAGTCGGAAGAGGTCCCTGACCCCAAAATGTGCGCGTCCGCGGTCACCACTCAATAGAACCTATTAGGGTCTTGAAATGCAAATGTAACAAACAATGTCTGAGTTTCCATAAGAAACCCCTATATGGCAAACTCACATATATGAATGCAACAGTACAGTAAACGAACCTATCATACTAGTGGCATGTCATGTCATCAACAGTAAGGAAAACAGTTCCCCTCCAAGGGTAAATCTGGACATCTATCCCACAAACAACATTGGGTCTCTCTTCGAGACTTACCGTAGGCACATACGGTCTTACGGACCATACACATCGCACCCCACAGACAGTTATACTAAATATAGAGTTCGGTGAGGTACGTTCACACGTCTGCGTCAGTAGAATCAGATCTAAAACATCATGGTCAACACCACACCGACGGGGCCGTCACGCTGGTTGGTCTAATTAATCACATAGTAGGTGCCCAACTGAGGTATCATGCTGGAACAACATCAGAAGCATCATAGCTGCAACATTGTCGGCAGCATTGCCGACACAACATCAACGGTACAACATATGTCTGGTACAACATCAGACGATACAACATACATCCGACAGAATATCGGACGGTTCCGGACCAAAGCCCGCCAGGTCATCAGGCTCTGTAAGCCGTGCAACAACATGTTATGGGATATGTGATCCCTCAGGTCTAGTACTCTAATAATAGTCAAGTAAAGCATCGACTACGCCATAGTCCACACACCAGATGTGGTACGTCCCGAGTATCTACACTCTTCCATACGATGATCCGTGGGAAGGCACGATGAACACACCCACTGTTACCTCTCGACTCACATTCTAGGGGAGGACACGAGTTTCCATGGACAGAGTTGACACTAGGACAAAGGATTCAGTTCTGGGCCTAAACGGTTGACCGTAAACGGTATACTGGTCGACCGCTTCTCAAGGAATCGGTCGAACTCCGGGCTCGTAACTTAGTCCCAAACGATCGAACAGAAGGTGAAAACCGGTCGACCACTACCAAGTGAAAAACCAGACTAAGTCAAAATCATACGAGGCAAACGGTCGACTGACTCAGGGGTCCCGGTCGACCAAAAACTACCACGAGCAACCTAGAAGTTCTAGTCATCAAGCATTCGAACTAACAATCAATTGGTTGAACTAACAATCAATTGGTTGAACTAACGATCAATTGGTTGAACTAACAATCAATCGGTCGAACAGTTATTAAGTGAACTTAAGGTATCAGTCAGACTAGGTTAACAGCGGTCGACCGTTTAGATGGTCCACACTCTATCTAGACCACTCCAACAAACAACGGTTGACTGACTCAAGGGTCCCGGTCGACCGAAAACTATTAGGCCTTCCCGACCCACCAGCATAAGCACAACCGGTCGACCGCCACAAGACATCGTTCAACTGGTGTTGGTTAATGTCGGGCATTTACACTACATTCGGTCGATTGCCCGACGGAATCGGTCGACCGTTGGCTGGTAACTACTTAGCTGAGCTAGGTCTAACTTGCTGCCCATCTGACGTGAGCGAGGTCTCCGACCTCCGCCATCCAGCCAACACCCCACACTACTAGTGTGAGCAACAACAACAACTATTGAACCGACATACCTTCGAGTTCGATGGAGCACACCGGAGATCTCTCAATGTCTCCACCCAACCGCAATCTCCGAAAACCTTATCTAGTGTGCCTCCACACGTCGGAGCTGCCTCCATTTCTTCTGGATGGCCGAAAAGAGAGAAGATGGTGGATGGATAAAATGGAATAAGAAGGAAATGAGAGAGATGGTGGATGGATAAAATGGAATAAGAAGGAAATGAGAGAGATGAGTTTGGTTTATAAAACCAAAAACCTAGCCCAATAATGACCTCCTCCCTCCCAACACCACCCCACCGACCCAACCCATCCCATCTTACTCCTTTCCCACGCACCACACTGTTCACCGTCCCTTCCCTATGCAAAACTCCACCTTAACCTCTATCAGCACCCTAAACAGGGTTAGGGATGTAATAGGACCAGACCAGTCTAATTTTCTTGTCCAGACCAGTTTTTGTACACCCTTAACTAAACTTGTCCTGGCGTTCATTCGACATGTCTTGATTAATAATCGTTTGTAAATGAATCTTCTTCTCTAAACACGGTTGTAAATGAGGTGGATACGGGTATAAGTCAAGCGGTGGTGATCATAAATAGGTTAGGTACAAGTTAACATATAAGATTTTTACACGTGTACACGACACAACATGATTAACAATCCTAGACATACCTGCAGTGTTCCGTTCTTACATGTCTGACTTATCTGTAAGTTTAATTTTATTTGTTTTAATCTTTTATTGAAAACCCCCAATCTGATCAGCTAAACTATCTTAACTTGTGTAATTAACCATACTTCGGCACAATAATAAATCAAAGAACGAAAATATTTCATAATTAGTAACTATACTAAATGCAGTGATAATGGAGTAGCTCCCAACTTCCTATGTCCTACTAGGCTACTAGACACTAACTAGGCACTAGCTAGTGTCTAGTTGTCAACTTCCCATCATATACTATTGAGTTGTTCCTCTCATGCATGTGACTAAATATAGCCTTTTGAGGATTGCTATAAATGTAGTCCCATGATGAACTTACTTCAAGATCTGTCTTGTCTTTACGGTTTCTCCCTCACGGGAAATGACGGAGAAATTTATGTTATTTTATACCGAAATGGGCAACTCTGAGGAAGAATATACACGGAGAGTGATGAATGATGTATACCCTCAGCGTTGAAACAAAGGTTTTTTGATTGAACGTAATTTCAAAATATTATATTTTTATTTCTGTCGTCGATAAATTACTATTTGTATTTATGTCACTAAAAAATTATACAAATTCTATTAATATCACTAAAAATTATACAAATTCCATTAATATCATTCTGTTAACTTTTTCCGTTAACGGAGTTACTGTTCCGACGTTAAAAAAATTATTATTTTAATAGTAATATTTACAAATTCTAGCTTATATAATTTAATAGCTTAGAAATTCAAATCTGTCATTTTTATGATATTCACAACAAACACTTCAATTCAAAAAATCAAGAATATTAATTTTCTTAAGTACAAAGGGTAGGAATACCAGTGTTTTGGTTTTTTTGTTATGAAAATTATAATTCAGTTTTTTTTGGAATTTAAGTGTTTTGCTGTGAAAATCATACAAGTTTAATTCTTGTTTAAATGTTTCAGAATTTAATTTTTATAGGAAAAAACACCAAAACACCGGTATCTCCACCATTTGTACTTGAGAAAATTAACATTCTTGATTTTTTGAATTGAAGTGTTTTGTTGTGAATATCATAAAAATTACAAATTTGAATTTCTAAGTTATTAAATTATATAAGGTAAAATTTGTAAATATTACTATTAAAATAATAATTTTTTAAACATTGTTAACTGAACAGTAACACCGTTAACGGAATGACATTAATGGAATTTGTATAGTTTTTAGTGACATTAATAGAATTTGTATAGTTTTTAGTGACATGAATACAAATAACAATTTAGTGATGGCAGAAACGGAAATATGATGTTTTGAAATGACATACAAGCAAAAAACTCTTAAAAGAACGAGAATCAAGCGCCACGAATATGAGTACACCAAGAGGTTGTGCAACAAGCGTCACTCCATAAATGTTAATAAGTTGCACGTGTATGCGTTATAGTGATTAGAGACTTTGTCCAACTTAAATGGACCACGAAGTGGTTACAACTTACCCGTTTCAATTTTCGAAACTAAAAAAAAATCTACTCCAAAAGTATAATCATATTACATTACTGTCTTGATTAAAGCAACTCAAATATAATTTCCTCGTTGTACACCTACCAATAGATGTTATATGAAAATATTGATCCAAATAGAATTACCCATCCAAATTAGATGTATGGAATGAAAATTTACTACGTAAAGAAAGAACGTGTGAGGAAATTTTGAGATGTGAATGTATCTTACAAGATGGCATATCAATAATTGTCTATCATTTTCATATGTTAAGAAAGAAAATGTTAATGAACTTTTGCACTTTCGGATCACCCTTTCCATCGAAACGACGTTACAATAGTCTTTATCAATGTCATGAGAAAGAGAAAGTATTAGAGAGAAAGTCTTCGTTGTTGTTAATTGGTCACTAGGTCAAGTTGGGAATTCCGTAGGTTATTACCTTTCCTACCCTTGGGGATGTATGGCAAAGGTAATTCGATCTTTTTTAAATCACCTAATGGTATGATTTTGGTATATTTTCAAGTGAGAGGGTTTTTTTTTGAAACATTTGAAAAATATATAAAGTGAAGTTGTAAAGTGAGAAATTCGTATAAATTGAAGGTGCAAGTGTAATTTCTTTCAAAAGAGCATATTTTGTATTGCACAATTTCTTAGTTTCTGTGCGTAGGTGTGATGGGTATTCTTAACTTCACTTCCATGATTTCCTTTTATCTTAAAGTGTAACTCAAGTAAGGAAAATTGAGTGCCAGATTTTTAAAATTTTGTATGCTACCAATCACCAAGAATTAATTCTGGACGTCTATTTCATCATTTCCTTGAATTTTACTGGATACCCTTACTAGAAGTCGATTTCAATCAATTTGTCCAATCACACGTGTCCCCTATCAAATTTTTACATTCTCAAGATTTTTTTAATGATGTTATAGTATAATAATAGAAAACATCGACAAACATGCATCTTCCTACACAGGATCTCACGGAGGGGAATGTTTATGCCCTATCAGTTTCGAGGATGGAAGTTTCATAATTTGAAATTGCTATACGAACTATTTTCAGATTATTTAGGAAGTTAGAATTATTAGTGTGGTGATACTTAAATAGCTATCATTTTGTTTGTCTACTGCAGCAATATTGTTCTATTGGCCAGCAGATATCATAGGTTATGGTTAAAATTTTAAATTGTAATAGACTTTATGTAATCTTTTTTAGTAATGATAATATAGTAGTGGTAGTGTTTATCCAAAATAATAATAATTGGGGAAGGGCACCTACATCTACAGGTGATAAATAGCCTAAATAAATCCCAACCATATATTGTTGCATTTAGAGATCATATAAGATCTATTTTTGAAGTGTTATTTCACTATTTTAGAGACGGTTACCAACTTACCATGTTGTGTAAATTATGAAAAAATTATGCATACTTTTCAGGTTGACATACACATCTAATTTTATTGTTTCTCCGTAATATTTCAAAAAAAAAACTCTCCTTCTCCATGCATGCATATCCGTTAATGATTAAGACTAACCAACAACAATATCCTTATTAGAAAACCTTGAAATAGTAATCCTAGACATCTATAAGAAAGATTTATAAGTTTTTATGTCTCTTTCTCCTATCTTTGATCGGTTGGTTGTCAATTTAGCTGTGAAAACTAGGATTGACAATCGTGTCATGTCGTGTTGTTAGACTCGAACCATATCTAACTCATTTATTATCGTGTAAACACAACCCGATCCATTTATACACGATTAATTAACATGTCATGTTGTGTAGATGTTATGACACGTTCAACACGAATCCAGTCTAGATGTGTAAAACAAGAAACAATATACGTTTAGTATTGTTTATTACATGATTTGCTTTAAGTATGTTATAATAAATTACCAAAAGTAAACTTATTTATGTATATCATTACTTGCATTTACTATTCGTAATCATGTACCTAAGTATACGATTACTTATCATGTTTTATCGTGTAATTCGTTTTTGTACCTAAAATTCATATCCGACCCATTTATTAATCGTATTTCTATATCCAACACATTTATTAATCAAGTTCAATTTCTCAATCAAGATCTCCTAATTTTGTATTGTATAATCATGTTTCGTGTAAAATTGACAACGTTTGTAAAAACTTGTAAACCCCCTCCTTCTGTATCTTGTTGATGGGACTCATATATACTTTGTTGTAATCTAGTGATCCACATCTTTCCATACCAAATCAAACCTACACCCTTTCCATACCCTAATCCATCACAATTAACATTTTATATCTCCATTTTCAAATATTTCCAATCTAAGCTTCCTCTTATGAGATCACACTTTCTTTACTAGAAATGGATGATCACCAACAACATAGATCTAGTGAATCCAGGAGTTCATTTAGCAATTCCATGAATTCCTCAACTTCTTCCTTTCTCACCACTTCCACTCCTCCAAATCAATACAACTCCATAGAGAAGCCCCCAATCGCTGCGTTGACATCGACAAAATCACAAGAAGGCACTAAAAGCCGCGTCTACCATGGCGTTCGGATGCGCAACTGGGGCAAATGGGTGTCCGAAATCCGCGAGCCTCGCAAGAAGTCCCGCATTTGGCTCGGGACTTACATGATGTCGCCGCATTATGGGCTTAATTGTCTCTTTTGATTGGTCTAAATACTCTTGTACTTGATATAGTGTTTAATTGTATGGCATGTAGGACATATTTAGCTTTAAATAAAAGGTATTTTTATGATTACTTAAAACTTCAAAGATAATTCGCTAAGATGTTCTTTTTTATTTGTTTTCTATTTTCACCGCATCATCTTTTTCCTGCTAGCTCCTTGCTGGTAGCATGTATTGCTGGTGACTTCTATTAGTTGTATTTAATAAGTACCAAAATTTCTGTTCCGACTGCAACGGTCGACCGACTGCAAAAGCCTGGTCGACCGTCTTTTAATATTACGATCTCCTGGGCGAATTCGGTCGACCGTCCCAATGCTAACGGTCGACCGATATAGATGAGTCTTGTAGTAGTATTCTTCCTAGAGGATTTTGGTCAACCGGTAAGATGACCACGGTCGACCGATACACATGAGTTTCGCGACCGATTTCTCTCTGGAGGATTTAGGTAGACCGATAATAACACTGGTTGACCGTACACTTAAGTTGTTCTTGCCTAGTGGTCGACCGTTTGCCAAACGGTCGACCGGACTTTGTGGCAACACCTCTCAGTTTCGGATCACGGTCGACCGCAGATCCGATTTTGGTTGACTGTGTCTCTACATGGTTGCTGTTCTGAAAGACAATTTTCCATCAATCTCCACCTTACCTTTAGAACCCATTCTTCAATCATCTCATTCATCGTAATCTTCATGATTTCTTGCCGTCCCCACCTTTGCTCTACCTATTTGGAGCTCATCCCAACCAAGCTCAAGCACTCCTTGAACTTGGTGAGAGTAACTGGTTTTGTGAGCATGTCCACCGGATTTTCTTCGGTGCCTATCTTCACCAACACCACGTTTCCTTCAAGTATAACCTCTTGGATGAAATGGTACCGAACATCTATGGGTTTGGTCCGCTCGTGATGAATTTGATCTTTACTCAAATGAATGGCATTCTGGCTGTCGCAATAGACATTGATAGTCTTCTTACCCAGGCATAATTCGGTGAACAACCTCTTCAGCCATAATACCTCTTTAATGCCCTCGGTCGATGTCATGTACTCCGCCTTAGTAGTAGACAAAGCCACGGTATGTTGCAGACTTGCTTACCAACTGACTGCACTGTCTCCTATGGTGAAAACGTAACCGGTCATAGATATTCTCTTGTCACGGTCACCTGCATAATCAGCATCCACATACCCCATTAGAGTATCTATGGACCTTCCAAACTCAAGATATAAACCGGCAGATCCTTTGAGATACCTTAGGATCCACTTCACTACCCGCCATTGTTCTTTTCCTGGATTTGCTATATATCTGCTAACCACACTGACTGCTTGTGCTATGTCCGGACGCGTGCATATCATGGCATACATCAGACTGCCTACTGCACTTGAGTAAGGGACTCGTGACATGTGAGCTATATTCTCCTCGGATTGAGGACAAAGGTCGGTTGAGAGCTTGAAGTGTCCAGCCAATGGTACCTTCTCAGACTTGGCACTTTCCATGGTAAAACGATGTAGAACCTTCTCCACATATTTCTTCTGAGATAGGAAAAGTCTCTTGCTCTTTCGATTCTTCGGATCTCCATACCAAGAATCTTCTTTGCAGCTCGAAGATCCTTCATCTCGAATTCATTTGACAACAACTTCTTTACTTCCAATATCTCTGACCTGTCCTTGGCTGCAACTAGCATATCATCCACATAGAGAAATAAGAAGATTGACGACCAATCTTCTAGACGCTTCAAGTACACACATACATCATACTTTGATCGTAGGAATCCATGACCAACCATAAAGGAATCAAATTTCTTATACCAAAGTCGAGGAGATTGTTTCAACCCATAAAGGGATTTTTGGAGTAGACATACATGCCTCTCCTTTCCTTCCTCGACGAATCCCTCAGGTTGTGTCATGTAGATCCTTTCTTCAAGCTCGCCATGTAAGAATGTTGTTTTTACATCGAGTTGTTCAAGCTCCAAATCGTGTATTGTCACCAAACTCAACAATACCCAAATGGAGGTGTGTTTAACGACCGAGCAGAAAATATCATTGTAGTCAACACCTTCAATTTGACTAAACCCCTTTGCCACCAACCTGGCTTTATATCTGTCATTTTCTTTCTTCTTGAACACCCATTTGCAACCGATAACTTTCTTCCGGTTTGGAGGCTCAACTAGCTCCCAAGATTGGTTTTTGTGAAGAGATTCCATGTCTTCATTCATGGCTCCTAGCCATGCAGCAGAATCCGATGCCGAGATTGCATCACTGTATCTACTCGGCTATCTTGACTCTCCAATATCTTCTACTGCGGATAAAGCATATGCAAGTGTAGACTCAAGATACCTTTGAGGCTTCCTTATCTCTCTTCCTGGTCTATTTCTTGCAATACCTTGGAGCTCAATGTCCTCTTCTCGGGACTCGACCTCATCTTCATCCTCAAATGGAGAGACAACCTCTTCAGATTGTTTTGATTGTGGCTTCACCAGGATTGGAGTCTCTCTCGACATCTGAGATATGAGGAATGAAATCAGATTCTTTTCTGGAAGTCAACATGGAGGCTTCATTGAAAATGACGTCTTTCTCTATCATGAATTTGTGAGACTCGGGACACCACAAACGATAACCTTTCACTCCCAGTTGGTAGCCTAAGAAGATGCACATAATTGATCGTGCTTCAAGTTTTCCTTGATCAATTCTGGCATATGCATCACACCCGAAGATTTTTAAATTTGAGTAATCGGGACAGCTTCCCGACCACACCTCCTCGGGAGTCTTGAAATCCAAAGCTGAATGTGGTCAGCGGTTGACAAGATGACAAGTGGTTGAGACCTCTTCCGCCCAAAAATCCTTGGACATCTTTGCATTCAAGAGCATGTAACGCGCTCTCTCCAAAAGTGTACGGTTCAACATCTCAGCTACCCCGTTCTGCTGTGGTGTATAGCGAACAGTGCGGTGTTGGACTATTCCTTCATCTTTACAAAATTCATTGAACTCCTCAGAACAAAACTCCAACCCGTTATCTGTCCTCAGTCTCTTAATTTTCTTCTCAGTTTGCTTCTCAATCATGGTCTTCAATTGTTTGAAGTGTTTGAATACATCATTCTTTAATTTCAACACATAAATCCAGGACTTCCTGGAGTAGTCATCGGTGAATGTTAACATGTAACAGGCTCCACCTTTTGATGGAACCTGAGATGGTCCCCAGAGATCTGAATGGATGTAATCCAATGTTCCCTTGGTGTTGTGAACTGCAGTACCGAAGCTAACACGCTTTTGTTTTCCCATGACGCAATGTTCACAGAAATCTAGTTTACCAGTTGCCTTACTCCCAAGGAGACCTCTCTTGCTTAACATAGTCATCCCCTTCTCACTCATGTGTCCCAACCGCATGTGCCACAACTGTGAATTCTCTTCATCAGACATGGATGTTTCAACTGCTAGTGCTTCACCAACCACTGTTACTCCTCGAAGCATATACAAGCTTCCTGTCCCGGTTTTCTCGCCCTTGAGCAAGACAAGTGCTCCTTTCTTTATGGTGATCATGTCACCCTCTCCACCAAAACTACAACCTCTGCTAGTGAGAGGCCCTATGGATATAAGATTCTTCTCAGTATCTGGTACGTGTGTCACATCTGTCCGGGTCTTAACTGTCCCAACATGGGTTTTGATTCGGATGTTCCCAATGCCTATGATTTTGCAATGGTCTCCATTTCCCATGATGACTACTCCGTCAGCATATGATCTATATGTCGTAAACCACTCACGTCATGATGTGATGTGATGTGTAGAGCCAGTCTCAATTACCCAACCATCGGCCTTTTGGCCTGAACATGATGCCATGAGCACAAAACCATCGGACCCTTCTGATACACTCGCATCAGATTTTCCAGATTTCGGATTCGGGCCCTTCTGATTCTCCTTCTTCTGTAGTTGCCAACACTCCTATATTAAGTGTCATGTTTTCTTATAGAACTTGCAGAATTTTCCCTTCTTGCCTCTAGATTTGGACCTACCCTTGTTTCTTGGCCCCTTCTCATTTGGTCGGCCCCTTGACATCAATGCATCACTCTTACCACTAGGACCCAGAGTGTCCTTCTCCATGTCACTTTTGCTATTCAAAGCATTTTCACATCAAACAAGGAAATTAAGGTTCGACTATACATGATGGTTTCTCGGAAATGAGTATATGCAAAGTTCAAGGAGCATAACAACAAGACGACTTGATCTTCATCATCCACTTTAACATTGATGTTTTCTAGGTCCGTAATAATGGAATTGAAGTCATCTAAATGTTGTTGTAGAGATATATCTTCAGCCATTCGGAATTGGAATAGGCGTTGCTTGAGAAGAATCTTACTTGTGACAGATTTGCTTGCAACAATTTCTTCAACCTTTGCCCATAATTTTGCCGCAGTCTTTTCGTGCATCACCTCACGAAGTATCTCATCGGACAAGCAAAGGTGGATGGCGGTGAGAGCCTTCTCGTCTAGTTTCGCCTTCTTCTGAGGCGTCATTGTCTCCGGTATATTCTCCGGTGTCAAAGCATCGGCGACGTCGTTTTGAACGAGCACCGCCTTCATCTTGAGCTGCCACATCGGGAAATTCATGTCCCGGGTGAGTTTGTCTACTTTCCATTGAGAACCCATTGTCGAATCCTTGGATTTCCACCCAACCAAAAGCTCTGATACCAGTTTGTTAGGATCTTAGGTGGTTCGATTCGATACGGAAATGATGAGAACCGTGAAATTAACGTTTTGACAATTCTACGAACGTCTTACGTACATTCAAGGAAAAACAACACAACTACAAAAGCAAGCACAAAACAAAACAAACAAGATGTAGACACGAGATTTACGTGGAAACCCAAAAGGGAAAAACCACGGACGGCGGAGACGGACGAAGACTTCACTATGAAAGATTGAAGTACATTGAAGGAGCCGATGTTGATTACAACACACACCGATTGGGGTTGAATGATTCTTCAACAACAAGATTTCCCAATCAAAACACTAAGGAGTTTTGATGGCTAACTAACCTCACAAGTGGTGACTCTCTTTCACTTTTGCTTTCAATCCTTACTCTAGGGTTCCAGCAACAAGGTATTTATAGTGGAGAGGTTAGGGTAGAGAAAAGGGGGAGAAACATTCCAAAACTGCCCTCCCAAAATTTCTGTTCCGACTGCAACGGTCGACCGACTGCAAAAGCCTGGTCGACCGTCTTTTAATATTACGATCTCCTGGGCGAATTCGGTCGACCGTCCCAATGCTAACGGTCGACCGATATAGATGAGTCTTGTAGTAGTATTCTTCCTAGAGGATTTTGGTCAACCGGTAAGATGACCACGGTCGACCGATACACATGAGTTTCGCGACCGATTTCTCTCTGGAGGATTTAGGTAGACCGATAATAACACTGGTTGACCGTACACTTAAGTTGTTCTTTCCTAGTGGTCGACCGTTTGCCAAACGGTCGACCGGACTTTGTGGCAACACCTCAGTTTCGAATCATGGTCGACCGCAGATCAGATTTCGGTCGACCGTGTTTCTATCTGGCTGCTGTTCTGAAAGGCAATTTTCCAACACATTCACTAAATTCTTACCATCAATTCTTTAATGAATGGTGGATTATGTTGTTGTGCAATTACTTAAATTTAGTTATGCAAAAATTCAATTTATTAATGTTCAACTTATTTCTATGCTTTAAAATTGAATGTGATGTAGAACTTTGGAAACTATGATGCATAAACTAAACCAAGGAAAATGTGTCAATGGTGTTGTTGTTAAGAATCTAACGTCAATCTAAACCCAAGCCTAAACTCAAGCCCAAGACTGAAATATATCTTATAAGGTAATTAATAGTTCCGATCCAAGAGACACAATTTTAGAGTTTTCTTACTCTAGAATTTATTTTGTTCTCAATCACTTGGAGAACTCTAAAATGTTAAAAGACTAGAAGATTCCAATATCTCTATAACCTTCCTATAAATATGGTGTACGTCCATTGTCATCTCATGTATTTCAAACAAAAGTTAGTTTCCACCACTACAAAAAGTGAGTCTTATAGTTTTGTTAGCTAGAGAGTGTGTATTGTAATAAAAAATTCTTGTATAAGAGTGTAATAGTAGAAATAGTAGTTGTGAGTGTGTCTCATAAGGTAAATAACGTGGAAGTGTAAATTGTAGTATCGTAACATTAATTATTATAAATATAAGTTTACATTTCATATATCTTCAAGTCTATTCTACTCAACAGTTGTATCATAACAAACATACTTGAGTGAATTTATGAATTTTTAATGATACTGATATATTATTTATCATTCTAGCTAATTACTACAAAAACAAAAGCTTAACAATATACCACCTAAAGTTCACATGAATAGTGCAAACCATCACGCTGAACTTCACAAAGTGATATTGAAAGTTTGAAACTATGAAAGGCAAATGATACACCAGAGGGGGTCATAGAATAAATAGAAATGTTTAATATGAAAATTATTGTACAATTTAGTTTAGTTACGAACTAGACAAAAAACTTTAGATTTGAACTATTCATAAACCAACTGAGCTCATGTCCATACATTAACTACTACTTCGTAGTAAACTTTTATGAACAAACTCTAATCTTTTTATTCTTTTAAAACTAAATTTGATTCTGGTTGAATATGCATGACCCCATCTTATTTTATTTCTTTTTAAGAATTAATAAATCAAAATATAATTCTTATATAGATCCGATCATATCATGTGTCTGAAAAATAATATCCAATCACTAAATATTTCGACTCATTGGGGAAATCAACATATTATTAAATATATAAAATTTTAGTTTCCAAATAAGATATGTTCTAAATAAGTAAATAGAAGTACAAAAAAACTATGTTCTAATCCAATTCAGGGGAATGTAATCATGGGCTCAAAAGAGGGACCAATGGTTATCGCAAGGGTCATGGCGATGGAGACCTTAAGATAGCAAGGGGGATGAGGTGCAATTGTATCCAAAGTGGGACGGTAAGGAAGGTGATCATTTGTCTAGAGTTAAATAAAAATGTTAAGAACATCGTCAAAAAATAAGACTGTTAATCCTTTGTGGAAATCTAGACTTGGGCACGTAAGTTACAACAAGCTAAAGGCCATTATTGAAGAGTCGACGTTAAAAGGTCTGCGTCAGTTTGAGATCGTCGAGAATGTGGTTCAGTCAAAATGAGAAACCTCAACCTAAATCTTAGTAGAACCTAGAATCATTCACAAGTAAAAATATCAACTGAAGCTTCATTAAATATGCATAGGTAAAAGGATGGATGCAGAATAGTTGTATACTGAGTAATTAAACAACAACAATTAGGAACTTGATGAAGAATACATTCAAGCAGCAAAAGGAAGACACTCTGGATCTCTCATCTTTCTCAAATCTCTAGTGAAAACATGTATTATTTAATATAATCATCCTCTAATCTAGTAGGTTGAAGAGATATTTATATGAAGGCTTAAAATTCTAAACATAGGGTTAAAATTAACATCCCCAAATTAAAATTCTACGAGTAGTTGTTGGAAAACATGACTCAATTGGGTTCAAAGGTTGCATCATACTTGGCACCTTGGAATCGGACTCGAGTCAATTTGAATTGTGAGCTGAATTAATCACGACGAATTTATTCTTGCTATGAGCGGCTGGCAGTTTGTTAATTTATAAGCCCAAGCAATATGTATTTTACTCGCTTCTTCCGCTGCTAATAGAATTAAGGTTTATTGTAGTTATTCTTTAGGGAACTACTATTCGTCGCCGGAAAACTACTTAAACCGCCCCAAAAATGACCTTTTTGCCCCTAACAAATCAATTAATACCGATTTTGTCCCGTGTCTTTAAACAAGGTGTTTGACTCAGTTTTACTCACATTCCCAGTACAAACACCACGAAAATGTCCGGCGAAGCACCACAATCCGGCGAGGTAACGGGGGCGAAATTTTTTTTCCGACTCGGGCGTCTGGCTAGGCCGCCTCCACATAGGTGGAGGCGTCTGTCTAAACCGCCTCCACCTAAGTGGAGGCGGTTTAGACAGACGCCTCCACCTAGCTGGAGGCAGCTTAGATGCACGCCTCCACCATGGTGGAAGCCGGTTTCCCGTGACCGCCCTCTCGTTGGGTCGCGCGGCTCCCGCGGTCGCCCGACTCAATTTTTTTTTATAAAATTAATTGAAATAAACAAGGTGATTTACCAGATGTGAGTAGTCCGGGGTGTCCGCTGGCTCTTTCCCTGGCCTCCGAGACATCCTATTTGGTGAATAAAAGTGTGATATGAAGAGAAAGTTGTGTTAAAAGAGTGAAATGAGGAGTTATATTAGTAGAAAGTGTAGAGGGGCAAAATGGTAATCTTACGGGCGATTTAAGTAGTTTTACGGCGACGAATAGCAGTTCAGATTCTTTATCCATCTTCCTCCATTCCGTTTTGTCTGGGTCTTTAGGTCTACTATCGGTCGTGGTTTCGACGAGTTTGCATATTTTAAAATGATACATGATTACCTCACGAGTAACTTCACCAAATTAATCATTTTCAATATAAATACCATATGTTATTTAACCAATGATCTTCTATTCGATTACGCAAACTGTAACGCCCTAAGCCCGGACAAGTGCTTACCCGCCCGAACCCGATCTTCTATTCAATATAAATTCCACGATCCTGATCGCTGCACACTCTGATATTTATAGTCATTTGATAGACCCATAAATAATCTAAAAAATATAATCAACAAATTGTGAGCTCGACAACCCGCAAGTACCAACCATCAATCAAACAGAATCATAATCATGTGGAAACTGATACGGGATATGACATTCAGTTAATGAGTACAATCAAAAGACATGCATCACAAATAACATGCATGCATAACAATCTGGAACCCCCATTCGGATTCGACCACATCCTGTGCTTCTGAAATCTATCAATCAGTTAGACGCACACCTGATAGCTCCACACTAACGACAGGTAGTCATTTCCTCTTTTGGGTGGCTCCACGCTGCCCGCTGGGTAGCTATTTCCTAAGTGGCTCATTCAGAAACATACATACAGCGACATGACATGTCGGCCGAAATACCACCATGCAATCATATGCACATCAATAAATTCAACATCAATACTCAACATGCATGCAACTACGTACGAATATCAAGAGAGACAGACATGACATGAAACTGAAAAATAACGAATCAGTACTTGCATGTCTCGCAACCACAAGATTTCCACAAATCACATCCAACTCCATCAATTTCCTTTATATCTCTTGCACCAGAAAAACCTAATCACATATAGAAATCATCATCTAAATCATTATATATAGTGTTATTGACCAAATCTGTGAAGTTCAATCACAAAAATAAGGTAGATTACCTATTTAGCTGGGACTTGCTCTTACATACTTGAAAGTCAGCCGAAAACCGAACCTCCTTCACCCAACCTATTCTCCATCTCTTTACTCACAAACCACTCCTCACGTTTTCTTAAGCAAAACCCTCCTTCCATTTGACACCAAGTTATATATATATATATATATATATATATATATATATATATATATATATATATATATATATATAACTTGGTGTCAAAAAGAAAATGGAGGAAAAGCAATAAACTAAACCCCAAAGAAAGGATGGTTACACTAAACTACACTAAGTTTTTGCCACCGCTTCAACGCGGCCGTGCACTTGCGGTAGAAATATAAAACGAGATCAATCAAGTTTTTGCGCATGTTAATAAAATAATTCTTCTAGTGAGGAGCTTAATGAACACACACACACTTCTTTATGTTCACATTATTTCTCTACCCCCTTTGGGGTTTAGTTTATTGCTTTTCCTCCATTTTCTTTTTGCATCTTAGTGTAGTTTAGTTGTAGTCAAGGACCCTCTTAATCTTGTTGTGAGACATTAGTGTAGGGGTTTTGGTTCATGTGTAGATAAGAAATAAGTGAGTAGATGTTCTCTCTTCTCGCACGGCTCCTATCACTCGGGAAAGTAGGTCTCAAGGGACTTTGTGCCTGGTGCTTTCGGGTCATCTGACTTGGGATGCGCCGACCGAACTCCCGTTACACGGGTGGTAGGGATTGCCCTATGTGGAGATTTGGGGAAAGGTGTACGTGATAGTGTAAGTCCTCATGGGCAATGATGCACGAAACCTGACCCTGGGAGAATGAAGCTCCAACTAATAAAAAGAAAAAAAAATGTGTGAAAAGAAACAAAAAGAAAAAAAATGTTAATGCAAATAAGAACCTTAATGGACCTTACACTTTGTATCACTTGAGGATGTTGAGGTTGTCCATGTCTTTCACCTAATTCCTTATTTAACTTGCATGAATGGTTTATTAGGCTAGGTGTGGACTGATTACCTTTATAGAGTCGGCCCGTAGGATTACCGCGTCCAATGATCGACAAAATATTTCCAACGAGTCGAGGTCTAGATTGAATAATGCATCTTGTTCGGATTTTGTGGGTATATCCGCTGAAAACCCTCAGGAGACAACACTCCTCCTCCTTGGCAACAAAGAGGTTTAACGGCTTGTTGCACGTGCTAAGTGCAACCGTGATTCCTACGAAAGTGAGTTAGGATTTCTTGTTTCTCGTTTGTTTTTCTCTTTCTTTGTTTTGCTCGAGACTAGCAAAAACTTAGGCGTGGGGGTATTTGATTGACATCATTTCATGCTCATATTTGTATCTTATATCCATTATCTTACACCTAAGCAATGCTACGTGACGAGTTTTATGTTTAGTTTTCAGGAATAAAGAGGTTTGAAGAGAAGAGCCATGAAAGGACCCAAAAGCTGGGAAAAAGGACTGAATGGTGAGATCTAGGGACCAAGATGCAAGGGAGAAGGACCTGAATGTAAGACAGAAGGACCTAAGAGCAAAACAGAATACTCCACACCATCATGGGGAGTATTTTACCAATTCTATTCGGGTCGGAGCTCCAACAAGTCGAGTAACCGCATCAAAGACCAACAATACCAGAAAGCAAAGCCCACAACAAATTCCAACACGATCCGACAATTTTGGACCACCAATTGGCGGTCTTGGACCGCTAATTGGCGGTCCATATTGCTCAGGATCCGTCGAAATTTCTCCTGGACTTGTATTAATGTTCGTTTAGGCTATTTTTGGTATTGGTTTAGTCCCACATCGGGGGATTGTCCCCGATTAGCTTTTTCCATGCTTATAAATAGAACTCTTCACCTTCCATTGTAATCACCCATTGCTTGGTGGCATTCTCTCTACTAAGGAGTGAGCCTTGAAGCAAAAACTCAAGGTGGAGAAGAATGCTACCTTCAATGTGAGTCATTTTGTTAATAAAATAATTCTTCTAGTTTCTTTAAATCTTGTGAGTGCTTCGGCTAACGCCTACACGCGCAACTCATTAACAGCTATGGAGTGGCGCTTGCTGCACAGCCTTTTAATTTGTGCATGTTTGTTTAATCTTTCCTTTCCTTTTATGTTTCTTTAATGCTTCTTGCCTTCTTAGTTAACTTTCATTTCAGTATTATGCTTTCTTTGCTTAGTCTAATCAGTAGTGTAATGAGTAGTGAGTAGTTCCATCCCCATTTGGGGGGTGGAGAAATATGTGATATAATCATGTAGTGTATTAAGTGTGTGTTATTTTTATCCCTTGAGCTTTACATGATTTCCATAACCATCTAATGGGTCTCCACTCTTATCTTTGATAGGCTAATGCTCTTGAATGAAGCTTAGCTTATGCTTTGATTAGTGGACCTATTTTATGGGGAATGATAAGGTTAGGATATGGATGAAGTTAATGTTGGAAACACAATTTGTAGTGTATGTGCTCTTGTTGCCTTTACCTTAGCTAATGTCTTGTATGTTTTAATGATGTAGTGAAATCTTAATTCATGTAGAGCCATAGTAGGGTATAGTCTTTATACTTGAGTTCACGTAGCTTCATTCCAATTAATGTCTTGTATGTTTTAATGATGTAGTGAAATCTTAATTCATGTAGAGGCAAAGTTGGATGTAGTTTTATGATTTCATACAATACATGTTGTGCTGAGCTTAATGAACACACACACTTCTTTATGTTCACATTATTTCTCTACCCCCTTTGGGGCTTAGTTTATTGCTTATCTTCATTTCCTTTTGCATTCTAGTTTAGCATTGTAGTGTAGTTTAGTGTAACCAATCTTTTTCTCCTTTCTTTACCCCTTGCCTTCGCACAAACCAAGTGTCGACACACCTCCCAGTGGACGACCCGTATTTGCCACCGCTTCAACGCGGCCGTGCACTTGCGGTAGAAATATAAAACGATCAATCAAGCTTTTGGCGCCGTTTCCGGGGAGGTGCTCTGTCCAGACGTTGGTTTGGACGATTCGAGGGGTTTTTAATTTTTTGTTTTCAGTTTTTCTTAGTGGCAGGGAACCTGAGGATCAAGGGGAAGCGACTGGAGTAATTGGAGAGCAAACGACCCCAAAGTGACCGCCAATCAGCGGTCTGGGACCGCCAATTGGCGGCCTGGTGAGCCTCAATTGCTCTCAAATTTGTTCCAGTTGTTATGTTGTTCACTTTAGTTATCTGGGAGCCCAATTTTGCATGTTGTGATCTTTAGTTTGCTCCCAGATTTAATTTCAATCCCCTTTAATCAACTTGGACCATAAAACTCAAAGCAAAAGATTAGACTTCTTGCCATCTAGGTCATGCATCATATGTAGACCTTGCATGCATCTTTCTTTTCTTTGCTTTACATTTTGTCGTTGATTGCTGGAGCGAGGTACGCATTCCTTATCACTCATTCACGCATTAGGACATTCATTAGTGAGTAAGGTTTGCATCGTAACAAGAGTGAGGTGAGTGCTTGTTTGGTGAGTTGCTTGCTAGCCTAAGATTTCAAAACATCTTTAAGGGGCATCACCTATAGACTTCAAAGATAAGGTGGGGGATTTCATCACCCCTCCCTTAGCCCCAAAAAGCACACTCAAGTAAAGCCTTAACTAAAAGCAAGTAGACATTGGCCCTAGGAATTCGGACGCACTAGGAGAGTAATCTAGTTGAGACCGCCATGACCTGATCGGCGTTGCCTACCTTGTCGATAGTAGGAGGTACTGGATCTCCGGATCTGGTATCACTTGCTGGGCATTGTGGTCCTCGTTGTAGGGAGGTGAGGCGTGTCGAGGCTAGTGACCTCGAAGTTAGACGTCGTCTAGCCTAAGGACCCATTGCTTTACATTGTTTGAGCCATGCTTGCTAGTTAGGCTTCTACCTTCACCCTGTACCCTCGCTAGCTCTAGGGATTCTTCCCTTCTCCTCTGAGTCATCTTCTTCTCACCTTCTTCTACGTTATAGTCTCCTCCCCTTTACACTCTCTGTTAGCATTTTAGGGTCGAGTCGAGCACTTTTTGCGAGCTTAGCCTCGTGGTGGTGAGAGTGATCGACTCGAGAGTTTTTCTTGAGATGGATGGTTACATGGGCGACCATTCATATCATTGTTGGGACCAGGACGATTCTCCCTGGTATTCCGGACCCATGCAACCTGGGGTGGCTCAGACGAACACCCCGTACGGTTGGGATGATCTTCATTATGTGACTGAGCAATCTTCATATAGGGGTGATATGAGAGAGGCACCGACGGCTAGATCTCCATCTAGTTATGTTGGATCATACTCTGGGCAACAAACTTTGGCCTCTTTCATGCATGCGGTAGACGACATGAGTGCACCAGTGGCTCCAGTAGCCATACCGTGCGATTGTTGTGGGTTGAGTGGTCATAATATCGGGGAATATCCTTATGTTCCCCCAGAGCCTGAGTATGAGCATACATTTTCCCAAAATGCTCAATATGACCATTACGCATCCGCGTACATCCCGAGAGTGATGGATTCATGGGGAAACAATTCTTATTCAAATTCTTATACTTCATATTCACCCCAGTATCCTCCTCCCGAATACCCAGAATTCTACCAGCACCCCACTCCAAATCATTGGACTCATTCTCAGCCCATCAACACCCAACCTCAAAATTTCCCAAGCTCTGACTTGGACCTCATCGTTGACCGCATACCTGATTCCTTGAAACAAACTTTCCTTACGTTCATGGAAACCACTCAACAGTCCATACAAAATATGACACTGCAAGTGAGTCAAATGTCGCAGAAATTACGTGAATGTGAGGAGAGTAACCTTTCTTGTCAACATGAGGATTCTTCTTTTGATATCGAACCACCACCACATCCACAAATTCAAAGCACAACCTTTCAAAGTCAAACTCCTAGTCAGTCTGAGGGACTTGGGGTTTCAATTCACGATCACTTAGTGGAGGATTCGATTCAAATTAAGAATAACTTGGACCAGCTTCATTATGAGTCGGCACAGGATTGTGCCTTATCTTTTTGTCCCGTGGCCCTTGAGCCACATGATCTTCATATTGTGCCTCTTAAGGACTCACCTCTGGTGGAGCAAGAGCTCTCTAGTACCCTCAATTTCAAACAACCTGATGAGAGTTTGCCTCTCACTATTGTTCCTGATCATCTTGGAAATGATGGAACATCAAACAACTACATTGCTCATGAGGGTATTAGGAGTTCCTTGGAGGATACTTTGGGTATGAGACCCACTTCTTGTTCTCCTGGTGAGTTGGACATGCATAACGAGGTGCTTGACCTCGTTCCGACCCACCAGCCTGTTGGTTGGAGAGTTTGGATTGATGATCATAACTTCAGTTCCGCAACGGGAGATATTTTTCTTCCGTTGCCCCTTATTTCCCAAACTCTCGAGAGGTTCAAGCTCTTTCAGTTTGATTCTTTGAATGAGACGCCTTTGCGTCCAATTCATGAACCTCTCGTTTCATCTGATGCTCTTTGTGAAGGGGGCCCACACATGCGTATTCTGGCCCCGCGTGGTGTCATGTTCCCTTTCCAAGTGCATTGACCCACTCTTGAGGTTCCCATTTGATGTCTTTTGATAAATGAAGATGGGAACTTATGTTTGTACATAGTTATATAAAAAAAGAAAAAAAAAGAAAAGAAAAAGAAAAAAAAGAAGTACAATAAAAGACTCCTTCAGTGAGCATCGATTGTTGTGAGCCCCAACCCTTGTGTATTTGGGCTCCATTTCTTTCACGTATTTGTATCCCTTCTTTAGCATCTCACAGGTTTTGAGGGAAGTTGGGTTGTGTCCATCAACATAGCCATGAACTTCCTTGTGTACTTCACGTTGGTGAGATCTCTTCTGTTTCATGCATGCATCCATGTAGTATCTTGCTTGCATTCATTGAGGACAATGCATGAAGTAGGTGTGGGGGGGTGTTTTACGTGTGTACATAGTTGAGTCTTTTTCCTTTGATTTTGTTTTCTTTTGTTTGCATTGTTAGGGTCATGATAGTGTGCTGCATTTAATATCGATATATCTGATTGCCATGATCCTTGGGTGACTTGTCTTCTTTTGCTTGCCTAGTGCTTCAAAATTTTCACATTTCTTTCAAAATCTTCATGTGTTTTCGAAAGAAAATGTTTTGTGGGTTTTGCGTGTGTTTAGCATGTGCAAAACCGTTGAGAGGCAAAGTAAAAAGAAAGCTCCCAAAATTGTCTTGAACATGATGCATTAGGATATCTAGTACGTGGCTTTAGGATTTATCGAGTCGTTAGGATGCACCCCAGTTTTCCTTTGGGGGTGAGTAATCATAGGGTTTCAGTGCTCAAACATTCAAAGAAGTCCACCCTGAACCTAGTGAGTCAATAATTCGTGTTTGTTAATTTAGGAAGTTTGTTGTAGTCAAGGACCCTCTTAATCTTGTTGTGAGACATTAGTGTAGGGGTTTTGGTTCATGTGTAGATAAGAAATAAGTGAGTAGATGTTCTCTCTTCTCGCACGGCTCCTATCACTCGGGAAAGTAGGTCTGAGGGGACTTTGTGCCTGGTGCTTTCGAGTCATCTGACTTGGGATGCGCCGACCGAACTCCCGTTACACGGGTGGTAGGGATTGCCCTATGTGGAGATTTGGGGAAAGGTGTACGTGATAGTGTAAGTCCTCATGGGCAATGATGCACGAAACCTGACCCTGGGAGAATGAAGCTCCAACTAATAAAAAGAAAAAAAAAGAAGAAAAAAAAAATGTGTGAAAAGAAACAAAAAGAAAAAAAAATGGTAATGCAAATAAGAACCTTAATGGACCTTACACTTTGTATCACTTGAGGATCTTGAGGTTGTCCATGTCTTTCACTTAATTCCTTATTTAACTAACACGAATGGTTCATTAGGGTAGAGGTGTGGACTGATCACCTATATAGAGTCGGCCCGTAGCATTACCGCGTCCATTGATCGACAAAATATTTCCAACGAGTCGAGGTCTAGATTGAATAATGCATCTTGTTCGGATTTTGTGGGTATATCCGCTGAAAACCCTCAGGAGACAACACTCCTCCTCCTTGGCAACAAGGAGGTTTAACGGCTTGTTGCACGTGCTAAGTGCAACCGTGATTCCTACGAAAGTGAGTTAGGATTTCTTGTTTTTCGTATGCTTTTTCCTTTCTTTGTTTTGCTCGAGACTAGCAAAAACTTAGGTGTGGGGGTATTTGATTGACATCATTTCATGCTCATATTTGTATCTTATATCCATTATCTTACACCTAAGCAATGCTACGTGACGAGTTTTATGTTTAGTTTTCAGGAATAAAGAGGTTTGAAGAGAAGAGCCATGAAAGGACCCAAAAGCTGGGAAAAAGGACTGAATGGTGAGATCTAGGGACCAAGATGCAAGGGAGAAGGACCTGAATGTAAGACAGAAGGACCTAAGAGCAAAACAGAATACTCCACACCATCATGGGGAGTATTTTACCAATTCTATTCGGGTCGGAGCTCCAACAAGTCGAGTAACCGCATCAAAGACCAACAATACCAGAAAGCAAAGCCCACAACAAATTCCAACACGATCCGACAATTTTGGACCGCCAATTGGCGGTCTTGGACCGCTAATTGGCGGTCCATATTGCTCAGGATCCGTCGAAATTTCTCCTGGACTTGTATTAATGTTCGTTTAGGCTATTTTTGGTATTGGTTTAGTCCCACATCGGGGGATTGTCCCCGATTAGCTTTTTCCATGCTTATAAATAGAACTCTTCACCTTCCATTGTAATCACCCATTGCTTGGTGGCATTCTCTCTACTAAGGAGTGAGCCTTGAAGCAAAAACTCAAGGTGGAGAAGAATGCTACCTTCAATGTGAGTCATTTGTTAATAAAATAATTCTTCTAGTTTCTTTAAATCTTGTCTTTTAATTTGTGCATGTTTGTTTAGCCTTTCCTTTCCTTTTATGTTTCTTTAATGCTTCTTGCCTTCTTAGTTAACTTTCATTTCAGTATTATGTTTTCTTTTGCTAATATAGTTAGTGTAATGAGTAGTGAGTAGTTCCATCCCCATTTGGGGGGTGGAGAAATATGTGATATAATCATGTAGTGTATTAAGTGTGTGTTATTTTTATCCCTTGAGCTTTATATGATTTCCATAACCATCTAATGGGTCTCCACTCCTATCTTTGATAGGCTAATGCTCTTGAATGAAGCTTAGCTTATTGCTTTTCCTCCATTTTCTTTTTGACACCAAGTTATATATAATTCTTCAACAAAGAAAGGATGGTTACACTAAACTACACTAAGATGCAAAAAGAAAATGGAGGAAAAGCAATAAACTAAACCCCAAAGGGGGTAGAGAAATAATGTGAACATAAAGAAGTGTGTGTGTGTTCATTAAGCTCCTCACTAGAAGAATTATTTTATTAACATGCGCAAAAACTTGATTGATCTCGTTTTATATTTCTACCGCAAGTGCACGGCCGCGTTGAAGCGGTGGCAAATACGGGTCGTCCACTGGGAGGTGTGTCGACACTTGGTTTGTGCGAAGGCAAGGGGTAAAGAAAGGAGAAAAGGATTGGTTACACTAAACTACACTACAATGCTAAACTAGAATGCAAAAGGAAATGAAGATAAGCAATAAAACTAAACCCCAAAGGGGGTAGAGAAATAATGTGAACATAAAGAAGTGTGTGTGTGTTCATTAAGCTCCTCACAACATGTAGTGCATGAAATCATAAAACTACATCCAACTTTGCCTCTACATGAATTAAGATAAGACTACATCATTAAAACATACAAGACAATAATTGGAATGAAGCTACATGAACTCAAGTATAAAGACTATACCCTACTATGCCTCTACATGAATTAAGATTTCACTACATCATTAAAACATACAAGACATTAGCTAAGGTAAAGGCAACAAGAGCACATACACTACAAATTGTGTTTCCAATATTAACTTCATCCATATCCTAACCTTATCATTCCCCATAAAATAGGTCCACTAATCAAAGTATAAGCTAAGCTTCATTAAAGAGCATTAGCATATCAAAGATAAGAGTGAAAACCCATTAGATGGTTATGGAAATCATATAAAGCTCAAGGGATAAACATAACACACACTTAATACACTACATGATTATATCACATATTTCTCCACCCCCCAAATGGGGATGGAACTACTCACTACTCATTACACTAACTAATTTAGCAAAGGAAAGCATAATACTGAATTGAAATTTATACTACTTAAGCAAGAAATATTAAAGAAGCATAAAGCTAAACAAACAAACAAACAAGCATGCAAAGGAAAGGAAAGGAAATTAAACTAAGAGAGAAACAACATCATTAAAAGAAAACTTATATTATTAACTCACTCAATTACAAGTAGCTCTTCCTCCACTAGAGTTTTGCTTCAAGGCTTCACTCTTAGTAGGGAAGATGGCCACCAAGAGGGAGATGGATACAATGGGAGGTGAAGAGTTCTATTTATAAGCATGGAAAAAGCTAATCCGGGACAATCCCCCGATGTGGGACTAAACCAATACCAAAAATACACTAAGCATACACTAATACACGTGCTACAGAAAACTAGATGGATTCTGGGCTAAATGGACCGCCAATTAGCGGTTCCAGACCGCCAATTGGCGGTCTATAAGGTTTAGATCCGTCTGGTTTTCTTTGTGGGCTTTTCTTGGAGTGTTTCTTGGTCTTAGATGCATCTGGTTGGTTTATTGGAGCTCCGACCCGAATCGAATTGACAAAATACTCCTCATGATGGTGTGGAGTTTCCTGTTTTGCTCTTAGGTCCTTCTGTCTTACGATCAGGTCCTTCCCCCTTGCATCTTTGTCCCCAGGTCTCACAATTAGGTCCTTTTTTCCTGCTTTTGGGTCCTTTCATGGCTCTTCTCTTCAAACCTCTTTATTTCTGAAAACTAAACATAAAACTCGTCACATAGCATTGCTTAGGTGTAAGATAATGGATATAAGGTACAAATATAAGCATGAAATGATGTCAATCAAATACCCCCACACCTAAGTTTTTGCTAGTCTCGAGCAAAACAAAGAAAGGAAAAAGCATACGAAAAAACAAGAAATCCTAACTCACTTTCGTAGGAATCACGGTTGCACTTAGCATGTGCAACAAGCCGTTAAACCTCCTTGTTGCCAAGGAGGAGGAGTGGTGTCTCCTGAGGGTTTTCAGCGGATATACCCACAAAATCCGAACAAGATGCATTAATCAATCTAGCTACACGACTCGTTGGACTTATTTTGACGATCATGGAATGCGGTAATACTACGGGTCGACTCTATATATGTAATCAGTCCACACACCTAGCCTAATGAGTTATTCGTGAGAGTTAACTAAGGAATTAAGTGAAAGACATGGGCAACCTTAACTTCTGAATGTGAAACAAAGTGTAAAGTCCATTTTGGTTCTTATTTGACTATTCTTTTCTTTTCTTTTCTTTTTTTTCTTTTTCTTTTCTTTCTTTCTCTTTTTTTTTCTTTTTCTTTGGAGCATTTATTGGTTGGTGTTTGATTCTCCCAAGCTCAGGTTTCGTGCATCATTGCCTATGAGGACTTACACTATCACGTACACCTTCCCCCAAATCTCCACATAGGGCGATCCCTACCACCCGTGTAACGGGAGTTCGGTCGGTGCATCCCAAGTCAGATGACTCGAAAGCACCAGGCACAAAGTCCCCTCAGACCTACTTTCCCGAGTGATAGGAGCCGTGCGAGAAGAGAGAACACCACTTATTTATTCATTTATCTACATGGGAACCAAAACCCCTACACTTAAGTTTCACAAAAAGATATTAAGGGCCCTTGACTACAACAAACTTCCTAAATTAACAAACACGAATTATTTGACTCACTAGGTTCAGGGTGGACTTCTTTAAATGTTTGAGCACTGAAACCCACTGATTACTCACCCCCAAGGGAAAACTGGGGTGCATCCTAACGACTCGATAAATCCTAAAGCCAAGTACTAGATATCCTAATGCATCAAGTTCAAGACAATTTTGGGAGCTTTCTTTTTACTTTGCCTCTCAACGGTTTTGCACATGCTAAACACACGCAAAACCCACAAAACATTTTCTTTCGAAAACACATGAAGATTTTGAAAGAAATGTGAAAATTTTGAAGCACTAGGCAAGCAAAAGAAGACAAGTCACCCAAGGATCATGACAAGCAGATATATCGATATTAAATGCAGCACACTATCATGACCCTAACAATGCAAACAAAAGAAAACAAAATCAAAGGAAAAAGACTCAACTATGTACACACGTAAAACACCCCCCCACACCTACTTCATGCATTGTCCTCAATGAATGTGAACAAGATACTACATGGATACATGCATAAAAAAGGAACGATCTCACCAACATGAAGTACAAAGGGACGTTGGGGGTCATGTTGATGGACACAAACCCAAATTCCCTCAAAAACCTGTGAGAAGCTGAAGAAGGGAGACAAATACGTGAAAGAAATGAGGCCCAAATACTCAAGGGTTGGGGCCCACAACAATCGATGCTCACTAAAGGAGTTTTTTTTTTTTTTTTTTTTTTTTTTAACTATGTACAAACATGAAAGCTCAACCACTCATGTAGGAACATGAATGGTTGAGTGCGAGGGAGGTTCATGAAGGAACATGACCTCTGATGCATTGCATACATTGCATCATATGTCTTTCATTTAGATTACTTTTACATCAATAAATGCTACTAAGGTATGTGTTTAGTCTTATTTACAGAATACAGGGACCTGAATGCAATTTACCCACATTCCGAGCATAAACGCGTGCAAAAGATTCATTTCTATCATAAAGACCGAGTTCAAGTTTATCGGGTTCCAAATGGAAATGAATCCAAGCATAAAAGCATTCAAGGAGCTAATCACAAAAAGGTCAAGGGCTTAATTGCAAAAATGCCAAGGACCTAATTGCAAAAGAAAATGATCAAGATATTTTGTTGGAAAAGTCAAAAGAAAAATCAACTATAAATCTCCAACAATGGAAGGAATTAATCCGGAGCTCAAGACAATGGAAAGAAATCATCCAGACACGCATTTCTCTCTTTGTTCTTGTTTTAATTTTAATTGCTTTTGTTTCGTACTTTAGTTAATTAAACCAAAAACCCCAAAAACCCAAATTAATTCTTCTCTCCTTCTTCCTCTTAATCGAAAAATAACATTAACAACGAAATCTCTCCCTCCTTGTGTTCGACCCGTACTTGCCACCGCTTCATCGCGGCCGTGCACTTGCGGTATAAATATAATTCCCATCAAGTTTTTGGCGCCGCTGCCGGGGAGGCGACGCAGATTTTGTTTTCTTTTGTTGATTTCGATTTTATCCTGTTTATCTTGTGCGCAATCTAAGTATTTGGATTTGTGTTTCAAGGGACAACAGAGTGCGCGGAGAAATCCGGGCACATTTGGAGTTAAACGAGCGGCGAAATCGCCGCACCTGAAGAACAACTTGCGGCGAATTCGCCGCACCAGTAAGGCTTCTGGGCGTCATTTTTCTTTGGGGTCGTCTACATCGTGGATTGGTCGCATTGAGCTACTGGAAATGCCGAGAGCAGGCGGCGAACCTGTCTGAGCATTGCGGAGGTAACTTTTCTTGCCTTTCTCGTATAATCTGAATTTTCGAAAAGTTTCCTTTCGTAGAATTGCACGTGTTAGGGTCAAAAATTCCATAATTAGCAATAACTCAACTCTGACCTAAAAATTGGCAAAATTAGAAAGACCTTAGTGCATGCATCATATAATGTTTTGTTTGCATTATTCTTGCTAAATTATTGCAAATTATTTTTGTTGAAGAGTGCTGGAGACAAGGTACGTATCGCGGTTTTTAACGACTGCATTTAAGCATATAATTTAATTTGCATACAACCTTGCAATTGCCCCCATTAAAAAGACCATTGTTTGACTATCTTTGTTAGATCTAAGTTAAACTATCTTAAGGGCAACTCCATAGGAAAAGATACGGTGGGGATTTCATCACCCTTCTGTGGCCCACAAATCACAATCCTCAAGTGTCACCCAAGCCTAAAATTAAAATCAATTAGACATTGACCCCTAAGGACTCGGACTCAATTAAGGAGGAGATTGGTTTGACTTGCTATGACCTGAAGCTAATTGAATTCAATTTGGTGTCTAGAAAGTGTTTTTGTGTCGACGAAAGTCTTCCAAGCGACGTGGTTGTCTAATTGGCACCGACTCTGTCGGAAGCGCCCCCACTAGCTATACACTAACTGGCCAACTTGGTTTGATTGGTGAGGGAGGTGAATCAAGCAAATCAATTCGACTCAACCAGTTAGGAGTCGTCTAGATCTAAGTGACACTAGGTCTAGGATTGTTTTGACCGTGCTTGTTCAGGAAATTTCTGACCAACCCTAATTTTTATCCTTTAGAGTTAAGTTTCCCTTCTCGTCTGAGTCTTCTTTCCCTTCTCATCCTTACCTTTCTATTGTTTGTTTCCTTTAAAAAAAATAAAAAAAAAATTTTAAAATTCAAAAAAATTCAAAAAAAAGAGAGAGTAATTGATTCTTGGAATTGAATTTGAAATTTAAATTTCGAATTCAAATTCAAAAATTAATTCAAACCGGTGCACTCAGATTTGGGTGCGGGATTTAAGCAATCGACTCTCACGAGTTCATCTGGATTCCAGTCTAGAGCTTAACCCCAACCCATCTGTTGCACCACCTCACCCGGATCTAATGGGTGAGAACGTAGTGGACCCGCCTGTTGCGCAACCTATAACTTTGAGGGATCGGTGCTACCCAACGATGGCTGCTCAGCCATCGTGCATCGTCATGCCCACCATACCGGGTCGCGACTTCGAACTTAAGGCACAATACATGAGTATGCTGCCTAAGTTCACCTCTAGGGAAGACCCATATCTCTTCCTTAGAGAATTTGAAGAAATCTGCTCTCTTATGCAATACCAGCATATCCCTGAAGAGGCAGTGCGTCTGAAATTCGTGCCTCTAGCACTGAAGGACGACGCTAAGAAATGGCTATATAGTCTAGCCGAAAGATCTATTAGAAGTTGGGCCGAATTTGTTCAAGTTTTCCTAAAAAAATATTTCCCCAACCATAAGACTATGAAGATTAGGAATGAAATTGTTGCATTCGTTCAGTCTGAGAGCGAGCCGTTCTATTCCTATCTTGAGAGATTTAAGAGTGTCTTGACCCAATGCCCTCATCACGGAATTCCGAAGTGGCAATTGTGCCAAATTATTTATGAGGGATTGACACCCACATCTAGGGTTATGCTAGAATCTGTGAGCCAAGGGAACTTTATGTCCAAAAATGAAAATGATGCCTGGATTTTTCTTGAGGATTTAGCTGAAAATAGTATGCAATGGGACAATGCTAGAACACCCATCAACCCGAGTATTGGATCTAGAATAGCGAGTCAACTCCGACCAGGTGTCTTAGCTATAGACTCCAACATAGCGGCTGAGGCAAAACTAGCTACCCTAATGCGTAGAATGGAAAGTTTAGAGCTGCAAAATCAATCCCGAATGAATCAACCCTTGTCTATCCCCTGCTCTAGATGTGGTCAGACTGGTCATTTAATGGAGGACTGTGTGGACCTGGAACATGTTAATGCCACATTTAACAATTCTAGAAATGATCCTTACGCATCAACCTATAACCCAGGTTGGCGTAATCATCCCAATTTTTCGTGGACCCAACAAGGACAACCTCCTAGACAACAACCAACCCCATATAACCAAAATAATACATCATCTGGGGGTAATAACAATGGAAATCATGAGGTTAGGTTGACAAAATTAGAAAATTTAATGACAACTTTTATACAAACAACCAACCAATCATTCCAAAGGCTAGAGACACAGGTCAGCCAATTAGCACAGATAATAGGTGAAAGAGAAAAGGGCCAATTTCCAAGTCAACCTGAGGTGAACCCAAGAACTAATAATCAATATCAATCTTATCAACCACCTTCAGGAAATAACAACCCTAGACCGGTTCAAATGGTTAATGAGGAAGGACCGTTCCAACAAATCAATGCTGTAGTATCATTACGGTCCGGAAGACAAATTGACAATAATGTGGTAAACCCTAGAATGACTAATCAATCTAGCCATCAAGCACCCACATATGACTTGACCATTGAACCCGACGTCCAAATTGAAAAGCCCAATCCACCTACCCAACCTGAACTAGTAGCTCAACCTGAACCTGAGCGAGTCTATGTCCCTAAAGCCCCATTTCCCAATAGACTCAAAAAGAACTCAAGTGCACAAATAGAGAAAATCCTGGAAGTATTTAAGCAAGTTAAGGTGAATATTCCACTCTTAGATATGATTCAACAAATACCTGCTTATGCAAAATTCTTGAAAGATTTGTGCACTAAAAAGAGAAAAACAAATGTACCAAAGAAGGCATTCTTAACTGCAAACATATGCTCAATTCTTTCCAACACATCTCCTATAAAATATAAGGACCCGGGGTGTCCCACAATTTCATGTTCAATAGGAGATACGTTTATCAATAAAGCCCTTCTAGACCTTGGTGCAAGCGTTAACTTGCTCCCATTTTCTGTCTACGAGCAACTCAACCTTGGTCCACTGAAACCCTCTAGGACAACCCTCCAATTCGCTGATTGTTCTGTTAAGAAACCGAGAGGTATAGTAGAGGACGTTTTGATTAAGGTTGGTGACTTCATTTATCCAGTGGATTTTGTCGTACTTGATACTGAACCTGTTGTAAATCCTAATCGACAAATCCCTGTAATTTTAGGTAGACCCTTTTTAGCCACCTCGGAAGCATTAATAAACTGTCGAAATGGGCTCATGCAATTATCTTTCGGGAACTTAAAAGCAGAATTTAATATCTTCCATATTGATAATGAGCCAGAAATAATATGCAACCCAAGCGATGTTGTGATGAGAGCACGTATTTATCAGAATTCTGAATCAAATAAATCATCACATAAGCAAAAAGGAAGTAAGAAAAGAGGGAGTGATTCATTTACTCAACCACCATCACTCGAGCAAATAAGCGAACCAATTCAAGTGAGAAGAGTGGAATCTTTTCCTCAAGTCAACATGGGGAACAATTCAACTGGATACATGCACCAATATGGTGTCATTCAATCCAGTTCTGATTACGGTTGACTCTGAGCAAACTCAACCCCTCTACTGCAAGCCGACTCAGGTAATAAGTGCATTTATTTTATCTATGCATACATTGAGGACAATGCATGATTTAGGTGTGGGGGGGCGGTTAACTATGTATATATCTATTTGCTTGTTTTCCTCTTTAAAAAAAAAAATAAAAAAAAAAAAAAATCAATGTTTCATGACATAGCTTAAGATTGAACTGCTAAAACCCGTGTACAAATTGCATTGAGTTTTTGTTCCTTATTATGTAGTTCTGCTTGTAGAAATTGTGACATAAATCTAAGTTCCAAAGAAATAACCCATTGCCCTTTAAGACATGTATGCACTTAAATTGGATGAATCAAATCTTTGAAGTGGTTTATAAAAAGCAGAGGTTGAGGAAAATATACCGGGAAGTGTGGACTTCTAATAGCAATTAAGCCTTGAGGAAAATAAAAATAAAAATAAAAATAAAGGAATAAAGTGAAGAAAACACATTTTGCAAAATGATTACAAAAGCCCAAGCCTTTGAGTCACTGGTCCGTAGGGGTATCTTGAAACCCGGTAACTTGAGTCTACCAGCTCGGGATTATCGACCAAACTCGCTACACGAATGCAAAAGGGTAAAAGTGTCAAAAAGCAAATGTGTTGAATCACGGAAGAAAAGAAAAGAAAAAAATAATAATAATACTCAAGGCCCAAAGCTAAAAGAATGATCCATGCCATGGTTGATCCGAATGATACTTCACCACCAGAGGAGGCGTGCAAAATAATTCAAGTGATAAACATGTGTAGAAGGGTTAGTGGTGTGAATGTTGGAGTAACAAAGACCAAGTCATATTTTTAATGAGTTAGATTCATATAATGAGCATGCAAAAATTCTTAGTGAGATGTATAAGGTTGAGGTAGGGATATTGAGAACTATTAATGAAACGTTGATTTAGGATTTTGTGGGTATATCCGCTGAAAACCCTCAGGAGACAACACTCCTCCTCCTTGGCAACAAGGAGGTTTAAAGGCTTGTTGCACATGCTAAGTGCAACCGTGATTCCTACGAAAGTGAGTTAGGATTTCCCTGTTTTTATTTTTCGTATCTTCTGTTTTGCTAGGGACTAGCAAAATCTAGGTGTGGGGGTATTTGATGCATTGCATACATTGCATCATATGTCTTTCATTTAGATTACTTTTACATCAATAAATGCTACTAAGGTATGTGTTTAGTCTTATTTACAGAATACAGGGACCTGAATGCAATTTACCCACATTCCGAGCATAAACGCGTGCAAAAGATTCATTTCTATCATAAAGACCGAGTTCAAGTTTATCGGGTTCCAAATGGAAATGAATCCAAGCATAAAAGCATTCAAGGAGCTAATCACAAAAAGGTCAAGGGCTTAATTGCAAAAATGCCAAGGACCTAATTGCAAAAGAAAAGGATCAAGATATTTTGTTGGAAAAGTCAAAAGAAAAATCAACTATAAATCTCCAACAATGGAAGGAATTAATCCGGAGCTCAAGACAATGGAAAGAAATCATCCAGACACGCAAATAAAGATCAAATCATACCATAAACGCGTGACAAAAATCCTGATTAAATCCGACCAACGTGGGAGGCGAATCCGCCGCACAATACACATGATGTGCGGCGATTCCGCCGCCCATTGGTTGATCCGTGTGTCCCAATTTCGTCCACTCATGTATGGACACGTGTACTATCCAATTCTATACCTAAGTCCCTTGTAGCAACTATAAATAGACCCGAGAACGATGTAAATAGGGTCCTTGGTTGTTGTTCTTATTTGTGTACCTTAGTTTTATTAATAAAATTCTGTTCTTTTAATTCTTGTTTTAGTTTTCTTTTAATGTCTCAAGGACCCCTTCTTCTTCCTCCCTCCATGAGTTTCTAACTCTCTCCAAAGGGTGGAGGTGATGGAATTAGGGTTAGAGAATGATGAATGCATGTTATTATTTTAAGTTCATGATTAGTGTATTTTGATTACTTGAGTTTATGTTAAGTCATTTATCTTGTAATGCTTCATAACTAACATGATTTACAATAAGTTTCAGTAATTCTCTACTCTAAACCTAAGTCTAAACCTCCACCCCACGGATTTCTCTCTTTGTTCTTGTTTTAATTTTAATTGCTTTTGTTTCGTACTTTAGTTAATTAAACCAAAAACCCCAAAAACCCAAATTAATTCTTCTCTCCTTCTTCCTCTTAATCGAAAAATAACATTAACAACGAAATCTCTCCCTCCTTGTGTTCGACCCGTACTTGCCACCGCTTCATCGCGGCCGTGCACTTGCGGTATAAATATAATTCCCATCAACCTCCTCGACTTCGGTAGGTGCCCCCTCCAAGTAGGGTTTGAGGCGTTGTCCATTAACTTTGAACACGTCCCCATTCCCTGGGTTCAAGATTTCAACCGCTTCATGAGGATAAACGGTTTGGACAATAAACGGGCCAGACCAGCGACTGCGGAGCTTACCCGCAAACAGATGAAGCCGGGAATTGTAGAGCAACACCTTCTGCCCGGCCGTAAACACCTTTCGCATAATCATGCGATCGTGAAACATCTTGGCTCGGGACTTATGAATTTTGGCATTCTCGTACGCATCATTGCGTAACTCTTCTAATTCCACAATGTCGAACTTACGTTGTACTCCTGCTTGATCAAGATCCATATTCAGGTTCTTGATCGCCCAGAAAGCACGATGCTCAAGCTCGACGGGTAGGTGGCAAGCCTTGCCGTACACTACCCGATAAGGGGACATACCCAAATTGGTCTTGTACGCGGTGCGGAAAGCCCACAATGCGTCATTCAATTTGGTAGACCAATCCTTCCTCGATGAACTAACCGTCTTCTCAAGAATTTGCTTTAATTGACGGTTAGAGATTTCGACCTGCCCACTAGTTTGCGGATGGTATGGGGTCGCAAGCTTGTGGGTGATCGAATATTTCCTCATAAGCGCTTCAAAGGAGCGATTACAGAAGTGGGTACCCCTATCGCTGATTATGGTACGAGGAGTACCAAATCGCGCAAAAATGTCCCTCAAGAATTTGGTGACCACCTTGTTGTCATTGGTCTTTGTGGGTATAGCCTCAACCCACTTAGACACATAGTCAACGGCCACCAGAATGTAAACATTCCCGAAAGAGTTCGGGAAGGGACCCATGAAATCGATGCCCCACACATCGAAGATGTCGACAACAAGGACATTTTGCAAAGGCATCATGTCACGTCGACCAATCCTGCCAAGGCGCTGGCACCTATCACATTGCTTACAAAAGTCGTAAGCATCCTTGAAAAGAGAGGGCCAGTAGAATCCAGATTGGAGCACCTTGGCAGCAGTTTTCTTTGCTCCAAAGTGTCCTCCACATGCCTTGGAATGGCAGAAATGGAGCACACTTTGGAACTCGGTATCTGGGACGCACCGCCTGAAAATTTGGTCAGAGCAGTATTTGAATAGGTAGGGGTCGTCCCAGTGAAAGAATCTGACATACGATCTAAATTTGGATTGGTCAGATTTTGACCAACCCACAGGAAATTGCTCGGTCACGAGGTAGTTCACGATGTCGGCAAACCAAGGGTTATCTTCGATCATGAACAACTGCTCGTCAGGAAATTTATCGTCAATGATTTGGTCCTGTGGGTTGGTCGTCTCTAGACGAGACAAGTGGTCAGCTACAACGTTTTCACACCCTTTTTTGTCCCGAATCTCGAGATCGAATTCTTGTAACAACAAGATCCATCTCAAGAGTCGGGATTTTGCATCTTTCTTCGCCATGAGGTGCTTGATGGCTGTGTGATCAGAATAGATAACCACGTGGGAGCCAATCAAGTACGACCGGAATTTCTCCAAAGCAAATATGATCGCTAAGAATTCCTTCTCGGTCACAGTGTAGTTCAATTGGGCATCATTGAGTGTTCTACTGGCATAGTAGATCACATGAGGCAATTTGTCCAATCGTTGCCCAAGCACTGCTCCCACAGCGAAGTCAGATGCATCACACATTAACTCAAAGGGTTCAGTCCACACCGGTGCCTTAATAATGGGAGCTGAAGTCAACTCTTTCTTCAAGGTCAAAAAGGCATGGTGGCAATCCAGTGTGAACTCAAAAATGGCATCCTTAGCCAACAAGGCGGTGAGAGGTCGAGCGATTTTGCTAAAATCCCGAATGAACCGCCGATAGAATCCAGCATGCCCCAAAAAGGCGCGGATATCCTTCACATTACGTGGCGGTGGGAGATTAGCAATGATACCCACTTTGGCGGGATCGACCTCAATTCCCCTACTTGAGACCACATGTCCAAGTACAATCCCTCGCTTCACCATGAAGTGACATTTCTCCCAATTGAGAGCGAGGTTCTTCTCACGGCATCGCTTGAGGACAAGGCTCAAGTGATGAAGGCACTCATCAAAGGAAGCGCCAAATATGGAAAAGTCGTCCATCAATATCTCAAGGAAACGCTCAACCATATCGGAGAAGATGCTGATCATACACCTCTGAAACGTTGCCGGCGCATTGCATAACCCAAAGGGCATGCGACGGTAGGCAAACGTGCCAAAGGGACAAGTGAATGTGGTTTTCTCTTGGTCCTCGGGGGCGATGGGAATTTGGTTGTAACCGGAGTATCCATCAAGAAAACAATAGTACTCATGTCCGGCCAACCTTTCCAACATCTGATCAATGAATGGCAACGGGAAATGATCTTTCCGCGTTGCTGCATTGAGCTTGCGATAATCAACGCAAACTCGCCAGCCAGTTTGCAGGCGTGTCGGGATAAGCTCATTATGCTCATTCTCCACAACCGTCACGCCTGACTTCTTGGGAACCACATGGACAGGACTCACCCACGAACTATCAGAGATAGGATAAATTATGCCATGATCCAAGCACTTAAGAACCTCCTTTCGGACGGCTTCTTTCAGTACAGGATTCAATCTCCGTTGTGGGTCCCTGCGGGGCCTAGAATCCTCTTCCATGTGGATCCGATGCTGAACAATACCAGGGCTAATTCCCTTGATATCCTTCAAGGACCACCCGATCGCCTCTTTGTTTTCAAAGAGTACTCTTTTGAGGGCAACCTCTTGATCTTTTTCAAGATCAGAAGCAATAATGAGTGGCAAGGTCTCATTATCCCCTAAAAAGATGTACTTTAGGTTATCGGGGAGCGATTTAAGCTCGACCAGAGGTGGGTCCTTGTCGGATTCAGAGTTAATTTCAAGTGGCTCAAGGGCCACGGGGTAAGAGGAGCAAGCACCCAGATGTGCCTCCTCGTCCAGAGATATGCTGGCGGATTCCTCAAGATCCTCTTCACTCGCAACCTGATCATTAGGCACCTCAATAATATGTCGATGTGAGTCGAACATGCCTAATGAATCGGGCTCATCCGTGTCCTGGATGAAATTGGCTCCGACTGAGTCGTCGAAAAGCCCAGGTTGCTTACCAAGAGTGAAGATGTTGAAATCCGCCGTGAGGTTTCCAAAAGACAACCTCATCAAGCCATTGCGACAATTGATCAAGGCATTAGATGTCGCAAGAAATGGCCTCCCAAGGATTACAGGAATTTGTCCTTGTGGGTTGGACACGGGTTCGGTATCCAAGATGATGAAATCAACTGGAAATACGAACTCCCCCACTTTGATAAGGACATCCTCCACACTCCCTCGTGGGATTTTGACAGATCTATCAGCCAACTGGAGGGTTGTCCTCGTTGGTTTAAGATCGCCTATCCCAAGGTTGACATAGACTGAGTAAGGCAGGAGATTCACAGATGCCCCCAAATCCAATAGAGCTTGAGAGATGGTCACATTCCCAATCATGCAAGAGACAGTTGGACAACCAGGGTCCTTGTACTTGACAGTCATGGGTTGTGTCAATATGGAGCTCACATTGGCGGCCAAGAAGGCCTTCTTGGGCACATTTGTTTTCCTCTTGGTGGTGCAAAGGTCTTTGAGGAACTTGGCATACGGTGGCATTTGTTGAACAATGTCCAACAACGGGATGTTCACCTTTACTTGCCTAAGTACCTCAACGATCTTATCCCAATGCTCATCACGTTTTTTAGTCAACCGATGAGGGAATGGTGCCTTGGGGACATAGGAATCACGAGGAGGAGTCTCAGAATTAGGTTCCTTGACAGGCTCAAGACTCTCCTCGGAAGACTTGCCAACCGGATTGGCTTCCGGCATGTTCACATTGTTGTCAACGACCCCTCCCGATCTCAAGGTATGAATAACATTAGCATGTTGGGAAGGGTCACTTTCAACATTGTGTACATTCTGCCTGGTATTAGCAGGCTGACCCCTGGGATTTACCACAGGTTGACTCGGGAATTGACCCTTCTCGCGTTCATGGAGCTGATGAGCCAACTGGCTTACTTGCATTTCCAATGCTTTGACCGTATTATTGTTGGCCGCAAGCATGGATTGAGTGCTCTGCATGAATGCTTGAAGGGTTTGTTCAATGGTAGAGTCCTTAGGGTCAACCCGCTGGGGTGGTGGAGTCTGGTTAGAATAACCCGACGAAGAGGCCTGACCAGGTTGGTAATTTTGGTGCTGAGACCTTTGATGTGGGGGTTGGTAGGTCGCCGATGGGCGTGGAGGTTGATAAGGTGGAGGTTGAGGTTGAGCGTGCGAGCTCTGACCGTGTCCTCCACTAGACCCCCAAGAGAAGTTAGGATGGTTACGCCATCCCGGGTTATAGGAATGACTGTACGGGTCGTTTCGGGGCCTTTGATGATACATCGCATTTGCATGCTCAGTATCTCTTGGAGCGTAAGCGCACTCCAAGTCATCATGTCCCGACAGTCCACACCTAGTACACCCGGGAGTAGCGACCTGAGCTACAGGAGCTCGGTCCATCTCCAAACTCTCTATCCTACGCATGAGAGCAGCCATTTTCGCCTCAGACGCGATAGTCGACTCAACATGATATGATCCAGCTCGACCAGAAGACCTGGCGGCTGGTGGCTCTCTCATGGTGTCCCACTCGAAGGTGCGCTCAGCCATGGATTCAAAAGTGTCCCATGCCTCCTCGATGGGTTTCATTTGGAAGTCACCCTGACACATCGACTCCAACAATGTGCGGGTGTTGTAGTTGATGCCCTCATAAACAATCTGGCACAGCTGCTATAGCTCAAGTCCATGATGAGGGCATTGCTGGAGAAGGTCCTTGAACCTCTCAAAGAAACCATGAAAAGATTCGGTCTCGGTCTGATACATCTGATGTATCTGGTGCCGTATCTGTTGAGTTTTCCTTTGAGGGAAAAATCTCTTCAGAAAGACGGTCACAAAGTCATCCCAAGACCGAATCGAGCTCGCCGGGAGGCTATACATCCATTTCTTCGCATTATCCTTCAATGCGAACGAAATCATCCTCAACCGGACAGAATCCTCGTCAAGCTGTTGAAGCTTGAACATGGAGCATACTTCCTCGAATTCGCGTATAAAAATATACGGATCCTCCTTATTGGCAGTAAAGGTTGGAAGCATGCTCACATACTGAGGTTTCAGCTCATAGTTGTTCCCGCGAGCAGGGGGAACAACTATGCAAGAAGGTTGCGCGGCCCGAACAGGATGGGTCCGCTCCCACAACGTCATCGGCCTATCCTGTCGAGCTAAAGGTGGTGGTGCACCTAGAACTCGATCCTGACCGAATCTCCCTTCCTCTCGAGTCAGAGGAGGAGGAGAAGGAGGTCTACGTGGTGGTGGGAATGGACCGAGGTAGTCCATGTATGGAACCCGGTCTCCCTCGCCACCACGAGACGACTCGCCTTCTTGCTCCAAAGGAGCACGAGGCGGAGATGGTCGATCACCAAGATCTTCCATCTCAGAAATAAGCACTCTCTCGAGTCGAGCGCTCTCACCAGAACGAGCCCAACCTCGCATAAAAATGCTCGACTCGACTCTACCAAACACACAACAGAAGGTGTACTAGAGGAGGAGACTAAACGTAGAGAATAGATGAGGAGATGACTCAGATGAGGAGGGAAGAATCCCTAGAGCTAGCGTGGGTAGTGGGATCAGGAAGAAGCCTAACTAACAAGCACGGCTCAAACAATGTAAGGCAATAGGTCCTTAAGCTAGACGACGCCTAACTTCGAGGTCACTAGCCTCGACACGCCTCACCTCCCTACGACGAGGACCACAATGCCCAGCAAGTGATACCAGATCCGGAGATCCAGTACCTCCTACTATCGACAAGGTAGGCAACGCCGATCAGGTCATGACGGTCTCAACTAGATTACTCTCCTAGTGCGCCCGCAATCCTAGGGCCAATGTCTACTTGCTTTTAGTTAAGGCTTTATTAAGAGTGATTTTTGGGGCCAAGGAAAGGGTGATGAAATCCCCCACCTTATCTTTTATGGGACAGCCCCTCCTTAGTAGCGATTTGATCCTAGATCTAGCAATCAATCGCTCCAATCAAACGCTCTCTCACTCTTGTCCCGATGCACCTTACTAACTAATGCATGAACGAAACATGCATGAATGAGGGATGTGGGTGCACGTACCTCACGCCAGCAATCAACGACAAAATGTAAAGCAAAGAAAAGACAAATGCATGCAAGGTCTACCAATGGTGCATGACCTAGATGGCAAGAAGTCTAATCTTTTGCTTTGAGTTTTATGGTCCAAGTTGATTAAAGGGGGAGTGATTAATGATCTGGGAGCAAATAAGAAGTCACAGCATGCAAAATTGGGCTCCCAGATAACACAAATTATAGCACAAATGACCACAAAAAAATTGGAAGACAGAATCCCTCACCAGGCCGCCAATTGGCGGTTCCAAACCGCTGATTGGCGGTCTGTTCTTGGATGTGCTTCCTCAAACTTCTCCAATGGCCTCCCCGTGATCAGAGTGTTCCCTGAAACTAAGAAAAACTTAAAAAGAAAAATTAAAAACCCCTCGAATCGTCCAAACCAAGGTCTGGACAGAGCACCTCCCCGGCAACGGCGCCAAAAACTTGATTGATCTCGTTTTATATTTCTACCGCAAGTGCACGGCCGCGTTGAAGCGGTGGCAAATACGGGTCGTCCACTGGGAGGTGTGTCGACACTTGGTTTGTGCGAAGGCAAGGGGTAAAGAAAGGAGAAAAGGATTGGTTACACTAAACTACACTACAATGCTAAACTAGAATGCAAAAGGAAATGAAGATAAGCAATAAAACTAAACCCCAAAGGGGGTAGAGAAATAATGTGAACATAAAGAAGTGTGTGTGTGTTCATTAAGCTCCTCACAACATGTAGTGCATGAAATCATAAAACTACATCCAACTTTGCCTCTACATGAATTAAGATAAGACTACATCATTAAAACATACAAGACAATAATTGGAATGAAGCTACATGAACTCAAGTATAAAGACTATACCCTACTATGCCTCTACATGAATTAAGATTTCACTACATCATTAAAACATACAAGACATTAGCTAAGGTAAAGGCAACAAGAGCACATACACTACAAATTGTGTTTCCAATATTAACTTCATCCATATCCTAACCTTATCATTCCCCATAAAATAGGTCCACTAATCAAAGTATAAGCTAAGCTTCATTCAAGAGCATTAGCATATCAAAGATAAGAGTGAAAACCCATTAGATGGTTATGGAAATCATATAAAGCTCAAGGGATAAACATAACACACACTTAATACACTACATGATTATATCACATATTTCTCCACCCCCCAAATGGGGATGGAACTACTCACTACTCATTACACTAACTAATTTAGCAAAGGAAAGCATAATACTGAATTGAAATTTATACTACTTAAGCAAGAAATATTAAAGAAGCATAAAGCTAAACAAACAAACAAACAAGCATGCAAAGGAAAGGAAAGGAAATTAAACTAAGAGAGAAACAACATCATTAAAAGAAAACTTATATTATTAACTCACTCAATTACAAGTAGCTCTTCCTCCACTAGAGTTTTGCTTCAAGGCTTCACTCTTAGTAGGGAAGATGGCCACCAAGAGGGAGATGGATACAATGGGAGGTGAAGAGTTCTATTTATAAGCATGGAAAAAGCTAATCCGGGACAATCCCCCGATGTGGGACTAAACCAATACCAAAAATACACTAAGCATACACTAATACACGTGCTACAGAAAACTAGATGGATTCTGGGCTAAATGGACCGCCAATTAGCGGTTCCAGACCGCCAATTGGCGGTCTATAAGGTTTAGATCCGTCTGGTTTTCTTTGTGGGCTTTTCTTGGAGTGTTTCTTGGTCTTAGATGCATCTGGTTGGTTTATTGGAGCTCCGACCCGAATCGAATTGACAAAATACTCCTCATGATGGTGTGGAGTTTCCTGTTTTGCTCTTAGGTCCTTCTGTCTTACGATCAGGTCCTTCCCCCTTGCATCTTTGTCCCCAGGTCTCACAATTAGGTCCTTTTTTCCTGCTTTTGGGTCCTTTCATGGCTCTTCTCTTCAAACCTCTTTATTTCTGAAAACTAAACATAAAACTCGTCACATAGCATTGCTTAGGTGTAAGATAATGGATATAAGGTACAAATATAAGCATGAAATGATGTCAATCAAATACCGCAAGTGCACGGCCGCGTTGAAGCGGTGGCAAATACGGGTCGTCCACTGGGAGGTGTGTCGACACTTGGTTTGTTCGAAGGCGAGAGGTAAAAGAAGGAGAGAAAGGATGGTTACACTAAACTACACTAAGATGCAAAAAGAAAATGGAGGAAAAGCAATAAACTAAGCCCCAAAGGGGGTAGAGAAATAATGTGAACATAAAGAAGTGTGTGTGTGTTCATTAAGCTCCTCACAACATGTAGTGCATGAAATCATAAAACTACATCCAACTTTGCCTCCACATGAATTAAGATATGGCTACATCATTAAAACATACAAGACAATAATTGGAATGAAGCTACATGAACTCAAGTATAAAGACTATACCCTACTATGCCTCTACATGAATTAAGATTTCACTACATCATTAAAACATACAAGACATTAGCTAAGGTAAAGGCAACAAGAGCACATACACTACAAATTGTGTTTCCAACATAAATATATATATATATATATATATATATATATATATATATATATATATATATATATATATATTTGATTGACATCATTTCATGCTTATATTTGTACCTTATATCCATTATCTTACACCTAAGCAATGCTATGTGACGAGTTTTATGTTTAGTTTTCAGAAATAAAGAGGTTTGAAGAGAAGAGCCATGAAAGGACCCAAAAGCAGGAAAAAAGGACCTAATTGTGAGACCTGGGGACCAAGATGCAAGGGGGAAGGACCTGATCGTAAGACAGAAGGACCTAAGAGCAAAACAGGAAACTCCACACCATCATGAGGAGTATTTTGTCAATTCGATTCGGGTCGGAGCTCCACTAAACCAACCAGATACATCTAAGACCAAGAAACACTTGAAGAAAAGCCCACAAAGAAAACCAGACGGATCTAAACCTTATAGACCGCCAATTGGCGGTCTGGAACCGCTAATTGGCGGTCCATTTAGCCCAGAATCCATCTAGTTTTCTGTAGCACGTGTATTAGTGTATTCTTAGTGTATTTTTGGTATTGGTTTAGTCCCACATCGGGGGATTGTCCCGGATTAGCTTTTCCCATGCTTATAAATAGAACTCTTCACCTTCCATTGTAATTACCCATTGCTTGGTGGCATTCTCTCTACTAAGGAGTGAGCCTTGAAGCAAAAACTCAAGGTGGAGAAGAATGCTACCTTCAATGTGAGTCATTTGTTAATAAAATAATTCTTCTAGTTTCTTTGAATCTTGTCTTTTAATTTGTGCATGTTTGTTTAGTCTTTCCTTTCCTTTTATGTTTCTTTAATGCTTCTTGCCTTCGTAGTTAACTTTCATTTCAGTATTATGCTTTCTTTTGCTAGTATAGTTAGTGTAATGAGTAGTGAGTAGTTCCATCCCCATTTGGGGGGTGGAGAAATATGTGATATAATTATGTAGTGTATTAAGTGTGTGTTATTTTTATCCCTTGAGCTTTATATGATTTCCATAACCATCTAATGGGTCTTCACTCTTATCTTTGATATGCTAATGCTCTTGAATGAAGCTTAGCTTATGCTTTGATTAGTGGACCTATTTTATGGGGAATGATAAGGTTAGGATATGGATGAAGTTAATATTGGAAACACAAGTTGTAGTGTATGAGCTCTTGTTGCCTTTACCTTAGCTAATGTCTTGTATGTTTTAATGATGTAGTCTTATCTTAATTCATGTGGAGGCATAGTAGGGTATAGTCTTTATACTTGAGTTCATGTAGCTTCATTCCAATTATTGTCTTGTATGTTTTAATGATGTAGTCTTATCTTAATTCATGTAGAGGCAAAGTTGGATGTAGTTTATGATTTCATACAATACATGTTGTGCTGAGCTTAATGAACACACACACACTCTTTTATGTTCACACTATTTCTCTACCCCCTTTGGGGCTTAGTTTATTGCTTATCTCCATTTCCATTTGCATCTTAGTGTAGTTTAGTGTAACCAACCTTTCTTCCCTTTCTTTACCTCTCGCCTTCGCACAAACCAAGTGTCGACACACCTCCCAGTGGACGACACGTATTTGCCACCGCTTCAACGCGGCCGTGCACTTGCGGTTAAATATAAAACGATCAACAAGTTTTTGGCGCCGTTGCCGGGGAGGTGCTATGTCCAGACGTTGGTTTGGACGATTCGAGGGGTTTTTAATTTTTTGTTTTCAGTTTTTCTTAGTGGCAGGGAACCTGAGGATCAAGGGGAAGCGACTGGAGTAATTGGAGAGCAAAAGACCCCAAAGTGACCGCCAATCAGCGGTCTGGGACCGCCAATTGGCGGCCTGGTGAGCCTCAATTGCTCTCAAATTTGTTCCAGTTGTTATGTTGTTCACTTTAGTTATCTGGGAGCCCAATTTTGCATGTTGTGATCTTTAGTTTGCTCCCAGATTTAATTTCAATCCCCTTTAATCAACTTGGACCATAAAACTCAAAGCAAAAGATTAGACTTCTTGCCATCTAGGTCATGCATCATATGTAGACCTTGCATGCATCTTTCTTTTCTTTGCTTTACATTTTGTCGTTGATTGCTGGAGCGAGGTACGCATTCCTTATCACTCATTCACGCATTAGGACATTCATTAGTGAGTAAGGTTTGCATCGAAACAAGAGTGAGGTGAGTGCTTGTTTGGTGAGTTGCTTGCTAGCCTAAGATTTCAAAACATCTTTAAGGGGCATCACCTATAGACTTCAAAGATAAGGTGGGGGATTTCATCACCCCTCCCTTAGCCCCAAAAAGCACACTCAAGTAAAGCCTTAACTAAAAGCAAGTAGACATTGGCCCTAGGAATTCGGACGCACTAGGAGAGTAATCTAGTTGAGACCGCCATGACCTGATCGGCGTTGCCTACCTTGTCGATAGTAGGAGGTACTGGATCTCCGGATCTGGTATCACTTGCTGGGCATTGTGGTCCTCGTTGTAGGGAGGTGAGGCGTGTCGAGGCTAGTGACCTCGAAGTTAGGCGTCGTCTAGCCTAAGGACCCATTGCCTTACATTGTTTGAGCCATGCTTGCTAGTTAGGCTTCTACCTTCACCCTGTACCCTCGCTAGCTCTAGGGATTCTTCCCTTCTCCTCTGAGTCATCTTCTTCTCACCTTCTTCTACGTTATAGTCTCCTCCCCTTTACACTCTCTGTTAGCGTTTTAGGGTCGAGTCGAGCACTTTTTGCGAGCTTAGCCTCGTGGTGGTGAGAGTGATCGACTCGAGAGTTTTTCTTGAGATGGATGGTTACATGGGCGACCATCCATATCATTGTTGGGAACAGGACGATTCTCCCTGGTACTCCGGACCCATGCAACCTGGGGTGGCTCAGACTAACACCCCGTATAGTTGGGATGATCGCAATTTTGTGACTGAGCAGTCTTCATATTGGGGTAACATGAGAGAGGCACCGACTGCTAGACCACAATCTAGTTATGCCGGATCATATGCTGGTCAACAAATTGAGACATTACAACAAACTTTGGCCTCTTTCATGCGCATGGCAGACGACATGAGTGCCCCGGTGGCTCCAGTAGCCGTACCGTGCGACTGTTGTGGGTTGAGTGGTCATGTTATCGGGGAATGTCCTTATGTTTCCCCTGAGCCTGAGTATGAGCACACATTTTCCCAAAATGCTCATTATGACCATTACGCATCCGCGTACAACCCGAGAGTGATGGATTCATGGGGAGACAAATCTTATCCAAATTCTTATACTTCATGTTCACCCCAGTATCCTCCTCCCGAATACCCAGAATTCTACCAGCACCCCACTCCAAATCATTGGACTCATTCTCAGCCCATCAATACCCAACCACAAAATTTCCCAAGCTCTGACTTGGACCTCATCGTTGACCGCATACCTGATTCCTTGAAACAAACTCTCCAAACATTCATGGAAACCACACAAAATTTACTGAAGTCCAACTTGAATTCCTTGCAAACCATGGAAATTCAAGTGAGCCAGATGACACAACAATTCCATGAACGTGAGGAGGGTAACTTTTCTTGTCAACATGAGGATTCATCTTTTGATATCGAACCACCACCACATCCACAAATTCAAAGCACAACCTTTCAAAGTCAAACTCCTTGTCAGTCTGAGGGACTTGGGGTTTCAATTCACGATCACTTAGTGGAGGATTCGATTCAAATTGAGAATAACTTGGACCAGCTTCATTACGAGTCGGCACAGGATTGTGCCTTATCTTTTTGTCCCATGGCCCTTGAGCCACATGATCTTATTGTTGTACCTCCTAAGGACTCACCTTTGGTGGAGCAAGAGCTCCCTAGTACCCTTAATCTCATACGACCTGATGAGAGTTTGCCTCTCACTATTGTTCCTGATCATCTTGGAAATGATGGAACATCAAACAACTACATTGCTCATGAGGGTATTAGGAGTTCCTGGGAGGATACCTTGGGTATGAGACCCACTGTTTGTTCGCCTGGTGTGTCGGATATGCATAACGAGGTGCTTGACCTCGTTCCGACCCACCAGCCTGTTGGTTGGAGAGTTTGGATTGATGATCATAACTTCAGTTCCGCAACGGGAGATATTTTTCTTCCGTTGCCCCTTATTTCCCAAACTCTCGAGAGGTTCAAGCTCTTTCAGTTTGATCCTTTGAATGAGACGCCTTTGCGTCCAATTCATGAACCTCTCATTTGGTCTAGTGCTCTTTGTGAAGGGGGCCCACGCATGCGTATTCTGGCCCCGCGTGGTGTCATGTTCCCTTTCCAAGTGCATTGACCCACTCTTGAGGTTCCCATTTGATGTCTTTTGACAAATGAAGATGGGAACTTATGTTTGTACATAGTTATATAAAAAAAAAAAAAAAAAGAAGAAAAAAAGAAAAAGAAAAAAAAAAGAAGTACAATAAAAGACTCATTCAGTGAGCATTGATTGTTGTGAGCCCCAACCCATGTGTATTTGGGCTCCATTTCTTTCACGTATTTGTATCCCTTCTTTAGCTTCTCACAGGTTTTGAGGGAATTTGGGTTTGTGTCCATCAACATGACCCCGAACGTCCCTTTGTACTTCATGTTGGTGAGATCGTTCCTTTTTCATGCATCAATCCATGTAGTATCTTGCTTGCATTCATTGAGGACAATGCATGAAGTAGGTGTGGGGGGGTGTTTTACGTGTGTACATAGTCGAGTCTTTTTCCTTCGATTTTGTTTTCTTTTGTTTGCATTGTTAGGGTCATGATAGTGTGCTGCATTTAATACCGATATATCTGCTTGCCATGATCCTTGGGTGACTTGTCTTCTTTTGCTTGCCTAGTGCTTCAAAATTTTCACATTTCTTTCAAAATCTTCATGTGTTTTCGAAAGAAAATGTTTTGTGGGTTTTGCGTGTGTTTAGCATGTGCAAAACCGTTGAGAGGCAAAGTAAAAAGAAAGCTCCCAAAATTGTCTTGAACTTGATGCATTAGGATATCTAGTACGTGGCTTTAGGATTTATCGAGTCGTTAGGATGCACCCCAGTTTTCCTTTGGGGGTGAGTAATCATAGGGTTTCAGTGCTCAAACATTCAAAGAAGTCCACCCTGAACCTAGTGAGTCAAATAATTCGTGTTTGTTAATTTAGGAAGTTTGTTGTAGTCAAGGGCCCTTAATATCTTTTGTGAAACTTAAGTGTAGGGGTTTTGGTTCCCATGTAGATAAATGAATAAATAAGTGGTGTTCTCTCTTCTCGCACGGCTCCTATCACTCGGGAAAGTAGGTCTGAGGGGACTTTGTGCCCGGTGCTTTCGAGTCATCTGACTTGGGATGCACCGACCGAACTCCCGTTACACGGGTGGTAGGGATCGCCCTATGTGGAGATTTGGGGGAAGGTGTACGTGATAGTGTAAGTCCTCATAGGCAATGATGCACGAAACCTGACCTTGGGAGAATCAAACACCAACCAATAAATGCTCCAAAGAAAAAGAAAAAAAAAGAAAGAAAGAAAAGAAAAAAAAAAGAAAAAAAGAAAGAAAAAAGAATCAAATAAGAACCAAAATGGACTTTACACTTTGTTTCACATTCAGAAGTTAAGGTTGCCCATGTCTTTCACTTAATTCCTTAGTTAACTCTCACGAATAACTCATTAGGCTAGGTGTGTGGACTGATTACATATATAGAGTCGACCCGTAGTATTACCGCATTCCATGATCGTCAAAATAAGTCCAACGAGTCGTGTAGCTAGATTGATTAATGCATCTTGTTCGGATTTTGTGGGTATATCCGCTGAAAACCCTCAGGAGACACCACTCCTCCTCCTTGGCAACAAGGAGGTTTAACGGCTTGTTGCACATGCTAAGTGCAACCGTGATTCCTACGAAAGTGAGTTAGGATTTCTTGTTTTTTCGTATGCTTTTTCCTTTCTTTGTTTTGCTCGAGACTAGCAAAAACTTAGGTGTGGGGGTATTTGATTGACATCATTTCATGCTTATATTTGTACCTTATATCCATTATCTTACACCTAAGCAATGCTATGTGACGAGTTTTATGTTTAGTTTTCAGAAATAAAGAGGTTTGAAGAGAAGAGCCATGAAAGGACCCAAAAGCAGGAAAAAAGGACCTAATTGTGAGACCTGGGGACCAAGATGCAAGGGGGAAGGACCTGATCGTAAGACAGAAGGACCTAAGAGCAAAACAGGAAACTCCACACCATCATGAGGAGTATTTTGTCAATTCGATTCGGGTCGGAGCTCCACTAAACCAACCAGATACATCTAAGACCAAGAAACACTTGAAGAAAAACCCACAAAGAAAACCAGACGGATCTAAACCTTATAGACCGCCAATTGGCGGTCTGGAACCGCTAATTGGCGGTCCATTTAGCCCAGAATCCATCTAGTTTTCTGTAGCACGTGTATTAGTGTATTCTTAGTGTATTTTTGGTATTGGTTTAGTCCCACATCGGGGGATTGTCCCGGATTAGCTTTTCCCATGCTTATAAATAGAACTCTTCACCTTCCATTGTAATTACCCATTGCTTGGTGGCATTCTCTCTACTAAGGAGTGAGCCTTGAAGCAAAAACTCAAGGTGGAGAAGAATGCTACCTTCAATGTGAGTCATTTGTTAATAAAATAATTCTTCTAGTTTCTTTGAATCTTGTCTTTTAATTTGTGCATGTTTGTTTAGTCTTTCCTTTCCTTTTATGTTTCTTTAATGCTTCTTGCCTTCGTAGTTAACTTTCATTTCAGTATTATGCTTTCTTTTGCTAGTATAGTTAGTGTAATGAGTAGTGAGTAGTTCCATCCCCATTTGGGGGGTGGAGAAATATGTGATATAATTATGTAGTGTATTAAGTGTGTGTTATTTTTATCCCTTGAGCTTTATATGATTTCCATAACCATCTAATGGGTCTTCACTCTTATCTTTGATATGCTAATGCTCTTGAATGAAGCTTAGCTTATGCTTTGATTAGTGGACCTATTTTATGGGGAATGATAAGGTTAGGATATGGATGAAGTTAATATTGGAAACACAAGTTGTAGTGTATGAGCTCTTGTTGCCTTTACCTTAGCTAATGTCTTGTATGTTTTAATGATGTAGTCTTATCTTAATTCATGTGGAGGCATAGTAGGGTATAGTCTTTATACTTGAGTTCATGTAGCTTCATTCCAATTATTGTCTTGTATGTTTTAATGATGTAGTCTTATCTTAATTCATGTAGAGGCAAAGTTGGATGTAGTTTATGATTTCATACAATACATGTTGTGCTGAGCTTAATGAACACACACACACTCTTTTATGTTCACACTATTTCTCTACCCCCTTTGGGGCTTAGTTTATTGCTTATCTCCATTTCCATTTGCATCTTAGTGTAGTTTAGTGTAACCAACCTTTCTTCCCTTTCTTTACCTCTCGCCTTCGCACAAACCAAGTGTCGACACACCTCCCAGTGGACGACCCGTATTTGCCACCGCTTCAACGCGGCCGTGCACTTGCGGTTAAATATAAAACGATCAACAATACTTGAAAGTCAGCCGAAAACCGAACCTCCTTCACCCAACCTATTCTCCATCTCTTTACTCACAAACCACTCCTCACGTTTTCTTAAGCAAAACCCTCCTTCCATTTGACACCAAGTTATATATATATATATATATATATATATATATATATATATATATATATATACACTTACCCAACACCTCTCCATCCTCCAACCAACAACTCCCATCTCACCCAACTTACCATCCCACAAGTCACTTTAACCCACCTCCATATTCTCCAATCATCTCATCACCTTTAGCCTAAATCTTATCTTCCCAAAAAGCCAAACTAATCCATTAATTAAAACCTGTCCAAAGCATAATTAGTTTTTAATTAGGGATTAGTCCCTTGAGTAGGGTTTGGGATTGAGGTTCTAACATAAACTGTTATATCCCTAACCCTTTTTAGGGTTAATTGGTGATTAAAGAGGAGAGAAGGAGGTATGGTGGGGCTTGACTTTTGTGGAGTGATTGATCTCGTTTAATATTTAACCGCAAGTGCACGACCGCGTTGAAGCGGTGGCAAATACGGGTCGTCCACTGGGAGGTGTGTCGACACTTGGTTTGTGCGAAGGCGAGAGGTAAAGAAAGGGAAGAAATGTTGGTTACACTAAACTACACTACAAAGCTGAAATGAGATGGAGAAGAAACGATAAAACTAAACCCCAAAGGGGGTAGAGAAATAATGTGAACATAAAGAAGTGTATGTGTGTGTGTTCATTAAGCTCTTCACAACATGTAGTGCATGAAATCATAAAACTACATCCAACTTTGCCTCTACATGAATTAAGATAAGACTACATCATTAAAACATACAAGACAATAATTGGAATGAAGCTACATGAACTCAAGTATAAAGACTATACCCTACTATGCCTCCACATGAATTAAGATTTCACTACATCATTAAAACATACAAGACATTAGCTAAGGTAAAGGCAACAAGAGCACATACACTACAAATTGTGTTTCCAATATTAACTTCATCCATATCCTAACCTTATCATTCCCCATAAAATAGGTCCACTAATCAAAGCATAAGCTAAGCTTCATTCAAGAGCATTAGCATATCAAAGATAAGAGTGAAAACCCATTAGATGGTTATGGAAATCATATAAAGCTCAAGGGATAAAGATAACACACACTTAATACACTACATGATTATATCACATATTTCTCCACCCCCCAAATGGGGATGGAACTACTCACTACTCATTACACTAACTATATTAGCAAAAGAAAGCATAATACTGAAATGAAAGTTAACTAAGAAGGCAAGAATCATTAAAGAAACATAAAAGGAAAGGAAAGACTAAACAAACATGCACAAATTAAAAGACAAGATTGAAAGAAACTAGAAGAATTATTTTATTAACAAATGACTCACATTGAAGGTAGCATTCATCTCCACCTTGAGTTTTTGCTTCAAGGCTCACTCCTTAGTAGAGAGAAGGCCACCAAGCAATGGGTAATTACAATGGAAGGTGAAGAGTTCTATTTATAAGCATGGAAAAAGCTAATCGGGGACAATCCCCCGATGTGGGACTAAACCAATACCAAAAATAGCCTAAACGAACATTAATACAAGTCCAGGAGAAATTTCGACGGATCCTGAGCAATATGGACCGCCAATTAGCGGTCCAAGACCGCCAATTGGCGGTCCAAAATCTTCGGATCGTGTTGGAATTTGTTGTGGGCTTTTCTTTCTGGTATTGGTGGTCTTTGATGCGGTTACTTGACTTGTTGGAGCTCCGACCCGACTCGAATTGCCAAAATACTCCCCATGATGGTGTGGAGTTTCCTGGTTTGCTCTTAGGTCCTTCTGTCTTACGATCAGGTCCTTCTGTCTTGCATCTTGGTCCCCAGGTCTCACAATTAAGTCATTTTTCCTGCTTTTGGGTCCTTTCATGGCTCTTCTCTTCAAACCTCTTTATTTCTGAAAACTAAACATAAAACTCGTCACGTAGCATTGCTTAGGTGTAATATAATGGATATAAGATACAAATATAAGCATGAAATGATGTCAATCAAATACCCCCACACCTAAGTTTTTGCTAGTCCCGAGCAAAACAAAGAAAGAGAAAAGCAAACGAGAAATAAGAAATCCTAACTCACTTTCGTAGGAATCACGGTTGCACTTAGCACGTGCAACAAGCCGTTAAACCTCTTTGTTGCCAAGGAGGAGGAGTGTTGTCTCCTGAGGGTTTTCAGCGGATATACCCACAAAATCCGAACAAGATGCATTATTCAATCTAGACCTCGACTCGTTGGAAATATTTTGTCGATCAATGGACGCGGTAATCCTACGGGCCGACTTTATATAGGTAATCAGTCCACACCTAGCCTAATAAACCATTCGTGCAAGTTAAATAAGGAATTAAGTGAAAGACATGGACAACCTCAAGATCCTCAAGTGATACAAAGTGTAAGGTCCATTAAGGTTCTTATTTGCATTAACAATTTTTTTCTTTTTGTTTCTTTTCACACATTTTTTTTCTTTTTATTAGTTGGAGCTTCATTCTCCGAGGGTCAGGTTTCGTGCATCATTGCCCATGAGGACTTACACTATCACGTACACCTTTCCCCAAATCTCCACATAGGGCAATCCCTACCACCCGTGTAACGGGAGTTCGGTCGGCGCATCCCAAGTCAGATGACTCGAAAGCACCAGGCACAAAGTCCCTTCAGACCTACTTTCCCGAGTGATAGGAGTCGTGCGAGAGGAGAGAACATCTACTCACTTATTTATTATCTACACATGAACCAAAACCCCTACACTAATGTCTCACAACAAGATTAAGAGGGTCCTTGACTACAACAAACTTCCTAAATTAACAAACACGAATTATTGACTCACTAGGTTCAGGGTGGACTTCTATGAATGTTTGAGCACTGAACCCCTATGATTACTCACCCCCAAAGGAAAACTGGGGTGCATCCTAACGACTTGATAAATCCTAAAGCCACGTACTAGATATCCTAATGCATCATGTTCAAGACAATTTTGGGACCTTTCTTTTTACTTTGCCTCTCAACGGTTTTGCACATGCTAAACACACGCAAAAACCCACAAAACATTTTCTTTCGAAAACACATGAAGATTTTGAAAGAAATGTGAAAATTTTGAAGCACTAGGCAAGCAAAAGAAGACAAGTCACCCAAGGATCATGGCAAGCAGATATATCGATATTAAATGCAGCAGACTATCATGACCCTAACAATGCAAACAATAGAAAACAAAATCAAAGGAAAAAGACTCAACTATGTACACACGTAAAACACCCCCCCACACCTACTTCATGCATTGTCCTCAATGAATGCAAGCAAGATACTACATGGATTTATGCATGAAAAAGGAGAGATCTCACCAACGTGAAGTACAAAGGGAAGTGTATGGCCATGTTGATGGACACAACCCAAATTCCCTCAAAACCTGTGAGATGCTAAAGAAAGGGTACAAATACGTGAAAGAAATGGAGCCCAAATACACAAGGGTTGGGGCTCACAACAATCGATGCTCACTGAAGGAGTCTTTTATTGAACTTTTTTTTCTTTTTTTTATATAACTATGTACAAACATAAGTTCCCATCTTCATTTGTCAAAAGACATCAAATGGGAACCTCAAGAGTGGGTCAATGCACTTGGAAAGGGAACATGACACCACGCGGGGCCAGAATACTCATGCGTGGGCCCCCTTCACAAAGAGCACCAGATGAAATGAGAGGTTCGTGAATTGGACGCAAAGGCATCTCATTCAAAGGATCAAACTGAAAGAGCTTGAACCTCTCAAGAGTTTGGGAAATAAGGGGCAACGGAAGAAGAGTTTCTCCCGTTGCGCTGCTGAAGTTATGATCGTCAATCCAAACTCTCCAACCAACAGGCTGGTGCGTCGGAACGAGGTCAAGAACCTCGTTAGGCATGTCCGACACACCAGGCGAACAAACAGTGGGTCTCATACCCAAGGTATCTTCCAAGGAACTCCTAATATCCTCATGAGCAATGTAGTTGTTTGATGTTCCATCATTTCCAAGATGATCAGGAACAATAGTGAGAGGCAAACTCTCATCAGGTCGTATGAGATTAAGGGTACTAGGGAGCTCTTGCTCCACCAAAGGTGAGTCCTTAGGAGGTACAACAATAAGATCATGTGGCTCAAGGGCCACGGGACAAAAAGGTAAGGCACAATCCTGTGCCGACTCATAATAGAACTGGTCCAAGCTATTCTCAATTTGAATCGAATCCTCCACTAAGTGATCGTGAATTAAAACCCCAAGTCCCTCAGACTGACTAGGAGTTTGACCTTGAAAGATTGTGCTTTGAATTTGTGGATGTGGTGGTGGTTCGATATCAAAAGATGAATCCTCATGTTGACAAGAAAAGTTACCCTCCTCACGTTCATGGAATTGTTGTGTCATCTGGCTCACTTGCATTTCCATGGTTTACAAGGAATTCAAGTTGGACTTTGATGCATTGCATACATTGCATCATATGTCTTTCATTTAGATTACTTTTATATCAATAAATGCTACTAAGGTATGTGTTTAGTCGTATTTACAGAATACAGGGACCTGAATGCAAATTACCCACATTCCGAGCATAAACGTGTGCAAAAGATTCATTTCTATCATAAAGACCGAATTCAAGTTTATCGGGTTTCAATTGGAAATGCATCCAAGCATAAAAGCATTCAAGGAGCTAATCACAAAAAGGTCAAGGGCTTAATTGCAAAATGTCAAGGACCTGATTGCAAAATAAAAGGACCAAGTTATTGTGTGGAGAAAGTCAAAAGAAAAATCAAATATAAATCTCCAACAATGGAAGGAATTAATCCGGAGCTCAAGACAATGGAAAGAATCAATCCAGACGCGCAAAGGAGGATCAAATCATACCATAAACGCGTGACAAAAATCCTGATTAAATCCGACCAACGTGTGAGGCAAATCCGCCGCACAATACACATGATGTGCGGCGATTCCGCCGCCCATTGGTCGATCTGTGTGTCCCAATTTCGTCCAGTTGTGTATGGACACGTGTACTATCCAATTCTATACCTAAGTCCCTTGTAGCAACTATAAATAGACCCGAGAACGATGTAAATAGGGTCCTTGGTTGTTGTTCTTATTTGTGTACCTTAGTTTTATTAATAAAATTCTGTTTCTTATTTCTTACTTTTTAGTTTTCTTTGTAATGTCTCAAGGACCCCTTCTTCTTCCTCCCTCCATGAGTTTCTAACTCTTTCCGAAGGGTGGAGGTGACGGATTTAGGGTTAGAGAAGATGAATGAATGTTATTATTCTAAGTTCGTGATTAGTATTTTGATTACTTGAGTTTATGTTAAATCATTTATCTTGTAATGCTTCATAACTAAACATGATTTATTATAAGTTTCTAAGTTCTCTAATCTAAACCTTAAATCTAAACCTCCACCAAACGGAATTCTCTTCTTATTTCTTGTTTTAGTTCTAATTGCTTTTGTTTCGTACTTTAGATAATTAAATCAAAAATACCAAAAACCCAACTTATTTCTTCTCTCCTTCTTTCCCCCAATCGACATCACACTAACAACGAAATCTCTCCCTCCTTGTGTTCGACCCGTACTTGCCACGTCTTCATAGACGCCGTGCACTTGCGGTATAAATAAAATTCTCATCAAGTTTTTGGCGCCGTTGCCGGGGAGGCGACGCAGATTTTTGTTGTTTTTTGTGTTTTCGATTTTTCCTGTTTATCTTGTGCGCGATCTAAGTATTTGAATTTGTGTTTCAGGAGACAACAGAGCGCGCGGCGAAATACGAGCGCATTCTGAGCTTAAAGAGCGGTGAATCCGCCGCCCCATAAGAAGCATTTGCGGCGAAATCGCCGCACAGGTTGGTCTTCCGGTCTTCAAATTTTGAGGGTGTCGTCGGCATCTCTGGGTGGTCGCATTGAGCTACTGGAATCTCCGAGAGCGGGCGGCGAACCCGACTGAGCATTGCGGAGGTAACTTTTTTTGCCTTTCTCGTCAAATCTGAATAGTTGAAAAGTTTTCTTTCGTAGAATTGCACGTGTTAGGGTTACAATTCCATAATTGGCAATAATTCAACTCTGACCTAAAATTGGCAAAATTAGAAAGTCCTTAGTGCATGCATCATATAATGTTTTGCTTGCATTATTCTTGCTAAATTCTTGCAAATTAATACTTGTTGAAGATTGCTGGAGGCAAGGTACGTATCGATGTTTTTATCGATTGCATTAGAGCATATAATTTAGTTGCATACAACCTTGCAATTGCCCCCATTAAAAGGACCATTGTTTGACTATCTTTGCTAGATTTAAGTTAAACTATCTTAAGGGCAACTCCGTAGGAAAAGATACGGTGGGGATTTCATCACCCTCCCATAGCCCACAAACCACAATCCAGAAGTGTCGCCTAAGCCTAAAATTTAAAATCAATTAGACATTGGCCCCTAAGGACTCGGACTCAATTAAGGAGGAGATTGGTTTGACTTGCTATGACCTGAAGCTAATTGAATTCAATTTGGTGTCTAGAAAGTGTTTTTGTGTCGACGAAAGTCTTCCAAGCGACGTGGTTGTCTAATTGGCACCGACTCTGTCGGAAGCACCCCCACTAGCTATACACTAACTGGCCAACTTGGTTTGATTGGTGAGGGAGGTGAATCAAGCAAATCAATTCGACTCAACCAGTTAGGAGTCGTCTAGATCTAAGTGACACTAGGTCTAGGATTGTTTTGACCGTTCTTGTTCAGGAAATTCTGACCAACCCTAATTTTTATCCTTTAGAGTTAAGTTTCCCTTCTCGTCTGAGTCTTCTTTCCCTTCTCATCCTTACCTTTCTATTGTTTGTTTCCCTTAAAAAAAAATTAAAATTCAAAAATTCAAAAAAAAGAGTAATTGATTCTTGGAATTGAATTTGAAATTTAAATTTCGAATTCAAATTCAAAAATTAATTCAAACCGGTGCACTCAGATTTGGGTGCGGGATTTAAGCAATCGACTCTCACGAGTTCATCTGGATTCCAGTCTAGAGCTTAACCCCAATCCATCTGCTGCACCACCTCACCCGGATCCAATGGGTGAGAACGTCGTGGACCCACCTGTTGTGCAACCTATAACTCTGAGGGATCGATGCTACCCAACGATGGCTGCTCAGCCATCGTGCATCATTATGCCCACCATACCGGGTCGCGACTTCGAACTTAAGGCACAATACATGAGTATGCTGCCTAAGTTCACCTCTAGGGAAGATCCATATCTCTTCCTTAGAGAATTTGAGGAAATCTGCTCTCTTATGCAATACCAGCATATCCCTGAAGAGGCAGTGCGTCTGAAATTCGTGCCTCTAGCACTGAAAGACGACGCTAAGAAATGGCTATATAGTCTAGCCGAAAGATCTATTAGAAGTTGGGCCGAATTTGTTCAAGTTTTCCTAAAAAAATATTTCCCCAACCATAAGACTATGAAGATTAGGAATGAAATTGTTGCATTCATTCAGTCTGAGAGCGAGCCGTTCTATTCCTATCTTGAGAGATTTAAGAGTGTCTTGACCCAATGCCCTCATCACGGAATTCCGAAGTGGCAATTATGCCAAATTATTTATGAGGGATTGACACCCACATCTAGAGTTATGCTAGAATCTGTGAGCCAAGGGAACTTCATGTCCAAAAATGAAAATGATGCCTGGACTTTTCTTGAGGATTTAGCTGAAAATAGTATGCAATGGGACAATGCTAGAACACCCATCAACCCGAGTATTGGATCTAGAATAGCGAGTCAACCCCGACCAGGTGTCTTAGCTGTAGACTCCAACATAGCGGCTGAGGCAAAACTAGCTACCCTAATGCGTAGAATGGAAAGTCTAGAGCTACAAAATCAACCCCGAATGAATCAACCCTTGTCTATCCCCTGCTCTAGATGTGGTCAGACTGGTCATTTAATGGAGGACTGTGTGGACCTGGAACATGTTAATGCCACATTTAACAATTCTAGAAATGATCCTTACGCATCAACCTATAACCCAGGTTGGCGTAATCATCCCAATTTTTCGTGGACCCAACAAGGACAACCTTCTAGACAACAACCAACCCCATATAACCAAAATAATACATCATCTGGGGGTAATAACAATGGAAATCATGAGGTTAGGTTGACAAAATTAGAAAATTTAATGACAACTTTTATACAAACAACCAACCAATCATTCCAAAGGCTAGAGACACAGGTCAGCCAATTAGCACAGATAATAGGTGAAAGAGAAAAGGGCCAATTTCCAAGTCAACCTGAGGTGAACCCAAGAACTAATAATCAATATCAATCTTATCAACCACCTTCAGGAAATAACAACCCTAGACCGGTTCAAATGGTTAATGAGGAAGGACCGTTCCAACAAATCAATGTTGTAGTATCATTACGGTCCGGAAGACAAATTGACAATAATGTGGTAAACCCTAGAATGACTAATCAATCTAGCCATCAAGCACCCACATATGACTTGACCATTGAACCCGACGTCCAAATTGAAAAGCCCAATCCACCTACCCAACCTGAACCTGTAGCTCAACCTGAACCTGTAGCTCAACCTGAACCTGAGCGAGTCTATGTGCCTAAAGCCCCATTTCCAAATAGACTCAAAAAGAACTCTAGTGCACAAATAGAGAAAATCTTGGAAGTATTTAAGCAAGTTAAGGTAAACATTCCACTCTTAGACATGATTCAACAAATACATGCTTATGCTAAATTCTTAAAAGATTTGTGCACTAAGAAGAGAAAAACGAATGTACCAAAGAAGGCATTCTTAACTGCAAACATATGCTCAATTCTTTCCAACACATCTCCTATAAAATATAAGGACCCGGGGTGTCCCACAATTTCATGTTCAATAGGAGATACGTTTATCAATAAAGCCCTTCTAGACCTAGGTGCAAGCGTTAACTTACTCCTATTTTCTGTCTACGAGCAACTCAACCTTGGTCCACTGAAACCCTCTAAGACAACCCTCCAATTCGCTGATTGTTCTGTTAAGAAACCGAGAGGTATAGTAGAGGACGTTTTGATTAAGGTTGGTGACTTCATTTATCCAGTGGATTTTGTCGTACTTGATACTGAACCTGTTGTAAATCCTAATCGACAAATCCCTGTAATTCTTGGTAGACCCTTTTTAGCCACTTCGGAAGCATTAATAAACTGTCGAAATGGGCTCATGCAATTATCTTTCGGGAACTTAAAAGCAGAATTTAATATCTTCCATATTGATAATGAGCCAGAAATAATATGCAACCCAAGTGATGTTGTGATGAGAGCACGTATTTATCAGACTTCTGAATCAAATAAATCATCACATAAGCAAAAAGGATGTAAGAAAAAAAGGAGTAATTCATTTAACCAACCGCCATCACTCGAGCAAACAAGCGAACCAATTCAAGTGAGAAGAGTGGAATCTTTTCCTCAAGTCAACATGGGGAACAATTCAACTGGATACATGCACCAACATGGTGTCATTCAATCCAGTTCTGATTATGGTTGACTTTGAGCAAACTCAACCCCTCTACCGCAAGCCGACGCAGGTAATAAGTGCATTTATTTTATCTATGCATACATTGAGGACAATGCATGATTTAGGTGTGGGGGGGTGTTTATATATGTACATATCTATCTATTTGATTTTCTGTTCTGCTTTATAAAAAAAATAATAAAATAAATAATAATAATAATAATAATAATAATAAAATTCAATATTCTATGACATAGCTTAAGATTGAACTGCCAAAACCCGTGTACAAATTGCATTAAGTTTTTGTTCCTTATTATATAGTTCTGCTTGTAGAAATTATGACATAAATCTAAGTTCCAAAGAAATAACCCATGGCCCTTGTAAGACATGTATGCACTTAAATTGGATGAATCAAATCTTTGAAGTGGTTGATAAAAAGCAGAGGTTGAGGAAAATATACCGGGAAGTGTGGACTTCTAATAGCAATTAAGCCTTGAGGAAAATAAAAGTAAAATAAAATAAAAATAAAGTGAGGAAAACACATTTTGCAAAATGATTACAAAAGCCCAAGCCTTCGAGTCACTGGTCCGTAGGGGTATCTTGAAACCCGGTAACTTGAGTCTGCCAGCTCGGGATTATCGACCAAACTCGCTACACGAATGCAAAAAGGGTATAAGTGTTAAAAAGAAAAGCAAATGTGTTGAATCACGGAAAAAGGAAATAAATAAATAAATACTTTAAGATACTCAAGGCCCAAAGCTAAAGGAATGATCCATGCCATGGTTGATCCAAATGATACTTCACCACCAGAGGAGGCGTGCAAAATAATTCATGTGATAACATGTGTAGAGGGGTTAGTGGTGTGAATGTTGGAGGAATAAAGACCAAGTCAAACTTTTTATAAGTTAGAACTGTATAATGAGCATGCGAGAACTTTAAGTGAGATGTATAAGGTTAAGGTAGAAATATTAAGAGCTATTAATGGAATGTTGAATTAAGACTTTGTGGGTGTGTCAACTGAAAACCCTCATGAGACAAAACTCGTCCTCTAAGGCAACCTGGAGGTTTAAAGGCTTGTTGCACATGCTAAGTGCAACCGTGATTCCTATGAAAGTGAGTTAGGATTTCCCTATTTTCATTTTCTTATATTTTGCTTTGCTAGGGACTAGCAAAATCTAGGTGTGGGGGTATTTGATGCATTGCATACATTGCATCATATGTCTTTCATTTAGATTACTTTTATATCAATAAATGCTACTAAGGTATGTATTTAGTCGTATTTACAGAATACAGGGACCTGAATGCAAATTACCCACATTCCGAGCATAAACGTGTGCAAAAGATTCATTTCTATCATAAAGACCGAATTCAAGTTTATCGGGTTTCAATTGGAAATGCATCCAAGCATAAAAGCATTCAAGGAGCTAATCACAAAAAGGTCAAGGGCTTAATTGCAAAATGTCAAGGACCTGATTGCAAAATAAAAGGACCAAGTTATTGTGTGGAGAAAGTCAAAAGAAAAATCAAATATAAATCTCCAACAATGGAAGGAATTAATCCGGAGCTCAAGACAATGGAAAGAATCAATCCAGACGCGCAAAGGAGGATCAAATCATACCATAAACGCGTGACAAAAATCCTGATTAAATCCGACCAACGTGTGAGGCAAATCCGCCGCACAATACACATGATGTGCGGCGATTCCGCCGCCCATTGGTCGATCTGTGTGTCCCAATTTCGTCCAGTTGTGTATGGACACGTGTACTATCCAATTCTATACCTAAGTCCCTTGTAGCAACTATAAATAGACCCGAGAACGATGTAAATAGGGTCCTTGGTTGTTGTTCTTATTTGTGTACCTTAGTTTTATTAATAAAATTCTGTTTCTTATTTCTTACTTTTTAGTTTTCTTTGTAATGTCTCAAGGACCCCTTCTTCTTCCTCCCTCCATGAGTTTCTAACTCTTTCCGAAGGGTGGAGGTGACGGATTTAGGGTTAGAGAAGATGAATGAATGTTATTATTCTAAGTTCGTGATTAGTATTTTGATTACTTGAGTTTATGTTAAATCATTTATCTTGTAATGCTTCATAACTAAACATGATTTATTATAAGTTTCTAAGTTCTCTAATCTAAACCTTAAATCTAAACCTCTACTAAACGGAATTCTCTTCTTATTTCTTGTTTTAGTTCTAATTGCTTTTGTTTCGTACTTTAGATAATTAAATCAAAAATACCAAAAACCCAACTAATTTCTTCTCTCCTTCTTTCCCCCAATCGACATCACACTAACAACGAAATCTCTCCCTCCTTGTGCCTTTGGAGAGTACACGTGTCCAGACACGACTGGTCAAAATTGGAGCACACGGATCGACTAGGGGGCGGCGTTTCCGCCGCATGATGCATGTAATGTGCGGCGATTTCGCCGCATGATCTCCTCAGATTTAATCCGGATTTTGGTTGAATGTTTATGGTATGATTTGATCCTCCTTTACGCGTCTGGATTGATTCTTTCCATTCTGTTGAACTCCGGATTAATTCTTTCACATATTTGGAGATATACATTGATTTTTCTATATATTTTCTCCAAGAGAATAAAAGCTACTCGTGATTTGCACTTAGGTCCTTGACTTTTTGCAGTTAAGTCCCCGGCTACTTTTGTGCTTAAGTCCTTGTTCTTTTTGCAATTAGGACTTGAATGCTTTTATGCTTGGATACATTTCCATTCGTAACCCGATAATCTTGAACTTGGTCTTTATGATAGAAATGAGTCTTTTGCACGCGTTTATGCTCGGGATGTGGGTAAATTGCATTCAGGTCCCTGTATTCTGTAAATAAGACTAAACACATACCTTAGTAGCATTTATTGATGTAAAAGTAATCTAAATGAAAGACATATGATGCAATGTATGCAATGCATCAAATACCCCCACACCTAGATTTTGCTAGTCCCTAGCAAAGCAAAATATAAGAAAATGAAAACAGGGAAATCCTAACTCACTTTCGTAGGAATCACGGTTGCACTTAGCATGTGCAACAAGCCTTTAAACCTCTTTGTTTCCAAGGAGGAGGAGTGTTGTCTCCTGAGGGTTTTCAGCGGATATACCCACAAAATCCTAAATCAACATTTCATTAATAGTTCTCAATATCCCTACCTCAACCTTATACATCTTACTGAGAATTCTTGCATGCTCATTATACAATTCTAACTCATTAAAAATATGACTTGGTCTTTGTTCCTCCAACATTCACACCACTAACCCTTCTAAACATGTTATCACTTAAATTATTTTGCACGCCTCCTCTGGTGGTGAAGTATCATTTGGATCAACCATGGCATGGATCATTCTTTTAGCTTTGGGCCTTGAGTATCTTAAAGTATTTTTTTTTTCTTTTCCGTGATTCAACACATTTGCTTTTCCTTTTTGACACTTATACCCTTTTTGCATTCGTGTAGCGAGTTTGGTCGATAATCCCGAGCTGGAAGACTCAAGTTACCAGGTTTCAAGATACCCCTACGGACCAGTGACTCGAAGGCTTGGGCTTTTGTAATCATTTTGCAAAATGTGTTTTCCTCACTTTATTTTTTTATTTTTATTTATTTATTTATTTTTTTACTTTTATTTTCCTCAAGGCTTAATTGCTATTAGAAGTCCACACTTCCCGGTATATTTTCCTCAACCTCTGCTTTTTATCAACCACTTCAAAGATTTGATTCATCCAATTTAAGTGCATACATGTCTTAAAGGGCAATGGGTTATTTCTTTGGAACTTAGATTTATGTCACAAATTCTACAAGCAGAACTATATAATAAGGAACAAAAACTCAATACAATTTGTACACGGGTTTTAGCAGTTCAATCTTAAGCTATGTCATGAAACATTGATGATTTTTTTTTTTTAAACAGAAATATATATAGATAGACACCCCCCACACCTAAATCATGCATTGTCCTCAATGTATGCGAGCAAGATAGTACATGGATTTATGCATGAAAAAGGAAAGATCTCACCAACGTGAAGTACAAAGGAAAGTTCATGGCTCTGTTGATGGACAAAAACCCGCATTCCCTCAAAAACCTGTGAGATGCTAAAGAAGGGATAAATACAACAGATTTTTTTTTTTTTTTTTTTTATACTTATTGTTATACATATATAACTATGTACAAACATAAGTTCCCATCTTCATTTGTCAAGAGACATCAAATGGAAACCTCAAGAGTGGGTCAGTGCACCTGAAAAGGGAACATGACACCACGCGGGGTCAGAATATTCATGCGTGGGCCCCCTTCACAAAGAGCACAAGAAGAAATGAGAGGTTCATGAATTGGACGCAAAAGCGTCTCACACAAAGGATCAAACTGAAAGAACTTGAACCTCTCGAGAGTTTGGGAAATAGGGAGCAACGGAAGAAGAGTTTCTTCCGTTGCGGTACTGAAGTTATGATCGTCAATCCAAACTCTCCAACCAACTGGCTGGTGCGTCGGAACGAGGTCAGGAGCCTCGTTAGGCAAGTCCGACTCACCGGGTAAACATAAAATGGGTCTCATACCCAAGGTATCCTCCAAGGAACTCCTAATACCCTCATGAGCACTGTAGTCGTTTGATGTTCCATCATTTCCAAGATGATCAGGAACGATAGTGAGAGGCAAACTCTCATCAGGTTGTTTGAAATTGAGGGTGCTAGGGAGCTCTTGCTCCACCGGAAGTGAGTCCTTAAGAGGCACAACATGAAGATCATGTGGCTCAAGGGCCACGGGGCACGAAGATAAGGCACAATCCTGGGCCGACTCATGATGAAATTGGTCAATGTGTATCGAATCCTCCACTAAGTGATCGTGAATTGAAACCCCAAGTCCTTCAGATTGACTAGGAGTTTGGCTTTGACAGATTGTGCTTTGAATTTGTGGATGTGGTGGTGGTTCGATATCAAAAGGTGGATCCTTATGTTGACACGAAAAGTTACTCTCCTTACGTTCACCTAATTGTTGTATCATTTGACTCAAATGCGATGTTATATTTTGTACGGATCGTTGAGTGGATTCCATGTACGTAAGGAAAGTTTGTTCCAAGGAATTAGGTACGTGATCAGCTATGAGGTCCAAGTTTGAGCTTGTGAAATTATGGGATTGGGTGTTGTTGGGCTGAGAATAATGATTTGACGTGGGGAGTGGGTAGAATTCTGGGTATTCGGGAGGAGGATACTGAGGTGAAAATGAAGTATAAGAATTTGGATAGGAATTGTTTCTCCACGAATCCATCACTCTCGGGTTGTACGCGGATGCGTAATAGTCATTTTGAGCGTTTTGGGAAAAAGTATGCTCATACTCAGGCTCTGGGGGAACATAAGGGCATTCCCCGATAACATGACCACTCAACCCACAACAGTCGCATGGTACGGCTACTGGAGCCACCGGTGCACTCATGTTGTCTGTCCTACTCATAAAAGAGGCAAAAGCTTGTTGTAAATTCTCAGTTTGTTGACCAGCATATGATCCGATATAACTAGATTGTGGTCTAGCAGTCGGTTCCTCTCTCATGTTACCCCAATATGAAGATTGCTCAGTCATACAATTAGGATTGTCCCACCCATATGGGGTGTTGGTCTGAGCCACCCCATGTTGCATGGTTTTAGAATACCAGGAAGCATTGTCCTGGTCCCAACAATGATATGAATGGTTGCTCATGTAACCATCCATCACAACACTCTTGAGTCAAGTACTCTTACCCTCATGAGGCTAAGCAAGCACAAGTTCTCGACTCGACCCTAAAATGCTAATAGAGAATGTAAAGGGGAGGAGACTAGAACGTATAAGTAGGTGAGAAGAAGATGACTCAGAAGAGAAGGGAAACTTAACTCTAAAGATAGAAAAGAGGGTCGGTCAGAGGTTTCCTAAGAAAGCACGGTTCAAACAATCCTAGACCTAGTGTCGCTTAGATCTAGACGACTCCTAACTGGTTGAGTCGAATTGATTTGCTTGATTCACCTCCCTCACCAATCAAACCAAGTTGGCCAGTTAGTGTATAGCTAGTGGGGGCGCTTCCGACAGAGTCGGTGCCAATTAGACAACCACGTCGCTTGGAAGACTTTCGTCGACACAAAAACACTTTCTAGACACCAAATTGAATTCAATTAGCTTCAGGTCATAGCAAGTCAAACCAATCTCCTCCTTAATTGAGTCCGAGTCCTTAGGGGCCAATGTCTAATTGATTTTAAATTTAGGCTTAGGTGACACTTTAGGATTGTGGTTTGTGGGCCACGGGAGGGTGATGAAATCCCCACCGTATCTTTTCCTACGGAGTTGCCCTTAAAGTAGTTTAACTTAGATCTAGCAAAGATAGTCAAACAATGGTCTTTTTAATGGGGGCAATTGCAAGGTTGTATGCAACTAAATTATATGCTTAATGCAATCGATAAAAACTGCGATACGTACCTTGCCTCCAGCACTCTTCAACAAAAATAATTTGCAATAATTTAGCAAGAGTAATGCAAACAAAACATTATATGATGCATGCACTAAGGTCTTTCTAATCTTGCCAATTTTAGGTCAGAGTTGAATTATTGCCAATTATGGAATTTTTGCCCTAACACGTGCAATTCTAATAAAAGGAAATTTTTTTGAAAATAGAAATTACGAGGAAAAGAGGCAACAAAGGTTACCTATGCAATGCTCAGTCGGGTTCGCCGCCCGCTCTCGAAATTTCAGTAGCTCTACGCGTCCACCCAGAGATGAGTTGCGTCCCCGAAGAAGTTGAAGCCCAGAAGCTTCAGGTGTGCGGCGGATTCGCCGCAAATTGCTCAATAGGTGCGGCGATTTCGCCGCTCGTTTAGCTCCAAATGTGCTCGGATTTCGCCGCGCATTCTGTTGTCTCCTGAAACACAAATCCAAATACTTAGATCGCGCACAAGATAAACAGAATAAAATCGAAAACACAAAAATAAACAAAATCTGCGTCGCCTCCCCGGCAACGGCGCCAAAAACTTGATGAGAATTAAATTTATACCGCAAGTGCACGGCGTCAATGAAGACGTGGCAAGTACGGGTCGAACACAAGGAGGGAGAGATTTCGTTGTTAGTGTGATTTCGATTGAGGGGAAGAAGGGAGAGAAGAATTAATTTGGGTTTTTTTTTGGGGTTTTTGGTTTAATTAACTAAAGTACGAAACAAAAGCAATTAGAACTAAAACAAGAAATAAGAAGAGAATTCCGTTTGGTGGAGGTTTAGATTTAAGGTTTAGATTAGAGAACTTAGAAACTTATAATAAATCATGTTTAGTTATGAAGCATTACAAGATAAATGATTTAACATAAACTCAAGTAATCAAAATACTAATCACGAACTTAGAATAATAACATTCATTCATCTTCTCTAACCTTAAATCCGTCACCTCCACCCTTCGGAAAGAGTTAGAAACTCATGGAGGGAGGAAGAAGAAGGGGTCCTTGAGACATTACAAAGAAAACTAAAAAGTAAGAAATAAGAAACAGAATTTTATTAATAAAACTAAGGTACACAAATAAGAACAACAACCAAGGACCCTTCTAACATCGTTTTCGGGTCTATTTATAGTTGTTACAAGAGACCTAAGTATAGATTTGGAGAGTACACGTGTCCAGACACGACTGGTCAAAATTGGAGCACACGGATCGACTAGGGGGCGGCGTTTCCGCCGCATGATGCATGTAATGTGCGGCGATTTCGCCGCATGATCTCCTCAGATTTAATCCGGATTTTGGTTGAATGTTTATGGTATGATTTGATCCTCCTTTACGCGTCTGGATTGATTCTTTCCATTCTGTTGAACTCCGGATTAATTCTTTCACATATTTGGAGATATACATTGATTTTTCTATATATTTTCTCCAAGAGAATAAAAGCTACTCGTGATTTGCACTTAGGTCCTTGACTTTTTGCAGTTAAGTCCCCGGCTACTTTTGTGCTTAAGTCCTTGTTCTTTTTGCAATTAGGACTTGAATGCTTTTATGCTTGGATACATTTCCATTCGTAACCCGATAATCTTGAACTTGGTCTTTATGATAGAAATGAGTCTTTTGCACGCGTTTATGCTCGGGATGTGGGTAAATTGCATTCAGGTCCCTGTATTCTGTAAATAAGACTAAACACATACCTTAGTAGCATTTATTGATGTAAAAGTAATCTAAATGAAAGACATATGATGCAATGTATGCAATGCATCAGGTCATAATGAGCATTTTGGGAAAATGTATGCTCATACTCAGGCTCTGGGGGAACATAAGGACATTCCCCGAAATCATGACCACTCAACCCACAATAATCGCACAGTATGGCTACTGGAGCCACTGGTGCACTCATGTCGTCTACCACATGCATGAAAGAGGCCAAAGTTTGTTGCCCAGAGTATGATCCAACATAACTAGATGGAGATCTAGCCGTCGGTGCCTCTCTCATATCACCCCTATATGAAGATTGCTCAGTCACATAATGAAGATCATCCCAACCGTACGGGGTGTTCGTCTGAGCCTCCCCAGGTTGCATGGGTCCGGAATACCAGGAAGAATCATCCTGGTCCCAACAATGATATGAATGGTCGCCCATGTAACCATCCATCTCAACAAACGACTCTCGAGTCGACCACTCTCACCACCACGAGACTAAGCTCGCAAAAAGTGCTCGACTCGACCCTAAAACGCTACCAGAGAGTGTAAAGGGGAGGAGACTATAACATAGAAGAAGGTGAGAAGAAGATGACTCAGAGGAGAAGGGAAGAATCCCTAGAGCTAGCGAGGGTACAGGGTGAAGGTAGAAGCCTAACTAGCAAGCATGACTCAAACAATGTAAGGCAATGGGTCCTTAGGCTAGACGACGCCTAACTTCGAGGTCACTAGCCTCGACACGCCTCACCTCCCTACAACGAGGACCACAATGCCCAGCAAGTGATACCAGATCCGGAGATCCAGTACCTCCTACTATCGACAAGGTAGGCAACGCCGATCAGGTCATGGCGGTCTCAACTAGATTACTCTCCTAGTGCGTCCAAAATCCTAGGGCCAATGTCTACTTGCTTTTAGTTAAGGCTTTACTTGAGTGTGCTTTTTGGGGCTAAGGGAGGGGTGATGAAATCCCCCACCTTATCTTTGAAGACTATAGGTGATGCCCCTTAAAGATGTTTTAAAATCTTAGGCTAGCAAGCAACTCACCAAACAAGCACTCACCTCACTCTTGTTTAGATGCAAACCTTACTCACTAATGAATGTCCTAATGCGTGAATGAGTGATAAGGAATGCGTACCTCGCTCCAGTAATCAACGACAAAATGTAAAGCAAAGAAAAGAAAAGATGCATGCAAGGTCTACATATGATGCATGACCTAGATGGCAAAGAGTCTAATCTTTTGCTTTGAGTTTTATGGTCCAAGTTGATTAAAGGGGGAGTGATTAATGATCTGGGAGCAAACACGAAGTCACAACATGCAAAATTGGACTCCCAGACAACACCAATTACAGAACTAACTACCACAAAAAATTTGGAAGCAGAAAACCCTTACCAGGCCGCCAATTGGCGGGCTCCAACCGCTGATTGGCGGTCCTTTTGTGGTTTCTCTTCCTCAAACTTCTTCAGTAGCCTCCCCTTGATGTGCTGGTTCCCTGAAACTAAGAAACACTGGAAACAAAAAATTAAAAACCCTTCGAATCGTCCAAACCAAGGTCTGGACAGAGCACCTCCCCGGCAACGGCGCCAAAAACTTGATTGATCTCGTTTAATATTTAACCGCAAGTGCACGGCCGCGTTGAAGCGGTGGCAAATACGGGTCGTCCACTGGGAGGTGTGTCGACACTTGGTTTGTGCGAAGGCGAGAGGTAAAGAAAGGGAAGAAATGTTGGTTACACTAAACTACACTACAAAGCTGAAATGAGATGGAGAAGAAACGATAAAACTAAACCCCAAAGGGGGTAGAGAAATAATGTGAACATAAAGAAGTGTATGTGTGTGTGTTCATTAAGCTCTTCACAACATGTAGTGCATGAAATCATAAAACTACATCCAACTTTGCCTCTACATGAATTAAGATAAGACTACATCATTAAAACATACAAGACAATAATTGGAATGAAGCTACATGAACTCAAGTATAAAGACTATACCCTACTATGCCTCCACATGAATTAAGATTTCACTACATCATTAAAACATACAAGACATTAGCTAAGGTAAAGGCAACAAGAGCACATACACTACAAATTGTGTTTCCAATATTAACTTCATCCATATCCTAACCTTATCATTCCCCATAAAATAGGTCCACTAATCAAAGCATAAGCTAAGCTTCATTCAAGAGCATTAGCATATCAAAGATAAGAGTGAAAACCCATTAGATGGTTATGGAAATCATATAAAGCTCAAGGGATAAAGATAACACACACTTAATACACTACATGATTATATCACATATTTCTCCACCCCCCAAATGGGGATGGAACTACTCACTACTCATTACACTAACTATATTAGCAAAAGAAAGCATAATACTGAAATGAAAGTTAACTAAGAAGGCAAGAAGCATTAAAGAAACATAAAAGGAAAGGAAAGACTAAACAAACATGCACAAATTAAAAGACAAGATTGAAAGAAACTAGAAAAATTATTTTATTAACAAATGACTCACATTGAAGGTAGCATTCATCTCCACCTTGAGTTTTTGCTTCAAGGCTCACTCCTTAGTAGAGAGAATGCCACCAAGCAATGGGTAATTACAATGGAAGGTGAAGAGTTCTATTTATAAGCATGGAAAAAGCTAATCGGGGACAATCCCCCGATGTGGGACTAAACCAATACCAAAAATAGCCTAAACGAACATTAATACAAGTCCAGGAGAAATTTCGACGGATCCTGAGCAACATGGACCGCCAATAAGCGGTCCAAGACCGCCAATTGGCGGTCCAAAATTTTCGGATCGTGTTGGAATTTGTTGTGGGCTTTTCTTTCTGGTATTGTTGGTCTTTGATGCGGTTACTTGACTTGTTGGAGCTCCGACCCGACTCGAATTGCCAAAATACTCCCCATGATGGTGTGGAGTTTCCTGGTTTGCTCTTAGGTCCTTCTGTCTTACGATCAGGTCCTTCTGTCTTGCATCTTGGTCCCCAGGTCTCACAATTAAGTCATTTTTCCTGCTTTTGGGTCCTTTCATGGCTCTTCTCTTCAAACCTCTTTATTTCTGAAAACTAAACATAAAACTCGTCACGTAGCATTGCTTAGGTGTAATATAATGGATATAAGATACAAATATAAGCATGAAATGATGTCAATCAAATATAAGGGTTAGGGATATAACAGTTTATGTTAGAACCTCAATCCCACAAACTTGATTGATCATTTTATATTTAACCGCAAATGCACGGCCGTGTTGAAGCGGTGGCAAATACGGGTCGTCCACTGGGAGGTGTGTCGACACTTGGTTTATTCGAAGGCGAGAGGTAAAAAGAGGGAAGAAAGGTTGGTTACATTAAACTACACTAAGATGCAAATGGAAATGGAGATAAGCAATAAACTAAGCCCCAAAGGGGGTAGAGAAATAGTGTGAACATAAAAGAGTGTGTGTGTGTTCATTAAGCTCAGCACAACATGTATTGTATGAAATCATAAACTACATCCAACTTTGCCTCTACATGAATTAAGATAAGACTACATCATTAAAACATACAAGGCAATAATTGGAATGAAGCTACATGAACTCAAGTATAAAGACTATACCCTACTATGTCTCTACATGAATTAAGATTTCACTACATCATTAAAACATACAAGACATTAGCTAAGGTAAAGGCAACAAGAGTACATACACTACAAATTGTGTTTCCAATATTAACTTCATCCATATCCTAACCTTATCATTCCCCATAGAATAGGTCCACTAATCAAAGCATAAGCTAAGCTTCATTCAAGAGCATTAGCATATCAAAGATAAGAGTGGAGACCCATTAGATGGTTATGGAAATCATATAAAGCTCAAGGGATAAAAATAACACACACTTAATACACTACATAATTATATCACATATTTCTCCACCCCCCACATGGGGATGGAACTACTCACTACTCATTACACTAACTAAATTAGCAAAGGAAAGCATAATACTGAAATGAAATTTATACTACTCAAGCAAGAAACATTAAAGAAGCATAAAACAAAACAAGCATCAAAGCAAAAACATTAAAGGAATTTAACTAAGCAAGAATTAACAAACTAATGAAAACTTTTATTATGAACTCACTCAGATTACAAGCAGCCCTTCCTCCACTAGAGTTTTGCTTCAAGACTTTACTCTTAGTAGGGAAGGAGGCCACCAAGAGAGAGATGGATACAATGGGAGGTGAAGAGTTCTATTTATAAGCATGGAAAAAGCTAATCAGGGACAATCCCCCGATGTGGGACTAAACCAATACCAAAAATAGCCTAAACGAACACTAATACAAGTCCAGGAGAAGTTGGGGCGGATCTTGCATGATCCAGACCGCCAATTGGCGGCCTATAAAGCCCAGATCCGTCTGGGTCTTCTGGTGGGCTTTCCTTGGTGTGTTTCTTGGTCTTGGATGCATCTAACTTGTTTAGTGGAGCTCCGACCCGAATCGAATTGACAAAATACTCCTCATGATGGTGTGGAGTTTCCTGTTTTGCTCTTAGGTCCTTCTGTCTTACGATCAGGTCCTTCCCCCTTGCATCTTGGTCCCCAGGTCTCACAATTAGGTCCTTTTTCCTGCTTTTGGGTCCTTTCATGGCTCTTCTCTTCAAACCTCTTTATTTCTGAAAACTAAACATAAAACTCGTCACGTAGCATTGCTTAGGTGTAAGATAATGGATATAAGGTACAAATATAAGCATGAAATGATGTCAATCAAATACCCTCACACCTAAGTTTTTGCTAGTCCCGAGCAAAACAAAGAAAGGAAAAAGCATACGAAAAACAAGAAATCCTAACTCACTTTCGTAGGAATCACGGTTGCACTTAGCATGTGCAACAAGCCGTTAAACCTCCTTGTTGCCAAGGAGGAGGAGTGTTGTCTCCTGAGGGTTTTCAGCGGATATACCCACAAAATCCGAACAAGATGCATTTTTCAATCTAGACCTCGACTCGTTGGAAATATTTTGTCGATCAAGGGACGCGGTAATCCTACGGGCCGACTCTATATAGGTAATCAGTCCACACCTAGCCTAATAAACCATTTGTGCAAGTTAAATAAGGAATTAAGTGAAAGACATGGACAACCTCAAGATCCTCAAGTGATACAAAGTGTAAGGTCCATTAAGGTTCTTATTTGCATTACCATTTTTTTTTCTTTTTTTTTCTTTTCACACACATTTTTTCCTTTTTTTATATTAGTTGGAGCTTTATTCTCCCAGGGTCAGGTTTCGTGCATCATTACCCATGAGGACTTACACTATCACGTACACCTTTCCCCAAATCTCCACATAGGGCAATCCCTACCACCCGTGTAACGGGAGTTCGGTCGGCGCATCCCAAGTCAGATGACTCGAAAGCACCAGGCACAAAGTCCCCTCAGACCTACTTTCCCGAGTGATAGGAGCCGTGCGAGAAGAGAGAATACCTACTCACTTATTTCTTATCTACACATGAACCAAAACCCCTACACTACTGTCTCACAACAAGATTTAGAGGGTCCTTGACTACAACAAACTTCCTTAAGTTAACAGACACGAATTATTGACTCACTAGGTTCAGGGTGGACTTCTTTGAATGTTTGAGCACTGAAACCCTATGATTACTCACCCCCAAAGGAAAACTGGGGTGCATCCTAACGACTCGATAAATCCTAAAGCCACTGTACTAGATATCCTAATGCATCAAGTTCAAGACAATTTTGGGAGCTTTCTTTTTTACTTTGCCTCTCAACGGTTTTGCACATGCTAAACACACGCAAAACCCACAAAACATTTTCTTTCGAAAACACATGAAGATTTTGAAAGAAATGTGAAAATTTTGAAGCACTAGGCAAGCAAAAGAAGACAAGTCACCCAAGGATCATGGCAAGCAGATATATCGATATTAAATGCAGCACACTATCATGACCCTAACAATGCAAACAAAAGAAAACAAAATCAAAGGAAAAAGACTCAACTATGTACACACGTAAAACACCTCCCCACACCTACTTCATGCATTGTCCTCAATGAATGCAAGCAAGATACTACATGGATGCATGCATGAAACAGAAGAGATCTCACCAACGTGAAGTACACAAGGAAGTTCATGGCTATGTTGATGGACACAACCCAACTTCCCTCAAAACCTGTGAGATGCTAAAGAAGGGATACAAATACGTGAAAGAAATGGGGCCCAAATACTCAAGGGTTGGGGCCCACAACAATCGATGCTCACTGAAGGAGTTTTTTTTTTTTAACTATGTACAACAATAGGCTTCCATCTTCATATGTCAAGGGACATCAAATGGGAACCCACCATCTCTCGAGCCAGAAATGCGCATGCATGGGCTCGCAACATACACAACAGAATTGCTCGACCACCTGACACCCTTATAAGCATTGTGGTCGGTTGATGCCTCTTTAGAATTAGCAAAAGAGGAGGCATGAACGAGAGGTGAACCTCTATCTGGTATAAGGGTATCAGGTGGTTGAATCTTAACCCACATGGGGTCCTCAGCAGATACAGAATGAAGAGCATGTGGCCGAGAGGCCATAAAAATAGTATCTTGTGGCTCAAAAGCCACGTGCTCAAAAGGATGTGGCTCAAGGGCCACGAGGTCAAAAAGAAGTGGCTCAAGGGCCACATGATCAGAAGAATGTGGCTCAAGGGCCACAAGATCAGAAGAATGTGGCTCAAAAGCCACGTGATCAAAACATAAGGCACCTTCTTGTGCCAGCTCAGTTGAAACATCTTCACCACCTTCAGGATCTTCATCGAACAATTCTCTGAAGTACTTGAAGGTGCCCTCAACTTCAATCTCATCCAAACCCTGGATAAGGTTGACCTCAACAGGGTCATTGAAGGCACCTGGCTTCTTGCCAATGGTGAAGATGTTGAAATCAGCGCATTGACTACCATAAGTCAAGCGCATCAGACCATTGCGACAATTGATCAAGGCATTTGAAGTCGCAAGAAATGGTCGCCCCAGAATGACAGGAATTTGTCCAAGTGGGTTTGGCACAGGTTCAGTATCCAAGACAAAGAAGTCGATTGGATAAATGAACTCTCCCACTTTGATCAGCACATCTTCCACCACACCCCTCGGTTTCTTCATAGACCTATCAGCCAATTGAAGAGTGGTCTTTGTTTGTTTGAGGTCTCCAAGACCGAGGTGGACGTAGACAGAATATGGTAGAAGATTAACAGATGCACCAAGGTCCAATAAGGCTCGGTGTATGGGCACATCACCAATCACACAAGAGATAGTAGGACAGCCAGGGTCTTTGTACTTGACTTGCATGGGTTGTGCCAACAAGGAACTCACGTTAGCCGCAAGAAAAGCTTTCTTGGGAATATGAGTTTTTCTCTTCTTAGTGCATAAGTCCTTGAGAACCTTGGCATAAGGTGGCATTTGCTGAATCACCTCCAAAAGAGGGATATTCACCTTAACCTGCCGAAACATCTCAAGCATCTTGTCATGCTGATCAGAGGTTTTCTTTTTAAGGCGCTCAGGGAATGGTGCCTTAGGGGCATAAGGATGCGAACGCACCCCAGAATTTAGGTCCAAAGAAACATGAGTGGGGACCTCAGAATCTGGTTCCTTCGACACAAGAGGAGACAAGGGGACCTCAGGGTTCGGCCCCTTTGTCGAAGGAAATGTAGAAAGAACCTCAGTATCTGGCTCCTTCCTGGAAGTATTTGTGGAGGGAGCCTCAGGATCCGGCTCCCTCAAAGATGGTGATGACAAAGAAGGTACCCCAATGTGGTTATCCACCTCCTTACCAGACCTCAAAGTGTGAATCACATTAATATGATGGGTCGGTTCAGAGGTGGCATGAGGTAAAGGTGTCCTTCCTTGAGAATGGGTACCCCGAGGATTCACCTCAGGTTGACTCGGGAACTGACCTTTCTCGCGTTCATGGAGTTGATGAGCCAACTGGCTAACCTGCATTTCCAAAGCCTTGACTGTACTTTGCAACGCTTGAAAGGTCGGATCACAAGAAGGGTCCTTAGGGTCAACCCGCTGGGGTGGTGGAGTCTGGTTGGAATAACCCGACGATGAGGCATGAGCATGTTGGTAATTTTGGTGCTGCGACCTTTGATGTGGGGGTTGGTAGGTTGCCGATGGGCGTGGAGGTTGATAAGGTGGAGGTTGAGGTTGAGCGTGCGAGCTCTGACCGTGGCCTCCACTAGACCCCCAAGAGAAGTTAGGATGGTTACGCCATCCCGGGTTGTAGGAATGACTGTACGGGTCGTTTCGGGGCCTTTGTTGATACATCGCATTTGCATGCTCAGTATCCCTTGGAGCGTAAGCACACTCCAAGTCGTCATGTCCCGACAGTCCACACCTAGTACACCCGGGAGTAGCGACCTGAGCTACAGGAGCTCGGTCCATCTCCAAACTCTCTATCCTACGCATGAGAGCAGCCATTTTCGCCTCAGACGCGATCGATGAGTCAACTTGATAAGATCCAGCTCGACCAGAAGACCTGGCGGCTGGTGGCTCTCTCATGGTGTCCCACTCGAAGGTACGTTCAGCCATGGATTCAAAAGTATCCCATGCCTCCTCGATGGGTTTCATTTGGAAGTCACCCTGACACATCGACTCCAACAATGTGCGGGTGTTGTAGTTGATGCCCTCATAAACAATTTGGCACAGCTGCCATAACTCAAATCCATGATGAGGGCACTGCTGGAGAAGGTCCTTGAACCTCTCAAAGAAACCATGAAACGATTCGGTCTCGGTCTGATACATTTGATGTATCTGGTGCCGTATCTGTTGAGTTTTCCTTTGAGGGAAAAATCTCTTCAGAAAGACGGTCACAAAGTCATCCCAAGACCGAATCGAGCTCGCCGGGAGGCTATACATCCATTTCTTCGCATTATCCTTCAATGCGAACGAAATCATCCTCAACCGGACAGAATCCTCGTCAAGCTGTTGAAGCTTGAACATGGAGCATACTTCCTCGAATTCGCGTATAAAAATATACGGATCCTCCTTATTGGCAGTAAAGGTTGGAAGCATGCTCACATACTGAGGTTTCAGCTCATAGTTGTTCCCGCGAGCAGGGGGAACAACTATGCAAGAAGGTTGCGCGGCCCGAACAGGATGGGTCCGCTCCCACAACGTCATCGGCCTATCCTGTCGAGCTAAAGGTGGTGGTGCACCTAGAACTCGATCCTGACCGAATCTCCCTTCCTCTCGAGTCAGAGGAGGAGGAGAAGGAGGTCTACGTGGTGGTGGGAATGGACCGAGGTAGTCCATGTATGGAACCCGGTCTCCCTCGCCACCACGAGACGATTCGCCTTCTTGCTCCAAAGGAGCACGAGGCGGAGATGGTCGATCACCAAGATCTTCCATCTCAGAAATAAGCACTCTCTCGAGTCGAGCGCTCTCACCAGAACGAGCCCAACCTCGCATAAAAATGCTCGACTCGACTCTAACAAACACACAACAGAAGGTGTACTAGAGGAGGAGACTAAACGTAGAGAATAGATGAGGAGATGACTCAGGTGAGGAGAGAAGAATCCCTAGAGCTAGCGTGGGTAGTGGGATCAGGAAGAAGCATAACTAGCAAGCACGGCTCAAACAATGTAAGGCAATGGGTCCTTAAGCTAGACGACGCCTAACTACCAATGGTGCATGACCTAGATGGCAAGAAGTCTAATCTTTTGCTTTGAGTTTTATGGTCCAAGTTGATTAAAGGGGATTGAAATTAAATCTGGGAGCAAACTAAAGATCACAGCATGCACAATTGGGCTCCCAGATAACTAAAGTAAAGCAATAAACCACCAGAAGAAATTTGAGAGGAGGCAGACCTCACCAGGCCGCCAATTGGCGGTTTGCAACCGCTGATTGGCGGTCCATTTGTGGATTCTTTTGCTCCAACTTTCCCAGTAGCTTCCCCTTGATGTTCTCGTTACCTGAAACTAAACAAAACTGGAAACAAAAAATCAAAAGCCTCTCGAATCGTCCAAACCAAGGTCTGGACAGAGCACCTCCCCGGCAGCGGCGCCAAAAACTTGATTGATCGTTTTATATTTAACCGCAAGTGCACGGTCGCGTTGAAGCGGTGGCAAATACGGGTCGTCCACTGGGAGGTGTGTCGCCACTTGGTTTATTCGAAGGCGAGAGGTAAAAAGAGGGAAGAAAGGTTGGTTACACTAAACTACACTAAGATGCAAATGGAAATGGAGATAAGCAATAAACTAAGCCCCAAAGGGGGTAGAGAAATAGTGTGAACATAAAAGAGTGTGTGTGTGTTCATTAAGCTCAGCACAACATGTATTGTATGAAATCATAAACTACATCCAACTTTGCCTCTACATGAATTAAGATAAGACTACATCATTAAAACATACAAGGCAATAATTGGAATGAAGCTACATGAACTCAAGTATAAAGACTATACCCTACTATGTCTCTACATGAATTAAGATTTCACTACATCATTAAAACATACAAGACATTAGCTAAGGTAAAGGCAACAAGAGTACATACACTACAAATTGTGTTTCCAATATTAACTTCATCCATATCCTAACCTTATCATTCCCCATAGAATAGGTCCACTAATCAAAGCATAAGCTAAGCTTCATTCAAGAGCATTAGCATATCAAAGATAAGAGTGGAGACCCATTAGATGGTTATGGAAATCATATAAAGCTCAAGGGATAAAAATAACACACACTTAATACACTACATAATTATATCACATATTTCTCCACCCCCACATGGGGATGAAACTACTCACTACTCATTACACTAACTAAATTAGCAAAGGAAAGCATAATACTGAAATGAAATTTATACTACTCAAGCAAGAAACATTAAAGAAGCATAAAACAAAACAAGCATCAAAGCAAAAACATTAAAGGAATTTAACTAAGCAAGAATTAACAAACTAATGAAAACTTTTATTATGAACTCACTCAGATTACAAGCAGCCCTTCCTCCACTAGAGTTTTGCTTCAAGGCTTTACTCTTAGTAGGGAAGGAGGCCACCAAGAGACAGATGGATACAATGGGAGGTGAAGAGTTCTATTTATAAGCATGGAAAAAGCTAATCAGGGACAATCCCCCGATGTGGGACTAAACCAATACCAAAAATAGCCTCAATACAAATATAAGGTTAATTGGTGATTAGGGTTAATTGGTGATTAAAGAGGAGAGAAGGAGGTATGGTGGGGCTTGACTTTTGTGGAGACAGAGAGTATGGTGGGGCTTGACTTTTGTGGAGACAGAGAGAGAGAGGTGATGGCGTAGGGGATGGGCTGGAGTGTAGGGGTGTGGTGTGGGGTGGCGTGGCGTGGGTTGATGGGTGGGGATTTAAGGAGGGGAGCATCCATCTTCTTCTTCTTCTTCTTCTTCTTCTTCTTCTTCTTCTTCTTTTTCTTCTTTTTCTTCTTTCCCATTCCATTCTTCCACCACCTTCCTCACACTCTCCTTTCATTTCTGGCGGCAGTGGAGGAGAACGGAGCTCGCGAGGTCGGTGACAGAGGCGAAAGATCAGCTCCGGCGTGAGGAGGTCATCGCGGGGAAGAGGTCGCGCGTGCGGAGGTGACGGAGGCGCGGGCGTTGCTCCGGCATTTCGTCGTCTTGGTGAAAGGTATGTCGACTCATTAGTGTTGTTTTGTGTTGTTAACCCTTGTGAAGGGTTGTGTTGGTCGGACGGGGAGGTCGGAGACGTCCTCGGCGTTGTTTTCCGTGAAAAACCTCGGCTGCCACGAGGTTGAAGATGACCAACGGTCGACCGGTCCCTTCGGGCGGTCGACCGAATGTAGTGTTTTTGCCCGACTTTAACCTTCACCGGTCGAACGATGCCTGGTGGCGGTCGACCGATAGTGCATATTGCTGGTGAGTTGGGACTTTTTCTGTCTGTTGTCGGTCGACCGGTGCTTTGGGTCGTTCGACCGGAACTTAAGTGTACTGGATTTTATTGCATGTTTGTTCGACCGATTGTATATTGCGTTCGACCGATTGTATGTTGTTTGACCGTTGGAGGTTTGCGTTCGACCGATTATATGACTTAAAATAATAGGTTGACCCTGTCTGTTTTCGGTCGACCGAGACCCCTGAGTCGGTCGACCGATAGAATTGAATTTAATGTTGACCAGAGTCCAGATTTTGACCTCGTTCGGTCGACCGGTTTTTGACCTTTGTTCGACCGTTGGGGATTGTGTTTTGTGCGCAGCGGTAGACCGTTTAAGGCGTACGGTCGACCGATTCCTTTCTGGAACCGGTCGACCGAATCACCTCTTCCGGTCGACCGTTTGGGCCCAGAACAGAATTCCTGGTTCCCATTTTGAACGCCAACTCTGTCCACGGAAACCCGTGTCCTCGCCTTGTGCGTGAGCCGGGAGGTGACGGTGGGCGCGTGATGTGTGCCTGCCCAGGGACCGTCGTTGGGAAGAGTGCGGGTGTTCGGGACGCGTCACCTCCGTGTATGGATCGTGACTCAGATGTTGGATTGATTGGACTCATGGTAGTATAGCAGGCCTGAGGGATCGCGGATCCCAATGTTTGATGTTTGTGCGGGCACGCAACTGGCGTTGGGTGAGGTGACTACCGGCCCACGGGCTACGGAGGTCGCTGCCCTGCTTTTATAGCGGCGCGGTTGGTGTTTGCGGCTCGAGGAGCCTGATGACCTGACAGACTTCGGTCTGGACCCGTCCGATGTTGTGCCGGACGTTGTGATGGACCACCGATGCTGTGCCGGTGATGCCGCCGAGGTTGTGCCGGCGATGATGATTGTTGGGCCGAGGCTGTTCCGGCTATGTTGATTCCTCGACTGGACACCTATCAAGATGATGTTGTTATACCTTCCGGGCGACGGCCCCGTTGGTCCCTGTGGCTCCGACCACTGAGATTTGCAGATCTGTATTCTATCGGCGCGCAGGCGTGACAGAGGCTCCCTGCCGAACCCTTGAGTAGTGTAACCGCGTGTGGGGGGTGCGATGTCGCGTGCTGTAAGGCTGCATGTGCCTGCAGTAGGTCTCCTCGGGAGACTCGTTGTTGATTGTCGGACTGATGTCCTGTTTTACCCTTCGGGGGAACTGTTTTCCATTCTATCGATGCTATGACATGCTCCTAGTATGATAGGTTCATTTGTGTAATGCATGCATATAGGTGAGTTGGCATACGGGGTTTCCTTCTGGAAACTCAGGCATTGTTGTTGCATCTTTTTCAGGACCGCAGTAGGTCCAGTGGGGTGGTGATCAGCGGGCGCGCACATTTGGAGTCGGATCCTCTAGTCGGACCACTGAGGTCAACATGATTACGTTTATCTTCCTTTGTCGTTTTGTTGTAATCATGTATTCATTTTGGAAAACTCTGATGTATTCTGGTGCACCGCTATTTGTTTATGAGAAGTAACAATCCCGCCTTTGATTATTGTACTCTTTGTCTTAATTATGAATTTTTAAAATTTTCTGCTGTATCGGGATGTTACATAAACGGTTCTTAACAATGTTTATTGCCGAAAATAGTCGTTCAATTTGACGTTGCAACCATTTTATCTGCTAAAGCACCAATTCCTTCTAAGTTAAAAAAGTCATCTGAGCTAGGCATGTTAAGGACATATGTTTAAAGCTCATTAGAAAGACCGATATGATTTATATTGGATAATTCATTGGGATAATATTATGTATAACAAACTAGTCTGGATCTAGGCATTACATGCAAAATGAGTAATTTGTATATTTATTTCATTTAAACGGTTGTTTAATTTTTGAAGTTTTGTAGTTATGACAAAGTAAAACAACTTAACACGGTGAAGATATATATTTTTGATTTCTTGACCCCTTCAGCGTGGTCGGTCATTAAGTCTAAATTGTTTATCTATAATATGAATCGTGATTTCATACGTGAGACAAAATAAGTACATTTCTTTTGTTCGGTCATTCGGGTTTTTATCTTAAGATTTTGGCACAATCTCTATTTCAAAGTTAAAAAAAAAAGACCCACCTCCCATCATATTGGTTACACTCTTGGAAAAAGTAAACCCATTATGTAATTTATGATAGTTTAGTTAATGATGGTGACGTGCTAACCTCGTTGCCAATAATGGTCACAGATGGAGCCTCCTGCATTAAAGATTCTCTTCTTAATTTTGTGAGTCTGAATTAACCGAAAGTTCTTTATTGTTATTAATTTTAAGGTATAACTGAAGCTAAAAAAGAATTCTTCAAAGTAGAGAAAAATTAAGAAGAATAAAGAAATTTTTAAAGAAAAATGTTCATAAAATATCGTACATTACGTTACTGGTTCCTTAAATTTCAAAATTAACAAAGAGAGATGCCCACCACTATGATATTTTGTTATACTTTTTGAAAAATATTGTATATTACTACCATAAATAATTCTAAAATTTCTGAGAGACGACTACAAAGGGATGCGATTGTGATGTTTTTCATGCTGCCTAACTAGTGAAAAATAGACCCAGACGTAATACTTTTCTCACTGATCAGAGTGTAAGCTTTTGAATCGATCATAATATTCAAAATCATAAATTAAATTAAATACATGAATATATACTATATTTAGAAATTCATTAGATTAATTAATTTTTTTTATGACCCACAGTTTTCCGACACCCACTCACACCGACCATGACGGTGTGCCAAAGGATTCGATTTGACGTCAACAGACAATCAAACAACGGCCCTAACCAGCTGAACCACACCCTGGGGGCAGATTAATTAGTTGTTAACGATCTCATTGTCATCAGATATTATCACAACGCATCATCAAATCATCTTAGATGGTATAGAAGACAAATATTGGATGTGTCCTAAGATTTGATGGTGACGCCTTAGCAGGAGTTGTTACTGCGTCCATCTCAATCAATGATGACTAATTAGAGAACAAAGACTTTATTAGGTCATGTTGGTTATTTTTTTAATAGCAAGTTGATGCCGACTTCTATATTGTCTGTATCTCGTGACAACAATCATTTTGGAGAAATTTAATTTGGGTATGAATGTATGATCATGTTGTTGCGATTTGGTTGTTGATATATAAGAGCACAAATTTGATCTGGAGGATGGAATGAAACTTATTATATGTAGGTTTTAAAGACTAATTTATTGTTGTCTACAAGTAGGGTCGTTGAATTAGCCAAATTGTTTATTCATATTCCATATTTCCACGATTTTTTATCCAAAAACTATTTTAGCAATAACCATATTAACTACCATTTTCGTATAACTCAAAAGTCGCTACCGACTCTATAGAACAAATTACTCCCGGAGCAATTTATAGCAAAATTACATTTTTTTTGGTTATCATAAGTAGTATAATTCTCGGTATATTTTGGTATCTCAAGTCGATTCAATTTTCTTTATTTGGTTTCTCAAATGATTCTTGGTTGTTAATTATTTATTCTGAGTTTTAACTTTTAAACATGAAAAAAACAATATGGGCCCACTAGTTCCACTATATTTTAGTCTTACACTTATCTTGATCTTTTTTTTGCTTCATTTTAACATCAATGTAAGTTCTCAACTCAATCTAGTTACTTATGACATCTAAAGTAATTTCACAAAAGCCCTTAAGAAAAGACAATTGACAAATCCATAAAAAAAATTATATAAAAATTAAACATTAAATTGATGGTTTTTTACTCTCTTAATTATTTTTTTCCATTGATGACATCACTTTTCCGTTAACGACCTTAAAAAATGAAATATGTAATAGTAAAATTTATAAAATCTTCACAATTTTTTTAAGAAATGTTATTCACATTTCTTCTCTCTTGTTTTTCTCTTTTCTGTTTGTTTCTCCTCTCCTCTCTCATTTCTTTCTTCTCTCTTTTGTCTCCTTTTTCCTAATGCCTAATTCAAGAGAGGAGAGATAAGAGGGAGAAGAAAGAAGTGAGAGAAGAAAGAAAATGAAAAGAGAAAAATAAGAGAGAAAAGAGAGGTAGATAACATTTGTTAAAAAAATTAGAGCATATTTTGTAAATTTTTTAATCTTGAACCAAAAATAATATCATCAATGAAATATGTTAACGAAATGACATTTCAGAAATGTAACGGCATTTCGAAACGTAAAATTATTTTCTAGTTGCATTCAAGAAAATATGTGTACAGAGCTGGCAAAAACATAATCTACCTGTTTTCTAATGACACACAAGGTAAAAACTCTAGATTAGTACATTGTCATGCATTTCTCGTGGCTAATTGTATATATTTCCATGGGCACATGATAATGAAGATTGACCAGATAGATAAAATATATGCTAATTGCAGTTTATTTAATTCTTAGTGGATTAGATGCATTTATTTATCTTCTGAGAATCTTTGCATGTGCGCTAGTGTTTGTTTACGAACTTAAACACTACAATCTAAACCTACTAAATCCCACTTGTTCTCGTAGTATAATTGTTCCATATCACACCATTTACATTTTAATGCCGACATCAGATGGTGAATAAAATATTAGGATTACTGTATGTAAAAGATTTTGTTCTAGAAATACCGTATTTTTTGTTTTGAATTAATTCATTGGTGAGGTTTTAGGTGGTCCGTGTACACGTAGGAGGTAGTAGTTGAACTTGTCAATCACGTTGTGTTCGTGTACTATCGGATCAGACAATTCTGTATTTGTGTCAGGATTTCGTGTTATTGTGTCAAGCAAAATTTGAAGAAAATTCATCATATTTAGATTGAAAATAGTTACATTACACATTATATCTACGTTCAGGGAAACGCCTAGGCGACCGGGTGCGTCCGGTAGCCTGGGCGATCGCCTAGGCGTTTGTGCGACCGTCCAACTGTGGGACGTCTTTTTTTTAATTTTAATTCAATTCAATTTGATAAAATAGATAAAAAATCAGGAAAATAGGAAAAATGCACAAATATTATCTAAAAATACCATACATGTTTAGGCTTCAAAAAGACACCTAGTTCCTCGACCAATACCTCACTAGGCACCCCATCTATCCACCTAAACACTTAGGTATACAATTTATTGCTTAGTAGTACGATTACAAAGGTAACTCAGAGTTCATACAATAGTAGATAAGAGAGAAAACTTGATGATTAAGAAACTTGATGATTAGAATAGAATTACGAAGAAGAAGAGAACGAGAGATGTGTGAAAAATGAAGATGTTTGGAGGAGTTTATATAGGATTTGGGGTAGTGACAAACTTGTATTTTTTTAAAAAAAATGAAAAAATAGATAGCCGTTGGAATGCCTCCAACGGCTATCGCCTAGGCGAAAGGCCGTGGTCGCCCAGGCGACTACGCCGACGGGCAGTCGTCTACGGCCTAGGCGGTCGCCTATAATGATTATATTGATAAGTTTCTTTCTAAATAACATCTTATTTGTCTATTATCAAGTAAAAACCAATTGATTACCTAAGAAAAGATGTCATTCTTGTCACTTATGTGTAAAAATTCAACACATTGTGTAATTCGTGTTAAATTGTGTGTCAATTCTTTTATGTTTGTATTTCTATAAATCATAATAATAAAGTGTTTTAGCACAAAAATTTTACGGCAAATCGTGAATAAATTGTGTCACCATTTTATGTTGTGTTATTATGTCATGTTAGAAATTGGCGGACCTAACTCGTGCAAATGGGGGTGTTGACTAACATTGTTATGCCTTTTTTCATCCATAATATTTATATACATCCAAACAATGCAAACATGGATGATTATATTTGATTCATTAGGATGTTTATGCTCGCTCAACCTTTTTAGATATCTAGAATTACAAGATAGGGATGATTTTTTTTATTCAAGCTACTTTATCATATTATTATTTTTAATCTCAAACACTTTTTGTTGGAACCCAAACTCTCTGGCGTTGTTTCCGTGAGAAACCTCGGCTGGCGCGAGGTGGAAGACAACCCACGGTCGACCGGTCCCTTTGGGCGGTCGACCGAATGTAGTGTTTTTACCCGACTTTAACCTTCACCGGTCGAACGATGCCTGGTGGCGGTCGTCCGGTAGTGCATATTGCTGGTGAGTTGGGACTTTTCTGCCAGTTGTCGGTCGACCGGTTCCTTGGGTCGTTCGACCGGAACTTAAGTTATTTGGATTATTATGCATGCTTGTTCGACCGTTGCTAGTTGTCGGTCGACCGTTTTATGACGTAGAATGTTAGGTTGACCCTGTCTGTTTTCGGTCGACCGAGACCCCTGAGTGGGTCGACCGTTAGATTCGATTTTATGTTGACCAGACTCCGGATTTTGACCTCGTTCGGTCGACCGGTTTTAGACCCTCGGTCGACCGTTGGGGATTGTGTTTTGAGCGCAGCGGTAGACCGTGTTAGGCGTACGGTCGACCGATTCCTTTCTGGAACCGGTCGACCGAATCACCTCTTCCGGTCGACCGTTGGGGCCCAGAACAGAATTCCTGGTTCCCTTTTTGAACGCCAACTTTGTCCACGGAAACCCGTGTCCTCGCCTTGTGCGTGAGCCGGGAGGTGACGGTGGGCGCGTGATGTGTGCCTGCCCAGGGACCGCCGTTGGGAAGAGTGTGGGTGTTTGGGACGCATCACCTCCGTGTATGGACCGTGACTCAGATGTTGGATTGATTCGACTCATGGTAGTATAGCAGGCCTGAGGGATCGCGGATCCCAATGTTTGATGTTTGTGCGGGCACGCAACTGGTATTGGGTGAGGTGACTACCGGCCCACGGGCTACGGAGGTCGTTGCCCTTCTTTTATAGCGGCGCGATTGATGTTTGCGGCTCGAGGAGCCTGATGACCTGGCAGACTTCGGTCTGGACCCGTCCGATGCTGTGCCGGACGTTGTGATGGACCACCGATGCTGTGCTGGTGATGCCGTCGAGGTTGTGCCGGCGATGATGATTGTTGGGCCGAGGCTGTTCCGGCTATGTTGATTCCTCGACTGGGCACCTATCGAGATGTTGTTGTTATACCTTCCGGGCGACGACCCCGTTGATCCTTGTGGCTCCGACCACTGAGATTTGCAGATCTGTATTCTATCGGCGCGCAGGCGTGACAGAGGCTCCCTGCCGAACCCTTGAGTAGTGTAGCCGCGTGTGTGGGGTGCGATGGCGCGTGCTGTAAGGCTGCATGTGCCTGCAGTAGGTCTCCTCGGGAGACTCGTTGTTGACTGTCGGGCTGATGTCCTGTTTTACCCTTCGGGGGAACTGTTTTCCATTTCTGTCGATGTCATGACACGCAACTAGTATGATAGGTTCATTTGTGTAATGCATGCATATAAGTGAGTTGGCATACGGGGTTTCCTTCTGGAAACTCAGGCATTGTTGTTGCATCTTTTTCAGGACCGCAGTAGGTCCAGTGGGGTGGTGATCGGCGGGCGCGCACATTTGGAGTCGGATCCTCTAGTCGGACCACTGAGGTCAACATGATTACGTTTATCTTCCTTTGTCGTTTTGTTGTAATCATGTATTCATTTTGGCAAACTCTGATGTATTCTGGTGCACCACTATTTGTTTATGAGAAGTAACAGTCCCGCCTTTGATTATTGTACTCTTTGTCTTAATTATGAATTCTTAAAATTTTCCGCTGTATCGGGATGTTACACTTTTTGAATTCGATCCTTTAACTTAACTATCTATATATGAGATCAAGACTGCTGGGGAAGAGTAAGCAGACCCTATCTTCTTGATCGACCCAAACATCAAATTGTGGCAAATAAGGTCAATCTCTCATGGCATCTTTCTAAAAGCTCTCAGTCGCACTTTCATGATTACACTAGCATGGAATGAGTGCCAATGTTCTAAACAAGGTTTAATTTGATCAACAAGGGCGGTGTCAGGGATTTGGTTTAAAAGTGATCAAAATGTATTAAGAGAATCCAAACAGAATATTCTATTAAAAAGAAGTTAAAAAACTACAAACTCTCAGTTTTAAGTATAAATAATTTGCAATCACCGTAACAATTTGGACTCTTAGTGCCTTTTATTTTTGAAAGCGACTCTTATTGGCTATTTTAGCTATAAACAGGTAAAGAGATACTCTCAGTAATAAATTTTAACTACATTAATCGGACAAAATCTAATCTTCCAATCTAATATTGGTAATCACGAAAACACAAGTGGGTGAAATCCAAAAAAAGATTTAAGGGAGGCGAAAGCCAAAGCTAGAGTCCTTACATACTTTTAAAATCCAAGTAGTCTTTAGATTTTAAACCCGAAGGATAATATTATAAATTATCAAAGGTCATTTTTATATTTTAATAATATTAAGAAATTACGTTTTAGAATTGGATAATAATACGTGGAAGAAGGACAATTCAGAATAGTGATTCTTGTTGAGTTTCGTCTCTAACCTAATTTGGGATTAAATACTTTTTTGTAGTTGTTGTAAGAACATATATGACTAGGAAAAATCCAATTTGCATGACATGCTGAAAAAAGTCTACAAAATTTAAAAAATCAATATGAGTATCCTTAACGTTCTTACAAAATTTGTCTTGACTAATTATTTATTGTCTTTCAATTATGGAAAGGGACATCTACGGGGAGGTTCATTCTCAACTCAGCCGGGGAACTAACGCGAGATAAACGAGCCAAATCACAATGGACATAATTTGTTTGGTTCAAGGTCTTTGGTCAAGCACATCTCGTTTACGACATGGAAAAATTATGCCAGAGGGAGTCTCACTAGGGATCGCCTTCTGCGACGTAAGATGGTGTTGATAGTCGGTGTGTCTTTTTGTGAGATCCTAATCCTAATTGTGTCTTAATGATGTTTTAGGTGGTGATTAAGAAGAGATGAGGATGAAGGGTTGAGATGGAGTGTTGGTGGTTGAAGGGTTGAGATGGTAGGGAGATTAGATGGATGATGAGGATTGGATTGGTGGAAAATATTTATGGTGAGGTAGATCTCTCTCTCACTCTCTCACAACTCCCTCATCTCTCTCTCACGTCTCTCTCTCTCCCTCAGAGGTGGTACTCCGGTGTAGAGGTGCGGAGCTCCGGCAAGGCGGAGGTGTTGTCGGGTGTCGGTTGCTTGAGAAGGTGAGTGTTGGTTGCTAACCCGTCCATTGCGTTGTTCCCCTTCTCTCTCTCAACCTACCTCGTTTTCTGTTGTGGAGGTTAGTGTGGAGATTGACGGAGGTATTGGAGTGCTCGAGGTCGTCGAGGAGGTGGTGATCGTCGTTCGAGCGTGAGGTTCGTCGACGGATCGTGATTTGGGGGATAAGTGCTCGTGGAAGCGCCGTCGTGATTCTTCGAAGGTTTCTTCAAACCTTCACAGTATGTCAAACTTGTAGTTGTAGCTCACTTTAGTAGTGTGAGTATTTGGAAGTCGACGGTAGGCCTTCCGGCTCGTCGCAAGCAAACGTGCAGCAAATTTTACTGCCTGATCGGTCGACCGGTTGGTGCAAACGGTCGACCGTTCTTAATGAGATTCGGGTTCTGCCTCACATTGGTTGAACGATGCCCTTGGGGCGGTCGACCGGTTGTGCATTTGAGGCAGGCCTGGTGAGTTTCGGTCGAACGAGGCCCTTTGTCGTTCGACCGTGTGCACTGTAATAGGTCGGTTGGGGCGTTGACCATCTAAACGGTCAACCGCCTGTATGACTTTGTCCGACCGGTGACTTATGTTGGATTGTTGGTTGGTTCGACCGAAGGTGGTTCGGTCGATCGGACTTGATGTGGAGCGTAGGGGGGATTTCCTGGTGGAATTCGGTCGACCAAGAGTGCTCGGGGGTTCGACCGGATTCGTTGGTTGTGTCTGTGTGGGTCGAGTTGTGGTGCCGATGTTCTTCCGGAAAGTGTGCTAGTGAGCACGAGTGTTGCGGTGGTTGGGTGAAAGAGCCTTGGAGCCCCGTAACTGTGTGAGAGCTGTGGTTGGGTGAAAAATCCCTGGAGCCCCGTAACTGTGTGAGAGTTGTGGTTGGATGAAAAAGCCCTGGAGCCCAGCTAGTCTGTGCGGGGTTGGGTGAAAAAGCCCTGGAGCTTCGTAGTGCGTTCAGGTTGGGTGAAAGAGCCATGGAGCCCTTGGACATTTGGGTTGGGTGAAAAAGCCCTGGAGCCCTTGGTCGTGTCGTGGTAGCTGCGGTTGGGTGAAAAAGCGCTGGAGTCCAGCTTGACGACGAGTGTGTTGCGGTGGTTGGGTGAAAAAGCCCTGGAGCCCCGTAACGGTGGTGCGTGATGTGGTTGGGCGAAAGAGCCCTGGAGCCCAGCCGGGTTGTGGTGCTTTTCTTGTTGGTAGAATTGCATGTTAGGGTGTCTTTCAGTTCATGCATTGTAGAGTTTGACATACGGGATTTCCTTCTGGAAACTCAGGCATTGTTGCATGTTTGCTTTTCAGACCGTGATCGGCGATAGGGGGTGGTGACCGAGGAGAGGAGCGCTGCTACCTGATCCTGCTTTCTCTCGTTTGAGGTCGGAGTGATTACTTGTATTTATTTGTATAGCCTTTTGATGTAATCACACTTTTGAAATACTCGGATATATATATATATTATATATGTGCACCTTCTTCATTGTGTTTGAGTAATATCTTCTGTTGATTTAGGGATTAAACAAAATTAATAATTAACATGAGAAATTGAGAACTTACATGTCCTACATTAATTAAAATGGTAAAATGAAAGGCCATAAAACGACCACTAAAATGGTAAAATGAAAGGCCATAAAACGACCACGTCACTGCAGGAATAATTTTAAAAAAACGGAGCACGTACCCATCATTCTAACAACACAAATAGCAGCGCCCGGGCTACCCCAGGCGCCATACACTCTCTCTGTCACATCAGCTCACCCAACCCACCCAAAAAACCCTCTTACTCATGCTCGGGTTACCCCCATTCACCATACACTCTCTTTCCTCCACATCATTTCTTAATTAAACAATTTTAATTCTCACATAATATTTAACAAATTATATTTTATATAAATCTAATTCTAATTACATTATAATTCTAATTCACGATATAATTATTATTACTATTAATTAATTAACAATAATAATTATTCATTAATAATATTAATCACTATTAAATCACAAAAAATTGAATATTTGAAATTTGAATATTTGAAATTTGAAACACGCGTGAATGCACAATATACACGTGAATGTACAGTATACGCGTGCGTGAAAAGTAATCTACGTGATTGCACAGTATACGCGTGAAAAAAAAGTAGTCCGCGTGAATGTACAGTATAAGTGTGCGTGAAAAGTAATCCGCGTGATTGCACAGTATACGCGTGAAAGAAAAGTAGTCCGTGTGAATGTACAGTATACGCCTGCGTGAAAAGTAATCCGCGTGATTGCACAGTGTCTAATTTTTTCTCTATATATGTTTTGTGGTATTCTCTATATATGTTTCGATAAACTTCTCGCCTGGGCATAAGAGAATGAGTACGTCTAATTCGTAAGAGAATAACGTGTGAAACTTTTGGAGCTGAACTTTTGAAATTTTAATAAATTTTCCTGCAAACAAATCACCAAAAATCGTTCCGTAATCCATTTCTCCAACGTCTATATTATTTTCCTACGAAACCAATCAATACCAAAAGAGCTAAAAGGAATAAACAAAATTAACAATTAACATGAGAACTGACCTGTCAAATCACCTACATTAATTAAACTTGTAAAATGAAAGGCCATAAAACGACCACGTCACTGCAGGAATAATTTTAAAAAAATATGGAGCGCGTGCCCATCAATCTAATACTTTCCTAATATAAACTCTAAAAGATGGGTTTTTTTCCAACACAATTAACTTTGGTTTATGTGCAGATGGAAGTTTAATATTGTGCAACTAGTTTAGTGTTTATTCAAAAAGAGTCGGAATGAACAAGTAAATTCTAACTGCGAATGTACTAGAGGTGTTCGATGATCGCTTAGGGCACCCTTAATGGGTTGGGCGCCTATCGGGCGGGCGCCCGCCCGGGTGGGCAATCGGGTGTCGGAGCACCCTATTTGGCGCCCGGGCGCCCATCGGGTGGGGGACAAGTGTCCCCCCCCATTCGTCGATTTTTTTTAAATTTTAATTATTTAGTGGATGTTTTGTTATTAATGGATTATGTATTAGTTATAAATGTGGAGTAATAATTTTTTGTAAGTGATGAAAATTAAGAAATTTCCAGAACCAACAATTTCAAAATCAAAAAAAATTCCAGGGGGCGCTGCCCCCTTGCCACCCCCGCCACCTCACCGGCAAGGCGGAATGCCGCTCGCTCACCGGTGAGCGAGACCCCCGAACGACCTATTGAGGGGGTTTAATAGTATGGTCTAATATCATGCGTGCACTTTAATCATGCTTCCACTGAGGTGGCTCCGTAATATTTAATAATAATTTCGAGTTAAAATAGAATTGCAATGTTATTAGAATTATATAAAATGTAATTTGTTGAATGTTGTGTGAAAATTAAAATGTTTAATTCAGAAATGATGTGGAGGAAAGATAGTGTAGGGTGGGTGGGGGTAGCACGGGCATGGGTAAGAGTGGTTTTTGGGTGGGTTGTGTGAGCTGATGTGACAGAGAGAGAAGCTGACGTGGCAGAGAGAGAGTGCAGGGCGCCCGGGGGTAGCCCGGGCGCTGTTATTTCTGCTCTTATTGACACTATTGAGATCATTTAAGCTATTCTTGTAGATCTGTTAGAGCATCGTTAACGGCGCTCAGGCAGTTCCCGGGTGCCCTGTTTTCTCTCTCAGCCACGTCAGCTTCTCTCTCTGTCACGTCAGCACAAACCAACCCCTTACAAAATCCTTAACCATTACTCAATCCACTCAGTCACGCTACAGTATTTCTTGTCACGTCATTATTCTTATTCTTCTCTCCAAAACTCTTTCAACAATCAACAAAATATATTAATAATCATTATCGTAATTATTTAATATCAACAATTCATTCGTTTTTAATTAACATTGAATTAATAAATACGAAAATATTATTAAAATTTAGAAAACCACATTACATAGTACATTAACCGGAAATTTAGAAACTAAAACTAAAAATACATGCTTAAATACTAAACTTAAATACTAAACTTCAAATACATCAAGACGCATTTCCTCCAAAGCGTTGACATATATTGTCGACCAAATCGGCTTGAAGGTTCAAATGTGTGGTGCGATCACGCACTTGATCTCTCCTTCTCAAGTACCTGGTAATGTCCAATACACGGTCAGTGGAATACCGAACCGCGTCGTTCACGGAATTTCCAGGTTGATCCTAAACAAATTCGTTCCAATCTCCAAAATTATCGAAGGAATCACGTTCATCCTCCACTATCATATAATGCATTACAATGCAAGCTGTCATTATTTTGTTAAGTACAATCTTACTCCATGCAAGAGATGGCTTCTTCACTATCGCGAATCACGCTTGCAAAACTCCAAATGCACGTTCTACATCTTTGTGTGCTGCTTCTTGTCGTTCAGCAAATAACCTGTCCTTCGGTGTTTGTGGATGAACGATGGATGGAATGAATGTTGCCCATTTTGGATAAATACCATCAGTAAGATAATATCCCATATTATATCGAGAACCGTTTACCTCAAAATTCACAGGTGGAGCTCGTCCTTCCATTACGTCGTCAAAAACCGGAGATCGTTGCAGGACATTTAAGTCGTTGCATGAACCCGGTGTGCCAAAAAACGAGTGCCATATCCACAAGTCAGCCGACGCCACTGCCTCAAGGACAAGAGTGACATTGCCACTACGCCCTTGATATTGGCCCCTCCTAGCAACAGGGCAATTTCTCCACACCCAGTGCATGCAATCGATACTTCCCATCATGCCTGGGAACCCACGCTGCTCACCAACGTGAAGTAGTCATGCTAGGTCATTTGCATTAGGTCTTCGGAGATACTCACCTCCGAAGTTGTTAATTACACCATCGCAGAATTTCTCAAGTGCGTTTCTTGCCGTGGATTCACTTAGCCTCAAGTATTCGTCCACCTCATCAGCCGCAACACCGTACGCTAGCATACGAATCGCCGCGGTACATTTCTGCAGGCCAGAGATGCTCATCCTACCGGTGGCGTCTGGATTATGTTGGAAGAAGACATCAGACGCCTCAATGGCACTCACAATGCGAAGAAATACATGCTTTCACATCCTAAATCTTCTCCTGAAAATGTTGTCAGGATAAACATGGCCGTTAGAAAAATAATCGGCAATCAAACGGTTGTAACCAAGCTCCCTATCTCTATCTGGGTTCGAAGTTCGCATTCTACGCCTCTTAGGACGTTGGTCCACCACTTGGGAGACATACTCCGTTAAGGAGTTCAACACTTGGTCGTAAACATCGTCATTGGATGTTGAAGATGATGAAGACTTTCAACTGGAAGACTTATCGGGTGAAGACATTGTTCGTAGATCAATGAGAGAGAACCAACCAGAAGGGGTACATTTATAGTTGTGAGAAGTAACCTACAGTACGCGTGTGACTCACAAAAGACGAGACGAATGGATCGAGGCTTGGACTTCTCAAGCATCGAGGACCTACAGTTAGCGTGTGACTCACTAAAGACGAGACGATTGGATCAAGGCTTGGACTTCTCAAACATCGCGGACCTACAGTACACGCGTGATTCACTAAAGACGAGACGATTGGATCGAGGCTTGGACTTCTCAAACATCGCGGACCTACAGTACACGCGTTATTCACTAAAGACGAGACGATTGGATCGAGGCTTGGACTTCTCAAACATCGAGGACCTACAGTTAGCGCATGACTCACTAAAACGAGACGATTGGATCGAGACTTAATTTGTTTTTTATTTTTTTTATTTTTAAGTAATTCAAAAAATTATTAATTAATTATAAATTATTTTTTCAATTATTTTGTAATACCTAATTAATTAAATTTCATTTACCTAATTAATACATTATCCTAATTATATATAAATAATCTTTATTTTTAAAACAAAAACAAAAACAAAAACAAAAACAAAAACAAAAACAAAAACAAAAAAAAAATCGGACGAATGGGGGGGCCACGTGGCCCCCCGCCCGGGAATCCGCCCAGGGCGCCCCGCCCTGGGCTCGCCCTCCCGTTAAGGGAGGGCTGCCCGGGCGCCCCGGAGGGCGCCCAGGCAAAGAGCACCCGTTAAGGGTTAACGGGTGCTCTTAGGAATTCGACCTCGTAGATACAATCAAACGAAGCAATTGACAAACAAGTAAGCAACCATAAGCACTACTACAGAAAAGGGAATATTCGTCGGATGTAGGGGGTTATACACGTCGGATATAAGCACACCCCTATCCGACGTATATGTGTGCGTCGTCTATACATAGACGTCGGCCATAGTATCGCCGACGTCTATACCTAACGAATAGACGTCGACTTTAATTAGACTCCGACGTGTATTCTTTAATGTATAGACGTCGGTTAACTAACCTACGACGCCTATACTTTAGGGATAGACGTCGGGTAACTAACATATGACGCCTATACTTTAGGGATAGACGTCGGATTACATAGAAAGCCGACGTCTATTCCTTTCTTCAGTGGAATAGACGTCGGCTGATAGAAACGTCGGCTGATAGGGTTGACATTTATTTTTTTCCGCTGAGGTGAATCTGCAGGGTGACGTAGCAACTGATCATTTGGTTTCTCACGATCAGCATGCCATGTCATGTTCTTGGAATCCTCTTTACCCGCAAACAAACGTTTAAGCCTTGGTATTATCGGAAGATACCACAAAATCTTAGCAGGAGGTCCTTTGATTTTCATCTCATCAGCCTCTTCATTGTGGTTTGGTCCACTACGTTTCATTTTGTATCTTGAAACATTACACCTGGGACAGGAATGTAAGTTTTCAAACTCACCCCTATACAATATACAATCATTCGGGCATGCGTGTATCTTCCTATATTCCATTCCCATAGGGCACAACACTTTCTTTGCATCATAAGTTCTATTTGGCAACTCATTATCATCTGGAAGCATCTCTTTCACTAACTTCAACATTGATGTGAAACTCACATCGGACCAACCATTTCCAGCTTTTAAATTGTACAACTTCAACACCGCTGGCAATCTAGTGAATTTGGTACAATTCTTATACAACGGCTTCTCATTGTCACTCAACAAATTACCAAGTAAATCGGGGTTGGACGAAAACTTTTCAGCCATATCCTGAACCATTTCCTCTAAGTGATCTTCCACACTAACATCTTCTCCATCATTCTTGGAACGACTACATGATTCATTTTCGCCGTGCCATATCCACCGTCTGTAATTTGGGTCGAAACCTTTCTCAAACAAATGATCTTTCATTTTTCGAAAAGTCAACACTGACATATTATGACACTTATTGCACGGACAATACGCCATGTGGCTGTCTTTCATTTTCTTAGAATGTTTTTGGCAACCTCTAAGAACATATTCACTCCGTTCTCATACTCATCACTCAATCTGTTTGAAACTATCCACTCTCGATCCATTTCAATCTAAACAGAAGCAAACATGATAGTTATTATTGAAGAAAATAAATAAAATTTCAATTTAAAAGAATGTGTTCGTAGATGAGAAGATTCAGAGACATTAAGATGAGAAAAGAATGTCTCAGAGGAGAAGAGATGAAGTCCTTAATCTAGCGTGGAATAAGGAATGTTAGAAATCTAACTAAACAATCAAGGCCAAAACAAACCTAAAGTCCACTATAGGTCCTTAGTAATAGACGACGCCTAACTTCGAGGTCCCACCGAGGACCACTAGTCTGTAGGAAATCAAGAACCCGGAGGTCCCTAATATCTCAGGGAGACTAGATGGGCAACGACGTTCAGGCCGAAACGGTCATAAACATCGAGGACCACTAATCTATAGGAAATCAAGAACCCAGAGGTTCCTAAAATCTCAGGGAGACTAGATAGGCAACGACATTCAGGCCATAACGGTCTTAAACGGCTTCCTCTCCTTAATGCGTCCGAAATTCCTAGGGTCCAACGTCTAATTGATTTTATTAAGGCTCTTTTATTAAGAGATTTCTGGGCCAAGGAAAGGGTGATGAAATCCCCCACCTCATCTCCTATAGGTGATTGCCCCCTAAGTGTTTTTCATACCTTAATCTAACAAACAACACACCAAACAAACACTCACCTCACTCTTGTTCCAATGCAAGTCCTACTAACTAATGCGTGCTTTCTAATGAATGATGAGTGAAAGATAGTACGTACCTTACGCCAGCAATCTACGACAGAAATCGTAAATAATCGAAAAATACAATGCATGCAAATCCTATATGATGAATGACTTAGCAAATATTGTCTAATCTTTTGCTTTGGGTTATTAAAGGTCAAGTTGTTTAAGGGGGGCAATGAGTTATTATAAACTAAACAAAGTAAATAAACATTTAACTAGACAAAACATAAATAAACATGAAAGATCATTTTTTCAGCATAAATAAACATAAATAAACATTTAACTAGACAAAACATAAATAAACACAAATAAATGTATGAACTCACTAAACTAAAGATTTATTCTAATTTGGACACTTTTTATGCAAACCCATAGAAAACTACACATATATACAAATTGAAAACTTAACAATCTATTATATGATCTGTTGACTCATCTAATGGATGGATTTCAGATTATCTTCCGGAATTATCGTCTAATGGGATATTATTATTTCTAAACATTTTGTTTAGGTATGCTTTTGTAGCCTCATCTGAAGATAAGAAGTTGGTAATGATAGATGAAAGAAAATGATCTCTACACTAGATTCATTACACATGTACTTGTCCCTAAGTGTTAGAACTCAAAATTCTCGTTCTAATTTTTTACATTTATTTTTGACCCCAACAGTTCCAAATAAACCTTAAAAGTGTTCCCTAAAGCCATATATACTAATTGTTTGTCCTTAGAACAGAGAATAAATAGTTTAATTTCTTAATGGCAAGAGTTGTAGCATTTAATTAACAAACTTCTGATAAACATTGGAAGTATCATTTGATCTTGGAATGAAATTGCAAAAAAAAATTGACCACACAGTGCGGAAGAGCTTAAAGAGTCAAAAAACAAATACCTAATATTGCCAAAACCAAAGGGTCAAACAAACTCCATACTAATCGAAGATGAACGTAAAGGGTTGAATGAGGGCTTTGATTGATTCCATACAAACACATACCACCATTTGTTTGTGATAGTAGTTAATAACTCGCAAGTGGAAGGGGAGATCCAAACAAAGCCCGATATTCTTTTGGAAGAAAATACAAATGGTTGATGGAAGAAAACTTACATGTGGAGAGAGACAGGGGAAGACGGGGGAAGAAGGAGAAGAGGGCCGGAGATGTGGAGGAGAGTTTGGGAGCTCGCTGCGGTGCCGGAGACGGTGCAGATCGGTCGGAGGTTGGTCGCGGAGGAGAGTTCGGTCGCGGGACGGCTAGGGTTTGGGTGGGTTTCGTCTGAAATGAATGAAAGAAAACCGTCTGTCTGATTTCTTTAAGACCTATAGACGTCGGATGTTATATAACGCCGACGTCTATCCCTCGACGTCTATATGGATGACGTATAGACGTCGGTTGTCCATTACGTCCGACGTCTATATGGAGACGTCTATACCCTATAGATGTCGGATATGAAAGGTACACAAACAACCGACGTGTATAGGTCGACGTCTATAGGGTATAGACGTCGGCTAAACGTGTTATTCCAAAACCTGACGTCTATAGTGTCACATAGACGTCGTCTTCCATTACAACCGACGTCTATTCTGTCCTCTCCACACTAGACGTCGGTGGTTGTAACGGCCGACGTCTATTTGACGACGAGTAAAACCAATTCTGTACTGGTGAAGATACAATTTTTATGTGAACTCTTGCGGTAGAGCCATGACCACCACGCGCTCTTTAATCCACTATATCTTCAAAAGATTACATCAAAGAAACGAGAATAATGAGTATTTATAGGAAAACCCTACATCAAGTTAGAGATAAATGAATAAACGTGTCAACTTCGGAGTGCATATTTAGACATCCGAAATAAAACTCCGTCACAAACTGCAACCCCCTGCCACCCCCACATTTACCAATTAGACCCAAATTCTCAACTATCTCAGTTGGTATAATGTGAAACTTCAAACGTTTCTGAAACCGAAAGCAAGATTAAAGTTGATCGCGACAATTTAACAACCGAGATGGGATTCTAAAGAGAATCCAAAGGCACCCTTAAGTCACAATAGGCAAAACCTATAGTGCCTTATTGGTGTCTACTTAATTACACATGTAAGGTTGTGTACGTAGGATGACAATGTAGCATATGATGTGAAAGTATAACTGTGGTATTTGTGGTCATTGGCACTATGACATGTTAGAATTTAGATAGGTTGTTGCATCTTTGAGTTACACCACGAGACATGCATGGTCCCTTTGAAATGATTTGCTACAAGACATTAATAAATTTTTTGATCCCAAAACAGTTGGATGCGGGAGAATTAACTACAATTGGCCTTAAAGATCCAATCATTGAGGACAAAAATCCCCTTCTCTGCCTACATACAAGAGATATGACTACCTTTCTGTGGCCAAATGTCATCACTTTCAGGATCAATTGTTAGATATCCATCTTAATATCCCATGTAAATAAATGTTTCAAATTTAATTATAATACGTTAAGTGGCTGAATAATTTGTCATAATAAAGAGATAAATAATATTGTTAGTGAAGAGGTGCAATACCTTGATAGCAGTTACACCAATGTCCCTTGTATATAAGGTTGGTCCTCCATATTCTTTGTTGCCCTAAGTTAGTTTTCTCCATCAGGAACTACCATCAAGTTCAAAGGGGGTGAAGAAAGACAAGCGGTTTTGAAAATCAGTGTTTCTCTCTTTATCAACAAGTGGGTCATGGAGCAAGGTACACATCATGTGTATTATTAATTGTAGTGTGGAAATCAGATGTTTAAGATCCTAAATTTAAAGCAAATTAAAATAACATTGACTCCTACACTTACATGGTAGTTAGTTGTTGTGAAGTAAACCGATCATATTGAAGTTTTAATTTTCAGGTTGGTAAGTGAAATTCGAACATAATTACTCTTAACATTTTTATATGAATTTCCTTTTAAGCGGCTGTCGTAGATACTCACAAACTTGATGCTGAGGTTATACACTTATACTATATTTCATTTGTTGACATTGCAGTGTACCCTATCATTACATTAACCTGCTCTCATTATTTGCATTTACAACATTATTCGTGCTGATGTGTTTTAATTTTCGTTGTACCTAAATGCACATGCTAAGATTTGATACTTAATCTTGATTATCTCAAGATTAATGATCTCCTAATTGAGCTAGCTTAAATCGCTATATATATATATTTATCTTCTCCCTAGCGGTATTAAATATATGTCTTTGCATGAATCTATTTTGAGTTAGTTGGCCGACCACTTCTGTAAAGACCTGAAGAGAGAGAGAGAGGTATGGGGTTGATGTGAGAGGGTATGGGAGGTGAGGGAGGTATGAGCTAGGAGTGTAGGGGATGGTGGGGAGTGTTCTGTTGGGTTTGGGTTTTGTTTTTAAAGCAAAAACCTTTCTCCTCCATTCTTCTTCTTCTCCAAATTCTTCTTCCTCACTCACCTTGTCTCTCACTTCTCCCTCTTTCCGACGGTGCAGAGGCGGAGGAGGCGGGTCCGGCATGAAGCGTGCGGAGGATAACGTGCAAGGAGGCGGTCGTGCGGGTGGTTGCGTTCGGGAGGCGATGTTGCGCGAGCGAGGCTCCGGCGGGTTTTCGTCGTCTTGAGAGGTATGACAAGTCTTCATAGTAACTCCCCAAGAGGTGTCGGAGTGTAGGGGCGGCGTTGGTGACGTTTCTCCGGTGGAAACCCAACTAGACAGAGGTTGAAGACGATCTGTTCAGTCGACCGATTGAGAGTTTGGTCGACCGAACAACGTCTAAATGGTGCCTGTCCAGAGGGAAAATGTATAGTTTCGGTCGACCGTGTGAGGTTCGGTCGACCGATATCAGTGAATATTATCTTTCTGCCCGAAAACGGTCGAACGATGTCTGTGTGACAGTTGACCGTTTATGCCAAATTTTAGCGGGAATTTTAAGGGTTACATTAGCCCGGTCGACCGGTGTTTGTTTTGGTCGACCGAACCCCTTTAGATAGGTTAGACAGACCTTCGGTCGACCGAGTGTGTCTCGGTCGACCAAACTGTGAAAAGTCGGTCAAGAGCGTTGACCATCTAAACGGTCGACCGCTCTGGATCCGGTCGACCGACCGCGTGCAGTTTTCCTGTAGTGAAGTGCATGTTGATCCGGTCGACCGGAAGAGTTTTGGTCGACCGAATACAGTGGGCAGGATTCATGCAGACTTTTTATCGGTTGAACGGACCCTGGTTCGACCGACATGATATATATGTATATAAAACGTATAGCGTAGACCTTCCAATCGGTCGACCGCTAGATTGACCTTGTTCGACCGGTGGGTCGAATTTTCATTGGTTAGGACTCGGCGGTGACTTGCTAAACGGTCGACCGTCTGAGAGACCTTGTCTGACCGATTGATAGTGATTTGCCTCAGTACCGAGTACTGAGTGGGAGACCGGTCGACCGATGTATTTGTTGCGGTCGACCGATTAACCGCAGGTTGGTGGATTTATCCACACGCGAGCCGTCGAGCATAGGTCGACTACCGGCTCTGAGCCCACGGTCGATCACCGGACCTCGGAGCTACGGATTTCACCTTCGACGAGGGCGTATTCAGTTGGACCCCCTATTCTTGTGTAGGTGGGGGATGCCTTCCATGCTTGTGTAGGTGGGAGACGCCTTCTTTCCTTGTGTAGGAAGGAGATGCCCTTTCCTTGTGTAGGAGAGTGATTCCCCTTGAGCCTGTGCGGCAGAGGCAAGCTTTTCATGCCTGTGCGGCTGGAAGATGGATCGTGGTGGCGGTTGGGCATTCATTGGGCCCGAGGCGGATTTGCATTGCATGAGCATTATTTGGCATTTTCGTCTGTATTTCTGTTTATGATAGGAGATGTTGGCATACGGGGTTCCTTTCGGGAACTCAGGCGGATTTTGTGTTTCATTTTCAGGGAACAGGCAGTCGTAGGTTGGTGGTGACCGAGGGGAGTACCTCCGGGATCGGGTCCTGCCATCTGATCGTTTTGTAGAGGTAGTGATTACAATAGTTATGTATTAGTCATGTAATCACTCTTTTGACACTCTGTATTATGACTTCCACGTGGAGATATTTTATACATATATATTCAGTTGACTTTTCTAGTAACGTGCCCTTGTTGACCGTTGACGGCCGTATGTTTTATGTTTAATTTAAAAATTTCTTCCGCTATTTCGGGACGTTACAACTTCAACAAAATCTAACCACGGTAACCATGAATTTTAAATCTAACTATATTATAAAATATATTTTTGGTATCAAGTAATACGAGACTATCTTCTGATCATTCTTTATACATTATTTCAAAGGAATACAAATATAAGGAAAAGAAGTAATAAATAGAGTAACTTGGAAATTGACTTTTTCAGGCTTGAAGGGAGTATAGAAGTGTGAAAACCTCTATTTCAAAATCAGACTGGACCGGTGATCGGACTAGGTCTGGCCTAAAACTGGAGGCAAATCGGCTGGTCCATGATAAAAATCAAACTCCAACATGAACTGATGCGAACTGAATTGAACCGGAAAAACCGATCAAACTAGTCAGTTTTTTCACCATGGTCCGACCGGTTTAAGTTTTAGTCTTTTACCAAAAGGAACGAACCTAAGGTTATTTTTCATGCCATCCGGACTCCACCTCTCCTCTCCCTCCCCCGCCTCCCGACTCCACCTCCACCCTCGTCGGCCCCCGCCTCAACCTCCACAACAACATCCAATCCCTCATCCGCGCCTCCGACCTCGACTCCGCCTCCCAGACAGGTCGCCACGTCGTTTCCGCATCAAACCCCAACTCTACACCCTCCACCACAACCCCTTTGTTCCTCGTCCCCCCACCTATGTCTCCAAACTCCACCTCCGCAATTGTCTCAACCTCCACAACCGTGTCTAGGCCCTCATTTGCTCCTCCAACCTTGACTCTGCCTCCCAAACCGTCCGTCACGTCATCTTCTCCTCCACTCGACCTATCATGCTCTTCCAAATCGCCGACTCGATCACTTTGGTGGCCTTGATCTTGGTGGTCTTGGCCTTGGGCTTGAGTTTGAGCCAATTCAAAGTACTTCTTCTGGTCTTGAAGTTAAGGTAAACGTCTCTTTATTAGTTCGGAAACAGATTGTATTGCTTGGGCACATGTTAGAAGGATAAGACTAAATTCTATGAAGGGTATTTACTGCAACAAAGTTTTCAAAAGAGGTGGAATTCATAGATTAAATCTCATCTAATTAAAGTAAAAAGAAGAATCTACATTTTGTAGCAAAGTACGAGCACATGTCCAGTATCAAATGGAATCAAGTATGAAAACTTATAATGAAGGAAAAAGGAAAAAAAAGTGATGCATGTAGTAGGGCTGTAAATAGGCCGGGTAATACCCATGTAGCCCCCGGTCGGGTATAAGTATAAAAATTCGTACCCGTTTAAAAATTTATACTCGTACCCATTTACCCGGTTAATAAACCAGTCGGGTACGAGTATATGCATTACCTATACCCGTTTACCTATATATATTATTTATATTAAATACCTAATAAACAAAAACAAAAGAGAAAAAACAAAAATCTAACCCTAAGTCCTAACCTTATCCACTCTCCTCCTCTGACCCAAACAAACTTCCCTCCTGTCGCCGCCTCTTGCATACCCCACCTCGTTTCCTCCCCTCCGCAACTCCCTACCTACAACACCCTTCTCTCCTTCCCCAACTCGTCGTGAACCCGCGACCTCCACACCACCTCTTCTCCTTCCCCAAACTCATCACAACCTCCCTTCCGGCCGGCTGGCCAACCTCGTCGTGACCTCCACTCCCGCTGGCCTTCCAACCTTGTCGTGACCTCCACACCACCTCTTCTCCCTCACTAACCTAGTCGCGGCCTCCACTCCCGCTGGCCGTGTAACCTCATTGTGACCTCCACACTGCCTTTTCTCTCTCCCCAACCTCGCTGTGACCTCTACTCCCGCTGCCCTCAAGTTGCCCACTCTGCTGGTCCAGCCATCGATCATGTCATTTTATTTTTATAAAGAACTCTTTTCCATTTTTTGTAGATAAAGCACTTGGTAAAGCAACTTTGGCACAATTAATGACAAGGATGATGGAGAACTTGAGGTGGATTCAATTTCAATTAATGATGTTGAGAAGGATGAGTAGAAGTTAGTCCACTAGTCAAAAACTTGTAATAGAAGATTTCAAACTTCTACTCATGTTTGTTTGACATTTTTGTGTGTTTGTTAGACCTTTGTGTGTGTTTGTTAGACATTTATTCGTGATTCTTAGATATTTGTTTATGTTTGTTAAGACATTTTTTTTTGTGTTTGTGTGTTTTTTAATTTTTATGACATTTTAAGGAAATTTTTAATAGCTTATACCCACTGATTGACATCATTTCATGCTCATATTTGTATCTTATATCCATTATCTTACACCTAAGCAATGCTACGTGACGAGTTTTATGTTTAGTTTTCAGGAATAAAGAGGTTTGAAGAGAAGAGCCATGAAAGGACCCAAAAGCTGGGAAAAAGGACTGAATGGTGAGATCTAGGGACCAAGATGCAAGGGAGAAGGACCTGAATGTAAGACAGAAGGACCTAAGAGCAAAACAGAATACTCCACACCATCATGGGGAGTATTTTACCAATTCTATTCGGGTCGGAGCTCCAACAAGTCGAGTAACCGCATCAAAGACCAACAATACCAGAAAGCAAAGCCCACAACAAATTCCAACACGATCCGACAATTTTGGACCGCCAATTGGCGGTCTTGGACCGCTAATTGGCGGTCCATATTGCTCAGGATCCGTCGAAATTTCTCCTGGACTTGTATTAATGTTCGTTTAGGCTATTTTTGGTATTGGTTTAGTCCCACATCGGGGGATTGTCCCCGATTAGCTTTTTCCATGCTTATAAATAGAACTCTTCACCTTCCATTGTAATTACCCATTGCTTGGTGGCATTCTCTCTACTAAGGAGTGAGCCTTGAAGCAAAAACTCAAGGTGGAGAAGAATGCTACCTTCAATGTGAGTCATTTTGTTAATAAAATAATTCTTCTAGTTTCTTTAAATCTTGTCTTTTAATTTGTGCATGTTTGTTTAGTCTTTCCTTTCCTTTTATGTTTCTTTAATGCTTCTTGCCTTCTTAGTTAACTTTCATTTCAGTATTATGCTTTCTTTTGCTAGTATAGTTAGTGTAATGAGTAGTGAGTAGTGCCATCCCCATTTGGGGGGTGGAGAAATATGTGATATAATCATGTAGTGTATTAAGTGTGTGTTATTTTTATCCCTTGAGCTTTATATGATTTCCATAACCATCTAATGGGTCTCCACTCTTATCTTTGATAGGCTAATGCTCTTGAATGAAGCTTAGCTTATGCTTTGATTAGTGGACCTATTTTATGGGGAATGATAAGGTTAGGATATGGATGAAGTTAATGTTGGAAACACAATTTGTAGTGTATGTGCTCTTGTTGCCTTTACCTTAGCTAATGTCTTGTATGTTTTAATGATGTAGTGAAATCTTAATTCATGTAGAGGCATAGTAGGGTATAGTCTTTATACTTGAGTTCATGTAGCTTCATTCCAATTAATGTCTTGTATGTTTTAATGATGTAGTGAAATCTTAATTCATGTAGAGGCAAAGTTGGATGTAGTTTTATGATTTCATGCACTACATGTTGTGAGGAGCTTAATGAACACACACACACACTTCTTTATGTCACATTATTTCTCTACCCCCTTTGGGGCTTAGTTTATTGCTTATCTCCATTTCCATTTGCATCTTAGTGTAGTTTAGTGTAACCAACCTTTCTTCCCTTTCTTTACCTCTCGCCTTCGCACAAACCAAGTGTCGACACACCTCCCAGTGGACGACCCGTATTTGCCACCGCTTCAACGCGGCCGTGCACTTGCGGTTAAATATAAAACGATCAATCAAGTTTTTGGCGCCGTTGCCGGGGAGGTGCTCTGTCCAGACGTTGGTTTGGACGATTCGAGGGGTTTTTAATTTTTTGTTTTCAGTTTTTCTTAGTGGCAGGGAACCTGAGGATCAAGGGGAAGCGACTGGAGTAATTGGAGAGCAAAAGACCCCAAAGTGACCGCCAATCAGCGGTCTGGGACCGCCAATTGGTGGCCTGGTGAGCCTCAATTGCTCTCAAATTTGTTCCAGTTGTTATGTTGTTCACTTTAGTTATCTGGGAGCCCAATTTTGCATGTTGTGATCTTTAGTTTGCTCCCAGATTTAATTTCAATCCCCTTTAATCAACTTGGACCATAAAACTCAAAGCAAAAGATTAGACTTCTTGCCATCTAGGTCATGCATCATATGTAGACCTTGCATGCATCTCTCTTTTCTTTGCTTTACATTTTGTCGTTGATTGCTGGAGCGAGGTACGCATTCCTTATCACTCATTCACGCATTAGGACATTCATTAGTGAGTAAGGTTTGCATCGAAACAAGAGTGAGGTGAGTGCTTGTTTGGTGAGTTGCTTGCTAGCCTAAGATTTCAAAACATCTTTAAGGGGCATCACCTATAGACTTCAAAGATAAGGTGGGGGATTTCATCACCCCTCCCTTAGCCCCAAAAAGCACACTCAAGTAAAGCCTTAACTAAAAGCAAGTAGACATTGGCCCTAGGAATTCGGACGCACTAGGAGAGTAATCTAGTTGAGACCGCCATGACCTGATCGGCGTTGCCTACCTTGTCGATAGTAGGAGGTACTGGATCTCCGGATCTGGTATCACTTGCTGGGCATTGTGGTCCTCGTTGTAGGGAGGTGAGGCGTGTCGAGGCTAGTGACCTCGAAGTTAGACGTCGTCTAGCCTAAGGACCCATTGCTTTACATTGTTTGAGCCATGCTTGCTAGTTAGGCTTCTACCTTCACCCTGTACCCTCGCTAGCTCTAGGGATTCTTCCCTTCTCCTCTGAGTCATCTTCTTCTCACCTTCTTCTACGTTATAGTCTCCTCCCCTTTACACTCTCTGTTAGCGTTTTAGGGTCGAGTCGAGCACTTTTTGCGAGCTTAGCCTCGTGGTGGTGAGAGTGGTCGACTCGAGAGTTTTTCTTGAGATGGATGGTTACATGGGCGACCATCCATATCATTGTTGGGACCAGGACGATTCTCCCTGGTACTCCGGACCCATGCAACCTGGGGTGGCTCAGACTAACACCCCGTATGGTTGGGATGATCGCAATTTTGTGACTGAGCAGTCTTCGTATCGGGATAACATGAGAGAGGCACCGACTGCTAGACCACAATCTAGTTATGCCGGATCATATGCTGGTCAACAAACTGAGACATTACAACAAACTTTGGCCTCTTTCATGCGTATGGCAGACGACATGAGTGCCCCGGTGGCTCCAGTAGCCGTACCGTGCGACTGTTGTGGGTTGAGTGGTCATGTTATCGGGGAATGTCCTTATGTTCCCCCTGAGCCTGAGTATGAGCACACATTTTCCCAAAATGCTCATTATGACCATTACGCATCCGCGTACAACCCGAGAGTGATGGATTCATGGGGAGACAAATCTTATCCAAATTTTTATACCTCATTTTCACCCCCGTATCCTCCTCCCGAATACCCAGAATTCTACCAACACCCCACTTCAAATCATTGGACTCATTCTCAGCCCATCAACACCCAACCCCAAAATTTCCCAAGCTCTGACTTGGACCTCACTGTTGACCCCAAATTTGATTCCATAAAACAAACCCTCCAAACATTCATGGAAACCACTCAAACTTTATTGAAGTCCAACTTGAATTCCTTGCAAAATATGGAATTGCAAGTGAGTCAAATGACACAACAATTCCATGAACGCGAGGAGGGTCACCTTTCTTGTCAACATGAGGATTCATCTTTTGATATCGAACCACCACCACATCCACAAATTCAAAGCACAACCTTTCAAAGTCAAACTCCTAGTCAGCCTGAGGGACTTGGGGTTTCAATTCACGATCACTTAGTGGAGGATTCGATTCAAATTGAGAATAACTTGGACCAGTTCTATTATGAGTCGGCACAGGATTGTGCCTTACCTTTTTGTCTCGTGGCCCTTGAGCCACATGATCTTATTGTTGTGCCTCTTAAGGACTCACCTCTGGTGGAGCAAGAGCTCCCTAGTACCCTCAATTTCAAACAACCTGATGAGAGTTTGCCTCTCACTATTGTTCCTGATCATCTTGGAAATGATGGAACATCAAACAACTACATTGCTCATGAGGGTATTAGGAGTTCCTTGGAGGATACTTTGGGTATGAGACCCACTTCCTGTTCTCCTGGTGAGTTGGACATGCATAACGAGGTGCTTGACCTCGTTCCGACCCACCAGCCTGTTGGTTGGAGAGTTTGGATTGATGATCATAACTTCAGTTCCGCAACGGGAGATATTTTTCTTCCGTTGCCCCTTATTTCCCAAACTCTCGAGAGGTTCAAGCTCTTTCAGTTTGATCCTTTGAATGAGACGCCTTTGCGTCCAATTCATGAACCTCTCATTTCATCTGGTGCTCTTTGTGAAGGGGGCCCACACATGCGTATTCTGGCCCCGCGTGGTGTCATGTTCCCTTTCCAAGTGCATTGACCCACTCTTGAGGTTCCCATTTGATGTCTTTTGACAAATGAAGATGGGAACTTATGTTTGTACATAGTTATATAAAAAAAAAAAAGAAAAAAAAAGTACAATAAAAGACTCCTTCAGTGAGCATCGATTGTTGTGAGCCCCAACCCTTGTGTATTTGGGCTCCATTTCTTTCACGTATTTGTATCCTTTCTTTAGCATCTCATAGGTTTTCAGGGAATTTGGGTTGTGTCCATCAACATAGCCATACACTTCCCTTTGTACTTCATGTTGGTGAGATCTCTCCTTTTTATGCATCAATCCATGTAGTATCTTGCTTGCATTCATTGAGGACAATGCATGAAGTAGGTGTGGGGGGGTGTTTTACGTGTGTACATAGTCAAGTCTTTTTCCTTTGATTTTGTTTTCTTTTGTTTGCATTGTTAGGGTCATGATAGTGTGCTGCATTTAATATCGATATATCTGCTTGCCATGATCCTTGGGTGACTTGTCTTCTTTTGCTTGCCTAGTGCTTCAAAATTTTCACATTTCTTTCAAAATCTTCATGTGTTTTCGAAAGAAAATGTTTTGTGGGTTTTGCGTGTGTTTAGCATGTGCAAAACCGTTGAGAGGCAAAGTAAAAAGAAAGCTCCAAAAATTGTCTTGAACTTGATGCATTAGGATATCTAATACGTGGCTTTAGGATTTATCGAGTCGTTAGGATGCACCCCAGTTTTCCCTTGGGTGTGAGTAATCAGTGGGTTTCAGTGCTCAAACATTTAAAGAAGTCCACCCTGAACCTAGTGAGTCAAATAATTCGTGTTTGTTAGTTTAGGAAGTTTGTTGTAGTCAAGGGCCCTTAATATCTTTTTGTGAAACTTAAGTGTAGGGGTTTTGGTTCCCATGTAGATAAATGAATAAATAAGTGGTGTTCTCTCTTCTCGCACGGCTCCTATCACTCGGGAAAGTAGGTCTGAGGGGACTTTGTGCCTGGTGCTTTCGAGACATCTGACTTGGGATGCACCGACCGAACTCCCGTTACACGGGTGGTAGGGATCGCCCTATGTGGAGATTTGGGGGAAGGTGTACGTGATAGTGTAAGTCCTCATAGGCAATGATGCACGAAACCTGACCCTGGGAGAATCAAACACCAACCAATAAATGCTCCAAAGAAAAAGAAAAAAAAGGAAGAAAAGAAAATGAAAAAAAAGAAAAGAAAAGAAGAGTCAAATAAGAACCAAAATGGACTTTACACTTTGTTTCACATTCAGAAGTTAAGGTTGCCCATGTCTTTCACTTAATTCCTTAGTTAACTCTCACGAATAACTCATTAGGCTAGGTGTGTGGACTGATTACATATATAGAGTCGACCCGTAGTATTACCGCATTCCATGATCGACAAAATAAGTCCAACGAGTCGTGTAGCTAGATTGATTAATGCATCTTGTTCGGATTTTGTGGGTATATCCGCTGAAAACCCTCAGGAGACACCACTCCTCCTCCTTGGCAACAAGGAGGTTTAACGGCTTGTTGCACATGCTAAGTGCAACCGTGATTCCTACGAAAGTGAGTTAAGATTTCTTGTTTCTCGTTTGTTTTTCTCTTTCTTTGTTTTGCTCGAGACTAGCAAAAACTTAGGTGTGGGGGTATTTGATTGACATCATTTCATGCTCATATTTGTATCTTATATCCATTATCTTACACCTAAGCAATGCTACGTGACGAGTTTTATGTTTAGTTTTCAGGAATAAAGAGGTTTGAAGAGAAGAGCCATGAAAGGACCCAAAAGCTGGGAAAAAGGACTGAATGGTGAGATCTAGGGACCAAGATGCAAGGGAGAAGGACCTGAATGTAAGACAGAAGGACCTAAGAGCAAAACAGAATACTCCACACCATCATGGGGAGTATTTTACCAATTCTATTCGGGTCGGAGCTCCAACAAGTCGAGTAACCGCATCAAAGACCAACGATACCAGAAAGCAAAGCCCACAACAAATTCCAACACGATCCGACAATTTTGGACCGCCAATTGGCGGTCTTGGACCGCTAATTGGCGGTCCATATTGCTCAGGATCCGTCGAAATTTCTCCTGGACTTGTATTAATGTTCGTTTAGGCTATTTTTGGTATTGGTTTAGTCCCACATCGGGGGATTGTCCCCGATTAGCTTTTTCCATGCTTATAAATAGAACTCTTCACCTTCCATTGTAATTACCCATTGCTTGGTGGCATTCTCTCTACTAAGGAGTGAGCCTTGAAGCAAAAACTCAAGGTGGAGAAGAATGCTACCTTCAATGTGAGTCATTTTGTTAATAAAATAATTCTTCTAGTTTCTTTAAATCTTGTCTTTTAATTTGTGCATGTTTGTTTAGTCTTTCCTTTCCTTTTATGTTTCTTTAATGCTTCTTGCCTTCTTAGTTAACTTTCATTTCAGTATTATGCTTTCTTTTGCTAGTATAGTTAGTGTAATGAGTAGTGAGTAGTTCCATCCCCATTTGGGGGGTGGAGAAATATGTGATATAATCATGTAGTGTATTAAGTGTGTGTTATTTTTATCCCTTGAGCTTTATATGATTTCCATAACCATCTAATGGGTCTCCACTCTTATCTTTGATAGGCTAATGCTCTTGAATGAAGCTTAGCTTATGCTTTGATTAGTGGACCTATTTTATGGGGAATGATAAGGTTAGGATATGGATGAAGTTAATGTTGGAAACACAATTTGTAGTGTATGTGCTCTTGTTGCCTTTACCTTAGCTAATGTCTTGTATGTTTTAATGATGTAGTGAAATCTTAATTCATGTAGAGGCATAGTAGGGTATAGTCTTTATACTTGAGTTCATGTAGCTTCATTCCAATTAATGTCTTGTATGTTTTAATGATGTAGTGAAATCTTAATTCATGTAGAGGCAAAGTTGGATGTAGTTTTATGATTTCATGCACTACATGTTGTGAGGAGCTTAATGAACACACACACACACTTCTTTATGTCACATTATTTCTCTACCCCCTTTGGGGCTTAGTTTATTGCTTATCTCCATTTCCATTTGCATCTTAGTGTAGTTTAGTGTAACCAACCTTTCTTCCCTTTCTTTACCTCTCGCCTTCGCACAAACCAAGTGTCGACACACCTCCCAGTGGACGACCCGTATTTGCCACCGCTTCAACGCGGCCGTGCACTTGCGGTTAAATATAAAACGATCAATCACCCACTTACTCGTCTCGTACCTGCTAACCTAGCAAGTACGGGTCGGGTATGGGTAGACCAGTATTGGACTCGATATATACCCGTACTCGTTCAATTAGGCGGGTATGGGTACGGATAAGGGCATACCCACCCCGTACCCGACCCGTTTACAAGCCTATATGTAGTTCTCAAAGTGAAAATTTACTTAGGGTGGATGAATGTAGTGAGAAATGCTATTGATGGTGGACCTACCATTAAGAAGGATTGTTTAGAGAATTATTTTCCTTCATCAACTCCAGAGTCCCAACCATCCATAAAGAATGTTATGGCAACTAAAGAAACAATAGGTGATGTTGATTTTGCTATAGCTAGATGAATGTATGAAGCACTACAATAATTTTATCCTTTAACCACGGTAATCATCCGTGGCTGTAGATAATTATCAGTTGCTGGCCAGAAACAACCACGGATAACTACCGTCGCTAATGCGACAATCACTGTAGACAATCAGCCAGTGACGAATAAGTACTGATGTTGTTGCATTTTTGGCGGGAGAAATGGACACATAAATGCTTAGTTGTGACAGTTTTCCATCGTTGAAACTATTACTGTAGTTATAATGACGGATAAATGGCGTGGCTGATTGTCTTCTTCTCTGAAACATAAGACCATTTAGCCACAATTTTTATCCATGGCTAAATGCTAGACCTGTGTAGACATTTGATTATTTTTCATTTCTGATCCTATTTTATACAATAAATTACATAACATAAATACAAGATTGCGACCACATACCCCTATTGTCCATCATTCCACAAGCATATGCATACAAGAAATTAATTTGTCAATTACACATCCATATTAAACATTAATATTAATTGAACAAAGTCAAACAAAAAGTCTAATTAAAAAGTTTGTTAGTCAATAAATAAAACCAAAGTTAAACAAAGTTGCAAGTTTGTAATATTCAACGAAATAAAACAAACTAAGTTATACATCTCCCACATCTCCCCGTCCATTCGTTTTAGTCATTGGAGAAGATTCGTCTTACATTCCATCTTCAATCCGAGTTTCATAAAAAATTGAATAAAATAGTTTCAATCAGTGTATTTTTTATAACTATTCGTAACATCTCTTTGAATACGCCTTCGACCGCGCATGTCATTTAATACATTCCAACGCATGTAGTCGCATAAATGAATTATTTTATTTTTAATAGACATAAACGAAAGTGATCGATGGTAAATAAGTAATCACACTCTATATATGGTTGACCTTCATTGTGGAATAAAATCCAACGATGTCCTTTTTCTAGATAAGTTGTTTCACTTCGACACATGCCAGAACTTCCTATTTCATCACCTTGGTGTCCTTCATTTCTTAGTGGCCCATTGATTTCAGATTCATCTTTACACAAATAATGTGAGCAAAATGTCGCACACTCATTAGAAATGTAACCTTCGGCCCTTTACCTTTTGAAGGGATACATCCAACGGTAATACACGGGACCACATAAACTAGCTTCCTTAGCTAGATTAATAGGCAAATGCAACATTATATCAAAGAAGCTTGGTGGGAATATCATTTCCAACTCACATAAGGTCAAGGATGTCTTATTTTCATGTTAAAGGAAGTCTACGACCATAAAATCTTTCGAACACATGCCTTTAAAGAATTGACACATGTCTATCACGACTTTTCGTATGTTTTACTCCATGTGATCGTCTAAGGGCGAAAGGGAGCAGTTCTTGCATCAAACCGTAACAATCATGATTCTTCAGCTGATGCAATTTTCGTTCTTTCACATTAACACAACGTGATATATTGGATGAGAATCCATCTAGCACTTTCAGAAACTTCAATACTCGACAAAAAATATTTTTGTCATTTTTTTCATCCAAAAGGCAACAAATTTAATTTTACATTCGTTTAATTTTCATATTTGATCTCATCAGATTCCCATATGTAGCAAACTTTTTAAACCCAATAATAATCTTATGTAAATTAATTTATATCATAAATTAACTTTCCATAAAAATCCAAAAAACCCAACAATAATTTCTTCACTTTCTAGGAGGCCAGGGGAGGGACATGCCGGAGGAGGGACGTGCAGAGGAGGTACGCGCGGAGGAGGGAGGAATGAAGGTGGGTCTCGTGGAGGAGGGATGGTCAGATGAGAGACGAGCAGAGGCGAGGCTGTCTTGGAGGAAGGCCAGAGTAGGGGCGCGCGACGGAGCAGAGGCGAGGGTGGGAGTTAGAGCCTTTTTAAAGGATTTCGAATAGTAAGGGTTTAGAGTTTGGGATTTTGCCTTTCTTTGAAAGGGTTTTGCACCTACGGTATTTATCCGTGGCTGAATCAACCCCATCCGTGGCTGATTTACTAATCTGCCAAGGATGTTTCAGCCATGGTTTGTCCTACCGTGGCTGAAATCATGTTTTCTTGTAGTGATGCTTGCATACCTTTTAATGAAATAAACTCATTTTATTTTCAAATATGGTGGATGCAATCGCTTCAATTGGGTTTGGGTACAAGACACCAACATATCATGCCATTATGGGCCATTTGTTAGATAAGAATATGGCTGATTTGTCTGAGTACATTGCAACATTTAGGAAACACGGGAAGGCGTATGGGTGCACCATAATGGCTGATAGGTGGACTAATACTAGACAAAGGACTCTTATAAACTATCTTATATATTTTCCCGAAAAGACAATCTTTCTGAAATCAATTGATGCATCACATGCGTCTAAAATTACTGAAATGTTGTTTAAATTGTTTAAGGAAGCACTTGAGTATGTTTGTCCGAAAAAATGTGGTTCATTTTGCAACGGATAATGCTTCTAACTATAAGAGTGCTGGAAAAATGTTGCAAAGGCATTATGGTCACATGTTTTAAAATCTTTGCCGTGCTCATTGTCTTGATTTGATGCTTGAAAAAATTGATAAACTTTCTGCAGTTAGTGAGGTTCTTAATAGTGCAAGAGTCATAACAAAATTTATGTATAATCATGCTTTTGTGCTGCAATTAATGAACTAGTATTGCCAATGGAATTTGCTTCGACCTGCCACAACTAGATTTAGGACCAACCTTTTGACATTGCAAAGTCTTTTTAGTCATAAGGATGCTTTGACAGTTGTGGTAGCTTCTAAAGAATGGTCAGAAAGTAAAATCTCAAAATTCCAAGTTGCTAGTAAAGTGAAAGAATTGATAATGAGCACATCATTCTGGAATACATTCAATGTTGTTATCAAAGTGACTAAACAACTTGTCAAACTATGGGTTACATTTTTGAAGGAAAGGGAAAGTCAAAGGAAGAAATAAAGGTTGATTTTAATGACAATGCAGAGGAATATGGGTTTTATGTGAATATTGTTGATGATAAGTGGGAAGGACAACTAGGACATCTTTGCATTCCGCGGGGTTCATTTTGAATCCAGAGTTCATTTACAAAGATGCCTTTGCTACTAATCACGCAATTCAGAGTGGTTTTTATTGATGTTGTGGAGGTAATGTATTACAATGACGAGACAAAGATAGATAAAATCAACCAATGCTGAAATAGAACTTTAAAGAAAGGTAGTTGGTGACTTTGGGTGTGGATCCGTAATTAGAATCGTGACGAAATGATTCCAGGTTATAAAATGCTTTAATTCGTTGTGTTGTCAATTTTAATTATGGTTGTCCACCTTTCCAATTTGTGCTAATGAAAATGTGAACATGTTTGCAACGTTGTGCTGGAAACACTTTGTAGGTGGGACAAACATTTGAAAAAGATGGGCATTCGAGTTCTGAGTCATACTTGTAGTGCATCTAGTTGTGAACGCAATTGGAGTGTCTTTGTGCGTATACATACCAAAACGAGAAACAAACTAGAACATGTAAGGTTGAATAACCTAGCTTTCATCCACTACAATTTACGTTTGAGGTAATGAACCCCAGTTCTTTCATATTGATGAGAATTTTATTCTTTTAACATGTACATTAATTGATATTTTTGGTAGGGAATGTGATATTACGAATAGAAAGTTTGATCCAATGTCCTTGGACTTGATACATTTTTTGATGAGTGGATTGAAGAACTGTCGGTCACACATGAAGATATGGACAGTTGGTTAGACGGAGCTCTACATTGGATTGAAGAACCTTCGGTCACACAAGAGGGGTGATTTCTCTTATTGAATTTTAAGTCCAGTCACCTAGTGATGGAACTCTGTTGGAGTCATTTTTTGTGAACTTCTATGCTGCATTGCTACTATTTGTTGTTGGCTACTTGTTAAACAGTTAAACATGAGTCTAAACTTAAATAATTAAATGATAGTGTTGGTTAATTATTATTTGCAGGTTTAAAATTTAAGTTTTATGCTTGCATTCAAATGCTTATGTTGATCACTTCATTTTTGTTTACAGGTTTTAATTAAGTTATTGTATAAATGCACCTTTTTTTGAATTGTTCATTATTCAGACACTTGGTTATTAGGCTAAAATAATAAAAATAATAGGTAAAACTATTTTAATCGGTTGGATTGTCGGTTAGACCATCCCTATGGAGTCGGTTCGGTCCAACCATCAATTCACAAAATTATTATCATACTGACATCATTATGGACCAGATTCAACCATCGGTTGGACCACTTGGAACTCAATCAAGTTGTCTTCGATTTAATCTTTGGTTCGATTTTTAAAATATTGGTGAAATCTAATAATGCCATGAGAATATATTTAAGTAATTTTTGTTCAGACACTTGATTTTATCCTTCAAATCTGTTTGATTTGACTATGCTTTTGGAAGGCACCGAAGCTTCCAAAATTAACTTGTCCTTTTCCTCATTTTATCACCAATATAGAACACTATTAAACTACAGTATTTTTATCTTTTGGAAGACAAGGATGTCCGGATCATGTAGGCACCTATATGATACAAATACTAGTGTAGATTTTTTAAGAATTTCTTTTAATCTCTTTCTCTTGAAGTTAGTTATAATTAAGAGTTATAGAATAGGAATCTGTTCTAGAGTTAGATGCTTCTCCGGACGAGATGAACACATTTTTTTAAAATATTTATTATTGCTGACAACATTTTAATGAATGAAAATTATTGAATAAAACTCTAATCATGGTCCTTCCTAACTAACGTAGGGGTGAAAAAAGTAGGGATTGAACCCAAAGAAACATAATTATTCTAATGACAACTAAGAGTCGTTTTATAACTTGTAAGATGATTAATTAATACTTATATATTTGTAAAAATATAGTTCATCCAATATTGAAAATCTTTATGATGCTTCCTAGTTGAGGAGATATCTAATACCCTTCAAATGTATTGACACAAATTTATACTCCATATTATTTTGATATTTGAACACTGAACAAAAAACACCAACCTTAGATCTTGATTACACAATATGAATAGGCACCTTGATAATCATGAAGCTTGGAAGTTATTTTATATAAGATTAAGTTGTAACGTCCTGCCCCCTAACTCGCACCGAGTCTGATCTGTTACCTATGAGTCCATTGGCCTACAAGACTCACCTAGATTATTGTAAGACTTTAGTTGATTGGTGTTAGAGCTAGAGTCATGTCTATATAACTGACCCCAACATTCGTCATGTTAGGAGATGTAAGACTATTCCTGGGGTACTACAACCTAACTCACTTGAACATCTTACGACCTCGTTAGGGTGAAGCCACAATCCAATCAACCAGACGTTGTAGGATTGTAGAGGTGACTCCCACCCTTTTAGTGTAGCACTCAATTCTTACAATTATGGTCGATTAAAGCTCTGATACCACTTGTAAGGAAATTTGAATAACCAAATCATAATAACTAGATCGTATTGTTGAACAATTAAGAATCGAAAAACCAAATATTGCAGATCTATTGTTGACAAATTATCAAATCGAGACGTTGATCGTCCAAAACAACATAATACTCTAAATGATCCCTTTAGAATATCTCCAGATCTCTCTTGGTGATGGGATGCAAGGAGTGTAGGTGTGAAATCCCTAAACCTAAATTAGGGTGCTAATGGTGGTTAGTGGGAAGAGATGGTTGTGATTGATAGAGGAGTGGTGGGAGTAGGAATAGGATCGAGTATTGTCCTAATTATCTAATCAATTTTATGCTAAATCCCTACTTAAACAAACAAGATGTGCAACGGAAACAATTTAAACAAAGTAGGGAAAAACAATGCAAACCACACTGGACACGGGTGTTTTTATAGAAGTTCGACATCTCACCTACTTGCTCTCTTGTAAGTTCCGCTCGACTCCGCGAGTTCCGCCTACGTCTTCACTAACCACTCTCCGTTCCAGGCTGGGAGAGAACGCATTCACACTTCAAGCCCTGTGAACACCCTCGCAAGCTTGACTCATCCTCTCACAAAACGAGAGGGATGCTTCGGCCTTTCACCGAAACCTTTACAACCTTGATGATTGAGAACTTGAGTGAAACAATCATTCTCTAACTTGAGCACACTTTGAGTAGATTAAGAACTGATCAAAGGTGTGAAAGTTTTGGCTTGGAGAGTATAGGATTGGGGATTCTTGAGTGAGAATGTTTCTCTCTAATGTATTGAGCAAATAGAAATGTGAGAAATGATGAAATGAGTCTTGGTAACATCTATTTATAATCTCGTAAGGTGTTATAGCCATTGTGATTAATATGGTAAGAGTTTGTGTGATAAACACAAAACAGAAAGCTCAGGGAACAGTTTGGGTTAATTTAGGTCGACCGAAGCGGGCATAACGGTCGACCGGAAGTCCTACTGAAATGAAGTCCAAAAAAGTCCAGAGAAGTCCAGGAACAAAATGGTCGACCGAACAAAGGGCAGTCGAACAGATAAGGCTATGACTTAAGTTCACTTAAGTGAACGGTCGAACTAAACTATGGGATGGTCGACCGTTCAGTGAGTTTTGACAAGAGTAAATGTAAGTTCGGTCGACCGAGACCTTAGGAATGGTCGACCAAAAATTTCCAGGCACTTTGGGAATCAAGAGAATTCTACGATCCGTCGACCGGGGTCTAGGGAACGGTTGACCGTTGGCCAAAGTTTTATGGGGTTTTGGGAAATCTGACCGTTGTATAAATCGACAAATCAAACGGTCAAGTGACACATGTAGGTGGTCGACCGAGAAGGTAAAAATGGTCGACTTGTCCAAGCAGGATAAAACACTATTGGCTAACTGAATAAGCTGACCATTCGGTCGAACGGAGGTCGTTCGGTCAACCGAATCAGCACGGGCAGATTAGGTAAGTTTTAAGAGTTTTCTGGTCTAAGTTTGGGCGACCTATTGAATTCCAATTGATCTGAGATTTTGTGTGTGACTTCTATAAGGAACCTAATGTGTATGTGAGTAGATATTTACCCTAGTATGCGCAAGTATACACAAGTTCCCAAGACTCAATAAGTAAAATTACATGTCTTCAAAAGCTTGATTACATGTCTTGACTTGAAATCCTTTCTTCCTTGAATCTTGATCACCTGTAGATGTTAGCACAAAACAATATATATGTTATGCATAATGTGTGCTACTCTACATTAGATTGTGATTAAGATTAAGTTGATTAAATCATCAAAACATGGATTAAGGCCTAAAAGCCAACATTAGGGTCATGTGACGTGGAGAGGATAGGAGGTATAGTGTGGAATGTTGGTGAGGTGAGAGCACGCATGGTTGGGGTTGTTTGTTGGGTTGGTTTTTTAGGGAAACATCCCATTCTTCTTTTTCTTCCATTTCTCTCACCAATCATCCACCTCTTCTCTCCTCCAGCTCCACTGTCCGGTGACGGAGGAAGTAACATAGTCAAAACCGGAGACGCGATACGCAGGGAGAGTGACATGAGGAGGAGCGACGTTCGAGGGTTGCTGACCGGAGTAGGTGGCGAACGGAGCTCCGGTGTTCTTCGGTAACCCTGTAAGAAATGTATGTCAAGTTCTTGCATTAGATGTTGCACACATATGTATATGCATGGGTTTGGCTTGTCGCCGGAGGTCATAGACCTTGCCAGCGACGAGGGTAACAAGTGATACTTGGCAAAGGTCATGTAGTTGCCGCCTAAAGGTCTACCGGTGTATGTTTGCGGTCGACCGGTCTTAGTGTAAATCTTCGTTTTTACCCAGCACCGGTCGAACAATGTCTTGCCCGGTCAACCGGTTGAGCTTATTTGATGGGTTGGAGAGTTACTGGTAGTTTTCAGTCGAACGGGGCCCCTGAGCCGTTCGACCGTTGCCTTGTTTACTGGGTTGGACCGACCGTTGACACCCTAAAAGGTCGACCGCTCGTGACCTCTGTCCAATCGGTAACATAAGTTCATTTCTTGTTTGGTACACTGACTGGATGTTATTTTAACCGTTGAGACTTGTTGACAGTAGGAAGGACCCTGTTATTTGTTGGTTTTTTGGCCTTAATCTTATGTTTTGATGATTTAAATCAACCGAATCTTAATTAGAGTAGCACACACTATTAATTAGAGTAACACACACTATGCATTGCATATATATATTGTATTGTGCTAACCTCTACAGGTGATCAAGACTCAAGAAAGATGGAAATGAAGTGAAGACATGTAATTAAAGCTAAATTGAAGACATGTAATCTTGATTTCTTTTGAGTCTTAGGAACAAAGTGTAATTGAGCATACTTGAGCTAAAATCAACTTAATCACACACTAGGTTCCTCATAGAAGTCACACACGAAATTTCACTTAATTTGGACTTCAATAGATCACCCAAACCTAGACCGGAAAACACTAAACTTAACTGTCTGCCCACATTCGGTCGACCGCAACAGGCCGTTCGGTCGACCGGATGATCAAGCTTTCTTATTGTGTTTCCCTGTCTGTTTCCGGTCGACCGAACCTTTCCAAACGGTCGACCGTTCGAACCTTATTTTCCCGACCGTTACTTTTGTCGTATATACCCAACGGTCGTATTCGTATTAAACCAAAAATACCCCAAATGTATTTCATGTATCGGTCGACCGAGGACCACGATCGGTCGACCGTTTGTCCATCTCTTGACAAACCCAAAGTGCCTGTCCATAATCGATCGACCGCCAAACTTGTTTCGGTCGACCGTTCACATATTTGTTGTCAACCCCAAAGTGCCTGGATGAAATCGGTCGACCGAACCCTCTTAGTGTATTCAACCGATGACTTAAGTTTTCTTAAGTCGTAGCGTTGGGCAGTCGACCGTTGCTTAACCGGTCGACCGAACTGAGTGTAAAACTGCCTAACGGTCGACCGATTGTCCCGATCCGGTCGACCGAATTCAGCCAGAATTGGATCCTGACTTTTCTGTTTTGTGTAATCATACTTCAACTCATACCCAATCAATCCCAACGGCTCTATTCTCTCTAATGCCTATATAAGGAGTTGTAAAACACATTTTAACACAACTCTCCCACTACAAACTTGTCCCAAACTTTAGAGAGAATCCCAAACACTCAAAGCTACAAATCTTCCACACTTAGTGATCATTTCTTAATCCTACTCAAGTGTGCTCAAGATTTAGAGAGTGTTGCTCCACTCAAGTTCTCATTGGTTGTCAAAAGAGTAAAGGCTCCGGTGAAAGCCCGAAGCATCCTTCTCGGATTGTGAGAAGAAGATTCCAAGCTCGGCGAGGGTTGTTCGCGAGTTTGACGGTTGTAAAGGCGTTCTCTCCCGGCCCGGAACGGGGAGTGGTTAGTGAAGTCGGAAGCGGAGCTCGGTGATCCGAGCGGAGCTTGCAAGAGAGGACTAGGACCCGGGTGGGGTGCCGAACCTCTATAAAATCCCCCGTGTGATTGTGGTTTGCATTTTCTATTCCCTACTTCCTTGTATTTGTTTTAAATTCCGCTGCATCATCTTTTGACTTGCAAGTAGAGTTTGTTTGGGATTAAATTTGTTAATTAGCCTTAATTGTGGACCCATAACCCACACGATCCTACATTATTTTCGGTTGAACGGATCCCTGAGCCGTTCGACTGTTGCCTTGATTTTTGACTTTGACTTAGTCCGGATTTTGACCATGTGATGGTCGACCGATTTATTCCATCTGCTCGACCGTTGGGGCTTAAGTTGTGATCCCGAAGTTCGACCGTCGTAGGAGTCTGGTCGACTGATCTTTTGGGGAGCGGTTGACCGGTATGCCTTTTTCGGTTGACCGTTTGGGCCCAAAACTGAATCCTTGTTATTGTTGAATGTCAACTCTGTCCACATAAACCTATGTCCTCGCCTAGCGCATGAGTCGATAGTGGGTGCGTCAAGCGTGCCTGTCCACGGACCGCCAAGTGGAACGGTGTGGATGCTTGGGATGTGTCACCTCTGTATTATAGATTGTGGCATAGCACATGTTTTACTTGACTCATACTAGAGAAGTAGACTTGAGGGATCAAGGATCCCAATGCACAATGTTTTACAGCTCTACGGAGTGAGATAACCCTGCGGACTTTGGTCCGGATGAGTCGATTGGCCGACCTTATGGGCGACGGATACCTTCGACTGGCCTTGATGGCGATTGTTATACCGTCTGATGTTGTTCCGGACGAGATTGTGCTCGCCGATGTTGTGTGTCATCCGATGTTGTTCCGGACGTGATTGACCAGAGAAGATGTTGTTCCGGCGGGTGTACTGACCGACGATATGTTCCGGCAGGTAGCTTGGCTGTAGCACAACATGTGAGATGGACCGACCTGAGTTACGACTCTGTTGGTGTTGTGTTGACCACGAGTGCACATATATTACTACTGACGCGGACGTGCCTCACCGAACCCCATGATTAATGTAGCTGCATGTGGGGTGCATTGCGTACTTTCCGTAAGACCGTATGTGCCTACGGTAGGTCCCTACGGGTGACCCGATGATGGATTGGTGGACAAATGTCCTTATTGATCCTTGGAGGGTGATGTTTACGGTTTGTATTGTATGTTGTCATGTTATACTAGTATGATAAGTTCATTTCTGTATCTTGAGCATGCATATAGGTGAGCTTGGTATACGGAATTTCCTTATGGAAACTCAACCATTGTTATTATGTTTGCATTTCAGGACCGTAGTAGGTTCTGGCGGGTGGTGACCGAGGATGAGGGTACTCTAGGATCGGATCCTCTTTCTGTATTTTCCTAGGTAGTGTGACTACTTGTATTTCTTATTCTCGTACTCTGATGTAGTCGTACCTTTTGACAAACTCTGATATAATATAGTGCACCTCTTGGTTATTTGATGAGTAACGTTCCTGCTCTTTTGGAGTCTTAATCTTTGTGACGATTGTGTTTTTAAAAATTAAAATTTTCCGCTATTTTTGGGACGTTACAGTAGTCTAGGGTGTGTAATTTGAACCAAATTTGTAAGATATTTGAGTGTAGACTTATTTTTTTCATTGGCATCATAATTATTATTTTTTCGGATTTGACATTTTCTATTTGAACATAAAAGCATGAATGAATGCCAATTCGTACCTATAATTTTGAGAGCATTGGATCCCTCCATTTCATAATTATTGGGTTATGATAATGTTTCATGATTTAATTCCATGATCATTCAAAAAGTTTTACGAATGTACTAGTCATCCCATTAAAATGCATTGGCGTTTATACGGTCATTTCTAAGTGTCATTAAACGTTACAGTAGGTTCGTTGAAATTAAGTTACGTAAATTGATATCTAATTTCTTTCATAAAGGATAGTCTCACGTCGTCAAACACTAAAATATGTAACATTGTATAATAACGTTGAATCCACTATCCATCACTAAAGTGCGTAAGTTTAGTGATGAGATGATAAACTAATCAATTTTCCAAAGTACCCAAACTTACGCCTAATATAATTCAACTAAAATAAACCAAAATATGAATTTTTGAAGAGAAAACCTTTGAACCTATGCTTATTTTAGTCTAGAGTAGAGGTGGTTGGGAAGCTTATTTGCAAAAGCTAGATCATGAAACATGAACAGATTGAATGAGACAATTATTTACAGCTTGTTGGGTCCATCTCTTGTACCTAAATTTCCGTTGGTTGGCAGAGGGGGGCATGCCCTGTCTCCATTGATGGTGATATTATTGAATTAATATAATTTTGTGGTGGCCCAAAGTTTGCACGTCATTCTTGGAATAGACATAGGTGGTATGTGTGAGGTGTGTGTATTCCTCTGTTGGATGGTTCCAAGGTGAGAACGTTACCGCAACTTTTGGAATCATTAAAAATTTATCATGATGTTAATGGATTTATGTGTTGTTGGACAATCTTGGATATTGCCAACAAAATCGTGTACTCTCTAGCATGCTCTGCTGGATTATGTTATAGACCCAACTTTATAATAAATCAATTAATTCTGATTCTTTTCCTTTTTCGTTTTGAGTTTTTTAGATAGTTTGGTAGTGATTAATTTTACTTGTTAATTAAGGTTTGGGTGTTGTTAGACATGAGAAACCTATCTTAAAATTAAAACATGCGCATACAATATTTTTATCAGTACAACCGAAAGTATTTAAGTCACTCATTCATGGGTCTTTAAACAAAATGCTTGGTAGCAAGTGCAATGACATGTTGACATTAACTATAGCTCGTGAGTGCTAAACATAAATTTAGTCGTTGTAAGAATTTAACTTTCTATTAAGTTGTGTGCTAACAGCATACAACGTGCTTGCATGAAAATGGCATATAATCTTAGGTGTTTCATTGGATTAGAGCTAAAGGTCTCAAATTAAATGAAAATGAATGTTAGCATCGATTTTTTTTTTTAATAAAGCATCATTTAGATGTAAATTTGAGAGATTTTTTGATTTATTATTTAAATACCAACAATGCATCTTAATTATGCCAAAATACTTTCCTTATTTCAATATTTAATAAATACTGAAAAGACTCGATTGCAAGCCCAAAGAGAACATGCTTGAAAAGTTGAAAGAGTCATATTTTTTTCAATAGTGTGCTTTTTCAAGGGAACTAACTTTTTCATATTTTTTAAAACTACCAAGAACGTGAAGAATTTGGTGGTTCTAGACCAGTTTTTCATACATAAACAAACCTATAAGTTCAAAATCTTCAAGATATATACTTGTCTTAAAAGTAAATCCTAATTATGGCATGCAATTGTTTGACATGTGCCCACAAGAAACGACAAAATTAGAATCTACCATTAGACTTTTTTTGGTTGAGAGATCTTCTCATCTTGATGATAATTATTCTTTAATCATCATAGGAACTTTTGTTTCATGTATAAAGTATTTTAGACGTGTGTTAGTATCACGAGCATTTTCCCAAATCACTATCATTTAATTTATTTTAAAGAGCAATGCAAAGTGATAGTTCTACTTTTTAATTTTCCCGGTGATTGATTCATGTGGTCCTGAGGCTTTTAACATCGCAACTTCCTATTTTTAAATTTGTATTCATTTCACAACATCATAATTTTCCACGTTCGTTATAAATATATTGCAAGGACTTGGCTACTTTTTATTAATATAAAGTCAAGTCGTATCTTTTAAAATAAATTTTGGACATTATATATACACCAAACAAATCAATTATTTGTACGAAACATGCCCATTTCCCTCTATTTTTTAACAAATTATGCCATAATTTTTTGTGCTGCATGTTGACTTCACTGTTAACACCTAAAAAGGAACATCTTCGATAAAATAAAATGAAAAAGCGTGGGCGAAAGGCAGTCACACAGAAATAATATCTTTGGATATTTTTATTTAAAAATCATAATTTGAAATAGACAAGCAAACATAGAAAACATGGATAGCCCTTCGCATAATACAAGTTAAATAGTTATGAAATTGTGCTGATGTAATTTTTACATACTTTATCCTCGATTAGGATAAAAGTTTGGTAAGTGAGCATAAAGTTCTTAATTAATTAGCCACTTTCATGACAGTCAAACTCAAAGGTATTTGTTGGGAATATCCAAAACGTTGGCCTTCGACTTGAGCGCACGGTAGAAACAATCGTCATTCTTTCCGTTTTATTAGTCGTCAAACTAGTTTGAGATTAAAGATTTGTTGTTATTATTTGTCAAATAGTTATAAAATAGACCAATTGTTTTCTATGAAACATATCCCTTACAAGTTTTATGATCTTTTTAAATTTGAAAATAACATGTATTGAGAATTGAGATAGACAGGCAAACATTTTTTTAAGAGTCTTGGGCAAAATTTAATACAAATTCTAATGATACATCAAGATACCTAATATGTCTGAAATAAATCCGTTTTAAACCTCTGAAGTTTGCATTATTACAAAATATGTCCTGCCTATTAATACGAATAAGCATTAGAATAATGACAACTGATAATGTAGAAGTCCATAACAAGTTCTTTAGTTAAGATTTAGAATAATGAACCAAAAATAAATTGGAAAATTTCTGGGGACTGTGTGCATGTCAACTTCATAATAACTGAGCACTAGATCTAGATTTAACTTTTAGGGACACAAAGGGATGGGCAAAAATATATCCACTTGATTGCTGAAATAACTGTTAAGCCCAGTTGTAAACCTCAAAGAATATGAAAATAATTAAATACAGACAAAGATGTTCAAACAGAAGAATCATTAATTAAGATGAAATATAGCAAGTTGCATAGAGCATCATTTAAGTTGATGGGTGTATATTCCACTTGCATATGATGTTAAATACAAAAGTACAAGATAATGACTGTCTACTAATGTTTGATATGCTACTTAGATTTTAATTTTCATAATTTAATTTTTGGTGGTTTGTGTACCTTATAGGAATCATGAAGTCAAGTACTGATCTCATTGGATTTCAAAAAAAATAAAAATAAAAATAAAATTAAAGAAAATTGCCATACATAATACTCTACGTGAATAAGTGAATATAATATATAATCTTTTGCAGTTTTGTCCTTTTGGTAATATAACATATAACATGATCAATAATATTCTTGAATTTTGTGTTGGACTTTTAAACCAAAAATCCAACAAAAATACCCAAAGGAATGTGTACAACACAAGGAACCACTTTGAGAAAAGAAAATTAAAAAAAAACTTGGAAATTCCTCCCAATAAGAAAGAAAAAGACCTCAAAATATTCATGCATGCATTGTGCTAATTGTTGTAATGTTTGTACAACCTTCTGATCTAATTTCCTGAGGAAACCCCTAAGTTCGCGTGTCTTTATCCATGAAGTTAACATCTAGCAGCATAAATCAAATGTGCATAACTTATCATGTTGCAGAGGCACTATAGTTCAAGACATGACAATAATTTGCAGGAGAAAACGAATCCAACGAAAAAAAAATTGAGTGTAGATGTTTTCACTCTTCAAAGTGAGAGACTTTTCATTTGGATTTCCTTTGCCACTTTTGGTAGGAAATTGTTTTACTTTCATGGAAGGATAGCTTCATAGCTTGCTTATCATCTCGAAAACATCATATTATAGTATATTAATTGCAAAAATTACATGAACCAACTATACAAATCATCCATATTTGTCCACATCTTGATAAGAAAAAGAAGTGGGAAAGAGAGGGTAGAGAAAACAGCAACAACTGAAGAAACACTTTAACCACAATAGATGAAACAAAGAAAAGGTTTGTACATGCACCTTATACATAAACATCATTTGAGAGGATATCATTATGTGACCCATTAATATATAATGTAAAACATTTATTTCCTTCTACACGTACCCTTCCTAATGGTGTTCCCACAAAGGCTCATCGAAGATGGAAGGAAAAGCCAAATCCGGTGATTGATATAAAAATCCGTACTCGTCGTGAATTTGATGATCGTAGAAAACGAATTCGTTGGCCAATTCCGATAAATGGGCAAAACTAGAGCCCAATTCGGGTAACTCCACAATCTCTCCTAGTTCATCTGGCGTTGGTGGTGACAAGTCGGCCTTAGTAGGATCCATTGCCGCCCCTTTAGCGGCCGCGGCTTGGACGTCTCTCGGAGAATTAGATAATGGCCTAGGGAGAACGTCAACAAGCTCAGGGAAGTTGAGAATTGCTGAATTACCCTTTATACAACATGCCGCGACATCATGGGCACGAGCGGCCATCTCAGGTGTCGAATAAGTCCCTAGCCATATGCGCGATTTCTTGCGAGGTTCGCGTATTTCGGACACCCATTTGCCCCAATTACGCATCCGGACGCCATGATACACGGGGTGTTTCTTGTAGTCTCGAGCTTTTTTAGACGTTATCGGAGAAAAAGAGGCTTTCTCTATGGACTTGGAAGGATATGGTGGAGTGGAAATGGTGGTGGGAGGAGAGTAAGAGATGTGGGATGATGAGTGCATTGAATTCCCACATGAGCTCTCTGCAGGTTCACTTGAATTGGGATTGTGTGCACCTCCCATTGCTAAGAAATTAAGTGTGAGCTAGCTTCTATGTCCAATTATGATATGCAATTAATGAGGAATTAGAAGCAAAATGGAGAAATTAATACAAGCATATATATGATTGTAGGTAGTGATTGATTGGCTTAGAGATAAGACAAAGTGCAATAGGGGATTGAGGAAAGAAACGAATCAATAGGGAAAGAGGATTACGTTTTGGAGAGGTTTGGAGACAAAAAATTGCAATTGGGAAGAAGGAAAGAGGAGGGGTTTTAGTAGAGGCTTCCACCATCAAATTGACAACCAACCAACCAAGGTATATAGAGAGAGAGAGAGAGAGAGAGAGAGAGAGAGAAAGTGGGGTTCCTTGAAGTTATTAATTTTTCTCCTTTGTTGGTTTCACTTGTTTACCTTTTGGGTTCGTCTCTTTGTTGGCCATGCACACAAGTCACCCTCTCTTTGGAGGTTTGTTGTATTTATATTGAGGCAAGTTGAACTTCTTAATGCTTAAGAAGGACCTATGTGGAGAAAATATCTTCCTTACCTAAGTGTGAGTTTTCTCATGAGGGTGGTGAAGAAAAAACTTAAAAAACATACACAGACAAGTAGCTACCAAATACTTTTATATTTCACTTACATCAAAATTCACAAGCTATGATGTGGCAACTTTTGCATTTTTGGAAAGCTTGTGAGTTTGCGATACTCATCATCCTAATTCTTAAATAATAATTAGCCATGAAACATAGTTATGACTCAACTTAACCACGAATAGAGCGCTTCTTTGATCATGCACGTCTTAATAATATAAATAAATATATTTCATTAACTAATATATAGTATACTCTAATGGTCATCACAACAACAGTTTTTACGAAAATATTATCACATTTTCTCTTTCTACCACATCTTTAGAACGTTTAACCATAAATTCATTTTCTCTCTTTTCTCAATCATAATATTTTATAAAATAATTTTTGGTGTCAAATCAACTTTTCTCTTACCTCCAAGTCATTTATCAATCTTTATAAATAAATAATATATTAATTTTAATTATTAATAAACTTGACTCTTAATTATTTCTTTTCAAAATCATGTATTTATCCCATTTCAATTAACGACCTGGTATTTGGAATTTACAAAATTTATATAATAATATGTGTATCTATTCATAGATCTTGAAAAAAATATTTTTTGGTGACATTTTTAATAAATTTTTATTTTACAAGAAGAATTGATTAGAAAACGTATTTTCGTTTTACTCAAATGATGAGTCCCATCATGGAGAAAATTTGAAAAAAAAAACTACAATACATGTGGTGTCGTACCGACGTGTCGTAATTGTTGCGATCGGTCGTTCCAAAGCTCAACTATTGCATTTGCCTGGTTTTTAAAAATACTTTACCCCCACCATTTTCTCTAAGGCATTTTTAATCTGATGCCATTGTTGATGCCCTTCTAAAGGCAACCAGAATAGCTACGTTTCGTTCACACGTGCAATCCATATAATACGAACATAAATTCTATATAATCGTTCTTGCAAAACTAAGCTTTCATGTTTGTAAATTTGATGATGTGTGTAATGCATGCAATACGTTTATTAGTAGATGGACCCACCTTTTTCCTTGCTATTATTTGATATGTGGGTTGAATAGAACCTTTCTTTTTTGTCTTTAATGAGCATGATATGTAAAACATATAAAAATAAGATATCAACTTGTATTAAAATAAGCAATCACTGATATTATTTTGCAAACTGCCGTAATATAATATCATTTCATGAATAGGGGTTTTACTTTAATAACTTTCTCTTCATTTCTGAAGAAACGTTGAGACGATCTATTCTATGCATAAGAGTTTGTTTTCCCTCATAAGTTTCTATCCAAGTGAGAGAACTTGCGGAATTATCATCTTGTTACCATTTTAAAGTAGCATTAATTAAACAAAACATTAGCTATTTCTTCATAAACTAGGCTACATATATGGTTTCTTCCACTTGTTTGGTTAATCAACAGTGCAATTATTATGGGCAATAAACTGTAACGTTGGTTGGTCCCCCCTCCGCTTTAATAGATTTTTGCAGTTGGGTGTTATTTGTTGCTATTATAGCAATTTCATTTCTTGGATGACATTCATGCTCGTGTTAAGCATATTTAAATATAAAGAGAGGGTGGATAGGAAAGTTAATTATGATTAGTCATGGTCGTGGTACCTCTTCGAAATCGAGAAATCATTGCAATATTTCCCACACGTCAAATTAGCATCATGAAATGTGATTAGGTCGTCTTCTTGTTTTAAATAGAATATTTATAAGGTTTTCAAAAAATAGCATCACAATGACAGAAGGTAATTTAAGAGAATTGAGTTCCACAACCCAATCGGACTAAACGTGCGACTGAGGGAAGAGTATGGTTTCAAATTAATGCACTTGGTTTTATGTCGACAAAGGTATGGGCGATACACTGTTGTGAATAATGTCACCCAATTAAGTCTGAGATTCAAGATGGTTGAAATACTCTCTCCACCTGGTTATTTCCTAGAGTTTAAGTGATTGTGGACCTCACTTCCGTCTATGGTTGGAGCCATTGTGCATCTCACATTCTCACCCAATCAAGTTTGACACCCATGAGGCCTAAAAGCCCAGTACCCTTTACCCGGGCGCGTACGGATCCACCCCCTATAGCACCCTTATCAGTCGGGTGGATTAACCACCTGTCCGCCCGACACATAAGCAGAATTTGGGTGTTTTTACTGCCACATCCACCGCCCGGGTGGATGGAGTGGGTGGGGGGCACGTCCCCCCACCCACTCCCTTGTTTTAAATCGTTTTTTAAATTAATTTTTTATGAAAATTTGTTTTTTATTTGTTTATATTTTTTTAAAATAATAATATTTTTTTATGTTTTACCCAAAATTGATCCCCAAATGATGAGGAAGTGAGAGAATGTAGGGCGTCTGAGTTATTTCTGGGTGTGGTTAGGAAAATTTGAAAGAGTTAGTTTGTGCTGACGTGACGAGAGAAAAACTGATGTTGCTGAGAGAGAAAACATGACGTCCAGGAAGTACCCGGACACAATTAATGGTGGTCTAAACAAGAAGTGAAAAAGGGGGCTGCGCCACCACGTGTGAGCCGGGGCTACGTGCCCCAGGCCATTGGTCCCTTTTCTTTTTTCTTTTTTAAATTTTGGTTTTATTTTGATATTTGTTTTATTTTATTTATAAATTAATTACATTAAAATTAAATTTGTTTTTTTAAATATTTTTTAAACATGTTTTTTAATTATAAATCTGTTAATTTTAAATCTATTTTTTGGGTTTTTTAATTTAATTAATCTTACTTTGTGTTGATCTAAATTTATGGTACTCTTCATTTAATTTAAATTAGGTTAATTAAATTACAATCATTCAACAAATACACTAATAAAATGATATGGAATATGAATTACAACGATACAAAATATAAATTACAACACTGATAATATACGACAAAATACGATAAACTACGAAATATAAACGACAACACTTTAAACGATATGGAATATAAATTATGACACTGATAAACAATGACATACAATATTAATGAAAATAAAATACACAAGACAGACAAACTACGACATATTTCGCTGTGAAATGAACTGGACTACATTAACCCAATACATTTTGACCAATCTACCATCTTTGTGAACATTCTATTATTGAACTATGTTCGGTTTGTATTCTTCAGCAAAAAATTTATAATTTCCAACTTACGGTTTTCTTGCTTCATTTTCAATTTCCACTCCGAATGTTCTGCTTGTTTTTCTTTGAGCTTCATGTCTTCTTCTCTAACTTTTGAACCGTATTCAATTTTAGCACATAATTCAGAAATTTGATCATCTCCCTGAGTTTGCATTGGAGCTTTTTCATTTTTCTTGACTTTTTTGACACATTCAAGAAGTAGTGTGAAAAGATGTTGAACGCGCGTTTAGAGTGCTTCAAACTAGGTTCGCGATCGTGAAAAATAAATCTCTTGTATGGAATCTTGACATGCTCAATAAAATAATGATTGTATGCATGCACAATATGATCGTGGAGGATAAACACGACTTTTACTATCATTTTGCTAAAATAAATGAATTTGTCCAGGATCGGCCTCTAAACATTAACCAAAGTTTTAATGATGAACATTTTCATTATTCCACTAATCGTATCGTGGATATTAATAAAGGAAAATGATTAGTGACCGCGGTTTAGGACGCTCGTTGAGGACGCCGCTGAGTTGACTGCTTAGTTGGAGTGATCCATGTCAGCAAAACTTATAATCTTTTTCTTATTTTTTATTTTCACTTCCCGATGCGTTTCCAATCACATTAAATGCGTCTCAAATCAGTTTGTCCTCCCTCGTTTTGGCGCTCCTACGCAGGATACACATCTCATGGATTTTCTTCCTCCTTTTGTCTCCCTTTTGGCGCACTATCAACCATTTTCCTCCCTTCGTTCTTTGTACTCAAATGGAGGAGACCTCAAACGTTCCAAAGCAGCAGATGTTTTTTCGTTCTTTCGAAGACGCCAAACATTTTACGTTGCCTATGCCGATTCATGTGGTTTTGGTGTTAAGATAAGGCAATCTCATTACGATCGTGGTGTTGTGATACGTGCCACACTGACTTGCTCCAAGGAGGGTAACGCTCCAGCAAACCAAGGAGAAGGGAAACTAAAGCATAGGTTATCCGGTAGGGTCCAGTGCACTGCTCGGATCAGGGTCTCTAGAAACCCAGCAAGAGGGTACCACATAAACTATGTTGATCTTCAACATAACCACGCCATGCTTGAGGACGATCAAATGCGTTTCCTCCGACAAAAACGAGCCGTCCTTGATGCCGCCAGAGCACGCATATCGTGCAATGATTCTGCTGGGATATCGGCTGCTAAGACCATGCAATCTTTTGTGGTCGAGGCCGGAGGTCATGACCAATTGACTTTCAACGAGCGGGACCTAAGGTGTGTGTTATTTTTTGCGTAATTTAATTGAAGTTAAACATTTTGCCCGGTCTTAAACATTGCTGTGTGCAGGAACGTTGTAAACGAAGTCAGAAATTTGAAGATGGGACTGGGCGATGCACAAGCTCTTCAGAATTATTTCATCAGGATGCAAAAAATTGATTCTATGTTTTTTATGTAATGGATATGGATGACGATGGAAGACTACGAAACGTGTTCTGGGCTGACTGTCGTTCTAGAGCTGCGTACTCATACTTTGAAGAGGCAATATGTTTCAACACAACCTACATTACCAACAAATACGACATGCCTTTTGCCCCATTTGTAGGAGTAAATCACCATTTCGAATTAGTTTTGCTCGGTTGCGCTTTCCTGTCTTCTGAGACCACTGAAAATTATATCTGGTTGTTCCAAACTTGGTTGTCGTGCATGAACGGTACGTTTATACTTATTTAAGGTTCCGTGACTGTCCAGTTTAAGTTGTACGTATGCCCAGAATAAGTTGTGGTTCTGTCCAGAATAAGTAATATGTCTGTCCGGAATAATGTCATTCTCTATCCGGAATAAGATGTATGTATGTCCGGTTTAAGGTTTGAGTGTGTCCAGAATAAGTTCTGGTTGTATCCCGATAAAGTTGCTTGTCTGTCCGGAATAAGGTCCTCCTCTGTCCGGAATAAGACATATGTCTGTCCGGAATAAGATGTATGTCTGTCCGGATTAAGGTCCTTCTCTGTCCGGAATAAGATGTATGTCAGTCCGGAATAAGGTCCTTCTCTGTCCATAATAAGATGTATGTCTGTCCGGTTTAAGTTTTGAGTGTGTCCAGAATAAGTTCTGGTTCTATCCAGACAAAGTTGCTTGTCTGTCCGGAATAAGGTCCTCCTCTGTCCGGAATAAGACGTATGTCTGTCCGTAAGAAGTTCTGGGTGTGTCCGGAATACGGTTTGTTCGGAACAAGTTGGGTGTCTGTCCGGAATAAGTTGGGTGTATGTCCAGAATAAGTTGTATGTCTGTCCGGATTAAGTCGTATGTCTGTTCTGAATACTTTGTGGTTTTGTCCGTAATAAGTTGTGTTTGTCCGGATTAAGTTTTCAAAGTAGTTTTTCGTCCCTTTGAATATATGACTCACTCATTTAAAATTGCCCCCGTCCATGCAGATATAAGTCCCCCCGCGATCATAACAGATCAATGTGGCGCCATTACTGCTGCTGTGAGGAATGTCTTCCCAGACGCGAGGTACAAATTTCGTATATGGCACATAATGAACAAAGCTCCCGTGAAGTTGTCGACGCAGTATCGGAAACACATGCTATTTGATCTCAAATTGATTGTATTTGATTCCAAAACCCCATCAGAATTTGAGCGTAATTGGCAGGGTTTTCTTGGTGATTTTGACCTCCATAACCATAGTTGGCTCCAATCGATTTATGCAATCCGAGGGTCCTGGATACCTGCATTTGTTGGAGATTGTTTCTTCCCAGGAATGGCATCTACTCAGAGAAGTGAGGGTATGAACGCCTTTTTCGACAAGTACCTGACATCTAAGACCACACTTACGCAGTTCGTTGGACAATACGAACTCGCGCTCCGCCACAAGTATGAGAAGGAAGCTCAATCTGATTTCGATTGTCTTCATAAGAGTCCCCAATTAGTTTCAATGTATCCGTTCGAGAGGCAGTTGAGCGAGTTGTATACGGTAGGGGTCTTCAAGAAAGTACAATTACAAATTGGGTAGATGATATACTCCGATATTACGGAGGAGTTCAATACGGGTGACACATTCCATTACAAAGTATCTGAACGTGTATTATGTGGTGAGCAGCTACTGTCGAAACGTTTCCTAGTACAAATCAGATCTACGAACTTCACATGTGATTGTAGAATGTTTCGGCACATTGGTCTTTTATGTTGCCACATTTTTGTTGTCATTGCACGCTTAGATCCTAATGCATTGCTCCCGGAGTCTTACATCGTTAATCGATGGCGGAAGGATATTCGAATGAGCCATCGAGAAAAGAGTTACCCAGAAGATGACATAATGGAGAAGGATGCGCTTCGTCGTCACGACGACATAATGGGTCGTTTCGTTTGGGCCGCACAGGAAGCTTTCATTTCACACGCAAGGTATCTTGAGGCCGTTAAGTACATTGAATTGCTTAAGGTACGTATGCAAAGTACCCAACTCCCTATTGAACTTGCTGAACCTGGGACGACGGGTACATCTGTTCTCAATCCAGATAAGGTAAGACGTCCAGGAAGACCGCCGACTAGACAACAGATTTCTTTAGCTGAGAAGATAGTTAGAAGAAGCCATAAAAAGCACGACAAATAAGAAAAGAGAAAGTTCAAGGAGAAGGTTACATCGTCGTTGCACCCAGTCGCACCAAAACCGGAGGATGAAGATTTCGGTGATTGGGACATGAATCTGTATTACGAGGAACTTCCTCTTTAATTTTAGATTTCCTGTTATTTTCCGTCTCTTGTAAAACTTATTAGTTGTGAAATGTGTTCCTTGTTTAAGTGGTTTAAGTGTCCGAATTACGTTCTACGTTTGCCCGGATTACGTTCTGCGTCTGTCCGGTTTAAGTGGATTTTTTTGTCCAGATTTAGTTCACGGTCTGTCCGGATTAAGGTTCTGGTCTGTCCGATTTATGTTCTAGCATGTACCAATTATGTTGCTCGTGTGTCCAGATTATGGTTCTAGTGTGTCCGGATTACGTTCAGGGTCTGTCCGGTTTAAGTCTTTTTTGTGTCCAGATTATGTTAATGGTCTGTCCGGATTAAGGTTCTGGTCTGTCCGGTTTACGTTCTGGATCTGTCCAGATTACGTTCTGGGTCTGTCCGTGTTAAGTGGATTTTTGTCCAGATTTAGTTAACGGATGATCCGGATTAAGGTTCTGGTCTGTCTGGTTTACGTTATGGATCTGTCCGGATTACGTTATGGGTCGGTCCAGTTTAAGTGGATTTTTTTGTCCAGATTAAGTTCACGGTCAATCCGGATTAAGGTTCTGGTATGTCCGGTTTACGTTCTAGCTTGTACCAATTATGTTGCTCGTGTGTCCAGATTACGGTTCTCGTGTGTCCGGATTACGTTCAGGGTCTGTCCGGTTTAAGTGTTTTTTGTGTCCGGATTAAGTTCATGGTCTGTCCGGATTGAGGTTGTGGTATGTCCAGTTTACGTTCTAGCATGTACCAATTATGTTGCTCGTGTGTCCAGATTATGGTTCTCGTGTGTCCAGATTCTGTTCAGGGTCTGTCCGGTTTAAGTGTTTTTTGTGTCCAGATTAAGTTCACGGTCTGTCCGGATTAAGGTTCTGGTCTGTCCGGTTTACGTTCTAGCCTGTACCAATTATGTTGCTCGTGTGTCCAGATTATGGTTCTAGTGTGTCCGGATTACGTTCAGGGTCTGTCCGGTTTAAGTGTTTTTTGTGTCCAGATTAAGTTCATGGTCTGTCCGGATTAAGGTTCTGGTCTGTCCGGTTTACGTTCTGGATCTGTCCGGATTACGTTCTAGGTCTGTCCGTTTTAAGTGGATTTTTTTTTTCCAGATTTAGTTCACGGTCTGTCCGGATTAAGGTTCTGGTCTGTCCGGTTTACGTTCTGGATCTGTCCGGATTACGTTCTGGGTCTGTCCGGTTTAAGTGGATTTTTTGTCCAGATTAAGTTCACGGTCTGTCCGGATTAAGGTTCTGGTATGTCCGGTTTACGTTCTAGCATGTACCAATTATGTTGCTCGTGTGTCCAGATCATGGTTCTCGTGTGTCCGGATTACTTTCAGGGTCTGTCCGGTTTAAGTGTTTTTTTGTGTCCAGATTAAGTTCATGGTCTGTCCGGATTAAGGTTCTTCTGGTCTGTCCGGTTTACGTTCTGGATCTGTCCGGATTACGTTCTGGGTCTGTCCGTTTTAAGTGGATTTTTTTGTCCAGATTTAGTTCACGGTCTGTCCGGATTAAGGTTCTGGTCTGTCCGGTTTACGTTCTGGATCTGTCCGGATTACGTTCTGGGTCTGTCCGGTTTAAGTGGATTTTTTGTCCAGATTAAGTTCACGGTCTGTCCAGATTAAGGTTGTGGTCTGTCCGGTTTACGTTCTAGCATGTACCAATTATGTTCCTCATGTGTCCAGATTATGGTTCTCGTGTGTCCAGATTACGTTCAGGGTCTGTCCGGTTTAAGTGTTTTTGTGTCCAGATTAAGTTCATGGTCTGTCCGTATTAAGGTTCTGGTCTGTCCGGTTTACGTTCTAGCATGTACCAATTATGTTGCTCGTGTGTCCAAATTATGGTTCTCGTGTGTCCGGATTCCGTTCAGGGTCTGTCCGGTTTAAGTGTTTTTTGTGTCCAGATTAAGTTCATGGTCTGTCCGGATTAAGTTCATGGTCTGTCCGGTTTACGTTCTAGCATGTACCAATTATGTTGCTCGTCTCTCCAGTTTATGGTTCTAGTTTGTCCGGATTACGTTCAGGGTCTGTCCGGTTTAAGTATTTTTTGTGTCCAGATTAAGTTCATGGTCTGGTCCGGTTTACGTTATTTTTAAAGAAAACATTCCAAAAATGGACTTTGTAATTTGTAATTTCCTATCTTTTAAAAAATGGAGTTTGTGATTACATCCTTTGTAATTCCCTATCTGTAAAAAAATGAAGTTCGTAATTTGTATAGCTAAAAAAAAGATCACACTCCAGGAACCGGTGTTCAGATTTGCACACACAAACGGGGGTCCTTAAGCAACCAGAGCGCCAATTCGCCCCTGACAGAGTAAATGACATTCGGGTGCTTCTCCTTCGTTGGGTCAATATTTAGCATTAAGCACCTGATCCAGTATAAAACATACGCTCCACAATCGTTGCTCCCAGGTGATTGTCGTTGGCTTTGCTTCCGTAGGATTCTCAATGGCCAATCAACCTTCAGTTTTTCCCTCCAGTATGCCACCTCTGCTGCTGCGCATTCATGTGCGCCAACAAGGACGTCTGGATCTTCACCTCGATCTAGCACCCTAGACGCACTGTTGAACTGCAGGAACTCCGCAGACGGGCCGTAGGCAACCACCAGATGCCAATGGCCTGCAGACCAGCATGGTTGTGCGATTACGGATTCTTTTGGAGACAACCCGTTAATTTTAGGGAGTACACAATCATCAATTGCTCCCCCTTGACCCTCCACAATTCGTCCTGATTCGAATGCTGATATACATATAACCTTTCGGGCTTGTCGTCTTCCTTGGAGGACCAAAATCATCGCATCCATTGTTTCGTCGCTCATATCCATCCCCGGCATTATTATTTCCTTCAGGTCGTGTCGTGTTAGACTACAGATGTCCCCTCTCCAGATCACCTCTGTCTGGTCCGTGCTTGGTGTGGTCAAGTTCAATAACACATTGACCTCATCAGCTGACAACGTCCCCAATGCGGCCATTTCAACATCAGGCCTCGTCGCCCCTAAGTGGACATCCAAGTTGTAATTGTCGTCTAGTTTTTTCCTCTTTTTCGTTAGGCTCCTTTGGGCCACTCTGTCTTTTCTCTTTTGCTCCGCTTCCACCTTCTTCTTCTTAGCCCGCTCTTCCTCATCTTTCCTCAAGCATTGTCTTTTGACACCCCAGTTTGGTTTCTCCTCCTCTCTCTTCTTCTCCTCCCTCTTCCTCTCTTCTTCCTTCTCCTCCTCTCTCTTCTTCTCCTCCCTCTTCCTCTCTTCTTCCTTCTCCTCCTCTCTCTTCTTCTCCTCCCTCTTCCTCTCTTCTTCCTTCTCCTCCTCTCTCCTCTTCTCCTCCTTCCTCCTCTCTTCTTCCTTCTCCTCCTCTCTCCTCTTCTCCTCCTTCCTTCTCTCTTCTTCCTTCTCCTCCTCTTTCCTCTTCACCTCTCTCTTCCTCTCTTCTTCCTTCTCCTCCCCTCTCCTCTTCACCTCTCTCTTCCTCTCTTCTTCCTTCTCCTCCTCTCTCCTCTTCACCTCCCTCTTCCTCTCTTCTTCCTTCTCCTCCTCTCTCCTCTTCTCCTCCCTCTTCCTCTCTTCTTCCTTCTCCTCCTCTCTCTTCTTCTCCTCCCTCTTCCTCTCTTCTTCCTTCTCCTCCTCTCTCTTCTTCTCCTCCCTCTTCCGCTCTTCTTCCTTCTCCTCCTCTCTCTTCCTCTCTTCTTCCTTCTCCTCCTCTCTCCTCTTCTCCACTCTCTTCCTTTCTTCTTCCTTGTCCTCCTCTTTTTTCCTCTGTTCCTCCTTCTCTTTCCTCTTCCTCTCCTTTTTTCTCTCCTCTTCCCACTTCCTCTTTTCTGCCTTCTGCTCTTCTCTCTTTCTCTCTTCTTCCTTCTCCTCCTCCTGATCATCCTCTATATTTACATATTGGGTCTTCTCCCCAATGTGAGTTTCACATGCCCCCGTTCCTCGTAGAGACACAATCTCTTCACTCAGCCTCCGACACTCTTCGTGGGACATCCTCAGTTCTTCCTCCAGTCTGTTAACCTCTTCAGTCGCCTTCTTAAGGGTTGCTTCGGCTTGCAGCCATTTTGTCTTAACCTCACTCAGTTCCAACTCTTGTAGCAGCGGGTCCAATGGAATGCTGCAGTCTCTAAGTTGTAGCCTTGGAAGAGGGCATGTTGAAGCTGACCCCGTTGCTTTGTGCGACTCTTGAGCAAGATTTTGATCGGAAGTCATCAGTTTCCGCTCCCTTTCACTTAGTGATGGAGGCCCCTTCAGCTCGAATTTGCCGTTGTAAATCTCGGCTAAGGTTATTCCACGTTCCTCCCATTTCCTCAGGGTTAAACGTTTCCCAAACATTTCCGTCCAACTTTTCATCCGTGGATATGCTCGTCTGGGCTCCCCCAATTTGAATTTCTCACAAAGCCACACCTTCAAATGGGAAAGATTAAATCTTAATAAGCACTTCAAGACAGACAGACAAAATTTTTATTGAAGATAAAAGATCATACTATTCCGGACAGACAGACATTGTATTCTGGACAGACCTACGCCTGATTCCGGACAGCAACATAACGTATTCCGGACACCCAAACATCTTATTCCGGACAGACCTACTCCTGATTCTGGACAGCCAAACAATGTATTCCAGACAGACAAGAATCTTAATCCGGACAAAAGATCTTACTATTCCGGACAGACAGACATCGTATTCCTGATAGACAAATTTTTTATTCAAGATAAAAGATCATACTATTCCGGACAGACAGACATCTTATTCTGGACAGACCTACGCCTGATTCCGGACAACAACATAAAGTATTCCGGACAGACATACATCTTATTCCGGACAAACCTACTCCTGTTTCCGGACAGCCAAACAACGTATTCCGGACATACAAGAATCTTAATCCGGACAAAAGATCTTACTTCCGGACAGACAGACATCGTATTCCCGATAGACAAAAATCTTATTCAAGATAAAAGATCATACTATTCCAGACAGACAAACATCCTATTCTGGACAGACCTACGCCTAATTCCGGACAACAACATAACGTATTCCGGACAGACAGACATCCTATTCTGGACAGACCTACGCCTGATTCCGGACAACAACACAACATATTCCGGACAGACAAGAATCTTAATCCGGACAAAAGATCTTACTATTCCGGACAGACAGACATCGTATTCCCGATAGACAAAAATCTTATTCAAGATAAAAGCTCATACTATTCCGGACAGACAGACATCCTATTCTGGACAGACCTACGCCTGATTCCGGACAGCAACATAACGTATTCCGGACAAACATACATCTTATTCCGGACAGACCTACTCCTGATTCCGGACAGCCAAACAACGTATTCCGGACAGACAATAATCTTAATCCGGACAAAAGATCTTACTATTCCGAACAGACATACATCGTATTCCCGATGGACCGAACTACTTATTCCGGACAGACACACATCGTATTTCGGACATACACAACACTGAATCCGGACTGACACACAACGTATTTCGGACAAAATTGATTACTTGTAGTATTGCTACACAACCATCAACGCAGCCCTGCTTCATAATGAAGTTCCCGGCCGATCTACTTTCCTGCAGTTCTAAGCTGGCTTCCTCCAGACCCCGAACCAGTGCAGCGTAAACTGCACGTGCCCATGCATATCTGTTGATGCCTTTGAAGTCCCTCAAATGTTTCATGAACCAAATTTTGGTTCGAAGTGTTCCATCGAAGAACAAAAAATGGTTGAAGATGAAACAAATAAGGAGTCGAACATACTCCTCGGCGTCGCCCATCACAATGGTTGCAGTCAGATGCCCTAATAGTTGAGTGTTGTCAAGGTTCACTCTATCTCGCTTCTGTACGCCCGTCGATTCCATAACAACTGTCTTCCCACGCATTTTTAGCCCCAGAATTACGGCAACGTCTTCAGCTGTAAGGCGGACTACCCCTGATCCTATTCTCAGCCCCACCTCCTTTGCATCGTAGTGTTCCACGAACCATCCGAGTATTTCATTGTCCGTTGGAATGTTAGGAAAATGTAGGAAGTGTCCGAAAGCGGTCCCCCGGAAGACCTCTTTTTCGACATCCTTCATCCTACCGAACTGCTTTTGAATCGCCGTCCAACCACACTTTGTTTCCCGGAAGTAGTACGTGCTTCCCTAAAACAAACAAAAAATTCAAAGAAAGTTTGTAAATAACAAATCCACCCACGAAAAAAAAACTAAATCGACCCACCTGATCAGCCACAACTTCTGGAGCGACAACATTACTCGGTGAATCCATTTCTCGTTTTGTTGTGAAACACACGTAGAGGAACGGTTTTCAGATTTCTCTCTTCACAGTTACAGACACAAAGATGAAGGAACTATTCGTTTCCTTCCTTTTTCGTGGGTCTAGTCGTTTCCTTGCTCGAGACTCGAACCGTGGCCACATTATGTCTGCGCGTTGTCTAATCGTTTGATTTGGAAATGAACCGTCGAATTTTTTAAAATAAAAAAGGCGCGTACTGCGATGACTACGTGTCAACCTGACTGGACGCTGACTCAACAAACTTTAAATGCCATGTCATGCGCGTCACGGACGCCAGCGTCCGTGTATAAGGATCCATTAATAAATATCTGGATAACGGAGACCGAGTTCGTGATAGACAAAAAACATTTGTCAGTGAGATCCGATTTGATTTAGAATACATTGCAACACTATGGAGGGAATGCAAATTAACAATGTTTTTGTAATATGTATTTTAATACTATAATTATTGTCGTATGTAGTTATCAATTATTATTTATCAATAATATTTTTGTGGTCTTCATCAAAATACTTGTTATTTAATTAGATAAGTAATTGCCAAAATAATTTATTATTGTTAAGAATTCCAAAAGTCTTGTGGATGATTCACCTTCTTAACCCCCAATAGTTTATGTAGGTTTTACTCTTACTTATGTGGTGTAATTTCATTTATTTTGGTTGTAACTCCTACTACATCCTCACCCTATATATAGGGGATTATTGTACATGTTTGGTCACAACACAAGAGAAGAAATACATACCTCTCTCCATCTCCCAATCTTTCATCTTTGTTGTTTGTTTCACAACACGTTATCAGCACGAGTGTTCTACCGCTAACACTAAAATCTTTGGTATCGCTCAAGGTTCAAGGTATGCTTTATGTATGTCAATGTATTTGGTTATGTTGATTCCTCTCATGTCAATTAAGTGAAGCTTAATAGTTTTCATACATATATATACGTAGATGCTTATGACACTTGAATAAATAGTTAACATTTCGTTTGGAGCTGGGACCTTAGCCAGAATGGAGACATCCATAAACAGTGGAACATGGTGTTTTTTACTGGTTAGACTGTACGTGATTGTTGGCTTCTTTTGTTTGGATTAGTAGAGCTTACTTTACTTAATTATCATCTAAGAGTTTTTTTTCTTTGGTGGACCAAAAGAATTGATCAGCCGACAGCGAGAGTCAAATCCTCGAGCACAAAACTATCAGAAAGAATTTATTCATCAATCATATAACAAAAATTTACATAATCCAAGTCTCCGATAAAAACCATAAAAATAACATTAGAGGTTAGAATGCTGAGTGCGTGAATCCTAAGAGGTTGGAGCAGAAGGAAGAATCTCTTACATTATCCAACATTATATATTGCCTCTCCACAGGCTCTCCAATATATATAAATAATAATAATAAATGGCGTAAAATTCCAATTCTAATAATTGATATACATACACTACTTGTCCTTTTCCTGATTTAATGTATAATATCAGAATAAGTTTTACCCTTAATTTCACAATACAAATATTAGCATGTGTTGATTTCTTTTCGTTACCGGAGATGGTAGATTTTTTTATATATAAATATGCTAATAATGTTCACTTTTCAGTCTAAATGATATGGTATATTTTATAATCATTTGTTTTATTGAAGCTATTACCATGACAAACCTCACAAAGCTTGAATTTGCCGCCCTTGATATCTCGGGGAAAAATTATCTCCCTTGGACTCTCGATGCGGAGATCCATCTTACGGCAAATAATCTTGGAGAAACAATTAAAGATGAAAATAAGGTCTCCCCGCAGGAGCGTGCCAAAGCAATGATTTTTCTCCGGCATCATCTCCATGAGGGATTAAAAGCCGAATATCTAACGGTGAAAGATCCGTTAGAGTTATGGAAAAACTTGAAAGAAATGTATGACCACCAAAAACAAGTGATTCTCCCAAAAGCTCGCTACGAGTGGATTCATTTGCGATTACAAGATTTTAAATCTGTATGCGAGTATAATTCTGCTATGTTTCGAATCTCATCTGAACTTAAATTATGTGGAGAAATAATTACTGATAATGACATGTTAGAGAAAACATTCTCCACATTCCACGCCTCGAATATGCTCCTGCAGCAGCAATATCGGGAACGTGGTTTTAAGAAATATTCGGAACTAATATCATGTCTTCTTGTTGCTGAGCAAAATAATGAACTTTTGATAAAAAATCATCAAGCTCGACCCACTGGTTCCACTCCATTCCCTGAAGTGAATGAGGCTAATCACAAACGCAAACGCGACCCATTCCCTGAAGCGAATGCGGCATCTTACAATCGTAAACGTGGACGTGGTCGTGGTCGCGCATATGGATGCGGGCAACATCAAGGACGTGGTCATGGACGTGGCCGTAGCCATCGTGGTGGTCATGATGTCAATGCAAATAATCATGGAAAAAATGCTAGAGGAAATCAAGTGCAAAATCCTCCAAAGAAATATGAGAATGCTTGCTACAAATGCGGCATGACAAATCATTGGTCGCGTATATGTCGTACGCCCAAGCACCTTGTTGATCTTTATCAAGCATCACTCAAGAAAAAAGAAGGTGCCGAAATGAACTTGGTTGAAAACAACCAAGATGGAATGATCATGGACACTCATTTAGATATTTCGGATTTTCTTTTAAAGGATGACAATATCGATGTTTCTGTGAATGATGGAAATGTCCATCAAAATGCTTAGTTTGGTTTTCCTACATCCTATTTTCGATGTTTTTTCATTTCCAAAAAAAATGTAAGACTTGTGTCTTTATAATATAATATTTGCTTTTGTTTTTCCTTAAAAATTTATACTATAGTATTATGATACTATATATACAAAAAGATAATTTTTGCTCTATTTCCTTCTTCTTTTTTTTAGGACAAAGACATGGTTGATACTATCATGAGTGATGGAGATCAATGTCTAGTAGATAGTGGAACAACAAATACGATTTTGAAAAATACAACCTTCTTTTCCGAATTACATTTCTCGAAGACAAGTGTTAACACAATTTCTGGCACTAGTAATTTGATTGAAGGCTCCGGAAGAGCTTGTATTTTGTTGCCCAATGGCACGAAATTACAAATAAGTGATGCTTTATATTCTAGTAGATCCAGAAGAAATCTACTAAGTTTCAAGGATATACGTCGTAATGACTATCATCTTGAAACTATAAATCAAAATAATGATGAATACCTTCACATTATCTCCATCGTGAATGGTAACAAAATCGTTTTAGAAAAGATGAAAGCATTTTCATCGGGATTATATTGCACTTATATCACCCCTTTGGAATCAAATATGGTCACTAACCGGAAGTTAGTTGATCAAGTGCATTATAAACTTTGGCATGATAGATTGGGACACCCCGGTGATATAATGATGCGAAAAATTGAAAATTCAAATGGTCATTCCCTGAAGGATATGAAAATTATATCATCGAAAGAGCTTTCATGTGCAACATGCTCTCTTGGAAAACTGATAATCTGACCGTCCACAAGCAAAATTAAAGATGAATCTCCTTTATTTTTAGAGAGAATTCAAGGTGATATTTGTGGACCCATTGCCCCTCCATGTGGATCATTTCGATATTTTATGGTGTTGATAGATGCATCCACCCGATGGTCACATGTTAGTCTCTTGTCAACTAGAAATGTTGCATTTGCTAGACTTCTAGCAGAATTGATAAAATTGAGGGCGCATATTCCTGATTATCCAATTAAGAAAATCCGATTGGACAATGCAGGAGAATTTACGTCCCAAACATTTAATGACTACTGCATGTCAGTTGGTATTACAATTGAGCATCCGGTTGCTCGTGTTCATACACAAAATGGTCTAGCTGAATCTCTAATTAAGAGATTGCAACTAATTGCAAGACCATTACTTATGAATTCAAAATTACCACAATCTCTTTGGGGTCATGCCATTTTACATGCTGCGGCACTTATCAGAATAAGACCGACAGCTTATCATAAATATTCCCCTTTACAGCTGGTCTCTGGTAGAGAACCAAATTTATCCCATTTAAAAATATTTGGTTGTGCGGTTTATGTCCCAATAACCCCACCACAACGTACAAAGATGGGACCTCAAAGAAGATTGGGAATTTACATCGGTTTTGAGTCTCCATCGATTATTAAATATTTGGAGCCATTAACTGGTGATATTTTTACAGCACGCTTTGCTGATTGTAATTTTGATGAAAAAGTATTCCCAATCTTAGGGGGAGAAAAACAGAAGATGGAAAAATCTGAAATTACTTGGAATGCATCTTCATTGTCCCATCTTGATCCCCGTACAAACCAATGTGAACAAGAAGTTCAAAAGATTATTCATTTGCAAAGAATTGCAAACGAATTACCAGATGCATTTACAGATGCAAAGAAAGTTACAAAATCACATATACATGCTGAAAATGCACCAGCAAAAGTCGATATTCCTAAGTTGTCAAATGAGTTAAATATCCACCGAAAACGTGGACGACCAATTGGGTCAAAGGATATAAAACCAAGAAAAAGGAAAGAGAAAAGCGTAGCACCTGAAGATGTTACTGCTAATATTATCCATACCCCTGAAGAGGTAGTGAAAGAACAAAATGACAACATAGACCAACGAGAGACCGAAGTGTCTAAAAATGAAAATGCAGATGAGATCTCAATAAATTATGTGCACAATCAGAAAAGATGGAATCGAGACGAAACCATCGTTGATGAAAAAATTTCATATGCTATAGCAAATGAAGTAATGAATGTTGAATATTGTGAGCCAAAATCTATTGAAGAATGTCGACAAAGAAATGATTGGCCACAATGGAAAAATGCAATACAAGCAGAATTGCATTCGCTTGAAAAACATAATGTTTTTGGACCTGTGGTGCTTACACCCAATGACGTGAAACCTGTGGGGTTCAAATGGGTGTTCTCGATAAAGAGAAATGAGAAAAATGAGATTGTAAGATATAAAGCCCGACTTGTGGCTCAAGGTTTCACCCAAATACCCGGTGTTGATTATGAAGAAACGTATTCACCTGTAGTGGATGCGACAACACTAAGATTTCTTATCAGTCTCACAGTCATAAATAGACTTCAAATGCAACTCATGGATGTGGTTACTGCTTATCTATATGGGTCATTAGATACAAACATTTATATGAAAGTCCCTGAAGGACTAAAACTACCAGAAACTTGTACTTCCAAACCGCGAGGGTTGTACTCCATACAACTAAAAAGATCATTATATGGATTAAAGCAATCTGGACGAATGTGGTACAATCGTCTAAGCAAAAGTCTTCTGAGCGAAGGATTCAAAAATGACTCCATATGTCCATGTGTTTTCATTAAAAAATCTTCATCTGGTTTTACGATTATAGTTGTATATGTTGATGATTTAAATATTATTGGGACGCCAAAGAATATTGAGATTACAGCTCAATACTTGAAAACTGAATTTGAGATGAAAGACCTTGGTGTAACTAAATTTTGCCTCGGCCTGCAGATCGAGCATTTTCCGAGTGGAATTTTTATTCACCAAGCAAATTATATAGAGAAGATGTTAAAACGCTTTAATATGGATAAAGCTCATCCATTGAGTTCACCAATGGTCGTTCGATCACTTATAAGTGAAAAAGATCCCTTTCGTCCCCGAGAAAAGGGTGACAAAGTCCTCGGTCCTGGAGTACCGTATCTAAGCGCTATTGGAGCTTTAATGTATCTTGCTAATAATACACGACCTGATATAAGTTTTGCTGTGAACCTTCTAGCAAGATACAGCTCTCAGCCAACATATAGGCATTGGAAAGGAATCAAACATGTATTCCGCTACCTTAGTGGGACAGGTGATATGGGGTTATTTTATAGAAAGGACTCGAAGTCCGAACTTATTGGATATTCAGATGCTGGATATCTATCAGACCCCCACAAAGCAAAATCACAAACAAGATACTTGTTCACGTATGGTGGCACCGCCATTTCATGGCGATCGACAAAACAGACCATGACGGCAACATCTTCAAATCAAGCAGAATTGATTGCATTATATGAAGCTAGTCGAGAATGTGTATGGTTGAGATCAGTAATCCAACACATACAAGTTAAGGAATGTGGTCTTGAAGGAATAAAGGACAAGCCAACATTGCTGTATGAAGATAATAGCGCATGCATTGCCCAAATAAAGGAAGGTTATATCAAAGGAGACAAGACAAAACACATTTCACCAAAGTTCTTCTCGACGCATGATTTACAAAAGAATGGAGAGATAGATGTCTGTCAAATCAGATCATGCGAGAATCTTGCAGATTTATTTACAAAGGCGTTGCCTACGAAAATTTTTGAGGGGCTTGCTCACAAGATTGGTGTTCGTCGTTTGAAGAATGTTTGCTAAAGTCAGGGGGAGCATTATACGCGCTGCACTCTTTTTCCCTTGACCAGGTTTTTATCCCACTGGGTTTTTCTTGGTAAGGTTTTTAACGAGGCAGCATCCCTAGCGTATAAATGTGATCATCCAAGGGGGAGTGTTAAGAATTCCAAAAGTCTTGTGGATGATTCACCTTCTTAACCCCCAATAGTTTATGTAGGTTTTACTCTTACTTATGTGGTGTAATTCCATTTATTTTGGTTTTAACTTCTACTACATCCTCACCCTATATATAGGGGATTATTGTACATGTTTGGTCACAACACAAGAGAAGAAATACATACCTCTCTCCATCTCCCAATCTTTCATCTTTGTTGTTTGTTTCACAACAATTATGTAGTTTGTGGATTGTTATGAAAGAATAAAAAATAAGGTAATTAAAAGAAATGTTCAGGATGAGAGAGAGTGTGAAATATTGAGTTGTGACGGGGGAGAGAGTTTGATATTGGATAAAAATTTGTGTTGAGGTGGCAAAGAAAGAAAAGTTGGGCTGGGTTAGGTTGGATTAGATTAGATTGGATTGGATTGGATTGGGTTAATGTTTGTGATAGTGGATGACCTAATGATCTCTCGACTTGATTTATACCTTGAGGATGTGATTCATTCTTCTTCGTGGATTTGTACGTTTTTCAATAACTATAGAGTGAAATTAAGCATATCGACGGTCTTGATGCCCCAAAAAAATATACTTGGTCTAATACTTCATTCACTAGATCAGATCGTATTACTGCATGTAATGAAAAGTATGTAGGATTTCTAGTTTAATTGCACATATTTATTTTCGAAAATTTTATGCACAATAAGGATCAATTACAATTTTTTAATGATTTGTTTCATGCATGCATCAGTTTATTTCAATAACTAGTTTTAAAACTTTATTAAAAGAAACATGGGACTCCGAAATTCATACCTAGAAGTTCTCTAAAACTTCTTGAAGATCCGGAGACGTTGAGGATGCTTGTCCTTGCGCCGGATGCCTCCGAGAATTCACCAAACTCTAAACAAGATTGGAGAGAGAAGAGCTAGCCTCTCAATCTTCAATAGGGTTTAGAATCTAATTACTAACCCCTCTTTAGTTCCCTTGAGAAGAAGATCTCTGAAAATTAAAACTAAACTCAAGAATTAAGGTGAAATTCGTGGAGAATTATGGAGAGAAAAGTTTGCATAAGAAGATAATGAATTAATTAATAAGGTAACGAGATAAACTTGTATTTATAAGTTCTCTCCAAATTACCTATTCATGTGCAACCTCTTGCCCATGATTTCATGCAAAAACTTCCATCTAACCATCCATTATTGCTAACAAATAATCTTAGCCACGAATTAAATCAGTTATGGACCAATTCCATGCATGATCTAATTAATTCTTAAATTTATTCTGCAGAAAACAGTCTGGACCGGTCGACCATTTGGAGGTTCGGTCGACCGTTCGAAACAATAAAATATTTCATCGCAATGTTCGGTCGACCGACCGATATATTCGGTCGACCGTTCCGAACAGACGAAAATTCCCTGATATTGGTCGAGACGTGTTCGATCGACCGTGCACCGACCGGTCGACCGTTTACTGTTGTTCGGTCGACCGTTGAGCACTGTTCTGCAGATTGGTCAAATTTCGGGATTAGTAGTAAATTCACAACTTATGTAACATATTATCCTATGTAACGATAAATCAGTACACCCCATAATATTTACATCACATATGAATTTAATTTAGATTCTAATTATGTTATTAATCATAACATAATTTTGATTTTGCTTGTTCATCCCATGTGTCATATTTTCCACATGAAACCCGACACATCTTATGAACTCAAAATCCCCATTTCTTGTTCCAGTTTTGTGGTGTGACCTATGGGAGGATCTAAACTAAGTTGGCAGTGATATTAAGAGCTTAATAGCACAAGCTATAAGCGGTATCTAGCTACACATTATAGCTTCCAATTAGTTAGATGTCTTAATTCCACTCGAACCAAAACCCGATCCATCTAGTGATGGAGTGCACCACTTGTGTCCGTACCTTGCCTCATGATATTAAGAATACACACAAAGTAGTATTGTGTCATCTTTGTATTAGTATTCATTTCTTGATCTTTTTAAGCTAGTTACAAATATGTGACTTAACTCAAATCACATTATGCACATTATAACTTTGCTTTATCAAGGGGCAATGATAATCTTTTGACTAACTATCTTCTCCAACTAAAGTCATACTTAACCAACTAATGCCTTTACACTACACTCATCGATAGCTCAAGACACTAGTCTAATTAAGCAATTCTTAAGTGATCAGATATAAGTCTCATATCAAAAGGACCAAGGACACAGTAAACATTAATGACACAGAAAACACAATTCTATAATGTGTTACTTATTAGGTCTATTCAGTATACAAAAGTAGTATTTTCCTCTTTTGTGTACCCGTGTTGTCACTCACTTGTAGAGCTACAATGATCTATGACCAACACGACAATCTTAACTCGATAATTAATGTCCCATGTTAATTACCATGATTGCGAATATCTTTTGTTTTATGTAAACCAATATCTTTTAGAGCTCTACAATTAAGGACCAAGAGCCTCTTCCTTAACACTTCTAAAAGATGAATAACATAAACAATGAACAAAATGATTTCTTATTCAATTCATAGTAATTGACATTTAAAAGTAAAACTTTTAGAACACATTGTAGGATCGTGTGGGTTATGGGTCCACAATTAAGGCTAATTAACAAATTTAATCCTAAACAAACTCTACTTGCAAGTCAAAAGATGATGCAGCGGAATTTAAAACAAATACAAGCAAGTAGGGAATAGAAAATGCAAACCACAATCACATGGGGGATTTTATAGAGGTTCGGCACCCCACCCGGGTCCTAGTCCTCTCTTGTAAGCTCCGCTCGGATCACCGAGCTCCGCTCACGACTTCACTAACCACTCCCCATTCCGGGCCGGGAGAGAAGGCCTTTACAAGTCTTCAAGCTCGCGAACAACCCTCTCCGAGCTTGGCTCCTCCTCTCACAATCCGAGAGGATCACTTTGGGCTCTCACCGAAGTCTATACTCGTGTCTTGGGCTTTCACCAAGACCCTTGCTTCTTTCACAATGGTTGAGTGGAACAACACTCTCTAAACTTGAGCACACTTGAGTAGAATATGCAATTGATCACTAAGTGTGGAAGGTTTGAGCTTTTGAGTGTGTTTAGTTTTCTCTCTAATGTTGGGGACAAATAGGTGTTGGAGAGATGTGTTAAAATGTGTTTTACATCTCTATTTATAAGCTCCAAAAGAGTTATAGCCGTTGGGATTGATTGGGTAAGAGTTGGTGTAGGATACACAAAACAGAAACCCGCAGAACCCAATTCTGCCTAAAAACGTTCGACCAAATTTGGTATTCCGTTCGACCGTTTGGTCAAAATCCAGCTTTGACTAAAGTTCACTTAAGTTAACGGTCGAACGGGCTCAGGGGATCGGTCGACCGAATTAGTCCAGGCACTTCTGGGAGACCAAATTGTGTTGGTTCGGTCGCCCGTTAGAAAAGTTTCGGTCGACCGGATGTTTGGTAATTTTGGGGTATTTGGGAATAATACGAATACGACTGTTGGGAATAATACGACAAAACAAATGGCCTGAAAATATGTGTAAACGGTCGAACGGAAAGGTTAAAACGGTCGACCGTTTTGGACAGTTTTGTTTAGGTGTTTTCCGGTTCTAGTTTGGATGGTCTATTGAAGTCTAAATTACGTGAAATTTTGTGTGTGACTTCTATAGGGAACCTAGTGTGTGGTTGAGTAGTTTTTAGCTCAAGTATGCTCAATTACACAAGGTTCCTAAAGACTCAAAGAAATACAAAATACATGTCTTCAAATGAGCTTGATTACATGTCTTGACTTGATTTCCTTTCTTCCTTGAGTCTTGATCACCTGTAGAGGTTAGCACAAGGAAATATATATGCAATGCAACATGACCATAATTAAGATTAGGTTGATTAAATCATCAAAACATAGATTAAGGCCAAAAAGCCAACACACATTCCCTTCAATCTCCCACTTGTTATTAAAGTTTTCTTTCACATACATACTCAATGTATAAAACAATAATAACTAGGGTAAACCGCATTACATATCAATCATCATGCCAATCTATTCCTCAATCCCATGGACTCGAAATGCATTTCGCCCTTGGCTTGGGATAAGGGTTTTGTGAATGGATCAGCTGTGTTGCTGTTGGTGTCCACCCATAAAAGATTTATTTTGCCTTCGTCGATGAGGTCACGTGTCACGAAGTACTTACGAACCTTGTACTTCACTTTGTGGTGTGATTTGGGATCCTTGATTTGCGAGATAGATGCACTATTATCGCAAAATAGCTCTACTGGTCCCTCGCTCGAGGGAACTACTCCAAGCTCTTCAAGGAACTTCTTAATCCACACTCCTTCCTTGCTTGCTTCAGCGACAACCATTACTTCAAAACCTTGAGGTTGTACCATGTACACATCCTCCTCCACGTTCCCGTTAAGGAACGCCATTTTGACATCCATTTGTCATATCTCATAATCATGAAATGCGGCAATAACGAGCATAATCCGAATAGACTTGAACATGGCAACCGGTGAAAAAGTTTCATCATAGTCAATTCCTTGAACTTGAGTGAAACCGTTCGCTACAAGCCTCGCTTTGTAGGTTGTCAAGTTCCCATCCATGTCCATCTTCTTCTTGAAAACCCATTTATTTTGAATGACCTTTTTCCCTTGAGGAAGGTCAACCAAGTTCCACACTTGATTATCATACATTGATTCTATTTCGGATTCCATGACCTTAAGCCATAGTTTGGAGTCTTCCCTTTCCATTGCTTCTTGGAAGGTCAAAGGATCATTGGTATCAAGTACCATGACTTCATGAAGTCCCAGATACAAGTCGGGTTTCTTCATTTCTCTCGTTGACCTTCTTAGTTCTTTTGGTTCTTCTCGTGTCTCTCGAACTTCTTCCACAATTTCTTGAGGAGTTGGTTCACGTTCAACTCTTGAACGTACACTAGGTGGGGATGATTGAGATTCTCTCACAATTTCTCGCGAGGGTCTCTTACTCACGCTCCCACTAACCAAAGGAATCTCGGTTGGGCCTTCATGATCTTGAATGTCATCATTCATGTCATGATCTTGTAGAGTATCTTGAGTTTCCTCAAGCACAACCCTACTCCCACTACTTTTTACTCTTTCCAGAAATTCCTTTTCCAGAAATGTGGCATCCCTCTCTACAATCACTCGATTGGAGGTGATATGCCAAAAGTAGTATCCTCTTGTCTCACGAGGATAACCAAAAAGGAAGCACTTATCCGCTTTTGGTTGAAGTTTGGTCGACATCAATTTCTTGACGTAAGCCTCACAACCCCAAATTTTGAGAAAATTGAGCTTGAGTGTTTTACCACTCCATAGCTCATAAGGATTTTTCTCCACGGATTTGGATGAAACATTATTTAGTGTGTAAGCCGCAGTTTGTAGTGCATAACTCCAAAAGTAAAGAGGTAATTCAGCATGACTCATCATTGACCGAACCATGTCGAGCAATGTCTCATTCCTCCTTTCGGATACCACATTCCACTGAGGTGTACCGGGAGGGGTGAGTTGAGGTATAATACCAAACTCCTTTAGGTATGAGTCAAATTCGGCACTTAAGTACTCACCTCCACGATCCGTTCGTAGAAACTTGATTTTCTTGTCGAGTTGGTTCTCTACTTCATTCTTGAATTCTTTGAACTTGTCAAAGGACTCACTTTTGTTTCTCATTAGATAAACATAGTCATAACGACTATAATCATCTGTGAACGTAATGAAGTACCAGAAACCATCTCGTGCACTAGTACTCATTGGACCACATACATCAGAATGTATCAAATCCAACAAGCCACTCGCCATTGGACCTTTCTTCTTGAAAGGCTTTTTGGTCATTTTTCCCATTAAACATGGTTGACACGTCTCCAATGATTTAAAATCAAGTAGACCAAGAAGGTTAGCTTCTTGCAATTTCTTGATCCGCTTTTCATTTATGTGACCAAGACGATAGTGCCACAAGAGAGTATCATTCTCGTGAGTGGTACTATCTCTTTTGTTATTGATATTAAAGATTTGTTTATTATTCAATTCAAGCAAATAGAGACTATTCCTTATGAATGCATTTGCATAGAAAACACCATTCTTCGATATAGACAAACAAGAATTTAAAACATTTATATTAAAATTATCCATATCTAAACACGATACAGAAATAATGTTCTTGCTAATCGAAGACACATAATAAACATTCTTTAGACATAAATTTAAACCACTACATAATTGAAGCACCACAGAACCTTGTGCAACCGCAGAAACGCTCGCACCATTTCCGACCTTCAATTCTACATCGTTCCTTACGAGTTCCTTCCTATCCGTGAGTAGCTGCACATTAGAAACTATGTGAGCACAAGATCCGGTATCAATTACCCAATCGTGGACAGAGGTGACTAAATTTATTTCAATAACAAATATACCTTTGGCCTTTTTGGGGCGCCGACGTTCAATCACTCCGTTGTCAAGGTCTTCCTTGTACTTGGGGCAATTTGGCCGGATGTGTCCTTTTTCACCGCAGTAAAAGCACTCCGTATTGGGAGTTTGAGATTTCTGAGATTTCCCCCTCGAGGCACTCTTATGAGCACCTTCTACTCCCTTGCTCTTGATTGAACCACTTTTGGTAGATTTGCCTTTTCCTTTACCAATCTTTTGGCTCCTCCCTTGGACGGCACTGACTTGCTTGTTCCTACCCTTGCCCATGTCAACTTCAGCAGTTTTGAGAGCGTTGTGCAGCTCCTCAAGACTCACCCCTTTTTCACGCACGTGATAGTGCATCACAAAGTCCTTAAAGGACGGGGCTAGAGAGCCAAGAATCATATCTTCAGCAAAATCCTCGGGCATTGGTGAAGAGAGCTTTGCCAACTTCTCAACGTACCATTGCATCGTGAGAAAATGCATGGATACCGATGTTCCCTCCGTCATATGGCACCTTGTGAGTGCGATGGTGGTCTTATAGCGCTCTTTTCGGGCACTATCCTTGAACATCTTAGATAAAGCCTCCATGGTCTTCTTGGGTTTCGAATCCAAGTATTTCGCTTGAAGCGAGTCACCCATGGATACTAGCATAAGACCGTGAACTTGGTTCTCTTGGTCTTCCCACTTGGCTTTAGCCTCTTTCTCTTCATCGGTTAATCCCTCATTCCATTTTGGGATTGGACCTTCCAAAATGTGAGACAGTTTCTCAAACTTTAACACGATGTTGAGTTTGAGGTTCCAATTAATGAAGTTTGAGCTATTATTTGCTAAAGGGTGTTTTTCTATCATGGATCGTACGATAGGTTGGATGTTCGACATTTTTCTACAAAATAAATCATACAGGATTTTAATGCCTATTTTATGTTTTAAAACACATACATATATATCGAATATAAATGTAAATACTGCAAATAAAATTTTACCCATAAATGCAGCAATCCAAGATCTCATTTATTGCAATATAGACTAGCTAAGGGCTATCAAATACATCACAATATCAAGGTAAGAAAAACTCTTTCTAATCACAACCTTTTTGAATTTCAGCAACATTAGCATCTTCAAACTTTTGTGATTCTTGTCGTTTTAATTATGAGGGAATGCGACCTATCCTTGTAAGAAAAACTTTTTCCCAAAACCGAGCGAGGGCTCTAGGTAATGTTAAGAAAACTTATTTTCATTTGATACGAGATACGTTTATCCATTGTATTCACAACTAAACATACTTGGGGTTCACTAGGGTGAAACACACCTCATATATTTAATCGTGGCACAACAATAGACAACCATTATATCTCCCACTATTCCCAAAGATGGAGGGAGCTATCTCCCGCTAAGGGCGAGCAGAGTATCCCTCGATCAATGGCTGCTAGTGGATGAAATAAGAAGGAAAATTACTCTTAATTTTGTTGGACAATTTCATATATTAACATGTGATTCAGAATTTTAGGTTCTCATGCATATTATCATTCATACACATTCTAACATTCAACACATTCATCACATCCATAGCAAGATAAAAATAGAAATTAAACCATTCACACAATCCATATCGTGTGAGTTTATATGTTCCCTTTGATCCTTGATCCTCGATCTCCGACCGATCCGCTACAGCGGCGACTTCCTCTTGCACCATTTGTGTCCGTCCATTGCCTCATGATATTAAGAATACACACAAAGTAGTATTGTGTCATCTTTGTATTAGTATTCATTTCTTAATCTCTTTAAGCTAGTTACAAATATGTGACTTTACTTAAATCACATTGTGCACATTATAACTTTGCTTTATCAAGGGGCCCACTAATATCATCACTCAATTAAGAGGGGGCAATGATAATCTTTTGACTAACTATCTTCTCCAACCAAAGTCATACTTAACCAACTAATACCTTTACACTACACGCATCGATAGCTCAAGACACTAGTCTAATTAAGCAATTCTTAAGTGATCAGATATAAGTCTCATATCAAAAGGACCAAGGACACAGTAAAACATTAATGACACAGAAAACACAATTCTATAATGTTTTACTTATTAGGTCTATTCAGTATACAAAAGTAGTATTTTCCTCTTTTGTGTACTCGTGTTGTCACTCACTTGTAGAGCTACAATGATCTATGACCAACACGACAATCTTAACTCGATAATTAATGTCACATGTTAATTACCATGATTGCGAATATCTTTTGTTTTATGTAAACCAATATCTTTTAGAGCTCTACGGTTAAGGACCAAGAGTCTCTTTCTTAACACTTCTAAAAGACGAATAACATAAACAATGAACAAAATGATTTCTTATTCAATTCATAATAATTGACATTTAAAAGTAAAACTTTTAGAACACATTTCCTTCAATCTCCCAGTTGTTATTAAAGTTTTCTTTCGCATACATGCCTTTTCAATTGAGCAAACACATTGTTATATGTTCGTATACATTCTAATTCTAATAGATGAGAACCAAGTTTTAACATGATATCAGAATGGATCGATCAACCTATGAGTCATATTCCAATCATATTGTCAACACATAAACACAGAAAAAATAATTTTCGTCACACGTGCGACGCTCTGTAACAGCTGGATCCATCATCCACTACCTAAGTGTTTAGAATTTTTGTTGAAATGGTAAACCAACCAAATTTAACATAATAAGCCACATGAGTCACTTCCTTTCAAAGGAGAATCAAATCTTTGTTTTATCGTATTTTTTAAATTTAATCAATTTTTTGAAGTTTCATAAAACCACCATTGGTCCATCATCAACATCATTTTTTTGGGTAACCGATGAAATCACCGGACCACTGCCTTTGGACGTCGATCAAGTTACAAACCTTAGGACTACTAAGGAACCCACCCCTTTTATTACCCTCAACCCGTTTTGGGTTCCTGTTCACCGAAAGAGGGTGCTTGAGGCACCTCAGAATCGAACCAGTGACCCCTCAAGCGGAGGGGGCACACCACTAGACCACCAGGTGGGGGCACCATCATCTTCTTCCTTCTGCTTTATCGTTGGACAACAATAGTAACAATTATACTAGAATCGTAAGGGATTAGTTTATTGGTAGATCTGTAATCTTAAATTTATAAACCTGGACAAAGGATATTATCCAAACATTGTGATTTACATGTTGGATTTTAGTTTAAAATATTTTAACAAAACAACTTCAATAGAAAGACAACAATAGTAATAATAATAGTGACATTAAGATCAAACACATCTGACATCGGCCATAATAACAACTACTAGTCTACTACCAGCACGGCCCGGCACACGGTGGGTCGACAGGCCGTGTCGGGCCGGAAACCTGGCTCGGTGTGCCGGCACAACATGACACGTAAGGCCGGTTCGGCGGGGCGGGGACGTGCTACCATTAACTCAAGGTTAAGTCCGTCTTCTATGCAAACAACAAAAGTCCGTATTAGAATATAATTACGTCATTTATATAAAATTTTCCAATCGACCGAATATGGTACAACAAACGTAGATTTCGTAGTTTTTGGTATATATTGTCTAATATAGTAGATGAAGTTTCAATTTGGGAAAAATAGTTTTTAATTTCGTGAGATATACTAATTGTTCAAACACTTCAAAACCTCTAATCGTGTTCAATTCCAATAGTTTAGTTGATGTTGACATCATTCAATAAAATCATGGCGAAAAAGATTCTTCAAAACAAGAAATTCATTATTCACTTTTGAAACAGCTTTCGCAAAAAAAAAACTATTTTTCCCAAATGGTGAGCAATTAAACTTCCTTGGACAAGTGGGGAATTCGGAATTAACATATTTTGTTTGTTGTGGTTTAAGCGCATTTGACTAAAGTAGACACCTCATGAAAACAATATGTCCATTCCTGTTTTGATAACTAATATGGGTCAGTTCAATTGGAAAATCTTTTGTCTTGATATAGAAAAGACCGAGATGGAATTCGAATGTTTTGGACGTTGGATTTTAAATTGGGGTGAGTACGTAGTAGGTAGATAAAATCAAAAAGTAAGCACCGTATATGAGATTTTATAACAATATTTCACTACACCTTTGAAAATTCCGGGGGAGTAGATAAATATTGAGAATTATGTTCCGTAAGGTTGCATTTGGAAGTTTCGCTTAAAGATTGAATTTCACTATAAGTTGGAATTTCAAATTATGCCCTTTGCAAATAACATGTTTGGTGATAATACATTAGGATTTGCAAATTATTTTTGGCATTTTGAAATTCCAACTCTATATAAAATTTGACAAAACCAAAATTTTCATGCTGAAAAGTGAAATTTCAAAATTCCACATGACTTGTTATTACAATGGTTATTCAAATTAAGACGAAATGACAATGTTGTGTTCTAATATAATTTTATGCATAGTAGCATGTATTTTTTTCTGGTTTTGATACAATTTTAAATTTAAAAGTCTATAGGAAATCATCTTTTTCTTAGTTTTTATATAAAAGAACAGGTTTATCTAAATCAGGTCATTTATAGATTTTAGATTTGTAAACACCATCAATTGAAAAATTCACGGGATTTGCAAATACAGCATCCAAACCTACACGCCCACATGGTCATTTCCAAGTGGGAAGTAAAGCTCGAACATACTCCTTTTAAAGCCCATTATATGTATAAATCAAGGCAGTATGAGAAGAATTTATCTACTCCAGAATAGACATGTAAACATATCGCCTAAAAACATGAATTTATCTCCTTTGGTGGTGTTGATTAGAGTCCAATCAGAACTCGATATCTCCTAAAAATAAGCAGGTTGGGTTATAAAAATGGTAACCCGCTACCTTTTAGTGGGGTTAGAGCTTGAAGGGGCTCTAGCTAGTTATGTAAATATGGTTTTTTGAGGGTTTAATTAGTTGCTAAACGGGTTTGTTGATTGATACATGGGCTAAAGAGATGTCCACTTTAAGCACGTCTAGTTTAACTAGTCAAATTTCGTCGGGAGATATATTAAAGGGTCAAAGTAGAAAAGTCAAATGTTACAAAAGGTCAATCACTTTTATAGGTTCTTTTGAAGGTCAAAATTTTAATATATTTTAATATATTTTCAATTTTATCCCTAAAATAACTCCACCCACATCACCACAATCTCACATCCCAAACAAAACCACCAAATCTTTCTCATTCCTACATCAAGTCCCAAACATTCCAACCTACTGACGATCCTGCCCATCGGACCACCGTTCCCGCTCGCTTCGACCGAACAACCCAACTCGTTTGGTGAAAACAATACAACTCGTTTGGTGAAAACAAGACAACTCATTTGGTGAAAACAACTCAGCTTATTAATGCATCCCGCGTGGGACCGGTGCCTCCCGTGCAGGATTGGTGCGTCCCAACTTGTTTGGGGTGGAAAACAACCCAACTTATTTGGTGGAAAAAACGACCCAACTCGTTTTGAGTTCCCTCAAATCAGTACTTTTCCACACTCTTCAATGAACCAAATAGGTTTTTAATTTGGAAATATTTTTAATATGAATGTTTTGCACCTCCAAATCTTCTTTGTAACGAGTCTTGAATCACCTTATTTGGATATCGGGGGAGATAGTTATGCACAAATGATTGAAGATATATCGATTGTACAGTTTCTAAATATGATTTGTCTTAAAACACATTTTTCACCATTATAGCATCGTACTTTGGCAAGTCATAAGATAAACGAATATGTGCTCCTTTCAATTGTATTTCCAATGAATCTAGAATCATCAAATTCCACATTTGTATGTGGATGTTTTGTATAAAATGACCCAACTTGTTGTCAAACGACCCAGCTCGTTTGGTGAAAACGAATCATCTCGTTCGGGACTGGTTTGGGAGTGCTCGGGACTCGGCTCGAGACAGATTGAGATTGGTTGGTAAATGCTCAGGACAGCTCGAGATTGGGCTCAGGATTGGCTAGGGACGACTCGGGACAACTCTGGACCACTCAAGACAACTTTGGACAACTCGAGACTAATTTGAGAAAATTAGGTTCTCGATTAGGAAATATATTTAATATGAATGTTTTGCGTCTTAAAATCTTCTTTTTAATTAGTCTTGAATTACCTTATTGGATACTAGAGGAGAGAGTTATGCATAAATTATTGATGATTTGTTGATTTTCCAATTTCAAAATGCGGTCTGTCTTGACACACATTTTTCACCCCCGTATAATTTGAATTTGGCAAATACACTAATATGTGCTCCTTTCAATTATCTTTCCCACGGATCTTGAATCATGAAATTCCATTTTTGTATGTGGATGTTATGAGTAAAACTAGTGATGCATCACGCGCGGGACGAGTGTGTCTCGAGTGGCATTGGTGCGTCCCGCGCGGGACGAGTACGTCCCGAGTTGGACTGGTGCGTCATTCACGACCTTTCTGAGCTCAATAGGTTCCGAATTTTGGAATATGTTAAATAGAAAAGTTTTGCCTCTCAAAATCTTCTTTGTAACGACTCTTGAATCGCTTTATTTGGATATTAGAGGAGAGAGATATGCACAAATTATTGATGATCTGCCGATTTTCCAGTTTCCGAATACGGTCTGTCTTGACAAACATTTTCACCTCCGTATCATTTGAATTTGTCAAGTCATAAGAGAGACTAATATGTGATCCTTTCAATTGTCTTTCCAACGGATTCAATATCATCAAATTCCATTTTTGTATGTGTATGTTATGAGTAAAATAAGTGATATGTCACATGCCGGACGAGTGCGTCCTGAGTGGGACTGGTGTGTCGTCCCTCAGTCTTGCAGTTCAGTCCCTCAGTCCAGTCAGGTCCTTGGTACGTCCCATGCGAGACTGCTATGTCCCAGCTTGTTTGAGGGGGGAAAACGACTCTGCTTGTTTGGTGAAAACGACTCAGGTCGTTCGACACGTTTGTTCAAAACAAACCAACTCGTTGATAGAACGACTCAGCTTGTTTGATGATTTTTACAACCCATTTATCTTGATTCAATGTGTTTTTGTAACAAGTTGGTTTGTCTCGTCTCAATGTTCGTGTCGATACAAGTTAACTTGTAACAAATTGGTTTGTGATGTTTTCTACTCGTTTGTCTTGATTGAATTTGAATCTAACAATGGTGTCATAAAGTTATTTCAAAATGTATGATTTTTCATAACACAAATAATTCAGAAATTGAACATAACAAGTTCACTTAAGAAATGAAAATTTATACATATTAATGTTCTAACACTCAAAATCATTGTATATGTTGTTAATTAAGTTGTGTCTTGTAGAACAAATTATTTCATGTTTAGAGAAAAATATTTTTTGTTAAAACAAGACTGGTTGTTAATTAAGTTTCAATGACCCAGCTCGTTTCGACCAAATGACATAGCTCGTTTGGTGTAAACAAGGCATGTCGTTTGGTGAAAATGACCTAGCCCATTGGTGTGTCCCGCTAGGTCGTTGGTACGTCACACGCGGGACTGTTGTGTCCCAGCTAGTTTGAGGGGGGGGGGGGGGGGGACGACTCAACTTGTTAGGTGAAAACAAACCAGATCGTTTGGTGAAAACTACCCAGGTCGTTTGGCTCGTTTGATAGAACGACTCAGCTTGCTTGGTGATTTTTACAACTCATTTATCTTGATTCAATGTGTCCATTAACAAGTTGGTTTGTCCCGCCTCAAGGTTTGTGTCCGTACAAGTTAACTTGTAACAAATTGGTTTGTGATTTTTTCAGCTCGTTTGGTCTCAATATGGTTCAAGACACACTCTGGACACAAATGGAAATATTCTAGATAAAATCTTGAGACATCTGGACAAATCTGGACACAATATGGAAACAAATAGACACATTTTGGAAAAAATATTGGACACAACTTGACACAATATAAACACATTCTAGACAAATTTGGATACAATATGGACACATCTGGATACATTTTGGACAAAAATGGACACAATATGGACACATTCTAGACAAATGGACACAATATGGACACATCGGGACTTGTGTGTTTTGCACGCCATTTACGAGCCTATTAGGTTCGGAATTTCGAAATATGGTAAATACAAAACTTTTGTGTTTTGGAATTGTCTTTGAGACAAGTCTTTAATCGCCTTATTTGGATACCGCAAGAGAGAGTTATGCATAAATTCTTGATGATCTGTCGATTTTCTAGTTTCCAAATACAATCTGTCTTGAGACACAATTTTCAACCTCATATCATCGGAATTTGCGGACACTAAAATGTGCTCCTTTCAATTATCTTTCCAACGGATCTAGAATCATCAATTATATATTTGGATGTAGATGTTATGCGTAAAACAAGTGATGTGTCACTCGCGGGAGAAGTGTGTCCAGAGCTGGATTGGTGCGTCCCACGACGGACTGGTGCGCCTTAAGTGGGACTGGTAAATCTTCCACGCCATTTACGAGCCCATTGTATTCCGAATTGCGAAGTTTGTTAAATACATAAGTTTTGCGTCTTAAAATTATCTTCGTAACAAGTTGTTAATCGTCTTATTTGGATCTTGGAGGAGAGAGTTATGTACAAATTATTGATGATTTGTCGATTTTCCAGTTTCCAAATACAATCTGTCTTGAGACACATTTTCCACCCTCGTTTCATCAGCATTTGGAAACAATAATATGTGCTCATTTCAATTATCTTTCCAACAAATCTGGAATCATCAAATTCTATATTTGGATGTTGATGTTATGAGTAAAACAAGTGATGTGTCATGCGCGGGACGAGTGCGTCCCGAGCAGGACTGGTGCGTCTTCAATGTCATTTATGAGCCCATTAGGTTCTTAATTTGGAAATATGTACATGAAAGTCTTGATTCTTGAAATTTTCGTTGTAATGAGTCTTGAATCACCTTATTTCAATATCGGATGAGAGAGTTATGCACACATTATTGATGATATGTCGATTGTCAAGTTAACAAATACGGTCTATCATGACATACTTTTTCACCCTTGTATCATCGGAATTTGGCTCGTTGTATAAAATGAATGTGTTCTCCTTTCAATTTTCTTTTCATCGGATCTGAAATCATCAAAATTCGTATTTGGATGTGAATGTTATGAATAAAACGACCCAACTCATTTGGAAAAAAACGATCTAGTTTGTTTTCTATTCTCTCAAATCAGCAGTCATCCACACCCTTTATGGACTCATTCGGTTCCTAATATGAAAATATGTAAAATATCAATGTTTTTCTTCTCAAAATTTTCTTTGTAACAAGTCTATAATCACCTTATTTGGATATTGGAGAGAGTTATGCACAAATGATTGAAGATGTGTCGATTGTCCAGTTTCCAAATACATTTTGTCTTGAGACACGTTTTTCACCATCGTATCATCGGAATTTGGCAAGTGATAAGATAAACAAATATGTGATCTAGAATCATCATAATATGTATTTGGATGTGGATGTTATGAATAAAACAACCTAACTCGTTTGTTGAAAATGACCCAGATCGTATGGTCGACAACGACCCACAGCTCGTTTGTTAAAAACAAGTCAGCTCGTTTGGTCCCTTTTGTGTTAAAACCGAAAAAAATCAAAATAAAACTTACATAATGGAAATCGATCTTAATACTCTGGTTTATTAGGTATGATGGTTGGAGTGATGTTGTTAGATTTATGGGAGAAATATGTTGGGAGTGAGAGTTCGGAGAAATATGGACGTTGGGAAGAAAATGTTTAAAAATGTATGATTTGTAATTAGGATAAAAATAAGAAAGGTAAATGTGACATTTGATATTCTTTTTAAAGTTAGAAAAAATCAATAGCTCTCAAATAAATATATCCCCAGTCAATCGCCTTATAATATATTTTGGAATTTCTTTTAGGTCTTATTTTTCTCCTTTCTTTTATTGTCCTTATTTTTCCTAGAATTTCGAAACTGATAATCTTTTATGAGTTTATCTAGTATTTTCTGTGGAGATAACTCACTATTTTTCAATTTTCTCCCTCAAATCCTTCCCTACTCATTTTTCTCAACACTTAAGGAGTTCTGAAGGTTAAATTTCTTATATTCGAAGCTCCAAAGGTTAAATTTTGTATTCTATTATGCTCATTCTCTTGTCAAATTGTATTTTTTTGGTTTTTTTTTAAAATATTTGTTTTTTTCCCTTTTCAATTTGCATGTGAGATTCACATTCGTTTTTTTGTGACTTCGATCCACCTCCTTTTTTGTAAGATTTTGTGTTTTATCTTTTCTTCATTTATGGGTACTTACATCTACTTTGTCTAATGAAGATATTATTTGTCAATAATTCGTTTTTGAACTTGAAAATCGGTTTATTTGTTTCTAAGGATCTTGTATATTTCGTTCTAAAATTTTCTCTCGTTCTTTTTCCTTTTCTACACAATAGTAATGATTCATGTAAATTTCTTCGTTCCTCAGGTTTAATTTTAATTTTCAACGATATTTTTTACTAATAATAGTTGCTACAGCACAAGTGCATAACTGTCATACTCACAATAATTTCGATCGCTGTCCTGAAAGTTGTTGCAACTGTTGAGTCTTTAAATTCTGAACAGATTCCGACACTAAAATCGGTTGGGTTTATTGCTACATGCATCGTGTAGTCTACCCTATTACACCACCTAGGGTGGATGCATACCGAATATAAACAGACAATATATCCATATTCATGTCCACGTAAAAATGCAAATAAGAATACAGATATGGATTGTACACCACGACTTTTTGGCACAAAACCTAATAATTCATCGTTCAACAACTTTGGGATTGTGGTCCGTGGAGGCAAAAGTTAGGATCTAATTATTGAATGAGGAGAGATTTGCAACTTTAAAAAACAAATGCCAAAAAATTGTCCTTGTAATTTGAAATTTGAACATTAAGTTAAAAGTTCAAACGATAAATGTTAATCTAAGTACGTCGAAAATATATAAAAAACCTTATATTCATTCAATATCATTTTATATAAAATTTTCAATACCTTGAGTCATAAATCAAGAGCAATGGTTTGAATATTACATTTGTAGTTCAAATTCTAGTTATTAAACATAATAAATTTATGTCACAAAAATGTATAGGTAAATACCCACAAAATCTGGTAAATATAACACCAAACCTATAACACTACTACAATGTCAGGTCGTTAAATAAAAACTAATCCATCAACTCATGCAACCATTCCTCAAATTATTAACAAACATCAAAAGCTACAAAACATTTGTAGTACTGAGGATCAAAGAAATTAAACATCTCGTTTGGAACAACCAAAAAAACAAAACCAAGACCACAAGCACTAGTGCAAAATGCACAATAGGCGTCTCACAATAGACGTCAGATGTTCAAACATCCGACCACACCTGACGTCTATTCAGTTGTTTAGACATCCGATGTCTATATGGCTATCCTCCTTCCAAATTTCTTCTTGCTCTTACCAATCTCAACCAACAAAGTAAGCAAAGCCTCACACATCTCCGACGCGTCTGCCTCCAAATTGTCTTTTTTGACTGAGTAAACCATCCAAGCGTGGTCGAGTTTCCGGTCGGGACGTACAACAACCGATCCTGGCACCTCGGCGTCGCGACATGTTACTAATCCGTCGCTTTTCTCACCATACCGTAGTTTAAGGTGGAGTGCCGATACCGCCATTGCAGCCGATAAGGGAATTACCACCGGAACCTTCACGCTCGACTCTTGTTCGGCCTCTCGGATGAAATTCGGGAGGGGGAGCCAAGGTAGCTCGGCGTGGGCAATGTGGTACATTGTGGAGAGCACACCGGGATTTAAACCGGCTTCGGTGTGGAACGACACTATAGGAATTTCGTTGGACGGGAGACGGTGTCGCGATACAAATTCCTTTCGCTTCTCATATGTGAGATCTTCTAACGCTCTTAGATCACCCTGAATGCATCAAATGAACCGTGTTTATGTTCTACATCTCTTCGTAACAAATAAATTTGTACATCTTATTAGTTATAAATTATAAATGTAAGACCAATTTGTAGAAAATGCTCTTCATATTTCATCAATCATGTATGTAACAATGTAAGTTAACTTCTAACTTCTGACTAACTTGTGGTAAACCTTCAATGTCTTATAAGATAGACCCAATTTTTAGCACTTCGAACAAGAGACTAGTGTATTATTAAACTTGTCAGAATGTTTACTTTGAGATAATATCTTATTTCAAATTCTAAATTATAATATTTCGAGTCTAATTATTAGAATATAAATTTTCAACTAAGTTAACTAGTAGTGTTAATCCGCCCGAGGAAGAGCTTGCGTCTGAATAATCGAATATTATAAATTGTATGATTTGAGTCCTTTACTATCTATCATAAAATCAATGGTTTATAATTCGTACCTTGATCAATTTGCATACGATGAATTCCATTATCCTCCGAGCCTCTCTATCAGCTACTTGACCTTCACGAAGTATGTCGGAGGCCATCGGACTCCCACCATAGGGACTTTGCACGAGCGCTAGGCCACCAACTTTGTTTCTCAACCCGGGCCAGTAAAGCGCTAGCGCTGCCGCCGCATCCACCCCTCCTTTACTGTGACCGAGGATCATCACACGCTTGCCGGATCCCCAATAGAGCTCCTCAATGTACTGCTTGATTTCCCATGAGTTCTTCTCCACTGATGCCTGCATCCGAATTTCAAACAATTTGAACGTTACATTTTAAATGTTAAATGTTAACTGTTAACGTTGCATTCTGAAGACTTGAGATCTACCAATTACATCAAATAGTTATGAGATCGAGGACAAACTTACATGGTACATTGTTTGTGAAAGAATTTCTTTGCTTGACAAAATGCTTGACAAAACATACGATGGTACAAACTTACGAGGAAACTATAAGACTATGCTTGACAAAATGCATACCTCACTATGTATCTTAGCGATATGACATGCAAGACCCATTTTCGAGAAGAATTTCTTTGTGTTCAGAAAGTACAAGGGGCTATGGTTGCTGAAAAGCCCTGCGAAAAATGAGATTTAATTTGTCATGCGAATATAAACTAATCGATGAGTAACGAAAGTAAACAAATGAGTAACGAAAGTAAACAAATGATTTACATTGAGCCAAAACTCACCTGGTATAAGCAAATAAACAAATGAGTTTGGCAGACCGTGTTCACCATTTCTGAATCATGCAGCAAACAAAACATTTTAGAAACTCAATTAACTTACCAGTACCGACCATGAATTCATTGTATCAGAAAGTGCATAATTATTAATTTTGATTTCATCCAACTGAAAATGACACTAAATATTTTGCTAGCTTGGTCGGTTGGATTGCTTTTGCTTTGTAAAGGGTCGCTGACCTGTGTTAGACTAGCGTGAGTCGACGAGTGTTTTAACATCATACAAACAAGAGTTCCATCGTGTCATGCATACCGATGACTTTTTTTAACTTCATTTCACATTTTACAATGAACCCTTACAGGAAGACGAGTTTCTAGGACACGCTACCTTTATAAACATGATGTTTGTTCCTTTTATACTTACGGTCGGAATTTTTTAAACACAGGATATTCCATTATTTGCAGTGTATTTCATCACTTCTGGTGTATATTTTTATACTTACGGTCGACTCTTTTTAAACACCAAGGTTATCCTCCTTTTTACGAGCGTCCACTTTAACATTTTCCTTTTACAATATACCTTGAAGGCTCAAATGAGACCTTTGTTTTTCTTGTAAAAACTAAAATGTACTGAATGCTTCTTTTACCATATACCAGCGAACTATAAATAAAGCGGAGTTTGGAATTCGAAATCATCATTTAAATACCTTATACAATTAAGCAAATACAGGAACCTCTCTGTTCCATCCTTCACCGGTGGAAACTCCGAACTTCTTTCTAACCACCCGATATCATCCGACGAACCGCGGAAAGTTCTCGACAAACGATCCATGAAGCTGAAACCTCCAGAGAGCGAAGCAAAATGATCGTCAAGAACACAAGCTAACATAAGAAAAAGGCTTAGCTCCTAACATCAAATCACTTAACTTTTGACATGCCTAATATGACACTCATCGTACCTTCTTACATGGAATCGAATTCCTCTGACATAAATGGAGAAGCTTCTTAAGTATGAAGATATCAATCTGCATTACAATTATTTCTATAATAAGATATCCAAAATAATTATACTTGTGATGATAATTTTATCCACTTAAATGTTTCAAGACGAGCAGATAATATTACACATTAAATGATGTTAGATTAATATGAGTTCCAATAACAGATAAAATGCATAGAAATGAGATTGTTTGTAAGAGATGTTTCATGATGAACCTTCTACAGAAGGAGTCGGTCGAACTACTTTCCGTCACAATAATTTCAGACCTTCGGTTTGTGTAATGTTGATTGTTATGAGCACTGGTTTTTCTGCTGATATGGTGAGGAGCATTAGAGTTTTCGTCGGTGTCGGATTCGTATATATTAGACGTGTCACAGGCGTGTCTCCTTTCAACGTCGTTGAATGCAAGATCCTCTGAAATGCTATGAAGAATCAGATTTCGTGCCAATAGTTCAGCATTACATATTAGTTTGAAGATGTCTGAAGAAAATTAAAAACATGTTTATGAAAACAAAATATTGATAACCTGAACTTGTCTAAAGCAACTAAATGTGTTGGATTTTTGCAATAGAGAAGGATTACTGACCGATGAAACGGACGAATCTGTGTGTTATGTATGATGTTAAGGTTACGAGACGTGTAAAAATGCTACCCACGAGAGAGTTGAGTGGGAAAAATTCGGCGACAGAACTATTCCCACTGCTTGTTAGATGATAATAAGCCTACAAAAGCATAAATTAGGTATTGAAATATTGAAAATTCATCAAAATATAATATGAACTGCAATAAAAGAATAAAGGTAAATGTGGCACTCACAGCAGGAGTTCTTCCAGAGCTTCTTGTAACATTGTGAATTTCTCCCATCAATTAACAAAATGCTGAAAGAAGGGAAAAAAAAGAAGATAAATGAATCCCAAAAAAAATAAAAATAAAAGGGATTAAATGATAAAGATGGTGTAATAGAAACATTTGTTACACCCTACGCTTCAATTTGAAGCAGATTTTTTTCATTCAATTTGAAACAATTTTGACTCCAGCTCTGTGTACTAACCATTTATAACCAATTATGACTTTATAAAAATCGAATTTTCTGTAGTAACAAAAAGTTATGACAAACATAAAAGTGACGATGTATTAGGCAAAGTGAAAAGAAGAAAATTTAAAGTCTGGACATAGCATAAACAAAACGGAGAACATAAGGCATTCTGAAAAAACATATTCCAGAGAAAATACATTTTGTAAGCAAATAACAAGCTATAAATTAAACAATATAAGATGGACCGAAAATGATATACGAATTAACCAAAAACTACAGAATATAATCCAAGATACTCCGACACAATTAACCATGACAAATGCATGGAATTCTGAAAATCGGAAAATGCACAGGCCTGTTATACAATAATACAAATCCAACAAATAAAGAAACATATCCAAAAAAACAAACAAAACATGTGCAATTATCAAAAAAATAAAATGAAACACTCCAAAACAGTTTACAAACACCATGTTCTGAAAATCTTGGACAAAAAAAAAATTCGTGAACTTTTCTAAGAATGACAAGAATGCAACATACCCATGCCATGAGAATGGTGAGGCACAAGCTTAATTAATACACAAAAAAAATAAATTAATAAACTGAAACAGAAATCTACCCAACTTTTAAAACAACACAAAATCACAGAACCAAAATCTGCAAAGACTAACCAAAATGTTGCAAATAATCTCATGTTAATTTCCGAAAACACAAAATCAAGAAATGCAAATAACCCATTCTACAGAATACCAACTAAAATACCTGAACAAAGAGAACAACCAAAAACATCAATCTACCCCACAACTATCCCAACACAAAATCTAACCACCATAAGTGAGTTAGTTTAATTAGTCATCCAAGAATATTTGTAAACCCAAATTGCATTATCAAATTGGCTGACAGCAAACACACTTCTATTTCATTACCACTTCTGCAAGAAGAAAAAAGAAAGAAAAGATTAAGAACAAACCAGCAATCAGCCAGGGGAGGTTATCCATGAGAGATCCAACAAGCCACAGAACCCAGAGATTGAGGAGCCAAAACTTATCCACCCACAGTATATATATTATAAAATGTTCTTTTTCTGAGCAGTGGGACCCACCATAAGAAGACCATCCTCCAGATGTTGGCAATTCAACATGACAGGTGGCAGTAGGTTATGAAGTTTGACCTCCCAAAATTTGGTAAAATAGTTTAAGGATAAATAGATATATCTGGTTTTTAAGCTTGTAACATTCGGTCGTGAAGTAAGTATGATAACGAAATCATTGAAAAAGTGTACAAAAAGTAAGACTTAGAATCAGCTTTTGAGCTTAATTAGAACGATCAACCACCCAAGTAAGTATAATATCTGAAAACGAGATCTTTGAACGTATACAAAAAGTAAGTCTTAGAACTAACTTTCGAGTTTAGGTAAGTATATATTTAGTTAGAAATTTGAAGCAGTTAACTATGGGTAGATGAACAATTTGTATTTGAAGTTGAATGTATGGACTTGATAACATTGTTTTGTTGCACACTAGCCCTCCATGTTGGAGGACGGGAGGAGGACAGGGAGCTACTGATCAACCCACCACAGGGTTCCCAACCGCCAATTGGCGGTCTAAAAGGCGCGCCTCGTGCGCTGCCTTAAACCGCCCTGATCTTCATGCATTTTGCCTTCAATGGACTTCACTAGATCCATGCTTGATCTATGCAACTGGGGGGGGGCACGAAAGAAAGAAGGAGGCTCTATCTTTCTACTCACATCCTCACTATTTTTTCATACAATTTCGTGGCTCAACTTGTAATGCTTGTAATCTATTGTTGTTCTCTTACAAATGGTGAATTCTAGTGCTTTATATAGGCACTTACATGACCTTACAACTTCCAAATATAAAGACTACATAAACATGATCATTCAAGATTATTACACCCTCTACTTAAATTGCATACATAATTAGGACGAAAATTACACAAAAAATGAAAAAAACTCTTGTCTCTTCCACTCCCTCAACTTTTTGTCTTCTCATGTGTTGACTCTTCACCCCCTTGATGAGTCATCAAGCAATGATGATGTGGCGGGTGACTAGGACACCACATAGGGTTAAGTCACCACCTAGGATTAAGTTCAATTCTCAATACTCCACACGTTGGTGAAAGAAGAGTGCAGAACAGTGCAGCAGTTTAATAAATTAGTATCCCTTTAGAGTTAATGATAATTTATAGGAATTATTATTACAATGAGATTCAAGAGACTTCGAAATTTTGGTTTACTTTTGATGAGTGGTCCTAAGAGATTAAATGGGTAATAGTTTGGAATAGTTTTTAAAGTTATAAGTTTCAAATAGCAAAATGATGGATTGGTTTAAAATTCGTCTTAATCGTTTTTCAATGGAAAACTCTAATTAGATTGGAGATGCCAAAAAGTATGGTAATAGTCAAAATTGTATTTTTTTCAACGTTAAGTTTTATACTTCCCAAAAATTATGAATCCAAATTTCACATTTTGATTCAGATCACTACGAAAGCCTGTAAATTCAAGGTTTTGTTGTTGTTGTTGTTGAATGACCAAAATCCTAGCCTGTGTAGTTAAAAGATTATTCTATCTCGCATAAATCTTAACTTGTATTTTTCATGGAAAACTGTTAAGTTTTAGGAGTAAATGATTTGCATTGATATTATATAACATGCTCTATATAATTATATAACATTGATTTCAAATTAAATAAACTAAAATAAATTACTAAGGATCTAAAAATTGACATAGCCTGCATTGCCATATGGTATTTTGCTAGCATATGCAAAATTGTGTTTTTAGGAACCCTGATTTGGAATTTGTCTTTTAGTTGATAATCCATCAACAAAATTATTACTTTCAAAATTGTACATGATAAAAACCAATAAACTAAAATTACAATTTCACACGTTATCAAAAAAAGAAAATACAATTTGACACGTCATATGTTGCTAGTTTATTATAAAACAAATTACCATAGATGTAAATGCAAATCATTTACACGTCCAATATGATGCTCACAAACTATTGATTTTGTATGATTTTGGAATGATTTTATTATATTAGTTGTATATTTGAATTTGTACATGAGGATATATATAGAGATTACAACTAAAGAATATGGAAGGAGTCCGTTGAGGACATTCCATATACACAGGAACGTATATCGTTTATTGCTTTCCATGTAGGCTTGATCTTGAATGATATTGTGTGGTGTAACGGCTATGATGAGGGTTCTCTGAGCTGCTTGGATTGGTTTCCATGTTCGTAGTATCTTTTCATCACGCCCCCTCAAGTTGGGTCTGAAAAAGGTTGAAGGATCCCAACTTGAGTAGAACATGTTGAAACTGTTTGTGTTCCAGCCCTTTGGTAAAGATATCAGCAAGTTGTTCTTTCCTTGGAACGTATGGAACTTCTATCTCTTTTGATTAGATTTTTCTCGGATGAAGTGGCAATCAACCTCGATGTGCTTGGTTCTTTCATGGAAGACAAAGTTGGATGCTATGTGGCGAGCGGCGTTGTTGTCACAAAACATTTGCATTGATTCAGAATAAGGTTGCTTCATGTTTGTAAGTAGTTGCTTAAGCCATATGAGCTCACTTGTAGTTGAGGCCATGTTACGGTATTCAGCCTCGGCGCTTGATCTAGCCACAACATTTTGTTTCTTGCTTCTCCACGTTACAAGGTTTCCTCCTACAAAAGTACAGAACCCCGTGGTGGACTTTTGGTCATGACTTCCAGCCCAATCTGCATCCGAGTAACCAATTATAGCATTAGAATTATTTTGTTTCATCCATAGTCCTTGCCCTGAGGTTTTCTTAAGATAACACATTATTCGATCAATTATATCTAAGTGTGGTGTGTGTGGAGCATGCATGAATTGACTAACAGTGCTTACAACATAAGTGATATCCGGTCTAGTCACTGTGAGATAAATAAGTTTCCCAATAAGTCTTTGAAATTGACCTATATTCTTAACCGGTTCACCTTCTGTTGGACCTACCTTGCGGTTTGTCTCAATAGGAGTGTTGGCCGGTTTGGACCCTAATTTCCCAGTTTCATGTAATAAGTCGAGAATATATTTTCTTTGAGATAAAAACAACCCCTTTTTTGAGTAAGCAAATTCTATTCCTAGGAAGTATTTTAGAAAACCTAGATCTTTTATGTCAAATTTTGATTTCAGGTACTTTTTAACCAAAGTTATTTCTCTATCGCAATCTCCTGTGATGATAATATCATCAACATATACTAAGACTATAGTAGTAATGCTATTATGATACTTGATAAACATAGATGCGTCTGCAGAACTTTTAGAAAAACCATAAGAGATAAGAGATAAGCTTAGCTTCGCATACCATGCGCGTGGTGATTGTTTCAATCCATAGATTGATTTGTGTAACTTACACACTTGATTTTGAGCTGAATTGATGCCTGGAGGGGGTGTCATGTAGACTTCTTCTTCAAGGTTGCCTTGAAGGAAAGTGTTTTTTACATCCATTTGAAATAGGTTCCAACCTTTATTTACGGCTATAGAAAGAAGGACACGAGTTCTTCAAGGCTAGCAACGGGTGCAAAGGTTTCTAGGTAGTCTAATCCACGCGTTTGAGTGTAACCTTTTGCTACCAGACGAGCCTTATACCTTTCTATAGTACCATTACTATTAAATTTAATTTTATATATCCATTTGCATCCTACAGGTTTGACTCCAGGTTGGAGAAGGACAAGAGTCCAAGTTTGGTTGTTTTCTAAGGCGTTAGTTTCATCGTTCATGGCACTACACCACTTAGGATCTCTAATAGCTTCATGATAGTTAGTACGTTCTATGTGATTATCAATTTTGTTCAAGAAGGCTTTGTGGGTTGGTTTTACTTGTTTGTAGGACAAGTAGTCCTGGAAGGGGTAGGTTACGTGAGAGGTAACATAGTTATGCAAATGAGAAGGAGGACGAGTTGGCCGGGCGGATCTTCGTTGCGGAATTTGTTGCGGAATTGTTTCTCCCCCTTCGGCCTCAGGTTCATCTTCGTCTTCCTCTTCTTCTTGCGGTGTGGTGGTGGTATTTTGTCTTGGAGCTTCAAAGGTGTTTGTGACCGGAAGGGTAACACCGGTTGATGGCGAGGATTCTTCTTCGTTTGGAAAGTAAGGAACGTGTTCAACAAAGTACACATCACGAGAAACATAAAATTTACAAGTTTTGGGGTCATAACATTTGTACCCCTTTTTTCGTAATGAGTACCCTAAAAATACATTTATTTGAGCTAAAGTCGAGTTTGTCAGATCGTCTCCTGTGGACAAAAACAACACAACCAAAGACTTTTAGGTGATCAAGATTCATTTTTTTCCATTTAAAATCTCCAAAGGTTGTTTGTTTTGAATTCGAGGACTATGAAGTCGATTAATAAGATATGCGGCTGTTAAAACCACATCAGACCAAAAACATTTTGGAACGTGGTTTTGAAAAAGCAAAGATCTTGTAATGTTCATCAAATGCTGATTTTTCCTTTCTGACACACCATGTTGTTCGGGAGTATTGATGTAGGTGGTTTGATGAAAAATTTCTTTTTATTTTAAGAAGTTTTGAAATTTGTGACTAGTGTATTCAGACCCATTATCAGATCTAAGAATTTTGATTTTGAAATCGTACATGTTTTCCACGAAGGTAACAAATTCAAAAAAACATTAAATGCATCGGATTTGGATTTGAGCAGATAAAGCCATGTGGTACGAGAAAAATGATCAGTAAAAGTAATAAAGTAGTTGAACCCGTTATAGGATTCGGTGGGGGTCGATGCCCAGATATCAGAATGGATCAACTCGAGAGGACTTCCTGTTTTACTAGAAGATATATGAAAAGACAGTCTAGTTTGTTTTGAAAAACTACAAACATCACACGTTATTTCAGAATTAATAAACGGGAATAAAGTTTTTAAAACTACATGAGATGGATGTCCCATGCGCCTATGCCAAAGTTCATGTTGGGATCTATTTTCAACATGCAAGGCTTTATTGTTTGAGTCGAGAACATATAAGCCATTGGTGAGAGTCCCTCTACCAATCGTCCTCCCTGTGATACGATCCTGAAAAATTACAACATAGGGGGTAAAGATAACATTGCAGTTCAACTTGTTTGTGATTTTAGCCACAGATAATAAATTAGAGTCAAAAGACGGCACATAAAGGATATCTTTAGCCATTTTATTTAACAATGCCATGTCACTTATTCCTTTTATTTCGACTTGATTCCCATTAACAACGGTTACGAATTTGTTTAGTAGCTCTAAATTATGTTTACTATTAGTTAATAGGGTCGGGTTTCCAATCATATGGTCTGTTGCACCCGAGTCGATAATCCATCTTTTGTCACAATGTTTGTTTGCAGAAAATGAAGCAGTATAATTATCTAGAGATTTGACAATACCTGCGTGATTACCTGAAGCTTGGGGAGTGTTCTACAAAATACCATTTAAATGTGCTACTAATTGGTTGAGTAGAGTTGAATCATTGGACCCAGTACGTGAGTTCACGTTATTTGCTCCATTTGATCCATCAGAGAGGCTTGCTTGGGTTGTGTATTCGGTCGGAGCACTTGTATTCGGATCTCCTTGGGTATAAAAGCTTCGGGATCCGCCTCCCATATTTCCATATCTGGATTCCTGCAAAGCAAAGTTAGGGTTTAATGGGTGGCCGCCGCCTCCCATAGTCGGATGCGCGGTGTTATAGCCACTGATTTTGTATGATTTTGGAATGATTTTATTATATTAGTTGTATATTTGAATTTGTACATGAGGATATATATAGACATTACAACTAAAGAATATGGAAGGAGTCCGTTGAGGACATTCCATATACACAGGAGTGTATATCGTTTATTGCTTTCCATGTAGGCTTGATCTTGAATGATATTGTTTGGTGTAACGGCTATGATGAGGGTTCTCTGAGCTGCTTGGATTGGTTTCCATGTTCGTAGTATCTTTTCAACACAAACCAACAGAAAACAAGAACAAACTATACAAATATTACACACCCAAAACTATTAGTCACTTCCCTTTCACTTGATAAACTCTGTTAATCCAAACATTGTAAAGAATCATATGAAACAAATCATACTTCTCTGCCTTTTTATTCCACAAAAAGTGTCTTCTTACTTCTCTTACTCCCCTCTCCAACTCAAAATACTTAGACTCGGGAATGCCCAACAAGATATCTCTCAACCTTGCAATGTCTTTTTCCGGTAGAATCACCGAAAATCGTGACCATTCAAATACTTCAAACAATGTAGGCACGAAGTTGTCCGACATAATAATCGGTACACATCCGTAAAATATAGCCTCGACCACCCTCGGACTATTAACCTCGTACCCTCTTGGGCAAATGCAATACTTACTATCCTTCATTTGGTTCATGTACGGATTTATTGTTACTTTGGTAGTTATAAACCCGTGGTTGTGTCTTTTCTTAACTTCTTCTTCGTTTTTTCTTCGAATTTTTGTCCATGGTGGTTGAGTTTACATTTGTTACGAGTTTATGCAGTATGGGACCTGAGATGAGCATGTTGGGGTCTTTATTTTGCCAATGTTGGAGGAGGATCAGGCGGAAGTAGCCATGCATTTTACCTGCAAAGAAGGCAAGAATGGTTCGAAGGTGGGCCGATTCAAGACTTTTGTTTCAGGCAAAGAAACATCCTTGCCAAAGCGGAAGCCAATATTGACATCAGCATTGCATAATGCTCTTATCGAAGTACTCATGCTCTTTGATGTCTCTTGCGTCGCCTGTGAATTAAAAGAAAACGTATGTTCTTAAAATAAGAAATATGATTTATGAATTCCTTGTAGCACACCATTTATGACGCTCCGGATGTTAAGGTAAATGATTTCTTCAAACGACACGTTGAGCATTTTTATCAACTATTTAATTGTTTAAAAGTTGATTGCGTGATAATTTAGGTGTCTGTTGGTTTCTCAATGCATGTGATTATTGGTATTCCAAGATGTATAGATGTGTGTCCTACTAGGCAGTTGTATGTTCACAAGCAGGACAAATGTGTGTCTTTCCTTTACATTTAGGGGGTGTTTGGTTGTGGGTACCTGGAATGGAATGGAATGGAATGGAATGAATTTCATTCCATTCTAGTGTTTGGTTTGTTTATTTTAGGCTCATGAATGAGAATGAATTAGAATCTATTCCAGCTCATACCTACGAATCAGAAACTTATGTACCTACCCTAGAATAAGAATTCATTCCAGCCTGATATGAGATTCTCATTCCATTCTATTCTAAGGTAGTCAACCAAACACCTCCTTAAAGTATCTACAACTGGGAAATCAATCGTCTCTTATTTTATCGGAAATCGTATTTTTAAATAATAAAATAAAAAACACAAATAATAACATTAATAATGACATAAAACACATCCTCAGGACTCTTAAAATAAAATGCAAATTATATGATCTACTTGTATTAGGAAATTTAGCACCTATAATTTAACAATAATGGCAAATTCAATCTTGCATGAAGGTAAACATTTAATTACCCAATCATGGCAAGCCGTGAGAAAATGGTCCGGTCCGTTGTTCCTATTCCAGGAAGGATATTTGGAGGCGAATTGTGCTACCGTAATTCCTCAAATGAGCAATGATGTTCTTCTTACTATGCGAGTTTGGCTCATACAATTCCTCTTGTAGATTGCGAGAGCTAAAGGGTAAGTAGAACAAATGGGCTTTCGAAGGATCGTCGGTAACGAATTGCTTGTTGTCCTCCATTTGCTTCATGAACCACCCTTCCTACGAGTAAATTCCGGTGAAGAATGGTTTGTGGAAGTCGGGTGGATCACCTTCTTGGTAGATGTACACCTTCAACATTTTCTCCATCGACTCATAGCTCCTACAAGAACAAAAACCACTCTTTCTAATTACGCTTGGTTGATTTCTATATCGATCTTCCCTATATGTCAATCCCTTCTTGTAGGACACATTAGTTTGATGTGGTTTGGAAATTGATTAGAGCCAAATTTGCATGGTTGTAGGGTTCAGTATTTGTTTTGGTGCAACCAAAAACATAATCAATTGCATTATGATTACCACAGTGAGCATCGTTCGAGTCAACAAAGTCAAAATAATATTGCACAAATTTCGATTAGATTGCACAAATTTCGAGTCAAGAAGTCACCAATTAAGTTAATCAAAACAGAGATCAGTTTTAGAACAGATTAGATTTATTTGCTTCATCATTAGTGCATAACAAAATCCTAATTGCACATTATAGGATCTTGAACAAATGATTTCCACGATGGTATTAAAGAGAAGACAAAGAACACATACCTTGCTCCATGATTCTATTCAACGAAGAGAAATCTCTAATTGCTATGAATTGATTTCTCTCTCTCAACCCTCACACACCTTTGCTTGATAGAAGTTTTGACGGGAAAAACTAACTTGTGTTTTTGGAAGAGGGAGGACCAATCCTTTTATAGAAGTAGAGGGAGTAACCACCCATCATGGTGTAACTACCCACTTAACATAAATCTCTCTTAATTAATTAATTAATTTTAAGATCGTAATATTATTAATTTAATAAAGTTGAGACTTAATACATGGGTTACAAGAAAATATCTAACATTCTCCCACTTAGCCCATGTAACATAATTCAACTTCAAGTATTTAATAACAAAACATAATGCGCAAAATTTAAGCTAAAATCTTCCTTATATCAATTAAAACATTAGTCACTACTAAGTATGAAAACCTATAAGGATCATGGCGGTTGTACTCATAGATTCTGACACATCCCCTTCCATGTATCACAATATAGATTTCATATTTAGTATGATCATTAATGAGAGATATCAAAATGGTCTAACGATAATGTCTTTATAAAATACATTTTCTGTTTAATCACATAAATCATTGATGTACATGTACTATGATAATGAAACAGGAAAATATAATTTCAGAAACAATTCATAAGTGAACTCAAGAGGTCAACAACATAACATACATACTACATTAGTATGCATCATCAATAATTGTTTTCAATAATGCCCATCCGTTCGACATGTTCCCTAAACGTCTTTGGTGGCAAACATTTAGTCAACGGATCTGCAACCATTAAATTGGTGCTTATGTGTACAATTGACCCCCTTTGTTTCTGAACTTCTTCTTTAACGACATAGTATTTCAATTACATGTGTTTAACACCTTTTGAATACTTGTCGTTCTTAGAAAAGAAGATTGTTACGGCATTACCACAATAAATTTTTAGTGGCTTGGCAATAGAGTCGACAATTCCAAGTCCTGAAATATAATTCATCAACCATAAACCGTGAACTGTATCCTCAAAGCATGCTACTCAGCCTCCATAGTGGACGCAGCAATGACAGACTGCTTCACACTCTTCCAAGATATTGCCCTTTCAGCGAAAAGAAACAAATATCCAAATGTATATTTTCTAGTATCTACACATCCTGCAAAGTTTGAATCTGAATATCCAATCACGTCGAGGTGATCAGACCGCCTATAAGTGAGCATGTGATCCTTCATTCCTTGCAAGTATCTTAATACTTTCTTTGCAGCTCTCCAATGATCTATTCCAGGATTGCTTTGTTATCTACCCAGCATCCCGACAGCAAAACTGATGTCTGGTCGAGTACAAGTCTGAGCATACATCAAACTTCCAACAATGGATGCATAAGGAATATTCTCCATTTGTTTATGTTCCAATTCATTCTTTGGACACTGCTTAAGATTAAATGTATCCCCATTCTGAATTAGAACAACACCTGCTGAACAACTTTCAATCTTAAATCTCTCTAAAACTTTGTTAATATATGATTTCTGAGACAACCCTAACAATCCTTGTGATCTATCACGGAATATTTCTATTCCTATCACATATGATGCATCACCCATAACTTTCATTTCAAAGTTCTTAGAGAGAAATTTCTTGGTTTCATGTAATAAACCAAGATCATTAGTAGCTAGCAAGAGATCATCAACATACAAAATCAGAAATATAAATTTACTCCCACTGACCTTCAGATATATACATCGATTAACGACGTTTTCATTAAATCCAAAGGAAGTAATTATATCATTAAACTTGAGATACCATTGAAGGGAAGCTTGCTTAAGTCCGTATATTGATTTCTTAAGTTTACACACTATGTGTTCCTTTCCTTTAATTACAAAACCCTCAGGTTGTTCCATGTATACTTCTTCATCTAAATTTTCATTGAGAAATGTATTTTTCACATCCATTTGGTGTAACTCTAAATCATAATGAGCTACTAATGCCATAATAATTCTAAGAGAGTCCTTTTCAGATACAGGGGGAAATGTCTCTTTGTAGTCAATATCACTTTTCTGAGTGAAACCTTTGGCAACAAGCCAAGCCTTGTGTCTTTCGATATTGTCATTAGAATCGAGTTTAGTCTTAAAGATCCACTTACACCCAACTCTTTTATAACCTTCAGGCAATTCTACAAGATCCCAGACTTTATTGTGATCCATTGTTTTCAATTTTTCTTTCATGGCATCCAACCACTTAATAGAATTAGTATTTTCCATGGCTTGTGAAAATGAAAATAAATCTTAATTCATTCCATTGTCAAGTTCCGACTCTTGAAAATCAACCACATAATCATCAGAAATAGTAGGTTTCCTTGGTCTTTCAGACCTTCTTAAGGCCACTTCATGTGGTTCATTTACTAAAGTTTCATTGTTGACGACTTCATTGTGAGGTGTTTAGTCATTCATTTGTTGTTCTTGTACATTGTCAAATTGCTCTTCAATTGTAGGAATAACAACATTAGAAGAAGTAATGGGTAAAGAAACTTGCACCCTTACTTCTTGAATTTCCACTTTACGTGGTTCTTTACTCTCACTAATCTCGCGCATTTTCAATGAATTTAGCATTTCCAGTTTCAACAATTCTCGTACTATGGTTAGGACAATAGAATCTAAAGCCTTTAGATTTTTCTGGATAACCAATGAAGAAACCACTGGTGGGTCTTGAATCCAATTTCTTTTAATGTGGATTATAAATTCTTACTTCCGCCGGGCAACCCCAAACATGGAGGTGCCTTAAACTAGGTTATTTCTTTTTATGTGGATTATAAATTCTTACTTCCGCCGGGCAACCCCAAACATGAAGGTGCCTTAAACTAGGTTTCCTTCCCATCCATAGTTCAAAAGGAGTCTTTGGAACTGCCTTACTAGGAATCCTGTTTAACAAATACATAGGGGTTTTTAAGGTATGCATCCACAATGATAAAGGCAATGAGCAATTATTTAACATACTTCTAACAATATCCACTAAAGTACGATTACGCCTTTCTGCAACACCATTCTGTTGTGGTGTGCCTGACATTGTGTATTGAGAACAAATACCACGCCCTTCAAGAAATTTAGCAAATGGACCAGGACATTGTCCACTTTCACCATACTTTCCATAATATTCATCACCTCTATCAGATCTAATTATTTTCACCTTTTGGTCTAGTTGTCTTTCAACCTCATTAACAAACACCTCTAAAGTATTTGCTGTTTGAGATTTTTCATGCAACAAGTAGACATAACCATAACGTGAAAAATCACCAATGAAGGTGATAAAAATATTTTCTCCACTAAAGGATGGAACATCAAAAGGTCCACATATATCAGTGTGTATAATTTCAAAGAGTTGTGTGCTTCTTGTGGCTGATTTCTTAATTGTATGTTTTGTGAATTTCCTTTAATACAATCCACACATACATTAAGATCAGTAAAATCCAAATTAGAAAGGATTTCATTCTTCACTAATATTTGCATTCTTTCTTTGGATACATGACTCAATCATTTATGTCACAAGTAAGCTGAACTTTCATCCACTAAACCACGTTTCATACCAACATTATGATGCAAGGTCAATAAGCTTTCAGCAAACAAATTATCAAGATTTAACTTGTATAAACCATCACAACAGACACCAGAACCAACAAGAAGATTTTGCTTAAACAAACTGAAATTTCCATTCCCAAACTTGGAACAATAACCAGTTATATCAAGTCTAGACAAAGAAACTAAATTACGAGAAAGAGATGAAACATAAAGAGTGTGATAAAGATCTAAATGATGTCTTGTATCTAAAAGTAAACGGTAAGTCCCAATCCCTTCAACTGGTGCTTTGACACGGTTCCCCATAAGGACAAAGTTCTCATTTGGGTTTTTGGTTTGGATCGTAACGAATCCCTGCATCGTATTAGAAACATGAGTGGTACAACCAGAATCAATCCACCAAGTATTATATGGAACTTCTGCCAAATATGATTCGAAACATACAAAAACATCATGTTTACCTTTACTTTCGAATCATGCCTTACGTTTATGGCAGTCTTTCTGATAGTGTCTAGGTTTGTGGCAGAAATGACATTTATCACCCTTTTGTTCCTTCTTGTGGATTTGAGAAGATGACTCGTGGATCTTTAACTGTCCTTTATTGCCCCTTCCATACTTCTTTCATGGTTTTCTTTTAACTCCTGAATGACCTACGAGATTGATAGAGTGAATTCCTTGTTTCTTAAGCCTTGCCTCTTCTTGAATATGTACCAGCACGCGACTTATCAGCAGATTCAGATTGAGCAGTATCTTTCACATACTTTATAAATTCCTTAGCATCATTAGTTTCAAGAATAGTAGTCTTAATGTTATTTGTCACTGTCATTCGCATAAGCATTAAGCTCGGTCTATTTGATCTTTCCCAACTCTTATGAAAAGATTTTTCTTCATTATTGCTTGTCTCGGTAAGAGCAACGGGCTTATCAGTCATGAGTGCTAAGTTAAGATCAAGAACAGCTAAATGAAACTTGACTTCTTCACTCCATTCATTATAATTAAGCCCATTAAACTTTGTAATAGACGAAGCTTGCGAATGAAGTGAAACATTAACAGATGCTGCAAAAATAAATAAATGCTCCTACATTAATACTTTGAGACATAACTTAATCACATAATTCAGACTTATATACCTATAAAAAATATTAAATTAAATATATATATATTGAAAATATCTTTAGGTGATATAACAATATATAACAACGAACCATAATTGATGCTTAATTAAATTTTACATAATTGGAAATTAAATATTTTTCAATAAGACATGTTTGTTATCTTTGGATATACTAAACACATTCAAATCGACATATCAATTAACCACAATAATGTTCATGATCACAAATAGGTTGATCCACCTTTGGGTGACCTTAAATATTTTGTAATCTATGAACTTCAATTATTCATGATAAATCATAAGGTCATCTCAATAATAGCATCACACAATCATGAATAAATGAATTTTCCTTAATTTAACATCTACGAAAAACATTCTAAATCGACCACTTTGGTGACTAACGATTTATTCATAATGTAGATGTTGGATTAGAATAATTATGATAATTAGCGGACATAAAATGCACATCAAATTTTCTCATACTTTTACATGTAAACCATACATTTAAATGTACACATCATTAATCTCCTAAATAAATTTATTTCACATAACATTCTAATCAGTATGACTTGTACTTGTTGCATTACTTATGTAATCTCAATATAGATTACGATGTAAAATAAATCCCATATCAAAGCACATCATGTGGTGTCATCTTTAATATAATGAAGGCCCGATAAACCCGTTAATAGATTAGATAAATTTTGTCGGTTATGAAGATCACGATGGATACAATTAAATATTAAAAGTTCTTCCTTAATTAAAATAACATTTAATAAACAAACAACCATAACGTGAGTGAACCTACCTTTTCATCTTTGATAATAATAATAATACCAAAACCTAATGGACCAGTCAACCAAAATAATACATGCCTTCGATGGAATGAAATTTCAATGATAAAATAAAAATTCATAGAATGGTTCTGATTCCTGTAGCGGTTAACATAATTTTAATATTCCTAAAATAAAAGCATAATAAGTATACATAAATTCAACGATAAGAATAACGAACATCATGTTCATACATATTTCATTGCAGCGGATATACATAAGAATAATTATTGATTCATAACTTCATTTCATTGAAAAATCACAAATTCCAAAACGTGGCTCTTGATACCAAATGTTAGATTTATTTGCTTTATGATTAATGCACAACAAAACCCTAATTGCACATTATAAGATCTTAAATAAATGATTTCCACAATAATATTAAAGAGAAGACAAAGAACACAACTTTGTTCCATGATTCTATTCAACGAAGAGAAATCTCCAATTGCTATGAATTGATTTCTCTTTCTCAACCCTCACACACTTTTGCTTGATAGAATGTTTGATGGGGAAAACTAACTTGTATTTATGGAAGATGGATGATCAATCCTTTTATAGCAGTAGAGGGAGTAACTACCCATCATGGTGTAACTACCCATTAAGTCTCAACTTTTATAACATGTTAGATATTTTCTTGTAATCCATGTATTAAGTCTCAACTTTATTAAATTAATAATATTATGACCATAAATAATTAATTAATGGGTAGTTAAATGGTGTAACTTCATAATTAATTAAATCTCTCTTAGTTAATTAATTAATTTTAACTTCATAATATTATTAATTTATTAAAGTTGAGACTTAATACATGGATTACAAGAAAATATCTAACATGTTGAGATTCATGATTGTTTCTAGATATAAAAGCTTAATGAAGTGAAATTAATTTAAGTTTTAATTAGGACATCCATACTAACCAAATGTACAATTAAGTGGGTGTCAGTTAATATGAGAACTAACAGGGTCAAAGGTACGAAGGATTCTCACCTTACAAATGCAGAGAAGTTACAGAAAACCGACGGATATAACCCCCTCATGTTCAGTCACAAAGGGAGCATTGTCAATCTCTGCTTTTGCATCTAACAATTGTTGATCGACTTCAGTCGATCACAAAGGCTTCTGTTACAACCATTAACAAACAGAACATCAAATGATTAAACTAAATCATAATACGTTTTAACACCTTATGATGATGGGTACATCTTTGTAGAAAACTAGACACGGATTTGAGAAGAAGGAAGAAAAGAGAAAAATCTTTTTTTTGGTTTTTACTTTTGTTGTCTGTGTCTATTACATTCGAACTGTTTAGTATATATATGATACATTATTTCCGTTGGGCTGGTTGTAGCGAGGAGATGCGTCTTTAATTTTGTTTGTTTGTCGAGGAGGTGTGACTTTAATGTTGGTTGCTTCGGATACTCCCCCTGTCTTCAATACTCCCCCTCAAGTTGGGTCCTGAAATAAGTTGAAGAGACCTAACTTGGAAAGGATGTGGTTTGCTTGAGGTTGATCAAGAGCTTTGGTGAAAATATCAGCGAGTTGATCGTTGCTAGGAACATAGGGAACTTCTATTTCTTTGGCCTGGATCTTCTCACGGATGAAGTGGCAGTCAACTTCAATGTGTTTGGTTCTTTCGTGAAACACTGGGTTTTGAGCTATGTGTCGAGCTGCATTGTTATCACAGAACATTTTTATTGGGAGGTGGTAAGGTTGTCCCATGTCGAGGAGTAGTTGCCTTAGCCAGATTAGTTCGCTGGTAGTGGATGTCATAGCCCGGTATTCAGCCTCAGCACTGGATCTGGCAACAACAATTTGCTTTTTGCTGCGCCATGTTACAAGGTTTCCTCCAACAAATGTGCAGAAACCTGTAGTTGATCTTCGATCGTGACTTTCTGCCCAATCTGCATCAGAGAAACCAGTTATTGAATTAGAATTGTTGTTTTTCATCCATAATCCTTGTCCTGGAGTTTTCTTAATATATCTAAGTATCCTAGTGATTATATCTAAATGAGGTGTTCGAGGTGAATGCATGAATTGGCTGATGATGCTAACAGCATAGGTTATGTCTGGTCTTGTTACAGTGAGGTATATGAGTTTCCCGACGAGTCTTTGATACTGTTGAATGTCTTTTATGGGTTCGCCTTCAGTGGTGTTTGTTTTTAGTTTAGTTTCCATGGGTGTATTTGCTGGTTTGACTCCAAGTTTGCCTGTTTCTTTTAAGAGATCAAGGGCATATTTCCTCTGAGAGAGAAAGAGACCCTTCTTTGAATGAGCAATTTCTATTCCTAGAAAATACTTTAGTTGTCCTAGGTCTTTAATATCAAATTTTGCTTTTAAGTGTTGTTTTATTTTGTTGATTTCATACATGTTGTTACCAGTGATTATGATATCATCTACGTATACTAGAATGATGGTGGTGATAGTCTGATGATGTTTGGTAAACATAGATGCGTCAGCGGAAGACTTTTTAAAACCGTAGGAAAGAAGACAATAGCTAAGCTTGGCATACCAGGCACGAGGGGATTGTTTTAATCCGTAGATGGCTTTGTTGAGTCTGCAAACCTGATTTGTTGAGGTGTAACCGGGTGGAGGAGTCATATATACTTCTTCCTCGAGGTTTCCTTGAAGGAAGGCATTTTTTACATCCATTTGATAGAGTTCCCAATTTCTATTCACGGCTATAGAGAGTAAGACACGGACTGTGTTCATTTTTGCTACTGGGGCAAAGGTTTCTAGATAATCTAGACCGTAAGTTTGTGTGTATCCTTTTGCTACAAGTCTTGCTTTGTATCTTTCTATTGTCCCATCACTATTGTATTTGATTTTATATACCCACTTGCATCCTACGGGCTTAATTCCTTTTGTGATTGGGGTTAGGATCCAAGTGTTGTTTGTCTCAAGGGCTTGGATTTCTTCTTCCATGGCCTTGCACCACTTTGGATCCCTAATGGCCTCATTGTAATTCTTTGGTTCTATGTGAGTATCTATAGTTCCTAGAAAGGCTTTATGATGTGTTTTTACTTGTTGGTATGATAGGTATTCCTGGATAGGATAAGTGACGTGAGAGGTGATATAGTTGTGCAGATATTTTGGTGGGCGAGTTGGTCAAGTTGATCTTCTTGGAATGTTTTCTTCTTCGTGATCGGATGGAGCTCCATTGTCTTCTTCTTGAAGATCAGGTGTCCTTGCGGTGATCTCAGGATCGCAGGTGATGGGTATTGGTGTGTCAGCGGAGTTGGGTGGTACTGGAGGTCTGTTGTTTCCATCTTCTGGGCCGAAAAAAGGACTACTTTCTACAAACTGTACATCCCGAGAAGTATACAATTTACAATTTTCTGGGTCATAACATTTATACCCTTTTTTGTTAAAGGAATATCCTAAAAAAATACATTTGCGAGAACTGAAATCAAGCTTGTCATCTCTTTTCTTGTGAACAAACACAATACACCCAAAGACTCGTAGATGATCAAGTAAAGTTTTTCGACCAGTCAGAATTTCTAAGGGTTGTTTGTTTTGGAGACGAAGACTAGGTAGTCGATTAATAAGGTATGCAGCAGTTAAAACAGCATCGGACCAAAACCTTTTTGGAACGTGATTTTGAAAGAGTAGTGAACGTGTTATATTCAAGAGATGACGATTTTTCCTTTCTGCTACACCGTTTTGTTGTGGTGTGTCAACACAAGTGGTTTGATGAAGGATGCCTTTTTGTTTTAGAAAACCTTAAAAAATATTACTAGTGTACTCGGATCCATTATCTGACCTTAAGATTTTAATTTTGAAATCATACATGTTTTCCACAAACTTTGTAAACGTGCAAAAAATATCAAAAACTTCAGATTTTGATTTTAATAAGTAAATCCATGTAGTACGAGAAAAATCGTCGATAAAGGTGATAAAATATTTGAACCCATTGTAGGATTCAGTTGGGGCTGGTCCCCAGATATCAGAGTGTATTAGTTCTAATGGTTGTTTTGTTTTAATAGATGATAAATGAAATGATGAACGAGTTTGTTTTGAGAATCTGCATACATCACATAATAAATCCGTCTTAATAGAAGGAAAAAGCGATTTTAAAACAGAATGCGACGGATGTCCCATCCTTTTATGCCATAACACATGTTTGGAAAAGTTCCCAGCATGTAATGCATGTATATTTTGATCTAAGATATAAAGATTATTAGCAAGTTGACCCCTACCAATCGTCTTCCCGGAGGTACGATCCTGAAATACAACATCAACAGGTGAGAAGATAATATTACAATTTAATTCTTTTGTGATTTTTGCAACAGATAATAAGTTTGATTCAAAAGAGGGGACATACAAGACATTCTTTGCAATTTTATCAAGTAATTTCATATTTCCTTTTCCTTTTATTTCTACTTGGTTTCCATTAGCTACACTTACAAAATTATTTAGTAGAGATATGTTCTTTTTAAGATCTAGTAGTAAATTTTGATTTCCAGTCATGTGATCAGTGGCGCCGGAATCAATAACCCATATATTACTTTTCCTTTTTTCAGATTGGAGAGCTGAAGAATAATTTTTTAGAGCTTGTATCATACCTGCCGAATTACCTGAAACAGAAGGTCCATTGTGCAAAAAACCATTCAATTTGTTTATAAGGACATGGATGTCCTCCTCTGAGCCCATTGGGCCTGTGCGGTTTTGATCCGCGGCTTGATGATTTATATGGTTGTTTGGTGAGAATAATCTCCTGGTGGTCGGGTTCGGAGTCGACCCGAATGTGCCATCCGGATTCGCAGAAGTATTTAAACCTCGTGATCCGACTGCTGGCATTCCGAATGCTTCCTGCGAAAACAAATTAGGGTTAGGGTTAGGTAGGTGGCTGCCGCTGCTGCCTCCTGTGGCGGCGATGTAGCCGCTGCCGCCCGATGACCCCTCGTGCGATGAACTTCTCCCATCTCCTCCTCCTCTTCTGTTGTTGTCTTTTGGTGGTCGGAGATGAGGATGAAGAAACCAGCAGTTGTTTTTGTTGTGTCCGGACTTTTTGCAGTTTTCACAATGCTCGTCCTTCCGATTTCCATATCGTTTTTTGTTGTTTTGATGCTGGTTTTGTGTTTTTCCGAAAAAAAACGCTTGATTCTCGGCTTCGGTTGTTGATTGGGTTTGTGACGGAGTGATGGTCCTTCGCCGCGATTCTTCGCGAAGGATCATCGCGATGACAGCGGAAAGAGACGGTAGTTCGGGGGCCATGAGCACCTGACTTCTGATGTTTTCAAATGATGGGTCCAGACCTACCAGAAACTGGTAGATCTGGTTTTGTTCAGTTCTTTTTTTGATTGTCCGTGCGTCGTCTGTTGGTGGCTCATAGATCCCCAACTCGTCCCATGCCTTCCTGAGAGTACCGAGGTACTCAGTGATGCTTTTGTGGTTTTGACGGGCTTGAGCGATGTCTTGTTTGAGTCTGAAGATATGCGCGAAGTCTTGCGCCTTCCCGAAATGTTCTTGGACCGCATCCCAGAGTTCTTTTGCGCTTTCTTTGTAGAGGAAGATCTCCCCTATCTGTGGTTGCATGGACGCGATTATCCATGACATGACCAGGTGGTCGGAGGTCTGCCATTCTTCCTGTTTTGCCTCCGTTTCTGATTCCTCCGGTTTCTTTGCAGCTCCAGTGATGTGGCCGACTTTCCCCCTGCCGCTGAGGGAGAGGGAAACCGCCCGCGCCCAGGACAAGTAATTTGTCCCGTTTAGTAGTGTTGATACGAGACGGGAGGGGTTTTCGTGGTGGTTTCCCGACATGGTTTTGGTGGTTTTGTGTGTGGATTTTTGAGGGTTTTGGATGTGGGTTTTGTGCCTTCAACCCCCTCAGTGAGGTGAAGATCGGTGATGATTTCTTGGGGGATCTGAGATCGAGTCAATGCTCTGATACCATGTAGAAAACTAGACACGGATTTGAGAAGAAGGAAGAAAAGAGAAAAAACTTTTTTTTTGGTTTTTATTTTTGTTGTCTGTGTCTATTACATTCGAACTGTTTAGTATATATATGATACATTATTTCCGTTGGGCTGGTTGTAGCGAGGAGATGCGTCTTTAATTTTGTTTGTTTGTCGAAGAGGTGTGACTTTAATGTTGGTTGCTTCGGATAATCTTCCTATATATGTAATAAGTAGTGATTGCTAAATCTGAATATTAGCAAAATAAATTAAGTATATGCATACTGTAAATAAATGTAGAAGCAGTTGTTATAATAATTGTGAACATTAAAAGCCTACCAAAACTACGATTCAAAGTACATTTTCCATACCATTGAGTTAAGAAAAGCACGATTCATTTGCAATGCGCGCTCCATCTCCGGATATGTCATCTCCTTGTAATCATGTCGCTTGGTCTCTACCTTCTTTCTGTTTTTCTTGTCTTCCTTTTGCTTCTTCGCAATGGGGCTACTTGTCGTTGGGGTCTGATTAGAGACCTTTAAATTGCCTTCAGCTTGTGTCATATCGTCTTTCGGTTCAATAACCACAGAAGTGAAACTAGAGTTAGTGGTATTGTTTGTCAATGGAAGCCCATCTTTAGTCTTCTCTAATGTTATAGGACCGCCTTTCGTTTTATTCAAAGCGGTCACATTACCGATATCGAACTTGAATTCCTTGCCCGTTTCCTCCTGATAATCGTTTGATTCTTTGGATTCTTCGCTGTCCTCATCTGTCGGGGATTCAGTTGAATTCACTAAATTGTTTGAAATGGAGGATCTCTTTGACCATACCGCCGGAAAGATTTCCGAAGGAAGCACAAGTTTCTGTAACGCGACAACGACAAAGAACAGCACAACCATCAATAAGATGGGCTTTGCTGTTCGAGTTTTCCATAGTTTTTTGAACCAATCCATGAAGGAAAATCTTTAAGAACTTGAGGAAGGTCTGACTACCATTTCAAATTCTGAAAAGAAACACATGACCAAAAAAAAGAAGTTAATTCTGAAACGTTTTCAAGTATCTATACAGAATTATGTGTGCCCAGAAATGTTCAACCGCTACACTTTCGTTATTATTGTCATTCCTGAAACAAACACTAAAATCTAATAAAATGGTAAATTCACAAATGTCACAAAGAAATCATTTATCACAACAACAGATAACTATTTCATATTTGTCAGCTACCGAAAACTAGAATGTAAAAGGTTGGTAAAAATTGTGTATGTGGTTAAAAAAAAGACAACCAAGAAATGTCTGATAATTCCTATACAAATCTCTTGTTTTTTAGAAACACAAATAGAGACATCAAAGGATCCATTGAGTAGTTTAGATCTTCTGAGAAATTTTAAATGCTAAAATTCAAAAATAATTGTGGTACAAATATCAAAACTTCTGCAATAATTCATGTACCACAACTATTTATGTAACCATAATCATGAATTTATTACATTATCAAAGAAATATTCCTCAACAACTTGAGTCAGCATATATTGCAATTATTACAATAATATTTTTGGTACTTCTTTTTCAAAAAATCCAAGAAAACAACCAAAACCCAATTCAAAACGAAAATCAAACAAAAACCCAATTCCAAGTTCCAAAAGTTACAACAATTCGAACAATCAAAAGAAAAAAACGTCCGAACTTTTTTTTTCTGGTTTATGTTCATAGAAATTTACCATAATAACCTCAAAACCAAGAAGAGACTTCACCTGTTTCCATGATTTCTGCAAACGAGAGAACTCGAAGATTCCGTTCCAGATTTTGGCAGAAGCTGAGATTTGTTGGGAATTGAGCACATTTTTCGAAGGGTGTTTGTTTTTAGCTTAAGCAAGTTATTATTGACTGCGGCCAATGAGCCCTTTAAATCAAGGTTTTAAAAACTGGATCGAACCGGTTCGATCCGGTTCGACTGGGAACTGATGGTCGAACGGTCGGTTCAGCTAAATCGATGGACGGTTCGAACCTCTAGTTAATATTTACAGAAATTTGTTCAAACATGTCTGATCGTTAATATCCATTCGGTCTGATCAAACTCCGGGTCAAAAGATGCTGACGTTATCAACGGTCCGACCGTAGTTGGACCGTGGTTGGACCACATTGAACCAAAACTAAAGTTTTATCGGTTCGATGAACGATTCGGTTCTGAAAACGTTGCTTTAAATATTTACCACATGCTACAATTACGGTTTAGATCACGTTTGGACCTTGTGTTTGACCCAATGTAGATGTTCTATATATGTCCTAGCATCCGAATCCGTATTAGAGAAATAATTCTTATCCACGTTTGAATCCGTATCCAATCAAATGTTGACAATGTCCGAATCAATATAAACATATATAAACTTAACATCCCAAGTGAAACATCGGTCACTAAAATAATTTCAGTAGGTCTCCTTAACACAACCAAACTTGTCTAACCATTTACGAAAACATATATTTTTGCTTGCTTGCTAGAAAGCAGTTACTGAATTGGTGAAATGTCATGAACAACCAATTATTTTTTGGGTTATTTGCTTGGGTGCACCTGGGCGGATACGTAATTGGCTATTTGCACCCGAAAATCGTCTATTGACTTACGTGCACCTCTACGACGGATAAAATTACTTGGGTGCACTTATCCCGTCAATGTGCCTCATTCCGTAACCTCTCCCGTTATGTTCTGTTACGCCCTTGTTACCCTGTTAACTCCCGTTAGCCCATCCTAATCCCGAAGGTAATAAAAGTAAAAACGCATGGTCGAGCCATGTTGAATCACCCGACCCCAACCACTTAACCCTAAATCCAGATCCAAACTCGAACCCCATCAAGATGCAACATGTCCAGAGGTGGTGATTCGACTTCCGACACCCCCTCCAACAGCAGCTCGCGAGTCTTTGTGGATCTCATTTCAAAGTCCACCTCCACCTCCAACCCCACCCATTCTGTTAGCAAGGGTCAATCGTCGAACACCAGCCATCATACCTCAAAGTACTCTATCCTCTGTCTGTCCGACTCATCGACAACCCCATATGCGTCTGATATGTTGGTGGGTGCTATACCGTTCTGCAGCTGTGGGGTGTCATCAAAGGTGTATATACCTCAACGAGAGAGTGGTCGTACGGGCGTCATTTTTTCCATTGTCCAAACTACTGGAAGGTATGTTTTGGTTTGAATGTATATAATGTATGTTTTGGTTTTGCTTCAGGACGTGTTCGATGGAATGTGTAGGAGCCCGAACGAAAAAATATGATTTTTTCCGTTGGATTGATAGCAACGAAGGAGCGGTGGTGGACGTAAGAACACATATTGGGAGGTTCCATGACAATATGTTGGAGAAATATGTTTCAGTGGATAGAAAAATGGAGGAGTTGGAGACTCATGTAGAGGAAAACAACTTGCTTTTGTTGGAGTTAAGGGCCCAAGTTCGTGATATGCAAGTCTTAATCGTTGAAACCAAACTTTTCATGAAGAAGGTCGACATTCTCACAAACGTTTGCACGGTGGTCGTGCTTGGGATGACTTTGAAGTGGCTAATGTAGGCTTCTTTTACTGTATGTTTTGGTTGGTGGTTTAATTTAATGTGTATTTTGGAACTAATAGTTGTGTTGACAACAATTGGGTGAAGTTAATGTGTATTTTGGAAACCATATGGTGGTTCTATTCACTATGTTATGTAGGCTTTAAAATCAAACTTATGTTATTTGTAGGTATGTTGTACGATTTGAGTGTATCTTTTGGTTGAAGGTTTAAGTGAAGGCTTGGATATAACTTTGGTGTTTGACAACAACATTCTTTGGTGTGAATGCTTGGATATAGCTTTGTGTTTGACAACAATATTTGTTGACCACCTGTGAGTTTGGTGTGAATGCTTGTATTTAACCTCCATGACGCTAGTGTTGGATCGTGTGGGTTATGGGTCCACAATCTCTAATCACCTTTTAATCTTAAACAAACTATACTTGTAAGTCAAATGATGATGCAGCGGAATTAAAAACAAGACAAGCAAGTAAAGGGAAGGAAAATGCAAACCACAAGAACTCGGGGGATTTTTATAGAGGTTCGGCACCCCACCCGGGTCCTAGTCCTCTATTGCAAGCTCCGCTCGGATCACTGAGCTCCGCTCACGACTTCACTAACCACTCCCCGTTCCGGGCCGGGAGAGAACGTCTTTACAATCCTCAAACTCGCGAACAACTCTCGCCGAGCTTGGCTACACCTCTCACAATCCGAGAGGGATGCTTCGGGCTTTCACCGAAACCTTTACTCTTCTTTGACAGCAACAAACTTGAGTGAGACAATCACTCTCTAAACTTGAGCACACTTGAGAAAGATTGGAATTGATCTTAAGTGTGGAAATTTTAGGCTTGGAGAGTTAGGAATGATCTCTCTAATGTATGAGGCAAATATTGTAGGATTTCTAGTTTAATTGCACATATTTATTTTCGAAATTTTTATGCACAATAAGGATCAATTACAATTTTTCTATGATTTGTTTCATGCATGCATCGGTTTGTTTCAATAAATAGTTTCAAAACTTTATTAAAACAAACATGGGCTCCGAATTTCATACCTAGAAGTTCTCTAAAATTCTTGATGATCCAGAGATGTTGACGAAGACGATCGTCGTTTCCCGTTGCGCCGGATGCCTCCGAGTGTTCACAGAAACCCTAAACATGGTTGGAGAGAAAGGAGCTAGCCAATCAATCTCCAAACTAGCTTAGAATCTAGCTACAAACCCCTTCCCTAATCTCTGAGATTTCTCCTTCCAAAGACTTAGAAAACTAAGAGAATTTTCGTGGCTTTTTGTGATGAATTAGGAGAGAAAACAATTAGAAAAACTTCTAACATAATTAAGGAGAATAAGGACCTATTTATAGGCTCCAATCTTACTCTCAATCATGACTATTCTTAAGTCATGTTCTCTTGACATTTTCTCTCACAAACTAATTCCATAATGCATTACATGCATCCACAAAACGTTTGACCAAGTTTGGAGCTAATCCAACCATTGATCAATTTAATCTCTTAATTATCAAAGGCAGAAAATCGATCGGGCTTCGGTTTACCGACACATACTTGGTTAACCTAATATGTCACGTTCGTATTACCGTGCACTAGACGGATGACCGATTCTTAAGGAGAAAAACTCTCCTTAACCGATCGGACGAATTCGCGTCTAAAATCGAGTGCCATTCGGTTAACCGAAAATATCGGAACTGGACATTGTTTGGTCGACCGTTCCTGGGTCGGTATACCGAACCAGAGTTCCAGGCACTTTGGTCAAGTTCGGTCAATCAACTCTGACCTTCCGTTCCACGTTCGGTTGACCGATCCACAGGACATTCGGTCGACCGAACCATAAACGGATTACCGAACTTTTACCCGATTTTGCCTTTTCAAATTTTGGATTTATTTCCAACAAAATTTGAACTTTAGGAGGTTTTAGCAAATTCATAACGTATGCAATATATTATCTTATGCAACAATAAATTATTGCACCCCATAATATATGCATCTCATATGAATTTATCATGATTCTAATTATGTTATATATCACAACATAATTGATTTTACTTGTTCACCACATGTGCCATATTTTCTATAAGAAACCCGACACATCATATGAACCAAAAGAATAGCGAGAATGTATGCAAGCTTCAAATATCCATTTATGGATTGAAGCAAGCATCAAGGAGTTGGAACAAACGCTTTGACGAGGAAGTGAAGAAGCTTCACTTCATTCAAAGTAAGGAAGAACCTTGTATATACAAGAAGGTTAGTGGGAGCCATGTAGTATTCCTAATCTTATATGTCGATGACATATTGCTTATGGGCAATCATATTCCTTTGCTTGAGCAAACGAGAAGTTCATTGAAATCTGCATTTTCAATGAAAGATATGGGTGAGGCTCAATACATCTTGGGAATCAAGATATATCGAGATAGATCGCGTAGACTCATTGGCCTAAGTCAATGTACATACATTGACAAGGTCTTGGAAAGGTTCAAGATGAACAACTCCAAAAAGGGCAGTGTGCCAATGAGTATGGGTGTGCAACTCAAGAAGTCTCAACATGCACAATCACGTAAGGACTTAGAGTACATGAAGGATGTCCATTATGCTTCGGCAATTGGGTCGATCATGTACGCGATGACTTGCACAAGACCCGATGTCTCGTATGCTCTAAGCGTGACAAGTCATCACCAATCCAACGCAGGTCCTGAGCATTGGACTGCGGTCAAGAATATCCTGAAGTACCTTAACTGGACTAAGGATAAGATTCTTGTTTATGGAGGACAAAGGGAGTTGATAGCCGAGGGTTACTCGGATACGAATTTCATGAGTGATCCAGACGATAGAAGGTCGCAATCAGGATACGTCTTCCTTCTGAATGGTGGAGCTGTGAGTTGGTGTAGTTGGAAGCAAAGCACTACGTCCGACTCAACCACTACTTCCGAAGTAATGGCTGTCGATGAAGCGAGCAAGGAAGGAGTGTGGATTAAGAAGTTCCTTGAAGAGCTTGGAGTAGTTCCCTCGAGCGAGGGACCAGTAGAGCTATTTTGCGATAATAGTGCATCTATCTCGCAAATCAAGGATCCCAAATCACACCACAAAGTGAAGTACATGGATCGTAAGTACTTCGTGACACGTGACCTCATCGACGAAGGCAAAATAAATCTTTTATGGGTGGACACCAACAGCAACACAGCTGATCCATTCACAAAACCCTTATCCCAAGCCAAGGGCGAAATGCATTTCGAGTCCATGGGATTGAGGAACCATGTAGATTGGCTTTATGATTGATATGTAATGGGGTTTACCCTACTTATTATTGTTTTATACATTTAGTATGTATGTGAAAGAAAACTTTAATAACAAGTGGGAGATTGAAGGGAATGTGTTCTAAAAGTTTTACTTTTAAATGTCAATTATTATGAATTGAATGAGAAATCATTTTGTTCCTTGTTTATGTTATTCGTCTTTTAGAAGTGTTAAGGAAGAGACTCTTGGTCCTTAACCGTAGAGGTCTAAAAGGATATTGGTTTACATAAAACAAAAGATATTCACAATCATGGTAATTAACATGGGACATTAATTACCGAGTTAAGATTGTCGTGTTGGTCATAGATCATTGTAGCTCTACAAGTGAGTGACAATACGGGTACACAAAAGAGGAAAATATTACTTTTGTATATTGAATAGACCTAATAAGTAAAACATTATAGAATTGTGTTTTCTGTGTCATTAATGTTTTACTGTGTCTTTGGTCCTTTGATATGAGACTTATATCCGATCACTTAAGAATTGCTTAATTAGACTAGTGTCTTGAGCTATCGATGAGTGTAGTGTAAAGGCATTAGTTGGTTAAGTATGACTTTTGTTGGAGAAGATAGTTAGTCAAAAGATTATCAATGCCCCTCTTAATTGAGTGATGATATTAGCGGGTCATTTGATAAAGCAAAGTTATAATGTGCACAATGTGATTTGAGTTAAGTCACATATTTGTAACTAGGTTAAAGAGATCAAGAAATGAATACTAATACAAAGATGACACAATACTACTTTGTGTGTATTCTTAATATCATGAGGCAAGAGATGGACACAAGTGGTGCACTCCATCACTAGATGGATCGGGTTTTGGTTCGAGTGGAATTAAGACATCTAACTAATTGGGAGCTATAATGTGTAGCTAGATACCGCTTATAGCTTGTGGTATTAAGCTCTTAATATCACTGTCAACTTAGTTTAGATCCTCCCATAGGTCACACCACAAAACTGGAAAACAAGAAATGGGGATTCTGAGTTCATAAGATGTGTCGGGTTTCATGTATAAAATATGACACATGGGGTGAACAAACAAAATCAAAATTATGTTATGATTGATAACATAATTAGAATCTAAATTAAATTTATATGTGATGTAAATAATATGGGGTGCAATGATTTATCGTTACATAGGATAATATGTTGCATAAGTTTTGAATTTACTACTAATCCAGAAATGTCAAATTTTGTAGGGGTAAAACCGAAATTTGACCAATCAGCAGAACAGTGCTCAACGGTCGACCGAACAACAGTAAACGGTCGACTGAACACGTCTCGACCGATAACAGGGAATTTTCGTCTGTTCGGAACGGTCGACCGAACATTGCGATGAAATATTTTATTGTTGCGAACGGTTGACCGAATGTCGAACGGTCGACCAAACCTCCAAACGGTCGACCGGTCCAGACGGTTTTCTGCAGAATTAATTTAAGAATTAATTAGATCATGCATGGAATTGGTCCATAACTGATTTAATTCGTGGCTAAGATTATTTGTTAGCAAATAATGGATTGTTAGATGGAAGTTTACATGAAATCATGGGCAAGAGGTTGCACATGAATAGGTAATTTGGAGAGAACTTATAAATACAAGTTTATCTCATTACCTCATTAATCAATTAATTATTTTCTTGTGCAAACTTCTCTCTCCATAATTCTCCACGAAATTCCATTAATTCTTGAGTTTAGTTTTTAGTGTCAGAGATCTTCTTCTCAAGAGAACTAAAGAGGGCTTAGTAGCTAGATTCTAAACCCTATTGGAGATTGAGAGGCTAGCTTTTCTCTCTCCAATCTTGTTTAGAGTTTGGTGAATTCTCGGAGGCATCCAGCACAGCGACAAGCATCCTCATCATCTCCGGATCTTCAAGAACTTTTAGAGAACTTCTAGATATGAATTTTGGAGTCCCAATATTTGTTTTAATGTGTTTTAAGAAATCATTAAAACAAACCGATGCATGCATGAAAAACAAATCGTAGAAAATATATGAATGATCCTTATTGTACAAAAAATTCGAAAATATATATGTACAATTAAACTAGAAATCCTACAATATTTTTCTCTTTTATGTACCTGTTTTGTCACTCACTTGTAGAGCTACAATGATCTATGACCAACACGACAATCTTAACTCGGTAATTAATGTCACATGTTAATTACCATGATTGCGAATATCTTTTGTTTTTTGTAAACCAATATCTTTTAGAGCTCTACGGTTAAGGACCAAGAGCCTCTTCCTTAACACTTCTAAAAGACGAATAACATAAACAATGAACAAAATGATTTCTCATTCAATTCATAATAATTGACATTTAAAAGTAAAACTTTTAGAACACATTCCCTTCAATCTCCCACTTGTTATTAAAGTTTTCTTTCACATACATTCTTGATGTATAAAACAATAATAACTAGGGTAAACCCCATTACATATCAATCATCAAGCCAATCTACATGGTTCCTCAATCCCATGGTCTTGACATGCATTTCGCCCTTGGCTTGGGATAAGGGTTTTGTGAATGGATCAGCTGTGTTGCTGTTGGTGTCCACCCATAAAAGATTTATTTTGCCTTCGCCGATGAGGTCACGTGTCACGAAGTACGTACGATCCATGTACTTCACTTTGTGGTGTGATTTAGGGTCCTTGATTTGCGAGATAGATGCACTATTATCGCAAAATAGCTCTATTGGTCCCTCGCTCGAGGGAACTACTCCAAGCTCTTCAAGGAACTTCTTAATCCACACTCTTTCCTTACTCGCTTCAGCGATAGCCATTACTTCGGAAGCAGTGGTTGAGTCAGCCGTAGTGCTTTGCTTCCAACTACGCCAACTCACAGCTCCACCATTCAGAAGGAAGGCGTATCCTGATTGCGACCTTCTATCGTCTGGATCACTCATGAAACTCGCATCCGAGTAACCCTCGGTTATCAACTCCCTTTGTCCTCCATAAACAAGAATCTTATCCTTAGTCCGGTTAAGGTAGTTCAGGATATTCTTGACCGCAGTCCAGTGCTCAGGACCTGCGTTGGATTGGTGACGACTTGTCACGCTTAGAGCATACGAGACATCGGGTCTTGTGCAAGTCATCACGTACATGATCGACCCAATTGCCGAAGCATAAGGGACATCCTTCATGTACTCTAAGTCCTTACGTGATTGCGCACGTTGAGACTTCTTGAGTTGCACACCCATACTCATTGGCACACTGCCCTTTTTGGAGTCGTTCATTTTGAACATTTCCAAGACCTTGTCAATGTATGTACGTTGACTGAGGCCAATGAGTCTACGGGATCTATCTCGATATATCTTGATTCCGAAGATGTATTGAGCCTCACCCATATGTTTCATTGAAAATGCGGATTTCAATGAACTTCTCGTTTGCTTAAGCAAAGGAATATGATTGCCCATGAGCAATATGTCATCGACATATAAGATTAGGAATACTACATGGCTCCCACTAACCTTCTTGTATATACAAGGTTCTTCCTTACTTTGAATGAAGTGAAGCTTCTTCACTTCCTCGTCAAAGCATTTGTTCCAACTCCTTGATGCTTGCTTCAATCCATAAATTGATCTTTGAAGTTTGCATACCTTCTCGCTATTAATTGGATCTTCAAAACCTTGAGGTTGTACCATGTACATATCCTCCTCCAAGTTCCCATTAAGGAACGCCGTTTTGACATTCATTTGCCATATTTCATAATCATGAAATGCAGCAATAACGAGCATTATCCGAATTGATTTGAACATGGCAACCGGTGAAAAAGTTTCATCATAGTCAATTCCTTGAACTTGAGTGAAACCCTTCGCTACAAGCCTCGCTTAGTAGGTTGTCAAGTTCCCATCCATGTTCATCTTTCGCTTGAAAACCCATTTATTTTGAATAACCTTTTTCCCTTGAGGAAGGTCAACCAAGTTCCACACTTGATTATCATACATGAATTCTATTTCGGATTCCATGGCCTTAAGCCATAGTTTGGAGTCCTCTCTTTGCATTGCTTCTTGGAAGGTCAAGGGATCATTGGTATCAAGTACCATGATTTCATGAAGTCCCAGATACAGGTCGGGTTTCTTCATTTCCCTCGTTGACCTTCTTAGTTCTTTTGGTTCTTCTCGTGTCTCTCGAACTTCTTCCACAATTTCTTGAGGAGTGGGTTCACGTTCAACTCCTGAACGTACATGATGCATTGCATACATTGCATCATATGTCTTTCATTTAGATTACTTTTATATCAATAAATGCTACTAAGGTATGTGTTTAGTCCTATTTACAGAATACAGGGACCTGAATGCAAATTACCCACATCCCGAGCATAAACGCGTGCAAGAGACTCATTTCAATCATAAAGACCAAGTTCAAGATTATCAGGTTTCGAATAGAAATGCATCCAAGCATAAAAGCATTCAAGACCTAATTACAAAAAGAACAAGGACTTAAGCACAAAAGTAGCCGGGGACTTAATTGCAAAAAGCCAATGACCTAATTGCAAATCACGAGTAGCTTTTATTATCTTGGAGAAAATCTAAAGAAAAATCAATGTGGATCTCCAAATATATGAAGGAATTAATCCGGAGCTCAAAAGAATGGAAAGAATCAATCCAGACGCGCAAAGGAGGATCAAATCATACCATAAACATTCAACCAAAATCCGGACAAAATCAGAGCAATAAATGCGGCATTTCTGCCGCAAATTACACTTGATGTGCGGCGTTTCCTCCGCACCAGAGGCGATCCGTGTGCTCAATTTTTGTCCAGTCGTGTCTGGACACGTGTACTCTCCAATTCTATACTTAGGTCTCTTGTAACAACTATAAATAGCCCCGAGAATGATGTTAGAAGGGTCTTGGCCTTAGACCTAGTTCTTAGTTGTTGTTTTTATTTTTAGTCTTAGTTTTGTATTCTTCTTTTTATTAATAAAATTCTGTCTTTTATTTCTTGTTTTTAGTTTTCTTTTGTAATTCCTCTAGGACCCCTTCTTCCTCCCTCTATGAGTTTCTAACTCTTTCCAAAGGGTGGAGGTGACGGATTTAGGGTGAAGAGAAGATGAATGAATGTTATTATTTTAAGTTCGTGATTAGTATATTTTGATTACTTGAGTTTATGTTAAATCATTTATCATGTAATGCTTCATAACTAACATGATTTATTATAAGTTTCTGAATTCTCTAATCTAAACCCTAAATCTAAACCTCCACCCAACGGAATTCACTTCTTTGTTCTTGTTTTAGTTTTATCTGTTCTTGTTTCTTGCTTTAGATAATAAAAACCAAAAATCTCAAAAACCCAATTTATTCTTCTCTCCTTCTTTCCCCCAATCGAAATCACACTAATAACAAATCTCTCCCTCCTTGTGTTCGACCCGTATTTGCCACGTCTTCATTGACGCCGTGCACTTGCGGTATAAATAAAATTCACATCAAGTTTTTGGTGTCGTTGCCGGGGAGGCGACGCAGATTTTGTTTTTTGTTGATTTCGATTTTATTCTGTTTATCTTGTGCGCGATCTAAGTATTTGGATTTGTGTTTCAGGAGACAACAGAGTGCGTTGAAAAATCCGGGCACATTCTGAGCTTAACGAGCGGCAGAATCGCCGCATACCAAGAACAACCTGCGGTGGAATTGCCGCACACTTGGAGCTTCTGGGCTTCAAACTTTTCTAGGACGCGCACCACCTCTGGGTGGACGCATAGAGCATCTGAAATTTCGAGAGCGGGCGGTGAACCCGATTGAGCATTGCATAGGTAACCTTTGTTGCCTCTTTTCCTCGTAATTTCTTGTTTCAGAAAATTTCCTTTTATTAGAATTGCACGTGTTAGGGCAAAAATTCCATAATTGGCAATAATTCAACTCTGACCTAAAATTGGCAAAATTAGAAAGGCCTTAGTGCATGCATCATCTAGTGTTTTGTATGCATTATTCTTGCTAAATTCTTGCAAATCAATTTCTGTTGAAGAGTGCTGGAGTCAAGGTACGTATCGTGGTTTTCATCGATTGCATTTAAGCATATAATCTAATTTGCATATAACCTTGCAATTGCCCCCCCCCATTTTAAAGACCAATGTTTGACTATCTTTGCTAGATCTAAGTTAAACTATCGTAAGGGCAACTCCGTAGGCAAAGATACGGTGGGGATTTCATCACCCTTCCGTGGCCCACAAATCACAATCCTAAAGTGTCACCCAAGCCTTAAATTAAAATCAACTAGACATTGACCCCTTAGGACTCAGACTCAATTAAGGAGAAGAATTGGTTTGACTTGCTATGACCTGAAGCTGATCGAATTTAAGTTGGTGTCTAGAAAGTGTTTTTGTGTTGACGTAAGTCTTCCAAGCGAAGTTGTTGTCTAATTGGCACCGACTCTGTCGGAAGCACCCCCACTAGCTATACACTGCCTGGCCAATTTGATTTGATTAGTGAGGGAGGTGAATCAAGCAAATCAATTCGACACAACCAGTTAGAAGTCGTCTAGATCTAAGAGACACTAGGTCTAGGATTGTTTGAACCGTGCTTGTTTGGGAAACCTCTGACCGACCCTCTTTTCTATCTTTAGAGTTAAGTTTCCTTTCTCTTCTGAGTCATCTTCTTCTCACCTACTTATACGTTCTAGTCTCCCCCCCCCCTTTACATTCTCTATTAGCATTTTAGGGTCGAGTCGAGAACTTGTGCTTGCTTAGCCTCATAAGGGTAAGAGTGGTTGACTCAAGAGTGTTTTGATGGATGGTTACATGGGAAACCATCCATATCATTGTTGGGACCAGGACAATGTTTCTTGGTATTCTAAAACCATGCAACTTGGGGTGGCTCAGACTAACACCCCATATGGTTGGGACAATCCTAATTGTATGACTGAGCAATCTTCATATTGGGGTAACATGAGAGAGGCACCGACTGCTAGACCACAATCTAGTTATGTTGGATCATATGCTGGTCAACGAACTGACACATTACAACAAACTTTTGCCTCCTTCATACGTTGGGCTGACAACATGAGTGCACTGGTGGCTCCAGTAGCCGTACCGTGCGACTGTTGCGGGTTGAGTGGTCATGTTATCAGGGAATGTCCTTATGTTCCCCCAGAGCCTGAGTATGAGCATACCTTTTCCCAGAATGCTCGATATGACCGTTACACATCCGCATATAACCCAAGAGTGATGGATTCGTGGGGAAACAATTCATATCCAAATTCTTATACTTCATTTGAGCCCAAATAACCTCCTTGGAATACCCAGAACTCTACCAACACCCCACTTCAAGTCATTGGACTTATCCTCAGCCCACCAACACCCAACCTCAAAATTTCCCGAGTTCTGACTCGAACCTCATAGTTGACCACATACCTGATACCTTGGAACAAGCTTTCCATACGTTCATGACAACTACTCAACAGTCCGTAGACAATATGGTATTACAATTGAGTCAAATGTCGCAGCAATTAAGTGAGGAAAGTAACTTTTCGTGTCAACATGAGGATTCATCTTTTAGTATCGAACCACCACCACATACACAAATTCAAAGCACAATCTTTCAAAGTCAAATTCCTAGTCGGTCTGAGGGACTTGGGATTTCAATTCACGATCACTTAGTGGAGGATTCGATTTATATTGAGAAAAACATGGACCAATTTCATTATGAGTCGGCACAGGATTATGTCCTATCTTCTTGTCCCGTGGCCCTCGAGCCACATGATCTTCATGTTGCATCTCTTTAGGACTCAGCTCTGGTGGAGCAAGATCTCCCTAGTACCCTCAATTTCAAACAACCTGATGAGAGTCTGCCTCTCACCTTTGTTCCTGATCATCTTGGAAATGATGGAACATCAAACAACTACATAGCTTATGAGGGTATTAGAAGTTCCTTAGAAGATACCTTGGGTATGAGACCCACTTTTTGTTCGCCTGGTGTGTCGGATATGCCTAACGAGGTTTTGGACCTCGTTCCGATGCACCAGCCAGTTGGTTGGAGAGTTTGGATTGACGATCATAACTTCAACACCGCAACGGGAGAAACTCCTCTTCCGTTGCCCCTTAATTCCCAAACTCTCGAGAGGTTCAAGCTCTTTCAGTTTGATCCTTTGAATGAGACGCCTTTGCGTCCAATTCATGAACCTCTCATTTCATCTAGCGCTTTTTGTGAAGGCGGCCCACACATGCATTTTCTGGTCCCACGTGGTGGCATGTTCCCTTTTCAGGTGCACTGACCCACTCTTGAGGTTTCCATTTGATGTCTCTTGACAAATGAAGATGAGAACTTATGTTTGTACATAGTTATATATGTATAACAATAAAAAAATAAAAAAATAATAATAATAAAAAATAAAAAAATCATTTGTTGTATTTATCCCTTCTTTAGCATCTCACAGGTCTTTGAGGGAATTCAGGTTTTTGTCCATCAACAGAGCCATGAACTTTCCTTTGTACTTCACGTTGGTGAGATCTTTCCTTTTTCATGCATAAATCCATGTAGTATCTTGCTCACATTCATTGAGGACAATGCATGATTTAGGTGTGGGGGGTGTTTATGTATATATTTATCTATATATCTGTTCTTTTATCTCTTACAAAACAAAAAAAAATTCAATGTTTCATGACATAGCTTAAGATCGAACTACCAAAACCCGAGTACAAATTGCATTGAGTTTTTTGTTCCTTATTATATAGTTCTGCTTGTAGAAACTATGACATAAATCTAAGTTCCAAAGAAATAACTCATTACCCTTTAAAACATGTATGCACTTAAATTGGATGAATCAAATCTTTGAAGTGGTTGATAAAAAGTAGAGGTTGAGGAAAATATACCGGGAAGTGTGGACTTCTAATAGCAATTAAGCCTTGAGGAAAATAAAAGTAAAAATAAAGGAATAAAGTGAGGAAAGCACATTCTGCAAAATGATTACAAAAGCCCAAGCCTTTGAGTCACTGGTCCGTAGGGGTATCTTGAAACCCGGTAACTTGAGTCTGCCAGCACGGGATTATCGACCAAACTAGCTACATGAATGCAAAAAAAGGGTAAAAGTGTCAAAAAAAAGCAAATGTGTTGAATCACGGAAGAAAAGAAAAAAAATACTCAAGGCCCAAAGCTAAAAGAATGATCCATGCCATGGTTGATCCAAATGATACTTCACCACCAGAGGAGGCGTGCAAAATAATTTAAGTGATATCATATGTAGAAGGGTTAGTGGTGTGAATGTTGGAGGAACAAAGACCAAGTCAAAAAATTTATGAGTTAGACTTATATAATAAGCATGCAAGAATTCTCAGTGAGATGTATAAGGTTGAGATAGGGATATTGAGAACTATTAATGAAATTTTGATTTAAGACTTTGTGGGTGTGTCAACTGAAAAGCCTCACGAGACAAAACTCGTCCTCTAAGGAAACTTGGAGGTTTAACGGCTTGTTGCACATGCTAAGTACAACCGTGATTCCTACGAAAGTGAGTTAGGATTTCCCTGTTTTCATTTCTCTTATGTTCTGTTTTGCTAGGGACTAGCAAAATCTAGGTGTGGGGGTATTTGATGCATTGCATACATTGCATCATATGTCTTTCATTTAGATTACTTTTATATCAATAAATGCTACTAAGGTATGTGTTTAGTCCTATTTACAGAATACAGGGACCTGAATGCAAATTACCCACATCCCGAGCATAAACGCGTGCAAGAGACTCATTTCTATCATAAAGACCAAGTTCAAGATTATCGGGTTTCGAATGCAAATGCATCCAAGCATAAAAGCATTCAAGACCTAATTACAAAAAGAACAAAGACTTAAGCACAAAAGTAGCCGGGGACTTAATTGCAAAAAGCCAAGGACCTAATTGCAAATCACAAGTAGCTTTTATTATCTTGGAGAAAATCTAAAGAAAAATCAATGTGGATCTCCAAATATATGAAGGAATTAATCCGGAGCTCAAAAGAATGGAAAGAATCAATCCAGACGCGCAAAGGAGAATCAAATCATACCATAAACATTCAACCAAAATCTGGACAAAATCAGAGCAATAAATGCGGCGTTTCCGCCGCAAATTACACTTGATGTGCGGCATTTCCGCCACACCAGAGGCGATCCGTGTGCTCAATTTTTGTCCAGTCGTGTCTGGACACGTGTACTCTCCAATTCTATACTTAGGTCTCTTGTAACAACTATAAATAGCCCCGAGAACGATGTTAGAAGGGTCTTCGCCTTAGACCTAGTTCTTAGTTGTTGTTTTTATTTTTAGTCTTAGTTTTGTATTCTTCTTTTTATTAATAAAATTCTGTCTTTTATTTCTTGTTTTTAGTTTTCTTTTGTAATTCCTCTAGGACCCCTTCTTCCTCCCTCTATGAGTTTCTAACTCTTTCCAAAGGGTGGAGGTGACGGATTTAGGGTGAAGAGAAGATGAATGAATGTTATTATTTTAAGTTCGTGATTAGTATATTTTGATTACTGGAGTTTATGTTAAATCATTTATCATGTAATGCTTCATAACTAACATGATTTATTATAAGTTTCTGAATTCTCTAATCTAAACCCTAAATCTAAACCTCCACCCAACGGAATTCACTTCTTTGTTCTTGTTTTAGTTTTATCTGTTCTTGTTTCTTGGTTTAGATAATAAAAACCAAAAATCTCAAAAACCCAATTTATTCTTCTCTCCTTCTTTCCCCCAATCGAAATCACACTAATAACAAATCTCTCCCTCCTTGTGTTCGACCCGTATTTGCCACGTCTTCATTGACGTCGTGCACTTGCGGTATAAATAAAATTCACATCAGTACACTAGGTGGGGATGATTGAGATTCTCTCACAATTTCGTGCGAGAGTCTCTCACTCATGCTCCCACTAACCAAAGGAATCTCGGTTGGGCCTTCATGATCTTGAATGTCATCATTCATGTCATGATCTTGTAGAGTATCTTGAGTTTCCTCAAGTACAACCCTACTCCCACTACTTTTTACCCTTTCCAGAAATTCCTTTTCCAGAAATGTGGCATCCCTCTCTACAATCACTCGATTGGAGGTGATATGCCAAAAGCAGTATTAACTTGTCTCACTAGGATAACCTATAAAGAAGCACTTATCCCGCTTTTGGTTGAAGTTTGGTCGACACCAATTTCTTGATGTAAGCCTCACAATCCCAAATCTTGAGAAAATTGAGCTTAGGTGTTTTACCACTCCATAGCTCATAAGGAGTTTTCTCCACGGATTTGGATGTCACATTATTTAGTGTGTAAGTCGCAGTTTGTAGTGCATAACTCCAAAAGTAAAGAGGTAATTCCGCATGACTCATCATTGACCGAACCATGTCGAGCAATGTCTTATTCCTCCTTTCGGATACCCCATTCAACTGAGGTGTACCGGGAGGGGTGAGTTGAGGTACAATACCAAACTTCTTTAGGTATGAGTCAAATTCGACACTCAAGTACTCACCTTCACGATCCGTTCGTAGAGACTTGATTTTCTTTTCGAGTTGGTTCTCTACTTCATTCTTGAATTCTTAGAACTTGTCAAAGGATTCAATTTTGTTTCTCGTTAGATAAACATAACCATAACGACTATAATCATCCGTGAACGTAATGAAGTACCTGAAACCATCTCGTGCACTAGTACTCATTGGACCACATACATCGGAATGTATCAAATCCAACAAGCCACTCGCCCTTGGACCTTTCTTCTTGAAAGGCTTTTTGGTCATTTTTCCCATTAAACATGGTTGGCTCGTCTCCAATGATTTAAAATCAAGTAGACCAAGAAGGTTAGCTTCTTGCAATTTCTTGATCCGCTTTTCATTTATGTGACCAAGACGATAGTGCCACAAGAGAGTATCGTTCTCGTGAGTGGTCGTAAGTCTTTTGTTATTGATATTAAATATTTGTTTATTATTCAATTCAAGCAAATAGAGACCATTCCTTATGAATGCATTTGCATAGAAAACACCATTCTTCGATATAGACAAGCAAGAATTTGAAATATTTATATTGAAATTATCCATATCTAAACACGATACAGAAATAATGTTCTTGCTAATCGAAGACACCTAACAAACATTCTTTAGACAAAAATTTAAACCACTACATAATTGAAGCACCACAGAACCTTGTGCAACCGCAGAAACGTTCGCACCATTTCCGACCTTCAATTCTACTTCGTTCCTTACGAGTTCCTTCCAATCCATGAGCAGCTGCACATTAGAAACTATCTGAGCACAAGATCTGGTATCAATTACCCAATCCTGGACAGAGGTGGCTAAATTTATTTCAATAACAAATATACTTTTGGCCTTTTTGCACATATTGCACATATTTCTAGTCTAATTACACATATTTCTAGTTTAATTGCACATATAGCTCTGATACCACTGTAGGATTTCTAGTTTAATTGCACATATTTATTTTCAAATTTTTTATGCACAATAAGGATCAATTACAATGTTTCTATGATTTGTTTCATGCATGCATCAGTTTGTTTCAATAAATAGTTTCAAAACTTTATTAAAACAAACATGGGCTCCGAATTTCATACCTAGAAGTTCTCTAAAACTTCTTGATGATCCAGAGATGCTGAGGAAGACGATCGTCGCTTCCCGTTGCGCCGGGTGCCTCCGAGTGTTCACGGAAACCCTAAATAAGGTTGGAGAGAAAGGAGTTAGCCAATCAATCTCCAAACTAATTTAGAATCTAGCTACAAACCCCTTCCTTAATCTCTGAGATTTCTCCTTCCAAAGACTTAGAAAACTAAGAGAATTTTCGTGGCTTTTTGTAGTGAATTAGGAAAGAAAACAATTAGAAAAACTTCTAACATAATTAAGGAGAATAAGGACCTATTTATAGGCTCCAATCTTACTCTCAATCATGGTTATTCTTAAGTCATGTTCTCTTGACATTTTCTCTCACAAACTAATTCCATAATGCATTACATGCATCCACAAAACGTTTGACCAAGTTTGGAGTTAATCCAACCATTGATCAATTTAATCTCTTAATTATCAAAGGCAGAAAATCGATCGGGCTTCGGTTTACCGAGACATACTCGGTTAACCTAATATGTCACGTTCGTATTACCGTGCACTAGACGGATGACCGATTCTTAAGGAGAAAAAATCTCCTTAACCGATCAGACGAATTCGCGTCTAAAATCGAGTGTCATTCGGTTAACCGAAAATATCGGAACTGGACATTGTTCGGTCGACCGTTCCTGGTTCGGTATACCGAACCATAGTTCTAGGCACTTTGGTCAAGTTTGGTCAATCAACTCTAACCTTCCGTTCCACGTTCGGTTGACCGATCCACAGGACATTCGGTCGACCGAACCATAAACGGATTACCGAACTTTTACCCAATTTTGCCTTTTCAAATTTTGGATTTATTTCCAACAAAATTTGAACTTTAGGGGGTTTTAGCAAATTCACAACGTATGCAATATATTATCTTACGCAACAATAAATTATTGCACCCCATAATATATGCATCTCATATGAATTTATCATGATTCTAATTATGTTATATATCACAACATAATTGATTTTACTTGTTCACCACATGTGTCATATTTTCTATAAGAAACCCGACACATCATATGAACCAAAATCAAACTTCTTATTTCCCGGTTTTTGCGATGTGACCTATGGGAGGATCTAGACTAAGTTGGTAGTGATATTAAGAGCTTAATATCACAAGGTATAAGCGGAATCTAACTACACATTATAGCTCCCAACTAGTTAGATATCTTAATTCCACTCGAACCAAAACCCGATCCATTTAGTGATAGAGTGCACCACTTGTGTCCGTCACTTGCCTCATGATATTAAGAATACACACAAAGTAGTATTGTGTCATCTTTGTATTAGTTTTCATTTCTTGATCTCTTTATGCTAGTTATAAATATGTGACTTAACTCAAATCACATTGTGCACATTATAACTTTGCTTTATCAAGGGGCCCACTAATATCATCACTCAATTAAGAGGGGCAATGATAATCTTTTGACTAACTATCTTCTCCAACAAAAGTCATACATAACCAACTAATGTCTTTACACTACACTCATCGATAGCTCAAGATACTTGTCTAATTAAGCAATTCCTAAATGATCGGATAAAAGTCTCATATCAAAGGACTAAAGACACAGTAAAATATTAATAACACAGAAACACATTTCTATAATATTTTACTTATTAGGTCTATTCAGTATACAAAAGTAATATTTTCCTCTTTTGTGTACCCGTGTTGTCACTCACTTGTAGAGCTACAATGATGTATGACCAACACGACAATCTTAACTCGGTAATTAATGTCCCATGTTAATTACCATGATTGCGAATATCTTTTGTTTTATGTAAACCAATATCTTTTAGAGCTCTACGGTTAAGGACCGAGAGCCTCTTCCTTAACACTTCTAAAAGACGAATAACATAAACAAGAAACAAAATGATTTCTCATTCAATTCATAATAATTGACATTTAAAAGTAAAACTTTTAGAACACATTCCCTTTAAATACGTGTGGAAGAGTTGGATTCATCACAGACATCGCTTCTTACTCTTTTTTCTCCCTCACTAAAGTTTACGTGATTCCAAAAACGTGCCTAATCAAAATGAAGAGGGCCAACTGCTTCACTGCCAAAATTAGTAATTCTTTTACATTTAAAGTTTTCATAAAGAATCTCAAAAAATAAAAAAATCATTGTTATTCGATTATTTATTTCTAAAATTTAATAAAAAAATTAGTTGAAATAATAATTTTCAAAACAATTTTTTTCCAATTAATTTTTTAAATAATAATTTTAGTTAAATATTTATTTAAAGTCTAACTTCAAATTATTATACAAAAATAGGCTGAAATTTAACTAGTTCAGCAAACGGCTCTCCTTAAAACTCTTCAAAGTCATTCTTCAGAATTAACATTGAAAGTGTATTTCAAAAATAAAAAAAGTACAATTTATTTATGAAATCATAGTGTTAGGATTCAAACTTGTGCTTGTAGAACCTACGTGACTTATGAGCATCTCGAATAACCACCGCGACGCTTTCATACTATTGTAATTTTATATTCTTAATTAATATATATTACTAATAAATTAATATTGCTTGGATTTTAGAATTAGTTTACAAATAGTTTTTGTCATATCCTAAATCCTTGCTCTGCACTAATCATGTTTTGGACTTGATTAGGGGTTGGTTAGAGAGGTTTAAGAGTTGGTGAGATGGATGACTCAGATTGAATGGAAAATGTTGTATATAAAGGTTGGTTTCTCTCTCCCTCTCATTCTCTCTCTCACTCGTTTCTCAACTCCCGCTCTCTCTCTCTCTCTCCAGACCTTTGTGAAGGATTTCGAGTGTTTCGGTGAGACCGGGAGAAGATCGTGCTGAGTGGGGGCACGTTGCCTGAGTTGAGTTGATCGTTGCTCGATCGGATTTTGCCGGAGATTGGGTTCGTGAGGGAAAAGCTCGTCGTCGGGTCTTCAAGGGCTTCTTCAAGCCTTCAAGGTATGTCAAGCTTTACTTTGATACTCACTTATGCTTTCGTGAGTGTTGGAGTGGTCGACGGTAGGCCGGATGGCTCGTCGGACCCGTGTAACAGTTTTCTGCACTGTAACAGTCGACCGGTAGCTTGGTTCGGTCGACCGGTTGTAGTGTAATTTTGGCGTTATCTCTCACACCGGTCGAACGATAGCCTTGGGTGGTCGACCGATGGTGCATGTTAAGCGAAGAAAGGGAGCTACTGGTGGCTTTCGTTCGAACGGGCCCCCTTTGCCGTTCGCCTGAAACACTGTTTTAAGTCGGTTGGGGGTGTAGACCACAAAACGGTCGACCGCCTTAAGATCTCATTCGACCGAAGACTTAAAATAACTTAATGTTTGTCTGAATGCTTGATGGTTCGGTCGACCGATGTACTTTGTTATGAATTGGATTTTACTGCCCGTTTTCGGTCGACTTTCGATCTCGTGTTGTTCGACCGTTTGTGCTTGTTTTGTGGCAATGGGTTTTTAATGGTAGAATTCGGTCGAACGGGTCCCCTTTGCCGTTTGACCAGTTGGCAGGGTTTTCGGTTTGGCCAGTCCTATTGAGAGGATTCGTTCGACCGGTTTGGTGGTTTTGTTCGACCGTTTTAGTGCAGTTTTGTGTTATTTTGTTGTTGTGGAGTCAGATCAAGGGCAACGGGTCTCCAGCCTTTTTGGGGCAACGATACAGACATTGTCGGCCTGAGAGTGGTTTGCTGGTGTGTGGAGCCAGCTTAAAGGCAACGAGTCCCCGACCTGAGAGTGGTTCATCAGGGCACCCTTAACGGGGGTGCCCCGCCCGGGCACCCTGGTCGGGCGCCCGGGCGCACCCCCGTTAACGGGCGGGGCGCCCGTGGGGCGCCCACCCGGGCGCGTGCCCGGGCGTTGGGCGTCCCGGGCAGACACCCGGGCGCCCATGGGTGGGGGGACACGTGTCCCCCTCCCATTGGTTAAATTTTTTTTAATTTTTTTTATTATTTAGAGGATGTTTTGTTATTAATGGATTGGGTATTTGTTATAAATGTGGGGTAATAATTTATTGTAAGTGATTAAAATTAAGAAATTTCCAGAACCAATACACTGTTTAATCACGGGTGCATTATTTATCACGGGTGCACTGTTTCAATCACGTGTGCACTGGTTTCAATCACGCGTGCACTATTTGCAATCACGCGTGCACTTTAATCACACTTCCAAAGAGTAAATTGTGCAATCACGCGTGAACAGTGCAACAAATACATCCAAACCCTCCCAACTATAGATTCATCTATCTATATTTTTTCGTGATTTACCAGTAATTATTAACAATATTTCGAGTTAAAATAGAATTATAATGTAATTAGAATTAGATTTATATAAAATGTATTTTGTTAAATGATGTGTGAGAATTAAATTTGTTTAATTAAGAAATGATGTGGATGAAAGAGAGTGTATGGTGGGTGGGGGTAGCCTGGGCATGGGTAAGGGGGTTTTTTGGGTGGGTTGGGTGAGCTGGCGTGGCAGAGAGAGAAGCTGACGTGGCAGAGAGAGTGCAGGGCGCCCGGGGGTAGCCCGGGCGCTGTTATTTGTGCTCTCAGATCAGCTGTGAAGGCAACGGGTCCCCAGCCCTGGAGGGGCAATGGTACGGACATTGCCGGCCTGATAGTGATCCAACGTTATGTTGTAGCCGAGAATGTTCCGGCTGAGGTGTCTGGGGCACGTGTGAGGGTTGGGCTAGTGGACCCACGAGACCCGTTACTGTTTTGTGTCTACTGTGGTAGGGAGAGAGTTCCCGGAGGCCCAGTGAGACGATGTTTGTTTACATCATTTCATAACATACATGCTTATAGATGTCTAGTCCATTTATTGTGTTAGGAGTTTAGCATACAAGGTTTCCTTATGGGAAACTCAGGCATAGTCATGTTTTATATCAGGTCGTGAGTGGCACTAGGAGGTGTTGACCGAGGAGGAGCGTGTTCGGAGCCAGATCCTGCTTTTCCCTGTTTTGAGGTCTTAGTGATTACATGTACATTTCCTTTAGCTTTTGTTGTAATCACACTCTTGAAACTCTCAGATATATATTATATATATGTTGGTGCACAAGTTGTATGTTTTCTTCAGTAATGTCCTCGTGTTTGTGTTATATTGAAAATTTTAAATTTCTTTCGATTTTGAGGATGTTACAGTTTTGGATATCAATTCCATTATTAACCTTATTTATATTTCATTCAATTAATATACGTATATTATATTTTATATCAGTTCTTAAAAACAAAATTGTAATAAATTTATTTCTTTAATATTTCAAAGATACACATTCTATGGCAATCTTTGAGATGTACATTTTTTTCATGACTTTGTATTGTTGTAATAATTTGTATTCATAATGAAACTACAATCTTATAGTTTTAGAATACCAAATAATACAAGTGTTTACAAAAGTTTTTTCAAGCCTAAGTTTTTACGACACTTCTTCTTTGTGTCATCGGAGTCAACTTTCAACGACCAACATGTCCATATATATATATACATAAACACACACAGTATGCAAAATGTCCGAAATTATGCAAATGTGTCGTACCTTGTCACATGATACAGTAACACAGCATGTCGTGATACAAAATGGTGACGCGATTTAAATTTGATCTAACACGGTGATGATTCATGCCATTAATTACTTTAATTAGTGGTAGAGATTTTTAATGAATGATTACGAAATAGATAACACGTGATTTGACGTGAGGACGGACTTGACGATCATATTCAAGTCGATATTTTGCACAAAAAATGACAAGATTAGTATAAACAACCTGACTGATTGACGGATGAAACGGAGATTATTATAAACAACCTGACTAATACTACAAGATTAGTATTAAGAATTGAACTCTTAATAGTTAATACCATTATTATTGGTTTGTAAGAGTGCAGTAAATTAATATCATTGGTCATATTTTGCATGGTTTGGTAAGCTAACTTGGCAAATTTTGCGATTAGACGACGAAAATGTGATGTTGTCTCAACTCATAATGATTTACTTACTTTTTGCTTACTCAGGGAACACATAAAAGATGCATTCAATAAGTCCTTCCAATAAAATTTAAGTTGATAGGTCGACTTGTGAAATCCCTAACCCATTGGTGGATTATTGGTGTTTTTAGGAGGAGTTTTGTTGTGATGGGATGGGGGAATGGAGGGAGTGTTGAGTGAGGTGAAAGGGTAGGGTGAAGGTGTAGGGCATGGTAGGGGTTAATGGGTTGGGTTGTGTTGGTTGAAGAAAAAACCAAAATCAATCCAATCTCTTCATCTCCCTCACTTCGTCTCTTCTTCGTTCTTCTTTTTTCCCTTCCTTCCCACCCAACACTCATCCCTCTCTTCCTCAATTGCTCGATCACATGAGGCGGATAAGGCGACTGTTGTTAGTGAAGCACGGCGTGGGGGAGATGTTCATGCACAACTCCGAGGCGTGACGACGTAAAGGCTACCAGTGTTGAGTGATCTCCGACGTGCTCCGTCTAGCTTAGAGATATGTTGGTTCAATAGATGCATGTTGTTTTGCCGACATTGTGGTGTGAGGTGTTGGTTGGTTGGCAGAGGTCGGAGACCTCGCCGACATTGAGTGAGCAACAAATCAGACCTCGTTCGGCTAGATAGTTGTCGGCCAATGGTCGACCGACGTCTTCTGGCGGTCGACCGAATGTAATGTAATGTAAATGACAAACTTTAACAAACACCGATCGAACGATGCCTTATGACGGTCGACCGGTTGTGCTCATGTTGGTGTGTCGGAGGAATGCATGTTGTTTTTCGGTCGACCGTTCCTTTATGGACATAACGTGGACCATCTAAACGGTCGACCGCTCTTGACTTTGTCCGATTGGTACTTTAGTGGACTTGATGATTGTTCGACCAATTGATAGTGTGTTCGACCGATTGATGACTGTTCTAGGTTGCCCCTGGTAGTTTCCAATCGACCAGGACCCTTAAGTCGGTCGACCGATTGACTTGTACGCTTTTGGCTTAGTCCGTATTTTGACTATGTTTCGGTCGACCAGTTTTTAGGTTTTGTTCGACAGCCTGGGCTTAAGTTAGGATCAGAGAGTCTGACCGTTGCAGGTGTCTCTTCGACCAATCTTATTGGGAACGGTCGACCGGGTTGCCTCTTTCGGTCGACCGTTTGTGCTCAGAACTGAATCTCTGGTTCTAGTATTGTGTAAACTCTGTTCACGAAAATATGTGTCCTCACCTAGAGCTTGAGCCAGGTGGTGACGGTGAGTGTGCTGATCGTGTCTACCCAGAGACCGCCAAGTGGAAGAGTGTGGGTACTTGGATCTTGTCACTTCTAGTTGTAGATTGTGGCGTAGTTAAAGCTTTTATGGACTCTCTGTAGAGTGGTAGACTTGAGGGATCACGGATCTCAAATGTGTGATGATGCGTGGCTTACGGAACATAATGACCTGGCGGACTTCGGTCCCGAACTGTATGATGTTGTGTCGGACGTATGTTGCACTATCCGATGTTGTGAAATAGAGAGAAAACATAATTTTGGTTTGAGATTTTTGGTTTTTTTGATTTCTAAGGCAAGAACAACAAAAACAAATTAAGAATAAAACAAAGAAGGGTGAGAGTCCAGCGGGTGGAGGTTTGGATGTCGGGTTTTGTTTAGAGAAATCAGGAACTTATAATAAATCATATTAGTTATGAAGCATTACATGATAAATGATTTAACACAAACACTAGTAATCAAAATATCCTACCACGAAATTAGAATAATAACCCCATTCTTCTTCTCATCACCCTAAATCCGTCACCCCCGCCCTTTGGAGAGAGTTAGCAACTCATGGATGGAGGGAATGAGAAGGGGTCCTAGAGAAATTACAAAAGAAACTAAAAACACAAGATAAAACAACAAAACTTTACTACTAAATTATGGAATAAAAATAAGAACATCCTCTACAACATCGTTTTGGGGCTATTTATAGCCGATACAAGGGACCTAGGTATAAAATAGGAAAGTACACGTGGCGAGACACGACTGGGAAAACTCTGAAGCCACGGATCCACAAGGGGGCGGCGTTTCCGCCGCACATTACATGTGATGTGTAGGATTTCATGTTTAATTATACATATATATTTTCGAAATTTTTATGTATAATAAGGATCAATTACAATTTTCTTTGATTTATTTCATGCATGCATCGGTTTGTTTTAACATCTAGTTTCAAAACTCTATTAAAACAAACAAGAGCTCCGAAATTCATACCTAGAAGTTCTCAAAAACTTCTTGAAGATTCGGAGACGTTGGGGATGCTTCTCGCCGCGCCGGCTGCCTCCGAGTATTCACCAAACTCTAAACAAGATCGGAGAGGGAAGCTAGTCTCTCGATCTCCGATAGGGTTTAGAATCTAATTACTAACCCCTCTTTAATTCCCTTGAGAAGATGGTCTCTTAAGAACTAAAACTAAACTTAAGAATTAAGGGATTTTCGTGGAGAATTATGGAGAGAGAATTTTGCTCAAGAGAATAATGAATGAATTAAGGAGGTAATGAGATAACCTTGTATTTATAGGTTCTCTCCAAATCACCTATTCATGTGCAACCCCTTGCCCATGATCTCATGCAAAATTCCATCTAACCATCCATTATTTAATAATAAATAATATTAGCCACGAATTAAATCAATTATGGACCAATTCCATGCATGATCTAATTAATTCTTAAATTAATTCTGCATAAAACCGTCTGGACCGGTCGATCGTTACGAAGGTCCGGTCGACCGCTCGAACCCAATTTCGGTCGACCGTGCAAGATTCGGTCGACCGTTCTTAATGTAGAATATTTCATCGCAATGTTCGGTCGACCGACCGATAGATTCGGTCGACCGTTCCGAACAGACGAAAATTCTCTGTTATCGGTCGAGACACGTCCGGTCGACCGTGCACCTTCGGTCGACTGTTATCCATTAACCGGTCGACCGTTTGCACAGTCTTGCAGACTTGTCAAATTTCGGTTTAACCCCTACAAAATTTGACATTTCGGGATTAGTAGTAAATTCACAACTTATGTAACATATTATCCTACGTAATGATCAATCGTTACACCCCATAATATTTACATCACATATGAATTTAATTTAGATTCTAATTATGTTATTAATCACAACATAATTTTGATTTTGCTTGTTCACCCCATGTGTCATATTTTCTACATGAAAACCGACACATCCTATGAACTCAAAATCCCCATTTCTTGTTTCCCAGTTTTGTGGTGTGACCTATGGGAGGATCTAAACTAAGTTGGCAGTGATATTAAGAGCTTAATATCACAAGCTATAAGTGGTATCTAGCTACACATTATAGCTCCCAATTAGTTAGATGTCTTAATTCCACTCGAACCAAAACCCGATCCACTTAGTGATGGAGTGCACCACTTGTGTCCGTCCCTTGCCTCATGATATTAAGAATACACACAAAGTAGTATTGTGTCATCTTTGTATTAGTATTCATTTCTTGATCTCTTTAAGCTAGTCATAAATATGTGACTTAACTCAAATCACATTGTGCACATTATAACTTTGCTTTATCAAGGGGCCCACTAATATCATCACTCAATTAAGAGGGGCAATGATAATCTTTTGACTAACTATCTTCTCTAACGAAAGTTATACTTAACCAACCAATGCCTTTATACTACACTGATCGATAGTTCAAGACACTGATCTGATTAAGTATTCCTTAAGTGATTAGATATAAGTCTCATTTCAAAGGACCAAAGACACAGTAAAATATTAATGACACAGAAACACATTTCTATAATATTTTACTTATTAGGTCTATTCAGTATACAAAAGTAATATTTTCCTCTTTTGCATACCCGTGTTGTCACTCACTTGTAGAGCTACAATGATCTATGACCAACACGACAATCTTAACTCGGTAATTAATGTTCCATGTTAATTACCATGATTGCGAATATCTTTTGTTTTATGTAAACCAATATCTTTTAGAGCTCTACGGTTAAGGACCAAGAGCCTCTTCCTTAACACTTCTAAAAGACGAATAACATAAACAAGGAACAAAATGATTTCTCATTCAATTCATAATAATTGACATTTAAAGGTAAAACTTTTAGAACACATTCCCTTCAATCTCCCACTTGTTATTAAAGTTTTCTTTCTCATACATACTCAATGCATAAAACAATAATAACTAGGGTAAACCCCATTACATATCAATCATCAAGCCAATCTACATGGTTCCTCAATCCCATGGACTCGAAATGCATTTCGCCCTTGGCTTGGGATAAGGGTTTTGTGAATGGATGAGCTGTGTTGTTGTTGGTGTCCACCCATAACAGATTTATTTTGCCTTCGTCGATGAGGTCACGCGTCACGAAGTACTTACGATCCATGTACTTCACTTTGTGGTGTGATTTGGGATCCTTGATTTGCGAGATAGATGCACTATTGTCGCAAAATAGCTCTATTGGTCCCTCGCTCGAGGGAACTACTCCAAGCTCTTCAAGGAACTTCTTAATCCACACTCCTTCCTTGCTCGCTTCAGCGACAACCATCACTTCGGAAGCAGTGGTTGAGTCGGCAGTAGTGCTTTGCTTCCAACTACGCCAACTCACAGCTCCACCATTCAGAAGGAAGACGTATCCTGATTGCGACCTTCTATCGTCTGGATCACTCATGAAACTCGCATCCGAGTAACCCTCAGAAATCAATTCCCTTTATCCTCCATAAAGAAGAATCTTATCCTTAGTCCGGTTAAGGTACTTCAGGATATTCTTGACCGCAGTCCAATGCTCAGGACCTGCGTTGGATTGGTGACGACTTGTCACGCTTAGAGCATACGAGACATCTTGTCTTGTGCAAGTCATCGCGTACATGATCGACCCAATTGCCGAAGCATAAGGGACATCCTTCATGTACTCTAAGTCCTTACATGATTGCGCACGTTGAGACTTCTTGAGTTGCATACCCATACTCATTGGCACACTGCCCTTTTTGGAGTTGTTCATCTTGAACCTTTCCAAGACCTTGTCAATGTATGCACGTTGACTGAGGCCAATGAGTCTACGGGGTCTATCTCGATATATCTTGATTCCCAAGATGTATTGAGCCTCACCCATGTCTTTCATCGAAAATGCAGATTTCAATGAACTTCTCGTTTGCTCAAGCAAAGGAATATGATTACCCATAAGCAATATGTCATCGACATATAGGATTAGGAATACTACATGGCTCCCACTAACCTTCTTGTATACACAAGGTTCTTCCTTACTTTGAATGAAGTGAAGCTTCTTCACTTCCTCGTCAAAGCGTTTGTTCCAACTCCTTGATGCTTGCTTCAATCCATAAATGGATCTTTGAAGCTTGCATACCTTCTTACTATTCTTTGGATCTTCAAAACCTTGAGGTTGTACCATGTACACATCCTCCTCCAAGTTCCCATTCAGGAACGCCGTTTTGACATCCATTTGCCATATTTCATAATCGTGAAATACGGCAATAGCGAGCATGATCCGAATAGACTTGAACATGGCAACCGGTGAAAAAGTTTCATCATAGTCAATTCCTTGAACTTGAGTGAAACCCTTCGCTACAAGCCTTGCTTTGTAGGTTGTCAAGTTCCCATCCATGTCCATCTTCCTCTTAAAAACCCATTTATTATGAATGGCATTTTTCCCTTGAGGAAGGTCAACCAAGTCCCAGACTTGATTATCATACATGGATTCTATTTCGGATTCCATGGCCTTAAGCCATAGTTTGGAGTCTTCCCTTTCCATTGCCTCTTGGAAGGTTAAGGGATCATTGGTATCTAGTACCATGATTTCATGAAGTCCCAGATATAAATCGGGTTTCTTCCTTTCCCTTGTTGACCTTCTAAGTTCTTTTGGTTCTTCTCGTGTCTCTCGATTTTCTTCCACAATTTCTTGAGGAGTGGGTTCATGTTCAACTCTTGAACGTACACTTGGTGGGGATGATTGAGATTCTCTCACAATTTCTTGTGATGGTCTCTCGCTCACGCTCCTACTAACCAAAGGAATCTCGGTTGGGCCTTCATGATCTTGAATGTCATCATTCATGTCATGATCTTGTAGAGTATCTTGAGTTTCCTCAAGCACAACCCTACTCCCACTACTTTTTACTCTTTCTAGAAATTCTTTTTCCAGAAATGTGGCGTCCCTCTCTACAATCACTCGAGTGGAGGTGATATGCAAAAAGTAGTATCCTCTTGTCTCACGAGGATAACCAATAAAGAAGCACTTATCCGTTTTTTGTTGAAGTTTGGTCGACATCAATCTCTTGACGTAAGCCTCACAACCCCAAATCTTGAGAAAACTGAGCTTAGGTGTTTTACCACTCCATAGCTCATAAGGAGTTTTCTCCACGGATTTGGATGGAACATTATTTAGTGTGTAAGCCGCAGTTTGTAGTGCATAACTCCAAAAGTAAAGAGGTAATTCCGCATGACTCATCATTGACCGAACCATATCGAGCAATGTCATATTCCTCCTTTCGGATACCCCATTCCACTGAGGTGTACCGGGAGGGGTGAGTTGAGGTACAATACCAAACTCCTTTAGATATGAGTCAAATTCGGCACTTAAGTACTCACCTCCACGATCCGTTCGTAGAGATTTGATTTTCTTGTCGAGTTGGTTCTCTACTTCATTCTTGAATTCTTTGAACTTGTCAAAAGATTCACTTTGTTTCTCATTAGATAAACATAGCCATAACGACTATAATCATCCGTGAACGTAATGAAGTACCTGAAACCATCTCGTGCACTAGTACTCATTGGACCACATACATCGGAATGTATCAAATCCAACACGCCACACGCCCTTGGACCTTTCTTCTTGAAAGGCTTTTTGGTCATTTTTCCCATTAGACATGGTTGGCACGTCTCCAATGATTTAAAATCAAGTAGACCAAGAAGGTTAGCTTCTTGCAATTTCTTGATGCGCTTTTCATTTATGTGACCAAGACGATAGTGCCACAAGAGAGTATCATTCTCGTGAGTGGTCTTAAGTCTTTTGTTATTGATATTAAAGATTTGTTTATTATCCAATTCAAGCAAATAGAGACCATTCCTTATGAACGCATTTGCATAGAACACACCATTCTTCGATATAGACAAACAAGAATTTGAAATATTTATATTAAAATTATCCATATCCAGACATGATACAGAAATAATATTCTTGCTAATCGAAGGTACATAATAAACATTCTTTAGACATAAATTTAAACCACTACATAATTGAAGCACCACAGAACCTTGTGCAACCGCAGACACGTTCGCACCATTTCCGACCTTCAATTCTACCTCGTTCCGTACGAGTTCCTTCCTATCCATGAGTAGCTGCACATTAGAAACTATGTGAGCACAAGATCCGGTATCAATTACCCAATCCTGGACAGAGGTGGCTAAATTTATTTCAATAACAAATATACCTTTGGCCATTTTGGGGCGCCGACGTTCAATCACTCCGTTGTCAAGGTCTTCCTTGTACTTGGGGCAATTTGGCCGGATGTGTCCTTTTTCACCGCAGTGAAAGCACTCCGTATTGGGAGTTGGAGATTTCTGAGATTTCCCCCTTGAGGCACTCGCACGAGCACCTCCTACTCCCTTGCTCTTGATTGAACCACTTTTGGTAGATTTGCCCTTTCCTTTACCAATCTTATGCCCCCTCCCATGGACGGCAAGGACTTGCTTGTCCCTACCCTTGCCCATGTCAACTTCAGCAGTTTTGAGAGCATTGTGAAGCTCCTCAAGACTCACCCCTTTTTCACGCACGTGATAGTGCATCACAAAGTCCTTAAAGGACGGGGCTAGAGAACCAAGAATCATATCTTCAGCAATGTCCTCGGGCATTGGTGAAGAGAGCTTTGCCAACTTCTCAAGGTATCCTTGCATCGTGAGAAAATGCATAGATACCGATGTTCCCTCCGCCATATGGCACCTTGTGAGTGCGATGGTGGTCTTATAGCGCTCCTTTCGGGCACTATCCATGAACATCTTTGATAAAGCCTCCATGGTCTTCTTGGGTTTTGAATCCAAGTATTTCGCTTGAAGCGAGTCACCCATGGATGCTAGCATAAGACCGTGAACTTGGTTCTCTTGGTCTTCCCACTTGGCTTTAGCCTCTTTCTCTTCATCGGTTAATCTCTCATTCCACTTTGGGATTGGACCTTCCAAAATGTGAGATAGTTTCTCAAACTTTAACACGATGTTGAGTTTGAGTTGCCAACTAATGAAGTTTGAGCCATCATTTGCTAAAGGGTGTTTTTCTATCATGGATCGTACGATAGGTTGGATGTTCGACATTTTTCTACAAAATAAATCATATAGGTTTTAATGCCAATTTTATGTTTTAATACACATGCATACATATATCGAATATATAAATGTAAATGTTGCAAATTAAAATCTTTCCCATAAATGCAACAATCCAAGATCCTAATAATTGTAATATAGACTAGCTAAGGGCTATCGAATACATTACAATATCAAGGTAAGAAATCATTTTCTAATCACAACCTTTTTGAATTTTAGCAATATTTAGCATCTTCAAACTCTTGTGACTCTTGTCGTTTTAATTATGAGGGAATACGACCTATCCTCGTAAGAAAAACTTTTTCCCAAAACCGAGCGAGGGCTCTAGGTAATGTTAAGAAAACTTATTTTCATTTGATACGAGATACGTTTATCTATTGTATTCACAACTAAACATACTTGGGGTTCACTAGGGTGAAACACACCTCATATATTTAATTGTGGCACAACAACAGACAACCTTTATATCTCCCACTATTCCCAAAGATAGAGGGAGTTATCTCCCGCTAAGGGCGAGCAGGGTATCCCTCGATCAATGGCTGCTAGTGGATGAAATAAGAAGGAAATTTATTCTTAATTTCTGTTAGACAATTTAACATGTGATTTAGAATTTTAGGTTATCATTCATATTATTAATCATACACATCCTAACATTCAACACATTCATCACAAGCATATAAAGATAAAAACAGAAATTAAACATTCACACAATCTACATCGTGTGAGTTTATATGTTCCCTTCGATCCTCGATCCTCGATCCCTGATCTTCAATCCTCGATCGATGCGCTACAGCGGCGACTTCCTCTTGCACCGGAGATGTAGATTTTACAGAAAATAAACATGCTCCTCACATTCGATAAAACCGACTAGTGCAAGTCCTATGTAAAAACCTCTCATATGCGAATGCAACTATCTAAAAGACGGAAATAGAGAGAATTTTGGCTTTTACATACATAAGCCCCTGTATAATAATAATTACATACATTTGTAGTGTCTGATTTGGAACATATAAACTCACAATCCTGCAAAGCAACTCAAGCATCCATGCACGCAATTGCTATAAACTATCAATCCTAGTTTATCAAGCATCTAGAATGTCAAACAATTCTTTGAAAAAACGTTTTGAAATCCATTAAAAACATTTTTCATGCATCCATAGTTCACAAATTAATTATGAACCGCTGTCCATCCAATTTCCAATGGAAATATGAATCGCAGTTTTTTGGTTTTGTTGATTCTCTTACAAAATAATCGTTTATACTTAAAACAAAATTATTGCAAGTTAGACTTATGTCTAAATCATAATTCTAATAATTACATGTCATGTTTTAAACATTCAAAACATTTAAAACGAATTATTATAAAGATTTATTTCAACAAACATTTAAAGACCGAAAAAACCGGTAAAACGAATTGTTTAAATCCTAGATGGTAAACTAAATTTGTTTACAGCCATAAATCATGAGAAAATTGAACCCTAAGCTCTGATACCACTGTAGGATTTCATGTTTAATTATACATATATATTTTCGAAATTTTTATGTATAATAAGGATCAATTACAATTTTCTTTGATTTATTTCATGCATGCATCGGTTTGTTTTAACATCTAGTTTCAAAACTCTATTAAAACAAACAAGAGCTCCGAAATTCATACCTAGAAGTTCTCAAAAACTTCTTGAAGATTCGGAGACGTTGGGGATGCTTCTCGCCACGCCGGATGCCTCCGAGTATTCACCAAACTCTAAACAAGATCGGAGAGAGGGAAGCTAGTCTCTCGATCTCCGATAGGGTTTAGAATCTAATTACTAACCCCTCTTTAATTCCCTTGAGAAGATGGTCTCTTAAGAACTAAAACTAAACTTAAGAATTAAGGGATTTTCGTGGAGAATTATGGAGATAGAATTTTGCTCAAGAGAATAATGAATGAATTAAGGAGGTAATGAGATAACCTTGTATTTATAGGTTCTCTCCAAATCACCTATTCATGTGCAACCCCTTGCCCATGATCTCATGCAAAATTCCATCTAACCATCCATTATTTAATAATAAATAATATTAGCCACGAATTAAATCAATTATGGACCAATTCCATGCATGATCTAATTAATTCTTAAATTAATTCTGCATAAAACCGTCTGGACCGGTCGACCGTTACGAAGGTCCGGTCGACCGCTCGAACCCAATTTCGGTCGATCGTGCAAGATTCGGTCGACCGTTCTTAATGTAGAATATTTCATCGCAATGTTCGGTCGATCGACCGATAGTCTCGGTCGACCGTTCCGAACAGACGAAAATTCCCTGTTATCGGTCGAGACACGTCCGGTCGACCGTGCACCTTCGGTCGACCGTTATCCATTAACCGGTCGACCGTTTGCACAGTCTTGCAGACTTGTCAAATTTCGGTTTAACCCCTACAAAATTTGACATTTCGGGATTAGTAGTAAATTCACAACTTATGTAACATATTATCCTATGTAATGATCAATCATTACACCCCATAATATTTACATCACATATGAATTTAATTTAGATTCTAATTATGTTATTAATCACAACATAATTTTGATTTTGCTTGTTCACCCCATGTGTCATATTTTCTACATGAAAACCGACACATCCTATGAACTCAAAATCCCCATTTCTTGTTTCCCAGTTTTGTGGTGTGACCTATGGGAGGATCTAAACTAAGTTGGCAGTGATATTAAGAGCTTAATATCACAAGCTATAAGCGGTATCTAGCTACACATTATATCTCCTAATTAGTTAGATGTCTTAATTCCACTCGAACCAAAACCCGATCCACTTAGTGATGGAGTGCACCACTTGTGTCCGTCCCTTGCCTCATGATATTAAGAATACACACAAAGTAGTATTGTGTCATCTTTGTATTAGTATTCATTTCTTGATCTCTTTAAGCTAGTCATAAATATGTGACTTAAGTCAAATCACATTGTGCACATTATAACTTTGCTTTATCAAGGGGCCCACTAATATCATCACTCAATTAAGAGGGGCAATGATAATCTTTTGACTAACTATCTTCTCTAACGAAAGTTATACTTAACCAACCAATGCCTTTATACTACACTGATCGATAGTTCAAGACACTGATCTGATTAAGTATTCCTTAAGTGATTAGATATAAGTCTCATATCAAAGGACCAAAGACACAGTAAAATATTAATGACACAGAAACACATTTCTATAATATTTTACTTATTAGGTCTATTCAGTATACAAAAGTAATATTTTCCTCTTTTGCATACCCGTGTTGTCACTCACTTGTAAAGCTACAATGATCTATGACCAACACGACAATCTTAACTCGGTAATTAATGTTCCATGTTAATTACCATGATTGCGAATATCTTTTGTTTTATGTAAACCAATATCTTTTAGAGCTCTACGGTTAAGGACCAAGAGCATCTTCCTTAACACTTCTAAAAGACGAATAACATAAACAAGGAACAAAATGATTTCTCATTCAATTCATAATAATTGACATTTAAAGGTAAAACTTTTAGAACACATTCCCTTCATGATGTGCGGCGGATTCCCTCAAGAATGTGTCTGATTCGATCTGGATTTTTCCTGCGTGTTTATGGTATGATTTAAATGTCCTTTGCGCATCCAGATGATTTCTTTCCTTTCTTTTGAGCTCCGAATTAATTCTTTGTATATTTGGAGATCCAAATTGATTTTTTAGAACTTCTCCAAAATAATATTTTGGTCCTTGCAGTTGGGTCCTTGGCTTTTTGCAATTAAGTCCCTGGCTACTTTTGTGCTTAAGTCCTTGGCCTTTTTGTAATTAGGTCTTTGAATGGTTTTATGCTTGGATGGACTTCCATTTGAATCCTGATAATCTTGAACTTGGTAGAAATGAGTCTCTTGCACGTGTTTATGCTCGAGACGTGGGTAATTTGCATTCAGACCCCTGTATTCTGTAAATCAGACTAAACACATACCTTAGTAGCATTTATTGATATAAAATTAATCTAAATGAAAGACATATGATGCAATGTATGCAATGCATCAAATACCCCCACACCTAGATTTTGCTAGTCCCTAGCAAAACAGAATATAAGAAAAATGAAAACAGGGAAATTCTAACTCACTTTCGTAGGAATCACGGTTGCACTTAGCATGTGCAACAAGCCTTTAAACCCCCAAGTTTTCTAAGAGGACGAGTTTTGTCTCGTGAGGGTTTTCAGTTGACACACCCACAAAGTCTTAATTCAACATTTCATTGATAGCTCTAAATATCTCCACCTCAACCTTATACATCTCACTTAGAATTCTTGCATGCTCATTATACAAATCTAACTTATAAAAAGTCTGACTTGTCTTTGTTCCTCCAACATTCACACCACTAACCCTTCTACACATGTTATCACTTAAATTGTTTTGCACGCCTCCTCTGGTGGTGAAGTATCATTCGGATCAACCATGGCGTGGATCATTCTTTTAACTTTGGGCCTTGAGTATCTTAAAGTATATATTTTTCCCCGTGATTCAACACATTTGCTTGTTTTGACACTTTTACCCTTTTTGCATTCATGTAACGAGTTTGGTGGATAATCCCGAGCTAGCAGACTCAAGTTACCGGGTTTCAAGATACCCCTACGGACCAGTGACTCAAATGCTTGGGCTTTTGCAATCATTTTGCAAAATGTGCTTTCCTCACTTGATTCCTTTATTATTTTTTACTTTATTTTCCTCAAGGCTTAATTGCTATTAGAAGTTCACACTTCCCAGTATATTTTCCTCAAACTCTGCTTTTTATCAACCACTTCAAAGATTTGATTCATCCAATTTAAGTGCATACATGTCTTAAAGGGAAATGTGTTATTTCTTTGGAACTTAGATTTATGTCATAATTTCTACAAGCAGAATTATATAATAAGGAACAAAAACTCAATACATTTTGTACACGGGTTTTGGCAGTTCAATCTTAAGCTATGTCATGGAACATTGAATTTATTTTTATTTTTTTCTAAGAATATATATATATAGATAGATAGATACATAAACATCCCCCCACACCTAAATCATGCATTGTCCTCAATGTATGCAAAGATAAAGCAAATGCACTTATTACCTGCGTCAACTGTGGTGGAGGGATTGAATTTACTCAGAGTCAACCATAGTCAGAACTGGATTGAATGACATCATGTTGGTGCATGTATCCAGTTGAATTGTTCCCCATGTTTTCCTGAGGTAAATGTTTCACACCTCTCACATGTATTGATTCTCTTATTTGTTCGAGTGATGGTGGTTGGGTAGATGACTTACTCCCCTTTTTCGCACTTTCTTTTTGATTTTGTGATGATTTATTTGATTTAGAAATCTTATAGATACGTGCTCTCATCACAACATCACTTTGATTACATATTATTTCTGGCTCACTATCAACATGAAAGATATTAAATTCAGCTTTTAAGTTCCCAAAAGATAATTGCATAAGCCCATTTCAACAGTTTATCAATGCTTCAGAAGTGGCTAAAAAGGGTCTGCCTAGTATTACAGGGATTTGTCTATTAGGATTTACAACAGGTGCAGTATCTAGTACGACAAAATCCACTGGGTAAATGAAGTCACCCACCTTGATCAAAACGTCCTCAACTACACCTCTTGGTTTCTTAATAGAGTAGTCAGCAAATTGAAGAGTTGTCTTAGAGGGTTTTAGTGGACCAAGGTTGAGTTGCTCGTAGACAGAGAACGGGAGTAGATTAACACTAGCACCAAGGTCTAGAAGGGCTTTGTTGATAAAAGTATCTCCTGTTGCACATGAAATTGTGGGACACCCAGGGTCCTTATATTTTATAGGAGATGAGTTGGACAGAATAAAGCTTATGTTTGCAGTTAAGAAAACCTTTTTTGGTACGTTTGTTTTTCTCTCTTTAGTGCACATATCTTTTAAGAATTTAGCATAAGCAGGTATTTGTTGAATCATATCCAGGAGTGGAATATTCACCTTAACTTGCTTAAATACTTCCAGGATTTTCTCCATTTGTGCACTTGAGTTCTTCTTAAGTCTATTGGGGAATGGAGCTTTAGGAACATAGACCCGCTCAGGTTGAGCTATGGGCAGGTTGAGTAGGTGGGTTGGGCGTTTCAGATTGGACGTCAGGTTCAATGGTTAGGTCATATGTGGTTGCTTGATGGCTAGATTGATTAGACGTTCTAGGATTTACCACATTGTTATCAACTTGTCTTCCGGACCGTAATGATAATACTGCATTTATTTGTTGGAACGGTCCTTCCTCATTAACCATTTGAATTGGTCTCGAGTTGTTACTTCCTAGAGGTGGTTGATAGGGCTGATATTGATTATTCGATCTAGGATTCACCTCAGGTTGACTTGGAAACTGACCCTTTTCTCTTGCACCTACAATTTGTGCGAGTTGGCTGACTTGTGTCTCTATCTTTTGGAAGGACTGGTTGGTTGTTTGTATAAAAGTCTTCATCAAATTTTCCAAGCTTGTCAACCTAACATCATAATCTCCATTGTTACTAAACCCAGATGATGTATTATTTTGGTTATACGGGTTTGGTTGTTGTCTAGGAGGTTGACCTTGTTGGCTTGATGAGAAATTGGAATTATTACGCCAACCAGAGTTATAGGTTGATGCGTATGGGTCATTTCTAGCATGGTTAAACGTGACATTAACTTGTTCCCAATCCGCACAATCCTCCATTAAATGACCAGTCTGACCACATCTAGAGCAAGGGATAGACGAGGCTTGATTTACTCAGGGTCGGGTTTGTAGCTCTAGACTTTCCATTCTGCGCATAAGGGTAGCTAGTTTTGCTTCAGCCGCTACATTGGCATCTACAGCTAAGACACCTGGTTTGGGTTGACTTGCTATTCTAGATCCAATACTCGGGTTAAGCGGTGCTCTAGCATTGTCCCATTGCATACTGTTTTCAGCTAAATCCCCAAGAAAAGTCCAGGCATCATTTTCATTTTTTGACAAGAAGTTCCCTTGCCTTACGGATTCTACCATAACCCTAGATGTGGGTGTCAATCCCTCATAAATAATTTGGCACAGTTGCCATCTTGGAATTCCGTGATGAGGGCATTGGGTCAGCACACTTTTAAATCTTTCTAGATAGGAATAGAACGGCTCGCTCTCAGATTGAACGAATGCAACAATTTCATTCCTAATCCTCATAGTCTTATGGTTTGGGAAATATTTTTATAGGAATACTTGAACAAACTCAGCCCAACTTTTAATGGATTTTTCGGCTAGACTATATAGCCATTTCTTAGCGTCGTCCTTCAGTGCTAGAGGCACGAATTTCAGACGCACTCCTCCTCAGAGATATGCTGGTATTGCATAAGAGAGCAGATTTCCTCAAATTCTCTAAGGAAGAGATATGAGTCTTCCCTAGAGGTGAACTTAGGCAACATACTCATGTATTGTGCCTTAAGTTCAAGTCACGACCCTGTATGGTGGGCATAACGATGCACGATGGCTGAGCAGTCATCGCTGGGTAGCATCGATCCCTCAGAGTTATGGGCGGGTTCACAACATTCTCACCCATTGGATCCGGGTGAGGTGGTGCAGTAGATGGATTGGGGCTAAGCTCTAGACTGGAATCTAGATGAACTCGTGAGAGTCGATTGCTCAAGTCCCGAACCCAAATATGAGTGCACCGGTTTGAATTAATTTTTTTTTGAATTCAAATTTGAAATTTAAATTCCAAATTCAATTTCAAGAATTAATTACAATATTTTTTCGTTTTTTTTATTTTTATATTTTTTATATATTTTTTCAAAGGGGAAACAATCAATAGAAAGAAGAAAGATGAGAAAGGAAACTTAACTCTAAAATATAGGTTCTAGGGTTGGTCAGAAGTTTCCTGAACAAGCACGGTTCAAACAATCCTAGACCTAGTGTCGCTTAAATCTAGACGACTCCTAACTGGTTGAGTCGAATTGATTTTCTTGATTCACCTCCCTCACTAATCAAACCAACTTGGCCAGGCAGTGTATAGCTAGTGGGGGCGCTTCCGACAGAGTCGGTGCCAATTAGACAACCACTTCGCTTGGAAGACTTACGTCAACACAAAAACACTTTCTAGACACCAAATTAAATTCGATCAGCTTCAAGTCATAGCAAGTCAAACCAATCTTCTCCTTAATTGAGTCTGAGTCCTTAGGGGTCAATGTCTAATTGATTTTAATTTTAAAGCTCGGGTGACACTTTAGGATTGTGATTTGTGGGCCACGGAAAGGTGATGAAATCCCCACCGTATCTTTTCCTACGGAGTTGCCCTTAAGATAGTTTAACTTAAATCTATCAAAGATAGTCAAACAATGGTCTTTAGTGGGAGGCAATTGCAAGGTTGTATGCAAATTAGATTATATGCTTAAATGCAATCGATAAAAACCGCGATACGTACATTGCCTCCAACACTCTTCAACAAGAATTAATTTGCAAGAATTTAGCAATAATAATGCAAACAAAACATTATATGATGCATGCACTAAGTTCTTCTAGTTTTACTAATTTTTAGGTCAGAGTTGAATTATTGCCAATTATGGAATTTAAGCTTAACACGTGCAGTTCTACAAAAGGAAATTTTCCGAAACTAGAAATTACGAGGAAAGAGGCAACAAAGGTTACCTATGCAATGCTCAGTCGGGTTCATCGCCCGCTCTCAAAATTTCAGTAGCTCCACGCGTCCACCCAGAGATGGCGCTAACCCCAGAAAAATTTGAAGCCCAGAAGCCTCTGTTGTGCGGCGGATCCACCGCAACTTGTACTTGATATGCGGCGATTTCGCCGCCCTGCTTGCTCCGGCTGCGTTCAGATTTCACCGCGCACTCTGTTGTCTCCTGAAACACAAATCCAAATACTTAGATCGCGCATAAGATAAACAGAATAGAATCGAGAATACAACAATAAACAAAATCTGCGTTGCCTCCCCGGCAACGGCGCCAAAAACTTGTTGAGAATTTAATTTATACCGCAAGTGCACGGCGTCAATGAAGACGTGGCAAGTACGGGTCGAACACGAGGAGGGAGAGATATTGTTATTTGTGTGATTTTCGAGTTAAGGGAAGAAATAGAGAGAAAACATAATTTTGGTTTGAGATTTTTGGTTTTTTTGATTTCAAAGGCAAGAACAACAAAAACAAATTAAGAATAAAACAAAGAAGGGTGAGAGTCCAGCGGGTGGAGGTTTGGATGTCGGGTTTTGTTTAGAGAAATCAGGAACTTATAATAAATCATATTAGTTATAAAGCATTACATGATAAATGATTTAACACAAACTCAAGTAATCAAAATATCCTAGCACGAAATTAGAATAATAACCTCATTCTTCTTCTCATCACCCTAAATCCATCACCCCCACCCTTTGGAGAGAGTTAGCAACTCATGGATGGAGGGAATGAGAAGGGGTCCTAGAGAAATTACAAAAGAAACTAAAAACACAAGATAAAACAACAAAACTTCACTACTAAATTATGGAATAAAAATAAGAATATCCTCTACAACATCGTTTCGGGGCTATTTATTGCCGATACAAGGGACCTAGGTATAAAATAGGAAAGTACACGTGGCGAGACACGACTGGAAAAAATCCGAAGCCACGGATCCACAAGGGGGCGGCGTTTCCGCCCCACATTACATGTGATGTGCGGCGGATTCGCCTCAAGAATGTGTCTGATTCGATCTGGATTTTTCCTGCGTGTTTATGGTATGATTTAAATGTCCTTTGCGCATCCAGATGATTTCTTTCCTTTCTTTTGAGCTCCGAATTAATTCTTTGTATATTTGGAGATCCAAATTGATTTTTTAGAACTTCTCCAAAATAATATTTTGGTCCTTGCAGTCGGGTTCTTGGCTTTTTGCAATTAAGTCCCTGGCTACTTTTGTGTTTAAGTCCTTGGCCTTTTTGTAATTAGGTCTTTGAATGCTTTTATGCTTGGATGGTCTTCCATTTGAATCCCGATAATCTTGAACTTAGTAGAAATGAGTCTTTTGCACGTGTTTATTCTCGGGACATAGGTAATTTGCATTCAGACCCCTGTATTCTGTAAATCAGACTAAACATATACCTTAGTAGCATTTATTGATATAAAAATAATCTAAATGAAAGACATATGATGCAATGTATGCAATGCATCAGGGCACGACTGAGTGATTAATGGACCGACGTGGGCGACGATCCCGTTGGTGTGGTGACGACCACGATGTTTCAGATCTGATTCTTATGACGCAGAAGTGCGGACGCCTCTCACCGAATCTCATGTTTAGTGTAGCCGCGTGTGGGTGCGTTGTGTACTATCTGTAATATCGTATGTGCCTACAGTAGGTCTCCGAGGAAGACTCGATGTCTAGATTTACCATTGAAGGGGAGTTGTTTTCCTTACTGTTGATGACATAACATGCCACTAGTATTATATGTTCATTTTATTGTACTGTTGCATTCATATATGTGAGCTTGACATACACGGTTTCCATATAGAAACTCAGGCATTATTGTTACATATGCATTTTAGAACCACAGTAGGTTCTATTGGGTGGTGTCAGCGGGCGCACACATTTTGGGACAAGGATCCTCTCTTCATATTATTCGAGGTCGTCATGATTACTTGCACTTGCCTTCATTGTATTGATGTAATCATGTATTTTTTGACAAACTCTGATTTAATATCGTGCACCTATTGGATTTTTATATGAGTAACATTCCCGCTTGGATAATCTTTTCCTTATGATCTTTTATTGAAAAATTTGAATTCTTTCGATGTTTCAAAATTGGTTGGGCAAGTTCCTTGAGTGTTAGGCAGTGCGCAAAGAGCATACTTGGACAAGCACTGAGCATGATCATTTTATGAGGCAGCACCTGCCTAGTTTCGATGGCAGGAGTGATCATGAGGCGGCAGAGGACCAGGTCTTCAAAATCCAGAGGATTTTCTAGGCTATAGGTTGTCGGCCGAAGAGGATGGTGGACCTGTCCATGTATGTGCTTGATGCTGAGGCGGCGAACTGCTGGAGGACCACATCTCCAGTGGTGTTTGCAGATCGAGATGACGTGAGCTGGGAGGAATTCCTTGAGGAGTTCAACCAACAGTTCTTTCCCCAGCACGCCACAGGTCAAACAAAATGGTCAATCGGTCGACCATTTGGTTATCTAGAAAAGTTCTTGATACTCTTCGGTTGAACGGAATTCCAAATCGGTTGACCGTTGTGCAACAAGAAAAATCCTTGTTATTTTTCGGTTGAACTGAATGTCAAACTGGTCGACCGTTTTCAAAACGTTTTGAAAACGAACCTAGAAATTATTGTTCACTGGTTGACCGTTTTGCACTATTTTTGCCTTTGTCAAATTTTGGATCAATCTCCAACAAAATTTGATCTTTTGGGGTTTTAACAAATTCATATCTTACGTAATGTATTATCCTATGTCATGTTGAATCAATTACACCCCATAATATATACACCTTATATGAATTTATTCATGATTCTAATTATGTCAATTTTCGTAACATATTGATTTTATTTATTTATCACGTGTGCCCATTTTCTTATGAAAACCCGATACATCTTATGAACTCAAAATCAAGCTTCTTGTCTCTCAGTTTTGTGGTGTGACCTATATGAGGATCTAAGCTAGATTGACAAAGTTATTAAATACTTAATATCATAAACTATAAGCGGTATCTATCTACACATTATAGTTACCCAATTAGCATAGATGTCTTGTTCCACTCGAACTAAACACATTCTATTTAGTGATGTAAGTGCACCACTTGTATTTACCCATTGCCACATGATATTAAGAGTATATACAAAGTAGAATTTTGTCACCTTCATATTATATACTCATTTCTTGATCTCTTAAGCTAATTATAACTATGTAACTTAACTCAAGTTACATTGTGCAGATTATAATTTTGTTTTATCAAGGGGTCCACTAATATCATCACTCAATTAAGAACGACAATGATAATCTTTTGACTAGTTATGTTTTACAACATAAGTCATGTTCAACAAACTATTGTCTTTATCACTATACTCATTAATAGTTTTTGACAATAATCAAATTAAACACTCATTATGTGAAAAGATATAAGTCTCATATCTTAGAACTCCAGACACAGTAAAAGATTAATGACACATAACACAATTCCATAATGTTTCACTTGTTAGGTCTATTCAATATATAAAAGTATTTTTTCCTCTTTTAAATACTCGTATCGTCATGTAAAAATGCGACAATTTTATCTTGGTAATCAATGTTCCATGTTAATTACCATGATTGTGAATATCTTTTGATTTATGTAGATCATTATCTTTTAGAGCTCTACGGTTGGGGACCAAGAGTCTCTTCCTTAGCACTTCCAAAAGACGAATACATTAATCAATGAAGAAAATATTTGCACATCCAATTCATAACAATTGACATATAAAAGTAAAACTTTTAGAACACATTCCTTTCACCATAGTTGTTTCGGGGGACCACGATTTTTTGGGAGATATGGTCTTGCTACCGATAGAGGATTTCGACGTCATACTGGGGATGGACTGACTGTCAGAATAGGACGTGCAAGTATTTTGCCGTGAGTAGAAGATCCTGATTCCAAGAAAGGACCTCCCAGATGTGCTGATTAGAGGAACAAATAGCAGAGGAGGATGTCTAAAAGAGTAGAGGAGGATGTCTAAATTTGTCTGGATTTAAGGCACATAAGCTAATACACTAGGGTTACATAGCATTTATGGCTACACTAGTAGTTCCATATCCAGAGATGAGGAGGCAGGAGGGTAAAGAGGTTGTACGGGAGTTCCCAGGGGTGTTCCCTGCAGATATTACTAGTTTACCGCCACACCGAAAGATCGAGTTCGGCATCGAGTTAGTGGCTGACACGACTCCATAGTCGAAGACTCCGTATCGGATGACGCCAGCAGAGTTAGCCGCCTTGGGGTTGATGGATTCCGAGTTCATCCGACCGACTGTTTCACCTTGGGGAGTGCATGTGTTGTTCGTGAAGAAGAATGACGGGTCATTGTGGATGTTCATCGACTACCGGATGCTGAATAAGGTGACCGTCAGGAACCAGTATCCTTTGCCCATGATCGAGGATCTGTTAGATCAGTTGCAGTCAATGAAGATTTTCTCGAAGATTGATCTGCGCTCAGGATATCACACTAGCTGAGGATCAAAAAGGCAGATGTCCAGATGAAAGCTTTCAGGACATAGTACGGGCATTACGAGTTCTTGGTGATGTCGTTTGGAATGACAAATGCACCTGCGGCATTCATGGACCTGATGAATCGGACATTCCAGCAGTACCTCGGCAAGTTTGTCATTGTCTTTGTGGACGACATTTTGATGTACTCGCCAGACAGAGAGCAGCATCGGGAGAACCTGAGAATTGTGCTTGGCATCTTGGGGGATCAGCATCTCTATGCTAAGTACATGAAGTGCGAGTTTTGGTTGCATCGGGTGGCTTTTCTGGGACACATTGTGTCAGCGGACAAGATATCTATAGATCCGGCGAATGTTGAGGCGGTGACACAGTAGAGAGCTCCGACTAGCATGACAGAGATCAGGAGTTTCGTGGGCCTCACCGGTTACTATCGTCATTTCATTCCAGACTTCTCCAGACTTGCTTCACCACTGACGGCGTTGACGCAGAAAGGCGTCAAGTTTGTTTGGTCCCAGAAGTGCGATGACAACTTCCAAGAGTTGAATAGACGGCTGACGACTGCAGTGATTTTGACGCTTCTAAGTGGCAACAAAGGCTATGTGATCTATAGTGACGCGTTAGGTGTTGGCTTGGGCGGTGTACTGATGCAGCACGGGAAGGCGGTGGCGTATGCTTCGAGTGCACGAGAAGAACTACCCCACTCATGATTTTGAGTTAGCAGCGGTAGGTCATGCATTGAAGACCTGCTGACATTATCTTTATGGCGAGCAGTTCGAGGTCTTCACTGATCACCAGAGTCTGAAGTATCTGTTCTCGCAGAAGAAGTTGAATATGAGGCAACACAGATAACTCGAGTTCATCAAGGATTATGATTTCATTATATCTTATCATCCGGGGAAGGCAAATTCAGTTGCAGATTACCTACGCAGGATGGTGGAGGAGTCGGTTGCTAGCTTGTGCATTCAAGAGTGGGGGCTACTTGAGGCTTTGTCAGAGTGAAAGTCGTTCGCAGAGGATTTTGAGGGTGCAGTGCTCACTGGACTACGGGTGGAGCCACAAACCATCTCAAGAGTAGTACAGGCTCAGAATAATGATATTTTAGTTCTACCATTCCTGAATGGTCGACCATCCCATATTTTAGTTCTACCGTTCACTTAAGTTATAACCATGTTCGTTCGACCTCCACTTGTTCGGTTGACCGTTTGTTTCGGGAACTGTCTGGACATTTATTTTTAGACGTCATCCGATCGACCGTTTTACCCGTTTCGGTCGACTGAACTTAACCCGAACAATGACCTGTGCTTTTCTGTTTTGTGTTTCTCACACATTCATCTACCACTTTTTCACAATGTCTATAACAGCTTCGGAGCTTATAAATAGAGGGTTGAACAGTTTGTTAAGAAAACTCTCCCACACACAATTGTCTCATACATTAGACAGAAGTCTCTCAATCTCAAAAACTTATACACTACACCCTAAGCCCAAATTCCACACCTTTGATCTTTGATATCCTACTCATAGTGTGCTCAAGAATTAAAGAGTGTTGTTCTACTCCAAAACTGTTTGTCAAGAAGCAATGGTCCTTGTGAAAGCCCAAGACAAAATGAGTATAGACTTCGGTGAGAGCCTGAGGTATTCCTTCTCATATTGTAAGAAAAGGAGTCCAAGCTAGGCGAGGATTGCTCGCTAGCTTGCTGTGAGAAGGTGTTGTCTCTCAGCCCGGAACGGGGAGCAGATAGTGAAGTCATGGAGTCGAGAAAAGCTTGCAAGAGGAGAAGTAGGTGGGAGATCGAACCTCTATAAAAACACCCTTGTTCATTATGGTTTGCATTGTTTTTCCTTACTTTGTTTAAATTATTTCCGTCGCACATCTTGTTTTTTCTAAGTAGGGATATAAGCTTAAAATTTATTAGATTTAGTGACCCATAACGATCCTACAACATGGAGGGGTGCGCGTGAGGTGAAGAAGTAGGGTGATGGTGTAGGGCATGGTGGGGGTTAATGGATTGAGTTGTGTTGGTTGAAGAGAAAACTAAAACCAATCCATTCTCTCCCTCACTTTGTCTCTTCTTCCTCCTTCTTCTTTCTCTTCCTTCTCACCTAACACTCATCCCTCTCTTCCTCAGTTGCTCGATCACAGGAGATGGAGTAAGTGACTGTTATTAGTGAAGCACGACGTGGCGAGATGTCTGTGCATGGCTCCGAGGCATGACAACGTGGAGGCTACCAACATTGAGTGATCTCCAGCGTACTCCGTCTAGCTTAGAGGTATGCCGGTTCAATAGATGCATGTTGTTTTGCTCACACTTGTGGTGTGAGGTGTTGTCTAGTCGAAAGAGGTCGAAGACCTGACCGACGTTGAGTGAGCAAGAATTTAGACCTAGTTCAGCTAGGTAGTTGCCGACCGACGGTCAACTGGTGCCTTCGGGCGGTCGACCGAATGTAGTGTAAATAACCGACTTTAACGAACACCGATCGAACGATGCCTTATGGAGGTCGACCAGTTGTGCTCACGCCGGTGGGTCAGAGGAATGCATGCTGTTTTTCGGTCGACGAAGACCCTTGTGTCGGTCGACTGTTCCTTCCTGGACAGGTCTGGACAGAGCGTGGCCAATCTAAACGGTCAACCGCTCTAAACTTTATACGACCGGTACTTAAGTGGACTTGATGAATGTTCGACCAATTGATAGTATGTTCAACTGATTGCTGACTAGAAACTTCTAAGTTGCCCCAGGGTAGCTTTTGGTCAACTGAGAACCCCCCTGAGTCGGTCGACCGGTTGACTTGTACGATTTTGGCTTAGTCCGAATTTTGACTACGTTTCGGTCGACCAGTTTTTAGGTTTTGTTCGACAGCCTGGGCTAAAGTTAGGATAAGAGAGTTTGGCCGTTGCAGGTGTCTGTTCGACCAATCCTATTGGGAATGGTCGACTGAGTCGCCTCTTTCGATCAACCGTTTGTGCTCATAACCGAATCCCTCGTCCTAGTGTTGCTCCAATGCTTACTCCAAGTAGAGAGAATGCCGCCAAGCAATGAGTAAATTCAAAGGAGATGGAGGAGTTCTATTTATAGTCATAGAAAAAGGTAATCGGGGACAATCCCCCGGTATGAGACTAAAACACACACCATATATAGACTAAATAAACCTAATCTAACACCCGACTGAAGTACGTGTCATTTGGGGCCAATTGGCGGTTTGGAACGATCAATTAGCGGTCTGGATGATTTTAATCGAGTCTGGTTTTGGGTGGCTTGATTTCTTCGTGTTTGGTGAACCCAATTTCTTCATGTTTGGTGAACCCGATTTCTTCGTGTTTGGTGAACCCGATTAGGCTAAAAATAAAAGATATAAGACACAAATATATGCATGATATGATGTCAATCATGTAATCATGTAATTTTTGACAAAGTCTGATGTAATATGATGAACTTATTGGATTTTTATGTGAGTAACATTTCCCCTTGGATAATCGTTTCCTTGTTATTTTCTATTATATTTTGAATGGTTTCGCATAATTGATAATTCCATAAGTTCTAACTCCTTTACCATTTTCCGAATATGTGGCCTCCGTGGCAGTTTAAAAGATTCTAGTAAATTTTCAATTTGTATATTTTTTGTATTATAGAAAACTATAAGAAAACAATAGAAAATATGCTAAAATGGCTTAAAGAAAACAAAGCTAACCATGTCAAAAGAAAATGAACCGTAGATTTATTTCCAAATCCTTTAAACGTTCATGATCGTATTTCTTATCTTTGGCCTCTGGCTTTTCAAAAAATAAAAAATCTTTAGCTTCTGAAAATCTCTGCTGATCCATAGAATTAACTTTCTTTCTTTTAAAAAAAAGAAAGTTTACTTTTGTGTCCGTCATGACTCATGAGAGTACTCTCTTGTCAGGTCCAAAATTAATTATATATTTTAAGTTCTTCACTTAATCACTTGTCACACATCAAACGTCATAACTTAGGAAACCACCTTCAGCTTACAATTAACAATTTACCATCATGAATATTTAGAGTTTTCTAGTTCTGAAGTTCAGAACAAATAATTACATACTTTGAAATCAAAATGAAATTACTTATTGGTGATTATCATTATATGTTGTGACTACTTGTGTAAGAACCTAATCTAAAACACCTTAATTAACTAAACTAAACCTAACTTACCCTAATTAATTAAGTTAATGAAGAGGTGAGGAGATAAGGATGGGAGGATGAGGTGGCTTGCTTAGGTTGGTAGATTTAGAGGTGGTTAACTAAAGGTGATATATATAGGTAGATAAGATTTTGTTTGAAAACGTTTTGCTTCATTGTTGGATTATCCAGAGCGTGAGAGGAGTGAATTCGGAGAAGAAGAAGGAGGAGAGAAGAAGTAAAGAAGAAGAAGAGGAGAAGAAGAAGGGAAAAAGAAGAGAAGAGGTTGCCAAAGCTTGGGAGGCTTCACAACCGTCGAAAAGGTATGCCAAATCTTCATTATAACTCACATATGCGTTGTGAGTGTTGGGGATCGACGTTGGTGTCGAATTCCCCGTCGGATTTCAACCAATTCAGAGGTTGAAGACGACGATCGGTCGACCGGTGCCTGTGGGCAGTCGACCGATCCTATTATTATATGGATTTTTACCCGCGAACGGTCGAACGATGTCGTTAGACGGTCGACCGTTATGCCAGATTTGTGCGGGAAAAAGGGGTTATGCTGTTATCGGTCGAACGGGACCAGTTAGCCGGTCGACCGAATCACAATGAGAATGGGTCGGTTGGGGATTTTGACTTATCAAACGGTCGAACGTCCTTAACCTTGTTCGACCGATCCATTCGATGCTTAGTCGGTTGGGAGCTTTGACCATCAGAACGGTCGACCGCTCTTTAACTTTCGGTCGACCGATTGAGCATTTTATTTAAGCGGTAGAGTGTCTGTGTTGATTCGGTCGAACTGTATAGCAGTTCCGGTCGACCGAATATCACTTAGGCAAAATGCGGAAAGTCCTGTTATCGGTTGAACGGCCCCTTGGTTTGACCGGTCGGATATATATATTATATAAAATTGTATAGCGTAGACCATCCAAACGGTCGACCGCTAGATGACTTTTGTTCGACCGATTGGTCGGTAATTCGGTTGGCGTGGTTCGACCGGTAGACTTGTTTGTACAGTACTGTGTACTGTGTGGGGGACCGGTCGACCGGTGTGCTTTTAGCGGTCGACCGATCTGCCGCAGGTTGGTGGATTTATCCACACGCGATCCGTTGAGTATAGGTCGACTACCGGCTCCGAGGCGACGGTTGATTACCGGCTTTGAGAGCTACGGATTTCACCTTCGACGAAGGCGTATTATTGTATTACTGTTTCCTCTCTTACCGAGCGGGGTGTGAGGGATGTGTACCGTAAACCCTGGGCAGTTTGCGAGGGTTTAGCGGTAGGCCGAGGATGTTCCGGCAGGGTGCGCGTTTGGCAGCTCTTGGGGAGCAGCGGCTGTCGTCTGACCCGAGTTGTGTATTCGGCGGGCTGACTCGCTCCTGGAGTGCGGCGTGTACCGGGGGTTCCTTCCTGCACTTTTTGGGGAGCAGTGGTGTCGACTGACCCTTGTGAGGCAGCGGTGGACTGACTTGACCCTAGTGGCAGGAGTGGTTCAGTGCCGTGGAGGCGGTGAGGGCATTATTGTGGGCCCGAGGCGGATGATCATGTGTATTGCATTGCATTGTCTTTAATTTTCCTTTTCGTATTTTAGGAGGTTTGGTATACGAGGTTCCTGCAGGGAACTCAGGCATGTTTGTTTGTTTGCATTTCAGGTAGCGAGCAGGGTTAGAGTTTGAGGTGGTGACTGAGGACGGTGCCCCCGGGATCAGATCCTGTGTCCTCTTTTATACTTCTTTTGTTGAGGTAGTGATTACATGTACATTCATTTTTGTTGTAATCACAGTTGACTCTTATGTATACTTTGACTTCCACGTGGGTCTGTATCTTATATATTATATATATATATATGTTGGTTTGTTTTCCAGTGACGTGCCCTGTGTTGACCGTTGACGGTCTTTATTATTGTTTAAATTTCCGCTGTTTTCGGGTACGTTACAATTTGGTATCAGAGCGTTGATCTCGGCGTACTTGTCCAAAGAAACCACCTTTGAGTTAGGAGTTAGGTCTAGAGGATCATGCATGCACAGATTATATTGATATTGTCTTGCTTCCTTTGGCAGATGCCTCCTAGACGGGGGAAGGCGGTTGCCCATACTCGCGGTGAGAGTGAGACTGCGAGGGATGAGGCTTGGGAGGATGAGCGTCAGACGTTGTTCGATACGGTCGGACGTCTGACAGAGATGCTACAGCAGCAGACGGCACAGACTGGGCAGACGGGGACTGGCGCTATGCATGACCGGTTTATGCGCCAGCATCCGCCTACCTTTCTGGGGCAGTACGACGCAGAGGCTGTGGAGGAGTGGATCTTCACGATGCAGAAGATCTTCAGTGCTATTGGTTGTCCTCCACAGGCGAGAGTGGGCCTGGCTACTTACGTTTTGGGCGGTGCTGCGTCCAACTGGTGGAGGTCCACATCTGCAGTGGTGTTTGCGGACAGAGATGATATAGCCTGGGAGGAGTTCGTTGGCGAGTTCAACGAGCAGTATTTTCCGCAGCATGTCCAGGATGCGAAGAGGGAGGAGTTTCTGAGTCTTCAGCAGGGAGACATGACTTTGGCAGGCTACATCGGGAAGTTCAACGCCCTAGAGCGTTACTGTCCCGAGATCTACATCACACAGGAGCAAAGAGCTGGGAAGTTCGTCCGAGGGCTCCGGAAGCAGTTGAGGACGAAGGTGCTGACACATATGCCGAGCACGTTAGCCGATGCAGTGAAGAGTGATACTGTTCTTGATCGTGACTACAGAGAGAACTACCAGGATGAGAGGAGGCCATCGGGTAGGTTCTCTGGGAGGCTGGGAGGTCAGACTGGAGGGAATCCGGGCAAGAGGCCCCGATTCGAGGGAGCAGGAGTTGCAGTACCACGACCTGAGCCTTGTGGTACTTGTGGGAGGTTTCACTCCGGGCCGTGCTTCACCCCCGGAGCATGTCATGGGTGTGGCCAGCTGGGCCACTTTATTAGGAGCTGTCCGAGTCGAGGAGCTGGACCGAGCAGACCACCGGGGTTACCAGCACCCGGCAGAGGTGGAGGAGGAGGTAGACCACCTTTTAGACCACAGCAGGGACAGCGCACTGGCAGAGTTTTCACCATCCAGGCAGAGGAGGCTCGTGATGGAGGCGCTGTTGTGGAAGGTACACTTCTTGTCGCTGGTTCAGTAGCTAGGGTGCTCTTTGATTGTGGCGCGACACACTCGTTCATCTCAGAGCGATTTGTGGGAGTGTTGGGCTGTACCCTTGCGATGTTGACTGCCACTTTGGAGGTCAGCACACCCCTGGGTCTGGTGGGCACTGTGGAGAGATTTGTCTCCGGTGCCACGGTTGTTTCGGGAGATCAGGAGTTTCCGGCAGACCTGGTCTTGCTACCGATGGAGAACTTTGATGTCATACTTGGGATGGATTGGCTGTCCCAATATGATGTTCGAGTCTTGTGCCGTGAGAAGAAGATTTTGATCCCGAGGAAGGGTTTGCCTGATATTCTGATCAGAGGGATTAGAAACAGAGGGGGTCGCATTATTGTATCTGCTGTGAGAGCTCAGAGACTGTTACAGCAGGGATGTGCAGCATTTCTGGCGACACTTGTAGTTGCGGAGGCAGAATCTCAGAGGCTAGAGGACATAGAGGTGGTGCAGGAGTTCGCTGATGTTTTTCCAGCGGAGATTCCAGGTTTACCACCACACCGGAAGTTGGAGTTCGGCATTGAGTTGGTAGCTGGCACTACACCACAGTCGAAGGCTCCATACCGAATGGCACCTGCTGAGTTGACAGAGTTGAAGAAGCAGTTGCACGAGTTGATGGACTCTGGATTTATCAGGCCGAGTGTCTCGCCTTGGGGTGCACCAGTTTTGTTTGTGAAGAAGAAGGACGGATCCTTGAGGATGTGCATAGACTACAGGATGCTGAACCAGGTGACGGTGAAGAATAGGTATCCCTTACCTAGGATCGAGGGCCTCTTTGACAAGCTGCAGTCAGCGAAGGTTTTCTCGAAGATTGACCTACGTTCAGGATATCACCAGTTGAGGATCCGAGATGAGGACATCCAGAAGACAGCCTTCAGGACGAGATATGGACACTATGAGTTCTTGGTGATGCCATTTGGATTGACGAATGCTCCGGCAGCGTTCATGGATCTGATGCACCGGACATTCAGGCAGTATATTGATATATTTGTGATTGTCTTCGTGGATGACATTTTGATCTATTCACCAGATGTGGAGCAGCACAGAGAGCATCTGAGGATTGTACTCAGCATCTTGAGGGCTCAGCAGTTATATGCTAAGTTCTCAAAGTGCGAGTTTTGGTTGGACAGATTGGCATTCCTCGAACACATTGTATCGGCAGAGGGGATATCAGTGGATCCGGCGAAGGTAGAGGCAGTGACACAGTGGAGGACCCCTACGAGCGTGACGGAGATTAGGAGCTTTGTTGGACTGGCGGGTTATTACCGTCGCTTCATCAAAGACTTCTCGAGATTGGCAGCACCACTGACGGCTCTGACGCAGAAGGGAGTCACTTTTGTTTGGTCGCAGAAGTGCGAGGACAGCTTTCAGGAGCTGAAGAGACTGTTGACCACAGCACCAGTTTTATCATTGCCGAGTGGCACGGGTGGATTCGTGATTTATAGCGACGCTTCAGGTGTTGGCTTAGGATGTGTACTTATGCAGCACGGGAGGGTGATCGCGTACGTATCCAGACAGCTGAAGGTCCATGAGAGGAATTACCCGACACATGATTTGGAGTTAGCAGCAGTAGTTCACGCACTGAAGACCTGGAGACACTACCTTTATGGCGAGCAGTTCGAGGTGTTTACAGATCATCAGAATCTGAAGTACCTGTTCTCGCAGAAGGAGCTGAACATGAGGCAGCGCAGATGGCTTGAGTTCATTAAGGACTACGATTTCACTATCTCTTACCATCCGGGGAAGGCGAACACAGTTGCAGACGCTTTGAGCCGGAAGGTGGAGGTATCAGTAGCAGGCCTATGCATTCAGGAGTGGCGACTGCTAGAGTCCTTGGCAGAGTGGAGGCCATTTGCTGATAGCTCTGAGGGCGCAATGATTACCGGATTGAGAGTAGAGCCTCAGACAGTATCAGCAGTGATTCATGCTCAGACTACAGATGAGGAGTTGAGCAGTTTGTTACAGTTAGCTGCCAGAGATGGGTCAGATTTCAAAGTTGGAGTGGATGGAGGTCTGAGATTCAGAGACCGTATCTGGGTGCCGAAGACAGAGGACCTGAGACATGATATCATGGAGGAGGCACACAGATCGAGATATTCCATTCATCCAGGGAGCACCAAGATGTACAAAGACCTGCAACGGAAGTTCTGGTGGCGAGGTATGAAGAAGGACGTTGCAGACTTCGTGTCGAGGTGTTTGGTCTGTCAGCAGGTGAAGATCGAGCACCAGAGACCAGCAGGGCAGATGCAGAGGATTGAGTTGCCCGAGTGGAAGTGGGAGCACGTTACGATGGATTTTGTTACGGGGCTACCGAAGACACGGAGATTCCACGATGCGATTTGGGTTATAGTCGATCGACTGACCAAGTCGGCGCTTTTCTTAGCTATTAAGACCACTCTTGCTCTGGAGGGTCTAGCTAAGTTATATATTGATGAGATTGTCAGACTTCATGGCGTACCAGTCAGTATCATTTCGGACAGAGATCCCAGGTTCACTTCGAGATTTTGGGAGAGTCTACACAGAGCACTGGGGACACGTCTGAGGTTTAGCACAGCTTTCCACCCACAGACAGATGGCCAGTCAGAGCGGATGATACAGACATTGGAGGACATGCTGAGAGCGTGTACACTTGACTGGGCCGGGCATTGGGATGAGCATTTGCCGTTGATCGAGTTCGCCTACAACAACAGCTACCACTCGAGTATTGGGATGGCACCATATGAGGCATTATACGGGAGACCGTGTAGATCGCCGGTATGCTGGAGTGATGTGGGCGAGAGACAGCTAGTTGGACCTGACATTATCCAGTTGTATTCAGAGAAGGTCGACGTGATTCGGAGACGACTAGCTACGGCACAGAGCAGACAGAAGAGTTATGCTGATACGCGGAGGCGTGAGCTGACTTTTGAGGTAGGAGATCATGTCTTCCTGAAGATCTCGCCTTCCAGAGGGGTGATGAGATTCGGGAAGAAGGGGAAGCTGAGTCCGAGGTATGTTGGACCTTTTGAGAAATTGGATCGGGTCGGTGAGGTGGCATATAGGATTGCGCTACCGCCACAGTTCGCGGGACTTCACAACGTCTTCCATGTTTCTATGCTGAGGAAGTACGTGGCCGATCCAGCTCATGTGATAGAGATATCAGTACCGGAGATCCAGCAGGATTTGTCATTAGATGAAAGACCAGTTGAGATTGTGGATCAGATGGTACATCAGCTCAGGAGGAGAGCGATTCCAATGGTGAAGGTCAGGTGGCAGCATCACAGTGTCAGAGAGGCTACCTGGGAGATCGAGGAGGATGTCAGGAAGCAGTATCCAGAGTTATTCCGGTAAGTCACTTGTTTCGAATTTCGCGGACGAAATTCTTTTAAGGAGGGTAGATTGTAAGAACCTAATCTAAAACACCTTAATTAACTAAACTAAACCTAACTTACCCTAATTAATTAAGTTAATGAAGAGGTGAGGAGATAAGGATGGGAGGATGAGGTGGCTTGCTTAGGTTGGTAGATTTAGAGGTGGTTAACTAAAGGTGATATATATAGGTAGATAAGATTTTGTTTGAAAACGTTTTGCTTCATTGTTGGATTATCCAGAGCGTGAGAGGAGTGAATTCAGAGAAGAAGAAGGAGGAGAGAAGAAGTAAAGAAGAAGAAGAAGAGGAGAAGAAGAAGGGAAAAAGAAGAGAAGAGGTTGCCAAAGCTTGGGAGGCTTCACAACCGTCGAAAAGGTATGCCAAAACTTCATTATAACTCACATATGCCTTGTGAGTGTTGGGGATCGACGTTGGTGTCGAATTCCCCGTCGGATTTCAACCAATTCAGAGGTTGAAGACGACGATCGGTCGACCGGTGCCTGTGGGCAGTCGACCGATCCTATTATTATATGGATTTTTACCCGCGAACGGTCGAACAATGTCGTTAGACGGTCGACCGTTATGCCAGATTTGTGCGGGAAAAAGGGGTTATGCTGTTATCGGTCGAACGGGACCAGTTAGCCGGTCGACCGAATCACAATGAGAATGGGTCGGTTGGGGATTTTGACTTATCAAACGGTCGAACGTCCTTAACCTTGTTCGACCGATCCATTCGATGCTTAGTCGGTTGGGAGCTTTGACCATCAGAACGGTCGACCGCTCTTTAACTTTCGGTCGACCGACTGAGCATTTTATTTTAGCGGTAGAGTGTCTGTGTTGATTCGGTCGAACTGTATAGCAGTTCCGGTCGACCGAATATCACTTAGGCAAAATGCGGAAAGTCCTGTTATCGGTTGAACGGCCCCTTGGTTCGACCGGTCGGATATATATATTATATAAAATTGTATAGCGTAGACCATCCAAACGGTCGACCGCTAGATGACTTTTGTTCAACCGATTGGTCGGTAATTCGGTTGGCGTGGTTCGACCGGTAGACTTGTTTGTACAGTACTGTGTACTGTGTGGGGGACCGGTCGACCGGTGTGCTTTTAGCGGTCGACCGATCTGCCGCAGGTTGGTGGATTTATCCACACGCGATCCGTTGAGTATAGGTCGACTACCGGCTCCGAGGCGACGGTTGATTACCGGCTTTGAGAGCTACGGATTTCACCTTCGACGAAGGCGTATTATTGTATTACTGTTTCCTCTCTTACCGAGCGGGGTGTGAGGGATGTGTACCGTAAACCCTGGGCAGTTTGCGAGGGTTTAGCGGTAGGCCGAGGATGTTCCGGCAGGGTGCGCGTTTGGCAGCTCTTGGGGGAGCAGCGGCTGTCGTCTGACCCGAGTTGTGTATTCGGCGGGCTGACTCGCTCCTGGAGTGCGGCGTGTACCGGGGGTTCCTTCCTGCACTTTTTGGGGAGCAGTGGTGTCGACTGACCCTTGTGAGGCAGCGGTGGACTGACTTGACCCTAGTGGCAGGAGTGGTTCAGTGCCGTGGAGGCGGTGAGGGCATTATTGTGGGCCCGAGGCGGATGATCATGTGTATTGCATTGCATTGTCTTTAATTTTCCTTTTTGTATTTTAGGAGGTTTGGTATACGAGGTTCCTGCAGGGAACTCAGGCATGTTTGTTTGTTTGCATTTCAGGTAGCGAGCAGAGTTAGAGTTTGAGGTGGTGACTGAGGACGGTGCCCCCGGGATCAGATCCTGTGTCCTCTTTTATACTTCTTTTGTTGAGGTAGTGATTACATGTACATTCATTTTTGTTGTAATCACAGTTGACTCTTATGTATACTTTGACTTCCACGTGGGTCTGTATCTTATATATTATATATATATATGTTGGTTTGTTTTCCAGTGACGTGCCCTGTGTTGACCGTTGACGGTCTTTATTATTGTTTAAATTTCCGCTGTTTTCGGGTACGTTACAATTTGGTATCAGAGCGTTGATCTCGGCGTACTTGTCCAAAGAAACCACCTTTGAGTTAGGAGTTAGGTCTAGAGGATCATGCATGCACAGATTATATTGATATTGTCTTGCTTCCTTTGGCAGATGCCTCCTAGACGGGGGAAGGCGGTTGCCCATACTCGCGGTGAGAGTGAGACTGCGAGGGATGAGGCTTGGGAGGATGAGCGTCAGACGTTGTTCGATACGGTCGGACGTCTGACAGAGATGCTACAGCAGCAGACGGCACAGACTGGGCAGACGGGGACTGGCGCTATGCATGACCGGTTTATGCGCCAGCATCCGCCTACCTTTCTGGGGCAGTACGACGCAGAGGCTGTGGAGGAGTGGATCTTCACGATGCAGAAGATCTTCAGTGCTATTGGTTGTCCTCCACAGGCGAGAGTGGGCCTGGCTACTTACGTTTTGGGCGGTGCTGCGTCCAACTGGTGGAGGTCCACATCTGCAGTGGTGTTTGCGGACAGAGATGATATAGCCTGGGAGGAGTTCGTTGGCGAGTTCAACGAGCAGTATTTTCCGCAGCATGTCCAGGATGCGAAGAGGGAGGAGTTTCTGAGTCTTCAGCAGGGAGACATGACTTTGGCAGGCTACATCGGGAAGTTCAACGCCCTAGAGCGTTACTGTCCCGAGATCTACATCACACAGGAGCAGAGAGCTGGGAAGTTCGTCCGAGGGCTCCGGAAGCAGTTGAGGACGAAGGTGCTGACACATATGCCGAGCACGTTAGCCGATGCAGTGAAGAGTGATACTGTTCTTGATCGTGACTACAGAGAGAACTACCAGGATGAGAGGAGGCCATCGGGTAGGTTCTTTGGGAGGCTGGGAGGTCAGACTGGAGGCAATCCGGGTAAGAGGCCCCGATTCGTGGGAGCAGGAGTTGCAGTACCACGACCTGAGCCTTGTGGTACTTGTGGGAGGTTTCACTCCGGGCCGTGCTTCACCCCCGGAGCATGTCATGGGTGTGGCCAGCTGGGCCACTTTATTAGGAGCTGTCCGAGCCGAGGAGCTGGACCGAGCAGACCACCGGGGTTACCAGCACCCGGCAGAGGTGGAGGAGGAGGTAGACCACCTTTTAGACCACAGCAGGGACAGCGCACCGGCAGAGTTTTCACCATCCAGGCAGAGGAGGCTCGTGATGGAGGCGCTGTTGTGGAAGGTACACTTCTTGTCGCTGGTTCAGTAGCTAGGGTGCTCTTTGATTGTGGCGCGACACACTCGTTCATCTCAGAGGGATTTGCGGGAGTGTTGGGTTGTACCCTTGCGATGTTGACTGCCACTTTGGAGGTCAGCACACCCCTGGGTCTGGTGGGCACTGTGGGGAGATTTGTCTCCGGCGCCACGGTTGTTTCGGGAGATCAGGAGTTTCCGGCAGACCTGGTCTTGCTACCGATGGAGGACTTTGATGTCATACTTGGGATGGATTGGCTGTCCCAATATGATGTTCGAGTCTTGTGCCGTGAGAAGAAGATTTTGATCCCGAGGAAGGGTTTGCCTGATATTCTGATCAGAGGGATCAGAAACAGAGGGGGTCGCATTATTGTATCTGCTGTGAGAGCTCAGAGACTGTTACAACAGGGATGTGCAGCATTTCTGGCGACACTTGTAGTTGCGGAGGCAGAATCTCAGAGGCTAGAGGACATAGAGGTGGTGCAGGAGTTCGCTGATGTTTTTCCAGCGGAGATTCCAGGTTTACCACCACACCGGGAGTTGGAGTTCGGCATTGAGTTGATAGCTGGCACTACACCACAGTCGAAGGCTCCATACCGAATGGCACCTGCTGAGTTGACAGAGTTGAAGTAGCAGTTGCACGAGTTGATGGACTCTGGATTTATCAGGCCGAGTGTCTCGCCTTGGGGTGCACCAGTTTTGTTTGTGAAGAAGAAGGACGGATCCTTGAGGATGTGCATAGACTACAGGATGCTGAACCAGGTGACGGTGAAGAATAGGTATCCCTTACCTAGGATCGAGGGCCTCTTTGACAAGCTGCAGTCAGCGAAGGTTTTCTCGAAGATTGACCTACGTTCAGGATATCACCAGTTGAGGATCCGAGATGAGGACATCCAGAAGACAGCCTTCAGGACGAGATATGGACACTATGAGTTCTTGGTGATGCCATTTGGATTGACGAATGCTCCGGCAGCGTTCATGGATCTGATGCACCGGACATTCAGGCAGTATATTGATATATTTGTGATTGTCTTCGTGGATGACATTTTGATCTATTCACCAGATGTGGAGCAGCACAGAGAGCATCTGAGGATTGTACTCAGCATCTTGAGGGCTCAGCAGTTATATGCTAAGTTCTCAAAGTGCGAGTTTTGGTTGGACAGAGTGGCATTCCTCGAACACATTGTATCGGCAGAGGGGATATCAGTGGATCCGGCGAAGGTAGAGGCAGTGACACAGTGGAGGACCCCTACGAGCGTGACGGAGATTAGGAGCTTTGTTGGACTGGCGGGTTATTACCGTCGCTTCATCAAAGACTTCTCGAGATTGGCAGCACCACTGACGGCTCTGACGCAGAAGGGAGTCACTTTTGTTTGGTCGCAGAAGTGCGAGGACAGCTTTCAGGAGCTGAAGAGACTGTTGACCACAGCACCAGTTTTATCATTGCCGAGTGGCACGGGTGGATTCGTGATTTATAGCGACGCTTCAGGTGTTGGCTTAGGATGTGTACTTATGCAGCACGGGAGGGTGATCGCGTACGTATCCAGACAGCTGAAGGTCCATGAGAGGAATTACCCGACACATGATTTGGAGTTAGCAGCAGTAGTTCACGCACTGAAGACCTGGAGACACTACCTTTATGGCGAGCAGTTCGAGGTGTTTACAGATCATCAGAATTTGAAGTACCTGTTCTCGCAGAAGGAGCTGAACATGAGGCAGCGCAGATGGCTTGAGTTCATTAAGGACTACGATTTCACTATCTCTTACCATCCGGGGAAGGCGAACACAGTTGCAGACGCTTTGAGCCGGAAGGTGGAGGTATCAGTAGCAGGCCTATGCATTCAGGAGTGGCGACTGCTAGAGTCCTTGGCAGAGTGGAGGCCATTTGCTGATAGCTCTGAGGGCGCAGTGATTACCGGATTGAGAGTAGAGCCTCAGACAGTATCAGCAGTGATTCATGCTCAGACTACAGATGAGGAGTTGAGCAGTTTGTTACAGTTAGCTGCCAGAGATGGGTCAGACTTCAAAGTTGGAGTGGATGGAGGTCTGAGATTCAGAGACCGTATCTGGGTGCCGAAGACAGAGGACCTAAGACATGATATCATGGAGGAGGCACACAGATCGAGATATTCCATTCATCCAGGGAGCACCAAGATGTACAAAGACCTGCAACGGAAGTTCTGGTGGCGAGGTATGAAGAAGGACGTTGCAGACTTCGTGTCGAGGTGTTTGGTCTGTCAGCAGGTGAAGATCGAGCACCAGAGACCAGCAGGGCAGATGCAGATGATTGAGTTGCCCGAGTGGAAGTGGGAGCACGCGACGATGGATTTTGTTACGGGGCTACCGAAGACACGGAGATTCCACGATGCGATTTGGGTTATAGTCGATTGACTGACCAAGTCGGCGCATTTCTTAGCTATTAAGACCACTCTTGCTCTGGAGGGTCTAGCTAAGTTATATATTGATGAGATTGTCAGACTTCATGGCGTACCAGTCAGTATCATTTCGGACAGAGATCTCAGGTTCACTTCGAGATTTTGGGAGAGTCTACACAGAGCACTGGGGACACGTCTGAGGTTTAGCACAGCTTTCCACCCACAGACAGATGGCCAGTCAGAGCGGATGATACAGACATTGGAGGACATGCTGAGAGCGTGTACACTTGACTGGGCCGGGCATTGGGATGAGCATTTGCCGTTGATCGAGTTCGCCTACAACAACAGCTACCACTCGAGTATTGGGATGGCACCATATGAGGCATTATACGGGAGACCGTGTAGATCGCCGGTATGCTGGAGTGATGTGGGCGAGAGACAGCTAGTTGGACCTGACATTATCCAGTTGTATTCAGAGAAGGTCGACGTGATTCGGAGACGACTAGCTACAGCACAGAGCAGACAGAAGAGTTATGCTGATACGCGGAGGCGTGAGCTGACTTTTGAGGTAGGAGATCATGTCTTCCTGAAGATCTCACCTTCCAGAGGGGTGATGAGATTCGGGAAGAAGGGGAAGCTGAGTCCGAGGTATGTTGGACCTTTTGAGAAATTGGATCGGGTCGGTGAGGTGGCATATAGGATTGCGCTACCGCCACAGTTCGCGAGACTTCACAACGTCTTCCATGTTTCTATGCTGAGGAAGTACGTGGCCGATCCAGCTCATGTGATAGAGATATCAGTACCGGAGATCCAGCAGGATTTGTCATTAGATGAAAGACCAGTTGAGATTGTGGATCAGATGGTACATCAGCTCAGGAGGAGAGCGATTCCAATGGTGAAGGTCAGGTGGCAGCATCACAGTGTCAGAGAGGCTACCTGGGAGATCGAGGAGGATGTCAGGAAGGAGTATCCAGAGTTATTCCGGTAAGTCACTTGTTTCGAATTTCGCGGACGAAATTCTTTTAAGGAGGGTAGATTGTAAGAACCTAATCTAAAACACCTTAATTAACTAAACTAAACCTAACTTACCCTAATTAATTAAGTTAATGAAGAGGTGAGGAGATAAGGATGGGAGGATGAGGTGGCTTGCTTAGGTTGGTAGATTTAGAGGTGGTTAACTAAAGGTGATATATATAGGTAGATAAGATTTTGTTTGAAAACGTTTTGCTTCATTGTTGGATTATCCAGAGCGTGAGAGGAGTGAATTCAGAGAAGAAGAAGGAGGAGAGAAGAAGTAAAGAAGAAGAAGAGGAGAAGAAGAAGGGAAAAAGAAGAGAAGAGGTTGCCAAAGCTTGGGAGGCTTCACAACCGTCGAAAAGGTATGCCAAATCTTCATTATAACTCACATATGCCTTGTGAGTGTTGGGGATCGACGTTGGTGTCGAATTCCCCGTCGGATTTCAACCAATTCAGAGGTTGAAGACGACGATCGGTCGACCGGTGCCTGTGGGCAGTCGACCGATCCTATTATTATATGGATTTTTACCCGCGAACGGTCGAACGATGTCGTTAGACGGTCGACCGTTATGCCAGATTTGTGCGGGAAAAAGGGGTTATGCTGTTATCGGTCGAACGGGACCAGTTAGCCGGTCGACCGAATCACAATGAGAATGGGTCGGTTGGGGATTTTGACTTATCAAACGGTCGAACGTCCTTAACCTTGTTCGACCGATCCATTCGATGCTTAGTCGGTTGGGAGCTTTGACCATCAGAACGGTCGACCGCTCTTTAACTTTCGGTCGACCGACTGAGCATTTTATTTTAGCGGTAGAGTGTCTGTGTTGATTCGGTCGAACTGTATAGCAGTTCCGGTCGACCGAATATCACTTAGGCAAAATGCGGAAAGTCCTGTTATCGGTTGAACGGCCCCTTGGTTCGACCGGTCGGATATATATATTATATAAAATTGTATAGCGTAGACCATCCAAACGGTCGACCGCTAGATGACTTTTGTTCGACCGATTGGTCGGTAATTCGGTTGGCGTGGTTCGACCGGTAGACTTGTTTGTACAGTACTGTGTACTGTGTGGGGGACCGGTCGACCGGTGTGCTTTTAGCGGTCGACCGATCTGCCGCAGGTTGGTGGATTTATCCACACGCGATCCGTTGAGTATAGGTCGACTACCGGCTCCGAGGCGACGGTTGATTACCGGCTTTGAGAGCTACGGATTTCACCTTCGACGAAGGCGTATTATTGTATTACTGTTTCCTCTCTTACCGAGCGGGGTGTGAGGGATGTGTACCGTAAACCCTGGGCAGTTTGCGAGGGTTTAGCGGTAGGCCGAGGATGTTCCGGCAGGGTGCGCGTTTGGCAGCTCTTGGGGGAGCAGCGGCTGTCGTCTGACCCGAGTTGTGTATTCGGCGGGCTAACTCGCTCCTGGAGTGCGGCGTGTACCGGGGGTTCCTTCCTGCACTTTTTGGGGAGCAGTGGTGTCGACTGACCCTTGTGAGGCAGCGGTGGACTGACTTGACCCTAGTGGCAGGAGTGGTTCAGTGCCGCGGAGGCGGTGAGGGCATTATTGTGGGCCCGAGGCGGATGATCATGTGTATTGCATTGCATTGTCTTTAATTTTCATTTTCGTATTTTAGGAGGTTTGGTATACGGGGTTCCTGCAGGGAACTCAGGCATGTTTGTTTGTTTGCATTTCAGGTAGCGAGCAGGGTTAGAGTTTGAGGTGGTGACTGAGGACGGTGCCCCCGGGATCAGATCTTGTGTCCTCTTTTATACTTCTTTTGTTGAGGTAGTGATTACATGTACATTCTTTTTTGTTGTAATCACAGTTGACTCTTATGTATACTTTGACTTCCACGTGGGTCTGTATCTTATATATTTTATATATATATGTTGGTTTGTTTTCCAGTGACGTGCCCTGTGTTGACCGTTGACGGTCTTTATTATTGTTTAAATTTCCGCTGTTTTCGGGTACGTTACAACTTGTCCTCAATACATTGATCGATCTTTATCAGTAAATAATTGCCTAATTGCGGTTAGTGGTTGGCTTATCAGTTAACCCTGTTCAATCAATAAATGACAACAGTATCTTTCTTTGTTCCCATCATAAACTACAACCATACTTCTTGAATAAGTAATATTATTTTGATTTCAATTCAAGAGTAGCTCCAATTCTCCAATAATGTAAGAGGATTCCAGTCCTATCTATAATTGCTAAATTTGCTGACACCAAAAAATTAAAAAATTACAGTGCAACAGATTAATTTGTTACTCGACGTAAAAGAAAGAATTTTGATCTAAAAAAGACGTATCTGCAGGATCAAAAGGACAAACAGTCGATTGCAATAATTGAAGAAATAATGAGTTTTGGGTGCCTTTGGATGGATGTAGACAGATTCGGCTCCTCCACCTCTAGGGAGCTATTCTTGAATTGAAATCACCATATGGATCCTAATATGTAGGGCTTACAATTTAGATCATGACACGAAACCTGAACCTGAACCCGACACTAAATATCACGATTCGTGTTGACACGAATGACACGAACTGTAATTCGGATCGACACGAATGACACGAACTGTAATTCAGGTCGGATTCGGGTTGGAGTATTTCGTGTTTCGTGTAATTCGGGTTGACACGAAATACACGAATTGCAATTCGGGTCGGGTGTGTGTTTCGTGTAATTCGTGTCAAACATACTAGTTCATGTTGAGGTTAATTCGTGTTTGTATAAATTTGTGTCAAACATGTCATAATTGGTGTCAAACAAGTTATTTTGTGTTCACGTTAATTCGTGTTTGTAAAAATTCGTGTCAAAAAGGTCAATTCGAGTTATTCGGGTTAATTCGTGTTCGTGTCAACGCGAACACGAAAAATTGATTCGTGTCAATGTGGGTCGTGTTCGGGTTTAAGATTAGATTTTCGTGATCGGGTTACCAAATTAATGTTCGGGTTTAAGATTAGATTTTCGTGTTCGTGTTCGTGTTTGGGTCGAGTAAAAACAATTCGTGTCAATTCGTGTTATTGTCAAACACGACACGAAACACGAATTTGTCAGCCCTACTAATCTGAGTTTTCCGCACACATTCCGAGGATTTTCTATTAGTGGGCTCCAGCTCCTACATTGGTCCCAAAAAATTAGACAATTCTGTACCGTCAAATTGAGAAATTTTATTATTATTTTATGTTATGTTTATATATGATTGCAGGAAACTTTGGAGATTTCGTATGACAAGACATATGAAGATCCACCGGATTCCAAACAATTTTGACTTCTACCAGGAAGAATTAGTTTTTGAAACCTCTCATTCAAAAGTTGGTTTTCCACAAAAATCTAACAATTTGGAGCTCATCCAAACACACCCTATTTCAAAATATAACTATTCTTTTAGTTGCAAATTATACGGTATAAAAGAAGAATAAAATAAAGTGACAAATTAGTAGTTGTGATACATACCTTAATATGATACCTCGATCGATGTAACGAAGATTAATCTTCGATGATTTGATGTATATAAAATCTTATAATTATTATTTTAACTAATAAGACTATTCTATGAATAGACTAGTCCAACTTCATTGCTGAAACAATTGAAACTGGGCAAGTCACGTGAGAACGACATCTTAACAAACTTGTTTGGTTTCTTTTTAAACAAAAACTTGCTAATTAAATTACTGAATTGTTATTACGAAGGAAAAGTACTTAAATTGTTTGTGCGAATTACTATTTTGTCATTCTCTCATTTTTACATATATATCTTTTCATTTCACTTTCCTACCATCACTATCTCTTCATCTTCCTCTCATAATCATCAAAAAGAATGTCTCGAATGTCAAAAAAAGCTAGCGGACGCCCCGGTGTACTCGAACGTCTCCGGAAGACACCCACCCCATGGGGGGCGACTCCCCCCCCCCCCCCCCCCCCCCCATTTTTATTTTTTTATAAGTAATAATTAGTATTAATTGATAATTAGTTAAAAATAATTAATAAATTTGTTAATTTAGATGCTTAAATCCATTTAACAATATTTCATTTCTAAAAATTAATTAATAGTCATCGGGTTACCGTGGAGGAAGAGAAAAATCCATACCTTTACGGGTTGTACATGCTTACAAAAAGGATTCATCACCTCATCATCCACGTAGACGGGGTATATCTGCTTCGGTTAGAAGGGAGAGGGATAGTTACGTTGTCGTCAGACACATGAGGATTCTTTCGACAACGAGGATGATTCGGATGAGGTGGAGAGTAACGACGAGAGTGACGATGTGGGTCGATATGGGTTGGAGTGGCAGGAGGAGGTGAGACAACAGTATGGTCGAGGACGGGGGCAACATGATAGTTCTTCTGCTGAGTGGGTCATTCGGAAGGGTAAAGGTAGTAGGTTTGTGACCGGTGATTCGAGTTCGTGCACTGCAGATGCCCGAGTTCAGAAGAATAAGAGGGTTGAGGGCAATTCTTGGATGGTGACTGGTGTGATGCCCGATGGTTCTTTAGATGATAGTGTCATTCCGAGTTTCGGAGGCCACATCGCCAGACACATTTGGGAGGGCAATGATCGGAAGGTTCTAAAGTGTCATAATTGGCACAGAGCCTGTACTACGTAGCGGATTGGGTCACTGGGGCCATTACTGATAGCGGATTTGGTCATTTACCTTACAGCATGTTCCCCTGCCTAGATATGCTGTTGATTTCTGTGTTTGTGGAGCGGTGGGAGCCTGACACCAACTCTTTCCACTTGCCTTTCAGAGAGATGACGATCATGTTACATGACGTCTTCCAGATTCTGCACATTCCTGTTAAGGGTCGTATGGTCAGTGCTCAGGCATCGACGCCTGAGCTGAAGAATTATGTATCAGAGTTGCTCGAGGTGAGCGTCGATGGTCTTGGGAGGGATAACCCATTTTGGAGTGTCGGTGATGTTAGCATCGACGTTGTTGTCGATTTCTGCAGACGGGGACGACCATCGCGGATTGAGGATACGTAGTTGAGTGCCTACCTGTTCTTACTGCTCGGATGCGTTTTGTTTGTCGACAAGAGCGGTTGTAGAGTCAAACCACGCGACTTATTGGAGACTAGAGACACAAATACCATTGGTGAGTAATCATGGGGGTCGGCGACGTTGGCATACTTGTATTGCCAGTTAGGGATAACGAGTCGTGCTGATTGTTTTGGTATTGCGGGTTGTCTTACGTTGTTGTAGGCTTGGATATATGAGTACTTTCTTTTTTTCCGCCCACATCGGGTGCGGAAAATCATTGAGGAGGGTCATCCTCGTTCGGGTATGTGTGCTGTCCGGACCGAGGATAAGAGCGAGGGGCGACTTCATTCCATTCATAGACGGCTAGATCAGATGACTGCATCGCAGGTATAAAACTCTATACCATTCATGTTTATTTAATTTTTTATTAACGTGTAAACGTTTAGGTGGAGTGGTTGTCTCATGGTCCTAGTCAGACGCCCCTACCATGGGGGCAACGACTTACACAGACGCTTGACACGATTTTTTTTTGGCTGAGCTTACTTCACCGGATCCAGACGTTTCGCCAGACATTTTCGTGGTGTTGGTACTGGTAAAGTGAGAAAAAGATAGGTAAAATCCTTAGTTTAAGAGACGAGACGAAATAAGTATTTAATGAATTGTAAAAGACAAAATGATAATTAAACGAGTGATTTAAGTAGTCTTGGGACGACGAACAGTAGTCCCTTAAATTACGATGCTTCTATTTTATAGCAATACAATTTTAACCGAATGAGTTTCTTTCACTATATAAATTGTTAATAGAAATTGATACTGATTAATATCAAGATTACGACTTCAGGAAACACAAACATATTGAGTTGATGCTCGGACCACATTAAATGAAAATCAAAACTTCTTGTTAAATCAAATTGAATTTATGATTACGTTTCCAAAACATATATAGCTTCAACACTTGACCTCTTGTTTCTTCAAGAAGATTGAAGAAGAACCCACCTTTTATTAGACATCGATTCAATATAAAGAAAAACATGTCGAAACATACATGCATAAAATAAGAGAAAACATCTAAAATAATACACTTATCTTACAAACACAACATAGGTGATCTTGCCTAGCTAGTTCTTGTTTACATTGTAAATTCTATTTATCCAAACATTGTAAAGAATCATATGAAACAAATCATACTTCTTTGACCTTTTATTCCACAAAAAGTGCCTTCTCACTTCTCTTACTCCTCTCTCTAACTCGATATACTTAGACTCGGGAATGCCCAACAAAATATCTCTCAACCTTGCAATGTCTTTTTCCGGCAGAATCACCGAAAATCGCGACCATTCAAACAATGGAGGCACGTAGTTGTCTGATATAATGACCGGTACACATCCGTAAAATATAGCCTCGACCACCCTCGGACTATTAACCTCGTACCCTCTCGGGCAAATGCAGTACTTAGAGTTCTTCATGTGGTTCATGTACGGGTACGTAGTCACTGTCCTCGTGGTCATGACCCCGTACTTATTCCTTCTTTTTCTTTTTCTTTGATTTCTCTTGCGATTGTCGTCGACCGTGTTGGTTATGTTTACTTTAGTTGTAAGGCGATGTGGTATGGGTCCCGAGATTATAATGTTTGGGTCTTTATTTTGCCAATGTTGAAGAAGGATCGGGCGAAGGTAGCCATGCATTTGACCTGCAAAGTAGGCAAGCAAGGTGCGGTGGTGGGCCGGTTCGCCACCGATGTGTTCAAGCGGGTCGTTGGCATTGGGGACGTTGGTTTGAGGTAGAGACACATCTTTGCCAATACGGAACCCGATGTGGACATCGGCAACGCATAATGCTCTTATCGAATTATTCATGCTCTTTGATGTCTCTTGAGTCGCCTGTCAATTTAATTACAAGAATCATAGACACTCAGCACACTGTCTAAAATTTGAACATAATTAAGACAAGTCGAGTTTGAGCCAGAGTTTAGTTGAATAACGGTGAATCTTAGTGACTTGTTTAATTTGGGAATCTTTTTACAACTCTGAAAGTGAAAAAACATAGAGCTATAAATATAGGAGAGAGAAATCCACTAGTGAAGAAAATTATTAGAAGGTAAGAACTATATTCAATCCCACTAGAGATATAAGGTCCAAGGTGATGAAGATGGTGGTGATACGGAGGAATTTGATTTGGGAAATTAGATAAAAAAGAATGGTAGTTTTGACATTGAATTTGGTTGGATAAATTTCTTTCAATTTCTCTCCAATTTTAAAAATAAAGTTAGAAGACCAATTTAATAATGCAGTCATCTTCCTTTCCATTTCTCTTCCTTTCTCTCAATTTATCACCTTAAAATCATTACACAAGCACAACACATGCTACTAATTACTTTTCTTTTTATTTTCTCCCCATTTCTCTCGTTAAGACGCTATCCAAACACACCATTAAATACAATTAATGGTGGATAAAAAGTGATATAAGGTAGAATAACATTTACCCAATCATGACAGGCCGCAAGAAAATGGTCCTCTCCTTCGGTTCTATTCCAAAAAGGATATTTGGAGGCGATGGTGCTAACGTATATAACTCCTCAAATGAGCAATGATGTTCTTCTTACTATGCGAGTTCAGCACGTACAATTCTTGTCTAAGAATACGCGAGCTAAAGGGTAAGTAGAACAAATGGGCTTTCGAAGGATCGTCGGTAACGAATTGCTTGTTGTCCTCCATTTGTTTCATGAACCACCCCTCAGACGAGTATATTCCGGTGAAGAATGGTTTGTGGAAGATGGGTCGATCACCTTCTTTGTATATGTACACCTTCAACATTTCCTCCATCAACTCATAACCCCTACAAGAACAAAAATTGGGCTTTGATCTTATGTGAGATGTGTTGGTTTTTATATCAACCTCATCTTTTGTTAGATCTATTTGGTTTCTACATCAGTTTCCTTTTTTCAAGACACATTTAATTTGATTTGATCTAGAACATGATGATATCCAATTCTGCATTGTTGTTGTAGAGTACCATATTTTCCTTGACGTGATCAATTGAACTCCTTAGTTACAGTTAAGTATTGTTTAGGTCAACATTATCAAAATCGTTCTAGATGGTAAAAACACTGATTAAGAGAAAAAAAATCTTCTTGAGACCAAACACTCACTTGTTTAGAGTCATGAGTGTTGATAAATATAAAAAATTGATGAAACTCAACAATAAATTTTAACTAGGATATAAAAACATGATGTTTCATCCAACCGAAAGAAGTTTCCCGTCATCATGAGAACTAAGAGTCATAGTTACGAATAATTGTTACCTTAAGAATGCAGAGAAGTTACGAAAAACCGACGGATACAAGCCTTGATGTTCAGTCACAAATGGAGCATTCTCGATATCTGATTTTGCATCTAACAATTGTTGATCCGCTTCAGATGACCACAAAGGCTTCTGTGACAATCAATAACTAATTATATCACTGAAAGATCAAAGTAGACAAATAGATGCTATTGTTATTGTTTTATGCTTTTTGTGATGGACAAATATTTCCATGCCTTGATTACAGTTTAGGAAGGCAAACTGAAACTAAGACATGGTTTAAAAACTCAAGTTCATATTAAACTGCGAACGATCATTGTAAACAATAACCATACCGCTGAGTCTGGAGAAGCACGATTCTTTCGCAATGCGCATTCCATTTCCAAATACATTGGCTCATAAATTTTTCTCAATTTTGTTCTCTTACTTTCGTTCCGCTTCTTTGCAATAGAGCCTTTGATCAGTTTGTCCTTCGGTTCGAAAACTATAGAAGCCAAACTAGAGTTAGCGGTATTATTTGTCGACCGAATATCGTCATTAACCTTTTGCACTGCTTCTGGACTGGCTTTCTTTTTAACCATAACGGTCTTATTCCCAACATTGGACATGAACCCCTCGCTTGTTTTCTCATGATAATTGTACAATTCTTTGGATTTTCGACTCTCGCCGTCTTTTGGAAATTCAGTTGTGTTGGCTAAATTGTCTGAAATGAAGAAACCTTTTGGTCGTTCAGTCTGAAAGATTCCTGAAGGTAGCACAAGTTTCTGCATCGCGACGACGACAAAGAACATCACGATCATCAATAAGATGAGCTTCGCTGTTCGAGTTTTCCATGATTTTTGTAACACAAGGATGTAATCATCCATCTATAATACTTGTTTGAGAACTTGATCGAGATTTGGCTACCAATTCAAAGCCTGAAAATTCATTTATCAAAAGAATAAGTAACTTTCTGAAAATTTTGCAGGAGTATATACAGAACTACAAATAGTTCCTAATTCCTCAGTGGAATGCTTTGGTCATGAATGTTCACTTCATAATGATTTCATTAGTATCTAAGTTCAAGAGACAACACTAAAAGGAATATTATTATTTTTGAAATTGTCAATTCGAAGAAGAAATCATACTTGGCAAACAGAGAACTGTTTCTTATGTCAATTATTGCTCTGAACAATTTTTTTTTTGTAAGTTGCCCTTCTCAATCCTTGAAAAGTGAGTAAATTCTTAGGGTTGGAAAAGAAATGTAAACACAAGCAAGATATGTCTGATTCCGATATTAATCTGCTGTCTTTCAGAAACTAGGAAAAAAAACATACATTCAAAAAAATCCCAAAATGTTATAAGTTCGGACTTGGAACACATAACAGTGCAAGAATTGGGTATTTCTTTTATATCTTGACAATAAAATGCTAACATTCTGAAATAAAAAAGGTGTCTCACTCATAATTGCATTAATTCCTCCACCACAACTGTGTCTGTGTAAACCCATTAAAATCAGGAATATACAATACTAATAAATATTCTTTAAAAATTCAGACCTTTTGGTACTTTGGTTCCTATTGCTACTTCATATATTTCAAAAATATATCAAAAATCCAACCAAACAAACAAATCCCAATTCAAAACGAAATTCCAACTGAAACCCACTTCCAAGAACTAAAAATTACAAAATTTCAAATCATAAAAATAGCTTCTTCCTAACAAGGACTTTTTCTTTTCTTCTTATTTGCCTAACTTTATAGAGACGTATATATATACCATAGTAACCATACATAAACTCAAGAAGAGACCTCACCTTATTTCCTGATTCCATAATTTTGATTGAAAGCTTCGGATTCTGGGGAATTGAGGTGATTTTCATTGAAGGGTGTATGTTTCGTGATGAAGAAAGTTGTTCTTCAATGTCCTCCCAACAAATAGTTTAAGTACTTCCCGCATATTACAATTACCGCATATCTACGTCTGAGAAAATTTTGGCATATTCATATTCATATTCATATTCATATCAATATCTAGCTACATGTTAATGACAGCGGTTGCAATATGGATTAACATGTCATGTTCGTGTTAAATCCATTTACAATAAGATTCGATTTATACAAATTAAAACCGGACCAATCTATTATATTATACAGGTTGAAAAGAAAACCTAAATTCGACTCATCTAATATCGTGTCAATCTGACTCAACCCGTCTAACTTCTTCAATATTTTATAAATGCGTCGTTTTGTGCGGAGTAGATTTACCCATGTAACCATTATGGGTAAATTGTAGTTTGCCCCGTGACCTTTAATCCAGTTGCATTTTGCATCCTTGTTCTTTGGAAATAGACACTTAATACTTCTGATCATTGTTATTTTGGCAATTTATCCTCGCTAACGATTTTTCTTCCAAAATTGTCCATAATTTTATAGCGTAATGAATGGTAATTGGTTTAAGGTTATTTTTCATCGTTTTTATTTTTAATATAAAAAATAAAAAAATTTAAGAAAGATGTTTGAGAAAGAAAAGAAAACGAAAATAATAATGAAATATTATCTTGCAATATAAGAACATTTTTATTTATTTTCCTTTTCTTTTGTTTCTTGAACATCCTTCTTTAATTTGTTATTATTCTTTTGAGAAGGAAAAGAAAATGATTTTTTTTGAAGTGATAAAAAAATCTTATAAAATCAGTTACTATTCATTGCTTTATAAAATTAAGGACAAGTTGGAAAGAAATTTTAGACAGTGTTGCAAACTGACACAATAACACATATCAGAATGCTAAATGCCTATTTTCAAGAAACATTGGTGCAAAGTGCAACCGGATCAAATGTCAAGGGGCAAAATGCAATTTACTCATAATAAAATTACCAAAAATAATTATGTAATTGTTGCTAATGGTACTTAGAGGTCGTTTGGATATTAATTCCTGACTTAATTCTGCGATTGTTATATGGGTGAGAGTTTTACTTTTGATGAATCCTCACCTAAAGTTACTTCGTCCACTTGGAAATCACATGTTGTGGTCCTACGAATGATCGTACATGTGATGATGTCATGTTAGCCTTTCTTGACTTCCATCGTACGATTGATGTTATTAGTACGAAAAAAATTCAAAATATTTAAAAAAAAGAAGCTAGACCTAAATTAAAAATATTTTTCAAACTAGACTTACTGTCACCATGTGGTGACACGTAACAGCGGCGGGTTTGTTTTTTAGTGCATAGAGAACTCGACATCACTAGTGTCGAGTTCTCCTTGGAAAAACTCCGCACGGGCGATGTCAAGTTCTACTTGGGAGAACTCGGCACGGGTGATGTCGAGTTCTCTTTAGTAGAACTATGCATCACTAGTGCCGAGTTCTCTTTGATTTTTTATTGCCCAACACTTGCCATATTCCACTCGACGTAAGTTGCCAGGAGAACAGTTTCAAATAGAACTAGGCATTGCCGATGTCGAGTTCTATTTGAAACACTGTCATCCTGGCAACTCAGATCGTGCATGAGAGGGTTGGAGGGTCAGGAGAACAAGGTTTCAAAGAGAACTCAACACTTGTGATGCCGAGTTCACATCAAGAGAACTCGACATCCTCAGTGCCGAGTTCTCTTGAAGAGTGAGTGCAAGTTCATTTAATTTAAGAACTTGACAATTTCTTTTCCTATTTGACAACAAACACAACAAAGACAACAAACACAATTTCATTTTCTGTTTGACAACAAAAATAATCATTTCAATTACAAAAACACAATTCAACCCGAAACACAAACAACTACGATAAAACCAAAACAACAAACGTTTTAAACAACAAGCAACCACAAGAACGAGTTTACCATTTTAACATAAAACCAAAAGTAGTGTAATAACAACCAAATAAGTTTAACACAACTAAATATCTATCCTAAGCGACCTCTCAATCTCTTCTTCCTTTTAGGGTTTACTTGAGCACGTCCTCTCCCCCTGCCGTATCCCTCTCATCGTGCTGCATTCTCTGTATCCTGAGTCAGACCGCCGGCGTCTTCTTGAGTGTGTGGATCTTCTTCTTCAACGAAGTGATCCTGACTCAAATGTAATGTGAGTTCTTCAGCACCAAAACACATGAGTCAAGTCTTCATTTTTTCCTTCAATTTTCCAACCATCGAAGAGCTTGTCTTGTGATCTTTGATCGCCTCGTGAATTTGATGGAGTTCTTCGTGAAACTCATAAACTCTGTGCACCTACAGATAATTAAACAGTTCATCAAACACTAAACACAATTTTAAAACGTAGTAATTGTTTAAATAAATGTTTAAATCTTACCATCTCTCGCTCTCTACCCGCTCGAGGTCTGTATAAGGTATAAGTCAGTGGTCGCTCAAACTGTAGATGATCTCTTCTATGCGACCAATGCTGAATGAATCAGTGATTTTCCGCCAATTAACGTCTGCCCTCCCCTGAGCCGATTTCACTACACGTCTCTCCATTGGCTCTGGAATGTGCCATTGTAGACCAAACTGTCTCATCACTCGATCTGGACAATGCATAACCACCTCACCAAAATTTATAAGTCAAGTACGGCTCGTGCAGATCTCTCAACCTTCCGTACATAGTGGTTGTAACTGAATAAGATCCAAATGTGCATAAGGGTCCCAGATCACTTGATCAAATTCCTGCACGTCCAGCTCATTCCGATAAAAATCAAGTGTCGTCGTCTTCGCACTACCCTTGTATGTTCTTGGTCGTCTCCAACGGGCACCTAATGGTACCCTATCGTCGTCCTTCTGCATAAATTTAGAGAAATGTCAGAATATTGAAACCCACGTGCAAATATTTAACTTGAAGACGTAAAATGCTTACAAAATCTTTGAACAAGTCAGACTTGTGGTTGGCTTGCAAAACCAACATTGATTTGTCTACCGGACCCTGTGAAGCGTAGCTACCGCGAACCGAACCAGTACTGGAACCACCAAACTCCATCTGTACATAACACGTTAAATATTAGAAAACATTGAATTGTTGCAAATATTAAACTCAAGTCTTACAATTAATCAACTCTTAAAACCGATTCAAGTCTTACATTCATTCAAGTCATAACAAAATACATTATATTAATTCATATTTTACATTCAATCTATGTCTTAACAAGCATTCAAGTCTTACATTCATTCAAGTCTCACTAAATAGTTACATACAAAATATTCAAACTATTTCGCTATATAGGTTCCTTGCATCGCTTTCGGTTATGCCCTATACCGCCGCATCTCCCACACCTTACCCTTCTTCTAGAGTGTTCGTCCATCTCGTTTCGGATTCGCGTTAATTTAGGCCGACCGGGAGGTTTTTTGGTTTGGGGAGGCTTCATTGTGATGTTACCTCGATCTGGCCAATACCTCACATCAGGAATTGGGATAAATATCAGTTTGTACGCCTCCTTGTACATTTGAACCTCGTAATACGGGGACACCAAATGTGAAGTGTTGACATTTGCATGTCTGCCACTGCATACTGCTAGTACATGTGAACATGGGATGTGCATTGCAATTATGTATCAACAAGTGCAAGCAATAACTCCTTCAAATTTCACAAGGTATTTTTTCTGGTCATTGGCTTTAACCTGGTACATCAGCTGGTGGTACCGAGTTAATGTATGTGTTCTGGCGAGATTGTTCTTTGTCGTCACCACGGTGTGGACTGTCGGTACATATGTTTCATTGCACGACTCGGCGACGTCCCTTCTTTTAACAAAGAATTTGTTCAAACGGAGAAAGGTCATTAAAACATGGTTGTAATTGGCATACCGTGTGCCCTTCGTAAGACATTGTTGAAGCTTTCTGACATGTTTGTTGTCATACATCCGAAACATCGACCCCCGTCGTGACAACAAGTCCATCTTTCCAAAGGACATTGATGTTGAATCCACCCGTATACCGGTTTATGTTCCTCTGCAATAGCCTTCATTAACTCTTCAAATTTCATAAAGGAATGAGTTTTACCCGGTTCGTAAAACTTGATTTGTCCTAATCTTTCCTTGCAATTTCGATGTTTAGCAAAATTTCCTTTCATGTGTCGAAAACAGAATTGATGTATATGCTCCTCCGAAGGTGGAAATGCGGCTCGCATACAAGAGTTTATTCCCGAAAATCTGTCGGTGATAATACACAAATCGGGTCGCCTCGTAACTCTACTTGCCAGCAATTAAAGGAACCACGTCCACGACTCTGTCTTCTCGCTCTCTACAACAGCAAATGCCAAAGGAAAAATTCTGTTGTTTGCATCCGTGCCCACAACAATTAGCAATAAACCTCTATATTTGCTATAGAGGTGCGTTCCATCCACACTGACAACATGTCTACAATATTGAAACTCACTAATTGAAGGCCTGAACGCCCAAAACACACGCTTAAACATCTCCTCGTCTGAATTTACCTAGACAGACTCTATTTCGACAACAAATCCTTCATTGTTATGACAGAGAACTGTGAGGAACCTTCGCAGATCTTTAAAACTATCTTCTTCGGCACCATACATTCGGTTCAACGCTTTTTGCCTAGCATGTCATGCTTTAGCGTAACCGATTTCAAGTGAGTATTTGGTCTTCACCCTTTCCATTATTTCAGCAGGAGTAATTGTGAACTTAGTTCTAACAGATGACATTATCAAGTCGCATAAAAAATTAGCACCGCATTATTTGTTGTCGTTTAGCAATATCAAATTGCAACAAGTGTGTTCGGCGTCGTATGTTTTAACTTGAAAATATCTGCAACATTTTAGGACAGACGCATGTAGACGCCATTTGTAGTTATCTTCGTCACGACGAATATAATGAACAGTATACCGTTTCGTTGAAGAAACCACAACTGAATAATGAACAAACTTTTTAATGTGCCACAATTGCAAAGCATGAACCAAATCATTTTTCGTTGGGAAAATTCGTTTATCCCAGAAATAACGACCATCTTCCGTACGCCAATCACTCCGTTCCAAATTGTTCGTAACATCGAAGAATGAGTGTTCAATCACAGAATTCTCTATCCAGTTGTCGTCCTCGAAGATATCGGGAAGTTCATTAAGAGTTGGAACCATGTCGTTGTTAGCAACTGCATCATCAGCAACGTCATCGTCTTCACAGTTTATGAATTGGCTCATCGCATATATGACATCCTGCGTCTCCGGAACGACTTCATTAGCAGAAACACCTTCAGGTTCATCTTTTACAACGAAGGGTGTGTTGTAATCCCTTAATTCCTCAGTGTCATCATCTTGAACGCTATGCATCTCTTCCAAGCCTTCTGGTCGACTAAAATGAATTAGGTCAACAGCTGACAGACCAAGCCCAAGAGAGGGATATGAGGTAGATGGTCCAGCCCTTTCAGCAAACTCATCATGACTGTAATGCATTGGTTCAAATTGCGATAGAACAAGATAACGATTTGCACTGCTGGAAGGAATGTCACACGCATTTTCTGGTCATTCGTTACATGTTTGGAAGTTATCCGATTGGAAAAATGGAATTTGCTGGTATGTCGGAACTTCGGTTGTAGGATTTAGACTTATATTCAAATCTATTCCACAGTCCCAACCAGTCGACCTTACAGTACCATACTCCGACGAATGAGTGTTGGTTGTCAGCGTAGGGTCGGGCACTTTAGGTTCAACTTCCACATACACTCCAACCACAGACATCCGTTTAAACAAACGCATCACTCCATAAACCGACCTATCATTGGTTAATGGAGCGTATGTCCAATCATTGTTTAATGACAATTTCGCCGTCAACTTGACATCAAACAAATTGTGTGGATAACAACATTCAGATCTTATGACATCTATTAAATCCTCATATTTTATGTTCAACGAAACAACTACCAATTTGCGGTCAGATCCTGTATATTCTGTCACATCTCCGTTGTAGGATTTCATGTTTAATTATACATATATATTTTCGAAATTTTTTATGTATAATAAGGATCAATTACAATTTTCTTTGATTTATTTCATGCATGCATCGGTTTGTTTTAACATCTAGTTTCAAAACTCTATTAAAACAAACAAGGGCTCCGAAATTCATACCTAGAATTTCTCAAAAACTTCTTGAAGATTCGGAGACGTTGGGGATGCTTCTCGCCGCCCCGGGTGCCTCCGAGTGTTCACCGAAACCCTAAACAAGGTTGGAGAGAAAGAAGCTAGCCAATCGATCTCCAAACAAGCTTAGAATCTAGCTACAAACCCCTTCCTTAGCCTCTGAGATTTCTCCTTCCAAAGACTTAGAAAACTAAGAGAATTTTCGTGGGTTTTAGTAGTGAATTAGGAGAGAAAATAATTTCTGAATTGTGTGTCACAATTAGGGAGAATAAGGACCTATTTATAGGTTCCAATCTTACTCTTAATCATGGCTATTCTTTAGCCACGGTTTTATGACAATTTCTCTCACAAACTAATTCCATAATACATTATATGCACCCATAAAATGTTTGACCAAATTTGGAGCTAATCCAACCATTGATCAAATTAATCTCTTAATAATCAAAGGCAGAAAATCGACCGCTGTTCGGTTTACCGAGTCCCACTCGGTTAACCGAATTTGTCACGATCGTTTAACCGAGTACGTGGCGGATGACCGAATCTTAAGGGGAAAAATTCTCCTTAACCGATCGGACCCATTCACGTGTAAGACCGAGTGCTATTCGGTTAACCGAAAATATCGGAACTTGACATTGTTCGGTCGACCGTTTCTGGTTCGGTACACCGTACCAAAGTTCCAGGCACTTTGGTCAAGTTCGGTCAATCAATTACGATTATCCGTTCCACGTTCGGTTGACCGATCCATAAATCCTTCGGTCGACCGAACTTCAACGGATTACCGAACTTCTACCCGATTTTGCCTATTTCAAATTTTGGATTTATTTCCAACAAAATTTGAACTTAAGGGGGTTTTAGCAAATTCACAACTTATGCAATGTATTATCCTATACAACAATAAATTATTGCACCCCATAATATATGCATATAATATGAATTTATCACGACTCTAATTATGTTTATATACAACATAATTGATTTTACTTGTTCACCACATGTGTCATATTTTCTATGAGAAACCCGACACATCATATGAACGAAAAATCAAGCTTCTTGTTTCACGGTTTTCGCGGTGTGACCTATGGGAGGATCTAAACTAAGTTGGCAGTGATATTAAGAGCTTAATATCACAAGCTATAAGCGGTATCTAGCTACACATTATAGCTCCCAATTAGTTAGATGTCTTAATTCCACTCGAACCAAAACCCGATCCATTTAGTGATGGAGTGCACCACTTGTGTCCGTCCCTTGCCTCATGATATTAAGAATACACACAAAGTAGTATTGTGTCATCTTTGTCTTAGTATTCATTTCTTGATCTCTTTAAGCTAGTTATAAATATGTGACTTAACTCAAATCACATTGTGCACATTATAACTTTGCTTTATCAAGGGGCCCACTAATAGCATCACTCAATTAAGAGGGGCAATGATAGTCTTTTGACTAACTATCTTCTCCAACAAAAGTTGTACTTAACCAACTAATGCCTTTATACTACACTCATCGATAGCTCAAGACACCAATCTAATTAAGAACTCCTTAAGCGATCGGATATAAGTCTCATATCAAAGGACCAAAGACACAGTAAAATATTAATGACACAGAAACACATTTCTATAATATTTTACTTATTAGGTCTATTCAGTATACAAAAGTAATATTTTCCTCTTTTGCATACCCGTGTTATCACTCACTTGTAGAGCTACAATGATCTATGACCAACACGACAATCTTAACTCGGTAATTAATGTTCCATGTTAATTACCATGATTGCGAATATCTTTTGTTTTATGTAAACCAATATCTTTTAGAGCTCTACGGTTAAGGACCAAGAGCCTCTTCCTTAACACTTCCAAAAGACGAATAACATAAACAAGGAACAAAACGATTTCTCATTCAATTAATAATAATTGGCATTTAAAAGTAAAACTTTTAGAACACATTCCCTTCAATCTCCCACTTGTTATTAAAGTTTTCTTTCTCATACATACTCAATGCATAAAACAATAATAACTAGGGCAAACCCCATTACATATCAATCATCAAGCCAATCTACATGGTTCCTCAATCCCATGGATTCGAAATGCATTTCGCCCTTGGCTTGGGATAAGGGTTTTGTGAATGGATCAGCTGTGTTGCTGTTGGTGTCCACCCATAACAGATTTATTTTGCCTTCGTCGATGAGGTCACGTGTCACGAAGTACTTACGATCCATGTACTTCACTTTGTGGTGTGATCTAGGATCCTTGATTTGCGAGATAGATGCACTATTATCGCAAAATAGCTCGATGGGTCCCTCGCTTGTGGGAACTACTCCAAGCTCTTCAAGGAACTTCTTGATCCACACTCCTTCCTTGCTCGCTTCAGCGACAGCCATTACTTCTGAAGCAGTGGTTGAATCGGCCGTAGTGGTTTGCTTCCAGCTACGCCAACTCACAGCTCCACCATTCAGAAGGAAGACGTATCCTGATTGCGACCTTCTATCGTCCGGATCACTCATGAAACTCGCATCCGAGTAACCTTCAGCTATCAATTCCCTTTGTCCTCCATAAACAAGAATCTTATCCTTAGTCCGGTTAAGGTACTTTAGGATATTCTTGACCGCAGTCCAATGCTCAGGACCTGCGTTGGATTGGTGACGACTTGTCACACTTAGAGCATACGAGACATCTGGTCTTGTGCAAGTCATCGCGTACATGATCGACCCAATTGCCGAAGCATAAGGGACATCCTTCATGTACTCTAAGTCCTTACGTGATTGCGCACGTTGAGACTTCTTGAGTTGCACACCCATACTCATTGGCACACTGCCCTTTTTGGAGTTGTTCATCTTGAACCTTTCCAAGACCTTGTCAATGTATGCACGTTGACTGAGGCCAATGAGTCTACGGGGTCTATCTCGATATATCTTGATTCCCAAGATGTATTGAGCCTCACCCATGTCTTTCATCGAAAATGCAGATTTCAATGAACTTCTCGTTTGCTCAAGCAAAGGAATATGATTGCTCATAAGCAATATGTCATCGACATATAGGATTAGGAATACTACATGGCTCCCACTAACCTTCTTGTATACACAAGGTTCTTCCTTACTTTGAATGAAGTGAAGCTTCTTCACTTCCTCGTCAAAGCGTTTGTTCCAACTCCTTGATGCTTGCTTCAATCCATAGATGGATCTTTGAAGCTTGCATACCTTCTCGCTAGTCTTTGGATCTTCAAAACCTTGAGGTTGTACCATGTACACATCCTCCTCCAAGTTCCCATTCAGGAACGCCGTTTTGACATCCATTTGCCATATTTCATAATCGTGAAATGCGGCAATAGCGAGCATGATCCGAATAGACTTAAACATGGCAACCGGTGAAAAAGTTTCATCATAGTCAATTCCTTGAACTTGAGTGAAACCCTTCGCAACAAGCCTCGCTTTGTAGGTTGTCAAGTTCCCATCCATGTCCATCTTCCTCTTAAAAACCCATTTGTTATGAATGGCCTTTTTCCCTTGAGGAATTTTAACCAAGTCCCATACTTGATTATCATACATGGATTCTATTTCGGATTCCATGGCCTTAAGCCATAGTTTGGAGTCTTCCCTTTCCATTGCTTCTTGGAAGGTCAAGGGATCATTGGTATCTAGTACCATGATTTCATGAAGTCCCAGATACAAATCGGGTTTCTTCCTTTCCCTTGTTGACCTTCTAAGTTCTTTTGGTTCTTCTCGTGTCTCTTGAACTTCTTCCTCAATTTCTTGAGGAATGGGTTCACGTTCAACTCTTGAACGTACACTTGGTGGGGATGATTGAGATTCTCTCACAATTTCTTGTGATGGTCTCTCGCTCACGCTCCCACTAACCAAAGGAATCTCGGTTGGGCCTTCATGATCTTGAATGTCATCATTCATTTCATGATCTTGTAGAGTATCTTGAGTTTCCTCAAGCACAACCCTACTCCCACTACTTTTTACTCTTTCTAGAAATTCCTTTTCCAGAAATGTGGCATCCCTCTCTACAATCACTCGATTGGAGGTGATATGCCAAAAGTAGTATCCTCTTGTCTCACGAGGATAACCAATGAAGAAGCACTTATCCGCTTTTGGTTGAAGTTTGGTCGACATCAATCTCTTGACGTAAGCCTCACAACCCCAAATCTTGAGAAAACTGAGCTTAGGTGTTTTACCACTCCACAGCTCATAGGGAGTTTTCTCCACGGATTTGGATGGAACATTATTTAGTGTGTAAGCCGCAGTTTGTAGTGCATAACTCCAAAAGTAAAGAGGTAATTCCGCATGACTCATCATTGACCGAACCATATCGAGCAATGTCCTATTCCTCCTTTCGGATACCCCATTCCACTGAGGTGTACCGGGAGGGGTGAGTTGAGGTATAATACCAAACTCCTTTAGGTATGAGTCAAATTCGGCACTTAAGTACTCACCTCCACGATCCGTTCGCAGAGACTTGATTTTCTTGTCGAGTTGGTTCTCTACTTCATTCTTGAATTCTTTGAACTTGTCAACTAATGAAGTTTGAGTTGCCAACTAATGAAGTTTGAGCCATCATTTGCTAAAGGGTGTTTTTCTATCATGGATCGTACGATAGGTTGGATGTTCGACATTTTTCTAGAAAATAAATCATACAGGTTTTAATGCCAATTTTATGTTTTAATACACATGCATACATATATCAAATATATAAATGTAAATGTTGCAAATTAAAAACTTGCCCATAAATGCAACAACCCAAGATCCTATTAATTGTAATATAGACTAGCTAAGGGCTATCGAATACATTACAATGTCAAGGTAAGAAAACATTTTCTAATCACAACCTTTTTGAATTTTAGCAACATTTAGCATCTTCAAACTTTTGTGACTCTTGTCGTTTTAATTATGAGGGAATACGACATATCCTCGTAAGAAAAACTTTTTCCCAAAACCGAGTGAGGGCTCTAGGTAATGTTAAGAAAACTTATTTTCATTTGATACGAGATACGTTTATCTATTGTATTCACAACTAAACATACTTGGGGTTCACTAGGGTGAGACACACCTCATATATTTAATTGTGGCACAACAACAGACAACCTTTATACCTCCCACTATTCCCAAAGATAGAGGGAGCTATCTCTCGCTAAGGGCGAGCAGAATATCCCTCGATCAATGGCTGCTAGTGGATGAAATAAGAAGGAAAATTATTCTTAATTTTTGTTGGACAATTTAACATGTGATTTAGAATTTTAGGTTATCATGCATATTATTAATCATACACATCCTAACATTCAACACATTCATCACATGCATAGCAGAAATTAAAAACAGAAATTAAACATTCACACAATCCACATCGTGTGAGTTTATATGTTCCCTTCGATAATTACATGACATGTTTTAAACATTCAAAACATTTAAAACGAATTATTATAAGGAATTATTTCAACAAACATTTAAAGACCGAAAAACCGGTAAAACGAATTGTTTAAATCCTAGATGGTAAACTAAATTTGTTTACAGCCATGAATCATAAGAAAATTGAACCCTAAGCTCTGATACCACTGTAGGATTTCATGTTTAATTATACATATATATTTTCGAAATTTTTTATGTATAATAAGGATCAATTACAAATTTCTTTGATTTATTTCATGCATGCATCGGTTTGTTTTAACATCTAGTTTCAAAACTCTATTAAAACAAACAAGGGCTCCGAAATTCATACCTAGAAGTTCTCAAAAACTTCTTGAAGATTCGGAGACGTTGGTGATGCTTCTCGCCGCGCCGGGTGCCTCCGAGTGTTCACCGAAACCCTAAACAAGGTTGGAGAGAAAGAAGCTAGCCAATCGATCTCCAAACAAGCTTAGAATCTAGCTACAAACCCCTTCCTTAGCCTCTGAGATTTCTCCTTCCAAAGACTTAGAAAACTAAGATAATTTTCGTGGGTTTTAGTAGTGAATTAGGAGAGAAAATAATTTCTGAATTGTGTGTCACAATTAGGGAGAATAAGGACCTATTTATAGGTTCCAATCTTACTCTTAATCATGGCTATTCTTTAGCCACGGTTTTATGACAATTTCTCTCACAAACTAATTCCATAATACATTATATGCACCCATAAAATGTTTGACCAAATTTGGAGCTAATCCAACCATTGATCAAATTAATCTCTTAATAATCAAAGGCAGAAAATCGACCGCTGTTCGGTTTACCGAGTCCCACTCGGTTAACCGAATTTGTCACGATCGTTTAACCGAGTACGTGGCGGATGACCGAATCTTAAAGGGAAAAATTCTCCTTAACCGATCAGACCCATTCACGTGTAAGACCGAGTGCTATTCGGTTAACCGAAAATATCGGAACTTGACATTGTTCGGTCGACCGTTTCTGGTTCGGTACACCGTACCAAAGTTCCAGGCACTTTGGTCAAGTTCGGTCAATCAATTACGATTATCCGTTCCACGTTCGGTTGACCGATCCATAGATCCTTCGGTCGACCGAACCTCAACGGATTACCGAACTTCTACCCGATTTTGCCTATTTCAAATTTTGGATTTATTTCCAACAAAATTTGAACTTAAGGGGGTTTTAGCAAATTCACAACTTATGCAATGTATTATCCTATGCAACAATAAATTATTGCACCCCATAATATATGCATATAATATGAATTTATCACGACTCTAATTATGTTTATATACAACATAATTGATTTTACTTGTTCACCACATGTGTCATATTTTCTATGAGAAACCCGACACATCATATGAACGAAAAATCAAGCTTCTTGTTTCACGGTTTTCGCGGTGTGACCTATGGGAGGATCTAAACTAAGTTGGCAGTGATATTAAGAGCTTAATATCACAAGCTATAAGCGGTATCTAGCTACACATTATAGCTCCCAATTAGTTAGATGTCTTAATTCCACTCGAACCAAAACCCGATCCATTTAGTGATGGAGTGCACCACTTGTGTCCGTCCCTTGCCTCATGATATTAAGAATACACACAAAGTAGTATTGTGTCATCTTTGTCTTAGTATTCATTTCTTGATCTCTTTAAGCTAGTTATAAATATGTGACTTAACTCAAATCACATTGTGCACATTATAACTTTGCTTTATCAAGGGGCCCACTAATAGCATCACTCAATTAAGAGGGGCAATGATAGTCTTTTGACTAACTATCTTCTCCAACAAAAGTTGTACTTAACCAACTAATGCCTTTATACTACACTCATCGATAGCTCAAGACACCAATCTAATTAAGAACTCCTTAAGCGATCGGATATAAGTCTCATATCAAAGGACCAAAGACACAGTAAAATATTAATGACACAGAAACACATTTCTATAATATTTTACTTATTAGGTCTATTCAGTATACAAAAGTAATATTTTCCTCTTTTGCATACCCGTGTTATCACTCACTTGTAGAGCTACAATGATCTATGACCAACACGACAATCTTAACTCGGTAATTAATGTTCCATGTTAATTACCATGATTGCGAATATCTTTTGTTTTATGTAAACCAATATCTTTTAGAGCTCTACGGTTAAGGACCAAGAGCCTCTTCCTTAACACTTCCAAAAGACGAATAACATAAACAAGGAACAAAACGATTTCTCATTCAATTAATAATAATTGGCATTTAAAAGTAAAACTTTTAGAACACATTCCCTTCATCCGTTACATTCTAATTTCCCATTTCATGACCAACAAAGATCCTTCATCATTTTTATCCATACCTAGCATATATTAATTAAATTTAAAAATGTGTTTAAGTGAGATGGTCGTTCTTCATTACTAACTACTTATAAAGTTGAAAATACTCAAATATTTTAGAAATTACCTCAATCGAGTGTAGTAGCAACCGGCTGTAAACGTCGAGTAATATCTCCAATAAAATCAACTACAATAAACAACGTTACGAATCATGTCAGATTGTTTTTTAAAATTTTGACAAAACCTCCCTATATTTTTCAAATTCGTAAATTTAAACTTGCACGGTAGAACAAACTCACAATACTACAAATAACATGATCACATTCTAAACATCTAAGTAACGACGTATTTCTCAACTTGCAAATCACAATATATTTAACGAACATATTTCTCAACTTCAAATATTTTTTTCCATTAAAACCCACATACATTATTACTCGATTTTTAAGACTACACAAATCAAACTTCAATTCCCACGTACATTCAAAATCACGTACATTTAAACTCAAATAAATCATTTTTAAGTTTACCTTCATTCAAACTAACATACATTCAAACTAAAATAACAACAAAAAAATCTAATTTCAATCACAATAATCAAACTTAAATTCAACTATTTTTAATATTACTACCGTAGACCTATAATCAACAAAACTAAAATCAATAATCAACTAACAAACAAGAAATAAAAAGTTTGGCCTAAAAATCTAAAATCGAAATCGAGTATGCACCAAAATGGGTTCCTAAACCAACAAAAACACTACAATCATACTTAAAACAACAATATATATTATCCTAATACATAAAAAATGCCAGAAAACGGTGGAAAACGAAAAAAATCGAAACCCTAACCTTAAAATGGCGAGAACTCGGCGTGAGGGAGAAGGGGGGCGTCAGACTGCTTTTATAGCCCGACGGAACTCGCCGTTTGTAACGCCGAGTTCATTTTTTTTAAGTGAACTCGGCGTTACGAACGAAGTGTTCGGCCTATTAAACTTGGCATCTCAGATGCCGAGTTCTATTTAAGACATTGTTCTCCTGACCCTCCAATCGTCTCATGCACGATCTGAGTTGCCAGGAGAACAATTCTATTTGGACTCCTGTTTCTCCTGGCAACTCAGATCGGGTGAAATATGCTAAGTGTTGGGCAATAAAAAACCAATAAGAACTCAACACTAGTGATGCCGAGTTCTCTATGTGCTAAAAAACAAACCCGCCACCGCCACGTGGTGGCAGCGAGTGTAGTTTGAAAAATACTTTTAATTGAGTTTCATTTTGACAAATTTTATAAAAAAATTATTTTTAAATTTTTTCCTTATTAGTATTCATTAATGATCTCACGAATATTCAAAGATAGCTAATGTAATACTATCAAAATCTTAATACATACGTCATTTTCGGTTCTTAAAAATAACAAACATGTACGTTCTCGCTAAAATGATGCTCAAGAACTTGGGTTTGGTCAAGAAATGACATTTGAATGGGACTTTTTTGTTTGTCTTTAAGTTGACAAAAATACTGATAATGTTTAAAATGAAAACTAAACCTCATTTCTTTTTCTCGTTTTAACTTTGATGAGTTCATCTCCAAACTAATATAAGTCCACTTCAAATGATATATATTACTAGCACCACTTGTTTATCAATATATTTGCATCAGTTTTGACTTTTGACATATAATGGCGATTTTGCAACTCAGTATTTAATACGATTGAGCATGAAAAAAGTTAATGCAATTAAGAGATTTAGTTATGAACTTGTGATTATATACAAAATGTGGGGAAAAAAAGATAAACATTATTTGACATGAAGACATCAGAATTCTACACAATTGTTTGATTTTTACACACAAACGACAAAGTTTGTATTTTGTGTGACCTTATTAAATTTCCGAGAACATGACAGATACAATATCTCAGTCACAAGGATATGGTCACTTGATATGAATACATGTTAATTAATTGATAGTAGAATCGTTATAGTCGTAATTACAAATAATTGTTTTTTAAGTGTGTATTTTATTATCATCATTGTCAGATTTCGTATGGTTTGGTAAGCTAACTTTGCAAATTTTACGAATAGATGATGAAAACATGATGTCATCTCACCTCATAGTGTGCTTTTTAATATCTAAACACATGCATGATTGTATTAGGAATTTTTCATGATGAAACACGTAAAAATTGCATGTCATCTGATGATAAAATCAAAGATTTATAGGTCAGCCATCGACTATCATAAAACAAGTAAATATCCTCCATTAATTAAACTCCAAAATATTATCCATTATTTTGCACTTTTCTTTTTGCCTTTTTCTGCACTATTCTTTTTGAACAATCAAATTTATTTTGGGTAAATTTTGATTTGTGTGAATTTTTATGATACGGTAACAATAAGAAGAAAAGAAACATTATGTTAAATAATGAAACAATTCCACTTCATCAATTTTATATCGTTCTCTTTCTCTGGTTAGAAATTAGTTACTTTAAGTTCTTCACTTTATAAAGGGAACTACTATTCGTTGTCGAAAAGCTACTTAAATCGTCCAAATAATTACCATTTTGCATTCACAATCCATTTAATACTCATTTCGTCCTGAGTCCTAAAAAAAGTTTCTTCCTCAGTTTTCCTCACATTCTCAGTACCAACACCATGAAAATGTCTGGCAAAGTGTCTGGATCTAGTGAGGTAAGCGAGATGGATTTTTTTCCCGTCTCGAGCGTGTGGCTAAGACGCCCTATCCATGGGCGCGGCGGCTAAACCAGACGTCCCATCCATGGACAAGGCGCCTGGCTAAGACGCTTCGCCCATGGAGGGGGCGTCTCCACCAGTCGCCCCACTCCTTGTATATCAGGTTCTCTAAGTCAGACGCCCTAAAAAAAATATGTTTATTTATTTTGTGTTAATTTAAAATTTTCAGGTTCCGTTGCAAGATTTCGGTGGTGATGGAGTAGATTACAGTGAGTTTTTTGATAGTAAACAAGTATTTACAACAATCGAGGAAACGTGTAAATAGGCAAAACAAGTTGCCATAGGAGCCAGATTTTTTTGGGTCATATCATCCTACAAATCAAAAGCAGATAATCAGACGGATTGTTCCCTGAGATGCAATCGCAGAAATAAAATGAGTTTTCGTGATACGAATATTGGACTACGGAAGAACACGAAAAGAAAAGGTTGCGGTTGTCGTTTTTTGGTAAAGGTAGTCGAGCGACGGGATCACGATGGATGGGTCATTGTTTCTAATAGTACTCATGGGCAACACAATCATAGACTTTCAGTTTAGCCAGAGGGTCACCGACAGATCAACGGTCTTAGTTCTGCGGCTAAGCAAATTGTTCGTGATATGACTAAGACACAAGCGAGACCACGTAACATCTTGTTGGCAGTAATGGAGAAATTTCCGGAGGATAATCCCAATCAGAGATACATTTATAACTTCAGAGAGTACATGAGAGGACGAAATACGAAGACAGGAATCCTTCTCAGCAGTTTCTCAGTCAGGCAGTGCAATATAAGTATTTGCATTGGATTATGGCAGATGAAGAAACTAATGTCCTCACTCACGCATTTTTTGCACATCTGACGTCAATTCAGTTGTTGCGCACATACCCTTTCGTAATCTGCATGGATTCGATCTATAAGACGAACAAGTACAAGATGTCTTTGTTTGAGATGATTGGGGTTACTCCAACAAACATGAATTTTCTCGTCGGCTATGCGATTTTGAAGGATGAGACTGAGTCTAGTTATCGGTGGGTGTTGGAGAGATTGCGAGATCTGTTTTATATTTATTGGATATTGTTAGCCCGACAGCAATAATAACGGACCCGGAGTTGGGTCTGATGCGACCAATGGCAGAGGTTTTTCCTTAGTCTGCTAATTAACTATGCACCTGGCATATTAAAAAAGACGTGTACAACTACACATACCACGTTTTCGACAAGGACAATCAGTCTGCAGAGATTTTCAGGCGTAGAAAGTGGAGGAGAGTCATGCTTTCTGATTCACAGACGGATTATGATAGAGTAGTCCGTAATCTGAAAGATTCTTTCCAGTCCTGGCCAGTGCTCACGGAGTATGTGGAAAACACGTGGTTAGTGCATAAAGAAAAGTTTGTGTTGAATTGGACGAATAAAGTCCTTCATTTCGGCAACACTACAAACTGTAGGGTGGAAAGTGCACATTCGGCTCTCAAAGAGTGGATCACTACATCAACTGCAGCTCTGGACACTCTTTTCGACCGCGTGAACTCGGCTATTGAAATGCAGCTGACGAATATTCGGAACTTACTTGAAGGTTCGAGACGTCGAAATTTGACAAACTATATAGGTCCTTTGTTTCATCATATAAATGGTCGAGTTTCGCATCACTGCTTGTCATTATTGACTCAGGAGTTGAAGAGAATGCATGACTTAAGAAACCAAGTTGAATATCGTTGCGGGTGTGCTTTTCTGACATCATATGGGATTCCTTGTGCATGTATCATGCACGAGTGTATTGAGTCAGGTGATGGAATTTATTTAGAGCAAATTCATCTATTTTGGAAAACACTTGTCATTGGAGAAGGAGTACCGAAGGGGTATCGATCTTCCGAATATAGTAGTCGCGACTAATTATATTCGGATGACTGATACCCCTTCGGTACACCGAATAGAGATTTCCAGAGAAATGTCGAAGCCACTGAGGATAAATATTCGGATGACCGGGTAGAGGTCGGTAAACCGACCCAAGGATTCCAGGAAGATCAAGAACTTACTGTCTCTACGATCACGGTTCACCAATGGAAACTCGGTCATCCGCATGGAACATGTTCGGTAGACCGAGAGCAAACGGTTGACCGACAGAGGCAGGTTTATCCTTTTGTGCATCAAGTCTACATTTTGTTGTTTTTTAATATATATACTGAGTTTCTATTTCTCCATGTTACAGTGTCTGGACAGATTGACGTGGATAACTTCTCATATGTTGATAGACTGTCAGGAATTATTTTACCATTTCTAGAGAGGTGGAATGATGTACATACTGATGGCAACTGTTGATTTCAATGTGTTGTCGATGTCTTCCATGGTGGTCAAGACAACTGGTTGTACGCTCGTCGTGCTATTTCTAATGAGATAGGTGCGCATCCTATTTTTGAGAACGTCTATTACGGCAATGTGGTACATGCTCGTTGGCGAATTGATTGGGGCGGGGGACCTTGTGATGAGGATCACTATATGGAGGTTTGAGCCGACTTGTTCCCGATTGCCAATTTTACAAGTGTGCGGTCATGTACTACTCAGTGGGAATAGATGGTTCGTTGTTCCCGTGTCATACTATGCTACCTTGGGAGAGTCTGTCTGCCATGACGAGGTCAGTCAGAGAGTTTGTCATTGCTCATTTAGGGAGTTACAGACATTTTATTCGTTTGGAATTACCTGAGGGATTCACAGTACCTCCGATAACGACCTTGTGATATCAAATGCGAGATGAGAGTGTTGTTGGATGGGAGGACGAGTACAAAAGTAGGAGAGCGTATTGGGACCGGTTACGTAGTACATTTTGATTGTAATTTTAATGCATTTGTAATATATATTGTGTATTTGTACTTATATCGTGTTGTTCTTTTACCAGATTTTTAAATTTAATGTAAGTTACTATGATATGCTCATGAGAAATTAGTATTACAAATACGATAGCTAAACAAATAGGTAGAAGTTATGTTCGTCAGAAATAAATATTAAGATTATACACACAAGTAAATACCAACAAATGTAGTAACAGTTCAACAACTAATATAACGAAAGTAGGAGCAAGTTAACTAGAACTTATCATCCGAATCATGGTCTGAAATGCCCAACTGGTTGTTCCACTCCTTAACGAGGTGATCCCAATCTGTACATGCAACTCTCGTATCCTCAGTCGGCATCCGGTCTCTTTGTTGCAAGAACGGTTGCGTATACCGTATTGCCCTACTCATTCATTGTATGTAACATAAAAATTAGCGTACATTAACAATAAAAAAATATACATTACAATTAAAAGTTAAATTAGATAAACTTACCGCATTGCCACATGTCCGGTCCAGTGGTCTCTCCGGTCTCAGAATCGTACCGCGAACGATAACTGGATGTGAGCACCTACCGAACCACTACAAATAACCTGCATCACAAGTGAAGGGGTCGCGACTACGACTCAGATCGTCCAGGTGAAGTCGTCCTACTCTCGGAAATATCCTCCAAACTGATTCCGCGCTCGAAGCGTTGTGCCTGACGTCGTACGTCGTCGCAATCGCAGACCGTACTGCATGTTCTGGCTTCGGGATGTCAACCGGAATCAATCGAAAGTATCCTAACTGACGCAACACGCGATCAGGTAAATAAGGCTCTGTGATATCCCGAAATGAATAACGCCCATAAATGTAATCCTCAGCACAGCTACAACAGGCTCAGGACCATACGGCAACCACTCCACCTAAACATTTATACGTTAATAATAATAAAGTTGAAATTTAAATAAACACGAATGATATATACATTATATACCTGCAATGCAGTCATCTGATCTAGCCGTCTACGAATGGAAATGAGTCGTCCATCGCTCTTATCCTCGGTCCGGATAGCCCACAGACGCGAACGAGGATGACCACGTTTAATGATCTTCCGTTCCCGATGCAGGAGGAAAGCGGGAAAATACTCATATATCCAAGCCTACAGCAATGTAAGACAACTCGTAATGCCAGAACAATCAGCACGACTGGCTATACCCAACTGACAATACAGATATGTCAACGTCGCCGACCCCTATGAGTACTGACCAATGGTATCTGGCTCTCTTGCCTCCAATAGGTCGCGTGGTCTGACTTTCCAACCGCTCTTGTCGACAAACTCGCCTTCCCATAAGCGTCTAGCTATGTGACCTCCGAAACTCAGAATGACGCTGTCATCTAGAGGACCACCGGACATCATATCTGTCACGATCCAAGAATCGTCCTCAACCCTCTTCTTCTTGGATTGAGGACGTCTACCGTGCACAAACTCGAATCTGTAGGATTTCATGTTTAATTATACATATATATTTTCGAATTTTTTTGTATAATAAGGATCAATTACAATTTTCTTTGATTTATTTCATGCATGCATCGGTTTGTTTTAAAATCTAGTTTCAAAACTCTATTAAAACAAACAAGGACTCCGAAATTCATACCTAGAAGTTCTCAAAAACTTCTTGAAGATTCGGAGACGTTGGGGATGCTTCTCGCCGCGCCGGATGCCTCCGAGTATTCACCAAACTCTAAACAAGATCGGAGAGAGGGAAGCTAGTCTCTCAATCTCCGATTGAGTTTAGAATCTAATTACTAACCCCTCTTTAATTCCCTTGAGAAGATGATCCCTTAAGAACTAAAACTAAACTTAAGAATTAAGGGATTTTCGTGGAGAATTATGGAGAGAGAATTTTGCTCAAGAAAATAATGAATGAATTAATTAGGTAATGAGATAAACTTGTATTTATAAGTTCTCTCCAAATTACCTATTCATGTGCAACCCCTTGCCCATGATCTCATGCAAAATTCCATCTAACCATCCATTATTTATTAATAAATAATATTAGCCACGAATTAAATCAATTATGGACCAATTCCATGCATGATCTAATTAATTCTTAAATTAATTCTGCATAAAACCGTCTGGACCGGTCGACCGTTACGAAGGTCCGGTCGACCGCTCGAACCCAATTTCGGTCGACTGTGCGAGATTCGGTCGACCATTCTTAACGTAGAATATTTCATCGCAATGTTCGGTCGACCGACCGATAGATTCGGCCGACCGTTCCGAACAGACGAAAATTCCCTGTTATCGGTCGAGACACGTCCGGTCGACCGTGCACCTTCGGTCGACCGTTATCCATTAACCGGTCGACCGTTTGCACAATCTTACAGACTTGTCAAATTTCGGTTTAACCCCTACAAAATTTGACATTTCGGGATTAGTAGTAAATTCACAACTTATGTAACATATTATCCTATGTAATGATCAATCATTACACCCCATAATATTTACATCACATATGAATTTAATTTAGATTCTAATTATGTTATTAATCACAACATAATTTTGATTTTGCTTGTTCACCCCATGTGTCATATTTTCAACATGAAACCCGACACATCTTATGAACTCAAAATCCTCATTTCTTGTTTCCCAGTTTTGTGGTGTGACCTATGGGAGGATCTAAACTAAGTTGACAGTGATATTAAGAGCTTAATATCACAAGCTATAAGCGGTATCTAGCTACACATTATAGCTCCCAATTAGTTAGATGTCTTAATTCCACTCGAACCAAAACCCAATCCACTTAGTGATGGAGTGCATCACTTGTGTCCGTCCCTTGCCTCATGATATTAAGAATACACACAAAGTAGTATTGTGTCATCTTTGTATTAGTATTCATTTCTTGATCTCTTTAAGCTAGTTATAAATATGTGACTTAACTCAAATCACATTGTGCACATTATAACTTTGCTTTATCAAGGGGCCCACTAATATCATCACTCAATTAAGAGGGGGCAATGATAATCTTTTGACTAACTATCTTCTCTAACGAAAGTTGTACTTAATCAACCAATGCCTTTACACTACACTGATCGATAGTTCAAGACACTGATCTAATTAAGTATTCCTTAAGTGATTAGATATAAGTCTCATATCAAAGGACCAAAGACACAGTAAAATATTAATGACACAGAAACACATTTCTATAATATTTTACTTATTAGGTCTATTCAGTATACAAAAATAATATTTTCCTCTTTTGCATACCCGTGTCGTCACTCACTTGTAGAGCTACAATGATCTATGACCAACACGACAATCTTAACTCGGTAATTAATGTCCCATGTTAATTACCATGATTGCGAATATCTTTTGTTTTATGCAAACCAATATCTTTCAGAGCTCTACGGTTAAGGACCAAGAGCCTCTTCCTTAGCACTTCTAAAAGACGAATAACATAAACAATGAACAAAATGATTTCTCATTCAATTCATAATAATTGACTTTAAATGTAAAACTTTTAGAACACATTCCCTTCAATCTCCCACTTGTTATCAAAGTTTTCTTTCACATACATTCTCAATGCATAAAACATCAATAACTAGGGTAACCTTCCCAAATCACCTATCAAGCCAATCCACATGGACCCTCGGATCCATGGACTCGAAATATATTTCGTCTCTTAGCTTGGTATGAAGGTTTGTTGAATGGATCAGTTGTGCCACTGTTGTGTCCACCTATTTATTTATTTTGTCTTTCGTTGGTGGTTGAGTTAGCTGTAGTGATATTACTCCTAACTACACTAGCTCATACCTCCACCTTCGATAATGATGACGCATCATCACTCCAACCTCTTATTGTCTAGAATTCCTATAAGAATTGCATCAAAACAGCCCTCGGCTATTTTCTCCTTTGTCTTCCATAAACACGAACCTTATCTTTAGTCCGGTTAAGGTACTTCAGAATATTCTTGACCGCAATCCTATGATTAGGATTCGCGTTGAATTGGTGACTTCATGTCACATTTGAAGCATACGAGATATTGAGTCTTGTGCAAGTCATCATGTACATGGTCCTTCCTTTTGCCGAAGCATAAGGGATACCTTCATGTACCCCAAGTCTTTGTGTGATTGAGCACATTGAGACTTCTTGAGTTGCACACCTATACTCATACTTATTGGCATATTGTCCATATCGGAATTGTTCACCCTGAACATTTCCAAAGACCTTGTCAATGTATGCACGTTGACTGAAGCCAATGAGTCTACGGGATGTATCTCAATGTATCTTGATTCTCAAGATGTGTTGAGCCTCATCATTTTCTTTTCATTGAATACACTGATTTCAACGAAATTTCTCGTTTGCTAATGCAAAGGTATATGATTGCTCATGAGCAATATGTCATCGAGATATAAGATCAGAAGTACTACATGGCTCCCACTAATCTCCTTGTATATACAAGGTACTCCTTTACTTTGAAAGAAGTGAATCTTCTTCACCTCTTCGTCAAAGCGTTTGTTCCAACTCCCCGATGTTTGCTTCAATCCATAAATGGATTCTCGAAACTTGCATTTCTTCTCGCTACTATTTGGATCATCAAAACCTTGAGGTTGTACCATGTACATATCCTCCTCCAAGTTCCTGTTTAAGGAACGTCATTTTGATATCCATTTTCCATATCCCACAATTGTGAAATGCGGACAATTGTGAAATGCGGTAATAGTGAGCATAATCCGAATAGATTTTAATATGGCAACTTCTCAAAAATTTCATCAAAGTCAATTTCTTGAATTTGAGTATAACTTTTGCTACAAGCCTTGCTTTGTAGGTTGTCAAGTTACTATCCATGTCTATCTTCCTCCTAAAAGCTCATTTATACCAAATGATATTTTCTCTTGAGGAAGGCTAATCAAGTTTCATACTTGATTATCATACATGGATTCTACTTCGGATTCCATGGCTTTTAACCATAGTTTGGAGTCTTTTCTATTGCTTCTCAGAAGGTCGAGGGATCTTTGGTATCTAGTACCATGATCTCATGAAGTCCCACATACTTATTGGGTTTCTTCCTTTCCCTCATTGACCTTCTTAGTTCTTTTGGTTCTTCTTGTGTCTCTCGAACTTCTTCCACAATTTCTTGAGGAATAGGTTCATGTTCGACTCTCGAACGCACACTAGGTGAGGATGATTGAGATTCTCTCACAATTTCTTATAAGGATCTCTCGCTCATGCTCCCACTAACCAAATGAATCTCGGTTGGGCCTTCATGATTTTGAATGCAACATTCACATCATGATCTTGTAGAGTATCTTGAGTTTCCTCAAGCTCAACTCTACTCCCACTACTTTTCTCTCTTTTCCAGAAATTCCAGAAAAACCATATCTCTCTCTACAATCTTTCGATTGGAGGTGATATACCAAAAGTAGTATCCTCTTGTCACACGAGGACAACCTATAAAGAAGCACTTAATCCGTTTTTGGTTGAAGTTTGGTCGACATCAATTTCTCGACGTAGACCTCACAACCCCAAATCTTGAGAAAGTTGAGCTTAGGTGTCTTTCAACTCCATAGCTCATAAACCATTTTCTCCACGGATTTGGATGGAACATTATTTAGTGAGTTTGTCATTATTTGTAGTGCATAATTCCAAAAGTAAATCGGCAATTTAAATTGACTCATTATTGATCGAACCATGTCGAGCAATATCCTATTCCTACTTTAGGAATGAGTCAAATTAGGTATTCTAAGCACTCACCCCTACGAACCTTTCATAGAGACTTGATATTCTTGTTGAGTCGGTTCACTACTTCATCCTCGAATTCCTTGAACTTGTCAAAGAATTCACTTTTGCTTCCCATTAGACAAATATAGCCATAATGACTACAGTTGTCTGTGAACAAAACGAAGTACCTTAAACCGTCTCTTGCACTTGTACTTATCGGACCACATACATTAGAATGTATCATATCCAATTAGTTGTTCGTTTTCGTTCCTTTCTTCTTGAAAAGTCTCTTGGTCATTTATTTGACCAATCCGATAGTGCTACAAGATTGTATCATTCACGTGAGTTATCTTAGTTTCTTTTTTTTTGTTATTGTTTGTTTGAGTTTGTTCATTATTCATTTCAAGCAAATAGAAATCATTCCATATGAATGTATTTGCATAGAAAATTCCATTCTTCGATATAGACAAGCAAGAATTAAAATATTTATTAAAATTTAGCCATATCCAAAACTTGATACAGAGTAGTTCTTGCTAATTGAAGGTACATAACAAACATTCTACAAAGCATAAATTTAAATCACTAGACTATTTAAGTTCCATAGAATCTTGTACAATCGCAGCGATGCTTGTACTATTGCCAATCTTCAATATCATCTCGTTCCCAACGAGTTCCTTCCTATCCTTCAATAGCTGCACATCAAAATTATGTGAGCACAAGATCCGGTAACCATTACCAAATCAAGGATAGAGGTGATTAAATTTATCTCAATAACAAACATACCTATGGCGTTTCTCGGTCGCCTACGTTCAATCATCCCATTTTCAAGGTCTTCCTTGTACTTGGGGCAATTAGGTCGGATGTGTCCTTTTTCACCGCAGTGAAAGCACTCCGAGTTGGGAGTTGGAGACTTGTAAGTTTTCTCCCTTGAGATACTCCCATTAGCACCTCCTACTCCCTCGCTCTTGATTTACGTATCTTTGGTAAATTTGTCTTTACCTTTGTTGATCTTTTTGCTCTTCTTATGGATAGCAAGGACCTCATGGTCCCTACTCTTGCCCATATCAACTTCAGCCATTTTGAGAGCGTTGTGAAGCTCCTCAAGACTCACCTCTTTCTCACGCACATGATAGTGCATCACAAAATCCTTAATGGACGGGGCTAGAGAGCCAAGAATTAGATCTTCGGCAATGTCCACTGGCATTGGAGAAGAGAGCTTCGACAACTTCTCAAGGTATCCTTGCATCGTGAGAAAATGCATGGATACCGATGTTCCCTCCGCCATATGGCACATTGTGAGTGCGATGGTGGTCTTATAGCGCTCCTTTCGGGCACTATCCATGAACATCTTGGTTAGAGCCTCCATGGTCTTCTTGGGTTTTGAATCCAAGTATTTCGCTTGAAGCGAGTCACCCATGGATGCTAGTATAAGACCATGAACTTGGTTCTCTTGGTCTTCCCACTTGGCTATCGCCTCTTTCTCTTTATCGGTTGCCTTCTCATTTAATTTTGGGATTTCACCATCCAAAATATGAGATAGTTTTTCAAACCTCAACACGATATTAAGATTGAGTTGCCATTTCATGAAGTTTGAGCCATCATTTTGCAAAGGGTTCTTTTCGATCATAGATCGCACAATTGGTTGGATATTTGACATTTCTACAAAATAAATTATATAGGTTTTAATGTCAATTTTATGTTTTAATACATACATACATATATATATCGAATATGATGTAAATACTGCAATTAAAATCTGGCCCGTAAATGCAGTAATCCAAGATCTCATCAATTGTAATATAGACTAGCTAAGGGCTATCGAATACTTTACAACATCAAGGTAAGAAAACATTTTCTAATCACAGCCTTTTTGAATTTTAGCAACATTTAGCATCTTCAAACTTTTGTGACTCTTGTCGTTTTAATTATGAGGGAATACGACCTATCCTCGTAAGAAAAACTTTTTCCCAAAACCGAGCGAGGGCTCTAGGTAATGTTAAGAAAACTTATTTTCATTTGATACGAGATACGTTTATCTATTGTATTCACAACTAAACATACTTGGGGTTCACTAGGGTGAAACACACCTCATATATTTAATTGTGGCACAACAACAGACAATCTTTATATCTCCCACTATTCCCAAAGATAGAGGGAGATATCTCCCGCTAAGGGCGAGCAGAGTATCCCTCGATCAATGGCTGCTAGTGGATGAAATAAGAAGGAAAAATTAATCTTAATTTTTGTTGGACAATTTCATTTATCAACATGTGATTTTGAATTTTAGTTTATCATGCATATTAAAATTTATACACATCCTAACATTCACCACATTCATCACATGCATAGCAGAAATTAAAAACAGAAATTAAACATTCACACAATCCACATCGTGTGAGTTTATATGTTCCCTTCGATCCTCGATCCCTGATTTTCGATCCTCGATCGATGCGCTACAGCGGCGACTTCCTCTTGCACCGGAGATGTAGATTTTAGAGAAAATAAACATGCTCCTCACATTCGATAAAACCGACTAGTGCAAGTCCTATGTAAAAACCTCTCATATTCAAATGCAACTATCTAAAAGACGGAAATAGAGAAAATTTTGGCTTTTACATGCATAAGCCCCTGTATTATAATAATAACATACATTCATAGCTTCTGATTTGGAACATATAAACCCACAATTCCTGCATATAGAATTCGAGCATACATGGACGCAATATCGCTATAAACTATGCAATCTAGTTTATCAAGCATCTAGAATCTCAAACAATTCTTTGAAAAATGTTTTGAAATCCATTAAAAACATTTTTCATGCATCCATAGTTCAAAAATTAATTATGAACCGCTGTCCATCCAATTTCCAATGGAAAGATGAATCGCAGTTTTTCGGTTTTGTTGATTCTCTTACAAAATAATCGTTTATACTTAAAACGAAATTATTGCAAGTTAGACTTATGTCCAAATCATAATTCTAATAATTACATGCCATGTTTTAAACATTCAAAGCATTTAAAACGAATTATTATAAAGAATTATTTCAACAAACATTTAAAGACCGAAAAACCGGTAAAACGAATTGTTTAAATCCTAGATGGTAAACTAAATTTGTTTACAACCATAAATCATGAGAAAATTGAACCCTAAGCTCTGATACCACTGTAGGATTTCATGTTTAATTATACATATATATATATTCGAATTTTTTTGTATAATAAGGATCAATTACAATTTTCTTTGATTTATTTCATGCATGCATCGGTTTGTTTTAACATCTAGTTTCAAAACTCTATTAAAACAAACAAGGACTCCGAAATTCATACCTAGAAGTTCTCAAAAACTTCTTGAAGATTCGGAGACGTTGGGGATGCTTCTCGCCGCGCCGGATGCCTCCGAGTATTCACCAAACTCTAAACAAGATCGGAGAGAGGGAAGCTAGTCTCTCAATCTCCGATTAGGTTTAGAATCTAATTACTAACCCCTCTTTAATTCCCTTGAGAAGATGATCTCTTAAGAACTAAAACTAAACTTAAGAATTAAGGGATTTTCGTGGAGAATTATGGAGAGAGAATTTTGCTCAAGAAAATAATGAATGAATTAATTAGGTAATGAGATAAACTTGTATTTATAAGTTCTCTCCAAATTACATATTCATGTGCAACCCCTTGCCCATGATCTCATGCAAAATTCCATCTAACCATCCATTATTTATTAATAAATAATATTAGCCACGAATTAAATCAATTATGGACCAATTCCATGCATGATCTAATTAATTCTTAAATTAATTCTGCATAAAACCGTCTGGACCGGTCGACCGTTACGAAGGTCCGGTCGACCGCTCGAACCCAATTTCGGTCGACTGTGCGAGATTCGGTCGACCATTCTTAACGTAGAATATTTCATCGCAATGTTCGGTCGACCGACCGATAGATTCGGCCGACCGTTCCGAACAGACGAAAATTCCCTGTTATCGGTCGAGACACGTCCGGTCGACCGTGCACCTTCGGTCGACCGTTATCCATTAACCGGTCGACCGTTTGCACAATCTTGCAGACTTGTCAAATTTCGGTTTAACCCCTACAAAATTTGACATTTCGGGATTAGTAGTAAATTCACAACTTATGTAACATATTATCCTATGTAATGATCAATCATTACACCCCATAATATTTACATCACATATGAATTTAATTTAGATTCTAATTATGTTATTAATCACAACATAATTTTGATTTTGCTTGTTCACCCCATGTGTCATATTTTCAACATGAAACCCGACACATCTTATGAACTCAAAATCCTCATTTCTTGTTTCCCAGTTTTGTGGTGTGACCTATAGGAGGATCTAAACTAAGTTGACAGTGATATTAAGAGCTTAATATCACAAGCTATAAGCGGTATCTAGCTACACATTATAGCTCCCAATTAGTTAGATGTCTTAATTCCACTCGAACCAAAACCCAATCCACTTAGTGATGAAGTGCATCACTTGTGTCCGTCCCTTGCCTCATGATATTAAGAATACACACAAAGTAGTATTGTGTCATCTTTGTATTAGTATTCATTTCTTGATCTCTTTAAGCTAGTTATAAATATGTGACTTAACTCAAATCACATTGTGCACATTATAACTTTGCTTTATCAAGGGGCCCACTAATATCATCACTCAATTAAGAGGGGCAATGATAATCTTTTGACTAACTATCTTCTCTAACGAAAGTTGTACTTAATCAACCAATGCCTTTACACTACACTGATCGATAGTTCAAGACACTGATCTAATTAAGTATTCCTTAAGTGATTAGATATAAGTCTCATATCAAAGGACCAAAGACACAGTAAAATATTAATGACACAGAAACACATTTCTATAATATTTTACTTATTAGGTCTATTCAGTATACAAAAATAATATTTTCCTCTTTTGCATACCCGTGTTGTCACTCACTTGTAGAGCTACAATGATCTATGACCAACACGACAATCTTAACTCGGTAATTAATGTCCCATGTTAATTACCATGATTGCGAATATCTTTTGTTTTATGCAAACCAATATCTTTCAGAGCTCTACGGTTAAGGACCAAGAGCATCTTCCTTAACACTTCTAAAAGACGAATAACATAAACAAGGAACAAAATGATTTCTCATTCAATTCATAATAATTGACATTTAAAAGTAAAACTTTTAGAACACATTTCCTTCAGAATCACCAGTCACAAACCGGCCACCTCGACCCTTCCTAATGACCCACTCAGCCGAATGACTACAATATTGCCCCCGTCCTCAACTATATTGTTGTATCGCCTCCTCCTGAAGCTCCAAGCCATACCGACCCCCGTCGTCACTCTCATCGTGACTCCCCATCTCATCTGAATCCTCCTCGTCGTCGAAAAAATTCTCACGTGTTTGACGACGTAAAATATCTCTCTCTCCTAACTAAAGCAGAAGTACCCCGTCTACGTGAATGAGAGGGACCATACTCATCTGCTAAATTATGCACAACATGTAAGGGATGATTTCCCTTTTCCTCCACGGTAACCCGATGAGTATTAATTCAATTTTAGAAATAAAATTTCGTTAATGTATTTACTAAACTAATTTAACAAATTATTAACTTAATAATCAATTTATTTAGCAATTATCACAATTTATAATCAATTTAAATATTTAAAAAAACAAAAAAACAGGGACGTCTGCCGGAGACGCCCCCTACGTAGGGGGCGGCGTCTAACGGAGACGCCCGACCCAATTTTTTTTAATTAAAAAAAACTAAATATGACATTTTACCAAATTCGAGTAGTCTCCGGTCCGCTGACTCTTTTCCTAGCCTCGGAGACATTCTTTCTGATAAATATGAGAGTAATATGAAGAAAGTAGTGTTAAGAAAGTGAAATGAAGAGTTATATAAGTAGAAAGGGGAGAAGGGCAAAATGATAATTCACACGTGCGATTAAAGTAGTTTACCGACAACGAATAGCAGTTCAGTTTATAAATAAAACATAACTGGCCACTTCACCAACAACTTCGCAATTATTAATACGAACATTAGAAATCAGTTTTTTTTACTAGTTTAGATAGTTAAGACCAGAAGTTGAATTCCAACCGTCTCATTCTAATATTCCAAAGATTGAGATTAAAAATGGGGTGGAGAATAGAGTAAATAAAACAAAAAATCAATTTTTCTAAAGTTCAACATGAACAATAATAATTTTTGCAAAACAATGAAATCTAATAATTTTTAAGTAGTTATCTTTGATACTGTGGTCAATTTTCTCATTAACTTGATCTTTGTTAAGAAATAAGTGCTTCATGGGCTTTATGTTTTAAATTTGTAAGGTAAGAACACCATGGTGCAGTAGATTACTATTGATTTTCGAAGAAAAGATTTGGACCAGAAAAAGAATGTTACCTGATTCCCATATTTAAAGCAATGATGAGTTGAATTCTATGGTTCAATATATTAATTTGTGAATTTTAAAATAACAAATAAATTTTTATTGTGAATTAAAAAGAGAAAAAATATATGTGGTTACTATTTAAAATTTAATTCTATCATCAAATATAATAATTTGAGAAATTGATATTTGAATTGAACTATTTGAATCAATCATTTCAGAAAATCTAATAGATTAGAATCAAAAATTCTCTTTAGATAAATTGATTGACAGCAAATAGGATAAGAATATACAATAAAAACTACAAAAGCACTATAATTGGTATGGAAATTTCAACCTAGTCTCACCGATGTCCACTTGAAGTAGAAATTTTAATTTGTAATATTCTACTAATTACATAAATTTTGAAATCGTTTTTCCATAAATAAGCAGCCACGGGTGCACATGGGTCGTGATGGGTCGGGTTTGGATCATAACCTGAGCCAACCCGAAAATTTTGGGTTGGGTCAGGTCAGGTTGGATCGGGTTGGACCCGAATTTAGCCTTTTCAATCTTTCTATTTCCAATCAACACAACGTAAACCGAACAATCTAATAAATTTCCCTTTATAAGTTGACAAAACCAAAACCAAACCTTTGATTCAAAAAAAAATAAATCCAACCTTAGATCCAAAAAGTGGAAAAATCAAAACCAAACCTCCCAATCAAACCGTTTCATTCCCACACAAAACCACTCGACCAATAAAAGACACAAAATCTTTGGGCAACAAAGATTTGGCAAATCCGAGTCGTTTCACTTCAAACTCAGATTCGAACAGTTTCACTTCCCCTTTCCATCTTTGTGTTGGTTGGAACCAAACCCAAGCCGCGTGAGGGTTGACGGTCGCGGTATGGCGAGGTCAACGGAGAGGACTGTGTGAGGAGGTGAGGCGCCGACCAACTTGCGTGAGGAGGCGAGGAGAGGGGACGGGGAGAGGAGGGGTGGGGAGGCGAAGGTTTGAGGAAATGGTTTGGGTTTGAAGAGGAGCTCATATTGAAGCCCTAACTTGGATGACCTGGATTATTATGGGATTAATTTATTAAAAAAATTGTCGGGTTCGGGTTGGGTTGGGTCAACCAACACTTCAACCCAAACCCGACCCGAAAAAATTGATTTTTGGATTTACCAACCCGATCCGACTCGAACCCCTTCCCAACCCGACCCGACCAGTCTGGTTCGAGTGGGTTTTGGGTTCATCCCGACCCGTGTGCACCCCATAAGCAGCCACGTCAAATCCACTCATGAAGGGAGTCCACATTTACAAGTACTAATGCAGTTGTTGGATTTACTATGTAATATATGTTGAGTCGAAGAGACTCGAACATTGATGAAATGTAAGTTTGTATCTATAACATCTATTGTTACAATACTACAACTTACACTTACACACTATCTATCTTGTGAGACACACTCACAAGTACTTTTGCTACTACTATACTCACTCTATTAACACACTCTTTCTAGCTAATACCACTATAACACTCTTTCTTTGTTGTGGTAGAGACTAACTCTTTCGTAGGATGTGTGAGATGGTGATGGACATCCCTATTTATAGGGGTTGATGGAAGGTTGAAGAGTGCTTAGAATCTTCTGTTCTTTGAACATTCTAGAGTTATCCAAGTGATAGAGAACAAAGAGAGTTCTAAAGAGAATTTTCTAGAGTAAAAAAAATCTACAATTACTCCTATTGGACCAAGCCTACTAATAATCTTAGATAATATTTCTCTTTTGGCACTGCTAGAAAAGTGGGCTAACACGTCAACATATCACGTTGGATCTTTAGAAACCAACGCGAAACACTCATATCACGTTGGTTGTCCAGAAACCGACGTGATAAGGAACCATGTCACGTCGGTTTCTAAAGACCCGACATGTTTTTTTAATACTAACGAATCTCCACAACCCCTTAATCCTATCCATTTCATCCATTAACCCCCCACGCCTCCACCAAGCCTCCGCCCCAACCTCGACCCAACGCACCACCTCCGACCACCGACCCCAACTCCTCCAGCCACCTCCATTCCAACCTACACCTCCACCAAACCTCCGCCCCCGACCTCGACCCAACGCATAAGCCCCACCACCTTCGACCTCCGATTCCCCACCCCCTCACAATGGTCGACCTCGATCCCAATGCACCCCCCCCACCACCTCCAAATGACTCCACCGCCGGCTACGCCGACCCATGCCACTGTCGGCCAACCTCCTTCTAATTAAGGTCCAAGAAAACTATCACTACTACAAAATGAATTTTGTGCCCCTGTGTATGTATATATTTTAAAACTTTTATACATGCATACATGATCGATTTTCATATTTCCAATCATTTCATTTACATTATTTTACATTTATTCTAATAGCCTATTATTCACATATATATTAAAACAAACGTAAGAGGATCATACCCAAAGGTTCTCAAAAACCTTTACAAACATCTGGAGTTGCGTCACTCGTCGAATCGCCAGTTGATTCGCCTCTAAGTGTTCACCAAACTCTAAATAAGATTAGAGAGAATTGAGCTAGTCAATCAATCTCTAATTAAGCTTATAATCTAGCTAATAACTCATCTAAAGATCGCTAAGATTTAATCTCCAAAAGCTCGAAATAATTAAGTGAAGTTTGGATGGATAAGTGGCCTGAGAGGTTTGGGAGAGAGAAAATTTTGCATTAATTTTAAACAAGTAGGGTGAGGAGACCTATTTATAGGCTCCCCAAACACTCAAATCATGGGTTATGCACTAACACATGATCTCTTGTTTTCTCTACCTTAAACCAATCACAAATTGACACATAATCATCCTTAAAAGGTTTGACTATAATTGGAATAAATTCAGCCCACGATCAACATTATTCTCTTAATAATTCTAGCGAAATCGTGTCCACCGGTTGATCGAAATTAACCAATCGATTGACCAATTGGCAATTAATCGTGGTTTCGGTTGGACCACGAAACCCGACGGTCGACCCATCAAACACTACCAAAGCTACTGTGATATTTTGGTCGAACAGAACACACAAACAGTCAACTTATTCTTCACGAGAAATGGCCACTGGAACTTTTCGATCGGACTGAGTCACAAGTCACCGATTTCCACCAAGAAAAATTCGCGGAAGCTTCTGGAGGTTTTCGGTAGAACCACGACTTCTACCGGTCGACCGCTTAATTCCACAAAACGTTCCTGGAATATTTTGGTCGACCAACACGTCCATCCGGTCGACCGATCACATACGCAATGACTACTGTGCATTTTTGGTCGATCGGTCTTTGAAAACGTTCAATCGTTTTGTCTGATTTTTTCCTTTTATCAAATTTTGAATTTATATCCAACAAAATTTGATTCTTAGAGTTTTTAGTAAATTCATATATTTTATAATATATTATCATATATAATGTCAAACTCTTACACCTCATAATACATACATCTTATATGAATCTATTCATGATTCTAAATATGTGATTTTCACGACACATTGATTTTATCGATTCACCACATGTATCATATTTAACATGAAACCCAATATATCATATGATCATAAAATCAAGCTTCTTGTTCCCAGTTTTGTGGTGTGACCTATAGGAGGATTTAAGCTTTATTGGCAGTGATATTAAACACTTAATGTCACAAACTATAACCGTTATCTAGCTACACATTATAGTTTCCCAATTAGAGAAGATGTCTTATTCACTCGAACTAAACACGATCCATTTAGTGATGTAAGAACATCACTTGTGTCTATCCATTGCCTTGAGATATTAAGAATATTATACAAAGTAAAAATGTGAAACCTTTGTATTATATATTCATTTTTTGATCTCTGAAGCTATATATATATATATATACATATATATATATATACATATATATACATATATATATGTATATATATATACATATATATATATATGTATATATATATGTACACGAATTCTCTAGTGAGCCCAGGGCTCAACTTTTCTAAATTAAGCCCCTACAATATCCACCACTCATTTCAAATTGTAAGGTAGATTAAGAAAAAAACGGTTATGCTAATGAATGGTGAGATTAACTGTAAATAAGATCCAATGGTGAGATTGTAGGGGGCTTAAACTAAATTTGATGAGCCCTGGGCTCACTAGAGCTTGACCCTATATATGTAACTTAACTCAAGTCACATTGTGCACATTATGATTTTTCTTTATCAAGGGGCCCACCAATATCATAACTCAAATTAAGAGGGACAACGATAATCTTTTGACTAACTATCTTTTCCAGCACAAGTCGAGCTCAATCAACTACTGCCTTTATCACTATGCTCATTGATAATTTTTGACAATAATCAAATTGAACACTTCTCATGTGAAAAGACATAAGTCTCGTATCTTAGGATTCAAAACACAATGAAAATATTAATGACACATAACACAATTTCATAATATTTCACTTTCTAGGTCTATTCAATATGTAAAAGTAACCATTTTCTTCTTTTATATACTCGTGTCGTCAAATATTTGTAGAGCTACAATAATCAATGACCAACACGATAATCTTATCTCGGTAATTAATGTTCCATGTTAATTACCATGATTGTGAATAATTTTATTTATGTAAACTATTATATTTTAGACTTCTATGGTTAAGGACCAAAAGTCTCTTCATTAACACTTCTAAAAGACGAATGCATTAATCAATGAACAAAATGTTTGCACATTCAATTCATAATAATTGACATATAAAAGCAAACTTTTAGAACACATTCCCTTCAAATTTGTCCTCCAAAACACTCTAGATCTTTCTTTAGTCCTAATCTCTCTCAAGGAAATAATATTGATGTGTTGTAAACAAAATTAGGGCGAAAAAACCCTGAAATAGAATGCTAAATTCGTACAAGAGAACATGCAGATCGTGGGTAAAACCGTCTGCATTCGTCGACCAGAATCCTCAACGGTTGACCGGTATACGGTTTTTCAGCCTAACTGCCACTTTTCGGTTGACTGTTGTCCAACAACCGGTCGACCGTTCTGCGCTTCTGAATAGCGTCTGAGAGACTCTGGAAATTTTCAGTCGACTGTCTCCTCCATCGGTCGACCGATTCTCCCGTTTCCTGTACTTAACAAATATAAACCAATTTTCAACAGGATTCGGCTTTGCTAGATGAGAAATTTGGGGATTTTGGAGGAGGGTGGGAGGATTTGGGGACTTTGGTACTAGGCCACGCAAAAAGGTTCAACACCGACGGAATTTCCGTCGGAAGGAGGCCGTCGGGAAATAGTGTTTTTGTGGTAGTGTATTTTCATTTTTGCCTTGGATTTGGATATGAACTTGTATCCTTATCTTACTTGGGTACTGCATACGAAAAAAATATTGTAATGCTTTTCCTGATGTACCTTAGAAATAAGGAATTTACCTTTAATTTTTGAGTTTGCACTTTTAATTACTACTATTTTTCATATATGTTATATTCTTCGTTTAATTATTTTCCGGTAGCGTGGGCTTGGACTTGGAATTGGGTTGTGTTGAATTCTTCACAATATACATAAAAATTGCATTGGCCATCCCCACCTCAGTTTTAATATTTTCTTTGAAGTTCTGCATAAACTTGTGAAATTTCTCGAATATGATTTCCTTTATATGCTTGCCGTTTATAATATATCTAAACAACGGTCTCAAGATACTTGGAAACTTGAGGTATCTCACTAACAAGATTATAGGATGTGGTTATCTGCTATCTTATATTTTATATCCAACAAGGCAATCAAGATGCGGCAGTAAACTATATTGCTATAATGTTATGAATAGACTAGTCTAACATAGTTGGCAAAATTATTAAAAACGTTCACAGAGACAGTCGTATGAGAATGACATTGAATCGTCGATAAAAGAGAGAGATTATGAGAATTATGACATGTTAAGAAACTGGTTCTATTTCTTTTTCGAAAAGTAAATTGAAACAATCGTATGAATTATTGGTGAACAACGAATAATAGCATCGAATAGCAAAAAGTCAAAGTATCGGAACACTATCTCTATCGCAAGATTGATTTGTAGCACATGCTTAGCTTAGCTGTTGGAATGAAATCATTCATTTCATATTGTAGCATATCCTCTCCCACTAACCGAAGATGTGCATTATCTTCAGCAACATCACTACTACAAAAATAACAAAGGTAATAAGCTAATTATGTCTAATACGTCATCCTCATTACGTGAATTCTTCAAAAGTTATGTAATAAACACTCAATTACGTTAGTTGTATAAATAACAGAAGTAACAAATTTATTATGCGTATTGGTTTTCGTCCGACGTAAAAAAAGTAATCACTAAAAACATGATCGAACTTACATGACAAAACAATGGAAACAACATATTTAATTGTGCTTAGATCTCATTTACTTGGTAAATTCTATTTATCCAAACATCGTAAAGAATCATATGAAACAAATCATACTTCTCTGCCTTTTTATTCCACAAAAAGTGTCTTCTTACTTCTCTTACTCCCCTCTCCAACTCAATATACTTGGACTCAGTATAGTAGAGGACGTGGGCGACGACATGATAGTTCTTCTGCTGAGTGGGTCATTCGGAAGGGTGGAGGTGGTACGTTTGTGACCAGTGATTCGAGTTCATGCACTGCAGATGTCTGAGCTCAAAAGAAGAAGATAATTGAAGGTGATTCTTGGATGGTGACTGATGTGATGCCCGATGGTCCTTTAGATGACAACGTCATTCCGAGTTTCGGAGGCAACATCGCCAGACGCATTTGGGAGGGACGAGGATCGGAAGTAGGGGTGTAAACGAGCCTAAACAAGTCGAGCCTAACATGTTTGAACTCGGCTCGTTTAATAAACGAGCCGAGCTCGAGCTCGGCTCGTTTATTAAACGAGCAGGATGTTCTGCTCGAACTCGACTCGAATAGAGCTCGCGAGCAGCTCGGCTCGGCTCGTTTGCTCGTTTACCAATCTGTTCAACGAGTTTTAAGCTCGTTTAAGCTCGTTTACGAAATTTTCACTTGTTTAAGCTTGTTAATTAAGCTCGAACTCAGTTCAGCTCGTTTTTAAGCTTCTTTTACCTGTTGTAAAATGAAACTTAAAATATAATCCCTAACACATAAATCAAGTTTGAGAAAATAATCAAATGTACATAAAACTAAGAAACAAAGTATAAGTCCTGAATCAAACAAACATACAAATAGTTCAACAACAAGCTAATAATTCAAGAAACATACAAATAGTTTGACAAACAAGTAAATAATTCAAGAAACATACAAATAGTTCAGACAAAAGCAAATAGTTCAATTAAAAAACATGGAAAAAAATCTCCAACATCCCATTCGCTATTCAAACTTTAATCTTCAACGTAAGTCCTGATTCCGGAATCATATTTCACGCCTACAATGTTAACACAAAATGTATAAATATCAATATTGAAATATGAAAAATAATATTACTAATTGAATTACTTACATTTAGTCCACCACGTGAACATCATTGATAATTATATACCCGATTCTTTAGTGTTTGGAAGATGCACACCAACATCTTCTTCTTCCAAATAATCAAGCTACATACACAAATCAAAATTATTAAAATTTCATTAACAAATAACAATTAAAAATGCATGACATTGAACATAGGCAAACACTTACACTTGGATCGGTAATATAACCGTAGTGACTTCGCAATCAACTTCCGGCACAAACTAATGCATTCACGGTATGAGGAGTCAAAGAGCTCCTATAAGGATCAAGAACTCGTCCACCACAACTAAATGCTGACTCAGAAGATACAGTTGTGATAGGTATTGTGAGTATGGCTTTCGCCATTTTAGAGAGAACTTTGAACTTCAAGTGGTTTCCCTTCCACCAATCCAAGACATCAAACTTGTCTTTTGCCTCTAACACAAGAACTCCTTCTTCTAAGTACACATCCAAGTCTGTTTTTGATGGCTGAATTGTTTGTTCTGTCCTTTTCACATAATCTTCATAATCATCAATTGGAATGCTTGATGTTCTACAACCACTTGATGAAGATGCTTTTGACGTAAGATTTCGATTTTGTCCACTTCCTTCTTCTTGCATGTTTGCTTTAATTTCATCAACATAAAGCTTAAACAATTCTTCTAAAGTCTTCTTAACCTTGGACATTCGTTCTTTAAACTCACCAGGTTCACAAACTTGAGAATAGACATATTGAACTAACACCATCTTGTATCTTGGATCAATAACACTTGCTATCGCCATCAACAAATTGCAGTCACCCCAATACTTATTGAATTTTGTAGTCATCACTGCAACCATCTTAACCATGAAACTATCATCAGAATTTTCATGACTTAGTAGAAGCTTTTTCACGCGCCAAACCTCGCGAAGATAATGGTTACTAGTAGAATATGTGGATCCTGAAAATAATTTGGTGACATCATTAAAAACACTCAAGAATTCACAAATTTTTTCCGCTTTCTCCCAATCATCATAAGTAGGCAACCATTTGTAATTTGCATCTTGAGCTGCATACTCAAATATCACATTCTTGTAAGTGATAGCATGATCCAACATCGTAAAAGTGGAGTTCCACCTTGTTGGACAATCACCACGCAATCCCCTTGAGTTGCAAATGTCCAACTGCTTTGAAATTTCAGCAAATTTGGACAAACGTGCTGGAGATTTCTTCAAGTACTTGACTGTTTCACGAACATTATAGACTATGTCCTTTATCTCCTCTAAACCATCTCGAACCATCAAGTTTAGAATGTGGGCACAACACCTAACATGAAAAATCAGACCTTTCAGAAGCAATTTTCTCCTTGATTGAAAGTTGCATATCAAATTTTCAGCGGCGAGAGTATTGCATTGTGCATTATCCAAAGTGATTGTCTGAATCTTGTCCTGTATTCCCCATTCTTGCACGCAATTGCGAATAGCATTCGCAATATTCACCCCAGAGTGTGGTGGATCTAGATCAAGAAAACTAATTACCCGCCTTTGCACCTTCCAATCTGAGTTGATGAAGTGAGCTGTCACACACATGTAGCCTATAGTTTGATTAGAAGTCCAACAATCAGAAGTAAGAGAGATACGGTCCACTTGCTTGAATGTAAATTTCAGATCTTCCATTTCTTTTTCATACACTTGTAAACATGCTTTTTTGATGGTGTTCCTAGAACATTTTTCATACCTTGGATTGAGATATACACAAAGCCGATTAAACCATTCATGCTCTACTATTTTGAAAGGATACTCATGCACAATAATCATCTTGGCAATCACTTCTCTACCCTTTTTCGGCTCATAAGGTCCCTCAAAATGAAGCAAATCACTCCCACTAGCACTACCACTTCCAGTAACAATGTGCTTCTGCCTAGTAGACAATTGACGAGGAAGACAACGTAATATGTGACGCCTCATCCCTGTTGTAGTCCCATTCTTGTTAAAACTGAGAACACGTTTACAATGCTTGCATTTGACGCTACCGTCCTCTCCATCATTTGTTTGGACTTTTATAATCTCAAAATCATTCCACACCTTTGAAGTCTTTGCTCTTCCCCTTTTCCCATTTTCATTTTTCTTTTCTTCTATTAGTAGTGGTAAATCATCATATTCCTCACTCATACTATCATTTCTGTCTATGAAATCAACATCATCCTCTATTGGTTTCGAGTGTGTTCCTGATGTAGACATATTTATCATACACACACCTAGCAAACTCTAACCAACAAAATCAGAGAACAACTATCAGAGAACAACTATCAACAGCAAAATCACGATAACAGTCAAGAAAATTAGTATGGCATGATTGGCACCTTGGGAGTTCGAAAATAGGCACCTTTTCGTCCGCGGAATGGAGGAGACGCCGGCGGAATGAGGTGGTACTGGCAGCCGCAGGAGAAGGAGACGATGAAGGAGACCGACAGAGGTCGAAATGAGTTAATCGTAAGCACAAATCAAAAAAATAGGGAGTTCGAAGGGAGTTGGGAGCTTGGGGCACCTTTTGTCGAAGATTTCGTTGAAGAATCGTCCGCGGAATGGAGGAGATGTCGACGGACGGGCGAAGGCAGATTGGAGGAGAGGTCGGAGACGAAGGAGAAGAGGGTTGGAGTGGAGTGGACGCTGGCAGTCGTGACTCGTGGAGTCGTGGTGCGTGGTGGAGTGGAGGCGGGTTGGAGATTGGAGTGAAGTCGGCGGTGAGGTGTTAGGGTTAGGTTAGAATTTTTGGGTGCTGGGTATTTTGCAGTTTAGGTTTACATTTTATATAATATTACGGTTAGTCATTTAGGTAATGGTATTTAGGATATATGTAATATCTATAGGAATAAATTGCAAAATACGCATACGAGCCTAACGAGCCCTTATCAAGCTTACCGAGTCGAGCCCAGGCTTGGCTCGTTTATTAATCGAGCGTATTACTGCGTTCAAACTCGGCTCGTTTATTAATCGAGTCGAGCTCGAACCGAGCTTTATCGAGCCGAGTTCAAGCGAGCTCACGAGCTCGAGCAGAATTTGACAGCCCTAATCGGAAGGTTCTAAAGTGTCATAATCGACACAGAGCTTGTATTACATTGCAGGAGTGGTGCTCAGTTTTGAGCGATGATATCACGGGGGGGGGGGGGGGGGGCATTGCTGATAGCGGATTGAGTCACTTGCCTTACAACATGTTCCCCTGCCTGGACATGCCGTTGATTTCTGTGTTTGTGGAGCGGTGGGAGCCTGACACAAACTCTTTCCACTTGCCTTTCAGAGAGATGACGATCATGTTGCATGACGTTTTCCAGATTCTGCACATTCCTGTTGAGGGTCGTATAGTGAGTGCTCAAGCATCGACGCCTGAGCTGAAGAGTTATGTATCAGAATTGCTCGGGGTGAGTGTCGGTGGTCTTGGGAGGGATAGCCCATTTTGGAGTGACGATGGTGTTAGCATTGACGTTGTTGACGACTTCTTCAGACGGGGGCGACCACCGCAGACTGATGATACGCAGTCGAGTGCCTACCTGTTCTTACTGCTCAGATGCGTCTTCTTTGTCGACAAGAGCGGTTGCAGAGTCAGACCACACGACTTATTGGAAGCTAAAGACCCATATATCATAGGTGAGTACTCATAGGAGTAGACGACGTTGGCATACTTGTATCACCAGTTGGGGATAGCGAGCTGTGGTGATTGTTTTGGTATTGCGGGTTGTCTTACGCTGCTCTAGGCTTGGATATATGAGTACTTTCCTCCTTTCCGCCCACATCGGGAGCGAAAAATCATTGAGGAGGGTCATCCTCGTTCGCGTATGTGTGCTGTCCAGATCGAGGATAGGAGCTAGGGGCGACTTCATTCCATTCGTAGACGACCAGATCAGATGACTACAAAGCATGTATAAAACTCTATACCATTCACATTTATTTAAATTTTATTATTATTATTATTAGCGTGTAAACGTTTAGGTGAAGTGATTGCCTTATGGTCCTAGCCAGATGCCCCCACCATGGGGGCGGTGGCTAACACAAACGCCCAACTCGATTTTTTTTGCTGGGCTTATTTCACCGGATCCAAACGTTTCGCCGGACATTTTCGTGGTGTTGGTACCGGTAAAGTAAGGAAAACGTAGGCAGAATCCTTAGTTTAAGAGACAAGACGAAATGCGTATTAAATGAATTGTAAATGACAAAATGTTAATCAGACGAACGATTTAAGTAGTTTTAGGACGACGAATAGTACGTAGTTCCCTTAAATTATGATGCTTCTATTTTATAGTAATACTATTTTAACCGTATGAGTTTCTTTCACTATATAAATTGTTAATAGAAATTAATATTGATTAATATCAAGATTACGACTTCAGGAAACACAAACATATAGAGTTGATGCTCGGACCACATTAAATGAAAATCAAAACTTCTTGTTAAATCAAATTGGATTTATGATTACGTTTCCAAAACATATATAGCTTCAACACTTGACCTCTTGTTTCTTCAAGAAGATTGAAGAAGAACCCACCTTTTATTAGACATTGATTCAATATAAAGAAAAACATGTCGAAACATACTTGCATAAAAATAAGAGAAAACATCTAAAAAAATACACTTATTTTACAAACACAACATAGGTGATCTTGCCTAGTTAGTTCTTGTTTACATTGTAAATTCTATTTATCCAAACATTGTAAAGAATCATACGAAACAAATCATACTTCTTTGACCTTTTATTCCACAAAAAGTGCCTTCTCACTTCTCTTACTCCTCTCTCTAACTCGATATACTTAGACTCGGGAATGCCCAACAAAATATCTCTCAACCTTGCAATGTCTTTTTCCGGCATAATCACCGAAAATTCGCGACCATTCAAACACTTCAAACAATGGAGGCACGTAGTTGTCTGATATAATGACCGGTACACATCCGTAAAATATCGCCTCGACCACCCTCGGACTATTAACCTTAAACCCTCTTGGGCAAATGCAGTACTTACTATTTTTCATATGGTTCATGTACGGATACGTAGTTACTATTCTCGTGGTCATGAACCCGTACTTGTTCCTGCTTTCACTTTGATTTTTCCTAAAATTGGTTATGTTTACTTTAGTTGTAAGGCGATGTGGTATGGGTCCCGAGATTATAATGTTTGGGTCTTTATTTTGCCAATGTTGAAGAAGGATCGGGCGAAGGTAGCCATGCATTTGACCTGCAAAGTAGGCAAGCAAGGTGCGGTGGTGGGCCGGTTCGCCACCGATGTATTCAAGCGGGTCGTTGGCATTGGCAATGTTGGTTTCAGGTAGAGACACATCCTTGCCAATAGAGTACCCAAGGTGGACATCAGCAATGCACAAGGCTCTTATCGAATTATTCATGCTTTTCGATGTCTCACGCGTCGCCTGTCAAATAACATGAATGAGAGATTCACTATAACATGTTTAAGTTGTGCACATAACTAAGACAAGTCTTGTTTTAGTTGAATTCTATTGAAACAATGACAATCTAAGTGTTTGGATTTAGGAGTTTGAGCACTCCAAATTTGACAACTCCGTCCACTCCTCGAGCCTCATACACACATAGGAAGCATGCGCAACATATCAAATACAGAAACCACAATGGGAAGACAAATAACCACCATTGTTTAGCCATACAAGTAAATTTGAGACATAATCTCAACTCACATTAAAAGTTTTACCCAATATTACTTTCATTGCTCAACATGTACTATCGAACCCTAACAGTAATTAGGGTCACATCCTTGGTTTAGGTAGGAAAGAAGAGATAAATCGTTGTAAAAACAACCTCTTTATTAATCAGAGACTGGAACCCTAACATTCATGTCGATTTATTGACCACTCCACCTAGTCTTCTTGTAACGTCCCGAACAGCGGAAGATTTAAAATTTCAAAATAACCAACATAACAGACAACTCACGCGGGAACGTCACTAATATATAAATATATAAATCCGGGTGCACCCAAAATACAAGGAGTTTTCCAAAAGAAATACAACTACAATACTGATACAATGGAAGAGAATACAAGTAGTCGTACGGTCTAGCAACTGCCGAAGAGGATCCGACTCCAAAGCGCTCCGTCCTCGGTCACCACCCACCCGGACCTACTGCGGTCCTGAAAAAGATGCAACAACAATGCCTGAGTTTCCAGAAGGAAACCCCGTATACCAACTCACCTATATGCATGCATCACATAATGAACCTATCATACTAGTAGCATGTCATGGCATCAACAGATATGGAAAACAGTTCCCCCGAAGGGTAAAACAGGACATCAGTCCGACAATCAATCATCGGGTCTCCCGAAGAGACCTACTGCAGGCACATGCAGTCTAGTAGCCCGCGACATCGCACCCCCCACACGCAGCTACACTACTCAAGGGTTCGGCAGGGAGCCTCTGTCACGTCTACGCGCCGATAGAAACAGATCTGTAAATCTCAGTGGTCGGGGCCACAGGGACCAACGGGGCCGTCGCCCGGAAGGTATAACAACAATATCTCGGTAGGTGCCCAGCCGAGGAAAACAACATTGCCGGCACAGCCTCGGCCCAACAATCATCATCGCCGGCACAGCCTCGACGGCATCACCGGCACAGCATCAGTGGTCCATCACAACGTCCGGCACAGCATCGGACGGTCCAGACCGAAGTCTGCCAGGTCATCGGGCTCCTCGAGCCGCGAACACCAACTGCGCCGCTATAAAAGCAGGGCAGCGACCTCCGTAGCCCGAAGGCCGGTAGTCACCTCACCCAACGCCAGTTGCGTGCCCGCACAACATCAACACTGGGATCCGCGATCCCTCAGGCCTGCTATACTACAAAGTGCCAACAATCAACTCAAAAGTCACGGTCCATACATGGAGGTGACGCGTCCCGAACACCCATACTCTTCCCAACGGCGGTCCCTGGGCAGGCACGCATCACGCGCCCACCGTCACCTCCCGGCTCACGCACAAGGCAAGGACACGGGTTTCCGTGGACAAAGTTGGCGTTCAAAAAGGGAACCAGGAATTCTGTTCTGGGCCCAAACGGTCGACCGTAAAAGGTGACTTGGTCGACCGTTTCCAGAAAGGAATCGGTCGACCGTCCCTAACACAGTCTACCGCTGCGCACAGAACACAATCCCCCAAACGGTCTACCGAAGGTCTAAAACCGGTCGACCGAACGAGGTCAAAATCCGGAGTTCGGTCAACATTACAATCCAGTCTATCGGTCGACCGACTCAGGTCCCGGTCGACCGAAAACTAACAGTACAACTTCTACAACATTTTATTCCATCGGTCGACCGACTCAGGGGTCTCGGTCGACCGACAACAGTTAGGGTCAACCTATATTTCTACGTCATATAACGGTCGACCGAACATACTCCAAAGTCCGAACATCATGCAACATAAACCAATATATTTAAGTTCCGGTCGACCGAACACAAGACCTCGGTCGACCGAAACGCAACAGACAGTAAAGATATACATGCATTCGGTCGACCGTCCAAGGACCGGTCGACCGCCCGGTCGTCTTCAACCTCGCGCCAGCCGAGGTTTCTTCGCCCAAACGCGACGTCGGAGAGGCCTCCGACCTCCTCCGACCGACCAACATGACCCTCTCATGAGTGTCAACAACAAGCCACACTAATGAGTCGACATACCTCAACCAACGACGACGAAACGCCGGAGCTCGCTCACGCACGTCGCCTCCGGTAGACCTCGAGCACGCGCCTCTCCTCCTCCGGTCGTCTGACCTCCTCCCGCTCAACGTCCTCGCCTCCTCCGACCGACTCCTCTGCTAGATGAAGGAGAAGAAGAATGAAAATGGAGTGAAATGAGAGAGAGAGAGGGAAGAAATCACGCACTTAAACCCAAATCAAATCCTCTCCCCACGCGTGAACAGTGCCCTACACCACAGACCACACCTCCCCCTCACGTCTACAGTGTCCGCCCAACTCCTCTTCCCCATGCACCCTCTCCTAAACCACCACTAATCCAAGTTAACCCTAACAAGGGTTAGGGTTCTTACACTTCTCTCATGGCATGTCTTCCTCTATGATCTCATGTTCATAAGTTACTAAAATTGGTGTTATAAGTGATCATCAAAAACTTGCCACAAGAATCGTCGACCTAAGGTTGGTTTTTCTGAATGGTGCATGTGCAATATGTAGTTTCTAGTTTGCTTCTCCCCTAATCTATATCCTATTAACGTTTACATCAAAGAAAAACTAGTTTTGAGACATTATCCCAACACAAAGTAGACTTAGACTAAAATGGCACATATAAAGTGATGTGAGGGAGAATAACATTTACCCAATCATGGCAAGCTGCGAGAAAATGGTCCGCTCCGTTGGTCCTATTCCAGGAAGGATATTTGGAGGCGATGGTGCTAACGTAATTCCTCAAATGAGCAATGATGTTCTTCTTACTATGCGAGTTTGGCTCATACAATTCCTCTTGTAGATTGCGAGAGCTGAAGGGCAAGTAGAACAAATGGGCTTTCGACGTATCGTCGGTTACGAATTGCTTGTTGTCCTCCATTTGTTTCATGAACCACCCCTCAGACGAGTATATTCCGGTGAAAAATGGTTTGTGGAAGATGGGTTGATCACCTTCTTTGTAGATGTACACCCTCAACGTTTTCTCCATCAACTCATAGCCCCTACAATAACAATCAATGATAAATTGTTTAATTTTATGTTTGGTTGGTTTCTATGTCAAATTGGTTGGTTTCCATATTGATCCCTATGCTTAGGACATATTATGTTTGATGTAATTTGGAAAATGATGAAGACATTTGTTCTAGAGTACAATATTTATGAAGTGAACTTAAATTTTGATTTCAATAACCAAACATGATTTTAATTATCCAAAAGCTTGAAATTTTCCAAGTGTATATAATAAGAACAAAGCGGGCCACAAATAAAAATTTCTCACCTTACGAATGCAGAGAAGTTACGGAAAATCGAGGGATACAAGCCTTCATGTTCAGTCACAAAGGGAGCATTCTCGATATTGGCTTTTGCATCCAATAATTGTTGATCAACTTCAGACGACCACAAAGGCTTCTATCAGAATCAACATGAAAAAAACACTGAAAAATCAAACTGGGGATTCAAGTTAGATTATTAAAGTATTAAGCTTTTTATGAGGGTCGTATTTTTCTATGTAATAGGTAGTGATAGCTCTAGCTAAGGACAAGAACAATAAATTAAGTATATGTGTACCGAAAATAAATATAGAAGCAATTGTATCTTACTTTAAAGTTAGGTGTATTCTCTGGGGGAAAACAAAAAAAAAATGAAGACATGATGCTGAATCTGTTGAAAAATAACATATTATTAACATAAAGGGGGTAAAATGTTACAATTTGTAAGTATTAACTTTTAAATTTAAGGATGTCGACAAACTGAAATTTATTCTAATTTAAAACTACAATATCATATTTCAACCGTGAAACAAAGCACATTTAATTACCATACCACTGAGTCAGGCGAAGCACGAATTTTTTGTAATGTGTTCTCCATCTCCAAAAATGTCATTGGCTTGTAAATTTGTTTCTTCTTCTTTATTTTCATTTCGATATGCTTCGTCTTTTCGTTTGTTACGGATTTGTCGCTGCTGCCATATTCGGCTTGGGATTCAGTGGTATTCACTGAATTGTTTGAAATGGAGAAAAAATTTGGTCGTTCAATAGGAATGATTTCTGAAGGGAGCACAAGTTTCTGTAACACGACAATGACAAAGAACATTGATATCATCAACACGATGAGATTCGTGGTTCAGACTTTTCCATAGTTTTTGTAATACAAGGATGTAGCCGCCCATCAAGATATATATATATATATATATATATGCTCAAGAATTTGATCAAGATTTGGCTACAATTTCAAACCTGAAATGTTACCAAAGAAAAGAAGTTATTGTAACTTTTCCATGAGTATATAAAGTATATTAAAGATAATTTCTAATTCTCAATGAAACGTTTTAAGTTGCTCAAGAGTGTTCAGAGCATAATGATTGTATTACACTACCATCAAATGTTCTGTAAACACTAGTGTCAACATATGAGCAAATTATTACAATTCACTTTTGGTACTTTGATTTCAAGTGCTACTCTACATATTTCACAAACATATCAAGAATCTAAACAAACAAACAAAATCCAATTCCAAGAACAAAATATTATAACAATTCAAATAATCAATCCAGTTTCGTCCGAACAAAATTTTCTTTTCTTTTATATTTTCTAATTAATTTATAGGGACGTACTATAATGACTATATAAACCCAAGAAGAGACCTCACCTTATTGCCTTGCTTCCATAATTTCTGCAAAAGAGAGATGTGGTGGATTCAGCTCCTGATTTCTTCAATGTACTTATAAGAATTATTTTGGCCAAAGTTAGATTTATGGGGATTTGAGTAGACTTTTTTGAAGGGTGTTGAATTGTTGCTGAAGGAAGTTGTTTTTAACTCTGCTCCCAACGAGCAATTTAAATACTTCCGGCATCTTAGAGTTATAGTTTGAGATCATGTTGCTTAAGATCGTGCCAATGGATACTAATGGTGTGTTTGACTATTGCTTAACCAAGGTTGACTAAGGGTGTGTTTTTCGTAACCAATGCTGCTTAAGATCGTGTTTTTCTTAAGACACGTCTGGGATCAAAATAAAAATAGACTGAGACCAATCAGGGCCATCTCGGGAATTTTTGAGGCCATGTGCGAAAATAAACAACGAGACTCTTAAATTTGAAAAAAAAATTGTCATCCTAGTTTAAATAATAAAAATTTCACTAACTTAATGCAATATTAATTGAATTTTTTTGTTTTCTTAGCAATATTTGAGACAAATTTATCAATGTTTATGTGTTATTTATGTGTTAACACTAATTTTATTCGCAACCCAATAAGCTCATGTACAATTTTTGTTTTATTTTGAGACCCCTTCAAAATAAGACCCGGGGAACTCATCCTGCTCCTGCTATTGGACTGGGCCTGAGACCAATGTAAGTCGAGGGACCCTTGGAATCAATTACCAGCAATTTGAGTTGCATGCTTGGGATTTAACCCAAAAAATACTTATGGTTTTTAAAAGAAAAAAAATCAAGTTGCTTTTTTAACTAGAGTGATATGTTGGAAAGTACGTGTCAACATTCGTATCAACGCTAAATAAATTATGGGCACATCCATAATCAGAGTCATATCCCTCCGGATAATGAAAATATACTTAACCTTGTGTGTATCTGGAGTTAAACATTCACGCCCTGCATTTGATTAATCTTCCATGTTATCCCAATGAATCTCCCTAAGTCAGTAAATAACTTTCTGGATTTCGACTTTCTTGTATTTTTTACCATTTTAAATTTCAGCCCCGTGGATTTTGGTATGTGTAATTTTTTTTCTTCAATTAGTCTAATACAATTAACAATTATGTCTTGATATCACTTTACACTTCTGAACTTTCAAAGTTGAAAGACTCAGTACAAATCTGACACAAATTCCAACCAAATCCGACATATGTTTCGATCTGAACTTTCACGTAATTAGAGGTTTAGGAGTATACTATGGATACAACAACAAAAAATTGCAAAAAAACAACGAAAGTGGATTTAAATAATGAATTTTTAAAGTTCGGAGGTACTGTCAACTTTGAAAGTTCAGGAAGACAATTCAAGTGATACGAAGACATAGTTCAGGTGTCAAAGTGTAATTAACCCTGCAATATACGATGATACATGTACATGTGAATTCACCCTAAGAGTGATCTCAACTGTTGTTTCTTACCTTACGTGATTCTTTGTTATCTATATTAATCACTGTGAAGAAATCAATGCTATTTCGATTTGGTAAATTTATAGAATAAAGAACTTCATTTGCAAATAATGGCAAATATGAGTGATGGTTGACCTATTAATCTTGGATTTTAGAGTGTGATGACATGCATCTTCTATGTGTTTCATCATTTGAAATTTACCTAATACTTGCATTGATGTGTTTAGAGATTAAAAATCACATCATGAGGTGAGACAACATCATTTTTTATCATCTAACCGTGGAAGTTCCAAAGTTAGCTTGCCAAACCTTGCGAAATCTGACAACGATGGAAACATAATACACACTTAAAAAATAATTATTATAGTTCGGTCGACCATCACAATCTTGATCTATTATATTATAGCAACTCTTTTCATCACAGTATTCGTTTCACTCTTCCTCTATTGGACTACACCTAATTTGATGTATATATGAAGATGATCGAATATTGATTCTATTTGACCCTCTCTTGAATAGTTAAACAAATTCACTTGAATCTCACAAAATCATATGCTTTTATGTACTAAGTCTAAAAGGTCTTTATCTTTTTGAAACATTTGCATTATATTAATAAAGTGAAATGCTAGTTCAATATATAAGACCTTGAAATGTGAAGAAGTTATGGTGAGATCTTAACAGGTAGAGAAGTTATAGGAGACGTCTTGTTTGTCGTAATGTATTGAGAAACAACAAATAAAAAAGAATCGCTATAATCCTTTTTTTGAAGTACCGACTTTTTTGTTGAAAGCAAAAAAGGGAGGTTAAAGGTTAGTCTCTGAAGATGCAGGTTCGAATCATGTTCCACATGTCAAATGTTCGGTTAAAACGGTGTGAAACACCTCTAGTTTGGGAATTGGAAGTGGATGCTGAGGAATTCTGGATCATAAAAAAAAAAGTTGTTTTCTAAATTTATTAAATTTAAGTTGAATATTTGTACAAGTAAACTACGTTAAAACTAGTGTTTAAAATAGAAACTCGAAAGGATAAATTAAACATGCAGAATAACGGACCTGAAGCCCAACTAGGTGCATCCAATATTCTAACCTCACTGTTACTACGCTTGAAAATCAATTTATCATGATAATTTTTTATGCAATATAGTTGGTTTTTTGTAGGGATGTAAATGAGCTGAGTTTGAGTCGGCAGGTTTAACTTGAGCTTGGCTCATTTAGTTTTTTTGTTTGCTTGTGGCTAACTTGTTACTTGGGTCGAGCAGAAAAATAGCTCGTGCTCGGCTCACCACTTACTCGTGAGTTGTTCAGCTTGCTTGTTTGCTCGTTAAGAGGTCGGTCGCTCGCGGTTGTTTGGCTCTCGGTTGTTTGGCTCGCTTGTTGCTCGTTAAAAGGTCGATTTCCTTCTTAATTAGACAAATTTGTCTACTATTTTTTGTTATTCCGATTGGTAAAATAACATCCTAAGATAGTTTAAATGGTAAATCTAAACCATGATATAATTATGTAACCAAACATGCATATTAAATGTAAGCTTAAACATAAAATATAGTAGATAGAGTATTAGTCTCCACAAATTATAAAACAATTGTATAATCAAAATAAACATGAGTTTTTAACTTTTGATCTAAAAGATAAGACAAAAATAAACCAAATGTTAGAATTTGGATACCTATATGAGTTGTGTAGGTGGTTAATTGAGTGGACTGAATATATGAATTGGATCTAAGCAAAGAACGTACGAGCATCGAGCGAGCATGGATCTGCTCCTGCTCGGCTCGTTTAGCTAGTCGAGTGAATTTCTTTGTTCGTGCTTCACTTGTTACCAACAGAACCTAGACACGATCCGAGTGAACACCGAGAAGTTCAGAGGTGTAAAGTGATATCAAGACATAATTCAGAGGTGCAAACTAATAAGCATCACTTTTTGTCTCATTTTTAATATATTTATTTTAAAGTTGTGAACTCTCGAATTTGATTTCTGAGCAGTAATTTTTTATATTATATCTAATTCTACAGTACTGAGAAATTATTTGGAAACCTGAGGTATCTCTCGGATCCGGATCCTCTTAAATTAGAGGAAAATTTGAGTGTTAAATTTAACCAATCTCAACCATCTATTCCAATCTAATGGTGAATGTTTAATGTCTAACTAATGGTAAAATTGTACTGTTTTTATTTAAAGATTGTGGGGAGTATTATACAATTATCTTCAACAAATTGAAGTACGTTAAGTGTTCAAAATAAAGTAAACCTAAAAAGAATCATAAAGGACCCTTTTTTGTATGAAATGTGACATATAAAATATGTCATTGGAAAAAAAGTAAATCATAAGTTTCCTTTGGAAAGAATACAAGATTTTAGGCCAATCAAGAATTCAAGATGGGGCTGTAAACTACATTCCTATCATGTTACGAATAGACTTGTCTAACTTAGTTGACGAAATAATTAAAAAGGGTGCGCACTCACAGTCACGGTCATATGAGAATGACATTTGTTGTAATATAAAGGCGGTAAATTATGAGAATGACATGTTAACAAACTGGGTTTATTTGTTTCTCGAAAATAATTGAATGAAATAATGGTATGAATAATTGGTGAACAATATATGAATAATAGCAGGTAGTCAAACGTTTGAATACTTATCTAATATTTATCGGAAGATAAATTTATTATGTAGTAGCACAGGCTTAACTTAGCTGTTGGAATGAAATCATTCATCTCATATCATATCATATCTTCTTTTCCATTCTACAAATATTTGTGTCATCATCAGTAAGATGCTAATGGTAGTTGAGAGTCCCACTAGATTTGTATATTTTTAATTAAATAAAAAAATAGAGATAAAAAAACAAGTGTGCATGAGTACTAGCAAATCTTATCGAAATGTTGACTTTAGGCAATTTTGTTTTAATTATAGTGATCCAACTTTATCGCATCAGAGTTTCAAAAGAATAAAAATGTAGATGAAATCCAAGTTAGATAAAAATGTCGCTAAAATCCAAACCATAATTACCTAAATATCCGACATACCACTTCATGTAACTCAAAACTTCAATTGCCTCTCTTGATTTTTTTCATGAAAAAGGGATCGTTATCCTTGAAATATTTGGCACAAATTTGACATTCATTACCAACTAAAAGCTCCACTTCACTTGACAAAATGGAGTGGGAATCCGTCCCCAGGAGCCGAATAGCAGTGAATGCAAATAGCAAAATGAGTTGTAGTGAGTCGTATGACAGGGCCCAATGGTCAAAATCTGAGTTTGATCCTAGCTCAGAAGGAACACCCGCTAAATGCTTAACACATGCAAGTTGAACATTGTTTTTGCACTGTCGCACAAGTACCCCCCCCCCCCCCCCCCTCCCTTGCTAAGGCGGTTTATTCAAGGGCTTCTTTACACGCATGCTGGACCGCGACCACGGGCTTATTTAGCATCTCTCCAGCACTGTCCAAATTCTCCTTTGGAAAAGAACTAGCGCTTCATAGGGAGCCTTCATCGGGCGCAGGAGTCCCACGTCCAGCAAGTCCTTGAGCTGCTTCCCTAGCTCCTCTAAGTGAGCGGGCGACATCCGATAGGGAGCTTGAGCTGGCGGTCGAGTGCCCGGTACTAGCTCGATGCGGTGATCGATGCCCTTTTTTTGAGGAAGCTCCTTTGGCAATTCGATTGACATCACATCTCCGTACGATTCCAAGAGTGCCTCCACTTCCTTAGGTACTAGACCGACCACTATTCACCATACTTGTGTACAGACACAAGGAGATCTTGAGAACCTCCCAGCTCATAAGGTAACGTTTGAAGTTACGATCGAACACGATGCCACTTCTTAGGTATTTGAGCAACTCACGTAATCGTTGACCTCTTGCCAATTGATTCCAAGTAGCTTTATCAAGATCATAAGGGAATTGAGCAAAGGCTTCTAACTCAACGAATTGAGCTAATTCCAATTTTGATTTTCCAACTACTTTTTTCATAACTTTAATTTGAGCTGCGGATCCTACTCTAGAGATAGAAATACCCACATTAATAGCAGGTTGTATTCCAGCATTGAATAGATCACCGGATAAGAATATTTGGCCATCCGTAATGAAAATCACCTTAGTAGGAATATAAGCAGATTGAATCTCAACTATTGGTAAAGCTAGCCGTCATACTTCCTTCACTTAAACTAGAACTTGATTTAGCAGCTCTTTCTAAAAGGTATGAATGTAAATAAAAAACATCTTCTGGTTAAGCTTCACGGCCTAGAGGTCTTCTTAATAAAAGAGACATTTGACGATAAGCTTGTGCCTGTTTAAATAGATCATCATAAATTATTAAAGTATTGTGCTGGTGGGTCGGGATTTCCTGTTGTGTTTCGGTCGACCGGTTCCTTGTGTTCGTTCGACCGGAACTTAAGTGTACTGGTTTTTGATGCATGCTTGTTCGACCATTTCTGTATATGTGTTCGATCGTTTATGACTTAGAACTGCTAGGATGCCCAGGTAGTTTTCGGTCGACTGAGACCCCTGAGTCGGTCGACCGGTAGTATGGAATTGATGTTGACCAGACTCTGAATTTCAACTTCGTATCGGTCGACCGGTTTTAGACTCTTGTTCGACCGTTGGGACTTAGGTTTTGCGCAGAGAGTTTGACCGTTGCAGACTTTCGGTCGATCGAACCTTTTTGGGAACGGTCGACCGGATGACCTCTTTCGGTCGACCGTTTGTGCACAGAACTGAATTCCTGGTCCTTTTTAGGATGTCAACTCTGTCCACGGAAACCCGTGTCCTCACCTTGTGCTTGAGCCGGGAGGTGACGGTGGGCGGGTACGCGTGCCTGCCCAGGGACCGTCGTGTGGAAGAGTGTGAGTATTCGGGACGTGTCATCTCCGTGTATGGATCGTGACTTGATGTGATGGATTGATGAACTCATTGTAGAGTAGCAGGCCTGAGGGATCACGGATCCCAATATATGATGTTGTGCGAGCACGCAACTGTCGTTGGGTGAGGTGACTACCGGCCTGGATGGCTACGGTGGTCACTGTCCTGCTTTTATAGTGGTGCGGTTGGTGTTTGCGGCTCGTGGAGCCTGATGACCTGGCAGACTTCGGTCTGGACCCGTCCGATGTTGTGCCGGATGTATTGTTGGTCCACCGATGTTGTGTCGGTGATGCCACCGATGTTGTTCCGGCGATGATGATTGATGGGTCGATGTTGTTCCGGCTATGTTTTCCTGAGTCCTACTGAGATGATGATTGATGAGCCGATGTTGTTCCGACTATGTTTTCCTTAGTTGGGCACCTACTGAGATGATGATTGATGGACCGACCGAGCGATGGCTCCGTTGGTGTGGTTTCGACCACGAAGATACAGATTTGTTTCTTATGGCGAGGACCTGTCGGATGCTCCTTGCTGAACCCCATGATTAGTGTAGCCGCGTGTGGGGAGCGTCACGTCTTGTTCTGCTAGACCGTATGTGTCTACGGTAGGTCTCATTGGGAGACCCGATGATGATTGTCAGACTGATGTCCTGTGTTACCCTTCGGGAGAACTGTTTTCCTTACTGTTGATGACATGACATGCTACTAGTATGATATGTTCATTTGTACTACTACATTCATATAGGTGAGCTTGACATACGGGATTTCCTTATGGAAACTCAGGCATTGTTGTTGCATGTTTTATTTCAGGACCGCAGTAGGTCCAGTTGGGTGGTGATCAGCGGGCGCTCGCATTTTGGGATTGGATCCTCTCGTTCGGACCACTGAGGTCAACATGATTACTTGTATCTCATTTGTTTTATTTGATGTAATCATGTAGCTTTTGCAAACTCTGATGTAATTTGGTGCACCGCTTGTTTGTTTTATGAGAAGTAACAGTCCCGTTTTTTGATTATTGATCTATGTTGTCTTGACGTTACAATAATAACCTACATTTCGGAACGTTACAATAATAACTTTATTTTCTTTTGAAAAAACTAATTTACTATTTTGTCTCTACTCCATTGGTTATTATTATTTTATAAGCTGATATTTTATCCACATTTAAGGTGATTTATGCTTTCTCGTGGAAATCACCAATGGTATAACTCAAAATTTTCGAAACCGATCGACTATCTCAATTATTTGGCACTATTGAAACTATTTGCACTATTTTCGCTACTATTCATAATAGTTTACCTTACATCACTACAACTTTAAATGAAAATCAAGTGATCAAGAGAAATTACAATATTGTTGGTAGTGGATTATTATTATTTGTTTTGTTTTTTGTTTATTTCATATGATGTTAATTAGTGGATTCTTGTGGTTGGTGAGAGGAGAAGTTGCAAAATAAAGGTGACGCCCGAAAGGTGATGTGTTTGAGTGGTTTTAATAGAAGCATCTTCTCTTTCATGATTGTCAATTTATTTCCTTTTCAAGATTTAAAGTTATTCTATCTGGGTTGCATGAACATGAATGAGTTAAGAAGTGGAGTTTTTTGGGTTTTTTTTGTTTTTTTGAAATTTTCTTTCTTATTTAAGTATAACCTTACAAAGGAATTATCCACACAAAAAATACAAAGAAGTATGCATGTGAGAGTCAATTGGAGACTGAAAGTCGTGTGTTTGAGTGGTTTTAATAGAAGCATAAATATAGTCTCTTCCGTGATTGTCAATTTATTTCCTTTTCAAAAGTTGACGTTATCCTAGCTGGGTTGCATGAACATGGAATCAATTACGAATTGGAATTTGTCTTCTTTTTTTAAAAACAAATTCCTTTCTTATTGAAGTATAACTTTACAAAAGGATTATCCAAAACAAAACAAAAAACAACAAAGAAATATGTATGAGAGAGGCAATTGGAAACTGAAATATTCAAAGCTAATTTGAGCTCGTCTAGCTGGAAGTAGACAACAAATGTAAATGATTAGTTGATATGGGAATATATATGATCGAATTTAAGTAGAGCAATGAGGGTCCATTAGTTGATTTAGGTGTGTATGTATGCATGTGCATGTTTGTATTTGTAAATAGATGCCTTGACCATAATGTATGTGCATGTTTGAAATTTTCATGTTAATCTCTGTATAATGATCTTAAGTTCTATGAAAAGTATGTACAAGAATGGCATTTCGGTACGTTGAAATATTACTATAAAAAATAAATATCTTAGTTGCAATATAAAAAAATCCAATTGAGTGATAGACTTTTCTTTCATGTGTCTCAATCGCTTGATAGTGGAATTCATGACAATAATTCAAAAAGAATGTCAACTCCGTAAAATACAGCTTGGTGATTGAAGAACCCAGATAGAATAACATTAAATCTTGAAAAGGAAATAAATTTTGATTTGAGAAACTTTTTCTTGAGTCATAATAAAAATTTAGCTTTTTTTTGCATATCTATCAACAACAACATCATTGTATGTTTGTTCATGGATTTTCAAAAATCATATTGGTTTACACTTCATCTTTAATTCCTTTTATAAATGTATATATGTCCGTAGATCTCCATTAACATCTTTTGACAAATGTTGATGCCTTGGATTTTGAGATTTCGACTGCTTGGTGTGTGTGATTGTAGAGACTCTTTTGAGTTCCGAATCCCTTGAATTTATAACAACTTTACGTTCTAATTCTCTGAATTTTTTTAACTAGCAATAATTAGAGTAGTAAATTATATTATTCAAATAGACTGGTTAAAAAATATATTCATAAGAGTATCTATTTTACCTACCATTAGGTAAAATATTCAATTAGACTCCGGGCTATATTTCAAACTAGACCTCATATATGGAAGGGTTGTATGGTCCCTTTATTTTATGTTAATAGAATTTTTTTTCCAATATGTTGTTCTTTCAAATTCCGACTCCTCTCAACTAAATTCCTCAACCCACCATGTTGCTCAATTTGAATTCGTAATATATAGATACTGAAATTTCGGTACATACATAAAAGCAGAAGTCTATTCCAGAAGTCTTTAATTATGGAATAACCAAAATTATGGATTAAATCCAACATTAACATGCATGAGAGGTTCACTTTATTATTATTATTATTATTATTATTATTATAACTAGACTAAAATTCGTGTGTTGCATGGTGTGGTTTTTACGATATATGATTCTTTATCCTTGAAGGTTTTCAAACAAAGATAATAAAATTGGTACATCTCACACAATTATTCAATAAATGTCAATGGAGACATAAAGTAATCTTACTTAAATATTGAAATAAATATAAAATAAATTATAAGGGGTCATAATTATGTGTACACTAAAATTTTCATGTAAACACTTATGGAAAGAAAATTCATCATTTTCTAGTAACTTCAATCTTATAACTTGTACAAGAGAGAGGATTACAGTGTTTTATAAAAGGGTAATCTTAGATTGGGTCCAATCAGTTCATACTTGCTAAGGTCCAATGCCTGTCTGATCGAACTCAAAATGATATCTGGCCAATTCGGTTAATATGGCTTGAAAATAAATTAGAGGTTTTTACTTGGATTTATATTGGGAAGTCCACCCTACACCTTGGTGTTTAGTCCTAATATAAATTCATGCTCTACACTTTTCGGATTAGGAGTTTAGGACAACCAAATTTGAAGATGAGCACTTGTGTTTAAATTGAGATTGTAAAAAGCTACGTGATTTTCTTGTGTTTTGGAGGTGTTGTTATGCATCCATTTCCTAAGTTCTTATTTGGGTTATAAGTTCTTGCTCTGGTCATCATTCATGTACTTGTAAATCTTCGTTTTATAGTGAAAAGTCATCATATGTACACACCTTGATTTGTTTTTCTTATAATGTCAAAAAGGATCTCCACCTAAATCTTTGTATGTCGTAGTTTGTTTGATATCTTCTGGAGCGGATTTTGGTTTCGTTTTAATCATTTTTCCCCTCCAATCATTTTTTTTAATTATAAACAATTTGCTACTTAGGCATGTAACCCATGCCAACATAGCTTGCTTTGTTGTGATCGTTATCAAGTTGGAAATAGTGAAATTTAGAGGATTTCCCCATGGCTTTTCCATGCAAATTCTTTTCCTTTCCTACTTTTAGATTTTTGAAATAAAATAGTACCATTACTACTAACAATACCTACATTTCACTTGCACACATGCATATACTTCCTTCCACAAACAATGAAAGATCAAGAATGGAGTTGCAATACAATAAATCACTATTTCGAGTAAGATTAAATCACCCATTAAACCTAACTAAACACTTCCATTCTTTAGCACTTGATGATCAAACTCATCCCCCACAAACCTCTTCCAATACCAATGCTCCCTCCAAAGCCTAGACATCTCCTCAATTGGTACTTGTTTCATCTCCGGGAGAAGGAAGAAGATGAACAAGGACATAACCACGATGAGGGCGGCGAAAAGCACGAACACTCCCCACTTAAGGTGGCAAAGGGAGGCCAAGAAGCATTGTGCGATCGCGGACGTAAAAAATAGGTTCACGCATACAACCATGCTTTGGCCTGCCGATCGCGTCTCGAGAGGGAAAATCTCGCTAGGGACAAGCCATCCCAGAGGCCCCCAAGACCAACCGTAGGCTACCACAAACATGCAAATCGCGAGTACCAGAATGACGGCAAGGCCCTTGGAGAGGACCATTCGGTGACCGAATTTTAGGGCCAATGTGGTGGCGACTACGACCTGAGAAAAAGTAGCCGTTACAACCATATTTTTGAATAACACATTTAGCGGGAAACCTTCAGGAGTTTGAGTTTGAAATTTGTCTCCTTTATAAACTTTTGATGCTAATATTTTTACAAACTTTTATTCATTCCTCCAATGGGACGAGTATGTGCATGATCTTGATTACCTAAAATACGTTCATGTCATACAAATAATTTATGACATTTTGGTTTTGGGCATATATGTTTCATGTTTATCATATCAAAAATATGGCACCTGAACCTGAAAATTGCAAATCAGATGCACATTCCTTTTTTCAAAAATCAACGTAAGAAATGTGTATTAGTATGTAATTAGCCTCACAAGTCAATGTAATATCTCTTCTTTTTTTGGTAATCGGGAAACTCGACGGACTACCACCTTTGGACATTGTCCAGACTATAAATCCCGGGATCCCGGGACTCATGGGACCCACCCATTTTATTACCCCCGACCAATTAGAATCTCACTCACTGTTATAAGGGACTAGAGGTACCGATGAGACTCGAACTCATGACCTCCCATTTTGATGAGACCTTACCGACTGAGTCACCGGTGGGGAGCAATGTAATATCTTAAACAGATGCCTCTAAATGGGCAATGTAATATCATTTACTAATTATGAATATGTGAAATTGGTTAAAACCATAAACATAAACTATACCTACCGTGTTTTAATTCATGTTAGTAGTGAACTATCAAATCAACACTGTGGGATTTTGATCCTAATCCTATACTAATTGTGCCTTAATCATGTTTTAGGTGGTGATTAGAGATGAGTGGTGGAGATGGCTTGGATTGGATGGAGGGCTTAGATGTGTTGGATTGGATGAGTGGTTGAGATTGAGTGGAGATGGAATGGATGGCTTGGATTGGTTTGGAGGAGTATTTGGGGGGAAATCCTCTCTCTCTCTCTTGTTGCTCTCCCTCTCTCTCACTCGCGCATTCTCTCTCCCTCTCCTGCTGTGCTGCTCCGGCAAGGTGAGGAGCGGCTTCGGGGAGTTGGTGGTTGAGGTGAGTGTTACTCTCTCGACTCGTTTCCGGCTCGTTTTGGTTTCCCTCTCTTGACCTCACTCGGGTTTTGGTGGTTGTGGTTGTTCGGTGGAGGTTGCCGGAGGTGGATTCGTTGTTGTGGATCGTCGAGGAGGAGTTGATCGTCGTTTGGACGCGAGATTCGTCGACGGATCGCATTTTGGGGAGACGTGCTCGTGTAGACGTCGTCGTGGTTCTTCAAGGGTCTCTTCAGACCTTTAGGTATGTCAAGCTAGCTCACTTAATCACCGTGAGTAATTTGAAGTCGACGGTAGGCCGATTGGCTCGTCGCGAGTAAATGTGCAGCAGATTTCACTGCCTGATCGGTCGACCGGTTGGTGCAAACGGTCGACCGTTCGTGAAGAGAATTCGGGCTCTGCCTCAAATCGGTCGAACGATGCCTGTGGGGAGGTCGACTGATTGTGCATAGGAGGCAAGTCTGGTGGAATTCGGTCGACCGGGTCCCCTTTGCCGGTCGACCGTGTGCACTGTCTTAAGTCGGTTGGGGGCGTAGACTATATAAACGGTCGACCGCCCTTTGATCTCGTCCGACCGTGACTTAAGTGGACTTGTGGTCGGTTCGACCGAATGTGGTTTCGGTCGACCGGACTTGTGTGCTGAGCGTGGGGAACGCTCTGGTGGAATTCGGTCGACCGAGGTGAGCTCGGCGTTCGACCGGATTCGTGGCGCTTGTGAGGGATTATTCCCTGGACAGATTCGGTCGACCGAGGTGTGCTCGGCGTTCGACCGAATTCGTTGTGGAGTTGTGGGATTTGTTCCCTGGTGACTTTCGGTCGACCGGGACCCCTTTTGTCGGTCGACCGATTGGTCGTTTTGTTCGTTGGACCGGGAGTTGACCATCTAAACGGTCGACCGTCCCTTGATTTGGGTTCGACCGAACGAGTGTGGTGTTGGGAATCGGTCGACCGATGGAGTGCCGGTCGAAGTGGATTGCCCTGTATTTGCTTGATTCGGTCGACCGGTACTTTTGGTTCGGTCGACCGTTTGTGTCCTGTTTTGCACTATGGAGGTGCTATGGTCGTGGTTGTCCGTGTAGGACGAGTCGTGGTGCCGATGTTCTTCCGGCAAGTGTGCTAGGTGCACGTGGGTTGCGGTGGTTGGTTGAAAATAGACATGGAGCCCCGTAACCGTGTGAGAGCTGTGGTTGGTTGAAAATAGACCTGGAGCCCAGCTAGTCTGTACAGAGTTGGTTGAAAATAGACCTGGAGCTCCGTAGTGCGTTCGGGTTGGTTGAAAATAGATCTGGAGCCTGAGCAAGGACCGCGTGTAGGGGTTGGTTGAAAATAGACCTGGAGCCCTTATACGTTTGGGTTGGTTGAAAATAGACCTGGAGCCCTTGGTCGTGTCGTGGTAGCTGTGGTTGGTTGAAAATATACCTGGAGCCCAGCTTGGCGACGTGTGTGTGTCGCGGCGGTTGGTTGAGATTAGACCTGGAGCCCCGTGACTGTGTGGGTGCGGCGGTTGGTTGAGATTAGACCTGGAGCCCCGTACCGGTGGTGTGTCCTGTGATGGAGTTGAGAGCCCTGGTGTTGGGCGTGTTGTGATGCTTTTCTTTTGAGTAGAATTGCATGCTATGATGCTTTTATTTCATACATATAGAGTTTGGCATACGGGGTTTCCTTCTGGAAACTCAGGCATTGTTGCATGTTTACTTTCAGGCCGTGATCGGCATTAGGGGGTGGTGACCGAGGAGAGGAGCACCGCTACCGGATCCAGCTTTCTCTCAGTTGAGGTCGTGTGATTACTGTTTCCCTGTATATGTTTTTGATGTAATCACAACTTTTGTATACTCTGATATTCACATATATATATATATGATATATGTCGGTGCACCTGTGTTCTTTTATTGCGTAATGTCCTCTGTTGATTGAGTGTTTAAAATTTTAAATTTTCCGCTGTTTTGAGGATGTTACAAACACCCTTTTGATTCTTATCAATTTATGTTAATACAAATCCTAAATTCCATATCTTACCATTTTAACAAAAATAAATTAATTATAAATTCAAATCATAATAATGAATCTTAAAATGCTTACCATTGAAAAGATCATCTGAACTCCAGCTTCCATAAACAAAAATCTCCTCCCTCTCCTATCAACCACATACATCGAAACCAACGCGCCCACCACAAGCATCGATCCCGTAATAATGGATGAGTAAAGGGCCGCACCCGATCCGAACCCAAGGCTCTGGAATATTACCGGTGCGTAAAAAAGAATAGAATTCATTCCGGTAAGTTGTTGAAAGGCCGGAATTCCCAAGGCCCCAATAACCAATTGGGGCCTATTTTTTCTCTTCAACAAGTTTCTAAATGGGTCCTTGACGGCCCGGGCCGTCTCGCTGGCCTCCAATAAGTCTTGGAATTCGGCATCGACTTTGTGGGTCCCACGAACCTTTTCGAGGGTCGTCCTGGCCTCGTCAAGCTTGTTTTGCTCGACGAGGCTGTTGGGAGTTTCGGGTAGGAATATACCCCCAGGAACATTAAGGTTGCGGGGACGGTGGCGAGGCCCAAAGAGAGCCTCCACCCCCACGGGTGGAGGCTCTCCGTAAAGTAGTTTATGACATCGGCGACGAGGATGCCAAGACAGGTTGTCAGTTGGAAGAGTTGGTTGACTGCGCCCCGAATTTTCGGAGGCGAAATTTCAGAAAGAAACAAAGGGACCGCCTGCGGGCAGATATAACAAAATTACGTCGTAAATCGTGAAAAAATGTCTTTCGACATGTCAAACTCTATAATTCTCTCAAATAAATAGATCATCAACCACCACACCATTAATCAAACTCTTACATGTAAGGTGAAAATAATATTCACGATCAAGATAATTGGTGAATTGTAACAATAACATTAAATTGTACTTTTAAAATTTACAGAACTGGAGTAACTAAGAATTAACTTGTCATCTACCAAAACTGAAATTTGAAGTCATATTGTATTTAAACATCAGTGAGAACTTAAAGTGTAATTAATCATTAACAGTATAGACTATAAACTACAAAAACCAACCAACTACTGATATGGTTAACATTTACATAATCAAACTCATCCTACAACTAACAGACTACATTCTACATTTTTTCATGACCCGTTTCGATTGATAAAACCTATTAGATATCAATCTTTTATATTATTTTTGTTTCAGATGTCTACCTGATTACCGAATCCAATGCCGAAACCGAGTAAAATCCGACCAACGATCAACATGGCTACATTCTGGGCGGCCGCATTAACGACACCCCCCATAAAGAAGCTGACAGCTCCAACTTGCAGTAGTCTGTCTCGTGCAAATGTTGTTGTTTCCTCGCATACATGGTCGGAAAGAACTCAATCAAGAAGTCATCCATGGATGTCACACCACCTTAATTTCAAAAATTAATACAAATTATTCACTCCAAATATATTATTGTACATACTTATTGACAAGTCGGACCACCCGACCCAATGTTTCTAGCTTCGGTTGTAACTATTTCTCTAGTGCTTTTTCTAGAATATATATAACTATTTTATCTACTAAGATATCAAGTCGCTTATTTTCTCACTAAAGCACTCTCTACCTCATAACTCTCTCATTTGCCGATTCATTTATTTCTTCTTATATATGAGAATTTAAAGACCTTTAGGAAGAAATTCAAACCCTTTGGTTGAAGAATGAAATTGGTTGAGGAATTGGGCAGAGAAAACTGCATTCCAATAATAACAAAACCATTTGATATTATAACTAAACTGAGGGGAATTATGTTTAAAAAATATCTTCTGTTAAAAGGGATAAGACAGATTTCTGGCTTCTGAACTGAGGAAAATAAACAGAGAATTAAAGACCACTGAAAAAAGTGCTTTCGTATGAAAACTTATTCAAAGAACAATTCAAAATACATAAATAAAAGAAATAAAAAACAAGATTAATTGTTCAATACATAACATTTCTCAACAAAAATACACAAATATAACAAGACCCAATCAGAAAAGTGGATTTTGAATATATGAAAATAATTTCAAACTTCTCTTCTCACCGAAAACATAAAGATCATGTCAAAACTCAAAACATATTACGATTATACATATTCCCCAACAACAAGTTTGCATTTAATTACATGAAAAATCCATAAAATTACCCAAAATCAACAGAGATGGAAATCGTAAAAACAAATTTTGGATCTAAGGAAAAAAATTGAATCGTTTGTTAAAACTCCAAGATCATGCCCAAACATGTTACAGTTATGTATATTTTCCACCAGCAAATTTGCACTCCAACAAATTACAAAACCCATCAAAATAAACAAAAAAACACCTAAATCATAAAAATAGGCTTTAAATAAAGGAAAAATAAAGCTATTCCAATTAGTATTTGTAACATCCCCGAACAGCGGAAAATTTAAACTTTTAAATTCAAGGGAAACACGCAGATAAAACCATCAAGAGTGGGGACATTACTGAAAGAAATACATAAATACGTCTGCTGCACCATATTACATAAGAGTTTGTCAAAAGAGTGATCACATCGGAATACAAAATACATAAAACATGTAATCACGACAACCTAAATAGGTAGACGACAGGATCCAGTCTCAAAGTGCAATCTCCCTCGGTCATCACCCGCCGGAATCTAACGCGGTCCTGAAAAAGATGCAACAACAATGCGTGAGTTTTCATAAGGAAACCCCGTATGACAAGCTCACCTATATGCCCTAACAAATTAGTATAGCATGGCATGGAATACAAACCAGTAAACATCCACAATGGTAAAACCGGACATCCGTCCTGCAATCGTTCCCGCTGCCACAAAGGCCCCGCAGTCTACAATCGCCACCGCTGCCACACAGGCTCCGCGGTCTGCAACATCGCCGTCGCCACACAGGCCGCACGGTTTAACATTGGGTCCCCGTAGAGACCTACCGTAGGCACATACGGTCTAACGGACAGTTCGCAACACATCCCCACACGCGACTACACAAGCCAAGGGATCGGTGAGGAGGTGTTCGCACTTCCGCGCAGGTAGAATCATCGTGGTCTACCACCACACCAACAGAGTCGTCGCCCAGGTCGGTCCATCAACCGACGCCACACAGACCGCACGGGATATCACTTGATAGGTGCCCAGTCGAGCTACCTGCCGGAACACATCATCGGCAGTCCATCGCCGCAACCACACAGGCTATGCGCGATCCTCCCTGCCGCCACACAAGGGCCCTACCGCCGCCACACAATGGCCCTACCGCCGCCACACAGGGCGCACAGCACGTGCAATTACTGCCATCAAGGCCAGTCGAACATATCCGCCACACAAAGGCCAGACAATCGACATATCCGAACCGAAGTCCGCAGGGTCAACGAGCTCCACGTGCAACACCAACTCCGGCTCCAAACAAGCAGGGTCGCGACCTCCGTCGCCGTCAATAGGTCGGTACCTCTCTGGACCTCCGTCGTCAATCCAGACCGGTAGTCATTGTGCCACCGTAGCCATCGGCCGGTAGTCGTTGCATCCGTCAGCAGTTGCGTGTTGCTGAAGCAATGAGATTCATGATCCCTCAGTCTGCTACCCTAACGCGAGTCAAACGATCCACCAGATTTGTCACGATCCATACATGGAGGTGACGCGTTCCGAACACCCACACTCTTCCACACGGCGGTCCCTGGGCAGGAACGCGTAACGCGCCCACCGTCACCTCCCGGCTGACGCACAAGGCGAGGACACGGGTTTCCGTGGACATAGTTGGCATCCTAAGCGGAACCAGGAATTTTGTCCTGTGCAAAAACGATCGACCGAAAGAGACACTCAGTCGACCGTTTCCTCGAGGGAATCAGTCGACCGCTGTGACAACCGGTCGATCGCTTCCACAAGGGGAATCGGTCAACCAAAGCGTCTGCAACGGTCGAACTATTTGTGCAACACAAAAAATCCTAACGGTCTACCAAAGGTCTAAAACCGGTCGACCGAACGAGGTCAAAATCCGGAGTCTGATCAACATCAAAATCCAATCTATCGGTCGACCGACTTAGGGGTCTCGGTCGACCGAAACCTTACAGGGTCAACCTATTATTTTCTACGTCATCAACGGTCGACCAAAAACACTAGCATCCTGCCGGTACACTTAAGTTCCGGTCGACCGACACAAGGACCCGGTCGACCGAAACATAACAGACAGGCAAATAACACTACGTTCGGTCGACCGTCCAAGGGACCCGGTCGACCGACAGACGTCTTCAACCTCGCGCCAGCCGAGGTTTTGACGCCCAAACTCGTCGCCGGCGAGGTCTCCGACCTCCCGCGACCTACCAAAACATCACCCCAACGTGGGTGATCACTATAGGCCTCTAATGCAAGAACTTGGCATACCTTCTTCGCAAGAATGACGACTTCGTCGGAAAACTCCGGAGCTCCAACGACTACTCTGGCCACCCCGCACGCACCTCCTTGCTCCTTCTCCTCGCCGCGTCCTTGCCTCACGCGCACCTTCACCACCAACTCACGAACCACCAAGGGGATGAAGAGAAATGGGTGGAGAGGAGAATGAAGAGAGGAAGAAAAAGAAGAGAAGAGGGAAACGGTGGTTTCCTTTTAAAACCAACCAACCATCACTTCAACCAGCCGCACCCTACACCTTGCACCCATTGTTCACGTCCCTCCACCCTCACTTCCACTATTCACTCTTCAACTCCCTATGCAAGGTCATCACGTCACCAACACTCCTCCTTTCCCATGCAAACCTCCACCATTAGCCCACCTAATCATCATTAATCCATTAACCAAGATTTGGGTCTTTACAATCCACCCTCCTTAAAAGGATTTCGCCCACGAAATCGCGACAAGCTGCTCCTCGAAGCTCCAAGTCCTCCTTCCGAACTCCTCCGAGAAGATGGAAAACACCACACACAAACAACTCACACTAACAACCAGGCTCAAAACAGATAATGTACCTCCCGTTCCGGTGTGGGCGCCACTCGCCTCCTCAGCCTGAATGTTGAAGACTCGTCCAGCTCTCCGATCCTGCTCTGGTCGTGCAACAGATCTGTCGACTCCGCCTCTCCCTGCATCTGGGGGTCCGGATCTCCTGCTGGGTCCTCCTTGCCTGTGAGGACACTCCCGGATAAAGTGTCCCTGCTGACCGCATCCTCTGCAAACTCCATTACGGACGAAGCACCGCTGCCCTGGGTGGACTCCGCCACAAGCTCTGCATGCCTCATGTCGGCTATAACTACCCTCCTCAGTGCGGAACCTCTTGCCTGAACTACCTCCAGAACGATCCTCTGCGCGACCAACATGATCCTTCTGCTGCCTCTGAGGTTCCTGATAGTTCTCCTGGATATCCTGGTCGATGATGGTTGCGAACTTCACTGCATCCCCCAGGGTCTGCGGCATACTGTTGATCACTCGCGACCGGAGCTGCTTCCTCAATCCCTTGATGAACTTCCTCGCTCGCTGCTCAGGTGTCACATAGGTCTCAGAACAGTAACGCTCCAAAGCGTTGAACTTGTTGATCTAGCTGGCCAGAGACATCTCCTTCTGCTCAAGGGCAAGGAACTACTCCTTCTTCCTATCTCTGACATGCTGAGGGAAATACTGCTCATTGAACTCCTCCAAAAACTCATCCCAGCTGACATCTACTCTGTCGTCGAACACCACCGCGCATGTGGATCTCCACCAATTTGCCGCATCGCCGTCCAGAACGTAGGTGGCCAGATCCACCATCCTCTCAGGTGCACCTCCAATCGCTCGAAAGATCTTCTGCATCTTGAAGATTCAGTCCTCAACCACCTCAGGATCACTTCTACCATCAAAACTCGGTGGTTGCTGACGCATAAACCGATCGTGCTCAGCGCCCAACCCACCCTGCACATTCTGGGCTGCCTGTCGCTCCAGAAACTCGCCCAACCTGTCCCAGTTGGTGCCTCTTGTGTCGTCACTGGCATCGCGATTACGCGGGGAACTCCGTACACGTCTAGGAGCCATCTGGAACATCAATCAAAACTAATCAGCAATGCATGCATGATCTACTACAAGAAATGCAATAATCAAGTTATACTACTCGTAAGGGTGGTTTCTTTGAGAGAATGCACAAGAACCGACCGCTCTGATACCAATTGTAACATCCCCGAACAACGAAAATTTTAAACTTTTAAATTCAAGGGAAACACGCGGATAAAACCATCAAGAGTGGGGACATTACTGAAAGAAATACATAAATACGTCTGGTGCACCATATTACATAAGAGTTTGTCAAAAGAGTGATCACATCGGAATACAAAATACATAAAACATGTAATCACGACAACCTAAATAGGTAGACGACAGGATCCAGTCCCAAAGTGCAATCTCCCTCGGTCACCACCCGCCGGAACCTAACACGGTCCTGTAAAAAGATACAACAATAATGCCTGAGTTTCCATAAGGAAACCCCGTATGACAAGCTCACCTATATGCCCTAACATACTAGTATAGCATGGCATGGAATACAAAGCAGTAAACATCCACAAGGGTAAAACCGGACATCCGTCCTGCAATCGTTCCCGCTGCCACACAGGCCCTGCGGTCTACAATCGCCACCGCTGCCACACATGCCCCGCGGTCCGCAACATCGTCGTCGCCACACAGGTCGCACGGTCCAACAACCACTGGTACCACACAGGCCACACGGTCAAACAACACCGCCGCCACACAGGCCGCACGGTCCAACATCGGGTCCCCGTAGAGACCTACCGTAGGCACATACGGTCTAACGCACAGTACACAACACATCCCCACACGCGACCACACAAGCCAAGGGATCGGTGAGGAGGCGTTCGCACTTCCGCACAGGTAGAATCAGATCTGAAAACATCGTGGTCTACCACCACACCAACAGAGTCGTCGCCCAGGTCGGTCCATCAACCGGCGCCACACAGACCGCACGGGATATCACTCGATAGGTGCCCAGTCGAGCTACCAGCCGGAACACATCATCAGTAGTCCATCGCCGCAACCACACAGGCTACGCGCGATCCTCCCTGCCGCCACATAGGGGCCCTACCGCCGCCACACAGGCCGCACGACACGTGCAATCACTGCCATCAAGGTCAGTCGAACATATCCGCCACACAAAGGCCAGACAATCGACATATCCGAACCGAAGTCCGCAGGGTCAACGAGCTCCACGTGCAACACCAACTCCGGCTCCAAACGAACAGGGTCGCGACCTCCGTCGCCATCAATAGGCCGGTACCTCTCTGGACCTCCGTCGCCAATCCTGGCCGGTAGTCACTGTGCCTCTGTAGCCATCTGCTGGTAGTCGTTGCACCCGTCAGCAGTTGCGTGTTGCTGAAGCAATGAGATCCATGATCCCTCAGGCTGCTACTCTAACGCGAGTCAAACGATCCACCAGATTTGTCACGATCCATACATGGAGGTGACGCGTTCCGGACACCCACACTCTTCCACACGGCGGTCCCTGGGCAGGCACGCGTAACGCGCCCACCGTCACCTCCCGGCTCACGCACAAGGCGAGGACACGAGTTTCCGTGGACATAGTTGGCATCCTAAGCAGAACCAGGAATTCTGTCCTGTGCAAAAACGGTCGACCGAAAGAGACACTCAGTCGACCGTTTCCTCGAGGGAATCAGTCGACCGCTGTGACAACCGGTCGACCTTTCCCACAAGGGGAATCGGTCGACCGAAAGTGACAGCTCGGTCGACCGCTTACACAAGGGAATCGGTCGACCGAAGCGTCTGCAACGGTCAAACTATTTGCGCAACACAAAAAATCCTAACCGTCTACAAAAGGTCTAAAACCGGTCGACCGAACGAGGTCAAAATCCGGAGTCTGATCAACATCAAAATCCAATCTATCGGTCGACCGACTCAGGGGTCTCGGTCGACCGAAACCTTACAGGGTCAACCTATTATTTTCTATGTCATCAACGGTCGACCGAAAATACTAGCATCCTGCCGGTACACTTAAGTTCCGGTCGACCGACACTAGGACCTGGTCGACCAAAACACAACAGACAGACAAATAACACTACGTTCGATCGACCGTCCAAGGGACCCGGTCAACTGACAGACGTCTTCAACCTCGAGCCAGCCGAGGTTTTGACGCCCAAACTCTTCGCCGACGAGGTCTCCGACCTCCCGCGACCTTCCAAAACATCACCCTAACGTGAGTGATCACTATAGGCCTCTAATGCAAGAACTTGGCATACCTTCTTCGCAAGAACGACGACTTCGCCGAAAAACTCCGGAGCTCCAACGACTACTCTGGCCACCCCGCACGCACCTCGTTGCTCCTTCTCCTCGCCGCGTCCTTGCCTCACGCGCACCTTCACCACCAACTCACGAACCACCAAGGGGATGAAGAGAAATGGGTGGAGAGGAGAATGAAGAGAGGAAGAAAAAGAAGAGAAGAGGGAAACGGTGGTTTCCTCTTAAAACCAACCAACCATCACTTCAACCAGCCGCACCCTACACCTTGCACCCATTGTTCACGTCCCTCCACCCTCACTTCCACTATTCACTCTTCAACTCCCTATGCAAGGCCATCACGTCACCAACACTCCTCCTTTCCCATGCAAACCTCCACCATTAGCCCACCTAATCATCATTAATCCATTAACCAAGATTTGGGTCTTTACGGTATTACGGACCTGAAACACCAAGATCATATCCAAACAGTGATCCTCCAAGTGACCCAACAATGCAAGCAAGTACAAAATAACTTGTAACTCTACCCTCGTACAACTCTGCTCTCTTCCCACTCTAACCAACAAATCCACCTCCTGCCATCTCTCTCTCCTCTCTCTCTCCAAACACAGAACACTCCTGTCCTGTTTTATAGCAACAAGAACAAAACATAGGCATCAAAGTCCAGGTCAGAAGTCAACATGTTGAAACCAACAAAAATAATTGATGCCCGTGTGATATTTTTAACCCAACATGATGATTTTCTTTTGGAATTTGAAAATAAGATGAAGATAAAATAACATGAGACAGACACAAGTAAGTGGGTTACACTTTAGTGCAGGATTTGATTCTGTGGTGATGGTTTGAAGGAAAAGTGTGATGTGTTTGTGGTTGTAATCATGAATTTTTTGTGTTTGCAAAGTTTCTGGAATTGGAATTGTATAATATTGGTGATAATATTGATTAGTTTATGGATAAGTATGTATTTAAAATATTTATTGGAGGATGCAAACTTCCAGGCTTTTTTTTTTGCATTTGACCACCTTATGGTTTTAGATTTTAGATGATTTTGTCCTTCTGAACCAGGGGATTCTAACTTTAGAATTGGTATCGCGGCATTTGTTTCTTATGTGACCTGAATGCACTAATTTTTTTTATCTTCTTTGTGTCTTTTGTTTAGGTTGATGTTTAGGCTGTGATTGGATTGTAAGAATGTGAAAGGAAGTTAAGAATTTGAGTTTCTTTAACTTCTTTTGGTTTTGAAGTCATAATGTTAAGAAAATCCAACGAATTAAAATTGGCGTAAGATCGAAATAATCAAACAAAGTATACGAAAACATACTCCTCAATCCTCATATCAATTGTGACTATTTTAGCAGATTTCTAGCAGGACCAAGATCGAATTAAGCAATAACGGGTCACATGTTGAATTTGAGAGAATAAAGTAGATAATCCTTATCCAAAAAACTTGATTAATTTTCTCGAACAATCGTAATCTGGTATTACCGCCTTGACCAAGTCCTCAATCAATCCTAAATGGGTTCTTACAACCCATCGTGACCAAAACTTTCTAAGTAGAACTTCTATTCTAAAGCTTAATTAGCCCACAGCTTATATTCTTTTTTTTAAAGTGAAATATAAGCTTCCGGATTTAGTATTATGATATCATCATAATTTCAAGAATTTGTGGAGATCAAGGATTTTTCTAATTATTTGAAAATCTAAAAATAAATAGAAAGATTCTCGAGATGTATGGAAACCCGATCAAATCATTTACAAAGTCAACGAAAGCTGTTTATTAAAAAAATTCTCCTCTATTTTAACAGTGGGTAAATTACAGTTTGCATCCTCCAACTTTGATGACTATGATAATTTTCTCTCTGCTATCATTTTTAACACTTAACCTTCTTGTTTCAATTCCCATCACACCTTAGAGCAATCCATCAAATCACTGCTTTTTCCCCTCCATTTTCAAATTTAAAAAACTAATCTTCCAACCTCAATAGATTTAAACCCACGAATTTGTTTCGGCAAGCCCCGTCTCGGAAACTATCAGATTTTTTTCCAGAGATGGGAATTAATTTTTTTAGTACACGCTTCGTGATAGTACATAGGTAGTAGGTCGAAATTTGAAAAATAATGGGTAAAAAAATCATTGATCAAATTGGACTAAAAATTGACAAAAATTGAACCAGAAAGGTTAAATGTTACACGCCGAAGTTCACAAGCTACACAATCCAAAATTGAGGGGTGGGAACTAAAGTTCACAAGCTACACAATCCAAAATTGAGGGGTGGGAACTATTTTGTTAAGGAAAATGATATATGGACGATGTCCAGTTGATTGTTGATGTGGTTGTGCTGATATGACAGTTTCAATATTTTTTTTATTATTACGTAGGTGTGGGTGCGTGTACGTGATACAATCTATGCAACAGTTTGATTGCAAATACATATTTAAATGTTTTTCCCCTTATTCCTCTATGGCTCTACCCTCTCCCTAAACTTTCATATTATGTCTTCCTTATCCCTACGTGGGCGGAGTCTCCAGTGCAACCCCGTCTCCTAGAGAATACGAGTGTCCCCTCGATGACGACAACAAAGTCCGGAGAGTGTCTCCTGGAGTCGCACTTGTAGACAGTGATGAATGCGGGAGGATGAGAGCGGGTGGTGGTGAGCTTGGAGATGGCGACGGGTCAAAGGGGTTTTGGAGAGTGTTGTGGATGTAGTTGGTTTTGTGTTGTGAATGAAACTGGAATGTGTTGAATGATCATATTTTGGAGTGTCCAAGTTTGATTCTAAATTTGTTTGATAAGTACTTGACAAATTCTAACTTTGTATTTGTAGTGTTTTCAAGAGTTATGAATGATTTGTCATTTTCTTTTGTCCAACATTTTGTGTTTGTAATGGTTATGTTCAAGAGTTATGAATAATTGATGTTTGGATGTAAATGGTGGTGTGGATGTAAAGTGTGAAGATCATGATTGGATAAAGTGTGGAGATCATGATGTAAATGGCGGTGTTTGGATGTATATGGTGGTGTGGATCTACTTAACACACCATCGACACCAACTGCAACATGACAGAATCCTGACAATGATGTGTCCAAATATGTCCAGAATCATTTTAGAATATGGCCAGAATTAGTTCATAATGTATCCAAAATCAGTCCATAATGTAGTCAGAATCAATCCATAATGTGCCAGAATCCGCCCATAAAGAATGTGTCCAGAATCATTCCAGAATGATGACAGAATCAGTCCATAATGTATCCAGAATCATTTCATAATGTAGTCAGAATCAGTCCATAATGTGTCAAAATTAGCTCATAAAGAATGTGTCCAGAATCATTCCAGAATGTTTCCAAAATGTGTTCGTAATGTTTCCAAAATGTGTCCATAAGGATTCCATTCTGGACTGATTATGGACACATTCTGAAAACTCTATGAAAACATTCTGGAATAATTATGGACACATTCTAGAAACATTATGGAAACATTCTTGAATGATTTTGGACACATTCTTTATGGGAAGATTCCCCACATTTGCTAATGTGACAAGTGACGTGTAGTGCGTCTGTGACGCACGACGTCCGTGTATCAGCACCCTTTTGTTAAACGTGATCCAAGTTCCAACAAGCTTGGGATTGCCTAAGTTTTTAGCTCATGCATTATTTACACACGCAATAATGATCGGAAGGAAATTAATGAATGGCAGGAAAGAAAAGATAGGGTGGTCTCGGAACTAACGAGGCAAAACTCAACTGTACATGTGATATAGTCACACTTATATCTAACTAATAGTTGAATGTTATGTGCCATTTATTTTGCAAATTGCTAAAGTGGATAGGATAAGATATCATACCGGGGTTTAGTTATTTAATTAATGGCATGCCCTCCTTGAAAAGGAAATTTTCTATCAAGACTTTCCATTTTTCATCATGACTTGATGGAAATGTTCAACAAACAAGCGGAAGGTTTGGGTTGTTTAATCTTTTAATGTTTGACTATTTCAAATGCAAACAAATTGGAAAAGTTTTGTAGAATTGTCTCTTCCTTATATATATTATTATATTATATATTCTGTCGCATTATTGAAAGGGAAAGCAGTTATGAACTTTCCACTTGGTGTATTATTTCTTCCTGTAATTTAACTAGAGTAGACTACGGAAAATATTTTAAAAATATATATAAGTATTTAAATTTGATTTTTTTGTTTTTGTTTTTCACTTACAGCAGATGAAATGTTTACACGACTCGGTGAATTCTAACAAATTCAGTATATATAAACAAGTGCTAATAGAATTGGACATTTGAGGAATGCTCACAATATTAAGTCTTGATGCAAAACAATTTCTAACATAATGAATGCTTATTGCCACAAAACTATGTATAGAATGATTCATCATAAACACATCGGAACGGATCAAATACCAAAAGTTAAAATGCACGTTGGATTAATGCTTGTGGAAATAAAAAAAAGATTAAATTTCCTTTAATTGATCACAATTTGTTTCGAATTAGTAATTAGTAATTGGGTGTCGATCAGTTAGTATGTCCATAGGTTTGGTGTGTCAATGGAAATTGTTTCATTAAGTAATAATCTCAAACTTGGAGAAACCTAATCTAACCCTATAAATCAGGTTAATTTCGATTTTAATCGTCTTACTCTACCAAACAAAAGCATTAAAAGTGAGGAAAAAAAAAGTCCCCCACCCTAATTATTCCCCATAATACAAGCATACTTAGGAGGTGAAAAATTAAACCATTAATTATTTACCTCCTATTATCGTCCTACCAAGGGCACCCTCAAAATATAATGCTAGGACTATTTAATTCAACATCCGATCCAACAGCTCGATAGGAGAGAGATGAGATTGAGTTTGCGCTAATTAAACAAGTTTGGGTCATAAACAGATTAGCCCAATTAACCCGTCTAATAGGAAGCTATACCGTGCTGAGGGTGTCTACAGAACAAACATGTTCGGAAAAGTAACAATTAATATATTAGTTTTGAAATTTATGCACCAATAAATTATTTCTCTATATGTTCAATCCAAATGCCACATTCATTAGTTCTTTAAACAGCTCCTGGTTGGTTGACCTTTTCGTGAACAAGTGTCATTTGGTTTGTGTTTTAAAACCCATGTTTAATTTGATTCAAACATGAGCTTCGAATCTGTTTTTAGTGTATATAAATTTGGAGCAGTTATTATGTTATCTATAATACACAAGGGCATGTCGCATTTTTTATATTTATAATTACCAAGAACGACTTATTGCAATAATATTTCATGTCCAATAGATAATGACTTCTAAATTAACAAATTGAAAACAAAAATTAACAAATTCAAATCACTTGAGATAGGATGATAGATCATGTTTTCTAAGTCAACAAATCATCTAAACCAACAAACCACAAGCACCAACTCATTCCCTCAAACCAAACACTCTAACCAAGACATTAACAACAGCAAAATAGTTCAGGGAAAAAATCTACAATCTTCGGTTCAAATAAAAACACAATTCTAAGAACTTGGTTGGAGTGTAGATGTCCATAATCTCTCAATTAAAATAAAAGCTTCCAATTCATTCCTCCACACGAAACCCTTTACAAATATAAGAAACCAATCCCAGGTTATTTTACCAAACACAACTATTAGTTTAAGACATATAAACACAGCATCCAAAGTATAAAAACACACACACACTAACAACTGTCAGCAAAACCAAGTCCTTCGTACCTACCAAACACAATCATTAGATTAAGAACCTCACAACTAAACACCCACTAATTGCCCATTCCCCCTTCAACCAGATAATCCTCTCATAAATAAAAACAAAATATAAATATTACAAAGAATAAATATAAATAAAAAAATCTTCGGGTTCGGGTTGGGTCAACCTGACCCCACGACCTAAACCTGACCCCAAAAATTGATTTTCAGATTATTCCAACCCGAATCCCTTCCCAACCCGACCTGACCAGTAGGATTCAGGTTGGTTTTTGGGTCCAACCTAATCGTTTTAAATACCGCAAGTGCACGGTCGCGTTGAAGCGGCGGTAAGTACGAGTCGATCCTCAGGGAGGTGAGTAGTCTCTAGTTTGTTCGAATGCAAGTGGGAAAAGATGGGAAGAAGTTATGATTACACTAAACTAGACTAACTACACTAAACGAGTAAACATCAAATAAGGAAAACGAAAGTAAGGGAAATTGAAAGCTGAAAATCAGAAATGGAAAACACCTAAGGGGTGGAGTGTGTGCACACATGTAAAAAGATGGTGAAGAATGCATTCTATAGGCACAAATGTAGGTAGTGTTTTCATGCATAGGAAGTGTCTAAAGATTATGGCAAAACCTATCAATCCATTCACTAACCTAGTTGATTAACATTCATATACACAAGCTAGTTATTTCAGAACCTAAACAAGCATGTGAGGTGTCTAAGATGTGTGGCAAAACACATCAAGTGTAGTATTCTACTCTAACAAGCAAGCATACATTCACATTTATCAAAACAATCAAAATATAAAACATTCATATTCATTCTTTAATGCATGTATGAACATCATCTCCACCCCCAAAGGGGGATGGATCTACTCACTACACATTACTCTAACAATTAAACTAAAGAAGAAAAGAAACATTCTAACTACTTTAGCCTAGAATCAAATAAATAAAGCTAAGCTAAGCATGCATAAAGAAATAACATAAGAACAAAACAATGGAAAAATTATTTTATTAGATGACTCACATTGAAGGTAGCATTCTTCTCCACCTTGAGATTTTGCTCCAAGGCTTACTTTAAGTAGAGAGAATGTCACCAAGCAATGGGTGAATACAATAGAATGTGAAGAGTTCTATTTATAGCCATAGAAAAATGTAATCCAGGACAATCCCCGGTATAGGACTAAACAAATACCAGAAATGGACTAAATACACATTAATACACACTCCACATAAATCTTAGCGGATCCGGACCAAAAGTGACCACCAATTAGCGGTCTACAGTGTTTGGATTGCTCTGGATTTTCTTGTGGGCTTTTCTGGAAGGTTTTGTTTGTCTTTGATGCATCTACTTTGCTTGTTGGAGCTCCGACCCTAACAGAATTGCCAAAATACTCCCCATGATGATGTGAAGTATTCTTGTTTCCTCATTGGTCCTTCGATCTTACATTCAGGTTCTTCGATCTTGCATCTTAGTCATTGAGTCTCTCAACTCAGTCATTTTTCATTCTTTTAGGTCCTTTTATGCATCTTCTCTTCAAACCTATTTATTTCTGAAATTCAAACATAAAACTCGTCACGTAGCATTGTTTAAGTGAAAGATAATGTATATAGATACAAATATAAGCATGAAATGATGTCAATCAAAGAATATAAATAAATAAAAATCTTCGGGTTCGGGTTGGGTCAACCCAACATCTCGACCTAAACCTGACCCGAAAAATTGATTTTCAGATTATTCCAACCTGAATCCATTCCCAACCCGACCTGACCAGTAGGATTCAGGTTGGTTTTTGGGTCCAACTCAACCCGTGTGCACCCCTAAAAACATCGTAACCAAAAATGGACCCATTGATGCAATAATCCCAAACAATCTATTTTTAGAGGAAAATAACCTTAAATGGACCCATTAATTGGGTTGAGGTCTTGAATTACTTCCAAGCAACTAAAAAGCCCATGAACAAATAAATGAAAACACAAACCATACCCCTATCCTAAAAAATCAGATAAGGAAAACAAGAACCACTAAAATGTTAGCTCATATAAAACCAACAAAACAACCAAATAGTCCCAACACCAACACTACCTCTCCTTACAACAAAAAATGGGCTCTCTTCATCTCAACCTCCCAACCTTCTCATCACCTTCACTTGTCTCAAACTCCAACCTCCAAACAAGAACACAACAATTCCTCAAGGTTCCAAATCCAACCAACATGTCCAAAGCAAAGAGGATAAGATCTTTGGAGTTGGATACAAAAGTGCCCATCACTGACCAAGAGACTCCTACCACAAGTGCAACTGAACAAGAGCCTCCTTCTATAGATTTTGCATTTGTTAGTGTAAGTTTTTCCTCACATTTTTTTTGTTTTGAAATTGTAAACATTTTGCAGGGTCATTTTTAATGGGTATTTTTTTGTTTAATTTTTATAGTCAAGATTATTGCCGGATGGCACACCCGATATTCAAATCCGGTCGGCATGCGGAGGGCAGAAACTTAGGGACATAATGCTTGAGTCCAACATTGATCTCTATGGCCCTTATGTAAGAATTACTAGTCATTGTTCTTCCAATGGTGACTCAATTTCCTGTAAAATGAGATTGTTCAAAAACATGCCTGATTTTTGTTGCCCACTAGACTCATCAAAAGAAACATTATTTGTTATAAATTGTTTGGAAATTTTTTTATTTTGGAAGGGTTATGGTGCAGGAAAGACTACTTCTGAATTGTGGGGGAGGAGGCACATGTGCAACATGCCTTGTGGAGGTAGTAATTGCAAATCCAACTAATAAATTTAAATGTGTTAAAGATGATAAGAATGGGAAAATTCGGCTACTTTAACCAATAAATTGCTAAACATAACCCAAGTATTAACCATGCAATGCCTATATTATTTGTTCTGGGCAAATATTTATAGGTTCTACAAGGAAAGGAGATGCTTAGTCCAAAGACAGAGAAGGAGAAGGAAGCTCTCAAAAGGGTTTCCATCAATCCCTCTTGACTCATAACTAAAGGTTTTTTAAATCAAAATCTAAACTTTGGTTTATTACATCTTTGATTGGTGTTGCAGAAACCCAAGACATGGAGACTGGCTTGTCAAACCATGGTTGGCCAAGAGGAGAGGTGTGTCCACTACTATAAATCTACATTATATGATACTTAGGATAAAGTTAGTAAGATAAATGACATTTGTCTAATACCCCAAACGTGTGAAATTTAATTGATCCACCAATTATTCGAAACATTAGTGAGTAATAATCATAAAACATAAGACGTAGATTGTCTTTTGTGTCTACGTAAGAACAATATGCGTCATAACGAACCTCACTGTGTCGAAATCTAATAGGTTCACTGTTTTTTTAAAACCTAAATATGTTCATCGGAGATGGTGAACAGCAACTATTTCAAGAGAAATGATGTAAATTATTTGATGAGTTCTCTTCAGTTCATGCTGATTAATTTCTGCAGGTTGTCATCCAGCAACTACCTGTATGGAAAGCACATGAATGGAGAAAAATAATGGATTAGATTAGTTTCATGTTACCTTAAACATCCTTAATTGTATTGCACTGATGAGGAAAAAGAAATAAAGTGTGTACATTTATCTCACCTTGTCTTTGTTCCACATAGTGATGAAAATAATTTGTATTACCCCTGTGGAGAAAGCCAATAAGCTCATTAAATCGCTAAATATGGTTTGAAATCTTACTTCGCTATTCCTATCTTACATGCAAGTTATATCACCTAATTTCACTCGTCCCTGCTTAAAAATAACGACTTGCTATGTGTAACAATGCTTAATGTAACTTGATGAATGAAATTCAAGTCAAGTATTGTTTAAACTCATACCATCTCAGGTTAGTGGTGTGTAGATATTTCTAACGTGCTTTGTTACTGTCAATGCAAGTGCTACCCAAAGCTTCTCGGTAAATCTCCCACTCTAACAAACTAAGGGAAACCGATGTTTGTAGGCTTACCACCGCAATAACACAAAGCATCTACTATTTCATAATAAATACGACAATTTCTGAGCCATTTTGGTAATCATGTTCGGTAGTAAGAGAATTTTAGGGGGGTGATTTCAAATCATTTAATGCACAGTAATGGAATGAAACAGTGCAGTAGGAGCGGGAGAACTGATCACGTTGATTTATAGTAATCACCAGAGATGACATCATTGTTTATAATAATAATAAAAGAAACAAAACCTGAAATATCATTCTATCTGCATGTTTTGTGGGAAGGGAATTGAAGAACAGCAGTGGTAGTATCCCCTTTCATCAAACTTGAACCTCTGTGATAGATGTGCTTCATGTATAAGATACTCGCCCCATTCTTCAGATCCATAGGTCTTGAATATGTCACGAGCGTCAATTGAATCGAACTTCTTAGTTCGATTTGTACTGAAAAAATTAAATTGCTTCAGCAAGAGAGAAAAATATTTCGAGAAGAACAAGGACATGACTAGGTAATCAAGATACAGAGTAGCTTTAATCAATCACCTTTTCCTGTGCCTCACATTTATTAAAGTCGCATGTAGCTGCAATAAAAATTAAAAGAAATTTTATTAGAGGCTCGTGTGGCAAAAGTAGAGGGAACGGATTTCTCCCATTTCGCATATGCTCATCTTGAATCTCGGTATCGATTCATCATAGGCAACTTTTCATGAATGACTACTGAATTATGTGTTTGTTTGAACTTTGAAAACTTTGTAATGACGATCAAAAACTTAACCAAATTGCTACATAACACACCTGATGGATGTGTAACAACATTTCGTATCTGAAAATAAACCATTAGTTATCGGCAATTATCCAATCTGAACCAACTTTGGTACCAAAATTATTCATTGATTCAAAGTTCTATAATTACGCTAATGAATAAGTAGACAAAAACAAAATGAATAAAAAGACCAAAAAACAATACCATGAAGGTATACATTAAAAATGAAAACATGTTGACCCCAAGTGGACAAATGGGGAATTCAAAAGTAGAAGAGAACACCATCTAATGTATGTTAATGAGAAAGAAGAGAAATCACCCTCAGTGCTTGGCGGCCATCTTCCTTGAGGACCAGACCTGCTTCAACATAGGCATCAATAATTACTCCTGGAATAAATTCTTAAGGAAACCCTTTTCAGAAGCATGACTATTGAAGACATCCAATATCACTTCTTGAAAATATGAATGGCAACAAAACAGAAGAAAAGAGATGCAAGAACATCCAGGATACGACATGCACGTAACAAACGACCCTCTCCACCAATTTCCTCCACTGGAGCATATATAACACGGGCATTAGATGGAGAACCTTTCATGCACGCCTGCAATAAATAACCAATCATAAAACATTTTGGAAATTAAAGTACATGGCAATTCTATTTTCCCTACACAAACTGTACAAGTGTAGGCTAACTGTCAACACTCTACGGAAACATCTGCTGGAATTGGGACTTTACCAGTTAAACAAACCAAGCACCAAGTTAAACAAAATAAAAAAATAACATTTTGGAACTTAATCTCGTGACCCGCATCACCACCTACATTCATTTTCAATATTCAAACTCCATTTTTCATGCCCAAAATCAGAACATAGTAATAAAAATACAGTATTACCAATCCCTTGAGTCTAATAGAAAGAGGTCTGTTATCCAGAGCATCCTTTACTTGTGATGAGATACTCTGTTATGAGGACAGGAAGAAATAATTATCCAGGCGCAATTAAGCAGGCCTCATGAACTCTATCTTTCTATATATGTGTTATATCTACCTGCAAAACCTGGGTAGCTGAAGCAATACGATCCGTATTATACAGCTTCAACATTAGAACAGTTAAGTGAAATGTTTTTGGTTTGATGAATATGGATCTGTCTATGCCCACAGCTGAAAAAGGAGTTAAAGTTATTCATAAGCAATAAATAACAAATTACATGATAGGCGAAGGTGAACTAGTAAAACAGCAAGAGAGGAAACATGCAAGTTTGGGTGAAAAATAAAATTCATCTACATTAGAAGAAAAAAATAACTGCAACTCTACCACAAAAATTCGCACAATAAAAGAAACCAAAAGAGCATAAACAAAAGTGTATTATGTAGTGAGAAGAAGATAACTAATATCTGAAGAGTAGCAACAAGGAAACTAAAGAGAGATCACCTTTTATCAAGTTTGTTTGGGATGTGGTTCCAGAAGTATTACCTGAAAGTATACCTGATATCGAATGAGAGTTTGCCCTACCATGTCTAAATCTAGGTGAGAATTAACTAATAGTATACCTGATTTTGAACGAGGTTTTGACCTACTAGCATTGCACTCCCTGGTAAAAGTGGTAGCTACTTCAACTTTCACACTCTTCTCATCTTGACTGAAATCATCTTCACCAAGTATACTATTCTGAAAATTCATAAGCTTGTCTACCAGTTCACCATGGACAGCCAATGGAAGGGATATAAAATGAGAATAATCAAGGCTTCGACTTTTAACCGCCTGTGCATTATGAATGGGAACCACTTAGTTGATAAAACTACACCTCTGAGTTTCCAATTCATAGAGATGTAAAACATACTGCTTCAACTATACTTCTAATTTTCTCTGAAGCCTGTGTCACACTCTCAGCAGAAGTGGATTCTATATCTGCAAAAGAGAAAGTTCTCAGTATCTGTGCAATGCAACAACATATTTCATTCAAAAATAAGTGCACTTTAAGCCCGTATGATGGTAATAATTAAAAAACACATGAAAAATTAAAGCCCTTACTTATAAAGGACCCATTCTTGGAAGAAGGGAAAACAAGTTTTACTCCTGTCTCCTGTTCAATTAGCCTCTGGGTATGTCCACTGGAAGAGAAAAGCATTTTGAGAAATTTAATGAAGATATGTCATGTCAAGTCCTTACTAGACCATCATATTGGTTCACAGTTCAGGCTAGAGTCAATTTTTGTTCTTACAGTTTCCCTTTTACGAAACCAATCAGAGGAGCACCAACCTGCAAGGCAAAAATAATTCAGATAGCATGTCAAGCAGGCACGACTAGTGGATAGATTATTTGCTTTGAAGAATCAATTTTACTTGCTGATTATTAGTGTCTCTATTTAGGGGCAAAGAATGTAAGCAGCATAAGCTTATCAGCTTCATATCGACAAAATTAAACAAGTAGAGAAATGATCTTTTGACTTTAGTTAGTACACTAGATAAGAGTTTGGATTGATTTTTCGACAACTAATCTGAAATTAGAAGTTATTACTTGTTAACATCTTAAATGTGATGAAAAAATGAATTAACATGTTAGTCCAGCAGACTAGCATCTCAGAATATTGAAATATCATAGAACAATCTCAAAATTCTACTTATAGGTAGTAGGCCTTATGAATTTCATATCCATTAAATCATTTCCGAACTGTTTTCGTCACTGTTCAACAGCTACACATCACATTAAAAAAAAAGGAAAGGCTGCATAACTTAGCCAAATTGCACTGCATGCAAAATTGAATTTGGACTAGTTCCCAACAATAAATTAAGAGCAAATATAGTAACCCGAGCTAAATAGCAGTCCGATATGTTGGACTCCTGAATTTCAGACGAACGCACAAACTAAAGATGCTTGTGTACTTAGACAGTATTCGTAAACCTTTAAGAATTAAGATGTGCATTTTGATGGATATCATATGGGGTCCTCAGTTTTTCAGTTCCTAAGCTTCCAGTAGCACTAATAGGCACATTTTAGCATGGGTGACTATGACCAGGACACTAAGAATGAAACAATTCTAGGTGTTCGATTGGATAATACGTTCATTAACTTTACAAGGTTAGGATCATTCTAGTGACTTCACAAAAGATAAGCTGATCCAAATTTAGTGGTCACTGTATGGCAGATTTCCCACTCTTAATACACGTTAATTGTTTAACAGATGAAGATTGAGCATCTAGAATATAGGCTAATCACAGGATACATTGATTTGTTTAAATGCAAAATAGATCTTTAATAAATTACTGCCATGATCTGTATTCCGAAACTGGAGAAAAACAACTTTCAAGAATTTCTGCCACAGCCCAGGTTCCAGTAATTGGTAACATAAAAACTACATGAAAATGTCATGAACCTTGAAAATATTTTAGCACGAGTCACAGCAATCCAATACCTCCATTAATCAAACCTCCTCTTCAAAATTACATGCTCTGAAGATGGAGTGCAAATTGGAGATACAGCATGGAGAGCACATGGATTACTAGCAGCGAGAGTACTTTAAAATACATAACTTCACATACATCATGTAAAAGGTAAAATGAAAATTTACCTCAATAGAAGTAGAATAATGCCTTGCGGTCTCATTAGTGAACTCTACATGAACTTCTGAACTTGATTCATGCATAGGATCGAGTTTTCCAACACATCCATCTTTAAGATGCTTTTGATGCAGAATACCATCTGTTTCAATTGCAATGGATGATGTGGTCTCTTTTACCTTATTCAAGTCACTATCTTTAACATCACTGGTACAGGAATTCAGCTGCCTAGCATCATCACTAACTGTACCAGCACCTTGACCAGCATCCAAGTTCATCTGACCGGAAACTGTTCAATAAAATTCAGTTGTAACCACATCATATCTCAAGCTATGCAGTAAAAATTGACACCAATAACATAAAGAAATAAAGAAATTGAGAAAATAAAGTGGAAAAGACAACTGCATGAATGCATATCTATGCCCATAAACTAGAAAAGCCAAAGAGAAAGAAAAAAACGGGAAGAAGCATTCAGAGAAAATAGGAAAGATTAAAAAGGATAATATATATGTCATGATTGTACAGTTTATTATTTTTTTCCAGAAGGTGAACCATCATCAAACTCTATCTGTTAATGGAAAACTACTCCAGGTATTTGATTTTTAGTAACAAAAAATCCAGGAAAAGGAAAATCTCTCAAGACTAAAACTTGGTGGTTTGGACAATTAAATGGTGGAGAAGTCACAGTGCAATCCGATACATAACAATTAGAATATCAGACACCTAGAAAGGTTAAATAGAAATAAAAAGCTACCAGATCGAACCTTCAAAGGAACTTGATTGAGTAGAAATTTTCCTCCATTGGGGTATTGCTATCTTTCTTTTTGGTCCAGACCTGATTGCTCCACCCCTTGCCCCAGACATCTTCCTGATATTGCCCAAATAATGACTCTTAAGATGAAGACCCTATCATAATTCATTTTAGCATCATCAAGAACGATAACTAAAGCCCTTGCGCATCGTATTCATTTCTATTGATTTGAAAAAAATTGCACCATAAAGTGACTAAGCCAACATTCCAAGCACAACCACTACCATTTTCGGAAGTGGTAACATGTCAACTAGAGCGATGGTGTTTCCAGGAGCCTGTCCAACCTCCAAATCAAGCCTCTTCAGTTTCCACTCAACATCAATTACTAATGAGTTGGAAACTTCATCATTTTGTGACCCAATTAGACCCGGATGGTTGAACCAAAATAGGCTATCTGAATGGTTCAGGTCGAACCCCAAAACCTAGTTTGAGGTTGTGGGTTGACCTGGTCAATTCAACCGACAAAATACAGCGCAACCAGGAGGCCATCAATTTACTAAATTTTGTCGATATGTTTTTGAAACTGAATTATTTAAAAACTTCTATTGCTGATTTTTGAGATGCCAGTAACTAGAGACATTATATGGCAATGATGTGTGTACATGACACTATTAATTATATACTTTAAATTGTTTCAACCTTTTCTCCTCCAACTATAATATGACTGACTTCAAGCTACTAACTAAACTTCTAAAAGCACCCACTCCCCTTTCAAGCTTGCAAACACCTCAAAGGTACAAGCATCCCTCTTCCATTCAATTACTGTCAATTATTTTATTAAATCACTTTTGTATCGGATGAGATGACTAAAATGCACATGTAATCTTCACAAGGTGATGATGCTGGAAATGGGTTTGGAAAGGGTGGAGTAGGATTTGGTGGTGCTTTAGGCTATTATGGAGGAATGGTTGGTGAGTTTGGGAAACGTTGGTGGCTTTAAAAAGGACAGTGGTGTTAGTTTCGGTCGTGGGTATAGCCAAGAAACCAAGGATAGGACGACTAAGAACCTGCACTATGAACAGGCAACTAAAAAGGGAAACTACATCACGGAATTAACTTAAAATTTGTAGTTCGAAGGAGCTCTGCCATTTCCACTATAAGGCCAAAGCAAGTCGAGTTCTCCTCTGATTATGACATAAAAATTGATTACTTCTCTGTACTCAATCACTTGGAAGTTGGAAGTGAACTAAGGTCCAAGAACTAGGTTCTCCGAACTAAACTTCACTTACATTTCACTTTCTGTAAACCAATCATACCTTAAGATCTACAACTCACCTAAAAAATCCTTTGGTTGTCAAACATGATACAGTTTCCACAACCAACCAACTAGTTTCTAGTTGGAAATGAAACGAAACCAAACATCAATAAAAACCATACACGTCAATTTAGGCTGCGAAAACAATACAAACTCAAAAACATTAAAATTTTAAACCTACACTAGGAAAAGAACCACTAAGAAAAAAGCAATCACATTTTATAATTGAATTTCCAAAACATAAAAAATTGTACTCCAAAGGCCTCAACCTCTTCTAGTCTAACTAGGGGTGTCAGTGGATGTCCGAAATCCGAGAATCCGTCCGCATCCGTATTCGTTTTATCCGAGAATCCGTCATCCGTGAATCCGTATTCGTATCCAAAACTTAATATCCGGGAATTGGCGGAGCGAATATGGATATTGATACATCTGATCCGAATAACATCCGATCCGAGATTGAATATCCGTATTATAAGATCCGTATCCGTATCTATATTCGTATATGTATCCGTATCTGTTTAATATCATACATAACATATATATATATATTAAAAAATTATCATTTGTATATAGTTGCTAATTTATTGTAACTTAAAGTGGATGAGTTAATCTTATTAATTTATCTTATTAAGTTGTAATATGAAAACGTATGTCCTTTTATATAATTTACCCAACAACTATATAAAGTCTTTTTCACCAAAGCAAACCCCTAACCTAACCCTAATCCTCCCCAGCCGCCTCACCATCTTCCCAAGCCGCATCCTCCTCTTCCCGTGCCGTTTCCGCCTCCTCCTGTCGCGCCTCTTCGTGTCTGTCCTTCCTCCTCGTCATCTTCGCCTCCTCTCGTGTTGTCCTGCTCTACCAGCATATTGTGTCCTCCTTGACTCCCGACATGGATCCAAGTCCAGGTGAGGCGATTGTGGCTCTTCTCCTACTTAAGTCATTCCTTTCTACCTTATTTTTTTGTCTACTACTTTGATGGAGATTCAATATGTGTTCATATAGCCTTCCAGAACCCATCGAAACCTCCTTGCTAACACTCAGCTTCCTTTGATGATCTTGCGTAATTGACTAAGACCTTAAAGAAGCAAAACAAAAAATAAATATAGTCAGAAAATAGGAAATAACATCAATGCCAAAAGGTTTGTGCTTATCCGTTGTTATCAGTCTTCCACTTATGGGCATTTCATATGTTGGCACATATTTTTCTGATTTATACTTTAGGAAATTTCTTTCCTGAAGATTGTTGTCGTTTGACAAGCATCCATGGGTAACAAGGACTAACATAGTTTATCTACTGTCTTGATGTTATTACTTTATGTTATTCATAGAGGTTTTTGCTGTTTTTGGTTGGTTTCTTTCTTTTGCTTATGCTAATTGCTTATGTTAAAATCTCAAATTGCTTATGCTAAAATCTCAAATTGCTAATTGCTTATGCTAAAATCCCATATAACTAATTGCTTATGCTAAAATCTCAAATTCAAGAATCTGTCAAGTAGAATACTATCACAATTAATCCACTTCATCCCTGCAAAATAGGATTAATGTCTCACAATTATGTTACCATACTTTATGAGATTCAATAATTGTTTGCAATGTGTCACATTTTTCGCAGCATGGAAGAGGATTTGCCAGTTGTAGATGGTGCTTCCAGGTCCAGTTGCTCGCACCACAACAATTAGAAAGAATTTTCTAATTAAAGCTATAGAGTCATTGTTCTTGGTGCTGACAAGTTTTCAGGGAAAGATTGTGTTGATTCAATAAAGCTTTTATTGTTTTTTGATGATATGTTGTTTGTAGGCATTATTTTGTAACATTTGTGTTAGTCGTAATGTTTGTAATCTATGTTTGTATTAATTTGTAATTTTTATGTATTGTTTTTAGAGTTTTAGATCAATTTTTCGAATTATGAAATTAACCAAATTTATGATTTTGATTCAGTATTATTATTATTATCTTAAAACATGAATTCGGATCGGATTTTCGAATCCGGATGTTACATCCGGATGCTTTACAAGATTTGGATCAAATTTTCGAATCCGGATGTTTTACAAGATTTGGATCAGATTTTTGAATTCGGATGTTACATCCGGATGTTTTACAAGAATTTGGATCGGATTTTCGAGTCCGGATGTTACATCCGGATGTTATTGTTCGGATACGGATAATATCCGTATTCGATCCAGATCCGTCGGATATTGATTCGGATATAATTAAAAAGATCCGGTCGGATACGGATCCGGATACGGATGTTAAAAAAAATCCCGGATTCAGATACGGATGTTGGCACATCCGATCCGTATTCGATCCGTTGACACCCCTAAGTCTAACCAAGGCAAGTCAAATTCTTCTCTCATTACAACACAAGAATGGATTACTTCCCTCTATTACATCACTAGGAAGTGGACTAACAATAAAACATTTGAGTGACGTGAGCTAAATTTCTCACTTCAATGCCTTTTCTTTGCAAACCAATCACACACCAAGGGTCCGTTAGGAATCACAATTTGATGATCAAATTTACAAAAATCCGATCAAATCTAAAAATCAGCTCCAAAACATACTCTGCCTTATTGCAGATATTCTAAGTTTATAAATGTCAATTCTAAATCACATTTGATCCTCAACTTTTGGGAATGAAATTTTGATTATTAACGTGGTTCCAAATGGTCAGCAACATGCAAAAAATACATCCTTTGAGTGTCATTTATGGTACGATTTTCTCAAGTCGTAAACACCAACTACCAATTGGTTTCAATTGGCATCTAGGTTTTGTATAAACACCAAATTGCAAGTGGGTATATTCAAAGGTGTTTAGCTTCTCGCGTCTACATTTTACCTAGGGTGTAATTGGTACTCAGTAAGTTCATGGAAATCTGAAACTTCACTTTCACAACTTCCTCTCAATTTAGAGTGGAAGTTCTAGAAGACGCACTTAGTACATATGTTTAAGTGATAAAACTCCTCATGAAACTCTAATTTCATTTTTTTAAAGTTTTCCAAGCTATCAATCATCCAGACGTCTTTCTGAAAGTTTTTTTTATCACTCACTACGGAAGTTCGGTTCCCCACCTACTTGAAGTTTACTTCAGTATCAATCACACCCTTAAGAATTAGGATGTTAACCAATACCAACCGTCACCGAACATTCGAAAGTGGTTAAATTACAACTACACCCTAGAGGCCTAGACGGAAGTTAGAGAAAAAAAAGTTTCTCAAAATATGATTATTAACGTGGTTCCAAATGCCTACAACTTTGAAAAAATTACATCCTCCCAACGTCAATTATTCACTAACTACATTTCCGTTTCAATTGGCTTCTGGGTAATTGGCATAAACACCAAAATGCAAGTGGATATACCCAAAAGGTGTTTAACTTCTGATGTCTGGGTTTTACTTAAGAAATTGGGACGCTAATCAATACCAGCTTTCAACGGACACTAGAAAGTGGTTAAATTACAACTACAGCCTAGAAGGAAGTTAGAGAGAAAAATTGCATCCCAGACGCCAAAAGCTGGTGTCCCAAACGGACCTGGAGAACCAAACTGAACATCAACTAAATCAGCACACAAAAAAACACAGAAAATTTAGAACCTACACCAAAGAAAAAGAACGAACCTTGGAGTGGAGAATTGAACCTTGAAGAACGTTTTCAGTGGCGATTGCAGCCCTCCATACGCGATCGACGCTGGAAAGAGAAGAAATTAGGGTTAGGGTTAGGGTTTTGGATTGGGAGAAAGAGGGAAGAGTTTAGGTTACTCGCACAAGTGTCTGCAGAAGCTCATCTGACACGAATCCGATGTTATTGTGTGTTCGGTTAACGACTTAAAAAGAAAAAAAAATCGAGAGAAAATAATAGAAAGTTGGAATTTTTTTTCTTGTTTGGATGACAATTTAAGAAGATAAATTGTGAGAAAACAAAAGAAATGAGAGAAATCATTCTATACAAAATAGACTCAACTTTCTCTTCTGAAACAGAGAGAGTTAAATTTTATTTATTCTTTCAAAAATACCTCGAAATGAAATATCATGGTTAAAAGAATGTGGGTATTTTGGTAATATGATGTAGTATTTTTTTTCCTTTTCTTTCTTAAATTATTTGTATCCAACAACAGAAAATAAACATAATTTTTTTTTCTCTTCTTACTTTTGTCTCCTTTATTATTATCCAAAGTGAGTTGCTTGGGTGCTGACGATCGGGTGATTGGTTTGGGTGCTGACGATCTAGTTTGTGTTTAATGTGTTTGTAAGTTTATTACTGTTAAATTTTTATGTAGGTAAAATTTCATAAGATAGGTAAAAAAGTGAAAATATTGATGGTCTAGTTGCTTGATGACTAAGTTTGTGTTGACTAAGTTTTTATGTAGGTAAATTTTTTGAGTGGATGGGTGAAATAGTTTTAATAGTGATGGTTAAGTTTAGGGTTGTGCAACTTTCGGACTGAGTTCGGTCCGGACTGAATCCGACCGGTCCGGATTTCAGTCTGGACTCCAGGACAAATTTCGTTTTCGGTCCGGTCATCCAAAATCTATTTTTCCCCTTAAAAATCCCGTCTGGTCCGGATTTTTGGATCGGACCGATCGGTCCGATCTTCAGTCCGGACGCAGGAGAGCATCCGGATCCGAACCAATGCTCATCCCTAGTCAAGTTGCTTTACATTTGGTAGAATTTTGGGTCTGACGTTTTGTGTTTCACTCATTTTAAGTACATAACTGCTAAGTTTTCATGTAGGTAAAAATTCGTGGGAGGGATATAATAATATTTTTTTCTTTTCGAGATTCTTACAGGACATGGTAGGAATTCAAGTGGATTTGACACAACATTTTGTTGATGATATTACTCCTAGTTGTGACTTGTAGGTTTGTAAGTAGAGGTTAGAAAGATTTTTTTGTGAATGAGTTTGAGGGTTTGAAATTTTGAGTTGGATTATTGGATAGATGATCTTTTTTTATAAACCGGTAATTTGGCTCCCTCGCCTCACTTATTTTCTGAAACTGATTGTAAGATTTTGTTATAGAAAATTAATTTGGGTTCCTCACCTCACCTATTATCTGATTGTTGAAAACTTGATTATTCAGTAATAGTAATATCATAAATTACAATTACTTGTATTGATAATTGACTAATAGCAAAAGGTGATAACAAAATTCTCAGCGAAAGCATTTTTCTGAAATAAAGAATCAAACATTGAAGGTTTTAACACATTGCTAATTGTTAAAGATTTGGACAAATAAAGGCCGTAAACATTTAAATTCGCTTAATATTTGGACATTAGCAATTTTTCAAGTTTGTACCATAGACGGAAGTTTAACTCACTAAGATCATCCGTAATTATGACATTCACGGCCTAATCATGAGTTTTCTCTCTTTCTTTCTCTTCCACATCAGTTTTCTCTCTTCCTAACTCACTTTCTTCTCTTTCCTACATTATTCATCTCTTAACTACAACCCACCACAACTCGTCTCTCTCCTCCACATCATTTCGGGTCGATCTTAGAAAAAAATTAAAAATTCTAAAAATCAAAACAATTAGAAAACGTATTTTCGGGTCAACGACTGGGTCGTCGGGGTCGTCCCACGGGAGACGACCCTGTTATTAATGGTCTAAGGTTCGAAAGATGTTCAACAAAATGAGATAACTAAGGTCTTCAACAAATGACTGTTGTAGATGGCTCTCGAACTGTGATAATAATTACTTGATAAAGTTGATGTTGAGTATTTGTTAATTTAGTAGTTTAAAGTTTAAACTATCTATTTGTCTCAATAGCGTTGAAGCAAGAGCTGAAATTCCATGATCCCTTCGCGTCCCTTGGGTAAACAAGAAATAAGATTACTTGACACAAAAATAGAACAAGTGGATTCAAATATGAACATCTGGTAGATATACTTCGGACAAACTAAAAATAAGTTTAGAAGAAAGCAAGTGTGAATAAAATTGATCGTGTTTCATGTATTCATCGTGTCAAGACACCTCGTTTCAATTAAAGCACTAGTGCTCTTGCGAAATAATTGTAATCAAGTTTTCCTTTCAAGTCTTATAAGAGTAAAAAATCAACTAACCTGCTCAGACCCAAAAGTCTGAAAGACCACAACCACAAGAATCTACAAAAGTTTGTGTTTTAACCCCACAGTTCCACACCATCACGTACAAACCAAAGATGTTCATGTCTTACAAGAAAACTTTGATTTGATTTGATCAACCACTACCATAAAGCAAGAGAAAGACACCCACTCCTTATCTTTGTGGAAAAGAAGGGCAACTTTTTACGTTAATCTTTGTGGTTGTTAAGTTTTCCAACTCCGTTTCGAAGTTCAAGAAGAGAAGTGCACTTGAGGAAGGAGTAGCATTCCTCCAAATGGCATGCTTTGGTTTAATTTGGTGCAGGAACAAGCATAAGTCGGTCAAAAGCTACGTGTTGTTTGTGTTGATGATTGTCGGGATCGTTGCCGGAGTTCGGATCGCTTTGTATGTCATCGCTGCTTGTCTGAAGAGGCGGCGGATGACAAGGGAGGTGGAGCACAATTGAGTGCTGCGTTTCTTTTTTGACTTCTTAGAGATCTAGATATCCTAAAAGGTTGGCCATCTAATTTGTACATTTTGAACCTTAATGATTTGTTTTGTTGATTTTGACCTCTGTTTCCTAGAATTTAGGTATTCTTACGGACTACTTCTTGCTATGTTTAATGATCCGTGTCGCATCTGAAATTCTAACTAAGCAGATTTTTTTTTCAAAAGAGCATGTAGTGATAATGTCTCGCGTTATTGTTCTGAGAGAACTTCACTACATTCTACATTCAACTTACATTTAGGACACGATCCAAACCTATTCGTATTTGAACCTCGACTTTTACCATGAGACTTGTCTTAATGGCACATATGTTTATCTTGACCAAAAAAGAGAAAGTAGTACATATTCTTACCAATGCAAGAAATTATTGTTAAAAGGACAGTGCTATCGTATCGTATTGGATCCACTTAGATTGTCATGCTATTATCTTATCCGTCTCCAAAAAGTTTGTAATTTTTTGACATTTCCCTACACGTTACAAACCAATCATAATAACATGTAAACTGTTTGACTCGGAGTTGACCATTTGAAGCAATAGTCATACAGTTAGGTGGGAGCGTTGAGCATGCCTGTATAATCCATTATCATAACCTATCCAAGCAGCATAACACTCATTTAACGCAAACAACAATACACCACACAAATAAGTTGTGTCCTTTGACCAAGATACTGCGAAATCAGTGATGTAAATAAGTGAAACCAACGGTATAGGCTAAGCTCGTTTTAAAAATTTGTTGGATAAATTTTGCAAACTCATTTAATAAGCTCCAATTAGCTCGTTTGTAGAAGATTTGGTAATCCACTACAAACTCATAATACGTGAATTTACGTGACAAACCTCATTTATGAAGTAGACTCACATTTCTCGGACAAATAAGACAGCAATATCATGTTAAAAAAATCATGGTCATTCTCTTTCTAATTCAGGAGAAAAAACTCACTGCACTTTCATGTTCTTACCGTGTTACACTTGAAGAGGACACAGATTGTGAGATTTATGAATAGACTAGAAGATTAACACAGCAGAAAAACACACCAAAACCGAAAACACTTGATCCGAGCAAAAAGACTCAGAAGCTGATTATAGTTTCTCAGAAACAAATCAAAATCAAAGGTCCACTAAAGAGCGAAAAGGGAAACCACAGGATCATCTCCTATGACTGGATAAGGAGTGTAATACGAAATCGTACCAGAGAGAAAATGTCCAGGTGAACAAACATATCGCCACTTTGGGTTGTAATCTTCCGGAGATGAAACCACATAAACTAAGAAAGATGTGTACCATTGTCAAATTCTTCTGTCTTCATTTACCTTCTTTCCATTCATAGCACTTCATTCTGGAGGTACAAAAAAATGCAGATGTCATATCACATATGGCTGTTGTAGCTGGTCTTTGATAATAAAAGCTAAAAGCACCACTGGAACAGCAAGGAACTTACATCGTAAGAGAACCGTCAGCAGAGCACTGTTAAAACCAGAAAAGATCACCTGGAATATTACAATCTTTTTTGAGTACCTAACTAAAACGGATCCAGGTGATCGATTGGTAGCTCTGAACCAAAGAAACAGCAACAATTAACATTTACAAGAGCCCCAGAATCCTGAATCAAATGGAATGCACAAAGCACAATTGTTACAAGAAAACCTATGACGAACCAAGCACATATAAATATAGGTTAAAACAGAATATTTGACACAGCATCTAAGGTACATGGTCAATTAAATGCAGAATGGTATTCGGAGAATTTTTTGCAGCTACGAACCAACCAGCATTCTTGCTTTTATGTCAAAACCAGCATTTAGCTTGATACAATGTCACTGTAGTCATCTAAAAAGACAATGTGGCATCATCCAGAAAAGAAAAACAATACTTTGTATGCACTTGGAGCTTCTAGTCATTTGTAATCCTGTGGTAAGGTGCTCTCTCCACATTTGTCCCTGAACATCAAAGTTGCCCATAAACAAGGAGTTCAGATTCCCTAAAGATTAGATACTATATACATCTTCAGCTTGCGAAATCCATGCATTAAGTTCACAGATTCAGACCCAGTAAAGGGGACACACTGAATACCTATCTGACTTACACATTGTTACGCATTGCATTAACTACCATCATTGCCGATTTACGATCATACTGAACTGCTACTTCCACTGCATGTACTAATGCACACAACCCTTGATGCACCAAATTGCTCCAAGCACTTTGCAGAGCATTGGCTTTGAAGTCAAAGCATTTCTTACCAGCAAAAACCAGAAATACCCAATCTGGGCTGATGATACATGCTCTGCATCTGCTCCTACTCGCTGCAGGATGTATTTATTGATTGTAAGTCTACTATAGTGATACACAGGCAAATCAAGAAATTAAATGAGGCCTCATCATCACGCAGGAGTAACATGGTATTTGATTAGTGCAATTACCGAAAAATTAGATTACCGAAATTTCCCATATTAACTAAATTAATAATTGCAAAAAAAACTAAGAACGTTCTAGAAACCAACACAAATTGGCTAAAATTTTAGGTGCATTGGGAGCAGGAGTGTAAACGAGCCGAGTCCAGCGAAATTTCGAGTCATAACTATTATCTTATGTTATTACCAAATACATAAAAATAATTATAATGGAGTAATAAAAAATTCGAGCGAGATATCAAGTCGAACAACAAAAAATTTCGAGTTCGAGTGGCTCGTTTAACGAACCAAGTTTGAAGATTTTTTGGTCTTTCATCAAAATCATTAATTTTCAAGTTAAACTAGAGTCGAGAATTTTTCAAGTCGAACTACTAAGCCGAGCTGAAGTTGACAGCCCTAATTAGGAGGTTAATATTTATGTCAATTCCTGCAAAATAGATAATGGATAATGATCAGATTATCATCCATTTGGCTACTTACCATGCTCTGAAGACGGTTGTCATTCACACTTGGATTCTTATCCGCACCAGATTTGAATTGCATACGGAACCCTGGTCTTGCAGAAGTACTGGGTGCGTACGTATCATTAGCTCCTGCTGTGCTGGAAACAACATTTCCACCTACACAAAAGTGCAAAAGAAATACAATATAATAAAATAAAATAAATAAGCAAAACAGCTTCTGCAAGACCTACAATAAAGTACATGAAGGTCGGAAAGAGAAAAATCATACAGCAATAACTTTGGCAGTCATAGTAAATCAATGCAAGTTTCAATTACATTACTATGGACAAAAATAAGGGGATAATCATAAACGTGGAAAGCATACAAAGACATCATAATGCTGAAAAATGTTTCATGTGGTGACTTTTTCTGAGGTAGATGGAGCCTCCAATTCAAGGAGAATACAAGTAACATCGGTGTTTTTATTGATGCAATTGTCAGATGGAACATGTGGAGATTTCAAGAACAGAAGGACCATAACAGTCAAATGAAATACACTGCAGAAGACCACTACCACACATCACATATGAGGGTATTACTCCTTGGTATTTGTCCAAGTGTCTAGGCAACTAATGAATAGAAAAGCAATATTTTTTTATCATAATAGATAAACAAGAAACTATATGTCAGGGAGGGGGTCATTACCTTGATTTCTATCGACATTCATTGGTGTTGGCCGGTTTGTGGAAATTGGCTGTCAATTGAAACAAATTCTAATAAGAAAACAAAGAATCTGTTTCATCCATCAATAATCCAAAAATATCAATTCCATAGTAGAAACCATGCAGTTCATAAGCAGTTGAAAAGTGCACAGAGGATGGTGTTTTGTGTTCACTTAAGGATGGAATACTGACCGAAGGTCTTGTCTGTTGCTTTGCCTTCTGAGATTGTTGATACTTTAAGACAGTCCAGTCGTAAATGTAATCAAATTCATATCCTGAAGTAAATAAGAGAAAGCATTCTAAGTAAAAATATGTACAGAACTGCACAACTCGTAATCGTTAAGGAGTTTTTCCCTATTTAACAAAGATAGATCATAATACTAAATAAGAGGCAATAAGTTACAAACATGTGACAATCGGAAGCCCTAAGCCTTCTCTCAATCTGAAGAGATACCTTCTCGAATGTACAGGTCACGGAACAGGCGTTTCAGAAATCCATAGTCAGGTCTCTGATCAAAAGTCAATGAGTGGCAGTAATGAAAGTATGATGCAAATTCCACTGGGTGAGACTTGCACAAGACCTGCAACAGCGAAGGAAATGTGAGGACCATATATAACACCTTGCAATGTTAGAAAACAAAAGAGGCAGATGCAGACTTCTATTGGAGTTGAAAGCTTCTTCTCGGCGATCTTATCATACTTCTGCTTTTTAGTGGCGGCTTTGAGACCCTGCCAAGGAAGGCTAAAAGAAGAGATGTATCAGCTTATTCATGGTAAATAATGAGTAATATAGCACCCTTGACTAAACCTGATAACACAAATGGCAAAAAACATGTATCAAGTGAACGCAAAAAAAAAACTTGAAAGAAAAACTTTTTCCCAAGAAAGTGGAACTATTTATAATTGAATCACATTAAGAGTAATTGTAGTGCACTCAAATACAGCAAGTTGCAGCCCAGAAAAAAAATGCCCACCTTCCTCTCAAGAAATACAAAAGAACATATCCAAGGGATTCCAAGTCATCACGCCGGCTTTGTTCTGGATGTCAAGCAAAATAAATATCATATTGGCATGTGCCAATGAATGTCAAAATTGAGTAATATTGTTTTACCAGGAAAGCACACATACCAACTCCCAAATGAGTATTACAGCTTGCATAACGTGCAGTACCAGTTAAACTTTTATTTTCCCTAAGACAAGAGAATGAGATTGGGTGAGTCTAATCTTGCAGGGAAATGAATATGACTCACACTGGTTATGGGCTTGATCTGGTGATCTACCAGAGGACTCTTACTTATATGGTATATGACGGTTGGAAACGGAATCCCTGTATCTTTTTGCCAGTCCAAAGTCAATGACGTATACCTTTTAACAAACATAAAAAAAGGTTGGTTTGACAACAATTTTAATTACCGAAAAAGTGGTGTTAGTCTTAGTTCATACCTGGTTTGCTTTACGTCCAAGGCCCATGAGGAAATTATCTGGTTTAACATCCCTGTGCAGAAAACCTTTTGAATGCACAAACTCAATTCTTGTAAGCTGAAACATTAGAACAATGAACCATGAGGGCTAAAAGCAATGGTTTGGAGCCTTCAATGTGAATGGTTGGAAGGATAAAACCGTAGCATATTTGTTCATCACTAATGGCTTTCTTAAGGATATGATATATAAATTTGTTTGATACCATTAATCTAGCTAATAAAGATTCAAACCCCTAAGAATATTGACACTGTGAATCATGATAATGATTCTAACATTCAAATTCTTGTCCTGGATTTTAAGAAGGTAAACATCTCAAGATAAACCGTGACTCCTTAGAGTTTCATTTCTAGCCTACCCCAACTACTTTGGGATTAAAGGCTTTGTTGTTGTTGTTGTTGTAAACATCTCAAGATAAAATGAATATTTATTATTTACAATTATACTCTTGATGGTTTATACAAAAAAAATACCTAAATGATGAATCTATGCCAGGGCAAATAATAATGTAAGAAAGGATCGAACATATTTATCAAGAAGTGCAATGAATAGTTCAAGTACACAATCAACTTTACCATCTGATCTGCCAGCAACAACACGGTCTTTAGAGAAAACTTTCTCCCACAATAGACGAACAAGTCCTCAAGGCTGGGCCCAAGCAGGTCTATAATGAGAACATTGTCTTCTCCATCTATACCACACCATTTAACATTTGGGATACCACCTGGAATAAAAGGTTTAGAAATGGAACATGGAGAACACTAATGGAATTTAGGAAATCATGTGACAAAAACAGCTCAAAAAGATAAAACTCACTTCCTCCCTGAAGAGTCTTGTAAATTTTAGCCTCATAAAACAGCTGTGGATGTTTGGTTTTGCTTATCTCCTGATAAGTAAACAGAAGTAATCAGGACTTCTTATTTATATATGCGCTCGTAAGCAGCAACAGATTCAACTGATGAAAAGAGGAGCTTATATGTAAGTATCACACTTCAGCCTACAAAGATAAAGATAACATCTTCATACTCCTACTCTCAGAAAATAACAATATTAGAGTGCCTCAAGCAACTACAGAGAAATCACATGGAAACAAAAAAACATAGAGTATAGACAGTTTCAACATGCATTCAAAATAAAAGCAGAAAACCAACAGCCAATTCGCATGAATTGTGCATTAGGAAAGCACTCTCCACTAAACAAAAATAAAATCTCCAAACTGTTGGTGCTTGACTATTCACAAGTAAGAACAAGCACCACACCTCCAAAAGTATGATTATACAAGAAACACCACAACTAGACTAGTAAATCCATAATTAATGCAAGGAACGGAACCGAAACAAATCCTAGAAACAAACTTATATGTCAACCTAAGTTAACCCTAGTAATTCAAAACCACAACTCCCACTCAATAAACAACAGAAACAGAAACAGAAACATATTGTAAAGGTAAAACATCAGCAACGTTGCACTCCAACTAATCACAACTAAGAACCAAAACTACAATGTTCCGTCCACACCTCATCTCGTGTGGGAACTACACCTTCAAAAGAAGCACGATGTTAATAGTCAAAAACCACTTAACCAAGCAGAACCACAACTTTCACAAGCCATATAACCGAAACCAAGGAATCACTAGATCAGAACAGCTGAGTCGTTGTGATTATATAAAAAACCCTCAAAAGGTCAGACAATCTCAAAATCAACACACCAGTTCCCGAATCACGAATTCCACAAAATAATTCACGAATTCCACAAAATAAATCTAAAGAAACACAAGAAATCGAATCCCCAACAAAATCGACCAAAACTACAACCTCAACAAATCCAATTCGAAAACCACAACTTCCACCACATCAACCTTAACAACCACAGCAAAACAAAATCTCCAATCAGGCCCACTGAAACCCTAACTCACATCCAAAACCCACAAAAAAGAAAGAAAACACTTACGATCTTCAAGACAAAAATCTCAAACTTGTAAGTGTGAGACACTCCAATCAGCAAAACCCAAAAAAAAACACAACACATCCGGTTCCCAACGAAACCAATCAAAACAACGTCATCTAATCCAATTCCCAGACCACAACTTCCACCAAATCAACTCAAGAGCCACAACAAACCAAAACCCTACACCAAATTGATCACATCCACAACCTCAATTGTTCCAATTCCCAAACTGGGACTTCCACCAGATCAAGCTCAAAATTCCCAACCGAATCAATCAAAACCACAACCTCAACTAATCAACTTCCAAAACTACAACTTCCAATCAACAACAAAAACACGCAACCAAACCAACCAAACTTCCAATATAAGGAATCCAAAACCACAACATCAACTAATCCAATTCCCAGACCACAATTTCCACCAAATCAAGCTCAACTACTCCTAGTCCCAATCCGCCACTTCCACCAAATCAAACTCGAAATCCTCAACCGAATCAACCAAAAGGACAACCTCGACTAATCCACTTCCAAAACCACAATTTCCACTGCATCAATCTCAACAACGACAAATCAAAATCCCCAACCAAATCAACCACACTTCAAATATAACTAATCCAAATCCCCAACCGAATCGATCAAATCCACGACCTCAGCACATCCAATCCCAAAACCACAACTTCCACAGAATCCAACTCCAAAACCCTAAGGAGAATCCGAAAAGCTTACGATCTTCGCGGCGACGATCTCGCAGGTGTCTACATGAGTAGCTGCGACCAAAAAACACCCAAAAAAGGTCAGAAAAATCCCGAAAAAAAAGGAAAAATGGAAGATCGAACGGCGCACACCGACGAAGATCTCGCCAAAGGATCCGCTGCCGATCTTTCGGCCGAGCTTGTACTTGTCCCCGACGATCCTCTCCATGTCCTAGTTAGGGGGAAGGCGCGATCTGGTGGGAGAAGAAGACGACGACGAAGAGAGGATTAGGGGTAATTTCGGAAATGCGGTGGTATCTATTTGACAATCGTCTGCAAATAGTCTCTGGTTATGGAAATATGGTCATATTTATGTAACAGTGGTGTACAAACGTATTATCAAGGAAAATATTTTTTGGTCGCTCTACGGGATATGATTACTCCAGCTCATCAAAATACGTAGGGTTTTTTTTATCACTAATCTTGACCCTCCGCCCAAGAAACATCGCATTTAATGCTTGTCACTCAGCATACATTTTGGCACGATGTTTCCTGCGTTTATCTTCCCGTGGTCCTCTATCTTATGAGAATCCACAGAATGACAAGTTTTTGCCTTCCTCTTTATTTTGTTTCTTTTTTTCGTTTTGATCGTATTTTTCTCTCTTCTGTCTGTTCCAATTGAAATTGTATTTATATCTTCCAAGAAGACATGTCGTTAAACGTTCCTGATGAGAAGATGTTTTTCCTTCTTTCGAAGAAGCAAAAACTTTTTACAATGATTATGCAGATGTGTTGTGGTTTTGGTGTTAAGCTAAGACATACTCATTACGAATGTGGTACTGTTACTCATGCAACACTAACTTGTTCCAAGGAGGGCAAGACACCAACAAACCAAGAACAATGAATATTGAAGCCTCATTTATCGAATAGAGTCGAGTGCACGGTTCACATTAGGATTTTCGGAAACCCAGCAAGAGGTTACCAGATTAACTTTGTCGGTCTTAAACATAATGTTTCATAAGGAGCAAATGCATTTTCTAAGACAGAAACGATTTGTACATCAAGCCGCGATTGCACGAATAACGTGCAATGATGCTTCCGGGATCTCGGCTGTTAAGACCATACAATCGTTTGTCGTTGAGGCCGGGGAGCATAACAAACTAACTTTCAACGAGAGGGACCTAAGGTTTTTTGTTTTTTTGACGTTAGTGTCTTAAAAGAAATGTCAATCGTTCATAACTTTTTTGTGCGCAGGAACGTTATAACCGAAGTTCAAAATTTGAAAATGGTGTTCAGCGATGCACAAGCTCTTCAGAAGTAACTCATTAAGATGTACAAAGATTGATTCAATATTTTTCTATGTCATGGATGTGGATGACGAAGGAAGACTAATGAACGTTTTTTGGGCCAACTGTCGTTCGAGAGCTGTCTATTCATACTTCGGGGGATGCTATATATTTCGACACTACCTACCTGATTAACAAATACGACATTTCGTTTGCACCATTTGTAGGAGTTAATCATCATTTTGAGTATGTGTTGCTCGGTTGCGCTTTATTGTCCTCTGAGACCACTGAAAATTACATTTGACTTTTCCAGATGTGGTTGTCGTGCATGGGCAGTACGTTTGAAGAGATTGTATTTTTCGTACTAAGGGTGTTGGGTATGTACTTTTTAAGAAAAAGATTGTCTTTTTACCTTATGATCGGTCTTTTTTAATATGTTGGGTTGTCCTTTTCAATTTTGCATATTACGTAGATAGTCTTATCGTATTAAGTTTCTTGGGCTTGTCCTTTTTAATCTCTGGTTGGTCCTTTTTAAGGGATATGATTGTCCTTTTTATAAATGGGTGTATCATTATTAACAATAAGTTTGTCCTTTTTAATATATGGTAAGTCTTTTTTAAGGGTACAGTTGACATTTTCATGAATGGTCGTATCCTTTTTAAGAATAAGATTGTCCTTTATCCTATGTTCGGTACCTTTTAAGGGATAGGATTGACTTTTTTATGAATGGTCATGTCATTTTTAATATGTTTGTTTGTCTTTATTAATTTTTCCTATTTGTGCAGATATCCCTCTACAACCGATCACAACGGACCAATGTGGCGTCATTACTATTGCTGTAAGGAATGTCTTCCCAAACATCAGTCATAGATTTTGCATATGACACATAATGAACAAAACTCCCATGAAGTTGTTATTCGATCTAAAATTGATTGTGTAACACTCAAACAACCCAGCTGAATTTGAGCGGAATTGGCAGAGATTTCCTGGTTGGTTTTAAGATTCAAAATCATAGCTGGCTCCAATCCATTTTATGTTATTTGTGAGTCTTGGGTGCTTGCTTTTTGGGGTGACTGTTTTTTCGCGGGAATGACTTCTACCCAAACAAGTGAAAGTATGAACGCATTCTTCGATAAGTACCCAACTTCTAAGACCACACTTAAGGAATTTGTTTAACAATATGAACTCGCTCTCCGTCACAAGTACGAGAAGAAAGCTCAATCAAATTTTGATTGTCTGCATAAGAATCCCCAATTGGTTTCAATATATCCCTTCGAGAGGCAAATCAATGAGTTTTATATTGTAGGGGTTTTCAAGAAAGTCCAGTTAGAAATTGGGAAAATGATATAATACAACCTAACCGAGGAGTTCCAATCAAACGAGGCGGTGCATTACCAGGTAACTGAACGTGTATGGACTGGTGAGCAGCTATTATCGAAACGTTTCCTCGTACAAAATAGAAGTTTGAAGTTCACATGTAATTGTAGAATGTTTTAACACGTTGTGTTCGGATCTATGTGTAGGATTTCGTGTCCCTATGTATGTGTATATTTTATAAAAATATTATACAAGCATACAAGATCGATTTCATATTTTCAGGAATTTTATGTACATTGTTTTGTGTTTATTCTAATATCATGCAATCTGACATATATTAAAATAAATCACAAAGAGATAATCATACCCAAAGGTTCTCTAAAATATTTTTGAAGATCTGGAGTTTCGTTGTCTGTCAAACCGCCAGTCGATTCGCCTCTAAGTGTTCACCAAACCCTAAACAAAATTAGAGAGAAATGAGTTAGTCAATCAATCTCTAATTAAGCTTAGAATATAGCTAATAACCCATGTGAAACTTGACGAGAAATAATCTCCAAAAACTCAAAGTAATTAAGAGAAATTTGTGGTGATTAATGGAGAGATTAGGGAGAGAGTATTGGCAATAATTCTTCTGAACAAGTAGGGTGAGAGAACCTATTTATAGCCTCCCAAATCGCCCACATCAAGAACTATTGTCTAGTCATGATCTCTTGTTTTTTCTCTCTTAAAATTAATCACAATTTACCACATAAACATCCTAAAAAACGTTTGACCAAATCTGGAATTAATCCAACTCATGATCTAATTATTCTCTTAATAATTCCAGCAGAAATCGTGTCAACCGGTCGACCGAAACTAACCAACCGGTCGACCGATTGTTCAGTAAATCGTGATTTCGGTTGGACCATGAAACCGAACGGTCGACCAATCATACGCACCTAAGGCTACTGTGATTTTCCGGTTGAACAGAACACACACACGGTCGACCGATTCTACACGATTCAACGCGAGAATCAACTACTGGAAATTTCTGGTCGGACTGAGTCCTTAGTCAGTCGACCGATCACAACCAAGATCAATACCCGAAATCTTCTGGAAGTTTTCGGTCGAACCTCGACCCTTCACCGGTCGACCGGCCACTACCAACACGAGCTCGCGGGAGCTACTAGAAGTTTTCGGTTGACCGTGCACATGCTCAACAACTACTATGGATTTTCGGTCGACCGGTCTCCAAAAACGTTCAACCGTTTTGTCCGATTTTTGCCTTTATCAAATTTTGGATATACTTCCAACAAAATTTGATCTTTTGAGATTTTAGCAAATTCATATCTCATGTGATACATTATCTTATGTAATGTTAAACAATTACACCCCATATTATTTATGATTCTAATTATGTCAATCCTTATGACATATTGATTTTACTGATTCACCACATGTGTCCATTTTCACATGAAACCCGACACATCATATGAACTCAAAATCAAGCTTCTTGTTTCCCAGTTACGTGGTGACCTATAGGAGGATGTAAGTCAAATTGACAGCGATATTAAACACTTAATATCTCAAACTATAAGCGGTATCTAGCTACACATTATAGTTACCCAAGTAGCATAGATGTCTTGTTCCGCTCAAACTAAAGACGATACATTTAGTGATGTAAGTGCACCACTTGTGTCCATTCCTTGCATCGTGATATTAAGAATATATACAAAGTAGATATGTGTCACACTTGTATTATATTCATTTTTTGATCTTTTTAAGCTAATTATAACTATGTAACTTAACTCAAGCTACATTGTGCACATTATAATTTTGCTTTATCGAATGACCCACTAATATCATCACTCAATTAAGAGGGGCAATGATAATCTTTTGACTAACTATTTTTTCCAGCAAAAGTCATGTTCAACCAACTATTGCATTTATCACTATACTCATTGATAGTTTTTGACAATAATCAAATCAAGCATTTTTTGAGTGAAAAGATATAAGTCTCATATCTTAGGATCGAAGACACAGTAAAACATTAATGACACATAATACAATTTCATAATGTTTTACTTGCTAAATCTATTCAATATATAAAAGTAATCATTATACTTGTGTCGTCAATTATTTGTAGAGCTACAACAATCGATGACCGACACAAGAATTTTATCTCGGTAATTAATGTTCCATGTTAATTACCATAATTGTGAATAACTTTTGATTTATGTAAACCATTATCTTTTAGAGCTCTACGGTTAAGGACCAAACGTCTATTCCTTAATACTTGCAAAAGACGAATACAATAATCAAGAAACAAAATGTTTGCACATCCAATTCATAATAATTGACATATCAAAGTTAAATTTGTAGAACACATTCCTTTCACTATAGCCGTCTAATCAATAGATAATTGCGGAATTAAAAATACTAATTGAAGGATTAATGGAAGAGATAATTGTAAATCACAAAATCGTTGACACCGGAGTTTGGCGTTGTTAAGGTTCTCCCCTGCTCGGGTTGCGACGCCTTTTGGATGCACGCGTATTGTCTTGCCACAGAGTCTTAGGCTAAAAAATAGGGCAATATCTTTGGCTGTAAAATGTACTACCCCATAGCCGATTCCCAACCCAACCTTCTTCGCGTCATAGTGTTCCATGAACCAGTCTACAATGTCATTATCGACCGGAACCTTAGCAAGGTCTAGGAAGTGATCGAAGGGGGTCCCCTGGAAAACATCCTTATCAGCGGCCTACTTCTTTCCCAACACCTTCTCTATTGGTGTCCACACACATTTGAAGGATGGAAGTAGTTTGTAGACGCCTAAGAAGACACAAAAATAACTTCATCTTGTTCTTAGTATCACCACCATTTCTTAAAACGACAAACCTGATACACCACCACATTGCTAAAGGAAGCGAGACTCGGAGAATCCATTTCGTCGGAGTTATTGGGTGGAAGAAAATGGCATGATCGGATGGAGAAAACTCGAAAAAAGGAAGGAGAAAACTCGAGGAGAAAACTCTGGGTCTTCTTTCGCTCCTCGGTATCTGAACAGACGTCAGTTTTTGTGTCTCTTCGTGGTCTAATCTCTGCACCGGAAGAGGAACTGACATTTTTTAATTTTTCAAAAAAAAGGCGTACTGTTTAGGGAGGACGTGTACTGCTGATTGGACAATGACTAGGGGACACGTAGGCAGCGTCCGGAACGCCCACAACCATGTATAACAACTCTATTATCAATGTGTCTCACACGACTGATGTGTCCCACGAGATTGGTGTGTGTCCCAATACGGGACTGGTGATTGTCGTACGCGAGACTGATAGGTGTCCTAGGGGACAGATGTAAGTATCTTCTTTATATTTAAAGGGGTGTTTAAGCACAAGAATCAGGTTGAAAGTGAATTTTGAGAGTTGAATGGAAAGGAATGAAAAATGGAATCCAACGAAATTAAAATTCTGTTTGACCAAAATTTGTTGTTTGTGCCTGTAACTGGAATATGATGAAATTCAAATTATGTTGTCTGTGCATGTTAGCTAAGTTTAGGGACGTGACCATCCCGCAACAATTTTTCCTGTCACCTCAGGCGATGCCTTTTCTGACCACCTTTGGCAACCCCTTCTCTGGCAACACCCCCTCCGACAACTCATTTTCTGGTCACCTCCAGCGACACCCCTTCCAGCGAAAAATATAATTTTGCAATACAATTTTTTTACTCAACATTCATTTTCAGCCTTCTATTTCTATCAATCATAAGAGATGCCTTGGGTTTGTGTCCACGAAAAAACACTCTTTTTGTTGTGTCTCTTTCGAAGGCTAAGAGCATTACTTCAGTCAATCATTAAATATGTGACATTTTGTCAATAGCATCCATTATGTATCGTTTAACTACTTGTAAGTATTCACTGTGTTAAAAGCACACAAACTGAAGCCTTTCAGATATATTAGGCTATGACCAGATATTTGAAATCCAATAATCCACGTTTGAATGTCAGATTTTATCCAGGAAAATCTCGTGATGTATCCTCATCTATAAATTTAAAATAATACAAGTGAACTAGTGGAGCAAATATTGGTTGAGGATATCCACTTGAATTGAATATACGTGTTATATATAACATGAATAACCATGTTCGTGATACACAACGTAATTCAAAATATTAGATTTGCAATCAAATAAAATGATTTTCAAAATGGGTTTTCCCTTTGGTAGTAGACACTTGAGAAAGTGGTAGTTGGAGGTGGCCGGAAAAGGTATTGCCGGAGGCGATCAGAAAAGGAGTCGTCCGAGGTGGTCGGAGAGAGTGATGGGTGTTGTTGTAGAAGTGGAAATGAGCTAAAGTTTCAAGATTGAGATCTTCCCTCATTTTCTAAATGGGGGTGGTGAGAAAATAGAGAGGCAAAAAAAATTTATACTTGAAAATCTAAGGGAAAATATTTTCTTTTCCTTTGCATTCCACAAACATCAAGAAAAGTGAGAGTCAAAGAGAAATTATTTTGTTTACCCTCGGAATCCTTGTGCACAACCTCCTGTCTATTAATAGAAAAATCAACCATCTGTTACTTTATCGGAAACTATATTTTTAAACTATATTTTTAAATAATAAAATAAAAAAACGCAAGTGATGACATGAACGGTGGCGTTGAGTGCTTCCGTGTGTCAAGACTCATTACCTTTATATAAAGGAAAATTTTTCAAAATAATATTTTTTTTTAAAAAAATTCTCAAAATAAACCTCAAACAAAAGTATTTCTCAAACTAGACCCGCTGCCACCACGTGGTGACACGTGGCGGCGGCGGGTTTTGTTTTTTTGTGCATAGAGAACTCGGCACTGGTGATGCCGAGTTCTCCCAGAGAGAACTCGTCACTGGTGATGCCGAGTTTTCTTTGGAAGAACTCGGCACTGGTGATGCCGAGTTCTACTTGATTTTTTATTGCCCAACACTTGACGTTTTCTGAGGTGATTCAAATAGAACTCGGCACTGGTGATGCCGAGTTCTCCCAGAGAGAACTCGGCACGGGTGATACCGAGTTCTCTTTGGAAGAACTCGGCACTGGTGATGCCGAGTTCGATTTGATTTTTTATTGCCCAACACTTGACATTCCAGTCGAATTGAGTTGCCAGGAGAATAGTGATTCGGATAGAACTCGGCATTGGGGATGCCGAGTTCTATTTGGTCCTGTTCTCCTGGCACTCAAATCTTGTGTGAAAATGGGTGACGGCCAGGTGGCCCATGTCTACAATAGAACTCGGCATTCTAGATGCCGAGTTTCATAGGCAGAAGTCCAATTCAATAGGCTTAAGTAGGCAAATTTGCGGTCCTAAAAAATACATTACATTCATTCGTCTTACAATTATCGTCTTACAATTGATCAACTCTTAAAAAGGATTTAAGTCGTACATTCATTCAAGTCATAACAAAATACATTACAAATACATTACAAGTCTTACAATTAATCAACCCTTACATTCATTCGTCTCACTAAATAGTTACATACAAAATATTTTGCTATATAGGTTCCTTGCATCGCTTTCGGTTATGCCCTATACCGCCGCATCTCCCACACCTTACCTTTCTTCCAGAGTGTTCGTCCATCTCGTTTCGGATTCGCGTTGATTTAGGCCGACCGGGAGGTCTTTTGGTTTGGGGAGGCTTCATTGTGATGGTGCCTCGATCTGGCCAATACCTCACATCAGGAATTGGGATAAATATCGGTTTGTACGCCTCCTTGTACATTTGAACCTCATAATACGGGGACACCAAATGTGAAGTGTTGACATTTGCATGTCTGCCACTGCAAACTGCTAGTACATGTGAACATGGGACGTGCATTGCAATTATGTATCCACAAGTGCAAGTAATAACTCCTTCTTCAAATTTCACGAGGTATTTTTTCTGGTCATTGGCTTCAACCTGGTACATCAGCTGGTGGTACCGAGTTACTGTATGTGTTCTGGCCAGATTGCTGTTTGCCATCACCACGGTGTGGACTGTCGGTACATATGTTTCATTCCACGACTCGGCGACGTCCCTTCTTTTAACAAAGAATTTGTTTAAGCGGAGAAAGGTCATCAAAATCATGGTTGTAATTGGCACACCGCGTGCCCCTCGTAAGACATTGTTGAAGCTTTCTGACATGTTAGTTGTCATACATCCGAAACGTCGACCCCCGTCGTGACAACAAGTCCATCTTTCCAAAGGACCTTGATGTTGAATCCACTCGTATATCGGCTTATGTTCCTCTGCAATAGCCTTCATTAACTCTTCAAATTTCATAAATGAATGAGTTTTACCCGCTTCATAAAACTTGATTTGTCCCAATCTTTCCTTGTAATTTCGATGTTTAGCAAGATTTTCTTTCATGTGTCGAAGACAGAATCGATGTACATGGCCCTCCGAAGGTGGAAATGCGGCTCGCACACAAGCATTTATTCCCGAAAATCTGTCGGTGATAATACACAAATCGGGTCGCCTTGTAACTCTACTTGCCAGCAAATGAAGGAACCACGTCCACGACTCTGTATTCTCGCTCTCTACAACAGCAAATGCCAAAGGAAAAATTCCGTTGTTTGCATCTGTGCCCACAGCAATTAGCAATAAACCTCTATATTTGCTATAGAGGTGCGTTCCATCCACACTGACAACGGGTCTATATTCTCTATCCTAAGTGACCTCTCAATCTCTTCTTCCTTTTAGGACGTGCTTGAGCACGTCCTCTCCCCCTGCCGCGTCCCCCTCCTCGTGCTGCATTCTCAGTATCCTGAGTCAGACCGCCAACGTCTTCTTGAGAGTGTGAATCATCTTCAACGACGCGATCCTGACTCAAATGTAATGCTGGTTCTTCAGCACCAAAACACATAAGCCAAGCCTTCATTTTTTCTTTCAATTTTCCTACCATCGAAGAACCTGTCTTGTGATCTTTGATCACCTCGTGAATTTGATGGAGTTCTTCGTGGAACTCATAAACTCCGTGCACCTACAGATAATTAAAATTTAATGAAACACTAAACAATTTTTAAAAGTGGTAATTGTTTAAATAAATGTTTAAATCTTACCATCTCTCGCTCTCTACCCGCTCGAGGTCTGTATAAGGTATTATTCGGAGCCAATGGGTGATGAACTATCCAACGCACGGTGATGCTCCAATACCATTCCATATACAGATGTGTGCTCTCTTCAGGAGTGACACCTAGGAGTGGTCGCTCAAACTGTAGATGATCTCTTCTGTGCGACCAATGCTGAATGAATTGGTGATTTTCCGCCAACCAATTCACATCCGACCTTCCCTGAGCCGATTTCACTACATGTCTCTCCATCGGCTCTGGAATGTGCTGCTGTAGACCGAACTGTCTCATCACTCGGTCTGGACAATGCATAACCACCTCACCAAAATTTATAAGCCAAGTACGGCTCGTCCAGATCTCTGAACCTTCCGTACATAATGGTGGTAACTGACTAAGATCCAAATTTACATAAGGCTCCCAGATCACTTGATCGAATTCCTGCACGTCCAGCTCATTCCGATAAAAATCAAGTGTCGTCGTCTTCGCACTACCCTTGAATGTTCTTGGTCGTCTCCAACGGGATCCTAATGGTGCCCTCTCGTCCTCCGGGTATACTAATGGTCTGTTCTTCAAAGGTCTCCCAATGTGTAAATGTTCCCAGCACCACAACTGCAGGAACGTAAGAAAACCACACAAATGTTTCGTCGGAATCAGTGAGGCTTCGTCTAACATGTGATATAAGTGGGCCAGAGCCGCACTACCCCAACTGTACTCCGATGCGACTGCCAAATCTCCAAGCAAAGACAGATACTTCAAGTGAACCATCGTCTCACTCTTATCTGCCAAAATACTACATCCCAACTGGAACAGAATGAAGGCTCTGGTGTGTCGTGTAACCGTCTCCTCGTCAGCATCAAAAGGCAACTGCTGAAACCGAGCTTGCAACCAAGCCAGAGTTACGGAACCCTTACGACCCAAGTCATCGGGGACCTGACCCAATAAATCCATGCAGACCTCTGACCAAATGTACTCCTGAGACTCACACACCGGCAAACCATCTACGCGCAAGCCGGTAATCATCGAGATGTCACGCAAGGTGCACGTCATCTCACCATGTCGCAGGTGAAATGAATGAGTCTCCGGTCTCCAACGCTCGACCATCGCCCCCAGCAAGGTATGATCCAACTGAACTCGGCCCAACCGAGTGACTGTGTCAAACCCTGCCATATCTAGCAGAAACAGCATCCTCTCATCAGTGATCTGCCATTCGTTGAGCTTCGATCCATGCTCAACGCATTTTACACCATCAACATCCTTCTGCATAAATTTAGAGAAATGTAAGAATATTGAAACTCACGTGCAAATATTTAACTTGAAAACGTAAAATACTTACAAAATCTTTGAACAAGTCAGACTTGTGGTTGGCCTGCAAAACCAACACTGATCTGTCTACCGGACCCTGTGAAGCGTAGCTACCTCTAACTGAACCAGTACTAGAACCACCAAACTCCATCTGTACCGGCTGTAAACGTCGAACAATCTCTCCAATAAAATCAACTACAATAAACAACGTTAAGAATCATGTCAGAATGTTTTTAAAAATTTTGACAGAACCTCTCCTATATTTTTCAAATTGGTAAATTTAAACCTGCACGGTAGAATAAACTAACAATACTACAAACTTCAATTCTAACATACATTCAAACTCACATAAATTTAAACTCAAATAAATCACTTTTAAGTTAACATTCATTCAAATTAACATACATTCAAACATAAATAACAACAAAAAATCTAATTTTAATCACAATAATCATACTTCAATTCAACTATTTTTAAGATGACTACCGTAGACCTATAATCAACAATACTAACTTCAATAATCAACTATCAAACAAGAAATAAAACGTTTTGCCTAAAAACCCAAAATCAAATTCGAGTTTTCACCAAAACGGGTTCCTAAACCAACAAAAACACTACAATCATACATAAAACAACAATGTATATCATCCTAATACATAAAAAAGGCAATAAAACGGTGGAAATCGAAAAAAAATCGAAACCCTAACCTGAAAAACTCGGAAACTCGGCGGATGGGGGAGATGGGGGCGTCGGGCTGCTTATATAGCCCGACGGAACTCGGCGTTTGTAACGCCGAGTTCACTTTTTTTTAAGTGAACTCGGCGTTACAAACGCCGAGTTCTACCTTTAGAACTCGGCATCCTAGATGCCGAGTTGTATTTCAGTAACTGTTCTCCTGGGCGTCAATCGTCTCATGCACGATCTGAGCGCCAGGAGAACAGTTTTCAAATAGAACTCGGCACTCTAACGGCCGAGTTCTATTTGAATCACCTCAGAAAACGTCAAGTGTTGGGCAATAAAAAATCAAGTAGAACTCGGCATCACCAGTGCCGAGTTCTCTTTGGGAGAACTCGGCACTGGTGATGCCGAGTTCTCTAAGCACAAAAAAACAAAACCCGCCGCCGCCACGTGTCACCACGTGGTGGCAGCGGGTCTAGTTTGAGAAATACTTTTGTTTGAGGTTTATTTTGAGAATTTTTTTTCAAAAAAATTCCATTTTGAAAAATTTTTCTTATATAAATACTCTTCAGATAAATACCACCGCATTTTGAAATTACCCTTAATACTCTCATTTGTCTTTGCCCCGGAAGAGAGGATTAAGGGTAGTTTTGAAATGTGTGCGGTGTTTATGTGTCGGTTATTTACAAAAATGGAGATAGATTGCATTTTTTAGCGTCTCTCTTGGCGTACCAGCTGATATGGAAATTCTATTTTTAAAAGATAGTGGAAAAGTCGTAATTTGTGAATTTGCAGCTCGAGGAGTTGCATTCGGTTACGTTATTCGAACTTCGAAGTCAATTCTTCAGGGATTTGGGGTTAATATGAGTACTTTGGGAAATATATATTGTGGGTTTTTTATACTTTCTGTGAATACGTATGGTGGTATTTTTCTTGTGTTCGTCTTGCGTAGCTTGGAAAATCTCATTTTCGAAAAATTAAAAATAGTGAAGAAGTCATTAACATAATTTCGTAGTCGAAATACTCTTCTAATTTTCAAGTGGGTTAAAGGCGTCCTCAATGGGATAAAACTTCACTCATGCATGGGTGCATGATCTCCTCAATAGAATCCCTGATCCGTGCGCCCTTGGAATGGGAAGCACGGGTATTGTTGTTGCGCCAAAACAATGTGTTTAGTGACCCGTGGGTGGGTTCCACCCATTTAAAAAAATGTTTAATTTTTATGGTTTTTATGGTTTTTTGTTAATGTGTTTGTAAAATAATTGTTATTACTTATTAGTATTAATTTATTTTGATAATGTAATTATTATTTAATACGTTTATAAATTCTAAGTTAATTCAACTAATTTTTTCTGAAACTAAAATTAAAGAAAAAAATAAATGAACAACAGAAGTAACTAAAATTCATAATATTTTTAAGAGCAACTTAAAATTACATTTAAACAACAATTACATAAAGTTGATTTAATAAATAAATTATACTTATACAGTTGTTTACATGGAGTTGTTCTCAATATGTCTTCCTCGGGCATCAAATTTTTCTTATACAACATCATCAACAAGTTTTTTTTGTCTTTATTTTCTTTGTGTCGAAGTTTTAATTTCTGATATTCCAGTTTTTTATTTCTCCAAGATGAGAACATGTGGGATCGTTTTGGACGAAATGATGAATGAGAATGTAATTTATTTAATCATGTTTTAATTATTTGTAGCTTAAATTATTGTAATACATTGTTAATATTTATTAATATTTGTTTTGAATTTTCCAAATTATTAATTAATTAAGTTATTGTTAATTTTCGTAATTATTAATTAATTACATTAAGTTGTATAAATGAATTAAGTTATATATTGGTTGTTGAGTGAAAACATAAAATAATGAAGAAGAAAGTAAGGTAGAAGAAAGAGAAAGTAGTGAAATAAAATCACCGTTAATGAGTGAATAATGTAAGGACTTGGGGTTACTAAGGATAGTTAGGAAAATTGATTGAAGACTTCGATTTAGAAAATCAGCCTTCAAATATTAAGTAGTACAATCTTATACGAAATTCATATTTAGGTTACTCCACCCACCAATTAATTGAAAAAACTAACTAATTCGGACATTCTTAATAAGGTGGGGGTATTTATACTCGTTGTGTTCTCTATTTTGGCCATAGCACACTTGATCGGCTTGGACGTAGGGTTGTAAATGAGATGGGTATTATCTGTTTACTTGTCTAGTTTCTTTACTCTGAGTACGAGTACACAATCATGAATCATAAACGTTCAAATTTTGTATTCGTTTATCCATACCCGTTGTTCCATCTCTTTAAACAAGATGAATACGGATATGGTCTCTACCGGTATCTGCATACTCGTTTACTAGTAAAACCAATCAAGTTAACCAACATACACAAACATGTCCAATACACATCTACACTCTACTTAAATGTAGTGATATTTCTCATCAATCTAGGTTTGAATTGACAACATATATCTCAACAAATTTGCATAGATGACAATAATGTTGACATTTATTTACTAATAATAAATATCAATGCATATAGATAAATATTATCTCAGTAAAGGTTGCTTCCTCTAACCACCGTCAGTGTGCCAAGATGAATTATATAACCCTGATAACGAAATTATCAAAAGATCTGTTGCACAAGTAGTATATGCATATCATGTTGGATCTACGAAAGAATTTGACAATTAACTCCATGCAAGTTCTATATTCCAAGGGGAAACTCTATATGGTCGATGAACAGAAGAAGGTTCGTCCCACCTTAATTACTTGTTAAATGAGGACGACGGTTGATAAATACGACGAAATACAAAGACCAATTAAAAGCTTATTTTACAACTTGTTTACCTTGGGGCATCTCCATTTTGATCCAGGCCACCTACCAGTGTTAGGAATTAAAACCAATCCCAAATACGCAGCGGAACCAAAAACGCGAATTCAAACGGCTAAACTTGAGAATACAATGCAAATCCACAATCCAAACCACGCAACACACGCAAGATTAACGTGGAAACCCAATGTGGGAAAAAACCACGGACGACACAACTCAAATCCACTATAGAGAAACGTATTACAAGAGATGCTTACAGGAGACGCGAACGAACCGACGAAGAACCCGGCTCAAATCTCTCCTACCAAATCACAAGGATGCTCTCTCTCTCTTTTCTCTCAAGAACATAAAAGTGGATAATAGAAATAAATTGATCATACAAAGGGGACGAAATTGCCTTTATATATGAGGCCAAAACAAGTATAAGTTGCACCAAAATCGGGTGGAGTAATGTGCAAAACGTGGGCAGAACTTGGTCCAAACGGTCGACCGATCCAATAACTGTATTCCAACGGTCGACCGAAATTGAAGTCTCGTTCGACCGAAAATCGACAATAACTTTTCTGGCTTGCGCGAGTGCATAATCGGTCGACCGTACACTTAAGTTCCGGTCGACCGAATTTCAACAGGCACTTTTCTCCCAGCTCCTCGAACGTTTCCGGTCGACTGAATCCAAGGTTCCGGTCGACCGAAAATCGACAGTAACTTTTGCCCAGCTCCAAAACGTGTGCCCGGTCGACCGAATCCTAGATTCCGGTCGACCGAAAAACGACAGGCACTTTTGCTGGGTAAATTAACACACATCCGGTCGACCGAATCACTCCATCCGGTCGACCGATTGTCTGTTTTTTTGCACGTATACTTTAAACACTTATTCAAGGTAAACAACAACAATCTCCACCTTTACCTTGAATAACCCTTGTAACTCTTTGAAGGAAACACTTCCTTCCTCATTGTGTCGTCGTCTTAGCTCCACCTACTCGGAACTCAAACCAACCAAGTTCACGCATACCATGAACTTAGTCGAAATAATTGGCTTCGTCAACATATCAGCCGGATTATCTTCAGTGCCCACCTTCTTCACCACCACACCTCCTTCAGCAACAACTTCCCGAATGAAGTGATAACGGACGTCGATATGCTTCGTCCTTTCGTGGTACATCTGATCCTTCGTCAGATGAATGGCACTCTGACTATCACAATAAACAACCACTGTATTCTGACCTGGAATAAGCTCTCCAAATAAACCTTTCAGCCAAAGAGCTTCCTTGATACCCTCGGTCGCTGCCATATACTCTGCCTCCGTTGTAGACAAAGTAACAGTGTGTTGCAACGTCGCTTTCCAGCTAATAGCGGTGCTCCCAACAGTAAACACATAACCAGTCATAGATCTTCGTCTATCACGGTCTCCCGCGTAGTCGGCATCAACAAACCACATTAATGAATACGAAGATCGACCGAATTTCAGAGATAGCTTAGTTTTACCTTTTAGATACCGGAGAATCCACTTCACAGCTTACCAATATTCCTTTCCTGGATTCGACATATAGCGGCTCACCACACTGACCGTCTGAGCTATATCTGGACGAGTGCATATCATAGCATACATCAAACTGCCAACTGCACTAGTATAAGGCACACGTTACATGTATGCCTTTTCCTCCTCCTCATTGGGACACAAGTCTATCGAGAGCTTAAAATGCGCGGCGAGAGGAATTCTTTCAGACTTGGCATTCTCCATGCCAAAACGATGCAAGACTTTCTCAATATATTGCTGCTGGGAGAGAAACAAACTCTTGCATGTACGATCGCGACGTATCTCCATACCTAGAATCCTCTTTGCTGATCCGAGATCCTTCATCTCGAACTCAGTTTTCAACAACTCCTTAAGCTCAGAAATTTTAGACTTGTCCTTAGCTGCTATCAACATATCATCTACATAGAGTAATAACAAAACGAGAGAGCCATCTGAAAATACCTTTCGGTAAACGCAGCAGTCATACTGGACCTGTTGTACCCATGTCCAACCATAAAAGAATTAAATCTTTTATACCATTGTCGAGGCGACTGCTTTAACCCATAAAGCGACTTCTTCAGCAAACAGAACTGATTCTCCTTACCCTCGACCACAAAGCCCTCCGGCTGGGACATGTAAATTTGCTCCTCTAATTCTCCATGTAGGAAAGCGGTCTTCACATCTAGTTGCTCTAACTCTAAATCATGTATTGCAACCAAACTCAACAAAACACGAATAGAAGTATGCTTCACAACGGGTGAGAAAATATCACTATAATCCACACCCTCCACCTGACTAAAACCACGAGCAACCAATCGAGTTTTGTACCTCACATCTGAAATACCCTCGATTTTCTTCTTGAAGACCCATTTGCAGCTAACGGCCCTTTTTCCTTTTGGAAGTTCTACCAACTTCCAAGTTTGGTTCTTATGAAGAGACTCCATCTCTTCATTCATTGCACCCACCCAAGCAGCTGAATCGGGTGCCGAAATTGCCTCCGAATACTTGCTCGGCTCACCAGAGGCTCCAATATCTTCAGCTGCACTAAGAGCATATGCAAGGACTGATTCGGCATATCTACAGGGTTTCTTGGTCAGCCGCCTCTCTCTGTCCCTTGCCAACAAATACTCTTCATCTTCCTCAGATTTCAAACTCTCTCTTTGTGTCACACCGGTATCCTCATCAGCAGTTACTACCGGTGGCTCCACCTGAACTGGAGTCCCACTTGACACGGGAGTAGAAATAACAGTGTCTTTCCTGGAAGGTAACATAACAAGCTCATTAAAGACAACATTTCTTTCAACCATGAGCTTCTGAGATTCCTTGCACCACAGACGATAACCCTTCACACCCAAATCGTAGCCAAGGAATATACACTTCAACGACCGAGCATTCAACTTTCCTTGATCTACATGTGCGTACGCTGGACAACCGAAGACTCTCAACTTGGACAAATCTGAAGCTCCACCTGTCCAAACTTCTTCCGGTGTTCTCATATCCAAAACGGTGTGAGGCGAACGGTTCACTAAATAACAAGCGGTACACACTGCTTCTGCCCAAAAATCCTTAGTCAGGTCCGCATTCAGAAGCATACATCGAGCTCTCTCCAAGAGAGTTCGATTCAGACGTTCCGCTACTCCGTTCTGTTGTGGTGTGTGACGTACGGTTCAGTGTCTCACGATTCCTTCATCCTTGCAGAAATCGTTAAACTCTGAGGAACAAAACTCCAAACCATTATCTGTCCTAAGAACCTTAATCTTCTTTCCTGTTTGATTCTCAATAATAACCTTCCAGTGCTGAAAATTCTGAAACACATCGCTCTTCTGTTTCAGAATATAAACCCAAGTCTTCCTGGAGAAATCATCAATGAATGTGAGCATGTAGCGAGCTCCACCTTTTGATGGAACCTGAGAAGGTCCCCATAAATCAGAGTGGACATAATCTAAAGTAGCCTTGGTGGTGTGCTTAGCTGCTGAGAAGCTAACCCTCTTCTGCTTCCCAAAAACACAAAATTCACAGAAGTCCAGACTGCCGATTTTCTGACTTCCAAACAAACCACGTTTGTTCAACACCGCCATGCCTTTCTCGCTCATGTGCCCCAACCTCATATGCCAAAGTTGGGCATTCTCCTCACCAGACAACGATGACGCTACAGCTGCGTCACCCACAACAGTTTCTCCTTTAAGCATATAAAGCTTGCTGGGCCCAAGCTTCTTCCCTTTCATCAGAATAAGTGATCCTTTGGTGATGGATATGCAGTCATCCTCACCACTGAATTTGTAGCCCTTTGCAGTCAGGCTACCTACTGAAATCAGATTCTTGCTCGCCTTCGGAACATGTCGCACATCCGATAGAATCTTGACTAGGCCATCATGGGTCCTCAATCTAACAGAACCAATTCCTGCAACCTCGCACCTGTCACCATTGCCCATCACAACCATTCCACCTGACATTGTTTCATAAGATGAAAACCAGTGTTTATTCGGAGTTAAGTGGAATGTACTGCCCGTGCCAATCACCCAACTGTCGGAAGCTTCAGAAGAACCTGTAGCTGCCAACACAAAATCAGAATCGGACTCCGCGACATTCGAACCTGACTGATCACCGCTACTAGAACCCCTTTGCTTCTCTCTATTTTGTAGCTTAAAACATTCTGATATCTTGTTACCCTTCTTCTTGCAGTAATGACAAATAATATCTTTGTCCTTCGACTTGGTCTTAGAGGTGTTCTTTGAGAAACTCCTCTCTTTCCCCTTACCACGAGCAACAAGTGCCTCACTTTTGCTCGAATTAGAACCATCAGACCTCTTCTCCATATCAGATTTGGAGGAGAGTGCGTTTTTGACATCCGCAAGAGAGATGTTGGTCCTGCTGTACATCATCGTCTCCACGAAGTGATCATATGAAGAACTCAACGAGCAAAGTAAAAGGATCGTCTGATCCTCATCAGAAAACCTTGCTTCAACCTTCTCCAAGTCCATGATGATTGCATTGAAATCATCCAAGTGTTGCTGAAGGGAGATACCCGACTTCATCTTGAATAGGAACAACTTCTTCTTCAAGATAATCCGGCTAGCAAGTGACTTCTTCATGTAGACTTCTTCTAATTTCTTCCACATACTTGCAGCTGTCTTCTCCTTCAACACTTCTCTCAGAACTTCGTCGGACAACGACAACTTGATGGTTGACATCGCCTTTCGATCAAGCTTTTGCCTATCTTGATCGGACATTTCTTTTGGCAACTTATCCATGCCCTCAAGAACGTCCTCCACCTCTTGCTGCACCAGAATTGCGTGCATCTTGACTTGCCACAAGCCGAAATTAACATCTCGGCTCAACTTCTCAATTTTCCAATTATTCGCCATGAGTACTTGACAAAAGATCGACGAAAATTCCACAAATTCGGACCCAAAAGCTCTGATACCAGTTGTTAGGAATTAAAACCAATCCCAAATACGCAGCGGAACCAAAAACGCGAATTCAAACGGCTAAACTTGAGAATACAATGCAAATCCACAATCCAAACCACGCAACACACGCAAGATTAACGTGGAAACCCAATGCGGGAAAAAACCACGGACGACACAACTCAAATCCACTATAGAGAAACGTATTACAAGAGACGCGAACGAACCGACGAAGAACCCGGCTCAAATCTCTCCTACCAAATCACAAGGATGCTCTCTCTCTCTTTTCTCTCAAGAACATAAAAGTGGATAATAGAAATAAATTGATCATACAAAGGGGACGAAATTGCCTTTATATACGAGGCCAAAACAAGTATAAGTTGCACCAAAATCGGGTGGAGTAATGTGCAAAACGTGGGCATAACTTGGTCCAAACGGTCGACCGATCCAATAACTGTATTCCAACGGTCGACCGAAATTGAAGTCTCGTTCGACCGAAAATCGACAGTAACTTTTCTGGCTTGCGCGAGTGCATAATCGGTCGATCGTACACTTAAGTTCCGGTCGACCGAATTTCAACATGCACTTTTCTCCCAGCTCCTCGAACGTTTCTGGTGGACCGAAAATCGACAGTAACTTTTGCCCAGCTCCAAAACGTGTGCCCGGTCGACCGAATCCTAGATTCCGGTCGACCGAAAAACGACAGGCACTTTTGCTGGGTAAATTAACACACATCCGGTCGACCGAATCACTCCATCCGGTCGATCGATTGTCTGTTTTTCTGCACGTATACTTTAAACACTTATTCAAGGTAAACAACAACAACTAGAGTCACCTCGCACATCAACTATAACGCCTCGAGCCCGAACATGTGCTTACATGTTCGAACCCGGTGCGTTAAGATACAATCCACGATCCTGACCGCTGCGCACTCTGATATTTATATCCATCTGATAGTCTCATAAATATTCTGAAAAATATAATCAACAAATTGTGAGCTCGACATCCCGCAACTACCAATCATCAATCAAACAGAATCATAATCATGTGGAAAATGATACGGAATATGACATTCAGTCAATGAGCACAATCAAAAGACATGTTTCACAAATAATATGCACGCATAACAATCTGGAACCCCCATTCAGATTTCGACCACATCCTGTGCTTCTGAAATCTATCAATCAGTCAGACGCACACCTGGTAGCTACACACTAACGATAGGTAGTCATTTCCTCTCTCGGGTGGCTCCACGCTGCCCGTTAGGTAGATTTTTCCTAAGTGGCTCAGCCAGAAACATACATACAGCCACATGACATGTCGACCGAAAAACCACCATACAATCATATGCATATCAATGAATTTAATATCAATATTTAGCATACATGCAACTACGGATATTAAGAGAGATATACATGATATGAAACTGAAGAATAACAAATCAGTACTTGCATGTTTCGCAACCACAAGCACCAGAAAACCTCACATCCTTCGCCCAACATCTTCTCTAAACTTCTCCTCTTTTAATTCTCAGACCCAACTTCTTTTTCTTCAACAAACAAAACCAAAACTCCTTTCTCATACGTCTCCTCGTTTTATAGCCTCCAAAACCCACCGCCCTTCACCTTCCTCTCATGTCAAGACAAATGGAAAAGCATAGGAAAATTGCATGCACCCCTTCCTTCTCTTAAATCCACACATGCAACCAATTAACATCAAACACTTAATCTTGATTAATTTCCTTAAAAGGTTTGGGTTCTTACACCAACAATTGTACCTGTGAACCTGAACATACATATCAAATAAAATGTTAAAGTTTCTTGAAAAGTCAAAACCAAGCAAAATATCTGTCTTAGAGAATTGTTAAACGTCGCCCTAGTTTTACTAAAATCGCCTGTCCCATATGTCCCGTAAAAATAAAATAAAAACGGGGCATCCGACCCAAATGCTATCACCATATGGGACATCCTAGCAAGATGCATCGTTTTTTTAATTTAAATCTTGAGTTTATACGGTGTGTTATTTCAAAAATATTTCAGGTTCCGTTGCAAGATTTTGGTGGTGACGGAGTGGAAAAAACACAAACGTAAATAAACGGGTAAATGGATCAATATCTGGAGTACAATAATATGGATTTTTTTCATGGTTATTTTTTGTTGTAGTATGAAAAGAGGAGAGTCTATTGGGAGCAGAAATAAGTAAAAATGAGAGAATGACAAAACGGTAATTGACACAACGATTTAAGTAATTTACGGGCAACGTTTAGTAGTCCAGTTGTTTAAACACCAAAATTGTATCCCAACTGGTTCTAGGTGGAGTGGGACGCAAGTTTGATCCACATCTCATATCAATCATGAGTTCACGATAGGTAGAATTAGCGAGTCGTAATCCATCTGATAATTAAAATCAACCCTTCCACTTGTAAAAAAATGTAGCCCCTTGGCCTTCAAATCTCATTTCAAACTTCGTCCCTATGGTATGGTTGTTTCTAATGGATTTAGTGTACTTGTCGAATGGTACAATGACAAATGTTGCATCTGGATTCCTTTTGTCATGCAGTCGAATGTACATATATATACGAGACGGCTCGAGAGCGTTCGGGTTTTCTATAATATGCAATACAATTAAAATAACAAATTCAGTATACAAGTATCGAAAACCATGCAAGTAACAAGAGTTAAAAATTATCCTAACCCGAAGTAATTAGTAATCCATATAAAAATGTTATGTATGTGGATATGGCTAAAGCATAACTCTAATGCTGAGGGGGGAGGGGTGGAGTAATTGTATTCGGATCCTTTATCAGGGAAAATGTTTAATGGCTGCTCTCCAGGACGCGGTCGGGAGACGCTGCTTAGTTGGACAAATCCAGCTCAGCCAAAGTTTTAATTTTTTTAAGTAGAGGGGGCAGCCGCATTTAATGCATCTCAAATCAGACGTGCTCCAAATCATATCATTCCTTTTGGCGCTCCCACCTGTTCCATACCTGTTTTTGACTTACATGCACGGAATGACCACCGCCACTTCTTCCTTTCTTTTTCGTTCATTTCTCTTCGTTTTGAGAGAAATCTTCACTCAAATGGAAATTGTAAAGATGTCTACCCGGTCAGAAAAGCCGTTTAACGTTCCTAAGGATAAGATGATTTCCCCTCTTTCGAAGGAGCAAGAGCCTTTTACAACGACTATGCTGATGCTTGTGGTTTTGGGGTTAAGCTACGACATACTCATTACGATGGTGTTGTTGTTACCCGGGCTACTCTTACTTGTTCCAAGGAGGGTAAGGCACCAACAGACCAAGGTCAAGGCATAATGAAGCCACATTTATCGAGTAGAGTTCAGTGCACGACTCGCATCAGGGTTTCTGGAAACCCAGCAAGGGGTTACCAGATTAACTTTGTCGATTTCAATCATAACCATGAAATACTTCAAGAGCACCAGATGCGTTTTCTAAGACAGAAACGATTTGTACATGAGGCTGTCATAGCACGAATAGTGTGCAATGATGCTTCTGGGTTCTCTGCTGCTAAGACCATGCAATCGTTTGTTGTTGAGGTTGGGGTACGACAAACTTACTTTTAACGATAGAGACCTAAGGTTTGAAATTTTCAGTACGTTATTTTGTTTCTAGAAATCTGCCGCCTTAATATTTTTTGTGTGTGCTGGAATGTTATAACCGAAGTAAGGAATTTGAAAATGGGACCCGGCGATGCACAAGCTCTTCAGAACTATTTCATTAAGATGCAGAAGATTGATGTAATGTTTTTCTATGTCATGGATATGGATGACGAGGGAAGACTAAGGAACGTTTTCTGGGCCGACTGCCGTTCCAGGGCTGCCTATTCATACTTTGGGGATGCTATATGTTTCGACACTACGTACCTCACAAACAAATACAACATGCGTTTTGCACCATTTGTGGGAGTTAATCACCATTTCGAGTCTGTGTTGCTCGGTTGCACTTTGATGTCTTCCGAGACCACTGAAAACTACATATGGCTCTTTCAGACGTGGCTTTCGTGTATGGGAGGTACGTTTGTAGAGTTCGTACTCGTATTGATTGGGTTGTCCTTTATGAAATTTGAGTTACTTTTTTTTCCTTTCTAAGTGATGTCTTTTCCTTTTTAAGTTTTGTTTGTTCCTTTTTAACTTATTCTAAAACCTTTTGAGTTACTGTTTTTCCTTTTTAAGTGTTGTCTATTCTTTTTTTAGTGATGTCTGTTCCTTTTTAAGTTTTGTATGTTCCTTTTTAACTTCTTCTAAAACCTTTTGAGTTACTGTTTTTCCTTTTTAAATGATGTTTGTTCCTTTTTAACTTCTTCTAAAACATTTTAAGTTACTGTTTTTCCTTTTTAAGTGATGTCTGTTCCTTTTTAAGTGATGTATGTTCCTCTTTAAGTTTTGTTTCTTCCTTTTTAACTTCTTCTAAAACCTGTTGAGTGACTGTTTATCATTTTTAAGTGATGTCTGTTCCTTTTTAAGTGATGTCTGTTCCTTTTTAAGTTCTTCTAAAACCTTTTGAGTTACTGTTTTCCTTTTTAAGTGATGTCTGTTCCTTTTTAAGTGATGTTTGTTCCTCTTTAAGTTTTGTTTCTTCCTTTTTAACTTCCTCTAAAACCTTTTGAGTTATTGTTTCTCCTTTTTAAGTGATGTCTGTTCCTTTTTAAGTGATGTTTGTTCCTTTTTAAGTGATGTCTGTTCTTTTTAACTTCTTCTAAAACCTTTTGAGTTACTGTTTTTAAGTTACATTTTGACCCTTTTTAAGTGCAGTTTTCCTTTTTAAGTTTGATTTCATCCTTTTTAAGTAACATTTTTTCCTTTTTAAGTACTTTCCATCCTTTTTATTTTTTTTTCCTTCTTAAGTTACCTCGTCTCCTTTTTAGTGATTTTTCTTTTTTTTGTGTAATATAAGTGTTGTTGCAGATATCCCTCCACTAGCTATCATAACGGACCAATGTGGAGTCATTACTGCTGTTGTAAGGAATGTCTTCCCAAATGCCAGACACTGATTTTGCATTTGGCACATAATGAACAAAGCTGCCGTGAAGTTGCCGACAAAGTATCATCAGCACATATTATTTGATCTAAATTTGATTGTCTACGACTCAAAAAACCCAGCTGAATTTGAGCGGAATTGGTACGGTTTCCTGGTTGATTTTGACCTTCAAGACCATATTGGCTCCAAACATTTTACGGTATCCGTGGTACTTGGGTACCTGCTTACTTGTGTGATTGTTTTTTTGCTGGAATGACTTCTACCCAAAGAAGCGAAAGTATGAACTCCTTCTTCGACAAATACTTATCTTCTAGAACCACCCTTAAGCAGTTTGTTCAACAATACGAACTTGCTCTCCGTCACAAGTACGAGAAGGAAGCTCAATCGGATTTCAATTTCCTGCTTAAGAAACCCCAAATGGTTTCAATATATCCCTTCGAGAGTCAAATGAGCGAGTTGTACATATCGTAGGGGTTTTCAAGAAAGTACAATTACAAATTGGTAAGATGATGAACTGCGACCTAACCGAAGAGTTGCAATCAGCCGACGCGTTGCATTACAAGGTGACTGGACGTGTACGGGTCGGTCAGCAACTATTATCGAAACGTTTCCTTGTACAGAGGACAGATCTGAACTTGACATGCGATTGTAAATTGTTTAAGCGTGTTGGTATTCTTTGCTGTCACCTCCTGGTCGTATTTGCACCGCTAGATCCCAATGCATTACTCCCACCGTCTTACATCACAGATCGATGGCGGAAGGATATTCGTCGGAGCTATGGAGACAAGATGTACCAAGACGATGGCGTATTAGAGAAGGATGCGCTGAGTCGTCACGCCGACATAATGGGTCACGCTCTTTGTATTGCACAAGAAGCATTCATTTCTCATGAAAGGTATCTTAAGGCCGTGAAGTGTATGGAGTGGCTCAGGTCACGTATTAACATTCCCCACGCCCCTCCCATAGTTGATGAAGTTGTGCCCGGCGGTACCTCTTTGCGCAATCCAGACAAAGTAACCCATCCAGGAAGACCGCTTACTAGACGTCGGGTTTCCTTAGCCGAGAAAATTCTTCAAAGAAGCCAAAAAAAGGCCTCACAGCAGAAAAAAGCAAGTATCGAAGGAAGGGCAAATCACCTATGTATGAGGTCGCGCCTAGACCAAGGGATCCAGATTTTGACGATTGGGATATGAAGTTGTATTACGACCAACTTGCTCCTTAATTATGTACCAAGGCTTGGTCTTTGAATTTTGTACACTTTTGTAAAACAACAATTTATTCTTAAGTGTAAAGTTGTCCCCTTTTAATTGTGAGTTGTAGTTTGTTCTTTTTTAAGCTTGTGGTTCTCCTTTTGAAGTGTGAGTTGTACCTTTTTATGTTTGTGTTTCTCCTTAAACTGTGAAGTTGTTCCTTTTTAATAGTAGTTTGTTCTTTTTTAAGAGTAGCTTGTTCATTTTATGTTTGTGTTTCTCCTTTAAGTGTGAAGTTGTTCCTTTTTAAGAGTACCTTTTTCCTTTTTAAGTGAGTACATTTTCAAGTGTGAAGTTTTCTTTTTTAGTGTTTTTTGTTCCTTTTTAAGTTTGTGGTTCTCCTTTTTAACTGTGAGTTATACCTTTTTTAAGTGTAGTTGGTTCCTTTTTAAGAGTTTCTTGTTCATTTTTATGTTTGCGGTTCTCCTTTTTAACTGTGAGTTGTACCTTTTTAAGTGCAGTTGGTTTCTTTTTAAGAATTGTTTGTTCCTTTTTATGTTTGCGGTTCTCCTTTTTAAATGTGAGTTATATCTTTTTAAGTGTTGTCTGTTCCTTTTTAATGTGAGTTGTACCTTTTTAAGTGAAGTCTGTTCCTTTTTAAGTGAGTGTACCTTTTTAAGTGTGAAGTTTTCCTTTTTAGTATTTTTTGTTACTTTTTAAGTATGCGGTTCTCCTTTTTAACTGTGAGTTGTACCTTTTTAAGTGCAGTTGGTTCCTTTTTAAGAGTTGCTTGTTCCTTTTTATGTTTGTGCTTCTCCTTTTTAAATGTGAGTTGTACCTTTTTAAGTGTAGACTATTTATTTTTAAGTGTGAAGTTTTCCTTTTTAGTTTTTTTGTTCCTTTTTAAGTTTGCGGTTCTCCTTTTTAACTGTGAGTTGTACTTTTTTAAGTGTAGTTTGTTCTTTTTTAAGAGTTGTTTGTTCCTTTTTATGTTTGCGGTTTTCCTTTTTAAATGTGAGTTAAACCTTTTTAAGTGTAGTATGTTCCTTTTTAAGTAGTAGTTTGTTCCTTTTTAAGTTTGCGGGAATCTTTTTTAATTCTGAGTTGTACCTTTTTAAGTGTGAAGTTCTACCTTAAATGTTGGAGCTATTACTTTGGAGTATGGAAATTTTTAATTACAACAACGATAAAATGTATTTGTTAATTTACAAACCACTACTTTAATTTGATACAGCAGCGGGAGTCCCTCAATAAAGTAATGGTCATTTCACCCCTGATCGAGTGAAGTGTCTTGGGGTCTTTCGGTTCCGTTGGGTTGACCTTTCGCATGAGACATTTGATCTAGTAGTATAGAAAAACACCACAGTCGTTGCTTCCTGGCATTTGTCTCTGGTACGTTTCCCTCAGGTATCTCACTGGCCAGTTCACCTTAAGACGGTTTCTCAAGAATTATCCATCTTTGGCTGAACATTCATGTACCCCTACCGCATTGTCAGGATCCTCATCTGAGACCAGCTCCCTAGAGCAACTGTTGTAATGCATGATCTCCTTGTTTAAGCCATTAACAACGACCAGGGTCCAGTTTTCTGACAGCAGCAATGGTTGTGCAATGATGATGCTTCCCGATTCATGGCCTTGTAGTCTGGGCGCCAGCCACTCTTCAATCATAGTATTCCCTTGATCGATCATAATTCTTTCCGAATAGAAGCTTGGAATACAAATTACCTCTTGGAGGTAGTTTTCTGTTTTTTGGCGCTCTTCAAGTACACAAAGCATACTGTTGATCGCCTCGTTGGTCAAATCCATCCCCTTCGTCATTAGCTCCTTGAGGTCGGAACGTGTGAAGAAACAGGAATCACCTCTCCAGATCACCTCCCTTTGGTTATGTGTAGGTGCGGTCACCTTCAGTACAATGTTTAGCTCATCGGGGCTCAACGTGGCCAATGCATCCATGTCAACGTCTGACCTAGTCTCTCTCCCGTGATGATCCAACCTGAATTCGTCATTCCCATCCCGCTTTCTTTTTTTGTTGGTGCTCCTCTGGAGCCTTCTTTCTCCCCTTTTCCGCTCCTCTTCTTTTTTCTTCCTTTCTTTCACATCATCTTCTTGTTTTTTGGCCGTTGAGCGTGATCCTTTGCCCCCCCAGTCTGCCCTCTTGAGTTTTTCCTTTCCCTCATCCTCCTTTTTCTCATTCTGCTTATCCCCTCTCTTCTCTCCTCTATTCGTTTCTTTTCTTTCTCCCTCTCCTTCTCTTTCTCATTTTCCTCATCTACCCTGTTTCTTTCTACCTCTTCCCTCAACCTCTTCTTTGAAGTTTCGGTCTCCCTCCGTTTATCATCAGCTTTCCTCTTCTCTCTTCTCTCCCTGTCTCTCTTCTCGTCTTCTTTCCTCTCTATTTCCTCTTCCTCCCTCCTCTTTTCCTCTTTTATCCTCTTCTGTTCTCTCTCCATCTGTTTCTCTTTTACCTCCTCTTGCCTCTTCTCTTTCCCCCTCCTCTCTCTTTTCTCCCCCTCCTTCCTCTTCTCTTCTCTTTCCCTCTCCCTCTCTTTCTCGTTTTCCTCCTCTTTCCTCTTCTCTTCTCTTTCCCTCTCCTCTCTCCTTTTCTCCTCTTCTTGCCTCTTCTGTTCTCTTTCCCTCTCTTTTTCCTCTTCTCTTCTCTTTCTCTCTCCCTTTCTTTCTCTTTCCTCTTCTCTTCTCTTTCCCTCTCCTCTCTTTTTCTCCTCCTCTCTCCTGCTCTCTTCTTTTTCTTTTTCTCTTTCCCTCTCAATCTCATTCTCTCATTACCTCTTATTCTCCTCCTCTCTTTCCTGCTCTTCATCCCTCCTTTCCTCCTTTCCTCCTCGCAGAACAAAAAATGGCTGAAGATGTAACAAATGAGTAGCCAGACGTACTCCTCCTCCTTATCACCCACATATCTCGTAGCCATCATCTGGGCAGATAGTTGGGTGTTGTTCAAAATCTCCCATTGTCGGGTTGCGACTTCCTTCGGATGCATCCTTACATCATTCCCATGTAATTTGAGCCCCAAAATTAGGACAACGTCTTCGGCTGTGAAGTGTATTACCCCATAGCCGATCCTCAACCCCACCTCCTCGGGGTCATAGTGTTCCACGAACCAGTCGATAATGTCATTATTGACAGGAACGTTGGAGAGGGTGATGAAGTGACCAAATGGGGTAGCTCGGAAGGCATCTTTCTCTGCGTCCCTCATATTCCCAAAGACCTTCTCTATTGGGGTTCACGAACATTTGGAGGGCTGGAAGTAATGCGTAGAAGCCTAAGAAGACACCAACCGTATGAGAACATTCCTTTTCATAGAATCGCAATTCAATGTTACGGTTAAAACGACAAACCTGGTGCACCACAACCCCCAAAAGAGAAGCTCGAAGTGGAGAATCCATGTCGTCGATGGATATCTAGGGTTACGAAAAAGAACTGGGGTGATGAATCAAAGAAAAGTTGAGAAAGGGAATGTGAGAAAGATCAGAAACGTTTTTGGTTTTCTTTCGCAACTCGGGATGTGAACATGCGCGTCTGGTGTCCATTCCGAGTCTTATCGATGAGTCAGAGAGGGAACCGTCGCACGAAAGCCAAAGGGGTTTTCCATTTTTCTAAAGAACGCACGCTTTACTTTTGGCTGACTGAGCAGCTGACTAGATGCCACATCAGCCGCGTCCTGGACGCGCGCGGCCGTGTATAAGGACTCCTTTATGAGTTAACGTGGATTTGGGCAGACCTTTCAGAGATGGACGGTTTAGATTAATCTCGAATTAGAGTTGTGTATAAAAGAACTCTCTCTCTCACGTTGTAACCTCTTTTATAGATATATAGTGGATTACAGTTTGGCTATCAGGTTTTCTCGCAAAAACGGGTTTCACGTGAAAATTTGTCTAGTGGTGGTGTATTTGCTTTTCTTTTTGATTTGAGTGATAGCTCTCATAGGTCAAATCTAAATCGAAAACTCGTTAGAATCGACAACTCTTACCTGGGCTTAGGGGTGAGCAAAATTCGGTCCAATTTTCGGTTCGGTCTTCGGTCCGGTCCGGTTTGATCCTGTCACAGACCAAAATTTTAAGGGTTAAATTCAGGTTTTGGACCGAACCAAACCAAATTTATTCGGTCTGGTCTTCAGAAAAGTTCGGTATTCGGTTCAGTCCGGTTCGATCCGGTCCCAGACAAAAGCTCACCCCTACTTGGGCCTATGATAAACTCGTTAGAATCTACCAAAGCACAGAAAAAAACGGCAATTATATATCCAGAAATTAGATGGTTTTTAGAAATGGGAGTCAATGTCGAACCTTAAGATAAATAAAAGGAAATTTTTTCAAAATAAAATTTTTTTTAAAAAAATTTGCCAAAATAAACCTCCACTAAAAATAATTATCAAACTAGACCCGCTGCCACCACGTAGTGACACGTGGCGGCGGCGGGTTTTGTTTTTTTGTGCATAAAGAACTCGGCATCACCAGTGCCGAGTTCTTCTTGGAATAACTCGGCACTGGTGATGCCGAGTTCATTCTGGGAATTCCGGGCTAGTTCCCAGATCAAACTCGGCATCACCAGTGCCGAGTTATTACAAGACGAACTCGGCACTGGTGATGCCGAGTTCAACTTGGTTTTTTATTGGCCAACACTTGACAATTTTTACTGATGTGATTCAAATAGAACTCGGCACTGAGAGTGCCGAGTTCTATATAAGAAACTGTTCTCCTGGCGCTCAGATCGTGCATGAGACGATTGACGCGCCAGGAGAACAGTTACTTAAATAGAACTCGGCACTGAGAGTGCCGAGTTCTAAAGGCATAACTCGTCGTTACTAACGCCGAGTTCACTTAAAAAAAAGTGAACTCGGCGTTTCCAACGCCGAGTTCCGTCGGGCTATAAAAGCAGCCCGACGCCCCCAACTCTCCCCTTCCGCCGAGTTCTCGAGTTTTGAGGTTAGGGTTTCGATTTTTTTTCGTTTTTCACCGTTTTCTTGCATTTTTTATGTATTAGGATGATATACATTGTTGTTTTAGGTATGATTGTGGTGTTTTTGTTGGTTTAGGAACCCGTTTTGGTGCAAAATCGAAATCGAATTTGGGTTTTTAGGCAAAACGTTTTATTTTTTCTTTTTTAGTTGATTATTGAATTTAGTTTTGTTGATCATAGTTCTACGGTAGTCATCTTAAAAAAGTTCAAATTAAGTATGATTATTGTGATTAAAATTAGATTTTTTGTTGTTATTTATGTTTGAATGTATGTTAAATTGAATGAATGTAAGCCTAAAAGTGCTTTATTTGTGTTTAAATGTATGTGACTTTGAATGTATGTGAGTATTGAAGTTTGTAGTCTTGTTAGTTTTCCCAATTTACCAATATGAAAAATATAGGGGATGTTCTGTCAAATTTTAAAAAAAATCTCTGACATGATTCGTAACGTTGTTTATTGTAGTTGATTTTATTGGAGAGATTGTTCGACGTTTACAGTCATTTGCTTCTACACTCGATTGAGGTAATTCTCAACTTTTAAAGTCATTTAAACTCGGCATTCTCAACTTTTTAAGTAGTAAGTAATGAAGAACAACCATCTCATTTTTTAACGTGTTATGTACAGATGGAGGTTGGTGGTTCCAGTACTGGTTCAGTTAGAGGTAGCTACGCTTCACAGGGTCCGGTAGACAGATCAGTGTTGGTTTTGCAGGCCAACCACAAGTCAGACTTGTTCAAAGATTTTGTAAGTATTTTACATTTTCAAATTAAATATTTGCGCGTGAGTTTCAATATTCTGAAAGTTATCTAAATTTATGCAGAAGGATGTTGATGGTGTAAAATGCGTTGAGCATGGATCGAAGCTCAACGCATGGCAGATCACTGATGAGAGGATGTTGTTCCTGCTAGATATGGCAGAGTTTGACACAGTAACTCGGTTGGGCAGAGTTCAGTTGGATCATACGTTGCTGGGGGCGATGGTCGAGCGTTGGAGACCGGAGACTCATTCATTTCACCTGCGACATGGTGAGATGACGTGCACATTGCGTGACATCTCGATGATTACCGTCTTGCGCGTAGATGGATTGCCGGTGTGCGAGTCTCAGGAGTACGATTGGTCAGAGGTTTGCATGGATTTATTGGGCCAGGTCCCCGATGATTTGGGTCGTAAGGGTTCCGTAACTTTGGGTTGGTTGCAAGCTCAGTTTCAGCACTTGCCTTTTGATGCTGACGAGGAGACAGTTACACGACACACCAGAGCCTTCATTTTGTTCCAGCTGGGATGCAGTATATTGGCAGATAAGAGTGGCACGATGGTTCACTTGAAGTACCTATCCTTGCTTGGAGATTTGGCAGTCGCATCGGAGTACAGTTGGGGTAGTGCGGCTCTGGCCCACTTATATCACATGTTAGACGAAGCCTCACTGATTCCGACGAAACATTTGTGTGGTTTTCTTACGTTCCTGCAGTTGTGGTGTTGGGAACATCTACACATTGGCAGACCTTTGAAGAGGAGACCTTTAGCATACCCGGAGGACGACAGGGCACCATTAGGTGCCCGTTGGAGACGACCAAGAACATTCAAGGGTAGTGCGAAGACGACCACACTTGATTTTTATCGTAATGAGCTGGACGTGCAGGAATTCGATCAAGTGATCTGGGACCCTTATGCAAATTTGCTACTTAATCAGTTACCACCATTATGTACGGAAGGTTCAGAGATCTGGACGAGTCGCACTTGGCTTATAAATTTTGGTGAGGTGGTTATGCATTGTCCAGACCGAGTGATGAGACAGTTCGGTCTACAGCAGCACATTCCAGAGCCAATGGAGAGACATGTAGTGAAATCGGCTCAGGGGAGGTCGGATGTTAATTGGTTGGTGGAAAATCACCAATTCATTCAGCATTGGTCGCACCGAAGAGATCATCTACAGTTTGAGCGACCACTCCTAGGTGCCAATCCTGAAGAGAGCACACGACTGTATATGGAATGGTACTGGAGCATCACCGTCCGTTGGATAGTTCAGCACGTCTTGGCTCCAAATAATACATTATATAGACCTCGAGCGGGTAGAGAGCGAGAGATGGTAAGATTTAAACATTTATTTTAATAATGACCATGTATTGAAATTGTGTTTTACTGTTTCATAAACTTTTAATGAACTGTAGGTGCATGGGGTTTATGAGTTTCACGAAGAACTCCATCAAATTCACCAGGTGATCAAAGATCACAAGACAGGCTCTTCGATGGTTGGAAAATTAAAGGAAAAAATGAAGGCTTGGCTTATGTGTTTTGGTGCTGAAGAACCCACATTACATTTGAGTCAAGATCGCGTGGTTGAAGAAGAAGATTCACAGTCTCAAGAAGACGCTGGCGGTCTGACTCAGGATACTGAGAATGCAGCACGAGGAGGGGGACGCGGCAGGGGGAGAGGACGTGCTCAAGCACGTCCTAAAAGGAAGAAGAGATTGAGAGGTCACTTAGGATAGATATGTAGTTGTGAATTTATTTGATTGTTTGTATGGTACTTTTGGATGTATGTTAAAATGTTGAACTTCATATTCCACTCGTAGTTGTATTGTATTTTATCGTACTTGTTTGTGTGTCGTGTTCGAATTGTGTTTTCGTTGATTGTGTCGTGGTTGAATTGTTTTCGTTGATTGTGAAACAGGAAATGAAAAAAAAAACTCGAGTTCTTAAATCAATGAACTCTACAAGAGAACTCGGCATCCTCAGTGCCGAGTTCTCTTGTTGTGAACACGGCATCACCCCTGCCGAGTTCACACCAATAGAAATCGGCATCTTCAATGCCGAGTTCTATGTAAGTTTTATTGGCCCACTTGATATTCCACTCGACTTGAGTTGCCAGGAGAATAGTGATTCAAATAGAACTCGGCACTCTCAGTGCCGAGTTCTATTTGATTCACTATTCTCCTGGGCTCATATCGTGCATGAGACGATTGACACGCCAGGAGAATAGTTGCTTAAATAGAACTCGGCGTCCTAGATACCGAGTTCTAAAGTAATAGTTCGGCGTTGGTAACGACGAGTTCACTTAAAAAAAGATAACTCGGCGTTACCAACGCCGAGTTCTGGAGGTCTATAAAAGCAGGCAGACGCCCCCCCTCTCCCTCACGACGGGTTCTCGCGATTTTCAGGTTAGGGTTTCGTTTTTTTTTCGTTTTCCACCGTTTTCTTGCCTTTTTTATGTATTAGGATGATATACATTGGTGTTTTATGTATGATTGTAGTGTTTTTGTTGGTTTAGGAACCCGTTTTGGTGGAAACTCGAATTCGATTTTGGATTTTTAGGCAAAACGTTTTATTTCTTGTTTGATAGTTGATTATTGAATTTAGTTTTGTTGATTATAGGTCTACGGTATCGTAACGTTGTTTATTGGAGAGATTGCTCGACGTTTACAATCGTTTGCTACTACACTCAATTGAGGTAACTTCTAAAACATTTAAGTATTTTCAATTTTTTAAGTATTTAGTAAGAAATTCGATCATCTCACTTGAACACATTTTCAAATATTTAGGTATGGATAAAGATGATGAAGGATCTTTGTTGGTTATGTATAACGGGAAATTAGAATGTGACGGAGATGTGGCAGAATACACAGGATCTGACCGCAAATTGGTAGTTGTTCCGTTGAACATCAAATATGAGGATTTAATTGATGTTATAAGATCTGAATGTTGTTATCCACACAGTATGTTTGATGTCAAGTTGACGGCGAAATTGCCATTAAACAATGATTGGACTTACGTTCCATTAACCAATGATAGGTCGGTTTATGGATTGATGCGTTTGTTTAAACGAATGTCTGTGGTTGGAGTGTATGTGGAAGCTGAACCTAAAGTGCCCGACCCTACGCTGACAACGAACACTCATTCGCCGGAGTATGGTACAGTAAGGTCGACCGGTTGGGACTGTGGAATAGATTTGAATATAAGTCTAAATCCTACAGCCGAAGTTCCAGCATACCAGCAAATTCCATTTTTCCAATCGCATAACTTCCAAACAGGCAACGAATGGTCAGAAAATGTGTGTGACATTCCTTCTAGCAGTGCAAATCCTTATCCTGGTCTGTCGCAATTTGAACCTTCACATTACAGTCATGATGAGTTTGCTGGAGGGGCTGGACCATCTACCTCATATCCTTACCTTGGGCTTGGTTTGTCACCTGTTGAACCAATTCATTTTAGTCGACCAGAAGGCCGGGAACAGATGCATAGCGTTGAAGACGATGACACTGAGGAATTAGGGGATTACAGCACACCTTTCGCTGTAGAAGATGAACCTGAAGGTGTTTCTGCTAATGAAGTCGTTCCGGAGACGCAGGATGTCATATATGCGATGGGTCAATCCATAAACCGTGAAGACGACGACGTTGTTGATGATGCAGTTGCTAACAACGATATGATTCCAACTCTTAATGAACTTCCCGATATCTTCGAGAACGACAACTGGATAGAGAATTCGGTAATTGAACACTCATTCTTCGATGCTGCGAACAATTTTGAACAGAGTGATTGGCATACGCAAGATGGTCGTTCTTTCTGGGATAAACGAATTTTCCCAACCAAAGATGATTTGGTTCATGCTCTGCAATCGTGGCACATTAAAAAGTTTGTTCAGTATTCAGTTGTGGTTTCTTCAACGAAACGGTATACTGTTCATTGTATTCGTCGTGATGAAGATAACTGCAAATGGCGTCTACATGCGTCTGTTCCAAAAGGCTGCAGATATTTTCAAGTTAAAACATACGACGCCGAGCACACTTGTTCCAATCCGATATTGTTAAACGACAACAAACAATGCAGTGCTAATTTTGTATGCGACTTGATAATGCCATCTGTTAGAACTAAGTTCACAATTACTCCTGCTGAAATAATGGAAAGGGTGAAGACCAAATACTCACTTGAAATCGGTTACGCTAAAGCATGGCATGCTAGGCAAAAAGCGTTGAACCGAATATATGGTGCCGAAGAAGACAGTTTTAAAGATTTGCGAAGGTTCGTCACAGTTCTCTGTCAGAATAATGAAGGATCTGTTGTCGAAATAGAGTCTGTCCAGATAAATTCAGACGAGGAGATGTTTAAGCGTGTATTTTGGGCGTTCGGGCCTTCAATTAGTGGGTTTCATTATTGTAGACCCGTTGTCAGTGTGGATGGAACGCACCTCTATAGCAAATATAGAGGTTTATTGCTAATTGCTGTGGGCACAGATGCAAACAACGGAATTTTTCCTTTGGCATTTGCTGTTGTAGAGAGCGAGAATACAGAGTCGTGGACGTGGTTCCTTCATTTGCTGGCAAGTAGAGTTACAAGGCGACCCGATTTGTGTATTATCACCGACAGATTTTCGGGAATAAATGCTTGTGTGCGAGCCGCATTTCCACCTTCGGAGGGCCATGTACATCGATTCTGTCTTCGACACATGAAAGCAAATCTTGCTAAACATCGAAATTGCAAGGAAAGATTGGGACAAATCAAGTTTTATGAAGCGGGTAAAACTCATTCATTTATGAAATTTGAAGAGTTAATGAAGGCTATTGCAGAGGAACATAAGCCGATATACGAGTGGATTCAACATCAAGGTCCTTTGGAAAGATGGACTTGTTGTCACGACGGGGGTCGACGTTTCGGATGTATGACAACTAACATGTCAGAAAGCTTCAACAATGTCTTACGAGGGGCACGCGGTATGCCAATTACAACCATGATTTTGATGACCTTTCTCCGCTTGAACAAATTCTTTGTTAAAAGAAGGGACGTCGCCGAGTCGTGGAATGAAACATATGTACCGACAGTCCACACCGTGGTGATGGCAAACAGCAATCTGGCCAGAACACATACAGTAACTCGGTACCACCAGCTGATGTACCAGGTTGAAGCCAATGACCAGAAAAAATACCTCGTGAAATTTGAAGAAGGAGTTATTACTTGCACTTGTGGATACATAATTGCAATGCACGTCCCATGTTCACATGTACTAGCAGTTTGCAGTGGCAGACATGCAAATGTCAACACTTCACATTTGGTGTCCCCGTATTATGAGGTTCAAATGTACAAGGAGGCGTACAAACCGATATTTATCCCAATTCCTGATGTGAGGTATTGGCCAGATCGAGGCACCATCACAATGAAGCCTCCCCAAACCAAAAGACCTCCCGGTCGGCCTAAATCAACGCGAATCCGAAACGAGATGGACGAACACTCTGGAAGAAAGGTAAGGTGTGGGAGATGCGGCGGTATAGGGCATAACCGAAAGCGATGCAAGGAACCTATATAGCAAAATATTTTGTATGTAACTATTTAGTGAGACTTGTAATGTATTTGTAATGTATTTTGTTATGACTTGAATGAATGTACGACTTAAATCCTTTTTAAGAGTTGATCAATTGTAAGACGATAATTGTAAGACGAATGAATGTAATGTATTTTTTAGGACCGCAAATTTGCCTACTTAAGCCTATTGAATTGGACTTCTGCCTATGAAACTCGGCATTCTAGATGCCGAGTTCTATTGTAGACATGGGCCACCTGGCCGTCACCCATTTTCACACAAGATTTGAGTGCCAGGAGAACAGGACCAAATAGAACTCGGCATCCCCAATGCCGAGTTCTATCTGAATCACTGTTCTCCTGGCAACTCAATTCGACTGGAATGTCAAGTGTTGGGCGATAAAAAATCAAATCGAACTCGGCATCACCAGTGCCGAGTTCTTCCAAAGAGAACTCGGTATCACCCGTGCCGAGTTCTCTCTGTGAGAACTCGGCATCACCAGTGCCGAGTTCTATTTGAATCACCTCAGAAAACGTCAAGTGTTGGGCAATAAAAAATCAAGTAGAACTCGGCATCACCAGTGCCGAGTTCGTCCAAAGAAAACTCGGCATCACCAGTGACGAGTTCTCTCTGGGGGAACTCGACATCACCAGTGCCGAGTTCTCTCTGGGAGAACTCGGCACTGGTGATGCCGAGTTCTCTATGCACAAAAAAACAAAACCCGCCGCCGCCACGTGTCACCACGTGGTGGCAGCGGGTCTAGTTTGAGAAATACTTTTGTTTGAGGTTTATTTTGAGAATTTTTTTAAAAAAAAATATTATTTTGAAAAATTTTCCTAAATAAAAGCATCCCCTGCTACAAGCCTTTTAGAGGCAACAAAGTTGCTCCAGCCACTCTGAAGAAGATGCCTTCTTGGGTTGTCCTGAAGTTTCGAAAGAGTTGTAAAATAAATGGATAAGCCATAATGATGTAGTTTTGGGAGAGCTTATTTTTGCTAACAACACAAAATACCAAGTCATCATTGTGCTCTACCATGAATACCATTTCTACTATAGTAGAACAAGGAAAAATTAAACTCATCCTGCCTTAGCTATATATAACATACACCAAAGCAACAAAACCGTAGCCAAACATAACTAAATTACACAAACTTGGTTTTCATTAATTCACGATTAAGTCGAAGTTTAAGGACTTGAAGCTAAGGTCCACCAACTTAATATTATAGCCTTGGTCACTAAAAGCGAATCATGTTAGGAACTTCCAGTGTTGTTCAAATGTAATTATTACTAACCATGCTTCATATGGCGAAAAGCCCCACTCAACACCATGTTAATCCTTGGCTAGTGTCTGCTCACTCATGTCCTGATGAATGACATACAACACAAATTAGAAAACTTGACACAAAACTAAGTAACCAACAATAGCAAATTCAAATCAGCGAAGGGAGGCATTCGTCGGCATGCCGCCCGCCCTAATAGAGAAAATTCGTCTCTTGAGCTTATATCAAATGTTATCAGCGTACGTCTTGGATGGGAGATTATACGTTGGCATCTACTGGTCGGAAACTTGATTGGTTCATACCTCCACCATAACACCACCAACACAATGGTATATCTTGGACAGGTTCCTGAAACATGGGGAGACGAGCTTGAGCATGAGAAGATCAAGTGTGCACGTGCAAGCTTCTTGCCTGACCACACTATATCGGCAACCAACCTACCAACTTACTTCCTGCACTTATGGCAACTACCAACGCTACTAACTCAGCACAACACCATGTAGTTGCTGCTATTGCGGACAATCAGGTGGCTACTGACTCATCGCCTACCGATCTTTCAGAAATTTATCGCATGGCCATGATTGATGATGAGGCACGCGAGTTCAAGGCGATGGAGGTAGCACGCAGAGAGGTGAACACTACCGAGAGTTTGATCGGATGCTAAAATTGCTCTTTTATCTATGTATTTTCTTTCCGCAGTTTTATGCCTTTTTGGGCTAAGGTTCCCATAAAGGGAACAAATTTTGTAAAAACTATTTGGGATGTCATGGTTAATGACATCTCAACCTTTAATTAATACAAACACCAAATTTCAAAAAAACACAATGGTCATCGACCAAACATTTTTAACCCCACGAAACACTAATAAAACTTCTGCAAAACAAGTATAAAAAAACTGTTAACTGTTGTGAATTCCAAAGGTCTTGTGGATGATTCATCTTCCTTAACCCCCAATAGCTTAAGTAGATTTTACTCTTATTAATATGGTGTAATTCCATTTATTTTGGTTGTAACCCCTACTACATCCTCACCCTATATATAAGGGACTATTGTACATATTTGATGATATGAAAAGGAAATACATATCTCTCTTCCCTCCAATCTTTTCTCTTTAGATTGTTTGTTTTACAACACGTTATCAGCACGATAGTTTCTTGTATGATCGACCGGAGCATGAGCTGATTATAATCATGGTAATTTCTCAACAAAAAATGTTATTATTTTGAGATTTTATATATTTCAGTGCTTTCTCATGCATGCTTTTGTTTATGCAAGTAATTGATGATTTCTGAATAGTATTGACAATTAGTCATGACACACATCAATATTTTATTTGGAATATTTCTTGCTCACAATATTATTCATGTTATATGTAAATCTACGATTGTACTTTAGCATTTTCTATTCTTGATTCCCTTAATGAACAAGAGAGAGTTAATTAGGACTTTATAATTCATGTATTTTTAAAGGTTTCTTCACGTGTCTCAATAAATCAAGAAATCCATTTTCAGTTTGCTCGTTGTAGATCCACGAGTTTATGAGTACATGTACATCTTATTTGCACTTTAATTTGAATAATATTCAAGGTAGCTATTTTAAATCATTGTTTTACATAGCTTTAGTTCTTCACTTGGTGTATATCAATATATGTCGTCAAAGATTAATTTTATCGGTGCATGGTTTCAAATCTCAGTTTTCTTTAGTTTTGATGCCTCTAGTGCATAATATATTGGTATTACAATATTATAATCTCAGAGTTCTTAAGTTTTCATATGAGAAAACTTTCTAATTCTTCTTTGATGTTGTATTTCTCCAATCTAACTCTGATTTGAGTGTTTAAAACTCCATTTTATGGTTACAACGTGGTCATTGAATTATATACTTATTTTGTTTATAAGCTTTTTTTTTTAAATTGTAATACTCGCGGGCTGCTTAAATATTATGTTCCCAAAAAGAAATATTATTAATTGCAATTGGCATTAAACGGATTTTATTATGATATTAATCAAAATATGGAAGGATAAATTTTTTTGGAGCCTTTGAAACTTGATTTGAAATAGGAGTGTGAATCATATTTGGGTTTAAGGTTCTTATAAATCTAAAATATTTATAATGTGCTAAAAAAAGGGAAATGAGTTCTAACTCATGTGACTTTTTATAGATTCACTTGCTTGATATTTACAATGTATATGAGTTTTAAAAAGGTAATAAGTTGCATGTACCAATTATACATAATGATTGTATGTTATGACTTTTAACTTTATACTTGACATCTTGGATAAGAATGACGTCTTATCATGGATTATGGATGTTGAACCCAACCCATTGTCTTTTAAAATATCAATGACTAGAGAGAAAAAAGGGCATCAAATCAAGATAAAGAGGAGGTTGTAATTTTCTTTTACTATCCTATTTGTTAAAATGATATAAAAGTATTATGATTTAATCTCATGTCTATTTTTGTGGTTGGACAAAACATCAAGTTATTGATCAAAATTCCATGATTTCTCGATCCAATGAAGTATGAAAATAAATAGTTACATATTTAGTAGTGCTTCTAAAATTGAATGATATATATCTCATGCAACTTTGTATTGATTCACTTGCTTAGTATAAGTTATATGAATTCTTAGTATCATGTTGATTAAAAGAGTATTTGTAAAGTGGTTCAAACATACGATTATTACTTGTTAATTTTCATGCATCACATGCTCATTCACAACTATTACAAGAATTCATCTCATGAGTACATAATATTCATTTTGATAGATGTATATATATATAATAAAATGTACTATATTATAGTGGAATTCAAAATGATATTGTGATTGAAAATGATATGTATTGGCTGAGAAGGCGAATATATCTTGTGATCATTGTTATTGAAAATGATATGTATTGGCCCAGAAGGCGAATATATCTTGTGATCATTGTTATTGAAAATGATATGCATTTGCCCAGAAGACGAATATCTTAATATTCATAAAATGCTACTATACAAAGATTTAGAGATTATTCATTTAAAGATGGTTATGAAATTCTATGATAATCCCTGAAGGATTCATATGGTCATCTAAACAACGTGCAAATATCTAATTGAGTAAAAATGCACGTCGATCTCTAAATCAATCCCTATGACCAGAAGTTCATAGATATTTAGAGATTACTAGTAAAAGAAGAAGAAGAAAAATTATTTATCACTTTACAAATTAATGACCCAATACTCTTTTGGGTTATGCATCACCGATGATTGAAGATCATGAGAGTTGTTGGAAAACCTGCGATACTTTTAATACCTTTTTTTTGTGTGCCAGAAGCACTCACTACAAAGTATCGTGAAAACAAGAGCATAAACAGTGGACTAAATTTTGTGCAAATAAATATGAAATAAAGATGACATCAACGAGATGAAACATGCCCAGAAGTGCCTAAATAAAATCATCTCTTATATTAATTATGGATGTCATGATTTGTATTGCTTTTGTAAAGCTTTAGATAAAATTGTTGACTTCTATCACGACCAAAATGAGGTCAAATTTGTCGACCGATTTGCACAACAAAATGAGAGTCCCTCTGTTTTTAAAATATCTCTCAATATTGATTATTATGGGATCTTAAAATATATACATGATACATTAATGTGCATATATACCTGCTAATATTATTCATTATTTTTTATGGTTGTTACATCATGTTATGAATCTTCCCCTACTTTACTTGTACAATAATGAATAAATTGTTTCCCTCCTGCGGTTTAAAGCTCCTGAAGGGCTAAGTTTTATTGTCCAATCCAATAATCATATATATATAGGATGTACATTTTTTTGGCATTAGGGGGAGAAGCTAGAAGCTTAAAGAATGTCAAGAAAATGTATTATATTAAACCTGAAGTTCATAAGAGAATATACATACAAGTATGATTGAACCTGAAGTTCATAAAATCGTTATCTTGCAATATCTAGCAAGTAATTGTCATACATTTGTATTGATCACAAAAGAGTGACTATGCCTTATATTACTAGACATAGACCACATAATATAAAGCGAAGATCTCCACATGATAAAATATATTTGAGCTCAACCAACGCCAGAAGCGTGGACCATAACATATATTATTTGTGGAAATAAAATAAAAGTTAGTCACTCTCATTGCACCTCCTGAAGAGGTTATTCCTGAAGAATATAAACCCGTAAAGTACATGCAGCTGCTAAACAAAAGATTAATGAAATTACGGGGATACAGAACGGTCAAATCCTAAAATTTTGGGAAACGATGAGGATTTGATTATTATTGACGTAAAACTTGCAATCAACTATATATGTTGATACGAGATATATTAAATAATTATTAAAATTATTGTCGACAATTCATTCGCCTTCTTAATAGCATGCTATCTCAAGAAAAGAAAAATGGATCCAAAACCTATGATATTATAAGAATGCCAGAAGCATTCGTATTTGATATAAACAAAAGAAGGCGAACAATATATAATAAACTCGCTGAATAAATATACTATTTGGACCTGTAGTCCTAATTTCTGAAATTATATCCCTGAAGGATAAAAATAGAAATCAGAAAACATGTGATACATTATAAAGCGAGGAGTAATATAAGGGTATTCGCAGGACCCAACATCCATCTGATGTTACCCATTCTCTCGTAATATTGATAATAAGTTCTGTTACATGATCAATATGATATGCATATAAGATATGTTGTGACTTTAAAATTTTATAAGTCACTTACTATTGGTAATTATATGAGAGTCCCTGAAGGACTAATATGACAAAATATATTATATGATGACAAAAATCAAAATATGCACTATACAATTTTTGAAAAGATCGTTATATAAAGAAACAAGTAAGAGTGTGCATATAACCTCTTCAATCAAAGTCATCATGAAGAATGATGCGAAGTTGATCTTAGTCGTCCATATATTTCATCCAATAACAAAAATTACTGTTATTTATTATATTTATAACATGCTTGATGTCATACATCAGAGTTTTTGAAAACTCATGAAATATTTAATGGATAATTTTTGGAATAAATGACCAGAGAAAACCCAATTATTTTTCGACCTGAAGTTCGAACATTCTCTGGAAGAGAATTTGTACAATGATTCAATTGTAGAAAGTGAATATTGTAGAAAAATATATTCTACTTAATACTCACATTGAAATGACACTAAGAAAGGATGTCTATTGTATATCAACAAAGATCCAATTGTAATAGGACCTGAAGTTCCTTATAAAAATGTCATGAACATTTTCTTATAACTTGAAACCTAATAAGGTTTACATTGTCATTGCGTGGAGTCATTACAAGTTGGTGAATCAGTTATTGATTCTTACATTCTCGTATCGCTAGGACATCAATATAATTATGAGACATCTTTAAATTGTCCATAAATAATATCTTTTGAGGTAACATATTCATATCAAAAGTTACCACAATTTATATTACTCCCAGCATATTATTTGAGAAAAATTGTGCAAACATATTTCACAATCTTATTATCTAAGTGAAATATAGTAAATATTCATTAAATCCGTTAAACTATCATGTATTTGTTTATTGAATCCCCATGCAATTTTGTGTTTAAGGACTTCATAAAATATATTCGTAAGTTTGGTAAACTACGAATAAGGGGAAGCGGATTTGTATTTATCGTCCCTGAAGGATAAAGCCCGGAAGGCTTATAGTTGCACTCTTTTTCCTTTTTTCCATTTTTTGTCCTAAAAGGTTTTATTGGTTAAAGGTTTTTAACGAGGCAACTTGTGCAATTTTGTTAGCGTATGTTATGCACTCTTTTCCTTAGTTATTTTTTCCCACAGGGTTTTGTAGCAAGGTTTTTAACGAGTCATAAACATAACACATATTATATAAGGGAGTGTCATAAATGTATGTTGAATTGAGGGGGAGAATTATACGATGCACTCTTTTTTTCCTTCACCAAGTTTTGTCCCACATGGTTTACTTGGCAAGGTTTTTAATGAGGCAGACCAATCAAGTGACAACTGATCAGATCCAATCAAGCGAGAATTCGGCGGATTTATTTACAAAGTCCTTGGCCACCAAAGTCTTTAAGAAGTTTGTCTTTAAAATTGATGTTCAATGTATGTTGAAGTGAGGGGGAGCATAATACGCGTTGCACTCTTTTTTCCTTCACCAAGTTTTTATCCCATCGGGTTTTTCTTGGTAAGGTTTTTAACGAGGCAACATCCTTAGCGTATAAAGATGATCATCCAAGGGGGAGTGTTGTGAATTCCAAAGGTCTTGTGGATGATTCATCTTCCTTAACCCCCAATAGCTTAAGTAGATTTTACTCTTATTAATATGGTGTAATTCCATTTATTTTGGTTGTAACCCCTACTACATCCTCACCCTATATATAGAGGACTATTGTACATATTTGATGATATGAAAAAGAAATACATATCTCTCTTCCCTCCAATCTTTTCTCTTTAGATTGTTTGTTTTACAACAAATTTTGGGGTAGGGTTCCCATGAAGGGAACAAATTTTGTAAAAACTATTTGGGATGTCATGGTTAATGACATCTCAACCTTTAATTAATACAAACACCAAATTTCAAAAAAACACAATGGTCATCGACCAAACATTTTTAACCCCACGAAACACTAATAAAAGTTCTGCAAAACAAGTATAAAAAAACTGTTAACCACGATTTGACTAGCGGTGTAATTGGATATGGACTATCCGTGATAATTCATATTCGTGTTCTTAATTTTTCATATCCAAGTGGATATAGATACATATATTGATATAAAATTTGAAATTCTACGAGATATGAATGTAGATATGAAATTTTAACTTTTAGCGTATACGAATACAAATGTTTGCAGGATTCCTATAATGTTTTTCCTATAAATGTATGTTAAATTTAGTAATTTATTCATGACTATTTATGAATTTTACTATTTATTTACTAAAATTCATCAAAAAATGTTACCTTTCAAAGTTCGTATACTAATAGATGATGTTGTCTAATTTACCAAGTAAAATTTATGTGAGCTACAAAGATATATACACATTTTACATTGTATTTGTCACCACATATCGTTTTTATCCGTATATATCTGTTTATAAAAAATGCAATCTGCGTCCACATCCATTTAAAAAATATACATTATGTATACGTATCCATTTTACAAGGATATAGGTTTGCAATTTCATATCCTAGATGCTTCATATTCATAACTCAAATACGCATATCGAAATACATATATTCTGTTATATCCTAGACCTTAGTTAGGAGGCTAATGGTGATTAGTAGAGTTAATCAAGGTCTGCATGGGGAAAGGAGGAGATGTGATGGGAATGGAGAGGTTTGTTGGTTGGATGGGTGCAAGGTGAGGGATGGTGGATCGGGCTGTAAATGGGGCGGGTAAAACCTGCCCCGACCCGTCAACCCGACCCGCCTAAGTCGGGTAGCGGGGAAAAAAATTCAACCCGCCACCTGCCAACCCGAATACCCGTCAACCCGACTAATAAACGGGACGGGTAGCGGTTGTATTTTCTACCCGTCCCGTTTACCCGATTACCCGCCTAAGAATTTAATAAATTAAATAATAAATATTATATATATATACACACTTATATACCATATACATATACATATTCTCTTATCCATAATTTACTAATAGTGTTATAAAGTTGAAGTTATTTATAATTTTATGGTGTTCATTACATTGGTAATGCTTTTAAGGTGCTAATGTGTTATGTTTTTAATTTATAGTATTATGCAAAAAGAAAGAAAAAATATATAAAAAATTCATTTATCCATCTACCCACCCCGCATAACCCGTTTACCCGACCCGCCCTACCCGCGTAACCCGTTTACCCGATCTTAGGCGGGTCGGGTAGCGGTTTAAAAAAATTCACCCGACCCGACCCGACCCGCCAACCCGTCTACCTTAGACAGGTCGGGTAGCGGTGGGTTCGAAACTCGCCCCGACCCGACCTGTTTACAGGCCTAATGGTGGAGAGTGTGTGTCAGGTGAGGGGGAGGATGGATGGGGTGTCCTTGGTTGGTGAGAGTGTTTACTTAAAAACAAACTCATGCCTTCCTCCACTCTTCTTCTTCAACTCCTTTCACTTCCACTCACTCATTCCTCTCTTTTTTTCCCGACAAAGAAAAGGCGGTTATTATAGCTTCGGCGGGCAGTGGCTAGCGTAGAGCTTGACGCATGAGAACGTGAGAATGGTTGCGGACCGGAGGTGGTTGCATGTGGACTCCGACGAGTGTCAACAACTGAATCACGAAAGGTATGACAAGTTCAAAGCATTAGTTTTAGCTCACACAAGGTGTGAGGGTGTCTCATCGTTGGCCGTCCGGAGGCCTCGCCGGTGAGATGGATGTCGGGCAAGCCGGTGGTCCGTGCAAGGGTGGCCAAGTCTTGTGTAGAGTGCTGGAATAGAGGGACCAGTCTGGAATGGAGGAACGCAATCCGTAATGGGGGGACACACTCTGAAATAGAGGGACTGATTTCTAGACAGGTTTCTCGACAGGTTTCTGGGCAGAGTTTTTGGACGAGTTTCTAGACGGACTTTTTGGACGGATTGCTTGACAAAGCTGTTGGATGTTGTTGTATGTATCACCCTTGGTTCATGTCCTTTTGGAATGTCAATTCTGTCCACGAAAACTCGTGTCCTCGCTTGGTGCGTGAGCCGGGAGATGACGATGGGTGCGTTGATCATGTCTGCCCTGGGACCGCCGAGTGGAAGAGTATGGATACTCCGGACGTGCCACCTCTGGTTACAGTCTGTGGCGTAGTATGTACTTTATTTGACTCATATTAGAGTAGTAGACATGAGGGATCACAGATCCCAGTGCACAATGTTGCACGGTTCCACGGAGCGTAATGACCCTGCGGGTTTCAATCCGGATGAGTCGATTGGCTGGCTTTCGGGTGACTGATACCTTTGACTGGTCTTGATGGCGATTGTAATACTTTCCGATGTTGTTCCAGACGAGATTGTCCTCGCTGATGTTGTTCGGCAGAACTGACGTCCGATGTTGTTCCGAACGTGATTGACTCGACCGATGTTGTTCTGGCAGGTATATTGACCAACGATGTATTCCATCAGGTAGCTTGGTTGCGACACAGACAGGTGAGATGGACCGACCTGAGTGACGACTCCATCGATGAGGTGTTAACCTCAAGATTCAGCCAATTCTTTTGACGCGGACGTGCCTTACCAAACCCCATGAGTAGTGTAGCCGCATGTGGGGTGCACTGCGTACTTTCTGTAAGGCCGTATATGTCTACAGTAGGTCCCTACGGGTGACCCGATGATGGATTGATGATTTGGTGGACAAATGTCCTTATTAACCATTGGAGGGTGATGTTTACAGATTGCTTTATATATCTTGTCATGTCATACTAGTATGATAGGTTCATTTCAGTATTTATGAGCATGCATGTATGTGAGCTTTGTATACGGGATTTCCTTATGGATACTCAGGCATTGTTATCATGTTTGCATATCATGACCGCAGTAGGTTCTGATGGGTGGCGACCGAGGACGAGGGAACTCTGGGATCAAATCCTCATCGTTTTTTCGTAAATTATATGACTACTTGTATTTATATTTCCTTGTACTTGATGTAGTCGTACCTTTTGGCAACTCTGATGTATTATGGTGCACATCTTGGATATTTTTATAAGTATTGTTTCCGTACTTTTGAGTCTTATTCCTATTTGATGTTGTCTTAAATTGTAAATTTTTTCGCTGATTTGGGACGTTATATATCCTCTCGTACCCAATCAGTTTGCACACATAATCTGAATATATTCCAAAACTCAATTCATTTCTATTATTATTATTTTAAAAATAAGATTATAAAGAATTTCATAAAACAAAATGGATACGAACCACCGTCAATTTCCAACCCAAAACCAAATAGTTATCGAAATCCCAAGAAAATGGATATTTAGGTTGATCCAAGTCAATTAATTGTAATGTCCTGGAATTTATTGGATCGTGAAGTGTTTAGATTAAGGCTCTGATGATCCATTTGATAAGAATTTTTTAACACATGATTCTTATTTATGATATATCTCATCGACAAATTTTCATAAGAAACTACTTGCCAAAAGTACAAAATGAAGTGTGAGGGTCAAGATGGCAATAGGCCTCTGTAACCCAAGAGTTGAGTCTTGAACTTGACTTTTGAGTCTTGAACGTTGGGAAGAAGAAAAGTATTGGAGAGGGGTTTAGGGTAGGGTTGTTAATTTAACAGGAATACACTATATGAAAATGACACTTAAGTTACTGGATATGGATTTCAAATATTTTAAATAGGTCGAGTACGGATTTAAGGATCCAACACAATTAAAACAATAGATACACAATAACACATGATAATTCATTGGGTATTTGGGTACACGAATAAGAGTAATACACAATTACTATACAAATATACACGAGTAATATTCATGTTGATAGGTGTAACATCCTCAAAAGCAGAAGAAATTTAAATTTTTAATAAAACACAACCCGGGGATATTACCGAAGAAAACAGACAACTGGTGCACCAACATATATACAATATATATCTGAGAGTTTCAAAAGTGTGATTACAACAAAGATAGGGAAAACATACATGTAATCATTCGGACCTCAAAAACACGAAAAGCAGGATCTGGCCCCGAACGTGCTCATCCTCAGTCACCACCACCTAATGTTGCTCACGACCTGAAATAGAACACATCTATTCCTGAGTTTCCCAGAAGGAAACCCCATATGTCAAACTTCTATCACAATAAATGAACTAGACATCTAAAGCATGTATGATACGGAATGCAATAAACAAATTTCGTCTCATTGGGCCCCCGGGAACTCTCTCTCCCTACCACAGTAGACACCAAACAGTGAAGGGTCTCGCGGGTCCTCTAGCCAAACCCTCACACACATGCCCCAGGCACCACAACCGGAAACACCCTCGGCTACAACACTCGCTGGATCACTCTAGGGTCGGTAATGTCTGTACCGTTGCCCCTCTAGGGCCGGAGATCCGATGCCATCTTGAGCTGCTCCAGAAGACCACTCTCAGGCCAGCAATGTCTGTATTGTTGCCCCTCTAGGGCCGGAGACCCATTGCCATCTTGAGCTGGCCCCACACACACACGAATCACCCTCAGGCCGGAAATGTCTGTACTGTTGCCCCAAAAGGGCCGGAGACCCGTTGTCATCTTGGGCTGGCTCCACAACACTAAAACCGCACAAAACCGTACCAAACGGTCGAACAAAATCACCAAACAGGTCGACCGAATCCTCTCCATAGGACTGGACCAACCGAAAAATCTGTCAACCGGTCGAACGGCAAAGGGGTTCCGTTCGACCGAATTCGACCAGTAAAAACTCCATGTCACAATAAAAAGCACAAAAAACGAACCACACGCGATCACCGGTCAATCGAAAACGGACAGTAGAAAATCCAAATCAAACACAATACTCCGGTCGACCGAACCATCACGCGGTCGGACAAACTTTAAGTTATTTAAATCGTCGGTCGAACGAGTCAACTAGGCGGTCGACCGTTTGGATGGTCAACGCCCCAACCGACCTACAACAGTGTTTTCGGTCAACCGGCAAAGGGGTCATGTTCGACCGAAAACACCCAGAGACTCCATCTCTCGCTCAAAATGCACTACCGTTCGACCACTTCCCAGGTATCGTTCGACCTGTGCAAGAGATTTCTCCCAAATTACACTACGACCGGTCTACCGAACCATGCCACCGGTCGACCGTTTACAGTGCAGAAAGTTGTTGCACGGTCCGACGAGCCATCCGTCCTACCGTCGACCACTCCAACACTCACGAAAGCATAAGTGAGCATCAAAGTAAAGCTTGACATACCTTGAAGACTTGAAGAAGTCTTCAAAGACCCAACAGTGAGCTTTTCCCTCTCGAATCCGACCTCCGGCGATAACCAACCGAGTCACGATCTACACCTCTCCGGAGAACGTCTGAGCTTCACCTCGCCTTCCGAAAACCACTCCTCTGGCTCCCTGAACGCTGAGGATCAGATCAGAGAGAGAGGATTTGAGCGGGAGAGAGAGAGAATAACGCGAGAGAGAGAGAGAAACACTCACCAACATATACTCTTCTCTTCCCATCTCCACCATCCACCTCATCACCACCCAATCAATCCCAGCCCTCCATCTTAACCCTCCAATTAAGCACCTAAAAAGCAATTAACCAAGTTAATAAGGTTTATGATATTACAATAGGCTTAACATTTTATTTATTAATAAAATACAATACTCTGATACTAAACATCAACTACTCATGTACTAAATAGGTAATAATTGTGTAATCATAGTGTGAACTAAATGTGTCCAAGCGTGTACGTGACATAACAAGCTTAGTTATGATGTATAAACGGGTATACATGATTATCCATTGTTATAATTAAATGAGTTAGATATCGGGTCAGCCACACGATTATTAAATGGATCAGATACATATTAATATATAAGACTTATATATTCGAATATACATTATGTGTTGGGAGTAGGGGTGTAAACGGGTCGGGTACGGGTCGGGTATGCCCCTACCCGTACCCGTACCCGGCTAAATTAGCGGGTACGGGTATATACCCGACAAAAAACATATATACCCGTACCCGACCCGTACCCGTTAAGTTAGCGGGTACGGGGCGGGTAAACGGGTATAGAGGGTATAATATATAATATATAAAAATATAATATATATTATATAAAAAAAAATATAATATATAACATATAAAATATTAAAAATATTAAAAAATATTATATATATAATATAATATATTTTAACGGGTATACGGGTAAACGGGTATGGGTAATGCGTATACCCGTACCCGACCCGTTTATTAACTGGGTAAACGGGTACAGGTATACGGATTTGAATTTTTAAACGGGTATGGATTTTTGTACCCATACCCGTACCCGCCCGGGGCGGATGACCGGGTATACGGGTGTTACCTGCCCCGTTTACACCCCTAGTTGGGAGTTAGGTTTTCTTTTTATGGTAGGTTTTTGGTATACAGAAGAAAGTTTGGTTTCCTTGGTTCAGTAGAATTAGGGTTGTATATATTTTTGTATAATTATTCGGACAAACTTGACCGGATCCATTTATTGAATGGGTTTGTGGTTAAGCAGATTAGGGGATTGACGAGTTGAAAATAGTGATCCATATATGCGTTTCACGGTTCGAGTCGGAACGGATTTACGGGTAAATTGTTACCCACACTCAATCCTACTTATTCTTTGAGAGCCCACTTTGGCATGGTTAGGTGTGTTGTATTTGTGTTTTCTGAGATTGAATTTCGATCAGATTTACTCAATGATCGGTTGTTTATTGGCGTTGTATTAACTTGAGGTTCTATATATATTAGCGCGAATATGAAAAATGAAGCTTCATCATCTAAGAGTTCGTGGTTAAGACAATTTCACAATATTCCATCACTTCCTATGATTTTCAGTTTTTTACTTCAATTACATTGAAATCAAAATTTCTTGCTGGAAGTTAAGATCTTGCATTTTCTGTTTGTTGTAAAATTAATAAACCATATGGAAAGTACAACTCCAACATCCATCACACACAGTTCCAACATCTCTGGATCAATTTTAGTTTAGTTTAGTTTAGCCAGTCACCAAAAATTACTTCCAATCTAAGGTTGCAGAATTGAATTCCAACAACAAGTTCGTACCAAAAAAATTCCTCTGGTTCTCTACCATTTCTTCAAAAAAAATTGCAACACCCTTCAATAAGTTATAGACATCAATTACAATCATACTTATACCCAAAAAAGTCAACATGACAACTTCAACTCTAGATCAATTTCATGTGCATTACTTGAATCCAAATATTTGCAACTGTTGGAAGAACCAGTGAATTTCCACTGACTCAGCAATGGCAGTGTCACAGTGGGCATTAATGGTTGGTGAAAATTGCCTTCCATTGGTATAATCCTGTTTATAATTGTCATTTCAGTTTGCTATGTTAGATATTGTAATAGTTAATTAGAAATATAAAAAAAGGTGGTCAGCAAGGAAATACCTGAATGTGTCATGTTGAATTTTGCCATGCCTAATGTCTGTTCTTCTCATATCTCCAAATCCCACCTAAATTTTTTAAAAAAAGATTATATATCAAAAGGTTCCACATTGTGATTTGAATTTTGGGGTTTCCACTCTTGCTTACTAAACAAGTAATTGTAGCACTGTGAAATAAGATTGTGGTGTCCATACTAGCTTTCATATATTATTTGAACTTTTCATTTAATAAATAACTTCTCGAAGACTATTTTCATTTTCTCCAAGAAAAGCAACAATCAGAAATAAAAGTAATTCAAAATTTAACTACTAATTGTGATCTTAGTTTTGACCAGTTCTCTAAAAAAATTGTTTCTCTTCCAAATATCATAAGAAATATCAATCAAAAAATCATGAAATTTATTTGAAGCATGAAGCAAGATTGAAAGAGAAATGTACCTTTGTATGCACAAGGCCTTGTGACAAACATCCACTATTGATAAGACTTTGCAATCTTAACTTCTCCAATTGAGCCACACCCAAACCTCTTTGTGGCTTTCTATGCTTACCCAAATCACATTTCTTTCCTCTAGCGTTTGTTGAAGAACTTCTCTTCATCAAATGGCCACCCATATATCTTCTTTCTTGATCTTGATCTTCTTCTTCTCCTTCTAACCCTTTACAATCCAAAGACAACACCAACCTATTTATATTAGAGGCATGAGGACAAGGTTTAAATTATTATTAGTATTTATTTCTTAGTTAAGTCTGGTTTGGTTTGAGAATCCAATGGTTGATCCCAATGACAAAAGGAGTGCTTGGCTGGAAAAGATTGCTTTGGATTTCATGGATATCTTGGATCTTGATGGTCTTTTATGTTTTTTTGAATAAGTCTTGAGTTTTTGCATATGTACCCTTCTCATTATAGGGTATGTGTTTAGTGTTGCCTTAGTTTATTTATGTCATGATACCTTTTATTTCTATGAATTAATTACATGCACGCATCCACGTTTACTAATTGCAAAGATAATGTACAAATATCACAATCAACCTATTTTAACAACATTATGACATTGTAATATGAACCTTGAAAACGTAGCCTATCAATCATTTTTAAAACTTACATAAAAAGTGATTTCGTAGGTGTTTGAAACACCTTCAAATGAACGATATAAGGAAAATAGTTTAGTTGAAGCTTGTTGAAAATTATATAAAATTACTATGAAGAAGAAGGGCTTAGATGAAAACATCCCAAATTTATGGGGATTTTATTTCATTGAACAAGAAGGGGACTTTATTATTACATGTGGTTGCATTGTGGGAGAAGAGCATGTGGGGATGAATGATAATTTGTACTAAAGAGAATATATTTCTCAAAGTTGAACCAACCACCTACAGTTTGATTTTGTCAAAGATTCTGTGTATATATGGTTGGAGAAACACATCTGTTGGAAGCAAGATTTGATTTTGAATTGATAAAATCAGCTTTGGGATTGTGATCTTTGGTATAGATTTCTTGCCAGATCACAGCTGCATAGATATTATCATATTACTTATTTGTGGCTATAGTTTTACTTTTCTAAAAGGATTTTGTATCTTTATTGTTTTTTTAATTTTTTTGCAAAAAGAAAGCAAGTCTATATAGACTATATTATTGTAACTGAGCTAATACCACGCCCAGGACTTGTAATTGTGAACTACGTAGGTGTTTTTTTTTGTAATTTTTATTGTTTGGTGAAGCTTCTATAATTCTATTCGTCATTAATTACAATTTTATAATCACTTAATTTGATCACAAGTAAGAAAATATTTTGAAATATCCAATACTAACATATTGAGTCATTGGCAATGTGTTAGTTTCTAAAAAACATCTACTGACATAAACCAAGTTTAACAAACACTAAACCCAAAAAAAACCCAGATAAGGTGATTAATGAAGGCGATAGAACCCCAACAAGCTGTTAATAAGGTGATTACACACAAAAACTGAATGCAAATCTCTGCTAACAATCAATTAATGTATATAAAATAAATGATATAACTTAGGTCACGTTTGGTGGTCGATGATCTGATTAAACCTTTAATCACATTTGTTTCTTAGGTTGAGAAAAACTAGAGTTTTAAAATCACCTTGTAATCCAATATAAAAGTATTTCAACTGCAACTATGCAATCCAATATAGAGGTAGTCAAATTACATTAAAATGTAATCAACTGATTTTACATTAACCAAACATTATTACATCGTCAAAACTCAACCTCGATAGCCGGAAGTATGGTGTAACTTTGACAATCTCTTTAGACATTTATCGGATTTATTGAATTATAAAATTATTTATAAATTAAGTTATCCGACAATATAAATTTAATACATGGAATTCAATTCGAGAAAATTTAATGTTATTATGTAGAGCCGAATAGGGTTTAAATGCTTCAATTATGGTGAACAAAACATAACCTTAAGACAGACAATGAAGTGACAATCTTCTAAATAACGACGGGCTGTAAATAACTCAATTTATTGGGAATGAAAGAGCTAAATCAATTGAAAATCATATGTAAGTTAAACAATGTTTTTAAGGAAGAACTTCAACTTTCCAAGTATTGCATTGGAACAAAAAATTACAAAAAACATTTCTCTTATCTAAACTATGTTGAAATTTATACAAATGATGCATCATCCCTAACTAAATTAATTCAACAAGACAACTTAAGCTCCAGATCAATCCCATGAGCTTCATTCAAATCAAAGAACTTGCAAGTGCTACAACCATTCCAGTTCCACTTCTCTTCCCATCTCCTCTCTTCTGACTGGCTCAGCAATGGAAGTGTCACATTAATGGGCATTAGTGGTTGGTGGAAATTTCCCTCCATTGGTATAATCCTGTTCATTATCACACCACATTCCATTATTAGATATTGCCAAACATGGAAGATTAATTTTGCAATGTCAAGGAGGGGTTAATGAACAAAGATTACCTGAATAGGTTGTGTTGGGCTCTGTTGTGTCTCATGTCTGTTCTTCCCACCTCTCCAAATCCCACCTATATATTATATATATAAAAAGATAACTTAGAGGGCATTTCTTGGTCAAATGTACATAAAAGTTCAAAGTAATTAAAGAAATTGCATTTGTGTTCCAATTTTTGAAAACTTCATAAACAGTAAAATGAATTCAAAATAAATCTTAGATTACACCATGCAAGTCCATTTCTTCTAATAAAGCATAAGACTGTAGATAACATTCATTTCATGTCATGATTTTATGACACAAAGGGAAGATAGACCATGAAATTTGATTGAATCATGTAACAAGATTGAAAGAGAAGTGTACCTTTCTATGCATTAGGCCTTGACTAGAGGAGAGACATCCATTATTGATAAGATTTTGCAATCTTAACTTCTCCAATTGAGCCACACCCAAACCCCTTTGTGGTTGTTTATGCTTATCCAACCCACCCTTCTTTCCCTTAGTGCTTCTTGAAGAACTTCTCTTCATCAAATGGCTACACATTTTCTTCTTCTTCTTCTTCTTGTTTGTTCTAACTCTTAGTATTACCAAAGATAACAACACCAACCTATTTATACTAAATGCATGAGGACAACATGGTTTTAATTACTATTATTAGTGCACTTTCTTTAATGCATGCCTGTTTGGTTTGAGAATCCAATGTTTGATCCCAATTATCTAATAACAAAAGGGTGCTTGGCTGGAAAAGAGATTGCTTTGGATTTCATGAAGATCTTGTTGGTCTAATGAGTTTTTGCAATTAAACCTTTCATTAAAGTTTTATTAAGCTCCAATCCTCTTATTTTATTCGGTTAATTGTAGTTTGTCATTTTACGGTTTTACCATTACCTCGTAACAGTTATCAATCCTAACTTTTCAACCATTATTAGCACTTTCATATTAAGAAAGCTAAGTTATAAACGATAATTCTGATCAGCTACAAAAGTGTCTTTGAACTTAATTGATGTTAAAAATACTTGTATATGCTACAAGTAAGATTTGGGATTTAATAAAATCAGCTTGTGAATTGTGATCTTGAGGATCTTCATAGCATAAGAATATTTGTTTTGTTAGATTCAGTGTGGAGATAAATATCATCAAAATTAATGTTTAATTAAACTTAATTGATGTGTATAATACAGTGTGTATAATATGACTATATGATTAATATCACACAAGCCTTCAACTCTCACCCTAGACTTAAAAATTAAAATATCGTTGATCCAATTATTATATTATCAGAATATCTTCTCATTAAGCTTCCCGAAACATATACTTAAAGACCATTTAATAGGCAGGGAACAAAGATCAAATCTACCTTAAACCAAATCTTAATGACACGATTTTAATTTGTTTCTTCTCCTTCATCTAATACTTGGCCACCAGCATTGTTATTGTTGGTAGGAGAAGAGGGAAACGACCCATATATAATATATTTCTTTCAAAATTAAAGTAGTATTGACTATAAAAATTAGCAATAATGCCGTTTATTTAAAACTCAAATCACGCATGATCCGAAGATAGATTTTCCAACAACAATGTCCCCCAACAAATCAACATTAACAACATTAAAGAACACAATTATTTCAAACAACTAGCTTGCACAAACATGTGAGCCTCTGAGTTTTTTTTTGGTATGTTTATTGAAAGAATTGTTCCCTTACAAAAGGACAGATCACAATGCTTTACCATTCACATGCATTTTTTACAAAATTAATATAAACAAAGATTTGTTTTCTTTTTGAATGTTTCAACAAATTTTGTTAGTTGGTGTCGATATTGATAAAATACTAAAATAGTGATATATATACATAATACATTTAGTTTTTTTTTTCTTTCTAGAAAATTAAATTGAGGAACTCTCTCTCAATACAGTTTCGCAAAACTCAATTGCAATTCTACATGGAATGTAAGGTTACAAACTTGCAGTAAACTGGCCGATCCTGCGAAATAAGTCACTAGATAAGTCAGAGATTCGATCTAACAAAAAGTAGGCATACTAACTCGTGTCCGATAAGCAAACCATGTTTACATGGTCCTATTAATAGATGGGTTTACCAATTCAAACTTTTGGCCCCATGGAAATCAAATTTCGTTTAAGTATTTGTGATCAAATAAGTTAAAATAATGCATGTTAATGAAACCTAATAACTAATTGCTCTTCCTATGTAATTCATTACATTCTTGTTCACATGGATATGTTGGCACTTATTCAATGATATGTGAATTTAATTACAAGTATGCTATATGTTTTTTGTAGATGAATGTCCAACATTTTAGATAATGATTCCACTAGACGTTACCTTCATGATTGGGTCAATTTAATCAATATAGCCTATGGGGCTATCCCTTTATTTTATCTCCAAATTTAGATTTTTCTTAAATGTGAGTAGAAAAATTATTTCACATTTGTCTGTGTCGGTATCATCCTCGTGAATTTGGAGTTGTCTCTTTTCCTAAACACACACTTATACGTAATTAAGATCTGCTAAGATAGGTCTACTCATGGATCGATCATGTCATTGTGATAGAAAAACCATGTTAAATCCTTGTGATGATTGTTTATCTACTTTTTTTATTGCATCCCTCGCCAATCATTTGTTTGCTTATATCATGAACTAATTTCGTTATTTCAAGTGTATAATTTCTACAAAATCATTAAAAATGAGCAATGCATGAACCCAATCTCAACTTTTAAAGAAGATTTTCTCCCTACCCTAAATGCAACTTTTGAACCTAAAAGCTTGCTAAATTTGCTTCTAGTACAAAAATGAGAAGTCTAAAGTTAAACACCAGTCATCCAAAAAACAATGTCTTGGGAAAATGTAAAATACCCTTTAGAGCATAACTAACAGCGTTTGGGCTACCCCGGGCACCATGCTCCCTCTCTCTGTCACGTCAGCTCATCAAACCCACCCAAAAAACCCTTAACCACGCCCGGGTTACCCACCACCTTACATTCTTTCCTCTCCACGTCATTTGGAGATCAATCATCGGGAAAATATAAAAAAATCACAAAAAAATTTACAAAATCAAAACAAATAAAAAAATATTTTCAGAAAAAAATATATTTGAAAAAACAATTTAAAACGAATTTAAAATGAATTTATAAACATTTTTAATCCTAAACAAAAATAAATAAATAAATCGGGCCAATGGGGGGAACATGTGCCCCCCACCCCAAGACGCCCCGGGCATCTGCCCAGGACGCCCAACGTCCAGGAAAACGCTCGGCGGCCACTCGCCCCGTTAACTGGGGTCGCCCGGGCGACACGCCCCCGTTAATCCTGCTCTCAGTTGCAGTCTTGCAGACGTCAATTAGACGTCTCAAACGAAATCTTAATTGGAAAATATTAAAAATCAGGACCCCATGCTTCTTCACCTCTAAATAGATATATTCTTACGAGAACTCATTAATATCTAACTATGTTTTATATAGAAACTAAATTTTCCTTTTCACACCCAAATTATTCAAACCCTATCAATCTTCTCGTTCGAGCAGAATTCCTATATATGTTGGGTTTGCAAACTAAAGTGGCCATATTCTTAACTTCCAAGTTTATTGTAAGAAGTCAATAATGGATATCCATGTGGGAATTGAGAAGAAAACATAGAAGATTTGATTATATCATTCATTACAATATATTAATGTTAAGATGATGGGGTTTGAACTTTGAAGCACCGAATCTAAATATAAAAATGATTAGGTGGTTGGTTCTAACTTCAAAGCCAATATAAAATTGATGAGTTTGGTTGTAAGCCAATAAGATTCCTCACATGTGGGTATGTGGGAGAATCACATATAGTGTTGGAGTTGATGTGATCAACATATCACATATATCTTGGAATGTTGGCCAAATATAAATTGAAGTACAAAGTCCTCAAAATCTACTAGAATGATTCTTGGCTCACATCATCACTTTGTTGTTGGTAGGTAAACCAACATTTGGTTTGGAAATCCACTTTGGTGTTGAGACATGGGATTCTTTTTTCTCACTTGCAACAACAATAAGATAAGATTGCATTTATCAATCTTTTAGATTTTAGATCAATCACTTTCTCAAGCTTTTAGATCAATTTTGACTTCTTATTCTTGTGTAGATAGTAGATTGTTTCTTGAACAGCTCAACTTAAGTTATTATTTTAAGATTAAAATAACATCATTAAGTTTCCTTTTAATTATATTTGAATCAAAGGGAAATGCGAGCTATGGATGAAATCGAAGACCTTGAAATGGCTTCCCGATGTGAGATCCCAAAATTTCTATAATTTTTTTTCTTATGGAATTATTACGAGAATGAAAGACTTTATTGTTATCTTTCCTTTTGGATTTCACTTTAAGACATGAATAGAGATTATTAAGTGTTTATTTTATTTTATTCAATTTATGTTTGTTAGATTTATTTATAATTTCATTTTTGTGGCAGATAAGGTATTTTTTAATCAATATTTTTGTGGAACAATGATTTTAGTTAATTGTTAACATACTACAGAACTATTCGAGTCAAGTTTGTGTATAGCAATTATGATAAAAAAAAATATAGCTTTGACATAGCGTTCTTGTAATATTGGAGTATATTTTATAGTTTTGTAGTTCAAAAGCATCACATATTTTGCTAAATTGAGCGATCTTGGAATAGACGTAGAGTTGATTACACTGAACAGAGGGCAACAATTCCTCCAGCATCATTGGACTTTTAAATTACCGACAATCCAGAAGATTTTCGGATATCATTAATAAAATAATAAGTGTGTCTTCACCAATACAATGAGTTAATATATATCCACTTCAAAACAAAGGCGAAACAAATTTTCTTGAATAACTAACTGTAATAACCTTAATCTAAACACCTTAATTAACCTAAACTAAACCTAATTAACCCTTAATTAAGCCGTGAACAGTGAAGCATGTGGTGGAGTTGAAGATAAGATTTGGTTTTCCTATAAATAGAGGTGTTATGTTTAATTTTAACGTTTTCTTTATAACTTGGTTTCATCAAAGAGTGAGAGAGGTGATTTTGGAGGAGAAGAAGAAGGAGAGAAGGAGAAGAAGCTAAGGAGAAGAAGTTGGGTTGGGCTTGTCAAAGCTTGGGAGGCGTTCACAAACTTCATCAAGGTATGCCAAATATTCATTATAACTCACATAAGCTTTGTGAGTGTTGGGGATCGACGTTGGTGTCGAATTCCCCGTCGGATTGCAACCTATTCAGAGGTTGAAGACGACGATCGGTCGACCGGTGCCTGTGGGCAGTCGACCGATGCTATTATTATATTGAATTGCACCCGCAAACGGTCGAACGATGTCTGAGGACGGTCGACCGTTGTGCCAAATTCGTGCGGGAAAAAGGGTTTAATGCTGTTATCGGTCGAACGGGTCCACTTAGTCGGTCGACCGAAACAATGAGAATAAGTCGGTTGGGGATTTTGACTTATTAAATGGTCGAACATCCTTAACCTGGTTCGACTAATCTATTCGATGCTAAGTCGGTTGGGAGCTTTGACCATCAAAACGGTCGACCGCTCTTTAACTTTCGGTCGACCGACTGAGCATTTTAATTAAGCAGTAGAGTGCCTGTGATGTTTCGGTCGAACTGTATCTCAGTTCCGGTCGACCGAATATTACTTAGGCAAAATGCTGAAATCCCTGTTATCGGTTGAACGGACCCTTGGTTCGACCGGTCAGATATATAAATATTATAAATATTGTATAGCGTAGACCATCCAAACGGTCGACCGCTAGATGACTTTTGTTTGACCGATGGGTTCGTAATTCGGTTGGCGTGGTTCGACCGATACACTTGTTTGTACAGTACAGAGTACTGTGCGGAGGGCCGGTCTACCGGTGTGCTTGTAGCGGTCGACCGATCTGCCGCAGGTTGGTGGATTTATCCACACGCGAGCCGTCGAGTATAGGTCGACTACCGGCTCCGAAGCGACGGTCGATTACCGGCCTTGAGAGCGACAGATTTCACCTTCGACGAGGCCGTATTATTGTTGGTCCTCTCATATCGAGCGGGGTGTGAGAGATGATTGTCGTAAACCTTGGGTTGTTTGCTGGGGTTTGTCGGTAGGCCGAGGATGTTCCGGCAGGGTGCGCGTCTGGCGGCTCTTGGGGAGCAGCGACTATCGTCTGGCCCGAGTTGTGCATTCGGCGGGCTGACTCGCTCCTGGGGTGACGGCATAGTGTCAGGGTTCCTTTCTGCGGCTCTTGGGGAGCAATGGTGCCGACTGACCCTTGTGAGGCAGCGGTGAACTGACTTGACCCTCGTGGTGGCAGACGTGGTTCAGTACCGCGGAGGCGGAGAGGGGTATTATTGTGGACCCGAGGCGGATGATCATGTGCATTGCATTGCATTGTCTTTAATTCCATTTTGTATTTTAGGAGGTTTGGTATACGGGGTTCCCGCAGGGAACTCAGACATGTTTCAATTGTTTGCATTTCAGGTAGCGAGTAGCATTAGAGTCGAGGTGGTGACCGAGGAGGGTACCCCCGGGATCTGATCTTGTCTTCTTTTTGTATCTTTTGTTGAGGTAGTGATTACATGTATATTCATTTCTGTTGTAATCACAGTTGACTCATATGTATATTTTGACTTACACGTAGATCTATATCTTTATATATATATATATATATATATATATATATATATATATATATACATTTCATTTTGTCGTCTCGTGACGTGCCCTGTGTTGACCGTTGACGATATTTATTATTGTTTAAATTTTCCGCTGTTTTCGGGGACGTTACACTAACACCTTAGCTTTTGGGATATCCATTGCCTTCTTAAGTAGAGTCAGCAATAAAAAAACATACAAAAGTTGATTTAGCACGAACTTGCAATTTTAAATTCTAAAGTTGTCGGGCTCAAAGAATATTTAAGGAAAATTACATTACTAGAAACACATGGTTCTCCACAGATAGCTATCTGTCGGTGAAACATCCGTCAGAAAACATAAGTGCACACCGACGAATATAAAGAATCGTCGATGTATATTAGCACCGATGGACATGATGAGAAACATTGTTGGAAAACTGACATCGATTATTTTTTTCATATTGATTGTCGAAAAGAAAACTAACACCGACTGATGCATATCATCGGTATACGATTCAGAATACTCAAACACGTGGCAAAATAAAAAAAATTGACGCAAAAACAACACCGACGGGTGTGATAACCTACTCCGACGGATAACTTCCGTCAGTGACTTTGTTTTAGCATTCATCGACGGATATTTTCCGTCGGTGCATAGTTCGAAATGCGACCGTTACGTACTTATGTCCAATTAATGATAAATAGAAACACCAATAGATAAGTATCGTCAGTGTTTCATTTTATCAATGATCTGAATCGCACTTCCTCTTCATTCGTCGGCCGCCACCTCCATCCTCACTTACCACCACCATCGCCACCAAACTCCACCACCACTAGTCGCCACCAGCACCACCAAACACCACCCTCCACCATCACCACCAAACACAAGCACCACCACCCTATCCCTAAACCCTAAACCCAACCACCACCCTCTCCACAACGACGACTACCACCCTCTACCCATCACAGCCACGACCACCACCACAGCCACCACCCATTCCCCTAATTCCACCACCACCTCCTCTTCCTGCCCCTACTTTAGCAATTAATAAGATTCTAACCGTTGTTTTAAATTAATTTAAAAGCTAAGACACTAGATTAGCGCATATGGATGATGGGAAACATCCAATCGGACGCATCCAATCCAACAATTAACTAAACAGTAGATGAGATTTTCTGCACAGATGCCGAATAACAATGAGAAATTTACACAAATTAACTTTCAAAATGACCACGGGTCCGTTTAACTTCACAGGCCCGCAGGCCCGGTCTGGTACCTACCTTTAATTAAAGGTAGTCGATTTGATTCCAATGAATTTTATTTGAAGCTTTTTTTGGATTTTTGTATCAAACAATATCAATATGGGAACATAATAGATATCCTATTATCCTTACCCTTTTTTTGGTGTGTCGCCCTTGCGAAGGACCAACTGAATATTAAGATTCCAGTGCAACAATAAAATTGTTAATCGTTTATATTTACCGCAAGTGCACAATGTTTGTGAATACGCGACAAGCAAGGGTCGTGTCCACGAGGAGGTGAGTAGTTTCTGGTTGATACGAAATCAAGTGACGAATAAAGGAAGAAGAGATTTGAGTATGTTAATCTAAGTTACACTAAACTAGTAAGAAGAAATGCGAAAAAAACAACTAACGAGTGATTCAAACTAAACTAAGAGAACTTAATGTAAAGCTCCAAATCAAGAAGAGATACCCTTAAGAGGTGGAGTGAGTGCACACATGCAACAAGATGGTGAAGAAATGCATTCAATTGACACAAATATAGGTAGTATTTCATGTATATGAAGTGTCTAATGGTTATGGCAAAACCTATCAATTTAATCACTAACCTAGTTGATTAATATTCACATACACAAGTTGATTATTTCATAACCTAAACAAGCATGAGATGTGTCTAATAGTTGTGGCAAAACTCATCAAGTGAAGTGTTCTTCTCTAAACAAGCAAGCATACATTCACATTTATCAACACATTTCAAAATAAAGCATTCATTTTCATTCTTTAATGCATGTATGAACATTATCTACACCCCCAAAGGGGGGTGAAACTACTCACTACTCATTAAAAAAAGAAAAAACAAATTTAAGGTAATTAAGATAGGAAAGTGAGACATGCTAATTACTTCTACTAAGATTAAAACAAACAAAACAAGTTAAACAAGCAAGCATTAAAATAAAGACAACATTAAAATAAACTATGAAAAATTATTTTATTTACATGACTCACATTACAAGTAGCATTCTTCTTCACCTTGAGTTTTGCTCCAAGGCTTACTCTAAGTAGAGAAAATGTCATCAAACAATAGATAAATACAAATGAGGAGGAAGAGTTTTATTTATAGTCATAGAAAAATGTAATCATGGACAATCCCCTGGTATGAGACTAATGTACTACTAAAAATAGACATAAAGCACTCTAATACATTACCTGCCTAAATCTTATTGAATCTGGATCGGGTCTGGATTTGGAGTGTGGTTGTATGAATTGATTTCTTCATGTCTCATGCACCCAGAACGGTTATTGGAGTTTAGGCCCGGATCTAATTGTCAAAATACTCATCATGATGGTGTGAAGTTTCTTGATTTGCTTATTGATCTTTTTGGTTTACATCCGGGTCCTTCTCTCTTGCATCTCAGTTCATAAGTCTTTCAACTTAGTCATTTTCCTTGCTTTTAAGTCTCTTTTGAGTCTCTTCTTCTCAAACCTGTTTATTCCTGAAACATAACTATAAAACTTGTTACGTAGCATTGGTTAGGTTAAAAATAAAGGATATAAGACACAAATATATGCATGATATGATGTCAATCAAAAACCAAAAAACAAACGATGTTCAATTAATGTAGGGTATGATCATACAGACTTATGTGTTTAGATCATGTCTATTGGATCAAGTCATTAACTCAACTAGTAATTCATTGTTGTATGCTCAGATAGGCTAATCACGACTTACATCTTTGTCCAAACAAATGGTGCAACATGTGAGATAGATTTACGAAGTCCCATAGTGGGAAAAAGAAAAACACATCTTCAATCTTTTTTGTAAAAAGAAAACTTCTCAAGTACAACTTTCCAAGAAAACTTCTCAAGTACAATTCTCAAGTGCAACTTGCCCAATCAGAGTCAATATATGCTCTGAGATGTAGATTGGAATCTGAACTGAAGAATATACCTTGAGCAAGTTTGAACTTCAAGTATCTCACAACTCGAAGTGTTGCATCATAGTGCTGAAAGGAATGTGTTCAAAAAGTTTTACTTTTATATATCAATTATTATGAATTGGATGTGCAAACATCTTGTTCCTTGATTATGATATTTGTCTTTTGGAAGTGTTAAGGAAGAGGTGATTGATCCTTAACCGTAGAGCTCTAAAACATAATGGTTTACATAAATCAAAAGTTATTCACAATCATGGTAATTAACATGGAACATTAATTACCGAGATAATATTGTTGTGTTAGTCATCGATTGTTGTAGCTTTACAAATAATTGACAACACGAGTATATAAAAGAGGAAAAGATTACTTTTGTATATTGAATATACCTAACAAGTAAAACATTATGGAATTGTGTTTCGTGTCATTAATGTTTTACTGTGTCTTGGATCTTAAGATATGAGACTTATATCTTTTCACTCAAAAAGTGTTTGATTTGATTATTGTCAAAAGCTATCAATGAGTATAGTGATAAATGCAATAGTTGGTTGAACATGACTTGTGTTGAAAAACATAACTAGTCAAACGATTATCGTCTCCCCTCTTGATTGAGTGGTGATATTAATGGGCCCATTGATAAAGTCAAAATTATAATGTGCACAATGTAACTTGAGTTAAGTTACATAGTTATAATTAGCTTAGAGAGATCAAGAAATGGATATAATACAAAGATGACACATATCTACTTTGTATATATTCTTAATATCATGACGCAAAGGACGGACACAAGTGGTGCACTTACATCACTAAATGGATTGTGTTTTGGTTCGGATGGAACAAAGACATTTATGCTAATTGGGTAACTATAATGTGTAGCTTGATACCGTTTATAGTTTGAGATATTAAGTGTTTAATATCGCTGCCAATTTGGCTTAGATCCTCCTTTAGGTCACACCACAAAACTGAGAAACAAAAGGCTTGATTTTAAGTTCATATGATGTGTCGGGTTTTATATGAAAATGTGACACATGTGGTGAACGAATAAAATCAATATGTCATGAGAATTGACATTATTAGAATCATAATAAATTCATATGATGTGTGTATATTATGGGGTGTAATAATTTAATATTACATAGGAAAATATATTACATAAGATATGAATTTGCTAAAAACCTCAAAAGATCAAATTTTGTTGGATATAAATCCAAAAATTGACAAAGGCCAAATCGGGGTCAAACACGATAAACCGTTTAGGGTTCAGTCCACCGAGTTGTCTTCGGAACGGTCAACTGAACGTGGAACAGATAAACACAATTGGTAGACCGAAATTGTCTGGAGTGCCTGGACAATTGGGTTCGGTCAACCTAGCGTGAACAGTCAACCGAGAGAAAATATCCAGGAGTTATCTTGGGATATTTGTGGTAGACTGAATGTGACGGTCTACCGAAGAAGATTCACCATGAGAAATTTTGGTGGGTCAACGGTCAACCGGAGTAAAACACGGATCGTCCGAATTTTCCAGATAATTTTTCTCATGAATGTTCAGTCGACTGTCTAGCTCACGGTCAACCCAACGTGTGTTAAATCTGAATGGTTCGGTGAACCGAGAAGAATTCTCGGTTAACCGAACAATATGATTTTTACCTAAATTATTAAGAGAATAATTAGATCATGGGTTGGATTAATTCCAAATTTGATCAAACGTTTTTTTAGGATGCTTATGTGGCAATTTGGGATTAATTTTAAGAGAGAATAAGCAAGAAATAATGACTAGATAATAATTCTTGATAATGATGTTTTGGGAGCCTATAAAAGGACTCATCATCCTACTTGTTTTCTCTCTCTCATTAATCTCTCCCTTAATTACCATGAAAATCTCTTAATAGTTTTAGGTTTTGGAAATAGAAATCTCAGGAGTTTAAAGAGAGGTTATTAGCTAGATTTTATGCTTAATTAGAGATTGATTGGCTAGCTCATTTCTCTCTAATCTTATTTAGAGTTTGGTGAACACTTGGAGGCGAATCGGCAGGTGATTCGATGAGCAACGGAACTCTGAATCTTCTGAAAGGTTTTAGAGAATCTTTGGGTATGATCCTTTCTATTTTGTTTATTTTAATATGTAGGAATGCATAATATTAGAATAAACATATACATGTACGTAAAATCAACGAAAATATAAAATCAATCATTTATGTTTGTATTAAAAAATATATACACATACATAAGGACACGAAATCCTACAAGTGCTTCTTGCATTAGTTGTGCATGGGTTGACTCAATTGATTAACAACAAATGTGAGTTCTGTTGGCTTTTTGGCCTTAATCTATGTTTTGATGATTTATTCAACCTAATCTTAATTATAATCATGTAGAGTAGTACACATATTGCATTGCATATATATTGCCTTGTGCTAACCTCTACAGGTGATCAAGACTCAAAGAAGAAAGGAAATCAAGTCAAGACATGTAATCAAGCTCATTTGAAGACATTTATTTTGTATTTCTTTGAGTATTTAGGAACATTGTGTAATTGAGCATACTTGAGTTAAAAACTACTCAACCACACACTAGGTTCCCTATAGAAGTCACACACAAAATTTCACATAATTTGGACTTCAATAGATCATCCAAACTAGAACCGGAAAACACCTAAACAAACTTGAATTGCCTGGACCAAAACGGTCGACCGTTGAAACCTTTCCGTTCGACCGTTTACACGTGTCACATGACCGTTTGTTTTGTCGTATTATACCCAACGGTCGTATTCGTATTATTCCCAAATACCCCAAATTACCAAACATCCGGTCGACCGAAACTTTTCTAACGGTCGACCGAACCAACACAATTTGGTCTCCCAGAAGTGCCTGGACTAATTCGGTCGACCAATCCCCTGAGCCCGTTCGACCGTTAACTTAAGTTAACTTAAGTCAAAGCTGAAATTTGACCATGTTGGCTTTTTGGCCTTAATCTTATGTTTTGATGATTTAATCAACCGAATCTTAATTAGAGTAGCACACACTATGCATTGCATATATATTGTATTGTGCTAACCTCTACAGGTGATCAAGACTCAATAAAGATGGAAATGAAGTCAAGACATGTAATTAAAGCTAAATCGAAGACATGTAATCTTGATTTCTTTTGAGTCTTAGGAACAAAGTGTAATTGAGCATACTTGAGCTAAAATCAACTTAATCACACACTAGGTTCCTCATAGAAGTCACACACGAAATTTCACTTAATTTGGACTTCAATAGATCACCCAAACCTAGACCGAAAAACACTAAACTTAACTGTCTGCCCACATTCGGTCGACCGCAACAGGCCGTTCGGTCGACCAGATGATCAATTAATCCTGTTTGTGTTTCCCTGTCTAGTTTCGATCGACCGCACCATATCTTTCGGTCGACCGTCAGATCATATTTTCTCGACCGTTACTTTTGTCGTATATACCCAACGATCGTATTCATATTAAACCAAAAATACCCCAAATGTATTTCATGTATCGGTCGACCGAGGACCACGATCGGTCGACCGTTGTTTCATCACTTGACAAATCCAAAGTGCCTATCTAAAATCGGTCGACCGCCAAAACCAGTTTCGGTCGACCGTTTAACCTTGTCAAAATCCCCTGCTATTGGTCAACACAATTTCGGTCGACCGATCCATTTTTCCCTCTACCGAAACGCTTGTTCGGTCGACCGGTAATCTTGTTCGGTCGACCGTTTTATTAATTGACTTAAGTGTTCAGTCGACCGATTCATATTTCGGTCGACCGTATCCCTATCGAACCCAAGCGTTCGGTCGACCGTTGCACCTTTTCGGTCGACCGTTTCTGGACAGATTTGCAGCCCGATTTTCTGCTTTGTGTTCTTTGCACAATATCCAACCAAATCTTGTCCCAACGGATCTATTCTCTCTAATGCTTATAAATAGAGTTGTAAAACACATTTTAACACAACTCTCCCACTACAAACTTGCCCCAAACATTAGAGAGAAATCAAAACACTCAAAGCTTCAAACCTTACACACTTAGTGATCAATTCCTTAATCCTACTCAAGTGTGCTCAAAGTTTAGAGAGTGTTGTTCCACTCAAGTTCTCAATTGTTGTAATAGGAAGCAAGGACTTCGGTGAAAGCCCGAAGTGTCCCTCTCGGATTGTGAGAGGAAGATTCCAAGCTCGGCGAGGGTTGTTCGCGAGTTTGACGGTTGTAAGGCGTTGTCTCCCGGCCCGGAACGGGGTGCGGATAGTGAAGTCGTAGGCGGAGCTCGGTGATCCGAGCGGAGCTTGCAAGAGAGGATTAGGACCCGGGTGGGGTGCCGAACCTCTATAAAAATCCCCCGACTTCTTGTGGTTTGCATTTTCCTACACTTGCTTGTTTTGTTTTTAAATTCCGCTGCATATAACTCAATCGATTAAACGAGTAGGTGATTAGATTAGGAAGTGATTAGTGGACCCATAACCCACACGATCCTACCAACATTTGGTATCAGAGCCTTGTTAGCTAAATTCTCATACTTAATCGTATTTTTTAGCATGGCTTCTACATCATATAATCACATAGAAGGATTATGCACCACTAGACCTCCTTTGCTTAATGGGTCAAACTATGATTATTGGAAAAATAGGATGAAAATCTTTTTAATATCAAATGACCTTAAGTATTGGATGTTTCTCCAAAATCCATACACACCACCAAATGAAGATGAATTAGATTCACTCACTAGGCCCAAAATGAAAGAAATTGAGATGAACTCAAAAATCATGAACATTCTATATTGTGGGCTAAATGAGGGTGAATATAATAGGATTAGAGGGTGTGTTAGTGCACATGAGATATGGCATAGACTACAAATGCATCATGAGGGGGATAGTAAAACTAAGGAAACCCGCATTAGTCTCCTCATGCATAAATATGAGATTTTTTCTATGCAAATCGGTGAGAACATAAGCGAAATGAACACTCGCTTCACCGATATCACTAACTCTCTTTTGGTTCTTGGAAGAAAAATCAATGAAGGAGAGATGACAAGGAAGTTCCTCCGGTCACTTAGCATCGATTGGGAAGATAAAGTCGTCGCAATTGAAGAGGCGCATGATCTCTCAAAATTAAAGATGGAGGAGCTCATTGGAAACTTGATGACTTATGAACTTCAAATCAATCATCGGAAGGAGAAGGAAGCCACCAAGAAAACATCCACCTTGGCATTACATGCAAATTTAGATGAACCAAGGAGGAGTATAGAAGATGAGGACATAGAAGTCCTAGCCAAAGACTTCTTCAAATACCTCAAGAGGGATAAGGGAGAAAAGAATGAAAGAAGAGGTAGAAGAAGTGAGAAAAGAGAAAAAGAAAAGGAGAGGGAGGAGAGTGAAAATGAGAGAAGAGAAGGGGAGAAGAAAAAGGAGAGAAGGGAGAGGAGAAAAGAAAAGGAGAAGAGCAAGAGAAGAGAAAGGAAGGAGGAAGCACACAAGGCTACATGGGATGATTCTTCATCACCATCATCATCGTCTTCTTCCTTGCAAAGTAGAAGAGAAGTGGCCCACTCATGCTTCATGGCTATTGAAGATCAAAGTGAGGTAGATTCTAACTCTTGTTCTAGTAATTCATGCTCAACTAAGTCTTATTATAGTGATAGCTCAAACTCTAGTGCAAATAATGAAAATTATACACATGATGAGCTTCAAAATGCATTCCATGACTTAGTTAAACAATATGAGATCATTTGTGATAAAAACAAGAATGCTAGAAAGTTAATCAAAGATCTCCAAAGCCAAATTGAAACATGCATGAATGAGAAGAATGAGGTGGTTGCTAAACTAGAAAATTATGCATCAATTTTTGATAAATTAAAAGCAACACCTATAGATTGTGAACAATTAGATCTTCAAGCTTGCAATGTGCAATTAAGAAAAGATCTAGAAAAATTCACACATGGAACTAAGATGCTTAACATGCTATTAGGTAGTCAAAGACAATCTTTGCAAAAACATGGGTTAGGATACAATGCAAAATTGAAAAACCATGTATCTCACACTACTCTAAATGGAAAGCAATTAGTTGTAAACCATAGTTCCTCAAGTGTGTGGGCTCCCAAAACCAAAATGGTTTGGGTTCCCAAAGCTAACATTCAAGGACCCAAAGTTGTTTGGGTACCTAAATCTACTCTTGTAGGAGCTTGAGGAGGAGATTGGTGGTGACCGGGCGAGCTCAAGAGTCAAATTCAAATCCGGTTGCATCACCAAATGAGATTGGAGCTAAATTCGAATTCAACATTGGTATAAATTCTTATCTATTCAATTCATGTTAAATTAGCTCTAATCTAGTTTCATATGCTTAATTGACATATCATATAGTTTAATTCATTGCAAATCATATACCCTATTCATTGCAAATCATTTATCACATCCATTGATTATAAATGTCAAATTTTAAATGGATGTTAGAATAAGGCTTAAGTTGAAACTTAAATGAACTTAACTTGAATCATACTCATTGTTTCCATTTAGCCTTATTGATAGGGGGAGCTTAAATGTTATATCGTTTATTAGAGTAATAAAGTGCAAAATTTAGGGGGAGCAACTTCATTACGATGACATCCTTTTGACTTACATAATTATCAATGTTTTTGATGGATGTCAAAGGGGGAGAGATAATTAAGGGGGTAACTTGAAAAACTTGATAAAAATGGAACAAAAACTATGCACATCCATAGGAGGAGCATTTATATGCATAGTTTACATATACAAATTTCAAGTATTAAGATATCGGTTGCCATCATAAAAAAGGGGGGGATTGTTGGCTTTTTGGCCTTAATCTTATGTTTTGATGATTTAATCAACCAAATCTTAATTAGAGTAGAACACACTATGCATTGCATATATATTGTATTGTGCTAACCTCTACAGGTGATCAAGACTCAAGAAAGAAGGAAATGAAGTCAAGACATGTAATTAAAGCTAAATCGAAGACATGTAATCTTGATTTCTTTTGAGTCTTAGGAACAAAGTGTAATTGAGCATACTTGAGCTAAAATCAACTTAATCACACACTAGGTTCCTCATAGAAGTCACACACGAAATTTCACTTAATTTGGACTTCAATAGATCACCCAAACCTAGACCGAAAAACACTAAACTTAACTGTCTGCCCACATTCGGTCGACCGCAACAGGCCGTTCGGTCGACCGGATGATCAATTAATCCTGTTTGTGTTTCCCTGTCTAGTTTCGGTCGACCGCACCATATCTTTCGGTCGACCGTCAGATCATATTTTCTCGACCGTTACTTTTGTCGTATATACCCAACGATCGTATTCATATTAAACCAAAAATACCCCAAATGTATTTCATGTATCGGTCGACCGAGGACCACGATCGGTCGACCGTTGTTTCATCACTTGACAAATCCAAAGTGCCTGTCTAAAATAGGTCGACCGCCAAAACCAGTTTTGGTCGACCGTTTAACCTTGTCAAAATCCCCTGCTATCGGTCAACACAATTTCGGTCGACCGATCCATTTTTCCCTCTACCGAAACGCTTGTTCGGTCGACCGGTAATCTTGTTCGGTCGATCGTTTTATTAATTGACTTAAGTGTTCAGTCGACCGATTCATATTTCGCTCGACCGTATCCCTATCGAACCCAAGCGTTCGGTCGACCGTTGCACCTTTTCGGTCGACCGTTTCTGGACAGATTTGCAGCCCGATTTTCTGCTTTGTGTTCTTTGCACAATATCCAACCAAATCTTGTCCCAACGGATCTATTCTCTCTAATGCTTATAAATAGAGTTGTAAAACACATTTTAACACAACTCTCCCACTACAAACTTGTCCCAAACTTTAGAGAGAATCCAAAACACTCAAAGCTACAAACCTTCCACACTTAGTGATCATTTCTTCATCCTACTCAAGTGTGCTCATTGTTTAGAGAGTGTTGTTCCACTCAAGGTTACAATTGTTGTAAAAGGAAGCAAGGACTTCGGTGAAAGCCCGAAGTGTCCCTCTCGGATTGTGAGAGGAAGATTCCAAGCTCGGCGAGGGTTGTTCGCGAGTTTGACGGTTGTAAGGCGTTGTCTCCCGGCCCGGAACGGGGAGCGGATAGTGAAGTCGTAGGCGGAGCTCGGTGATCCGAGCGGAGCTTGCAAGAGAGGATTAGGACCCGGGTGGGGTGCCGAACCTCTATAAAAATCCCCCGACTTCTTGTGGTTTGCATTATTTATTCCCTACTTGTATTTGTTTTAAATTCCGCTGCATATAACTCAATCGATTAAACGAGTAGGTGATTATATTAGGAAGTGATTAGTGGACCCATAACCCACACGATCCTACCTACAGACCAAACGGTCGAACGACATACCCGTTTCGGTCGACCGTTTTTTGGCAGAATTGGGTCCTGCAGGTTTCTGTTTTGTGTATCCTACACCAACTCTTACCCAATCAATCCCAACAGCTATAACTCTTTTGGAGCTTATAAATAGAGATGTAAATCACATTTTAAGACATCTCTCCAACACCTATTTGTCCCCAACATTAGAGAGAAAGCTCCACACACACTCAAAAGTTCAAACCTTCCACACTTAGTGATCAATTCCATATTCTACTCAAGTGTGCTCAAGTTTAGAGAGTGTTGTTCCACTCCAATTGTTTGTCAAGGAAGCATGGGTCTTGGTGAAAGCCCAAGACACAAGTATAGACTTCGGTGAGAGCCTGAAGTGATCTCTCTCAGATTGTGAGAGGATTAGCCAAGCTCGGTGAGGGTTGTTCACAAGCTTGAAGATTGTAAAGGCGTTCTCTCCCGGCCCGGAACGGGGAGTGGTTAGTGAAGTCGTCAGCGGAGCTCGAAGTGTCGAGTGGAGCTTGCAAGAGAGGACGTAGGTGGTGACCGAACCTCTGTAAAAACCCTCGTGTTCCATTGTGGTTTGCATATTCCTTCCCTACTCGCTTGTTTTTTTAAATTCCGCTGCGCTTATCTTTGATAGTTAAACAAGTAGGTAATTAGAGATAAAAGTGATTAGCATAGACGACCCATACAATCCCACAAGTTCTGGTCTAGTGATGGTGATGTAAAGCAACCTGCCAACCAGCCATCTATATCTTGTAGGGTTCTCTAACATTTCTCCTGCATTGATATCAAGTTTTGAATTTGTCTCCATAGGAAATTCAGTTGGTTTGCACCCAAGCATTCCAGTGTCATGTACTATCTCAAGAGCATATTTTCACTTTGACAAATGAATACCCTTGCTTGAGCTAGCAACTTCAATGTCAAGAAAATAACTGAGTTTTCCTATGTCCTTGATGTGAAACTTGGTCTTCAACTTTGCTTGAATGTCATGTATTTTGTCTGAACTGCTTCCTGTGACAAGAATGTCATCTACTTATACAAGTAAGATAGTGATATCATCTCCTTGCTTAGAGAAAAATAGACAGTAGTCTGCAAACAACTAGGGTTGTTCGTGGGGCGGGTTTGACCCGCCAACCCACCCCGCCCCGCGTAGGGCGGGTTGCGGTTGAAAATTTTCCTACCCCTGACCCATTAACCGACCACCCGTTAACCCGCCGGACTAAACGGGGCAGGTTGCGGTTAATGTGTTACCAACCCGTTAACCCATTTACCCGTTACAAATATAATTATTAAAAAAAATACATATTTATGTATTAAAATTTTCGCTATTTCATTAAACTTCTAACATTTCTTCTAAAATTAAAATTTTCCTACCCGTGACCCGTTAACCCGCCGGACTAAACGGGACAGGTAGCGGCCCAATTTTTTTTTACCCGCCCCGCCCCGTTTGCAGCCCTACAAACAACTGAGAAAAACCTACTTTAATAAGAAACTGAGAAAGTTTCTCAACCAGACTCGTGAAGCTTGTTTAAGTCCATAAATGGACTTATTGAGTTTACATACAAGTTTTTGCTCCCCTGAACCTTGTAACCTGGTGGAACTTGCATGTAGACTTCCTCATGTAATTCTACATGCCCAAAGACATTATGCACGTCTAACTGGTGGAGTGGTCATTTCTTTGTTGCAGCTAAGGCAATCGTCACTCTAACTGTTGACATTTTGGTAATATGAGCAAATGTCTCTTGAATGACCTCTCTTTAGCTAAAACCTTTAGCCACGAGACGGGCCTTGTATCTTTCCACTGACCCATCAGAGTTTAGCTTCACTCTGTAGACCCACTTACTTCCAATTGCCTTTCTTCCTTTTGGTAACTCAACAAGATTCCAAGTGTGGTTACTTCCTAAAGCTGCAATTTATGTCTGCATATCAGACTGCCATTTTGGATCTTGTTTTGCTTGGTCATAGGTATGTTGTTCAACTATAGATGTAACATTAGAAAGAAAAGACATGTAGGCAGAAGAAATGTGATTGGTGGATAAATGATTAGAAATAGGATATTTGATACCTGTCATGCTCATTTCTTTGCTCGAATTAGATGCTTGAGATTGGGTATGTGCTTGGACTGTAGGACAAAGAAAATCTTTCAAGGTGGAGGGTGGTTTGGATGGTCTGGTGGATTTTCTTGGGTGGTGGGTTTTGTGGGTTTGTAGTTGGTTGTTCCATATTTGTAGTTTGGGTATCTAAAAAATATTTTCGGGTGTTGGAGGTGGTTGAAATGGTTCAGGAGATAAGTGATATTTATAATGCTGGTGAGTCAGGGGATCAAGAGACATATCATAGTTCAGGTCAGTGATGCAGTTGGGTATAACAACAGGAAGAGAATCAGTATAGATGGAATTGATAAAGAGAAAAATATTTTTATGGAATACCGCATTCCTACTAATGATTATTTTGTGACTATGGATGTCATATACCTTATCATTTCTGACCTAAGGGATATCCCACAAATACTCCCTTAATAGCTCTCTCACTAAACTTATCTTTGGGATTAGGATGAGTAACAAAGCAAAGACAATCAAAACATTTCAAATATGCATAATTGAGTCTCTTTGACAAGAGAATTTCATAAGTACTCTTATTCCCTAAGATTTTACTGGGAATCTTATTAATCAAATGGACAACAGTCAAAATGCATTCCCCTCCAAAACCTTAAAGGCATGTTGGCTTGGAATTTCAAAGCTCTGGGTAACTCTAAAAAATGCTTGTGTTTCCTTTCCACAATCGCATTTTGTTGTGGGGTATGTGGACAAAAATTTTGATGGAAAATACATTTCTCTGCTAGGTAATTTTGCAGGTCATGACAAAGAAATTCCATCTCATTATCACTTCTAATGCATTTGACTTGTTTGTTGTATTGGACAAGTTTTTAAATCCCACTAGTTTTAGACTTCTTTTTCACAAGGAACACCCATGCCACTCTACTAAAATTATCAACCAGAGTAAGGAAGAAATGGTATCCATTATGAGTAGAGTTTGAATATTTTCCCCATACATCACAATGAAGAATTTCAAAATACAGGAAGTGTAACTTGAGTTGTTTACAAAGGGTAACTTCCTTTATTTAGCTAAAGGACAATGTTCACAGAAAAATGAAGGATCAAAAGAAATGCTGGAAACATATTTAGCTATTTCTTGAAGTCTTTGGTTTGAAGGGTGACAAAGTCTTCTATGCCAGAGGTTTTGGTTTTTTTTGGTGGTGTTGGCAGCAAAAAAATTAGGTTTTGAACTTTCTTGAAGAAGATAGACTCCATCCAAGCACTTACCTCATCCAATCATCCTCTTCTGAACAAAGTCCTGAATTATGCAAGCATCAAGTTTAAAGTTGACAGAAAAGTTCGTCTTTCCTAATTTGCTAACCGACATGAGGTGAACATCAAAGTCAGGAACAAGTAGCACATTTGTGAGTTTTATGTTTGGTGTGACATTGATTGATCTTATAGTCTCTACTTTAACTACACTACCATTAGGTAACCTAACTGGGATTGGTTGTGGTAATGATTTGGTATTGTAAAAGAGTTTGGGATTGGGACACATATGGTCTGATGCTTCTGAGTCAATGATCCAACTATCTTTCTTAAAAGAAAAATGGCAAGAGGATATACCTGCAGCATTAGCGGTAACTTCATCTTGGCTCCTAGTTGAGTTATCATTCAGAAGTGCCAGCAACTGGTTGTATTGGTCTTTAGTGCATGTAGGTGTATCACTCTGACTTTCTACTGCCATGGCCACATTTTGAGCATCCTTGTACTGACCCTTGCTATTGTTTCTCCCCTGAGGCTTGTTGTTGTCATTGGTTTTGTTGCTTTTTGGAAAACCAACCAACCAATAACAAGTCTCTTTGGTATGTCCTGGTTTTTTACAGTTTGTGCAGGTTAATTTTGATTTGTTTTGATTCATTCCACCTGTAGTCTTCACATTCTAACCAAAATTTATAGCCAATGCAGAACTTTCTGAATTGTTTGAAGCATTAACTCCTCTTTGCCTTTCTTCTTGTAAGAGTAGAGCACATGCCTTGCTCAGATTTGGAATAGGTGTCATTAAGAGAATTTGGCTCCTCACATTGACATAAGACTCATTCGGCCCCATTAGGAACTGCATCATTTTGTCTTCTTGTTCCCTTTCAAGCAATTCCTTCATTCCTCCACAATTACATTTTGGAGGCGTTACATATGTACTAAGCTCATCTCATAGTTCTTTTAATTCCATAATAGTCACTGATGCTTCTTGATTCTTGTCTCAGTTACATATAGCACTCTTAACCTGAAAAATTCTAGGACCATTCTGTTGCGAGAATCTTTCTTCCAAATCAAGCCACACATTTGATGCCTTGTTGGTGTATATCACACTACCAACTAAATCTGGAGAAATCGAGTTAAGAATCCAAGAAAGTACAAGGTCGTTGCACCTACTCCAAATTGCATGCTATTTTGGTGATTGTAGCATCGGAGGTTGTTTTAGGGTTCCATTAACAAATCCAAGCTTGTTCTTGGTATTGAGAGTGATATGCATCGATCTCCTCTATGTACCATAGTTTTAACCGTTCAGTTTTGAAGTAACTAGAAGAATTCCAGGATTATCCGACGATTGGAAGTGATAGGGGGAGTATGGATCGGAGACGTCCGTCAAATTTTTCTTCTCAGTTGACATCCTCAAATCTGGTCTACCAATCGGCTTTGGTTCGGGTTATGCACGGAAACGAACGATCGTGTGCTCTGGTACCATGTTGAATCTCTGAGTTGCCATGAATGAATCCATATCTCGAGGTGTGGAAGAGAAGAGGAAGAAGATGGGAGAAAAGAGGAAGAAGATGAGATTGAGATTGTCTTTTGTTATCTATTTTTGTTACGAACTAACTCAGTTATTTATATTGGGCTGAGTTAGTTGTAATCGAATCTAGTTAATCAGGTATGGAATAAACCTGAACCAGTTATTACAATACATGGTTTGATTGCTGGATTTATACATTCCATAATCCAATCTAGAATGAATAAAAAACAAATGATTACAATAAGACTCTAGTTACATAATTATGTAAGTAATGTATGGAGTTCAACAACTTATATTGTTGTTATTTGTTACGGATTAGATAAGTCTTTGTACTGTTTATATTCTTTATATGAATTCGATAATATGTTTAGTAGATGGTAAGTTGTTATGAATTTCAATCACCCTGAATTTCTACTTCCGTCGACACGGTGACGAGTCGAGGAAATTCTCCGTTACAAAATTGAATTTTTCAAGGGCCTAACCGAAACAAAAAAAAGAACTTCACTTTACTCTCACTAAACTCACACCTCACTTTCCAGAACCTTCTACTCCGGCGACCGCCGGCGGATCTCCGGAGATGCCCGACCACGTGCTCTCCTCCCGCCGCTCCTCCCCCCGCCGCGCCTCCCTATATCCCGACGACGAAGACTCCAAGAAGCGAAAGCCCTTCCCATTCTGGTCTAGGGTTTCGTCCTCTACAAGACCGAAACTCCTCGCCGGCCTCGCCGCCGTCCTCGTACTCTCCTCCATCGTCCTCCTCCGGTCCGGGACGGAGGTGTGCGTCGGGAGGGCGGATCGGAGTGGCAGGTTGGGGTTGTATCCTGGCCGGAGAGACGACGGGGAGCCGTTCGATTACGGCGTTCTCGGCGTGCCTTGGTGTAAGATCTGAATTGTGGCTGAGATTCTTTTATTGGTGGTTTGAGATGTGGTTGTGTGTTTCAGTTAATATCCGCAAAGTTTGTCGATCTTAGATGTGTTTTAGATATTAATAGTAATGTGATAAGTGGTGATTGGGACAGCGGCTAAAAATAGTTAACTGCTTGGTTACTTCGATTAATTGTTGTTTTGGTGTTTTAGATATGAATAGTTACGGTAATGTTAGGGGTAGTGATTGAGATAGCCGCTCAAAGTAGTTAACTACTCTGACGTAGTGTTGTCGTAGTGTTGTTTGGATGAGTAGGTACAAATTTAAAATTTAGTCGCGGGACTCTGTGGATTGTGATTTCTCCAGATTTGTAGCCACCAGAGAATGTTGTGACTAAAGTTTAGTTTTAGTGACTTGTCTAAAATGAGAGGGGGAAATAAGTAGTTACACTCAACGCATCAAGTAGTTGCAAAACCTATATTGGTATTCCAAATGATCAGTTATTGTTAGTTAATATCCGAAAATTTCTGATTTTAGATATGCTTTATATATGAACAGTAATAGTAATGTGTGTTGTAGTGATTGAGATAGCAGCTAAAAGTAGTTGACTGCTGACTTACTCTAACGATATGTTGTTGTAGTGGTGTTTGGATGAGTGGCTACGAATTTAAAATTTAGTCGCATGACTAGTGGATTGTGATTTTTCTGGATTTGTAGATACCTGAAAATGTTGCGGCTAAAGTTAGTTGTCGTGACTTGTCTGAAATGAGAGGGGAAAATAAGTAGTTATACCTAAGTAGTTATACCAAACGCAATAGGTAGTTGCTAGACCTATAAAACTAATTACCATACGTAACTACTAGTCGCCGGCTCAAACATGTTGTTTAATTTACTTATTTTGGTTAATGGTTTTTGTTACGGTAGAGTAGTAGTTTGAGGGCTCTCATGTGGTTTTGACCATTAACTAGGATGAAAGTAACCAGGAACCATACCAAACACAAAATTAGTTTAATGATCATTAGTTAGCAGCTGACCATAGTCACCGTACCAAACACTGATTTTTTTATATTCTGTTGAGTGGTTTGATAAGGTAAAGTAGCAGTTTGAGGGATCTCGTGTGGTTATGACGATTGAACTGGGATGAAAGTAATACTTGCCATAGTCTTTGAGATGTAAATCTATTATTTGATATTTTTGCTCTCTTTCGGTTTGATTTTCTTTTGTTGATTTGGTGTAGAGTGGAAGTTCAAGCCTTGAGGTGTCTGATGTGAAAATCCAAAAAACAAATTGGAGGATGTTTTAATGTTGTCATATTTATTACTTAAATGACCGATCAAAAAAAGTATTTATTGCTTAAATGATCTTTTTGGATTTTGTGTATGGTTTTGGACAACACTTTGGTTAGTTCTTCTACCTTTCACATGAGTCATGCTATCTTGTATTTTTTCTTCCCTTAAACTCACTTGTTACATGGTAATGTGTCGGTCTAGTGAATGAAGTTTGGATTCACCTTTCAATTTTCTATGTTGTATTTTACTGTATGAGACTTATACTATCACATATTACTTACTTTCCTTATACTATAGCATATACTACCTTTTATATCTTCAAGATTATTTTAAAATTAGTAATGTACCTAAACAATAGTCTCCACTCTCCAAGTACCTTCTACTTCTACAGACAACAATTCTACATTGTATGTTTTGTTTCAAAAAAGAAACTAGCACCCAAAAGAAACCCATGAAGTTGACTACCAGTTATCTACAAGTGTCCTAGAAGCCTAATGTGAATTATGACTCTTGTGAGTTGTGACATTGGTCATATATCTTACATTAGGCTACTGATTGAGATAAAAATTGTTTCTTATTAGGCTATAATATATGTCATATTGGAAATTTTAAAGCATAATTAGTGCTTGACTTATGACAAAACTAAAATTCTAATAGCTCCTCTTGTGGTGTTTACCTTGAACAGAACAGATTTTCATCTAATATCCATCAAAATAGAACAAGTAACATGGGCAATTGGCTTGGTCTTATATAAAGTGCTTCTTTCTAATACAAAAGGCTTATAGTAGGTGTAACTAGTGATGGAAATAAGTGCACCTTTCTTGTATTGCTTCCAACCATGGTTGTGCACCTTTCTTATACTGCTTTCTTAGACTAAAGCATACCAGTTTTGTCCAAGAGTTTGAGCGCGGTTAGCTCTGGCAAGTTCTAATGCCTCTCATAGTTCAGGCCTATTAACATATGGTTTGGTATTGGTTTTTTCAGATGATGCTCAGTCTATTATTATTTTTATTTGTATATCATAATTTTGGAAAAATATCAATGATATATTTTAATGTGATTATGGCCTTGAAAGTTATTGACTGTGTGGCATTTTTGCATGATTTTGTTCTTGACAAAAGGCAGATCGAAACAAGGCAAAACTGTAGAATGGACCAGAGAGGACTTGCTCAAAGGTTTGGAAGAGTTTGTGCCGATCTATGAAACACGTCCGATCAAGAACAACACGTATGGAATGGGCTTCGATCACAGCTTTGGATTGTGGTTCATGACTCGATGGCTAAAACCTGATCTTATGATAGAAAGTGGAGCTTTCAAGGGTCATTCTACGTGGGTCCTTCGTCAAGCAATGCCAATGGCACGTATTATATCGCTCTCCCCTCGTCATCCTGCGAAATATCTTTTAAAGGGGCCTGCATATGTTGATAAGAACTGCACCTACTTCGCTGGCAAAGATTTTCTGGATTTTGGTAGTGTAAACTGGAAGTCAGTGATGAAGAAGCATGGGATTTCAGATTTTAGCAAAGTGCTCATTTTCTTTGATGATCATCAAAATGAGTTAAAAAGGTATACTTACTCTTCATAATTGGTTATATTTTAAAGGACTCCAATGTCTTAAGCTGAGTGTATTCTTGAAATATCCTACAGCACGAACTTTTCTTGTTATGGTGTAGGTTTTTTGACTTTAAACAGACTGGCGATTGTTGTACCTCTTGTTCAATTGTTTTGTTGACAGGTTGAAACAAGCACTAGAAGCTGGTTTCAATCATCTCATCTTTGAGGATAACTATGACACTGGTACAGGAGATCATTATTCATTGAGACAAATATGTGACCAGGTGTACATTAAAGGTCACCCTCCCTTCCCCTTTTGTATACCTATAGTGCATGAAGTCCTGCTGCATACTACTGCTTAACTTTTGTTTGATCAATGTTGGTGTTACCTACTCAGTCATGTGGTACTTCGGACTTCGCTCACACCAGAACTCCAAAATTAGTTTTATGTAAAAATTCTTTTGCTACGTCTTTTGGATTTTCCAGTATGATAACGAGTTCCCTCCATTTTTGCTTTAAACTTTGCTTGAGTTCTAGTAAAAAACGGATTCAAACAATTTCTCAATGATTTTTTCAGAACATTTCTTCTTTCACCCTATCATGTTTTTATCTGCATCTCATATGAGACATCAATTTGTACTGTCTACAAACCTCTTTCATGAATTCTTATGTTAGCCTCCTTATTAGACAAAATGGGTCAGTCAGGTGCTGATTTAGTGTGGCCTACACTTTGCAGGTGGAGGGCACAGCTGCTTCCGGGACAGCGATGAGGCTCGGATAAGAGCGGAGAGGAAAAAGTTCTGGGTGAAAGCAGTAGACGTAGACAAGCTATGCGGGAAAGGGGAGGCGTGGTGGGGCGTCAGGGGACAAATGCATGATAACTTCAACCACAGCAACACAGTGATATCATATGCCGAACATTTTCAAAACAGCAGGTTTCTGGAGTCTGTCTTGGATGTCTACTGGGAGCATCCGCCGGTCGCTGGCTCTTCACTAACTCACCAATCAAGGTATGATCCTGCTCGGTCAACCCCTCCACTAGTTGAAGATGGTGGGTTTCATTTGTTTCAGAAGCTCGGTCTGACAAAACTAGAGCAATCGGTTTTTAACGTATACACACAGATGGTGTATGTTCAAATATCCGTGCCCACCAAATAGAAAATTGCCAGTTTTTTTTTCCTTTCTGGCTCCAACAGTGGAAGAAAAGAAAAATTAGGAATGAAAACATTCACTAGAAATACTAAATAGAGGGCTTGCAAACAAGAAGTATCGGTGAGACTACGAGTTGTAGTTCCGAGCGAACGGGAGATACGGCAGCGGCATGATATGTCGTGTGGTTTATATCTGTTTCTTTTTGTTAAACCTTTCTGTACATATTGTGGGAACTTAATGTGGTGCATTTTCAATTCCACCACTGCAATATTAATGGTTCTATGGTTTTTAGTTTCAAGTTTTGTTGGAGTACATGATCTGAGGATGCTTAAGAGAAATCTCTTTTTTGGTAATGTTGGGAGGTAGGTGATCATGGTCTTGTACTAACACTCCATAGGATCATACTGCCACAGATGGTGTGAAGGTGATCACATCAACACAAGGATTTCTCGCTTGTCGTAAAAATAAATAACCCGTAGGTTTAAAGAATGGCTTCTGTATTCTGATGATTATGGTTAGGAAAACATTCGTTCAAGTTACCCAATCAACTGAATTTGTTAGATATGTTTATCTTGAAACTTTCGAGACACATGTTGTGAACGTTTGAAAATCTGTATAAATGAAAACTTGTTTGCAGCACCCATTTTGAAGAAGAAAAAAACGTTTAACGACTTCTTTTTGTTAAAAGATCTACTTATACGAACAAGTTAAGCACTTGTTATAAACTTACACAAACAACTTGATTCAAAATATTGAATGAAATTTGACATGTACAGATATAGATTCTAAGAGAGAGGTCTAACAAGTGGAACATGTGACCATCCAAATAAGAAAACGTGCCAATCCACCCTTTGATATTTTCCAAGTTGAGGTTGGACCTGGACTACTTTGCTTCACCACTTCACTGGACTGAAACTAAAAATGTAGTTTCAAAATATAAAAAAAAGTTACTTACATTGAAGTTTTATTTCGTGTCTTCGCTTTGTGTCTTCCTTACTCGAAATTTTACAACCGAAGAAGTTATATATATGCGGGATACAATTATAATCTTGGTAAAGCAAAAACAATTATAACCTTGGTAAAGCAAAAACAATTATAACAGTATGCGGGATTTCCTCTTTTTCTTTAAGTTTCCGAACGATGCTGAAGTTTGAGCAATGATGAAAGAAAATATTTTTTTATTGTCAAAATATACAAGGTTCACAATTGTGAAGACAAATTCATTCTTAAAAACAAGAAATTGATAATAAACAAGGAATGACCGTGAGCTTCATCTCCCTCGGCCAATTCCCAACCATCAAAATTGCGGTAGCAGCCCCATCACCATACAGAAAAATGAACATCAAACATGTATAAACTATGAGGACAATACAAACAAGTACCAAACTTTTGAAGTTTTGAGTTATAAATCTTGATATCGATTATAAATTCAAAGTATTGACATATACATGTAATAACAAAGTGGTAGTATTGTTAGCAGCAACTAACTAGGGTTGAATTCATTTTTTAACATTTCACGAAAAATAAAAGAAACCACAATCATTTTTTTGTCGTTTAAATGCGTATTCAAGACCACAAGGACCAAAAAATTAATAATCAATACCAAAAACTTAATAGTTTGGACAACTTTTACATTGTCAAAAGTTAATAATCAATACCAAAACTAATTCTGACCGATTAAGGAAAAGTTCACATCCTCAAAAAAAGAAAAAATTATCAAATAACAATGGTGATTTCCAAACAATCACATAACATAGATTGAAAGATGCCATAGAAACCCAACTTCATAATACACAACATTACGTCTAAGGAAGTACTAATGTCAACTTAATTAGTGATTTAGTTCTAACCAACAGCTAATTGCTAATTAATATTTAAGATAACCAACAACCATGCTACATTTTCACACAGATTCTACCTTACATGTTGACCTCACAGGGTTCGGCGGCGGCAAGTAGCTGAACCAAGTTAGTTCCGACTTTCGCACTTGTCTGTCACCGGTGGAGCTACAGAACGATAAACAAAAGCTGAGGTCGGGATATTTGTTTAAGAGATTTTAGGTATATTATATTAGAATAATTTTAGAATCAGATCAAAATTCCCGTCGATGGAAGCTTTACGACGAAAGAAGAAAACATCAAGAAAGAATAACCGAGAGCATGTGTACCTAATCCAATTGCATCTGAACCCTTCATGATCCTCAGCTTCCGACAGGTTTCGATGAACATTCTGCAGTAAAAACGCATGAGGATTGCCATCAATTTCCCAAGAAAGAAGAACATAGTGAGTTCACAAAGCAGTGATATATACACATCGGTGACAACGACAAGAGGATTGCTACAGCATCCAAGAATCTTTAATGTACTAAACGAAGTGGAGAAGAAATGGTCAAATACATGCAAATGAGTTCCAAGGGTTTGAACTTATACTAGATTTTATTTTGTGAGAGATGTATCTTAAAGCAGGCTTTGAACTACAAAGATTTGAACTCAAAACCATAGCGTGGGTGTATCTAAATGGTCAATTGCAACTTGCAAATGATCATATACAACGAAGGTGGTCAGATACAAAGACTACCAACACTGGAAGAGTGGCAAAACCGTAAAAACTAGAGTTTGAACCACAAAGAAGCTTCTTTTGCCCAAAAGCCTCCATTCCACCTTTTCTGGTTCCTACAAACCAAAAACACTACAACCCCAAACAAAGGTCGAAATCCCAAAATGGAAGCTTAACACTTGGAGTTCTTGTTAAGAAGCTGGTTTTGAGCCAGACTACCTTTTTCAATCTCCACGACTCGAATCTTTTTAAAATCCAAGAATCTTTAAAGTGCTAACAGAAGGGGGCAAACAAATGGTAAAATACTTGCATTGTTACTTTATTAGAACATAAAATCTGAATCACACAATGTTTGCTTATGAACTTCAAATGGGCCTGTCAGTGATCAACAATGTACAGAAAACAAGATTAAAAAAAGGTACAAAAACAAGATATTATATTGAAAGCAAAATGCAAATTAGTTATATGTTGTAAGAGACTGGGGAAAAAACTGGCCAAATAAATTCCACATGCAACTTTAAAGATAGAACATACAAAAGTTCCAGAGAAAAGCTCGTCAAAGGGTTCTTGACCTTTTAGGCATAAATATCAAAAGTAATCAGGAAGCATTCGTATATAGTAAATCAAGTTAGAGGTCTAGTATTTGTACTGATTACAATTACAAACATAACTGTAATGAAATCGTTTAACTAGTTTTTCTGAATTAGTTTAATTATCGTCTACTTACTTCCACGGAACATCACCAACAAGCATCCAGTCTCCATCCTTGTCTTCGTAGGTTAGTACATATTCAGACCCATCAGCTAAATGGCCTTCCTTGTGCCCATCTTTGCTTGGTGTTAAAACGTGTGAGCCACACTGACCTGAAAATCCACAGATTACCAATTACAGATAAAGAATTAAAACCACCATATAGACTCCTTGGTACCTATAATTTGCACTGCTTCCTTACAGAAAACGTTAAAATTTCTTTCCTCGTATGTTCAACTTTCCAATGGTAACACTAAACCATATTAACATGTATGATGTATCCAGAAAATTAAAATACTATAGAAAACATGCTATCATTAGATTCAAAATAACACTCATAAAGATGGTCCGCAAATTACTCATTGTAATAATAGCTAACTACAATAGAAGACAAACAAAACTCAACTAAATTAATGATAAATTTTGAGAAAGGCAGAGTAAACATGGGAATAATAATGTACGAAACAGATACCAATAGTGAAGCAGCTGAACATTTTCTTAAGTGCTCCAGAAAGCTCCTTGTAGTTGCAGTACGTTTTGAGGTTTATCTTTCGTAGATATGGAGCACCATCCATGCTAACTTTCACAAACACGAAGCGGTCGAAGCCTGGCATTTGCTTCTCTTCGGTGTTAGCATCATTCTTTGATGGATTTGATGTCATTGTATTCTTCCTGTTCCTGTAGTTTCGGACTGGCGGCCAACCAACTACCTGTGCTCTGTTAGCACAACATACATGACAATATAAGAACTCCACCATTGAACTTCGATATTTATTTAGGGCAATTGTGAATAAAACTTGGACATTTGTTAAAACTGAAAAATCTCCAGCAAAGCTAAAAACATGGGGGGGAAAGACTAGTAAAGAAAAATATAAGATTAGGAAACAAGTTTTGGTAACAAGGAAGATATCAACAGAAAGTTCAGACTTCAGATGGAATTAAGCGCATTAATGTTCCAAATACAACTCTAAGTTCCACATATAGAAGAGAGGGACAAGCAGATAGAAACAACACAAAAAACTGCTTCAGTAAATATCTTAAGACACAATACAAAAGGCGAACCAAAAGAACTTACAAAAGTAAAACTAAGATAAACTTAAGCAGCAATGTTTAACTAAAAGAAGATACACCATAGTAACATGTTGCAATGAGAAAAAACTATAAAGTCTCAGTTACACAAAGATCACATGCTTTTTTTACCAACAAAAGAATCACCAGCTAAAACATGTAAAATTTGAAGTGATACAGAAAATCAGTCAACCATTAACTACGAAAGTCAGCAGAAGTCACACAAGTAACAAATTGGCATCATCAAAATCTCCATACAGAGCCAAGATAACACAATACTAAACTAAACATAACACATGAAGTTCAGCATCAATATTGACTATTAAGCTCACTTTGAGGTAGGCACCATTCCACGCTCGTTTGCGGCCGGAGAATCCTGCTCCTTCTCCATGCTACCGCCTTTCGCAGCCAAACCGCCACAATCCTTACCCTTCATCCCATTCCCCAACCTAACCAAGCCACCATTTTTCCCAAATTCCACTTCAGATCCATTCCCACCGGGAAAGGCCCAGTTGCTAGACCCACCAACAGTGTCCAAAAAAACCCTCTTTGCTCCCAAAGCGAACCCAAGGCCAGTTACTGCCTTCTCCGGTCTCTCGGGTGATTCCAACCCGGGAAGTCCAAGCCTAAGCTCAGTCTCCTTGTGACTCCCACCAAGCCCACAACCCTTACCGCCTGAAACCCTCATGGAGGGCCCTAAGAACTCATGCCCCATCAATTTGGCAGAGGAAATTTCACAAACATGAAATGGGCACTTCCAAAATCAGAGCTTAAGTTGGAAATTTTCCAACTTTACGGTTTGAAGTTTGAACTAATCAAACAGACTACCAACACTGGAAGAGTGAGATAACCCTAAAAACTAGGGTTTGAACTTTGAACTACAAAAAAGCTACCAAAGTTGAAAACCCTAAAACAGCTGGTTTTGACCCAAAGACTGCACTTTTTTCGATCTCCACGACTAAACCAACTTTCTTGTGCCCAAAATCACACAGAAACAGATCAAAACCCTAGAAAATGTCAAGTTGAAAACTAGGGTTTCAAAAAGAAGAACCCTTTTCGCCGAAAAGATTCCACCTTTTTGGGTTTACACGAACGAACAAACCTTCCGAAGCCCAAAATCACTCTAAAAAGGTCCCAAAAACGGATCCAAAACCCTAGAAAACGGCAAGACGAAAATAGGGTTTTCGAAAAGGCCCTTTATTTGGCGCAAAGATTCCACCTTTCCGGGTTTACACTCCCCAACCAACCTCCATAAGCCCAAAATCGGCTTTGAAAATCACAAAAACGGATCCAAAACTAGGGTTTAAGAAGAAGAAGAAGAAGAAGAGGTTTTCTTTAGTAAAAAATAAATAATAAGTTTTGGGGATTTTATTTGGTCTACGGAGAAATAAAATGGAAGTGATGGCGACAGGGACTGCAGTGGTCGCTGCGACCGTTGTTTGTGCCCTAATCTTGTCGGATTATTTGTTTAATACTTTCATTTAAATATTTAATGATGGTGATGGGTTTAGTCATTAGTGGGAGTGGAAAGGGAGTGTGTGGATTTGACATTTGGATTGGATTACCCGTCGTAGGAACATGGAAGTTTACTAGAAATTAGAAGTTAACAACAAAAAGTTTATATAAACTTCTAAGGTCATCCCTTAACGGGATAAAAGTTTCGGTCATTACGGGTCGTGGCAGGGTTGTTGTATTAAAAAATAGTTTTTTCGTTTGAATTCTTCGGTCGAAGATGACCGGGTCGACGACCCGGTCATCAAATATTTTATTATTTTTTGATTTTTTTGATTTTTTTTGTTTTTGTTTTGATTTTTTTAATTTTTTGTTTGAGTTTTTTTTTAAAATTTTTTTCCGAAAATACGTTTTATAATTGTTTTGATTTTTTAGAATTTTTTTTTATATTTTTAAAATTTTTATCAAAATTGACCCCGAAATGATGTGGATGAGAGAGGTAGGTTGTTGTGGGTTGTGTTGGGTTGTGGTTAAGATGTGAATAGTACAGGAAAGAAAAGAAAGTGGGTTGAGGAAAGAGAAAGCTGACGTGGAAGAGAGAGAATGCTGATTTTGAAGAGAGAGAGAGCTGATGACCGGGTCGTCCAGGTCATGGTTAGTGATGGTCTAACTTATTGTGGGACTAAATGTCCGTTGATTAATGAAATTTGGGACTCATTTTGCCCACTAACGTGAAAACCTCTTGCAGGTTGCTAAGTGAGAACAAACTTCCGAGGGCACCCCTTAATCGGGTAAAAACCCGGTCGGTCGAAGATGACCAAGGTCGCCCGGGTTGTCGACCCGGTTGTCTGGGTCATCACACCCAGAGGCGCCACGTGGCGTGTCCGGATTGGGTTTTTTTTAAAAAAAAAATTAGTTTTTAGTTTTATTTATTTGTTAAATATTTATTGGTTAAATATTTGTTTTATACTCTCCCTCAACTCTCTCTCATCCAATATCTTCCTCGTTTCTCTATATTCTCTCCTTAACTTCTCTCTCACCTGCAAATGTTTAATTATATTTTATTTGATTTTAAATATTTAATTTTTGCAAGAGAAAAGTGGGAAGAGATAAGAGAGAGAAGTGAGAAAGAAGAAATGGGAAGAGAAAAAATAGAGAAGATACATGAACATTGTTGGTTTTTTGGCCTTAATCTATGTTTTGATGATTTATTCAACTTAAATTTAATTATAATCATGTAGAGTAGCACACATATTGCATTGCATATATATTGTCTTGTGCTAACCTCTACAGGTGATCAAGACTCAAGAAAGAAAGGAAATCAAGTCAAGACATGTAATCAAGCTTATTTGAAGACATGTATTTTGTATTTTCTTTGAGTCTTAGGAACTTGTGTAAATTGCTGAACCCTTTTCGGAGTTCGACCGTTCACTTAAGTGTACCTAAGTCGTAGCGTTGGGCGGTCGACCGTTACCTAACCGGTCAACCGAACTGAGTTCAAAACTGTTAAACGGTCGACTGTGCATCCCGAGTCGGTCGACCGAATTAAGTCAGAATTGGGTCCTGTGAGTTTCTGTTTTGTGTATCTTACACCAACTCATACCCAATCAACCCCAACGGCTATATTCTCTCTAATGCTTATAAATAGAGTTGTAAAACACATTTTAACACAACTCTCCCACACATATTTGTCCCCAACATTAGAGAGAAGATCCAAACACTGAAAAGCTCAAAACCTTCCACACTTTAGTCATAATTCTCATTCTCACTCAAGTGTGCTCAAGTTTAGAGAGTATTGTTCCACTCAATCATTGTGCAAGAAGCAATGGTCTTGGTGAAAGCCCAAGACACAAGTATAGACTTCGGTGAAAGCCCGAAGTATCCATCTCAGATTGTGAGAGGTGGAGACAAGCTCGGCGAGGGTTGTTCGCGAGCTTGAAGATTGTAAAGGCGTTCTCTCCCGGCCCGGAACGAGGAGTGGTTAGTGAAGTCGTGAGCGGAGCTCGATGATCCGAGCGGAGCTTGCAAGAGAGGACTAGGACCCGGGTGGGGTGCCGAACCTCTATAAAAATCTCCGTGTCGATTGTGGTTTGCATTTATCTTCCTTTTACTTGTTTGTTTAGTTTAAATTACGCTGCATATCTTTGATAGTTCAAACAAGTAGGTAATTAGACTTAATTGTGATTAGAGATTGTGGACTCATAACCCACACGATCCTACAAACATGTGTAACGAGAGAAGATGCGACGGAGAGAGAGAGAGAAGAATAGGAGTTGAATGAATTTTTTTAGATTGTTTAAGGGATATTTTGTAAAATTGTAATGCAATATTAATTATAAAAAAATTGTTTAATTACTGGATTACTAATGGTCAATTTTGCAAAATTTACAATTAAAAATTAATTTATATTAACGAAGTCACGTTAGTTGTAAAGTTAACGGAATTACACCAAACATTATTTTTAGTGGCATAAGTGCAAATATATGTCTTTATAGTGGTCACACAGGAAATAGTGATACAGTGATTGATATGAATATTTTGTAAAAGTCAAAATGGAGAATCAAACATGGCTCCAACAAGACTTTGGATGCTCCAAGACCAACTCTAGTACACGATGAATTATTGTAATAAATTTTCCAGTTGACATATTTACCTTAAAGTTGTAAAAGCAAGTCATCAATGTTAACTACGTTAATTAACACTAAATGCCACTTATAAAGATGATGAGCTTTTAAAAGGAATTACGTGTGATTGTGTGAGTTGACTCACATTGACAAATTCTATAACGATAAAATAGAACAAATTTTTCAAACTCATGAAGTTCTTTACAAACACAAACACTTATGATGGTTAAACTAACTAAACAACATCAAAATCAAGGAATACTAAGAGCACAGTTAACGGGCAAATTTTGCCAAGTGGATAAAGTTGGGCGCCTGCCACGTCGACAGATCTCCAGTCACGTCCCCTCGCCCGAGCGCCAAATCGTGTGGTAGGCGACACGATCCCGCGCTCGGGCGAGATGTTTGGGTGGGTTGGGTGGGGGCGCGTGTCCCCCCCCCACCCCCCCCCCCCCCTTGAATTTTTTAATTTCTTAAACATCTTCAAAATTTCATTTTAAATTCGTTTTAAATTATTTTATCAATTTGTTTTCTGAAAATATGTTTTTTATTTGTTTTGAAATATGTTTTTTATTTGTTTTGATTTTGTAGAATTATTTATGAATTTTTATTTAACGCAAGATTGATCTCCAAATGACATCGAGAGAGAATGTAGGGTGGATATGATTAAGGATTTTTTTTTGGTAGGTGGGATGAACCATTGTGACATAGAGAGAAAGTAGTGTATCTCGGATAATCCAGACGTTGTTGTTTATGATCTAATGGGACACATCAATTCTGGAGGGCACTTCTGCAAAATCACAATGAAATAAAAAAGGGAACTACTAAACGTCGCCCCAAAACTACTTAAATCGCCCTTTGAAATTACCAAATTGCCCTTAACAATATATTTAATACCCATATCGTCCCGTGTCTATAAATTAGGCCTACGATCTTGTATATTCATAATTTATCAGTAAAAATACCAAGAAAATGTCTGACGAGGGTGATGCATCCGATGAGGTAAGTCTGGCGCGGGGCAAATTTTGGGTCGGGCATCTGCATTAGACGCCTCCCCCAAGGTGAGGGCGTCTGCGTAGGACGTCCTCCCCTTGGTCGAGGCGTCTAACGCAGACGCCTACACAATGGGAGAGGCGTCTTATGTAGACGTCCTCCCCTTGGGTAAGGCGTATGTAGTAGACGCCCTTCCCTAGGGTCAGGCGTCCTACGCAGACGCCTTACCCTTGGGAAGGGCGTTTAACTCAGACGCCCCTCCCATGGGGTAGGCGTTTAATACAAACGCCCGGAATTTTTTTGATTTTTTAATTTTGATTTTTTTTGTAGGTTCCGTTGGAAGATTTTGGTGGTGATGGAGTGGATTACAGTGAGTTATTTCAAACTACACAAATCTTTGAAACAATCGATGAAGCATGTAAATGGGCCAAACAAGTAGCTATCGGAGCTGGGTTTTTTTTTGTCGTGTTGTCGTACAAAACAAGATCAGATAGTCGGATGGATTGTTATTTGAGATGCGACCGGCGAAATCAAATGGAGTCTCGGGATATGGATACTGCACTTCGAAGAAACACCAAAAGAAAGGGTTGCGGTTGCCGTTTCTTAATAAAAGTGGTGGAGCGACGAGATCGTGATGGATGGGTTGTGGTTTTTAATAGTGCTCATGGACATCACAACCACAGACTGACAGTTTATCCAGAGGGTCATCGTCAAATTAGTGGTCTAAGTTCTGGGGCGAAGAAGATTGTTCGTGATATAACTGAGGCGCAAGCAAAACCACGGAACATCTTGAAGGCAGTAAAAGAAAAATTCCCAGAGGACAATCCAAATCAAAGGCATATTTATAATTTCAGAGATTACATGAGGAGGACAAAATCTGAAGACCGGAATCCCGTCCAGCAGTTTATCTATCAAGCAGTGCAGTGTGAGTACTTACATTGGATTATGGCGGATCCAGAAACTGATGTCGTCACTCACGTTTTTTTGGCACATCCGACGTCAGTCCAGTTGTTGCGGACATATCCTTTCGTTATCTGCATGGATTCGACTTACAAGACGAACAAGTATAAGATGCTTTTGTTCGAAATGATTGGGGTCACACCAACAAACATGAATTTTCTTATTGGATATGCGATTTTGATGGATGAAACTTACTCCAGTTATCTGTGGGTGATGGAGAAGTTGCGAGATCTGTTATTGGGGATTGTCAGTCCGACTGCAATAATAACAGACCGGGAGTTAGGCCTTATGCGACCAGTGAGAGAGATATTTCCTGACTCTGCTCATTTACTCTGCACATGGCACATCAACAAAGACGTATTGAACTACGCATACCACGTATTCGGCAAAAATAAGCAGATGGCAGAGACTTTGAGGCGTGAAAGATGGAGGAAAATCATACTTTCTACTTCAGAAGCCGAGTATGATAGAGCTGTGTATGCTCTGAAAGATTTGTATAGATCGTGGCCGGCTATCACGGAGTATCTGGACACCACATGGTTGGTGCATAAAGAAAAGTTTGTGCTGAATTGGACGAACAAAGTGTTGGCTTTTTTGCCTTAATCTTATGTTTTAATGATTTAATCAACCGAATCTTAATTAGAGTAGCACACACTATGCATTGCATATATATTGTATTGTGCTAACCTCTACAGGTGATCAAGACTCAAGAAACAAGGAAATGAAGTTAAGACATGTAATTAAAGCTAAATCGAAGACATGTAATCTTAATTTCTTTTGAGTCTTAGGAACAAAGTGTAATTGAGCATACTTGAGCTAAAATCAACTTAATCACACACTAGGTTCCCTATAGAAGTCACACACGAAATTTCACATAATTTGGACTTCAATAGATCACCCAAACTTAGACCGGAAAACACTAAACTTAACTGTCTGCCCACATTCGGTCGACCGCAACAGGCCGTTCGGTCGACCGGATGATCAAGCTTTCTAATTGTGTTTCCTTGTCTGTTTCCGGTCGACCGAACCTTTCCAAACGGTCGACCGTTCGAACCTTATTTTCTCGACCGTTACTTTTGTCGTATATACCCAACGGTCGTATTCGTATTAATCAAAATATACCCCTTATACATTTTATGTATCGGTCGACCGAGGACCAAGATCGGTCGACCGAATGAGCGTGTCCAGACAATCCAGAATCTCCTGTCCAAAATCGGTCGACCGGAAGAACCTGTTTCGGTCGACCGTTCACATATTTGTTGTCAACCCCAAAGTGCCTGGACGAAATCGGTCGACGGAACCCTCTTAGTGTGTTCGATCGATGACTTAAGTTTTCTTAAGTCGTAGCGTTGGGCGGTCGACCGTCGCTTAACCGGTCGACCGAACTGAGTGTAAAACTGCCTAACGGTCGACCGATTGTCCCGATCCGGTCGACCGAATTCAGCCAGAATTGGGTTCTGAACTTTCTGTTTTGTGTAATCACACTTCAACTCATACCCAATCAATCCCAACGGCTCTATTCTCTCTAATGCCTATATAAGGAGTTGTAAAACACATTTTAACACAACTCTCCCACTACAAACTTGTCCCAAAACATTAGAGAGAATCCCAAACACTCAAAGCCTCAAATCTCCACACTTAGTCTTAATTCCAATCATACTCAAGTGTGCTCAAGCTTAGAGAGTGTTGCTCCACTCAAATTGTTGTTGTCAAAGGAAGCAAGGACTTCGGTGAAAGCCCGAAGTGTTCCTCTCGGATTGTGAGAGAAGAAAGTCAAGCTCGCGAGGTTGTTCGCGGAGTTTGTTTTGTAAAAGGCGTTCTCTCCCGGCCCGGAACGGGGAGTGGTTAGTGAAGTCGTGAGTGGAGCTCGGTGATCCGAGCGGAGCTTGCAAGAGAGGATTAGGACCCGGGTGGGGTGCCGAACCTCTATAAAAATCCCTCGACTTCTTGTGGTTTGCATTTTCTATTCCTTACTTGCTTGTTTGTTTTAATTCCGCTGCATTTACTCGATTGCTTAAACAAGTAGGTGATTAGATTAAAAAGTGATTAGTGGACCCATAACCCACACGATCCTACATTTGGTATCAGAGTCTTGTTAGCTAATTTCTCATACTTAATCGTATTATTTAGCATGGCTTCTACATCATCTAATAACATAGAATGATTATGCACCACTAGACCTCCTTTGCTTAATGGGTCAAATTATGATTATTGGAAGAATAGGATGAAGATTTTCCTAATTTCTAATGACCTTAAGTATTGGATGTTTCTCCAAAATCCATACACACCACCAAATGAAGATGAATTAGATTCACTCACTAGGCCCAAAATGAAAGAAATTGAGATGAACTCAAAGATCATGAACATTCTATATTGTGGGCTAAATGAGGGTGAATATAATAGGATTAGAGGGTGTATTAGTGCACATGAGATATGGCATAGACTACAAATGCATCATGAGGGGGATAGTAAAACTAAGGAAACCCGCATTAGTCTCCTCATGCATAAATATGAGATTTTTTCTATGCAAATCGGTGAAAACATAAGCGAAATGAACACTCGCTTCACCGATATCACTAACTCTCTTTTGGTTCTTGGAAGAAAAATCAATGAAGGAGAGATGACAAGGAAGTTCCTCCGGTCACTTAGCATCGATTGGGAAGATAAAGTCGTCGCAATTGAAGAGGCGCATGATCTCTCAAAATTAAAGATGGAGGAGCTCATTGGAAACTTGATGGCTTATGAACTTCAAATCAATCATCGGAAGGAGAAGGAAGCCACCAAGAAGACATCCACCTTGGCATTACATGCAAACTTTGATGAGCCAAGGAGAGTGGAAGAAGAGGACATTGAGGTCCTAGCCAAAGACTTCTTCAAATACCTCAAGAGAGATAAGGGAGAAAAGAATGAAAGAAGAGGTAGAAGAAGTGAGAAAAGAGAAAAAAAGGGAGGAGAGTGAAAATGAGAGGAGAGAAGGGGAGAAGAAAAAGGAGAGAAGGGAGAGGAGAAAAGAAAAGGAGAAAAGTAAGAGAAAAGAGAAGAAGTTGGAAGCTCACAAGGCCACATGGGACGATTCATCGTCTTCATCGTCATCCAAATCAACCACACCTTCATCAACAAAGGAATATGCACATATGTGCTACATGGCAATTCAAGATGAAGGAAGTGAGGTATCCTCTAACTCTTACTCTAGTAGATCACATTCTTGCTCATCTAAATCATATGCTAGTGATAGTTCATGTTCTAAAGAAGAAACTTATTCTTATGATGAACTTCAAAATGCATTTCATGATTTAGTTAACAATATGAGATCATATGTGATAAAAACAAGAATGCTAGAAAGTTAATCAAATATCTCCAAAGCCAAATTGATACATGCATAAATGAGAAGAATGAGGTGATTGCTAAATTTGAAAAGAATGCATCAAATCTTGAAAAATTAAAAGCAACACCTATAGATTGTGATCAATTAAATCTTCAAGCTTCTAACTTGCAATTAAGAAAAGATTTAGAAAGATTCACTAATGGAACTCATATGCTTAACATGCTATTAGGTAGTCAAAGGCAATCTTTGCAAAAACATGGTTTAGGTTACAAGTTTAAATTGAAAAATCATGTATCTCACACTACTCTAAATGGTAAGCATATGTTCATTAACCATAGTTCCTCAAGTGTGTGGGCACCCAAAACCAAAATGGTTTGGATCCCAAAAGCTAATGTTCAAGGACCCAAAGTTGTTTGGGTACCCAAATCTACACTTGTAGGTACTTGAGGAGGAGATTGGTGGTGACCGGGTGAGCTCAAGAGTCAAATTCAAATCCGGTTGCATCACCAAATAAGATTGGAGCTAAATTCGAATTCAACATTGGTATAAATTCTTATCTATACAATTCATGTTAAATTAGCTCTAATCTAGCTTCTATGCTTAATTGACATATCATATAGTTTAATTCATTGCAAATCATATACCTTATTCATTGCAAATCTTTTATCACATCCATTGATTTTAAATGTCAAATTTTAAATGGATGTTAGAATAAGGCTTAAGTTGAAACTTAAATGAACTTAACTTTCATCATACTCATTGTTTCCATTTAGCCTTATTGTTAGGGGGAGCTTAAATGAAATATCTTTTATTAGAATAATGAAGTGCTAAATTTAGGGGGAGCTACTTCATTACAAGACATCCAAACTCTATGCTTAAAGTCATAATTAATTGTTGATTTTGATGGATGTCAAAGGGGGAGAGATAATTAAGGGGGTAACTTGAAAAACTTGATAAAAATGGAACAAAAACTATGCACATCCATAGGGGGGGCATCTATATGCATAGTTTACATATACAATTTTCAAGTATTAAGATATCGGTTGTCATCATCAAAAAGGGGGAGATTGTTGGCTTTTTGGCCTTAATCTTATGTTTTAATGATTTAATCAACCGAATCTTAATTAGAGTAGCACACACTATGCATCGCATATATATTGTATTGTGCTAACCTCTACAGGTGATCAAGACTCAAGAAACAAGGAAATGAAGTCAAGACATGTAATTAAAGCTAAATCGAAGACATGTAATCTTAATTTCTTTTGAGTCTTAGGAACAAAGTGTAATTGAGCATACTTGAGCTAAAATCAACTTAATCACACACTAGGTTCCCTATAGAAGTCACACACGAAATTTCACATAATTTGGACTTCAATAGATCACCCAAACTTAGACCGGAAAACACTAAACTTAACTGTCTGCCCACATTCGGTCGACCGCAACAGGCCGTTCGGTCGACCGGATGATCAAGCTTTCTAATTGTGTTTCCTTGTCTGTTTCCGGTCGACCGAACCTTTCCAAACGGTCGACCGTTCGAACCTTATTTTCTCGACCGTTACTTTTGTCGTATATACCCAACGGTCGTATTCGTATTAATCAAAATATACCCCTTATACATTTTATGTATCGGTCGACCGAGGACCAAGATCGGTCGACCGAGGACCAAGATCGGTCGACCGAATGAGCGTGTCCAGATAATCCAGAATCTCCTGTCCAAAATCGGTCGACCGGAAGAACCTGTTTCGGTCGACCGTTCACATATTTCTTGTCAACCCCAAAGTGCCTGGACGAAATCGGTCGACCGAACCCTCTTAGTGTGTTCGATCGATGACTTAAGTTTTCTTAAGTCGTAGCGTTGGGCGGTCGACCGTCGCTTAACCGGTCGACCGAACTGAGTGTAAAACTGCCTAACGGTCGACCGATTGTCCCGATCCGGTCGACCGAATTCAGCCAGAATTGGGTTCTGAACTTTCTGTTTTGTGTAATCACACTTCAACTCATACCCAATCAATCCCAACGGCTCTATTCTCTCTAATGCCTATATAAGGAGTTGTAAAACACATTTTAACACAACTCTCCCACTACAAACTTGTCCCAAAACATTAGAGAGAATCCCAAACACTCAAAGCCTCAAATCTCCACACTTAGTCTTAATTCCAATCATACTCAAGTGTGCTCAAGCTTAGAGAGTGTTGCTCCACTCAAATTGTTGTTGTCAAAGGAAGCAAGGACTTCGGTGAAAGCCCGAAGTGTTCCTCTCGGATTGTGAGAGAAGAAAGTCAAGCTCGCGAGGTTGTTCGCGGAGTTTGTTTTGTAAAAGGCGTTCTCTCCCGGCCCGGAACGGGGAGTGGTTAGTGAAGTCGTGAGCGGAGCTCGGTGATCCGAGCGGAGCTTGCAAGAGAGGATTAGGACCCGGGTGGGATGCCGAACCTCTATAAAAATCCCCCGACTTCTTGTGGTTTGCATTTTCTATTCCTTACTTGCTTGTTTGTTTTAATTCCGCTGCATTTACTCGATTGCTTAAACAAGTAGGTGATTAGATTAAAAAGTGATTAGTGGACCCATAACCCACACGATCCTACACAAAGTCCTTCATTTTGGGAACACCACGAATTGTAGGGTCGAAAGTGCTCATTCGGCTCTAAAAGAGTGGATTTCTACATCGACTGCAGCTCTGGACACTCTTTTCGAGCGCGTCAACGCGGCTATTGAAATGCAGCTGACGAATATTCGAAACGCTCTTGAAGACTCGAGACGGCGAAATTTGACTAATTTCGGACATGCTCTATATCGTCACATAAATGGTCGAGTTTCGCATCACTGCTTGCAATTGCTGAGTCAGGAGGTGAAAAGAATGCAAGAGTTAGATGATGAAGTTGAATATCGTTGTGAGTGCGCTTTTCTGACTTCTCATGGGATACCTTGCGCATGTACCATCCGCGGATGTCTTGAATCAGACAACGAAATTTACTTAGAGCAGATTCATTCGTTCTGGAGGACACTTGTCATTGGGGAATGAGCCGGGAACGCAAAGTTTGTGTCTCAGGCAGCTCAAGACGTCGAACATTTTCGCAACCTGGTTGATGAGATTGCAGGAAGTGACCCCACCGTAATTCGATCTGCCTCTCGGGTTTTATTCGAGCAGCTACACCCCGAACATGCGAATTTGAGAGAGCCTGCAGAAAAAACAAAGCTACGAGGTCGACCAAGGGGAAAATCGACACGACGGGACCCTAGTGCGTTTGAGTATGCAGAGCGAGGTAGTGGTCGATCTTCAGGTAGTGGGAGTAGAGGTCGTGGTCGTTCTTCCGGTAGTGGAAGCAAAGGTCGTGGTCGATCTTCTGGTTCTTCGTCTGTGAGGGGAGGATCAGGTATACCATCCCTATATTTATTGTTATTATAATTTTGTTATTTATTTCAGTAAATATGTATCTTTTGTTATTATATGTAACTGTATTTTTTGTTGATATTGTAGTGACTGGGCGGGCTGACGTAGACGACTTTCCATATGCGGATATGATTCCAGGAATCATTATGCCATTCCTACACCAGTGGAATGATGTACGTGCTGATGGAAACTGTGGATTTCGATGTGTCGCCGATGTTTTTCACGGTGGTGAAGACAATTGGCAACTCGCCCGTCGTTCGATTTCAAATGAGCTAGCTGCGAACCCATCTTTTTATGAGCACGTATACTACGACGGTGTGGCGCAGGCTCGTCACCGGATTAATTGGGGCGGGGGACCTTGTGGCAAGAATCACTACATGGAGACGTGGACGGACTTGTTTCCCATTGCAAATTTTTACAAGTGTGCAGTTATGTTCTTCTCTCTCGGAAATGATGGTTCGTTGTACTCATGTCTTACAGTTCTACCTTGGGAGAGTCCACCTACCATCACGAGACCGTGCAGAGAGTTGATTATTGCTCATTTAGGGAGTTACGCTCATTACATTCGTTTGGATTTGAATGAGGGATTCCCCGTACCTCCTATAGCGACTCTGTGGTTTCAAGTACGAGATGAGAGTGTTATTGGATGGGAGCTAGAGTACCAAAATAGGATAGCATCTTGGCAACAATTATGTAATATGTTTTGATATGTTTGTACAATTATGTAATATGTTTTGATATGTTTGTACACTATATATTGTTGCTTTATTATGTAATATGTTTTGATATGTTTGCTTTATTTGCATTATATATAATAGTACGACTTGCCTTTCCCTCCAGTGTGACCCGATGACTATTAATTGAAATTTTAATTACAAATTTGGTAAATTTGTTAAGCTAAATTATCATATTTATCACAATTGTTAAACTAAATCAAAATTTGTTAAACTAAATTATCAAAATTGTTAAACTAAATCAAAATTTGTTAAACTAAATTAAAACAATTGTTAAACTAAATCAAAAATTGTTAAAACTAAATATCACAAATGTTAAACTTAATAAGAATTTGTTAAATTAAATTTTCAGATTTATCACAATTTATTAAAGTAATTATCAGATTTAATAATTTAAAAAAAAAATTGTGGAGGCGGCTGCGAGAGACGCCTCCCATATGGTGGAGGCGTCTGTCGGAGACGCCTCCTCTTTGGGGGAGACGTCTGCCGAAGACGTCTCCTCCATCGGGAAGACGTCTTCCCCAGACGTCTCCCGCTACGAGTCGGCGTCCGAGGGAGACGTCCCCCGCATGGGTCGGGCGTCCTCGGAAGCCGCTCCCCCCGTCCGAGGGAGACGCCCCCCGCATGGGGCGGGCGTCCGAGGAAGCCGACAACTTTTTTTAAATTTTTTTTTAAACAAATAAATAAAGTAAGGTTACCGTATACGGGTACACCGGGGGAACAGCTGGCTGCTTGCCTGGCCTCCGAGACATTCCTAATCTTCTGTAGTAGGTATAGGAAGAGAAAGTTTTGAAAAAAGAGTGAAATTGTGAGATATATAAGCAAAAATAGGACGAAGGGCAATTTGGTAATTTCAATGAGTAATTTAAGTAATTTTGGGAATTTTGGGACGATGTTCAGCAGTTCAGTAAAAAGGACTTGGTATGGGAGAAGTAAACGGAGAATAAAATGTCACGTCATCAGTGGCACATGTCTCGTTTGGTTGCTACCAAATTATGGTTTCCTTGACGACGACGTGCCCCCACTCACCACTTATTTCTATCTATTTTTTTAGTTTATTTTGTTCTTTCTCTTACTTCGATTTTTTTTAAATGGTTGTTTGTAAAAAAAATGAATGAATCTTTGTATTTACTAATTAGGTTTCGCTTTTACTTTTAGTTCCTATTTGATATTGGTTGGAGGTCCGAAAGGTAAACTAGAAATATAAGTTATACGAAGACTTGCGGTAATATCTTGTATAGAAATTCTAAACTAAAATTAGGTTTAATGTTGAAACTCAATGTTAAACGTTCCTATAACTCAGCTAGTTGAGGAGGTAGAACGTTCATATTTGGATTTTTTGTTTTTTGTTTTTGAATTTTTTTTCATAATATTGTTTAGCGCTGCCCACCATTTGTGGAATATCAAAATCAAATCTCCTGAAGTTGCGATACATATATGCATAGCTTTGGTTTGGTTACGTACAGTACATGCAATTCAGTGGTGTGTGATGGGACAAAATTAGCAGGAGGCAGAGGTTTTAATAATGTGTCCACACCCAACAACTTCACTTCACTGAGGTTGGGATCATAGCATGTCATGTGGATCGAACATAATAAGCAATTAAGAATTATAAGGTTTTGGATGTTAGTCACAACACCCTAAACCATAATACAAACAAGATATCCTAACTGATCCAAGAACTAATTTTCAAGATTACTTGAATAGAAGTAGGTGATAAATATGATTTTCGACCTCGTAACAAGCCTTATCTTAGTAGGCGAAATGCGGTTATACAATCCACCATATGATTGAAATTAACCCTACCATTTACCTCGAGCTGGTATTAAGATCACTGTAGGGTTATATTTGCACCTCCCAAGCTAGTATTAGGCGCGTCATGAAGAGCTCTGTTTTACTCAAAAAACAATTATGAATTATGAATAAACGATCTCATCATATAAACTCCTCTCTTTATGTTTGATTTTTTTTGTGTGCAAAATCACCCTTGTTGATTCAAAATTTCACAAGTGAAACATCAAATAACAACCAGAAGAGCTTCGTTTTATAGCTGAAGGAAACTTTACAATCTCTTAGGTTCTGTTTGGGTAACTAAAAGTTATAAAATTTTAGGTTAAAACATACTTTTTCAAAATGACATCAAATTCAAATAATGTATTTCGAAAATACATTATTATACATATTAATGTGGTAGGCTAAAAATATATTTTTCGTAAGAGTCAAATGTTCCACAAGAAAGAAACAAAAAAGAGGTAGTATCTATTTTTCAAAAAAACACATTTTCAGCAACAAACCGTTGTAGATTGAAAATTGTATTTTCTAAATAATATTATTTTCCTAAACAAATATGATATTCTGACTGTCCAAACATATCCTTATTAATTATAAGTCACTTAAGAGTTAGAAGGGAATACATTACAAAACGACCATGAAGAGACTAACGCACATATGTACTTATTAACGTCAAGAAATCAATCACTACGTTATTTCGCCTTTCTAGAAGCAACGAAAAGTCGAGTCTTCGTAATCTTAAACCACCATGCATACAAAAGTACGAGATAAAATCTTAGGTTCAAAAGATGTGGACAATGACATGCACCCGAAGAAAGCCTGTCACATCAGCTAAAGACCAGGACAATAACTCACAAACCACATGAACATATGTCAGACACCTGACCGATTGGTCCTCAAAAATTCAAAATAGTCATCTGCATTACCACACATACCCCACTACAAGCTGTCCCCCCACCTCTAGATTCCAAATTCCCAACCTCTTCCCAAAAGTTACCCGCTTCTAATCTCTAGGCGCAATGCTGAGTGAGCCCTTTCAAAAGGAAACATCAATGACATGAAGAAAGGAAAGAAAGAGAAATCAAAGTGCATACTTGCTTTTTTTTGTTAAGACAAGTAAAGTGCACACTTCCTTTCATATGTAAACAGGAGTAAGACTTATGAGAGACTATTTCTTAAACAAACAATACGCCTAAAGCAAATCAGTTGACACAGGAGCTATTCCTACAATAATAGTTCTCTTTAGTTGGAGACTTACAAACTGGTAGGAACCTATCTAGTGGCTGACACCGTCAGTTCTTTTCCAGAGCAAAATTTGCCCAAGAGCCAATACTACCAGTACCTGTTTTATCATGGGAGCAGAATAAAATCTCTCCAACAGAAGAAACTGTTCCCCCGGTTTGGAGCTGCAAGTCTGCAACTCACCTCACTTTTGTGGAGGAATTAAGGGTCATAAAAAAACAGAAGAAAACTGGTTGGAGATAACAATAGTTGCAACTAATGCCGTGATTACGTCCGTGAATTGGTGTACCCTCCTCCCTACGCAACTACATTAGGCAAAAGCATCTAGGTTCTCTTTACATCAGGACCCTTAAATAGTGGTAAAGGTTAAATTAAGATTTAAAATGCCTGGGAAAATTGTAGGCATGTTCAATAGATAACAGGAAAGATAGCTTTCTGAGCAAACAATTGTCAGGGAAAATTTGAACCTAGAACGGAGGAAACTCGAGAAATGTTCATCTCCATTTATCTCTCAGCTCCTTCTGTTCCGATAGTACCCATGTCACAAAGATGGCAGCAACCAGCACAACGATTGTGATGAGAAGAAGAGCGTAATTGAAATCTTCTGTAAGAGAGTCGTAAGTCCGTGAAGGAGCAATTCGAGTGAAGAAAAGGTCAATGCCATAGCTGAAAACAAGAGTTGTGGATTCCAACTTGGCGGGAATGGCAACAATGTCCTTCAGACCCTCCACTTGTAGTCTGTGTGTTACATATGACTGCAAAATCATCCCACAAATCAGCACACATGTTAAGGAGAGCATCATTTATTCAATTTTAATAAAATACAGTCATGAATTAGTTAAGCTGCAGCACGATCACTGGTTTGGAAAAACAGAGCGCATATCAACAGAGAGCTTCCACTTCAAATATTTTAACCACACCAAAACAAAATAGCTCAAATTTCGACCATTATAAATGAAGTGGCATGGATAATGCACAAGATGCAAAAAGCATTCAACAACAAAACTGTTAATAATCTTCAATATCCCTCAATTTCCTAGGATCACATTTCAAGGTTAAATAATTCTATAAGTTTCTTGTGATGCCCAAACCCTATCCTAGCTAAATATATAACATAATCTGACCAGATCAAAAATGGCAAATCAAGACCACAAGTAACAATATCCTGAAAAAATATCTAGTTGATTTCCTATATTTTGACTTATGCATGCATTGAAACATCGTACGTACTCATTGCAATGCTAGTGAACTATATGATTACAAGTTCGCCTATGTAGTTCTCTACATAGCCTATCCCAAGCCAAGATACATACGATGGTTGTGATGGGTGTGGTAAGCTGACTAAAAATCTCAGCTACTCTCATGGAAATAATGAAGTATGTAATTGCTATTCCATTTTGCGTAAGATTTCCATGAGACAAATTAATACAACAGTTTTCATGTCAATTCTGTCTGCATCGTAAATTAAACTGAAAAATAGTAACTTGCTATTCTACTACAATATAAACAAAAAAACAGTTCCCTGGACAAGTGTACATATGTCTTAGCATACTGAATGAGGGGAACACACTAAATAAAAGAAAGCAAAAGAAACCTGAGGGATAATAGGCAGTGTGTCTGTCAGAGGTATGACTCCCTCCTCCCTCTCTGACTGAGATGGATTAGGAGTGCGTCGAGGATCAAGATATCGCTTGTCGAGTGCTAATACCTGTCACATTTCAACATATTCACATGTTAAAGCCAATGCAGTAACAATCACATGGAAGATACACATAATATTTATCGACTTAAAAGTCTTATAGAAAAACCAACTAAAACAATATATACTGCTGAAGAGGTTTACAACATATTATAAACGAAAAACTAAGTTGGTTCTCAGTGACCCTTGTACATAGTGAAATACCAATCTTCTACCCTTTGTTTATGAAAGTTGCCTCACAATGTTTCCTTACTGGGTGATAAGAAGAATAATGGGCTTCTTATCACCCAGTAAGGCGAAAACATGGAATGTGAAGCACAAAACAGATCTAAGAACATGAGAACGCACCTAAGATCATTTATTAAAAGTAGGCAAAAAAATCCTTGCTTGACAAAGACTAGAAGTATTCAAAAGTATATATCTACAGTTACAACATATTTGAGAGGGAAGGTTTCTGATTTTTAACAGATATATAAATGTGGCAGTGGTTGTAGCAAGAATGAATTATTGTTATAGATGGCTAAAGTAAAACTAAAAGACGACAGTATGTCTGTTTAAGTAAGGGCATGTTTGCAATCCAAAAACCAAACGAAGCAGTTGTGAAAGATAGTCTTCTTTAAGGTTGGTCATTGCATTAGGTGGTGGAAAGTGGAAAAACAAGTTGAGGTGTTTGGGTTTTCGCAGTTAAGAACAAAAAAAATGGAAATCATGCATCCAACTCAACAGACCCAGATATGTGTTTATCTGTTGGACGGATAGGTTTTACCCTTGAAAAAGCCACTTGGACATCAACACACATCAAAACAATTTCAAAGGGGGAATGCAACTTTCATTTAAGTGGAATATCATGCTAAAAGTAGTTCTGACCTGGTCACCTATGGTGCCAATGAGAAGTTGCTTAGAAGATATGCCCTTTGCTGTTGCAGTCATGGCCAAAGCTTTAACCGAATGTGTGAAAAAATAGCTCTGTGACTTCACTACCACTTCTGGCCAAGAATATGATGAAATGGGAGATGTGAGATTATGCTTCCCAAGCACAAGCTTCAGGACATCTTTGTTATCCTGCAAAAAACAATATTATACATTAATTAATTAAACAGAGATTGCAGAGGGTGATAACATAAATACGATAAGGAACAACTAGGTTACAAAAAGAGAGAGGAAGTGTGTAGGGAAAAAAAATACCGCACGAGATTGGTCATAAATCTCAATGACTGACATTTCATATTTGTGGGCTCTGAGATTGAAGTAATGATAGACAACCCAGTTCTCACTGAAAACCTTCATGTGGGAAGTGCAAAACAATTAAATCTTTATTGCTTCATATTTAATAGCCTCTATAATAATTAGACATAACAGTTAACATGGACCACTTACTGCCTGTACAGGACCCTGAGCACCATGATGAGTCATACGATGCATCACACGTCCCGTCACAGCATCAATAAGATATACAACTAAGCGAGCTTCTTCAGGGGTTGCTGATCCAATTCCTCCAGCAGCTTTTGGATCAACAGTTGCAACAAAGAACAAATTATTGGATATGTATTTATACATGACATCCTGATCTCCCACTGCCTTTGCTTGTGTATGAACCACCTAAAGATAATAATAATTCCTTGTAATTAAATTCAAAATAATATGAAAACACCAGGATTAAGATCAGAACTACTATAAAGGGAGACATCAAATAGCCATGCTATAAAAGGTTGGGATTCTTGGGAACTACAGATTATCTGAAAATTGAATAATAGAAAGATGTATATTTGAAATGAGTATGGTTTAAGAAACAAATAAACATGTTTAATGTTGCTGACACAGGGCCTGAATCACAACCATATTTCATTTGTTTCACCTCTCTTAACTGGCCTAGATGTTATTGATATGACATTGCAATTTATTTATTTGTATAACATAAATAGTCCAAAACAATGTGCCTATTTTAAATGATTAATAGATTCGAGAAAGACAGATGGGGCTAGATGCTTAACACAAAAATGTCATAGACGATTGCCTCTTAACTACATTTACTATTTGCTACAAGGAAAACCAGTCCCTGACTTGGAAACAGAAGATTCGATGGCATAATATATGTCCAGTCAGGCAACTTTTAGCATGCCATGAAGTGGATGTCACCAACATATCATCCACATATGAGCTATTAACAAAACAAATTACATATAACAGTACGATAAAAGAAAAGGAAACAAAGTGAATTCAATGTGCATATAAAAGCACCAGGAAAGTGCATACCTCATTGAATTTTCTTTTTGTTGTCGTAATGATCTGTTCAGAATCAGATGGAAGTATAATAGACCATAATTTTCTGGTTTTAAAGCAGTATCTATCGGCAATGTTTTCCACACAATTGCCATTTAAAGAGTGGCCTGTGATGATGCCTTTCTCCTTTTCAACGGAATACCAATACATATTTGGAACCTCGCGGAGGAAAATATCCATTGAATCAGGATCTTTAGGGTATAGGTGAGCATGACCATGTGTATCAATAATAAGATGAAGTCGCTGTTCTTGTGAATCTGTCAGAGGAAGTGGTATAATGTGAGATATTGAATGATCAACTTGCAAGGATCTAAGCTCCTTCCCCGTGTAGGAATCAATGATGGACAAAAGGCCCATGGCATCAGAACTTTTTCCACATCTACCAGCTACAAGAATAGATGGGTTCTCATCCATGGCATGATGATGAGGAATTTGCCACTGATGTATATTTAGCCCAATGGGCTCTTGACAGGTTTCTGATGCATGCAGCGAAGAAGGTAACATAGACCACACAACTCGCCCATCGCCCGTATGCAACGCGAAAATTTTCCCTGATTTGGTGAGTACAATTAGGAGCTTCCTAAAGCCATTGTGATCCCTAGTCATCTTACTTTTCTCTGAGCTTTTGAGCCTCATTTCTTGTATAGCTGCAAGATCTTCCGGGCTTGCAATCATCAAAGTTCCTTTAAGTTTTAGAAAGTGCCCCTATCAATGAAAAAAATGGTGTGAGTGAAAGCACATGCCAGCAAAAGAATATGCTGTACTTTTGTTCTTTCCTGTAGAGAAGCAACATTAGATGCGAATAATAAGAACAGACAGTATATTATAGTTAAAGGATTCAATGTGAATGGTGCCACTGTTTTCAAAGAGAAATATATAAAAAAATAACCTCAAAAATAAGATCTTCCGAACGCTTGGAGCTTTTCAATATAGAGAAGATTCATCCACCTTAAAGAGATATGTGCAAGTGACAAATTTATTCCAAGTTAAACTAGCACATCAGAGAGAGTCAATCTACACTAACCTAATAACCTTCTCTGAGCTCTTTGGAAGGAGAAGAATCAAAACTAATTAAACTACCAATTTAGGAACTAATTAAACTACTAATTAAACTAATTAGGAACATATTCCTAATTAAACTACCAACTGATTTTAAGTGCCCAACTAACCATCTACTTTTTATAGCTAAAACACCATGTAAGCATTTTAGCATCAGATATGTCACATGATTGAAAACAGCAACAAGTATACCCTTTTATCCCTTGGCAAGGATGAAACTTCTCATATAAAGTATGAATGAGCAGTGCTGAATAAAGAACCTAGAGGCGGCGAGATTGTTTCAAGTAATAACTCAAATAAGATTCTAACACCCCTTGCCCTCACTACACACTCATGAGTTGGGAAAGAAATAAAGGGAAAATTAAGATCCTACAAGGCTAATCATGAACATACTTGCCTCTATTTACCTAACGCCCCATAAGAGCCATTCGGAAATAACGACAATGTAAAAGCTTGTCTTAAACTCGAGTGGCCCCAATACCACCTCAATAAGAAGTCCAAAGAAATTTATAAACATTTTTTCCATCTAATTAGTAAATGTAGGCAAGAGAATAACCTTGAGCCATTCAAACAGGCTGTGCTCCACCTTGGCAACAGAAACTCCTTGTTTCTCAACTGGCAATTCAGATGTCGTTGAATCTATTATTGAAGCAAGCCCATCTTCCCTTCTCCACACAATCTCACCTTGCTGAACCAATAGTAGAGAATGATCTTCCATAACAATCAATGCCCTAAATCCATGTGAGCGGTCTGTTCTCACATAATTATTTATGAAAATTTTCTGCACCTGCCCCCTTTGATGGTCTAGCTGAATACTTTCTGAAAGTACTTCATTTTTTAACTCGCCATCAAGCTTTACTCTGATAGAAATTTGAGTTTTCTTATGCTGCACTGTGGCAAAGGCTTGTTGTCCCTCTGCAAGTGAAATGGCATCGCTGACAGAAGCTGGAAGCTCCAATTTTTCAACAATCACAAGCTCATCAGGACTTTTGATTTGCACAAGAACTATGCAGGAATCAAGTTTTACAGCAAATATGTTGACAAACTTCGACGGCAAAATTAATGCCTTGCCAGAAAAATCTTGAACGATGTTTGAGATATCAATCTGATGGAAATTGATGATTTCTTTTTTAAAATTAATCATCACTATTTTTGACCTTGTGGCATCTAAAGCCACCAGCATGTCATCATAGGGAAGTACAGTTTCTCCAGAGAGACTGCCAGGAAAAGATGTCGTCGTGTGCTTTAAAACGTCACCATATCTTCTGTTTATTTCATACATATCAACTTTCGAGGAATCACTAAACCCCATAACATATAAGGAAGCACTGTCCGCATGCTGATAAATCTGCTGAATTTGTGTACTGCTGTTCCATAGGAAATTGATTAAAAAACAATGAATACCATACTAAAAGATAAAGAATGAAACTTCAACTCAAAATTACCTCTCAAGAGAAAATTCTTTGCTCCAGACAATCTCTCCATCTAATCCAGATATGGCATGAAGCCATCTCCCACCAGAAACAAAAATAAGATCCTCTTTTTCACTTTTACTTTTAACCTGGATATCTTAGTGCATAAGTACCTTTTTTGTAAAAATAACAAATTGACAACCCATGGTAAATGCTGCTACAATCTCCAAATATGAAACCAACACACAAAAGAATAATATAGGACATAGTGCAATTAACAAATAATAAGAATGATTTATTCACTAGAAACACGATACATATGCAAAATAAAAGAGACGTGGGATCTTTAAGTGAAGCACAATTTCAAGAGTTTATGATAGATTAACATGAATGCTCGGATAAAGCTTACTTTATTCTATTTATAAGCTTCTGGAAATACATTTAGTGATTTTGGTCTTACTGGAACACATAACAAAGACTTTGAGGGTGCCGATGTTTGCAGAATGGACTCCCACACCATTTGTCCATCAGGCAGATTCCATGCTCTCAAAACACTACCTCCCGATGAAAGTGTTACAACATCTGAATATAAGGAAAAAAAATCAATATCTTTACAATGGCTGAAAAAGGGCAGCAATCTAAGAGTCTCATAACTCATTGCAAAGTTATGAGATAAAAAGGAAAAAATAATCTAACCACCTCATGACATGCTTGTATTTGGCAAAAGAAAACACTAGCTTGAGCTAAGAACCTTTATAAAAAAATAAAAATCCAATTTGAGTGGTTACAGACTAAAGAAACACCTGTAGTGTAACCGTTACATGCAAATTCTGAAAGATGAGGGAGAGGGGCAGAGGATAATAACACACTCAGCTTGAACCCAAGCACAAACTAAAAAATGTCTAATAGTCTCTAAAAAAGAGACGAGCCTGAACAAGCTCGACTTGCTCGAGCTTGTCTCCTTAATCAACTCTTAGCTTATGTCAAGCTCAGGTCGTGAGCTTGCTCACTCGACCCGTTAGCCCATTTCCTAAATGATAAGTACTTTCACATGTTTGTCTTGGCTGATTACAACTAAGGCCAAATTTTACTTATATTCTCAATTCATCAAATAAAGAGATGCTGCTTGAATCTCAATTAAGTAGAGAATGGACAAATTTGTATTCATATCTATAACATAATCACAACTTCTATCAAGTCATTCTTGTTTCTCCAATGTGGGACTAAAAGGTTGTTAAAAACAACAAATGTCAACACTCAAACAAACAATGCATGAGTTAGCAAAAGATCAGTATTAAGACTATTTTTGACCTTTGAACCCATGGGACTATCTTATTGCTAGGTTTAAATTTAAATGTAATGCATTTAATGGTGCTTCACTTATACCTATTATTCAGTACTCAATCGTTAGTTTATTTTAATTAAAAAATCTAATAGTAATGATATTTTTAAAGTTTTATTTTACATTATCTTCGGTAGTTACGAGTAATTAAAAAGCATTAATGCGGAATGCAACAAGCAAGCTCCATTCATGTTAGGGCTGTCAATTTTACACGAAACACGATAACACGACACGAAAACGACACGAAGTTAGCGGATATGGATTGAGAATTTGAACACGATTAATAAATGGGTTGGATACGGCAACACGATTATTAAATGGGTTGGATATGGATTTCTGCTGCAAAAACGATTAACACGATTAAGACACGATAAAACACGATAAGTAATTGGGTAATTAGACACACGATTACGAATACGACACGATTAATACACGACTAATACCGACAAGTCTATAAGTAATATATAATTTATAAATTATAATAAACAAATTCTAATAACTGAATGTCATATTTATAATTTTACCAATTATATATATAATTGGTTTGAAACTTTGAAGTTTGAATTCTGAACACTGAACGAGTGGATAATTGTGTGTTAAACGTGTGTTAAATGGTGTAAACGGTAGCGGTGTTAAACGTGTACACGAAGTAACCCGTTTAATAATCGGGTATAAACGGGTTGGATATGGCAACACGATTATAAATGGGTTGGATACGGCAGAAATTTAGCAACACGATTATTAAATGGGTCGGATACGGCGCAGCACCTAGAGCTTATATATAGGAGTTGACACGACACGATTAGCACACGACACGACACGATTGACAGCCCTAATTCATGTTACGTTCTTTAAGTCATAAAAAAGATTGTGGTTATGCAAGGCTAATTTAAAAACAAAGCGGCCACAAACTGCGCAATGGTTTATGAATTAAATTGACTGTTCACGCCTCGTAATTCATGTTTCAAAATAAAAACACGGATTTACCCAAAAACATATATACATGCATTGATTTTATTTACCGATTACATGCATATATTGGTAATATTACATCAACCAAGAAGAAAACAGCAAGCCAACTAGCAGGTTAACAAGCAAGCCACAAGCAGATGAGCTGGCTCAAGCTCAGACAGTTAAGATAATTGAGCTAGATTTTCTGCCGAATCTATGCTCATCACAATTCAAGATGAGCCGCGTCAAGTGGGTCTTCAATAAGCAACCAAGCTCAAGAAGAAGTTGACAAGTCCAATTAATTGAAAGGAAGGAAGATTTGTGTAAATGCTTGAATTAAGGCACAACAATGCTACTGCTATTGTAAACCTTGTTTTCGTTTGATATCCATTAATATAAATAAAAGGACACAAATAAAACCAATCATCCAACAATAATAATAAAGGCATGATGACAGCGATAAGTAATATACTGAGATAGTGAGATTTACTATAGTAATGGGAACTTGTTCATTTACATTTCCTCATGTAGAACTATGCTTTAAGATATCAGGAAAAAGAGATTTAAAACAAAGACTGACTATTGAGAAAACTTCTTTTGTTGCTTAATAAAATAACTCTATTAGTAATAAATTCACCAGAGAGGCCAGGGAAGCAACTGACAATATGAATAATATAATAGAAGTGCACAATCAGAGGGATCAGAGTTTTACATTTTCCAAAAGCGATATCAATGTGATCAATTGGGTCATTGCTGCCAAGATGATGCCTCCAGACTGCACTAGGCCAAACCAACGAACTGTTAAAAATTTAGATAGCATGTCTGTAGAATAATTAAAACAAGGAACCAACAGATAATATCACACACAAAAAATCGAATCACATGAGAGGTAAATAAAATAACTTCAAGCGAGGGATTCTGAAACAGCATTATGCAATGAAATGTGATGTAACAGAAAGAAACTTACATATGGCTCCTCTCCGAAGATCGAGCGAAGCAATTGCATTCTCCTCGGTTGAAACTACGACACGCTTTCTCCCTGCTTTTTGAGTGTGAAAAACAGCTTGTTTAACCTTTCCTAGATATTGATGATGCCTTCAAGGAGAAAGAGAAAAATAAGAACACAAGCATGGTCTATTTGCTTGTCATTTGGTAAATTTCATCGAGCAGCTCACAAGACCTCCAACCACACACGACTCCGACTCGAACTCCTCCAATCCAAACACCAAAACCTAACCAGAAAACCCCAAACTCCCACCCGAATTCCACCGATCCAACACAATCCCTCAACCAAACCCCCCGAAACCATAAAACCAAACCGCATAACATAAATTTCACCGAAAAATTCCCCCAACATTCACGGCGGTACCAAATCCATACCATTCCCAGCCGACAAGCCGTTAATTCCACCGGAATTCCCCGATCCAAACACGATTCCTCAACCAACCCCCCCCCCCCCCCCCCCCCCCCCCCCCCCCCCCCCGAAACCCTAAAAACAACAGAAAACGAAGAAACGAACGAGAAGAAGCAAGACGGAGCAAGATCGGTCGAGGATCCGTACCAGTCCGCGACGCCGACCTGGTCCTCGTAGAGGGCGAAGGAGGAGGAGGAGAGGACGGAGAAGACGAAGACGAGAAGCGAAACCCTAATCGCCATGGATTGGGTCCGCCACAGCAGTCGTCTCCGACGGGGTTTTATACCGGATCTGCGGAAACGCTAAAAACGTGAAGGTTTTTGGGGAGTTTGGATTTGGAAATGAAAATGGGAAATCTGGAGATATTCCCAAGCCTGTTTATATTTTTAATTACATCCAAACGAAGATAAGTGAAAAATTAACTTGAGTTCGACTAAAAATTTTTATTGTTCAATTTTTTATTTTATTTTGGTGTTTAGTAATAATACATAATAATATGCAAACCTCACAATTTTGACTCGACTAAAACGAAGAGAAATGTGGAAAAAGAAAATAAATCTTGTTTACCTTCTTTTATCAAAGTAATCATTGTAAATTGAATAAAGTATAAATTTTGTGTCATTAAGTTATTATTTCATTTCCAAATATAATAAAGATAGTCCAGGAGACTAGGTCCTTAATCATAAAACTATCACTCACTTTATCTCGTGTTAAGGGCATCTTTAACGGCGCCCACTTAAGTCCGGGCGTCCGGTTTTCTCTTCTCATTTGGAGATCAATCCTAAATAAAAAAATAAAAAATATATAAATAAATAACATATTTTCAGAAGAAACAAATTCGAAAATTGATTTAAAATATTTTTTAACATTTAATTAAAAAATACAAACCAATCAGGAGGGGCACGTGGCCCTTATCCACCCGGACGGGGACATGTCTCTCTTCCACATGCGGACGTGTCGGGGGCATGGGTCATCCGCCCACCGAGGGTGGTCTAAGTCACAAATAACAGGGTCCCCCCTAACCACTCTCTTTATCATTGTTCACGGGCGTGTGAACTCTCTTTTTTTATATAAAAAATTAGTTTTAATTATTTTTTTTGAAAATATGTTTTCTAATTTTTTTGTTTTTTTCATATTTTTTTAATTTTTTTTCAAAGATAAACCTCGAAATGATGTTGATAAGAGAGATGAGTTGTTATGATTAAGAGGTAAATGGTGTAGGAAAGATAATAAAGTGGGGTTGGAGAGAGAAATTTGATATGAGTGAGAAAGAAATGTGACGTAGAAGAGAGAAAGCTCATGATCAGATCGTGAAGTTCATGGTTACGGATAGTCTAAGTTGTTATCAAAGTTAAAGAAACTCAACATTTTCTTATTTTATTTTATTGTTTGTCTTTAAGTTGTTATTCAAGCACACCATTAATAAAAATCGATCGACTTGAGAAACTAATGGTTCCAAAAGGGTATTTGATGATATATTTCCCAAGGCGTTGCTAGTTTACGAAGTTCCATTTGATCGAACATCAGAATTTAGTTGTACTACTTTGCTTACCTTAATGCATTAATATCAAATTTATCAGCAAGTGTATATGCTTACAATGTCTGATTTTGTACTTCCAGTCTAACCTAACTATCTAAAACTCATACTTTGATTCCTAAATAAGGAACGAAGACCCACGAGTAGACCCGGGAATTGGGTCGTGTCATGCCGACACTGCAGCTGACCCCCTCGGTCCGACACTGGAAAAGTGTCGGGTCGGATCCGACGGGTCAGGTTGATTTTTATTTTTTTATTGGGTTAATTTCTAATTTCAGTGTTGAATTAAGTACACAATCACAATTTAGTAAGATAAAACCCAAACAAAACTTATTTTTTCCCAAAGTAACCAATTTATTTATTACAAATTGTTAACTCAATTCGAGAAACAATATATTAGTTACATATAAAAAAAATACCTGAATGCTAACTAAACCTAAGGAGCAATAAAAAACTCTAAGGGTATTAGGAAAAAATTACTCCTTAAACAAAGTGGTTTAGTTAATTTTGTCTTCATTGTTCCTCGTTGTTGTTATAGTGAGTAATCATGTTCTGCATTTTATCTGCAACATCGAGCCAATCCTTCAAACATATGCTCATCTCGATAGACTTGTTGGACAAACTTTGCCTCTTGTCAGACAATACCCACTTATCTGCACTAAAAGCAACCTCCAACGCCACAGTTGACGGCGGAAGACATAAGAAGTCTCGCGCCATCAAAAAGACTAGTGGGTACCTACCTGAGTTCTTTCTCCACCAGTCTAAAACATCAAAACATTTTAACTCAGCAGTATTTGAGTAAATTTCAGTGTTTAGATATGTAGTTAAACTCATTTTGGGCCTCAGTTCGCACAAATTTAGCATTTTTGACCTAACTAATTTCATTGCGAGTCGTCATCATCTGAATCAACTGCAGTTGGAGGTGGTTGTAATTATGAACTAACAACATTTGAACCAAATTTGTCTATTTAGTCTTTAATATTCTTCAAAATATTCGTTTAACGAAGACTTACATTTATCTACATGGTTTTGAAAATTTTCATAATTCATGTTTTCGTAAATTTCTTCCAAATAAACTTATAAACCAACAATTTTAAATTTATGATCCATAATAAAGCTAAACAAAAACTAAGTGGAGAAATATTCCAATATTTATTAAATTTAGCTTCCATTACAGTTAAAATCTCATCAAAACCAGGATTTCCCCGATATTTTAAAAATACTTTCGTAATTAGACTTATTTCGTAAATAAATATGTTAGAGGTCGGGTAATATTGTCTACTTAATTTTTTAGTGAAGGTGAAAAAAGTTTTAAAAAAACTAACATAATGTTACAAATTTCTCATTTTTGTCGCTTAAAAATACATCTTTTTGTTTTTCATTATAAAAAGTTTGAATTGCATGATGATGATCAACACAAGATTTTAACATTACATAGGTAGAATTCCATCTATGGGGAAATCTAATTTAAAATTTCTAAGTTTAACATCATTATATACACAAAATTCTCTAAATTCTTGATATCTAGATGTACTACTACAACCTAGAAAGACAATTGCATTCCTAACATTTCCTAGGTATGATTTAATTAATTGAAGTTCATCTTGTATTACCAAGTTCAAAGTATGACAAACACGTCAGATATGAAAAAGTGAACCCTCTAGAGGTGGCATACGATAAGCTATAAGTATTCTTATTGTTGTACTTATTAGCATTATCAAATGTAATTGCACAAATTTTATTTTGAATAGAATTTGCTACAATGACATCTTTAATGTGATCGAATATAACGTTGGTAGTGTGTGGATGCAAAATAGGTAAAATCGAAATAATTTTTTTATTTAACAACCATGAATCGTTTTATATAATGGAGTAGTTACGCAGCAATAAGGATAATTATTTGGATCGGTCCATACATTACTAGTTAATGCTACCTTATTGTTCATTTCAAAAAAATAATTCATCATGTTTGTTCTTTGTTTTTCAAATTTATCAAATGCAACATTTTTAAGAGTTCTTCTAGAAAATAGTTTAAATTGGGGATTATGATAGAGAATTGTTGCTCTTAGGGATTTAGATTCACATGTGTTAAATGGTAATTCATCTATAATTATGAAATCAAAAATTATTTCTCTACCTTTTATTGGACAATATCTCTGAAAAGATAAATTTTCACTACTTGTGTCTAAAACAGTTTGACGTAAATGTTGGTTTTTTTGTCTTAATCTATGTTTTGATGATTTAATTAACCTAATCTTAATTATGATCATATAGAGTAGCACACATATTTCATTGCATATATATTGCTTTGTGTTATCCTCTACAGGTGATCAAGACTCAATGAAGAAAGGAAAACACGTCAAGACATGTAATCAAGCTCATTTGAAGACATGTATTTTGTATTTCTTTAAGTCTTTAGGAACTTGTGTATTTTGAGCATACTTGAGATAAAATCAACTTAAACACACACTATGTTCCCTATAGAAGTCACACACAAAAATTCACATTATTCGGACTTCCATAGATCACCCAAACTTAGACCGGAAAACACCAAACCTGAACTTTAGCTGTCTGAACCAAAACGGTCGACCGCAACATGCCGTTCGGTCGACCGGATGATCAAGTAATCTAGTTTGTGTTTCCCTGTCTCTTTTCGGTCGACCGCTCCATCTCTTTCGGTCGACCGTTTGAAGTTATTTTTCCGACCGTTACTTTTGTCGTATATACCCAACGGTCGTATTCGTATTAAACCAATTATACCCCAAAATACATTTCATGTATCAGTCGACTGAGGACCACGATCGGTCGACCGTTTGTCCATCTCTTGACAAACCTGAATCTCCTGTTGAAAAACGGTCGACCGCTAGACCTGTTTCGGTCGACCGAATATCAAATTGTTTGTCAACCCCAAAGTGCCTGGTACATATCGGTCGACCGTTCCCCCTTAGGTGTTCGACCGATCTCTTAAGTGTACCTAGGTCGTAGCGTTGGGTGGTCGACCGTTGCTTAACGGGTCGACCGAACTTAGTGCAAAACTGCCTAACGGTCGACCGTTCGTCCCGATCCGGTCGACCGATTTTAGCCAGAATTGGGTCCTGCAGGTTCTGTTTTGTGTAATCACACATCAACTCTTACCCAATCAATCCCAACGGCTCTATTCTCTCTAATGCCTATATAAGGAGTTGTAAAACACATTTTAACACAACTCTCCCACTACAAACTTGTCCCAAACTTTAGAGAGAATCCCAAACACTCCAAACCTCAATTTCCACACTTTAATGATCAATTCCTTAATCCTACTCAAGTGTGCTCAAGATTTAGAGAGTGTTGTTCCACTCAACCTTTGTTCAAGAAGCAAGGACTTCGGTGAAAGCCCGAAGTGTTCCTCTCGGATTGTGAGAGAAGAAAGTCAAGCTCGCGAGGTTGTTCGCGGAGTTTGTTTTGTAAAAGGTGTTCTCTCCCGGCCCGGAACGGGGAGTGGTTAGTGAAGACGTAGGTGGAGCTTGCAAGAAAGGACTAGGACCCGGGTGGGGTGCCGAACCTCTATAAAATCCCACGTGTCGATTGTGGTTTGCATTTTATCTTTCTTTCTCTACTTGTTTGTTTATTCCGCTGCGCATTTGATTGCTTAATCAATTAGAGAATTAGGATTAGCCTTAATTGTGGACTCATAACCCACACAATCTTACATTTGGTATCAGAGCCTTGTTAGCTAAATTCTATACTTAATCGTATTTTTAGCATGGCTAGCACATCTAATCATGTAGAGGGATTATGCACCACTAGACCTCCTTTGTTAAATGGGTCAAATTATGATTATTGGAAGAATATGATGAAAATATTCCTAATTTCAAATGACCTTAAGTATTGGATGTTTCTCCAAAATCCATACACACCCCCAAATGAAGATGAATTAGATTCACTCACTAAGCCCAAAATGAAAGAAATTGAGATGAACTCAAAAATTATGAACATTCTATATTGTGGGCTAAATGATGGTGAATATAATAGGATTAGAAGGTGTGTTAGTGCATATGAGATTTGGCATAGATTGCAAATACATCATGAGGGGGATAGCAAAACTAAGGAAACTCGCATTAGTCTCCTCATGCATAAATATGAGATTTTTTCTATGCAAATCGGTGAAAACATAAGCGAAATGAACACTCGCTTCACCGATATCACTAACTCTTTTTTGATTCTTGGAAGAAGGATAAATGAAGGAGAGATGACTCGAAAATTCCTCCAGTCATTGAGCAACGATTGGGAAGACAAGGTCATCGCAATTGAAGAATCGCACGATCTTTCAAAATTAAAGATGGAGGAACTCGTTGGAAATCTCATGACATATGAGCTCCAATTGAGTCATCGAAAAGTGAAGGAAGCTTCAAAGAAAAACTCCATGGTGGCATTGCATGCAAACTTTGATGAGCCAAGGAGAGTGGAAGAAGAGGACATTGAGGTCCTTGCCCAAGACTTCTTCAAATACCTCAAGAGGGATAAAGGAGAAAAGAATGAAAGAAGAGGTAGAAGAAGTGAGAAAAGAGAAAAAGAAAAAGAGAGGGAGGATAGCGAAAATGAGATAAGAGAAGGGGAAAAGAAAAATGAGAGAAGGAGAGAAAAGGAGAGGAGTAAGAGAAAAGAGAAGAGGTTGGAAGCTCACAAGGCCACTTGGGACGATTCATCATCGTCATCATCCAAATCAACCGCACCTTCATCAACAAATGAATATGTGCATATGTGCTACATGACAATTCAAGATGAAGGAAGTGAGGTATCTTCTAACTCTTACTCCAATAGATCAAATTCATGCTCATCTAAGTCATATACTAGTGATAGTTCATGTTCTAAAGATGAATCATATACACATGGTGAGCTACAAAATGCATTTCATGATTTAGTTAAACAATATGAGATCGTTTGTGAAAAGAACAAAAATGCTAGAAAAACTATAAATGATCTCAAATGCCAAATTGAATTAATCATGAATGAAAAGAATGAGGTGGTTGCTAGACTTGAATCATCACTTGCTAGTCTAAGTAAAACACCGATTGTTGATGAACATTTAGATCTTAGAGCTTCAAATATGCAACTAAGGAAATATCTAGAAATGTTCACAAAAGGAACAAAAATGTTTGATATGCTTTTAAGTAGTCAAAGACAATCCTTAGCTAAACATGGTTTAGGATACAATGTGCAATTGAAAAACCATGTATCTCATACTACTTTAAATAACAAGCATTTATTTGTTAAGTCTATTTCCTCAAGTGTGTGGGCACCCAAAACCAAAATGGTTTGGATCCCAAAAACTAACATTCAAGGACCCAAAGTTGTTTGGGTACCTAAATCTACACTTGTAGGTGCTTAAGGAGGAGATTGGTGGTGACCGGGTGATTGATCTCGTTTTATATTTCTACCGCAAGTGCACGGCCGCGTTGAAGCGGTGGCAAATACGGGTCGTCCACTGGGAGGTGTGTCGACACTTGGTTTGTTCGAAGGCGAGAGGTAAGAAGAAGGAGAGAAAGGTTTGTTACACTAGACTACACTACAATGCAAATGGAAATGAAAGATAAGCAATAAAAACTAAACCCCAAAGGGGGTAGAGAAATAATGTGAACATAAAGAAGTGTGTGTGTGTTCATTAAGCTCCTCACAACATGTAGTGCATGAAATCATAAAACTACATCCAACTTTGCCTCCACATGAATTAAGATATGACTACATCATTAAAACATACAAGACAATAATTGGAATGAAGCTACATGAACTCAAGTATAAAGACTATACCCTACTATGCCTCTACATGAATTAAGATTTCACTACATCATTAAAACATACAAGACATTAGCTAAGGTAAAGGCAACAAGAGCACATACACTACAAATTGTGTTTCCAACATTAACTTCATCCATATCCTAACCTTATCATTCCCCATAAAATAGGTCCACTAATCAAAGCATAAGCTAAGCTTCATTCAAGAGCATTAGCCTATCAAAGATAGGAGTGGAGACCCATTAGATGGTTATGGAAATCATATAAAGCTCAAGGGATAAAAATAACACACACTTAATACACTACATGATTATATCACATATTTCTCCACCCCCCAAATGGGGATGGAACTACTCACTACTCATTACACTACTGATTAGACTAAGCAAAGAAAGCATAATACTGAAATGAAAGTTAACTAAGAAGGCAAGAAGCATTAAAGAAACATAAAAGGAAAGGAAAGACTAAACAAACATGCACAAATTAAAAGACAAGATTTAAAGAAACTAGAAGAATTATTTTATTAACAAAATGACTCACATTGAAGGTAGCATTCTTCTCCACCTTGAGTTTTTGCTTCAAGGCTCACTCCTTAGTAGAGAGAATGCCACCAAGCAATGGGTAATTACAATGGAAGGTGAAGAGTTCTATTTATAAGCATGGAAAAAGCTAATCGGGGACAATCCCCCGATGTGGGACTAAACCAATACCAAAAATAGCCTAAACGAACATTAATACAAGTCCAGGAGAAATTTCGACGGATCCTGAGCAATATGGACCGCCAATTAGCGGTCCAAGACCGCCAATTGGCGGTCCAAAATTGTCGGATCGTGTTGGAATTTGTTGTGGGCTTTGCTTTCTGGTATTGTTGGTCTTTGATGCGGTTACTCGACTTGTTGGAGCTCCGACCCGAATAGAATTGGTAAAATACTCCCCATGATGGTGTGAAGTATCCTGTTTTGCTCTTAGGTCCTTCTGTCTTACATTCAGGTCCTTCTCCTTTGCATCTTGGTCCCTAGATCTCACCATTCAGTCCTTTTTCCCAGCTTTTGGGTCCTTTCATGGCTCTTCTCTTCAAACCTCTTTATTCCTGAAAACTAAACATAAACTCGTCACGTAGCATTGCTTAGGTGTAAGATAATGGATATAAGATACAAATATGAGCATGAAATGATGTCAATCAAATACCCCCACACCTAAGTTTTTGCTAGTCTCGAGCAAAACAAAGAAAGGAAAAAGCATACGAAAAACAAGAAATCCTAACTCACTTTCGTAGGAATCACGGTTGCACTTAGCACGTGCAACAAGCCGTTAAACCTCCTTATTGCCAAGGAGGAGGAGTGTTGTCTCCTGAGGGTTTTCAGCGGATATACCCACAAAATCCGAACAAGATGCATTATTCAATCTAGACCTCGACTCGTTGGAAATATTTTGTCGATCAATGGACGCGGTAATGCTACGGGCCGACTCTATATAGGTGATCAGTCCACACCTCTACCCTAATGAACCATTCGTGTTAGTTAAATAAGGAATTAAGTGAAAGACATGGACAACCTCAAGATCCTCAAGTGATACAAAGTGTAAGGTCCATTAAGGTTCTTATTTGCATTACCATTTTTTTTTTCTTTTTGTTTCTTTTCACACATTTTTTTTTTCTTCTTTTTTTTCTTCTTTTTATTAGTTGGAGCTTCATTCTCCCAGGGTCAGGTTTCGTGCATCATTGCCCATGAGGACTTACACTATCACGTACACCTTTCCCCAAATCTCCACATAGGGCAATCCCTACCACCCGTGTAACGGGAGTTCGGTCGGCGCATCCCAAGTCAGATGACTCGAAAGCACCAGGCACAAAGTCCCCTCAGACCTACTTTCCCGAGTGATAGGAGCCGTGCGAGAAGAGAGAACATCTACTCACTTATTTCTTATCTACACATGAACCAAAACCCCTACACTAATTTCTCACAACAAGATTAAGAGGGTCCTTGACTACAACAAACTTCCTAAATTAACAATCACGAATTATTGACTCACTAGGTTCAGGGTGGACTTCTTTGAATGTTTGAGCACTGAAACCCTATGATTACTCACCCCCAAAGGAAAACTGGGGTGCATCCTAACGACTCGATAAATCCTAAAGCCACGTACTAGATATCCTAATGCATCAAGTTCAAGACAATTTTGGGAGCTTTCTTTTTACTTTGCCTCTCAACGGTTTTGCACATGCTAAACACACGCAAAACCCACAAAACATTTTCTTTCGAAAACACATGAAGATTTTGAAAGAAATGTGAAAATTTTGAAGCACTAGGCAAGCAAAAGAAGACAAGTCACCCAAGGATCATGACAAGCAGATATATCGATATTAAATGCATCACACTAACATGACCCTAAACATGCAAACAAAAGAAAGGAAAATCAAAAGAAAAGACTCGACTATGTACACACGTAAAACACCCCCCCACACCTACTTCATGCATTGTCCTCAATGAATGCAAGCAAGATACTACATGGATGCATGCATGAAACAGAAGAGATCTCACCAACGTGAAGTACACAAGGAAGTTCATGGCTATGTTGATGGACACAACCCAACTTCCCTCAAAACCTGTGAGATGCTAAAGAAGGGATACAAATACGTGAAAGAAATGGAGCCCAAATACACAAGGGTTGGGGCTCACAACAATCGATGCTCACTGAAGGAGTCTTTTATTGTACTCTTTTTTTTTCTTTTTTTTTCTTTTTTTTTCTATAACTATGTACAAACATAAGTTCCCATCTTCATTTGTCAAAAGACATCAAATGGGAACCTCAAGAGTGGGTCAATGCACTTGGAAAGGGAACATGACACCACGCGGGGCCAGAATACGCATGCGTGGGCCCCCTTCACAAAGAGCACCAGATGAAATGAGAGGTTCATGAATTGGACGCAAAGGCGTCTCATTCAAAGGATCAAACTGAAAGAGCTTGAACCTCTCGAGAGTTTGGGAAATAAGGGGCAACGGAAGAAAAATATCTCCCGTTGCGGAACTGAAGTTATGATCATCAATCCAAACTCTCCAACCAACAGGCTGGTGGGTCGGAACGAGGTCAAGTACCTCGTTATGCATGTCCAACTCACCAGGAGAACAGGAAGTGGGTCTCATACCCAAAGTATCCTCCAAGGAACTCCTAATACCCTCATGAGCAATGTAGTTGTTTGATGTTCCATCATTTCCAAGATGATCAGGAACAATAGTGAGAGGCAAACTCTCATCAGGTCGTATGAGATTAAGGGTACTAGGGAGCTCTTTCTCCACCAAAGGTGAGTCCTTAGGAGGTACAACAATAAGATCATGTGGCTCAAGGGCCACAGGACAAAAAGGTAAGGCACAATCCTGTGCCGACTCATAATAGAACTGGTCCAAGCTATTCTCAGTTTGAATCGAATCCTCCACTAAGTGATCGTGAATTGAAACCCCAAGTCCCTCAGACTGACTAGGAGTTTGACTTTGAAAGGTTGTGCTTTGAATTTGTGGATGTGGTGGTGGTTCGATATCAAAAGAAGAATCCTCATGTTGACAAGAAAGGTTACTCTCCTCACATTCACGTAATTTCTGCGACATTTGACTCACTTGCAGTGTCATATTTTGTATGGACTGTTGAGTGGTTTCCATGAACGTAAGGAAAGTTTGTTTCAAGGAATCAGGTATGCGGTCAACGATGAGGTCCAAGTCAGAGCTTGGGAAATTTTGGGGTTGGGTGTGGATGGGCTGAGAATGAGTCCAATGATTTGGAGTGGGGTGTTGGTAGAATTCTGGGTATTCGGGAGGAGGATACTGTGGTGGAAATGAAGTATAAGAATTTGAATACGAATTGTCTCCCCACGAATCCATCACTCTCGGATTGTACGCGGATGCGTAATGGTCATAATGAGCATGTTGGGAAAATGTATGCTCATACTCAGGCTCTGGGGGAACATAAGGACATTCCCCGATATTATGACCACTCAACCCACAACAATCGCACGGTATGGCTACTGGAGCCACTGGTGCACTCATGTCGTCTACCGCATGCATGAAAGAGGCCAAAGTTTGTTGCCCAGAGTATGATCCAACATAACTAGATGGAGATCTAGCCGTCGGTGCCTCTCTCATATCACCCCTATATGAAGATTGCTCAGTCACATAATGAAGATCATCCCAACCGTACGGGGTGTTCGTCTGAGCCACCCCAGGTTGCATGGGTCCGGAATACCAGGGAGAATCGTCCTGGTCCCAACAATGATATGAATGGTCGCCCATGTAACCATCCATCTCAAGAAAAACTCTCGAGTCAATCACTCTCACCACCACGAGGCTAAGCTCGCAAAAAATGCTCGACTCGACCCTAAACGCTAACAGAGAGTGTAAAGGGGAGGAGACTATAATGTAGAAGAAGGTGAGAAGAAGATGACTCAGAGGAGAAGGGAAGAATCCCTAGAGCTAGCGAGGGTACAGGGTGAAGGTAGAAGCCTAACTAGCAAGCATGGCTCAAACAATGTAAGGCAATGGGTCCTTAGGCTAGACGACGCCTAACTTCGAGGTCACTAGCCTCGACACGCCTCACCTCCCTACAACGAGGACCACAATGCCCAGCAAGTGATACCAGATCCGGAGATCCAGTACCTCCTACTATCGACAAGGTAGGCAACGCCGATCAGGTCATGGCGGTCTCAACTAGATTACTCTCCTAGTGCGTCCGAATTCCTAGGGCCAATGTCTACTTGCTTTTAGTTAAGGCTTTACTTGAGTGTGCTTTTTGGGGCTAAGGGAGGGGTGATGAAATCCCCCACCTTATCTTTGAAGTCTATAGGTGATGCCCCTTAAAGATGTTTTGAAATCTTAGGCTAGCAAGCAACTCACCAAACAAGCACTCACCTCACTCTTGTTACGATGCAAACCTTACTCACTAATGAATGTCCTAATGCGTGAATGAGTGATAAGGAATGCGTACCTCGCTCCAGCAATCAACGACAAAATGTAAAGCAAAGAAAAGAAAGATGCATGCAAGGTCTACATATGATGCATGACCTAGATGGCAAGAAGTCTAATCTTTTGCTTTTAGTTTTATGGTCCAAGTTGATTAAAGGGGATTGAAATTAAATCTGGGAGCAAACTAAAGATCACAACATGCAAAATTGGGCTCCCAGATAACTAAAGTGAACAACATAACAACTGGAACAAATTTGAGAGCAATTGAGGCTCACCAGGCCGCCAATTGGCGGTCCCAGACCGCTGATTGGCGGTCTTTTTGTAGCTTCTGGTCCTCAAACTTCTCCAGTAGCCTCCCCTTGATCCTTAGGTTCCCTGAAACGAAACAACACTAGAAACAAAAAATTAAAAACCCCTCGAATCGCCCAAACCAACGTCTGGACAGAGCACCTCCCCGGCAACGGCGCCAAAAACTTGATTGATCTCGTTTTATATTTCTACCGCAAGTGCACGGCCGCGTTGAAGCGGTGGCAAATACGGGTCGTCCACTGGGAGGTGTGTCGACACTTGGTTTGTTCGAAGGCGAGAGGTAAGAAGAAGGAGAGAAAGGTTTGTTACACTAGACTACACTACAATGCAAATGGAAATGAAAGATAAGCAATAAAAACTAAACCCCAAAGGGGGTAGAGAAATAATGTGAACATAAAGAAGTGTGTGTGTGTTCATTAAGCTCCTCACAACATGTAGTGCATGAAATCATAAAACTACATCCAACTTTGCCTCCACATGAATTAAGATATGACTACATCATTAAAACATACAAGACAATAATTGGAATGAAGCTACATGAACTCAAGTATAAAGACTATACCCTACTATGCCTCTACATGAATTAAGATTTCACTACATCATTAAAACATACAAGACATTAGCTAAGGTAAAGGCAACAAGAGCACATACACTACAAATTGTGTTTCCAACATTAACTTCATCCATATCCTAACCTTATCATTCCCCATAAAATAGGTCCACTAATCAAAGCATAAGCTAAGCTTCATTCAAGAGCATTAGCCTATCAAAGATAGGAGTGGAGACCCATTAGATGGTTATGGAAATCATATAAAGCTCAAGGGATAAAAATAACACACACTTAATACACTACATGATTATATCACATATTTCTCCACCCCCCAAATGGGGATGGAACTACTCACTACTCATTACACTACTGATTAGACTAAGCAAAGAAAGCATAATACTGAAATGAAAGTTAACTAAGAAGGCAAGAAGCATTAAAGAAACATAAAAGGAAAGGAAAGACTAAACAAACATGCACAAATTAAAAGACAAGATTTAAAGAAACTAGAAGAATTATTTTATTAACAAAATGACTCACATTGAAGGTAGCATTCTTCTCCACCTTGAGTTTTTGCTTCAAGGCTCACTCCTTAGTAGAGAGAATGCCACCAAGCAATGGGTAATTACAATGGAAGGTGAAGAGTTCTATTTATAAGCATGGAAAAAGCTAATCGGGGACAATCCCCCGATGTGGGACTAAACCAATACCAAAAATAGCCTAAACGAACATTAATACAAGTCCAGGAGAAATTTCGACGGATCCTGAGCAATATGGACCGCCAATTAGCGGTCCAAGACCGCCAATTGGCGGTCCAAAATTGTCGGATCGTGTTGGAATTTGTTGTGGGCTTTGCTTTCTGGTATTGTTGGTCTTTGATGCGGTTACTCGACTTGTTGGAGCTCCGACCCGAATAGAATTGGTAAAATACTCCCCATGATGGTGTGAAGTATCCTGTTTTGCTCTTAGGTCCTTCTGTCTTACATTCAGGTCCTTCTCCTTTGCATCTTGGTCCCTAGATCTCACCATTCAGTCCTTTTTCCCAGCTTTTGGGTCCTTTCATGGCTCTTCTCTTCAAACCTCTTTATTCCTGAAAACTAAACATAAACTCGTCACGTAGCATTGCTTAGGTGTAAGATAATGGATATAAGATACAAATATGAGCATGAAATGATGTCAATCACCGGGTGAGCCAAAGCGTCAAATTCGAATCCGGTTGCATCACCAAGTCAAGATTGGAGCTATTCAAATTCAAGTTTGGTATAAATTTCTATCTTTGAAATTTCTGAAAAATTAGCTCTAATCTAGTTTATGTGCTTAAATGTCATACATTTAGAGTTTAATTCATTGCAAATCATTAACCCTATTCATTGCAAATCATCTATCACATCTATTGATTATAAATGTCAAATTTTAAATGAATGTTAGAATAAGGCCTAAGTTGACACTTAAATGAAATAAACTTGAATCTTTTTCATAGTTTTCATATAGCATGATTGATAGGGGGAGCTTAATTGTTATATCTTTTATTAGTGTAATGAAGTGCAAAATTTAGGGGGAGCAACTTCATTACAAGACATCCAAATTCTATGCTTAAAGTCATTATTATTTTAGTTTTTGATGGATGTGTCAAAGGGGGAGAGATAAGTAATGGGGTAACTTGGAATTTGACATAAAATTGAACAAAAACTATGCACATCCATAGGATGAGCATTAATATGTATAGTTTACATACACAAATCCATGTATTAAGATATAGTTAAGATATAGGCTCCGAGGTCTACCCACCAGATGACACAAAAACAAATGGCAATTTAGCACATTGACAACTAGAGAAAAGAATCTAGTCAGATGTTGTCTCTTTTGCTTGTTAAAGTACGTTACATACTTTCAGAGATTGAAGCTTCATAATTGGAATGTAATTGTTAAAAAAATATTCATCGACCTAATCATCATGTGATTAGGAATCATGCGGACTTGTCTGTCTTAGAAGGTGTTGCTTTGATTCCTTTGCATTGAATGTTAGTTGCACATATGTTTTTCTTACTTCTCATCCGTTTTGTCATCATTTTCTTAAGTATCGTGCTAATTTGTTTACGAAACTATTGCTTCGACTTATTTTCTTTCTATAATTTTTCTGAAGGATAACTTTCAGTATCTACAGTGATTACTTTGTCATCAACTTTATCATCATGTTCTTGAGTATTATTTACATCGCTCCTTTTTCTTTGTTTCTAAATTATAATTACTTTTAGAAATAGTGATTACATTGTTTAACATGCTAGGAAAACAGTTAAATAGGCACGTGATATTTGTAACACTTTTACGAAGTGGCAATCTTAAATGAGAATCTTTTTGTCGATATATAACCTTAATCACTTCATATGCGAACCTCAATACATTTTCTAGGATCACATCCTACAATGGCTAAAACTTATGTTAACTATGATAGCAATCCAACCTCTTATTAGTATTTCGTCGCCAATGAAAATTTGTAATGGTACTAATTAATGCAAAAAAGGGTTTTAAACCTAAGAGTTATGTGTTAGCAAGTACATATTTGACAGGACTTTTGGTATTCTATAGATTTCATGCTAAGAACCGTCGATATGTCCGAGTGGTTAAGGAGACAGACTCGAAATCTGTTGGGCTTTGCCTGCGCAGGTTCGAATCCTGCTGTCGACGACATATTATTTTTACATACCTAATTTGACTTTGTTTGGAAATGTTCTAATCAGGTACCTTCACTAGACCCCTTATTTATATTTTATATCTGTATCTCTTTGAGGGTGGATTTAGAAAATTTCTTTAATGGGGGGAGCAAACCGTAAAAGCAAATGGAAAACACTAACACATACCTTATTTATATTTTATATCTGTATCTCTTTGAGGGTGGATTTAGAAAATTTCTTTAATGGGGGGAGCAAACCGTAAAAGCAAATGGAAAACACTAACACATACCTTTCTTTTTTGATTTTTCAGTGGTAGTTCGTAAATATAAAACTTCTAATACTTCTCTGACCTTAATTTAGGAGCGTGGTACAAACAACGTTTAAATAACTTAATACGTTGAAAAATGATACTTTTTTACGGAAAGCAAAAAGGGTCAAAGTGTTGTACAAATGTATGCACATCCATAAGAGGAACATTTATATATATAGTTTACATTTAAAAAATTTAAGTATTAAGATATAATTTGTCATCATCAAAAAAAAAAGATTGTTGTCTTAATGTATGTTTTGATAATTTAATCAACCTAATTTATGTAGAGTAGCACTCATTATGCATGAATATATATTATATTGTGCTAACGTCTACATGTGATCAAAACTCAAGAAAGAAATGATTCAAGTCAAGATATGTAATCAAAGCTCATTTGAAGACATGTAATCTTAATTTATTTTGAGTTTTATGAACCATGCGTCCTTGAACATACAAGAGTTAAAAATCTACTTAAACACATTATGTTCCTTATAGAGGTCACACACAAAATCTCTGATCATTTGGACTTAAATATGTCACTCAATCCTAGACCAAAATTCACTAAACCTAAACCAACATTTCCTGTGTCAATTCGGTCGACTGAAAGGCCTCCGGTCGACCGTTTGATCATTCATCAAATAGTGAATTTTATCGCCCGACCGGTCAACCGTCTACACGTGTCATTTGACCATTAGAATTGTCGTATTATACCAACGGTCGTATTCGTATAAACTTAACCAAACCCCAAAATACATTAGCCTCCGGTCGACCGTTATATGCATTCCGGTTGACCGCGTGAAACATTCTTGTTCATCCAGAACTTACTGGATATTTCCGGTCGACCGTTACCTTGTCGTCGGTCAACCGTCTAGAGAATTTCTCTTGAACCCCAAAATCCCTGCTATTGTTTGGTCGACCGTTCCACTTTCTTGTTCGACCGTTAACTAAAGTGACCTAGTTATAGCATGTTTTCGTTCGACCGTTCCCTTCTCGGTCGACTATTCCATGTTCTAAACCGTCTATCGGTCGACCGTTTTGTAGGATTTCGTATCTCCATGTATGTATATATTTTAAAATTTTAATACAAACAAACAAGATCGATTTCATATATTTCATTGATTTTACGTACATGCATTTGTTTACTCTGATATCATGCATTCCTACATATCTTAAAATAAACAAAGGATAGAGGATCATACCCAAAGGTTCTCTAAAACCTTTCAGAAGATCCGGAGTTCCGTTGCTCGTCGAATCGTCCGTCGATTCGCCTCCAAGTGTTCACCAAACTCTAAACAAGATTAAAAAAAAGAGCTAACCAATCAATCTCTAATTAAGCTTAGAATGTTTCTATCTCCAAAACTTTAAACTATTAAGAGATTTTCGTGGTGATTAATGGAGAGATTTATGAGAGAAAGAATTTATGCATTAACATAAACAAGTAGGATGATGAGTCCTTTTATAGGCTCCCAAAACATCATTATCAAGAACTATTCTTTAGTCGTGATCTCTTGTTTATTCTCTCCTAAAATTAATCTCAAATTGCCACATAAGCATTCTAAAAAATATTTGATCAAATCTGGAATTAATCCAACTCCTGATCTAATTATTTTCTTAATAATTCAGGCAAAAATTATGTAGTTTGGTTAACCGAGAATTCTTCTCGGTTAACCAAACCATTCGGTTTTAGACGGTCGACCGAATATACATGAGAAAAATTCCCTGGACAAATTTGGACGATCCGCGTCTTGCTCCGGTCAACCGTTGACTCACCAAAATTTCTCCTGGTCGAATCTAATCAGACAACCGTGTCACCTTCGGTCTACAGAAAATATCCCAAGATAACTCTTGGATATTTTCTCTCAGTTGACCGTTCACGCTCGGTTCACCGAACCTAATTGTCCAGACACTCTAGACAATTTTGGTCAACCAATTGTGTTTATCTATTCGGTTGACTATTTCAGAGACACCTCGGTTGACCGAACCCTAAACGGTTTACTGTGCTGACCCCGATTTAGCCTTTGTCGAATTTTGGATTTATTCCTAACAAAATTTAATCTTTTGAGGGTTTTAGCAAATTCATATCTTATGTAATACATTATCATATGTAATATTAAATTATTACACCTCATAATATACACACCTCATATGAATTTATTAATGATTCTAATTATATCAATTCTCATGACATATTGATTTTATTGATTCACTACATGTGTCTCTTTTTCACATGAAAATCCGACACATCATATGAACTCCAAATTAAGCTTCTTGTTTCCTAGTTTTGTGGTGTGACCTATAGGAGGATCTAAGTCAAATTGGCAGCGACATTAAACATTTAATATCTCAAACTATAAGCGGTATCTAGCTACACATTATAGTTATCCAATTAGCATAGATGTCTTTGTTCCACTCGAACGAAAACACGATCCATTTAGTGATGTAAGTGCACCACTTGTGTCCGTCCCTTGCCTCATGATATTAAGAATCTATAAAAAGTAGAAATGTGTCATCTTTGTATTATATTCATTTATTGATCTCTGTAAGTTAATTATAATTATGTAACTTAACTCAAGTTACATTGTGTACATTATAATTTTGCTTTATCAAGGGGCCCACTAATATCATCACTCAATTAAGATGGGCAATGATAATCGTTTGACTAGCTATCTTTTCCAGCACAAGTCATGTTCAACCAATTATTGCATTTATCACCATACTCATTGATAGCTTTTGACAATAATCAAATTAAGCACTTCTTGAGTGAAAAGATATAAATCTCATATATTAGGATCCAAGACACAGTAAAACATTAATGACACAAACACAATTCCATAATGTTTTACTTGTTAGGTCTATTCAATATATAAAAATAATATTTTTCTCTTTTATATACTCGTGTCGTCAATTATTTGTAGAGCTACAACAATTGATGACCAACACGACAATCTTATCTCGGTGATTAATGTTTTATGTTAATTACCATGAATGTGAATAACTTTTGATTTATGTAAACCATTATCTTTTAGAACTCTATAGTTAAAAAACTAAACGTCTCTTCCTTAACACTTCCAAAAGACGAATACCATAATCAAGGAACAAAATGTTTGCACATCCAATTCATAGCAATTGACATATAAAAGTTAAACTTTTAGAACACATTCCTTTTACGTTTGACTCATACGGTCGAACGAAGTTGCAAAAAAAAGTGTGTTGCAGTTTTTTGTTTTGTGTTTCTTACACAACTCTTCACCCCACTTAACCCTAACGGCTATAACACCCTTGAAGCTTATAAATATATGTTCTCAATCTTGTTTAGAACAACTCTCCCACTACTATTTGTCTCCAACTTTTGAAAGAAAGCTCCAAACACTCGCAAACTCAAAACCTTCACACTTTAGTCCTAAATCTTATTCTACTCAAGTGTGCTCAAGTTTAGAGAGTGTTGTTTCACTCATTCATTGTCAAAGAAGCAATGGTCTTGGTGAAAGCTCAAGACAAGAGTATAGACTTTGGTAAGAGCCAGAAGTGATCCACTCGGATTGTGAGAGAAGAAATCAAGCTAGTGAGGATTGCTCGCGGAGCTTGTGTTGTAAAATGCTTAATCTCGGCCCAGAACGAGATTGATAGTGAAGAAGTAGGTGAAGCTCGAGTGAGATCGAGCGAAGCTTGCAAGAGAGGAAGTAAGCGGGAGGCCGAACCTCTATAAAATCTTCTTGTACTTTTGTGTGGTTTGCATATTTCTCATTTACTTGCTTGCTTGTTTTAATTCCCGCTGCGCATTTTGTTACTTAAGCAAGTAACTAAAATTAATTTAAAAGTAATTAGATAATCAGACCATTCACGATCCCACAGTTTTCACATTTACTTCTTTGGAAAGTTCACAATTGCTGACGTCCAAACATGATTCTAAAAAAATTAGGCAACAAAAAAAGAAGATATAATAGAACAAAATTTCATTTTTCTCGTTGAATTTTAGCCTAACTCCTAAGTCCTAACTTAGCGTCTGTTGACTTGGTCTTCTACCTACCAGCTTACTCTCATTCTCCCAATTAGAGATGACTATGGATCGGTTCCGGTACTAGTAGAACCAGAATCAGATCCATATTATAAATTGGGATCCAGAACCAGATCCGAATCCGAATCGGATCCGGTATGCAAAAATTATTCCCCCCCTAAGTTTGCATTTATATTTCATCTCCACAGCAACAACTGTTCAACTCTTTGTTACCATCCAAATAATACTCCACAACAACTGTTTTATAAAACCAAACTGTTTATAGTTTTATAAAACCAAATTCATCTCCACAGCAACAATAAATCATACATCATCAATTTACATGTTATTTAACATTTCATCTCCACAACAAGTTAGCAACTTTACCACTCCAAAAGGTTGTGCATGCAAAGAATAATCAACTAGTTGTATACACCTGCAACATCTTCAATTTATAATCCACATATTTATAAACAACAAACCTAGAGCCTACTTCCTGCTTCTTGAATTTATACAACCAAAATATGTTGAAAGAGGATTCTGAACCATAATTAAAACATAACTAAACAACAACTCGTGCATGCAAATTGCCATGAGGAGCTGGTCACCCCACGTTCTCCTGATCTTCAAACATGTAAAAATTCAACAAAAAGAATTTGAATGATATACATCAAACTATATTTTATACAAGAGTACATTAAGAAAATTAAACCTCAATTTCTTGACTATCTTCAGACACCTCTGAGATATCAACATCCATATCATGGATGATTGTCGCATACTTAAGCACGTTTGACTCTGAAAACCCTGCTTCAATGCCAAACAAAAAACAAAAAACAATGAAAACAAATAATAAGAGAATAATAATATAAATCACGTAACTATATTTAATATATCTTTGATGCATTGCATACATTGCATCATATGTCTTTCATTTAGATTAATTTTAGATCAATAAATACTACCAAGGTATGTGTTTAGTCTTATTTACAGAATACAGGGACCTGAATGCAAATTACCCATATCCCAAGCATAAATGCGTGCAAGAGACTCATTCCTGTCATAAAGACCAAGTTCAAGATTATCGGGATTCAAATGGAAGTCCATCCAAGCATAAACGCATTCAAAGACCTAATTACAAAAAGGTCAAGGACTTAAGCACAAAAGTAGACAATGACTTAATTGCAAAAAGCCAAGGACCTAATTGCAAATTACGAGTAGCTTTTATTATTATGGAGAAAATCTAAAGAAAAATCAATGTGGATCTCCAAATATATAAAGAAATAAAGTCGGAGCTCAAAAGAAAGGAAAGAATCAATCCATATGCGCAAAGGATATTGAAATCATACCATAAACACACAGGAAAAATCCGGATTAAATCGGAGCTAAAAAGGTGGCGAATCCGCCGCACCTTATGTACAAAAAGCGGCGAATCCGCCGCACCAAATTAGATTGATGCTCTAAATTTTTTACCGGTTGCGTGTTGACGCGTGTACTTTCCTATTTTATACCTAAGTCCCTTGTATCAGCTATAAATAGCCCTGAAACGATGTTGTGAGAGTCCTTAGCAATAATTTGTAGTATTTCATGTTTAATTATACATATATATTTTTCGAATTTTCATGTATAATAAGGATCTATTACAATTTTCTTCGATTTATTTATGCATGCATCAGTTTGTTTTAACAACTAGTTTCAAAAACTTATTAAAACAAACACAAAGGGACTCCGAAATTCATACCTAGAAGTTCTCAAAAACTTCTTGACGTTTCAGAGACGTTGAGGAAACCAATCTTCGCTTCTCGTTGCGCCGGATGCCTCCGAGTGTTCACCGAAACCCTAAACAAGGTTGGGGAGAAAGGAGCTAGCCAATCGATCTCCAAACAAGCTTAGAATCTAACTACAAACCCCTTCCTTAGCCTCTGAGATTTCTCCTTCCAAAGACTTAGAAAACTAAGAGAATTTTCGTGGGTTTTTGTGGTGAATTAAGAGAGAAAATAATTATTGAATTGTGTGTGTCAATTAGGGAGAATAAGGACCTATTTATAGGTTCCAATCTTACTCTTAATCATGGCTATTCTTTAGCCACATTTTTTCTTTATATTTTCTCTCATAAATTAATTCCTTCATGTATTACATGCACGCACAAAACGTTTGACCAAGTTTGGAGCTAATCCAACCATCAATCAAATTAATCTCTTAATAATCAAAGGCAGAAAATCAATCGCTGTTCGGTTGACCGAGACCCATTCGGTTAACCGAATATGTCACGATTGGTTGACCGAGTACTAGACGGATGACCGATTCTTAAAGGGAAAAATTCTCCTTAACCGATCGGATGAATTCTCGTCTAAGACCGAGTGCCATTCGGTTAACCGAAAATATCGGAACTTAATATTATTCGGTCGACCGATTTTGGTTCGGTAAACCGTACCAAAGTTCCAGGCACTTTGGTCAAGTTCGGTCAATCAAATATGACTATCCGTTCCATGTTCGGTTGACCGATCCACAGATCCTTCGGTCGACCGAACCTCAACGGATTACCGAACTTTTACCCGATTTTGCCTTTTTCAAATTTTGGATTTATTTCCAACAAAATTTGAACTTGAGGGGTTTTTAGCAAATTCACAACTTATGCAATATATTATCCTATGCAACAATAAATTATTGCACCCCATAATATATGCATCTCATATGAATTTATCATGATTCTAATTATGTTATATATAACATGATTGATTTTACTTGTTCACCACATGTGTCTTATTTTCTATAAGAAACCTGACACATCATATGAACCAAAAATCAAGCTTCTTGTTTCCCGGTTTCTTGCGGTGTGACCTATGGGAGGATCTAGACTAAGTTGGCAGTGATATTAAGAGCTTAATATCACAAGCTATAAGCGGTATCTAGCTACACATTATAGCTCCCAATTAGTTAGATGTCTTAATTCCACTCGAACCAAAACCTGATCCATTTAGTGATGGAGTGCACCACTTGTGTCCGTCCATTGCCTCATGATATTAAGAATACACACAAAGTAGTATTGTGTCATCTTTGTATTAGTATTCATTTCTTGATCTATTTAAGCTAGTTATAAATATGTGACTTAATTCAAATCACATTGTGCACATTATAACTTTGCTTTATCAAGGGGCCCACTAATATCATCACTCAATTAAGAGGGGCAATGATAATCTTTAGACTAACTATCTTCTCCAACAAAAGTTGTACTTAACCAACCAATGTCTTTACACTACACTGATCGATAGTTCAAGACACTGATCTAATTAAGTATTCCTTAAGTGATTAGATATAAGTCTCATATCAAAGGACCAAAGACACAGTAAAATATTAATGACACAGAAACACATTTCTATAATATTTTACTTATTAGGTCTATTCAGTATACAAAAGTAATATTTTCCTCTTTTGCATACCCGTGTTGTCACTCACTTGTAGAGCTACAATGATCTATGACCAACACGACAATCTTAACTCGGTAATTAATGTTCCATGTTAATTACCATGATTGCGAATATCTTTTGTTTTATGTAAACCAATATCTTTTAGAGCTCTACGGTTAAGGACCAAGAGTCTCTTCCTCAACACTTCTAAAAGACGAATAACATAAACAAGGAACAAAATGATTTCTCATTCAATTCATAATAATTGACATTTAAAAGTAAAACTTTTAGAACACATTCCCTTCATAATTTAGTAATAAAATTCTGTCTTTTATTTCTTGTTTTTACTTTTCTTTTGTAATGTCTCAAGGATCCCTTTTTCCTCCCTCTATGAGTTTCTAACTCCTTCCAAAGGGTGGAGGTGACGGATTTAGGGTGAAAAGATGAGAATAAATGTTATTATTTAAGTTCGTGATTAGTATATTTTGATTACTTGAGTTTATGTTAAATCATTTATCATGTAATGCTTCATAACTAACATGATTTATTATAAGTTTCTGAATTCTCTAATCTACACCCTAAATCTAAACCACCACCCAACGGAATTCACTTCTTTGTTCTTGTTTTAGTTTTAATTGTTCTTGTTTCTTGCTTTAGATAATTAAAAATCAAAAATCTCAAAACCAACTTATTTCTTCTCTCCTTCTTTCCCTCAATCAAAATCACACTAATAACAAATCTCTCCCTCCTTGTGTTCGACCCATATTTGTCACGCCTTCATTGACGTCGTGCACTTGCGGTATAAATTTTAATTCACATCACTTGCTCACATTCATTGAGGACAATGCATGATTTAGGTGTGCGGGGTGTTTATGTATGTATGTATCTATCTATATATATTTTTGTTTAAAAAAAACTAAAAATAAAAAAAAATTCAATGTTCCATGACATAACTTAAGATTGAACCACCAAAACCCGAGTACAAATTGCATTGAGTTTTTGTTCCTTATTATATAGTTCTACTTGTAAAAATTATGACATAAATCTAAGTTCCAAAGAAATAACTCATTACCCTTTAAGACATGTATGCACTTAAATTGGATGAATCAAATCTTTGAAGTGGTTGATAAAAAGCAGAGGTTGAGGAAAATATACCGGGAAGTGTGGACTTCTAATAGCAATTAAGCCTTGAGGAAAATAAAAGTAAAAAAAGGAATAAAGTGAGGAAAGCACATTTTGCAAAATGATTACAAAACCCAAGCCTTTGAGTCACTGGTCCGTAGGGGTATCTTAAAACCCGGTAACTTGAGTCTGCCAGCTCGGGATTATCGACCAAACTTGCTACACGAATGCAAAAAGGGTAAAAGTGTCAGAAAAAGCAAATGTGTTGAATCACGGAAAAAGAAAAAAATACTTTAAGAAACTCAAGGCCTAAAGCTAAAAAAATGATTCATGCCATGGGTGATCCGAATGATACTTCACCACCAGAGGAGGCGTGAAAAATAATTTAAGTGATAACATGTGTAGAAGGGTTAGTGGTGTGAATATTGGAGGAATGAAGACCAAGTCAGATTTTTTATGGGTTAGACTTATATAATAAGCATGCAAGAATTCTAAGTAAGATGTATAATGTTAAGGTGGAGATATTGAGAGCTATTAATGAAATGTTGAATTAAGACTTTGTGGGTGTGTCAACTGAAAACCCCCACGAGACAAAACTCGTCCTCTAAGGAAGCTTGGGGGTTTAAAGGCTTGTTGCACATGCTAAGTGCAACCGTGATTCCTACGAAAGTGAGTTAGGATTTCCCTGTTTTCATTTTTCTTATATTCTGTTTTGCTAGGGACTAGCAAAATCTAGGTGTGGGGGTATTTGATGCATTACATACATTGCATCATATGTCTTTCATTTAGATTAATTTTAGATCAATAAATACTGCCAAGATATGTGTTTAGTCTTATTTACAGAATACATGGAGCTGAATGCAAATTACCCATATCCCGAGCATAAATGCGTGCAAGAGACTCATTCCTGTCATAAAGACCAAGTTCAAGATTATCGGGATTCAAATGGAAGTCCATCCAAGCATAAACGCATTCAAAGACCTAATTACAAAAAGGCCAAAGACTTAAGCACAAAAGTAGACAAGGACTTAATTGCAAAAAGCCAAGGACCTAATTGCAAATTACGAGTAGCTTTTATTATTATGGAGAAAATCTAAAGAAAAATCAATGTGGATCTCCAAATATATAAAGAAATAAAGTCGGAGCTCAAAAGAAAGGAAAGAATCAATCCATATGCGCAAAGGATATTGAAATCATACCATAAACACACAGGAAAAATCCGGATTAAATCGGAGCTAAAAAGGTGGCGAATCCGCCGCACCTTATGTACAAAATGCGGCGAATCCGCCCCTCCAAATTAGATCCATGCTCTAAAAGTATTACCGGTTGCGTGTTGACGCATGTACTTTCCTATTTTATACCTAAGTCCCTTGTATCGGCTATAAATAGCCCTGAAACGTTGTGTAGATGATGTTCTTAGTTTATGTTCTTAATTTTAGCAATAAATTTCTGGTCTTTTATTTCTTGTTTTTAGTTTTCTATTGTAATTCCTCTAGGACCCCTTTTCCTCCTCTCCATCCATGAGTTTCTAACTCTTTCCAAAGGGTGGAGGTGACAGATTTAGGGTGATGAGAAGAGAATAAAGTTATTATTTTAATTTCGTGATTAATATATTTTGATTACTTGAGTTTGTGTTAAATCATTTATCATGTAATGTTTTATAACTAATATGATTTATTATAACTTTCTGAATTCTCTAATCTAAACCCTATATCTAAACCTCCACCCAACAAAATTCACCATCTTTGTTCTTATTTTAATTTTATTTGTTCATGTTTCATGTTTTAGAAAATTAAAAACCAAAAATCTCAAAACCAAACTTATTCTTCTCTCCTTCTTTCCCCTACTCGAAAATCACACAAATAACAAATCTCTCCCTCCTTGTGTTCGACCCGTACTTGCCACGTCTTCATTGACGTCGTGCATTTGCGGTATAAATAAAATTCTCATCAACCTTGCATCTCAGACGACAACCAAATTTGAGAACATGCTAAAACTTCAACTCTATCGGGATGTAACCTACTACGATGGGGACTAATCAATCTACCACCCATGCTGAATGCTGACTCAGAATATACGGTGGAAACAGGGACGACATAAATATCTCGAGCAAGTTTTTGCAAAGTAGGATATTTGATACATTGGATTTCCACCAAGTTAATATTTCAAAGTTCTTATCCCTTGGCAAAACATCCTCATCCAAGTAGTGGTCTAACTCTGATTTTACATATCCCCTCTTTCTTTTCTTTGAATTGACAAACAAATCATAATCACTCATTTCGGCCTCGGATTTTGTCATAACAGAGCTTCCATTTGTCTCCATTGCACTAGAGGACTTTGTTTGGTACTCATGAAGCAAAGCATAGCAAACCTTTCTAACTCGATCTACTTCTGACTCAACCTTCTCTTCCTCGTAAATCTTCTCAAAATAGAACTCCAACAAGCATAGCTTATACCTTGGATCCAATACAGAACCAACTCTTAAGACTTCATTAGGTGTATCCCAATATTTTTTAAACTTGACTAACATTTCAGAAGCCATTGACGATATCATCTGATCAAGACTATAACACCATTCCATCAAAGCCAATCGAATCTCACAAATTTTAGGGAATCCTAAATTTGAAGTTACAAACTTGGAACCTGAAAAAAGCAATGTTGTCTCATAAAATAGCTTCAGCTTCTCACAATTTTTTTCACAATTAGTCTAATCATCTTCACTAGGCACATCATCTCTTCGAAGCAAGTTTGTTTTCACGTTGTTGTAAATGGTGAAATACTTCCTTATTCTTAACTGCAACTTCTAACATTAGATAAGTTGAGTTCCACCTAGTTTTACAATCTAAAGACAACTTCTTCGATGAATTTCTCAAATTTCTTAAATTAAAACGTATAAAGTAAAACATAAACATACACAACATCAAAAATGTATTAAATTAAAATATACAAACAAATAAGTTTACCTAATTATTAGTTTCTGCAAGTTCCAAGTTTCATCGATATAATGTCCCATGATGGCCATGTATCCCTTCTTTTGATGACCTGATGTCCACATATCTGTTGTAACAACAATCCTACTTGAATTGAGATCTATATCTTGCATCAGCTTTACCATTTTTTGTTTATACAACTTTATAATATGTCTCTTAATAGTATTCCAAGTGGGCACTTTAAAGAGATGTTGAAGGCCTTGTGAATATGTCCTAAAACCAACACGATCAACAATGGACAGCGGGTACTCGTGCAATACTATCATATTTGCAAGATCAGTTCGTGATGCTACAAGATCGAAATGGTAATTTCCAAGTGTTGACGAACCATCTGAACTCTTCTTTGCCTTATCTAAAAACACTTGTCGAGGATCTCTATTACTTCGTCTAGGACAATTCAACAAATGCTTACGTAAATTGCTTGTCTCATTTGCACTACACGAGTTCAATTTTTTTTTACAACTCCTACAAGTTGCTTTGTCTTTGCCATCAATTTTTTTTATCAAACTCAAGCCAAACATTGGATGTCAACTTCTTAGTATGGATACTACTAGAATCTATTAGAGGCGGCCTAGCACATGGTGTAGGTGCAGTTTCAGTGCATTCAATGGATGGATTTGTTGATTCCTCTAGTAACGGTGTAGACATAACACTACCACCATCCTCCATAGGACCAATTAAATCATTGGATTCCATATTAACTGCAAAAACATATGAATTACAATCATTTGAGTAATACTTCTAGTACTACAAGTCTAACCCCAAATATAAACTGTTTAAATTAGGGCTGTCAAGTTCTACTCGGGATCGATAGATCGCTCGATGTTCACTCGATTTTGCTCTGATTTTGCTCGAAATTGCTCGGATCGGTTAGTAACGAGCCGAGCACGAGCAGACCCCGCTCGCTCGATACTCGCTCTATGCTCGCTCAATTATTTGATTAACCTGAATATTCTATCCAATTACCCGATCGGTAAAGTGTTAATCTCATTAAATAAACTAATTTACCAAACCCAACATTCCATTTAACACACCAAACCAAAATACTCATTAGAATCAAAACCATATTAGTACTAAACTTTTCATTTTTTATTATTTTTTTTCTCATTCTTTTCTACACCAAAAGTTCAAATAAATTAAGGTTTGGGTCAGGTAGATGATCTTATTTATCAGATGTTGATGTTGTGAGTTGTCCTACAATTTAGAAGATTGTGTTTGATTTTAATATTGTGTTGATTTTGTTTGATCCAAGTGTATAATCTTATTTATAAGATGTTAATGTTGTCGTATAATTTATAAGATTGTGTTTTATTTTAGGTATTAATTTTAAGATTGTGTTAGTAACTATTATTATATTTGTCTTAAGTAATTTTTTAATTTACTCATTAGGACAACATTATTAGGAATTCAATACCAAAAAAAAGGTTTAGGTTAACGAGCCGCTCGTGAGCCGCTCGCAAGCAGATCGAACCGAGCACGAGCAGAATTTTCCGCTCGAAACCCTTAACGAGCCGATCTTGAGCAGACTCGGATCGCTCGTTTAGAGATCGATTACACCGCTAGTTTAAACATAAAGTAAATCCAAATATAAACTCTTTTGATAATATAAGCAAGAAATCTTAACGTGGCCAGTATAAACTGTATAAACATAAAGTAAATCCAAATATAAACTAAATATCACTCTATTTAAACATTGACACAAATCAGCCCATCTTCGGTATAGTTTCCGACAAGTTGGCCTAAATTTCACCGATTATAGTAGGAGCTAAACAACAAAACCAAGTAACAAAGTAACCAACCCAAGTAAACAACAAAACCAAGTAATCATTTGCGGTTAACAGGACCAATTAACCTTTCCTTTGCTATGTGGCAGTGCAAATATTGAAATACCATAGTTGTAGAAGTAATGATATTCACGTAAATTGCAGACAAGTTGATATTCACGTAAATCATTGAGTAAATCCAACGAAAAGGAAACAATGAAGATTTTTTTTGCAAAAAACTCAATGCACCAAACAATCGGAGGGTAAGTTTACTTGTTCCTTACCAGAAATCAAACCTTCCTAACCGAAGCTTTCTGAAGTTGAAATCGGAGATGGGTGTCGCGTGGAGAAGACCGGAGGGCCGCGTGGAGAATCGGAGAGTGAGAGAGAGAGGAAGTGGGAGAGGGAGTAGAGGGGGCGATCGTCGTGCGGTGGAAGAGGGCTGGAGGCGGCGGCGGAAGAGGAAGAAAGGGTGTTGGTGGTAACCAGGAAGATAAGGTTTCGAATAGGGTTCAGTGGAGTGTATGCGGGCTTGAGGCTGTTGGGATTTCACTTTCAGGTGTATCCTGGACCTAGGGTATTTTTTAAATGATTAACCGGATCCAGTTCCAACGGTAAGAACCAGATCCGGGTCGGTTCTGAAAATTAAAATCCATATCTGATCCGTTCCATTTTATCTCGGTTTGGTTCCGGTTCGGTACCACCGGATCCGATCCAGTTTGACCAGTTCTGGATACCTATTGCAACCCCTACTCCCAATACATTATTTACATGAGTAGTTATATATAATCCTAATAACTAAACTATTCATGAGACCATGACTTGTTCCACGATCCAATTAATTATTCACCTCGATAGACCAATTCAAAATTGTTTCCTAAAATCATGGAGCTGACCAATTTCCAGACTCGTCCTCAACAAATATTCATATATAATGCGCATATTTTGATAAAATTCTTTTCGCTTGCCTTTTTTTTAAATATTGACTTTGGAAAATAATCTTCAACATGTATGAGTATGTTTGGTGAACCTGCGTCAGCGTCACGTGTCCGTTGACACTAGGCTTGATAATTTTACACGAAAACACAACATGAAAAATCTGTGTTTGGATCAGAGGCTTTCATGTTTTTTGTCGGGGTGTCCGTATATTTTATACACAAAAGTTTTCGTGTCGTTTTCATATTTACTTATACAAACATGAAAATACCCGAAAGTACATGATGTTACTATTTTATTAGTAGGAATGCAGATATGTCTGGATAATTAACTCAGTGATTTATTAAGGCGAGTTAGATTGTGGTTGTTTGAAGTTTGAATCTCCGTTCTTTATTCTGTTAGAATCAAAAAAACCTTTTTAACCGACAAAAACGTGAGGCTTCATGGGGTTCAAACACGGGAATATTAGGGGAAGAGAAGCTCTTGCTAACCACGAAGACAATTGTTGATTTTTAGGGTTTAATCTATGTTGATTTTAATGATTAATCAAACCAATCATAATCAATTAACCTAGTCAATTAAGGTGGACAAACATGATTACATGTATTGTATATATACCTGCATGTGTGCAAATCATCTTAATAGGTTGATCAAAATTATCAAAAGAAAACGTATTAGGATAAAATGTCAAGATTGAAATAAAATTTTGGACCAAGACTTGTAATTTTTTGTTTATTAACTCCATATGATCAAATGTAAATTTGAACACTAGGATATGGTCCTAGCCCAGTTCGAATGACCGAACACCTAACGGATGTTCTAACCTATATCACATGAGTAGTCGTTAGAATCCTCACTGAAATTGTATACTCGGAAGACAAATTGTCATTCGGTCAACTGAATCCCCTTGGACCGGTTTTGGATTTGACTCAAACGGTCATACTTGTTTTTTTATTAGATAGCCCATTTGCTTTGTCTATTTTCCAATGGTCTTACCTTTATCAGTCAACCTTTTACTCCTTGTCCTTTGACGTGTAACAACTTTTTCCACGTGTCAATATAGTCATTGGGCTTACAATGGATATTTGATTTCTGATTGTTGGCGCTAAAACACAAACCTTTGATCCGAACAACCGAATTGATCCCGGACGACCAAAATCTTGTGACAGAGGCATTTAATCCATACTGTTATTTTAGACCAACCATCCAAACCCAATTCGGTTAATCAAAATTAAATCAGAGGAATTTCGATAAAAGTTATTGGAACTTGGTGATTGGTTATCCAACCTTTGTTCAGTCAATGAAAGCTAAATTTTGACCAAGTCAACTCTTAGTTTCAGACAATCATTCTTCAAATGGGTGACCGAATATGTGTACATTTCTGTCCAAGCTTAAATCAAATCATATCTTTCTTTGGTTCATATCTTACCGTCTTAAATGACTAGTAGTGCTTGAAACCTTATAAATAAGAGTTCATACATGAGTTTTAGACATCAAGACACCTCTCTATACTTCTATCATCTGTGTCTAAACTTCAAATACTCTCAAGCTCCCATTCCCAACACTTAAAAGTTTAATCTTCACCACTTGTGTATCAATTCTTATAATATTCAATTTTACTCAACTCTAGAGTGATAGTGATTCCAACTTCAACATCCAAGAATCACCAAACGTTGTAAAACTTCGAGGAAGCTCCCTCTCGAGTTATGAGAGGCAAAATCAAGCAAGGCGAGGTGATCGTATGACTCGTGGTGTAGATGGTTTATCTTCAACCCGAAACAAAGATATTAGTGGATACTCGAGTATGTATCAGAGGATCAATCGAAACTCGAGGAAATGTCTAGATCACAATGTTTGTGATCGAAAATCTATAAACTCGCTGAAGTCGAATTGTGATTTGCTTGCTCTATCTTTACTTATTCTAATTCCACATTTAATAAAGCATCTTGATTGTGATCAGAGGGTCATCGTTCATAACAACAACAAAAGTCTCCTATCATGTTGAACGTTTTATATTATATATGTTTTTAATATGATATGTAGATTGTTCAAAATATTTGGTCCCACATCGAACAATTCAACACGACCTCCCCAACCGTGGCTATAAACAAATGGAATCTCTAGCATCCCCTCAATTTGCCAGATGAGGTGTTCTGCTCGAAAGGCTTTTAGGTAAAAAAAGGTTAAGTTGTTTCCTAGTTGATTTCTGAAATTAATAAAAATTCGTGTTATTCGGGTCGTTTAGTGTTAACACGAAAAGATCCAAGGCGTGTTTGTGTGTCTTGCCTTGGTACACAAATTGATTTCGTGTCATGTTTGTATCTTGTCAAATTGACTGGTATATGTAAGAAAACACGACATGAAATTATATGAAATGACACGATTGTCAGGTTTAGTCGACACTACGTCAGGTCTGTGTCTTTTGATCGGTGGAAATGTTGGGTATTAGATTGGAGTGCAATTTTTCCTTAACGTCGAACAACATCCACCGATCTTTGCGACGCATGATGCTCAAGGCTTAACACAAAATTCATGTTTGGGTGCATGTTTACGTGTTAGGACTTGATTTTCAAAATTTGTAGACTTAAAACGTCAATAATGCTTGACGCTCAAAAATCAAAATGGATCCTACATCAAAGAGATTGTGTTCGTGTTGAGTTTCATTGAACAAGATATAAAAAACCCCAATTGAATCGCGTAAATCGATATTTGAAAGCTGGAGATTGGTGGGATGGTTCTACCTTTTGCTTATCATTTGAGAAATTTTTATGGTCTATACTCTATACACAAGATGTGGCAGTGTTACGCACTTACGAAACTCATGTGATTACATCTGCATTTTACCCCAAAAAGATCTCAACGCTTGTTTTGCATTTGCAAAAGGGAACTACTATTCGTCGCCGAAAAACTACTTAAATCGCCCCAAAAAAGACCTTTTTGCCCTTAACAAATCAATTAATATCGATTTCGTCCCGTGTCTTTAAACAATGTGTTTGACTCAGTTTTACTCACATTCCTAGTACCAACACCACGAAAATGTCTGGCGAAGCACCTGAATCCGGCGAGGTAACGGGGGCGGAATTTTTTTCCCGACTCGGGCGTCTGGATAAGCCACCTCCACCAAGGTGGAGGTGGTTTAGCCCGACGCCTCCACCTATGCGGAGGCAGCTTCGGTGGACGCCTCCACAAAGGTGGAAGCGTCTTACACAGACGTATGTTTTTTTTTAATTTTCTGTTAAATTCAATTTTTCCAGGTTCCGTTGCAAGATTTCGGTGGTGATGGAGTAGATTACAGTGAGTTTTTTGACAGTAAACAAATATTTACAACAATCGAGGAAGCTTGTAAATGAGCGAAACAAGTTGCACTAGGAGCCGGATTTTTTTGATTATATCATCATACAAACCAAAAGCAGATAACCGGATGGATTGTTACCTCAGATGCGATCGCAGACGTGAGGTGAGTTCTCGTGATACGAGTATTGCACTGCGAAAGAATACGAAAAGAAAAGGTTGCATAAGGAAAAATTTGTGTTGAATTGGACGAATCAAGTTTTTCATTTCGGCAACACTACGAACTGCAGGGTGGAAAGTGCACATTCGGCTCTGAAAGAGTGGATCACTACATCGTCTGCCGCTCTCGACACTCTTTTCGACCGTGTGAACTCGTCGTGACTCCTCACCTCATCTGAATCATCCTCGTCGTCGAAAGACTCTCCAGGTATCTGACGACGGCGTAACAGATCTCTCTCTCCTGACTGAAGCAGAAATACCACGTGTACGTGGATGACGATGACCTGACTCGTCTGCTATACTACGTATCGCGCGTAAGGGAATTGATTTCCCTTTTCCTCCACGGTAACCCGATGACTATTAATTCAATTTTAAAAATACAAATTTATTAATAGATTTACTAAAATAATTAAACTAATTATTAACTTAATAATCGATTTATTTAGCAATTATCACAATTAATCAATAATCCTTTACTAAAATCGTACACAACTAATTGCTAACATAATAATCAATTTATTTAGCGATTTATTAATTAATTATCACAATTTATAATCAATAAAGGATTTACTAAATTAATTTAACTCATTATTAACATAATATTCAATTTATTTTAATTTTATAACAATTTAAATTCAATTAATTTTTTTTTAAAAAAAAATAGGGCGTCTGCGGGAGACGCCTACCCTACGTGGGAGGCGTCTCCCGCAGGAACGGCGGAGTCTCGCAGGAACTCCCGCAGAAACTACTTAAATCCACCAAGGGGGAGGCGGTTCCGGTGGCCGCCCTCTCGTTGGGTCGGGCGGTTCCCGCGGACGCCCGACCCAAAAATATTTTTTTTTAAAATTAATTGAAATAAACAAGGTAATTTACCAGATGTGAGTAGTCCGGGGTGTCCGCTGGCTCTTTCCCTGGCCTCCGAGACATTCTATTTGGTGAATAAAAGTGTGATATGAAGAGAAAATTGCGTTAAAAGAGTGAAATGAGGAGTTATATTAGTAGAAAGGGTAGATGAGCAAAATGATAATCTTACGGGTGATTTAAGTAGTTTTACGACGACGAATAGCAATTCAGTTTGCAAAACTTTCCCAAATTAATTTTTAACGTTGTGTATCACAATTCCCAACAGATCTCTAAGTACTAACTAGGTAGGACCAAAACGTAAGTTTAATTCATATTTTCGCAACGTGGGATTGGTAAGACATCAATCCACAACTTACTGATAATTAAAATTAACCAAAAAAATTATTATATATATTTTTAAAAAGCACAAAAAAATTTGCAACCACTTCCGATAAAAAATTGTTCTGTAAAATAAAAAAATGATTAGTTCAAACTCAATACTTTTCAAACAACAGTATACATCCAAGTGGTGGACACGTCTACTCGTCTAGATAGTTTCAAGTATTTCTTTTTATATAAAAAATGGCGGACTCCAAATTCTCCTGAAATCCAGCCAATTCCGAACCTGGTGTCCGGTCCCTCCACTCTATAAATACCCCCCTTTCCTCTCTATCCCATACTCGAAACTTTCACCACTCCAACTTCTTAATCTTAGCGGAATCTCTCTTTTAAAAGCTTCGCAATGGCGCCGATCGCCGTCGGAGACTCGATCCCGGAGGGAACCTTGGCGTGGTTCGACGAGAACGACCAGATGCAGCAGGTCTCCATCCACACCCTCGTCGCCGGCAAGAAGGTAGTCGTCTTCGGCGTTCCCGGCGCCTTCACGCCGACTTGCAGGTAACGAACTGACGGATTTTTACGGAAAATTGTGGAAAAGTTGGGTTGGTGGAAGTTTCGGAACGGAGGTGGAGTTGGATCGTGTTTTTTTAGTACCGAAAGTTTGTTAGGATTTTTTGTTTTGTTTTCGATTTGGTGCTGGAAGTAGTTATTTGTGGTGGTAGAAGTTTCAGATCGGAGGTGGAGTTGACGTTGAGTGGGATTGCTTTGTTTTTTTATTTAATTTTCTAAGGGAAGTTTGTTCGGAGTTTTTATTTTGGATTTGGTACCGGAAGAAGTAATTTGTGGTGGTAGAAGTTTCAGATCGGACTTGGAGTTGTAGGATTACTAATAAAAGTTTGTTAAGAGTTTTTTTTTGTTAGGGTTCTGTACCGAAAGTTGGAGAAATGAGGTTGTGGATGATAGGATGAGAGTGTGGTTTATTAGAGTTTTTTGTGTGGTTAAATTTTGGATCAGATTGGGTGTTATTGATATTAGTAGGATTGATTTATTTTTTTATTTACTTGTGGAAGTTAGTCTTGATACTGGAAGTCAGGAGGAAGTGAGCTTTTGGATGATCGGATGAGAGTGTGGTGGATTGCGGTGCTAGAAGTTTCAGATCGGAGGTGGAGTTCTAATAGAGTTATTTGTTTTGGATTTCATACCAGAGGACAGAATATGGTGTTAACATGGAAGACTGAGTTTGGTGGGGGTCTTTATGGACCCAATAGTAGCGTTGATATCTTCTAATCAGTTATACGGTAGCCGACTGTTATTTTTATTCTACTAGATCAGACCAGATTGTAGAAATGTTAGGCCTGATAGGGGGTTTTGGAAGTAATATTGTTTTCGTATTAGAGCAGATCAAAAAAGGGAAAACTTAGATTTGCCATATCTTTTTCGACCTACTTATGCATTGCTATGGAGGGCTTGTGGTGTTATTGAATTCATCTGATCATTGCCGCAAGTGGTTTCTTGCGTTATTGTGTATGAAGATGTGTAATTTTTGTTGTTGTTGGCACTTGGCAGCATGCAGCATGTACCAGGATTTATTAGCAGTGCTGAGCAGCTGAAATCAAAAGGTGTCGATGAGATCCTCTGTATTAGCGGTATGGCTTTTTTCCTCTGCTTTTTCCCAGTTGGACATCTTAGTTTGGTTGGACATATTATTCATTCAGATAATGTTTGTTCTTTAACTATGAGAGTTAATGAGACGGATGTTGACATCTGTGGTTTTTCTTTTGTTGTAGTTGATTGTATAATCCCATAAACAACGGTTGCTCAAGATAGGAAGGGCTTAAGTTCTTTACCTCCTGAGAAATTCGTGTGGTATAAAATTTGGAATTCAGATACCCTAATTTCCATTTCGTGACTAAACATACCATATGATTATGGTTATAGTACTAAATCAATCATTTCATGAACTTGTTGCTCGAAGGATCTAATGTTCACAAACACTGTTTTTGGCCTGAAGTTGATCTTCATGATTTTAGTATAAAAGTAGACTAATGGATATTGATATATGTGTAGAATACTGAGTCTGAAAGTTTGAATGATGCTGCATCATCTACAGTTCTACATCTATTTCGCTTTTAACCATTTTTATTCTTCATATATGCACTGCAGTCAACGATCCTTTTGTGATGAAGGCATGGGCGAAGACATACCCGGAGAACAAACACGTGAAGTTCCTCGCTGATGGGACAGGAAAGTACACCCATGCCCTCGGTCTTGAGCTAGACCTCTCTGAGAAAGGTCTGGGCGTCCGTTCCCGTAGGTTTGCTCTTCTGGTAGATGACCTGAAGGTCAAGGTGGCCAACGTCGAGGAGGGTGGACAGTTCACCATTTCTGGTGCAGAAGAGATCCTCAAAGCTCTTTAAGCAATTTCTGTTTTCGGTATATCTGCTTTCCTTCCTTCTTCTGAGTGGTACTCCGTTGTTAGTATGTCCTGATTTCCTCCTTGTCAGTGGATCTCGAACTCTTTTAGTAATATTACATAATAAAATCAGACGCATTAGCGTGTCTGTTGAATGCTTCTGAATTGCTTGTTGCGACACCACCTTAGCTTTGGAGGTTTTTTTTTTGTAGTTCAAAGCTAGGAGGCGGGGAATACAAGATCCTACGGTTTTACTATTAGCTGGAAATATATAGGAAACACGTTCTCTTTATGCTGTTTTGTGTAATCTTCAAGCTGATTCGTGATTAGGGATCCATAGAATGACGTAATTTTATTGTGTTCGTGTGCATGTTATGTCAGTAACCTTTTGCACTCATTTTATTCTTGTTACTACTCTTGTGCTTAGGACCAGTTGAGAGGTGATGATGGTAAGTTAGATATTTAACCCTGGTCGCATTGTACACTTTAACACCGATATGGAAAATTCCCACACATCCAGGAGTCAGGGTGTAATTGGTTTGAAAAACCTCCTTCGACTTGAGTATTCATACGAATACGTTTGGGAAGTCATGACTCATGAGGTATTTAGATGCACACTAAGAGTGGTGCTTCACTGTTTTTATGTGCTGTAATTTGCGAACACAATGATGTGAACCAAAAGAGAGATGGCGTTTTGATTGAGCTAGGGACACGATAAGTTTGGATAAAATATCGCTAAATTTTAGAATTAGACCACAATTCCTGAGCTAGGTTAGTCGCTGCTCGTAAGTCAGAGCAATGTCAAGAAACTTAAGAAGATAAAGAGTTCGGATTAATGTCATATTTCCAAGTCAATTTTTTTAAATAATTAGTATGATTAATTTAAATTATTAGGTAGGTTACGGATCAACATTCCATTTACTACATGTAACAATTACAGAGGCAAAAATCGAATATGCGACCTCTCTCTAAACCAAGTAGCACTTAGAGTTGGAACCATTTGGGATTTGAGTGATAAAAAAAGATGCGTTTCCATTTTTTATGCATTATTCGCCAAAACAAACTCGCGACCAAGCGGGCCTAAAACTTTACAAACAATAATAACATGCACGTGAATGTCAAAGTGTAACTAATAATTGTTTTATATCCTAAAATTTAAAATTTAGTGAACAAATTTAAAATTTACATGTTTGAAAAACATTTAATTTTATATCAGGATCACTGATGCCGCATTATATGCATTTAAACTCAAGAAAGAACCCTGCAACTGCCATCTGATAGCTCGCCAGCGGAAGCATGTTTAGTTTTACAAATTATTTTGATTTCAAAATGATTTTTTGTTGTTGCATTTTTAACATAATTTCACATGCACTCCAAATGTTCAAAATTTTCGTTGTAGAAGTCAAAAGGTTTAAAAGTGTTGGAATCTTAACAACTCCGATTTGAAAACATTTTGAATCATAAGTCTTCATTTTAAAACCTCTTCGAAAGCAACAAACTGGAATTGGGCATTGTTTTATTTAGGTTTTGGGATTATGGATTATCCCGTAAGTAATCCCATCAAATGTGACCAATGTTTTAGTATTTGATTTTCAAGGAAGCTTTTTTTTTTTTTTGAAAATCTCACGAGTTGCGACGAAAGACTTTGCACCGGAGGTCCACCACTTTACAAGATTTTCTACCAAATCCAAGGTTACGACTCGAAGACAAACGAACCCTCAGTTTCAAATTGTCATGCAAATCTCTTTTGCAAATCCAAATCAAAAGGTTAATTTACAGATCTTACATAAAAAATCGATGAATCCAACGGTCCAAGCTTCTAACATCAGAACCCTCGTTTAGAAAGCTTCCGCAAACGATTCAAATTATTTTTCCCATAAAAGTCTAATTTCAGTACGATCCATTGAAAATCAAAATTCGAACTAAGTCAACTTCATTTTTCCGTCCATGTGCTTCTCCTTAGCGTGTGATTGATATCTTAAAAAAATATTAAGGACGTGAGGAATTGTATAACATCCCGAAACAACGGAAATTTTAAAAATTTATAATCAAGGCAACAGAGCTCAATAATCAAAGACGTGACTGTAATTTCTCATAAACATAAAAACGGTGCACCATATTACATCAGAGTTTGTCAAAATGATACATTATTACCACAAAACAACAAAAAAGATAAACGTAATCATGTCGACCTCAGTGGTCCGAATAGAGGATCTGATCCCAAGATACGCGTGCCCGCTGATCACCACCCAACTGGACCTACTGCGGTCCTGAAAAAGATGCAACAACAATGCCTGAGTTTCCATAAGGAAACCCTGTATGTCAAGCTCACCTATATGCATGCAGTTGTACAATGAACCTATCATACTAGTAGCATGTCATGTCATCAACAGTAAGGAAAACAGTTTCCCCGAAGGGGAACACGTGACATCAGTCCGACAATCATCATCGGGTCTCCCGAGGAGACCTACCGTAGGCACATACGGTCTAACGGAACAAGACGTGACACTCCCCACACGCGGCTATACTAATCATGGGGTTCAGCAGGGAACGTCCTCCAGGTCCGCGCCATAAGAAACAGATCTGTAACTTCGTGGTCGAAACCACACCAACGGAGCCGTCGCTCGGTCGGTCCATCAATCATCATCTCAGTAGGTGCCCATCTGAGGAACATAGTCGGAACATCATCCTTGGCCCATCAATCATCATCGCCGGAACAACATCGGTTACATCACTGACGCTGCAACGGTGGTCCATCAATACGTCCGGCACATCATCAGACGGGTCCAGACCGAAGTCTGCCAGGTCATCAGGCTCCACGAGCCGCAAACACCAACTACGTCGCTATAAAAGCAGGGCAGCGACCTCCGTAGCCCCATGAGCCGATAGTCACATCACCTAACGACAGTTGTGTGCCCGCACAATCATCATACATTGAGATCCGCGATCCCTCAGGTCTGCTACTCTACAATGAGTCCAATCGATCCATCATAAGTCACAATCCATACATGGAGGTGACGCGTCCCGAACACCCACACTCTTCCACACGACGGTCCCTGGGCAGGAAGGCGTAACGCGCCCACCGTCACCTCCCGGCTCACGCACAAGGCGAGGACACGAGTTTCCGTGAACAGAGTTGGCATTCAAAAGGGAACCAAGAATTCAGTCCTGAGCAAAAACGGTAGACCGAAAGAGCCATCTCGGTCGACCATTTCCTCAAGGGAATTGGTCGACCGAAAGTTTGAAACGGTCGAACTATTTGTGCAAAACTTAAGTCCCAATGGTCTACCGAAAGTCTAAAACCGATAGACCGAAACGAGGTCAAAATCCGGAGTCTGGTCAACATCAATTTAAAACTATCGGTCGATCGACTCAGGGGTCTCGGTCGACCGAAAACTAAAAGGGCATCCTAGTATTTCTACATCATATAACGGTCGACCGCAAACATGCATAAAAACCAGTACACTTAAGTTCCGGTCGACCGAACACAAGGAATTGATCGACCGAAACACAACAGACAGACAAAATACACTACATTCGGTCGACCGTTGGTCGTCTTCAACCTCACGTCAGCCGAGGTTTTTCACCAAATTTCTTCGTCGGAGAGGTCTCCGATCTCCCCCGACCAACCAACACAACCCTCCCACGAGGGTTAACAACAAAAACACACTAAGGAGCGACATACCTCAAAGAAGACGACGAAATCACCGGAGCTCCGCTCGCGCCTCCGTCACCTCCTCGCGCGTCCATCTCCGCACGCCTGATGCCGGGACCGCATGACCGCGCTCTTCACCACCACTGGAGTCGTCCTCCGCTGCTAACGCCGGACAAGGAAAATAGTGAGAGAGAGCAAGTGAAATGAGAGAAGAAGTAAGGAAGAGAGAGAGAGAGGAAAAACGCTTCTCTCTTAACCCCACCCAAACCCATCATCACAGCCCCCCTAACCCATCCCCTACCCAGCCTAAACTCCTCCATCCCCATGCACTTACTGTGCAACTCCATCTCCCCAAAGCCTTCTCTTAATCACCATTAACCCTAATCAAGGGTTTGGGATCTAACAAATTGAACTTCCAATATAACTTCCAAGTGATTGGTAACTTGAAAACTTTATAAATTCCAAGGGTTCGTTTGGCCCACTCTGTGTTGGTTGTTGGTGGAGTGAAATTGTGGAAAGTTTTCACCAATCACGCGTTAGGAAATATCGAAAAAAATTCCCCCAAAGCAACCCAAAATTGGTTGTTTCTTGCTTTTGTCTCACCGTTTTTTCAGCATGTAATAGCCACCACTTGTGGTGGGAAGAGTCACCCAACGTAGGCACTAAAATCACTTTGGGTATCTACGTTACGTTGGCTGCGGAGACTATGTTGCAAATTTCGTCAAATCCTACAGCTCAATGCGAGAAAGAACCCAAACAAGCCCTAAATGTCAACTCAAGTTCTAAAGAAAAGACTTATAGTACTTACAATTATTTCTTCAACTTCCACCATCAATCGAGGGGAAGTCATAAAAGTTAAATTCTAAACTTCCCTTAACTTTCTCAATACCAATTCAATCTTTAGCGGGATTGGAACTTGACTTTCAAAATTTTCAAATTTTTCTAGAGTACTAATCACCCAAAAAATATTTGAGAAGTCAAATTCTCAACTTCTTAGAAGTTCTCTAAGGTAGCAATCACACCTGTCACTACTCTATTGCCCGTCAAAATTCCGATTCCAACTTCCATCCATACCGCTCTCGAGAAAAAAAATCCAAAAACCCAAAGGACCAATATGCAAAAACCCCACCCAAACCTGAATCCAATGGCTACCCACCTATGAATTCTAGCCGTTGGATATCCTCTTTCAATCCCCACACAAATGCTCATGTTATTGTTTGTGTGCACCTCTAGTATTTTGGGTAGGAATGCAAAATCCTCACCCATGACGTGAACTATGAAGTGTGTACCAAACCAAACTTTAGAATGATTTCCAAACTTCTACTCTAAAACAAGTGGAAGTCATGAAACTTAAGTTTTTAAACTTCCCTCAACTTCCTCGATACCAATTCTAACTTCCATCCAAACCACTCTCGAAAACACAAAAATCCAAAAACTCAAGGACCAATCTGCAAAAACCCGCCACATTTAAAAACCACCCGAACCTGAATCCAACGGCCCACCCTCACAACCCCACCCAGCTATGAATTCCCACCGTCCGATCTCTTCCTCCAATTCCCACCGTACGATTCTCCAATTTCCCAATTCCAATTCAAAACTCGAAGAGGGAGAGAGAGAAAACAAAACAAAACAAAGAAATCTCTCAGAAAAAAATAAAAATCCCAAAACCCTCGAATCGATTTCGATGGCGGAATCGAGGGTTTGAGGGGGAGGAAGATGGAGCAGGGCGTCGTCGATTTGCCTCCGAAGAAGTTGGCCAGGCAGCTCGATTTCACCGCCGCGACGGCGACGGCGGTGGGGGTGGCGGTGGGACCGGCGGCGGTGGTCGCAGTGACGAGGCCGTTCGTGGCGGTGACTGTGTGAGTAGGGATTTTGGGGTTTTTGGATTTGGAATTTGAGGGGATTTTTTTTTTTTTGGGAGTGTTTAGTTGGATTTTGTGGTGGTGTTTGAATTTGGGATAAAACACCCAAAACCAAATTTTAGTTGGATTTTGAATTTGGGGGTAAAGTTTGTTTTTGAATTTTAGTCGTGCTGGAATTATTATTATTATTTTTGAAGTTTTTAGTTGGATTTTGTGGCGGATTTTGAATTTGGGAGTGAAGTTTGTTTTTGAATTTTTAGTGGTACTGGAAATTTGGTTTTGGGTGTTTTGTTGGGAAATTTGGTTTTGGTGGAAATTTGAGGGGAAAAGTTTGGTTTTTTTGAAGTTTGGGGGTTTGAGTTGAGGGGAATTTGGAATTTGAGGAAAGATTTGGTTGTTTGAACTTTGTGGTTGAGTTTGAAAGAAAGTTTTGGTTTTAAATTTGTAGTAAAATTTGTGGTGAATTTGCAATTTGAGAGGAAAAGCTTTGGTTGTGTGAACTTTCTGGTTAAGTACAATAGTACATAAGATTGTGTGTCAGTGGGAGTTTTGTTGCAAATTTGGTTTCTTGGAGTTTGTTTGGATATTTAGTTGAGGTGGATTTGGAATTTGAGTTGTGCTGGATTGGGAGGGGATGGAATTGGCTTTTGTGGGATTAGATTTGAGTTGTGCTGAATTTAGAATTTGAGAGCAATATTTGGTTTTGTTTTGTTATTTGAAACTAGGCGTTTTTTAGTAGTGGTTGGGGTATCTTTTGAAGTTTTGATATTTGTATTGGAATTCGAGGTGCAAAATTTAATCTTAGTGGGTTTTGGAGATTACATTTTAGTTAAGAATTTGGTAATTGGGGAGGAAATTTTTGTCCTTCTGAACCTTCTGGTGCAGTTTATTGCTATTTTTTCTTTTTGAATCTTTAAGTTTGGAATTGGGCAATGGGATTCAATGTGCAAAATTTGATTTTTATTGGGCTCTATTAGATTTGAGTTGTACTGAATTCGGAAGTTGAATATATATTTTGTAAACTTTCTAATCATGTTTGTTTCGTCGAGTTTTTATTTGTCTCAAATTTTAAAAATTGAAGCTGGGTGTTGGGATATGGACTGCGGATTTCATTATTTGTTGGTCTTTTGTTGTGGGGTGTTGGTGATTTGTGTTTGAGTTTTTTATTCGTTTCTTAATCGTTCAGGTTATTTTTGTTGCCGTGTTACTGTCTTTTTATCATCTTCTTGAAATTTTTATTCTGTTTATGTGTGTTTTTTGAATTTGATCTAAAAGATTTGTCCATAAGTCCATTACCTCCTAATTTTGTTTCTTATTACTGTAGTACATATTTCTGTACCTTTTTTGCAATTTGTGATCTCTTTTGAATTTCTTCATAAGTTCGATATTTTATTTTTATTTTTGAGCAAATGGTTTTGGCCTTAACCTTCCAATTGTGTTTATTGCCATATTTGTTGGTTTTCTTCCATAGTATTTGAGTATGTTCTTTATTTATTTTAAGCGAAAACATTTGTTTTTTCACATTGTAACGCGTCTATTGCCGCACATTACTTTCTATTATATGGATGGGCTCTCTCATTTCAAGGATTTATGACCCTTCTAAAGGAATGAAGTTAACCTCTTCAACATTTCTGATGTTATCTGTCATTTTCGATTCATCATTTTCAGGAAGCCAGAATCCCCTAAACCACGACCAAGGCCCATCGTTGAGGGAAAAGATGGTACTCCCAAGAAACAAAAGCAATGCAACTGCAAAAATTCGAAGTGCTTAAAGTTGTAAGTGAATATTTTAGTCGTGCTATACTCTGTTTATATAAGTGTGACAGCATGGAAGGGTATGTTTTACTTGCAATTACATATACACACTCTAGTTATACAAGTCTTCCCATAAGCATCCTGTACCATTCACCATGTACACATTCCATGTACATTTTTTACTATACACCTTGTGGCTCTGCCTCACGCGTTTTTAGTAATAATTGTCAGTATAAAATCATACCCGTTCATACAGGGTCTGAAGCTGCGCTGCTCTTGTTTCTGAATAATAGATATTGGTAATAAGCGTAAATTGTACAAGCAGACAAAGCAATCTTTTTCTGTATAGCAGCAGCTCATCACAATTGCACATGTTTTTCTGTATAGCAGACAAATGCTTAGGAATGTAGATTTAGTTTCTGTTCTTTGCACATGTTTTCCTTGCGGTGATCATTATTCTCGTGTTTGTTTCTCTAATCAAGTGTATTCTCATTTTTGTGTGCAGATATTGTGAATGCTTCTCATCAGGAGTTTATTGTGACGGATGTAATTGTGTAAATTGTTACAATAATATTGAAAATGAGGCTGCTAGGCGTGAGGCGGTCGAACTGACCTTGGAGCGCAATCCAAATGCTTTTCGACCAAAAATTGCTAGCAGTCCTCATGCTATTCGAGACAACAGGGTATGAAACAGTCATTGCTCTAGCATTTATATGTTGTGTGTACACATATTTTGCTAATGCGAAATGATATGCATGTGTGTGTTGGTAATTAGCACTTTGGTAAGGAAGTATTCATGGAAGTTTGAATTTTGACCTGCTAATAATTCTGTTTCCAAGAGTGCATTAAATTGATGTCATATAGTCTCTGTTCCTTTTTAATGTATTCTTTTCCCATGGATCCGCCTCCTAACGTCATCACAACGTCAAAATTGCCAAACAAGTCATTCCCCCTCCATTAGTGTAGTGGTACAATGTCGTTACAATTCTATTTTCCCTCTTAAGGAGTTCGTTTCAAAACTTTAATAACTATGTATTTCACCAAACATTTGTTCACTTGCTATCCTCAATAAGTTTCTTCATGTTCGGAAGAGCATTTAATTAGTTTGAGGTACGTTACATGCTTAAAGAGTTAAAATGTGTTAGTCTCTGTCTCGTTTCTTGAATTCTTGTTGATCATTTTGGTTCTGCTAAAAAATTTCCCATGGATGGAAGTATAAAAAGTTTAAGGTAGGTTAAGTAGGTAATAGAAGTACTTGCTACAATACCTCCTACTGGATCATTGGTTTCTATTGTACTGTGGTCTACTAGTGAAAGTGGATTTTCCTATTTGTTTATCGGTTAGAAAGCAGCCCCATCTTGGCTCAATTTCTTTCATTTCATAAAAAATATATTTATTTTACAGTAATTTGGTTCCATTGATCTCCAACTTGCTTAAACTTCAATAATGAATAGTACTTTGAATTCTAGGAAGAGGCAGGTGAACTTCCTATGGTCGGTAGACACAATAAAGGCTGCCACTGCAAGAAATCAGGATGCCTCAAAAAATATTGTGAGTGCTTTCAGGCGAATATACTCTGCTCTGACAACTGCAAGTGTGTCGACTGCAAGAATTTTGATGGGAGTGAAGAGAGACGGTCGCTCTTTCATGAACACACTAACAACCTGGCCTACATCCAGCAGGCAGCTAATGCTGCTATTACTGGTGCCATTGGATCCTCTGGTTTTGCATCACCACAAATATCAAAGAAGAGGAAAAACCAGGAGACATTATTTGGTCCAACGCACAAAGAACCCCCCAATCAGAGGTTATCTCAATTTTCCCAGGTATATGCCTTTTTGATTGATGTTTTGGTAACATAACCTCATCGAACGTTCCTAGCTTTAAAGGGCAGTGCTTGTTGGCTTTTGTCAATCAAGAGAGATTCTGGATTGATATTGTTAGAAGACAAGCTAAATGTTTTAGGATTCCTTTCTAGAGTTGTTGCCCTTGCTTAGATTTCTTGCTCATGCTAGAATCTAGATGCAAGTTCTCATGACTGTACAATCTTAGTTACTTTATTTGCATTTTTTATTAATTCTTTTCTAATGGACAGTTGTTAAAAGAAGAATGCCTTATGCCTTGCAACTCAACAAAGTATTGTTACCAATAAAAACACAAAAAACTCAACAGAGTATTGTTTCTTGATTCATACACCAGCTCCTTTTAAGAAAAGTCTATTTTTTCATCTTCGCACTTTTGTTTGTGGTTTTACTGTTAGATATGATTCAAGATGTTCATATGCACTTCCTTTTTAAAGCCAACTGCTACTTGGCTTTTAACTCAGTAAGGCTCAAGGAGAATTCCGTTATATCATTCTGAGTTGTCTGTGTGCTAAACAAACATTATGGCATTTGGAATAATTGGGCTAGTCCATGGATAGATATTCACTTTTAAGTGATCTGTTTGTTTTCGACTTTTCGTTGTTTTTCAAGGCAAATCTTGCAAAGACGATTTCACCTGCTCCATTTGGCTCCGTGCCTTTGGTTAGCACCTCCACTCATACAGGAATAGGAGCATCAAAGGTCACTTTCAGGTACCAATGTTGCTCATGTAAAGCATTTAACACCAAACTGTGTCTTTTGGCAAGAATGCCGTTTTCATACATCAAAGTCAACCAAGGTCAAGACTTCTTTCATCTTAATTTCGTCTTGTGTCTTTTTTCCTCTGTTGAAGGCCTCTTCTAGCGGACATAATTCAGCCAGAAGATGTGAAGGAGCTTTGTAGGCTTTTGGTGGTAGAGGCAGGAGAGGTTGCAAAAAAAAATTCTGGTATGTAGATATTAGCAATTCCATGACTTATTTTGTATATTTGCAATATTCATCACATATTTGCAATATTCATCACATATTTGCATGACTTACCTCAGAAAAGAAAGGTTCGACAGAAGATGGTGCAGCGAAGAGGGAAGAAACCCGGGAGGCTCCCCCTCCATCTTCCAGTCAAGCGAAGGACAAGTTGCCCATGGAATCTGATGATCAAAAGGTTCGAGCTGATGGCCAATTTAGCGGCACTCCTGGAGAAAAACCAGGCACTGAACAGGGTGGATCAGATTCTGCTGATGCAGTGAAAGAAGGAAGGCCAATGTCACCGGCTACACTAGCATTGATGTGCGATGAACAGGAACCTATGTTCGCTCCATCATCATCCCAGAATGTTGTTGAATCTTCAAGGCCTTCATCTAGTCAGAATGTGTCGCAGGTGTATGTCGAACAAGAGAGACGGATTCTTATGGAGTTCAGAGATTGCCTTCGGAAGCTTGTAACTTATGGTAGAATGAAAGGTATCGTCTTCTTGCCTTGTTATCGTTGAGTTCTATTGATTTTTATCTTCCAAACTTAATTAGACTGTAGGCAACTATTGAATTTGTATCGAAGAAAATCACATATATGTTAGTAAACTCCTTTGAAGTCCGTTTTCAACTAGTTGTCACCAATTTACCCAAACCTTTCAGTATTCCACCCTTTCATGTAAAAGTTAAAAGGAAACATGTTTACTTGAATCCATATCTTTATCGTCCTGTTGTTATCATCCATTCCATAACTGCATCCCTTCTGAAGATGTGTCCTCTATTCTCACAAAAAATAGCGTTTATTTTTTGTTGATAAAGTAATAATTACTTCGACATATTCGAACAGTACATGTTAGGGTGTGTAATAAAATTACAACTTGAAGAACTTGGGTAGATTTGTGATGCGATCTTGATGGCCGTGCAACTAATTTATCATCTGGTTAATTTTTGGGACACATATCTTTAATGTTCAAATGTTTCCAGAAGAGAAGTATGCTTCTGTTGCATCAAGACCAGAGTTCACACACCATCGAACGCCTACTATAAATGGCTTCGCAAGAACTCACGAGACAACAAAATCAACACCAACAACAACAGCAGCAGTTCATGTTTCAAATCCAATCTATCTTGCCAACAGGGGAGAGGAGTTGAAGCCAAAGACAGAGAAAGTGGATTCTTAGAAATCTTAGTTTCATGAGAAGAGTTGTTTTCACATGTGTAATACTGATATACTATAAAGTATGTTAGGTTTAGGGAGGGTTTTGCCTCTCTTTTAACTTATTGGTTCGTGAAAATTGCAAATATCTAATCATTTATTCAATGATTAAGGTTACCATTGTCCATTTGTCCCTGCAATCTGTTGATGTCTTTATAATGCAATGGGTGAAATTACAATTTGCCTTCATGAATTAAGCCTCGGTTTTAAAATGAGCTTCTTAACTTTGAAGCCTGTGAAAAATCGCCATTCCTGTACTTCACATTTGTAGCATACAACCTTACTTTCTGTTATACAGTATCTTTAGATTCGACACGTTCACCATTATTTTCACATTCTCTTGAATGTTAAAAAATATATTTCGAAATAAATTTAGAGGAGTCAAAAATATATAGATATGAACTCGATAGAATGTTCGATGTACTCGATGAATTTGATAAGTGCTTGATACGAAACAAAAAAAAATTACAATTTTTTCAATATTTTTTAACTGTTCAGATAATGAGCTCGTTTGCTAAAATCATTTACAACAATGTCCTAGTAGAACTTAAAGGGCTTACCATCTCATTTACCTCAGTTGTTTTAACGAGGTTGGAGTTGGGCTTCAAGCTGATCCGACCCATTTACAATCCTATTTGTAAACTAGTATGTCATTAGACAATTCAGTTAGTAGATTGTTGTCTTGGATTAAGACCAAAGGATCAAGTTCAACATTGTGATAGCCTCTATTGGTAGATCCTTGGTTTTCGATTGGTTTGCACTAAGGTTGTGTTTGGTTCTTCTCAATATGATTATGTTCCCATGAATCAAATTTCACCCGATCAAATAACATCATTGGTAACATTAGAATTCACCACATAAATCATAATGTAAATAAAATACTAATGTAATTCAACAACTCTAATAAATTTCTATTGAGGTTGTCGAAGGATCGATAGATGTCCGACATGGTCGAGGTCGAGTTTCAAGAATGTGACAAGCTGTGAATTGAGTCGATTACATTGTAATGTAAGCGAGTTACGACATTTAATGAGGTTAGCTAGTTAGCTTGAAAGAGGTGTGATCATATAAACCTTAATAATTGAATTACGAAGTGATTACAAGCAGAAAGTGCAACCTCTCCAACCGCGGTGGAACCTCCTTCCATAAGAAGCCTATCGCATCGAAAAATCTCATATGCAAAATGATTGCAGTAGACGAGTGAAACAACACCAGGTCATAGTGAAAACACACTAAAAGTCTGACAGCCGAGGGTTCAGTTATGGGCGGTGTTGTCATTGTGGTATTATTTCAAGCCTTTAGGTAGCTACTCTTTGCTGATGCTTTCTCTACATCCGAAGAAGAATGTGATGCCTCACAAGGAAGCTAAGGAACGATATTACGATGGAATGAGTACATACTCCCACAATAAGGTCTGAAGAGAAATCAAGCAATGGAATGTAATCAAGAGTATAATCAAACTAAATTACACCTTTGATCTTGGAATTGCTCGGTCAGGACTCAGGAGCCTTGAAGCAAATGAGCAGTAAACCAACCCGACTAAAAAGGGCCAAAATCATCACTTCGACCCTTAACTCCCCTTTGTCTGGTTAATGACAACCTAAGGCCTTCAGACACAACTTGGCAAGCCCGGTCAGCCATCTAAAGGACGGAGATGAGCCATTGAGGTTACTCGTAGGCAAGACGAAGAAGAGGGCATGCTCATATCATCGTGAAACGAAGGTTTCCAAATGAAAAGCAAAGAAGCCAATTCATGGAGTTCGGATAGTCAAACCCGACTCCAATGCTACAGGCTTGAGCATTTCGGATTCTGTTTTAGACATTTGCTCGAGCAAATTAGACATCATAGACATTTGCTCGAGCAAATTAGGCATATGTACTATTTTTTGTGGTCACAGCCTAATCTTAATCTATACTAATTAATCAATATAGCGCCAAGTTTTAAACTTCAACAGCTCTAGTGCCGAATTCTTTGCCACAAACCAGACCGGCAGTATCTCCACCATCTCCCTCATCGAGCACCATTGGGCTGGGAACTTGGAACCTTACTACATCATTAAGACCCCACATCCAAAGTGCCAAGTTTCCTTAGAAGAGTTCTACCACTGCAGCCGAATGAGGACGGCAGAAGAGAGAATTGTGAATGTTATATTCTTGCAACCTTACTGACGATAATGTTTCAAAAAATTCTTTACATGACTCTATATTGGACTGCTGGAGAAATAGCGTCCAGTGTCCATTACAGTCGAAATAAACTTGACTTTTTGCAACTCCAGACACAAAAAACAAAGTGACACTGTACATAGGCACCAAATTCTTTCCACAAAACCTTTTAAATTTCAAACCGTAATGTAATCTACTACCAAAAAAAAAGTCTTGCAAAGCAACCAATGTAACATGATTTAGGACCTAAATACTGAATCCTTAAGTACATTTCGGCAACATTATTTAAAACTCAGAACAATGAAGAGACTAAACAGCATAAAAGTGCTAAAAGAATAAGTAATACTATCAAGTATAAAAAGTACTAGGGTTATTGTTTTTATGTGTTCTTATTCAAAGGCTCTTGGCGTGAACCGCCAATACTTAAGGAACCTTTTGCGTTCGTCGAGCACCAGAGACAGTGATGCACTGTTTCATATCAATTCTCTACAGGCGTGCCCTTGAGGATTTTTGAGAGGATTCGGCTGCAATCATACTCTGCATAAAAAAGTAATAGATTAGTTGTTCGCTCAATACAGCACAAATATAACACCCTTATTCAGGAGTTTTTTGCCAGCAGCGCAAAATTTTCCAAGTGCGTTAAGGATTTTCTCTCTCTAGAATTAAATATGGATTGAATGCATAGAAACAACGTTCTAGCAGTATAATGGGTACCCTAAGCTCTAACAATCCAACCAAAACAAAATAGAAATGATTTCATAACCGAACTCAAATGTTTTTAGATAGAGGGTTGTCTGTTATGCCACCTCACTTCCATAGCATATAATCGTTATACTTGTAGACATCCTAATCAGAACTCTACTAACGATTATTGTTAATTGATATTTGTAAGTCTTGATACTGACTGATCCCTAAATCATTATTCAGTATTCACCAGGATATACCATCTAAAGATATTCAAACTTCATTGGTGCCCTCAATAAAAGATCGAAGTGTGGATACATCTAAAAAGTTGCAAAGAAATATAGCTCATCGTGGAGGTAAAAATACAAAGGGAGGGGACATACCAGTTGCATGCCTTTCCTTGCTCTTTCCTCTAGATAGGCTGATGGTTTGAAGAAGCTTCCGTAATTTCTTTCCCACTTCTGAAGACGTTCATATATGTATCCAGCCCCAACACTATCGGCCCAGAACACTAGTCCTCCCCTACAAATAAAATATCACTTACGTTATTTACAAAATATGTTGAAATCAATCAGCATTAAAAGTGAAACATGAACTTTGCCCGTCATCATTTTATGTGTTATAAAGTGATCTAATTTCGAGTGCTTCAAGAAAAAGAAAAATAGACGGGCATAATAGTCAAAAGAGATTTGAAGGATCAAATATTTCAGATGTTTTGGCTTTGGAAGAAGTGCTCCATGATTCTTGATGAATTTCATTTCTAGCCTACCCCTACCCTATGGTCCCAACTCAAGTTAGCAAACTTGAACTTCGATAATTCATTGGATATTTATTGTTCAACTACATCCTTTTTGCACCTATCATATCAAGTAATGAAATATATAAAAGTAGCCGATCTAGTACTAACTTTACCAAGTCAGTAGAATTGGTGCATAAAATCAAATAACTATCAATATCAGAAAATCACATAGCTCATCGAAGCAGCATCTTCAATGTGCAATGAATCTTGTGGTGACAATTGTAAAATAAATCAAAATATTGGATTCTTAGAGAAGCACAACTCAACTGGTAGAAAGAACCGAATGGTTGAAGACCAAAACGCAAAATAGTGATGAAGAAGAAAGTAAGGGAAACAAGTTTTGGATTATGATATGCAGAACTGAAATTCCAATTAGGATAACTTTGTAACTTCAAAAGTCTTTCCCTCGGATTCCACTCAATTGTACACTTCAAAGGAACAAAATGTAGAAATAAAAAGGCAGAGTTGCTATATAGATATACGTGTTGTATGGTACTCTAAATTTCAAAGTAGGAAGTGTTTCTTAATATGTGGATATGTACTATAGAATCAGATAAAATTGGTGCACATGGACCACTCACCTATAATTTGGAAAACCCATTCCAAGAACAGATGCAATGTCAAGATCTGAAGCTCTAATAACCACACCTTCATCCATCACTCGGCAAGCCTCGTTCACAACAGGAAAGAATATCATCTCCAGAATATCTTGGTCACTTACATTTACAGGCTGAAATACAGTTAGTCACATTCAATTTTAGCACATCAGTGGATAGTGGAAATCAACGATAAATGTGTAGCAGAAAGAGAACCTTTCCACCAGGCATGATATTAGCACGTCTTCGGGATTCCTCTATAATAGGAAGCACACTTGGATCTGGTTTTGGCTTCATCCCCTTCTCATATATGTAGTACCCTTTGCCATTGTTCTTACCTGTATGACATATATAGAAAGATAGCCAAATGTCAAGACATAAGAGCATGCAATTAGTCAAGATTAAAATGCTAAACAACTTCTTTACCATTGCGGCCATTTTCTACCAGCAACTCAACCAAATCTGATTCATAAGTCCGACCCTCGAAAGAGGCCTTAAACTCTTTCTTCACTGCCAAAGCTACACCATATCCAGCAAGATCTTGAAGCCTGACAAACAGAACAGTTGCAAATATCAGGATCTACAGTCATTAAATAGATGACAAGGTAGCATAACAACCATAGTGAGTTGATGATGTTTAGAACCCAATTAAGGTGAGATGTAAAACACATATGGAGCAAAGAAGAAGAAAAAAATTAACCATGATAAGACAAATATTAAAATAACATCCAATAAATGGCCATTTTAAAGTAGGCAAACAAAGTTCCAGAGAAATACAATCTCTGTAATTTCTTCCAACAACAAGAACCCCCACAATTTTTATTTTTTGAAAAAAATGAGATACTTATTTGAGTGTCTTGCTTATCAAATAAACAAAATAATTCCTATGAACTCAATTGTTAATTCATAATACAAACTAATAGAAGAGTGACATGGTTACATAGTCACTCGGTTGAATTTTCAAGAAGAAATAGCTATTTCTTTTGGATACAACTTTTCTGTCATGAAATAGGGAAAACTGGAATTAGGAAATAGTACTTACTGGAAAGGTCCCATTGGCATGCCAAAACTGCTAATTACCCTGTCTACCCTGAACACATCTACACCTAAACTTGCCAGTAGATGTGCCCCTTGACTGTAAGGAAAGAAAGTTCGATTCACCGCGAAACCCGTGCAATTTCCCACAACAACAGGCACCTTTTTTATGGCCTTTCCAACCATCAAGAGATCAAGAATAACTTGTGGTGAAGTCTTCTCTGTGCGAACGATTTCTAGGAGAGGCATCACATGTGCAGGGCTTCAAAAGAGTAATTTAGAGTTAATCAAACATTAAAAAGGAACACAGGTTCAAAACAAATGACAGAATAATTTGCACGATATAAAAGAAAAAAATGAAATACGACACCAATAAAGCATAGCAAACCAAATACTTATTGGTAAGAAATCACTTGGTATAAAGTTCATGTGCAATTAAAGGTCTCACATGTCATCAAGCTTTTACGAAATTAGTGAGCACGTCAAGGACATGCATACACGAATATTTGGATACTTTTCACTCTAGGGGATTGTAATCAGGTAAGAATTTGGCTTATATCAAAGTTCTGCAGTTTGTCCTACAAAAGTTACTGTTCCAAGGCGTTAAGTGTGTATCTTGATAGAAGCCTTATGAGGACTGATGTCAAAGAAAAGAAAAATGATAAAATTGAATAGTTTTACAACAAAAAAGGGCAACAGGTGGTGTTAAAATTATGCATGTAGGAAAGGAAACAGGTAGTGAATCAGCTGCACTAAAGTAAAGCATTATTATTATTAAACAAAAAAGTATGTTTACCCGCACAAAATTTTCATATTTGTGATGTATTATTATCGAGTATCCCGTGTATACATACTTAGCAAGTACCTGAAGAAGTGAGCTCCAATAATCCTATCCTGCGAACTTGTTTTCTCTCCAACAACATGCAGGTCAATAGTAGATGTGTTGGTTGCTAAAATGCAGTGTGGAGAGCAAGCCTTCTCAATTTCACTAAATATTGATTGTTTAAGAGGAACTTTCTCAATAACAGCCTATTAGCAGAAAAAAATGATCATATATCAGAGAAACAGGTAGGAATTGGCATCCACAAATTCCACACACAGACATGTCATAATATTTAAACCAAGTTGAGGAGATGGTATGTAACAACTCATCGATTTGCAACAGAACTAGAGTATTTTATCATACACTGAGATTTGGAATGTAAATTTGCTGAGAGAATAACCTCTATAACCATATCAACATGTCTGAACTCTGAGTAGTCCAGGACACCCTTCAAAAGTGATAGAGCATGATTCATCTTATCCTTAGACATTGCTCCTTTTTTTACAAGACCATCAAGATTTGCTGGCAAGATGAAAGTATAAAATTACTCAATAGTGTGAAACTATACATCCATGACTCACAAGTGAGGACGAAAAACTAAGAAATATGCAGAAATGAGGAGCCTAACCCAAGACTCTCTCCACATTACATGGATACCTGTTATCATTTTTATCCCCTTCTGCAGGTAGTCTGAATTTATCTCCTTCAGAAGAACAGAGATATTGCTCCTGAGAAGAGCAGTAGCTATGCCAGAGCCCATTAAACCTCCACCAATAACAGCAACTTTGCTTATACGGCGTGGTTTTAGTCCAACATCGGTCACTTTTGGTACCTGACATGTTCGAATAGTGCCCCCAAAACAAGTGAAAACTTGATCAGCATAAACAGATATATAGATATGGATATAGCGACGTACTGAGGCGATTTTAAATGTGTCAGAACTCAACGACCCACATTTCAGGGTAACAGATGGTATTAATGGTTATCATATGAAAAGTGAACACAATCATATTCTCATGTTTCCAATGTATTGCTATGTGTTTAGTATTGGGGCCAGCAAGGTCGTCAAAGACCAAAAAAGGCCGCCCTCTTATTTCGAATTTAGAGCCTTTTTGTCAACATTGATAGTGAAAATATTACTATACAAACTAAAAAACATATATGTTCTTTTTTATCATTAAAATTGAAACAGGGAGATGTGCATGGGCAAAGAAAACATTGATCTTTAAAAATAACACGTCTTTACAATGTTGGCTTGAACAAAGAGCAACGAGAAATGTGATTGAACTTTCAACCATGAATGTAGAAAAATCATTGCAATATGTAATGCATCGTCAAAGAATACATAAAATTCATAGCAATAGTTAAACGCGGTAAAAACTGGTGACCTACAAAGTAGTCTTGACTCTTGGCCTCACTAAATACAAAGATTAGAAGAAATAACATTTCTACAAGAAAAAAGTAGCAACTGATAAAAAAAACAAGAGAAAGGCAGACAGGGTTCACTAACTTCAGTTAGATATCAATTAACAAGATACAAATAGTATTGATTCACAGTTAAACCCTCTCAAGAAGAATATATTGCCATTTCACAAGCACTTCAGATCACTTCTCATGGCTCCAAAATGAAACAATGGTACTCCAATATCATGAATAGCACCATCCCGTGATATCTCCGCATCACAACTTTCTTGTCACACCTCCTATTCACTTAGGGAACCCAATGTGGAGGAGTTACCCATCATGGGAGAACAGATCATCACAATGACAACTCGTTGTTTCAACTATCAATATTCTCAGGGAGGCCAATATAATCGAAAAATATCTAAATTTGCAGAGGGTGAGACTACCATATGTGATAAGTGTCTGGGTTTGTGTGTGAGTATCCTAGCACAAAAGAAGTGAAAATGCCTCGTTTTCCTAGGAAAAAAGAGACCAGTTGCAATTTTCAGATGTGTGCTAGAATTGAAAGCAGAACCACAAAACTTCATCCATGGACAAAATTAACAAGTGAATGTCTGTACAGTCTGTACATCAGACTTACAAGCAGCAAAAGAACATAGGAATATTAGGTAGAAGATGAAACTGAAAATATCCAAAACGGCTACTCTTGTAGTACACAACCAAAAGAAACAAACATAAGAACACAGTTCTGTATTAGAAGATTGTATATTAGTCCTTTCCTTCATTCCTAGTTCATCATGTTGCTTTAACATTATCTTTTGTCTAGCATCGGTTACAGTTTGGCCAATCTTTTGAATCTCGCATCATTATAACATCAAAGCAAGTTGTGAAGCATTAATTGTATTAAGCAACTAGCGAACTACTGTAAATAACAGGATAACAAGGAAACCAGCCACATCATCTTGGAATTCATAATCAAAATATTACCTTGGAAGTTGTTCGTTGAGCGAAAAATACATGAACCAGGCCTTTTGCAGTGCTTGATAGTACTAATTCCTTGAAAACTTGCGCCTCCTGAATACCATAAATATTTTAGAAATAGGATCAAAACTATTCATTATTATTTAGAAGACAATTAATTAGTAGAATTTTGAAACAAGTAAAAAAAAATCATCACCATTAAATATTGCAATCAGTAAGTTATTAGGATAATGTTTTAAACAAGAACCAATAAAATAAGTAGCAAAAAATCATGGTTCATACTATATCCCTAAGTTAAGAAAACATTATATTGAAGCTTGACGCACTTTTAGTGTACCAGCATATCCTCCAAAAAGTACACCCTCCTCGATTGCATCAAGGCAGACATTGTGCTGTGGCATGTTTGGTGCAATGCGTTTAGCCTGTTGTCTAGCAGCTTTTATTATATCACGTGCTTCCGCAAGTGAACCAAGTCTGTCAGTGCGACGAAGAGAACTAATCCAGGGTTTTTGCCTATTGGCCATTTCAAGAGCCCATAGTCGTGAAACCATGAGCAATTCACTGGGTGAAGCAAGAGCATCAATAAGACCAAGTTCCTTCCCTTGCTTGGCTGTAATTGTCTTCGAAAGCTGCAAATGGAGGTTAAAAGCACAAAATTCTCAGACCAGAAAAAGTGCAAATTACAATTAAATGATACAAAATTAACATAGCTGAACTAATTAAACACAACAGCAAAAAAGAGTGAATATCAACATTACTGGGTTGAGGCCTTGAGGGTTAAGGTAAGATAAAGGTTGGACTTTGGAGATCATTAGCAGGAATGCTGATACGAGAGATGGAACAAAGATGACGAGGAATGACATTGTTATGGTTGCCTGTTATAGCATGATAATGGGAGGACACAACCACCATGACAAAGCCTTCAATCCCAAACTAGTTGGGGTAGGCTTGTTAAGAAACTCATCAAGAGTATTACATAAATGGAAGTGGGAGGACAAAGAACAAAAAACATACTCTCGGACCCAAATAAGAAAATGATACATAAACACATCATTGACAAGACAAACCTGAGTCTACTGGAATCCGAAATACTCAATCTATTCCCAATGAAGATTAATATTCTACAAACAAATTCAAAATTGTCAGCTAACTAGGTTCAGCTTCAACTTTCAAAACCCCAATTATTTAGTGATATTAGTCTCTCCATTCATGCCTGGATAATAATATATATCGAAGTATGGGTATCCAACTCAAAACCAATTGGTTATGAGTGTAGGGATCCTACAACTTATTACCCAAGAGAAAATTCACATTTTAACCGATGTGAGACTATTCTCTAACACTCCCCCCCACACGTGACCGAGATTTATTTTTTCTTCGTGTCTACGCATGGATAACTACAATGGTGAATGTGTCAAGTCGGTTGTTGGACATTTCTGGTTATGATACCATATTGAAGTATGAGTATCCAATTCAAGATCAATTGGTTATGAGTTGAGGGTAGGGATGTAAATGGGACTGATTTTACCCGCAAACTCGCCCCGCCTTATGCGGGTAGCAGTCAAAAAAACATTACCCGTCAACCCGCAACCCGCATTACCCGCCTACTAAGTGGTACGGGTTGTGGTTGTTTGGCAACCCACACCGCATAACCCAATAACCTGATTACCGATTACCCAAAACCCGTGTATCCGACCCATATGCATACCCAATAGCCCAAATATACTTTTACCAATAACCCAAACCCATTAACCCACGTCAAAACCTAACCAAAGAGGCAAACACCCAAACCAAAAGAACCACCAAACTCTGCCGGCTGCAACACCCTTCTTCTCCAAGCTTATTCCAACCTTCTTCTCCAGTCCTCAAAATAGGCTCCAAGCTTGCTCCTTCTCCTTGAGACCAACTAGCCGACCAACCATCCAATCTCCAACGCCCAACCAGCCGTCTCTCACTTCTCCCTTCAAACCCAACCAGTCAGTCCAACCCCGACCCTCTCCAGCTCGCCCCCTTCGGTGGCCCTTCGACCCCCCGACCACCCAGCCACCCAGCTTGGAGTTGGAGTGAGTAAGTAAAATACTCTTTTCAGTCAATCTTCAATAGTAGACAAATTTTCTTATTTTCTCAATCGAATTGAATTCAAAAATATTATACTTGGAAATAATCCAACCATTTTGTCGTATAAACAAAAGGTGATCCAAGTTGGACATTACCTAATAACTATTTTAACATGTCAGGACAAAAATAATCAAGGATAAGAATAGTCTGTTCTTTTAGATTTGGCCATAGATGGTGATTTTGTTTCGATTTGGCCATAGATTCGTTGGTTTTGAGCGAGTTCAGATTAGCTTTTGATTTAAAATTAATTTTTCCGATTACATTGTTTGATTTTTCTGATTCCTAGTTTATTCTTATTCTCTTAGAGATACTTGATCAGATACTACAAAGGGATGACAACTACCAGCACGCCCGATTGCATGAATGACCAAACCACTACGGATGGTATATCTTTTCAATCTCATTTTTGTGTGCCAATTTCTAAGTTTCTGAAATTAGTCAAGTACTATTTTGTTTGTTGTCTAAGTTTAAATACTCAAGTATTTATAAAAACAAGGCGTAGTAATGTTGAGACCCAAGTTTGTAAACGAAAAAGGACTCTCACTTCAAATGTTTGGAAATATTTTGAGAAAATTGAGGATAAAATGAATGGTAATCATATGACTAATGTCTTCATTGTGGAAAAATGTACACCGTCAAAAGAAAAGATGGGACAAGTCATTTGAGTAGTTACTTAAAAAGCAAACATATGAGGATGTTGAGTGAAGATTCTAGTCAGATGGTGTTGTCTTTTGCTGATAAAAAGAAACATGGAACTGTAGAGGTGAAAAATCACAAATTTGATCAGGAAACTAGTAGAAAAGACTTGGCTGGAATGATCATACTCCATGAGTACTCATTCTCTATAGTTGAAAACAAGCATCATCAACATCAACATAACCTCAATGTCTCAGAAGAGGCTCCCATTAATTCGTGAAAGGTCTAAGGCCAAAGTTCAAAATAGTTTCTCGCAACACCATTAAAACCGCTACCCGCCCCAATCGTCAGAATTACCAATGTTCACTGATCCTCATGAAAATCTTAACAAGTTTCTTGACACAAAATATGCTTCTAAACCACAACAAAATTGTATGGAGACATACTTGAAGGATTTTGTGCAACCGCGGGTACCAAATTTTGATGTATTGAGTTGGTGGAAAATGAATGGACCTAAGTATCCTATTGTTGCACGTATAGCACGTGATGTTCTCTCTATTCCGGTGTCTACTGTTGCATCTGAAAGTGTGTTTAGCACAGGAGGACGAGTTCTTGGCAAACTTCGTTGTTCGATGACTTCCACTACTTTAGAGGCCGTTGTGTGTGCACAAGATTAGTTAAGGGTTGAATTTGAAGGTAATTTATCTTCCAAAATAACGTATGATTGAGTATTACGATTTATGCACATTATAATGTTAACTTATCATGTTTCGTATGGGTAGTTGAAAGTGATGATGGTGATGGAGCACTTGCAGCAATGTTAACTCATTATGTGGAAGAAGACAACGAGGTTGAGGACGTCGAGGATGATGATGGGTTGGGACAAGTCCTGACAACTTGAATGTTTTCGATGTTTTTATTGTTTGATGTTTAAGTTTGTTATGTTACAATTAGTGTGATTGTTATATATTGGAGTTTGTTATGTTATAATTAATGTTATTGTTATAAACTTATAATGAATGTTTAATGTAAGAATTTATTATTATTATTTAGTTTGTGTTTTCAATGTTTCAAGTCGAAGTTTGTTATTTTTATAATGAATGTTATTAGGAAAAAATTTGGTGGGTCATTAATATTTGTCAAGTATTGATATTCATTTGATTTTCTTAGGAAAAATCAAAAAAATTAAAGAATAATCCGCCAGACCCGCATAACCCGCCCCGCCTATTCCAACCTTAGGCGGGGCGGGTAGCGGTTTTCTTTTTTTGGTCCGGCCCGCCTACCCGCTTAACTTAAGCGGGACGGGTAGCGGTGGGGCAAAAACCCGTCCCGCCCCGCTTACAACCCTAGTTGAGGGATCCTACAACTTATAACCCAAGATAAATTTTACATTTTAACCGATGTGAGACTATTTTCTAACAATATAAAACATCAATATTGTGATATTGTCTCAGACAACAAGATCCAGAGCAATAATATGGATATCGAAAATAGCAACTTTAAAAATATGCGCAAAGGGACGTGTTTTAGACACCTTCACCGAAGGGAGAACAATATTTTGAACTAGTAGTTTGCTGATAAAAGACAATGCCACTCACCAACATCATTTCAATAGCCTTCGATAGCCCAATAAGTCTTGGAAGACGTTGGGTGCCTTTCATGTGAATCAGAGAAGAGGTGTGATTACAATTTTTACCATAACACACGCAAAAACCCATAGTTAATTAATAACAGTCCACAGAAAAATTGGACAGGTACCTCCAAAACCAGGAATTACTCCAAGGGTCAACTCTGGTAACCCAAGTTGAGCTTCAGGGGTGGAAATTCGAGCATGACAACCCTGCCAATAAATTAGCCAAGCCACAAATTTCATGAAGATGGAATCAGGGGCAAAAAACTGAGAGAAGTTGAATATTAGCTTACAAACACACACCATTGTCAGTTCCAAACCACCGCCAAGAGCGAGTCCTTGAATAGCTGCGACAGAAGGCTTCTTTCCATCTAACAAAAATAAAGAATACATGGTTACTTGGTTAGTAAGGAGCAAAAGGGTAAGAAGGCAAAAGTAAACCATCTCCCAGTACAGGATAAAACCAATCATAGGAACTATAATAAGCAATATCCATGAGAAAATTAAAACAAAATTAACTTAAGACTTTCATCGGACAAGGTAATATATGGCTCAACAGATGTGGCATAGTTGCAAGTACGATGTGTGTGTGAGTATGCATCTGCCTGATATTTACTTGGCGGAAGACTTTCATCACATCAAAGTATCAAAAACTATAATTTATAAATTCATAAAACAATAATAACCAAGAGAAATTACCTTCAACGATGTTGACTAATAGCTCAACTGATACATCTGGTAGAAGTGAACTGTCACCTGTCCGGTAGAAATATATTTAAGTACAGGATGCTACACCATAAAAGGAAATCAAACGCATGCTATGTATACAATAACTGATAGAATGTTGTGCATGTACCTGTAGCATGTACTTTCTCGAAAACATTGATATCAAAGCCGCCAGAAAATTTCCCAGCAGCACCTTTTCACCAAGAAAACATAAACATAGTAGAATCACGCAAGTATCACGCAAATATTAATAAAAAAGTCAAGCATCCTAGTATAAGAAAAAAATTCAAATGTGCCTTGACAACGTGAAATGCAGATTACAAAGAAAGTAATTTTCAGTCAAAACTGTACTTCAGCCTTTTGAACTGATAGGTGTAATCAATACTCTAAATCATGTCTCAATTATTCAAATGCAACAAGTGTGCAAAATAATAGAGGGAGGAAACAAGCTTAAAGAAGCGGGAGTTTAAGAACACAAATAAACAACCCGAATTCTTCCAAACGTGTCACTTCAGAGGATCGCAAAATGGTTAAAACCAATCTTAACTATCAAATCTATGAGAGATAAAGAAGCCTCACCTGTGAGCACTATAGCTTTGACATCATCCCTGTTCATCACCTCCGTGTATTTCTCCTTCAGTTCCATGATTACTGCAACAATGAACAACCAAAACAAACAAAAAACAAAATTTGAGGTGGGGTTCCTACACCAAATCAAAGTCAGATCACCCAAAATGACAACAAATGATAAGAAAACATTTAATACAGACAGATCACAACGAAACACAAAATTACCCAAACACATAATTTCAAAGCGAATTGCACTATATTAGTTCCAAGACTATCACCACGGGCACGACCACCAATATACCAAAGAGAAAGGATTTGGAAGAAAAAAAGTTCCCTCACTACTATGACTACTACCACACAAAACCACCAAAACACCCTGTAAAAACGACAAATCAAAGTACAACAACCACCAAAAGGATAAAGGATTCCGGTAACTTCTCTTTCAACCAAATGATAACTACCACATCAAACCACCAAATCACCCACAAACAAGCAATTTCAAAGCAAATTCCTCCAAAGAAGTCAACATCGCCAAGACCATTGACTGACAAGAAGAAAGGATTTGAGAAAATTGACAAACTATGTCTACTACTTCAATTCCACGACTCCTGCAAAATCAAACCACCAAAATAGCCAATTCGAAGCCAAGACTTTGAACTCATCAGAGTCCCACCGAATTGAGACTAACATCATCATCCAAACCCTCGGTCAACAGAAAAACAAAGGATTTTGCAAGTTCCTCTAATCTTACAATAACAAAAAAAACATCAAGCAACAAACATTTCCAAATAAAAACTTCACTAAAATCAAACTCAAAAGCAGTCAAACAACTTGGACTAACATCCTCAACAGTCAATGCAAGAACTAGTCATCAAAAAACAAAGGATCTGACAAGCTTCTCCATCTATCCCACAGTTCCCACATCAACCCACCAAAAGCACAACTCCAAGACTGAAATCAATCGAGTCAGACTCGAAACCACAAAAAGCACCACGGATCGTCGAGAAATTATGAAGGTCGAGAAACAATCAATGTGTACGACATGAGGGCATTGACAGGCAAAATCAAGATCACGATCAAAGTCACATGATTTCTTCATGTTTTTGTGTGATTCCTAAAACACAACCCACCAAAACTGTCCGAAAAACACAATTCCAATTTTTTAAACCCACCAAATTGAACTCACACGTATAACCTGAAACCTTAAAAATTCTCAAAATGAAGACAATGATCGTACTGGAAGAGAGGTCACTAACAGGCAACTTCGGGACCAAAATCAAAATCGCATGATTTCCACATTATTCCTCCAACATCAACCGACTCAAACTGCAAAAACAGACAATTCCAACACCAAAACAGCACCACCACATGGAACTCAAACCCATTAAAACAAACAAAGTCGTTTGAGATCTATCTCGACGGCGCAAGGGCATTAACCGAAAATTTGGTATCCTACAGCACACACACCAAAACCATAAAAAACCCGATGAATTTGAGATCAAAATCAAATTTGCATGATTCATACATAATTCCTCACATGATTCCCACAACATAACCACCAAAACAGCCTCAATAATCTAAAAATCCCCAAAAATCCAAAAAAAACTGAAAATTCCAAGGAATTGGATCATACTGGACGCTGCAAGGCCGTCACCGGTCAAATTCAAATTCAAAACCAAAATCCTACATCAAAACAGAAAAAAAACACAAATCCAACACCGAAACACAAATATCAAACTCAAAACAACCTGAGATCACCTAAAACTGCGAGCTGCAAGGACGTTAACTGGTGAATTCGAGATGAAACTCAAAATCTCGCAATATAACAATCAAAACCGCCAAAAAACCACAACTCCAAAACCTAAATCGAACTCAAGGACACCAAAACAAACCTCGAATCACCAAGAAATCCAAAAAAACTGAAAATTCAACGAAATTGCACCGTACTGGACTCCACAAAGCTCTCACCGGTGGAATCAGAGATCAAAACCAAAATCCTACACGGAAACTGCAAAAAAACCACAATTCCAAAACCAGAACAAACTGAGATCACCGAAAAATTCCAAACAAAAGGAAAATTCCACGAAATTGCATCGTTCTGTACGCTGCAAGGCCGTCACCAGTCGAATCTGAGGTCAAAACCAAAATCCTACACGAAAACTGCAAAAAAAATACAATTCAAACACCAAAACAACCTCAGATCACCGAAAAAATTTAAAAAAAAACTGAAATCTCCACGGAATTGCATCGTACTGTACGCTGCAAGGCCGTCACAAGTCAAATCCGAAATCAAACAAAAATCCAAAATGAAAACCGCAAAAAAACCACAATTCCAACACGAAAACCACCAAGCCAACCCCAGATCACCGAAAAAATCCAAAAAAAAAATGAAAAAATCGACGGAATCCGATCGTACTGGATGGAGCGAGGGCGTTGACGGGGGGATTGGAGATAGTGATGAGCGCGACGCCATCGGATCCGACCTCGACCGAGAGTCCCACCTTCGCCATGTCGAATCCCAACCAAAAACGAGGGTTTCGTCGTTAACAGAAAGATCAGAAGAGAAGAGTTTCCGTCGATGACGGGAAAGTATTTATAGTGTGGAAGAGAGCTTCGCCTGCTCGTGGAGTTGAAATTTGGGGACGTTGATTTGGGGAAATTCTACGGAGCCCCCTGCAGAAGTGGGGTTTATCATATGGGTAAATTGATTGTGTGTCGTTGGTAAACACCGAAATTGTTTTTCTATTATCGTTGTACCACTATTTATTTTCAATGATACAGCAATATCAGAAAAGTAATTTTGTTATTTTTCAGTAGCACGAAACTAATGTTTCCTCATATTTGCGGCAAGTGATCAATTTCTTACGGGTATATATCATATGAAATGTTTTTTGTAGTTTAGTTGATATATTTTATGCATGACTAATATTGAATAAAATAACAAGGAAAATACACAATTTTCATGGATGACATCTCTTTTCTTGAAATGGACTGGTTTAAGTGTACATTCACAATGGAGTCAAATATTAAGTTATTTTTAACTTTGGGTTATTTGTGATTCTTATTTATTGTGAATTACAAGAATACTGTGTAAGTATCAAATCACGGGTCAATAGGAACACAACATTTTCTGACATATGATTACAATATATGGTTGCATACCCTTTTACCATGCTTAATATGTGAGTCTCTTTTGAGGTTCTAGTCAGGGCCGTCTTGGAAATTTTTGGAGCCCTGTGCGAAAATCAACAACGAGACTCCTAAATTTGAAAAAAATGACCTCCTAGTTTAAATAATAAAAATTTCACTAACTTAGTGCAATATTAACTGAAATATTTTGTCCTCCCAGCAATTTTTGAGACAAATTTATCAACGGCTATGTGTTATCTATGTGTTAACACGAATTTTCTTTGGAACCTAATGAGCCCATGTACATAAATTGTTTTTTTTGAAACCCCCTCAAAATGAGGCCCGGAGCAGGAGCTCACCCTGCTCCTGCTATTGGGCCGGGCATGGTTCTAGTGTAATATTAATGTTGATGTTGATATGTTAAACATCTTTTGTAACTCAATTAATAATTATTTTAGATATTTCATAGTAGAAAAAATTATATGTCTTAGTAATATGTTATAAGTAATATTAATAAGGTGTATATCTTTAGAAATATGTTAAATTTAACACGAGAAAATATATACTAATCGACACAAAAGCTACACGACATCATTGACGATCTTAGCGCAAACACATTGGTTGTTATATATTGATTTTGTTTGTTGTACTATTAGGTAAAGCATGTGCTTTACTAATGAATATAGTAGCACACATTATTGGCTAGTACCCAATAATACATCTTTGTTTTGAGAGTTTTAATAGAGACGCAAGTGGAGTGAATATACTACTATGGTTGTATATATGTATATCCAATTTTTAAACCAAGATCTTTATTTGTATCAAAAAGTTTATATATTCACTAGGCCAATTAATTAACTATATATTTGTGAAAAATACAATAAGAAGACCAAATTGTTTCCAAGTAACTTGTAACTCTGGGAGTGTTTTTTAAGGTGTACAATGAAACCATTTAGGGTGAGCAACAACCGGTCTGGTCTTCAGTCCGGGATCTGGAGCCAATTCGGTTCCGATCCGGTCATGACCGGTCTGATTTTTTTTAAATCTTAAGGTAAAAAAATCTGTTTTGGACCGGACCGGTCCGATCTTCGGTCTAGGGTCCGGAGTCGATCCGGTTCCGGTCCAAGTCGGACCGGTTACTCACCCCTAAAACCATTAGTGAAATAGAGAAATAAGCTCAAATTTAGGAAACATTTGGGCGGAGCGTGTAAGTTTCACTTGTTTACTATTTATTGCTGTGGGATTTGTCCGGATAGGATGACAAACATTTTCCAGACATTTTGATTATTCACTCTTCGTGAATAACTCACATTTGTTCTCTTATCTAGTGTCTCTTATTTTTCGAAAAGCAGGCATATATTTGTAAAAATTTTAAAAAAAGTTTTCATTAAGAGTAATAGTGTATTGATGTAGATTCAAAATTTCAGAAACAAATTTATGTTATGCACAAAACACTTATGGAGGGGTTAATGTGCAAATGAGGCATTATTTTATGAGTCGCATCTCACTAATTTCAATTGAACTACACTTTCAAACGTAAGTCTCACTCGAAATAAAAACATTCGTACCACCGGATAGAAGATTATTTATTTAGAAGACTTCAATTAAAAGATTGACCACAACTAAACGTGATGTGTTTTTAAATTCCCATGTCGTCAATTTGGCAAGAATGGTTCGTCTAAATAGGATAATTATAACATCCACCTAAACGTAATTGTGTAAATGGTGATCTAATTTTTCATAAAATTGCGAGCTGGAAATTTTGGTGATTTAAATGTGTATTCAATTTTCTATCCCTTCGAGTCTTCGATCTTATAAAAAAAAATTAAAAAATCTACGATGATCAGTGATCACATGTATGAATTGGAAAATTTGCAAGACACACCCAACGTAGAAAATCACACAAATATTATTTAGATTAGAAGTGGACATTTTCTTATTTCTCTCGTAATCCTTATATATAATACTTATCACCAATATTGACTTTTTTCCCCTAACTTAGGCAAAAACTCCACTCGAACTTGTGTTTTTGGCGTTGCAAACGTGGGATATACCCAAATAATGCATGGACAAGGAAGATAAGAGCCCACCACAAATTAATTGTGTTTATCGATAAACCTGAAAAATTATCAATATGTATATGTAATATTGAGAGTTTTTTGCGTGTAAGTTTAGAAGTTGTTAGAAAATTATCTGTCTATACCACGTGGACTAAGACGGACTCTCACGACTATGAGAAATTGTGGGGAATATATATATATATATATAACATAATAACATCCGAGACAAATTAAGGAGAGGTTCGCGCACAGCACAAAAAACCAGCAGAAAAATATGTTTTGCTGTCAAAAGGAAAAAAAATAGAAAATAAAAATTAGATAAAATTAGTTTCATTTTGACCAAGATTTTGTTTTTTGTGCATGTTAATGGAAAATTTTAAAAATGAATTCATTAACTATGATTTATGTAAAAAAATATTATTTGTAAAAAAATTATATATAAATGTATAGTTTTATTTGTTTGAATAATATGTTGTACGTTTAAAAATTAAATAGACACTGCACATTTTAGTTTAATTAAAAAACTGAAAATATGTGAAGTTATATGTTATATACATACCTTAGTTGTTGGAGAGTAACTTAATTAATAAGATTATTGTAGTTGTGTTTTTAAATAATATACTAAATTGAAAATAGAATAATATTTTATTTTAGAGTATTATTTTAACAAGACAATATGAAGTTTAACATTTATTATTATGGTTAACATTTGTTATCTAATGTTATGGTATAATTTTGTAATATATTGTCATGACAGATATATTGTTTAATTTTTAAAATATGATTTCAATGTTTTTGTTGTTAAATTTCATGAAATAAAAAGTTATTAAATTATTTTTAATGGACTTGTGTATTTTTTACAATTTTAATGCAAGTTTGGTTTCCATTGGAGAGATGAGAAGTTGAGGGGGGGATTATTCAATTCTGGATGATAGATGAAAGCAAAGAGAAAATATTCTCGTTTTCCAAGAGAATCATGGTATTGTCAATATGAAGTCCATCTTTGTCACATTTCAGTTGCATTAATACATGTAACATTAACATATGTGTATAGAACTCAATCAGAATCATGGTTCCGACAAGTGTGATAAATCATGTAATATTTATATTGATAATTATATGCAATAATTCAGTTGTATTAATAACCTGAATCGTGTGGTATTGATGTTCCTTCCGGAATTAATCTGTACGGGAGTTAATACGGGAATTAATATGTTCCCATCCATGGACTAAAATCTTATTATTTATTTCTAATCAAACATTCCAAATGACAGCTTTGAACAAGATGTTCCAAATTAAAGGGTGGAGGTTGACATTATTCATGTTTTTGTGTGTGTCAAGAAGTCGTGATTATTTTCAATCTCACGATTGAGATCTAACTTCGTCGTGTTATATGAGATATATGAGTTAAGTCAAACAAAACTAGATTTATGATTTAAGTCAGACAAAAAACATAAGAGATAAGGTTGTTGGGCAAGCCGGCCAAGCCTTCTGTTCTGGCACATGTTTCAAGAATATATTTTTTATTTGACCTTTTATTATTGTTATCCGATTCCATCTAATAATTTCACGTTGATATGTTTCTTATTCTACATAATTAGATACTTGACGTTAAGGTTTTAACTATTTGAAAGTTGAACCTACAAATAGTGGCTATTTGATGTCTTCCTTTACTTCTTGGTCTCCAACGCCGATGTCGATATTCTGATAATCCAACTTGTATATCTGCAAGCGGTTTTTAAGGCACAAACCTAACATTAGCGAATCCATGTGATCGTTGAGTTGGCTTTGTTGATATACAATTACTGAATAACATTTGGTTAAATTAAGCAACCTTTGTAATTAATTAATTATCATACCCAATACATTCGACCACTACAATCTTGTAAGACCATCCTTAACGGAGTGTGGATGACCTAGGTTGTCCGGATGACCTAGATCATTGTTGCAGATAGTCTAAAGAAGTACCACAGTCATGTCATTAAAACTCAGCTTTAAAATTGTATTATAAGATATGCACAAGTTGTGGAAAAGGTCGCCATACATTTTAAATTTGCAAGATGTTGATCTGTGTATGAAGAAAATATTATTGATTTTTAATTTGTTCTGAAAAAAGTCACCGAATTGATTTAAAAATTAAAAACAATAACCAGTCAGGCCAATCATTCTAACTAGAAGTTATGTGAAAATTATACACAATCATTTTATCTCTTCCATTAGGTGCCGTCCACTAACACAGTCAATTTTTTTTACAAAAATAGTTAATCATCTCAAACCTTTCAACTTAATTGCTGAGAAGTTATTACATGTAATAAGTATTGTCCACTAACACAAATAAATTAAAAAAATAATAGTTAATCATCTCGAACCTTTCTACTTAATTGCTTAGAAGTTGCGTGTAACGTGGCACTTAATTTGGTATCACCACATCACTTGCTCGACTAACCACTTAAAAAATTATCATTTGCTCACACCTATATATTTTAATTAATTAAATACCGATGGAATCATTCAGAATCTTCATGAGTTCGTATGTGAAGCATGTCCACGGGAGAATATGCCACCAAAACTAATAAAAATGCAGTGACATGCACGAACAACATAGTTTTGCTAAGAGAAACTAGGGGTGAGCAATCAGACCGATCCAGATTGAATTGGACCGACCCGGATCGGTTCTGGACCCAGGCCGGTTGGGTCTAGTCCGGATTGAAGACTGAACTAGTTGGGTCCGGTCCAGAACCAGTCAAGAACCGATTTTTTTACCTCAAAATTTAAAAAATAAAATCCGGACTAAACCGGAATCGGATTGACTCCGGACCCCGGACCGAAGACCGGTTCGGTCCTTGCTTCACCTCTGAGAAAAACAATGAGAACGTGGGACATGAAATGCATATCTAAACAAAAGACAATGTTTCACTATTTCACACACATAACATAATATCATTATAAAAGTTGGTGATCTAAATTATGCATATCCGAATTTGGATGTAATCAAAAGCAAGTCTTACTAGTTACTCCATCGTTTCTTAAAGGAAAATGATTAGTGGCCGCTGTTTAGGACGCTCGTTGAGGACGATGTTGAGTTGGAGTCATCCATGTCAGCATAACTTAATCATTTTCTTATTTTTTATTTTCTCTTCCCGATGCGTTTCCAATCACATTAAATACGTCTCAAATCAGTCTGTCCTCCCTCGTTTTGGCGCTCCTACGCAGGATACACATCTCATGGATTTTCTTCCTCATTTTGTCTCCCTTTTGGCGCACTATCAACCATTTTCCTTCGTTCTTTGTGCTCAAATGGAGGAGACCTCAAACGTTCCGAAGCAGCAAATGTTTTTTCGTTCTTTCGAAGACGCCAAAACATTTTACGTTGCCTATGCCGATTCATGTGGTTTTGGTGTTAAGATAAGACAATCTCATTACGATCGTGATGTTGTGATACGTGTCACACTGACTTGCTCCAAGGAGGGCCACACTCCAGCAAACCAAGGAGAAGGGAAACTAAAGCATAGGTTATCCGGTAGGGTCCAGTGCACTGCTCGGATCAGGATCTCTGGAAACCCAGCAAGAGGGTACCACATTAACTATGTTGATCTTCAACATAACCACGCCATGCTTGAGGAAGATCAAATGTGTTTCCTCCGACAAAAACGATCCGTCCCTGATGCCGCCAGAGCACGCATATCGTGCAATGATTCTACTTGGATATTGGCTGCTAAGACCATGCAATCTTTTGTGGTCGAGGCCGGAGGTCATGACAAATTGACTTTCAATGAGCGGGACCTAAGGTGTGTGTTATTTTCTGCGTAATTTAATTGAAGTTAAACATTTTGCCTGGTCTTAAACATTGCTTTGTGCAGAAACGTTGTAAACGAAGTCAGAAATTTGAAGATGGGACCGGGCGATGCACAAGCTCTTCAGAATTATTTCATCAGGATGCAAAAAATTGATTCTATGTTTTTTTATGTAATGGATATGGATGACGAAGGAAGACTACGAAACGTGTTCTGGGCTGACTGTCGTTCTAGAGCTGCATACTCATACTTTTGAGACGCAATATGTTTCGACACAACCTACATTACCAACAAATACGACATACCATTTGCCCCATTTGTAGGAGTAAATCACCATTTCGAATCGGTTTTGCTTGGTTGCGCTTTGCTGTCGTCTGAGACCACTGAAAATTACATCTGGTTGTTCCAAACTTGGTTGTCGTGCATGAACGATACGTATATACTTAGGGTCGGTCCGATTTAAGTCTCGTGTCTGTCCAGTTTAAGTTGTATGTATGTCCGGAATAATTTGTGGTTCTGTCCAGAATAAGTAATATGTATGTCCGGTTTAAGGTTTGGGCAACTTCTATCCAGACGAAGTTGCTTGTCTGTCCGAAATAAGGTCCTGCTCTGTCCGGAATAAGATGTATGTCTGTCCGGTTTAAGTTTTGAGTGTGTCCAAAATAAGTTCTGGTTCTATTCAGACGAAGTTGCTTGTCTGTCCGGAATAAGGTCCTGCTATGTCCGGAATAAAATGTATGTCTGTCCGGAGTAAGTTCTGAGTGTGTCCGGAATATGGTTTGTTTGGAACAAGTTGGGTGTCTGTCCGGAATAAGTTGGGTGTATGTCCGGAATAAGTTGTATGTCTGTCCGGATTAAGTCGTATGCTTGTTCTGAATACTTTGTGGTTTTGTCCGTAATAAGTTGTGTTTGTCCGGATTAAGTTTTCAAAGTAGTTTTTCGTACCTTTGAATATATGACTCACTCATTTAAAATTGCCCCCGTCCATGCAGATATAAATCCCCAGCGATCATAACAGATCAATGTGGTGCCATTACTGCTGTTGTGAGGAATGTCTTCCCAGACGCGATGCACAAATTTTGTATATGGCACATAATGAACAAAGCTCCCGTGAAGTTGCCGACGCAGTATCGGAAACACATGTTATTTGATCTCAAATTGATTGTATTTGATTCCAAAACCCCAGCAGAATTTGAGCGTAATTGGTAGAGTTTTCTTGGTGATTTTGACCTCCATAACCATAGTTGGCTCCAATCGATTTATGCAATCCGAGGGTCCTGGATACCTGCATTTGTTGGAGATTGTTTCTTTGCAGGAATGACATCTACTCAGAGAAGCGAGGGTATGAACGCTTTTTTCGACAAGTACCTGACATCTAAGACCACACTTACGCAGTTCGTTGGACAATACAAACTCGCACTCCGCCACAAGTATGAGAAGGAAGCTCAATCCGATTTCGATTGTCTTCATAAGAGTCCCCAATTAGTTTCAATGTATCCATTCGAGAGGCAGTTGAGCGAGTTGTATATGGTAGGGGTCTTCAAGAAAGTACAATTACAAATTGGGAAGATGATATACTCCTATATTACGGAGGAGTTCAATACGGGTGACACATTCCATTACAAAGTATCTGAACGTGTATAATGTGGTGAGCAGCTACTGTCAAAACGTTTCCTAGTACAAATCAGATCTACGAACTTCACATGTGATTGTAGAATGTTTGAGCACATTGGTCTTTTATGTTGCCACATTTTTATTTTCATTGCACGCTTAGATCCTAATGCATTGCTCCCGGAGTCTTACATCGTTAATCGATGGCTGAAGAATATTCGAAGGAGCCATCGAGAAAAGATGTACCCAGAAGATGACATAATGGAGAAGGATGCGCTTTATCGTCACGACGACATAATGGGTCGTCTCGTTTGGATCGCACAGGAAGCTTTCATTTCACACGCAAGATATCTTGAGGCTGTTAAGTACATTGAATTGCTTAAGGTACGTATGCAAAGTACCCAATTCCTTATTGAACTTGCTGAACCTGGGACGACATGTACATCTGTTCTCAATCCAGATAAGGTAAGACGTCTAGGCAGACCGCCGACTAGACGACGGATTTCTTTAGCTAAGAAGATAGTTAGAAGAAGCCACAAAAAGCACGACAAACAAGAAAAGAGAAAGTTCAAGGAGAATGTTACATCGTCGTTGCACCCAGTCGCACCAAACCCAGGGGATGAAGATTGTGAAATGTGTTCCTGGTTAAAGTGTAAAATGTGCCAAATGCATCAATTTTATGTGGTTTGTGTGTCCGGATTAAGTGGTTTTTGTGTCCAGATTAAGATCCTGGTCTGTCCGGAATATGGTACTGGTCTGTTCGGACAACGTTCTAGCATGTACCAATTATGTTGCTCGTGTGTCCAGATTATGGTTCTAGTGTGTCCGGATTACGTTCGAGTTCTGTCCGGATTACGTTCTGGATATGTCCGGAATACGTTCTGGATCTGTCCGGATTAAGTGGTTTTTGTGTCCAGATTGAGGTCCTAGTCTGTCCGGAATATGGTCATGGTCTATCCGGACACCGTTCTAGCATGTACCAATTATGTTGCTCGTGTGTCCAGATTATGGTTCTAGTGTGTCCGGATTACGTTCGGGATATGTCCGGATTACGTTCTGGGTCTGTCCGGTTTAAGTGGTTTTTGTGTCAAGATTAAGTTCATGGTCTGTCCAGATTATGGTCCTGGTCTGTCCGGTTTACGTTCGAGCATGTACCAATTATGTTGCTCGTGTGTCCAGATTATGGTTCTAGTGTGTCCGGATTAGGTTCTGGGTCTGTCCGGTTTAAGTGATTTTTGTGTCCAGATTAAGTTCATGGTCTGTCCGGTTTAAGTGGTTTTTGTGTCCGGATTAAGTCATGGTCTGTCCGGTTTACGTTCTTTTTAAAGAAAACATTCCAAAAATGGACTTTGTAATTTGTAATTTCCTATCTTTTAAAAAATGGAGTTTGTAATTTGTAATTCCCTATCTGTAAAAAAAATGAAGTTCGTAATTTGTACAACTAAAAAAAATAAAAGGATCACACTCCAGGAATTGGTGTTCAGATTTGCACACACAAACGGGGGTCCTTAAGCAACCAGACCGCCAATTCGCCCCTGACACAGTGAATGGCCTTCGGGTGCTTCTCCTTCGTTGGGTCAAGTTGTAGCATTAAACACCTGATCCAGTATAAAACATACGCTCCACAATCGTTGCTCCCAGGTGATTGTCGTTGGCTTTGCTTCCTTAGGATTCTCAATGGCCAATCAACTTTCAGCACTTCCCTCCAGTATTTAGCCACATCTGCTGCTGCGCATTCATGTGCGCCAACTAGGACGTCTGGATCTTCACCTCGATCTAGCACCCTAGACGTATTGTTGAACTGCAGGAACTCCGCAGACGGGCCATAGGCAACCACCAGATGCCAATGGCCTGCAGACCAGCATGGTTGTGCGATTACGGTTTTGTTTGGATACAATCTTAGGGAGTATACAATCATTAATTTTAGGGAGTATACAATCATCAATTGTTCCGCCTTGACCCTCCACAATTTGTCCTGATTCGAATGTTGATATACATAAAACCTTTTGTGCTTGTCGTCTTCCTTGGAGGACCGAAATCATCGCATCCATTGTTTCGTCGCCCATATCCATCCCCGGCGTTATTATTTCCTTCAGGTCGCGGCGTGTTAGACTACAGATGTCCCCTCTCCAGATCATCTCTGTCTGGTCCGTGCTTGGTGCGGTCAAGTTCAATAACACATTGACATCATCAACTGACAACGTCCCCAATGCGGCCATGTCAACATCAGGCCTCGTCGCCCCTAAGTGGACAGCCAACCTGTAATTGTCGTCTTCTTTTTTTCCCTTTTTCGTTAGGCTCCTTTGGGCCGCTCTGTCTTTTCTCTTTTGCTCCGCTTCCACCTTCTTCTTCTTAGCCCGCTCTTCCTCATCTTTCCTCGAGCGTTGTCTTTTGACACCCCAGTTTGGTTTCTCCTCCTCTCTCCTCTTCTCCTCCCTCTTTCTCTTTTGTTCCTTCTCCTCTCTCTTCTTCTCCTCCCTCCTCATCTCTTATTCCTTCTCCTCCTCTCCCCTCTTCACCTCCCTCCTCCTCTCTTCTTCCTTCTCTTCCTCTTTCCTCTTCATCTCCCTCTTCCTTTCTTCTTCCTTATCCTCCACTTTCCTCTTCACCTCCCTCTTCCTTTCTTCTTCCTTCTCCTCCCTCCTCCTCTCTTCTTCCTTCTCCTCCTCTCTCTTCTTCTCCTCCCCCTTCCTCTCTTCTTCCTTCTCCTCCTCTCTCCTCTTCTCCTCCCTCCCCATCTCTTCTTCCTTCTCCTCCCTCTTACTCTCTTCTTCCTTCTCCTCTTCTCCTCCCTCCCCTTTTCTTCTTCCTTCTCCTCATCTCTTCTCTTCACCTCCCTCTTCCTCTCTTCTTCCTTCTCCTCCTCTCTCCTCTTCTCCTCCCTCCTCCTATCTTCTTCCTTCTCCTCCTCTCTCCTCTTCACCTCCCTCTTCCTCTCTTCTTCCTTCTCCTCCTCTCTCTTCTTCTCCTCCCTCTTCCTCTCTTCTTCCTTCTCTTCCTCTCTCCTCTTCACCTCCCTCTTCCTCTCTTCTTGCTTCTCCTCCTCTCTATTCTTCTCCTCCCTCTTCCTCTCTTCTTCCTTCTCCTCCTGTCTCCTCTTCTCCACTCTCTTCCTTTCTTCTTCCTTGTCCTCCTCTTTTTTCCTCTGTTCCTCCTTCTCTTTCCTCTTCCTCTCATTTTTCTTCTCATCTTCTCTCCTCTTCTCTTCCCTCTTCCTCTTTCTGCCTTCTGCTCTTCTCTCTTCCTCTCTTCTTCCTTCTCCTCCTCCTCCTCCTGATCCTCCTCTAAATTTACATATTGGGTCTTCTCCCCAGAGTGAGTTTCACATGCCCCCGTTCCTCGTAGAGACACAATCTCTTCGCTCAGCCTCCGACACTCTTCGTGGGACATCCTCAGTTCTTTCTCCAGTCTGTTAACCTCTTCAGTCGCCTTCTTAAGGGCTGCTTCGGCTTGCAACCATTTTGTCTCAACCTCACTCAGTTCCGTCTTGTAGCAGCGGGTCCAATGGAATACTGCAGTCTCTAAGTTGTAGCCTTGGCAGATGGCATGTTGAAGCTGACCCCTTTGCTTTGTGCGACTCTTGAGCAGGATTTTGATCGGAACTCATCAGTTGCCGCTCCCTTTCACTTAGTGATGGAGGCCCCTTCAGGTCGAATTTGCCGTTGGAAATCTCGGCTAAGGTTATTCCACGTTCCTCCCATTTCCTCAGGGTTAAACGTTTCCCAAACATTTCCGTCCAACTTTTCATCCGTGAATATGCTCGTCTCGGCTCCCCCAATTTGAATTTCTCACAAAGTCACACCTTCAAATGGGAAAGATTAAATGTTAATAAGCACTTCACAAAAAATACACTATTTATTCCGGACAGCCAGACAACGTATTCCGGACATACACAATCCTGATTCCGGATAGCCACAACGTAATCTGGACAGAAACACAACTAAATAATCACTCACAACTATTCCGGACACAAAATCTTCGTATTCCGGACAAACCTACGCTTGATTCCGGACAGCCACAAAACGTATTCTGGACAGACATACATCTTATTCCCGACTGACCGAACTACTTATTCCGGATAGACAGACATCGTATTCTGGACAGACACAATCCTGATTCTGGACAGCCACAACGTATTCCGAACAGAAACCCAACTAAATAATCACTCACAAGTATTCCGAACACACAATCTTCGTATTCCGGACAAACCTATTCCGGACAGCTACCCAACTAAGATGGCTTCCTCCATACCCCGAACCAGTGCGGCGTGAACTGCATGTGCCCATGCATATCTATTGATGCGTTTGAAGTCCCTCAAATGCTTCATGAACCACATTTTGGTTCGAAGTGTTCCATCGAAGAACAAAAAATGGTTGAAGATGAAACAAATAAGGAGTAGAACGTACTCCTCGGGGTCGCCCATCACACTGGTTGCAGTCAGATGCCCTAATAGTTGAGTGTTGTCAAGGTTCATCCATCTCGCTTCTGTACGCCCGTCGGTTCCATAACAATTGTCTTCCCACACACTCTTAGCCCTAGAATTAGGGCAACGCCTTCACCTGTAAGGGGGACTACCCCTGATCCTATTCTCAACCCCACCTCCTTCGCGTCGTAGTGTTCGACGAACCACCTGAGTATTTCATTGTCCGTTGGAATGTCAGGAAAATGTAGGAAGTGACCGAAAGCGGTCCCCCGGAAGACCTCCTTTTCGACGTCCTTCATCCTACTGAACTGTTTTTGAATCGCCGTCCAACCACACTTCGTTTCCCGGAAGTAGTACGTGCTTCCCTAAAACAAACAAAAAAGTAAAAGAAAGTTCGTAAATAACAAATCCACCTACGAAAAAACCCTAAATCAACCCACCTGATCAGCCACAACTTTTGGAGCGACAGCATTACTTGGTGAATCCATTTCTCGTTTTGTTGTGAAACACACGTAGAGGAACAATTGTTCGGATTTCTCTGTTCACAGTTACAGACACAAAGATGAACTATTTGTTTCCTTCCTTTTTGATGGGTCTATTAGTTTCCTTCCTCGAGACTCGAACCGTCGCCACATTACTGTCTGCACGCTGTCTAATCGTTTGATTTGGAAACGAAACGTCGTACGCAATGAACCGTCGAATTTAAAATAAAAAAGGCACGTAGGGCGACGACTACTTGTCAAGCTGACTGGACGCTGACTCAACACAGTTGAAGTGTCATGTCATGCGCGTCACGGACGCCAGCGTCCGTGTATAAGGATCCTTTCTTAAAATATGTAGTCAGTATATGTAGCTAAATATATGCAAGTAGTGTCAAACTCTCAAATTAGGTAGCAGTTTAATCCTGAGATTTAAATATTTGTAATTGTAATTATTTATCATACGTTCAATTTAAAATCAAAGGTAAGTAAAAAAAACCTGGAGTTCAATCTTCTTTTTTCCACGTAGAGGTTTGATGTCAGATGCGAGTAGTTTTTTTGTTGTTGAAGTTTTAAGGATGTGGTTAGGGGTCCAAAGGATCAGATCGGTGATCAGATTTCAAATATAAGAGTTTGGATTGGTTTAATTTGTAAGTGATTTTTTATTTATTTTAAAGTACCATCGTTAATTAAGGTTAATGCAATGTATAAAAGTTTATTTACGATTTAAAATTGTTTAAAGTTTATTTAGAATTAGAAAATAATAATACCCTATTAAATTAGTGATACTTATATGTGTTTTTTTTAAAGTTTGGGTTGGAGGTCCAGACTGGATTCAATCAAGTACTATTAGATTATCTAGCACAAGAAATAATTGAGTAGACAAGGAAAACTCTTCCTCACTTATTAACAAATAAGGAGGAGGAATGTATTTATAGTGAAAAATATAAAGTACAATTTATGCTTTTACAACATGGGACTGTAGTTATCTAATTACATTACTTGGTCTACAAGAAAACAATAGTTGTAATCAAGGTTATGTCTAATACATAATATGATAAGATGGACCAGATGGACTGGGCCATAGGCCTCATATTTCTTGTGGTCTAACATCCCCCCGCAAGTGAAAGGGGGAAGATCCTAAATTGAGCTTGGAGCGTAGGTAATTAAATTGACGAGCAGATAATGGTTTCGTTAGTAGATCCGCTAGTTGGTCCTGTGTGGATATAAATCAGACGTCAAGTTGTTTTGTCACGACACACTCTCGGACAAAATGGAAGTTGATTTCTGCATGTTTGGTGTAAGCATGTAGTATTGGATTGGATGTCAGCTAGGTAGTACTAAGATTGTCACACCATAGAATATGTGTTGTTTTTTTGAAATCCCAATTCTTGTATTAAATCTGCAACAAATCAGTTTGTTGGCCGCATGAGAAACTCCTATGAATTCTGCTTTTGTACTCGATTTAGCCACTGTGGGCTGGCTGCTTTCTCGATTTCCAAGATACTAAGTTTGGTCCCATTAAGATGCAGAAGCTTGTTGTCGATCGTCGATCGTCTGGATCTCCACCCCAATATGCATCAGAATAGGCGTATAAGCCACGTAGGGAATTACTTGTAGATTTTAAGATGTGTAGGCCATCACTAATGGAATGTTTTAAGTATCGTAAAATTCTTTTAACAACAGTCCAATGCTCAGTTGTTGGTTTTTGCTATATTGAAAGACTTTGTTAACATGATATGCAATATATGGTCGTCTGATGGTGATATATTGGTGAGCACCAACGATACTTCAATATAAAAAGACATCACTAAATGGTGATCCACTATGTTTAAATAATTTTATTGAACTAGAACTGAGAGTGTTAATTGGTTTTGATGTATGCATATTAGTTTGAAAGAGTAGATCATGTATATATTTGTGTTGAGAAAGAAAAATTACCTTACTATTGGTTTGAACTTCAATACCAAGAAAATAGTTCAAGTTTCCAAGATTTTTCATAGAAAAAAGTAGAGTTAAGATCAGATATTGGTCGATTAGAATAGAAGAAGTTCCTGTAATAATGATATCATCAACATATATTAGTATTAAGAGTATGTCTTGTCCTCGTTTAAACATAAATAGTGAGGCATCAGATTTCATGGAGTGAAATCCAAGTGACTGTAACCTGTAAGTTAAAGAAGTAAACCAAACACGAGGAGCTTGTTTAAGGCCATATAAAACTTTGTGTAGTTTACACACATGAGTTGGATGACTAGTATCAGAAAACCCAGGAGGTTGTATCATGAAAACATGTTCCTGTAAAGTCCCATGTAAGAATGAGTTGAAAGGAATGTGTTCTAAAAGTTTTACTTTTATATGTTAATTATTATGAATTGGATGTGCAAACATTTTGTTCCTTGATTATGGTATTCGTCTTTTGGAAGTGTTAAGGAATAGGCGTTTGGTCCTTGACCGTAGAGCTCTAAAAGATAATGGTTTACATAAATCAAAAGTTATTCACAATCATGGTAATTAACATGGAACATTAATTACCGAGATAAGATTGTCGTGTTGGTCATCGATTATTGTAGCTTTACAAATAATTGACAACACGAGTATATAAAAGAGGAAAATATTACTTTTGTATATTAAATATACCTAACAAGTAAAACATTATGGAATTGTGTTTCGTGTCATTAATGTTTTACTGTGTCTTGGATCCAAAGATACGAGACTTATATCTTTTCACTCAAGAAGTGCTTAATTTTATTATTGCCAAAAGCTATCAATGAGTGTAGTGATAAATGCAATAGTTGGTTGAATATCACTTGTGCTGGAAAAGATAGCTAGTCAAACGATTATCGTTGTCCCTCTTAATTGAGTGATGATATTAGTGGATTTAGCAATCAACACACAAAACCAGATTTTACAGAGAAGACGGAGATCAGATAAGGGAGAAGTGGCATTTTGCTCTGGTTGGTGTAGAGAAAGAAATGAGGGTTAGGGGTGAGCTTCTGTCCGGGATCGGACCGAAGATCGAAATTTTGCTTGGACCGAATAAATTCGGTCTGGTCCTGTCCGGTCTGGTCCGGTTCAGTCCAAAATCCGAATTTAACCCTTAAAATTTCGGTCTTTGATCGGACCAAAAACCGAACCGGACCGGACCGAACCAAATTTTGCTCACCCCTAACGAGGATGATAATATATGTTGCTTGAGAGTGACCATTGGATCTAAGGTGAGTGGAGTGAATGGTGTAGATGTAAATAGCCAAAAGAACTTAATTTGGATTGTTTGTAAGGTGTGGATGATAGAAACGAAGGGTCTTTTGAATATGACCATTAGATCTAGTTGTGTTTGTTAACAACGGTTGAGATTGCTGATCCAGAGTTAATGAGTGGATCCAATGACTGGCTGACACGTATGACTGATTTTCTTGGGTTGTGTTTTGTTGTGTTGGGTTTGAAATAAAGGTTTGTTGGGATCTTTAAAGAAAACGAAGGTCTTGTGGTCCGGAAAAAAAATGGTTTGGGTTGAGATGTGAAAGAAAGAAACGAAGACAACTAGTCTAGATGGTTCGTGATACCATATTAGATTATCTAGCACAAGAAATAATTGAGTAGACAAGAAAAGCTCTTCCTCACTTGATTAACAAACGAGGAGGAGGAGGAATGTATTTATAGTGAAAAATATAAAGTACAATTTATACTTTTACAAAATGAGATTATAGTTATCTAATTACATTACTTGGTCTACAAGAAAACAATAGTTGTAATCAAGATTATGTCTAATACATAATATGATAAGATGAGCTAGATGGACTGGGCCATAGGCCTCATATTTCTTGTGGTCTAACAAGTACAAACCGGACCAGGCTAATTTGGTTTGGCACCGTTACATGTTTTTACACCTCTCATATTGTAGTTGAACTAAAGCCTCGTGTGATTCACTACACAAATGTTGTAACAAGCCTAAATAGGATTGTCGAAGGTATAGACAATAATGTTAAGCCGAGCTTGTTTAGTAGACGAAACAAAATCACGAACTAAATTAGTGAAGCTTGAATAAACAAGATCTGAATCGACTTGTCTTTAGCCGAGGTACAACGAGGTTTTGAGCTTGTTCAACAGATGGACCGAAATCATGAACTAGACTAGTCGAGCCAGAATAAACGAGACTTGAATCGACTTGACTCGTCTCTGAGAGTAACTATAAGTTACACAAACTTCATTATTATCACATGTTAATGATAGTAAATATTGCATAATCCACAACTACATGCTGTTGACTAGGGTTGGGCCCTTGAAGAAGAGAATCTGGACCTATGTATTGATGCCTTCAAATTAGTGAGTGGGTCTGGGCTTGTGTTTTAATTAAGGAAACGGAGTTGCTTTATTAGAAGAAAGTCAAGTAATGTGGAGATATATAAACTAGTATTGGTTCTTGGTTGTCGGGTAAGTGATAACTTATTCTTCTCTTCCACTCATGTCGTGTATTTTTCGGAATTGTAGATTTTCATGTATGCTATATTTTATCATATTTTGAAATATATATATATATATTATTGAGATTGTTAATCGAGAAATATTATGTTAGGTTATTTTAAAAAAAAAATCCTTTAAATTTCCATACTATATCCTACCCTTCACAAGACACCCTTATCCGTTAACTGAACTCTCACATTGTGACCTTCCACCCTTTCCAACCACCATCCATGCATGGCTTCCTCCTTCTCCTACACCTCTCCCCACCAACACCACCTTCCCTTTGCAACTGCCCACAACCTCCACACCTCCACAAGACCCAACCAATCACCTTTTCTCCACCCAAACACCCCTCCCTCCATGTGTCTTCTCTTGCCAAGGCCCATGCACACAACATGCTTGAGGAAATGACCCAAGGAGAGAACCACTCCCATGTTGAAGGACCCATGGATTCCACAAAAGCAAGAGAAATTGGTGATGGGTCTTCTTCTTTGAGGCATTTGGGCAAAAGAGTAAGGAAGTATTCTCAAGAATATGATAAGATTAAAAGCTATAGGAGGAACGAGGAAGTTGGAGAAGTCTTGGATTCCATAGAACCAAGAGAAATGAGTGATGGGTCTTCTTCTTGGAAAAGGCATCTGGACAAAAGGGCAGGGAAGAATTCTAAAAAATATGATAAAAGTAAAAGCTATAGGAGGGATGAGATAGTTGGGAAAATCATGGATTCCATGGAAGCAAGAGAACTGGGTAATGGCTGTTCTTCTTTGAGACCTTTGGACAAAAAGTTAAGGAAGAATTCCCACAGATATGATAAGACTACAATCTATAGGAGAAATGAGGAAGTGGGTAGTACTAGGAATGAGAAGGTGAACACCAATGTTAGAGAGAAGCATCCCCAAGTGGGTAAGCTCATGGATTCCTTAAAACCAAGAAAAATGGGCGATGGGTCTTCCTCTTTGAGGCCTTTGGACAAAAGGGTAAGCAAGAATTCCAAAAATTATGATAAAATTACAAGTCATAGGAGAAATGGAGAAGTGGGTAGTTCTAGGAGTGATAAGGTGAAGACCAATTTGATTGTGGAAGGTAAGTTTGAAAAGAAGGGTAAGAAGTCCAAGAACAATTCACCTCAGTTTGAGTTGAGGGTTGGTTTGGATATGTGTTCAAAGAATGGAGATGTGATGGGGGCAATCTCTTTGTTTGATTCAGCATTAGAGAAGAATATAAGGTTAGAACAGTACCACTACAATGTTCTCTTGTATTTGTGTTCCTCTGCTGCTTCAGGTGTTGTTCATCCAGGTAAGAGTGGTAGCACAACTAATTTTGATAATGAAGAACAAGAAAGTAAGAATTTAGGAGATGCCAAGGATTCTGATTCACGGATTGAGGATAAAATATTGAATAGTGAAAGTGGTGATGTTGGTTGTGCGTCTGAAGAAGATTTTGAGAGCGAAACTAGTAAAAACGATTCATTGAAGAAAGAAATTGGATCAACCAGGGGAACTTGCGAGGGAATTCGGGTAAGTGAGAGTATAAAGAAGTACGCACTTAAGAGAGGATTTGAGATTTATGAGAAGATAAGGTCAGAGCAAGTCCCCCTGAACGAAGCGGCTTTAACATCTGTTGCTCGTATGGCAATGGCAATGGGCAACGGGGACATGGCATTTGATATTGTGAAGGAAATAAAAGCATTGGGGTTAACATTGCGATTGCGGTCATATGGTCCAGCTTTATTCTCATTTTGTAACAATGGCAATATCGAGAAAGCATTTGAGGTTGAACAACATATGTTAGAATCCGGGGTCGGCCCAGAGGAGCCTGAGCTTGCAGCTCTTCTTAAGGTCAGCATCGAAGCTTGTCGAAGCGAGAAGGTTTATTACTTGCTTCAGAAATTAAGGACTAGTGTGAGACAAGTGTCCCCAAGTACCGCAACGTTGATTGAGATGTGGTTTAAAAGTTCAACTGCTTCTAGAGTTGGAAAAAGGAAATGGAACGATAATCTGGTAGAAAAGGCAATTGAAAATGGCGGGGGAGGATGGCATGGATTAGGCTGGTTGGGTAAAGGAAAGTGGTCGGTTGTGCACACAAGTGTGGATACACATGGTTTTTGCCAAGGATGTGGTGAGAAATTAGTTGCTATTGATATTGATCCAGTTGAAACTGAGAACTTTGCGAGGTCAATCGCAGTCATTGCTGCGAAAAGGGAAAGACACTCGAACTTTCAGAAATTCCAAGTATGTGGTCCTTTCCCTCTTGTAGAATTCAAGATTTGTTGGAAATGCGGCTCATACATCACAGTACAGCAACTTTTGACTATCATACGACGTAAATCCATATACATAATGCATGGTAAATTAATTTCCTTTTGTGAATTTCCCACACTCATGTGAATTACAACCTATCTAGGTATAGGCTCGAAATGAAGAAATGTTTATTCCTATGATCTTGCTGTGCACTTTAGTTTTATCGCACTTACTGATATACATCATCGAACACACAGTAACAGGGCAAACCCGGTAAACTAGGCTCCTTGCTTTGCGAGGCTTGAGGAAGGTATGTTCATACACAAATTTATCTTGCCGTTTTTGGTGAAGTGGGTGCTTGGATGCCTCAAACCTGTGATCCTTCCACAAAACATTAAATTTATCATGCTCGATGCCCGCCTTCACATCGTTGAAGACATACATTCTCAAAATAATGTTTCACTATGTAACTTGCATTATAACTTAAGTCTACTATTACAAATCAACTTATTGCTATTGTTTTCACCTCTTCAAGTGGTTCTTAAACTTATTGGAAGTCAAAGATCTCATTTCAACCAAAAATATCAATATTGCCACCTTTGGCCATCCTAGTCTATTCTGTCATAGTTGTAGTGTAGCCAATTTACAAATCTTAAAATACCTTCATTTGAATGTTATAAAATATCCTGTACTTTTTAGATAAGAAATAATTTAAAATTTCATTACAGAAATGGTTGGACTATTATGGTTGGACTCCTTTTTCTCACTGCAGAAATGGTTGGACTATTATGGCCCTTTTGAGGCCGTAGTTGATGCTGCAAATATTGGCCTTTTCAGCCAAAGACTTTTCTCTGTAACTAAGGTGTGTTATGTGTTATTTCTCGAGTTATATTTAGTAGTGAATTGCACACAAACTTGCAATTTTAGGAGCTTTTATTGTTGCTGTTTATTCTTATTAGGTTAATGCTGTTGTTAACAGCATACGCCAAAAGCTCCCCTCAAAGAAATGGCCACTAATTGTTGTGCATAATAGACGTGTCTATGGAGGAAAAATGGATGAACCACAAAATAAGAGATTAATCGAGAAGTGGAAAAATGCTGATGCTCTGTATGCTACTCCAACAGGTTCAAATGATGATTGGTAAGGCCTTTCTACATTGCTGTTTTCTTTCTTTTTTGATAAATTCTTAGGTAATATGGTATCAAAGTTAAGATTCAATTTTACTATATTATATTGATCATATTCTTTTTCTAATATGGTCATGCAGGTCTATATCATCTTAGGCATATCTATTAGAAAGTAGTAAACTTATGCAACAGTTGTAATACTAGCGAATAGCGATACCCATGGTTATCACTTCCTAACCATTACGCGCATATTAAAGAAATATATGCGTACTACAACTTTTCTAACGCTTCTGTCTATAGCACTTAATGGAGGATATTTAATTTTGTACATGTAGCTTTCCTAGCTATGGTATGTTGCTTCTGCCTTCTGGTTTGTTTATTGTAGTATCAGCAGTACGGAAACTGAGTAGTTGTGAGATTAACTTTCTTATCTCTAGTATGAGACTTCAACCTTTCAGGTCATTGGAGTTTATATTATTTTTAAGTTTTAACTACTCGAAGTATGGACTTCAGCTCCTAGTCAGCCAGATATATCTTGTCTTTACTCTGAAGCAAGAAATTGGTAACTCATCTGAGAAGTTTGTATGAAAGAAGAAATGGTTCAATGTGTTTTTACCGATATAAAATAAAATAAAACAAAAATGGTTCAATGTGTTTTTCAGGAATCAATCACGTTATTTGTAATTAGCCCACTTGATCGGTTGGCATATGTTTCCATTATATTTATTATCAAGTCATTTGGCATATCTAGAAAGTTGAAATAGATAATAACATGAGGTTCAGGTATTGGTTGTATGCAGCAGTCAAATGCAAAGCCTTGATTGTTACTAACGACGAAATGAGGGATCATCTCTTCCAAATTTTAGGAAATGATTTCTTCCCCAAGTGGAAAGAACGACATCAGGTATGCTTATTTTAATTATGTATCTTCTTTACAGGCAGTATATCATTTTTAAAAAACTATATCGTTTGATGTTTACACCGTTCCCAAGTGTTGTTCTTTCTGGGACTATAGTAATTGAATGTCATCCGTATCCCTTCTAATTGATACTTATATCTTTGGTGCTTATTGTTGTTTGACATCCAATTTATTTCGGAAGTTAACCCGTTATTGAGAATTACTACTGCTAGTGGATGTAATATCTTGTTCGTTATGTTTTGCCTTCCCGAGCCCATCGTATTGACTTATGGTTCTTGTTTTGCCTATGGCAAATGCACAGTACTTCTCTAATTGTTGTGTTTAAGATGATCATGTTGGTATCATGATGATTGTTTCTCGACTCACTAAACTTGTCTTTTAATCTTATTTATCTTTATTGAGTTGTCTGATGTCACAAAATTTGTAGTTCATTGGTGCGTCCTAAACATTCACTCTATTAACTAACATTGAAGATCAATTTATTTGACATCATAAAAATATTCATCAGACACGTAAAATAGTATTTTTTTCGTTTAATATAAAGCTTATTGGGATTTGTATTGGTGAAAATCCTGACAATAAATTAAAATTTTGGTGAAGGTGCACTTCAATTTTGAAGCAGGTGGTCCACAATTCTACATGCCGCCTGCCTGTTCCATCGTCATCCAGGTTATACTGTGCCTATCTCGCTCCTTTGACTACGATACATCATACATGTTCTTTATGATGCAAAATTGCATATAGGATCAAAATTTTGATTGTGAAACTATTTTCAAAATCGACTGTTTATAATTTTGAGAAGGACATGTAATTTAAAGAAACAAAATCTTTTCTTCTCCTATATGGTTATATGACCACACAAGTATTTTTCCCCTTGACTGTAAGTTTACAAGTTTCACATGCCAACGTGCCTGTTTCATTGTTATCCACGTTATATCCCACTCTATCTTACTCATTATCTACATGTACATGTTCTTCATGGTACAAAATGTTGAAGTTACACAAAGGATACAAGAATTTGATTGTGGAATCTAGCCTATTTCGGGAATCGAGTGTTTTACAAATTTGTGTCGGATACATAATTTGAAGCACCAAAAACTAGCTTCTCCTATATTGTTATAGTACCACAAAAATAAGTTCCCCTTCAACTATCATAATATATATCATGTTGAGGTCATTCCCATTAAGGGTGACAATTTTAACTCTTACTCGTGAGCTAGCTCGAGTTGGGTAAAAGCTTAGCTCGAGCTTAGCTTCAATCTGGACACTTGAAGATGAGGCATGAGCCAAATTTTGGGTCGTTAACTATTTATGATACCTCTACTTGGCTCATCCGGAGTTTGCTTATGCTAACTAACAATATAAACTATATATGAGTTTATATATTTATCTTATGAGGTATACTATGAAATTCTGTAAACCGAATACTCAAGCTGCCAACATATGGTCATTTATAGATTTTTAAGACATGTTTCAAGAGAGAAAAAATCCTTATAACTCAACTACTTACTTGTGAATTCTACAACCAAACCATGGAATAATTTTGTGTAGTGAGTCAAGAAATTCACGACAATTTTTTTATATCGATGGTAATTCATGGCATCACCGAATACGAAATCCGATGTGAGAATTTTTATGTAAAATTCCAGGAATCAAGAAATGGGCACTGGCACGTTCCCATTTTATCGGAGGGGGAGCTGGAGGTTGGAAGAAATGGAACCTGGTTGTGTATTACGCGTCCATTGAGCCAAGAATCCTCAAAGCCTTGTAAAGGTAATTTCTTTTTAATCTACTTCCGAAAATTTCTTCAGATGTTATGGAGCATACTTCAGAAGGCACAGATTCACTTTTTCTACTGTTTTTTCCCTAATTTTTACTTGTGAGTTTTTTCCCTCTTTTCCTGAGACGAGTATGAAATCTGCGGCTTCTCTATATTAAAATACTTACATGGAAGTGAATGAATAATCCTTAGGTGCTTATGTATATTATTAGTAAATAAAAATTGCAATACATTTTGTGTTTGAAAGCAGAAACTTCACAAAGCGAGAGAAGAGTTCGATCGCAGTCTCAATCTACAACTATAACATCTAGGAAACAGATCTCTACGGACCGGGTAGTAGGACGAAAATCTGTTGCAGTTGATCTTGATGCTGCAGAGGATATAAGTGGTAAAGTCATCAACTTTGAAATTTAGAGAACTCAACTTGGAGGACTTTGTTTTCGAAAGGATAACAAACCCATCAAATGTGGAAAGATGCTTGACATGCCAAAGGTTTCCAACTTCCAAGCAGGATTCTATGAACAAAAGAGCTTGACTGAGTGCATAGAGGAAAGTTTTACTTCCAAGTTGTAACAGAGTAGCCATGGAAAGCTAATAGTTATTTTTGTACATTCCAATTGTTTTCCATTAGTGATTGGCATAGTTGTTATATTATACATAATTGACAAGAAATTGTAATTGTAGGGTTGTTTTTCTAGGTTGTTTGGGATTTTAGTTCAGAACTTAAATTTTGCAGAAACATGATATCGAAATGGTCGTTTTGAAAATCATAATACACCCACCAATGCGATCTTGTCGATCAATCTAGCTTTGCAATTTAGTGCTTCGGAATCAATTTGGACTGTTTTTTATTCTTAATTTTTAATGACGATTTTTACGTCCAATAACAAACCACTCCGCAGTTAACAAAAGCCTGCATTTTAGAGAAAAAAAACTACAAAACATCCACTTCTCATCATTAGATATCCCTGAGATTCTAAGTAAGCTCTACAGTAAGACCAAAAGCTATCGTTAATGATAATTTGTCCACAAAAAACAGCTATGCTAGGAATACAGGGAAAAAACATGAAAATGTAAGATTCAAACAGAGCAAAATGACTACTAATTCATTCAGAAGTATTTCATCTGACATATACTAGAAGTCAAAGATGCCTCAATAAACATTCGAGCAGACAAAATTGTCTTGGCAGAAACAGATATTTACAGACTAGCACCTTCAAAACTATATAATATAGACGGATCATCAACGTCTTCACAATTTGGAGAAAATAAAAACCAAAAAAGAGGAATTTGCTGCCGTAATGCTAAATTATTATTTCCGAGTTCCTCCTAAAGGAGAATGTATTCACAAGATTGGACTTGGAAAGATGATCAAAATGAAAAAAAAAATCAGGAGAAAGAAGAATACATGCATATGTATAATGGGCTAGACGACGTAGGGGGGATTATATATGACCAAAAAGCAAAAAACAACCTACCAAACTAAATAATCAATCTGTAAATATCACAAGCCTTCAGTCTTCTTCATTGGGGGTTTCATTTGCTTTGACTTAGCAATGCTCCAAAGGTCACCAAACAAGTTGTCTTCTGGCTTTGATGGTCTCGTGTTCTGCTGTTGGATAGAAGACGAATTAGATGTCTGTGAAGGATTCATTAGACTGTTGGCGCTGTGTAGAGAAAGACCGTACATTCTCTGGGCAATCTCATTGGGATGCGAATAAGGATAGTATTGCAACTGTAGCTGCTGCGGATATCCATAACCACCCATTTGACCAGCTTGCATTGGTGCTTGTAGCTGCATTCCTTGCATGGGGTAGGCAAATGGGCCTGTTGCCATTTGGGCACCTTGCATAGGGTAAGAATTAAAGCTTGACATTTGGGGACTTAGCATCTGTTGTTGATACATTCCCCCAAACTGTGGGTTCTGCATCATGGGGCTTTGTGGGCTCGATGGGGTGGTTGGCATCGAACGGTTCTGTAGACTGAAAGATGTGGTTGGCATTGTAGGGCTTTGCGGACTGAAAGGCGTTGTTGGCATTTTAAGGGTTTGCGGACTCATAGGCATCGATGGCAAAGGTGTTTGGATGGCAATAGGTTGACTAGCCTCTGTCGATTGAGTTTCCCAGGGCGGTGGAGGAAGAGCTTCCCCACCTTGACCTGCAGCCCGTGCAAATTTGAAAAATTGATAATCACTTTCTTTATATTCTGAAAAAAAAAAGTTTACCTAAAGCAAGCGGTTTCTGTTGCGTATTGATGCTCTGAGAACCTAGGTTGTTCCATGCAGGACTTGCAGGGTTGGACTGAGATCCTTGACCATGCTGAGGAAAGCCTGGCTGAGAAACGATGGTTCTCGTGGAACCGTTGGATTGCAAAATGGAGTGCTGCTGCTGTTGTGGGTGAAATATTTGGGAAGCAGGATATGATTGATAAGAATTGAAAGAACCCGCAGTGTTACTACTATTGTTGATGTTATTATGTTGAGAGAAAACATCTGAAAGCCCCAGTAGGTTTTGTTCAGATGTAGAGGTGCTCTGAGGTTTGTCGACAGGGACGAGAGCCAATGAATTTTCGGTCGAAGGTGTGAGGAAGTCATCCCCACTAAGAAGGTCCATGTGAGGATTCATCTTTGGAGGTGGTGCTGTACTACTTTTTTCACTGGATGGCGGGGCAGGGAGAGCCAATTGCCCGAAAATAGGTTGACTAGTGCTTGTGCTAGCAGTGGAATTGGGTCGAAATGTAAATCAATATAAGTACCGAGCATATTTTTTAAAACACAGCAGGCATCATTTATGGACAACAATGCACTACATCAGAAACTCATCAGATAATTTGAAACTAATCAATGGATTGGTATAATGTATTATAAAATGAACCATGTCTAGGGTCTCCCTTTACAGGGCATGGCATATCTCTTGCAATGACGCAGTCATACTATAGTTCAATTTCAGGTGCATTGCATGTCAAATCAATACTTAATTTAGGTGGAAATTGTTGCAGATCTAGCTCTACATTAATTCTGGATATTCAGACTCGCAAGTCGTAATTAAGTTGTATGGGAAAGCTACCAATAAATAAGAAAGTACCTTCCATTTGTCTTAGTCTTAGAGGTAACATCACGAGTTTTGCTAGTGTCTCCTACAGTGGCAGACATCGGTGAAGATTTCGGTTTTTCCACTCGAACAGGAGTTCCAGAAGCAATGGCATTGTGCTTGGCAAGTACACGTTCTAAATCATCATTAAGAGCTAAACCTTGGGCAAGTAATTCTTCATCTCTAAAATATAAAAAAGACGGGAATGAGGATTCACAGGATGAGAAATATGTTGACAACCGAAAGACAGTGGAAAGCAAGGATAATAGCGAAAGATCTGCATTTCTCTGTCAGATAAAATTCAAAATCATGCAAGTAAGCAGATGGAAAGATATTAATGTTTTTAAAATGGAAAACTAAAAATTCGCATCCAGAGAATTTTCTAGGACTTACGAAGTTGTGTTTACAAGATGGACAACTCTCTGTTTGTAGGAACGACATTGATCAGCAAGATCAACAATAACTTCCTGTTTTAGACCCTGCATAAAATCATACAAAAACTGGTGTGTTACGTTAATGTCTTTGTAAGTTTACCTTGTCAGAAGAGATTGGTGGCTAAAGACTGTTGCAAAACATCAAACCAACCTTTGCTGGTCTAAAGATCACATCAGTAGGCATGTCATGAGTTCAAGCATTAGAAAGTTAAATTACATACTAATGCAAGAAAAATCACATGAATATAAAGATATCATGGACTTGTGCGGAGTGGGGGAAAATTGTTCAGTTCTTGAAATATTAGGTGTTTACAAGGTAGAAAAGAACTGTACCTCTTTGTTTGTAGGCTCTAACGCACTAAGCATTTCAGCAAGGACATCCATTATCCCATGGGCATTTTGAATTTCTGATTGGCTGAAAAGATGCAAAATTTAGTCTTCAAAAAATATCTTGAATGATTTATTTGAAAGCAAAGCAAAGCAAAGCACATGAATGTAAAATTAGCTTCTTGATAATGAAATAGGCCAGTGAATTCTAGGTAATGAAAAAGGTGTCCAAAGTTCAATTTATGAGCATGCCTAACAAGTTAAAGCTCTGAATGTTTCCCTAAATGCATAAGGTAAAATGTCCAGAATCATTAGTTTAACAATTTCAAGGTTGCCCTTCGCTTTTTCAACAGTCAAAACTGTCTTCTCTTGGTATCTTGGTTCATTCTGTAGCTTTAAAAAACATTGATTAAATTTCTGATAAATTTATTTGAAAATATATTTACCAATTCCAATTCACTTAGTGATTTATATTTTACTAGGTTTAATGGTATATTTATTTATTTTGAACAACCAGAATCATTAGAGAAGCAATTTCAAGCATGCCCTTCACTTTTTCAACAGTCAAATTTGTCCTCTCTTATCTTGGTTCATTCTGTAGCTTTAAAAAACATTGATTAAATTTCTGATAAACTTATTTGAAAATATATTTACCAATTCCAATTTATTTAGTGATTTCTTCGTGATTTATATTTTACTAGGTTTAAGGGTATATTTATTTATTTTGAATATAAATTTGATTATTATGCATTTACTGATTTAGCATGAATATACAATTATTTGTTATGAATTTCTATCTATTCTATCTTTTGATTACTAAATTGAACTGTAAATGTCGTAGCATACATACTCCATGAGGTGACTCTCGACATGGGATCTGAATCTCCAAACCATGCATAAAATTTATGCAATGTAACATTTTTTAACTGTACATTTGAATACTTGATTTTCATCAAATAAATCTCAAAGTGGATATCACAAGAAAATAGCAGATGTACCTCAAAGTGGGAAAATCAGAAGCAATAGATGACTCAGGTGCTTCTCGTGGACGCTCAGGAGCATGCGTAGTTTGTGGATGAGATAGAGGATGTGTCTGTGGTGGAGTAAAAATGGGTGCGGAACTCTCAGATCTCTTAGGAAATACTGCTCCAGAACGCTGTTAGGAATCAATATTAGTGCCAAAGGAATTATAGTAAAAGTGTGATTGAGCACAATGAAACTATAAATTTCCAAAATGCAATGAAATGCTAATTTCTGTACAGTGTACGGTTGTACACCACAAACAATACTTATTTGGAATTAAATTTTTCAATGGATGACTATGCAAAAGGCTATTGAGGACTTCCATCAATGTGGTAAAGTTTCATTGTAATGAATCATATATTCTGAAATGTAAATTATCATTCAATTATTAATGGGATTTCGGCAAGCTTTCATGAGATTAACAAGGACTTGGTTTACGAAATGTTAATACCAAGCTACTAACTCAGTAGAACTAAGAGAACCAATTCGAAAATTGATGGAATAAGTGTTTTACAAAGGATCCAAACAAACCAGCAACTCCTGGTAAGCTGCATAGTACTGTGGATGGCGACCCCTTGGACCTCCGAATGCTTCTTGCCAAGTATCTATGAGAGTAAGTATCTTCTCCTTGACTTGAAAAGTAGGCTGCACTTGAAATACAGATCTTATGATTAAAAGTATTCTATAAGATAAATATAACTGAAGAATAATCAAAAGATGGGGGACACAGTTTCTTTAGTGAAAACCTTCTTTTTCACAATCTTCACCATCTCGTGCAGTACATCCCTTTCAGCAACTTGCATGTGTACTACATCCCCGCAATTCTTTACCATCATCTCCAGCAACTGGCATATGGAAAGTGAAAAGAGACCTTAGGATTGAAATATGGGCACCACATTAGTGGCCTGAAGTTGGACAAGAAAAGTATCCAACAACAATGTAATGGAGATAAAGCAAAACTCGCAACATCAAAAAACATGCTCTGAAATGAAATTGGACAAAATAATGATGCTTTTGCCTCAGAAGAAATGGACATCCAAACCGCACTTCAAATCGAGTCATGCTGAAGCTGAATAAGAAGACTCGGAAGAAAGAAAAAGAGAGGAAGCTATTGATATGTCTACCAACAAGCATAACCAAACAAATCCTTTAATCCACCACAATCTATTTGCAATATAATAGTTGAAAAGTAAACATCTCATGATAATTATATAAAATGCTAGAATAACCTAAAAATATTAATATGGATCTTGTGTATTTTCCATTCCCTTCAGATTACTCTTTCCTTTTCCCGGAAGTTGATATGCTTGGTGAGGGTGAAACCTATGATTTACGGATTATGATGACCCAATAAGTGGAACTCTCTTTTCACACTTGTTACTGTTACCATGAAAAGCTAAGAAAATTTTCCATCTTAATTTATATCAGGATTGGTGGAAAAAAATAAGATCTGCACCTATCCAACCCTGAAGCCTGTACATTTGCTTACTAAAAGCCTATGAAGCATGGAAACGGATACAAGAATCGGGTGTGCGATTCAAGTGTGGGGATTCGGCAATTTTCCAAAAACCAGGATACGAGGATTAGAGGATACGGCAAAAAAATGATTTTTATATAATTCAAAATAAACTAAAAATAGTATACATAATATACATAAACTAGTATAATAAATGACAGTTTTTTGGCTGTGTTTTGCAGAATTTTAAGACTTCAAGGTTTATTTTCCAACTTTTTTAATTTTAAAACTTTTTCCTTATTTCCTGAACCCTACATCCAACACACATCCTAACCCTAACTCCATCAAAGGTCTGCTTCCACTTCAACCGGCTGTTGTCGTCCTCCGACTGGCCTCGCCTACTCCTACAGGCATCCTCCAGCTGTCTCTCTGACCAGTCTTGCCTCCTCCAACCAGCCTCACCTTCTCCGACCGGCATCACCTCTTTGACAATCTTGTCTCCTCTGAAACACCATGAATCCACCGAAGCCCCACCAAATCTGCCGCGCACCCGCCCCGAATCCAGCTCTGATAACTGTAGGACACACCACATGGCGTCTCAGATACACATTCAGGCGAATCCGACCCACACCCAAGTCGGATATGCACCTTGTGCGGGGGCGGCACTCGTTTGGGCGAATTCATGCTACCGAGCTTAAAGTAAACCACTGTCTAAACATTGACATCTGCTTCTGTGCTCTGTGTAGAAAATTATAGTGATTGGCCATTGACCACTTATATGAAATTCTGTAGCTCATATGACTGTTTTCAATGATCAACTCCAGGTTCATATGACAATAAATAAATAACTTGACATTTAAAACTCTTGTATTAAAAACTCATGCCACTTTTAGAATTCAGAAAATTTCATTATGTAAACGGATAATGGCTTAACATGGATTGCCAGGTGTTGTCAAGAGCTCTGAGTTATGAACATCAAGCACCCAGTCATTGATCATGAAATCCCAGTAGACAGAATTGAAAGAGGAAAATCAAACATTTAATAGTAAATATCATGTACCAATTCAGAAGACACACATAACAAAACGAAGAGCTGTTGACAAAAAAATACCAAACATTTAAATGGTAACAGAATGTAGGAAAAATGGACTTACAGTTAGAGCAAGAAGCTGAACTTGGGGATTCTTACTACTGATACGTTTTTTCACACTTTTTATAACTTCCTTTGTTTGCCTGCAGAATTAAAAAAGAGATCAGCATCCCTACCCGGTGACTGTTTAGAAAACAAATCAGAACCAACCAACTTGACAGGTCCAACCAAGAACCAAAGGGAAGAGATTTCATTCTCGTTCAATCACCGGTTCGCAGGTGGTAATAAATAACATGTAAACATTATCATCTTTGAACCAAGTATTTTTAAAATAATTTATTTTCCCATATCTTCTATGTATTGATCTCACATGTGTTTACTTGGCACACCCTCTTCCCATCAATGTTCTGAAAACTGAATCAAACCAACCAGTTCAATCGGTCCTACCAAGAACCGAAGGTAAGAAATTTCATGGTATGATTTAATTACAAATCAATGGGCACCTAACATGCTAACATCCTCGGTCGGACCACACCCAACAAGAACCAACACTTCACTTGTTCAAGTCCCGATTTTGTTTCCAAAAAAATATTGTTCCATGCAATACTTCTTACCTATTCACGAGAAAACTACCAACAAAGTCACACCAAAAACCAAGTGCTCTTCCCATCACTGTCTTGAAACCTAAATTGAATCAAGTCACCAACCAACTCAGTTGGTCCGACCAAGAATCAAAGGCAAGAGACTGACAACAACAACAACAAAGGCAAGAGACTGAAACATAGTTTAATCAAAAGTTCGTGGGTGATGATAACATGTTTACAGCATCATGGATCAGACCAAGTATTCTCGATAGTTATTAGTTTATTTTCCAGAAATTTATGTTTAATTTCATGTACATTCAATTTCCAATCACATTTCCCAAAACATCACTCCATGTAATACTCCTTACTCGTTCACAAGAACATAACCACAGACCATGTTTGAAACTTCGGCCGACCCAATCAAGAACAGAAGGTAAGAAATTTCAATTTCACCACACTCTAATCACCGATAAACAAGCAACAACAACATGATAACATAATCACCGGTCAAAACACCACAACCAAAACAAAACTTCAGTTTCTATTTCCGAACCTGTTACCGAAAATCACCTCCCATACTACTTTTTACTCTTTCAAAATAACATAACATCAAACCAAACATATCTAACTCTAACACAACACACAACCCAAAAAAACAATATTTTAAAAATCAAATATGAATTCAAAAGGTAATAAAATTCAAAATACGCTCTAAACAGCACTTGATGGTAACAACACAGTGGAAATAATCACTGGTCGTACCACACACTAACCGAAACCAACACTTCACTAGTTCAATTCCTGCTATCGTTTCCAAGAATATTACTTCATATATTACTCGTTACGCTTACACAAGAACAAAACCAAACAATACCAAACTCTAACACAACAATCCAATCACAAGAATGATACCTTCACAACCAAATCCAAATTCAAAACAAAGGTAACAAATTTCACTAAACGCTTAAATCACCGGTTGACGAGCGACAAACCATGCCCACGCCAGACCAAAACCAACACTTCACTTGTATACCAAATCCGAATTTGATCCAAAGGTAACAAATTTCATGATATGCCCTTACCACCAATTGACGAACCAAAACCTAACATAATCACTAGTCGAACCAAACTGAAACCAACAATTCACTTTTTCAATTTCCGATTCCGTTTCCGGAACACCACTCCATATACTACTTACTCAATCTGTCAATCAACACAACAAACTGTCACAAAAATGATAACATTACAACCAAATCCGAATTCGAACCAACGGTAACAAATTTTACGATAAGCTTTAATCACCGGTTGACGAGCGACAAGACCATGCTCACACCAGACAGTAACCAACACTTCACTCGTACAATCTTAGATACCGTTTCCAAAAACACCACTCCATATACTACTTCCTACTCTATCTAGACAACAAGCCAATCACAATAGCAATATCTTTTTTTAATGAAAGTTTCTCGGGTCAAGACTTCAGAAAATTGGTTGATTCATTGACACCATGTGCCTCATTCGAACCAAAGGTAACAAATTTAACAATACACCCTTATCACCAGTTGACGGGCGAAAACCTTACATGATCACTAATCGAACGAGTTGAACCAAACAAAGCAAACTGAAACCAACACTTCACCCATTCGATTTCCGATTCCATTTCCAGAAACATCACTCCATATACTACTTCTTACTCAATCAACACAACAAACTAATCACAAAAATGATATCTCTACAACCAAATCTAAATTCAAACCAAAGGCAACACATTTCACAATATGCTCTAATCACCTGACATCCGACAAAACCAACACTTCACTCGTTCAATTTCCGTTTCCAGGAACACCACTCCATATACTACTTCCTACTACTCAATCAATACAACAACTCAATCACAAAAACAATATCTTTACAACCGAATCCAAATTCAATCCGAAAGTAAAAAACTTCACGATATACTACTTAACCAAATCACTAGTCGTATGACTCGAACCAAACCAAACTGAAACCACTACTTCACCAATTTCGGGAAACACCACTCCATATACTAATTCTTACTCATTCAAGACAACAAGCCAATCACAAAAACATATTTACGACCAAATCCAAATCCAAATCCGATCCACAGAGGTAGTAAATTTAACTATATGCCCTTATCACCGGTTGACGAGCGATAACTTAACAAAATCACTAGTCGAATGACTTGAACCGAACCAAACCAAACCGATACTTAACAGATTTCCAGAAACAACACCACTCCATATACCACTTCCTACACATCCAACACAACGAAACCAATTAAAAAAGATGAAATCTTTCCAACCAAATCGAAATTTCCAAACCATACCCCGGGTCGCGGTTGACGTAGTCGCAGATGTCGATGTTCATGGCCAAGTCGGGGCCGATGAGCACGTCGCTGGTAGCGCGGTCGACAAAGGTGCTCCCCATGGCCCGATCGGAGCGGTTTGAGAGGTCGGAAACGGATCGAAACCGAAACCCTAGAAAAAGTTCGTGTTCTTTGGGTGGAGAGTCGGAGTAGGAGGAAAATAAGGAAATGTTCCGGTGAGTTTTGGGCTTTAGATTTTATTTTTTATTTTTTATTTTTTTAGAGAGAAAATAGGGTGGATTTGGAATAATCTAATGCGATACGATAACACTGAATAATAAGATACCACGTTTAGTGATATGGTTAAGCATAATTATTTGGTGAGCCTTTTTGTTTTAGATTTTTTTTCTTTTCTTCCAACAAATGTTGGAGTTTTGAATATATTTTTTGGAATAAAAACAGAGAGTGGCGAATTAGAATGAAACACGTAGAGGTTGGGTCAGGTGGATAGTAGATTTAGAATAATCTAGTATAACACGATAACACGAAATGATATAATAAAACGATGATATGGTTAAGTACAATTTTTTGTGAGATTTTGGTTTTGAAAATGATATGTTAGTACTTTACACGACACAATAACACGAAATAATACGATACAAATTAGTGATATGGCTAAGCACAATTTATATGTGCACAATTTATATGTGCACGAAAACTTGCAATTTACGTTACAAAGTTAGTTATTTCATTTACAAAAGAACAACTTGCAATAAAATAACACGATCAGATACAAAATAAATAAATGTGTTTACATGTTTAAAAGTGCATAGGTCGAACGGTTACACGAAATCAATACATTAACAAATCTTCTGTAGTCTATATAATTGTTCTCAACTTGAGATAATTTTGCAAGACAACTTATATGTGCACGAAAACATCAACATGTCATATTATTTGATCTTAACAATCTTTATAAGATTTATTTTTCAAAGGTAAAAATAGTGTTGATGTGTGATCAGTTTAGAAGAAATCATTTTGTTGCACACATTATAACACTGACAACTTACGGTCCTAGCTAGGTCGGAGTTTATATTTTAAGTTCTTAACCATTGATTATCCACCCAATAATAAGTTGGAATTAAGTTGATAAGTCATCCAATTTGTGTTTAGACTTGGAAGTTGGGACTTCAAGTCTATGCTTTCTTGCAGGGCTGTCCAGATTTCGGTTCGGTTCGGTTTTTCGGACCGGATCGAATCTGATCGGTCTGGGTTTCGGTCCGGATTCTGGGATAAATTCGGTTTTCGGTCCGGTCCAAAATCTAAATTTTCCCTCAAAATTCCGATCCGATCTGGATTTTTGGACCGGACCAATCAGTTCAAGTTCGATCCGGTCTTCGGTACTAACCCGAAGAGCATCCGAGTTCGGTCCGGTCTGGACCCACCAGATTGATGCTCAACCCTACTTTCTTGCATGTAGTTGCACACTACCAACTGCTCTTACTTAAGTTGACTTCTTGTGCTTTCATACTAAATAAGGAAAAATAAAAGTAAACCTCAAGAGATAATGTAAATGATGTCTTTCCTACACTCCAAGGCTCCAACCAATCTTCAATTTTATATATTCATTAGAAAATTATAAGAATCATAAGATTAAGTTGAGAATGAGAAATGACTTTTGAGAGATAAGTTTGAATGAACTTATAAAATTGAAGTTCCATGACCCGATAATCTGTGACCATGTCGACTTTTTTATATGCTTTTCTTACATAAGGTATTGTTTGGAATGAGATTTAATGAGAAAGAAGTACTCTTGCAAAAAAGAAGATTAATAAGAAACAAGTGACTAGGATGGTTGAAATGTCTACTTAAAAAAGGGGTTATGATTGCATCGATGATATTTTAAGTCATTTGAAGAATATCTTTGAAATTATTCATTTTTTAAAGGGAACTACTAAACGTCGTCCCAAAACTACTTAAATCGCCCCTTGAAATTACCAAATTGCCCTTAACAATATATTTAATACCCAAATCGTCCCGTGTCTATAAATAAGGCATATGGTCTTGTATATTCATAATTTATCAGTAAAAACACCACGAAAATGTCTGGCGAGGGTGATGCATCGGGTGAGGTAAGCCTGGCGCGGGGAAATTTTTGGGCCGAGCGTCTGCATTAGACGCCTCCCCCATGGTGAGGGCGTCTGCGTAGGACGCCCTCCCCATGGCCGAGGCGTCTAACGCAGACGCCTACACAATGGGAGAGGCGTCTTATGTAGACGTCCTCCCCATGGGTAAGGCGTCTGTAGTAGACGCCCTTCCCTTCGGTCAGGCGTCCTACGCAGACGCCTTACCGTTGGGGAAGGCGTTTAACACAGACGCCCCATCCATGGGGCAGGCGTCTAACACAGACGCCTTTTTTTTTATTTTGATTTTGTTTTTTTAATTTCGAGTTTGTTTTTTAATTTTTTTAATTTCGAATTTATTTTTTTATTTTTTTAATTTTGAATATATTTTTGTAGGTTCCAGATTTCGGTGGTGATGGAGTGGATTACAGTGAGTTATTTCAAACTACACAAATCTTTGAAACAATCGATGAAGCATGTAAATGGGCCAAACAAGTAGCTATCGGAGCTGGGTTTTTTTTGGTCGTGTCGTCGTACAAAACAAGATCAGATAGTCGGATGGATTGTTATTTGAGATGCGACCGGCGAAATCAAATGGAGTCTCGGGATATGGATACTGCACTTCGAAGAAACACCAAAAGAAAGGGTTGCGGTTGCCGTTTCTTAATAAAAGTGGTGGAGCGACGAGATCGTGATGGATGGGTTGTGGTTTATAATAGTGCTCACGGACATCACAACCACAGACTGGCAGTTTATCCAGAGGGTCATCGTCAAATTAGTGGTCTAAGTTCTGGGGCGAAGAAGATTGTTCGTGATATGACAGAGGCGCAAGCAAAACCACGGAACATCTTGAAGGCAGTAAAAGAAAAATTCCCGGAGGACAATCCAAATCAAAGGCATATTTATAATTTCAGAGATTACATGAGGAGGACAAAATCTGAAGATCGGAATCCCGTCCAGCAGTTTCTCTACCAAGCAGTGCAGTGTGAGTACTTACATTGGATTATGGCGGATCCAGAAACTGATGTCGTAACTCACGCTTTTTTGGCACATCCGACGTCAGTCCAGTTGTTGCGGACATATCCTTTCGTTATCTGCATGGATTCGACTTACAAGACGAACAAGTATAAGATGCCTTTGTTCGAAATGATTGGGGTCACACCAGCAAACATGAATTTCCTTATTGGATATGCGATTTTGATGGATGAATCTTACTCCAGTTATTTGTGGGTGATGGAGAAGTTGAGAGATCTGTTATTGGGGACTGTCAGCCCGACTGCAATAATAACAGACCGGGAGTTAGGCCTTATGCGACCAGTGAGAGAGGTTTTTCCTGACTCTGCTCATTTACTCTGCACATGGCACATCAACAAAGACGTATTGAATTACGCATACCACGTATTCGGCAAGAATAAGGAGATGGCAGAGACTTTGAGGCGTGGAAGATGGAGGAAGATCATGCTTTCTACTTCAGAAGCCGAGTATGATAGAGCTGTGTATGCTCTGAAAGATTTGTATAGATCGTGGCCGGCTATCACGGAGTATCTGGACACCACGTGGTTGGTGCATAAAGAAAAGTTTGTGCTGAATTGGACGAACAAAGTCCTTCATTTTGGGAACACCACGAATTGTAGGGTCGAAAGTGCTCATTCGGCTCTAAAAGAGTGGATTTCTACATCGACTGCAGCTCTGGACACTCTTTTCGAGCGCGTCAACGCGGCTACTGAAATGCAGCTGACGAATATTCGAAACTTTCTTGAAGACTCGAGACGGCGAAATTTGACTAATTTCGGACATGCTCTATATCGCGGCTTCCTCGGACGCCCGCCCCATGCGGGGGGCGTCTCCCTCGGACGCCGACGACTTTTTTTTTTTTTTAAACAAATAAATAACGTAATGTTACCTCATACGGGTACACCGGGGGAACTGCTGGCTGCTTCCCTGGCCTCCGAGACATTCGTAATCTTGTGTAGTAGGTATAGGAAGAGAAAGTTTTGAAAAAAGAGTGAAATTGTGAGATATATAAGCAAAAATAGGAGGAAGGGCAATTTGGTAATTTCAAGGGGCGATTTAAGTAATTTTGGGGCGATGTTTAGCAGTTCAGTTTTTAAATGGTAACGTAACATGACAACTCTCTAAAAGTCATCTTCGATGTTAAGCAACAAACACACTCTAAATTATATAGAAATTAATTTTCTTTTATTATTTCGAAAGTAGCTGCTTCAATTTTAACCATTCAAAATGTCAATATTACTCAATACATTGAATGTACAAAAATGACTATAACAGAAATTCAATTGCCAAAAAATAATAATGTGATATTTCCATTTTTCCAAATAAGATTGGTTGACAACAAATTGTTTCATCCAAACACACGCAATTATAAGAATTTAACTCTATGGGTTCGAATCTTCAGATGTTTCTCAGTAGCTCAGTGTTAGGGTCAACTGTTAACTGAAGCTAATCGACCATTTCCACTGATGTTTCGTCTTGCAAATAGGGCATATCGTGTAAAATTGCAACTTTAGCTACGACTTATATAGGTGAATCCATAATCTTTTTAAAACTATTTGTTCAACTAATTAGATTGACTGATACAAGTTGGTTTACTGTTAAGATTAGTTTAGGGAATGATAGCTAGTCAATTGCTATTTGCTACTTCAGCAACCAACTCTTATAACAAAGAATGAGACAATATATATCTTTAATTGACGCCAACCTCTTCAAATAATTAGTCTCTCTATCATTTTCTAATTTTACTTTTCAAATTTGCAGGAATTATCTATCAATTAAAATAAGTTAACCGTTTGATTGGTTTGAAGGGGAAACTAAAAATAATCTAGAACTAGAGTTCCAAGATTTCCAAAATTTCCAAAATTTCCACTCATAAATAAGAGAAACTTTAATTTCATGTGGTTTACCAAAAAAATATTTTTCTGATAATATTAAAAAAATGAATTGTTTTCCCTAACTTCATGAAAAGATACAACTTTATACCAATCACCAGAATTTGAGTTCTGAGAACTAGAGTTACGGGAAGTCAAGTTCCAAAAGATGAACTTTTAAATCTTCTCCCACTTCCTTTGAACCAATCACACCCTAATTGGAGCAAACTCTAAATTCGATTTTCTACAAGAATCAACACACACTCCATACTCATTTAGACGTATTTTTTAGGTCTTAACATCTTCAAATCAAAGCTTTGACCGGTGAGCTTCTAGACTATGACCAGACTTTTGGTTTCCTAAATCTCCATTTCCCATGACTAAATTTGCATTGCTATAACCAGATATGGGTAACAGGTCGTGCCGGAACCAGTACGACGCGACATCCAGGTTAAGCTATAACCATATCTGAGAAGGTCTCGGCCTTTTCTGTGTTTTTTTTGTTTTTAGGTTTGACAAAAGTTAGATTTCTTAGGTCGACAACTTGAAGTTAGGTTTATTTAACAACTTTTAAGTAATCAAGTTCAAATTGGATTGTCAAACAAGCACTATATAGTTGACTGTTTTTTTTCTCTCGAGTGACCAAAGTCATTGTGTTGATTCTGATAATTTACTAATCCGTAATAATGCCCATAGCACTAAACACACTTTAACTTTGAGTACATGGATATAATTCGTTGTTCCGTCACGTGACTCACGTCCATTAATTCTTCAGTGTATTATACCAACCACAATTAAAGCAAAATCCCAAAACTAAACTTTGACTCACTCTAATATCTAATCCATGATTAGAGGCTAGTCAAACATGTGAGCAATCAATCAATCAACCATGATGAGCTTATGAAACCCAATTTACAAACCAAGACGGCAGAAAAATCCATGCATGTCTGCCACATCTCATCAGGTCCACACAGACATGTTTGAAATGCTCAGTTGCACTTTTGTCCTTTTGCCTTTTCCAAAAGCAGCTTTTCCAAGAATCCCATCACAGGATGGGTTTGTGGAGAAGTCACGGGAGCTTTTTACCATTCCTAATTTGTCATCTTCTGAATTTGACTCATCCCATCCTATCGTTTTATTATTATTATTATTATAAAATGGTGGTTTTATCGATAAAAGTTAGTTTTAAATGTTATAAACTTATAAGTCACAACATTTAAAATAAGTACAAAATTGGTTTCTAGAATGGTGAAAAATAGTCAAATGCTTAAACGGTTTAGCTCATACCACATGTTATAAAGGATATCAACTAACATAAGCCGTTTATGCCCACATGGGAACCAGACTAAGTCTCATGAGTCGATGAGGATGACGATTGTCGCGGTAGGATGTTAAAAGTTTCGAAGTAACGAACACGCTCCTCCACTTCAATCTGTGTTGTCTCTTCTACCTCGCTGTCTCGTTTGGACTTCATCTTCTATTGCCACTAAAATAGATATGTTTGTTGTTATTTTTTGGGGTTTTTTTTGCTAAAGAGTCACTTAAAAACACCATATTCCTCGATCTGTTATCCAGTTAAGATTATTTTATTAGATGTTACTCAAAAATAATAGTTAACATCTAAAATGTTTTTATGTTTCTGAATATTCAGATTTATCACTCTGTTAACATTTTCTGTTAGTCACATCAATATTTCCATTAACATCATTAAAATATTAATATTTAATTATAGATTTTACAAATGTACTCCTGAATAACTTGACAAACTTTTTTCTCTTTCTTTTTTCTCCCTCCACTCTCTTTTCTCCTCTCTTTCTCTCTCCTCTAATGTTTTTTCTCTCTCTACTTTTTATGTGGTGTCTACTTTCTCTCTCTCATCTCTCCTCTATGCAGAGAAGAAGGAGAAGAGAGAGAGAGGTGAGTAATGAGAGAGAAAAGAGAAAATGAAGAGTAGAGAGAGGAAAGAGAAAGAAGAGGAATATAGAAAAATATTTGTTGTAGTGGATTTGTAAAATCTACAATTAAATATTAACTTTTAATGATTAATGAAATAACGTTGTCACTAACAAAAAACATTAACATAGTGACAAATCTGCGATATTCATAAAACATAATGATATTTTGGATGTTAATCATGTTTTTGAGTGACATTTAAAAAAACAGTCGTAACTGGATGACAAATTAGAAAATATGGTGTTTTCAAGTGACATCTAAACAAAAAACCATTTTTTTGTTAATATAATGATGTTTGCATTAATAAAAAATAAGTAAGAATATTAAACTACAATCCCACAAGAATACTAAAGCCCACCACACCAAAAAAACCCGCTAAAGGTTTGTAGCCATTATGGTCTGCTTGGTTACAAAACATGAGGCATATAGCAATAACATCAGATAATACATGAAGCTTAAGCCACTCAAAAAACTAGTTCTTCAGTTGTCCTCTGAAGATGATGCCAAAACCAGTTGTTTGTTGTTACTTGTTGGGTTATTTTTTTATAGCAATTTTTATTTTTTTTGCATTTTTTAAAAGATTTCAAAAAGTATTGTCTTCTATGTTTCCAGTTCATCTATTATTCATCATAGAATGTTGTCTTACACAAGTCATCATGTAAGTAGATAGACCTGTGTCGGGCCGGAAACACAGTCTGGCGTGTCGTGATTCTACCAGGTCGCCCCCAGCCTGACATAATTCAAGCTGGCCAACCGTGCAGACCCGACACGACACAACACCCAATTCTACAAGCAGATATTACATATTCTATCTATAGGCCTACCAAGTGAATGCATTTACGCTTCTTCCACCTAAAAAAATCTCATTGCACTCAAATAACATACTTATAAATCTTATTAGTGCAAGTCATTGTGCTAGAGAATTTATGATTGAGATGGAACAATAATCATTTTAAATCATTATATTCTTAAAATGAAAACTACTTGTCACAAACGTAACGTATAAATTTGTAATCAAGTACATTTCTTCACATGATTGTTATGGTTGTTACCATCCGTCTGAGCGGTGGGACCGGAATCATCTTAAGAGAATTCGTGATTACAATATCATAATAAATCAATAATACAATATCATAAGCTAAAATACGAAGAAACAAGCATTGGTTATAACTTCCAAAGATAGTGTCGGAGAAACAAGTGAGAGGAGAAGAGAATGGTGGCGGAGGAGAGCACCCAAAAGTTGATTCCGGGCGTCGCAAATGATAATGTCGACCGTTTCGATAAATCTCTAAAGGTGGTAACAAAAAAATTGGTTTCATTTCATTTCTTGAAAAAATCTAACTTTGTGAATTTTCATTTGAATTGTTGATTCATTTAATTTTTGGTTTTGTAGGAGTTGAGAGAATTGACATCGCAACTCCATCATGCGGCCGACCGCTGCGAGGCGGCGTTTACGACGTCGACGGAGAGAAAGATGTACGTTTCATTTCCTCCTTGAAAGCAATCTAAGGTTTCGTTGGAAGCGATTTTACAAAACAAAAGGTTGCGTTGATAAAAATGAATAAATAGTGTTCGTTTTATTTTGGAAATTTATAACTTTTTATGTGATTTTTCAAGGTTTGAACGTGTGGTTTTGGTGGTGAAGTGAGTTGATTATAAATTTGAAGCTTATGTTTTGCTAAAACTTGCTTCTCCATTCTCGTGCTTAATTTATTATTATTATTGATCGAGCTTATGATTTGTCAAACATAAGTTTGCAAAAAGCTCTAATTTTGTAGGTACCAATGTATTTTATTATTATTATCATATAAGCTTGTGGTTTATTTTCTTACCCTTTTTAAAACGATTTTTTGATTTTTCATTCAACAAGATGATATAACCGTGGGTCGCATCAAAGCCTAAAACTAATCACCTCGGTGTTGCTACGATTATTTTTACGATTATTATTATTTTTCTGCTACGTCGAAAAATTTATAAAGGAGAAGAAGTTGACAAAGATAATGGGTATAAATGTCTATTTATCCTTCTAATAATGCCCAACTGTCTTATTACAAATTTTCTCAAAAACCACTATTTACTCCTCTTAAATACAGGAAAAGTTATCTGAAAAACCCGTTGCTGATTTTAATTTGATGGGATTTAATACTTGAATTATTTTTTCTTACTTCTTCCAATATATTTTCTAAACAAGGATTATTGATAACACAAAAGAGTATATAAGCAAATCGATCGTAACAGTGGTGGATCACCTTGGAAATGTTGCTGCTAAACTCGAGTGCTCGTTGCATGGAACTGTCGAGGTGAGCGAAGCAGAGCAAAAGATCGATTGCATGGGACAGGTAATTCTCTAAAACCGAAAATTACTGCTTAATAATATTCTAAACTTATCTAATCAAATATTTCCTACTTTCAAATTATACCTTTTATTAAGAGTTTCCATCGTCTTTAAATAGAGTTGGGTATTAATTTGGTCACTATCAAATGTCGAAGAAATGTCAAATGTGGAATAAACAAAAATAACGTCGGAAGACAAATTTTATGGATATATAAAAATTACAAATCCAACAGCTTTTTTATTAGTAAGAAGTGTTTTTATATACCTAAACCTTGTCATAACAAATAAAGTGTTCCTGCATGACCCTCAAGCAATGATCATTGATCAATTGCTATTTCACAATGAATCACAAATAGAGACAATTACATCTTGAGTCAGTTTTGTTAGTTTATTAAAATCAAAATGTCAAAAAATAGTACACTTTTGATTCAACTGAAAATGGGTAACAGCCTTTTGTTTTTCTTTATTAATTTATCTGACCCTGTCTTCTTAAGCAGAGACTTCTAAGTTGGCAGCAATGTTCTCTCACACTACAACTTTCAAGTTTTTGCCACAAAACTATGTTTCCTAAACATGTCCCTCACTACATTGCACCCTTCCAAGGTCCAAATCTCTTGTTTTTTTCTGTTTTTTTCCTGGTATTATTTGATTGTGATCGATGATGTTAAATTTTTGCTGTTTTTACAAGAGCAGATGGAGTGGAGAATTCTAGTGGAGTCCAAAGGTGAGCATATATTGATACTTCATTTTGATTCCAAGTTAACATTTTTAAACTGTTTCAGAAAGTTAGATATTTCTAAACTACTACTTCTTATAATCTTCAATTCAATACTACATTGTGAAATTGTGAAAGTATACCCTTCTCTTGCTGAAAATGTTTGCATCTATACCAATTCATATAGGTTGTGTTGACTATTTTAATTTCCAATTTGATATCATCATACTAAATTACCCTTGGAAGCATTTGAAGTTGTTATTCCTTAATATTTATTGTCAGAGCATATTGGTGATGGGGGAAATATGACCAGAATTTTGAATTATTAACCATTAGTGTGTATTCCTTAATATTAACAATTATTTTAATTAACTTACAATTGTTTTATATGTATATATAGTAGAAGAACTGAATAGAGGAAACATTAGCTATGAATTTACAACCTTTGGTTGGATGAGAACTCTAGGTCGCAGTTGAGCTGACTCAATTTAGCACCCGCGTTTCAGCATTAGGGCATTAATCCAATTTACAACCATTTGATTGCTACTTTGTTGCATTTTCTTCAAATATTTAACAGTCACGTACCAACTTATACAAGAGCTTTATCTTATTTTTAGTGTAATGAGTTTATAATACAAGAGCTTTATCTTTCTATTTTTAGTGTAATGAGTTTAATTATTTCTAAAAGTATGGATGTCATCTTACAAAGGTGCAAAGATGATGGGACTAAATTAAATCCTTATGAGGCTTTTGCAACAGAGGAAGAGCTGGTGATTAAGAAACTATATACTGATTATGTGAATGCAAAGATACCGAACTTCCAATGGAACTCTGGTCTGTAAACTTCTTTCTTTGATGGTAGTATGTTTTTTTTGTTATAAATATGTTGCAATGAATTATGAACCTCCACTTGTATTCTATACTTAATTTCAACAATCCCTACTTTTCATTGATCTCCAATGTTGAAGTTCACATATACAGTTCCTTAAAAATAAAATTTCAAAAATCAATTCCAAAATGCAACCTTGAAAATCTATTTCTTAATTTTGTGTTTCTTATCATTTGCTTCAGGTATTGAGTTGTGTAAGGCTGTTGAAGTCAAAGAAGGCCCTTCCATACTTTCTAATCCTTCTGATCCTAGATTTGGATCAAGAGCAGAGGTAATTAGACAAATTTAGTATTAATTTAGGTAATTTTTTAATATAACATGTCATCATTCTTGATCACTTGCATCAGATTTGATTTTTGTAAACAATATCTTAAATTTCGTTTAGATACTTAAAAATATCATCAATATCGTAACATATTGCCTATCTTCAAATATAATAAGGATAAATTATAGTTTGTCCCCTTTAATTATGACCGAGTAAAACTTTGACATCGCGAACTTTAAAATGTCACACTTACACCCCTTACACTGTGATTTGTGTAACACTGACACTTTTTGTATTAAAGAAATGTTATTTCTCAACATATTCATCATTTTTATCAGGGTTTTTTGTGTTATTTGCTAAACATGTTTCTAATATATCATATGATAAAGTTTGAATCAAATCAGAAGTCAGGTTTTACTCGATTTTGACATTGATTGATTCAAAATTATCCGATCCAAAATTGAAGCAAATTTAACATCTGATTTGATTGGAACTTTAACACAAAAATAGATTAAAAGTATATTTAGCAAACAATACAAAAAAACAAAAAAAAACGATCAATATGTTGAAAAATAATAGTTTTTTTGATACAGAGAGGGTTAAAGTATTGCACAAATCAAAGTTTAAAGTGTGTAAATGTGACATTTTAAAGTTTAAAGTGCGTAAGTAGTACGTTTTAAGGTATTTTTAATCTAAGGAATGCTAATGCTGGAAAGCAGTTTAAAAAATGTATTCTGATCTTTTTTTGTCCAAATGACTCTAATTTCTTGTAGAAAACTGGTTCACAATTTTTTTACATAATTCATTAAAGATAACTAACTTATTTTTCTCTTAGGTTGAGCGTATATTCGAGAAGGAAAATCAAAACCAGAAGAAGAAGCCACCGAATAGCAATTACTTCTTCTCCCTACTGAGGAAAAGTAAAAAAGTCCTTGAAGAAGTGTATTGATTTCTCCCTTGTGTTTTATTTGCTTGAAGGGATTAAAATAGTTCTCAACTTCTCATGTCCATTGAAGTATATTACTTTGTATTTTAGTTTTTAAATGCCTTTAGTACTTCAGAAAATGGAAAAGTTGTGGAATTGTTATGATCATTCCTACGATTGTAAGACTTGCAGTTGTGCCATGCTAAACTTTTATTATGTAGTGTCACGAAAAAAAGTGTAAATTAATTCCTTTAAATATGATAATTTATGTATGAAAATATGATAATTTTGCTATTTGAGACTTGTTGTTTTAAGTTCGGTTATTTTGAGTATGAAAATATCAATATATGATGTTATCTGGCCATCAATCCAAATAAAATGATTTTCTTCAAATTATATACGCTTCACATGAAATACATTACTTTGTTGACACAAATGCATGATTGTCCTACACGATGATCCTGGTAGTTAAAGCTAATTGAGCTATGCTAAAATATCCTGGTCATATATCTATCTATTTCATCCTTACTCTTCACTAAACCGTTTTTAAAATAAAATAAAATAAAACTCTTCACTAAACCTCTGAATTTGTAGATTCGAAATCTACTCTCATATAATAAACATAGGAATAAAATGAGATGAAATTATTCAATCTTTCACAACAAACAAATCCACCACTCATCCTCAACAAAAGATGGATAGTCCTATCGCAAACAATCCACGTGTCACCATCCCAATGGCCAGCTCTCTCTCTCCAAATCACCAATACGCCACGTGTCAGCACCACAACCATCCATCCCCACCATGTCGTAGCAAAGATTTGAGCACTTCAAAATAAGATCACAAAGATTGAGGTGAAGAGAATAAAAGTGAGTCAATCTTGTAGAAGACAACAATGGCCTCCTCTATGTCGATTGTCGCCTCCGTCCAACCTCCGGCGACTGTAAGAGGTCTCAATGGAAGCTCGTTGGCCGGTACTAGGCTCACCGTGAAGCCTCAATCTTGCAAGATGGTGTCTCGCTCTAGGCAGAGGTGATGTGCTTACTAGAAAATTTGCTAGTGTCGTGTTGTGTTATCGTGTCCAGCATAATTTTTATAAAGGTAATTTTAGCATCTGTGAGCAAATTACTTACGTGGGACAATAAAAAGGTATTATCAAATTATGAATGAAATTTTAGTAATTTGTAACTTAATTAGTTGGTTCGAGTTAAAGTTAATAATTATGAATTTTTGCATTTGAATTACTTCGAAGTTCAACTTTTTTTTACCTCTATTTCAAAGTAACATGTTTCTCCTAAAATATGTACAACCTCACTTATTGGAAATGGTAATATTGTATTACGAAGTTTATTTAATCTTTCGCCAATGTAATCTCAAACGAATACTAATTAGTTAGAAGTTGGTTGTGTTTTTATATACTACTGAGATTATTCTTCGTGTCTTCACATGGTTTAAGTTGAAAATTTTAGAACTCAATTATATCAAATATTGCAAGCATCTCATACTGAGCAACAAAGGATTTTCATGTAAAGTAGATTTCAAATATTAATCATACAAAATCACATTTAATAACACGTTTAATTATTGGATCATGTGATTTGAAAATTCAGGTCCTCAAGCATAGTTGCCAAGTATGGTGACAAGAGTGTTTATTTCGACCTCGAAGATTTACCAAACACAACTGGTCAATGGGATCTTTATGGCTCAGATGCACCTTCCCCTTACAACTCTCTTCAGGTTTGCAGTTTCCTCGTCAAATTAATCAAAGACTATCATGTGAATTAATTAGTAATAGATCCAACTCAAAACCATTTGACAATGAGTGGAGGGACTCTTCAACTTATATGCCCAGGAGAGAGTCCACATTTAGGCGATGTGAGACTATCTCTAACACTCCCCCGCACGCGTAACCGGATAATTTCTTCCGTGTCACGCGTGAGAACAAAGTGTGAAGTGTTAAAGCAGATCGTTGGGCCTTAACGGGCTCTGATACCATAATAGATCTGAGTATCCAACTCAAAATCAATTGACAATGAGTGGAGGAACTCTTCAACTTATATGTCCAGGAGAGAGTCCACATTTAGGCGATGTGGGACTATCTCTGACAATTAGTAACATAGTTAAATTGTTTGATTTTTTCTTTGTTTGGAAGGATCACTAGAAAGGTCCAAGTTTCAATTATTACGTGATAATGGTTGATATTGTAGTTATACATTTGAAATTTTTACTAAACATTTGACATAACACGATAGTACAAATGTTGCTAACATCTTCTCACTTATTCTTTCACTGCAACGAACTTGCAATCTGCATCAATAGGCATATATGTGCACATGATACCGCCTGAACAATTCTAAATTGATATTGGATGAGGTCTTAAGATAATATAAGTGTACTACCATATTTAAATGTTGGATAGTCTTATAATCTATGCATTCTTTGTGTAATGCAGAGCAAGTTCTTTGAGACATTTGCTGGTCCATTCACAAAGAGAGGTTTGCTTCTTAAGTTCTTGATATTGGGAGGTGGCTCGACCTTGGCCTACTTCAGCTCGACCGTCTCCGGCGACATCTTGCCTATTAAGAAGGGACCGCAACTTCCACCGAAGCTCGGTCCACGTGGCAAGATATAATTGGACGAACCCGCGACAACCGGTGCATAATCTCTCTATTTCTCTCTCTCCTTGTCTTAATGAGAGATGTGGATTAAGATCAGTTGATGTTACATTTGTAAGTAAAACACTCTTGAGTGTTACAATGCATTATGATTTTCCTTTCCTTATTGCTTCTATTATATCTTGCCGACCTATTTACTATAAATAGGGTGTTACGAACTTAGTCATGATTCCACGTCACTTTACTTCTTATAACATTTTTATCTGATTCAAAAAGATAACTCGTACAAATTGTTAAAAGGTACGTATAAGAGTATTAACATCAATTAATCATGTGGACTTGGATCCTTTCAATGCCACAAATCTAACATGTTTTTATAAGATCTTGGTTGATCCAAATTGCCAATAATGTCTTAACTCCCAATGTCTTAGGCAACTATCAAAGTTGAGAATATTTGAGATTTTCATAAAAATCTGACTCTTATTTGATTGCTAAAGAAACAAGGTTATGCTATATTGGAAGGTCTCTTTGTTGGGATTTCGACCAGTAGGTGACAGTCACACGATACAAAAACCTGAAGAAAAACACACCACAACACAAAATGATTTTGTATGTCGAAAATCCTTGTGGGAAAAAAACAACGGTCGTCCTTCTAAACCTAATCCACTATTACGTAATGAGGTTACAAGAAAGGAGAGAGTTCCAAATACTTATACCCTAGTAAAACCCTAATCCAAGTGCGATCTGACGTCCCCTGCCACCACCGCATTCCTAATCAGACTCATAGACTCAACACTCTTAATTTCCCAAGTTTTGCCTCGTGGAGCTTGAGTCGGGGCGGCTAAGAATGATGGAGGACAAGTCCAAGAGCAAGGAGCTCGAGAACGATGAAATAAGGTCAATTCCTCGACCAAGAATGTGCATGAAACAAGGGGAAAATAAACATGTTCATTGATTGGCTTGTATGGTATCTAGCAGCCATTAGTCAACTAAAGTGTGGTTATACAATTTAAAATCGATTGACAATGATTGCATAAATTTTTCAACTTATAACTCAAAAGAAAAATCTTAAATTCTGCAATGTGATACTATTATCTAACATAGTTGGCCGATCTAACCGTTTCCAATTTGATTTCCGAGCAGTCAACTAGTCTCTTGAACAACTCAATCAATCGGGCTCGAGACAATTTTTAAAGTTTGATTTGGACGACTTTGACGTTGGTTTCTGGGGTGTTTTGGGACTTCTATTTTTTGGGTTTTGTCCAATAAGTTTAGAAGTTGATGCCCGAACTTGTATTAGCCAGGGTTGATGTTACAAAAAGGTACAAAAAGAATCTCCAAGATATTCTTGTAATGTGTTGTGGGGAACACATAATCCCTCTTATCTCTTAACATTGGGTTGACTTTCGATTACGAGGTGGAATAGTTGAGAAATGACCCAAGAAGACCTATAATTCCTCTACCTGGCTGAGTATGTAAGGTACACCCAACCTTGGTAATCTCATGATAATATCTGCTGGTATGAGTTTTTTTCATATTTGATTAGCACTTGCCTCAGTAAGTAATATTAGGGTTGCCAATTTTGGTTTGACTCAATAGCTCGACTCGAAAAACGTTCGACTCTAGTTTAACTTGAAAATGAAAGATCCTGATGAAAAACAAAAAATATATTCAAACTTGATTCGGTAAACGAGCCGTTTGAACTCGAAATTTTTTGATACTCGGTTCGATAGCTCGTTTGAAATTTTTATTGTTTCATTTTTTTGTATTTTGTAATAACATAAAATAATACTTAATCCTTGAAAATTCGCTCGACCCGGCTCGTTTACACCCCTTATTATCATCATGTATAAAAGGTAAACTTTTAGAAAAAGAACAAAAACATATTGTGATTCACATGCAATGTAGAACCAACCAAATATGTTTTGAACCTACACTAGCATTCCGTTTCACCCAACTTATTTACGATGAATTGTTCCATGTCATCAATTATCAACAAGATCAAGAATTGAAACAGTTCAATGTGGTGAAGAATTCTTTACACAAAAAGGTTGCCAGAATTTGTACTTCTCAAATCATAGCCGAAACATCAAGAGATCCTAAACCACATGAGAAAAAGAAAGGAAAAAAAATATCAACCATCCAACAACAAATGACCAAGCTAGACTTTGAGGTTCCATTTCATGTATCAAACAATCTCTTGTATAGTTTCAACCTCATAGCTCTCTCTAATGTAGTCTCTACTTGACCTTCCTTTCTTCTTTGATGTTAGGTTTTGTTTCGCTAATGGCGTGAAGTCGGACTCCTCAACCCTCCTCCTATGTTATCAGCATATGAAAACTTCTTGTTAGTAACGATATTGGTCGTTGTCTTCTTAAGCTTTTTTTCCTCACAACCCGCAGTTTCGTCGGAACCGTTTGAGTCATCTTTTTTTGGACTTGGCTCTTGCTCGAAATGCCAACCCATGAAATCAGATAAAGTCATTGATTTTGGGGTTTCCATGGAATTCAACTTCTCAATCTCCTCCTCTGGGTTGGGGAACTTTATAGGCCCTGAGATTGGCTTTGAGTCGGACGTCGATCGCCTTTTCGAGTTCTCAAGAGATGGATCTTGGGCAATTGAGTCTGCATAGAGAACATCCTCGATACGAGACATAACTGTGTGAGCTAAGCTCTCAAGAATTCTTGAATAGCTCTCAAGAACTGAATGACCAACATCCTAGTAGTAGGAGAAAAAAATCAAAAATAAATTAAACTTCAATTATGCACCACATATTACATAGAAAGTGCATTGCAATTGGTTCTTGAGATAATTAAGCATGTTCCCAAAATCAACAAAAAAGCGAGACGCAGGTCATGCTCCATTTTTAACAACCCGTGGTTTTTGAAATAATGGAGGCTTATACATTGATTTGTGTGAAATATCGAGAAGATAGAATTAGAGGAATTAGTCCAGGTTGGCATAGGTTGTGAAGTACTTAATTAAGAAGAAGGTAGTTAATTAGGTGGACAATTGGAATCTTAATTAAACATATAATTAAGTTATTAGACATGAACTTTGTGGTTGTGGTTTGCTAGGTTCTCTCGATCATTGCTAGGGTCCGTTTGGATAGAGATTCTTAAATAGGATTCCTGTGAGAATCTAGATTCTAAGTGGAAATGTAAAATTCCTAAAAAAATCGTTTGGATGGAAAAAAATTCTGCTAATGATTCTAAATGTTAAATGACCAATATGTCCTTAGATTTAAATTTATATTGTTATTAGATTACTATTGTAAGATATAGTATGAATTTTTTACTAAGTTAATTGTTTCAATGTCAATGACAACTATATGTCTTTAATATTTGTTTCTAATATTAAAAATTATCATAAAATATAATATATATGACATTTATCTAATAAATATCGTAAAATATTAGTTTCTAATTAGAAATTTATCGAATAAAAATATTAAAAAATGAGGGTATTATGATAAATACAACTGAATGTAATATGATATATGTCACTCTAGAATTTGGATTCTTGCAAGAAGATATAAAAATTCAACTTATTCATTTTATACAAATTTTATTGTTAAGAATCTAGATATTCTTAGAGAATCTGGAAGTTGACTTTTTGTTTGTGAAGTACATTTGGATTCTTACCGAATTCTTGCTAGAATCCGGCTAAGAATCATATTCAAACGGTACCTGAATTGGTTCTTCATGGCCACGGATGTTGGGTTAGACAAATGCAATAGTGAAAACAGTTAGTTAATTTATCAAATCTGACATAGATAATTTTTTTTATATAATAAATACTACTCAGATATTTTTGTTTGTCTTGCATTGCTACATGTTGATGTGGATGTGCCATGACATGACTACAAACAAACTACTTGTCACTTCATTTCAAATGCAACTTCTTGGCTATGTAAAAACCTTATCAAAAAATTAAGAAGTGTGTTAGTGTGCCATTCAAAAATAAATAAATAAAAAGTGTGATTTTAATGAGGAAAAAAGAGGCTTTAGGGTGTCTTTGGTTGAGTACCTTATTGTATTGGATTTTGTTTATGTCAAGGGTTGATTGGGGTATTCCTGGGAACCTATGCTTGAGTAGGACCAAAATTGTCTCAGCTCTTTCCTCAAACAACTCCCTCTTCTCCAAACTAACTGCTGAACCCCAAGAAGATTTACCATCTTTGTTGTGCATTTTTCTCTTCCAAATCACAACGGAGGCCTCAATTTTGTTCTTAAGATCAAGGATTTTGTGCTCGGTTGATAAATCGATAGTCGATAGGAAATGCTCGGGATTGAATGTATCGTCTGTGATGCTCCGGTATATCGAGTCTCCGAGGGTAGCTCTACCATTCTATGGGGAGAAGAAAATGAATGAGCAACAAAAAATAATCACTGAAAACCAAAACTTAATTTCAACATCGTTATATAGCTCCATAATTATTTCCAGTGATATTATATATAGGTGACATCAGGATGGTGATTTTGAGCTTCTACACTTAATTTCACATAAAGTTAAATATCCTCAATGCCAAATTCAAGGTCAAAATGGTTATATAAATAGCATAATTGAAAGTTCAGGTCGAACTACTAGATAAATAAGATATTACGAAATCTCAAGGAGCCTAAATGGTACTTTGATATATTTTTTGCAAACATTACATATTTTTTAGTTAAATCCTGAACATGTAACTACCATGCTAGGAACCAGGGAAGAACAAAACCCGGTCTGGACCCTGGAGACGGATCGGGTTCCGGTCCGGTTCGGATCGGTCCGGGTTTGGTTAATTTTTTAAATATTAACACAAAAAATGAGGTTCCAGACCAGTCCGGTCTCCAGTTCGGATCCGGGAGATGATCTGGATCCGGTCCTGGACTGGTGCACACCCCTACTAGGAATTAATATCTGATCCGATCGTGTAATCCATGACTAATATATTAGCAACTGAGAGCTAATCCTAGTTGATACCAATGATACACTAAATCGGTCGAAGTATGTATTGGTTTAAATATCTCTTAAGTTTGTGGTTATTCTACTCAATCAAAAGTGTTAACAACGTCTCAAATATATAGAACAAACACTATTACAGTATAGGAATACACCGATGATACTTATCCGTCGATGTACTGTGCCTTCCGTCGGTGTATCACTACACCGACGGATACGTCTCCGTCGGTGTTGCGCAACTCCTACGGATATTCGCCGTCGGTGTTAATTTTAGTGCGAAAATTCCTGTCAAAATATCTCGTCTTGTTTCATCGATTCCACTAACACCGACGGATATACACCGACAACATATCGGTCAGGGTTGCACACCTTAAAGTTTAAAAAATCGTCACAACTTTAATTACAAATATATGTTTTGTATACCTTGGGAAGAGACTCAATGTAGAGTTCAGGAATCTCCATCTCTGATAGAACTTGAGCATTAATGGCCATGGCTGCCTTAAGCACTTGATTAACAGATTCCTTCTGGAATTGTAACCATTTCCTTGAGACCTCAGAGAGGCCATTGGGAGGGACTTTTGCAGTTGGAAGCCACCACTTGTCATCTTTTCTCCCTTTCTCTCCTTCATCTTCATCTCTTGACACATACCAAAACTCACTTTGGTCCTTGAAGTTGTCAAGATAGTCCTAATACAAATGTTGAGACCAATCAGTGTAAAAATTGGATATCAACAAATCACCCAAGTATTAGTTTGCAAATATTTTGTATTTATTTATAAGGGGTAGGTAAGTAATTTTAATTGGTTATTTTTCCGTATTTTACTAGATTAAGTTATTTTATCATTTTTGCACATTTAGACCAATGAAAACCATTTTCCCTAAAACACCCTCACCATTTGGACTCTTACATAAACACCCCTAAATTTCCCCTTAATCTCTATAACACCACCGTCAGAACCAACAAACCTCATCAGGGATTAATATGGTGTTGTCTATAATTAAGAGTCTTCTAAATTTAATTTTTTATTACCACTCTCAATAAATGAGGAAGATCCTTACGATGAGCATGGCGTCGAGTTTGCGCAATGCGGGGATGTTCATGAGAAGATCGGTTCTTTGACATGTGGTCATGATCTAATAGAAGCAATAAGTTTGAAAATTAGCAATCGAAAAAAAGATGGTTATGGCACAAACAACCACCAAAACCTTCTTCCTACCTCCATTTGTGTTCCATCCTTTGATTTTTGTTGCGAGGGCACGAGCTCGACGATGTGATCTGTAACTGATAGAAGCCAATCCACTTCCTTCCTCCACCTCACTTTTCTCTCGGGAGGCATTGGCTCCAAACGCTTTTGCTCTCCAAAAACCGAAGCTACATAGAGTATAACATAAATCATAATGCTGCTAACTTACAGTTTAATGTCAATTCTCTAAAATAAGTAGTACCTGCGAGATTGGTGATCGCGTTAGATAACGCTAAAGCGGATGAAACACCCTTTCCTCCACCAGACATGTCTTCACCGAGTAGCAACTTAGCAAACCTTTCCTTCATCATTGCCATATCTAATTGAAATCACAAAATACAATTTAAGTTAAGAAGCATTATACATTTATACTGGCCAATAAAGATCTTATATTGTTCGCAGGGGTGTTAATATCTGACTATAACGATAAAACATTTATGAGTTATAGTAAGCTATCTTTAAAAGGTGCTTAGATAATGTACTTTCTCTATAAGGATGAATAGTGCCTATCATGTCTTGTGATAAATTAGCATTTAAAATATTATTGTTTTCGAAAATAATTGCCAGTGATAGCAATAGACAGGTAACTCCAGTTCTTTAAATTATTAGAATATTGAAACACAAACAACTGTATCATATATATGATGATAAAATACGATGAGTTCTACTTCTATAAGATACAAATTCAAATTTTTCGCTTAATGTGAGAACAATCCAATTCATAATTTTTTTTCTTTTCACATAGATCAAAAATCTTGGGGAAAATCGGTAGATACATATAAATCCAATTCAACCAATCAAAATTTATGAAAAAGCCACAAATAAACATTGTTTGAACCACCTAGGATTGGATAGTAAGAAGTGATATACCTTCGATATTTTTAAAATAAAAGAATCAATAACTCAATCATGATCATAAATGAAGTTGAAATTAAGTTCTATGTATCCAAGCAAAAACCAACGACTTAAAATTTAACCTGAAGGTTGAATGTCTCTATCGGAGTCCGTCCTAGACCGGGCGACACGCTCGACCCGGTCAAGGGCCCATCCGACCTGTTGTGCTCCCTCAGAGGCTGGTGAAGAGAGCTTCCCTGGATAACTCTTAGAAGTGGCATTCCTGTCCTCCCTCATCTCCTCAAGGGAACTCTCCTCCGGTATGGTGGTGTTTGTGTGGATCGCGATATCGGATACTGAAGGGCGTCTACCGTGCAACAATCGGTCAAGGCTGTTTCCTCTCTTTAGGAACCTTACCATTCCAATCTTTACTAGGGAAAATTAAGGTCAGGTTGAGAATTGACCCATGAAATTAAAGGAGAAAGTGGTTCAAGGGAGGAGATAGAGGGACAAGTGAAGGGGGAGGGAGGTTTGCTCTCTCTCTCTCTCTCTCTTTCTCTATCTCTCTCTCCTCTCCTCTCCTCAGACTTCCTTTGTGTTCAATGACTTAGAGAGAGTTTTTGTTGGTTTGTTTTGATAGTGGGACGTGGGGTGCATGTTCAATTTGAGAGGAGAGAGAATGGAGGGAAAATATCTGTACTTTTTTAGGTAGTTTGGTTGGAATGGTGTGGGGGAGTAAAAAGCCCGGGAAATGAGGGAGTTATGGTTGGCCATTTTAGATAGAGAAGACAATTAGAGATAAACAAATTCTTTGTTAAGCTTAGCCAATTGCCAATTTGACATATTAGCTAATTATATTTGTGGAGTTTGGAAGAGGACAGATAGATGCACGCAATGTACTTTCATTTCCACCTTAAAATAATTCAAAAAGAAAATTCCAATTCCAAGGAGGCAAGGATATATACCTTTTAGTTTTTCCACAATATCTTATAGATGCCCTCCAATTTATCTTATTTTGAATCTTTGACGTCTGGTCTTTTGTCGGCTCAATGCTTTCGGGAATAATTAATGGTCTATATATTTCAATGCATCAAATAAGAACCCGTTAGATGGGTGTCAACGGAGCGATTTCAAAGCGATTGCAGCAGAATTTGCATATGCATTCAAAAATACATATGGACATCCAAATTTGAATTCGAATCCAACTGGATGTTATATTGGATATTTGAATCTGTATCCGACAGATTCAAATCGAATACGGATTTTATCCGCATCCGAATAAAATTCGGATAGTCAGATATCTGAATCCGAGAATCTAATCCGAATTCCTATTTAAGCATTAAGAAATTAAATAATCTTTAATACTCTAGTATTATTTTTCTATGCATCATGTCACCAAAACAAATACACCTCGAAAATTTGACTTGTGACTGATTTTCTAGTTCATTGATTATTATTATTATTAGAATGGTGAATTACAAGTTTGAAAGATGATGTCATATAAAGTTGAATATTGTCTACCTTAAAAAAAAGAACAACTATTCGTCGCCGGAAAACTACTTAAATCGTCCGTCTGGCAATTGATTTCCATCAAGTATTGAACTAGGTTTTTGTAAGTCCATAAGTATTTACAACAATCGACGACGCGAGTAAATGGGCGAAACAAGTTGTCATCATAAGTCGTATTTTTTTGGTAATATCATCATATAAATCACAAGCAGATAATCAGATGAATTGTTATCTGAGATGCGATCGCAGAAATGAAATGAGTTCTCGGGATATGATATTGCAATACGGAAGAACACAAAAAGAAAAGATTGTGGTTGTCATTTTTTGATAAAGGTGGTCGAGTGACGGGAACGTGATGGATGTATCATAGTTTCTAATAGTACTCATGGTCAACACAACCACAGACTTGTAGTATATCCAGAGGGTCACCGACAGATCAATGGTCTTAGTCCTGGGGTCAGGAAAATTGTTTGTGATATGACTGAGGCAAAAGTGAAACCACGTAACATCTTATTGGTGGTAAAGGAGAAATTCCCGGAGGATAATCCGAATTATAGAGACATTTATAACTTCAGAGAGTACATGAGGAGGACGAAATCTAAAGACAAGAATCTCGCTCAGCAGTTTCTGCATCAGACAATGCAGTATCAGTACTTGCATTGGATTATGACGGATGAAGAAACTAATGTCATCACTCACGCATTTTTGACACATCCGATGTCAGTTTAGTTGTTGTGCACATACTCTTTCGTAGTCTGCGTGGATTCGACGTTCAAAACGAACAAGTACAAGATGCTTTTGTTCGAGATGGTTAGGGTGACACCAACAAACACAAACTTTCATGTCGGCTATGAAATTATAAAGGATGAGACCAACTCTAGTTACCGGTGGATGTTGAAGAAGTTGCGAGATATGTTATTGGATACTGTCAACCCGACTGCAATAATAACGGATCGGGAGTTAGGACTTATGCGACAAGTGAGAGAGAGATTTCCTGACTCTGCTCATTTACTTTGCACAAGACATATCAACAAAGATATATACAACTACGCATACCACACATTTGACAAGAACAAATAGTTGACAAAGACTTTGAAGCGTATAAAGTAGAGGAAAATCATGCTTTCTACTTCAGAACACAATTATAATAGAATTGTGTGGGCTTTGGAAGATTCGTATATGTCTTGGCCGGCTATCACGGAGTATCTAGACGACACGTGGTTAGTGCATAAAGAAAAAAATGTGTTGAATTGGACGAACAAAGTCCTTCATTTTTGCAACACTACGAACTGTAGGGTCAAAAGTGTTCATTCGGCTATGAAAGAGTGTATCACTACATCAACTGCAGCTCTAAACACTCTTTTCGACTGCGTGAACGCGACTATTAAAATGCAGCTGACGAATATTCAAAATTTTCTTGAAGAGTCGAGACGTCGAAATTTGACTAACTACAGAAATACTTTACATCAACATATAAATGATCAAATTTTGCATTATTGCTTGTCACTGTTGAGTCAGGAGTTTCAGAGAATGCATGACTTAAGTGGTGAAGTTAAATATCATTGTGGGTGTGCTTTTCTGACTTCCCATGGGATTCCTTGTGCATCTACCATCCATGGTTGTATTGAGTTAGGCGAAAGAATATATGTAGAGCAAATTCATCCATTCTGGAAAACACTTGTCGTTGGAGAAGTAGTCGACATGCCAGAGTTTGCGAATCAGTCAGCACAAGACGTCGAGCATTTTCGGAACCTCGTTGATGAGATTTCGGGGAGTGACCCTGCAGTAATTTGTAGTGTCTCTCGTATGTTATACGCGAAGTCACACCCCGATCAATTGAACTATCTAGAGCCCACAGAAAATACTAAGGTCGAGGTCGACCAAGGGGAAAGTCGACACGTCGGGACCCGAGTGTCTTTGAGTATGATGAGCGAGGTCGTGGTCGATCTTAGTAGTCGGAGCAGGGGTCATGGTCGATCTTCTACTTCGTCTAGATCGTCCGTAAACATGAGTACAAGATCTGGTATGATGACATATTTTCTGTTATTATTATTACTTCGTTTTTTTCTCCAGTAAACATGTTCTTGCACTTATTATATATAACTTACCTATTTTTTCATCCTGTAGTGTTCGGACGGATTGACGTCAATAACTTCCCATATGCTGATAGAGTTCCAAGAATTATCTTGTCATTTCTAGAGAGGTGGAATGATGACAACTATGAATTCCGATGTTGTTGCCGATGTTTTCCATGGAGGTCAAGACAATTGGTTTTACGTCCGTCGTGCGATTTCTAATGAGATAGATGCGCATCCCATTTATGAGCACGTCTATTATGACGGTGTGGTACAGGCTCGTCAGCAAATTGATTGGGGCAGAGGAGCTTGTGGCGATGATCACTATATGGAGATTTGGTGCGACTTGTTCTCGATTGCCAATTTTTACAAGTGTGCAGTTATGTGTTTTTCACTTGGAACGTATGGTTTGTTGTACCCATGTATTACAGTGCTACCTTGGGAAAGTTTGTCTACCATGACGAAGACAAGCAAAAAGTTGATTATTGCTCATTTCGGAAGTTACAGATATTACATTCGCTTAGAATTAACTTAGGGATTTCGAGTACCTCCTATAGAGACCATGTAGTTTCAAATGAGAGATGAGAGTGTTCTTGGATGAGAGGTGGAGTACGCCAGTAGGAGATCATATTGGGACCAGTTACGTAGTAGATTTTGATTGTAATTTGTAATGTATTGGTTAAATTATTATGCTTTTATTGTGTAATCTGTTGGTGTTGTTTTTTTATCGTGTTGTTTTTTTATCAAATTTTAAATTTATACCTATCCAGTGGTATCTAAGGTCTCGAGGCGGTAACGCGCAAGAGAGATGGATGTGAGTACCTACCAAACCAATCGAAATAATCAGTATGACAAGTGGAGGGGTCGCGGCTACGTGTGAGATCGCCAATGTGAAGTCGACCTCCTCTTGGAAATATCCTCTAAATTGATTCCGTTATCGAAGCGCTATACCTGACGTCGTACGTCGTCGCAATCGCAGACCACACTGCATGCTTTGGCGTCAGGATGTCAACGGGGATAACATGAACGCATCCTAACTGATGTAAGACGCGATCAGGCAAATAAGGCTCCATGATATGCCGATAATGAATAACGTTCATCAATAAATTCCTCGACACAGCTGAATCAAACTCAGAACCATAGGGCAACCACTACACGTAAACATTTACACGTTAATAATAATAAAAATAAAAATTAAATAAACGTGAATGATATAGAGTTTATTCCTGTGATGCAGTCATCTGATCTAGTCGTCTACGAATGTAATGGAGTCGCCCCTCGCTCCTATCCTCACTCCGGACAGCCCACGTACGCAAACGAGGATGACCCAACTCAATGATTTTCCGCTCTCGATGCGGGTGGAAAGGAGGAAAATACTCATATATCCAAGTCTGCAGTAGCGTAAGATAACCCGCAATACTAGAATAATCAGCACGACTAGATATCCCCAACTGGCGATACATATATGCCAACGTCGCCGACCCCCATGAGTATTGACCAATGGTATCTGGGTCCCTAGCCTTCAATATGTCACGTGGTCTGATCTTGCAACCGCTCTTGTTGACAAAGAAGATGCAGCCGAGTAGTAAGAAAAGGTGGCAGTCAAATGCGTATCCTCAGCCCGCGGAGGTCTGCAAAAGTCGTCAATAACGTCGATGCTAACACCACCGCCACTCCAAAAGGGGATATCCCTCCCAAGACCAGCAACAATCACTCCGAGTAGCTTGGCTATATAACTCTTCAACTCAACAGTAGATCCCTGAGCACCGACCATACAACCCTCAACATGAATGTGAAGAATCTGGAACACGTCATGCAACATGATTGTCATCTCTCTGAAAGGCAGGTGGAAAGAGCTGGTGTCAGTCTGCCACCGTTCCACAAACGCAGATATCAACGGCATGTCGAGGCAGGGGAACATGTTGTAAGGCAAGTGATCCAATCCGCTATCAGTAATGGCCCCCGTGATATCATCACTCAAAACTGAACGCCAACCCTGCAATGTAGAACAAGCTCTATGCCGATTATGGCACTTCAGAACCTTCTGACCCTCGCCTTCCCTAATGCGTCTGGCGATGTGGCCCCAAAACTAGGAATGACGGTGCCATCTAAAGGACCACCGGACATCACACCAGTCATGATCCAAGAATCGTCATCACCCCTCCTCTTCTGAGCTCGAGCATCTGCAGTGCACGAACTTGAATCATCGGTCACAAACCTACCACCTCTACCCTTCTGAATTACCCACTCAGCAGAAGAACTATCATGTCACACCCGTCCTCTACCGTACTCCCCCCGCCTCTCTTCCTCCTGCCGCTCCAACTGCAACTCATACCGACCACCATTATCACTCTGGTCGTCTCTCTCCACCTCATCCGAGACCTCCTCATCGTCGAAGGAATCATCACATGTCTGACGACGCCGTAAACTATTCATCTTTCTCCTAACCGAAGCAGATATACCCTGTCTACGTGGATGACGAGGTATGAATCCTCTTCGTAAGCATGTAGAGCAACGCGTAAAGGTATCGATTTTCATCTTCCTACATGGTAACTCGATGACTACTAATTAAATTTTAGAATTAAAATTTTGTTAAATGGATTTAAACATTTGAATTAACAAAATTATTAATTATTTTTAACTAATTACCAATTAATACTGATTATTTTTACTAATTATTACTTTTAACTAATATAAAAATAAAAATGGGGGGGGGGGGCATGGGGGAGGCGTCTTCGGCAGACGTGGTATATTTAAAAAACTTGAAATAAATGAGACATTTTACCAGATTAGAGTGCACCGTGGCGTGTGCTGACTCATTTTCTGGCAGCCGAGACATTGTTTTTGATGATTATGAGATGAAGATGAAAAGAGAGTGGTGGTAGGATAGTGAAATGAAGAGATATATAAATAGAAATGCAAGAAAGACAAAACGGTAATTCGTATGGACGATTTAAGTAATTTTCCAACGATGTTTAGCAATTCAGAAACTAAAAATCAAAATAGCCACCATGTATAATTGAAATATGGTCGAAGAAGGATCTTTAAGATAATATCAGATGTCGAATGGTATTGCCAATATTTGGATCGTTTGGACTTTGGAGGATATATGAAAGAAAAATCTATACTCCTGTGGTCAGGGTACTTCAGGATTTTGGAATTATGGTTTCCGAGAAAGATAGGATTTTTTCTTGTTTTGATTGCAATTTGCAAATATTGGAGTCTCTATTTGTCGGATGTTAGCAAGATTGTAAAAATCTATATAAAGATTCACATTTCGAATTATAGTCATTGGCATGAGATAATATTTAAACCATGAACCCACTGTTACATGTATTTTAGATTTGATGATAAGTGAGAAATTTCGTTTGAAAGTAATACTCGACCCTCATTGGTTTTCTTAATTTATAGTGCAACAATAATGCACGCATGATGGAATTTGACAGTTCTTGAGAATAGTTTAACGAAATAATTGCATAAGATTGTGTAGGATGATTGCCATCAATGCTTAACTTTAAACATCAGCTTAAAAAAAAGTAACTAAATCCTCTTTTTTTTTGCCCCTGTGAAAAACTGAGGCTGTGTGTAATCTCTAGTAAAATGTTAATTGCAAACAAAGTCTATCACACGGCTGTTCAAGAACAATGGATATCAAACATTGGAGCTCCACCACTAACAACAACCGAAAAAAATTAAAATACAATTGAGAATTATGGGTGTTACATACCTTGTTAATATATATAAAAAAAGTTATACTTATTTGCTTCGGTGGACTTGAGAAGGAACGAAATTGGACTTATGCACTTGAATTTTCCAATTTTCCTTGGATATATTTGCAAATCTCTTCAATTAAACGGGTACACATACAAATGTATGGACTTCACTTTCGTAACAACATTCGTTAAATTTATATTAAAATAATTGAAATTTTGCATACCAACACACAACAAAATATAATATCCTACATTACTCAAAATTGTTTAGCCTGTTAAATTAACAAATAGTTTCTCACAATTAATACATTTCCTAATATTAACAAATTCCAAATATTTATTTCAAATTTAAACACTTACCGGACTTTGGTATTCCAGGCGGCAACTCCGACACCGGACTTCACTTATTCTCCCATTATGTAAACTATGTTTATATTAGGAAAGATTACTATTTGAGGAAATTCCTCAATTTTGTGGAGTTACGTTTGATATTGGGTTTTTATATGCCTTGATATGAAAATAGTTCATTTGTTGTAATAAAAATATACGGATGTTATAAGTAAAATGAAGTCCCCGCATTTGCAAGTGCAAGTCAATTAAAAAGATTTTCGAGTGCATCCAGCAGAATCATAATGCCGGTGGTAACGTGTGATCTATCCATTGTTCTCACTTGATTTGAGTTTTTAATACTCATGAATTGTTTATTGATGGAAGAAGTAGATTTTGTTCGCATCATTCATTGATTGATTGTATTGATACAAGAAGCGTATGGGGTCTCATGATAATTGTCATATTTTTTGAATTAACGAGTAAGTGAATTAAGTGGCGTAAGGGTGGCTCAGTGTTGACCGAAGACCGTATGTGACTGTGGTACGGTGATCAAGGGTGAACACATAAGTATGGAATTGATAAATTGAAATAATTTAGATATGTATACATGTTGATGTGTGAAGTCACGATAAGTCAAACGTTAGAGAAATTTGGGTTATCGTATTTAAAAGCTTTGAGAATGAGGATGAGTCATGCATCATCTAATAGACTATCGGCGAAACCAGGAATTGTGTTGAAGTGGGGTGAAAATACAAAAGATAAAAAAATAATCAGTTATACAAATTTTAAGAAAAAATCTTTCAACGAATTTTCATATTTTGAAAACAATATACAATCATACTGTCTATAACATTTCCAAGTAAATCCTTTGAATATAAGTGAAAAACAGTGTCATTCAACCATAAATATTTCATTCGATTGCGAAAATGGTTTTAGTAATATTTATTGTCAAAAATGATCTTCCAACTGATGCAAAACTTACGTACGTTAAAGATGTTTGAAGCTCTTCATAAGTCTGATATATTTATGGTGAAAAACAAATTATGATAATATTCTGCTTAATAAACTAGCCTTTGTAAATCAAGAGCAAACAAAGAATTAGATGAATCTAAACACAACATGCAAATAATTATACTAGTGCAGAATAGTGAATAGTCGTCGCCCAATACACGTCACGTGTGTTGTATAACTGGCGTATACTCCCCAAGGAATATAGACTTTGCATGTGCTCTATAGCCGACGTCTATGTGTCTTATATGACAGACGAATTGTTTCATTTTATTTTTTATCCCGACAAAACCTCCACCTCGACCAAACGCTAGCCCACTCCATAACCAATCTCCGACCTAACCCTAGCCACCTCCTCCACCACCGCGACCTCGATCACCCTCCTCCAAGACCCCCAACTTCCTCCGCCACAGCAGCCACCTCCGTGACCTCAAAAACCACGACCCACGACAACCACCATCAAGATCTCGGGTTACATGCTCATGCCTTGTTCGATTCTCCACCCTATGATAGGGTTTTATTGCTTTTTTGTATTTTGGATTGAAGTTAGGGCGGATGAAGTTGAGTTTTGGTGGGATTTTGTTTTGTTTTTGTTTCACTAGATGTTTTTTTTGGTTGGATTTCTGCAATGTACTTTTTTCGTGTTGGTTGCATTTGGTGTCTCAGATCATCATAGAATGTCATGGACAATAGTGCCCCTACAACATGATAAGTTATGCACATTTGATTTACTGAATTGCTAAACGTCGCCAAAAAAATATTTAAATTGATTGTGCGAATTACCGTTTTGTCATTCTCTCATTTCAACTTATATATCTCTTCATTTTACTCATACCACAACTCTCTCTTCATCTTCCTCTTATAATCATCAAAAATAATGTCTCAGAGGCCAGAAAAGGAGTCAGCGGACGCCCTAATGCACTCGAATTTGGTAAAATATCTCATATATTTCAAGTTTAAAAAACATTTTTTAGGAGGAGCGACTCCCCCCCCCCCCCCAATGGGAGAGGCGTCTCCGGCAGAGTCACCCCAATTATTATTATTTTATATTAGTTATAAGTAATAATTAGTAAAAATAATTAGTATAAATTGGTAATTAGTTAAAAATAATTAATAATTTTGTTAATTTAAATGCTTAAATCCATTTAGCAAAATTTTATTTCTAAAATTTAATTAATAGTCATCGGGTTACATGCTTACGAAGAGGATTTAACACTTCGTCATCCACGTAGACGTGGTATATTTGCTTCGGTTATGAGGGAGAGAGATAGTTTACGTCGTCGTCAAACACATGTTGTTTCCTTTGACGATGAGGAGGTTTCAGATGAGGTGGAGAGTGACGACGAGAGTGGCAAATTGTCGACCATTTATTTGCTGATATAAATCATTTCTGTAGTTAGTCAAATTTTGACGTCTCGACTCTTCAAGAAAGTTTCGAATATTCGTCAGCTGCATTTCAATAGCCACGTTCACGGGGTCAAAAAGAGTGTCCAGAGTTACAGTCGATGAAATAATCCACTCTTTCAAAGCCAAATAAGTACTTTCAACCCTACAAATCGTAGTGTTGCCGAAATGAAGGACTTTGTTTGTCCAATTCAACACGAACTTTTCTGTATGAACTAACCATGTGACGTCCAGATACTCCGCGATAGCCGGCCAAGACATATACGAATCTTTCAGATTACGCACAACTCTATTATAATTGGGTTCTAAAGTAGAAAGCATGATTTTCCTCTACTTTCCACACTTCAAATTTCTGTCAACTACTTGTTCTTGCCAAATGCGTGGTATTCCTAGTTGTATACGTCTTTGTTGATATGTCAGGTGCAAAGTAAATGAGCATAGTCAGAAAAAACCTTTCTCACTGGTCACATAAGTCGTAACTCCCGATCCATTATTATTGCAGTCGGGCTAACAATACTCAATAACAGATCTAGCAACTTCTCCAACACCTACCAGTAAATAGACTCGGTCTCAACACTCATAATCGCATAGCTGACAAGGAAGTTCATGTTTGTTGGTGTCACCCCAACCATCTTGAACAAAGACATCATGTACTTGTTCGTTTTGTACGTCAAATCCATGCAGATTACGAAAGGGTATGCGCGTAAGAACTTAACTGTCGTCGGATGTGCCAAAAATCCGTGAGTGACGACATTAGTTTCTTCATCGGCCATAATCCAATGCAAGTACTGATACTGCACTGCTGATGCAGAAACTGTTGAGCGGCAATCCTGTCTTCAGATTTCACCCTCCTTATGTAATCTCTACAATTATAAATGTGTCTCTGAGTTGGATTATCCTCCGGGAATTTCTCATTTACCTCCAAAAAGATGTTACGTAGTTTTGCTTTTGCCTCAGTCATATCACGAACAATTTTCTTGGGCCCTAGAACTAATACCGTTGATCTGTCGGTGACCCTCTGGATAAACTGCAAGTTTGTGGTTGTGCTGACCATGAGTAATATTAGAAACTACGACCCATCCATCAGGCTCCCGTCGCTCGACCACCTTTATCAAAAAACGACAACTGCAACCCTTTCTTTTCGTGTTCTTCCGTATTGCAATATCATATCCCGAGAACCCATTTTATTTCTGTTATCGCATATCATAAAACAATTCATTTGATTATCTGCTTGTGGTTAATAGCATGATATTACCAAAAAATATCCGACTCCGATGACAACTTGTTTCGCACATCTATTTGCGTCATTAGTTGTTGGAAATACATGTGGACTTACAAAAAAACTCATTGTAATCTACTCCATCACCACTGAAATCTTGCAATGGAACCTGAAATAATTTAAAATAACACAACATTTAAAATAAAAAAATTGGGCGTCTGGGTAGGACGCCCGGGGCGATTTTTTTCTGGGCTTACTTCACCGGATTCAGACGTTTCGCCAGACATTTTCGTGGTGTTGGTACTAGTAGAGTGAGAAAAACTGAGACACAAGTCTTACTTTAAGAGACGAGACGAAATGAGTATTAAATTGATTGTAAATGACAAAAAGATAATTAAGACAGACAATTTAAGTAAAAACCGGGCGACGAATTGTAATTCCTTTGATTTATGCTACTAGATGTTAACTTTAGTTATGTTTTAGTGAAAATTTTCAATTTAGGACATAAACAATTGAAAACTTGATAAACATAAACAATTCATTTTAGTTTATGATTTAGTTAGTTAAATGTTTATTTATGTTTGTTGCTTATTTATGTTTAGTTTAGTTAAATATTTGTTTATGTTTAGTTTCTAGTAACTCTTCGACAATTAAACAATTTGGCCATTAATAACCTATAACAAAAGATTAGATAATATTTGCTAAGTCATTCATCATATATGACTTTCTATGCATGTAATCATCGTATTTATTTTTTCTTTTACGATATCTGTCGTAGATTGTTGGCGTAAGGTATGTAATATCTTTCACTCATCATTTGGTGTGTTGTTTGTTAGATTAAGGTATGAAAAACACCTAGGGAGAAATCACATATAGGAGATGAGGTGGGGGATTTCATCACCCTTTCCTTGACCTAAAAATCGCATAATAAAAAAACCTTAATAAAATCAATTTAGACATTGACCTCTAGGATTTCCGGACTCATTTAGGAGAGGAAACTGTTTAAGACCGTTATGGCATGAACGTTGTTGCCCATCTTAGAATAGATGTCGACCTTTTGTGACCGACATCTAGATATAGACGACTTATAAATAGACGTCGGGTTATGGAACGCGAATAACCGACATATAGAAGTCGTACATCCGACGTATATTCTTTTTTCTGCATTAGTGTTAATTCTACATTTCTTTCATTGATACAATTGTGTAGTTCTTGAATTTGCACATTTTCGCCAAAATAAAACATTTAAGCACAATGAATCTAAAAATTTGTCATTTCTTAAACTCTTCTCTTGGTAGACCATCAAGTATAAATTGTTCATGCATAATTGGAATCACAATTTCATACATGACACAAAATGAATACACTTTCTCTAGTAAATCATTCAATCTTTATATTTAAATCTTTGTAATTGTTGTTTTGTTTGTGTCTAAATGTTGTAATTTATCAGTTTCTTAAATTTTTTAAATTAAAAGCTGAGAGTCCTCCCATGATATTGGTCGCACTTTAGAAAAATACATATATTAAAATACAAGAATTATCTAGTGAGCCCGGGGCATAATTTTTAATTTTAAGTTTCCACCATATCCACCACACATCTGAAATTGTAAGGTAGATTATAAGAAATACGGTTATGCTAATTAAATGTGAGATTAACCGTAAATGAGATCCAATATTGAGATTGTAGGAGACTTAAACTAAATAAGATGAGCACTAGACTCACTATAACTTGACTCTATTAAAATAATGGAGAATTCATCAAAATAGAAAAATATTACGAAGAATAATGAATTATTGAGGGGAAAATGTTGTATTTAATAGTTTCTTTATTTTTCAAAATTAAGAGAGGATGGACGGAGAGAAGGGGAGCGGAGGCCCACCCTAATAATATTTTGTTATACCTTTTGAATAATGTTATATATTACTATTCCTTTCTAAATTTACAAAATGTCTGGATTCACCTTGACATGAATGTTAATTATATGAATGAAAGAATCAATGGAATTAATGAATCAGTGTGATATGAATGAATGATAGATTTAATTGAGTTCAAGTACGTGTCGATAGAAATCAACTAATTGGATTGTATGTAAAATGGAAAAGATAGTATAGTATGATATGTTAAATAGTCGTTTTTAACATTTGATATCAGAATAATAATTCTCTTGCTTTAGTATATTGGTCTTTCGCTATTGGATTTATACGGTCAATGTTTTAATTTACTTTTGGCAGTAAATTGATTCCTTATGAATATATGTGAATTTGAAGATAAGATCGATGACAAATTTCTATACTATGTACAACTTAGCGGAAATTATGGTTATCATTATTGATATTGATATTGTTGTCGATAATTTTTTATCATTGTTATTATTCACGTTATGATTATGATCATTATTTATGTTATCGACATTGTCATCGTCATTTATGTTTTTCATGGTTTTTGTTCTCTTTGATCTCGATGCATGAGTGATATTCTATTTCGCAGTACCATGAGTGTAACATATTCTCTACTGTCAGTATAGAAGATTAAAGAATTGCTGAATTACTATGAAAGTTATTTGTAAATTATAATTTATATATTTTGTACGATATTTAAGGAGTGACATTGATGTGATTACCGAAAGTTTTGATTCTATAAGTGCGCACAAGATATATTAATTGTGAATTGGAAGCTTTTATTGGATCAAACCATGCAACTAGTTTTTTTTTGAGATTATGCTTCCGTGATCTATTGTTAGTTAACATATTTGGATTTGGAAAGCTTTGGAATCAGGTTGCTTTAATTGGTTAAATGCATAACTACAATTATATCGTTCCTTCGTAAGTGCGCCCAAACAATTACCAAACCATCAACATCTTGACTACACATTAGTCCTAAGTCCTAACCAAAGTTGAGTTGGATGTTAAAAAAAGACGCAACTACACTAATCTATAAAACTCCATTTCCTTCGTAAGTGCACCAATCGAATTTGTGTCCCTCCCATTTGTTCGATCCGACTCATTGGCTCGTCAGAGACTAGAGAATAGTCTTCTATTTATACCCGTTCTCACTAGATGTACAAATCGTTACCAACTATCCGAGTATTAAATTTGAAAATTTATATTTAGTTGGTATTTGGTTAGGTTCATATTACCAATTTAATTTCGAATACGGATTGATTTTAAAAATTACCAATTAGAAATCGGATACGAATTCGGATACAAGGTATTTCAAATTTGAATTGTCAGAATATGTTTCGGGTGGGTTTACTTTATTGATTATTGTTAATAATTAAACAACAACAACAACAACAACAATAATAATAATAATAATGGGGGTTTGAACTTTGAAGGGAAGAAGAAAGAAATCAAAGGCATAATCCATCCATCAAAGCATCAAATACAATATTTAGAATACAACAAATAGAAAAAGGGAAACATAATTACTATACATATATACATATCTATTTATTTTCGGATAATATCTAAATAACAATTAGTATTCGAAAATTTTGAAAATTCAAAATCGAATTCTGATAGTTCTACGGAATTCGAATTGAGATTCGAATTTGATAATGGATTATGTAATTCGGATTAAATATCTAAGACAAATTATCGGAGTTGCAACCCTAGTTCTCACACATCCCATTCTCCACCATCCCCGACGTGGGACTAAAAACAACCACCTAAAGTCCCAAACATAGATAACTTCATTGGATGATTTCATGTTCAGCAGCTAAAAGAACTGTGTAGACCCAGAAGTAGTTATTACTACTGTCTTCGTGGCCCAATTCGTTAAACAATTGTATGGGACGAAAGTCTCTCCGTATAACGGGCTTTCGAGGTCCAAGAGAAGCAAACAATGGTAAATTATATTTGTTGAAAGTTATATATGTTTGTAAGTTATTATTAATATATAAGGCCGAAAGTCTTATTTAATAAGTTATATGTTTCCAAATGCTGGTAAATTGTAGGGCTCTCAATTCAAATCGCACGAAATTTCGGATTGACCTATTTGGGGTTTGAGTTGACCTGTTTCGGGTTCAGGTCAAATTCAAGTCGAAACAAACACAAATTCTAACTTAAGTCGCACTCTACAAAACCACCCACTCGCCTGCAGGAAAAAACCACGCGAAGAAACACAAATAACATGTTGAACCTGTACGTTGCTCAAGTGTAGTATTTTATTGTCCCTAATTTGGAAATGTTAATTTCGATTTTTATTCTGATTTGTCGAAATGATTTGTTAATCATTGACTGGGTAGAAAGGGTTTCACGTAAAATGTATTACAATTATTATTTTCAATTTTTTGTTATATCACTGTATTTTGCTGCCCATTAAATTGTATTACCATGGTATTGTACGATAAAGGTTGTAAGTTCGATTTTATTTACGACCCTTTCGGTTCGTTTTATCAAGTTAAATGGAAATATTTGCTTTCTTGAAAAAATATTTTGTTTAGCCATTTTAAGATTCACGTTTTGCATTGTAATTGTTTAACATAAGATAGGTACTTGATGTTTTGTTGGTGAAATATCATGTCATCTTAGACTTGGAATACGTGTTGAATCGTGTTCGGATTTAGGTCTAGAATTTCTTGTTCAGATTGAAAAAATAATTGATGTCTTCCCACTCAACTAATTCATTTCGGTCAAGAAACAATTTAATCAAAATCAAAGGAGATTGACATTAATTTACATTGACATGTACTTTAAATTTTACAAATGGATAATTTTTTATTAACAGAAAAATAATAATCCATAAAACAGATATCCAGTAGGAACATTAAAGCCGAAAATAACCGAATAAATAAATTATACTAGATGTTTGGTAGGTCATCAGATAGGAGCGAAAGACTAAAAACGAATTAATCACAGATAACTCATTTGAACTATGCAAATCATCACTTGACCAAACCAATCTAATTTCAAATAATAAATCACAAATTCAAATAATAAAAAAATAAAAAAAGCCTCATAGAGAAGATTAGAATATATCCACACATATTCCTTCGGACATATGCTTGTCTATAATGAATTTAATCATCGGCTCAAAATCTCAACAAAACAATAAAAAATTTGAAAAAAATTAATCCAGAAATTCCTCAAAAACCAAGAAGATCTGACAAGGAATCGAGATGTGAGAGTGGGATTTGGAACGGAGCTCAGAATATGGGTGGTGATATAACAGGATTGTCGTCAAGGCGATTTGATCGCCGTTAGGCCGAACGAGACCAATCACGAATCGTCACAGCTCCAAATCAAACCCTAGATTGGGATTGGGGGAAGAGGAGGAAACCCTAGAATGAAACCCTAGATTGGAGGTAGTAGAATTGGGATGGGAGTGGTTTGGATTTTTCGAGGGGTATTTATAGGAGGTGAGATGGGAATGGGATTAGGGTTTTGAGGTGGACGGTGGGGATTGTGTGTGGCGGATCCGACGGTCAGGAACATTGAATTAGTTGTTGGGGTTTGGGATGTATATTCGTGGATCAGGTTGAGTTCGGGTTTGGGGTTCGGTATACAAATTCTAACTAAACTATTTCGATTGATTTCGGCTTCAAGTTAGGTTTACATGTGATGTTATTATTCGTTGATTACTTCGAAAACGAATAAGTGAAATTATATTTAAATAATTAGAATGATGATTTTTTAGGTAAATAATGTGCTATTATTTTTCTCAGTTTTTCGGAATTGCAATTACAATCTGCCTTCAGCTGATTGCTACCTTTGTGTGTCCTACCCGGAGAATCCGAGATCGAAAGAAATTTCTCCCCTCATTTCTCACCTATTGAGTCCGGAATCCAACCCATTCCACCCTCCTCCGCCCCGCTCGTGCTCTGAGGTGATCGTCAACGATGACTCAGACGGGCTTGGAGCTCCGGTGTTCCTCGACGACGACTCCAATGACTATGCCATCTTCTTCCACGACAGCTAGGGTTCCGAATTTGACTCATGGCCAATCGGGTTCATTTCGGGTTCCGACGTTGGGGTTAGGTCTAGCGCAACTTCGAAGGCTTCGGCGACATTTTCTGCCATCGTGTGTTACATTTTTTGTTTAAAGGGTTTACGGTAATTTTTTTCTTCTAATGTTACAAATATGATGGTTTTGGTGCATTTTTGTTAGGATGGCTGGTTTTGCCTAAGATTGGTGGTTTTGGTACATTTTTTGTTTACATTGGTGGGTTTTGTACACTTCTTTAGTACAAAACAATGAGACGAACTACAACCATGCATATTTATATGCAAAAAGAGCATTGGTATTATATCTGTTCCATTGAATAACGATCATGATGTGTAAAGGAGTCGAGTCAAACTAAATTTTAGAGTCATAGACTCATTGATATCATGTCATTACATTGTTAAATAGACGAAGATATCTATAAATATGATCATAATAGCCTTGGGTCAAATCTTCGAGTTGAAGTCTTCCAAGTAGTCAAAACGGCTCATTTAGAAACACGAATTAGGATTTAGGAATGGTTCTCATGTTCAGTCAATTCATTTTTTGCTGAATTTGATGGAGCCTTTTGAGAATGATGTAATAACGCTGAAGAATGGAGATGAAGATATCCTACCTCCACCCACAAAATGAGACCTTAACAGTTAGCAAATGTTTTCCAACAAGGGGCTAAAAACAACTCGAAGTTATATGTTGAAATGATGAAGAATGATCTAAACCAAATACGATGTCAGTTGTGTAGCGCATGAGATTATCACCAGTTGGTAATAGAACACAAACCCAACGCAATGAAATAAAATTATGTTATGAAACAACAAATATATTATATGGATGAATCAATTTATTATTTGGTGTTACAACTTCTTGTAACATCCACATTCAAAAGCAATATAATTCTCTACTTGATGTAGATGTCAATGCACGTTATTGTTTTGTAATTTCCATCATTATGTTTGTTTTAACACCTTCATCGATAGTATATATATAGATGGCTATTGTAATACTTTGTCGATGATGAAATACAATAACTATTCTCTCCCAAATCTCCATGTCTTTTCCTTTCACAACACGTTGTCAGCACGACTACGCTCGATGTGAGCAACTCAAGCATTAGTTGTTCCTTGTTTGATTAACGTAGTCTACAACATAATGTTGTATTCATCTTGAGGTAGTCTTTTACAATGTATAATATCATTAATCTATTTACTTGTTGAATATACTCATACTATATTCTTAAATGTGATAATATATGTCTAGTAATTTTTGTTGCAAAATCTAGGTTTGAAATATCATGTTTTGCATCTTTATATATATATATATTCTTAGATGATGGATTATTAACTTCTGTTTTAGTATGATAGTAAACATTAAATCATGCACATGACAATTATAGATGCATATGAATATGTTAGTTATGAAATATGTGTTAATACATCTTTATAAGCATTTTGTTTTGCAAATGTTTATCATGTATTTGAAAGATCACTAAGCGACTTGACATTCTAATGATAATGACAATTTATTTGTGCATATATCATATCTAATGCATAGTGTTTTGTTAAAAACTATAAGTGATTCTTTTTACCAATTTTATTTTGTTTAATCTTTTATATGATATTGATCATCTTTGTTTTGGATGCTAAAATCCAACTTGATGGTCTTGGAAATACAAATAAAAAGACATCAAATCAAGATAACACGAAAGCTATGTTTTTCCTTCGCAATCATTTTCAAGAAAAAATGATTATGGAAATATCATGATCTAGTCTCGTGCCCGAGTGTGGCTGAGTTGAATATCGACTTATCAATGAAAATAATCACGTAATCCGTCAAATTGATTTGCTCCATTCCCTTAAGTGAATGTATGAACACGTGAAAAGTCTTACAAAAGTCTAGTATGATCATTTTGCCACCATTATTGTAGACGTGAATGTGGATGAGATAAACGACATAATAATCGATGTCCTTATTGTAGGATCGTGTGGGTCTATGGGTCCACAAACTAATCACGATTAAGCCCTAATTAACTACTTGGTTGATCGATCAGAGAAATGCAGCGGAAATTAAAAACAAATCAAACACGAGTAGGAAAGTAATGCAAACCACACAAAGACACGTCGGTTTTACAGAGGTTCGGCCGCGCCTACGTCCTCTCTTGCAAGCCCCTCTCGAATCCCCGTTCGAGCTCCTCTTGCGTCTTCACTATGCCTCCCCGTTCCGGGCCGGGAGCAACGCCTTTTACAAGTCTTCAAGCTCGCGAACAACCCTCGCCGAGCTTGGCACCACCTCTCACAATCCGAGAGGAACACTTCGGGCTTTCACCGAAATCTCTACTTCTTGTCTTGGGCTTTCACCAAGACCCTTGCTCACTTTGTCTTGGGCTTTCACCAAGACCCTTGCTCTCTTGACAACAATTGGAGTGGAACTCACTCTTCTAGTATTGAGCACAACAGATGCTAGATTGATTGTATGATGAATGATGTGTAGATGTGAGGCTTAAGATCACTAATTGGGAGCTTTGAGGTTGTGGAAAATCTCACTATAAGTTTGACACTTTGGAGTTGTGAAATCTTGTAGAAAACTAAGTGTGAACCTCTATTTATAAGCTCCTAAAGATTTCTAGCCGTTTGGACAAGATTTGATTGGGTATTGTGCAAGATACACAAAACAGAAAATCGGGTTCAGAAATCTGTCCAGAAACGGTCGACCGAAAGGTGTATCGGTCGACCGAACCCTTGAGTCTGTTGATGGATCGGTTGACCGAACAAAGGTACTGGTCGACCGAATCACTTAAGTTCTATAGGTCAACGGTCGACCGAGCAGGTACCGGTCGACCGAACTACTGGGTTCGGTAGAGAGAAATCTTGATCGGTTGGACAAACTTGTGTCGACCGATAGCAGGGGGTTTTTCACGAATTAAACGGTCGACCGAAAATGGTATTTTGTTCGACCGGTTCAAAAGTATTTGGGGGTGTATATAGGAAAAATGTGTATACGACCGTTGTATAATACGACAAATAAAACGGTCGTATTTTTACCAGAAATGGCAAACGAAACGGTCGACCGAAAGTCTACCGGTCGACCGAACAGGTCTGGGTAATCGGTTAATAGAAGGTGGAATCGGTCGAACGAATTGGTCTGGTATAACAAATATTGTGTATAACCGGTCGACCGAAAGGTGAACGGTCGACCGAACTCAGGTAGACTGGCGACCAATGTTTTAGGTGTTTGGGTGATCTAATGGAGTCCAAATTATATGATATTTTGTGTGTGACTCCTACAAGGAACCTAGTGTGTGAATGCATGCATATTAGCTTAAGTTATGCTCAATTTACATAAGTTCCTAATACTCAAAGAAATATAAAATTACATGTCTTCAATCCTAGCTTGATTACATGTCTTGACTTGATTTTTCTTCTTTCTTGAGTCTTGATCACCTGTAGATGTTAGCACAATACAACATGTATACCATTATACTACATGTGCTAATCTACATGTCCTAATTAAGATTAGGTTGAAATACATCATCAAAATACGGATTAAGGCCAAAAAGCCAACAATCTCCCCCTTTTTGATGATGGCAACCTATATCTTAAACCAACCTAATACTTGAAATTTGTGTATGTAAACTATGCATATAAATGCTCCCCCTATGGATGTGCATAGTTTATCTTGACAATTTCATGTTAATTTCAAGTTTTCCTAATTTATTTATTTCTTATCTCCCCCTTTTTGATGATGGCAACCTATATCTTAAACCAACCTAATACTTGAAATTTGTGTATGTAAACTATGCATATAAATGCTCCCCCTATGGATGTGCATAGTTTATCTTGACAATTTCATGTTAATTTCAAGTTTCCCTAATTTATTTATTTCTCCCCCTTTGACATCCATCAAAAACATACAATAATCAATGTAATATATGAATTGAAATTTCTCCCCCATTGACAATTATATATAACTATTTGAGTTCACTGTAGGATGTCATTTGTAATGAAGATGCTCCCCCTAAATTTTGCACTTCATTACTCTAATAAAAGATATAACTATTAAGCTCCCCCTATCAATAAGGCTAGATGGAAACTATGAGTATGATTAAAAGTTAAGTTCAATTAAGTTTCTATTTAAGCCTTATTCTAACATCCATTTAAAATTTGACATTTAAAATCAATGGATGTGGTATATGATTTGCAATGAATTTGGACTATACGATATGTCAATTAAGCATGTGAAGCTAGATTAGAGCTAATTTAACATGAATTGTATAGATAGGAATTTATACCAATGTTGAATTCGTATTTAGCTCCAATCTCATTTGGTGATGCAACCGGATTTGAATTTGACTCTTGAGCTCACCCGGTCACCACCAATCTCCTCCTCAAGCTCCTACAAGAGTAGATTTAGGTACCCAAACAACTTTGGGTCCTTGAACATTAGCTTTTGGGATCCAAACCATTTTGGTTTTGGGAGCCCACACACTTGAGGAACTATGGTTAATGAACATATGCTTACCATTTAGAGTAGTGTGAGATACATGGTTTTTCAATTTAAAATTGTAACCTAAACCATGTTTAGCTAAGGATTGTCTTTGACTACCTAAAAGCACATCAAGCATTTTTGTTCCTTTAGTGAACATTTCAAGATCTTTTCTTAATTGCATATTTGAGGCTTTAAGATCTACATGTTCATCAATAATGGGTGTTTTACTTAGACTAGCAAGTGATGATTCATTTGATTCAAGTCTAGCAATCACCTCATTCTTTTCATTCATGATTAATTCAATTTGACATTTGAGATCATTTATAGTTTTTCTAGCATTTTTGTTCTTTTCACAGATGATCTCATATTGTTTAACTAAATCATGAAATGCATTTTGTAGCTCATCATGTGTATATGATTCATCATTAGCATTAGAGTTAGAGCTAGCACTAGAATATGATTTACTTGACCATGAATTACTTCTAGTGGAATAAGATTTAGAGGAGTTAGAAGCTACCTCACTTTGTTCATCTTCAATGGCCATGAAGCATGAATGTGCAACCTCTCTTCTACTTTGTAAGGAAGAGGATGATGATGATGGAGATGAAGAGTCATCCCAAGTGGCTTTGTGAGCTTCCTCCTTCCTTTCTTTCCTCTTACTCTTCTCCTTTTCTCTTCTCCTCTCTCTTCTCTCATTTTTCTTCTCCCTCTCTTTTCTCTCATTTTCGCTCTCCTCCCTCTCTTTTTCTTTTTCTCTTTTCTCACTTCTTTTACCTCTTCTTTCATTCTTTTCTCCCTTATCCCTCTTGAGATATTTGAAGAAGTCTTGGGCAAGGACCTCAATGTCCTCTTCTTCCACCCTCCTTGGCTCATCAAAATTTGCATGCAATGCCACCATGGAGTTTTTCTTTGAAGCTTCCTTCTCTCTTCGATGACTCAATTGGAGCTCATAGGCCATGAGATTTCCAATGAGTTCCTCCATCTTCAATTTTGAAAGATCATGTGCCTCTTCAATTGCGACGACTTTATCTTCCCAATCGATGCTAAGTGACCGGAGGAACTTCCTTGTCATCTCTCCTTCATTGATTTTTCTTCCAAGAACCAAAAGAGAGTTAGTGATATCGGTGAAGCGAGTGTTCATTTCGCTTATGTTTTCACCGATTTGCATAGAAAAAATCTCATATTTATGCATGAGGAGACTAATGCGGGTTTCCTTAGTTTTACTATCCCCCTCATGATGCATTTGTAGTCTATGCCATATTTCATGTGCACTAACACACCCTCTAATCCTATTATATTCACCCTCATTTAGCCCACAATATAGAATGTTCATGATTTTTGAGTTCATCTCAATTTCTTTCATTTTGGGCCTAGTGAGTGAATCTAATTCATCTTCATTTGGTGGTGTGTATGGATTTTGGAGAAACATCCAATACTTAAGGTCATTAGAAATTAGGAAAATCTTCATCCTATTCTTCCAATAATCATAATTTGACCCATTAAGCAAAGGAGGTCTAGTGGTGCATAATCCCTCTACATGATTAGATGTGCTAGCCATGCTAAAAATACGATTAAGTATAGAATTTAGCTAACAAGGCTCTGATACCAAATGTAGGATCGTGTGGGTCTATGGGTCCACAAACTAATCACGATTAAGCCCTAATTAACTACTTGGTTGATCGATCAGAGAAATGCAGCGGAAATTAAAAACAAATCAAACACGAGTAGGAAAGTAATGCAAACCACACAAAGACACGTCGGTTTTACAGAGGTTCGGCCGCGCCTACGTCCTCTCTTGCAAGCCCCTCTCGAATCCCCGTTCGAGCTCCTCTTGCGTCTTCACTATGCCTCCCCGTTCCGGGCCGGGAGCAACGCCTTTTACAAGTCTTCAAGCTCGCGAACAACCCTCGCCGAGCTTGGCACCACCTCTCACAATCCGAGAGGAACACTTCGGGCTTTCACCGAAATCTCTACTTCTTGTCTTGGGCTTTCACCAAGACCCTTGCTCACTTTGTCTTGGGCTTTCACCAAGACCCTTGCTCTCTTGACAACAATTGGAGTGGAACTCACTCTTCTAGTATTGAGCACAACAGATGCTAGATTGATTGTATGATGAATGATGTGTAGATGTGAGGCTTAAGATCACTAATTGGGAGCTTTGAGGTTGTGGAAAATCTCACTATAAGTTTGACACTTTGGAGTTGTGAAATCTTGTAGAAAACTAAGTGTGAACCTCTATTTATAAGCTCCTAAAGATTTCTAGCCGTTTGGACAAGATTTGATTGGGTATTGTGCAAGATACACAAAACAGAAAATCGGGTTCAGAAATCTGTCCAGAAACGGTCGACCGAAAGGTGTATCGGTCGACCGAACCCTTGAGTCTGTTGATGGATCGGTTGACCGAACAAAGGTACTGGTCGACCGAATCACTTAAGTTCTATAGGTCAACGGTCGACCGAGCAGGTACCGGTCGACCGAACTACTGGGTTCGGTAGAGAGAAATCTTGATCGGTTGGACAAACTTGTGTCGACCGATAGCAGGGGGTTTTTCACGAATTAAACGGTCGACCGAAAATGGTATTTTGTTCGACCGGTTCAAAAGTATTTGGGGGTGTATATAGGAAAAATGTGTATACGACCGTTGTATAATACGACAAATAAAACGGTCGTATTTTTACCAGAAATGGCAAACGAAACGGTCGACCGAAAGTCTACCGGTCGACCGAACAGGTCTGGGTAATCGGTTAATAGAAGGTGGAATCGGTCGAACGAATTGGTCTGGTATAACAAATATTGTGTATAACCGGTCGACCGAAAGGTGAACGGTCGACCGAACTCAGGTAGACTGGCGACCAATGTTTTAGGTGTTTGGGTGATCTAATGGAGTCCAAATTATATGATATTTTGTGTGTGACTCCTACAAGGAACCTAGTGTGTGAATGCATGCATATTAGCTTAAGTTATGCTCAATTTACATAAGTTCCTAATACTCAAAGAAATATAAAATTACATGTCTTCAATCCTAGCTTGATTACATGTCTTGACTTGATTTTTCTTCTTTCTTGAGTCTTGATCACCTGTAGATGTTAGCACAATACAACATGTATACCATTATACTACATGTGCTAATCTACATGTCCTAATTAAGATTAGGTTGAAATACATCATCAAAATACGGATTAAGGCCAAAAAGCCAACAATCTCCCCCTTTTTGATGATGGCAACCTATATCTTAAACCAACCTAATACTTGAAATTTGTGTATGTAAACTATGCATATAAATGCTCCCCCTATGGATGTGCATAGTTTATCTTGACAATTTCATGTTAATTTCAAGTTTTCCTAATTTATTTATTTCTTATCTCCCCCTTTTTGATGATGGCAACCTATATCTTAAACCAACCTAATACTTGAAATTTGTGTATGTAAACTATGCATATAAATGCTCCCCCTATGGATGTGCATAGTTTATCTTGACAATTTCATGTTAATTTCAAGTTTCCCTAATTTATTTATTTCTCCCCCTTTGACATCCATCAAAAACATACAATAATCAATGTAATATATGAATTGAAATTTCTCCCCCATTGACAATTATATATAACTATTTGAGTTCACTGTAGGATGTCATTTGTAATGAAGATGCTCCCCCTAAATTTTGCACTTCATTACTCTAATAAAAGATATAACTATTAAGCTCCCCCTATCAATAAGGCTAGATGGAAACTATGAGTATGATTAAAAGTTAAGTTCAATTAAGTTTCTATTTAAGCCTTATTCTAACATCCATTTAAAATTTGACATTTAAAATCAATGGATGTGGTATATGATTTGCAATGAATTTGGACTATACGATATGTCAATTAAGCATGTGAAGCTAGATTAGAGCTAATTTAACATGAATTGTATAGATAGGAATTTATACCAATGTTGAATTCGTATTTAGCTCCAATCTCATTTGGTGATGCAACCGGATTTGAATTTGACTCTTGAGCTCACCCGGTCACCACCAATCTCCTCCTCAAGCTCCTACAAGAGTAGATTTAGGTACCCAAACAACTTTGGGTCCTTGAACATTAGCTTTTGGGATCCAAACCATTTTGGTTTTGGGAGCCCACACACTTGAGGAACTATGGTTAATGAACATATGCTTACCATTTAGAGTAGTGTGAGATACATGGTTTTTCAATTTAAAATTGTAACCTAAACCATGTTTAGCTAAGGATTGTCTTTGACTACCTAAAAGCACATCAAGCATTTTTGTTCCTTTAGTGAACATTTCAAGATCTTTTCTTAATTGCATATTTGAGGCTTTAAGATCTACATGTTCATCAATAATGGGTGTTTTACTTAGACTAGCAAGTGATGATTCATTTGATTCAAGTCTAGCAATCACCTCATTCTTTTCATTCATGATTAATTCAATTTGACATTTGAGATCATTTATAGTTTTTCTAGCATTTTTGTTCTTTTCACAGATGATCTCATATTGTTTAACTAAATCATGAAATGCATTTTGTAGCTCATCATGTGTATATGATTCATCATTAGCATTAGAGTTAGAGCTAGCACTAGAATATGATTTACTTGACCATGAATTACTTCTAGTGGAATAAGATTTAGAGGAGTTAGAAGCTACCTCACTTTGTTCATCTTCAATGGCCATGAAGCATGAATGTGCAACCTCTCTTCTACTTTGTAAGGAAGAGGATGATGATGATGGAGATGAAGAGTCATCCCAAGTGGCTTTGTGAGCTTCCTCCTTCCTTTCTTTCCTCTTACTCTTCTCCTTTTCTCTTCTCCTCTCTCTTCTCTCATTTTTCTTCTCCCTCTCTTTTCTCTCATTTTCGCTCTCCTCCCTCTCTTTTTCTTTTTCTCTTTTCTCACTTCTTTTACCTCTTCTTTCATTCTTTTCTCCCTTATCCCTCTTGAGATATTTGAAGAAGTCTTGGGCAAGGACCTCAATGTCCTCTTCTTCCACCCTCCTTGGCTCATCAAAATTTGCATGCAATGCCACCATGGAGTTTTTCTTTGAAGCTTCCTTCTCTCTTCGATGACTCAATTGGAGCTCATAGGCCATGAGATTTCCAATGAGTTCCTCCATCTTCAATTTTGAAAGATCATGTGCCTCTTCAATTGCGACGACTTTATCTTCCCAATCGATGCTAAGTGACCGGAGGAACTTCCTTGTCATCTCTCCTTCATTGATTTTTCTTCCAAGAACCAAAAGAGAGTTAGTGATATCGGTGAAGCGAGTGTTCATTTCGCTTATGTTTTCACCGATTTGCATAGAAAAAATCTCATATTTATGCATGAGGAGACTAATGCGGGTTTCCTTAGTTTTACTATCCCCCTCATGATGCATTTGTAGTCTATGCCATATTTCATGTGCACTAACACACCCTCTAATCCTATTATATTCACCCTCATTTAGCCCACAATATAGAATGTTCATGATTTTTGAGTTCATCTCAATTTCTTTCATTTTGGGCCTAGTGAGTGAATCTAATTCATCTTCATTTGGTGGTGTGTATGGATTTTGGAGAAACATCCAATACTTAAGGTCATTAGAAATTAGGAAAATCTTCATCCTATTCTTCCAATAATCATAATTTGACCCATTAAGCAAAGGAGGTCTAGTGGTGCATAATCCCTCTACATGATTAGATGTGCTAGCCATGCTAAAAATACGATTAAGTATAGAATTTAGCTAACAAGGCTCTGATACCAAATGTAGGATCGTGTGGGTCTATGGGTCCACAAACTAATCACGATTAAGCCCTAATTAACTACTTGGTTGATCGATCAGAGAAATGCAGCGGAAATTAAAAACAAATCAAACACGAGTAGGAAAGTAATGCAAACCACACAAAGACACGTCGGTTTTACAGAGGTTCGGCCGCGCCTACGTCCTCTCTTGCAAGCCCCTCTCGAATCCCCGTTCGAGCTCCTCTTGCGTCTTCACTATGCCTCCCCGTTCCGGGCCGGGAGCAACGCCTTTTACAAGTCTTCAAGCTCGCGAACAACCCTCGCCGAGCTTGGCACCACCTCTCACAATCCGAGAGGAACACTTCGGGCTTTCACCGAAATCTCTACTTCTTGTCTTGGGCTTTCACCAAGACCCTTGCTCACTTTGTCTTGGGCTTTCACCAAGACCCTTGCTCTCTTGACAACAATTGGAGTGGAACTCACTCTTCTAGTATTGAGCACAACAGATGCTAGATTGATTGTATGATGAATGATGTGTAGATGTGAGGCTTAAGATCACTAATTGGGAGCTTTGAGGTTGTGGAAAATCTCACTATAAGTTTGACACTTTGGAGTTGTGAAATCTTGTAGAAAACTAAGTGTGAACCTCTATTTATAAGCTCCTAAAGATTTCTAGCCGTTTGGACAAGATTTGATTGGGTATTGTGCAAGATACACAAAACAGAAAATCGGGTTCAGAAATCTGTCCAGAAACGGTCGACCGAAAGGTGTATCGGTCGACCGAACCCTTGAGTCTGTTGATGGATCGGTTGACCGAACAAAGGTACTGGTCGACCGAATCACTTAAGTTCTATAGGTCAACGGTCGACCGAGCAGGTACCGGTCGACCGAACTACTGGGTTCGGTAGAGAGAAATCTTGATCGGTTGGACAAACTTGTGTCGACCGATAGCAGGGGGTTTTTCACGAATTAAACGGTCGACCGAAAATGGTATTTTGTTCGACCGGTTCAAAAGTATTTGGGGGTGTATATAGGAAAAATGTGTATACGACCGTTGTATAATACGACAAATAAAACGGTCGTATTTTTACCAGAAATGGCAAACGAAACGGTCGACCGAAAGTCTACCGGTCGACCGAACAGGTCTGGGTAATCGGTTAATAGAAGGTGGAATCGGTCGAACGAATTGGTCTGGTATAACAAATATTGTGTATAACCGGTCGACCGAAAGGTGAACGGTCGACCGAACTCAGGTAGACTGGCGACCAATGTTTTAGGTGTTTGGGTGATCTAATGGAGTCCAAATTATATGATATTTTGTGTGTGACTCCTACAAGGAACCTAGTGTGTGAATGCATGCATATTAGCTTAAGTTATGCTCAATTTACATAAGTTCCTAATACTCAAAGAAATATAAAATTACATGTCTTCAATCCTAGCTTGATTACATGTCTTGACTTGATTTTTCTTCTTTCTTGAGTCTTGATCACCTGTAGATGTTAGCACAATACAACATGTATACCATTATACTACATGTGCTAATCTACATGTCCTAATTAAGATTAGGTTGAAATACATCATCAAAATACGGATTAAGGCCAAAAAGCCAACACTTATGATATATAAACTTGATAATCAAAATGGGTTGTCAAAGTAACTTTTGACGAAACAAATATATTCTAGTTATGTGTGTTTTGTTTGATATTTTTATTATAAGTAATATATATAGCCTATTTAGACCTCATTTAGATGACCCGAAGAAGCGATCCTCCACCCGGTAGAAGCGGCAACAGTGATTTGAGGTGATCCAAACGGCGATTCGGATCCTTGGGAGCACATGAGGAAGCTCGATACCCAACACACTTTTAACACATGGATGGAGAAGATGGGGTTAGGAGCTTCTCAGCGCTCCCGGCTGTCCTCATTTTTTCTGACGGTAATACCCTCACCAAATTCAGGTAATCCATGATTTTATCCCACCTCAGCCACCGAAATTGGCCTTAATTGAGTTGTTAATTACAAATACAACCACACCAAAATTACAAATGTGCCACCAACTATTAGTAGATCTGGCTGAAGAATCTTTGGTTTCGTTGAACCCCCGTCGGTGTTGTCGCCTCTCTCTCTCCCGCGTTTGGTTCGCCGGTCTTGTTGCTGGTCGACAGTGAACTGGAGTTGGACGATTCTCGGTTTGAGCGTAAAGGTATGGCTCGTTAAGTGGATTTACAACATTCCTCCCTTGTTTTGAAAACCCCTACATTCGAAGGTATTTGGGATAATTTAAAGACTAGTAGGGAAATAACATGCAAACCACAAGAAGACACGACGTTTTTATAGAGGTTCGGCACCCCACCCGGGTCCTAGTCCTCTCTTGTAAGCTCCGCTCGACTCCGCGAGCTCCGCCTACGTCTTCACTAACCACTCCCCGTTCCGGGCCGGGAGAGAACGCCTTTTACACCACAAGCAACGCGAATAACCCTCGCTTGCTTGAATTCTTCCTCTCACAATCCGAGAGGGACACTTCGGGTTTTCACCGAAGTCCTTGCTTCTTTTGACAACACTTGTAACTGAGTGAGATTCACTCTCTAATTGAGCACACTTTGAGTAGGATGAGTAATTGATCAAGTGTGTGAAGTTTAGGCTTATAGAGTGCAGAAATGGGAGCTTTGAGGATCGAGGTTTCTCTCTAATGAGTTGGGATAATTGGAGTTGGAGAGTTGTGTTAACAATAAGTCTTGATCCTCTATTTATAAGCTCCTAAAGATTTCTAGCCGTTTGGACAAGATTTGATTGGGTTTTGTGCAAGATACACAAGGCAGAAAATCGGGCTGCAAATCTGTCCAGAACCGGTCGACCGAAACTACTAAACCGGTCGACCGTTCACTTGATTTCAAGGAGAACGGTCGAACAAAAGAATACTCGGTTGGACAAATACGCTAGAACTTAACTCTTCTTAAGTTAAACGGTCGAACCAAAGAATACTCGGTTCGACCGGTTACCGAATGTATTTTGGGGTTAAGTTTGTTTTATACGAATACGACCGTTATAGGAATACGACAAGGAAAACGGCCATATTAAAATTCGGGATCGGTCGACCGGTAGAGTTCGGTAAAATCACTGTGGAGAGTCTGTTATAAACCGGTCGAACTGAGAACTGGTTCGGTCGACCGGTTTCACACAGGAATTCTGGATTTAGGTTTTAAGTGATTTCCGACTAAGTTTTGGGTGATCTAATGGAGTCCAAATGATATGAGATTTTGTGTGTGACTCCTACAGGAAACCTAGTGTGTAAGTGATTGGTTTTTAACTCTTGTATGCTCAATTTACACATGTTCCTAAGACTCAAAATAAAATCAAGATTACAAGTCTTCGTATAGCTTTATTTACAAATCTTGACTTGATTTCCTTCCTTCCATGAGTCTTGATCACCTGTAGAGGTTAGCACATGCAATATATATGCAATGCAATATGTGTGCTACTCTACATTACTTATGATTAAGATTAGGTTGATTAAATCATCAAAACAAGGATTAAGGCCAAAAAGCCAACAAATTTGAGATGCAAACCTTGCTGGTTGTAAATTCTTGTTATTTGGTTGTCGTTGGTTTTTAAATTGATTTGAGTGATGTTATATTTTTTTGGAAATTAATGTCCGGATGGATTACTATAACCACGACTTACGATTATGTGAAATAAATGGTGTTTGGATGGATTAAGCATTTAACCCCCTTTGCATGGTTCAACTGTTCTGACATGTAAGATGTGAGGGGTGGAGAAGTGTCAGAGTAGTTGATTTGCTCTAACCCTAGGGGAAGGAATTAACATGGTTTTAAATTGTGTATAATGTCCAACTGCTTCTCAACTAATCTTATATTTTCATAAGTTGTATGTTACTAGAAAATGTGACTTCAGAAACCATGAGTGGAGGTTAGTCATAATAATGTAGCTTGGTTCCAACTGAATTGTTACATAAGTTCATCAAATTTAACAAATATTGAAGGCTTATTACCTTGTCGTATTTAACAACAATTTCATGTTTTCAATAACTTATTAGTTAAACAAACATGAGTGTCAATGGATTGGAGCAACAATTTGAGAATGATGAGATCCTAGAGGATGCGACATTCTAGCGAAACAATTAGTTGTCATATTAATCATGTTCTTAGAGTGATGGCCATTTGGTCATGTGACATGATCAAACCGAAAGACGATCTCAATGCAATTCCTGACCATATCTTGCATCACCACGGTGGAAAGTTTTCCCCATATTTTAAAGACTACATTGGAGCCTTAGATGGTACCCATATTCATGCGTCTGTTCCAAAAGAAAATCAACCTATGTACCAGTTTGGTCGCCAATCGAAGTACACAACTCAAAATGTTTTAGGAGCGTGTGACTTCAAAATGCGATTTATTTTCTTATCGACTGGTTGGGAAGGGAGTGCACATGATAATCGGATCATGAACCATGCTATTTACGAATCAAACTGCTTCCTGATGCCCCCACATAGTAATAGAACCCAACAACTTATAATTAACATTTCTTGCTAAATTGTAGATTTTACGGTAATCGATATTTTCTACCGGTATATGTGTAGGTAAATATTACTTGGTGGACTCTGGTTATCCCAACAGACGTGGATTTCTATCTCCCTACAGGAACACCCGTTATCATCTTCCGGAAATCCAATCAAGCCAACCACAAGGAGAGGAGGAGAGGTTTAATAGTATGCACTCATCTTTAAGAAATGTCATCGAGAGGGCGTTTGGGGTTTTGAAAAAGAGATGACGTATGTTAACGTTGATGGGATCCTACTCGCTCGAGGATCAATCAAAGTTTGTAGCGGCTGCAATGTCGTTGCATAACCAAGAATTTCAAAGGGTAAACTGAAAGCAAGTACAGACCCCCCCCCCCCCCCCCCCTACATTTTTTAGCAAAAAAAATGAACAAAAACAAATCATACAAGAAGTCATCTTGGGTGGTCCCATAAACACCAAATTCAGAAACCACAAACCAAAGATATAAGTAGACAAACAAACCAAGAGAAGTCAACTTATATGTTGACATCAAAGATATGGTTGTTGCCCTATATTTAAATTGAAAATTTACTTAAGCTATGCATAGGTAAGGTGGAGTTTAGCTGAAAATTTGTGAACACTAACACCAATGCAAACATTGATTTTATATTTAAGGGAAAAAATGATGCTATCGTGGAATTGTGTATTACTTTTGTGAACAAGTGTGTTTATCATATCTAGTGCATATAGCATATTTCCAATATCATTTAGTTCTATCATTGTGGCAGACTTCTACTGATATAGAAGCAACAGAAAATCAAGGGAAGAATGTTACCATAGGGGTTGGGTTGAGGAGGGCCCTTGCCTCTTTCGCTCGGTTCAACACCCTGGCGACGACACGCTCCACCAGACCTTCTACTATCCCTAACAACACCTTCTCCAGCTTGGCAAGGTGAGCGACCACGACCCCAACGGCGGCGACCACCGTCTCCTCTGGCAACATGTAGTGGCAATGAAATGGATCAAGCTGAGACACAAACATAGAAAGATAAGGTTAGCCATCTAGAAAAGGCACAAACAGCTATAAGGTGAAGAACAAAATATGGAGTAGAGGCATAATCTTGCCCACCATATCACGACTGTATTCAAAGTACACCCTACTTGGACCACCTTTTCCATCATTTCTCCGCCACACCTTCGTTTCCCGGCCGTAGTAGCGGAAAGGCAATGGAGTTGGGGGGTTGAACATGTGTGGAAGGTCTGACCTTGGTTGCACTCCTCGTCGGGCTCGACAGTGGTAGATCACAAGAAGGAGAGGGAATGCAAATGATGGCTTGGGGAGGAAGGAAAAGGAATGGGGGGACGGTAAAAATGAGGGTTGAGGGGTAAATTGGGTTTTTGGGTAGGACAAGACAACTGAAGCGGCTCCTCCTCCCTGCCATCCAAACACAACCAACTTCTAGAGCCATGGGAGCGGGCCCTCACCTTCAACTGGGTAGAAGTTGGATTCTCAGAGGAGCTCTTACTGGGGGCCTCTATCCAAACGAGGTCTAAGTAGATATACATAACCATATGCTGGAATATCAATATAACAAATGAGCATTATATACCTTGATACAAATACTTTGTTTAATATTCTTGAGTTTCATTCGATTATCATACTTTTCATAATTATTATCTTTAAAATTTTGATTTAGTTGTTATTCAGTTGAAACTGTATATTTATATTGGTTAGTGCTCTCGTTAGTCCAATATATTTCCATACTTGTGATTTTTATTCACTCGATCACGATGAGATTCTTCTAAATATTAATAATGCACATGCATATGTTGCTAACATATCAACATTCAACTTTTTATGTTTGTCATGACTATTTATTCTTATCATTATAATATGTATTTTAATGTTCAATTACAAATATAATATTTGCATTTATCGTCTTAAATGGGCAAAATATACATCAATATGGTCATATGTTGATATGCATACTTTCTATCTAAATGACTTATACCAAGTTACGTGGAAATGAATTGACATTGATATGATTTAATGCATGGTTTTTATTTTGATTATATTTTGTCATTGAAAGAACCTTATCATTTATTTTGTAATAGTTGCAAAAATATTTTATTTGCAACAAATATTTTATTTGACTTGAAATGAAGAGTATGGATATTCTCTGGTCTCATATTTGATCTGAGATCAGTAAAGATGATTTATGCATCATGAATAGTGTTGTCATGCACATTATATTAAGATATAAGGATTTCTCTAATTTGACAATAAGAAAAGTCAAACCATTGCTGTACATGGTCATACAAATTTAGTAGAAAGCTCCAAAAGAGTCATATCTACTGTTATATGTGTAATTATATTGATTTTAAATAATGCATTTTATTTATAAGGTCTTAATAAATTTATTGATTTTCAAATTTATTCTTATCATTATAATATGTATTGAGACTATAGTTGAAGTAAAGAAGAATATTTTATATTACTACAATCATGTCAAATAGGAAAAATATTATTGAGAAAATTATCAGACTTTTGAACAATGTATCATTGCACATGTAGTGCCTCAGTCAAAATTTCCGCACCGGTGAATCAGATGAATATTGATTTTAATAACATATGGTTTGACCGATTGGGTCAATGAGGAACATATATTATGACAGGTGTTACTGAAATTTCATATGATCATCCCCTTAATAAATAATATTAGCCACGAATTAAATCAATTATGGACCAATTCCATGCATGATCTAATTAATTCTTAAATTAATTCTGCGGAAAACCGTCTGGACCGGTCGACCGTGTGGAGGTTCGGTCGACCGTGTGGAGGTTCAGTCGACCGCTCGAACCATGTTTCGGTCGACCGTTCAATAACTCGGTCGACCATTCGTAACAGGAACTATTCCATCGCAATGTTCGGTCGACCGACCATTGACCCAATCGGTCAAACCATATGTTATTAAAATCAATATTCATCTGATTCACCGGTGCGGAAATTTTGACTAACTATCTTCTCCAACAAAAGTTGTACTTAACCAACCAATGCCTTTACACTACACTTATCGATAGTTCAAGACACTAGTCTAATTAAGAACTCCTTAAGTGATCGGATATAAGTCTCATATCAAAGGACCAAAGACACAGTAAAATATTAATGACACAGAAACACATTTCTATAATATTTCACTTGTTAGGTCTATTCAGTATACAAAAGTAATATTTTCCTCTTTTGCATACCCGTGTTGTCACTCACTTGTAGAACTACAATGATCTATGACCAACACGATTATCTTAACCCGGTAATTAATGTCCCATGTTAATTACCATGATTGTGAATATCTTTTGTTTTATGTAAACCAATATCTTTTAGAGCTCTACGGTTAAGGACCAAGAGTCTCTTCCTTAACACTTCTAAAAGACGAATAACATGAACAAGGAACAAAATGATTTCTCATTCAATTCATAATAATTGACATTTAAAAGTAAAACTTTTAGAACACATTCCCTTAAATCTCCCACTTGTTATTAAAGTTTTCTTTCATATACATACTCAATGTATAAAACAATAATAACTAGGGTAAACCCCATTACATATCAATCATCCAGCCAATCTACATGGTTCCTCAATCCCATGGACTCGAAATGCATTTCGCCCTTGGCTTGGGATAATGGTTTTGTGAATGGATCAGTTGTGTTGCTGTTGGTGTCCACCCATAACAGATTTATTTTTGCCTTCGTCGATGAGGTCACGCGTCACGAAGTACTTACGATCCATGTACTTCACTTTGTGGTGTGATTTGGGATCCTTGATTTGCGAGATAGATGCACTATTGTCGCAAAATAGCTCTATTGGTCCCTCGCTCGAGGGAACTACTCCAAGCTCTTCAAGGAACTTCTTAATCCACACTCCTTCCTTGCTCGCTTCAGCGACAGCCATTACTTCAGAAGCAGTGGTTGAGTCGGCCATAGTGCTTTGCTTCCAACTACGCCAGCTCACAGCTCCACCATTCAGAAGATAGACGTATCCTGATTGCGACCTTCTATCGTCTGGATCACTCATGAAACTCGCATCCGAGTAACCTTCAGCTATCAATTCCTTTTGTCCTCCATAAACAAGAATCTTATCCTTAGTCTGGTTAAGGTACTTCAGGATATTCTTGACCGCAGTCCAATGCTCAGGACCTGCGTTGGATTGGTGACGACTTGTCACGCTTAGAGCATACGAGACATCGGGTCTTGTGCAAGTCATCGCGTACATGATCGACCCAATTGCCGAAGCATAAGGGATATCCTTCATGTATTCTAAGTCCTTACGTGATTGCGCACGTTGAGACTTCTTGAGTTGCACACTCATACTCATTGGCACACTGCCCTTTTTGGAGTTGTTCATCTTGAACCTTTCCAAGACCTTGTCAATGTATGTACGTTGACTGAGGCCAATGAGTCTACGAGATCTATCTCGATATATCTTGATTCCCAAGATGTATTGAGCCTCACCCATATCTTTCATTGAAAATGCAGATTTCAATGAACTTCTCGTTTGCTCAAGCAAAGGAATATGATTACCCATAAGCAATATGTCATCGACATATAAGATTAGGAATACTACATGACTCCCACTAACCTTCTTGTATATACAAGGTTCTTCCTTACTTTGAATGAAGTGAAGCTTTTTCACTTCCTCGTCAAAGCGTTTGTTCCAACTCCTTGATGCTTGCTTCAATCCATAAATGGATCTTTGAAGCTTGCATACCTTCTCGCTATTCTTTGAATCTTCAAAACCTTGAGGTTGTACCATGTACACATCCTCCTCCAAGTTCCCATTAAGGAACGCCGTTTTGACATCCATTTGCCATATTTCATAATCGTGAAATGCGGCAATAGCGAGCATGATCCGAATAGACTTGAACATGGCAACCGGTGAAAAAGTTTCATCATAGTCAATTCCTTGAACTTGAGTGAAACCCTTCGCTACAAGCCTTGCTTTGTAGGTTGCCAGGTTCCCATCCATGTCCATCTTCCTCTTAAAAACTCATTTATTATGAATGACCTTTTTACCTTGAGGAAGGTCAACCAAGTCCCATACTTGATTATCATACATGGATTCTATTTCGGATTCCATGGCATTGAGCCATAGTTTGGAGTCCTCCCTATCCATTGCTTCTTGGAAGGTCAAGGGATCATTGGTATCTAGTACCATGATTTCATGAAGTCCCATATAGATATCGGATTTCTTCCTTTCCCTCGTTGACCTTCTAAGTTCTTTTGGTTCTTCTCGTGTCTCTTGAACTTCTTCCACAATTTCTTGAGGAGTTGGTTCACGTTTAATTCTTGAACGTACACTTGGTGGGGATGATTGAGATTCTCTCACAATTTCTTGTGATGGTCTCTCGCTCATGCTCCCACTAACCAAAGGAATCTCGGTTGGGCCTTCACGATCTTGAATGTCATCATTCATGTCATGATCTTGTAGAGTATCTTGAGTTTCGTCAAGCACAACCTTACTCCCACTACTTTTTACTCTTTCTAGGAATTCCTTTTCCAGAAATGTGCCATCCCTCTCTACAATCACTCGATTGGAGGTGATATGCCAAAAGTAGTATCCTCTTGTCTCACGAGGATAACCAATGAAGAAGCACTTATCCGCTTTTGGTTGAAGTTTGGTCGACATCAATTTCTTGACGTAAGCCTCACAACTTCAAATCTTGAGAAAACTGAGCTTAGGTGTTTTACCACTCCATAGCTCATAATGAGTTTTTTCCACGGATTTGGATGTAACATTATTTAGTGTGTAAGCCGCAGTTTGTAGTGCATAACTCCAAAAGTAAAGAGGTAATTCCGCATGACTCATCATTGACCGAACCATGTCGAGCAATGTCCTATTCCTCCTTTTGGATACCCCATTCCACTGAGGTGTACCGGGAGCGGTGAGTTGAGGTACAATACCAAACTCCTTTAGGTATGAGTCAAATTCGGCACTTAAGTACTCACCTCCACGATCCGTTCGTAGAGACTTGATTTTCTTGTCGAGTTGGTTCTCTACTTCGTTCTTGAATTCTTTGAACTTGTCAAAAGATTCACTTTTGTTTCTCATTAGATAAACATAGCCATAACGACTATAATCATCCGTGAACGTAATGAAGTACCTGAAACCATCTCGTGCACTAGTACTCATTGGATCACATACATCGGAATGTATCAAATCCAACAAGCCACTCGCCCTTGGGCCTTTCTTCTTGAAAGGCTTTTTGGTCATTTTTCCCATTAGACATGGTTGGCACGTCTCCAATGATTTAAAATCAAATAGACCAAGAAGGTTAGCTTCTTGCAATTTCTTGATGCGTTTTTCATTTATGTGACCAAGACGATAGTGCCACAAGAGAGTATCATTCTCGTGAGTAGTATTAAGTCTTTTGTTATTGATATTAAAGATTTGTTTATTATTCAATTCAAGCAAATAGAGACCATTCCTTATGAATGCATTTGCATAGAAAACACCATTCTTCGATATCTAAATTATCGAAGAATTTGAAACATTTATATTAAAATTATCCATATCTAAACACGATACAGAAATAATGTTCTTGCTAATCGAAGGCACATAATAAACATTCTTTAGACATAAATTTAAACCACTACATAATTGAAGCACCACAGAACCTTGTGCAACCGCAGAAACACTCGCACCATTTCTGACTTTCAATTCTACCTCGTTCCTTACGAGTTCTTTCCTATCCGTGAGTAGCTGCAGATTAGAAACTATGTGAGCACAAGATCCGGTTTCAATTACCCAATCCTGGACAGAGGTGACTAAATTTATTTCAATAACAAATATACATTTGGCCTTTTTGGGGCGCCAACGTTCAATCACTCCGTTGTCAAGGTCTTCCTTGTACTTGGGGCAATTTGGCCGGATGTGTCCTTTATTCACCGCAGTAAAAGCGCTCCGTATTGGGAGTTGGAGATTTCTGAGATTTCCCCCTCGAGGCACTCGCACGAGCACCTCCTACTCCCTTGCTCTTGATTGAACCACTTTTGGTAGATTTGCCCTTTCCTTTACCAATCTTTTGGCTCATTCCATAGATGGCAAAGACTTGCTTGTCCCTACCCTTGCCCATGTCAACTTCAGCAGTTTTGAGAGCGTTGTGAAGCTCCTCAAGACTCACCCCTTTTTCACGCACGTGATAGTGCATCACAAAGTCCTTAAAGGACGGGGCTAGAGAGCCAAGAATCATATCTTCAGCAATGTCCTCGGGCATTGGTGAAGAGAGCTTTGCCAACTTCTCAAGGTATCCTTGCATCGTGAGAAAATGCATAGATACCGATGTTCCCTCCGCCATATGGCACATTGTGAGTGCGATGGTGGTCTTATAGCGCTCCTTTCGGGCACTATCCATGAACATCTTTGATAAAACCTCCATGGTCTTCTTGGGTTTTGAATCCAAGTATTTCGCTTGAAGCGAGTCACCCATGGATGCTAGCATAAGACCGTGAACTTGGTTCTCTTGGTCTTCCCACTTGGCTTTAGCCTCTTTCTCTTCATCGGTTAATCTCTCATTCCACTTTGGGATTGGACCTTCCAAAATGTGAGATAGTTTCTTAAACTTTAACACGATGTTGAGTTTGAGTTGCCAACTAATGAAGTTTGAGCCATCATTTGCTAAAGGGTGTTTTTCTATCATGGATCGTACGATAGGTTGGATGTTCGACATTTTTCTACAAAACAAATCATACAGGATTTTAATGCCAATTTTATGTTTTAATACACATGCATACATATATCGAATATATAAATGTAAATGTTGCAAATTAAAATCTTTTCCCATAAATGCAACAATCCAAGATCCTATCAATTGTAATATAGACTAGCTAAGGGCTATCGAATACATTACAATATCAAGGTAAGAAAACATTTTCTAATCACAACTTTTTTGAATTTTAGCAATATTAGCATCTTCAAACTTTTGTGATTCTTGTCGTTTTAATTATGAGGGAATACGACCTATCCTCGTAAGAAAAACTTTTTCCCAAAACCGAGCGAGGGCTCTAGGTAATGTTAAGAAAACTTATTTTCATTTGATACGAGATACGTTTATCTATTGTATTCATAACTAAACATACTTGGGGTTCGCTAGGGTGAATCACACCTCATATATTTAATTGTGGCACAACAACAGACAACCTTTATATCTCCCACTATTCCCAAAGATAGATGGAGCTATCTCCCGCTAAGGGCGAGCAGAGTATCCCTCGATCAATGGCTGCTAGTGGATGAAATAAGAAGGAAAACTATTCTTCATTTTTGTTGGACAATTTAACATGTGATTTAGAATTTTAGGTTATCATGCATATTATCAATTACACACATCCTAACATTCAACACATTCATCACATGCATAGCAAGATAAAAACAGAAATTAAACATTCACACAATCCACATCGTGTGAGTTTATATGTTCCCTTCGATCCTTGATCCTCGATCCCTGATCCTTGATCCTCGATCAATGCGCTACAGTGGCGACTTCCTCTTGCACCGGAGATGTAGATTTTACAGAAAATAAACATGCTCCTCACATTCGATAAAAATCGACCAGTGGAAGTCCTATGTAAAAACCTCTCATATGCATATGCAATTTATCTAAAAGATGGAAATAGAGAATTTGGCTTTTACATACATAAGCCCCTGTATTATAACAATTATAAACATTCATAGCCGCTGATTTGGAACATACAAACTCACAATTCCTGCAAAACAACTCGAGCATCCATGCACGCAATATCTCTATAAACTATCCAACCTAGTTTATCAAGCATCTAGAATCCCAAACAATTCTTTGAAAAACATTTTGAAATCCATTAAAAACGTTTTTCATGCATCCATAATTTAAAAATTAATTATGAACCGCTGTCCATCCAATTTCCAATGGAAAGATGAATCGCAGTTTTTCGGTTTTGTTGATTCTCTTACAAAATAATCGTTTATACTTAAAACGAAATTATTGCAAGTTAAACTTATGTCTAAATCATAATTCTAATAATTACATGACATCTTTTAAATATTCAAAACATTTAAAACGAATTATTATAAAGAATTATTTCAACAAACATTTAAAGACCGAAAAACCGGTAAAACGAATTGTTTAAATCCTATATGGTAAACTAAATTTGTTTACAACCATAAATCATGAGAAAATTGAACCCTAAGCTCTGATACCACTGAAGGATTTCATGTTTAATTATGCATGTATATTTTTCGAATTTGTATGCACAATAAGGATCAATTTATAATTTTCTATGATTTATTTCATGCATGCATCGGTTTGTTTTAACATCTAGTTTCAAAACTCTATTAAAACAAACATGGGCTCCGAAATTCATACCTAGAAGTTCTCAAAAACTTCTTGAAGATTCGGAGACGTTGGGGATGCTTCTCGCCGCGTCGGATGCCTCTGAGTATTCACCAAACTCTAAACAAGATCGGAGAGAGGGAAGCTAGTCTCTCAATCTCCGATAGGGTTTAGAATCTAATTACTAACCCCTCTTTAATTCCCTTGAGAAGATGATCTCTTAAGAACTAAAACTAAACTTAAGAATTAAGGGATTTTCGTGGAGAATTATGGAGAGAGAATTTTGCTCAAGAAATAATGAATTAGATTTTTGGGTAATGAAATAAGCTTGTATTTATAAGCTCTCTCCAAATTACCTATTCATGTGCAACCCCTTGCCCATGATCTCATGCAAAATTCCATCTAACCATCCATTATTTAATAATAAATAATATTAGCCACGAATTAAATCAATTATGGACCAATTCCATGCATGATCTAATTAATTCTTAAATTAATTCTGCATAAAACCGTCTGGCCGGTCGACCGTTCGCGAGGTCCGGTCGACCGTTTCGGCTAGGTTTCGGTAATTACCATGATTGCGAATATCTTTTGTTTTATGTAAACCAATATCTTTTAGAGCTCTACGGTTAAGGACCAAGAGCCTCTTCCTTAACACTTCTAAAAGACGAATAACATAAACAAGGAACAAAACGATTTTCTCATTCAATTCATAATAATTGACATTTAAAAGTAAAACTTTTAGAACACATTCCCTTCAGTTACGATATTGAATGAAATGTTCCTCATCTACGGTTTGTTTTACATTTTTTTTGTTACCACCTCCATAATGTAATGACCTCAAATTAAATTAGACATTTCATCAGGATTCATATTCTTGATGATATTAAAATATTTGAAGCCCTGAAGGACGATATATTTTATTGTCTATTCCAACAATTATATATACACATTTTAGGGCATTAGGGGAGAAAGATAGAAGCTTAAAGAATGTTAAGAAAATGTATTATATTGAACCTAAAGTTCATAAGAGAATATAATTACAAGTATGATTAAACATGAAGTTCATAAAATAATTAACTTACAATATTTAGCAAGAAATTGTCAATACGTATTTATTGATCACAAATGAATGACTAAGTCATGTATTACGTGACGTAATACACATAACATAAAATGAAACTCTCCACAGGATAAAATATATTTGAGGTCAACCAATGCCATAAGCGTGAACCTGAAAATATATTATTTGTAGAAATAAAAATAAAAGTTAGTCACTCATTACACCTCCTGAAGAGATTATTCCTGAATTATATAAACCCGGTAAAATAAAAGCAGCTGTCAAATGTTACGATTCTGAGAATACATAACGACCACATCCTAGTGTTTTGGAAAACAACGAGGATTTTATAATTATTGATATAAAACTTGCAATCAACTTTGTTGATACGAGAGAAACATAAAATAATTGAAGTTATCGTCGACGACTAATTCGTCTTTTTAGTAGCATGTTAATTCAAGAAAAAATTTGGATCTAAAACCTAAAATATTATAAGAATGTCAGAAGCATTCGAATTTGAAATGAATAAAAGAAGACGAACAATATAGAACTAGTCTCGCTTAATAAACATATTATTTGGACCTGTAGTCCTGATATCTGAAAAATGTGAATAGAAATCACATTATAATACCATGGTGGTACATTATAAAGCGAGTAAACACAAGGAACTCCTGCAGAGGTTAAACAACCATGAAATATTTGAATGATAAAATTTTGAAATAAATGACTAGAGAGAAGTCAACTACTTTTTGATCTACAGTTCGAACATTTTGCAGAAGTGAATTGTTACAATGATTCAAATAGATAAAAAAATATTATACAAAGAAAGTTCATGGAAAACACATCAATGACAAGCAGACTATTTGTACTCTGTAAATAAAAATCCAATTATATATATAATTGAAAATGTTGGATTGGAACCTGAAGTCCATTTCCTTGAACATCATAAAATATATTGCATATAAAACTAGACCTAATACATTTACAACGATTGTTTATGTAGGCATAATATTTTTCGAAACATTCAAATGACTGTCAAAATATTTTGGTTACCTTTTTACGGATCTATTAATATTTACTTACTATATTCGTGAGATAAAAATTTACTTGAGTGAAGTTTCCTATATATTTGATCCACAACAAAAATCACAAACTATTTTGTGTTATTTTGGAGACGTTACAATCTTTATGCAAGTCGGTGAATTACGTATCGGACGGGTGGGGTGAGTGAAATTCTAATTATCATATCTGAAGCACAACTATCCATGAAGGATAAACCAAAAGGCTTATAACTGCTCTTTTTCTTTGTTTTAATTTTTGTTCTACAAGGTTTTTATTGGTTAAATTTTTTTAACGAAACAACGTGTACAATTGTGTTAACATATGTCATGTACTTATTTTCCTTTAACTAATTTTTTCCACTAGTTTTGTAGGAAAGATTTTAACGAGACATGAACATAACATAATATTATTTAAGAATTTTTGTAAATGTATATCAAAATAAAGAGAATAATTATACACTGTACTTTTTTTTCGTTCACCAAAATTTTATCCCACATAATTTACTTGACAAAAGGAGTGATATGAAACAAATATATTGTACGGATGCGTCACTTTATTATTTGGTGTTACAAATTTTTGTAACTTCCATGTTCAAATGCAATGTTATTCTCTTATTGATCTAGATTTCAATCCATATTATTGTGTTGTAATTTTCATCATTATATATGTCGTAACTCCTTCCACTTTAGTTTATAAATATGGTTATTGTAATACTCTGTTGATGATAAATAAGCATTCTCCCCCAAATCTCAATGTATTTTTTCATAACAAATTACTAATAATTTCTTAGTCATTCACAAGCAGGCATAAAAAGGGTAAAAAAAATCAATGTTACATTTACTTGAAAAAGTAACACACAAAAGTCGATCAACCATGGTTTCGACTGCAGCATTCACCAACTAAGACCTACGTATTTTACAGGGAAGGAATCTACAAGATTGAGATGAAAAACTATGAGAAATTACACAATCTTGCAGGCCCACCTATCTCCAATTGGACAATCTATCTTGAATATCACTTTCATGGCTCAACACTGGGGTTAAGAACATTAGACTAAACTCAAACTATACTTGATCTTGTTCTATTGATTTGTAAAGTATGCGTGGATAAGATTTCAGGCATCGACATTCCCCCGGATACAACAATCTCTGCACCATCGAAACATGATTAGGTTTAGACATAGTTGAAATAGTTGAATTTTCTCTCACGTGTCCAGAGAGAAAACACGCTTACCTATTCCTTCACGAATGGATAGATTTGGCCGAATGACATCAACGGAATTTACCAAGAAAACATCTCCTATATATAGATGATTCGTAGGAACATAAACGCAGCAAAGTTCCTCATCACCTGAATAACTCTGCCATTGGATGCAGATATTAAGATAGTATCGTAACAATATCAAGTAACAACAGCTTGTTTAGGAAGTAGGCAACAACCTAAAACAATGGAATGTGAAGGCTAAGTCAAGTCGCTCATGTCACGCGCAAGACTGAACGCTTGACCACATGGTATAAAAATAAAACACAGTTGATTTTAGACAAATGCATGACAAAATTATGTACTTCGGATGAAGTTCAAAACAAGCAAAACTTGATGCTTGTACTATAATATCTATTGAAAAAAGGATCAGCTCTTCTCAGACTGACCTGAAGTGTGACGGTGGAAGTAATGAATCCGAATGCATATTCACCAATCCTAGGATGCCTTATTATGGCTACTTCCTTGAAAGCCTGACTCTTTTGATCTGCAAATCAAAATGTTTACACTGCTCTACAAAATACAAAACCCATCTACACAACATATCAGGAGATTTTTTATTGATAGCATACCAGGAGAAATAGCTGAGCTAATTTGTTTGGACGCATTATAAATATGGCGAACAAATGGCATCCGCTTGATAAACCACTCTCCTAGGCTTAGTACGGATGCTCCAAGCCACGAAGACATAAACACCCCAACCAAGAAGATGAATGTTATAGATGTGATAAAGCCAAGTCCTGTCCTCCAGGAAAAGGGAAACTCAGATAAACTACAAAATAGAGATAAAAATCCTAATGCACCACGTGCTATGAAAACTTCTGCATAAAGATAAAAGTAAGATAGCCATTATAAGAACAGTTCCTTCAAAGCACTCACCCATGTTATAAGATATGTCCAGTTAAAGAAAATACACACACATGCAAGTTACGCAAGTTACAGATAAAATCTCGATGATCATGCAAATTGCATTTCACAAGTATATATGTTAGCTTAGCAGCACAAATAAGTGAAAAATAGTCCCATAGCATTCACACAATGGTTAAAACAAAGCAAAGTACGTACCGAAAATATTAATCCCAAGATGGTAATATATTGGAGAGAAAAAACCATCCACGAAACAGATAAACCACCACGTCACATAGAAAGTAATGGCTATAGGAAAAAGGATAACGCTGAAAGTGGCATAAGATAAACAAGAAAAGATAATCAGTATCATACAAACCTTTAGAATGGATAATGTATGGAAGATTATATTTAGTCAACTCAAGAAAGTTTTGACGAATATAGGAAATATATATACAAGAGAAAAAATGATAGTTAATATGTACTGAACGTGATACTTTGTAATGTTGTGACTGAAAAATGTCAACGACTCGACATACCAGTATTGTAAAAACGTAATGCATCTTGAACTCAGGAATGAACAGAGAGCCAACATGTACGGGGACTAGCCAATAATAATGAATTTAAAAAAATACAGAATGATGGTTCTTATCAAGAAGAATTCATTTCCATGGTCTCGGTGGATAAAATGCAAAAAGTGAGATAAAAGTAGAAAAATGATGAAAAAATCAACTAATGGGAATGCTTATGAATAGTGGATTAGCCAAATGTAGTCTATATTCTATAGTAACAGTAGAACATGGACAAGCCAAAAGATTGGGTTATATGAGATGAAAGAAAAGACAGACTGGCAACAGACATGGAAATTGCTACAACTATTGTTGTATCACAAGTTCACAACACTTTTGCTATTCCAGATCACAGAAACCTTGACTCAATTTTTTCCCAAGAGGTGGTTTTCATTCCTAACATATATTGCTCTTTAAAAGACTAGATAAGTAGTAAAATTTTCTTGGCAAAAAAAGAAGATTCGTACCATCCTGTCATGAACTTTTTAGAAGCCCAACTTTGGACGACATTGGAAAATGCCTGCGGAGCAAACTCGGGGTATTAGATTCCACATATTCGCAATGCAACACACTTGGATGATTATACAGATGTAAAAAGAAACAAGTTACAGTACAACAGCAAAGCAAAGATTCAAAGATTTAGTAATATAGAAAATCCATGCAAACATAAACATATCTTTAAACTATTTTTTTTTTACTTCGTTGGAACAATTTTGTCATTTAACTCCTAAATATTGTTACGATCCATGAGGGGTTTAGTTCCACATCGGGTAATATGGGATACTCAGTGTAGGATATAACCCCATAAGTTCCCCCAGCCTATAAGCTAGCTTTTGGGATAAGATCAGTTCCTAACAAGTGAGATCAAAGCCAGACTCCACAAAAATCCAATCCGATGAGTCAACATCGAGTAGTATGGGATACCCGGTGTGTGTCATTGGAGCATGGTGGAGCTCGAATCCATCATTGGGGCGGGGTGGAGCTTGAATCCATCATTGGAGCCCCGTGGAGCTTGAATCCACGAATGACCGACGAGGACGTCGGAACGGAAGCGTGGTGGTTTGTTACGATCCATGAGGGGTTTAGTCCCACATCGGGTAATATGAGATACCCAGTGTGAGATATAACCTTAGGTTCCCTCAATCTATAAGCTAGCTTTTGGGAAGGGATCAATTCCTAACAAATATTCATCAACATTTGTGGAACTCACATTACCGAACATGTCATCAAGAAAACAACCACATTTGTACTAGAAATAATGATGAACCTAATAACTATTCGTAATAAAGATAAAAAACAACAAAGCTGCAAAACTGACAAAAGTTTTATATTTTGCAGAACCAAAAGTACAATCAAGCTGAGTACAAAATTGCATGGAAATTACAATTGATGTTCTTTTTTCTGCAGAACCTATTAATCATCTACTAGTCTAAGAATCCAACCAAGCATAAACTGCCTAAAAAGCATTGAAATTGATGTTGGTTCTATTTTTTTGTTCGACAGAATCCAAACATTACTTTTTTTCTAAGCTTAAGAACCACATCGAGCAGAAACTGCTTAGTGAACATAATACTTTACCAATGTAATATGTTCAACATTAGATCATGGAAAATTAAAACTTATGGTTTGAAATTTATTAATCAACACAAAATCCCCAGTATTTCAACCATTAGATTACAAGATCAACAATGGCATGATCCTCCAGGCGGGGCTTCTGTTGCTGACACGAAATCAACCCTTTCCATCTCTTAAAATAGATATTCCGTTTATTTATTACATACACAAAGCATTATTAAGCAAAGTACCAAACTGAGCATAAACCTCCTAGTGAATATTAAAATAGATGTTGTTTCTATTTTCTACGAATAAACTGAATATAATTTTTTACACTGAGAACCACAAACCAAACACAAGCTGCCTAATGATTATTAAAGTAGACATTTGCCCTACTATCTTTGAAGGTTAAGCATCAATTTCGTTCCCAAAACACTAACAAACAATTTCTACCAAATAAAGAACCAAAACGACCACAAATAGCCTACAAATCATTAAAAAAAAATTGTTCTACATTCTCCGGAAACCAAAACAATCCGAGCTTGAACTGCACAATCCACTAACAAAGACCAATTCCACAAAAATCACACAAAAACTTCCAAATCAGCCAAAACCAACCTAAAACAGCCCCATTACCAACATCTACTCCAAAATATTCAAAATCCACCCTCAATCCAATCTCTCATTCAAAGTAATAACACACCACAAAATCCACTAACCAACCCTGATTTCCACACTTCTACCAACGCCTACTCCAAAACCTCTTAAAAACCTCAAAATTCACCAAAAAGACCCCCAAAAAACTCTAATCCAATCTATCTTCCAAAGTAATACCAAACCACAAGATCCACACCTAAAAACGGCAATCCAATCTCTCTTCTGAAGTAATACCAAACCACGAAATCCACTAACAAACCCTACTTTCCACACTTCTATCGACAACTACTCCAAAACCTCTTTAAAACCTCAAAATCCACTGAAAAACCCCTAAAACTCAATCCGACCTCTCTTCCGGAAGAACACCAAACCACAAAAACCACTAACAAACCCTAATTCCACATCTTATATCAAAACCTACTCCAGAACCTCTTAAAACCTCAAAATCCACCGAAAAAACTAAATCCAAACTCTCTTCGGAAGTGACACCAAACCACAAAATCCACTACCAGACCCTAATCCCACACCTTCCACCAACAACACCCACTCCAAAACCTCACGAAAAACCCTAGAAAACCAAACCAAACCAAACCTCTCTCCCGGAGTGGTGATCCCTCCCGGCCGCCAAGCTCGACGACGGCAGGCACTTCTCGATCTCCTCCCCCTTCTCTTCCCCCGCCATCCGAAGCCCCAAATCCCTCTCCTCTCCCATCCCGAACCCTAACAAACCCTAATTCGCGGAAAGTGGAGGGAGGAGGGAGTGGAGTCGAGATGGACGGTCAGGATGCGTTCGGTAATGATCGGACAGTAGGGAGGGATTGGGTGGGGTGCATGTGGGTGTGTGAGTTGGTGTGTCAGACCACGCTTAACGGGTCGGGCGTGAGGGCGCACCCGACCTGTGCGCCCGGGCGCCCTCCCCTTAACGGGAGGGCGTCTGTCGAGCAGGGGGCACGTTCTCCCGTTGTCATTTTTTTTGTTTTTTTATGTATTTTAGTGGTGGTTTTGTTATTAGAGTTAATTGATAATGTATTGGGTATTTTTTAGTAACGTGTGGTGATAAACTTTTTTTATTGTGGTAACGGGTTGGATTACAATAAGTTTTTTACAAGTGATGAAGATTCAAAAAATCCCAGATCAAACAATTTCAACGACATGTCGAGGTGGTTTAATAGTATGATCTAATTTGAAAAATATTTAAAAAGTATACATTTAATTTAATGCTCAAATCAAAATAAATTCATATTGAGTGCTGAAATTAGAAAATATATTAATACTTAACGAAATACAACAAACTAAACGAAATATAATATAAACTAAACGAAATACGAACTAACAAACTACATGAAACAATTCTCTTCCGCCCAATCCATAAGTTTCACAATCGCTATTTGATCCCGCTCTGTCGGGTTGTCCTTTTTCATCAGAGAGTGAAGCATGTCGAGCTTAGTTTTTTTAACATGTCATTGAAAATTACGCTCGATTAATTCCTCCTGCTTCGAGAAACCATTTTCTCTCACTTGGGCGTTGTATGTAATTTGTTGTGCAAGTTCCATAACGTCGGTGTTGCCTTCCAGGCCTAATGAACTTTTACCCTTGTTTTTTTGCCTTCTTCACACCTGGTGGTCGTGTGGACGATCCTGGAGTCATTTCTTGTGCCTCCGGTGATTGCGTTCTGGATTCATCAGTGCTCTTTCTTTTCCCAAGGCTTCTCGAACGTGGACTGCTTTCATTGTGAAACTCCGGAGACTCCGGACCAACACGCACGATATTTGCTCCAGATAGCAGGGACTCCCAGTTCGGTACCTACGCAACATGACCCAAGCATCAAAGTAAAGAAATTTAGAGTTATTAGTGCGCTCGTAGATGTGGTGAGCTTGTCGGACGACATCATCGTCGTTCTGCCCGCTTCTTTTGCGTCGGTACGCCTGATCGAAGCATCCGACCCACTTGTTGACAGCAAGTATAATTCTCCTCCAGCGTCCTTTTAAGGACTCCGCATTCCTCTCGGGGAGTCCCGTTTCATCAACGGAGATGTCGTAAACCCGTTTCACTTTGGTCCACAAGGAAGTAGCTTTCTGGTTTGTTCTCGTCACCGCATTAGAACTGACCTCCATATATGCAGACACGAGTCGCTCGTCCTCATGTGTGGTCCACACTTCGGATTGCTTTTGATGGCTTGGACTTTGCGACGTCGTTGTGGACGTGGGGATGGTGGTGCGACGGTCTGACGTGGTGGGGACTCATCGTCGTTTTGGTTGTCTTCTGGAGTGTCTTCCATACTAGGAGAACTTACTTGTGACATTTTGCGCCCAAACATCTGAAATTGGGGTTGATTTTGTGGGAATTGTGGTGCGTATTGCGGGAATTGTGGAAATTGTTGGTTGTGGTCTAGTGGTGGGAATGATGGTGTGTATTGAAGGGTGGACACATTATATGCAATGTTTTAAAAATTGAACTGAAGAGTGAACCGAAAACAACTATGTTAGGTTCAAAGTGATCCAACTGACGGTTCAATCTGGTACAACCAATGATGACGTCAGCATTTTGTGAACCGAGTATTGAACCGAACCGAACTGATTGCGTAGCGACGGTCTAACAGACGGCCCCACCGATTAAACTGGTTTTAAGATAAACATATAATAATTTTAATATAAAATATCCAATATTTCCGAACCAATAAACACTTGGTTTCTATTTAGATGAAAATGATTAGAAGAAAAAAGATTCGATAAATAATATCTCACTAAAATCATATTGCTTCGAACATAGAAATAATTATAAAAATGTTCTTAACACTTTAAATACCACCATTTATTATTATATATTTTTGAAACTACATACAAACATTAACGACATAGTATCTTAGTGGTGAAGTGTTGCCTCTCATCTGAGAATAACCCAAGATCAACCACAGCATTACCTTCTTTTATTGATCAAAAATTAAAAAACTTGACGAACATAGGAGTCAAACTCAGGCTTCAACACAAGATGCATTCTATGATTAACCGTTACACCATTTTTTTCTTCTATATCAACGAAATAACATTGTTATAATGCTTTAAATATGTAAGAATATGACTATAGGAATGAACACATTTCAAGAAGTGTACATAACATATTAATATTAATTCAAGCGTGTGGGCACTTGCCTACATATGCCTCCGTCGGCCTTTGCTTATTTGTACTGTTGACAATTGTTTTAACTGTCTTATTATTACTATTACTCTATGTAATATCTTATTACTGTTAACTGTATTATTGTAACTTAAAATTTATAAATATTAGTTCTCATTGATGACATAATAGGAACATTCATTTGCAACACGACGGACACGATCATAAAGTAATGGATAATGGGGTTCAATAATAATAATAACAACTACAGGTGATTTGTTTGTGTGTGACTGACAATTTACGAAATTGAAAATATGTTATTGAAAATAACTACTGGTCTGATCTACAACAGTTCACTATACCAGGAGTCTCTCAACATTGTGTTGAAGTGGATCTCAACATACTACTTCACGATTGAGAATGGGGATCAAACACACCAGCAAATCCCCTCTAAGGAAATTATATCTCCTAATTCTAGTAAAGATAGAAGCAGATCTCCACCTGTGATTTCTTTATTAGAAGAATATGAGGAGCATATTCAAGATGAGAATGAGAATTCAGAAGAAGAATCTGATATCAAAAGATGACTCTTGTGATAATCTTAAAAGTCTTCCCTTTAGTGATTATGAAATCATGAAGACAAGTAGAGATAAAGGTGGGACTACAAAATCCACATGATCCAAAAAAAATAAGTTTTAATGGATGAGTCACCTTGATGTTAAGCGAAAATGTGATCATCCAACGGAGAGCGTTACGAAAATTACAAGTTAAATTGATGATTCGCCTTGATTTTGCATCTTTCATTGCTTTACATCGTAACTTCCTCATTATGTCTATGTTGATTTTACATTCAAAGTGTTGTAATTGTCATTTACCTCATTGTGATTTATTGTAATGCATGAGAAAAAAGAAAAGAAAAAAAATCAATGAGAAGATACTTCTATTCTCCCAGTCTATCTATCTTTGTTGTTTGGTCCATGTTTTTAAAATGATTGGAGTTATTGCCCCAACTAACAATATTCCCTTCGTCCGCCACAATTAATTGGATTCTATGGAATGCAATTGTTTTAGGAGGTTTTGTATGCGTTTTGAGTTTTGTTTTCCTTGTCACGTACTGAAAAACACATGATTTCGTCAACCAAAGTCAGACACATTGTCTCGTATAATTAACATTGAGAGAGTATATTGTTCTATATATATTTCTTTGTGCCAACCAAGAACACAACTAATTGGCCCGACTAAGAGTTAGCGGCACCAAGATTAGATGATTGAGTTGACTTTTATATATCTCAATACTTTTTTGAGTGTTTTCTTGAGTTTTGTCTCACACCACTAAAAACACGTGTTTTATCCTTATGTTGTCCTTTTTTTGGGATTAATTTTCGCTCCGGTCCGGATTTTTTTAATACAAAAAATTGGTCAGACCTTGGAGATTATTCCGGTCCAGTCCGGACCTGTTGTACAACCCTACATGTAGATGTTATGGTGGACGTTGAAAATTTTGTGTTAGATATTACGGATGTACTGAATGATTACTTACGAAGTACCAAACGGAATTAAACAAGATTATAGAAAGGAATTCCTATTTACGAGTACGGATGACGTCGAGAAGTTGGGGAATAAGAATAGAAATTGAGAATGAATCGTAACAATAAGAATCACATAAGCACCGGATTATTAAATGATCAAATTGAACTACAATCTTGGATCTACAAGTAGATAACTTAGAATATTCTTATGAGATCTATCTTTAGTCTTTAAGTTTTTCGCTTTAAAACGCACAAATTAAACTCAGTGAAACAAAACAAAAGAAGGGTCAAAAACAATAAGAACGTCTAAACTTTGAGGCTCTTCTTCTAAACTTTTATTTCCTATATATAAACCCGAACAAGAGATTTCTCTCAACAATTGTCTCACTTCTATTTTTTACTTTTTCATCGCTTGTTTGATTTTTCTCCCATGATTCACCAGCTGTATCCATTCTCCAACAACGTATGGTTACTAGGGCTGACAATTTAGGTCATGACACGAAATCCGAACTCGAACCCGACACTAAATATCATGATTCGGGTCGACACGAATGACACGAATTGTAATTTGGGTCGGATTCGGGTTGGAGTATTTCGTGTTTCGTGTAATTCAGGTTGACACGAATAACACGAACTGCAATTCGAGTCGGGTTCGTGTTGCGTGTAATTCGTGTCAAACATGCTAGTTCGTGTTCGGGTTAATTCGTGTTTGTGTAAATTTGTGTCAAACATGTCTTAATTTGTGTCAAACAAGTTATTTTGTGTTCAGGTTAATTCGGGTTTATAAAAATTCATGTCAAACAAGTCAGTTCGAGTCATTCGGGTTAATTCGTGTTCGTGTCAACACGAACACGAAAAATGGATTCGTGTCAATGTGGGTCGTGTTCGGGTTACCAAATTCGTGTTCGGGTTTAAGATTAGATTTTCGTGTTCGTGTTCGTGTCGCCTATTTCTTATTACTTCGTGTTCGTGTTCGGATCGAGTAAAAACAATTCGTGTCAATTCGTGTTCGTGTCAAACACGACACGAAACACGAATTTGCCAGCCCTAATGGTTACTCAAAGAATGCCCTCAAATTTAGAATTTTGGGTCCAACAAGTCGCGTGGAATCTCAAGTCTTTGAAGGTTATCCAGACTTCCTTCTCCACCGCATTTTTGTTTTTGACCCATTTGAAGATGGTTAAGGTGATGCCCAGTTCGGTCGCGAAATCCTTTTATTTACCCAACTCACATCTAGACACGTGATTGTTGAAAATTGGTTTATATTTGTTAAGGATACAAAAACAAGTTGAAACGGTCGACCAATGGAGAAGTTCCGTCAACCCATTTTAACAGGAGCTCACAAAATGTTAAGGTTCGGTCGACCGGTGGAGAAGCCCGGTTGATCGAAAATAACATACAATTTTCAAATGTTGAGTTCAGTCGACCGATGTTGGACATCGTACGTCCGAAAATAACAGAAACTTTTCGAAGTCAGAAATGGTCTACCAACGAGGCATACTGGTCGACCGGAAAGTAACGGTTATTGAAAATACATGTGGAGCGGTCAACCGATGGAGAAGTCCGATCGACCAAAACTCACGTTTTTTGCACGTTTCTGTACGGTTTTTAGTCGTTTATTTAAGGATTCATTTGTCCTAATTTGTTTAGAACGTACAATTATTATTTCCTTCATTGAGTATTGAGAGATTAAAGCTAGAGAGATATTTAGAGTGTTTTGGAGGACATACCACATCCATAAACTTGTAATCTTGGTTGTTTCTCTTGTTGGAGAAGCGGAAAAATGAAGGAAAACTCGTAGGAGACCCTCAAGAATGTAGACATGTTGCCGAACCTTGTGAAATATGTGTGTCGTTATTTTTAGGTGTGCGTTTCGTTAATTTATTGCTTGTTTTCTTAATCTTGTGTGTGTTTGTTGCATTTAAAGTTTCGGAGAAAACCAGAAGTGAAACTTTTCAGATGGTTGTTGATAACATCCCAGTTTATATGAGAAAAGTTTTCAGGATTTGGTCTCCTTTCACAAGTAGGAACCAGAAGAGGGGTTGCAATAAATGTACCACTAAGGAATTCAATGCAATCTTTGGTTGAGATGATATGGAGTCATTCGGAAAGATTTCAGAGGACAAACCTAAGGGGGACTAGACAGAGGCCCCAAGACTGTGGTCTCGAACAAAATTGAATAAAATTCAAAAAATGAGAGGTAGTTCCCAAGTGAAGCTAACACAGTCCACAATCCTTGACGCTAAATGGCAAGCAGATGTCAGTTAGTTAATAAGGAGTGTCATCTCACAATAGGTGATATATATATGTATATATATATATACATACATATATACATATATATATCACCTATATATATTGGCCAACATGTGTCTCAGTTTTAGAAACACGACCTGTGTAATTTCATGTACATTTCTGAGCAGGGGAGTTTAGGTTGGATGTTGGAGGGAGAGTAATTTTGTTGTTCTCTACAACACCTGGGGATAATATAAGAATTATCTAGTGAGTTTGGGATTTAATTTTTAATTTTAAACTTTCATCATATCCACCACACATCTGAAATTGTAAGGTAGATTATAAGAAAAACGGTTATACAAATTAAATGTGATTTTAACCGTAAAAAAGATCAAATGGTAAGATTGTAGGAGACTTAACTAAATAAAATGAACACTCGTCTCATTAGAACTTGACCTGAAGATAATATTATTATTTTCGTATTGTCGTTGGGTAATAAAACAAACAGTACCTTTGTCTTTTCCATCTCCTCTTTTCCAAGTCCCGCTTAGCCTATTTGTTCATTCAAAATGATTCCTTATGTGTTGAAGTTGGAAATCTACGTTTCCATTTGTTATATTTATAAGAATTAAATCCTATAAAAAAATTGTAACTGGGTTATTGTTGAAATTCTAATAAATGTTAATTTGCAAATACCTAATTAAACTGATTGTTTGATGGTAAGATAAAAGAGATGCAACATGCAAAGAGTATAATTAAATTGATGCTGCCCAGAATCAAATATTTAGAAGCTGCTTCCAAACGGACCTTAGTGTTGGTACAATTACAAATATATTCATGTAATACAGTGGTTACATATGTCAAATAAATATTCCGTAACGATCCAAATAAAGTCAACATACAAAAAACATGTATAAGAAAACAACAAACGAATGAATAGTGATCAGAGACGACCTCAAAGACCGAGCTGTCGGAAGACGATTTGCCTCAAAGAAAATATCAACTCACATACCAGTGCGTTTGATGGTCTGTCGGTTTTCTCCCAGGATAGAACGGTCTCACCGTCGATCAGACGCACACCGGAGTCGACGGACCACGAAAGCAGTGCGGAACCTCGCAAGAATCGGTTGCTGGAGAACTCTGTGGATTCGGAGACCTAAAATCGCCGGAGATGGACGGTTTTCGTAGAGAGATGATGAGAATAAAAACGTGTGTATCCAGGAGGAAACCGATTGTGATATATATATATATGTGTATATATATGTATATGTGTATATATATATATGTATATATATATATTTAATCTTGTAACCATCAATGACTTAATTAAAAAAAACAATTATCATGAGGTTCAAAAATTAAATACACCAATCACCCTGAGGCTAAAGCCTCTAATTTCCCCAAAAACACCCGCTGCCTCGCCTTGCCTCGGACCGGGACGAGCGGGCGCGCTTACGCGTGTGTGGAGAATTCTCTCCTCATCTCTTTCCACCTACAAATGGTCAAGTGAATAGGATGTTTATCAACATCCTTCAACTTGTTAGCCTCACCAATGTGGGACTGAAAGTGAGGTGAGCACATGGCACATGGGGCAATAGTTCTCATCTTCATCTCAACAATGGACTTCTTCAATTGAGTTATTCATGGGCCTAGCCCAAACCCAATAATCCAACAATCCCCCACAAATCCATTGTTGATCGAGCCACCAAACCTTGCAGCCTAGTGCTTTCAGTAATGGTACCTTTCGGGTTTGAACAACGACCTGAGTCATTCAACTTTACCCCCACAGGAACTAAGTGAAACGAAGTCTTGAACTTGAACCTTTTGTGTGGAGATGTTCATTGAGAACAACACTAAGCAGGTTATGCTGCAATCTACATGGTTGATGTTTTACGGTCATGCATCTGTATTCTGTTTCATGAATGATTTCAAGGAATGACCCTCATTCCTATAATTGCGGCCACAAAATTGCATTCACATAGTTGGGTTTCTCCAAAGATGCACTGCTAACATCTTGTCTCAAAGACTTGAACTCATTCAGAGTCTACACTCTTACTAAACTTGCAATTTCAGCAACATATCCATTCTTTAGGGTATTGACACAGATACAATGTATGACCTACAATGTATCACCAATGAGTTGCACTTGACTCACTCAAGAACTTGTTATTACCACATTGAACCAACTTCGTGAGATCTCCACTCAGATTGGTTGGGTTGCCATTCTAGATGAGTCATGAAATGGGTCTCACTCACATCCCCAACTTGGATTTCAGAACTTGAGCTAGATCATGTTTTTTGGTGAAAGGATCCGCTGTATTGTCTTTGCTACCAACAAAATCAACAGTTATCACCCTTTTCGAGATTAATTCTCATACAGACTTCAGTATGACTTGGATGTGTGTCCTTTGTTTGTGGTTATACTTTGAGCTTCTTAGTTTTGCAATAGTAGTCATACTCACAATGCACAGATATTGCAGGAACTGGTTTGCTAGTCATTAGCAATTCAGAAAGGAGTCCTTTCAACCATTCAGCTTCCATTCCACTTGTATCAAAAGCACAAAGTTCACCCTCAAAAGTAGATCGAGACAATATGGTCTGTTTTGTAGACCTCCAGGAGACTGTGCCTTCACCCAAAGTAAAAACATACCCTGTAACACCGTTACTCCTAGAGTTTTTGGCTATCCAGCTTGCATCACTGTACCCTTCTAGTACAACTGAGAATTCCCATAATGCAGCCCAAGGGTAGAAGTACCATTCAAGTACTTAAGTACTCTATCCAAAGCCTCACAATGAGTACGATCAGAACAACTTGTGTATCTACTAAGTTTGCTCACCGAGAATGAATTATCTAGTCGTGTGCAATTTGCAAGATACATCAAACTACCTATAATCTGAGAATATTTCAGTTGTGAAACTGGAACACCACTCTTGTTCTTGTACAAAGGTTTTGATGAGTCATATGGGATTTTCACATATCTCCAATTCGTATAGCCAAATCTCTCAAGAATCTTCTCAACATAGTGAGATTGAGATATGGAAATACAATCAACTGACCTAGTTAGTTTAATACCCAAGATCACATTTGCAACACTTATATCTTTCATTTCAAACTTGTACACAATAAGGACTTAGTTTCATGTATTATATTCAGATTAGAGTCAAACAGTAAAATGTCATCAACATATAAACACAATACAATACATGCATTACCTTGAACTTCGCAATAGACACATTTGTTAGAATCAATAACCTGGAATCCAAATGATAGTATAATTTTGTCAAATTACTCATGCCAAGCTTTTGGGGCTTGTTTAAGTTCATAAAGAGACTTAACAAGTTTACAAACTTTGTTCTCGTTTCCAGAAGCTACAAACCCTTCAGGTTTGTCCATATAAATTTCATCTTCAAGATCACCATGAAGAAAAATAATTTTTACATCCATTTGATGGAGCTCGATGAGTGATCATTTTTTTATGGTTGAAGCATATCGATGAATCAATCTGACTTCTATTGATTCAACCAACTTCACAACACTCAATCTAATCTTATCGAGCACATATGTAAAATAAAACGAGTCTGTTGAGCACAACCATCGAGTTTCTATCAAACTCATATCGAGCCTATCAAGTTTTGTCGGAAACACAGAAATCAGTCTGACTTTCATCGATTCCATTTACTCCACAAAGCATTCAATCTAATCTTATCGAACTCACATATAAAAAGAATCAAGCTCATTGAGCACAACAATCGAGTTCCTATCGAATTAATATCAAACCTATTGAGTTTCGTCGGAAACACAGAAAAACGGTCTAACTTCCATCGATTCAACTTAGTCCACAAAACACTCAATTGAATCGTATCGAGCTCACATGCAAAAGTAATCAATCTCATCAAGCATAACAATCGAATTCCTATTGAACTAATTGTTGATACAATTACAAATATATTCATGTAATACAGGGGGTTACATATGTCGAATAAATATTCCATTAGGATCCAGATAAAGCCAACGAACAAAAACATGTATAGGAAAACAACAAAAGAAGGAACAGTGATCAGAGACGACCTCAAAGACCGAGTCGTCGGAATGCGACTTGTCTCAGAGAAAATATCGGCTCACATACCAGTACGTTTGATGGTCTGCCGATTTTCTCCCAGGATAGAACGATCTCACCGTCGATCAGACGCGAACCAGAGTCGACGAACCACGAGAGCAGCGCGAAACCTCGCAAGAATTGGTCACCAGAGAACTCTGGATTCAGAGACCTAAAATCGCCGGAGAAGGACGATTTTCGTAGAGAGAGGATGGGAATAAAAACGTGTGTATCCAGGAAGAAACCGATTGTGATATATATATATATATGTATTTAATCTCGTAACCGTCAATGACTTAATTAAAAAAAACAATTATCATGAGGTCCAAAAATTAAATACACTCATCACTCTGAGGCTAAAGCCTCTAATTTCCCCCAAAACCCTTGTTGCCTCGCCCCTACTCGGACCGGGACGGGCGAGCACGCGTGTGTGGAGAATTATCTCCTCCTCTCTTTCTACCTACAAATGATCAAGTGAATAGGATGTTTATCAACATCCTTCAACTTGTTAGCTTCACCAATGTGGGACGGAAAGTGAGGTGAACACATGACACATGGGGCAATAGTTCTCATCTTCATCTCGACATCGGATTTCTTCAACTGAGTTATTCATGGGCCTAGCCCAAACTCAATAATCCAACACTAATATCGAACATATCGAGCTTCGTCGGAAACACAGAAAAATGACATGACTTCCATCGATTCAACTCAGTCCCCAAAACTCAAATCAATACTAATAAATGGAGGTAGTCAACTACATTTTTGATAGAAACAATAACCTAACCTTAAAAATCATCAGATCTAGATCAAAAGGTTAAAAAAATGTGCCCTAAAACCAACATTCGTCGTCGACTTCAATTAGAAGTTGTTCTCCGATTTGAGTTCCACTATGACTGCGTTCGATTGAGGGGTCGAGTGTGAGAGAGAAGTGTTGTGTTAAAGAGAGAGAGAAGGGATGAGATAGAGAAATGATTTTTTTTCAAAGGTTAAAATATTTTGGATAAAAATTAAAACATAAGTATATTTTTAAGAGAATGTCAACGCGTGAATATTTTTTCAAATATTAAACCACTTGGAAACATAAACTTAAATATTTGAATTGTTATTCGTTGTCGGAAAACTACTTAAATCGTCCGTATGAATTACCATTTTATCATTCTCTCATTTCTACTTATATATCTCTTCATTTCACTTTTCTACCACCACTCTCTCTTCATCTTACTCACATAATCATCAAGAAGAATGTCTCGGAGGCCAGTTAATGAGCCAGCACACGCCACAGTGTACTCGAATCTGGTAAAATTTCACATTTAAATTAATTTAAAATTAAAAATAAAATCAAGGTGGGCGTCCACGGGAGTGGTTGCCTTATGGTCCTAGCCAGATGCCCACACCATGGAGGCGACAACTTACACAGACGTCCAACACGATTTTTTTTGCTGGGCTTATTTCACCGGATCCAGACGTTACGCCAGATATTTTCGTGGTGTTGGTGCTGGTAAAGTGAAGAAAAAGTAGTCAGAATCCTTAATTTAAGAGAGGAGACGAAATGCGTATTAAATGAATTGTGAAGGACAAAATGGTAATTAGGAGAGCAATTTAAGTAGTTTTGGAACGACGAACAATAGTTCTCTTAAATATCATTTTTCTAATAATTACGCATCTTTCCGATCAAGGTCCACATGGGTTTTTGTACAAAAATTACGGACAAAAACATGTCCCATCACCTAATGTCCAATTAGTTCATATGCATTTCAATACAATGAGTTTATAAAATGGTTTTTTGCTACAGTACACATCTCAAGTGTCAAAAATGGCGATATGCACCCGGGTTTTCGGTATTACCACATATACACCTACAAGTCGATCATATTTGCGCATATGCACATCTGCCGTTAGTAGACCATACTCTGTCACTGTTACCATCCAACGATGTTAGACAATTTGCAAATTAAACCTCGTAAAATTCAAATGTCCTTAATTGTAAAAATAAAAAATCCCATGAAACTAACACTCCGCTCTTTAACTTTCACTCTCTCTCTCTCTCTCCTTTCTCCCTCCACTCTTTCACTCTCACTCACTCTCATCTCTCCTTCTCTATCTCTCTTGAATCTATCTTTCTATCTCTCTTGAATCTATCTTTCCCTCTCTGGACAATCTGGACAGAAGTCTGGACGAAGTTTCTGGACGAGATCTGGACGAAATTGGACAGAGTTTCTGGACAAATCTGGACGAGATCTAAACAATTTTGGACGAAGTCTGGATAGATGTCTAAACGAATTGTCCAGACTTCGTCCAAAATTGTCCAGACTTCGTCCAGAAACTCCGTCCAGAATCATCCAGACTTCGTCCAGAAACTCCGTCCAGATTTGTCCAGAGAGATTCAAGAGAGAGAAAGAGAAGAAGGGATGAGAGTGAGTGAGAGTGGAGAGTGAGAAAAGAGAGTAAAAGTTAAAGAACGAAGAGTATTAGACAATTTGATTTTTCATGAGATTTTTTGTTTTTACAATTAAAAATATTTGAAATTTTAAAAGATTTAATTTGCAAATTGTCTAACACCGTTGGATGGTAACGGTGACAAAATGGGATCTACTAACGGCAGAAGTGCATATGCGCAAATATGATCGACTTGTAGGTGAATATGCAGTATTACCGAAAACCCAGGTGCATATCGCCAATTTTGACACTTAATGTACTGCAGCAAAAAAACCCTTTATAAAAACAGATTTTTATCGAACATAAACTCTCTGCACCAGGTAGGGAGTCATCCCTTCCAGTGTGATAACCTAAAGTCCTAAATTGTTCACAACAGAATCCACATGAATCCAAAATTCCGTTCCAAATAATTAAACCAAAACCTTGAGTCTATTGTTGGCAATAGTGTGTCATCTAAAACATATCAATCAAAATTCAAGCTCAAGAGATTGGTGCAGAGGCCTGAATCCAACACAATTGTCATGCATTTTTCATACGTACAGGACTATGGAGCAATGATAAAAAGAAATGCCAATAATACACATAGGGAGAGCAGATAAATTTCAATTTGAGGTTATCCACAGAGAAACTCTTCATCATAGTGATGTTTAACAAACCACCTTATGCCATAATAGCTTATTACTTACACATCGAATGTCACTTTGCAGCAAACTCGATAATGAATCTCTAGCATTCACAACCGGATGAACGTTGCTGTCTTGCTCCGCCGGCAACATCGATGGTATCAGGAAAATATCTGCACAAACACCACAACATAATGTTAATAAACATTGTTCTCTTTGCACAACATAATGTTAATATCCATTGTTCTCTTTGCACGATGAAAAGTCCTCTATGAAGAAACAAACACACAATGCCTATATCGTCTAAAAAGCACCTTTTTAAGAGATTAGACCAATCATTCACAGCCTCACAGGGCCACTGGGTCAAGCAAATCAACGTTTAGGGCTGCATAGAATTGAGCTAGCTCATTCAAAGTTTGAGCAAGATCCACTAGCTCAACCATTAACAAGCTGAACAAGATCATAATTTAGTTGGGCTTTGGTTAAATTTGAATTCCTTGGTCATGTTCACAATATATGATTGGCAGGAATAGTTTACATTACTTGGAATGTACAAACTATAGGTCCTAAATATCTAGGTCTATAGAAATGAATCTTCGTAGATGGATCTGTAACTATGAAATGCTCATTAAGAAGTTGAGGTTTATTTAAATGACATGTTGAACTTATAGAAGGCCTCTCTTGGCTTAACATTTTAAAGTTCCAAATTTGGTAGAGTTCACTTCATCATCTTAAAGAGGAACTTGGATAAAGATAAGATCAGCTAAGTTCATCTCTTTTAGCATCCATAAATGCACTATTCTTCCGTACATGAACTAGATGTTATTTCCAAATTTACAGGTTATTATGATACTTACACTTCTTCTTCTTCTGGCTCATTCTTAAGTGCATTCTTAGCTATGCACTGGAATGCGGCTTCCACATTGAATCCTTCCTTGGCAGATGTCTCAAAGTAAGGGATGTTCCCCTTGGAAGCACACCATGCCTTCGCCTTCTTCTCAGAAACCTGGGAACAGAACGTCAAGATATGTCACAAAGAACAATGGAAACGGTGTCCCATAGAACCACACACTGAATAGTTTTAAAATAATTGGAGGTCAGCATCTTACCACTCGGCTATTGCCACCATCAACATCTATCTTGTTTCCAAGCACCACGAAGGGGAAATTTTCAGGGTCCGATGGAGCAGCCTGGGAATAAAGAGATAGGGTTCAATGTCTCAATGACATTGTATAAGCCACTACGTAAGAACTTGAAAGAAAAAAAATACAATATTACCTGAATCAGGAACTCTTCTCGCCAATTGTTCAGGTCATCAAAAGATTTCATAACATTGACATCATAAACAAGAACGCAACAATCAGCACCACGGTAGAAAGCTACCCCAAGACTCTGAAATCTCTCTTGGCCTGCTGTGTCCCAGATCTGTCACATGCCAGATTTTAGATATTTCCAACATTTTGGTCTGCTGGTTAGGGAACATTTTGGTTTAATCAGATCTAACGAAATCATTCTTTTGGTTTTGAGGTAAGCCTGCTCAAGTCAGTATACTAAAGCAGAACCCAGTTTGCCTAAAAGATGTGAATATCACTTCAAAAATATTATTGTTGGAGGAAGTGTGTTATCTTAAACATTTTAAGTGAAGATCTCTTGAGGATTTATAACCCCACATCCCCTAAGAACCAAATGATATTCTAAATTTCTAATACTCGTGTTTGGGAAAAGTAAAAAGTCCTTCCCATCATAGGAGCATATTTTGGTATGTGAAAATACACTACTGGTTTCTAAGATCCAATGGCTATGAGGAAGTGAAGTATCATAAACTTTTTAAAAGTGAAGATCTCTTGTAAAAGTGAGATGATATGATTTAAAGCATAAACTAGGGCCTCACATGCGCATGAGCACATTCAATAACAGTCATATTACATTACTTGTTTAACAAATACCAGTGTTTGAAATCCATAAAAGAGTAGAGAATTGATTGAAATGAGTATAAACATATATAACATTTTTTGGGTAGGACATATATAACAAATTAACACCGTGGTAAAATCATCGAGTTGGGTATTGGAACTGACCTGCATAGTGAACAACCTATCTTCAAACTGGACCTCTTTCGTCAAGAAATCTGCTCCTATTGTCGCTTTGTACTGGTTACTGAACTTGCGGTTGACATATCTAAATTATCAACTCTTAAGGACAACAAAGCATTGACAAACAAAACATTCTTTACCTCGGCAAATACACCAATTTAACATGATGGTTTCATTATGAAAAATCCGATTTCCAAACACACTACAGTTTTTTCTTTATTAAATACATTACAAACAAATCAAAACCACCATTTTTTTATTTAAAAAAGAAACAAGCAATTAAGCTACAATCTTCACCTTGAGAATCAAGCACAAGACAACAAAACAACTCCAACAAGAAATTTGATATTCTGAAATGCCAACATAACATTTTTATCACTCAACACAAACCATTTTTATATAATGAACTTCACAATTCCAAAGCCTAGTGATTCATGAACAACATCTACCCATCCTACACATGAAAACTACACAAAAACAAAATAAACTAAAACATATCGTAAAAAAACAACGAAAAAGTGAGGCACAAACTTGACGCACAAAAGAAACCAAGAACAAGGTTTACAAAAGAACTGGAAGTTTTATATCTTTTCCTGACCCAACAACAAAGAAATTTTTCTTTGTTAAACCTCGTTTTGGTTTCGTATCTTTTCGTAATCCACCAACAAAGAAAATGTTATTAGGTAAACCTTGTTTTACCAAACAAATCACGATCTAAGTCTCGTCAAACCAACACAAACAACTGAAACCATAAGTTCTCACAAAAAAATTAATTTTTTAACACGAACAAAGGCACCACAAAACAAATCAAATCAACAATTCCTAACAGCCACCCAAAGAAACACCAATTTTAGAAATAAACTTGCAAACTTCAATCTTCCCAATGATAAAATACTACCCAACAATATCAAACCAAAAGACAAATTTTTCACCAAAATTCCAGTCTGTAAAGGAAGACATCATGATCTTACCTCAGCAAACCAACACAAAACCAAAATCTTCTGCAAATATTCCAAAGTCCAAACAACAAACACATAAAGCACTAAACAGTAGACCATAAGCAACAATTAATAAAAAAAACACGAATATTAGAAACAAACTTTAAATTTTCATTCTTCACCGTGTCAAAAAACACCATTGAAACAAAAGGCACAACTTTTAACAACAAAATTCAAACTTCCAAAACAAAAAAACACGACTTTCACCTTAAAAAACACAAAAAACCAAAAGCAACAATTTTCACAAAAATAAAAAATAAAAACATCCAACTTTCCAGACAACGAGCCAATGTTTTAAAACAAAACACAATCCCACCTCAAAAAACAAACAAAAAGAATCCAAAGTATTAAGTTTGACACAAAAAATCTAAATTTAAAACAATAACCACATCAAAACCAACAACTTCCTACTGAAACCCAAAAAAGCACCAACTTTCACCAAACAAATCCAGAATTTCAGACAACCACATCAAAACCAACAACTTTCACCAAAACCCTCAACTTCCACCAAACATAATCCAAATTCCCAAACAATTCCCCAAAAAACAACCTAAACTACCAAGTTTCCTAAGGATACTGATTCATCAGCGACGTCTTCCCGACCCTGCGAACCAAACCAACCTCAAATCAGAAAACCCCCAATTTTTTCCCAAATTTCCCTCAAATCGGAGATCGAGAAGGGGAAATCTCACCCGCTGTCGCCGAGGATGATGACCTTGAGAAGCTTCCTTCTCCGGGACGCCATGGGAACCCTAGAAAAAGGTCGGATTTGGAGGATTAGGGTTCGGATATGCGCAAATCCTAAGCGGAATGGTCGATAGGGAGAGGAGAGGAGACGAAACCAAATAGGATGTTTTCTTTCGGGATGTTTATAATAAGATGGTTTGCATTTTGACCCTCCGCTTTTTCCGTATCTATTTTCGATCCTTCGTTATACAGTCGGTAGCCAGTATTGCTTTTGTTATGTTTGTACAATATTAATATAACAAAAACAAAGATTAATTAAATCATATATTATTTATTTATTTTGTGTCACATCACAAGCACGCTAAACTATAGGACATTTGGTTTCCACTATGCATATCTCATCAAAACCTTCCATTATCCCTCAAAACATTTCATTCTCCGTCATTTTCTCCCGGTGGAATGCGAGATCGGTAAAAGAGATGTCGAAGGAGACGACGCGGGAGTGAGTTTGGAGGAGGTGGGACGCCGACGATGTTGGTTAGGACGTCACGACGTAGTTGGTCGGCGAGGAGGAAGTGGTCGGCGTTGGAGTCTTTCTCGAAGTGAGGATGAGGAAGAATGTGGTTCTTTGTAACTGATTTGAGTTTTTTGTGTGGTTTTTTGGGAAAGTTTGGTTTGTGGTTGATTTGAAGTTTTTGGTTTTGTTCTATAATTGATTGGTCTTGATTTTTTTGGAAGTGTGGTTCTTTCTATCTGATTTGAATTTTTTTGTGTTGAGTTTTTGCGGAAAAGTTTGTTTCTTTGTGGTTGATTTGATGTTTTTGGTTTTGTTATATGATAGATCGATCTTGATTTTTCGAAGTTATTTTGAAAATTTTGTTTCTTTGTGGTGTTCTTGTTTAAAGTTGGTTTATCTTTGATATTAATTTTTGGGGGTTTCTAATTTATTTTCACGGTATTGGGTTTGATTTCGTGTTCTTGAAAAGGACAAACGCAAGTGATAAAAAGAACAAACTTAGAAAGGAAAAACAACAACTTAAAAAGGAAAAATAGGAACTTAAAAATGAAAAAATACAACTTAAAAAGGAACAAACATAATCTAAAAAGGATGAAATAATACTTAAAAAGGAAAAACAACAACTTAAAAATGATGAAACAATACCTAAAAATGAACAAACATAACTTAAAAAGGACGAAGCAAAACTTAAAAAGGAAAAATATGAACTTAAAAAGGTTGAAACAATACTTAAAAAGGAAAAACAACAATCCTTATGTTAAAAATGACAAAACCATACTTAGAAATTACAAACTGGTACTTAAAAAAGATGAACTCTTATGTTAAAAAGGATAGACGTAGATGTTAAAAGGAACATAGTTATATGTTTAAAATGATAAAAAATGAACTCTTCATTTTACCTTTGTATCCGAATGTTGCATGGAGAAACCAAAAGTTAAGTTGAGAAAAGTAAAAGTTAAATGGGGAAACCAAACGTTGCTGTGAGAAATTAATGTTACATTAGAAAACTAAAGGTTGCATGTGACACAAACATGTTATTAAATGAATTTTTCTGCTGACTGGATTGTTGACTCAACTGACCACGTCAGGTGCGATATCACGACCCTACTTTTAAGACCTAATCTTTGGCTTTAGTGATTTCAAGATTAAAAGTAGGTCTGAATCAAAAGGTTGCTTTCTTATTAGCTTCCCCGCAAATAATAATAATATTTTATTCATAAATACTTTCTGATTAGTTGTTTAACAAAGATTGCGTGATCATGTGTGGACTATATTGTTTGATTTGATGTGCTTTGGCTGTATATGTGTTGAAGTTAGTTAACTTTTGATGCATTTTGATACTTGTAGACTTTTGTACTAAAAATCTAAAATCAACGAGGAACCACAAACAAAAACAAACATATATAACTTAAATTAAAATCATCAAAACTTCTGATAAAATTAAACGTACAACTTCAAAAACTCAAACTGGGTATCGTGCCAACTCAAGCTAGTTTAGATTAATTAGCAGCCCAACTTGGATGTATTGGATACGAGCATATTAAACTAAGTGTACTAATAGTACAATGATAAGATTTCCCGATAAATATCACTAAAGTATACGGTATAATTTTCAAATGGGGAATATTGCAGCATGGATAATTTTCAAATGGGGAATATTGCCGGCTGGTTTCTTACAGCAACGCCCCTGCTTATTTAAGTTATTACGATAAGAAGAAATATTTTGTTGGGAAAATATTGTAATTTACAATTGCCCTTGTTTGGGTGTAGGGAAACGCCATATCTGTTTTTCCAAAAACCTTGCGAAACGTATATTGGCAATAATGTATGTGTTTGAGTGTTTCCGTAGACCCACAACATAACTTGTTTGGGTATCGTCGTTTCCGAAGAAACAAAAAATGTCAAGTCTAATTGCATTTATCACTCTACCCCTCTTTCCCTCAACCAATATAAAGCTCACCCATCGTCTTCTCCACTCCATATACAGGGAACCACAAATCTTTTTCCTCTTCCCCCACCGAACACCAGTTGTCGGCAAACATCTACCATGGTTCACAATATGGACGGGGACCATAGCGAGAGTTATGTGGGCGTGCACGTGCCTATATGTTTTTGTGGTTTCCTCGCAAAGAGAGCTGCCCTACTATCGTCCGCTAACCCGAGCGGATGGGTGTACCCGTTCGCTAAACATTCACCAGTTTTGAGTTTTCCAAATTGTTCTCTTGTTCCTTCCAAAGAATTTGTTAATTATTTCATGAACATTCATCGTGACCGCCACTAGTATCCATAATAAGGCACCACATTTCAAGAATATGTCACAAATATAATATTTCTATTTCTTTGAAAACTATAACCGCAAAGTCCCTAAACCCAATTAGGGGTTAAATGATGATTAGGTGGAGGTTTGACTTGAAGTGAGAGGGAGAGAGAGGCATGGTTGGAGGTATGAGTGAGGTGATGGGGTAGAGAGGTTAGGGGATGTTGTGGGTGTTGGGTGATGTTGGCTTTGGTTTAAAAGCAACTCAACCATTCTTCATCTTCTTTTCTTCTTCTCCTTCCTTCTTCCTCACATACATTCCTCACCTTCTTCTCTCTTTTCCGGCGAACATCGGCGAAGGCGGTGACTCCGGTGGAGTAGGTGAGTGTGACCAGGAGGCGTGAAACGTGCGGAGGTCGGTGCGCGAGGAGGTTCCGGAAGCAACGTTGCGCGAGCGAGGCTCCGGCGGTTCCGTCGTGTTCGAAAGGTATGCTGGCTTAATAGTGTGTTTTTGTTGTGCACCCGCGTTGGGGTATTATGGTGATCGGTCGCGAGAGGTCGGAGACCTCACCAACGATGAGGTAGGCGTAAATCCTTGGCTAGTGCAAGGTTGCAGACGACCAACGGTCGACCGGTTCCTTCGGGTGGTCGACCGATGTAATGTATTTTTGCCCGACTTTAACCAACACCGGTCGGACGATGCCTTGTGGCGGTCGACCGGTAGTGTACGTGCTGGTGGGTCGGGGTTGCCTGTTGGATTTCGGTCGACCGATTCCATGTTTTCGTTCGACTGGAACTTTAGTGTACTCGATGATTATGCAAGATTGTTTGACCATTGTTTGGTATGTTGTTCGACCGATTTATGACTTAGCACTGCTAGGATGCCCTAGTAGTTTTTGAAAAGAATGTGTTCTAAAAGTTTTAATTTTATATGTCAATTATTATGAATTGGATGTGCAAGCATTTTGTTCCTTAATTATGATATTCGTCTTTTGGAAGTGTTAAGGAAGATGCGCTTCGTCATTAACCGTAGAGCTCTAAAAGATAATGGTTTACATAAATCAAAAGTTGTTCACAATCATGGTAATTAACATGGAACATTAATTACCGAGATAAAATTGTCGTGTCGGTCATCGATTATTGTAGTTCTACAAATAATTGACGACACGAGTATATAAAAGAGGAAAAGATTACTTTTATATATTGAACATACCTAACAAGTAAAACATTATGAAATTGTGTTTCGTGTCATTAATGTTTTACTGTGTCTTGGATCCTAAGATATGAGACTTATATCTTTTCACTCAAGAAGTGCTTAATTTGATTATTGTCAAAATCAATCAATGAGTGTAGTGATAAAGGCAATGGTTGGTTAAACATGACTTGTGCTGGAAAAGATAGGTAGTCAAACGATTATTATTGCCCCTCTTAATTGAGTGATGATATTAGTGGGCCCCTTGATAAAGCAAAATTATAATGTGCACAATGTAACTTGAGTTAAGTTACATAGTTATAATTAGCTTAAAGAGATCAAGAAATGAATATAATACAAAAGTGACACATTTCTACTTGTATATATTCTTAATATCATGAGGCAATTGACGGACACAAGTGGTGCACTTACATCACTAAATGGATCGTGTTTTGGTTTTAGTGGCACAAAGACATTTATGCTAATTGAGTAACTATAATGTGTAGCTAGATACCACATATAGTTCGAGATATTAAGTGTTTAATATCTCTGTCAATTTGGCTTAGATCATCATATAGGTCACACCACAAAACTGGGAAACAAGATGCTTGATTTTAAGTTCATATGATGTGTCGGGTTTCATGTGAAAATAAGACACATGTGATGAATCAATAAAATCAATATGTCATGAGAGTTGACATAATTAGAATCATAATAAATTCATATGAAGTGTATATATTATGGGATGTAATAATTTAATATTACATAGGATAATATATTACATAAGATGTGAATTTGCTAAAACCCCAAAAGATCAAATTTTGTTAAATTTTGTTGGAGATAAATCCAAAATTTGACAAAGGCAAAATTGGGGTCAAATACGGTGAACCGTTCAGGGTTCGGTCAACCGGGGTATATTCGGATCGGTTAACCGAATGAGGAACGGGTAAACACAATTGGTTGACCAAAATTGTCTAGAGGGCCTGGACAATCGAGTTCGGTGAACCGAGTGTGAACGGTCAACCGAAAAAGAGTATTTTTGGAAGACCGAAAGTGACTCGGTCATCCGATGACTATGCTCCAGGAGAAATTTTGGTGAGTCAACGGTCGACCGAAGATAAGACGTGGTTCGTCCGAATTTTTCCAGAGGATTTTTCTCATGCGGATTCGGTCGACCGTCTAGCTCACGGTGCACTGAACACGTGTTAAAACCGAACGGTTCAGTTGACCGAATAATTCTTGGTCGACCGAACAGTGCGATTTCTGCTTGAATTATTAAGAGATTAATTAGATCATGGGTGGATTAATTCCAGGATGATGATTGATGGACCAACCGAGCGACGACTCCATTGGGGTGGTTTCGACTAGGGGTGCACACGGGTCGGGTTGAACCCGAAAACCGACCCGAACCCGACTCGTCGGGTCGGGTTGGGTCGGGTTGGTAAGTGGTTCGGGTTGGGTTAGGTTGGGTTGAAAAAATCTGAAACTCGAATTTTCGGGTCGGGTTCGGGTTGTAGGGGTCGGGTTGACCCAACTCGACCCGAAACCGGTGAAACTAGGCCCCTAATTAGGCCCACCCGATTACCCGACCCCTCCTACCCGATTACCCGAACCCCTGCCCCGCTACCCGAACCCGAAAACCGAATCCTCTACCAGACGAAGATTGTTCTCAAGTCTCAACCATTTCAAGAACACTCGACCCCTAAAACTCGCGAAATCCCTAACCCGCACAGCCGCACCCTCTCTCGCGAAATCCCTAACCCTAACCCTCTCTCGTTCCTCTTCCTCCTCTCCCTCACGCTCTCTCGATCGGCGCCAGGTTGAAGGTTCACCGAAGATTGAGCCATCTCCACTGTCGGGCATCCATCGTCACCGAATCCCCCGTCCAATCCTCGCCTTCACTGGTACCCAACTGCTCCTCTGCTTCAAACCCTAGAATGGAGCAGCAACAACGGGGGACGGAAGCGATGATCCGGTCAAGCCAGACCGCGAAGGTGAATTTCGGACGTGTTTTCGTATTTTATGTTAGAAGTTGTTAATTTAGTTGTTATTGTTGGTGGAAGTTGTGGTGTTAGAAGGATTTGAGTTTTTAGTATGATTTTGGAATGTGTAGGTTGTGTTCAGCGGTGGGAAAAGATAGGATTTGGTATGAATTTTTGTTGCGTACAACCCGACCCGACCCGACCCGACCCGACCCGAAAATTTCGGGTCGGGTTGGGTTCAACCCGAATCGGTTCAGGTTCAGGTTCGGGTTGGGTATTTCCCTAACCCGAAAATTCCGGGTTGGGTCGGGTTTCAGTCCCAACCCGACCCGTGTGCACCCCTAGTTTCGACCACGAAGTTATAAATCTGTTTCTTATGGCGCGGACCCGGCAGATGCTACTTGTCGAACCTCATGTTTAGTATAACCGCGTGTGGGGAGCGTCACATCTTGTTCCGTTAGACCGTATGTGCCTACGGTAGGTCTCCGAAGGAGACCCGATGATGATTGTCGGACTGATGTCCTGTTTTACCCTTCGAGAAAATTGTTTTCGTTATTGTTGATGACTACTACTGCATGCATATAGGTGAACTTGGCATACGGGGTTTCCTTATGGAAACTCAGGCATTATTGTTGCATGTTTTATTTCAGGACCGCAGTAGGTCCAGTTGGGTGGTGACGGCGGGCACACACATTTTGGGATCAGATCCTCTCGTTCGGACCACTGAGGTCGACATGATTACTTGTATCTCTTTTTATTATATCTGATGTAATCATGTTGCTTTTTGACAAACTCGGATGTAATATGGTGCACCACTTGGATGTTTTTATGATAAGTAACAATCCCGTCTTTTGATTATTGGTCTCTGATATCTTGGTGGTAAATTTTAAATTTCCGTTGTTTCGGGATGTTATAATAACTTCAATATTCAAACGTAGAGGCTAAATACTAATTACCGGGTTAAACTGACAATTTTTGGGTAATATACCAAGCACGGTTAGCAATGTCAGTGAGTTTGTCTCTAAGGTTTAGTAGAATATAGTAAAAGGAATTGGAAGAATAAATATTTGCATGTGCTCAAGTTCTATAAAAAAAAGTTTAAACTTTCAATTCTTGTAAAAATTTGACGAAAAGAATTAGAAAATAGATTATCTTTGTAGCTCATTAGCGTCTTGGAGGCACTTGAAATTGAGATAACCTATTTTAAAGGGGAAAAAGAGAATTATCCTACATTTATAAATAAATAAACTGAACTGCTAAACATCGCCCCAAAATTACTTAAATCGCCCCTTGAAATTACCAAATTGCCCTTCATCCTATTTTTGCTTATATATCTCACAATTTCACTCTTTTTTCAAAACTTTCTCTTCTTATACCTTCTACATAAGATTAGGAATGTCTCGGAGGCCAGGCAAGCAGCCAGCAGTTCCCCCGGTGTACCCGTATACGGTAACCTTACTTTATTTATTTGTTTTAAAAAAAAATTAAAAAAAGTGGCCGGCGTCCGAGGGAGACGCCCCCCGCATGGGGCGGGCGTCAGAGGAAGTCGCTCCCCCCATGGGGGGGCGGCTTCCGAGGACGCCCGACCCATGCGGGGGGCGTCTCCCTCGGACGCCGACCACTAGCGGGAGACGTCTGGGGAAGACGTCTTCCCGATGGAGGAGACGTCTTCGGCAGACGTCTCCCCCAAAGAGGAGGCGTCTCCGACAGACGCCTCCACCATACGGGAGGCGTCTCTCGCAGACGCCTCCACAATTTTTTTTTAAATTATTAAATCTGATAATTACTCTAATAAATTGTGATAAATCTGAAAATTTAATTTAACAAATTCTTATTAGGTTTAACATTTGTGATATTTAGTTTTAACAATTTTTGATTTAGTTTAACAATTGTTTTAATTTAGTTTAACAAATTTTGATTTAGTTTAACAATTGTGATAATTTAGTTTAACAAATTTTGATTTAGTTTAACAATTGTGATAAATATGATAATTTAGTTTAACAAATTTAACAAATTTGTAATTAAAATTTCAATTAATAGTCATCGGGTCACAGTGGAGGGAAAGGCAAGTCGATACCATTACACGCCTTCCGTTCTTTAGAGGATGATTCAGCACCGCGTCATCCACGTAGACGGGGGATATCTGCTTCGGTCAGGAGGGAGAGAGAGGCATTACGTCGTCGTGAGGAGGATGATGATTCCTTCGATGATGAGCATGTGGACAGTCCCGACGACGGGAGCGACGATGATGACACGTATGAGTTAGAGCGCCCGGAGGTGGAGAGGCAGGGGGAGTATAGCAGAGGACGTGGTCGAGCGAGTAGTTCTACTTCCGCCGGATGGATGGTGCGGAAGGGTAGGGGTGGGAGGTTTACGACCGCGGATTCGAGCTCGTGCACTGTAGATCCCCGCGCTCAGAAGAAGAAGAGGGTCCAGGACGATTCTTGGATCGTGAGCAGTATGACGCCTGGTGGTCCTTTAGATGGTAGCGTCATTCCTAGTTTCTGGGGTTACATCGCTAGACGGATCTAGGATGGAGGGGATCGGAAGGTTCTGAAGTGCCATAATTGGCACAAAGCCTGTACAGCACTACAGGGTTGGCGGTCTACACTGAGTGCTGATATCAGATAGGAGATTAGTGCCACGCATTTGGGGCACTTACCGTACAGCATGTTCCCTTATCTCGACATGCCTTTGATTTCTGTGTTTGTGGAGCGGTGGCAGCCTGACACCAACACTTTCCACATGCCTTTCGGAGAGATGACGATCATGCTTCACGATGTTTTCCAGATCCTGCGCATTCCTGTGGATGGTCGTCTGGTTAGTGCTCAGGGGTCGACGTCTGAGCTGAGGTGGTATGTGGCAGAGTTGCTTGGTGTCACACCTGATGGTCTGGCGAGAGATACAGCTTTATGGAGTGGTGGTGGTGTCGGCATCGACTCCCTTGAGGACCTATGTAGACGGGCACGACCTCCGCGGGCTGATGATACACAGTTGACGGCGTACCTATTCTTGATGCTCGGAGCCGTCTTGTTTGTCGACAAGAGTGGTTGTCGGATCAGACCACGCGATCTACTGGAGGCTAGGGACCCGGACACCGTTCGTGAGTACTCGTGGGGGTCAGCGACATTGGCATACCTGTACCGTCAACTTGGGATAGCTAGCCGTGCGGATTGTTCTGGGATTGCAGGTTGTCTTACGCTGCTGCAGGCGTGGATATACGAGTACTTTCCTGCATTCCGCCCGCATCGTGAGCGGAAGATTATCGACGAGGGTCATCCACGTTCGGGTATGTGGGCCGTCCGGAGCGAGGACAAGAGCGATGGACGATTGCGTTCCATCTGCGCACGGCTAGATCAGATGACTGCATCAGAGGTATCAAACTTTACACCATTTATTTAATTTTAAGATGTATTATTATTAATGTGTTAAACTTTAGGTGGAGTGGTTACCCTATGGTCCTGACCCAGCAGCGGATGTCCCGAGGACTTTATTGATGGGTCTTATTCGTTATCGGGATATCATAGAGCCTTATATGCCCGATCGGGTCTTGCGTCAGTTAGGATATGTTCAGGTGATCCCGGTTGACATCCCGACACCAGAGCATGCGGTGCGGTCTGCGACAGCAGCGACGTACGACGTCAGGTTCCCCGCTTCTACAGCGGAATCGACATGGCGGACATTTCCGAGATCATGCCGACTGTTCCTTGGCGACTTCAGACGTAGTCGCGACCCCCCCGAGTGTGATGCACGTTATCTTGATTGGTTCGGTAGTTACTCACATCCTATCATCGTCCGTGGTGCCTCCCGGAGAGCAGATCGACCACCAGATAGGACGTGTGGCGATCTGGTAATTTTTTCATTTTATCTATATTTATTTGTACCGTATATTTTGTTAATGTACGCTAATGTTATTGTTATGTGCAGTGGATGGGTAAGATGATACGGGCTGTAGACCCAATCTTGCAGATGAGGGATGAGCTGCCAGACGATGCCAGAGCTGCATGCGGAGATTTGGATGAGATCATACACTCGTGGCATACTCAGTTAGGCATCTCCGACCATGATTCGGATGATGAGTAGGCTGATCTGTTGTACCGTACTCTTAGTATTTGCATTTATATTTGTTTATCTGTCGTACGCTTATTATTTGTGTTTGTGTTTGCTAACATATCGTACGCTTATTATTTGTATTTGTTTTTGCTTATTTGTCATACGCTTATTATTTTTATTTGTGTTTGCTAACGTATCGTACTATTATATATAATGCAAATAAAGCAAACATATCAAAACATATTACATAATAAAGCAACAATATATAGTGTACAAACATATCAAAACATATTACATAATTGTACAAACATATCAAAACATATTACATAATTGTTGCCAAGATGCTATCCTATTTTGGTACTCCAGCTCCCATCCAATAACACTCTCATCTCGTACTTGAAACCACAGAGTCGCTATAGGAGGTACGGGGAATCCCTCATTCAAATCCAAACGAATGTAATGAGCGTAACTCCCTAAATGAGCAATAATCAACTCTCTGCACGGTCTCGTCACGGTAGGTGGACTCTCCCAAGGTAGAACTGTAAGACATGGGTACAACGAACCATCATTTCCGAGAGAGAAGAACATAACTGCACACTTGTAAAAATTTGCAATGGGAAACAAGTCCGTCCACGTCTCCATGTAGTGATTCTCGCCACAAGGTCCCCCGCCCCAATTAATCCGGTGACGAGCCTGCGCCACACCGTCGTAGTATACGTGCTCATAAAAAGATGGGTTCGCAGCTAGCTCATTTGAAATCGAACGACGGGCGAGTTGCCAATTGTCTTCACCACCGTGAAAAACATCGGCGACACATCGAAATCCACAGTTTCCATCAGCACGTACATCATTCCACTGGTGTAGGAATGGCATAATGATTCCTGGAATCCTATCCGCATATGGAAAGTCGTCTACGTCAGCCCGCCCAGTCACTACAATATAAACAAAAAATACAGTTACATATAATAACAAAAGATACATATTTACTGAAATAAATAACAAAATTATTATAACAATAAATATAGGGATGGTATACCTGATCCTCCCCTCACAGACGAAGAACCAGAAGATCGACCACGACCTTTGCTTCCACTACCGGAAGAACGACCACGACCTCTACTCCCACTACCTGAAGATCGACCACTACCTCGCTCTGCATACTCAAACGCACTAGGGTCCCGTCGTGTCGACTTTCCCCTTGGTCGACCTCGTAGCTTTGTTTTTTCTGCAGGCTCTCTCAAATTCGCATGTTCGGGGTGTAGCTGCTCGAATAAAACCTGAGAGGCAGATCGAATTACGGTGGGGTCACTTCCTGCAATCTCATCAACCAAGCTGCGAAAATGTTCGGCGTCTTGAGCTGCCTGAGACACAAACTCTGCGTTCCCGGCTCCTTCCCCAATGACAAGTGTCCTCCAGAACGAATGAATCTGCTCTAAGTAAATTCCGTTGTCTGATTCAAGACATCCGCGGATGGTACATGCGCAAGGTATCCCATGAGAAGTCAGAAAAGCGCACTCACAACGATATTCAACTTCATCATCTAACTCTTGCATTCTTTTCACCTCCTGACTCAGCAATTGCAAGCAGTGATGCGAAACTCGACCATTTATGTGACGATATAGAGCATGTCCGAAATTAGTCAAATTTCGCCGTCTCGAGTCTTCAAGAGCGTTTCGAATATTCGTCAGCTGCATTTCAATAGCCGCGTTGACGCGCTCGAAAAGAGTGTCCAGAGCTGCAGTCGATGTAGAAATCCACTCTTTTAGAGCCGAATGAGCACTTTCGACCCTACAATTCGTGGTGTTCCCGAAATGAAGGACTTTGTTCGTCCAATTCAGCACAAACTTTTCTTTATGCACCAACCACGTGGTGTCCAGATACTCCGTGATAGCCGGCCACGATCTATACAAATCTTTCAGAGCATACACAGCTCTATCATACTCGGCTTCTGAAGTAGAAAGCATGATTTTCCTCCATCTTCCACGCCTCAAAGTCTCTGCCATCTGCTTATTTTTGCCGAATACGTGGTATGCGTAGTTCAATACATCTTTGTTGATGTGCCATGTGCAGAGTAAATGAGCAGAGTCAGGAAATACCTCTCTCACTGGTTGTATAAGGCCTAACTCCCGGTCTGTTATTATTGCAGTCGGGCTGACAATCCCCAATAACAGATCTCGCAACTTCTCCATCACCCACAGATAACTGGAGTAAGTTTCATCCATCAAAATCGCATATCCAATAAGGAAATTCATGTTTGTTGGTGTGACCCCAATCATTTCGAACAAAGGCATCTTATACTTGTTCGTCTTGTAAGTCGAATCCATGCAGATAACGAAAGGATATGTCCGCAACAACTGGACTGACGTCGGATGTGCCAAAAAAGCGTGAGTGACGACATCAGTTTCTGGATCCGCCATAATCCAATGTAAGTACTGACACTGCACTGCTTGATAGAGAAACTGCTGGACGGGATTCTGGTCTTCAGATTTTGTCCTCCTCATGTAATCTCTGAAATTATAAATATGCCTTTGATTTGGATTGTCCTCCGGGAATTTTTCTTTTACTGCCTTCAAGATGTTCCGTGGTTTTGCTTGCGCCTCAGTCATATCACGAACAATCTTCTTCGCCCCAGAACTTAGACCACTAATTTGACGATGACCCTCTGGATAAACTGTCAGTCTGTGGTTGTGATGTCCATGAGCACTATTAAAAACCACAACCCATCCATCACGATCTCGTCGCTCCACCACTTTTATTAAGAAACGGCAACCGCAACCCTTTCTTTTGGTGTTTCTTCGAAGTGCAGTATCCATATCCCGAGACTCCATTTGATTTCGTCGGTCGCATCTCAAATAACAATCCATCCGACTATCTGATCTTGTTTTGTACGACGACACGACCAAAAAAAACCCAGCTCCGATAGCTACTTGTTTGGCCCATTTACATGCTTCATCGATTGTTTCAAAGATTTGTGTAGTTTGAAATAACTCACTGTAATCCACTCCATCACCACCGAAATCTTCCAACGGAACCTACAAAAAAAAATCAAAATTAAAAAAATCAAAAAAATTCCGGGCGTCTGCATTAAAAGCCTACCCCATGGGAGGGGCGTCTGAGTTAAACGCCCTTCCCAAGGGTGAGGCGTCTGCGTAGGACGCCTGACCCTAGGGAAGGGCGTCTACTACAGACGCCTTACCCAAGGGGAGGACGTCTAGATAAGACGCCTCTCCCATTGCGTAGGCGTCTGCGTTAGAAGCCTCGGCCAAGGGAAGGACGTCCTACGCAGACGCCCTCACCTTGGGGGAGGCGTCTAATGCAGACGCCCGGCCCAAAATTTGCCCCGCGCCAGACTTACCTCACCGGATGCATCACCCTCGCCAGACATTTTCGTGGTGTTTTTACTGAAATTATGAATATACAAGACCGTAGGCCTAATTTATAGACACGGGACGATATGGGTATTAAATATATTGTTAAGGGCAATTTGGTAATTTCAAGGGGCGATTTAAGTAGTTTTGGGGCGACGTTTAGTAGTTCCCTAAATAAATCTACCAAACGGTTAAGGAAAAAAATCCACGTGCCAAAACAGCTGAACTTGCAAAGAATAAAAAATCAACTTTATATTTGTAGACAACTCGTTTACGGAATCGGCAAACCTTTGCTTGATTGCCTCCACGTTCAGAACTAGGATTAGGAAAGTAATTATAATATTTTGGTTTTCTAGGACCATGAAGATCGATGAACCGACGACCATAGTAAGACCGTAGCCCCAAATCCAAACTGAGGTGTTAGAGGAACCCTAGCCCGAAATCTTGATGATGTAAATGTACCTCCCGATGGTCTTCGCCAGAGAAGAGTGTGTTGGTCGTCGGAGTCATCGAGCCCCAATCTCAGACAGTTTCTGTTAGTAGCTGAGGATGTCGGAGTCGTCGAAGGGGTCAGACCAACGGAGGCATCGGAGCAGTCGGGGGCGTGGGAGGAAGAAATCGTGTGGAAGGAAGGAGGAAATCAGGTTTCCTTTAGATTCGGAGGGGTGAAGGGGAGAAAAGCTAGGAAAACGTCTGCTTTATACTTCGGAATCCGAAGGAAAGTTGGGATGGATTCCCCAACAAGCACAAACACGTCTTTTAGGGTCTGTCAAACGGAATTTTTTTACTTTACTTTCCATTACGTGAGATTCTCGTTGCACAACCCCCCTTTAGAGTATTGTGACGACCAAAAACATCCTCTAGAGACCATATACTCCTTAAACTCTAATGACCATCATTAATCGCATTTAGTTCCAAAACACCCGATTAAGCCCGAATTCGTATTAGCCATGACCCAACTAAACCCCAACCTAACCAGACCTAAAACCCAACCCAAAGTCCAGCAAAATCCTAGCTTCCTCCCCACTCCTCCTCTTGGCAAAAACCAAGATAAAACTTGACTTGCAAGTCAAATTTTGGCTTAACTTAAACTTCCTTCAACCTTAGGTTAGAACCCGACCTTAAACCCTATAAAACACAAGTCAAATTTTGGCTTAACTTAACCTTCCTTCAACCTTAGGTTAGAACCCGACCTTAAACCCTATTAAAACACCCATCTCCATGCCTTAAGAGGATTCCTCATGCCCACAAACTCCGCCCAAACCCAGAGAAAAATCTGTTCACTACCTCATGCCACCATTCACATTCCACAAACCAATCAGTCCAAACGAGGGAGGCAGTCACTTCAACCCAGCAACACCCCAACCAAACCACTTATAAATACCACCATAATCAACCAGCACCTACTTGAACCGCCCACCAACAACCTCCATAAATTTCAGAGCAATCCAACCAACCATTTGGGAGATATGCGGTTGGCAAAACACAACTCACTTAATCGACGTGAAACACCCAAATGACCTCCAAACTCCCCTGCAAATACCACCAAAATGGCTCCAAACCTCCACCTTCATATTCTACATTGAAATACGTACACAACAAAAGCCAAGAAACCCATAAAATTGTAGGATTTTGTGTCCCTATGCATGTGTATATTTAAAAAAATTAATACAAGCATACATAATCGATTTCATATTTTCAGCAATTTTATGTATATTGTTCTGTGTTTATTCTAATATCATGCAAACCTACATATATTAAAATAAACAAACATGAGAGGATCATACCTAAAGGTTCTCTAAAACCTTTTCGAAGATCCGGAGTTCCGTTGCCTATCGGATCGCCCGCCGATTCGCCTCCAAGTGTTCACCAAACTCTAAACAAGATTAGAGAGAAATGTACTGGCCAATTCAATCTCTAAATCAAGCTTACAATCAAACTAATAACCCTTCCAAAGCTCCACGAGATTTGATCTCCAAAAGCTCTGACTAATTAAGAGAATTTCGTGGTGATTAGTTAAAAGATTAAGGAGAGAGAATTTGCATTAACACTTATGATACAAGTAGGGTGAGATGTCCTATTTATACCCTCACAAATCACCCATATCATGAATTATTTGTAGGATCGTGTGGGTTATGGGTCCACTAATCACTTTTAATCTAATCCCTAATTTTCTACTTGATTAAGCAAACAAATGCGCAGCGGAATAAACAAACAAGTAGATAAAGAAAGACAATGCAAACCACAAAAGGCGCGTCGGTTTTTATAGAGGTTCGGCACCCCACCCGGGTCCTAGTCCTCTCTTGTAAGCTCCGCTCGACTCCACGAGCTCCGCCTACGTCTTCACTAACCACTCCCCGTTCCGGGCCGGGAGAGAACGCCTTTACACCACAAGCAACGCGAACAACCCTCGCTTGCTTGAATTCTTCCTCTCACAATCCGAGAGGGACACTTCGGGCTTTCACCGAAGTCCTTGTGATGCATTGCATACATTGCATCATATGTCTTTCATTTAGATTACTTTTACATCAATAAATGCTACTAAGGTATGTGTTTAGTCTTATTTACAGAATACAGGGATCTGAATGCAATTCACCCACATCCCGAGCATAAACGCGTGCAAAAGACTCATTTCTATCATAAAGACCAAGTTCAAGATTATCGGGTTACGAATGGAAATGTATCCAAGCATAAAAGCATTCAAGTCCTAATTGCAAAAAGAACAAGGACTTAAGCACAAAAGTAGCCGGGGATTTAACTGCAAAAAGTCAAGGACCTAAGTGCAAATCACGAGTAGCTTTTATTCTCTTGGAGAAAATATATAGAAAAATCAATTATAAATCTCCAACAATGGAAGGAATTAATCCGGAGCTCAAGAGATTGGAAAGAAATCATCCAGACGCGCAAAGGAGGATCAAATCATACCATAAACATTCAACCAAAATCCGGATTAAATCTGAGGAGATCATGCGGCGAAATCGCGGCACATTACATGCATCATGCGGCGGAAACGCCGCCCCTTAGTCGATCCGTGTGCTCCAATTTTGACCAGTCGTGTCTGGACACGTGTACTCTCCAATTCTATACTTAGGTCTCTTGTAACAACTATAAATAGACCCGAGAACGATGTTAGAAGGGTCCTTAGTTGTTGTTCTTATTTGTGTACCTTAGTTTTATTAATAAAATTTTGTTCTTTTAATTCTTGTTTTAGTTTTCTTTTAATGTCTCAAGGACCCCTTCTTCTTCCTCCCTCCATGAGTTTCTAACTCTCTCCAAAGGGTGGAGGTGATGGAATTAGGGGTAGAGAAGATGAATGCATGTTATTGTTTTAAGTTCATGATTAGTGTATTTTGATTACTTGAGTTTATGTTAAGTCATTTATCTTGTAATGCTTCATAACTAACATGATTTACAATAAGTTTCAGTAATTCTCTACTCTAAACCTAAGTCTAAACCTCCACCCCACGGATTTCTCTCTTTGTTCTTGTTTTAATTTTAATTGCTTTTGTTTCGTACTTTAGTTAATTAAACCAAAAACCCCAAAAACCCAAATTAATTCTTCTCTCCTTCTTCCTCTTAATCGAAAAATAACATTAACAACGAAATCTCTCCCTCCTTGTGTTCGACCCGTACTTGCCACCGCTTCATCGCGGCCGTGCACTTGCGGTATAAATTTAAATCTTCATCACCTTGCTTCTTTTGACAACACTTGTAACTGAGTGGGATTCACTCTCTAATTGAGCACACTTTGAGTAGGATGAGTATATGATCAAATGTGTGAAGTTTAGGCTTAAAGAGTGTAGAATTGGGAGCTTTGAGGATTGAGGTTTCTCTCTAATGTATTGGGACAATTGGAGTTGGAGAGTTGTGTTAACAACAAGTCTTGATCCTCTATTTATAAGCTCCTAAGGTATTCTAGCCGTTGGGGATAGATTTGATTGGGTTTTGTGCAAGATACACAAAGCAGAAAATCGGGCTGCAAATCTGTCCAGAACCGGTCGACCGAAACAAGTAAACCGGTCGACCGTTAACATGATTTCAAAGAGAACGGTCGAACAAAAGAATATTCGGTCGGACAAACGAGCTAGAACTTAACTCTACTTAAGTTAAACGGTCGAACCAAAGTATGGGGCGGTCGACCGCTCAGGGGATTCGGTTGAGATAAAGGTGCAACGGTCGAACGAAGAATGAGTCGACCGATAGCAGGGAATTTTGTTTCTTGAAGAAATGTTCAACCGGTCGACCGAAACAAGGTCGTCGTTCGACCGGTTACCGAATGTATTTTGGGGTTAAGTTTGTTTTATACGAATACGACCGTTATAGGAATACGACAAGAAAAACGGCCATATTAAAATCCGGGATCGGTCGACCGAAAAGGTAGAACCGGTCGACCGGAAGAGTTCGGTAAAATCACTGTGGAGAGTCTGTTATAAACCGGTCGAACTGAGAACTGGTTCGGTCGACCGGTTCACACAGGAAATCTGGGTTTAAGTTTATAAGTGATTTCCGACTAAGGTTTGGGTGATCTAATGAAGTCCAAATAATGTGAAATTTTGTGTGTGACTTCTATAGGGAACCTATTGTGTATTTGATTGGTTTTTAACTCTTGTATGCTCAATTTACACATGTTCCTAAGACTCAAAATAAAATCAAGATTACAAGTCTTCATTTAGCTTTATTACAAATCTTGACTTGATTTCCTTCCTTCCATGAGTCTTGATCACCTGTAGAGGTTAGCACATGCAATATATATGCAATGCAATATGTGTGCTACTCTACATCAACATAATTAAGATTAGGTTAATTAAATCATCAAAACCTAGATTAAGGCCAAAAAGCCAACATTATTATCTAACCATGATTTATTGTTTTTCTCTACCTAAAATCAATCACAATTTGCCACATAATTATCCTCAAAACCGTTTGACCAAGTCTGGAATTAATCTAACTCATGATCTTATTATTTTCTTAATAATTCTAGCAGAAATCGTGCTAAACGGTCGACCGAAATTTCCAATCGGTCGACCAAACAGTTAAGTTTTTACAAGTTTGGTCGGACCGACGGTCGACCGAATATTCACGACAAAATCTCCCTGAAAAATTTCGATCGAACCACGTCTCACTCCGGTCGACCGTTTACCTACCAAAATTTCTCCTGGTAAATTTTGGTCGATTGTGTCCTCGTACCGGTCGACCGTTATATCACCAAGGAAACTCCTGGATATTTTCAATCAACTGTGTACTCACGCCCGGTCGACTGATCCCATTATCACGACATGTACTGATAATTTTGGTCGACCCACGCGTTCCGATCTTATCCGGTCGACCGTCCCTAAGGACACAGTCGACCGAACTCAAAATGGTCTACCGTTTTGACCCTGATTTTGCCTTTGTCAAAATTTGGATTTATCTCCAACAAAATTTGATCTTTTGGGGTTTTAGTAAATTCATATCTCACGTAATATATTATCATATGTAATGTTAAATTATTACACCCCATATTATATACATCTTATATGAATTTATTCATTATTCTAATTTTGTCAATTTTCGTGACATATTGATTTTATTGATTCATCACATGTGTCTTTTTACACATGAAACCCAACACATTATATAAACTCAAAATCAAACTTCTTGTTTCTCAGTCTTGTGGTGTGACGTATAGGAGGATCTAAGCTAAATTGGCAGTGATATTAATCACTCAATATCTCAAACTATAAGCAGTATCTAGCAACACATTATAGTTACTCATTTAATGTAGATGTCTTGTTCCACTCGAACTAAACACGATCCATTTAGTGATGTAATTGCACCACTTGTGTCTATCTCTTGCCTCATGATATTAAGAATATATACAAAGTAGAAATGTGTCACCTTTGTATTATATTCATTTCTTGATCTCTTTAAGCTAATTATAACTATGTAACTTTACTCAAGTCACATTGTGCACATTATAATTTTGCTTTATCAAGAGGCCCACTAATATCATCACTCAATTAAGAGGGACAATGATAATCTTTTAAGTAGCTATCTTTTCCAGCAGAAGTCATGTTCAACCAACTATTGTCTTTATCATTATACTCACTGATAGTTTTTGACAATAATTAAATTAAACACTCATTATGTGAAAAAATATAAGTCTCATATCTTAGGACTCAAGACACAGTAAAACATTAATGACCCATAACACAATTCTATAGTGTTTTACTTATTAAGTCTATTCAATATATCAAAGTAATCTTTTCCTCTTTTATATACTCGTGCCGTCAAATATTTGTAGAGCTACAATAATCGATGACCAACACGACAATTTTATCTCGGTGATTAATGTTTCATGTTAATTATCATTATTGTGAATGACTTTTGATTTATTTAGACCATTATCTTTTATAGCTCTACGGTTAAGGACCAAGAGCATATTCTTTAACACTTATAAAAGACGAATACAATAATCAATGAACAAAATGTTTACACATTCAATTCATAACAATTGACATATAAAAGTAAAACTTTTAGAACATATTGTTGCATTTTTTGCCTTAATCTATATTAATTTTGATGATTAATTAAACTAATCTTAATCAACCAACCTAATCAATCAAAGTGAGCAAACACGATTACATGCATTGCATACATATTTGTATATTTGCAATCATTTTAATAGGTTGATCAAGATAATCAACAAAAGGAGCAATGAGACAAAGACATCAAGACTCAAGACTTTTAATTAAAGCTTTAGACCAAGACATGTCATTTTGTATTTATTGAGTCCATAAGGTTTAATGTAAACTTGAGTACTAGGATTCTGTCCCGTCAAGATTCGGTAAACCGAACCCCAGACGGTCAACCAAAACCTTCTAGTTCGGTCCACCAAACACCTATCGATAACCCGAATTCTTCCCACCAGTAAAATTCGGTGTTATGTGGAATCACCCCGACGGAAGACCGAACCGCATTCGGTCGACCGAATAGCCCTAGACCGGTTTTGGACTTTACTCCAACGGTCGCTTTTGAATCAAGTCCCTATAGCCCAATTGATTTGTCCTAATTCGGATGATCAAATATCTATCGGTCAACCGAGTTCTTCTTGACTTTAAGCGCCTAACTGCTTTTTACGCGTGACACTTGACTGTTGTACCCAACCACTATTTGAGCTATAACTGTCAGCGCAAAACCCACGCTAAATTTTGGTCTACCAAAGTGTACACGGTCAACCGAACTTGAGTATATCAGAACTCAACCAATCTTACTGTCCACCTTGGAACGGTGAACCGAATGGCATTCGGTAAACCGAACTTAATTAGGGCTAAATTGTTGAAAGCTACTGGAAGTTGGTGAATGGTGATCCAAACCACTTTCGGTCAACCGTAAGCTTAATTCAGACCAATACTTCGGACTACCGTTCGGTTAACGGTCAACCGAATATGCATAGAAATCTGCCCGAGCTTAAGTCACATTTTGCATTCTCATTGGTCCATTTCCCCACAAACTCCCAAACGGTTAGTAGAGCTTGAAGGCTTATAAATAGGATCTCATTTGATGGTTTTGAGACTCTTGAACACTCTCAATCAATCCAATACTCAAAGTCAAATTCTCTTCATCTTCAAGCTCTCAATCCTCAACACTCAAGCTAAAACATCACCACTTGCATATCCAATTCCATATCCAAGTGTTCTCAAGTATAGAGTGTTAGTTAATAGGTTGTGATTTCATCTTCATATTCAAAGGATCACCAAGTTGTAAAGCTTCGAGGAAGCTCTCTCTCAGGTTGTGAAAGGAGACACGAGCGAGGCGAGGATTGTTCGCGAGGTTCAAAGTTGTAAACGATGTTGATCTCGGCCCGGAAAGGAGATCAGTTAGTGGAACTGTAAGCGAGGCTCAGGGGATCGAGCGAGGTTTGCGAGGAGGACTAGGACCCGAGTGTGGGTGCTGAACCTCTCTAAACTCCGGTGTCGTTGATTTTATGGTTTGCATTGTCTCTTCCCTTAATCATTCGATTAGTATTTTTAATTCTGCATTTATCTAGTGATTAGAATGTCATAAATCCTAACACATATTCCTTTCAAAAACTTCTTCGGGAAGGGCCCCCAAAAGCCCTCCCCAAGTGACCAACGTCCCCGGTAGGGTCGAGAATCAGATGTTTGATGACTTGCGGACCCTCTATCACCCATCGAAACTCATATCCCAAGCAACCCTACACTTCTAAAAAAATCCCAAGCACCCTGGTGACAACCACTGTCCAAGGCAAGCTAGTGAAAGGCCCCCGTCAAATCGACGCTAACATCCGGATCCTTCGCCATTCTCTGTGTTTTTCGCTTCGAGCATTTTAGGCCATCCGTAACGGATGGCCTTTTGGGGTCGGGTCTCGACCCGACCCCATGCCCCTTAATGGGGGGGGGGGGGGGGGGCAGGTCGGGTCGCGACCTGGGTCGACGACCCGACCTGGGTTCCGACCCGGGTTGGCCCTCGCGACCAGGGTCGACGACCCGACCTGGGTTCCGACCCGGGTTGGCCACGTGGCCAACCCGGGTTGGTCCAAATTTCTTTATTTTATTTTAAATAAAGATTAAAAATAAGATTTTTTTATTTGTTAAATAATATTTAATTGATATGTATATGTTTTTATATAATTAGAATTAATTTCTGAAAATTAAAATAAACGAAAATAATTAATGAAAATTAGTAAAATAAATATAAATATTTAATCAAAATTAGTAAAAATAAATAAGTAATTAAAGAAAATTACCTAGTAAAACAGAACACATGAATTTACCCAGGTTCACCCAAAAACGCATTAGTAACCCAAAAAATCGGCAAAGAATTACTAATAAAAATCTCAAAAATAAAAAATCTTCAGGGGGCGCTGCCCCCTTGCCACCCCACCTTCTCACCGGCGAGGTGGAACGCCGCTCGCTCACCGGGGAGCGAGACCCCCGACCAACCCGTTTGAGTGGTCGTTATTAAATCTAATTTTTTGAATTTTTTTGGCAATTAGCATAATTTAATTAGATTAAGTTCCTGTAGAAATAATTTATTTAGTAGTTTTTGTGATGAAATAGAGAATGAGGTAAAAAAAAATTATGTGGATGAGAGAGTGTTGAAAGTGAGGTTGGGGTTAAGAAGTGAAAAATGGGTTGGGTTGGATGGTGGGTTGCATAGTGTTTTTTGCTGACGTGACGGAAAGAGAAATTAGGTTGGAGGAAAAAATAGAGTTGGGGTTAATGGTGCTTTTAAGTTGAGTTGTGCTTGTACTTTGCTTTATACGTGAAAGGCTTTAAAGTGATTCTCGTGTTTTAGCGCGATAAAAGAAGCAACCAAAGTCTAGAGAGAGGGATCAATGTAGCCCGGTCATGGAATTTTTCACGATAACCAAAGCTCCAAACTTGAATCTCTGGAACTTTTTTGTCCCGTTCGTGAGTTATTTTTAAAAAGTGAGCATTTCCGGTTGTCCCATTATTTATGGTGTTTTTCATGATTTTCTACGACAATCTTTTAAAAGACAAGGTAACGGCTTCATCTTACGAAAACATAGGTTTTGAGTTTTCTAAAAAAAATGTTTGTTGGCTTTTAGGCCTTAATTCATGTTTTGATGATTTAATCAACTTAATCTTAATAATAATCAATGTATAGTAACACACATATTGCATATCATATATATTGCTTTGTGCTAACATCTATAAGTGATCAAGACTCAATGAAGAAAGAAACTCAAGTCAAGACATATAATCAAGTTATTGAAGACATGTAATTTGTATTTATTTGAGTCTTAGGAATTTATGTAATCTTGAGTATACAAAAGTTAAAATCCATTCACATAGACATTATGTTCCTTATATAAGTCACACAAAATCTCAAATCATTTAGACTTCAATATGTCGCCCAAACTTAGACCGGAAATCACTAAACCAAACCTGAACTGCATGTGCCCATTCGGTCGACCGAACCACCTTCATTTGATCGATTGGTCTTTTAACCAATAGTGTTTTTAACTTCTCGACCGGTCGACCGTGACCTTTTTCGGTCGATCGTCTACACATGTCATTTGACAGTTAGACTTGTCGTATTATATCAACGGTCTTATTCACATTTTCATCCATACCCCAGAAATATTTTTGATCACTGGTCGACCGTGGACCTAGTTTTGGTCGACCGAACATAGGCATCTCTTGAACCCCGTAGTGCCAGTTTTTATCGGTCGGCCGAATCAACCATTTTGTTCGACCGTTTGTCCCTAAACTTTCCTGGACAATAATTTTGGACTGCCTAATCGATCAGTCGTTCCACTTTTGGTCTGATCGTTCACTTAAGTTATAACCATGTTCGTTTGACCTCCTCTTGTTCGGTCGACCGTTTGTTTTTGGAAATGTCTGGACGCCTTTTCTGGACAGAATCTGGTTGACCGTTTTACCCTTGTCGGTCGACCGAACTTAACCAGAACAATGACTTGTGATTCTATATTTTGTGTTTCCCACACATTCATCTACCACTTTTGTCACAACGGCTATAACACCTTAGGAGTTTATAAATAGAGGATTGAATACATTGTTTAGACAACTCTCCTACACACAATTGTCTCATACATTAGAGAGAAGTCTCTAAATTCCAAAAGCTTCTACACCACACTCTAATCCTAAATTCCACACATTTGATCATATCCAAATTTACTCAAAGTGTGCTCAAGTTTAGAGAGTGTGGTCCACTCAAGTTCTCAGTCAAGCAAAGTTTGTAAAGACTCTGATGAAAGCCTGAATCATCCTTCTCGGATTGTGATCGAAGGAGATTCCAAGCTAGGCGAGAGTTGTTCGCTAGTTTGAAGATTGTAAGGTGTTGTCTCTCGGCCCGGAACGGTGAGCGGATAGTGAAGTCGTGAGCGGAGATCGTGGAGTTGAGCGGAGTTTGCAACAGAGGAAGTAGGCAGGAGACTGAACCTCTATAAAAATCCTCTTGTCCATTGTTGTTACTGGTTTGCATATTTTTAGTATACTTGTCTTTATTATTTTCGCTGTATCTTTGATTGTTTAATTAGAGAATAATTTAAAAATGATTAGATTTAGCGACTCACATCGATCCTACAAGGTTATATCACCGCGTCTTCCGTCATCAAATTTTTGCTTATTTTGCTAGAGTTTTTCCACGATCACAATATTGTAGCCGCATGGTTAATTTATTTCGATAATGTCGCCACGTACAGCTTTTGTCTCGCAAACTAGTGGATATTTATCACCTTGCAAGATATATCATGGATAAAAATTCAAGTATCTTTCTTTTATTATTTTTCTTGTCATGTATATCTCTACTAAACAAGGTTATTTACACGTATCACTTGCAATCCCCAAATAGCACGTCGACTCTCCATTTTTGTTTCTACTTAAATTTCCATTTGTCTTGAAAAATTCAGCAATCCATTGATTTAACGTAAATTCAACTTCCTAACAAGAGAACTTATCCTACTCGGTTGTTGTCCGAAAATTATCTTCCATATCTACAAACAATCCGTGATTAAGAGAGCATAAGATGATCTATGAATCTATGATACTCGTGATATCATTAATCTTAGATGTTTGTTGATGGCATCAATAACTTTTGATATTTCCAGGATTTTGAAACACTTGTTGATTGCTTAATTTCTAGTTTCCATACTATAATTAGAAGCAATTGTGATGAGACATTTTTTAGTATTTATATATTTTTATTGCTCTAATGAAGATAAAGATATCGTCCACATATTCTAGGCTTAGTCATCTCGACCCACCATTTTCCAATGGTAATTAGTCATTCACTCGTGTTTTCTTGCATCTTAGGCCATCACTAACCATGACCTGGACGACCCGGTCATCAGCTCTCTCTCTTCAAAATCAGCTTTCTCTCTCTTCCACATCAGCTTTCTCTTTCCTCAACCCACCTTCTTCTCTTTCCTACACTATTCATCTCTTAACCACAACCCAACACAACCCACAACAACCTACCTCTCTCCTCCACATCATCTTTTATTTCCACTAACTTTTATTATATTCCAAAATCAATTATATTTACTCAAAACATTAATAATTCAAACAAATATTTATTAATAAGCAAATAATTATTTTTATCAATAACAAACAAAATACATATTTATTTAAACCATTATACGTAGTGTAATACAATAAAATATTACATTACCTTAATTTCATTAAAATGAAAATGCATACTACTAAAAAAAATTAATTTGAGGTTCCCCCGAATCGTTGCCATATGTGCTCGATCAAGTCATATCTTAGGGCGAGATGCCTGTTTTTTTCACGAATGCGTTCTCTGGTGTCCATATACGTATCAAGATTGACAACACGACCGGTGGAGAACTGATTCGAACCCAGAGTTGATGTGCCCCCTAAGTTGGGCGGGAGGTCCTGATCAAACTCTGTTGTATCATAAAGAGTGGAATATGAGTCTCGTTCGTCCTCTACTATCATGTTGTGCATTATGATGCACGCAGTGATGATCTTGCTCAGCAGGTCAACGTTCCACGCAAGAGCAGGAGCTTTTATGATTGCCCACCGCACCTGCAGCACTCCAAATGCACGTTCGACGTCTTTACGCACTCCTTCTTGACATTGTGCAAATAATCTGTCCTTAGGAGTTTGGGGTAAAGGGATAGACTTCACGAAAGCTGCCTACTGCGGATAAATACCATCTGTAAGGTAATATCCCATATTATAAGGATGACCGTTGACAGAGTATTGGACAGTAGGCGCACGTCCTTCTAAGACATTATTAAACACAGGAGACCGCTGAAGGACGTTTAGGTCGTTACAAGACCCTGGAACACCGAAGAAGGAATGCCATATCCAAAGGTCATACGACGCTACAGCCTCTAGGATAACAATAGGTTTTCCACTACGTCCTTGGAATTGTCCTTTCCAAGCAGATGGACAATTCTTCCATTGCCAGTGCATACAATCGATGCTCCCCAACATTCCCGGAAAGCCTCGTTGCTCATCAACGTGTAACAGCCTTGCTAAGTCCTCTGATGTGGGACTTCGCAGATATTCTTCCTGAAAGTTGAGTATGACCCCTTCCACAAATTTTTGGAGAGACTTTCTTGTCGTTTCCTGGCTCATCCGCAGGTACTCGTCCACGTTATCAGCTGATACACCATAAGCTAACATTCGGAGAGCTGCAGTTATTTTTTGCAATCCTGATATTGCAAGTCACCCCGTGGCGTCTGGCCTTCGTTGGAAGAACACCTCGGAGGCCTCAACTGCGTTTGATATTCGGAGGAATACATGCTTCCTCATTCTAAACCTTCTTCTGAAAATACTAGGACCATACACAGGATCGTCAGCAAAATAATCAGAATATAGATTGGCGTAACCTGTTTCTCTACGTCTATCGGGACCGGTTTTCCTTCTAGCTCGAACTTGCCTTCTTACAGGTGGACGAGAGGTATGCTGCGAAAGGTAGTCTATTACTTCCTCAGTTAGTTCGTTTCCCTCATCGTCAGAGGAATTACTTGTTGAGGACGGAACACTACTAGCAGAAGACATATTTCTGCCACACGTTGATAGTGAATGTGATTGTGGATATGCCTTAATCCCCTATTTATGGAGAAAGTGTGCAAGGTTGTGAAAAAGTGGGTGAGGTTGTGGTTAAGAGTTTGAGGTTGTCATTGGGGTCGTGAGGTTGAGAAAAAGTGGGTGCGGTTGTGGTTAAGTGTTTGAGGTTGTCATTGGGGTCGTGAGGTTGAGAAAAAGTGGGTGCGGTTGTGGTTAAGTGTTTGAGGTTGTCATTGGGGTCGTGAGGTTGAGAAAAAGTGGGTGCGGTTGTGGTTAAGAGTGTGAGGTTGAGAAAAAAGTGGGTAAGGTTGTGGTTAAGAAAATGAGGTTGTGCTTGGGGTCGTGAGGTTGAGAAAAAGAGTGCAAGGTTGACAAAAAGTGGGTAAGGTTGTGGTTAAGAGTTTGAGGTTGTGAAAAAGTTGGTAAGGTTGTGGTTAAGAGTTTGAGGTTGTGGTTGGGGTTGTGAAAAAGTTGTGAGAAAGTGGTGTGGTTGTGACAAAGTGTTGCGGTTGTGGTTAAGATAGAGGTGTGATTGTGAGAAAGTGGTGCGGTTGTGACAAAGTGTTGCGGTTGTGGTTAAGAAAGTGAGACAATGGTGCGGTTGTGAGATAGTGTATAAATACCACACAAGTCCTTCGAAGTCATCACACCATCTAAATACCGAAACATCCATTTCAAAACTTCACTGACAATGTCGTCACCTGAGAGTAGTGATTCTCACTGAAAAAGTTGGTAAGGTTGTGGTTAACAAACACGGTAAGCAAACGTGGTTGGTCTTGTATGGAAGACGAGGCTCTCGTTTCTGCTTACATCTCCGTAACCACGGACACGGTAGTGGGAACGAACCAGAAAAATAACCAATTTTGGGCAAAAGTAAAATTTATATACGACGACGCCGCCCTTACTAATTATCAACTCTCACCTAGAAACCAAGAGGCAATCAAAGGTCGTTGGAGGAGAATAAATCACGCAACAAGCAAAATGGGCGGGCATCTATGACGAAGCAACAAGACGGATGAGAAGTGGACAAAACGAGGATGACGTGATGAAAGAAGCTCATCAAATTTACCAGAGTGAGACCAACACCGGCTTTCAATACTCACACGCCTGGAGAATTTTGAAACAATACCCAAAGTGGAGATCCTTGGGCTCTATACGCAATTTTTCGAGCAGACAATCTTCCGGGTCTTCCAATAAACGAAGTTGTACTGACCCGTCTGGCTCCGGGTCCTCCACTAAACGAAGTCGGACGGAGCCATTCGAAGAGGAAGGCCATGAAAGCTCGCCTCCTAATTTTCCTACGACGATCCCTGAAAATTTCGCACATCCTCAACCTCGTCCTACCGGTATAAAAAAAACAAAAAGAAAGGTAAAGCGGTAGCCGATGATGAAGAAGTGCATTTTACAAACCTGGTTGCTCGTCTTGCTGAACACACTACCGTAAAAGACAAAGAACTGGCATTCAGAGAACGCAAGTTGGAGTTTCAAAGAAAGAAAGAGAATCGACGTGCTAAGGAAAAACTCTATGATATATACGTACAACTACTGAAGCTTAAAGAGCTGGGTTTAATGACTGAGGAGGACGAAATCCAGCTAGCCAATGTACGTAAGGAGTTGATGTCATTTTCCGTTTAAGCGTTGTAAATCTGTTTTAATTTCAATTAAGCGGTGTATTGTAGCTTTGTTCCGATCTAAGTGTGCTAATATAGTTTTAATATAAAATTATTTACGAAATAATATCCCCACGTATTTAAACCAAATACAAATTAAATACAACATCTTCAACAAATAAATAATACCCCAACATATTTAAACCAAACATAAATTAAACCCAACATCTCCAAAAAATAAATCAACCTAACATCTAAAACAAATATTTAACCAATAAATATTTAACAAAAAAATAAAACTAAAAACTAAAAAAAAAAAACCCGGACGCGCCACGTGGCGCGTCCAGGTTGGGTGACCTGGGACGACCGAGTCGTCGACCCGGGCGAAGATGACCCAGGTCATCTTCGCGTTAAGTCCCACGACCGGGTATTAATCCCCGTTAAGGGATGGCCTTAGCATCTAAATGTCTAATCACATTTTGGAAGCTGAGACGTGGGGGGATTAGTCAACTCCCACTAGGTAACTACCTAACTGGGTCAAGGGAGTAGTTTTTATCATTTTATGATAATTAGGTTAAGATGTTCTCTATCGATGATCTTGTGATTAATTTGATGTGTTTGCACTAATGATCGTGTGATTTTGATGGAGTTATTGTTGTTAGTTGTGTTTAATTATATACTCCAGTATAACTTTGTTATCGTAGTCGTTGTTGCCCTTGACTTGAGTCATGATCGTACAAAAAACAACTATCGACGGGAAGAAGAAAAAAAGGGAAAAAGAAACAAAAGTAAATGAAGTGTTGTAAATATGTCGAAGATCCTTGAAAACATAAGAAAAACAAGACAAGAGAAGTATGTGGAGTGGAGTAAGATGGATACATTTATCTTTGTTTTTTTCAATACATAACACAATTATATAGATACACACACATAGATGTGTGAAAGTTACATAGTATACATTAAATAATGATGTAAATACAATGCACATTACAATACATATTAATAGAGGAGTTACAATGGAATATGAACCATCTCAGAAGGTGGATTGTCCACTATATATAATTTTCATAACAAGAAGAGAATTTTCGATCTTGCTATTCCAACACATTGTCTTAACCTTTTAGAGTATTGTTTTCCAACACGAGTGTGATAGGCTCTTTATTTTTACAAGTTTACGACGGTTGTTTCGGTTCGATGATGATACAAACATGTAAACTTCATGCAAGGGAACATAAAAATAATATGAACAAGTCGAAGATAGTCAACATAAGTTGAGAGTGAAATTAAAACTTTTTGTCATATCAAGGTCATAACACGTGTAATCTTGCAAAAAGTAACATGAGTATAAAATTAAAATTCTTAGTCAAATAAGGGGACATTTGGCGTAGAGCAAAATAGTATTGCCAAAAAATGTATTAGTTAAATCACCATCTAAAACAAGTTACACGAAGATAATACCTTTTAAAAAGATAAACATAAGATCAGAAACTTGGTTAGCTCAAACTCAGACTCATTGACAGCTCCGTTAAGAGCTGGAGTGCAACTCGAATTTGCTGACAACTTAGTTTAACATCTTGTACTTTATTATAAGTAACTTAAAGCTTGTATATGATATAGGTGACTTAAAGCTTGAACAATGTTGAATTATACAGATATATATATAATACAAGTATGAATAGGAAAATACAGTAAATACATAAATAATGACAATAACTACATAATTAGGTTAAAAACTGTATTTATTCCAAAACAATAGGCGGTTGCGGTTTCCTTAGTTGCATGTGTTGTTTAATCTTAATTACGTGTTACCAAACGCCAACCCAACAACAATACACACCCACTGGAAGAGACTTGCTTTACAGTTGTACCTGCAAGCTAGCTTCATGTAAGTGCACATGACTTCTACAACTTATATGTCTTCTTATTTGTTTGTTTTTATTTGGAAGATGAAGAGATCTGAAGTGATGAATGATGAGGGACCCTTGATAGCAAGGAAAGTTGAGATGTCTATGTTTCTGAAATGGTAGTTGCATTGTAATATCAATGTCTATTATAGAAGAAACATCTTTGGTGAGATAAGGGCAATCAGGCAACCCTATTGTGCAGTGTACAATCGTGTTATATACACTTACCGAGTTATATGTATTAACCTTATCATTTGTTGGATTCTTATCTAACACATTTAATTATTGTATTTGTATTAACATGATATGTTGATTTAATTATCACCACAATTGGAGTTTTAAGAATTAGAAATATGTACTTTTTATGATAAAATGAAGAAAATTCATCCATTTTTAAGCCAAAACTACAAGGGATATTTTTTAGGTACAATACACGGAATTAAACTTCTTTTGATTATTTAATGAAAGAAGGGGAACTTTCTGATGCAATTCTTGCAAATCCAGTAGATAGAGAAACGTATCTAAGATGATCCATTTTCACCCATATATAGTAAAAATCCAAATCAGATTAATCTTTGGTGGACTAGATAGAGAAAGGAGAAACAAAAAGACCTGACCACAAAGTCCATAACTAAAAAAACCCCAATGAGATAAGTCAATAACTAAAAAAAACGAACTAAAAAAAAAAACCCAATGAGCTAAGTCCCGAAAGGTACATATTCATACTCCCACGCTAAGACATAAAAACAAAGGAAAACGATTATTGCAAGTTAGATGATAACTTTATTTGTTTCCAAATAAATTGTGATTTTCAAAATTTTGAAATTTTCATTCCAAATAAGAACAAAATTGTTCACATTCTGGACACGACTGTTCACATTCTGGACACGATTGATCACATTTTGGACAAGTCTTGACTAAACTGTAACCATTATGGACGGAGTCTAGACACAATTTGAATAAATTGGACAATCGTCTCTAGAGTTTGGAAAGTGTGGATTGAGTATGGACACAGTCTGGACAATCGTGTCCATTCTGGACAGAGTCTGGACAGAGTTTTGGACAATCATGTCCAGAATTGTGTCCATTCTAGACTTAGTATGGACAGAACGTGAACAATCATGTTCTTTTTTAGAGAAAAAATTCTAAAAATTTGAAAATCACAATTTATTTAGAAACAAATAAAGTCATCATACTTTACGAGGAAACCTCACTAATGTGATCGTGAATCATGTCCCTGTATTAGGATACAAAGCAAAACGACCGTACACACTTTCACAATAATAAAAAAATCATACAAAATCCAAATATAATAATAGGTCGAACAAGCCTATTTATGGTCTCAAACTTTCTCCACGTGATTGGCTACTACCAAACCAGATAAAATCTTCTGACCGACTGGATAGTAAAAAGTAGGGGTGTGCAGAATCCGGTCCGGGTTTGGTCCGGACTGGAACCAATCGGTTCGGGTTCCGGTCCGGACATTTTGAAAATTCGATTTTGGACCGGTCTGGTTTTTGTTTTTGTTTTTTTAATTTTTAAGGTAAAAAATCGGTCCTAGACCGGATCAGACCGAATCCAACCGGTTCGGTCCAGACTGGATGCACAACCCTAGTAAAAAGAGAAAGAGAAAGAGAAGAAGACTTCGCAGAAAGTAAGGAATCAATTAAGATCCAAAAACAACAAAACAAAAATAAGAAACCAAATCAAAAGAAGGAAACATAGAGACTCACCGAAACCGAAGTCTCTTCTCATCCTCACCTCTCTATTTGTATTAAGAGTCCTTATACACGGACGCGGGCGTCACGGACGCGCCCTACGTGGCTTCAAAAAGTGGATGAGTCAGCGTCTACTCGGATTGCCATGTCACGTTTTCCTTCCGAACGCGCCTCAAATTGTTTTAAATTTTTTTTGACGGTTTTCGAAGAAGGACGGTTCGTTTCCAGATTAGACAGCGGCAGACACCCCACGATCGACGGTTCGGATACCGAGGAAGATAACATATCCAGAACAAAAGGGAGACTCTCGCTTTCTTTCTTTCTTACCTGTGAACGTAGGAAGCGCACCTGTGAAGCATTCCCGACTTTCTTTCCCTGTGAAGCGCACCTTGTAAACGATAATGGAATCTTCAACTCCGGCCGTCGATATCGAACACGTCCCAGAACCGGTGGGTCTCTAATTTTTTCTTTCCGTGGGTCGTTATTTTTTTTGATGAACTTCCGTTTATTAAATTATTGGTTTTAGGGAACCACGTACTACTTCCGGGAATCACGATGCTCCTGGAAGGCCATCCGAAAGCAGTTTGACCGGATGAATAAGGTGGAGAAGGAGGCTTTCCGTAGCACCCCATTCGGTCACTTCCTAAACCTTCCTAACATTACGACGGACAACGAAATAGTCGGTTGGTTCGTCGAGCACTACGATACGGAGGAGGTGGGGCTGAGAATAGGATCAGGGGTAGTTCCCCTTACACCGGAAGACATCGCCCTAATTTTGGGGTTACGTACGCATGGGAAGGCCGTGGTGATGGAACCATTGCGCGTCCAGAAGCGAGACGGGGTGAACCTTGACAACACCCAACTTTTAGTTCATCTCATGGCAAACAGTACCATGGGCGAGACGGAGGAGTACGTTCGTCTCCTGATTTCTTTCATCTTCAACAATTTTTTGTTCTATGATGGAACGCTGCGACCGAAGGAATGGTTCATGCACCCTCTGAGGAACATCAAACGCCTAAGCAGCTACGCATGGGCAAGTGCAGTTCACAAAACCCTGGTTGGAGGCCTCGAGAAAGCAAGTTTAGAACTGCAGGAGAGGAAAAAGGCAGGGAATTTCATAATGCGGCAGGGGAACGTCGAAGGTTGTGTTGCCATACTACACGTAAGTTTTTGTTCCTGCTTCACACTTCCTCTCTTCCTCTTTTTTTGTTTTTGTTCTTTTCGGAAGACGATGTGTGTCTGTTCGGAATACGTTGTGAGTCTGTTCGGATTAAGTGGTGGGTCTGTTCGGATTAAGTGGTGGGTCCGTTCGGATTAAATGGTGGGTCTGTTCGGGTTAAGTGGTGGGTCTGTTCGGATTAAGTGGTGAGTCTGTTCGGAATAAGTGGTGCGTCTGTTCGGATTAAGTTGGGTGTCTGTTCGGATTAAGTTGGGTGTCTGTTCGGATTAAGTGTTGCGTTTGTTCGGATTAAGTGGTGAGTCTGTTCGGATTAAGTGGTGCGTCTGTTCGGATTAAGTGGTGCGTGTGTTCGGATTAAGTGATGCGTCTGTTCGGATTAAGTGGTGCGTCTGTTCGGATTAAGTGGTGGGGTTGTTCGGATTAAGTGTTGGGTCTGTTCGGATTAAGTGGTGGGTCTGTTCGGAATACGTTGTGAGTCTGTTCGGAATATGTTGTGAGTCTGTTCGGTTTAAGTGGTGGGGCTGTTCGGAATATGTGGTGGGGTTGTTCGGATTAAGTGGTGAGTCTGTTCGGATTAAGTTGGGTGTCTGTTCGGATTAAGTGGTGCGTCTGTTCGGATTAAGTGGTGCGTGTGTTCGGATTAAGTGATGCGTCTGTTCGGATTAAGTGGTGCGTCTGTTCGGATTAAGTGGTGGGGTTGTTCGGATTAAGTGTTGGGTCTGTTCGGATTAAGTGGTGGGTCTGTTCGGAATACGTTGTGAGTCTGTTCGGAATATGTTGTGAGTCTGTTCGGTTTAAGTGGTGGGGATGTTCGGAATATGTGGTGGGGTTGTTCGGATTAAGTGTTGGGTCTGTTCGGAATACATTGTGAGTCAGTTCGGAATACATTGTGAGTCTGTTCGAAATACATGGTGAGTCTGTTCGCATTAAGGGGTGGGTCTGTTCGGATTAAGTGGTGGGTCTGTTCGGAATAAGACGTGTGTCTGTTCGGAATAAGAAGTCCGTCTGTTCGGATTAAGTTGGGTGTCTGTTCGGTTTACGTTTAATGTATGTTCGGATTCAGTTGTCTTTCGAATATGAAGGTACGTTGGTATAGTAGTTCTCATTTTTTTCCTTTCCATTTGAAGGTGTGGCTTTGTGAGAAATTTAAATTGGGGGAGCCCAGAACTGGAGTTTTCCCACGGATGAAAAGATGGACGGAGATGTTTGGGAAACGATTAACCCTGAGGAAATGGGAGGAACGTGGAATTACCTTACATCGAATTTACGACGGCACGTTCGACCTGATGGGGGCTCCATCAATGAGTGAAAGGGAGCTGCAACTTATTGGTCCTGTTCTAAAGAGCTCAACTTCAACCGTCAGTTTGCCAAGGCTCCAACTGGCAGACTGCAGCATTCCATGCGACCCGCTGCTCCAAGAATTGGAGCTGAGTGAGGTGAAGACAAAATGGTTGAGGGCCGAAGCTGCCCTTAAGAAGGCCACAGAACAGGTACACGACCTCAGGGAAGAACTGAGGATTTCCCAGGAAGAGTGTGGGAGGCTCAGGAAAGATATTATATATCTTCGAGGGACAGGGACAACTGGAGTCCCTGGTGGGGAGAACGAGCGAGAGCAAGAGGAGGAGAATAGGAAGAAGATGGAGGCGGAGGAAGAAGAGAATAGGAAGAGGAAGGAGGATGAAGAAGAAGAAGAAAAAAAGAGGAAGGAGGAGGAAGAAGAAAAGAGGAGGGAGGAGGAGGAAGAAGAAAAGAGGAGGGAGGAGGAGGAAGAAGAAAAGAGGAGGGAGGAGGAAGAAGAGGAGAAGAGGAGGGAGGAGGAGGAAGAAGAAAAGAGGAGGGAGGAGGAAGAAGAAGAGAAGAAGAGGAAGGAGGAGGAGGAACGAGAAAAGAAGAAGAGGAAGGAGGAGGAGGAACGAGAAAAGAGGAAGAGGGAGGAGGAGGAATGTGACAGAAAAAGGGAGGAGGAAAGGAAGAAGGAAGAAGAGGAGAAGAGGGAGGAGGAGAGGAAGATGGGAGAAAAGAGGAAAATGCTGGAGAAGGAGGAAGAGAAGAAGAAGGAGAAGGAAGAAGAAAGAAAGGCCCAGATAGCAAACTGGGTCGCGAAAAGAAAACGCTCGACGGCCACCGTTGAGCAGCAGCTGAAGGAAGGCGAACATCTGGCCAAGAAGAATAAGAAGGAAGAAGAGCAAAAAAGAAAAGATAGAGCGGCTCAAAGGAGCCTGAAGAAAAAAAGGCCGGATGTTGACATGCCTGCATTGGGCACGTTGTCATTTGATGAGGTCAAAATGCTACTGAACCTGACCGAACCCAACAAGGACAATAGGGAGGTCATCTGGAGAGGCGATATGTGCAGTTTAAAACGCTCCGACCTGAAGGAGCTTATAACGCCTAGGATGGATATTAGCGATGAAACTATCGACGCTATGCTATCGGTGCTCGAAGAAAGACGCCACCCAGAAAAAGTTATATGCATATCCACTTTCGAGTCGGGGCGAATTCTTGCAGGGCAAGGCAGAGAAGTTGATGATTTTATCCTCCCTAAAATCGTAGGTGCGTCTCCAACACAGACCGTGATCGCACAACCATGCTGGTCTTCAGGTCATTGGACACTGGTGGTTGTCTATGGCCCGTCCAAAGAGATTTTGGCATTCAACAGTCTCTCTAGGGAGCTAGGCGAAGGTGATGATCCGAAGCAGACTGTAGGCCAGCATGAATGTGCAGCAGCGGATGCGGCTGTATACTGGAGGGATCTACTCAAGGTCGACTGGCCCCTGAGAATCCTGAGGAAAGAAAGCCAACAACAACCACCGGGGAGCAACGATTGCGGCGCCTTCGTTTTATACTGGATAAGGTGCCTAATGTTGAATGTTGACCCTACGAAGGAGAAGGACCCCAATACCATCCACTCTATCAGGGGTGAATTGGCGGTCATGTTACTTAGGGATCGTCGGTCGTGTGTGCAGGTCTAAACAGACAAACATATTTTTAGTTTTGTTTATTTTTTGGTTTACATGTACAAAATGTTTACATATTCAGTTCACAAACTATTTACATGTAAAAATACAAACATTACCAATGTCATTCTTAAGCTAACTTTATTCCGAACAGACAGTCTTCTTATTCCGAACAGACCCAACACTTAATCCGAACAGACGCAACACTTAATCCGAACAGACGCAACACTTAATACGAATAGACTCACAACTTATTCCGAACAAACGCAACATTTAATCCGAACATGCTCACTACTTATTCCGAACACAGTCTTCTTATTCCGAACAGACCCAACACTTAATCCGAACAAACGCAACACTTAATCCGAACAGACGCAACACTTAATCCGAACAGACTCACAACTTATTCCGAACAAACGCAACATTTAATCCGAACAAGCTCACTACTTATTCTGAACACAGTCTTCTTATTCCGAACAGACCCAACACTTAATCCGAACAAACGCAACACTTAATCCGAACAGACGCAACACTTAATCCGAACAGACTCACAACTTATTCCGAACAAAAGCAACATTTAATCCGAACATGCTCACTACTTATTCCGAACACAGTCTTCTTATTCCGAACAGACCCAACACTTAATCCGAACAAACACAACACTTAATCCGAACAGACGCAACACTTAATCCGAACAGACTCACAACTTATTCCGAACAAAAGCAACATTTAATCCGAACATGCTCACTACTTATTCCGAACACAGTCTTCTTATTCCGAACAGACCCAACACTTAATCCGAACAAACGCAACACTTAATCCGAACAGACGCAACACTTAATCCGAACAACCGCAACATTTAATCCGAACAGGCTCACAACTTATTCCGAACCCAGTCTTCTTATTCCGAACAGACCCACCACTTATTCCGAACAGACCCAACACTTAATCCGAACAGACGCAACACTTAATCCGAACAGACTCACAACTTAATCCGAACAAACGCAACATTTAATCCGAACAGGCTCACTACTTATTCCGAACACAGTCTTCTTATTCCGAACAGACCCAACACTTAATCCGAACAGACTCACAACTTAATCCGAACAACAGCAACATTTAATCCGAACAGGCTCACAACTTATTCCGAACACAGTCTTCTATTTCCGAACAGACACAAGTAAATCTGAACTGAACTTGTATAACAACCATTTACAGATCACAACGTATCAACAATTACAAGTTTCTTGGTTTTACAAGAACGGGAAAAAACACAAAAATGTAAATTAAGGAGGAAATTCCTCGTAATACAAACTCATGTCCCAATCGGAGAAATCAGGATCCGCGGGTTTTGGTGCTACTTCGTGAAGCGGCGAAGTAACCTTCATCTTCCACTTTCCCTTCTCTTGTTGGGCGTGTTTTTATGGCTCTTTTTAATTATCTTCTCAGCTAAAGACACTCGACGTCTAGTCGGCGGTCTTCCTATACGTCTGACCTTTTCCGGATTAAGGACCAATGTACCCGAAGACTCAGGTTCATCAGGTCGAACCAAGTTTTGTGTAGTGTGCATACGTGCCTTAAGCATTTCAATACACTTCACGGCCTCAATATACCTTTTGTGGGAGATGAAGGCTTCCTGTGCGATCCAAACGGCACGACCCATGATGTCGTCGTGACGACGTAGCGCATCCTTCGCCATTACACCATCGTCTGGGTACGTCTTATCTCGATAGCTCCTTCGAATATCCTTCCGCCATCGATTAAGGATGTAAGAGTCTGGAAGCAATGCATTAGGATTCAAGCGTGCAAGTACAACAAAAACGTGGCAGCATAGAAGCCCAACGTGCTGAAACATTCTGCAATCACATGTAAAATTCATGGATGTGTTTTGTACTAGGAAACGTTTCGACAGTAGCTGCTCACCAGCCAAAACACGTTCAGATACCTTGTACTGGAATGTTTCATTCGTATTGAACTCCTCCGTTATATCGCAGTATATCATCTTCCCAATTTGTAACTGCACTTTTTTGAAGACCCCTACGGTATACAACTCGCTCAACTGACTCTCGAATGGATAAATTGAAACCAACTGGGGTTTTTTATGAAGACAATCAAATTCTGATTGAGCTTCCTTCTCGTACTTGTGGCGGAGCGCAAGTTCGTATTGTTGAACAAACTGCTTAAGGGTGGTCTTCGAAGTAAGATACTTGTCGAAGAAGGCGTTCATACTCTCGCTCCTCTGAGTAGATGCCATTCCCGCGAAAAAAAAATCACCAATAAATGCAGGGATCCACGACTCTCGGATTGCATAAATGGATTTGAGCCAGCTGTGGTTATGCAGGTCAAAATCAAGAAGGAAACCCTGCCAATTACGATCAAATTCTGCTGGGGTTTTGGAATCATATACAATCAATTTCAGATCAAATAATATGTGATCCCGATACTGCGTCGGCAACTTCACGGGTGCTTTGTTCATTATGTGCCATATACAGAATCTGTGTCTTGAATCTGGGAAGACATTCCTTACAGCAGCAGTAATGGCACCACATTGATCTGTTATTATAGCTAGGGGGGGTATATCTGCATAAGGGACCCAATTAGAAAGGAGTGAGACATTATTCCGAACAGACAGACTTCTTAATCCAAAACAGACAGTCTTCTTATTCCGAACAGACACAACACTTAATCCGAACAGTCAGGCCACTTATTCCGAACAGACACAACACTTAATCCGAACAGTCAGACTTCTTATTCCGAACAGACAGACTACTTATTCCGAACAGTCAGACTTCTTATTCCGAACAGACACAACAAGTTAATCCGAACAGTCAGACCACTTATTCCGAACAGACACAACACTTAATCCGAACAGTCAGACTTCTTATTCCGAACAGACAGACTACTTATTCCGAACAGTCAGACTTCTTATTCCGAACAGACACAACAAGTTAATCCGAACAGTCAGACCACTTATTCCGAACAGACACAACACTTAATCCGAACAGTCAGACTTCTTATTCCGAACAGACACAACACTTATTCCGAGCAGACACAACACTTAATCCGAACAGACTCACAACTTATTCCGAACAGACACAACACTTAATCCGAACAGACACAACACTTAATCGGAACAGTCCGACCACTTATTCCGAACAGACACAACACTTAATCCGAACAGTCAAACTTCTTATTCCGAACAGACACAACACTTAATCCGAACAATCCGACTTCTTATTCCGAACAAACGCAACACTTAATCCGAACAGAGAGACTTCTTAATACGAACAGACAGACTTCTTATTCCGAACATACACTCTTCTTATTCCGAACAGACAGACTTTTTATTACGAATAGACAAACAAAAAAGAGGAAGATATGAAGAGGGAAGAAGGAAAAAAACTTACCGTTCATGCACGACAACCAGGTTTGGAACAACCATATGTAATTTTCAGTAGTCTCATAGGACAGCAAAGCGCAACCGAGCAAAACTGATTCGAAATAGTGATTGACTCCTACAAATGGGGCGAATGGCATGTCGTATTTGTTGGTAATGTAGGTTGTGTCGAAACATATTGCGTCTCCAAAGTATGAATATGCAGCTCTAGAACGACTGTCAGCCCAAAAAACGTTGCGTAGTCTTCCTTCGTCATCCATATCTATTACATAAAAAAACATGGAATCAATCTTCTGCATCCTAATGAAATAGTCCTGAAGAGCTTGTGCATCACCAGGTCCCATCTTCAAATTTCTGACTTGGTTTACAACATTCCTGCAAACAGGAACCAGTAAGACCAGGCGCAAAATGTTCAACTTCAATTATGTTAGACGGAAAGAACACAAACCTTAAATCCCTTTCGTTGAAAGTCAATTTGTCATAACCTCCAGCCTCGACCACAAGAGATTGCATGGTCTTAGCAGCCGATATCCCAGCTTCATCATTAACCGATATCCGTGCTACGACGGATTCAGGGACGGTTCGTTTTTGCCTGAGAAATCGCATTTGCTCCGGGTCAAGCATGGGATGGTTATGGTTAAGATCCACAAAGTTAACGTTGTAACCCCTTGCTGTGTTTCCGGATACCCTTATCCGAGCAGTGCATTGTACTCTGCTGGATAACCTAGGCTTCAATTTTCCTTGCCCTTGGTCCGTTGGTGCGGTGCCCTCCTTGGAGCAAGTCAGCGTGGCCCGTATAACAACACCACGATCGTAATGAGATTGTCTTGTCTTAACGCCAAAACCACAATGATCGGCATATGCCACGTAAAATGCTTTGGCTTCTTCGAAAGAGGGAAAAAACATCCCCTCATGGGGAACGTTTGATGGCTACTCCACTAGGGAAGGCACGGGAACGATTTCCATTTGAGTACAGAGGAATGACCACAGAAGAGAAGGGAAGGAAAAGGAAGAGGCATCTTGAGATTGATAACAAGTCTTCTGTGCCGTGTAGGAGCGCCGAGCGCCAAAATGATGAAGGAAGAGAGTGATTTGAGTCGCATTAATGAGGGATGGAGGGAAGGATGGTGGAAATGATGACGGTACGAAAATATAGAGGAATAAAAAAACAAAAAACTTTTCATATCCCATCGCGCCAACTAAGCAGCGTCTGCTGAGTGGACTGGCCACATCAGCGCGCGTCCCGGACGCGCGCGTCCACTAAACATTTTCCTTGTATTAAACCTCTTGAGAGAAACCATGTAATTTGGTTAGTCTTTGTTGTGTGGTTCATAGCAAATATTTTGATTAATATTATGCACATGCTTTTTATCAACAAACAAACAAACAGCTAGCTGCTTCATACAATCATGCTCCTACGATAAAGCATTGGTCGTTTCCAATTGAGTGACGATTAAAAATGAAATGCATACAATTTGATAAGTTTTATGATTCTACCAAATATAGTAAAAACTGACCCAGATAAATCTTTTGGAAGACTAGGACTTCGTCCAAACGTATCTTGATTTTCCCAAAATCTGAAAACCAGTTTGTTTGAGTTTTTGGCTTTTACATTGGTAAACCAGAAACAATCCCCACCCGTTTCTACTGGGTTTTGCTTACTGTAGCAAGACCTTACGGATGATGAAGACCTCGAAATTTAGTTGATTTATAGAAGTGTCATCACTCATCGACATAGTTACAAGTTTGCCCTTGAAAGTTAGGACAATGACATGCCATATCCAAAATGAAACCACAAATAAGCATTCATATACCTCACTCACCCATACTTTACCTTCTTCTTGTGTGTTGGGAGAGGTGACGAAGGAGTGTTGGTCGATCAGTGCTAAGTTCCCGTGGCGTTGCCTTCTTCCGACGTGGATCGTTGCTCACCTCTTGCCATCAGAATAGTAGGTACGTTTTTTTGCCTAATTTACGACGACGATCCTGCATTCGGGATTGCAGCGAAACATGATTTTTCAAAAAAAAAAATTGTCAGTTTCGTTGGATATGTGCTTGAGGTCATGATCTGACTTGTTTTGGTTACATTTGTTCATGATTTCGACGGTATAAGATCTCTTTTTCTTGATGAGTGGTTTTTTTCTTAAAATGTTAGAGGTGGAAGTCTTTTTCTTGATTAGGCATATGGGAAGGCGATGGCCGCTCGAGACACAATTGTCCGTCAAGGATCATCATTTCTCGAGAGGGAGAGAACGTGGGGAGAGGAGGAATTTTTTCAAGGGTGGGAGACGAAGAGTCTGAGGAAGAAACAAGTTTGGAGGGAAGAAAAGAAGCAATTGCGGAGAGGGTTTGGAGGGAAGAGAAGGAGTTGAGGGGTCTTCTCGTCCTTTTGATTTGATAAGACAGTTTAAGTTTCTTAAGAAACCTCCACATCAAAACAAAGCACCTTCTCAACTTTGACTTCGTTTTGGGTTTATTCGTTGTTTTCCAAGAAATTTACCACCGTCTGCATACATCCAAACGAAGCCTAGATAGTAAAAAAAAGAAAAAAAGGCCTTGACCACAAATCCCACAATTAATTTAAAGGGTTAATTACAGTTTGACCTCCTGAATTATACATTGATATCACTTTGCACTCCTAAATTTTCAAAGTTAACAATTAGCCCCCCTGAGTTTTTGTTTTGTAACACTTTGTCCATTAAACTTTAAAAATTCATTATTTAAGCACTTATTCATCTTTTTTGTAATTATTTTTGTTGCATCCCTAGTACACTCCTAAACTTATTTTTACGTGAAAGTTCAGATTGAAGCGGAGATCAAATTTGGTTAGAATTTGGGTCGGATTTAGTATCAATCTGACCCAAATCCAACCAAATTCGACTTCCGTTTCGATCTGAACTTTCACGTAAATATAAGTTTAGGAGTGTACTAGGGATGCAACGAAAAAAGCAAAAAAAAACGATGAATGTGTGCTTAAATAATGAATTTTTAAAGTTCAAAGGATAAAATGTTACAAAATAAAAGTTCAGGAGGATAATTGTTAACTTTGAAAGTTCAATGGTGGAAAGTTATATCAAGACATAGTTCGTGGTCAAACATTAATTAACCCTAATTTATACCAAAATAAAACCAAAACCAAAAGAAAAAAAGGACTAAAAACTCTCCTCTCTTTCCATTCTCTCTCTCTTTATATCCACTAAAATTAACCGGAAGAGAGGAAGAGAATTTGACATTTAGACATGAGTTGAGAAACTTCCACCCAACTATCAGGTATTTGAGACTTTTTGCATCTCCTCCAAAAAGTAATTTTTGGGAAAAGTTTGTATTTTTTCTATTCTTCCAAACCGTATCTCTACTTTAATCTGGCTTGATGATAAAGTCCAAACTAAATCTCAAAACAATTAAAACCAAAAAGAAGAAAGAAAGAAGAGAGTAAGAAGTATGATATCCGTTTCGAAAATGTGGGTACACATGATACCATCATCGTCTGATTGTACTTCTACCCAAATTTAGTATAAAAAAACAAACAAGATAAACACTTTAGTGGACTAGATAGTAAAAAGAGAAAGTATAAGGCTTGACAACAAAGTCCAAATTAAAATCCCAAAACAACCAAAACCAAAAAGAAAAAGAAAAAGAAGGAAAGAGAGAAGAGAAGAAGAGATTTGCTTCGAATATTGTATTTCACTTAAGATGATTCATTTATACTCAAATTTTGTATAAAAAGACCAAACAATATAAAAACATTAGTGGACGAGATAGTAAAATGAGAAATAATAAGGGTTGACCACAAAGTCCAAATTAAAATCCCAAAACAACCAAAACCAAAAAGAAAAAGAAGAAAGAGAGAAGAGAGGAGGACACAACCGTCAACATATAAGTATAAGATATGTTTCGAATACTGTACTTCTACTTAAGATGATTAATTTCTACCCAAATTTAGTATAAAAAAACCAAACAAAAATAAAAACATTAGTGGACTAGATATTAAAATGAGAAAGAATAAGGCTTGACCACAAAGTCCAAATTAAAATCCCAAAAAGAAAAGAAAGAGAGAGAGAGAAACTCAAAAAAACCAAAACAGAACTTCCTTCCGAATTCCCTTCCTCTCTCCTCTCTCTTCTCTCTCTTCTCTCCATTTCCTCCAAAACCAACCCAAAGAGAGAAGCGAAGAGAAGATAGGGAGAGATGGCCAATGTGGAAACCCACCGCCCCAAACCCTCCAAGTCGGCAACGATCCACGTGTGCGCCCACACTGGCGATCTCGTCGGGCTCCAGAAGAAGTTGGCCGCGAATCCGGCCCTCCTCAACGAGAAAAACGCGGTTGTAAGTGGTTTTGAGGGATTTTTTCGGAGTTTTCTTTGGGTTTTTTTGGATCTGGGTTTGGGGAAAAGGTGGGATCTTTGGGGGTTTGGTTTTGGGTTGTTAGTTTTTTGAGGTTTCGTTGCTTTTAGTTTGGTGTTTGGATGTGAAAATTTGATAAGATTTGTGGGTTTGAGGAAAAGGTGGGATTTTTTGGTGGTTTGTTTCTGTTTTGGGTTGTTTGGATGTGAAAGTTGAAAAGGTTTTGTGGGTTTTGTGTTTTGGGAGTGGGTTTTGGGGGGTTTGAATTGGTTTTGGGTTGTTTTGAAATTGGATAAGATTTGTGGGTTTCGTTTGGTTATTGGTTTCGGGTTCTTGTTTTTTTGTTGTTGCGGTTTGATGGGTTTTTGAATGTGGAAGTTGGGAAAGTTTTGTGGGTTTTCTGTTTTGGTGATGGGTTTTGGGGAAAAGGTGGGATCTTTGGGGAATTTCTCTTGGTTTTTGGTTGTTGGTTTTTTGCGTTTTTGTTGGGTTTTTGGATGTGAAAGCTGGAGAATTTCTGTGAGCTTGCTTTCATTTTTGGTTTTTTGTGTTTTTGTGGCTGTTTGAATCCAAAAGGTAGAGAAATTTAATGTGGGTTTTCGGTTTTGGGAAGGGTTGGATCTTTGGTGTTTTTTATGGAACTGGCTTTGGGCAAAAGCTGAGATCTTCATTGAGTTTTTTCGTTTAAATCTTGTGAAAATTGGGTATTTGGGGCATTTTGGTTTAAATATTGTGTGTACTTATTTTGGTTGCAATTCTTTTTTTTTGTTGGTTCACATTTTGTGGCTTCTTGTTTTAGGAGTCGTGGATGTGTTTTTGAGTTATTTTGCTGTCCTTTTTGGTTTTGCGGTCCTTTTTTCTTAAATTTTTCATGGATCCTTTTTTGTCGGTGAGGTTGTGGGAAAAGTGGGATAAATTTCTTTTGATAAACAGATTTTTAGCTTATTTTGCTGGTATATACTTTTTGGATCTTGGAGGTGTTTGGGTGACATAAGTGGCTTTTCGCCACAAAACTGTGTTTTTTGGAGTCTTGTTACCTTTTATTTTGCCTTTTACTTTTTCTGGGAAATATTTGATTCTTGATCTTTACGATTTGTTGCCGTGAATGTCATTATTTATGGGTCACGACACCTTTCAAAAGTTAGATGATCAAGCAATGTTGGATGAATATACCGATTTTAATTAAATAACTGAAAGTGGGTTCTTTCAATTGTTCTGATTTTATATTATTGATTGAAACACGAGAAATTATTATTTATTTTTCTATGTTGATTCTTAAAATAGAAGCCATTTTGAGGTTAACTATGCAACTGCATTTTTATTAATGTTATCATCATTCATATACCTGTGTAAACCTTATAATGATACATTCTATCTCATTTTATAATGCAGATGGCACAAACACCCCTTCACGTAGCGTCCGGCAACAACAACACCGCGATTGTTAAGTTTTTGCTTGACTGGAAGGGTTCAGAGAAAGTAGAATTGGAATCTAGAAACATGGTAATTTTTGTTATTGTTGCTCCTGTTCTTGTTTGTTGTGTCTTTCACATTTTGCCTTACAATATTGTATTTGTTTCCTGTTATCGTTTCAGTATGGTGAGACACCGCTCCATATGGCCGCCAAAAACGGTTGTCATGATGCAGCTCGATTGCTACTTGATCATGGTGCTTGTGTTGAGGCCAAGGCCAATGTATATCTTCACCTCAACTTCTCCTTCTTTTGTTACTGTCATTTTCTAAAGTCTAAACCTTAGTGCATAGCTGCATATTGATGATTTTTCGTTGTTCTGCTTTGTTCAGAACGGCATGACGCCGCTTCATCTTGCTGTCTGGCATTCACTTCGAGCTGAAGATTGCAACACTGTCAGTATTTTGCTCAAGTATAATGCCGATTGTGATGTTAAAGACAATGTATGTTATAATTTGCCTTGACAATTTTGATAGATATTTTTATTTGAAATTCAGTAAAAGACTAACCAAATCTCATTATATAGGATGACTTGACTCCTTTAAATCATCTATCTCAAGGCTCGAGTAGTGACAAGGTGCGAGAAGTGCTTAACAAGCACATCGAAGTAAAAAGGAGACAAAAAGCCCTCAAAATATGCAACGAAGCAAAGGCTAAGATGGCTGAGTTTGAAATGGCTATGTCAAATATTGTAGGGTTGCATGATTTGAAGCTGCAGCTTCATAAGTGGGCCAAGGGAATGATTTTGGACGAGAGAAGACGAGCACTTGGACTAACTATTACCTCCAGAAAACTTCCACATATGGCCTTCCTTGGCAACCCTGGAACGGGTAAGTTTTTTTTCATTTGAATGTTAGGCCTTTGATTTTCATTTGAATGTTAGGCCTTTGAAGAAAAATGCTGAAATGAATCAAAACGTGATATAACATTTACCAATGTGGTTTTAGTTTGTTTCTCTAGTGATATTATGTTAGTCTTTGTCCCAGAATTGTCATTTCAAACACGTTTATTAACTTATATTCTTGACCATCATATTTACTCAAGACAAACGTGCTGAAGAGATTGGGATTGTTGTTGTTTACGGAAGAGAGTCAAATATATTACCATATATTTTGATTTGCTTTGTTTGTACTAGGGGTGTCAACGGATCGGATATAAGTATATCCATATTCGTATCCGCATGAAATTTACGAATTTGGAGACAGATACAGATTGTTTGCGGATATGAAAAGTCTATATCCGTTCAGTTTGACGGATTCGGAGCAGATACGGATAATATCCGCATCTGTAAATATAATTCCTCACCTTGTAATATTTTTGATTTTCACTAGACAAATTCTTATACATAGTCACATTTATAACTTTATTTGGTTTCAAATATTATTTTACTTTATCTTAACTTCTAACTTCGTATTCTGAAAATGGTAACAATATTTAATGTTTGAATAAAAGTGATCAGTAGATGTATTTTTATTTGAATAAATAAATTTAAACTATATATTCAAAATATAATCACACAAGGTTGAAATATGAATACTTCTAGTTATAATAATGCATTGCATAAGTATATGATACAAATCTGGATACGGATTTTAAAATACAGATATGCAGTTCTAAAGTGGATATTTTTCGGATCTGATATCGTATTCAAATATTAAATCTCGTATCAGATATTATTCGAATCGGATGTATCACTATCTGTATTCGCATTCACATGTCCCGAATATTACACGAATCAAATATTTTTCAAATCGGATATTGTTCGGACCGAATATTTTTCGAATCGGACGCGAACGAATTTCCGAATTTCGAACGTCCACTGACACCCCTAGTTTGTACTCTTAGAACGTTATTGATTTAAGTTTTGAAATTCTGAAATACCGATTTTACTCAACAGGAAAGACGATGGTTGCCCGTGCCCTTGGCAGGCTTCTACATATGGTTGGAGTCTTACCCACTGATAAAGTGACTGAAGTGCAAAGAACCGATTTAGTTGGAGAGTTTGTTGGACACACAGGACCAAAGACTAGGCGCAAGGTATGTTATAATGCTCCTAATCAGATCTCTCCACATTCTTTCTAATGTAGTAGCCACAACAGACCCTGTATTCACGTTCCATTTCATAGTAAGAAACCTTTTTAAGTAAATTCATGTGCAGATGTAATCTCAGTTTAGGAAACAACCATGCTAATTATTAGTTGTATATTTTGGATAAGTCTTAATATCTTGTTTTCTCAGATAAAAGAAGCCGAGGGTGGAATCCTCTTCGTGGACGAAGCGTACAGATTGATACCGATGCAGAAATCCGATGACAAAGACTATGGTTTGGAGGCTTTGGAAGAGATCATGTCGGTTATGGACAGTGGGAAAATCGTTGTGGTATTTGCTGGTTACAAGGAACCAATGAGTCGTGTCATTTCGTCGAACGAGGGCTTCTGCAGAAGGGTAACCAAGTTCTTCCATTTTGACGATTTCAAGTCGACGGAACTTGCCGAAATCCTACACTTAAAAATGAAGAGTCAAGAAGATAGTTTTATATACGGATTCAAGTTGCATCCTTCATGTAATATGAAGGCTGTTGCTGACTTGATCGAGAGGGAAACATCGGAGAAACAACGGAAGGAAATGAACGGAGGGCTTGTCGACCCGTTATTAGCTAATGCACGCGAGAATTTGGATTTGAGACTTAGTTTCGATTGTGCTGACACAGAAAGTCTGGTGACCATAACAATGGAGGATTTGGAAGCTGGGCTAAGGCTTCTCACACAATAAGAGTAGGTGCCACTTGTCGATGTTTTCGTGATGCTCATGTTGGGTCGGGTCAGAGCTTTAGCTTAAAGTGTGGGAAGAAATTCTTTTTTTCAGCTTGTACAGGATAGGAAGGGGTCTTATGTATTATTTGTTAATGATTGGTTTTGGTCTAATAGGGGCATCCAAGAATGATGTTTATTAAATTCTAGCCACATTATTTATTTTCGGGTAATACAATGTGTCTCCATGTCTTCATTATGATTCTTCATCATAAAATTAGAATTTTATAGCTGTTTGTCCTTCATTCTAATTTTAACGAATTTTGTGTTTCGTTTTCAAAATATTAGTAGTTGAGGTGGTGGTTGTAATTTACTCAAAATACTCTTAGTAACAATTTAGGGTCCGTTCGGATAGGGCTCCTAATTGGGTGATTATGGTAGGAAGCCAAGGTTGCATACCATTGCTTGAAATGGTGTCGTATCCGACGTGGTTTTAGTGCCTGTTTCAGTGCTTCAAAGGCACTGAAACCATAAGCTTGATGAGCTTTATTTCAAACGTACGTAAACTAATTTGAGCTCAAAGATTTGTTGTTGTTGCTGGTAGGACCTCAATGGGGAGGCTTAGGCATCTTAAGATATGATGCAACAAATTCTCAAAGTTGTCATCAAATATAAAACAGAAGTTAAACTATGAACACATATATATCCCTCTACAATTCTCAGCAAATAAAAAACAGAAAGGCCAATCGAGTTATTAGATTTAAAAGGGTTGAGGACTCTAAATCAAAATACCATGGCAGATTGCAGACCACATACACATTTGTTGGAAGCAACAAAACTGCAGAAGCAATTCAACAATGAAAGTTTATATGTTCACAACAGGCAAGAGTTTGTTGTTGAACAACTGATGCAAGTCTCCACCTATATCGTCTTCCAGTAACTACAAATAACCAAAAGTTTTTCCCATTACAGCAACAAACGTTCAGATAAAGGTGTAAATGAGAAATAAAACTTGACACTATAAATCAAATAAAGACTTATATGATTAGTTGAACTTTGATAAAGAAATCCACCCACAGAATGACAATGTTACAACAATACAATATCAACACCCTTGTGAGATGAATGAGGAACAATTCTCCTACGCAATCACTTCATCCAAGAAAAATAATTCTCTGCATTTGAAATTCCATGGAAGCAAGATCAAAACAATAGCAAAAACTCTATGCACAAGAAGAAATTGATCTGACTATAGACCTGAAGGTGTAAGGTTTGAGAGCATGATATTGTTAGTTTTTGGCCTTAATCTATATTAATTTTGATGATTAATCAAACTAATCTTAATCAATCAACCTAATCAATCAGTGAGTAAACACGATTACATGCATTGCATACATACTTGTATACTTGCAATCATCTTAATAGGTTGATCAAGACAATCAAGGAAATAAGCATTGGGACAAAGACATCAAGACTCAAGACTTGTACTCAAAACTTTGGACCAAGACATGTAATTTTGTATTCATTGAGTCCATAAGGTTTAATATAAACTTGAGCACTAGGATTCTGTCTAGTCAAGATTCAATAAACCGAACCCCTTACGGTCAACTGAAACCTTTCTAGTTAGGTCCACCGAACACCTATCGGTTACCCGTATACTTCCCATCAGTAAACCTTAGGTGTTATCTGGAATTGCCCCGACGGAAGACCGAACCACCTTCGGTCGACCGAATAACCCTGGACCGGTTTTGGACTTTGCTCTAACAGTCGCATTTGAATCAAGTCTCTAGAGCCCAATTGACTTGTCCTAATTCGGATGACCGAATACCTATCGGTCAACCGAGTCTTTCTTGGCTTTAGACGCCTAACGACTATTTACATGTGGCACATGACCGTTGTACCCAACTTAACTCTTAGCTCAAAACCAATGCTAACTTCGGTCTACCGAAGTATACAGGTCAACCGAACTTGAGTAGATCAGAGCTCAACCAATCTTATTGTCGACTTTGGAATGGTGAACCGAATGGAATTCGGTTAACCGAACTTAATTATGGCTAAATTGATAATAGTTACTAGAAGTTGGTGAACGGTGATCCGAACCCTATTCGGTCAACCGTATGCTTAATTTAGACCAATCCTTCGGATTACCGTTATGTTAACGGTCGACCGAATCTGCATAGAAATCTGCCCGAGCTTAAGTCACATCGTGCTTCTCATTGGTTCATTTCCTCATCAACTCCCAAACGGCTAGTAGAGCTTGAAGACTTATAGATATGACCTCATTTGTTGGTTTTGAGTTTCTTGAACATTATCTATCTATCAAATACTCAAAGTCAAATTCTCTTCATCTTCAAGCTCTCAATCCTCAACACTCAAGCCAAAACTTCACCACTTGCATATCCAATTCCATATCAATATCCAATTGTGCTCAAGTGTAGAGTGTTAGTTAGATTGTAATTTCATCTCCATATTCAAGAATCACCAAAGAGTTGTAAAGCTTCGAGGAAGCTCCTTCTCGAGTTGTGAGAGGAGACACGAGCGAAACGAGGTTGTTCACGAGGCTTGGTGGTTGTAAACGACGATGATCTCGGCACAGAACGGAGATCGGTTAACGAAACCACAAGCGAGGCTCAGGGGATCGAGCGAGCTTGCGAGGAGGACTAGGACCGGAGTGCAATGCCGAACCTCTCTAAACTCCGGTGTCGACGAATTTGTGGTTTGCAATTGTCTCTTCCCTTAATCCTTCAATTAGCATTTTAATTCCGAAATTATCTAGTGATTAGAGGACCATAAATCCTAACAGATATAACATGCCAACCAGAAACTACTCACCAACAAGATAAGAATCAAACATTGAACTTCATCAATTTAAAAATTTAAGAAACAACACAATCCCACATTATGCTACACCCATATTCATTACAACATCACTTAAACATGTCACATAATTCTTACCTACGAAGGATATTTTTTTTTGATTTCCATCTGTTCAACTACTAGGATTAAAAAAATTGGCATGGTAATTAACATGAGAAGCGGACCATGTTTCAATCGGTAGTTTGGGATAAACTGAGGAATAAACTAAATTTAGCAGGGGTTGATTGATCGTTTTAATAACCGTAAGTGAATGATGTCGGTGAAGACGTGACAAATACGGGTTGAACCTCAAGGAGTTATGAGTGTTGTTGTGACTACCATACTCGAGTGAGAAATGAGAGAAGAACGATGAGATTATGCTAAACGAAGTACACTAAACAATGAATTAATCAACAATTAAACTAAAACCTTATAGAGTGGAGGTGCGTAAGTATGTGTGTGAGAGTGGTATTGATTACATGAGGCACAAGTGTGTAAAATAGGTGAAATCAACTAGAAACTAGTGTGACGTCTAATTAACATCAATTATATTTACATGAATGCATGACTAATATAGTTAGACATGAAGTTAAGATGCACTTTGAATTCTCAAGAATGAACTAAGTACCTAGTGTGGTCATTAGGACAGCAATTAACCACTCATACAACTTAATACATTCATGCATTCTCTACTAATCAAGCATCCATACATAACAAACTAATTCCATACAAAGATAAACCATCGCAAGAAACTACTTCCATACTAGATCTAACATGAGACAAGTACCTACGTCTGATAATTATCTCATCTAATTCAAGTTTAAACATTTTACAAGTATAGATCTACATTAAGCACATGGAAATGACACAAATAAGAACTCATCATCACACAACACGGTCTACGTCACCTCCACCCAAATGGGGTGGATATACTCTTTACTTATAACAACAAACATGGAAAACAAGAAATCTACACTAAGCGTGACATGAATAGGAAAGTACTAAATTAACTAAGAAAATGTAAAAATAATTGCATAGAAAGAAAGCTAAAGACGAGATGAACTTGAATTCAACCTTAATTAAAGAAAATATGAGATTACAACATTTATTCACCTTCCTTTTCTTGCAGCTAAATTGGGTAAAACTTAACCTACTATAATGGTGGAAGTGAAGAAGTATTAGAAAGGTAGAACATTATTATTTATAGAAGAAAAAGTGGTGTAGATGAATCTGAGAGCAATCTGACGGCTGTAATCGATTTCTCTATGGTCTGATTCACCCGAATAAACATGTTCGAGTCACGGGAGAAATTAGGACGTGTTTGGACCAAATTGATCCGCCACTGGCGGATAATCTGAGTCTGATCTGCCCCAATTTTCTCCAGCAACTTAAGCTCTTCATTTTACACGTGGGGTGCACTCGAGGTCCGCTGGTTCGAGTCCATTTGATCTTAATTTTTCAAATACTCTTCAAGATCATGCTATTGATGGATTTTTGCGCCAGAAATGTGTTCCTTTCGTTCAAGTCCCCCCGATTTTCATCTGGGTCCTTCCTGAATTGCAGATAAGTCTTTGAGCATGACAAACATGTCCATGATGTTTCAATAAGGTCATTTCTTTTTGCATTTAGGTCATTTTCTCTTCATTTCTCTTCTTTAATACCTAAAACTTGAAACAAATCAAACAAACACTCGAGTAGCACAAAATTGGGATAAAATAAAGAATATATAACATCAATGCAATGTATAATACACTACTAATCAGTGGTACCAAAAGTAATCTTTAGTGAGATTTGGCTTTTTAAAGTTAATCTTTAACGTTGTAAGCAAGTTTTAGGAAAAGCAACAATAAAAGAGGAAACACTAGATTAGTTCCTCTCAAGGCCACCCTCAACGGGGGCCAAAACAAAATGTCGCCCATGGGCGACATTTTGTTGCACCCCTGAATGAGGCGCATGGTTTTGGGTGAAGACTACGTGGCCTCCACCCATTGGTGGGTCGTTTTGTGTTTTTTGTTTTTATTTTTATTTTTAATTTGTAAATAATGAGTATTTTTAAATAAAATGATTTGTTAATTTTGTTAATTATTTTAATTAAATTAGTATTGTTAATTACTTTAATTATATTTTGTTTTATTAAGTTAACTACTTACACAATATTAATAAAAATTTATTTTGGGTTGATTATTTAGAAAAGTAGTTAAAATTAATAATTATTTTGCATAAATAATTTTTAAAACAACAAATATTTCATTAAGAAGGAAAAAAATTACAACTTATTTAAATTATATGTCGAGATCTTTCAATTGCGCATCCAACTTTTTCTTATTTTTTTCTTCAAGTTCTGTCAACGAAGACTTACTCGACAAACTCATCAACCATTCAAGTTTCTTCCAAGTCTCTTTTGTCTTCGTGTTTCTTACGTTGGAAAACTAGTTTTTCCTGCTTGAGACGAACGACTTCTGTTTTGATGTCTGTATTTTTGGTCAGGCTCTCAGTTAGATGAGGGGCATTGTTATTGTCATCGATCTTGGCTTTCCATCTCTTCTTGGATTTTTCCTTCACCCCTTCTAGATGAGTGTATGGTTCTGCTTGAATGTTTCCTATGTCAATTGGTGGCACCGAAGTAGGTGTGTAGCAGTCTCCGGATTCCTCTGTACATGAGATTTTTCCAGAACTAACAATTTTTGGACTATCGACAATAGGGATAGAAGTCCTGCAAGGTCGTCCATGTTGAATGTTGCCTATGGAAGGAAACATGATGGACTACCATTTCAGGTACCTGCACAACATTACCGACACATGAAAGAAGTAAAAATTAAAATTATGAGGGCACTCGTGGATGCAATGTGATTTTCGAATGACATCTTTGTCATTCATCCCACTTCTCTTGCGTGCAACTACCTAGTTGTAACAACTAGTCCTCTTCGTAACTCCCACTCCAATTCTTCTCCACCTAGTTTTTAAGGAATCTATGTTCCTTTCTCTGATGTTTTGTTTCGTTTGAGCTGCCAAGTCGTAAGCTTTCTTTATCTTACTCCATAGTTTTACATTTTTTTGGTTGGTGCTTACGACGACGTCAGAGCTAATGTTCATGAAGGAAGAGATTAAAGTCTTGTCTTCCTCTGTCGACCGTTGTCTTGTTTTTACGAGGTTTTGTGTTGGCATGTTCTGTCTATGGTGAATAGCGTTGCGATAGATTAGGCGAGCAATGCTCTACTTCGTCGTCCTCGTCCTCACTATCGTTTTCATCATCTTATGTGACGTATGGATATGACGGAAGACCTTCATCACGAAGGAACTGCGAGTACGACTCGTAGTTTTGTTGAGGGTTTGGAGGGAACAGTGAGAATGAATTCTCGTATAGTCTGGTTGATATTGGTATTCCGGGTAATTGGTATATAGACTTGGGAACGAATATGGACTTGGGTAATTGGTATATGGTCTAGTGAGAAATAAGCGTCGTTTATTTTTTGGCGGTTGGTTGCTGGTGTTTCGTGCTTGTCGTGGGTGGTTAGGAGAAGACAATTTGAGTTGAAGAACGAAAGATGTGTTTGAAACGAAAGATGTGTTTGAAACAAGTTAGAATGTGCTCATTGTATTGCAACGAGTCATGGGAAAAAAACAAAAAGGGTGAGCTTTGTGTCACTATGGTCAACTTTGAATTAGATAATGTCAAATTTATGTCACTCGGGTCATCTTTGTATCACGTCACACAATCTTGTGTCACGTCGTACTACTTTCAAATTTTCAAAATTATTTAATATTTAATAATATTTTTTTGTAGTTTTATTTTTCAACTATTTATATTTATATATAAAAAGTTATTGTAAATACAATAAATTAATTATTTGGTTATTATTGAAAATTGTAACGAGGGAATAATAATAATTTGGAAGACAGAAAGTGATAAGTTTATATTTATTGGTAGGTTGTAGTTAAAAAGAGAATGTTATTAAGAGAGAGAAAATTGTGAAAGAGATTATTTGATAAGTTGACGTTTATGAAATGTCCAGGCCCAGATTGACCTTACGTAACGATCTCTTATGTAATGATCTCCGGAAGGGTTGATTACCTAGCTAAAGCTAGTTGGAAAAGGTTAATCACTAGACCAGTTGCGGAGTTGAGGGGAGGTAGGATGTGAGTTCCCATCCCATCCTGTGACCATCCGTTATTAATGATGAGATGTGGAATTTTAAATTTAAACCTATACCCATAAAAATTACAAGTAGTTTTATGAAATTTTATTTGCCTAACCAAAAATAGACTACACTAGAGCACCATCTAAAGTTAGGAGTCAAAAGACACAAACCGCAAAAGACAATGATTGACATTAAAATAACGAAACAACCATCAACTTTCAGATAATGAACACAAAAACAATTATTGTGAATCTCATTCTTTAACAGCTCGCCAAACTTTTCTTGATAGCAACTGTACTTCCCAACCATTTGAATTGGGTGTTCAAACTTAGCAGTACAATTTTAGTCTCACCCAGAAAGTACACTACTAGTACCATTTATGGTACAATTGCCCAAACTTTGTACCATACTCTTAGTACAATTTCATTGTTCTATAAAACACTCAATTCACTACTAGTTGGAACACCCATTCCAACCAATTGCATATCTATCATCATCATCATCATCTATGTTTTTGAATCGTCGAATTGGTGATTTGTTCATTAGATGCCACATTATCATTTGAATGTTCGTGCTACTTATGGGTCGATCGGGCGGTTGATGAAGTAAAGCGAGAGCGAAGATGAGGCTACTTCATTTGTTAGGTAAAGGGAGAGCAGAGACAGGGACGTGACAGAGCATGGAAAGGTCCAACAACAAATCAACGACAAGTCTAGCCGATGTTGTTGGCCTTCCCATGCACTGCCTCTTCCCTGGCTCTCCCATTCCTTACCTTCTCCATTATTATTATCGTTATCATCGCTATTATTGTGACGTTTTAACCAAGTTTTTGCTAACCTTGTGTTTTAGCTGGTTTTTGTTGTTAAAATTATTGTAGGCAAAGTGGAGAATGAATCCCCGAAATTGGTGTTTATGAGCTCCATGATTTTTGAATGCACACAAAATGATGGATTCGATGCAACGATGAGAGACAATACAGTTTAGTGATGTCACTACCTTAGCGATGTTTCGGTCCTTTACGCGTTATTTTGTATTGTACGTATGAAATTTGGAACCTTTTATCATATGCCTAAATTTATAACAGGTATATGTCATGTTTTTGTAATTCCTATGATGTTTGTATCATTCAAAATGTTTTTCGAAAAAATAATGTGATGCTTGATGGAAGATGGAAAAAAGAAGAATTCAAATATGCGACCGAAATGCCCAAAAAAGTCATCTCACAAGTCGTATAAATGCATTACTGAATTCATTTAAAAAAAATAAAAAGATGCACACCAGCATGTCCAAAAATTAAATGCTTACAGAAGATGTGCTGGTTTTATTTTCGAAATAGAACAATACCAATTTTATGGTCATTTTTCCATAAAGAAAGATGGCAACGTGACAAGGAGTTATACGGTTCGGTATATATTATATTATATTATATATAGATATCTTATAAAAACCATTTTCTTAAAAACACTTATAAAAACACCCTTTTTTGTTATTTTCCAAAAAAAATCCTAAACTAAAATACAAAACCTTCACATAACACAAAGTTCAAAGTTTTCCAGGTTATATTAATTTATTCGCGAGATGAAACCTCAATTTTAGTTTTTGCTCAAGAATTCGACAAATGAAGTAACCATAGTTTTTCCCCATGTCGTTAAAGTTTACCAGATTGTACTTCGTTGAGATAAGCATCACGAATGAGATTTTTGTAAATAATATCTTTTTCGAAATATATATAAATATTTCTTTGTTGATGTTTATACATCATTTTTATTTTTAAGTTACAAAGAATTTTAGATGAAATTTTGGATTTGATTTTTGTTTATTTTATTTGGATAAAAAAAGTCCTAACAATGTAAAAATTCATAAAGAAATGAATATAGTTCTTCCTGACCTCATTTTTCCAAATTGTATTAAAACAATCAAAATGGCCACACAGACTTGTCCAGGCTTAACCTAATCAAAATAATTTTACACCATTTTGAAATTATTCAAATAGATTCCAATTTGTTTTAAGGAATGTATGATCTTAATAAACGGGAGATTTGTAAGTTTCAAAATTCCTAAAACAATGTGAATCCTAACATATTATTATCTTGAAAAGATCAATTCAAAATCCAAATGCAACTGAATTTTGAGCTATTAAATTCAAACAGAACCATAAATTTTCAAAATGGCGAAGTCATTAAATTTAGTAAACTAAAGTTGCATAGTTGTTATCATGTAACAAACCCCCAACTTGTTTCTCCATCTAGGGACCATCCACAAAATAGACCACCTCTTACGTTTCTGGTAGTATGGTTTCATATTATATTTGTGTACATCTACTTTGCTTGTTATATATGTGAAACACATATTTTCCATGTCTTTTAGCTCATCATTGCTTGTTATATATGATAATATGTCATCTGGCGAATGGAGTACTAGCTAAGACTAAAACTCAGACAGACAGAATTATTTGTTTATTTTCCTAGTGGTTATCCTTCAATTTACTCCCTCTCCAGAAATCCGACCACAAGAACACCAAATGTCTAGTCAAATTACAACTTTTGTGGCCAACTAGAAGGTAAAAACCATTCATATATCAAGTACTTCGACATTGCAGAAACAACGCAATCGACAGGATCCAAGATCCATCATAGATCACATATGTGGAAGATACTCTCGACGTACTACCACACGACCTTAATCAAGGGACCTTTGAAGGGAATATGGAAAGTGTGCTGCAACAGAATGTTCCGAGGACAATCCTCAAGAATTATTACTGTTTAGCGAACCAAAATCACGATGACAATCGATAGACAGCTTGTAACATATCCTCAAATTGTAACATTACTAATATATGATAAGAGGCGACAACAACAGTAGTCCTTTGTCGAAAAGAAAACCCATTTCCCAACCTAATTGGAAGAATAAAATGGATCTCCTATATGACCTCTTAAACCTATTTTGAAACACCAATCTACCGTGAGAGCCTTTAGTATCTTGAAAAGGCTTCTGTTTAGAATTTATTGTACGTTGATGATAATAATAGAGTCAAAATCAATTGAAATTAACACAACAAAATTCAGATATTGTAATTAGTACCTTGGTGATTTCACTGAACTCACGAAGGAAGATATCTTGGTTGGATCTTTTGTGATCCCATCTGAACCACATATGCCACTGCTCACATCAACCCCATCTGGTCTAAGGGTAGAAATCGCTTCAGTTACATTATCGAGAGTGAGCCCTCCTGCTAAAAGCCACCCATGTTTGGATTTTATGGATGGTAGCTTAAATCTTTGCCAGTCGAATCCTGTACCACTGCAAACAATCATGTCAAGTGTGCAAACATTAGAAAATTTTGCATACAATTCAGAATTTGTAAGGAAGATTTACTGCTAGAAAGAAATGTGCTATTTCAAGTTTCAACACTCAAAAAAAAACTGTCGCAAGAACTTTGAGATCTTCAAAAATTAGCTTTTGTTATGCATGTAAGAATTTTTTGAAAGAAAATGCAGCTTTTATGGATGGTAGCATAATTTTTTGCCAGTCAATTCTTGTACCACTGCAAGTATTCATGTCAAGTGTGCTAATAGAAAATCTCACCAATTGAATTCCCTAGTTTTTAAGGAAGATATACTTCGAGAAAGAAAATGCTACTTCAACTCTCAAAATATCAATATTTTCTGTCCAAAAATTAGATCTTCAAAACTGGGTCCTTTTTATGCAACTCACCTATGAAAAATTCCTTTGTGCAAGCAGCTTCGGAATATCTTAACAGTTTTATGTCCTAATAGTGTTGCTTATCGAGATACCACTTAAATAAACGATATCACCTGCATTCAGATATGTTCAATTAAGCAAAGAAAAGGTTACATAAGTGTATTATCAATTTGGTGAACCTTGGTTTGGTGGAAAATTATTTTAAATAGACACAATTTCGGGAACTTTGAATGTCAGTGTGACTTTCTGATGATTATGGATGAGATGGGCAATCTTATGAATTAGTAGCTCAAGTGGTGTTCCACCCAGTGCAGTGAGATTCCTAAGGTACAAAAATGTTCACTATGGTGGTAAAAATCAAATAGAGACTGCATTTGTCAAAGGGGAAAATAAAATTAATATAAATGATACCAACCTTCCGCCCTTTGCACTATCCACCAAGAGCCAGTCAACTACAGAAGATTCTTCATCAGTGATACCGTTTAGAAGAAGTCCGTCCATGGCAACATGTAGAACGTATATTACCCGATTCTGTTTGTGGACGACAGGAAGTGCAGCACGAGAACCATCTCCATGAAGCTGAAAAATTACAACACCAATAAGGAGTTAAACAACAGCAGTTACAGAACATAACGACAAATTGGTATATCTCCAGACCTGGACAAACTCAAGCTCACAGTAATTTGCCATTCGCATGATTGTGTCTGTGTCGTCTTCTACAAATACCCCAACAGGCTCTGCTCCATTGTCTCTAGCTGCTTTTGAGATTTCTTTTGCTACAGAAGGTGAAACGGAGCGCTTCGAATTGGGCCACATAATCATGCCAATTAGGGAAGCACCAGCTTCTGCGGCCAAGGCAGCATCCTTAGCCGAAGTAATACCGCACATTTTAACGATAGGTGTAATCCCCTCTCCTTGGATAGGTCGTCTATGAGAAAAATCATCATTCTTCTTTCTACTCATACAAAGTATGTTTCTTGATGGAAATTTCCCGTTCCTCGATCTTACTTGTAATCTTCCTGCATGAAAATCTGTAAACAGATAACACGATTATGTGTTAAGTAGTATGACAACTAGTTTTTGCTCAAGAAAGAGATCGGGGACATAAGAAATTTTAAAAGAGGCCCAAAATACAATTTGCTTATGTCATCAACCATAAGAAAATGATGAAAATAAGCACTACGATATCTCACATGAAACAACTGAAATGTTTCATCTAAGTGGAAATGCATGTGACTAATACCAAAATGTACATTACATAATGTTAGCTATAAAGGACTGTATCTACAGTTTAGTGCCCGTGTTGCACACTGATTGCAACTACAGCAGATAAATGCCATCCACCATCCATTGCAATATGGCGAATTTCAGGACTGAATGGAAGTACAAAAATTCTTTTTTTCTAGTAGAGCATTGGGCAATCAATTTTTCAAGAAACATAATCGATCCTTCGTATCTTCCCCAATATTTGGTGCACATTCACTAATTCATAACTTACCATTGCAAAACAACATCAACATTACCCTAGTGCCTTAAAAGAGGCTCCCGCATTGGCGAGGTGTGTGTGTGTGTGTGTGTGGTGGTGGGGGGTGGAGGTCGGGGGTACAAAACCATACCACTGTAAAAACAGTGAGGTTGTTCCTGATTGACCCAATGGTGCAAAGTACAACCGGTCATTTGCGATTTACACAACAAATAAGAAATGCAGATAGTTTGGATGGCTATTTGACATAGTCCACGATGATTCAAATGATAGAAAACAATTTAATCTTTGACACAGTAGAAATGGACATGTTACCATAGCAAAACAAAAAAACAAAAAAGTTCTCGCACAAAAAAGGGAAAGTCGATGGTTTTACTATCAACGTTGCACAATATTTATTATTCAAGAAACTTAGTGTTGCAAACTTTTTTGCACTTCACATTTGCCAAAATATTTGGCGTCGCAAAAGAAGTATTATGAATTGATGCCCCATTTCTACAAGATCTTCGAAATGCTCTGAGTATTTAAACTCAAGTGAATCTAGCAAAGCAGCTGTTAACAGATTAGATTATTTTTTAAATCAGATTTTTTATCATTAAGTTCAGTAATAATTGTTTACATTAATCAAGTCAGCTTATGATTATCATGTAAATTTAAGCGATAATGCAAAATATGGTCAGACTAATTATAAAAATTAAGAGCAGAAATATTACCATTTTGGCATGACAACATGGCGTGACAAATCACACTTGTTGCTTCTAAAAGGGCCATCCTGAAAAAATTAGGAGCAGAAATAAATTGGGAAATCCCTAAGAAAAATGTCGACAATCACAACTCACTGTATCCATATTTCTAATAGCATATTCAGGTTTGACATAAATATTAAAATTAAAAGATATTAGAACGTCAACCTGACAAACCTTCAAATTCTGTTCTATAATTTCATACTTTATTCCATATAGAAATTAGAAGGCATTGGAACAATTTTTTGATATTTAATGACACAAAAGTCATATGTCCAGAAAAGGATCCAAACTTTTGGGCAATTTTTCAGGAAACCATCTACAAACATAACTCAATTAGTTTCAGGAATATCACAATTGCTCAAGAATCAAGAATTTCATATTTTATTCCATCACTTCAAGAAATCAAAAGTTATATTAACAAAACTTCATATTTTATGAAACAAAAGTCATGTATCGTAAATATTAAATACACACGTGTACAAACTTTTCTGCTAATTAAGAAAATCATTTACTCAATCTATAACCAAGTTTAATGTATTTCAGAAATTTCAGAATTTATCAAAAAAAATCTATTACTCCATTTTTTCAGAAAACCGAAAGGTTACATCAATGAAATTTTCACTTTTTATGATATGACCCATCCCACATTACATATCCACGACGAACATTAACTTGTTGGACTCCAATCCTAACCCCCTAAATCGAATCACCAAATGAACATGTAAAAAATCACATCATTCAACATGTTCATAACTTCACATATTACAAGTCCAAAGGAGGTTGTTATCCGAATAATGCGGCCCATTCTGTTGATCTTATGACGTAATTAAAGTGCTGAAAATGCTATGTTCCACTCGGACATCTCATCAAACAGCTCTTGTGCCAAATTCAGCAACCCACGTTTGGCAAAATCGGCAACTTCACATTCAGCTCAACGCCCATGCGAAAAGCTCTACAACTCTTGATCAAATACACGATCCACGAAATGACACGTCTCTGTAGCATTCCATCAAACACCTTCCTCGCATCCCACATCAAAACACTTCCCAAATCCTATATTAACCCGTTTTCGCATCTAATAACAGATTTAAGTTTTCAAAACATTGACTCACGAAAAGATAATCTTAACCAACAATCATTATTTTGACGAGTACCCAAACAAACCCAAAACCTCGTCTTTCAGAAAAAACAAAATAATCCGTTAAAATTTTCTCTTCTTCAGAATAACAGAGAATAAAGCGCCTAATCCGAAGTGAGGAGTTAGGGATGATGTGGTTTCTAATGGGATCATGGAGAGATCTGAAGAGGTTACCTTTTGGTAGTGGTGGATCGGAGATTCGAGGATGGGTTTGAAGAAGAGTTTGGTGGGAAGGGTGAGGGGTTGGTTGGTGAAGTTCACGAGAGAGAGAGACATTTCTCGGACATGTTAAAGGTGTAAATCGTACGGTCTGTCCCATCCAAAAATTGAAGGATACGTATACAAATTGTAATATCTGTCTCCATTTTGTATGAACATGAATATGATATCTGAATCCGAATTATAAATAGGATATGGATATGACTTTTGCATTTGTAATCGAATCCGGATTAGAAATTGGGTGTGGATAAAAATATGACTTTTGTATCTGTATCTTAATCTGGATTAGAAAATGTATATGAATATGGATATGCCTTTTGTATCCGTATATTATTTGTATTCGGATCCAAATATGAATAAAAGTTGATGTAAGTATAACTATATATACAATTAATATCTATATTTGTATCTTTTGCATCCCTATTGGTTTCAAGTAGAACATAATTATACTTATTTTTTTAATAATTAATACAAAATTACAATATTAATATGCATTTAGTAACCATACAGAAAATGCAAGCACCACATAATTATATAAATATTTACATGGATATACCCAATTGTAATTATACCGAAGTTAGTGCATTTTTTAGACATTTGTTTTTCACATCTCTAGGGATGTCGAATGTTGATCTACTAATCGTGTAGTGTTCCTGTATTACTTTGTCAGATAGTTACAATTGATTACCTAATAAAAGATGTTATTCGTGTTAGTTTCATGTAAAAAGTCAACATATTGTGTAATGGTATCGTGTTTATGTCATATTGTATACCAATTATTTTATATTTGTATCTTCACAAATCATCATAATAAAGCATTTCAACCGCGTAAAAAATTTCGTGTCAACTCGTGTTTAAATCATGTGAATTTTGTCGTCATATCGTGTCAAGTCAGAACAAGCGTAATCGAATGTTAGAAGTGACAAATTGGATTTCAATATTCTAAAAAAGAGTTAATTCATTTGGTTGGTAGGAATTAGAAATAAAGTCAATATTGGCTTGTTTGGTAAAATTTGGTTGGTGTGGTCATCAAAAGTAACTCTTAGGCTACGTTCGGTACTTGCTTTTGGGTCAAGCTTTTGGTGAAGAAGCTGAATTTTACAAGCCAACAACACCAAACATACTTGTGAAAGCTCCACGTCAAAGCACTGTTCAGCTTTCGAATGACTTTCCACCACTCACATGTGCACAGTAAACCAAAATCACTCAAGAGATCGCTTCTGGTGGCTTCTTTATTCCTCCTTCGCACAATCCCCATCAAATTGGTTAAAATTACAACCCCACCATGGAAATGCCCAACGAAATCTTCACTCCTCCCTTTCAACCCACAACCATCCTACACAGAAACCTTTCCTCATCCCAAATCATTTCCCCCAAAACCAATCCCTCCCCTCTAATTTGAAGCGGCCGCAAACGGTGGGTGAAATCCGGTCTGGTAAGAACGTTTTCGTTCGGAATTTTTTAAGATGTTCCCCTCCGTTTTCCTTTCTTTGTGGATATTAACCCCCAGTAGCCTTAGGTGGTTGGTGTGCTTGTTGATCTCCGGACTTCCTTTGCTGTCGTGAAGTAGTAGTGCTCCAGTGGAGGTTAGTTCCACCTTCGTCGATCCCGATCTGTACATTTGCATGTTGTTGTGACCTTTGTAGTAGCCATTTTAATTTGGAACGACGATCTTGGGTGTATTTTTTGTTGATCTACATCCATGTCTTCTTAATGACTTTGTGATACCTCATATTTTACCACCATGTTCAAGCTTTACAAACTCCCTCAATCTTTTAGTCGACTTCAATTTTTTTTTACGATGTAGATTTGATCCACTACCTCCAACTAGATTTGTGAGGTTTACGTTTTGTTTCTTCTTTGAACACAATTTTATCCAGATCTATGTTTATTAGATTTTATTGCCATCCTTATCCTTTCTTGATTTTTAATTGATTTTCTAATTACTTATTTTAATTATGTGAATTATAAATTGTGTAATTGTAGAGGACATGGATGCTGTAATCAACTTGTTAAACAACCCAGAGTACAATTTCAATCAGGACGAAATTGTTATAATTTGTGTTTTCGCATTCCTTCTGTTCAGTCGGGGGGTAGGGGGATTGAACAGTCCAATTATTTCTCGCCGTACGAACCTTGTTCACACAGCTCCATTCACGGGATGCGAAATAATTAACGACATGAGGACAGGACACTATAGAATTTGTTACGATTCATGTAGAATGATGCCCAACGTGTTCAGTAGGTTGTGCACTATCATGCGTGCTAAGTCGTTGTTGGTTGATTCACGACATGTTAGTGTTGAGGAGCAAATTTACATTCTACTAAAGACACTAGCACACGGTGACAAAAATAGATCCTTACAAGCCCAACTACAACATTCAGGGGACACAATTAGTACATATTTCAACTTAGCCTTGCATGCGGTTTTTATTTGGTCGACCGACATAATAAAACTTAAGGGGTACCTAGGAGACACTCCTACCCATATTTTGGAAGGACGCGGTGGAAAGTACTACCCTTACTTTAAGGATTGCATAGGTGCCTTAGATGGAACCCATGTCAGTGCTTGGGTTCCCGTAGATAAACAAGCAGCTTATCGATCAGGACGACATCCACAAAACCTAACCCAAAATGTTCTTGGGGTATGTGATTTTGACATGAGGTTCATCTTTGTCTCTGCTGGCTGGGAAGGTTCAGCCCATGACTGTAAGGTTCTTAACCACGCCCTTTCTAACCCGCAGAACAACTTCCCCACACACCCTGGTGAGTAAACAAATTACCACCTACAATTCCAATTATGTTTAGTTATAGTATTTAATTACTAAATTTTTAAATATGAAACAGAAAAATACTATGTCGTCGACGCCGGGTACCCGAACAAAAAAGGCTTTCTTTCACCCTATCGGAATACGAGATATCATATCCCCGATTTTAGAAGACATGGACCAAGAGGAAAGAAGGAAACATTTAATCAACTTCATTCTTCGTTGCGGAATGTCATCGAAAGAGCATTTGGTGTTCTTAAAAAAAGATGGAATATATTGAATCTTATGCCGTCACATACTCTTATAAATCAAGTGAAGATTGTGGTGGTATCAATGGCATTACACAATTTCATAATTGATCAAAGAATGTCAGATCATATTTTAGAAGATGTTATGATTGACGAAACTGAAGAAGTAGGATTGGGTGGAAACCCATACCCCCCAAGTAGTATCACTCAAAGTGATGATAATGCAATGTCTATCTTGAGGGATTTCATATGTGATCAGATTACCTCTACTAGAGGGTTGTAGTTGTTTTCAAAATACTTTGTAGTTACTATATGAACCAATCGTTCTAATTTTTTTAATATGAATGAACGATATTTGTTTATTGTATAATGCACTTATTTTGTACGGAATTGTTTAGGAAATGGATGACAACACTTCCACCTTCCACGAATTACCAAACCACTGCACCCAAACATCGGCAACTGCCCCTGCGATCAGCATAAATCCTGAAATATGTCCTCAACTACAGCATCCCTGTTTCGGTAACCCTTTTATCCGGCCACCTCCAAACAACGACAACCTTACAACCCCTACATTTGGGATGCTCAACAACCACTCGTTTGGATTTACAGACCCTAGAAATAATTTTGGACACCTAGGTATACCATTGCCTAAATTTGTACCAACTCAACAGGGTGTAGGCCCCTCAGTTCCAGCTTCATGCCCTCAAATTTCCCACTATCAAAATGTAAGTGGCAACCCAAGTTTTGTTGGTTCACACTTTTTCCCAAATAATTCCATGCCACCACCCTCAATGCCTCCCAGTTCGTTTGATGGACCCCAATTTGATAGGAATGAGCACTCGGGCGACGAAAATTCCACAAGTAACAACCAAAAGGGAAAAGGTAGAGAAAGGAGAGGACCTAAGGCATGTTGGACAAACAGGATGCATGAAACTTTTGTTAAACTTGGTGTACAGGAGGTAAGGAAATTTGGAAGGCCGGGGAGCACAGGCAACAAATTTTCTTTCCAAAATTTCAGCATACTTTTCAATCAAAGTTGTAATGTGAATTACAACTGGAAACAAATGAAAAATCATTGGGACACCTTGAGACGTGAATACCAAGCTTGGCAAGACTTAAAACAAAGAACAGGCACCGGTTGGGATGATGAGAAGGGGACGTACACAATGACAGATGAGCGATGGCAAGATTACTTTAAGGTTCCACTCTTTCTCTCTCTCTCTCTCTCTCTCTATATATATATATATATATATATATATATATATATTTAAATTTAACTTTAAATTTATGTTAAATCACTAATTGGAATTTAATTGCAGATGTGGAAAGATGGCAAGTGTTTCAGAGATGGTCCCTTACTATACGAGACAGAGTGTATTGAGTTATTTGGGGGGTCTGTAGCAATTGGGAATTTGAATTGTTGTCCGACCAATAGCACTGTCGCATCAGCAGCGGGTATGTCCAGCACACCTTCTTGTAGCAAGGTTGGGCAATCGGAGAACGGTGCGACTGGACCAGTTCCTACTAGCCAAGGTGGGGACATGTTATATGCACCTCCTGCTAAGAGGAAAAAACGTAGAAGTTCCATTGGAGATCCATGTATCGTACAAGAAAATTGGGAGACCGCGGTTGAAGCGTTAGCAAACGCAATCACACAGGGCCAGCAAAGGGGAAAAAAGAAGATAAACCCTGAAGAAGAAAAGTATACGTACGACAAGTGTGTGGAAATGCTTATGGAAACCAAATTTGACGATGAAAGTGATGAGTACGTTGTGGCTTTGGATTTATTTGCTGAGAAGAAACACAGGATGGTTTTTTATAAATTGAACAAGGTTAAAGCTCGGGAGAAATGGATTGAACGAAAAACACGCTTGTCAATGTAGAGAGGGAGAGATTCAGTCCTAAACTATGGATGTGGATGTTTATGGAAATAGAATATTACTTGAAATGTGATTTTAATCTTCCACATATTTTTCTTTCTTTGGAGCTATTGTAGTCTGTGGCAGGTTTTAGTCTGTTGTCTGGTGCTAACTTATGTTCCATGGGTGTGCAATGCAGGACAAACCTTTTCAAGATTATGCATTTCATTGCATGAATTTAGTTATTCTATACCTTAGGCTGTCGAAGTATCTACTTGCTAAAAAACCATAATTGACAATGACGTTTTCCAAGTGGATTTTGTGGTGTCCGCCAATTTAACTTTTCATATTACAAAAGCCACACCAAACTCTATTTAAATAATCACCAGACAATTATCACAACAATAAGTACATCAATGGTAAAGTTAATAATATCATTTTAGAAAGAAAACCACAGGTATAATCATACAACAACACCAATAATAACAAAGCGTGTTGTCCAATAGTAGATTTGAAGATTGATTTCTTAACATCGCAACAATCATACATACGCATTTCCCGACATAATAGAAACACCAAAAGCCATCCTTCACTGCACTTCATAAATGAAGATTTAAAACCTTGCAACAGCAACAACATCCAAAATCATGATCACATCACCTACACGTATGTGTCATAAACCTTCCAAAATGGGGTCAACAACAACCACTTCACATTCACCACATGACATACACCTATGTGTCCTTCAGATGACTACGGCCAGGAACAAGGCCGAAGCTGTCAGAAATAGTAGGTAAAGAACAAGCAGCAACAATCGGTCTCTCTGGCGTTGTTGACGTAGGAGATTGAAATCCCCCTCTAACGACTGCACACGACTAGAGACATCTGTTAGTCGACCGGTTAACTCGCCGCGGCTCCCTGCCTGAAAACCGCCCAACACGGCATTCTCAAAGACACCTCCGATTTCATCCATCCAACGAAAATAACCACATCTTATGTTCCACTGCAAATAAAAAATCACTAATTAGGAGGTAATCAATGTAAGGCAAATCATAAACAAGAAACCCAAACGTCATTAGCTACATATGGCGATCCACAAGTGAAAAACCAACGCCCTGGGTTTCGCGACATTTGGGACTGAAATTTTTTGGCAGCCAGACCACAGTGACACGTCGGCCGCCGATACATTACGCTTTCGACGGTGGTGGACGACATCGGAAGGTTGCCAAGAGGGAGGAGGAGAAGAAGTGACGATGCCGGTGAGAGTGACTTCCCCGCCATTTATAGTTGCAAGTTCGCGCGCCGCACGAGGAGGGGCAAATCGGGAGGAGATCGAAAGTTAGGCTTCGACAAGCCGGACATACTTTCCAAAAGCCGCTTCTGGTGGATGCAGGACAAGTTGAACGTGACAGAAGTTGATGGTGAGTTGGAAAGGCTTTTGGGCCAAAAGGCACTCTTTGAAGTCCACTACCGAACGGAGCCTTAGTTGTATTGGGATCCCGAGATAGCCACTTAGGTTCCCACTCGGAATCCACGCGGTGGGTACCATTCCAAGTGTGGGACTTTTGTGTTTTTTTGCTTTTAATTTTCTTTTTTTATATTCATTTTATTTTTATGTTTCAGCCATGTTTTGACGGATTTTATCTTATTTTATGATTTTGTCATATATGTTTTCTTCTTCACATCAATGGTTGCTCTTGTATTAACAAAAATACTCACACATTGTACCCTGAAAATGACTACATTGCACCACGAAAATACTCAGATGTCAACACCAAAACACTCAACCACCACCAATTCACTGTTATCACCACCAATCCATTCATCACTAGTTTGTAATCATACTTGCACCATACTACCAAATTACTAGCAATATAACTCAAGAATACCCTCACCCTAAACCAGAAACCCACCAAACTACAACTCGTCGTCACCGCCACCATCACATCATCCATCACCCAATCCACCATATATATTCAATGTCACCAACACCACCATCTTAACACTTACCACCACCCAATCCACCACTTTCACTATTATCTTATCATTCATCACTATTTTAACCATAACTTTAGATCACCACGACGATACAATGACCACCCAAATCACAATTCCAACAATTACAACCATCGTGTCATCCACCACCACCGCTATCTATCAAGGTCATTATGCTAATTAACCGCCATCAACAACACCACCTAATCAGTATGGTTCATCCATCCATCGTTAGCTTTTAATTATAAAATATATGTTATACCACGAAAATACCCACAATATAACTTATAGATACCACCACTCTAGCTCGAAAATACCAATCATGACCACTGAACTACAAGATGCCATCACTGCATGTGGACATTCATCACCCATTACCACACCAATCCACCTCATTTTGCCACCGTCATCTTATCATTCACCACCACCTAATCCACTCCATTCTGGAATGCTCACTACTATCTTATCATTTATCAACACCCAACCACCACTTCCGTCCACCACATCGATACAATCATCACCCACATTTTACCACCACATATCATCCACAACCATCAAACCAACACCTTCGGCCACCACGCCACCACCATCCCATCAAGGCCATCGTCCAACCACCACACTAGCTAACACCACTTAATTACCCTTGCACATCATTCATCAATTGTTTGTAATCAGAAACACCTACACTATGAATAAATTCAACTAACAATTATAACTAAGTTTTATTTACTAAATAATAAATAGGGGGCGTCTGCCAGAGACGCCTCCGTCTTTGGGGAGTCGTCCCCGGCGGGCGTCGACCCTATGGACGGGGCGTCCGCGGGATCCCCCCCCCCCCCCCCCCCCCGACGGCTCCCGCGGACGCCCCCTCCAATTTTTATATTTTTTAAAACTTAAAATAAATGGGAACTTTAAACATATTCGAGTTCACCGGGGCGTCATCTGACTCTTTTTCTGGCCTCTGAGACATTGTTTTTGATGATTACGAGGAAGATGAAGAGAGAGTGAAGGTAGGAGAGTGAAATGAAGAGATATATAAGTAGAAATGAAAGAATTACAAAATGATAATTGGCACAAGCGATTTAAGTAATTTACGGACGACGTTTAGCAGTCTAATTTTCTTAATTGTGCCTATACTATAAATTTAGAGCTATTGGTCCTTCAATTTTACAACTTTTTTGCAAATATTTTTCGTATTTCAATTATAAAGGGAACTACTAAACGTCGCCCCAAAACTACTTAAATCGCCCCTTGAAATTACCAAAGTGCCCTTAACAATATATTTAATACCCATATCGTCCCGTGTCTATAAATTAGGCATACGGTCTTGTATATTCATAATTTATCAGTAAAAATACCACGAAAATGTCTGGCGAAGGTGATGCATCCGGTGAGGTAAGTCTGGCGCGGGGCAAATTTTGGGCCGGGCGTCTGCATTAGACGCCTCCCCCAAGGTGAGGGCGTCTGCGTAGGACGTCCTCCCCTTGGCCGAGGCGTCTAACGCAGACGCCTACGCAATGGGAGAGGCGTCTTATGTAGACGTCCTCCCCTTGGGTAAGGCGTCTGTAGTAGACGCCCTTCCCTAGGGTCAGGCGTCCTACGCAGACGCCTCACCCTTGGGAAGGGCGTTTAACTCATACGCCCCTCCCATGGGGTAGGCGTTTAATACAGACGCCCGAATTTTTTTTGATTTTTTTAATTTCGATTTTATTTTTGTAGGTTCCGTTGGAAGATTTCGGTGGCGATGGAGTGGATTACAGTGAGTTATTTCAAACTACACAAATCTTTGAAACAATCGATGAAGCATGTAAATGGGCCAAACAAGTAGCTATCGGAGCTGGGTTTTTTTTGGTCGTGTCGTCGTACAAAACAAGATCAGATAGTCGGATGGATTGTTATTTGAGATGCGACCGGCGAAATCAAATGGAGTCTCGGGATATGGATACTGCACTTCGAAGAAACACCAAAAGAAAGGGTTGCGGTTGCCGTTTCTTAATAAAAGTGGTGGAGCGACGAGATCGTGATGGATGGGTTGTGGTTTTTAATAGTGCTCACGGACATCACAACCACAGACTGGCAGTTTATCCAGAGGGTCATCGTCAAATTAGTGGTCTAAGTTCTGGGGCGAAGAAGATTGTTCGTGATATGACTGAGGCGCAAGCAAAACCACGGAACATCTTGAAGGCAGTAAAAGAAAAATTCCCGGAGGACAATCCAAATCAAAGGCATATTTATAATTTCAGAGATTACATGAGGAGGACAAAATCTGAAGACCGGAATCCCGTCCAGCAGTTTCTCTATCAAGCAGTGCTGTGTGAGTACTTACATTGGATTATGGCGGATCCAGAAACTGATGTCGTCACTCACGATTTTTTGGCACATCCGACGTCAGTCCATTTGTTGCGGACATATCCTTTCGTTATCTGCATGGATTTGACTTACAAGACGAACAAGTATAAGATGCCTTTGTTCGAAATGATTGGGGTCACACCAACAAACATGAATTTCCTTATTGGATATGCAATTTTGATGGATGAAACTTACTCCAGTTATCTGTGGGTGATGGAGAAGTTGCGAGATCTGTTATTGGGGATTGTCAGCCCGACTGCAATAATAAAAGACCGGGAGTTAGGCCTTATGCGACCAGTGAGAGAGGTATTTCCTGACTCTGCTCATTTACTCTGCACATGGCACATCAACAAAGACGTATTGAACTACGCATACCACGTATTCGGGAAAAATAAGCAGATGGCAGAGACTTTGAGGCGTGGAAGATGGAGGAAAATCATGCTTTCTACTTCAGAAGCCGAGTATGATAGAGCTGTGTATGCTCTGAAAGATTTGTATAGATCGTGGCCGGCTATCACGGAGTATCTGGACACCACGTGGTTGGTGCATAAAGAAAAGTTTGTGCTGAATTGGACGAACAAAGTCCTTCATTTTGGTAACACCACGAATTGTAGGGTCGAAAGTGCTCATTCGGCTCTAAAAGAGTGGATTTCTACATCGACTGCAGCTCTGGACACTCTTTTCGAGCGCGTCAACGCGGCTATTGAAATGCAGCTGACGAATATTCGAAACGCTCTTGAAGACTCGAGACGGCGAAATTTGACTAATTTCGGACATGCTCTATATCGTCACATAAATGGTCGAGTTTCGCATCACTGCTTGCAATTGCTGAGTCAGGAGGTGAAAAGAATGCAAGAGTTAGATGATGAAGTTGAATATCGTTGTGAGTGCGCTTTTCTGACTTCTCATGGGATACCTTGCGCATGTACCATCCGCGGATGTCTTGAATCAGACAACGGAATTTACTTAGAGCAGATTCATTCGTTCTGGAGGACACTTGTCATTGGGGAAGGAGCCGGGAACGCAGAGTTTGTGTCTCAGGCAGCTCAAGACGTCGAACATTTTCACAGCCTGGTTGATGAGATTGCAGGAAGTGACCCCACCGTAATTCGATCTGCCTCTCGGGTTTTATTCGAGCAGCTACACCCCGAACATGCGAATTTGAGAGAGCCTGCAGAAAAAACAAAGCTACGAGGTCGACCAAGGGGAAAGTCGACACGACGGGACCCTAGTGCGTTTGAGTATGCAGAGCGAGGTAGTGGTCGATCTTCAGGTAGTGGGAGTAGAGGTCGTGGTCGTTCTTCCGGTAGTGGAAGCAAAGGTCGTGGTCGATCTTCTGGTTCTTCGTCTGTGAGGGGAGGATCAGGTATACCATCCCTATATTTATTGTTATTATAATTTTGTTATTTATTTCAGTAAATATGTATCTTTTGTTATTATATGTAACTGTATTTTTTGTTTATATTGTAGTGACTGGGCGGGCTGACGTAGACGACTTTCCATATGCGGATAGGATTCCAGGAATCATTATGCCATTCCTACACCAGTGGAATGATGTACGTGCTGATGGAAACTGTGGATGTCGATGTGTCACCGATGTTTTTCACGGTGGTGAAGACAATTGGCAACTCGCCCGTCGTTCGATTTCAAATGAGCTAGCTGCGAACCCATCTTTTTATGAGCACGTATACTACGACGGTGTGGCGCAGGCTCGTCACCGGATTAATTGGGGCGGGGGACCTTGTGGCGAGAATCACTACATGGAGACGTGGACGGACTTGTTTCCCATTGCAAATTTTTACAAGTGTGCAGTTATGTTCTTCTCTCTCGGAAATGATGGTTCGTTGTACCCATGTCTTACAGTTCTACCTTGGGAGAGTCCACCTACCGTGACGAGACCGTGCAGAGAGTTGATTATTGCTCATTTAGGGAGTTACGCTCATTACATTCGTTTGGATTTGAATGAGGGATTCCCCGTACCTCCTATAGCGACTCTGTGGTTTCAAGTACGAGATGAGAGTGTTATTGGATGGGAGCTGGAGTACCAAAATAGGATAGCATCTTGGCAACAATTATGTAATATGTTTTGATATGTTTGTACCAATTATGTAATATGTTTTGATATGTTTGTACACTATATATTGTTGCTTTATTATGTAATATGTTTTGATATGTTTGCTTTATTTGCATTATATATAATAGTACGATACGTTAGCAAACACAAATAAAAATAATAAGCGTATGACAAATAAGCAAACACAAATACAAATAATAAGCGTACGATATGTTAGCAAACACAAACACAAATACAAATAATAAGCGTACGACAGATAAACAAATATAAATGCAAATACTAAGAGTACGGTACAACAGATCAGCCTACTCATCATTCGGGATCACCTGAACATATCCTAACTGACGCAAGACCCGATCGGGCATATAAGGCTCTATGATATCCCGATAACGAATAAGACCCATCAATAAAGTCCTCGGGACATCCGCTGCTGGGTCAGGACCATAGGGTAACCACTCCACCTAAAGTTTAACACATTAATAATAATACATCTTAAAATTAAATAAATGGTGTAAAGTTTGATACCTCTGATGCAGTCATCTGATCTAGCCGTGCGCGGATGGAACGCAATCGTCCATCGCTCTTGTCCTCGCTCCGGACGGCCCACATACCCGAACGTGGATGACCCTCGTCGATAATCTTCCGCTCACGATGCGGGCGGAATGCAGGAAAGTACTCGTATATCCACGCCTGCAGCAGCGTAAGACAACCTGCAATCCCAGAACAATCCGCACGGCTAGCTATCCCAAGCTGCCGGTACAGGTATGCCAACGTCGCTGACCCCCACGAGTACTCACGAACGGTGTCCGGGTCCCTAGCCTCCAGTAGATCGCGTGGTCTGATCCGACAACCACTCTTGTCGACAAACAAGACGGCTCCGAGCATCAAGAATAGGTACGCCGTCAACTGTGTATCATCGGCCCGCGGAGGTCGTGCCCGTCTGCATAGGTCCTCAAGGGAGTCGATGCCGACACCACCACCACTCCATAAAGCTGTATCTCTCGCCAGACCATCAGGTGTGACACCAAGCAACTCTGCCACATAACACCTCAGCTCAGACGTCGACTCCTGAGCACTAACCAGACGACCATCCACAGGAATGCGCAGGATCTGGAAAACATTGTGAAGCATGATCGTCATCTCTCCGAAAGGCATGTGGAAAGTGTTGGTGTCAGGCTGCCACCGCTCCACAAACGCAGAAATCAAAGGCATGTCGAGATAAGGGAACATGCTGTACGGTAAGTGCCCCAAATGCGTGGCACTAATCTCCTCTCTGATATCAGCACTCAGTGTAGACCGCCAACCCTGTAGTGCTGTACAGGCTCTGTGCCGATTATGGCACTTCAGAACCTTCCGATCCTCTCCGTCCCAGATCCGTCTAGCGATGTGACCCCAGAAACTAGGAATGACGCTCCCATCTAAAGGACCACCAGGCGTCATACTGCTCACGATCCAAGAATCGTCCTGGACCCTCTTCTTCTTCTGAGCGCGGGGATCAACAGTGCACGAGCTCGAATCCCCGGTCGTAAACCTCCCACCCCTACCCTTCCGCACCATCCATCCCGCGGAAGTAGAACTACCCGCTCGACCACGTCCTCTGCTATACTCCCCCTGCCTCTCCACCTCCGGGCGCTCTAACTCATACGGGTCATCATCGTCGCTCCCGTCGTCGGGACTGTCCACATGCTCATCATCGAAGGAATCATCATCCTCCTCACGACGACGTAATGCCTCTCTCTCCCTCCTGACCGAAGCAGATATCCCCTGTCTACGTGGATGACGCGGTGCTGAATCATCCTCTAAAGAACGGAAGGCGTGTAATGGTATCGACTTGCCTTTCCCTCCACTGTGACCCGATGACTATTAATTGAAATTTTAATTACAAATTTGTTAAATTTGTTAAACTAAATTATCATATTTATCACAATTGTTAAACTAAATCAAAATTTGTTAAACTAAATTATCACAATTGTTAAACTAAATCAAAATTTGTTAAACTAAATTAAAACAATTGTTAAACTAAATCAAAAATTGTTAAAACTAAATATCACAAATGTTAAACTTAATAAGAATTTGTTAAATTAAATTTTCAGATTTATCACAATTTATTAAAGTAATTATCAGATTTAATAATTTTAAAAAAAAAATTGTGGAGGCGTCTGCGAGAGACGCCTCCCCTATGGTGGAGGCGTCTGTCGGAGACGCCTCCTCTTTGGGGGAGACGTCTGCCGAAGACGTCTCCTCCATCGGGAAGACGTCTTCCCCAGACGTCTCCCGCTAGTGGCCGGCGTCCGAGGGAGACGCCCCCCGCATGGGGCGAGCGTCCGAGGAAGCCGCTCCCCCCATGGGGGGAACGGCTTCCTCGGACGCCCGCCCCATGCGGGGGGCGTCTCCCTCGGACGCCGGCCACTTTTTTTTATTTTTTTTTATTTTTAAAAACAAATAAATAAAGTAAGGTTACCGTATACTGGTACACCGGGGGAACTGCTGGCTGCTTGCCTGGCCTCCGAGACATCTGTAGTAGGTATAGGAAGAGAAAGTTTTGAAAAAAGAGTGAAATTGTGAGATATATAAGCAAAAATAGGATGAATGACAATTTGGTAATTTCAAGGGACAATTTAAGTAATTTTGGGACGATGTTTAGCAGTTCAGTTATAAATCACATAGAATAATATTCTTACGGGAAATTCTAGCAATGTCACATCACAGGTCAAAAGAATATTGCTTTTAATTTTGAGTTATAATATCATATACATATGTATGTCTCATCTCCAGAAACATCAAGATACTCGCATTGTCCAAATCAATTATGTAGGCATCATAGTGGTAAAACAAAATTATATTATTTGGTCGGTCGGACGTACACGCGTTAGCTCCGAGCATTGCTATTATAAATGGATGTCTTCTTCTTCGTTGGAGTTTTTGTTTAGCAGTGTTTGAGACACCAAATCCACTGGTTCGGTGAGATGGACTCACTATTACCACACACAGAGAGAAATAATGTATTTGATGAAAAACCTTTTTTTACCTAAACATCTAAGATTAAAGAAAACTACGATGATCCAAGCACTTTGCTTTTAACATTTGTAGTCATTCGAAAATTTTAGCAATCTAAAAAAAATTGAGAAAGTTTTGATTTTTCTTCTTTTAAAGATTTAATGAGTAATTAGACATTATTCCCTTGCTTATATGAGTATCATAAATAAAAATTAACAATGATTAAGATCGTTGGAGAATAACATAAGGGAAAATTTTAATATGAAAAAGATACTATAATAATCTTTTGTAATTTTCTTTTCGAATACTATTTATTTTTATCTCATGACCAATAATCATTTAATTTTCAAAACCCGCATTTTAAAGAAGATTTTGATTTTCAAAGTTCACTGCAAAAATCTTTCAAAAAAATGTCTGAACTTTTTTTTTAAAATCATTAAGGATGAATTACTCTTTCGTGAGTCAAACCTAATCTTAAATATAAAATATATAAATCTTAATCAATTATTAATTCGATGATAAGACCGTAATACATAGGTCATCCTTACTGATCGGGCGGATTAACCAATCGTCTGACACATCACCATTTTTATAATAAAAAATTTGTCAACCCATCCCGGGGGCACGTGTCCCACTCCCTTTGGTTAATTTTTTTGTTTTTTTGAGTTTTTGTATTTAGAAAATGTTTTAATTTTTTAAAAGTTATTTAAAATCGTTTTTATAATTATTTTTTATGAACATATATTTTTTATTTGTTTATATTTTCTAGATTTTTTTGACATTTTTTGTGTTTTGTCTAGAATTGATCCCGAAATGACGTGTAGGGGAGAGAATGTAGGGCGCTTGAGTTGTTTCCGCGGTTAAGAAAGATTTAGGAGGTTGGTTTGAACTGACGGGGTGGAGAGAAAAGTTGACGTGGCTGAGAGAGAAAACTGGACACCCGAGCAGTTCCCGGACTTCGTCTAATGCATATATTGATGCCCAAGACTTATGGATTTAAGACATTTTCAAAAATGTTCCAACACACCAGATGTACAAGAAAGCATAAATGAAAACTCAAAATCCATCATTTTTTTGGTATTATTATTACCATTATTAATGAAATTAACTCATTATTACTTCTCCATCATTAATGTAATCACACCACACTTGTCAGTGATTTATGTTTTTAATCTTAATTTCTTCTATACTAACAAATTAATTTATATTATTTCTTAATTTTAAATTTAAGAACAATGTACTTGGTGGAAAAACATTTTTACCTAAATATTAATTAATACTAAAAAAACTAATCAATTCAAAACAATTTGCTTTGAACATTTGTTGCTATCTTAAAATTACATGAAACAAAATAAAATTCTAAAACTATGTTTTTAAAATGGTTTTGATTTTTATTTTGAAGTGAACTGTAATTGGAAACTATTTCCTTGCATACGTGATCAGTATTATTAAAAAAAATAACGACGCCTAAGGTCTTACAGAAAAACATAAGGGAAAATATTTTAATATAAAAAGTACTAATTAATTATCATCTGTATATTACTGTTCGAATACTATTTATTTCATCTCGTGACCAAGATAGCCTTTTTAATCTTTCATGTGTCTACATTTTCGTAACTTGCCTTGAAAGAAAATTTTGAATTCCAAAATCTGATGCAAAAACTCCTTGAAAAAGGAGTCCTAAATAGACAAATTTAATAAAGTAATGATAATTAGACCGCGAAGATGATTAACTTTCCACCTTGAGATGCATCTGTTGAGGCCGAAGACTTGATAGATCTAAGAAATTTCCAGATGTTTAATCACCCACCAAAGTACGAAAAGTCATGATATAAAGAATTCAAAAGGCATAATCTTTTGGGATTATTATCATCATTAATGAAATTCACTCATCATTACTTTCTCTATCATGACAATCATCATTCATTACTCTAATGTAATCACAACGCACATCTCAATATTTATTCTTCAATCTTTCTTTAAAAATGTATACTTACGAATGACTATATAGATTAGTTGTTAATTAATATTTCATGATCAAACCGGCTTATTATTTGATACGAATTCAATGACACAATTTCTTATGCCAGAACAAATTCTAAATTTAATCCAAAGAGAGTTTGTTAATGTGAGTTAATTCTTGTGACCGTCATCTTACCTATTAGTTCGAGTGTCTTCTCTTATTTCTTTAATTCAACATGATATATAATTAATTTATAATAAACCATGTTGATGTTGTGTGTATTTCATTGTAGTTTCCACTAGTCAGTACGTGTTCAAACCCAATTTCGAGGGAAATTATACAGTTTCCATTTGACTGTTTTTTGTTCAAACCCTAAATTCAAGTTGAAAATATCTTAGTTGATACCCTAAATTGTCAATATTTTTATCACACATATTTATCCATTTGCAAGTCATTCTTGCACATATGATAGTTAATTACTAGGCCATGTCATATTTATATACACATATGGCATCAAATTTGATATTTAATTACTAGACAGTGTTATATTTATTTCACACTCTTACAAAGTCATACGAAAGTTGGGCTTATTTGAGATATAAGTGTACAAAATGCTTATATGTTCTACATAGGAGAATTATACGGTGAAACAAGAATTAATTAAGGGTGAAATGCTTAGGTGCCACTAACAAACATCTAAATTGACTTTATGTCATCTCATAGTAATTATTTGACTTAATATCATAGAAAAACCAAAATAATTGTCATAATGTCATTAATTTTTTTCAATGTCTTTCGTTAGCAAACCGTTAACATATAATAACTGTTAACCTCACGTATATTAATATTCAATGAAAATTTTACAGAATCACCCTGAATAAACCAGAATTCATAACATTCATTGTATATATTGTAAAAAATTCAAAAGATTATTCAAATAATTTATCTATACTTTCTCATCTCTATCTTTCATCTTTTTTTTCTCTGACTAAACTTAATAGTTCGGTTACTAAACTAATGTAATCTGATAATTTTTATATTTTAAAAATACAAAATAATTTTATAAAATAATCTTTTTTCTAATATATATTTATTTTTTATATAAAAAAATTATTTCCATAAAAAATTGTATAAACATTCTTTTATCAATTATCATATTCTTTTCATAAAAAAATATGAATTTGAAATCAGATAAATAAAAATAAATAGTTTTAGAAGAAAAAAATATGATCGAGTATTTTTTGTAATTTTTACAACACATACTGAATTTTATGAATTATGGGTTTATTCGGGGTGATTCTGTAAAATGTTCATTAAATATTAGTATACGTAATAGCCGTTAATGGTAAAGTATGACATTGGAAAAAAAATTAGTGGCATTATGACAAGTATTTTTTTGTTTTTCTATGACATTAAACCAAATATTTATATCAGATGGCATAAAGTCAATTTCGATGTTTGTTAGTGGTACCCAAGAATTCACTCATTAATTAATTAATTTAACAAGTAACAACTAAACTTTGTGGTGTGCACGTCTCTTTCTTAATAATATGAGCTAAAACAGTTTCTTTAATGATAAGGACAATTAGAAAGTATTGAAGTATAAATATATCTTAAATGGTAGGTCGAGATTGAGAAAAAAACCAGCAAGAAAATTGAGTGCTATGGAAGGTAGAAATTCAAAACTCAAATTCGGAGAATTTTGCATACATCTCCTTACTCATATCAGCATCCTCAAGTTTAATATATTTTTTACAATACCCTCCAATTTGAGACATTTGTAAGAAACATGATTCCACTACGATATCGAGATATCAACCTTTTCCCTTATAATTTATTTTCAGCAACAACACTGACTATATTGAATACATCAACGTATAAAGGTTGGAGTTTTATTTTATTTTGTTGTTGTTATCATCCGAATTTTGGTCAAAATGGTATTTAAAATGTTAAAAATATTAAAGTGTGTATCATATTTTGAGTTATAAGAATATTCATGAAACTATTTCAAAATAATAATCAATATTCCATGTGAAACCAACAAAAACTCCTTAAGGGTTTGACTCAGCGCATATGTTTTTCCTTCCACTTCTCAACTTCTTTTCCTCTCTCTCTCTCTCTCTCTCTCTCTCTCAACTAACAAGCCTTTTCTCCAACATCATAAAACCCACGTCAAACCAAACCTAAAACGGCATCCAACCTCTCCTCATCATTACCATCATCATCCTCTTATACTCCCCTTCTCTCTCTCTCTCTCTCTCTCTCTCTACACATCAAACATTAAAACCTCTCCTCTTTCCTTTTTTGACATCCTAATTCTCTCTCTAATCTCTCTTTCAACAAACGTCTCCTCTTCTTCTTCTTGGAAACCTACTCTCTCTCTCTCTCTCCCTCTCTCTAGACACCCTAATTCTCTCTCTATCTAACAACAACATCAAACCCAACCCCAAGAATTAAGAAACCAAACCTCCCTCTATCTAAAATAAAAAAAAACTTCCCACCAACAAATTAAATAACACAAAACCCACACCAAACCAATCCATAAACCATCCAAACCCTCTCTCAAGTCTCACCCTCAAAAACTCTCATCTCATCTCCTTCTTTAAACTCCCTAATTCTCTCTATCTTTGATTCTCTCCATCAAACCTCTCTTCTCCATCTTTGACATTTATTTTCCTAATTAACATGGAATCAACCTCATCATCATCATTGAAAACAGACAAGCCCAACGGCTTCAAGAAGCTCTTCTCCACCATCTTCCAGCCCTCTCTCTCCTCCCACTGTGGCCTCAACCCCTCCAACTCCTCCACTCTAGTCCACCAACCCACCTCAAACCCCCTCTTCACCGACTGCCACGTATGCAAACCAAAGCACAAGCCCAAACTCAAGCACTCCACCTCTCAAGACAACCTCCTCGACCTCGAAAAATCCAACCCACATCCCAACTTTCCACACTTCAACTTGCTAAACCTCTTCAAGCCCAAAACCAAACCTCATAAACTAAATGACAATTTGCTTTTTACAAGCGAAGAAGAAGACGATAATCAACAAGACAATGTGTTGTACTCGGAGGAGGATAGTTTGGAGCTGATCAGTGTTGAGAAGAAGAAGGAGAAGGAAGGGTTGGCTGTGGTTAAGCAGACTAAGGACCCTTATGGGGACTTCAAGAGCTCAGTGCTTGATATGATAGTTGAATATCAGATAGTGGAGGTGAGTGATTTTGAAGAGCTCTTGAAGTCTTATCTTAGGATTAATGAAAGTTGTTATCATGGAGTCATTCTTAAGGTTTTCTCTGATGTTTGGGAGCACTTGTTTAGTAGTTCAGATTGATGGTTTTTCTTGTAGGATGATTAATTTTGGGGGTTTTTTTTTTTGAAGTTGATATATGTATACATATAAGGGATAATTATTATTTGAAATAAAAAGGTAACCTTTTTTGGAAAGCATGGAATTAATATATATATGTCATCTTTCAATTTGGTTTTTGTTTGAATTTTGTTGGTTTGTAGAGAAATTGGATTTGATATTTGTATGTTTTCTCTATGGAATTGTTAGGATTGTAGTTGCTCAACTTTACGACTTTGGATGGATTTGTTGTGTTTGGTAATTGGTTGATATTGAATTTCTCAGTTAATATATGCCATTCAAGGAAGATAACATCATTTTTTTGGCATTATGCATGGTGTTTGTTCACACTTCAGGTTTAGGGTATAAGAATTGAAAGAAAAAAAAGGCTTTGATAATTCCATTGTTAATTGATTTTCAATATTGCTTCTGCGTGTACTCAAACAATAATCTTTCGTCTAGTTTCGGTTCTTCAGGTCAATATATAATGAAAGAAAATGATAGAGCACTTGTAAAGTTCCAACATCAATTAATATAGGAATTTGATGTCTTCTTCCTTTTCTTGCTTTTAATTGACAAAAACACATGGATTTCTCATTCATTCCTATCGTTATGTTCACGCTAACAACCAGTATGAATGCAAAGTAGCTTTGTTGGTCAATAGCATTCGATAGCGCTTCCTTCCGCCAAAACACTTGCAAACAGTAAAGAAATAACAATGGTATAATTCTCTGGTTTTGGATATATGGGTTTAATGTGGTCATGAGGCACAACATAACCAACATGGTTATGGCACTTCTTTTTCGACGATTTTAGGGGGTTTTTTTAATCAAGCTTCATCACATGTGTTGTTATCTCTTAAGTTATAATATGTTAAATATTTAAGTCAGTCGAAGTTAATTTCATCGTTGATCTAAAATACTTATATTAGAACAAGTGAAATTTATTGAATTTTGAAGTGTTCGGATCAAGATCTACGATAATCTATTTGATCTGAATTGTTACCACATATTCCTTACATAATATATTTCTCACTCCCAAAATTTCATGAGAAATAGGTCAATAACTCATTGAAAGATGTTGAAAATGAAGTGTCACGGTTATCTTGATTATAATACCCCTACAGTCATATTAAGCCTTATATATATATATAGTTATTTATTGCTTTTCATGCATGTCGGCGAATGAGATGAAAATATATATTAAGTATTTATGCAAAAGAAGTGGCTTTCATGACTGCAAATCTGCAATTATTTAAACGGATTTACCTATTTTGCAGACTTTATAAATCATATATAATATAATAACCTTGATTTTGCCCTGCTAATTTAACAACGGTATGCTACAAAACTGACCAACTTGTGATTAATAAATATAGATCAACCTACACAAGAAAAATGTAAGCCGTTAGAAAAAGAATGAATAGTGCTCATTTGCCCACAGCTAAAATGATAGAAAGGCTTTTTTTCTGCAAACTTACTTTTCAAATGGAGAAGTTGGAGAAGTGATGGTGAGATTTCAGGGAAGATACATGTAGATCCAATTTAGTCAAACAGCAATAAACAAAAGAACCACACTTGTGAGCTTATATTGCAAGCAAGATAAGGATGCAAGAGTAGAGTGGTAGCTTGAAGTTCAAGTTTTGGGGCATAAAATTATATTATAGGCAACTCATTTGTGCTAACATGAAAATCCAGCTTTGGATTTATTGAAAACTAATTGAAAATAAATTTGAAGAATTCAGGAGCATGCTGGCCTTGTCAATATTAACCCGAGGGCAATGAAAAAACCCTAGAGAATTACTACATCACTAAGATTTGGATAGAAATGAGTTGAAGAACGAACTTCACGATCATAATGCTTGATGAATTTCATTTCTAAGATACTCTAACTAGTTAAGAATTAAAACATTTGTTATTGCATTTAAATTTTCATAAAGTTAATTAAATACCAAGTATATTGTTACAAATTACACTTACTGATGAATCACATAATATCCAATTAGTCACGGAAGAAAGTTGGTCCTTTTCTCCAATATATAAAGAAATAAGAAAAATAAAATAATATATGAACGCCTTGAAAGATGGTCATTAGACAAAAGAGGAAAACAACTTTAATACACAAGTAATCCAACACCACCACGCCACAACCACGTGGATACCAAACTATACGTCCAAGTCACACCACGAAACTCACATATCATATATATCTAAGGTTGTTAGGCTGTTAGAGTAGATATATTGATTGTCAAACAAGTGCAATGTATAAATATACATGCAAACAAAAAGTCCTGCAAGTATTCTAAGTTTCAAGGCCGACATGGCTATCATTTTTCCGTATAACTGCTAAACAAGAAACATACGCTGCTAAGTTTTTTTTATATAAATTGGTCAAAGCAAAGTTTGATACAGTACAAGAGCACACACATACAAATACAAATTAAGAAAACCAACATGTTCATTTCTTCACGCGGAAGAGAAAAAAGTAGACAGAAGGCAACTAGGCAAGAGCAGATAATGGATTCTTAATCAACCATCACATGTCCCAAAACCAAAAAATAATAATTAATTAATTAATTTCTCTCACGTAATCTTATAAGAAACGGTATGTGCAATTGAGATACCTACGTGAAGAGCATATACATGAAAAACAGAATATAACGTGCAATGCATGAAGATCAGCATTCCCGATCGAAAGTCCACAAGGATTAAGAAAAGGCAGGTCGTCTAAATGGCTACATTTAAGTATCATATCGAAACAAATTCAACATGTGAAAAGGGATTCGACGGCATTAAGTATCATATTAATTTACCGGTGCTTGAGCTGTTCGATGTCATCTTCGTGATTGCGAAGAACTTTCACTTCCTTATCTAAGAGATTCATGATTACTTCACCATCATGGACTTTTCTTTCTTCGGTTACTTTGCCAAACATCAGCCCTTAACAATCACGTAAGAATACGAAAAAGATTACAACATTGCTTACTTATTGACCACGACAGGAACCTATGAATTTTATGCATTTCCATGAATGTAAAATGCCACAATGCAACTCTAATTTCCAACAAATCAACACAATCATTGGGATGATTCAACAAATCTATATTATTGAGGGTACCTAAGTAGAAGTTGAACATCAACACATGAACTGAGACTTATTATGTACTTCAAATGAATCGAAATTCCAAAATATATAATAGGACAAAAAATGGAATACCACATTAGGTTTCTTTACCCTCATAATTAAAGAATAAATGAAATAGATTATTTCGCCGTGGCAAGTGATTATTGAAGATCAACCAACGATTTCCACATTCATCTTAGTGTCATGCAGTGGCACCTACACATAATCAACAGCAAGGATGCTGGAATAATCTGCGAAAGTGTACATACCAACGTTGTCCACCTCATCTCAGGAGTTTCGAAAAAAGGCAGAATAAGAATGGCAGATCCCTTCTCAGGTATTACTATTAGCTTGCCTTTTGCCATTTCATGAGTTTGATCACTGCTTTCTCCATGGTTTGTTTTCATCGATTGTCTCTGTTTCAGCAAACATATGACAGCAGCAATCCCAAACAGAGCGAGCAACATGAGAAAATATATAAATAGCTATTCCCAACATCCATGAGACAGACAAAATGAAAGTCAATTCACTTCTTTTGATGCCCCATATAACTCCAACAAACCGCCAAGAGTGTTGCTAAACTGAATTAAAGGGTTGTAGTACCATAAAGAACATTCCACGAAATATATATGCTCCAGAATACGGCCGTGTATCCATGTTAACTTCTGCAAATGAGATGCCCAGAGAACCAAATGCTGGTTGAGAAGTTCGGAATATCCGAGATGTACAAGGACCAATTTAAAAGTCCTCAAGTTACAAAGGTTTAGAGGATATCTAAGGATCCTTTTCTCCTGCAGATTTTTCTGATGGAAGTGGACCAGAGTTCTTGCTAGAATACATAACTGAAATGGAAAGGAGATGGAAAGCATGAAGCACATGCACATCAAAAGAAATGATCTAAGGTTGAGATATTACCATTGTCACAGAACACTTCCTGCAGGAAATGCATCTGGGCTAATAAAACTATTTCCAAATGCTTGTCGCATTACATGACTGCAACAGTTGGTAACTTAGTGCACATAAATTATGGAGAAACTAATTAAAATTGTGAAATGTTGCTGGAAACAATCACACTTACCCAAGAGTGGGGAGAAAGTTCCATGAACAAGCAAGAGATCAGGATTATCTCTTGTCATGCAATAAGGAACCCGAAACAAAAGGGGGAAGATATAACATTATCAGGATTCAGGATCAAAAGGCTCCAAAGATCCCCAGGTTCTCCCAACCTTCAGTTTGACGTGTAGAGGAACTGCAGATGAAAGGACATAAGCAATTAATAATTGCTCTAATCATATTAGATGCCAAAGAGTTGAAATAAAATTTGCAATATTACCCAAAAGTGAAGCAGCAGTTTCCATGCCAACTCGCAAAAGTGATCCAGCCTCACTCACCAATGAGGGGTCTACTTCCAACAATAGTTCATCATGTACCTGAATGGCAATGATTAAAGAAACCATGTTTACGCTGTTTGATTGTAGTGAAATGCAGACTCTAATTTGAAAGGTGGAAACATGGAAGATACAACGTAACTTAGAATGCTTAAGCACTTAAGACAAATTACTTCTAGGCTTCCAGCATAGATTTCTCGCCAAAATGATGGCTTCGTCAACAAGAATTAAATAAAAAAATGCCCAAAAGATTTAAGCCATTGCAGGTAGCAGATTTAATTAGCACTTTTCAGGAACCAAAACTCCGATAACTCAGGATGCCAGGAATAAGACACAATTACTCTAACAAAAGAAATACTGTACAATTCATGTGACCACCTGCAGAAGAATTCGACATTTATCTTTGAGTTTGGAGTACTGTACTCCAACATGAGTGCTGGAAGATGGCAAGTCAGATCCTTCAACTATAACAGAGTGAATGTTTATCATTGCCATCTTGATTATATCAGCAGCAGAACCCTGGCATTAACAAAACAGTTTTCATAAAGATCAAGTTTAACTGACAATGGCCAACTAAAATGATCAGTCCATCGAAACAAAATCTTAGTAGGCACCTGACAAATAGAATTTACAGCTTGTCTTTGGGCTTTAGACTGTTCTTTATCAGTTCCAAACTTTATTTTTGACAGGTATCGTTTTCTTCCCATTAGTGTTTCCACATACCTGCAAATGGAAAAATAGTACATCGCATTCTCGAACATAGAAGAAATAAAAGAGTTTGCAAGGATCTAAAAGAATAAAAATAGCATACCCCTTCTGGCGGCAAAATGCAACAGCATCTTGAAGCCATGCGGAGACGCGGGGAAAAGAAGATTTGAAGCTTTGAATTTTCCTTTTGGCATCTTCAGGGCTGCAATCTAATTGGTCTGCAAGAGTGTTGGCACCCATTCCATAAAGAATCCCATACACTAATCTTTTAGTTTGCTCCCTCTCTTGAGAGCTTATGGAGCATTCATCCCTCTCTGTCCATTTTGCGGCTAGCATGGTGAAAACATCACCTTCCGGCTTACTCAAAAGTTGAATTAATGAAATGTCTCTGGAAAAATGAGCCATTAGACGTAGCTCTATTTGAGAGTAATCTGCAGTTATCAGAACCCAATTATCCTGCCACGAATATAAAAATAAACACACAAATAAATATTGATATCTTTCTAGAAAATTCCTTAACTTCAAATATCAAGCATAAAATTGTTCTGCACTTCCAAGCATATTGTATAACCTGTGTTGGAATAAAGAAATCACGAGCATTAATCCGATGATGATCAATCTTTGAAGAACTAGGTTCGTCTTTAACCAAATTTTGGCTTCTGAACTCAATTGCATGCTCAACACACTACAACACCACCAATAACAAATTAACAACTTTGTTAATTAGTATATTGTAAAGACTGTGCTTGTCCTTTAGAAGACAAAAGACCTGCAAATTAGGATCCTCCATTGATAGTCTTCCTGTAGCAGTTGAAGTCTGAAGCCAATGCCCATTTATTAAATATCTTTGTGAGCTCATACGTAACTGTGCATTTGAACAAATTGAACCCAAAGTGCTATTTAAAAGTTTTGCCAATGTCCTATGCTCCCTGATTACAGGAATTATAGGATGATGGTCCCTGGAAAAGAAACTTAATATTACCGCAAATATTTGAACTATTAAAGAGGAAAAGAACTGGAGAAGATAACATTCCCAGCTACAAATGTAAGTTATGTAACGGGAAACGGTAGCACCAGATTGCAAGTAGTAGTTAAGTTGGCGTTGGTACTGTGTCATTATGGTTCTTTGTTTGTTCTCAACTGAATAGATTCATTAGTCGTGGGTTGCCATAGGGTAACCCAGACCTCATGAAATTAGTAGAAATTTGTAATGGATGTCCTTATACCTGAAGAAACAAACTTTACAACAGAGCGCATATTTTACATAGATGTATAAATAAACAGCGTAAATATGCAATGCAGGAACTGACCTTTCAGACAGAACCTTATAAGTCCACACATGGGGAATCTTTTCCACTTGACTGCAACTCTAATACTTGATATAAAATACAAAACATGCAAAAGAAGGATGAAAGTCCATGGGAGAAGGAAAGGGAATTAATGTCAAGCAACTTCACCATTGCAGAAATTTAGGGTAAATTATGACTTGCCCCCTCTCAAATGCACATTGAAACACTTTGCACCCCTCACTTTCAAAAGGTAACAATGCCCCCCCCCCCCCCCCCCCCCCCCCCCCCCCCCCCCCCCCCCCCCCCTCATTTTTCAACATGTATCAATTTACCCCCTTTCATTTTAGATTTTTTCATTAATAAAGAATGAAAAGTCAAAATTGTCCTTAATCTTGACGATATTGGAAGCACCTTAGGTCATCACTTCTTTCCTCTTGGAGCTCATTAGATTTTTATTTTTTATCAGTGCTCATTAGATCTTCATTCTCACTGAATAAGATTTTGTTAAGGTCCTCACTGAAATTACTAGTTTGCTAAGGTTAAACATTGTGCAATTTTATCGTTTTGTGTCAAAGGATGAAATTTATGATAAAAAACTGTAGATTTGAGATAGACTGATGATAATTTTTATTTTTTATCGCATAATAGTGAACAAAATCTACATATCATGGAGGAGGACAAAGTGAAACCAATTGAAAAGTGAGGGGGAGATTGTGACATTTTATATCTATAGTTTTGTTTTGATTTGGGTTTGCTTTGGATGATAGTGAACAAAATTTACACATCATGTTTTTTTTTTAGATCTACAGTTTTGTTTTGATTTGGGTTTGCTTTGGGTTTGGTGGCGCCACTTGTGGTGCTACCACACTTCTTGTACAGTTGCCTTTTTATTAATACAATTACCTTTACTGGTAAAAATAAGAGATTGTGAGATTTTAAAAGTAAGGGGTGCAAAGTGAAATCGAGGTACAAGTAAGGGGAGCAAATGTAATTCACCCGGGAACTTATAAGCATAAAACATTGATCATAAAATTTTGAACCATTCTGCTTACACACTTAATCACAGTTTGCCGTGTTCCTACCTTCGTAACATATATGCCATATCACCAAGATTTTTGATAAAAACGTATGGAATAGATTTAAAAAATGTGAGTGCAGAAAAGAAGGTGAAGAAGCAGGTTAAAAGTAAATCAAGTAACGGTTGAATACAGTTTAATTTTACTTGTAAAAGTGTCAATACCTTAGAAGCTCCAGAGAATGTTTGTCCGTGCTTGGATGTTGTTTTCCCTTCTTGCCAGGGTCGGGAATGGGCAATTTCAAGCGTGTATAGAGTACATTTGCAATCTCTGGGGTTGAATAGAGCGAAAAGGACATGCCTGCAAGTTTGATGGCTTCCTTCTCAAGTTCTTTTAACTTTTTCCCCAGAATATGTCGCGCATGAAGACAAGACTCTACATCGACACCAATTCCCCAGAGTTCCATGTCAGCTAGAACTTTAACCTGTGAGAAATGTGTAACATTTGGGAAGTAAGCATTTTGTAGCAAGCAACTGATAGATTACAGGAAATAAGCAAATCTGATTTTATCCAGGACATTTTAATCAAAAGAAATCTTTTGAGAAAGAGAAAATATTTTTCTAACACTGCTAATAAGTCATAACACTGCTTACCAAAGGATTCTCAATTCTGGTTACTGCCGCAACAAGATTTTCAGACACAAGTAACCTCCATAAGACAAGAGAAAGAGTCCGTGTTTGTGAAACTCGACGACAACAACCATTGTGTGCAGCTTTCTGCATCTGGTTTCTCCATCGGCTATCACGAATGGCTGTGGAAACAGCCTCGGTAGATAAGTGCTTCCTAACTACCTGAGATTGTGTAACCTCCAGTAAAGGTAAAAGATTGATGTAAATAAGATAATAGTATAACTAAATACCTTATCTAGGTTAGGACGTGAACAACTCTCCTCATCCGGCCAAAGAATCCATAGGACAATACTGACATCAATTCCGTCATTCAAAGAGATAGAAGGCAAAGCATAATGAGTGTTCTCTACAAGTCTAAACTTGAATGACTCATTTTGAGCAGACCGAAGCCCACGAAAGTTAAGAGACATTGTAGGATGTTTTAGAACTTGAATTTGAGGCTTTAAGTTCCAAGAAATTTTTCGAACGCCCTTCTCACCCATGATTTTAGCAATTCTGTTCCATCTCTGTTCTACATTTTCCCAGAGATTATGCATGGCATCTCCCAGATTGGAACATAAATATTTACCAAGATTAATATAGTAGATTGGAGATTGTTCCCAGCAAATAGCCAACCCAAAAATTTCAAACGAGAGAGTAGAATCAGTCTTGGTTTTCTTGCTGAAATGACAATCAAAGTAGAACTCTTCTTTCATCTCCCACTTCTTCATGAAAGAGTCAAACCCCCCAGGCATACTTCCAACGTTAATAGGACTTTTTTCAGAAACTACAACACCTTGATTACCTATGGGCATCCCACTAACTGAGTCCGTTTTCACTTTGTACAGGCTCTCTTTTTGATGCAAAGGATGAATATTACCTTCACTAACCAAGTCTGCAGACGGACATAATCTTTTAATTTCAGTTTCATCTTTGCCGAATTTACCCAAGGGAATACAAGGTTGATCACAACTTTCGGATAAGCTCTCTTCCGTGGAAGCATTTGAAGTAACACCTGTGCTTGCAATTTTGTCTTCATTGGCTTTCGAAGAAGGATTACTACGTCCATCTTTTGTCTGTTCTATGTCAACTCTAGCAGAAATTTGTGGTCCTTGTTCTTTTTTATTGTCAACGTGTGATATGTCACCTTTGTTTTTAAAGTTTATGCCATTAACAAGCATGGGAGAAGCCTCACCAACTGTACCAGGTAAAGGAAATTTTGGAAACTCAGGGACCTGGACCCCAAGTGAACTAAATGCTGAAAAGGCCGCCAAGCGTGCTTCTTCTGCTTTCTCAAGAACAATTTTGCGTGCACCATCCTTTATCCTCTTAGCTACTCCAAGTTGAACACGACGCAAAGATGATCCCTCTAAACAAGGATAAGATTGAGTGAATGGGAAGCTTCCTAAAAACTAGAGATTGATAAAAGCATCGAAGGAGGAAAAAAATGCATGGGAAACCAAATGGCCTAAATCTCAAATAAAACAGCACAAAAGAGGAATTTTCAACAGTGATTATATTCACATTCAACTTCAAATTATATAAACTATATATAACAACAGAACACATAAAAACATGAAACCTACCATGTACCTACTACTGATTAAGAAGGAAATAAAAAAACAAGTAGCTATTGTAAATGTTTCTTGAGTAAAAGTAAAAGTTGTCATACAAAGCTAGTAACCAAATCAAGGAAGAAGCTCCAAAGCTAGAAGCCACTTACTAACTTGTAAGAAAGCAATTAGCAAGAATCACGAAAACGACTCTGGTGATGAGTAATTAAAACACATATGCCAACTCATTTATGACAAAATATCTGAATATATCCTTTGTTTCCTAAACCTATTTTCATTTATCCTCTTAATGTCCACATCATAACCAATTTAACCATGTCAGGCAACAACTTCAGACATTGAACTGAAGCACTTCCCGAACACTAATTGCCAAAAGCACATCTAATTTGATACTTTTCTCATATTTGTCAACACCAAGATGATGTAGACTTCATTTTTAAGAACAAATAAAAAAGGCAATTAGCCAATTAACACGAAACGAATGTGAAACTAATAAATAGATGCATGAGCATTGATGATATCAGATTACTATATGATTGCACCTTCTGTAGCCCAGGAAGAAGAATCAAAAAGGGCTTTGGCAATCTCACGAGTCGGAGACTCAGCAATAGCCATTGGAGTGCGCAGTCCAGCCTTGTAAAGTGCTCTTGCACGAGAACCCTGAAAAAAATTGAAAGCAAGAAGATAAGACCTTAAACTATATGTACTATTTTGCAATGGAAGGGATGATGGGTGTAATCCCCCGGTCTCTCCTGAGAGATGAGACAGAAACAACATATTTTTTTCTTGATATTCTTAAAAAAGATCACCTTAACATAAGGAATAGACGTTAGCTCCACAATTTCAGCTCTGACTCCAAAGGAAACCCGATTTTGGAATTTTCCAATAAGACTTTCCAAGTCATGCCAACCGAGCCTCTCACAGAACACAGCAACCATCGACGCAAACCTACCCGCATTTTCTTGTAAAGACTGAATCATACCTCTAGCAACTTTAAAAGCATCACAGACATCACTCACTGGTACCTCCTGAGAAAATGAAAGATAAGGAATGCTAGTGATCAAATTATCAAACATATCTAGTATAAGTAAAGCAAAAACTACTTCTAGCAAACATAAACCTTAACTAAGAAAAAGAGAAGAAAAAAATTGAATAGATATATCCGTCTTGTTTTCTGATTACTAGCAGACTACTGCATTTCATAACCAAAGAATCCCTTGTCAGCATATGCAGGTGGTTTATGACCATAAATAGAGGTTTTCTCTTTGGTAGATGACTTGGTTTGCCTTACAAAGTGGAAAACTTTTCAAGTTTTTTTCTCAATTTGAATATCTTCTTGATAACAAGTACTATGAATATATAAGTTTGCACTGAGGCCATCCTTGGACCCTCCAAAATTAGATATTTAAATATTATTTTAATCCTCTAAGCACGAATCAAATTCATTCAATATTACTGCCATAACATGAAACACTCAAAGGGGGAGTTTTGGGGTAAATATTATGGGAGTATTTTTTAGGAGGGTAATAATTCCTATAATATAGGTTTGGCATGCTAAGGGAATTGCTAGTGGAGAAATAATTTCAGACTTAGAAAACTTAAGCCAAACCCTTACTCGGTTGGTATCAATTGGGTCGATTTTCGATTTTAGTCGACCTACAATGTCTTTGGCGATCAGAAAGGTCAGGAGAAAAAATGTAAGATCACATAATATTTTACCTCGGGGGATGAAGGTGTTTGATTACCCCCACATCCCCCACATGAGTGTAAACTCTAATGGATTCATCCACCCTAAGATAAAATGTAAGAGAATGATTACCTGAGAAATAATCAGATGGCAGATCTGTATTAAAAAAATTGCCAGAAGGATTCACACTTCCAAGAAAGTGCAGTTTGACTAAACAAAAGTAGCAGTTTTTTTTCTTAAAAAAGCCACACTAATTAGTAGTTCAGTCTAATGTTATCAAGCTCCTAGGAGGACGGAGGTGAATAAAAGCACATGATGCATAATCTATATCAGTGCATTTGCTTCTGTAACACAAATGCATATGCAAATGCAAGTGCCCAGGAAAACCCAGGTAAAGAAGAGTGAATTTGTGTAGTGAGAAGGCAAAATAGGAAAATGGAAAACCTGGACGAGTCTTGCTAGCATAAGGGCAACGTAAAAACGTTTAGACACTCGAATAACTAGATTTTCCGAAAGGTGGGTGCTGTCTTTGGCAGCTCCAAGTGATTGCATTCTACTTTGCAGGTTTTGCTTTCCTCTTGTCCTATCTGGCATATGCATAGGTGCACCATGGGCCATACGCATCAAGAAAGGTTCTGTAACTCCAACCCTGTTGCCTACAGACTAATGTTCCACATGTCATCATTACAAATGAAATTTCACTCCATTGACAAAATAATGAAAACTATTGCACAAATAGTCAAATTTCTGACAGATTCTTTTAGGAAATTAGTTTTTTATATCGGTAACGTAACTATATATTAAAAGAAGCGGAAAACACTGTACAAAAGTGGGTTACTGGTGCCACAGGCTGCACCACAAACCAAACAAAAACTATAGGATCTATAAAGCGAAAATTAGTGGAGCACTTGAACCAATTACACATTGTAGTATGTCGATGTATCCCCACAAACTATGGCTATGGCCCAGAGAAATCTAGATTTATCACAATAGATGGAGCTTTGTTGATCAAGCTTAAGCAATTATGTTCCCAAGGAATATCAACACGGTGGTTTTCTCACTTCAATGAGAATGGCATATGATGAAACAAGCAAAGCAGTACTTTAGAATGTGGACCATGCATTCAGGTATGTTCACTTGTTACCCTTTTTTTAACTCTTTATAAAATCATTTTTAAGCTAGTGAATCTTATGTATCAATTACATGAGTCATTTTCCTGATTTATAAATGGAAAAACATGTTTACATTTTTAAAAATCAACGTTCTTCTAGTTGATCGGGAAAAAAATTCTAGAGAAATCGGGGGTAGATTGAATCACACCTTCAGGTCGATATTTTTGCCTCTCTTTTTTTGTACTTTTTGTTTTCAAAATCTTAAAGAGAATACACCTTGTTTTTGTAATGACATTTAACATTTATCTTCTCTGTCAGCTGGCAAAGTGGGCCAATGTTTTACAACAATCAATATTCTTGATTTTTCTATGGTTGTTCAGGGAAAATAATCTTAAGAAAACCGGTTAAAAGCTAGGATAGTATAAAACCATAACAAATTCAAAAATAACCTTACCCCTACAGGGAAGGAGAAGAAAATATTTACAAGGTGAAAACAGTACAGAGGCATAAGCTAGAGAATTTATATCATGACTGACCAAAATGTGCAAACAGATAACCTAAAGACCATACAAAACTCGAAATTTGGGATAGTAAGTCCAAGAAAACAAGAAATTTGGTCTGACAGAGATGCTTGTAATCTTACCAGCCCGAGCTCAAACACTCTTTAGGGTTGATCAGATAAATGAGCCGACTGAAGCTAAAGCTTGTCCGTGAGATTACCCCATGTTTTTCACTCATCCATATTTTAAAAATAACTAACTCTTACAGATGGGCATTTGTCACTTGTTAAAGGAAGTATTGGTCTGGTATGGTAAAAACCAATATCAGCATATCCTAACCCATATAGTCCCACATAGACAGAGTTATGAATCAAGCATTGACAAAACCTTATAAAACCAGGGTGGGAAGGCCGAGAAATAAGGGGAAAAATCAGAATTCTTGAGTTTGTGAGCCAAGCTAAAGCCAACTCGAAGCTCAATCTCATCTTAGCTCAAACATCAATTGGAACTTTTAATTTGTTAACAAGTCAAGCATTCAATAGCTTGAATGTAACTCGAGTCAAGCTTGTTAAGCTTGGCTCGGCTCGGCTCGGCTCGGCTTGGCTCGTCTACACGTATCAAAACATTTAAATAGACTAAGTCTAAACAAAATCAACGAGAACCCTTCGAGACACTCCAGTGTGGTAGACCCAATAATGGTATGGTGACATAAATCCAACAGAAGTCCTAAGTCATGTATAATGCTACAGGGCTCAGCCATCTCGTGAAAAGCACAAAGATGCCCAAGTTTGTAGACCAAACAGCAAAGACAACCTGAAAGCATGCGGATCACTATGACATGACCCACTAAATTCAAAGGACTTAAGAGTTAACTTATCGGACCAATATATTCAAATAAATGAACTACTTGGATCATAGCGACATTTTGCAATGATGTAAAACAATATGGCCACTGATATGGCTGGTACAGAGGTGGCCATTGCTTGGTGGTCGCAAACAATAGTAACCAACTAGACAAGCTTTACAAGTAAAATAAAGCAATACCTGCTCAAGCATTGACAATTCCATGAATCTTTCATAGTACAACTCCCAATCTGGTTCAATTTCCACATTAATGGGTGTCACCAAGTAGACCAAATGCAAGTCAGATGCAAGTACAAACCCCTCCCTGGCTCTTGACAGATCACTGAGTACAACCTAGGAAACAATTGATCTTATAATGAGTCTAATGACTAGAGAAATTGGTGAAGGCAACCATAACCCACATAAACTATTAAAAATGAAAAAAATTGTTAATCCCTTACCAGTGATTCTTCAGGACTGAGAGAGCTACCAAAAGAGGCACGTCCTAGAGGAGTTGTGCTATATAACCTAGTTTCCTCATTCCACTCAAGAAACTTCTTATGGCACAACCAACGGAGAGAATCTTGTGCTGACTTCACAACATCATCAAATGGCTTAGTAGAACTAAGAAGGGTGCATCTCACATATCGATGAATATCGGTTGCAGTTTGGACAATGCCACCAGAAACAACCTCCAAGATTGCATGGACCATCCCATTTTTATCATCAGAAAGGCAAGATTGCAATGGAGGACAGCTATCATTAAGTAAAGAGGCAATCCTCTTGAGTTCTTCTGGTCTACAAATAAGTATCTGGTGGGATGAAAAAAGAAACAAAATGACGCAAAGCAGGAACAACCACAAGCACTCTGTAGCACAACATCAAAGATCAAATAATGCAGTAGAACAACTACTAGGGAAAATGAAGCAGCTTGTCTAAAAAGTTAAATTGACGATAAACATTATGACTTACACTTTCTCCCTTTGTATCTATTCCTGTTCTACCTGCACGGCCAGCCATTTGTCTATATCTCGTCCCATCAATGAAATCTCGCCCGATCTTCGGTTGCCGAAATATAACCCGTCTTGCGGGCAAGTTAACTCCAGCAGCTAAAGTTGAAGTGGCAGTCAGGACACGAATAAGTCCTTTTCGATAGCACGTTTCAACGATTTCTCTTTCTTCAACCTTATTTAAGCAAAGGAATATGATTAACTGATCTATCAAGACTGTAGAGGGAAGATCTGTTATGGGTTTTCCCCACGTTTTGTCGGTACTACCTTAAACATGCGACACATACTCATGTGTACAAGGTAGTTACTTTCAAAGTAGGGATAAGTGTAAAACATGAGATATTGTGTTTATCAAATAGAGTAGAAGCAGCAAAACTTGGGGAAAACTCATAACATATCCTAGGGGAAGATCGTCAAATGAAACGAAAAAAGGCACAATTTTGGAATCTATAGAGCACAAAGCAACACATAGGTGAACAAAAATTGACATGAATAGACCATAAAAACACAGGAAATAGATGATCCAATGAAAAGGCATACAGTGAGACCAGCATGATGATAGGCAACACCCAATGGAAGAGTTTCCTCAAGTGTAGGGTCCAATCCACCAGGACATCTTCGTAAGGCTTCAACGGCTGAAGAGGCATCACCAAACTCACCATCACATTCATGGCTGCTGGCACTAATGCACTGAAGAAATTTAGAGATGTGTTTGGCAGTTGACTCGCAACCTTTTCTACTTGAACAGAAAATTAGAACTGAATGACCTTCCCGAACTATCTGCATCAAGACATTTCTGGAAGGATCACTCAACTACCTACATTCGCCAAGTAACAAATAAAATCATGATAAAGATTATTACCTCATTGCATAATTCTACAATGTGATCTGGATCTTTACCTCCAAGATCAGCAGTTCTTGCAATTGAGCGGACAAGGTCCAACTTTTTGTTGAAAATTGAATTACCAACTTTAATATATTCCTCCAAGGGTACCGGTCTAAAATCAGTCTGATAAAGTGCTGCCTGAAAATTCATAGGTGGTTACACAACAAATGTTGTATACCTCTAATGGTACAACTGGAAAAGTCTATAATCAGTTTGATGTACATAATGAAAATTTAGGTGCAATTAGAGAACAAAAAAATCAAGAATGGTGAAGAGTACATTGGATAGCACTCATGAACCTGAAAGCTTTTATTGACATGCACATTTAAAAGTTGAATACAAAACAGAGAGATACAACATGCTAAGATAGAATCCATAAGCAGAACATAATTTAATGTGTGGATTTCTATCCTAGAAATGCACACAGCATAGTCCATCAGAACTCAGAAGAAAGATAAGCTTGCATTACCATAGATAAGCATATGCGATTATCAGGAAGAAAAAAATGAAAACATGAGTTTCTACAACTCCAGATCCATTATAAGCAGAACATAATTTAATGTGTGGATTTCTATCCTAGAAATGCACACTGCATAGTCCATCAGAACTCAGAAGATGGATTAGCTCTCATTACCACAGATAAGCATATGCAATGATCAGGAAGAAAAAAACGAAAACATGAGTTTCTACAACTCCAGATCCATTATTTAGAAAGGTAATAAACTAATAATAATAACACTAGAAACATCATCTTGCTTGATGAGACAATGGACACATAACCAGCTCCGAAGTGATAAGAGTAAAAGACACTAATCAGTGGTGAGCATTTATCAATATTGGCATAACAATCAAATTTAACTTACTTGTAACCAATTAGCAACAGCGGATACATTTGGCATAGTTGCACTCATTCCAACAACTTGCAAACCACGTGTGAGGTCGGTTTTCCCACTACTTGAACCTGACGTATCCCCACTGCAAGATTCAGTGTTACCTTCGCCAGATGCATACCTTAACTTTGTCAACAAGAGTTCCAAAAGGTATCCCCTGTGCTGGTCACCCACCTATTTGAAAAATGTCATCAGTGACTTTGTAAGGGTGAACCTTAAAAGCACGGTTTTCCCATGATAAATGGAAAACAGATAAGACGTCACACCATATGCAACTCATCTATAACAATGATCCCAAGTTCAGAAAGGCGGCCTTCTTCCAACAGTCTATTAACCAAAGAGTTTGCTTTTTCTATGGTGCAGACAGCAATTGTAGTATCTTTTGGCAGCGATCCCCCACCTTGAATTCCATAGAAACTGCGCACATGCTTGCCAAGGGGCTCCAAAAGTTTTTCAAGATGGTTGGCCTACAAGAAGATTGTATTAGCAGAGTACGAAGATACAAACAACTCATATTATTAGTGAAAAGACACCTTTTCTGCACAAAGTGAAACGTATGGAAGGACAATAATTGCCATTTTTCCGGTTGATATTACTCGTCGTATCATCAAAATTTCAGCCACAAAACTTTTACCAGCGCTGAAATACAGCCAACAAATACATAGTTTCATAAGAAAATCGTTCACGTACAGAAAGTATCATAATAACAAAAATAATAGGGTAACATTGTAAGGTATCATTAAAAGTTACATGTAATATACCTAGTAGATGCACAGTAGACAAGGTTTCTTCTCTCCAACACCCCATCAATCTGGAGGCAATCGACCTGCATTGGAAAGGATTATCAATTACATCTCAACCCAGTTGAAACACCTTTTACAGACATCCAAAAAAAACAAATAAAGGAAAGCAAACCCAATACAAGGTTGACACTGATGTTACCTTAAGGGTTCTAGAGCCAAAAAAACAAGAAGAATGAACCTTCAAAGATTACACATTTACGCACACTTTACGTTATACAAAATCATATCCATGCTAAGTGGGTAATTAATGGAAAATTTCTCTAGATTTAGACTAAGTATGAGGACCCTAAGTTTTTAACAAAGACAAGAAGAATGGGTAGGTTGACATTGGTTTCTACTTTTATCTCTAAATTTACCATAATAAAACATCAAGATGGTGTAAGAGGAAAAAATCAGATGGACGAAGAATAATACATCGAAACAACTAGAAGGCACGTGGTTTGGTAATCGGACCCCAACACATGAGAGAGAGGTACATCATCATGGAAAGAACCAAAAAAAATTACCACTCAAACCAAAGAAGTATTTAATAACTCACTACAGAAATCATCATTTTAGCTGCAAAGGGCACTGAATACACCACAGTTTGATATCATAAACTGAAGAAGACCAGCGACAGCAGGATTGCACGTATTGGGATTACTAGCTACAGGCGCAACTTCTTAAACCCACCTACTAAACTCTTCTTTGTACAATAATGACAAATGAACAATATATAAGTGAGGAAGAACTGAGAAGAGTGAAATAACCTGCCACGGGTAAAGCTTTGAAATTCCTTTTCGAGTGTATATGCCGCATAGTTCTGAAGGAAGCCAATTGTGTAACTCCAAACTGTTTGTAAGTGATGTACCACTTGATGGAGTAGTGACTTCATGGTTTCTGGAAAGGGTCTCTTTGGCTTCTTTCTTCACAAAAGAAGAGGTGCTCGTGGGCCGATCAAGTAATAAACCACCATCATCATTCTCAACATTAGTTTTATTATGCTGTTTTTTCATGCAGGATTGACCGGCAAGAGTAGAACAGTGCTGTGAATCTCTGGCGATGTTATAAGAACAAACAAAAGTTATATGACTTATATCATATTGACCCGTGCATGACTAAAGGATAGGGATAGGATTCAACATACCGATGTTTATTGGTAGACACTTCCAAACAAGATAATGTTGTAGAAGCAGAACTTTGAAAACCAGCATGGTTCAAAGAGGTGCTATCATATCTCTTAATCTGAGAATCATCCGACGCGGTGTTAGCAGTAGCATTACTTGCCTTATTCTTTTGTGCTTGCCCCTCATTTGAGAAATCAAAGTGCTTCACAGGCAACGGGGATGCCTTTTTATTTTCAGATAGTGAAGAAGATTTATCTTCAGTGCAGCTCTCTACAGCTTTCAAGAGACAAATATTTCTCCAATGTTCATTCCCACCGTCATTTTCATTAGAAGATCCCCTGCTAGATCTTTTATTACCAAACATCGTTATTTTTTGTTCATCATTAGTAGAAACTTTATTTCCATCTTGAATGGATGATTTGTCGACGGGACAGATGAGACAATCAGCAACCTGAATTGCCTCGTCCCAGAATTCATCCCCTGGAGAAATCTTAGAATGTCTACATGCTGAACCGGGGGTTTGGTGACTATTAGAAACATATTTCGATGAAGCAGGAGTGCAATCTGATGCCTTTCCAACATTTGAAATGGCAGTAGTATTGCATCTTCTTAAACTTGCAAAGGAATTTTTGTTATCATATTGAATGCCAGAGCCATTAGTAGCAGTGCCCTGTTGCATAATTAGTTTAGCTAACAAGAAAAGTTTCAAAAACTATTGTTGAAAATATTGCTCTGTAAAATGTGATTCAACAAGATTTGTTTAAGAAACAGTGATAGAGAATGTAGCCCTGACCAGAATTTTAAGATGATATCAATTATTTTATCATTATGGTAAAATGATCATGCCAGTGAGTTTTGTTTGATTTTTTTTATAATTTATTTTATTTGGTTGTTTGGTGCAAACATCCAAAATCTGGTTTCTCTAGGTGATTTCTATATTTGATTTTTTGACATTGTGTAAAAAAATATTACAATTATGAGGGTTAATTGACATAAAATATTGGAAATATTTATGAAATATTACTTTATAATATGTTGAATGGTAGGATGCGTTGAAAGATTTAAAAATATAAGTGAATGTAGTTTGGTCATTTCAGAGTTGGTCCTTTCTTTTCCTTTCCCTTCGTCCTTATCCAAACAAAGGAAAGTCATTTCCTCTCCTATCCATCCAAACAAGAGAGAACAAATTAACTTTCGCTTCTCTTATCTCTTCTTTCCGAATCTTTTCTTTTCTCTCCCTCGTTTGTATCCAACCACACCATAAAGATGGAAAAGAGGTACAAGCTCGCAAAACGGAAAAAAACACTATCAACTTATAAAACATCCCTCTAGAGAAAATTCCAAATGATCTTGAATCGAAGCAGTGACATTGATTCACAAAATTGGGTATACACTAGATTCTGAAAAGTGAATCCCAAAGAGTGTATTTCGTAAAAATAAGCCCTAAAATCATTGTTCCTGGAACGACAAAATAAAATAATGTGCAGAGCATAAAATGAATAACTCACATCCAGCTCTTTAGGACGGGCAATGTTGGCTTCCTTTTGCTTCTCCTCAAGCTCAGGGTCCAAAAGTCCACTGGTATCGTTAAGAGGGGCTGTTTCTCCTATTTCCGGTGAACTTCTATTAACCATAACACAATGTTTCTTCAAGCAGACTTTGATATTCGCTTCCAGCAAAGAGGGACTTCCGTTTCTCTTCTGCCCCTTCAAGTGTTCGCCTGCTTCAATATTTTCAGTAGATGGCAGCTCACTGATATTCATATGCAATCAGCACAATCACATAAAAAAATAGTAGCATAATGTGCAGTTACACCTAAATTCAGACCTAGTAAAGATACCTTACACAAAAAACAGAAGATGAATCAGAGAATATAAAGTAAAGATCGCTACAATTATGATTCGGATGGGAAACTAACAGAAATAACCGTCAATCATGTATAACTTCTAGAGATTTTTTTTTCTTTCTGAGCGGTATCTTTTGGGAAATTTAACCCCTCAGTCCACAAATAGCATAACTAGAAGCAATGAGTGTAGATTACCACCGAATTGGCAATACAAACGGCAATGTTCCTGGGATGCCTAGGCGACCCTAGGCGATTGGGAGTGCCCAGTCGACCGGGCGATCGCCTAGACGTTTGTGCGGTCGGTCGCCCAGGGCTGGGCGACCCTTTTTTTTAAATTGATTTTTTCTGTTTTAATCTTAAAAATCAGGAAAATCAGGAAAAATGCCCAAAAATTATAGAAACAAGCCTTACATGTTTGGGCTTCGAAAAGACACCTAGTTCATCGACCAAAGCCTCACTAGGTACTCCCTCTACCCAACCAAACACTTAGGCCTTTTATTTTATTAATGCTAGAGTTTGTAATACAATTTAGAAGGCAAAATCATCACAATACAAGTTTCCTAGACTCTTAGAAAGTGTGCAATTGATTTGATGGAAGCGAAAACAAAACTTGAACGCCGGAATTCGTGAACATCGGAATTCTTGAACGTCGGAATTCGTGAACGTCGGAATTCTTCAGCACCGGAGTAGCGGAGTTGGAAGTTTAGAGCTTGAGAATTAGGATTGAGAGAATGAAGGTTGTAGGAGAATGAATGAGAGAAATGAAATGGATGAGGGGTATTTATAAGAACAGAAGTAGGAGAGAGGGGGTTAAATAATATATAAAAAATATTATTTTCGTTGCTACTGTAGCAACATGCAACGGCTAGATTTCTAGTCGTTGTTGTGTTGTGCACAGTAAACGCATGTGCACAACACATGCCATCGCCTAGGCGACCAGACTACTCGCGTGGTTCGCCCAGCTTACTGGGGGGTAGGCGGGTGGTCGCCCAGACGAGACCCCCACCTGGGGCAGTCGCCGCCCGGTCGCCTAGGCGACTGCCTGCCTGGACACTGACAAACGGATCAAAAATCACACAAACCACATGAAAATGATTTTGACGTAGTTCAGCAAAAACCTCTTTGGCTCTTTGACCAATTTATGGGGATACCATACAAAAGGAGAAGACGGTATTAAAAAAATTGTAAATCGGCACTTCTCTCAAGTTCAACTTTCTCACCTCTCAACATCTCAACTTCTTAAAAACCCTGGCCACATGCTAGGTTTGACCTAATGTACGTTCCGACCTTCCATGGTGGCACAATACCACATTTATAGGTCACAACTAAACATCAGATTACCGCGTTAGGTTGTTAGACATAAATGTCACTGAATAACTATTCTATGGCGTAACCACACTGTCCCTCTGGGGCGATTGGTGATCGTTTTAACAATATAGATGGAATGGTCAACCACCTTGTTAATTGATGTATTGCTGCTTAATATTCTGACCGCCATGATTGTATTTACTTCGATTGGTTTTTTTATCAGTGGTATTTACTGGATTAGTTGGTCAAACTTTCCAATAATTAACTGATACAATACTTGTCTGACTCTCATGCTCAATTCATAACTAAGGTGAGTTGTTCTTCAAGTTCCACTCATTTTCTTACTAGTAACCTTTGGTAATACTCTAAGCCCAACACCTTTTGTGTGGAACCAGGTTCTTGTTAGATTTGAAAGTAACCCAAACAATAGTAAGAGTTAGTCAACATTTTGATATACTGTTAAAAGTGAGCATGTTATAAGCTATATATGATACCAAAGTTTTGAATCGTAAGAGAACCATTGGAGCTGTTAACAAACTGCTTTTTGGAAAGTGATTTTTGTTATAAAAATTAAAAAGGATGAATAGGAAATTGAATTTTTTTATTCTTGGCTAAGCCTAAATATTGTTGGGTTTACCAAGATTTATGGAAGACGATATATAATCAAAATGCTCGAACTTCCAAAAGAAAATAAAATTGCTCCTTTTCTTTGAATTTAAAGAAGACGTAAATTTTATTCCTACCCACTGGTAACACAAATTTAAAATAAGCACAAACTTCATTAACTAAAATACATTAAGTAAATATGAAATATATATACAATTTTAAATTTTTTATCCACAAAACCACAAATTCTCCAATAACACCTCAACATAATGCAGCATATCCAAAACTCCATTTTATGTCTAAATGTCTAATGCTTCGACATTCGAGAAAAACATAAGAAGGATGTTGGATTGAGCAGGTGATGGCAATGCCAGATTTGTAAATATCATATGATAGAAATAGTAGTTATATAATTGTGTTACAATAAAGATCTAAAATAATGGAAGTGATTCGTCTCAAACACAACTCTGTTTGCATTTGGAGCTCATCACATATATGTATGAAAATGGGGTTTAAACGCCAAAAAGAATTTGGAAAATCAAAAAAACTTTTTTTCAATACCAACATGGCAAAATCATTTTTCTCTCAGTAGTTTCCCAAAACCACACTCCTAAGTCGTGATCAAACAAACCCAACAGTACGATCATTGAGAAGTTAATCAGCAATAATAAATTCAAGGGCAACAGGACTGCATTTCTAATACAAATGTTGATTTTGATATTAAATTTGTGGTAAAGCCACACCTGACCTGCAATACAAAGACAAGAAATCCGATGCAAATCTCTTAAGCTGCAAGCTCCCACCATCCAAACACGATCCAACAGCACCACTATCTGTACCACCAGGTTCACGCACAACACTTTCACCCTTCCCCAAACAATCCGCTCCACTACCACACGCCACTTCATTTATCAAGCTCAAACCAGTCTCTCGTGTCAAATTTCTCTTAACAGGCCCACTTCTCAGCAATTCACCTCCACCAGACCTTTTCTCCAAACTGCCCATCCCACAAGTGGTCTCCAATCCATCCATCGACATTCCATCTCCACTAGACTTCTTTCCCAAATCCTTCCCAACTTCAACCCTGACTCCATTTCTCGAACTCGAACTGATCTCCCCCAAACTCCTCCCACCCACTCCACCTCTCCCACAATCTTCCCCCACATCCCCTCCACTCCGAACACCAAACCCGGTCTCCACCGTCAAATTCCTCCTAACAACTCCACCTTTACAAGACTTCTTCCCCAAATTCTCTGCAACTTCAAACCCCGAACTCGAACCGATCTCGTCCAAACTCCCCTCAACAACTCCACCTCCTTTACCATCTTCCACCTCATCTCCTCCAACTTTTCTCGAAAACGAACCGATCTCATCCCCAAGATTCCTCCTAACGTTCCCCTCTCTCTCCTTCCTCCCACCACCAGGACTCCTCTCCAAGAACCCATCGAGGGACCCTTTAGGGGACGCCTCCGGGGCCTTCGCCGACGCTGGCTTCCGCTTCCTTGACGGGAAGAACTGCGGGATCAGGACTAGGGTTAGGGTTTGGGAAAGGGGAAAAAGGGGTTAGGGTTTGGATGACGTACCTGGTCGATTCGGGAGCGGGACGAGTCCATCGAGGGGAGCGGAGATGGAGAGTTTGAACGGAAATGGTTTCAAATCGGAAATCTCGAGTCGTCCGTGTTAAAAGAAAAACAACAGAAAATGGAAATCAAACGAAAATAATTCTTTTTTCACTAATACTATGTTCTTCATGCAAACTACTACGATCTACTCGAAAATTAAAAAAAATTGAATTAATTAATTATTATTTACTAAAAATTGATATTATTTGTATATATAATAAGAAGCTAAGATGCTTTTTATGGTTAAATTTTACTATCCAATTTTATGGTATAATTTTGTAACGTATTATCATGGTTTTTTAAACTTAATATTGTCAAATTTTAAAATATGATTTTTAATGTTTTGTAGTTAAATTTTTATTTAATAAAAATAAATAATAAATAAGTTTGGTAGGAGTTGGTTGCCATTTTTTACAATTTTATGCATTTTTCGTTTGTTTCCTGTGGGGGTATGAGAAACTGATGGACAAGTTTTCAGTAATTTTTGGATGGTAGAAAGATAGAGAAAATAATATTTTCCTTTTTCAAGACTAACATAAACACCAGGAAAATAATTGGTCAAAGAAAACTATTTTATTTTCCATATGCTTCCAATTGCACAACCACCTCCCTTGAATTCGATAGAAATAGTTTTCTTAATACTCGGTGTGATTTTAAAATGTGATTTCAGTAATTAATACTCGGTGTGTGATAGTTGGGGTAATCTTCGGGAATATGGAAAAGCCCAAACTGAGATGGTTGCGATGGATCTGCGCCAATGTCACTGTATGTATGAGAACGTCGAAACTGCAATTGACCTGCACCAATGTCACTATATGTATGAGAACGTCCAAACTGCAATGGACATGCACCAATGTCACCGTATGTATGAGAACATCCAAACTGCGATGAACCTTGGCCAATGTCATCGTATGATGTATTGGATGTGCCAAAATTATATGTCGTTTGGTCCTCATGTCTAGGTACCGCACAGTAATCACGATAATCATCATTACCACCATCATCTTCAGGAATCGACTCCACGTCTGCAAGTAATCCAACATTAGTCAGTACTCTTTCAAATTCATGAACCTTATCGCAATCGACGGCATCGAGTTGGTGACTCTTCAGCAGACGGCATCGAGTTGGTGACTCTTCAGCAACATTTTACAGAGCCCCTTAGTTCTACTTTTATACAACTGTTTAACAACAAATGTAGCTCGTTGGATGTCACGTAAAATGAAACAATGGTCACACCACAATTGTACACTATCGGATTATCCAAATCCTGCAAAAACCTCAAATACATAATTGGAACACATGTTCCAGAGGAATCAGGGAAATCATGGATCCGAACAAATCTAAAATGAAAGTCTGTGTGTATCGAGTCATTTGCTCATCTGTGGGATTATTCGGAAGGTCCCCGTAATTGACCCACAACCATTGCAAATTGATGTTGAATCCCAACTTTTTTAAATTTTGTTGCTCATCTGCTCCCACTGTTCACTTACATTTTCTTATCATGTCGACATTGATATCAATCCCAAAAGCATTTTTAATTAGCTCCCGACTATCTCGATCATTGTGCCCAATTATTGGAAGACCAGTGATTGGTAGACCCCACAATCAGCTCACATCCTGCAATGTCAGTCCAACCTCCCCAACCGGGAAGTGGAAAGTATGAGTCTAGGGATGTCAACGCTCTACAAGTGCATTAATCAATCCGTGGTCTGTCCTTGTGTGTCTATTCTGAGTAAGTTGATATAGTCCCAAATTTTGAGTGTCTCACTAAAACTGTCGTGGAAATGGATGACTCGACGATGTGCACGACATTCTAAAACATCCTCCGACTATAATATATTAAAATATTTCGTGAAAAATACACCAACTAAAATATGTAATTTAAATATTTAGACAAATTAACAAAATATGGTTTTTGTTGGTATTTACATTTTCTCAAATGTCATTGACTCTGAACATGCAATTTGATATTCCGAGAAGTGGGAAAATATACTTTCTAGCCGCTGCATCATTATACTCACTTTCGTTTTGTACATAGCGACTTCTACTAAAATTTATCATTTTGACAAAAATCTATTTAAGAAAATAAATAAAAAATTAATTTTAAAAATGTAAACAAAATTAAAATAGCAGGTTTGAAGACAAAATACATGTTATACAAATGATGAAATGTATAAAAAACTATTTTAATTATAATTATAAACGGAAACATAAATTCAACTAATATTTAAATTTTAATTTAATCTAAAATAATAATAAAATTATTCTGAATATTTTCTATTTAAAATTATTCCGAATAATAATAAAATTATTCATTCCGAATATTTTCTATTTAAAATTATTCTGAATAATAATAAAATTATTCCGAATATTTTCTAGCTAACAACATTTAGTGTCAACATTTCACGACAGAAGGGGGTAATTAAACATGTTCTTCAACTCTAAAGAGAGTTCATCCCTAAAATCACAAAGTAATTCCTTAACATAAACGATATTCAACCTTTTTTCGACACATATTAACTAAGGAATTGGTGATGAGTTGATTTTCGTTTAGATGCTTTCTATTATTTAACATAACGAACGTAAACACATATAAACTCCAAACAAAGAAACAAGAAAATCATAACCGTTTTGCAGCTACTAAGTGAACTTGCAATCACTGGTTGAGGTAACCTTGTAGTGATCGGTTAATCTTTGTCGATGGCTTCCACTTCTTTGTCTTCCTCAACCTCTTCGACTTCCTCACTCTTGTATGGCGAGAGGAAGAAGACGAAGAAGAGGAAGATGAGGAAGAAGAAGAGTTATGAGATTGTAAGAATGAGATGAATATTTGCAATGTGAATGAAAATTCTTCTCTACTTAATTCATAAGTGTGCAAGAGAGATGATATTTATAGATATGTGATTACATGATACATTTGAATCTAGACAAATTATAAGAATAGTCTAGAGAGGTAAAGAAGTTTCTAATAAGATGAATATGGTCATGAAAATACAACATAATAGATTAAGTCTATATTATGCGATTAGGTTTCAATCTTCATTCTGGGGTTCATTTGAGTCAGACTTGGATGTTTGTCATGGGCGTCAGGCGTGGACCTGTGATAGCCTTTGTTCTCAAAGAGAGATCACCTTCTTGCAATTTATACTAATTGATCAGAGATTTTCAAATTTTTCGTTCCATATGCTAATTAAGTCAATGGTGTTCCACCTTATTAGGATTATTAGGATTAGACCCATTCAAAATTCCAAACTAATCAATTGGATACTTAACTAGTTCAATTGACTATGTATTATAATTAATCAAATCTTTGCAACCTATCTTTGGTATTAGTAATAGTTATGTGATATGATCTATTAACACCGTAATATTATGTAGATATCTGTTTTCATTTTAAATATTGGTTAGAGTAATAAGGTGTGATTAATTATTATTTTTTGTAATGTTTTGTTATTTCCATAGAAGCTAGAATTTTGTTTTTGCAATAATATTTGGTATTATTAGTTTCCACTGACCTAAAATTGTAACATCCCGAGACAGCGGAAATTTTTAAAATTTATAATCAAGGCAATAGAACTTAATAATCAAAGACGAGATTGTTACTTCTCATAAAACAAATAGCGGTGCACCAAAATACATCAGAGTTGTCAAAGTGATACATGATTACGACAGAACAACAAAAGAGGATAAAACGTGATCATGTTGACCTCAGTGGTCCGAGTAAAGGATCCGACTCTAAAATGCGCGCGCCCGCCGATCACCACCCAACTGGACCTACTGTGGTCATGAAAAATGTATAACAACAATGCCTGAGTTTCCAGAAGGAAAACATTGTATGTCAACTCACCTATATGCGTGCATTACACAAATGAACCTACCATACTAGTAGCATGTCATGACATCAACAGAAAGGAAAACAGTTCCCCCAAATGGTAAAACAGGACATCAGTCCGACAATCAACATCGGGTCTCTCGAGGAGACCTACCGCAGGCACATGCGGTCTTACAGCACGCGACATCGCACCCCCCACACGCGGCTACACTACTCAAGGGTTCGGCAGGGAGCCTCTGTCACGCCCGCGGGCCTATAGAAAACAGATCTGCAAATCTCTGTGGTCGGTGCCACTGGGGACCAATGGGGTCGTCGCCCGGAAGGTATAACAACATCATCTCGATAGGTGCCCAGTCGAGGAATCAACATAGTCGGAACAACCTCGACCCAACAATCATCATCGTCGGCACAACCTTAGCGGCATCACCGGCACAACATCGGTGGTCCATCACAAACATCCGGCACAACATCGGACAGGTCCAGACCGAAGTCTGTCAGGTCATCAGGCTCCACCAACTGCGCCGCTATAAAAGCAGGGCAGCGACCTCTGTAGCCCATAGGTCGGTAGTAACCTCACCCAACGCCAGTTGCGTGCCCGCACAACATCAAACATTGGGATCCGCGATCCCTCAAGCCTGCTATACTACAATGTGTCCAATCAATCCATCCTCTTAGTCACAGTCCATACATGGAGGTGACACGTCCCGAACACCCACACTTTTCCACACGACGGTCCCTGGGCAGGCACGCGAAACGCGCCCACCGTCACCTCCCGGCTCACGCACAAGGCGAGGACACGAGTTTCCGTGGACAAAGTTGGCATTCAAAAAGGAACCAGGAATTCTGTCCTGGACCCAAACGGTCGACCGACAAAGGTGAATCGGTCGACCGTACGCCTAACACGTTCTACCGCTGCGCTCAAAACACAATCCCCAACGGTCGAACAAAGGTCTAAAACTGGTCGACCGAACGAGGTCAAAATCCGGAGTCTGGTCAAAATCACCAAAGACTATTCGTCGACCGACTCAAGGGTCCCGGTCGACTGAAAACTACCAGGGTCATCCTAATAGTCTACGTCATAAAACGGTCGACCGAACGAAAACCAACGTCTGAACATCATGCATAATAATCCAATAAACTTAAGTTCCGGTCGACCGAACACAAGGAACTGGTCGACCGAAACACAATAGACATACAAAAACACATGCATTCGGTCGACCGCCCGAAGGCCCCGGTCGACCGTTGGTCGTCTTCAACCTCGGGCCAGCCGAGGTTTCCACGAAGAATCTCGCCGCCGGAGAGGTCTCCGACCTCTCCCGGCCGACCAACACCTCCCACACACTTGGGTGAGCAACCAAACCACACTAATAAGTCGACATACCTTAACAAAGACGACGAACCACCGGAGCAACGCTCGCACCTCCGTCCTCCTCACGCGCGACCTTCTCCTCGCGACGACCTCCTCACGATGGAGCCTCCGAGTCTTCTGCCTCCTTTGGACGTCGGGAAAGAAGAGAAATGAGAGGGTGCAAGTGAGTGAGAGAGAGAGAAATCAAAACACTACTTAAACCCATCATAACCCTCTCTCCACACGTGAACAGTAACCGACCTCCACTCATCACCCTACACCACCTATCTCCTCCATTCCCATGCATTCTCCTGTTCACGACCCTTCCCCATGCAAAACACCATCCAAACACCTCTCCTAAACATCATTAACCCTAAACAAGGGTTTGGGTTCAAACAAAAACTTTGTGATGAAAATCTAGATTCCATTTCTACTGGAAACCTCCGATTTGTCTTCACAAATATATCTCAATCTATCTGCTTCCCCTTTTCTTGCATCCATTGACTAAAAATACTTGTAAATATTTGTTAAAGTTCCTAGAAATTGATTTAATTATTATTTAATTATTTAAGGTCACAGTTGGTCTACCCCACCCACCCTACACTCTCTTTCCTCTACATCATTTCTTAATTAAACAATTTTAATTCTTACACAACATTTAATAAATTACATTTTACATAATATTAATTGAAAATACTACTTCTAATTACTTTAACTCGAAAATATTTAACTTGAACTATTAAATCACAAAATTATTATTAAATATTACGAAACCACATTACATATTACATAAACATGTAGTTGTCATCGTCAGATTGAGCGGAGTTTGAACTATTATCCGATATTGAGATGAGAAGCTAATAAGAGTGAAGAATTTAAGAAGATGTGAGGAGTTAAATGAGATATGTAGATGTATTTATAGTTGGGAATAGATATAGGTATTCGTTGCACTGTACACGCGTGAATGCACAGTGCAATCATGACTACATAGTGCATGCGTTATTGAATAGTCGAAGCGTGATGACACAGTGCACGCGTGATTAAACAGTGATCCCACAATAATAAAAATCTATCATTACACATTACTAAAAAATACTCAATACATTACCAATTAACTCTAATAACAAAACCTCCACTAAATATTAAAAAAATGGACGAACGGGGGAGGGGAGTAACACGTGCCCCTCAACCCGATGGGCACCCGGGCATCCATTCGGGTGCTCCAGCGCCCAAATGGACGCCCGAGTGGGCGCCCGACCCGTTAAACATGCCCTAACGTTACGTTGAAGCTCCACCACACATTCTACTCGAACGATGTGTACTCCCACCCACGGTTCAAAAATGTGGGAAGATGCAGGCACATATGTAGATGGGGTGGTATGTGCATCACATAGGAAGGATGTGGGCTACTCGATGTGGTCTGCATCGTTATCTGTATTTGCAACGCATTTCAAAACAACATTATTTCAACTTTATTTTGTTTAATATTGAGTTATTGATGTTAGAAATTATTCAAAATTTCACTTAAATGTTGTTACATATATATATGATTTATGATTTATATATGCATATTATATTATTTTATTATTAAATTGTATCCGCATCTCATATATGTAAGATGTGGTGTCTCGTCGCATCCAATTTGCATCTCGCATTTCTGATCCATGCTCCCACCCAAAAAAGATTGATTCTCAAGGTATTAAAACTACAAAAAGTTCTAAGTACCCAACTATAAAATTTCGTGGGCCCCTGTGATTTGTTTACATCTTCAAGTAATTTCTTGACGCTTATCGATCACATTTGGTTTAGACTTAGATGTTGGTGTTTGTTTCAATGGTTTGGTGTTGTGGCTCTCAGTATATTAGGATACCAAATGTAATTATGATAGGAACCTAACAGAACTGACCCCAAAAAGCTGGTTGTTCAGGTTAAACAACCTAACAATCTTGTTTTTCAGTGGAATTTTGGGCCAAGTATCCTGAATAGATCTGAATTGATCCGAGCTTTTGTTTTCAAGGAAAATTTTGAGTCGATTGGGACTCGAAACAAGCAACAAGAAATGGTATAAAATAGATGAGGGGAGAAAAGAAAGTGAACCACAAAAATTCTTGCTGTATATTAGATTTGGTACGCAGACACAGAAGAAGGGGAAGAAGAGATGATCTGAATGTTTGCTTTATTATATTTTTCTGTGTATTCATGTGAGGTACATTTTTTGTATATATATGAATGGTATACGGGATATAGCCGTTGGCTGGTGATTTGAAGATTATTTCTTTCCTTGGGGAGATGTTGCCATGGAGGATGATCCGGAGCTGAGGAGGAGAGCCAACTGGCATATCCATATTTGGTAACTTTCTTAATACACCCCCTCAAGTTGGGTCTTGAAATAAATTGATGGATCCCAATTTGTGAAGAATGCTTGAGAATGTTTGGTGATCTAGGGCTTTTGTGAAGATGTCTGCAAGTTAGTCCTTGCTGGAGACGTATGAAACTTCTATTTGTTTTGACTGAATTTTTTCTCCAATGAAATGGCAGTCCACCTCTATATGTTTGGTCATTTCATGGAAAACTGGATTTGAGGCGAGGTGTCGTACCACATTGTTATCACAGAACATATTCATTGGTTCTTGAGAGTTGATGTTCATATCTTTGAGCAATTGTTTGAGCCATATTAACTCGCTAGTAGTGGAAGTCATAGCGCGGTATTCTGCTTCTGTGCTTGATCGAGCGACACCATTTTGCCTTTTGCTTCTCCATGTTACTAGGTTACCTCCCACAAAGGTGCAGAAGCCAGTGGTGGATCTTCGATCGTGACTTCCTGCCCAATCTGCATCAGAGTAACCAATTATGGAATTAGAGTTATTGTTTTTCATCCAAAGTCCTCGTCCTGGAGTTTTTTTAAGATAACATAGGATTCTGTTTACGATGTCTAAATGATGAGTATGATGAGAATGCATGAATTGACTAATTATACTTACAACATAAGTGATGTAAGGACGAGTGACAGTGAGATAAATTAATTTTCCTACTAATCTTTGGAATTGACCAATGTCATTTAGGGGTGTACCGTCAGTAGGCCCTACCTTTTGTTGGTTTCGATAGGTGTGTTAACGGGTTTAACACCTATCTTACATGTTTCTTTGAGAAGGTCTAAGGTGTATTTTCTTTGGGAGAGAAAGATATCCTTTTTTGAATAGGCAATTTCTATTCTAAGAAAATATTTCATGTATCCTAAATCTTTTATGTCAAATTTAGATTTTAAGTAATCCTTAACTATTTTTATCTCCTGATCACAATCTCCAATTATTATGATATCATCAACATATATAAGTACTATAGTGGTAATATTATGACTATGCCTAGTGAACATGGAAGCATCAGCGGAGCTTTTTAAAAAACCGTAAAGGAGGAGTGAGTGACTTAGTTTGGCACCCAAGTTCTAGGTGACCGTTTTAGTCCATATATAGACTTAAAGGTTGCATACCTGATGGGGAGTTGTGGTGTAACCTGGAGGAGGAGTCATATAGACTTCTTCTTCAAGAGTTCCCTGTAAGAAAGTATTTTTGACATCCATTTGAAAGAGCTTCTACCCTTTGTTTACAGCTACAGATAAGAGAACACGAACAATGTTCATTTTGGCAACAGGAGCGAAAGTTTTCATGTAGTCAAGACCATATGTTTGTGTGTATCCTTTAGCTACAATGCGAGCTTTATACCTCTCAATTTTCCCATTACTATGATATTTTATTTTATAGACCCATTTACACCCAACGGGTTTTATACCAGGTTGTAATGGAACTAACGACCACATTTTATTGTTTTCTAGGGCTCTTAGTTCTTCTTTCATAGCATTATTCCAATTCATATTTCCTACAACTTCATGGTAGGAGGCGGGTTCCTTATTTTCGTCTATTTTAGTTAAGAAGGTTTGGTGTTTATGGGATAGTTGGTTATAGGACAAGTAGTCCTGAATGGGGTAGGTGACCTGTGACACAATATAGTCGTTAAATCTAACAGGAGGGCGAGTTGGACGGGTGGACTTCCTTAGTGGGAGTTCATCTTCATTCCCCCCTTCGTCGCCAACATGAGGATTGTCTTAAGGTGTGTTTCCAACTTGTTGAGGAGGATTATCTTGAGGTGTGTCTTCGACTTGTTGAGGGTCTTGGGGAGCGTGATGGGGATGTGGAGTTGTGTTGAGGAGATCGATGGTGGGAAGCGGAGTCATGGAAGTCTCATAGTCTTCGTTACTTTGGAAGAATGATTCAATCTCAAAAAAAGACACATCTTTGGAAACATACATTTTATAATTTTTGGGGTCATAACATTTGTACTTTTTTTTCTAAAGGAATATCCTAAAAAAATACATTTGATAGAGCTATTATCAAACTTGTTCTCCCTTTTCCTGTGAACAAAACAAATGCAACCAAATTTTTTAAAGTGGTCAATGGTTATTTTCTTATTATGTAGAATTTGTAAGAGTTGTTTGTTATCAATAGTGGGACTAGGGAGACAATTTATAACATATGTTGCAGTAAGAACAACATCGGACCAAAAACATTTGGGAACATTATTTTGGAAAAGAAGAGAACGAGTAACATTTAAAAGATGTCTATTTTTTCGTTCAGCAATTCCGTTTTGTTTAGGTGTATTAATACACGTAGTTTGATGAAAAATTCCTTTTTGTTTTAACAAATTTTGAAACATATTACTCATATATTTCGAGCCATTGTCAGATCTAAAAATACGAACCTTAGCATTATAAACGTTTTCAACAAATGCAAGAAATTCAGAAAAAATAGTGTAAGCATCCAATTTTGTTTTTAACAAGTAAATCCAAGTAGTCTGAGAAAAATCATCGATGAAGCTAATGAAATAACGAAAACTATTGTAAGAGTTCACGGGAGTAGGTCCCCAAATATCTGAATGAACTAATTCAAACGGAATTTGAGTTTTAGTAGTAGAGCTAGAAAAAGGCAGTCGAGTTTGTTTTGATAAACGACAGATGTCGCATAAGGGTTCAGAATTAATAAAGGGAAATAATCATTTTAACACACTAAAAGATGAGTGTCTCATACTTTTGTGCCAGAGTTCGTGATTTGTTGCGGACCCAACATGTAAGGCTTTAGGTGGTTCGAGGACATATAATCCATTCAAGAGAATGTCCTTACCAATCATCCTCCCTGAGGTACGGTCCTGAAAGATGACATCATGAGGAGTAAAGATAACATTACAATTATGCATTCTAGTTATCCTGGCGACATATAGCAATTTTGTGTCAAAATTAGGAACATATAAGATTTTATCATAAGTACTATTAAGTAATTCTGCGTCTCCTGTACCTTTAATTTCAACTTGATTCCCATTTGCTACAGTAATGAATTTATTTAATAGATTTAGATTGTTTTTCATATTACTAAGCATAGTAGGGTCCCTAGTCATATGATCAGTAGCCCCAGAGTCAATAATCGAATTTTTATGCTAGATTTAGCTCCTGAAAGGGCATGAATATGAAAGTTTAAATTATGTTCCATACCTGATAGATTACCTGTTGTGGGGGTGTTTTTTTGCAAAATCTCATTAGGGTGGCCCACCAGAGAACTAATTTGGTGCGGATCCAGTTGCCCACCCGATAACCTATCACGCGACTCGTATGTATTCGGGTTGAGGGAGAATCCGGTTATTCGATCTGGAGTATAAACCCTCCCGTTATTTCCATTTTCGTCATTTGCGTTAGGGTTTTGGTTGTTTGAGTGGCTGCCGCCGCCTCCGGGCTGGCTGGTGCCTCCGTCGGCAATTCCGTCCACCATATTTGCTCTGGCGTTCCTTTCTCCGTTCTTGGGTGGCCTGAGATGAGGAAAAAGAAACTAGCAAGCATTTTTACTATGTCCTTGTTTCTTACAGTTTTCGCAATGTTAATTTGTTTTGTTGCCGAAATGCCTTTTTGTGTTGTTGTTGTTGCCTTGAGCCTGGTTTCGACCGGCGGTGAAGGCGTGGTTGTCGGAGTTTGCGTTAATGTTGTTGTCGGTCATGGTTCGCCTTCGGGTTTCCTCTCGCTGAATAAGGCTAGTGATGGTTGCTAGGCTCGGTGGCTCCGGTGCCATGAGGATCTGAGATCATATGGCTTCATAGCTAGGGTTTAACCCCACCAAAAACTGGTAGATCTGATTTTGTTCTTGTCTGTTTTGGATGGTTTTGGCGTCTGTGGTTGGAGGTTCATAAATCCTCAGCTCATCCCATCGTCTTCTGAGAGTACCAAGGTACTCAGTGATGGAGGCATCATTTTGTCGTGTCTGGGAGATTTCATGTTTGATTTTGAATACGTACGCAAAGTTCTCTGTCTTCCTATAGTGATCACGAACAAAATCCCAAAGTTCTTTTACACTTTCTTTGTATGTGAAGATCTCGGCGATACTGGGTTGCATAGATGCGATGAGCCAGGACATGACCTGGTGGTCCATTGTTTGCCATTCTTCTTGTTTTGTTTCCGTCCCGACTCCTTCAGGTTTTGTGGTTTTCCCCGTGATGTGGCCAACCCTCCCTCGGCCGACATCGGGGTGGCTGATTCCAGTGTCGTCCGACATGTCTTTTTGTTTGGTTTGTTTTGGGTCTGAATGTTGGTTGTGATCGACCTTCTACTCCCTTGTATAAGGTGACACCGATGATGACCTCCGGGAGGTTCTGAGGTTGAGAGGTTTTTTGGATCAATGCTCTGATACCATATTAGATTTGGTACGCAGACACAGAAGAAGAGGAAGAAGAGATGATCTGAATGTTTGCTTTATTATATTTTTCTGTGTATTCATTTGAGGTACATTTTGTATATATATGAATGGTATACGAGGTATAGCCGTTGGCTGGTGATTTGAAGATTATTTCTTTCCTTGGGGAGATGTTGCCATGGAAGATGATCCGGAGTTGAGGAGGAGAGACAACGGTCATATCCATATTTGGTAACTTTCTTAACACTGTACGGAGTCCTTGCTAGAATTTTCAATCTATCTTATTTTCCTAAAGTACTAATTGTGAAATTTTGGGGGGTTTTGAGAAGTATAAAGACAAGTACTAATTTCTTAATGCTTATAGGTCATGTTTGTCTTAGATGCCGGTATTTGTTGTATTGATTGGTGACACCAGTCTTGGTGTATCGGACACTGGATGTGATCACGATATGAACCTAACAGAACCTAACAACTCTTGGTGTATCTCGAACCCCTTAAACGTAGGTCACCGCCATCAGGTTAATGGTTTGGTAATGTGAGTCTTGGCTTACCACGGAAGCTGGATGTGATTATGATACAAACTTAACAGGACTGCTAACTCACCAATTTCATGGGGCCCTGTGACTAGGCGATTTCATGACATTGTTGGGTACAAATGGGTTAGATGTGCACTGGATGTGCTCACGAACCTTACAGAAATCTAAAAGAACTCATCTCCCAGAGCTAGTTGTTTAGATGAAAGAGCCTAACTATAACATCCCGAAACAGCGGAAATTTAAAATTTTAAACAATCAAGAGATTTCTCAGATAAAATCATCAACGAGAATGTTACTCATATAAATCAACAGTCGGTGCACCAATAATACAACAGAGTTTGTCAAAAGACGTGATTACACCAATACAATGAAAAGACAGGTAAAGCAATCACGACGACCTTGAAGAGTCCGATGAGGATCCTGGCCCCAAAATGTGTGCGCCCGCTGTCACCACCCGACAGAACCTACTGCGGTCCTGAAACATGAATCAAACAACGATGCCTGAGTTTCCCATTCGGAAACCCCGTATGCCAAGCTCACCTATATGCATGTAATAGTACGGTAAATGAACCTATCATACTAGTGACATGTCATATCACACCTGCAATGCATCAAATCCCTCCAAGGGTAAACGGGACCTCAGTCCAACAACAACGACCCTCAACAGGGTCCACAAGGACATCCGTCCAGCAACAACAACGGGTCTCCCTCAGAAACCTACCGTAGGCACATACGCTCTTACGGACAACACGCGACGCGTCCCCCCACACGCGACTACACGAGCCTAAGGGATCGATGAGGAGCGTCTGCACTTCCGCGCAAGGAACCACGTGGTCTACACCACCTTCGACGGAGTCATAGCCCGGTCGGTCAACATCCCAGGATAGGTGCCCAATCGGGGATCATCGCTGGCACAACATCAGCGGCATCGCCGACACAACATCGGCGGTACAACATACGTCCGACACAACATCAGACGACACAACCACAAGCTGGAACATCGTCGACACAACCTCGGTGGTACAACATACGTCCGACACAACATCGAACGGGTCCAGACCGTAATCTGCAGGGTCATCATGCTCCACGAGCCATGCGTCACACGCATTGGGATCCATGATCCCTCAGGTCTGCTACTCATCAGAGAGTAAGGCAACAACACGTCACATCACGTCCAATACGGAGGTGGCGCGACCCAAGTGTCCACACTCTTCCACACGACGGTCCCTGGGCGGTACGAACACGTAACCACCGTCACCCCCTGACTCACGCTCTAAGCGAGGACACGGGTTTCCGTGGACAGAGTTGACACGATCACAAGACCAGGAATTCGGTTCTGCACACAAACGGTCAACCGAAAAAGCCTAACCGGTCGACCGTCCCCAATATGTTCGGTCGACCGAAAGTCTACAACGATCGAACTATTCTGCGCGTCACTTAAGTCCAAACGGTCGAACAGAAGTCTAAAACCAGTCGACCGAACACGATGTCAAAATCCGGAGTTGGTCAAAATCAACAAGACTATTCGGTCGACCGAAAACTACTAGGGTCATCCTAATAGTCTACGTCATATAACGGTCGAACAATAAACATAAATCGGCCGAACAACATGCATAAATATCAAGTACACTTAAGTTCCGGTCGACCCCAAAATAAGGAACGGTCGACCGAAAACCGACAGTAGGCCTCCAACTCACCAGCACATAAGCAACCGGTCGACCACCACAATGGCATCGTTCGACCGATGATGGTTAAAGTCGGGCAAAAAGGTAAAACTGGTCGACCGCTGATGCATTGCATACATTGCATCATATGTCTTTCATTTAGATTAATTTTATATCAATAAATGCTACTAAGGTATGTGTTTAGTCTTAACATAATACATGGAGCTGAATGCAAATTACCCATATTCCGAGCATAAACACGTGCAAGAGACTCATTTTTATCATAAAGACCAAGTTCAAGATTATCGGGATTCAAATTGAAGTCCATCCAAGCATAAAAACATTCAAAGACCTAATTACAAAAAGGCCAAAGACTTAAGCACAAAAGTAGTCAAGGACTTAATTGCAAAAAGCCGAGGACCCGACTGCAAATTACGAGAACCAAAATATTATTTTGGAGAAGTTCTAAAGAAAAATTAATTTGGATCTCCAAATATATGAAGAAATAAACTCGGAGCTCAAAAGAAAGGAAAGAAATTAATCCAGATGTGCAAAGGACATTTAAATTATACCCTAAACACACAGGAAAAATCCGGATCGATTCTGAGCCAGAAAGGTGGCGATTTCGCCGCACCTCATGTACAAATTGCGGCGATTCCTCCGCACAAAATTCGATCCGTGCGCTCAAATTTTTACCAGTTGCGTGTTGACGCGTGTACTTTCCTATTTCATACTTGGGTCCCTTGTATCGGCTATAAATAGCCCCGAAATTATGTTGTAAAGACGTTCTTCTCTTTAGCAATAAAATTATGTTCTTTTATTTTGTGTTTTTTAGTTTTCTTTTGTAGTTTCTCTAGGACCCCTTCTCCTTCCCTCCATCCATGAGTTTCTAACTCTCTCCAAATGGTGGGGATGACGGATTTAGGGGGATGAGAAGAAGAATGATGTTATTATTTTAATTTCGTGTTAGTATATTTTGATTACTTGAGTTTATGTTGAATCATTTATCATGTAATGCTTTATAACTAATGTGATTTATTATTAGTTTTAGAATTCACTAAACAAAACCCGATATCTAATCCCCCACCCGCTGGACTCTCATCCATCTTTGCTTTATTCTTAGTTTGTTTTTGTTGTTCTTGCTTTAGAAATAAAAAAAATCCAAAAATCTAAAACCAACCTTATTTCTCTCTCTTTCTTTCCTTAATCGAAAATCACAAAAATAACAATATCTCTCCCTCCTTGTGTTCGACCCGTACTTGTCACGTCTTCATTGACGCCGTGCACTTGCGGTATAAATAAAATTCTCATCAACCGCCCGAAGGCACCGGTCGACCGTTGGTCGACAGCAACCTTGCGTCAGCCAAGGATTTTACGCCGTATCTCGTCGCCGGCGAGGTCTCCGACTTCCCACGACCGACCACAACTTCCCACCAACGTGGGGAACAACAAAAACACACTAGAAAGTCGGCATACCTCGAGAAGGAGATCAACGACGCCCGCCGGAGAACCCGTGAACCTACCTCCGATCCGCGACCACACGCGTACCTCCTCGCACACCGACCTCCGCGCCTCACGCCGGAGCAACCTCATGGTTGCCGGAAGAGAGGAAGAAAGGGTGAGAGAATGCAAGAGTGAGATGAGTGAGAGATGGGTGTGGTTTTCTCTCCAACCAAGCACAAAACCCAACCAACCCATCACCCTACACTCCTACCCCATCACACCACACAGCCAAACACTATTCATCTCCTCTTCCCCATGCTAATCCCCACTAAACCCGGGATTAGCCACTAAGCAAGGGTTAGGGGCTAACACTAACAATCAGGTTGGATGGAGGTGGAATTTTGGGCCAACGTTAGCCAAAATAGACTTGAACTGAAGTGACATTTCGGTTTTGGGGAAATTTCCAAGCCAATTGAGAGTTCAGTTTGTCTAATAATTGGGCATTTATATTGAATCCATTGGTGTTGCAACAAGGAGCAGTATTTGTGATCTTCCTAAAGAATTGTTAAGTTGGGGAATACATATTAGGAGTAGCAAACTCAATCATGAACGTCTTGTTGTAGAGAGTCATAGCAAGATTTTTATATATTTGTATTTAAAATTCTTTTTTGTTCATCTTATTTTTCTGAAGTACTAATGTTGTGGAACTTTTTACTTTTTAGGGGTTTTGGGAAGTAGAGTGTCAAGCAAAAAGAACCAAACCAAGATAAGTAAAGGGAGAAGGTGATTCAAAATGTTGGCCTATTGTCTGGGAAGTTTTCTTGAAAAATTAAACACTGACGTGGTAACTAACATATAACTACTTCTTGTTGCCTTTATGTCCGGGTACTAATTTGTAGCATACAAGTTTTTTTGGTAATATATTTCAAGTTAGTTGGTTTTGATGCTTGAGCGAAGACAGATAGAGGATTTTACAAGTCCCGAAAAGCTCTCGTAACTATCTTACTGTGTTTTTCATGTGACAGTAGACTTGTCCAAATTGGTATTAATATCTTACTTGTCTGTTTGCAGGTTGCTAGAGCAATTTGTCGATATGCTTCCATTCTCCAATAAAGCTAAAACAATCTCGCCAGTTCGTTTTTTCACTGACTCAAGTGAAGCTGGTAATAATTTTCGTTGGCATCCATACAAATACTTTTGATTTGGATATTTCAGAACCGCACACGATCTTTTAATGAGTTCTAGAATTTCATTGTTTTAGGAATGTGGCAGCTATTGTATACACTATTCTGGTTTTCATAGAGCATTTGAAATTCTACAATGTTTTTTGTTAAAGAACATACATTAATCAACTCAGATCTCCTCACCAACGGCTCAGAATCTCATCATCGCATCCTTCCTTCCTTGAAGATTTCGTCTCCCAAAATCTCGGATATAATTAAACCCAAATATGACAACACTTCAAACGATCATACACTGTAGTATATAAAACAAATTGTAACCCTAAAACCAAAATATACAAAAACAATTTTCGCACTATTTTTCTTCTTCTTTCCGTCTCAAATCTAATATGGTATCATAGCACTAATCCAAAAAGCCTCAAACTTCCTGGAGTTCATCATTGGCTTTGCAGTTGAAGGATGTGAAACCTCCATCCAAACCCAGAACCATATCATCTTTCACCTCTAGAGGGGGTTGAAGGCACACAAAACCAACATCCAAACCCAAAAAAAATCCGAACAAAACCATGTATGAACCAGAAGTTAATGCCCCACGACTCGTCTCCCAGCTCCTTAATGGACAGAATTATCTGTCATGGGCAATGACGATCACTCTTGCCCTCAGTGGCAAGGGGAAGGTGGGTCACATCACATGGGCCTCTCAGAAACCAAGCAGAGAAGGGACATAAGCAAAGCAAGAAGAGTGACAAGCAATGAATCATCTCGTTATGTCTTGAGTTATCAACTCAATGCAACCCAAGATCAGATACATTTTCTTATACAAAAACTCTGCAAAAGAACTATGGGACGTGGTCCAAAACATATATGGTAAAACCCACAACGTTGCTCACATCTTTAAACTAAAATAAGATATTTCGCATACCAAACAAAGCAACCAAACCATTACGGAATATCTTGGGACGCTACAACGTGGGTGGTACGAACTGGCTATCTATGAGCCTGCATTCACTGACCCGAAGACCATACTCGCACGAATGGAGCAGGACCACATCTACCAGTTCCTGATTGGGCTTGACAACAACTACGAAGTCATCCGAAGCGAAATCCTAATGACACCCGAACTCCCCAATGTGGCGTCCATCATCGCAATGGTTCAACGGGAGGAGACCCGTCGAGCCACTACTCAGACACCGACTACTAATCACACATCAGAGTCACATGCACTTCTGGCGGGCAAACCACAAAAACAAAGACAAATATGGAAACAAACCAAACGAAACATGCGACAACTGCAAGAAATCGGGACACAACAGGAACACATGATGATTCCTTCATCTGCACCTCCGACCACCAAGGGAAGGAGGGGACGATCATCGGAACATAGGGGGGAACAAGAGGAGCAACAACGGATTTGGGGGAAACCCTAGCTTCGGTAGAGAGCGATCGAAATGTAGCGATGTCGGGTCAACTTCGGATCCTCGCAGCTTTATAGCAACCAGAATGGAGACTCCGAATCCGCGCAACCCACATCCGATAACGTTCAACCTGACTCCAATCCGACCCGCAACCACTCCTCCAACCCACAACCAACAAAACTGGGCCCAGATGGAAAACCTACTCTCCCACCTAAACGGGTATTTGCAGAACACCCCTCGGAATATAGGTAATTATGCATGTATGGAAAGTTCTTTGGATAATTATACTGCTAATGTTACTATTTATAAATCTTGTGATACTAGTTGGGTAATTGACTCAGGTGCTACATACCATATGACTGGAAATCCCTTGTTATTAAATAATATTAAACATAGTTTGAACTTACTAAATAAGTTTGTAACCGTAGCCAATAATAATCAAGTTAAAATAAAGGACATAGGAGAAACAGAATTGTTAAATAAGTTAACAAAAAATGTGTTGTATGTGCTATCTTTTGCTTCTAATCTTCTTTCAGTTGCTAAAATTACAAAAAAATTGAATTGCAATGTTATTTTTACTCCAATTGATGTGATATTTCAGGATCGAACCACCAAGATGATGATCGCTAGAGGAGTTCAAGTCAATGAACTCTACATTTTAGATACTCAAAATAAAGCTTTGCATGCCATTAATAATCCTAATCATGAAATTTGACATAAGAGAATGGGACATCCGCCTCATCACATATTGAAAACTTTGTTTCCCTTTTATTTCTTCTGAATATTCGTGTGATACTTGTCATTTTTCTAAACAAACTAGACTCCCTTATTATACCTCTACAAATAAAGTCAGTTGTCCGCTCGAATTAATTCACTCTGATATTTGGGGACATGCCCCGATCGACTCTTATAATGGTTTTAAATACTTTATTTCATTTATTGATGATTTTTCTCGAACTACTTGATTATCATCTCCAAAGCAAATCCGATGTTTTTAGAATTTTTTTGTGAATTTGTGACTTGTCGAAAACATGTATGATTTCAAAATTAAACTCTCAGAACAGACAATGATGTTGAATACACTAGCCACAACTTTCAAAGTTTTTTGAAAAACAAGGGTATCTTTCATCAAACCACTTGTATTAATACTCCCGAACAAAACAAGATCTCTGAATGGAAAAATCGTCACCTTTTGAATGTTACACAATCATTCCTTTTTCAAAACAATGTCCCAAAATGTTTCTAGTCAGATGCAGTCTTAATCGCAACTTATTTAATAAATCGTCTTCCAAGCCCTACTCTTCAGAATAAACAACCGTTGGAAATTTTACTTGGTCGCAGACTAACCTTGGATCACCTCAAGATTTTCGGTTGTGTATGTTTTGTTTACAGGAGAAGAACAGATAAACTCGACAGCAACTCCGTGAAATGTATATTTCTTGGTTATTCTTTTAGAAAGAAAGGGTACAAGTGTTATGACCCTGGAAACTGTAAATTATATATTTCGAGAGATGTATCCTTTAGTGAGAGAGAGTCATTCTTTAGAGATAGTGAACTTGAAGACACGTCTACCAACGATCCTTCCAACTTCAACTCACGAACTCCTAGGAAGTTGTGCAACAAACCCTACTCATCCTGAGGAAGAAGGAGAAGAAGACGAAGGAGTGATAGAAGAAGACCCACCAAACAACCAAGAAAACATCAAAAGGAGAATATCCACTCATCTTTGCCGTTCTTCTACAAGGTTAAACAATTTCATCACCTCACACGTGACTTACCCTATTGAGGACTACTTGTGCTATAAACAAGTAAAACAAATTCACAAAACCTTCATAACCAATCTAAGCAAAAATCAAGAACCCAACACTTATCAGGAAGCTATTGGTGATCCTAAATGGTGCAAAGCCATGGAGGAAGAAATCAAGGCTCTAGAATCTAATAACACTTGACCCTTGTTCCAATGCAAAATGGAATCAAATCTGCTGGGTGTAAGTGAGTTTACAAAATTAAATATAACAGCAACAGGACAATAGAAAGATATAGGGCCAGACATGTAGATAAAGGTTATACCCAAACTTATAGCCTAAACTATCTAGAAACTTTTGCTTATGTTGCAAAAATGAACACTATTCGTGTTCTTCTTTCCATAGCAGTTAACAAAAACTGAAACCTCTATCAAATGGATGTTAGAAACTCTTTCCTTCAGGGAAATCTCGAAGAAGAAATTTATATGACTCCTCCGCCAAGGTACATCTCCACCACAAACAAGGTATGCAAACTCAACAAATCAATTTATGGATTAAAACAATCACCGCGCGCATGATAGGCTAAACTTAGCCATCTTCTCTTTCTTTATGGTTTTACAAAATCTTCCACTGACGCATCCATGTTTACAAAACATCATCATCACATAACCATCATTGTTCTAGTTTATGTAGATGATATCATAATTACTGGTAATAATGATCATGAAATCAACCAAGTCAAACACTATTTAAAATCAAAATTTGATATTAAAGATCTTGGTTTTTTAAAGTATTTCCTAGGAATAGAAATTGCACATTCAAAAGGAATTTGTTTTTATCACAAACGAAGTATGCTCTTGATCTTCTAAAAGAAACAAGGAAACTTGGGGCTAAACCAACTAATACTCCCATTGAAACTAATCTTAAAGTCAGTCCTACAGAAGGGGGACGCGTCAAAGACATCCAAAGGTTCCAAAGACTTGTTGGGAAACTCATATATCTTATTGTAACTAGGCCAGACATAACTTATGCTATTAGCACTATTAGTCAATATATGCATGCACTTCGCACACCTCATTTGGATATCATTGATCGAATACTTAGATATATAAAACGAATTCGAGGACAAGACTTATGGATGAAAAATATCAACTCTAATTCTATAATTGGTTTTTCTGATGCAGTCTGGACAGACAGTCATGACCGCAAGTCCACTACATGATTTTGCACATTTGTTGGAGGAAACCTAGTGACTTGGAGAAGCAAAAATCAAAACGTAGTTGCCCGATCTAGCGTCAAAGCTGAATATCGTGCTATGACCTCCACTACAAGCGAACTTGTTTGACTCAAACAACTTTTACTTGACATGAGACAACTACACAACAAACTTATGAACATGTTTTGTGACAATAATGTCGTCCGACATATAACCTCAAATCCGGTATTTTACGAAAGAACCAAACACATCGAGGTCAATTGTCATTTCATTCGGGGAAAAATCCAAGCTAAGGAGATAGACGTACTATATGTCTCCAGTAAAGAACAACTAGCCGATGTTTTCACAAAAGCTTTGAATCAAAGACAGCTCAACCTTATCCTATCCAAGTTGGGCACCTTCAACCTCTTTCAGACCCAACTTAGGGGGGGGGGGGGCGTGTTAAAGAACATACCTTAATTAACTCAGATCTCCTCACCAACGGCTCGGAATCTCATCATCTCATCCTTCCTTCCTTGAAGATTTCGTCTCCCAAAATCTCGTATATAATGAAGCCCAAACATGGCAACACTTCAAACGGTCATACACTTTTGTATATAAAATAAACTTGTAACCCTAAACCAAAATATACAAAAAACAACTTTCGCACTGTTCTTCTTCTTCTTTCCGTCTCAAATCTAATACTTTTCCTAGTACTTCGCCGCCTACAAAGAACATGATTTCGTTTTTGGAAATATTGGAAAACAATAGAAGATAGATCCACTCTTACAGGCAACCTGTTGTTGGTTGTTTTAGTTGTGTGAGGATCTGGTATTGCCATGAAATCATGAGCCAAGTAGCTATAAATCGAAAATGAATAGCTAGTACGATTACTAGTGTAACATCCCGAAACAGCGGAAATTTTAAAAAAAATAATAATCAAGACAATCAACTCAATAATCAAAGGCGGGACTGTTACTTCTCATAAATCATAAAAGTGGTGCACCAAAATACATCAGAGTTTATCAAAAGATACATGATTACAGCAAAACGACAACAGAGGATAAAAAGGTAATCATGTCGACCTCAGCGGCCCGAGAAGAGGATCCAACTCCAAAATGCGCGTCCCCGCCGATCACCACCCAACTGGACCTACTGCGGTCCTGAAAATATATAACAACGATGCCTGAGTTTCCAGAAGGAAACCCCGTATGCCAACTCACCTATATGCATGCATCACATAATGAACCTATCATACTAGTAGCATGTCATGGCATCAACAGAAGGTAAAACAGTTCCCCCGAAGGGTAAAACAGGACATCAGTCCGACAATCAACAACGAGTCTCCCGAGGAGACCTACTGCAGGCACATGCAGTCTAGTAGCCCGCGACATCGCACCCCCCACACGCAGCTACACTACTCAAGGGTTCGGCAGGGAGCCTCTGTCACGTCTACGCGCCGATAGAAACAGATCTGTAAATCTCAGTGGTCGGGGCCACAGGGACCAACGGGGCCGTCGCCCGGAAGGTATAACAACATCATCTCGGTAGGTGCCCAGCCGAGGAAAACAACAAGCCGGCACAGCCTCGGCCCAACAATCATCATCGCCGGCACAACCTCGGCGGCATCACCGGCACAGCATCGGTGGTCCATCACAACGTCCGGCACAGCATCGGACGGGTCCAGACCGAAGTCTGCCAGGTCATCAGGCTCCTCGAGCCGCGAACACCAACCGCGCCGCTATAAAAGCAGGGCAGCGACCTCCGTAGCCCCAAGGGCCGGTAGTCACCTCACCCAACGCCAGTTGCGTGCCCGCACAACATCAATACTGGGATCCGCGATCCCTCAGGCCTGCTATACTACAAAGTGCCAACAATCATCTCAAAAGTCACGGTCCATACATGGAGCTGACGCGTCCCGAACACCCACACTCTTCCCAACGGCGGTCCCTGGGCAGGCACGCATCACGCGCCCACCGTCACCTCCCGGCTCACGCACAAGGCGAGGACACGGGTTTCCGTGGACAAAGTTGGCATTCACAACAGGACCCAGGAATTCAGTTCTGAGCAGATTCGGTCGACCGAAATAGTCTAACCGGTCGACCGTTTTCACGAGGAATTCGGTCGACCGAAAGTCTGAATCGGTAGAACTCACTGCTCAACACTAATTCCCCAACGGTCGAACAAAAGTCTAAAACCGGTCGACCGAACGAGGTCAAAATCCGGAGTCTGGTCAACATCAAATCCAATCTATCGGTCGACCGACTCATGGGTCTCGGTCGACCGAAAACAGACAGGGTCAACCTAGTATTCTACGTCATCAAACGGTCGAACGTAAACATACTACCGGTCGAACAAACATGCAATCGGTCGAACGCAGTATAAATCGGTCGAACAATTCAAACAATACTAACAGGTACACTTAAGTTCCGGTCGAACACAACAAGGACCGGTCGACCGATAACAGGTAGAAAATCCCAACTCACCAGCAATAATGCACTACCGGTCGACCGCCCCAAGGCATCGTTCGACCGGTGAAGGTTAAAGTCGGGCAAACAGTGCTAAAACGGTCGACCGCCCGAAGGACCCGGTCGACCGTTGGTCGTCTTCAACCTCGCGCCAGCCGAGGATTTACGAAGAACGCGTCGCCGGAGAGGTCCTCGACCTCCCCCGACCGACCAACAACACCCTTCCACAAGGGTGGGCAACAAAATCACACTAATGAGCGGCATACCTCACGAGAACGACGAACAAAGCCGGAGCACCGCTCGCGCACGCCGTCTCCGGTGACCACCACGCGCTCAAGACTCCGCACCTCTCACGCCGGGATCAAACTTCCGCCTTCGTCACCAACCACACGAGCTCCGTCCTCCTCTACTGCCGCCGGAAAAGAAAGGAGAGTGTGAGGAAGGTGGTGGAAGAATGGAATGGGAAAGGAAAAGAAGAAGAAGAAGAAGATGGGAGATCTCCTCCTTAAAACCCAATCCTCAACCCACACCACCCCACCACACTCCTACACACGCACCATCCCCCTAAGCCATCACTTCCTCTCTCTCTCTCCACCAAAGTCAAACCTCTCCATACCTCCCTCTCTCCTCTTTAATCACCAATTAACCCTAAACCGGGTTAGGGACATAACAATCCACCCAACTTAAAAGGATTTCGTCTCGAAATCAAGCAACTACTCACCGAAAAGCTCTGGATACTGCCTTCTGACATCCTCCTCAATCTCCCAAGTGGCCTCGCGCTCGCTGTGATGCTGCCACCTGACCTTCACCATCGGAATGGTCCTCCTCCTGAGCTGGTGATCCATGCGATCAACAATCTCGACCGGCCTCTCCTCGAGCGACAAGTCCTGCTGAATCTCTGGCACTGCTATCTCAATAACGTGCGACGGATCTGCAACGTACTTCCTCAGCATCGATACATGGAAGACGTTGTGAAGACCCGAAAACTGCGGCGGCAAAGCAATCCGGTAGGCAACCTCTCCAACTCGGTCCAAGATCTCGAACGGCCCAACATACCTCGGACTCAGCTTCCCCTTCTTCCCAAACCTCATCACACCTCGGGCAGGGGAAATCTTCAGAAACACATGGTCGCCCACCTCGAAACTCAGCGCTCGTCTGCGTCGATCTGCATAACTCTTCTGCCTGCTCTGTGCCGTGGCCAGTCTCCTCCTGATCACATCCACCTTCTCTGCATACATCTGCACAATCTCCGGCCCAACTAACTGCCTCTCGCCCACATCACTCCAGCATACCGGTGATCTGCAAGGCCTCCCGTACAAAGCCTCGTACGGTGCCATCCCAATACTCGAGTGGTAGCTGTTGTTGTAGGCGAACTCTATCAGTGGCAGATGCTCATCCCAGTGCCCTGCCCAATCCAATGTGCATGCTCTCAGCATATCCTCCAGGGTCTGTATCGTCCTCTCTGACTGACCATCGGTCTGCGGATGAAACGCTGTACTGAATCTCAGACGCGTCCCCAAGGCCTGCTGCAGACTCCCCCAAAATCTGGAAGTGAAGCGAGGATCTCGATCTGAGATGATGCTCACTGGTACTCCATGCAACCTGACTATCTCCTCCACGTATAACTTAGCTAGACCCTCCAAAGGCAATGTGGTCCTGATCGCTAAGAAATGCGCCGACTTGGTCAGTCGATCGACTATCACCCAAATCGCGTCGTGGAATCTCCTCGTCTTCGGCAATCCTGTGACAAAATCCATCGTCACGTGCTCCCACTTCCACTCAGGAAGCTCAATACTCTGCATCGGTCCTGCCGGCCTCTGATGCTCAATCTTCACCTGCTGGCAGACTAAGCATCGCTCCACAAACTCTGCAATATCCCTCTTCATGCCCTTCCACCAGAAGTTCCGCTGCAGGTCCTTATACATCTTCGTGCTCCCCGGGTGAATGGTGTATCTGGCTCTGTGTGCCTCCTCCATGATGTCATCTCTCAGCCCATCAACCTTCGGCACCCAAATCCGACTCCTGAACCTCAGACCACCATCAACCCCCACACTGAAATCTGATCCATCTCTGGAAGCCAACTGTAGCAGACCAGCTAACTCCTCATCCCCCTGCTGAGCCTGAACTAACCGTGAGACAGTCTGCGGCTCCACCCGAAGCCCAGCAATCACTGCTCCCTCTGAGCCCTCTGTGAATGGTCTCCACTCTGAGAAGGCCTCGAGTAGCCTCCACTCCTGGATGCACAGACTCGCAACTGAAACCTCCACCTTCCTGCTCAGCGCATCTGCAACCGAATTCGCCTTCCCCGGATGATAGGAAATGGTGAAGTCGTAGTCCTTAATAAACTCGAGCCATCTGCGCTGCCTCATATTCAGCTCCTTCTGCGAGAACAAGTACTTCAGACTCTGATGATCGGTGAAGACCTCGAACTGCTCGCCATACAGATAGTGCCTCCAGGTCTTCAACGCGTGAACTACTGCTGCTAACTCCAGATCGTGAGTCGGGTAGTTCTTCTCGTGCACCTTCAGCTGTCTCGAAGCATACGCGACCACCTTCCCATGCTGCATCAGAACACAACCCAAGCCTACTCCTGATGCATCACTGTAAATCACGTAGCCTCCACTGCCACTCGGTAGCGTCAGAATCGGCGCTGTCGTCAGACGCCTCTTCAGCTCCTGAAAGCTGTCCTCGCACTTCTGGGACCAAACGAACTTGACGCCTTTCTGCGTCAATGCTGTCAGCGGCGATGCAAGTCTGGAGAAATCTTGGATAAATCGTCTGTAATATCCTGCCAGACCTACGAAACTCCTGATCTCCGTCACGCTCGTCGGGGCTCTCCACTGAGTCACTGCCTCGACCTTCGCCGGATCCACTGAAATCCCATCTGCTGACACAATATGCCCCAGAAAAGCCACCTGATCCAACCAAAACTCGCACTTCGTGTACTTGGCATATAGCTGCTGATCCCTCAAGATGCCAAGCACAATCCTCAGGTGCTCTCGATGCTGCTCCCTGTCAGGCGAGTATATCAAAATGTCGTCTACGAATACAACGACAAATCTGTCGAGGTACGGCTGGAAGGTCCTATTCATCAGATCCATGAATGCTGCAGGCGCATTCGTCAGTCCAAATGGCATCACCAAGAACTCGTAGTGGCCGTACCGCGTCCTGAAGGCTGTCTTCTGAACATCTGCCTCCCTGATCCGCAACTGATGATAACCCGAACGCAGATCGATCTTCGAGAACACTCTCGCTGTCTGCAACTGATCAAACAAATCATCAATCCTGGGCAAAGGATACCGATTCCGAACGGTAACCTTATTCAGCATCCTGTAGTCGATGCACATCCGCAACGACCCATCCTTCTTCTTCACGAAGAGCACAGGCGCTCCCCATGGAGAAACACTCGGTCGAATGAACCCGGACTCCATCAACTCCTGCAATTGCTTCTTCAGCTCTGTCAACTCTGCAGGTGCCATACGATACGGTGCCTTCGACTGAGGTGTCGTACCCGCTACCAGCTCGATGCCGAACTCGATCTCTCGGTGCGGCGGTAAAGCTGGAATCTCCGCTGGAAACACATCCGGAAATTCCTGCACAATCTCTATGTCCTCCAGCCTCCTCCTCTCAGAATCAGGAACTACCAGCGTGGCCACAAACGCGCTGCATCCCTGCTGTACCAGCCTCCGTGCCTTAACTGCAGACACAATCAGACGACCGTCTCTTCTTCTCGTACCTCTGATCAAAACATCTGGCTCGCCCTCCATCGGAATCAGAATCTTCTTCTCACGGCAAAAGACTCGCACGTCGTACTGTGATAGCCAGTCCATCCCCAGTATGACGTCGAAGTCCTCCATCGGTAACAAGACCAGATCTGCCGGAAAATCGTGGTCTCCCGAAGCAACTGTGGTGCCGGGGAAAAAGCTCCCCACAGTGCCCACCTCACCCATGGGCGTGCTGACCTCCAAAACATCAGTCAGCAGCACAGGGGTCCGACCCAACTCGCCAGCAAACTTCTCCGAGATGAAGGAGTGAGTGGCGCCGCAATCAAACAACACACGCGCTACTGAACCAGAAACTGAAAGCGTACCTTCCACGACGGTGTTGGAGTCCCTCGCCTCCTCAGCCTGGATAGTGAAGACTCGCCCGGTCCTCCTGCTCTGGCCCGGTGCAACAACTGATCGGCTGCCTCCGCCTCTGCCTACTGCTGGTGGTCCCGGCCTCCTGCTCGGCTCACCCTGCCTCTGAGGACAATCACGGACAAAATGTCCCATCTGACCGCATCCCATACAAGCTCCAGTCCGACGGGGACACTCCTGTCCCGGATGGAACCTCCCGCAGTAAGTGCACGCTCCTGACTGACGTGCTCCTCCACCATCGAACCTGGGCCTCTTGCCCGAGTTCCCTGCTCCACGACCAGCGACTCTGCTGCCGGTGCTCACTGGCGCCTTCCGCGCCTCCTGAATACACTCCCTCTGGTCCTGCTCGATGATCGTAGCATGCTTCACCGCATCTGCAAGGGTCCGCGGCATGCTGTTGATCACCCGAGATCGAAGCGGCTGCCTCAGTCCCTTCACGAACTTCCTCGCCCGCTGCTCTGGGGTCACACAAATCTCAGGGCAGTAACGCTCCAAAGCGTTGAACCTGCTGATGTAGCTCGTCAGTGTCATGTCCTTCTGCTCCAGCGACATGAACTCCTCCCTCTTCTGATCCCTGACATGCTGGGGAAAGTACTGCTCGTGGAACACCTCCAAAAACTCCTCCCAGCTCACATCCAGACGATCATCAAACAATACTGTGGACGTGGACCTCCACCAATTGGCGGCCTCGCCATCGAACACATAGGTGGCCAGCTCCACCATCCTCCCAGGTGCTACTCCAATAGCCCGGAAGATCTTCTCCATCCTGAAGACCCAGTCCTCTGCAACCTCTGGGGCCCTCCTGCCATCAAAAGTCGGCGGGTGCTGACGCATGAACCGATCGTGCTCAGCTCCCACCCCGCTCTGAGCGCTCTGAGCAGCCTGTCGCTCCAGAAACTCGCCCAGCCTGTCCCACTGAGCACCCGAAGTGTCATCACTGGGATCACGATCGCGTGGAGAACTCCTCACACGCCTAGGTGCCATCTGCCAGAAGAAACAATCACAACTTCAGCCATGTATGCATGCTAAAAGAAAAAATGCATGAATCCTATTACTACAAGGGTGATTTCATTGGGAACCGCATAGGAATCGACCGCTCTGATACCAAGTTGTAACATCCCGAAACAGCGGAAATTTTAAAAAAAATAATAATCAAGACAATCAACTCAATAATCAAAGGCGGGACTGTTACTTCTCATAAATCATAAAAGTGGTGCACCAAAATACATCAGAGTTTATCAAAAGATACATGATTACAGCAAAACGACAACAGAGGATAAAAAGGTAATCATGTCGACCTCAGCGGCCCGAGAAGAGGATCCAACTCCAAAATGCGCGTCCCCGCCGATCACCACCCAACTGGACCTACTGCGGTCCTGAAAATATATAACAACGATGCCTGAGTTTCCAGAAGGAAACCCCGTATGCCAACTCACCTATATGCATGCATCACATAATGAACCTATCATACTAGTAGCATGTCATGGCATCAACAGAAGGTAAAACAGTTCCCCCGAAGGGTAAAACAGGACATCAGTCCGACAATCAACAACGAGTCTCCCGAGGAGACCTACTGCAGGCACATGCAGTCTAGTAGCCCGCGACATCGCACCCCCCACACGCAGCTACACTACTCAAGGGTTCGGCAGGGAGCCTCTGTCACGTCTACGCGCCGATAGAAACAGATCTGTAAATCTCAGTGGTCGGGGCCACAGGGACCAACGGGGCCGTCGCCCGGAAGGTATAACAACATCATCTCGGTAGGTGCCCAGCCGAGGAAAACAACAAGCCGGCACAGCCTCGGCCCAACAATCATCATCGCCGGCACAACCTCGGCGGCATCACCGGCACAGCATCGGTGGTCCATCACAACGTCCGGCACAGCATCGGACGGGTCCAGACCGAAGTCTGCCAGGTCATCAGGCTCCTCGAGCCGCGAACACCAACCGCGCCGCTATAAAAGCAGGGCAGCGACCTCCGTAGCCCCAAGGGCCGGTAGTCACCTCACCCAACGCCAGTTGCGTGCCCGCACAACATCAATACTGGGATCCGCGATCCCTCAGGCCTGCTATACTACAAAGTGCCAACAATCATCTCAAAAGTCACGGTCCATACATGGAGCTGACGCGTCCCGAACACCCACACTCTTCCCAACGGCGGTCCCTGGGCAGGCACGCATCACGCGCCCACCGTCACCTCCCGGCTCACGCACAAGGCGAGGACACGGGTTTCCGTGGACAAAGTTGGCATTCACAACAGGACCCAGGAATTCAGTTCTGAGCAGATTCGGTCGACCGAAATAGTCTAACCGGTCGACCGTTTTCACGAGGAATTCGGTCGACCGAAAGTCTGAATCGGTAGAACTCACTGCTCAACACTAATTCCCCAACGGTCGAACAAAAGTCTAAAACCGGTCGACCGAACGAGGTCAAAATCCGGAGTCTGGTCAACATCAAATCCAATCTATCGGTCGACCGACTCATGGGTCTCGGTCGACCGAAAACAGACAGGGTCAACCTAGTATTCTACGTCATCAAACGGTCGAACGTAAACATACTACCGGTCGAACAAACATGCAATCGGTCGAACGCAGTATAAATCGGTCGAACAATTCAAACAATACTAACAGGTACACTTAAGTTCCGGTCGAACACAACAAGGACCGGTCGACCGATAACAGGTAGAAAATCCCAACTCACCAGCAATAATGCACTACCGGTCGACCGCCCCAAGGCATCGTTCGACCGGTGAAGGTTAAAGTCGGGCAAACAGTGCTAAAACGGTCGACCGCCCGAAGGACCCGGTCGACCGTTGGTCGTCTTCAACCTCGCGCCAGCCGAGGATTTACGAAGAACGCGTCGCCGGAGAGGTCCTCGACCTCCCCCGACCGACCAACAACACCCTTCCACAAGGGTGGGCAACAAAATCACACTAATGAGCGGCATACCTCACGAGAACGACGAACAAAGCCGGAGCACCGCTCGCGCACGCCGTCTCCGGTGACCACCACGCGCTCAAGACTCCGCACCTCTCACGCCGGGATCAAACTTCCGCCTTCGTCACCAACCACACGAGCTCCGTCCTCCTCTACTGCCGCCGGAAAAGAAAGGAGAGTGTGAGGAAGGTGGTGGAAGAATGGAATGGGAAAGGAAAAGAAGAAGAAGAAGAAGATGGGAGATCTCCTCCTTAAAACCCAATCCTCAACCCACACCACCCCACCACACTCCTACACACGCACCATCCCCCTAAGCCATCACTTCCTCTCTCTCTCTCCACCAAAGTCAAACCTCTCCATACCTCCCTCTCTCCTCTTTAATCACCAATTAACCCTAAACCGGGTTAGGGACATAACAACTAGCCAGTCCCATATGCTCATCTGTCTCAGGATGCTCGACAATGATGTACATGATGTTGTATAGTTGATGCTAGGCTTGCTAGCTTGAGACAACCTACTCAATTTCTGCACCAAATTTATTATTTGGCTCATTGTACTAAATTATTTAGTGGTACTGTATGCACTGAAAACACTTGTTTGTTGCAATATGTCTCAAAGTTAAACTCTCTGAACCTTCCTGGAGGATGTTAAGGTGTGCTCTTTTGATATAAGGGGACCATTGTTGATTACATAATTGCATTCAGAACCTTTATTGTTGCTGATGTTTTAGTGCATTTTTGCTTTGTTTTAATCTGTCCATATTTACTTTAGATGCATATATGGAACGCTTGAATATGCAGAACATTATGGTGGAGGACGTTGATATTGGAGATGCTTATGAGTACTGTAAGGTAAGTTAATAAACTGTTTTGACATTATTTTCGTTCTTGTTAAGGAAGATTATTCTTTCCTCTTTCCTCTATGCATATGCTCATGTTTCATTGTCTTCCCAAGTAAGTTCATATTGTATTACATTTGAAGCTCATATAGTTCACCTTCAGAGCATTTTTCCATCCATTATTTGATGTTGTGGAACTCAACTCTTATTTAAGAGTCCCATGCTTACGCTTATGCTGTATATTTAAAACATCAAACTCAATCATTTCGGAGTTCTTTTGTTTCACTTGGGCCACTCAATAGATTCATTATTTTCTATTTAAAAATTTACTAATTGTAAATATGGAAATTTTGATGAAATTGAATGATAAGAATGTTTGTTACATGCTTTGAGTTGAAGCTCAGATTTGTGACCCCTGTTTAGATGGGGTTTTCTTTTTTCAAGTGCTTAACTTTACCATCCCATTCATTTTGTAGGAAAATCCATCAGAATTTCAGATTGTACACAGTGAAAAACAGGTTATATCTTGCACAAAGATGTCTTTCTCGTCTTCTATGATTTTCTGTAGTTCTTTTTATTTACGTTGAAATGCATTTGTATGTTGTGTTTTTTCATGATGGAATATGTTTGAAAGGTCAAGGCAGCCAATGTACTTCTGAAGAAGAACAAACAAACAAGTGGCGTAAAGTTAGATGGTGTTCCAGTGTTTACATCACAAAAACTTTGTTTTGTAGATGTTTCCAAAGATGGGATTAAGTGGTATGAATTTTCTTTTCTAACCATAATTTTGTTTTACTATTGCATTATCTCTGTCTTGATTAGAATTGAGAGCCATGCGCTTTTTTATGTCATTCCAAATTCCATTTCTATTATATCCTTCTGATTGATTTTCAAGGTATTTAAAATGGCTTTAGAAGGTTAGTGTTGTGGGCGTTTGATCAGGAATCGGGAGACTTCTGAAGCCATTGTCTTGTGGCCACATTTTTATGCAGAGTGCTTCAGAATTTTTGGTTGGAAATGAAGTTCCATTGAAAACCTCAGCAAACTTACGCATCTTAACTTTTTTGAAAGATCAGATAATATGCAAGTATCGTTTCTATCATTCTTAAATAGGAGTAAAACTAAAAGGCATAAGGTGGATTGAATTGGGTGGATGTTGGCCTCGAGTTGACAAGCTCAACCTTGCCCTTTTTCAAGCTCATAATCAATGCGTTAATCGTTATGCATGTTTTCTTCTTTGTAATAGCTTTAAACTCAAATTTCCTCAGATAATATGTAAGCTTTTCTTTAACTTCTTTCAGGTATAAACCTTACTTCTTTGATAAAGAGGAGTTAGACAATGTTCTTGAAACATCAGTTCATCATTACTTCAAAAGCTTGATTTCATTTAGAGATGAGAAAAGGCGAAGTCTCGATTCTATGGCTGCAGAATCTCGAGATCCTTTTGGGTGGCTGGCTATAACAGAGAGGCTGCTTCAGATTGACCCTTGATTCAACACAATGACCGTCTGCCATTTCACAGTAAATAGGGAGTGCACAGACCAGACATCTTAGTGAGTCATTTCAATTTAGTTCTTTCTACTCCAAAAGCCAAAAAAATGTAAATCTTTGACTCAATTAAAAATAGACTAATGGACATCTATATGCTTCATACCTGAATAACTTGTTTTAGCTGCTGGTTTTTCTCTTCATCTATTGTAAACATATTGGTTGAATGACTGAATCCGTTATGATTATTTCCTAATCTATTGATGGACTATGCAGTATTCAATCAAACCAAACAATATTCTCTACAACATCATAGTTGATTTATTTCCTAATTGTTTTTATTTAAATTGATATGTTTGGCATCTACGTATAAAGATGTTTATTAGATAATTTCCTTATTTTGTTGTTTTCCTTACTAGTTATTTCCATGTTAGAGAAATCCGTTCTTATATAAACGATATAATATTTTTATTTCATCAAGCAAATACAAACAAAATTTACCAAAATATATTTTCCATCTTTCTCATCTTGTCCAAATTCTGGAACTACTCCGCTCGAAGGAGAAACTATCCCAACAGAATCTCATTCTCAGTAATGTTTGCAGAATTGCAGCCTGTACAGTTGTTGGAAGCGATGATCCAGAACATCAGCTTGTTGCTCCCAACCTCAATTCAGATGACCATGCTCAGAGTGAGTATCTCAAGCAACAAAAAGAACTGTCTCTACTCCAACCGCAGCAGCTCAGCATCAACTTACGAAGGTTTAATTAAACCAGCAATGAATTTTTCATATTCACCTCTAGAAGTTGTCCCTTCAATCACATTTTTTAACATTACTTGGTCACCATGAATTGAACATGAACCCTCAAAAAGGACCGGTTGACCTTGGTTTCCTCGCAGTTACAATGATTAATTCATCAGGTGAATTTGCCATCTGTGACGGTTGCTTGACGAAGTGCAGAGAAGAAGCGCTAGGACCCTTGAATGAAGCAAAACAGCCTCTGTTCATAGCAACTCTGATCGAATACGATTCTCTGACCGATGATGATGAGGATACGAAACTAGATTCTTGATAATCTTCATTTTTGTTTACTGCACAATAGTTATTTTAGATTACAAATTGTGAAAGATCTCGCATGCCACTTTTACAGCAGCAAGACTACAAGCATCTTGAGGTGCAAGTACAGATGCAAATAGGATCACATTCAGGGATTTCCAATGGATACCCAACAGAAAGATGTACAACTTCCTGAAGTGTAGATATTCAAATTTTAAAGATGAGTTGGTTTCCTGATGAAAAGCAATCTAGTGTGCACCCTTAGGTCTGATGCTGGTGGTTGGCTAGCTTGCGGCCGGATTTAGCTACGCGCATTGTGTAAAGATTGCATTCGTTCTTTGAAGTTGTAAAGCAACTGATTCATTTCTTAGTTGATTGAACATTATGTGAAACTCAGTAGTTGAGATGTGATATTTTGATACCTCATTAGTGGGTATACAACGTATGATACAGAAAGCCGTTCTTTTTCCGAATATATGATGTATAAAAAGGTTCTTGGTTGGATGTTACTTTGTTTTTTCGACCGTAACTCTCTTTTAGCATGCACTACCACAAATTTAATGCTCCTAACAGGTGTTATTTATGTGTTTTGTTTGTTTGATTCTCCACTTTTTGAAAGGCTGCTGGATTGCTGGATGTACTGTTGTTGTTCATTCTAATCTGGTAATATCTTAAAGCTGTTTTCTACTATTAGTATATTTGTAAGCTGTTCTGTTATACTATTCCCAATGCACATCATGTTGGTTGCTTTCGTGGATTTAGAGTTGTCGTTAGAAAATAAAATATATTTGAAATACAGCAGTACATATACGATAATATATTTTAACAAAGTGATAACAAAGTTTTACTTGTTAGACTGGTTGATCAGATGACGCACGAAAAAGGGTTCACCAGACGGATTTTGTGTTCATACCTTCCAAAATGGTTGAAATCTTTTTCTGCAAACAACTTTACATGACATTACTAACTTAGCCAGTTTTTTTACGTTAATGTTAGATGGTATATGTTGAATTCAATTGGTCCATTATCTTTTATAAGCTAAGTACTTAATTCCGAAGTAAGAAATATACTCTTTGATACATGGATGTAGTTTGTGACGCTCCTCGTCAATATCCATGTCATCATTTACGTTTTTATTTTATTATTTTAAAATTTGATTTCTAATACATGACAGATTGTGTTTACAATACAGGACATGACATATGTTTGTCTTGCGTGAGACAAACATTTGTCCCTCGTATATGTCATGTATTGGAAAACACAATTTGTTATACATTTGAAACAAATTTACGCATTGATTCTCAGACTATCAATTTATCAGTAAATTAAATATTACTAAAAAATAACTTCACGTTGTCATACCTCTAAATGAATTATGTCCCTCCACGCCAAAGTCATCCTAAAATAGGTGTTAAAAAGAATCCATAAATCATTTTTCTATATATTTTAGATTTTTTTGGTTCACTAAATTTTCGTCATTTCTTAAATAGTCAAGTGTGAGATGATAACAATACTCGTGAACAATAAGAATTCGAGTGAATCCCATTAGGATCTTTTCCGTTTAGAATGGAAAAAAAAATGGTAACCACGATTCGATAACAAGGGAACAGTGAGTAACACATTACGTTTTGTTTTGTTTTTTATATTAAGTGTGTGTATTTATTTATATAATATATGTGAACACCCAACTCTCCATTATTAGTTATAAGAGTACACATGTCTTTCATCTAACCCAAAAAATAAATTAATGATGTAGGGAATAATACTACTAATTATTTTATCCCTAACTACTGTCTGTTATTCTGGACTAAGATGAGATGCAACAGCATATATAAAATATAATGCACTTACAATTTCAAACAAAACTTGTGGCCCAACTCACTCCATTGACTTTTAGCACCCCTTCCCATTTAATTTTGTCTAATCTCAACTATAAATCAACAACAATTTGTGTTATTATAAACTGACCTGAACCCCAAGGCTGACTTGACTGACCAGTCTAGTATAATATAGATCGGAATTTTGAGATGTTTTCTTTAATGCAATTTGGAATTGTGACATCAATTTGTAGGTGGAAATGGTGATGGGATACTTGAACAATCATGATGGGATAATTAAGTGGCAACTTGGATTTTGTTTGTTTGGTTTTGAGGGATAATAATCTTTTATACTTGTTGGGATTAAGATTAGAGTTGGAAGTTGGACAATTAAATGTATGGGATTTCCAATACCAACTGAGGTCTTCAAGGAAGGTCATGAAGATTGTTATGAGTTTTTTTGTGTGATTGATTTGTAGAAAAAAAATCTTGGATTGTTTATAGTAAAGCTTAATATAAATATTCAAGTTATAAGGGATGTAACCGTAATTTGATTAAAAAAGTTATAACTCCTTGACTTTTCGGATTTATTGCTTCAAGTAATCTTCCAAATAATAAAGAGTTTTCCTGAATGCAAAACACATTTGTAGGAAGGATAATTTTAACAACAAAATCATTCAGAGTCCACTTTGTAAATGGCCAAGAGATTAATGATTGTTTGAATGATTCGAATCCTTACACTGTTAATCAGTTACACTGTAAAATATAGTGCAATATTTCATGAACTATAATATGATCTGATGAAAATAAAAATATATTTATATCTATTTAAGAACATAATTGAGTGTTAGTATTGTCTAATTCATGTTTGTTCTTCAAAAATTATCATCCACCAAAAAGAAGTTCCGGGTCTACCCTGGTCATTTTCGACATCAATATATCTCTTGACAATGAAAACAATCACTAGAAACTGAATTAAAGATCTAAAAAATCTTCCTTCATTTTCTGCAAACTAATCAACATCTCATCCTTACAATCAATGATCGAAATCATATACCTTTCTTCTTCATGGAAATCAACATGTTTCACTAAAATTAGATCGACTGTTAATTTTCGAAATATAAATTCTTTGGAAATTAAATATTCCATCTCATCGTTCGGATAGAATCTGGATTATTGGGGGGAAAGCAGATTCTATATTTTCGAAGCATATTAAAGTCCAATAGCTTTTGGGAACCCGTAGTTTTTTTCATAAACAACAATTTGCAAATGAAAAAAATATCCAATTTTAATTTTTAAAATTTCATAAATTCCACAAAATTAATCGTTTACATTAGTTTTAAAAAAAATCTTCCACTTCTTAGAAGTTCTAAACATTTTATTTATTTATTTATTTTTGAGTTGACTAAATGATATAATGTTCTTTCGTTCTTTTTCATTCTGTTAAAGTTAATTTTGGAATAATTAGGCTTGTCTTATTCAACTACAATTTACAAAAGTTAAGAATCATATGAAATATATGAAATTCGAGGTCCCATAGAATAATTTTAAGCAAAACCATGTGGTGCATAAAATTGATTCTATGTATCCTTTTTTCAACCTTTAGAATCTCATAGTTTTGTCCTATTTGAACAGTTTTACAAAAGCAAAGTCAATATTTCCGATTTTGAGAAGGAATCTTAAAAGAATTTAGATGTCGATAAATTGAAACAAGTACTCTCTTCTTTGTTCTCTCAAAGTCAATTCACTTGACACCAATTAGGGTTTTTGTACTCAAAATCGCTCGAAAAATATTTAAATTCCAGATGACTGAAAACTTGAATAGGACAATTGTACGACTTCTATTATTTTTATAAATGAGAATGTTTTTAATTCTTGGTTCCGTTGTCTTCGATCACGATTTATGAAGTTAGATGCTCATAGAGTCATAGACATAGAATCATACATTTTAATTGAATTTGGACTGAAAATTAAAATGCTTCTCCTTGTACCTTCCTTGTAAAAGTTTAACAAGTTATTTGAATCATTTAGGTTTATCTTCATCCAACAATAACTCAGAAAATTAGATTGTCATTGCAGTTTTCGAATAATTAGTGTTAAATGCTGATTTTGTATTTGTGTACCATAAAAAAGTTAAGAACAAAACTCAGGCACAAAGTTATTTATTGATTTTTTAGAGAAAAAGCAAAAAACTTGAATAGGTGTTATACTGCAGTTATTTGTTTAAATGATCAGAAGAAAGGTTTTGATTTTCAAATTTTCAAAAAAAGAGAGATGAAAATTAGAAAGATGGTGATTGAGACAAATATCAATTTTAAATGTCTAATTAGTGGTTGACATACTTTCTCACTATATATATAATTATGTTGTTTCAATATATTTTTATTTTTAATGTCATATTTGACAATTCACTTGGGAAATCCACTACCCTTTAAATATTTTGACACATGATTATCCTTATTGTTAAATTGAAATTTAAAATTCAAATGAAAAATTAAAAATGATAAAACTTGGCAGGTATTTTGCGTAAAAACAAGAGATGACAAAATGAAGGCAACACATTTGATACAAAATGTTATATTGACTTACATGAATGATTTCTAATTTTATGATTTCATCATATATGAATAACTCGAATCATAGATCAACTTATAGGGCTTGATTTTCTATTTCTAATTTAAGTTCCAATTTATCAACAAGATGGCGGTTTTTGGGTCTCACTGTAATTCCTTACCAGAATTTCTTTAGTTTGGAGTTCATTCTAATTTACCCCAAGCAAACCTTCTATCACACCACATATCATCCTAAATTCCCCTAATATCCTCTAATAAGCCTCACTAAAATTAAGGTCCCATAACCTTAGCTTTTAGCATATGATTTTTGATTAATTTGCAAAATTCCGCAAAACTAGTAGGTAAACCAAAATGATTGTAGCATTGGCGCTTGGCATATGATGTTTTGTAATATCTTGAATTTTTTAGTTGAGGTAATAATCAAATATCTTAATGGACTAATTAAGATTGTTGGATGATTTGTGTGGTTTTAGGAGAAGATGAAATTCTGAGAAGAATATAGAGAAGAAAAAGATGGAGATTTTGAGACAAGTATTGATTCGTTATTCTTCAGTTTCCTATCATGTCTGTCTCTCTTGATATTCGTAGTTGCATGCATGCTGAGTATCGATGTTGATTTCATTGATATGCACATTATTGCATGGTGGTGTTTCGGTTGACATGTCCTGTGACTGTATGTATATTTCTGGCTGAGCCACTTAGGAAAGAGCTGCCTAACGGACAACGTGGAGCCACTCGAGAGAGGAAAGGGCTGCCTGTCGTTAGTGTGGAGCTACCAGGTGTGCGTCTGACTGATTGATAGATTTCAGAAGCACAGGATGTGGTCGAATCCGAATGGGGGTTCCAGATTGTTATGCATGTATTTTATTTGTGATGCATGTCTCTTGATTGTGCTTATTGACTGAATGTCATATTCCGTATTATTTTCCACATGATTATGATTCTGATTGATTGACGGTTGTAACTTGCGGGCTGTCGAGCTCACAATTTGTTGATTATATTTTTCAGATTAATTATGGGCCTATCAGATGGATTTAAATATCAGAGTTCGCAGCGGTCAGGATCGCAGATCGTATCTTAACGCACCGGGTTCGGACGGGTGAGCAGTTGTCCGGGCTCGGGGCGTTACATGTTTCGATTTTACAAAATAATCAAGAAGCTAACCAATATTGTAAACTACCGATTTTGATAAATTATAATTAAACCCTAGAAACCAACTTTAGAGAAGTTAGATTTTCCCCCCTCAAACATCATATTCAGACCATCTTTATCAGCGAACGGGTACTTCTTGGGCGTCCTGTTTTCTCTCTCAGCCACGTCAGCTTCTCTCTCTGCCACGTCAACACAAACCAACCCCCTTACAAATTCCTTAACCAATCATATCCAATTCACTCAGTCACGCTACAATATTTGATGTCACGTCATTATTTTTGTTCTCTTCTCTAAAACTCTCACAACAATCAACAAAATATATTAATAATCATTATTGTAATCACTCAATTTAATTAATTCATTCGATTTGAATTAACAATTAATATATAAATACAAAATATTTTATATTTAGGAAACCGCATTACATAGGGTTCTAAACGGGTCTGGTCGGGTGGGATTTGAACCCACCGCTACCCGACCCGTCTAAGGTAGGCGGGTTGGCGGGTCGGGTGAATTTTTTTAAACTGCTACCCGACCCGCCTAAGATCGGGTAAACGGGTTACGTGGGCGGGTAGATGGAAAAATGATTTTTATATGTTTTTTTCTTTTTTTTGTATAACACCATAAATTAAAAATATGACAAATTAACACCTTAAAACACATGACCCATGTGATGAACACCATAAAATTATAAATAACTTCAACTTTATAACACTATAAGTAAATTAGAGATTACAAAACAAGGATATGTATATGGTATATAAGTTTGTATATATATAATATTTATTATTTAATTTATTAAATTCTTATGCGGGAAATCGTGTAAACGGAGCGGGTAGAAAATACAACCGATACCCGCCCCGTTTATTAGTCGGGTCGGCGGGTATTCAGGTAGGCGGGTGGGGGGTTGAATTTTTTACACCGCTACTCGACTTAGGCGGGTCGGGGAGGGTTTTACCCGCCCCATTTACAACCCTAGCATTACATAGTACATTAACTAGAAATTTAAATACTAAAACTAGAAATACATTTTTAAATACTAAAGCTACAAATACATCAAGAGATATTTCTTCCAAATCATTGTCATATATTGTTGACCAAATAGGCTTGAATGTTCAAATGTGTAGTGCAATCACACAATTGATCTCTCCTCATCAAATACTTGTTAATATCCACTATACGGTTAGTGGAATACTGTACCGGGTCGTCCATGGAATTTCCAGGTTGATCCTGAATAAATTTATTCCAATCTCGAAAATGAGCATAAGAGTCGTGTTCAGCCTTCACTATCATATTATGCATTACAATGCAGATTGTCATTATCTTGTTAAAGACAACCTTACTCTAAGCAAGAGATGACTTCTTCACGATTGTGAACCGCGCTTGCAAGACTCCAAATGCACGTTCTACATCTTTGCGCTCTGCTTCTTGTTGTTCAACAAATAACCGGTCCTTCAGTGTTTGTGGATGAACAACTGACGGAATGAATGCCGCCCATTTTGGATAAATATCATCTGTAAGATAGTATCTCATATCATATCGAGAACCGTTAACCTCAAAATTCACAGGTGGAGCTCGTCCATCCATTACGTCATCGAAAAGGGGAGAGCGTTGTAGGACATTTAAATCGTTGCATGAATCTGGTGTGTCAAAAAAAGAGTGTCATATCCACAAATCAGCTGACGCCACTTCCTCAAGGACAAGAATGACATTACCACTACGCCCTTGATATTGGCCCCTCCATCCAATTGGGCAATTTTTCCACACCCAGTGCATGCAATCAATACTTCCTACCATGCCTGGGAACCTACGCTGCTCAACAATGTGAAGTAGTCGTGATAAATCAACGACATTTGGTTTTCGTAGGTACTCACCACCGAAGTTGTGGATTACACCATCACAGAATTTTTCAAGTGCGTTCTTCACCGTATGCTAGCTTCCAGATAGCCGCAGTACATTTTTGCAGGCCGGAGATGCTCATCCGACTTGTGGAGTCTGATACACGTTGGAAGAAGACATCGGAGGCCTCAACGACATTTACAATGCGAAGAAAAACATGTTTTCACATCCTAAATCTTCTCCTGAAAATGTTGTCAGAAAAATAATCGGCAATTAAACGACGGTAACCAAGCTCCCTATCTCAATCTGGGTTCGTAGTTCGCCTTCTACGCCTCTTAGGACGTGTACTTTGTTGATCTACCACTTCGGAGGCGTACTCCATTAAGGAGTCTAACACTTGCTCGTAAGCTTCATCATCGGATGATAAAGACGATGGGGACTTTGACATGGAGGACTTATCAGATGAAGACATCGGTAGTGGATGAAGTGTATTAGTGAGATATGGTAGAACCAACCATGAGAACTGTATTTGTAGATGTGAGAAATAACGTTTTAGTGAGCGCGTAACTACACGGAAGACAAGACGATAACATCGAATCTTGGACCACTCGAGCATCGAGGACCTACAATGTGCGCGTGACTACACGGAGCACAAGACAGATAATATCGAATCTTGGACCACTCGAGCATCGATGACCTATAGTGTGTGCGTGACTACACAGAGCATAAGATGATAACATCGAATCTTGGACCACTCGAGCATCGAAGGCGTACAGTGTGCGTGTGACTACACAGAGCATAAATCAAAACTTATCTTCATTTTGTGTATGATTTGTTTTGTTTGTAAATTTAACTAGATCTTAATAAATCAAAACCAATTTAATTAATTATGAAATAATTATACAATTATTAGAAAATTCAAACAACATCAATACATTAACTACAATTAAATTACAAAACCTAATTAATTAAATTACAATTTAACTAATCAATACATTAATTTAAATATATACCAAAACATTTTTCTTTTAACTAAAAAACCAAAACAAAAAAAACTAATTAATCCAGGGGCACATCGCCCCAGATCGGGCGCCCGAGCGGATTTCGAGGTGGAAATCTGCCCGAAAAAGCACACAGGTGGTTCCACTCAGGAACCACCCTCCCGTTAAAGAAGGACATTTCGGACACCCAAAAAAGAACACCGGTTGAGAGTGCTCTAAGACACGGGATGCGAAAAAAGTGCATGCCAGTTCCCAAGTTTACAACCATTTGTATTTTGTCCAATAAAACTATAGACTTTTACATTTCACTATAAATTGATACACTTAAAATTTGTGTAGTCATGAGTCATCCACTCAACTGCGCCCATTATTCTATAGTTTTCTGTTTGATCCAATTAAACTTCGACAAAATAATAATACGATAAATTTATTATGAGCTACACGTTAGAAAAAGTAGAACACCTGTCCTACAGTTTCAGATGCTGCTGCTCTTGTATGACAGCTTTTCTTTGTCTTTTTTTTCTTCCCTTTGTCCCATTCACGTAATCACGTTTGATAAATTTAATCTTTTTAGTTGCAATTATTTCCCTATCAAATATAATATTTACATCTTTAGTATTGTAAATTAGGTTAAACCGTATAATATTCATTTTTACCCTTTTTGACATGATCATGTCATGATGCTTTTGGATCGAATTGCTCTGGGTTGATTCTCAAGGTCAAATCGGATATTGGAAACAAAGTAAAAAAAAGATGAAAAAGGTCGAATGGATTTTTAAGAATTTGATCATCACCCCAGGGCGGAACCATGGTGGGCATGCGAGGGTTGAAACCTCACCCATTTTTTTGTGAAATTTCAATGTAGTATTATGCAAAATCATGGTAGGTGTCACCACCTTTGAGACTGAGGGAAACGCCTAGGGTACACCAAACAACAAGCGTGTCTAGTAGCCGAGACTACTTGAGAGACGAAAGAAGTGCACATTGAGGGCTTGGAGAGTGGGAGCGTGTGGAAGAGCACCAAGGCTTGCAAACTAGAGGATGTCCAAGAGGGTCGAGTGGCATCAGCAAGCATAGCGTGAGCGCAACACTTGGGAAGGAGGCACGCGCACTAGGCAACGCCCGGGCGCATGAGGCGCGCGCAGGAAGCGAGCGCATGAGGCGAGCGACGCCTAGGAAGTGAAGGCGCGAATGCTTGGGAAGCTAAGACCGTCAACATTAAGTCAACATGGAGTCAAGTCAAGTCAACACGGAATCAACGCCAAGTCAACGCAGGCCAAGACATGGAAGCAACACCAAGTTAACATGGGAGGACTAGCTGTGGACTAGCAAAGACCGTGCGTGGGTCAAAGGAGCGTTGGTGCGTGAGAATAGGTCAAGAGGGGGCTGAATATGCGTGATAGAAAGTTGGACATGTGCGTGAGGAGGTTATTGACCAAGTCTATAACCGAGCAAGGAGTGCGCCAAGTAGGCTTGACCGGGTCATCCCACTTGCGCATAACTCCCTCCACGTTCGTGGTTGGTCTTGGGAAGACCAAGTCAGCAAGGCGCATCATGCACACGTTCCAACCAGCGTTGACTAAGTCACAACCAATCTTCTCCGTGGAGATAAGGAGTTTGACGGGTCAAAACTCAAAAAAGTTGGAATTTAAGAGTCTCTAAAGGACTCCTAACACGACCGGTGACAGTAGGCATGTGAGAATTGATCGGAGTCCATTCCAATTTTTTTAAAACGATATGAAATATGTTGTACAATATATTATATATAACGCCATGAGTTTTGCAAATTTAATTTTATTAGATTTTCTTCTAATTTCTACAATGACAAGAGCTATTGCATAACAATAAAAATAATAAATATAAATCAAACTTTGTATTGATGAAACAAACACTATATAACCTCATGAGTTTCGCAGACTTAATTTTATTAGATTTTTGAACTCCTAATTTCAAATGGAATCCTATGATCATGTGTTATTACACAAAAATAAAATAATAATAAGAATATAGCAAAAATTTTATTCATGAAACGAAAAGGTTTACATTCTTTTCTTTTTTTTGTCTCACAAGCGATCTAAGTTTTAGCAAGGTTAGTACTTAGTAGTTGCAATTTTTCTTGTTTAGTTGTTCACAAATTTAAGAATTTTACTACCGTACTATCCTTTGAAGTTTATTGATTACATAATTCTCAAGACTTTATGATTTTTTTTTTTAAAAGAACAAAAGAAATGCAAATACCTCACTGTTTTTAACAATGAATATCATGAAACTGTTTCCACAATCGAATGAGATAGGAAGAATGAGGACTATTAATGTGTTATATAAAGAAAAAGATTTGTTACTGGTTATAATATTTTTAAGGAAAAACAGTAGTATTCTTTTGAGGAAAGCCTTTTGAACCATATTTATGATGATAATTTTCTTTTGATTTAAGCCCCACCCGAATTAAATTCATGGTTCCTCCGCTGGTCACCCTTTCAAATTTCTGGACGGACGAAATATCATGTCAGAACATAACTTCTAGTCGAAGTTCTTTACTTTTTCGGGCTTAATCATTTTTTGAGTTGTAAGGCTTAAGCCGATTAGTAAACCAAAAGTAATAATTGGTTTGTTGATCTTTTGGTTGAACCGTGGATCATGATTCAATCATTACTTTATTCAATGCAATCTACAATTTTTTGAAAACAAAATATTCTCTTCCTAAAATTTATTTCTCCCCTTCTCACCTACTAATACTATAGCTGATGTTGGACGCGACACTCCAGTGGCTAAAGAAAATTTACATCACCAACTACTAAATAATTACATGAATCTCATTGTCTTTTATAAGAATTTATACAGCAAAATGAAGAAAATTGTGAAATATATATACAACTCTAGAAAATTTTAGGAAACCATAAAATAATTTACACCACTAATGTTCCCAAATGAGTGAATCTTCTTAAAGAATAACAATCTCAAAAAAATTGAAAGATACAATTGGTTCATAGGTATCTTTATGGTTTAATATATGTTCAACAATAATTGTCATGCACCAAAAATTAGAATCAGTTCTTGGAAAGAAGTCGACTATGATGGATTTTGATCTAGAATCAATTCTTGAATGATGTCATTCCGAGGGAATCAAAAGTCAAACAAACCCTTGGTGCATTTGGATGCATCGTTTGCAAATTCCATTAAACTTTGAAACGACGGAATTTACAAATCTTAGGATTTTTAAATGACATCATTTGTTTTCACATTGGTTGAGTAAGTATGTCATTTCCAAATAACGACATTTACAAATCTCACCATTTGATTTTGTTTTGTTTAGAAGAATCTTGGAATTTTCAAATTCTATGTATATGCTAAAATCAAACGAAACACGACAAAAAGAAAAAGGCGACGAATCTTGATGGCGGTGGAGCACGACGGCGGCCGTGGAGGTGTAGAGTTGGCGAGAGGTGTTAGGATTTGGGGTGGAATTTGGGGTTGGAAATTAGGATGATGATTTGTAAATTACACCTAAAAATGTGGAATTTTATTTTGTCATTTTGTATAAGGTTGCTTCTGATCCTGCTTCAGACTTGTGTCGGTTGATGTGCCTGCTAGTGGAATTTTCAAATTACAATCTTCAACCCACCAAACATGGTGTTTTCAAATGATGCATTTTAAAATTTCACAAAATTTAAAATTCCACAAAATTTAAAATTCCATGTATGAGCATCCAAACACATCCTAATGTCATTTCATTGTTTTTGTGCTTCTCTAAATCTTTTTAGCCCACTATCATGCTAAACTTAGTGGTGAGAGCAAAACAATTTTCATTTTACAACCTTAATCAGCACGACTTCCATTAACTTTAGTACCTAATCAAGGGAGGAAAAAAGAGAGAAGTGGACGAATTTATGCCTGTGCGGAGACATGTTTGTTGTTACTGAAGATGATGAGGATTTATATTTTAAGCTATTTCTTTAAGAAAAATCATACTGTTTGAATTTGATATGATATTTTGAAGCTAAAAGATATCACGTAGGAGTTCGCTAACCCAAAACAACTCTTAAATGTTTGAGTTTGAATTCTTACTTTTCCAATGCCAAGCTATGATAAAAGGTGTTATATCAATGTAGTTTTCGCTAAAAGAAGATGTAATATTGCTATTGTAACTAAGATTTTAAAAAAGTCTCGCCACAGTTGGTGGATATGTTGGGTGATATTGAAACATAAGTTTTACGCTCCAGTGAGACATTGTATACCGTCATATTTTAATTTGTTGTGACAACTAAATGTTTTGGAACTTGTGGTAGTTATGTTTTGACAACTCTTTTTATTAATGCAGTTAACTACTTTTTTTTGATAAAGGCAATTAACTACTTATCAAAAAAATACGTTAAAGTATAGTTCTTAGCAAATAGAAATCAAATTCTTGACATATTGACATTCAACAATAGTAGGTAAGTGGATAATTTCGTAGTCTATAACCACAAGTTCAGTCATCTCAAAAACCTTACAGACTACCCAAACAAAACACACACACGTTGCACTTAGGAAATTGAAAAAAGAGATCAAAAGACATCTCAAACTATCTAAGAAAATTAATTCTACACGCAAACTTGCGAAATTAGAGGTACAAATACTTTCGTTAGTCAAAAAAACCTAGAGCAACAACTTAATGAAAGCGAAAAAATGTTAGCAAAATCAATTCACATGGATCATGAAATTGCCTTGGAAGAAGTAGAAATACACGGGAAGCAACACTCACAAGTGGAATGACCGAAAGAAGTGATCAAAATACAATTTCCCCCCCCACCAAACAACAAATGTAAGGAAAAGATAAAACACGATCCTTTACATAAAAATCAATGGACAAGTTTGCTTTTCCAAAGCACAAATTGCACAAGAAAATGTTTCGCATTTCCATAAGTTGTTCAATAGGCAAAGAAGCATCAAAGTCCTGATAAATTGAGACACGATCCGTCCTACAAAAATTCATGACCCACACTCACTCATCTATGCTTTCCAATCTAATGAGATCAAGCGAGCAATATTAAGGATTACACTTGGAAAACAACATGTGACCAGATGGTCTAAACTTCAATTTTTTGCAATAACTTTGGACTGATCTAAACACTCAAATTGAAAATATGTTTGATTTTTTTTTATCAAAATCGCTACCCCCTAGGAGATTCAAACATTTTAACCAAAGTTTCATTACATTGATCCCCAAAAAACTAGGAGTTGAGACTATTAAGGATTTAAGACTGATCTCACTACTCACTAGCTCATACGAAATATAGGCGAAGACTTTAGCTTCACGACTTTCAACGACCATCAATCCTATCATACTTCAAACTCAATTAGCTTTCTTTAAAGGAAGACAAATTTTTGACACCATCTTAGGAACATAGGAAATAGTGCATTACCTTCATAAAAACACAAAAGAGGCAATAATACTCAAATTGGATTTTGAGAAAGCTTTCGACAAATTAGAATAAGACTTCCTACTTGCTAACCTAAATGGAGTACTGGGATTCTCATCTCTTTAGTGCAATTGGGTCGATATTTGCATTAAAACTTTGAGGGCTTCAATCATGATAAATGGCAAACTAGAAGGGTATTTTTGCAGTACGAAGGGTCTTCGACAAGGAGATCTTTTATCCCCCATTCTATTCATTTGTGACAAACTTCCTAGGCCACATGGTAAGAATGAGGATGTCCAATGGCCTCACACATGACATTACAATAGGAGAAGATAACCTAATGTTGATGAATTTACAATCCGTTAATGACCACACTCTTCCTTCAAGCAGACGAACAAAATATAATCAACATTAAAAGAATCTTGGTCATCTTCAATGTCATCTCTAGACTCAATAACTTCAAGAAATTATGCATCAACGATACACATATAAGTCATGAATCTATAACTCGCTTCTAATCTATATTGGGGTGCGATAAAGGTGAATTGTCTTTCAAATACTTAGGAATAACCCTCACACCAAAAAGAGGACCCAACACAATGTAGGTACCAATCCTAGAAAAGATGAGGAACAAAGTGGGGACTTGGGCAACAAAAACCTCTATACAGTGGGTTGTATCACAATGATTAATTCAGTAATTACATTGATAACCTCTTACCACTTAAGCAATATGCCAGTACCAAAAAGTGTGATCAAAGAAATGAATAAGATTAGGAGAAATTTCTTCTGGAACAATAACACTGTAAACTCAAAAGTTACAAATCTGGTATGTTGGAAGAAGGTCTGCAAGGCCAAAACGTGGGGAGGGTTGGATATCCTTAATCTATCCAATCTTGTTGTAAGTTTACACATCAAAAATATTTGTGACTACTTGGCTAGCAAAGGATTAAACCAAGAAATCATAAAAAACAAATATCAAAATACTAACACAAGATTGGGAATCCTTCCGAAAGACAAACAAAGTGTCTCTCCATTCCTCTGAAACTTAACAAGATACATCCCCCTTCCATGCAACTTCAGTGACGTTACTGTAGGAAATAGGGAAAACACACTAATGTGGTTTGATAAATGGTACGACAACCATACACTTTATGAAACGTCGACAAATATATTAACATCAGTAAAGCAACCATGTGCATCATTATGAAATTTGTAGGGACATACACCCTTACAAGGGAATTGGTTATGCAAGCATTTCATCATGAACTTAACACAAGAACAAAATCTCAGAATATATATCATGTACTTCGCGTTAAACAAACCTCTGTTAAAGACAAGAGGCTGTGGAACCACTAAGTGAGGGGAAAATACATGTATGTACAAGGTACTAACGGATGGTGGGACAAGATACCTCCTATGCAAACAAATCTGGAACAATTGTTGATCCCCAAACGTCCGTCTATTTTCTTGGCTACTTAGTGAAACTAAGATACAACTTAATCAAAAAAATGGTTAACATAAATCCGATATGCCTGCTTTATGGAATGAAAATGAATCCACTGATCACATTTTCTTCAATTGCGAGATGACTACTCGATTTTGGAATACCACGCCCCAAATAGAGCTTAATGTAGCTCCCAATAACAACAAATAGTTCCGAAGACTAGTTCAAAACGCCTCGATTCTAATAATGTTACTTGGAATTGTTTCCTTAACGTTTTTTTCTGGTTTGTTTGGGTTGAGCATAATAACACAATTTTTGTGTAGCATATCTCACTCATTTGATCATTTAATGAATGACTGCTTTAATATGCTTGAATTATGGACATGTTCACTCAAACGTGGCAAAGAGCCACTTCAACATTCAGTCCAAAAGAGAGTGAGATTTGCCTTTGCACAAACGCATGTTGGAACCACCGTGCAACTTCCGCCTACTAACTAGATGACGATGCACCCGACAGACGCACATGGTCGATGGACAGCTCACGAGTGACTATACCCATCCTTTAGAGGAGAACATAACAGAGATACATAGATCGACAAGGCTAGTAGATGAAGCCTGGGAGCGACAAGAAATGGAGGAGAAATGTTAGAGAGCTCAGTAGGAGTTCACTACTTCAAGGAGTCCGGCGTACTCCCGTAGGCCTCGACTTTGGTCCTGACTGACGACACCTAGTCGGTTCCTTAGGTTGGGGTTCTAGCAAACATTGAGTTTTGTGGTTTGTAACGATGGTAGATGTTTTGTAAAACTTTTCCTCTGGTGAGTGCAATTTTGTATAGGGTTGTTACTTATAACAATTTTTTTTAGAATAAAATTTTGTATTTATTAATAAAAAAGTTGATTGTTAAGATACACAACAACCAAATACAAAATGAGCCCCCAGAGCGACCAGTGCACTAGGCACCCAAACCAACTCAAAACCTTTTACTTATGAAAGAAAGCACCTAATTATCAAAAAAAAAGTTCAGATCAGTTTGGAGAATTCTAGACATTGCATACTTTCAATTGTAGATATTACGACAACACCCTATTTCTCCAAGTGTGAGTGTGAGCCGTCCAAAATTTAGGGTTATAAAAAATAAATAAATTCAATTTAAGGTCCACATGCAAAAAAATACAATCCCTTTCCATTCCAATTACCAATTGTTAAAAAAAAACAAACACACTTTCCCCTCCATCAAATCACGGGCAAGACATTGACAACTTCTCCAAACCCAATCACTAAGTCAGTTGCAATTGAAATTTGTAGAGAGAGAAAACTACAACACACACCAATATGTCCCCCAACACACTCTCTCTCCTTTGACACCCACCAAAGTCAAACCACACTACCTCTCTCTCTCTCTCTAAAATCCGACCACCACCACCACATCACTACCCTTCCCCCCAATCCACCCTCTCTCTCTAGACACAATATCACACCCAAAAAATCGAAGTCAGCGCCCTCTCTTCCCCTCTCTCTCTAGAACAGAGCCCAAAACTAGAGATCTTGCTCTTGCTCTGTTTTTTCTGGGTTTTTTTAGATGGAAGAGGGTGGGGATTGGGATCTCCAAGCTGTAGTTCGGAGCTGCAGTGGTGGGTCAACAAAATTAAGATCACAAGCACAAAATCAAGATCATTATCTCTCTCATCCTCTGCCAAACCAACAAGAAGAAACAGAAACAGAACAAGAAAAAGACATGTTTTTTATCCAAAACCCAGACTTTTTTCTATCCCAAACCTCCCTACAAGAGCTGGACGATCTCTACAAACCATTCTTCCCCAAATCCCAGACCCAAATCAAGATTCCAAAGGATGAACAACCAAAGGTGACCCAAACATGTTCTGGTGGTGTCTCTGTTTTGCAGCAGAAGCCAAACCAGAGGTCCAAAAGAAGGTATGGTTGGTTATTTATTTTTTATTTTTTTTGCAGCAAGATAAGATCTTTATGGGTTTGGCGGGTTTGGAGTTGGGTTTTGAGAAATGGGTCGTTGGATTTTGGCAGGAAGATTCAGCAGAAGAGGGTGGTCTGCCATGTTCCTGCTGATGGTCTCTCTGCTGACCTGTGGGCTTGGAGGAAGTATGGGCAGAAACCCATCAAGGGCTCTCCTCATCCAAGGTAGTTTCTTTTTATTTTTTATTTTTATTTTTATTTTTTATTTTTCGCATCCTAAAACTTTTTGATTGGGGCTTGTGGTTTGGAGTAATAAGTAATGAGTTCAGAGTTGTTTTGGAGTGGGAAAGTAAGAATAAAGGTAGTATATGCATTTTTTTACAAAGGTTGAGAATAGAAATTTGAAATTGCAATCTTAAGAGCTGAGATACGATGTCATGATAATTTCTAGTTTTCTTTCTTTTTTGGCATCCTAAATCTTTTATACTTATGACTAATTTGGTGGGTATTGTTTGTGATTTAGAATAATCAGGTCACATGTTTAATTTTGCTACGCTATGGAGTGGTAAAATAAGAATAAGGGTGGTATATAAAAAATATCTAGAAAGGTTAGAGATTGAAATTACGACTCTAAGAGTTGAGATGCGGCGTCATGGTAATTAAGTTTCTTCTGATTTTCTTTTTCCTTTCTTTCTTTCTTTCTTTTTGCACCCTAACACTTCTCCGAGTTATGAATAACTCAGTGAGTATTGTTTGTGATCTAGAATAATCATGTCACGAGTTAAATACTTAAATTCTATCGTTTTTTTTGGAGTGTCCGTACTAACATAGTAATTAGTATACTTTAAAAAATGATTTGCATTAAATTCTTTGGCAAATATTTTATATAGTGAAAATAGCGGTTTGTGCTGCTTTTCCTTATCTTTTGGACTTTTAATCTTCAAGTGGAGCTTGTGTATTCAAACCAGGGGAGAATTATGAGAAAATAAAAGCACTAAACTAAACATTTTACAAAAGAATTCATTTCTCTTTAGTATTTGTCTTCCAAACATTTTACAAAAGTCCATTAAGGATGGATTTTGAGTTTTGTTTTCAACAAATGAATCCACTTGTGCTTTCCATTTTTTGATTACTGTGTGATATAAGACCATTTGGTTATATGTTTTACATCTATCATGTAGGTTATATCATCAGATCAAAATCAAGAATTTATTAATTCAGTAGCGCTATGATTAAAAATAACCAAAAGTAGGATAAATTCACATTCATTTTCATTAGCATAGAACATGCTTTTATTTTAAGAAAAAGAGCTCTACATTCATTCCACCTTGATATGTATATACATATATGTGGATCACATTCTTTGTTTCTTTTGTGAAAAAGAAAAAGGTTGTTCAAGTATCTTACATTGTTGTTGATTTTTAATTTATGTGGTTATTGATTTTTTGTGGTTTTGATTGGTGAATGTAGGGGTTACTATAAGTGTAGTAGCTCAAAAGGATGTCCGGCGAGAAAACAAGTGGAGAGAAGCATAACAGACCAAAACATTTTCATTATAACTTACACGGGTGAACACAACCACTCAGTACCAACTCATCGGAACTCGCTTGCCGGAAGCACTCGCCAAAAGTTTACACAACCACTCACCTCCACCTCCCAACAAACACCCTCTCTCTCCCCAACCACACCATTCGCAGAGCAAGAAGGAGAAGTGGTAGAGGAAGAGGAGGGCGAGGGGGTGTTGTTGGTGACCGAGATGGAGGTTTTGGTTGATGATGACATGTTATTCCTCGAGCATACTAGTTAGATGTGATTCTTGCAACATGAATAATTAAGATTAATAAAAAACTTATATAATTTGTAATGTATCATTAGCTTCTTTGCGAAATATTCATATGTACATATTTGAATAGGTAGATGTGTCGACGTTCTCCAAAAATTAAGAAGTAGTACACGATGCAAAGTTACTGGAAAGAGCAAATGAAACAAAAACCAAAATTTAATTCTTGAATCTCAATCTGTGGGAGAGAGACACAAAATGGTGTCTCATGAAAGGGAAGGCACATAGGTAGGGTGGTGTAATGTGTAGATTCGTGTTAAGTGGTTTGTCTCTTTTGGTTATGACATTCCCATGTTGAGAAGATAAAAAGGGTAGGGATGAAACCTTGGATGTGACTCACAATCCACACCATGCATTCTAATCAAACTTTGAAACTTGTTTTAGTTACCATTTTCTTTCCATTTGTGTTTAGACAAGAGATTAGTTATTTCTTAGTCTTTGATGCTCTTTTGTGTCGTTTCTTTGTAAGCTTCCATTGTTTGTTCTCTTTGTTTGTCCCCATCTCTCTCATCTTCAAGTTTTAGAGAGAGGGAACGATTGTTTTATGTCAAAGTAGGTAAATGCCTTTCTCTTTTGTTAGTTTTTTTCTACTTAATTTGCATTTAACCTCAAGAATTGACATGCATTTTAAGATGCTAATCATGATCTAGTTCAAAACTAAAATCCAACCAAATTAACGTAGTCGCTCGTAGTTGCTAACAATCCACAAACACAACAATTGGAGTTAATTACATTCCCCCAATAATAGTGTAATTACAATCTATAAGTAGTTAATATATTCGTCTAGATAATTTTGATAATTTTTAGGGATGTTTTTACATGTTTTGGTCTTTAGAGTTTAGTTTTTGATTTACTCTCTACAACTTTGTTGTAATGGCATCATTACTATTGTGAGTTCAATGGATATTTCAAGCTTGAACACAATTAAGCTTTATCATTTGGGACCATCGTGTTTTGCATGAGGACATTTTTATTGGAAAAATGCAAAAAAAGAGGTTCGATTTAACACCAAACGTTTTTAGGATAACAAAATGACATAAAAATGGAAATGAAGGATATAATTAAGCACATGAATTTGCTAGGTATACATGGGAGTTAATGTCCATAAACTCAGCAAAGGTATATTTTTCAAAAACCTTTAAATATTAACTAATTATTGCAGACTTTTAGACTTGATTTGGACGAGGCTCGCAAATATGAGCTTCTAGTGGGAAGTCAACTTCTAGGAATGTGGATCCAGAAGCAGTTTCTTCCTCGTAGATTGGAAGTTGTTTGAATGAGAAGAAGACTTTGGGAGTCTCAAATGTCCTTTGAAGCAAATCCTCAATTTACCCTCAGACTTTGATTAAATAAAAGTTTATGCATGTATATGTTGGAATCAACGGGAGTAAAATCGTCACAAAAATCCAAGTAACGGAGCTGCTAGAGCCTCATCCCATGAGCTTCTCTATCCCAATACAAAACATGTCTCGGTTGTCGTACTGAGAACCCAACTTATGGGGATCTATCCCATGTTTGGATGACATTATCCCACTGTAGTAGTTCCATGATGGGCAGGGTTCAATCGCATCTCATGGAAAACAATCAAATACAATAAAAAAACAATAATACGTTTGCATGTGAAATAACAAAAAAACATTTGACTTTTCTACGAGAGCCGTCAATGTTACCATTTGAATATTTACGAAGTTAATCACCACAAATCACAAGCAAACTACTTGACTAAAAAACATTTAAATATGGGCTAACTCGATTTATCGCCTAATAATATATTCAATCAGAAGTTAGAAAATCAGATCATAAAACACAGTCTCACTTCAAAAAATAAAAAATTAAAAAATCCTCTGAGAGAAAAGTTTCTAGACGATATATAGTCGATATAGTTATTGTTTGTTGATGAAAATTTGACTTTCCTTAATCTTTTAGTTCTTTTCGTGGTTAATTCCTAACCTACTTTTATTTTTGCAAACAAAGTAATAACAGTTTTATGAACATCTATCACCACTGTATTTTTACTACATACATCAAGAAAACTTATCCTAAATATAAAAAGTCAACACCATGTTGCGATACGTATCTGAAGATTCTGAACTGATGACAATAATTTCTGAAAGCCAGATCTTAATATAGGCCCACTCGGAATAATTCGATTGATAGACATGGTATATTTCTATCCGTGCAAAGTTTACTAAGGGTAAAACCCAATTTTTTAGTGTTTTAAAAAATAAATCCTCTAGTTGTTTTGTTGGCTTCGTTATGTTCATCCAACCAGCTCGGACAAACCTGTCGGCAATCCCTGTGTTAAAAGTTAACAGTGGGGTATTACTGAATTAGTCAATGTTTAAAATATTAAACAATGATTAGGACTGGTAAAGGAAAAGGAGAAGTGGAAAAAGACGATTAAGATTAAAAAGTGGTTTGGTATATTTGTTTCTTGCTGTCTTAACTTTGTTGATACGCTACTGCTTGCTTCAATAGTGATATAATAAGTATGGCATTCTTTATTAAGATTCTTGAGAACAATTTAATTTTCTTACGATATTTTTGATTGGTAGGAGAATTTTATGCAAAACACCCACATTTGTTGTTGTTAACAAATAACCTCCTAATTTCACAAATATCCTTTAAATAATTCAAAATATTACTGATAATTACGTTTTACTGTCGTATTCTCTTAGACAGCCTCTAAATCTCAAATTGAAGTAAGTATTAATTTTACACATCTGGAACCATCTTTGGAGTCACATTTGCATAGCTGGTATTTTGAATTTCAAATCATACATGACCGGTCCCCCCACCTATTGGTGTCACATTATTGTTGTATGTTTTTTTGATTGTGCTACTATGGAAGACCAGTATTACATATTAGGAAAAACTCGAAAGTTAATATAAATCCCAGAAACATAAGTTGTGACAATATATAGCTCCCAAGGCACTTCAAAATTCTTTATACTTCATTCTCTTCCCAAATAAACCCAAAGTGTATTTGTTTGCTCATAAAGTATTTGAAAACAAGAAGTGATCAAACTTCGAAAAATAACTTATAGGTGATTGAAATGAGCTCAAAACTATAAAAAATACTATAATTTTGAACCCAAACCACTTTCACCTACCTCTTCAGAGTAAGTATAAGTGTATAGTTAGTGGTGGAACCAGAAATTCCGTCACGGGCCGAAAACATTAAGGAAAAATATCTAATATATATTTTCCAGGGAAATTATAGTTGCTTTTGAAGAATTTTCATATATTGAAAACAATAAATATTTTTGAATATCAGTAACAAAATTGTTGCTTAACCATGATTTTTTTCTGATTGGAATAACACTTCGTAACAATATTTATTAGGGAGACGCTAAGTGTTTTTTTGTGGGTTTTTTCTAGGTTATTAGGCAAAATCTTAAATATATCTGGGGATATAATGATCTCTGACACTCCACGTCTCCTCAGATATATCTGGTTACCCTCATATATATCTGATAATATATTACATGTATTTCATTCCTGATTTAATGCATATCTAAGGTAACCGAATATATTTGGGGGTAACCAGATATATCTAAGGAGACGTGGAATGTCAGAGATCATTATATCCCCAGATATATTTAAGATTTTGTCCAAGAGTACAGAAAAGAACCCACAAAAACATACTTAGCAATGCCCTATTTATTATTGAAAATGTCCTTGTGAAAACTTATTATTATTATAATGGTTAATTTTCATCAAAACTAAAAAGAAAGGCCACTAAACACGACATTTCTAAAAAAAGTTCGAAATACAAAAACATTTGATAATAAGATAATACATGACCAAATTGTTGGCTTTTTGGCCTTAATCTATGTTTTGATGATTTAATTAACCTAATCTTAATTATGATGATGTAGAGTAGCACACATATTGCATTGCATATATATTGCATGTGCTAACCTCTACAGGTGATCAAGACTCATGGAAGGAAGGAAATCAAGTCAAGATTTGTAATAAAGCTAAATGAAGACTTGTAATCTTGATTTTATTTTGAGTCTTAGGAACATGTGTAAATTGAGCATACAAGAGTTAAAAACCAATCACATACACAATAGGTTCCCTATAGAAGTCACACACGAAATTTCACATTATTTGGACTTCATTAGATCACCCAAACCTTAGTCGGAAATCACTTATAAACTTAAACCCAGATTTCCTGTGTGAACCGGTCGACCGAACCAGTTCTCAGTTCGACCGGTTTATAACAGACTCTCCACAGTGATTTTACCGAACTCTACCGGTCGACCGGTTCTACATTTTCGGTCGACCGATCCCGGATTTTAATATGACCGTTTTTCTTGTCGTATTCCTATAACGGTCGTATTCGTATAAAACAAACTTAACCCCAAAATACATTCGGTAACCGGTCGAACGACGACCTTGTTTCGGTCGACCGGTTGAACATTTCTTCAAGAAACAAAATTCCCTGCTATCGGTCGACACATTTCTCGTTCGACCGATTGACCTTTGTCTCAACCGAATCCCCTTTTCGGTCGACCGCTCCATACTTTGGTTCGACCGATTCACTTAAGTAGAGTTAAGTTCTAGCTCGTTTGTCCGACCGAATATTCTTTTGTTCGACCGTTCTCCTTGAAATCAAGTGAACGGTCGACCGGTTTAGTAGTTTCGGTCGACCGGTTCTGGACAGATTTGCAGCCCGATTTTCTGCTTTGTGTATCTTGCACAAAACCCAATCAAATCTATCCCCAACGGCTAGAAAACCTTAGGAGCTTATAAATAGAGGATCAAGACTTGTTGTTAACACAACTCTCCAACTCCAATTGTCCCAATACATTAGAGAGAAACCTCAATCCTCAAAGCTCCCAATTCTACACTCTTTAAGCCTAAACTTCACACATTTGATCATATACACATCTTACTCAAAGTGTGCTCAATTAGAGAGTGAATCCCACTCAGTTACAAGAGTTGTCAAAAGAAGCAAGGACTTCGGTGAAAGCCCGAAGTGTCCCTCTCGGATTGTGAGAGGAAGAATTCAAGCAAGCGAGGGTTGTTCGCGTTGCTTGTGGTGTAAAGGCGTTCTCTCCCGGCCCGGAACGGGGAGTGGTTAGTGAAGACGTAGGCGGAGCTCGCGGAGTCGAGCGGAGCTTACAAGAGAGGACTAGGACCCGGGTGGGGTGCCGAACCTCTATAAAAACCGACGCGTCTTTTGTGGTTTGCATGTTATTTCCCTACTAGTCTTTAAATTGTTTCCGCTGCGTTTATTGTTTGATTAATTAGGGATTAGATTAAAAGTGATTAGTGGACCCATAACCCACACGATCCTACATTTGGTATCAGAGCCTTGTTAGCTAAATTCTATACTTAATCGTATTTTTAGCATGGCTAGCACATCTAATCATGTAGAGGGATTATGCACCACTAGACCTCCTTTGCTTAATGGGTCAAATTATGATTATTGGAAGAATAGGATGAAGATTTTCCTAATTTCTAATGACCTTAAGTATTGGATGTTTCTCCAAAATCCATACACACCACCAAATGAAGATGAATTAGATTCACTCACTAGGCCCAAAATGAAAGAAATTGAGATGAACTCAAAAATCATGAACATTCTATATTGTGGGCTAAATGAGGGTGAATATAATAGGATTAGAGGGTGTGTTAGTGCACATGAAATATGGCATAGACTACAAATGCATCATGAGGGGGATAGTAAAACTAAGGAAACCCGCATTAGTCTCCTCATGCATAAATATGAGATTTTTTCTATGCAAATCGGTGAAAACATAAGCGAAATGAACACTCGCTTCACCGATATCACTAACTCTCTTTTGGTTCTTGGAAGAAAAATCAATGAAGGAGAGATGACAAGGAAGTTCCTCCGGTCACTTAGCATCGATTGGGAAGATAAAGTCGTCGCAATTGAAGAGGCACATGATCTTTCAAAATTGAAGATGGAGGAACTCATTGGAAATCTCATGGCCTATGAGCTCCAATTGAGTCATCGAAGAGAGAAGGAAGCTTCAAAGAAAAACTCCATGGTGGCATTGCATGCAAATTTTGATGAGCCAAGGAGGGTGGAAGAAGAGGACATTGAGGTCCTTGCCCAAGACTTCTTCAAATATCTCAAGAGGGATAAGGGAGAAAAGAATGAAAGAAGAGGTAGAAGAAGTGAGAAAAGAGAAAAAGAAAAAGAGAGGGAGGAGAGCGAAAATGAGAGAAAAGAGAGGGAGAAGAAAAATGAGAGAAGAGAGAGGAGAAGAGAAAAGGAGAAGAGTAAGAGGAAAGAAAGGAAGGAGGAAGCTCACAAAGCCACTTGGGATGACTCTTCATCTCCATCATCATCATCCTCTTCCTTACAAAGTAGAAGAGAGGTTGCACATTCATGCTTCATGGCCATTGAAGATGAACAAAGTGAGGTAGCTTCTAACTCCTCTAAATCTTATTCCACTAGAAGTAATTCATGGTCAAGTAAATCATATTCTAGTGCTAGCTCTAACTCTAATGCTAATGATGAATCATATACACATGATGAGCTACAAAATGCATTTCATGATTTAGTTAAACAATATGAGATCATTTGTGAAAAGAACAAAAATGCTAGAAAAACTATAAATGATCTCAAATGTCAAATTGAATTAATCATGAATGAAAAGAATGAGGTGATTGCTAGACTTGAATCAAATGAATCATCACTTGCTAGTCTAAGTAAAACACCCATTATTGATGAACATGTAGATCTTAAAGCCTCAAATATGCAATTAAGAAAAGATCTTGAAATGTTCACTAAAGGAACAAAAATGCTTGATATGCTTTTAGGTAGTCAAAGACAATCCTTAGCTAAACATGGTTTAGGTTACAATTTTAAATTGAAAAACCATGTATCTCACACTACTCTAAATGGTAAGCATATGTTCATTAACCATAGTTCCTCAAGTGTGTGGGCTCCCAAAACCAAAATGGTTTGGATCCCAAAAGCTAATGTTCAAGGACCCAAAGTTGTTTGGGTACCTAAGTCTACACTTGTAGGAGCTTGAGGAGGAAATTGGTGGTGACCGGGTGAGCTCAAGAGTCAAATTCAAATCCGGTTGCATCACCAAATGAGATTGGAGCTAAATTCGAATTCAACATTGGTATAAATTCCTATCTATACAATTCATGTTAAATTAGCTCTAATCTAGCTTCATATGCTTAATTGACATATCATATAGTTCAATTCATTGAAAATCATTATCCCTATTCATTGCAAATCATTTATCACATCCATTGATTCTAAATGTCAAATTTTAAATGGATGTTAGAATAAGGCTTAAGTTGAAACTTAAATGAACTTAACTTGAATCATACTCATTGTTTCCATTTAGCCTTATTGATAGGGGGAGCTTAAATGTTATATCTTTTATTAGAGTAATGAAGTGCAAAATTTAGGGGGAGCAACTTCATTACAAGACATCCAAATTCTAAGCTTAAAGTCTTAAATAATTATTAATTTTGATGGATGTCAAAGGGGGAGAGATAATTAAGGGGGTAACTTGGAATTTGGCATAAAATTGAACAAAAACTATGCACATCCATAGGGGGAGCATTAATATGCATAGTTTACATATACAAATTCCATGTATTTAGATAGAATTAAGATATAGGTTGCCATCATCAAAAAGGGGGAGATTGTTGGCTTTTTGGCCTTAATCTATGTTTTGATGATTTAATTAACCTAATCTTAATTATGATGATGTAGAGTAGCACACATATTGCATTGCATATATATTGCATGTGCTAACCTCTACAGGTGATCAAGACTCATGGAAGGAAGGAAATCAAGTCAAGATTTGTAATAAAGCTAAATGAAGACTTGTAATCTTGATTTTATTTTGAGTCTTAGGAACATGTGTAAATTGAGCATACAAGAGTTAAAAACCAATCACATACACAATAGGTTCCCTATAGAAGTCACACACGAAATTTCACATTATTTGGACTTCATTAGATCACCCAAACCTTAGTCGGAAATCACTTATAAACTTAAACCCAGATTTCCTGTGTGAACCGGTCGACCGAACCAGTTCTCAGTTCGACCGGTTTATAACAGACTCTCCACAGTGATTTTACCGAACTCTACCGGTCGACCGGTTCTACATTTTCGGTCGACCGATCCCGGATTTTAATATGACCGTTTTTCTTGTCGTATTCCTATAACGGTCGTATTCGTATAAAACAAACTTAACCCCAAAATACATTCGGTAACCGGTCGAACGACGACCTTGTTTCGGTCGACCGGTTGAACATTTCTTCAAGAAACAAAATTCCCTGCTATCGGTCGACACATTTCTCGTTCGACCGATTGACCTTTGTCTCAACCGAATCCCCTTTTCGGTCGACCGCTCCATACTTTGGTTCGACCGATTCACTTAAGTAGAGTTAAGTTCTAGCTCGTTTGTCCGACCGAATATTCTTTTGTTCGACCGTTCTCCTTGAAATCAAGTGAACGGTCGACCGGTTTAGTAGTTTCGGTCGACCGGTTCTGGACAGATTTGCAGCCCGATTTTCTGCTTTGTGTATCTTGCACAAAACCCAATCAAATCTATCCCCAACGGCTAGAAAACCTTAGGAGCTTATAAATAGAGGATCAAGACTTGTTGTTAACACAACTCTCCAACTCCAATTGTCCCAATACATTAGAGAGAAACCTCAATCCTCAAAGCTCCCAATTCTACACTCTTTAAGCCTAAACTTCACACATTTGATCATATACACATCTTACTCAAAGTGTGCTCAATTAGAGAGTGAATCCCACTCAGTTACAAGAGTTGTCAAAAGAAGCAAGGACTTCGGTGAAAGCCCGAAGTGTCCCTCTCGGATTGTGAGAGGAAGAATTCAAGCAAGCGAGGGTTGTTCGCGTTGCTTGTGGTGTAAAGGCGTTCTCTCCCGGCCCGGAACGGGGAGTGGTTAGTGAAGACGTAGGCGGAGCTCGCGGAGTCGAGCGGAGCTTACAAGAGAGGACTAGGACCCGGGTGGGGTGCCGAACCTCTATAAAAACCGACGCGTCTTTTGTGGTTTGCATGTTATTTCCCTACTAGTCTTTAAATTGTTTCCGCTGCGTTTATTGTTTGATTAATTAGGGATTAGATTAAAAGTGATTAGTGGACCCATAACCCACACGATCCTACACAAATTCCAACCACTATGATTTGAAACTTGACAGAGTGACCATAAAAGATAAACGACCAACAAACAACTAGGAGTTGTTTCCACCAATCGTGCATCTTCACACGTGTACCCAACCCATTCGGTTGTTTTTTTGTTTGTTAAAATCATTTAATATATGTTTTTAAAATCTTTTCTTAAACATTTTTTTAAATTTAATCTTTTTAATTTATTCTATTTTTAACATTTTTTTAACATTTAACATTTATTTACATTTAACATTTTTTAACTTTTTAACATTTAGCAGTTTTAACGAGGACCACGTGTCCCCAGTTAATTGGTCAATTTTTTTGGATAATTATGTTTTCTAATTGTTTTAATAAATATAAAGTAAATAATATGAAAATTAAAAATACATTTATTTACTAGAAATTGGTTTACAACGGTGATACAATACGACATATAAACTTACCGAAATTATAAAGCACATACTATAGAAAATATGACTTACTCCAACAGTTATAAGAAATAGCCTACATTAACCCATTATTTTCCGCCCACTTTACCATATTTTCGATCATTTGGTCTTCAAGTTCTGTTCGGTTTGATTTCTTCAGCAAACAATATATCATATCCAACTTACGGTTTTCTTGCTTCTTTTGCAACTTCCACGCCTCGAGCTTCATGTCTTCTTCTCTAACTTTTGAACCGTATTAAATTTTTGCACACAATTCCAAAATCTGATAATCTCCATCAGTTTGCATCGAAACTTTTCCCTTCTTCTTGGTTTTTTGACACCTTTAAGTTGAACAAAGGGTTGTGATGACCCTTCTTTTGTTGGCGTCGAATGCCCGTAGAATCATCTGTGCCTTTTCTCTTGCCAGAGCTTCCAGTGTGTGGACTATTATCCGCTTCCTCCCATTTACATGCTAGTGGGCGTCCGCGTGGTACAACACCAGGTTGAAGGAGTGAGTCCCACTTTGGGAACTTACGTAACAAGATCCAAGCATGAAGGAATACAAACTTGGATTCGACAGTTCGCTCGTAGATATTGTGAGCTTCCTGGATGACATCTTCGTCGTTGTATCTGTAAGTTGATCGATCACTAATGTAGAGGGGGGTGAATAGATTATGTCCTAATTTTCTTAAAAAAATGCACAATTAAAATATTAAAAGAAAGAATGCAAACCACAAGATGACTCCGGAGATTTATAGAGGTTCGATCACAGCACCGTGATCTAGTCATCTCCTCAAGTTCCGATCGATCATCCGATCCCTACTTGAGAATTCAATATTATCTTCGTTCCGGGTCAGACATAAACCCTCTTACAATCGAAGCCTTGCGAACACCCTCACCTTGCTCGGATCTCCTCTCACAACCCGAGAGGGTGCTTCCTCGAAGCTTTACAACACAATGGAAATTGAATGAGGTTGTTGAACTCTAACTTGAATGCACTCAAGGATTGAAATTAAGCTTGAAGTGAATTTAATGGAAGTTTGAGAGTTGGTGGAGCTTTGAAGGCTTGAAGATTGAGAGCATAAGAGTATGATTGATTTTTGACAAAAAGAAATGGTGAATGTGTCTCTCAAGTAAAGCTTATATAACCTTCAAAACAAATAGAGCCATTATGGTAAGTTGGTGAGGTTTGAACCAATAAGAAACAAAATGTGACTTAAGCTTGGGCAGAATTAAGGGCAACTTCGGTTGACCGGGAGACCGACAGAGTGTGAGTTAATTGGTCAGATTGAAGAACTCGGTTGACCGACTATAGGTCGGATAAACATTCACCAACTTCCAGTAACTTTTCCTAATATCGAGCAATTAAAATCAATTGACCGAGAACATTTCGGTTCACCGTTCCAATTGCACAGTAAAGAATTGTTGTGACTTGGTGATCTTGTTGGGTATACCGTGGCAAGGTCGGTTGACCGATACATGTGCAGGTTTTCTGTTGACATTGCCTGAGAAATTGGTTTATCGATAACTGTCGAAATATTACATGGAAAAATAGACGTTATGTTTTGATTGACAACAAGTCTTCGGTAAACCGAAGGATAATCAGTAGACCGCGATATGGGCATTTCAAAGGTTGTTGCTAAACGACAAAAGATGAGTATGTTGGAATTAGTTTGTGCCACGTGGACCAATAAGATGAAGTCGTTTAGGCCAAAAGACACAAGTGAAGTTCGGATGATCGATACCTCTTCGGTACACCGAATAGAGATATCCAGAGAAATTTCGAAGTTACTTAGGATAAGGAAACGGTTGACCGGGTAGAGGTTGGTAAACTGACACAATGATTCCAGGAAGATCAAGTCGTTACTGACTCTAGGAACACGGTTCACCGAGAGTCACTCGGTCATCCGTTGGGAACAAGTTCGGTAGACCGAGAGGCACACAATCGATCAACAGAGACGGGTTTATCCTTTGTTCATCAAGTGTACATTTGATCCTATAACTCAAATAAATAGAAAATTACATGTGAAGTCCTTGAGCTTTGATTACAAGTTTTGAGCCTTGATCTTGAAGTTGATTAGTCCCTTGGTTTGATCACCTACATTGTTGGTAATACACAATATCTATGAAATTTGACAATATGATGTGTGTGATGGTCTAATTGAAGTTGTGCATAATATTAGTTTGTTAATCATCAAAATTAAGATTAAAGGATAAAAAAGCAAACAATCTCCCTATTTTATGATGACAAACTAATGTCCAATTGTGTAAGTGCTCCCCCTATCAATATGCAAAAGATATGATAACTCCCCTTACTAGATGCATGAGTTTCACATATTTGATTTAGGCATGTTTTATCCATGTTTTCCCTTTTTTGACATCCATCAAAAAGAGTGTAATAATCAAAGTTTGGGACAAAAAGACACACAATATGTAAATGAAATTGCATTTCTTTAAAAGGGAAGATAAGACATAGAGCCGATACAAAAACAAACACACCAAAGCAAATGACAAATGAAACAAACATGACAAACAACAATAAGCAAACAAGCAACAAAGATAGTCTAGTTCGGATTGTTCATGTCTCAAAGAAGCTCCATAATTTCATTTTGGGAGTCGAGAAATGCTTGACGAGAATCTCCAACCACACGAATTTGATTTTTGAACTCGTTGAGCGAGTTCGACGTCGCCAATTGAAAGGATTGGAAGTCGGAGGTGAAGTCTTGAATACCTTGATAGTTACGATTCACTAAACTCCGAACTTCATGGATCTCTTCGTAATTCCGGTCCAAGAGCTTCTCGTGATGATGGGCCCAATCCTGTTGGTTCCATTGAGCATCGGTGCCGGATGAACATTCGTGACGAGTGTATCTCCGTGGACCACAAGTCGAGCTAGGATCCCAATTTGGATTCACCTCGGCATCGGATGGAGGAGGAGACCAATGTGGAGCTTCGGTTGAGACTTCATCATCCTCGTTTTCAGAGGAATCATCTTCCGCTTCTTCTTCTTCTTCTTCTTCAAGTGCTCGCTTCCCTGAGCGCATCCGTTTGAGTGTATATTTGTCGACGACCGTCTTGGAGGATTTGAAAAGATCACGGTCAAATTGGATGTTGAAGTGATCTATGACCAACGAGATTAACATAGGAAAAATGAGAAATTTGCGCTTCTTCTGAGCAATGTAGATCATATGGTTTATAATGAATAAGGGACAATTGATGCGAGTACCGGTAGAGATATTAAATAGGCACTTCATCATTTGACGGCCAAGTTCGTCGTTGTGTCCTTTGCGTACAAAAAGATTGGTGGAAATGAAGCAACAAAGAATACGACCAAGAACTGGAAGATGATGAATGACAAGTTTGTCATCTTGAGGAACATCTGGTCGAGTCACCTCCATAAATTGACTCATATAGCCACAAACTTCTTCCCAAGAGAGGTTGTAGATAACCTCGTCGACACTAGGAAGTCCGGTGATCTCCGAGAGGAGATGCAGTGAGGGAGAAGGAGATGGAATCAACTTGGGTGGTAAGCGCCGCTTGAGTGCCATCAAGAGCGGTAGTCTCCCGAAGATTGGCATGAAATTGACAACAAGCTTCCGTGGAGAAAGGGACTGAAAGTTTGTCATGAAAGAAAACTCCAAGGTGATCAGCAGTGAGATAGGTGGAGAGACCAATCGACTTGAAATCTTTGATAATGATCTTTGGCTCCGTAATTGATTTGCACCACTAATAGTGTAGTAGTGTTCCTCCGCCTTAAGATTGTAGAAGATGCCGTTGTTGAAGGGCCGAAGATATTCATCGACGGGTTCATTCGCCAGATTTGTAGAAGAAGAAGGTATGTCGGGGTTGAGTCTAGTCTTCTTTGCCGGAGGAATGAGTTATTTCCTCTCATAGTTGTCGGATTTTTTGGTGGTTCCGTCGTCTTCTTAGATGAACAATTTTTCCTTGGACCAATGGGGAATGAATAAGATTTGAGAAAGAGATGAAAGGTTTGTGAAGTAAGAAAGGAGAGCATGCAAAAGTGTGCTTTGGGGATGATAGAAATGGAAGAAGGGATCCATATATATAGAAGTTGGAAGATTTGAAACCCAGAAATTTGTGTCCAATGGTCATCTATAAGTGTCTTGGAGGACCGTAGGACCAATTCCAACGACTAGAAAAAGGAACACTTCGGTCGACCAAACGGGATTCAGTATACCGCCAAAATGAAAACAGTAAATGAAGAAGGTTGACTGGATCTTGGGAATGGATCACCGAACTAGGAACGGTCATCCGTTTCGAGATAAACAAGGAAGTTCAAAATTGCCACAATGGTCATTCGATTCAAAATTGGATACCCAAACTTTGAAAAAGATCCGTTTAAAAAAGGGTCAACAAAGAATTCAAAAAAATTATTCATACGTGGCGGTCGTCCGAGATAGTTTCGGATAACTGTTATAACGGGAATAGGGAAGTTTGCTAATTTTAGCAAACCAAAAGTTTCGGTCAACCGGATATGAAACAGTGTACCAAAATGATGAATCCAGACCAAGTCGGGATCCCTGTCTAGACATAATTCGGTTAACCAAACTGTGTTCGGTCATCATCCTGTACAAACAGAGCACAGAAGCAAACAATTCAAGCAATGAATTTTAAGCAAAGGAGATGAATTATGATATTTCTTTAGCACTACACATTCCTAGTTCTTGTCTAATGATGCATTGCATACATTGCATCATATGTCTTTCATTTAGATTACTTTTACATCAATAAATGCTACTAAGGTATGTGTTTAGTCTTATTTACAGATTACAGGGACCTAAATGCAGTTTACCCACATCCCGAGCATAAACGCATGCAAAAGACTCATTTCTATCATAAAGACCAAGTTCAAGATTATCGGGTTACGAATGGAAATGCATCCCAAGCATAAAAGCATTCAAGTCCTAATTGCAAAAAGAACAAGGACTTAAGCACAAAAGTAGCCAGGGACTTAACTGCAAAAAGTCAAGGACCTAATTGCAAATCACGAGTAGCTTTTATTCTCTTGGAGAAAATATATAGAAAAATCAATGTATATCTCCAAATATGTGAAGGAATTAATCCGGAGCTCAAAAGAATGGAAAGAATCAATCCAGACGCGTAAAGGATGATCAAATCATACCATAAACATTCAACCAAAATCTGGACCAAATCAGAGCATGATGTGCGGCGATTCCGCCGCAGATCACACACACCATGCGGCGATTCCGCCGCCCCCTAGTCGATCTGTGTGCTCCAATTTCGTCCAGTCGTGTCTGGACACGTGTACTTTCCAATATTATACCTAGATCCCTTGTAGCAACTATAAATAGACTCGAGAACGATGTTAGAAGGGTCCTTAGTCCTTAGTCTTTGGTTGTAGTTTTTATTCTTAGTCTTAGTTTTGTATTCTTCTTTTCATTAATAAAATTCTGTCTTTTATTTCTTACTTTTAGTTTTCTTTTGTAATGTCTCAAGGACCGCTTCTTCCTCCCTCTATGAGTTTTTAACTCCTTCCAAAGGGTGGAGGTGACGGATTAGGGTGAAGAGAAGATGAATGAATGTTATTATTTTAATTTCGTGTTAGTATATTTTGATTACTTGAGTTTATGTTAAATCATTTATCATGTAATGCTTTATAACTAATATGATTTATTATAAGTTTCTAAATTCTCTAATCTAAACCTTAAATCTAAACCTCCACCCGACGGAATTCACCTCTTTGTTCTTGTTTTAGTTTATTTGTTCTTGTTTCTTGCTTTAGATAATTAAAATCCAAAAATCTCATAACCCAATTATTTCTTCTCTCCTTCTTCTCCTTAATCGAAAATCACACTAAAAACAGAATCTCTCCCTCCTTGTGTTCGACCCGTATTTGCCACGTCTTCATTGACGCCGTGCACTTGCGGTATAAATTTAATTCTCATCATCTAATTTTATTAAATTGATCAACATTTAATGATTTAGTAAATATATCCACTAATTGATCATTGGTTGAAATGAATTGCAATTCAATATCACCTTTAAGAGCATGATCTCTAAGAAAATGATGACGAACATCGATAGGTTTGGTTCTTGAATGAAGAATTGGAGTTTAGATAGATTTATAGCACTTGTATTATCACAAAGGATAAGTATAGTATGAAACGCATGTCTCAAATCCTTGAGTGTTTGCCTCATTCAAAGAATTTGTGCACAAGAACATCCGGCAGCCACATACTCGCCTTCGGTTGTTGAGAGTGAAACACTATTTTGCTTCTTACTAAACCAAGAAACCAAAGATTTATCCAAGAATTGACATGTCCGACTAGTACTTTTCCGATCAGATTTGCATCAGCATAAATAAAGAAGTGACCAATCATACCTCGATATTATTTAATATCAACTTCTTTGCCTTCTTAAATCTTTATCAAATTTCAAGCTTGTGCTCTTGGGAGTACTGTGAGGTTTGCTATCTTCATATCCAAATCTTTTGAGTAGTTCTCTTGTGTATTTGGTTTGATTGATGAAGTTTCCCTCTGAGGTTTGCTTGATTTGGAGTCCAAGAAAGAAGTTGAGTTCACCCATCAAGCTCATTTCAAATTCACCTTGCATAGACTTAGAAAATTCTTGGCATAGACAATCATTAGTAGAACCGAATTTAATGTCATCAACATATATTTGTACGATTAATAAATCTTTATCTTCGGTCTTAGTAAATAATGTGGTGTCAACTTTCCCCATGGTGAATCCATTTTCAAGCAAAAAAGTCTTCAACCTTTCATACCAAGCTCTAGGAGCTTGCTTAAGCCCATAAAAAGTCTTCTTAAGCTTGAATACATGATCCGAGTATGTTTTATTCACAAAACCGGGTGGTTGTTTAACATAAACTTCTTCCATAATAAAACCATTCAAAAATGCACTTTTAACATCCATTTGAAAGAGTTTAAAATCAATGTATGATGCATAGGCTAATAACATTCTAATTGCTTCTAATCGAGCTACCAGAACATAGGTTTCATCAAAGTTGATACCTTCCTCTTGATTGTAATCTTGAGCGACCAATCGAGCTTTGTTTCTTACCACTTTCCTGGATTCATCAAACTTGTTTCGAAAAACTCACTTGGTGTTAATTACCGTTTGATCTTTGGGTCTCAGAACAAGCTCCCAAACATTATTATGAATGAATTGGTTTAACTCTTCATGCATAGCTATTAACCAAAATTAATCATCACATGCTTCTTCTATTTTCTTAGGTTCAAGTTGAGATATAAATGCATAAGAGTCACATACAACAAGAGCATTAGACCTAGTAACAATTCCTTTTGATACATCACCAATTACAAGATCCTTAGGATGGTCCTTCTTATATTGCCAATTCTTTGGAAAATCTTGTTTTGTTGAGATGTCTCATTGGGTTGTTCTTGAGATGTTATATTTCAAATATGATCAATAAGTTCATCATCAAGGTTAGAATTATCTTTACATGGTTCTTCTTGAAAGTGAACATGCATGAATTCTTTTACACAACTAGTTCTCTTGTTATAAACTCGATATGCTTTACTCCTACTTAAATATCCTAAAAATATGGCTTTATCGGAATTAGCATTAAATTTGTCTAAATTAGCCTTGGTATTGAGAACAAAACATTTCGAACCAAAATTTTTGAAATAGGAATTTTTTGGGGGTTTGCCAAACCAAAGTTCAAAAGGAGCTTTGTTTAAATTTGGTCGAATTAAAACACGGATAAGAATGTAACAAGCCGTGTTAACCGCTTCACACCAAAAATACTTTGGTAAATCATTTTCACAAAGCATTGTTCTTGACATTTCTTGAAGAGTTCTATTCTTCCTTTCAACTACTCATTTTGTTGAGGAATTTTTGGGAAAGAAAATGTATGTTCAATACCATTTGAATCACAAAATTCTTCAAACCCTTCATTTTCAAATTCACCACCATGATCACTACGAATTTTCAAAATCAAAGAATTTTTTCTCTTTGAATTTGTTTTGTAAAATTTTCAAATTCCTTAAAAGCTTCATTCTTGTTTGCAAAAAACAAAACCAAAGTAAATCGAGTAAAATCGTCAATGATAACAAATGCATATCTCTTGCCACCTAGACTAAAGGTTCTAGATAGACCAAAGTGATTCATATGCAAAAGTTCCAAAGGTTTTGAAGTAGAAACCATGTTAATTGATTTGAAAGAACTTTTAAATTGTTTTCCAAATTCACAAGCATTGCAAAGCTTATTTTCCTTGAAATCCAATTTGGGCAATCCTTTTACCAAGTCAAATTTAGCAAGTTTATGAAGTTGGCTCATACTAATGTGTTCTAACCTCTTATGCCATAACCAAGATTCATCATTTGAAGCAACTAAGGATGTTCCCGTAGAGAATGAGTCAATTTTATCAACATGCACAACATAAACATTTCCATATCTATAACCTTTAAAAGTGGTTTCCAAACTAGATTTAGAAATGATGTGTACAATATGTTGATCAAAGAGCACTAAGAATCCTTTATCGGTTAATTGACTCACACTAAGCAAATTATGTTTCAAATCATCCACAAGAAGCACATTTTGTATTTGGGTATTAGAATTATTAACAACATCGCCGATGCCAATAATGTGACATTTAGAATTATCCCCCAATGTGATGGTTCCACCTTTCTTTGATTTCAATGTTGTGAACATGGAGTGGTCTCCCGTCATGTGTCTCGAACATCCGCTATCTACAATCCACTTCCCCTTCTTTTTCACCTACATTCTAAGAAGAAGAAAATTTTGGTACCCATATTTGTTTGGGTCCTTTGGGGTTAGCTTTAGGTACCCAAATATTTGAAGAAAATTTCTTTTTCACTACACCATTTAAATCATGCACAAAATAACTCTTAGAGTTTTTATTTTCATTCATGTATCCTAAGTCATGCTTTTCTAATGATTGGATTTGACTACCAAGTAACGTGTCTAGCATCTTCTTTCCTTTTGTGAATTTCTCAAGATCAATTCTCAATTCTCAATTGCTTATTGCATTCTATAAGATAATGTATTTATTTAGTATGAGATTCAACATTGAGTTCTTTTAAGCTTTTATTTTCAACATAAGCTTATCAACTTTATTTGACAATGATTCATTTAGACAAGCTAGATCATGATTAGCTTTCCTAGATAATTTATTTTTATGCCTCAATATGTCACATTTTTCAAGCAATTCATGAAATGCATCAAGTAATTCATCATATGAGTTTGATTCATGAGTTGAGACTACCTCTTTTTCTCCATCTTTGACGACATTGCAACTGTTGGGCTCGTCTTGCTCGCTTGATGAAGATGCACTACCTAATTCTCCATCGACTTCTTCTTGAGTGTAGAGACATAGATGATTTTTTTTCATTTTCTGACTCACTTGAAGAACCAGAGGATGAATCAGATGATCAATCCCAAGTTGCCTTCATGAACTTTTTTGTCTCTTTATACTTCTTCTCCCTTCTTGTGAATCTCCTTTCTTTTTCCTCATTCTCTATTCTCTTTTCCTCTTTTCTTTCCTTGGATTGGATTAAGGGACAATCTTTCTTTATATGTCCAACTTTATCACATCCATAACAAATATGACCTTTTGAGATCTTTCCATCATCCTTTCTCTTTCTTTGAAATTTCTCTTTCACCCATCGCTTCTTGAATCTCTTGACCATCATTACAAGCTCTTCATCACTCTCCTTGTCGTCTGACTTTTCGGATTCAAAGTTAGCCTTGAGAGCAATAACCTTTTCTTTCTTTTTCGAGCTCTCCATCTCTTTTCTCTCATTCATTTGAATCTCATAAGCCAGAAGGCTTCCGATGAGATCCTCCATTGACAATGTGTTGAGATCTTGAGTCATCTCAATGACGGTTGTCTTTTTCTCCAATCACTTGAGAGAGATTAAAGAATCTTCCGCACATTGTCACATTCATTCACCTTCTTACCAAGATTTTTCAAATTGTTAGTAATCTCGGTGAAGGAGTGTTCATCTCGCTTATACTTTCACCGCGTTGCATAGAGAATAATTCATATTTACGCACAAATATATCAACCATAGTTTCTTTCATTCTAGATGATCATTCATGATGAGATTTAAGTAATTTTCATATCTCATAAGTGGTATCGCATCCGCTAATCCTACCACATTCTTGATTATCCACTACACAAGCAAATATGTTCATGAGTTTAACATTCATCTCGGCATTAACAATTATTGAATCGGTTAATGTTGCTAATTGTTCACTAGTGGGTGGAATATATTTACTACCAAGAAATATCCACATTTTTAAGGAAATTGATTGGATGTAGATTCTCATTCTATTCTTCCAATGTGCATAATTATTTCCGATAAGCAAATGAGGTTTAATAGTAGATAATCATTCTCTAAGTTGATTAGTGTTACTCTATGTGGCTAAATGGATTAGATGAGTAAACCTATGCTCTAATACCAAATGTAAGTTGATCGATCACTAATCTAGAGGGGGGTGAATAGATTAAGTCCTAATTTTCTTAAACAATTGCACAATTAAAATAGTAAGAGAAAGAATGCTAACCACAAGATGACTCCGGAGATTTATAGAGGTTCGATCACACCACCGTGATCTAGTCCTCTCCTCAAGTTCCGATCGATCCTCCGATCCCTACTTGAGAATTCACTATTATCTTCGTTCCGGGTCGAAGATAAACCCTCTTACAATCGAAGCCTTGCGAACACCCTCACCTTGCTCGGATCTCCTCTCACAACCCGAGAGGGTGCTTCCTCGAAGCTTTACAACACAATGGAAATTGAATGAGGTTTTTGAACTCTAACTTGAATGCACTCACGGATTGAAATTAAGCTTGGAGTGAATTTAATGGAAGTTTGAGAGTTGGTGGAGCTTTGAAGGCTTGAAGATTGAGAGCATAAGAGTAGGATTGATTTTTGGCAAGAAGAAATGGTGAATGTGTCTCTCAAGTGAAGCTTATATAACCTTCAAAACAAAAAGAGCCGTTATGGTAAGTTGGTGAGGTTTGAACCAATAAGAAACAAAATGTGACTTAAGCTCGGGCAGAATTCAGGGCAACTTCGGTCGACCGGGAGACCGACGGTAGTCCGACAAAGTGTGGGTTAATTGGTCAGATTGAAAAACTCGGTTGACCGACTATAGGTCGGATAAACATTCACGAACTTCCAGTAAGTTTTCCTAATATCGAGTAATTAAATTCAGTTGACCGAGAACATTTCGGCTCACCGTTCTAATTGGACACTAAAGAATTGTTGTGACTTGGTGATCTTGTTCGGTATACTGTGGCAAAGTTGGTTGACCGATACATGTGCGGGGTTTCTGTTGACATTGCCTGGGAAATTGGTTTATCGATAACTGTCAAAATATTACGTGGAAAAATAGCCGTTATGTTTTGATTGACAGCAAGTCTTCGGTAAACCGAAGGGTAATCAGTAGACCGATATGGACGTTTGAAAGGTTGTTGCTAAACGACAAAAGATGAGTCTGTTGGAGTTAGTTTATGTCACGCGGACCAATAAGATGAAGTCGTTTAGGCCAAAAGACACAAGTGAAGTTCGGATGACCGATACCTTTTCGGTACGCCAAATAGAGATATCTAGAGAAATTTCGAAGCTACTGAGGATAAGGAAACAATTGACCGGGTAGAAGTCTGTAAACCGACACAAAGATTCCAGGAAGATCAAGTAGTAACTGGCTCTAAGGAGACAGTTGTCCGGGTAGGGTTCAATACACTGAAACAAGGATTCCAGTAAGATCAAGTCGTTACTGACTCTAGGAACACAGTTCACCGAGAGTCACTCGGTCATTCGTTAGGAACAAGTTCGGTAGACCGAGAGGCACACAGTCGACCGACAGAGACGAGTTTATCCTTTGTGCATCAAGTGTACATTTGATCCTACAACTCAAATACATAAAAAATTAGATATGAAGTCCTTGAGCTTTGATTACAAGTCTTGAGCCTTGATCTTGAAGTTGATTAGTCCCTTGGTTTGATCACCTACATTGTTAGTAATACACAATATCTATGAAATTTGACAATATGATGTGTGTGATGTTCTAATTGAAGTTGTGCATAATATTAATTTGTTAATCATCAAAATTAAGATTAAAGGATAAAAGGCCAACAATATCCACCCCTTCTTCGCTGAAGTGCTTCATCGTAACAACCAGTCCACTTCATAACTGATGGTGAGATTTTGGTTTAATGGATTGTTGACCTCCTTTCTGTGGTCCTAATGACCTATTTTGTGATAGCTGAGCGGGGTTGATGTTGAATTCATCGTCGTGATCTTCGTCATCAGCCGTATTACCATCTACATTTGCACTTGCCTCCCCACTGAGCATTTGGGTATACATTCCGTATTGGTGTGTTGAGTTTTGTGGGTATGTCGGGAAATTATTAAGGTCGTAATTAGGAGATGCATTTTGTGGGTACGTTAGGAAACTATTCAGATATCATGGGTACGTCGGGAAACTATTCGGATATTGTGGGGGCTCATAAGATTGATATGAGTTTTGGTATGGGAATTGTGGATATCCGATGGGGAATAAGGGATGGGGGTTGGTTGGTGGACTACGTGCTTCACGGTTGTGGTCCGAAGAAGACATTTTTGGTGTAAGAATGTAAGTGTATGTGAGATTGGGAGTAGGAGATGAAGAATGGAAGTGATTGTGAGCAAGGTTTTTAAAAAACCGGACCGAACCAGACTGTTCGACCCAGTCGGACCCGGAACCGATGGTCCTACCGTGGTTCGACCACATTGAACCAAAACCAAAGCTTTATCAGTTCGATGACCTGTTCGGTTTTGAAAACCTTGATTGTGAGGATTGAAGTAGGAGATGATAATGTGCTTTAGTAATGGTAAATTTGCGTGGATGGCAATATCACGGATTTTCTGCTCCATCACAAATTTTCTGTTCCATCACGGATTACCTGTAGAAACACAGATTGCGCAGCTTCCTCACATTTTGTGCTGCTCCACCACTGATTTTTTGTACCATCACGGGTTTCCTACTGTAACATAGATCTTTTTGTAGCAATACGAGTTTCCACAATGGATTTTCTGTAGCATCACAAACGGTGTCGCTCCATCACAGAATTTCATTCATGTGGGTGCTCACAAGTGGTCAATGTACATTATAAGTGGTTGTTCCACACGAACACCACATTATCGACTTGTGAGACTAATAAACATTGTCTTTCCTTATGGATTCGTTTGGTGAAGGAAGTTCTTATATTTCTTCTGACTCCAGTTCATCCCCTTCGTCATCTGACGAGACGACCCTATGTGAGAGATTAGCAACATTGGATCTTGCAATTGAAATGACTCGTCAGTTAATTCCTCGACTCACTGCAAATGCTCCGAAGAGGCTGAGAAGAACTCGTAACCCGGACAGATATCGTACAGTTGGTTATAACTGTTTAATTTCAGATTATTTTACTGACAACCTTGTGTATTGTGATCGTATTTTCAGAAGAGTGTTTCGAATGCGGAAGAATGTCTTTCTTCAAATTTTCTCCGTCGTTGAGGCATCTGATGCCTTCTTCCAACAACGACCAGACTTTGTGGGTAGACTTCGCATATCGGGCTGACAAAAAAGTATTGCAACATTATGGATGCTAGCATATGGCGTAGCGGTTGATGCGGTTGATGAGTACGTACGACTTAACGAAACAACAACAAGAATGACCCTTCAAGAATTTAGTGAATGTGTCATTACCAACTTCGACGTTGAATACCTACGAAGGCCTACTTCGACGGACTTAACAAGACTACTCCAAGGCATGATGAAGAGTATCGATTGTGTGTATTGGGAATGGAAAATTTTGCCTAGCTGTTTGGAAGGGACAATACATGGACGAAGTGGTAAGACAACACTTGTTCTTCAAGCTGTTGCATCTTATGACCTATGGATCTTACATTCTTTTTTCAGCATCCCAGGATTGTGTAATGATCTGAATGTCATTCATCGATCTCCGCTCTTCAATGATATACTGGAAGGTCGAGCGCCACCTGTAACTTATGTGGTTAACAATTCTCAGAATGATATGAATTACTACCATCTTATAGATGATATTTATCCGAAATGTGCTGCATTTTATCCAATCATTCGTGCTTTCTCAAACCCCGAAAAATAGATTATTTGCTCAAGTTTAGGAAGTAACGCGAAAGGATGTGGAATGCGCATTCAGAGTGCTTCAAAGTAGGTCCGCGATCGTGAAAACACCATCTCTTGCATGGAATCCTGATATGCTTAATAAAATAATGACTGCACGCATCACATGCATAATATGATCATGGAGGATGAACACGACTCTTACAGGAGTTTGACTGATATAAATGATTTTTCCCATGATCGATCTCAGAATATCAGCAGAAGTTCGAATGATGAACATTTTCAGTATTCTACCGATCGTATCGTTGATATTAACAAATATTTAGATAGTAGAGACCCAATTCGTGATAGAGAGAAACATTTGGCTATGAGATCCAATTTAATTGAGAAATTTAGCAACGCTACGGAGGGAGTTTAAATTAGTAATAGTTTTGCAATATGCATTTTAATATTTTAAACTTTGATTATTGTAATATGTAGTTGTCGATTAATTATCAATAATATTTTTGTGATTTTAATTGTAATGTATGTTATTTAATTACGTTAAGTAATTGTAAAGATAAATTATTTTGTAGTTTGTGAGTTATCGTGAAATTATAAAAAAATAAGGTAAAAATAAATAACCTGGAGAAAAAAAGTTGAAAAAATAAGAAAGAACAAGAAAAACTTTTAGAAAATGAGTGAACCAAAGGGACCGAAGAGAATTAAATCGGAGCCTCGAACGCCGCACTCACCGTAAAACCCCAAACCCCTCCTCTCGCCGGCGATTAGGGTTTCCACCGGAGATCCGATCCTATCCGACCTTCTCTGTCATGCCAATCTCCGGCGATTGCCGGCACACAGTCGGGGACTGGTACTTCGTCCCCGACCTCTGCCTCCGGGACCACCGCTTCTCCGTTCCGCTCGACTACGGCGACGGCGACGCCGGAGAGATCACGGTTTTCGCACGGGAAGTTGTTTCAGGTACGATCCGTGGATTTTTACTGGAATGACGGTTTATTGTGGTTCGGATTGCCGTTTTAGTTCGATTTCGGCCTCCGGGAAGTGGTTTTAGGTGAGTTTGATAGGTGTGCGCAGCGAATCAGGGTTTGATATGGTTTTTTTAGTTCGTGGAGTGGTTTTATTTGAATGGAGGAGATTGGATTGTTGGAATGTGTGGAATACGCGTTGTAGTGGTCTTCTATTGCCGTTTTACTTTGATCGATAATCGGATTGTTATTCCTCTCGACTACGGAGCTGAAGACAGCTGCGGTCGTTTCCCGGGAAATGTTGAGCAAATAGTCACACATTGTTAAACATGAAAAGTCAGCAACACTCTGTAATAAAGTTGGATTCACGTTCACTACCTAAGCGCTTAAGTTTTGTTGAATATCTACGGGTAGTTCACCGGTGCAATAAGTACCTCATGTGCCCAACGTTACAAGTGCAATCCCTGGGAGTGGCATTAGTCTAGAAAATATTTGGAAGTTGAGTAATGTAGATGTTCTTTCTCGTTGCAAAAAAAGTGTTTAGGTTTCGTTTAGGTGCTTGACCAACCGAATTTCACAGAGCAGTGGTTCTAGTTGTATCCATGAGGTTAGGTTATTATGTGTTTGTGGCGATTAGGTATGATCAGTGGGGTTGTGGTGGAATAATTGTTTGTTGCAATCTGTTTGATTTGTGGAGTGGTTTGAATTGTGGTTGTAGTTGTTTGAAATTCTGGATTATGGTTTTAGTTTGATCTCGGACTTCGGAGGGTATGGCTTTGTTTTACTAGTCGAATATGGGTTCGAAAATGGCAAGGAGATCAAATTCATTTTTTTTGCTTGGTAAATGGTTTTAGCTACGATTTGTGGAGTTTGATGGTTGTGTAGCAAAATGAGGCTTTTATGTTGCTTGGATAATTCTGATGTTCATGTATCTGTAAGTTCACAGTGGCATTCAACTTTTTCTACATTATATATGTGACATTTTGTGGATGACTATAGCTATGGTCTTTTCTTTAAGTGTAATACTGCTCATTTATCTTTGGAGTAGTTGCTTCATTGACACCTTTATCTTACTAACATGTTACCTGTGCTACAGCTGGAAAAGAGGAGTTCCTGCTACCATATCTATTGTTCTTACAAGGTGGACCTGGTTTTGAAAGCCCTCGTCCTACTGAAGCTAGTGGTTGGTTGAGGAAAGCATGTGAGGAGTACCGTGTTATTTTACTGGACCAGGCATGATTCTAGTGAATAGCATGACACTTATCTGACTATTAATCATATTTCTGGCTGCTATACCATTGTTCTTATGTTGTTAGATTTGACAGCGTGGGACGGGCTTGTCAACTCCTCTTACCTCATCATCTCTATTGCAATTTACATCCTCTGTAAAGCTGGCTGAATATCTGAAGCACTTTAGGGCAGATACTATAGTTCGTGATGCTGAAGTTATCAGGACATGTCTTGTACCAGATTCAGGACCTTGGACCATCTTAGGACAGGTAAATTTTAAAATTGTCAACCACGGAAACTTGGAGTGTGATTACATTGGATCATATTTTTAGTCGTCTGTATTTGTAACTTGTTGATGGCATACTCTTCATTAGTTCTTCGTTAATGTTCTCATTATAGAGAGCTGGAGGTGCTTAAGATGTTGACGATAGTAAACTAGAAGGTCAGGTAAAACCTGGTGTGGAAACAATGTATTATTATCAGACTGGGCCTTTAACCTTTAACCCGGTGTCCGAGTTTTTATAGTATGTTAATTTTTTCTCCCTTCAGTTCTTGTTCTGACATCAGCGCTTGTGTGCTCTAACATTTGCTTTACCAGTAGAAGTCTGGTTAACTTAGAGCTCCAGTATGAATTTAATGCAATAACATTTTGCTTATGCTTTGTACACCTACTTACACTGTGAGTCGTACGTATTAGTATTAACGGCCTTATGTTCAACTTTGCTCTTTTATGTTTAAGTGCTCTCTTTCTCCTGTGCAGAGCTTTGGTGGTTTCTGTGCTGTCACATATTTGAGTTTTGCTCCTCATGGCCTGAAGAGTGTCCTCTTGACTGGTGGCCTTCCACCACTTGCGAATAATTGTACTGCAGGTATGGTATATAGAGCTGGTTTTAACAAGGTTAGGTGTCAGAATGAAAAATACTACAAACGCTTTCCCGAGGACATTCCAGTCATTCAGGAAGTTGTGAAATATCTTCATGAAGTTGGAGGGGTGGGTTCTCTCAGCTTATATTATTGGTCATACGGTGTTCTTTTAGATTTCTTTTGACTAATTATTTTGATAGGTACCACTTCCATCTGGAGGTTTATTGACACCAAGAGGGCTGCAGACTCTTGGGCTTGCCGGTTTGGGGTCTGGTACTGGTTTTGAACGTTTACATTACATGTAAGGTGTGTCTTTTGTTTTCATCATTCATTCATGAGGGAAAACTAATTAGCTATATTTTTTATCCTAGGTTTGAAAGGGTTTGGGATCCTATTTTAGTCAATGGAGCTCCAAAGACCATGAGTTCCTACTTCTTGAATTCTGTAAGGCATCAAATTATTCTGTTCTACATTTCCTGTATAATAATGCAAGAAGCAGAAAAATATGAGTTTGTTGTGGGTTCTTTTTCTGAAGATTAATCAAGATCTTGTGATGCAAAATGTCATCTTCAATCTTGTTGGTTTTCATGTAGTGCACCATTTGACCTAGTCCATAAGGTACTTCAGTACTTGTAGAACTACTAACAGAAAACACTTATTTTAAAATATGGTATATTTAGAGTTTAGACTCTTATGATACACATATTTGTCAAAAAAAATTATTTCAAAGGTATCATTCAAACATGTCATGTTATCCTAATTTTTGTTTTAATTCAGGAGAGATTTTCTTCATAATAAATTCTAGGGTTACTTATAGTTTGCCACTTTGAACTATGCATTGATATCACTTTGCATCACTGAATTTTAAAATGTAACAGTTATTTTTCCTGAAATTTTATTTTGTAACACTCTCTTCTGAACTTTAAAAATCCATTATTTAAAATACATTCGCATTATTTTTTGCATTTTTTTTGCGTTGTATCTCTAATACACTCCTAAATCTTATTTTACGCGAAAATTTGGATTGAATCAGATGTCAGATATGATTGAAATTTGGGTCGGATTGGTACTGAATCCGACTTAAATTCCACAAGAATTGTTTTCCGATTCGATCCGAACTTTAACGTAAAGTTAATATTAAGTGTGTATTATGGATACAACACAAAAAATGCAAAAAAACTATAAATGTGTTTAAATAATGAATTTTTAAAGTTCAAGAGGGCATAATGTAACAAAACGAAAGTTCGGGGAGAGGGGGATAACTGTTACCTTTTAAAGTACAGTGGTGCAAAGTAATATCAATGCATTGTTTAGGGGGGCAAATTGTAATTAACCCTAATTTCTAATGCTCTATTCACTTCTATGACTAACATTTGGCCTCTAAGAGCTGTTCTTTTGGAATTTTATTTAATTCCTTCTAGTTCCAACATCATAAGTTGGACTTGCCATAAGATTTTGTTCCAAATATCATGAGTTTCATCTGTAAAATAAGGATGCTATACTCATGGTGTAATCTTTAAGAGATTATTGGCATGTGTTAAAAATAGTACATACTTGCATAACTTGTTGTCAAGATGTAAGTTACATTTTCCCAAAACACATGATGCAATTTCCAACAACAACCACCATGCCTGCAATCCCAAAGTAATTGGGGTACACACAATGTAATTTCCAGATAAAGAAAATATCCAATATAAAGTTTCTTTAACAAACTAGATAATTATATTTTTTAAAAAGACAAAATGAAGTATTTATTCTAGGTATAAGAAACATGAGTTGTTTCCTCACATTTTTTGGTTTAAATTTTCGAGAAGTACAAACCACCTGTTCTTGTTAAAAAAATTTATGGTTTGTCTGACAATATTTAATTGGTTAGATAAAATCCAATGCAAACTTTTGCGATTTCAAAGATTGAGAAACATTTTTCTTAAATATATGCTTGGAGAACTGGATCCCTTGGTGCATGGTTGTCCTGAACAAGGGAAATAAAAAGCAAAAAAATTCTGACATCTGGCTTGTCATGTTAGGATTGCACTTTTCAAATACTTTAGTAGACAATTAAATGTGCCAATATTTTAAAGCAAATTATGTTCGAAGAATGGCAAATATGCCTTTATTTTAATTTTAACTTTTGAAAAGTGAATGTAGTGATTATTTGGAGTGACTGCACAGTCAAAATATTTCAAAGTTTTGTCTTTAAATTGGTGTTGCTTTTGTTCTTGTTAGTATATTTCTTGCTTTCCAATCAACTTCGATGTGTAATAAAAACCCCACAAGCCACAACATAGTGGCTATAATCAATAAATCATAAAATCGGGATATTTCCACAGTTTGATGTTGATAATTGTGTATTGTTATGGTAATCAGATGAATGACAACACTTCCTCATTCACTTGTTTGTAGTTTGAGAGCTGGGCAGCATTTAATACCAATCCATTATATGGTGTGTTACATGAGTCCATATATTGTCAGGTATTGCTTTAATCTTCTTTTTGGCGTTTCTCTGTGGGAGTTTTTATGGTGCGGACTTTCATAAACTGGTTTTCCTTGACTATTTATATTTGATATACTTGAACATAGGGTGCCTCATCACGATGGTCAGCTCACAAGATTAGGAGTGAATGTGGGGACATGTTTGACCCGGTCAAGGCTGCCCAAGAAGGGCGGCCTGTATATTTCACTGGGGAGGTGAGTATGTGATCATGTTAAGCTAGTTGAAGCCTCGGGAGTAATTTTTTTCAGCTTTTAAGGGATTTTTATTTTCTCAATGTCTCTTTTTCTGCAACCTGACAACTGTTATCTAATAGAACATTCTGATGTTTTAACTTTTAACTACTAAGTTGTGTTTTCTTATCCTGATGTCTGCAATGTGCAGATGGTCTTTCCTTGGATGTTTGATGAGTTCCATGGCTTAAAACACCTGAAGGAAGCTGCTCATTTGTTGGCTGAAAAGGAAGATTGGCCACCATTGTATGACGTGGCTGTGTTGAACAAAAATCAGGTAGCTACAAGCTCTTCAGTCTCAAAATTTTCTGCCAACCACAAGATATAATTCTTTTGGATGCCCATTCATGGATTTTCATATGAATTACCATGCAAAAAGGTGAGGGTAAGGTGTTTAATGGATAACATTCGACAAGAACTGGTATATTGAAGCAAGTAAACGTCTGACTTTTCACAATCTCTTCCAAAGGGTCCATATCTTTCTGTTTGGTTTGCTCAGTCTAACTTAACAAGGCCATGATCTGTTTAGGTTACAATGTGATCTTACCCTTGTTTGGGTCTAACTTAACTAAAGGCTGCATGATAATCCTTAATTTTCCAGGTTCCTGTTGCGGCAGCCGTGTACTACGAAGATATGTATGTCAACTTCGACATAGCAATGGAAACAGCATCACAGATTGCAGGAATCAGGTTGTGGGTGACGAATGAATTCATGCATTCGGGCCTTCGCGACAGTGGAAGTCAAGTGTACGAGTACTTGATGGGAATGCTTAAAGGAAAGAAGCCTCTGTTTTGAAATGTAAAAGTTTCTCGGCTCCAAGAAGCCACAGCGGTGCTATCAAACTTTCCATTGGAAAATTTTAGCCATTTCTAGATCCCGACTCTTGAAGCTTCTCATCCAATTGTCGGTCTGGCCACCAATTAGTTCATACAGCAATAGAATTTGTGTACCCAATTGTATTTTCAATAAAAACAGCATCAACGACCTTCCATTTATGCATTGCGAGGTAGTTTGAAAAATATGTTCTTAGGAGGTTGGATGGAGTAACAATTATAGTGCATACAGCATGGCTCCGAATGAGTTCGTTTAGGGTGTGAAAGTATAAGTGTGGAATTCTTTCAGATTACCAAGTTTTAAGCAATGAGACTAAATGTTAATCCGATGCCTCGAAAAGGGCTCCCGCCAATTGCCATCTGTAGGACATGGTGGGTCGGTAGTATGCGCTACGCAGTCATACCCTTGAGCTGACAGATTGTTTTCAAGTTATCCTGTAACAAGTATTTGCAACTTCATGATACGTAAGAAGTGCATATTATGTAATAGTTTTTTAGTTGAGTCCATTATAGTTTAATAAGCCAAAAGTCATCTAATTGTTGACTGTTGGAAATTGTCTTTTCAGTTGGAACTCGAGTTAGAGGATTTTTAAGTTTTTCTTGAAAACTAATCCCTAATGTAGTTCCCATTTCCTTAGTCATGTGTAATTTGTAAACACTAGTCTCATTTTGGCGCTCCTACATAACAGATGACTTTTCATCTTCATTTTCTCCTTCATCTAAAGATGCGTATTTCTTTTTCTTCCCTTATCTTCTGTTGTCATTCCTCTGTACTCCAATGGAAATCGTTAATGTGTCTTCCCAAGTGGAGCAACCGACAAACGTTCCTAAGGAGGAGATGTTTTTTTCATTCTTTCGAAAAAGCCAAAATATTTTGCGTGACCTATGCCGATTCTTGTGGTTTTGGTGTTAAGATAATGCAATCTCAATACGATCGTGATGTTGTTATACGGGCTACACTAACTTGCTCCAAGGAGGGCACGACACTAACAAACTAAGGACAATGAAAATTGAAGTCTAGGTTATCCAGTAGAGTCCAATGCACTGCTCGGATAAGGGTCTCCGGAAACCGAGCAAGGGGTTACCACATTAACTTTGTGGATCTTAAACATAACCACGCCATGCTTGACCAGGAACAAATGTGTTTTCTCATACAAAAACGAACTGTCCCTGAGGCCGCCAAAGCACGAAGTTGTGTTGCTGTCCATATTAGGTTGCTCCCATTATGTCCACATTAACTTCGTGTTTGTCCACATTAAGTTGTCTGTCTGTTCGGAATAAGTTGTTTGTCTGTTCAGAATAAGCTATGAGTTTGTTCGGAATAAGTTTAAAGTTTTCAAAGTAGGATTTTGTATCTTTCAATATTTGTCCCACTCCTTTTAAATTGCCCCTATTATGCAGATATAACTCCCCCAACCATCATAACAGATCAACGTGACGTCATTACTACTGCTGTAAGGAATGTCTTCCCAGATGCAAGACACATATTCTGTAGATGACACATAATGAACAAAGAACAAAGCCCCCGTGAAGTTGCCGACGCAGTATCAGAAGCACATGTTATTTGATCTGAAATTGATTGTATATGATTCCAAAACCCCAGCAGAATTTGATCGTAATTGGCAGGGTTTCCTTCGTCATTTTGACACGCAGAACCATAGCTGGCTCAAATCGATTTATGCAATCCGAGAGTCTTGGATACCTGCATTTGTTGGTGATAGTTTTTTCTGTGATTGAGACATGAATTTGTATTACGAGGAACTTCCTCCTTAATTTAATATTTATTGTTATTTTCAGTTCTTGTAAAACCAAGAAAACTTCTAATTGTTGATCTGCTCGGATATGTAAATGGTTGTTATACACGATCGTTTATCATTTTCCATCTCTAAAGTTTAAGTTGTGGTGGATTTGTTCGGTTTAAGGTGTGGATATGTTCGATTTAAGTTGTGGATCTGTTCGGTTAAGTTGTGTGACTGTTCGGTTTAAAGTTTGGATCTGTTCAGTTTAAGGTGTGGATCTGTTCGGATTAAGTTGTGTGACTGTTCGGTTTAAGGTGTGGATCCGTTCTGTTTAAGTTGTGTGTCTGTTCAGTTTAAGGTGTGGATATGTTCATATTAAGTTGTGTGATTGTTCGGTTTAAGTTGTGTGACTGTTCGGTTTAAGTTGTGTGACTGTTCGGTTTAAGGTTTGGATCCGTTCGGTTTAAGGTGTGACTCTTCAGTTTAAGGTGTGGATCTATTCAGATTAAGTTGTGTGATTGTTCGGTTTAAGGTATGGATCTGTTCGGTTTAAATTGTGATTGTTTGATTTATGGTCTGGATCCGTTCAGTTTAGGTTGTGTGTCTGTTCAGTTTAAGGTGTGGATCTGTTTGGATTAAGTTGTGTGATTGTTCGGTTTAAGTGTATCTGTCCAGATTAGGTTGGTTGTCTATCCAGATTAAGTTGTGCGATTGTTCGGTTTAAGGTGTAGATCTGTTCGGTTTAAGTTGTGTGACTGTTCGGTTTTAGGTGTGTTGCTTTTCAGCTTAACCAACAAACCAATCGTTGAAAACGAAATAAAAGAGTTTGTAATTTGTACATTTAGAAAACACAACACTAAAAAAATAACGAAAAAAAGAGTTTGTAATTTGTACATGTAAAAAACTCAACACTAAAAAAATTGGACTTCAGATCTGCACACACGAACAACGGTCCCTAAGTAACATGACCGCCAATTCACCCCTGATACAGTGGTTGGTCTTGGGGTCCTTCTCCTTCGTCATGTCAAGTTTTAGCATTGGGCACCTTATCCAGTATAAAACATAGGCTCCGCAATCGTTGCTCCCCAGTTGTTGTCGTTGGCTATTTTTCCTGAGGATTCTCAATGGCCAGTCACCTCTAGTAGGTCCCTCCAGTATTCAGCCACATCCGCTGCTGCGCATTCATGTACACATATGGTCTGCTCTGGATCTTCACCTCGCTCTAGCTCCCTAGAGATACTGTTGAACGCCAAGATCTCCTTGGACGGGACGTGGACAACCACCTGACCTGCAGACCAGCATGGTTGTGCGATTACAGTCTCTCTTGGAGACACACCTTTTATTTTAGGGAGGATAAATCATCAATTGCTCTGCCTTGGCCACCCACAATTCGTTGTGACTCGAATGTTGATATGCATATAACTATTTGTGGTGGGCGTCTTTCTTCGAGAATCGAAATCATAGCTTCGATAGTTTGGTCGGTCATATCCATCCCAGACATTATAAGTTCCTTCAGGTTGGTGCGTGTTAGACTACACATATCGCCTCTCCAGATCACCTCTCTATTGTCCTTGTTGGTTGTGGTCAAGTTAAATATCATGTTGACCTCATCAGCTGACAACATTCCCAATGCAGCCATGTCAACATCATGCCTTGTCCCTCCTAAGTGGACAACCAACCTATAATTGTCCTATGTTTTTCCCTTTTTTTCTTTAGGCTCCTTTGAGCCACTCTGTCTCTTCTCTTTTGTTCTTCTTCCACCTTCTTCTTCTTGGCCCGCTCTTCATCTTCTTTCCTCTGCTGCTCCACGCTGGCCGTCGAGTGCTGTCTTTTCACACCCCAGTTTGGTTTCCTTGCCTTGCTCTCTTGTTCTTTCTCCTATTCTCTATTCATCTCTTCCTTCTTCCTCCCTCTTCTTCTCTTCCTCCTTCTCCACTTTCTTTCTCTCTTCGTCCTTCTCCTATTCTTCCTTCTCCTCTTCTTTATTCTCCTCTTCATTCTTCCTCTCCTCCTCCCTCTTCTTCTCTTCCTCCTTATCCACTCTCTTCTTCCTTCTCCTCTCTCTTTCTCTCTTCTTCCTTCTCCTCCTCTCTCTTCTTGTCTTCCCTCTTCCTCTATTCTTCCTTATCGCTCCTCCCTCTTCTCCTCCTCTCTCTTCCTATCTTCTTCTTCCTTCACCTGTCTCCTCCTCTCTTCTTTCTTCTTCTCTTCCCTCTTCCTCTCTTCTTCCTTCTCATCCTCTTTATTTAGATCTTTGTCTTTCTCCCCACAAGTATTTTCACCTGTCCCTGTCCCTCGAAGATATACAATTCTTCCCTCAGCCTCCCACACTCTTCCTGGGACATCCTTGTAGGATTTCATGTTTAATTATACATATATATTTTCGAAATTTTTATGTATAATAAGGATCAATTACAATTTTCTTTGATTTATTTCATACATGCATCAGTTTGTTTTAACATCTAGTTTCAAAACTCTATTAAAACAAACAATGGCTCCGAAATTCATACCTAGAAGTTCTCTAAAACTTTTTGAAGATTCGGAGACGTTGGGGATGCTCCTCGATGCGCCGGATGCCTCCGAGTATTCACCAAACTCTAAACAAGATCGGAGAGAGGGAAGCTAGTCTCTCAATCTCCGATAGGGTTTAGAATCCAATTACTAACCCCTCTTTAATTCCCTTGAGAAGATGATCTCTTAAGAACTAAACTAAACTTAAGAATTTGTGGAATTTTCGTGGAGAATTAAGGAGAGAGATTTTGCATGAAAAACAATATTAATTAAGATGTAGGAAGGCAATGAGATAACCTCTATTTATAGGTTCTCTCCAAATTACCTATTCATGTGCAACCTCTTGCCCATGATTTCATGCAAAATTCCATCTAACCATCCATTATTTATTAATAAATAATATTAGCCACGAATTAAATCAATTATGGACCAATTCCATGCATGATCTAATTAATTCTTAAATTAATTCTGCATAAACCGTCTGGACCGGTCGACCATTTTTGGAGGTTCGGTCGACCGCTCGAACTAGTTTCGGTCGACCGTTCAATAGCTCGGTCGACCGTTCGTAACAGGAACTATTCCATCGCAATGTTCGGTCGACCGACCGATCACTTTCGGTCGACCGTTCGAACAGATGAAAATTCCCTGTTATCGGTCGAGACATGTCCGGTCGACCGTGCCCTACCGGTCGTCCGTTTACTGTTAACCGGTCGACCGTTTGAGCACTGTTTTGCAGACTTGTCAAATTTCGGTTTAACCCCTACACAATTTGACATTTCGGGATTAGTAAATCCACAACTTATGTAACATATTATCCTATGTAATGATCAATCATTACACCCCATAATATTTACATCACATATGAATTTAATTTAGATTCTAATTATGTTATTAATCACAACATAATTTTGATTTTGCTTGTTCACCCCATGTGTCATATTTTCTACATGAAACCCGACACATCTTATGAACTCAAAATCCCCATTTCTTGTTTCCCAGTTTTGCGGTGTGACCTATGGGAGGATCTAAACTAAGTTGGCAGTGATATTAAAGGCTTAATATCACAAGCTATAAGCGGTATCTAGCTACACATTATAGCTCCCAATTAGTTAGATGTCTTAATTCCACTCGAACCAAAACCCGATCCACTTAGTGATGGAGTGCACCACTTGTGTCCGTCCCTTGCCTCATGATATTAAGAATACACACAAAGTAGTATTATGTCATCTTTGTATTAGTATTCATTTCTTGATCTCTTTAAGCTAGTTATAAATATGTGACTTAACTCAAATCACATTGTGCACATTATAACTTTGCTTTATCAAGGGGCCCACTAATATCATCACTCAATTAAGAGGGGCAATGATAGTCTTTTGACTAACTATCTTCTCCAACAAAAGTTGTACTTAACCAACCAATGCCTTTACACTACACTGATCGATAGTTCAAGACACTGATCTAATTAAGTATTCCTTAAGTGATTAGATATAAGTCTCATATCAAAGGACCAAAGACACAGTAAAATATTAATGGCACAGAAACACATTTCTATAATATTTTACTTATTAGGTCTATTCAGTATACAAAAGTAATATTTTCCTCTTTTGTATACCCATGTCGTCACTCACTTGTAGAGCTACAATGATCTATGACCAACACGACAATCTTAACTCGGTAATTAATGTCCCATGTTAATTACCATGATTGTGAATATCTTTTGTTTTATGCAAACCAATATCTTTCAGAACTCTACGGTTAAGGACCAAGAGCCTCTTCCTTAACACTTCTAAAAGACGAATAACATAAACAAGGAACAAAATGATTTCTCATTCAATTCATAATAATTGACATTTAAAATTAAAACTTTTAGAACACATTCCCTTCAATCCTCAGTTTTTCTTTCAGGCCGTTAACCTCTTCTGTCGCCTTCTTAAGGGCAGCTTCGGCTTGCAGCCATTTCGTCTTCACATCACTCAGCTCCAACTTTTAGAGCAGCGGGTCACATGGAATGTTGCAGTCTGTTAGTTGGAGCCTTGGCAAGGTGCATGTTGAAGCTGACCCCTTTCGAACAGGAGTTCAAACAGAACTAATAAGTGCCAGCTCCCTTTCACTTAGTGATGGAGCCCCCCTCAGGTCGAATTTGCCGTTGTAAATCTGAGGTAAGGTAATTCCACGTTCCTCCAATTTCCTCAGGGTTAAACGTTTCCCAAACATTTCCATCCAACTTTTCATCCATGGATATGCTCCGCGTCTGGGCTCTCCCAATCTGAATTTCTCACAAAGCCACACCTTCAAATGGAAAAGTTCAACTGTTTAAAACGAATGAATAGACATACGTTTATATACTAAACAAACAAACAACTTAATCTGGAAAGACAAACTACACAATCTGAATAGAGGAACAACCCATGATCTAGACAAACCTTATTCCGAAGACACAAAATTTAATCTGGACAGACACACAACTTATTCTGAACAGACACACAACTTAATCTGGACAAACACACAACTTAATCTTAACATACACACAACTTATTCTGAACAGACACACAATTTAATCCAGACAGACACATAACTTATTCTGAACACACACACAACTTATTCCGAACAGACACACAATTTAATCTGGACAGACACACAACTTATTCTGAACACACACACAACTTATTCCGAACAAACACACAACTTAATATGGACGGACACAAAACTTATTCTGAACAGACACATAACTTATTCCGAACAGACACACAATTTAATCTGGACAGACACACAACTTCATCTGGACAAACACACAATTTAATCAGAACAGACACACAACTTAATCTGGACAGACACACTACTTAATCTGGACATATAAACAACTTATTCCGGAAAGACTCACAATTTAAACGGAACAAACGCATAACTTAAAGAGCAAAAAACGCTTACTTGTAGTATTGCCACACAACCGTCCACGTTCCCCTGCCTCATAATGAAGTTCCCTTCCTTTCTCCTTTCCTGCAGTTCTAAACTGGCTTTCTCCAAGCCCCGAACTAGGGCTATGTTTATGCGCCCGATGTCCCTCAAATGGTTCATGAACAACATCTTCGGTCGAAGTGTTCCATCAAAGAATAAAAAATTATTGAAGATGAAGGAAATCAGGAGACAAATGTACTCCTCCGTCTCGCCCATGACACTGGTGGCTGTCAGATGACCTAACAGTTGTGTGTTATCAATGTTAACCCCTTCTCGCCTCTGTACACCCAATGGTTCTATCACAACGGTCTTCCCATGCATACTTAAGCCCAAAATTAGGGCAACGTCTTCAGGTGTAAGGGGAACTACCCCTGATCCTATTCTCAGCCCCACCTCTTTTGCATCGTAGTGTTTGACGAACCAACCGACTATTTCGTTGTCTGTAGTAATGTTAGGAAGGTCTACGAAGTGACCGAAAGGGGTACTCCGGAAAACCTCCTTCTCAACGTTCTTCATCCTGTCAAACTACTTTCGGATGGCCGTCCATGAGCACCTGGATTCTCGGAAGTAGTAGGTGGTTCCCTAAAACAAATGAATGAAGAAATGAAAGTTCGTCAAAAAAAGAACGACGAAGGGAAAAAAAAACCCTAAATAGACCCACCGGTTCTGACACAGGTTCGTTAGCGACGACAGGAGTCGAAGAATCCATTATCGTTGAGAGGGGAAGAGACCGAGAGAAACTATCTTTTGGCTTCCTCCGTTCACAAGTACTCCAACGAGAAAGAAACCGGGACTCTCACTTTCGATCTGGATATTTGCTATCTTCCTCGGTATCCAAATCGTTGTGGGTAGGGTGTTTGACGATGACTTATCTGGGGTTTCGAAAGCAACCGTCGTACTTGGAAAACCGTCGAATTTTTTTTAAAACCATTTAAAGGCGCGTTTGGAAAGGGCGACGTGTCAATCTGACTAGACACTAACTCGCCAACTTTTGGGTGCCACATAAGATGCGTCCGTGTATAACGACCCAATTTGAAAATATGAATCTAGACACATTTAATTTTTAACTCTAACATTTTGTTATCAACAAAAAATGGAAGGCAGTCAATGCTATTGGAGCCATGTCTAGCATAAATCATAGCCCATAGATTATTCCTTCTCATTTGGCAGGTCAATGCTTTCAATTTCTTTTAATTAAGTACGTACATTTCCTTTTAGAAGCAATTGTCTTTTTGTAATTTGACTTTATGGAATCTGTTAAGTACAATGACCCTTTAATTACGATATAAATGTGGAAATAAAACAATAAGTAGGGATTAGAGATAAGAACAATCAAACCACAAATTCGACGCCGGAATTAGAGAGGTTCGACACCGCACCGGATCATAATCCTCCGAGCTCCGCTTATGGTTCCACTATCTGATCTCCGTTCCGGGCCGAGATCAACGCCTTCTACAAACACCGAGCCTCGCGAACAATCATCGCATCGCTCGTGTATCCTCTTATAACATGAGAGTGAGCTTCCTCGAAGCTTTATAACTTGGTGATTCTTGAATATGAGAGATAAATCACAATCTAACTAAACACTCTAACTTGAGCACACTTGGATATATGATTGGAAATGGATATTGCAAGTGATGAAGTTTTCCTTTGAGTGTATTTGAGCTTTGAAGGGTTTGGGAATTAAAAGCACAAAGATAATAGATGATGGAGAATGTAAGATACTTGTTTGTGTCTCTAAGTGAGGTTTATATAGGTTTCAAAACTAATAGAGTCGTTGAGGAGTTGGTGGAGTTATGTACCAATGAGAAGCAAGAGTTTGCTTGAAGCTCGAGCAGATTCTGAGCTGGTTCGGTTGACCGTTTAAGGAACGGTAGTCCGAAATATGAGGGTTGGATTTGTCTAAATTAAGCATTCGATTGACCGAATTGGATTTAGATCACCATTCACCAATCTTCAGTAACTTTTTCTAATTTTGACATATTTAAGTTCGGTTCACTGTTTCAAGGTGGGCAATAAGAATATGTCGGGCTTTGATCATTCAAGTACGGTAGATCTCAGACTATTTAGATGATCGAAGTTAGCGAGAGTTTTGCGCTGAGTTATGACTCAAATGATCATTGAAGGCAACGGTCATATGCCACATGTAAATAGTCGTTGTGCGGTAAAAGGCCAAGAAGGAATCGGTTGCCCGGAAGGAGTTCGGTCACCAGAAAATGTACGAGTCTAATTGAGTTATAAGGCAAGATTTAAATGCGACTGTTGGAGTAAAATCCAAAACCTGTCCAAGGCATTTTGGTCGACCAAATGGAATTCGGTCGTCTGTCTGGACTATTCCAGAGAATATCCTTACGTCTACTGGTGGGCTAGATTTCGGTTAACTGTTAGGTGTTCGGGTTATCGAACTTGGATACTAGTGCTCAAGTTTACATTTAACCTTATGGACTCAATAAATATTAAATTACAAAACTTGATCCAAAACTTTTATTACAAGTCTTCATTTTTGAGTTTTCGTCTAAATACTTTATCTCTTGATGAATCTTGATCAACCTATTAAGATGATTGCAAGTATACAAGTATGTATGCAATGCTTGTAATCGTGTTTGCTTATTTTGATTGATTAGGTTGATTAATTAAGATTAGTTTGATTAATCATCAAAATTAATATATATTAAGACCTAAAAGCCAACACAATCCACGTTAGATGATATCACGTCGGCAATAATCTCATGTTTTATTGTTAAGCTATTTTCTTGTGTTAAGCTTCGGTCAATATAAAAGTTCACGGAGTCCAACTAATCTGCCTATATGTTGGTTATTTTGTTAAAGAAGATATAGGACTAGCTATATCTTCACTAGGAGATAATCAGATAACTCTCACTACATTTGAAGGACCAAACGAAAGAAAAGGTTTGGAGTACTTGAGGATACAGTTTACTTCTAAGTATCAAACTTGACTAAAACATCTCTCTATAAACTATATTGACCTCAAGCCCGGTGGTGGGGAGATGAGAATTTGGTGGCTGAATTGTTGACTATATTTTTCTCTCTCATCGAATTGGTGGGACACTTCAAAGTGAAGCTTGAACCTTCTCTTTTCGATTTCTTTATACAACACACATGGTATAATAATATTGTCTCGTGGACTTTGACATCTAGAAGTTTCTAATTATAGATATTTGTATCTGTGTTTGGATATATATCAAGTATGAGACGTAAACCATATTCATGAAAGAAAGAATGGTCAAGAAGGTCACAATTCAAAAATAATTGGAAATTCGTTGTTAAATAGAGTGTTCTCAAAGAGTAAAAAATAATTAAAAGGAAGTCGAAATTCTAATAGATATTCACGAAATAGGTGAAGTATCAAAATTTGGAAGTCAAAATCTAATGAGACCAAACATTTTGTGTAACACTTAAAGTTAAGTCATACACCGGCTAATAAAAAATTAACAGTGTGGAATATAAAGACATGAATCTACTACTACAATTATTAACAAACTTACGTTTTGTGATAATAGATGAGTGTTGTGGAACAATGGACTATATGAGTGACATATCCGTCTCGATCTCGATGTGAGTTTGGGAACGAAACATTACAAGTGGTATCAAAGTCATAACCAACTGGAATTGTGGAAACTAGATGAGTTTGACCAACATGACGTAGGTTGTAACACCCCAAAGTTTAGTCACACATCGGCTAATAAGATATTAGCAGTGCGGAATATAAAAACATGAGTCTACTGCTATAATAACCAACAAACTTAAGTTTTGTGATAACAGTGAACTCAGGGTCGATGCGGATGCGGATTCGAAGACGAAGACGGAGACGAAGACGAAGACGAAGACGAGACTTTACATTTTGATTATTATGTGAACCACCACTAAGGATATTTTTAATCAACCAATTCAACTAACTCAACTTATTAGTTTTATGTATGTAGCATTTGGAAGGCAATGTGTAATATGATCTTTAGGTCTGTTTGTTTCTCCCTGCAAATTGTAATGTAGATTTTCAAGCCATAAGGTTTCTTACGAGATATAAATTAAGGTCTAGATTGCAATACAAAATTAATATTAATAAGATATTTCTATTCGGAAAAAACTGAAATAATCAGTTCTCAACGATTTTATCTCATACTTAAGTGTTACCTGTGCTTTGTTTCAAGGCGTCAAGTACATCCTGAGTTTGGAAAAATGCCTAAGATTTGTTTGTTGAAAGTTTATTAGTTTGTTTGGTGTGTCTACATTTATTGAGGTGTCTAAACGTATTTGACTATTCAAAAGATAGACTACTAGACGTCTTATAAAATTAAGCTCATTAAGCACTCTCATGTCTAATGTCTTGGCGATTATATATGTAAGTAATATAACATTGGAAATATTGCAATATATCTACAGAATTCTGTTTTTGCAAGAAAAACTATCAATTATGAACCACAAAGCGATTGGCAAAGTTCCATTCAAGTGCTACTGGGAAATCTATATATGAAGGTCTGAAATTAACGAGATTAAAAGCTACTAACTATTTACAAAAAAAATTGCATCTTGAAGTTTAGATGGATTAGCGGAATTCACGGAGTCATCAACAGCCATGTTTGCTAATGTACTTGTATTGATCATGAAGAATAATCGTTCTCATTTCTACTTGATCACACAAAAGATAGCACTCACAAGTTAGTTGAGTAAGACGAGTAGAAGCTAGCTTAATTTGTAAATGTAACATCCCGAAACAGCGGAAATTTAAAATTTCATAAACAAGACACAGGAACTCAATAATCAAGACGGGACTGTTACTTCACATAAACAAATAGCGGTGCACCAAAATTACATCAGAGTTTGTCAAAATAATACATGATTACAATAAAATGACAACAGACGATAAAACGTAATCATGCCGACCTCAGTGGTCCGAGAAGAGGATCCGACTCCAAAACGCGCGTGCCCGCCGATCACCACCCCACTGGACCTACTGCGGTCCTGAAAATATAAACAACAATGCCTGAGTTTCCAGAAGGAAACCCCGTATGCCAACTCACCTACATGCATGCATTACATAATGAACCTATCATACTAGTATCATGTCATGGCATCGACAGAAAGGAAAACAGTTCCCCCGAAGGGTAAAACAGGACATCAGTCCGACAATCAACAACGAGTCTCCCGAGGAGACCTACTGCAGGCACATGCAGCCTTACAACACGCGACATCGCACCCCCCACACGCAACTACACTACACAAGGGTTCGGCAGGGAGCCTCTGTCATGCCTGCGCGCCGATAGAATACAGATCTGCAAATCTCAGTGGTCGGAGCCACAGGGACCAACGGGGCTGTCGCCTGGAAAGTATAACAACAACATCTCGGTAGGTGCCCAGCCGAGGAAAACAACATAGCGGGAACAGTCTCGGCCCAACAATCAACATCGCCGGCACAACCTCGGCGGCATCACCGGCACAGCATCGGTGGTCCATCACAACGTCCGGCACAGCATCGGACGGGTCCAGACCGAAGTCTGCCAGGTCATCAGGCTCCTCGAGCCGCAAACACCAACCGCGTCGCTATAAAAGCAGGGCAGCGACCTCCGTAGCCCGTGGGCCGGTAGTCACCTCACCCAACGCCAGTTGCGTGCCCGCACAACATCAACACTGGGATCCACGATCCCTCAGGCCTGCTATACTACAAAGTGCCAACAAACATCTCAAAAGTCACGGTCCATAGATGGAGGTGACGCGTCCCGAACACCCACACTCTTCCCAACGGCGGTCCCTGGGCAGGCACGCATCACGCGCCCACCGTCACCTCCCGGCTCACGCACAAGGCGAGGACACGGGTTTCCGTGGACAAAGTTGGCGTTCAAAATGGGAACCAGGAATTCTGTCCTGTGCCCAAACGGTCGACCGAAAAAGGTGCTTCGGTCGACCGCTTCCAGGAAGGAATCGGTCGACCGTTCTCCTGACACGGTCTACCGCTGCGCTCAAAACATAATCCCCAACGGTCGAGCAAGGGTCTAAAACCGGTCGACCGAACGAGGTCAAAATCCGGAGTCTGGTCAACATTAAATTCAATCTACCGGTCGACTGACTCAGGGGTCTCGGTCGACCGAAAACAAACAGGGTCAACCTAGTATTCTAAGTCATATAATCGGTCGAACGCAACCCTCCAACGGTCGAACAACAAACAATCGGTCGAACGAATCATGCAAAACTAACAGGTACACTTAAGTTCCGGTCGAACAAAACAAGGACCGGTCGACCGACAACAGGCAGAAAAATCCCAACTCACCAGCAATAATGCACTACCGGTCGACCGCCACAAGGCATCGTTCGACCGGTGAAGGTTAAAGTCGGGCAAACAGTGCTAAAACGGTCGACCGCCCGAAGGATCCGGTCGACCGTTGGTCGTCTTCAACCTCGCGCCAGCCGAGGTTTTACGAAGAAACGCGTCGCCGGAGAGGTCTCCGACCTCCCCCGACTCGACCAACACATCCCTCACATGAGGGTTAACAAACAAACCACACTAAGGAGCGGCATACCTCCACCAAGACGACGAACCGCCGGAGCTCCGCTCACACACGTCGCCTCCTCTGGTCTCCCTCGCGCTAAGCCTCCGCACGAATGTCTTCCTCGTCCGCCTCCTCCGCGACAGCTGCTCCCACCGCGCGCACCAGCAAGGAAAGGAAGAAGAAATGAGGAAGGAGAAGAAAAGGAGAAGAAAAGGAAGAAAGCATGATTTATACACCCGTCTGCTACAGTGCCGCCACCCTCACCATCACCCTACTCTCCTCAGGCCACTGTAGCCCGCCTCTTCCCCATGCAAACCCAACTTCCCATGCAAAGCCAGCCCTAATCCTCCTCTAATCTCCATTAGCCCCTCTAACCTAGGTTTGGGTTCTTACAGTAAATCTCCAGTCCTGAATTTGTCAAATGAGTTCTCAAATCCCAATAGATGATAATGAGTCTTGGGTGATCAAGAGTTGAATGTTCTCTCCAAATTAAGTGTCATTGAGAATTATGCTCATGGATTTATATTTTTGGTAACATTAAAAACTTGAAAATTCAGACAAATGATAACGATCCAGTAATGGAACTTTGAGAAACGAAAGATCCACATTTAGAAAAAATACAAGCCTTAATTACATAGCACTTGCATAATCACAACTAAAAAATATCTAACATTTATAGAAAATAACGATCCAGTAATGACTCATACCAACCTTTTCTTCTTACGTAAGACGTCAAAAAACCAATTAAATTACAAAACTTGAGACACGATTTCATCTACTTAATTGGTTCATCATCCATCTCTCTCTAGCCTCTCTCCTCCCTCTCTCAGTCTCTCTCTAAACAGGCAGGGCAGTTGAGCAGAAAGAGAGGTGGTTGAGATGTAGTTGATGTCTTCCTTCTGTCCTTCTCAACTTACGTTCAAAATCTTTCTTGTTGACACCTTTCAACTCCCACACCCACACCTTACACTTCATATAATCTAACACACAATACTATTATTGCATTTTTGCAAAATGCCCTTGAAGATTGTCATGATGCAAAAGACGGTTACCAAATTTGCCTAACACACACTATGATGCCCTTCAACAATTCGTGGAATTATTGTAATTGTAACCTTAAGTTAACTATCAATAGAACATATATATATATATATATATATATATATATATATATATATATATATATAGAGTAGATAAACTAACACGAGGATATATGAAGAAGTAATTACCTCACCTAATCGTGGGTTAGGAGATTCAGAGACATGGCAAATTAACCCAACTAATTAGATGTCAGAAGCCAACACAAGTACATTCGTAGTTCCAAGTATTAGTGAGAGGGAATTGAAGATGGTTGTGAGATAAAATATGCTAGAATTTTTAATAACATGATGAAATATTATGTGTCATAATTAGTCTTTAAAAGTAGGATGAATGAACAAAACATGAAATTTGTGTGTTTTATGTAGAAGATAGAACAAATTATGATTGTAGATATATCCAAGAGAGCAGTCATAGGTTAACTTGATAAATATATTTTCTAGCATTTCAATAAATTGAAGGGTACATATGCAAAAGAACGTAATTTATAAAAACCCACCACCCCTCTTAATCTCTTCCTCTCTTTGCATGCATGAGATGGACAATCCCATGCACAATGACCCCAACATTGCACTCCAACCCTTCTCCAACATGATGACTTCCATCACCACTTCTAGCCATCACCACCAACCACTTGTGCCTCCTCCGTTGGCCTACGACATAGCTCCGGCGGTCGATTGGGCCACCCTCTTGCTCTCTGGAGGGGGATTAGGTTTTGGGGACTTGCAAAGGCTTCAACAAGGGCAAGAAGAGAAAAATGAGGTGGGAAATGTTGAAGAAGGTGGGAGAAGGAAGGCGGCGAAGAAAGGCAGAGAACGACACAGGTTCGCCTTCCAAACGAGAAGTGTTGATGATGTTCTTGATGATGGATATCGTTGGAGGAAGTATGGGCAGAAGGCTGTGAAGAATAGCAATTATCCCAGGTTTGTTTGATTGTTTTTAGTTTTAATTTCAACCATTGTGCTCTTTGGATATGTTGGTATGGTTTCAAATGAAAACGATAATGGTTCTACCCATCTACAAATATATTGTTGTTCAAGGTTGAAATCTTGAAGTGGTGCAAGACTGATCATAGATTTTAGTCTTTTACCTTGAAATCCTCAAGAAAAAGAAAAACAGATCATTATCTTAATATCATTACACAAATCTAATAAATTGTTGCAATGGTTATAAGGGTTGCAAGGAGGAAGTGGATCTATATTGGAGAACTTGAGATGATTTAGCATTTCATCCTTTTTATATATTAATGTTAAGGAAAATTAGTGTGATTAATACTCGATAAACTAACAAACTTTTATTATAGGATAGTTTTTAATTTGTTCAATAACTTGGAAATTATGATTTCATTCAATCTCAGTGTCCACAAAATCACCCCCTACATATTCCATTCGTGTCATCACTTACAATTAAATCACAAACCCACTAATGATGTTATTTGCTTAATTAAGCTATATTGAGCTTTGGAATGTTTCACTCAAGCTAGTTCGAGACATACAATATGTTCAAGCTAGGCCAGTATTACCAAAAAATGATGATGATGATGATATATATATATATATATATATATATATATATATATATATATATATAAGCAGCTCCAAACATGCCCTAATTAAACTATTTATATATATATATATATATATATATATATATATATATATATATATATATATATAAGCAGCTCCAAACATGCCCTAATTAAACTATTTCTAGTTTTCGTTCTTGTATGGATTATTCCAATGTTTTAAGTCTAAAATGAGGAAAATTCACAAGTGAACTAGCAGATTGCTTAGATTGATGTTTACTAACATGCGTACAATAGGTGGTTTTTGTCATACCAACGTTTACTTTAGAGGCTGGTAAAAGTTAAAACAATTCCATTTCCATAAATTAATGAATGTGCTCATTAATTATGCTAGAACCATATTTAGGATCTGGTATTGGTTGAGCTTCTTCAATTTTTATTTTTTTATGCAACCATTCTCTTGCCTTTATTTTGGTAAATATTTTGTTTTCGTCACCCGAACCTGTAACCCTTTGGTCACAAAACAGTTTCCATCTAAATTGAAAAGAAAACGGGTACATATATCATAAAAAACAAAAGGTTGATCAATTCGTCCTAAATCACCAACATCATAAAAACAAAGGGGTACACACATAAATTCTTAATACTACTGATCTTAGACTAGACATAATCGGTATGTATATCTTAGACTTAGAAATAGCCAAATAGTCACAATTAGAAATATCACAATAAAATGACCTAAGATTTGTCGGTTCTATCCATCTTTGATGCCCTAGTTACTATGCTTGTGATCGATTAGTATTTTATTATACTCTATTTTATTTTTTCTGTAGAATATAATTAGGGATGAAGCTTAGAATATTTCGAATGGTAGGAAGTAACCATTATAAAACTAAAGTGATTGCATAAACGGTCTTTTCTTTGCATATATATGTTCATTGCAACTCAAAAAAATTATGAGCAATATTTTTAATTGTTAATTTGGTGATGGAATTTGATGAAAATAAGATGCATCTTACTTCTTGGACTCTTGCAAATAGAAAATAATCACGTACATCGCTAAATTTTGATTTAACCAAAGTTTGCATATATGTAGAATATAACCAGAAGAGGAGTCTTCATTTTTTTCTTCTTTCTCACGAATGTCAAAGTATTATTTGATGATCATAATTCCCCGAGCATAATGAGGAAATAAAAGTTACAAGTGTTCCACAAATTTTCGGTGCACCAGTTTGTTTGTTAGAAAAGATTCCTTAAATGCTTAAATGGTTAAGGTGGAATTGGATCAACAAATTGACCTTAAAGTACCTATGCACTATGGTTTGGTCAATAGAGTTTGAGTCAATAATGAAGAGATAAAAAATAATAAACCATATTATGATAAATTATACGATTACATTGGATCAACTAATTGACCATGGAGTACTTATAGTTTGGTCATTAATAAAGTTTGAATAAAAAATGAAGAAAGTTAAATAATTACAGTAAGTAAATGTGTCAAGAAGTGGTTAAATATCACAAGCAAGAATGAGAACTGTAACTTTAAACTTGCATTAGCAAAAAAGATCAATTTACATATATACACTAAATACCAGGCATGTCTTGTTTTAGCTTAATTATATAATAGATAGGAGAAATCATTATGTACTTATATTAAGAAACTTACGTAAATTTGTTACTTTTTTATTAAAACGTGGGAATTTCAATATGAAAATACATTAACAAATTCAAATTGTTTTACATGATGATGTAACTGTTTTCCATTTTCAGGATTTTAGTTTTTCCATCAAAAAATTGTTTCTGGTTAAAAAATAAGCAATTGCTTCATATATATAAGCTAAAATCATGTTTAATTGGGTCCTTCAAAACCAAAATCACTCTTACATCCACAGGGATAGATCATAGAGATGTATAACAAACAAGTAAGAAGAAACAATACTGACTTTTGAGATTAATATGCTAATGGCTTTATGGCTCGAAATCACAATAATATGCTTCCAAGTCCAAAGTCCTACACAAAATCTATAGTACATCTCATTTCAGTTTCAAGGAGTGATCGATGCTACATTATTTTACTTATAAATTGTTACGAAAATGCATTTAGTTACAATATTGAATTTGAGCTAAATCATCAAAGTTCATTACGGAGTCAACTCATACTATTTAATGTTGGGTTGACAGTTAATGATTTCAATGTAATTCTTTTACAAAGTTTTAATTGATTTCCAAGATAGTATACTTTGGATATTCATATAATAATAACAAATAACAATCTAAAAATATCATAATGAAAGCTATGCCATTTCAATAAAAACAAAAGAGTCATATCGAGATTCAAGTTTTAGTGTGAAATCGTACTAGTTCTTTTTCACAAATATAATGAATATGTTGTTTAGACTATGAATCTAAGGATAAATGTACAATTCAATTCAATGACATATAGTGTTCGGCTATACTTGATTAAGGAGCTAAATATATACCTTCATTTTAGTTCGTAAGAGGGAGTATATAGTTGTTTGATATTGTTGCATTTTCTTTAGAAACAATCACCACATTTTCTATTTTTCTAATATCTGATAGCTGGTATCGTTTAGGAAGATATTTCAAGAATCTAAAAATCAACACACTAGATTTTTTACAAATTTGACATCAAAATTAAATTAAATTTGATTTTGGCATGCACACTAATATGGTGATGATGTATAAGAAGATGTACGGTTTGAATTTTACATTTGAAATTTAAATTGTAAGTTATCAATAAGGATAGATTGATGTGAATTTTTTTTAATGTAGTGAATCCTCTCTCAAATAAGATATACCTAAGTAGAAAATTTACCTCTAGGCAGTATTTATTGTAATGAATAATAATACTATCATAGAATTACATGCTTTCCTTTTTTTCTCCACCATCCTATCTATATATACTTATGTTGTTTTCTGCAATGCAAAATACTCTTAGATTTAACTAAACTTCAGGATGCAACCCGGTGTCATAGGCGATATATATCTAACCAAATATACCTCTCTGACGTCCATTGAAATGAATGCAGGAGCTACTATCGTTGCACGCACCCGACGTGCAACGTGAAAAAACAAGTGCAACGTTTCGCGAAAGACACGAGCATTGTGGTGACGACCTACGAGGGAGTCCACAACCATCCTTGTGAGAAGCTCATGGAGTGTCTTGCTCCTCTCCTCAAGCAGATGCAGTTCCTCTCCAGTTTCTGATCACCAACAATCAAATGTGATTAATCACAAATTTGATGTTTAGTTTCCTTCCTAAAACCAAACTAATTGGACTTGGGTTTTGTTGTATACACATATGCACACGTAAAATATAGTTGCATACATGCATGCATGGTGCGGTTTGTAATTGTTGTGGGAAGAGTTATGTCTAATGGTGTTTGTAAATAAATGTTGTGCTTCGATCGAGATCGTGATTCATGAACATGCATATATGAACCCCCAATGATCTTACCGTTGATCTCAATCCGAATGGTTGTGAGTCATTTCCTTTAAGTGATGATATTTCAGTAATTTTACAAGTCTCTTCAACTCATATTCTTTTCCTTTATTTTTCCAACGAAACCCAATTTTCACTTCTTCTTCCCAAACTCATACTCTCATTCTTTTTCTTCCCAAAAAATCTAAATCTCCCTCTTTCTCCCCGGCCTTCTACAATGGAACCCTTACTACTACCACCACCGGATGATACACTTTGGTGATCGTTACCTAACTTCTTTGAGAGAAATCCAACTTTCCGATTGTGTGGACCCATCATTTGATTCTTCAAATTAACTCTTCGTTGACGACATCGAAGCTACAACCGTGGAAATCCAAACTCTGATGAAAAAAATACACTTATGGAAATACACATCATTTAGATTTTTTGGGTACATACTTTGGAAAACTGCTATCAATTTTTTTATAGAAACATACTTTGAATATGTGAGGATTTGTCATAATTTTTGAACACATAAATTACACATGAGAATTTATCAATTTTTGGGGTGATGTTTTGAAGTTATTTGTTGTTTTTGAATTTAGAATAGCATGTGGTATAAGTATTTGAAACTCTTTTCGAACCTATCTAAATGAAAGTAAAAATAGGTAAATTACAGTAATATGTATCGATGTTCGTAACAAAATTAATATTACGTTCACAACCGTAATATAATGTTGTTAGCTGTAAAATGATGTTGTTAGTTGTCATATAATGTAATTAGTTTTTATAACATTTTTCAAATAATGATGGATGACTGCAACAGGTGTAACATGTATCGATGTTCGTAATAAAATTAATATTACGTTCATAACCGAGATATAATGTTGTTAGCTGTAATATGATGTTGTTAGGCGTAATATAATATAATTATTTTAATAACATTCCTCAAATAATGTTGGATGATTGCAACATGTGAAACTTTTTTGGAACTATATTTTGAAACGTTCAATTAAAAAAATATGGAATAAAAATGTAACAATATAGACATAACAATAATGTAATCACATTTTGGTCATAAAAACATTATACTGTGTTGAACAAATCCATACACTTTGTAACTTGTCCACGTGATCAAAAACTATACTAAACATTATATCTTTCAATTCAAAAGTTGAGATTTCATCAACACTAGTTAGAAGTTTTTCCATGAAGTATCATAACCACATATTCTGCACGTATCCAAGCCATATTTTTTTCTCTGAAATCAAAGAATTATTTTCCTTCAGAAAGATATCGCACAAACTTCAAGACATACAACCTACAATTCAAACTTGTAACAAAAATATAAGTTAGTTGTAACAAAATCAAATCGTGCATGTACCAAAAAAACATGAAATTGTAATGAAATAAAAATGTCACATATTGTGTACTATACATGACAAACCCAGTAAGACTATAGAAATAAAAATAATATAATCAAATTCTATTCCCAAAATTATTCAATAAAACAACAGTGGATGACTATAATAAAATGTTGTAATATTATGTAAATAACAGTGACAAAACATAATTTACCGTAATATAATCATATTATGTTCAAAATAAAAAAACCATGAAGCAACAATAATTGATGACTACAACATATATAAAAACTTGTAACAATATTTAAATAAAAATAACATAACGTCATTAGCCCTAATATAATCATAGTTTGTTCAAAATGGAGAAAATGATTAAAGGTAAATTACCATGAAGCATATGCTTGAGCCAACGTTCTCCATTGCTTATGCTTGGCCATGTATCGAAGGAACGTCCTCCATTGCTAGGCTATGAATAACCTCAACCAATTATAGAACTTCATGTTCTCTAGTTTGTCAAAACTTGACAATGCAACTCTTGAAACATTGAACCCGACTTAGGCAATAAGAAAGTTGAATACATCAACAAAATCAAGAACTTGACATAGTCCTCGACCGACTCTTCATCATCTTTATTATGTAAAACAACCAAAACTTCTTGAATATGTGTTGTATTAAAAGTGAAAGTTTTTTCCTGATTGTATTTTGCTTCTAACAATGACGGTTTTCCACTTCCTCTGATCTTAACTTTGTGACCGGAAGAATGCAAACCTAATATAGCACCCACATCGAGAATTTTAAATAGTTCACGTAAGATGAAACAGCAAAAGTTAAAGCTCTTTAAGTCAGAATTTCTTGACTGTTTAACGTGTATTTAAGAAGACTATCCATATGAACTTCAAGACCTAACAAAATCAAATTTTAAAATTTTAAAACATACAAAAATCAAATTTCCTCGTTGGAGGCTGGAGTTAAACATAGTCATTTAGGTTGTTAATCATCGATTTTTGGAACCTTTCGAAGCAAGAGCTCTCTGAAGGAGGTGTCCTTTATCGATGACAATGAATAAATAGTTAAAAAGATAATTAATTCGATTGTATTAGTGGTTGTAACGTTTAGCTAGAAACCAATTACGATCTACGCACTACTACAGAAATCAGAATATACGTCGGATGTACGGGAGTATATACGTCGAATACCTTTTGCTTTGGGTTATTAAAGGTCAAGTTGCTTAAGGGGGTTGATAAGTTAAACATTAAAACTTTTCTAAATAAAAGAATATCTTAAACATAAATAAACATGTAACTAAATAAACATGTAACTAAATAAACATGTAACTAAGAATTGAATGTTTATTAGGGTCGCATTTGAATCCAAGTTACAAGTAATTGTTTCAAAATTACTTTAGATAATTCACATTAAAAATGTAACTGCATGTGAGAAACAAAAATCTCTGAATTTCACAAACTATGAAAAAACATATAAGCATTAGTTAGGGTCGCATCTGAATCCAAGTTTCAAGGAATTGATTCAAAATTACTTTAGACACTTCACTTTAAAAAATGTAACTACATGTGAGAAACAAAAAGCTCAGGATTTCACAATCATGTTGGATGTTTTTTCTGCATTAAAAAATATTAATTAAGCTAAATCTATAAATTCATGCATTTACTTCATTTTAACAGCAAAATCAGACGTTGGGTTTTGTAAGATAGAAGCTTATAGCATAATATTGTTGTGTAAGATAGAAAGCTTAGGATTTCTTTTAACTGAATGATTCATATTTCAACAACAAAATAAGACATTGGTTTTTCTCCATACCATGTAAAATTTCTACCATAAATTTATATCATGCATTTATCATCCCAAACAAAATACGAATACCAAATCAAATAGAAAACCAAAATGTCAAGTTGAACTCCAAATCATGAAAATAAGAATATATTCAAGATGAAAACCAAAAAATCGAAATGTTGGATTCACCAACAATAAACGAGAGGAGAAGTTTACTAACATAGAAAAGAATCGTTACTACAAGAAAAATGCAAAAATAAACCAACAAAAACTAACTTAACACTTACATTGGTTAGGAATGTGGAGGAAGACGGAGGAAGAAGGAGAAGAGGGCCATAGAAGGGGAGGAGAGGTTGGGACGTGGCTGTGGTGCCGGAGACGGTGCAGATCGGTTGGAGATTGGTCGCGGAGGAGAGTTCGGTCGCGGAACGATTAGGGTTTGGTTGAGTTTTCGTCTGAAATGAATGACAAAAAACGCGACTGTTCGATTTCTTTAAGACCTATATGAAGGGAATGTGTTCTAAAAGTTTTACTTTTAAATGTCAATTATTATGAATTGAATGCGAAATCATTTTGTTCATTGTTTATGTTATTCGTCTTTTAGAAGTGTTAAGGAAGATGTTCTTGGTCCTTAACCGTAGAGATCTAAAAGATATTGGTTTACATAGAACAAAAGATATTCGCAATCCTGGTAATTAACATGAGACATTAATTACCGAGTTAAGATTGTCGTGTTGGTCATAGATCATTGTAGCTCTACAAGTGAGTGAAACCACGGGTACACAAAAGAGGAAAATATTACTTTTGTATACTGAATGGACCTAATAAGTAAAACATTATAGAATTATGTTTTCTGTGTCATTAATGTTTTACTGTGTCTTTGGTCCTTTGATATGAGACTTATATCCAATCACTTAAGAATTGCTTAATTAGACTAGTGTCTTGAGCTATCGATGAGTGTAGTGTAAAGACATTAGTTGGTTAAGTATGACTTTCGTTGGAGAAGATAGTTAGTCAAAAGATTATCATTTCCCCTCTTAATTGAGTGATGATATTAGTGGGCCCTTGATAAAGCAAAGTTATAATGTGCACAATGTGATTTGAGTTAAGTCACATATTTATAACTAGCTTAAAGAGATCAAGAAATGAATACTAATACAAAGATGACACAATACTACTTTGTGTGTATTCTTAATATCATGTGGCAAGGGACGGACACAAGTGGTGCACTCCATCACTAAATGGATCGGGTTTTGGTTCGAGTGGAATTAAGACATCTAACTAATTGGGAGCTATAATGTGTAGTTAGATACCGCTTATAGCTTGTGATATTAAACTCTTAATATCACTATCAACTTAGTTTAGATCCTCCCATAGGTCACACTACAAAACTGGGAAACAAGAAATGGGGATTTTGAGTTCATAAGGTGTGTCGGGTTTCATGTAGAAAATATGACACATGTGGTGAACAAGCAAAATCAATATTATGTTGTGATTAATAACATAATTAGAATCTAAATTAAATTCATATGTGATGTAAATATTATGGGGTGTAATGATTTATCATTACATAGGATAATATGTTACATAAGTTGTGAACTTACTACTAATCCCGAAATGTCCAATTTTATAGGGGTTAAACCGAAATTTAACAAGTCTACAACACTGTGCAAAAATGGTCGACCGCTAAACGGTCAACGGTCTACCGAATGTTGCACGGTCGACCGAAATGTTGCACGGTCGACCGGATGTGTCGCGATCGTAACATGGAATTTCGTCTGTTCGTTTTCGGTCGACCGAACATTGCGATGAAATATTTTTTGTTACGAACGGTCGACCGAGTTATGAACGGTCGACCGAACCTCCAAACGGTCGACCGATCCAGACGGTGCCTGCAGAATTAATTTAAGAATTAATTAGATCATGCTTGGAATTGGTCCATAACTGATTTAATTCGTGGCTGAGATTATTTGTTAGCAAATAATTGATGGTTAGATGGATGTTTGCATGAAATCATGGGCAAGAGTTTGCACATGAATAGGTAATTTGGAGAGAACTTATAAATACAAGTTTATCTCATTACCTTATTAATTAATTCATTATCTTCTTGTGCAAACATCTCTCTCCATAATTCTCCACGAATTTCCATTAATTCTTGAGTTTAGTTTTAGTTTTTCAGAGATCTTCTTCTCAAGGGAACTAAAGAGGGGTTAGCAGTTAGATTCTAAACCATATTGGAGATTGAGAGGCTAGCTCTTCTCTCTCCAATCTTGTTTAGAGTTTGGTGAATACTTGGAGGCATCCGGCGCATCGACAAGCATCCTCAACGTCTCCGGATCATCAAGAAGTTTTAGAGAACTTCTAGGTATGAAATTCGGAGCCCATGTTTGTTTTAATAAAATTTTGAAACTAGTTATTCAAACAAACCGATGCATGCATGTAACAAATCATAGAAAATTGTAATTGATCCTTATTGTGCATAAAAATTTCGAAAATATATATGTGCAATTAAACTAGAAATCCTACACTATAGACGTCAGATGTTATAGACAACCGACGTCTATATGCATGGGGTATAGACGTCGGCTGTCTATAACATCTGACGTCTATAGGTCAACGTCTATACTTATAGACGTCAGATTCACAGAGTATTCTAACACCCGACATCTATAGTTCGACGTCTATACTCTATAGACATCGGATGAACTCGGTATTCCAATAGCCGACGTCTATAGTACCACAAAGACGTCGACCATGATGACGACCGACGTCTATGCTATCTTCTTCCTACTAGACGTCGACCTTTATAACGGCCGACGTATATTGGGCGACGAGTAAAACCTATTCTGCACTAGTGACGTGTCAATTGTTGTGCGCGTTACTAATATAATCGGGTCCTACAAATGGTTACACATGTTGATCCAATGGACTAAACACATGGATGACTAAAGGGGCCTATCAAACTAACTTACCTAATGAGATTAGGGTTAGCTTTGGAGAGACTTATAAATAAGAAGAGAAAAAGATGCAAACCAAGTTTTTCTTCCTAGTCTTAGCCGTCACCTCCTTTTAGCTGTCCTCTCTCTCTCCACCAAGGAAGAAAGTTGTTCTTCCACTCCTCTCGTTCTAGCTAACATGTTGGTGGAGTTTGGTCTGTGGTTCGTGTGTCCCGAGTAGAGGAATGACATTTGGGATTCTCCGCACCTCCTCCGTGAGAAAAGAAAGACACACATCAAATGGATTAATTGTTATACGTTAGTTTTCCTCATTTATCATGTGCATGGATCTTGGGTGGTTGATGAATTTAGAAATCAATTCCATATTATTTTTCCGTTGCGTTTCATCGTAACCCAACACTCTCTACACCTCAATTCTCGATCTATAGTTTATGATCTCTTATCTTGCAAAACAACCACATCCTGGGAAGAAACCTATGCCGCTAGTTTGAATCCATGCCCAAAATTCCATCTCCAAACACATTCAACCATACATCGAGAAACAACACGTTGACACTGCCCTTAGAAAGAGCGAAACAATTCCAACAACTAAGACAATAGCATTCCTTTTTTTTCTTTTTTTTAAATAAACACATTTTCGAACAATGAAGCACCTGCGAGAATAAATTCAATAATATCTTGCACAAGTACTTGGAAAGTTGGAACAAGACAAATGAAAGAATGCAATGATAATACTAATATAAGAGAAAATTAGCATCTTCTTCATGCAATACCCAAGTCCCACACAAGTGAGGCTAGCAAATGGTGTCGACAACGGAAAAATGGGGCAAATGACAATGGGACAAGTCGTTTTCGATTTGTTTCCTGGCTGAACCAAAAAATATGGTTCAATCACTATATTTAATATAATCTACAATTTTTTGAAAAAAACCCCAGATGGGGCAAAAGACAAGAAACAAATGGTGTCAACAACTACAACAAAATGACAAAGTACTTTCAACATTGCTTCCAAGTGAAGTACTATTTCTAGCGAACAAAAGGGAAAAAATATAAGGCATTGGGAATCAAGCCTGACATCATATTTCTAAGGTAAACCATATAAGAAGAATAACACATTTACAACTTCCTCCCAAATCATAGAAGCAACGTAGCTGCATAGAAGTACATTTTGTAACATCCTGGAACAACGAAAAAAATTGAAATTTCAAACAATAACAGAAATCATATGATGTCTGTTACTCAAATAATAATCAGTCGGTGCATCAAATACAACGAGTTTGTCAAAAATACATGATTACATCAACACACGAAATGAATACAGATAATCATGACGACCTCGAATAGTCCGAAAAGGATCCTGACCCCAAAATGTACGCGCCCGCTGTCACCACCCCCACAGAACCTACTGCGGTCCTGAACATGAATTAAACAACAATGCTTGAGTTTCCTATTAGTAAACTCCGTATGCCAAACTCACATATATGCATGCAGATGTACGGTAATGAACCTATCATACTATTAGCATGTCATATCATCATCAGCAATGCAACAAAATTCCCTCCAAGGGTAAAACAAAACATTAGTCATACAACAGCAACAAGACCCTCGGAGGGTCAACAATGACATTAGTCCAACAAACAACAATGAGTCTCACTCGGAGACCTACCGTAGGCACATATGGTCTCACAGATAGTACGCGACACACCCCCACACACAACTACTCGAGCCAAGGGATCAGTGAGGAGCGTCAGTACATCCGCGCCAAACGAAACCACGTGGTCTACACCACACCAATGGAGTCGTAGCCCGGTCGATCCATCCATCTCTCAATAGGTGCCCAATCGAGGAATCATCGCCAGAACATCGGCGGCATCATCGGCACAACCTCGACGGTACAACATACGTCCGACACAACATCGGACGACACAACAAGCCGGACATCGTCGGCAACATAGCCGACACAAACCTCGCCGGCACAACATCGGTGGTACAACATACGTCTGAAACAACATCGAACGGGTCCAGACCGTAGTCTGCGGGGTCATCACGCTCCAAGAGTCATGCATCAATATGCATTGGGATTCGTGATCCCTCAGGTCTACTACTCTACAGAGAGTCAAAACAACAAAACATCAAGCCACAGTCTAACAATAGAGGAGGCTCGTCCCAAGTACCCACATTCTTCCACTTGGCGGTCCCTAGGCAGGCGCGATCACGAACCCACTGTCACCTCCTGGCTCACGCACTCGGAGAGGACACAAGTTTCCGTGAACAGAGTTGGCACGACACAAGGACTGGAAATCGGGTTCAGCGAACAAACAGTCTACCGGAATAGGCAATCCGGTCGACCGTTCTCATGAGGTTCGGTCGACCGAAAGTCTGAAACGGTCGAACTCTCTGCGTATCACCTAATTCCCAACGGTCGGACCAAAGTCCAAAACCGATCAACCGAACGTGGTCAAAATCTGAAGTCTGGTCAAAACAATATAAGTCCAATTGATCGACCCACTCAGGGGTCCCGGTCGGCCGAAAACTACCAGAGCAACCTAACATCTCTAAGTCATCTATCAGTCGAACAAGATATAACAATCGATCGAACAACATAGTTCACTTAAGTTTCGGTCGGACCAAAGGTCAGGAACGGTCGACCGTTTTGTTGGTCAACGTCTGGTCCAAGCGAAACACGAAGCAACGTTTGAACAACTCAGGGGTCTCGTCCGACCGAAAACTTCCAGACAATCCTCTGACCCACTAACACAAGCACGAACAATCGACCGCCACAAGGTATCGTTTAACCGGTGTTGGTTAAAGTCGTGCAAAACACTGCAATCGGTCGACCGAAATCAAGCACCGGTTGACCGTTGGTCGACATCAACCTTGCTCCAGCCAAGGATTTTACGTCGTTCTTGCCGCCTGTAAGGTCCCCAACCTCCCGCGATCGACCACCACTCCACCTCAACGAGGGTGAGCAACAAAACATACTAAAGAACCAGCATACCTCAAAAGCAAGATGAAGCACGTCGGAGTTCTGCTCGACGGCGACACACGACTGCAACCTCCGCACGACCTCCCACTTGCGCCAACAGCACGCGCCTCACGCCCGAGCAACCTCCACCGCCGAACCTTCTTCCACTGCCTCTGGTCGCCGGAAACGAAAGGAGAAAGTGAGAGTGAGAGAGAGAGAGAGAGAGAGAGAGAGAGAGATTCAGTGGAGAAAGGAAAAGAAGAAGAGGAAAGAAGAACGTTGGTTTTCTTCTTAACACCCAACTCAAAACACTCCCATCATATCAACCACCCTAACCTCCATCACTCTACTCCACTGTTCACGCTCCCATTTCCCATTCAAAACCATCCACTAAACAATGGATTAGTCCTAATTAAGGTTAGGGTCATAACACATTTTCTTTAAATAATATTACAATTCTAACAAATCAGCTGCGAGCCGTCAAAAAATTGCAAATTGTGTAACAAGCAATACAGTTCAACTTCTAGATTCATTGGAGGTGGTCACTAGAAAGACATAACAATTACAACATTTCAAAGTTCACGACGCCATGAACTATGAACGACGACGAAAACTCCGACGAGGTAGGGAATGTCGGAAGAGTGGGTTTGGTTTGAGAGGTGAAACGAGAGAGAAGGTGAAACATGAGATGCAGGAGAGAAAGAGTGGTAAAATGGAGTAAATGATATTTTCAATTTTATCCTTTTGTGAGTAAAACTAAAAAGATTTCGTATCCACCTTTGGATTTACTTAATCCGAAGATTCACTTTAATATATATATATATATATATATATATATATATAATCAAACTCTAGTAAGCCCAGGGCTCATCAAATTTAGTTTAAGCCCCTACAATCTCACTATTGGATCTTATTTACAGTTAATATCACCATTCATTAGCATAACCGTTTTTTTCTTAATCTACCTTACATTTCGAAATGAATGGTGGATATTGTGGGGGCTTAATTTAGTTTGATTAAGCTCTGCGCTCACTTGAGAATTCCTGTGTATATATATATATATATATATATATATATATATATATATATATATATATATATATATATATATATTTCGTGATTTTATATGAAAAAAAACCGTATTTTATTTAAATCCATAATTTTCGGTTCTGGAATTATACCCAGTTTGGTTTCGGTGCGTACCAGCAATGTACAACACTTAAATGTAAAGACAAATTCTGAAGAAAAGTACGAGGGATAGGAAAATCCTAATTAGAAAGCAACCTCCTACGATTCAAAACTAAAGCTTTTGATTGGGATTGTTCCTGATTGAACCATCTCAGCGGTTAAACATTTCTGAGATAAAATTTCTCGTAAATTATTTTCTTTAAGAAGAAATCTCATGTTAAATTCTAAGAGGAAACCTGTCTATCAAGCACTTCAAGTAAAGAGCTCTAAAAGCCGAGCTAAACCCAATTACTAAAAATGTTCGGCTAATATGGAATGCATGTCTAAATGTTGTAGTATACTTTTGTGGACGAAAAGGAATGCAGGACAAATCATATCGTACATACTAATATACATGTATGAATGTACACAAATAAAAGAAGAATACACAAATATATAGATACAATGAATTAAAATTTTGAAATTGTCAAAATTGGAAAGAGCCCAGCGCACGTCCATGCCGGGTGAGAACTTTTCTTTCATCTATCAGAACTTTTCTAATCTGTAAGAGAGGTCAAGATTCTGGATCAAGATCTGCAATCTATCAGCATCGTTTGGCTCCGTCGCTTTTTCCTGCCAGTCATAAAAGAGAATCAGTTCTCTAAACACCAGAGTTGTAGTCCAGATAGGGTACAAATGAAACTCAAACAAAAATAACACTACGCTAAAAATGGTGCAAATACATATAACATCTTTTTTTCTTTCTCGATGGCACCGAAACATTGAAGATACATTAAACATTCTGAACCTTATTTTTGTTTCGAAAAAGAAGTTTCAACATTGTCCATAAAGTCCAATGTCATAGTAACAGGGGAAAAAAGTTTAAACCATTGCCGATGAAAAATATTAAGGGAAACCAAAGCAGAAACATCATGTCACTAACCCTTGATTTGTCCTTGTCATGTACTACATGTGCCATTATACTTGTTCGAGATGAATTGGGTGAAAACCCTTCCCATGGAGGAACAAAGATAAGCTTCGTGTATTGAACAGGAGTCACTGTTCTACTAAGTTTCTCCCACCATGCAATTCCAAGTGACCACCATCTGATCACCAAACCTTGCTCGGAGAAGGCGACCAATCCCTGTTCCCAGATAACAGAATTGTTAATTTGCTACAGGATGAATTTTAAAGATGTGAATCTGAATGTACCCCAAGCGGGCTAGGATGGACCCATCATTTATTATAATTATTATGATTTGATCGGTAGGATTGACTCATCATTTGCTATTGCCTATTGCTTTTTACTTCTAGAGCAATGCTCAACGAAAACTGAACAAGGTTGGAGGTGATCTTTTCTTCTTTCAATATGAACCTTTAAAGAAAAATAATGATTGATAATGATATTTGTCTGACAACAAAAATGCTTTATTCTATAAACTTAAGATCATTCAAAACCACTATAATTGATGCAATGGTTAAGAACATATAAAAACCCAAAGTACAAAAAATTCAACCTACTATTCTAAAAAAGAATCAATGGACTAACAAGTTAGCGGAAAGGTAACACATTAAACATGAGATGATTTGAAACACAAAATAATCTGACAACATTATATGCAAAAATTAAGCCATGCAAAATTACTACATGCTTCTAAAATTGCAGGGATAGTTGTGTCACACCTCTCCATCTGGTGAAAAGCTTGCAGCTGATATTCCTGTAGAAACCGTGGTATCTAAAGCTTCAGAAAGTAAAGTAGGAAGTCCAGGTGGTGCACTAGCATCTAAAACCTTGATCTTTGCTATGCTAGATATTTATAAGAAAAAAAAAACAGTATATCAGCAAAAAGAAATAAAATACCAGAAATAGCTACGGGTAGTTTTACTGAAACTAAGTATTTCTCATGCAATATATATTTGTTTAGACAAGTAAATCTTAGTATGTAGTTAGAGACCTTGACAGACTTTCATCTTGTCAGAATGAGAAATATAAACATGACATGCTAAGTACTTAAGTCACTTCAAAAAAATGAACGAAGATATTGGGGTTTTCTTCCACTTGAAGGATTGGTAGTTGAACTCTCTGCCACATGACAGCAGGCAGAGATGGAACAATTGGTAATACTATGACACTGGAAATGATAAAGACACAACAAAACGAAGCTTCTCATACAATTTAATATAATCAAACGATATTGCAAGCAAAAGAATACTCTTTGATTTACAAAACAGATACATGGATGATCTTGTGTGGTTTTGGTCTGAGGTAAACATTATGGGACCTGAAAAAATAGTCTTTTACATGTTTAATGATGACCAGAGTGTCAACGGTCCATAGTTGTCTATTGATCCGGATAGATGAATAAATAATTTGGTTGCCTCAAACATGCTTGACCATTTTCGAAGTGTGGAATATTTCAATAAACAATTGTGCTATTATGACATGATTTATTATACCTAATGGCATACTTGATTTTTTTTCAACATTATGGCATACTTGATGTTACAAACTTTTCCAACACAATAGTTGTTGCACTGTACTGTCATTGCATTGCAAGCAAGAGTTCACCACTAGTACTCGTATTTAGCTCTACACTTCTACTATTCCATAGATCGTTAGAATAACTACTTGCCAAAACCTACCGCTTTTATCCAAACTAAAAACAAGGGTATGATGATAAACAAATCATACAAGAGGCAATGGTCTTTCTAAATAATGACTCCAAGAATTAGCTACACAATATCAGCAAGTCAAGTTTTACCAGGTGCATATTTTGTGGAGCACACAGTGATACCAATCATCAAAGCTAAGGGAAGCACATTCAGGTTTCGTCATATGCTAGACACACCACTTCTTTTTAAACAATAGCATGAAAACTTAAAGAGTGTATCATACATCTAAGGGATAAAACCTTGAGACATATAAACAAGAAAGTTCAATATCTAAATCTGGGGAAAAAGAAAGCACACCAAAAACTTCATTACAAATCCCCGACATCTTCAGGAAGCAGGTCATACCTTTGCAAATCATATACTCTAATGGTAGTGGTGTGGATGTCTCCAATAGCATCTCCAACTGCCATTCTTGTGGTGGTATCATTTAAAGTTACCATGGGAAAAACACGGGCAACTTCTTTTATTGCAGCCATTGAGCTCTGAAGGCACATATTACGCATGATTAAGTTGGCGTAATCTAAAGTTTGCAAAACAAAATCGATGACCTGCAAAATAAGAGAAATGTCAGAGCAATGAATGCATTAAGAAATAATACCACTATAGGCAAAACGGATGCACAGCAGAGAGTAATCACACAACGTGAAAAACTAAAAACCCTTTATTTTTGAAATTTTCTACACTGCACCCCACCAACAATGTCCACACTCCTTTAGCACTTATGGCTATTTATATTAGTTTGACCAATATATTATGACCCTCTTTCACCCCCCAAATATAGAATAACTGGTAGCACAGTTGACAACCCTATCTCGAGCACCTGTTTTTACGTCCCACATGTACAAAGCAGTGTGTGAATCAGATAGTGCTAGAATATTTTGGCACAAGCAAGCAACATACCTTCTTGACCCATCCCAAACAACCTTAGATAAAGGATGACCAGGAAACATCCTTTCTACCTTCAAGGTCTGGAGGGATACTAGAGCCATGCAACCATCATCTCCAACTGACAGGAAGCAATCGCTCCAGGGATGGTCTGTCATAGGTGGAGGTAGGATAATTTGTCTAACAGGGGCCACATAATGGTGACATACCCATAGAACATTGCCACTATCCAAATCCCAAATACGGATTGTGCAGTCTAAGCCTCCAGACACCAACAACCATTGACGAGTACGTCCATTTGGCATTGCTGTCATGCAGTACGCTGCTAAACAAAGGACTGCATCTGAATGACCGAACAATGTCTGCTTGGTTATAATTTCACCAGCAGAATTTGGCTCTAGCAATGAATTCCAAAAATGCGTAACTTCTGTGACCACTATAATAACCATAAATAACAGCATACAGGGCATAAGTATCTTCAGAAAGTACCATCGATACATTTTGTTCATTTGTAATCTCAGTGGAGATTTCGCTAGCCTTACAACTTTCATTTGTTGATGAAGCATCGATTGCTGGACCGGAAAGCTACCCACTTCTCTCTCCCTTTCATCTGAATCCATCACAAATCCAGCATTCTCATCGCAAGCATAATTATTGAACCCCCCTTCTCCAAGCAGCATACTTGAGCAAGGACTTGAATGTGAATTCAACTCTCCTGATTCAAAACACGAGTTATGATTTTGCACCACAACCTCAGGACATGACCACACAGTGATACAAGGTCTCCATATAGCCGACCCTCGAACCTCAGAGCACACCGATTCCACGCGGAGAACACCTCTCCAACTTGCAGAAACCAACAAAATTTCTCACATCGACAAGTTCCGGAATCACAAACAGAGGTTCAAAGCACATCTCACCACCCACCTCCTTCCTCTCAAACCTCCCCGCAAACACCACCGCAAGTCCTCTACTATTCCAAACCACAACATTCCTCACAACCCCATTCGTGAAATCCGACCCGTCAAAACCGTCCTCGAGCACAACACACCCGTCAAACCCCACCTCATCCTCGCAACTCCAAAGCGGACTCCCCACCAAATCAATCTCACCAACAACGGCACCACTCATTACTCAACGCCCACTTAAACACGCATTTCCTCCTAAATACCGCCACCAAAAGTCCAAAACCCCCTTAAAAACCCCGACCGACACCACATTTTCTCCAACCGAACCCTCAAAACACACTATCTTCCCCTCACTTTCCCCTCCTCCAACCAACGCGACATTCCCAACCGCGTCCCCGACAACTAACTCATCCTCAACGACCGCCACAAACCGCAATTCCCTCAACCCCAATTCTCCCTCGAACACAACCCTAACAACCCCCAACCCGTTCAAATCCACCACCAAAACCCCTCCCCACACCCGACGCACACCTCCTTCCTCCCCAACCCCACTCCCACCGTCGCAAACGGCATTCCGGCCCACTCCGGCAGATCCCTGTCTCCGGCACCGTCCACTCCAAACGCACATCACCCCATCCCTACAAACACTAAAAACCTCGAACCCAGTCGGATCGGAACTCATCGGGATCGGGACGGGGACGAGGGCGACGACGGAGGCGGCGTGGCCGGAGAGGATCGCCATCGGGAAAGGGTCCTGAAATCCATTAGGGTTAGGGTTTGGGGAAGAGAAGAGGGTATTTATGGGGGGGGGAGGTGAGAGTGGTGGGGTTAATTTACCGGGGAAGTGAGGTTACCGACAGGGAGGGCCCACCAGAGGAGGGAGCCATCTGAAGAGGCGGTGAAAAGGGTGGAGTAGGTAGGGGAGAGGGCGGTGAGAGTTGGCTTGTGGTGAGGCGGAGATGCGGACCAGAGTGTCGCGATGTATCGGCACTTCGTTGGGAGGAGGTAGGGGTGTAAACAGGGCGGGTAATACCCGTATACCCGGTCACCCGCCCCGGGCGGATACGGGTATGGGTACAAAAATCCATACCCGTTTAAAAATTCAAACCCGTATACCCGTACCCGTTTACCCGCTTAATAAACGGGTCGGGTACGGGTATACGCATTACCCATACCCGTTTACCCGTATACCCGTTAAGATATATTATATTATATATATAATATTTTTTTAATATTTTATATGTTATATATTATATATTTTTTATATATAATATATATTTTATATAATATATATTATATTTTTATATATTATATATTATACCCGCTATACCCGTTTACCCGCCCCGTACCCGCTAACTTAACGGGTACGGGTCGGGTACGGGTATATATGTTTTTTACCGGGTATATACCCGTACCCGTACCCGCTAATTTAGCCGGGTACGGGTACGGGTAGGGGCATACCCGACCCGTACCTGACCCGTTTACACCCCTAGGAAGAGGAGAAGAAGAAGAAGAAAAACAAGCAGGGTTAGAGTTGGTTTATACGGGTATTCGGGTCTGGGTTTGACCCGATTAACAAACTCGGTTCTATAAAATTCTCAATATCGGTTTATCTTGAAAATAAATGAGTTAAGTAAAATAATTAAAAATCATCCAATTCAGACCGGTAAACGAGTCGGTTTGAACTTTAAATAGCTCAAGTTCGACAACAGATTATTTTTTATCAATTTATATTTCAATTTTTAGTATTTAATAATACTAAACAATAATATGTAAGATTTTAATTTCAATTTTTAGTATTTAATAATACTAAACAATAATATGTAGGGTTAATTACAGTTTGACCCCCTGAATTATGACTTGTTATCACTTTGCCCCCCTGAACTTTCAAAGTTAACAGTTACCTCCCCTGAACTTTAATTTTGTAACACTTTGGCACTCCTGAACTTCAAAAACTCATTATTTAACACACATTCGACGTTTGTTTTCCTAATTTTTTTTGTTGTATCCTTAATACACTCCTAAACCTATATTTACGTGAAATTTTGGATCGAAACGGAGGTCGGATATGGTTGGAATTTGGGTTGAATTGAGTGTCAAACCGACCCAAATTCCAACCATATCCGATCTCCGTTTCGATCCAAACTTTCACGTAAATATAGGTTTAGGAGTGTATTAGGGATACAACAAAAAAATTAGGAAAAAACGTCGAATGTGTGTTAAATAATGAATTTTTTAAGTGTAGGGGGGCAAAGTGTTACAAAATTAAAATTCAGGGGAGGTAACTGTTAACTTTGAAAGTTCAAAGGGACAAAGTGGTACCAAGGCATAGTTGAGGAGGTCAAACTGTAATTAACCCTAATATGTAAGGTTTGAAATTTTAAACAATAATAGCTCCTAAATGTTGATTCACGTAACAAGCAACTCAAATGGTTTTTTAATCAAACGGGAAATGATGTAATCTATTATCCAGCTCAAAAATTTGAAACAACACTGCATTGACGCACTAAAGCACCCGATTCTATTTCGTGATTAAGCGTGCTTAAATAAGAACAATACTAGGATAGGTGACCTTCTTGAAATCCTCCCCACAATCAAACAATCACATGATAGCCAAACAAATCATCAATCACCAATTCCACAGCAGATTTAATTCTTCAGTGACTGCCCAATTCTAATTGAAACTCAACTTTTTGCTAATGGCTTAGGTTTTTTGCTGAATTTTAATTGTTTTTGGATGATGGGCTTAGTTTTTCCTTGCTAAATGTAATGTTTTTTTAACTACTATTTGGGCCTAATAAGCATACCATGATGGACTGCTTAACTCTCTTAAAAGTTAAAATGCTTTTGTAGTGGTACCTTTGGTTGGGCTGAAAGAGGCCTATTAATTATAACAATGAGCTTTGGGCTCTTTAAACTCGTGTTAACACTCAATTTTGATGATATGAAATATGGATTTTAGGGTGGGGTGGATAGGTTGGGTACGGGGAAGATTTTGGTCGATGAACCTTATATATTGAATATATTCCATGATTTTTTTCCAAAAAAAAAAAATTGGAAAAATATACACCTCCAGAAATTTATTTGGCAAAATATGCACATTGAAAAACGACACCTCAGATACCGTTTTCATTAAGTGAAAACAACACCTTAGGTGTCGTTTTTAACTCAATTGAAAACGACACCACTGGTGTCGTTTTTAACCAAAGCTAAAAACGGAATCCGAGATGTCATTTTTCACTTAGGGTTTAAATGCGGCTGGTCAGCCACCATCTTCATTTTCTCACTCCCAAATTTTTCCCCACTCCCCATTACTCCCTCTCTCCGACGACCAACGTTGTTGAGGTTTTGTTTTTATTTTTATTTTGGTTTTTTTATTTGGACATGAAATACAATGCATGTATAGTTAATGTATTTGTTGTTATGTTCATGTATGAATGTAGATTTTCTACACTTGAAGTAATGAGCTCCAGTACCGGATTGGTTATGGGTTTTTTCGATGGAATTGTTACATTCGTAGATGGATACCCGTATGTAAAGATGATTACAGACGAACACGTAATGTTAATACTGAAATGCGATATAATGATATCTATAAAACAGTTTGTCGAGTTTGTGGTTTCTAAGAAGGAGAGTTTGATCTAAAGTTAACCTGCAAATGACCACCGTATGAAAAGTATACATATGCTGAAATTTTTGATGATCAGAGCACAGCTACAATATTATCTTTATTTAACTTCATGAATACGGTTGTATTGTTTGTTCAGAAACAACCTAAGCATTATACTATGTCCACCACAGTCAGTTGAATGAGGGTTATCAACAAATGACACAAACATATAGCCAATATGAAGCAAGTCCGTCGTCGGCAATTCCTCAGTCCTATTTTGAACCGTATGAGCACACACCAATGAATATTGGTAATTATGAAGCAGACGTAGTTCAATCACATTCTCAAGGAAGGCAGGTTGAAGATGCAAATAGTGATGAGACAGATGATGATGATGTAGATGGTTAGATGGGTGGTGATGAGATAGACATTGTTGATGTAGATTCAACCCCACTTCCGGAGCTGCAGAATATGTTTCATTATATGGCAGACGTAGTGAATCGAGAACCTGATAGCAACGTACATGAAATCATCGTTAGTAATGAATTGCCACCATTGTCAGTACTACCAGATTTGAGGCACTTGCCAGACATAGAGTCTAACGAGAACTGGATTGAAAATTCAGTCATTGGAAATGTCGATAGGCGTATTACTGCGTATACTGAATATTTAAGGTGGACTTTGTTTCCACTCTTATCGCCTGCTATCCCCGATCCTAACTGAAACGAAATGCAACCACTACAATGACATGTATCCACATTTCACTGCAGTTGTCACTTCTTCTTCTTCAACACCCAACATATTCATGCAAACTTGAGTCCAATCATGATCTAATGTTGCACACACCTTCAAACTGTCAACACGAAGACCACTAAGCATAGTTACGTTTTGTAGCGTGATTGTCATCCTCCCGTGTCTAAAATGGAATGTGTGTATCTCAAGCCTCCACCTCTCTCCACAACAGCACGGATCAGATTCCAATCCAATTGTAGTCGTTGCAATCGAGACACAGTGCCAAATCTCGCAATCACTAACAAATCTCACATTATTTCATCTTGCACATTCCATGTATTGAACTGAATGACATGCTCGACGCATTTAATATCCGTCAAATGCTCCTGAAAAAGAAAATTAATTATTTTATGTATAATATAAATCAATACCAATACATAAAAATTTGAAATTAAAAATCAAAATACTTACATTTTCAAGAATCGAAGATGATATATGATCTTTCTGTAGTACTAACATTGAAGGGTCAACAAGACTGTGACAATTGTGTGAAGTCGACATTTTGAAAACTGTGAAACATAATTAACAAAAAATAATAATTTACGTACTATTCGGTTTAAATAATACAATCCAAACAAATTTCATACATTATCCACAATCAACATAATTTCAACAACTACAACATCGATCATTAAATTTAATTGGTTTAACACAAATCCACACAATGCGAAACTCATCCAGACAATGTAAACTTATTAAGTTGGTAATTGAGAGATTAATTGATCTATTTATCAAACCATCAAATCCGCACAAGATTAATAATCATAACAATATAACATTATCCACAAAAGATTAATTAAACAAAATAATGTAAACTCATCAACCAAATATTAATCCAATCCAAATCAAACAAATTCACACAAATCCTAACCAAACCAAACCAATCAAATACACATAAATACAAACTAATAAAGAAAAATCTTAACAAAAAATGATCTAAAAATACCTAAAATCGCCGAAGAGAGAGAGGAAAAATGAAAAAACGGATCGGGAATATTAGAGAAAATGGGATCTTAGTGTCGTTTTTAACCCTAGGTTAAAAATAACATCTCGGATGTCGTTTTTACATAGAGTGAAATGGCATCTCGGATGTCATTTTTAACTTGGTTAAAAACGGCACATGAGTTGTCGTTTTTCAATGTGTATATTTTACCAAAACAAATTCTAGGATGCATATTTTTCCAATTTTTTATTTTTTTTATTTTTTTTGAATTTTTTCCTATATTCCATTGATTGAAGTGCTCAAGAGGTCTTTTTAATAATAATAAACTTTGATCTACTATTTACAATCCTTTTTTTCACTTTGTTCCTAGTATTAAACCCTTTATCTTGATATTGTGCTTCAAATTAATAACTCTTTGATCGAGAAGATTGCTAGTGAGGGACTGCAAGGTGGGGACTTTACGACTTAACATTTTGAAATTTCAAATTTATCATTAACATCGACAACACTTAAATTTCAAATTATTTTTGAAAGTAATGTTGTTGGATAAAATAATTTTATTCGATAAAATTATTTTCAAAAACAATTTGAAATTTAAGTGTTGTCGATATTAATGATAAATTTCATAAAATTTAAATTTGACTAATTTTATTCCAATTTCTAAGTTAAGCGAGTTTAAGGGTCTAAGAGTAATATAACGTTCTCAATTGGATTTTTACAAGCAATTTTTCCATTATTTTTTTATAAAAGTCTGTCGGACTAATTACACTAGTTCCCCCAAGTGTGCCAAAATAAATGTCAAAAACTCAAGTGCGAATGTCTAATATCAATCTGGATTCGGTAGACAGTCTCGATAACCAACAAATCTTCACCGGATATTGTTTTTGACAGGCAAAATACAAGAATATTTTTTTCCCATGCCTTTCCTATGTTGACAATATCACCCAATCCAAAGCCATTGATGATACTGGACCAAAGCTGACTAACCCATAAAATGCAGGTGTGAAGAAGCTTTGTGCCCATCAAATAGGTGCTGGTGCAAGTGAACCCATGCCCATTCAAAGTGGTTCATGATTAGGTCCAAAATTCTGAGGCTAGCTCATGGTTGAGTCCACTCACTTGTAATCCAGATGTGCTCTGTGTAAACGGGTCCGGATATTAGGCTGTGTATAAACGGATCCGGTTATTTAAGTTGATCCGTTTACGTCTGTATAAAAGCATGTGTAACCAAAACCCTAAACAACGAATAAAACTCTTCACCTTCTTTCTCTCCGCCGCAACCTCTCCAACCCTAATCCCTTTCTTCTTCTTCATCGTCTTCATCTGAGAAACTGAGACCTCTTGTCTCAGATCCTTGAAGGCGTTTGGTTTTCCGCATGGTATCAGAGCCTTTCGTGGCGAGACCTACGTTTAGATCCACCATGACTGGTCCAACCAGCTCCGTCGGCAGGCAGACCTACCCTTACCCGAACGGCCTGAATGTTACCAACTTTGTTTCAGTGAAGCTCACATCGTCAAACTACCTGTTATGGGAGATGCAACTCAGTGGCCTCATGGAGTCACAAGGCATGCTTGGGTTTGTCGATGGCGAGTTTCAACCCCCGAAGGCCAAGATCGAGGTAAGCAAGGATGGATCTGAGCCCGAGCTGGTCCCTAACCCCGACTATGAGTTATGGAGGCGTTCTGATCGACTTCTGAAAGCTTGGATCGTTTCCACACTCAGTGAAGAAGTGTTGAGCGTCGTTGTTCGATTAGAGACAGCTCAAGAAGTCTGGGAAGCACTCCGTTTCTCATTCGCTCAAAACTCGGAAGAACGAGAGTTCTTTCTCCTACAACAGCTCCAGATGCTGCGCAAGAAGAGCTTCAAAGATCTTCAAGAATACCTATCAAGGTTCAAAACCTTATGCGATGAACTTGCAGCAATCGGTAGACCTGTTCGTGATCAAAACAAAGTTTTCTGGATGCTCAACGGACTTGGGATGGAGTACAATCCATTCACTACAGTCTATCTGAAACCCCCTCTCCCTTCATACACCGAAGTCGTGCCCATGCTGCAAAGCTATGATATGCGTATGCAAATACACCAAGCTGATGGCAACATGCAGATGGCCTTTTTCGGGCAAAAGAACTTCAACAAAGGCAAGAATCAGTCCAAGGAGAAGAGGGATGGAGGCTTTAATTCCAAAGGGCGTGGGTTTGTTCCTACACCTCAAGGTCAGCCACCCCCTCATTCTCAACACCCAACCTTAGATTTGGGAGGAAAGGAAGCTGGTGGTCCAGATGGAGCCAATCTGAGTCAGCGACGCTCGCTAGTTCACTGCCAAATCTGTGGAAAACCTGGCCATGATGCACTTAAGTGTTGGCACAGGTTCAATCAAGCCTATGTCTCCAAAGATTTGCCACAAGCTCTTGCTGCAATGAGTGTGAACGAAGCCGACACTGATTGGTTCCCGGACTCCGGTGCATCAACTCATATCTCAGGTAATCCAGGTTTGTTGACTTCCCTTACTCCATATTATGGCACTGACAAAATTATGATAGGGGATGGTTCTTTAGTACCTATTACTCACACTGGAAATGCTAAAATCATCCATGAAACTGGCTCATTTGTCCTTAAAGATGTTCTCCTTGCACAAAAAATGAAAGTCAATTTACTTTCTGTCAAGAAATTTACAAACTCTTTTCCTTACAACATTGAGTTTTCAGATAAAGAGTTTTATGTAAAACACAGAAACTCTGGCACTATAATCACCACTGGCAAATTTAAAGGACTTTATTCCATCCCAAACAATGTGCATAAGACCTTCTTTTCTAACAGGCAAAGAACAGTAGATTTGCATACATGGCATTGTAGATTGGGTCACCCCAACCATAAAGTTCTCCAACAACTTAATTCTCAGGGGTGCATCTCTGTGACCTCTCATACTTCTACACTACATCCTTCTATATGCAGTAGTTGTCACTTAGGAAAGGCTATCAAACTTCTCTTCTCAAGGTCTGTAAATAAAACTACTGAACCTTTCCATAAGATACATAGTGATTTGTGGGGTCCAGCTCCCATATTGAGTAAAAACCATTTCAAATATTATGCCTGTTTTGTTGATGATTTCAGCAGATTTACATGGATTTTCCCATTAAAGTTGAAATCTGATTTTTTCCAGTGCTTTCTCATATTTGAAAAATATATTGAAAGACAATTCAATGGAAAAATTAAGGTTTTCCAATGTGATGGAGGTGGTGAATTCTCTTCTAAAAGATTTCAAGATCATTTAAACTTTAGTGGTATTATACTTCAAATGTCATGCCCTCACACTCCAGAACAAAATGGAGTTGCTGAGCGTAGACACAGACTTATTGTAGATATGGGGCGCACATTATTGATAAATAGTGGTGTCCCCAAGTGCTATTAGGTGGAAGCCTTCAACACAGCTACTTTCCTATTAAATAGAATTCCTGATTCCGAAGGGAAAATCCCATATGAGACACTCTTTGGGAAATTACCTGATTATGCCAGTTTTAGAGTCTTTGGTTGTCGTTGCTTTCCATGTTTAAGTGATTATGCTCATGACAAACTTTCTGAAAGATCTGCTCCATGTGTTTTTCTGGGATATAGTATACGACATAAAGGTTACATATGTTTAAATCCTACTAAAAACAAAATTTATATGAGTAGACATGTTATTTTTGATGAAGTTTGCATGCCTTATAAGAACCCTCCAAGTATTTTTCTTCCCACTAAAGATGACTGCTCTTTAAGCACCTTTAATGATTGGCTTTGTGAAAAATCTGAAAATTCCACCAAAATAAATGATGTTGAGCTTATTCAACCCTCCTCTGCTATGGAGCTGGATGTTTCCTCAGCACCCACATTTCCACCCTCTGTTGCTAATGATCATTGCCCAGATAATTGTCTCCCTCAGCCACACAACTCTCAAGAGCACACTGCCTCTGAGCATCACCCAGGTGACATTCAGGATGAGATGGCCTCCAGTGATGAGCAATCTGAGGAGTCTATCTCAAATGTCTCATTGGAAACCTCACCTCATGGAGTTGAAATTCATCAGGATGATGATGGTACTTCTCCATCAGAGTCGGAGGAACTGAATGTGGAACCTCCAATAGCTCATGGTGCACCTCCTGCTGACATATTTCTTGTCCCATCCATCCAACTTACACCCCAACATCACATGCTAACAAGATCCAAGTCAGGTATTGTTAAACCAAATCCTAAATATGCACTCTTTCATAACACCATCACTTTGCCTCAGGAGCCTCAATCTGTTGAAGAAGCACTTCAACATCCTGGCTGGCATAAAGCTATGGTGGATGAAATGGAGGCGTTACATCAAAATGAAACCTGGGATTTAGTTCCTAGAAAGAAAGGAACTCACGCTATTGGATGCAAATGGGTATTCAGGGTGAAACTAAAACCAGATGGCACTTTGGACAAGCTTAAGGCAAGGTTGGTAGCTAAAGGCTACAAACAGGTAGAGAGTATTGATTTTACAGAAACTTTCTCTCCAGTCATTAAATTTGCCACTATTCGTATTGTTCTGAGCATAGCTACAATGCATAATTGGGAAATCAGACAATTAGATGTAAAGAATGCATTTCTTCATGACCACATTCAAGAAGAAGTTTTTATGAGTCAAGCCCCAGGTTTTGTTAACTCTAATCATCCTAGGCACCTTTGTAAGTTAAAACGAGCATTATATGGTCTTAAACAATCACCCAGAGCTTGGTTTGATAGGTTTGCATCCTTCCTTTTTACAAAAGGTTTCTTCAGCAGTATGTCGGATAGCTCTCTTTTTATCTCTCATGATTCTGGTCCTCTTTTCTTATTGCTCTACGTAGATGACATTATTATCACAGGGGCAAATACTTTATCCATGCAGCAGCTCATTTCTGACTTAACTGTTGAATTTCACATGAAAGATTTAGGGTTTTTGCATCATTTCCTTGGTGTGGAAGTTACATGAACCCCTGAAGGTCTGTTTTTATCTCAAGAACATTATGCCTCTACTATTTTACAAAAACACAACATGCTTCATTCTAAATATATTGCCACTCCCATGCCCACTAAGCTTGAGGCAGATAAAGATACCTCTTATTTTCAAAATTGCACTCTATTTAGGAAACTTGTTGGTTCTTTACAATACTTATGCCTCACTAGACCATATCTCTCTTTCTCTGTAAACTATTTATGTTAGCACATGCATTCCCCTTCCAACTTCCATTTTAAACTTGCCAAACGCATTTTGAGATTTATTAATGGGACACTTAGTTATGGGATGCAGATTTGTAAATCTCCTACCTTTGACCTCTGTGCTTACTCTGATAGTGATTGGGCGGGTTGTGAAATAACTCGGCGATCCACTAGTGGATTTTGTGTTTTCCTTGGTTCTAATTGTGTCTCCTGGAAATCCAAGAAACAACCGACCGTTGCTCGCTCCAGCGCTGAAGCTGAATACAGAGCCATGGCTGTTACCACGGTAGAACTTACATGGATCACATTCATCCTTCGCGATATGGGAGTCTTCTTAACCCAACCTCCAACTTTATTTTGTGATAACATTAGTGCATTACATCTATCTATTAATCCTGTGTTTCATGCCAGAACAAAGCATGTCGAGCTTGACTACCATTTTGTTCGGGAAAAAGTTGCTCTCGGATTGCTCACCACAAGATTTATTCCCTCCGGTGGGCAGCTCGCTGATATGTTTACCAAAGCTCTTGGCAAAGAGGAATTTCGCAAGGCTTCTACCAAGCTCAGCCTTCATCCCAGGCTAAGCTTGACGGGGAGTGTTGACAATATCACCCAATCCAAAGCCAGTGATGATACTGGACCAAAGCTGACTAACCCATAAAATGCAGGTGTGAAGAAGCTTTGTGCCCATCAAATAGGTGTTGGTGCAAGTGAACCCATGCCCATTCAAAGTGGTTCATGATTAGGTCCAAAATTCTGAGGCTAGCTCATGGTTGAGTCCACTCACTTGTAATCCAGATGTGCACTGTGTAAACGGGTCCGGATATTAGGCTGTGTATAAACGGATCCGGTTATTTAAGTTGATCCGTTTACGTCTGTATAAAAGCCTGTGTAACCAAAACCCTAAACAACGAATAAAACTCTTCACCTTCTTTCTCTCCGCCGCAACCTCTCCAACCCTAATCCCTTTCTTCTTCTTCATCGTCTTCATCTGAGAAACTGAGACCTCTTGTCTCAGATCCTTGAAGGCGTTTGGTTTTCCGCATCCTAAAGTCGTCTGATGGCGTAAACTTTTCCAAATTGTTGTTAATCTCATATTCAATTTGTCACGTAAACATATATTGGTGCATTTCTTTGGCGTCCATTTGATGCCAAAGAAGCTTCTCACATTTAAAGAATGTATCAAAATAAACAAAAAGTTAGCCAGGAGTAAAATAAAAATGTGTCAAGACGTGAAGATAATCATTTCAAATCTTAGATCTACAATTAATTCATAAAAAATGAACTTTACTAAACCTCACTTTGGATCTAGAGCCATAAATCAATTAAAACTTCCATTATTATTTGGAAAACGTGACACCATGTGATGAACACAAAAAAATCTCACTTTATTTTTACTAGAAACAATCCATAAACCAGTCTATATATTACAAGAATCACCAATATCCCAATGACTGTGCCTCTCTGCTTTCTTTTGAGCATTTTGAAGGACATTGGTAAGGATTGGGACATTGATTACGAGTTAGAAGTTGGGTTGACAGTCGATCTTCCAATTATCGGTAATTTTACAATACCTCTCAAGAAGACGGGCGAGGCGAAGCTTCCTACTCTTGTAGTTGTTTTCTTTTACCATTTCGTTTCTTGTTCCTCTTGTACTTCAGAGTTTATTTATTTGAAAATAAAATTAGCTTTTCCAAGAGTATGTACTAGATCTCCTTTGATGACTTGATGATGAAGCCTCTTTGTTTTTTTTTAATTTCCAAAGAAATTGTTGCATGTCATCTATATGTCTACATCATATGTTTTTATAATTTTGATTGCTTTTAAAAAAAACTGTATATACATATATATTCTTACTCTTCAAATATTCTCTATTACACTACGATCGATGATATGTGAAAAGTAGGGTTTTAAATGGATATGGTCAAAACAGTTTAACCGTCCTAACCGAACGAACAGGTAGCTATGGTCACGGGTTGTAAAATCATAACCGTTTAATAAATAGGCGGATAAATGTTATCAAAATCATAACTGTTTAATAAATGGGTGAGCAATGCTACATGATTTCACTCGTCGATTTAACCGCAAAAAATAATGAATATATATATAATATTTTGTTATATATATTATATACATATAATTTTTGTGTTATTATTTTCAAAGATACCCCAAAAATTCAAAGATTATAGATTTTAGATGTTTTGATTATAAATTTATGGATGTTAAATATTGTAAGTATTATAAGTTTAATTTGTTATTTGTTTATCAATTTGACATGTTTTTTATCCATTTAACCATTTATCCAATTCTTATATCGATTTTAATATCCATTAAGTTTTAACCAGATAATCATTTAACCGCTCCAAACCGTTTTATTAAATAAAACAGATAGAGTCACATGTAGAGGTAAAAATAAACGGATTTCTAACCGAACCGCGAACTGTTTAATTAGATGGGTAGGATCATGGATAAACCATGTAACTACACACGAACCACTCATTTACAGCCATAGTGAAAATGTATCCTAGAAATCTATTACTTGTATAGGATATGATACCAAAAGGAGATCTATTGTCATTAGTGTCTTGGCTTGAAATCCTGATGGATATTATGGAGAAAAAATGGAGATATTCTGGAAAAATATGTTATCATGTTTTTTTCTAAAAACAATAAAAAAGTGTACAACTTCAAATTGAAAGCACATAACTTCTTTAATTAAATCACAACGACTTTGTGAAAATGACTTTGGATCATGACAAATTAACTATAATTCTCAATTTTCTATGAATAACGTGTCATCATGTTGCTACCAAAAAGTCTCCCACCTTGTCTATAAATGAAAGAACATTTCATCAAAACTAATTTGTAAGAAAAGAAAAAGGAGAGAAAAGAAAAGAAAAGAAAAATGTCGAGCTTGATAGGCAAGGTGACGGAATACGTGAGCGAAAAGATTACAAATATGAGAAAACCCGAAGCTGATTTAACCGATGTTTCGGTTAAGACCTTCAATCGGAGCACCGTCACTTTTCATTGCCTCATCGACATCACCAACCCTTATAGTCATAGTATTCCAATTTGCGAGATAGCCTTCTCTTTCAAGAGCGCTGGGAGGTAAAAATGATGAAATATGAGTAATTTTTACATTTATCCGAAACCTTTCTTGATCTTTTTTGATATGGTTATTGTAATTATAAGATGACAATGATGGTGATCATGGATATTGGTAGGACAAAATGTTGATGCTTTTATGCTAGTGATTCGAACTCAAATGTTGGGATTGGTCATTAGATGTCCTTACAATAAATTTTGTTATAATCATCAATTTGATTTTAAGAAATCAAAACTTTTCAGATAAATGAACATCATATATATTTTAAACTAAAATAAAGCTATATTATGTGCATAATCAACTGGAAAAAACATATTAAGCATTGGTGTAACCATGACCCAAGTTCATATCGATCCATTTTTTCTCACGAAACATTCATGATTAATTTTATGATTATGGTTTTGAAGAGTGCAGACGATGAAGATTGTGATGTATATTTGGTTGTTTGGTATCATCGCTTAGGTTGATAGTCTCTGGGAAGCTAATTGATCCAGGGTCGATCGAGGAGAAATCAAAGACTCAAGTGGAGATTCCTATGATCGTGCCTTACGACTTCATGTTGAGCATTTTGAAGGACATTGGCAAGGATTGGGACATCGATTATGAGATGGAAGTTGCGTTGATCGTCGATATTCCGATCTTTGGTAATTTCACCATACCCCTCGAGAAATCCGGCGAGTTGAAGCTGCCTACCCTCTCAGACATCTTCTAAGCTATAACTTCTTTTGTCATATGCTTTTTTCTTCAGTGTTTCTAAATTAAGACTTCATAAGGATATCGTTTGTGTTTATTAATGCTCCCTTATATCAGTAATTAAGACATGAAAATAATAATAATAATAATAATAATAATTTGAGGCAACACATTTGAATTCTCTTAAGATTTTGGCTCTCTTGGATTTTTACAGTACTTCCTTGCCTAATTAGATATATGTTTACTTCTCTTAATGAGATTTTTAGGATCACCCATGCAAATTTTGACTCCCTAAACCTAAATTTTTGGAATCGTCCTATGAACATTGTTAGGATCGATGACCCTCTAATTTCAAAACTAAATGCGGAATTAAAATGATAAAAAAGGGATTAAAGATAGAGAATAAGGAAACCACAAATCAACTCCGGATCTAGAGAGTTTTGGTACCGCACTCGATCCTGATCCTCCTCGCAAGCCCCACTCGATCATCCGAGTCCCGCTTACAGTTACACTATTTGATCTACGTTCCGGGTCGAGATCAACATCTTTTACAATACCGAGCCTCGCGAACAACCTCGTCTCGCTTATGTCTCTTCTCAATACCCGAGATGAAGCTTCCTCGAAACTTTACAACTTGATGATTCTTGAATATAAAAGTTGAATCACAATCTAAACACTCTAACTTGAGCACACTTGGATATATGATTGGAATAGATACGCAAGTGGTGAAGTTTCACTTTGAGTGTAAGAAGATGAGAGCTTCAAGACGTAGAGAGTTTGGCACTAGAGTATGGATCAATAGGGAGTGTTCAAGTATTCTAAAACAAAGATATGAGACCCTATATATAAGTCTTCAAGATCTATTAGCCGTTTGAGAGTTGGTGAGATTTGGACTAATGAGAAACAAGAATGTGCTTAAGCTTGGACATATTTCTAGGCAAGTTCGGTCAACCATTTAAGTAACGGTTGTCTGAAACAAGATAGTTGACTTGGTCAGAATAAATGTTCAGTTGACCGAATAGGATTCAGACCATCGTTCACAAACTTTCAGTAACTATTTATAATTTCGACCTATTTAATTTCGGTTCACCGTTTCAAGGTGGGCAGTGAGAATAGGTCGGACTTTGATTGAATAATGTCGGTAGACCGTTTGCTAATCGGATAACCAAAGTTAGCGTGAGTCTTGCGCTGACAGTTAAAGCTCAAATGTTCGATGAAGGGAACATTCATGTAGCACGTGTAGGTAGTTGTTGCCCGTCAAAGGCCAAGAAGGAATCGGTAGACCAATATGGGTTTGGTAGTACAACATTGGACAAATCAATTGGGCTCTAAGGCTTAATTCAAATGTGACCGTTGGAGCAAAATCCAAAACCGGTCCAAGGTATTTCGTTCGTCCGACTGGACAATTCCAAAGAGCATCCTAACATCTACTGATGTTTAGGTTTCAAGTATTTGTTAAGGTTTCGATTGACCGAAATTGGTCAGAACAGAATCCTAATGTTCAAGTTTACATTAAACATTATGAACTCAATAAATATAAAATTACTTGTCTTGGTCAAAAGTTTTTATTACAAGTCTTCAGTCTTGATGTCTTTGTCTTAATGTTCATTCTCTTGATTATCTTGATCAACCTATTAAGATGATTGCAAGTATACAAGTGTATATACAATACTTGTATTCGTGTTTGTCCACTTTGATTGATTATGTTGATTTATTAAGAATTTGATTAATCATTTAAATTAATATAAACAAATGACTAAAAACCAACAATGTCAAACATGCATGCCCTACCATGCAAATCTTGTGGGTCAAAAACGGATAAAATTATTTCTCACATGTTACATTAAAAGAACAACTTTTACTTTCTCTATATCACTTTAGAATTGTCTGTGAATGTTTGCATTAGATCTTCTAGCAATTAGTCTGAATTTACGGGTTTTTCTTGTTGAATTATATTTTTCCTTAAAAATCTCACTATTTTCTAAAACATGTAGTTATATTAAAAATGAGAAAAAAAATATACTACTTGACACCCCGGTAGGGCTGTTTGTGGGGCGGGTTGCGGTTGTTTTTTCACAACCCGCCACCCGCCAACCCGTTAGTTTAAATGGGGTGGGTTGCGGTTGAAGGTTAACTCGCCCCGTCAAACCCACCAAACTATAATTAAATATATAAATATACATTATAAATATATTATTTAAAAGTTTAAGATTGTAATTATAATAAAATAAATGTGTTTATATTTATTCTTTTATTAACTAAGTATCTTTTAGTCTTTTACATTTTTACATCTTGGTTTTACATGTTTGATTTTGTATGATTTTTACAAGTTTTGAATTTTAATTTCATTTCATACATGTTATAGGTCCAAATTAAATTATATAAAAAATCAAACCATTTAACCAGTCAAACCCGCCCCACCTTGCCAAACCCACCCTTAAGTGGGGCGGATAGCGGTTAGAAAAAATTTGACTAGCCCCGCCCCACGCCACTTACCCGCCGAACTTTGACGGGACATGTAGTGGTTGGTGCGAAACTTGCCCCACCCTGTTTGCACCCCTACACCACCGGAATGGGCTTGAGTTTTGGGTTCAGGGGGTTAAAAAATACTCTTCATTTCAGAAGTCATCAAAACCCTGTCAAACAAAATTTTGTTGGATTACAAAGTTGGGTCACGTTTGTTATGTCTTGAACTCTGAGCCCATGAGTCGATAACATGAATCAAATTATATGAAGTAATTAACATTTTGCAAAGATGGTGTAATGTGTTGTCTATTTTTTCTCTTAATTTTGGTGTACTTTTAGGGTTCATAAAGTTATGATTACAATTTATAAGGACGACTATAAGTCTATAACAACTAACAAGACATTACAAATTTAGATAATCATAACTTGCCATATTATTGAAAATTTAAAGTAAATTTATTACAATGGGATGTTAAGAAGAAGAAGAAGCATCTCACATAGGCTTGGCAATTTACAACACCATGACGACGAAAATCTATAGACCCTAGATCGAGTTATATGATTGTCTACGACGAGGTTGATATGGTTCTTGACATATTGAGTCTACAAGCTACAACATATTCATAACAAAAACACTATAGATGTGTATTGCGATGCTAATTAAGATTGAAATTGTTGAGGTAGTAGATCCACATTTTTGCGGCTCGCATAAGTTTTTCTTGCGAACCTATAAACCACAAATTTACAGCACCCACCTTTTCGACGCCCAATTTCTATTTTAGGTCGAACTCAAGTTCAACCCTACTTAAGATATTTCAATTGTGGCTGCAATCTACCTTTCCCTCTAATTTCTTTTATTCGAGCTGATTAATCAATGCTCTGAAATCAATTGTTAGGACTTGTCCGAACCCCTCCTAGAGCCTATTTAAAAGCATAACTTATTTGGTCTAGAATTTTTTTGCACCAATTGTCGTGATATTGCAAATTATTAAACATATGAAGAAAATTAAAAGGAAAAAAACAAAATCTATAGGTGTCGGCTGTGTGAAATAAGGGACCACCATTTGCTTGGCATGGGTCCTAAATGTTCAACCATGCCACTACTGCTCCCCCCAATGTGCACACATACATAATTGATACACAAGATTCCGTCCCTCACAAAAAGGGGACTATGGAAATAATTAAGTATTTCTGCAAAATTATTAAAATAACTGTAGTCAAATAAGTGAAAAAACGTATAATGTATATCGATGGACAAGTTATAATCATAGCATAGTTTGAAGCATATTTATAAATTCGGAGTTTTGGTAACTTAATGATGTTTCATAAATGTAATGTAGTTATGTGTATTTGAATAACCCTAATATTATTATTTTTTTCCATCTGAGAAGTTTCTTAATTCACTATTTCATAAACTTACCAGTTACCACACTGTGAGCATAAGTAGAGATACAAATTAATCTCAAGGTAACATGTCAAATCCATAACAATCTATTACCAAGGAAAAATCAAATTACATTTCAAGGTTTTTAGACTCGCATAAGCATTGATTGGAGATATGTTAAGTTATGGATTTCCTCAAATTTTGTTGGTATTACATTGTACTTGTATCGAATACCTAATAATGTGTATAAAATAGCTACTTTAAAAGTAGGAATGTGTTCAAAATATGAAGTATTGTGTTTATCAAAGAATGTATAAACAACAAAACTCAGGGAAAACTTATAACCACATATTATAAGGGTAAACATATTAGACTATTGAAAGATGTATTGGCTCACTTTAACAATCTGTTTTACATGAATAGAGGCAACAAATTAGATGAAAAAAAAACACATGTCAAAGAATAATTGCAATAATGTATTTGACCAATAATGGATTTACCTATTTATTATTATAGAAAAAAAAGGAACTACTATTCGTCGCCGGAAAACTACTTAAATCGCCCCAAAAATGACATTTTTGCCCTTAACAAATCAATTAATACCGATTTCGTCTCGTGTCTTTAAATAAGGTGTTTGACTCACTTTTACTCACATTCCTAGTACCAACACCACGAAAATGTCTGGCGAAGCACCTGAATCCGGCGAGGTAACTGGGGCGGAATTTTTTTCACGACTCGGGCGTCTGGCTAAACCGCCTCCACCTATGTGGAGGCGTGTTAGGCAGACGCCTCCACCTTGGTGGAGGCGGTTTAGCCAGACGCTCGTTTTTTTTTTTTTTTTTTGTAAAATTCAAATTTTTCAGCTTCCGTTTCAAGATTTCGGTGGTGATGGAGTAGATTACAGTGAGCTTTTTGACAGTAAAGAAATATTTACAACAATCGAGGAAGGTTGTAAATGGGCGAAACAAGTTGCAATAGGAGCCGGATTTTTTTTGGTTATATCATCATACCAATCGAAAGCAGATAACCGGATGTGATCGCAGACGTGGACGAATCAAGTTCTTCATTTCGGCAACACTACGAACTGCAGGGTGGAAAGTGCACATTCGGCTCTGAAAAAGTGGATCACTACATCGACTGCCGCTCTCGACACTCTTTTCGACCGCGTGAACTCGTCTATTGAAATGCAGCTGACAAATATTCGGAACTTTCTTGAAGATTCGAGACGTCGAAATTTGACACATTACATAGGTCCTCTGTTTCAGAAACAGATCTCTCTCTCTCCTAACTGAAGCAGAAATACCACGTCTACGTGGATGACGAGGACCTGACTCGTCTGCTATACTACGTACCGCGCGTAAGGGAATTGATTTCCCTTTTCCTCCACGGTAACCCGATGACTATTAATTCAATTTTAAAAATACAAATTTATTAATGAATTTACTAAAATAATTAAACTAATTATTAACTGAATAATCTATTAATTTAGCAATTATCACAATTAATTAATAATCCTTTACTAGAATCGTACACAACTAATTACTAACATAATAATCAATTTATTTAGCGATTTTTTAATTAATTATCACAATTTATAATCAATAAAGGATTTACTAAACTAATTTAACTCATTATTAACATAATATTCAATTTATTTAAAATTTATCACAATTTATAATAAAATTAAAAAAAACCGGGCGTCTGCGGGAGACGCCTACCCTACGTGGTAGGCGTCTGCCGGAGACGCCTACCGTACGTGGGAGACGTCTCCCGCAGACGTCTGTTCATTGGGTCGGGCGGTCGCGGGAGACGCCCGACCCAACGATCGGGCGGTCGCACGAACCGCCTCCCCCAAGGGGGAGGCGGTTCCGGCGACCGCCCTCTCGTTGGGTCGGGCGTCTCCCGCGACCGCCCGACTCAAAAAAAAAATTTAAAAAAATTAATTGAAATAAACAAGGTAATTTACTAGATGTGAGTAGTCAGGGGTCTCCGCTGGCTCTTTCCCTGGCCTCCGAGACATTCTATTTGGTGAATAAAAGTGTGATATGAAGAGAAAGTTGTGTTAAAAGAGTGAAATGAGGAGTTATATTAGTAGAAAGGGCAGAGGGGCAAAATGGTAATCTTACGGACGATTTAAGTAGTTTTACGACGACGAATAGCAGTTCAGAAAAAAAAATCCAAACTCAATTACTCAATCTCAACTCTCAAGTACAAAAAAATCAAACAAAACCAAATAGTGCCCATGTCTGTTTTGCAAACAAAGGAGTGGTTTGATGTTGCATTGAGGAGCATAATATAATCAACATCTACGGTGGTATCGTTATTATTATATCCATAAAATAAATGCTCATTTGGCTCTAATAAGATTCCTGACAACTACACCTCAGCCAACATCACGTGATCATTCATATCTTCAAGTTTTGGTCTAAAGTTGGTTGATTCTTGCACTTAAACCCATAATAGTTTGAAATATGGTACATGAACTCTTAGAATGCATGTTGATCATGTTTTTAGTTGTTAGTCTCCTAGCTAGAGCTTGTGCTTAGATTTAATCTTATTTTATTGTTGGTTTTGAATCAAAGAAAAGTTGTCCATCTAACCTGGGTTGGAAAATAAAATTTTGCTTATGAACATGTTTCTATAGTCATAAAAATGCATATGATTAAATTAAAATAACAGTTGTTTTGCAGAAGCAAGTAAACAAATCACACCTTAAATGCTCATCTAGATGAAAGTAATATCAAGTGTAAGACTGAAATTTTATCAACTAACATACTTCCAAGTCAGCAGTTGATGATACTCAGTAGTTACGACATTGACTAGTTGTCATGTTGTATGCTATATAACCAAAGAATAGGATGATCAAGGAATATTTTTGAACTACAATTGTGAACAAGCATACAAAACTTGGTATATCCATCACCATAAATAATGACAAGTGACTCATCACTTGGAGTAATTAGCCAAAACCAATAGACAACCTGTCATAAAGTTACTAACCAATGTCGTTGAGCTATCACTAAAACATCTTGCCACAAATAGAATTTTTATGCCAAAATTTGCATTACAAGGACCTATATGCAAAATACACAACATTAAATTTATCATGCAAATAACCTATTGAAAAATTTAAAACTACCTATCTTTCTATACACAGGCAAAACGAAATATTCCTATTAGCTTCCATTGATGGTATGTAAACAAGGGTAAGTCACTTATCACTTTGACCAATTAGTCAATAACAACATCCAACCAGTCATTAATCTACTAACAATTCCGAACATCAATTAAATAGCCCCCAAAACACTATCTCACCTAAGGAGTTCGGATTGCTCATTTTGATGTAGGTTTTGTAATATATTTGCTGTATTTAGAAATTATCACCACAAGTTCAACTTCAAGATATTCCACTTGGTATCAAAGGATACAATGCAAGGTGAAGTAGAAATAAAATGATGTATTAAAAAGGTAAAAACTTCAAGGGTCTAGATGTAAAATTTACCACATTAAAAATTACCATGCAAATAACCTACCCATTGAAAACTTCAAAGCCCTCACACTCCCACATTAGACACAAACTAGACAAACACATCCATCCATTTGTTCTCATGAAACACAACACACCACCACCACCACCTTCTTCTCTACTCCCAAACCTTTGAATTTGATTCACCTACAACTCTCGATCCCAACCCTGGCTCTACCAAGCATGGAAGCTTTCAGCTTGCTCAAGTATTGGCGTAGTAGCAATAACACTTCTACTACTACCACAAGTAGTAATACTAATAGTATTGTTACTACTCTAAAAGTTGTTTCTAGGCCAAATTCCCTCCTAAGACACCAAATTCAAACCCAAGAAGCTGATTACATCGATATCGACTTCACTTCGATAGAAGTAGGAGAGGAAAAGGAAGAAGAAGAAGAAGAAGAAGAAGCGACGGTGACCGTCGAGGTGGAGGACACAAACTCAAAGCACAACTTCCTCCCAAACTCCCTCCTCAAGTCAGCCACAAAGTTCAAAGTGCTTAATTTCAAGTCCAAGAAGCCGAAGGAGTCAAACATTAATCAATTGGGCAACAAGAGTGAAGGGTTTGGTAACAAAAGGTTACGTAAGGAAGTTATAAATGGTTACATGAGCAAAATAATGCCACTTTATGTAAAGGTGAGGGGGAGTGGTGATGAGAAAATTAGGTGTGGTCCCGGATTAGGGAAGTGTCGGTCCGCGGCGGCGGTGGCGGCGGTGCCATCGCCGCCTCGTCGGAAGGATGACTCTCTTATGCAACAAGAGGATGGGATTCAAGGTGCGATCGCGCATTGTAAGAGGTCTTTCAATGTCACTCGAGCCGAAACTAAAGGTACGTGCGTTTGGAACCTATTTGAGTTAATTAATTTGCTTAATTACTTTTCTAAGCGAGTAAACAAGTTTGTTTGTTTGTTTGTTTAACGTTATGAATTTAGGTGAAGCTCAAGTGTAGCTTCTTTTAAAGGGTTAGAAATTAGAATAGATGTTTGGATAAAATGTTTTTGAAAGAAAATATTTAAAGCTTTTCTTGAATGGGACTTCCTTTCACTTCCAAACACCTAACTAAAATGATTGATGTGAGTGTTTTCTTTTTTTCCCCTAATCCTACTAATTAAATTTTCATCTAAATAGCTCTCCAAAATTATAATCATCTGCATTTAACATTAGTAACGGAGCTTTCAAATTAATTCGTTGCCATCCATAAAACTACACCCAAAAGCAGTTAATGAAACTAATGAGGTATCTAATTGCATAATGAGTAACTAATTTTTGTGTTTATGGTTTATATTCAGATGTAGAATCTACGTTGGCGAGGTCGAAAAGTGATTCTTACAATGAGAGGTTGATTGTTCTTCACAAATCGTAATGTAATAATTACAAACACGTGTAATCATAATCTATTGGTGGGACACTATTTTTGTAATATGTAGATACCAGTACTTGAATTTTCTTTTCAATTTTCTTGCTATTTGATCTTGCTTCACGTTACCATGGTATTTCACGGATAACTATTTATTTAGGGAATGGGAATTATGTATGTTTGTAGATGAAAAAAAGAATAATTGTTTAGTGCTTAAAAATAATTGATATATCTGAAAAGATCGATTCTATCGTAAAAAATAATGAAGAGAATTAGACATACATGCTTGAACTTGTACTAAAGAAACCAAAAACCACTTATTTTGAAAAGTGAAGATTCAATATGTTTATTTTGTACATAACCACTCTATGATCATAATTCACAATCATTAATAGACATAAGTTTTTTTTCTTCCAAAGAGAGGGAATTGATCTAGCGCATCCGTTACTCCTACGTTGTTTTGAATCAAAAAAAAAAAGGACTCGGTTTTATTGTACTATATGATTATTGTAATCTCTTGGTCATAGGTACCAAAACTCAGGTTATGTAATATTTTAAGATGGATTTGTGGTTTCATGGACCCATCTATTTTATTTAATGCAAGTAACTCTTATATAAAAGAAGACATTAGTTTTTTTCTTCCAAATGAATATAATCATGATGAAGCCACAATCATTTTTCTTAAAAAGAATCTCTAACTTCCCTACGCCATCTTATGCACAAAAAAACATGTGTTCGGCCTGCGTGAAGTATGCTCTGACGCTGTCTGCCTTAAATGTTTATCAGTTCAGAAAGATTCTCTATGTTTTGATCACTTGATGGATCGATTCTTGTCTATTTTAAATGTCTTTCATGTGTCTCGAACCAAGCAAACTGATTCTCTCCTAAATTATTTAAATTGTTAGCATAATTTGTTGTGTGTTTGCCTCTTCATGATATTAGACATTTCAAGATTATGAACTTTACGATATTTTTGTGTAATAACGATTACATGCTTCTAATTTGTCATAAATTCATATATCAATATTTTTTGGTGTTCTTGCTCAAACCACTTGATGATGGTGTTTTGAATTATAATTTTCATAACAAAAAAAACACAAAAACACCGGTATTCCCACCGTTTCTACTTGTGAAAATTAACATTCTTGATTTTTTGAATTTAAGTGTTTTGTTGTGAATATCATAAAAATGACATATTTGAATTTCTAAGTTATTAAATTATATATTGTAGAATTTGTAAATATTACTATTAAAATAATAATTTTTAATGCCATTAACGGAACAGTAACACCGTTAACGGAATGACGTTAATGAAATTTGTATAGTTTTTAGTAACATTAATAGAATTTGTATAATTTTTTAGTGGTATCAATAAAAATAACGATATAGTGATGACAGAAACAGAAACAGAAATATGATGTTTTGAAATGACATGCAAGCAAAATACCCTTTTAATTTTAATTGTTAGCATAATTTGATGTGTTTTGCCTCTTCGTGATATTAGACATTTCAAGATTATGAACTTTACGATCTTTTTGGGTAATAACGATTACATGCTTCTAATTTGTCATAAATTCATATATCAATATTTTTTGGCGTTCTTACTCAAACCACTTAAGATGATAAATGCTTGATTGTCCGATTTCTAACTATTAATTTTTTTCCCATGCTTGAAGTGCATGTGACATCTTATGAATTTTGTTGGGCGAATCCCGTTTAAATTTTGGTTTGCATTTAACACTATTATTTTCTGATTTGTATTTTTAATGGATCAAGATCTACGAATTTTTCATTTATGAAGTAAATTGATAAATGGATGTCAAGATATTTTGAGGACAGCAGGTCGCTCCTCTAGTTATAACTGAACATAAATACATAATGTAGGAGCAATGATTGCCCACTAATAACTACTTGTGATATTAAGAAGTTAAAACTAATATGATTCATCTACATCTGAACTTCTTCGTTGACTTTTCATCCAACATTCAACTGATGGAATTGGATGCAAACAAGAAGGCAAGTGAAGAAAAAACAACCCAAGTATTCAAAGTACTTGGTTAAAGTTTTATCAAAAGGAATATAATTAGTTAAAGTTGGGTTCCCCAAAATAGTTGGACTTCCAAAAACCAAGTTGATAAAACCTTGGGTAAACAAGAAAATTAATGGGTGGAGAGCCGAACACTCAAATCTAGGAATTCGTAATTTTTTTAAATAATAAAATTTTAATCGGAGATTTTAAAACTAAGAAAGAAAAATATATATCAAAAACACTCCGATCGCGGGTCGTGGTTCGCACCCGCGATCCGTGGGCGCGACCCCTATAAATACGGATCCGCTCAATTTTTTTCTTCAATCTAATTATTTTTTCAATTCCTCACACATTTCCACTTCTACTATCTACACAATTTTCAAATTGTGTCCGGTGATATCAATTTTTCTGATTTGTGTGTCTTTTCTGGTGATATTTGAGTTATTTTTTTCATTCTTAATTTGTATTTATAGTTATTAATAATTGGTAATAATATCAAATCTTGAAGTTCTAATCTCTACACAGTTTTCAAATTGTGCCCGGAGATATCAATTTTTCTGATCTATGTGTCTTTCCTGGTGATATTTGAGGTAATTTTTTTCATTCTTAATTTGTATTTATCTCACATTATTAATAATTAGTAATAATATCAAATCTTGAAGTTCTACTCTCTACACAGTCTTCAAATTGTGCCCGGAGATATTAATTTTTCTGATCTGTGTGTCTTTCTTGGTGATATTTGAGGTAATTTTTTTTCATTCTTAATTTGAATTTATAGTTATTAATAATTGGTAATAATATCAAATCTTGAAGTTCTACTCTCTATAAAGTCTTCAAATTGTGCCCGGTGATATCAATTTTTCTGATCCGTGTGTCTTTCCTGGTGATATTTGAGGTAATTTTTTTTTCATTCTTAATTTGTATTTACAGTTATTAATAATTGGTAATAATATCAAATCTTGAAGTTCTACTCTCTACACAGTTTTCAAATTGTGCCGGGTGATATCAATTTTTCTGATCCGTGTGTCTTTCGTGGTGATATTTGAGGTATTTTTTTTTCATTCTTAATTTGTATTTATCTCCCATTATTAATAATTGGTAATAATATCAAATCTTGAAATAATTTTTAATATAAAACTGATTAAAGAATTTTACATTGTAGTTAACGAAATGACTGCGGTAAGTGTGCACTTTGGCGGTGAAATAATTCAAAATGCAAGTTATGGTGTAGAGTACACGATAGGTCCAAGACTTACATTTTCAGCGAGCGAAAATGTAAGCTTAGAAGAAATTAAGAATTAGATTTATCAAGGTTTGAATGTCGAAGAATCTCGGTACTCGATGGATATTCAATATCGTTGCAACATTGCACCAACCGGTTACTTTTTTTTAATGTGATGTCTGTATATGATGAGAATTCCTGGAGAATAGCCTATGAAACAACTTATTCGAAAATGGGAATGATGGAGTTATATGTTAAGTTGAATCCTGTGGAAATTGAGTAGAATGCTGAGATGTTTACAGGTAACCAACCGGGTAATAGTAGTGGTGCACGGTTCATATCTCAACAATCATGTGATGCAAGATACAACAGATGATGATGAAGAAAATGATGACGAAGATTACAATATAGATACAGAGAATATGAATGAATCATCAGGTGAGGACGATGAGGATGCTGATGAGGTTGAGGAAGATGAAGATATTGGTCCGAACGTGAGTCAGTTAAGCCAATACAACTCATTTAGAGGGAGGGGTTGGGTTCACCCAGCTAAAAGCTTTCATGATTGTTCTAGTTGGGTTCCTGCAGATACATCATTTATAGAAAGCAGCGTAATAGTTGAAGCTCTGTTAGCTGAGAATCAAGCATTCTCATCAAAAGACGCTCTGAAGAACCCAATATCGAAATGACATATTGATAATAATCGGGAGATCAAGGTGCAAGACAACAGCAAAACCAAATATAGGGTGAGATGTAAAGATGAAAATTGTAGTTGGATGTTGTACGCTGCACGGACCGGTTTGGGTGATGCATGGTCTATAAGAAAATGTCCGTATAAGCATATATGCAGGTCCATAGCTGCCCGATTTGATCATGCTCAGCTGACTGCGAAGATGATGGCTGATATCATCCGTGAAGATGTCGAAAATAATGTCTCGCTCCCGATTAAACAGGTGTTTGGTGTGGTAAGAAAAATATTTCCAGGTGTTAATCCAACGTACAATAAATTATGACGTGCCCGCGAGATTGTTGTTGCATACATGTTTGGAAGTTGGTCGGGTTCATATGCTTTGTTGCCTCAATTGTTAAATGCTATTAAACCATCAAATCCTGGAAGTAAAGTTGTAGTTCATTCTGACCTTTTACCATGTGCTGGTGTCCGTCAGTTTAAATGTGCAGCATGAGCTTTTGGTCCTTGTATTCAGGCATTCCAATATCTGCGTCCTGTTATCAGCATAGACGCCTCATTTCTTAAAGGTAGATACAAAGGAAAGTTACTTGTTGTTGTTGGGTATGACGCTGAGAATCAACTACTGCCTCTTGCATTTGGGCTCGTTGAGAAGGAAAATATATCCAATTGGGGATGGTTTATGAGATGGTTGCGACGAGAGGTGATTGCAGATAGGAAGATATGTGTCATATCTGATCGACATGCTGCAGTTAAACACATTTTTAGGAATCCCGGTTACGGTTGGCACGAGGAAGGAAATGAAGCAGTTCACTGTTTATGCGCACAACATCTTGCCGAAAACTTGCTGAAAAATTGTAAGAATCAATATGCAGTTGACGCCTTCAAGGCAGCATGCAGACACAGTAATCCGTGGGATTTCAAAGCCAGTTTGGAATAAGTTGAGTATTGGAGTAAAGATGCATTACAATACATAAAAGTGATTGGGAAAAAAGATGAAACAAATGAGAATGAACCAGAGGTTCCTAGTAAGTGGTCGTTGTGTCACGACGGAGGCCAAAAATGGGGAATAATGGCAAGCAATGTTGCGGAGTGCCTGAACAATGTATTCAAAGAAGCTCGTGGTTTACCCATTTGTGCAATTGTAGAGGCGACATACTATAAACTGTTGGAGTGGTTCAACAACAGAAGACAGCATGCACGTGTGCTGGCACAAAGAGGACACATATTTTCTTAGAGGGTTACACAAATATTGGAAAAATCTACAACAGTTGCATGTCAACATGAGGTGAAAATAACTGATTCCAATAAAGGGGTATATGAGGTCATAGCCAAACATGAAAGAGTGAGCAGAACTGGAAGTAGGAGGGATCGTAGTTACAAGGTGATTCTACGTGACGACACCAGACCGAAGTGTAAGTGTCGGGGACTACAAAATACAGGTATCGCTTGCAGTCAAGTTTTGGCAGTGTGTGCCGCACGTAACTACAATGCCAATGAATATACACATTCGTACTACAGTGTCAACTCTCTAGGGCACACATGGGAGAGTCACTTCGATGTGTATGTGAAGGAAGAGGATTGACATGAATATATGGGAGACAAAATCATACCTGATCGAACACTCGTCAAGAAGGGAAGGAGAATGTCAAAACGTTTACCGATGACGATGGATGTCAGGGAAGGAAGGGTGGGTCCGGGTCATTGTACATGTTGTGGTTCGATTAATCACACAAGCGATTGTTGCAATGTAAGGGAAGGTTGAATGTATTGTAATGTTTGATATATTGTAATGTTGAATGTATTGTAATGTTGAATGTATTGTAATGTTGAATGTATTGTAATGTTTAATGTTTAGTAGTCTTATTTATAAGTCAAACCATATCAATTAAGATGACAAAACAAAATCATAAGATCTTAAAGTACAAACGCGATTACAACTGAATTACAATATGAACTACTGTGTGGGAGTGAAAATCTTCATCTTCATCTTGTGTCGGCACCCTCGACCGACTGGAGTCGCAACATGCACTGATTCTTCAACATCATCAGATAAAACGTATGAAACCAACTCAGAATGGGCCTGAGTCCCAACAGGTACAGCAGGTGACTGAGTCTCAACAAGGCGAAAATGTGACTAATTCTGAGCAGGCAAATAAGGTGACTGAGTCTCGTAAACTATAGAAGGTACATGATTTAGTTCACAAGTGTACCATTGGTTAGTTAATGGGTTGAATATACCATCGAACAAAGTCCCGAAGTCTGTTTGCGGCAACTGAGGGGTATCATAATTAGTACCAGGTGTATGATAAGTTGGATAATCTTCGGGAATCTGGGAAAGCCCCAACTGGGTTGGCTGCGATGGTCCTGCGCCAATGTCACCGTATGTTTGAGAATATCCAAACTGGGTTGGTTGCGATGGTCATGCGTCACTGTAACCGTATGTATATGAACCTCTAAACTGCGATGGATCTGGGACAAAATCATCGTATGATGCATTGAACAGCCTAAAACTATATGTTGTTTGGTCTACAGCTCTAGGTACAGGACAATCATCACGAATCTCATTATTAACATCATCATCTTCAGGAATCGACTCCACATCTGCAGGTAATCGAGCATCACACAGTACTCTTTCAAATTCGTGCACCTGATCGCAATCGACAACATCGAGTTGGTGACTCTTCAACAACATTTTACAGAGCCCCTTAGTTCCACGTTTGTACAGTTGCTTGATAACAAATTTAGCCCGTTGAATACCACGTAAGCCCTGAAATTGTAGTTTGAAAATTAGATAGTAAAACACAACAAACAATAATCGTCAAAGTCGTTAAAAAACATACCATACGTCGAATACGTGGTCCACCAGGAACGTAACCTAAGTCCTCGTTAGAATCACGTGGGGCTGGCAACGGCTTTTCCAAACCGAACTCTATTTGGCATCGTATGTAGACTGTGTACATACCATTATGCTGAAACCACTGACGATACCGTCAATTTTCTCTCGGATCATATGGTCGACTTTCCTCAAGAATCTGCGGTCTGTCCCACATTCGTATGTAAAATTCATGCTTCGCTGACCAATCATCTCTCTTTCGGGCCGCATGTACTATCTTATCAAGTCTTTTGAGTTCTGTCCACGGATGAGGTTCTGGCGGTGGCGTCGTCTGATAAAATACAAATTGTCTCATAGTTCTTTCTGGATAATGCCATGAAATCATCCAGAAATGAATCAAAGGCACTCTCGCAAGCCAATATGCAGCATCAGTAGTAAATACCCGGCCAAGAAGCAACATCATATATTGATTATACGGCTGTCAGTTTACATGCTCATCCAACATACATTCAAATTCATTTCTGTAATGTGTAAGACAATTATGTGCGACACTAACCTCATAAGTCTATGCGTATTGCCACTTAATAGCAAATAGAGGTCGCGATTCTAGGTCTTCTCCACCTAAACACTCAACATGTCCCACGTGTCTCGGCCGGGCTACGGGAAACCGAGTCCAAGACCAGTGTTGAAGGAGTAATAATGCACCACCAATGTTCTTCTTACCAGTTTGACATGAAATAGACAAGTTGCGATATAAACATGAAAGTACGGCCACACCCCAATTGTATACTATCGGCTTATCCAACACCTGCAAAACCTCAAATACATAACTGGAACACATGTCCCAGAGATATCAGGGAAAACCATGGATCCGAACAAATCTAAAATGAAAGCCCGTGTATATTGTGTCACTTCTTCATCTGTGGGAAAATCCGGGAGGTTCCCGTAATTTACCCGCAACCATTGCAAACTGATGCTAAATCCTGACTCTTTGAAAATTTGTGGCTTATCTGCTTCTACCGTTCTTTTACCTTTTTTCATCATCTCGGCATTTATATCAATCCCAAATGAAGTTTTAATTAACTCACGACTGTCTCGATCACTGTGCCCGATTATTGGAATACCAGTGATAGGTAGACCCCACAAACAGCTAACATCCTGCAATGTTAATCCAACCTCCCCAACCGGTAAGTGGAAAGTGTGAATCTCAGGACACCAACGCTCTACAAGTGCAGTAATCAATCTATTGTCTGTCATTGTATGTTTTATTTGGGCAAGTTGATATAATCCCAAATTTTTTAGTGATTGACTAAAACTATCGTGGAAAGGAATGATTGGACGATGTGCATGACATTCCAAAACAGCCTCCGGCTATAATATATTAAAATATATTGTGAAAAATACATCAATGAAAAAATGTAAATTAATTATTCAGAAAAATTAACACAATATGATTTTTGTTTGTACTTACATTTGTGTAAATATCATTGACTCTGAACATGCAATTTGGTATTCTGAGAAGTGGGAAAATAGACTCTCTATCCACTGCATCATTATACTCACGTTTGCTTTGTACAGAGCAACTTCAACTTAAATGACTCATTTTGACAAAACAACTGTTCAGGAAAAATAAAAACAGAATTAATTTTAATAATGAAAAAACATTACTCGTAGATTTCATGACAAATTGCATGTTATAGAAATAATGAAATATATAACAATTTAACACAAAAATACAAGTAATATTTCAAATTTCATTTAACAGAAAATAATAAAAAACTATTCCAAATACTTATATTATATAATAAATTTCGTAAATGTACGTTATACAAATTTTAAATGTATATAAATTTAATTTAATTATAAATAGATACATAAATACAACTAATATTTAAAATTAAATATAATAGAAAATAACAAAACAATTCCGAATAATTTTAATTTAACAAAGAAATTAAATCTTAATTTTAAATATTCTTAAGTAAAAAAAATTGTGTAAAATTTACTTGGGTCCAAGATAAGCCGGGAAAGAAGTATTGTGCGAGCCCCAAATGGAAGAAAAACTAAAAGAGAAGAGTAGTTTTAATCAGATTTAAAAAAAAAAAACTACACGGATCGCGGTTTGGACCCGCGATCCGTGAACCACGGATCGCGAACCACGGATCGCGGGTGCGAACCGCGATCGAAGTATTTTTGAATTTTTTTTCTTCCTAATTTTCTAATTTTTTATTTAAACTTTATTATTTAAAAAAATTACGGCCTAGGAATCCTATGCAAAGTTATGTTTTAGACTGCCATATGGTGACTATTCTAAAGATTGCTGTTGGAGATTCTAAGGGCACTACTTGACACCCACAATTTACTATGTAAATCTTGTGTCATATATTGCCTAATCTCAAAGTTATTTATGTTTGATCACATGCTCTCTGTCTGTAAAATTCATTATTGTTGTGTGATTTCGAGGGCAAACTGATTTGTTGCCTTGCAAGTAAGAGTTGTCAACTTTTGTTCGAGTTCGAAATTTGACTCGAGTTTGGCTCAACAAAAGTTTGACGTCGGTTAGCTTTAAAATAAAGAATTTTGATAATATTTTTTTCCGACTTGGTTCAGTAAACGAATCGGCTCGAATTCAAAACAACTGAAGCTCGACTCGAATGTTAGACTTGAGTTTTTTATTGCTCAATTTATATTTATTTTTTGTATTTGATAATAATATATATTAATTTTTGAAATCGAAATTTTAACCCCTGTACTCGTTTGCATACTATGTACTTTATTTTACCTATATAGTCTCAAAACATTTTTATTTAACTTATATAATCTACTTATGTTCTTTGTTTTACTTATATATACCTCAGATTCAGCTCCAACCATACAATGTTTTCTCTCCTTTTATCCATCATTCCATTCCATCATCTCTTGTTTCCCTTCAAATTCTGATTCAAATTAAGCTTTGATTGATTCCTTGTCTGTAGTTTCAGCTTGGTGTAATTCAGAGTATAAACAATCTAAAGAAAAATAAATGTGAAGTCAAGTAGAATTTAAACCATAAAGTTTAACAAAGAATAGAAGATCATACCATAAGAAAAAGGAAAGACGATACTGTCAAAGTACGACAGAGAAAAGTTAATCGTGTGTATAAATAAAAAAGAAAAACAATAAGGTATATGCGTAAAACTGAAAACATATTGAGGGTATATACCTGATAAAAACAATATTGAGGGTATATATAGGAAAGCAGTGATGTCTGGACGCTGGAGTAGACCTATCAATCATGTCGGGTATGTGTCTCATCGTGTCGTGTATGGTTTGCTGTTAACATGTTTGGGTATACACGAACACGACACGATAAGGAATCGTGTACACGAACTCGGACACGACAATACCCGAATGGACATAAGTAGTACTTGTATACACGATAAGTACATACACACATGATAAGTACCTACATACACAATAACTAGCTACATCTATGCACGATAACTAAATGTATACACGAGTAGACACTAATTCTTGTAAAATTAATTATTGGGTTATTCAGGTATCCAATTAAATATCGGGTTATAGTGTATGGAAAAAAATCGAGTTATCGTGTACCAACGGGTTATCGTGTTATCGAGTATACTCGTGTATCGTGTACAACCGTGTATCCAAATATACAATACCTTATCTTGTATCTTATCGGTTATCGCGTACGAGGTTTTATACATGAACTCGACATGATAATGATTTGTATATTGTGTCGTGCATGATTATCGTGTTATTGTTCAACTTCTTGTACCCATACAAGAAATTATCGTGTTATCGTGTTTGATTTTGACAAGTCTACTCTGGAGAGTTATGTACCCTTTGGTTATGCTTTTACGCTAGTACAGTTTGAAGTTATACTTGACTAATACCTTACACTGAGCAACTTGTTACACATGGTAATCTGTCATCTAGTGAATGAAACTAGACAAATATAACTTAAAACCATATCAATAATTATACCTTCAATAGCACGCCCACATCTAATTATGAGTTGTTTCGTATTAGAAACAAGTGTAATGCTTGTAGCTTAAAATGAGTGTCAAACGATACCAACATGCAAACACAATTTGAAGATGATTGTCAAGTTTGAACGGATATCCAAATCACATAAAAAGATATTAAACAATCATTCTAAATGAAATTCAAATTACTAAAACTAAAAAAGATGCTAAACATTTCATTCTCGTGTAAAAATTCAATGATCAGCGTATAACTGTATTTTTTTAAGTGTGAAATCGTCTTTTGTTGCTTCATATTCATTCTTCATATATCAAAACAACTGACATAATCAAACCCAAAAGTCTATATCATCTCAAGCACTGCTCAAGCCTTGGCCACCAGTTTCAGACGCTACAACAACAGACGTGTACAAAACTTGGGTCAACTTGACCAAACCACAAGAATTAACCAGGAAGTAAGTCTGAGATTAAATATCATAACCAAAGTATATTTAATTAATTGGATAGACATGCACTCCGACTATAGCTCATAGTTCAAGTCGAGGTAACAAAATTTGACCAGAATTCTTTTAGGATCAAATCAAATAGAGCCCTACTACTAGTCGTAGGTTCATAAACAAAGAAAACATACAAAAACCAACCCTTCATTCACCCTACTTTTTTGACTACGTAGCAAGCAATTAAGAACTTAGTTAGGCAAATTAGCACATTTCATTGTACATCCTTGTCTCTTGTGAAATTTCTTTGTTTTCGTTATGAACCTACAACGAGGTAGCTTTATGTGGATATTTTCAAAAATCTATAGGTCAAAAAGGAAGTTGAAACGCTCCCAACTCACATATTTTAAATATAATCATCCAGTGATTTGTGAGGATTTATCCATAAGAGAGCAAATACAAATTCAACATTACAAATTGTACAAAAACAAATCTACCTACCATTTCCTTTACCATGTATTTTGAAATGACCAATTTCACCATCAACTGAAGATAAGTAAGCATCTAAATAAACATTGCCCATGATTGATGAGGCAAAGGTAATGCTGCCTTGAGTGAACAAAAGAAAGAATGATTTCTGGAACACCAACTCTGAATCCACACAGCAAAACAGAAGCAAAAATATAAACACCGAACAATATCCTCAAGATATTGAAAGAATTTTTTAAAGGTTCAACCAGCAAATAAGAAGCCAAAACTCTGGAACGATCTGTATTGACTTGTAAACCAAGCTATTAGCTATCAGCAACCTGCTAATGAAATCCATCATAAAAGCTTAGTCATTAAAAGTACATGATCCTCATGAAAGAACAGTTGAACTGATGAGCTCCGCACTTGCATAAGCGCAACTCTACGTCAACATTTAGAATTACCTCTGCTTTTTCCAATGGAAAAGGAGAAACTAACTAAATTTTGGACTCTGTATTTAAGATTCCAGCCGCCCATTCTTTCTTTTTTAATTTCTGGGATTTTGATTTGTTTCGGACATTGCATATGTAGTGCCACAGAACTAACATCTCTCCACATTTTCATTTAAACACCTACTTGCATACTATGGTATTCCAAAAGGAAAATTAAAAAGATAATGAGTACGTACTCACGTTTGTACGCAAATACGTCTCCCCAACTTTCATTGCTTGATCATCCTCAATTAGTCGGACAAAGAGTCAAACTATCGGTATATTTGAAAAGAAAGGCTGGAATGCGCGTACATACTTGGGCTTTTCTTTTTGGCTAGCGGGAAACATGTCAATATGCAACTATCTGACAACCGACTTGATGTAGGTCTCCTTTCTAAAATATCTAACTGCATGTCTTAAGCTAATTAATTGAACTCACGAGTAGCAACGGACTATGTGCTTTACTCCAGACTACGCTCAACTACATCCAACAAAAGAGCCTGGAGTAACTATTCGAGTATAATCGGTTGACCCGATAAAAAAAACTATTTTAGTATAATCAAGTGCATCATAAATATGAAAAACATAAAGGGCAACATTCCAATCCTATCTTGTTTTCTGAAATAATGTTTCTTCTTAGTCTTAAGAATATTTTAATGAATTCTGTTGTCGATTACTCTGTTTAATTTCCAACTACTTGCATGAAATGAACCAAAACTAAATGCACCATCTACACAATTGAAGAAAATACCAGAGTATACGTCATCGAGAGATTAGTACCTTGTTATGCTAGACCAAAGTTTTGACATATTTGTCCAAATTTGTATTGAACAGTTCACACCTGCAAACATAAAAAGACATACATGCATAAATATTGCAATATTTTAATTGGACAATGTCAACTAGTCTGAACATAAATTTGTCGACTATAATACGAACCAAGATAGGTAGCCAAAGAACAGACTGAGCAAAGTATTTGTTCATTCGTTTGGCCAGTTAAAATATTCAATAATTGGATATTGAGCAATTGCAAACATAATTTTTATTTGAATTTTGCACTTTCCCTCATTAGATATGCTATTGAACCCAAACTAGTTTCGGGTTAATGGTTTTCTTGTTTCATGTTATTGTGAAGCATGGTCTTGAACCAACAAGACTTGACAATCTTACTTCCTGTGACTGAGTAAAAGGTCACATGATGCCATATAGAACCATGTATGAGAGATTTTCATGTCCTTCAAGAATAACTAAAAACAGTGAATTCGTGACATCAGAATAACTACAGCATAGAAAAGCAAACATTAGAAGACTCAAAAGTGCTCTTTAGTTCTTCTGCATGTAACATACCCCTATATGTGTGAAGAAGTACATAACCAAAACAGACAAAATTTGTGCCAAGTGATTATTCGAACCACCACCTAAACGATTATGCAACTGGTTCACAATGGAAAACTGTGAATCACTTTCTTCTAAATGTTGTTTCAGTACTTCCAACTCTAAAATTGATGGTTAAGTTATGCCAAATACGAAATGGATCATTTCGCTCAAAGAACCGAATTATGACAGTTATACAGACACCAAATAACAAACTTCAACAATATATTCACAAGTACAGAGAACAACATACTTGATTGGTGCTCCTGGTGTATACATGGGATTCTTCACAACGTACTCGACATATAAGTTGTATATATACCTCAGAGACTCCCGATGATCACTGCTTTTGGGATGAGTTACTAAGATGATCTGGAATAAGAAAATGGTAAATATTCTTTAAAAGAACACCAAAATACAAAATACACAAATAAAACATTTAGTTTGAGAAACACTATGCCATTATACCATCCTTGGGAGCTGCTGGCAACAATATATTTTACTCAGACTGCCGGACCTGTTACCTATACATTTATTTTACATCTTATTATTCAGTTACACCATCACATCTTTGGTTTTAACAATGCATGTCACTGTAATTGAGCTTTGTATATGCTTGTTTATTTTTTCCATATGCCAAAAAATATCCATTTTTAGAATACTTGATGAGCAAGAACAAATGTAACGAAAAAGAATCTAATTTCTAAAATTGTTGTCTTCTTACTTCTAGAACTTTTTCTGGGTGGGCTAATGGTTTACATATTTATTCATCTATTGAAAGTGAGCATGTTTTATTGTTTGTTTGCCTTGACGGGAACACAATATTTTAAATAAATAAAACCTATACTCAGATCTGAACAAGTGACTTGTTATCAAAATAATTCAATTTTGACCACTATACTCAGACTTGTATACTCAGACTACCAATTGTGACTTGTTATCAAAATAATTCAATTTTAAATAAATAAAACCTATACTCAGACTACCAATTCTTGGATCCATTTGGAGCACTGCAATCAATAAAACACAACATACATCTCTAGTCTCTACCTAACACTGCGTCAAGGTGAGTACTAATCTCAATATACAACTATACAAGTAATAATCCCATGTTATATATTGATGCATTTTATCACCATCGCCAAGGGATCACAAATCATATTGTAACTAGAGATACAAATATAGGAGCTCTTAAATTGATTCCAACTCTTTCGTACTCGTACATGTAAAACATCTACAATATTAAAATCTCCGAAGTAGCTACAAAATTTGACGTGATAAAAAATAATATATTTATGGTCTAAAATAAGCTTAAGATATCAGTCTTGATTCATCATGCACATATTAAGAAAGTTTAGAAAATATATAGTTCAAGGTTTTAAAACCGATTATGCGATCCTGTGCGGCTGGACCGCCAGGATCGCATAAGTGGCCGCACAATTGTAATTTTTTTTTTGTTTTTTCTAATTAATATTTTTCAAAAAATAGTAAAACATTCAGGAAAAATCGTAAAAATTCAGGAAAAATCAGGAAAAATAAAAACAATGTGTACCATAAAGACATTAACCATTTCGTGGGGGTAATGAATCACTTAGTGAGTAGGTAGGGCATGTCAACCTATGCACTTGCCATTGTGGTTAGACTTAAATGCTTTTTGGGAAGATTACGACAAAATGTGAAACCTAACTCTTTAATTGTTTGTTTCCGTAAGTGTCTCACACTTGCATTTTGCAATCTACCCACCCAAACATTGGTTTCACAATCCTAAATGTGGCTCCCCACTCCCTAACATGATCGGTAACCTTAACAAAAAGATCTCTACATCAGAAGGGTTTATCCACTTCAAAGTTTAGATCAACGCATTGGAAAAAAACAAACCATGATTCACAAGTCTAATTAGAGAAAAAATGCAAATAAACTAGGATTTAAAATTAACACAAGATTTTACTCCTATTAACTACTGTATCACCAAATACATTAGGGGTAAATCCTAGTTTGAACATTACAGGATCGACACGTAAGTATGGTTTAATTATAGTGCTATATTATGATGTATTTAAAAGCAAACTCACTAAGTAGCCATAGCCCATAGGTGTATCCAACATTAGATCCGAAATCAGATGTCAACACAGTTCAAAGGAAAAAATGAGATGAACAACATGTATAATGTTAACACAGTTGTCCAGATATTCATGGTCCACATGATAAAATACTTCATGCCAACAACACATTAATCTTATGTGTAAATACAGCAAAAAATGAATTAAAAAACTAAAACACAAGATTAAAGTCCATGCAATATAATTTTTTGTTTAATTAGACACAAGCTAAAGGTGTTTTTGAATAACAAAAATGAGAGAAATTTTGGAGCAAAGAGAATATTTTTTAAATAAACACACATTATTTGGAAAACGAAATGTCTTGTGGCATTTGAGGGAAAAGGAGTTGGAACAGATATAACCACCCATCAAGACGTATCCATCTAACAATTTAAAGCATGTCATGGAATTTAAATGCCCTCAAGTACAAGAAAACAAACAAACAAATGTTTGATGACTGCCACCTTGATCCCTGAAGGGGTTTCCATGAAGTTGAGTTTGTAAGTGTTGGTCCGGAAACTATGAAACGAGCATCCCTGTCCTGGCAACTGTGGCACTCCAAGATTTCCCTTCTCAACACTGCCAAACATACCAAATGTTAGATAGGATTGTAGGTGGCATTTGGATTATGACATTTACTAATCAGGTCAAGAGAATCATAAATTATCATGTTATATCTGATTGCAACCTTGTCAGTTGTCAAAATTATCTTACACATCATGAAGAATTCAAATTGACGAAACATTATGCCAAGTGAATCAAAACTAAACAACAAAACATGATTAAATAAACTATGAGAAACGATGCAATTTTGATGATGTCCAACAATAGGGTGACTTGGTAACATTTGACAAGGCACAACTAGTTCATGTATTGTTTTGTAATTTTGTTAGCCATGTCTTGCCACATATTTCATGGGATATACTCTCTGAATCATATTCAACATTTTCTTTTAAATTTTTTGACCTTTAATGAAACCACAATGCAACTGACTTTGCTAGAGCACTTCTGTGGTCCGACCTATGACAATGTAAGAGAAATGCCAACTGGGTTTTACCCCATCAGGCATATTACACATTCAATGTTTATAAGTTTTTAAGTTAATATACCAATCAAAAAAAAGTTTTGAAGTTCATATTACTCAAGTGAGAACTATAGATGGTTTTATTAAGGAATATACCAAATCTCAAAATTTCACAAAACAACAACAACAAAGCCTTTTATCCCAAACGAGTTGGGGTAGGCTAGAAATGAAACTCTAAGAAGTCACAGTTCAGACACGAGAATCGCTTTCTTCCACACGTTTCTATCCAATGCAAATTTTCGAGGAACATTCCAATCTTTTAAATCTCTTTTGACTGCTTCCTCCCAAGTCAATCGTGGTCTGGCTCTTCCTCTTTTTATGTCTTCGATCCGATTCAATATCACTCTTCTTACAGGTGTCTCCATAGGTCTTCTTTGTATATGTCCATACCATCTCAGTCTATATTAGATAACTTTCTCTTCTATTGGAGCAACTCCAACTCTCTCACGAATGTCTTCATTTCTAATCCGATCCATTCGTGTATGGTCACACATCCACCTCAACATCCTCATTTCAGATACACTCATCTTTTGTATATGTTGTCTTTTAGTGACCCAACATTCCGCACCATATAGCATTACAGGTCTTATTACGGTTCTAACCAAAACTCTAATTGGAACAATACACAAATCATACACGACATACAACTTTAAAAAAAATTCTTTTTTGATCGGTGACATGCAACTAGCTCTTATCTATATGAGATCTATATTCAACATCCTCTTTGAAAATGTTTCTTCCTTACTCTAACTAATTCTTAGGATGCAAACCACTTCGATGTAGGCATTTCCATTACCTTGACAATTCCAAAGCCAAAGATATACCAATTAAACTATCACCATTGGTCTCCCCTTAGATATGCTAGCATGTTTCCAAATGAAACTTGCCTAATTCTACCTTGCATATAAGCACCATCACCTTAAGTTTTTCAGTCGTCTCTTTCAAGGATAATTACTTACTAGTTACTACACATAGTAATATGATTTGAACCTAAAACGTATTACAAATTAAACGGTTATGAGTTTTGAAGTTCATGTCACTCAATTGACTTGCAAGGCTTGCCCCATGGTTTTGACTATTCCAAAGCAAGAAACTGACCAATTGGATTTCCCTACCAATCATATTATTGTGACTTTTGAACTTTATATTAGTCAAGCAACTTATTAGGTGCATTCAAAGTGTTGATTGTTCCAATGCTAGAGATATACCAACTGAACTACCACATTGGTAGTACTACACCTTTGACATTACTAATGACATTAACAAAAAAAAATACCAAATCCCACAATTTCACAAAACAATAATTCCTAACAAACAAGAAATACCTTGATCAGAAAGGCAAACTCGTACGCCAGAGATATACCAACTAGAGAACACCATAGGTCCTATCACAGATTCAATAGTAATGAGTTTTGATTTTTAAAAGGTATTAATAAGAAATTCACCAAATCCGACAATTTCATGACAAACTAAACTAGAAGATCTAGGCATAACTCGCCTCCACGTTTGTTTGGTCTCAAACCATACTTAAACAATTCAACCTTGCATGTGAGTCACATTGCCTCACTTTGTAGGGTTTCAAAATAACTACCTATCAAACACATATTGTGTCACCTAATAACCCAAAGTACTAGCCACGTATTGATCACACTCGTACAAGGAGATCCTACTCCATGAAAACCTTAACCAACCAACTAAAAAGGCATAGTGCGACAAACGAACCGCCGTTTGAGGCACTTGGTTTTGCTTTGGCTTGTTTTGGTTGGCGGCGCCGTTTGTGGCACTCCCACCTTTCCTTTGTACAATTTTCGATTTTTTATATTGATATAGTTACATTGCTTTAGTAATGGACGATGTGACAAAAGACTTACAAAGTGAGGTCTCATGGTGTATACTTTTTGCGAATGATGTAGTATTAATTGACGAGAGTAGGGTAGGTGTGGAGAGAAAACTAGAGTTGTGGGGAAATACTTTAGAAACAAAAGGTTTTAAACTAAGTAGATCTAAAACTGAATATATGAAATGTTGTTTCAGTACTGTTAATACCGAGGAAGACGAGATTATATTAGATGTGCAAGTGGTGCGTAGAAAAGATATTTTTAGATATCTTGGATCAATACTTCAAAAAATTGGGGAGATCGATGAAGATATTAACCATATGATTAGAGCAGGATGGATAAAATGACGACAAGCCTCAGGTGTCTTATGTGACAAGAAAATTTCACTTAAGTTAAAAGGGAAGTTTTATAGAACCGCAATAAGACCTGCAATGCTTTATGGTGCGGAATGTTGTGCCACTAAAAGACAACATATACAAAAGATGAGTGAATCTGAAATGAGGATGTTGAGGTGGATGTGTGACCATACGCGAATGAATCGGATTAGAAATGAAGACATTCGTGAGAGAATTGGAGTTGCTCCAATAGAAGAGAAAGTTATCTAACATAGACTGAGATGGTATGGACATATACAAAGAAGACCTATGGAGACACCTATAAGAAGAGTGATATTGAATCGGATCGAAGACATAAAAAGAGGAAGAGCCAGACCACGATTGACTTGGGAGGAAGCGCTCAAAAGAGATTTAAAAAATTGGAATGTTCCTCGAGAATTTGCATTGGATAGAAACGCGTGGAAAAATGCGATTCACGTGGCTGAACCGTGACTCCTTATAGTTTCATTTCTAGCCTACCCAACTAGTTTGGGATAAAAGGCATTGTTGTTGTTGTTGATACAGTTACATTTACTGACCAAAATTAAGTGCGACAAACGGGCGAAAAGGGCAGCCAAAGTTTAAGTTCAAATTATACTCAAGCAATATTTCGGTAGCATCCGTAATCTTAACAATTTAAGTGTTAAAAGATACACCAACTGAACTACCCCCATGGGTCTTATCACACTTCAATTGTAATTCAGGTATGATTTTTACAAGCTACTAACAAGAAATTCACCAGATCCATCAATTTTATACAAGCGCCAACCAAAACCCTAACCGACGGAAAAGGCGAAATCCGACGAACCTGGTGGGGTCCATCTTGGCAGTGAAGGACTTGAGCGAGAAGAGTAAACCGAACATCAGCTTCTGGTCCTGGTTGGGATCTAAGGTCCGGAGGGGGCGATGCCACTCCCGGTAGAGAAGGCAGACCCCGTTCCGGTTGAAGACGTAGATCATGTACGTGTTCGCCCCGAGGATGCCCGATCCCGTCCCCGCCGGCGCTGACGGCGACAGCGTCACGTCCGACGACGCCGTCGAGCCGCCGAAGAACTGCATCGCCGGAGATTTGGGGGAAGTTCGGTTTGGGGATTCGGATTTGACAACTGAAAATCTGAGTTAGATTTGTAAGGTAGTGTTTTTAGTGTTTGTCTGAGATTATTCAGTTTTGATAACGAACAATAGCGACCTAAGTTGTAAAAAGGCGAAACCAATCGTGCACTCTTTCATGTCGAGTTCAATTTTGTATTAGTGATTTATATTGAAAGTAATTTATGTGTTGTCAAAATCATGATTAACTTTTCAGAAAGTGAAAGATACACTTCTGTAATGTCAATTTCAAGTTAAATGAGTGTCTCGTTTTGAAAACAACTTTTGTGTTGCATTTCTTGTTTAAATTGTTTATCTATAGAAACTCAAATTTGATAATTACTTACATCCAACTAACTTCCGTTCTTTTAAACTTTAAATGGCTTCAAGTCCCACCTATGTTTTTGTTTGTTGGCTTAGTTCATCTTCTAAGTCTTAATAAAGTTTCAAATAAGGTTATTAGTGTTGGCTTTTAGGTCTTAATCTGTATTAATTTTGATGATTAATATTAATCAATCAACCAAATCAGTCAAAGTGAGAGCAAACCCGATTACATGTATCACACATATACTTGTATACTTGCAATCATCTTAATAGGTTGATCAAAATTCATCAAGAAAATGAGCATTGTGACAAAGACTCAAGACTTGTAATCAAAGTTTTGAATCAAGACATGTAATTTTATATTTTATGAGTACATAAGGTTTAATGTAAACTTCAGCACTAGGATTTTGTCTCGACCAAGTTCGGTTGATCAAACATCTATCGGATAACTGAAACCTACCCATCAGTAGACAATAGGATGATGCTCTCTGGAATTGTCCAGTGAGACGACCGAAATGCCTTAGACCGGTTTTGGACTTTGCTGCACCGGTCGCATTTGAATCAAGCCTTAAAGCCCAATTGACTCGTCCTTTTTCAGACGACCAGACTCCCTTAGGTAAACCAATTCCTTCTTGGTGTTTGGCGCGCAACGACTATTTCGACGTGACATTTGACTATTGCCTTTAATGATCATTTGAGTCATAGCTGTCAGCACAAAACTCACGCTAACTTCGGTCATCCAAATAGTTTGCGGTCAACCGAACTTGTATAATCAGAGTCTAACCTATTCTTATTGTGCACCTTGAAACGATGAACCGAACATAAATATGTCGGAATTAGAAAAACTTACTGGAAGTTAGTGAACGGTGATCCGAATTCAATTTGGTTAACTGAATGCTTAATTTAGACCAATCCAACCTTCATGTTTCGGACTACCGTTCCTCAAATAGTTGACCGAATTACCCGAGCTTAAAGCACATTTTTGCTTCTCATTGGTCCAAATCTCACCAACTCCTAAACGGCTAGTAAAACTTGAAAACATATAAATAAGGTCTCATATCTTTGCTTTATAACTCTTGAACACTCCTTATTGATCCACACTCTAGTGTCAAATCTTCTACATCTTCAAGCTCTCATCTTCCTACACTCAAAGCCAAAATTCATCACTTAGTATATCCATTCCAATCATATTCAAGTGAGCTCAAGTTAAAGTGTTTAGTTAGATTGTGATTCAACTTACATATCAAAAGATCACCAAGTTGTAAAGCTTCGAGGAATATTTATGATCTTGACCCGGAACGGAGATTGTTCCGGAACTCGGATTGTGAAAGGAGACACGAGCGAGGTGAGGTTGTTCGCGAGACTCGGTGGTTGTAGAAAGTGTTGATCTTGACCCGGAACGGAGATTGGTTAGTGGAACCGTAAGCGGCGCTAGAAGGATAGAGCGGAGCTTGCGAGGAGGACTAGGACCGGGTGCGGTGTCGAACCCCTCTAAATCTGACGTCTCAATTGTGATTTACTTGTTCTTAACTCTAATCCCTTAATTACTATTTTAATTTCACATTTAGTTTGAGATTAGAGGGTCATCGATCCTAACAATTAGGTATGTGTCTCAAATAAAATTTTGTGATGCATTCTATTGTACGTCATTATACAATAAAAGAGAGTGGTAGAAAAAGACGAAAGTATTTCTTTCTTCGTATTGTGGAAGCGTCATAGATAGAAGATTGTTTCTTTCAACAACATCCTGATGCGATCGGTAGTCTTGACATATTTGGGTTGCAAAAAAATTGTAAGAACGTGGGACGTGGGGTGAGAGAGAGAGTATGGAAGAGGAGTGGGGTGGTGTAAGGTGGTATGGTTGGAGTGTGGTGAGGTGTGGGGGTAGGTATAGGTTTTGGTTATTTAAACCCAACCCAACCCTCTTTTCTCCCTTTCCTTCCCCATTTCATTTTCCACCAAGTCTCACCACTTTCCCCTTGTGTTCCGGCGACCAGAGGAGGAGGAGGAGCTCCGGCGGCGAGGTGGAGGCGCGCATACGGAGGGAGAAGGAGAAGAAGCTTGAATCGTCGAGGAGAGGAAGGAGCTCGCCGGCGTGCGCGTTTCTCGACGGTGAAAGGTATGCCACGTCTTCATAGTAACTCCCCAAGAGGTGTGGGAGTGTAGGGGGCGGCGTTGGTGCCGTTTCCCCGGCGAAATCCGGCGGGACAGTGGCTGAAGGTGCCTGTTCGGTCGACCGGATGGTGAGATTCGGTCGACCGAATGGCGTCTGGATGATGCCTGTCCCGCGGATAATGAGTAGTTCGGTCGACCGGTGGTTGGGTCGGTCGACCGATAGTTAATAATATTTGCTTACTGCCCGAAAACGGTCGAACGACGTCTGTGTGACGGTCGACCGTTTATGCCAAATTTTAGCGGGAATATTTTACAAGGGTTATATTAGTCCGGTCGACCGGTGGTTGTTCGGTCGACCGATCCCTGTAGATAGGTTAGACTGACCTTTCGGTCGACCGAGTGTGTATCGGTCGACCGAACTGCACAAAGTCGGTCAAGGGCGTTGACCATCTAAACGGTCGACCGCCCCTTATGATCCGGTCGACCGATTGTGTGCAGTGTTGCTGCAGTGATGTGCCCGTGGAACGGTCGACCGGAAGAGAGGTTTCGGTCGACCGATTGTCTGCAGGCAGGATTCATGCAGTGTTTCTATCGGTTGAACGGACCCTGGTTCGACCGATAGGATATATATGTATATAAAATGTATAGCGTAGACCTTCTAAACGGTCGACCGCTAGATTGACCTTGTTCGACCGGTGGGTCGAATTATCATTGGTGGGGACGGGGCGGCGACTTGCCAAACGGTCGACCGTCCGAGAGACCTTGTCCGACCGATGGATAGTGTTTGCTTCAGTACCGTGTACTGAGCGGGAGACCGGTCGGCTGGTGTATTTGTTGGGGTCGACCGATTAACCGCAGGTTGGTGGATTTATCCACATACGCGAGACGTCGAGCAGAGGCGACTACCGGCTGCCGAGCCCACGGTCGATCACCGGACCTCGGAGCTACGGATTTCACCTACGACGAGAGCGTATCTTCTGTTGGACCCCTCGTGGATGCCGGTGCGGCAGAGGGATGCCTGCCATGCCTGTGTGGGTGGTAGATGCCTTCTTCCCTGGTGGGGGAAGGGGATGCACTTTCCTTGTAGAGGAGAGCCGAGACCTCCTCGTGTGGGCCTGGATTGGCAGGGGGGATGCCTCCCTTGTGCCCCTGTGTGCGGCTGGGAGATGAGTGCGGCGACCCCCCTCGTGTGGGCCTGGATTGGCAGGGTGGGGGATGTTTCCCATGCCCCTGGCGCGGCTGGGAGATGGTCCGCAGCGGTTGGGGCATGTATGGGGCCCGAGGCGGATTGCATTGCATGTGCATTCTTGGCATTTTCATCTGTTTTTCTGTATATATAGGAGATGTTGGCATACGGGGTTCCTTTCGGGAACTCAGGCAGATTTTATGTTGCATTTTCAGGTAGCAGGCAGTCTTAGGTTGGTGGTGACTGATGCATTGCATACATTGCATCATATGTCTTTCATTTGGATTACTTTTACATCAATAAATGCTACTAAGGTATGTGTTTAGTCTTATTTACAGAATACAGGGACCTGAATGCAATTTACCCACATTCCGAGCATAAACGTGTGCAAAAGATTCATTTCTATCATAAAGACCGAATTCAAGTTTATCGGGTTTCAATTGGAAATGCATCCAAGCATAAAAGCATTCAAGGAGCTAATCACAAAAAGGTCAAGGGCTTAATTGCAAAAATGCCAAGGACCTAATTGCAAAAGAAAAGGATCAAGATATTTTGTTGGAAAAGTCAAAAGAAAAATCAACTATAAATCTCCAACAATGGAAGGAATTAATCCGGAGCTCAAGACAATGGAAAGAAATCATCCAGACACGCAAATAAAGATCAAATCATACCATAAACGCGTGACAAAAATCCTGATTAAATCCGACCAACGTGGGAGGCGAATCCGCCGCACAATACACATGATGTGCGGCGATTCCGCCGCCCATTGGTTGATCCGTGTGTCCCAATTTCGTCCACTCGTGTATGGACACGTGTACTATCCAATTCTATACCTAAGTCCCTTGTAGCAACTATAAATAGACCCGAGAACGATGTAAATAGGGTCCTTGGTTGTTGCTCTTATTTGTGTACCTTAGTTTTATTAATAAAATTCTGTTCTTTTAATTCTTGTTTTAGTTTTCTTTTAATGTCTCAAGGACCCCTTCTTCTTCCTCCCTCCATGAGTTTCTAACTCTCTCCAAAGGGTGGAGGTGATGGAATTAGGGTTAGAGAATGATGAATGCATGTTATTATTTTAAGTTCATGATTAGTGTATTTTGATTACTTGAGTTTATGTTAAGTCATTTATCTTGTAATGCTTCATAACTAACATGATTTACAATAAGTTTCAGTAATTCTCTACTCTAAACCTAAGTCTAAACCTCCACCCCACGGATTTCTCTCTTTGTTCTTGTTTTAATTTTATTGCTTTTGTTTCGTACTTTAGTTAATTAAACCAAAAACCCCAAAAACCCAAATTAATTCTTCTCTCCTTCTTCCTCTTAATCGAAAAATAACATTAACAACGAAATCTCTCCCTCCTTGTGTTCGACCCGTACTTGCCACCGCTTCATCGCGGCCGTGCACTTGCGGTATAAATAAAATTCTCATCAAGTTTTTGGCGCCGTTGCCGGGGAGGCGACGCAGATTTTGTGTTTTTTGTGTTTTCGATTTTATCCTGTCTACCTTGTGCGCGATCTAAGTATTTGAATTTGTGTAGCAGGAGACAACAGAGCGCGCGGCGAAATCCGGGAGCGTTCTGAGACACTTGGGCGGCGGAATCGCCGCATCTACAAGGTAACTTGCGGCGGAATCGCCGCACCAGTGTGGGTTCTGGTCTTCAAATTTCTGGGGCGTCGTCGACATCTCTGGGTGGTCGCATTGAGCTACTGGAATCTCCGAGAGCGGGCGGCGAACCCGACTGAGCATTGCGGAGGTAACTTTTCTTGCCTTTCTCGTAAAATCTGACTAGTTGAAAAGTTTCCTTTCGTAGAATTGCACGTGTTAGGGTTACAATTCCATAATTGGCAATAATTCAACTCTGACCTAAAATTGGCAAAATTAGAAAGACCTTAGTGCATGCATCATATAATGTTTTGCTTGCATTATTCTTGCTAAATTCTTGCAAATTAATACTTGTTGAAGATTGCTGGAGGCAAGGTACGTATCGAGGTTTTTATCGATTGCATTAGAGCATATAATTTAGTTGCATACAACCTTGCAATTGCCCCCATTAAAAGGACCATTGTTTGACTATCTTTGCTAGATTTAAGTTAAACTATCTTAAGGGCAACTCCGTAGGAAAAGATACGGTGGGGAATTCATCACCCTCCCGTAGCCCACAAACCACAATCCTGAAGTGTCGCCTAAGCCTAAAATTTAAAATCAATTAGACATTGGCCCCTAAGGACTCGGACTCAATTAAGGAGGAGATTGGTTTGACTTGCTATGACCTGAAGCTAATTGAATTCAATTTGGTGTCTAGAAAGTGTTTTTGTGTCGACGAAAGTCTTCCAAGCGACGTGGTTGTCTAATTGGCACCGACTCTGTCGGAAGCGCCCCCACTAGCTATACACTAACTGGCCAACTTGGTTTGATTGGTGAGGGAGGTGAATCAAGCAAACTAATTCGACTCAACCTGTTAGGAGTCGTCTAGATCTAAGTGACACTAGGTCTAGGATTGTTTTGACCGTGCTTGTTCAGGAAATTTCTAACCAACCCTAATTTTTACCCTTTAGAGTTAAGTTTCCCTTCTTGTCTGAGTCTTCTTTCCCTTCTCATCCCTACCTTTCTATTGTTTGTTTTTTAAAAAAAAAAAAAATTAAAATTTTAAAATTCAAAAAAAAAAACGAAAAAAAGAGTAATTAATTCTTGAAATTAAATTTGGAATTTAAATTTCGAATTTGAATTCAAAAATTGATTCAACCCGGTGCACTCAGATTTGGATTCGGGACTTGAGTAATCGACTCTCACGAGTTCATCTAGATTCCAGTCTGGAACTTAACCCCAATCCACCTGTTGCACCACCTCACCCGGATCTAATGGGTGAGAACGTAGTGGACCCGCCTGTTGCACAACCTATAACTCTGAGGGATCGGTGCTACCCAACGATGGCTGCTCAGCCATCGTGCATCGTCATGCCCACCATACCGGGTCGCGACTTCGAACTTAAGGCACAATACATGAGTATGCTGCCTAAGTTCACCTCTAGGGAAGACCCATATCTCTTCCTTAGAGAATTTGAAGAAATCTGCTCTCTTATGCAATACCAGCATATCCCTGAAGAGGCAGTGCGTCTGAAATTCGTGCCTCTAGCACTTAAGGACGACGCTAAGAAATGGCTATATAGTCTAGCCGAAAGATCTATTAGAAGTTGGGCTGAATTTGTTCAAGTTTTCTTAAAAAAATATTTTCCCAACCATAAGACTATGAAGATTAGGAATGAAATTGTTGCATTCGTTCAGTCTGAGAGCGAGCCGTTCTATTCCTATCTTGAGAGATTTAAGAGTGTCTTGACCCAATGCCCTCATCACGGAATTCCGAAGTGGCAATTGTGCCAAATTATCTATGAGGGATTGACACCCACATCTAGGGTTATGCTAGAATCTGTGAGCCAAGGGAATTTTATGTCCAAAAATGAAAATGATGCCTGGACTTTTCTTGAGGATTTAGCTGAAAATAGTATGCAATGGGACAATGCTAGAACACCCATCAACCCGAGTATTGGATCTAGAATAGCGAGTCAACCCCGACCAGGTGTCTTAGCTATAGACTCCAACATAGCGGCCGAGGCAAAACTAGCTACCCTAATGCGTAGAATGGAAAGTCTAGAACTGCAAAACCAAACCCGACAAGCATCCCCTACCCCCTGCTCTAGATGTGGTCAGACTGGTCATTTAATGGAGGACTGTGTGAACCTGGAACATGTCAATGCCACATATAACAATTCTAGAAATGATCCTTACGCATCAACCTATAACCCAGGTTGGCGTAATCATCCCAATTTTTCGTGGACCCAACAAGGACAACCTCCTAGACAACAACCAACCCCATATAATCAAAACAATACATCATCTGGGGGTAATAATGGAAATCATGAGGTTAGGTTGACTAAATTAGAAACTTTAATGACAACTTTTATACAAACAACCAACCAATCATTCCAAAGGCTAGAGACACAGGTCAGCCAATTAGCACAGATAATAGGTGAAAGAGAAAAGGGCCAATTTCCAAGTCAACCTGAGGTGAACCCAAGAACTAATAATCAATATCAATCTTATCAACCACCTTCAGGAAATAACAACCCTAGACCGGTTCAAATGGTTAATGAGGAAGGACCGTTCCAACAAATCAATGCTGTAGTATCATTACGGTCCGGAAGACAAATTGACAATAATGTGGTAAACCCTAGAATGACTAATCAATCTAGCCATCAAGCACCCACATATGACTTGACCATTGAACCCAACGTCCAAATTGAAAAGCCCAATCCACCTACCCAACCTGAACCTGTAGCTCAACCTGAACCTGAGCGAGTCTATGTGCCTAAAGCCCCATTTCCCAATAGACTCAAAAAGAACTCTAGTGCACAAATAGAGAAAATCTTGGAAGTATTTAAGCAAGTTAAGGTAAACATTCCACTCTTAGACATGATTCAACAAATACCTGCTTATGCTAAATTCTTAAAAGATTTGTGCACTAAGAAGAGAAAAACGAATGTACCAAAGAAGGCTTTTTTAACTGCAAACATATGCTCAATTCTTTCCAACACATCTCCTATAAAATATAAGGACCCGGGGTGTCCCACAATTTCATGTTCAATAGGAGATACGTTTATCAATAAAGCCCTTCTAGACCTTGGTGCAAGCGTTAACTTGCTCCCATTTTCTGTCTACGAGCAACTCAACCTTGGTCCACTGAAACCCTCTAAGACAACCCTCCAATTCGCTGATTGTTCTGTTAAGAAACCGAGAGGTATAGTAGAGGACGTTTTGATTAAGGTTGGTGACTTCATTTATCCAGTGGATTTTGTCGTACTTGATACTGAACCTGTTGTAAATCCTAATCGACAAATCCCTGTAATTTTAGGTAGACCCTTTTTAGCCACCTCGGAAGCATTAATAAACTGTCGAAATGGGCTCATGCAATTATCTTTCGGGAACTTAAAAGCAGAATTTAATATCTTCCATATTGATAATGAGCCAGAAATAATATGCAACCCAAGTGATGTTGTGATGAGAGCACGTATTTATCAGAATTCTGAATCAAATAAATCATCACATAAGCAAAAAAGGAAGTAAGAAAAGAGGGAGTGATTCATTTACTCAACCACCATCACTCGAGCAAATAAGCGAACCAATTCAAGTGAGAAGAGTGGAATCTTTTCCTCAAGTCAACATGGGGAACAATTCAACTGGATACATGCACCAATATGGTGTCATTCAATCCAGTTCTGATTACGGTTGACTCTGAGCAAACTCAACCCCTCTACTGCAAGCCGACTCAGGTAATAAGTGCATTTATTTTATCTATGCATACATTGAGGACAATGCATGATTTAGGTGTGGGGGGGCGTTTAACTATGTATATATCTATTTGCTTGTTTTCTTCTTTAAAAAAAAAAAAAAATGTTTCATGACATAGCTTAAGATTGAACTGCTAAAACCCGTGTACAAATTGCATTGAGTTTTTGTTCCTTATTATGTAGTTCTGCTTGTAGAAATTGTGACATAAATCTAAGTTCCAAAGAAATAACACATTGCCCTTTAAGACATGTATGCACTTAAATTGGATGAATCAAATCTTTGAAGTGGTTGATAAAAAGCAGAGGTTGAGGAAAATATACCGGGAAGTGTGGACTTCTAATAGCAATTAAGCCTTGAGGAAAATAAAAATAAAAATAAAAGGAATAAAGTGAGGAAAACACATTCTGCAAAATGATTACAAAAGCCCAAGCCTTTGAGTCACTGGTCCGTAGGGGTATCTTGAAACCCGGTAACTTGAGTCTACCAGCTCGGGATTATCGACCAAACTCGCTACACGAATGCAAAAGGGTAAAAGTGTCAAAAAGCAAATGTGTTGAATCACGGAAAAAAAAAGAAAAAAAGAAAAAAAATAATAATACTCAAGGCCCAAAGCTAAAAGAATGATCCATGCCATGGTTGATCCGAATGATACTTCACCACCAAAGGAGGCGTGCAAAATAATTCAAGTGATAAACATGTGTAGAAGGGTTAGTGGTGTGAATGTTGGAGGAACAAAGACCAAGTCATATTTTTAATGAGTTAGATTTATATAATGAGCATGCAAAAATTCTTAGTGAGATGTATAAAGTTGAGGTAGGGATATTGAGAGCTATTAATGAAATGTTGATTCAGGATTTTGTGGGTATATCCGCTGAAAACCCTCAGGAGACAACACTCCTCCTCCTAGGAAACTTGGAGGTTTAACGGCTTGTTGCACATGCTAAGTGCAACCGTGATTCCTACGAAAGTGAGTTAGGATTTCCCTGCTTTCATTTTCTTATATTCTGCTTTGCTAGGGACTAGCAAAATCTAGGTGTGGGGGTATTTGATGCATTGCATACATTGCATCATATGTCTTTCATTTGGATTACTTTTACATCAATAAATGCTACTAAGGTATGTGTTTAGTCTTATTTACAGAATACAGGGACCTGAATGCAATTTACCCACATTCCGAGCATAAACGTGTGCAAAAGATTCATTTCTATCATAAAGACCGAATTCAAGTTTATCGGGTTTCAATTGGAAATGCATCCAAGCATAAAAGCATTCAAGGAGCTAATCACAAAAAGGTCAAGGGCTTAATTGCAAAAATGCCAAGGACCTAATTGCAAAAGAAAAGGATCAAGATATTTTGTTGGAAAAGTCAAAAGAAAAATCAACTATAAATCTCCAACAATGGAAGGAATTAATCCGGAGCTCAAGACAATGGAAAGAAATCATCCAGACACGCAAATAAAGATCAAATCATACCATAAACGCGTGACAAAAATCCTGATTAAATCCGACCAACGTGGGAGGCGAATCCGCCGCACAATACACATGATGTGCGGCGATTCCGCCGCCCATTGGTTGATCCGTGTGTCCCAATTTCGTCCACTCGTGTATGGACACGTGTACTATCCAATTCTATACCTAAGTCCCTTGTAGCAACTATAAATAGACCCGAGAACGATGTAAATAGGGTCCTTGGTTGTTGCTCTTATTTGTGTACCTTAGTTTTATTAATAAAATTCTGTTCTTTTAATTCTTGTTTTAGTTTTCTTTTAATGTCTCAAGGACCCCTTCTTCTTCCTCCCTCCATGAGTTTCTAACTCTCTCCAAAGGGTGGAGGTGATGGAATTAGGGTTAGAGAATGATGAATGCATGTTATTATTTTAAGTTCATGATTAGTGTATTTTGATTACTTGAGTTTATGTTAAGTCATTTATCTTGTAATGCTTCATAACTAACATGATTTACAATAAGTTTCAGTAATTCTCTACTCTAAACCTAAGTCTAAACCTCCACCCCACGGATTTCTCTCTTTGTTCTTGTTTTAATTTTATTGCTTTTGTTTCGTACTTTAGTTAATTAAACCAAAAACCCCAAAAACCCAAATTAATTCTTCTCTCCTTCTTCCTCTTAATCGAAAAATAACATTAACAACGAAATCTCTCCCTCCTTGTGTTCGACCCGTACTTGCCACCGCTTCATCGCGGCCGTGCACTTGCGGTATAAATAAAATTCTCATCAGTGACCGAGGGGAGTGCCTCCGGGATCGGGTCCTGTTCTTCCGATCTTTTTGTAGAGGTAGTGATTACAGTAGTTATGTAGTAGTTATGTATTAGTTGTAATCACTCTTTTGACAACTCTGTATTATGACTTCCACGTGGAGATATTTTATATATTATTATGTTGACTTTTCTAGTAACGTGCCCGCGTTGACCGTTGACGGTCGTATGTTGTATGTTTAATTTTGAAAATTTTCTTCCGCTGTTTCGGGACGTTACAACTTGGTATCAGAGCCTGAACCAGCCGGAATTGTGGGAACTAAGTGCTACACCTAAAGGGTGGGAGCCACCTCTAGAATCCCACAACGCCTGGTGACTGAGTGGCTTGACCATGACGAGGACGTCAGGTGTTCAAGTGGGGTAGGTTGTAAAACCCCCAAGTTTAGTCCCACATTGCTTAACATGAGAATGTTGGGGTGAGATATAAAGACATGAGCCCACTACCATAACACTTACCAACTTAAGTTTTGTGGCAATAGGTGGGTGTTGTGGGCCAGTGGGCACATGGATGACGGACCGGGACCCGAGTTCGATGCGGACTCGGGGACGGGACGTTACAGATGGTATCAGAGCTTGTGCAGATGTACGCAGAGAAGGTTGACCTGATCAGGAGGAGGTTGGCTACAGCACAGAGCAGACAGAAGAGTTATGCTGACCGACGCAGACGGACCTTGAGCTTTGAGGTTGGAGATCACGTCTTCCTGAAGATTTCACCAGCTCGGGGAGTGATGAGGTTCGGGAAGAAGGGGAAGCTCAGTCCGAGGTATGTCGGACCTTTTGAGATCTTGGACCGTGTCGGAGAGGTCGCCTACAGAGTTGCTTTGCCACCTCAGTTCTCTGGCCTTCACAACGTCTTCCATGTTTCTATGTTGAGGAAGTACGTTGCAGACCCGACGCATGTGATAGAGATTTCAGTGCCTGAGATCCAGCAGGACTTGTCACTTGAGGAGAGGCCAGTTGAGATCATCGATCGGATGGACCATCAGCTCAGGAGGAGGACCATTCCGATGGTCAAGGTCAGATGGCAGCATCACAGTGAGCGCGAGGCCACCTGGGAGATCGAGGAGGAAGTTCGGAGACAGTATCCAGAGCTTTTCGGTGAGTTACCCTTCTGATTTCGGGGCGAAATCCTTTTAAGGAGGGTGGATTGTAAGAACGTGGGACGTGGGGTGAGAGAGAGAGTATGGAAGAGGAGTGGGGTGGTGTAAGGTGGTATGGTTGGAGTGTGGTGAGGTGTGGGGGTAGGTATAGGTTTTGGTTATTTAAACCCAACCCAACCCTCTTTTCTCCCTTTCCTTCCCCATTTCATTTTCCACCAAGTCTCACCACTTTCCCCTTGTGTTCCGGCGACCAGAGGAGGAGGAGGAGCTCCGGCGGCGAGGTGGAGGCGCGCATACGGAGGGAGAAGGAGAAGAAGCTTGAATCGTCGAGGAGAGGAAGGAGCTCGCCGGCGCGCGCGTTTCTCGACGGTGAAAGGTATGCCACGTCTTCATAGTAACTCCCCAAGAGGTGTGGGAGTGTAGGGGGCGGCGTTGGTGCCGTTTCCCCGGCGAAATCCGGCGGGACAGTGGCTGAAGGTGCCTGTTCGGTCGACCGGATGGTGAGATTCGGTCGACCGAATGGCGTCTGGATGATGCCTGTCCCGCGGATAATGAGTAGTTCGGTCGACCGGTGGTTGGGTCGGTCGACCGATAGTTAATAATATTTGCTTACTGCCCGAAAACGGTCGAACGACGTCTGTGTGACGGTCGACCGTTTATGCCAAATTTTAGCGGGAATATTTTACAAGGGTTATATTAGTCCGGTCGACCGGTGGTTGTTCGGTCGACCGATCCCTGTAGATAGGTTAGACTGACCTTTCGGTCGACCGAGTGTGTATCGGTCGACCGAACTGCACAAAGTCGGTCAAGGGCGTTGACCATCTAAACGGTCGACCGCCCCTTATGATCCGGTCGACCGATTGTGTGCAGTGTTGCTGCAGTGATGTGCCCGTGGAACGGTCGACCGGAAGAGAGGTTTCGGTCGACCGATTGTCTGCAGGCAGGATTCATGCAGTGTTTCTATCGGTTGAACGGACCCTGGTTCGACCGATAGGATATATATGTATATAAAATGTATAGCGTAGACCTTCTAAACGGTCGACCGCTAGATTGACCTTGTTCGACCGGTGGGTCGAATTATCATTGGTGGGGACGGGGCGGCGACTTGCCAAACGGTCGACCGTCCGAGAGACCTTGTCCGACCGATGGATAGTGTTTGCTTCAGTACCGTGTACTGAGCGGGAGACCGGTCGGCTGGTGTATTTGTTGGGGTCGACCGATTAACCGCAGGTTGGTGGATTTATCCACATACGCGAGACGTCGAGCAGAGGCGACTACCGGCTGCCGAGCCCACGGTCGATCACCGGACCTCGGAGCTACGGATTTCACCTACGACGAGAGCGTATCTTCTGTTGGACCCCTCGTGGATGCCGGTGCGGCAGAGGGATGCCTGCCATGCCTGTGTGGGTGGTAGATGCCTTCTTCCCTGGTGGGGGAAGGGGATGCACTTTCCTTGTAGAGGAGAGCCGAGACCTCCTCGTGTGGGCCTGGATTGGCAGGGGGGATGCCTCCCTTGTGCCCCTGTGTGCGGCTGGGAGATGAGTGCGGCGACCCCCCTCGTGTGGGCCTGGATTGGCAGGGTGGGGGATGTTTCCCATGCCCCTGGCGCGGCTGGGAGATGGTCCGCAGCGGTTGGGGCATGTATGGGGCCCGAGGCGGATTGCATTGCATGTGCATTCTTGGCATTTTCATCTGTTTTTCTGTATATATAGGAGATGTTGGCATACGGGGTTCCTTTCGGGAACTCAGGCAGATTTTATGTTGCATTTTCAGGTAGCAGGCAGTCTTAGGTTGGTGGTGACCGAGGGGAGTGCCTCCGGGATCGGGTCCTGTTCTTCCGATCTTTTTGTAGAGGTAGTGATTACAGTAGTTATGTAGTAGTTATGTATTAGTTGTAATCACTCTTTTGACAACTCTGTATTATGACTTCCACGTGGAGATATTTTATATATTATTATGTTGACTTTTCTAGTAACGTGCCCGCGTTGACCGTTGACGGTCGTATGTTGTATGTTTAATTTTGAAAATTTTCTTCCGCTGTTTCGGGACGTTACAAAAATACTTCAACTCTACAAAAATGTTAGTTTGTGGCATGTTAGTCAATGGTGTTGATGAGGGATTGGTGAAAGTTTTGCAAGACATTGCTTCCATAACTTCAGTAAAGTTGTAATTGATGTACTTAGTGGTCAGTGTTTGAGAACACCTACATCCCAAGACTTGACAAAGTACTTTACAGTGGTGACTCGACGTGGATTTCCCGAAGTGACAGGAAGTATCAAGTGTATGCATTATAATGGAAGAATTGTCTGCATGTTTGAAAGAAATGTCTCAAGGACTGCTGGTTTGATAGTTATGTTGAACCAACAATCAACAGTTTGTTCTCTTTGAGTGGTCGATGTTGATGTTATTTTTCCAAAAGTGGTAACCTTTTTTACCTTTATATAACGTCTAGTTTTCGAGGCATTAGCTTTCTATTATGGGATCGATCGATCGGTATCTTACCTCGATCGATTGTTTCAGGGTCCAGATCCAACAATGTTCATAACCCAAATTTCTTTTATCGCCCAATGCTCTTTCTCGATCGAACGATTGAAGATCAGTAGCATCAGAATCCCCAGCCCGAGTGCCCAGATCGAACGAAGTATAAGTTGATTGTTTGCCCACTTAAGTATATGTTTACAACCTAAGTGAGTGATCGACCCGTCTAACTTATCAGTGGACTGTGACGACATGTTTCATTTTTCCTTGATTTCCTTTTCACTAACTTGCTTTGCTACCCACTTTAATCTTTTCACAATGCTCTATTAGCCATTTAGTCTATATATAAATAGAGGATTCTACACTTGTTAGATTCAAGAGCTTAATACTATCTTGCTCCTGTGGAACAATCCAAACTCATTTACTCTCTACTTGCTACCTCACTCTACTCACTTGATTCCCTAAAGCTCAAATGCTCAGTTAGAGCTCTTTTTGTCATGAAGGAAAGATTGTATGACTCTAGATTGAATGAGTCACCTCCCGGGTTATCGGAAGAGTTCAAATCGCGACGATGTTCGTGAATATATGTCATAACTTGTTTTGATCTTGGCTCAGAGCGAAGAGTGACTAGTGGAACTCTTCAGTGGGATTATAGGATGGGCAGGACTTGAAGAGAGGAGTAAGACGCTTGCGCATGCTGAACCTTTATATATCCGAAGAACTGCATTAGCGGAGATTTGGTGGGAGTTTGGCTTGGGCACTCAGATTTGACAAGTTATAATATGAGCTAGATTTCTAAGGTGGTAGAATCATATCTTATTTGAGCATTATAAGAGTGTAAAGAGTCGAATGAAGTCGAGCTAAGGTTGGGCGCCCGGGCGCACCCCCGTTAACGGGCGGGGCGCCCGTGGGGCGCCCGCCCGGGCGCGTGGCCGGGTGGTGGGCGTCCCGGGCAGACGCCCGGGCGCCCAAAGGAGGGGGACACGTGTCCCCCTCCGATTGGTTAATTTTTTTTTATATTTATTAATTGGATGTTTTGTTATTAATGGATTGGGTATTTGTTATAAATGCGGGGTAATAATTTTTTGTAAGTGATTAAAATTAAGAAATTGATAGAACCAATACACTGTTTAATCACGGGTGCAGTATTTAATCACGGGTGCACTATTTTCAATCACGCGTGCACTGTTTTCAATCACGCGTGCACTATTTGCAATCACGCGTGCACTTTAATCACGCTTCCAAAGAGTAAACTGTGCAATCACACGTGAACAGTGCAACAAATACATCCAAACCCTCCCAACTATAAATACATCTATCTATCTCCTGATTCCTCACATTTCCTTAACTTCTCAACTTGTTAACTTCTTCTCTCATCAATGTCGGATAATAGTTTAAACTCCGGTCAATCCGACGATGATAACTGGAATGAGACATTAAATCTAATGGACCATGCTATTGAATTAGCCGGACAGGTTGTTTACGAAAGGACTACACGTCCTAAGCATCGTCGAAGGAGAACGACGAACCCAGATAGAGATCGTGAACTAGGTTACAGACGCCTTGTAGACGATTATTTCTCTGACAACCCTGTGTATTCTGATACTCTTTTCAGGACAAGATTTCGGATGAGAAAGCATGTCTTCCTGCGCATCCACAATGTCATCGAAGCATCTGATGTCTTCTTCCAACGAACACCGGACGCAACTGGTAGGATGAGCATCTCCGGTCTACAAAAAAGTACGGCAGCAATGCGAATGCTAGCATATGGCGTTGCCGATGATGGGGTCGATGAGTACCTACGAATGAGTGCGGCAACATCCAGAAATGCTCTTCTCAAATTATGTGAAGGTGTTATTCGCATCTTCGGCCCTGAGTATTTACGTCGGCCAACTGCAAATGACTTGGCACGCCTACTTTACGTTGGTGAGCAACGTGGGTTTCCAGGTATGATGGGGAGTATCGATTGTATGCACTGGGAGTGGAAAAACTGCCCAGCTGCTTGGAAGGGACAACATCAAGGACGTGCTGGGAAAGCAACTCTGATCCTTGAGGCGGTGGCATCGTACGACTTATGGATCTGGCACTCCTTCTTCGGAATACCGGGTTCATGCAATGACTTGAACGTCCTGCAACAATCTCCGGTTTTCGACGACATACTAGAAGGTCGAGCACCACCTGTTAATTATCAGGTAAATGGTGTTCAATATGATATGGGATACTATCTTACTGATGGTATTTATCCACAGTGGGCGACCTTCATCCAATCCATCCTTCACCCTCACACCCCGAAGCACAGATTGTTTGCTGAAGTGCAGTAGGCAACGCGTAAAGATGTTGAACGCGCTTTCGGAGTGTTGCAAGCGAGGTTCGCGATCATCAGAAACCCGGCTCTTGCTTGGAGCAAGGACGTTCTGTCCAAAATAATGACAACTTGTATCATCATGCATAACATGATAGTGGAGGACGAACGCGACTGCTATGCTAATTTTGGAGATATTCGCGAATTTATGGAAGATCGTCCTGGAACTTCAGCTGAGGAAACGTCGTATTCGACCGATCGTATAGCGGATATTCACGAGTTTTTTGTCAATCAAGATCGAGTGCGTGACAGGAACCAACATTTGGATCTGAAAGGCGATTTAATCGAGCATATATGGCAACGCTACGGACGAGGAGCGGTTTGAAAATCGGTTAACGTAGTTGGTAATGTAGTATTTGAAATTTTAGTTTATGTAATATGTACTGTTGTTTCTTAACTTTGAGTGTAATATTTCCTATTTCAGTTTGTCTTAAATGTAACGTGGCTCCGTAATATTTAATAATAATTTCGTGATTTACCAGTAATTATTAACAATATTTCGAGTTAAAATAGAATTATAATGTAATTAGAATTAGATTTATATAAAATGTATTTTGTTAAATGATGTGTGAGAATTAAATTTGTTTAATTAAGAAATGATGTGATGAAAGAGAGTGTAGGGTGGGTGGGGGTAGCCTGGGCATGGGTAAGGGTTTTTTTTTGGTGGGTTGGGTGAGCTGACGTGGCAGAGAGAGAAGCGTACGTGGCAGAGAGAGAGTGCAGGGCGCCCGGGGGTAGCCCGGACGCTGTTATTTGTGCTCTAACGATAGTGATCAACTTCTTAGAAAGTGGGTCCCTTGTTTGCAACCTGTGGGATGACCAGATCCACTCAAAATTGAAATATGGAGAGAGAAAGGTTTAGTGGGTCTCTTTTTTTAGTGTTTGTTTGAAATTATCCAATTATGATATCTAATAATAGTGATGAACTTCTTAGAAAGTGAAAGATGCACTTTTGTGTTGTCAATTTCAAGTTAAATGAGTGGTTCGTGTTGAAAGCAACTTATGTGTTGCATTTCTTGTTCAAATTGTTGATCTATAGAAACTCAAATTTAGTCATTACTTGCATCCAACCAACTTCCATTCTCTTACACTTTATTTACATAAATGGCCCCAAGTCCCAACTACTATTATGTTGGTTGAATTAGTTCATCTTCCAAGTCTCAAATAAAGTTTCAAAATAAGTTATTAGGTATGTGTCTCCAATAAAAATAATGCATTATATTGTTCATCATAATTATACAATAAGAGGGAGTGGTCAAAAGAGGCGAAAAGAAGGTGATGTCGCTCAACCCAAATCATTTATGTAGTGAATACTTTGCTAAAAATTATGTCTATAATTGTTAGGAATTTGCGACAAAAAATTAGAATGCGAAAACATTTCTTTCTTCGTATTGTGGAAGCTTTATAGAGAGAAGATCGTTTCTTTCAACAACATCCTGATGCAGTAGGTACACTCGACATATCTGGATTTAAAAAATGCACTACAACTCTATAAATGTTAGCTTATGGCATGTTTGTCAATGGTGTTGACAAGTATATATGGATTGGTGAAAGTTTGGCAAGAGATTGCTTCCATAAAGTGCAGTAAAATTGTCATTGTTGTATTTAGTGGTCACTATTTAAGAAGACCTATGTTCCAAGACAATTGTCTAAACTACATTCTATTAGTGACCCAATGTGGATTTCTTGGAGTGAAAGGTGTTGATACAATTACAAACATATTCGTGTCATTTATCAACATCCTTCAACTTGTTAGTTTCACCAATGTGGGACTAAAAGTGAGGTGAGCACATGGCACATGGGCAATAGTTCTCATCTTCATCTCAACATTGGATTTCTTCAATTGAGTTATTCATGAGCCTAGTCCAAACTCAATAATCCAACAAAAGGAAGTATCGATTGTACGCATTGTACATGGAAGAATTGTTTGCGTGTTTGAAAATGAATGTCTCAAGAAAGTTGGTTCGATGGTTTTGTTGAAACAGGGATGGACATGTTGCTCTCTAATTGATTGGTGGTGTTATTTTCCAAAAGCTGTAGCCTTTTTGTCTTTTCTATAATGGCTAGTTTTTAGTAGCTATCTTTCTATTTTGGATCGATCGATTAATAGTTTACCTCAATCAACTGTTTAAATGTCCAGATCCAACAATGTCCAAAACCCAAATTGTTTTAATCAACCAATGCCCTTGCTCGATCGAATGAATCAAGATCAGTAGCCATCAGAGTCCTTCACATAAGTGACCGGATCGACCGAAGTCTATGTGGATTGGTTGCCTACTTAAGTTTCTTTCGGGAACCTAAGTTAGCGGTTAACCTGCCCAACTTATGGGTTAACTGTAATGACATTTTTCATTTTTCCTTGATTTCTTTTTCACTCGTTTGCTCCTCTACCTACTTTAATATTTTCCCAATGCTCTATTTGCCATTTAGCCTACAAACAGAGGATTATACACTTGTTAGATTCCATAGTCTACTACTCTCTTGCTACTTTGTAACAATCCAAACTCATTTACTCTACTCACTTGATTCCCTAAAGCTCAAATACACTCAACTGCTTAGTTAGAGCACTTTTCTCTTCAAGGAAAGGTTGTACGACTCCAGATTGAATGAGTTACCTCCCAGCTTATGGGAGGAGTTCAAATTCGCAAAGGTATTCATGGATATGTGTTGTAACATATTTTGATCTTGGTTCAGAACAAAGATTGAATAATGGAACTCTACATTGGGATTCTAAAGTGGGGAAGACAAAAGGATGACTAGGACGTTTGCGCATGCTAAACTTTTATACATTCGTAGTGCTTGTGATTTTATTTTTCTTGATCCTTTCACTCTTTGTTTCATCATTGTCTTTCACTAATTGTGATTATAGTCAATTCACCCCCTCTAGAATAGGCCACCATTCTTACGGATGCAACTACTAAACCACCCAAACAATATTGCATTGTCACTTTCAGGTCTTATTACTCGTTAAAAGAAACATTACCGAATCCCAGATTAATTTCAAAACGAACTACAACATCTCACCGAAATCCTAACAAAGTAATTGAGTTGGTGTAATATGACGAACCGCCATCAGAAACTGGATTATTCTTGATTCCTTTTTAGTTGGCTACCCAATATTTCCCGTCACTTCCCATGTGCACAAATAGAGTCCAAACCACAAGTCTAATTAGGCTCGTTATTACATGTGTAATGATGCATTGCATACATTGCATCATATGTCTTTCATTTAGATTACTTTTACATCAATAAATGCTACTAAGGTATGTGTTTAGTCTTATTTACAGAATACAGGGACCTGAATGCAATTTACCCACATCCCGAGCATAAACGCGTGCAAAAGACTCATTTCTATCATAAAGACCAAGTTCAAGATTATCGGGTTACGAATGGAAATGTATCCAAGCATAAAAGCATTCAAGTCCTAATTGCAAAAAGAACAAGGACTTAAGCACAAAAGTAGCCGGGGACTTAATTGCAAAAAGACAAGGACCTAATTGCAAATCACGAGTAACTTTTATTATCTTGGAGAAAATCTAAAGAAAAATCAATGTGGATCTTCAAATATATAAAAGAATTAATCCGGAGCTCAAAAGAATGGAAATAATCAATCCAGACGCGTAAAGGAGGATCAAATCATACCATAAACATTCAACCAAAATCTGGACCAAATCAAAGCATGATGTGCGGCGATTCCGCCGCATATCACACATACCATGCGGCGATTCCGCCGCCCCCTAGTTGATCCGTGTGCTCCAATTTTGTCCAGTCGTGTCTGGACACGTGTACTCTCCAATTCTATACTTAGGTCTCTTGTAACAACTATAAATAGACCCGAGAACGATGTTAGAAGGGTCCTTAGTCTTTGGTTGTAGTTTTTATTCTTAATCTTAGTTTTGTATTCTTCTTTTCATTAATAAAATTCTGTCTTTTATTTCTTACTTTTAGTTTTCTTTTGTAATGTCTCAAGGACCCATTCTTCCTCCCTCCATGAGTTTCTAACTCTTTCCAAAGGGTGGAGGTGACGGATTTAGGGTGAAGAGAAGACAAATAAATGTTATTATTTTAAGTTCGTATTAGTCTATTTTGATTACTTGAGTTTATGTTAAATCATTTATCATGTAATGCTTCATAACTAATATGATTTATTATAAGTTTCTGAATTCTCTAATCTAAACCTTAAATCTAAACCTCCACCCGACGGAATTCACCTCTTTGTTCTTGTTTTAGTTTTAATTGTTCTTGTTCTTGCTTTAGATAATTAAAAATCAAAAATCTCAAAACCAACTTATTTCTTCTCTCCTTCTTTCCCCCAATCGAAATCACACTAATAACAAATCTCTCCCTCCTTGTGTTCGACCGGTATTTGTCACGTCTTCATTGACGTCGTGCACTTGCGGTATAAATTAAAATTCTCATCATGTAACATCCCGAAACAGCGGAAATTTAAAAATTTATAATCAAGACACAGGAACTCAATAATCAAAGACGGGACTGTTACTTCTCATAAAACAAATAGCGGTGCACCAAAATTACATCAGAGTTTGTCAAAATGATACATGATTACAACAAAACGACAACAGAAGATAAAACGTAATCATGTCGACCTCAGCGGTCCGAGAAGAGGATCCAACTCCAAAATGCGTGTGCCGATCACCACCCAACTGGACCTACTGCGGTCCTGAAAATATATAACAACAATGCATGAGTTTCCAGAAGGAAACCCCGTATGCCAACTCACCTATATGCATGCATTACACAAATGAACCTATCATACTAGTAGCATGTCATGACATCGACAGAAAGGAAAACAATCCCCCCGAAGGGTAAAACAGGACATCAGTCCGACAGTCAACATCGGGCCTCCCGAGGAGACCTACTGCAGGCACATGCAGTCTTACAGCACGCGACATCGCACCCCCCACACGCGGCTACACTACACAAGGGTTCGGCAGGGAGCCTCTGTCATGCCTGCGGGCCGATAGAATACAGATCTGCAAATCTCCGTGGTCGGAGCCACGGGGACCAACGGGGCCGTCACCCGGAAGGTATAACAACATCATCTCGATAGGTGCCCATACGAGGAATCAACATAGCCGGAACAACCTCGGCCCAACAATCATCATCGCCGGCACAACCTCGGCGGCATCATCGGCACAGCATCGGTGGTCTAACACAAACGTCCGTCACAACATCGGACGGGTCCAGACCGAAGTCTGCCAGGTCATCAGGCTCCACGAGCCGCAAACACCAACCGCGTCGCTATAAAAGCAGGGCAGCGACCTCCGTAGCCCGTAGGCCGGTAGTCACCTCACCCAACGCCAGTTGCGTGCTCACACAAACATCAACATTGGGATCCACGGTCCCTCAGGCCTGCTATACTACAATGAGTCCAATCAATCCAACACCTTAGTCACGCTCCATACATGGAGGTGATGCACCCCGAACACCCACACTCTTCCCAACGGCGGTCCCTGCGCAGGCACGCGGAACGCGCCTACCGTCACCTCCCGACTCACGCACAAGGCGAGGACACGGGTTTCCGTGGACAAAGTTGGCATTCAAAAAGGGAACCCGGAATTCTGTCCTGGGCCCAAACGGTCGACTGGAAGAGGTGATTCGGTCGACCAGTTCCAGAAAGGAATCGGTCGACCGTACGCCTAACACGGTCTACCGCTGCGCTCAAAACTCAATCCCCAACGGTCGAACAAATGTCTAAAACCGGTCGACCGAACGAGGTCAAAATCCGGAGTCTGGTCAACATCAAATTCAAATCTATCGGTCGACCGACTCAGGGGTCCCGGTCGACCGAAAACTTACAGGGTCAACCTATTATTCTACGTCATATAACGGTCGACCGAACGAAAACCAACGTCCGAACATCATGCATAATAAACCAATAAACTTAAGTTCCGGTCGACCGAATACAAGGACCCGGTCGAACGAAACACAACAGACAGACAAAATACATGCATTCGGTCGACCGCCCGAAGGGTCCGGTCGACCGTTGGTCGTCTTCAACCTCGCGTCAGCCGAGGTTTTCCATGAAAACAATGCCGGAGAGGTCTCCGACCTCCCACGAGGGTTAGGAACCACAAAACCACATTAATGAGTCGACATACCTCAAGCAAAGACGACGAACCGCCGGAGCTCGCTCACGCACGTCGCCTCCGGTAGACCTCGAGCACGCGCTGCGCCTCCTCTGGACGTCCGACCTCTGCCCGCGCGTCGTCCTCGCCTCCTCCGATCGTCGCCTCAGCTGGAAGAAGGAGAAGAAGAAGGAAATGGAGAGAATGAGAGAGAGAGAGAGAAGAAAACACGTTTTAAACCCCAACCCATCTCCTCTCCACAGTAACCCTACACACCAGCCCACACCTCCCCCTCACGTCCACAGTGCTCGCCTCCCTTCCCTTCCCCATGCACACCACACTTCCCCATGCAAAGCCAACTCTAATCTTCCATTATCCTCTCTAACCTAGGTTTGGGTTCTAACAAGATGAATATTTATAAATCTCAATGTGTAACACTTCTAGTCCGCACTCGAGACACAACAGTCAAACACAAACCATAAAGAAGTGAAAAAGTGACATTATGAAAAATAGTCACGTTGAAGCCTCAATTAAAAACATAACATAATGTCAATATTAGAGTACAATGCAAAAGGGACATACAAGAAACTATGAATTTCCTACTATATGACTACTAAGAGGAGTAGGAAAACACATAACAACCAAGCTTAACAAATCCAGTCCATGCACCCCAAGACCGTAAGCATCTCACCTGCACACACAAATCACGCCTGAGTCTTGAATCGAGACCTCGTACACCACCCCAACCCGACACGATACTAGGTCCATGTCGTCTCTACGACTCACACTGGTCTCGTGTCCGAAGGCGACCACACGTTTCAACAAGGTCGAGTGTGCACCTCAACCTCATTGCGCATCCGATTCACAAGACAACACTCGCCGCGCTCTCATGACAATATTGTCACACGTTCCAAGGCAACCACACGTCCCAGCCTTGCCGAGCATGCACCATCGACAAGATCACGCATTCAGCCTACAAGGGAACACCCTACTCCAACCACGCGCCCGATCACATGAGCAACACTCTCTAACATTCATTCGTCACAATGCTGGTGAGCTGACCAGTCCCGCATCCGGCTTCAGGAGCCGATCACACGACCGAGTCTTAGAGCAACGCTCTCAAACGATCACTCGTCACAACGTAGGTGGACCCTTCCTGAACCATCCCAACAAAGGGAAAAACCTTAACATCTAGTCATACATGCCTCACACGTCATCCTCATTGCCACCCCACGCCCGAGTCCGTGAGCAATGCTCTCCAACGGCCATTCGTCATAACATGGGTGGACAACTGGTTCCACGAACCTCACATAAATCACACATGACAAGAGGGTAAACGTAATTTACCCCCAAAAGTATGGGTCACACAACCCCAACAAAAGCATAAAGTAATAAGCATAAACAAGACTGGAGAAAAATAAAAGTTGCAAGACAAAACTATAGCTCTAAAACCCAGTCAAAAAAGTATAAGGGTATAAACGTAATTTCACTAAAATTTCCTTACAAATCACAAATCTCATAAGTTCAGGGGGGAAAGTAAATTTCTTAATCAATAAAAAAGTAAAAAGACCAATTTTTCCCTAATTTAAATTATTTCTTACAATTATGAAAAAGTCCAAGGTTTTTCCAGCAAATATTCCAATTATTAACTAATTAGACAAATACAATTAAAACCAGGGTTTTCAAAGCAATTAATATAGTTATTAATTTTTAACCAAATACAATCAAATCCAGGGTTTATTCCGAAATTCTCCTAAATAATTATTAACTAATCAAATATAATTAAATTACATGATTTATTCTACAATTAGTCAAGATTAATTTATTCAATCAAATATTCAAATTATCTAGAGTTTTCTTCACAAAAACAATTTTAATATTCCACCACGTATTAAACAAATCCAGGGTTTTCTTGCAATTTACCCCAACCCAGCCACCGACCCAACCAAATCCAGCCTACTGGTCGTCACACTTTGGCCCCTTGGCCCACGCCGCCACCACAGGGCGGTCGGCCACTGGATGCAGTGATCGACGGCCAACTCCACAGCGTGGTGGCACGACCACATGCGGCACCAACTCGCGTACGACCGGCACCTGTTAGCGTTGCTCTGGCCGATGCACACGAGGTGCCAGCCCGCGTGCGGTATGCTGGTCGACCACTCTCGTCGTCTTCCTCTCTTCCCCCGACCTTGTGGAACCCAAATAAAATGGATGGGTGGCGTACCCTCGCCGAGTTCGCCACCACGACGTCGTCAGAGCTTCTCGCTGCCTCCGAAATGCTCGTCGGAGCTTGGAGGAGGTCGTTAGGTGGGAATTTGGTGGGTTGAGGGTTTTGGTCGTGTAGAAGAAGAAGAAGAAGAAGAGAGAGGGTGCAACACTCACCCCCACCAAAAAAGAATTTCGTCCACGGAATAAAATAAAGCTACGTACCAAAAACTCTGGGTACTTCTCGTGCACATCGGCCTCGATCTCCCACACAGCCTCTTGTGGGGTATAGTACTGCCACCAAACATTAACCATCAGAATAACCCTCTTACACAACTAGTGCTCAATCTAATCGATTATCTCCACTAGTAGCTCCTCCAACGACAAATCAGGTTGCACCTCATGCATATCCGTCTCCAACATCAGACCCAACCAAATCCGGCCCGATGGCTGCCGGACTTCGGCCCGCGCCGCCACTGCAGGGCGGGCGGTCGCTGGATGCAAAGGCAGACAACCACCTCCATCGCTCGGTGGCTCGACCTACACGGCCGCACGCAGCCGACACGCGCGTGGTGCCAGCCCACGTGCGGTCTACCGGTCGGCCACTCCTATCGTCTTCCTCTCTTCCCCCTACCTCGTGGAAACCAAATAAAATCGATGGGTGACGTACCTCGTCAGAGTTCGCCATCGCGACATCGCTGGAGCTTCTCGCCGCCTCCAGAGTGCTCGTCGGAGCTTGGAGGAGGTCGTTAAGTGGGAATTCGATGGGTTGAGGGTTTCGGTCGTGAAGAAGAAGAGGAGAGAGAGAGAGAGGGTGAGGGAGAGGGTGCAACAAAATGTATAGGTTTTATAATGTTACATTTGTCTTATGAACTTTAACCACCCACCATCTGCAGGTGGTTCAGTTTCATAAGGAACCTCACCAATATACTGCAGAAACAAAGACCAAATGCACAACAATTGATCATACTCGACAAGTTAGGATAGCTTAACTGGTCACCTTCAGTTAGAGCCTTGAATTATCTTACCTTAACTAAAGGTTGTTGTTTACAAGGCAAGTACATGATGCGTTTAGGTACAACACAAGGAAGACGAGTATATACCTGTACCTTCACCTATTAAGAAGTGGGTATCGGTATGACGACACCGAATCCTTTTACTATCCTACTAACAATCACCCTAAGACACCCAATCATGTTGAATTTACTCATGGAAGACTAAAAAAAGGCTATATGTACGGGAGCAAGAAAGAAAAAAAATTAAATGGGAAAAAGTCTTATAAGGATGTTCTTGAGAGAGAGAAGATTCCGAGTCACTTCTCTTAATTCCAATTGATCTTAAATTAGATATTCATGCTTTAATAGCATCTAACGTGAAATATCAGAATGACATGGTGATATTTTGAGTAATTTGAAGGACATCGAAGAACTATATATGTCATATGTATCTATATATGTTGTGTATTTTCATGTTTGGAACTTGGAATCCGAGGGATCCTTTTGTTAGGATCTCGCACAATGATTTAAGTGGGGGCATTTAAAACTTTGCTACTTTCTTACCCCTCCTTCCTCTTTGTCGTCTGATGTAGAGACAATCCTTGTGGGTTCTTTTGAATAATTGGATCCCAAGATTCGCAAAATGAACATAAATATTTGAATGGACCTGTAGAACTTTTTGTTTGTTGTCTTTTAAATGTTCCACTTTTACTGCATGTAAACTTGTTTTAGTAAGGGTGTATGATATATACATGTTTTCAGCATAATCTTCAATTACCTTGTCAATTTACAAACACAGGAAATGAACTTACGCTTGTCAACAAGTTGAGTTATATTTAATTTGCTTACTTATGCTCAAGCTCAACTCATTAATTAAACATCAGATAAGAAAGCATATATGGGTTAGGGCTTCAGTTGTCTTGTGTAAACTCCTAAAAGAGCTTTGAGTTCGAACAAGCTTTTCGGTAGCCCAGTCTGGATGATAACTGATAAATGATACCTTATATATTTTGTACATAAAAAAATTAGATAAAATGTAGTACTTTTATTCTTCACAATCCAATCGATTTTTTTATGTAATCATACGTCATCATAAGGTAAATATACAGATATTTTGTAATTAGCTTAATCCATTGACTTGTGCATGTCCCAATCGAGATTAGGTGGTGGAGAGCCAAATTCAAACAACTTGATATTCCCTGTTCAATTCATAATTGGGTCATGCTTGATTTGGCAATAACTGCCTTTGTTTAGACCAGATTGTCACAGATCCTCCGATGGTTCAAAATATATAACTCAAATTCTCACCACCAACTTCTCTCTTTAAGTGGGGCAGATATATAAGTGTCACCACAACCTAACCATCAACCCAATACTTAATGTACATCTCAATTAGTATAAATACCAATTATGTATAGACCTCAGAGTCATGACCCAGCCCGGTCGAAATGGCTTGGCCACGCCAGACTGGATTTTCGGCCTGGCACGGCCCACTGTGCCAACCGACCGTGTCAGCACGACCCAACACCCAGGTTTACGATTTGCTATAAGAAATTGTAATCAACTCTTACTCCTTGTCAACAAATGTTAGCTACCAATCCATGTCATAAAATAAAAAAACATTTTGTGCTTCCATATATTTCATTTGTGATATTTAGGGCATATTTCTTGTGTTTCTAACGAAGGCTGGCCAAATTGCTTTTACGTACCAATTTGTTGCGCATCTCTTACGAACCAGCTAGCTTATTAATTATAAACATATATTACAAATAATTATATCAACAATGCAAATCAATTTTATCGTTTCAAATTATAAATCGAATTGTAAATATACTTTCCAGAAGTCTTAGAAGTATCCACCCAATAGATGAAGTCCACTAAAATACAATATTTGGTCTTCTCTTTGAACAACTATACACATGGTCACGTTCTATTTTCTTGAAAAAACATTAAACAAATATCATTGTCATGGAGATTATAAATAAACACTTTGTTTGAGCAAAATTTAAAACAAATTCATCATCCCGAGGGTTCCCTTGGGGGTCAAGCACGTAGCCTTTGACTGATCTTTAGATGTTTTTTTTTCCATTTTTGTCTTATTCACTTGCATTAAAGTCAATATTTATCTCATACCTACCAAAACGTCAAATGAAGTGAAAAATTGGGTGTCAATTTGTCATTCTTGATATTATAAAGGAAATACATTTAATGTGATATATAGAAAAAATGATTATGCAGAGCTTTATCTGAATTTCATAGTAACGATTTGAAGATTTTTTTAATCAAGATTTTTTTAAATCAGTTTTTTAAAAAAATTGAAAATATGTTTTGTAATCTTTTAGTTTTTTTTTTCTAAAATCGATCCCAAAATGATATGAAATATATATGAGTTGTGGTTAAAAAATAAATAGTGTAGAGAAAAAATTAATTAGAAAAAGAGAAAAATGATATGAAAAAGAGAAGAGATAAAAAACTCACGAACGTCTTCGCGTACACGGATGATCTTCGAGTAGTAAAACCTGTCAAAAAAATTGATTTCAAAATATTTCATAATACCACCACGTGCATAGATTTTTGGTACACACAATTGCACGTTGATTCCTATTTGACACACACACATCCCAACACAACCACTTCCACTCAGCTATAAATCAATCCACCAATAATTTCAGATCTAACTTCGTATTCCCCTCCAATTCCTACCACAATGGCCGCCGCCACTGCTGCCACCGCCGTCGCAACCCGAGTAGCCACTCCGGCCACTAGGGTCATGACTACCATCCTCCCTAAGCAATTTTTTCCCATTAACTACAACCACCTTTTCGCTCGAGACAATCAATTTGTTGGCATCTCGACCGCCGCCGTCACTCCGACTGCCTCGTTTTTCAACAAAGATCGGTCCTCCTCTAGGCCAAGTACTCCTTAACTTCATATATTGTCATCGAGTTTAGATTTTATGTGGGTTAAGTGTTGGAATTTCGGATTATTTCTTCTTGTGGATTTTGGTCATGATTGGTCAACTTTGCTGAAATTTGTGATGTCAATCATTCGGGAAATAGGAAAACAAAAATTCGAAAAAAGGAGAAATGTTTTCGTATACTTATAATAATAACTTGGACATAAAAAGTTACAAATAAATGTGAAAGAAAAAGAATAATATTTTTACTCGCTCTAATTCGGACCAGAGCCCGAATGAAACAACAGAAATCGTAACCTTTTGAGGTGTTATTAATTTATTTATTTGCTTATTATTTTTTATTTAAACGAAAGACAAATCATATACATCAGGTTGTTTTGAAAAGGTGGAACCTTTTATCGTTTCTATCTTTTCAAAGAGCAATTAAGTCTTAATCATTTACCTCTGAAAGTATGCTTTGTTTCTGTAACATCCCGATACAGCGGAAATTTAAAAATTTATAATCAAGACAATGAAACTTAATAATCAAAGACGGGACTGTTACTTCTCATAAAACAAATAGCGGTGCACCAAATTACATCAGAATTGTCAAAATGATACATGATTACAACAAAACAACAAAAGAAGATAAAACGTAATCATGTTGACCTCAGTGGTCCGAGTAGAGGATCCGACTCCAAAATGCGCGTGCCCGCCGATCACCACCCAACTGGACCTACTGTGGTCCTGAAAATATATAACAACAATGCCTGAGTTTCCAGAAGGAAACCCCGTATGCCAACTCACCTATATGCATGCATTACACAAATGAACCTATCATACTAGTAGCATGTCATGACATCAACAGAAAGGAAAACAGTTCCCCCGAAGGGTAAAACGGGACATCAGTCCGACAGTCAACATCGGGTCTCCCGAGGAGACCTACTGCAGGCACGTGCAGTCTTACAGCACGCGACATCGCACCCCCCACACGCGGCTACACTACTCAAGGGTTCGGCAGAGAGTCTCTGTGGCATCACCGGCACAACCTCGGTGGCATCACCGACACAGCATCGGTGGTCCATCACAAACATCCTGCATAACATCGGACAGGTTCAGACCGAAGTCTACCAGGTCATCAGGCTCCACGAGCCGCAAACACCAACTGCGCCGCTATAAAAGCAGGGTAGCGACCTCCGTAACCCATAGGCCGGTAGTCACCTCACCCAACGCCAGTTGCGTGCCCGCACAAACATCATACATTGGGATCCGCGATCCCTCAGGCCTGCTATACTACAATGAGTCCAATCAATCCATCATCTTAGTCACGGTCCATACATGGAGGTGACGTGTCCCGAACACCCACACTTTTCCACACGACGGTCACCTCCCGGCTCACACACAACGCGAGGACACGGGTTTCCGTGGACAAAGTTGCCATTCAAAAGGGAACCAGGAATTCTGTCCTGGGCCCAAACGGTCGACCGACAAAGGTGATTCGGTCGACCGCTTCCAGAAGGGAATCGGTCTACCGTACGCCTAACACGGTCTACCGCTGCGCTCAAAACACAATCCCCAACGGTCGAACAAAGGTCTAAAACCGGTCGACCGAACGAGGTCAAAATCCGGAGTCTGGTCAACATCAAAATCAACACTATCGGTCGACCGACTCAGGGGTTTCGGTCGACCGAAAACTAACAGGGTCAACCTAGTATTCTACGTCATAAAACGGTCGAACGCAAACATAACAACGGTCGAACAAACATGCATAATAAACCAGTACACTTAAGTTCCGGTTGAACAACCCCAAAGAATCGGTCGACCGAAACACAACAGGCACTCCCAACTCACCAGCAAAATGCACTACCGGTAGACCGTCACAAGGCATCGTTCGACCGGTGAAGGTTAAAGTCGGGTAAATACACTACATCGGTCGACCGCCCGAAGGGATCCGGTCGACCGTTGGTCGTCTTTAACCTCGCGCCAGCCGATGATTTACGAAGAATCTCGCCGCCGGAGAGGTCTCCGACCTCTCCCGGCCGACCAACACCTCCCCCACACCTGGGTGAGCAACCAAACCACACTAATGAGTCGACATACCTCAAAGAAGACGACGAAACGCTGGAGCACCGCTCGCGCCTCTGTCACCTCCTCACGCGCGACCTCCTCCTCGCGACGACCTCCTCACGCCGGAGCCTCCGAGTCCTCTGGTGCTGTTGGAAAGGAAAGAGTGTGAGAGGGATGGGTTGGTGCAAGAATGAAGGAGAAAGGAAAAGAGAGAGGAAAACATTTTCTCTCTTAAAACCCAACAAAACCCATCATCACCAACAGTGCACTACACACCCAGCCATCACCCTCCCCCCACGTCTACAGTACACGCCCCTCCTCTTCCCCAAGTGACCACTGTAGCACGCCTCTTCCCCATGCTAACCACTCTTCTAATCATCATCTCTCCTCCTAACACCCATTAACTCCTAAGCATGGGGTTAGGGTTCTTACAGTTTCGTTTTGTTCTATTTAAATATGTAAGTATTTTAAAAATCATAAATACTAAAATAAGTTTGTAGACTTGCTTGTGGTTTTGGGGTGTAAACGAGCCGAGTCGAGCGAAATTTTAAGCCACAAGTACTATCTTATGTTATTACAAAATACATAAAATTAATTATAAATGAAACAATAAAAAAATCGAACGAGCTATCGAGTTGAGTCTCAATTTTTTTCGAGTTCGAGCGACTCGTTTATCAAACAAAATTTAAAGATTTTATTATTATTATTTTCATCAAGATTCTTCATTTTCAAGTTAAACTAAATTCGAACGTTTTTCGAGTCGAATTATCGAGCCGAACGAAAGTTGACGGCAAACGTGAGTTGTATGATATTCTTACGCCAAATCTAATTATACTTCTTAGTTTTGTGTCAGTTGTTATTCAACATGGGCAAACTTTTCGGCTATTCTAGTGAACCAACAAGTACTCTCCACAACCTTATTTGATCTATCAAAATTCTATATATAGATGTGATTAGTTGATGCTCTAGTTTTGGGATCTAAATTTTTTGTTTTTCCATGGATATATAGATGATGTGAAGGTGCAAGAGCTATGTGTTTATGAGATAAATGAGAGAGATAGGGGGAGTCCTGCCTACCTTCCTCTTAGCAAGAAAGAGGTCCAATCTCTTGGTGATCTTGTTCCTTTCTCCAATAAGGTATGCTTAATTATGTATAATTAGAGCTATCGATCGATATCGATATATGATATTTATGCACGCTCTTCAAAAGATCAACCTTAACAAAGAAGTTAAAGGTAGTGAAATTTCTTGTTTGGTAGACATAATGATCTCAACATAGTCGTCTTGTTACCTATAATTGTTACGAGTTAGACTCTATAGAATATTCTCAATTCTTGTTTTCCATCGTTATGGGTTGGACTCTATAGAATATTCCAACCAAAATGAAATTTCTTTATCATCGTCAATCTATTGATTTTTTTAATAACATGTCTCAATTAATGTTTTTAGTTGTACCATGGAAACCTTGAGAAGCGACTTGGTATCACTCAAGGTCTATGTTTGTTGATCCGCCATGTCCCAGAGAGAAACGGTGACATCTACGAGTCGATCTACAGCTTCTACTTTGGTGACTACGGCCACATTTCAGTTCAAGGATCCTACCGAACCTACGAGGATACATATCTGGCGATCACCGGAGGATCGGGTGTTTTCGAGGGGGCTTATGGCCAAGTGAAGCTCCAACAAATCATTTTCCCATTCAAGTTGTTCTACACATTTTACATCAAGGGTGTGGGTGACTTGCCTAAGGAGCTCCTCGGCCCGCACATGCCCCCTTCCCTTGAGGTGGAGCCCACCGCCGATGCGAAAGCGGCACTTCCACACGCTTCAATCAAGAACTACACCAACTAGCTGGGTTAGCTAGATTTGGAGTGATCTGCCGTTACCACGTGTCACTACAAATAACTAAATTGGTTATGTTCGTAGATGACCCACGACCATGAGTTTGGGGTTTATATTGTTGTTAATTGTTCTGGTTGATGGACTACTAGTGATGGTTACAAATTGTGCAATGATTTGTGACAAGTTTGAAGTTTGAACTTTAGGTCTAGTTTGGTCCTCAAATAAATATGCCATTGTTATTCAACCCTTTGTGGTTGCTGAATGATGAGGAAATAAATTTGATATCCGGAAATGTTAATGTGTGTCTGTGATGTCGATATATGAACATTATTTCTTATTTTTATATATAAGGGTATTACATATATAATAATTGTTAATATATGTCTACACTTTCCTCATGCAATTCAGTCTCTAAATATATGTAAAGTGTAATCAAATTTTAAATGAAATAACATTTAAGAAACAGAAATAAATATACGGCTAAGCTTGGAATCTAAAAACAAAAACAAAACAAAAAACTACTTTCACAATCCAACCTCAAATTTTGTAAATATATATATATATATATATGAGGAGGGATCTATTACCTTTAAATTTTGTTGACATACGGTTGTGTTTGATGATAAAATTAAATCTAAACTCCAAACTGAAAATCCAAATCGTATTTTGATATACAACATATGTAGATTAAGTTCGACGAAAATCATAACATTTGAAACACATTTTAAGTAATATTTAAAGATGTTAAAATGAACGTATTATATTCATTAAAAAGCTTAATTTCTAGATCTTATATGAAACGGTTACTAAATTTATGAATTTCAATTTTATTTATCTACTTATCTTGTAAATCAATATCTACTATTTTGATTTTCAATTTGAAGTTTAGATTTGATTTTATCGTCAAACACAACTATGTGTCAACAAAACTTAAAGGTAGTGGATCTCTCCTCGTATATATATATATATATATATATATATATATATATATATATATATATATATATATATATATATATATATTGGTTTAAGTTGTTAATGCATATAATCAAGTGTATTAACAACCTAGCTTGTATTTTATACAACATTAAGATTCACATCCTGTATTAGGAACTTAAACAATTGCTTTCAGAGAAAAAAACTTATAGTAAACCACGACTCCACGAGTTTCATGTGTTTATAGCCTTGAAACTTGAAAGGACTTGCCTTGGACCGTAGCTATTGCAACTGAAATTCGTTGGGTAAGTGGACCTACAGGCTACAATATTTGTGATTGGTTGAAGCTACAGCAAAGTGGTTAGTGTTGCGTGTTCAATAATTCGTTGGTTCAGAAGCATCTTTGCATCCCACTCGTGGCAACTTCTGGTAATTGACAAAGAAAGTGATGTAAAGGTCTTGTAATGGTGAGGTATAAAAAATGACCTATGAATCGTCTGTATTGAGTAGGATTAGCAAGTTGCTCTCCTAGATCTTCAGCAAGCTTGTGGTTGACTTCAAGTGGTGTTGAGGTTGGTTTGGAACCTTGTAGACCTGTGTCAGCAAGGTTGATTCTGCTCCTAGCTACTTCAAAGTTAAACTAAACTCCAAAGGTCCAACATCTTTGATGTGAAATAATTGTGTCAATGTATCTTTAAGTTGATGAATGACTTCATCATTGTCACCCGCAATGAGAATATCATCAACGTAGACAAGAATTAGAGTGAAAGAGGATGATGTCGTGAATGTGAAAAGGGAATTATCTGATTTTGATTATTTATAGCCAATGGTGTTAAGTGCAGTTGAGAGTTTGTCAAACCAACATCTTGAAGATTGTTTAAGTCGATAAATAGATTTTTTAAGTTTGCAAACAAGAGATTGATTAGGCAAAACAAAACTTGAAGGCGGCTTCGTAAAAACATCTTCATAAAGATCACCTTGCAGAAAGACATTATTAACATCAAGTTGATTTCCGATTCTTAATTGCAGCTAGACTGAGTACAGCTCGAACAGTAACCGTTTTAATAACAAGAGCAAACGTTTCATGAAAGTCCAATCCCTCTATTTGATTAAAACCTTTAGGAGCCAACCTACCTTATACCTTTCAATCTCACCATTGGCTTTATTTTTCACCTTATACACCCATCTACATCCAATAGCTTTTTTATATTTAAAGGTAAGAGAACTAAATCCCAAGTGTGATTTAGTTATAAGGCATCAAGTTCATGATTCATGGCTTCTACCCACCTAGGATCATTACATGCTTCTTTGTAGTTATATGGTTCATGCTCAGAGTCAACATTTCTTTGTAGAAATGGATTGAGTACTTAAAAAATGCTGAAGTGGATACCTGGTCTCCCTTGGTTGGTTGGCAGGAAGGGGAAATTTTACATTTCCTTGCTCATGTCTGAATTGTGGTGCATCTATTTATGTCGTATTTATCCTCAATGTAGGACATTGATATCCTTCAAGTATAACAGACCTTTTATAAGGTCGAGAAGATCGTCTAACTACATTGTCTTCATTGGTAGTGAAAGTTTCAGTCTGAAGTTGTTAGTCTTAGGAGTAACTTCATCCATTTCATTTGATTGTAGAGGTTTTTGTATATCGTGGTTGTGATCAAGTTGATCATTATCATGTTCTTGTGGAGTGTGATCAGGGGGCAGATAATGATCAAGTTCAACAATATTATTAAGTATAACAATATTATGAGTAGTGTCGGATGTGTCAGAATTTTGATTTTAATAAGAAAAAATATGTTCATAGAAACGTACATCCCTACTCACCATATATTTTTTATTATGCAAGTTATAGAGCCAATAGTCCTTCTTATCAATAGGCTAGCCAACAAATATACATTTATGTGCTCTCATATCAGATTGGTCATTAACTGGTATATTAGTGGAATAACAAAGACATCCAAATATATTTAAATCTTCATAAGTAGGTCGTTTATTGAAAAAGAACTTCATAAGGAGTTTTATTATGAAGTAGTGGGCATTCTGTTTATAAGATATGTGGTTGTTAATATGCAATCACTCCAAAAAACATTAGGAACATTGGACTGAAATTTTAAAGCTTTAGCTACATCAAGAATATGCCTATGTTTTCTCTCTACAAGCCCAGTTTGTTGTGGAGTATATGAACAGGCCTTTTCAGGCAATATACCATTAAGAGAATTAAACAAAAAATTAGATTCATTGTCACTTCTAATTTTCTTAACCTTTATATTGAACTGATTTTCAATTATAGCAAGAAACCTTTTGAGGATATAAAAAGCATCAGATTTTACCTTCATGAGATGAGTTCAAGTTACCCTGCTAAAGTCATCCACAATGATAAGGTAATAACAATAACCATCATAAGAATGAATAGAGTATTTTCCAAAATGTCTATATGTATCAATTCAAAAGGTATACAAGTGGTAGAAGTGCTTAAAGGAAATGGTAGTCTAGTTTGTTTAGCTATAGGACAGATCTCACAATAATCATGTATGTTTATTCTAATTTTCACATTATTAGTAGTTATAATCTGCACTTTATTGAAAGTCAAATGTCCCAATCTACTATGCCGGTCAGGATTCTCCTTATTAGCAGTAAACATTAAGGCATTTAGTTGCTCTTGGGTTTGACATTGATTGTTGTAGATATAGAGATCACCAATCTCCTTACCTATACCAATCGTCATCTTCTTGGCAATATCTTGTATTACACAAAAAGAGGGATAAAAAACTAACTGAGCTATAGAAATTTTTGTTCAACTTGGCTACTGATATTAGAATAAGTCTAAAGTCAGGTATGTAAAGCACCTTATGTAGGATTAAAAATTGACTAAGTCTAACTTGACCTATATATTGAGTTAATACAATCTTATCATTAAGTAATCTAATATGTATACCTTTTTGAAGTTTGCTTAGATTGGTTATCATAGATTTGTTTGAGCACATGTGGTCGGTTGCCCCACTATCAATAATCCACGACTCATTTGAAATAGAGTAACAGGACATCATACATGTTGCATTTGATTGAACCATGTTATCCTTCTTATTCAGAATTTGAAGAATTTCATTATATTTCTCATGCGTAATGTTTGATTCTCCAATTTGATTTTCTGCATTGAAGGTTCTAGCTCCTTCAACTCTGTTGGTTTGTTCTTTTTATGAGTGTTATTGGATTTTGGTGAAAAACCAACAATCCAATAACACTTATCTGCAGTATGTCCAACCTTTTTGCAGTTGGTGCAGGTTGGCCTATCATTCTTGTTTTGAGGTATTGCTTGATTGGTATTTCTATTGTTGTTGCTTTGATTGTAATAGTTGTTGTTTCTTCTTACAGCAAAGGCAGTCGCATCTGTTGTTGTGGTGTGGAATCACCCACTTGCTTGTGATTTTCTTCTTGTAAAATGAATGAGTAAACCTTATTAATATGTGATAAAGGTGTGGATAGTAAAATCTGACCCCTTACAACATAAAAAGAATCATTCAGCCCGAGAAGCAACTGCAAAGTTTTGTCTTGTTGTTCCTTCTCATTCACACTTTTCATAAATCCACAAGTGCATCCACCACAATTGCAGCTGGGTGGTATGGTGTAGGCTGACAACTCATCCGAGAGTCCTTTAAGTTTTGAGAACTAATCTCTCACACTGTGATTGTCTTGGTTAAGTGAGTCTACTGATCTCTTCAACTGAAAAACTCTAGGGAGATTCGATTGTGAAAATCTGTCTTGAAAAATCTTCTAAATCTCGTATGCAGTGTCATAATATATGACAGTATTAACTATATCTTGATCCAAAAAACTCAAAATTCAGGACATAACCATATCATTAACCCTACTCCATTTTTATATTCTTTTGGTGATTTCTCTTTAGAAGGAACAGTCATGCTACCATCTACAAACTCTAGTTTATCTTTAGCACCTAAAGACATACGCATTGCCCTCGACCAGGTAGGATAGTTGTCTCCATTTAACACTTTAGATATTAAAATAGTTCCTGGATTGTCTGAAGCCATAAGATGATAGGGATTACCAGATTCTGTGTTGGTTGATGCTGAACTAAGGTTTTAACCTTGATCTGCAGACATTTTCTTTTGAATCCTTTTCTTCTTATCTCTAATTCTGAATCTCTTCAAAAACTGAAACAAAAAATTAGATTGCGGAAGCCCGAACAGATCATATGCTCTGATACCATGTAGAAGTCAACATATGTGGATCAAACACCTAGAGAGTCGATGGGATCGACAACAAGAAAGCAAGAAGGGGGAGATCTGATGAGAGGAAGAAGAAGAGAGGAATGGGTAGTTGTGATTAGGGTTAAAATCAATGTTCTGGAAACGCCTAGGCGAGCCTAGGCGGTTGTGCGACCGCCCAAGTATGGGTGGTCTTTTTTTAATTTTAATTCAATTAAATTTTATAAAATAGATAAAAAATCAGGAAAAATTGGGAAAAATAGGAAAAATGCAAAAATATTATCTAAAAATATCATACATGTTTAAGCTTCGAAAAAACACCTAGTTCCTCGACCAATGTCTCACTAGACACCCCCTCTACCCACCTAAACACTTAGGTATACAATTTATTGCTTAGTAGTACGATTACAAAAGTAACTCAGAGTTCATACAATAGTAGATAAGAGAGAAATTAGAATTTCAAGCTAACTAACTAATTTCATTGGACACATTGATCTAATGTCCAACTGGGAACCATATCATATCCTCCACCACCATCAGAGTCGTCGGAGTGGTTCTCGTTCGGATTGTCGACGTAGACATCATCTTCTTCAGTTTCTTCATCGTCGGATTGGACATATTGCCCGTCGATGTCCATCGGTGGTTGAGAACTCGATGCACCTGGATTTCTAAAACTAATGTGAACGATGACATCATCCATGCCAACACCTAATAATGGCGTCAGATGCAGTGGAACACCGCGCGTCAGATGCAATGGACATGGATCGAGCAAAGCGTCTCCGTGAAGAAGAAGTTAGAAAGAGTGCACTTGATTTTGGCGGTTGAAAAATGAAGAACCGGATCAGAGACTTCACTTTCCAACTTCAAAACTAAGTACCAGACCGGAGACTTAATCGCGAAAACTTGATGATTAGGAAACTTGATGATTAGAATAAAATTATGAAGAAGAAGAGAATGAGAGATGTGTGAAAAATGAAGAAGTTTGGAGGGGTTTATATAGGATTTGGGGGTAGTGACAAACTTGTAATTTTTGAAAATGAAATAATAAAAAATCAAAAGTTGATAGTCGTTGGAGTGCCTCCAACGACTATCGCCTAGGCTATCGCCCATTTCTCCCAGCTTTGCTGGGCGAAAGGCGGTGGTTGCACAGGCGACCACTGCGACGGGCGGTCGCCTACCGCCTAGGCGATCACCTACATGAACATTGGTTAAAATGAGGTCAATGATAATACATCTGATGTGGATCCAACCTTATATAGTAGAGTTAGATGGATCCTGGATAATCATGTATTTGAACTCCTGATACAAATAATAATGATAATGACAAATCAATATAACTAACACAAATTATTACGACGGATTTTTTGACATATCACTTTTGATTGACCGACCTTGGCGGACAGAAGTGTGCCCAAGGGACGTGGTAAGGGAAGATATATTACATCGGTCAATACGTTAACTAAAATCATCAGTTCCGACAATTGAAATGCATTCGGTCAATATAAGACAAATATTTGGGAAATATTGTACTACAATTATCAAAATACACCACATAGGGTATTTTCCATGGTAAACCTAACACCACGTTGTATTTAAGTGTGGTTCGCCTAGTACCACATCGGATTCTCAAAATCTGACGTAGTTAGGTCACGTAATAACCATATTTTCTAGCAATGGTGTGTCTTCTTAGATTTGTAGCTTCACTCGTTCAACCAACCAATTCTATCAAGGACGAGTCGAAGGAGTTACCAGTGCCAAAAAAAGACATATAAGAATGATGATTGAATTTGTATGACGTTTTCTAAGGTCATCCAATATCCCAACATTTTATCCAACCCAACACTTCTCTCTTTACCACGTAAGCACAACGTTTTATCCAACACAACATCAAACTTCATATTTAACCCCAACCAAATAGTTCAACACTTTCTCTCATTCACATCATTTCTTTTAACTTCTTTTTTATTCTTTCACAACAATCCATAAACTACATAATAAATTATTTTTGCAATTACTTAATCTAATTAAATAACTAGTATTTCGATTAAAACCACAAAATATTATTGATAAATAATAGTTGACAACTACATATGGCAATAATTAAAATGTTAAAATATTAAAATACATATTACAAAAACATATTAAATGATAAAAAAGATTTAATTGTAATGTAATTAACCTAAATTAAATTAAATGAAGATTAACGGAAATTTAGATTAACACAAAAATATTATTATATAAAAATCAACACAATAAAAAATCAATTTTAAAAAAAATGGACCAATGGCCTCGGGGCACATGGCCCATGGCCCACACATGCCGGTGCGACCCTGGGGCGGATCAGGGTGCACCCGAGTAAAAGGCACTCGTAGTGGATGCCCTAATAGTGATCGGGGTGGCTGCTCTTTCGCGAGAAGATCAACATCAAGTTATTGGATATTTCTTGAATCCATTTTTGTCTCATTAAGTTTTAAAAAAAAACCTTGCCAAATTCAGCTTTGAGGTTAAATATTAAGATATGGTTGTTGGCTTGTTGCTGCCTCATAGATAGCATGGCTTGGTTTCTCGTTAATCGTTCACATTTCTCTCAAGTCCGATTTTATTTGTTGACAACAGACGTGCTATATATTTGTACGTTAGGAGACCCAATATATAATGCTCAATCGACAATCGTGAGAGAAAAGAGTAACGTTGGGTCTCTTGAAGACAAGGTTTTGAAGAGATCAAATTGTCGATGCCTTAACCAAATTAATCTTTTTGTTGACCTTCCTTATGAAGTTTCAGAATTTAAGGAGTATTAAAGCAATTGAGTCTGACTAGGTTATCAAACGTGCTATTTGTATGTCAAAAAAAATCCAGTGTTTAATGCTCGATTGACTATAACTTTGTGAGAGAAAAGGTAGCATTTGGGGTTCTTGAAGACAAGGTTCTATCTCTTCTACAGATAAAATTGTTGATGCTCTAACCAAATCTCTTTGTCGGCCTTCCTTTTCAAGTTTAAGAATTTAAGGAGTATTAAGACAATTGAGATGATTAGGTTATAGGCTTGCTGGGCCTCAGTAGTGGTAGTTATGTAAAAGAGTAGTTGTTTGCTTAATTATTGTTAAGGTGAAAACCAACTAACCAAGGAGATTTAGTGAGGTGAAGGTTGTTAGAGAGTTGTGGTTGAGATGCTAACTCCTTTAACAACCTATATATATTTTATATATATACCATTCCAACCTTCTCTCTCTACACGTTCGTGAGTGAGCAATCGATTTCTAATTTTCTTTAGATATATAGCACAAAAAATTGGTTGCTCAAGCTGTCTTAAAATCAAGTTACTCTTTTACAAATATTATTTTCTTTTGCACCTCCACATGCAACACAAATATTTTTTTGGTCAAGCTTTCTTGAAATCATGTTACTTTGATATTCGAAATATTATTTTAAGTATGTTGACGCCCTTCTAATATTTACCAAACTATTTATTTATTATGTTATTCACAGTTGTGATAAACTAGAATATTTGAAGCGTCTAATTTTGAATAAATAATCCATCCTTCTCTCTTATTTTTTGAAACTGTGTGCAGCATGCCCTTGTCTAAGAAAATTTTAATGCCTTTGATCAAAACACTTTTGCTGGTATCGTTAGTTTTCCCAAATCAATAAGCACATGTAGCGTAGTTTTAGTTAATTAAAATGACATCACAAGTGTCGTTTTTAAGATGCATAATTTGTCAATTAAGTTTTCGAAGTGTATATTCTTCTAAAAAATTGAATTGATATTCATCGCCGGAAAACCTCTGTTTTAAAAACCGGACCGAACCGACGGTCAGACCGGGTTGGACCGTGAACCGGTAACAGACCGGTCGGTTCTGTCAAAAAACCGGCCCCCCTTATGAACCAGAGTGAACCGAAGAAAACCGAAAAAATACGTCGATTTCCTACAAATTAAGTAGAGATGTTTCCCTTCGAATGGTGTGCTTGGGTAGCAAGAGAAAGGGAAAGATGAGAAATTGGGAGAAATGATCAAGTGAAAGGAAAAAAAGAACTATAACGTCAGATATTAATGGGATACAACGTCTAGTTGACTATCTTGGTTGACCGACGAGGTAGGTGAGGGAACGTTACACGAGATTACTCTTTCACATTAGTCTAAAATCCGACGTGGTAGTGGAGGGTCTAGACCTCAATCGGTTATCAAGAAGAACCGACGTGGTTGACCGCTTAATCAATTGTTTTATTTTTCGATTTTTATAAACCACCTACAACGTCAGTTTTTTTTAGAAAACCGACATAGTATGGTATTTTTTATTTTTTAATATTTCTTTTTTAATTTGACATTTGTCGTTCTTATGCACCATGAAAAATAAGCACCAACAATATAACAAAACAGAAAATTCCAGTAAGAAGAAGGTTATGTTAATCAGTAAGTTCCATTCTGAATGTTGACTATTGAACTTATGTATCAATTACATGCAACCTGTGTCATTATAATAAGGACAAGAACAAGGACATTCTAGGTTTCAAGCAACTTACCATTTTCAAAAACTCAAGAGTCTAAAAACACCACATTATCAAACTAAGATGTTGTAGATGCAAATATCATATCCAAAGACTTGCGGTTCCTAGGAATACCCGTAGTCATGTAGGCACACAGCTAAAGTTTCTAAAATACAAAAGATGGAAATTTCAACACGGACCTGCTTCAAGAAGAGCAACGAAAAGACCATAAATCAGTCGAGATGACAATTTGCCATGCCTTTGGCGGTCTCTCTCTCTATCGATTCAAGTATATATTTGGAATGCTTCTTCAGTCCTTCGAGCCTTACCATATCCCTTAATAGAAATTAAAACAGAAATAAGAACCCGTTGTCTTATGTGTTGAAACAATTATAAATATGATCAAGTAATACAGTGAGTTATATATGTCGAACAAATATTCCGTAAGGATCTAGATAAAGCCAACATACAATAAGAAAACAACAAAAAATGAATAATGATCAGAGACAACCTCAAAGATCGAGCCGTCGGAAGACGGTTTGTCTCAAAAAAATATCGGCTCACATACAAGTGTGTTCGATGGTCTGTCGGTTTTCTCCCTGGGTAAAAACAGTCTCACTGTCGATCAGGAGCACACCGGAATCAACGGACCACGAGAACAACACGTAACCTCGCAATAATCGATCGCAGAAGAACTCTGGATTTGGAGATCGAAAATCACCGGAGAGAGACGGTTTTCGTAGAGAGATGATGGGAATAAAAACGTATGTGTCATGGAAGAAAACCAACTGTGATTTATATGTATAGACTTAATTGCAAAAAACAATTAACATGAGGTCCAAAAGATACACCCATCACCCTGAGGCTAAAACCTCTAATTTCCCCTAAAATCCTCGCTGGCTCGCCACACACCGCATAGCACCGGACGGGCACGCACGCATGTGTGGAGAATTCTCTCATCCTCTCTTTCCACCTACAAAGGGTCAAGTGAAGAGGATGTTTATCAACATCCTCCAACTTTTTAGATTCACCAATGTGGGACTAAAAGTGGGGTGAACACATGGCACATGGGGCAATTGTTTTCATCTTCAACTCAACATTGGATTTACTGAATTAAGTTATTCATGGGTCTAGTCCAAACTCAATAATCCAACAATCCTCCACAAATCCATTGTTGATCGAGCGACCAAACCTTGCAACATAGTGCTTTCAGTAATGATACCTTTCCGGTTTGAACCACAACCCCAGACCTTCAACTTTACCCCCACAAGAACTAAGTGAAACGAAATCTTGAACTTGAACCTTTTGTGTGGAGATGTCCATTGAGAACAACACTAAGCAAGTTATGCTGCAATCTACAAGGTTGATGCTTTATGGCTATGCATCTGTATCGTGTTTCATGAATGCTTTCAAGGAATGACCCTTATTCCTCTAACTACGGCCACATAATTGCATTCACATAATTGGGCTTCTATGAAGAAGCACTCCTAATATCTTGTCTAAAAGACTTGAACTCATTCAGAGTCTACACTCTTATTAAACTTGCAGTTTCAGCAACATATTCATTTTTTTGGGTATTGACACAAATACAATGTATGACCTACAATGTATCACCAATTAGTTGCACTCAACTCATTCAAGAACTTGTTATTATTACATTGAACTAAGTTCATGGATCTCCACTCAGATTGGTTGGGTTGTCATTCTAGATGAGTCATGAAATGGGTCTAAGTCTCATCCCCAACTTGGATTTCAGAACTTGAGCTAGATCAAGTCCTTTGGTAAAATGATCAGCTGTATTGTCTTTCGTACCAACAAAATCAACAACTATCACTCTTTCCGAGACTAATTCCCTTACAGACTTCAGCCTCACTTCGATGTGTCTCCTTTGTTTGTGATTATACTTTGAACTTCTTAGTTTTGCAATAGTAGTCATACTATCACAATGCACGGAAATTGCAGGAACTGGTTTGCTAGTCATTGACAATTCCGAAAGGAGTCCTTTCAACCATTCAACTTCCATTCCACTTGTATCCAAGGCACAAAGTTCAACCTCAAAAGTAGATCGAGACAATATGGTCTATTTTGTAGACCTCCACGAGACTGCACATCCACCCAGAGTAAAAACATATCATGTAACATCGTTACTCCCAGATTTTTTGGCTATCCAGCTTGCATCACTGTAACCTTCTAGTACAGTTGGGAATTTCCCATAATCCAGTCCAAGGGTAGAAGTATCATTCAAGTACTTAAGTACTATATCCAAAGCCTCCAAATGAGTACGATCAGGACAACTTATGTATCTACTAAGTTTGCTCACCGAGAATGAAATATATGGTTGTGTGCAATTTGCAAGATACATCAATCTACATATACTCTGAGAATATCTAAGTTGTGAAACTAGAACACCACTCTTGTTCTTATACAAAGGTTTCGATGAATCATATAGGGTTTTCACAAATCTACAATTTGTATAACCAAATCTCTCAAGAATCTTCTCAACATAGTGAGATTGAGATATGAAAATATCATCAACTGACCTAGTAAATTTGATACCCAAGATCACATTTGCAACACTCATATCCTTCATCTCAAACTTTGTACACAAGGACTTTGTTTCATGTATTACATTAAGGTTAGAGCCAAACAGTAATATGTCATCGACATATAAACACAATGCAATACATGCATTACCTTGAACTTTGCAATAGACACATTTGTCAAAATAACCTGGAATCCAAATGATAGTATAATTTTGCCAAATTTCTCATGGCAAGCTTTTGGGACTTTTTAAGTCCATACTTGAATTGTTGTTCATTAACCAACTGAAGTCAGTTCAGTTCGTAGATTCTAAAAATGTATTAATTAAGATCGACAATCGAATCACATCCTAAGTTACACGTTGAGATTTTAATAAAAGACGTTGGTCTTTATGTTGAAATGTCAGTGCCTCAAGGAGCACTGCTCACTTGCACACAATGTGAAAAATATGGTGTAAATTGGGGTTGACTCAATTGAGTTGCAGTGATGGTCTTAATTTCAATTAAAGTTTCATCACGAGTTAAATCCCCCTCCCGTCTATATATACTGCATCTTTACATTCCTAGAAGTCTAGAAGCCAAGAAACATGTCAAAAAAGAAAAGAAACACTATTGGAAAATTGATCTACCACGTCGCCCCTACTACATCGGTTAATAACAAACCGACGTGGTTGGGAGTCTTTTTAATATATATTTTTAAAAACCTTTACCACGTCGGTTTTCGTTAATCGACGTGGTAGGGGGTGTTCCACGTCGGGTTTTTAATTAACCGACGTGGAAGGGGTTTAAATATTTTTAAAAACCTCCAGAACCCTAAAGTTCGATTCTCGTTCTGGCTCGAAACGAAGCAACGCCATTGTACCAACTACCCTACAGTCCCAACCCTTCCATCGCAATTGTCGTTAAGCAGGCAATTGTCGTTTCAGGAGAAGGTGAAGGTTGAGATGGGGTGTCCGACTCTCGTTGAGTTCGGGACTAGGAGAGGGTACTTGACTCAGATGCTTGCCAATGTGTATGGGATCAAGAGGGTTCTTGAAGTAGTTAACACTAGTACATACATAATGTTGGATTATTGACTCCTGGCTAGACCCATGAATAACTACTTTGAGTAAATCCAATGTTGAGTTGAAGATAAGAACTATTACCCCATGTGTCATGTATTCACCTCACTTTTAGTCCCACCTTGGTGAATCTACAAACTTGGAGGATATTGATAAACATTATCTTCACTTGACCCTTTGTAGGTGGAAAGAGAGGATGAGAGAATTCTCCACACAGACGCGTGCGCCCACCCGTGCGGAGCGGTGCATGGCGAGTCAGCGGGGTTTTTGGGGGAAATTAGAGGTTTTAGCCTTAGGGTGATGAGTGTATCTTTGTGGACCCCATGTTAATTACTTTTTTTCAATTAAGTCTTTGACAGTTACAAAATTATATACATATAAATCATAGTTGGTTTTCTTCCATGACACATACGTTTTTATTCTCATCATCTCTCTACGAAAACTGTCTATCTCCGGCAATTTCCGATCACCAAATCCAGAGTTCTTCTGCGATCGATTCTTGCAAGGATACACATTGTTCTTGTGGTCTGTCAACTCCGGTGTGCATCTGATCGACTGTGAGATCGTTTTACCCTGGGAGAAAACTGGTAGACCATCAAACGCACTGGTATGTTGGTTGATATTTTCTCTGAGGCAAGTAGTCTTCTGATGACTTGGTCTTTGAGGTCGTCTTTGATTATTGTTCCTTCTTTTGTTGATTCCGGGCATATTTTCAAACGTTGGCAACAACGTATGAAAATCTGGTTGACCGTTATTGGTTTAATTGATGTAATTGAATATGTTTTTCCACTTTCTGAAACTGAAGATCCCAAAATCAAAGCATCACAAGAGTTGTGGATAGAGAATGATAAATAGTTAAGGGTGTAGGATCGTGTACGATGGCTTCTAATCCTTATTAATGCTCTTAATTACCTACTTGCATAAGCAAAAGGAATATGTAGAGGAAACAACAATCAAATGCAAGTAAAGGGAAGGAAATATGCAAATCACAAAGAGACGGGGGATTTTTATAGAGATTCGGCACCCCACCTAGGTCTCAGTCCTCTCTTGAAAACTCCCCTCGGATCACCGAGCTCCGCTCACGACTTCACTAATCACTCCCCGTTCCGGGCCGGGAGAGAACACCTTTACAACACAAGCACTGCGAACACCCTCTTTTTTTTACTTTCTTCCTCTCACAATCCGAGAGGGAACACTTCGGGCTTTCACCGAAATCCTTGCTTTCTTTGACAAAGGAATGTGTGAGACAACACTCTCTAAACTTGAGCACACTTTGAGTAGATTTGGTTATGATCAAATGTGTGAAATTTAGCCTTGGAGTGTATGATTGGGAAATTTGAAGCTTGGGAGTTTCTGTCTAGTGTATAGGACAAATAGTAGTAGGAGAGTTGTGTGAAAATGTGTTGGACAACTTTATTTATAAGCTCCTAAGGGGTTATAGCCATTGGGGTTAATTGGGTAAGTGTTTGTGTAAGATACACAAAATAGAAACCTGCAGGATGCATTTCTGAGTAAGTTCGGTCGACCGAATTGGGCAGAACGATCGACTGTTGGGCAATTTTGAACACGGTTCAGTCAACCGATAAAGGAACGGTCGACCGGATCAAACTATAACTTAAGTTATCGGTCGAACACCGAATAAGGTTCGGTCGACCGGAAATGAACAGGCTCTACGAGGTTCATAAAATTGACCAAGTTCGGTCGACCGGTCCAATGTATTCGATTGGCTGGAAACGTCCAAGTAGTTGCACAATTTGGATAAAATTAAGTTCGGTCGACCGAATAGGTCCACGGTCGACCGATAGGCAATTATGTATTTTGGGGTATTTGTGAATAATTCGAATACGGTCGTTGGTATAATACGACAAGTCTAACGGTCGGAAATTTATCTTGATTCAGTCGACCGAAAAGGTGTGCACGGTCGACCAAATGTGGGTAGTTAAAAACACTATAGGATAATTGATCACTCGGTCGACCGAAAGGCTTGGGTCGGTCGACCGAATGTGGGTAGACAGTTCTGGTTTAGTTTTAGTATTTTCCGGTCTAAGTTTGGGTGATCTATTGAAGTCAAAAAGATGTGAAATTTTGTGTGTGACTTCTATAGGGAACCTAGTGTGTGTTTGAATTGATTTTAGTTCAAGTATGTTCAATTACACAAAGTTCATAAGACTCAAAAGAAATGCAAATTACATGTCTTCAAATGAGCTTGATTACATGTCTTGACTTGAATCCTTTCTTCCTTGAGTCTTGATTACTTGTAGAGCTTAGCACAAAGCAATATATATGTTATGCAATATGTGTGCTACTCTACATTGATTACAATTAAGATTAGGTTGATTAAATCATCAAAACATAGATTAAGGCCAAAAAGCCAACAGATTGTGCATTCTGTTGGCTCTGTCCAACGTGCTCTTCGATGTATATAGTTTGTCCTCTTTTGCCTCTATAACTGCAAATGATTTATGAGATGAGTTGGATAAAAAATATAATATTGAGGACTTAGGTCATGAAAAGTACTATGTTGGAAAATTCTTGAAGTTTCGGATGGCTGAAAGCAAGTCAGTTACTGAACATGCCCATCAATTTATGATCCTGATCCATGACTTAAAAGAGGCTGACATGAAGATGCCTGAGAAGTTTGTGGTGTTGTCAATTATCGAGAAGTTCCATCGATCGTGGGAGGACTTCAGTATGTCTTTAAAGCATAGAAGAGGAAAACTGACTATGGATGACCTCATGGTTGCTATTGCAATCGAGGATGAACATCGAGGTGAAAAACCAATGATGCCTGTAGAGTTCCAACCAATAGCAGATGTATTATTTTGATCCCCATAGAAGTCGAATTTTAAAGGAAAACCACAATCTTCTAATAAGATAAAACCTAAGGCCAAAATCTAGAAAAGACCAACAAACAAACCATGTTGGAATTGTGGACAGGTTGGGCATTGGCTAAAGATTGTCCTTCCAAGAAAGCCAAACGCCAACAATGTACCACTGATTCGACTCCACATGTCAATGTTTTGACTGGCGTGGACGAGACCAACAGTAAGTTTGTTTATGTTAATCCTCAAGTATTTTTCCATTCATGAACCACGTGAGTGGTTAGTTGACACTAGACTAATATGCATGTATGTGTTGACAAGTCCATGTTTGTCTCTTACTAGCATGTTGATTGATGAGAATTAAATTTATACCGCAAGTGCACGGTGTCAATGGAGACGTGGCAAATACGGGTCGAACACAAGGAGGGAGAGATTCTGTTTTTAGTGTGATTTCGATTGGAGAAAAGAAGGAGAGAAGAATTAAGTTGGTTTTGAGATTTTTGGGTTTTAATTATTTAAAGCAAGAAACAAGAACAAATAAAACTAAAACAAGAACAAAGAGATGAATTCCGTCGGGTGGAGGTTTAGATTTAAGGTTTAGATTGGAGAATTCAGAAACTTATAATAAATCATATTAGTTATGAAGCATTACATGATAAATGATTTAACATAAACTCAAGTAATCAAAATAGACTAATACGAACTTAAAATAATAACATTTATTCGTCTTCTCTTCACCCTAAATCCGTCACCTCCACCCTTTGGAAAGAGTTAGAAACTCATGGAGGGAGGAAGAAGGGGTCCTTGAGACATTACAAAAGAAAACTAAAAGTAAGAAATAAAAGACAGAATTTTATTAATGAAAAGAAGAATACAAAACAAAGATTAAGAATAAAAACTAACACCAAAGACTAAGGACCCTTCTAACATCGTTCTCGGGTCTATTTATAGTTGCTACAAGGGATCTAGGTATAATATTGGAAAGTACACGTGTCCAGACATGACTGGACGAAATTGGAGCACACGGATCGAAGCTTGGGCGGCGGAAACGCCGCACATTGTGTGTGTGGTGCGGCGGAAACGCCGCACAATCTGGCCTGATTTTGTCCGGATTTTGGTTGAATGTTTATGGTATGATTTGATCCTCCTTTACGCGTCTCGATTGATTCTTTCCATTCTTTTGAGCTCCGGATTAATTCCTTCACATATTTGGAGATATACATTGATTTTTCTTTATATTTTCTCCAAGAGAATAAAAGCTACTCGTGATTTGCAATTAGGTCCTTGACTTTTTGCAGTTAAGTCCCCGGTTACTTTTGTGCTTAAGTCCTTGTTCCTTTTGCAATTAGGACTTGAATGCTTTTATGCTTAGATACATTTCCATTCGTAACCCGATAATCTTGAACTTGGTCTTTATGATAGAAATGAGTCTTTTGCACGCGTTTATGCTTGGGATGTGGGTAAATTGCATTCAGGTCCCTGTAATCTGTAAATAAGACTAAACACATACCTTAGTAGCATTTATTGATGTAAAAGTAATCTAAATGAAAGACATATGATGCAATGTATGCAATGCATCATTGATCGTAGATCTGTGGCGGTGGCCAATGAGAATGTTGCAAAGGTGCTTGGAATTGGATGAGTTCTTTCACTGTACAGGACACATCATGTGCTTGTTGTTCGTCGTAATATTATTAGTGGTCCGTGTCTAGTAGTCGAGGGTTATGAAGTGACTTTTAAATGTAACAAAGTTGTGATTACTCTTTCTGGTACTTTTATTGGCATTGAGTACTTGTCGTGTGGTGTTTTTAAAATTCATGTTGAACCTGCTTTTTATAATCGCAAAACTATTTCTGTTAAAGATGTGTCTTCTCTTGCTATTTATTTCATTGAATCTGGTGATGTTTGGCATAAACGTTTAGGACGTGCGAATTATCAATGTTTGAAAAGAATGATGAATTTAAATATGATTCCTAAGTATGCTTTTGAGAATAAAAATGTCAAGTGTATGTACAGACTAAACAACCAAAAAGATTGTTTCATTCTATGACTAGAAATACTAGTATTTTAGATTTAGTACACACTGATACTTGTGAATTCAATGACATGTTAACTAAGGATAAAAAGAAATATTTTCACTTTCATTGATGATAGTTCAAAGTATTGTTATGTTTATCTTTTGAAAAGTAAGGATGAAGCATTGTCTAAGTTCCTGATTTTTAAAAATGAAGTAGAGACACACACTGAAAGGAAACTTAAGAGGTTGAGATCCGATAGAGGTGGTGAATATACGTCTAACCTATTCGAACAAGTGTGTCATGACTCTAGTATAGTTCATGAGGTGACGACGCCGTATTCTCCACAATCTAACGGAATTGCAGAACGAAAAAATAGAACATTGTCTGATATGATTAAGCATTCAGGATTACCCAAATATACATGAGGAGAAGCTTTGAATACGGCTTTCCATATTCTGAATAAAGTTCCTCAGAAACATAAGGAGGATAGTGTTGGCTTTTTTGCCTTAATCTATGTTTTGATGATTCAATCAAACTAATCTTAATTATGATCATGTAGAGTAGCACACATGTTGCATTACACATATATTGTTTTGTGCTAACCTCTACAGGTGATCAAAACTCAAGGAAGAAAGGAAAATCAAGTCAAGACATGTAATCAAGCTCTTTTGAAGACATGTATTTTGTATTTTCTTTGAGTCTTAGGAACTTGTGTAAATTAAGCATATACTTGAGCTAAAAACTACTTAAACACACACTAGGTTCCTTATAGAAGTCACATACGAAATTTCACATAATTTGAACTTCAATAAATCACACAAACTTAGACCGGAAAACACTAAACCTGAACCCTAACAGTATGCCCACATTCGGTCGATCGTAACAGACCGTTCGGTCGACCGAGTGATCAACTATCATGTTTGTGTTTTCACTGCCCGGTTTCGGTCGACCGTATATGCCCTTTCGGTCGACCGTATGAACTTATTTTTCCGACCGTTTATTTTGTTGTATTATACCCAACGGTCGTATTCGTATTAACCAAATATACCCCAAATACATTTCATGTATCGGTCGACCGGGGACCTTGTTCGGTCGACCGAATATCTGTCTCTTGACAAACCCGAAACTCCTGGACAAAATCGGTCGACCGCTAGACCTTAGCTCGGTCGACCGAATTGATCATTGTTTGTCAACCTCAAAGTGCCTGGTGCAAATCGGTCGACTGAACCCTTTTCGGAGTTCGACCGATCACTTAAGTGTACCTAAGTCGTAGCGTTGGGCGGTCGACCGTTACCTAACCGGTCGACCGAACTGAGTTCAAAACTGCCAAACGGTCGACCGTTCAGACCGATCCAGTCGACTGAATTAACTCAGAATTAGGTCCTGCGAGTTTCTGTTTTGTGTATCCTACACCAACACTCACCCAATCAACCCCAACGGATCAATTCTCTCTAATGCCTATATAAAGTGTTGTCAAACACATTTTAATACAACTCTCCCACACATATTTGTCTCCTACATTATAGAGATCATTCCAAACACTCCAAGCCTCAAATTTCCACACTAAAAATCAATTCTAATCTTTCTCAAGTGTGCTCAAGTTTAGAGAGTGATTGTCCCACTCAAGTTTGTTGATGTCAAAGAAGAGTAAAGGTTTCGGTGAAAGCCCGAAGCATCCCTCTCGGATTGTGAGAGGAGGAGCCAAGCTCGGCGAGGGTTGTTCGCGAGTTTGGAGATTGTAAAGGCATTCTCTCTCGGCCCGGAACGGGGAGTGGTTAGTGAAGTCGTGAGCGGAGCTCGGTGATCGAGCGGAGCTTGCAAGAGAGGACTAGGACCCGGGTGGGGTGCCAAACCTCTATAAAAATCCCTCGTCTCATTGTGGTTTGCTTATTCCTTCCCTACTTACTTGTTTATTTTAATTTCCGCTGCACATATCTTTGTTTGTTAAACGAGTAGGTAATTAGCGTAAAATTGATTAGTATTGTAGACCCTCACGATCCAACAGATAGTTCATTCGAACTCTGGTGTGGTTGTAAATATAGCCTTAAATATTTTAGAGTTTGGGGTTGTCTTGCAAAAGTGGTAATCCCTGAACATAAGAGGAAAAGGCTTGGTCTGAAGATTGTTGATGCAATATTTATCGGATATGTGATTAATAGTTATGTGTACAGATTTTTAGTAATCAAGTCTGAGATATCTGACATAGATGTTAACACAATTGTTGAATTTTGTGATGCCATATTTTTTGAGGATGTATTTCCCATGAAATCTGGAGTTCCTCAACAAGTTTCTTCTTTAGTTTATCCCTCTACGTCTGGTTCCATCCACGAGCATGTGGAAATGATGACAAATGTGGGGGTAGATTTGTCCATTGCCTATTTTGAGTCTTCTCAAGCTCAAGTTGAAATTGAACCAAGGAAGAGCAAATGTTCTCGAATTGTCAAGGATTTGGGAAGTGATTTTATCACATACAACGTCGAGGGTGATCCTAACACTTTCAAGGATGTTATGGCTTTACCCGAAGCAAAGCATTGGAAAGATGAAGTTAAGGTCGAAATGGACTCTATTGTCTCTAATGGGACATGGGAGTTGGTAAATCTTCCTCCAAATTGTTTAATGATCGGTTGTAAATGGATATTTAAAAAGAAATTAAAACCAAATGGTTCATCGATAAGTATAAGGTCAGATTGGTTGCCAAGGGGTTTAAACAAAAAGAAGGAATATACTATTTCGATATTTATTCTCCAGTGTCTCGTATGACTACTATCAGAGTGTTTTTAGCATTGGCATATGTGTATGATTTTACTATCCATCAAATGTATGTAAAAACTGATTTTCTTCATGGTGATCTTGAAGAAAAAATTTATATGGACCAACCTGAAGGATTTGTAGCTTTTGGAAACGAGAACAAAGTTTGTAAACTTGTTAAGTCTCTTTAGGGAAGCTTTGTAGAGACGAAAATTCATTAAAGATGTCATGTAAGTAAACTTAATGCCGCATTCACCAGAACATTGCCCCCAAACACCATAAAAAATTATTTGCCCTTTTATACAATCACAAACTATTGAATGTCATTAGCGCATATGCCCCACAAGTAGGTTTGAGCAAAACAGTAAAGAAACAGATTTGGGAGGACCTTGACATTATGGTGAGAGAGATTCCTAGTAGTGAGAAACTTTGTATTGGAGGAGATTTTAACGACCGTTGGTAAAGATAACGAAGGGTTTGAACATATCCATGAAGGGTTTGGGTTTTGTGTTAGGAACCAAAAAGGAGAAGATTTTCTGAATTTTGTTGTAGCATATGACCTCATGGAAGCAAATACTTTCTTTAGGAAAAGAGAATCTCATTTAGTCACATTTTGTAGTGGTCAACATCAGAGTCAAATTGATTTTGTGCTTACTCGAAAAGATGATCGATGATCTTGTATAGATTGTAAGGTAATACCTGGAGAATGTGTGGTGACTCAACATAAGTTGGTAGTAGTCAACTTTCGCTTTCGTATTGGTGTGGTACAAAATAAGTGTAATAAAGATGTGAAGATTAAGTGGTGGAATCTTAAAGGAGAAAAATGTATTAGATTTAGGGATAGACTTATGCAGATGGGCATTGGGATGTTGTAGGAGGCGCTAATAGTATGTGGGATGGTATGTCATCTTACATTCGACGAGTGGCTAAAGAAGTTTGTGGGGAGAGTAGAGGAGGTAGACTGACTATATTCGAGAGACACGTTGTGGTAGAATGATGATGTACAATAGGCAATTAAAATTAAGAAAGAATGTTATAAGATGTGGTTTAAAGATAAAAATGAAACTAACTTAGAAGAATATAGGTTGACTAATAAAAAGCTAAGAAAGCAGTAAGAGAGGCTAGAGAGGTTGTTTATGAGAATTTATTACAAAAGTTGGGATCAAATGAGGGAGAGGTTGGAATATATAAGTTGGCTAAAATGAGAGAGAAGAAAACTAGAGACTTTAATCAAGTTAAATCCATTAAAGATGATAATAATAGCCTTTTAGTTAAGGTGGAGGATATCAAGGAAATGTGGAGAGAGTATTTTGATAAGTTGTTCAATGGAGAAAATGATAACGACGTTTTTAAAGTGGATGATATAATTGAGGAATCTAATAGACGATTTGTACGGAGGATAAGAGAAGTTGAGGTTAAGGAAGTCTTAAAAAGGATGAAAATTGGTAAGGCTTTAGGACCAAACGAGATCCCCATTGAGGTGTAGAAATGTCTTGGGGATAAAGCAGTAACGTGGTTAACTAAATTGTTTAGTAGTATCTTTGAGAAAAATAAAATACCAAATGAGCGGTGAATGAGTACTTTGGTGCCATTTTACAAGAATAAAATGGATATTCAAAGTTGCACTAACTATAGAGGTATCAAGCTCATGTGTCATACTATTAAATTGTGGGAAAGAGTAATTGAGCACCATCTAAGGAAAGAGACATGTGTTAGAGATAATCAATTTGGTTTCATGCCTGGAAGGTCAATGATAGAGACCATATTTCTTATTAGACAACTTACGGAGAGGTATAGATAACAAAAGAAAAATCTGCACATAGAGAAGAAGAATGTATCAACAAAATATGTGAGCTTAATTAAAGATATGTATGAAGGAGTTGAAACTAGCATTAGAATTTGTGATGGTGTGACTAAAGCTTTTCCGATTAAGATTGAACTTCATCAGGGTTCAGCTTTAAGTCCATATCTCTTTGCTTTAGTAATGGACGATGTGACAAAAGACATACAATGTGAGGTTCCATAGTGTATGTTTTTTGCGGATGATATATTACTAATTGACGAGAGTATGGTAGGTGTGGAGAGAAAACTAGAGTTGTGGAGAAATACTTTAGAAACAAAAGGTTTTAAAAGATCTAAAACTAAATATACGAAGTGTTATTTCAGTACCGTTAATACCGGAAAGATGAGATTATATTAGAAGTGGTGCGTAGAAAAGATATTTTTAGATATCTTGGATCAATACTTCAAAAAGATAGAGAGATCGATGAAGATGTTAACCGTATGATTAGAGCAGGATGGATGAAATGACGACAAACCTCAGGTGTCTTATGTGACAAGAAAATTTCACTTAAGTTAAAAGGAAAATTTTATAGAACTGCAATAAGACTTGCAATGCTATATGTTGCGGAATGTTGGGCCACTAAAAACAACATATACAAAAGATGAGTGTATCTGAAATAAGGATGTTGAGGTGAATGTGTGGTCATACGCGAATGAATCGAATTAGAAATGAAGACATTCGTGAGAGAGTTGGAGTTGCTTCAATGGAAGAGAAAGTTATACAACACAAACTGAGATGGTTTGGACATGTACAAAGAAGACTTATGGACGCAACTATAAGAAGATGAGTATTGAATCAAATCGAAGACACAAAAAGAGGAAGAGATAAACCACGATTGACTTGGGAGAAAACGGTTAAAGGAGATCTAAAAAATTTGAATGTTCATTGGGAATTTGCATTGGATAGAAACGCGTGGAAGAAGACGATTCACGTGTCTGAACCGTGACTTCTTAAAGTTTTATTTGTAGCATATCCCAACTAGTTTGAGATTAAAAGGTTTTGTTGTTGTATACCATCACAAACTATTTGAAAAGGTTATGCAAAAGTTTTTTTAGCAATTCAAAAGCATTTATATTAATTATTTGTTTGTATCACCCCTGTCAATTTATTTGTTTTACTTTTTCTTTGACCGTAGATTTTGTAATTTATTTATTGAGTTGAACTTAATGAATTTTCTTTAACACCGTCATGTTATTATCAAATTTGGTCGATGTCGGCCTTAAGTCGGTTTGATATATTTGCACCAAAACTGTTTAGTCGGTATGTGCATTCTTAGAAATTTTGGAAGTAAATATCCAAAATGGTTGTTTTTCTGAACTAGGTACATAAATAAATAAATAAACACCAAATTGGGTTTTTTTTAATATTTACGAAGGTCTTTCACATTCTCACTTAAGTTCGAGTCGTGAATTATCTGGTGGCCGGTTGACTACTGGGTACTCTAATGGCAGCTTAAAATTTGTATTTTTTTTGCAAGTAAAAAGGAGGTTTAGTCCTTCAGAATTTTATTTTTATCGTAAAACCTAAGCAAACGAACTTATGGTCTACATTACAATAAACGCGGTCCAAATATTAACTACAACGGGTAATCCCTAATTCCCGCCAGATTAACCCGTGGTGGCCCTCAACGAGGTATTTATTAGTACATGACCCTCAACGGGGCATAAAATTTGTAATTTTCTTTATCCTCGCAGCCTTGCATTTTGCAACACGGGTATGTCCAAAACTTGAACGTACATTTTGGAAATAGATAGAAATATAAGGATAATTTGTAATTGTGTAAGAAAATTAAAAATATATCCAGTAATCGAATGAATAGAAGAAGTGGAGAATATATTTGTTGGGTGCATGTCTTAATCAGTTTAAATCGTGAACACACGTCTAACAATATAACGTCAATACCTTTTGTGTAACAATTCTTGCTGGCTTAAGTGTAGGGAACTACTAAACGTCGCCCCAAAACTACTTAAATCGCCCCTTGAAATTACCAAATTGCCGTTAACAATATATTTAATACCCAAATCGTCCCGTGTCTATAAATAAGGCCTATGGTCTTGTATATTCATAATTTATCAGTAAAAACACCACGAAAATGTCTGGCGAGGGTGATGCATCGGGTGAGGTAAGCCTGGCGCGGGGAAATTTTTGGGCCGAGCGTCTGCATTAGACGCCTCCCCCATGGTGAGGGCGTCTGCGTAGGACGCCCTCCCCATGGCCGAGGCGTCTAACGCAGACGCCTACACAATGGGAGAGGCGTCTTATGTAGACGTCCTCCCCATGGGTAAGGCGTCTGTAGTAGACGCCCTTCCCTTCGGTCAGGCGTCCTACGCAGACGCCTTACCGTTGGGGAAGGCGTTTAACACAGACGCCCCATCCATGGGGCAGGCGTCTAACACAGACGCCTTTTTTTTTTGATTTTGATTTTGTTTTTTTAATTTCGAGTTTATTTTTTAATTTTTTTAATTTCGAATTTATTTTTTTATTTTTTTAATTTTGAATATATTTTTGTAGGTTCCAGATTTCGGTGGTGATGGAGTGGATTACAGTGAGTTATTTCAAACTACACAAATCTTTGAAACAATCGATGAAGCATGTAAATGGGCCAAACAAGTAGCTATCGGAGCTGGGTTTTTTTTGGTCGTGTCGTCGTACAAAACAAGATCAGATAGTCGGATGGATTGTTATTTGAGATGCGACCGGCGAAATCAAATGGAGTCTCGGGATATGGATACTGCACTTCGAAGAAACACCAAAAGAAAGGGTTGCGGTTGCCGTTTCTTAATAAAAGTGGTGGAGCGACGAGATCGTGATGGATGGGTTGTGGTTTATAATAGTGCTCACGGACATCACAACCACAGACTGGCAGTTTATCCAGAGGGTCATCGTCAAATTAGTGGTCTAAGTTCTGGGGCGAAGAAGATTGTTCGTGATATGACAGAGGCGCAAGCAAAACCACGGAACATCTTGAAGGCAGTAAAAGAAAAATTCCCGGAGGACAATCCAAATCAAAGGCATATTTATAATTTCAGAGATTACATGAGGAGGACAAAATCTGAAGATCGGAATCCCGTCCAGCAGTTTCTCTACCAAGCAGTGCAGTGTGAGTACTTACATTGGATTATGGCGGATCCAGAAACTGATGTCGTAACTCACGTTTTTTTGGCACATCCGACGTCAGTCCAGTTGTTGCGGACATATCCTTTCGTTATCTGCATGGATTCGACTTACAAGACGAACAAGTATAAGATGCCTTTGTTCGAAATGATTGGGGTCACACCAGCAAACATGAATTTCCTTATTGGATATGCGATTTTGATGGATGAATCTTACTCCAGTTATTTGTGGGTGATGGAGAAGTTGAGAGATCTGTTATTGGGGACTGTCAGCCCGACTGCAATAATAACAGACCGGGAGTTAGGCCTTATGCGACCAGTGAGAGAGGTTTTTCCTGACTCTGCTCATTTACTCTGCACATGGCACATCAACAAAGACGTATTGAATTACGCATACCACGTATTCGGCAAGAATAAGGAGATGGCAGAGACTTTGAGGCGTGGAAGATGGAGGAAGATCATGCTTTCTACTTCAGAAGCCGAGTATGATAGAGCTGTGTATGCTCTGAAAGATTTGTATAGATCGTGGCCGGCTATCACGGAGTATCTGGACACCACGTGGTTGGTGCATAAAGAAAAGTTTGTGCTGAATTGGACGAACAAAGTCCTTCATTTTGGGAACACCACGAATTGTAGGGTCGAAAGTGCTCATTCGGCTCTAAAAGAGTGGATTTCTACATCGACTGCAGCTCTGGACACTCTTTTCGAGCGCGTCAACGCGGCTACTGAAATGCAGCTGACGAATATTCGAAACTTTCTTGAAGACTCGAGACGGCGAAATTTGACTAATTTCGGACATGCTCTATATCGTCACATAAATGGTAGAGTTTCGCATCACTGTTTGCAGTTGCTGAGTCAGGAGGTGAAGAGAATGCAACAGTTAGATGATGAAGTTGAATATCGTTGCGAGTGCGCTTTTCTGACTTCTCATGGGATACCTTGCGCATGTACCATCCGTGGATGTCTTGAATCAGAAAACGGAATTTACTTAGAGCAGATTCATTCGTTCTGGAGGACACTTGTCATTGGGGAAGGAGCCGGGAACGCAGAGTTTGTGTCTCAGGCAGCTCAAGACGCCGAACATTTTCGCAGTCTGGTTGATGAGATTGCAGGAAGTGACCCTACCGTAATTCGATCTGCCTCTCGGGTTTTATTCGAACAGCTACACCCCGAACATTCGAATTTGAAAGAGCCTGCAGTAAAAACAAAGCTACGAGGTCGACCAAGGGGAAAGTCGACACGACGGGACCCTAGTGCGTTTGAGTATGCAGAGCGAGGTAGTGGTCGATCTTCAGGTAGTGGGAGTAGACGTCGTGGTCGTTCTTCCGGTAGTGGAAGCAAAGGTCGTGGTCGATCTTCTGGTTCTTCGTCAGTGAGAGGAGGATCAGGTATACCATCCTTACATTTATTATTATTATAATTTTGTTATTTATTTCAGTAAATATGTATCTTTTGTTATTATATCTAACTGTATTTTTTGTTCATATTGTAGTGACTGGGCGGGCTGACGTAGACGACTTCCCATATGGAGATAGAATTCCAGGAATCATTATGCCATTCCTACACCAGTGGAATGATGTACATGCTGATGGAAACTGTGGATTTCGATGTGTCGCCGATGTTTTCCACGGTGGTGAAGACAATTGGCAACTCGCCCGTCGTTCGATTTCAAATGAGATAGCTGCGAACCCATCTTTTTATGAGCACGTATACTACGACGGTGTGGCGGAGGCTCGTCACCGGATTAATTGGGGCGGGGGACCTTGTGGCGAGAATCACTATATGGAGACGTGGACGGACTTGTTTCCCATTGCAAATTTTTACAAGTGTGCAGTTATGTTCTTCTCTCTCGGAAATGATGGTTCGTTGTACCCATGTCTTACAGTTCTACCTTGGGAGAGTCCGCCTACCGTGACGAGACCGTGCAGAGAGTTGATTATTGCTCATTTAGGGAGTTACGCTCATTACATTCGTTTGGAATTGAATGAGGGATTCCCCGTACCTCCTATAGCGACTCTGTGGTATCAAATACGAGATGAGAGTGTTATTGGATGGGAGCTGGAGTACCAACATAGGATAGCATATTGGCAACAATTATGTAATATGTTTTGATATGTTTGTATAATTATGTAATATGTTTTGATATGTTTGTACATTATATAGTGTTGCTTTATTATGTAATATGTTTTGATATGTTTGCTTTATTTGCATTATATATAATAGTACGAAAGATTATCAAACACAAATACAAATAATAAGGGTACAACAGATAAGCAAAACACAAATACAAACAATAAGCGTACGACATGTTCGCAAACACAAACACAAATAATAAATAATAAGCGTACAACAGATAAACAAATATAAATGCAAATACTAAGCGTACCACAGATAAGCAAACACAAATACTAAGCGTACAACAGATAAACAAATATAAATGCAAATACTAAGAGTACGGTACAACAGATCAGCCTACTCATCATCCGAATCATGGTCGGAGATGCCTAACTGAGTATGCCATGACTGTATGATCTGATCCACATCTCCGCATGCAGCTCTGGCATCGTCTGGCAGCTCATCCCTCATCTGCAAGATTGGGTCTACAGCCCGTATCATCTTACCCATCCACTGCACATAACATTAACATTAGCGTACATTAACAAATTATACGGTACAAATAAATTTAGATAAAATGAAAAAATTACCAGATCGCCACACGTCCTATCTGGTGGTCGATCTGCTCTCCGGGAGGCACCACGGACGATGATAGGATGTGAGTAACTACCGAACCAATCAAGATAACGTGCATCACACTCGGAGGGGTCGCGACTACGTCTGAAGTCGCCAAGGAACAATCGGCATGATCTCGGAAATGTCCGCCAAGTCGATTCCGCTGTAGAAGCGGGGAACCTGACGTCGTACGTCGCTGCTGTCGCAGACCGCACCGCATGCTCTGGTGTCGGAATGTCAACCGGGATCACCTGAACATATCCTAACTGACGCAAGACCCGATCGGGCATATAAGGCTCTATGATATCCCGATAACGAATAAGACCCATCAATAAAGTCCTCGGGACATCCGCTGCTGGGTCAGGACCATAGGGTAACCACTCCACCTAAAGTTTAACACATTAATAATAATACATCTTAAAATTAAATAAATGGTGTAAAGTTTGATACCTCTGATGCAGTCATCTGATCTAGCCGTGCGCGGATGGAACGCAATCGTCCATCGCTCTTGTCCTCGCTCCGGACAACCCACATACCCGAACGTGGATGACCCTCGTCGATAATCTTCCGCTCACGATGCGGGCGGAATGCAGGAAAGTACTCGTATATCCACGCCTGCATGAGTTGTGTATCATCGGCCCGCGGAGGTCGTGCCCGTCTGCATAGGTCCTCAAGGGAGTCGATGCCGACACCACCACCACTCCATAAAGCTGTATCTCTCGCCAGACCATCAGGTGTGACACCAAGCAACTCTGCCACATAACACCTCAGCTCAGACGTCGACCCCTGAGCACTAACCAGACGACCATCCACAGGAAGTCGCAGGATCTGGAAAACATCGTGAAGCATGATCGTCATCTCTCCGAAAGGCATGTGGAAAGTGTTGGTGTCAGGCTGCCACCGCTCCACAAACGCCGAAATCAAAGGCATGTCGAGATAAGGGAACATGCTGTACGGTAAGTGCCCCAAATGCGTGGCACTAATCTCCTCTCTGATATCAGCACTCAGTGTAGACCGCCAACCCTGTAGTGCTGTACAGGCTCTGTGCCGATTCTGGCACTTCAGAACCTTCCGATCCTCTCCGTCCCAGATCCGTCTAGCAATGTGACCCCAGAAACTAGGAATGACGCTCCCATCTAAAGGACCACCAGGCGTCATACTGCTCACGATCCAAGAATCGTCCTGGACCCTCTTCTTCTTCTGAGCGCGGGGATCAACAGTGCACGAGCTCGAATCCCCGGCCGTAAACCTCCCACCCCTACCCTTCCGCACCATCCATCCGGCGGAAGTAGAAGTACCCGCTCGACCACGTCCTCCGCTATAATCCCCCTGCCTCTCCACCTCCGGCCGCACATCATACGGGCCATCATCGTCGCTCTCGTCGTCGAAACTATCCACATGCTCATCATCGAAGGAATCATCCTCCTCCTCACGACGACGTAATGCCTCCCTCTCCCTCCTGACCGAAGCAGATATCCCCCGTCTACGTGGATGACGCGGTGCTGAATCATCCTCTAAAGAACGGAAGGCGTGTAATGGTATCGACTTGCCTCTCCCTCCACTATGACCCGATGACTATTTATTGAAATTTTAAATACAAATTTGTTAAATTTGTTAAACTAAATTATCATATTTATCAAAATTGTTAAACTAAATCAAAATTTGTTAAACTTAATTATCAAAATTGTTAAACTAAATCAAAATTTGTTAAACTAAATTAAAACAATTGTTAAACTAAATCAAAATTTGTTAAAACTAAATATCACAAATGTTAAACTTAATAAGAATTTGTTAAATTAATTTTTTTGATTTATCACTATTTATTAAAGTAATTATGATATTTATTAATTAAAAAAACAAAAAAGGAGGAGGCGTCTGCGACAGACGCCTCCCGCAAGGTGGAGGCGTCTGTCGCAGACGCCTCCTCCTACGGGGAGACGTCTTCGGAAGACGTCTCCCCCATCGGGGAGACGTCTTCCGCAGACGTCTCCCGCTTCGTGTCGGCTTCCGAGGACGCCCGCCCCATGCGGGGGGCGTCTCCCTCGGACGCCGACGCCTTTTTTTTTTTTTTTTTAAAAACAAATAAATAACGTAATGTTACCTCATACGGGTACACCGGGGGAACTGCTGGCTGCTTCCCTGGCCTCCGAGACATTCGTAATCTTGTGTAGTAGGTATAGGAAGAGAAAGTTTTGAAAAAAGAGTGAAATTGTGAGATATATAAGCAAAAATAGGAGGAAGGGCAATTTGGTAATTTCAAGGGGCGATTTAAGTAATTTTGGGGCGATGTTTAGCAGTTCAGTTAAGTGTAAGGGCAGATTAAAGTTTCTCTAATCGCATGTAGATTATTGATTTTTTGATAAACATTTACATTTGACTTGGCAAATGCATAGGCTTTTTAACAAGTTGTAACAAAAAAGAAGATATGAATATGAAAATTCGTGATAATAATTATATGATTGTGATTTGAGTTATATACAATTTCACAAGTGAATTAAACTTAGGCTTATTAAACTTAAATGGACTATGATACACGGACGTGACGCGTCATGGACCCGCAATCAGGTCAACGGTGGGGTGGAGGTTTCCCGATAAAGAATACTGACTTTATTTGTTTCCAAACAAATTATGATTCTCAAAATTACGAAGTTTTCCTTCCAAAAAAATATTGTTCACATTTTGGATACGATTGTTCACATTTTGGATAAATCTTGACCAAATCGTGTCCATTATGGACCGAGTCTGGACACAGTCTAGACAAATTGGACAATCGTGTCTAGAACCGTAAACCATTCTGGGTTGAGTCTGGATACAGTCTGGACAATCGTGTCTAGAACCATGTCTATTCTGGATTGTCTGGACAATCGTGTCCAGAACCGTGTCCATTTAGGACTACGTATGTACAAACATTGTGTCCAGAGTCCAGACTCAATCCATAATAGTCACGGTTTGGTCTAGACTTATCCAGAAAGTGAACAGTCGTGTACATAATGTGAACATTTCTTTTGGAAATCACAATTTAGTTGGAAAAAATACAATCACCATCCTTTATCGGGAAAACCCTCACCCCTTAGCAATGATGCTAACGTAGCTGCTGTCATGGTTGCGCGTTCAGGACACTTGCGTCCAATAATCGTTTTCCATCTTAAATGGTCAATTGGGATAAAATAAATATTAATTCTTTATTTTGTGTTTTCAAATTTTATGGAAATTAATTTTGTGAATTGAGTTTGGATTTTTACATTCATCATGTCTATTGTGTATACAAGTGTTCAGGGAACGCCTAGGCGACCGGGTGCGTCCCGGTCAAGGCCTCACTAAAAATTTGATAAAATAGATAAAAAAATCAGGAAACCATATCGTTCAATTAAATTTGGTAAAATAGATAAAAAAATCAGCAAAAATCGGGAAAAATAGGAAAAAATGCACAAATATTATCTTAAAATACCATACATGTTTAGGCTTCAAAAAGACACCTAGTTCCTCGACCAAGGCCTCACTAGGCATCCCCTCTACCCACCTAAACACTTAGGTATACAATTTATTGCTTAGTAGTACGATTACAAAGGTAACTCAGAGTTCATACAATAACAGATAAGAGAGAAATTAGAATTACAAGCTAACTAACTAATTCCATTGGACACATTGATCTAATGTTCAATTGGGAACCATATCATATCATCCACCACCATCAGAGTCGTCAGAGTGGTTCTCGTTTGGATTGTCGACGTAGACATCATCTTCTTCAGTTTCTTCATCGTCGGATTGGACTTATTGCTCGTCGATGTCCATCGGTGGTTGAGAACTCGATGCACCTGGATCTCTAGAACTAATGTGAACGATGGCATCATCCGTCACCACACCTACTAATGGCGCGTCAGATGCAGTGGAACATCGCGCGTCAGATGCAATGGACATAGATCGAGCAAAGCGTCTCCGTGAAGAAGAATGTCCTAAAGCTGCTTCCTCGGCATTGGCCCATGTAAGCTCCTCTCCAGAAAAGACCGGTTCTTCAGTTTCTACCAACCATGGATGCTCGTCGAAGAGATCGTAGTCCACACTGATGGGGTCATAAAATCCGGGCTTTTCCATCCTTTGCTGAAACCTTTGCCTTAACTTTTGGTTGTAGTTCACATACACCAAGTCATTCATCTTCTTCACAACCAACATGTTCCTTCTCGTTGAGTGCAACTGCTCAAAGATACTCCAATTCCGCTCACAACCTGATGCCGAGCATGTCAATCCCAACACCCTCAGGGCCAACCTCTGTAATGCGGTCTCTCCCATGTCTGCGCCATAAGATTGCCACCAATCTATAGGTCTTCTTTCCGTCTTTTGTCTGACGACCATATCCCTCGAGAATATTCCGAGGGAGTTCTTGTAACGATCAAGTAGACCGCAAATCTTGTCTTGTTCTGCAGGAGTGGGGACGAGCTGCTCTACGACATCCATGAATCCAGGCATATGCTCATTGAAAGCTACATTTCGATCCTGAGGTGGGACGGAGAAGAAGGTACCAGGGTTGAGTAAGAAACCAGCTAAGTGTAGCGGTGAGGACATCATCTTCCCTGGACCCCACCTGGTGTCGATGAGGTCGATGACTTGCTTGTACATCCTCGGGTTTCCGTCAAAGTTCCTCATGATTTGTTCTTTGGCTTCTCCATTACGTCATACAGATACCCCATCGGTGGTTTCTCATCGTCGTCAACAAGTCTAAGAACCTGGACCATAGGTTGTGAGGCCTTCAGTGCCTTCACGACGTTGGTCCAGAAGCCACTTTGTAGAATGGTCTCGCAACTTCAGTAGAGATCTCCTTCTTATTCTTGTTCTTTATCCAACTTGCATTAGGATCATTGTACTCCGGGGAAACAACAAAGACTCGGAGTTTGTCTTTCTTCAAAAAAAACCTTTGCAAAATCAGAAAGGCGGTGGCAAATCTCATGACAGCAGAGCGTAGCAGGTTCCCTTCAATGGCAATTCGCATCCTCTTCAACAACATGGCAGAGCTGTTGAAATGTTTGATGATCTTACGAGCTAAAGCAATAGTCTTCAAAACAGCTTGCCAATATCCTCCAAGATGAGATCAATGCAATGCAATGCACAGGGAGTCCAAAACAATCTCCTTCTTTTTTACTGCAACTTCCTACCGGCAAGTACGTACACGACGGCGTTGTCGGTGACCACCTGAACAACGTGTTCTTCGCCAATCTCGCCAACTACCTTGTCCATCAGCTTGTACAGGTAGTCTGCGGTGTGAGAGTGACAGGAAGCATCTACAGACCTCATGAACATGGTACCTGTTGGACAATTTACTAGAAAATTGATTATATTCCTACCGGACCTATCAGTCCAGCCATCTGTCATCAACGTGCACCCGTATGTTGCCCAATCTTGTTTGTACGACTCTAGTATACCTCTAGTATAGTCAATTTCCTGTATAAGGGACGAGTCACTAACTTCATGATACGTCATGGGTTTAAGTCTGGGTCCGTAAGTACAAGTAGCGGATATTTCTTCCTTCCACTCAGGCGTTCTTACAGTGTTGAATGATATACCACATCTATAGAAAAGCATAAACCATTTTTGATTAATTGTTTTCCTATCTTTTTTTTAAAGGTTCTTTCGATGGTTGTTTGTTGGGCGCCGGAAACCACGTCCTTCCCACGTCCGTAAAATGGTCCTCACAAACGTTTTTGTCTCTTTCGACCAGGAATGGGGCGAGGACGGGAGGTTGGGGTCCGAGCAGAACCGGAACCCGACCCAATTTTCAGATCAAATTCTATGTTTTCTCTGTTTACATAATCATCAAGACATACATTTTCGTTTTGTAACGTCCTACTGTTTCTAATCATGTATGCAATTATGTCTTGTTTAACAGAGTCAGGAACTTTATCACAAGGTCTAGCATTGCTACCGGGTGTGTGTGCAAGATGTTGTTTATGACGGGCTATACCACCTCTAGTTTCCTTACCACATAACTCACAGACAATGCAATTTTTATCATTAGCACTAATGTAATGGGCAATATTCCAACCGGGGTCATTTGTACGGGTAGGTCTTAGGTCATCGTAACTCTCGTGATGCATGGGGAGACTAGTGACGGGTACGTAGGTCATATCTTAAAACTAGACTAATATAAAAATTTAGACTAATATGAAAATGAAATACTAATTAATTTAATTCTAAAGAGAAGTTAGAAAGAGTGCACTTGATTTTGGCGGTTGAAGAATGAAGAACCAGATCAGAGACTTCACTTTCCAACTTCAAAACTAAGCACCAGACCGGAGACTTAATCGCGAAAACTTGATGATTAGAATATAATTATGAAGAAGAAGAGAATGAGAGATGTGTGAAAAATGAAGAGGTTTGGAGGGGTTTATATAGGATTTGAGGATAGTGGCAAACTTGTAATTTTTGAAAAAAAATCAAAAAAAAATCAAAAAAGAGATAGCCGTTGGAATGCCTCCAACGGCTATCGCCTAGGCGGTCGCCTACGTGAACACTGGTGTATACATATAAAAACAACACAATTAGTGACTTTATTAATTATGTTAATTGTTAAAGAGCTAAAGTAACAACAAAAACATGAATTTAACATACAAATGTAACCATGGTAGTTGAACTACGCCTGGTACAACAACAAAAATTCACGATTCATTTTATTTTTTAGAAGCACTTTTTGTTTTAACCATTACATTAAAATTATTATCCATATTCCTAACTTATAAGTTATAACGTTAATGTTTAACAATTTATGTAACGTCCCGATACAACGAAAAATTTAAAATTTATCATCAAGATATCAGAGATCAATAATCAAAAGACGGGATTGTTACTTCAAATAAAACATCTAAGCGGTGCACCATATTACATCAGAGTTTGTCAAAAGCTACATGATTACATCAGATATAACAAAATGAAGTATAAGTAATCATCTCGACCTCAATAATCTGAACGAGAGTATCCGATCCCAAAATGCGCGCGCTCGCTGTCACCACCCAACTGGACCTATTGGGGTCCTGAAATAAAACATGCAACAACAATGTCTGAGTTTCCAAGCTCACTTATATGTATGTGGTAGTACAAATCAACATTTCATACTAGTAGCATATCATGTCATCAACAGTAAGGAAAACAGTTCCCTCGAAGGGTAAAACAGGACATCAGTCCGATAATCATCATCGGGTCTCCCTTGGAGACCTACCATAGGCACATACGGTCTAACAGAACAAGACGTGACGCTCCCCACATGTGAGGTTCGACAAGGAGCATCCTCTATGTCCGCGCCATAAGAAACAGATCTGTAACTTCGTAGTCAAACCACCCCAACGGTTGGTCCATCAATCATCATCTCAGTAGGTGCCCAGCTGAGGAAAACATAGCCGGAACAACATCGGCCCATCAAACATCATAGCCGGAACAATATCGGCCCATCATCACCGGAACAGCATCAACGACATCACCAGCACAGCATCGGTGGTCAAACATACGTCGGACACATCATCGGACGGGTCTGGACCGAAGTCCGCCAGGTCATTAGGCTCTACGAGCCGCACATCATACATTGGGATCTGCAATCCTTCAGGTCTGCTACTCTACTATGAGTCCATCAATCCATCACATCAAGTCACGATCCATACACGGAAGTGACACGTCCCAAATACCCACACTCTTCCACCCGACGATCCCTGGGCAGGCACGCGTAACGCGCCCGCCGTCACCTCCCGGCTCACGCACTAGGCGAGGACACGAGTTTTCGTGGACAGAGTTGGCATCATAAATGGACCGGGAATTATGTTCTACGCATAAACGATCGACCGAAACAGGCAATCTGGTCGACCATTCCCATAGGGTTTGGTCAACCGACAGTCTGCAACGGTCAAACTCTCTGCGCCTAACCTAAGTCCCAACAGTCGAACAAGAGTCTAAAACCGGTAGACCGATACGTGGTCAAAATCCGGAGTCTGATCAAAATCAATCAATACTAACGGTCGACCGACTCAGGGGTCCTGGTCGACCGAAAACTATCAGGGGCATCCTAGTAGTTCTAAGTCATATATCGGTCGAACAGCATACCAAACAACGGTCGAACAACATGCATAATAATCGAGTACACTAAAGTTCCGGTCGAACGAAAACATAGAATCAGTCGACCGAAATCCAACAGGCAACCCCTGATCCACCAGCACATGCACTACCGGTCGACCGCCACAAGGCATCGTCCGACCGGTGTTGGTTAAAGTTGGGCAAAATACATTACATCGGTCGACAGTCCAAAGGAACCGGTCGACTGTTGGTCGTCTGCAACCTTGCACCAGCCAAGGATTTACGCATTCGTCGTCGCCGGTGAGGTCTCCGACCTCCCGCGACCGACCGCCACAACACTCAAACACGGGTGCACAACAAAACACACTATAAAGCCGGCATACCTTTCGAACACGACTAAACCGCTGGAGTCTCGCTCGCGCAACGTCGTCTCCGGAACCTCCTCGCACGCCAATCTCCGCACGCCTCACTCCTCAGGACCACGCTTGCTCGTACACCGGGATCACCACCTCCGCCGCTACTCGCCGGAAACGAGAGAAGAAGGTGAGGAATGTGTGTGAGGAAGAAGAAAAGAAGATGAAGAAGAGAGGTTGAGTTGCTTTTAAACCTAAGCCAACACCACCCAACACCTCAACCATCCCCTAGACTCCCTACCCCATCACCTCACCCATACCTGTCTCTCCCTCTTACTTCAAGTCAAACATCTCTTAACCACTAATCAAATCCTAATTGGGTTAGGGATATTACACTTTAACTAATGCAACCGCTAATAACCATGAAAATAACAAAAATCCCGCGTAACAATAAAGAATTCTCGTTACATTTGTTGGTGAGTAGCTTGATCTTATGCTCCAAGTAATCATCTTTTTCGCCACTCCTTTTTTAATGATTTTAGCCAAAACACCACTTAGCAAGATTTTTTTTCCGCCACAACTCACTAGTTTTTGACACTTTTTTCCACGAGCAACTTTTTTCTACTCTGTATATACTTTATGGGTACGGTAGATTTTCTAGAGAGAAAAAACCCTCCACTAACCTCAATCACTCGGAATTTGATATAAACCTGAAGTTGCTATAATTCACAAATAAAATAAATATAAACAGCTACATTTGTCTCCGCAAATACTAGAAATGCCAACAAAAACTCGAATTTAACCTACAAATTTAACAACCTACAAATTATCTACCATAAACAGTTGAACTACAAGTCATTATCCACAACTACAAAACCATATTATATATATTATATTATTTTACAAAGTTGAGGGTCGAACCCAATCGACCAATCATCCCTAACGGCCCAGATTCCGATTCCACCTTTTCTCCTCAACAAAAACCGCAACAAACAAATGGGATTCTTTCAAGAGTACCCCTACTTATGGATATTGTTTAAAATTCTCAGATATTTGCTTCAAAATCCACACTAATTGTCTTAATCTGCATAAATTTCATCCCGTCAATATGTCTAATATAGTTCTTAAGAGCAAATTTCAAATTTACACATTATTAAGTACAAACTATTTCAGTTCACAATTACATAGTTGAGTGAAAAATGGAGGGCTTTGGCATGAGCATATATTATGTATCTATATGATGCTAAAATTCATGTCCATACTTGTTTATTATACACAATTTGATGTTGTTCCCTAAAATATCAAACAAACATGTTGGTAAGACAATATCTGATTCGTATCGGTGTTCAATTGCAATTCTCATCCGTTTATCACAAAATGTTAATATATTCACTTTATTTTCCAAAAACATTTATGCTTGTTAACTGAATCACTCTAAAGAAAAACGATGGTCGGTTGGTTGAACAAAGAGAGCCTTCTGGATATTGAAATTAAGCAGTATCTACTAACAGAATTTTGATAAAGCTAAGATGGAATCAATGACGACAACTTTGATGTACGCTTTAGTACAAATATGAAAAGTGACTATATCATATGTCAATGTCGTTTTTATCTACGTCAATCGATGCAAGGTGGCTCGAGAGTAAAACGGGTTTTTGAGTGCCAAAAAAATTTCAAAACATATAAATGTCTTCAATCCACACTTCGGTCTTTTACAGTTCACAAGAAATACGAAAACGCTCATATCCACCCCCACATCTTTTCTCTTTCCAGTTCCATCGCAAACCGGTAGGAAGATGGATCCCGAGAGTTTTCTAGTATTCAAAGAACATCAAAACAAAAATATCTAAAGAGGAGTATTTTTGCAAATAACCCAAATCAAAACCTCCCACCAAACAAGTCCAAACACACTTTCCATGTTTCAAACCTTCGTAACAAATATGAAAACTATTTGCTTCACATTGTCATGTCTTCAGCCTCACCACAAACTGATGTATGGATGTGTCATGAAAATTTTCTAATGCCCTAATAACATCAAAATGAGAATCTATGGAGAGGAGATTTTCCACAAACAACATAATCAAGTCCAAACACACTCTTTGCATTTCAAACTTTCACAACAAATATGAAAACTACTCGTATCCACTTCATATCCGCTTCGTTTTCCATTTCACCACAAACCTGTACGAGGGTGGACAGTGACGAAATAATCAAAATGGAAACTTCATAGAGGGTTTCACTGCAAATACCCCAAACCAAAACGTGGTTTGATTACCAGCCAACTAACCATCCTAACAACAGTGATTAAGAAAATTGTCTACAATTATCAATGGCAACGAATCAGACGAGGCCACGCGACAAACGAAAACGGACCTTAACAAAGTGACTAGGGAAATATAACTGTTGTGATGACCTTTGGGAAAATAATGATAAAAGAGATGACAGAAAACCGATAACACTATTGTTAGGAACACACAAGCAAAACACCCAAAATTAAAACTTGTAGAAGGTTGTCTCTGCAAATATCCCAAACAAAACCCCCTTCCTTACCCACCAAAAAGTCTTTTAACACACCGTCCGCATTTTCAAAACCTCCAAACAGCGGAAAAAAGAAGAAACCGAAATCGAAGTAGTAAAAGAAGAAGAATCCAAATCTAGGGTTAGGGTTAGGGTTTGGGCCATCGGATCGGGATGGAGGACCGCGGCGAGGAGGCGACGAGGTCGTCGGAGAACGGGGTGTTGGAGAACGGGAGGGAGGAGGAGGTGGCGGATCGAGGGTTGAAGGAGGAGGTGAAGTGGAGGTTGTTCGGGAGGGAGAGGAGCGTTCATCGCGTGCTCGGAGGAGGAAGACGTGGGTTTGATTCTGATTTTTAGTAGAAATTTGATGGGTTTTGGTTGGATTTTCTTTGAGGCGATTGTGTTTGGAGAGGAATTACGGATTTTGTGGTTATTTTTTCGAATTTGGGTATCTTTAGGGGATTTGAATTTTGAAGTTTGAAAAGCTGGTAGCTTTGGTGTCGGTTTGTTGTTTTTTAAATAAATTTTGGTTGCTTTTAGAGGTTTTGAAGCTTGGAAAGATGGTACATTCGTAGATTTGGTGTTGCTTTTGTTGTGTTTTAAAAAAAAACTATGTTTCGGTAATTTTTTGTGCTTTGGATTCGAAAACCGATAGGTGGTTTGAAGTTGAAAATTGATAGTTTGGTGTTGGTTTTAGACTTTTAGTTGTTTTTAGAATTTTTGACGTGGGTTAGGTCGAGATTTTTTAAGGTTTTTATTTCGAGGTCATTGGGATTGGAGAGAAATGACGACTTTTCTGGTTATTTTTCAAAATTATAGTTATTTTTAGGGGTTTAGTTTGGAAAGCTGGTGGCTTTGGTGTTTGTTTTGTTGTTTTTTAAATAATTTTTCGTTGTTTTTGTAATTTTTGGTGGTTTGAAGTTGAAAATTTATAGTTTGGTTATGGTTTTAGAATTTTAGTTGTTTTTTTATAGAATTTTTTGGAAATTTTGGTAGTTTGAAGTGGAAAGTTGATAGCTTTGGTGCTGGTTTTGGTTTTGTTTGGGGAAACTCTGTTGGTTTGAAGTTAAAATTTGATAGTTTTGGTGGTGATTGTTATGTATTCTCAGAAATCATAACAACATTCCATATGTGGTAGGTGAAACATTTGTAGTGTTGCACCCATACAATCAAAAACATTTGTAGGTGAAACATTGTTTGGAGAGCAATGATGACTTTTGTGTTTTTGTGTGGTTTTCTTTGGAATTTTTGGCAGTTTGAAGTGGAAAATTGATAGCTTTGGGCCTTTGGGGTTGGTTGTCAACTTGTCATGGGTTTTGTTTTTGATTTAATGGTGAGTTTTTTTAGATGATTGTGTTAGGAGACGACCATTTTTTGCTTATTTTTGGGTTTCTTGGTTGTTTTTGGAATTTTTGGTGGTTTGGAATGAACAATTGATGGCTTTGGTGTTGGTTTTGATTGTTATGGGTTTTATTGAGTGTTTTTTATGGCATTTGTGAGATAATTGTGTTTGGACAGGAATGAGAATTTGTTGGTGCTTTTGGTTGATGTTTGGATTTTTGGTGGTCTGGAGGTGAAAGTTGATAGCTTTGACTTTAGTGTTTGCACTTACGTTCCTGTTTGAGTCTTTCAACTGTTTTGGTAGTGATTTGTGCGAGCTAGTTGTGTTTGGACCTTTTGATGTCTTGAGGGTGATCTTCTTGAGTTGATTTTGTTTGCTATGCCAGGTTGACAGCTTTGGTTTGGGATTTATTCTTTTTTTCTTGGAAGTCGGTGATTAATGGGAGTTTCTTGTGTTAGGAGGAAAATCGATAACTTCGGTGTTGGGAGGTCAATTTGTGGTTCTGAGTTGGGCGGGGGTTCTGCTTGGGTGGTTTGGTTGTCATTTGTGCAAGTCAATTGTGTTTTGATAGGAAGTTGATAGCTACGCCAATTATTTATGATTGCTTTTTGTTTGGTGTGGACTCTTTTTTTGGATTTTGGTGATGTTGTTGTTTGAAATGGGCAGTTTGATTATTATTTGTGTGCGGAGTAGATTTGCTAATTGATGAAAACATATGTTTCAGAAAAAAAGTGGTTTCTAGATTATGACAAAAATGGGTTTTTTTCTGATGAGATTATTGAAGGTTCCTGTAGATTGGTGGATTTCGTGTATAGAACGTTTTCGTTGAGTACTATGGCATTTGTTAGATTTTTTTCCTGAGTAGATGTTTTGTTGGATATATTTGACTAACTCATAAAAATAGATGTTTCCAAAATGGCGGCAATGGTATTCAATGAGATCATAGAAGGTTTTTACTGTTGGTTTTCGCAAGAATCTTCTGAAGTGATCATGTGTAAGATAGTGGATTGGTAATTACAATTATTTGACTGACTGATGGAAAAAAAACATTTAGAAAAATCATTATTGCTTTGGGTGTTGATGAGATGCGCGGAAGTTTATTGTGTAACAAATGTTTTTTTTCTTCAGGTCATGAGGTTTGCGCACAAATATTTGGTTATCTTGTAAGATGTTTATGGGAATTATTATTCTCCATGAGTGATGGGGCATATAAAAACTACTTAAGGGGTTTGTAGGTTGTGGTTTAGTCGATCTTTATGCTCCCTGCACAGAAATAGCCTTCGGTGTTGAACGATTTCATAGGTACTCATAACTGATGAATTCACATTATTAATATAGTTTTGGTCCGACGGCATTTCTCCACTCGGATCTGTGGAAACTGGTTTTTCTACATTCCACTTAGTTTGGATCCTCAGATTAGTGGACCTTTTGTATTAACTTGTCGGTTGTTGTCACCTTGTGTGAATTGACGAAACCTTTTTCTTTTATATACTTGAGAAAAGCCACTGTTCTGCTTTTAGATTTCATGTTAAGCTAAGAATTTGCTAAAGTGAACCTCTGATTTGCAGCTGCGGATGTTGTCCTGTGGAGAGACAAGAAAACCTGTGCTGGGTTATTCACTTGTGCCACTATAATCTGGGCTTTGTTTGAGGTGGTCGAGTACCATCTGCTCACTCTTGTCTGCCATTGCTTGATGGTTTCTTTGGGCATCCTCTTCGTTTGGTCCAATGTTGTATCATTTGTCAACAAGTAATCCACACATTGTCCTCTTCGTTTTTATTGTTGCATATCCTTAGTTGCAGAAGCTGATAATTATGTATTCTTCATTGTAAGGACTCCTCCACACATTCCACAGTTGAGCATTCCTGAAAATTTTGCCGTAAACACCGCTCGGGCTCTACGGTCAGATTTCAATCGAGCTCTTGCCTTGTTACACAACGTCGCAACTGGAGGGGAGCTTAGGATTTTTATTGCTGTAGGCCAACACAACGATAATTTACAGTAGTTTCTGAATTGTTTGGTCATCATTCAATCTATTTTCTTAACACTTAAATTATCTTAACCTTTTACAGGTGATGGGTGGCTTGTGGATTTTGTCCATCATTGGTCGTCACTACAGTTTCTTGTCTGCTTTCTACACAGGTACTTTTAGCCACTTATTTACCACACAATCGTTGAGGGTCCGTTAAATCCAGATTCATTGTTGCTCAGTTTCTGAATGATTTTTTTCTCTGTCGATACATATAGCCTTTGTTCTTGTACACACGGTCCCGGTGCTATACGAGAAGTTCGAGAACGAAGTTGATTCGACCGCCGAGAAGGCAATGATAGAGTTGAAGAGACAATACGCCATTTTCGACAAGAAGGTCTTAAGCAAAATCCCAAGAGGTCCATTGAAAGACAAGAAGCACTGAATTGGTCTCTGTTGTCTTTTTTGCTTGTTGATTAGTGTTATTGGTCTCTGTTGTTGAAATGTGTGATTTTGCAGTGTACATTTCACACAAGGTTTTGGAGATTGGTTACATGTTTTTGGCCAACATGATGTTTGTTCATGTGCTGCTGTAAAAGAAGTCTCCGTAATGTTACGAATTTCTTAAGACTGGTTTTAGGAATTCTTTTTGGCGTTTGTTGGTTTTCTGCCTCTAATGTTGTAGTTTGCGAGGTCTTTGAGAAATGTGATGGCCAATTGTTTTTGGGATAATGTGTGGTGTTTTGGGATTTGATCCCACGAGCGTGAATTTATTATTCTTTGGTTTTAGCAACCCACTTTAGCCATTAAACTGGTGGTTACTGTTTGTCGACGGAAAACTACTTAAGTTACTTAAAAAATTATTTTTTTATCCTTAACAAATCAATTAATACTCATTTCATCTAGTGTCTTTAAACAATATTTTTGACTCAGTTTTACTCACATTCCTAATACCAACACCACAAAAATGTCTAGTAAAGCACTGGATTCGGCGAGGTAACGGAGGCGGATTTTTTTCCAACTCAGGTGTCTAGCTAAGACGCCTCCACCATGGTAGAGGCGTCTTAGCGAGGTGCCTCCCCCAACGTGGAGGTGTCTGACTAAGACGCCCCGTTTTTTTAAAATTTTATGTTAAATTAATTTTTTCCAAGTTCTGTTGTAAGATTTCCGTGGTGATTGAGTTGATTACAGTGAACTTTTTGATGGTAAACAAATATTTACAACAATCGAGAAAGCTTGTAAATTGCCGAAACAAGTTGCAATATGAGCCATATTTTTTGGTTATATCATCATACAAACCAAAAGCATATAACATGATGGATTGTTACCTGAGATGTGATCGCAGACATGAAATGAGTTCTCTTTATACGAGTATTGCACTACGAAAAACCACAAAAAGAAAAGGTTACAGTTGTCATTTTTTGGTAAAAGTAGTCGAGAGACGGGATCGTGATGGATGAGTCGTTGTTTCTAATAGCACATATGGGCATCACAACCACGCACTTGCAGTTTATTCAGAGGGTCACCGACAAGTCAACGGACTTAGTGTTGGGGCTAAGCAAATTGTTCGTGATATGACTGAGGCACAAGCAAGACCACGTAACATTTTGTTGGCAGTAAAGCAAGACCACGTAACATTTTGACGGGGTATTTCTGCTTCAGTTAGGAGAGAGAGAGAGAGAGAGAGAGAGAGAGATTTTTTATGTCGTTGTCAGACACCCGTGGATTCTTTCGACGACGAGGATGATTCAGATGAGTTGAGGAGTCACGACGAGAGTGACGATGGGGGACGGTATGGCTTGGAGCCACAGGAGGAGGCGATACAGCAGTATGGTTAAGGACAGGGGCGACATTGTAGTCCTTCGGCTAAGTGGGTCATTAGGAAGGATCGAGATGACCGGTTTGTGACCGGTGATTCGAGTTCGTGCACTGCAAACGCTCGAGCTCAGAAGAAGAAGAAGAGGGGTGAGTACGAGTATTGGATCGTGACAGATATGATGTCCGGTGGTCCTCTAGATGGCAGCGACATTCCGAGTTTCGGATCGTCATACCTGATCTTGTGCCCGTGTTCACGGACGATCGAGACGAATTGGAAGACCGACCACGACCCCTGCTCCCACTACTACAAGACCGACCACGACCTCGCTTAGCATAATCGAAGGCACTCGGGTCCCGACGTGTCGACTTTCCCCTGGGTCGACCTCGTACCTTAGTATTTTCTACAGGTTCTCCATAGTTTGACTGATCGGGGTGTAAATGTTCGTATAAAATACGAAAGGCACTACGAATTACTGCAGTGTCGCTCTCCGAAATCTTATCAACGAGCTTCCGAAAATGCTCGACGTCTTGTGCTGACTGATTCACAAACTCTGACATCTGGACACATTCTCCAATGACAAGTGTTTTTTCCAAAATGGATGAATCTGCTCTAAATAAATTCCATTATCTGACGCAAAACACTCGTACATGGTACATGCACAAGAAATCCCATGTGATGTCAGAAAAGCACACCCGCAACGATATTCAACTTCATCACTTAAGTCTTGCATTCTCTTCAACTCCTGAGTCAATAACGACAAGCAGTGATGCGAAACTCGGTCATTTATATGCTGAAACAAAGGACCTATGTAGTTTGCCAAAATTCGACGTCTCGAATCTTCAAGAAAGTTCCAAATATTCGTCAGCTTTTCAATAGCCGAGTTCACGCGGTCGAAAAGAGTGTCGAGAGCGGCAATCGATGTAGTGATCCACTCTTTCAGAGCTGAATGTGCATTTTCCACCTGGAGTTCGTAGTGTTGCCGAAATGAAGAACTTTATTCTTCCAATTCAACACAAATTTTTCCTTATACACCAACCACGTGTCTTCCACGTACTCCGTCAGCACTGGTCAGGACTTGTAAGAATCTTTCAGATTACGGACTGCTCTATCATAATCCGTCTGTGAATCAGAAAGCATGACTCTCCTCCACTTTCAATGCCTAAAACTCTTTGCAAGCTGTTTGTCCTAGCCGAATACGTGGTATACGTAGTTGTACACGTCTTTGTTGATATGTCATGTGCAAAGTAAATGAGCAGACTCAGGAAAAACCTCTATGACTGGTCGCATCAGACCCAACTCCCGGTCCGTTATTATTGCAGTCGGGCTAACAATATCCAATAACAGATCTCGCAACCTCTCCAACACCCACCGGTAACTAGACTCTGTCTCATCCTGCAAAATCGCATATCCGACGAGGAAATTCATGTTTGTTGGAGTTTAACCCCAACCATCTCAAACAAAGGCATCTTGTACTTGTTCGTCTTATACGTCGAATCCATGCAGATTACGAATGGGTATGTACGCAACAACTGAACTGAAGTCGGATGTGCCAAAAATACGTGAGTGAGGACATTAGTTTCTTCATCTGCCACAATCCAATGCAAATAGTTATGCAGCACTGCATGACTGAGAAACTGCTGCGCGGGATTCCTGTCTTCAGATTTCGTTCTCCTCATGTACTCTCTGAAGTTATAAATGTGTCTTTGATTGGGATTATCGTCCGAGAATTTCTCTTTTACCGCCAACAAAATGTTACGTGGTCTTGTTTGTGCCTCTGTCATATCACGAACAATTTGCTTGGCCCCAGCACTAAGTCCGCTGACCTGTCGGTGACCCTCTGAATAAACTGCAAGTGCGTGATTGTGTTGCCCATAGGTGCTACTAGAAACGACGACTCATCCATCACGATCCCGTCGTTCCACCACTTTTACCAAAAAATGACAACCGCAACATTTTCTTTTTGTATTCTTTCGCAGTGCAATACTCGTATCACGAGAACTCATTTCACGTCTACGATCACATTTCAGGTAACAATCCATCCTGTTATCTGCTTCTGGTTTGTATGATTATATAACCAAAAATATATGGCTCCTATTGCAACTTGTTTCGCCCATTTACAAGCTTCCTCGATTGTTGTAAATATTTCTTTAATATCAAAAAGTTCACTGTAATTTACTCCATCACCATCGAAATCTTGCGACGGAACTTGAAAAAAATTAACAGAAAATTAAAAAAAACGAGTGTCTTCCCAAAACGCCTCCACCAACGTGTCTCCGTTACCTCGTCGTATCTAGGTGCTTCGTCAGACATTTTCGTGGTGTTGGTACTACGAATGTGAGTAAAACTGAGTCAAACACATTGTTTAAAGACACGAGACGAAATATGTATTAATTGATTTGTTAAGGGCAAAAATGTAATTTTTAGGACGATTTAAGTAATTTTGCGCCGACAAATAGTGTCTCCCTTGAAAAATTGCATCCAACACACATTGAAGTTTTAAACCGTTTTGAACTGAACTTTTTTAGTTTGAGTTGATTTTTACTATTATTAGTTTGATGTGGGTTTGGTAACTCGGCAAACCCAAATTAAACCAATGTGGTTCCATTCCAAATAGAACAGGTAGGAAAGGTAATCATCTTTTTACTCGTCACTTCCTTTAGTCGTATTATCACGTTGTACCATGCCAAATAAAACTTCCTGAACATAATCAACAAACCCCTAATCGTCTTTTGGTTGCAGTATCATGTGTGTCAACCAGATGGTATGTTTAGAGTTCGGTCACCCAACGTTATACATCATGCTTAAGGTTAAGAAATGCAAGATACAAGTTAGATGCAGCAAGGTATCACATTTTGCAAACACAACATGCAGATAAATGTACGGTTTGAGATTTAATAATTAAATAATATAATATATCTATATTAATTATAAAAATATATATGTAACTAAAAAATTAAATAAACTTTTGAATAATTTTTAATATTAATAATTCAATATTAAACAAAAATATAGTTAAAATAATATTTTAAAATAAATCATATATGCGGAATTGACATCCTATGCGATGAGCATTGCATCCGCACGGTCCATTAAACTTGCTAATCATGATTAACAAAAACAGGTAATTAATAATTCTTCCTCGAAACGGGTGCCCCCAAACCTAACTCTTTCCCCGCCATATCTCCAAACCCTAAACCCTAACCCTAAGCATGAATTTCTCGTCGGAGTGGCGAACGTCGTTCGCCATCGCCGCGACGATCGCCGCCCCGTCGCTCCACCAGACCCCGACCACCCTAGGCCCTCTCCTCTTCCACCCCGACTCCCCATCCCACCTCCTCCTCTCCTCCCCAACCCTCCCTCTCCCTCTCCCCTCCCCTCCACCCTCCGCCCCCTCCGACCTCCTTTCCTTCCTCCGAGGCGCCCTAGAGGGGGACTTCTTCGGGGAGGATATGCGGGAGAGGCTGGTGGAGGAGTTGGTGGAGGTGGCGGGAGAGGAGAGGGGGTTTAATGGGATTGGGATTGTGAGGTGGGGGAAGAAGGGGGTTGTGGTTGTCTTTCCGGTTGGGGAGAATGCGGACTGGATTGGGTTTGTTGGGGTGGAAAGGTCGGATCTTGATGGGTTTCAGATGAAAAGTTGTGATTTTGGATCGAAAAGTAAGGAATTGGAGACTGAAAGGTGTGAGTTTGGATCGCAAAGTAAGGAGTTTGAGACGGAAAGTTGTGGTTTTGGATCGAAAAGGAAGCAATTGGAGATGGAAAATTACGGTTTTGGATCAAAAGAAGTGGAATTGGAGACGGAAAGGTGTGATTTTGGATTGAAAAGAGTGCGGTTTGAGGGAAAAAGTGGTGATTTTGGAATAGAAGATGTTGAATTTGAGGCAGAGAGATTTGATATTGGGAGCGAAGAAATTGAGTTGAAGGGGGAAAAATTGGATTTTGAAGAGGAAGGAAATGATATTAGTAAGGTTGGAGTTCTATTTGAAGGTGGGAGATGTGATTTTGTGCCAAAGTTGGTAACGAATTGTGATGGAGATGTGTTTGTGCAGCGGAGTGGGTTCAGACATAAGCGGCACCGGATTACAGGGATTGCGGTGGTTGCTTCAGAAGAGGAGGAAGAGGAGTGTGGAGTGATTGGGTACGTGCTTGCAACCACTATGTACTCTGTGAATTGGTTTAGGTTAGAGATTGGGGATTTTGATGTGAGATGTGAGAGGAAGAGGCCTTTAATGGTTCCTGTTGCGAAGAATGGTTTTGAAATTTGTGTTGCACATGCATGTTGGAACCCGCATTTTCCGGAGGAGAGCGTGGTTTTGTTGGAGAACGGTGAGCTTGTTTGTGTGGATGTTGGCAGTAAGAAGGGGAATAGAGTTGAAGTCTTGGTGGGTGGTGAGTTCGGTGGTGGATGGTTCAAATGTGAGTTCGGTGTTCAGCCTTGGATTTTGATTGTTGCCGGCTCGGAGGTGGTCTTGATGGTGGATTTGGGAGCTGGTAATGGTGGAACACCAATGGTTTTGGCGAAGGTGGACTGTTGTGACACTTATGATGCAGTACGCCCTTTGAAGAGTAACCGGTTTCTTGCATTTTGCATTGCAGAGTTTGATCGGTTCTATTTCACTGTAGTGACGGATTTTTATCTGCTTCTTTTCGACACAAGGGATCCGATTGTTCCTCTCTTGGTCTGGGATCATGGTATTAGCCATCCTTGTTATGTTGCCATGCATAGATTATCGGAGTTAAGGCATTTGAAAACATTTAGTTGGGCTTCTGATTCTGGGTACGCTATCTTTGTGGGATCATTTCGTGAAGATAAATTTAAGTTATTTTGCTATGGACCAACCATTGAAGGAGGATTAGGAGTTTCCAGGAGACCAACATGGCATGCTTGGGACCTCCCTTCTAGTGTTTCTGTTTCTGGCAGAGGGTATGGTTCTGCTGATTCTTTTTTAAGGGAAGAGTACTCAAAGTCAGAATCTCGTGATGGATCTCAAAATAATTTAACGAAAGAACTTGTGCTGGGCTTTTGCATTCTCCCCAAAGATAATAGTGAAGTTGGAGGATTTGATTTGATACGGCTCATGTCTTCTGGAAGGCTTGAATTTCAGAGATATCGTGCCTCTTGGGATCACTCTTACAGGAAACCTGTTGAAGAAAATACCTTCTCAGTCTGTCAAGCTCCTGTTGCTCATACGTGGGACGACGAGGGTGCAACAAACAACAAACTACGTTCTCTTAAATTTCGCTTCTTGCTTGCTTACATGAATGATGAGCTTCTTGAATCACTATCTACAGAATTGGATAAGCCCCAGTTACGTTATGCTGAATTCAAAGAAATAGCTTGCAAACGTGATCTATGGGAGCGGATAAAGAGCAAAACGATGTCAACCACTAACCTTATTTCTGATGCTATTAGTGACACCAGCTTCCCTACCAGCATACATGAAATTGCATTTCGAAGAGTATTGGCTTCCCTTTCTCCAACCCTTTTGTACTTGGCTTTTTCCACATATAACGAGATTTTCGGCCGTGGGCGTGAATTCTCCCTCGAGCTTCTGGAACATCCTCCCTTGTTGACAAACAAACGTCTTCCACCTTTTTTGTTAGGAAAGCCTTCTGCAAGAGCAGAAAGATGGTCACAAAAGACACCACGTGGTGACAATCTTGTAGGTCCAGTAATCCCACTTCCTGTTCTTCTTACTCTTCAACAAATTGAGGGTGGCATGGCTGCTTGCCGTGTGCTGGCTGATGAAGAGGAAAACCTGCTTAAAGAGCAATACAACGTCGTGTATAAGAATATATTACCCGAGATATCCCTTGCTGATGATAGATCTTTAAATAGTTGGACTTCTTCTGAGAAGGAAAAGAATGAGAAGCCCTTTTTTATTTATGAAGGTGACTCAAATGTGGTCGATAAGGGACCGACATTCGGAGAACCCAAGGATCATACTGGCCCTGCCTTTGCAGCCCAAACTACTTCAAAGGATCCCAACTTCACCACATTTGTGTATGCAAACAAAATCCACAAAGATTCTTGGCGTGCCAGAGCTTCAAGCGTGCAAACATTTGATGATCTCATGGCAATGAACTTGGATTTTGATGTGCCTGAGCTGACCTTCACAGAGGATGAAGCTAAAGTTTACAAGAGCTTGAGCAAACAGTTTTTGAATTGGCAGGCAAATTACAAGCCATATCAAGAATTTTGTACTTCAGCTAAATTGGAGTAGTCTAATATGCAACAACAATAGGACAATTTTGACCATTTTGAAAGGTAAGTTGTGCATACGTGTTTAGATTATTCTCATAGGCGATGTGTTTTGGCTTCTTTCAGCTTCCATCAATCGTGTGATTTCTTATTAATTTATTTGTACATTATTGTTTGTAATTAATCTATTTACTAATCGAAATTCAAAAATTACTTTGCTACTTTCTACAGACAAAAGGATTTCTTTTTATGTTCTATAAATTTGGTTAATCACATATTACTGTACTGGTTTACAACATATATAATCTATAAGTTTGTGTAGCTTTGGCGATACTCTTTGATTCCTTTTGCAAATTACAACATTCGTGGCACTAATAGTATTTGACTTTTTTAAGAACTGAGGACAACAGGGTTGATTGTACTTACTCAAAAAACACGGTTGATGGTTTCCCTTTCATAAAATTTCTTTAATCGGACGGTGAATTTTAGGATTATTTATTAGCTGCTCACCCTTTTGTTCACGTGAATTTGCATAATCACTTGTGTTATTTTTTCTTTAATTTTTCTTCTTTGACGTTGTCTGTGCTAACAGCCACTGTCCCAATACTCAAATAGAACCTGGACTGCTTTCTAGGTACATGATGGTGACTGGTGAGTCATCAATCTCCCCTATTGGTATTTCTTTGTGACGTTTATGTAATAGCTACTTTTCATTGTTTTATCAGCACAAAATTGGGTTATATAATTATATGCGTGCTATTACAAGTTATGTTAAAAAAAAACACCCGCATCAATAATTGAAGAGATGAAGAGAAGTCACTTTTCAGGAAAAAGTTGAAACGACTTGCAACATTTTGATGTTTCTAGATGGAATTTTGTAAAAAATCTTGATATAATTTCTCAAATTTCTCAGACATAATTTCTTGATGTATTTGTAAATTTTCTTGTTTGAATGTACAAGCTGGACTCCCTGCTTTTTATGTTTTTTTCTCCATTTTCAGTTGTTTCATTGATTTTTTAAGGAGTTTTACTCCATGTTTGGATAGGCCTCATCGAAAAGGATTTGGCTTGGTCTGGAGCAGAGGATTGTTCTTTAGGTTCTGTCTTGAGGACATTACAACTAATTCTTCATGCTTCGGTTTTTTTATTTATCCGTACAACTTTTCATTTTGTTTCAGGATTACTGTTTGTATACTGGGGTGTTGGCTTGCCCAGTACCCAACTTGGCATCCGGACGAAAAAGTTTGCCACGGTCGCAAAGCTGTGGAGGTTTGTCGTGCGGATGTTATGATTTACGTTGATGTCATTTTGTAAAAAAATGCTTCACTGCCTTCAAAGCCGTGCACCCAAACATACCCTAAGAGTTGGGCCACCATTGTAATTTGTATGATGCATGACGTACTTGCAGGGAACGTGACGCCGGCGCGAAACCCCCCGATGATTTGTGCTATGTTTATGCCAAAAACAACGGTAAACATGGAACAAACAAGCAACGTACAACAGTTAATAACTTTTGTTGATCATTTCACTTTCGGTGTAATCTAAACAGCACATATTCTTTGGATAAGAAGTGGAGAGAAATATATATATGCTTTTGAGGTGCAAAATGCCATTAGGAAGTGTTGTGATGCTCCATTTTATGTTTATTATGGTGGCTTTGGCATTAATCAGGATTCAGGAACGTGGGGGCTTCTGTTTACTTACTACATGTTTGGTATGCTTTGCATATTGATTTGACCAATAGTAAGTGGACCTGTTTTTTTTTTTGATAATTAATAGTAAGCAGACCTGTTTAAAGTTCCACACTTATATGTTGTAATTATTTTTTCTAAAAACGAATAAAATTAATGAAAAATTAAAATATATTATGAGACTATTATTATAACACATGATTTATTTTTTAAACTTAAAATATATACATATATATATTACATTTTAAGTTTAAAAAATAAATCATGTGTTATAATAATAGTCTCATAATATATTTTAATTTGTCATTAATTTTATTCGTTTTTAGAAAAAATAATTTTTAAGAAATATATTAATACAGTTAGCAGGGTATTACATAATTTTTATGTAATGTGATAAAGAATTTTTATTATAACCGTTTTTTTCTTAATCTACATTGCAATTTGAAATCGGTGGTGGATATTGTGGGGGTTTAATTTAGAAAAATTAAGTCATTGACTCACTAGAGAGTTCCTGTATATATATCCTGATTTCAAATTGGGAGGTTTAATTTTTCTAAATTAAGCTCCCACAATATCCACCCCGATTTCAAATTGTAAGGTAGATTAAGAAAAAACGGTTATACTAATGAATTGTGAGATTAAATGTAAATAAGATTTAATGGTGAAATTGTAGCGTGTTTAAACTAAATTTGATGAGTCCTGGACTTACTAGAGTTTGAATATATATATATATATATATATATATATATAAAAGACCATCTCATTCATTATTATTAACTTTTTTTGTTAGTTTAAGTTGATAACTGAACTAAAAAACTTAAATTATTAATGCCAAAACCCAATTACTACAATATGAGTTTTTCAGTTATAATTTTTTAGTTTTTGACAAAAATATCATTATATCACTACACAATTAAAAGTATATCTAAAAATTAAAATTAATCTATTTAATTTCTAAAAATAAAGAATCAAAAATTTTATATATATTTAGGTTTAATATTTGGTTGTGAATAAATATAGTTTCTTAAACAAATATTTTAATATTGAAAGTTGAGTTTTTATTTCAAAAGCCAAATTACAACAAAAATTACAACGAAAAATATATAAAAACCAAATTATGAAATGAAATCTGTAACTATACACTTGACTATTGAATAGATTATTTGATGTCTTTCTAAGTAATTTTAATAAATTTGTGTTATGGTTCCACATAATGTAGTGAAATTTTAAATGCACGTTATAGTAATAAATTATGTTGCATAAAGTCATTTTTATTCGTAGAATTATGTTATACTTCAATGTTGTAAAAAACACAAAATCACATTCATTTCAAAATATAAGTTTATTACTGCAATTTAATAAAGCAACCTTTAATATTGATTAAATATTTTTCTAGGCTCATGTACACCATAGTCGTCAGATGTCTAATAACATGAACATATATTTTGTCTGTAGGATCAAAACATGAAAAAAATAAAGACAATAGACAAGTAATAATTCAATCAATCGTTGTTTTCTTATGTGGATCGACCATCGATTATAAATGAGACCATCCATCCATTTTCGCATATACTACACCAATGGTCTTACATTGGATCTACTGTTGAAAAGTGATTATGACGTATCAGATTTGATCACAAGCATCAACGATCGATTAAATTTCCTAAATAATTGACATTTAGGAGTATACTCTTTAGAATATCAATAGGTCTTTTAGTCTTTAGGTACGTAATGGAAACAAATGTCATTTTTTAGCTTGATCGACCGTTGAAGGTGATAATAAAAGTAGTAGTTATACTTTTCACTTTATAGAGATTGACAAGTAGGGATATTTTAAACTTTCGATATAGTCGTTGCGTAACGGTCAATCAAATTAATAAAAATGATAGATTGGGATTCCCAAAGTTCAATAGTATTTTTTCCCAAGTTGTTGGGTTTTGTCTCGAGCATTCTGCATAATTCCTATGGATTACTGCATATATTCCGAGAAAAGAAAATGTTTAGTGGACGTGGACATAATTCCTTGATGTCCGTAAAAAAAGACGTTTAAAAAATGCTGACCGTAACTATAAAAAATGTATTGCAGAAGTGATGAAATACACTGCAAATGATGGAATACTCTGTTTAAAAAGATTTTATCGTAAGTATAAAAAGAACAAACACTATATTTAAAAAGATTGCATGTCCTGAATACCCATGTCTACCGGTAAGAAAGACCATCACATATATGTATGCAGTAGTGGAGCATTAGTTCTTCAAAGTATTCATAATAAAACTTTGACTAATCTCAATACTCGTTCATTCTTCACCCTGCATTCTCTAGTTTCCATATTCACAAGTTGAGATTAAGTAGTTACTTTGGTGGGTTCAAACTCTACGGTAGCAAAGCGGCTAGAGTTTTCTATTTTACTCTTTCTCGGGACTTATGTGTGTACGTTCGTTCCGTTAAATAATAATAAAATGACAATATTTTTTAAAAGTTTCTATAATACTGTTGTGCTTTCATTCTCGTATATAACATGCACTCAAGACTAGAACTTGTAATTTGTTGATTACAAATCTACTATTTAAAGGTTGTAGAATTTTGTGGGATTATCTTGGTTTGTGAAAGAATTTGTTTCACAGGTGGTGATGGACAACCTAAATGAGGGTTGCTCACGAGTTTGAGTACGGAATGACAAATGCCGGCCTAAGGGCAAAAATAACGGGCTCGTGAACCCAGTCATGACCCTTGACGACCGTTAGTCGCCCCCTCACCGGGGGCGACCACCTGGTTGTCGACCAGGTCGTCACCGGGACATGCCAAGTGGGGCGTCCTAGTTGGTTAAAAATTTTGTTTTTGTTTTGATTTGATTTTTTTAAAATTAGTTTTAATCTTTTTTTAATTTATCTTTTTCAAAATATGTTTTCTAATTGTTTTTAATGTTTTTCCATGATCGACCTCCAAATGATGTGGAAGAGAGAGATGAGTTGAGGTGAGTTGAGTTGAGTTAAGAGGTGATTAGTGTTGGAAAGAGAGAAAAAATGATTGGGAAGAGAGAAATCTGATGTGAATGAGAAAGAAAATTAATTTGGAAAAGAAAGAAAAAATAGAGAGTTCATAACCATGTTGTCCACGTTATGATTACCAATTGTCTAATGAAGATCAAAAAATAAAAATTTGACTCTAGAAATTTCTCTTCGCCGAATCTCTAATCGGTAGCTAACACCTTAACCATACTGGAGGCCAATATATTAGAATAGATAAACCTAAACAAAGAGTTATCACTCCCCTTTTATACGTCACTTAATTAACATGATCATTAATGAGTAGAAACAGACTATAAGCCTAGCTTAAAATGACCTTAAAACAAGGTCTAACTCAACCCAAGAAGAAGCTCAATGGGATCCTTATACAAGGTCCGATTCAGGTCTTCGATTTTGGCTTTCTTTGTGAGCTTCAAACTGATTTCACGTGAATTCATCGTGAAACTTCCTCGCATGGTCTTTGGTTGTTTTATGACTTGTACTGAGTTTTACTTCTCCAGCTCATTTTTTTTAGAATTAGAAATCCTAAATCAAAAATAATAAAATAATATTTTATCATGTGTTATTATGATACTTTTTGTTTCCCTTCTAATTCTAACTAAATGTATTATTTTTTATCTTCCCTCGTATTTTATTTTCAGTTCTAGATGGATCTCCAAGAGTTGTAGTTGTCGGAATCGTAGACTATTTCTAACCATGTTGTCGATTTTATAGGATAACCGACGTTTATAGGTCGTAATGTCTGCATAGACGTCGGACACCTTATATGACCGACGTTTATATGTCGTAACAGTTTAGTCCCACATCGGAGAATTTATTTTTGTTGGTGTGATTGATGTACTCCACCACTCATTTACTATTGAACGCGAACGAGTTGGGGCACCTGGGCATGTTAGGCTTAATGTTCGTGATTATTGGTCAAAAGATTGACATTTGGGGCATTTGAGCATCTTAGGCTTGACTAATGTGAGTGCAGAATGTCTGATATAGACGTCGGCTATATACAACCGACGTCTATTCGATAGGGCATAGGCGACGAGAAAATATACGTCAGGTACTTGGACCGCCAAAATCCGACGTTTATACTCTTGTATATCCGACGTATATGAGTTTTTCTGGACTAGTGGTGGGTCATATCCGATTGTTTCAACTTTCAAGAAAGCTTGATTAAATATAAAAAACAAATTAACATGAGATGAAGTACAAGAACCATGACTTAGCAAATTCCGACTGGTTTATACAGATCACTCAAGAATAAATTTTCGATATCACTCTTTTATAAGTGTACCCAAACAAAAATCTTATTCGAAATTGAATTGTCTAATGATCAAATCTTTCCTACAAATGTCGGATCATAAGAAACACAATGTTGTTTAATCTGCCAATGAAACACATCTAAAGGATGGTTCGAAGACACATCTATGAAGATCATTCCAGCTCATGCATCCCAACTAAAATTTTGGGAGGATGCTTCTGTCTACTTTCCAAACTACTAAACTTAAAATATTTATTTATATATATATATATGAACCATGTTTGATCTTTGGTATTTGATTTGTGTAGTTTGGTGGATGTTTGGCCTACCAACTTGATCACATCACAATCAAATAAAAACATTGGTTGTCACCAACACAGATGTGTGGTGTGCACATGTTGTTGTGAACTGTTGGTTGTCTGTCTTGAGTTGTTCTCAACAATCTAAGAATGTCTCTCAACTCATGTTCTTAATTTCTCAACAAACCATAACAGTACACGTTTTGGTTACAGAGTTTGTAATAAGGACAAGATCTAGTTTGAGTATTCCATTTGCTACATGTCATTGGCTGGTTGGGAATCAGAGTCAAGCTCAGATGATTGCTACATATTTTATGTGCATTCACACAAAAATAAAGGGGTAAAAATAAAATTATATGTTGTCGTCATAGGTAGTTACATTACACTTCAGCTAACTAGAAATTGTAGGATTTTAAATGTGGCTTTAACTCACAATTCTTTCTAGTTAAAGCTTTGATATCATTTATTATGATTGTGGTTAATATTTTTTCATCTTCTAGCAATTTTCTTTCTGGAATGAATGTGAAACTATAATTAGTAGTTACCAACAACTACCTTAAACATCTACTTTAATTTCAAAGACCTCTATTTAAACCAAATTTTATGCAAACATATTAATGTAAGCTTAAACAAACTCAACCAACTCATTAACTCCTCGTATTTTATACCATTAAAGTTTTGCTCGATATGCATAAAAAGCTGAGAGCTTATACGAAAAAATCGTATAAGTTTTTGGTTGAAGGCTTCTTGGCGTTTGCGTTTAGTTTTTTTTTACAACATCTAATCCAAAAGTGAAAAATTCTCCCAAACAACATTTAACGTTGAGGTGTTATTGTTAGATGCTAAAACAAGTAATGTTGGTGAAGATAACAAGTTGAATATAAGAATTCGCAAAGAGAATCCAGGAACATAGAAATCTCATCTACTTGTTTAATTATTGGTATTTGTAAAAAAATCAAGATGTTGAAATCTAAAAGGATGTGAAACCCATATAAGCTGCTGAAATACTAAGATGTTTTTTTTAAAAGTGTAATTGATTCCAAGATATTAAAGGACGAAGTCTAAAACTTGAATTCCAGAATTTTTAAAGTGAAACTTTCTTTTCATTTTAAAGTGAAACTTGAATTCCAGAATTTTTTAAAAAAATTCATACTACTAATCATCCATAAGTAATTTTTAGAATTTAAGTTCTTTATTTCCTAAAATTCTTCAATATACGAATACAAACGCGGTTTCTTACGACTTGTGTTTGGTGCATAAATAAATAAATAAAATGGCATGTGAGAACAGAATTTGACTTTAGCAAACTTGGGATCATAAATCGCATCGCGTTCTGATATGATTTGACTACTTGGGTCCAACAATTGGACAATCGAATCACATCGCGTTCTGATATGATTTGACTTTCACATCTCTCTTACTAATTTACACTATTTTCCACTTAAAAAGGAAAGGAAAAAAAGTTAAACTAATAGGACCGATAACAACTTAACAGTTGAAAGTTGGTGGAAGATATATTTTTTTCGATTAAAAGTGTGTGGAAGATGTTCACTTAAACTTTAGGAATGGATTTTTGGAACTTCAAAATCTAAACCGTGTAATATATGGGGTTTTTTTTATATTTTTGAATATCAATACTACAAAATGTTCCAATATGTCCAAGAACTTATTAATAAGTTTACCCTGTTTTTTCCAGGAATTGGTAATTTGAAAAAAATACAAGAAAAGTTTCCACATTTTGATATCTTACAGCCATCTATTTATCCGACTTATGGATATGAAAAATGAGGAAGATATCCACAACTACAGGATTTAGAGGAAAGACTTTGCAACAAAAATAATAAAAACATATGAAAAACTCAAAGTTCAAAATTACAATCATAGATAATTTGAATTAGTACAGGCAGCAAAATGGAAAAATATTAATCTAATTTTACTTTTCAAAAAACAATTAAATATACAATATGCTAAAATAAAGAATGCTACAAAATGGGAAAACAATAACCAATTCATTTTACTTAAAGAAATGGTACTTATTTGACAAAGCAAGACGAAGATACGATAAACCAATCTCAAATCGTTGATAGTGTCGACGACGAAAGAAGTGTGAGGAGTGGGTTGAGAAGGACGAAAAATAAATTTTGGAATTTATGTAAATAATTTGAGTTTATGTGAATGTGTTATAGCAAAATATTGATTTTATCCAAATGAAATAGAGATTATAAAATTAGTTTGTGTGAATTTATGTAATTTATCCATTTTGTATGAATGTAACATAGCACAACATTTTATGTGCGAAAAATTGGAATTTATCCAAATGAAAAGAGATGATAAAAATTGATTTATGTTAATATCAAAGAAAATAACATCATATGACATGTTCCTCACCATTTTTGGTGTATTTTATATTTTTAGCATGTGGAAGTTGTCATCACATGATTTGATTGACTCATTTTTCTTATTATGGGCATCATGTTGTTTATGATAATAGTCTTTCAACTCAAGAAGCATTGCAAAGTTGCTTATGGTCACAATCAAGAATCAACCATATTTAATTAGGGTACCTTTTTGCATTGATAAAAAACAATTTTAACATGTTCATCACTTATCCCATCAATTATTGTTTGAGAGAGGGACTTCAAACAACATTTGGTTACTTTTCTTTTTTAATCCACAACTTGGTGATGTAATATGGTTAATGTTGACTTCTAGAATAAGTTAAATCATGTTTTTTCATCCTATTATTAAGAAATTTAAGATTTGAAGAGACCAATGCTTATGTGTTCTTGGTGAGAGACGAGGAAATATGACAAGATTAGAAGAATTTAATTATATGCTTAAGATCGGGTTCTTTATTGTTGGTTATGATCACAATCAATAACTATGTCTATATTATGACTATATCTACTCCTCACATGTTGCCTTCACTTTTAACCCTTTGGTTTTTATAATGAATCTACTACTTGTACAAAAACATATATTTGAGATCCAAACATAATAATTCTCATCATAATAACGCTCAATTGCTAAGTCGTACCTAATTGAAGAGCAACTTATGATTAGAGTAACTCTATTGAAATTATTGCAAAATTCGGTCATTAGCTGCATTATGGAGTTTTTGTTTTCTGATTGCTTCATTAGCATTTCTATATCCTAGCTACCATCGTGATTTATTCGTGTTTGTTCTTATATTCCGCTCTCCCCTTCAATTTCAACTTTGGAATTGACGTTCATATGCCAAACTAGTCGATTTCATATCCAACTCTATGCCTATTAAAAACAAACACGACACGCTTACAAGACATGAACACGATATGATAGTATTAGGTATGAGTAAACATAATATCTTATTTGGTTGGATCCGAATATAGTTGGTTGGACAATATATCTTATTGGTCAGGTATTGAGTATGAGATTTTAGACACAAATACCTGCTAATAATACTTGATGCATATTATTGCTATTAGAAATTTTATTTCAAGAATTTACTATTAGAAATGTAAAATTTTGCCAGAAAAAATACTTCTATTTTCAAAAGTAAACTTATATTTATTCCAACTAAAACCATTTATCAAACCGAAATTAGTAGGAGACTAACAAAATAAAATTGCTGTTTGGTGTGTCAGCACTATCAATGATTTAAATATACAAAGGAAGTCGACTTTATTCTTTTTAATTTTAAAAAAATATTGTGCTCGATTTTTATTTTTATTTTGAGTTCGGTAGCCCAGGTCAAACCTACCACATGGCATGCCACTTAAATATTTCATATTTTTTATGTTCGATGTCACTCTCCAGATTCATGGCTCATGCTTACAGGTTACAGCTAAATCATAAAATATTCAAATATTTGCTGACAAATACCCTAACTAAAGATATTTTTCCTTTTAGTCCAACCTTTTAAGATGGTGCAGGGAGATTTTAAAATTTAAAAAAAATCAACTTTGAAGTTTGAACACATATTTCGACTCAAAATTAATTTTTTCACATTTGAAGTGCGTTTTAGTTTATTTTATGATTTATCTTTTCTTTCTAATTTGTTTTTAAATCACGCATTTTTCTTCGAGAATAAATCACTAAAAAAATAAGAAAACCAAAAAACTAATATACACCAAACAAAGTAGTTCTCAAGAGATAACTAAATAAAAGGGAACATACATAAGATATTTAATAACATGACCTGGATTCCAATCCGCGGTAACGCAAATGATAGACTTTTAGTCTTGAAATTGTAATGATTAAAAATCAACTCCGACCATAATATGTCACTTTTGGATTTTTAATTTAGGCAGTGTGGAAAATCATTATTTAAAGAGTAGGTTATGTCAAAGTTTTACTTAATGACTACGATTTTGGATTTTTTGCAATTTTTTAACAAAATCATAATTGGGAAGTAGTTTTGTTTACCATGATTACCCTCCACCTAAAGTGGAAGTAAAAGATCTTGTTAAGGCATAATGACAACAACTTTCTAAATTTGTTCAAGGCCTTCATTATTGCTCCTCCAATGAATATTAGCTGAAAATATCAATTGCTTTTTATGTTTTCTATCTTTAGAAAATTACCATGTCAATGATAATTTGAGTCCTAAGGACTTACATTCATTGGAAAGAGGTTCATTTCACAAATTTAACTTATAAAAAAACATTGAATGAAATAATTCCATTCTTTCAAAATGCGTTAGAGATTGAGCAACACAGAATTAGATATAAAGGAAAAATAATGTGAAAGTTTACAATAAGATGCTAACAATCTTTTGTAAAAAAAAATACCAAACTGCTCATGTTATAATCTCTTATGCATTTGGTATTCCTATTCTATTCTCACGTTCTTCAAGTATAGTACAAAGTTGGATAAAAACTTGGGTTAATTACAGTTTGAAGTCCTGAACTATGTCTTGGTATCACTTTGTCCCCTTAAACTTTCAAAGTTAACAGTTACCTCCCATGAACTTTAATTTTGTAACATTTTGCCCCCCTGAACTTCAAAAACTCATTATTTAACACACATTCGACGTTTGTTTTCCTAATTTGTTTTGTTGTATCCCTAATACACTCCTAAACCTATATTTACGTGAAAGTTTGGATCCAAATGGATGATCTGACCCAAATTCCAACCATATCCGACCTCCGTTTGGATCCAAACTTTCACGTAAATATAGGTTTAGGAGTTTATTAGGGATACAACAAAAAAATTAGGAAAAAAAACGTCGAATGTGTGTTAAATAATGAGTTTTTGAAGTTCAGGGGGGCAAAATGTTACAAAATTAAAGTTCATGGGAGGTAACTGTTAACTTTGAAAGTTTAAGGGGGCAAAGTGATACCAAAACATAGTTCAGGGGTTCAAACTGTAATTAACCCTAAAAACTTTACAAAGGGGTGGGTGGAATGGATAATAAAAAGGTAGGATTTGATAGTGAAACTCCATACTTTGAGTAGTGAAATGCAAAAGGTTTGAATATTATTCCAAGCTCATGCATCCTTCCTTTGGGGAACACCACAGGTCTCCACTCTATATATAGAAGGAAAAAAAACCACACATACCCAAAATCCAAGAAAAATTTCTTCTTCTTCTTCTGTTCTCTTTTGGATTCTACAAAGCTCACAACAATCCATTCTTGTTCCCAAATCAAGGGAACCAAAGGTACTTGCTGATCATGGCTGATTGTATTTCTTTTTTGTTTGAAATTGCACCAACATTGATGTTTTGGTGGTTTGTCAAAAACAAGAAAATTTTGGGGTTTTTTAAAATACCAAAGTTGTGTTTGATTTCTGTTTTTTCTGTTTGTGGGTTTTTTTGGTTGTCTCATGGAAAGAGTGTTGTGAAAATTTTCATCATTTTTGTGTTCTTTTGTTTGGGCTTCTTCAATTATTTCGTCTTTACAGAGAAGTGTGGTTTTCCCTCTGAAAATAAGAAGAATGGAAGAATTACAAAGGTGTATTCTTGTTGTTTTTCTTTTTTTGGTTTTTCTTTTGTTCTTTTTTGTTAAATTCTTCAATCATTTTTTTTGTAAAACAGTTTGATAGAATAAGAGAGTTGTCTCTGGTTTTTGCTTTTCTGTTTGTGTGTCTTTTGGTTGTTTGGTTAAAGGAGTGTAAGTGGATTTGTGATCAATTTTGTGTTCTTGGCTTCAAATTCATTATTTTTTCCAAAAATAAAATAAAATAGAAAACAGGATGAAAGAATAAATGAGCTGTCTGGTTTTTGTTTTCTATCTTTGGGTCGTTTTAGTTGATTGATGGGAAGAGTATAAGAGAGAAATTCTTCAATTCTAGTGTTAGTGGTTTTTTACTTTAAAAAAATCTAGATTTCGGAATACAACAGAAGCTTTAATCACTATTATGGTGTACTTTTTTTTTGTTGAAGGGTAAAATGTGGTTAATTTGTGTTTTTGTTGTTCAAACTAGAGTGGCCAAATTCTGTGTTTCCTTTTCCTTTTTCAACTTTTTGTTTGTGTTGCATTTTTTTAATGAAGGGTAAAAGGGGAAAGAATGGTTAATTTTGTGTTACTGTTGTTCAAATCTCATCAACAGTTTATTGTTAGTGGTTTCCTAAGAAAAATGTGTGGGTTTGGTTTTTCCTTCAACCATTTTGTTTGTGTTGTGCACGTCCTCTTGAAGGGTAAAACGGGAAAATGATCGTGTTCTTGTTCCTCGAATTTCAAAAAATTGTTTCTTTGAAAATAAATAGAGCCATAGATCTTTGGGTTTTTTTCTTTTAGTTTTCTTAGTTTTTATGACCCATTTGTCTTTTTGTTGTCCTAACTGGTGTATCAAGTACCAACATTGTTTTAGGTTGATTAGCCGCAGTCACCTCGACTCATGGATTGATAGTCTTAGATTATAGCCTAGATCAAGGATCGAATTCCAATATGCTAATCACATGTTTAATTTAATTAAAAAAGTACGCTTTCGAAACATCGATTTAGGCTGCATTTGGGTATTGATTATCTGCCACTAGAATCAACTTTAACTAAACAATAACTTACGATCACCTTTTCCCTCCAGAATCAGAGTCCATTACTTAAAATCCACTCTAGCAACTTCCCTCTTGTCCAGAATCAAAAAAGCTGATTCTGAGATATTGTCCGTAGAATTCGCGAAAAATGCTCATATTACCTGAGAATATTTACAAATCTGAGATGAGATTTTAGCCTAAATTCTTTGTCTAAAAATGGTATCCGAACTCACCTTGGAGTCAGTTTGGAATGATTTAATCTGATCATGATTCTTAAAAATCAAGAATCAAATGTGATTTACGAATGACATCTAAAAACTTAGAATTTGCATACTAAGATTGGAGTACGTTTGGAAAATGATTTTGAATATCAAAATGTGATTCTGAATGGACTCTTAACGTCTCCTTTTCCCCCTAAAAAATTTCAATATTTTTAATGGAACATGTTTGTATCTTCATTTTTCTATTGTGTTGAATACAATCTAGAAGAGTAAAGGGGGGACACTGTGTTTTGTTTGGTTCTTTGCAAGTTAAATTTCCTTAAAAAAAGAAATTAAAAGTCAGTGTGGTCTAGTTAGTGTTCTTGTTGTTTCTACCAAGTTCCACTAACATTGATACTTACTGACTTAGTGATTTTCTTTTTCAAACAAAAATGTGGGTTTTCTCAGAACAGTGATTTTCTTTTTCAAACAAAAATGTGGGTTTTCTCAGAACAAGGGTATCTTTTGCTCTTGAACTTGTGAAGGAAGCCTAAAAAAATCCTTCTTCTTTGTGAAAAAGATGCCTCTTGATTTTTTGGTGGAAATTGTACTTTTTAAAAATAATAAAATACAGATATGGCAAACTTGTCTGCACATCGTATGCATTGTGAAATTGCAGATGGTTGTTTGCTTATAAATTTATAGGTCAATTGAAAATAATCTTTTTGTTATACATTCAAATTAGAGTCTCTTTTGAGGCTCTGGGATAATGTTGACAAACGTAGCAAACTTGATTGTGTTTTCTTTGTGATACATCCTTGTCAGTTGGAAATACCCTCTTTTGGATCTAATTGGAAGAATAAATTTGATATGTTGTGTTGTGGTGATTGTAGATATACCTAGAATGGTGGGGACAAGAAATCATCCATCTGGTAGACTATGCTCCACAAATAATTTATAACATATACCAATATTTCAGCTATATCTGTGCTGGAATCCCAACCAGAGATGTCACAAATGCTTGGGGTGTTTCTGTTCTGTAACTAGTTGTCACATTAGTATATAAATGTCACCTTTTCTCCCATAAAATCCATCAATTTTGCTTTGGAAAATTTTCTCTAGCTCTCTTCTTTGAGAGATTTTTGCTCCTTTTGATTCAGCAGTCAGTAGTAGTGTTAACTGTCGAGGTTAAGGGTACGTGTTATTTTGTTATCATGGATTTTGTCCGAATACATGTTTGTCAAAATGGGCCATTGCGGGTTTCATTTGAAAGTTATAAATATGATGACTCAGTGTTAATTTTCGTGTTTGTATCCTCGTATTTGAAGGATCAGGTCTTTGAAAGATGGGTCGCGTGCTAGTGGCCGAGCCTTGTGGTGAACTCCTGTGGAGTCTAGTTGTTTGCTATAAGGCCCTTGGTGTAGCGACAGTAACGAACATTTTCTCTGCAATTTTTTCGTTTATCAAACGTATTTCGCTTTGTTTTATGTCTCGATTTCAGTTCTTAGTAGGATCTTTCGGAAGGGGTGCCTTTGAAGAATTTGTTTTTTTTTTGTGAACCAATGAACCATTTGTTATGGTAAATAAGTTTGTAAAATTTCGGCTCAAATGAGTGACAAAATTGGATCCAAGGGAACCATTTTCACACCATCAGTTTCAATCAATACAAATACTTATAACAAATGACAACATTCTAATTTTCTCATTCCGAAATCAAATTGAACTTGCTCTGAACTTTTTTAACAGTAACATCCTTCTTTTGCCCTTTTGTTTTGTATTATCGGGCGGTTTAACGCATTGCAGACAAACAATATATTTGAGCTTGATGGCTTGTGCAAATTTATATGTTTGAATTCATCATCCTATAGTGGCTTACCTCCACATTTCAATTTCAGGAATTTAGGTGCTCTTCTTTGAATAGAGAACCATATCCAATACTTCTGTCTAGACTTTGTCGTCGATGCGCGTTGTGGCATTTCTCATTTGACGTAATTCACTTAGGTAAGATCGGTTAACTCTTCCCTCCACGGAATTTCTTTTGTGCCAAACAAGCTTAATGGGGACTTTTTCAGTTGGTTTGCGTGAAAAAACAGTCATACCTGATAGAACTTCTTGGGATTTTTTCGATGTTTAGGTTGCCACTGATGGAGAACAGGGCTAGTATGGAGTACTCAAGCCAAGTTTACTCCGAAGAAATTCCATCTCTTTTCCAAACTATAAATTCAAACTCTGTTGCCGGTTTTGATGTGTATTCACCTCAGGCAAGCACTCCAAGATCAGATGTACCATTTGACAAAGTAAGCTTTTATCTTTCTTTCTTCACACCTTTTTAACTTTTTAAGTGATCCGATCATTATTCCCTTATTCAGTTAACGATGTTCGCATATTATTTGGAGTACGTACCGTACATTGTACTTGATAATGCGACATTTGTGTGAATAGTTCAGTTCCTTCATAGATTTCTTCATTCATGTCATGTCCCAATAAGGAGGTATATGTGTAGCAACTTTGATATTACATGCAGCGCTTATGGAACTATACAAAATCAAGAAAGAACCAAGAGATGAAAGAAAATTATAATACATCTGACTTTTCTTTCGAATATTATGGATGAAATCCATTTCGACAGATAGAAAAATGACCAATTTGAAAACATCATCATATATTATCGATGCAAGGAGGGGGGGAAACCAAATTTTGCATTGATATATTGGAAAAAGGTAAACTCTTTTATGTAAAAGAGAGTATGAGAGGAAAAAATATATAAAAATACAGAATAGGGAACTAAACATCACTATCTCATATATTTCTAATGTTTCGATTATGTCAAAACATGTGTATCTACTACCATGTTATAATTTGTTAGTTTTTCTAACCTTATGCTTGTATTTCTTATATAGTGATCTTTTCACTATTTGTTCTACTTTTGTGGTCTGGTATCTACTTTTAGGTGGATAATACTGCATCATTCTTCAAGTCAAATGAATCATTAGGAACCTAGAAGGTATGTGCATGGCATATCAATTAAGAGTGTCTATGCCATAATTTTAGAAGGAAATGGTAATTATTGTATTTGTTTAGTAAATATCAAGTAGAATATCTCCAAAGCATGCTGATGACAAAATCTGAAGTCTACAATCCAAAGAGGTCAAAGGCAATCTATATAAACTACTCATACAAGCGCCAAAGAAGTCCTTGTTACAAATACATGGTTGTAGTTAAATTACAAGTAGCTATTTTACTATCACAATTTGTCTTCAAGTACATTCTTTTTATTGACTTTTAATCTGATTTGCATATGTATTCATCCGTTCAAATCTTTATCTATTCATCCAGGAAATCGAAGTGGTACCGATGGTTCCACAAACTAAAATTGGAGCTCCACAACTGAAATCTTCTGACCACCTAGAGGAGTCTAGTCACTCGGTTCGCTCAAGCACGCCAAACACTCCAAGTTCCAAAAGGGTGATGTTCAGCAAAGAGATCCTCATGAACGGGAAATCAAACCTTTCAACCGATTCTCCTGACCTCAATGCGCAGCAAACAAAACAGAAATACCATTCCCAGCCCATAACGTCCGACGGTGGTGACATTAATTCTTTGGCTGCTTGGAGCAAATCTTCAAAGTTAAGAGATAATCGTTTCGACTCCTTCAAGACATTTTCTGGAAAATTAGAAAGACAGATAACAAATTTACGTGGAAAGCCGCCTACACCGAAATCAGCATTAAACATGAACAATGCCCTGAGACAAAAATCTAACCTACGCGATTCAGCTTTACCGGCAGATCGCTACTTTGCTGCCTTAGAAGGACCTGAATTGGACACCTTAAAGGTATATTGTTATGATCAATAGTTGCTTTCATTTCTCATATCTATACAAACTTTTAAAGGGTACTTCTTTTACTCATCAGATGGTGGTCACCACTCTGTAATTTTTATATCTAGCAATGTGAGATTATATTTTTCACAAATAACTAAAGTGTAATATCATTCTAGGCCTCTGAAGTATCAGCACTTCCAGACGACAAGAAGTGGCCTTTTTTACTACGTTTCCCAATATCATCATTTGGTATATGCCTCGGTGTTAGCAGTCAGGCGATACTATGGAAGACGTTGGCCGTTACATCGTCCACTAAATTTCTCCATGTGAACTTGTACATTAATTTGGTCCTTTGGTACATATCGATCGTGTTGTTTGCAGCGATATCCACAACCTACTTGTTGAAAATCATACTTTACTTCGAGGCCATTAGGCGAGAGTACTACCACCCCATTAGAATCAACTTCTTCTTCGCTCCGTGGATTGCTTGCCTTTTCTTGGCACTCGGTGTGCCTCCCTCGGTCACGAAACAATTGCCTTCTTTCTCTTGGTACATTCTTATGACTCCACTTTTGTGCCTCGAGCTCAAGCTTTACGGGCAATGGATGTCGGGCGGGCAACGTAGGCTCTCGAAAGTGGCAAATCCTTCGAACCATTTATCGGTTGTGGGCAATTTCGTAGGTGCATTGTTGGGCGCATCGATGGGACTTAAAGAAGGACCAATTTTCTTCTTTTCTGTTGGTTTGGCTCACTACATTGTGCTGTTTGTGACTCTATATCAAAGACTTCCGACTAACGAAACGCTTCCGGTGGAGCTTCATCCGGTTTTCTTTTTGTTTGTGGCTGCACCCAGTGTTGCTTCCATGGCTTGGGCCAATATTTCCGGGAGCTTTGATTATGGAAGTCGCATCGCTTACTTCATCGCTATCTTCTTGTATTTCTCTTTGGTAAGTTTGCAGTTTGAATAAATATTGCCTCTATGTGATCTTGTAATTAGTTTAACTTCTTTTACCTTGCCTAATGATTCGTCTCATTTCTTATCTTATGCAGGCCGTTCGCATCAATTTCTTTCGTGGATTCAGGTATCGTTAGGAACTTTTGTCATGAATCTTTGAGGAGTGTTTATTACAATTTTCAATACATAAATACTACTAATAAGGCGTATTAACTAAACTTAAGAAGTCAATTCATATACTTAAGGAAGTGGTCCTTTTATCTTTGAACAAATAGTCTATAATGTCAAATAAATTTTGTAAACATTGTCATTGAAAAATTTGTTGCCCAATCCTGTATAATTTGAGGTTTTACAAGTGGTTTTTTTCGACCAACTCTGATACCATGGAGAGAAAAAATCTAGTTGGAATTTAAGGATACTAGTAAAGTACGTTCACCTTAGCTTCATTTCTACAATTCTCAAAAAAGATTTATCTTATTCACTAGTAACGTCTAACAGATTCTCGCTCGCTTGGTGGGCGTATACATTCCCAATGACCGGAGCAGCGATCGCGACAATCAGATACTCAAAAGCAGTGGAACATCCATTCACTCAAGCTCTTGCAGTTGTACTAACTGTTATCGCTACAATTACAGTACTGGGTCTGTTAATATCAACCATAGTCCACGCCTTTGTGCTTCGAGACCTCTTCCCTAACGACATATCGATAGCAGTCACGGAAACAAAGGAAACCCGCTTCCATCTTGATCTTCACTTGCCTTGGACCGCAAGCACAGAGGCCGATTTGGAAAATGCATTGCACCTGAGACCTACAAAATCAGACACTTCTGGTCTGAATTCTGAACTAGACAAACAGAATAGCGAGCACCAATCGTACCTGTAGTTTTTATACGTCTCTAAGTGTCGCGACGAGGTTGTAAATTGTAACGGGAAATTGATGTTTGTGCTGTCTGCAGTCATTTTTTAGGGCTTTGTGCTGTTCAAGTTTGAAGGGTTGCAGAGTGAAAAATGTGGATTATTGTACAATTTGATGATGTGTTAGAACATGTCAGAAGTTTGTTTCGATACATGAATAGATTGTATTTGATTTGCTGCATTCATCTTTGCATATGTGTTTGTACAAATTTGAATCTGTTTTTTTTTTTGGATGATTGAAATTTGATCAAGCCACAATTCAATTGTATGATTCTTTTTATCTTTGAAGATTTTTTTTTGTAGACGTATTGAAAGTTACTTAGCATGTTAGACAATATCACGTGTGGGAGTGAGCGTGAATTCTGACATTTAATCATTTTGATCAGGTTCAATTTTTTATATATAAAATGAGCAGAACATAGAGTAAGATTTTCATCTAAACACAAATGAAGATGTGTCTCATGATCTCATCATAATATGGAGCAGAGGGATCTGAAGAAGCTCCAAAAGGTTTAGGTAATGTTGACTCTAGAATTATAATCAAAACGTAATCAAATAACTTAAAATAGTAGTATAAATTGATTATATCATCTATTTTTAATGGTGTGAAAGCATAATTTAATTTCAATAAAACGAGATGAAAAGGACGCCATCAATAATCATAAATAAACTATTTCTTTTGTATTGATTGAGCATCATATCTCAAAAAGTGGCAACTTCAAATATATTCCATTGAGAAGTAAGCCAAATACATACACAAAGTATTCATACCATTTTCTATTTTCCACATTAGCCATTTCTTCCTGCAAAAGAAACACATAATAATATCATTACAATTTTAAGAACCAAATAATGTCCTTAGTTACCTATTGAATTTTTGCAATAGAGAATGGCATCGTCGATCGATTTCTCGTCGGATTCCGTCCACATCCAATCATTACTTCTACTTGGATTTATTTGAATGTGTTCTGACCATTGTCGTCGTCGTCGTCGCCGTCGCAACCCTTTCACTTTCTTGTACAATGGCAATAGAAAGAACAAATACTTCTTTGCCAGCCTCTTTGGAAAACTCAAACTCCTGTTGAGGAAGTTTTTCTTCTTTAGATACATAAATTTTTTGTTCGATTTATAATAAACAATTCATTATAGTAGGAATACTTACTTCTCCTGACTCCCCCAAAAAACTGTCGCTATAGTTGTAATGAACGCAATGCTAAGCTAAATATTAAACCAATGTATGTCGTGCATATATATCCTCAATTTATGAGCATGATATCACTTATTTAGGCAAAACTCCGTCGATAAAATGGTCACGCAGGAATTGATAGCTCTATTGTGGACAGTAATTCTCCGACAGAAATTGATAGAAAATATATATTACCGACTGATGCAATCCGTTGCCAAAATAAGGTGCATTGTAATAAATTTGAAATAATTTTTTTCTAAAATTTCGTGCAAAAAATATTAAAATTCTAAAATGTTGTATCACAGTATTTAAGGCCATACGAACAAGAAACGGAACATAATCATCTTCAAAAGATTTTGAAAAGAAAAAAATAGATAATAATTTTGATAGGCAAGAAGTGTCACTATACCTCCCCAATAGTCCCAATTTAAGCTCCTCCCTCTCACCCGGCCGGAGAAGCAGCACCGGTGATAAATTGGATGAGAAAGAACCACTCGGGCTCAAGTAATAACGAGAATAATTATCCACTAATCCATCTCCATGTCTGACAATTTCCGAGGTACGGTCACAAATTGAGTCAGACAATGCACGATTGAGGTGAAAAGGCCTAAGAATTCCTCTATCGATAATCTCATCTGCGTGTACAAGCGCTAGGGGAGACTCAAGAGGGACACTAAAGTGAAATTCATCGTTCAAGGATGTCGTCAACGGGTGAGACCCCGACCGGAGTTTAGGATCCATATCTAAGAACGAACCACCACCATTGTTGTCTTCTTCATCTCCCCTGAACCAACTAAAGGAGAGACTCTCAAATGGTAGTTCATGTGAGGATTCCATTGAAGGGTATGAGTTCAATTATGGTTGAGACATATAAGGAACACAAGTACTAGTGGTTTATATCATTAGGCCAATGATTAGGACATAATATAATATTATGTTCCAAAACACTAGCCATATCATATAAGTAGGTATGAGAGAGAATGTGTATAGCTCTCGAAGAGAAACCACATAATCATCTCTAAACAAATGCCGACGGATAGTTCTTCAGATATAAATATTGTGATAACATATAATTTGTTATCTAGACGAGAATTTGTTTATTTTTCACCAAAAATTCGACAAAAACTCTCAATTCATCACCATTTTTCACTAATTACGATAACAATTTGTTTAGTTCTCTCAACCATTATCGTGTAGGCATTAGACGTAGCAAATGTTTGTTTATGAATTAGATTGATAAACTTATCAAGGAATTGATCATCATCGAACTTTTTGTTTAGTGCATCCCACTTATTTGGTTTTGGTGGGTAAGATAGGCTTGAATACGTATTGCACATCAAATGAGTCTATCTTGTGGACTTCTTGTATTCTATACAGAGTGGTGAGTTATTGATGACATATTTTATGTGTTGTAGTACTTTATCACATGTCATTGTGTCTTTTCTTGACGCTTTAAATCACATGATTACATGACCATGTCAAAGAAATTGAGTCATCCTTGGACCATCACTAACCATGACCTAGACGACCCGGTCATCAGCTCTCTCTCTCTTCAAAATCAGCTTTCTCTCTCTTCCACATCAGCTTTCTCTTTCCTCAACCCACTTTCTTCTCTTTCCTATACTATTCACATCTTAACCATAACCCAACACAACCCACAACAACATACCTCTCTCCTCCACATCATTTCGGGGTCCATTTTAATAAAAATTTAAAAAATATAAAAAAATTTCTAAAAAATCAAAACAATTATAAAACGTATTTTCGGAAAAAAAATAAAAAAAACTCAAACAAAAACTTAAAAAAATCAAAACAAAAACAAAAAAAATCAAAAAATCAAAAAATAATAAAATATTTGATGACCCGGTCGTTCAAACGACCGGGTCGACGACCCGGTCATCTTCGACCGAAGTTTTCAAACCAAAAAAATATTTTTTAATTCATGACCCTGCCACGACCTTGGGATGACCTGAGTTTTTATGCGGTAAGGGATGCTCTTGTAGTCATCCAAGTTGGAAGAATAAAATCTTCAGTTATAAGTTTTCAAAAGGAAGGTATGGATGATTATTTTCATGGAGAAATATTCATCATAACTTAGTGGGTGTGCATTAAGTTCTCAAAATAATTAAATCATAAAATCAAATTTAGAGTAGGTGCATTCTTGGAGTTTAAGTTAGATACTTGAATTCCTTAAAATGATTGCATTGCCTCAAACACTACTCTTGAAAAATGGTTGTGAAAATTAAGGAACACTAAGATATCATGATTTTCTAAATTAATGCCAACCATTTGGAGGCCTCTTGGTGGAAAATATAGGCTAAGATCGATATCCTAATTTTTCTATATGGATTGCTTCTGAGGATATAATCAATTTGAAATGGTTAAAGAAAATGTGCATCTATTTATGATGAGTCTTTTTAGAGTTTAAAAATAATAATTACAACATCATTAATTAGTTGGATGAAGGCAAAGTGATTTATATTTTATGTATTGCAAATTTGATTTTCTCAAAATCTCAACTTCAAAATATTTCAATTCAAACTGCATATAGCTTATAGTTAGAACACTTCACATCAATTCTTAGAATTTATAAACTCCAATGAGTATTATGAAAACAACCTTCAAAATATTGAAGTAGACTCTTAACCTCCATGACAATTCAAACCAACCCTTCAATTCTTATCTTTCCTTTTTTGAGAACCAAATGGAATCTCACTCATGGAATTAAGGCACCCTCTCCTTTAATTCCTCATGCATGAGCTCATAAATGGAGTATAAAGTCCAGCCTCAAATGATTGCTTGAAGCAATTTTGTAACAAACAAAACTGCTTTTATTGTCAACTTTTTGATGTGGTATTGGGTGGTATTGCATCACACATCTTAGCTTTTGGTGTAAAGGATTGGGATGAAAGAAGTGAGTGTTTGAGTTGTGGTTAATTATGTCAATAGGTTGCTTTAGGACTTAGGAGTCATGTTTTAATTGGTGCTTCACAATGTTGTAGCCTTGTAGGCACCTAAGGATCATATAAACTCTTTAGATAGACCTTCAAAAAAGTGGTCGTCTTGTTGATTCAACGTGATTAGTTATTATTAGACATAGATTGTTTTGTCTACACTTGAAAATCAATGTTATTTGTGAATTAGAAACTAAAGCAAGTTAACTCATTTATTGAACCATTTGATCCTTCTAAATTTTTAATTACAAACATTTGAATCTGAATTTTATGACCTATTATCATATCTGTATTCACATCCAAATTAAATCACTTAACCTATCCATAAACAAATTCGTATAGTTGTAATTTTTGAATACACATTGTAATTCATATATTATCTGAAATCCTCCATCTCAAAACTGATTTGATAACAGAAAACTATATTTGTAAAACTTTTCATGTAACAACAAAATAACATATTTTTATGGAAAATTAGTTGCTAATTAACTCGTTTGATAAGTTAGTTATGTCCGGGTCAATTGTTATGAGTATTTGCTAAGCATACTTGCTCTTAAAGAACCTACAGATGGGTAATCTTCACCAACTGATGTGATGAAAACCTAAAAATTAGTTGTTATTTACCTCGCAAGATTGACATGCAAACATTAAAATAAAAAAAAGAGAAATTAACTTTTTTATTTAACCAACAAAAATGATTGACCTACTCTTCAAACCACACCAAGTGATGCTACGATATATATATAAAAAAATCTCCATCAGTCAACCCAAATGCTACAAACCTTTGTTGGTTGCTATAAACCAGCATATCAGTTGTTATTTAGCTTATAAGATTTACTTGAGCAAACATAAAACAAAGTTTTTTGATTAACTAAGACAAATTAACTTCTCAAGTTAACCAATAAAGTATTGTCATGTTGTTAAAACTTTATAAGTACTCATAGATCTGATGATTTTCACACGACACGATTAAAGAGTCTCCTTCAGTCAACACAGATGCTACAAACCTTGATTGCTTATAAAGAAGTAATCAATGATATAAAGAAGTATTTTGATTTAAGAGTGTTGAGTCCACTTATAACAAATATTAAAGAGTCCACTTATAACTTAAAACAACATTTTGTTGAAACCTCGACGTACTAAAACTTATATAAGTAAATCATTGGAGATGTCCAGATATGTTACTCAATTAAGCATACATTCAATATATATAGATTACAAAATCTTCAACAACTCCTACATGTGCTTATGATTTTGTTTTGCAAATTGGTGCACTTGAATGGATGGCACATGGAGAGGAATCAAGACAAGAATATATAAATAAAATCATCAAAGAGAGGAGTATGAGATGGAATCACACTAACTTTGCATTTATTTGTTTGGGTTTTGGGGACTATGAGATGGAACCAAACTAACTTTGCATGTCTTGTTTTATATTATTCTGAAAATAGGGTTTAGGTAATATATGCTTTTTTAGAGGGTTATGTGCAAAGTTAAGGAAATGAGGAAGGAATTAGATTCGTGATCTCTGAATCTGAGAAATGGTGTGTTGATTTATTTTTTTCAAGATGACGACCTTTAATTTCAAAGTATCAAGTTGTGGGAGCTCAAATGCTCAATCCAAAGTAATATATTTCTTTTATAATATTGATCCAATCTTGTTCATCACCGTTCACAAATCAAAAGAAAGTTATCTAATACGTGTGTTTTGGAAAGAAATTAGCAATGATTAAATAAACATAAGGTTGTGATATCACTCAAAAGTAAACATTTATAAACTGAATTGCTAAACATCACCCCAAAATTACTTAAATCGCCACTTGAAATTACCAAATTGTCATTCGTCCTATTTTTGCTTATATATCTCACCATTTCACTCTTTTCTCAAAATTTTCTCTTCATATACATACTACACAAGATTACGAATGTCTCGGAGGCCAGGCAAGCAGCCAACAGTTGCCCCGGTGTACCCGTATACGGTAACATTACGTTATTTATTTGTATTAAAAAAATTAAAAAAAGTGGTCGGCGTCCGAGGGAGACGCCTCCCGCATGGGGCGGACGTCCGAGGAAGCCATCTCAAACAAAGATAGTCGTAAAACTACTTAAATCGTCCCAACAGATTACCATTTTGCACATCTACCATTTCTATCTATATAACTCTTCATTTCACTCTTTTAACACAATTTTCTCTTCATATAACTTTTCTATTCACCATATATAATGTCTAGGAGGTCAGGAAAAGAACCAGCGGACGCTCCGGACTACTCACATCTGGTAAATTGCCCTGTTTATTTTAATTAAATTTTAAAATAAAAAAAATTGGGTGGGGGCGTCCACGGGAGACGCCTGACCCAACGAGAGGGTGGCCGCCGGAACCGCCTCCCCCTTGGGGGAGGCGGTTCCCGCGGCCACCCGATTCATCCAATTTAGGGGAGGCGGTTCCCGCGACCACCCGATTCATCCAATTTAACACAAACTTTTCTTTATGCACCAACCACGTGTCTTCCACATACTCCGTAAGCACTGGCCAAGTCTTGAAAGAATCTTTCAGATTACGGATTGTTGTATCATAATCCGTCTGTGAATCAGAAAGCATGACTTTCCTCCACTTTCCACGCCTGAAAATCTCTGCAGACTGCTTGTCCTTGCCGAAAACGTGGTATGCATAGTTGTACACGTCTTTGTTGATATGTCAGGTACATAGTAAATGAGCAGACTCAGGAAAAACATCTGCCACTGGTCGCATTAGACTCATCTCCCGGTCCGTAATTATTGTAGTCGGGCTAACAATATCCAATAACAGATCTCGCAACCTCTCCAACACCCACCGATAACTAGACTCGGTCTCATCCTGCAAAATCGCATATCCGACGAGGAAATTCATGTTTGTTAGAGTAACCTCAATCATCTCAAACAAAGGTATCTTGTACTTGTTCGTCTTATACGTCGAATCCATGCATATTACGAATGGGTATGTACGCAACAACTGAACTGAAGTCGGATGTGCCAAAAATACGTGAGTGAGGACATTAGTTTCTTCATCTGCCACAATCCAATACAAATAGTTATGCTGCACTGCCTGACTGAGAAACTGCTGCGCGGGATTCCTGTCTTCAGATTTCGTTCTCCTCGTGTACTCTCTGAAGTTATAAATGTGTATTTGATTGAGATTATCGTCCGGGAATTTCTCCTTTACCGCCAACAAAATGTTACGTGGTCTTGCTTGTGCCTCTGTCATATCACAAACAATTTGCTTTGCCCAGCACTAAGTCTGTTAATCTGTCGGTGACCCTCTGAATAAACTGCAAGTGCCTAGTTGTGCTGCCCATAGGTGCTACTAGAAACAATGACTCATCCATCACGAACCCGTCGCTCCACCACTTTTACCAAAAATCGACAACCGCAACCTTTTCTTTTTGTATTCTTTCGCAGTGCAATACTCGTATCACGAGAACTCATTTCACGTCTGCGATCACATCTCAGGTAACAATCCATCCGGTTATCTGTTTTTGGTTTGTATGATGATATAACCAAAAAAAATTGGCTCCTATTGCAACTTGTTTCGCCCATTTACAAGTTTCCTCGATTGTTGTAAATATTTCTTTACTGTCAAAAAACTCACTGTAATCTACTCCATCACCACCGAAATCTTGCAACGGAACCTGAAAAAAATTAATTTAACAGAAAATTAAAAAAAATGGTGTCTGGCTAAGCCGCCTCCAACTTGGTGGAGGCGTCTGGCTAACACTCCTCCACTTAGGTGGAGGCGGCTTAGCTAGACGTCCGAGTCGGGAAAAAAATCCGCCCCCGTTACCTCGCCGGATTCAGGTGCTTCGTCAGACATTTGTGTGGTGTTGGTACTAGGAATGTGAGTAAAACTGAGTCTAACACCTTATTTAAAGATACAAGACGAAATGAGTATTAATTGATTTGTTAAGGGCAAAAATGTCATTTTTGGGACGATTTAAGTAATTTTCCGGCGACGAACAGTAGTTCTTTTTTTTGGGTTAATTCCCTTATTGACAACTTGTTTGGCTCATGATGATAATGATACGTGCATGTGGATTTTTTGTTTATTTTTCACTTTAAGTTAATAAATGTGATTGTTAGGATATATTTATAGATATTCAATGACAAATCTCACTAATGTATACACGATGAGTTAGAATTGTAATTTCAGTTCAACTGAGAAATCATTTCCATCCACTCTGAGTCAGAATCAGATTCTCTAAAATCTATTTAGAATAAGATTTTAGTGAAAATTAATTCTCCATGATCAATAACAAAATGGACCCTAGAATTAAAATGTGGTCACATAATAGTACAAATTTTAACGTGAAAAATATTTTAGGAAATCCAAAGTTACAAATTAAATATTCAATTTACTTTGACCCACAAACTTAGGACCACATAATTCCATTTGGAAAATGAAATGCAATACAAAAAAAGTGGCATCTTAAGATCCAAACAAGGAATTTCAAATGAATTGATTCGAATCGTAGTTATTGGACTATCTTTTGCGCTTGATTTTTTTGGGTGGAAAAAAACAGAGCAATGAGAAGATTCGGACATGTTCTATAGATGCTGGGCATAAGGATCAAATTGAAAATATTTTTCTTCTTTTGGTAGAAAAATAAAATGGGAAAATGGTTAATTGAGATAACTAGGTGACTTGTCAAAATACATATTATTTAGACACTTGTCATTACAATAAAATCTATAGAAACATTAACACGCATTAGATATACAAGTGCAAGACATCAAATTTAATGATGAAACATATTTAGAGGAGATTGAAACATTAGGGTAGTAGGGTTAGACTTTTGAAAAAACAATGATGATTGAATAAAATTTGAAGATTGGTGGCTCAGCTGATTTACTAGAGGGGTGATTTGCTTGTGTGCCAATAAAAAGTTATTATATTAGCTTTATGTCATCTGAAAAAAAATTAAAACTATGCCATAAAAAAATAGAAAAGTTGCACGAATGTCATTAATTTTTCCAACCATGTCATTCCGTAAGTACAACTTAGTTACGGTTACATATAAGACTCATATCATGACTCACCTAGAATGACAATTCAATCAATCTGAGTGGAAATCTCACGAAGTTGGTTCAATGTGGTATTAACAAGTTCTTGAGTGAGTTGAATTAAACAAATTGGTGATACATTGTATCTGTGTCATTTTCCCAAAGAATGAATATGTTGTTGAAGTTGTAAGTTTAGTAAGAGTGTAGACTCTGAATGAGTTCGAGTTATTAAGACGAGATATTAACAATGCATCTTTGGAGAAATCCTAACATGTGAATGCAACTGTGTGACCGCAGTCAGAGGAGTTATTCCTTGAAAACATTCATGATGCATGACCATAATGCATCAACCATGTAGATTGCAGTATGACCTGCTTCGTGTTGTTCTCACTGGTACATTGGAGTGATAATTTCTCTAGGCCTATTTTGGGACACCAAATTTTGGAGTTTTGATTCTCAAAAGGTACATCTTGGGATGCTTCTTCCTAACTTTCGAAAAGCTAATTTTTAAGGACCGAAAATCCAACATCCAGAGAACAACTACCTTTACGCAACTTCTTGTTTCTTATACGGAATATCAACCGCCAAACTCCGAAAGCTGGTGTCTCCCACCAAATTATCTCAACTTCCCAACAACTTCAACAATCAACTATCTAGACAAATCAAATATTAACGCCCCAATCCTTCATAACCAAATAAACAAAACTACAACGATTGGTTTGCAAGAAAAGCAAACAAACCCAACACACACACACACCAAAGACCACCTTTCAAGCTTATCTTCATTCCCTCTCCAAAAATGCTCTAATCTAAACCTCAATCCCTCAACCATGGCACTCCTCCTTCTCTTCCCCGACCCCTCCCTCACCTCAAAAATCCACTAAGAAATCTAGGGTTTCGTACGTGCTTAGGGTTTCCGACCCCGTGAGGGATGCGAGGTATACATGTCGTTTTTTTGTGGTGAAAAGTTATGTAATTGGAGTTCTAGAGGTTCATTTACTTCATGTGATTCAATCCCACCATATATATCAAACTTTAACGTATCATCGCGAATCCGCCCCAATCCTCACTTTCAGAATAAACAAAACTACAAGGGTTGATTTGCAATCAAAGTCAAAAACCCAACAAACCCACCAAAACAGTCCATTCCAGACCACCTCCCAAGCTTATCTTCCTTCCCTTCCCAAGAAAAAAAATGCCCAAAACCCTAACCCTAATCTAAACCCCCAATCCCTCGTCCATGGCGCTCCTCATCCCCTTCCCCGACCCCTCCCTCACCCCCAAACCCTTCTCCCCTCGAAAACCCAGGGTTTCGTGCAAAATCGCGGACGGAAACCGCGTGATTAGGGTTTCCGACCCCGTGAGGGACCCCAGAAGCGTTTATGCGTCGATTCTGGCTTCTAATAGTGTGGTGGTGGAGAAGGATAGGAAGGAAGATGGAGGGGATAGGAGGAAGTACTACGTGAATTTGGGGTACGCCATTAGGACCCTCAGAGAGGAGTTTCCGGTCGTGTTCTACAAAGAGCCGAGCTTCGATATCTACAGGTTTGGGTGGAAAGATGTGGTCTTTGTTGTTAGGTTTGTTTGGAAGATGTGGTTTTTTGATTTTGGCTTTGTGAAAGTTGCTTGCTTTGTGTGTTTTTTTGGTTTTCCGATGTCTAATTTTGCCAATTTACGTGCGAGTGGTAGTCAGGAAAACTTCACTTTGTGGAAGTGGAGAACTGAACTTATGAAATGACTTCTAGGTGATTGATAATCGGAAGATTTTTTTTTAAGTTTCGATGTCTAATTTGACTAATTCACGTTATGGCTGGTAGTCAGGAAAACTTCACTTTGTGGAACTCGAGAACTGAACTTATGAAATGACTTCTAGGTGATTGATAATCGGAAGTTTTTTTTTTTAAAAAGTTTCAATGTCTAATTTAACTAATTTACGGTGTGGTTGGTAGTCAGGAAACTTTGTGGAACTGGAGAACTGAACTTATGAAATGAATTCTAAGTGATTGATAATCGGAAGTTTTTTTTTTAAATTTTTGATGTCTAATTTGACTAATTTACGTTGTGGTTGGTAGTCAGGAAATCTTTGTGGAAGTCGAGAACTGAACTTATGAAATGACTTCTAGGTGATTGATAATCTGAAGAAGAAGAAAAATTTAAAATAAGTTTCGATGTCTAATTTTACCAATTTACGGTGTGATTGGTAGTCAGGAAAACTTTGTAGAAGTGGAGAGCTGAACTTATGAAATGACTTCTAGGTGATTGATAATCAGAAGATTTTTTTTTAAAACGTTTCGATGTCTAATTTTACTAATTTACGGTGCAGTTGGTAGTCAGGAAAACTTTGTGGAACTCGAGAACTGAACTTATGAAATGACTTCTAGGTGATTGATAATCGGATTTTTTTAAGTTTCGATGTCTAATTTGACTAATTTACGTTGTGGTTGGTAGTCAGGAAATCTTTGTGGAACTCGAGAACTGAACTTATGAAATGACTTCTAGGTGATTGAGACCACCCGTAACGGGGGTCGTCTCGGCCAGACGACCCCCGACGACCCGGTCGTTGTCAGCAGCACGTTTTTTAAAGGGTTTTTTTGTTTTGATTTTTTGAAAATTAGTTTTAACCTTTTTTAATATTATTTTTTTGAAAATACGTTTTCCAAAATTGTTTTGATTTTTTTAATTTTTTTCCAAGATCGACTCCGAAATTATGTGGAAGAGAGAGATAGGTTGTGGTTAAGAGGTGAATAGTATAGGAAAGAGAAGAAAGCGGGTTGGGGAGAGAGAAAACTGACGTGGAAGAGAGAGAAAACTGATTTGGAAGAGAGAGAGAGAAATGTGATGACCAGGTCGTGGAGCTCATGACGAAAGATGGTTTGATAATCGAAAGTTTTTTTTAAAAAAGTTTCGATGTCTAATTTTACCAATTTACGGTGCGATTGGTAGTCAGAAAAAGTTTGTAGAAGTGGAGAACTAAACTTATGAAATGACTTCTAGGTGATTGATAATCAGAAGAAAAAAATCTAAAAGTTTCGATGTCTAATTCTACCAATTGTACATAAATCATAACTAAGTATAGCAGCCTCAGAAGGTGTTCTCGGTATAATCATGTAACAATTTGTGGGTCGTGTACTCGTGTTTCATTGTGCGGTTTCAGCTTTGACAGTTCTGCCCAAAAGTATAACATGGACAGTGGAAGGAACATGTCCCATTGGAGATTTCATGGAATAGGAAGTATAACATGGACAGTGGAAGGAACATGTCCCTTTGGAGATTTCATGGAATAGGAGTAGAGCTGTAATGATACCACATGGCTGAGCTAGTCGTTTGGATGGAACCTCTAGGATGAAATTTTCGGACCTGTTGAACAATAGGAGTGGGATGTTTTGTTTGACTTGAATCCTGTAATTTTGGAGAATGCAATACAAATATTCAACTAACAGTAGTTTAACATTGACTCTGGAGAAAGGAAGAAGAAAGTCGGAAAAAGAGAATACCATAAACAACCTAGCTGCTAAAATAGGACATATTTGTTGACTTTGATTGCTTAATTAGTTATTTGAAGGTTAAAATTTGAAGGTTAGGATCTTGCTAGAGGTGATTGTGAGAAGAGACCAGAAGACAGTTGGAAATGATAAAAGAATTAGCTGAGTTGTTGAAAATATATTACTCCCATGATATTTCATAGATTATATCCAAATCCATAGCATGAAGAATTTCTTTCTTATTCTGTCTCTTTATTAGTCTTGATGTTTGCACTAGGAAGCTTCTACAATACAACTGGATGAGTTCCATCTCTGACGTGTAATGAAAGATGTAACTATCTTTCTCTGGGAAGAGTGCATTGATAGGAATGACGATGATTGTAGTTTATTCAGGGTGTTCAAATAGAAACATATTGAGACTATTAAAGGATGGATTTGGTTCCTCGGCCATTGGTTCTTAGTTTAAGTTGTATAAGCTTTGGTACCTTGAAAGAAAATGACAGATGATTTCTTCCACGAGACAAGTTTCTTTTGCAACTGCTTTAGATAAGTCCACATTATGTTTCAAATACATGCATGTTTATATAAATATTATGAAATGGGTTTTTATTGGTGGATCTGCCAAAGGGTAGAACTCACTTATTTTGTATTGGTAAGTGCTATTTATTCCTAATGTTTTTTCTCATTTGATATGTTGGTCCAGGGATGATATTGTCTTCAAAGATCCTTTCAACACCTTTTCTGGCATCGAAAACTACAAGCTCATATTCTGGGCTTTGCGTCTCAATGGTCGAATCTTTTTCAAGACCTTATGGATCGATCTAGTGTCTGTCTGGCAGCCTGCTGAGAATATCATTATGATTCGGTGGACTGTCCATGGTATCCCTAGAGTCCCATGGGAGAGCCGTGGTCGCTTTGATGGCACATCCGAGTACAAACTCGACAAGGAGGGCAAGATATATGAGCATCGAGTGGACAATGTTGCTATAAATAATCCCCCTAAGTTCCGAATGCGGCCCGTCGAGCAACTCATTCTCTCTCTTGGCTGTCCTTCCACACCAAAACCAACATGCTTTGAGAATGTTTCCTACTATATTATCTCATACATGCCTTTCCTGGTGAGGTTTACTTGGGTGAGATACTATCTAGCTCTTCATCTAACTCTTGCTTGGAAATCTGCCAGATAAATGTTTTGAGGTTTTCTGCGCCAAACATAGAGCAGCAAAAGTTTTGGTGTATTATATGTTGTAAGTTGTAACCTTGTAGGGCACACATAAATAGAAGGTTAAACATCAGCTGTGCTGTATATATTTGTATAGCAAACATATAGTTTTCATTGTGATGTGCATCATTATTGCTTATAGCTTCATTTTTTCTGACTTCCCGTCCATGTGATTGATCTGCAGACTTATGACTAGAATTGCTTGTTTTCTTGCTGGCTGTTAGTTTTGCATGTGCTCCTTTTCATTTTAAACTGCAAGATTCGGTTTTTTTTTTTAAATTTCTGGAAGCATATCTTGTCTTGAAGTGCTTTTGACTTTTGACCTTTGCTACTATAAACAAACCAAAAAAGTGTCACGTATGTTAAAAGAAAAAGTGGTGCTATGGGGACATTGGGTATTGGGGTGTTATAATTTGACTGATTCCAAAGCGCATTTGGTAGTGTCCGGTTTTTCACACATTCCTATCTTTAGGGCATCACTTAACAGGGTTTTTTCACGGTCGTGACCCAGTCAAGTCGAAGATGACCAGGTCAGTAACCCAGGCGTTGAAACGCCCGGGTCGACGACCCGGAATTCCGGGTCGTCGAATAAAAAAATAATAATTTTTTTTTGTTTTGATTTTTGTTTTGATTTTTTTTAAATTTTTTGTTAACTTTTTTTTAATTTTTTTGATGAAAATACGTTTTATAATTGTTTTGATTTTTTAGAAAAATTTTTAATTTTTTTTAAAATTTTACCAAGATGAACCCCGAAATGATGTGGATGAGAGAGATAGGTTGTTGTGGGTTGTGGTTAAGATGTGAATAGTATAGGAAAGAGAAGAAAGTGGGTTGATGAGAGAGAAAGTTGATGTGGAAGAGAGAAATAGTTGATTTTGAAGAGAGAGAGAGCTGATGACCGGATCGTCCAGGTCATGGTTAGTGATGGTCTTAAGGTACAAGGATACATTTTCTTTAGGAAAACAATGGGTGAAAATCATTATGGTTTTTCAGTTCAGTGAGGGAACAGGTTTGAGAAAAAAAATTAGGACAACAATTATTTCATCATGGAAAATTGCTGGTATTCTCATTCCGAATTACTTTGTGTCGGCCTGACAGATGCTAATTTTTTTGGTAAAAAATGTCTTCCCTCTTTTGCAGTCTCATTCTTTTACTCTGGATTAGTCTTCCTTTTTCTCTGCCAAAGTTCGTTATTAAACACTTCATTTTGGTCAGTGACGTTTCCACACTCTCTGCAACCAGCATTCCACTTGTCATTGGTTGGAATCAAAGAGAAAAGGAACAAAGGTGTCACTGAGGTTTGAACGTTCTTGGTCCCATGTATATAATCCAACTTTGATCTTCATGTCATGATAACTCGAGCAGTGCGGGAGACTGGAGAACGGGGAGAGGGAACTCCCCTGGGCCCGATTGATTGAAAAATACTTAAATATCAATCCTGGCCTCAATTTGGACCCAAGTTCGAATGCAAGCGTTTCGGTGCAAACATTGTAGATCACTTCCAGTTTGAAATTACAGCTTGCATATCAAAAATTGTGCGTGACAGAGAATTCTAGGTCATCAAAAAATATCAATCAATCAATCAATTCTAGTCTCATTTTTTTTAATCTGGGATCTAGGCTTCCATTGGCTTCGTATATATTACTAAATGAGCTTTTTTCTTGTGCACATTTTACACCAAATGGTTTTACAAAAATCATTTCTCATTTAGAAACGTATGACCTAGATCAACCTATTTCAATTGTGTCATTTTCGATTTTAGCAAACTTATTTGTTGATTTGCACCCTCGCATTCGCTTAACCACAAGACTAGAACCGTCAACCGTGGGTATTGAAAGAATCTCAAGCGTGTTTATTACTTTATTGAACACTAAAATTAAAATGTACTTTGTTAATCTATTTCAGGTTACAAATTTTCATCATTGAGATTTATTTTGGAAACTTTATTATTCTAAGAACTCCTAAGGTCTATCAATAATCAAGATTGTATCAGTTTAAGTGCTAAATTGTAAATTAAAATTCATTCACGTTATTATCATCCTATATCAATAATTGCAACAGTGTCATCAAGAAATAACAAAATTAGATTTATGTTATTTAAAAGTAACTATTTGCACCAATGTCATAGAAAAATCCAAAAAATTACTCTAATGTCATTAACGTTTTTCCCGATTGCAACAATGTCATTCCATTAGTCATCCGTTAACGGTCGTTAACTTTCAATAATATTTAATGGGAATTTTGCAGAATCACCTTAAATAAATCTAAATTTCATTGTACGTGTTGTAAAATGCAAAAAATACGCAAAAAATTTATCTATACTCTCTCATCTTTATAAATGCACCGTTAACGGATGGCTGACAGAATGACATTGTTGCAATCAGGGAAAAAGTTAATGGCATTAAAGTTTTTTTTTGAGTTTCTATGGTATTGGCGTAAATAGTTACTTTCAGATGACATAAATCTAATTTCGTTGTTTCTTGATGGTACCGTCGCAATTCACCCTTTTTTTTGTTAAACTTTAAAAATGTCACGACCACATTCACAAACTTCAGGTGACCTTCTATATTCATCTTTTCTCACACTTATTTCACTTCTCTTCACCTCTTGTGAACCTATAAATGAGTCATGTGACGAAGTGTAAAGTGAAATTCACCGCCCAAATGATGAAAGTCGTCATTTCTAACATCAATGTCTTAAATCACCAAACCCACCGCATCATTATAATCTATTTGTTCTTACTTTCTCTTTCATGGGTCTTATTAAGTTTGTTCCCTCCAATCCTTGATGTGATGGAAAAGCAAAGTTGTTGTCATTGACAACTACTAAATGTTAAGAAATGAAATTAGTTCTTGCGCATCAGAAGAAATTGGGATTGAATAACATCAATAATCTCAGGACTAAATTATTGTTTATCCGGTTCAATCACGATCGAGTAACATTTTTTAAATCTTAAACTTTAAAATGTAACATTGACACCTAAATTTTGATGTGTATAATACTTCAACTCAATCTTTATGAAAAAATTATTATTTTTCAATATATACATTGTTTATTCTCAATTTTTGTGACATTGTTTCTAAACATCTTCTAATATATCTTTGAGATAAAGTTGAAGTCAAATTGGATGTCAAATTTGCTTCAAATTGAGGCAGATTTTGAACTAATTAGTCGCAAATTTCATTAAAATCTAACATCTGATTTGATTCAAATTGATACATTACAAGCATGTTTGGCAAACAACACAAAAAAAATTGAGAAAAAATAATGAATATGTTCGGAAATAATAATTTCTTGATGAAGAGGATGTCAAAGTGTTACACAAATCAAATTTTAAGGATTTAATGTGATGTTTTAAAGTTTATGGGGTCAAAATTCACTCAACCATAATTGAGTTAGGCAAACTTGACACCAACCACCTACTTTAAGCGATTCAACGTGAACAAAATTGTCAAAGAGAACGAGTGACACTTAGAAAACTAGTATAGCAGTGTTGTGTGCTAGTTTTGTAATATCAAAGTCGACTCTTATGGTTGCAACTATAAAGTTAAGTGGTCTCGTGAAGGCGTAGTGGAGTGATTAGGGGTGAGTACATGAAGTCACATGTTCGAATTTTTGTTCTGCATGTCAAACGTTCTGGTAAAAATACCAAGTCAGGGCAAGTACCAGGAAATTCTAGATCGAAAAAAAATCAAACTAAGTGGACTTCTGCATTGCATTACTATTCTGTAGAGATTGTTGCGCAGGATGTGAAACTATTCTGTATAGACTTACTGCATTATTACTATGGGCTATTTTTATCTTAATCTAATCTACCCAAATTTCAAAAAAAGAAAAGAAGAGAAGAATAAAACTGTTTTACATGTACGGTTGAGTATTGAGCTATTGTCTCTAAGGATATGGTTAGCTATCTCTAATTTTTATCTAGCTAGGATTTGGACTATTTCTAGATAATTTATAAGTCTTCAGGTTGGATTGATAAGAATTGATTGTGATTTTGAACCTTAAAGTAGAAGGTGACGATAATGTGGCTAATTATGAAGAGGAAGTTTGGGATAGCATCGTTGACTTGTAGTTTATATTTGATTATACCTTCCATAGTCGATTACTATACCCTCTTTTGGTCTCAATCTTACTTGCATACTTTTGTGTTTAACCTAAATGGTTTTGTCTTTTAAAATTAAACATATATGTCTTTGACTCTTTGTTGATAGTAATGACCAATCTTGCATGTGAAGACTAACCTATACTTAGTTATTATAAGAGTTATGTTCTCTAATACAAGTTTGTTTACTTACCCTTTAGATCTATTTTACTATTTTTCCATGTAAGTTCCTTGTAAGCTCTGCTTATTAACACACCCTCTAAGTTATTGGTCCCCATCAATTATTTTGAACTTTTGGGATTTTTAGGATAATGCGCGCCAACAAAATAGAAAAAGCACATCCAATCCCAATTACCACAAAAATCAATTTTAATTTTTACATTTGAGTGGTTGAGTTTTAACTCAACACTTGTCTTCGAAAAACACCATAATTCATCCACGCACAAAGTGTCTTTAGAATTAGACCTAAGATGTTCGACTCACGAGAATTAGAACACATTGGTATCTCTCATCTTTAACTTTCTCACCTCACTTTCCTACCAAACCCAACAAAAAAATCTAACATAAGCACATATACCCGGCCACACCTATCATTGGTCGCATGTACTTTAAAATCACAACCTACTTAGGCTAAACTCCAGAGGGAGTTCGAAACTCGACTCGAAAAATGTTCAACTATAGTTAAACCTGAAAATGAAGAACATTAATGAAAAATAAAAAAAATCTTTAAACATGATTCGATAAACAAGTCACTCACACTCGAAGAAAAAAATTAAAACTCAACTCGAATGCTCGACACAAATTTTTTATTGTTTAAGTTATAATTATTTTTTGTATTTGATAATAATATATGTTAATACCTAAATACCTAATGTTCGAAAATTTAACGCTACTCAACTTTGCTCCTTTTAAATTGAGATTTTTTGTAAGTTTTAAGAATATTTCAAAATGTTTTCTTTTGCATAAACATCCTTCAAAATAACATATTTACACATATCTTTCTCATTTCTAACAATTAATTGCTTATTGAAGGCCTTCAAAAAAGTCACTTGACTACTTCACACACACTTTCTCTCTCTCTTCTCTCTCCTCCTTAACTCTCCCACCACACTTTCCCACCAAACGGTCCAAACCCAACAATAAAAAATAGAACCTAAAACAACAAACCAACCATATGTCAATTTAAATTTAAAATTTAAAAAACAACCCCTCAAATCAAACAACCATCTTCTTCTTCTTCTTCTTCTTCTTCTCCTTCTTCTTCAACTCCAACAACTCCCACTTCTCCTCTTCTTCTCTTTGTAGGGTTTGTTCTCCAGATCTCGGAGAAGAAACCATGCAGGTGGAGCAGTGGGCGCCCATGACCTTCGACGAGGCGTCCATGGAGCGGAGCAAGGGCTTCGTCAGAGCCCTACAGGTGGGTTAGATATGGGTTTTTAGGTTAAAGATTGGATCTTTTTGGGGTCGGAGACGGATCTGGGGTTTTGGGTTCGATTTTTTTTTGGGGGGATTTTGGTGGAATGTTGGGTTTTTTGTTTTCTTAGATTAAAAATTAGTTTTTTTTGTTTTTTATTGGTTAAAGTTCGCATCTTTTTGGGATTTTTGGGTCGGTTTTTTTCTTCGTATTCTTTTGTGGGATTTATTTATTTATTTATTCTGTTAGTGGTTTTGTATTTTTAGTTTGGTATTAGGTTTCGTCTTTTTTTTGTGGAATCGAAATGGGTTGGCTTTTGGGGTTTTAGTAGTGTTTTTTGGAATTTTGGTCTGTTTTGGTTTAGGACTTGGGTGGACTTTTGTTTTTTTATCTCAATTTTTTTGTTTTTGGCGTTTCATTAATTTTATTTTTCGAGTTTTTAGTGGGTTTTATGGGATATATTGTGGCTTTAGTGTTTTTTTTTGTGTTTTTGATTTGGTTTGGGATTTGAGTGGAATGTTGGGTTTTTTTAGATTAAAAATTGAATTTTTAGGTCAATCGGTTTGTTTTGTTCTATTTAATTTCTTTTTTCAAACTTTAGTTTAGTTTCGGATTTGGGTTGATTTGGCTGAAGTTTTAGTATTTTGCTCTCTCTGTTTTTTTTTTAAATTCAAAATGCTTTTTTAGCTTTGTTGGGTTTTTTTTGTGTTTCATTTTTGTTTTTTGAGTTTTCAGTATAGTTTAGGGTTTGGATTAGTTTGGGTGGAATGCTAGCCTTTTGTTTTTGTTTGATTCAAAATCGTTTTGATCATTTGTCTTTCAACTGTATTAGTGGTAACTTAGATGTGTTTTTTGTGTTCCATTTTTTTAAAATTTAGTTATAGTTTAGGATTTGGGTGGAATTGTAGCCTTTTGTTCTTTAGATTTAGAATGGGTTTCTAGCTCTAGTTAGGGCTGTCAATTTTACACGAAACACGATAACACGACACGAAAACGACACGAAGTTAGTGGATATGGATTGAGAATTTGAACACGATTAATAAATGGGTTGGATACGGCAACACGATTATTAAATGGGTTGGATATGGATTTCTGCTGCAAAAACGATTAACACGATTAAGACACGATAAAACACGATAAGTAATTGGGTAATTAGGCACACGATTACGAATACGACACGATTAATACACGACTAGTACCGACAAGTCTATAAGTAATATATAAGTTATAAATTATAATAAACAAATTCTAATAACTGAATGCTATATTTATAATTTTACCAATTATATATATAATTGGTTTGAAACTTTGAAGTTTGAACTCTGAACTCTGAACGAGTGGATAATTGTGTGTTAAACGTGTGTTAAATGGTGTAAACGGTAGCGGTGTTAAACGCGTACACGAAGTAACTCGTTTAATAATCGGGTATAAACGGGTTGGATATGGCAACACGATTATAAATGGGTTGGATACGGCAGAAATTTAGCAACACGATTATTAAATGGGTCGGATACGGCGCAACACCTAGAGCTTATATATAGGAGTTGACACGACACGATTAGCACACGACACGACACGATTGACAGCCCTAGCTCTAGTAGTGGTTTTTTAGACGGCTTTTTTGTGTTCTATTTTTTTACATTTATTGTGGTTTAGAATTTGGGTTGATTGGGTGGAGTGTTGACTTTTTATTTTTATTAGATTCAAAGTGCTTTTTAGTTCTATTTGTGTGTTTCAGAATCCAGAGTTTTCTTTTATAGCTCTATTAGTGGTTGGATGGGTGTGTATATATGGCCTTTTTTGAAATTTTGGTATAGTTTAGGTTTTGGGTTAATTTGAATTCAATTTCTAAGAATTTTGAGCAGCTGTTTAAAATATGTACCACTTATATATTGTGTGCTACCCTATTAATAGAACGGTTCTTGTCAATTCTATCCATTTAAGCATGATTATACAGTTTGGATTCAAGTTGGGTAGGGATTATTGATCAAGATAACACCAACACGGATGCTAGTCAACCGTTGACCACCTATATAAATAGCATGAAATAAGAAACTTGTGAAAAGTCTACATGACTTAATTGGCACAAATTATTAACACTATTGGTGTTGTAATTTAAAAAAAACATTATTGGTGTTCTACTACAAACTCGTGTTCATATATTGGGAAGAAAACATCTTCATTTCCTACTTATTTTTGGGGTTTTAACATCTTTGATGATTGTTGCCAGGAATTGAAGAACCTTCGGCCTCAGCTTTATTCTGCTGCAGAGTACTGTGAGAAATCCTACCTCCATAACGAACAGAAGCAAATGTATGCTTTCATATATGGATCTTTTTATTCTTTCTGGAGTTACAGAAAATGATTATGATGGCATCTTCACATGGTCCCACTATAGATAGAAATTTGTTGTCATGTCTAAAGTTACATTGAAAAATACATCTCTTAAGATACTTCTACCCACAGTTACCAACCATATGACACTTTTAAGAAAGAGTTATTTGTTCTACTTAAGTTTCAAACTTAAAGTTTGGTTATACTGCTGCAGGGTTTTGGACAATTTAAAAGACTATGCCGTGAGAGCCCTTGTCAACGCTGTAGATCACCTTGGTACGGTTGCTTATAAATTAACGGATCTATATGAACAGCAAAGTGCAGATGTCTCCAACGTTGAGATAAGAATCTCGTGTCTAAATCAGGTAAGGGAAGATAGATAGAAAGAAAGTAGTCTTTCGACATGGAAAGAATTTGATTAATTTGCTTTGTTTAGCAAATGCATATGTGCCAAAGTTATGCGGATAAAGAAGGCCTCAGACAACAGCAGTTGTTAGCTACCACTCCGAGACACCACAAACATTACATTCTGCCTGGTATAAACATCCATTCATTATATTATTTTACTTTTAAAAACTAAAATAAGCTTGCAGAAAAGGAGTATGCGTGAGTTTTGATGTTTCGTCTCTGAATGGCAAGATAGATTCCATCAACCAAAAGGTCCGGACTGGTCTACCATTGAACGATGGTGCTGGGCAAAGTAAGATTACATCAAATTTACGTCCCAACTCCCAAGGTAGAGTTACATGTGGCTGTTTGTTACTTTGTTTTGATTTCGTTATGTAATTTGTTATGATTTCTAAATTTCTGTTATTTATTTATTTATTTGTCATTTGTGGTGTCTAGGAACCCCTGCAACAAAATCTCTTTCTTGGCATCTGGCCTCAGAGTCCAACTCTGGACCAATGAAAACTACTAACACAGTGTCGATGCAAGTTTCCATTCTCTCATACAAGTTTTTCTATCGAATTTGTTGATTCTGTGAAAAAAAATCTTAAATAAAATATGTTGTCTTTTGCCATGCAGAAATGGAAGTTCTAAATCTTATAAAACTGCACCTGAAGACTTCCATCTATTAGGTATCGTACAAAATTAAAATTACTGTTTTGGTTGCATTAGTCATCACAATGCGTAGCCTTCTTAACTTTTAAAGTGTCTTAGTTATACCAATAACATAGTGTGGCTGTTGTCTTATTTGTATTGCAGATGCGGTGGAACCTAAACCTCCATTACCCTTGTCATCTCAACTTCAGTCCAGAGGAGCCACCAGTCCTCATGCAGCGTCTAACAGCACAATCTATAAGGTTATGTTTTTTAAGATCTCTCTCGGTTGAATTTCAAAATGTTTATGACCAAATTTTACTCCATCTCATGGTCTTTCAGGCAAAAAAAATTCTTATTACAGATTTTAAAAAATCAATATTTTGAATTTGACATTTGCAAACTATGCCAAACACAAACTTTCATCCTGCAACAACTATACAGCCACATTCGTCGCATAAACCATTTGTAGCATATGCAGTGGTCACGTAGCCATTCTTATCAAGTGTGGTTATTCAGTGATATTTTTCGACACATGCTTCGGCCAAGAAAACTTTGAAAGTAACTAAAGAAATGGAATATATTCCTCATATGGAAGAACATCTTTTGTAATGTAACTTTCCACAGGAATCTTGGTATTACCCTTTTCTGCCAAATTATTAAGGATTTTAAGATAAAATTCCGAACTTATTGCATTTCTTAAGATTTGGGTCACTCCATCTTGCAATTTGAGATTGATCCTGCTCATTTTTTTTTCCTGAAGTCTGAAATGTCAAATCTGCTTGTAGGATTTCCTTGAAGTTCCCAAGTCCTTGCCAGAACTCAAGCCCTTTGAGAAACCCACCGGACGAGAAATCTGTCGTCCTGTGGCTCGGAACAAGAGCATCATATCTGCTTTCTTCGCCAAGAATAAGTATCCAAAGCAGAAGAAAGCTTTTGTGTAGTGACAGTCCTACATGAGGTTGTAATATATGTTTTCATGCTTCTTTTTTTGATGCAGTAATGATTCTATTGAAGTGTGCGTCTTTTGTGCCTTCTGTTGTTTAAACATATTCTACTTTTTTCTTATGTTGTAACATAAGCTAATCAAATGAAATGTTATATAAATTGCCTTATCAGTTTTAGTTCCAGTTAAGCTGAAGACGAAAATAATTACATTTAGCTAACTTCCTAAGGAAATTTACATCTAGCAAGTGGTTTTTCCCCCTGAAAAAACATAGTCTTGATGCCTGAATCCACACGTTTCTTCAGGAGCCCATTTTCTTTTCTAGAAATACTGTAATCCAAATGTGTCATGCAAGACGCAGAGGTTGGTCAAGGTTCAGTGGATTTTGGTTCACGAAGGTGAAGATTTTTGTACAAGTTGTTATAAGAGCAATACATCAAGAGTGTGGAAGTAAAAGATAACTCGAAGATTCTGGTCGATGTGTCTCTCGTGTACAGAATCTTTTGAATCTTGTCTAGTCTTTCCCTGAAGGGACCTAAGTACCTGAGACAAAACATCAACAAATATATGTGAGTTTTCCAACAAGGAAAATCCTGTATGCCCCAGGTCCAACAGATAGAGTACAAAGTTATGCATGAGACCTATTTACCATACATGCAACAAAAAGACAACAACTCTGCATAGCTGTGTCGGGCGACAACTCTAGATAGCTGCGCCATTCGGGCTTCACTCGAAGTAATCCCTCTACATAGGAATCAAACCACCAGTCATGCTGGTCAGAGGCGGTCACTCGACAGTGACCTATCGCTCGGCACAAAGCGGTGCACCGGATAAGTGTCACAATCCACGGAAATAACCATACATGGTGTCATCGCGAACTTGGGAACACCTACCCTGAGACAGAATGGCAGCGCGTCTACCCAGGACTTATCTTACGCCTGACCTCCCAACGTGAAAGTCTTTGCGAATAGGCCTCTCTACACAGAGGTCCTACTCGTGGCTTGTCGGTCCCAAAACATAAGTGCCCAGATTCATTTTATTAACAATACAATGCAAACTATCTATAGATCTATCCATCTCTATAGCTATACATTAACCAGAATGAGCTCAAAGTGGTGAGTATACACATGAACTCATCACAACTCCAACCAATCAGAGAAATTACTCTCAAATCAGCAACTAAAAGATGCCAACAAGAGCAACAACCACAACAGTAATCGACTAAGCAAATGTGACAATAACATGGTCACATACGGGTCATGAATAATTGTTATGAAGTCAATTCCTACGTGGCACATGGATTCACACAATGATACATCAGATCAATAACATATATACACAATAAACATGATAAGACGTGCTCAGCGGCAAAGGATTTCAAGTGTAGGATGCTACAAAAGATACATGTCATAGTCGTCTAAATAACGGGTCTAGATAAATATATGTCCCTATTCATGACATGGTCAGATATTTTACATGCATGTATACATTGATATCAATAGCTCCATTCATCAATTATGCATGAGAACAAAATCAGAAGCTCAAGCACATCCATCTACCACCATGTATGCATGCGACAACAAATTAATCCACAACAACATGGCATGTATCGAGTAGCATAAATGATGCATATATATAGATTTTATGATTGCCTCCTCATACAAAATGTGTGTAATCATATGTAAGATCACATCCAAGAAATCAGATCATGAACATGAAACAAGAGCTGCTGGAACAAAGTCAGAACACATCAACATTCAACACATAGTACTAATACCGATTGCATCAAATACAACATTAAAAAATCACAACCATGCGTATGAGTCACCCTGATCTGTCCAACCACCAGCTTGGGTTACACCTCAAGGACATGAAGGGGTGAGGGGAAAGGGTTGAGGAAGTCTGGTCAAACGTTTCCAGCCCAACAACCGTGCAATAGACGTAGAAGTTGCACCAACCCAATGAAGGGAATGTGTTCTAAAGTTTTACTTTTAAATGTCAATTATTATGAATTGAATGAGAAATCGTTTTGTTCCTTGTTTATGTTATTCGTCTTTTGGAAGTGTTAAGGAAGAGGCTCTTGGTCATTAACCGTAGAGCTCTAAAAGATATTGGTTTATATAAAACAAAAGATATTCGCAATCATGGTAATTAACATGGACATTAATTACCGAGTTAAGATTGTCGTGTTGGTCATAGATCATTGTAGCTCTACAAGTGAGTGACAACACGGGTACACAAAAAAGGAAGATATTACTTTTGTATACTAAATAGACCTAACAAGTAAAATATTATAGCAATGTGTTTCTGTGTCATTAATATTTTACTGTATCCTTGGTCCTTTGATATGAGACTTATATCCGATCTCTTAAGGAGTTCTTGATTAGATTAGTGTCTTAAGCTATCGATGAGTGTAGTGTAAATGCATTAGTTGGTTAAGTATAACTTTCGTTGGAGAAGATAATTAGTCAAAAGATTATCATTGCCCCTCTTAATTGAGGGATGATATTAGTGGGCCTTTGATAAAGCAAGGTTATAATGTGCACAATGTGATTTGAGTTAAGTCACATATTTATAACTAGCTTAAAGAGATCAAGAAATGAATACAAATACAAATATGACACAATACTACTTTGTGTGTATTCTTAATATCATGAGGCAAGGGACAGACACAAGTGGTGCACTCCATCACTAAATGGATCGAGTTTTGGTTCAAGTGGAATTAAGACATCTAACTAATTGGGAGCTATAATGTGTAGCTAGATACCGCTTATAGCTTGTGATATTAAGTTCTTAATATCACTGCCAACTTAGTTTAGATCCTCCCATAGGTCACACCACAAAACTGGGAAACAAGAAATGGGGATTTTGAGTTCATAAGATGTGTCGGGTTTCATGAAGAAAATATGACACATGGGGTGAACAAGCAAAGTCAAAATTATGTTGTGATTAATAACATAATTAGAATCTAAATTAAATTCATATGTGATGTAAATATTATGGGGTGTAATGATTGATCATTGCATAGGATGATATGTTGCATAAGTTGTGAATTTACTACTAATCCCGAAATGTCAAATTTTGTAGGGGTGTTTAACGTGGTTTTTTTGTTCTCTTTGTTTTTATATATTTTTGGTGTTGCGAAGACCTCTCAAGAATTCATAATGGAATTCCGCACCTTACAACTTCTTATAGAAGAATGCCTCATTGTGTCATACTCATGTCATTCATTTGTACAGGAAATTAAATAAGTGTGAATAACTAGCCAGAAAGTAAATAAGTGCAACATTTTCTTTCATTTCATTAAATTGAAGGAATAAATATGAAATACAAGAGTTGACATAGTTATACATTGCAAAAATGGAAGATATATAAGCATCCGTTTGCGAACTATAAACCAAAATTGTTGTTATATTTAACAATTTCAGATATATATTTTATTAATAGGGTTTTTATATTTCGATATATTAGGGACGGGGATTTATCGATTCGTGCTTTGATCGATTCGATAATGATCTCCCTTTTGTTGTGATATATTGTCACCATATGATCAATTTAGCCTCGTAACCTAGGAGGGTTTTGTATATGTTTAGGTTCTTCAAATTTATGATGAATACACCGTGTTAATTTATCAACGATAATTCTGATATTAGAATATCGTAAAAACGGTTAGTTTAGCCTCATAACCTAGGAGGTATTTATGAGTGATATTTTGTGTGGACGATTATTCTTTGATCGATATTATAATGTTTTGGTTAGTTTAGCCTCGTAACCCGGAGGGTTTTGTGTATGCATCTTTGTCATATTGCCGATGATTCTTATGTATAAATATCATCGAATAGTTTAGTTTAATCTCATAACTGGGAGAATATTTTATATACTCAATTTGTTGAGTGTCTTGGACAGTTTAGCCTCATGATCCGGAGGGTTTTGTGTATGTGTTATTTGACTTATTTGGACGATTATCCTTTTGATCGATATCGTCACATCTTGGTCAGTTTAGCCTCGTAACCTAGGAGGAGTTTTATATGTATGTATTTGTTATATTGTCGATGATTCTTATATTTAAATATCATCAAATAGTTAGTTTAAACTCATAACTAGGAGAATATTTTATTTATATAATTTGTTATGTGTGTTGGACAGTTTGACCTCGTGACCCGGAGGGAATTTATGTTTGATTTGTCAACGATAATTCTTATATTAGAATATCGTACAAACGGTTAGTTTAACCTCATAACCTAGGAGGTGTTTTGTATATATGGGATGTTGTCTCGTATTATCGGAGACATCGTAAGCATTTTATTCCCCTGTTCGGGACAACATTGTGTACATGCTTTGTTTGAGTATGACGGCTTTAGTTTATCTCATTACTAAATATCGCTAAAAGTTAGATTAGTTTAGCCTCGTAACCTAGGAGGTGATATTTATGTGTATTTGACTGGTTTGGATAATTATTATTTTTGATATAGATATTATAATGTTTTGGTCAGTTTAGCCTCGTAACCCGGAGGGTTTTTATATATATGTATGTTATTTTGGTTTTGTTCATTTGTTTGTTAAATGAAGACTCCATCGCCTGTAAGAGAGAGGGAACCCAAGATCATGCTTGGCGTGCATCCTCGCCTACGACTAAGGTAGTCTGTATTTTAATTTTGACTACTCCAACGATAAGAGAGAGGGAACCCAAGATCATGCTTGGCGTGCATCCTCTCTTACTATTAGAGCAGTCAATATTTAGGTTTTATGTTTGTTTTCGATTTTTAGGTTGGTTGACATATTTTATAACTTTAAAGGTTTATTTTGCAATTTACCCACCACGAGAGGTAGATCTATGATTTTGTCCATTTAGGTGGATTATTTATATTTTAGGATTGATTTTATAAATCAATTTGTACCAATTATATATTGTTGCAATTTATCCACATTTAGGGGTGGATTTATAGTTTTGTCCATGTAAGGGAACTTTTTGTATTTTAAAATTGATTTGCAAATCAATCGGTACAACTCATATATTGTTGAAATTATCCACGTTTAGGGGTGGATTTGTGATTCGTCCATTTAAGGGACTATTTGTAATTTCATCGTTGTGTTATTGTGGTGGTGTCCTTTTCCTATGGATTGTCTTACATGGAGATTTGCATTTAGTTGAATCTGGCTTGGACTAAATATGCAAAAGGATCCCACTTGCACGCTGAAATACATGACTCCATGCACGTATATGTATGTTAAGGAAATGCTACTAGTTTCCTGTCCTATTTTAATTCTTCTCATTGTATTATTTTATATATATATGTATATATTATATTATCCTCTTGATTCTTATAACAAAATCCAAAGAGGAATTCAATCGATCTCAGATTCCGATCTGGATGTCTTCCAAGTTTGAAGGCTACTTAGGATATGGAAGAATTCACCTTTCAACATAAAGTAAACCCACATATGTTGACAATATAATCGTATTTAACTTGATATTTATAAACGACATTGGCAGGATTATGCAATGTTCCAGAACACATGATGGTGTTTGAATCTTAAGAAACCAAGATGTTGATTTCTAAGTAGTGTTTTAATTTATGTCTGATGAGCTTCCAGACTTGATTCACCAATTAAAAATAACATTTCACATGTTTCTTTCGGTTACTCAAATTTTCCATTAGTCGAGTGAACCAAATCCAATTGAATATAGGTTTCAACATTAATTTTTTTGGTTTCCTCCCATTAATATTTATGTTTATGGGAGTAACAAGTTTTGATCTTGAAAACTTGCCTGGGTCAGTTACTTTGTTTAATTTTACTGTTCATATTGGGTCCATATGGAACCATAATATTGCAATAGTGACCTATTATATATGTTGATATATGCCGATCTGATTTGATGTGGTTTTTGGTTATTATTTTTTTTATTAGCAAACTTAGAACCATTGTATTTATTTGGTTCTGGCTAAATTTCGGCAGCCTTCCGGCGTTCTCTTTTTTTTTGTCAAATTATAGTCGATCAAACCGGGTTCGATCCTTCAAAAAGGAAGAGGCCGGAATGACGTATTTTTCCCAAGCCAAACGGGTACGATTCCCCAAGGGAGGTGGCCGTTTGACCAAACGGGCGACCGTCCGGGTTCGATTCCTTAAAAGGAGGAGGCCGGAACGGTTGTTAAGTACACGGATGGGTACGAATCCCCAAGGGTGTGGCCACCCGTGCACATTTAGTTTAATTATTATTGTTATTATTATTTTGATGAAGCAAACGCCGGTACTAATGTTGCACTTGCCGGAGTTGCAACGGAATTGTTGATGAAGCCGGAGTTGTCGAATTATTGTCAACGTTATATGTTAACCGGAGTTGTCGAAGACGTATGTCCGGAGCCGTCAAGTTGTCGTAGACGTTGTATGTTATCCGGAGTTGTCGAAGACGTATGTCCGGAGCCGTCAAGTTGTCGTCGATGTTGTATGTTACCCGGAGTCTGTCGAAGTCTTCGCGGGCGATAGCGTTGTAGTCACTGCAGGAGTTGTCGGGATTGTGATGTGTGTGTGGAGTTGTGTATGTGTATTGTGTGTTTGGTGTTGTGTATGGAATTATGTGTATATGTGTTTGGAGTTGAACGTATATCCTCTTCTCTTTTTTTTTGGTATATGTCTTTGTGTTCTTTTATAGAGGAAGAGAAAATAGAAGTGGGAGGAGAACGTGTGATGATGGGTGAGATTATGGGTATGATCGTGTGGAACGGTTGCCACATGTTGCCACGTTTGGGTTTTGATGCTTTCGTATGAAAACATTGTTACAAGTCATGTTCATATATTGTTGACCATATTCATCCATATTTGTTTATGTATAATAATGGAGAGTTAGTTGAGGACTTTAATCTTTCAAATATTTATGCATGGAAACTTACACGTGCCTATTCAACACAGCATGTTGCATGTATAGAAGTTATTAACGTTGGATATGCATGGCTTTGTAATTATTATTCTGTTTTCTCAATGGAAAATTTTCATTTTCTTCTTTGAATATTGTGAAATTTCACATTTCTTTATGTTTTGACTATATTTCCATGTTTAGACTAATAAACATATATCAAAAGATTAATGATTCCTTAATGTTCATTTTGATGTTGTTGCTTAGTCTTATTTCAATAGAGTTCCAATTTCAATATAGTTTCAAATTGGGATGGCAATCGGTTGATAATTATTAGAATATTTTTTGGTCATTTGAGATGTATATATTTTATTTTGTGTCAACAGTTTGCCCCCTCAAGAAGATATGATGAATATTGTGAATCATAACTTCTTGAGAAAATGACTTCCATTATATTAGGAGTACATACTTTATGTCGTGTACGTCCTAGACCATTGATGTTGGAGCATGGGCAGTTTTGAATATGGCTTTCAACTTCGGTATATGATATTAATGGGGTTTTCTCATGTGAGTCATATTTTACTACATATTGATATGCTAGTATGTAGAAAAGTATATACTCACACCAATGGGACATTTGGCATTGGAGCATTGACAGCAGTAGAGGCGACCATAAATATTCTTTTATCAAGAATCTTACTAGATACTCGCATTTCATATGGTTGTTGATCATCAACTGGTATGTTCCTACAAATCTCATATATGTTTCGTAGATTTGTAGATTAGTAATCATTTTATTTTAACATCTCTCTACCTCAAGAACCCTCTTATAGTAGAGAGGCGACTTGACGGATATTCCATCGTAGGTAAATAGAACATGAGTCATCCCCTTACAAACCTCATATATGTTTTATAGATTTGTAGAGTGTGTCTGATGAGAAGTTAATTTCTCAGGAGGATTTTGTATATTTGATTTTTTTTTTTTACATTTTTATAAACTCCTCTAATGACAAGAGAGAGGGAACCCAAAATCAAGCTTGGCGTGCATCCCCTCTTATTATTAGATTCGTTGACATGTATTTATATGACTTATGAGATTTACGTTAATTTCATATTCTTTTTAGAGAGATTTTTTATCCATACCAATTTTAGACATGTTTCGTAAATTCCCGGAACAAATCTGTCATATAGTTTTGCCTTGTATTTAGAAGGGCGGGATCTTTTTACATCGTAACAACCATCAGCTGTGGAGCCACAGTAAGGATTTCATCTTTGAAATCGTACTGGATGCTCGCTCTTCATATGGATGTCGCCCAACATAGTTGGGAAGTTTCTACAAATTTCAGATATGCTTCATTAAATTGTAGAACTTTGATAACCCATTTCGCCTCAAGAACCCTCATATGTAGGAGAGTGACCTGAGGGACGTTCCATCGTCAGCGAAAGTTTTATATTATTATTATTGTCCTTACAAACCTCAGATATACTTCATAGATTTGTAGAACATTTCTATCGAAAAGTTTTACCTCTTATTCAGGAGGTTGGATTTTTTTTTTTGAGTGCATTATCCTCGTGACTCGCGAGATCGAATATATTTGGATAAGTTTATCCTCGTTATGCAGGGGGACTTGTTATGCGAGTAAGTTAATCATTGTTACTCTCGAGATTGAATATATTTGGCAAGTAGACTTATGGTTACTACTCGGACGATTAGGGCATATGGATAAGTTTAGCCTAGTTAGCCGGAAGGATGGCGATGTATGTGGGTAGACTTATCATTGTCACTTATGAGATGAAGATATATATGTATATGCAAATAAGTTTAGCCTCGTTATTCGGGAGGACTTTGTTGATTTGATTTTTATTTTTGTTGGTTTATATATTTATTTTTTACAAAACTCCTCTAACAACAAGAGAGAGGGAACCCAAGATCCAGCTTGGCGTGCATCCTCTCTTACTATTAGAGTTGTTTGCATATCCTGTTTTTTTTTGTATTTGTTTTTTTCGTTTCTACGTTTTTTTTAATACAATTTTTTTTATACATGATTTGTAAATTTGTAGAACAAATGTGACAGACACCTTCACCAAATATTTGGAGCAATGCCAATATATGTAAGCAGACTTATTGTTGCTACCCACGAGATTATGATATATATATGTATATATGAATAGGTTTGACCTCATTATTCGGGAGGACAATATATGAGGTGAGTAGACTTATGTTACTACTCAGAACATTAGAACACGCATGGATAAGTTTAGCCTCGTTACTCAGGAGGACAGGATTTTTTCACATCATGACAACCATCAGCTGTGGAGCCACAGTAAGGATCTCATCTTTGAAATCGTACCGGATGCTCGCTCTTCATATGGATGTCACCCAACAAGGTTGGAAAGTTCTTACAAATCTCAGATATGCTTCATAGATTTGTAGAACTTTGATAACCCCTTTCGCCTCAAGAACTCTCATATGTGGGAGAGTGACCCGAGGGACGTTCCATCGTCAGCGAAAGTTTTATATTATTATTGTGCTTACAAATCTCAGATGTACTTCATAGATTTGTAGAACATTTCTATCGAAAAAGTTTTACCTCTTATTCAGGAGGTATATCGAAAAGTTTCACCTCTTATTCAGGAGGTTTTTTTTTATCTGATTATATATGTGTGTATATATATATATTTTTGCAAACTCTTCTAACAATAGGAGAGAGGGAACCCAAGATCGAGCATGGTGTGCATCCTCCCTTATTATTAAATTTGTTTGCATTTTTTTGTATATATGAGAAGTACGCTGAATAAATTTCTCCACCTGATTCAGAGGTTGAAGTGTATGAGTAAATTTATCCTTGTTCTTCGCGAGATGAAACGTGTTTGAATGAGTTTATCCTTATTATTCAGGATTTTGTTGTATGAGTAAGTTTATCCATGCTACTCACGAGGTTGAATATATTCAGAAAGTAGTCTTATGATTACTACTCAGACGATTTGGATATATGGATAAGTTTAGCCTCGTTACCCAGGAGGAAGAAGAAGAAAAAAATGAGAGTAGACTTATTATTGCTATTCGAGGATTAGGGCGTGCATATAAATTTAGCCTCGTCGCCCAGGAGGCTTTTTTTATTTGATGATTTTTTTTTTAAAATTTGTTTGTTTATTTGTTCGTTATAAAACTCCTCTAACAACGAGAGAGAGGGAACCCAAGATCTAGCTTGGCGTGCATCCTCTCTTATTATTAGAGTTGTTTGCATTTTTTTATTATTATATATTTTATTGACATATATATTTTTTTTATACAAATTTTATATGGTTTTGTAAAATTTGTGGAACAAATGTGGCCAACCCTTTTACTTGATATTTAGGGTGATGACGGTATATGTGAGTAGGCTTATTATTGCTACTCATGAGATTAGGACATATATGTATGAATAAGTTTAGCCTCGTTATTAGGAGGATGGTGATATGTGTGTAGACTTATTATGGCTACAAAAGAGATTGGGCTATGTATGTATATATGAATAAGTTTAGTCTCGTTATTCAGGAGGACAGGATTTTTTACATCATGACAACCATCAGCTGTGGAGCCACAGTAAGGATCTCATCTTTGAAATCGTACCGGATGCTCGCTCTTCATATGGATGTCACCCAACAAGGTTGGAAAGTTCTTACAAATCTCAGATATGCTTCATAGATTTGTAGAACTTTGATAACCCCTTTCGCCTCAAGAACTCTCATATGTGGGAGAGTGACCCGAGGGACATTCCATCGTCGGCGAAAGTTTTATATTATTATTATCCTTACAAATCTCAGATGTACTTCATAGATTTGTAGAACATTTCTATCGAAAAGTTTTACCTCTTATTCGGGAGGATTAAATATATGAGTATGTTTATCCTCATTACTCACGAGGTTGAATATATTTGAATAAGTTTATCCTCATTATTCAGGAGGTTGAAATATTTGAGTATGTTTATCCTCGTTACTCACGAGGTTGAATATATTTGAATAAGTTTATCCTCATTATTCAGGAGATTGAAAGATATGAGTAAGATTATCCTCGTTACTCACGAGATTGAATATATTTGAATAAGTTTATCCTCATTATTCAGGAGGTATATTGAAAAGTTTCACCTCTTATTCAGGAGGATTATCGAAAAGTTTCACCTCTTATTCAGGAGGATTTTTTTTTATCAATTGCACCGCCCTTTCGGGTTTTCGCCACAATTGACCCCCACTTGTTTTTTTTTTTTTTTACAAGCCCTTTCGGGTTTTCTTGTAGAGGGGTACCCAATTTTGCCTGTCGTCGACAGCCGAGTTTTTTTTTTTGATTTGATTTTTTTTTTTACCCTTAGCGCCCTTTAGGGTTTTCACTAAGTCCGTAGGGTCTCATTTTTTTTTTAACCCTTTTTTTTATTTTTTTTTATGAATAATATGGCTTGAGGAATTTTCCATTTAGTGGGGGGTATGGCCTTTTCCCTTCATGATCGGTTAAGAGATATGCCCCATTGTCATATGCTAGCTCAACAATATATGGACCTTTCCATTTTGGGTCTAATTTCTTTCCATAACCCTGAGCCATGCAATCTTTGGACATCACCCAAACAAGTTGACCCTTCTTGAATGCTCGGAGGTGAACTTTCTTATCAAAAGCTCTTTGCATTCGGGCTCGATATAGCTCAAGGCTTTGTTGTGCTTTAAGTCTCCTTTCATCGGCGTCTAACAATTCTTCGAGCCTTACTTTGATGTTGAGGTCGTTAGTCAAGTCGGTCATCAACGCTACACGGAGGGATGGTATTTCGATTTCTAATGGTAGTACAGCTTCTGCTCCATATACCAAGGAATACGGTGTACAACCAGTTGGAGTTTTGTAGGTGGTTCGGTAGGCCCAGAGTGCTTCATACATACGGTCGTGCCAATCTCGCTTATTTGACTCTACAGTTTTAGCTATTATAGAACAAAGAGTTTTATTGAAGGCTTCTGCCAACCCATTTGCAGATGGGTTATATATAGTGGAATAATTCCAATTAATACTATATTTATTAGCAAAGCGATATACTTTTTGACTTTTGAAATTGGTCCCATTATCGGATTGGACTCTATTTGGGACTCCAAATCGATGAACAATATTGTTGGTGAAGAACTTGACGACCGCCTCAGCTGTGACTTCGCGAAGAGGAACCAATTCTGCCCATCTAGAGAAGTAATCTGTTGCAGCTAGTATGAATTTGTAACCCCGAGATGTAGGAGTGAAGGGTCCAACGACATCTGTTCCCCACTCTGCAAATGGCCAAGATGCAATTGTTGGATGAAGTTTCGAGGGCGGCCTGTGAGGTAGATTACCATGTTCTTGGCATTTGACACATTTCTTTGCATACTCTAAGCAATCTTGAGTCATAGTGGGCCAATAATAGCCCATAAGTTTAATTCGATGTCGCATTTTTGTTCCTGCTTGATGGCCGCCACATTCCCCTGAATGAATTTCCTGAAGAATCTTTCGTGCTTCGTCCTTTGAAAGACATCGAAGATACACAGAGTTGTGGTTACCGGGCGCTAATCTATAAAGTGTGTCATTTTCAAACACGAATGATGGAATCCGCCTTTTGAGTTCCATTCGATCGGCTCTATTAACAGGTTGTTGACCATGCTTAAAGAAGTCCACAAACACTTGTCTCCAATCATCATCTCGTTCATCATTTACAATGCTGACTTCTTCTATTGCTTCGTCTTCACGTAGCGTCGCTATACTTGGAAGAAGACGACGATCTTTTATAACAACTTCCATTTCTCCTTGGGGTGGAAGGGTCAGACTAGTTGCTAACTTTGCAAGGGCATCCGCATGAGAGTTATTGCTTCTTGGGACGTGTGATATCTTCAAACTATCGAACCTTCGAATCAGACGCAGTGCCACATCGTGATATTGTATCAGCTCTTCTTTTCGAACTTCATATACGCCGTTAACTTGTCGAACAACAAGTAGAGAATCACCATATGCTTCAAGAGTTTTGATGTTCATATCGAGGGCCATTTCTAATCCAACTATTAGAGCTTCGTATTCGGCTTCATTGTTGGACTTCTCATCGACAAGTGCGCACGAAAAATGAATTATACCGCGTTGTGGAGTGAAGAACACGATCCCTGCCCCAACTCGAATCGTCGGACCATCAACGGTGATCTCAGTACGGCAAGCCCCATCAAAGTAGAGTTCCCAGCAAGCTTCTTTGTTAGCTCTGACAGTCATTATTTCTTCATCCGGGAGATCTGTTGCCAATGGGGAATCGCTAGACAAAGGGTGAGCCGCAAGAAAGTCCGCTAAAGCTTGTCCTTTCACTGCCTTCCTCGGAACATATTCAATGTCAAACTCCATCAACAGAAGGGTCCATTTGCCAACACGTCCAGCCAAGGTGGGTCGTGTCATGATATATTTTATGGGGTCCACGTTTGATATGAGATGGACTTTATGAGCTAACATATAATGACGCATTTTTTTAGCTGCAAAGACCAATGCTAAGCATATTTTTTCGATTGCAGAATATTTAAATTCCGCCCCAACTAGCCTCCTACTCAAATAGTATAAAGCTTGCTCTTTATCATCATCAGTTTTTTGAGCAAGCAATGCTCCTAATGAGCAATCTTGGGCGGCGATATATAATATGAGTGGCCTGCCTACCTGCGGTGCCCTCAACACAGGAGGATTAAGGAGATACTTTTTTACATCTTCAAAAGCCTTTTGACATTCTTCATCCCATTCAAATGCTACACCCTTCTTCATGAGGCGGGAAAAAGGCTGGCATTTTCCAGACAAATTTACTATAAAGCGCCTTATATACGCCAAACGTCCTTGAAGTGATCTGAGTTGTTTCAAATTCTTTGGAGGAGGGAGTTCTTGAATTGCCTTGATTTTTGTTGGATCAACTTCGATGCTCCGGTGTTTAACCACAAAACCTAAGAATCTGCCACTTGTGACTCCAAAGGCACATTTCAATGGGTTCATTTTGAGGTTATACTTCCGAATTCTTTTAAATATCAGTTTAAGATCGGATAGATGTTCGATCTTCTTTTTAGATTTGACTACCAGATCATCTACATAACATTCAACTTGTTTATGCAGCAAATCGCTGAATATTTGTGTCATGGCTCGTTGATATGTCGCACCAGCATTTCTCAACCCAAAAGGCATGACTTTATAACAGAAAACCCCCTTCGGTGTACGGAACGCTGTATGTACTTTGTCATCCTCGGCCATCATGATTTGATTATATCCAGAATATCCATCCATGAAACTAAGGATTTCGTACCCAGTTGTAGCATCCACCATCTGTTCAGTGATGGGTAAGGGGAAATCATCTTTCGGACAAGCTTTATTGAGATCACGAAAATCTACACAAACCCGAATCTGACCATTTTTCTTTCGCACTGGAACAATATTTGATAACCACTTGGTATACATCACGGGCTCGATGAACCCAACATTGATGAGCTTATCAATCTCTGCAATCACTAAATCACGAATATCCGGGTGCATCCTGCGAGGCCCCTGTTTTACTCCTGGATGTTTGGGATCGATGGATAAACGGTGCTCAGCGACATTTCGGTCTACACCTGGCATTTGTTTATAATTCCAAGCGAAACAATCATGATTTTCTTTGAGAAGAGTTATGTATTCTTCCCTTTCTTTAAGACTAAGAGAAGCACTGATAAATGTTGGTTCCGGGTCATCATTAGATCCCAAGTTTATTTCTAAAAGTTCATCAACCGTCGCTTGTCCCCCTTCTTCCATTTCTCGTGGAGCTGGGAGAATACCCTCGACGTCAGACTGACCTTGAAGCAATATCTCTTCACCCTCCGATCCACTATCAGTCTGATTTTCATCGACCTGTGATTGTTGAGTACCGAAAGATCCTTCGACTTGCGCGACATCCTTTGACTCAATATCTGCAGAGCTTACCGTTATATGTAATGTTGTTTGCTTCTTTAAGTGGTTTGAGCAACCAAGACCCCTGCGATCTTTCCCTTGCCGCGTACTATCACGTCCCTTGTCATCTTTCGGACGCCATATTTGTTCATATTTTTGTTGTTCCTTCTTCTTATAGGGACGATTCTCTCTTCTATTTCTGAAAGCTGTCAAGACCTTCGGATTGATGGTGAAATCATCCAAATCAGCATCATCATCAATTTCATTTGTTTTGCCAAAGGGAGTATTTGACTCGACACGTTGTGGTTCGCCTTTATAGAAAGTTATCTTCCCACTATTTTTCTTTGACGGAACAATGAAAGTCTTCAAAGACTTTACTACGTCCACTTCTCGCTTTTCGAGTGCCTTTATAGTGCATGGTGGCAATGTCATCACCGTATTAGAGTCTATTGTATATGTTGCCTTCACCTTCTTACTATCTGATTTGATAGTTGGACATGAAATCTTAACCTGCTTCTTGGTGTTTAGAGACTGCCTCATTCCGTCTATTCGCTTGGGAGGTGTAACAACTTTGAATGCAGGTTCTTCATCATCATTACCGAGTTCTATTATTTCCGGGAGTATATTACTCCTCATATTGAACTTTTGTATGAGAGGGGGGGCTTTGCCTTCTTTAGGTTCATCGAGAAAGTAGCGAGCGTCATGGAAATGTACTTCATGTGCTTCAAATGGTTGGCGCTCTCCAAAGAATCTGTGCTCCTTCCCATTGTGTATGTATTTGAAGCATTGGTGGACGGTAGAGGGAACAACAAAATTTTCATGAAGCCAAGGACGTCCCAACAATGCTTTATATGATGTCCCCACATTCAGCACATAGAACGTTGCATCGGTCTCAAATTCTCCAAAGACGAGTTTCAACACTACCATGCCAATGGGAGTTTGTGAATGTTGATCAAACCCGTGTATGACTATATCGGATGGGCTTAAATTTGTCCTTGCGATGGAAAGCTTTGCTAGTGTGGTCATCGGTATGAGGTTTACTGAAGAACCAGGATCAATGAGTATGCGCCCCACAGGATGACCTTCCATGGTTCCTTTGCAATAAAGAGGGCGATTATGATCTATATGTTTCAGAAGCATATCTTCCCTGCTGAAGGTGATTGGCGCGATTCCTTGCTTGAATACGGATTGGGTCTCGGCCAGATGAGCTTCGTATATTGTTGATCTTTGCAAAGCTTGAATGAGAGCATCCTTCAATTCGGGTGCCAGTTGCAAAGCATCATATATACTAAGGAGAGCGGGGATTTTCTTCAAATGAGCAATGACATCGTAATTGACTTTCGATTTGGTGTCATTAGGTTCATTGTTTGAAGATTGCTTCGTTCCTTCAACTGCTCCCTGATCATTATTTTTGTTTCCTTCGGTTTCACCAACCAACTGTTTGGACGAATTAACTTCTTTACTTTTGGGTTGTTTTGGAGTAGATGACAGGATTTTACCCTTCCTTAGTTGGATGAAATTTATTCCTTCATCTTCATCACTGGGTTCATCGCTCCACGAAAACATTTCCTTGATTCCTGTAGGTGAACCAACACTGTTGACTGGAGATGAACCCACCATTCGACACTCGTGTACAATTGGTTCCGTCTTATCTTCGGGTTCTTCACCCGAGGGCTCGTCCCTTCTCTTTTCCAGCAATAGTTCCCATGGCATATAATCTTCCAAAGTTATATTTTTCGGGGTACCCTGCTCGTACTCCTTCAACTTGTTAATTAGTTTTTGCAATCTTTCCAACGGGCTTAGCTCATTTGGTGTTTTCTTTGGTTCCACTGGCTTCTTTGCTTTACTTCTTTTCTGTAGGTATTTAAGGGCTCGACGAAGATGTTGTCTTGAATATTGCTTTTGTGGCAGCAGTGGCGGTGCTTGAGGCTGAGAAGATTTCTTTCGACGTGTCACAACTTGCCAACCTTCGTCGTTGTCACCTTTTGATGTTGCCCCACATGAGGTAGAAGCAAGACTAGTACAAACACACCCCTCCATTTCGTTAACAATATCTTCCATACTATCTTTTAGTTCCTGGATTACATGAATTGTTTCCTTGGTGTTGGTTGGTTCCTTGACAATAGGAGCCTTACCCTTCCTCGGATCCCGAACGATTTCCTTCACTGGCGTTTGATTAGTGGGAGTTACTTCTTCTTGTTGAACAGTCACCCAAGGCATGAATTTCATCATTTGGCATATTAAATCTTCAATATGGCATGGTGGAAAAGTAATGTGAGTAGATTCAACAACATGAACAGTTTCTTTTTCACCAGGATGATGATGAGGTTGTGGTGGATCAACCCTAATTGAGTTATTGAGCTCAATTTCGCCCTTTTCTATCATATTCTGCATTATATCTTTAAAGACCCAGCAATCTTCGACTATGTGACCCAACATCCTATGGTACAAGCAATAATTTGGTTCACTTGATTTGTCGACATCTCTTGGCCGTTTTGGTTCCGGGAGGCGAAGCTTTCCCACTTCTATTGCGCGTTGAAAGAGCTTCTTTACTTTATCTCTTCGGAAAGAGTAAGGTTTGTTTCTTCTCTCTTCTATGGTGGTTCTGGGTCTTGGAGCTTGTTGAGGTGTTTCCTGCTTCCCTTCCATTCTCCTTCCTTGGGCGAATGTGTTGTGACTCTCCTTAACCTCCTTTCTCTTTTCATCCTTTTTGACTTTGGAAGTCCCCGAAGATGAAGGAGTGGTAGGAAAAATGTTCGGATATTGCTGTAAGAATAATTCGACATCTCGAGCTTTAGTGTTCAAACGCTCGAAAGTTCGTATATCTTCTCCGACCAATTTCCACCCAAGTTCAGGCCTAAAGTTGCTTTGACAAAGACGAACGGCTTCAGCCTGTTCAATTTCCTGTGAGCAATACATCGAAGTATTCCTCCATCGCAATATAAAATCGGTGGATGATTCTCCGATTCTTTGTTTAAGCATGCTCAATTCTGCGATTGAGACTTTCCTAACGGTAGTGAAAAACCGCTGAATAAACAGTGTTTGCATGGTACTCCAATTGGGGACAGAGTTTGGTTTTAACGTCCCATACCATTCAAAAGCTGGTCCACTCAATGAAAGAACGAACAACTTTAGCAAGTATGACTCGTCGTTTGCGAGGTCTCCACACTGAGCTGTAAAATGAGCTAGATGTTCTCGCGGTTCTCCCGTCCCATTATATTTTGTGAATTTTGGTTGCACATGCCCGACAGGTAATCTGGTCTCCAAATGCTTTATTGGATATGGAACTGTGTAAGGGTTTAGGAGATTTAACGGCCTCTGATCAGTGTTGCTCATCTCCGAGAATCGAGCGTTCACGGCTTGTTCAACCATGTCCCTTTGTCCGGCCACTTCTCGTTCTTTTTCCAAGTTCATTGACTCGATGGTTGCAGACAGTTGCAAGACCATTTGTTGAAGGTCTTCTATTTGTTTTTTGAAATGTTCTTCTCTTGAAGATTCTCCGGTTGTATACACAGTCTGAACTGGTACTTCTTCATCACCGCTAGCATACCCCTTCGATATTTGCTCATCCACAAAAGTTGGGGTGTCGTCCTGTCTTGAATTCCTAAAATCTTCTTCGGGTATTGGTTGCTTCTCTAGATTTCTCAACTTCTGCCTAGCCCGTTCTTTCCTCCTTGTGTCCACACCTGGTTGGGAGACTATGTCTTGGAGTTCTTCTATAGTGTTCGGCAGGTCATCATTTGTTTCTCTCCTTGTTTTTTTGTAGGGATTTTCAGTTATTTGTACCATATAACAACTGTGAGTAAGGGTATCACTATCAGCTGTAGAACCTGTACCCTCCAATCGATCATCGGATTTGACTAACACTGTTAGAACCTGCCTTTTGGATAGATTAATCCGTTTGATTTCCAACTTACTTGACTTTCCTTTCCGTCGTACCTCAGGATTTGTTTCAATTTCGAGATTTCCGTCCCACTTCATTTTAATACTCCGGGTTTCAGACCTTGTCTTCGGATGACGAGAAATGCGTTCGAATACGGACGGACGCGATGTGCCGCTACCGATCCTGTCCCAAACAGAAGTCCGGGCATATTTCTTTCTTCTTAACATAGGCTTTTCCTCGTCTGTTCTCCTCAGAATATCGTATCGATTATTCGTCGATATATTCACAGAATAGTCAGGTTCCATTATTTCTAGCTCGTCGCTTGTCAGACTGAAACGACTCCCATCGATCAAAACTGATTTCCCACTTCGGGAAACTTTCATCCTCTTAGGATATGGCCTAAAAGGATTTCCGTTAAGTGGGGAGGACGAGATAACTCTACATTCCATTGGGATGAGAGAACTGCTACAAACAGGCGAAGATATTAAGTTGACACCCAATTTTTGCGCTTTCATTCTCAGTTTAATTGCACATACCAACACGCGAGCTGGAATTGTGAAGCAATCATTCATCGAAATGTTTTCGGTCATGTGTACTCCAGTAAGGCGGTAGACGTCTCTACTAGAGAGAATCACCATCTCATAATCATTAATTTTATTCAGGATGAGCGACATTTGTTTGTCGTTAAGTGCCTTCGGGTTCCCTCCAACCCTTTTATGAGCCTTGAAATTTCCCAATAATGACTTTTGGGGTCGTACATGACACTTAACTAGTTTGCTTGGTGAACCAGGCATGCAAGGACTCTTTGGTGACTGATTGGACGATGATTTGGCTTCTTTCACCTTTGGCTTGCGTGTCTTGTTCCTTTTCTTCTTCGAAATTTTAGCATGTGCTTCAGGAATTTCAGCAATTGCAAACTCCGGTTGCGTCCTTTCCAATCGTTCCTTTTCTGAAGCGACCACGATGTTGCCCACCGGACTAAGAGTTGAAGGCTTGATGGGTACTTCAATCTCATAACCCGTCACGAGGCCGTGTTCAAAAGAATACTTGAACAAGGCTGGCTCGAAGGAGCCAAAGGAGACGGGAGCCGTAAATATCACCTTCATGCTAGTTTCCATCGCAAATTTTCGTTCCTGTACAACGTGGAAGGTTTTATGTTAGATTAATGACACGAGACATGACTACGAGGATGAGAGGTCCCACCGGGCGTGCCATTCTGTTTAACGTGGGTTTTTTTGTTCTCTTTGTTTTTATATATTTTTGGTGTTGCGAAGACCTCTCAAGAATTCATAATGGAATTCCGCACCTTACAACTTCTTATAGAAGAATGCCTCATTGTGTCATACTCATGTCATTCATTTGTACAGGAAATTAAATAAGTGTGAATAACTAGCCAGAAAGTAAATAAGTGCAACATTTTCTTTCATTTCATTAAATTGAAGGAATAAATATGAAATACAAGAGTTGACATAGTTATACATTGCAAAAATGGAAGATATATAAGCATCCGTTTGCGAACTATAAACCAAAATTGTTGTTATATTTAACAATTTCAGATATATATTTTATTAATAGGGTTTTTATATTTCGATATATTAGGGACGGGGATTTATCGATTCGTGCTTTGATCGATTCGATAATGATCTCCCTTTTGTTGTGATATATTGTCACCATATGATCAATTTAGCCTCGTAACCTAGGAGGGTTTTGTATATGTTTAGGTTCTTCAAATTTATGATGAATACACCGTGTTAATTTATCAACGATAATTCTGATATTAGAATATCGTAAAAACGGTTAGTTTAGCCTCATAACCTAGGAGGTATTTATGAGTGATATTTTGTGTGGACGATTATTCTTTGATCGATATTATAATGTTTTGGTTAGTTTAGCCTCGTAACCCGGAGGGTTTTGTGTATGCATCTTTGTCATATTGCCGATGATTCTTATGTATAAATATCATCGAATAGTTTAGTTTAATCTCATAACTGGGAGAATATTTTATATACTCAATTTGTTGAGTGTCTTGGACAGTTTAGCCTCATGATCCGGAGGGTTTTGTGTATGTGTTATTTGACTTATTTGGACGATTATCCTTTTGATCGATATCGTCACATCTTGGTCAGTTTAGCCTCGTAACCTAGGAGGAGTTTTATATGTATGTATTTGTTATATTGTCGATGATTCTTATATTTAAATATCATCAAATAGTTAGTTTAAACTCATAACTAGGAGAATATTTTATTTATATAATTTGTTATGTGTGTTGGACAGTTTGACCTCGTGACCCGGAGGGAATTTATGTTTGATTTGTCAACGATAATTCTTATATTAGAATATCGTACAAACGGTTAGTTTAACCTCATAACCTAGGAGGTGTTTTGTATATATGGGATGTTGTCTCGTATTATCGGAGACATCGTAAGCATTTTATTCCCCTGTTCGGGACAACATTGTGTACATGCTTTGTTTGAGTATGACGGCTTTAGTTTATCTCATTACTAAATATCGCTAAAAGTTAGATTAGTTTAGCCTCGTAACCTAGGAGGTGATATTTATGTGTATTTGACTGGTTTGGATAATTATTATTTTTGATATAGATATTATAATGTTTTGGTCAGTTTAGCCTCGTAACCCGGAGGGTTTTTATATATATGTATGTTATTTTGGTTTTGTTCATTTGTTTGTTAAATGAAGACTCCATCGCCTGTAAGAGAGAGGGAACCCAAGATCATGCTTGGCGTGCATCCTCGCCTACGACTAAGGTAGTCTGTATTTTAATTTTGACTACTCCAACGATAAGAGAGAGGGAACCCAAGATCATGCTTGGCGTGCATCCTCTCTTACTATTAGAGCAGTCAATATTTAGGTTTTATGTTTGTTTTCGATTTTTAGGTTGGTTGACATATTTTATAACTTTAAAGGTTTATTTTGCAATTTACCCACCACGAGAGGTAGATCTATGATTTTGTCCATTTAGGTGGATTATTTATATTTTAGGATTGATTTTATAAATCAATTTGTACCAATTATATATTGTTGCAATTTATCCACATTTAGGGGTGGATTTATAGTTTTGTCCATGTAAGGGAACTTTTTGTATTTTAAAATTGATTTGCAAATCAATCGGTACAACTCATATATTGTTGAAATTATCCACGTTTAGGGGTGGATTTGTGATTCGTCCATTTAAGGGACTATTTGTAATTTCATCGTTGTGTTATTGTGGTGGTGTCCTTTTCCTATGGATTGTCTTACATGGAGATTTGCATTTAGTTGAATCTGGCTTGGACTAAATATGCAAAAGGATCCCACTTGCACGCTGAAATACATGACTCCATGCACGTATATGTATGTTAAGGAAATGCTACTAGTTTCCTGTCCTATTTTAATTCTTCTCATTGTATTATTTTATATATATATGTATATATTATATTATCCTCTTGATTCTTATAACAAAATCCAAAGAGGAATTCAATCGATCTCAGATTCCGATCTGGATGTCTTCCAAGTTTGAAGGCTACTTAGGATATGGAAGAATTCACCTTTCAACATAAAGTAAACCCACATATGTTGACAATATAATCGTATTTAACTTGATATTTATAAACGACATTGGCAGGATTATGCAATGTTCCAGAACACATGATGGTGTTTGAATCTTAAGAAACCAAGATGTTGATTTCTAAGTAGTGTTTTAATTTATGTCTGATGAGCTTCCAGACTTGATTCACCAATTAAAAATAACATTTCACATGTTTCTTTCGGTTACTCAAATTTTCCATTAGTCGAGTGAACCAAATCCAATTGAATATAGGTTTCAACATTAATTTTTTTGGTTTCCTCCCATTAATATTTATGTTTATGGGAGTAACAAGTTTTGATCTTGAAAACTTGCCTGGGTCAGTTACTTTGTTTAATTTTACTGTTCATATTGGGTCCATATGGAACCATAATATTGCAATAGTGACCTATTATATATGTTGATATATGCCGATCTGATTTGATGTGGTTTTTGGTTATTATTTTTTTTATTAGCAAACTTAGAACCATTGTATTTATTTGGTTCTGGCTAAATTTCGGCAGCCTTCCGGCGTTCTCTTTTTTTTTGTCAAATTATAGTCGATCAAACCGGGTTCGATCCTTCAAAAAGGAAGAGGCCGGAATGACGTATTTTTCCCAAGCCAAACGGGTACGATTCCCCAAGGGAGGTGGCCGTTTGACCAAACGGGCGACCGTCCGGGTTCGATTCCTTAAAAGGAGGAGGCCGGAACGGTTGTTAAGTACACGGATGGGTACGAATCCCCAAGGGTGTGGCCACCCGTGCACATTTAGTTTAATTATTATTGTTATTATTATTTTGATGAAGCAAACGCCGGTACTAATGTTGCACTTGCCGGAGTTGCAACGGAATTGTTGATGAAGCCGGAGTTGTCGAATTATTGTCAACGTTATATGTTAACCGGAGTTGTCGAAGACGTATGTCCGGAGCCGTCAAGTTGTCGTAGACGTTGTATGTTATCCGGAGTTGTCGAAGACGTATGTCCGGAGCCGTCAAGTTGTCGTCGATGTTGTATGTTACCCGGAGTCTGTCGAAGTCTTCGCGGGCGATAGCGTTGTAGTCACTGCAGGAGTTGTCGGGATTGTGATGTGTGTGTGGAGTTGTGTATGTGTATTGTGTGTTTGGTGTTGTGTATGGAATTATGTGTATATGTGTTTGGAGTTGAACGTATATCCTCTTCTCTTTTTTTTTGGTATATGTCTTTGTGTTCTTTTATAGAGGAAGAGAAAATAGAAGTGGGAGGAGAACGTGTGATGATGGGTGAGATTATGGGTATGATCGTGTGGAACGGTTGCCACATGTTGCCACGTTTGGGTTTTGATGCTTTCGTATGAAAACATTGTTACAAGTCATGTTCATATATTGTTGACCATATTCATCCATATTTGTTTATGTATAATAATGGAGAGTTAGTTGAGGACTTTAATCTTTCAAATATTTATGCATGGAAACTTACACGTGCCTATTCAACACAGCATGTTGCATGTATAGAAGTTATTAACGTTGGATATGCATGGCTTTGTAATTATTATTCTGTTTTCTCAATGGAAAATTTTCATTTTCTTCTTTGAATATTGTGAAATTTCACATTTCTTTATGTTTTGACTATATTTCCATGTTTAGACTAATAAACATATATCAAAAGATTAATGATTCCTTAATGTTCATTTTGATGTTGTTGCTTAGTCTTATTTCAATAGAGTTCCAATTTCAATATAGTTTCAAATTGGGATGGCAATCGGTTGATAATTATTAGAATATTTTTTGGTCATTTGAGATGTATATATTTTATTTTGTGTCAACAAGGGGTTAAACCGAAATTTGACAAGTCTGCAGAACAGTGCTCAAACGATCGACCGGTTAGCAGTAAACGGTCGACCGGATATGTCTCGACCGATAACAAAGAATTTTCATCTGTTCAAACGGTCGACCGAATGTAATCAGTCGGTCGACCGAACATTGCGATGGAATAATTCCTATTACGAACGGTCGACCGAGTTATTGAACGGTCGACCGAAACCTGGTTCGAGCGGTCGACCGAACCTCGAAACGGTCGACCGGTCCAGACGGTTAATGCAGAATTAATTTAAGAATTAATTAGATCATGCATGGAATTGGTCCATAATTGATTTAATTCGTGGCTAAGATTATTTATTATTAAATAATGGATGGTTAGATGGAAGTTTGCATGAAATCATGGGCAAGAGGTTGCACATGAATAGGTAATTTGGAGAGAACTTATAAATACAAGTTTATCTCATTACCTCATTAATTAATTCATTGTTTTTCTCATGCAAAAACTCTCTCCATAATTCTCCACGAAATTCCCTTAATTCTTAAGTTTAGTTTTAGTTTTTAAGAGATCATCTTCTCAAGGGAACTAAAGAGGGGTTGGTAATTAGATTCTAAACCCTACATCTTCTCTCTCCAATCTTGTTTAGAGTTTGGTGAAATCTCGGAGGCATCCGGCGCAGCAACAAGCATCCTCAACGTCTCCGAATCTTCAAGAAGTTTTAGGGAACTTCTAGGTATGAATTTCGGAGTCCCATGTTTGTTTTAATAAAAGTTTTAAAACTAGTTATTGAAACGAACCAAGGCATGCATGAAATAAATCATAAAAAATTGTAATAGATCATTATTACGCATAAAAATTCCGAAAATATATATGTGTAATTAAACATGAAATCCTACACCCAAACCTGCGGTCAACCCACTATTGCGCCTCTCATGCACAGGTCAGTCGTGCCAAGCCAAACTCCATGCATTCCCCGCCTCCCTAGGGTCCCTTCCCACCCTACCAGATGCCGGCCACCACGAGAGATCAACCGCATCAGCCAGCCATTCCAGAGCTACACGTCTTGGGGATGGAAAAGACTTTAGGCGGGTTGTGTGTGCACCAGCCACACCAGCCCACAACCGGAGCCCCCTTTCCCTCAACCTTGAAGTGACCACTCCCAACCCTGGTCAGACCTCACCGAAACTCGTCGGAGCTCCGGCGTGCCTTGTTGTACTCCTAGCCATCTCTCCTAACGCACCAAACCAGCATGCGCTAGGTGGGAGAACCGGTTTGGTGGTGCAACCGATTGCACCACCAATCAAAGTGGTGTTGGCCAGCCCTCCAGCCAACACCCCCACCCTCTACTCGACTCTTGGGCCTAAGGCATACCTGAACAGTAAGGAAGGTTGCTCGAGCTTTTCCGGAGATTCTGCCCACCAACTCTTCTTCTAGCCGCACAAAGTTGCACTAGACGTAGCTCCACCAACTCGCCGGAGATCAGCCCACAAAGCAGCTGGAGAGGAAGGGATAAGTGATCTAAAGTGATGTGTGTGAGGAAGGAAAGGAAGAGGGAAGAGGATGGTTGGGTGGGAGACTTATTGCTTGCATACAACCCTCCAACTTCCAAGTCTTCATGGCTAATCAAGGCACCTCAACACATGTCAAAAATGGCACTTAGCAAGGCATCCCAAAAGCCACGAAAATGCACATCCAAACCCTAATGCAAACCTTACAATTCTAGGCCACCTCGACGCGGGATTAGCCCAAAACCGATCCTACACTCACTCAGACCCAAATTGAGTCGATCGAGTCAAACAACCGCGCACTCGCCCGATGTGTCGCCCTCAATCGACCAACGAGAATTCCGATCAAATCTACTCAAACAATCATTCCATAACACAATTTGACATTACAAGAACTCAATTATGAATAACCGAGGAGAATAGACTTATTATTATTGAAGCAGGAGAGCGGGTCTTACACAAACAACAGGAAGACGAATGATCAAAGTAAAGTGCAAAGTCTATTGTGCCTTTGAGATAACGAAGAAGTCGTTTCAAGGCTACCCAGTGGTGCTTCATTGGGGGCATGTATAACCTGACAAAGAGTGTTGACCGCAAAGACAATGTCTGGCCGTGTGAATGATAGATATTGCAGGCTACCAAGGAGTTGACGAAATTGAGTAGGATCCTCAAATGGTTGTTGATTGTCAAGTAGTACATGAAAGGAGGGTGACATTGGGGTGGAGAAGGGTTTGGCACCTTCAAGATTGACCCGACAGAGGAGGTCAAGAATGTATTGTTGTTGGGAAATGTGAAGCCCCGAGGAGGTACGTTGAAGCTTAACTCCCAAGAAATAACTAGGAAACTCCATGTTGCGCACTGGAAAAGCAACCCCAAGAGATTCAAGCATTGAGTTCATAGAGGACAAACAACTGCTGACTAAGATGATGTCATCAACATATACCAAAAATACATAATAGTTGAACCACGATGGTAGATGAATAAGGATGAGTTAGTCCGAGATCCAACAAATCCATGCTCAAGGAGAAAAAGACTCAACTTCTGAAACCATTCACGGGGTGCATGTTTCAGACCATAGAGGGATTTACGAAGACAAGACACATGATCCCGATGACTCTCATCTTGAAACCCCATAGGCTGCTCCATATAGACACAATCAGAGAGATCACCATGTAGAAAAGCATTGTGAATGTCCAGTTGACGCATATGTCATTGACGAGAGGGGGCTAAGGATAGGACTGTTCGGACAGTAGTTGCTTTGACAACCGGGCTGAATGTATCAGAGTAATCAATCCTGGGGCGTTGTTGAAACCTTTGGCAACCAACCATGCTTAAAACTATCAAGAGAACCATCAGCTTTGCGTTTGACTGTGTAGACCCAGCGACTGCCCACAACATTCATCGCCGACATTCGAGGGACCAACGTCCATGTCCGATTTTGCAGCAAAGCATCAATTTCGGAGCTCATAGAGTCTCGCAAAGCACCATCTTTTGTGGCTTGAGCATAAGAGGTCGGAGCACAATTGCTAAAGGACGCAAGAAAAATAGTGGGCAAGGGGTGGCGAGATGGAAGGAGGGTGCGCTTCTTGGAGATGCCATGCATAGATCGAGTTTCCATTTGGTGAGCACGACTCGAAGAGGATACCACTGGTGGAGGAGGGGAAACAACAGGGACAACTGAAGGAGCAGAAGTGTCATGGGTCCGACCACCAGGTTGCAATCTAGATTCTTCCCGAGGAGGCAAAGGAGTTGGTGGAGAGAAATGGAAACGAATCTTCAACAAAATCCACATGCTTTGCCAAAGTTATTTTACATGTGCTGCAATCCAAACATTGGTAGCACGCATGGTAAGGATTATAACCAAGGAGAACATGAGGCATCGACCGTGGCTCCAGCTTGTGTTTGTTATAGGGACGAAGATACGGGAAACACAAACACCCAAAAACTCTCAAACTCGAGTAATCGGGCCGACATCAATACAAACAAACATGAGACACGGTGATGAATACCAAGTTCTTTGAACATCACATGTAACATGCGATACTCTCGTCCCCAATCTGAGTGAACAACTCGAATAGGAAGGCCAAATTGGGTATTTACAAATGCACGGAAGCGACAAAAAACATCAAACACAACCGACTTATTCATAATAGGAAATATCCATACAAATTTCGAACAATCATCTATAAAAATACAAAATAGCAAAAACCATCAACAAAAACAACAGGAGACTGCCACACATCCGAATGAATGATATCAAAGGGATTGGAACTAATACTCCCAGTACAATGAAGAGTGTGACGACGACTCTTAGCTTGTAAACAAGCAACACAAGACCCAACAGACTTAACATTAGTAAAAGGAAGATTAAATGTGGAAATGACACGTCTAACAAGAGAGCAATGACAACGACCTAGCCTTTGATGCCACTTATCGAGAGGAGCTCTCTCGCAAAGAAGAACAGTAGGAGACTCACAACGAAAGGTACCCGAGAGTTCATCAAACAAGTACAACTCTCCATCAACAGTGCCCTGAAGGAGTGGACTCCTCGAAACCTGGTCCTTCACAATGAAGAACTCGGGATGAAATTCAAAGAAGACATTATGTTGACGAGTAAAGCGAAGAACGGAAACAAGATTTTTAGAAATGCTTGGAACGTGAAGAACATCACTAAGTTTAAAAGTTCGCACACCAGATCTAATAGTAGCTGAACCAAAGTGAGTAATATTCATACCCGATCCATCCACACCGTGAACCACATCATCACTAGAGTAAGTCGCAACCCCCTCAAGATTCATCATGGATTTGGTTAGGTGATGTGTAGCGCCCGTATCCGCATACCAACCATCATCAGCCGCACCACCGTTCTCGACAAGATTCGCCTCGGGAATAGTGGAGAATGCATGATTATACCACTAATAACATGTGGCCGCCGAGTGGTTGAGGCGCGAGCAGATCTGACATCGCACCACGACAATAGAGCCCGGACGAGGAGGTGCAGAACCACCACGACCAGCGGGTGCAGGAAACCGATCAGAAGGGTGAATATTAGGAGGGACTCCAAATGGTAACCCACGGTTCCCTTGCCGATTGGAGTTTCTCCCTTTACGATTCCCATAGTTCTCTTTTTGTGCTATGTTGGCCGAGATCTCAAGTAGAGGTCGGTTACAGAGGAGGCGTTGTTCATGAGTGAGGAGAAGCCCAAGAAGATCATCATAGGATGGTGGCTCCAGACGTCTAGTAATAGTGGACACCACAGAATCATAGTCGGAGGGGAGGATGTTGAGGATTGCTGCAGCAAGATCATTGGCCTCAATCGGCCGACCAGATGTGACAAGATTGGAGGCAATCGACTTCGCCTTTTTCATCAAATCTGTAATACTCATATTCCCTTTCTTTAACGACTTTAATTCCGTTCTATAGTGAAAGTAACGAGATCTTGACTGAGTAGAAAAGAAATTCTCCAAAAACGCCCAAACCTCTCTTGTTGACTTGAGATCAACAAGTTGCGTTCCGATTGCTTCAGTTACAGTTGGAAGAATCCAACTCAGGATAAGTTGATCCTTATGAAGCCACTGGAAGAAGCTTGGATTTGACACCATCTCACCACTAGAAGTCGTGATCTGCTCTGGGGGAGACATCTGGGTGCCATCAACTATACCCATGAGATCATAGGCACGAAGCAACGGCACGAACTGAGATCACCAGAGATGGTAGTTCGTGGTAGTGAGTTTGCATGAGATCTGATGGTGGATCATCGCCGGAGGACCTGAAAACAAGAACATACCACCGCCGGAGTCGCAGGATCCAACCAAATTAGTAGAACTTGCCGATCCAGAGGCTGCCATGGTCGATCTTACCAAAGGAACAAAAAACCCAAGATAAAGGAAGTAAAAAGGAGGAAATTAAGGTAGAAACCCTAGAGGCGGGGAAGCACTAATGGTTGATACCATGTTGGAAGCAAAAGTAAATAGAAAGGTTATCCCGTAATCGTAAGAGGAACCTTAGGTTGTTGTTTATAGTAGAAGAAATTACAGATGAGCCAATAGGCTTAGGACACGTGTACATTAACCATAACAACCTGAGGTGGAATAATAACAACAAATAACTACTTCCTAACAATAAGTGGATGAGATTGTTTTTGGTGTGGATTGAAGTTTAGAACCGGCCAAGGTTTTGGAGAGGGTTTGATGTATAGGCCTTAAAATTAATTGAAAGAGACATGCATGGGATTTAAGAAAGAGTTAAAAGCTAGGATTAAGTGAAGGTATCCTATGGTTGAGTGATTAATAAACTTCGTAGATCAATATATAGATGGGATTGGATTGAAAATCTCAACATGTTATCCATTTTTAACTTTTTAATCCGTTGTTTGTGTTAGGGCACGAGATTTTGATTGAAAATCTAAACCGTAATGCTGAGTTTACCATAACAGTGCCTTATTAGGGTCTGTTTGGGGACACCAACCTTTGGAGTTTAGAGTTTAAAGTAATTTGCAAAATCCGCAAAAGCTAATGGTATCTTCAATTGACAATTTAGCAGTTGGCTTTTAGGGTTTGGTGGTTGAGATTATATAAGAATCAATAAGCTAACTCAAAGTAGTTTTTCTCCGGACGTTAGATTTTAATAGAATTATAACTACACCCTACAAGCTAGCTTTCAGGAGGTTAGGAGAAAGTGTTCCACAATCAACTTTTGAGAATGCAAATTCGAATAGCTAGTCTCACTCTTTTTTATTGTGGCAAATACTTTTTAACTTGTGAACTTTAGGAGTCACATTTAAAATTCACGGCATGTCAAAGTTATTTAATTGGTTTGTATTGATTTGATAACACATTTATAAGAAGCTCATCCACACGAGTGTTCAGTCAAAACACGGTGTCTTGTGTGGTGTTTTTCTAAAATGCAAACACGTACGAAGAATTCACACTTAACATGACTAACGATCCCTAGGTTGCAGACATGTTTTTAGTTACTTAATTTGAATCGTTTGACTCTTTTATTGCTTTGCTGTTTGAATTTGTAACACCCATACTATGAGGTTAACTATTATGTTAGTAGACATTTGTATCATTGTTGTGACTCATATCAAGAATAATTTTTATTCTATATACTAAACCACTTTCCAAAAATAAATAAAATTACATCTGTGTTTGTTGTCTTTTTTGTTGTTTTTTCATGGTGGAAGTATTTGTTGGATCTCAGGAACTAGGGTTTTGCAAAACCTGGACCGGTCGGTCCGGGTTCGGTCCGAGAAGTTGTGATTTGGTCTGGTCCGGAAGATTTTAAAATTTCGGTCCAGTCCGGTCTTTTTTTTGTTTTTATTTAAAAAAATCGGTTTTTTACCGGATCGGACCAGATGCTCACCCCTATCATGAACAATCAATCTTAAGTGCAGATCTCACTTCACCCATCCCAGCCAAATAATGTTATATATGTTTACCATCAACTTCTTCTTGCCTTCTACTCTAAGTTTTAAGGTGAGACTTCATTAAGAAAATTTATGAACCACCTTCTTCCGGTCCTTCATTTTCATTCACTTGTTAATCAATTCATATTTTAAAGCTGGTAATTATGTTTGGTAGATTGCTTAAGTACAGTTTTTACTCGATTTCGACAAAACATATGTGTGGTGAAATATACATGGTTGAATGTCTTGAGTTTAATTTGTTGATAAAGTTCCTATATCTTCTTTTTTTATATGGTTAACTACCTAATATCTATACTAAGAGTCCGTATAGAAAGACCAGTTTCTTGGGCTTAACTTTTTGATAATTAGCAAATTTAACAAAAAACCAATTGGATATACTTAAAACAACTTTTGAATTTTGGGTAAATTGTAACTACACCTGAATTTTAGTTTTTGACAAGTTAAAGAAATGTTTCAGATGCCACTTTTGAGATGTCAAATGCTAAAACTTAGTGTTCAAAACGGAACCTAAGTTTCTTAACCTAAATAGAAAGCAAATATGTAACGTCCCGAAACAGCGGAAGATTTAAAATTTCAAAATAACCAACATAACAGACAACTCACGCGGGAACGTCACTAATATATAAATATATAAATCCGGGTGCACCCAAAATACAAGGAGTTTTCAAAAGAAGTACAACTACAATAATGATACAATGAAATAGAATACATGTAGTCGTACGATCTAGCAACTGCCGAAGAGGATCCGACTCCAAAGCGCTCCGTCCTCGGTCACCACCCACCCGGACCTACTGCGGTCCTGAAAAAGATGCAACAACAATGCCTGAGTTTCCAGAAGGAAACCCCGTATACCAACTCACCTATATGCATGCATCACATAATGAACCTATCATACTAGTAGCATGTCATGGCATCAACAGATATGGAAAACAGTTCCCCCGAAGGGTAAAACAGGACATCAGTCCGACAATCAATCATCGGGTCTCCCGAGGAGACCTACTGCAGGCACATGCAGTCTAGTAGCCCGCGACATCGCACCCCCCACACGCAGTTACACTACTCAAGGGTTCGGCAGGGAGCCTCTGTCACGTCTACGCGCCGATAGAAACAGATCTGTAAATCTCAGTGGTCGGGGCCACAGGGACCAACGGGGCCGTCGCCCGGAAGGTATAACAACATCATCTCGGTAGGTGCCCAGCCGAGGAAAACAACAAGCCGGCACAGCCTCGGCCCAACAATCATCATCGCCGGCACAACCTCGGCGGCATCACCGGCACAGCATCGGTGGTCCATCACAACGTCCGGCACAGCATCGGACGGTCCAGACCGAAGTCTGCCAGGTCATCAGGCTCCTCGAGCCGCGAATACCAACCGCGCCGCTATAAAAGCAGGGCAACGACCTCCGTAGCCCGTGGGCCGGTAGTCACCTCACCCAACGCCAGTTGCGTGCCCGCACAACATCAACACTGGGATCCGCGATCCCTCAGGCCTGCTATACTACAAAGTGCCAACAATCATCTCAAAAGTCACGGTCCATACATGGAGGTGACGCGTCCCGAACACCCACACTCTTCCCAACGGCGGTCCTTGGGCAGGCACGCATCACGCGCCCACCGTCACCTCCCGGCTCATGCACAAGGCGAGGACACGGGTTTCCGTGGACAAAGTTGGCGTTCAAAAGGGGCCCAAACGGTCGACCGGAAGAGGTGATTCGGTCGACCGGTTCCAGGAAGGAATCGGTCGACCGTACTCCTAAAACGGTCTACCGCTGCGCTCAAAACAGAACCCCCCAACGGTCGAACAAGGGTCTAAAACCGGTCGACCGAACGAGGTCAAAATCCGGAGTCTGGTCAACATTAAATTCCACTCTATTGGTCGACCGACTCAGGGGTCTCGGTCGACCGAAAACAGACAGGGTCAACCTAGTATTCTACGTCATCAAACGGTCGAACGTAAACATACTACCGGTCGAACAAACATGCAATCGGTCGAACGCAATATAAATCGGTCGAACAATTCATACAATAATAACAGGTACACTTAAGTTCCGGTCGAACACAACAAGGACCGGTCGACCGATAACAGGTAGGAAAATCCCAACTCACCAGCAATAATGCACTACCGGTCGACCGCCCCAAGGCATCGTTCGACCGGTGAAGGTTAAAGTCGGGCAAACAGTGCTAAAACGGTCGACCGCCCGAAGGATCCGGTCGACCGTTGGTCGTCTTCAACCTCGCGCCAGCCGAGGATTTACGAAGAAACGCGTCGCCGGAGAGGTCCTCGACCTCCCCCGACCGACCAACAACACCCTTCCACAAGGGTGAGCAACAAAATCACACTAATGAGCGGCATACCTCAAATGAAGACGACGAAACGCCGGAGCAAGCTCACGCCTCCGTCCTCCTCACGCGCGTCCTCCTCCCCGCGACGACCTCCTCACGCCGGAACCTCCGAGCCTTCTTCCTCCTCTGGTCGCCGGATAGAAAAATGGAGAGGGAGTGAGAGAGTGCAAGTAAGGAAAAGAGAGAGAGAGAGAGAGAAAGAGAAACACTTAAATAACCCTACACCCCATCACCTCTCCCTCACCCTACACCATCACCCTACACCCCAACCCATACTTCCCATCACATCCACCACTCCTTCCTCCATCCCTATGCAAACCCCTCTTCTAACCCAAATTAACCCTAATCCAAACCTAATCCGGTTTAGGGACATAACAAAATATGTATACTCATTCTTGACACCTTAACTTAAAACATTATGACCATCATATTAACATTGAACATGTTTCCCAAAGCTTTCCAAATCCATTTTGTTTCCTTGTGACTAAAGACATGACTTTTGCTCAATAATTCTTTACCCCAACGCAAATATAACATTTGGCTAAAAAAGTAAAAATGTAGATTCAGATTTAGAATGTTAATTAATGTGTTGATGGATCCAAGTAATAAGCCATAGTTGACCATTTCAACAGTAATTGTAGATTCTAAACAAATTCTACAGATCCAATGCTAAACATGTTTTACTTGTTTAGTTTGTTGTTGATTCAAACTACACGTGAGACAGTGTTGGAATAAGGATGATTAACATGAAAAACATTGGATGGATTAATATGAATTCTTTTGTACCTCAATTAGTTTGTATTTGGATTACCAACTTCCCGAAAGTAATATCCTTTCATGTTCTTATATTGTTTCCTTTTGACTTCTTTCATATGTTGTTTGACTTAAAACATGTAGAAATGTAGAAGAATAAAATCCTATGAAATGATATCTTTTATTGATTCTAAGAAGAAGAAAAATTATCATATTTTATTATATGAAATGTGATGTGAAATTACAAATGGATAGATTCATATACATGTTTTTTTATATTTGTTAACCTATTCTAAGTTTCTAACTAGTTTGTGATAAAAAAAACTCTTTTGTTGTTGCTGAGATCTTCGCATTTTTTCTTCCTCATCGGGAATATGGTCGATTAGGAAAATAGTAACTAACTTGCATTTTCATTATCTTTACTAGGGTTGAGCATCGGTCCGGGCTGAACCCAGATGCTCTCCGGAGACCGGTTAGGTTCGGTCCGGACCGGACCGGATTTTTTATGGGAAATTAGGATTTTTGACCGACTTCGGACCGGATCGAAAACCGAACTTGCCCCGGGGTCCGGACCGAAACCCGAACCGGTCGGATTCAGTCCGGACCGAACCCGAACCGACCCGAATCTTGCACAACCCTAATCCTTACTATACTTGGATGAATTTTATCACTTCTGCACCGTAAAGAGTTTTAGTTTTTAGTAAAGATCTCACACCTACTCTAAGTCTCTAATTAAATTCTTGGATATGAAGTTCTGAACAGCAGGGCTGGGGTTGAATATATTCTACAACTGAATTTATATATATTAAACTAAAATATTTATAGAATTTATCCATTTTAATTTTCACATCATATTTCATACAATAAAATATAATATTTAGTAAAAATACGATACAAATATAATATCCTTGACTAATCAGAAATCTGCAACTGAATTAGCATTAGTTCGGTTTTTATATTCTAAGTAATTTTAACTCTTTATTCTCATTTTTTTATCTTTATAACTTTTGCACTAAAAGCTTTTTCTCTTAAGATTCCATACCTACTCCTCGTTTTGTTATCTTTGGTCTTTACAAATCACTCCTTCGAGCACTTTAGAGCACCCTTAACGGGTGTGCTCGTCTGGGCGCCTGACATGGATTTTTATTTATTTGTTATTTGTCTTCCCCATTGGGCTGAAGTTTTTTTTGTTATTTGTTTAAAATATTAATAAATTTATTTTAAATTCTTTTTAAATTTTTTTCTTCTGAAAATATGTTTTTATTTGTTTTGTAGAATTTTTTGTAATTTTTTAATATATTTTACCCAGAATTGATCTTCAAATGACATGGATGAGAGAGAATGTATGGTGGGTGTGGTAGCTCGTGCGTGGTTAATTAGTTTTTTTGGTGAATTGAGTGAACTGATGTGACAAAGAGAGAAAGCAAGACGCCCGTAATAGCCCGAACACTGTTATTTATGCTATTAGTCAAGAAATCTACTACGAGAAAAAAAAGACAATAAATCTGTCCCGTATATTTAGTTGTTTATTATCTTAAAAATAAATTGACTTCCCCTTGGCAATTAACACCTCCATCAAAATTCACCCCAAATTCAAAAAATATAATCCTTCTTGTCGACAAAACAATAACTCAAAGTCATAACTAATACGTCTTCTCGTTTACTCTTCTTTACTTCAAAAACATTGAAAAAGAAAGGAAAGAAGTAGGTCTATCAATTTTAGTTCGAGTTCAAATTTTGACTTGAAAACGTTCGATTCTGATTTACCTTTGGTAAACGAACTTGAAATTTTTTATAATTTCTTTGGTAAACGAACAGTCTGAACTTGAAATTTTTATAATTTTATTTATAACTATTTTTTTAGGTGAAATTTTCAAAATAATCAAAAAAAATAAAAAATTGGAAAAATATGCACTTCAGAAACTTAATTGGCAAAGTATGCACGTTGAAAAACGGCACCACAGGTGCCGTTTTCATTAAGTAAAAACGGCACTTTACCCTTAATGAAAACGGCATCAGAGATGCCGTTTTTACTTGGGCAATTTTTTTCTTGGTTTCGAGATGTCGTTTTTATTTAATACATGTTGAACTAGAAACGGGTCGGTTGGAGGTCTCGCTCACCGGTGAGCGAGCGGCGTTCCACCTCGCCGGTGAGGTGGCGGGGGTTGCAAGGGGGCAGCGCCCCCTGGAAATTTTTTGGATCTTCAAATTGTTTGATCTGAAATTTTTTGAATCTTCGTCACTTGCCAAAGAACTCATTGTAATTATTGTGTGTGTGTGTGGGGGGGGGGGGGGGGGGGGGGGGGGGGGTTGTAACTCCAACACATTGGTCAGATCACTTTGGAGTTGTGACATATTATCCATTATCAAAAATTGGTTCGAAGATCCAACTGGTAATTTTTTGATAAGTAATGTGGTGTGATAAATTTGTATTATCGTGGTAACGGGTTGGATTACAATGAGTTTTTTGACAAGTGACGAAGATTCAAAAATTTCCAGATCAAACAATTTGAAGATCCAAAAAATTTCCAGGGGGCGCTGCCCCCTTGCAACCCCCGCCACCTCACCGGCGAGGTGGAACGCCGCTCGCTCACCGGTGAGCGAGACCCCCGACCGACCCGTTTCTAGTTCAACATGTATTAAATAAAAACGACATCTCGAAATCAAGAAAAAAATTGCCCAAGTAAAAACGGCATCTCTGATGCCGTTTGCATTAAGGGTAAAAACGGCACCTGTGGTGCCGTTTTTAAATGTGCATATTTTGCCAATTAAGTTTCTGAAGTGCATATTTTTTCAATTTTTTATTTTTTTTTGATTATTTTGAAATTTTTCCATTTTTGGTGAAATTTTCAAAATAATCAAAAATTTAAAACTTGACTCGTTTACACGCCCGTTCAAGAACACGTTCCCATTGTATAAATCCCTAGACTTCTAATATCGATCCCACACTTCTCCATTCTTATTTCCAGCAAATACCCCCATTTGAGAATTGAGAGTAAGGTGGAAAGGCGAGAACTTTGGTGTTTTCTGAGCTCATATTTGGAAGAAAAGTGGAGTTTCTCTTCAAAGGTGAACTTGTTGGAGTTGAGAGACCCATAAATCTGAGGCCTCCATTTGAAGTTCTGATGGTTACCCATTTGAGAGGAAGGTAAAAAGGTGAGATCTTTGGTGTTTTTCGAGCTCAGAAACGGAAGAAAAGTGGAGTTTCTCTTCAAAGTGGAAGCAATGGAAGCTTGGTGGAGTTGATGGAACCATAAATCTGAGGCCTCCCTTTGAAGTTTTGATGATTACCCATTTGAGAGGAAGGTAAAAGGTTGAGATCTTTGGTGTTTTTTGAGCTTGTTGTTAGAAGAAAAGTGAAGTTTCTCTTTGAAGTGGCAGTAGTTGAAGCTTGGTGGAGTTGATAAAACCATAAATCTAAGACCTCCATTTGAAATTTTGATGTGTACCCATTTGAGAGAAGGTTAAAAAGGTGGGATCTTTACTCACCTGAGCTTCTTCTTGGAAGAGAAGTGGAAAAAGTAGTATATTTGATACATGTTCATCGATTACAGCACTTGAGAAAATGGTGAAAAGGTGAGACCTTTCCTCTTGTTTGAGCTCACTAAGGAAGCAAAGTGGAAAATTTTGGATTTTGGGGTCTATCTATTTTGTTGGTCTCAGGCCAACATTTGATGTTTCTGATGAGTTCTTATTTGAGGTAATGGTAAAAAGGTGAAGCCTTTGCACTTGTTGGAGCTTTTTTGTGAGGGAAAACTGAAAGAAATGGGAAATTTGGATTATGGGGTTTTGCAGCAGAGGTCTTTGCTTCGGTCTTCTCATTTTTCCAGTCGAAAATGGTTCTTTCAGAGACCCAGATCTAAATTGGCTAGGTTTCTACTATTTGAGAAGGTGGATTACGTGCAGTGGATTTGTACTGCAGCAGCGTTCTTCTTCGTTGTTGTACTTTTCCAGGCATTTCAGCCCATCACAGTTGTGGAAGATTCGAGCGAGTTAGTGGCGACGGAGGAGAGGCCTGGATTGTTTGGGGAGATAGGGGGACTGGATTTTGGCGAGGGCATCAAATTCGAGTCGTCTAAGTTGCTGAAGAAATTCGAGGAGGAGAAGGAGGTTAATTTTTCTTACGTTGGTAGGCCAGGGAAGCGCATAGCTGTTGTTCAACCAAGGCTAGCAATGGTGGGTGTTTTTCTTTTTGTTGGTCAATTGGTTTTGAAAATATTCGACAGGAATGAGAGGTGATTTGATTTCGAATGTGGACATCTGCTTGCTGCAGGTATTTGGTGATCTTTCGGCGGATGCAGTGCAGTTGCAGATGGTTAGTTTGGCAGTTGTTTTTAAGGAAATGGGGTATGATATTGAGGTGAGACTTATTATTTAATCCAATAATTTCCTTCTCTTTCCACATCTTATCGCCAACTGATATGTAAATACTTCTATTTCATTCTTCAATCATAATTCATAACTCTTTCAAGTATAGTTAAAGCCTATATTTTTGCTACTAAATTTGGTAAAATTTGTGCCAACTAATTGTTAACAGGCTTATAGTATTACGGTGATGGTAATAGTCATCTGTTTACTCTATCTTTGGCCAAATTCTTAAATTCCTGTTGGACTACATTACGAAAGACCTTTGGATTTTACTGCAATCATTTTCTCCATTCTTTTGGTTTTGCAGATTTATGCCTTTGAAGATGGTCCTGTTCATGCCATTTGGACCAGTTCAGGGTTTCCCGTGAACATTATAGCCGACAATAATGAACTTGGAATGGCTGTAGATTGGTCAAAGTGAGCATATTTTTCCCCTTTTGACACTTTCTTAGTTTTGTCGTAGTATTGCCTTTCTGGTAATAAGGCTTTTTAGCATAGAAATCACTCATCATGTTTTTGTCAACATTGGAAGTTGAAATTTCTCAAAACAATGGTTAAAATAAAGTCAACAAAGCTGGTGCTTCCTGATAAAAATCTCACTTAGACTGTGTGGTTTGTGCAGTTATAATGGAATCCTTGTAAATAAACTTGAAGTGAAGCCTCTTCTCTCAAGGTAAGCTGACCTAACACACACTGCATTTTGCATTTTGCATTTTGCATTTTGCTTTTGCTTTTGATCAGCTTTTGGATCTCTGGCGGTGTCAAAATATCGTTTTGTCAATCATACATTATATAAGTGTCTAATTTATCAAGACAAAGATGAGTAATGGAAAACTGTAGGCATTTTAGTAATTGTAAACTATCTTATTTAAATTTCTTTGCAGGTGTTTTTTTATTATCAAGCTAAAATTTACATTCTTGTCTCTTTAACTAAAGATTTATAAAACATAAGGCCGCCAAAATAGAGTTAATATTTGAATTGGTGTTAATATTTAAAGTATTTTGGTCACGATCGAAAAATATTGGCAGTCAACTTTTTTTTCTCTCACTTTCTTTGTTTATCTTGTAAGAAGCTCCATTTTGATTTTTTAATTGCATTCAGTATTCCTGTTCATGTGATGGTAAAATATCATAATTGCGATGGCATGCTTCACAAGCCCTTACCAATAAATGTTCATGTGATGGACATTTTTTCCAGAAGTATATTTGATTATTTATACATGAAACAGTCTTTGACAGGAGCCTTTCAGATCGTTACCTGTTATCTGGAGCATACACGAGAAGTCGCTAGCACTTCGTTTGGTTGAATACAATACAACAAAAAAGATTGAACTTATTGATGACTGGAAACAGGCCTTCAGCAGAAGCACTGTTGTTGTCTTTTCAAACTATTTGTTGACGGTATTTTCCAACATCCTCAACTTAGTAATAGCCATGACAAGTACGTCTCTTTGTGCTAAGGTAATTCTCTCTCACAGATGATGTATTCCGCATTTGATACTGGTAACTACTACGTCATTCCTGGTCCTCCAGTTGGACCATGGAAAGCCAATACTTTCACTGCTTTGCATGATAAATATGATCTACGTGTCCAAATGGGCTACAAACCGAAAGATTTCCTTATTGCTATCGTTGGGAGCCAATTTTCATATAGTGGGTTGTTTTTGGAGCGTGCACTTATCTTGCAAGCCATAGTGCCAATTCTGCAAAAGTTCTCATCTCCTTCTCATGTGAAAGTGGGCTTGATGGATGTTGGTTCATATGCTATCTACAATGCATCTTTGGAGGTTTGTCTATCCTCGTGGGTCATTTAGTGTGTATTGTGCTAGCAATATGTTTTCTTATATTATATATTTTCACTTACAGGTAGCCGCTCTTAAGCTTGGTTTCTCAGGAGGTAATGTTTTCCAAGTTTCACTTGATGCAGAAACGGACAGTTTCCTTGGCATTGCGGATATTGTGATATATGGATCATTCCTTGAGGAACAGTATTTTCCTTCTACTTTGGTTGAAGCAATGAGCTTTGGAAAATTGGTTGTGGCTCCAGATCTCTCGATGATTAAAGACAATGTAGGTATTACTTTTGTGGGATAATTCAGTCATTACCCTTTGAATAGTTATAAATATCAACATTCAATATATCACATATCTCAAATACCCTTTTGTCCGTCATTTTGACCTGAATTTTGACCTGAAGTTGTCTCTTGCATTCAACTTCACATGAACTCAACTTTATAAGCTTGAACTCATATTTTGACATCATAGTGGGTACTAGTGGAGTGGAAAGATTTGATCATTTGAATATTGAATAAATATTGAAATTGTAGTTGAAATTTGATGTCATCTAAGATATTATGAAATATTTAAAATTATTGGTGATATTTTCGATTATGAGGAGGTTATTAAGAATATATCCGTCTTTTTCCTTCCAAGTTAGTAGTCGTTGTCTTGTTAGTTACCTACTTATTTTGTTCCTTGTTCATGATTAGGTGGATGATGGTGTACATGGATACATTTTCCCAAAAGATAACGTAGGTGTTCTGAGCGAGATTCTAAGTGAAGTGATCTCAAATGGAAAATTATCTCGGATGGCTGAAACCATTGCATATGCTGGTAAAAGTCTTGCTAGTTATCTCTTGGTGTCTGAAGTTGTTGAAGGGTACAATTTGTTGCTCAAAAGCATTCTTAACCTTCCTTCCGAAGTTTCGATACCAAAAGGAGTTCAAGAGTTGTCCTTCAAGTTGAAGGGATGGCAGCGGGATCTTTTTGAGAATATATCAACTGCTAATTCTTCAAATGATAGCTCGAAAAGAATCAGTATTGTAGATAAGCTTGAAGAAAAGTGGAATTTTGATCATGTTGTAAATTTTGTGAATACTACAAGAAAAGCTAACGATTCGTTTTTCTCAATTAATTGGGTGGAAGAAAAGGCTATCGAGGTTGTGGCTGCTAGAAAAAGATTACTAGAGGAAGTGGTAAGTGTGTTGTTTACTCTTTAATTATTAACCGTGTTTTTTACTCTTTACATTATTTTTCTCTTGACACATGATGCAGCTGAAGGACCGCATGGAACAACATCATGATACTTGGGACAAGGTCTACCAAAATGTTAGAAGATCAGATCGGTTGAAAAATGAACTCCACGAGAGAGATGATATGGAGCTCGAGAGAACTGGGCAATCACTATGCATATATGAGTCGTACCTTGGTGAAGGCAGTTGGCCGTTTTTGCACCATACATCACTTTATCGTGGCGTAGGCTTGGTATGATATATTATTGCTCTATGGTCTGATACTGAGTATCTGACTTTTTCTCAACGCCTCAATGAATATAATCCTTGTAGTTAAAACGAGAGAGAAAATGTATTTTCTTTAAAAAGACTTGTGATTTTCCTCATGACCTTAGTAAGGAAATAAGGAAGATTGTGAACTTTTGAAGAAATATTATGCTACCCTGCTTTTAGCTTAACCTCAACTTCTAAAAACAAAAAAAGGCCAGATGCCAAAGATATGGGGTTGGAGTGATTAATTTTTCCATTTTTCCAGCTTGGCATCAAGAACCATGTCTAGTATCGAAACATCAAAAGTAATTTAAATTCCATAATACTCTATATCTTGAAATGATTAGTATATCCTCATATATGTTATTTTTTATCCTTAGTATCCATCACTTGTTTTTTTGGTATGTGATTTTCTTACGTTGTGAAGTGGTCGGTATCGTATAAAATTTGCAGCAGTTGATTTGTGATTTAGTTTAGAGAGGTTGAATATTCCACAAAATATAGCAGAGAATTGTTGTATTTTGTTTACCTTTTGGTACATCCAACCAGAACTTACATAGACACCTTATTGGAAATGACAGTCTAGGGGCAGAAGACGTGGTGGAGATGATGTTGATGCTACTGCTCACCTTCCACTTCTTAATGACACTTATTATCGAGACATTCTCGGTGAACATGGAGCTTTTTTCGCTTTAGCTAACAGAATCGACCAAATACACAAAAATGCATGGATTGGATTTCAATCCTGGAAGGCAGTAGTTCGGAAGGTATCTATTTTGCAACTTGTAATTGGCTATTAATTTGGCTGTCTACTTGATTGTTAAACCTTCATTTTTTCCTTCATGCCAGGATGAATCTATTTTTTCGAAACGGTACTTTTTAGCCAAGTTGATATATTTAAAGTTCTAAACCAATTGATCCTTTTCTTCTTTTGTTTCTTCTGATTCAAGCATTTTCTTTGATAGGCTTCCTTAACTAAGACAGCCGAAAATATGCTGCTCGAGGCCATTGAATCCAAAAGGCATGGAGATGCACTATACTTCTGGGCTAACATGGATACGGATCCAAGGAATCCTATCCGACAAGATTTTTGGAGCTTTTGCGATGCCCTTAATGCCGGAAATTGCAGGTAAGAAAGAATTATTTTTACAATTTTGTTTAATGACTCAAGTGAATCAAACATAATGTTATAAAATGAGAATAACTGAAGAAGTTCACATTTATGTGATAGAAGGTGGCGTTGAAATCACTAAACGTGTCCCACAAAGTTGGGAATTATGGCTGGAGTTAGCATAAGTTGTGGACTTCTTTCTAAACAACTTAATTTTTTCATCTGGCTCGATTATTCTGAAATTTTTCATTGGTATAGAATCTAATTGTGTCGCCTCTAATTGACATCCGATTAAGGAATATTTCGCTAGCAGATTTGTATCTCATATTTTTTCTTGATAAAAATGATAATGATCTTTTAGAAAGATTATTGCATGTGGTACATTTCTCTTACACTTCATGCCAATCCTAACCAGTTTTATGTGTTCTTATTAATTTATCTGATTTACTAACAAATGAAGGTATGTGGTTTCGCGAGCGCTTCAACGGATGTATGGTGTGCCATCTGAATGGGACTCTCCGCCTCCAATGTCGGTGGATGCAGGTTCATGGTCGGTCAGGAATACCTGGGTGCTACCAACAAGATCTTTCCTTGAGTTTGTGATGTTCTCAAGGTATGCCAGAGAAAATTGTCTATTTCATGCCCGTGCAAGGGGTGGTGTCTTAATTTGCTATTTAAAGTAAAATCCGGTATTGATATGACAATATTTGTTTGAGTTTGGGAAGTATTGCATTCCTTAATTTGAGCAAGGTGAAAAAAGAGAGATGACTAGACTCAAATGTCTAACCTCAATATTGGTAGAGTTTACACGCAAAAAAGATTTGCCGAAGTCTAGTTTTAACTGGAAGATTATGTAAATTGTTGCCTAGGTATTTCACATTGATATGCTTTCCCACGCTGAATTCAGTAAAAGAGAATTCACAAAGCAATTAGAGAATAAGATGGACTAGAAATTTGTTTTCCTTGCTTTCACAGGTTTTGCGTCAACGTTATTGTGATCAAGCTGAATTCTATCAACCCTTTTCGTGAATGTTGGGGAATTAAAGTCATTTTTGGTGTCATGTTGTCATGATCCAGAGACATTTACGTGGATAACCATTTCAGTTGTATGTCATGGAACCAAAACATGCATCTTGTTTGGCATATGATATAGTCATGCCCAAATCAGTGTTCTTGCTCGCATTAGCAAGAAGTATCTGTTTTGAAAGAGGTCCTGCAGCCTTGAACTTGCCTGAATAATTTGTGTTCATGTAACAGAATGTTCGTGGACGCCCTCGACTCACAGATGTATGAGGTACACCATCGAAGCGGACGCTGCGATTTGAGTTTGACTAAGGTACAATATTGTTTTCTTAGCGACAATTTACTGATTGCTTCTGCCAAAAGTTTGACAAATGAAGCAACATTTTTTTATAGGATCGACACTGTTATTCTCGTGTTTTGGAACTACTCGTGAATGTATGGGCGTACCACAGTGGGCGACGAATTGTGTATGTGAATCCTGAGACAGGCGCAATGGTAGAAGATCACAACATAGAAAGTCGAAAAGGCAAGATGTGGGTTAAATGGTTCTTGTATCCTACGCTGAAGAGCATGGATGAGGACCTCGCCGAGGAGTATGACTCCGATAACCTAGAATGACGATCCTTGTGGTCCAGAACAGGCGAAGTTTTTTGGAAAGGTGTATATGAACGCGAGAGAAATCAGCGGCGACAACAGAGGGAGCGGAAGAAGGTGCTAAATAGACAAAAAATTGAAAGGATTCGAAACCGAGCTCGACAAAAAACCATAGGAAAATACATAAAGCCACACAAAGATAATGGAACAAATGCAACTAATTTATTGTGATTTTTTGCTTTCTTATGTTTTCAGTTTGTAAGGGTTTGTTTGTTTTACTTGGCTTATGAAACTCATGATGCATGCTAATTTTATAGTTTGCATTCATTCATATGTTTTTTCTTCAACTGTTGCTGGATGTTTTTATGGCACTTAACTCACATTTATTGCTGGTGATTTGCAAAAGTTGAATCTTAGAAAAATTCTTTCATAGAGCTTCCACTCCTAGCTGTATGTACCATAAACAATTTGGATCATTCGACAATTATTATTTGTTTGCAGTAACGTAATTAGGAAGATATGAGCTATAGTTCTAGAAAAGACGTACAATTGATTTGAAGGAAATTGGAAAATTTTACTTTTAACTTGCAAATTCTTTCGCCCATTAGGAGAACTTGTTATACACTTGGAAAGTATGAAACATGCCACGTAGATTTGCATAGAGGAGCTACAAAATACCAAAAACTGGAAACCAAATTCACAACCAACGGTCACTATGTCAATTTGAGATTTTATCAAATCCACAACGATAGATCACATAAGTTCAATATTCTGGAAATAAAATCGTATACCCACCATCCAACATCTTAATTTGTACCTCATATTGGAACCAACTAGGTTTGTCAAAGGCGTAATTATTTAAAGAAATAGACTTAGTTGCCAATTTTTGCGATTTTGGAGCAATTGCATGAAACCCACAATCATTACGATTTTTCTCAATGAAAATAGAATAGAACCTTCTGTTCCAAGTTAACTTTAATTCTCAAACACAAAAATAAAACCCACAAAACAAAATACTCTGAATTGGATACGTCAATTACAGAACAAAAATCCATTACAGCATTCTACTTTGATGGTATAATCTTAAAACTTTCACCTAAACAAAGGTGAAGCATTGAATTTGGGCAAAATTGCGAGAACCTAAATTTTACACATCATAGGACATCTCTAAATTTGTCATAAAACACAAGCATTAACTAACAACGACAACTTCATAAGTAAATTGATCTCTCATTATCTTGCTTTCCCCTGTAGAAGCTGCGATCTCAACCTGAGATGATAGAAGATGGCAAACGAGCCATCGCTCCAGCTGAAGTCTCCCCTTCCTACTACTAGTACCTTGGTGCTGAAAAAAAGACCAACAGCCTTGAAAGTAAGTAATAAAAGAACATTTTTCATAGAAGGAAAACCAAGGATCCATTTGGAAGTGAAATTACTGAGCTCAATATTAAGAAATTACTGAACTCAATATTAACAAACACGTATCAGAACACAAAATGTAGTCTAAAAATAACTAGAAGCAGATAAGTTATCTAAAGACACCATTGGTTCTTGTTTTGAAATCATCTACAAACCTTAAAGCAGTTAGCACGGATGAGCTGCTTCAAAGGAAGCATAACTTGAAGGATATCATCTACTCGATTAAAATAATCTCTTCGGGGAAAAACCATTTGTAGACTATTTTGCCTCACAAAAGTCAGTAGGGGAAACTGAAAACTAAGACCTCAAAGAAGACTGACAAATAATTTGAGATTTCTTTTAGTTCAATGAAATGTACCCTGTGATTCTACAAAAGATAAATGATGCTTTACCTCCCCCAATGGTTGCTTCAGGTAGTCTCTCAATGGAGTACTTATGCTGAGTTATATACATGATGGGCACCCCAGGAATCTGTGCAGCAAAAGCATTGATGATTTAGTATGGTACGTATGGGCAACATTATACAATTGTTTACCAAGCTTCCATGTTCCATACCTTTCTTATCCTTCTCTTCAAATCTCTATCACAAGTAGCAACGATGTAGCACTTGTGCTGCCCAAGAGAAAACCAGAAGTTAGGCTTCATTTTGCATGATCCCAAAAATGTTAGAGAGAGAGTTGGTAACCCAAAATATTTACAAAACATAAGTACGCATTTACTGGACATGATTTATACTCTTACAGGAAGAAAAATGCTTGATCATAAGCACAAGTGCAAGCATTTCCGTAGAAGACTATTGACACAAGGTGTCCAACACAATGACGTACAAGAAAGGTTTGAGAGCATAGGAATATAAGCATGTAATATATGATGTAAATAAGATAATGGCATTATACCGATAAAAAAGAAGATAGTGGCATTATGATCTACTTTATTTTGCACCAGTACCTACATTTCTTGAGTTCAAAAAAGATAACAGTGAATTTTCTGATCCTCTACATGAAGCTCCAACTATATCATTCTAGCCACGTAATTCTTAGGATTTTTATCTTCACTTTCCAAGAATCCAATAATTTTTTAACCCCAAGAGTAATCACAAAAATGTGAGTGATCTGAAAGACCATAATTGGAAAGAGCACGTCAAATTGAAAAGTCAAGCCAAAAAACTAAAGTTCCATGCTAATCACCACATAAGATCACATATCGTGGTCTTTGAAACACGGGTTTAGAAATGTTTGCTCATCTAAAACCACTGTTCTAAACCGGTATGAGAAACTCCATACATTCAAATGGGCCTAAGTTCTAAACAATATTCTTTGTTCCTTTTTTTTCAAACAGAGTTCACTGGGAAACTTCAATATCCAGACCATACAATTAGGTGTATTTGTGTGCTTGGTTAGACATAGAATAGTATCCTTGATACCATCAATTCTCGTGTTCAGTAAAAAATGATTTTTCTTAAAAAAAAATCCAATTCCACTCTAATCTAGGATTATAGTTGAAAACATGTTTTAGGTTGAGACTTAGTTAAGGAAATTAGTGTTTAGTCATGAACTTAGATTAGCAAGAAAGAACCACCACTTCAAGAGATATAATCTACAGAGAAATTAATGAAACAAAATGAAGAAAGGGGAGATCCGTCGGGGTGCACTAGATTAACTGCTAGGTTGAACTAGACCAAACATGATACCATGCAAATGCTAGCAAGTTGGTAGCAACATAATACTACATATTCCTTCCAAAGAGGAGATCCTTTGGGGTGACATTCACCAACATAGTACTCCATTTTAAGTTTAACAAGATTTATGCCAAACACAAGCTTTATAAGAGGATTCTCAAGAACTAAAACTACATACTAGAAAACATTATGTAGATTTTGAGATAGCATTGTTAAATAAATAGAAAAGCAATGTAAGAGAGAAAAAGCAGATACCTGAGTAACCCTATCAACAATACAGTCATCAGCATATGTTCCTTTGTGTATGCAAGGTAGTCTATCAAATCGTGGATCCTTGGCAATCCTGTTATAGTGAGAGGAAAAAACTTACACTTAAAAACACGAGTCCAAAATGAGTACAAATTTCTGATAGATAGTGATAAAAAAAATACCTTAAAGCAACACGGTACTTTTGCCCAAGCTTCTCAAGCTCAGCCATGACACAATCGGTTATGCAAGGAGTGCCTATGGGATCAAACATGTGACAAAAGAATGATAAAACTTAAAATTATCATAACACTAGCTAGTAGTTACAATGTCAACAGAAAATCAATAGCAATTGTCCAACTTCCCAAAATAAATAAAGAGTATTCTAGTAGCTTACATTTTGCATATAAGCATTCCATCATTGCGTTCTCCAAATCCAACTGCATACATAAGGAAATGTTTTACACTACATCAGAAATTTCAGCAAGGACAGATTACAAATCATAGTAAATTACCAAAACGGCAGGTCCTACATAAGTTATAGAAATCAATGAAGAGTTGAAATCTCAAATTTTACAACCAATTGCTCACGATAAGTTTTAAATTGGTGGAAAATTTTGTAGCCAAAATCAAACTAGAAGATTGTAATAATGTTCTTAAGAATGATAAGCATTTAGCACATGGGCTAATTTAAATTTCAATCTTCAAAAACCCTACAAAATGATGCCAAAGGCTCACAATATTTTGACAAAACTTGGCTCGGTATTCTTTTTACAACCAAAATATCAGATTTCAGACGACATTAAAATTTCTAGCTCCTACCCTTACCTGATCCGCCCTACCTCTTTGCTTATTAGAGTTAATTTTCTTTTTACAACTGAACAATCAGATTTCAGAAGACATTAAAATTTTCAACCCTTGATCCTCCCCTACCTGACTCGCGCTCATTTGCTTTTTACTACCAAACAATCAGATTTCATAGGACATTAAAATTTCTAACTCCTACCATTACCCGATCTGCCCCTACCACTAACTGATTAGAGTTCATTTTCTTTTTACAACCAAACAATCAGATTTCAGAAGACATTAAAATTTCTAACCCTCCATCTGCCCCTACCTGACTCACGTTTATTTTCTTTTTACTACCAAATAATCAGATTTCATAGGACATTAAAATTTCTAACTCATATCCTTACCCGGTCCGCCCCTACCTCTCACTTATTAGAGGTCATTTTCCTTTTACAACCAAACAATCAGATTTTATAAGACACTAAAATTTCTAACTCCTACCCTTACCGATCCGCCCCTACCTCTCACTTGTTGGAGTTCATTTTCTTTTTACAACCAAACAATCAGATTTCAGAAGACATTAAAATTTCTAACCATCGATCTGCCCCTACCTATCTCGCATTCATTTTCTTTTTACTACCAAACAATCAGATTTCATAGGATATTAAAATTTCTAACTCCTACCCTTATCCGATCCACCCCCACCTCTCTCTTATTAGAGTTCATTTTCTTTTTACAACCAAACAATCAGATTTCAAAAGACATTAAAATTCCTATCCCTCGATTCACACCTACCCAACTCACGCTCATTTTTTCTCTTTACAACCAAACAATCAGATTTCACAGGACATTAAATTTCACAAAGCAAACACAATCCACCACAAGACCTCACCTTATTCTGAATGGAGAAGTTGATGAAATTCGTATCCACGATAACCCGATACGGCGGTCCCAACGCCGTGTTATGCTTGAAGTACAGCGCCGAAGACACCGCAGGCCTACACCCAGACCCCCCCAATCAGTAAACCCCACAAAATCCACCAAAAGCAACCTGAATCGGATCCAAAACCTCACTCACACGTTCCGAGGAAGCTTCTCCTTCGCGCCATCCTTCCGGTTGGGGTTCAGAACCTCCGTCTTGTACCTGAAATCGGGGGGAAAGTGAGGAAAAGAGGCGATTTGGGGTCGGGAAGAGGCGAAAAGGGGATAGATTGGTACTTTTTAAGGGTTTTGGAGCTGATTAGCTTCTTCGTGGCCGCGAATTTGGGGCCTTTCTTCGATCTCCCCATCGTTTAGGTCGATTTCGGGGGTTTTGGCTTCGAGTCCGGCAAAACCCTAATTTGAAGGTGTCGCCCAAACTTGGGGCCTTTTTAAGTCTAATTGAGAGAGAGAAAAAATAAATATTTCTTTTCTATTCTTTAGAATCCATTATAACAAATAAATTTCTCTACTTTAGTTAACATTTTACTAGAGAAAAAAAATTAAACAATCTAAAAGAACAAAATACTATTTATTTTGTATCATACAATAACATACATTTTTCTACATTATTTTAATAATATTCAGAACTATAAATTATTACAAATAACATATATCCACCAAACTTGAAAAATTTGAAGTCAAATAAACTCACAAATATTACAACCAAGGTAACATGCAAAATATTAAAAAAATATTTATCATGTAAAATTAATACATAAAGATAACAATTTTTCGAAAATACTTAAAATAAACATTTTTTTCTTTCAACACAATTATATATAAAATTGCAAATACATAACAGAAGTTTTAAAAAATTATATATAAATTTGTCAAAGTAAAATATGATTTATAAAGGATTTCGTTGATCAATTGAAGTAACACTTTTTAAGGGTTAAAATTAAATTACTATTTTTAACTTATATATATATATATATATATATATATATATATATATATATATATACAGAAATATTACAATGAGACCAGGTCTCATTCTAAAAAAATGACTCTATATTTTCCTCCCTTGGATCTAGATCCAACGGTTGGTTTATCCAACATACAATTTATACAATCAAAAGATAATATGGTAATCTCCATCTCAAGATGCCAACACATCTCGTCTCCTCACTTGATCCATTCCTACTCCCTCCAGCAACACATCTCCTCCTTCTCAACCTTCCTCCTCCTTATCCTCCGTTGATCCCATCTCGCCTCCGCAGCAGCCCAAGCGCTGCTCCACCTGCCGTAAGAAGGTGGGGCTCGTCGGCTTCCGTTGCCGGGAGACCTTCTGCGGAACCCACTACTACCCCAAGCACCACCGATGTGGCTTCGACTTCAAGATGGAGGGGAAGGAGTCCAACAAACTTGATAAGATCTGATCGGAATATGGAGGGGAAGGAGACTTAAAGTTGCATCTTCCCTTGCTTCATCTTACCTTTTGGTCGCCCAATTGGGAGCTCTCAATTTCTGTTTAGAAACATTAAACATGACAAAGCCAAGCATTTAGATAGGTCTGTTTAACTTTTATGTCCAAGTTTTCATGTGTTTTTCTTTATTTTGAATGAAGCCGTTAATATTTAGAGAGAGATGTCTCTTGCTTCTGTTTAGTTGGTTAATGATTTTATTATTACTTAATTTACAGCTTCAGAAGATAGTTGTAAGAAAGGAAATTCAACTATGCTAGTACACAAGATACTCCTTTTCAGCGATCGTTCCTCATTAAATTATTACGTGCATTATAAGTTTAATATACACAACTCTAAAGTGTAATATATAATTACATCATTACAATACACAACCACATCGCTTTCGGTAAATAAAGCTTCCAGTGAATACACACTTATATGCGTTCAATACACAACAGTATATGTATAATACAGTTGATTGTCGTCGGAGAGGAAGGAGTGAGCAACATATGATTCTAAAAGAGATACGTACATAAACATGAATTATTGATCATTGTGAAGAAAAAGAAGTAGATGGAGGGTTCATGTTGTTGTACATGGTACGGGAGTTAAGACATTGATTGGTGTTGGGGAGAGAGTGTTTGATTTTGTATATTTTTGTGATCAGACATATAGATGATTAATTGAAATCAATTTAGGGAGCTTGTGGACATACCCACTTAAGCCTACCATAGATGTTAACGGACTCACATAAGACTAAATTACTATAGTATGATATATTTTTATACTGAATTGCTAAACATCGCCCCAAAATTACTTAAATCGCCCCTTGAAATTACCATTTTGCCCTTCTCTCATTTCTACTGCTATAACGCGACATTTTACCCTCCTATCACACATCTCTCTTCATATTCCTCTTATAATCATAAAAAATAATGTTTTGGAGGTCAGTAATGAACTAACGGACGCCCCAGTGTACTCGAATCTGGTAAAACATCTAACATCTTTTTAATAAAAAAATAATAAAAAATTACGGGCGTCTGACGGAGCCGCCCCCACGTAGGAGGGAGCGTCTGGCTAAGACGCCTTCCCCATGGGGGCAGCGTTTTACCCAGACGCCTTACCCATCGGGGAGGCGTTTTACCCAGACGCTCCGCCCATGGGACAAGCGTTTGTGTAAGACGCCTCCTCCATGGGGAAGACGTCTTATCCAGACGCCCCCTCCTACGTGGGTGGTATTTGTAAGTCATGATGTTTTACCATCGGGGGATTTGGAACTTAAAAAATGTTGGATCTGGAATTTTTTTGAATCTTTATCACTTGCAAAAAAACTCATTGTAATCCGACCGGTTACCACCGAAAACTTGCAAAGAAACGTCAAATAATTTGAGATAACACACCGTATAATTTTAATTTGAAAAAAAAATTAAAAAAAATGGGACGTCTGGCTAAGACGCCTGTACCATCGTGGAGGCGTCTGGCTAAGACGCCTCCACCATGGTCGAGGCGTCTTAACCAGACGCCTAGACAATGGTATAGGCGTCTGGCTAAGACGCCTGCACCATCGTGGTGGAGGCGTCTTAGCCAGACGCCTCCACGATGGTACAGGCGTCTTAGCCAGACGCTCGTGTCGGGAAAAAAAATCCGCCTCCGTTACTTCGCCTGGTCTAGGTGTTTCGCCAGACATTTTCGTGGTGTTGGTACTAGGAATGTTAGTAAAACTGAGTCAATAACCTTGTTTAAAGACACGGGACGATATGGGTATTAAATATATTGTTAAGGGCAATTTGGTAATTTCAAGGGGCGATTTAAGTAGTTTTGGGGCGACGTTTAGTAGTTCCCTTTTTATATTGGAAAGAGAGATGTTTGAGATAGAAATGACATGGAGCACTATACAAAATTGCATCACTTTCTTAAATCTCTACAAAACTGCATCACTTTCTTAAATAAAACTTCCAGTGAATACACATCTATATGCGTCCAATACACAATGGTAGATGTTTAATACACCAATATATCAGTTTAATACACAATGATATCATTTTATTACACAAGTTCTCCCGGAACGTATAACCAGATCTGAACACTACACCTGACAGAAATAATTAGTAGAAAAAAAGATATTCCGTAGAATCTTGCAAGTCTACAAACTTGAAGGCGGTAACGATTATCTCACAAATTTACAGATCTAAAATCGGGTTTTCCGAGCTATAGTCTGTAACAAGTCGGATCTAACTATCTTTCTTGTTTTTAGGCATAAAAATTATCTTTGAAAGGAACGAAAATGGAGGTGATTCGGAGCTAAAGCGCGATCAGAGAACTTGTGGCATCCCTACTTAAGCCTACCATAGATGCTAATCGCTCACATAAGACTAAATTACTATAGTATGACATATTTTTCTATAGGAATAGAAACGGCATGAAGCACTCTACAAAACTGCATCACTTTCTTAAATAAAACTTATAGTGAATACACATCTATATGCGTTCAATACACAATAATATATGTTTAATACACTAATATATTATTTAAATACACAACGGTATCATTTTATTACACAAGTTCAAAAACTCCTTCACAAAAACGCATTCACAAGATCTGTCAAGCAACAAAAACATTTTTAAAAATCTATCAAGCAATCTGTCATTATCAAATCATACAAGTCTACAAATATAAGTAATTTCTAAGTAAAAAATTTATCATATGGAATCATATTACACATTCATTAATCACGAACCCATGAATGAAGAATGACAATCACTTTCAACACAACGACTTTCATAAATCGTCATCCAACAAATCTGATTCATATAAGAATCTAAAATACATAGGATTGTCGATCCTCCAAAACTCAACTTTCAAACACAACCACACATAAAATACTCATTGCTAGTCAATTCCCTAAGCCTTACAATGCATCTCATATCAAAATTTGTAATTTTATTATCCTACATGTTACCAACTCAATGATCACATCACAAATTTAGTTATTGAGTCAATATTTAAAAAATAAGACTTTGAGCACTACAATCTTCTCCCAATCACAAAAATGTACATCACATTTGAAAAATAACAATAACTATTTTCTTTAAAAAACAAGACTTTGAGCACTACATCACAAAGTTGTGGAAAAAACATTATCAGATGCTATGACAGAAGTACAAAAGATAAATTCTATTTCAGCAAGTCAGAATGAAATTCACAACTACAGAACACGTTTAATACACAAATACAGTTGGTTGTCGCCGGAGAGGAAGAATTGAGCAACATATGATTCTAAAAGAGATACGTACATAAAATGAATTGTTGATCCTTATGGAGGAAAGAAAGTAGATGGAGGGTTCATGTTGTTGTATATGGTATGGGAGTTAAGACATTAATTTGTATTGAGGTCCGGGGAGAGGGGAAATGTTTGATTTTGTATATTTTTATGATCAGACATATAAATGATTAATTAAAGTCGACTTAGGGAGCTTGTGGATATCCCCACTTAAGTCTACCATAGATGTTAACGGGCTCACATAAGACTAAATTACTATAGTATGACATATTGTTCTATAGGAGAGAAAGAGAGAGAGAGGAAAGAGAGATGTTGGAGATAGAAATAAAACTTCCAGTGAATACACATTTATATGTGTTCAATACACAACAGTATATGTTTAATACACTAATATATTATTTCAATATACAATGATATCATTTTATTACACAAGTTCAACAACTCCTTCATAAAAACTCATTCACAAAATCTGTCAAACAACAAAAACATTTCTAAAAATCTGTCAAGCAATTTGTCACTGTCAAACCATACAAGTCTTGTTGTTCCCGTCTTTGGGAAACCAAACAAATAAAAAACATTTTTTTATACTTTTTTTAATAGAACGATTTTAAATAATTTTTAAAACATTTTCTAAACACAAAAACTAAAAAAAAAAACCAATTTGTGGGGGGGGGGGGGGGGGGCACCCACCCAACCCATCCGCCCCGGCGGATGGCGTGGCAAGCAAATTTCACCTTTTTGGTGAACAATGCCTACGTGGCCGAGCGGTGAATAGTGCTGCCCGGGCGCACAGTAGGCGTTAAGGATGGCCTAACGAGACGACTCCTCAGATTTTGTATTTTGGGTACGAATTTGCAATTTACCCCATGCTATATGAAATAACTCTAAGAATTGTCATACCGACTACCAAAAATTCTACTTTACCTCCGAGTGCATGTGGGTCGGTTTTGGGCCTCAACCGAGCTAACCTAGAAAATCCAATTTGGGTCGGTTAGGTTATGCGTTTAACCTAATAATAGATAATCGAAAGCAATTAACAAAAAATCTAAATATTTTACATCCCATAGAAAATTGAACAAAAAACTCCAAACATTAAACAAAAATCAAATTATATTAACAGACATCCAAAACCAGTAACCAACTCACACATATTACGCACCCAAACCAAATTGAATTTACGACAACATCGGTCTAATGGACACATGTGAAGACTCGAAGCGTTAGCTAAGTCTCGAATCGTGAAGAGCCTTGGGGGATGCCCCTCCCTCCCCAGTTGCCTAATTTTTATATTAAATTTAGTTTAATTTGTTAATTGAGTTAGTTTAATCTAGCTATTGTTTGTAATTAATTTAGTTTAATTTGGTTATGTAATTTGTAAGTTATTCAATTTTTTGAAATTTCAATCAGTGTAATCGGGAAGATCTCCCTGAAGCTTGCTTTTAAGACTGGAGTTTTTTTCCACAGGATTTGATTTTATATTTTTTTCCCAAGTTTTATTGTTACTATCGTATTTGATAAGCACAATATCTCATGTTTTGTACACATTACTACTTTGAAAGTAACTACCTTGTAAACATGAGTACGTGTAGAGGTGGATGTCGGCCCGGGCCAGGGCTCGTGGGCCCGTTTCAAGGGTGTCGGGCCCAATCCGCCAACGGGTCGGGGCAAATGTGCCAGATCGGTCGGGTCGAATCAGGTTTGATTGAGTTCAGGTCTTATCGGTCGGATTTGCATATATTCTTATAAATGTCGTAACTTATAAATTTTCAATAAAAAAACACTATCAAATTAGGATTTCGACAAAATAAGTGGTTCATCGACGTCATTGCCTCACCGACTACCCTGTCTACCTATCTCAACCGATAGTGAAAATTTATTAAGTACAAATTACATATACAACAATACAATTTATAAAGTATTAAACATTACAATTATAATTGTATATAATTTATTCATCCTCGTTGGTGCTCTCATTGATTTGCATGTTCTGCATTCCCTCTTCCGTGTCCAACCAATCCTTCAAGCAAACATTTGTCTCTAGTGATTTAGAGTATGTGATGTGCCTCTTATTGGTCAAAACTCGTTTACCTGTGCTAAATGCAGCATCAGACGCCACAGTTGACGCCGGCGGAGTTAGTTAATCGCGTGCTTATAAAGAAATTATTGGAAATCTAGCATAATTAGATTTCCACCGGTTTAAAACATTAAAAACCCAGATTTTGAGGTCTAAATATCACTTGTTAATGCTATCTTATAAGACATTGATTCAAATGTATTAATTAAGTCTATTTTCAGATTATCATATTTTGTAGTTGCAGCAATCTCTAATGTGCGTCGGGAAAATGGTTGGAATTGTGGATTATGGTAAGTAATTGCATTTCTAAGATTTGGAGATTCAACTTGGCTAAATGGTAATTCATCTCTAATTATATAATCAACAATTACACATCTACCTTTAATTGGATCATATTTCCTAGTTTTAGAGTTCCAGAACTAGAGTCTAAAATAGATTGTTCTGAACTAGATGCTCAAAATTCCAAATTTTACATTTTTTTGCATGTCTACTCAGACGACTAGTTCCTTGAGCATCAGTTGCAGTAAGTTCAGCACCACATATTTTACATATAACTCATTCTTTCTCATTTTTATCTTGCGATATGTCAAAATCATTCCAAACTTGACTAGTTCTTCTTCTAGTACTTTTGCTTCTACTTAATGCACTAACATGTGGATTACATGGATATTAATTCAGGTGATGAATTAATTGATGGGTAGGATGTCATGAAGATTAAAAAGTAGGCAATCAAAAATCTAAATTTTCTGACCAACGATAAATTCATGATAATTAATCAAATAAACTAATTATACTAAATAAAGTAAAAGGGGTAAAGAAATGCAAACTAAAAGGTAAGAAAAAGGAGAAGATTGTGTCAGGCGTCAGCATGTCGCGAAATCGGACGAATCGGGCAGCAACTTTAGGCTTTTCTCAAACTTGACGTCTCAACCCACTTGTAACAGAATGAGAATACTTAGTGAAAGATTAAGAATATTGGAATTTGGAAGAGAAGAAGATTAGAAGAAGAAGAATTGGTGTGAAAAAATGAATGTAACAAGAGTTTATATAGATTTTCTGTAATGACATTTCCGTAAATAATGTAGAAATTTTTGTATTTAAAAAAATAAAAATAAAACACCAACGGCTAAAAAGCCATTGGTTTTTCAGTGTTGACGTCAGCACAGTAAAAAACAATAAAATAAAATAAAATTTAAGCCCAATGACTCTTAGAGGTGTTGAGCATATTAAACGAGTCAGCCTGGCCTGACCCGTCGGAGCCCGTTAACTTAAACGGGCTGGGTCCAAAGCCTGACCCGTTAATTTTGTGTCGGCCCGACACCCACCTCTAAGTATGTGTCACACAATATCTTATGTAGTATCAGTAAAACTTGATGCACACTAGATCTCTTTTTTTGGGTTGCGGTTCACGACCTAAATATTTTTATGCAGTAACACATAACCAATTATTTAAGAAAAAGATGACATGATGCAAAAAACCCAATTTTGAATATGGTAGGGTACGGATCTACAATCCCCATCGCCACGTAACCAACTTCTCCTCTTCGATATCCCCGAAGCAGTCCTCCACACCCCCACTATAAATACCCTTCTCTTCTCTTCTCTTACTTTCCCACTCCACTCCAACTCCCACTCGTCTTCTCTCCCCAAACCCAATCAACCCTAACCCTAACTCCAATGGCGCACGTGGTCGCCTCCGGATCCGTCCCCGCGCCTTCGGTGGTGCATAATCGTGGTTTGGGATCGGGAACCAGAGTTGATCTGGGGTGGAAGAAGGCGGATTCGGTGGTGGGAGGACGGAGGAAGGAGGACGTGGTTGTTTCGGTTCTCAAGAAGGCGCCGAAGAAGGATCTGGAGGTCGTCGTTCCGGTATCGCCCGACGATGTGTCTAAGGTTCGGGTTTTGAACCTGTTTTACTGGGATAAGTTTGGATTTTTTTATTTTTTTTGTTTTGCAGTGGATGTTTCTGTGATTTTTGGTAGGGTCTGATGAAGTTGGATTTCAGATTGGGAATGAGAGCCGATGTGAGGTGGGGAGCTGGCAGAATTGTCGATGGGAGGGAGGGAGGAAGGAAGGGGAGGTGCTTTAACCACTGTTGTGAACAAGGTGGCAATAGTGGATGTGGAAGTCGTTCTGGTTTTGCCCAAGGTGTAGGTTTTGAAACTGTTTCTGGGAAAAGTTTGGTTTTTTAGTGTTGTAGTGGAGGTTTGGGTTCTTTTTTTGTTATTTGAGTGGGAAATACGTGAAGTTAAAACGCATACATTTGTGTTAAATTAAAATTTTGATTTTTATTTATTGTTCGTTTGCTTTTTGCATGGAAACGTTAGTTTCTTAAGTCCGCAATGATGCACATGTAGTTTACGTTTGCTTACAACTCTGAGCCTTTGGTTTTGCCAACCTTGAGTTTTGGATTGAGAGTGAGAGTTGATCTGGGGTGGAAGCAGGAGGATTTGTTGGCAGGAGGGAGGAGGGAATGGACAGTGGTTTCAGTCGTGAAGATGGTGGCAAAGGGGGATTTGGGGGTTGTTCTGGCTTTGCTAGGTGCCTAAGGTTCGGGTTTTTGGGGTGTTTTGACCGTTTTAGTGGGAAATTTTGGATACTTAGCTTTTTAGCGGAGGTTTTGGTACATTTTCTTTCATTATGTTGTGGTGGCTGCTTTATGAATTTCATCCACCGCTGTGTACAATTTATTAGTCTGCAAGGGATGTTACTCATCGCGGAATTTTATATGCAAATCTAGCACTTCATTGTAGTCTTATGTTGCTCATTTCAGTCTGCTGAGCTATCTGGCGGTTTATTTATGATTAGGACATATGATTTTTGCATTTGAGATAAGAAGGTTTCATGAGTTTGTAAGGTTGTCAAATTTGTCAGGAGGAAGAGAAATTCCAACAGCTGAGGGACATCCAGCAGCTTGGGGACACCTATCCAGGGATCTGGTCCACACCAAGTGTGAGGCGGAAGACTAAGATTGTCTGCACAATTGGCCCCTCTACGAATACACGTGAGATGATCTGGAAATTAGCTGAAGCTGGTATGAATGTTGCTCGAATGAATATGTCCCATGGAGACCATGCATCCCATCAGAAAGTCATTGATCTGGTGAAGGAATATAATGCCCAAACAAAAGACAGTGCCATCGCAATCATGCTTGACACCAAGGTTGGTCCTTCCCTTTCAAGTAGTCCTTGACAACCTCAGAAGCTGCCATCATACATAGTGAAAAAATGCTCTTTTATTGGCATCTTGCTGGTATATAATTTGGCATAGCACACTATGCACTTTATCCAGTGGATGGTGTATATTCTTTATCATGACTGTCAAAATCAATGTTGTACTTACAATTTTACATTATTCTGCACCTTTTCTGGTTATTCCTTGGAAGGATATTCACATTTCCAAGCTCTATTATTGTTTTTTATTTCAGGGTCCGGAGGTTAGAAGTGGAGACTTGCCACAGCCCATCAATTTAACAACTGGCCAAGAATTCACTTTCACGATAAAGAGGGGGGTGGGAACAGATAACCGTGTCAGTGTAAATTATGACGACTTTGTGAATGATGTAGAAGTTGGTGATATGCTCCTGGTGGATGGTAAGCAAGAAGGCTGTTTCTTAACATTATTTTTTCAAGCAGATCTGCGAAATAATCAAACCATTATACCACTGATCAAATGAGTATACCACTATACCTCTAGAACTTTGACTCAGCCAAATAGCCTGTATTAGGCTAAACTTTATTTCGGCCCAATCAAATGTTCTAATGCAAGACAAGATTCAATCCTGACCAGGAACCGTTTGTCAAAGTCGGACCTGCAAATAAAAAGTAGAATGGTCTCTCAATTTCTGGTCAAATTTAGTTCTAGCACATGGTTGTTATTCCTGTATAAAAACAATCATTTCTTTCACTAGTAGATTATGGAATATTGCCTACATTGATGATGCAATTTATGTTTCTCACACATGACCTTCCCTTTTCACTGTCTTTTGATATCCGCCTTTTTGTCATAGTTTATAAATCAAGTAATTAGCTAAAAGTACACCATAACCAATATAGGATCGATTTTATTGGTGCTTCTGTAAGGTGGATAGTGCCGCCAAAAGCATTATCTTTATGAAACACTAAATGGATTGAAGTTTTGCTTGTTGTCCCTGCTCAAATGACAATGAAATAGATTGTTTAAATCTCAGGTGGAATGATGTCCCTTATGGTAAAATCAAAGACTGATGATTCTGTTAAGTGTGAGGTAATTGACGGAGGTGAGTTGAAGTCCAGGAGGCATCTGAACGTTCGTGGGAAAAGCGCCACCTTACCATCCATCACTGGTATGCTCCGGAAATACCTTAGTTTATAGACCGTCATAGATCTTGAGTGGCAAACTGGCAATGCATTTTTATCAATTCGCAGACCTTTGACATGCATGTTTACTAATCTATCACTCTATGATTTCTATTAATATGTGCGGCATTTTTGCTGATATTTGTCACAGACAAAGACTGGGATGATATCAAATTTGGGGTGGACAACAAAGTTGATTTTTATGCAGTATCCTTTGTGAAAGATGCTAAAGTAGTTCACGAGTTAAAGGAGTATCTCAGAAGTAATAATGCACAGCATCTTCGATCTTAACATGTTTATGGCTTGTGAAAGCTTATAAGATAGTTATAATTGACAGTAACTTTCATTATTCTGTAGGCTGCGGTGCTGATATACATGTGATTGTGAAAATCGAAAGTGCTGATTCCATTCCAAATTTACAGTCCATAATCACTGCTTCTGATGGGGTATGTTCTGAACTTTGAACTGGCCACATGCAATATATACCCTACTCTTCTTGTTTCCTACCAAGTGTTATTGACACTGTGTGGCATTCTATTTGAATACTTCATCTTTGAGAATTTGTTAACTTATGAACATCACCGATCTGTAAAATAAGATCTCCTTGTCTACTAGTATTATTCGCTACCCCCCAATCCCATCCCATTTAGCCCTTCTCGTGGCTTTTGATGAAGTTAGATGATTATTTGTAGCTCGCTTATCTAATCACAACTTTTGCACTTCTCTCTTTCTTTCTCTATTTGATCCATAAAAGTACATGACCTGCGTTCACCTTTCAAATATCTTCCCCAGAGCAAGTGATTTGAAATGCCTTTACATATGCAACATTCATTGTCACATGGTTATGGTAAATTTAGATTATTTAAGTTGCAAGCAACATGCTTATATCATATCTTTTAAGCAATGTAACCCTTTTGTTTTCTTGCTTTTGTTTGTGATTCATTTTCTGCATATTGCTTTAATCAAAATGGGATCCCAAAATGCAAATTTCTTTAAGCTCAACTTAAACATGTATCACTATTTAACAGGCTATGGTGGCCAGAGGTGATCTTGGAGCTGAACTAGCAATTGAGGAGGTTCCATTGCTTCAGGTAAATTCAATATGCTCGATACGTTTATCTAACCATAAATGTGCCTGATAGGTAGAAATTATCGCTGTGAAAAAGTCTTGCAAAAGAATTTGCTATGTGTTGGCTCTGCCATTTCTGCTGTTGACTCTACATTTTGGAAAGGACTGGTGGTGAGGGAGGGCGAATAGTAGCAGTGCCTTTCTAAAGCTTTTTACCCCTGAATTGATCTGCACATTATATATCAGCCCCACAGTTGCAAAAAATTATCAATGACTGAAACTGTCTTTTTCAATATGTCATGGTTTTTCTGCTGCAGTGATTTTTTTTCGTCCTCTTCCAAATATCTTACTTTTACCAACCACATCATGATTTGCTCTCCACATTTGTTATGTATTCTTTTCAATTGAGTATAATTTTTTATTATAATTATCTTCCTACATACAGGAAGAGATCATCAGAACATGTCGTAGCATGGGGAAAGCTGTCATTGTAGCCACTAATATGTTGGAAAGTATGATTGTCCACCCAATGCCGACCCGTGCGGAGGTGTCTGATATTGCCATTGCTGTTCGTGAGGGTGCAGATGCAGTCATGTTGTCTGGAGAAACTGCGCATGGAAAGTATGAATCACATGCATGACTTACGCATTACTGCAGATATTTAGGCAGAACCACAAAGGAATTAGCGTTATTGATTCACATATTTTACTTGTACAAGCTTGAAAACCACCACTTAATTACTTTTGGCCTTTCTTCCTTGGGCAGGTTTCCTCTGAAAGCTGTGAAGGTCATGCATACTGTTGCATTGCGGACTGAAGCATCCATAGTTGCTGGAGCTCAACCTGCTAATCTTGGTCAGGCTTTCAAGGTGGTAGCTTAGTTGTATGAATTTTACTGAGGATATTTGCTTGTTATTTTCTAGCTAAATTGTGTGTTCTTGATTGTATGCACTGTAGAACCATACGAGTGAGATGTTCGCATATCATGCAACAATGATGTCGAACACACTTGGAACATCGCTTGTTGTCTTCACTCGGAGCGGTTTTATGGCTATTCTTCTGAGTCATTATCGTCCTTCAGGCACTATATACGCCTTTACGAATGAGTGAGTAATCTGTGGTTTCAGTTTTGTCTCTTCAATATGATTGAGGATACACTATTAGAGTACAAATTTATAGGTTGGTTCTAGTTCTTCCATCAGATAATAATGAACCTCTAATGATTTTATAGGGAAAGGGTGAGACAGAGGTTGTCGTTATACCAGGGTGTGTGCCCCATACTGATCCAATTTTCTAGCGATTCAGAGGAGACATTCTCCAAAGCTTTGTCTTACTTGCAGGTATACTATCATGTCATGACCCACGACTGACAGTATATGATTGATTTTTGTTGATCTCAGATAAAATGTTTTTGGCATATGTTCTGTTCTTAGTTCTTTAGTGGATGTTAGGATTTAGCATTAGACTCTTTTATTAAAGAGTAATAATATAATAGAAAGCATGATAATAATGCACACATTGGAGCATTTGATTCTTTTGTTGTCTTAACCTCACATGGCTGTTCATATGCATCAAAATGCCCATCTATTTGTATCCCCCATTTAGAAACTGGTTACCTTTATAGATGCAGGAGGGTTTTTCATTCATATGTTGTAATCGTTGAAGCCCTTATATTTTTCATCAATTAGAAATATAACCCATCTAACTTAAGAAGATCCAATCTATATTTTGATCTTAAAATTGATGTATGTTTGATTGTGTTTCAGACACACGGAATGGTCAAGGAAGGGGAGGAGGTAGCTCTTGTGCAGAGTGGAAAGCAACACATATGGCGTTCTCAGTCGACTCATAACATTCAGGTTAGAAAAATTTAACTCCTGACTGATCAGGGCACAATTCGTTGAGGATTTGTGACACCATCAAACACTAAAAACACTCCGCGGCTGTCTATTGTCTGCGGTGGCCTGCTCAATTCACCCCAGGTTTGCTTTATCATTCATTTCCCTAGGATTCTTGATGTACACTTCTTTTTGACATTTAGGTTTGTGATTAGAGCTTGTAATAAAAAAACTTAATTTTTAGCTTGCCAGGTCTGTATTTCAAGTTTATTTCATCAGTGCATTTCAATTTTTGGTGTAACCGTTACTTAACAATCCTCTTGTTAGCAATTAGCACTAAGCCTTGTGAAGGTTAAGTAGATTTTGTTGTCAGAGAATCAGAATTACGTGGCTTTCCCCCCTTCGAGCAGATTTTGTTTTTGCCTGTAAGAAACTCATGCAATTAAGATGCAACTTGTTATGTTTATTGCATGACAATTGGATTTACATGTTAGCTGAAGCGATAAATGTACACTTACAAATAATTATAGTTTAAAATTTTATAGACATGTAATTAACACAGAAATCAACAAATTCTGATAAAATTTATAGTTACTTTCTGATTGTCGAGGTGACCCAAATTTGTAAAATTTTCGCGAGTTAAAATGTTGTCTTCGTTTTCTTTTATCTCCTGCTGGAGCTCAAGCAAACAATGAGTTGGCCTGTCTGATATGATTTAGGCTTGTGGTGAGAACTTCTGAGTTACAGGAATGGTCGCATAATTTGTTTACCTGCACTAATTTAAAATTTCACTTCTACAAGTCTAGTTTGTTCTTTGATTCTTTCAAACTTGTTGTCCAACCTGAATTTGGTAGATCAAATGGTCACATCATGGACCCACTTAAACACAGACCCACCAATCGCAGTTTAACTGGCCGGATAGAAGGGCCGACCTATATTTCTAACAATTGTCTCTTGGTCATGGGAAAAAATAATGATGCCTTTTTGTGTTTGTCATGACGCAATTCATGATGAGATCATGGTAGAAAAATATTTAATAGATTATTTTTTATAGATGTGTTGCTAATTTAGTTCTCGTTTCCTGGATCATTCAGGGGATGACTTTCCAAATATTACAATTACATATTAACTTAGATAACAGATTTTGATGCCAATATCACAATAGGTAATTTTCATGGCACGAGTATGAATAGTTGTTTCAAGGTGGTATTTCACCATTTCAATTTTTTTTGACACCTAAGCAAAACCCCAATCCATACCAGCATTCAATACATTTGTTCGTTATTGTTAGCTCAAAAATATATAAAATTTGTGGCGAAAGGTTTAGGAAATCAGTGACAATAAAGTATTGCATCATTACTATTTGATTACAAGTATTAGAGTTCATGTGTGGGTGTTTTTGTCCTGAAGTAACTTTCCTGGTATTTTAAATTGTCAAAATAGTACTATGATCTAATCACAAAATATTGTTCATTGTTGGTCTCCATCACCAATCTCTTTCCCATGATTTGTTTAGATCTACCCAGTTCTGACCCTTAATTATTTTTTATTATTTATTTTGCTTCCAACAATCCAACTGAACAATTAGTGATTTTCCCAAGTTATGTAAAATGTATAAATTAAAGTTCAGCGAGCCAGCGAGGCTGGTTTCAACAAACTAATGCTGCAAGATCAATAAAAAAATTCAATTTCAACCATGGTCTCGGATACAAGTGGTTAAGAAAAATTATCAATCGTTTATTTCTCATCACGAGTCCGGTTCAAGAGAAGTGCATTAAGTCCAGAAGATTTGTATAAATGTAATTTGTCTAGTTAAAGATCACAAATGATGTGATTGACATGCAGACAAAAAATTCAAAATCTAAAATTAGTGTTCTGTGAGTCCGAACTACTTAAAAGGAGTTCTCTGACTTCAACTCTCAACCAGGGAAAGTCTAATTAAGAGTCTTTTTCCTCCGTGGCACAATTTCTTCATTCAAACATAAAAATTTTTGTGTGTAAATTGCTAGACATCGGATGTGTGAGAATTAGAATTTTAGAATTATAAGTTACATATTAGTATATTATTACCCTTCCCTTTCAACAAACATGAAATATTTCAATATTTTGTTGTATCATGCCTGTCTGCTGGTTTTTTATTCGCGTCTTTTTGTGAATTAGAAGAAAACAAATGGGATTAATCTAACTTAAAGGAGAAGTGGACAAGTTTGACTGTTTAATAAGCCTAAAGTTTCCAATAGTTGCACTTTTACTTGTTTGTCTCGCATCACCAACAAATTAAATGTATTTGATCATGTATTAGCTAATCAATGATGTCACAATCCACATGACATTTAAATGTCAAAATTGTTTGCTTTGCATGTTTATTTCTCGAAGGAAGAAAGCAAATAGGCTTTGTATGTTTAATCCCATTTATTTCTCGAAGGAAGAAAGCAAATAGGCTTCTTATAAGCAATCGTTGGAAATATAATATTTTATTACCCATCAATGAAAGCATATTACATTTGAATTATCTTTTACTTGGATATATGGAATTTAAACTTCAATAGTACGACATCATTGTAGACACAACTGTTCACATTCTAGACAAGTCTGGACCAAAGCGTGACCATTATGGACCGAGTCTGGATAAATTGGACAATTGTATCCAAAATTTGGACAGTCGTGTCCAGAACTGTGTCCATTCTAGACTGAGTATGAACAAAGACTATCTCTATTCTGGACTGAATGTGATCCGAATGTGAACAATTATCTATTTATTTGGATAGAAAACTCCAAAATTTTGGGAATAATGATTTGTTTGAAAATAAATAAAGTCATCATCATTTATCGTGAAAACTGCCACCCTCTAGCAATGATGCTAATGTGACCGTGTGACTCCTGACTTGGTTTCGCGTCCATGTATCAGGACCCTTTTTAAAAATAGATAGAGAGAAACGTAGTATGTTTTGTGTAGTGTTGTCTAAATTTTTTATATTATAGAAATAAAAAAAAACACATAATTAACCAAGAAATCGAATTGAAAAATCGTTGGGAAAACCTAATAACCTCGCAAGCCTCACGGGTGCTTGTTTTCTCCTTCTTCAAAGTGTTGCTACAACGTATATGTTTATTAAGAGGGTAGGGAGCATGTCCATTGTACTACTTAATATCAATAGGGAGCGTGTCCATTGTACAAACAATCATCATTTACAACTTAATACCAAACTAAAATCAATATCAGCTCACTTTAACAAACACTTTATATCACTCTATCTTAAGCTCCGTACTGTTGACAAATAAAGATCACACGTTGATTTTTTTTTTTTTTTGAGAAGCTCCCTTGTGTAAAATTAAACAAGGAATAACCAAATAATGAAATAGTAGGGGATCTAAGTACAAAATTACAAAAAGAAATGGAATTACTTTTCAAAAAAAAAGAGAGAAGAAATGGAATTATGACTCGTAGAAAACGCCTCGGATGACGTCACCTTTCAACCCAATAGTACTCGCACACGTACCCCTGTGGACCCGGAAGTTCGATGCCAACGTGGCGCCGCCACGACACCATGTGGACGGGAAGATGGGTTGTGGGGCCCACACTTCCACCATGGACGTGGCGGGAGGAACACCTCTTCCCACGTGGACCCCCCATGGATGCGCCTGCTTTGCTACGTTGCGCCGTTTAGTTTTTTCTTATTTTATTTTGTTGCCCTTTCTTTCATGCTACGTATATTTGATTGACCTCAACATAATTTTTTGCCATCAAGAACGAATGCATGTATTTTAGGTGAATGTAGAGTTCTCACTCCCCTCATTTAGATTATTGAATTTTAAATTATTGTGAGGTTTCATTTAAAATTTCACTTTAGATTGGAAATTTCTTTGATTTACCTTGACTTCTATTTGTAAGCAAGAAATTACGACGACAAAACAACAAATAATAGAAACACCGAATTGAGATAGATAGAGTCGTGTAGTTGTGTTCATTATGAATACAACATTGCCCCTGCATATTATTGAACTTAAACTACGACTCATATCTTAGTCATCAACATGAGATTTTGATAAATCAAAAAAAAAAAAATCCCCAAAAATTAAAATTACAGAGTTAGTTACTACTACTATTCCTGTATTCGAGTCGTTATCCTGCGCCTCGGGGTTAGAACGCGCCCATCTCCTCGTGTTTTTTTTTTTTTTTTGCTGTTCTGTTCTTTTCTTCTCGTGTTGGAACGGAAACCCTAAAAAATCTCGTCTCCCTCTCCGTCGCGTTTCCGAGGTTCGATATCGTTTTTTTCCCCGTCGATTCTGAGGTTAAAGTTTCCAACTTTGGTGGTTTCAACCTCTTTGAGCTCATTTCAGCCGATTTGGAGGTCAAAGATCCCAACTTTAGGGGTTTCGAACTCGTTTTTCCGCGTTTTTTTGGAATTTTACTTTTTTCGATCGATTAGGAGGAGGTGGAAATCGAAATTCCGAGGTTTGATTTGTTGCTTTTCGTGAAAAATCCTAACTTTGAGGATTTCGACTCGTTTCGTCGTTATTTTGGCCTTTTTAGTCGATTTGGAGGTGAAATTTCCTTTTTGGGGGTTTCGAACTCTTTTTGAGTTATCTGTTGGCGTTTTTCTTTTCTTTCCGTTGATTAGGAGGTGAAAATCAAAATTTCGAGGTTTGATTTCATGTCCTTTTTTGTTTTGATCGATTGGGTGGTGAAAAATCCCAGCTTTGAAGGATTTCCAGCTTTTTTTTTGGCGTTTGTCCTTCCTTTCCCAAGAATAGGAGTTGGAAATCAATATTTAGAGGTTTCATTCCATGTCTTTTCTCGTTTTTTCTTTGTTTCTATCGATTGTGAGGTGAAAAATTCCAACTTTTAGGATTTCGAGCTCCTTTTTTGGTATTTTTTCTTTGTTTCGGTGGTGAAAATTTCAAACTTTGGGGGTTTCAAACTCGTTTTCGGTTTTTTTCTTGTCTATATATTAGCATCCATTGGTTGGGTGGCCAAAAATCATAACTTTGGGGTTTCAAGCTCATTTCGCTTCGATCCGTCACCTTCTCCCCTTCCTGCTTTGTTATTCTCCTTTTTTTGGCGTTGTGTTTTCGTTTCTGTCGTTGTGGAGGTTTGGACTGGTAAAAATTCCAGATTTGGGAGTTCTGAGATCTTTGGTTTTGTTTGACAACCTTTTCTGTTCCACCTTCGCTTTTTTTATACGTGCTCTGTTATGCTTTCAGGCTTGATTTCACTTTCTTCATTTTGGAGCTTCAGTTCGTGATCTACTTCCTTTTTTTGATGTGTCTCTTTTAAGCTTTGTCAGTGCTAAAAAATTGAAGTTTTGACGTTTGGAGTTTATTTCCTTTGATTATCTGATTCATGACCTGTTCCGCATCCTTCTTGACTTTTCTCGGCGTCTGTCACCTAATTGAGGTTTAATTGTGCCTTTTGGTGTTTTTTGGTTGTTTCTGTCATTTTGAAGGTTGGGTAGGATTTAAAAGGTTTAAGCTTTTTTAGTTTAATTCATCTCCGTTGATTGGGGGGTTCAGTATTCGTCATAAAGTTCAACTTTAAGGGGTTTGAGCTTATTTGCTTTGATTCATCTCTGTTTCCGTTGCTTTGGGGGTCGAGTATTAGTCGTAAAATCCCAACTTTGCACTCGTTTTTCTCATCTCCCTTTGCAGTTCTCTTGTCTTTTGTTATGTTTTCAAGGTTTAATTGCACTTTTTTGGGGTTCTTCATTTTTGTTGTTTTGGAGTTTCAATGGGTGTCTGTGGTGGTAAATCATAATTTTGGAAGGTTTGAGCTTGTTCACTGTGATTCATGTGCTATTCCGCAACCTTCTTGGATTTTCTTTGTAGTCTGTTATGCACTTATTGTTTCAAGGTTGTATTTTTATGGCGTTTTTTTGTTTTTGTCGTTTTGGATCTTCAAGTTCATGAGGTTCAGCTCATTTCATTTTGATTCATATTCTGCATCCTTCTTGGTTGTTCTCTGTAGTTTGTTATGTTTTCGAGCTTTAATTGTGTTTTCGTGGCGTTTCATTTGGATCTTCAAGTTTGAGAGGTTTGAGCTTGTTTTGCTTTGATTCATGACCTCTTTTTTATTTTCTATGTTTCTTTTGTTTTGGGGCTTAATTCCAAAACAGGGTGTCAATAGTGCTAAAAATCCCACTCCCAACATTAGGCCATTTCCACTTATTTTGCTTTGATTGGTGATTTTCCCCTTGTCCTAGTTGACCTTTTCAGATTCTCTTTCACGTTTCAAGGTTTTCTTGCAGTTTTGGTTGTGTGTGTGTAATATATGTATGTATGTGTGTCAGTGTGTCTGTGTGTGTGTGTATATATATATATATAATATTTTTCAGTTTGAAGGTGTGATATGTATCTCGTAATTGTCTTGAGTGGCAAAATCTCCAATATTGAGCAGTCTGAAGATCACTTTGTTTTAATTCATGACCTATTCTGCATCCTTCATGCCGTTTCTCTTATAACTTGTCACTTTTTTAAGGTCCATTCGAAGTTTTGAAGGTTTTTTTGGACGTTTGGCTTTATCCATATCCTCCTCCATGGTATTTATCTGTCTCTATGTTACGTTGTTAGGATTTTGTGTTTTTTGGGTGTTTTAAACTCGTTTCTCTTTGATTGATGACCTTTTCTGCTTTATCTGTGACTGCAACGTTTCTCTGGTTCTACGTGGCTTTTCTTAGTTTCTATTATTTGGGAGTTCCAATAGGGTTTCTCTACTGGGCTGAAGCGGTCCCAATTCATTACTTCAGTGGGTTTGAATTCATTTCACTTTGATTGCTGGTCTTTATGTGGCTTTTCTTTGTTTCTACTGCTTTTGAGGTTAAATAAGGTTTCTAGAGTGGTCTCGAGGGGTCAAAATCCCAACGTTTTCGTATCCTCTGCGACTTTTCTCCGGTTCACTGTTGTGTTTGCAGGGTTCGTTTGCACCTTTGGTGGATATTGGTGGTTTCTTTTGACAATAGATTGATTTGGCTGGTTTGAGATTTCCCAGGGTTTTCTTAGTAGTTTGGACTTGGAATGGTAAAATCCTAACTTTAACAGGGATCTGCTCTCATTTCGCTTCAATTATTTAACCTTTTTGCATTCTCCATTTTTTCTCCTCCCATGTTATGATTTCTAGGTCATATTGTGCCTTTCGATTTTGTCCTTTTTTGTTGTTTTAGAATTTGGAGCTCTGGTAGGGCTTATGTTGTTTAGGGTGGTAAAGATTGGATTATTAGGTGTTTGGAGCTCGTTTTGCTTTCATTGTTGAGCTTCTTCCCTCTTTTGGACAGTTTTCTTCATTCTCTCTTATGGTTGAGAGGTTTAATAGTTGTTTGGTGTTTTTCTGGATTTTGATTAATTTGGAGGTGAGGAGGTTTTGTAGGGGTTATTAAACGATCTGCATTTCTTATTTATTGTGGAATCACAGATGGTCATTTGCATTTGCATCATTTAGGTCAATCGGAAACAACTTCACTGTTTTACAGTGGTAGGGTTGCGTACATCCGACCCCTCCTTACCTCGCTTAGGCGGGAGCCTATTCTAAGGCACTGGGGTTATGTTATGTTGTTATGTTGTATGTAATGGTTTCAAGTTTGAAGTGGTAAAAACCATCAAGCTTGTTTTTCTTGGATTGATGAACTTCTACCCCTTTCCGTGTAAGGGTTTTGTTAGACTGGACATCCACCTCAAAACCAATTGGCAATGAGGGGAGGGGTCCTACAACTTATGATCCAGGAGAATGTCATCATTTTACACGATGTGAGACTATTCTTTAATACTCCCCGACACGCGTGACACATGTCTACGCGTGGACAACACTGGGTGGACAACTTGGGCTCCAATACCATGTTAGACTGAGCATCCACCTCAAAACCAATTGACAATGAGGGCAGGGGCCCTACAACTTATGGCCCAGGAGAATGTCCCCATTTTACACGATGTGAGACTATTTTCTAACAGGTTTATTAGAAGTTTAGTAGTGTTTTGATGTTTTTCTTGGTTATGATTAATTTGGAGGGAGGTTTCATAGGGTTCTTAGTAGTTTGATGATATGAAAATAGGTCTCAGCCTAGGAAGCACGAACACTTCTAAATGGTCTTTGTGTCCGAGTTGTGGCCGTGTCGGACATCGACACTCGGACACGCCATGTGGCGTGTCCGAGGTAGTTTCGACATTTCACAGTGGTGAACACGGTTAGGACACTCCTTGGTTTCGATTTTGACTTTTGTCTTTTTTTTTCTTCCTCCTTTTCGGTACCGGAATGTTTATACAGCGGAGAAGAAGAAGATAAACCGCTGGGTCAATGAAGTTCCAGTACAACCCTTGAAGTTGTACTTTATTTACAATTACTGTCACTATTAGGCTGTTAGGGTAGCCCATTGGATCCTATCATGGGCCTATCGAAGTCCATATGCCTATCTCCAATGTTTCTTTTGGCAGTAATCAGTATGCTGTAGGGTTGTTCGTGGGGAGGGTTTGACCCGCCAACCCGCCCCGCCCCGCGTAGGGCGGGTTGCGGTTGAAAATTTTCCTACCCGCGACCCGTTAACCCGCCGGACTAAATGGGGCGGGTTGCGGTTAATGTGTTACCAACCCGTTAACCTGTTTACCCGTTACAAATATAATTATTAAAAAAAATACATATTTATGTATTAAAATTTTCGTAATTTCATTAAACTTCTAGCATTTCTTCTAAAATTAAAATTTTTCTACCCGTTAACCCGCCACCCGTTAACCCGCCGGACTAAGCGGGGCGGGTAGCGGCTCAATTGTTTTTTACCCGCCCCGTTTGCCCGCCTGACTTTGGTGGGGTGGGTAGCGGGCGGAGCCAAACCCGCCCCGCCCCGCCCGGTTTGCAGCCCTAGTATGCTGCCCTTTAAGAATAGACCCAATGACTACTTTTGTCATGGACAACGAGGAGGCAACTTGAAGGAATCTATATTATTTTATTACGAACATTTAATATTTATGAGTAATTATTTTTTTACAAGTATATTATTATTTATTTATATATATTATAATTTTTAATTATAATTTTAATGACGTGTCCGTGTCTTACTTTTTAGAAAAATACCGTATCCCCGTGTCCATCTCCATGCTTCTTAGGTCTCAGCCCTCAGGAGTTCAATCTTGTTTTGTTTTGATTGATTATCCTTTTCTGTTTTCTGTTTTGTGTTGTTCTCTGTTACTTCATCGAGTTTTAATTTTGTTTGGCTTTTCTATTTTCCTATTGAGTTTTTATCGAGAGTTTGAGCTTTTATTGTGCTGGTTAGGTTTTTCGGTTTTGTAAAGATTGATTGTCTTTCTTTGTGATCTCTTTAGTGTGTAGGAGAAAATTGTGTTCCTTGGTGACCTTTTCCATTTTCTCTTTGTTATTTTTGCATTTCTCTGTTACATTTTTGAGCTATAATTAGGTTTTGTTGGTGATTATTTTGTTTTTTGATTGTTTTGAATGGTTGAAGGGTTTTTTGTTTCGTGAGGAGTGGTTCACAGTGGTTGGGAAGAGGTCGAAGTTGGAACGTTGGGGATTATAGGGTTTTTACTTCAATTTTGCTTGGGCTTGTGTTTTTTTGTCTTTCTCGTTCTATATTGCTTGGGGTGTTTCTTTTACTTTTTCATAGTATCAATACTGTTCCTTTGTGTCTGTCCTTATTATCATTTTCTATTTACTCACAGTGGTTTCAATGTTTTGTTCTCTGCTGTTTTATGTATGTTACATGTATTTTGTCTGTTGTTCAACAGGTTTTGCGATCCCCATACTCCACTATTTCTTGATGCCAATTTGCTTTGGATGATATTTTGGCATGACATTTGCTTATCTTTGACTTTGTTTTCGAGGGCAAGGCTATCTAAATTCATCGTAAAATGGATCGCCGTGACACTTCTGGATTCGTTAGTGGTGGGCCAGGTCCTTCCAGTGCTTTCATACTGAACTTAGTGATATAATTAACCAATGGATCCCTTTGAAGCAACTGTAATCTGACTTAGTTAGCCAATTTGTAGTGTTTCTGTAAGACCTTCTGACTAAATTTGTTCCAGTGGTACATTAATACCTGAAGTCAGGTTGACAACTGTTTATTGATAAAGGTTTGGTTCAGACAAGAGGGTTCTTGTAATAAAACATGTTCCATCCAGTGACAGTGACCGGAAAAAATTGCACTGTGGATGCTTCTGAATGCGATCAGCATGTGGACACTACTTTGCGACTTGATTTGCCCAATTCTTCAAATATTTCTGACTTGAACAAGAGAAAGAGGGCCCCTATTAATGTTACCGAAGGCCCTGAACTTGCATTAACACTAGCTCCAAGCTACTTCAGTAACAGCAAGACTAGCTACAATGAAAACTCTTTGGTCGATCTGGATTTGAATTCTCAACTTCATCACAGTGGAAAAGGCGTTAACAGTCTTGAAGGGTCTGCAGCTTTCAAGAATGCATCTGTGTCAGACCTTCAGTTAAGTCTTTCAGCTGGAGCCACTGCGTCTGCGGTTACTAATTCATCGTTATTCTCTACTCCCAGTCAGAATAACCTGAGCTCATCAGTTTCCATCAGCCAACTCCATCACGCTGATGAAGGATCAGTGTCTTGCCGTTGGAAACCAGCTGTTTTTTCAGTATCATCATTCCAAGCCAAACCTGCTAGCAACAGTGCTTTTGCCAGCTGGGCAGCTACTACCGGTGACATTCCAGTCCCATCCACAGGGACCCTCTTGTCTGTTCCATGTCACACACCTAAACACACAGTCACCTGTACTTCCGGGAGTTTACCTCATTCACCTCGAAAGCGAAACGCTAGCACAAAGACCTGCCAGTTTCAAGGCTGTGGTAAGGGTGCCCGAGGTGCCTCTGGCCTATGCATAGCACACGGTGGAGGCCGCCGGTGTGAGAGAGAAGGCTGCCACAAAGGAGCGGAGGGTCGCACTTCGCTTTGCAAGGCTCACGGTGGTGGTCGCCGCTGTCAATTCTTGGGTTGCACCAAGAGTGCGGAGGGGCGCACTGATTTCTGCATTGCCCACGGAGGTGGCCGGAGGTGTAGCGAACAAAATTGTACCAAGGCTGCCCGTGGGAAATCTGGGTTATGCATAAAGCATGGTGGTGGGAAGAGGTGTTCAAATCCTAATTGCACGAAAAGCGCTGAAGGGTATTCCGGCCTTTGCATTTCACATGGTGGTGGCCGACGCTGCCAGTTTCCATCGTGCACAAAAGGTGCCCAAGGGAGCACAATGCTGTGCAAGGCACACGGTGGGGGCAAGAGATGCACTGCTGAGGGTTGCACCAAGGGCGCAGAAGGAAGCACTGCCTTCTGTAAAGCTCATGGTGGTGGAAAGAGGTGCTCTTTTGAAGGCAGTGGGAAATGCCCAAAGAGCGTTCATGGAGGCACACTATTTTGTGTTGCCCACGGTGGTGGTAAAAGATGTGTTGTACCAGAGTGCACCAAGAGCGCCCGTGGTCGCACAAATTTTTGTGTGAAACATGGGGGCGGCAAGAGGTGTGCCCGTGAAGGGTGTGGGAAGAGCGCTCAGGGCCGAACTGATTTCTGCAAGGCGCATGGTGGAGGCAACCGGTGTTCGTGGGGCCATGCAGGGAGCAGTTTTGGTAGTGGACAGCTACCTTGTGATCAGATTGCTGGGGGAAAAACTGGGTTGTGCACTCTGCACAGCAACTTGTTCAAGGACCAGGAATCAAACAACACACGTGATAGTTCGCTGGAATCAGATGCCAGCCAGAGCTGGAGCTTTAGTTTCAACACAAAACCATTTCAGGGTGCTTATGCTCTTCCAGAAGGACGAGTACATGGTGGAAGATTGATGTCCATGCTGGCAAGTGGTGCGCCTCTTGGACGGCATAACGTCATCGGTGGTGGTTCTTCGGATCGAAGTTGCATATGGCTTTGAAGGGTCTGATCGGTACACTGTTTCCTTTCTCGTCCGTCTTGTTTTTGTGCTTTCAGTTTTTGCTCCTTTATTTAAGTGTGCTTGTTTTTCGTAAGTGAGTAATGATGTTCTCATTCTTGCTTGGTGTCGTTGTGATTGAATTGCCATCCTCATGTGAAGAAATAAAAGGATGTGCATGATTGTGAAGTAGTTTCTTGGGAGAATCTTTTGTGATTTTGTTTGGTTTTAGGGTTTGGTGTTCCCTCTGTGAAACAAATAAATGGGTGTTAGCATGGTATGTGCTTCTGTCTAAAGACTGAAACAAGTTTGTTAGGTACAATGTCGCTTTTGCAATAATTTGTATATATATATGTAATGGTTATGCTTTCTATGTTTTGCTTATATTTTTTTTGACTTGATCTTTTGCTAAAAAAATTGGTTCCATACTTACATGTGTGCTAATTTTTATTGGAGACATGACAAGTTGGGCATTTCTGGTGCGACTCTGTAACTCCAAATTATCATTTGATATATCATTGAAAGAATTTTCTGTTTACTAAATAAATAAGAAAATGACAGAAGTTAGATTTTTTTTGTCTGTGTATTTTATATAGAGTAGATATGTAACATCCCGAAATAGTGGAAATTTAAAAATTTAAACAATCAAGAGATCACTCAGATCAAATCATCAACGGAAATGTTACTCATATAAATCGACAATCGGTACACCAATAATACAACAGAGTTTGTCAAAAGACGTGATTACAACAATACAATGAAAAGACAGGTACAACAATCACGATGACCTCGAAGAGTCCGAAGAGGATCTTGGTCCCAAAATGTGTGCGTCCGTTGTCACCACTTGACATAACCTACTGCGGTCCTGAAACATGAATCAAACAACGATGCCTGAGTTTCCCATTAGGAAACCCCATATGCCAAGCTCACCTATATGCATGCAATAGTACGGTAAATGAACCTATCATACTAGTGTCATGTCATATCACATCTGCAATGCATCAAATCCCTCCAAGGGTAAACGAGACCTCAGTCCAACAACAACGACCCTCAACAGGGTCCACAAGGACATCAGCCCAGCAACAACGGGTCTCCCTCGGAAACCTACCGTAGGCACATACGGTCTTACGGACAGCACGCGACGCGTCCCCCCACACACGACTACACGAGCCTAAGGGATCAGTGAGGAGCGTCCGCATTTCCGCGTAAGGAACCACATGGTCTACACCACCTTCGACGGAGTCGTAGCCCGGTCGGTCAACATCCCAGGATAGGTGCCCAATCGTGGATCATCGCTGACACAACATCAGCGGTACAACATACGTCTAGTACAACATCGGACGACACAACCACAAGCCGGAACATTGTCGGCACCATCATCGCCGGCATCGCCGACACAACCTCAGCGGTACAACATACGTCCGTCACAACATCGGACGGGTCTAGACCGTAGTTTGCAGGGTCATCATGCTCCACGAGTCATGCGTCACACGCATGGGGATCCGTGATCCCTCAGGTCTGCTACTCATCAGAGAGTAAAACAACAACACGTCACACCACGTCCAATACGGAGGTGGCGCGACCCAAGTGTCCACACTCTTCCACACAGCGGTCCATGGGCGGTACGAGTACGTACCCGCCGTCACATCCCGGCTCACGGTCTAAGTGAGGACACAAGTTTCCGTGGATAGAGTTGACACAACACAAGGACCAGGATTTCAGTTCTGCACACAAACGGTCGACCGAAAAAGCCTAACCGGTCGACCGTCCCCAATAGGTTCGGTCGACCGAAAGTCTACAACGGTCGAACTATTCTGCGCGTCACTTAAGTCCAAACGGTCGAACAGAAGTCTAAAACCGGTCGACCGAACACGAGGTCGAAATCCGGAGTTGGTCAAAATCAACAAGACTATTCGGTCGACCGACTCAGGGGTCCCGGTCCACCGAAAACTCCCAGGGTCATCCTAATAGTATACGTCATAAAACGGTCGAACAATATACATAAATCGATCGAACAACATGCAGATTCGTCAAGTACACTTAAGTTTCGATCGAACGACCTCAAGGAATCGGTCGACCGAAACACAACAGAAGCCCTGATCCACCAGCACAATGCACAACCGGTCGACCGCCACAAGGCATCGTTCGACCGGTGATGGTTAAAATCGGGCAAAATACACTACGACGGTCGATCGCCCGAAGGGACCTGGTCGACCGTTGGTCGTCTTAAACCTCGCGCCAGCCGAGGATTTACGCAAATACGTCGCCGGAGAGGTCTCCGACCTCCCCCGACCGACCAACAAAACTCTCCCACGAGGGTGAGCAACAACAAAACACAGTAAGAACCAGCATACCTCAAGACGGAGCACACCGGAGTTCGCTCAACGTCGCCCGTCGACCTCCCCCTCCGATCACGCGCGCCTCGCGTCCGTCTCCTCGACTCCACGCTCGCCTCCACACGCCGGAGCCTCCTCCTCTACTGCGCCGGAAATGGAAGAGAAGAGAGAATGAGGGAGATGGGTTTGGTGCAAGAAATGAAGGAGAGAATCCTTCAACCAACACACAACACCCCCACCATCCCTCTACTCATCCTATTCTCGTCATTCCCGACGCACAACACTGTTCACCGTCTCTTCCCCATGCTAACCTACTCCTTAAACACCATTAGCTCTCTAAACCTAGGTTAGGGATATAACAAGATATGTTTGAAGTTCTTTTCGTTTCTTCCTCCCGGCGAGTCAAATGATTTTCAGGTTATATATTAAAAAAATGGTTTCTTATAGTTTGGGTTCTTAAATAATTTTGTTGTACTTATTCTTCTTTTATCTTCTTTTGACGCGCATACTTTTTAGAATTAAACAAGTTGTAAACTTGTAATGCATATTAATGAAAATGCAGATTCGTTTTGCAAAGGTGACATCTTAATCATTAGATTACAAACAAATACTAGTGTTAAACTTGCGACAGAGAGAAATACGTCCAACTCCAAGGTGGCTACGAGCATCGAACTAAGAAAAATAAAAAATCGGAAATTATTGTCACATTGTCGCTAATTGTTCGATCTTATTATTAACTCTTCTACTTGTACTTGTTTAGTGATAGTGATATCAAAAACCTTTTGTGATGAATTAAATACAAATCATGTTCACCATCAGAGACCAATTGATGGTATCAAAAACTTGTGGTTGAATGGATCCACCTCTCACCAACGCAAGTTCAATGTGGTTTATATTTGGAAAACCAAAACACAAAAAGAACATGGATATCCATCAAATTTAGCCTTTCCGCTATTGGTTAACTTTGTTGTTTCTTTTATTTTCTAAGAATATTTGCGGTCATAATCTTTATAAAATGATCGGCTCGGTTTTTTCTTCTTTTTGTTATGTTAGATTTTCTATTTCACGATATCTATCAACAATATCTTTTTCTTTTATCTTTTCAACCATAATCTTTATAAAAAAAGATCATACTGTCAAATCAATATAGTAGTCTATCCTTAGAACATGAGAATATAATATAATGATTTTTTTTTTAAATTTATTATTTTAATTTTCTAAAATAACTTCGTTTAAAACAATACAATCATATGTTTTTAATTATACTTCATATAAAATAAAAATATTAAACTAATAAAAAAATTAAACAAAACCAACGATCCAACGTCCTACCGTACAGATAGTGGGCCGTATGAAAAGAAAAAAATATTTTTTTAATCACAACGTTTTGGACAATCGTGGATGTTCTAAGACCGCCCCCCGGATGGTCTCATGGTGGGCCTGAGGACCCACGTGTCTTCGAGCATTCGTCTTTTTTTAATGTTGTTTTTGTTTTGATTTTTTTAATTCAGTTAAAAATTTGTTTTTAAAATTTGTTTTAAAATAAGTTTTTAATTTTTTTTGTTTTATTGAGGATCGACTACTAAGCATTTCTAACGAGAACCGTGTGTTCCTAAATCTTTGGTTAAAAAATTTACTTTTAATTATTTTTACATTTGCTATTTTTTCAATTATTTTATACATTTTCTTAATTTCTTTAAATTAGTTTTTCTAATTTGACTTTTAATAAATATAAAGTAAATGATACAGAAATTAAAAAATACATTTATTTACATTAAGTAATTACAAAAATAATTTATTTTGTAGTTTGTGAATTAGTAAAGAATAAAAATAAGATAAAAAGAAATAATGTGTACGAAAAAAAGTGTTGAGAAATGAAAGACAGTGATTTTGTTTTGGAAATAAAAAGAAGAACCGTGATAAACGGACGCGCGCGTCACGGACGCGCCTTACGTGGATCTGTACAGCTCAGATATTTTTCTTTGAGTCAGCGTCATGTCAGCGAAATTTCTCTTCGCGCGTTTTGGTCTTTTTAAAAAACACGGTTCTTTAAGTTGAACGATTCATTTCCCAATACACAGATAAGACAATGTGCAGACCCTAGGACATCGTGCAGTCTCATTATTCGTGCAGAGCCCACACTTATCATAATAAAATATTTGTTTTTAAGTTTTACGTTGGATCAACTTAATTTGTCTAGCTTACTTTATGTGTGTGTGCAGTTTACATTATGTGTTTGTCCTGTTTACGTTATGTGTATGTCCGGAATAAGTGTATATTGTTGTACGGAATAAGTGTATTTGTTGTCCGGAATAAGTGTATTTGTTGTCCGGTTTAAGAATAAAGTGTGTCCAGAAACGGAACATAAAGTTTGTCCGGAATAAGTTGATTTGTTGTCCGGAATAAGTGTATTTGCTGTCCGGAATAAGTGTATTTGCAGTCCGGAATAAGTGTAGTTGTCCAGAATAAGAAGAAAGTGTGTCCAGAAACGGAACATAAAGTTTGTCCGGAATAAGTGTATTTGCTGTCCGGAATAAGTGTATTTGTTGTCCGGAATAAGTGTATTTGTTGTCCGGTTTAAGAATAAAGTGTGTCCAGAAACGGAACATAAAGTTTGTCCGGAATAAGTGGATTTGCTGTCCGGAATAAGTGTATTTGCTGTCCGGAATAAGTGTATTTGCAGTCCGGAATAAGTGTAGTTGTCCAGAATAAGAAGAAAGTGTGTCCAGAAACGGAACAGAAAGTTTGTCCGGAATAAGTGTATTTGCTGTCCGGAATAAGTGTATTTGTTGTCCGGTTTAAGAATAAAGTGTGTCCAGAAACGGAACATAAAGTTTGTCCGGAATAAGTTGATTTGTTGTCCGGAATAAGTGTATTTGCAGTCCGGAATAAGTGTATTTGATGTCCGGAATAAGTGTATTTGCAGTCCGGAATAAGTGTAGTTGTCCAGAATAATAAGAAAGTGTGTCTATAAACGGAACAGAAAGTTTGTCCGGAATAAGTGTATTTGTTGTCCGGAATAAGTGTATTTGTTGTCCGGAATAAGTGTATTTGTTGTCCGGTTTAAGAATAAAGTGTGTCCAGAAACGGAACATAAAGTTTGTCCGGAATAAGTGTATTTGCTGTCCGGAATAAGTGTATTGGCTGTCCGGAATTGGAATAAGTGTATTTGCAGTCCGGAATAAGTGTATTTGCAGTCCGGAATAATATATGACTTCATTATTGTCGGAATAAACGAATCAATATATGGAATGCAATAATATGATGTCGACCCGCAGGGGCTGCCGCCCCCTGCCACCCCCGCACAAACTCAACAAACCTCCCACTGTATATTTTACCCCACAAGAATTACGTTTAGGAAAAAAATAGGGAAGAACATTCACGATGCTAACGCTGACAAGAACATCGGGAAGTCTTCGCACCGTCCCATTCACGCTGCTTACGTTGTGAAGAATCCTGGGAGTCGGCATCAGACGCTTATTCGACATAATATCTTGCTAGAAACGGTGATTTATTCTGGAGAGAAAGAATGAAGAAGAAAGAAAGAGTGTCATCATATTTGTATTTGGGTGGAGAGAGAGAACGTGCTGAGTTGAAACGCATTTAATGTGATTTGAGTGGACATCAAGAAGAAAAAACAAAAAAACATTCATGTTTTGGCCACGTAAGGGCTGACATGGATGTCCACGTAGAGCGCGTCCGTGACGCGTTGCGTTCATAAATCATTTTCCTAAAAAGAAATAGTAATTTTGATAGGGATATCAGGGGTACGGTAGTGGTGCTCTGGAGGCAACAGGTTAGAATCGGCAGATGCTGACATCTCACCACTTCTGTCACATTTCCAAATCCATTGTCTACGTGGATTTATGTTTCCGTATCAATTGGGTCCCAAATGACATTATATTAATATTTTTTTATGTGGGGGTGTTGGGTTGTGAATTGTGATTTGGTTTCTTCTTTTTTCCCTTTATTTTTGTTATTTGCGAATTCGTGGAGTTGGAAGTCTAGCTTTCTCCAATAATCCAATTACAATGGACATTTAATTTTATATTGATTTGTGTAAAAAAGCTTAAGGTTTTTTTTATCCTTATTAGACATGCATGCTAGTGGTTTAATATGGATTTGGTAGAACTAGTTTTCAATTATTATTTTTTTTGGCAAATTCTTGAGTAGTTTCCAATTTGCATTGTGTCGATCGAATTTGGTCAGACTTTTGTTGGAGTTATTGAATTATTATGAAATTTTGAATTATCTGGTTATCAGATGATATCTTTATATTGTACAAAATTTCAATTCTCTGGAACGTAATCTGAAAATTAACTTCAAACGTGATCTTAAGATTAAAAAAAAGAGTAGTTATAGACGGACGCGCGCGTCACGGACGCGCCTTACGTGGATCTGTACAGCTCAGATATTTTTCTTTGAGTCAGCGTCCAGTCAGCGAAATTTCTCTTCGCGCGTTTTGGTCTTTTTAAAAAACACCGGTTCTTTAAGTTGAACGATTCATTTCCCAATACACAGATAAGAGAGTGTGCAGACCCTAGGACATCGTGCAGTCTCATTATTCGTGTAGAGCCCACACTTATCATAATAAAATATTTGTTTTTAAGTTTTACGTTGGATCAACTTAATTTGTCTAGCTTACTTTATGTGTGTGTGCAGTTTACATTATGTGTTTGTCCTGTTTACGTTATGTGTCTGTCCGGAATAAGTGTATATTGTTGTACAGAATAAGTGTATTTGCTGTCCGGAATAAGTGTATTTGTTGTCCGGAATAAGTGTATTTGTTGTCCGGTTTAAGAATAAAGTGTGTCCAGAAACGGAACATAAAGTTTGTCCGGAATAAGTTGATTTGTTGTCCGGAATAAGTGTATTTGCTGTCCGAAATAAGTGTATTTGCAGTCCGGAATAAGTGTAGTTGTCCAGAATAAGAAGAAAGTGTGTCCAGAAACGGAACAGAAAGTTTGTCCGGAATAAGTGTATTTGCTGTCCGGAATAAGTGTATTTGTTGTCCGGTTTAAGAATAAAGTGTGTCCAGAAACGGAACATAAAGTTTGTCCGGAATAAGTTGATTTGTTGTCCGGAATAAGTGTATTTGCAGTCCGGAATAAGTGTATTTGATGTCCGGAATAAGTGTATTTGCAGTCCGGAATAAGTGTAGTTGTCCAGAATAATAAGAAAGTGTGTCTATAAACGGAACAGAAAGTTTGTCCGGAATAAGTGTATTTGTTGTCCGGAATAAGTGTATTTGTTGTCCGGAATAAGTGTATTTGTTGTCCGGTTTAAGAATAAAGTGTGTCCAGAAACGGAACATAAAGTTTGTCCGGAATAAGTGTATTTGCTGTCCGGAATAAGTGTATTGGCTGTCCGGAATTGGAATAAGTGTATTTGCAGTCCGGAATAAGTGTATTTGCAGTCCGGAATAATATATGACTTCATTATTGTCGGAATAAACGAATCAATATATGGAATGCAATAATATGATGTCGACCCGCAGGGGCTGCCGCCCCCTGCCACCCCCGCACAAACTCAACAAACCTCCCACTGTATATTTTACCCCACAAGAATTACGTTTAGGAAAAAAATAGGGAAGAACATTCACGATGCTAACGCTGACAAGAACATCGGGAAGTCTTCGCACCGTCCCATTCACGCTGCTTACGTTGTGAAGAATCCTGGGAGTCGGCATCAGACGCTTATTCGACATAATATCTTGCTAGAAACGGTGATTTATTCTGGAGAGAAAGAATGAAGAAGAAAGAAAGAGTGTCATCATATTTGTATTTGGGTGGAGAGAGAGAACGTGCTGAGTTGAAACGCATTTAATGTGATTTGAGTGGACATCAAGAAGAAAAAACAAAAAAACATTCATGTTTTGGCCACGTAAGGGCTGACATGGATGTCCACGTAGAGCGCGTCCGTGACGCGTTGCGTTCATAAATCATTTTCCTAAAAAGAAATAGTAATTTTGATAGGGATATCAGGGGTACGGTAGTGGTGCTCTGGAGGCAACAGGTTAGAATCGGCAGATGCTGACATCTCACCACTTCTGTCACATTTCCAAATCCATTGTCTACGTGGATTTATGTTTCCGTATCAATTGGGTCCCAAATGACATTATATTAATATTTTTTTATGTGGGGGTGTTGGGTTGTGAATTGTGATTTGGTTTCTTCTTTTTTCCCTTTATTTTTGTTATTTGCGAATTCGTGGAGTTGGAAGTCTAGCTTTCTCCAATAATCCAATTACAATGGACATTTAATTTTATATTGATTTGTGTAAAAAAGCTTAAGGTTTTTTTTATCCTTATTAGACATGCATGCTAGTGGTTTAATATGGATTTGGTAGAACTAGTTTTCAATTATTATTTTTTTTGGCAAATTCTTGAGTAGTTTCCAATTTGCATTGTGTCGATCGAATTTGGTCAGACTTTTGTTGGAGTTATTGAATTATTATGAAATTTTGAATTATCTGGTTATCAGATGATATCTTTATATTGTACAAAATTTCAATTCTCTGGAACGTAATCTGAAAATTAACTTCAAACGTGATCTTAAGATTAAAAAAAAGAGTAGTTATAGACGGACGCGCGCGTCACGGACGCGCCTTACGTGGATCTGTACAGCTCAGATATTTTTCTTTGAGTCAGCGTCCAGTCAGCGAAATTTCTCTTCGCGCGTTTTGGTCTTTTTAAAAAACACCGGTTCTTTAAGTTGAACGATTCATTTCCCAATATACAGATAAGAGAGTGTGCAGACCCTAGGACATCGTGCAGTCTCATTATTCGTGTAGAGCCCACACTTATCATAATAAAATATTTGTTTTTAAGTTTTACGTTGGATCAACTTAATTTGTCTAGCTTACTTTATGTGTGTGTGCAGTTTACATTATGTGTTTGTCCTGTTTACGTTATGTGTCTGTCCGGAATAAGTGTATATTGTTGTACAGAATAAGTGTATTTGCTGTCCGGAATAAGTGTATTTGTTGTCCGGAATAAGTGTATTTGTTGTCCGGTTTAAGAATAAAGTGTGTCCAGAAACGGAACATAAAGTTTGTCCGGAATAAGTTGATTTGTTGTCCGGAATAAGTGTATTTGCTGTCCGAAATAAGTGTATTTGCAGTCCGGAATAAGTGTAGTTGTCCAGAATAAGAAGAAAGTGTGTCCAGAAACGGAACAGAAAGTTTGTCCGGAATAAGTGTATTTGTTGTCCGGAATAAGTGTATTTGTTGTCCGGTTTAAGAATAAAGTGTGTCCAGAAACGGAACATAAAGTTTGTCCGGAATAAGTTGATTTGTTGTCCGGAATAAGTGTATTTGATGTCCGGAATAAGTGTATTTGCAGTCCGGAATAAGTGTAGTTGTCCAGAATAATAAGAAAGTGTGTCTATAAACGGAACAGAAAGTTTGTCCGGAATAAGTGTATTTGTTGTCCGGAATAAGTGTATTTGTTGTCCGGAATAAGTGTATTTGTTGTCCGGTTTAAGAATAAAGTGTGTCCAGAAACGGAACATAAAGTTTGTCCGGAATAAGTGTATTTGCTGTCCGGAATAAGTGTATTTGCAGTCCGGAATAAGTGTAGTTGTCCAGAATAAGAAGAAAGTGTGTCCAGAAACGGAACAGAAAGTTTGTCCGGAATAAGTGTATTTGCAGTCCGGAATAAGTGTATTTGTTGTCCGGAATAAGTGTATTTGTTGTCCGGTTTAAGAATAAAGTGTGTCCAGAAACGGAACATAAAGTTTGTCCGGAATAAGTGGACTTGTTGTCCGGAATAAGTGTATTTGCTGTCCGGAATCGGAATAAGTGTATTTGCAGTCCGGAATAAGTGTATTTGCAGTCCGAAATAATATATGATTTCATTATTGTCGGAATAAACGAATCAATATATGGAATGCAATAATATGATGTCCCCCGCAGGGGCTGCCGCCCCCTGCCACCCCCGCACAAACTCAACAAATCTCCCACTGTATATTTTACCCCACAAGAATTACGTTTAGGAAAAAAATAGCATCTCAGATTTCCATTACAAACACAAACACACACAAATTACAAAAATAATATATATTTTCCCAGTAAATCGGAAAGAAGATGTAAGACTTAAACATGACCGTCTCATTCACGCTGCTTACGTTGTGAAGAACCTTGGGAGTCGGCATCAGACGCTTCTTCGACGTAATATCTTACTCGAAATGGTGATTTATTACGGAGAGATGTACAACATAAACCGAACAGACGTAAGTCTTCACCACGGAGCGTTGACAAGAACATCGGGAAGTCTTCGCACCGTCCCATTCACGCTGCTTACGTTGTGAAGAATCCTGGGAGTCGGTATCAGACGCTTCTTCGAAATGGTGATTTATTCTGGAGAGAAAGAATGAAGAAGAAAGAAAGAGTGTCATCATATTTGTATTTGGGTGGAGAGAGAGAACGTGCTGAGTTGAAACGCATTTATTGTGATTTGAGTGGACATCAGGAAGAAAAAACAAAAAAACTTTCATGCTTTGGCCACGTAAGGGCTGACATGGATGTCCACGTAGAGCGCGTCCGTGACGCGCTGCGTTCAACAAACATTTCCCTAAAAAAAAATCCTGCAAAAGAAAGTTAAAAGACTGATCCACACGGTATCCAAATAACTTAATCATATACCTTTAAATTGATTCCATGTTTCTAACTGATTGTGCTAATATATGCTCACCATCGTAGGATGCGATGTAATTCGATCTTATTATTAACTCTTCTACTTGTACTGGTTTAGTGATAATGTTGGTATCAAAAACCTTTTGCGATGAACTAAATACAAATCATGTTCACCATCAGAGACCAATTGATGGTATCAAAAACTTGTAGTTGAATGGACCCACCTCTCACCAACGCAAGTTCAATGTGGTTTATATTTGGAAAATAATTATGATGGATATACATCAAATTTAGACTAAGCATTCAACATCCAATTGTTTATTCCCTCAAGCGTTTCGGCTATTGGTTAACTTCGCTGTTTCTTTTCTCTTCTAAATATCTCAATGATATAGAAGGCAATAGGTTAGAATCAGAAGATGTTGACATCTCACCACTCATGTCACATTTCCAAATCCATTCTCTACATGGATTTATATTTCCACATTAAGTGGGTCCGAAATGAGATTATATTATATTCTTTTTTTAAGCCTTATAATATATTGTTGGGTTGTGAATTGTGATTTGTCTCCTTTTTTTTGTTGGTTGCGAATTCGTGGAGTTGGAAGTCTAGCTTTCTCCAATAATCCAATTACATTGAATGTTGCTTTTTGACATTTGATTTTATATTGATTTGTGTAAAAAAGCTTAAGGTTTTTTTTAATACTTATTAGACATGCATGCTGGTGGTTTAAGATGGATTTGGTATAACTAGTTTTCATTTTTTTTCTTTTTGTTTGCTGATTCTTGAACAATTTGCAATTTGCAATATGTCGATGAAATTAGTCGGACTTTGGTTATGAAATTTTGAATTAATATGGTGATTTTTCGGGTGTTATCAAATAATATCTTTAAATATTGTAGCATCTCCTATTTCCTAAGTCAGAACATCATCATCTCCACATTTTTGTGTAGATAGAATAATTGTATCATCTACTCCCCTTTCCTCTTCTTCCACTCGATCTTGACTCAACCTTAGTGTAGGGTCTTGGCATCGAAACACGCTAGGAAAGTCTTCATATTATCTTTTAGCTTCGCTATCATCAAAGAGTTAACCTTATGGTCTTTGATGATTTTTTGGATCTTGTGAAGTTCATCGTGGAACTCGTAAACCTAATGCACCTAAAACAAAATATACATTAGCAACACATCAACACTTGTATTAAACATTGAATTAATAAAACGACACTTGAATTCTTACAATCTCTCGTTCTCCACTCGCTCGTGGTCTGTATGTCATCGGCAAATGAACTGCAATGTTGTGAACAACCCAATATACTGTTGAAAATTGGTTTATATTTGTTAAGTACAAGAAACAGGAGAGTCGACCGGTGTCAGGTTCGTTCAAGAAGTGAGGAACGGTCGACCGGTGTTGGACACGTGGTCAACCGAAAATTTCCAGAGTCTCTCAGGCGCTATTCATAAGCGCGGAACGGTCGACCAATTGTTGGACAATGGTCAACCGAAAAGTGGCAGTTAGGTTGGAAAACTGTATACTGGTCGACTGAAAAGACCGATGCAGACGGTTTTACCTACGCTCTACATGTTCTCTTGTACGAATTTAGCCTTATGTTTAAGGGTTTTTCACCCTAATTTTGTAGACAATACATCATTATTATTTCCTGAATAAAGATTAAGGCTAGAGAGATCTAGAGTGCTTTGGATGATAAATTGCCTCCATCAACTTGTAATCTCGATTGCTTCTCTTGTTGGAGAAGCGGAAAAAGGAAAGGAAACCCGCAGGAGACCCCTCAAGGACGTAGGCACGTTGTCGAACCTTGTAAATCGCGTGTGTCGTGGTTGTTTCAGGTGTGTTGTGTCTTTGATTGTCTTTTCATCTTGTGTATGTGTTTCTTGTTGCGTTAAGTTTGGGAGAGGACCATGTGTTAGTTTTTTCCGCATGCAATATTTGTTTCGTGTTTTCGCTGTGCATCCTTGATCCATCTTCGTGTAGCGCGTCGTTGTATCCATTTCCCAACACATACTGTGACGTTCCAATATCATTCCGTATACAATCGTAGACTATCTTTAGGACTGGTACCTATTGGTGGACGCTCTAATTGTATATGATCACTTCTTTGAGACCAATGTTCAATAAATCTGGAAATTTCCATTAGCCAATTCACGTCTGCCCTGCCCTGAGCTGATTTAACCATATGTCTCTTCATCGGGTCCGGAATGTGCTACTGTAGACCATGCTATTGTAGACCAAACTACAACATTACCCGATTTGGGCATTGCATGACCACCTCTCCGAAATTTATAAGCTATGTTTGGCTCATCCATATCTCTGAATCTTACATACATAGGGGTTGAAACTGTCCCAGATCCAAATATGCGTCAGGATCTCAGGTGGATGGTCGACGTCCTATGTGTCGAGCTCATTTTGATAAAAATAGAATATGGAAGTCTTGATACTTTCCACGAAATATCTCGATCATCTCCAACGAACACCCAATGGTGCCCTCACATCATCCGAGTACACCAACAATTTGCTTTTTCTTGGTCTTCCTATATGTAAATGCTCTCAACACCACAAATGCAGAAATATCAGAAACCACAGAAATGCTTGTTAGTATCAGACAAGCATCGTCCAAACAGTGATACAAGGGAGTCAGAGTTACGCTTCCCCAACTATACTATGATGCAGCCCCCAAATCTGTCAGTAATGGTAAGTACTTGAAGAGTATCATGATGTCACTCTTATCTGGTAATATACTGCAACCAAGGTGGACCATAATACACGCTCTCCTGTGACGTACAACAATGGTGCCATCAGCATCTTCCGATAACATTTGAAACTGACTTTGCAACCAAGTTAATGTCACACTACTTATATGATCTATGTCCTCTGGACAATCTCCCAAAAGATTTACGCAAACATCAGACCAAACGTACTCCTGAGACTCATAAATTGGCACACCATTGACTCGTAACCCGATAATAATGGGGATGTCACATAATGTTCACTTTTTTGTAAATGCCGAGTTTACTTTTCTTTAAATGAGTTTGGCGTTGCGGGCGTCTACTTATGTTTCAAGAACACGACAGATGAAATGTCGAGTTAATTTGAAGGGTCAAACTCGGAACACACAAATTCATGTTTGGGTGAAATTTCCAAGTGTTAAAAGCATGTATCGCAAGTGTCGAGTTCACTACAACACGATTTCATGGATGTCGTTTTCCAAATTGACAGTGCAAGAAAGCTGGCGTTGGCTAAATTTTCAAGTGTTAGAACTCGACATCCTGGTTGCCGAGTTTCGTGTAATGAAATCGACATTAGATATGCCGACTTCAAACTAGCAGTCCACACCACAGTTTTAAAAACCGAACCGGACCGGACGGTTTGACCAGGTCGGACCGAGAACCGATGTTCCGGTGGCTGGTTCCCCCAAAAAACCGAGCCTCTAGTCGAACTGTTCTGAACCGGATTGGGCCGGGTCAGACCAGGTGGTCGGACCGGACATAATTATTTTTTCAAATTTTCTTAATTTTTTTAAAATCAGAAAATATGAGAATTTTAGATTCTTAATCCAAATATTGCTCTCTCTAATTCTTATTCAAGAAACTTTGTCGACTTAAGTAAAGATAACAAATTCGTTGAGTTAAGTAAACATAACAAATTTGTTGAATTAAGTAAATTGTGATTAATATCATGTATTATATTTAATGTTTGGTATGTATATATTAAATAATTTTACAGAAATCGGTTGAAACCGGTCCGACCGTTAATATTTATTCAGTCTGGTCCAACTTCGGGTCTAAAAAATGATGACATCATCAACGGTTCGACCGTGGTTCGACCACATTGAACCAAAACCAGAGTTTTATCGGTTCGATGACCGGTTTGGTTCTGAAAACCTTGGTCCACACTCTTGACTGGATGAATTTTTTTCTAAATATAAGGACTCGCTATCTCAAAGGTCGAGTTCCGTGAAATGTTTTATTTTTACAGAACTCGGAATTTACACATTAAAATCCAAAACGCACCGTCTTCACCTCGTGTGAGAAATATTTTTGGGACATTTTTATTGTGATTGTTTTTATAGAATTGTATCTATATCCGTTGTCGTAATATCTAATTTAAAAAATCCAATTAAACCATGAAAATAACACTATAAAACAAAATCATTCTCATTTCTCATAGAGAAAAATAGCCTGTCTTCTCCCATCCCTCTGCCTTCACCTTTTGGTCCAATTTCAATCCCAAGAAACTGTTCTATCGCCTTCACATTATTCGTTTCTTCCCTCGATTTCGAGCTGTTTCGGTCGAAATTGGACGACCCAATTTTCGATTTCGAGTAAAGGTTCGATCTTTGGCATTTTTGGTTGGGATTTCTTGGTTTTTTTGTTGTTTCTAGGTTTATTTCGTGGTTTTGGAGAAAGTTTCGATCTTTGGCGTTTTTCTTGTTGATTTGGTGGAATTTGGATGACCCGTTTTTTTTAATTTGGGTGGAGGAGTAGGAGAAAATTTGTATCTTTGGCTTTATTAATCAAGATTTCTTGGTTTTCTTATTATTTTGGTGGAATTTGGAAGACCCATTTCGTGTTTTTGAATGGAAAAGTGGAGGAATAGGAGAAAGTTTGTATCTTTGGTTTTTTTATCAATTTTTTTTTGGTTTTCTTATTAGTTTGGTGAAATTTGGAAGACCCATTTCTCCTTTTCGTGTGGAGAAGCAAGAAAGCGAAGAAAGGTTTGATCTTTGCTTTTCTTGGTGAGATTGATTTTGGGTTTTATTAGTTGTTTTGAGGTTTGTGTTCTTTATTTATTTTTCTTTATTTCCATTTTCCATTTGGGTAATTTGTTTCTTCTTATTCTGATGTGGAAGTATTGAGTTGTTTTGTTGTTTCTATGGAAAAAATAATCTTGTCTTTTTATAAGTATTGGTGCTATAATGAGCTTGTTTGTTGTTGTTGGGAGGAATTTTTTCTTGTCGCTATTTGGTTCTGTTGTTGATAATTACTCAATCATTTATGGCTCAAACATGCATAACTTGTTATTATTGTCTTATACTAATGCTAAGTTGTTTGCTATATTTTGGCCGTAAGTATGATTAAAGTAGTTGTCTGTGTTTTTTGTCTTCATCATAGTTTGCTAATTTAGTCTTTTGCCTTTACTGAAATCTGAAACAAACATTTGTTCTGGTACCTTATGATGTTATTGTTCTCCACTTTGTTTCATCTCCTGAGTTTCATTTTAGAATGTTCCAATGTTTTCATCGATATTAGTTAGAAAATTCAACCCTTAATACAAACTAAGACTACATATTGCGACTTACGTTTGGCTTTTCATATCTATTGATGAGACATTTTAGTGATTTGATATCAACTTATCAAGATTGCGTGCTAGAACTCATCCATGTTTTCATCACTATTAGTGAGATAGAATGCATTTGATATTAATTACTACTACTACTACATATTGCAACTCACTCATGTTTTTTCATGTCCATTAGCGAGGCAATTTAGTTCTAAGATGTCAATTAATCAAGACTACATGTTAGAGAATTAATCTTGTAATTTTATTTGACTAAGACTATGTTTCAGTCTACGGGTGAGAGAAACAGTCTTCAGATATAACTAGTCAAGGCTTCATGTTGAAATATACCAATATTTTAATCCCCATTGATAAGAGAATTTAGTCTTAAGATATTAACGAAAACTATGCAACTTAATAAATAAAAAATTATATCTAGTTGTAAGACAATTTAGTCTTAAATATCAATTAATCAAGATTAAGTTGTTGTAATGTACCCAGTCCTTATTTGAAGTAAATATCAATTTAGTCTTAACATGTTGACTAATCTAGCTATGAAGCAAAGCCCAATCCTTATCTGCACTGCTTGTTTTTTTCTTTATAATGATGCTTGTTTGTTTATGTTAAGATGGTCGTAATGTCCTAAATCTTTTTCCTCCTTTGTGAAGATTATTGACTAGTCATGGAGGGTTGTTCAGCCTGGATCAGCCAACCGACCAGGTCATATTCAAGTTGTCGACTCACGAATTTTGAACAATTCTCAGATCTCAATAACAACCATGATAGGTGCTCAACAGTGGTTCCCTTGGATGTCTTGCCTAATGATTTATTGGAGCGGATTCTTGCTTTACTACCCATTGGCAGCATATTCAAGGCTGGATCTGTCTGCAGAAGATGGAACAAAATTGTGAAGTCAAGAAGGTTTCTTCAAAACATTTCCACCCAGAAGCCTTGGTATTTTATGTTCACCTGCAATGGCATTGCTGCTGGTTATGCATATGATCCCATTCTTCGCAAGTGGTATGGCGGCATTGACCTTCCGTGTGTCGAATCTAGCAATTGGATTGTTTCTTCGTCATGTGGGCTGGTTTGTTTCATGGACAATGATAGCAGGAGCAAGATTTACGTGTGCAATCCGATAACGAAGCGCTGGAGGCAGCTTCAGGAGCCTCCAGATGCAAAATATTTGTACTACAGCTCACTTTCAATTGCAGTCGACCGGAACTCTCATCGTTACGACGTTGCCCTCGCGAAGTCTAACCAAATTCCAGATGACTTTCTACAATGGGACTTCTCCATCCATGTCTACGATTCAGGTGCCAGATCTTGGGTAACTCTTGCGAAGGAAGTTTTCAACGGGTGGAGAGGAGGAGACGAGAGCGTGATTTGCAATGGGATTTTGTACTGCTTGGTTTACTCTGCAGGTACCAAAACGGTGATTCTTGATGAGTTCCATTTCTAGTCATCTTAACTATTATTAAATTAAAGTTTTGTTGTGGTTTATTCTGCAGGTGGTCTTGTGGGCAATCTCGAACTTCGGCATGCGCTAGTTACATGCAATTTGTCGAGCAAGACGCTCAATACGTCTTTGATGGAGACCTCGATGCGAGTACCATTCCCCCTCACTTGTGGCCGCTTGATGAACCTCAACGAGAAGCTGATATTGGTTGGGGGCATCGGAAGGCAAGATATGTCAGACTTAATCAAGGGAATTGGCATATGGGAGCTTGACAAGACAGAATGGCGTGTTGTTTCTCGAATGCCTCTCAGGTTCTTTCAGGGGTTCGGCGAGCTTGATGATGTCTTTGCTAGCAGTGGGATCGATGATCTTATCTACATTCAAAGCTATGGCTCTCCAGCATTGCTCATTTTCGACTTCAATCGGAAGCAATGGAAGTGGTCCCAAAGATGTCCTGTGGTTAAGAGGTTCCCACTTCAGCTCTTCACTGGCTTCTCCTTTGAACCCAGGCTTGAAGTCTCTCCCTGAATTGGTTGGTTTTTTTTTTCTTTTCATATAGAGTTTTTTTTCTTATAGAAACTTCATATATTCTTGTCTTTAGACCTCCTCTGGTGGAGTTTGGATTGTCAAAACTTGTTATGGATTTCAACTTCTTTTGGGCTCTGCAATTGTTCTGAGTTCCACCTTGAGCTCAATAAGATGTGTCATTGCTTAAAGCTTCTGGTTTGTGCAATTTCAGGGGTCTGCTCATCTTTCTTATGATCTTCTCTATCATACTCAACTCTATGAATTTTAGGATACAATTCATCTTGTGATCTTTGCTATTTCAAAGTGAGTGACTCATTGACTGGGTTAACTCGAGTTAGTTTATTTTCATCTGTCTTGGCTGTGGATTTGGGACCATAACTGAGAGTGCCCCTAATGATACCAAAGTACGGTCCAATTAATTTAGTGTTGACAAAAAAGTCAAACCAAGTAGTTTCAACTTTCAATTGATTTATATTTTACAGTATGTGAATGTAACTCTTTGGCAGTAGGAAAGACTACAGTAAAACATATGGACGTCTCACCAAACCACAGAGAGTTGTCTTTTTATTTTGAATCTTTGTATATAGATGGATTAGGCTATGAACCACAAGTCCACAACCTAACCCAACCACAGAGAGTTGTCAACCACAAGGCCCAAGACAGCTGACCGTATAAATCTTTTTTTTGGTATTGAATTTCTAATAATATTGTCCTAACAAGTAAATTATAAGATTACTTAAGACAAATATAATAATAGTTACTAACACAATTTTAAAATTAACACCTAAAATAAAAACACAATCTTATAAATTATACGACAACATCAACATCTTATAAATAAGATTATACATTTGGATCAAACAAAATCAACACAATATTAAAATCAAACACAATCTCCTAAATTATAGGACAACTCACAACATCAACATCTTATAAATAAGATCATTCACCTGACCAAAACCTTAATTTATTTGAACTTTTGGTGTAGAAAAGAATGAGAAAAAGAAAAGAAATAATAATAATGGAAAAACGAAAAGTTTAGGACTAATAATGTTTTGATTCTTATGAGTATTTTGGTTTGGTTTGTTAAATGGATTGTTGGGTTTGGTAAATTGGTTTATTAAATAAGTTTAACACTTTACCGATTGGATAATTGGATAGAATATTCAGGTTAATCAAATAATTGGATATAGTAATCAGGTTTTGAGCGAGCATCGAGCGAGCAGGGTCTGCTCGTGCTCGGCTCGTTACTAACCGATCCGAGCAATTTCGAGCAAATTTATAGCAAAATCGAGCGAACATCGAGCGATCTATCGATCCCGAGCAGAACTTGACAGCCCTACGTGCATCTTATGCAAATCAAAATATTAACATGATGACATCATTAATTCTTAATTCATACTAGCTCATATATTCACCTTTTAAGAGATGAATTTAGTTACACACGATGAAAAAACATAAAAAGAGAAGAAAGATATGAGAAGAAGAAAAAATTATTTAGCTAAGAATAAAAATAGAAACTAAGTACATGCAACATGATATTCTCTCCCCATAGAAAACAAATGAAAATTAAACAAAAGGGGAAGAACTCCCTTGATTAGAGAATACAAAACTTTATATATAATTCCGTCACTCCCAGGTCAGTTGTCTTTCGTACGTTGTTTGACCCCTGAAACGTCTAAATTTGAAATATCTCGAGAGAGGAAATCGTGATCCTTCCAAATATCTTTCCAATTCCACTTGAATCACTTGATTGAGATACTGGATGCAAGAGTTATTGCATATTTGGTGAGGGTCTGTCTGTAGGAGATCGAGTTCCAGATTCAGCAGTGCTCGTCCTACCATTTAAGTCTTTTGTAATTTGATTTTGAGATTTGGTACAAAATGTAGGATCGTGTGGGTCTATGGGTCCACAAACTAATCACGATTAAGCCCTAATTAACTACTTGGTTGATTGATCAAAGAATTGCAGCGGAAATTAAAAACAAATCAAACACAAGTAGGAAAGCAATGCAAACCACACAAGAAGACACTGGATTTACAGAGGTTCGGCCGCGCCTACGTCCTCTCTTGCAAGCCCCTCTCGAATCCCCGTTCGAGCTCCTCTTGCGTCTTCACTATGCCTCCCCGTTCCGGACCGGGAGCAACGCCTTTTACAAGTCTTCAAGCTCGCGAACAACCCTCGCCGAGCTTGGCACCACCTCTCACAAACCGAGAGAATCACTTCGGGCTTTCACCGTAATCCTTGCTTCTTTGTCTTGGGCTTTCACCAAGACCCTTGCTCACTTTACAACAATGGTAACTTGAGTGGAACTCACTCTCTAATTGAGCACAACAATTGCTAGATGATTGTATGATGAATGATGTGGAAATTAGGCTTTGGATGACTAATTTGGAGCTTGAAGGTTGTGGAAAATCTCACTATAGGTTTGACACTTTGGAGTTGTGAAATCTTGTGGAAAACTAAGTGTGAACCTCTATTTATAAGCTCCTAAAGATTTCTAGCCGTTTGGACAAGATTTGATTGGGGTTTGTGCAAAGAACACAAAACAGAAAATCAGATTCAAAAATCTGTCCAGAAACGGTCGAGCGAAAGGTGTATCGGTCGACCGAACCCTTGAGTAAGTTAATGGATCGGTTGACCGAACAAAGGTACTGGTCGACCTAACACTTAAGTTCTTTAAGTCAGCGGTCGACCGAACAGGTACCGGTCGACCGAACTATAGGGTTCGGTAGAGAGAAATCTTGATCGGTTGGACAAACTTGTGTCGACCGATAGCAGGGGGTTTTTCACGAATTAAACGGTCGACCGAATAAGGTAGTTTGTTCGACCGGTTCAAAAGTATTGGGGGTGTATTTAGAGAAAAATGTGTATACGACCGTTGTATAATACGACAAATATAACGGTCGTATTTTTACCAGAAATAGCAAACTAAACGGTCGACCGAAGCTCTACCGGTCGACCGAACAGGTCTGGGTAAACGGTTAGCCGAAGTGTGATCGGTTGAACTGATTGGTCTGGTATAACAAATATTGTGTATAACCGGTCGATCGAAAGGTGAACGGTCGACCGAACTCAGGCAGACTTGCGACAAATGTTTTAGGTGTTTGGGTGATCTAATGGAGTCCAAATGTTATGATATTTTGTGTGTGACTCCTACAAGGAACCTAGTGTGTGAATGCATGCATATTAGCTTAAGTTATGCTCAATTCACATAAGTTCCTAATACTCAAAGAAAGGTAAAATTACATGTCTTCAATCCTAGCTTGATTACATGTCTTGACTTGATTTTTCTTCTTTCTTGAGTCTTGATCACCTGTAGAGGTTAGCACAAAGCAATATATATGCAATGCAATATGTGTGCTACTCTACATGATCATAATTAAGATTAGGTTAATTAAATCATCAAAACATAGATTAAGGCCAAAAAGCCAACACAAAAGGCAAAATGCTTTTCGTCCAATTACTTTTGCAACGGATCTGAAATCATGAGATTTCGTATTTGAATGTTTATATTATGGATAAAACAAGTGGCATGTGCTTACTGTCCAGACTTTTCCTATATGAACTTTCTTCTTTGATGTTGATTGCATAATCTGAATTTACACTTATAATTTGAGTATTTTCCCATAAATTTGCAGTACAGTGAAGAGTATAAATTTGTGGAGTGGATTTCTTGTACCTTGTCCTCCAACTTTAACTTTATATATTAGATTTTGCATTTAAGTCCTTTCACTTTTCAATAAGTTCTTTTCTTGTAACCTACGAAATGAAAACAAGACACTCGACATAATATTATTCAAATACTAAATAAGATAATAGTGAATGTAAAAATGATAAATTATGATACTCATCAACAATCCAAAAAAACAAACAAAAGGGAAAATCAAATTAATCATCCCTAAAGGAACAAACCAAGGTAAGAAAAGATACAGGTGTGCAATCAAATCAAATCAAACAACTGGATTACTTAATCATCCGAACTAATCCACTTCCGGTGTGCACCATTGTGTGTGAATCCACGTCTGGTGTGCTCCATAATGGGGTCTTCCTCCACTACAGACTTTGTGCACCACAATTTCCTCCACGTCCAATTACGACGATGGTGGTCTAGAGAATGTACGGTCGATTACGAGGAGGATGGTTGGGAAATTGGGATTTAGGGTTCTAGGGCCAGTGATTTGGGGATTTATTCAAGGTTTACTCAAGTGAGTTGAGTGGGGAGTTTAGGCTTTGGGATCCACTCTGAGGTTTAATTTTTATTAGGCTCAACCGTATGAATGTGATTTTTTGGGATTTTGTGCAGGTCAGGTTTGAGGCTTAAGCTATCGGGTTTGCGATTTCGGTCTAGATTATTTAACTAGTAATTCCTTAAGTAACACTCCTTTAGCGTTAATCTCCTGATTCTGTACTAACATTCTGTAACGATACTTAAGGCGAGTTACGGGAAGTTACGATGTGCTTATGGAGATTTTACGGCGTGTGTCCCGTTAATGTCATAGGTGCACTGTTGTAAAAAAATGAACAAAATGTGCACCCAAGTAAAATCAAAAAATGCGGGTGTATTTCGAAGATTGACATCGTTTGGAGGTGCACCCAGTAAAAAACCTTTTATCAAAGCGATTTGTAGGAAAACAAACATAAAAATAATCTAAAATTACGATTAAATGTTATTGCTACCAACGAAAACTCATTTATTTAACTAAATATCTTCCCCCACACAAACATACTCACCCGTCTATGTTTCACCGGCATCATGCTTCAACATATCAGGTCTATATTCTGCTAACTTCGCTTTCTGCGTAAGCACGACATTCGTTGTACGCACCGCTTGCAACTACAACTCTACCACATCCATCAAAGCCATCAATGTCTTAAGAGCATAGTTAACGGTGGGTGGGCACCCGAGAGCCCGGGCGACCCCCTGTTAACGGGTCGGGCGGCCGCCTGGGGCGCCCACCCGGGCGTTGGGCGTCCCGGGTGGCCACCAGGTGGGGGACACTTGTTGGCTTTTTGACCTTAATCTTATGTTTTGATGATTTAATCAACCGAATCTTAATTAGAGTAGCACACATTATGCATTGCATATATATTGTATTGTGCTAACCTCTACAGGTGATCAAGACTCAAGAAAGAAGGAAATGAAGTCAAAACATGTAATTAAAGCTAAATCGAAGACATGTAATCTTGATTTCTTTTGAGTCTTAGGAACAAAGCGTAATTGAGCATACTTGAGCTAAAATCAACTTAATCACACACTTGGTTCCCTATAGAAGTCACACACGAAATTTCACATAATTTGGACTTCAATAGATCACCCAAACTTAGACCGGAAAACACAAAACCTGAACCCTAACTGTCTGCCCACATTCGGTCGACCGATACAGGCCGTTCGGTCGACCGGATGATCAAGTAATCCAGTTTGTGTTTTCCTGTCTAGTTTTGGTCGACCGCACCATCTCTTTCGGTCGACCGTTTAACCTTACTGTTCCGACCGTTATTTTTGTCGTATTTACCCAACGGTCGTATTCGTATTAAAACCATATACACCTCCATATACTTTACCAAACGGTCGAACCATTTGCCCAGTTCGGTTGACCGTTTAACCTTGTCAAAAATCCCTGCTATCGGTCGATACGATTTCGTTCAACCGATCCATTTATCCCTCTACCGAAACGCTTATTCGGTCGACCGGTAACCCTGTTCGGTCGACCGTTTATTTAATTGACTTAAGATTTCGGTCGACCTCTCCATATTTCGGTCGACCGTTTCCTTAAAGAACTTAAGCGTTCGGTCGACCGTTTCACCTTTCGGTCGACCGTTTCTGGACAGATTTGCAGCCCGAATTTTCTGCTTTGTGTATCTTGCACAAAACCCTATCAAATCTTGTCCCAACGGATCTATTCTCTCTAATGCCTATATAAGGAGTTGTAAAACACATTTCAACACAACTCTCCCACTACAAACTTGTCCCAAACATTAGAGAGAATCCCAAAACACTCAAAGCTTCAAACCTTACACACTTAGTGATCAATTCCTTAATCCTACTCAAGTGTGCTCAAGATTTAGAGAGTGTTGCTCCACTTAAGTTCTCATTTGTTGTCAAAAGAGTAAAGGCTCCGGTGAAAGCCCGAAGCATCCTTCTCGGATTGTGAGAAGAGGATTCCAAGCTCGGCGAGGGTTGTTCGCAAGTTTGACGGTTGTAAAGGCGTTCTCTCCCGGCCCGGAACGGGGAGTGGTTAGTGAAGTCGTGAGCGGAGCTCGGTGATCCGAGCGGAGCTTGCAAGAGAGGACTAGGACCCGGGTGGGGTGCCGAACCTCTATAAAAACGCCGAGTCGTTTTGTGGTTTGCATATTCCTACACTTACTTGTTTTAGTTTTAAATTCCGCTACATTTCTTTGATTGAATAAACAAGTAGGTAATTAGGTGATTAGCATTAATTGTGGACCCATAAACCCACACGATCCTACATTTGGTATCAGATCCTTGTTAGCTAAATTCTCATACTTAATCGTATTATTTAGCATGGTTTCTACATCATTTAATCACATTGAAGGATTATGCACCACTAGACCTCCGTTACTTAATGGGTCAAACTATGATTATTGGAAAAATAGGATGAAAATCTTTTTAATCTCAAATGACCTTAAGTATTGGATGTTTCTCCAAAATCCATACACACCCCCTAAAGAAGATGAATTAGATTCACTTACAAGACCGAAAATGAAAGAAATCGAAATGAATTCGAAAATTATGAACATCTTGTATTGTGGCCTTAATGAGGGTGAATATAATAGGATTAGGGGATGTGAAAGTGCACATGAGATATGGCATAGACTTCAAATGCACCATGAGGGGGATAGTAAAACTAAGGAAACACGCATTAGTCTCCTCATGCATAAATATGAGATTTTTTCTATGCGAATCAGTGAAAACATAAGCGAAATGAACACTCGCTTCACCGATATCACTAACTCTCTTTTGGTTCTTGGAAGAAAAATCAATGAAGGAGAGATGACAAGGAAGTTCCTCCGGTCACTTAGCATCGATTGGGAAGATAAAGTCGTCGCAATTGAAGAGGCGCATGATCTTTCAAAATTAAAGATGGAGGAGCTCATTGGAAACTTGATGGCTTATGAACTTCAAATCAATCATCGGAAGGAGAAAGAAGCCACCAAGAAAACATCCACCTTGGCATTACATGCAAATTTTGATGAGCCAAGGAAAGTGGAAGAAGAGGACATTGAAGTCCTATCAAAAGACTTCTTCAAATACCTCAAGAAGGATAAAGAAGAAGAAAAATGAAAGAAGAGGTAGAAGGAGTGAAAAGAGAGAAAAGAAGGAGAAGGAAGAGAGTGGAAATGAGAGAAAAGAGAAGGAGAAGAAAAATGAGAGGAGGGAGAGAAGGAGAGAAAATGAGAAGAGTAAGATAAAAGAGAAGAGGTTTGAAGCTCACAAGGCTACATGAGACGATTCATCGTCTTCATTGTCATCCAAATCAACCACACCTTCATCAACAAAAGAATATGCACACATGTGCTACATGGAAATTCAAGATGAAGGAAGTGAGGTAGAATCTAACTCTTGCTCTAGTAATTCATGCTCAACTAAGTCATATTATAGCGATAGCTCACATTCTAGTGTTAATGAAGAAACTTATACACATGATGAGCTTCAAAATGCATTTCATGACTTAGTTAAACAATATGAGATCATTGTGATAAAAAAATGCCAGAAAGTTAATCAAAGATCTCCAAAGCCAAATTGAAACATGCATGAATGAGAAGAATGAGGTGATTGCTAAATTTGAAAAGAATGCATCAAATGTTGATAAATTAAGAGCAACACCCATAGATTGTGATCCACTAAATCTTCAAGCTTGTAATTTACAATTAAGAAAAGATTTAGAAAGATTCGCAAATGGAACTCATATGCTTAACATGTTATTAGGAAGTCAAAGGCAATCCTTGCAAAAACATGGTTTAGGTTACAATTCAAAATTGAAAAACCATGTATCTCACACTACACTACACGGCAAGCATATGTTCATTAACCATAGTTCCTCAAGTGTGTGGGCTCCCAAAACCAAAATGGTTTGAATTCCCAAAGCTAACATTCAAGGACCCAAAGTTGTTTGGGTACCTAAATCTACTCGTGTAGAAGTTTGAGGAGGAGATTGGTGGTGACCGGGTGAGCTCAAGAGTCAAATTCAAATCCGGTTGCATCACCAAATAAGATTGGAGCTAAATTCGAATTCAATATTGGTATAAAATTACTATCTATACAATCCATGTTAAATTAGCTCTAATCTAGTTTCATATGCTTAATTGACATATCATATAGTTTAATTCATTGCAAATCATATACCCTATTCATTGCAAATCATTTACCACATCCATTGCATTTTAAATGTCAAATTTTAAATGGATGTTAGAATAAGGCTTAAGTTGAAACTTAAATGAACTCAACTTGAATCATACTCATTGTTTCCATTTAGCCTTATTGATAGAGGGAGCTTAAATGTTATATCTTTTATTAGAATAATGAAGTGCAAAATTTAGGGGGAGCAACTTCATTACAAGACATCCAAATTATATGCTTAAAGTTAATTAATTGTTGTTTTTGATGGATGTCAAAGGGGGAGAGATAATTAAGGGGGTAACTTGAAATTGGCATAAAATTGAACAAAAACTATGCACATCCATAGGGGGAGCATCTATATGCATAGTTTACATATACAATTTTCAAGTATTAAGATATCGGTTTCCATCATAAAAAAAGGGGAGACTGTTGGCTTTTTGGCCTTAATCTTATGTTTTGATGATTTAATCAACCAAATCTTAATTAGAGTAGCACACACTATGCATTGCATATATATTGTATTGTGCTAACCTCTACAGGTGATCAAGACTCAAGAAAGAAGGAAATGAAGTCAAAACATGTAATTAAAGCTAAATCGAAGACATGTAATCTTGATTTCTTTTGAGTCTTAGGAACAAAGCGTAATTGAGCATACTTAAGCTAAAATCAACTTAATCACACACTAGGTTCCCTATAGAAGTCACACACGAAATTTCACATAATTTGGACTTCAATAGATCACCCAAACTTAGACCGGAAAACACAAAACCTGAACCCTAACTGTCTGCCCACATTCGGTCGACCGATACAGGCCGTTCGGTCGACCGGATGATCAAGTAATCCAGTTTGTGTTTTCCTGTCTAGTTTTGGTCGACCGCACCATCTCTTTCGGTCGACCGTTTAACCTTACTGTTCCGACCGTTATTTTTGTCGTATTTACCCAACGGTCGTATTCGTATTAAAACCATATACACCTCCATATACTTTACCAAACGGTCGAACCATTTGCCCAGTTCGGTTGACCGTTTAACCTTGTCAAAAATCCCTGCTATCGGTCGATACGATTTCGTTCAACCGATCCATTTATCCCTCTACCGAAACGCTTATTCGGTCGACCGGTAACCCTGTTCGGTCGACCGTTTATTTAATTGACTTAAGATTTCGGTCGACCTCTCCATATTTCGGTCGACCGTTTCCTTAAAGAACTTAAGCGTTCGGTCGACCGTTTCACCTTTCGGTCGACCGTTTCTGGACAGATTTGCAGCCCGAATTTTCTGCTTTGTGTATCTTGCACAAAACCCTATCAAATCTTGTCCCAACGGATCTATTCTCTCTAATGCCTATATAAGGAGTTGTAAAACACATTTCAACACAACTCTCCCACTACAAACTTGTCCCAAACATTAGAGAGAATCCCAAAACACTCAAAGCTTCAAACCTTACACACTTAGTGATCAATTCCTTAATCCTACTCAAGTGTGCTCAAGATTTAGAGAGTGTTGCTCCACTTAAGTTCTCATTTGTTGTCAAAAGAGTAAAGGCTCCGGTGAAAGCCCGAAGCATCCTTCTCGGATTGTGAGAAGAGGATTCCAAGCTCGGCGAGGGTTGTTCGCAAGTTTGACGGTTGTAAAGGCGTTCTCTCCCGGCCCGGAACGGGGAGTGGTTAGTGAAGTCGTGAGCGGAGCTCGGTGATCCGAGCGGAGCTTGCAAGAGAGGACTAGGACCCGGGTGGGGTGCCGAACCTCTATAAAAACGCCGAGTCGTTTTGTGGTTTGCATATTCCTACACTTACTTGTTTTAGTTTTAAATTCCGCTACATTTCTTTGATTGAATAAACAAGTAGGTAATTAGGTGATTAGCATTAATTGTGGACCCATAAACCCACACGATCCTACAACACTTGTCCCCCTCCCATTGGTCCAAATTGTTTTTTATAGTGGAGGATTAAGGATTTGTTATTAGATATAATTGATAATGTATTGAGTATTTTTTATTAATGTTGGGTAATATTTTTGATTATTGTGGGATAATATTTTTTAGTATCTAATTTATTTGAATAATAATTTTAATAATTAAATTAAGTTTATGTAATATGTACGGTTGTTTTTTAACTTTTAATGTAATATTTTGGATTTCAGTTTATCTAATATGTAATGTGGTTTCCTAATATTTAATAATATTTTCATGATTTAATAGTAATTATTAAATATTTTCAAGTTAAAGTAATTAAATATTGTAATTAGAATTATATAAAATGTAATTTGTTGAATGTTGTGAAATAATTAAAATTATGAAATTAAGAAATGATGTGAAAGAAAGTGGGGGGTAGCCTGGGCGTGGTTAAGGGGGTTTTTCGGGTGGGTTTAGTGAGCTGACGTGACAAGAAGAGAAACTGACGTGGCAGAAAGAGGGAGCAGGACGCCCGGGGTAGCCCAAGCATGACTATTTATGCTCTTAAGTGTTTCTATTTGCTCCTCATTTTTCAATAATGTTTTTTTGTATGTCTCCATAATTGATATCACTGCAGCGGGGGGGGGGGGGGGGGGGGGGGTTCGTTGGCAATTTAGACGTGGATTGATCTCTAAATGATGTGGGGGTAAATTTGTCCAAACAAAAACACAATTTCAAAAGAACTGAGAAACTCATTCACCCAGCTTCTCTGTCCAAGGCAAAACATTGCCTCGAATTCCATGCTAGAAGCTGGGCTCCCAAGGATCCCAACCGGTGTTTGGATCACCAACAACACTGTGCTGGATCCTAGCAAGTGGAGGAGCAGGATCTCCTGCAATCCAAACGGGGCCTAAGGTGTAAGCGGTGGTGTTGGGGAAGGATTGTGGTGTATGATATTTTCTTTGTATTAATTGTCTCACTTTTATTAACTTAATAAAATTAATTGATTAATTTAAGAGAGATTTTACATTAGTAAGTTGTTACACTTTGATGGTCAGTTACACTCACATTCTCATATTTATGGTCGATCCCCCTTCTTCCCCACAAACCAATATGTAGTTTTTCCATCAAAACTCAATCAAGCACTAAAGAGGGTCAAGATGGTGAAATCGGTCTTGCAAAATCGGTCACTCTTTGTCAAAAGGTGAAACATGGAACATACTATATATCTTTGTTTATAATAAAGTTTAGGGTTGTGAAAATTATTTGTTCAAGATCTATAATGGGCAATTAGAATTTTACTGGGCACTAATCACAAAGTAAATCAACTTATATGCAGTACTTATTAAATAAGGTATACTCTTATCAACTTCATATATATTTTTATAAGTTAACAAGTTCAGTCAATATAGATTTGGTGAAAAGACATTTTGAAAGAAATAGAACACCAAAATGTATGCTGCTGGTTGGTGGAATTATTTTTATAGAATATCATATCTTACCATTTATCATAAAAATATAAACGTCAGTTATATTTGTTTTTAGTAAAAAAACGTAATAGCGAAAGTGCACCCATACAAATATTTACAAACTCAAAGGCTTTAAGCAATGAGACATCATGTTGAGCTCGAGGTGGGTTTTAAATAAATTGCAAAGCCCAAAAAGTTTTGAATTTCATTACAAGTCTTGATACCAAACAACACAAGATATGTATTCAGAAAAGCATTAGATGAAGTTTTTGTAAGAATAAATTATATGAAAATATCCAACCAATTCGCCGTGAGACATCAAAACCTCGGTTGAAAGAAGAAGCCAGTGAGGAGCTGAAGTGGGAAAGTTTTGGTCACACGACGTGATTCTATAATTAATCTAAATTATCTGCTCATAAAAAAAGAAGATGCAATGAAGGAATTTAACCTTCAACTGATGCGTAGGGCCACTTAAATTCTCAGACATCAAGATCATAACAGTGGAGACTTTTCTACTGTTGCATGTGTAATTGTATACAATAAGCCAAATAAATGGTCGAAGGAAGACATAACAAAGTAGCAAAATCCATCTATACTCAGACAACGAGACGCAAAAATCTCTCCAAAAATCTCTCCAAGCACTGCTTCAGTTTTTTATTTATCAAGCTGCCCACAAAATTACGAGACGTTCGATGTTCGAGATCGAGCATACTGACCCTCTAATCTCGCTTCAAGTAGCTTCGCTTTCAAAGTATTTTCTTTAACTCGATGTGGTAATTTCAATGAAGATTCACTCGCCTCGTCGTCTTGAAGTTTCATTCCGTACTGACAATGTTTTACTGAACTTGACATGGAGCGTATATCGGTAGAACTGTCGGTGCCAACCTTGACAGACCGACTCCTCCAAGTAAAGACACGAGAATCTCCTCCACGACAACTCAAGCTGCTTCTTTTATTAAGGTGGCAGTCATCCCTTACCATTTCACAAGGAGCAACAGTTTGCGCATTATTTCTAACACTTTCTTCTTCCCTATGTTTGCCATTGATTACTCGTCTCTCGTCCAAGACTTGCATTTTGTCGCCATTACTTGAACTAGTTCTCACATTTTGTTCTTCGAACTGGGTGTGAGTACTTGACGAACCAAGGCTGGTTATCCTCACATGGTATACATCCTTATTAGCCCTCTTGTCAGATTCTTTTGCTTCTGATCTTTCTTTGACTTTGCCGGAATCCTGTTTCAGGACATCATGAGAATCATCCATCCCCATTTTCAGCTCAACGCAGTGTGACTTGGTAGTCATTAAATCGTCGTCAGCATCACAAGGCGCACTAAAATTCCCATTCATGTGAAGAGACTCAAGGGACTGACACTGCAGGCTACTGTCTCCCATGCATTTATTCATCATGACACCACTGCTGCTCGTCTCAGTTCGTCTAGCTCGAAGAAAGCCTTTGATTTCGTGTCTTAACCTGTCCGCAATTGTGTTATTCTCCGAAAACTCTCTACAAGGTTCTGCTTGCACCATCTGAATACGTTCGTCCAACCATGCTTCTGAAATATGAAGAACCAACCTCTGGTGCTTCCAAACGTGACCTTTTTCGTATTTCTGCCTCAATTCTCGCACCTCTTGCTCGTACACCACAACCCCCTTAGCAAACTCGTCACCAAGTTCTTCCAGCAAAACCCGTCTCCTTCTCTCTCTCTCGAAGTCTTTAACCACTAATGAATAGGATAGCTTCATCTCGCACAATTCTTTCGTCAACTTCCGGTGAAAACTTTCTGAATGCCTTCTTAACCTTCGTTCTGCCTCAACCTCGTCCTTGAGTGATTGAACAGCCATTCTCATCTTCTGTCCCTCGTTCTTCTTAACCAATTTATCCTCCGTGGCATGCGTCACTAACCCATTGATTTCATGTTTATTCGCTTGCCTCTCTTGTAGCAGCTCTTTGATGTGAGACCGGGCATGATCTAGCTCTAGTTTCAATGCTTTCACAACCGATACATTTGATGTGTGCTGCTCCTCCAGGCTCCAGATCCGATTCAACACCTTAAGTAGTTCAGTAGAGGTTTTAAGGCCGTATCGAGATTGCCGAGGCTTTCGCTTGAGATCCGAAGAACTTGTTGTAGTTAAAGCTTGGCTATAAGCTGAAACCTGATTGAAAATGAATTGATCAATGACACAAAGAGCATCTAAATTTTGACTTTGAAAACATAGAAAACCTAAGTTTGTCCAGGTGGCTTAAACATGATGAATATCAAATCGAAGCTATTCAATGCAAAACAAACCTACAGTAGAAAACATTCACCAGACAAATGATACTTTTCAGAAGAAAAAAATCACCTTAAATAAAACGAAGGTTACCATGAACAGCCAATACCAACCACTTAAAGGGGAATGAATTACTATTTGGTTAGAAAATATATGAGAACAATCCAAGAAGGAGTGTATCTTCACTTCAGGTTTCACAAGAAAGCATCATTTTCTTCAATTTGAATCTTCATAATGACGAGTGATCTAACCGAATTCCATTTCATCCCTTCAAATCATACGACTAAAGAAACATGATTTTCTTTGTTCAAAACGAGGGAAAAACACCAAGAAAAGCAAAGAAGTGTTCAAATCCAAATGTCATAAACTTAAGATTAGAAACCAACTAAAAAAACTGATGGTAACCAACAAATGTTTTTGAGGGTGGTCTGTGTAACTAACCACTCAAAAAAATGCAACAAAAGAAGCGAAGTATACAGAAATTTTCAAAGGCTTAAATCTATATAAAACAAAATTACAAGAACCAAGACAACCAAAAAAAACACCTTAACAGTGGCACCGATCGAAGAATAATCACAAAACCAAATATTTGTCACATTCTCTTCACAAGAAATACCAAGAAAAACATTATATAGTTAGATACCCAAGTAAATGAGATACAAAGCAAAAGTAAAAAAACCCAAAAATCAGACCATATACTTGGTGCTTGCTCAAGATCTTTCTCATACTTCTATTCAACCAACTTTTATTTATTATTATTATTATTTTTAATATCAAGGAAAGTTTGATGTCCATCAAACCATACTATGCAAACAAAACAAGTCATCACACCAACCACCTAAATCAAAGTGCTATTACCCAAGAACGACAAACAGACAAACTACCCCAAAATATTAAATGCTAACAAAAACCATCATCCAAACCAATAGTCTTTCCCAAACTTATATTGAAATAAATCATGAAAACATTATCTATACAAACAAAAAAATACCAAGCTAATTCCACAAAGTCACCAACTACTCAAATCAAATTATCAAAATGCCACAAACCAAGAATCACCCAAACTCATGTTTTTTTCTCAAACTTGTATCAAACCAAACTATGCACACACCCAAAAAAAACTCAGACCAAAATGCCACAATCCAAGAATCACCACCCAAACTCATGATTTTTCTCAAACTTCTATTGAACAAAATTATGTTAAAATACTATTACAAACCACAACTAAACACAAAACCAAACACCCAAATCAAAATGCTTTAACTAAAGAACACCAAACTCATGACCATTCTCGCAGACATATTAAACTAAATTATGAAGGGAAAAAAACACCAAAACTTCATCTATCCATCCAAACCAAAACCACCAAGCAAACAACACCAAAACACCAAACACCCCAATCAAAATGCATTAATCAAACAAACAAAAAACTCACCCTATCAGTGGTGGCAACAGAGGAACAATTTCCCAACACAGCCCCTTTCCCACTCCCACCCAATACATCCTGGATCTCCCAAAGATCAGCCCCAAGTTTTCTAGCAGAAACTCCCAGATTGGAGCTCCCACTCCTACTCTCCTCCTCCCCTTCCATCTCCCAACCCGATAAAGGGTTAAAGTTCCCACCTTTCTTCCTCAAACTCACTCCTCTCCTCACTTTCACACCATCCAACTCCTTCCATGCACTTTTCTCTCTCTCCATAAAAAACCCAACTTTTTTTTGGATTCCTCACCAACTCAGATTCAAACCCATCTTGATTTGGGGTTTTTGGGTCAGTTTTGGTGATGGGTTGGAATCAAAATCTCACCTTTCTTGCTCCCCTTCGAAACCCAGAATTGTTTTTGACTTTTTCACCAAAACCCACAATTTTTGTTGGGTTTTTCACCACTTTGGATTCGAACCCATGTGTGATTTGGGGGTGTTTGAGTCAGTTTTGGTGATGGGTTGGAATCAAAATGCGATCTTTCTCAACCAAACTCACTCCTGTCCTCAAACTCAAAATGCGAAAAAAGTGAGTTTTTCCGATCTCCGTCGGAAACCCAACTTCTCTTTTGGATTTTTCTACGACTTCGGCTTTGATTTGAGGTGTTAGGATCACTGTAGGTGATGGGTTGTGGAGTGAGGAAAGGGTGATGAGTGTTAAACTGTTTAATAGGTTGGAGTGGTGATGGGAAGGTGTAGTGAATGTGAATGATAACTGTTATGCAGTGGCAGTGGGAGTTTGGTTTTTAATGATGGTTTTGGTTCTTTTTCTTTATATTATATAATAATTTGTTTTCTACAAAACTATTTTTTTGGTTTCAAATACATGTATGATTTTGTGTTTCAAATACATGTATGTGTTTCAAATACATGTATTATATACATGTTTATATATACATGTATGATTTTGTGTTTTATGTTTTCTATTCTTTTGTGTTTTGTCGAATAAACATGTTTCTTTCTTTTGTTTTGTTTTTGCCTTGAAATTTTAAGGAGGGTGACACAAACTTAATAATGCTCGTGGTGTCACCGTATGAACCCATGATTCGGTATCAATCTGGTTCAAATTTCAATTATAACTGACATTCGATTTAATTCGAATTTTCATGTAAAATCAGTTTAATGAATGTATTAATGATACAACGCAAAAAATACAAATTTATATTTAAATAATGATTTTTTTAAAATTTAGACGTCAAAAGTTATAAAACAAAAGTTCAAATGGATAACCGTTAGTTTTTAAAGTTTAGAAATATAAAGTAATATCAATGCATAATATAAAAGAACAAACTGTTATTAACCTATAATTCTATTTGACCGTGTTTTGTTTTTAAGATAAAAGGCAATTTCTTAAAATGGCTTTAAATTTTTAAAAGAAACTGGGAAAATTCATCTCAATAAACCTTACGCACCGTGTTTATGTTGCTAATAATTATAAAATGGTAGCATTTTTTTGTCACTATAAAGTAAAACTTTACTTTTTAATTGTTGAAGATATCAAGATAGGAAATCTCTTTAAACTATAAAAAAAACTTGAGTCCTCAAGGAATAAGACCAAAGTTGGTACTTTCATTAAACTCCAGCCGAGTAAAATAATTGTTGTTCTCACACATTCTTGCTGATCCATAGATTTGATTTCGGTATTATCAAATTCTAATGCGAATTGACATTGGTTAATCATGGGTAAATGGAAAGCAAGTTGGAAAAAGTGCAACTTTTGTGGGAGAAATATCATGAGTTGGACCTTCTAAGACACACATAATCATGCTACTTTTTGCACAGAGTTTTGTGATTTTGTCTGATGTAGTAGTAGTGACCAATAATCTTTCACTAACAATTACCTTCTTATAAGCATGATCTTAGTTTCAACTTTCAACCCACAAAAAATATTACAGATGATTATTAGTGAGTATAAAGAAATATAATATTTGCAATGTAATCTGAAAAATTAAATAATATCTTTAAAATTTCTGATAATACAAAATTTAAAAACTTAAGTTTGTAAGAGACCGTTGCCAAATTCCAATCATCTACCATTGAGATGAGACCACCACATGTTTATAAATATTAAGGCTATATAAGTAATTAATCCTAAACAATTCAAGTAAGTGAATTGATTCCACCAAACTGACAAAATGATTAAGAGCACCAATAAAGAAGAGACCTTGATTGCTATAGTGTTTGCAGTTCCAAGCCAAGTTTCAACAACTAATAAAGCAAACCCAATTTAAGAAATCCACATATCAAAACCAAATGTCTATCTGGCTTTCATGCTCTATGATGCAAATATATAATTAATGTTTAGATTAAAGATTAAACAATGTTGAGATCTCTGCTCTTGGCCTCTCAAAGCCACCAATCTCCATGGATGAGTTGGAGAACCACAACATCAGAATAGTCGTTGTTCGGTCCCACCCATGTCTCTTCTTTCTTACTTAAATTTGACAAAAAATTAAAATCCTAATCATAGTGTGTAGAAAAATAATTATGTGAATTAGGTCCTGGAAGTAAGTTTTTTTTTGTTTTTTTGTAGGCGATGGAAATTGAGGAAAGCAGAAAATAACGAGAGAAAAGTGGATTGGTTTTGGTTTGCCCTTTGAAAATCTTGATTTCAAACATATATTGTGTATCTCAAGATACGAAATAACTCTAGACATCTTAATAATTAAATTAACTTGTATCGCTTATATAAAAACCTTGGTTTCTAGGAGATGTAAATAAGGAAAATTCTAATTATTAGTTTTGATTCTCTCGGGAAAGAGGCATGCATGGATATACTTTGATTTCTTTCTGTTTCAATTGAAATATATTTTAATCCAAGCCCAAACAAATTGGACTGACTCCAATATAAATTGGTTTAAATTCTGATATATGAAAATCCTATTAGCAAAATTAAGACACGAGAGACTTAAGAAAAGAGCGAAATGTTGGAAGATACCCTTGTTTTGTTATAAAACATGGATAAAGTTTATTGTCACGGTGACGAGTTATAGGTTAAACATTTGTGCTCAAGTGTAATTACGTTCATGTAATATATTACCAAAGTTTTATCATAAAGATAAAACGGTTCAATTGAATAACCCCAAATAAAAAAACTAGCGTTTTCTTGAGTAAAAATGCAGATATATTCATTGTTTAGCTACATTATTGTTGCAGGCATGCTTAGTAGGAAATGTAATTACAATATCTAGCATCATTATCTGAGTTGTGTTTTTACCAGCATTCCATGAATGATGGTGAAGGAACAAGTTAATTTGTATGTTTGTTTATAAAAATATAAATCTCTATGTCTCGTTACGTTTGTTTTCTTTGTGCATGTAATGTAGTGTTTAAGGTTCAAGAAAGAAGGAAAAAATCAAAACCCACCTGAACTGCCAACGTTTTCATTAGGTCTGTCAAGTTCTGCTCGGGATCGATAGATCGCTCGATGTTCGCTCGATTTTGCTCGAAATTGCTCCGATCGGTTAGTAACGAGCCGAGCACGAGCAAACTCCGCTCGCTCGATACTCGCTCGATGCTCGCTCAATTATTGCTCGAAACCTGATTACTATATCCAATTATTTGATTAACCTGAATATTCTATCCAATTACCCAATCGGTAAAGTGTTAAACTCATTTAATAAACTAATTTACCAAACCCAACAATCCATTTAACAAACCAAACCAAAATATCTTATTTATAAGATGTTGATGTTGTAAGTTGTCCTACAATTTAGAAGATTGTGTTTGATTTTAATATTGTGTTGATTTTGTTTGATCCAAGTGTATAATCTTATTTATAAGATGTTAATGTTGTCGTATAATTTATAAGATTGCGTTTTATTTTAGGTGTTAATTTTAAGATTGTGTTAGTAACTATTATTATATTTGTCTTAAGTAATTTTATAATTTACTTATTAGGACAACATTATTAGGAATTCAATACCAAAAAAAAGGTTTAGGTTAACAAGCCGCTCGTTTAGAGATCGATTACACCCATAATTTCCATAAACATGAAATGACCTCAATTACCATCTGCCAAAAGAAAACTTCCAATCACTAAATTAGAAACTTTGGTAGGAAGACATAATTAAACATGGATTCATTACTATGTAATGTAGCAGTCTTTTCCCCCATTGGCTTTCTTTCTTATTCTGCTGTCAAGATCACACACCCAACAATGAGACACAAAATAAATGCCAAACAAAAGAACGAACACAAGCAAAACTGCCCATGTTGGCTTTTTGAAGGACCAAGTCATGATTAACATTAACAGATGAACAATGTCTTGTTTAATATTTTCGAGATGTCTTGTTTAACAGATGAACAATGATACCTGTGTGACATGGCTCGAATGAACATGAGCCATCACAAACATCTGCACAAGAAATTTCAGCAGGCTGTTTGGGATAGGGATGGGAATTTGCGGGTTTAATTCAAAAAAATTCGATTCCGGGTTGGCCAACCCGAATAAAATGTTTTAAGTTTAGGTGAAATATTCAAAAGAAATTCTTAACTTAATCATATTTTTGTTTGGATTTGTGTAATCACTGTATTATTGTGTATTCGTCTCCAAGATCTTATACCCATATTTGACCCGATAAGATATCATGTCCAACCAACTATATCCAAATCCGATCCGATAAGATATCGTGTTTACTCCTACCCAATATTATCATATCACGTTACTATCATGTTTGTTTTTTACGGACCTACTATTTATAAGGGTGGAATGAAAACTCATGAAGAAAGAGGAAGCTAGAAACGGAGGCGACATATTACTTCATTACAGGATAAAGTTTTGAACATTCAATATGCCGACACCCCGATATAATTATTAAAATTGGATTTTGAAAATATTGATAATTTCAAGTGTATTTAGCGACGATAACTGGAGTTTTTTTAATAAGAAATCAATTGTTATATCCCTAACCCCTTTTTAGGGTTAATTGGTGATTAAAGAGGAGAGAGGGAGGTATGGAGAGGCTTGACTTTTGTGGTGAGAGAGAGAGGTGATGACGTAGGGGAATGGGCTGGTTGTGTGTAGGGGTGTGGTGAGGAGTGTGTGCACTGTAGCGGCGAGGGGGTTTTAGTGTGCACTTCTCTTCTCTTCCTCTTTTCTTCTCCTTCCATTCTCTTCACTTCCTTCATCTCTTTCCAGTCGAGGCTCCAGCAGAGGCGCCGATCGGAGGAGACGAGGACGACGCGCAGGCAGAGGTCGGACGTCCAGAGGAGGCGCGGCGCGTGCTCGAGGTCTACCGGAGGCGACGTGCGTGAGCGAGCTCCGGCGTTTTGTCGTCGTTGGTTGAGGTACGCCGCTCCTTAGTGTGGTTTATTGTTAACCCTAATGAGAGGGTTGTGTTGGTCGGTCGGAGGAGGTCGGAGGCCTCTCCGACGTCGCGTTTGGGCGAAGAAACCTCGGCTAGCGCGAGGTTGAAGATGACCGGACGGTCGACCGGCCCTTGGGCGGTCGACCGATTGCATGTATATCTTTACTGCCTGTTGCGTTTCGGTCGACCGAGGCCTTGTGTTCGGTCGACCGGAACTTAAGTTTATTGGTTTATATTGCATGATGTTCGGACGTAGGCTTGAGTTCGGTCGACCGTTATATGACGTAGAAATGTAGGTTGACCCTAATTGTTATCGGTCGACCGAGACCCCTGAGTCGGTCGACCGATGGATTAAAAGATTGAAAATGGTGTACTGTTAGTTTTCGGTCGACCGGGACCTGAGTCGGTCGACCGATAGACTGGATTGTAATGTTGACCAGACTCCGGATTTTGACCTCGTTCGGTCGACCGGTTTTAGACCTTCGGTAGACCATTGGGGGGATTGTGTTCTGTGCGCTGCGGTAGACCGTGTTAGGGACGGTCGACCGATTCCTTTCTGGAAACGGTCGACCGAATCACCTCTTACGGTCGACCGTTTGGGCCCAGGACAGAATTCCTGGTTCCCTTTTTGAACGCCAACTTTGCCACGGAAACCCGTGTCCTCGCCTTGTGCGTGAGCCGGGAGGTGACGGTGGGCGCGTGATGCGTGCCTGCCCAGGGACCGCCGTTGGGAAGAGTGTGGGCGTTCGGGACGCGTCACCTCCGAGTATGGACTGTGACTTGAGATGATTGTTGGGCACTTTGTAGTATAGCAGGCCTGAGGGATCGCGGATCCCAGTGTTGATGTTTGTGCGGGCACGCAACTGGCGTTGGGTGAGGTGACTACCGGCCCACGGGCTACGGAGGTCGCTGCCCTGCTTTTATAGCGGCGCGGTTGGTGTTCGCGGCTCGAGGAGCCCGATGACCTGGCAGACTTCGGTCTGGATCTGTCTGATGCTGTGCCGGACTGTTGTGATGGACCACCGATGCTGTGCCGGTGATGCCGCCGAGGTTGTGCCGGCGATGATGATTGTTGGGCCGAGGCTGTGCCGGCTATGTTGTTTTCCTCGGCTGGGCACCTACCGAGATGTTGTTGTTATACCTTCCGGGCGACGGCCCCGTTGGTCCCTGTGGCTCCGACCACTGAGATTTGCAGATCTGTATTCTATCGGCGCGCAGGCGTGACAGAGGCTCCCTGCCGAACCCTTGAGTAGTGTAGCCGCGTGTGGGGGATGCGATGTCGCGTGCTGTAAGGCTGCATGTGCCTGCAGTAGGTCTCCTCGGGAGACTCGTTGTTGATTGTCGGACTGATGTCCCGTTTTACCCTTCGGGGGAACTGTTTTCATTTCTGTCGATGCCATGACACGCTACTAGTATGATAGGTTCATTGTGTAATGCATGCATATAGGTGAGTTGGCGTACGGGGTTTCCTTTCTGGAAACTCAGGCATTGTTGTTGCATCTTTTTCAGGACCGCAGTAGGTCCAGTGGGGTGGTGATCGGCGGGCGCGCGCATTTGGAGTCGGATCCTCTAGTCAGACCACTGAGGTCCACATGATTACGTTTATCTTCCCTTGTCGTTTTGTTGTAATCATGTATTCATTTTGGCAAACTCTGATGTATTATGGTGCACCGCTATATTGTTTATGAGAAGTAACAGTCCCGCCTTGATTATTGTGCTCTTTGTCTTGATTATGAATTTTTAAATTTTCCGCTGTTTCGGGATGTTACATCAAGAGTATGCCAAGCAAAACATTTCTAAGGCCTTGAACACGTATTTTTATCTAAGGCTAATAAGAACTATGGGGTATAATAATGTTATGAAAGGATGTATTTTACCAAGTTGTGTAGGAAAAATACGAAAATAATTGTATTAAGCTTGGATTGTGACATGCTAACTAAGTTCTCACATCCTTAAGGATATTGTGGTCTGGATTCCGACCAATTTTATTACCAAAATAATATAGTTCAATATTTCAAAACATACCGCATATTCAACATGGTTAGGGGAATTGGAACAGTGGTGCACCCAAGTTATACAGCAGAAGCGATGACGATGACTGTGGAATTTTTTTTTTCAAAATGACACTAAACTAGGCAAATTCACAAATACCTAGCATGCATATACCAAATCAAGCAGATGTCTAAAGGCAAACTTTAGGATCGTGTGAGTCTACAATACTAATCACTTTTACCCTAATTACCTACTCGTTTAACTATCAAAGATATGTGCAGCGGAATTTAAACTAAACAAGCAAGTAAATGAAAGATAATGCAAACCACGAAGGACACGAGGGATTTTTATAGAGGTTCGGCACCCCCATCCGGGTCCTAGTCCTCTCTTGCAAGCTCTGCTCGGATCACCGAGCTCCGCTCACGACTTCACTAACCACTCCCCGTTCCGGGCCGGGAGAGAACGCATTTACAATCCTCAAACTCGCGAACAACCCTCGCCGAGCTTGGCTACACCTTTCACAATCCGAGAGAGATGCTTCGGGCTTTCACCAAACCTTTACTCTTCTTTGACAGCAACAAACTTGAGTGAGACAATCACTCTCTAAACTTGAGCACATTTGAGAAAGATTGGAATTGATCTTAAGTGTGGAAATTTGAGGCTTGGAGAGTTAGGAATGATCTCTCTAATGTAGGAGACAAATATGTGTTGGAGAGTTGTGTAGAAATGTGTTTTACAACTCTTTATATAAGCATTAGAGAGAATAGATCCGTTGGGGTTGATTGGGTGAGTGTTGGTGTAGGATACACAAAACAGAAACTCGCATGACCCAATTCTGAGTTAATTCGGTTGACCGGATCGGATAGTTTGGTCGACCATTTGGCAGTTTTGAACTCAGTTCGGTCGACCGGTTAGGTAATGGTCAACCGCCCAATGCTAAGACTCTGGTACACTTAAGTGATTGGTCGAACACCGAATATGGTTCGGTCGATCGATTTGCGATACAATGGATTATTGGGTGAACACTACAGAATAACGTATGACTCCATTAGAATGTTACTAGCTGTATTTAGATTGGTGTGCTGTATTACGAGGGGTAGGTGACTAATGAGCAATACAATAGTCGTGTCGGTGGAGGAATAAGTTTGGATTATGTTGAAAACGTTAGCCCATAGGGACTCTAACCGGTCACTACATGCTCAACTACAACATAGTGGAGAGACATAAGTAGGTATTTTAACAAAGCTTTGCACTCTTGTTTCATTTGGGATGTGAGATGGTTTGACCAAATGGTAGTTTAGCAGACACAACGTCACATAACAGAGGGTGGTTAGGGTAAGTACTTCCCATACTTCAAAGATTGTATTGAGACATTAGATGGGACCTCGTTGACGCGTGGGTACTAGTAGAATTCCATCCAGCATACCGTTCTGGACGACACCCCACCCAGTGCACTCAAAATGTCATAGGAGTTTGCGATTTCAACATGCAGTTCATTTTTGCTATCGCTGGGTGGGAGGGATCGACACACGATTGTCAAGTGCTGAATGACGCACCGAACCACCCCTCCAACAGTTTTCCCAGTCATCCCGGTTAGTACGAGCTTATCGAACATGGTTAAGACTTTATAATGTCAGTAAACATTCAACTAATACTCAGTTTGTTGTACTCAGATAAGTATTATGTTGTTGACACTGGTTATCCTAACCGACTGGGATTTCTGGTGCAATACCGTAATACAAGATACCATGTTCCTGAGTTTCAATCACAAGGCCCTAGAGGACTAAAGGAGTTGTTCAACCAGCTCTACTCGTCGTTAAGGAATGTAATTGAAAGAGCATTTAGAGTCCTGGAAAAAAGGTGGAAAATTTTGAGAGTGATGCCCTCACACTCCTTAAGGAATCAAGTTCGGATTGTAATTGTTGTAATAACGTTACATAATTTCATAATTGAACAGAAGATGGGGGATGTCATTCTTGACACTTACCGAGACAATACGACCTCATTGCCTCAGTCTACCACCCAACCTGATGAATCCAAGAAAGTTGAGGACAATCAAATGAATGCACTCAGGGAAACCATCTGTGATTTAATAGCCGAAGCACATAGACTGTAGTGTAATTTAATTGTAATTAGTGTTTTCTGGCAAAATTTCATGTCATAATAACTTATACTATATTGTAACTATCGTTCTACTATTTTATGGTATAATAATTTTCCATTTATTTTACAATTTTCTTCATTTTTTAAACGTTGTTGTATGATTTCTTTTGCCACATTGTGTAGATATGACAGACGAACTTGAAAGATTATGTTGTACTCTTGACTGCCAACTAGAGGCACTGGGAAATGATGATTCTATAGGTTTATGTACACCACCAGTTCATCGTAACCTTGGTTGGAGGAACCCTAACAATTTTAGCCTCCCCCTTCACGTCCCACTCACGAACACTACAACTACTTCTGTAGGATTACAATCATTTGGTCTTTCTAGCATAGGAATCAACCAACTATCTATTGGAAATCATACAATGTCCCATCAATGTTGTCGAAGCAAACCCCACAACCTCTATTTTTTTCCAACACCCACAATCCACAGCAGTCCACTCCAACCCTTGCCACACCAAGGCAGCGTCCAACAAGGTTCAGTTTTGCCACAACCTAATATTTCTCAGCCACCTACCACTTATGTCCCACCCTATCCAACCACAACCCCTGTGGAGTTTGGTGAAACCAAAAGATTGGACAAAGGAGAAGAAGCCTATTGAAGATGTCGGCCCTAAAGCCGAATGGACACCTCATAGACATGAAATCTTTCTTAGGTTATGTCTTGACGAGGTCAGGAAGGGGAATGTCCATAACAACTCACTGAACCGCGATGGGATTGCCAATTTGATTGCCAATTTTGAAATAGAAACCTCATTAAAGTGGGATTACAAGCAATTTCGGAACCATTGGGACAAAACTAAAGGTAAATGGGGTTTGTTTTGTCGACTAAGTATGGTCACCGGCTTAGGATGGGATGATGACACAATGACTTTTACAATGGACTCGGAGGGATGGGAGGATACCATTAAGGTAAACATTTGTGAATTTAACAAATAATGTTGTATTTGTACTTCAAGTTCATTAGAAAATTTAAATATTTTGACTTCTCCCATATTGTAGAACTTCCCCAACGCTAAGGACTTCAAAGATGGCCCACCAAAGCATTTGGAATTGCTGGATGAAATATTCTGCGACAAATGTGTTGTCAGGATGTTTTCATTTCAAACACAGAGCAACTTGACATCTTCCTCATTTATGTCATCAAGTCCGTCAACGGGTATGAACATCACACGCGAGTCCAATTGTGGCCAAAGACACCAGCCCTACGACATATAGGACTTCCTTTCAACGCCAGTGAAGAGAACAAGACGTAGGATGCCTTCTTTTAGTCCAAATTTAAAGTCACAACCATCAATGCCGGATGAAATGAGTCAAGCACTTTCGGTTATAGCAACCACCTTCAAGAGAAAAAGGACAGAGGCTAACGAACAAGTAAACGGGGATGAGTGAAAATGATGATTACATTTACTATATTTCCCTTCTTGATGAGACAAAGTACACGACAACATCTGAGATCTATGCCTTCGCTGTGTCTATGCTTTGGCAGAAGAAAAACATGTTGTCGTTCAAGACCATTAAAATAGTAGAAGCACGGGAGACCTGGTTGGCATGGGAGTTTAAAGAGAAACAATTTGTTATGGATAGTGTAAAGCAAAGTAATTCAAAGTAGTAATGTTTCAGGATTTCTTTTATGTTTCAGTTATGGTTTGTGTTTACTCTTATCAGTCTTCCCAATTTTTTTATAGACTTTCATGTTTGACTGTTACATGTGTGATTGTGTGTTGTGTAATTGTGATTACAGATGGTCTGCTACAATTAATTATACATGAGACACATTAATGTTGGATGTAATTAAACCTATATCATTATCGATTAGAAGATAGATAGTGTTGTTTGCTGAAAGACACATTACTCCATGAAATGCTGTCAGATTTGCTGAAGCTGTGGACTGGTTAGATTTGCTGGACTATTGTCCGAAACTCATGAAGTGCTGGACTATTGTCCAGATTTTTGCTGGACTATTGTCCACAAACTCATGAAGTGCTGGAATATTGTGTAGATTTGCTGAAGCTCTGGACTGATCAGATTTGCTGGACTATTGTCCAGAAACTCATGAAGTGCTGGACTATTGTCCAGAATTCCTAAAGCTCTGGACTGGTCAGATTTGTTTTTTGTATTGAATTCTGGTTTATTTCCCCTATTTTAGTTCATCAATTTTGGGCAATATCTTGACTAAAAAGGCATGCACAATATATCCCAAAGTTGATGTGCAGTGTAAGTCAATATTCCGTAATGCATGTTGTTTATTTGCTCTCTGATGACAAGTTGTGTATATCTTTTCTATACATCTCCTACCAGGATTTCTAACAAAAACTAATCAAGCCACGAATAGTACAAATTAACAGAACCAAACTGAATCCTATTTGTCCTTGACTGTCGATGTTATAAGTTTTTAATTTGGCTATAGCCAACCAGTTGGAGCAATGTTGGATTATTTGGGAAAAAACATCATCTGAAACCACGTCTGAAAACATCAACTGTAAATTGGATTTGGCATCGTGTCAAACATCATTTGAAGTCTAATCACATGTCTGAGGCAGGTAAGACGGAATATTTTTAGTGGCTAAACACCCTGCAAACGTATAAGGCCTAAAACATGGAAAAATGACAACATAAAGATAGTGTAATTTTTTAATAAGACTTAAGTGTACTTATAATATACTTGTGCTGCTCTCAATGAATTATACATTAGACAAAAATAGGTTGCTGAGACAACCGCATGAAACAGTACCCAAAAATTTCTTCCAACCCTTGCAAATTAAAACACGACAACCCACGATACAGCAACCGGAAAGTACTAAGTTTTGTTTTGATTTTACAAAAAGTAATCCAGTAATGGACTTTTACCTCCCCTTACTCCCTTAAACACCACTGACGCGGTCGGAAGGGTTGGTGTTGTGTGGCAAGACGACTTGAAACAACTTGATGTTAAGTACAAGACCACGATTGCTAACTGAGTGGCTATTTATTGACCTTTCCACCTATTGAGCGATACAAATGCTCCCACATTTTACGCATCGGTGCTGCTTGTATGCCATCTTCCTTTTCCTCTTCTTCTTTAAAGGCCCACCTATTGCAATTTATTTAAATAAAGGAGTGTTGACATTTGTCTTCATTAGAAATAAGAAGTAAACTACATTCAATTACACACTCATTTCCATCGTTAATAATAAAACAAGATTCATATGTATATACAACACTGTCTTACAAGCACAACGTTTTCAAAGTAGATAAATTTCTAATACAGTAATACCTAACATTATCAATTAGGTAGACCACAACCACCCCTCCAACTCAATTATCACTACCCACGTTGGACCAATAGTAAGGACCTTGGAAGTGCTCTTCTTGCGTAACAACTCGTCGCCACTCTCCCTCCTCGGTTCTAATCTCGTCGCGACATCGCCTTTCTATTTCCTCTTCCTCCACCATAGTTTCTTCATAGTCTACGAGCATCTCCTCGAAGGTTGGGGGTGAGTTGGATTCCCAAGCAGTAACGTGCAAGCACTGTGGATCATCCAACAGTTGCACGAATTGACTAACTTCAAAACCGACCAATATTTGCATTATTCTTTCATGACGTGGCTGACATTAAAGGTTCTCATGGGGATCTTTTTGTAACTGAATTGATTAGGTAGAAAGTAAAGGTAAAATGGATGGTTAGTTATGCAGAAATATTGCTCCTTCAATCAAAAAACATATTCCAACACCTTTGAATTTATATTTATGGCTATTAATTATGCCCTGTAACCGTAACTTTCACAAATAAAACCATATGGTATCAATTTCATATTTCAAAACCATAAACTCATAAGAACGATACTTCCATACCATAACCATAAATTTCAGCAAATAATTAGAGACAAAAAACAATAGCCAAATTATATCTTCTCAATTTGCAGTTGATGCTTACCACAGGGTGTTGCTTTTGGGGGGACGGTTGCCTCCTCTTGCTCGGGTCTTATCAGCCACACATTCCACCGCGGCGTCCACTTTTGCCATTATTGTGTTCTCCATCTTCTGAAGGTGGTCATGCAGGTGACCAATGATCCCTGCCATCATGGTGGCGACAGACTCCTCCGTCAGATTATACTCACAATGCAACCCATCTTGCTAATACAACAACTCCAACCAAGTATGTCAAAGGTCCAGTAATGTCTACAAATTAGACGGAGCAAGTAGAAAAACGAATTGATCGAGTTATCAATTGAAATGAGAAACTTATAGAGTTGTAGATTTTCTAAACATCACATAAGAAAGTGAATATCAGTTTAATGGATATATAAATACCTATGTACATTTTTAAATATATTTCGAAGACATAAAACAAGCATAAATATTTCATTTATAAATATGCAGTAAAGTAAAGCAGATATTTTAACCACAACAACATCAACAAGCTCTGAGCTCATACTGAGATATAACATTTTCTTGCTTAAATGATCCACTAATCCCAATTTCGCAACCTTATAAAAATTATCTTAGAATAAGTTGATTCTACCTTTAAATATAATAAGGTCATAAAAGTTGAATATTTCACCCTATTGGGATATCCACTAACTGTTGGTTTTTTGGCATTAACCTATGTTTTGATGATTTAACCAATCTAATCTTAATTGTGATCATGTAAAGTAGCACACATGTTGCATTGCATATATATTACTTTGTGCTAACCTCTACAAGTAATCAAGACTCAAGGAAGAAAGGAAATTAAGTCAAGACATGTAATCAAGCTCATTTGAAGACATGTAATTTGTATTTGTTTGAGTCTTAGGAACTTTGTGTAGCTAAAAACTACTCAAACACACACTAGGTTCCTTATAAAAGTCACACACAAAATTTCATATAATTTGGACTTCAATAAATCACCCAAACTTAGACCGAAAAACACCAAGCCTTAACCTGAATCGTTTGCCCACATTCGGTCGACCGAAACAGACCGTTCGGTCAACCGAGTGATCATATATCCTGTTAGTGCTTTACTGCCCAAGTTTGGTTGACTGTCAAGACCTTTTCGGTCGACCGAGTAACAACAAATTTCCGACCTTTTGTTTTTTCGTATATACCCAACGGTCGTATTCGTATTATTCATAAATACCACAAATACATTTAGTGTATCAGTCGACCGAGGACCTTGATCGATCGACCGAACTAAGATGTCTCAACAAACCTGAACTGCCTGTTAGTTTTCTGTCGACCGTGGACCTTGTTTCGGTCGACCGAATATGATCTTGTTTGTCAATCCCAAAGAGCATGTTATAAATCGGTCAACCGAACCTATCTCGGTGTTCGACCGATAACTTAAGTGTACCTAGATTATCGCCTTTGACGGTCGACCGTTCTTTAACCAGTCGACTTAACAGAGTTCAAAATTGCCAAACGGTCAACCGTTCAGCCCGATCCGGTCGACCAAACTTACTAAGTTTTGGGTCCTGCAGATTTTTGTTTTGTGTATCTTACACAACTCTTACCCAATTAACCCCAACGTCTATACTCTCTCTAGTGCTTATAAATAGAGTTGTAAAACACATTTTCATACAACTCTCTCACTACTATTTGTCCCTTACATTAGAGAGAAAGCTCCAAACACTCCAAACCTCAAACCTTCCGCACTTTAGTCTTAAATCCTATTCTCACTCAAGTGTGCTCAAGATTAGAGAGTGTTCTTCCACTCATTATTTGTTCAAGAAGCAAGGGTCTCAGTGAAAGCCCAAGACAAGAGTATAAACTTCGGTGAGAGCCCGAAATGTTCCTCTCGGATTGTGAGAGGAGGAGTGTTGAACGTTTTATTTAAAACCGCAAGTGCACGACCGCGATGAAGCGGTGGCAAATACGAGTCGTCCTCAGGGAGGTGAGTAGCCTCTTGCTTGTACGAAATCAAGTGGCAAAAATAGGGGGAGAAAGATGTTTATGCTACTCTACTCTATACTACGCTAAGAAGTAGGAAATGCGAAAGGAAGAACCAAACAATGAAATTATAACTAAGGTAAGAACAAAGGAAGAATGCTGGAATACAGAAATGGGAAAACCCCTAAGGGCTGGAGTGAGTGCACACATGCAAAGAGGTGGGTGTAGAATACATTCTTTAAGCACATGAAGGTGGTGTTTATCAAGCATAGGAAGTGTCTAAATGTTATGGCAAAACCTATCAATCTATTCACCAACTTAGTTGATTAACATTTACATATGCAAGTTGTTTGTTTCAGAACCTAAACAAGCATGAGAGGTGTCTAATCATTTTGGCAAAACTCATCAAGTTATAAATTCTATCCTAAACAAGCAAGCATGCATTCATGTTTTATCAACACATCAAAAATAAAGCATTCATCCCATTCTCTAATGCATGTATGTACATCTACTCCACCCCCAAAGGGGATGGAACTACTCACTAAACATTACACTAATTATTAAACTAAGCAAAGAAAGCATATTAAAACTAAGCTAGAAATAAAAGACGATTAAACTAAAACATGCACAAACAATAAAAGAAGCATAAACAAACAATGAAAGAAACACAAAACTTTATTGATAAAATGACTCACATTTCAAGTAGGATCCTCCTACTTTAGTGTATGCTTCAAGGCCTCACTTCTAGTAGGAAGAATAGCCACTTAAAATATGGAGTGATTACAAAAGGAGGTGAAGAGTTCTATTTATAGGCATGGAAAAAGCTAATCCGGGACAATCCCCCGATGTGTGACTAAACCAATACCAAACATAGCCTAAACAAACATTAATACACGTCCAGGAGAAAACTTGGCAGATTTGGGCCAAAACAGACCGCCAATTGGCGGTCAAAAAGGTCCGGATCCAGTTGAATCTTGTTCTGGGCTTTTCTTTGTGTATTTGGTGGTCTTGGATGCATCTACTTTGTTTATTGGAGTTCCGACCCGAATCCAATTGCTAAAATACTCCCCATGATGGTGTGGAGTATTCTGTTTTGCTCTTAGGTCCTTCTGTCTTGTGTTCAGGTCCTTCTCCCTTGCATTTTGGTCCCTAGATGTCACAATCCAGTCCTTTTTCCCAGCTTTTGAGTCCTTTTATGCTTCATCTCTTCAAACCTATTTATTCCTGAAAACTAAACATAAAACTCGTAACATAGCATTGTTTAGGTGAAATATAATGGATATAAGATACAAATATAAGCATGAAATGATGTCAATCAAATACCCCACACCTAACTTTTTCTAGTCCCGAGCAAAACAAAGAAAGAGAAAAGCATACGAAAAACAAGAAATCCTAACTCACTTTCGTAGGAATCACGGTTGCACTTAGCACGTGCAACAAGCCGTTAAACCTCCTTGTCGCCAAGGAGGAGTGTTGTCTCCTGAGGGTTTTCAGCGGATATACCCACAAAATCCGAACAAGATGCATTAATCAATCTAGCTACACGACTCGTTGGACTCATATGTCGATCATGGGACGCGGTAATACTACGGGTCGACTCTATATATGTAATCGGTCCACACACCTAGCCTAATGAGTTATTCGTGAGAGTCAGTTAAGGACTTAAGTGAAAGACATGGGCAACCTTAACTTCTGAATGTGATACAATGTGTAAAGTCCATTTTGGTTCTTATTTGACTCTCGTTTTTCTTCTTTTTTTCTTCTTTTTTCTTTAGAGCATTTTATTGGTTGGTGTTTGATTCTCCCAGGGTCTAGTTTCGTGCATCATTGCCTATGAGGACTTACACTATCACGTACACCTTCCCCCAAATCTCCACATAGGGCGATCCCTACCACCCGTGTAACGGGAGTTCGGTCGGTGCATCCCAAGTCAGATGACTCGAAAGCACCAGGCACAAAGGCCCCTCAGACCTACTTTCCCGAGTGATAGGAGTCGTGCGAGAAGAGAGAACACCACTTATTTATTTATCTACATGGGAACCAAAACCTCTACACTTAAATTTCACAAAAAGAGATTAAGGGCCCTTGACTACGACAAACTTCCTTATACTAACAGACACTAATTATTTGACTCACTAGGTTCAGGGTGGACTTCTTTAAATGTTTGAGTGCTGAAACCCTAGGATTATACGCCCCCCGAGGGAAAACCGGGGTGCATCCTAACAACTCGATAAGACCTAAAGCCAGTAAACTAGAAATCCTAATGTATCAAGTTCAAGACAATTTTGGGAGCTTTCTTTTTACTTTGCCTCTCAACGGTTTTGCACATGCTGAACACACGCAAAACCTACAAAACATTTTCTTTCGCAAACACATGAAGATTTTGCAAAGAAATGTGGAAATTTTAAAGCACTCGGCAAGCAAAAGAAGACAAGTCACCCAAGGATCATGGCAAGCATATATATCAATGTTAAATGCGGCACACTAACATGACCCTAGCAGTACACACAAAAGAAAACAAAACCAAAGGAAAAAGACTCGAATATGTACACACGTAAAACACCCCCACACACCTACCTCATGCATTGTCCTCAATGAATGCGAACAAGATACTACATGGATATATGCTTGAAAAAGGAAAGATCTCACCAACATGAAGTACAAAGGGACGTTCAGGGTCATGTTGATGGACACAAACCCAAATTCCCTCAAAACCTGTGAGAAGCTGAAGAAGGGAGATAAATACGTGAAGAAATTGGGGCCCAAGTACAGAAGAGTTGGGGCCCACAACAATCGATGCTCACTGAAGGAGTCTTTTATTATTTTGTTTTTTTTTCTTCTTTTTTTGTTTTTTTTCTTTTTTTTACAAGATATATACATCAACCAAGATATTCTCATAATCATTTGGTCAAGGAACATAATGAGAACATTATGTTTTGAGGACCAGAGACTTGCCGAGATGGGCAAACTTCACAAGTACTCTGAGGTGTCATGAGGGGTGAAAGGTCAAAGCTGAAAGGCTCGAACCCCTCATGATATTGGTTGGGTGTGGGCAACCAAGAATGAAGTTGTGTTGCCTCACTAGGGTTTAATTGCTCATCGAAGAAAACCCTCCAACCAATAGGCGGGTGCATCGGAATGAGTTCCTCAGGCTCATTCGATGGATGCAGCAAACTTGCATCATTAAGAATGGGGCTTCTCCCCAAGTCATCCAACAAGGACCTCCCACCATCATTTAGATCATCAAGCATAAGCTCGGTCATAGGTGGGTCCTTGTTGGAGTCAATATGAAGCTCAAATGGCTCAATGACCATGGGACATGAGGTAGAGACACCTTCTGGTATAGGCATATGATGAGGTGTCTCACTCTCACTAGTACTCTCAACTGAATCATGCAACGAACACTCCCTTTGGACATTCATGTTCGAGGCCAGCTCACTCTGTTGCATTGCGAAGACAGGCAATGAGTTTTCGCTGGGCCCACGAACATTCTCAACGGGTTGCATTGGGGTTAGGGGTGTTCGTTGATTTTGTGGTGCTTTCTCCAATTGGCGGATGAGATTTAGATTTAACGGTTCATCCATGGGCTCCTGTTGCCTACCAGAGTTGAACACATGAAACTCGGCACTCATATTACCGAATGAGAGCTTCATGAGACCATTTCTACAATTAATCAAGGCATTGGAGGTTGCCAGAAATGGTCTACCCAAAATCAAAGGTATTTGAGAGTGGGTGTTCGCAACAGGATTGGTATCGAGGACAACAAAATCGACTGGAAATATAAAATCTCTAGCTTTGATAAGCACATCCTCGATAATTCCCATGGGAATACGAATGGATCTATCCGCCAATTGGAGGGTGATCTTCGTTGGTTTCAATTCTCTCAAGTTCAACTGTTGATAAACAAAGAATGGGAGGAGGTTGACCGCTGATCCTAAATCAAGCAAAACATTGCTCATTCTAGTGTCCCCTATCGTACACTGAATAGTAGGACACCCAGGGTCCTTGTATTTTGTGTAGGTGGGATTGGACAAAAGTGAGCTGATATTTGCAGCCAAGAATGCTTTCTTAGGAACATTGGTCTTCCTCTTGGTTGTGCAGAGATCCTTCAACACTTTGGCATATTGAGGTATTTGTTGGATGACATCCAACAAGGGGATGTTAACCTTTACTTACTTAAACACCTCTAATATCTTGTCCATGTTGTCACTTTGCTTTTTGGTTAACCTACTTGGATAGGGAGCTTTTGGCAGGTAGGTTTTCTGCGGTGCCTGAGAAGAAAGAAGCGTTGGTGTATTACCCTCACCCTCAGCCTCTTCTTCACCACCATTCCCACTGAGGGGCTGCATAGATGGTGGTTGTTGTGGCAAGGAAATGTGATTGTCAACCTGTTTTCCATTCCTTAAGGTCACAATGGAATTGACATGGTGAACAAGTTCCTCCACATGGTTCACTTGCCTTCCCCGAGGTACCACATTCTCATTTTGCATGTGTTGTTGTTGGTACATACGGGGGTTAGCCTCAGGCTGGCTAGGAAAAGACTCTCTCTCTTTCATGTACAGACTGAGCCAATTGGCCCATCTGAAGCTCTAGAGATTTGATGGTCTGCTGATTTGAAGTGAGAACTTGACTCGTGGTTGACATAAAATTTTTCATTGAGTTTTCAAGTCCACGAGTCAAGGTCTCAAGCGAATTGAATCGGGTTTCCATATTGTTGGAATTTGGGAAACCCGATTGATTGGTGGTTTGCGCTTGGGGTGGCTGATAGGAATGCGCATGCATGGGAGGTTGGTGTGATTGGTTAGGTGGTCTAGAGGAGTTTGAAGGACCACCCGGGGCATTAGTTTGGTTCCATGAAAAATTAGGGTGGTTCCTCCATCCAGGATTATAAGATGATGAGTATGGGTCATTCCTGGCTCTATCATAGATGGCGTTGACACGCTCCATCTCAGGAGGAATGGACTCACACTCGCTTTCTACATGACCTATCCTACCACATGAATGACAGGGAACTGGACCAGATGTGGACATGTGAGGTGCACCTTGTTGGTTTTGGAGCTCAATCGAATCCATACGGCGCATTAAGGCCGTCATGCGCGCCTCGGTGGCCGTAGTGGTATCGACAACAAATACGGCACCCGATCTAGTCGAGTTTGCATTCGCGATCCTTGCTCCTATGCTAGATGATGCAGGTGGTTCCCTCACACTCTCCCATTGCATGGTTTTCTCAGCGAGGTCTTCTAGAAAGGCCCATGCCTCCCTCTCATCCTTTCCCAAGAACTCTCCTTGACACATGGACTCAAGGAGCGTTCGGGACGGGATGTGAAGACCCTCATACACAATCTGACAAAGACGCCACAACTCAATGCCATGGTGAGGGCACGAGGATAGTAGCTCTTTGAACCTCTCTAGATATGCATGAAATGGTTCGGTCTCATGTTGATAGAACGAATTGATTTCGTTCCTCAATTTTTGAGTCCGATGATTTGGAAAGTACTTCTTGAGGAATGCAGATTGAAACTCATCCCAAGTCCTAAAGGAATTCGCCTGGTTGTTGTACAACCACTTCTTGGCATCATCCTTTAATGCAAAAGGAACGAGCCTAAGATGGATGGAGTCTGTGCTAAGTTGTTGCAGCATGAACATAGCACAAACCTCCTCAAATTCCCTGAGAAAGATATAGGGGTCACCTTTCCCAGTGAAGCGAGGGAGCATGGAAATGAATTGAGGCTTAACCTCAAAATGGTTCCCATTAGCCTCTGGTAATACGATGCATGAGGGCAGAGCGGTACGGCTCGGGTAGCATCGATCACGAAGAGGTATGGGAACGACAACTGGAAGAACAGGTCGAGCAGGCGGGTCCAGCAACTGCTCCTCCTCACGGAAATTAGTAGCCATTGGATCCGAACTACGTGCGACAGGAGAGGAGGAAGGCGTCGAGAAATCGATGACCGAAGCCGGATTGACAACGCTCCTCGTCAAACGACCACTCTCGTCTCGTGTCCACGAAAGCATGCACAAAGGTGCACACACACCAAAACTGTATTTTTTCAAACAAAGAATGTACGTAGAAGAGAAGACTGAGGAACACAGGAGAGAAAGAATGACTCAGGAGAGAAGGGGAAGAAGTCCTTATGCTACGGCGGATGGATACAGGTAGAAGCACACAAGCAAACAAGGCTCTGAAGGGAATGTGTTCTAAAAGTTTTACTTTTAAATGTCAATTATTATGAATTGAATGAGAAATCATTTTGTTCCTTGTTTATGTTATTCGTCTTTTAGAAGTGTTAAGGAAGAGGCTCTTGGTCCTTAACCGTAGAGCTCTAAAAAGATATTGGTTTACATAAAACAAAAGATATTCGCAATCATGGTAATTAATATGGAACATTAATTACCGAGTTAAGATTGTCGTGTTGGTCATAGATCATTGTAGCTCTACAAGTGAGTGACAACACGGGTATGCAAAAGAGGAAAATATTACTTTTGTATACTGAATAGACCTAATAAGTAAAATATTATAGAAATGTGTTTCTGTGTCATTAATATTTTACTGTGTCTTTGGTCCTTTGATATGAGACTTATATCTAATCACTTAAGGAATACTTAATTAGATCAGTGTCTTGAACTATCGATCAGTGTAGTGTAAAGGCATCGGTTGGTTAAGTATAACTTTCGTTGGAGAAGATAGTTAGTCAAAAGATTATCATTGTCCCTCTTAATTGAGTGATGATATTAGTGGGCCCCTTGATAAAGCAAAGTTATAATGTGCACAATGTGATTTGAGTTAAGTCACATATTTATAACTAGCTTAAAGAGATCAAGAAATGAATACTAATACAAAGATGACACAATACTACTTTGTGTGTATTCTTAATATCATGAGGCAAGAGACGGACACAAGTGGTGCACTCCATCACTAAATGGATCGGGTTTTGGTTCGAGTGGAATTAAGACATCTAACTAATTGGGAGCTATAATGTGTAGCTAGATACCGCTTATAGCTTGTGATATTAAGCTCTTAATATCACTGCCAACTTAGTTTAGATCCTCCCATAGGTCACACCGCAAAAACCGGGAAACAAGAAGCTTGATTTTGATTCATATGATGTGTCGGGTTTCTTATAGAAAATATGACACATGTGGTGAACAAGGAAAATCAATTATGTTATATATAACATAATTAGAATCATGATAAATTCATATGAGATGCATATATTATGAGGTGAAATAATTTATTATTGCATAGGATAATACATTGCATAAGTTGTGAATTTGCTAAAACCCCCTAAAATCCAAAATTTGAAAAAGGCAAAATCGAGAAGAAGTTCGGTAATCCATTAAGGTTCAGTCGACCGAAGGATCTGTGGATCGGTCAACCGAACGTGGAACGGATGGTCAAGTTGATTGACCGAACTTGACAAAAGTGCCTGAAACTCTGGGTCGGTATACCGAACCAGAAACGGTCAACCGAACAATGTCCAGTTCCGATATTTTCGGTTAACCGAATGGCACTCGGTCAAAGACGCGAATTCGTCCGAACGGTTAAGAAGAATTTTTCTCCTTAAGAATCGGTCATCCGTCAAGTGCACGGAAATCCAAACGTGACATATTCGGTTAACCGAGTATGTCTCGGTAGACCGAGTCCCGATCGATTTTCTGCCTTTGATAATTAAGAGATTAATTTGATCAATGGTTGGATTAGCTCCAATCTTGGTCAAACGTTTTGTGGGTGCATATAATGCATTATGGAATTAGTTTGTGAGAGAAAATGTCAAGAATTCATGGCTTAAGAATAGCCATGATTGAGAGTAAGATTGGAGCCTATAAATAGGTCATTATTCTCCTTAATTATGTTAGAAGAAGTTTGCTAAATATTTTCTCTCCTAATTCACCACAAAAATCCACGAAAATTCTCTTACTTTTCTAAGTATTTGGAAGGAGAAATCTCAGAGATTAAGGAAGGGGTTTGTAGCTAGATTCTAAGCTTGTTTGGAGATTGATTGGCTAGCTCCTTTCTCTCCAACCTTGTTTAGGGTTTCGGTGAACACTCGGAGGCATCCGGCGCAACGGGAAGCGACGATCGTCTTCTTCTGCATCTCCGGATCATCAAGAAGTTTTAGAGAACTTCTAGGTATGAATTTCGGAGCCCGTGTTTGTTTTAATAAGTTTTCGAAACTAGTTAATGAAACAAACCGATGCATGCATGAAATAAATCGTAGAAAATTGTAATTGAACCTTATTATGCATAACAATTCGAAAAATATACATGCATAATTAAACATGAAATCCTACAGGCTCAAGAAATCCTAAGGTCGCTATAGGTCCTTACAGCTAGACGACGCCTAACTACGAGGTCACGCGGCCTCAACACGCCTCAGCTCCCTACGCCGAGGACCACAAAGCCCAGCAAGTGAGTCAAGATCCGGGGATCTCGTCTCTCCTACTATCGACAAAGTGGGCAACGCCGATCAGGTCATGACGGTCGGGACCGGATCACTCTCCTAATGCGCCCGGAATCCTTAGGTCAATGTCTACTTGATTTTAAAATTAGGCTCTTGATTAGTGTGGTTTGTGGGGCGAAGGAAAGGGTGATGAAATCCCCCACCTTATCTTTTACGGGACAGCCCCTCCTTAGTAGCGTTTTGGAGTCCTAAATATAACAATCAACTCTCCAAACAACGCTCAACTCACACTTGTTGCAATGCACTTCCTATTAACTAATGCATGTCATACGAAATGCATGAATGAGAGTAGAAGGTGCGTACCTCACGCCAGCGCTCAGCAACTGAAAATAAAGCTAAAATAAAAAACAATCTAAATGCTTAAGTCACATACATGGTGCATGACCTAAACAAGAAAGAATGCCTAGTCTTTTGCTTTGAGTTTTAGGGTCCAAGTTGCTTAAAGGAGGTTTGATTATTGATCTGGGAACGAACTATAAGTCAAAACATGGCAAATTGAGTCCCAGATAACTAGGTCATTTAAAGCAACAACACAAAGAAATTAAAAGATAAACAGAGCTCACCAGACCGCTGATTGGCGGTCTCAGACCGCTGATTGGCGGTCTGAAGTGCTCAGGTCGTCTGGAAATTTCTCCAGTAGCCTCCACTTGCTATTCCCAGTCTCCTGAAACAAAGAAAAACTACAACACACAAATTAAATCCACTCGAATCGTCCAAACAAGAGTCTGGACTGGCACATCCCCGGCAACGGCGCCAAAAACTTGTTGAATGTTTTATTTAAAACCGCAAGTGCACGGCCGCGATGAAGCGGTGACAAGTACGAGTCGTCCTCAGGGAGGTGAGTAGCCTCTTGCTTGTACGAAATCAAGTGGCAAAAATAGGGGGAGAAAGATGTTTATGCTACTCTACTCTATACTACGCTAAGAAGTAGGAAATGTGAAAGGAAGAACCAAACAATGAAATAATAACTAAGCTAAGAACAAAGGAAGAATGCTGGAATACAGAAATGGGAAAACCCCTAAGGGCTGGAGTGAGTGCACACATGCAAAGAGGTGGGTGTAGAATACATTCTTTAAGCACATGAAGGTGGTGTTTATCAAGCATAGGAAGTGTCTAAATATTATGGCAAAACCTATCAATCTATTCACCAACTTAGTTGATTAACATTTACATATGCAAGTTGTTTATTTCAGAACCTAAACAAGCATGAGAGGTGTCTAATCATTTTGGCAAAACTCATCAAGTTATAAATTCTATCCTAAACAAGCAAGCATACATTCATATTTTATCAACACATCAAAAATAAAGCATTCATCCCATTCTCTAATGCATGTATGTACATCTACTCCACCCCCAAAGGGGATGAAACTACTCACTAAACATTACACTAATTATTAAACTAAGCAAAGAAAGCATATTAAAACTAAGCTAGAAATAAAAGACGATTAAACTAAAACATGCACAAACAATAAAAGAAGCATAAACAAACAATGAAAGAAACACAAAACTTTATTGATAAAATGACTCACATTTCAAGTAGGATCCTCCTACTTTAGTGTGTGCTTCAAGGCCTCACTTCTAGTAGGAAGAATAGCCACTTAAAATATGGAGTGATTACAAAAGGAGGTGAAGAGTTCTATTTATAGGCATGGAAAAAGCTAATCCGGGACAATCCCCCGATGTGTGACTAAACCAATACCAAACATAGCCTAAACAAACATTAATACACGTCCAGGAGAAAACTTGGCAGATTTGGGCCAAAACAGACCGCCAATTGGCGGTCAAAAAGGTCCGGATCCAGTTGAATCTTGTTCTGGGCTTTTCTTTGTGTATTTGGTGGTCTTGGATGCATCTACTTTGTTTATTGGAGCTCCGACCCGAATCCAATTGCTAAAATACTCCCCATGATGGTGTGGAGTATTCTGTTTTGCTCTTAGGTCCTTCTGTCTTGCGTTCAGGTCCTTCTCCCTTGCATTTTGGTCCCTAGATGTCACAATCCAGTCCTTTTTCCCAGCTTTTGAGTCCTTTTATGCTTCATCTCTTCAAACCTATTTATTCCTGAAAACTAAACATAAAACTCGTAACATAGCATTGTTTAGGTGAAATATAATGGATATAAGATACAAATATAAGCATGAAATGATGTCAATCAAATACCCCCACACCTAACTTTTTCTAGTCCCGAGCAAAACAAAGAAAGAGAAAAGCATACGAAAAACAAGAAATCATAACTCACTTTCGTAGGAATCACGGTTGCACTTAACACGTGCAACAAGCCGTTAAACCTCCTTGTCGCCAAGGAGGAGTGTTGTCTCCTGAGGGTTTTCAGCGGATATACCCACAAAATCCGAACAAGATGCATTAATCAATCTAGCTACACGACTCGTTGGACTCATATGTCGATCATGGGACTTTTGGTTTCCTCAAACAACAACTTAAAAAGGCAAAACATGTTCCTTTTTAACATCTACGTTTATCCTTTTTAAGTTTGCGGTTCTTCTTTATAACTGTGAGTTGTACCTTTTTAAGTGATGTATGTTCCTTTTTAAGAATTGCTTGTTCTTTTTTATGTTTGAGGTTCTCCTTTTTAACTGTGAGTTGTACCTTTTTAAGTGTAGTTTGTTCCTTTTTAAGTGAGTGTACATTTTTAAGTGTGAAGTTTTCCTTTTTAGTGTTTTTTGTTCTTTTTTAAGTTTGCGGTTCTCCTTTTTAACTGTGAGTTGTACCTTTTTAAGTGATGTATGTTCATTTTTAAGAATTGCTTGTTCCTTTTTATGTTTGAGGTTCTCATTTTTAACTGTGAGTTGTACATTTTTAAGTGTAGTTTGTTCCTTTTTAAGTGAGTGTACATTTTTAAGTGTGAAGTTATCCTTTTTAGTGTTTTTTGTTCTTTTTTAAGTTTGCGGTTCTCGTTTTTAACCGTGAGTTGTACCTTTTTAAGAGATGTATGTTCCTTTTTAAGAATTGCTTATTCCTTTTTATGTTTGAGGTTCTTCTCTTTTAACTGTGCGTTGTACCTTTTTAAGTGAGTGTACATTTTTAAGTGTGAAGTTTTCATTTTTAGTGTTTTTTGTTCCGTTTTAAGTTTGTGGTTCTCATTTTTAACTGCGAGTTGTACATTTTTAAGTGATGTCTGTTCCTTTTTAAGAATTGTTTGTTCTTTTTTATGTCTGAGGTTCTCCTTTTTAACTGTGAGTTGTACCTTTTTAAGTGTAGTTTGTTCCTTTTTAAGTGAGTGTACATTTTTAAGTGTAAAGTTTTCATTTTTAATTTTTGTTTCGTCCTTTTTAAGATATATTGTTCCTTTTTAGGTACTACTTCATCCTTTTTAGTTCCTGTTTTTCCCTTTTAAGTATTGCTTCATTCTTTTTAATTTTCTGTTGTTTCTTTTTAAGTTAATGTTTTTCATTTTTAATTTTCTGTTTTTTCTTTTTAATTTTCTGTTGTCATTTTTAAGTTATGTTTGTTTCTTTTTAAGTTGTTGTTTTTCCTTTTTAATTTTTTGTTTTTTCCTTTTTAATTTTTGTTTCGTCCTTTTTAAGTTATGTTGTTCCTTTTTAGGTACTGCTTCATCCATTTTAAGTTTATGTTTTTCCTTTTTAAGTAATGCTTCATTATTTTTAAGTTATGTTTGTTTATTTTTAAGTTATGTTTGTCATTTTTAATAAGTTGTTTTTTCCTTTTTATGTTCCTGTTTTTCCTTTTTAAGTTTTTTTATGTTTGTCTTTTTTATTACATGCGTTTGTCCTTTTCAAGAACACGAAATTAAATCTAAGACCGTGAAAATAAATTAGAAACCCCCAAAAATTAATATCAAAGACAAACCAATTTTAAACAATAACACCACAAAGACAAAAAACCAAGATCGATCCATCACATAACAAAACCAGAAACTTTAAATCAACCACAAAAAACAAACTTTTACTCAAAAACTCAACACAAAAAAACCCAAATCAGCTACAAAGAACCATACTTTCAAAAAAAACAAGACCAATCAATCATAAAACAAAAATCAAAAACTTTAAATCAGCCACGAAAACCAAACTTTTCCCAAAACCACCACAAAAAAACTCAAATTAGTTACAAAAAACCACATTCCTCCTCATCCGCAAAAACTCAACACAAAAAAACTCAAATCGATTACAAAAAAACCACGTTTCCGAAAAACCCAAGACCAATCCATCACATGACAAAATCCCAAAACTTCAAATCAGCCACGAAAACCAAATTTTCCCCAAAAAAATCATACAGACAACTTAAATCAGCTACAAAAAATCACATCCCTCCTCCTCATCGCCTCGAGAAAGACTCCAACGCCGACAATTTCCTCCTCTTCCTCTTCGACCAATTACATCGTGACGTCCTAACCAACGACGTCGGCGTCCCAACTTCCTTAAGACTCACTCCCGCGTCATCTCCTCGGCATCCCTCTAACCGATCTCGTTTTTCATCGGGAGAAAATGATGGAGAAAGAAAGGTTTGTGGGGATAATGGAAGGTTTTGAGAATAAATGTATGTTGAAAATCAAATGTCACATAATTCTGCGTGCGTGTGATGTCACATAAAATAAATAAATAATATGTGATTTAATTAATTTTTAATTTTTGCTGACTGAATTGTCCACGTCAGACGACGTCCGGACGCACCGCTACCACTAAACATTTTCCATTTATTAAATATTGGAAAGGCAAATGGAATGGATGTAATTGAAAATTTGAAATCACATAATGTCATCATTATGCACCATAATTAAGTAATTATCCTAAAATTCACTACATATAACTTTTCCTCCCAAAACACATTCCGCTTCCGAGGAGAAGAAGAAGAAGAAGCCGATCCGACACCGGCGAAACCCTAGATCTTCTCATGGCCTCGAAGCGGATCCTCAAGGAGCTCAAGGACCTGCAGAAGGACCCTCCCACGTCGTGCAGCGCAGGTGGGCCGCGTCGCTTCTCCCCCCTTTTTTCTTTCTTTCTGGATTGAGAGTTTTGGGGTCTGGTTTGTTGTTTTTTCGTAGGATATTAGAAGTTTGTTTTTGGATTTGAGACTTTTTGGTCAGGATTTGAAGGAAAGGTGTGATCTTTTGGGGAATTTGAGAGGTTTGGGGGATTTTTTTGGTCTTTCGTTGTTTTTTTAGGAAATAAGAAGTTTTTTTGATTTTTTTTATTGGTAGGAAATGAGACGTTGGTGTGTGTGGATTTCGGGGACTTTTTGGGTTTGAATTGGGAGTTTTGGGTCTTCTTGTAGGAAACGAGACGTTTTCTTTTTGGTTTTTTTATTTGATTGGTAGGAAATGAGACGTTGGTGAGTGGATTCGGAACTTTTTGGTTCGGATTTGGAGGAAATATGGGATCTTTGGGGGGGGGGGGGGGGGGGGGGCTTTTTTGTTTGAATTGAGATTTTTTTTGTAGGAAATGAGACGTTGGTGAGTGGATTTGGGACTTTTTTTTCGGATTTTGAGGAAAGATGGAATCTTTGGGGGGATTGAGAGATGTATTTTGGGGAAATGAGGTGGTTTGGTGGGAATTTTTTGGGTCGTTTTTGTTGTTTTTCTAGAAAATGTAATGTTGGTGTGTGGATTTGGAGGTTTGTGGTTCGGATTCGGAGGAAAGATGGGATCTTCCGTTGGATTGAGGAGTTTGGATTTGGATATGTTTGAATAGAGTTGGTTTTGAGGAGTTGTATGTTTGAAATTGTGATTTTCATAGGGATCGATCGGGTCCTCAAAGCCGCACTGGAAGTTTCCGAATTCCAATGATCTACGGAAAAGTTGAATTTTATCCTCTTTTGTTGTTCTCCTAAAAATGACAGCATTTTAGTTGAGCTGCGACTTTTGATTCACATTTGGAGGAAAGGTTAAGATGGGATATTTGGGGGATTGAAGGGTCTGGTGGGTTTTTGGTTTGTTGGAGAGGAGGTGGTTTTTAAGTGTGTTTTTAGTTTCAGTTCGGGATTTTAGGAAAGTTGCAAGCTTTGAAGGACTTGAGGTATTTGATTTTGGTTTTGGGGCTTGAATGTTTAGGTCCTTTAGAAAATGTTGGAGCTATAAATATGTTCATGTAATTGGACAGTTAAAAAAGTTAGGAGTTGTATGAACTTGTGTCCACGATCATTACAATTTTCACGATAAATATTAGCGGATAACAAATCAGAGTAAGCTTTACCCGATTATAGGGATGATTTGCTATGATGGTACTAGAACTTAATCTAGCTGAAATTGCGTAAGTAAATGTTATGTCTAGAGTGGGTGGGTCACTTCTACAATCCTATGACACCATGTTGATTGAATCGTGACTTGACCCTCGTGAGGATGTCAGTGTTTCTTCGGGGTAGGTTATATCAATCTTTTAAGTATAATCTTACATTGTTTAGGTAGAAAAATCAATGGTAGACATACTAGTGTATTAAATTTTAATTTAAGTATTTTAAAGGCCAATCTGTGGTTGTCCATTGTGTACTTGTTTTGAGGTTACCAACCTACCCAGCTTTACCTTGGCGTGGGAGCGGATTGTTACAATTAGGTGCTTGATTTTGTTTCATTGTTTGAATTGGATTTTTTTGGTGTTTTGCTCTTTTTATGGAAATAGAAACATTAGAGTAATTTTTTTTTGTCAGGTAGATGGGAGATTGTTTGAAAGAATAATAAGTGTTTGAAAAGATTTAACATTAGTTGGTTAAGTTTTTTAGTAAAGGTAGTAGATTTGAAGGACATTAGGCAATTGGTGTTCTTTCAGTCTTTGAATCAATTTTTTTGTTGGGCTTTGTTCCATATCTGTGGTATAAAATGATAGCCTGCTTATTGGGAAATGAGAATGATAGCACTACTGTACTAATTTTTTGAGTTGTGTTACAAAAAGGGTGTCTTTGGAGAGATTGACGTGTTTGTTTTGTTTAGTGTTTGAATTGGTAATTGTTTTTTCTTTTGTGTTCTTCTCGGGAATGACAATGGTAATGTTTGTTATTTTTTATTTAAATATGTAAGATAGGAGGTGTGTATAGAGAGTGAGGTGTTCAATGCTTTTTATGTTTTGTATTGGGGGTTTTATTTGTTTTGCTCATTTTAGTGTTCTAGCGAAGCATCTATTCTGTAAATTGGTTGTTTCAGCCTCAGAAATCATCTACGTAAAATTAATTACCTTTGAAGATGTTTATACATGTTTGATGCTAATTTAGGGATTCCTGTAATTTATAAAAGTGAAACACTGTTCTATAATTTGTTATGCCGTTATGGTTTTCTCCTCAGAAATAGAGAGCTAGGCCAAGTTGTCACACATAAGTAAAGATCACATCAGAACCCAAAACTTTTGTTTTCGGGTCAAAAACCTTAGGAACTGATCTGGTTCTGTCTTTCTACAACCAATCCCATTCTGATCATTGGAGACCTATGATGATTACGGATTTGTAGTGCTACAAAAGTATAGGAAGAGGACTGTCAATATTCCTTTATGCATACAAGTACTGCATCTCAACTTAGTACCTTAACCTTAGAGCTTAGAGTAACATTTGAATTTGCATAACCTTTATCTTTATATGCGAACTTGCATCCTCTTTTTGAGATAGAGAGAATGGAGGTGGCAAATCCTAGGTTGGCAGTCTTTGGAAATTATTGGAAAATAATATCATGTTAATAGACATGTTAATTCTTGTCAACTGATGGAAAATAATATCAAACACTGGTCATTGCAAAGTCTCACATTGCTTAGAGATGATTGGGGATGGACTATCTCGTAAGGGGAATTCGCTATGCTAACAATTTCATGTTCATTTTTTCAGATTAGAATATGGTGATTTGTGTAATTTGTTATAAAAATTGGATAGAAACATACTATGGGTATTTGATACAATTGAAGATGAATGTGAGATCTATACTAAATTTCAAATCTTATCTTGGATAAAATAATGAAAGAACAAAAGCATCTAAAGTTTATTGTTTTCTCTCTTCTGAATGGTCTAAAGTTTTACTGGTTATACCTGATATTTATGCATTTCTGGTACGTACTTTGAATAATAGTGATTACGTAGTTTGGTGGTAAGTAGAGAGTAGAAACTCCAAAGAATTTACGGTCAAATTTATTGTACTTGTAAGATGTTTTATAGGTAGTCTCAGCACATACTTTCGTGGATATCAACATCCACGTCTGCGAATATGCCGCCGCCAAATAATTTACGGTCAAATTTATCGTACTTGTAAGATGTTTTACGGGAAAGTCTCAGCACATACTTTCGGGATACTGAATTGTCCTAATACGCTTCCCTCCTGCGTTTTCATGGCCAAATACATGTATAGTGAGGAATTCTGGGACATCAGCCCGTCTTCCTCGGCTTCCAAACCTGGACTCAATTCATAAACCTCAAAGACATTCTTTGCACTGACTAGTTGGAGAATGGGTAGCGGCCAACAAATCAACATTTGGCGGGATAGATGGTTACCTTTCCCTGCAACCTTAATATCCCGTCGTCCAACCCACATTATTCACCCCATCCAACTCACGCTTCGTCCGGGCAATGGAACATGCACACCATTAGCAGACTCTTTGAACGATCAAATTGCTCAGCTATTGCAAATATGCCGCCGCCAAATCCACGTGGTGACAACGATCTCCTTACCCTTGGTACACGAAATTCTAATCGATATGTTGTTCGCGAGGCATATTCAATTATCTGTGGTCACCATGATGAGGGAGTTGGTCCTCCTGATGGCAGTTATTCAATACTCAAATGGCTTAAAAAGAAATCACTACTCTTCCCACGTATTTGGCTTTTTTATATGGAAATGGTTACATAATGGAGTTAATTAGCTATCTCTCCTTCGTGCTAGAAACATCATTCCTCCATATGTTGCCATAACTTGTCCACTTTGCTCGTTGGACATGGAGACGCCCCACCATTTGCTCCATGATTGCTCATTCTCCAAATCGGTCTTTACCAAGTTAAACATAACCATATCCCCTAATCACGCTCCTCTCGGAAATGTACTTAGTACTATAAGCTTTTGGAACGTAGCACAGAGTACGAGTGCTTATCCTATCTTTTGGTTACCTCCCTCTGGTTTTTGTGGAAGGAACGCTGCAAGCGCTTATTCCAGGACGGGTACAATGGAGCTACTCCACCTCTTATAATACATCATGTTATTGCCCTAGTCGTATAACAATGTATTGGAAAGTGCCCTTGTTTTCTATTGAGTGTGCATGTAACACTCCAAAGAAAACATCCACACCTGCAAAATATGCACATCCATATTCTTATGAGATAACCTTTTTCACTTTGCTTTTATTGTTACTTATTGTTTTGCAAATTTGAACATATTACAGGTCCAGTTGCGGAGGACATGTTCCACTGGCAAGCAACAATTATGGGTCCACCAGACAGTCCATATGCGGGTGGTGTTTTCCTCGTTACAATTCATTTTCCTCCAGATTATCCATTCAAACCACCAAAGGTACATGACTACACGTCGTGTAACTTACGATTGGTGTGGTCGCCCATTTGTATGTTTTTTCTCTTGTGCTAAGTGTTATGAACTTATGATTATGAACAACATTTGCTCTAGTCAATTACAGGTTCTTAGTTCTTGGGCAACAAGCCCAAGTAGCTATACATTAATAAAATGAAACATTACAGGTTCTTAAATCTGCTCATTTTGTGCAGGTATATCAAATCAAGAACTTTCATCCCACATCAAACCTCCAAATAGGACTTCTTAGGACTGTGGAGATGTGTATTAGTTTTTTTTAATCATTTTAATAGATAGAAAAGAGATACAAGGTCGCAAGAGGAAAACAAAAACAAAGGAAAGACCAATGCATGGTCCTCCAAAAACAAAAGACAACAATAAGAAAACTACACCCCCAAGTATGGGGGGAGGTCAAAAGACCAAAAGATATGTATATATTAGGTTTGATTAGACAACATATTCAACTTTAAAATCAGACATTATTTTCATGTTGTGCTAATAATTGTTCGTTTATTTCTAGTTTTAGGGTGTGTAGGAACAAGCTTTTGGGGTGTGGTTTTCGAAAATGTACTGGATATTTTTGTCATCCATTGCCAAATGGCAAAAAATAGTTTGAGTTCTGGACAATCTGATTCGTAAAGTAAAACACACTTTCCTATTCATTTCTCTGTCCTAAAATGAGGTTGGGGTTTGCTTCTTTATTTTTAAATATTGGTTTTACCATTTACCCCTAGAAATGGGAAAATGATATTTTTTTCTACGTGCACTAGTAGTTTAGTAAAATTAGGTCCTCCAAAATCTATTATACTGCCAAACATATTCTGTAAAACCACTTCTTTGAAGATCAACTATATGTTAAGTACAAACAAAAATAAAGATTTTAGCCTACAGAATCCTACATTATGTTCCCAAGTCCCAAGCATCCCTTTATTGTAATCCATAAAAAAGTTTTCATTATGGTGTACTCCAATGTCCACTCCAAATTACTATAATAATCATCCACGATCCTAAGATGAAACTTAGAGGATATCAGCTTATTTATTGTTAAAAGACAAGTTAATTCTCTTAAATGTAAAGCCTATATCCAAGTATTGTGTTTTTATGTAGTGGTTGTGGCCTAAAATCTCATAGGAAGTCATATATTGGGCTTAATGGGACTGTCCTACAATAATGTTATAACAATTTACCATTGTACTAGTTTCATCAAGTCCATCATGGATTATTGTTTAAAACTATATTAGACAAAACCGCAAAGAAAAGAAAATAAAAAATAAAAAGATACCCAGAAGATGGGACGTTTTCCTTCACATGTTATACAGGGGATGGTATTCCTTGATATATTGATAGAAGTTACAAGATATATTTTCTGTATCTTCACTTCTTTGGATTCATCTTAAAGGGTTAATTTGTTTGTTGTGCATGATGCTGGCAGATCCTACATTCAGCGATAAAAACTATACTGCTAAAATATCAAGCATTGACGACTGTTATATCTGCATGCTTATGTACCAAAATATGCAAGTTTTTATTTTTCTTTTTCGGTACCAAATATGCAAACCAGGTGTATCATTGTTACTCACTATGTCTGTAATTTGATTTCAGGTTGCATTCAGGACTAAGGTCTTCCACCCTAATATCAACAGCAATGGAAGCATTTGTCTTGATATCTTGAAAGAACAATGGAGTCCTGCATTGACCATATCTAAGGTACTGTTATTCCTCTTCATATACACTTGCATTTCTTCAGTGATACAAATTGATGGTATATGGTCCCATCCAATTGTAGTATACATGCAGTTTGTTCTTCCTAATGCTAGCAAACCTGAGATTTTAAAATTAGCAACAGTAGTGGTGTTGTCATTTTTTGGAAAACTAAGGCTGGCCTAGTTTGAAGACCTTGGTCTTGGAGTACGCAAAACTAATTTGAGTATTTTGTGAAGGATTGCTTAAGAGTAGGGTAGTCGTGCTTTAAAACAAAATGTCATTCTTTTGTCTGGCTTGATCGTGAGGGGTGTCCACTGAACCTAACTTCCATAGAACCAATGACATCTATTACGTGATTGGAAATCAATCAGCTACAGTTCCCAAGAAGGTGAGTATCAAATATATCCTATGATCATTCAGAAACACTACATTCTGGATTAATTCTTCATTAAGATAATAGGTTGAAAAATCATGTTTTCAAAGTGAATGTCTGGATATATTTGATTATCACCTCTTGCATCCCATTTTCATTCCCTATCAATGATCCCAAAAAAAAGTGAGTGTGGATATCATGTTATATTTTCGAAAACTAGCTTCCAAATACAACCTTAGATGTGAATATGGTAAATTGGTAATCATATGGTTTTTGCCCTTGTGACATGTCCCCAAGCCAAATGTTCCAAATTCTTGTGCATCAGGTATGTAAACTGAATGACATTTTTTGCTTTGCATCTGCAGGTGTTGCTTTCGATTTGTTCCCTTCTCACGGATCCAAACCCTGATGATCCATTGGTTCCAGAAATCGCGCACATGTACAAGACGGACCGGAGCAAATACGAGACCACTGCTAGGAGCTGGACCCAGAAGTATGCCATGGGATGATATCACAGTGGGGGTGACCATCAGCAGGGGAGGTTTTATACCTCTAAAACTTTTGGTGGTGATCTTCCGCTAATATACTATACATATAATGGCTTATCAAGAAATTGTGTTTATTTGTTATTTGATCTTCCTGCCATGGATCCATTTAGATACTCTTAATCCCAAATCAAACTGAAGCTCTGCTTGTGCCTGGCAACTTCATGCTTGGAGTTCTGAGCTTATCTAAATTTAAGTGTAGCTTGTTTCTATGTGATCTAATTAATTGGTATGGTTTCTTTGTGGAGTTGGAAATCTTCTGAGAAGTGTTTTCACTACCTTATCCTTTTCTAACTTAGCCTTAGGATATTACCTGTTTCGTTAGATGCGAAATTGTGGTGGTTGATAATTCTAAGGTAAGAAATCTATGACTTGGTGCCTTTGAAAGTTAGGGTACTTTGAATTAGGTAGGTGTATTTGGGTTTTGCTATTTTTGCAACTTGATTATGTTTAGACTTTAGACCTTATTGGATGAAAAAATACAGGATCTTATTTCTTTCCCTCTGGAGTTGTATATGGTGTTCTTGGAATTACAATAGTTTGCCAACATGTATCCTACGAGCGGGAGTATATAGCAGTGCTAACAAATTCTCAAACGGGATTGAGATTAATTATGAGTCAAAATATTGGCTTGTCGAAATCGTCTCAGCATCTACAATGATAATTTCAATCCAACAGGTGCGGAGGTTCGACGTAGTTCGACGATATGCTCCTAGCGTTTTGATCTTAAGCGTTAATATTTATTTTGTTAATAACCATCACTTTGCCATGTCAATCAATTAAGGTTATCTAATTGTCAAATAGTCAAAGCTAAATGAAAATGGCTCACGAAGAAGGTAAAACAACAAATAATCGTTTGAATCAATCAATCATGCAGGTATATCTTTAGCAGTTCTCGGTTGTATTATAAATATACAAATCAATTGGGTCTAAAACCATTATTTTCAATAGACGTAAGTTAGAACTTGTGATATGAGTTTTTTGTTTTGTTTTGATAATGAGCTTGTGATATGAGTTCTTCTGTTTCTAAAACAAAAGAACATGCAAACCTCTTTAGAGAGATAAATCCAGAGGGATTGGTTGTCTCTGGGCTGTACACAACTTCCACAGATGATTGTAATTAGATTTCAAAACCAGAAGATCTTTTCTCTCTCTCTCTCTCTCTCTCTCTTGCTTTGGAGACAAAATAACACAGAAGGCAATGGAACACTAGTCTGCCACGATTGTTAGTATTTATTACTTCTCCATGTGGTCTCTGCATCCAAAGCAGACATTGTTGTTACCTTGGTTACAGAGAAGCAAAAGGTTAAAATTTGTTAAAAACATGGAATGTGTTTGGATTCTGGACACCCTCAATTTTGGTCCCCCACACTGGATTTCAATAAAAATCTTGATGTTCTCCTTTTGCAATTCAAGTGGTATTTTTGTCTCTCAGACTAGAGATGCAGAAGTACAAATTCAATCGAACTATCTTTGGTACTTATTTTGAAAGTTAGTTATATTTTGTTAGAATGTTTTCTGAAGACACTTAAGGTCCGTTTGGATGCGTGCATTTTGAGCTTCGGGTGTCTAGGAAGGAAGTTCGTGAATGAACCTAAACATAAAGGAATGAATCCAGACAATAAATCTGTGTTACTGTTGAAAAATTATTTTGATTTCACCAACTGTTTATTAGTGAAATCATTCAAAATGATCACTAAGTTACTAATACATGCATTAGTTGGATATGTTATATCATACAAATTTGTTTCTCACATAACATGTCACTACAACCTAGGATGAGTCCATCTTTGTTACATGCCGTAATCTTCGTAAAAGATCAATTTATTTCACAAAGTTTCTAACACAGAAAACCAAATAAATATGTCGTTTGAATTCTACATGCCGGAAAGAATATTTGAACATGTAGTGCAATCTAATGAACCCTTAAGTTGGCAAACAATTTCCTATCCGATACTCCGATTATAAGTTGAAGTAGACAATTAAGAAATGACTCAATTCATACTAAACTCCTGTAAGGTGTGATTGGTTTGCAAAAAAACATCAAAAAAATATAAGAATTGGTCCTATAGAATGATTTCTAGGTAATTAGTTTCAGGAAAATTTAAAAGAATCTAGTTCGAACAATGATTATATGCCACAATAAAATTTCAATATTCCTAAATGTTTGGTTTTTGATGCAAATCGCAATTCTAGCAACGCCCAATTGTTTTTTGTCATCTAAAAGTACAAAACAATTAGGAACGTGTTAAGGATTAAAAATATTTTAATCACATATTCAAGGTAAACAACAACAAAACGTGTTTCTAATTCTCATTGTTTCCTACCACCAGAAGTGTCAATTGTGTTTTAAACGTGTGGATTTGATGGTGAAATGTTTGTTTTGTGTCTATCATTTTTTCAACGACTTCGAATTATAATTTGTTGATTTTCTTTTAGTTTAAGATTAAACAACATCAAGACGGGACGGTTTGGAACGGATATCTTTTTATTATTTTTAAGAAAAATTCTAAAAAACGACTCCTTAGTTTAATGTTAAAAATCTAATACTGACATAATTTTGAATTTAAGTTTGTGATTATTTAGAAAAAAACACTGGTTAAGTGTTGAAAAATTCAACATTAAATTAAGAAAAATATATAACAAATAAAATAGTCCTTTGTCAGGTACAAGTTTTCTTGGAAGTCTTCGATCGAATCAAATCTAGTTCACTGTGGTGCAACCCGTCCAGTTGGGTTTCCCTCGTCAGGTCAAATTTCTCACACTAGAACGTGAGGTTTGAATGCAGAAGATAAAGTGATTTTTTGTTGCAATTGAGCTTCAAATTTGTATTTTCATTTCAAAAGCTTTTCTTCAAACGATTTATACTTCTCAATAAAAAAGGATTTTAGTAACCATATTATTTGTTATGCTCGTGAGATTTCTGTCTGAATTTCCCTTAGTTGGCTGGTGTGTTTGTTTCGAAAGAAAAACACACACAATGTCACGTCCCTAAAACCCTTCTTAGGGTTACTGAGAGTTGGTGTGATGTGAGGGGTTGGGAGTGGTAGGGTGGCTGGATTGATGGATTGGATTGGTGTTGGATTTGATTTTGGTGTTGGTAGAAAACCAATATTTTCTTCTTTCTCCATTCTTTTCTTCTCCATTTTGTTTTCCATTCCTCACTCCATCTCTAACTCATCTCTTCTTCTCCTCAACTTCCACGTCCACCGTCGAGCGGAGCTACGGCTTGTAGCAACAAGGAGGTGGAGGAGAAACAAGGCGTGGCGGGGTGCGTGTACGCAACATTGAGGCGTGACCGTTGAGGCTTCCGGCGTGAGCGTTCTTCGAGAAACGAAGAAAGGTATTCCACTTCTTGGTGTGTTTCTTTTGCTCACATAAGTGGTGTGATGGGTTGGCGGGTCAGTGGAGGTCGGAGACCTCGTCGGTCTTGAGATCTCTTTTATTGTTAATTTTTTTAAATTTTTCACTATTTCGAGATGTTACAATTTGGTATCAGAGCGGTCGGTCCCTATGTGTCACCCAAAGAAATCACCATGGTAGTAATAAGACAGGTTGCACTTTAATTTGAACAAGCATTCATGATTAATCTTGTGTTGTTTTTATCTGCCAGATGCCTCCAAGAAATGTGAGGAACGTCGTGCATGAGCGCAGTGTCAGTGATGCCACTGAGGGTGTTATCTGGGATAGGTTGGGCGAGTTCCTCCAGCGTCAGGCAGCGAGGGAAGATCATACAGGGACAAACACTGAGCATGATCGTTTTATGAGGCAACACCCGCCTAGTTTTGATGGCAGGAGTGATCCTGAGGTTGCAGAGGACTGAGTCTTTAAGATCTAGAGGATTGTCCGGGCTATCGGCTGTGTACCAGAGCGGATGGTGGACCTGGTCACCTATGTGTTGGATGGTGAGGCAGCGAACTGGTGGAGGACCACATCTGCAGTGGTGTTTGCTAACCGAGATGATGTGAGCTGGGAGGATTTTCCTGAGGAGTTCAACTAGCAGTTCTTTCCGCAACACGTCAGAGACAGGAGGATGTCTCTGACCAGCTACATCAACAGGTTTAATGCCCTAGAGCGTTACTATTCTGAGACTTATGTGACACCTGAGCAGCGAGCGAGGAAGTTCATCAATGGGTTGAGGAAACAGTTTAGGTCGTGCGTGATTACCAGCATGTCGCAGACCCTGGCGGATGCGGTGAAGTACGCGACTATCATCGATCAGGACTACCAGAAGAATTATCAGGAGGTACGTAGGCCACCGGTGAGCACGGCAGGACGTGTAGTCGGTCATTCCACAGGGAATCCGGGCAAGAGGCATGGGCTGATGAATAGGACATTTCATCCGTATCTTGACAGATTCGTTATCGTCTTCGTAGACGACATCTTGGTATACTCACCAGACAGAGAGCAGCACCGGGAGCATCTGAGGATTGTGTTTGGCATCTTGAGGGGTCAACAACTCTATGCTAAGTACACGAAGTGTGAGCTTTGGTTGGATCGGGTGACTTTTCTGGGGTACATTGTGTCAGAGGATGGGATATCAATGGATTTGACGAAGCTTGAGGTTTTGACTTAGTGGAGGGCCCGACGAGCGTGACAGAGATCATGAGCTTCGTGGGACTCGTTGTAGGATTTCATGTTTAATTATACATAGATATTTTTCGAATTTTCATGTATAATAAGGATCAATTACAATTTTCTTCGATTTATTTCATGCATGCATCAGTTTGTTTTAACAACTAGTTTCAAAAACTCATTAAAACAAACACAAAGGGGCTCCGAAATTCATACCTAGAAGTTCTCCAAAACTTCTTGAAGATTCAGAGACGTTGAGGATGCTTGTTGCTGCGCCGGATGCCTCCGAGATTTCACCAAACTCTAAACAAGATCGGAGAGAGGGAAGCTAGTCTCTCAATCTCCGATAGGGTTTAGAATCCAATTACTAACCCCTCTTTAATTCCCTTGAGAAGATGATCTCTTAAGAACTAAAACTAAACTTAAGAATTAAGGGATTTTCGTGGAGATTTATGGAGAGAGAATTTTTGCACAAGCAATAATGAATTAATTAAGGAGGTAATGAGATAAACTTGTATTTATAAGTTCTCTCCAAATTACCTATTCATGTGCAACCTCTTGCCCATGATTTCATGCAAACTTCCATCTAACCATCCATTATTTAATAATAAATAATATTAGCCACGAATTAAATCAATTATGGACCAATTCCATGCATGATCTAACTAATTCTGCATTAATTCTGCTGAAAATCGTCTGGACCGGTCGACCGTTTGGAGGTCCGGTCGACCGCTCGAACCAGGTTTCGGTCGACCGTTCAATAACTCGGTCGACCGTTCGTAACAGGAATTATTCCATCGCTATGTTCGGTCGACCGACCGATTACATTTGGTCGACCGTTCGAACAGATGAAAATTCCCTGTTATCGGTCGAGACATGTCCGATCGACCGTGCCCGATCGGTCGACCGTTTACTGCTAACCGGTCGACCGTTTGAGCACTGTTCTGCAGATTTGTCAAATTTCGGTTTTAACCCCTACAAAATTTGACATTTCGGGATTAGTAGTAAATTCACAACTTATGTAACATATTATCTTATGCAATGATCAGTCTGAAGGGAATGTGTTCTAAAAGTTTTACTTTTAAATGTCAATTATTATGAATTGCATGAGAAATCATTTTGTTCCTTGTTTATGTTATTCGTCTTTTGGAAGTGTTGAGGAAGAGACTCTTGGTCCTTAACCGTAGAGCTCTAAAAGATATTTGTTTACATAAAACAAAAGATATTCGCAATCATGGTAATTAACATAGGACATTAATTACCGAGTTAAGATTGTCGTGTTGGTCATAGATCATTGTAGCTCTACAAGTGAGTGACAACACGGGTACACAAAAGAGGAAAATAGTACTTTTGTATACCGAATTGACCTAACAAGTAAAATATTACAGGAATGTGTTTCTGTGTCATTAATATTTTACTGTGTCCTTGGTCCTTTGATATGAGACTTATATCCGATCGCTTAAGGAGTTCTTAATTAGACTAGTGTCTTGAGCTATCGATGAGTGTAGTGTAAAGGCATTAGTTGGTTAAGTATAACTTTCGTTGGAGAAGATAGTTGGTCAAAAGATTATCATTGCCCCTCTTAATTGAGTGATGATATTATTGGGCCACTTGATAAAGCAAAGTTATAATGTGCACAATGTGATTTGAGTTAAGTTAAATATTTATAACTAGCTTAAAGAGATCAAGAAATGAATACTAATACAAAGATGACACAATACTACTTTGTGTGTATTCTTAATATCATGAGGCAAGGGACGGACACAAGTGGTGCACTCCATCACTAAATGGATCGGGTTTTGCTTCAAGTGGAATTAAGACATCTAACTAATTGGGAGTTATAATGTGTAGCTAGATACCGCTTATAGCTTGTGATATTAAGCTCTTAATATCACTGTCAGCTTAGTTTAGATCATCCCATAGGTCACACCACAAAACTGGGAAACAAGAAATGGGGATTTTGAGTTCATAAGATGTGTCGGGTTTCATGTAGAAAATATGACACATGGGGTGAACAAGCAAAATAAAAATTATGTTGTGATTAATAACATGATTAGAATCTAAATTAAATTCATATGTGATGTAAATATTATGGGGTGTAATGATTGATCGTTACATAGGATAATATGTTACATAAGTTGTGAATTTACTACTAATCCCGAAATGTCAAATTTTGTAGGGGTTAAACCGAAATTTGACAAGTTTGCAGAACAGTGCTCCAACGGTCCACCGGTTAGCAGTAAACGGTCGACCGATCGGGCACGGTCGACCGGATGTGTCTCGACCGATAATAGGGAATTTTCATCTGTTCGAACGGTCGACCGAATGTAATCGGTCGGTCGACCGAACATAGTGGAATAATTCCTGTTACGAACGGTCGACCGAGTTATTGAACGGTCGACCGAAACCTGGTTCGAGCGGTCGACCGAACCTCCAAACGGTCGACTGGTCCAGACGGTTAATGCAGAATTAGTTAGATCATGCATGGAATTGGTCCATAATTGATTTAATTCGTGGCTAATATTATTTATTATTAAATAATGGATGGTTAGATGGAATTTTGCATGAAATCATGGGCAAGAGGTTGCACATGAATAGGTAATTTGAAGAGAACTTATAAATACAAGTTTATCTCATTACCTCCTCAATTCATTCATTATTTTCTTATGCAAAATTCTCTCTCCATGATTCTCCACGAAAATCCCTTAATTCTTAAGTTTAGTTTTAGTTCTTAAGAGATCATCTTCTTAAGAGAATTAAAGAGGGGTTAGTAATTAGATTCTAAACTCTATCGGAGATTGAGAGACTGCCTTCCCTCTCTCCGATCTTGTTTAGAGTTTGGTGAATACTCGGAGGCATCCGGCGCAGCGAGGAGCATCCCCAACGTCTCCGAATCTTCATGAAGTTTTAGAGAAGTTCTAGGTATGAATTTCGGAGCCCATATTTGTTTTAATAAAGTTTTGAAACTAGTTATTGAAACAAATTGATGCATGCATGAAATAAATCATAGAAAATTGTAAATTGATCCTTATTGTGCATAAAATTTTCGAAAATAAATATGTACAATTAAACATGAAATCCTACACAATCATTACACCCCATAATATTTACATCACATATGAATTTTATTTAGATTCTAATTATGTTATTAATCACAACATAATTTTGATTTTGCTTGTTCACCCCATGTGTTATATTTTCTACATGAAACCCGACACATCTTATGAACTCAAAATCCTCATTTCTTGTATTCCAGTTTTGTGGTGTGACCTATGAGAGGATCTAAACAAAGTTGACAGTGATATTAAGAGCTTAATATTACAAGCTATAAGCGGTATCTAGCTACACATTATAACTCTCAATTAGTTAGATGTCTTAATTCCACTTGAAGCAAAACCCGATCCATTTAGTGATGGAGTGCACCACTTGTGTCCGTCCCTTGCCTCATGATATTAAGAATACACACAAAGTAGTATTGTGTCATCTTTGTATTAGTATTCATTTCTTGATCTCTTTAAGCTAGTTATAAATATGTGACTTAACTCAAATCACATTGTGCACATTATAACTTTGCTTTATCAAGGGGCCCAATAATATCATCACTCAATTAAGAGGGGCAATGATAATCTTTTGACTAACTATCTTCTCCAACGAAAGTTATACTTAACCAACTAATGCCTTTACACTACACTTATCGATAGCTTAAGATACTAGTCTAATTAAGAACTCCTTAAGCGATCGGATATAAGTCTCATATCAAAGGACCAATGACACAGTAAAATATTAATGACACAGAAACACATTCCTATAATATTTTACTTGTTAGGTCAATTCGGTATACAAAAGTATTATTTTCCTCTTTTGTGTACCCGTGTTGTCACTCACTTGTAGAGCTACAATGATCTATGACCAATACGACAATCTTAACTCGGTAATTAATGTCCCATGTTAATTACCATGATTGCGAATATCTTTTATTTTATGTAAACCAATATCTTTTAGAGCTCTACGGTTAAGGACCAAAAGCATCTTCCTTAACACTTCTAAAAGACGAATAACATAAACAAGGAACAAAATGATTTCTCATGCAATTCATAATAATTGACATTTAAAAGTAAAACTTTTATAACACATTCCCTTCAATTGTTGGGTATTACAGGCGGTTTATTCAGGATTTCTCTAGACTTGCTTCACGACGGACGACGTTGATACAGAAGGGCGTTAAGTTTGTTTGGTCTCAGAAGTGCGAGAACAATTTTCAGGAGCTGAAGAGGCGACTGACGACAACACCTATTCTGACGTTACCGAGTGACAGTGGAGGTGATGTGATATACAGCGACACGTCAGGGACTAGCTTAGGCTGTGTACTAATGCAACATGGGAGGGTGGTGGCGTGTGCTTCGAGGCAGCTGAAGGCGCACGAGAAGATCTACCCCACTCATGATTTGGAGTTAGCAGCGATGGTTCACATGTTGAAGACCTGATGGCATTATCTTTATGGATAGCAATTCGAGGTCTTCACAGATCACCAGAGCCTGAAGTACTTATTCTTGCAGAAGGAGATGAATATGAGGCAACGCAAATGACTCGAGTTCATTAATGATTGACGTCATTTCATGCTCATATTTGTATCTTATATCCATTATCTTATACCTAAGCAATGCTAACCAACACCGATTTTGCTTGTGCTAGTCGATCAGAGGAGCCTCTGGAAGATTTCGGTCGGACGGGACCCCTGAGTCGTTGGACCGTTGCTTCTAGGGCAGAGCAAAACCCGGTCCAAACTGGGTTTTTGGACAAGACCGGACCGGTCGGTCTGGGTTCGGTCCGGAAGTTGTGGGTTTGGTCCGGTCCGGTCTGGGTTTCGGTCCGGGATATTTTCAAATTTCAGGTTCAGTTTGGTCCGGACTGGTCCGATTTTTTTTTAATTTAAAAAATTCGGGTTATGACCGGACCGGACCGATTCGGACTGGTCCGGACCCCGGATAAAAATCCAACGGTCGACCGACACAGGGGTCCTGGTTGACCAGAAACTACCATGGAACCTAGTAAATTCTAGTCATCTATCGGTAGAACAAGCCATTAATCGATCGAACAACACATTAAGTTACTTAAGTTTAGGTCAGATCAAAGGTCAGGAACGATCAACCGTTTAGGTGGTCAACGTTTGGTTCGAGCGAAACCAGAAGCAACTAGAGGAGAGCATTCGGTCCGGACCGGACTGGATTTTTATCCGGGGTCCGGACCAGTCCGAATCGGTCCGGTCCGGTCATAACCCGAATTTTTTAAATTAAAAAAAAATCGGACCGGTCCGGACCAAACCGAACCTGAAATTTGAAAATATCCCGGACCGAAACCCAGACCGGACCGGACCGATTCGGACTGGTCCGGACCCCGGATAAAAATCCAGTCCGGTCCGGACCGAATGCTCTCCTTTAGTTGCTTCTGGTTTCGCTCGAACCAAACGTTGACCACCTAAACGGTTGATCGTTCCTGACCTTTGATCTGACCTAAACTTAAGTAACTTAATGTGTTGTTCGATCGATTAATGGCTTGTTCTACCGATAGATGACTAGAATTTACTAGGTTCCATGGTAGTTTCTGGTCAACCAGGACCCCTGTGTCGGTCGACCGTTGGACTTGTATGATTTTGACCAGACTCAAGATTTGGCAATGATTGGTCAACCGGTTTTTGACTTTTGTCCGACCGTTGGGACTTAGGTTATGCGAAGAGAGTTCGACCGTTACAGACTTTCGTTGGACTGAACTCCATGGGAACGGTCGACCGAATTGCCTATTTTGGTCGACCGTTTGTGCGCAGAACCAAATTCTCCGTCCTAGTGAAGTGCCAACTCTGTTCACGGAAACTTGTATCCTTGCCTAGTACGTGAGCCAGGAGGTGACGGTGGGTGCGTGATCGCGCCTGCCTAGGGACCGTCGAGTGGAAAAGTGTAGCTACTTGGAAACGAGTCACCTCTGTTGATAGACTGTGGCGTGTTGTTTGCTGTCTTGACTCCATGTAGAGTAGCAGACCCGAGGGATCGTGGATCCCAATGCATGTTGATGGATGGCTCTTGGAGGATGTTGACCCTGCGGACTACGGTCTGGAACCGTCCGATGTTGTGCTGGACGTATATGTACTGCTGATGTTGTGCCAGCGATGATGTTGTCGACGATGTTCCGGGTTGTGGTCGTTAGATATTGTGCCGGACGTATGTTGTACTGCCTATGTTGTGTCGTCGATGTTGCCGATGTTGTTCCGACAATGATTCCTCAGTTGGGCACCTATTGAGGTATTTTTGGACCGACCGGGCTACGACTCTGTTGGTGTTGTGTAGACCACGTTGTTTCAGATCTGATTCGTTTGGCACGGAAGTGTCGACACTCCTCACCGATCCCTTGGCTTGAGTAGTCACGTGTAGGGGTGCGTCGTGTATTGTTCGTAAGACCGTATGTGCATACGGTAGGTCTCTGAGGGAGACCTGATGTTGTTTGGTGGACAAATGTCCTTGTTGACCCTTAGATAGTGTTTGTTGTTGTTGTAGGATTGATGTCCTATTTTACCATTGGAGGGAACATGTTTTCATTATTGTTGACGGCATGACGTGCTACTAGTACAATAGGTTCATTACCGTATTATTGTATTCATATAGGTGAGCTTGGCATATGGGGTTTCCTAATGGGAAACTCAGGCATTGTAATTCGTGTTTCAGGACCGCAGTAGATTTTGTAGGGGTGGTGACAGCGGGCGCACTCATTTTGGGATTAGGATCCTCTTCAGACTATTTGAGGTCGTCATGATTACCTGTAGGGCTGTCAATTTTACACGAAACACGATAACACGACACGAAAACGACACGAAGTTAGCGGATATGGATTGAGAATTTGAACACGATTAATAAATGGGTTGGATACGGCAACACGATTATTAAATGGGTTGGATATGGATTTCTGCTGCAAAAACGATTAACACGATTAAGACACGATAAAACACGATAAGTAATTGGGTAATTAGGCACACGATTACGAATACGACACGATTAATACACGACTAATACCGACAAGTCTATAAGTAATATATAAGTTATAAATTATAATAAATAAATTCTAATAACTGAATGCCATATTTATAATTTTACCAATTATATATATAATTGGTTTGAAAGTTTGAAGTTTGAACTCTGAACTCTGAACGAGTGGATAATTGTGTGTTAAACGTGTGTTAAATGGTGTAAACGGTAGCGGTGTTAAACGTGTACACGAAGTAACCCGTTTAATAATCGGGTATAAACGGGTTGGATATGACAACACGATTATAAATGGGTTGGATACGGCAGAAATTTAGCAACACGATTATTAAATGGGTCGGATACGGCGCAACACCTAGAGCTTATATATAGGAGTTGACACGACACGATTAGCACACGACACGACACGATTGACGGCCCTAATTACCTGTATTCCTTTCGTTGTATTGATGTAATCATGTATTTTGACAAACTCTCTTGTATTTGGTGCACCGACTATTTATTTATTTGAGTAACATTCCCATTTGGTGATCATTGTCTTGAGATCTCTTTTATTGTTAAAATTTTCAATTTTTTTGATGTTTTGGGATGTTACACACAACCTCCTCCTCTTTCATTCATCTCCCTCTCTCCCTTTACTGTCGCAGGAGCTTGCCAAAGTTGCTGGCCAACGGTGGAGGTGACGCAAGGTGGATGTGCTGCTAAGGTGTGACCGGCGAGGAGCTGACGCACGGAGGTGACCGACGACTTGGTGGCTGTCGGCGATGATCGGAGCTCCAGTGAACTCCGACGAACTCAAAAGGTATGCCAAGTTTACATTTTAACCCGCACAAGGTGGGGGTGGGGGGGGGGGAATCGTTGGCGACGAGCAGCTGTCGGTGTCCCTGCCGAGTTCGTGCAAAGGTGGCGGCATGACCGATCACCCGATGTTGCCAGGTTTTGTGTGGACTGCGGGACGAGACTGCTGAACTGGATCGCTGGACTGCTGGACCAGACAGTGGGATTGCTAGACTACGGGACGAGACTGCGGTACTACTGGATGAGACTGTTGGATGAGACTATGTGATTGTTGGATGGGACTGCTGGACATGCACGGTTGTGTAATGCGCGGCTAGGCGGCACCACGGATATGACATCCATGGACTGAGGATGCACAGATGACTGCCTACCTATTCTTACTGTTAGGCTACGTCTTGTTTGTCGACAAGAGCGGTAGCAGAGTTAGACCGCACTACCTATTGGAGGCGAGTGAGCCAGATACCATTGGTCAGTACTCATGGGGGTCGACGACGTTGGCATATCTGTATCGCCAACTGGGTATAGCGAGTTGTGTTGATTGTTCTGGCATTACGGGTTGTCTTAAACTGCTACAGGCTTGGATATATGAGTATTTTCCTGCTTTCCGCCTGCATCGGGAGCGGAAGATCATTAAAGAGGGTCATTTCGTGGAGCAGTACCATTCTGAGACCGGAGAGACCACTGGATAGGACATGTGCCGATGCGGTAAGTTTATTTAATTTAATTTTTAATTGTAATGTATATTTTGTTTTTATTGTTAATGTACACTAATATTTATGTTACTTGCAGTGGATGAGTATGACGATACGGTATACGCAGCCGTTCTTGCGATAGAGTGACAGGATGCCGACTGAGGATACGAGACTTGCATGTACAAATTGGGATCGCCTCATTGAGGAGTCGAACAGTCAGTTGGGCATTTCGGACCATGATTCAGATGATGAGTTCTAGTTGACTTGCTCCTACTTTCGTTTTATTATATGTTGAACTGTTACTACATTTGTTGGTATTTGCTTATGCTTATCTGTGTACTCTTATTATTTATTTCTGACGAACATATCTTCTACTTATTTCTTTAGCTATCGTATTTTTAATACTTATTTCTCACGAGCATATCATAGTATCTTAAATTAAATTTAAAATCTGGTAAAAGAACAACACGATATAAGTACAAATACACGATATATTATACATTACAAATGCATTACAAATTACAATCAAAATGTACTACGTAACCGGTTCCAATACGATATCCTACTTTCATACTCATCCTCCCATCCAACATATCTCGATTGTTGTAAATATTTGTTTATTATCAAAAAGTTCACTGTAATCTAGTTCATCGCCACTGAAACCTTGCAATGGAACCTGAAAAAAAATTAACAGAAAATTAAAAAAAATAAAAATAAAAAGGGCGTCTGGCGTCTTATCCAGACGCCTCCACCATGGGGGAGGCGTATTAGACAAACGCCTTAGTCGGAAAAAAAATCCACCTCCGTTACCTTACCGGATCCAGACGCTTCGTCAGACATTTTCGTGGTGTTGATACTGGGAATGTGAGTAAAACTGAGTTAAAAGTCTTATTTAAAGACACATGACGAAATTGGTATTAAGTGATTTGTTAAGGATAAAAAGGTAATTGTTGAGAGGATTTAAGTAATTTTCCGACGACGAATAATATTCCCATTTATGTTTGGTATTTATATAAAAAGAACTTCCAAACTATTTTCACCAACAATCTTAAATCTCCGTAGCCGCCCTTTTGTTTTAATGTACTATTCCTCACAGTCTAAACTCTAAGCAACCAAAGAGCTTCTTAATATATTGCACAGCCCCATGTGACCGTCTAAACTCTAAACTATCTTCAGTCTCTCTCTATATATATATTATATTTAAAAAACAATAGATTATGCAAAGCACTTCCATGCACGAGTTCCGACTAGCCAGTTTGAGACAAAAACCTAAAAACATGGAACTTTGTCATGTCTCTATGCCAATATAATAAATGTAATTTAATTACAAATAGTTCCATACATATTCTATTGGTATGACTAAAGTTCAGAGAATTAATCCCTTCGGGCAAAATCCACAGTGACTCATTGTAGTTGTTATCTTTTTGCTATTCGGAATCTATACGTTAAAACGATGTAAATAGAGATTTCCAAAACAAAAAAAAACTTGAAATCCCAATCCTTGTGTAAATCGTGGCTAACAGGTAGGGTGTTTGCTATTTTGTCACTACAGTACTATATCTAATGAGTTGTAGTCGTACAACTAGAAGTAATTAAGGAAAATATTGTGTAAATCATAACTAATGATCTTTAAATTGTCAAAAATTATGATGTTCTAAATAGTATGGTAAAGTGATGAAATTCCTGCATGTACATCTAAGGAGAATAATTAGTATAACTTAACCTTCTGCAAATAAACCAATCTAGAGGGACATGCATGCAAATTAATTTCAAAATTACACTTTCCTGTATGTCTAGATGCAGCCCATCACTATATTGTCACAACTTTGATGGTGTATTAAAGTATGTCACATTTCCTAAGTGTTTGACAATTAATGAATATTACAATAGGAACTGTGCTTTAGACATTGCATTCAAGTCCAGGTAATAATTTATTGAAAAATTTACATACAAACCCTTGGAATTTGATGTTATTAATTTGTATCAGTCAAGTGTATGTTTTGGTCAAAAAGTAGTTTACATAAAACACAATCAAGAAGTCAATATCATTCAAAATGATAAATTCATATGTCGTATATTTGTATATTCAGGTTAATACAAAATACTTTCAATTATGATAAAAGGGTAGGTAATTACAGACCTCAAAGACATAAATGGTTTTATGATTTATAATTTACTTCCGCTAATAGCATTTGTTGAAAAGGTTAATCTAAGACGTTGGCTTCTAGATTGAAACCAAAACATGTCATCACTTATAAATATTGCACAGAGTGCTTTTATCCGATTCCACGGTAGACAAATACACTCACTATCGAATTTTAGCACAAGAGACTATTCAATACATGATCAAAACCAGGCAAAAATGACTTCGTAATTAGTAGGATCGATTTTGAGAAGGGTTTTGACAATGTTAAATGGGATTTTCTTTTCGATGCAAATGCCAAAAATATTTTTGGATGTCAGTCTTCGAACTCCCATTTAGATACGGGTGTGTTTGGATGTCACAGAACTAAGCAGTTTTTAGTTTGTCCCCCAATGATTTAACCACTAGTGCAGAATAGTCTATACTCGTCGTCCAATAGACGTCGACTGTTAATATATCCGACGTCTATTGGGTCATGTAAACGTCGGGTGTTCGAATACCCCTGGAAATCGACGTCTATACCCTGGCGTTTATATAGATGTCAGGTGTAGGAGTTAACCGACGTGTATGGGTCTAATAAGTGGAACATTGTTTTAGTTTTTTTATCTTTTATCCCGACAAAAATCCGAGCAAAACCATAGGCCCCACGACCTCGACAACTCCGACAAATCCCCGACCAGCGCATCCTCTGCGACCTCGGTCGTCTTCCTCCACTTATGCGACCTCCGTCACCGCACCCTCCACGTCCGCGACGACCGCAGTCGCGACCCCCGACCTCCTCTTGTTCGTGCTTAACTTGTGTTTATGTTGTTTTTTGGTTTTTGTTAGATTTGATAAGAGTTTGTAATCTGATTTTGTTTGGGTGGTAATTGTTTTTAGTGTTTGTGAGTTTTGTAAGGGATTTATGCATTTGGATATTTGTTTTGGATTGGATTCTCGGGTCACTTGCAAAACCCAAATTAACAGAAATTTATTTTATATTTTGTGAAAGATGGCCACGCCTGAATTTATTTTGTATTTTTATAAAAGATGATGGCTAATGTCTTGACATCTGAACCTCTTGTTTGTGATTGATTTTGAATGCTTATTCACACATGTTGATTGTGAAAAACTGAAAAATTGAATGTATATGTTCACCCAACGAGAGAAGGGGAGGGAAATGGTCGGCTTAAGACCAACTTTGAGGGTCTTTTAGAGCATTTGCTTGGCCATAAACTTGGGTTTAATATTGGGAATTACTATTCATCACCGGAAAATTACTTAAATCGCCCTAACAATTACCATTTTGCCCTTTACAATTCATTTAATACTCATTTCGCCCCGTCTCTTAAAATATGGTTTCTGCCTACGTTTTCCTCATTTTACCAGTACAAACACCACGAAAATGTCTGGTAAAGCGCCTGGATTCGGTGAAGTAAGCCCGACAAAAAAAAATCAGATTAGATGTCTGGGTAAAACACCCCCCTCATGGGAGAGACGTCTTAGCCAGATGCCTCCCCCATGGTGGGGGTGTCTTAGCCAGAGTCACCCCCAAGGGGCGGGGCTTTTACCCAGACGCCTCTCTCATCCGTATAATTAACCAAGGGCGCAGAATCTGGTGAGGTGTCGGACGGTCGACCATTTGCTTCTCGGTCTACTGAACATGTTCCATGCGGATGACCGAGTTTCCATCGGTCCACCGTGATCGTAGAGACAATAAGTTTTTGATCTTCCTGGAATCCTTGGGTCGGTTTACCGACCTCTACCCGGTCATCTGAATTATAATCAATTTATAATCATTTATCTTTTTAATAATAAAAAATAAAAAAGTTGGACATTTTTTATTTCTATTTTTTTATTAAAAAGAAGGTTGACATTTTACCAGATTCGAGTAAAGTGGGGCGTCCGTTGACTCATTTACTAAGTTCCAAAACATTTTTTATGATTATGAGAGGAAGATGAAGAGAGATGGGTGATAGGAGGGTGAAATGTTGTGATATATGAGTAGAAATGAGAGAAGTCAAAATGGTAATTCGTTGGGGCGATTTAAGTAGTTTTCCGGCGATGAATAGCAGTTCAGTTAATATTTGGTGTTAATTCTTAGACAAACCTCATACAAACTTGTTATGTAAAATGCATCAAAATCAAATTACATTTTGAGTTTCTGGATTCCTAAAAGTGCATACTTCCACACCCAAACTGTTATCATTTTTTACATGATTTGAGAAGTTGTGGAAGAGAGTCTTCGAGTTTCTGTCAAAGTTTCTTGGTCAAACTAAAGTTGATAAATGATATCATAGATGAACTTATGCTTTCTGTTTCTCACATTTTTACTATACCCAAATAAATTTACTTATACACGATAAAACCAAAACTTTGTAATGTGAATGTGATGTAGTGGAGAATATTATACATTTTTCTTGTCAATCCCAGGATTTGAAGAGTTTTACATATCAAATTTTTAGGGGAGGTTCTACAAAAATTTCAACAAAATTTTAATCATAATTGTTATAAATAACATGATATTTTGTGTTTAATATGTTTTTCCGTCAATCCAAGTAATTATTTTTAATACTTGCATTTAATATTTTAAATGTTTATTACCTTTGCTTATTTGAATTTTCAATATTATTTACATATTGTATGTAAATATGTTGGTATAATGATAATAACTCATCGACCCCCTTAAGCAACTTAGCCTTTATAACATTGGACTTTCCATTCATCGTATTTATTATTTATTTTACGATTTCTGTCGTAGATTGCTAGCTAAGGTACGTAATTTCTTTCACTCATCATTAATTAAAAAGCATGCATTAGTTAGTAGGACTTGCATTGGAACAAGAGTGAGGAGAGTGTTTGTTTGGTGTGTTGTTTGTTAGATTAAGGTATGAAAAACACCTAGGGGCAGTCACCTATGGGAGATGAGGTGGGGGATTTCATCACCCTTTCCGTGGCCCAAAAACCACTTAATAAAATCAATTTAGACATTGACACTTAGGATTTCCGGACGCAATAAGGAGAGGAAATTGTTTAAGACCATTATGGCTTGAACGTCGTTGCCCATCTAGTCTTCCTGAGATTTTAGGAACCTCCAGGTTCTTGATTTCCTACAGACTAGTGGTCATTGTTGTTTAAGATCGTTTTTGCCTGAACATCATTGCCTATCTAGTCTCCCTGAGATTTTAGGGACCCCGGGTTCTTGATTTCCTACAGACTAGTGGTCTTCGGTGGGACCTCGAAGTCAGGCGTCGTCTAGTGCTAAGGACCTATAGTGAATTTTAGGTTTGCTTTGACCTTGATTGCTTAGTTAGGTTTGTAACTTTCCTTATTCTCACACTAGATTAAAGACTTCATCTCCTCTCCCCTAAGTCATTCTTTTCTCATCTTCATGTCTCTGAATCTTCTCATCTACGAACACTTTCTTTTAAATTAAAATTTTATTTATTGTCTTCAATAATAACTATCATTTTTCTTAATGTTTAGGTTGGAATTGATCGTGAGTGGATTCTTTCAAACCGATTGAGTGATGAGTATGACTGATGAGAGTCAACCCTGGCCGACAATCTAATTTCGCGGCTCATTCCCAAGAGTTGACCCTCGTAGGCAGTCCTCGAAAGTTTGAGGATTGATCTAGATGTGCTCTAGTTGTCAAAGACCCTGATCAAAGATTGGTGGGACATGGCAAAATTTATAACATCTTCAGACATCACTTCAAAGAGGTAGAAGAGGGAGAAGTGAAGGTTGCAGTGGGGAGCTGCTTAGACTCTGGTTCTCTGGTGCCAATTCCGGAAGAAGAGGTTATTACTCTCGGCGATGCTATCGGTGAGTTCGTAAGATGGCCTACTCATTTAGTGGAGCTAAATGACACACACAAGGTATACTTTAATTTTGATAACCAATAAATTTCAATTTGTTAAAAATTGTATTTTTTACGTTTGTATATATATATCTGTAAGGTTTCAAGCCTCCGGAGCAAATGGTCAAACAACCAACCTCCGATCAATATTAATTTTCTACCAAGTTTCTGCAAAATGTTGTATCATTGTATGGTAGGGAATCACAATCCTTAACTATCTAGGATTTGGAGGAGGTTGAAGGGTTGCTTCTGGCTTTATACGTCGTCAAAGAGGATGTTATGCAGTTCTTGGTGATGTATCAATTGTGCGTAATGATTATTGACGTGCAAGTGAAGTAAGTGTTTTCTTCTGTATAAAATGAAATGCTTCAAATAATGTTATCCTAATTATAACATAATGTAATTTTTACTTTTGTAGACACCTTTATGATGTCAGAAGGTCAGTGTTTCCCGACGATCAACTACTTGGATTTGTCAGTCCATCTACCTATATATCCGGGAATGAGGATAAATTGGGTGACCTTGGAACTCATGAAAAATCAAGGCAAAAGATATTATCTGCTCTCTTATCATGAGAGGTAAATCTGTTAATTCAAAGTAAGTGGAATTTTATTTCGTAATAAACTTCTAATTATGTACATGAACATCGCTCATTGGATGCTTGTCGTTCTATGTCCCGAGACTAATTCGGCATATTAGATTGATCATTTGGGGTCGATTAAACCAATAGAATCCATGAATAAACTTGTTTTAATGTAGGTTCAATTTAATCATCGTATTTGTAATCCGTGTATTTTTATTAGTATTATTGAATTCATGTTCAATAACTTGTGTTACTTAGGACAATGAAAGTTTACAAAATGTAAGATGACAGGAGAACAACCCCAAAAGCGGGAGTAACATGGCATGGAATGTGAGTAAGTTATTTCTCCCATTTTTGTTAATTAAGTTAAGTAATAGAACATATATTTAGCAAATTTATATTTTTGTAGTACCGCAAGCAGACTGAAAATACAGAATATAGTTACTATGTTTTGAGATATATGGAGGAAATCCACGAAATTGCACCTCAAGACGTAGCCCTAACCAAGGTAATATAGATCGCTATTCAATTGTATAATTATAGTTTCGTTATTTAGATTTAATATTTTTTTACTTGTATTTTTATAGGTTTTTCAAAAGAATAGTGATCCCTACTCGCAACAGGAGCTTGATGAAACTCGTGACCGATGAACTCGTTATTTTATCAGAAACATGTTAACGAACTAAGATGTTCTCATATCACTAACATTTTTTTTGTAATTTATTTAACACGTTTACTTGTATTACAAACATACAATGTTATGCCTTAATATAATTAAACATTTTTGGAATGAATGTCAAGTGTTTGTGTATGAATGTCAAGTGTGTCGAATGATTGTCTTTGTGTATGTATGCTTGTTTGTATTTGTGTTTGAAGATGAATGTGTGTATATATTTGTGTTTGTGAATGGATTTGGTGTAGGATGAATATTTTTCTTGTGCAGGTTGAATGTGTTTGCTATGCAGGTATCTATGATTGCTACATTTCGGGGTTTTTTTATCTGATAAGGAAATAAACGTCGGTTGTGCCATTTAGTCGACGTCTATTCTCTTCAAAAAAGGTATAGACGTCGTCTATTAGGGACGTCTGATGTCTATACCTAGAGAATAGACGTCGGTCATTAAGCGGCCGACGTCTATGTATATAGACGTCGGGTCAGTGGAGCCTTATATCCGACGTATACGTCATTTTCTGCACTAGTGGACATAAAGTGAAAAACTGATTTCTTGTCCCCAGAACAAAGACAAGAGCCAAAAACTTGTCTCTCGTCTAGTTTTTTTTATTTTTCATGGGAAAAGTTAATTTTACCATCCTCAAATCTTTTTCGAAGTAGAAATGTATCGTAAATATTCATCTCTAGAATGGTAAAAATGTATCACTTCGAAAAAACTAAAAAACTCATCTTTTGAGCTTTTAAGTTTTTTGAAAAAAAACATTCTTGTGGGGAGTATTTGGATGCAGAGAGAGAAAAGTGAGTTTTTGTGAGAAATTTGACTAGTTTTTTGTCATCCAAACACGCCCATCGTATTTGGCAACAGGTAATTGATAAGATCAAATTTCGTTTGGAAGGATGGAAGAGTAACTTCCTCTCACTGAGAGGAAAGTTAATATTACTAAACACGGTATCATCAGCTATACCAACCTATTATCTAAGTACAATACCACTAACAAAAAAACACTTGATTCAACAGAATCAATTACGAAGAAATTCATTTGGAGTAAAAATAACTCAAAAGGATTACATACTTGTTAATTGGGACATAATTGGCTTGCAAAGACTTTTTTGACTGGGCTATCAAGGGTAAAGATCATATGGTGATTGCTGAGGGAGGAAATTATGCAAGCAAAATATGGCTTAAGTGGTCTGATTGAGGGAACTCAAGAAAATCTATATAGCCTTTACAATTCTCAGTTTGAACATCAACATTTTCCGTCTGGGTTAATTAACAGAGGTTTAATGGATAAATAAATTCTAACCGATTCCTTGTGAACTGTGAAGATCAATTATTAGTTGAATTGGGATTAACCCGTGTGTTTGAAGATTCTCACTAATCACCACATATTCATCTCTTTCTCACATGCATGCATACACACATGACAAAGTTAAATCACATGGCCTCAAATTTGTTTAATTCTACTTCATTAGGACGTGTTCTCCAGTGTTTACTCATGTGATCTTTGGAAGACTTATTCAAAGGCCTGTCTTTCTTGAGAAATGTTGATGTTGTTTTTTTATTAATTAACTAAAAAGGAATGGTAAATTTCCTTCAATAAACTTCTAATACATTTTAATTAAGCTTGTTTGTCATTTGTTTTAGTATCTGAGCCGCCATTACTACTTAAGTAGATCATGCATATGCATGTTCAGGTTATTGATTTAATGTATATAAAGTTGAAGGTATAAATACTGAAATTGTAGTTTAACTACTTGGGATGTATCACGCCAATAAATTAAAAAGAAGAGAGATTCAAACTCAGGATGTTTTGGTTTCTGGATGTATGGTATTATTTGAGGGGATTTTACTTGCATTGCCATATTCCTGGTTACATGTATTTTACTTGAACAAGTATATATTAAGAGGCAGTGTCAGGGTTCAAGTTCGAGGGTGTGGAATTTGAAATGACAATCAAGAGAGTCGAAATTCAAAGAAATATAAAAAAATCACTGGATTATACTGTGAAAAGATCCATAAAAATCAGGCAATATCCAAAAATATAGAAAGGTCATCCGATCATGCACGGTGACACATTATAACGTGGGGGTCGGGAAATCCTCCATGGTTTTTTATCGGTTTGTATTTTGACCCCCTTGAATATTTTCAAATACCAATACTATATATGAGTTTTATCCAATTAGTCTAACACACAAATATCTATTCAACCACTTATCGGTAAAATACTTAATAAAACCCCCAACAAAACCAAACTAATAAATTTTCAATTATATTTATAACGTTCTTAATAAATTTGATATCCTCACTTAAATTCTTGACACCATCTTTACATCTGATCCCTCTCGACTCAAAATAACTTCATGTTGCTTATTAGTAAGGGTGTGCAACCGGTCTGAACTGGATCAGACCAGATTTTTTTCCAGGGTCTGGATCGAATTGGTTCGGACCGGATCGGAAAAAAATTGATCCCGTCCAAGATCGGATTTTTTAAATTAAAAACACAAAAAGTGGACCAATCCGAACCGGACTGTAACCAAATTTTTCAAAAATTCCGAACTGGAATCCAGATTGGACCTTGCACACCGCTACTTGTTAGCTTCAACATGAAGCATGCATGGTACATAGGTTGTAGTCATTGCCTGCTGAAAACCAGGCCCGACCCAATAGCAGGAGCAGGGTGAGCTCCTGCTCCGGGCCTCATTTTGAAGGGCCTCAAAAAAAATTACATGGGCTTATTGGGTTGCAAATAAAATTAGTGTTAACACATGAATAACACATAAACATTGATAAATTTGTCTCAAATATTGCTAAGAAAACAAAAAAAATCAATTAATATTTTATTAAGTTAGTGAATTTTTTATTATTTAAACTAGGAGGATATTTTTTTTCAAATTTAGGAGCCTCGTTGTTTATTTTCGCACAGGACCTCAAAAATTTCCGAGACGGCCCTGCTGAAAACATAATTATTTTAACATGAATATATATGATCTGATAACTTTCCAAATTTTTATATAAAAGTTACTTAATTTCATTCATTTCATCCAGATATATAACACTTCCACATGCATGGTAATTATCTGATTTTTGAAAATTGATTCGAATATCACTGCAATACATGTTGTTACTGATCCAAACATGCACACGTGCCCACTAATTATTAAACCAACGAACTCAACCTCTAAACCTATCTTTCCCTTTATTAAGCACCTAAAACTTTAGATCTTTGAACACATTTTCCCACCGTCGCATCATCTTTTGCAAGAATCTGATTCCACGTTGACTTGTATTATATATCTCCATGATCAAACATAGAGACCAGTTGATACCTAGATATGTTTAGGGAGTTTGAAAATGCGAATAATTAACTCCTTCCCATGCACGTACACACCACTCTAGAGGTTGGAATTAATTGATCTCGAGACACATGGATCTGGATAATAAATGTGTGGTTGTTTAGGTACTTAGGTACTTTGCCCAACAAGGTAGGATGTTGAAACTTGAGACTAGGGTTTTGTATATATATATATATATATATATATATATATATATATATGTGTGTGTGTGTGTGTGTATTTCATGTTTCAAAATATGAATATTATAATTTTGCATTTTGCTAAAATAAGATGCAAATGTATGATCATAATGGGAATCACAAGGAGAAGACAAATACAAAATACATTCGGTTAGTTCACATCACTGGTACACAATTACCTCATGTGATAAAAGTTATAAGTTCAATCATTTAGAATTACCATTTGTCGAGGGTTTAACTTGGAAGTTGCCGATCTATTTGTTTCGAAAAAGAAAGGCGAATTTTAGAAGAAAGCGAAAGAATAATTAGTTTCTGAATTTCCCAAAGTGGATCGATATTATTGAATTTGAGTAGGGCCGAGCAAAACCCAGACTGGTCTGGGTTTTTGGACCGGACTGGACCGATCGGTCCGGGAAGATTTGGTCTGACCCGGTCCAGGAAATTCTTAAAATTTCGGTCCGGTCCGGACCGGTCTTTTTTTGTTTTTTATTTAAAAAAAATAGGTTTTTGATCGGACCGATTCGGTCCGGGGGCATCCGACCCGATCTTCGGTCTGGGGGCATCCGGTCCGGTCCGGACCCCGGATAAAAATCCAGTCTGATCCGGTCCGTACCGGATGCTCACCCCTAAATTTGAGTTTCCATATTTAAGCCTAAGAAAACAGGAAATTATAAAATAAATTGTACCATTTCTTGTACGTATCATGAAAGTCGTATAGTGTTCCACTTTTTATTGTATTTTCCACAAGGCCACGAAAATCAAACTCCTATCATTTTCCAATACTTCACGTATCCTTACCACCTGCGCGAGTTTGGCCTAATGGCATGTGTTTATGACTTTGTGGTAAAATTCTTAACATTTGAATCATAACGATGCATTGCTTATGTTTGATGCATTTGGAAAGAGCGCAACTCACGCCAACTTTTAAAGTTTAACATCAAATTTAAACAAAATTATTTATGACACTTTCTCTTTGGTGGATTTTTGGTTAGGTGATACAAATATGGTCGATGACTCTGCCACCTCCATTAATCGGGCAAAATTTTGGGGGTATTGTTAATCTGAACATCCCGCCACCTCCTCATGATTTAATGGATGGGGGAAGCTTAATACTTTGGATAGGTGGCATGTGCTATTGAATCTAAAGGGATTTCATTTCGTACATCTTTTTAGTTTAATGTATCGCATATGTTTTCTAGGTTCTAGTGATTTACTTTTGTTTGGTTTGGGTAGAATAAATGATTTTGGGTTGTGATGATTTGGATGTATTACAATTTACAAACTATTATGTGGTGTTTCTCGTATTATTAATGAAATAATGTTATGATGGTAGGTAGTTCTTATAAAAAAAATCGAACATCTAACATCAATATTTAAGCATTAATCAAAGCATAGAATCACAATCGTCCATTTCATCATCCCATACACCTAGGGGTGCACATGGGTTGGGTCAGGTCGGGTTTGGGTCAAAACCCAATCCAACCCGAAAAGTTCAGGTTTTAGAAAAACCCAACCCGAACCCGAACTTATTCGGGTTCAATCCAACCCGAACCGATTCGGGTTCAACCCAACCCAACCCGAAATTTACGGGTTGGGTTGGGTCAATTCGGGTTGGACCCAAATTTCCTATTTTGAAGAAAACAAAAAAATTAAATGCACCATTTTTTATGTCTTCATCTGATTCTCAATCCACACTAACAAGTAACAATTACCATTCATACACGATTAGAAACTAAACACTTATCAAACAAACAAAAAACCCATAGATTGATACATATATTGTTGAATTTATGTCCAATAAGCTAACCAATTGAAAACATTAATTAACCAATTCAAATCACTTGAGAAGTTGAGATTAAAAAATCATGTTTTCTAAGCAAGAAGTTGACAAGTTCAGCAGATTGACGGAGAGGGGGCGAGGTCGAGAGGAGCGGCGAGTGGAGAGGGTCGACTTCGCGAGCGTGAGGAGAGGGAGTAAGGTTGGGCGTCGCCACGAGGAGAAGACTGAGAAGGCGAGGGGGTGAGGGGATGAGTCGTTGAGTTGCGTGGAGGCCGGAGGCGAGGAATTGAGGGGTCGACGAAGTGGAGGGACGAGACACGAGGAGGCAAGGAGTGAGGAGGGTTGAGGGGAAGGCTGAGCGCCTGGGCCGCTGAGTGGTATGGAGGCCGGAGGCGAGTGGCGTGGTCGCGTGGAGACCAGAGGTGAGTGGAGTGGAGTAGATGTGAGTTTTAGTTTAGTGGAGATGATGGAGGTTGTGTTGTGAAATGAGTTGTGTAATTTGTTTTATGCATTAGGGTTAGCAAATGGACGGTCCAGATAATTCCACGAAAATGAATTAGAATATTCGGTTTCGGGTTGGGTTGGATCAACCCGACCCCTGAACCCGAACCCGAAAAAATCAGTTTTCAAAATTTTCAAACCCGGCCCAACCCGAACCATTACCCAACCCAACCCGACCAGTCGAGCTCAGGTCGATTTTCGGGTTCAACCGACCCATGTGCACCCCTACGTACACCAATCCCAAACGCACCACATCGTTAAACCCACCATCACAATCATTGGACGGCTGAGATCGAGATGGAACCTCATGGTACGTTGTCCCTGCAGAATAACGAACGCTTACCACGTGGCATCCGACAAACCATCCACATACCCATCCGTAAACCACACACTACACCCGCTGTCATGTTACACCCGGATACGTGTCACCTCATCACGTTCACCCACTCTCCACTACCCACATTTCGGGTAAAATGACCAAAATGTCATCCGTACACCCCAAAACTTAAACCTAACAAGCTGTTGACAGAGCATATTACCACATGCCCAAGTGGTAACTCCTTTAAACAAAAGGCTAATCACAAGGTGGGTTTGGTTTTGATTTCGAATTTGAAATCAGAAACTCTGGGTTTTTTTTGGGTGTGTGATTTGATTTCAACTTGATATTTGATGTGGAGAGGAAGTGCTAGAGAAAGGTGTGGGTAAAAATTTGAGGGGGTTATTATGGTCAAAACAGACCCTGACATGTTTCTCTTAACCCAAGGATTTGACTAACTAAACTAAACACACTCACGTGACATCCCCAAAGGATTTGTTCCCACAATATGGGTCCCACTACGCTGACATGTCATCCTAGTCCGCTCAGCTATACATTTGCTGTTAACTAAATGGTTTCAAACCGGAAATAATTAACTAAATGGAAGTCGAATAAAATGATTAAGTGCATGCGGTCAACTTTGGTTCGACTCTAATTTAACTTGAAAATGAAGAATCTTGAAGAAAAATAAAAAAATCTTCAAACTTAATTCGTGAAACGAGTTGCTCGAATTCGAAAATTTTTGGAGCTCGTTCGAAATTTTTATTCCTATATTTATATTTATTTTTTTGTATTTGGTAATAACATAAGATAATACTTATTGCTCGAAAATTCGCTTTTAACCAGACGCCCGAGTCGGAAAAAAAATCTGTCTCCGTTACCTCGCCGGATCCAGGTACTTCGCCAGATATTTTCGTGGTATTGGTACTACGAATGTGAGTAAAACTAAGTCAAAAATCTTGTTTAAAGACATAGGACGAAACGTGCATTAATTGATTTGTTAAGAGTAAAAAGATAATTTTTGAGACGATTTAAGTAATTTTCCAGTAATAAATAGTAATCTTATTTTTATTTGTGAAATTTTGAAAGCGTCAAGGTGTTGCCAACCGAGAATGGTTGGACCAATGTATCGTCTCTTGTTTTGTTTCAACAACAACTGCGTTTGTAAACTACATGATGGAAATAATTAACTTAATGAAAGGCCAATAAATATGATTAAATGTTAAGGTGGAAGTATGTTATGATTTTTTATCTGTGGAAATTGTTTTAAAGTGTTAAGCTTTTGCCAGCTAAACGGTCGGACCAATTAATGAATTGATTCATGAACCGCATATGTGAGACATGAAATAGACATTGGTTCTCGAAAAATGTCACTCTAATATTTGAACATCGTTTATTTTCTCACAATGTAGATGCAAAAATATCAACTAACAAGTACATAGTCAAAATTATCTAGTTCCGAAAAATAATCGACAACTTTGATTCTTCATTAGAATCACAAAAATGTCACCAATACTAAACCAATGAACTCAACCTCTAACCCATCTCTTATTTCCACTTAAGCCCAAACCTCCCAAACTAAGTGAAAAAATGATGAGGACAAATACTGGAAATTCCAAAATGTTTGGACCAAAATGGTAACAAATGACAGTTTCCCATAAGTCCAAGAAATTTTGCAAAAAATATCCTATTTAGATTTTAGACTATTGAATCTCCTATATAAAAAAGGAGTCACCGTTACGGCTCCACATTGCTCTCTCTCTCTCTCTCTCTCTCTCATCTCTCTGCACTAACCATATCCTCTCCACTTTCTTCCCACCACCATTCTTCCACTTTGGATTCCCTGCGAAGCCCATACTTGCTTTTGAGAAGAGAAGTTGCTTCTTGTGATTCTTGGAGAGTACATGTTTGAAGTGCTTCGATTGCTTTGTTGAGAGGTAAAAAGAAAAATTATAATCTTTTTCAAGTTTTAGTTTTTCTTGTCTCCCTTCACTTCCTCATGTTAGTTGCTTCTAATATTCTTGTGGTTGTTAAGTTTAAAACCATAGGTAGTATTTTTGGATCTTAGTGTTGTAGAGTGGTCAAAAGGAAGCTCAGAACAACATGTTGCTAATAACTGATAGCAGTCACTTAATCGTTTGTATTTATCAAATTTTACATAATATTATGCTATTAGGGTCCCAATAGTATCTAAATAATAGTGTTTTATTTCTTTCCTTAAACCCCATCTAAACCTTCTTTTTTAGTTGTTGCCTTTTCAACTTTTATGACTTGGTTTGAAAATTCCTCCCAAACTTTAAACCCAACTTTCCTTTTCCTCTTAAAAATTAAGTCAAATAATGTAGATATAATCTACCAATCGTCTTTATCTTAAACATATTCCATCACATTCTATAAATCACCCATTTCTCTTTGCAACATGTAGAGGTTGAATTTTCTCTCCGTTCGATTTTATATTATTTGACTCGTATTTTGTGGTCGAAAATTAACTCGTCATCTCACTCTTTCTCATGTTTTTGTTCTATGTTCAGGAAATGTTAGGAGTGATAGAACAAAGTTGTTCTAGAACTAGAATGAGAGTAACGGAGCACAAAACAAACACAATCAAATACACTACACAAAGCCCACATGCCAAGGACATGTCTTATTCGGGTCGGGTCAACCCGACCAAGATCCGGCTCATGTTGACCGACCCGGATGCCACTGACTCTTCAAGTGAGTCCGAGTCCGAGTGTCAGCCGAGCCGCCAACGAGTCAAGCGTTATGTCCACGAAATAGTCATTGAGCCGAGCCAAATTGCGAGTCGCAACACGACTTTTAACGTGTCGAAACTGGCCAAATTGTGTCCCAAGAAGGATTGCCGGAGGAAGGAGGTTGTGGGAGTTGATCCTACGAGGACGAAGTATAGGGGAGTGAGGCAGAGGCAATGGGGGAGATGGGCGGCCGAGATCCGAGACCCGACACGCAAGGTTAGAATATGGCTTGGAACATATAATACCGCTGAGGAAGCCGCCAAGGTCTATGATTCGGCAGCTCTTCAGCTCCGTGGACCGGATGCCTTGCTCAATTTTGTGGTGCCTAATGTTGGGGAGTTGAGCTCTGGAGGTGACGAATCGGCCGATGAGTCACGACACCTCGCTTCACCTACCTCGGTTTTGAGGTACGAGGCTGGAAGTGAGCTGAGTGAGTCGGTTGAGCCATCAACAATCGAATCGGTTGAGCCAAATTACAAGCCAGAAGTAGGGGAGTCATTCGAAGAAGAGAAAACTCTTTTCGAGTTTAGCGATTTGCTGCCTTTGGAGTTCGAGGAATTTCCGTTGTTTAACGACATTATGGATTTCAGCATTCCCGACGAGCCGATTTTCTTCGAAAAATCAAGTCCAGAGTTTACATCCCACGGCTTGGAAGATATCAACGTCGAAAAAGAAGACATAGATTTCGATGTTTTCTTCAACGATTCATTTCCAGAGCCTGTCATGTCCTCATGACCCATAAAAAAACGCTAATAATAAATCGGTTAAGTTCGGTTCGATTCGGTCCGGTTGTGTTGCCGGTTAACCGGTACATTTTGTCAAGCGACCGGATCAAATCTAACTTTCTTTGTTCTTGTTCAATTAGAATATCTACTTTTTGGTAAGCTATTAAGAGTTGCTATATTATTTGGTGAAAACTTTAATGACTGTTGTAATAAACGTTTGATGTTTGTTGTTGTGAGTGTGCACGTGCGGAGTACGTGTCTAGAACATTATAAATATCATACTTTGGTGTGGTGAGTTTAATAAATGTCTAGTGTTTGTGCAGAGGTGGTGGATTTGAAACTTTTCAAGTGTGGGGTTGAATGTAAGTGTGGGAAAAAGGTGAAAAACAAAGTTTTGGGTGTTTGGCATGTTGTTAAAGTATTGGTGTTTGAGAGACAAAAGCTGTGTTTTGTGAAGGTGGAAGGTGAGGGTTAGGTTAGGTGGGGTTATGAGTATTTAAAAGAAGGATGACAATATGGAATTAGACAACTGAATTTTCGAAAAAAAATCAGATTTTATGTGAATGTGTTCTCATTATAAAAGTTGTAGGTTCAAATATTATTAGACGCAAGAATATTAGAATTTTCTCTACTTCTCATTCTTCCTGGAGCTTATGTATATAAATTTATGCTTTCATATAATTAAAAAAAGTTGATTAATTTTTTGATGGAATTGGAACGTCCACAACCTGAAATAGGACAAATTTCATGCTATCAACTTACTATGTATATATATATATATATATATATATATTTAAAAAAAATTGCCTCTTCTTTCTGCAAATAATTGTCATTTGCTGGGCATTTTTATCTCACTCTATACACATAAATCCTTGAAATGAAATCTTTCACTTTCTTCACTAAACTCAGACAAAATGTAAAAAACTCTCAAAAACCAAATAATAAGGTATTGAATATCCTCTTGTATTTCCAGCCTAAATTTAACTTCTCATACATCCTTTGAACACGACCTACGTTCTACCCATCTAATCTCCTTGATTGTCACCTTTATTCTAAGTGCAGTCTTGGATCAGATCAAATCTAACTTCATCTAATCATTTTTCTTTAGCTCAAATCAAAATTCACTTTCGAGATCTATTTCTCTGAACTTGATATCTAAATTTTGAAATTCATTTAAGTTTCTACTTTACCAAGTGACATTTAGAATGATCAAAGATAGCATATTCTTTCAATGTTTTTTTCCCCATAGTTAAATACCTATTCAATTGTTCCATCATTATTCCCAAATATTATATCCACCATGAAGCAAAATTTAATATTATTTCTTAAAAAATACTTGATTTTAATATATATATATATATATGGTCAAGCTCTAGTGAGCTCAGGACTCATCAAATTTAGTTTAAGTCCCTTACAATCTCACCATTGGATCTTATTTACAGTTAATCTCACTATTCATTAACATAACCGTTTTTTCTTAATCTATCTTACAATTTGAAATGAGTGTTGGATATTGTGAGGACTTAATTTAGAAAAATTAAGTTTTAGGCTCACTAGAGAAACTTCGCTTCTAATTTGGAAATGACCCTCTTAATTAGGAAACTTCGCTTCTAATTTGGAAGAAGATATTTACAAAAATATGTCGAAGCAAATATATATTTAGGTCAAGATAATAGTTTACGATGATATAATTTAGAATATTGGGACGACAACCTTACCACACATTCCTTTAAATAAAAAACAATTAAATGATTGCCTTAAAAAAAATTAACTGGTTCTTTGGGTCAATATTCAAAACATATGCAAAACTAACGGCATAGAATCTACATCACATGATCACAATCTTAATTCAAATCAAATAAGGGACCACCAAAATAGAACACAAGCATGCATCACTAGATACTCCCAACAACATAGATTTTGTCCCAATCAATCATTCTTCTTAACTATACTCATGTTCAACCACAACAAGATTTATTATATTTCAACATCGTAAGAAAGAAAGATTACCCTATATATGCTGTGGAAATTGTAGGTCTTTGGATTGATATTTTCCTCTATTGTTTTTCAGTTGTTTGTGTTCAATTCAATCAGTAGTAGTCTAAGAAGTTGTATTACATACACACACATACATATACATACATACATGGATACATATATGTATATATATATATGATGGCAAAATATATGTGATTAATTACCACCATATGCTTTTTGGTGAATTTGTTATTAGCCCTGTTATGAGGAAACTTACTAATTCAGTAACTTGTAGTTTTGAATGTTATTTTTGAACATAACGATGTTGTGTTTTTTGATATATTGTGCATTCTTTTCTTTATCATATGTACATTCGATGCCAACTTAGGTTAATTAATTGGTAAACCATAGTCGGGTTAGGGTAGATCAGGATCGAATTTCAGCACTTTGAGTTACAAGTTGGATTTAACTATAAAAAAAACAAATGTTTTATGAAGTCATTCTAAATTGATGATTTTAAATTTGAATTGAATATATATATATATATATAAAGTGATTTTTTTTATCATATAGTTATATATAGTTACCAAATTTACCCTTTTTTCCTATGAAATTTAAAGAACTATCATGAGACACCATTCTTCTTACTTGACATTTGTGGGAATTAATTAGTTTTGTGTGATGATTTGCATGTCCAAATCAAGAATTATCAAAACAAAGAAGAGAAGACCCAATGAAGCAAGAGACAAAATGATGAGGGTGGTGGTGTTATATAGGAGAGGGTGGTGGTGGTATTATTCATATATAGGAGGAGCATGCTGTTGGTGGTTTGATCTGAAGAACCTCAAAGAAACTTCCACATATGCAACTTCACATCATTAATCCACATCATTCTTCACATCTCACGTTGTCTCCAACATATATAATTAAGTAGAATGTGGGGGCTCAAAGTTCTTGGGTTTCATTTCCAAGCCAACCCCATGCATCAGATTGATTAGTTTAGAAAATCTTTTTGTTTGTTTACATTATCTAGATTTTGCTAATCATGATGTTCTTGAAAAGTTCAAGTTAAAGTGTAAGGATTATGGTAATTGTCTACTAACATAGAATTTTATAATCACAACGTACATGCACGTATATACGAACACATATTTGTAGAGTATACTCTACGTATTGTCTTCTTAGACCGATTTTATTATTGGAACACATATATGTATCTATGGTGCCAAGTAAATATATATATATATATATATATATTGTAAGAGAGTTCATTCTAATCATAATTGTAACGTCTCCATGTAGAAGGTAAAATAAAATGGAAACCATTGTATGAATCACTATTTTAAGAAGATGGCCACTGTATTACAATACCATGCATGTCTTAACTTCGTATTTATCAGAATAATTAATTCTACCGTTGTATCATATGCTACCTTTCTTCCTTTGCATTGTTTTCCTTTTGAAGTTTTTTCTATTTTACACTACTGGATCAAAACTTCATGATGTTAGCTTTCTTGCAAGTTTGCTCTCAACCATTTCAAGACCAATGATTTACTAATTGAGCTAGTCACAATTACTCCATTCATAGATATAAAAGTAAATTATTATATACTAGTTATGTTATGAAATTCTTGTTCTCTAGTTTAGACCACTCAAACTACAAAAAAGAAGCATATATAAAATAGATTTATTATGTAATAGATGATTAAGCTAGGACTATATATATAATACACACTGTATGGGTTTTCTATAGGTGGTGGTATGTAGTGGTCCTAGCTTGGAGGGAATAAATCATGTACACAAATGTACTTCCCCCCCCCCCCCCCCCCCCCTTTGAAATCTCAGATTAGTCAGCCTTTGAAGTGGACATAAACACACCCAAACATGCTTGCATCTCCAGAAGGGTTCAAAAAAGCTATATCACTTCAAATTGTTTATTATTACATAGATAGGGTGAAAGAGAGACAAGAAACAACAACAAAATCTAGTTAAAGAAACATGTTGTTGTCCTTGTGATACCACACAAGTGTTCTTTTGTTTGGAAGATCTTCTCTTCCACACCAATAGCTCACAATGCTCCAAATTCCAAAGATCATGTGTGTTGCAGTGTTGGTTCTTCCCATCCACTGGTTTCTCTGTGTGTCTTTTGTCACAGTGTCTCATGCGCCTATGACCTATCCCTTTCAGATTCACCCTCCCCAAAACAAGGCTACAAGACACCCACATCATATATTAATTTGGTTCATAGGCCCTAATTAACTAACCTCTTCTTTTCAGATGAAAAGTACAATAAATGTTTCTTTTTAGTTTAATATAAGATAATTAGTACTATAACAAATGCTAATGGTTAAATGAGTACTTGTGAATGATTTTATAAGTGGTTTTTGTTAACCAAGTAATGTGTTTGAACTCAAGTATACCACTTGGTGACCTGAGTTAATTAGTAGAGTAGAAGTGGATTGATGTAGGGTAAAAAAGAAATCCAATGGTTAGACAGGAAATACAAAATGAATTATTTCCATCTTAACGTACATTGTTTCACTTTCATTTTCTTATTGAACTCAATATTTATATTAATGTGCAATAGTTGATTGAGCATTAATCATCACCGATACATAACTTGGAAGAGAGGTGAATATTTCTTATTCATTTGTTTCATTCACTAAGAGATATTAAAGGGTTCTATATTACTCGTGTATTCAAATTCACTAGCGGAATCATTGGAAAATCTTTTATCATGAGAAATATGTTTGTCGAGGAAGGAACACAAAGTTATAGACTTATATCTCTTCACAACACAAGCAATAGTAACGACATATCTGACCCAATCGATATCTTTGTACCTTTTTCCATCTCTTCATATATAATTAGGCAAAATTCATACTGAACGAGAATTACACCTAACCCAAAACAATGTAGACCAGCATCAACTTAAAAACATGATCAACCTATCCCCAAGTGAAAATAATCTGGAAGAGTTAAACAAATTGGGAAACATGGAACCAAACTTAGGGTTTAGCCAAACTAATAGACATCAACAGTGTGAGTCCACTTGAAGTAATCTTTCTTCAAACCCCAAAGTGTTGTACTGTCATGGATTCTCTCAACAAGACTATCTTCATGCTGTGAGACATATCTGCTCTGTGGAATATATTTAGGTGTACTTGTCATATGCATGCATGCATGAATGTGATTTTGCTTTACATGGCTAATGACCTAAGCCTGACCCTACCATGTATATATAAATGGTAGTATAGGTCTTCATAGGGAACTTGGAAATTGAAGTTGTTTTCTCCACCATCAAAAACAACATTTGGACCATCTTTTTCTTCTACCAAGAAATTTTTGGTTTGTCCTTAACTATGTAACTTACTTCCTTCGGCTTTAGACTTTAGTTGAGAAACCAAAGAAGGAAGGACTCTTAAAGAATTTCAAAATGGATCAAGTTAACTATCCCATTAGAATTGCATGTTTTAATCATCACTCTCATTTTCAATCTCCCCTATGTGAAATTATTTCCTCAACTCACCAATTTTCATGTAAATTCAAATCCGTTCTGAGAGATGAGAACAAAAGAAGATCAAATAAAATTCCGAGTAAGGCCTAGTCGCTAGTAGGAGTGTTGGTAATGTGAAATAATAGCAATATCATACTATCATATTGAGACCTCATACGTTTATTAAGTATAGAAAACAATAATAAAATTCATAGATTTTTGTGCTTTTGTATAGTATTCTTAGGGAAATTAACATTAATAACATAAATTAACATTAATCTTCCCTATTCTTGAATTAATTAATAACATAATAAATGTACACTAATGTGTATTTTAGCTATTAAATTTATGTTTTACACCCTGTGCTTCGGTAAAATACTATGGTTAGTCCATAATACTCCAAATTCTCGTATAATTTTCGACTTCCTTAATTCGATTATTCTAACAATGTCCCTACTTGTTGGAGAGAGAAAAACTAAACTAAACTTGTAACGCCCCGAGCCCAGACATGTGCTTACCCGCCTGAACCCGGTGCGTTAAGATACGATCCACGATCCTGACCGCTGCGCACTCTGATATTTAAGATACGATCCACGATCCTGACCGCTGTGCACGTTGATAGACCCATAATAATCTGAAAAATATAATCAACAATTTGTGAGCTCGACAGCCCGCAAGTACCAACCATCAATCAATCAGAATCATAATCATAATCATGTGGAAACTTATACGAAATATGACATTCAGTCAATAAGCACAATCAAAAGACGTGCATCACAAACAATATGCATGCATAACAATCTGGAACCCCCGTTCGGATTCGACCACATCCTGTGCTTCTGAATTCTCACTAACGATAGGTAACCCTTTCCTCTATCGGTGGCTCCACGCTGCCTACTAGATAACTATTTCCTAAGTGGCTCAGCCAGAAACATACATACAGTCACATGACATGTAAACCGAAACACCACCATGCAATCATATGCATATCAATGAATTCAATATCGATAATCAGCATGCATGCAACTACGTACGAATATCAAGAGAGAGACATGATATGAAACCGAAGAATAACGAATCAGTAATTGTCTCAAAATCTTCATCTTTTTTTCTCAACTTACTTCAACTCTTCACAACTCTTATCTTCTCTCCACCAACACAAACATCAATTGATTTCTCTTCTTCAACTCCTTCCTTTTATACTCATCCATCTCCACCGCCTCTCAACTTCTCCTCTCATCATCACAAGTGGAAAGACTTGGGTAAATTGCACTCAAGCCCAAACATCACCTAAAAACACACATGCATCCAAAGACTTGATTTAATTTCTTAAAAAGTTTGGGCTCTTACAAAACTGAAGTCATTTTTGGTGGGAAAGGGTTTAGATTTTTGAATACCTTTCGGGATAAAACTAACACTGAAAACAAGCTCTGAGTTACTCTAGAGTAAAATTCAAACAAGTTCAAGTATACCCAAACTCAGTCTGGAATGATTACTTTAGTATACTTTTGAAGGGAAGTTAAGTAGTTAACTGTAAGCATAAACATTTGCAAAGTGGTTGAAACGGGTTAGTTCAATTTTTGCGAGGTTTTTCGAATTCAAACTATACCAAACTGTATTTAGTTTTTTTAAGGATAAGTTTAAGTTTCGATTTATATTTGGTGTCGTCGTTTATAATGGTCAAGTCGAATAACTAAAACTATAAAAGAATACACTTTTGTTTTATTCAATACAACTATACAAGTGGACCTGTTATATATTATATTGTTAAATAGAAAAGCTACAAGTCTAATCCTTATGTTAAATTTTATTTTACATGAAATTGAGCACACACATATATCATAGAAATTACATAGAGAAAACAAGACGATTCGGTTCTTTTTTGAAATAGACTCAACCTCCCAATTGACCCAAAACGAAAATACGATTTAAATATCTGATTTCAATGTTTTGACCAAAACTTGAAAATTCTATTTTGGTTAAATACCCACCCCTACATTTGCATCAACCCACTATAATTAAAAAAACAAATATTTTCAAACAGCAGTACATGTACAATATCTACAAAATTTAATATCTCAAAGGATAAGAAACATTATGCAGTAAAAGTGGACCACATGAACAAATTCATCTGCCATTTTCATAAATTCATTCCTGCACTGCACCTGCTGAGATCTCTGTTTGACCTTTCTCTGGAGTCCTTAGCTGTGAAAGTCCCCAATCAACTCTTGTGGTGTGAATTAATTCCTCACCCACTTTTGTTTTTGCTCATTCCTGAGACAGATATATAGGTTTGGTCATGATTGAAGTCACCAGATGTTGTTCTTGGCACATATGAACTTTCAAACTGGTCAAACTTAGAGAATGTATTTAATGTTGTAATAGGTCTAATATAATTATTTAAATTGTAACTTTCTAAAGAAAATTCTATTTATAACCACTTCAAAAATAGAACAATGACCTTCTTCTCACCTGAAAATTCACATGATACAAAAAAATACACGGGTAGTTTTGGAACCTGTAATGTTCGTTCATGTGTTGTTTTGCTATCTTATTTTCATTGCATGTGTTGAAAAAAAATAATTTAATTTTGGGTTAGTTACGGTTTATCTTTGAACTATGACTTTATTTACTTTGCCCACTTGAAAGCGATTAGCATCACTGTACGTTATACTTTCATTTTATTACACTTTATCTATTAAACATTAAAATCTCATTATTTTTCCAAACATTCGTCGTTATTTTTTTTAGTTGTTTGAGATACTCTTAATCCTAAATTTACATTAAAATTTAAATCAAATTGGATATCATATTTGGTTGAAAATTGGGTTAGATTGGTAGTCAATCAGATCTAAATTCGAGCTATATCCGACATTCAATTAGATCCTAACTTTAATATAAAGTTAGGATTATTAGTGTATTAGACATTCAACGCAAATAATCCAAAAATAATAACAAATGTATAGAGACGTAGTAGATTCTCAAAATTGAGGAAGATAAAATTTTACAAAACGAAAGTACATGACGCTAATTTTCGAGTTTTAAAGTTTAGACGTGCAAAATAAAATCGTGACCTAGTTCAAAAATACAAACTATAATCAACAAAATTTGCTGCAGTGTAATAGTCAACAAACATCACATAAGTAATTGTTTTTTCAGCAATTATAAATCCTTATAGCATCGGAAACTAATACTATGTCATGTTAAGTGATTCTTACGTGACACTAAATATAAAGAAGCGAAGGAATATTTATATTTTTATGCACAAAACTCAAAAGATGTCAAGTAGGTATTTGATTTTTGATTGAAACTAATGTACATAGTAACATAGTTATATAATTGTGTATCTTCCGAAAAGTGTTTACGTTATGTCCCTAACCCCTTTAGGGTTGTTTAGTGCTAATTAAGGTTTAGAGGGTGGGTTTGCATGGGGTAGGGGATGGTGAGGTGATGGGTGGAGTTAGGGGTGCACATGGGTCGGGTTGGGTCGGGTTTGGGCCTCAATCCGACCCAACCCGAAATTTTCAGGTTGGGAAAAAACCCAACCCGAACCCGAACCGGTTTAGCTAGGGTCAGGTTGGGTTGAACCCGAATTCGGAAATTTTCTCACAAACTTAGTCGGCTTCGGTCGACCGGTGCTTAAACGGTCGACCGGTGGCTTGAACACCCGAAATTTTCGGGTTGGGTTGGGTTGAACCCGAATTCGGAAATTTTCTCCCAAACATGGTCGGCTTCAGTCGACCGGTGCTTAAACGGTCGACCTGTGGCTTGAACACCCGAAATTTTCGGGTTGGAAACGGTCGACCGAGTGATGTTCGGTCGACCGGTTTATTTGGGAAAAAATAAAAAAAATAAAAATCGGGTTCGGGTTGGGTCAACCCGACCCCCTCAACCCGAACCCGACCCGAAAATTCGGGTTTTTGATTTTCCCAACCCGACCCAACCCGAACCCCTCCCCAACCCGACCCAACCAGTCGGGTTCGGGTTGGGTTTTAGGTTGAACCCAACCCATGTGCACCCCTAGGTGGAGTGGGGTTTTATCAGCAGAAACACACACTCTCTCTCTTCCTTACGTCTCTCTCTTCCTCACCTCTCTTCTCAGTTCTCTCACTCTCTCTCTCAACCTCAGACCCAAGCTCACCGGCGACGGAGGAGGGTGCTGCGGCGAGCGAGCTCAGGAGAAACGTGCGCAAGGCTCAGGCGGTTGCTGAGGAAGGCGCGTGAGGTGGATCTCCAACTTTCTCTGGACATCGCGTCGTGAGGTATGCCGACTTCTTAGTGTGGTTTGTTGTTCACCCTCGTGTGAGGGATGTGTTGGTCGGTCGGGACCTCTCCGGCGACGTGGAAGGCGTAAATCCTTGGCTGGTGCAAGGTTGCAGACGACCAACGGTCGACCGGGTCCCTTCGGGCGGTCGACCGATGTAATGTATTTTGCCCGACTTTAACCAACACCGGTCGGACGATGCCTTGTGGCGGTCGACCGGTAGTGCATTGTGCTGGTGGGTCGGGGTTGCCTGTTGTGTTTCGGTCGACCGGTTTCTTGTGTTAGTTCGACCGGAATTTAAGTGTACTGGATTATGATGCTTGCTTGTTCAACCGTTTCTTCATATGTGTTCGACCGTTATATGACTTAGAACTGCTAGGATGACCTGGTAGTTTTCGGTCCACCGGAACCCCTGAGTCGGTTAACCGATAGTATTGAATTGATGTTGACCAGACTCTGGATTTTGACCACGTATTGGTCGACCGGTTTTAGACTCTCGTTCGACCGTTGCAGACTTTCGGTCGACCGAACCTTTTTGGGAACGGTCGACCGGATCACCTCTTTCGGTCGACCGTTTGTGCATAGAACTGAATTCCCGGTCCTTTTAGGATGTTAACTATGTTCACGGAAACCCGTGCCCTCGTCTGGTGCGTGAGCCGGGAGGTGACGGTGGGCGCGTTTCACGTGTCTGCCCAGGGACCGTCGTTTGGAAGAGTGTGGGTGTTCGGGACATGTCACCTCCATGTATGGATCGTGACTTGATGTGATGGATTGATGGACTCATTGTAGAGTAACATGCCTGAGAGATCGTGGATCTCAATGTATGATGTTGGGCGAGCACGCAACTATCGTTGGGTGATGTAACTACCGGCCTGGATGGCTACGGAGGTCGCTGCCCTGCTTTTATAGCGGCACGGTTGGTGTTTACGGCTCATGGAGCCTGATGACCCGGCGGACTTCGGTCCGGACCCGTACGATGTTGTGCCGGACGTATTGTCTGACCACCGATGATGTGTCGGTGATGTCGCCGATGTTGTTCCGGCGATGATGGGACGATGTTGTTCCGGCTATGATAGTTGATGGGCCGATGTTGTTCCGACTATGATGTTTGATTGGCTGATGTTGTTCCGGTTATGTTTTCCTCAGCTTGGCACCTACTGAGATGATGATTGATGGACCGACCGAGCGACGACTCCGTTGGGGTGGTTTCGGCCACGAAGTTACATATATGTTTCTTATGGCGCGGACTTGACGGATGCTCCTTGCCGAACCCCATGTTAGTATAGCCGCGTGTGGGGAGCGTCACGTCTTGTTCCGTTAGACCGTATGTGCCTACGATAGGTCTCCTTGGGAGACCCAATGATGATTGTCGGACTGATGTCTTGTGTTACCCTTCGGGGGAACTATTTTCCATACTGTTGATGACATGACATGCTACTAGTATGATAGGTTCATTTGTACTACTGCATGCATATATGTGAGCTTGGCATACGGGGTTTCCTTATGGAAACTCAGGCATTGTTGTTGCATGTTTTATTTCAGGACCGCAGTAGGTCCAGTTGGGTGGTGATCAGCGGACGCGCGCATTTGGGATCAGATCCTCTCATTCGGACCACTGAGGTCGACATGATTACTTGTATCTCTCTTTGTTGTTTCTGATGTAATCATGTAGCTTTTTGACAAAACTCTGATGTAATATGGTGCACCGCTTGAATGTTTTATGAGAAGTAACAGTCTCATCTTTTGAATATTGGTCTTTGTTGTCTTGATGATAATTTTTTAAATTTTCGTTGTTTTGAGACGTTACAATTATGTGCAAAACCAAGAAAATCAATTAGTATCTAATTTTGTTTTCGTATATCTACTTGTAGATTGTGATATTTTCTTTTGTCCTCAAGGGCTGTGCTAGATTCGGATATTGGATTTGATTTTTGTGGTCCTTCCATTTCTATGTTTGTATTTACTAAAATCACAAGATGATATCTTGTTGTTCAATTCTTGTTGATATCTAGTTGCTTTCTGGTATTCTACCTTACCACATTAATTTATTGTTTGTTCAATTATTAAGTGAAGTCGACCACATTAATTTATTTTATTTTACTGACTAACTAGTTGTGCATGCATTTTTTTCCATTTTATATTGATTATATTTCCTCAAATCAATGATTAGGTTTTGTATTTTTGTCCAATCTTAAGTAATCATTGAGAAGGGTATGTTGGTAAAAACATAATCAAAACACAACTACAACTCCAATCACCCAAACACTTTTGCGTTCGGAAACATGGAGAATGTTTGAGAAGATCTAACATTGATAATATGAGTCATTTGCCGGAAGAATGAAAAGACGTCCTCTGTGCATATTCTTGGATAAGTCTCTGTTGCCGACGGCTCTAACGTTCGTGATGGTTCATGTGCGGACATTACTCCCCGACGGAAGGAAACAGGGAAAGAAAAATTGCAAATACACCCTCACGATTAAAAAAACCAAAACTCACCCAAAAACCCATGTTTTTCGAACCTCAACCTCAAACATCAAGGACACAAACGGACCATACACTGACATATATACACATGGAGAACTTACATTTGGAGAAAACAGAAGTATTTCCATTGTATTATGGGATGTTGTATTAAGGTGTAATTAACCTCTCTGGGCTTCTATAGGCTCATTTACGTGTAATGTCGAAAGCCCGATCCAGGCCCTTACATTGGTTTAGTGCCTCCAATATTTTATCTTCAAAATTAATCACAGGTCCAACTATATTAACACCGAGCGAGCTGAAGTTAGTTTAGTTTGGAAATCTCTTATTTTGAGATTTATCGAACTTTAACAGGATCATTCGAATGTTTGGATTTTAAAAAAAAGGTGTCATAGGATAAGCGTAGATTAAAAAACTGAGGGTAACACGAAATGTTGTCCTTAAATATATTTTTCACTAGTTTTAGTTTTATAATCATTGTCGGAAGAAAAACCCACTAAATACTTACCGAAGAAAAATCAAGTCCGGTATGGATTTTAGTAAAACAAACACGAAGAAAATCCATTCAGAAAATAGGAAAATATGTTTTGTAGAAATCCACGAAAAACAAAAGAAAAAAAAAGTGAAAACCAAAGAGAGCACTTAAGATAATCCATGCTGAAAATCCCTAATTCGGAGATATCGGGTGCCTTTAGTTTGATTCTTGTTGTCATAAAATAAAGCGATTTAAAATCCAAGGTTCCGTTTGGCAACGGTTTTTTACATGAAGATTTTCGGATAAATAAGATTTTCCCCAAAATTTCCTAAGAGCATATTTTGGAGAAAATATTATTCTCTTTGTTTTTGTTTGGTTATTTATATTTTGTTTTCCCAAACATTAGTGAAATACCCTTAGGAACAAAAGGTAGTGCTTTACCTAAATATGATATTTGCGATACCATTTTTTCTAATAATTCTCTGATTATTTATTCTCAATACACAAAATTACCGATTTTAGCACTTACCACAACACCAACTTTATCAAAATCTGCACATTGAATACGAGTAATCTTGTTAGAAATCTTCCACGAAGTGATATCACCCAAAGAAAAAAAAAATTGCTTGTAAATAATTACGGCGAAGGTTGACAAACATCTTTTCATTAGGCAAATAACTTGAAGTTTGATTGCATATGTTATTACTTAGCAATTTAATTTTTCTATTTCTAGGAAAAATAAAACTTTGAAAAAAAATATCGTGGGCAAAATAGAAAATTCAATTGGTAACAACCGACCAATCAAAAACAACAACAAAATCCCCACGTTGCCTTTTTTTTTAAAGCAAATGAATTTTTATTAATTTAAGAGCCTAGATGGGAAATAAGCCAGAATTACAAGGTAAAAATGTTGTGACATGACTATGACATTTTATGTCACAAAAAGAGTCTATGAATTAATAAGTGAAGGAAGATGTCAATGGTGTTCCTGATCTCGATCAGAAGCACTTCGAAAGGTAGGTTGATGGAGGTGCATGATTGGTCCAGTGTTAGAACCCTAACCCTTGATTTAGGGTTACATCCAAACTCCATAGCGAGGAGGTCCAAAGAGCCACTTTGAGAGTAAGATCGCACATTATGTATTCGCAAGACAGGATGATATCCCCGGAAGATGCAATCGTTCTTAGCTCTCTAGACAGTCCAAATGAGGGTCCACCGTGTATGATGCCCCCAAGCAGCGAGAGACCAATCCGTGAGAGTATAAGGGGTCGTATGAGCAAAAGAGGAATCGAGAATTTTATTGATCATGGGAGAGGTAATTATGTAATCTAAGAATATGTGCTCGACAGACTCGAATTTTATATTGCATAAGGGTCATTGGCTAGGACCGAGAATCTTATTGATCATGGAAGAGTTAATTATGCAATCTAAGAACATGTGTTCGGCAGACTTGAATTCTATTTTGCATAAAGACCATTGGTTAGGAGTAGGACTATAAATACTCTTTTTCATTAAGTTTATCAAATGTTATGATTTTGTTGTTTACGACAAGACAAACAAATATTTTAATCTTTGATGGACATTTAATTTTCCAAATTAACATTCATGATCTGAATTTGGTGCCTCCATGGGATATGAAGTAATAGAAAGATTTAACAGGATATTTATCATTCCGAGTGAGAAGCTAAAAGTGACTTGTCGTTAACAATCCCGCCGTTAGCTTTTCGGAGGGGCAACATTTTTGAAAATATTTTCATCTATTTTTTGGTTTGCGTTGAGCATGTGACTTTTGAGTTTTGACACAAATAATATTTTACTTACTCATAAAGTACTGAACTATTATTCATGGTCGGAAAACTACTTAAATCGTCTGTAAATATTACAATTTTGTCCTTCTACCATTTCTACATATATAACACTTCATTTCACTCTCCTAACACCACTCTCTTCATATTACTCTTATATTCACCTGAAAGAATGTCTCGGAGACCGGGAAAAGAACCAGCGGACGCCCCAGATTACTCAAATCTGGTAAATTGTCTTGTTTAGTTTTTTTATAAAAAAATTGGCTCGGGCGTCCGACAAAGCCGCCTCTCCCTTGGGAAGTCCGATGGTGGTGTTAGTATCGAGGTTGTGGACGACTGTTGCAGACGGGGGCGACCACCACGGACTGAGGTTACACAGATGACTGTCTACCTCTTTTTACTGTTAGGATGTGTCTTGTTTGTCGACAAGAGCGGATGCAGAGTCAGACCACGCGACCTATTGGAGGTGAGAGAGCCAGATACCATTGGTCAGTACTCATGGGGGTCGGCGACGTTGGCATATCTGTATCACCAGCTGGGGTATATCGAGTCGTGCTGATTGTTCCGGGATTACTGGTTGTCTTACACTGCTGCAGGCTTGGATTTATGAGTATTTTCCTGCTTTCTGCCCTCATCGGGAGCAGAAGATTATTGAGCGTGGTCATCATCGTTCGCGTATGTGGGTTGTCCGGGCCGAGGATAAGAGTGATGGTCGATTTCTTTCTATTCGTAGACGGCTAGATCAGATGACGGCATCGCAGGTATATAATGTATATATCATTCACGTTTATTTAAATTTCAACTTTATTATTATTATCGTATAAACGTTTAGGTGGAGTGGTTGCCGTATGGTCCTGAGCCTGTTGTAGCTGTGCCGAGGACTACATTTGTGAGTGTTATTCATTATAGGGATATCACAGAGCCTTATTTACCTGATCGCGTGTTACGTCAGTTAGGTTACATTCAGGTGATCCCGGTTGACATCCCGACGCCCGAGCATGTAGTACGGTCTGCGATTGTGACGACGTACGACGTCAGGCAAAGCGTTTCGTTCGCGGAATCGTTTTGGAAGACATTTCCGAGAGTAGGACGACTTCACCTGGACGATCTGAGTCATAGCCGCGACCCCTCCACTTGTGATGCAGATTATTTACAGTGGTTCGGTAGGTGCTCACATCCACTTATCGTACGCGGTATCATTCCGAGACTGGAGAGACGTCATTTCACCTCTCCAGAAATGGTAAAATGATTCATGGCAGTCTATCAACATATGAGAAATTATCCACGTCAGTCCGTCCCGACACTGTAACATAGAGAAATAGAAATTCATTAAAACAACAAAATTAGGAGATAATCTATTCAACCCTATCTAGATTAGTGATATATATTAAATAACAACAAATATATTGTTGGCTTTTTGGCCTTAATCTATGTTTTGATGATTTAATCAACCTAATCTTAATTATGGTCATGTAGAGTAGCACACATGTTGCATTGCATATATATTGCCTTGTGCTAACCTCTACAGGTGATCAAGACTCAATGAAGAAAGGAAATCAAGTCAAGACATGTAATCAAGCTCATTTGAAGACATGTATTTTGTATTTCTTTGAGTATTTAGGAACCTTGTGTAATTGAGCATACTTGAGCTAAAAACTACTCAACCACACACTAGGTTCCCTATAGAAGTCACACACAAAATTTCACATAATTTGGACTTCAATACATCATCCAAACTAGAACCGGAAAACACCTAAACAAAACTTGAACTGCCTGGACCAAAACGGTCGACCGTTGAAAGCTTTCCGTTCGACCGTTTACACATATTTTCAGACCGTTTGTTTTGTCGTATTATACCCAACGGTCGTATTCGTATTATTCCCAAATACCCCAAATTTCCAAACATCCGGTCGACCGAAGCTTTCCTAACGGTCGACCGAACCAACACAATTTGGTCTCCCAAAAGTGCCTGGACTAATTCGGTCGACCGATCTCCTGAGCCCGTTCGACCGTTAACTTAAGTTAACTTAAGTCAAAGTTGAAATTTGACCAAACGGTCGAACGGAATACCAAATTAGGTCGACCGTTTTTAGGCAGAATTGTGTCCTGCAGGTTTATGTTTTGTGTATCTTCACCAACTCATACCCAATCAACCCCAACGACTCTATTCTCTCTAATGCTTATAAATAGAGTTGTAAAACACATTTTAACAACACTCTCCCACTACAAACTTGTCCCAAACTTTAGAGAGAATCCCAAACACTCAAAGCTACAAACCTTCCACACTTAGTGATCATTTCTTAATCCTACTCAAGTGTGCTCAAGATTTAGAGAGTGTTGCTCCACTCAAGTTATCATTGGTTGTCAAAAGAGTAAAGGCTCCGGTGAAAGCCCGAAGAATCCTTCTCGGATTGTGAGAAGAAGATTCCAAGCTCGGCGAGGGTTGTTCGCGAGTTTGACGGTTGTAAAGGCGTTCTCTCCCGGCCCGGAACGGGGAGTGGTTAGTGAAGTTGTGAGCGGAGCTCGGTGATCCGAACGGAGCTTGCAAGAGAGGACTAGGACCCGGGTGGGGTGCCGAACCTCTATAAAATCCCCGTGTGATTGTGGTTTGCTCATTTCCTTTCCTTTACTCGCTTGTTCGTTTAAATTCCGCTGCATCATCTTTTGGCTTGCAAGTAGAGTTTGTTTAGGATTAAACTTGTTAATTAGCCTTAATTGTGGACCCATAACCCACACGATCCTACATTTGGTATCAGAGCCTTGTTAGCTAAATTCTATACTTAATCGTATTTTTAGCATGGCTAGCACATCTAATCATGTAGAGGGATTATGCACCACTAGACCTCCTTTGCTTAATGGGTCAAATTATGATTATTGGAAGAATAGGATGAAGATTTTCCTAATTTCTAATGACCTTAAGTATTGGATGTTTCTCCAAAATCCATACACACCACCAAATGAAGATGAATTAGATTCACTCACTAGGCCCAAAATGAAAGAAATTGAGATGAACTCAAAAATCATGAACATTCTATATTGTGGGCTAAATGAGGGTGAATATAATAGGATTAGAGGGTGTGTTAGTGCACATGAGATATGGCATAGACTACAAATGCATCATGAGGGGGATAGTAAAACTAAGGAAACCCGCATTAGTCTCCTCATGCATAAATATGAGATTTTTTCTATGCAAATCGGTGAAAACATAAGCGAAATGAACACTCGCTTCACCGATATCACTAACTCTCTTTTGGTTCTTGGAAGAAAAATCAATGAAGGAGAGATGACAAGGAAGTTCCTCCGGTCACTTAGCATCGATTGGGAAGATAAAATCGTCGCAATTGAAGAGGCGCATGATCTTTCAAAATTAAAGATGGAGGAACTCATTGGAAACTTGATGGCTTATGAACTTCAAATCAACCATCGGAAGGAGAAGGAAGCCACCAAGAAGAAATCCACCTTGGCATTACATGCAAATTTAGATGAACCAAGGTGGAGTGTAGAAGATGAGGACATTGAAGTCCTAGCAAAAGACTTCTTCAAATACCTCAAGAAGGATAAAGAAGAGAAAAATGAGAGGAGGGAGAGAATAAGTGAAAAGAGAGAAAAGAAGGAGAAGGAAGAGAGTGGAAATGAGAGAAAAGAGAAGGAGAAGAAAAATGAGAGGAGGGAGAGAAGGAGAGAAAAGGAGAAGGGTAAGAGAAAAGAGAAGAGGTTGGAAGCTCACAAGGCTACTTGGGACGATTCATCGTCTTCGTCAGTCATCCAAATCAACAACACCTTCATCAACAAAGGAATATGCACATATGTGCTACATGGCAATTCAAGATGAAGGAAGTGAGGTATCCTCTAACTCTTACTCTAGTAGATCACATTCTTGCTCATCTAAGTCATATGCTAGTGATAGTTCTTGTTCCAAAGAAGAAACATATTCTTATGAAGAACTTCAAAATGCATTTCATGATTTAGTTAAACAATATGAGATCATTTGTGAAAAGAACAAAAATGCTAGAAAAACTATAAATGATCTCAAATGCCAAATTGAATTAATCATGATTGAAAAGAATAAGGTGGTTGCTAGACTTGAATCAAATGAATCATCACTTGCTAGTCTAAGTAAAACACCTATTGTTGATGAACATTTAGATCTTAGAACTTCAAATATGCAATTAAGGAAAGATCTAGAAATGTTCACTAAAGGAACAAAAATGCTTGATATGCTTTTAGGTAGTCAAAGACAATCCTTAGCTAAACATGGTTTAGGATACAATGTGCAATTGAAAAACCATGTATCTCATACTACTTTAAATGGCAAGCATTTATTTGTTAAGTCTACTTCCTCAAGTGTGTGGGCACCCAAAACCAAAATGGTTTGGATCCCAAAAGCTAATGTTCAAGGACCCAAAGTTGTTTGGGTACCTAAATCTACACTTGTATGAGTTTGAGGAGGAGATTGGTGGTGACCGGGTGAGCTCAAGAGTCAAATTCAAATCCGGTTGCATCACCAAATGAGATTGGAGCTAAATTCGAATTCAACATTGGTATAAAATTCCTATCTATACAATTCATGTTAAATTGGCTCTAATCTAGTTTCATATGCTTAATTGACATATCATATAGTTTAATTCATTGCAAATCATTTACCACATCCATTGATTTTAAATGTCAAATTTTAAATGGATGTTAGAATAAGGCTTAAGTTGAAACTTAAATGAACTTAACTAGAATCATACTCATTGTTTCCATTTAGCCTTATTGATAGAGGAAGCTTTAATGTTATATCTTTTATTAGTGTAATGAAGTGCAAAATTTAGGGGGAGCAACTTCATTACAAGACATCCATATTCTATGCTTAAAGTCCTTATTAATTGTTGTTTTTGATGGATGTCAAAGGGGGAGAGATAATTAAGGGGGTAAATTGGAATTCGGCATAAAATTGAACAAAAACTATGCACATCCATAGGGGGAGCATTAATATGCATAGTTTACATATACAAATTCCATGTATTAAGATATAGTTAAGATATAGGTTGCCATCATCAAAAAGGGGGAGATTGTTGGCTTTTTGGCCTTAATCTATGTTTTGATGATTTAATCAACCTAATCTTAATTATGGTCATGTAGAGTAGCACACATGTTGCATTGCATATATATTGCCTTGTGCTAACCTCTACAGGTGATCAAGACTCAATGAAGAAAGGAAATCAAGTCAAGACATGTAATCAAGCTCATTTGAAGACATGTATTTTGTATTTCTTTGAGTATTTAGGAACCTTGTGTAATTGAGCATACTTGAGCTAAAAACTACTCAACCACACACTAGGTTCCCTATAGAAGTCACACACAAAATTTCACATAATTTGGACTTCAATACATCATCCAAACTAGAACCGGAAAACACCTAAACAAAACTTGAACTGCCTGGACCAAAACGGTCGACCGTTGAAAGCTTTCCGTTCGACCGTTTACACATATTTTCAGATCGTTTGTTTTGTCGTATTATACCCAAAGGTCGTATTCGTATTATTCCCAAATGCCCCAAATTTCCAAACATCCGGTCGACCGAAACTTTCCTAACGGTCGACCGAACCAACACAATTTGGTCTCCCAAAAGTGCCTGGACTAATTCGGTCGACCGATCTCCTGAGCCCGTTCGACCGTTAACTTAAGTTAACTTAAGTCAAAGTTGAAATTTGACCAAACGGTCGAACGGAATACCAAATTAGGTCGACCGTTTTTAGGCAGAATTGCGTCCTGCAGGTTTATGTTTTGTGTATCTTCACCAACTCATACCCAATCAACCCCAACGACTCTATTCTCTCTAATGCTTATAATAGAGTTGTAAAACACATTTTAACAACACTCTCCCACTACAAACTTGTCCCAAACTTTAGAGAGAATCCCAAACACTCAAAGCTACAAACCTTCCACACTTAGTGATCATTTCTTAATCCTACTCAAGTGTGCTCAAGATTTAGAGAGTGTTGCTCCACTCAAGTTCTCATTGGTTGTCAAAAGAGTAAAGGCTCCGGTGAAAGCCCGAAGCATCCTTCTCGGATTGTGAGAAGAAGATTCCAAGCTCGGCGAGGGTTGTTCGCGAGTTTGACGGTTGTAAAGGCGTTCTCTCCCGGCCCGGAACGGGGAGTGGTTAGTGGTTAGTGAAGTCGTGAGCGGAGCTCGGTGATCCGAGCGGAGCTTGCAAGAGAGGACTAGGACCCGGGTGGGGTGTCGAACCTCTATAAAATCCCTGTGTGATTGTGGTTTGCTCATTTCCTTTCCTTTACTCGCTTGTTCGTTTAAATTCCGCTGCATCATATTTTGGCTTGCAAGTAGAGTTTGTTTAGGATTAAACTTGTTAATTAGCCTTAATTGTGGACCCAGAACCCACACGATCCTACATATATCGTCATACCAGATCATGTGCCCGTGTTCACGGACAAATTGGAAGACCGACCACGACCCCTGCTCCCACTACTGGCAGACCGACCACGACCTCGCTCAGCATACTCGAAGGCACTCGGGTCCCGACGTGTCGACTTTCCCCTAGGTTGACCTCGTACCTTAGTATTTTCTGCGGGTTCTCCGTAGTTCGACTAATCGGGGTGTAACTGTTCGTATAAAATACGAGAGACACTACGAATTACTGCAGAGTCGCTCTCCGAAATCTCATCAACGAGCTTCCGAAAATGTTCGACGTCTTGTGTTGAATGATCCACAAACTCTGACATCTGGACTCCTCCAATGACAAGTGTTTTCCAGAATGGATGAATCTGCTCTAAATAAATTTCATCACCTGTCGCAAAACACTTGTACATGGTACATGCACAAGGAATCTCATGTGATGTCAGAAAAGCACACCTGCAACGATATTGAACTTCATTACTTAAGTCCTACATTCTCTTCAGCTCCTGAGTCAATAACGACAAGCAGTGATGCGAAACTCAGTCATTTATATGCTGAAACAAAGGACCTATGTAGTTTGTCAAATTTCGACGTCTCGAATCTTCAAGAAAGTTCCGAATATTCGTCAGCTGCATTTCAATAGCCGAGTTCACGCGGTCGAAAAAGAGTGTCGAGAGCGGCAGTCGATGTAGTGATCCACTCTTTCAGATCCGAATGTGCACTTTCCACCCTGCAGTTCGTAGGATTGCCGAAATGAAGAACTTTATTCGTCCAATTCAATACAATTTTTTCCTTATGCACCAACCACGTGTCTTCCACATACTCCGTCAACACTGACCAGGACTTGTAAGAATCTTTTAGATTACGGACTGCTCTATCATAATCCGTCTGTGAATCAGAAAGCATGACTCTCCTCCACCTTCCACGCCTAAAACTCTCTGCAAGCTGTTTGTCCTTGCCGAATACGTGGTGTGCGTAGTTGTACACGTCTTTGTTGATATGTCAGGTGCAAAGTAAATGAGCAGACTCAGGAAAAAACCTCTGTCACTGGTCGCATCAGACCCATCTCCAGGTCCATTATTATTGCAGTAGGGCTAACAATATTCAATAACAGATCTCACAACCTCTCCAACACCAACTTGTAACTAGACTCGGTCTCATGACTCTCATCCTTCGAAATCGCATATCCGACGAGGAAATTCATGTTTGTTGGAGTAACCCCAACCATCTCAAACAAAGACATCTTGTACTTATTCGTCTTATACGTCGAATCCATGTACATTACGAAAGGGTATGTACGCAACAACTGAACTGAAGTCGGATGTACCAAAAATGCGTAAGTGAGGACATTAGTTTCTTCATCTGCCACAATCCAATGCAAATAGTTATACTGCACTGTCTGACTGAGAAACTGCTGAGCGGGATTGCTGTCTTCAGATTTCGTCATCCTCATGTACTCTCTGAAGTTATAAATGTATCTTTGATTGAGATTATCCTTGGGAATTTCTCCTTTACTGTCAACAAAATGTTACGTGGTCTTGCTTGTGCCTCAGTCATATCACGAACAATTTGTTTGACCCCAGCACTAAGTCCGCAGACCTGTCGGTGACCCTCTGAATAAACTGCAAGTGTGTGGTTGTGCTGTCAATAGGTGCTATTAGAAACAACGACTCATCCATCACGATCCCTTCGCTCGACTACTTTTACCAAAAAACGACAACTGCAACTTTTTTTTGTTCTTTCGTAGTGCAATACTCGTATCACGAGAATTCATTTCATGTCTGCGATCACATCTCAGGTAACAATCAATCTGGTTATCTGTTTTTGGTTTGTATGATGATATAACCAAAAAAATCGACTTCTATTGCAACTTTTTTCGCCCATTTACCAGTTTCATCGATTGTTGTAAATATTTGGTTACCACCACCGAAATCTTGCAACGAAACCTGGAAAAAATAAATTTAACAGAAAATTAAAAAAAACAAAAAAATGGGACGTCTGGCTAAAACGCATCCACCAATGTAGATGAGTTTTAGCCAAACACCTCCACGTTGGGGAGGCACCTTGCTAAGACGTCTCGACCATGGTGGAGGCGTTTGGATAAGACGCTCCAACAAGGTGGAGGCGTCTTAGCCAAACACTTCCACCATGGTCGAGGCGTCTTAGCTAGACGTCTGACTCGGGAAAATAATCTGTCTCCATTACCTCGCGCGGATCTAGGTGATTCGTCAGACATTTTCGAGGTGTTGGTATTAGGAATGTGAGTAAAACTGAGTTAAAAAACTTGTTTAAAGACACTAGACGAAATGTGTATTAATTGATTTGTTAAGGGCAAGAAGATAATTTTTGGGACGATTTAAGTAATTTTCCGACGACGAATAGTAACCCCGTAAAGTATATGCATCTAAGACTTTAAACGGGTTGTCCGCAACTCGCCCGGGGACCCTTCTCCTTGCCACGTAATCACCGTTATGTTTGGAGTTTGGATTGGTTGTCTCTTCCTTAACCTTCAATTGAATTTCATTGATTCCTCTCCAAAACCCCAAACAAAACAATGGATTCCAATTCCAATCCCAATTGTGATGCGGAGATGGGTTTCGGGGAGAGATCCGTCTCCGCCGCCTCTGCTGCCGTCCTCTCCGCCGTCCTCGTCAACCCTCTTGACGTCGCCAAGGTTTGCCTTTTAAGTCTGATTTTTTTTTGGATTTTTAGGTTAATTGATGTGGTTAGGGATGGAAATTTTATTTTTTGTTGTCAAAAATGGGTTTTATTTAATGGTGTTATGCTCTAAGAAGTTGAGATTCTTAGATTTTTCATGTGGTTATGGATTGAAAATTGGGCCCAATTAACAAACATGAATCAAAATGGAAATTTGTTTCTTTGTTGTCGAAATTGGGTTTTTTATATAATGGTGTTATGCTCTAAGAAGTTGAGATTCTTAGATTTGTCATGTGGTTATGGATTGAAACTTGGGCCCAATTAACAAACATGAATCGAACTGGAAATTTGATTTTTGGTTGTCAAAATTGGTTTTTTTGGTGTTGTTATGCGGAATTATGATCTAAGAAGTTGAGATTCTTAGATTTTTGATGTAATTACGGATGATACTTAGGCCCAATTAACAAACATGAATCAAACTGGAAATTTGATTTTTGGTGGTTGAAATTGGTTTTTTTGGGTGTTATGCGGAATTATGATCTAAGAAATTGAATTTTTTAGATTTTTGATGTGGTTACGGATGATACTTAGGCTCAATTAACAAACATGAATCAAACAGGAAATTTGATTTTTGGTTGTCGAAATTGGTCCTTTTTGGTGTTGTTGTGTGGAATTATGCTCTAAGAAGTTGAATTTCTTAGATTTTGTGTCAATGAGAGTGTTTCTTTTCATCAATTTAGATGGTCTTCTGATAATTTGTTGTGGTCGTGGATGGAAATTTATGCCCAATTTACAGGAACTAAACTTGAAATTCAATTTTTGGTTGTCAAAATTTGTTTCTCTCAAAATTTGAATGTTTTAGGTGCTTTGCGTCCGTGAAAATGCTTTTGCAAACAACTTTCATGATCTTTAGTGAATTTGTTTGGTGCAATTGAAATTTGGGCCAAATTAACTGAACTAAATTGTGGTTTTAGGTTGTCAAAATTGGGTTCTTTTGGTGATTTTGTGATTTAAGGGATTTTATTAATCAGTTTACATGTCCTTGTAAATTAATGTTCTCGGATGGAAATTTAGGCTGAATTGTCGAAAGCCTGAACTGGAATTCAGTTTCTGTGGTATAAATGGGTTTTTTTGGTGTTGTTTTTGCCCGTGAAAATGGTTTTTAATCAATTCACATGTTCTTTGGTAAGTTCATGCGATTAGTGCACCATGTTCCACATACTTCTGTTAACCTTGTAGTGTGAATAGCTAGAAGTCTTATATGTATCTGTTATGATTGCATACATATTATTCACTTTTTTCTCTGTAAATCATGTTGTTTTTCATTTGTAGTGATTTGGTGAACATTTTAGGTATTTATCCTTTTCGGAAAAAAAATAGTTTGACAATTTTTTTCTTCAGACTAGATTACAGGCGCAGGCAGCTAATGATCCTTCAACTTCCGATTATCAGCAAATCGTTCGGAGACAGATCACATCTTCAAGGCCAAACAGGGTACAGCACAATGCTCATCACTCATTTCTTTTAGATTTCTGATTTAAATTGCTGCTATATCTTGTAACCATAGCTTGAGTTGCTGTAGCATTTCTCCATAGCTGGCATAAATTGATAAGTGTGATTACATAAAAATAGAAAGCACACAAAAAAGTAGTGGTTGTAGGCAGTGGCGGAGCCACGTACGGCGCAGGTGGGGCACCTGCCCCACCCAGATTTTATGCAAAACTTCACCTTATAGTTCACTTTATTGTGTGTTTTATATGGAAAATATATATCTAATATGCTTTTGAGTTCGAATGCATGTTACATTAGTAAAACGAATGTTAAACAAGAGTTCTAACAGATATTACATCGGTGTTCAGTCATGTTTTACATGATTTAGATGAAAATAGATTAGCTTGGACGGTGTTATGTAACATATGATTTTGAACGCACATAAGTTTGTTTGAATTGATGCGACAAGTGCTTAGACTTGATCAAATGTTTTTGGGTATATTTTTTTGAGTTGGTCTAATTTTTCTCAACTGAACATGTCAATTTGGATAATTAATGAGATTTCTTGATGAAATTGAGAGAAAAAAAGATGAGTGAGAGGACCACTAGTGTGATGCATCCGAATTTTTTTATATATTCAACTCCATAGATTTAAGTTTAGTATCTTGAAGTTAGTGGTATAATTGTTTAACTGTGGTTTAATTTGGGATTTGGGATGTGCTAAAATAATATTTTGACAAAAATTAATTTTAAAGTACATTTGATTCGAATTGGGGACTTTGAAGTTCTTTTGAACAACTACATTTGGAAGATAAGTTATAATCTTTTAGACTTTGAAGTCGCATAAATAGTAACAATTATTACAAAACTCTTTTATTATAATTTTAGGTTATACTTATACACTATTTTGCTCCCTTTATTATCTAGATTTTATCGATTTTTAAACTTTAGAACAAGCATAATCAATAAATCTTCTCAAACCACATGCTTTGTGTTTGGATATTAAAATTTGAGTTGTAAGAATAAAACAATTTAACTGATGTGTCGTGTTTTATAGTTGTAAAAATTTATTTGGATGTTTGAATTTTAATCAATGTATTAAGATTTGGAAAAATGTTAAAAATAGCAAAGATATTTTTATTTTTTTAATTAATTTATTTTTTAAGTATCATGTTTAAGTTGTGGGACCTCCAAAAAAAATTCGACTAATGAAAATACAGTCTGCCCCACCCAAAAAAAATCTGGATCCACCCCTGGTTGTAGGTGGTATTACATCTCCTGCCCCAATGTCTGACACGGATCTTCCTTAAATCTGGTTAAACTCCAGAAATGAGGGTTCATTTTAGTACGTATTTTCTTCTTTTAACGTGTGCTTGTTTGCTATAAAGGTTCTATGCATGATAATAAGATATGGGTTACATATGATTGTATTTGAGATTTATTGAAGCTTCAAATATTTCAGAAATTTTCAGATTTTAGATGTTCTCCATCGTGCAGCCGTGTTGGGTTTATTGGTACTGAAGCTGTTTGTCCTGTTGATTGTTTTCAGTACAAAGGAACTTTGGATGTTTTTTACAAAGTCATAAGACAAGTAAGTATTTTTTCCCTTATGTTTGTTACTGTTACATTTTACCTTAAATCGTTACACAGAAATTTGTTCATAATCAGCAGCATTTGTAACCACAAAAGATCCTCCATTCGAAAAATGTTGTGTTTAAACATTAAACAGCTTTTCTCATCTTTTCCAGGAAGGATTTGGTAGACTTTGGAGAGGCACAAACGCAAGCTTAGTTCTTGCTATACCTACTGTAAGTACTTTATGTTTTCTGATCTTAATCATGACCAACTACACAGTTATATTCAAATTTGATTTAAGTGTAAGACTTTTTTTTGGCTTAACATCGTGCCTACAATCAGAAATAGCCAAATAGGATATTGATTTCTTGTGGAAATACAACTAGCTTGTGCGTTTTTCCTATTATCTCTTAACATCTTTCCGCTCCAATTATTCATCGTACATATTTTACCTCATCCTAAATTCTGATGTCATTCCAAGTTTTATTGTGTGACTGACTGACTCGTTGCACAATGTTCTCTTTTCTGAAACTGCTGCAGGTAGGAATATACTTGCCTTGTTACGATATATTCCGCGACTGGATTGAAGACTTCACCACCCAGAATGCTCCTACTCTGACTCCATATGCCCCTCTTGTTGCTGGCTCACTAGCACGTTCCTTAGCTTGCATTGCTTGCTCTCCTATTGAACTGGCAAGAACACGTATGCAGGTAGCTTCTATTACCTAAACAAAACGTGCTGGAATGGCAAGTGGTTGAAAGTGCTTCCATAATTCTTATTTGGCTAATTAATGTCAGGCATTTAAAGAATTCCGAAGTGAATCAAAGCCTCCTGGCATGTGGAAGACTTTATTGGGTGTTCTCTCCCCCATCAAAAGCACAAACAGCTTTAGCAACTGTATGTTTACTTCTCGGTTGAAGTGTCTTCTTTGGAACGTGTACTTAATTTTTTAGCATGTTATGATGATGTTTAGTACAATGAATATCTAAATTGATCTCAAAAAAACTTTCACTGAGAACAGCGATCAGCTTAATAAGGCCTTGTACTGATACCTTAGATTATGATGATATGATCAACACACCACCTTTGTATTATCTACTAATTTTTTTGTTTTTGCTTATTTCCATCAGTACAGAGCTATCGCATGCTTTGGACTGGTGTAGGGGCCCAACTTGCACGAGATGTTCCATTTTCAGCAATTTGTTGGTCGACCCTTGAGCCTGTAAGATCTAATTATTTCTTGTAGATAATTTTTTATATTTCCGATAGCCTTCTGTCTATCTGCTTCTTAGATAACATTAAGAACTCTATACATCAATTTGATGCAAAATTTCCTTGAGAATCATTAACTGTGGGTTGTCTTTGTATACAACAGTTGAGGCGGAAATTAATTGGGTTTATTGGCAATGAAAGCAATGTACTGAATGTGTTGGGAGCTAATTTTGCAGCTGGTGTTGTTGCGGGGACTCTGGCAGCATCCACGACATGCCCTCTTGATGTTGCAAAAACCCGAAGACAGATTGAGGTTGGTTCTTGAATATTATTTATTTATTTATTTATTTATATGATAAGTTGGTTTTGCTTATTTAGATTATTTTAGTGAGAAAATGATGTGAGCTCACTGAGAGAGATCAGTCATGCACCCTGTAATAAGAACTCGACAAAATTATCAGCAGCACTTCTCAGAATTCCTCAAATTTATTTTGGAGGAAACGGTGATGCATACACAACTGTAGCAAACATATGTAGGTGTTTCTGTTGCCTGAAATCGCAAAGCAAATTTTATTTAGTCACACTTTTGTAGTGCTAAGTGCTAACAAACCTTTCTTCTCATACGGCTCAAGAAAGAAGTGACACTTTTTTTTTGTTTCTCATAACAAATGTGATCCTTGATTATATTCATACTCTTTGGTCTTGACATACACAGCAGCTATTTCTATCTTCTAACATTTTGAAAATATTAAAACAGAAGGATCCAGTTAGACTTCTGAACATGAATACGAGAAAGACACTAACTGAAGTCTGGAGGTAAGGCTTTCTATTATTCCTGATGAAATCCTTCCGCAGTTTATACCGGTTCTAGATAGAAACATCAAGCAGGAAAACAAGTACTAAATGTGTCATGAACTTTCTGTGTGTTTCTCTGTTTGCTGAATTTATGACCATATACAAAATCTTGTGATAGGGATACGGGAATGAAGGGGCTCTTTACTGGTGTCGGTCCACGTGTTGCACGGGCGGGTCCTTCGGTCGGCATTGTGGTATCTTTCTACGAAGTTATGAAGCATGTTCTTCACCATAGAGATCTGGTTTCATAGATGGAAACAAAACAGGTAATGGGCTAACCTCCCCACCAACTAACCAGTAACAAGATCTCTTTATTTGACACAAGCAGTCCCTGTTTGGAAAGATTTTGCCCTTCTCTAACTATACAACAAATACAAGCGGCGTTGATAGATGCATAGTCTCTCGTCTTGACTATTCCAATCTTCACTTTCTCAAACATTGTTTTCTGCTAGTTGGTTTAGTTCTGGAAAAGTACAGCAGGATTCAGATGAATAAAGTAATAGCCAAGTATGATTTCAAACCGTGGCAGCAAATTTCAGATGATATTAGTGAAGTATCATCCAACATATTAGTGAAGTATTATCCAACTTTATTTTGGTAAAGCTGCAACAAATGCAAGCGTTTCTTTGGTTAAGATGAGACATGTATTTTTTAGGTTAATTTGAAAGGTGGAGTGCTCTCGGAAAATGTTTCTTAATTCATTTTTTTCAGATGGTGAAAGCAAAACATTATTCTTTTTCCTAATTTATTTAGGTAAGCTCAACTAGCCGATCTTTAGGAATTAAATGAAGCTCAAATGTTATGTTTTTGCTCTTCTTTCCATGCCTCTTTTCAAAATAATTAGTTTAATATTCCCAGGGTAAGGATTTGAATGAAGCTTAAATGCTGCGGATGCTCACTGTATAGTAATAATCAAAAGAAAAGAAACTCTCTCCTCATGAGTTTTACGACAGAGAGAAGAAACAAATCGAAATGAATCAAATAACCATCATATCCCAAAGTAACTTAAAATAAAGTCATAATTATTAATCTACAAAAAAGCTAAAAATGAGAAAAGCATATCATATAATTCATATTACCGAGCGCTACCACCATCACATCCTTGTTTATTTTATCACAATTCTACTAAATTCAGATGAGTCTGTAAGGTGAAGAAGCATCCAATGGGTGGATGAGGTATGTGAGAACAAGAGTCACACCCATTAGCACATAAGCAATTACTTAAAAGAAAACCACATAAATTTTAAATCTCATTAAAGAAGAAAATATGACTTTAGATTTTACGATATGATAACCAATTTAGATTAGTGAACTAACCATCACTAGTAGGTAATGGAGTTGGAGCTTGGCAATGAACAATTCCGACGAGGAGAGACAAAATGGCCAAAAACCCAACTTTGGAAAGCCTCTTGGTTACCTTCTCTGCCTTGTTATTCCAATGGTTGTAAGAGCACCCCTTACGGGGTTCAAATCCCAGATCGTGCCCAGGTCGTGCAAAGATGCCTGGGCATCTTTTTCTTAACGGTGAAAAAATGTGGGTCGTGGACGACCGGGTCGACAAACCGGTCGTCCATTATTTTATTATTTATTATTATTTTTTATTATTTTGTTTGAATTATATCTTGATATCATTTTACACTTATGAACTTTAAAATTTAATAATTATTTTTCCTGAGATTTCGTTTTGTAACACTTTGTTCCCGTGAACTTTAAAAATCTATTATTGAAACACATTTGTAGTTTTTTCTGTAATTTTTTTGCATTGTATCTCTAATACATTCATAAAACTAGTTTTACGTGAAAGTTCAGATCGATCGAATGTCAGATGTTGGAATTTAGGTCGAATTCAGTACTAATCTGACTCAAATTACAATCATATTTGACCTTCAATTTCATCTGAACTTTAACATAAAACTAAGTTAAGAGTGTATTATAGATACAACGAAAAAAATTATAAAAAAATTATGAATGTACGTTTAAATAATGAATTTTTAAAATTCAATTGAATAAAGTGTTACAAAACGAAATTTCAAAATAAGAAATGAGGGACAAACTGTAATTAACCCAAAACAAATCTACACGCTCAAACCTCACGTACAAATCGCAGAAGGATCAAATATATGAGTATATCCATATCAGTTTTAAAATTTTAAATACTGATCATTTATAGACCCAAAGGGTTCATTACCTATATCCACTAATATAGAATTGATTACTAATTAACATCCACATCCATTTATGAATAGGAATACTGACCGGATAATCCATTCTCTCGTAATTACATGGCACATCAAACACAATAATTATAGATGAGGTGTTGTTTTGTAACAATAGACAGGCTAAATCTTTTTTTAAACAACAAATGTCAAATAAACTTAAGTGGAAATAATTCAAATGTAAGACCACAAAAACGCAGTTGTGGCAGCTGTTTAATAGTATACTAATTCAAAATACATGATTCAAATGTAAACGTAGTCATTAATATGTGGTCATTACAATCACGATCATTTATACGTGCCTTTAGCTTGTGTAGATCAACGAATTCAATCTCTTTCTCAAGTATAACCACATCATATCACATGTTTGGTTCACTTCGGCTAGTTTAAAATGCAAAAGAACAAAGTATTATAGTATAAAATAACCAAAAGATCCAACATAAATTAGACATGTAATAGTGAAGCAAATTTTGATGAAAACTTCTTGGTTTTAGCCCCAATTTCAACTTAATATCATCTGTTTCTGCTCAATACATTTCTATTCGAAATGCGCATCCCTTAAAAAAAGACGGGAACGCAATGCTCATCGTCGAGACAATAATAAATACTCATCTAACAGCAATATAACATAGGATTATAAAAAATTGCTACATTTGTTATGGACAACTATATACATAGCATAATGGAAGCCTTTAGTAACTCTGAACTACTTTCCGACTCCAAAATTGAATACTTACCAGTTATCTCTTTTCAAAACTGGTACTCGACTCTAACCGCAGCTAAAACAAGCTCTCCCTAAAAGAATTTCGTTCCACATTCTATCTTCGAACGGTCCTTTATCCGGCTGTATATTTGCATGCCTAGACATTATGTTTCTTAAGTTTGCTCGATCTCTTGAGCATTGTTGTGTTTCTAGCATCCCCTTAATGCAGGAACGATATTTAACAGCAGCACATGTTGATTGCAGATTCGGATGAGCACTGAATTTGGACGTTGGCTCATAGAAGTTCCCTTTTGCTATTCAAACCATGTGCAGGAGCTTAATGCAACCGGAGGAATTCGCAGCAATGACCATGTCGGATTTCTCTCTCCAGCAAACACTTGAAACAAATTGGCCGTCGTCATCACAGGTCTCTTGGCCCGAGATGGGATCGATGGAGCCAAATTTGTGTGATGTTATCGGCATAGGGAGAGTTTTATAATAAGCATAAACCTGAGTAGACAACTCAAGCAAATTTACAATATGGACAGGTTTTGGAAGATAATAAAAAATAAACCTACTGCACTGAACACTCAAATGCAATGTTTAGATAATCACATGCAACTGGTAGATCCAGTCCACATGAATGACTATGCTACACAAGTTGCTAATATGCAGGGCATAGAGAAGCCACAGCGTGAAAGTAAATTATGTGCGCAAAAGTATGGAAACTATACAACAATGTCCGAGTGCAACAATAGTGAGACCACATATATCGAACTCTTGGAATATGCAGACCTCTTTGTGGTTTGAACAACAATTGTCAGATGCATACCCGTTGCACATCCAAATGTTGATAAAATGCCAACTTAAGTATTCTTAATTACAATGTTTAAAGTATGAATCCAGAAAAGGCCACAAGTCAAATGAGGACAAATGATATGATGGCAGGCATGAACATAAATATAGTCTGGATCTAGACAGCATGACAATCATCTCAGTTTGAGACAAGCGAGTAGGACCGACTAAATATAAGTTGTTACGAAAACAGTGTAGTCAACTAGTCAAGCACAATATGAGAAAATTTGGAAGATTGGATTATGGTCTCAACTCTCAAATGACAAATGTCATTTTATTGGAAGGAAAACTTACCTCGTTAGTTTCTGAACCACATGAAATGTACCCTTTGGAGACTGATAGGCCTACAAAGTTCTGTAAAAACCATAAGATATTATTTTAAAAATCAGTACAGAGTGCAAAACTAGAGATTAAAATAGAAAAGCTAGAAAGATGCACACATACTTTTTCGTTGGTATGACCCTTGAAAGTCATTTTGCAAGCGTCGGTAGATAACCCACTAAAACTGCTCTTATTGAGGTCCCAAAGCTTGAGAGTATTATCTGTTGATGCAGAGACAAGGGTCTCAGAATCAACAAATTTCACGTAGCTAACGGCCTTTCCATGTCCTACTAACGTGCACCAAGGTACTCTAGTGTTACGAAGATCGTAGACATAAATCTTATAATCAGCAGAACCAAATGCCAACAGATTCGTGGAGTGAGCGGAGAACTGAACGCAGCAGACATTAGCAACATTTCTGATTGTACTGACAGAACTTTTCTGTCATACCGATAAAGTAACCAATATTAGCACGTCTCTCCGGCACTCTTAGAAACAAACAAAGACAGTAAAAAATACTACGAAATAAGTCCCCAAATTTTATGTTTTCCATTCTGATTGACAACATTCCCGTGTAGTAGTAGTAATAATAATAATAATAATAATAATAATAATAATAATAAATCAAGGACACATTAGGAGGAGATGCCATAAATTCTTTTTCCAGTGCCAGGTATTCTATGCAGGAGGAGACTTATATAAGTAGCATGGACATGAAATATGAAAATTGCCTGTAGAAGGGGGGAAAGTGTGCAAGGTCGATTCCCAACATACAGACAAAGGAGTAAGGAATACTTAAATTGTTAAAGAAAGATGAAGTAAAAGAATCAACAAATTGGCTGGCGGGAGGTGGGCAGTAGACTACAAAACAATAGAGCAAGAAACCAAGGTGGCAGGACAAGGAATTAAATCAAAATCATGAACTGAAATGGGAACATGGTAAGAATTTGGAAAGTAAATATTCGTTGAGTGTCATTGATTTGCAAGAAGATAGTCTAAAGTTGGGGATACACATCCAAAACCAACTCATGTACGATTACTTTGGACATTATGATACTTAACTTCCTAACTTACAAATTTGTACATACAATGACATCCACCCCACTAAAGCCGTAGGGATTCATGAAGAACTCCAAACAAAGTAGAAAACAAGGTGCCTTTTTCTAACTTATGATTAAGTTAAATATGAAACAGAAAAGTATTAACCCACCATCTCCTTCAATTAACTTCCTACAAGTAGAGTTCCCAACATTCATAATTTTCCTTCAAAACGATCATATACTATAAGAAAAAATTGAACTGCAATGTGATTGACGAGAGGGAAAGTGATCTTTAAGGTTTAAGAGAATGACAATGAGAGATGATACGGTCATACAACGTAAAACATCAAGTTAAAGTTGAGACACTTGAAAGGCTTTTGTGAAAAACAAAATAAAACCATAACACTGAGAATATAAATATGAGATGATAAGACCGAGAGAAATCCAGTAAGATTCATTTATCTAATTCCTCATAACACTAAAAACGAGAAAATGGATTTTTAGGTATGAGCATGATTAACCCTGGAAAGTAAAGCCAAATGAGATAAGAATGCATACATCATTTAGACTCCAAAGCTTCACAGAAGAGTCATCACTTCCGCTGGCAAACTTTGTTGGATCCATGCGAGAAAAATCAACAGACCATGCTCTCCTTTGATGCTCGGCATATTTGGAGAAACCATGACCCGTGCTTGCGTCCCATAACTGCAATTCTTTTTACCATCAAAAATTGCACCAAAAAGGAAGAACACAGTGCCTAAGAAAACAGTTTTTTATGTGTGTTATGCACAAATTAACAAATACAAGTGAACCAATAACTCATTACAATATCAGTTGGTAAATCACACAGATTGTGCATGGTGAACATAAGGATGGAAATGTCAAAAGTCAACGCTCATAATTCGTTAATTGTTTTGGCATAAACAGAACGCTAAACATTTTAATTATGCTGGAAAAAATCACAAGCATACGAATACCAACATATTATTTTATTCCTTCAATAAATTAGTAAAAATAACTATAAGACTGAATAGGTAGGCATGGTTGAATCACCAATACGCATGTAATATCTCATTAAGATAATTAACTTGGATGCCTCTGATCTCTAAGAACATCATGGCAACATGCATCCAAAACATGTGTAATTTTTTTATAGCTGGAGTAGGTTTCTAGGCTTCCACGTGTATTTCTGAAAGTCACTGAAAGCATTTCGCGTAAGGTCATAAACCACGAGAAACGTGATATAGAAAATACTGAAGATGGCATTCACTTCATTTGACTTGTATAATGATACAAAAGGAACCCAATCACAAAAAAAAGATTCAACTAAAGCAGCATAACAGACCTGGACTGTGCCATCATAATCTGTTGAGGCCAAATAATTCTTGATGTAGCTATTCCAACAAACGCAACTAAGCCTCGATTTGCTAGACATCTCAACCACTGGATAGTGAATGTCAATAGAGTCGTTCAAAAAGGAGGTGTATTCGAAGATCTTAATTTTTTTAGCCACCCCAGCTGCGGCGAAGTACTCCTCGTCACGATCAAAACTCAATGAACAAATCACGTTGGCAGAGTTGAGAATGTCCCCATTCCTAAGAGTCCCACAAACTTCAAATTTACTATATCGGGCATACTTGCACAACCCATCGAAGAAGGATCCAAGGCGATCTGACTCTCCCGCCAATTGATCATCGTTACTATTTTGAATAGGCCATTTTTCACTGTTCCTCAGAACATCATTGTCGCTGCGCTGTGAAACGTTACTTTCAGGACGTTCTACTCTAGATCTCATCAAAAAGTACGCCTTTTCAAGGTGATCAATGTTCATCATTATCCTCTCCTCACTCAGGCTGGATATTGATGACAATGGTATTGGGCTCAAATCTATAGGTTCATCATGAGTGGGGTTTTCTGACACGTCACTACCTCTTGCAGCTCCAGCTGAGGATTTTTTTATCCTTGAAGATTGCCTTCTCTCGACATCTTTAATGTCCAAACTTACGCATCCAATGTTAGATACCAACTTCTCCGCCTGTTGCTCCTTGCCCTCTTTCACTGTTAGGAGAAAATGCAGCAGCAGTTCTGCCTCTGTGTCATCTTCGTCAAAAGATGCTTGTGACTGAACAGTAGAAGAGACTTCCTGCCTTGGGCTCATGAGGTCACATTGTAGGATTTCCCTGCAATATACTAACTATTAGGACAATCCAGGGCTTTTTTAGCTTTGAAAGCAATTGTTATGTTTGTCGAATGAACCTCAAAGACATCAAATAACCACTAGCATGTGTTCAGTGGATTGAATGTCCAATTATTAACTGAAAAAAGGGGCTCCAGCCATTTCTTGATCCCAAAAAAAATTCAACATGGCAAAACATGCTTATGCTGCTCACTATAACCAAGCAACAAGAATGCCACCTGCATATGGCCAAGTGATTGCACCTCTTCATTAAGGAAATTGACGACTGCTTGAAGATTTCTATAGCTAATTGGTTAATCTACTAATGGACATTGTCAAGGCAGCAAAAAACCAAATAATAAAATGTCAAATATTTATATTAGTTGATTTATGAAAGCCAGATAAGGACCATTCGAAAAGAAAAAAAGGATAAAAACCATTACACAGATATAGGCTACTAGATCAAGTTTCAATCATTCAATGGTTGTACTTAACAGCTAATATGCAATCATACTCAATTTCAGGGAGTACCAGTGTCAACAACAATAAAGCTTTTAATCCCAAACAAGTTGGGGTAGGTTAGAAATGAAACTCATTAAGAAATCACACTTTCGACAAGGGAGTACTAGTGTATGAATTCAAAACTTTGCCTAATATATACCTCGTTTTTGGTCGTGAAGAAGGCTCTGGATGGAGTAACCAAAGACAGAAGCCAGCTTCCTTAGGGCTTTCAGACAAAAACCTCGAAGGAAGAATACGATAGCGAAGATCAAGCATTGCTGTAGCATGTGCTTCCCCAGACTCAAAAGAGCAAAATAGCTACAAACAAACACAAAAATACACTGGCATTTTTACTAATTTAGCCACGATGAGTAGGATAACAAAAAACAGACAAAAACAAACTCAGTGTATGATATAAACATGCTCAATGGTTGCTTTTCTAGTAAGCAATCACATCAGAATTTGGAACTCTGTCCAGAATATGTAAGAATCATACTATTTTGGCATCAAAATGCTGTGATTGGAAATTATGGATATTTCATATTTATTTGCAGAAAACATTGCATAAGCTTCTACAGAACTACTTCCTAATTCTTGGAAATCAAAATTCAGAAAACTAGGCAGCAGAAATAAACACCCATGAGTTAATAATTACAAAGTTGATATGACAGATGACCATCAACATTTTACTTACAGAAACTGATCAACCAATCTTTTAAGTTAACTCCAAAACCGAGTCATTGTTTTGTTGAAACATTGCTAAGAGTGACTTAAAAAACAATGTAAGTATATAATAAGCATACATAATAACAATAGCCAATAGGAGCTTTAATCTAGGAGAAAAGAATATTTGTACAAGAACTTACTATGATAGCTTTCTTAGAACCAATCGCATCATAAAATATACATGTTTTTTGTGATGTTTCGAAAAGGGTAATGGCAGATTTAAGCACTGGTCTTTATTTATTAAAGTACTCATCATTTCCGTGAAAAAAGTATTTCCAGGTCTACACACTGGTCACCATCATGTTAAAAAAATTCAAAAAATTATCTGATGTACGATAACAAAAGGATCAATGCTACCATGTAATTGTACTGACATCTGAGAAGCTTAGGCATACCTCAAATAGGAGAACTCCGAGACTGTAGATGTTAGAAGTAAATGGGCACACATTTCCTTTCAATTCTTCTGGGCTGGCATACCATCTCTCTTCTAACTGCAAGCTTTCTATGTCCACAGGGCTTGAAGTTGAACCTCCAAAATGACTTGTCGGTTCCCTATAGTCAAGTCCACGGTTACCAACTACATGAGAGTCATTCATGAATCCTTTAGGTAACTCTCCTTTCGAGTTACCTTGACCTCCAATTTGGTTAGACACATTGCCAAGCTTCACTTCATCACCCAGTTTTGGGTACTTTGAGAGTGAAGTGGAGGCCTCTGCTCCTTTAGACAAGTATCTTTTCCTTCTAAGGTAATGATCAGTGATAGGCTGGCTCAATGTGCCTTCAAATTGTGACGCTGGATGAACAAAAGAACCAATATATTTAACTTTGTTTGAAGGAAGTATCACGAAATATGACGGCCGAAGATGCTGCAAAGCAATCCCTTGAGAGTGTGAGCTGTCAACGAGTTCCAAAACCTTCTTAAAAATTTGGAGCCTCTCAACCATATCTATCTTGTACTTGCCAGGTTTGAGCCAATGCCTTAAGCTAATCCCATTTCCGTTGTCAGAAGTGTCTAAACTAGGACCTCCTCCGTACAAACTTGGGGTGATATCACTTCTTTCCCAAACATTACGTAAGTTTTTCTTCGAAACTGCGGGAGTCTTTGCAATGTTGAGGGGTTGTTTTGCCACCCGTGGAAGACTATAAGATCCAGGATATGAGTAGGGGATACACTTATCTTTCAAGGTACCCTTAACAATAAACTGTGGAAAGCCAGAAGCAGACAAAACCTTAGTCCGAATTCCCTTTGGAGAAGTGGAGAGCCCCTTCTCCTTAGGATCATGACCGTCATTTCCATGCGAATGTTCACAGTTACTCGAGTCATTCTGAGAAGGAAATCTTAAAGCCTCAACGTTATCAATCGAAACATTTCCTAAATTACCTCGATTGCCAGAAATTGTCAACGCATCCTTAGGCTCCCCCATGAGCTTGTAGAAATTCTGCCATAAGCCCAGGTCAGTTTGCAATTCATCCCCAGTCTTTGAGGAACTGGGTAGTGAATCTAGCGATAGATTCGGATGTTTAAAATTGTTTAGTGTCAATTCTTCCACCAGCTCATCTGAATCATTTGTTGTGAGAGGAGTGGCTCCGAGCGAGGCAGACCCAGATTGGGAACTACCATGGTTAACCAGACCCTTGCCTTTAATACTATCCATAACAAACTCAGTCGACGTCAGCGTCATATTATTCCGATGCCAATCCGCTACCGTAGAAACCAACCCATCATTCGACTCCAACAAATTGCAATTCCCTGGCTGGGTAGAAGCTTCGCTGTCCATCCCTTTGAGACGAGGCGCCTCCGCCGAGTTCTCTAGGCTTTCGTTTATCTGACCTGTCCCTTCCATCAAATATCTCGCCGAATCAATCAAAGTGATCGACAAAACACCGAAAATCGGAAACACCAAATTCCAAGGGACGAAGTCTCATTTGCGTGCGGATGACACAGTCTTATCTCGAAAAAGTCCTATAAAACACCCAAATCACAATGCTAAAGACTAAACTCCTCAACCCTTCTTCCAACTAAATGTGGCACTTCACTTCCACCAACTGATTCAACCACAGACCCTACCGAAACAACTCAAGATTCAGCCAAAGTTGACACCTTTCCGAACTAATATCACAACCAAATCACACCCAAAACAGTCAAATTAGCAACAGAACGAAAACAACAAAACTCCAACTTTAGTGCCGAAAACCCCCAAAAGCCGACCCAACCCCACCACCAAACCCCAAAACAACACCAGAATCACTCGAAAAACCCCGAAAGGCGCGATCTTGGCGACAAACTCAGAAACCCTAATCCGGAACCCGATCGAGACGGCCGTGAAACGCGAAAATAAGAGGTACCCAAAACGCGGAAGGCGAGGAGGAGCTTGAGGGGGGCGAGAGCAACTGGTTCGGGGCACTCCAGGTGGGCAAAGTTGATCCGCGGAGGAGACGAGAACACGAGAGAGAGAGAGAGAGAGAGAGGGGAGGGTTTGGGGATTTTGTGGGGGGTTTCGTGCAAAATGGCTGGAAATGGAATTATGGAAAAAATAGGTGTGGTTTTGTTTGGCCTTACGAGGGCTCGAGTGGTCGTTGGTTTTGTACTTTTGTCAGAGGAATGAGGATGGGGATAGGGAGTTTTGGGGGTGGGTCGGTTATTTTATTTTTTTCGTCCAAAAATATTATTTCCAATCGTGTCGTATCGATTTGCTGTAAGAACGGATAAAAATACAAATGTTGAGATAAATGTATACATTTGAACTTGAATTTTGTTTTGTAACTGAACTTTTGGAGAACTCAGGGTAGCACTAGGTACTCAAGCTTTGTAACTGAATCATCCACTTTTTTGTTCAGGATCGATTGTGGATCATTGGTCAATTTTATTATTATTATTATGTTAATACATCAAATTTCAACCAAAAAAACGGTTTTATTAAAGTGTGATTTGAGCTTCACTTGAAATTAAACTATTATTCATGATCATTGGCCAAAGTAAATTGACTCGTTAAAAGCTTTTTGAGGGTTTTGATTCAACTTGATTCAAAAAATCATGAACTAAACTCAAATCCAAACTTTGGTTCGATAAACTTAACGAGTTAAGCTGAGTTTAAGTAAAGTCGATTGACTTTGGTTTCTTTGTGTGCTTACACTAAAGTGATTGATTGAATCCACATTTCATTAGAATTGGATGAAGGGTCGGTCCGGCTCAGCCCGTCGGCAGCCAAACGTGTTGGTCCGGGTAGAGACGACACGGCCTGCGAATCCCAACAATGGTTTTGCCGTTGAGTTTATTACGAAAATATCATTACAAAATCTATATAAACCCTCCATTCCATTTATTTTTTACATAAAATCTTCTTATTCTTTTCCAATCTTTTTGTTCACTCTTAAATCTTTCACTAAGTGTTCTAATTGGCAAACAGGTCGAGTTTGAGCAAATGCCTAAAGCTACTACCCAATTCGTCTGATTTTGTGACACGCCGACACATCTTCGCCTTCTCGATTGCATTTTTTACTCTTTTAGTTATTTTATTAGAATTAATTAATTTTAGTTAAATTTAATAGAGTTCATTATCATGACTTTCTCATTGTTTAAAAATTTTAGTTTTTATATTTTCATATTGTTTAAATTATCAATAGCATCTGAACCTTTAATTAATTCATCACCCAAGAGAGTCGTAATTCATCTGTTACCGCATGAATTAGAAAATCTAAAGACAAAAAATACTAGAAAATGAATTAGCCCCGTTTGGTAAGATTTCAACCTAAGCCAAGATAAAAATTGTAAACCTATTGTCATATGTAAAATATGTGGTGCACAACTTTCGGCACTTGGTAGCCAAGGAACCAGTCATCTATCAAAACATGCTGAAAAATGTAAACTTATGAATCTTGGAGCATGTAGTTCATAGCAATCGATTTAGACACTATTAGTGGAAAATTAAAACTAGAAAATATGACCTGATTAAAGATAAAGATGTAAGTCTTGATTATATAATTAGAAATGAATTATCATTTAACCAATGTGAATATTCAAACCTTAGAAAGACATTTAGTTACCGTAACACACCATTTCAACCAGTTCCCCGACGCACATTAAGTAATGTCGCAAATACAAATTTTGATAACGGAAAAATGAACTTAATTAATATGTTTGCATTAATGTCTTATAAGATAACATTAACAAGCTATGTTTGGAGTGATGCAAATGATTTTCCATATTGTTGCATAATTGCTCATTTTTTAGATAATTCATGAGTTTTACATAAAAAATTATTTTTATCACCAATATTGCACTCACATACTACTATAATTATATATAACCAGATAAAAAATGTATTGCATGCTTATTCAATAACAAATAAAAATTGTGAAATTTGTTTTGACAATGCTACTAATATCTCTATAACAGTAGAAATACTTAAAAAATTATGTAATTCACTTTTATATGATATTCTTTTTCATGTTAGATGTGTTTTAAACATAGTCGTGAAAGATTGACTTAAAATAATTAGACATTTTTTACAAAATGTTAGAAATGTTATTGCCTTTATAGGTAGTAATAATACATATAAATATCAAAAATTTAGAGAATTTATGCTCTAGTAGTGATGTTAAACCTAGGAAATTTAAATTAGATGTCCATCATAGATAGAATTGTACTTATGAAATGTTGTTATCATTATAGTCGTTTAATTTTATTTTTTATAATTAAAAAAAAAGTGAAAACTTTTTAACTAATCTTGATTGGGAAAATTATAAAATTATGTTATATTTTTTAACCATTTTTCGTTTTCACTGAGACATTAAGTGTAATCTATTACACAACTGCTAACCTATTTATATCTGAATAACTTCCATTTACTTAAATATTTAGGAAATAATTCAGTAATGGTAGTTTGTTGAAATTATAAATATAATGGAGGTTAAGTTTAATAAATATTGGAAACACCTTTCATTAAAAAAATTGTTTCGCTTCTGTTATGAATCCTACATTTAAAATGATCAGTTTACAAATTTACTTAGAAAAACTATTTTAAGACATGAATTATGAAGGTTGTGATGATTATTTAAGAGAATTTAGAGTACACTTTAATAGATTTTTAGTACATATGAAAGATTACGTAATGATAATCAAATAAGTTCAAACATTGCTAGTTCATCATAATCCCAACAACATCTACTTGTAAATCAATGTGAAAATGATAACTTTCAATGGAATTGGTTAAACCAGAAAAAATTAAAATCAGTACAAAATGAAACACATAACAAATTAACTGGATATTTAAATAGTAAAATGTACTTAACTCCTGCATAATGCAAACTTTTGATGTTTTAGACTGGTGAAAATGTAAATGTAGATTTTAAATAATTTCTTTATCAGCACGTGATTTACTAACTCCTTCAACTTCAACTGTGGTGTCTGAATTTGCATTTAGCGAGTCTCGACAAACAAGAGCTAAAGTTTGTCCGACGGATCACTCGAGACAAGCATTTGCTTAAAGGACTGGTTGGACGCGACAAATTGGATGCAAAATATGCAAATCAACGATAGCACTGACGAAGGCGAACAAACTATTTATAATTGTATCTAATTTGCAATTGTAATACATTATGCATTAGAATTTGTAAACTTATCGTAGTTAATAAAAATTCACTATCGGTTTAGATGGGTAGATGAGGTAGTCGGTGGGTCAATGACATCGATGAACCGATTATTTTGTTGAATCCTAATTTGATAGTGTTTTTTAGTTTAATTTTGTAAATTATTTTTATCTGAATATCTCCGGTACGAAAAATAAGCCTCGCAAACCCAACCAACAAGCACCCAAACTCAACCGAAACTGAACTTGACCCGGCCCGACACGCAACAAGTCGCGAGTTGGGTCAGGCCCGACCCATGGGGCCTGATCCGTTTAGATCAACAGCCCGTTGAGGCGACCTGGTACTCAGGTCTACGTTTCATAATGAAATATTACTTGGTAAATATGATATTTCGATTTTTTATTGTATTGAGTACTAACCATCACCCACTTAGCTGGGTTATTCATAACCCTTGAGTGCTCGTTCTTTTGTTATGTGGGAACTATGTCCAGAGAGCGTGGGTTGGGATAGATTTGTGGGCTTTTTTTCTAAAATCCATATTGCAAAGTTTCTCGACCCGACTCTGCAGATATAATGTGCGTAGTGTTTGGTTCGGCCGGGGGACCCATACTTGATCTTCAAGGTTGTCGAGCTCATGTGCATGTCACTAATATACTTGGCTTGACTTGTATTAGTGATCTTGAGGTGAATGATCTAAAGTTTGTTCGAGCTTCAAAATGCAATTTCTTGACGTACATGTCATTGATGAAGATAACTCTTGTTTCATCTTGTAGCACATATAATCCTTATCTCTTGACGTACATGTCATGCCACCAACTAAACCTTGGAGTAAATTGTATCGATATTTTGGATTTGTTTTCATTTACTTGTATTTAGACTGTCCCTTGCTTCTCAACAAATTATGAGTCTTCTCACTCCTTTGAACAAAGGAAAAAGTGTAATCCTCAATTTGAAGTTTTTTCATTAATACCAAAACACAGAGGTTTACATAACAATATTCTACTAATTTTGTGATGTGTTCGTTTTAAATACCACAAGTGCACGACGTCGGTGAAGACGTGACAAATACGGGTCGATCCACAAGGAAGTGTGTCGACTCTGGTTCGTTCGAAGACAAGTGGAAAAAGAGGAGAGAAGAAATTGATTACACTAAACTAGCACGAAAACAAACAAAGATGATGAAAGCACGAGACGAAATAAATCTAAACTAAGTGACTAATAAAAGCAAGTCGTAAATCAGGAATGGAAACCCCTAATGGGTGGAGTGTGTGCACATATGAAGTGAAATAAGTGATGAATGACGCGTGTAAGCATGTATGTGTGTCATGTGTGTCTCTTCATGCATAAGAAGTGTCTAAAAATGTGGCAAAACCTATCAATCTATTCACACAATGTATCAGTAATTACTACTTGATTAACATAAGACTAGGCTCAGAATGAGAGATGTCTAAATGTTATGGCAAGACTCATAAAAAACCAGGAACTCATGTGAAAAACAAAGTTAAGCATGGGAAGTGTCTAAATGTTATGACAAAACTCATCAAAACATATTTTCTTCAATCAATCAAGCAAGCAAACACAAATACAAAAATATAACTAATATAGAGCATATTCAACAGGAAATTTGAGTCACTAAACATGAGGAAACTAAGCATGGGAAGTGTCTAAATCTTATGGCAAAACCTATCAAAAATTCCCCAACATGTAGATAATTAAAATACCCTTAATGAACATACAAACATGCAAGTCTACACAATCAAAAATTTCATCAAACGTTCAAACTTCACAACATATATGTACATCATCTCCACCCCCAAAGAGGGATGGAACTACACACACATTATTAAGCTAACATTCATATTAAGGAAAGAAAACATGCTAATTAATTCTACGAAGATTAAAACAAAACGAAATTAACTAAGCATGCAAGAACTAAAAGAAACAACAAGTAACTAACAAAATATTCTTTATTGCTTACTCACTTTACAAGTAGCATCTCTCCACCAGAGTTTTGCTCCAAGGCTTTACTCCTAGTAGAGAGAATGACAACCAAGAGAGGAGATGTTTACGATGGAGGAGGAAGAGTTCTATTTATAGTCATAGAAAAAGATAATCGGGAACAATCCCCCGATGTGGGACTAAACGCATACTATAAATGGACATAAAACAACATAATCAAACACCCGACTAAACCATGAATCATTTGGACCGCCAATTGGCGATCTGGATTGGTTGGATCGAGTCTGAATTTGAATGGCTTGTGTCTGGTTTGATTTTTTGATGTTTGGTGAACCTGATTTAGTTGTTGATGTTTAGGCCCGAATCTAATTGTCAAAATACTCCTTATGATGGTGCAAAGCTTCTTGATTTAGTCATTGATCCTTTTGGTTTACATTCAGGTCATTCTCTCTTGCATCTCAGTCCATAAGTCTTGCAACTTAGTCATTTTTCTTGCTTTTAAGTCATTTTTGAGTCTCTTCTTCTCAAACTTGTTTATTCCTGAAACTTAAATATAAAACTCGTTACGTAGCATTGGTTATGCTAAAAATAAAGGATATAAGACACAAATATGTGCATGATATGATGTCAATCATTTTGCAATCTATATTTTGTTTGTATTTGTCTACCTGATTGGGTCTGCATATGCTTCTCAACTGTATTTGTGCGTTACAAATATGGATATATTGTAAAATCTAAGAAATTATATTTGCATTCATTTTGTAAATATGGGTACATATGTGTCAATGCCTATATTCATTTTGTATATACGCTCTATTTTCGGCTCTATGTGTCTCTAGCCACTCTATAAGAATGAAAAATCTACAACTTGTCACTAGATAAGTACGAATTTCAGTAATGTCCTTCTAGCTTGTTTGGGAGAATATGTACTCACTTAACTGTCCCATTAAAATGCCCAATGTGGGTCCCTACTCCCTAGGTTTGCTTGGATTCGGTTTTGGATGCTTGGTCTTTCAGGTTGTGAGTGAGGTTTCTTGTGACCCATTAATGAGCACTACTTAGGTCACCCACTATGGGTGGCCAAAAATCAGGCGTATGATTTCATCTCCCACTATGGGGGGCCGAACCGAGGCAGTGCGCGATGACGTGACAAAAATAGAGAGAATGTGTGATTTTGGGGGATTGAGGCGTTGTAGTAGATGCCCTTGGAATGGGAATGGATTGAAATTTGATTTCAAAATTTTGATCCGCGTACAATTACCTCTTTAATCATATCCTTTTTGGAAAAGTCACCCTGATTATTTATTTACTTGGAAGGTAATGTTAAAGATATAATAGGTGTACATATGGGTGTAGTCTTGCTTACAATATATAGGAATGGATTGAAACTTTTAATCCATTTTTTGGTTTGAATTGTTTGCTTGTTTTCTTAGCTAGATAGAGTACAAAGTAATCATTGACCCCCTTTAGTTGTCAATTTTTTTAGGGAACTACTAAACGTCGCCCCAAAACTACTTAAATCGCCCCTTGAAATTACCAAATTGCCCTTAACAATATATTTAATACCCATATCGTCCCGTGTCTATAAATAAGGCATATGGTCTTGTATATTCATAATTTATCAGTAAAAACACCACGAAAATGTCTGACGAGGGTGATGCATCGGGTGAGGTAAGCCTGGCGCGGGGCAAATTTTGGGCCGAGCGTCTGCATTAGACGCCTCCCCCATGGTGAGGGCGTCTGCGTAGGACGCCCTCCCCATGGACTAGGCGTCTAACGCAGACGCCTCCCCCATGGGATAGGCGTCTTATGTAGACGTCCTCCCCATGGGTAAGGCGTCTGTAGTAGACGCCCTTCCCTTCGGTCAGGCGTCCTACGCAGACGCCTTACCGTTGGGGAAGGCGTTTAACACAGACGCCCCATCCATGGGGCAGGCGTGTAACACAGACGCCTATTTTTTATTTTTTTTATTTTGATTTTGTTTTTTTAATTTCGACATTATTTTTGAAATTTTTTAATTTCGAATTTATTTTTTTATTTTTTTTAATTTTGATTTTATTTTTGTAGGTTCCAGATTTCGGTGGTGATGGAGTGGATTACAGTGAGTTATTTCAAACTACACAAATCTTTGCAACAATCGATGAAGCATGTAAATGGGCCAAACAAGTAGCTATCGGAGCTGGGTTTTTTTTGGTCGTGTCATCGTACAAAACAAGATCAGATAGTCGGATGGATTGTTATTTGAGATGCGACCGGCGAAATCAAATGGAGTCTCGGGATATGGATACTGCACTTCGAAGAAACACCAAAAGAAAGGGTTGCGGTTGCCGTTTCTTAATAAAAGTGGTGGAGCGACGAGATCGTGATGGATGGGTTTTGGTTTTTAATAGTGCTCACGGACATCACAACCACAGACTGGCAGTTTATCCAGAGGGTCATCGTCAAATTAGTGGTCTAAGTTCTGGGGCGAAGAAGATTGTTCGTGATATGACAGAGGCGCAAGCAAAACCACGGAACATCTTGAAGGCAGTAAAAGAAAAATTCCCGGAGGACAATCCAAATCAAAGGCATATTTATAATTTCAGAGATTACATGAGGAGGACAAAATCTGAAGATCGGAATCCCGTCCAGCAGTTTCTCTACCAAGCAGTGCAGTGTGAGTACTTACATTGGATTATGGCGGATCCAGAAACTGATGTCGTCACTCACGCTTTTTTGGCACATCCGACGTCAGTCCAGTTGTTGCGGACATATCCTTTCGTTATCTGCATGGATTCGACTTACAAGACGAACAAGTATAAGATGCCTTTGTTCGAAATGATTGGGGTCACACCAGCAAACATGAATTTCCTTATTGGATATGCGATTTTGATGGATGAATCTTACTCCAGTTATTTGTGGGTGATGGAGAAGTTGAGAGATCTGTTATTGGGGACTGTCAGCCCGACTGCAATAATAACAGACCGGGAGTTAGGCCTTATGCGACCAGTGAGAGAGGTTTTTCCAGACTCTGCTCATTTACTCTGCACATGGCACATCAACAAAGACGTATTGAATTACGCGTACCACGTATTCGGCAAGAATAAGGAGATGGCAGAGACTTTGAGGCGTGGAAGATGGAGGAAGATCATGCTTTCTACTTCAGAAGCCGAGTATGATAGAGCTGTGTATGCTCTGAAAGATTTGTATAGATCGTGGCCGGCTATCACGGAGTATCTGGACACCACGTGGTTAGTGCATAAAGAAAAGTTTGTGCTGAATTGGACGAACAAAGTCCTTCATTTTGGGAACACCACGAATTGTAGGGTCGAAAGTGCTCATTCGGCTCTAAAAGAGTGGATTTCTACATCGACTGCAGCTCTGGACACTCTTTTCGAGCGCGTCAACGCGGCTACTGAAATGCAGCTGACGAATATTCGAAACTTTCCCCAACTGACGCAAGACCCGATCGGGCATATAAGGCTCTATGATATCCCGATAACGAATAAGACCCATCAATAAAGTCCTCGGGACATCCGCTGCTGGGTCAGGACCATAGGGTAACCACTCCACCTAAAGTTTAACACATTAATAATAATACATCTTAAAATTAAATAAATGGTGTAAAGTTTGATACCTCTGATGCAGTCATCTGATCTAGCCGTGCGCGGATGGAACGCAATCGTCCATCGCTCTTGTCCTCGCTCCGGACAACCCACATACCCGAACGTGGATGACCCTCGTCGATAATCTTCCGCTCACGATGCGGGCGGAATGCAGGAAAGTACTCGTATATCCACGCCTGCAGCAGCGTAAGACAACCTGCAATCCCAGAACAATCCGCACGGCTAGCTATCCCAAGCTGCCGGTACAGGTATGCCAACGTCGCTGACCCCCACGAGTACTCACGAACGGTCTCCGGGTCCCTAGCCTCCAGTAGATCGCGTGGTCTGATCCGACAACCACTCTTGTCGACAAACAAGACGGCTCCGAGCATCAAGAATAGGTACGCCGTCAACTGTGTATCATCGGCCCGCGGAGGTCGTGCCCGTCTGCATAGGTCCTCAAGGGAGTCGATGCCGACACCACCACCACTCCATAAAGCTGTATCTCTCGCCAGACCATCAGGTGTGACACCAAGCAACTCTGCCACATAACACCTCAGCTCAGACGTCGACCCCTGAGCACTAACCAGACGACCATCCACAGGAAGTCGCAGGATCTGGAAAACATCGTGAAGCATGATCGTCATCTCTCCGAAAGGCATGTGGAAAGTGTTGGTGTCAGGCTGCCACCGCTCCACAAACGCCGAAATCAAAGGCATGTCGAGATAAGGGAACATGCTGTACGGTAAGTGCCCCAAATGCGTGGCACTAATCTCCTCTCTGATATCAGCACTCAGTGTAGACCGCCAACCCTGTAGTGCTGTACAGGCTCTGTGCCGATTCTGGCACTTCAGAACCTTCCGATCCTCTCCGTCCCAGATCCGTCTAGCAATGTGACCCCAGAAACTAGGAATGACGCTCCCATCTAAAGGACCACCAGGCGTCATACTGCTCACGATCCAAGAATCGTCCTGGACCCTCTTCTTCTTCTGAGCGCGGGGATCAACAGTGCACGAGCTCGAATCCCCGGCCGTAAACCTCCCACCCCTACCCTTCCGCACCATCCATCCGGCGGAAGTAGAAGTACCCGCTCGACCACGTCCTCCGCTATAATCCCCCTGCCTCTCCACCTCCGGCCGCACATCATACGGGCCATCATCGTCGCTCTCGTCGTCGAAACTATCCACATGCTCATCATCGAAGGAATCATCCTCCTCCTCACGACGACGTAATGCCTCCCTCTCCCTCCTGACCGAAGCAGATATCCCCCGTCTACGTGGATGACGCGGTGCTGACTCATCCTCTAAAGAACGGAAGGCGTGTAATGGTATCGACTTGCCTCTCCCTCCACTGTGACCCGATGACTATTTATTGAAATTTTAAATACAAATTTGTTAAATTTGTTAAACTAAATTATCATATTTATCAAAATTGTTAAACTAAATCAAAATTTGTTAAACTTAATTATCAAAATTGTTAAACTAAATCAAAATTTGTTAAACTAAATTAAAACAATTGTTAAACTAAATCAAAATTTGTTAAAACTAAATATCACAAATGTTAAACTTAAAAAGAATTTGTTAAATTAATTTTTTTGATTTATCACTATTTATTAAAGTAATTATGATATTTATTAATTAAAAAAACAAAAAAGGCGGAGGCGTCTGCGAGAGACGCCTCCCGCAAGGTGGAGGCGTCTGTCGGAGACGCCTCCTCCTACGGGGAGACGTCTGCGGAAGACGTCTCCCCCATCGGGGAGACGTCTTCCGCAGACGTCTCCCGCTTCGGGTCGGCGTCCGAGGGAGACGCCCCCCGCATGGGTCGGGCGTCCTCGGAAGCCGCTCCCCCCATAGGGGGAGCGGCTTCCTCGGACGCCCGCCCCATGCGGGGGGCGTCTCCCTCGGACGCCGACGACTTTTTTTTTTTTTTTTTTTAAAAAAACAAATAAATAACGTAATGTTACCTCATACGGGTACACCGGGGGAACTGCTGGCTGCTTCCCTGGCCTCCGAGACATTCGTAATCTTGTGTAGTAGGTATAGGAAGAGAAAGTTTTGAAAAAAGAGTGAAATTGTGAGATATATAAGCAAAAATAGGAGGAAGGGCAATTTGGTAATTTCAAGGGGCGATTTAAGTAATTTTGGGGCGATGTTTAGCAGTTCAGTTTTTTTAAAGATGTTAAGATTTTTAAGAGTTTACATCATTGTTGCCCAACTCAATCATTGACCCCTTCAGTTGACAATTGTTTTAAAGATATTTAGACTTCAGCGTTTTAATATGATTGTTGCCCAATTGAAATTAAGGAAAGTCCGAGACATAATTTTAGTTTTTCTTTGAGATAAGCAGTTGTAAGGTCTTTTCTGAAGGATTTCTAGTTTAATTGTACATATATATTTTCGAAATTTTTTATGCACAATAAAGACCAATTACAAATTTTCTATGATTTGTTTCATGCATGCATCGGTTTGTTTAAATAACTAGTTTTAAACTTTATTAAAACAAACAAACATGGGACTCCGGAATTCATACCTAGAAGTTCTCTAAAACTTCTTGAAGATCCGGAGATGTTGAGGATGTTTGTCGCTGCGCCGGATGCCTCCGAGAATTCACCAAACTCTAAACAAGATTAGAGAGAGAAGAGCTAGCCTCTCAATCTCCAATAGGGTTTAGAATCTAATTACTAACCCTTCTTTAGTTCCCTTGAGAAGAAGATCTCTGAAAACTAAAACTAAACTCAAGAATTAATGGAATTTCGTGGAGAATTATGGAGAGAGAAGTTTGCACAAGAAGATAATGAATAAAATTAATGAGGTAATGAGATAAACTTGTATTTATAAGTTCTCTCCAAATTACCTATTCACGTGCAACCTCTTGCCCATGATTTCATGCAAACGTCCATCTAACCATCCATTATTTGCTAACAAATAATCTTAGTCACGAATTAAATCAGTTATGGACCAATTCCATGCATGATCTAATTAATTCTTAAATTAATTCTGCAGAAAACCGTCTGGACTGGTCGACCGTTCTAACCAAGATTCGGTCGACCGTTAGCAACAGTAAAAAAAATCATCGCAATGTTCAGTCGACCGTTCCGAACAGACGAAAATTCCCTGTTATCGGTCGAGACGTGTTCGGTCGACCGTGCACCGACCGGTCGACCGTTTACTGTTGTTTGGTCGACCGTTGAGCACTGTTCTGCTGATTGGTCAAATTTCGGTTTTACCCCTACAAAATTTGACATTTCGGGATTAGTAGTAAATTCACAACTTATGTAACATATTATCCTATGTAGCGATAAATCATTACACCCCATAATATTTACATTACATATGAATTTAATTTAAATTCTAATTATGTTATCAATCATAATATAATTTTTATTTTGCTTGTTCACCCCATGTGTCATATTTTCTACATGAAACCCGACACATCTTATGAACTCAAAATCCTCATTTCTTGTGTTCCCAGTTTTGTGGTGTGACCTATGGGAGGATCTAAACTAAGTTGACAGTGATATTAAGAGTTTAATACCACAAGCTATAAGCGGTATCTAGCTACACATTATAGCTCCCAATTAGTTAGATGTCTTAATTCCACTCGAACCAAAACCCGATCCATCTAGTGATGGAGTGTACCACTTGTGTCTGTCCTTTGCCTCATTATATTAAGAATACACACAAAGTAGTATTGTGTCATCTTTGTATTAGTATTCATTTCTTGATCTCTTTAAGCTAGTTACAAATATGTGACTTAACTCAAATCACATTGTGCACATTATAACTTTGCTTTATCAAGGGGTTCACTAATATCATCACTCAATTAAGAGGGGCAATGATAATCTTTTGACTAACTATCTTCTCCAACAAAAGTCATACTTAACCAACTAATGCCTTTGCACTACACTCATTGATAGCTTAAGACACTAGTCTAATTAAGCACTCCTTAAGTGATCGGATATAAGTCTCATATCAAAGGACCGAGGACACAGTAAAATATTAATGACACAGAAATATATTTCTATAATATTTTACCTACTAGGTCTATTCAGTATACAAAATAATATTTTCCTCTTTTGCGTACCCGTGTTGTCACTCACTTGTAGAGCTACAATGATCTATGACCAACACGACAATCTTAACTCGGTAATTAATGTCCCATGTTAATTACCATGATTGCGAATATCGTTTGTTTTATATAAACCAATATCTTTTAGAGCTCTACGGTTAAGGACCAAGAGTCTCTTCCTTAACACTTCTAAAAGACGAATAATATAAACAAGGAACAAAATGATTTCTCATTCAATCCATAATAATTGTCATTTAAAAGTAAAACTTTTAGAACACATTCCCTTCATTTCCACCTACTAGGTTATTAATTTACATTTATAAACTTCAATATTACGATGTTATACTAAATACATTGCCACGATTAATTAGCTTTCTTTTTATTTATATTTTGGCGCTTGTACATACCTATTCTTCCTATAAACGATAGTTTTTTACCATAAAAATGCAAAAAAACATATTTTCTAGCCGGTAAACATCAAAACTAGAAGCATTTTAAGAGAGTGTGGAATGCATATTTAGGATATTAATAGAATTAACTTGAATGATACAACACACAATATTATCAAAATGAATGGCATTTACACAAAAGTCGCAGAGACGATAACTTAGGTGGGATCTGATGCCATCCAAACGGCTCCGGTGGGTGGGAGGGGAGGAGGAGCTTCTTGGGTAGGATTCCCAGAGCTAGCTTCTGGTGGGATCTGTGATTTTGGAGCTGCCAAACTAAGCATGAGTAATATTCTCTCTTATATATAACAATATTTTTTAAGAGAAACCTTGGATGTAATAAAGAAATATAAGTAGATCCAAGATATGGGTGTAAGTGGATGTCTTAAATCCGAGAATCTGTCCGCGTTCGTATTCGTTTTATCAGAGAATCCGTCATCTGTAAAACTGTATTCATATCCAAAACTTGATATCCGGGAACTCACAGAGCGAATATGGATATTGATACATCTGATTTGTATAACATCTGATCTGAGATTGAATATCTGTATTATAAGATCTGTATCCATATTCGTATATGTATACATATTCGCTCAATGTCATACATACACACATATATGTATATATTTATTAAAATTTTATAATTTTTACCTAGTTTGTAATTAATTGTAACTTAATCTAGAAAAATTAATATCTGAAATCCGTGTTCGTATCCAGGATGGAATATCCATCAACTTGAGGGGTGAATATGAATATTGTTGCATCCGATTCGAATAATATCTGCTTCGGAACTACATATATGTATTTCAGCATCTGTATCCATATTTGTATCATATACTTATGCAATACATTATTATTCCTAGAAGTATTCATATTTTCAACCTTGTGTGATTATATTTTGAATATATAGTTTAAATTTATTTATTTAAATAAAAGTACATCTACTGAACACATCTATTCAAGCATTGAATATTGTTATTATTTTTAGAATATGAAGTTAGAAGTTAAGATAAAGTAAATTAATATTTGAAACAAATAAAGTTATAAATGTGACTATGTCTAAGAATTTTGTCTAGTGAAAATGAAACATGTTATAAGGTGAAGAATTATGTTTACGGATCCGAATCCGTCAAATATCCAAACGGATATAGATTTTTCATATCCGCAAACAATCTGTATCCGTATCCGTAAATTTCATGCGGATACGAAAATGGATATACTTATATCTAATTTGTATCTGATCTGTTGACACCCTAATCCAAGATAAATAAATAAAAAGTTTGCAACTTGGGAAGACAACATACATTAAATTTGTTCGGTGATGAGATAACTAAGTTTATTTTTGTGAGTTCTTCTCAGCACCTTGTTTTGACCTTTGGAGAAGCTTGACACGATTTTAAACTTTTAAAAAAAGTTTTTTAAGGTGGATATTTTTTGTATCCCTACTTGCTTATTGAAAAATGAGAGAGAGAATTCCAAGAAGTATAATTAAACAATACTTGCTCATTGAAAAATGAGAGAGAATTCCAAGTTGGAAGCATGTTTTTTACATGTTTGTTGCCAAGTATTTTGGGGTCATCCGTGGGCCTTCAGCATCCAAATTAATTACTCTTTAGCAGCTTTATCTGAAATTATAACGTGAACTCTTTTTTAATTTAACGTGAACTAATTAACACTTACAAATTAGTGGTACTCTGGTAGCAATAAAAGAGTCTAACACAACACGGATTATTCATATATGTCGTTATAAATAAGTAATCAGATCCAATTAGGAGTAAAAAAATTCTAAAACTTGAGGAATTAGAATTAGACATTTACCTTTCGTCTTTGTCATTTTGATCATTAATGCAATATTGTATATATTTACTTATTTATTCTCAAATAATCTTATCTGAAGAATGGGCTGGATAATATATCGTTCATCATGCCACTAAATAATTCCTTTTTATAATTCTTTAATATATAATGATATAATTTTTATGCTTTTATTTATCCAACCTAACCCTCGTCTCGAAGTAAACACATCCATCTTCCCGTGGAAATGATTTGAAAATGTTCAATTCCCACTGCATCATAATAATAATAGGATGACCGATTAAAAATTAAATGTAGTTAAAGAGAAGATGAGTGTATGATATATTCTAATATTCATAAAAGTTTACTTAAGTAGAGAGAACTTACGATATTGTGGGATTTTGGTTGGATATTTTGATGGTATTTTGAATTTTTTGGACGGTAATGCATGGTATTCATGAAATCGTCTATAAAATATAAAATATAATGACAAATAAAGGATTTAAACTTAGGCAGGGTTTTGGATTTTATCAGTTAATTAGATATATATTTCGTAAGGATAATTGTCAACCTGAGGCTATAGGCACGTGAAATTTATTAAATTTGGTATTATGTTCTTGATTAGACCATCCTTACACGGGTCGTCCCAGCTTAACGGGGTCGTCGGGCGACCCCGTCCCGGTCGGTCGCCGGACGATACCGGTCGTCCGGCGACTCGAGCAACAACCAGGTCGGTTGGTCCGATTTTTATTTTTTTATTTTATTTTTTGGTTAGTTATTTGTTTTAATAATTAGGGATTTATATTTTGATAAATAGTTAGGATTTAAGGGTTTTAGTTTATATTTTGATAATAATTAAGGTTAGAGTTTATTATATTTTGATAACGTTACAATTAAAGTAAGAAAATTATACTGAAATACACGAACTTCTATGAAATAGGGAATATTGTACTAAATTTAAAGTAGAAAACAACAATTAAACTGAAATAACAATTGGAATTCTTAATTGATAATTAAAATAGGGAAGATAAGTCTTAAATTGAAATAAAAACCACAACTAAAAAATAGGAAAGATAAGTCATAAATTGAAAATAGTAACGACGGAGTTCTACTTAAGATTTTGTCCCTGATCCTTTCCAGATTAATTTCATCATTCGCGGTCAGGATATTGATTTCTTTGACCTTCGGAAGTGAAATATAAATGTCGTACTTCATAGAAGCCCGACGTGTTTGTTCTTTCTCCCTTTCCAACACTATCTTCTCTCGTTGAACATCTGACAACGATTCGACGGAAGCAACACTTAAGTGTGCTTTATTAGTATGTATTGTAGGTGTTTTGTGGTTTATCTCGTGTAATATTTGATTTATGTCGTGTATTTAGTTTATCGTCTCGTGTAATGTAAGCGTATGTTTGCTTAAATCGACGTAATATTTGTTTTTTTAATATTAATGATATTTAGTATTAATCATTAATGGTTAAATAAATAAAGTATATGCAATTTAGAAATACGAGATTTATTGGTATCTTGGTTTTTTTCAAATAGATTATTAATATTTTTGGTAAATATAAATGATTTTGGAATAGAATAAAAGTTGAGAAGAAAATTAATGATGTGGAGGAAAAGAGTAGGAGGGCTTAAGTCATGGTTAAGGGGTGAGTAGTGAAGGATAAAAATGATGTTGAATCATGATGACGTGACACATCATTTGGAGGAGAGAGAGAGAAAGAAAGTTGATGACCTATGTCATTCGGGTGATGATTAACGATACTCTTGGCAACTTTGGTGTTGTGTATGGACATCAAACTTTTGACATGGACGTCCAGTTTGGATATTGAATCCGGTTAAGTGAGTGACCCAGAATCTTAAGATGTGTTTCTTTCAGCCAAACTTAAAAATGAGATAAGGAATTAGACTTTGAGAATGACTTGTAACTACACATGTAAATTGATATGGACTATCTATGAATGATTTTGTATTCATATCCAAACATGTTGTCTGGATGTAAATCCACTTTGAGGTTATTGTTTGCAAAATATGATTCAAAACAACAGTAACACCGGCTTAATACAAACATATCCATAATCAACAAAATATTGCATTAAAGAATTTAAAAAGTACTAAATTTATACGATGAGCGTATTCCAATTAATCAAATGATGGAGTAAATGGTAAGAAGACACGTATTGAATCCTTATGTTCGTGAGAACTGGAGATCGATAAAATATGTTACATAACTTATCTTAATAATTAAAAATTAATAGAATTCTGTTATGAAAATTATATATAGTAGATAATTCACATTCCAAAATGGTTCATTTTCCAACCAATACATTATAACTCATTTATTAAAATGTGTTGTAATGTACATTGTATTTATATCTTTATTTAGTGTAGACTATGTAACTTTCACATCTCTATGTTTATATAAAGGAGTTGTGCTATGTATTTAGAATACACAAAATAAAGTTATTCATCTTCCTTCTCTTCCATGTACTTCTCTTATATTGTTGTTCTTATGTTTCCAAGAATCTTCCGTGTATTTTACAACAAATACTAAACTCTGTTGGATTATTTTGCGGAAAAAAATGTCACGTGGTTTCCCCTCGCACGTGCGGTGACGTGGCTTGAGAATCTGCCACGTCAAATTTGGGGTGTCGATGAACCGTCAACGTCAGTTAACATGCACCGAATGTTTGGCAAAAAAACCACAATGTTAAAGTTGTTTTCTCAGAAATATGTCCACATAACCCCAAATATTTTTATTTTGTTAATCTATATAAAATAATTTGTCTTTCCACAAGGGATCATCTTGATGTTGTGAAATACAAGCAGACAAGTAACTACGTCTACACCGCAAAAGAACAAGAATTGATTGAGATCTTTCTGGAAACAAACAAAAGAAGAAGATGAAAGGGAAATCATGAATCAACCAAGTCAAGCTTTATCGGGTCTGAAACGAAGTTTCAATTGTAAAGATTTTATCTCAATCTGAAAATGAAGATCGGATAATAGAGTCCTTGAGTCGGATTCACGGAAAGATTTAAGACGAGGGGGATGCATCTGTGCCAAACCTTTATAAATCAAGTGTCATATTGTGGTTTGATTGTCTCTTTGCTTGTTTTAAATTCCACCTTTTTTGTACAAGCTTTTGAACAACCAATAATTTTACGACATCAAGATCAAACAATCGAGAGCTTTTGATAAATCATCACGAAGATTATTAAAATCTTACAAAAAAGATCAAGGAAAAGGTAAGATTAAGTGCTAAATCACGTTGGGATCCAAAAAATTAAAATAAAATCAGAAAAATTCAAATAATAATATGTCCAACTAATGAAATTGGGAAGGAAATACAATGGTAGATATATTAATCAAATTGGAAAAATATTTAATGCAATTTGAATACAAAAAGAAAAATAAAAAATCACCGAAAATCTTGGATGTCTTTAAATGTGGTTAAGTTGTCTGGTAGAACTGAATTTGTTTGGCAGAATTAGGGTTTTGCATTAGTCCGGGCCAAACCTAATTGTGCAGACTGGACTGAAGGTCAAAACTTGGACAACCCATGGACAAAAGATCGGACCAAATTTTTAGTTTCGAGTCTGGTTCTTAACCGATCCTTTAGGACCTGAAAATTTTAATTTGTATTTAAAATATGTTAAACAACAGGATTGCATTCCTTTGGAAAAAAATTAACATGATTAATGTTTTTGATTCTTAAAAAGTTGTTAATAAAAATCCTAAACTGTGTTATATTACTTATTAAATAGTAGGTAAGTTGAAATTTGAGAAAGAATATAAACTTTACCTAATTGTACTTATATTGAAAAACACTGTATATATTATAAATATTTTTAGTTAGGACGAGATTTGAAAAACCCTGTTAGTCACTCTCTTCTCTCTTTTTTCTAATTATATGGTAGGTATTTTGGAAATAAAATGTTCAAAATGAATTAAATGTACAAAACAAAAGAAGTGGTTCAAATTAGGTCAAGGAATGTTTTTTTTATACTATTTAGCCAAAATACAAGTATACAACGTAACTTTACCTTAAACAAATTCGGGTAAACTCATCGAAATTACATTTCTTCCCCCAAATAAAGTTCCACAACTGTTCATGAATGATTGCAGTTGTTATCCCTGCAAAGTCTGAAGTTGTTTCCTGAACAAAATGCATGCAAGAATGCATGAGAACATGATTCATTACAGAAGTATACTGTTTTTTGTCAGCAAAAATCTTGGATCTCAAACATGCTTCAATGCAACACCAACAAATATCATCAATTTTTATTTTTATTTTATCAAGAAAGACTGTGCCAGACAATAATTAAGTTGGTGCGCTGATAAATTGACTAACACAGTTGGTAGATCCTATCATAATATAGTCAAGATCGGTGGCAATGTCTTAACAATACGAGCCGCATCGTAGCTGAAATCGACTATTATTTTGACTAATGTGTAAACTCATAATTATACAAGTTGTGAGTACTAGTTAGGGCATCCCTTAACGGGGCATTTTGCCCGGTCGGTCGAAGATGACCTCGGTCATCTTCGCCCGGGTCATCTAACCCAGACGTGCCACAAGGCGCGTCCGGGTTGGGGTTTTTTTAATTTTTTTTAATTTTTTTAAGTTTTTAGTTTTATTTATTTGTTAAATATTTATTGGTTAAATATTTGTTTTAGATGTTAGGTTGAATTATTTGTTGGAGATGTTGGGTTTAATTTTTATTTGGTTTAAATATGTTGGGGTATTATTTATTTGTTGGAGATGTTGGATTTAATTTTTATTTGGTTTAAACACGTGGGGGTATTATTTCGTAAATAATTTGGTATTAAAACTATATTAGCACACTTGGATTTGAATGAAGCTACAATACACCGCTTAATTGAAATTAAACCAGATTTACAACGCTTAAACGGAAACTGACATCAACTCCTTACGTACATTTGCTAGTTGGATTTCATCCTCCTCAGTCATTAAACCCAGCTCTTTAACCTTCAGTAGTTGTACGTATATATCATAAAGTTTTTCCTTAGCACGTCGGTTCTCTTTCTTTCTTTGAAACTCCAACTTGCGTTCTCTGAATGCCAGTTCTTTGTCTTTTACAGGGGTGTTCAGCAAGACGAGCAACCAGGTTTGTAACATGCACTTCTTCATCATCGGTTACCGTTTTACCTTTCTTTTTGCTTTTTTTGATACCGGTAGGACGAGGTTGACGATGTGCGAACATTTCAGGGATCGTTGTAGGAAAATTAGGGGTCGAGCTTTCATGGCCTTCCTCTTCGAATGGCTCTGTCCGACTTCGTTTAGTGGAGGACCCGGAGCCAGACGGGTCAGTACAACTTCGTTTATTGGAAGACCCGGAAGATTGTCTGCTCGAAAAATTACGTACAGAGCCCAATGATCTCCACTTTGGGTACAACCTTACCCACTTTTTCACAACCTTACCCACTTTCTCTCAACCTCATGACCCCAACCACAACCTCACACTCTTAACCACAACCTTGCACACTTTCTCCATAAATAGGGGATTAAGGCATATCCACAATCACATTCACTATCAACGTTAGCCACAAAGATGTCTTCTGCTAGTAGTGTTCCGTCCTCAACAAGTAATTCCTCTGACGATGAGGGAAACGAACTAGCTGAGGAAGTAATAGACTACCTTTCGCAGCATATGTCTCGTCCACCTGTACGAAGGCAAGTTCGAGCTAGAAGGAAAACCGGTCCCGATAGAGATCGAGAAACAGGTTACGCCAAACTTTATTCTGATTATTTTGCTGACGATCTTGTGTATGGTCCTAATATTTTCAGAAAAAGGTTTAGAATGAGGAAGCATGTATTCCTCCGAATATCAAACACAGTTGAGGCCTCCGAGGTGTTCTTCCAACGAAGGCCAGACGCCACGGGTCGACTTGCAATATCAGGACTGCAAAAATAACTACAGCTCTCCGAATGTTAGCTTATGGTGTATCAGCTGATAACGTGGACGAGTACCTGCGGATGAGCCAGGAAACGACAAGAAAGTCTTTATAAAATTTTGTGGAAGGGGTGATAGTTAACTTTCAGGAAGAATATCTACGAAGTCCCACATCAGAGGACTTAGCAAGGCTGCTACACGTTGCTGAGCAACGAGGCTTTCCGGGAATGTTGGGGAGCATCGACTGTATGCACTAGAAATTGAAGAATTGTCCAACTGCTTGGAAAGGACAATTCCAAGGACGTAGTGGAAAACCCACTGTTATCCTAGAGGCTGTAGCGTCGTATGACCTCTGGATATGGTATTCCTTCTTCGGTGTTCCAGGGTCTTGTAACGACTTAAACGTCCATCAGCGGTCTCCTGTGTTTAATAATGTCTTAGAAGGACGTGCGCCTACTGTCCAATACTCTGTCAACGATCATCCTTATAATATGGGATATTACCTTACAGATGATATTTATCCACAGTGGGCAGCTTTCGTGAAGTCTATCCCGTTACCCCAAACTCCTAAGGACAGATTATTTACACAATGCCAAGAAGGAGTGCGTAAAGACGTCGAACGTGCATTTGGAGTGCTGCAGGCGCGGTGGGCAATCATAAAAGCTCATGCTCTTGCGTGGAACGTTGACCTGCTGAGCAAGATCATCACTGCGTGCATCATAATGCACAACATGATAGTAGAGGACGAACGAGACTCATATTCCACTATTTATGATACAACAGAGTTTGAGCATGACCTCCCGCCCAACTTAGGCCGCACATCAACTCTAGGTTCGAATCAGTTCTCTACCGGTCGTGTTGTCAATCTTGATACGTACATGGACACCAGAGAACACATTCGTGAAAAAATAGGCATCTCGCCCTAAGATATGACTTGATCAAGCACATATGGCAACGATTCGGGGAACCTCAAATTAATTTTTTTTTAGTAGTATGCATTTTCATTTTAATGAAATTGAGGTAATGTAATATTTTATTGTATTACGCTACGTATAATGGTTTAAATAAATATGTATTTTGTTTTTTATTGATAAAAATAATTATTTGCTTATTAATAAATATTTGTTTGAATTATTAATGTTTTGGGTAAATATAATTGATTTTGGAATATAATAAAAGTTAGTGGAAATAAAAGATGAGGTTGAGGAGAGAGGTAGGTTGTCGTTGATTGTGTTTGGTTGTGGTTAAGAGGTGAATAGTGTAGGAAAGAGAAGAAGGTGGATTGAGGAAAAAGAAAGCTCACGTGGAAGAGAGAGAAAACTGATTTTGAAGAGAGAGAGAGCTGATGACCAGGTCGTCCAGGTCATGGTTAGACCATCACTTACCATGACCTGGACGACCCGGTCATCAGCTCTCTCTCTTCAAAATCAACTTTCTCTCTCTTCCACATCAGCTTTCTCTTTCCTCAACCCACTCTTTTCTCTTTCCTACACTATTCACCTCTTAACCACACCCCAACACAACCCACAAAAACTTATCTCTCTCCTCTACACCATTCGGGGTCTATTTTGGTAAAAATTTAAAAAAATTAAAAAAATTCTAAAAAATCAAAACAATTATAAAACGTATTTTCATCAAAAAAACAATTAAAAAAATCAAACAAAAAATTAAAAAAAAATCAAAACTCAAACAAAACTTAAAAAAACAATTTTTTTTACCGGGTCGACCCGGTCATAGATGACCAGGAGTTGAAGACCGGACGGTCCCCCCCCCCCCCCCCCCCCCCCCCCCCAAAGGAATGCTCTTAGTGATGGTCTTATTGTCTACTAGAAAAAAATCAATTACCATTGAATGTTGGATTGGAGTCTAGGAGTTGAAGAGTAGTAATGTTTCTTAATCTCGATGAACTTCCGGACGATGTGAGTATGCGACATAATATAACAGATATTACTTTTATATTTGAGCCACCACTGGTAAGTTTTTCTTGATCCGCCACTACTGCATGTCTACTGTCTAGTATGTATTTGTGATTTTGAGAAGTCGTTAGTTAAATGTGGGGGCTAAGTTAACCATCAACAAAGGTGGCTTCAAAGAATTTCCAAGGGAGACCTAGAATATTAAACTTAATCCAAAGAGATTAATGTATAGATATAACATTTGACACAAGACGAGGAAACTTATTTCCCTTGATCTACTTTCTGTTAAATGATGATATATCGTGTAAAAATGTGAACTTTGATAAGTTGCAAAATGAATAGGCACACTCAAACACATTAAAGAACATAAATAATAACGATCTAGAAAATACATGAGGCACCTACTATAAACAAATGTGCATTGTTTATTCTTGAAGACTTTATATCTTCTAACTAATTTACAAGACGATCGAGGAACTTATTCATTAGTAGTGTGATCTTAATCTACCAATTGAATTAGCGCTAGTTGGGTGAAATATTTTGTATTGTGCTTTCTAACCTTCCTCTCACGACCTCAATATTTCGACCTTAATTTGTTTTTATCCGTAAACCAAATCAAACACCATCACTAAATAAACCCTCCATGAGATCTATGCTTTATTCAACATGGGTGGTTGGCTTCGTTAGAATTTCTTTAGTGGTTGCCAACTTGACTATACTTTGCTACTATGCTCTTCCTCACATGGATGGAATTTGGTTTTAAAATTGGCGTCATTAGAACTTCTTTAGTGATTAAAACTGTTGTCACCAATCATATATATGTAGCACATATATACTAGTGGCTTTGCTGGTTGTCATGCCACTGTTTTTGGAACCAACCAATCATGAAGTTTAAAATAGGTCACATAAGTCATGACCACTAATACTATTACTTTCGGTGATCAACGTACATATGAATAGGATTAGTGATCTAAGAAATAGTTTAGATGGATTGAGGATATGTACGAATTATGATTGGTTCCATAAGTTTAATAAAACTTGGTTTTGGCTTCGAAGTGGTCTACGATCAATTTTCGTCTTTGCAATCACATTTAACGCTCTTGTTATTTTAGTCTCATTTATATTCATTTTTATTGTTTTTTAGTAAATCGTGGTTTAAAATGATACATTCTTTTACTGCTAAAACTTCTAAGTAGATTTAGGGTGTGTTTGGCATTGGGATTCTGGGTCCAGCTTCTATTGTAGAATCTAACTTCTAAGTAGATCTAGGTTTAAAAGGATACCAACATCTAACTTCTAAGTAGATCTAGGGTGTGTTTGGCATTGGGATTTTGGGTCCAGCTTCTATTGCAGAATCTAACTTCTGTTTTTTTGAAGTCCAAACATCTTTTAGCTTTGGAGTCGGACCAGAAGATGATATTCAGCCCACTCACATGTGAATAGTGCACCAGAAGACTCAACAACCATGCTTCTGGATCTTCACACAATGTACGGTTCATAAATACCCCCCCATACTTGCGAAATTACGTTGTTTACCACCACAAAATTACGATTGTGCCACCAATTTTACCAATCCTTATCTAATTAATCTGTTCGGATTAAATTGTTTGTCTGTTCAGAATAAATTGTGTATCTGTTCGGAATATGTTGTCTGACTGTTCGGAATAAGTTGTGTGTCTGTTCGGTTTAAATTGTTTGTCTGTTCGGATTAAATTGTGTATATGTTCAGAATATGTTGTGTGTCTCTTCGGAATAAGTTGTGTGTCTGTTCGGATTAAATTGTTTGTCTGTTCGGAATATGTTGTGTGTCTGTTCGGAATATGTTGTGACACTGTTCGGAATAAGTTGTCTGTTCGGATTAAATTGTGTGTCTGTTCGGAATAAGTTGTTTATCTGTTCGGAATAAGTTGTCCTCTAAGTAGTGTCCTCAAGAGCGGCCGTGTATCATTTTCCTTGGGTTTAATTGTATCTAAAGCATGGTTAATGCATGTTGTAGCAATTGCTCTGTGAATAATCAGACCACAAGTAGACCAACTGTAATGAAGCTTAATAAAAAATGACACCGCAAAAGCAAAATGAGACTGCTGGACGGGTGGACGGGGCCACCATTGCTTCGTTGTCGAAATGAGTTTGGAGGAGCGAGACAAGATAGATGGGGACGATGGTGGAGGAAGGGAGAGAGGGGTTGCTTGGGAAGGGGGTCGAAGAGGACCAAATGTTGCTTTTGGAGGGCATGTTGGGGATTTCGTATTCATAGAGGAGAAGTCGATGGATCACTTGACCAAACATCTTTCTAGGTAGGGGAGATGAGCATCTTCTTTCACCTTCTCACCGGAGTTGTCTTCTGGGTGAAGATGTGACCAAACGATACCTTAGAAGAATGAAAGGTCACGTATATTATATTATATATATAGAGAGAATATATATACGCGACTTTCTTTCATTCTTCTACTTAGAAGTTAATTAGACGTTGGTATCCTCAAGTTTTAGCAGTAAAAGAACGTATCTTTTACTTTAATGATGAAGCATGAAAATCCACCTCCCTCCCTCTCTTTATTTACTTTCAGCAATAATTAATCATGTTTATCTTTTTATTATATAGCAATAAAATCTAAAAATTAACTATCTATGATCTCTAGAACACACTATTTATACAGGTCCTAGTTAGAGAAGAGACTATCGATATACTATTATGGTTTAAAATTATATAATAATTTTTTTTCTTCTACTGTGTCTATTCAGGTTATATAACATATAAAAAATCATGACAAATATAACCAAAACGACCATTTCGAGTAAATTGTTTTATGGTATATATGCAAAAATTCAAGGACATAGAATGATGCACCCCTTGGATAGGTGGTCACACATTTTAGAAATCACTTAATATATCTACTAATAATATAAATCTTCGTAGCTTATCTAATATTGTTTATTGTTAGATGAATGTAAATTAAGTAAACCATCCATCTATATATCTTTCCTCATTCTCATTGTACCAGATACAATCCAATGTTGTGATTCTTTATAGAATGATAAAAGCACAAGTACACAGAAGAATAAGCCGTTCTTTGAGAGGCAGCATAAGAACCAAACATTGAGATAAAGCAACATTAGCTACATATATAGTTAATAATATTAATGAGATCCGGTAATGACTTCCCACACCACAGGGAAAAGTGATGACAAACCTAAATCAGCATGCATCTTGCTAACATTCTTTTATTTAAATATACATAATATATATGGATAAAGTAGCTCCAAAGTAGAAAGTTTTAAAGTTAAGTAACTTTGGAACATCAATCGTCACATTGGCATCAATCCAGCTCAAGATTCTTCTCCACGAGCCTCACCTCCTTTGCTGATCTAAGCAAACTTGCCTGATAACATACATAATTAGAATGAACATGTAAATTTTAGCATCATGTAAATTAACTTGAATACGTCTTTTCGGAAATCACGATAAAATTATTGAATCAACACCCCCATATTGTTTGTGACTTTGTGGTGAGTTCTTTAATTTGGATATATATTTCTACTAACTCAAATTTTTTTCTTAAAATTTTGGAGGATGGAAAAGAATTTAACTTTGCAAAAAAAGAAGAAGTCATACAATCTTTTTATAGCATATACAAATATGGAAATTCTACATTACATAAAGTTGAGAGGTATGATTAACCCTACTCCGTCTAATGTCCCAAAATGAAAGAGGCCTATACAAGTAATTAACAAAGGCTGATATCAAAATTTGCTATTAACCAAATTTGCTCGAAAGCCTTCGACATTTCCAATTTTCCTTAAAATAGGTGTCAAATGAAAGTGCAATGATGTACATATGCACCTCGCACGAGCATCCTAACCGACTAAGATATTTGAACTCATCGTACATGACATGATCAATTCAAGCAAAAATTAACAATGACCCGAGTTGAATGAATTGTATATAGAAACAACAGTTGATGAAAAAGCAAGATAATTAGTAAACCTGTTCATCTGTTATTTCCACAGAAAAGCCATCCACAACTCCCAAAGAAAACTTCTTGTTGTAGGATTTGGGCTCTAGCAAGCTCTCAAGTAGTTCATCATGCTTGTTGCTAAGATAAGCTTCAAGCTGACGTGCTGCTTTTGTTGACCTATACGAAAATCAACATGTACATGTATTAATGTTGGTATATGATATATGTTGTAGTGAGCTTAAAAATCATAATTCTAATAGTTAATAATAATAACAAATAACCAAAAAACAAAAAAACAAACATGTACATATATGTACATATGATATATGTTGTAGAAACGTGCATGAGCATGAGAGAGAGAGAGAAGTACATATATGTTCTATTAGAGTGGGTGAGAAAGGAATGGAGAAGTGTGTAATGAAAGTGAGATAATAAATAATAAGATGACACATGAAGAAGAAGAAGAAGAAGAAGAAGAAGAAGAAGAATGACGATGATGGATGGATGGTGGTGGTGGTAGGGTAACATGAAATATAATTAGAACCTTCACTACAAGAAAATGCGATAGAAATGCAAGCAAAGAATTAGAAGAAGATAACGAACGACAACCGCGATATGATGAAGATAACAAATTATAATGATGATGGGGGGACATGAGATAAAACCTCCACTACAAGAAAAGTGGGAAAAATGCAGGTGAAGAAGAAGATGAAGAGGAAAAAGAAAGTTTATAATGAAGAAAAGAAAGAGAGTTTGTAATACAGACAAACCTATTTCCTTTGAGCTTCTCATACTCTGGATCATAGTTCAAGAACACAAAATAAACCTCAGCTGATTCATTTCCCATATTCTCCTTCTATATCTCTAACTCTCTCTTCTTCCACCACTCCTTTACTTCCACTCCCACTTCCTCAAATAACTATAGACAAATGGCTTGTCTTTTGCCTTCCACTTCATGCTACTTATATATAACAATCAAGTCACCCACTGTCCTCATCAGAGCCCACATGAATCCATTATACTTTTAATGCAACAGCTACCTCTCTCCTTCTTAATTTGTAATTATTTCATATATGAAAATATATAATAAAGCTTGGTCTATCCAAGTATATCCTATATGGCCAACTCTTGATCATCTAATTGCCCCTGGATTTCCCACAATTCACACCTTTGACATATCATTCCCAAAGGTGGAGGTGGTGGTGCCATGCCAAGCACTTCAGCTTCAATGTCACTTGAGCAAGTAGTAAACATTTAACTATTATTTTCCTTTTTGACCATGGTAGTTTCCTTCCCAGAGTATTTTCCACCAATTATGTACATGAGACATTTTGCAAAATGTTGTAAAGTAAATTCATTTAATTATGAGATAGTATAACAAGTAAACAAATGAGACAAAAGTAGTACCCATCCATGTTTCAATATGATAACAAATGGATGGAATGTAAAAACTCAAATCTAACTTACTATCCTTGGAACTGTCTATAACCACTGAACTACCACTATGCATGCATGTAACATTTGTATGATAAAAAAGATGGATGGATAAGATAGGGAATGCACAGACTGAAACCTAACTTTACCATCCTATAGCAATTGTTATTAACAAGTAAACTACCACAATGCATGTTATTCTTGGGGTCTAGTAGCTTTCATGTATTATATTACTAATCTAAGCACAATAATAAAACTTAAACAATATGTCAACAAATAACACCCAAAACATTGATAATCTTCCCCTCGAATCCAGGGCTCAACATTTTATTTTCTTTGATTAAGATCCTAAATTGCAGAGGGGCTACTATTGGATTTGTCTTTGCCCTTGGATAGTAGGAACTTCCATTGAAAAAAGATCTTGATAATCTTAAAATACACAATTATAACAACTAAATTTTGACAATTGTGGACAGATTTCAGTCAACCATAAATAAATTACATGTGACCAGACTTATATAGCAGGGGTATATTTCACACTTTTGGAAGACTTTTTTTGTTGCTAAACGTAAGATGTAAAAACTAATATTGATACGATAGGAAGCTTCATTACATGCCAGTACACAACTTTTTTTGTTTATCTTATATACTTTCTATCCAACCCCATTTTAAATCTCATACATGTAATACACATATTGGGATTTGATCTTTATTTTTAACAGTCTTAAGATTAAAGATCTTCTAACTGAACTAGACTGGTTGGGTCAGTACATACATTTTTAAAGAAATTGTCGAATCGAGCATTGATTAATACATATGTAAGCATTGATTAATATTTATGGCATAGAATTTAAACTAGCTAGATAATGTTTCTCAGATATTCTTCCCCGTGAATCTTACTATGTTAGTGGTCCTCTTAGTGAATCTAGTGATCAACTAATCAAGTAATAATGACCTAGTGATAGTCAAGGTCTTCATGTGTGGTAGGCAAGGTAGGCAGAGATTTCCCAGGAATCACATCTTGTGCAAGCTGGTGTTTGGATATCATGCATGAAAAGTCTTCAAAACGCGTTGAATAGTTCTTCAATGTCAGGAAAACAAGAGTAGGTTTGGATAAACCACATCATACTGTAATTATATTCACATGTTCATGCTTGCTTAGTTTCTTGTATCTTGAATAATGTTTCTTGAGTCCTAGCCCATGTGGTTTGAGACTTCGGGTTGTGGGATATTAGCCTCTTTAGTTAGTCAACCATGTTGTTTTTAATTAACTCATGTACTTGGCTAGTTGGGTCATAACATATGTAGTTAGTTCTAGCAAAGCTAGGGTACAAAGTTCAACCTACAATGTAAAGTGTTCAACTTCCTTGGACAAATTTATTGTTTAATATTCTACTTCGAAATTTTTAACCACACCATCACTAAAGCTTCCTTTTATAGGAATGACATTCCTCTAGCACCCACTTCATAGATTGTATTTGAGATTCAAAATTGTAAAAGGGAAGTTGTAAAGTTTTTATCGAACCACTACTTCTCTGACATCCTTTTGTTACCACACACACACACAACCCCCTCTCTCAATGTGACATCACTTGTCAATATGACATCACTTGTTTGAAGGCATGAGCTCTCCAAACAAAACCATGTCATGAAGTGCGAATATAAGTTTTGATCAATTAAACATTTCACTTAATTGATTACAACGGAATAAACAAGATCATTTGATACAAGTTGACGGGCCTTAAACTTATTGCACTTATTGTTATGGTTGGGTTGGTATTTAAGGCTAAGAGGTATGCTTAGCTTCGGCTATTTGGGTAGCATAATACCCTAACATGGTTAGAATTAGAAGAATATGATTTATTTGAATGGGTTGATTGATTGTGGCTATGGTCAACTTGTACGTATACCCTAGACACTTGGCAAATACATTGATTGGTAGGTCAAAAATTTAAAGTTATGGAACTTCGAGACGTTCCAAATCCATGAGCATGAGATCCTGAAAGAGGAATAAGAACCAACCCACCATTGTCACCACCCACTACTTGCCCTACATTCCATTCTAGTGATCCATAACTACACACAACTCCATTGATGGTGGTGGGTCATGTATGAGCTATAGAAAGAGAGGAAGAAAGAAGGAGATGCCAATCTTTAATTCAAACAAATAAAAGATATCACATAGAAGTGCATGAAAGAAGGAAACAAAGATTGTCACTTGGCAGGGTTGTACAAATCAGTCTTGTTAGCTTGGCGGATTCTTTCAGTACTCTGAAAACAATGGGGAGTGTAGGGAACTCATGCTTGCATGGATGCATAGAGGGGTCATTTTGTGTCACCTCATCACTGTGAGACACATGTCAATCTACTCTAGGGTTTCAGTCTAGGTTGGGAAATGTTGGAAAATAATATTGTCCTTTTGTGGATGGATGAATAAAGGATGACATGAGGGTTTTGGCGGGGCTAATCAAGTCATGCCACACATGTACATGAAGTTTTTAGTTGTTGGTAGAGAAATCATTTTGTTCTGGTTTGAGAAGATAACTAGTTACGGTGTGTGTGTTTTTATTGAAGCCTACATGTACACCTAAAAAATAATTGGTTATGAGTACAGGAATCTAAGAATTTATAACCTAGGAGAATTATCATAATTTTTTTAATGTTGGACTCTTCTGTAATACTCATCTGCACGTGTGACCGAGATTATTTTTCTCGTGTCTACGTGTGAAAACAACATCAGTGGATGTATTAAGCCGGACGTTGAACTTTTTTGACTCTGATAACATATTAAAATGTAGATATTCAACTCAATACCAATTCATTATGACTCAAGAACTCATAACTCAGGAAAATGCCCACAATCTTCCAATGTTGGATCATCATCTAACATTTTAAACTTTTTCACGGTATGTTTGAGTAGGATAAACATAGAAAGAGAAAGAAAGGAATAGAGAGCATGCAATATCTCTTGTTTAAATTGACTTTTTTGGAGAGAATAAATGGATAGAAAGTGAAAATTCTCGTATACAACATGCACCCTCAATTTTTTTCTTCAAATTGGAGAGAGTTAGTTTCTCTTCTCACTTATCAATTACCCCCAAAATACCCTAGAATGAAATAAGGAGGCTAAACCAATCGTATGTATAGTGTACTTTGGTAATATGGTACAACAAGCTTCTTTCTCCTCTCTCCACATATTTTATCGAAACAAGGAAAAATAACAATATTTTTTCTTCTCTTGTTTTCTCTTTCTTTCTCTTATCTCTCTCATTTCTGTAAAAAAACACAATACTAGATTTTAGGATGGTCTTAGATTGTACTTCTCCCACATCTTCACTTAGAAGTCTATCTAGTTTCTTAAAAACAAATCCTTCCGAATTCAAAATCATAAGACTTAAAAGTGTTTCTAGACATTTCCTAAAACAAATCTCAATATTCCATATGTGATTGGATTTGCATTGTTATTTCTGACTTTATATTCTTGGTTTCGTAATGCAAGTTATATTCGTTTTCTCCAAATTGTAAAAGAATTGGATTCTGAGGTCTCAGCACACCGTTTTCCTAACAACTTTGATGCAAAATTACCTCTAGCCTTTACACATGTAAACTAAGACAAAGAATATTGATATTTATCACAAACACAATCTTAGACTCTTCTGACAAAATCTTTGAACACAAACCCTTAGTCTTGATGGGAACGACAATATTTGGTTGCTATTGATCATTGTTGGTGTTTGTTCCATAGGGTTTTATGATCTTAAGGCTTTGAAGATCAGCAAGATATATAACTTCAAATATTGTTGGTATTTAGTATAACATGTACATTTAACTCCACATGTTTACACCATATTCTTAATGAGAATATTGATATGAATATTTTGGTATATGATTATACGAGTACACCTATACCAAACCTTCGAGATCATTAAGATATGAATTTGGATTCTACTATTTCAAAATCGAAGATCTACCAAATAACATGCATACACAGATTAGAATACAAAAGGGAATACACGTACCCTACACCACATTCAATAACCTTAAGACGTGATTTTGGATTCAACTTACTATTTCATGATCGAAGATCTAGAATGTAGTTAAGAAATTAATAACCCGAGAAAATATAGACTCTTTTGACCGATTTTTTTGGCACAACTCTTAACTTCGAGTCTTGATGGGAAAAGACAAGAAGGTTAGCGACTTTTGATCATGGTGATAATTGTTCGACAGTCTTCTCTATTGGTCTCCACAACAACAGCAGGCCACACCTCTGCTTGTTTGGTAGAAACACACTGTGAAGTAAAGAAAAAGAGAAGAGAGAGAGAGAGAATCCAACAATTATTGGCAGATATACTAACATGTAATGGGCACATCAAGTTTTTGTTGGTACTATTCATATGGTGGCTTGATGATGATTGTAATATCATCACATATATGTGTTGTCGAATGCCCGTTGGACAACTTTGGAGAAGATAAAAAGTGGAATCTTTGATTAATAGTGGCCTGTGGGGTTTCAATCATTGATTAATAGTGACGTGTGATTCATTGCCATTTGCTTAATTTTTCATGATGGAGATGTTTGAACAAGGGAGCAAATTATAATTAAGATAAGTAACCAATAAGTAAAAGGAAGTTGTTATTTGTCTGGTTTTATTAAAATCGTCTGTCCTAATTACACTTTTATCCTTTATTGTTGGAGGACGGGAGGAGGACGGGGAACTACTGATCAACCCACCACAGGAGAATGCCCGTCTCCTGGGCTACAGGGACCGCTGATTGGCGGTCCCCAACCGTCGATTGGCGGCCTAAAAGGCGCACCTCGTGTGCTGCCTTAGACCGCCCTGATCACCATTCCTTTTGCCTTCTTTTGACACCACTAGATACATTCTTGATCTATTCTACTGGGGGGCACGAAGGAAAGAAGGTGACTCTCTCCTTGACACTCACAAAGCAAAAAAACGATTTTGCAATGCACACTCTTCTTATTTTTTCTACTCACATACTCACTCTTTTCTCACACAATTTCGTGTCTCAACTTCTAATGCTTGATATATATTGTTGTTCTATTACAAATGGTGAATTCTAGTGTTTTATATAGGCACTTACATGACCCTACAACTTCCAAATATAAAGACTACATAAACATGATCATTCAAGATCATTACACCTTCTACTTAAATTGCATACATAATTAGGACGAAAATTACACAAAAAATGAAAAGACTCTTGTCTCTTCCACTCCCTCAACCTTTTGTCTTTTCATATGTTGACTCTTCACCCCTTGATGAGTCATCAAGCAATGATGATGTGGTGGGTGACTAGGACGCCACATAGGGTTAAGTCGTCACCTAGGATTAAGTTCAATTCTCAATATTTATAATATATTTAATACACATTTTGTCCCGTCTCTTAAACTAAGACTTTTGTCTCAGTATTTCTCACTCTACAAGTATCAACACCACGGAAATGTCTGGTGAAGCGTCTGGATCCGGTGAATTAAGCCACCAAAAAAAATCGCCTCGAGTGTATGGCAAAGACGCCTCCCCCATGGGGGGCGTCCTCGCTAGACGCCGAATTTTTAATTTTTTTAATTTTTTTATATGTTGTGTTATTTCAAATTATTTCAGGTTCTGTTGCAAGATTTCGGTGGTGACGGGGTAGATTACAGTGAACTTGTTAGACCCTAACCTCTGATTTGGGCTAATCCCGGGTTTAGTGGGGGATTATCATGGGAAGGAGGGAAGGAATAGTGTGGTGTGATGGTGTAGGAGGAGTAGGGGATGGGTTGGCTTGGGTTTTGTGCTTTTTGAAACAAAACCCATGCACCTCTCTCTCTCCCACATTGTTGCTCTCTCTCACCCTTTCTTCTTCTCTTCCGGCGTCCAGGAGGCGTGGAGGTTGCTCCGGCGTGAGGCGCGGAGTTCGGTGTAAGAGAAAGCACGCGTGCGGTCGCGGATCGGAGGTGGTTTAGTGGTTTCTCTGGCGGGTGTCATTGATCTCCTTCTTGAGGTATGCCAGTTTCTTAGTGTGATTTTGTGGTTCACCCTCGTACGAGGGTTGTGTTGGTCGGTCGGGGGAGGTCGGAGACCTCTCCGGCGACGTGTTTTGCGTAAATCCTCGGCTGACACGAGGTTGAAGACGACCAACAGTCGACCGGGTTCCTTCGGGCGGTCAACCGATGTAGTGTATTTTACCCGACTTTAACCATCACCGGTCGAACGATGCCTTGTGGCGGTCGACCGGTAGTGCGTTTTGCTGGTGAGTTGGGATTGCATGTCGTGTTTCGGTCGACCGGTTCCTTGGGTTCGTTCGACCGAAACTTAAGTGTACTGAATTGAGATGCATGTTTTTCGACCGTTTTATATATATCATTTGACCGTTATATGACGTAGACTATTAGGATGACCCTGGTAGTTTTCGGTCGACCGAGACCCCTGAGTCGTTCGGCCGAATAAGCTTGTTGATTTTGACAAACTCCGGATTTTGACATCGTGTTCGGTCGACCGGTTTTAGACTGTTGTTCGACCGTTTAGACTTAAGTGACGCACATAATAGTTCGACCGTTGTAGACTTTCGGTCGACCGAACCTATTGGGGACGGTTGACCGGTTAGGCTCTTTCAGTCGACTGTGTGTGCAGAACTGAATTCCTGGTCCTTGTGTTGTGTCAACTCTGTCCACGGAAACCCGTGTCCTCACTTAGAGCGTGAGCCGGGAGGTGACGGCGGGTACATGCTCGTGCTGCCCAGGGACCACCGTGTGGAAGAGTGCGGACAATTGGGTCGCGCCACCTCCGTATTGGACGTGGTGTGACGTGTTGTTGCCTTACTCACTGATGAGTAGCAGACCTGAGGGATCGCGGATCCCAATACGTGTTGACGCTTGGCTCGTGGAGCATAATGACCCTGCAGACTACGGTATGGACCCGTCCGATGTTGTGCCGGACGTATGCTGTACCGCCGAGGTTGTGCCGGCGATGCTACCGAGGTTTTGTCGACGATGATGGTGCCGACGATGTTTCAGCTTGTGGTTGTGCCGTTCGATGTTGTGTCAGACATATGTTGTACTGCCGATGTTGTGCCGACGATGTCGTTGATGTTGTGCCAGCGATGATCCCCGATTGGGCACCTATCCTGGGATGTTGACCGACCGGGCTACGGCTCCGTCGAAGATGGTGTAGACCACGTGGTTCTTTGCGTGGAAGTGCAGACGCTCCTCACCTATCCCTTTAGCTCGAGTAGTCGCGTGTGGGGGGACGCGTCGCGTACTGTCCGTAAGACCGTATGTGCCTACAGTAGGTTTCCGAGGGAGACCCATTGTTGTTGCTGGACTGATGTCCTTGTGGACCCTGTTGAGGGTCGTTGTTGTTGGACTGAGGTTCCGTTTACCCTTGGAGGGATTTGATGCATTGCAGATGTGACATGACATGCTACTAGTATGATAGGTACATTTACCGTACTATTGCATGCATATAGGTAAGCTTGGCATATGGGGTTTCCTAACGGGAAACTCAGGCATCGTTGTTTGATTCATGTTTCAGGACCGCTGTAGGTTCTGTCGGGTGGTGACAGCAGACACACACATTTTGGGGCCAGGATCCTCTTCGGACTCTTCGAGGTCATCGTGATTGCTTGTACCTGTCTTTTCATTGTATTGTTGTAATCACGTCTTTTGACAAACTCTGTTGTATTATTGGTGCACCGACTGTTGATTTATATGAGTAACATTTCCATTGATGAGTTTGTTCTGATAATCTCTTCATTGTTTAAATTTTTACATTTCCGCTGTTTCGGGATGTTACAGAACTTTTTGTAAGTCTGCAAATATTTGAAATACCCGATGACGCGATAAGATAAGCAAAACAAGTTGTCATCGGAGCCAATTTTTTGGTAATATTATCATATAAACCACAAGCAGATAATCACATGAATTGTTAACTGAGATGGGATCGCAGAAAAGAAATGAGTTATCGGGATATGGATATTGCAGTACGGAGAAACACGAAAAGAAAGGGTTGCAGGTGTCTTTTTTGATAAAGGTGGTCAAGCGACGGGAGCGTGATGGATGAGTCGTAGTTTCTAATAGTTCTCATGGTCAGTACAACCACAGACTTGTAGTTTATCCAGAGGGCCACCGACAGATCAGCGGTCTTAGTCCTAGGGCTAAGAAAATTGTTCGTGAGATGACTGAGGCACAAACGAAACCACATAACATCTTGTTGACGGTAAATGAGAAATTCCCAGAGGATAATCCGAATCAGAGACACATTTATAACTATAGAGAGTACATGATGCAGGTGAAATCTGAAGACAGGAATACCGTTTCAGCAGTTTCTGCATCAGGCAGAGCAGTATCGGTACTTTTGTATTGGATTCTGGTGGATGAAGATGTAGGATTTCATGTTTAATTATACATATATATTTTCGAAATTTTTATGTATAATAAGGATCAATTACAATTTTCTTTGATTTATTTCATGCATGCATCGGTTTGTTTTAACATCTAGTTTCAAAACTCTATTAAAACAAACAAGGGCTTCGAAATTCATACCTAGAAGTTCTCAAAAACTTCTTGAAGATTCGGAGACGTTGGGGATGCTTCTCGCCGCGCCGGATGCCTCCGAGTGTTCACCGAAACCCTAAACAAGGTTGGAGAGAAAGGAGCTAGCCAATCGATCTCCAAACAAGCTTAGAATCTAGCTACAAACCCCTTCCTTAGCCTCTGAGATTTCTCCTTCCAAAGACTTAGAAAACTAAGAGATTTTTCGTGGGTTTTTGTGGTGAATTAAGAGAGAAAATAATTATTGAATTGTGTGTCACAATTAGGGAGAATAAGGACCTATTTATAGGTTCCAATCTTACTATTAATCATGGCTATTCTTAAGCCACGGTTTTATGACAATTTCTCTCACAAATTAATTCCATAATGCATTATATGCACCCACAAAATATTTGACCAAATTTGGAGCTAATCCAACCATCGATCAAATTAATCTCTTAATAATCAAAGGCAGAAAATCGATCGTTGTTCGGTTTACCGAGTCCCACTCGGTTAACCGAATTTGTCACGATAGTTTAACTGAGTACGTGACGGATGACCGAATCTTAAGGGGGAAAATTCTCCTTAACCGATCAGACCCATTCACGTGTATGACCGAGTGCTATTCGGTTAACCGAAAATATCGGAACTTGACATTGTTCGGTCGACCGTTTCTGGTTCGGTACACCGTACCAAAGCTCCAGGCACTTTGGTCAAGTTCGGTCAATCAATTACGATTATCCATTCCATGTTCGGTTGACCGATCCATAGATCCTTCGGTCGACCGAACCTCAACGGATTACCGAACTTCTACCCGATTTTGCCTATTTCAAATTTTGGATTTATTTCCAACAAAAATTTGAACTTAAGGGGGTTTTAGCAAATTCACAACTTATGCAATGTATTATCCTATGCAACAATAAATTATTGCACCCCATAATATATGCATCTCATATGAACATATCATGATTCTAATTATGTTTATATACAACATAATTGATTTTACTTGTTCACCACATGTGTCATATTTTCTATGAGAAACCCGACACATCTTATGAACTAAAAATCAAGCTTCTTGTTTCACGGTTTTTGCGGTGTGACCTATGGGAGGATCTAAACTAAGTTGGCAGTGATATTAAGAGCTTAATATCACAAGCTATAAGCGGTATCTAGCTACACATTATAGCTCCCAATTAGTTAGATGTCTTAATTCCACTCGAACCAAAACCCGATCCATTTAGTGATGGAGTACACCACTTGTGTCCGTCCCTTGCCTCATGATATTAAGAATACTCACAAAGTAGTATTGTGTCATCTTTGTATTAGTATTCATTTCTTGATCTTTTTAAGCTAGTTATAAATATGTGACTTAACTCAAATCACATTGTGCACATTATAACTTTGCTTTATCAAGGGGCCCACTAATATCATCACTCAATTAAGAGGGGCAATGATAATCTTTTGACTAACTATCTTCTCCAACGAAAGTTATACTTAACCAACCGATGCCTTTACACTACACTGATCGATAGTCCAAGACACTGATCTAATTAAGTATTCCTTAAGTGATTAGATATAAGTCTCATATCAAAGGACCAAAGACACAGTAAAATATTAATGACACAGAAACACATTTCTATAATATTTTACTTATTAGGTCTATTCAGTATACAAAAGTAATATTTTCCTTTTTTGCATACCCGTGTTGTCACTCACTTGTAGAGCTACAATGATCTATGACCAACACGACAATCTTAACTCGGTAATTAATGTTCCATGTTAATTACCATGATTGTGAATATCTTTTGTTTTATGCAAACCAATATCTTTTAGAGCTCTACGGTTAAGGACCAAGAGCCTCTTCCTTAACACTTCTAAAAGACGAATAACATAAACAAGGAACAAAATGATTTCTCATTCAATTCATAATAATTGACATTTAAAAGTAAAACTTTTAGAACACATTCCCTTCAGAAGAAACTAATGTCATCACTCAAAAAAAATCCTTGGGGTGCGGCTCTCGCGGACGCCCCCTTAAAAAATTGAAATTAAAATAAATTTGAATTTTACGTATTCGAGTGCACCGAGGCGTCCGCTGACTCCTTTCCTGGCATCCGAGAAATTGTTTTTGATTATTATGAGGAAGATGAAGAGAGAGTGATGGTAGAAAGTGAAATGAATAGATATATAACTAAAAATGAGAGAATGACAAAACGGTAATTGGCACGAGCGATTTAAGTAATTTACGGACGACGTTTAGCAGTCCAGATAAGTTATGTGTGGAAAAGAAAACTTGTGGAAGTTGGATTTGGCCATGGGTGCTTTGCATGAATTTGAAATTTGCATACTTTGAACTTTTTTTTTGAATTTAAGTTTTAATATGCAAGTAATATTGGAGGTTAAGCCAGTACCCTTGCTTTTAAGTATCATTTGGGAAGGGGGCTACTATTCATCGCCAGAAAACTACTTACATCGCCCCAACAATTACCTTATTGCCTTTAACAAATCACTTAATACTCATTTCGTCCTGTGTCTTTAAATAAAGTTTTTGACTCAGTTTTACTCACATTCCTAGTACCAATACCACGAAAATGTCTGGCGAAGCACCTGGATCCGGTGAGGTAACAGAGGTGGATTTTTTTTCCGACTCGGGCGTCTTAGCAAGGTGCCACCCCCAACATGGAGGCGTCTGGCACAGACGCCCTGTCTTTTTTTAGTTTTTTTAATTTTCTGTTAAATTAATTTTTTTCAGGTTCTGTTGCAAGATTTCGGTGGTGATGGAGTAGATTACAACGAGTTTTTTTATAGTAAACAAATATTTACAACAATCGAGGAAGCTTGTAAATGGGCGAAACAAGTTGCAATAGGAGCCGGATTTTTTTGGTTATATCATCATACAAACCAAAAGCAGATAACCGGATGGATTGTTACCTGAGATGTGATCGCAGACATGAAATGAGTTCTCGTGATACGAGTATTGCACTACGAAAGAACACAAAAAGAAAAGGTTGCGGTTGTCATTTTTTGGTAAAAGTAGTCGAGCGACGGGATCGTGATGGATGTGTCGTTGTTTCTAATAGCACCTATGGGCAACACAACCACGCACTTGGAGTTTATCCAGAGGGTCACCGACAGGTCAACAGACTTAGTGTTTGGGCCAAGCAAATTGTTCGTGATATAACTGAGGCACAAGCAAGACCACGTAACATTTTGTTGGCAGTAAAGGAGAAATTCCCAGAGGATAATCTCAATTAAAGACACATTTATAACTTCAAAGAGTACATGAGGATGACAAAATCTGAAGACAGAAATCCCTCTCAGCAGTTTCTCAGTCATGCAGTGCAGTATAACTATTTGCATTGGATTGTGGCAGATGAAGAAACTAATGTCCTCACTCACGCATTTTTGGCACATCCGACTTCAGTTCAGTTGTTGCGTACATACCCATTCGTAATCTGCATGGATTCGTCGTATAAGATGAACAAGTACAAGATGTATTTGTTTGAGATGGTTGGGGTGACTCCAACAAACATGAATTTCCTCATCAGATATGTGATTTTGAAGGACGAGAACGAGTCTAGTTACCGGTGGGTGTTGGAGAGGTTGCGAGATCTGTTATTAATATTGTTAGCCCGACTGCAATAATAACAGACCGGGAGATGGGTCTGATGCGACCAATGGCAGAGGTTTTTCCTCAGTGTGCTATTTACTTTGCACATGATATATCAACAAAGACATGTACAACTACGCATACCACGTATTCGGCAAGAATAAGCAGTTTGTAGAGAGTTTTAAACGCGGAAAGTGGAGGATAGTCATGCTTTCTGATTCGCAGACATATTATGATAGAGCAGTCCGTAATCTTAAAGATTCTTTCAAGTCCTGGCCAGTGCTCACGGAGTATGTGGAAGACACGTGGTTGATGCATAAAGAAAAGTTTGTGTTGAATTGGACGAATAAAGTTCTTCATTTTGGCAACACTACGAACTGCAGGGTGGAAAGTGCACATTTGGCTCTGAAAGAATGGATCACTACATCGAATGCCGCTCTCGACACTCTTTTTGACCGCGTGAACTCGGTTATTGAAATGCAGTTGACAAATATTCAGAACTTTCTTGAAGATTCGAGACATCGAAATTTGACAAACTACATAGGTCATTTGTTTCAGCATATAAATGGTTGAGTTTCGTATCACTGCTTGTCGTTATTGACTCAGGAGTTGAAGAGAATGCAGGACTTAAGTATTGAAGTTGAATATCGTTGCGGGTGTGCTTTTCTGACATCACATGGGATTCTTTGTGCCTGTACCATGTACGAGTGTTTTGCGTCAGGTGATGAAATTTATTTAGAGCAGATTCATCCATTCTGGAAAACACTTGTCATTGGAGAAGGAGTCCAGATGTCAGAGTTTGTGAATCAGTCAGCACAAGACGTCGAGCATTTTCGGAAGCTCGTTGATGAGATTTTGGAGAGCGACCCTGCAGTAATTCGTAGTGTCTCTCGTATTTTATACGAACAATTACACCCCGATTAGTCGAACTATGGAGAACCCGCAGAAAATATTAAGGTACGAGATCGACCTAGGGGAAAGTCGACACGTCGGGACTCGAGTGCCTTCGAGTATGCTGAGCGAGGTCGTGGTCGGTCTTCCAATTCGTCTCGATCGTCCGTGAACACGGGCAAATGATCTAGTATGACGATATATTTGTTGTTATTTAATATATATCACTAATCTAGATAGGGTTGAATAGTTTATCTTCTAATTTTGTTGTTTTAATGAATTGCTATTTCTCTATCTTACAGTGTCCGGATGGACTGACGTGGATAACTTCCCATATGTTGATATATTTGTCGCAAGAACGGCTGCGTATACCGTATCGCCCTACTCATCCATTGTATGTAACAAAAAAATTAGCGTACATTAACAATAAAAACAAAATATACATTACAATTACAAATTAAATTAGATAAACTTACTGTATCGGCACATGTCTTATCCAGTGGTCTCTCCGGTCTCGGAATGGTACCGCGTACGATAAGTGGTTGTGAGCACCTACCGAACCACTGCAAATAATCTGCATCACAAGTGGAGAGGTCGCGGCTACGACTCAGATCGTCCAGGTGAAGTCGTCCTACTCTCGGAAATGTCATTCAAACCGATTCCGCGAACGAATCGATATGCCTGACGTCGTACGTCGTCGCAATCGCAGACCGTACTGTATGCTCAGGCGTCGGGATGTCAACCGGGATCACCTGAACGTAACCTAACTGATGTAACACGCGGTCAGGTAAATAAGACTCTGTGTTATCCCTATAACGAATAACGCCCATAAATGTAGTCCTCGGCACAGCTACAACAGGCTCAGGACCATACGACAATCACTCCACCTAAACGTTTATACGTTAATAATAATAAACTTAAAATTTAAATAAACATGAATGATATATACATTATATACCTGCGATGCAGTCATCTGATCTAGCCGTCTACGAATAGAAAGAAGTCGACCCTCGCTCTTATCCTCGGCCTGGACAACCCACATACGCGAACGAGGATGACCACACTCAATTATCTTCCGCTCCCGATGCGGGCGGAAAGCGGAAAATACTCATATATCCAAGCCTGCAGCAGTGTAAGACAACTCGTAATGCCAGAACAATCAACACGACTCGATATACCCAGCTGGCGATAACAGATATGCCAACGTCGCTGATCCCCATGAGTACTGACCAATGGTATCTGACTCCCTCGCCTCCAATAGGTCTTGTGGTCTGACTCTGCAACAACTCTTGTCGACAAACAAGATGCAGCCTAGCAGTAAGAAGAGGTAGGCAGTCATCTGCGTATCCTTAGTCAGTGGTAGTGGCCCACGTCTGCAACCGTCGTCCACTGCATCGATACTAACACCACCGCCACTCCAAAATGAGCTATCCCGCCCAAGATCCTCGAGGCTGACACCTAGCAACTCTGATACAAAAAACTTCAGTTCAGATGTCGGCGCTTGCGCACTGACCATACGACCCTCAACAGGAATGTGCAGAATCTGAAAGACGTCACGCAACATGATCGTCATCTCTCCGAATGGCAAGTGGAAAGTGTTGGTGTCATGCTGCCACCGCTCCACGAAAGCCGAAATCAACGACATGTCAATGCAGGAAAACATGTTGTACGGCAAGTGACCCAATCCACTATCACTAATGGTCGCCGTCATATCATCAGTCATCACTGAACGCCAAGCTTGCAATGTAATACAGGCTCTGTGCCGATTATGACACTTCAAAACCTTCTGATCCTCGCCATCCCAGATGTGTCTGGCTATGTGGCCTCCGAAACTCGAAATGACATTGCCATCTAGAGGACCACCGGGCATCATATCTGTCACGATCCAAGACTTGTCCTCACCCTCTTCTTATTCTGAGTTCGGGCGTCTGTAGTTCACGAACTCAAATCATCGGTCACAAACTGGGCACTTTGACCCTTCCTAATGACCCACTCAGCCGACGTACTACAATGTTGCCCCTGTCATCGACCATACTGTTGTATCTCATCGTCGTGACTCATCAACTCATCTGAATCATCCTCGTCGTCGAAAGAATTCTCAGGTGTCTGACGACGACGTAAAAGATCTCTCTCTCTCCTAATTGAAGCAGAAATACCCCGTCTACGTGGCTGATGAGAACCTGACTCATCTGCTACATTACGTACCGCGTGTAAGGGAATTGATTTCACTTTTCCTCCACGGTAACCCGATGACTATCAATTCATTTTTAAAAATAAAATTTTGTTAATGGATTTACTAAAATAATTAAACTTATTATTAACTTAATAATCAATTTATTTAGCAATTATCACAAATTATAATTAATAATCCTTTACTAAAATAATTAAACTAAGTATTAACTTAATAGTCAACTTATTTAGTAATTATCCCAATTTATAATCAATAGAGGATTTACTAAACTAATTTAACTAATTATTAACATAATAATCAATTTATCTAGCAATTATCACAATTTATAATCAATTTAAATAATTAAAAAAAATTGGAGCGTCTACAGGAGACGCTCGACCCAAAAAAAACAAAAAAACTAAACAATACATTTTACCAGATTTGAGTAATCCGGGGCGTCCACTGGTTCTTTTCTCGGCCTCTGAGACATTATTTCTGATGAATATGAGAGTAATATGAAGAGAGAGTGGTGTTAGGAGAGTGAAATGAAGAGTTATATAAGTATAAAGGGTAGAAGGGCAAAATGGTAATCTGTACGGACGATTTAAGTAGTTTTCCGACGATGTATAACAGTTCAGTTGGGAATGCCCATCTGACCGCTGGGGTGTCTAGGTAGTGGGTAAATTGCAAAAGTACTCAAACACTAATTTGGATACAAAAAAAGTTTTTTGCCGTTTAGAGTTTGTGTCTGGAAAGTTGTAATATGTATTGTTACAAGCATTACACCAAAAGCAAGTTATAGCCAACATTTTGTGTTAGTTTATGTTTTAGCCAACTCCAAATGCCACATTTGTTGAAGTGAAAAAATGTAGGTAAGATGATGTGTCTCACTACCTATATCACATATGCATCGGAACAATGTCATTACTTTCACACATTACATGTATCACATAAATAAACAATCAATATAGTCAAAAATAACTGAACTGCTAAACGTCCTTCCAAAATTACTTAAATTGTCTGTGCGAATTACTGTTTTGTCATTCTCTCATTTCTACTTATTTCTGCTCCCAATAGGTCATCCTCTTTTCATACTACAACAAAAAAATAACCATGAAAATAAAATCAGAGTAAGAATGTGGGGGTGGTAGGGGTGGCAACCCCTGTGTTTTTTGTTTCGACACCCTATTATTGTACTTTAGATATTGATCTGTTTATTTACGTTTGTGTTTTTTTCCACTCCATCACCACCAAAATCTTGCAACGGAACCTAAAATAATTTGAAATAACACACCGTATAAATTCAAGATTTAAAAAACGGGACATCTTAGCCAGACGCCCCCCTGGTGGGGCGTCTCCCTGATTTTTTTTTATGGGACATAATGAGTATTAAATGAATTGTGAATGACAAAATAGTAATTGAGACAGACGATTTAAGTAATTTTGGGGCGACGAATAGTAATTCCCAAAAATAATCAGAGTAATAAGGATATATAAGTGATCACATACCTTAACCGACATCTCTACCATACATATTTAACAAACCAGGGCTGAAATGCCTTAAGAGCATGTTTAACGGTGCCCGGGCTACTCCAGGGCGCCCTGCTACCTCTCTCTGCGACGTCAATTTCTCTCTCTGCCACGTCAATTTCTCTATGCGACGTCAGTTTCTCTCTCTGTCACGTCAACTTCTCTCTGTCACGTCAGTTTTTCTCTCTGTCACATTAACTTCTTTCTGCCACGTAAACTCACACAACCCACCCAAAAATCCCCTTAATCACACGCATAAACACTCCAAACACTATACATTCTCTTCCTTCCACATCATTTGGAGATCAATCCTAGATAAAATAAAAAAAAATTACAAAAAATCTACAAATAAAAAACATATTTTCATAAAAAAATTGATAAAACTATTTAAAATGAATTTTATCAGACTTTTAACAAAAAAATATTCAACGAATGGGGGGACACGTGCCCCCACCCAACCCAAAGATACGTACCACTTGAGCGCGGGATCGCGATGCCCACCACCCGATCCTGCGCTCGGGCGGGGGAACAGTGGCAGGCAAAATCGTGGACGTGGAGGGTGCCTGCTTGGTCGGATGGGAGATTCATCTACCGTTAACTATGCTCTAAGATCATCATGGAAGAGGAATTATATATATATATAAAATAGCAGTTCCTTTGCTAAACCAACTGACGATATTATTCATATTAAATCATGTCTTGAACCAAATGACGACCAAACTCAATTGAAAAATCAATTCCTACCTGACCTAGCTCAATTCAACCGAAGACTGACCTAATTTGACCCAACCCATGAAGCCCATTAACTGAACAACACGTGTGACAACTATTTATATAAGTAAAAAAAATCACTTCTACTAATCTCTTATCAATTCAAGTGTCACAATTCAACCACCCTTTCGATAATTAAATCGAGTCTTTAGATTTTGATTACCCACTTAAGCAATCACAACAATCATAAAGACCACTACCTCCTGCCGTACTAAGAGTCTAAGACAATTCCACTAATTATATCTTATTGTATTGGTGAAGAATATTTGGCTGAAATATATATTTTGTTGTAATCAAGATCCTAATTAACTAATTAAGCATGTGTTCAGCCGGCTGTTAGGACCTTTTGGCTCTGATCATATTGAAGTCTTGAGAATTCCACTCGAAGTCACGTGGTAATGAGTCAAAAACCTTACATTTTATCACCTAAAAGAATTATGTCCTTAATTTTTTTAACGTGAGACCCATAAAGCCATAGCAAACCCACAATCTCTAATGGGTTGGTATGGCCTAATCCATCTCATACAACTCAATTTCTTGTTAGCCTTTGGTCAATATTGTCTCATTCACCAATTAATGTCTCATGTCTTAATAAATCAGTCAACCAATATTCTAACATGGAATACCATGATTGACACTCAAGAAACCATGAGAAAAAAGTATGGGTAAAGGTGACATTAATGAATATATCCATGTATGTCTTTTGAAAATCATAGAATTGCAGATATATTCCTAACCCATTGTAGGTTGCTTATTCAAATATCCATTATCTGATTAAATTTCCATGAGTTATCCCTTTTGAAAAAAATTCAGGACTAGAAAGAAGATGCTAACTCATACTCCAACAATCAAATTATTAATCTTTTCGGCAAAAAACAAAAGATTAGATTTCATTTTGCCATTTTAACACCTATAACAAAAGCAAGCTCTCAGATAAATAGGTACATAATAATTGTACCTGTCAACAGCTGGAAAAAGACCAGAAAACATTCGAAATCAGTGTTTGGAAACTTCCAAGAAAATAATTAAGTCTCGGCTCGGAAAGTATCTCTCAAACATGCCCTGGTCTACACGACTTGGGTTAAGAAACAAATTCTAAAGGGACACTAGTTTGAACATTAGACCAACTTGCATATGATTATATAATTTATAAACCTATTATGTATATATTAAGTTCTAAATGTCAAGTTGATAGAGGTAGTAAATGTTCGGGTTTAATCCTTGTAGTAATATGTGATTGGTGGCACGGTATTATCCTTTGTAATAACGATAATAACAAGTCTTGCGAGATATAATAACAATAGTTTTATTGGTCGTTTGCAAGATTTTGTAGGCTTTGCATTTATTTGGTCTATCTAGAAGGAGCGTAACTCGTGAATCTTTCAAAGAAAGACCGTAACTATTTGTACTGTGATTAATTAATGACACCTTCATTTTGATTGATTTTTTGTATGGTAATGCTCCCAAGGGATGGGGAATCGGTTTCATCCATTAATCAAACTCAATCTTTGGCAATTAATGCTAACCTGATTTTACCACCTCCTCTACAAGACTTAATGGATGAAGAAAACTAAGGGTCATCTCAACATGGGTGAAGGCTATAACATTTGTTGGTTTTATAAGTAGACTTTAAAATAAGTTCGATGTCTGTTACTGTTATTACTGTTCTTCTTGAAATTCAACAGGACTTTTGGGAGTTTGATTCAGTACTTTACATTTAGGATTCCCTTTTAAGGGTGTAGTTCGGCTAGTTCTTGTTAAGTTTTTGGGTTGTAATGGTGTCAAACTTCCAAGGGTTGTAATACTATTACATATTAATATAGAATTAGCAGTAGTATTTACATCAAAAAATATGTGATTGGTGAGATACTGAGATGTAGGTCTCGAGTCCACCATTAATAAGTAAAATCAATCCCTACAATTATTCTAAGACTGCATACCATGACGATAATTACTTTGGTGAATAGGTTACATGAATTTTAGTTTCACAATTGTTTTACTTTCCTTGGTGTTACTTTCATATTTAAGTTTCATAACCAATTAGTATTCTGTGGAGAATTCAAATAAGGATTGTCTTTTTTAACCAAAAAAATTAGTTAGCCGTATCGAGTTTGATTCATTGAAACCTAATTAGATGTATTGAAGTGTTTCTGTTTAAATCTTTACTTCAAATATATTTTGGAATCAGGAAAAAATAATTTCTAAATCACTCTTTGGTTCAATTTTTTTCTTGGAAATCACAATTAAGTACAAAGCAACATGTCACGTGAATATGGCAGTTGGAAATGATATTCAAATGTAATAATATTCTAGGAATATTGTCTCCTTCCAGTCTTCCACTTTTGGATTATTTTCGTGACCAAAAATTCAACAGGCATAATTGAAGTGAAAATTGGTTTCAAAAGATAAGACCAAGAATTTTGGGGTCTCCAAAAGAGAGACAAGAAAGTTTTTGCTTTTACACTATGAATTCTTAACCATATATACCAATTGTAATTTTGAATAACCAGAATTTAAATTGCATCCCCTCAACTCCAAAAACGTTTTTTATCCCATTCCAAAGAAAATTAGACGCAAACGCAAATACAGGTGTATAGACTTTATCTACTCCGTTGACACCCCTATAAGACATCTTAGAATTACATCGAAACGAATATTATGTTATGTTTGATGCTTCTAGGTTTCATAAGCAAGATTCTGGGAGGTTTACTTAAAGTTTTGCACCAACAGCAACGACGACGACAACAACAACAACAACAACAAGGAAAGTTTGTAATTCCAAACCAGTTTGGAATTTGGATAGCTTTGCATTTGAAATAACTATACTCTTTAAGTTCCTAAACTCCACAAATTAAAGCCTCAAATGTCCACATCCTCTCCTGCCCTGAGTCATACTTCATTCCAAACTCACACTTCAATCAGTTTCCCAATTCTGCCAAGCCAAACACACTTAATTTTATTTTTCAAAATAAATTATTTTTGTGGTTTACATGATAATTTTTGGTGGTCAAGCGGTCAAACCCAGCAACCTGGTTATAATAATGTTGGTTCATTATTACAGATAATAGAGGATCACAAGAGTAAGTCCAAACTCAGGAATAAAACCAATTTATATTTTTTGTAGCCTTGGCACTTAAAGAGCTCATGAATTGGGCCCCTTCTTAATTTCCTATATGTATACCAAAAAAGTAAAGATAAAATTAGGTGCAAAAAGAAAAATTAATGGTCAAAGGTCTTTGTTATTGATTTTTCTGATCCATACTGTATGGTTCCCTACCCTCCCAACCATCATCCCAACTCCATTCCATAACATTAACAATTCAATCAATTTCCATTGACTATTCAAATGATTTTATGTTGGTTACATATTAACCATCCGTTGGTTTACAAACTATACTGATGGAGTTAGCTTTTGTTTGGAGATTCCTGCTTCTGTGATCATGTTTCCATTTCAATTATGGACTATAAATCCATGCTTAATAATATTTAATCTCTACTTTGTGATTTTTTTTAGCCCAAGGTTTTTTTGAACGCCCATATCTCTCATAGACATGGTTGTTATAACGTTTCAGAATTTCGAGTTGCATTTAAAATTTTCCTAACACCGAGAAGCTAGATGAGTCTTATTTCTTCACCAATGCAAGTTTCTTTAATTTTACCAAGTCGCACCCAGCCTCCGCCGGACATGTCTGTTGGTATCCGCACCAATTTCCGACCACCAATGTGGACACCAACTTGGATGGTATGCACGTAGCTCAAGTATTTTGGCAACAATACAATTAACTCGAACCACTGAGATTAGCTCAATAGATAGATTTCTAGTCTTCAATTTGTCTGGCTCTAGAACCGTGAACCAACGTCCAGAATCTCAGCATTTGAGTTAAATGTTGGAATTTATTTAAAAAATACAAAATATTTTCAAAAAGAAAAGAAAAACTCTTACTTCAAAATACAAACAAATTAACCTTTGCTGGTCAAGCCCAGATATATTTTTTGTTGAATATTCTTGATCGATCCATCCAACAAGAACAGGTCAGCCAAATTCCTGTCAGTCCCCATGAAGACCAATTCAAACACAAGAGAAAACAGAAATGAACATCAAGAGTGCACTCTCCACCACAACTATCTCTGCATCTCTTTCTGTGGTCAACACTAATCAAGTTAATTTCAAAAACCATATAAACCAACTCAATATATTTTGTTTCTCATCACTTCATCTCTCATACCCATTTCCATATTTGTTTCTCTTCATCACTTCCTTCACTCAACTCCACCATTAACTACAAAAAGTGTTACTAAACACACTCTTCGTGCCTTCCAACTTGCAGTAAAAAATAAAAAAACAAATTTTCCTGTTTCTTTTTTTTTCTTTTTACTATTGTGCTTTGGTGGGGAAATATGGATTCGAATTCGCTGATCGGTGAGCTGAAAAATGGTATCGATATTGCGAGCCAACTCGAGAGGCGACTCGGCCATCTCCACCCAGAATTCCCACTATTGCAAAGCATGATTAATTCCATGGAAAAATCCATGTCAATTGCAATGTCAAGTGAGTCATATGGACAATACCATGTGACCAAAAAATATGGTGCCGGTGAGAGCCCAAGAAGTGGGCAGTCCGGGCAAGTGCTTAGGGAGGTGAAAAGCCGAGAAAAAACAAAGAAAAGGTACATCAATTATTTTCCAATGCGAGACTATTTTCTACTGAAAAAGTTGGTCTTACCTTATTTTCAGCAGGAAGATTCTGTCGAAATTTACGACAGAAATAGAAGTCGCTCCAGGACCGTTACTCGATTGCCCGATAGAGGACGGGCATAGCTGGAGGAAATATGGCCAAAAAGAGATTCTCAATGCCAAATATCCAAGGTTAGCCTTAAATCCAAAGTACATGGCAAAGATTTCGCTAAGCCAACTGAATTTTGATAAGACAGCCTTTGCTTACTCATAGATTTGAGTTGTAACACTTAAGCTAATTTAACAAACATCCCCATAAGGATAACTTTGCTTTGAAACGGAACAATTAAAATTGAGAAGACAAAATCTAAAGAAGTAATTGTATCATGAATAAAACAGTATCAATGCCCAAAGGTAAAAATTTCATGAAGTACGTGTTAGTGATAATTTAAAATTATCAAATTATGTTCATAATTCAGGACTACAAACTGTAACATACGTACTTCTTTGTTATGACTCCAGAGCCTACTTCAGGTGCAAACATCAGATTACACAGGGTTGTTTGGCCTTAAAACAAGTGCAAAGATCGGCCGAGAATCCATCGATTTTCAACGTAACGTATTGCGGGGAGCATACCTGCAAAACAGCATCTGCTATCCCAATTAAGGAAAATTCAATGCTCGCAGATGACAAACAATTTTTAGTTGACAATACATGTGGTCTTAGACTTGAGACAGAAGAGTTGGGGCAGCAAATGAATGCAACAACGGTTGACATACCGTCAAACGACAATGTTTTCTGGCTCGAAAACAATGGTTTCTATGGCAACTTATCTGAATGTAGTTACTTCCGGATGTCATCATTCAATCTTGGTAAATATATGCTCCCTGAGGCATTGGATTCTGACCTGTTTGAGATTTACTCGGCTGGTACTTCCACTTCTAGTTCTCCGTTGGCTGACCAGAAGCCTCAACTCGAGACTTCGGAGTTTAGGCAAGACTTTAATTTAACTAACAAGTAACAATTACTTTAGATGACCATTTTCTAAGTAGTAATTCAGTAACCAGCAGAAGGCATGCATGGACTTAAACAAGAAAGCTTCCAACAGCGGTCGAGCTGAATATTATTTTGCAAGTAGGAAATTGTTGAATTTTCGCGGTAGTTTTTGCAGTGTATTCTTGTTCTTAGTTCTGAAGATCAATAAAATCTAATTAAGATTTTGACGTTTGATGAAGTTTGAAAAATTCAAAGCAGTGATGCATAACTTTAGGAAATCAAATGAAAATATAAAGACATATGGTTTCCATAAATCATAAACATAAAAGTTCTGGACGTTAATTGTTGTCAGAAATAACATGAGATGTTACAGAAAGTCTTTTCATTCGTACACCATTGTCTAAAGCTAAGGTGATTAACTTGTTTCAAATATACAACATGGATTTTGACAATTAAATGAATATTAACTATATTCAGCAAGTGGTTTGATTCTTTGATGACCTTAAAAATCAACAAAGCTTCTTTCCGAATGGAAAGACATGGACGCAATCCTTCTTTTGAACCTTCATGAAATCTTTACCAAATCTAAATAACATCTTTAGGATTAAAGATAACATAATAATAGCATCAGCATTATGTAACATCCTCGAAATAGCAGAAAAATTTAAAACTTTTAACATACCATCAACGCGAGGATATCATCCAAACACAGAACACCAGGTGCACCAATATATATATATATATATATATATATATATATAATATCAGAATGTTTCAAAAAAGTGATTACATCAAAAGACTAAAAGATAAATATACAAGTAATCACTACAACCTCAAGAAAGATGGGAAAAGCAAGATCTGACTCCAGATGTGCTCCTCCGCAGTCACCACCTCCTAGCACCGCTCACGGCCTAATGTCAAACATAAAATTATGACTAACTTTCTCATAAGGAAACCTTGTATGTCAAACCTCTCTCACATAAATGAACTAGACAACTACTAGCATGATATGATACAAAATGCAACAATACAAAAATCGTCGTCAAAATTGGACTCCAGGGATCTCTCTCTCAGCCACAGCACACACGAACCACAACAGGTCTCGAGGGTCCTCTCACCCATCACCCACATGTACACACATGCACCACAGCCGAAAACATCATCGGCCAACAACCAACACGCACACCACTGATCACTATCAGGCCGGAATGTCCGTACCGTCACCCCAAAAAGGCTGGGGACCTGTTGCCCTCAAAATTGATCCCACAACACAAAAGAAAACCAAACTGAGCAGAAACGGTCGACCGAAACAGGCATGCTGGTCGACCGGTTCCCTCCAAGAACGCACAAGGGCTCGACCGGTCGAACTAACCAACGAACAAAACGACCAAACGGTCGAACAAAAAGTCACGAGCAGTCGACTATTTGGATGGTCTATGCCACAACAATTAAAAATAAACATTCCAACGGTCGAACGGAAAATGGGACCCGATCAACCGAAAATAATTGGGTCTTCAATCTTTTCCAATCCACAACTGGTCGAACAAGGCATGTACTAGTCGAACAGACTTTAAGTTAACTTGAGTAACCAGTCGAACAATGGTCAAGAGCGGTCGACCATTTGGATAGTCCACTCTCTGTCCAGACTAGTCCAATAAACATCAGTGGAACAAATTAAAAGGCGGTCGACCGTTTAGTGGTTTAGGCCCCAACCGACTTAGCTACAGGTACAATCAGTCGAACAAATCAAAAGGACGGTCGACCGTTTTGAATGTCTACACCCCCAACTGACTTACAATAGTGTAATCGGTCGAACGGTAAAGGGGACCCGATCGACCAAATACACCAGGGCTTGCCTAAATCACACAACCAGTCGACCGCCCAAGACATCGTTCGACCGGTGCAAGGTAGAAACCCAAAATTACTCTAGCATCGATCGACCAAAACATGCACGGGTCGACCGTTAATCAGCATAAACCTGCTGTCAGCAACCTCTGACGTGCCCAATGGCTACCGTCGACTAAAACCATTACTCAAGCACATTGGCTTGAAGAAACCTTTGAAGACCAACGACGATCATTCCTTTGCAAACCATCTTTCTCCGGCGAACTTCTCGTGCGAGCAACCAACGACTTCACTGAATCTTCTTCTTCTTCGCTCACTCCACCACACCTACCAACACTGTGAGAGGGAGACAGATTTGAGGGAGAGAGAGAGAGAAAAAGAAGAGATGGGTTTAGCATAGAACCCCCCTCACCTCTACACAAACCAATCTCAGCTGTCCACCTCCTCCATCACATCAACCTAAACAAAATATCCAGCTAAGATCAGGATTAGTTTTAAACCCAATTAGCTTAATCTAATTAGGATCAGCTTCTAACACATTACGCCTTTTCTCAGCCAAAAATCAAATAACATAATTTTTTTTGTAGAAAGCTCATTAAAGCTTTAACATGAATAACCTACACAATACACAATTTATCTACGGTTAGAGAATTGTCTTACATTGGATAATTTAGAGATTTTTTTCCTGACTTATAAGATGTTAAGTCACCGTACTCATCGCTAATTGGTTTTCATTGGATACTTCACTATCCATCAAATTTTGCATATTTCTCTTTAATTCCAAATAAAAGTAAAAAATTATCTTGTGGCCAATGTCATAAAGTGCAACTCTATTCGACCTCTCAAAGTCCATTCCATATGGAATTAAAGATTGAACTATTGATTGACTTTCAAATTACAATAGACTAAATCAAAATGGCTCCTTAATTGTATGTAAAATTACGTGTGGTGAAGTTATATCTGGTCATTTTGCATTTCAGATCATGAATCATTTGCAAACAACATCTTCGTTAACTCAAGACCTCAAGAGTGTGGTTGCATATATTTGACTTCTTATCCTTAGAGTTTCTTTTGATTAATTTCAGGTAACGTTGACAAATTTCAGCCAAGATCACAATCAAACCTACATTAATTGCAAAAATCGAGTAGTGTACTCATTATCTCTCTTTTTGCCCAAATTGAAACAAACCCTTGTCGAATTTCAAATAACTTCAAGAGCAAAGAAATGAAGCTTTAGGCCTCTAGGGTAGGTATCTTATAAGCTCATCTAACTTGGGATAAATGTGCAAATTAACCATTTTTAACCCAAATTTGGTACAAATGTCAAGAAAGTTTTAGTAAAAATAAACTAAAATAGTTGAATTTGAGGGTCAAAATCACGTTTCCATTACCACAAAAACCCTTCGTCGTGCCCAGATATTGTTATTACAAAAACAGACGAAAATCACAAATTTAATTTGGAAGGGATCGAAATCGCGTTTTGGAACAAAATGTGACCAGAGACAATAAAAATTAATAGGAATTCAGCCGAAATTCCTACCAAAGTTGTCGAAATGCCCTAATCAAGCGAGTTGTGTAGCCCTAATCAAGCGATATACAATTGATGCGATTCGAATGCGATATTATACATGCGCTCATACTTTATTTTATGAAAAACTCAACACTTGAATATGCATTTCTTTCAAATATTAATACGAATCTACCGATAAAAAAATTACAATTTTCTCAAACCACTATCCCACTTGCATGAACGTGAAGGACCACGAAATCCATATAAACAAAACAAATAATGCACAATCGGAATCTTACAATCATCACCGGAATATTCCAAAATTAAGCATAACATCCAATCCATAGTCAACCTTTTCTAGACAAAATCACACAATTTTTAAAGATCAATACATTATCATCGAGTATTTCCAATGTGAGACTATTCTCAACGGAACAATTGAACCCGCCCCACGAACCTGTCTGAGGAAGTCCTCCTCCGACATGTTTTCTCTGGTACAACATTGACCAACTCGCTCTCTCCAACACTCTGAGCATCCCTTGGTACATTCTTTTTCGAGAAAATTGACCGAATTGCCCTTCCGATGAACCTACCTTTCTTCTTACGATTGTCTCCAACCGGTGGAAGACCATATTTGGGGTCTAGGGTAGTGTCGCGACGAGACATGAAGGAGTGAAGTTGATTGTTGAACGATTTGAGCTCATACGAGTCGTAAAGAGAGCTATCACAATCCCATACCGACGAGAGAGATTTGTGGTGAGGTCTAGGGATGTGTTTGGGAAGAGAGGAGGGGGAAGGTGGTGATGAATTGGTCATGGTGGTGGTTAGGTTTTAGGGTTGGAATAATTTGTATTAATTAAAAGGTGGTTGAGATAGTTTTGTAGAATGAGTGAACTTTTTAGGGTTTGCTTAGCCTTTTTAGAAAGAATGCATGATAGTTCTCACAAATTAATAAAGAGATTTAATTAATTAATTAATTAATTGTTAAAGGTAATTCTTTTTGTTAAAAACTTATAAATAAATCGATAACATTGTTATCTAACCATCTTGAATATGGCAATTGTAATTCTTTCAACTATATATGTCTATTTTTCCTTTTAAGGTATTAGAAGTTATTTTCATCAATGGTTTAATTATTAAGGGCGTTGCCACATTAAATAACTATAAACTAGAACAAATTAAAATTAAAGAAAAAACGAATTATGTCATCTAGATTACAGAAATAAGTAAATAAATATTTAGACGAACTATAATTTATTGGTTGGTTTTGACCAAGATTTGAGTAGAAGAATGTGCATAAGCACACACCACTTGCCACTTGGAATAGTATATGAGAATATACTATTTATGTAATGGCAATAATTTAGTAAAGCTTCAATTCTAATCAAATGGCAGAAGGCTTAACTTACATACTCCTCATCCTGGAAACGTGTAGGCCACAACTAATGAATGGCGATCTAATTAAGAAGTGTTATGCGCACTAAGATGTAATTAAGGTAGAACAAGACCAATTATTAGACTATGAATTTGCTGGTCAAGAGCTCCGCTAGATATTATCACAGGTGTTAAATATGAGAAATTTCCAATTCGAGAATTAACCATTTCTACACCATTTAGTTCATGAAAACATTAACTTCAAGACAAATTGATATTTCTGATTTACAATTTGTATTGGTGCTTGCTGGAAATACTTAAGATCTTAAATCATGTTTGTCCAACGATTCTTGATCTAACTCCACTCTTTGGTTTGACAAAATATAAAATCTTACATGTTGCTTTTGTTTTAAACACTCTTTGATGTTTTGGTAAGGTTTTAAAAGACAAAGCTGACTCAAGCTTATGAAATCCAGAGTTGTGTTCCCTAAATCCATTCCAAAACAGATTCTTGATCTCAAAAGGACTTGGGCTGAATTTTGTATTTTGAATCAAAAACATCATCCATTGTCTTTCCAAGGTATGGGTTTGCGTGAAAACTAAGGAAACTAGGTTGCCTAAATTTTCGAAACGAGTGTTCGGTGCTTGATTTACAGAAAAACTTAAAAGTTTTGAAACTGAAATTCCACAAGTTCGAGAACTTTTAAAATTTATATTAGAAATGAGTTCAGCAACTTCCCTTCGTAAACAAGGGAAGTCTATTTATGTGCAATTTACCTAAAATTGTCTTTTTCTAATAATATCCAAAAAAATAATTATTTTCCTTAACTCCAAGCAGTGGACTTCTGAATCTTTACCTCATTGTCATACTAACTTGAGTAGAGCAAAGGATTCTTTTGAACCAATCACACCCTAAGCAACAATATTTTACCTATCTCGGGTCAAAAACTCAAGTCAAATCTACTTGACGAGCAAACAAAATTGGATCTTGTCATCAACCTTGACTCATTTGCTTAGGCTTAAAAAGTCAAGCCCAAGCAAGGATGCTCGACTCGCCTCATTTACGCCCTTTATTGGATCAAATTCGCATTTTCATTGATTATGAATGAGTAAGATTTACCAACTTTGAAGAAAAGAAAATTACATTCTTTAACATGAGTATGCACTTCATTTCCCAATTCTACAACCAAAACCAATTACATTCTATCTACACAAACAAAAAAAGCACAATCCAAACTCTAAGACATTGACATATCAATTAATCAACCACATCATTGCTGAAAAGCTTGAACTTGTTGGCATCAAGCACCAACTTCCTTATGGAAGAGAAAGCACCCAAGAGCCCAACACAAGTGAACACAACCATGATCACAACATTGATCCAAAAGGTGAAGGATTTCTTTGGTGGTTTGATGGCTAAGTTGTAGAGAAGCATTGGGAGGATGAAGTCAAGAGGGATGAAACCGATCGCACCCACAACACCATTTATGTCCCCGAAGAAGGGGAGCATCGCCGCCATGAAGGCGCAGAAGATCATGTACAATGATCGAAGAATTAAACGAGGAATCACGTTGCGCTTTGCAAATTTGCTTTGGCTCGCGTCTGCCGAGTTTTTCTCCATTATCTCATATGCCACTTGAGAATACACCTGCAGAGTTTTGCTTAACAACTATTTCATCTGACATCCGTATTTTTGTTTTTCTAATGGATTTAGCCCAAAAAATGATGATTCTTAAGATCAAAGTACATGCATTGGCATTTGATGCTTTCTATCAAGTGATTTGTGTGACCAAATGTTGTTTGAATTAAGCTAGAATTAAGCATCTGTCCTTGAAGATCCAAAATTAAAAAATTTAAAAAAAACTTTATTAAAGTAGATTCAGAATTGTAGATATTGTGTTGCAAAGTCTTGTACATGTTGTTGTAGCCCAAGACTAGAATTAATTAATGATGACACTAAAGTGGTTTGTAATTCAAAATCAAAGCAAAGTCTAGTTCAAAAGTAAATTCAAGGAATCAAATTCTTTGTTGAATACAAATATAGGTGTGGGAATATAAGTTTTGATCTTGTAAGGAAAAAATTCAGTATCGTCTAATTATTGATAATATTATTCCTGTTACCTGCCCGATAGCGAGAAGTTGGAGGAGGACGAAGACGACCGCTAGTCCTAGTAACCAAGTTGGAGCAAGCGAGGGGCCATCATCCGGCATCAAGCTCTTAAACACATTTGAGCTCACTTTGTTTCCGAAAGTCCAATAACCAGAAACCGCTGCTGGATAGAAGGTGAGCAATATAACAGAGTAACACATTAAGAGCCCTTTGAGCATCTTTCCGGCCGCCGGAGGTGCCAGTGTCGCCTAATAAAACAAAATTATATAAGTGGATTAGGTTTGGATATTGTTAAGTGAACAAATTTATCATGGTTTGAAACAATATCTTACTAGTTATAATATTTACAGGAGCTACATTACTCTTATGGTTTTTTATCCTCCCACTTTTGAATGATATTACTTGTTACACGTGATAATATGTGCAATGATGGGGAATTTGTTTTGGTCAAGTATGTTTTAAAACCATGATTAGAATGTTAAGATAATGTACCTGAATTTCAGGCAAGATCCCATTTCCAAACACCGAAGCCAAGATGGAAATTGAAGTGAAGAAGTTGAAGGTTCGTGCGGATTTGGATGAGTCAAGAGAGTAATTCCTTTCGGGTGCGTTCTTTGAAAGCCCTGAAATTCAAATAATTGCACCAGACTAAAGATCTTATAAGTCGCAAGAATATTTTCTCGATATTTTGGACATAGAAGAGAAGGCATCGGATACATACCTGCGTTGATGCAGCCACCAACCACAAGGGCAGTGTAGCCTATGCTTAGGAAAAGCGATGCGAGGTTGATGTGCCGGAGCGAGTGGAAGGAAGGTAGTTGAGATAAAAGTATCATAACCACCGTCACCATCGCGATGAATTGGTATAGTCTAAGAGGACCGTCAGGGTATATACTTGAGTACATTATCTTCACAAGTCATGAAGAGATCCATTAAGTTAATCAAAAACCAGACCAGACATTCAGATATCAATTACAACATGTAATTAAAATAATAAGGAAATTAGTTATGGTTTTCAAACTAAAGAATCAGCTGATCAATTGACATTACAGCAATGGTCAAAGCTAATATGATTTAGTAGAAGAATGTTAAAACATCACTACCTTGAGGCATTCTCCTGACAGTAAAATTGTGCCGATCGCAATACCAGTGTTTATCGCGGTTTGTATGGATATAACAAAATAGAACATCCATCCAGACCCTGAAAAATTAGTACTAATCAAATAAGATTCGCAATTTCTGTAATGAAGTTATGATTCTGTCAACCTCAAACTAAACGTTCAGATGCATGAACTAAATTTTCAGAAGCATTTTAGAGTAAACATTTTCCAAAGCTGTGATTTTTCTAGGCATCTTTTGGTTACATGTTTTCTGTTCTGTGATCAGTTATAACCGTCAAATATCACATGTTTGGTTCGAATACAAAGCTTAAGATCTGAAAATCACATCATAATTGAGGGGAAAAAACGCACTTTATCTGTCAAAGCTTGACTTTGGTCTTTGGCAATAAAACAGTCATTCACTTCAAATAATTTGTCAGGTATTGGAATAATGTATGGCATTGACATGTCACAAAAAATCATTTCCAAAGTCAAGGATTCACCAAATAGGTTAGCCCAGTTAAGTCGAATTGGGAATCTTTAAAATCAATTAATTTGATGTTGAAACCTCTACAAGACTACAAAACCCTTCAAGATATACTGACTCTAGTGTTAAGAGAAAAGTAATTAAGCATACAATTATTGGTGGAGCTCTACGTGAAGTTAACAACTTGAGGGGCCATGTTTTGTTCTTGTTCACACGCTACTTCAATAACAAAAATGATGCATAACAAACAACAGACACACAGAACAAAAACAGCCTCTTTAGCCCAAGTGACATCATCCCAGACACCATTGAATTCACTAATCCATATCAACTAGAACATAACCATGTCTAATCACGGTTAATATCTAAATCGTGTCATACATCCAAGAAAAAACATATATTTGAGTAAAAAGAAAACATGTTTTGTCCTGAAGTTTTTACTTCGCTCTAGTTTGAATCCTAGTGGTGGCTAAAGTTCAGAAACAATACAGAGCACTTGTCGCAAAAACTTTAAAATTAATACAATATTGTTTTGTATTAATTGTGTTTCGAGTAATTTTAAGTAGAACATGTTCAACTTGTTACTACTTTAGCAGGCATTACCAAAAGATCCAACATTCGCACTTGAAAATTTGTAGTGGATGAAAAAAATGTTTGGAGCTATAGGTGTAGGACTTAAAGATAAATATCTTTTGTAAATATAAATTATATAATGGATCCAATATCAATGGTTATGTGTTGTCATACTTTTAGAAAAGCTAAAGTAACTTACCAAAAAAACAAAAAAAATGACAACAATAACAAGAAGCAACACTAAAATATGTCACAAAACGGGTACATTAATTTCGAATTGAATTGTGGCACGCAAGTTTACGTCTTGCCTTTAATAAAATTAACCAACCAACGGAAAGCAACTGACATAACATTGACTCTAGCAATCAATATTGTTTAAAAACTTCCTAAAAAATAGATAATATCGTTTAAAAAAACATCATGGGTCCCATTATAAACACCATCTATTGTCATAATAATCCTTAAGAAACAAATTAAGCATCCTAACAAACCACAACAACATATCAACCAATAAAGCTTTAACTCCAAGCCAAAAAATTCTTAATCCTTAAGATCCAAACCACCAAATTAAACTCACCTAGCACGTCGGCGGCGAGCTCCCTGAACCTTATATGTCGACGACCATGTCGTTCGCAGTGGTCAAGAACGGATGCCATCAAGAAGTAAGCATAGAAAGTTACAATCATGACGATGGTGATCGTGAACACACCTAAACCCCATCCCATTCCCCTGAATGCGAACGGTAATGCTAGGATTGTGGGACCCACTATCGCCGTCGTTAGATGACTTCCGGCGTGGTACCATTCTCCTAAAAAATAAAATCAAAAAATTAAAAGTCCATGTGTTTGTGTCAATCCTCTAATGTTGCGTAACTAAGAACTAGTAATAATAATTATAAGTCTAAGAAGACTAAAGGAGAACTTCATGTGTTAGCTTTAATTTGTAGCAAAACATTGGGACAAAACAAAAATAATATTACATTTGTTGCAAACAGGAGGTTACAAACAAAATTTGTCTAAACTGTCGATTTTCTTCTTCGTTTGAAAGTCCACCTGCAAAAAATCAGGCGTGTTTGTTTGACAATCACAACTGTGTTCACATCCTTCTGCAACATTATTACTACCAAAGTCTAAATAAAAAACCCATTGGAAAATAATAATTTTAACATGAGCTTTTTAAGCATGTTTCATGTGTTTGTGTCAACCATGAAAAGAAGGGGGGGAATTCAAAATTTTATTATTTTCCAAAGCTAAAAATGACCATGAAATTTGAATTTTCGTTTGAAGCCCACCAACCAAAGAAACATAGTTTGGTCAAAAATCGCATTGATAACATCCACATAATTCGGTTAAAGGAAAATTGAATTCCACTGAAATTCCCATTTTCAGTACTTTCCTTTTCTCGACGGGGAAACCAAATTCCTTAGTTTCTCATGAACACGATTATGTGTCTGCGTCATGTTACTTGGAGGAAAACAAAACATTTGCAAAACTAAAATTACCTCCGATCCTAGAATTATCAGACTTAAATATCGTAGTTTGACGACGCTAATTTATAACCCAAACATTAATAGATTTAGTTAGTCTTTTTATGAAGTTTGATCCACAGTCAGAATTACTCGGTAACATTTACTTGAGAATATTCTTAGATGATCAACTAAACCTACCAGAAAAACATAAAACTTGACACGAACTAGATTATACATCAGATATATGTAATTTTAGAATATTCAAGATTATAAATCGTAGTCAAAATTATAGATCGTGCAAAGCGATCTGACCTAGTTGTTATGTCTCGAACTTCAAATTAATATACTTTTCAAGGATATACTGAAGTGAAATATTTGAAGAAGGAAGAAGACCGACCAACCTTTGGATTCGAGGACGAAGGCGGCGCCGGCGTCCACGTGGGGTTTACGAGAGAAACTCATCGGAACACTGAGATTTGATTTGATTTGATTTGATTCTAATTCTTGTTCATGGCTTTGGAGTTTGTCGGACAAAGTGTTTGTGATGACGTTCTATTGGTGGGATATTTGCATCTAAGTCCCTAACAAAGGAGTGTAATTTTTTTAAATATTTCTTTTCTTTTCTTTTATCGTTTAAACCTTACGACGTGTTCGACATCTAAAGTGGTTCTTGTTCACATGTTCCGGTGCTTCGGATGATAATCTATTTAGACCTATCTTTGCATTTAGAAGTTTACCTATGGGTATGTGTAACACCCTCAAACACTTAAATCCAACATCGACTAATGATAAATTGGTGGTGTAGGATATATTGATAACATGCGTCTATTAATACACCATTGAACTGGTTTAAGCTTTTGTGGTAAAAATTAAGAGAGGGTGTTGTGGGTTAGAGAACTCATGGGTGACGGACCGGACTCAAACTCGATGTGGGTTCGGAAATAGGACGTTATAGTATGAGATTTATACACCAATGCGAGTTTAGAAGCTTTTTTTGCCCCGATTTTTGCTTGTTCAGAAGAAGGAAATTTCCAAACCTTTTGATATGTCTTCGATCCAAATTTAACACCTTGTGTAGCCGCAACATACAAGAGTGGGGACACAAAAGCCCACACAAGGTCATATTTGGTTCGCTATAATCAAATGTGTAATATCATACGATTATATCCTTGATTACATTTTATTACTTTGTTGAGGATTGAGATAAGTGATATTCAACCAAAATCAAATGGAAAAGAAAGTTATGTCAAGGATTGGTAGTTTGAGACTTGAGAGGGTATGTGAGCGGAGTCTTTCTCAAAAGAAAATCTCCAAAGTGTCCTAATCAAAGTCATAGATGGAGGGGCCAAAATAATACAACTTTAAGGGTGGGTGATATACTGATATCTAGTTTAATAACATAATCTATTAAGGGTTTAATATATATATGATTATTCCACCTAAAACTGGAAGTTAAATAATTAAGATCGTTCTTGGCACTACCAATTACCAAAAAAAAAAAAAATCCTGGGTTTGGAAAAGATACACAGAAAAGATTGGACCAGATAAGTTTGTTTTTTCTAATTTTTTGGAAAGCAAGTTTGTTTTTGTCCATTAATGTTTGAAAGGGACCTCCGCTGAGCGTTTGGAAGTGGTGTGACACATTCTCACAATTTATGGATTTTTAATTATTTAGTGGAGGAAAATAAATTAATATTTTCACACAGATTTTCCTGACTAGGTCAAAAAGTATCCACCTTTAGAAAAAGGTCGAGTTGGATAAATTTGAGGAAAAATTGATAGCTCATGACTATGAGTATAGAAATTAGATTCGGTAAATTTATTAGATTAAGATTATCAATATGGAGTACCAAAACGCGCATCAGTTTCTTAATCGACTGTCAAACTTGTAATGTTTTTTTGTAAGACTCTACGAAGACCTTTTATCTGTTTTTTTGTAAGTCATAGCTGACTTTTTACTTGTTACTTGACTTATGTTTGGGTTATAGTTCATAACTCAAAATCTTTTACTTAATATATCATCCGCTTTTCCAAAAAAAAATGAGCGAGAAATTTAAGTATAGACATGATAGAAAAATGACAACTCTTTAAGATGATTTTGAAGGTTCCAAAAGGCAGACCATTTTCTCATTCCCAAAGTCAAACTTGTTGTTAATATGTTAATAGAAACACTTACGAATATACTAATTGAAGTTGACCTAGATTAAGGAAAAATCAACTTGGAAGGTGCATCATGTGTAGATTATTTCCCCACATGATCATGGCTTGTGATTGGGAGAGAGAATTTTTTCTGTGTGGGGGTAAAGAGAATAACAACTACAAGTTTTATGTCGTATTATGCTTTTGGTTGTGTTTTAATGGGTTGAAATTGTCTTTATGTGTTAGGCTTTTGTAATTTCTATAAAAAAATCCGTCGGGTTAAAGAATATAACTACGAAGTTTATATGTTGTATTGGGCTTTTGGTTGTGTTTTAGTGAGTTGAAATTGTCTTTTATGTGTTAAGACTTTTGTAATTCACGTGGTCTTTTATGTATTAGGTTTTTGTAATTTCAAAATTCATGAAGGTTTTAAAATTTCAATATTATATGAGTATAAAACAAGAATTACTATCAATAATAAACACCTACAAGTTCAAAACAAGCTACTACAACATCCTAATCACAAGTATAACATATCGAGATTTACAATGTGATAAGATATAGCATAAAACACTACCACATTAAGTATCTAACATAGATATTTTATGTCTAATACAAAATTTATTCTTATATATAATAAATACAATATATATATATAATATACTCCCCAGATAAACAGACACGGTAAAGAACCCACCCTCATTCACAGAGCGGGTGAATGAATACAGTTCCAAACTTTAAATCCATATCCGGTGGGGTGGGTTGGGAGTAAGGGATATTACCCGTGTCATTTACAACCCTAATTGTTTGTGGAAAGACTACGTATCGAAAAACTGCCTATACAGCCTTCCGAAAGCAAACAAATTCAACAAATCGAAAAACTAGCAGTTACACAAAACGTTGCACATTTTCGGCCTCTGGTGGCAGCCGCTGAGTTTGGTGGGTAACCACTAATCCTCCCTCGTAATTCATTGAACTGTGTTGCTCTTCATTCCTCTAGTACCATCTTCATAATGATGTCGTTCCACGAGTCAATGGGGCCTGGCAGGCACCAATGCAAGCAGTCGTTCTGAACTTTCGCATTCTTGTTTTCAGCAAACGGTTGGAACTGCCTGTAAGGACCTGGATGTCCGTCCGGACGTAGTAATGAAAGCAATGTGGTGTCCAAAAGCTTCAGACGAGGCCCACTTTCAGACACTACGTTAGCTGCGACTGCAAACTCCTCCAACTCAATGCCCCGCATTACCCTGTCGAAAGGCTTCATTTCGACATCACCTTGCCTGAATGGAACCGACCTTTTGCATGTTCCTCCGCTGGACCACTCACCGTTCTCAAAGTGGTCAGGTGTAGAAGTTCTGAAAAACATGGTACCTTTGAACCCAGACGTTACATATAAATTGAAGGTCAACTTGAGGGCTTTGCGATACACATCGTGAGGTTCGAGTTGTGTTAAGTTTCTTCCAGGACAGTAGTGGCAGCCAACTACAGTTCCATTTTCCCAAAATGTTGCAAATTTGAGGAACCACTGGCCGCCCGAAGTTATGATGTAATCGAAATTGTGATGTTCATCAACCCACTTTTGGTCTAAGGTGTCAAGATGTACTTGGAGCTCGGAAGTCGAGACCCCATTCACGTCTTCGAATATGTCGGCTTTCAGAAGGAGTGGTGACCATATAATTGCAAGAGTGAAATTATGCGATGGGAACCGCCATTTCCTGGATTTGTACTCCTTGTCGTGATAAAATTCAACCGGTGCTTCCTCCTGGGCATGTCTAGTTTCCATCAGCCAACAACATGTTTAAGAATTTAAAGAACACGCATAAACTTTCATTTACCTTCGAGAGAGTGCAGACCAAGGATTGCACGTGATTGCGAGAAATGGAATCACCAACTAGTGCCAATGATTTATTTCGCATGGAGTCCAAAAATTTCTTTGTGTCGAAAGGGGGTAAATCGCATCCTCGTGGTTTCCATCTCCAATGGAGATAGCCCGAATCAGGTCTTCCATTTTTTATGCAGTTCTGCTGGTCTCCTACGAGAGCGCAAGTCTCGTAAGTGTATAGTGGTTCCTTTGGATTCGGAATCCACTCCCCAACGAAGAGATCACACTTTTCTGCATTATTTGTTATGCAGACACATTTGAGCTAGATAACTAAAAAAAGGTACAAGGGAAATTACTACTATAGTTCAAGAACTTCTGCGCATAGCATATAATGATTTTTATGGCAAAGATTCCATTTATTTAGGAGTATATCGCTGGCATACTTGTACTTCCAGAAGAAAATCGGATTTCAAATATAAAAGCATGGAAATCAAAACAAAATAGTGGGAATTGGTGCAAGCACCCAAGAAGCCAATATCATGGTCATAATTATACTACAAAAATGCAATGAAAAGTGTAGTACTGTAGTCTAACAAACAATTCCATGATACTAATGCTACCTCATTGTCTTTGCAGAAACAAGACGGAAGATCATTATGATGTTCAAGTTCAAATCATGTTTCCACTAATTTCATCTCCACTTATCTACCCAATTAGCCAATCTAATCTACCATCAATAATCAATTTGTTTTGTTGAAATCACGAGCAATATCGATCACAGATTTAACATTACTCTTTGTGGACGCAATAACAAGAAACATGATTACTTGTCATGTGCAAAACAGAGTCACATGAAAACAAATTTGCCACTTAGTGACGTGTAATCTATAAAACTCGCCTCTTACCTAGTCTAGGTCACACTGCAGCAGCAAAGTGTACTATCACACACAATACAGATTTTTGGAGAAAAAATTACCAACATAAGCAAGATTACAAAAATAATATCAAAACGAATTCTCAATTCTCTGTGCTATATGCTTTGCAATCGAAAAGTTGTCTAAAAATCATGCACATTTCAACTAATGAAGGTACAACATCATCACAAACTACAAACTAATAACTTTGTACCCCATTTTTTTATTGCATGATAGCATCAGTAATAGCGAAATTCTGTTCCAGAATGCACATTCCAAATATTAGAGAAAATACAAATTTGTGAACAAACTAGAGTACTAGACAGTAGAAAGAAACTCTTTCCTACATTACACCCTCAACTCAGACAGAAATAATCCCTCCCTAAAGACCAAAATTTAGAAGCCTTACACCGAGACCCAACTTGAAAAGTTCCCCAACTAACAAGCCATCAAAGGAGAAAAGTGGAAAAACCATAAAGTAGTCAGTAGCCCGTCATGCATATCGCTAATGAGTAATGACCAACAAAATTTCAAATTAAAGGAGGTTGTTTCCTCTTACTTTAGTGTCCAAAATAGCAAACTTGGTACCATAGCGTCAACTGCAACTTATTACATGGGGAAAACGTTTAACCAGAAGCTACACAAATGCATAATAAATAATATACCTACAATTCCAGTTTTGTCAATGCCATTTTAAGAAAATTATGTTCTTGTTTTAGCATCTACAGAAAGAAAAAAACACATTTAACCACATTATACTTTGCAAATAGTTATATAAAATGAAGAATTTTTGCAAGCAAAGCTACATAATAAACAGAAACGCAGCCCACAGTTTCAAATTTGCCAACAACTATAAAACTTGATCCTCTTGTGTATTGGTGGCAAACGTGTTTACCAAATAGCAGATTTTATTAAAAGAAATAATAAACTATTGCCCAGCAATAATACACAATAAACAAAAATACACCCCAAATTGTCCATCGATCACATGAAGAAAATTTCCTCTTGACCAAAGCACAAACATTGACGCATTCCGAGAGAACCCATCTTGCAGAAAATCTCAAAAACCTATAAAATAAGCTAAAAACCTGAAAACTGCACCAACGTATTTTAGAATTCAGATTCCCAGGTATTAATCATGAACAGTATCTACGAAAAGAATCGTGCTCTTTGTTATGGCCTCCAAAATTACAAATGTGGACTGCTGTACCATAATGTACATTACAAATTATTATAAAAATAACAATTTCTAGCCTAGAAAAAAGTGACTATTAAACAGATATTTACCCCAAATTTCCTTTGAATAACATAAAAGCACGCCTCTTGAAGCATTGCTACAAGACCCATGTAAAAAATTCCTCATAACCAAAAAACCAAGCTCATAAAATTCCACTCGCCCATTTATTTTTTGGGGTTTACATTGTTAACCAAGCTCATAAAATTCCACTTGTAAAATATGACATTTTTTGCTGACAAAATCTACACGGTATTAGAAGTCCACCTCAAATGTTCAATTTCGTGAACACCAACAACAACGAAAAAGTCATCATCAACATAACCCCAATGCCTCAGAAGAGGCTCCCGCCTAAGCAAGGTAAGGGGGGGTCGGATGTACGCAACCCTACCACTGTAAAACAGTGAGGTTGTTTCCAATTGACCCAAATGATGCAAATGTAACTGACCATTTGCGATTCCACAATAAAAGAAATGCAGATCGTTTAAATAGCGAAAAAGTCATGTTCCCCTTATTATAGCCTCTAAATGGCAAACGTGCGTACCACATTGCACGTTATTATAAAAATAAACAAAACCCACGATCTCGAACCTAAAAATTCCGGTTAACCATTTGAGCTTTCAAGGTTTTGCATTACAAAAATAACAATTTTTCGCCAACAAAAACATCATCAACAGAAATACGAAATTTTACATTATGCACACCAGCTTTAAAAAAAGTGTTCGACCTATTATAGGATTAAAATGGGGAACTTCACCATATTGAAAATTAGTATTAAAACAACATTTTTTGCCAACTGAAGCCATAGAATAAACAGTAATGGACCCAATATTCCCCCTGATCACATAAAAACCCCAATGTTTCTTCCAAGGACATGCATTTGAACAAGAACTATCTCCAAAAAATAATCGAAGACCAAGAAAGCAAGCTTGAAATTCAAAATTTTCACTTACACATTTGAGGTTTCAGAGCTTTACAATATAAAAATGATAGATTCTAACCATCATAAACAACACAATTGAAGGATAGGTATTTCAAATTCTCCTTTAATCGATAAAAAAACCAATCTTTCCTTCAAAAACACAACCATAGAAACATTCAACCACCACCCATAAAATATTCCTCAAAAACCAAGTAAACAAGCTCAAAAACCCCCAACTCCACCTAACCAAATGAGCTTTCTGGGCTTTACAGTATAAAAATAACAAGTTTCGCCAACAAAGATATGAATTTGTCCTTTAATCACATAAAGACCCAATCTATCCTCCAAAAACACAACAGTTGGTGCACTCCAACAAGACCCATCTCGAGAAATTCCTTAAAAACAAAGTAAACAAGTTCAAAACTCATAAACTCCACGTGCCGATTCAAAAGTTCAGTTTTTGGTACTGTCATTTTCGGCCTACACAATAAACATAAATCCGTTTGTTGATTTCTATTCACTTCCAAACCAATCTTTTTCTTAATAGTCACTTCCTAGACCAATTTTCTTCCAAAAACACAAACACTGAACTACTAAAGTATCCCAAAATTACAAAGAGAAATGCACCCCAAATTTGTCCTCTAATCACATTAAAACGCAATCTTTTCACCAAAAACACAACCATTGAAGCATTCCAACACGACCCATGTTAACAAATTCCTCAAAATTGGTTCAAAACTCAAAAATTCCACTTACCCATTTGAGTTTTCTGGGTTTTACATTAAAAAAACATTTTTTGCCAACAAAAACTACACATTAAAAAGAAATACACCTCCATTTAACCTCCAAACACACAAAAAAGTATAATAAAAACCCCAAGCTTTCCACCAAAGCCACAGAAATCAAAGCAATCCAAGATGACCCATTACGACAAATTCCTAAAAAAACAACCTCAAACTCAGAAATTCCACTTACCCAATTGAGATATGGGGGTTTGAACCCCAGCAGAGGAGTCCCCAACTGTGTTGGAGAGGGCAGGAGGAGAGGTGTCAGAGAAGAGGCGGAAGGAGAGGCCGACGAGGAGGATTGAGACCAAGATTTTGGTGAAGATGTGGTTGCGGTTGGTTGGTGGACACGTGGGGAGATCGAAAATGGAGGGTTTCGCCATTGGAGTGGAGGAAGAGAGAAAGGGTTTGGGATCTGAGAGATAGAGAGAATGGACCAAATGGTGAAAGAATTTGAGATATTTGTAGTTTTAAATATTTGTTTTTGTTTTTAAAATCTTTTAACGGTTTTTATCGCTGAAATTGAACATTTGAGTTTGGGATCTGTGAGATAATGAAAGAATGAGGTTTTGGTATTTGTAGTTTCCAAATTTCAGTATTTTTTTTTAAAGGGTGTGATTTGCAAGAAATTTTAAATTTTTCATAACCAAGAGTCCACTATTTTCAGAACTTTCATAAATTTATGTTAGAAATGAATTATCTTCCTTCCATTCAAAAATCAAGTTCTATGTTTTTTTACCTGAAAATATTTTTTTCTAATAATATCCAAAAAATAGATTATTTTTCTTAACTTTATCTATACCAATCGACAGATTTTGAGTTGGGAACTTGACTACAAAGTGTCTAAGTGGATTGAATTATGTTTAAGAATTAGTTAAGTGGATCTAAACTTTGTTGAAAGTTAACATCTATTACATTACTGACCATTTTTCTCTCCTCCACGGCTCCACCCGCACTAACTACTTTTTGTCTATTCACCCCGCCATATTTTTAGCATTCTTTCTCGAAATTACAATTAGTGTTATTTAGGTACTTGATTGTTTTTATTTTTTGAATTCCATAGTTATCACTATTGTAAATTATACAATTTGATTATTCTTTTTAGAAACATCCTATGAAATAGCAACAGACCAATGAAATCATTAATATTAATTAGTGATATCAGTGGAGCGAATACATTGCTGATGAAATATGCACATAAAATACGTGGAATATGAGTGTGGAAAAAATTGTTTGCATATGTACAAAATGCATATTCATACTGATATTTAAAATATTCAAATTTCAAAGTGGATACAGATAAACCGATATCCACGACCACAATGATTGAAATCATACATTCATAGTCACTAATCATCACTTGATTTGATTTCAAATCTTATTTTTCATGTTAAGTTTTATCTTATTTTTATAATTAATAAAAAAATAAGTTAAAATTAATAATAACTATACATTTTAATCACATTATAAGGTTTGAAGGTGAAATCACATTATAAGAATTTGAAGGCAAATTAAGATATATTTCCTTACAAACAGCATGTACACCTGGTGAGAGCTTAAAGTCATGATAAGGCCCATGGGCCAAGACCAACAAGATTTTGGTGATCAATTCCATTCAAGAAATAGAGCTAATAATAATCAGGTTTGGTTTAGTGCTAATGCTTTCACATAATCAGCTTCTCCATGTTTGTAGTTTCATAGGGCAGTTCCAAAACATGGATGAGTTTAACCAATATCTTGGAGAAATTGCTACACTCTGATTTCTTCTCTCACAATACGACCACCTTTGATCTTTGTGCTCGTCAGAGTTTCTCCCTCAAGCTCCCCAATTGGTCGCAACACGACTATTTTGCCGCCCTACTATTCTTGTACTGGGAAGAGATAAAAAAAATTGTGAAGGATAAAATGTTCCATTGCATACTTTACTTCTTGAAAAAACTCTAAGTTTGCGAAACAAAAATGTTGTGATACTAATATTTTATCAAATAATAATAATAATAATACGTTTAGGTTGTTCTTCAACATTGATCACAAATACGTTTAGGTTTTAATAAATTAATAAGATAAATGTAAATTCAGATAAAGTGAGATTGAAATACTGTCTATATGTGTTTGGTAACATATACAAATACAGAGGTTTTATTGTAAAAACTTTTATTCACATGGTGTAGTAAACCATTATGCATTTACATTTATAAATGTAAATATTTGCAACAACAAAAAAGTGGTTTTCTTTATGGATAATTTGGTGAATATATTTGGAAGGGTAAGTAAGTACATGGCACGTTGTATCCAATCAAATGTAAATATTTGCAACAACAAAAAAGTGGTTTTCTTATCCAATCAAAAGGAAAATAAATTCGAACATTGGAGGATGATTACAAGTCATTTTTGTACCCTACCCTTCTGCAATAATGTTAGATGATAGTGCTAAATATCTAGACTCTAATTTCCTTTTTGCATGTAGATGGAGACTAGTTTAGTTGGTAGACGTGATTAAAGTATCAAGCAAGGATATATTGGGGATTTCAATTAACTAACATCAATTCTAATAATTAAAGTGTCTATCGGTGTATTAAGGCCTAATCTTCTAGAAAATTTATCCAGATTTTTTCAGAGTCAACATCAACTTAGTCTTTCAATGGTTCGATGCAAGACCGATATTTAATATCTTTGCTTCTTTAACTTCAGGGAACAATGTCAACCTACTATTTGTGTCAAGAACGAACAAAAATACAAAATTCACGATGACTGTGGTAACAAATATAAAGAATATTCATATTAACCATAAAGATTCTTCATGTAAATAGTAAGAAGTACGTTGTATCTAATAGACTTCCATTATATGAAGAATCTTAACTAGATAAGTTTTTCTAGGTTGGTGCAAAATTATAATTTCAATGGAGATTCTTATGACTAACCTCCCAACACAAAAAGGAAGAGAAAGGTTGGTAAGGGCCACCCACTTCAAGAAAGAATGCATGCAAAGCAAAAGGAAGAAGGATTATCTTTTGTCCAAAAAACACTTTTACATACCAACTTTATCTAGAAGTTCACAAATCATTTTCATTGGATATACTCAAATAACATTGTTTGGATCACTACTATACCCTAAGGTAATTTTTATCCATGACATTTATCTAAATGTCAACCTAATCCAATCAGTATTATCTCTTTTCGTCACATCAACATGACAATTTTCTTATCTCTTTCTATTATTCACCTCTTAACCACAACTCACTCATAAATATCAACGTAGTCACATCAACATTCTCTCGCTTCAACGTCATTATTTTTTCCTCATTTTTAATTTCTCACAATTTCAATTAATTATATCACATATTGTATTTATCATAACTTATTATAATTAAATGTGAATATTTGCAGATAACTCAAAATAAATTTTATCAAATATTAAACGTGCTTTAGAATAACTAAACTTCGTAATTAAAAAACATAATTAATAAAAAACATTCTCATTCCACGTGTCGTCTGTAACGCTACAAGATGTTCTCTTTCAAGTCCTCTTTGAGTTCCAAATGTTTACATTTGTTTTGAACATGATCTATATTGTCCAAGTACTTGTTGATATCAACAACACGGTCTGATAAGAACTGAAATGACTCATTGTTAGAAATTGTAGTAGACGAACTCGGTTGATCCGGGACGAATTCAGTTGTATCTCCAAAATTAGCATATGTGTCTCACTCATCCTTCATTATCATATTGTGCATTATGATGCACGTCGTCATGACTTTGTTTAAAATATTAGGATTCCATGCGAGTGATGGTCTCCTGACAATTGCAAAGCGTGTTTGAAGCACTCTGAACGCTCGTTCCACATCCTTACAAACTGTCTCCTGATGCTTGGCAAATAATCTCGCTCGTGGAGTTTGTGGGAGAGTGACAGATTGAATGAATGTTGCACATTGCGGATATATACCATACGTGAGAGTACCCCACATCGTATGAATGTTTGTTCACCTCAAAATTCAAAGGGGGTACTTGTCCTTCTAGAATGTCGATAAAAATAGGAGATCGATTGAGGACATTGAGATCATTACACGACCTTAGAATGCAAAAAAAAACAATGTCATATCCAGAAATCGTAGGAGGCAACGGCTTCAAACAGCTTGACTCCCAATGCATGCAGTCGATGCTCCCCATCGTACTTGGAAAACCACGTTGCTCATCAACGTCAAGTAGCCAAGTTAGGTCTATCGATGTAGGCCTTCTTAGATATTTCGCTCCGAAGTTGTTGATGACACCCTCTGTGAATTTCTGGAGGGATTTTATTGTTCCTTCGCCTAGATGTAAATACTCATCTACTGCATCAGCCGACACTCCGTACGCCAACATTCGCATAGCCGTAGTGCATTTTTGTAAGGCCGATATCTCGGATTTACCTACTGCATCCGGTCGGCATTGGAACAAGGCATCAGACGACACAAAATTTAAGAAAATTATTTAAAACTAAATATAAAACTAAAACTAATTAAAACAAAAAAATAAAAAATAAACCAATGGGTGGAGGCCACGTGGCCTCCACCCAACGATCGCCAGGTCGTGGAACCTGGCGATGGACCACCAGATTCCACGACCTGGCGATCGATCGACCTTCATTGAGGGAGTCGATGTAAATGTCGACCCAGGGTCAGCATTTACAAGGGCACCCCCATGGGGTGCCCTAACAATTGATACAAAACCTACGTCTTAATGTGGAACATAACTATAATATTCATGTACATTTGACTGATAAAAAGTATGAAGCTTTAATTACGAATATGCATTTTTCAAATTGTCATTTAATTTTAGATCTAATATTTTAAAATACATTTTAGCATTATAGTGTTGGATTTAAAATAAATAAATAAAATCATATATTGCTTAGGAAATATGTTTTCTAAGTGAAAAATATAATTTGGCATGTCATTTGGAAAAACCACACCCTTTGAAATCCTTGTTTTTTAAAAAACAAATTTTATATATTTCGACCAAGTAAGTTAGAAGTTAAAACAAAAGAAGTTTGTGTGAAAAATCTTCACCATAGTTTAGAATATTACCTCAATACAAAAGAAGTTAAAACAAATAAAATGTTACGGTTATACACAACATTTGAAATCCAATCCTAAGTTACTCACAAAATGTTAAAATTGCAAATCTCATAATTCGAAAATTACGTAGAACTTACAACATAACTTTACAAACACTACCCCAAAGAATATTCTCATGTGATATGTGAACTAAATTTAATGAGAATTTAAGAAGCATCATCTAAAGTAATTAGACGAACTTTTAGGTAACTACCGTGGCATTGTTTTTTTTTTTTTGATGATCCAAAATTCCCCGGTACCGTCCCCACTTGGGTTAGACAAGCTGCAGTTCTAAACTTAAAGTGATTCACACTGTTTTCACCGGAACATTTGACATGCAGAACGGAAAATCGAACCTACATCTTCATGCACTCGCCCCTAACCACTCCACTACGTCACAGAGGACAACTAAGATCACATTGTTGATAGGGTCATACAAACAAACCAATCCTGATTGAAAGAGCGGATTTGGGAAATTATCAAGTAGATAATAACCTTTTCTTCATGTTAATCAAAGCTAATTCAAAATCAAGAACATATCATTTAATTTTTCCATCCATCTCACTTCAAGAAGTTACGAGAGGGAACAAATTATGCTTGAAGTAAACTCTTCAAAGAAGAAACCATTTCTCACAAGAATATCATACAATAACTTTGAAAAACAAAAAATAAGTAAAAAGACAGAGACTGGCATCACTTAAACATGCATTCAGCGAGCCAAGAAATGACATTACTGGTTCATGTTTCCTCTCAAAGTGTTTTTGTCAACAACAATGGAGACATAATGGATAGGGATGGAGGTAGACAGAGAAGAAAGATGACAATTGGCATAGAGACATGAGAATCAAGTGGATCCCAAGACCAACCAGAACTCCAATCCCATTGGTTTTCACAAAACAATCACCACTAATTAAATTTTTGTAACACTCCTTTTATAGAGAGATGAATGGCCATGAACCATAGTCGCTCGTGCAAGTTTACATAATTTTCTCCAAAAAGGAGAAAAAAAACTTCAGTTATCAACCATTTAGTGTTCATGATTCCATTTTAGTGTTCACAATTAATTCCAGAGAGATGTGTATGCAAACGTGATTCATAAGAATTTAAGAAGTAATACACGTTGCAATATAAGCATAAATAATAAAAATACAAAACTCAAACCTTAAACTGAGTAATGTCAGACCATAAACTATGATCAAATGAGTAACTATGATCAAATGACCAAACAAAAGTTTATGATCATAAATGACCAAGTAAAAGTTTTCGAACTTCATATCTGATCACAGTTTAGTAGATAAAATTCTTACTCATTCCATTTGAGTTTTATGTTTCTCATATTACAGCATGTACTACTTAAATTCCCATGAATCAAACTCGCAACCAAATATTATGGAAAACGTGAAGTCATTCAAGGAACAAAAACACAAACAAAAAGGATTTTTATGCTCCACAGAGACTACACCACAAGCACTATATAACAAGAAGTCTTAATTCCCAACATAGATATTTACAGTCAAAAACAAACAGCACAAACTCCATGATGGGAAAAAAATCAACACACGCAATCAAACAAAAGTGATGTTCACCTGCCTGTCTGTCTTCTCCGGCACAAACAACATTCCTGGAGAAGGGGTAGAGAACTAATTGCCCGAAATCCGTGTGGGCCTTCAAAAACGAGGGGACCTGTTTCAGCAATGATCGATGGGCTCAGTCCGGTCTTGCACTGCCAGACGCTCGCAAACATCAGCAAGCGACTTTAGATTGCACTTGATTAAGGCCTCCACGAAGAAGCAAGTCTCGTCCTTCGTGTTCCCCTCTGGTATGTCGACCACAAATGATTCGATCACTAACGTGCCTGGCCTTCCATCAATGACCTCAGGATGAAGGGTGACTATGGAAGAGTAATTCTGCGAAGATAAAATGAGAAGACGAGATTACCTCATAAATGTATAAGGTGAAATTGTTCTTCAGATGTTTAAAACATCACGAAGTACGACATAGAACTCTCTTTCCGACTTGCAAAGATATTATTTTCAAAGACGAACATCAATCAATGTGCTCAAAGCATTTTATGTTTAACAATAATTCCAACAGAATAGGCTTGAACTGCCAAAATTCAGATAATCAGATTTCATGAATTCACCATAAAGGCATGAACTAGAAGAGAAGAGAAGAGTAAAGGAGATGAACGAGAAGTCAAAATTTTGGAGTACCTTAAGCCGGTGATCACCACCGAGAATCTTCATGCTTAGTATGTGCTCATTGTCGTCTAGAATTTCCAATCTTTCGGTGCTAGTTGTTGCGGGGAGGCCGGACTTCACATTAATTTCACGAACGCTTCCTATCTCAAGATCACCTCGTAGCACACACTGGCTAATAAAGGGCTTGTACTTCTGAGGCTGATCAAATCTTCTCACAAGTGACCAAACCTACAAATCATCATTAAAGATAATAAGAAATGAAGAGCAGACCGTGTTTAGTACATTCAGAGCCAATTATAATTAACTAAACAAAGCAACCAACATAAACTTCTTTACTTTTCACAATAAATAAACATAAAACACTAAAAAACCGAATCATTCAAGGAATCGTCAAAGAAAAGTTTCAACACAGAAATTGATTTTGTGGTCGCAGAGGAACACAAATTTATGCTTGGTGACTACTGTAATCCAAGAACTAAACCTACAAGAGCTTAAGAATGATATCTTCCCTTTTCACTCTCATACGATATCACAAAATGGGTGAAGTGGATAAATACAAACACAACACCATGTTAAGCTTAACGGGTACTCTTATCCATGCATGATATCAAAAAATTATGAGGGCAGAAATCACATAATATAACAAAATGGGAAAAAGTGGGTGAACACAGAGAGATCGCATTTTTATGCTTAATGATTACTTGAATCAACTTAACTTTTGAAACGGGCAAAGTGCATAAACACAAAAGGAACAAAGTTTCGTGTGCTTAATTTACTACTTCAAGCCATCATCTAAACCAACACAAACATAAAAAAGGATATATTTGTTTTTGTGCACTCATATGATGTCTCAAAATGTGAAAAGTGGATAAACACCAAAACGAATTATGCTTAAGGCTGACTCCAATCCATCTAAAAAACAGGAATTTTTTTTTGAAAAATAGAAATATTTTCACAGTTTTCCCTCCTCTCCCATGACCTTCCAGGTTCAAACTCAAAATCCACATCTTCCTCAATAACATACTAACACCAACATTAATTCAAAACTCAAGACCATTTCAAACCCAAAAAAGAATCCATCAAACTGAATTTTTAATGTTACGAAAAATAAATTGAGTTATCTTTTACAATTTCTTACAAGTTGAAACATATACCCTCAAAACCAAAATCATTCCAAATTCAGGAAAAAAACCCATCAAACACAAAATAAGAAGAAGAAACGCAACTTGAACAATCTTTAATAAACTCCAACAAGGTGAAGAACACAAAACAAAAATAAAAACGAAAAAAACAACCCAAATCCCACGAAAAAAATAACAACTTGGTAATCTCTTATGAACACTTACAGGTGTAACACACAACCAAACAAAACAATAAATACCAAAATGGGTGATCTCAAAACCAAAACCCCCCCAAAAAAACTAAACCCACTAAACCCCATAAAAACCTAGAAATCAAAACTTTTCAATCTCATATCCAGTCACACAATCTCAATCCAAAACAACTCGAAACCCACAAAACCTAATAAAAACCTGAACTTTAAAAATAAAATAAAAAAGACTAATAAAACGAATCCTTACAAGGTGAAGTGGAGCCATGACGTGTTTGAGCAGCACAGACGTGCACTGATTCTCCCTAGCGGAGTGCCTGTGATGCCTACAAACCATCTCCGACTCCACCACCCTAACCCCCCTACTCCCTCCGTTCATCCCCACCTCCTCGCACACCACCGCCAGCTTCCTTTTCTAACCAAATTTCAGCAAAGAACGGGTCTTTTGGGAAAAGAAACCGACCCAAGTCGGAGTTTTGGGGGTTGGGTAGAGGGATTTCGTGGGTTCGATGGAAGAAGAAAGGACGGGTTTGGGTTTTTTTGTTTTGTTTTGTTTTGTTGGTGTTTTTTGTGTTTGGGGTTTGAGTCTGATATTATTATGTTGGAGATGTGTGGGGATTTGGTCTTAGGGTTTGGAATATTTACAGATATGCCATTGGGTTTGAGTGGAATTTTCGTTTGGAATTCTGAAAACTCACTGAGTAATTCTTAGATCTTTCGTTTTACCATTCGATCACGTGTTGGAGATATGTTGTACAAAAATATTAATTGAATTCGGTCGAGATACAAGACAAATTGTATTTTTTAGAAAGTTTTAGTTGTTGGAGATGAGATTTGTCTTAAGTCAAGCTCATTAAGATTATCTGATGTTGAGTTTTTGAGGATGTAACAATTTATGTGCAGTGTGTGTGGAAAATGTTTGTAGTGTTCAAATTCATGGTACAAATTTTCCTCATGCTTGATGCCTTGATTAGGTGAACGTTAAATATAAATAAATAAATACTTTGGGATTTTGTTTCGATTCGAAATGAATTTTTGTGAACTTCGTCAATGTGATTTATAATATAACATTCGATTTTAGGTTGTATAGTTCAATTTGATTTTAGGTTGTATAGCATGTGTTTGTAACGTTTGAAACTTTTTGAAGATAATTCTTGATTGAGTTTAAACTTTAAACTCAAGTTATCTTGAAAGTCATTTTGAAACTTTAAACTCAAGTTAGAAAATGTGATGCTTTATTGTTGGTATACTTGACACATATAATAAATCTTTTAAATTTAGAACACACAAAATTAAAAATTGAATATACTAATAATAGAATGTAACGTCCAAATCATAGTAGGGGGGGAAGGATAAGTTTGAAATGGCATTTGTGTTATTTTATAGAAGACCAAGGGCATTTAGGCATCCTCCATCATGTCTATCTGAGTAGTGGATAGAAGTACTACCATTTACCATAGGCTACCAAACCAATATTATAATTTTTCATTTTTATATATCCAACAAAGCCAAACTGGTTACACTGAATCCAGCAACAAGGACAAAACCCATAATAATAATAATATAATAAAATTATTATTTTTCCTTTTTGGAAAATAAGAATATATTGTGGTAGGAATATGCTTTGGTGTGAGTTGACCTAATTAAAGAAAGCGGTGAGATGTCTCACGGGACACGTTAAGGCGAAATAACGGTAGAATTTAGATAAGCATTTTAGAGCATTGCATACTCATATTATAGCATTAGACGGCATTGTAAAATATTTTATTTTTTATTTAGATGGAAATGATTTAAAATTATAATAGAGCGTTGCGTTAGTAAAATTGTTGGTACTTCTCATCCATTTTAATTATTATTTAGTAATACTTGAAATAATAAAAAAATCACTTTATAGATTTATTGAAACAATAAATAATTGATAATAATGTATTTGATAAATATAAAATAACTTTATGAAGTTATTGAAACAATAAAATTAAGACGATCCAAATTTGAAATCATCCATTAAAATGGATTAACACACTACATTATGCTAAAGTACACAGTTGTTATTCGGCAACATCAAACTTTTTCTTTAGCCAACTAAATCTTTTTTCCCGAGTGATTTTATGGACAAATATTCGATATTATTTCTTGTTATCAAAAAGTTTCAAAACCGTAAATCCATAAGTTAGAGTCATCGACACAATCACTTTCTTTCTCTCTTGTTTGACTGGTTGGTTACGTAAAGGTAATAAGAAATGTTAATTACACTGAAGTTATAAAAATTAATGGAACGAACAATTAATATATATTTTCACTTATAATCAATGTTTTCTCGTTGTTGGTGTTGGGTTTTTGTGATGCAAAGAGCTACATTTATAAGAGAAACTAAAAACCTATAAATGGCAACACTCATAATTTAGGAGTATTAATTGTAAAAGTTGGAACTTTTTTGCATTTTTTGGGGTCCGGAAGAGAATAAGTTATTTGCAATATGTGACCTCATACACAAATTTGCGGAAAAAAATAAAATAAAAAGTGGATTATTGTTACATAAAACTAAAAGCAATGTCTATAGAAGTCATACGCAACTCTCATGACACCCAAACAAACCCATAAGAGAATATAAAAAAAAAAGAGGATGTGTTCCAAGTAAAAGTGGGGAATTTGCAATCTAAAGTCTAGAACTCGAGAAGTTTTATGGGATTTGCTTAGATTCGATTAGAAGTTGCAAGCAATGAAAGAGTTTGTAAATATGTTTGAGAGTTCGAGGTTTGAAGTATTAAGACTCAGACGGGAATTTGTCATAAGATGTTATCAACGTAATAGTTATGAATATCGACAATGAAATTAAAAGTTTGAGGATTATATAAGGAATATGTGACAAAAATTGTGCATACCTATTTTGGAATTAGTCAAAGAAATTGCATGTTAAAGTTTAAAATGCATAAGTTTTAGAAGAAGAAAAAAACAAAATTTAAAGTTGATTGTTAACATGTCGTTGTGATTTGTGTGAGAGCTTTAGATAATAGTAACCCTTTTTGCAGTATTTCTACATGTTCTATTAAAAAATCTGAAGAATTCACTTAAATCATTCTAATTTTAGTTTATGAAACTGATAAGGACGAACAAATAATGACACGTCCGACTTCCACGAAACTTCCTCAAATTACATGCAGGTTACCTTCCATTCACGTTGTGATTAGATTAATTAAATGTGAAAATTATGAAACATTAGGACTATCCCGCACATGAGGAAGAATATTACCATTGTTTTACATGCAATAATGAACCCAAGAAAACACATGAAATGAAGAAGTTGGTGGATTTTTAATTATCTCAATGGACACAAAAAGCAGGCATTGTTTTGTCAATGGGAGGGACCCAAGACAATTATTAAGGCACATGAAAAGTTTAATGGTGTAATTCTTTGTTAGTTTTTTAATTACTAATGAGGTCCGCAAGCTAGATATTTTGAAGGTCACTGTCATCCACAACACTAGTCTTGTTTGACCTTAACTAACGTCTAATTGGATTCCCTTGGTTTCATGCAATTATGATTTAATGTTGGGTTGGAAGAGTTTATAGGCAATTTCTCCCGACTAACCTGAATGTTAGTGTCGACGAAATTATCATCACGATAGATTTTTTTCCTCAAAGAATATTAAATCTCAAAATACAACCCACTGATATTAGAGCTCAACTCTTATTCTTGGTTGTCTGAAAATTAATACCTGCTGATTACTCTCAATTCGGTAAATTTTTCTCTAGCTGGAAAGTCAAATACCATTGTGGTCATTCTTAATGAAGTCAAAATTTTGTTTTTTTTTAAATTTTTGGGTTAAAATGGACTAAATCAACGTGATTCATATAAACTATTTGTGATTCTTATTTATTGTGAACTGGTAGAAAATTATCTTTACATCGTATCCGACCTCCTTTTACCCTACTTAATGTGGGAGCTTCTTTTATGATTTTCAGATAATGTTGTTGATTCGAAAGTCAAATATCTTAAAACAATCATTCATTTTACTTGTAACCAAGACCATGCACCTATGACTATAACTAGATAACACGAGTTTAGTCACAACCTACAACAACTGCATTGTTCGTATTTTAGTAGATTTCTTCTATTCGAGGAGTAAGAAAAATGGAATTGTGATCATAACTATCAACTAATCTCAATGTGAACTTCAATGTAAATCATGTCGAGATTTGACCATGGAAACTTAAGTTGAGAACGTAATTGGTTGGCTTGCTCATCCAAGTCATTTTGTATTTTTCAGGTTGTTATCTATGTGGGTCTATTTTTATCTTCAAAAAAGGTGCATCCGGTTGATTGCATTAGAAAAGAAGGGATTATAAACACAGCCTCTCTAAAAGTATAAAATACAGAAACACCAAATAGTTAGCCAAAACAAAACTGAATTATTATTAATCGTCGGAAAACTACTTAAATTGTCACAACCAATTATCATTTTGCCCTTCCGTCATTTCTACTTATATAACTCTTCATTTCACTCTCCTAACACCACTCTCTTTTCATATTACACTTATATTCACCCAAAAGTATGTCTCGGAAGCCAGAAAAAGAGTGAGAGGACGCCACAGTCTACTCGAATCTTTTAAAATGTCTTGTTTAGTTTCTGTATATTTTAAATTTTAAAAAAAAATTGGGTCAGACGTTCGCGGGAGACGCCACCCTTGGGGGGGGGGGGGGGGGGGGGTGCTCCGTCAGACGCCCCTTCCTTTTTTTTCGGATTTTTTTTAATTTAAATTGATTATAATTTGTGATAATTGCTAAATATATTGATTATTAAGTTAATAATTGGTTAATTTAGTTTAGTAATTAGTTAAATTTATTAATTACTATAATTTGTTTCATGATCAATTTGTAAATCCATTAACAAAATTTTATTTCTAAAATTGAATTAATAGTCATCGGGTTACCGTGGAGGAAAAGAGAAATCAATTCTCTTACACGTTGTACATAGTTTAGCAAATGAGTCAGGTCCCCGTCATCCACGTAGACGCGGTATTTCTGCTTTCAGATTACGGACGGCTCTATCATAATCTGTCTGCGAATCAGAAAGCATGACTCTCCTCCACTTTCCACATCTAAAACTCTCTGCAAACTGCTTGTTCTTGCTGAATACGTGGTATGTGTAGTTGTACATGTATTTGTTGATATGTCATGTGCAAAGTAAATGAGCAGACTACGGAAAAAAACTGATGCCACTGGTCGCATCAAACCCAACTCCTGGTCCAATATAACTGCAGTCGTGCTAACAGTATCCAATAACAGATCTCGCAACTTCTCCAACACCCACTGGAAAGTAGACTCGATCTCACCCTTCAAAATCGCATAGCCGACAGTGAAAATTCACGTTTGGTGGAGTAACCTCAACCATCTCAAACAAAGACATCTTATACTTGTTTGTCTTATACGTCGAATCCATGCAGATTACGAAAGGGTATGTGCGCAACAACTGAAGTGACGTAGGAGTTTCCAAAAATGCGTGAGTGATGACATTAGTTTCTTCATCCGCCATAATTCAATGTAAATACTTATACTGCACTGCCTGACTGAGAAACTGTTGAGTGAGATTCATGTCCTCAGATTTCGTCTTCCTCGTGTACTCTTTGAAGTTATAAATGTGTCTCTGATTTGGATTATCCTTCGGGAATTTCTCTTTTACTGCCAACAAGATGTTACGTGGTCTCGCTTGTGCCTCAGTCATATCACGAACAATTTGCTTTGCCCCAGAACTAAGACCGATGATCTATCAGTGACCCTCTGGATAAACTGCAAGTATGTGGTTGTGTTGTTCATGAGTACTATTAGAAACAAGGACTCATCCATCACGATCCCGTCGCTCAACTACATTTACCAAAAAATGACAACCGCAACATTTTCTTGTCGTGTTCTTCCGTAGTACAATATTCGTATCACGAGAACTCATTTCATTTCTTCGATCGCATCTCAGATAACAATCCGTCTGATTATCTGCTTTTGATTTGTAGGATGATATTACCAAAAAAAATCTGACTCCGATAACTTGTTTCATCCATTTACATGCTTCCTCGATTGATGTAAATATTTGTTTACTATCAAAAAAACTCACTGTAATCTACTCCATCACCACCAAAATCTTGCAACGGAACCTGAAATAATTTAAAATAAAACAAAATAAATAAACTAAAAATCAAAAAAAACAGGGGCATCTGGCTGGGACGCCCCGTCCATGGAGGAGACGGCTAAGCCAGGCGTCTCATCCAAGGATGGGGCGTCTGACTTAGCCGCCGCCTCAAAGGTAGGGGCGTCTGGCTTAGCTAGACGCCCGAGACAGGGAAAAAAAATCTCACCTCACTTCTTTTTTTGCGAGCCCGAATATTATAGATGTCGGGTTTACTCGCCTCACTTACCTCACCAGATCCTGGCGCTTCGTCAGACATTTTCGTGGTGTTGGTACTGTGAATGTGAGGAAAACTGAGTCAAAAATCTTATTTAAAGACACGGGACGAAATGAATATTAAATGAATTGTGAATGGTAAAATGGTAATTATTAGGACGATTTAAGTAGTTTTCCGACGACGAATGTTAGTTCCTAAACAAAACCAAGCAATCATACTTAAAAGGAAGGAATTCTTCCCGGATAGAGTCATACAGGATGTACCAAGTTGTGAGCAAAACGATGGTTTTTCTTTTTCTTTATTCTAGTTTATCCTGTTTGAATTTGCAAATTTGGTGGTCACTATCAAAGTCCACGTTTAGAAAAATGTCAGAGATCTTTCCCTAACCATTTAACTTCCAATTTTTAATTTAAATAGCTCTGTCATGTACGTTGTTACATAAATTTTAACATCTTTACATTGGAAATATTTAAGTATAATATATTATATTGATATTTTTTCGAATAATATCTTAATTTGACCATTATCAAATATAAAAAATAAATAATTATCTAAAAATAAATTTTAACATCTTTGGTTATGGATCGATAATAATTTTTAATTTATACTTTTTAATGTTAAAAATCCGGATCGTTGTTTCCATATCAAAATCCAATGTCAAAATGATTTCTTATAGGTAAGTTCAACATGATTACGTATCAGAGTCTTGGATTTAGGATAGTTCAGGGGAAACAGTCATTAGCGTTAAAAACATAATAATTTAAAATTAGTAACTAATGTAGCTTAGAGCAATCACAACCCGACAGTTGGCGAAAATGCCTGACATGTAAAAGCTGATGCAAATCTACTGTTTTTAATTGGAAAATGCACTAACAATGCAAATGAGTTAGCTAGTTTAGCTCAGGTTTAGTATAAAAAAACATTAATAAATTTTGACGGCAAGAATTTAAAAGTGTTTCTTATAAATTATTGAGAAAGTTGAGAGCCTTCTCTGGGAAATCTTTACTTGTAAAGATCAATACGCTAAAAGAAGAATAAAATAAAGTGGATTAAACTTTACTTCGGTTCACTTATAAGGACCTAAAGCATATCCAGCCGTGTGACAGGATATACAAAACAAGAAGGTTAAAAAAACTGATGTAGCTTAAAAAAACTGGCCCTTGTGAACATCCGATATTCGCTTTAATACTTTCAAAAATAATATGGTATTCTTCTACTTAATTACATGAGTACATGATTTTCCAACACAAACCAAATTCCAAGAGTCACAAAACTAAACTGATAATTTTCATTACCAATAACAAAGAAATCCACGTCTTTTGTAAGTTTTCCATAGATGATCAGGTTCACTTCTTTGTCAAAAATGAACTGATCACCAAAAGAGATACATATACATATATACTTGTTGTCACAAAATCATTTGATTGAAGGGAAGATAGAAAGGGACAGCGTCGACTGTTTGGGTAGACAACTGAAGAAAGTTGGTTACTTCGAACGTAATCCGGGGACGTTCTTCAAGCCCATCTTCCCTAGAACAATTTTCGATATGACGGGAGGGTTGTCGAGTCCCATGCTTCTACTGAACTCGTTTGCTAGTTCCACAAGTTTGTGTTTGTCCTTGCCGACACTTCGGTTTGAGTTGTAATACCCAAGCCATGCTTGATATGCTGATTCTTTGATCTTCATCTCTAAGTGGTTCAAAGCCCTCTCCACCTGCATAAAGTGTTGGCAGTAAATATGTAGTTCTTGAAGTAGAGATTATCATTTTAGCAATGAATTGCACTTGCTCTTAATACCATGACAATATAACTTTAGTTCGAAAATTGTATAGTATTTGTTAGAAGAGAGAGAGGAGACAATTTTATATATGTACAGACTAAACTAAACATATTACAATCTCATGATTTTGGAAGGACATAACTATACTAGAAATTTACAATATGTCACGACACAATCTGTGTATATAATGTATGCAAGTTCAGCACCGGTAAACAACCAAATTAATAGTCAGCTGTCCTTGTCTAATGTTTTGATGAAAATTACTTAAGAAGAGGGATGCAGCAAACCAAGCATATAACATATCAGGATTGCCTGAATTTTGGGGAAGGAAAAGAAACTAAACAAAAACATAAGGGAACAGGTAAAGGTGGAACTATGGGGAATACCAATCAAACATAAGCAAATGGAGCATAATCTAGGTTAAAGAAAGCTCACTTTCTTGCTTGTGTCTGGATCGATTGTAGGTGTGGAAGCTTTGGATATTGGCAAGTCTTTGATGCTAGACGCAAAATATTCTTCCCATGGTGCTAACAACAAAATTCCTTGCCCTTCCTTGCCCTTGCGACCAGTTCTACCAAGCCGATGGATGTACTGTTCTCTATCAGACGGTACCCCAACCTGAACATTGCCACATTCCCTTTCAGTAAGAAGTTAAAACAATGCAGAAAAGGGTCAATCATTATTATTTTACCACTGTTAATAAGCAGATAAGGTTAGTTATTTACTATCTGAAATAGCTTCCTTCACAGTTGACAGTACTGATACAGTTTAAGCACTACCAAGTTGTAGAACAAATTATGCAAAATTTAAAGCTACAACAAAAGTCAAATTCCCATATTTGCCAGGAAGACTACAAATATCATATTAAGTGCATGTATTACGACAACGTGCAGAATTCCAACTAGTACTACACATTTTTAATGGTCACTTTGATAAATAAACTTGGGAAATTCAGAATCCCATATTTGATTCAGCTTCATGTAGAGGGAAATTAGCTGATGGACTGCTTGAGTACACACCACTATTATTTATATCAGTGATCAACGGAAAGCAAGAAAGATGAAAAGGTAAAAACCAGGTATTGGTTATACAATTGCCACAAATACAAGTAGATCAACAGCATTGCGATGTTATTCTATCAGGCATAGAACTTATCAGGAACTCCAACAACAACAACAACAAAACTTATCAAGATGAATACCTGTACAACAAGGGTGACATCAGGATAGTCAACTCCACGTGCAGATACATCAGACGTTACAAGAATAAGGCCTTTTGACTTCCTAAATTCATCAGAAACACGAGTTCTGTAACTCTGAGGTTTCCTAGAATGGATTTCTCGCACATTCAGCTTTAGCTCAGAAAGAGTCTCAGCAACAAGCCTTGTAACCATGGCAGTCGTGCAGAACACAAGGACCTAAAAATTGCATATTTTTTAATAAGGGTATACATGAAATAGGAACTAAAAGTTTACATCCCTTAAAATTCTGGTACCTTGTAATCAACATCGTCGGCTATATGCTCTTTTAGAATATGGTAAAGTAGCGAAAAGTGTTTATCAAGCGGTGCAACCATGAGGGATTGTGAAACCTGGGAATCCACACTGAGAGTTTCAGATTGATGTTCAACTTTCAAGCTTATCATAGTATATACAAAGTTTGAATTAAATAGCATTACCTGTGAGTGTGTCTCCTCGGTACCCTCAACAACAGTGTTAATGAATTCGTGGTCTCTTTTCAAAACAATGTGGCAAATTTGACGAACCTATATCCCCGCAAAAAAGGTCAAATTGCATCAAACATTCAAACTAAACTATGTAGAGTGACAACGAAATGTGATCCAATACCTCATCCGGAACTGTGGCGGAAAATAAAAGAGATTGTCGTTGTTTAGGAACTGCAGCAGTAATTCTCTCAATATCCTTACGGAAGCCCATATCTAACAAATGGTCAGCTTCATCGAGAACAAGAACTTTAACACCCATTAACCTAGTAGCAAACCCTGGCGTGTTTTCAAGATGATCTCTTAGTCTTCCAGGTGTAGCAACCAGAATCTGTAAGTTATGCACATTTCATTTGGAATTTAGAGACTAGTTCAACTTTTTTTATCCTAAGAGTAGTTCAACTAATCGAGATGTCCGAAAAGAAAGATCGTACCTGGCAAGGGTTTGCTTGCAAGCGTTTTTGTTCAAGCGCTAACCGTGTCCCTCCGACTACAAACTGGGCACCCAAGGTAGGGTGAAATTTCAAAAGTGTACTAGCCTCTGTAGCAGCTTGGTTTGCAAGTTCACGAGTAGGGCAGATAACTAGTACATGAATTGGAGGACGTCTGTTATCACGATCAACAGGAGGTTGTTTGACAACAATCTCAATAGCTGGCAGCTGAAAATTAGTTTTATACATGATTATGACCTCATATGCAAAATGTGGAAGTGTCTAACTCTTGATTTATATAGGCATCAAAAGAAATGAAAGAAGAAATACCAAAAAGGCCACAGTTTTACCGGTGCCAGTTTTAGCTTTTGCCAGCACATCTTTACCTATAATACATAAATGATTATAGAAAATATGAAGTACAGATAAATTTGCAGTTATAGTTCTAAAGACACAAGCCTCAGAGCTATTGTTACCTTATCATGTCGTTGATAGGTAATAATAGAAGCTTACATCAACTATCAGTATAGAAAGCAATGCATCTAATACAAAAAATTTGTAGAGCAAAACGTATAAACTAGGGTTTAGGTCATGATTACAGGGCTCCACAGAAAGAGGTAACACAAAGTAGAACTAAAGTCAAAGTCACCACAGGGTCTCCTGAAGCATTCCCATGTGATAGCTTAGCATCATCAGGTTAGAAATAAAGGTTCAGGAAGAGATACCCTGAAGCATTCTTATATTTGAATTTAGAAGCTCAAAAGTAACATTTTAAGAAATTCCAAACAATAATGAGTTTTCCACTGAAAGCCTGAAACGATGTCGTAGTTTTATATGGGAAGATCACTCAGAAACAGATTCAGATATTTCATGTCCTCTTTTATTGGCAGATATTTCAAGTCCTCTATAAACATTATCAACCTTTGAGAATGAGAGGGAGAGTTGCTTCTTGAACCATAGTCATCCTCTCATATCCAGCTGCTTTTAGTCCTTTGAGCGACAAAGGAGAGAGTGCACACTGGTCAAACCTACAGGGTGAACATAACAGTTTTTATAAACTTGACCCACCATGTGGCAGAAAGAACAGAGGCACAAAAATTACTGGTAGGAGATTTATGTTCATCTAATGTCTAAACCAACTGATATGAGATTGAAATATTTTAGGACATTTCCACTGACAATGCATATAAAATGATAGAACAGCGCAAACGTAATAATCATCTGAAGTAGGGGATGGATGAACTTGCCTGGTATCACTCAAATAAGATTCCTTTCCTGTCATAGCTCTAGGTTTAGATTGCACATCATCTCCATCAGCCTGTTTAAGAGGTGAACTCCTACTTTGCAACAAATCACCTCCTTCAATATTATCATCATCTTCACTATCCAAAACCTCCTCCAGGTCACGCTCTTCGTCAAAACTATCAGATTCAGAATCATCCTCTTTTCCCTTAAAATCAAACCTCTGCACCGACTCAGAAGAAAACCCAGACCCTCTCCTAACCCTCCCAGACCCTCTAGTCATCCCACCACCTCTTCTCGAACTCGACAAACCATACACAGTTCGTCCACCGCCACGCATTCCCCTCCTACCGCCTGAAAAATCTACATTGCCACCCTCATCCTCTTCCGACGACAACCCAAATGCAGGTCTCCTACCACCAATTCCTCCCCTTGTATCTCCCCTTCCTCTCCCCCCACCTCGCCGGCCACTCATTCCACTCCGTCTATCACCGGAAAACTCGTCGCCGTCGTTCTCTTCCGACGACAACCCAAATGCAGGTTTCCTACCACCAATTCCTCCCCTCCTATCTCCTCTTCCTCTTCCCCCACCTCGCCGACCACTCATTCCACTCCGACTATCACCGGAAGACTCATCATCCTCGTCCTCTTCCGACGACAACCCAAATGCAGGTTTCCTAGCACCAAGCCCTCCCATTCTATCCCCCCTTCCTCTTCCACCGAAACTCGAAGAACCCCTACCACGCCGACCACTCACCCCTCTTCTATCACCGGAAAACTCATCTTCCTCTTCCGACATCCCAAACGCAACCCTCCTACCACCACCACGCATTCCTCCCCCCCTCCTCGAACCCCTAACTGACCCGAACCCAACATCCGACCCAAAATCACGCCCACCACCACCACCACGCATTCCTCCCCTTCTCCCACCACCGCCTCCAAACCTCCTCACATCCCCCCCAAATTCACCTTCCAAATCATTCTCATTCCTCCTCCTAGACCTCAACCCACTAATTTCAAACCCACCCTTCTCAAAACCTCTACTTTTCGAACCCGACCTGTCAAGATCCCTGCTTTTCGTGTTGGAAAGGTTGTTTTCGTCAACGAAACCGGGTTTGAGGTCGCTTACCCAATCGCTGAGCTCGGCCTCGTCGTCGACGAGGCTGCGGTCGGAGAAGGAGCGGAGAGGGAAGGCGAGGGAGGAGCGACGGAGGGAGAGAGGGGTGCGGGGAAGGAAGAGGGAGGTGAATCGGAGGAGGCGGAGCGGGAGGAGCTGCGCCGCCATGGTCGTCGCCGTAGGGCGGGTTAGGGTTTGGGATTTGGGGGTTTAGGGTTTTGGAAGGGGTTTGGGTTTTGGGAGTGGAGCGGAAGGGATAAGCTGTGGTGGGAAGATTGGGTCATTTGCACTAATTTTACTAAAAAAATTATTTTGTTTTTGTTTTTTCAGAGTGAGATGTAATCTGGGTCTCCGTCATTTTTTCCCCTCGGGACATAGTAGAGTAGTCGAGGGTAAGTGCGTGAAGACGCATGTTCGAATCTCGATTTACATGTCAAACGTTTCTGTGAAAACAGTGTGGATCAACTTCAGTTTAGAACCGCAACCCACCTAACCTAAATAGAAGCAGGTGTTGGGAATTCTAGATCATTAAAAAAAAGTCTCTGTCTCTAACCTAGATGTAGGGTTTCGGTTGAGCTTCATGTTTTTTTAATTAACAACTAAGATAAAATAGCAAAATAGTGGAGAATTATAATTTTAAAATGATTTCTACGTGATTAATAGTTTAGAAACCTCAACCATTCTAGCACTAAATACTTTCGAAACATAATTTTTTTCTTAACTTCCACTTTAAAATGAGAATAAATCATAGAAGTAAAGTTTCCTTAACTTCCTAATCCTTCACATAAATCCTCACGAAAAGATAAGTGGGAAGGAAGAAAGGAGATTACTTTCGTGAATTATTCTTAATTACGAGGAAAATACACACTTAACATGAGTTAACATATCGTATAGGACCCAAATCAATCTCATATATGGATCGATTTAAAGATGCATTCTAGCTTATTCAAGCTTCATTATGAAACTAATCATGTTTGCTCAATTGGTTAAGAATTTGATATGCGGTAGTTAAGTACACAATTTCATGTTGAAATTTATCATCTTGTTAATTTTAGAAGATTTTGTTTTTAAATTCATGTTTCAATACGTCACTTTTAAAACCTCTGCGTGAAGAGTATGTTATTATTTTCAATCAACTTTCTAAGTGGAAGGAACTCATGTCTAAATTTGACATCTTTGAGGTAGAGATATGAGTTTTAAAACCCAAAACCTAACGATCAATTCAACAGTGATATATTGACATCTGTAACTAAGAATTCTTCTTTTTCCAATAGGTTTGAACTCTTGACTATATATTTGTCCCCAACGAAGACTAATCACCATCACTTCACAATAAAATAAAAATCAAAATATTTTTAGGGATTAATTTGTATTTATATCTTATCAAAATATTTTACTCAATAATAGCTCACCATTCCTCATCAAAATCAGAAAATACTTGAATAAGATCTCAAAACTCTAAAATCTCATTATTCATTATTCCTCGTCAAAATCAGAAGACACATAAATAAGCTCTCACAACTCTAATAATTAAAAAAGCTAAAACACGGTTAAAAGAAAACTTAGTTGGAATCCAACCCAAATTTGGATCACCTTTCTAACCAACAACATCAACATGCTGACATCATAGATTGCATATGTGTTTTGTCTCCTACTTGTACTTCAACTAGAGAGTACTTCCCATATCAAATCGGGATCGTACGATGGAATCATCTCGAGCGTGCATCCGCCGTCCAATCCCATGGACACCTCCGGATTAGACCACGATGATGATTCTGACCTACCGGAGGTGGTCGCCGTCGTGGAGGCTCCACTTGTCCCCTCTGAGTCCTCATCTTTTACGTGGTTGCGTTTGATGGCTTCTTCTTTTTTCTTTTTCTTCTTCTCTTTCGAGAGCTTCTGGCATATTGCCAGAATCTTCGCGTCCACTGACGACCGAAGTGCACTTAATTCAAAGGGACGCACTCCACTAAGTTTGCTGCTACCACTACCGCTCATGTTTGGGAAGTTGAGCCTTGCGTACTCTCCACGAAGTTTGTAGGCCGCCCTATCGTAAGCATAGGCGGCCGCTTCGGCTGAGTTGTAGGTCCCAAGCCACACGCGGGTGCGATTTTGGGGCAATCGGATCTCTGCCACCCACTTGCCCCAGTGTCGTTGCCTCACTCCTCGATAGCTCTTCTTATTTTTCTTCTTTTGTGCAAGTGCCTCTTGCAAGTTGTGGTAATTGTTGTGGTGGTTGTTTTGGGACCAACTTTCTCTCTCTCTTGTTGGTCCCACAAATGCTTGTGAAGCATATCGGTTTTGGTTTTGATTTTGGTATTGGTTGTGGGTTAAGATGATTTCTTCATTAACCTTACCGTTTGATGGAGGCCGACTGCCGAATCTCTGGAGGAGAAACTCGGTTTGACGAAGATAGACGGAGGACCCAAGAGAATTATCCATAGCGGTTGAACGAGAGACGACGACGGTCGGGGGTGGAAGGTGGCCGAAAATAGAGTCCAAAGGGTCATTACCGGAACGTAGAATATCAGAGACGGTAACGCCGACGTCGAAAACCATGGCTAGCTTCACACTCACCCCAACTCCACCTTCTCCTTGAGCTTATTTGGGATAAAGAAAGAGGATTAAAGGGAGGATGTGAGGTGGAGTAAGTCATGGATCGATGGAGGTATTTATAGTGAAGACAAAGAACAACTTTTCACATATATAGGAATGATGATGGTGTCATCACTCTTTCCACAGATTCCTAGGTTGATATCTAACCTTGAGTGCATGGTGTGGATTTGAAGCACATGGATGAGGTGAGTAAGAGCAACATACGTTCACTTTAATTAATTAATGGTGTTCGGTTTGTTGTCTACTCTAGTGGTTAATTAGGTACCATATGACTATAGTAAGACAATTACTACTTTTTGTCTCTTTTTTTGTTGTTGAAATCAACAGAAATACCTCAAGGGAAATCTCCCTCAAAATGCATCGTATATTTGAAGATATATTAACAACTTAAATTTTAATTTTCGTTACATAATCATCGATCATATTTATGTTGTAACATGTACTACGTACTACTTTATTTTTTTGGGGGGGTATATGGATGTAAATCCTCGTGCAAGTGTGAAAACTCACTAATTGGGTAATTAAAGAAGGAAATTAAAGTTTAGAAGATGTAGTGTTTGGAGGGAGACTTCAATCAAAAGAAGACTTTTAGGTTTGAAACTACTTTATTGCTTTATTATGCAACGTAGTGAATGCAGAAAAACGTTGCTATCTCTGTCGTTGGCAAATAATTAAGTCACTCTCACTAATTCCAGCAACATTAGTGTTGCGTCTTATTCTTTTGGGGACCAAATAAACATGTTGTTATGATCGTTTTGTCGACTACATATTTGTATTTTCTTCAGCGATTTAAGAGACTTAATGTTAGTTTTTCGACGAATTGTAAGAAATCCCTAGAGACAAAAGACTAGTAGGTTAAGATTTTTTGGTCTCCTTTTTCATCTCATTTCACTTTGTTGGAATATTTCTAACGATATGACTTTTGATAGAAATGTGTTGAAGAAAGTGATTCATGTGCCCGACAAAAATAGTAATGAAAATTAGAGGCATACTTATATTTTCACATCGTTGAAGCAAAAAAATATACGGCTACACATACACACACACAAGCATTTATTTACAAGCTCATGTTAATATGTTATTCTTGTCAGTAATTAAGTCATTCATATTATTTGAGATTAATTTAGAGTTTATATTACATTGTTTAATACCTAGTGGTTCATAAATGTTCCCGAACTTTGAAGTTACGTACATATCTAACCTACATCACATTAATGAATCGAATTCCATAAGTTGGCATTAACTCTAGTGCATTCAAAAGTGGTGCACAACACAAACTTGCACTTTTGCATCGTAAACAATGAACCAACCAAATGATCTAACTAGAGATTAATGAAGTGTTGAGATCACCAACATGATTAAGTTCTCCTTTGTTGTTCATTGCATGAGACTTGGTGTGCCCAATTGGGAATATATATGGACCAAATTGTTGATTTGGTTCCAATTACATGTGTTATAGCTAGTCTTTGTTCAGTGGTTCAAAAAATATCAATATCTTATCTTATAGTATGGTTTGGTGTAGTGTCCATACTTTGAGTGATCCATGACAAAGAGAAGTGATTAATTAATTATTGAGAGTGATTTGGATCGTTAATTATTGAAAGTGCAACTATAAAATGGTTTTGGTTTTAAAATTCTTAAAATATGGTCAAGAATTAATTAATTTAATTTAATTTCTTTGTATGTGCAAATAAGGTAGAAAGTCTCTCAAATGAATGCTAGCATAAATACTCAATTATATGATTGAGTCTTTGCTATCCTGAAATAGGAGATTACTTAACTAAGTCATCAGTAGTACTAAACCGATTTAAGACACTATCCTATTTGATTGAAGCACCAGCTAGGCAGATTTGATTCCCCAAACACAATAAATGTAGGATTATAGGTTAAAGTTATGCTGGTCTCGGGATAATTTAGATCCTATGGTCTCCACATTGATGGAATATTAGAATGGAATAATCAAGGGAGTGTATTATGTTAGGATTAGGGTTACATCATTTTCCTTGGTTCTTACTCGCATTCTGGAAAAAAGTATTTGAAAAACCAAGTAGTGATCACCCCCTTCAATTTCAAAAATCAATTGATTTCATTAATTTTCTCAATCCATTCCATATTTTGTCTTCCAAAATTTAAGGTCAAACATCAAGGCATGGGATCTCAACTATTTCAAGGTCACATCTAACTTAACCGTCTATCCTCTAAACCTCATGTCAGATCGATTAATACTAACCGGCCGTTTGTACATTTTGTGAATCTTATATATCGCAAACGAGTTTACTTTCGAACTCGAGCTAAATTTGACAATCCTAAAACAAAAACAAAATCAAAGTTAGTGGGCCCACAAAGTCATTAGTAGATATGTGTGAACAAGATAAAGAAACAACCCCTTCTTTCTTACAAATTGTTGCAATCACTCCAGTACTCCTCTTGCCAACTTCACATGAGACATGACCACCCACATCTCTTTACTCCAACCACAACCTTTTGCTCTTCTTAGAACCCTAAATTTGTTTGCATGGGGACCCCATCAAGTTGACAAAGCAAGAGCAATGCATTGTTGAATTGAATCCAAAACGTAGCCACTGATTAAGATGGATAGGTGTGGTTTTCTCCTTCTCTGCCACTTTGCAACTCATGCATGTTTTTGTACTCTCTCTAAGTTTTCTCACTTTTTGAATTCTTCCTCTGATTTGACATTAATGTGGGCCCTCACTTGCTAGTTTCAATTAATCTTGTTCTTATTTAACCAAATCTCCACATTTAATAAAAAAACTACACTAGTGCATAAAAGACCATATACGTCGGATATACAGGAGTATATACGATGGATTTTGGTGGTATATACAATCGTCGTATATTTCCCTGACGCTTATGCCTTGGTGTATAAACGTCGGCTATATACGACTGACGCATATTATACCTTTAAATAATGTGAAAATTACATTACAACCTATAAACATACATTTAACCTGCACAGTAATCAAGCTCAAGCCGCCCAAGTACCTCAAATGTCAATCTTTTGACCATTAACCAAGTACATATAGCCCAAGATGCCTAAGTGTTCCAACTCGATCACATTCAACAGTAAAGAAGTGATGGAGTACATCAACCACACTAATAGAAATTGTTTTTTTCCGATGTGGGACTAAACTTAACACCTACAATAAACGTCGGCTATATAGGGTGACCGAGATCTATACATTTGAATAATAATCAAAAAATACATTACGACCTATAGACGTTAGCTACCATATAAAACCGACTTCTATACCTTAAAATAATAATAAATACATTACAACCTATAGATGTTAACTACCTTATAAAATCGACGTCTATACCTTTGAATTAAAAAAATATAATTGCAATCATCTTGAACCCCGTGGATATTTTTTCATGATTATGGTACAGTTGTATAAAATGTAGTCGCTTTTAGGCGAGCCATGGTGTTGCATGTTTTTCAGACATCTCTTAAAAACAATTATTTATTAAACATGAATGTCTCGTCATCAACAGTGTTAACAAGTATAACTTAAACTCACACAATTCATACCTTGACCGTGGCGGTTGAGAGATCACATACAAAGTAGAAGAATTTGTGATAAAGAACATAAACAACTAAAATGAACAACTATATATAGCAGAAAACAATTATCTAATGAGATTAAGTCATAGTTCAACTAGGTCTAAAATCAAGTCCTTATAAAGTTACAATACAGAAAACAAGATTAAGATTCCCAATGCAACTAGATAAAAAGGTAACTAGAGTAAAGCAATGGAGATGGAAATTCATGCAAAGAATACTCATGATATCATTTTCATATGCATATTCGAACTCATACTCGTTGAGAGGTTCCCATGCATCACCATCATCAGGAGAGGGTACCCATGTATCATCAGAGTGTGCGTCCACCAAATTATAGAATTAGATAAACAAAGAAAAGTAAAGTAATGCAACCAATCGACTATAATTCTCCAGCAAATGGGACACTATAAGAAAATTACAACTAATTAACAAACCAGAAATAAAAATTGTAGAAAAATCACGCATGCATGAATATGCTTTTACAACTAACGGGAAAAAAATCATATACTTATTTGGTGGATTGTAAGCATGATAAACAACAAGAAAGTAAAAAAAATCAACAGACAATGAACACTAAACGAGTACTCCAGACAAACGAGTAGTTTTCTTTTATCTCTCTATTAAAAATTAAACCAAAACTAATAACAAAAAATCAACACTAATTATAAAACACAATAAAAAACGGAAGAACATTCATGTGGTTAACAACATTCATGTACGCAATCAAAGCTTCGACGTGAGCTCTTACAGAATGAAGTGCTCATTGTTTCTCACAGTGAAAAAAATTTGGTCATGTTTATCATTGATTCGTTCTTACATCTCGTAAATACCATAAATGAGATCATTAAAAGTCAACCTAAAAAAATGTAGTTGTTATAAGAAATATGATAAGAAAAAGATTTGGAGGAGAAAAAAATCCACCACACTCTCCCATGATATGAACAGAAACACCCCCAAAGTCATCAAAGCCTCCCCGTATGGGCCATGAACCGGGCTCGGCATGACCCATCTGCCCTAATCCCGACAGTCAAAATGAGACTAAGTTTGTATATAGAGAGAGAGAGAAAAAAAATGCGGGATTGAAGATAGAGATGCACCAGAGAATACAGAGCTATGAAAAACTACCACATTGAGCCACAACAACTTCTATATTGACAAGCTTCAATATATTTTCAGATAACCTTCGTCCGTCCATTTCATTTTTACAAGCGACTAGAACTTCTACAACTGGTATGACAAACAAGAAATAAAAATTGTTGAAAAATCATGCATGCCTAAATATGATTTTACAACTTATAAGGGGGAAAATCATATACTTACTAGGTGAACTGTAAGCATGATAAACAACAAAAAGTAAAAACAAATCAACGGACAATGAACAATAAACGAGTACTTCAGTACACTAAACAAGTAGATTTCTTTTATCGAGACGCTCATTAAATGTTTTACCATAAAAAAGATAGTGTGATATTAAATGTTTTCGTAAATATAATACTTTAACATTTTGGACTATTAGGAGCTCAACGACTCAGCCCGTGTGCTGCCATAACATTGGATTAATAAATTGTTTTAATTTTTTTAATTAATTTCCTACGTGTATAGCCTCGAGACTATCTTTATGCCAAATCATAATGAAGACATTCATATGTTTTCTTGATTAAACATAAATTAGATATATTTAAAAGATTTAATTTATTAATGTGCATTTTTTACTCTTTATTCATGTTTTCTTTGTACTGGCTCACAATACCAATTGATGAATACAATTTAGTCAAGAATACAAATTACTGTGAAAAACATATCAAAACATGAAACAAAAAATTTTAAGACTTCAATTTTTTTATTGTGGGCACAAAACCTCTTTTTTTGCTCTGATCAAAAAAATACATTATGACATGTAGACGTCGGCTACCTTATAAAACCGATATCTATAACTTTAAATAATCGAAAAAATACATTGTAATACTACCATATTTCAAAGTACATTGTCCAAGTGTCAATCGTTTGACCATTAAATATATAAAATTACTTGTCTATTGTTGTACGGTACCTAACCCCTATTTAGAAGTATAGGAGTGGTGAAGTACATCAACCTCATCAATCAAAAATCTTTCTCCAATGTGGGACTAAACTTCAACACATATGAGATAGTTACGTTGATGTAACTAATTTTAAATCAATCCAAAACTTGTCTCATTCTTACAACCCACGAGGTATCATGTTAATGACTTAAATGCATCTTTTTATTTTGTTCTACTAAATTAATTAATGAAAAGTTCTTTTGAAAGTATATTATATTTCAAAAACTAACATATATATGTCGGCTATACAACAACTGATGTCTATAGTGTTGGCTTTTTTACCTTAATCTATGTTTTGATGATTTAATCAACCTAATCTTAATTGTAATAATGTAGAGTAGCACACATATTGCATATCATATATATTGTTTTGTGCTCACTTCTACAGGTGATCAAGACTTAAGGAAGAAAGGAAATCAAGTCAAGACATGTAATCAAGCTCATTTGAAGACATGTAATTTGCATTTCTTTGAGTATTAGGAATTTTGTGTAATTAAGCATACTTGAGCTAAAACCTACTCAAACACACACTAGGTTCCTTATAGAAGTCACACACAAAAATTCATATAATTTGGACTTAAATAGATCATTAAACTTAGACCGGAAAACACTAAACACTTAACCTGAACTGTCTGCCCACATTCGGTCGACCGAAACAGACCGTTCGGTCGACCGAGTGGTCAATTATCCAGTTGGTGTTTTTCTGCCCAGTTTCGGTCGACCGTTTAGACATTTTTGGTCGACCATGTAAACTTATTTATCCGACCGTTAGATTTGTCGTATTATACCCAACGGTCGTATTCGTATTATCCCATATACCCCAAAATACATTTAGTGTATCGGTCGACCAAAGACCTTGATCGGTCGACCGAACGTATGATAACTCTGTTGGTTTTTTGGCCTTAATCTATATTAATTTTGATGATTAATTAAACTAATCTTAATCAATCAACCTAATCAATCAAAGTGAGCAAACACGATTACATGCATTGCATATATATTTGTATACTTTCAATCATCTTAATAGGTTGATCAAGACAATCAAGGAAATGAGCATTGAGACAAAGACATCAAGACTCAAGACTTGTAATCAAAGCTTTGGATCAAGACATGTAACTTTATATTTATTGAGTCCATAAGGTTTAATGTAAACTTGAGCACTAGGATTCTGTCTCGTCATTCCTCGGTAAACCGAACCTATTTCGGTTAACTGAATCATACCCAATTCGGTCCATCGAACACCTGTCGGATAGCCGAATTCTTCCCACCAGTAAAACTTAGGTGTTCTCTGGAATTGCCCATACGGAAGGCCGAACTACCTTCGGTCGACCGAATAGCCCTGGACCGGTTTTGGACATTGCTCCAACGGTCGCATTCAAATCGAGTCCCTAGAGCCCAATTAACTTGACCCACTTCGGACGACCGCACACACTTCGGTCTACCGAATCCTTATTGGCTTTTGAAGCCCAACGACTATTTTACACGTGACACTTGACCGTTAACGATAAACCAACTTCCCACTCAATGTCTACCGAAGTATACACGGTCAACCGAACTTGACATAATCAGAGCCCAATCAATTCTATTGTCCACCTTGGAACGGTGAACCGAATGTAATTAGGGCTAAATAGACAAAAGCTACTGGAGGTTGGTGAACGGTGATCCGATACTTAATCGGTCAACTGGGTTCTTAGTTCAAACCAATTCTTCGGACTACCGTTTTGATAACGGTCGACCAAATATGCCACGATTTCTGTCCGAACTTAAGTCACATCTTGCATTCTCATTGGTCCATTCCCACCAACTCCGAAACGGCTAGATGAGCTTGAAGTCTTATAAATAGGACCTCATTTGGTAGTTTTGGACATCTTGAACACTTCCTATCTATCCAATACTCAAAGCCAAATCCTCTACATCTCCAAGCTCTTAATCCACAACACTCAAGCCTAAACTTCACCACTTGCATATCCAATTCAATATCATATCCAAGTGTGCTCAAGTATAGAGTGTTAGTTAGATTGTGATTCCAATTCCTTATTCAAGAATCACCAAGTTGTAAAACTTTGAGGAAGCTCTCTCTCGGGTTGTGAGAGGAGACACGAGTGAGGCGAGGTTGTTCGTGAGGCTTGGTTTTATAAACGGCGTTGGTCTCGGCCCGGAACGGAGATCGGTTAGTGGAACCGTAAGCGAGGCTCAGGGGATCGAGCGAGGCTTGCGAGGAGGACTAGGACCCGGGTGTGGGTGCCGAACCTCTCTAAACTCCGGTGTTGACGAATTTGTGGTTTGCAATTGTCTCTTCCTTAATCATTCCATAATAATTCTTAATTCCGCATTTATCCATCGATTAGAGGGTCATAGATCCTAACAAACTTGACAAAACTCAACCTGCCTGTTGGTTTTTGGTCGACCGTGGACATTGTTTTGGTCGACCGAACATGTTCTTGTTTGTCAACCTCGTAGAGTCTGTTACAAATCAGTCGACCGAACCTATCTCGGTGTTCGACCGATCACTTAAGTGTACCTAAGTCATAGCCTTTGACAGTCAACCGTTCCTTAACCGGTCGACCGAACCAAGTCCAAAATTGTCCAACGGTTGACCGAACTTACCAATCCGGTCGATCGAACTTATGCAAAAATGCATTCTACATGTTTATGTTTTGTATATCTTCCACAATCTTTTACCAAACTTGTCACAACGGCTATAACTCACTTATAGCTTATAAATAGGTGTTCCCATGACACAATTACACAACTCTTACACTTTCTATTATCATATACACCTAAGAGAAACTCCCAAGTCTCACAATCCCCAAATCTACTCTCCAAGCCTAAACATCCACACTTTAGTGTCAATTCTACATCCTAAGCTAAGTGTGCTCAAGTTAGAGAGTGTGTTCCACTCAACATCTCTATTGTAAAGAAGCAAGGACTTCGGTGAAAGTCTGAAGTGTTCCTCTCAGATTGTGAGAGAAGAAAGTCAAGCTCACGAGGGTGTTCGTGGAGCTTGTTTTGTAAAAGGTTTGAAAATAAGTTTACAGTAATATGAAATAGACGTCCCACATATAGCACTATAGGCGTCGGTTACAGTAATATCTGACGTGTATACAAACCTATATGTGTCGGTTACAGTAATACCTGACGTCTATAATATTAGATATCAGACGTTGACCCATCCGACGTATATATCGTGACATCTATTTCATATTCTGCACTAGTGCTACCAAGTATTATACGCCAACAGAAGAAAATAAGTTTGAAACCAAAGGAATAAAGTTATAGAAATGTATACAGACATATATAACCATATCTATTGGAAATTCGTTAAGCAAGTAAAAAGAAAAAAATCTTAAAATCAACAGTATAAATTGTCTTGTAATAAGGAGTAATATACGTATAAGCTTAATACTGGAACTTAGAAATGGATAACGAAGACTTGTATGGTTATGGTCTTGGACATGTCAATGTCGACAAGTTACGTTATTAAGGGACAACTCATCTAGTTCCTTTTCAGTAACTTAAAAGCATTTTCAGTCACTACTACTCCTAAGGCCTTGAAAAAGTGATGGCGCTGATTGATAAGATTTGAATTAAAATTTAAAAGTAGAAGAAGTCATCTTTAATGAAAGGGTAACTTTTGTGCTCTCTAATCATATCACTCCTTCTGTAGAAGAAACTTAAGAAGTTAAATAAATTTATTATTGGCACCAACAATTATGATGATTTATTATCCTACAATATTAGAAGACATTGTAAGTACTTCAAACTTATTTTTCCTAAAACTTAATAAGAAGTCACCGGTAATTAACTTCCTTAAACTGGTATGTTTGATCATGTTTTACTTGCATTCTTAATTACATTTGATTACCATTTTAAGCTAGTATTAGAGAATCTTACTATTAGCTTTACTTTTATGATTCTACGTTATCTCTTCGACTAATTTCTATTACCCGTTAGTTTCTAAAATACAATATGTGAAAGTTGGTTAACTCTAGAATCATATATGAACATAAAAGATTGACTTCAAAGTTCAAACCTTAAAATCATTTTCAAGTCATTCAAAGATCCACGTGAAAAACACTATCACTTTTGTCCAAAACTTATTAGCATCTTCTAACACTTTACACGTATGAAGTTTGACGTCAAATCAAGACGTAATTTCTGTAACGTCCTTAACCCTTGCTTAGGTGCTAACGGTGATTAGTAAGGTGGTTTGTATGGGGAAAGGAAGAGGAGGGGGTTACCGTGGAGAGTAGGGTGATGAGTGTAGGGAGTGGTGAGATGATGGGGTGTATGAGGTTAAATGCTCATTTTTCTCTCTTTCTCTCTCTCTCTCTCACTTGCTCTCTCTCTCTCTCACTCTCATTGTAACGTACCCGAAAACAGCGGAAAATTTAAACAATAATACAGACCGTCAACGGTCAACACGGGCACGTCACTGGAAATCAAACCAACATATATATATAATATATAAGGTACAGACCCACGTGGAAGTCAAACTATACATAAGAGTCAACTGTGATTACAACAAAATGAATGTACATGTAATCACTACCTCAACAAAAGAAGATAAAAGAGGACACAAGATCTGATCTCGGGGGCACCGTCCTCAGTCACCACCTCAAACCCTAACCCTGCTCGCTACCTGAAATGCAAACAAACAAACATGCCTGAGTTCCCTACAGGAACCCCGTATACCAAACCTCCTAAAAATATAAAAAGGAATTAAATACAATGCAATGCTATGCACATGATCATCCGCCTCGGGCCCACAATAATGCCCTCACCGCCTCCGCGGCACTGAACCACTCCTGCCACTAGGGTCAAGTCAGTCCACCGCTGCCTCACAAGGGTCAGTCGACACCACTGCTCCCCAAAAAGTGCAGGAAGGAACCCCCGGTACACGCCGCACCCAAGGAGCGAGTCAGCCCGCCGAATACACAACTCGGGTCAGACGACAGCCACTGCTCCCCCAAGAGTCGCCTAGCGCGCACCCTGCCGGAACATCCTCGGCCTACCGCTAAACCCTCGCAAACTGCCCAAGGTTTACGGTACACATCCCTCACACCCCGCTCGGTAAGAGAGGAAAAAGGTACAACAATAATACGCCTTCGTCGAAGGTGAAATCCGTAGCTCTCAAAGCCGGTAATCAACCGTCGCCTCGGAGCCGGTAGTCGACCTGACATCGACGGATCGCGTGTGGATAAATCCACCAACCTGCGGTAGATCGGTCGACCGCTACAAGCACACCGGTCGACCGGTCCCCCACACAGTACACAGTACTGTACAAACAAATCTACCGGTCGAACCACGCCAACCGAATTACCGACCAATCGGTCGAACAAAAGTCATCTAGCGGTCGACCGTTTGGAAGGTCTACGCTATACCATTTTTATATAATATATATATCCGATCGGTCGAACCAAGGGGCCGTTCGACCGATAACAGGGATTTCAATATTTTGCCCAAGTCTCGTTCGGTCGACCGGAACTGAAATACAGTTCGACCGAAACAACACAAGCACTCTACCGCTTAATTAAATGCTCAGTCGGTCGACCGAAAGTTAAAGAGCGGTCGACCGTTTTGATGGTCAAAGCTCCCAACCGACTTAGCATCGAATGGATCGGTCGAACAAGGTAAGGACGTTCGACCGTTTAATAAGTCAAAATCCCCAACCGACCCATTCTCATCGTTATTCGGTCGACCGGCTAAGTGGTCCCGTTCGACCGATAACAGTAAAATCCCCTTTTTCCCGCACAATCTGGCATAACGGTCGACCGTCTAACGACATCGTTCGACCGTTCGCGGGTAAACAACAATATAATAATAGGATCGGTCGACTGCCCACAGGCACCGGTCGACCGATCGTCGTCTTCAACCTCTGAATTGGTTGAATTCCGACGGGGAATTCGACACCAACGTCGATCCCCAACACTCACAAGGCACAAGTGAGTTATAATGAAGATTTGGCATACCTTTTGGTCGAGTGAAGAAGCCTCCCGAGCTCCCTTCAAGACTTCTTCTCTTCTTCTTCCTTTCTTCTTCTTCTTCTTCTTCTTCTTCTTCTTCTTCTTCTTCTCTCCTTACTGCCTCCTCCGACTCACCTCACTTCTAATATCCTTATCCAGCCAAAACCTTCTCCCGCTTCACAGCAAATCTACATATATACACACACCTTATCTCACCTCCCTCTCCTCCAATCACAAGCTAGCATCACAACCTCACCACTATCCTACACGTTACTTTCCATCTCATCCTTCCAACACCTCCTACTCTCACATGCATGCATTAATTAGGTTAAGTAAGTTTAGTTTAATTTAATTATGATGTTTAGTTTAGGTTATTACAATCTACCCTCCTTAAAAGAATTTCGTCCGCGAAATTCGAAACAACTGACTTACCGAAACAACTCTGGATACTGCTTCCTGACATCCTCCTCGATCTCCCAGGTAGCCTCTCTGTCAGTGTGATGCTGCCACCTGACCTTCACCATCGGAATCGCTCTCCTCCTGAGCTGATGTACCATCTGATCCACAATCTCAACTGGTCTCTCATCTAATGACAAATCCTGCTGGATCTCCGGTACTGATATCTCTATCACATGAGCTGGATCGGCCACGTACTTCCTCAGCATAGAAACATGGAAGACGTTGTGAAGTCCTGCAAACTGTGGCGGTAGTGCAATCCTATATGCCACCTCACCGACCCGATCCAATATCTCAAAAGGTCCGACATATCTCGGACTCAGCTTCCCCTTCTTCCCGAATCTCATCACACCTCTGGAAGGTGAGATCTTCAGGAAGACATGATCTCCTACCTCAAAAGTCAGCTCACGCCTCCGCGTATCAGCATAACTCTTCTGCCTGCTCTGCGCCGTAGCTAGTCGTCTCCGAATCACGTCGACCTTCTCTGAATACCACTGGATAATGTCAGGTCCAACTAGCTGTCTCTCGCCCACATCACTCCAGCATACCGGCGATCTACACGGTCTCCCGTATAATGCCTCATAGGGTGCCATCCCAATACTCGAGTGGTAGCTGTTGTTGTAGGCAAACTCGATCAACGGCAAATGCTCATCCCAATGTCCGGCCCAGTCCAGTGTACACGCTCTCAGCATGTCCTCCAATGTCTGTATCGTCCGCTCTGACTGGCCATCTGTCTGTGGGTGGAAAGCTGTGCTAAACTTCAGACGTGTCCCCAGTGCTCTGTGTAGACTCTCCCAAAATCTCGAAGTGAATCTGGGATCTCTGTCTGAAATAATACTGACTGGTACACCATGAAGTCTGACAATCTCCTCAATATATAACTTAGCTAGCCCCTCCAGAGCAAGAGTGGTCTTAATAGCTAAGAAATGCGCCGACTTGGTCAGTCGATCGACTATAACCCAAATCGCGTCGTGGAATCTCCGTGTCTTCGGTAGCCCCGTAACAAAATCCATCGTCACGTGCTCCCACTTCCACTCGGGCAACTCAATCCTCTGCATCTGCCCTGCTGGTCTCTGGTGCTCGATCTTCACCTGCTGACAGACCAAACACCTCGACACGAAGTCTGCAACGTCCTTCTTCATACCTCGCCACCAGAAGTTCCGCTGCAGGTCTTTGTACATCTTGGTGCTCCCTGGATGAATGGAATATCTCGATCTGTGTGCCTCCTCCATGATATCATGTCTCAGGTCCTCTGTCTTCGGCACCCAGATACGGTCTCTGAATCTCAGACCTCCATCCACTCCAACTCTGAAGTCTGACCCATCTCTGGCAGCTAACTGTAACAAACTGCTCAACTCCTCATCTGTAGTCTGAGCATGAATCACTGCTGACACTGTCTGAGGCTCTACTCTCAATCCTGCAATCACTGCACCCTCAGAGCTATCTGCAAATGGTCTCCACTCTGCTAAAGACTCCAGCAGTCGCCACTCCTGAATGCATAGGCCTGCTACTGATACCTCCACCTTCCGGCTCAAAGCGTCTGCAACTGTGTTCGCCTTCCCCGGATGGTAAGAGATAGTGAAGTCATAGTCCTTAATGAACTCAAGCCATCTGCGCTGCCTCATGTTCAGCTCCTTCTGCGAGAACAGGTACTTCAGACTCTGATGATCTGTAAACACCTCGAACTGCTCGCCATAAAGATAGTGTCTCCAGGTCTTCAGTGCGTGAACCACTGCTGCCAACTCCAAATCATGTGTCGGGTAATTCCTCTCATGGACCTTCAGCTGTCTGGATGCGTATGCGATCACCCTCCCGTGCTGCATAAGTACACATCCTAAGCCAACACCTGAAGCGTCGCTATAAATCACGAATCCACCCGTGCCACTCGGCAATGATAAAACTGGTGCTGTGGTCAACAGTCTCTTCAGCTCCTGAAAGCTGTCCTCGCACTTCTGCGACCAAACAAAAGTGACTCCCTTCTGCGTCAGAGCTGTCAGTGGTGCTGCCAATCTCGAGAAGTCTTTGATGAAGCGACGGTAATAACCCGCCAGTCCAACAAAGCTCCTAATCTCTGTCACGCTCGTAGGGGTCCTCCACTGTGTCACCGCCTCTACCTTCGCCGGATCCACTGATATCCCCTCTGCCGATACAATGTGTCCGAGGAATGCCACTCTGTCCAACCAAAACTCGCACTTTGAGAACTTAGCATATAACTGCTGAGTCCTCAAGATGCTGAGTACAATCCTCAGATGCTCTCTGTGCTGCTCCACATCTGGTGAATAGATCAAGATGTCATCCACGAAGACAATCACAAATATATCAATGTACTGCCTGAATGTCCGGTGCATCAGATCCATGAACGCTGCCGGAGCATTCGTCAATCCAAATGGCATCACCAAGAACTCATAGTGTCCATATCTCGTCCTGAAGGCTGTCTTCTGGATGTCCTCATCTCGGATCCTCAACTGGTGATATCCTGAACGCAGGTCAATCTTCGAGAAAACCTTCGCTGACTGCAGCTGGTCAAAGAGGTCCTCAATCCTAGGTAAGGGATACCTATTCTTCACCGTCACCTGGTTCAGCATCCTGTAGTCTATGCACATCCTCAAGGATCCGTCCTTCTTCTTCACAAACAAAACTGGTGCACCCCAAGGCGAGACGCTCGGTCTGATAAATCCAGAGTCCATCAACTCCTGCAACTGCTTCTTCAACTCTGTCAACTCAGCAGGTGCCATCCGGTATGGAGCCTTCGACTGTGGTGTAGTGCCAGCTACCAACTCAATGCCGAACTCCAACTCCCGGTGTGGTGGTAAACCTGGAATCTCCGCTGGAAAAACATCCGCGAACTCCTGCACCACCTCAATGTCCTCTAGCCTCTGGGACTCTGCCTCCGCAACTACAAGTGTCGCCAGAAAAGCTGCACATCCCTGCTGTAACAGTCTCTGAGCTCTCACAGCAGATACAATAATGCGACCCCCTCTGCTTCTGATCCCTCTAATCAAAATATCAGGCAAACCATTCCTCGGGATCAAAATCTTCTTCTCACGGCACAAGACTCGAACATCATATTGGGACAGCCAATCCATCCCAAGTATGACATCAAAGTCCTCCATCGGTAGCAAGACCAGGTCTGCCGGAAACTCCTGATCTCCCGAAACAACCGTGGCGCCGGGGATAAATCTCCCCACAGTGCCCACCAGACCCAGGGGTGTGCTGACCTCCAAAGTGGCAGTCAACATCGCAAGGGTACAGCCCAACACTCCCGCAAATCGCTCTGAGATGAACGAGTGTGTCGCGCCACAATCAAATAACACCCTAGCTACTGAACCTGCGACAAGAAGTGTACCTTCCACGACAGCGCCTCCATCCCGAGCCTCCTCTGCCTGGATGGTGAAAACTCTGCCAGTGCGCTGCCCCTGCTGGGGTCTGAAAGGTGGTCTACCTCCGCCTCCTCCTCTGCCTGGTGCGGGTAAACCCGGTGGTCTGCTCGGCCCAGCTCCTCGGCTCGGACAGCTCCTGATAAAGTGACCCAGCTGGCCACACCCATGACATGCTCCGGGGGTGAAGCACGGCCCGGAGTGAAACCTCCCACAAGTACCACAAGGCTCTGGTCGTGGCACTGCAACTCCTGCTCCCTCGTACCGGGGCCTCTTGCCCGGATTCCCTCCAGTCTGACCTCCTGGCCTCCCAGAGAACCTACCTGATGGCCTCCTCTCATCCTGGTAGTTCTCCCTGTAGTCACGATCAAGAACAGAGGCACTCTTCACTGCATCGGCCAACGTGCTCGGCATGTGTGTCAGCACCTTCGTCCTCAGCTGCTTCCGGAGCCCTCGGACGAACTTCCCAGCCCTCTGCTCCTGTGTAACATACATCTCGGGACAGTAACGCTCAAGGGCGTTGAACTTCCCGATGTAGCCTGCTAGGGTCATGTCTCCCTGCTGAAGACTCAGAAACTCCTCCCTCTTCTGATCCTGGACATGCTGCGGAAAATACTGCTCGTTGAACTCGCCAACGAACTCCTCCCAGGCTATATCATCTCTGTCCGCAAACACCACTGCAGATGTGGACCTCCACCAGTTGGACGCAGCACCGCCCAAAACATAAGTAGCCAGGCCCACTCTCGCCTCTGGAGGACAACCAATAGCACTGAAGATCTTCTGCATCATGAAGATCCACTCCTCCGCAGCCTCTGCGTCGTACTGCCCCAGAAAGGTAGGCGGATGCTGGCGCATAAACCGGTCATGCATAGCGCCAGTCCCCGTCTGCCCAGTCTGTGCCGTCTGCTGCTGTAGCATCTCTGTCAGACGTCCGACCGTATCGAACAACGTCCGACGCTCATCCTCCCAAGCCTCATCCCTCGCAGTCTCACTCTCACCGCGAGTATGGGCAACCGCCTTCCCCCGTCTAGGAGGCATCTGCCAAAGGAAACAAGACAATATCAATATAATCTGTGCATGCATGATCCTCTAGACCTAACTCCTAACTCAAAGGTGGTTTCTTTAGACAAGTACGCCGAGATCAACGCTCTGATACCAAATTGTAACGTACCCGAAAACAGCGGAAAATTTAAACAATAATACAGACCGTCAACGGTCAACACGGGCACGTCACTGGAAATCAAACCAACATATATATATAATATATAAGGTACAGACCCACGTGGAAGTCAAACTATACATAAGAGTCAACTGTGATTACAACAAAATGAATGTACATGTAATCACTACCTCAACAAAAGAAGATAAAAGAGGACACAGGATCTGATCTCGGGGGCACCGTCCTCAGTCACCACCTCAAACCCTAACCCTGCTCGCTACCTGAAATGCAAACAAACAAACATGCCTGAGTTCCCTACAGGAACCCCGTATACCAAACCTCCTAAAAATATAAAAAGGAATTAAATACAATGCAATGCTATGCACATGATCATCCGCCTCGGGCCCACAATAATGCCCTCACCGCCTCCGCGGCACTGAACCACTCCTGCCACTAGGGTCAAGTCAGTCCACCGCTGCCTCACAAGGGTCAGTCGACACCACTGCTCCCCAAAAAGTGCAGGAAGGAACCCCCGGTACACGCCGCACCCAAGGAGCGAGTCAGCCCGCCGAATACACAACTCGGGTCAGACGACAGCCACTGCTCCCCCAAGAGTCGCCTAGCGCGCACCCTGCCGGAACATCCTCGGCCTACCGCTAAACCCTCGCAAACTGCCCAAGGTTTACGGTACACATCCCTCACACCCCGCTCGGTAAGAGAGGAAAAAGGTACAACAATAATACGCCTTCGTCGAAGGTGAAATCCGTAGCTCTCAAAGCCGGTAATCAACCGTCGCCTCGGAGCCGGTAGTCGACCTGACATCGACGGATCGCGTGTGGATAAATCCACCAACCTGCGGTAGATCGGTCGACCGCTACAAGCACACCGGTCGACCGGTCCCCCACACAGTACACAGTACTGTACAAACAAATCTACCGGTCGAACCACGCCAACCGAATTACCGACCAATCGGTCGAACAAAAGTCATCTAGCGGTCGACCGTTTGGAAGGTCTACGCTATACCATTTTTATATAATATATATATCCGATCGGTCGAACCAAGGGGCCGTTCGACCGATAACAGGGATTTCAATATTTTGCCCAAGTCTCGTTCGGTCGACCGGAACTGAAATACAGTTCGACCGAAACAACACAAGCACTCTACCGCTTAATTAAATGCTCAGTCGGTCGACCGAAAGTTAAAGAGCGGTCGACCGTTTTGATGGTCAAAGCTCCCAACCGACTTAGCATCGAATGGATCGGTCGAACAAGGTAAGGACGTTCGACCGTTTAATAAGTCAAAATCCCCAACCGACCCATTCTCATCGTTATTCGGTCGACCGGCTAAGTGGTCCCGTTCGACCGATAACAGTAAAATCCCCTTTTTCCCGCACAATCTGGCATAACGGTCGACCGTCTAACGACATCGTTCGACCGTTCGCGGGTAAACAACAATATAATAATAGGATCGGTCGACTGCCCACAGGCACCGGTCGACCGATCGTCGTCTTCAACCTCTGAATTGGTTGAATTCCGACGGGGAATTCGACACCAACGTCGATCCCCAACACTCACAAGGCACAAGTGAGTTATAATGAAGATTTGGCATACCTTTTGGTCGAGTGAAGAAGCCTCCCGAGCTCCCTTCAAGACTTCTTCTCTTCTTCTTCCTTTCTTCTTCTTCTTCTTCTTCTTCTTCTTCTTCTTCTCTCCTTACTGCCTCCTCCGACTCACCTCACTTCTAATATCCTTATCCAGCCAAAACCTTCTCCCGCTTCACAGCAAATCTACATATATACACACACCTTATCTCACCTCCCTCTCCTCCAATCACAAGCTAGCATCACAACCTCACCACTATCCTACACGTTACTTTCCATCTCATCCTTCCAACACCTCCTACTCTCACATGCATGCATTAATTAGGTTAAGTAAGTTTAGTTTAATTTAATTATGATGTTTAGTTTAGGTTATTACACTCATTCTCTTATCTTTCTGGTGGCTAGCAGAGGAGGAGGAAGCTCCGAAGAAGGTGGACGAGCTCGGTGTGGCGGAGGCGCGGACGTGAGGTGCGTTGGAGCGGAGGTTATTGTCGCGTGTCGACGTCGAGCGAATCTCCGGTGTGCTCCATCTTCCTTTGAGGTATGTCGGCTTATTAGTTTGGTTTGTTGCACACTCGTGAGATGGTGATGTTGTGGTCGGTCGCGGGAGGTCGGAGACCTCGTCGGCGGCGAGAAACAACGTAAAATCCTTGGCTGACACAATGTTGCGGTCGACCAACAGTCGACTGATTCCTTCGGGCGGTCGATCAGTTTAGTGTAATGACCCGATTTAACCAACACTGGTCGAACGATGCCTTGTGGTGGTCGACCGGTAGTGCTTGTGCTGGTGGGTCGGGGGGTTTCCTGATGGATTTCGGTCGACCGGTCCCATGTTTTTGTTCGACCGTAACTTAAGTGTACTTGATGATTATGTATGATTGTTCGACCATTGTTTTGTATGTGTTTCACCGTTATATGACATAGAACTGCTAGGATGTCCTGGTAGTTTTCGATCGACCGGGACCCCTGAGTCGGTCGACCGGTAGTATTGATTGTTGTTGACCAGACTCCGAATTTTGACCATGTTTCGGTCGACCGGTTTTAGACTCTTGTTCGACCGTTGGGACTTAGTGTAACGCCCCCGATCTCACGGGTACGCACACTGGGAAAGGAACACAAGTGTCACGATCAGAGACCTCCGCGACGACCGAATGAGTTACACAGAAAGACTGACAAGACTGACCAACTCGACAATATATCAAGACATACATGGATAACTAACGAATAAAAGTAACTGAAATAACTGAATATCCATGTATGAAAGATTCATTATAAACTCGAGTTTCAAGAAGGAAATACATCAATAAAGTGGAAGAAAAAGACAACTGAAGACTATGGTCGACGTGTCCCTCGTGTACAGAATCTTCAACATTCGTCCAGTCTGCCATGTGGAAACCTAAGTACCTGCAAGCACCACATTAACAAATGCGTGAGTTTTCAATTAAGAAAACTCAGTATGCCCCTGGCCCAATCAGAGTTATATGGAAGAATGCATGCAATCTATCAAAGACAAAAACATCTGTAATAGAAACAAAAAGCACATAATGCATCAGAAGACTACAACTCCATCAGTCGTGCCAATCGGGTAACGCCCGTAGAAATTCCTCCAAGGGAACCAAAATACCAATCATGCTGGTCAGAACAGAACAGAAAAGCATCAAATGCAACAGAAGGCTACGACTCCATAAGCCGTGTCGGTTGGGCGCACCCGAATCATTCCTCGAAAGGAACCAGAACACCAGCCTCGCTGGTCAAAGGCGGTCACTCGACAGTGACCCACCGCTTGGCACAAAACGGTGTGCCAGATAAGTGTCTCAATTCGCGGCAAGTGACCTACATGGTGTCATCGCAAACATGGGAACACCTACCCTGAGACAGAATGACAGTGCGCCTGCCCAGGACTTATCTTATGCCTGGCCTCCCAACGTGAACGTCTTATGCGAATGGCCTCTGGAGCTAGAGGACCCACTCGTGGCCCGTCGGCCCAGAAAACAGAACGTGCCCAGAATTATTAATCTGATTAAATGCAATGCAACCTACTAAAACTTCTAAAAATCTAATGCAGCTACAATGTGATGGATGGATGGATGGATTCGTTGTAGAGTAGCAGACCTGAGGGATCGTGGATCCCAATGTATGATGTGGGGCTCGTGGAGCCTGATGACACGGCGGACTTCGGTCTGGACCCATCCGATATTGTGCCGGACGTATGTTGGATCACCGATGCTGTGTCGGTGATGCCGCCGATGCTGTTCCGACGATGATGGGTTGATGTTGTTCCGGCTATGATGTTTGATGGGTCGATGTTGTTCCGGCTATGTTTTCCTCAACTGGGCACCTACTGAGATGATGATTGATGGACCAACCGAGCGACGACTCCGTTGGGGTGGTTTCGGTCACGAAGTTACAAATCTGTTTCTTATGGCGCGGACTTGGCGGATGCTCTTTCCCGAACCCCATGATTAGTATAGCCGCGTGTGGGGAGCGTCACGTCTTGTTCCGTTAGACCGTATGTGTCTACTAGGGGTGAGCTTCGGTCCAAACCCGGACCGAACCGGACCGAACCGGACCGGACCGAAACCCGAATTTTCGGAAAGTCCGGACCGAAGACCGGACCGAATAGGTTCGGTCCGGTCCGGGTCGGTCCAAAACCCGAATTTTTACCTTAAATTTTCGGTCCGGTCCGGACCGAAGACCGAATTTTCAAAATTTTGAGGACCGAAGACCGGACCGAAAAAATTCGGTCCGGTTCGGTCCGGACCGAAAAATTCGGTTCGGTCCGGGTACCCGGACCGGACCGAATTTTGCTCACCCCTAGTGTCTACGGTAGGTCTCCTTAGGAGACCCGATGATGATTGTCGAACCGATGTCTCGTTTTACCCTTCGGGGGAACTGTTGATGACATGACATGCTACTAGTATGATAGATTCATTTGTACTATTGCATGCATATAGGTGAGCTTGACATACGGGGTTTCCTTATGGAAACTCAGGCATTGTTGTTGCATGTTTTATTTCAGGACCGCAGTAGATCCAGTTGGGTGGTGACAGCGGGCGCACACATTTTGGGATCGGATCCTCTCGTTCGGACCACTGAGGTCGACATGATTACTTGTATCTCCTCTTGTTATATCTGATGTAATCCTGTAGCTTTTTGACAAAACTCTGATGTAATATGGTGTACCACTTGGATGTTTTTATGTGAAGTAACAGTCCCGTCGTTTGATTATTGGTCTCTGATTTCTTAATGATAAATTTTAAATTTTCCGTTGTTTCGGGATGTTACAATTTCACTACTTAAAAGAGTTTGTGGCAGATTACCAAAAGTAAGTATGGCAAGTTGACCCAAAACCCAAAATTAATAGATCATAGATAAGACATGTCTTTCATGATATTTCATTTCTCAAATATTTTTGGGTTCTATACATCCAATAATAAAGTTAAAATATTATTTCAAATAATATTAACAAGAAACCTTTAAGGAATCAATCAAATATATTGTAATTGTAAAAAAGCAATTTTTATGATTGAAAGTCTAGCAAATTAGAAGAAAAGGTCACAAAATAACACAATAATTAGGTTAAAAAACAAACTTAGCATTCTACATAAGCATAACATCACGTTCTTTTTGCAATAATATGTACATTGAGAAAGAAGGAGTTGGAATGTTTAAGTCGGCAACTGCATGAAGACCTTTGAAAAGTGCAAATTTGTTTGCATTCTCCTAAAATGCGACAAATGTAAAGTTCAAGTCAATTTGTTGTTGAAGGGTTTTGACCATTAGGTTACAAGTGAAAGTGACAAATTTGAGACACCACAAGTCTCAACCTCTCCATTATTGTTGTTGGTTTGATTTCATTGTCTTGTTTTGGAAGTGTGTTTGGTGGCTAATGTTTCCATTTGATTCCATGTTTATTCTTGTGGTGTTGGAGATGTTTGTGTTTGGTTGGTCAATTTGTTATGCATGTGAATTGGTGGGGTTTGGAGTTGAATAGCCAAGAAGGTTTTCATGAAAGGATTTCATGGATGCATGTAACGATGTAGGTAGGGTTGTAAACGGACACATGTTCTAACTTCTCAGATGCTTGGCGAGGTTTCAATTTGATTATTTTCCATCTCATCACATATGCGTTAAAAGAGCCAAAATGGTTGTGCGGGCAACGATGCAGACTATATCGAGTACCCCGCATCCATCATCTGCGGCCGCATCTTCCTTTATTTCTTGACAAATAGTAGAGTGAGTTTGGAATTGATTCTTTTTTAACAATGGGAAATGACTTCTCCAACATATTTCGACCCACCTCATTATGTATGAGTTGGGATTAATATTTTGAATATAAATTTGTAAAATTTCGCTAATTAATATGCTATAATTTTGCGGATTTGGTTTGGTACATTAACATCCCAAGCCCAACAATTGGAGGGTGTTAATAGTACTTTCCAATTAAATGTACATGATATGCAAAATCACTCGCGCGCACATTCTAATACCTAAAATAATTTAAAATCTTCAAGACCACACAATAGATAGGGTAACACAACCCTAGATACTAACAATATATTCTATATCTTTAGAAAATTGTTGGATTTTGGTTCCCAACAATTCACCTATTTGAGAGCGGGTCGAGTTTGGGTTGACCCCGACTAGCACCAAAACATTTACAACCTATGTGGGTCATATATATTTGGTGGTGTTTATGAGATTTTTGGAAGTGACTTAATCTGTTAAAAACGTTCTAAATAATAGTTGGTTCAGTTAATTAAGACTTTGTCGAACTCTTCCACTTGATGAGTCAACTTGAACATGACCTGCAAACTCGATAATTTTAACTATGATCGAATTGACTAGCGCTAATTAATACTTTGTTTGTAAATATATGCATGGTCACTTGTATTATTATTATTATGCATATTATTGCTGAAGCTATAAAAATTCGAGGTAATTTTTTTTTGGTTTATGTTTGTTTTGGAGAAATTTCTTCACGTTTCTTGTGATGAACAAATTGTACAACAAAACCAACTCTTGGCGGTTAAATCTACCATATCGGTTAAAAGTCAATGTTTTGCTGATTTTTATAAGTTGTAATGATATACACGATATGGAGAAAGATCTATACTGTTAAAATCATTGGCACTTATATTTAACATATTCCCTAATGTACTCAAATTTAAACGTCAAATTATGCATCCTAACTGTTGGTCTTCTTCTATTACATAATCAAAGGATACACGTCAAAAATTTAGGGGTGTAAGTCGGACAGGTGGGGTGGGTTTTTGGTCCATCGCTACCCGTCCCGCCTAAATTAAGTGGGTATGCAGGGTGGGGTGGGGCGGGGCAAAAATAAAAAAATTGTTACCCGTCCTATTCCTACCTAAAGCTAGACTAGGTGGTGTGGGGCGGGTTTGGCGGGTTTTTTTAATTTTTTAGATTTTTCCTAAGAAAAATAAAAAAATACAAAACTTGACAAATAATAATCACCCACTGCATTTTTTCCTAATAATATTCTCTTATAAAACATTGAAAACACAGTAAATAATAATAACAAACTCTAACATTAACATTAACTATAAATTTATAAAAATAACACTCATTATAACACAACTAACTCTAACACATAACAATACACTCATTATAACGTAACAAACTCCAACATAAAAAATAAAAACATTCGTTATAACATAACAAACTCCAACATCATATAATAAAAATATTAAAAACATTCAAGTTAGGCAGGTGATGGGTTATGCGGGGTGGGTTGAGAGACAATCGCAACTCGTCCTACTTAGTAGGCGGGTTATGCGGGTGGTGGGTAATGAATTTTTGACTGCTACCCTAATTAGGCAGGGCGGAGCAGTGCAAGTTTGCGGGTAAAATCCTACCCATTTACAACCCTACAAAAATTGTAAAATCTAGAACTCAGTTGATGTAACACCATGAAACCAAAAGATCAACGGGTGTACCACATTTATTAAAAATGTGCAAATTCCTTCATTTTATATGAAACTAACATTAATCTCCTATGATTTTTGAAGTCCATGGCAAGGAATGAATTTGTCATTAGATAATTAAATTTCAACATATTAAAAAGTGTCAAATAAGTGATAATACTTTAGGTATTGGATCCTTGTCATGCAAAAATTATTAATGAAAAAAGGCAATCCACCAACAAACTCACAATCATTTAGCTACATGCCACATGTAAAATCATTTTATATCATATTAAGGCCCATTAGCCCATGGGCAGGCCTTTTTCAACCTTCAAAATTATTTTTGTTCTGTCTCTCTTGTAGAGTTTTTATTATTATTTAAAGTTGACGAGTAAGATTTAATTAACTAATCATGCTGTGGGCCACAACAGGAATAGGTGTAAATGTGGTCGGCCGATTGGTCATGTAAGCCGCACTGGAGGAGTTTGTTGGTACTCATTCCTCTCCTAATTAATACATCCCTTGTTAATATTATTTTTCTTGCCATCCCCTGCCCATAGGAATTTACCATTTGATCAGAATTTCCATTTCCTTCTTGATATTGTTATTGTTATTTTCAAAGTCAGGGTGCATGAATAACAATGTATCATCCGCAAATTGAAGGTTAAGGATAGGAGTTCATCTTGACCCACAAGAATACCACAAATAGGATAACAATGTATCATGTGACCTAAGAAGTTGACCATTACTAAAAATAGTAACGAAGATAGAGGGTCTCCTTGTCTCGGACCATTAGAGCTAGAGAAGTATCGATCCTTCGGAGTTACCATTAACCAGAATTGACGCTCTGTTTGTGGATATGCAAATGTGAATCCATTCACACCGTCTCCGAGGAGCTCCAAGGGCCTTAAGGTTGGCATGAAGTCCCAAACAATTTTGTCAAAGACTTTTTCGAAGTCTAATTTTAATACAAGGTCTTTGTAATTAGCTTAATTAACTGAATGGATAACTTCCTAAGCTGCTACAATAGAGTCCATAATAATTTGACAACCTTTAAGGAAGGTAGATTGTGTTTCTAGTATTGGTTCGTTTAGAGCGATGAATAGCTTAGATGTTAAGGTCTTATCAATTATTGATAGAGATTGTTGATCAAAGAGATCGACCTAATTAGGTATTTTACTGTCTCAACTCCTGGTTCTTTTGGATTGAGAGCTATCATGGTTTGGTTAATACAAGTAAATTCCTATATCAAAATTTGGTTTTGGTGGAAGTGTTCTATACAGGTCGAGATTTGATCCTTAATTTTGTACCAATATTGTTGATAAAAACCTTTGTTAAAGTCGTCGGGACCTGGTGATTTACTTGGTGGAAGCGAAAAGATTGCATTTTTTTATTTAGTCTCCCCTGTTATGCTTAATGAGGAGATCAATATCTTTGATCTTGCTAGTGATTAGGCGGTCCCAAGCTATTGGAACTTTTAAGCCCTTGCCGTCGTTGAATAGCCGTTGGAAATGATTGACCAACTCGGCAGCTATCACATTTTGCGAGAAATTGATAAAACTGTTGATAATTAGAGAGGCAGTTCTATATTGTATGCCTCCGACGTCTATATGCCAATTGGTGAAAGTTTTTGGTGTTAGAATACCCCTCTTTCAGCCATTGAACTCAGGATCTTTGTTTGCAATAAGTCTCTCTATCTTCGAGAGCTAATTCATGTTGGTTTTAGTCTGTTACAAGATGACCTCTCATCTGCACTCAATTTGGTTGAAAGAGGGTTGGGATGACCCTCTTGTGGTACCAACAATAGTGATGTTGAGAGACGTGGGGTGGTAGAGGTGTCTTAGGGTCTAGTCTTGTGTACCGTGGTTTGTTTGTTGAAGGAGGCGAGGTCTAAAAGAGTGAGTGCATCATGGTTAGAAGTGTGGCTGTCAATAAATGTACGATTGTAATGACCCCTAATTATTTAATCAAATTACGCTTAATTCCTACTTAAGTTATTAAGATGTGAAACGGAAACGAATTAAAACAAAGTAGAGAAAAGCAATGCAAACCACAATGGACACGGAGGTTTTTATAGAGGTTCGACATCCTGCCTACTTCCTCTCTTGAAAGCTCCGCTCGATTCGACGAGCTCCGCTCACGACTTCACTATCCACTCCTCGTTCCAAGCCAAGAGAGAACACATTTACACTTCAAGCCTTGCGAACACCCTCGCAAGTTTGGATTCCTCTTCTCACAATCCGAGAAGAATGCTTCGGGCTTTCACCGGAACCTTTACTCTTTTGAACAATAAAAAAATTGAGTGGAATATCACTCTCTAGCTTGAACACACTTTGAGTATGGTGTTGAAATGATCAAAAATGTGGAATTTAGGCTCCTAAGTGTAGGGTTTGGAGTTTTAGGAGTTGAGAATTTCTCTCTAATGTATGAGACAATTGAAAGTGTGAGAGTTGTCTGAACAAGGTTGGAATACATCTATTTATAATCTCCTAAAATTTTATAACCGTTGGGGATGAAGTGATTGATTTGTGTGAAGAACACACAAACAGAAATCAAGATTCATCAATTTTGCCCCTCAATGGTCGACCGGATCGGGCTGAACGGTCGACCGTTTCTTTAAGAATAAAGAAACGTTCGAACCCAAAGCGCATCGGTCGAACCAACTGGGTTTTAACTTAAGTCATCGGTCGAACCAGGAAATGGTTCGGTCGACCAATCTAGGAGTTTTGACCAGGGTAAAGGTATATCGGTCGAACAAAAGAAATAGTTTCGTTCGACCAAAAATAACAGACACTTTGGGCTCAAGAAAAAGCGTTCAATACTGTTTCTGGGTCAACGTTCGACCGATGACCAAATGTATTTTAGGGTTAGGAAGAATTTATACGAATACGATCGTTGTATATTACGACAAAGGTAGCAGTCATCCGAAAAATACGGAGACGAACGACCGAGAAGGTCCAAGTGGTCGACCGAAGGAGTTAGGTAAAATCATTGTAGGGTAACTAGTTGAAACGATCGAACTGAGAACTAGGTTCGGTCGACCGTTACTTACAGGCAGATTAGGTTTAGGTGATTTTCCGATCTAAGTTTGGTGATCTATTTTAGTCCAATTGATGTGAAAAATTTGTGTGTGACTTCTATAGATTCCCTAGAGTCTATGTGAATGGATTCTAACTCATGTATGTTCAAGTTTACATAAAATCATATGACTCAAAGAAAAGATAAAAACACATGTCTTCAATAAGTTTGATTACATATCTTGACTTCAATTTCATTCTTTATTGAGTTTTGATCACATGTAGATGTTAGCACAATACAATATATGTTTTATGCATTATGCGTGTTACACTATATTTGATTGTGACGAAGATTATGTTGATTAAATCATCAAAACACGAATTAAGATAAAAAAAAGGCAACACTAAATGCTAATTGCTTGTACTTAATTAGAATAATTTAATTAGAATGATATGATAGGGTAATTTAAGATCTTTCCATTTATATTCACACAAAATATGGTGAGGTGAGCAAACTCTCTCGAAGCAACGCGAGTGCAACTCAGGATGGAGTCGAGATAGAAGCAAGGACGAGAGCAGTTGTTGTGTGTGTTTACTATTGAGGTCAAGTGTCTACTATAATCGATTAACAAATTTAGTAATCATAACTAAGCCATATACATTTCGAATAAACATCGAATTACAATTGAGGATGAGATTCTTGGATTTAAGTTATTATTAACTAAACTACAAGTGCAAAGTCTTATTTGGTCAGAGTAGTGTCGGGGATTTAAGTTAGAACGTCGAAATTTATAAGAGTAAATCAATAGGGTCAGAAATTCATCTAGATATATATCTAATTATTGGTAAGAGATTTTTTTGAGAGAGGTTGATCATTATTCATGGTTAATTCAAGATTACAATTCTACTAACTGACTAACCTCATTGGGTGTATAGCACCTTATTTTGAAACAACCACAAATTTTGGTGATAAGTTATGTACTCGTTGTGAATAAACACTCACTCACTCACTCAGCAATTAGTTTTTGTGTGAAATATTAATCATTTAGATTGAGATTCACTCAGCGCAACATCGTACTCGATTATCTTATTGATTATGAACTCATAATCCATCAATCCGCATGCAACTGTCTACTCCCAAATAAATAACACTTTGTCTCTTCTCGTAGTGTTAAGAGTCTAATTGGTATGAGTCCCCCGCGAACGTACTTTGAACTTAACGTATGTGTGCATGTAAATATATATAATTAAGAATTTTTTGAAAATTCTTAATTAAATAATGGCAATAAAATTGGTGCATCTTACAAAGTTATTCGATATAACGCTGAATATCAATTTAAAGTAGTCTTTGCTTTTAAAATAAAATTAAATTCACACATACAAATGGAAACATTGGCTCGACTCGATAGCTCGATTTCGAAAAACGCCCGACTCTAATTTAACTTAAAAATGAAAGATCTTGATGAAAAATAAATCCCTACATACAAAATTTCAAAGGATTATAATAATGCATGCACACAAAAATTCAAACCGTATACACTATCAAGAAAAAATCATAACAATCATCCCACTTTAATGTCCTCTAACCATACCAATAACCATGTTGAACGCAATAAATTGAAGAGGGGGATATATCTGAGCTATATCTTCATATAAAAACTTAATTGGTTTGTTTTAGAAAAATAAAAATTAAGGAATGAGATTGATGCTCGTTTTTACTTAATTGATAGTATCGTGGGCTTCTTAGTAGGATTTTAACTCTGAACGTTCTAACTATTTTTCAAAGAAAAAGAAGAAGAATTGATCTTGTACGATAATCAAGATGTCCTACTACTAGTTTACCATACTTAATGGAACATGGTATATCTTAACCAAAACCCTTTGCATGGGCTTGTCGAGCTTAATTTTTGAAAAGAAATATTAATTTGCATGTCTCAGAGATAGAGTGACGTCTGATCAAAATATGTTTCCGTTCCTACCAAAATGTATGATCATCCACTTATACATTTGCACTTGTAAAGTTTTCTCGGTTGAGCTTGTGAATTTTTTTTCCGTAGGTTCCTAATTTTAAGTGTTAATTAACATCTTTAAATATAAGGAGATTGTGAGATTTGTCTACATTCTTGATTTAATATTTTTATTTTTTCGTTGTGGAAAATTAAAAGATTTCCATAGGAAAAAAATAAGGAGTTGGAAATTAGAAGGGTAAAATATGTAGGAGATTCGAAATCCGAAAATATATTTACAAACTAATAAAAATTATATAAAACTAAAATCCATTTGCTCCAATAACAAGCAATGTGTGAGGGCAAAAGAATTAAACAAATAAAAAACGATATCCTACAATTTCATCAATTATATTAGTTTTTGCAAATGTTTACAATTTCCATGCTGAGTAATAAAATGGCCACTTAGCAAGTGTCCATGTTGAATAATCAAATGGCCTGCCACTTCCAACAAACCATAAATGCCACGGGACTTAGAAAAAACATTAAATTATTGCCCAAGTCAAATAATTAATTCCCCAAACATGAACAATAAATCTTCATCATGTGTAGAAAGTACAATGTGATATTTGCCTAAATAGGATAATTCGGTTGAGAGATTCTTTATCTCGACATAGTCAAGATCAAAGATTGAATGCTAATAGTCTTATTTGCGTGTTTGAGATGTTTGATATTACTTGCTAAGGAACTTTCCTTAAAATTTATACCCTGAATATTTGTTACTTATCTAAGACTTAATTTGCCTCCTTTCATATTCCAACAAAGTTGCGTTATTATTTTATTTATTATATGAGGAGGGTCCTTCATCTACTATTATTTTTTATTAAAATCAATTTACTCTTCTTATTTTAACTTTGGGTAGAAAATCTAATTCGTAGATTAATACATGACTTATATTATCTGTGTGTCGAAAATTAAAAACTTAAGAGTCATTTGATGTATTGTCAATAAATAAATAAAATGAACGTACGGACACTTTTCTCACCTTTTAATTTGTAACAAAAAACTATTTTCAGCATAGTATAAGTGCACTGCAATTTTCATTAATTTTAATTTTGGGCGACCTATTTATTTCGACGCGTTGTCACGAAAGAAGAAGAATAAGAGACCCTGAGGAGTAGGAGTGTAAACGGGTCGTGTATGTCCTTACCCGTATTTGTACCCGACTAAATTAGCAGGTACGGGTATATACCCGACCAAAAACATGTATGCCCGTCGTACCCGTTAAGTTGGCAAGTATGGGGCGGGTAAACGGGTATTACAGGTATAATATATAATATAAATATATATAATATAAAGTATATAAAATAAATATATAATATATAACACATAAATATATTAAAATATATTATATAAAAATATATAATATATCTTAACGGGTAAACGAGTACGGGTAATGCGTATACCCGTACCCGACCTGTTTATTAACTGGAATAAACAGGTCGGGTACGAATATGACTTTTTATACCCATATCCGTACTCGACTGGAACGAGTGACCAGATATACAGATATTACTAGTCTAGTTTAACCCTTACTGAGGAGGAGCGCATCTAAATAGGTGCATCGGCACCTTGGATTGTCCATCAAAGCATGTTTAAATTTTAACAAATAATGTAGCTAAGAGAGGACAATCTTTCAAATTTTCAAGAGGGTAAAAAAGGCTTTTCCTTCTTTACTCCAAACATATAAGGATATTGAATTTCAAATCTTACGTTGGGACGTGGATTTAGGATATTCTTGGTTCCCTGATATCAAAATTGTAACGATTTAGGATATCGCATTACATGTTGGATTACATCCTACCGTTTGGTTGAGGAAATCAAATGTTGTAATTACTACGTAATCCAATTTGCACCCATTTCAAGGTAATTGGATTATATGTTGGAGATTGTAATTCAATTACATTGTATTGTAATCAACGTATCTCATATAACTCAAATATTGTGATATTATCAAACTCAATTTTTATCTTACCGGAAGCATGTTGGAGTTTCGACAACATCTTTTAAATTACAAATTATTTTTTTGAATTCCATTGTGGTTCATGTACGGAATTATAATGTTACCAAATAATGTGTAGTTTGATTAAATGGAATCCATTCCTTGGAACGTAGTTTAATTTAGGGCTGACAATTTGGGCCATGACACGAAACCCGAACCCGACAATAAATATTACGATTTGGGTCGACACGAATGACACGAACTGTAATTCGAGTCGGGTTCGGGTTGGAATATTTCGTGTTTCGTGTAATTCGGGTTGACATGAATAACACGAATTGCAATTCAAGTCGGGTTCATGTTTAGTGTAATTCGTGTCAAACATGCTAGTTCGTGTTCGGGTTAATTCGTGTTTGTGTAAATTTGTGTCAAACATGTCATAATTGGTGTCAAACATGTTATTTTGTGTTCACGTTAATTCGTGTTTATAAAAATTCGTGTCAAACATGTCAGTTCGAGTTATTCAGGTTAATCTGTGTTCGTGTCAACACGAACACGAAAAATGGATTCATGTCAATGTGGGTCGTGTTCGGGTTACCAAATTCGTGTTCGGGTTTAAGATTAGATTTTCGTGTTCGTGTTCGGGTCGAGGAAAAACAATTCGTGTCAATTCGTGTTCGTGTTAAACACGACACAAAACACGAATTTGCCAGCCCTAGTTTAATTACATGGACCGAGTCAGTGCCAAGAATAGTGAAAGCAGTTGAATGATGTCAGGTATAGTGACAGGAGTTGGGTCAGCCTTCGGTTCTTCCAATTTAACTTAGTTAGCGAGGATTATTGAGGATTCTGACTTCTTAAGATTTCTAAATGAAAACGGCTGTAAACGAGCTTACTCCACGTAAGAAAAGATTTCTCGAATTTTATTTTCTGGAGTTGTAACTATTTATTGTGAATTTGGTTAAGTTATAGTAAATTTGCGAGTATTGAGTATTATCATATTATATATTTACACGTATATATGCATAAATACAACAAAAAATACCGAGTCGAGCTTTCGAGAGCTTAGCTCGAGTTGGCTCTCTTTTTTTCTTCTTTTCAAATTACAATATTTATTCATTTTTTTCAACTATTTTAATCATTTTCAAACAAGTTGAGTTTTTTCCAAATCCAACTAGAACAGAACACATTCATCAGAGTTCTTGACAATATTCTAGGATAGATTCCAAACCATTGAATAACCATTAATTTTTTAAATAATTTAATTTAAACTGAAAATGAGTTTACCGCGGTAATTCGGGTTATTATATAAACCCCACCTCACCGGCGTCTCCCCACCCTTCTTCCTCCAAACCCTCCGTTCCCTAACCCTAACCCTAACCCTAATTCTCCTTGGATCCGGCCTTTTCCGTTCTTCTCGAGGTTCGGAGCGCCGCGTCGAGGTGAATCCACCTTTCTCTTGCGGAAAGGCCCGGAAAAAAACCCGGGGTTTGGAGGATTAGATCTGAGTTTTTTGTGGAATTTATGTGGAAATGTGATTTTGGAAGGTTTGGGGAAGGAGATGAGTTGTTGAGCTCTTAAAAATGGGATTTTTAGAGGATTTAGTGTGAAATTGTGATTTTGGGGAATGAAATGGTGTTTTAAGTTCTTAAAAATGGGATTTTTGAAAGTTTGTTGGAGGGTTTAGTGTAAGAATGTAATTTTTGGCAATCAAATGATTTGTTAAGCTCTTAAAATGGGATATTTGAAAGTTTGTTGGAGGATTTAGTGTAAAAACGTAGTTTTTGGGAATCAAATGGTTTTTTAAGCTCTTAAAAATGGAGGATTTAGTGTGAAATTGTGGTTTTGGGGAATGAAATGGTTTTTTGAACCCTTTAAAATGGGATTTTTGGAAATTTGTTGGAGGATTTAGTGTGAAAATGTAATTTTTGGGAATCAAATGGTATTTTAAGCAATTAAAAATTGGATTTTTGGAGGTTTGGTGGAGGTTTTGTTAGGACTAGTGTTGATTCATAGGATTATTTCGGTGGATAATTCAGTGTGATTTTTTTCTTCCTTTTCTTCTAGATTAGTGTTTGAAGGAGGATTTGGGCTTCTAGGGGAAGTCAATCTGATATTTCTGATTTTTTTACCCCAATGATTTTTTTTTGTGAAAAAAATGAGATATTTTTGTTTTGTTTTTGTTGCGTAAAAGTTTGAAGGAGGATTTGTGCATCTAGACGACTTCAATATGTTGTTTTCATCAGCTTGTTTTGTTTACATCAGTGGAAAAATCTCGGAAAATTTGTATAAAAAGAGATTTTTGGAAGTTTGAAGGATGATTTGAGCTGCGAAGGGGAGACCTGCTTAGTCGGATTGACGTATTTCTTATGGTGGCGCCATCGTTTAATGGAAGTTTGAAGAGAGATATGATCTTTGGATGAATTTTGGTGTTTAATGGATTGTTTTGTTTTGTTGCCTGAGCAAACTGATCTGAAAAGACAAATTTTCCTCTGAAGTGAATCTGTGTGGGGAAGCTTGTTTTGGTTTTCCTCTGCCTTGTTGGATTTTTGAAAGTGTTTTTTGTTTTTTCATTCTGCAGACAAATTGTGTTTCTGCAAGTTTATTGCAATGCATATTCATATTTAAGATGGAGTTTATCTTCTTCTGGATTTGTGTATTTAGAAATCAGCACTCAGCACCTATCATCTTCAGAAAGTGGGGGCACTTGCTGATATAATAGAGTTAGATGCCGACCTTTTCCAATATTGTTGCGACTCCAGCTCCCTTGTGTGATGTGGGGATGTTATCCTTATCTTTTGAGTTTGATTGTGTTGACTGCCATCAAAGTCAATTAGATAATTTTAGTGTCACTAAGTCAGTGCTTATCCATTTTATATGAAGATGGTTTGCAGATGCAACTTTGAAAAAGTTTGATGATGCATGTGAGTCTCATTAGATGGCTTTTGTATGTTTTCTTTGCCGAAGGTGTTCCTCTTTGTCCATATTTTATTTGTGATTGTCTTAAGCATGAAACCGTTTGGCCCATCAAATTAGTTGTCTCTGTTTTTTTAATAACGTTAGATTATAGAAGTTGTAATGTTTGGTGATGACACTTCACTGCTGATTACATGGTTTTTTTATGTTTTTACGCATACAGTGCTTACTTAACTTGGATTTCCTTCCAATTGGTTTAATGTTTCCAAGAATTGTGGTCTGATGCTTTGGGAAGATTATGGTACCTTTTGTTTTCTAATTTGGTGATGTGTACTAGCCCAATGGGTAACTGGGGTGTCTCCATTAGCATGGAGTTAGATAATAACACCATGCTTCTTGCTGATGCATTTTTAATGTGTTCATCGAATTCTTTATCTTCCTAATCTTTTCTGCCATGCAGCACCTTCTTCTTTGGTAGTCGGAAAAGTAACATGGCCATCTCGTTCTTGTCCAACACACAATAAAATGGAAGCTCAGATGTCTTTAATAGTTCTGCTGTATGTATTCTTGGAATCTGTGTTTGAATCAGACATTCACTAGCAGCTGTGCTGCCAGCCTTTTTTTATTTATTATGATATGTTCATGAATACAAAGTTCTTTTTTGTATGTTTACAACCAAGCCTGATGAAAATTATGAAATAGGGAAGCGGGATAAAAGTCATCTTAAAAACATTTGTACCGGTGTCCTCAGAGTTTTACGTAGTTGCTTGCTTTTGCTAGCTTCTCAGGTCTTCATCTCGACAACTTCTGAAAAACATAATTTCACATAATTATTTTCTGTGGATCTATGATTTTATTAATCTAAAAAGACAAAATGGGCATTCGTTAGCTGTATTTAAGCTGTTCTTTTCTTTTAACTAGTTGTATCGAAGTTCAAATTCACTTTCATGCTGCAGAAAATTGGCCAAGGATTCTTTGGGTTAAGCAAAAGGTGGTGGTATAAGTGAGAGCACTGAAGGCAATGCTGCAATAGTTGTAAAAGGACATTTAAAGTATTCGGCAAATCAAACAGAATGAATTGAAATGAAGACTCAGCAGGTCCTAAAATTGTTTTGCCATTCCAAATTTCTTTATTACATTTCGTCTTCAGTTCTTAATGATTCTGTGTGTTCCAGTTTGATTGAGTTATGCTAGTAAGACATCCAGGCTAGGCATTTTTCTCCAGTTATTATTATTATTATCATTGTTACTATATATTTTTAGATATGTGAGTGTATCATTAGTCTAGGGAACGTTGCTAGTTTTTGAAAAGGAATAGGCGAATCTTATAAATGGTACCCAATAAGGCTGGAAGAGTTTACAATAAAATAGGCAAATTACAAATAGAAATCTGTGTTTACAGATGGATTGACTTTGACTGCACATTATGGAATCAAATGGTGCGTCTGCCACAACGTTTCCTCAATTATGAGCTTCTTTATTGAAAATTTCTGGATTGCATGTGTTCTCTTTTATATAGTTGCTGTTGTTACATTTGAATCTTTTTTAATTTTTAAGGAAACATGTCTGAGGTCCTACATAAGAACAACTCCAATAATTTTCTAATACCACTTCAAACTACACACCTTGAGAACATTTGAACTTCCTCAGTGTTTCACTTATTAGTTGATTTGGATATTGAAGTAGAGTACATTTCTATAGAACTCCGAAACCACTGGAGAAGTGAAGCCTCAACCTCAGGAACCGAAAGGAGACCATCAGAACAACCAAGAGACTGATGCTCCTGTGGCTGATTCTGGATCAGTATCAGTTTCAAGCACTGACAGCAGAATAGTTTCTCGTGAGGATATAGTACTGGTAAGGATTTGATGTTCATCTCATGTTGGTTGCTTCCATTATGTTTCTACTTTAAAGTGGTTCGACCCGTTGTTACTCTGTGACACTAACTCTAGTCCTCACGTTTCAACTATGTTGCCTTAGTGCTATCATGTAACTGCAAATAAACGAGTTGTAATACACATATGTGCTGTGAAATGTCGAATTTTGTTTTGCTGAATTCAAATGTTCCTAAACTCAAGATTAAATGAATGCAGGTGCAGAATCTTATAGAGCGTTGCTTGCAGTTGTATATGAACAGAGGAGAAGTGGTGAAGACTCTTCTTAATCGAGCTAGGATAGAGCCTGGGTTTACTACACTAGGTAACGTTTTTATCCTTGGCAAACTAGAAATTTCTAAAGCATGTCATTATTTATTTGCATGGGGTCTTTCATCTTTGACACTGTTATGATTTGTACCATAAGGCACAGTCTGCTATGTATGAAGAATGGAGTAAAAGAAAATAACACAATGTTACCGGGAAATGAAATGTCTGCCCAATGGCGAATGCAGGATTTTCCATAGGATATCAAAATATAAAATGCATAAGATGGGAAGAAAGTAGTCGGCATGTAAAAGAATACTGCAAGCTCACCTCCTTGGGAACTTTGTTTGAGTTTAAGCGAAATGAAATATTCTTATGTATTCTATATAAGTTAAATAATGATGAGTTCTGCGAAGACTTGATCCAGTAGTCATCCCAGATAGTATGGCCCGACTAGTCCAAGAACAAGTATTATTCTGTTTGTATAATACTGGAATCTATAACAAACTCTTCTTCCCTTCCTATATAATATAAACTGGGTTTCCTTTGTCTTCTCGAATGATGAGAGGCAAACCATAATGTGTCTTCTTCGTCTCCATTTCTAAAGGCTTTAATGTAATTGTTATTCCAACCAGTTCCATCAAACAAACTGTCGATTTTCTCCACTATTTTGTTGAAAGGTTGATCAGTTCTCAATGCAGACATGCTTTATGAACTTCATCTGTAATACTGGATTCACGTTTCTAATTTCTACAGCAATCTTACCTCTGCTGGTAGCTCAGTTAATCGAAAATCTAGAATCAGTCATTTTTTTAGCATCTTCGATGTTAGATCGCTTGTAAAGTACTTGTAGAGAAATCTTTCCTGTGATATAGCTTGACGTCTGTGGTAGTGTTCTCATCATTTGCTTGGTTCTGATGCGAAGAAAATCATCTTGCTTTTGTGTTTTACGCTGGCCCAGTATGGCAAAAGTTGGAAGAAGAAAATTCAGATTTTTTCAGAGCCTATTATATCAGATTGAAGTTGAAGAAGCAGATAACATTATTTAATCATTTTCTTGAGCACCAATACCATCTTATGAAATATCCCGTGCCACCTAAAGTTATGCCTCTCCAAAATGGGGTTCATCCAACGCCTGGTAAGTCTTCTTTATTTAAGTCTATACCACTGCTGATTCTAGTTTAAAGACAGAAACAACTAAGAAGATAACTTGAACTGTTCCACATTTTCAAAGAACGTTGGAATTGCCACAAACTAATTCTCTGTTATTGTTTCTAAACTGTAACTAGCAAACACATAATATTGCTTATCAGGTGTTCAAGTTGTCTGCCTACATTTCCTTTCCCTAATATTCTTTGTTCACTGCTACCCAGTTTACAATGCAGCTAACAATTTACCCATAGGGTATCCTGCTCTGCAGCAATCTCCAATGCCTCGTCAGCCTCATATTGACTCTATGAACCGTGGGCTTTCAAGCTGCCATGTTGTCAATGGAATTCCTGCACCAGGAAACTACCACCATATGCACATAAATACTACAAATAAGTAAGATTCACCACTTCTTGCCCAAGAGTTTACCTTATCTGCCACTGATGTGTGTTATTAGTCTCTAGGCATTTCTCTGGTTATATCAAGATCATGACTAAATATCTGGATATTTTGTTTCCGTAGTTTCTAAACAAAGCAATATGGTCCTAAAGGGTGTGAATGATAAAGCCATCTAATTTGAAGAATACTGGCTTAGGAAAGGGAGTTCTAACGTTTTCAATTGGTTGTGAAGAGAGTTTCAAATTAAAAGTGAAGAGAGTAATGTAGCTCTATTTTTATTATTTTTTTGAGTTGTGCTTTTTTTCTTTGGAAGATTCTGTATGCCAATTGTTCAGAATTATCTTTAGCTCTGGTGCTGCTTTCTTACATATAATCACAGCATCAATTTTTGCTTGTGTTAACCTTTGACATATGCCTTTGTATTCAATTTTTCTCTAACAAAAGAGTGCATTGATTCCATTAATCCCATTACACTCTATACCTGTTACTTCTTAGGAATTTCGCTTATTTAATTTTCTAATTGTTTCTTTTCCGTCTTCCAAAGTAATATGATGGACAGAACATCAGGACAAATTGCTCCTGCGATGCCCCAGTGTAGTGGGATGTCCTCTGTATCTGAGATGGTGGTGAGTCCTAAATCTGGGTCAAGTAACCATTTCCCTACAGTGCCATCTGAGATCTCAGGGATGGACATGGATACATCAGCACTGGATACAGCTTTCACATCTGATGTAGGAAATCCTGTGGGCTTGGACTTGGGAATAGATGGAGCCGGATCATCGAAAGATGACCTGAGTGGATTGAGCCAAATACCTTGGAATTTCAGTTTCTCAGAATTAACTGCTGATATAACAAACCTAGAAGGTAAGTTTGCCGCCTCATTTGTTCAACATTCCTGAATCCGACACTTCGGTTACAATGGCAAATTTGGTTGAAGACATTTTCTCCATTTTTACCTTATTTTTGTTAACTAAAAAGATAATAATAAATAGTCATTATTGGTCTGTCTGGACATCATGTAGTAATCGCTAGAAGTCTTCTCTCTGTTGTCTCTCTCATTCTCTGATAATAGACAATAGGCTTACTTTGTTTTGCTTGCAAAACGTAGCATCTTTAGCAAGGTATTTTATCTAATTCCTGACAACATTGCTAAAGTAGTTGGATTTCATATTAACAAATTCTAGTTCTATTAATTCACTCTAGCCCTTAGTGAGCACATCTTTTGTGTATAATACCAAAACAATGAACAAGATGCAGTACAGTTTCAGAACTATACTTGATATTTTGGTGTCTTCACAAAGTAATTTTACTTCAGTGATGAGAATTATGAATACATAAAAAGTAGATCAATGTGGGTTGTGTCTCGTTTAACTCTTAATATGCAGAACTGAGTTATGTCCTTCTTGAGCACCATGCCTTGCATTCATAATCAATTACAAAACATCCAAGTCTTCTTGACGTAGATGAGACTCATTCTGTTGCAATCTAAGCATTTGTTCCAACATTCATGTTATTTCTCATTTGTTCATCAGTCAAATCTGATAATTTCAGCGATAACTAGAAACTGCAGATTACTGTACCCATTTTTCGTGAAAATTGCATGACCTGTGATACTTGTTGCAGATTTAGGTGCTTTGGGTAACTATAGTGGCTCACCCTTTCTACCCTCGGATTCGGACATTTTGCTCGACTCACTTGAGAATGACGAAATAGGTGACCCATCTAAACCAATTCTTTTCCATACGTTTACTGCCTCTGCTTTAATCAAACTTACATCGCAGTTTTTGCCATTTTCGATATATTTCAGTAGAAGATTTTTTTGTGGACAATGTCAGTGGTACATGTTCAGATGAAGATAAATCTTAGGAACACCGGACAAGGCGACTTCTCTTCCAGGTTGAAGTCCCCCGGGCTAGTTAGTATCTCCAATTCCACTATCAATTACCAATCCTAAGCATTGGATGCCACCAGTAGAATTCAAATAATCGATCTTGGATAATGATTTAGACATTATTTTTTAACTTATTGTAGATTCTTAATCGAGTTTATTTAGGTAAATCCCCATGTTCATGGTAGCTAGCAAATCTCTTGGAATTCATATTTTCCTGGAGTGCTTTCATGTGTTAAATGTGTTATACGTGAGGTCTCACACAGAGTTGAGCCGAAAAACCAACCCGAAAGAGTAGTCGGTGAGTATGACCAGACTTGATACATGAACAGGTCATTGTTTTTAAGTGTGGATACTACACTTGATAAGTTCAGCAACAACAAAAAAGTCACTTTTGGGAACTTACATTTTTGTTTGTATGTAATGCACAAAAGGTTTCTGTTTACAACATGTAAGCTTATGTAAGGTTAACTTCTTAAAAGTGAGGTTTGTTTATGTTCGGCTTGTTAAGTTTCTTTAATTTGGGTTATTGTCATGAACCAACCAAGTTGAGCTGCAATCAGCAATCAAATCGGAGTCAAAATTGACGTCCATCTTAACAGTCCCACACATCATAGAATCTTATAAGTAGTCACTCCAGGCTAGAGTCTTAAGCTATGTTTACGAAGATGATTGGGCTCACTAAGACTCTTTTTGGTACTAAAAATCTCCGGATGTTTCTCCGTGAACTTCTCAAGAAAAAACAAACTAAAAATATGGGTATCTTGAAAAACATCAAAAAAGAAAGAATTAATGTTAATTATTGAGATGTGTTGCATAATTACATTTTATGGACCATTGGTTGTTATCAATGTATCTCTATTTTACCCAACTAGTTATTAAACCAATTAAAATACACCTCTAGAAAAAAGGGCAACCTTAAACTACATACATTTTGAGTCCCAATAGTAGAGATGCCCATTGATGAGAATGTGGTTGTAATTCCACTTCATGGGCATTCCCACAATTAAAAACAAAATATTACCACCCCTGTGTTTCCCGAAGATGATAAAAAGACAACACACCACAAGAGACAATATTAGGAGTGAACAAAACACTACACGAGTCAGTCAACAAACAAATCAGTCCATGATCTCCGGCATGTGCCCACAAACTCCTGTACTTCATGTATACACCGCCATTAATGGTGGTAAACCTCTACGTCCCTTTAAACTTCACTTTTGTAGATACAACCTTCTAAATTAAGTTGTGAATTTTTTCCCGCATAAATGGATTTAGATTTTAGACTCTTTTCACATTAATTTTAAGCCACATGCAATTGAACTTGCAACATTAGCGCGAATGATTAATCGGTCGGTGGTTAGACTTGAAAATTCGTTAAGACAATATATATATATGGTCAAGTTCTAGTGAGCTCAGAGCTCATCTGATTTAATTTAAATCTCCTACAATCTCACCATTGGATCTTATTTACAGTTAATCTCATCATTCATTAGCATAACCGTTTTTTTCTTAAATTTACCTTACAATTTGAAATGAGTGGTGGATATTGTGGGAGCTTAATTTAGAAAAATTAAACCCTGAGCTCACTAGAGAATTCCTGTATATATATATATATATAAATTGATGGGAGGAAAAAATAGATTTGGATTCCCTCCGTAATACATTTTCGATCTTTGGTACAATTGAAAATCTAAATAGTACATTTCGATATATGAAGTGAGTTATTCATCAACGTCGAAAATCATTTTCAATGTCATTTCATATAAGATCAAGAAATCGACAAATATAGTGTGTTGATTTTTATTTTTGCCTTGATCTTATCGAAAATGTACGTATAATTTTATGATTTTCAATGTGCTTGAATAACTTATTTCATATATCAAAAAATCAAAATGTACAGGTTTGAATTTTCAGTTATATTAAAAATCAAAAATATATTAAGGAAATTGATCATCCAAAAAATAAAGGGAATCATTTATCTTAAAAAGTAAGGTAAAATGGTTTTACATGGAATGTTAAGGGTAAATGACTTTTTTTTACCTTTCAACAATCGGTTATTAATACTTCATCCTTTCAACTATCAAATCCTACTTTGGCACAATGTGACGTGGGTGAGAACAAAGAAGAAGAAGATGAAGAAATTGAAGCCCACGATTTGGTGGGAGGTAAGTGCAGTTTGTCCTTAAACGTCTAATGCTAATTCCAATTAGCTTCTCTCTCAACACCATGTTTACCTCATCAATCCATCACCACCAAAATCCTACTTGTAACAATTTGACCTCCAATCCAACCTAAGAACTTAACAATGTGGAACTAATATTTGCAAAAGCCAAGGAAAAAAATAAAATAAAAACACAACCTGAACGGTGGAAGACATGGAAGCCCTACCATGTGAAGTTTGCACGTTGCTATGATGTGAATGAATGACCCATGCATGAGCCATTTGTCACCCTTTGCTAGCTAGGTCTTCATTTTTCTTGTCATCATTCACAACATTTCCACACCATGCATGTGGAAATGGAAGGAACTATTCAAATTAAAACTTTAGTCCACATTCCAAACCTTACACCATGGATCCCTCTGGAAATTTACACATACACATACACTCATGTGTTTGGGTATCCACAAGTATATATGTATACTAAGAAATACTGTTAATTGTATGCATGTGAAGGCTAGTGAACTTTTTTTTTGAATTTTAGATTTTTGTCCATTCCCAATGATTAAAAAATAAAGTTCAAATATGAAGCAACAGATCAACTTGTGCATCAAATTAGTGAGTCAATAGGAAGAAGAAGAAAATCTCTACATGAGTAATGTTGATATATTTTCCTTTGTAGATTTTTTAAGTATAAAACTATCTCAAACATGTAGAACATATTTTTCCCATTGTCTTTACTATTTACACACTGTTGTGTCATGTCCATTGTAGACTCGATCGGCTTCGTTTGTTGGTTAATTTCAATGTGAAAAATAAAGTTGTGGTCTGATGTCTAGTTTTATGATTGTTTCTTTTCTTTGGACAAGAAGAGTACAAAAGAAATGGAAGTAGAGAGAAACGTGGACGAGGATTGAGGAGTTCACTTTGTTTGACACATGACTTGTCAGACATAAATCCTGACATAGGACATAATTCAGTTAGGATTGGATTTGGTGTCTGTTCATAAGATCCTTCTCAGAGATTTCATTGACGAATCCCGTGAGTTAATATTTAGCCATCGTAAATGTCATCCTATTCAAAATATATATTATATTTTACCACATCATCGTGACATTTTCCTTATATTTCTTTCCCACCGTTTACTCATAAATATAGACTAAGTAACATAAACACTCTTTCAATTACACCTAATTTATTTTCCTTACTTTTAAAATTTTCATAATTTCAATTAACTATATCACATAATTTATTTATCATATATTATTATAATTAAATGTGAATATTTACGGATAATAAAAAATATTTTTTATTAAATATTAAATGTACGTTACAATAACTAGACTTTGAAATTAAAATTAAATACAATTAATAAAAATCATTCTCAATCATTGAATGTGACTACACGTAGAGTCCCCCGCACCAACTCCAGTAGTGGCAAAAGAATACAACCAAAAGAATACAACCAATGACTCTCGTGACACCCCAACACCAACCGTAGATATGGACTTTGGGGAGACTCAACCTTATGTCCGATCGGATGTTGTCTAAAAAACCAAAAAAGGAAAAGTCGTCTAAGAAACTTCCGAAATTAACAAAAAAAATAATTATCAATAATATTAATTTTACTATTTCAAAAAATTAATTTACAAATTAAACTAATTTTGAACATAATTAACAACTCTTGACAGTTTGTTTAGACAACATAATTTACAAAACTTCCGGACCGAAACCCGACCAGTTCCAACCGGTCTGGACCTGGACCATGCGCATCCCGAGGCCTGACTCTCATCCCATGACAATATAACAACTCTTGACCGCACCTCAACGGAGGTGCCTAATATATGTCGACATATATTGGGATCCCCTCGATGGGGTCCGGACCAGGCGGACGACCGCCTGGTCGACTAACCAAACAGTGGGCCGCCTAGTCGGCCGACTAACCATTGGTTGGTTGTTTTGTTTTTTTAGTTTAATTTTTAATTAATTAGTATTGTTAAATAAGATGATTTTGTTAATTATGTTAATTACTTAAATATGGGAAATAAGAATGATTTTTTATATCAACTGTACTTGGACAATAGAAATCACATTCAAGACCTTCGTAAACATTTGCAACTCAAAGATGTCTTAATCGAGAACATCTGGCATCACTACGGACAACACGTTTAATATTTAATAACTTTTATTTTCAATTATCCTTAAATATTCATATTTAATTATAATAATTTATTAATTTATGATAAATAAATTATGTGATATAATTAATTAGAATTATGAAAAATTAAAAATGAGAGAAAATAAATGAGGTGAACGTAAGAGAGTGTTGACGTGACTTAGTTGATATTTATGAGTGAGTTGTGGTTGAGATGTGAATAAAAGAAAATTTTCATGCTGATGTGTTGACGAGAGAATATACTCGTTTAACTAGGTTGACATTTATAAAAGATGGTTCGGTAGATCGTAATTCTGCAATCTACCTTTATAAACAAATTAATCCGGACATTTATCTTAAAACACCTTCCGTCAATGACATCTCTACACGTGGCTCAGCTGGCAAAGGATATGGTTACATAATCTGGGATCACTGATTCGAGCCTTGGAACGTAGTTATGTATAATTTCCAGAAAAAATGTCTTGATGCACTTGATTATGTCACTTTTTGTTCGGAAGCAACGTGAATCTTGTTAATTCTGACTCGATAGATAAGAACTTCTTGTTGACGAGTGGAGTAAAAGACATTCATCTTGAGGTTTAGTTAAGAACAAACTTATAAAACTCTCAAAGGAAAAGGAAAAAAAAGGGAACTACTAAACGTCGCCCCAAAACTACTTAAATCGCCCCTTGAAATTACCAAATTGCCCTTAACAATATATTTAATACCCATATCGTCCCGTGTCTATAAATAAGGCCTATGGTCTTGTATATTCATAATTTATCAGTAAAAACACCACGAAAATGTCTGGCGAGGGTGATGCATCGGGTGAGGTAAGCCTGGTGCGGGGCAAATTTTGGGCCGAGCGTCTGCATTAGACGCCTCCCCCATGGTGAGGGCGTCTGCGTAGGACGCCCTCCCCATGGCCGAGGCGTCTAACGCAGACGCCTACACAATGGGAGAGGCGTCTTATGTAGACGTCCTCCCCATGGGTAAGGCGTCTGTATTAGACGCCCTTCCCTACGGCAAGGCGTTCTACGCAGACGCCTTACCGTTGGGGAAGACGTTTAACAAAAAAGGTGGAGGCGTCTGCGAGAGACGCCTCCCGCAAGGTGGAGGCGTCTGTCGGAGACGCCTCCTCCTACGGGGAGACGTCTTCCGCAGACGTCTCCCGCTACGGGTCGGCGTCCGAGGTAGACGCCCCCTGCATGGGTCGGGCGTCCTCGGACGCCGACGACTTTTTTTTTTTTTTTTAAAAACAAATAAATAACGTAATGTTACCTCATACGGGTACACCGGGGGAACTGCTGGCTGCTTCCCTGGCCTCCGAGACATTCGTAATCTTGTGTAGTAGGTATAGGAAGAGAAAGTTTTGAAAAAAGAGTGAAATTGTGAGATATATAAGCAAAAATAGGAGGAAGGGCAATTTGGTAATTTCAAAGGACGATTTAAGTAATTTTGGGGCGATATTTAGCCGTTCAGAAAAAAAAGGGGTTCATTAGTGTGTGTGTATATATATATATATATATATATATATATATATATATATAGTGGGTGGTGTCATCTTAGGGTTCTATGCTTTAGATTCTTGCAGAAGCTAAAATAGAACTATTGACTTCAGACAATTCTCGATTGATTATTTCTTTTGGAATATGTGGAATTTAGAATAATATGAGTTCTCCCCAAATCTTGCGTATAATGATAAAAAGCTTAAACATCGCGCTTGGAAAAGGGGAAAATTAGCTCTTCTAAAATAAAAAAATCCCATTCTTAGAGATACCTAAGTTGTAAGACGATCACCTTCAATGTTTTCTTTATTTATTTTCCTTTATTTTTTTTTAAATTACTGATATAGATTACTGATATATATTCAACTTATTTCTTTAGCATATTTTTATAGTAAGTTTATCTAATTTTATTTTTAATTGTAAAGTATATTTTGTTATTGTACGCTAATTTTTATTTTACATACAGTGGATGAGTAGGGCGATATGGTGTACGCAGCCGTTCATGCGAGAGAGAGACATCATGCCGACTGAGGCGACGAGACTTGCATGTACAGATTGAGATCGCCTGATCGAGGATTGGAACACCCAGTTGGGCATTTCGGACCATGATTCAGATGCTGAGCTGTAGTTGTCTTGCTTTTACTTTCGTTTTGTTGCACTATTACTACATTTGTTAGTATTTGCTTATGTTTATTTGTGTTCTCTTATTATTTATTTCTGACGAACATATTTTCTACATATTTCTTTGACTATCGTATTTTTTAATATTTATTTCACACGAAAATATTTTCAACTTATTTCTTTAGATATGAAATAATATTTAAATTTAAAATACGGTAAAAGAACAACACGATATAAGTAGAAATACACGATATATTATACATTACAAAAACATTACAAATTACAATCAAAATGTACCACGTAACCGGTTCCAATACTCCATCCTACTTTGGTACTGATCCTCCCATCCAACAACACTCTCATCTCGCATTTGATACCATAAGGTCGCTATAGGAGGTACTGGGAAATCATCAAGTAATTCCAAACGAATAAAATGTATGTAACTCCCTAAATGAGCAATGACCAACTCTCTGACAGACCTCGTCATGGCAGACGGACACTCCCAAGGTAGAACAGTAAGACACAGGAACAACGAACCATCCGTTCCCACTACGAAATACATGACCGCACACTTGTAAAAATTCGCAATAGGAAACAAGTCGGACCAAACCTCCATATAATGATCCTCGCCACAAACTCCCCCGCCCCAATTAATTCATTGACGAGCCTCTCTCACATTGCCGAAATAGACACTCTCATATATAGGATGTGCACCTATCTCATTAGAAATCGCACGACGGGCGTACGACCAGTTCTCCTGACCACCATGAAAGACATCGGCAACACATCGAAATCCACAGTTGCCATCAGCACGTACGTCATTCCACCTTTCCAGAAATGGTAAAATGATTCCTGGCAGTCTATCATTATATGGGAAGTTGTCCACGTCAACCTGTCCGGACATTGTAAGATAGGTAAATATCAATTCATTAAAACAACAAAATTAGGAGATAATATATTCAACCCCATTTAGATTACTGATATATATTAAATAACATAACAACAAAGATATCGACATACCAGATGATCCTGTGCCCGTATTCACGGACGATCGAGACGAATTAGACCGACGACCCCTGCTCCCACTATTGCCAGACCGACCACGACCCCTGCTCCCACTACTGCCAGACCGACCACGATCTCGTTCAGCATACTCGAAGCACTCGGGTCCCGACGTGTCGACTTTCCCCTAGGTCGACCTCGTACCTTAGTATTTTCTTCGGGTTCTCCATAGTTCGACTGATCGGGGTGTAACTGTTCGTATAAAATACGAGAGGCACTACGAATTACTGCAGGGTCGCTCTGCGAGATCTCATCCACTAGCTTCCGAAAATGCTCGGCGTCTTGTGCTGACTGATCAACAAACTCTGACATTTGGACTCCTTCTCCGATAACAAGTGTTTTCCAGAATGGATGAATCTGCTCTAAATAAATTCCATCACCTGACGCCAAACACTCGTACATGGTACAAGCACACGGAAACCCATGTGTTGTCAGGAAAGCACACCCACAACGATATTCAATTTCATCACTTAAGTCCTCCATTCTCTTCAACTCCTGAGTCATTAACGACAAGCAGTGATGCGAAACTCGGCCATTTATATGCTGAAACAGAGGACCTATGTACTGTGCCAAATTTCGACGTCTCGAATCTTCAAGAAAGTTCCGAATATTCGTCAGCTGCATTTCAATAGACGAGTTCACGCGGTCGAAAAGAGTGTCGAGAGCGGCAGTCGATGTAGTGATCCACTCTTTCAGAGCCGAATGTGCACTTTCCACCCTGCAGTTCGTAGTGTTGCCGAAATGAAAAACTCGATTCGTCCAATTCAACACGAATTTTTCCTTATGTACCAACCACGTGTCTTCCACATACTTCGTCAGCACTGGCTAGGAACTGTAAGAATCCTTCAGATTACGGACTGCTCTATCATAATCCGTCTGTGAATCAGAAAGCATGACTCTCCTCCACCTTCCACGCCTAAAACTCTCTGCAAGTTGCTTCTCCTTGCCGAATACGTGGTATGCGTAGTTGTACACGTCTTTGTTGATATGCCAGGTGCATAGTAAATGAGCTGACTCAGGAAAACATCTGCCACTGGTCGTATCAGACCCATCTCCCGGTCCGTAATTATTGCTGTCGGGCTAACAATATCCAATAACAGATCTCGCAACCTCTCCAACACCCACCGGTAACTAGACTCGGTCTCATCCTGCAAAATCGCATATCCGACGAGGAAATTCATATTTGTTGGAGTAATCCCAACCATCTCAAGCAAAGGCATCTTGTACTTGTTCGTCTTATACGTCGAATCCATACAGATTACGAATGGGTATGTACGCAACAACTGCACTGAAGTCGGATGTGCAAAATGCGTGAGTCAAGACATTAGTTTCTTCATCTGCCACAATCCAATGCAAATACTTATGCTGCACTGCCTCCCTGAGAAACTGCTGCGCGGGATTCCTGTCTTCAGATTTCGTCCTCTTCATGTACTCTCTGAAGTTGTAAATGTGTCTTTGATTCGGATTATCGTCCGGAAATTTCTTCTTTACCGCCAACAAAATGTTACGGGGTCTTGCTTGTGCCTCTGTCATATCCCGAACAATTTGCTTTGCCCCAGCACTAAGTCCGCTGACCTGTCGGTGACCCTCTGAATAAACTGTCAATGGGTGGTTGTGCTGCCCATAGATGCTACTAGAAACAATAACCCATCCATCACGATCTCGTCGCTCCACCACTTTTACCAAAAAACTGACAACCGCAACCTTTTCTTTTCGTATTCTTTCGCAGTGCAATACTCGTATCACGAGAACTCATCTCACGTCTGCGATCACATCTGAGGTAACAATCCATCCGGTTATCTGCTTTTGGTTTGTATGATGATATAACCAAAAAAAATCGGCTCCTATTGCAACTTGTTTCGCCCATTTACAACCTTCCTCGATTGTTGTAAATATTTCTTTACTGTCAAAAAGCTCACTGTAATCTACTCCATCACCACCGAAATCTTGCAACGGAACCTGAAAAATTTGAATTTAACAGAAAATTAAAAAAAAACAGGCGTTTGACTAAACCGCCTGCACCAAGGTGGAGGCATCTGCCTAACACGCCTCCACATAGGTGGAGGTGGTTTAGACAGACGCCTCCACCTTTGTTTTGTTTTTTTAGTTTAATTTTTAATTAATTAGTATTGTTAAATAAGATGATTTTGTTAATTATGTTAATTACTTAAATATGGGAAATAAGAATGATTTTTTATATCAACTATACTTGGACAATAGAAATCACGTTCAATATTTAATAAATTTTATTTTCAATTATCCTTAAATATTCATATTTAATTATAATAATTTATTAATTTATGATAAATAAATTATGTGATATAATTAATTAGAATTATGAAAAATTAAAAATGGGAGAAAATAAATGAGGTGGAAGTAAAAGAGTGTTGATGTGACTTAGTTGATATTTATGGGTGAGTTGTGGTTGAGATGTGAGTAACAGAGAGAGAGAAGAAAATTTTCGTGCTGATGTGTTGACGAGAGACTATACTCATTTAGCTAGGTTGACGTTTATAAAAGATGGTTTGGTAGATCGTAACTCTGCAATCTACCTTTATAAACAAATTAATCCGGACATTTATCTTAAAACACCTTCCGTCAATGACATCCCTACACGCGGCTCAGCTGGCAAAGGATATGGTTACATAATCTGGGATCACTGATTCGAGCCTTGGAACGTAGTTATGTATAATTTCTAGAAAAAATGTCTTGATGCACTTGATTATGTCACTTTTTGTTTGGAAGCAACGTGAATCTTGTTAATTCTGACTCGTCAGATAAGAACTTCTTGTTGACGAGTGGAATAAAAGACATTCATCTTGAGGTTTAGTTAAGAACAAACTTATAAAACTCTCAAAGGAAATGGAAAAAAAAGGGTTCATTAGTATATATATATATATAGTGGGTGGTGTCATCTTAGGGTTCTATGCTTGAGTTGCTTTTGTTTCCCTTTTGGTTACAAAAATTTCTAAAAGAAAATCCATTATATATGATAAAAGTTGATATTTAAAAATTACTACAATAGCATTAATCTAGTGGACCACCTTACAAGTAAATAGTAAAAAAGAAAATCCATTATATATGATAGCCTCGCAGGAGGTCTAAAATTAATTTTTTTGTAACCAAAAAACACATGTATTGTATGAACACCAACAAACAAAACACATGTATTGTTTCATTTTTAACCAATTCCATAAGATCATGTGACATTCAAGGAACCAGTAACAGGGTCGTCCCGCCTGACGACTCAGTTGTCTTGGTTGTCGCTCCTTCACGGGGGACTGTCCGGTCGTTATGACCGGGTCGTCAATCATTAGCACGTTTTTTTAAAGTAAATGTTTTTTTGTTTTTTTTTAAAATTAGTTTGATTTTTTTTTGAAGATTCATTTTCTAAAAATTTTGTTTTTTTGATTTTTTTTTCCAAAATCGACCACGAAATTATGTGGAGGAGAGAGATGAGTTGTGGTAGGTTGTGGTTAAAAGACGAATAATGTAGGAAAGAGAAGAAAGTGAATGGGAAGAGAGAAAACTGATATTGAAAGAGAAAGAGAGTTGATTTGTAAAAGAGAGAAAACTGATGACCATGTCGTGAAGATCATGGTTACGGATAGTATGACAGACAACATTTCTAAATAATGTAAATATATTTTAAAATGATATAAATATCAACCAATGCTAGAGCATGGGCATGTACAATAATTCCTCAATCACCATACATATATAAAAAAACATTGATCCCACCAAATTTATTACTTCAAACATCCATGTTATCACTTGTGAACAAAAGGTAGGAAACAATAATGCTCCTCCAATAATATTGTTCATAAATTATTTATTAGAATTTATTTGAGAAAGATTGGAATTATTTGGTCCACACGAAGGAAGGAGGATGCATCCAATTTACCCAATTTTAGATTAGATTTCTCTCTTTTTGGCATGTAGTAACCTTCCATGATCAATGGATTATTTTTCCTCATCATACCACATGCATGGGATCATCATTCTTATCAATTATGTATTCTTATGTTTATTATAATTAGTTAAAATGGACAAAACTGGTTTACAAGACTCCCTACTTTGCATATTAAGGGAGTGTATATTTGTATAGAATCTTTCCCTAGTATTTTTTTAATAAAAATGTTGTTTTGTGCTTCAAATTAACTTGTGAATTTTGGTTTCTAGTCACAACCACCGACCATAACACTACTCACACTTCGTTTACTCAAATTGTTTTGGATGTGTTTAATCACATTTTAATAATCATATTCCATATATATTAAGTTGAAGTTGTTTCAATCAAAATTGAGGTTATTAATTAAATAGAAGAGAAAATGTTAACCTTCTTTTTTTCAAATTGGAAGGTATTTGGTATATTATTTTTGTGAAATATTCGAAGGATATTTATAAAACTATCTTTAGTTTTAAATAGATGTGATATTTGGATATTGAAGTGCAGATAGCGATTTATATTTTTTGATGATATTTTTTAAGAATATTTTTATTTACCATCATCCACAATATACATTCATTTTCTACTCTAACTAAACTTATACACGTCTCCAACTACATTAAGTCTCATTTTTTATATAAATATTAACTTTCATTTCGAATCTTCAATTTTTTATATTAATTTTAGATTCATGAATTAACCACCAACCAAAGGGGACAAAGATAAATTTTGAACATGCATTGAAGAGTTTATTGATAGCGATAATAATAACATGCATGCCCAACAATAAAATTATAATATTTCCTTCATAAAAAAACAACAACAATAATTATTATTATTAATTAATAATTATTAATTGATGCACGAGGGATGTGCCCATCATGTCTTGTTGGACCATGCAACGTGCAATCACCTCAACTAATTGCCTCCCAACCATGTGATTAGACTAAAAAATTATTATAACTAAATATATTCATGATTACTTTTAAGATACTATTATGCCATGATAACATAAACAGACTAACTGGACGAGCTGCCAGAGTTGACGTGGTGTTTGTAGTGTTAATTAGGGTGGTGATTAGGATAAGGTTTGATTTGTTTTCAACTAGTGCATGTTTGTGAGACGGCTGTTTGTCTCACTGATTTACCGTGATTTGTGGTAATTAAATATTAATTATTGGGTTCCCATGTGGCGTGGGATTAGTTTAGAATTAAGTTTACCGAAGTTGTGGCCTTTTTTGACAGCGTGTGTACTGTAGAGTCTTGTTATTGTTATTGTTTCATACTAAACTGTAGAGTCAGTTTAGTTTGAAATTTTGAGTCAGTTTAGTTTGAAATTTTGAGTCAGTTTAGTTTGAAATTTTGAACTAGTTTAGTTAATCACCTACGAATATTATTAACCAAATTCTATCCTCGAGTTTGTCTCTTGAATTTCTTCTCTCACTCCCTTTAATTTAGTGTCGAAATCTGAAAAAGATACTTTAAATCGTTTTGGTACTTCATTTCACCATTAGTGTTATTAATTATGTATTGTAGACCATAACTCTTACGCTTCTACATACTTTTCATATCTATCTTATGCTTCTAGATTGTAGAGCAGTAGAGGCATCTCATCTAATAAGCTTCAGCTATACACTTCCTATCTATCTATCTATCTATCTATCTATCTAACTATATATTCTCCTCTATATTCTCCTCTATAGTCTAGTTCTAGTTGTAGAAGAAGACAAAGCCTAAACGCCACTTTAGTTTTTGCTTCTTGCTTTTCCCAAAAGCAGCTTCCCATCAATCCCAAAATCAATTTCTTTCACATCACCCTCTGGTCCTCTACTAAGGAGTGTAAAACCATTATTTTGTCATGATACATACTATACTATCTCAAGCTTAGTGATTTATATTTTTATAATAAGTTTTTATAATATCTCAAGCTCTAGTTTTTATATTTTTATACTATACTATATTTTTTAATGAGTTGTGAACCATAACTCTTCTAATGTATAGTCATACATCACTGTTAAGAAACTTACCAAAAATCACCAGACGACCGTTGGAGCTTCCCGTTGCCACCAAATCATCTCATATATTCAGATTAGGAAACAAATCCTCTCTTTATTGAGACCCAACGGTTGTATAACACACTATATATGTATTTGTACAAATCTTTGAATAATACACAAGAAATAAATCTTCTTTTCTTTCACCTTCCTCCAACACTCGCACCAGTTTTAATATGGTATCAGAGCACTGATCCACAAACCAGAGCCTCAGATCTCCCAGAAATCATCATCGGCAAAACCTCGACAAGGGGGTTGAAGGCCGATCACAACTTCAGACCTACATCCAAACTCAAAAACAAAACCCACCAGAAACATGTCGGACGGCACAGGGAGCAACCACATCGAGGCGGCCACATCACTGCGCCTGGTCTCGACCTTACTGAACGGAACAAATTATCTCTCCTGGGCCAGGGGAGTGACGTTGTCCCTCAGTGGCCGGGGGAGACTCGGCCACATCACCGGAAAAAACTCATGCCCGCAAGGAGAAGGAACAGAGGCAAAACAGGAAGAATGGCAAACAATGGACCATCAAGTTATGTCATGGCTAATATCATCCATGCAACCAAATATAGGCGAAATCTTTATTTACAAAGAAAGTGCGAAGGAGCTGTGGGATTCCGTTCGAGAACATTACGGCAAAACGGAGAATTTCGCACATGTGTTCAAGATCAAACAGGAAATCTCTCAGACACACCAAAACGGAGCTCCCATCATCGAGTACCTCGGTACTCTCAGGAGGCGCTGGGATGAGCTCCGAATATACGAGCCCCCCACAACCGACGCAACCATCATTAAAACCAGACAAGAACAGAACCAGATCTACCAATTTCTGGTAGGATTGGATCCCAGCTATGAAGCGGTCCGATCTCAAATCCTCATGGCACCAGAACTACCCAGCCTTGCGACCATCACAAGCCTCGTTCAGCGCGAGGAAACACGGTGGAAAACCATGTCCAACGCAAACAACCAGAACGGCGACAGTCAAGCCCTCATCGCCGGGCGAAACCCGACTCAGAACAACAACAACAACAACCACAATACAAAAAAACGATTTGGCAACAAAACAAATGAACACTGCGAAAACTGTAAGAAACAAGGGCACAATAAAAACTCATGCTGGTTTTTGTTTCCTCATCTCAGACCACCAAAAAACGGAGAAAGGAATGCGCGAGCCCAACTGGCGGACGGGAGTGTCGGTGGCGGTACCGGCCAACTCGGAGGTGGCGGCAGCCACTCAGACCCTCACCGAAGCACAAACCCTAATGACGAAAATGGAAACACCAGTGTGTTTTATACTCCGGAGCGTGGAATCGGGTTTTCGTCCAACCCGGTTCTAAATGGAGCAGAGGCAAACGGGTTAGTCGGGCGGCATCCGGATCCGGGTCAGCTGAATCGATTGGTGGGCCAACTCAGTGACATTTTGCAGCAAAACACCCACAGAACAGGTAATTTATCAGGTATGGAAACTCTACTCAACTATCATATCAATAGCCTCCCTGAAAATAACTCAAAATTAACAAATTGGATTGTAGACTCAGGCGCAACTGACCACATGACTGGTAACCCATCTATGATAAAAAACATAAAAACCAATATTAATCTTCTAAATAAATTTGTTACAGTAGCTAATGGCAACAACGTTGAAATAAAAGGTACAGGAGACGGAAATTTAATCAACAATAGTAATGACAAGGTTTTATATGTACCTAATCTTGACACAAATCTGTTATCTGTCGCCAGGATTACAAAAAATCTTAATTGTAATGTCATATTTACTTCTCACAATGTTATATTTCAGGACCGTACCATAGGGAAGACGATTGGTAGAGGTACTCTATCAAACGGATTATATGTTATCGAACCACCAAATAAGGCATTACAGTCAAATTCGTTGCATGCTGGGGACTCATCCAAACAAGAACTTTGGCACAAAAGGATGGGTCACCCGTCCTTTAAAGTCTTAAAACTTTTATTTCCATCTATTAATTCTGAATTATTATGTGATATTTGTCGTTTTTCTAAACAAACTCGCCTACCTTTTTCTAACTCAACCACAAAGACATCGTTTCCTTTTGAACTTGTGCACTCTGATATTTGGGGACCTGCTCCGATAACCTCATATAATGAGTTTCGTTATTTTATTAGTTTTATTGACGATTTTTCTCGAAGTACTTGGGTTTATCTGCTAAAAACCAAATCTGAAGCTTATAGTGTTTTTTGTGAATTTCTTGCCTTAGCTGAGAACTTATACAATGCAAAAATTCGTTTTTTTCGTTCCGATAACGGTTCTGAATATATGAGTAATTCGTTTCAAAACCTGTTAAAACAAAAAGGTATTTTACATCAAACCACCTATATTAATACTCCTCAACAAAATGGAGTCTCGGAACGGAAAAATAGACATCTCTTAAATGTTACTCGTTCATTACTTTTCCAAAATAATGTTCCAAAGTGTTTTTGGTCTGATGCTGTTCTTACTGCAACTTATATTATAAATCGCCTTCCTAGCCCCACAATTGATAACAAACAACCTTTAGAAATCCTATACAACAAAAAAATAAATCTTGATCACATTAAAATTTTTGGTTGTGTTTGCTTTGTTCACAAAAAAAGGGAGGATAAACTTGATAGTAGCTCTATTAAATGCATTTTTTTAGGATATGCCTTTAAGAAAAAAGGCTACAAATGCTATGACCCGGAAAACAACAAGATGTATGTCTCCAGGGATGTCTCCTTCTTCGAAAATGAACCTTTCTTTCCTCAAAAAACAAATCTCGAACCCTCCATTCTGATGCCTACAATAGATGTTTTTGACGAAAGACCTCAGGAGACACAAAATGAGGAAATTCCACAAGACCAGCCACAGAATGAAGACACTCCACAAACTCCAACTGGCAACGAAGGGGGAGAAGAAGTCGAACCACCACCTGGCAACGAAGGGGGAGAAGAAGTCGAACCACCACCTCTGAGGAGATCCACACGTCCAACACGTCCTCCCACCAGACTCAATGATTACATTGTGTCCCAGGTTACCTACCCCATACAGGATCACTTATCGTATGACCATCTGTCTCATAAATTTAGGTCATTCCTAGTTCAAATAGATAACAACAAAGAACCTACAACCTTCCATGAAGCTATAGGCAATCCAAATTGGAAAAAAACTATGGAAGAAGAACTAAAAGCCCTAGAAGTCAACAAAACATGGTCTCTAGTTTCGCTACCATCCGGAAAAAAGGTTGTTGGGTGTAAGTGGGTCTATAAAATCAAGTACCACAGTGATGGGACAATTGAAAGGTACAAAGCTCGTCTTGTGGCCATAGGTTACACTCAAACCTATGGCTTTGACTACACCGAAACCTTCGCTCCAGTAGCAAAAATGAATACAGTTCGTGTTCTTCTCTCTATAGCCATAAACAAAGGATGAAATTTGTTTCAAATGGATGTAAAAAATGCCTTCTTACAGGGAAATCTCGAAGACGAAGTCTACATGACACCTCCTCCTGGTTACTCTGTCTCTCCTCAACAGGTCTGCAAGCTTCATAAATCCATCTACGGGTTAAAACAATCTCCTCGCACATGGTATGCCAAGCTCAGCCACTCTCTTTTACTTTATGGTTTTACAAAGAGTTCTGCGGATGCATTTATGTTTACCAAAAGTAGTCATAACTTTACTATCATTGTCCTTATATACGTAGATGATATCATAATAACAGGGGATGATAACACCGAGATAAAAGCAATAAAGGATTACTTAAAATCTCATTTTGATATCAAGGACTTAGGGTACATGAAGTATTTTTTAGGAATAGAAATTGCCTACTCAAGAAAAGGAATATTCTTATCTCAAAGAAAATACACATTGGACCTCCTCAAAGAGACAGGTAAACTAGGGGCTAAACCGGTTACCACACCCATCGAAATAAATAAAAAAATAGGACCTAATGATGGAACCCCCCTAAAAGATATTGGGCAATACCAGAGACTCGTCGGTAAGTTAATCTATCTCACCGTCACTCGTCCAGACATTACTTACGCAGTTAGTGTTGTAAGCCAATTCATGCATTCACCTAATACTCATCACTTGGACATTATAAATAGGATTCTCTGCTATCTCAAGAATAATCCTGGACAAGGTCTTTGGATGAAAAATAACAACTCTAATGCGATAATCGGATACTCTGATGCAGATTGGGCAGGAAGCCACGATCGGAGATCTACTACTGGTTTTTGCACATTTGTGGGAGGAAACCTAGTAACGTGGAGAAGCAAGAAACAAAATGTCGTTGCCAGATCCAGTGCAGAGGCAGAATACCGGGCTATGGCTTCCACCACAAGTGAATTGATATGGCTAAATCAATTACTCAAAGATATGAACATCAATACCAAAGAACCAATGAGCATGTTTTGCGACAATAATGCAGCTCGACACATAGCAACCAATCCAGTTTTCCATGAAAGGACCAAACACATAGAAGTTGACTGCCATTTCATCAGAGAAAAAATCCAAACAAAACAAATAGAAGTTCCTTATGTCTCCAGCAATGATCAACTCGCCGATATCTTCACAAAGGCCCTCGATCACAAAAAGTTTACAAACATACTTCACAAGTTAGGGTCCATAAACTTGTTCCGGACCCAACTTGAGGAGGCGTGTTAAGAAACTTACCAAAAATCACCAGACGACCGTTGGAGCTTCCCGTTGCCACCAAATCATCTCATATATTCAGATTAGGAAACAAATCATCTCTTTATTGAGACCCAACGGTTGTATAACACACTATATATGTATTTGTACAAATCTTTGAATAATACACAAGAAATAAATCTTCTTTTCTTTCACCTTCCTCCAACACTCGCACCAGTTTTAATAATCACAGTTGATAAGATATATATCCAGAAGTTCGTGGAATGTTGACTTCTTTTGTTGGTGCAAATGTCAATCTTATTTTATTTTAGACCGAGTGTTGTAGTGGTTCTTTACTGCGTTTGAGTGAATTTGCCCACAATTCAAGAAAGTTAAAGTAATTGTTCTCGGTCCAGCATGGTCATTGGGCGAGAAGCTCGGTGATTTTAGGGTTTGTATGGGAATACCATTTGAGTTTGGTTTGATTCCCAATTTTCCACTTATACGAAGAAAATTAATTTTGAAATATGTCTCACTGCCTTCGGTTACTCCTCTTATCAGAGAACCATGACAACTTGTGGAAGTTGAAAGCTGAAATTGTTGTTTTGGTTGACAATAACTATATATAAGTCGAAGCTTCTTCAATAATCAATTAATTGGTCTTGGTAGTTGCTAGGGGTGCAAATTAGTCGTGAAAAATATTGCAAACAAAACCCATAAACAATTTTTCATGCTCAGACACCTTTTATTTTCAAATATGTTAGGTTGACTTTTGGAGGGAATCCGTTGATTGCGGTTGGAAGATTTGCTTCTTTTCAGTCAAGCCCTTTAACTTTTGACTATTCCCTTTTGTCAGAATAAGAAAAAAAAACCAAACAATAAAAGCATACACATACCCAAAAAGCCCTCGAGTGTTCTCCAAACTAAAGAGTTGCCACTCTCATGGCCCATGTAACAACTTTTGTTAGAAGGGGTATGAAGGGAATTTTGGTCCCCAAGATATGTCCAAGGACATACTAAGAGATAGATATGTTAAATTTCGTGGGTCCTTGAGAGTTTAAGTCGTGATTTATAAGCCAAAGATACCTTATTGTGAAATTACTTGAAGGTTTTGATTGAAAATCACTTTAGAGATCCATAAGTCAGTAGGTTGTGTTATAATAAAGTCTAAGTGAGGTTGAGATCGGTTTATAGGAAGACTTAGAGTAATTAGTGAATCAAATTTTTATAGTAAGTTTTATGTGATTGGTTTAATTGAGGTCCATAGTTATACTCCCACTTTAACTTCAAAAAAATCGAATGACTTCCTTACATTTGAACATAAATATATATACATATTTGCTTACCAATCAGTAGAAAGGGAATTGAATTCTGAAAGGAATCGTTGGAATTAGTTTTTCACACATAACCATTTCTACAAACTAATGACGCCCTAATTGATTATAATTGGAGAAAACTTTAAAGAAGGATGGTTCATGACTACTTCCAATTTCATGTCGGTGGAGTTATAGAAGGATTTGATCTCTCATCTACTTGTTCTTCACATCCCATGATCTCAATAATGGTAATCTCACCAGTAAAATCACTACTCAATCTTGCTGTGTTTGTTGTGGTGAGATCTTTGGTTTCCAATTTTGATGCTTTATAAGTTATTATCAAAAAAAGAAAGCTAAAGTGTGATCTCATAATTACTTTTGGGAGGCAATGCATGCATGCCAACTTTGTTGTCATTAAAAAAATGTTGATGTCATTTATGGGTTTGCTCAACATCTCCTCTCCATCTGCACTTCTCCACCCAACGTCTTGTTGGTTTATTTAATGTGGGCTTCAGTTCACATTTATTTCCTTGGTATTGGTGGTGGCTTGTAATAAAGAAGGTTGATGGCATTACTGTCCATGTTCTTTTGGTATAAATATCTATGTGGTTGGAAAAGAACGGAGAAAGGAAAAAACTTTCGAAACTTCTATTAAAAAAAATTCTCACAGTAAACTTGTTTAAAATATATTTTTCATATTAGATCTTTTGTCATAACGTTGCACGTAGTGACAATCGGTTTTGTCTTTTAGCACTTTGAAGAACTCGACGTGACAAATGACGAGTTCATTAGGTGAAAATTCTCAAGTCTGGTGGCATTTCAACCATCGAGTTCTTGGATTTAGAATTTTTGGTCCCTCGATGCAAATTCTAAGTCCAAAAGGTTGACGTTTCAAACGTCGAGTTTTAGTCATTGAAATAACCATTGCAACTGTGAATTTGCGTCAAGAGACCAAAAATTCTAAGTCAAAGAAATGAGTGTTACAAACATTGAGTTTACCCGACTTGAGAATTTTTTTAGTGGCTAATGAACTCGACATGTGGGGCATCAAGTTCTTCAAAGCACTAAGTGACCAAACAGTCTATCACGTGTCGCAACGTGTGACGAGAGGTCTAGTATCAAATACTTTTTTAAGTGGTCTACCATGAGATTTTATTTTGAAAAAAATATAATTTTGAAAAAAAATCCAAGGAGAAATGGACTTTTCTTTATACCCATTCATGTATTCGGTCTGTTGTTCTTAGGGTTAATGATTTTCCATTGAATAAAAATTACAAAATATTCAACAATTTTTTAGTGGGTATAAGTTCTTATTAATTGGTCAGTTGAATATGCTACGAGGGGTCAACTTACTCAAGGGAGAGTTGCGATCAGACTTACGGATAAAAAATGAACTTAAGTTGTCTGTTAAAACAACTAACCCGATCGACCGATGGTTCAGAATGTACTATGTCATCTCCGATTGAGATCAAACGGTTACTAGATCTAATGCTCTTGCTTAACTCTAGATTCTATTCTAATTTGTAGGTAGTTTCAGTGTACAACCTAACTCACAATAAATAAAGAGACAAACAAGTGATAGGTGTAACGTACCCGAAAACAGCGGAAAATTTAAACAATAATAAAGACCGTCAACGGTCAACACTGGGCACGTCACGGGAAACAAACCAACATATATAATATAAATATGATCCATGTGGAAGTCAAATATACAGACTGACTGTGATTACGACAAAAGCTATACAATATGTAATCACCTCAAAAGAAAGAGACTGACAACTACAGGATCTGATCTCGGGGGCACCGTCCTCGGTCACCACCTCAAACTCTAACCCTGCTCGCTACCTGAAATGCAAACAACAAACATGCCTGAGTTCCCTGAAGGAACCCCGTATACCAAACCTCCTAAAATATAAAAAGGAATTAAATACAATGCAATGCTATGCACATGATCATCCGCCTCGGGCCCACAATAATGCCCTCACCGCCTCCGCGGCACTGAACCACTCCTGCCACTAGGGTCAAGTCAGTCCACCGCTGCCTCACAAGGGTCAGTCGACACCACTGCTCCCCAAAAAGTGCAGGAAGGAACCCCCGGTACACGCCGCACCCAAGGAGCGAGTCAGCCCGCCGAATACACAACTCGGGTCAGACGACAGCCACTGCTCCCCCAAGAGTCGCCTAGCGCGCACCCTGCCGGAACATCCTCGGCCTACCGCTAAACCCTCGCAAACTGCCCAAGGTTTACGGTACACATCCCTCACACCCCGCTCGGTAAGAGAGGAAAAAGGTACAACAATAATACGCCTTCGTCGAAGGTGAAATCCGTAGCTCTCAAAGCCGGTAATCAACCGTCGCCTCGGAGCCGGTAGTCGACCTGACATCGACGGATCGCGTGTGGATAAATCCACCAACCTGCGGCAGATCGGTCGACCGCTACAAGCACACCGGTCGACCGGTCCCCCACACAGTACACAGTACTGTACAAACAAATCTACCGGTCGAACCACGCCAACCGAATTACCGACCAATCGGTCGAACAAAAGTCATCTAGCGGTCGACCGTTTGGAAGGTCTACGCTATACCATTTTATATAATATATATATCCGACCGGTCGAACCAAGGGGACGTTCGACCGATAACAGGGATTTCAATATTTTGCCCAAGTCTCGTTCGGTCGACCGGAACTGAAATACAGTTCGACCGAAACAACACAAGCACTCTACCGCTTAATTAAATGCTCAGTCGGTCGACCGAGAGTTAAAGAGCGGTCGACCGTTTTGATGGTCAAAGCTCCCAACCGACTTAGCATCGAATGGATCGGTCGAACAAGGTAAAGGACGTTCGACCGTTTAATAAGTCAAAATCCCCAACCGACCCATTCTCATCGTTATTCGGTCGACCGGCTAAGTGGTCCCGTTCGACCGATAACAGCATATCCCCTTTTTCCCGCATGAATTTGGCATAACGGTCGACCGTCTAACGACATCGTTCGACCGTTCGCGGGTAAACATCAATATAATAATAGGATCGGTCGACTGCCCACAGGCACCGGTCGACCGATCGTCGTCTTCAACCTCTGAATTGGTTGAATTCCGACGGGGAATTCGACACCAACGTCGATCCCCAACACTCACAAGGCACAAGTGAGTTATAATGAAGATTTGACATACCTTTTGGTCGAGTGAAGAAGCCTCCCAAGCTTGCACCACTTCACTCCACTTCTTCTTCTCTTTCTTCACTTCTTCTCCTCTTCTTCTTCACCTCCTTCTTCTTCTTCTCTCTAACCTCTTCTCTCAAGCTCTGGTTGTTGAAAAGGAAAAGAAAACGTTTTATTAACCTTACCTTCCAATTTATAGGCAAACCAATTCTTATCCAACCTCCACCTCATCCAATCCTAAATCAACACCTCATGCTACACTATTCCAGGATTAGATTAGGTTAATTAGGTTTAGGTTTAGTTAATTAAGATGTTTTAGATTAGGTTATTACAATCTACCCTCCTTAAAGAAATTTCGTCCGCGAAATTCGAAACAACAGACTCACCGAAACAACTCTGGATACTGCTTCCTGACATCCTCCTCGATCTCCCAGGTAGCCTCTCTGACACTGTGATGCTGCCACCTGACTTTCACCATCGGAATCGCTCTCCTCCTGAGCTGATGTACCATCTGATCCACAATCTCTACTGGTCTCTCATCTAACGACAAATCCTGCTGGATCTCCGGTACTGATATCTCTATCACATGAGCTGGATCGGCCACGTACTTCCTCAGCATAGAAACATGGAAGACGTTGTGAAGTCCTGCAAACTGTGGCGGTAAAGCAATCCTATACGCCACCTCACCAACCCGATCCAATATCTCAAACGGTCCGACATATCTCGGACTCAACTTCCCCTTCTTCCCGAATCTCATCACCCCTCTGGAAGGCGAGATCTTCAGGAAGACATGATCTCCTACCTCAAAAGTCAGCTCACGCCTCCGCGTATCAGCATAACTCTTCTGCCTACTCTGCGCCGTAGCTAGTCGTCTCCGAATCACGTCGACCTTCTCTGAATACAACTGGATAATGTCAGGTCCAACTAGCTGTCTCTCGCCCACATCACTCCAGCATACCGGCGATCTACACGGTCTCCCGTATAATGCCTCATAGGGTGCCATTCCAATACTCGAGTGGTAGCTGTTGTTGTAGGCGAACTCGATCAACGGCAAATGCTCATCCCAATGCCCGGCCCAGTCAAGTGTACACGCTCTCAGCATGTCCTCCAATGTCTGTATCGTCCGCTCTGACTGGCCATCTGTCTGTGGGTGGAAAGCTGTGCTAAACTTCAGACGTGTCCCCAGTGCTCTGTGTAGACTCTCCCAAAATCTCGAAGTGAATCTGGGATCTCTGTCTGAAATGATACTGACTGGTACGCCATGAAGTCTGACAATCTCCTCAATATATAACTTAGCTAGACCCTCCAGAGCAAGAGTGGTCTTAATAGCTAAGAAATGCGCCGACTTGGTCAGTCGATCGACTATAACCCAAATCGCATCGTGGAATCTCCGTGTCTTCGGTAGCCCCGTAACAAAATCCATCGTCACGTGCTCCCACTTCCACTCGGGCAACTCAATCCTCTGCATCTGCCCTGCTGGTCTCTGGTGCTCGATCTTCACCTGCTGACAGACCAAACACCTCGACACGAAGTCTGCAACGTCCTTCTTCATACCTCGCCACCAGAAGTTCCGCTGCAGGTCTTTGTACATCTTGGTGCTCCCTGGATGAATGGAATATCTCGATCTGTGTGCCTCCTCCATGATATCATGTCTCAGGTCCTCTGTCTTCGGCACCCAGATACGATCTCTGAATCTCAGACCTCCGTCCACTCCAACTCTGAAATCTGACCCATCTCTGGCAGCTAACTGTAACAAACTGCTCAACTCCTCATCTGTAGTCTGAGCATGAATCACTGCTGATACTGTCTGAGGCTCTACTCTCAATCCGGCAATCACTGCGCCCTCAGAGCTATCAGCAAATGGCCTCCACTCTGCCAAGGACTCTAGCAGTCTCCACTCCTGAATGCATAGGCCTGCTACTGATACCTCCACCTTCCGGCTCAAAGCGTCTGCAACTGTGTTCGCCTTCCCCGGATGGTAAGAGATAGTGAAGTCGTAGTCCTTAATGAACTCAAGCCATCTGCGCTGCCTCATATTCAGCTCCTTCTGCGAGAACAGGTACTTCAGACTCTGATGATCTGTAAACACCTCGAACTGCTCGCCATAAAGATAGTGTCTCCAGGTCTTCAGTGCGTGAACCACTGCTGCTAACTCCAAATCATGTGTCGGGTAATTCCTCTCATGGACCTTCAGCTGTCTGGATGCGTATGCGATCACCCTCCCGTGCTGCATAAGTACACATCCTAAGCCAATCCCTGAAGCGTCGCTATAAATCACGAATCCACCCGTGCCACTCGGCAATGATAAAACTGGTGCTGTGGTCAACAGTCTCTTCAGCTCCTGAAAGCTGTCCTCGCACTTCTGCGACCAAACAAAAGTGACTCCCTTCTGCGTCAGAGCTGTCAGTGGTGCTGCCAATCTCGAGAAGTCTTTGATGAAGCGACGGTAATAACCCGCCAGTCCAACAAAGCTCCTAATCTCTGTCACGCTCGTAGGGGTCCTCCACTGTGTCACCGCCTCTACCTTCGCCGGATCCACTGATATCCCCTCTGCCGATACAATGTGTCCGAGGAATGCCACTCTGTCCAACCAAAACTCGCACTTTGAGAACTTAGCATATAACTGCTGAGTCCTCAAGATGCTGAGTACAATCCTCAGATGCTCTCTGTGCTGCTCCACATCTGGTGAATAGATCAAGATGTCATCCACGAAGACAATCACAAATATATCAATGTACTGCCTGAATGTCCGGTGCATCAGATCCATGAACGCTGCCGGAGCATTCGTCAATCCAAATGGCATCACCAAGAACTCATAGTGTCCATATCTCGTCCTGAAGGCTGTCTTCTGGATGTCCTCATCTCGGATCCTCAACTGGTGATATCCTGAACGCAGGTCAATCTTCGAGAAAACCTTCGCTGACTGCAGCTGGTCAAAGAGGTCCTCAATCCTAGGTAAGGGATACCTATTCTTCACCGTCACCTGGTTCAGCATCCTGTAGTCTATGCACATCCTCAAGGATCCGTCCTTCTTCTTCACAAACAAAACTGGTGCACCCCAAGGCGAGACGCTCGGTCTGATAAATCCAGAGTCCATCAACTCCTGCAACTGCTTCTTCAACTCTGTCAACTCAGCAGGTGCCATCCGGTATGGAGCCTTCGACTGTGGTGTAGTGCCAGCTACCAACTCAATGCCGAACTCCAACTCTCGGTGTGGTGGTAAACCTGGAATCTCCGCTGGAAAAACATCCGCGAACTCCTGCACCACCTCAATGTCCTCTAGCCTCTGGGACTCTGCCTCCGCAACTACAAGTGTCGCCAGAAAAGCTGCACATCCCTGCTGTAACAGTCTCTGAGCTCTCACAGCAGATACAATAATGCGACCCCCTCTGCTTCTGATCCCTCTAATCAAAATATCAGGCAAACCATTCCTCGGGATCAAAATCTTCTTCTCACGGCACAAGACTCGAACATCATATTGGGACAGCCAATCCATCCCAAGTATGACATCAAAGTCCTCCATCGGTAGCAAGACCAGGTCTGCCGGAAACTCCTGATCTCCCGAAACAACCGTGGCGCCGGGGACAAATCTCCCCACAGTGCCCACCAGACCCAGGGGTGTGCTGACCTCCAAAGTGGCAGTCAACATCGCAAGGGTACAGCCCAACACTCCCGCAAATCGCTCTGAGATGAACGAGTGTGTCGCGCCACAATCAAATAACACCCTAGCTACTGAACCTGCGACAAGAAGTGTACCTTCCACGACAGCGCCTCCATCCCGAGCCTCCTCTGCCTGGATGGTGAAAACTCTGCCAGTGCGCTGCCCCTGCTGGGGTCTGAAAGGTGGTCTACCTCCGCCTCCTCCTCTGCCTGGTGCGGGTAAACCCGGTGGTCTGCTCGGCCCAGCTCCTCGGCTCGGACAGCTCCTGATAAAGTGACCCAGCTGGCCACACCCATGACATGCTCCGGGGGTGAAGCACGGCCCGGAGTGAAACCTCCCACAAGTACCACAAGGCTCTGGTCGTGGTACTGCAACTCCTGCTCCCTCGTATCGGGGCCTCTTGCCCGGATTCCCTCCAGTCTGACCTCCTGGCCTCCCAGAGAACCTACCTGATGGCCTCCTCTCATCCTGGTAGTTCTCCCTGTAGTCACGATCAAGAACAGAGGCACTCTTCACTGCATCGGCCAACGTGCTCGGCATGTGTGTCAGCACCTTCGTCCTCAGCTGCTTCCGGAGCCCTCGGACGAACTTCCCTGCCCTCTGCTCCTGTGTAACATACATCTCGGGACAGTAACGCTCAAGGGCGTTGAACTTCCCGATGTAGCCTGCTAGGGTCATGTCTCCCTGCTGAAGACTCAGAAACTCCTCCCTCTTCTGATCCTGGACATGCTGCGGAAAATACTGCTCGTTGAACTCGCCAACGAACTCCTCCCAGGCTATATCATCTCTGTCCGCAAACACCACTGCAGATGTGGACCTCCACCAGTTGGACGCAGCACCGCCCAAAACATAAGTAGCCAAGCCCACTCTCGCCTCTGGAGGACAACCAATAGCACTGAAGATCTTCTGCATCATGAAGATCCACTCCTCCGCAGCCTCTGCGTCGTACTGCCCCAGAAAGGTAGGCGGATGCTGGCGCATAAACCGGTCATGCATAGCACCAGTCCCCGTCTGCCCAGTCTGTGCTGTCTGCTGCTGTAGCATCTCTGTCAGACGTCCGACCGTATCGAACAACGTCCGACGCTCATCCTCCCAAGCCTCATCCCTCGCAGTCTCACTCTCACCGCGAGTATGGGCAACCGCCTTCCCCCGTCTAGGAGGCATCTGCCAAAGGAAACAAGACAATATCAATATAATCTGTGCATGCATGATCCTCTAGACCTAACTCCTAACTCCAAGGTGGTTTCTTTAGACAAGTACGCCGAGATCAACGCTCTGATACCAAATTGTAACGTACCCGAAAACAGCGGAAAATTTAAACAATAATAAAGACCGTCAACGGTCAACACTGGGCACGTCACGGGAAACAAACCAACATATATAATATAAATATGATCCACGTGGAAGTCAAATATACAGACTGACTGTGATTACGACAAAAGCTATACAATATGTAATCACCTCAAAAGAAAGAGACTGACAACTACAGGATCTGATCTCGGGGGCACCGTCCTCGGTCACCACCTCAAACTCTAACCCTGCTCGCTACCTGAAATGCAAACAACAAACATGCCTGAGTTCCCTGAAGGAACCCCGTATACCAAACCTCCTAAAATATAAAAAGGAATTAAATACAATGCAATGCTATGCACATGATCATCCGCCTCGGGCCCACAATAATGCCCTCACCGCCTCCGCGGCACTGAACCACTCCTGCCACTAGGGTCAAGTCAGTCCACCGCTGCCTCACAAGGGTCAGTCGACACCACTGCTCCCCAAAAAGTGCAGGAAGGAACCCCCGGTACACGCCGCACCCAAGGAGCGAGTCAGCCCGCCGAATACACAACTCGGGTCAGACGACAGCCACTGCTCCCCCAAGAGTCGCCTAGCGCGCACCCTGCCGGAACATCCTCGGCCTACCGCTAAACCCTCGCAAACTGCCCAAGGTTTACGGTACACATCCCTCACACCCCGCTCGGTAAGAGAGGAAAAAGGTACAACAATAATACGCCTTCGTCGAAGGTGAAATCCGTAGCTCTCAAAGCCGGTAATCAACCGTCGCCTCGGAGCCGGTAGTCGACCTGACATCGACGGATCGCGTGTGGATAAATCCACCAACCTGCGGCAGATCGGTCGACCGCTACAAGCACACCGGTCGACCGGTCCCCCACACAGTACACAGTACTGTACAAACAAATCTACCGGTCGAACCACGCCAACCGAATTACCGACCAATCGGTCGAACAAAAGTCATCTAGCGGTCGACCGTTTGGAAGGTCTACGCTATACCATTTTATATAATATATATATCCGACCGGTCGAACCAAGGGGACGTTCGACCGATAACAGGGATTTCAATATTTTGCCCAAGTCTCGTTCGGTCGACCGGAACTGAAATACAGTTCGACCGAAACAACACAAGCACTCTACCGCTTAATTAAATGCTCAGTCGGTCGACCGAGAGTTAAAGAGCGGTCGACCGTTTTGATGGTCAAAGCTCCCAACCGACTTAGCATCGAATGGATCGGTCGAACAAGGTAAAGGACGTTCGACCGTTTAATAAGTCAAAATCCCCAACCGACCCATTCTCATCGTTATTCGGTCGACCGGCTAAGTGGTCCCGTTCGACCGATAACAGCATATCCCCTTTTTCCCGCATGAATTTGGCATAACGGTCGACCGTCTAACGACATCGTTCGACCGTTCGCGGGTAAACATCAATATAATAATAGGATCGGTCGACTGCCCACAGGCACCGGTCGACCGATCGTCGTCTTCAACCTCTGAATTGGTTGAATTCCGACGGGGAATTCGACACCAACGTCGATCCCCAACACTCACAAGGCACAAGTGAGTTATAATGAAGATTTGACATACCTTTTGGTCGAGTGAAGAAGCCTCCCAAGCTTGCACCACTTCACTCCACTTCTTCTTCTCTTTCTTCACTTCTTCTCCTCTTCTTCTTCACCTCCTTCTTCTTCTTCTCTCTAACCTCTTCTCTCAAGCTCTGGTTGTTGAAAAGGAAAAGAAAACGTTTTATTAACCTTACCTTCCAATTTATAGGCAAACCAATTCTTATCCAACCTCCACCTCATCCAATCCTAAATCAACACCTCATGCTACACTATTCCAGGATTAGATTAGGTTAATTAGGTTTAGGTTTAGTTAATTAAGATGTTTTAGATTAGGTTATTACAATAGGTGCCATACTTTGTGCATCTTTTGCTTCTATTGAGGTGTGAAATGTGGGCACCTCAAGCAACACATTGCAATTAATATAGCAACACAAATATTATTAAAAACACCCACTCGTGTGGGTTATATGTTGAATTTGATTGGTTTTCCCTCCACTCCACATCTTCCCCACCTCCAAGCACATTCAATTTGACTTTATAGTTAGTTGCCTGCCGACTAACGGCGACCAAAAGAATATAAAAACCAAACCAAAAGCAACAAACATGTTTGAATGTGGTAATGTGTAAGTAAGAAAGAAAGAGTAGTTTCACTTCTTGGCGTTGATGGCGGGCAAACTGCCGGATTTTATGTGCTTTTGTCTTTACTACTTTTTCAGTTTTTGTATATATATATATATATATATATAGTATTTTTGGAAAGAAATGTTAACTTTGAGTTTTCTTTGCTATGATATTTTCATTTTCTGCAACCTCTATTGCCACTTGGGGTTTAAAAACTAATGGGGGTATCACCTAGTTGATAGCAATTAGTGGTGGGACTCTGCCGCAATCGGACCCTTGGCCCGGTACAGCACGGTGCCCTGAGCACAACCCAGATCCGGATCACCACTCTATCGGCCCGACACGGCCTGTCGTGCCGTGTTGTGCCGATAGCTTGCCGGCCAGCACGATCTGAATCCCAGGTCTAATAGCAATACATGCATCTTCCCAAATAGGGCTGTCAAATTCGTGTTTCGGGTCGTGTTCGTGTCGACATGAATTGACACGAATTTGTTTTTGCTCAACCCGAACACGAACACGAAATTTAAAAAAAAATCTGACCCGAACACGAACACGAAATTCTACAGCTAAACACAAACACGAAATTAGTAACACGAACACGACCCGAATTGACACAATTTTTTTTTCGTGTTTGTCGAATTCGTGTTTCGGGTCGTGTTCGTGTCGACACGAATTAACACGAATTCTTTTTGTCAACCTAAAAACAAAATATTCATGATTAATCATCACAAACTCTTTTAGAATATGAAAGGCTACAATGATACATCCATAAACATTCAGAGGCTTGGAGATGTGGATCGGAGATTTGGAGGAGTTGGAGACGGTTAGAGACTTGAGAAGTTGAGATTGTTTGTTTTAGTTAGGGTTTTTTATTCTCTATTTGACATTCGGGTATTTCGTGTCGACACGAATTACACGAAATCCGAATTTGATAAACCCGAACCCGACCCGAATTACACTTCGTGTTGTTCGTGTCGACCCGAATTCGACACGAACCCGAAATATGTCAACCCGAACTCGAAATTTCGTGTCGTGTTCGGGTTCGAATTTCGTGTCATGACCCGAATTGACAGTCCTATTCGCAAACCAAGAGTTAATGTTTCTGGTTAGCCCTTTTTACACAAGTTCCTGCAAATGTTACTCAATTCGATTTCAGTAGGCACGTAATTATTTGTATGTTAATCTATACAAATAACATATAAATTATAGTATTACTTATTTTAGCAATTAAGAACTACCACATTCTTATAACTAATCATGAACTCACACCTTTAAAACCTCAAAACTATTTTAAAACTCAAGATCTATAAAACAAATCACCAATCCAATCAACATAACGAGGGATTGACGCCAATTGAGCTACACTTGCTATAGATAATTGGTTAAACCTAGTCCTATGCATTTATCGATATAAGTTAATTAAGGAAGAAGTAGGCAAGAAGTTCCACTTTGTCTCTTCCACTTGTGTTGGTGACCTTGAGAACTGTAATCTTCAAGTTAGTTCCTTGTATTTTAATGAGCTTCCATGTGATGTTAGCCCCTAAAATTGAATGTTACCTGTAGGTCAAAGTTAGGCAAGTTAATTAGGATTAGTTATCCAACTTTTTTGTCTTGCAATGTGATGACTTTTGCTCACATCCACCTCTCCTCACTTCCTTTCCCATGTTCGCAGCACTTCACACTTTTATGAAGCTATTTGACTATAACTAATGATCCATCAAGTTATAGAAAATTGAAGTTGTGATATTGTGGTTAAGTTGTGAGTTTTGGCTCCATTAAACATGGAGAGTTTAGAGCACCCTTAACAGGTGCTCTTTGGGGTCGGGTCCTCCGACCTAGACCCCAGCCCCCTTGATGGTGGGCGGACTTAGGTCGGGTCCTGACCTGGGGTTGGTTTTTTTTGTAGGGGTGTAGTTGGGCCGGGTATTATTTGTTTACATGTTCCATTTATCCGTTTAATTATTCAATTAATATATAAATTAATAGAAATTATCTAGTGAGATTGTGGCTTAATTTCTTATTTTAAGCCCCCACCATATCTACCATTCATCTGAAATTGTATGGTAGATTAAGAGAAAAACAGTTATGCTAATTAATGGTAAGATTAACTGTAAATAAAATCCAATGGGGAGATTGTAGGAAGTTTAAACTAAATAAGAAAAGTCTTGAGCTCACTAGAACTTGACTCTATAAATTAATATATGATCATAGTTATATCTTTTATGTAATAATAGAACTACTATTATTACTTCATTTACTCCATGTGATTTATGATCATGGTTATATCTTTTATTTGTTACTTTTGCATGTTTGAAATAATAAATTGTGGTAGATTTTTTTAGAAAATTTAAAAATTGGTGTAATAATACTCGTAATACATGTTATACCCGTTTAGTTAGGTAAGTATGGTCATATGGATATCGGTACGACCATACCCTTTCTGTTCACCCTCCTAATTATAAGCAAAAAATCATCCTAACTAAATCGATCATCTCATAATCATTAAGAACAAATAAAATAAAATAAAATAATTTCATCTTTCAATCCTAAAAATAAGAAAAGAAGTGGTTATCTTTTATCAACCTTTCTGATTCTGAAGTGATATTCATCGTCAGAAAACTACTTAAATCGTCTGTACATATTACCATTTTGCCGTTCTACCATTTCTACTTATATAACTCTTCATTTCACTCTCATAACACCACTCTCTCTTCATATTCTCTTATATTTACTAGAAAAAATGTCTCGGAGGCCAGAAAAAGAACCAGCGGACGCCCCAGATTACTCAAATCTTGTAAATTGTCTTGTTTAGTTTTTAAAATAAATAAATAAATTTTGGGTCGGGCGTCCGTCAGAGCTGCCTCATCATTCAAAATCGCATATCCGACGAGAAAATTCATGTTTGTTGGAGTAACCTCAACCATCTCAAACAAAGACATATTGTACTTGTTCGTCTTATACGTCGAATCCATGCAGATTACGAAAGGGTATGTACGCAACAACTGAACTAAAGTCGGATGTGCCAAAAATGCGTGAGTGAGGACATTAGTTTCTTCATCTGCCACAATCCAATGCAAATAGTTATACTGCACTGCCTGACTGAGAAACTCCTGAGCGAGATTCCTGTCTTCAAATTTCGTCATCTTCATGTACTCTTTGAAGTTATAAATGTGTCTTTGATTGAGAATATCCTCCGGGAATTTCTCATTTACTACCAACAAAATGTTACGTGGTCTTGCTTATGCCTCAGTCATATCACGAACAATTTGATTGGCTTCATTACTAAGTATGCTGACCTATCGGTGACCCTCTGAATAAACTGCAAGTGCGTGGTTGTGCTGCCCATAAGTGCTATTAGAAACAACGACCCATCCGTCACGATCCCGTCGCTCGACTACTTTTACCAAAAAACGACAACCGCAACCTTTTTCTTTTTGTGTTCTTTCGTAGTGCAATACTCGTATCACGAGAACTCATTTCATGTCTGCGATCACGTCTCAGGTAACAATTCATCCGGTTATCTACTTTTGGTTTGTATGATGATATAACTAAAAAAATTCGGCTCTTATTGCAACTTGTTTCGCCCATTTACAAGCTTCTTCGATTGTTGTAAATATTTGTTTACTATCAAAAAACACACTGTAATCTACTCCATCACCACCAAAATCTTGCAACGGAACCTGGAAAAATTTAATTTAACAGAAATTTTTAAAAATAAATAAAAAGGGTCGTCTGTGTCAGAAGCTTCGACCAATGTAGAGGCGTCTTAGCCAAACGCCTCCACGTTGGGGGAGGCGCCTTGCTAAGACACCTCTACCATGGTGGAGGCGTCTTAGCCAGCACCCGAGTCGGAAAAAAAAATCCACATCCGTTACCTCGCCGGATCCAGGTGTTTCGCTAGATATTTTCGTGGTGTTTGTACTAGGGATGTGAGTAAAACTGAGTTAAAAATCTTGTTTAAAGACACGTGACGAAATGTGTATTAATTGATTTGTTAAGTCAAAAATGTAATTTTTGGGACGATTTAAGTAATTTCCGTCGACGAATATGATTCGGTAAAATAACATTTTTTTGCTGTAATAAATGTTTACGATGGTACGGATAATCAACAAACAACGATTTTGTAATCACCATTTAGAAAGCATCCATTACACAGAAGAAGACAGACAACAGTTGCAGAAGACAAAAAAGTGTTGCACCTTATCACCTCGTTTTCTGATTAAAAGAACAAATTCATATTCACAGATGGACGGCCGGAATTCAGTTGTTTGTGAGTGGAAATTTGTAAATTAACGCGTTGGCGACTAATAATAAATTTCAGGAAAACTATGTATAATTTACAAAGTGTTTCCACCTTGCTAGTATTCAATACTATCATCTGAAAGAAACAATTGATTTTTTTTTATAATTTTTTATAAATTAAAAGAGTGAATGTAATGCACGTAATGTCTGAGAAGAGTGGAAAAAGAAGAAGAAAATTTCAACTATTTTCGTAGTAAGATTGAATCCGCAACCTTTGGTCGAGGACAAAGTGACTACTTTAGGTATTTCAACTTGTAAAATAAAAAGATTTTAGACGACAAACTACGATACGTTTGCTAAGTTGAAGTATTGAAACCAGACTTTTAGATTGTTAATCTTACAAGTGAAACTACAAATATAATCAACTCATTTGAGAGATTTATTATCTTGAGATAGACAATACTAAAGATCGAATCTCAGCAGTCTCATTTGTATGTTAATTTTTTGAGATTTAAAATGATGGTCGGTAGAGTATATTAAATAAATAACTACAAATATGAAAGTCTACATGGTTTTAATAAAAGTTTTAGTTGGAAAAACAAAATAAGTCGACAAATATTTGATACATATGTTATATATTTATTGAACTTTTGTCAATTTTTTCTTCTTCTCTTAGAAGGGTATAATTATAATAACTAGTAAATCTTTGGCAATCTGAGTATTAAATGCAAAGGTGTGTTGTAGGTTCTATCCACCCATACCTATACTAAAGAGAGAGTTTTGGTGCAATTGAAAACCCACCGACTTCTTCTGTCCTCTAACTGCCAATAAAAACAAGTAAGAGATGTAAACACAAGCCTCACATGACATGTTTTCCTCCACATTTGCCCAAAGAATATGTGGCCAACAACAGAAACCCATGTTTTATTAGTATTAAATATTTGGAAATGATTAGTGATTCTTTTTCCTACAGGGAGTACTTAGGGCACCCACTACGGTGAGAAAAAAATCGTGCTCGATTTCCTCCCCTTAACGAGGGGGCGAGCGATGCTATGGAGCTCTGGAGCGTCCCGGATAGTGTTGCACATTATCACTTTTTTTTAAAATTATTTAAAATATGTTTTTTATTTTATTCTATTTTTTGGATTTTGTTTTTGATTTTATCAATGTTAGAGTGTGGAGGTAAAAAGAAATTATGTGAAGAAAAAAGAGAGTGAAGAGTTTTTGGAATGTGGTGGATAAATTGGTGGATTAATGAACATGATAACATGGCAGAGAGAGAAATTATGATTTTGAGGGAAAAATAACTTCGTAGTGGATGACCTTAGTGGTGGAAGGTCATTAGAAATTGAATTGCAAAGCTGCAACAATTATAATTAGGTACTTAAGCATTTTTCACATTTTTCCTTGAAACTTCACGTATACGAGCTAATGTATCTATACATCACTAACCCTTACCTATGCTAGTTATTAATTACTCAAATTATAAGCTTATTGTCATATGTGTTAAATTTAGTTTGTTTACCGCCTCAATAAACCCCAAACATTTAGATGGTTGATGATAGAACATCTAATAACAACCGTGCTAAAGCAAACTTGAGTAGTTAAAGGAAAAGAATTAAGTTCGGAATTTTCACTTTCGATCTATATAAGTTACATACTTACGTGATAAAATTAACCTTTGGGGCTTCTAATTTCCAACCCTCTAAAGAAAGTAAGCAAATCTAGAGAAAATGCTACAAAACACTTATGAGATTAAGTACCATGGCTCAACATCTTGTTCAATTAATACTGTTCGATGGTTGAGAAATATGGTTGTCAAGTTCTGCTCGGGATCGATAGATCGCTCGATGTTCGCTCGATTTTGCTCTGATTTTGCTCGAAATTGCTCGGATCGGTTAGTAACGAGCCGAGCACGAGCAGACCCCGCTCGCTCGATTATCGCTCGAAACCTGATTACTATATCCAATTATTTGATTAACCTGAATATTCTATCCAATTACCAGATCGGTAAAGTGTTAAACTCATTAAATAAACTAATTTACCAAACCCAGCAATCCATTTAACAAACCAAACCAAAATACTCATTAGAATCAAAACCATATTAGTACTAAACTTTTCATTTTTTTCATTATTTTTTTTCTCATTCTTTTCTACACCAAAAGTTCAAATAAATTAAGGTTTGGGTCAGGTAGATGATCTTATTTATAAGATGTTGATGTTGTGAGTTGTCCTACAATTTAGAAGATTGTGTTTGATTTTAATATTGTGTTGATTTTGTTTGATCCAAGTGTATAATCTTATTTATAAGATGTTAATGTTGTCGTATAATTTATAAGATTGTGTTTTATTTTAGGTGTTAATTTTAAGATTGTGTTAGTAACTATTATTATATTTGTCTTAAGTAATTTTATAATTTACTTATTAGGACAACATTATTAGGAATTCAATACCAAAAAAAAAGGTTTAGGTTAACGAACCGCTCGCAAGCAGATCGAACCGAGCACGAGCAGAATTTTCCGCTCGAAACCCTTAACGAGCCGATCTTGAGCAGACTCGGATCGCTCGTTTAGAGATCGATTACACCCCTGTTGAGAAATAAAGGATTTCTTTATTATGACTCCGAATTAATAAGAGATGGACCTTAATTATACTCTTTGTGAATCACATTTATCTCCCAATATGATAATAAACCTAGAGACTAGAGTGCTTAATTGAGTAAAAGTAATACACTTGTGAATCACATTTATCTCTAAATATATCATAGAAATATAAAACTCAAAACTTCAACAGAAAACTAAAAATAAAAGGGAACTACTAAACGTCGCCCCAAAACTACTTAAATCGCCCCTTGAAATTACCAAATTGCCCTTAACAATATATTTAATACCCATATCGTCCCGTGTCTATAAATAAGGCATATGGTCTTGTATATTCATAATTTATCAGTAAAAACACCACGAAAATGTCTGACGAGGGTGATGCATCGGGTGAGGTAAGCCTGGCGCGGGGCAAATTTTGGGCCGAGCGTCTGCATTAGACGCCTCCCCCATGGTGAGGGCGTCTGCGTAGGACGCCCTCCCCATGGACTAGGCGTCTAACGCAGACGCCTCCCCCATGGGATAGGCGTCTTATGTAGACGTCCTCCCCATGGGTAAGGCGTCTGTAGTAGACGCCCTTCCCTTCGGTCAGGCGTCCTACGCAGACGCCTTACCGTTGGGGAAGGCGTTTAACACAGACGCCCCATCCATGGGGCAGGCGTGTAACACAGACGCCTATTTTTTTTTTTTTTTGATTTTGATTTTGTTTTTTTAATTTCGACATTATTTTTGAAATTTTTTAATTTCGAATTTATTTTTTTATTTTTTTTTATTTTGATTTTATTTTTGTAGGTTCCAGATTTCGGTGGTGATGGAGTGGATTACAGTGAGTTATTTCAAACTACACAAATCTTTGCAACAATCGATGAAGCATGTAAATGGGCCAAACAAGTAGCTATCGGAGCTGGGTTTTTTTTGGTCGTGTCATCGTACAAAACAAGATCAGATAGTCGGATGGATTGTTATTTGAGATGCGACCGGCGAAATCAAATGGAGTCTCGGGATATGGATACTGCACTTCGAAGAAACACCAAAAGAAAGGGTTGCGGTTGCCGTTTCTTAATAAAAGTGGTGGAGCGACGAGATCGTGATGGATGGGTTTTGGTTTTTAATAGTGCTCACGGACATCACAACCACAGACTGGCAGTTTATCCAGAGGGTCATCGTCAAATTAGTGGTCTAAGTTCTGGGGCGAAGAAGATTGTTCGTGATATGACAGAGGCGCAAGCAAAACCACGGAACATCTTGAAGGCAGTAAAAGAAAAATTCCCGGAGGACAATCCAAATCAAAGGCATATTTATAATTTCAGAGATTACATGAGGAGGACAAAATCTGAAGATCGGAATCCCGTCCAGCAGTTTCTCTACCAAGCAGTGCAGTGTGAGTACTTACATTGGATTATGGCGGATCCAGAAACTGATGTCGTCACTCACGCTTTTTTGGCACATCCGACGTCAGTCCAGTTGTTGCGGACATATCCTTTCGTTATCTGCATGGATTCGACTTACAAGACGAACAAGTATAAGATGCCTTTGTTCGAAATGATTGGGGTCACACCAGCAAACATGAATTTCCTTATTGGATATGCGATTTTGATGGATGAATCTTACTCCAGTTATTTGTGGGTGATGGAGAAGTTGAGAGATCTGTTATTGGGGACTGTCAGCCCGACTGCAATAATAACAGACCGGGAGTTAGGCCTTATGCGACCAGTGAGAGAGGTTTTTCCAGACTCTGCTCATTTACTCTGCACATGGCACATCAACAAAGACGTATTGAATTACGCGTACCACGTATTCGGCAAGAATAAGGAGATGGCAGAGACTTTGAGGCGTGGAAGATGGAGGAAGATCATGCTTTCTACTTCAGAAGCCGAGTATGATAGAGCTGTGTATGCTCTGAAAGATTTGTATAGATCGTGGCCGGCTATCACGGAGTATCTGGACACCACGTGGTTAGTGCATAAAGAAAAGTTTGTGCTGAATTGGACGAACAAAGTCCTTCATTTTGGGAACACCACGAATTGTAGGGTCGAAAGTGCTCATTCGGCTCTAAAAGAGTGGATTTCTACATCGACTGCAGCTCTGGACACTCTTTTCGAGCGCGTCAACGCGGCTACTGAAATGCAGCTGACGAATATTCGAAACTTTCTTGAAGACTCGAGACGGCGAAATTTGACTAATTTCGGACATTCTCTATATCGTCACATAAATGGTAGAGTTTCGCATCACTGTTTGCAGTTGCTGAGTCAGGAGGTGAAGAGAATGCAACAGTTAGATGATGAAGTTGAATATCGTTGCGAGTGCGCTTTTCTGACTTCTCATGGGATACCTTGCGCATGTACCATCCGTGGATGTCTTGAATCAGAAAACGGAATTTACTTAGAGCAGATTCATTCGTTCTGGAGGACACTTGTCATTGGGGAAGGAGCCGGGAACGCAGAGTTTGTGTCTCAGGCAGCTCAAGACGCCGAACATTTTCGCAGTCTGGTTGATGAGATTGCAGGAAGTGACCCTACCGTAATTCGATCTGCCTCTCGGGTTTTATTCGAGCAGCTACACCCCGAACATTCGAATTTGAAAGAGCCTGCAGTAAAAACAAAGCTACGAGGTCGACCAAGGGGAAAGTCGACACGACGGGACCCTAGTGCGTTTGAGTATGCAGAGCGAGGTAGTGGTCGATCTTCAGGTAGTGGGAGTAGAGGTCGTGGTCGTTCTTCCGGTAGTGGAAGCAAAGGTCGTGGTCGATCTTCTGGTTCTTCGTCAGTGAGAGGAGGATCAGGTATACCATCCTTACATTTATTATTATTATTATTTTGTTATTTATTTCAGTAAATATGTATCTTTTGTTATTATATCTAACTGTATTTTTTGTTCATATTGTAGTGACTGGGCGGGCTGACGTAGACGACTTCCCATATGGAGATAGAATTCCAGGAATCATTATGCCATTCCTACACCAGTGGAATGATGTACGTGCTGATGGAAACTGTGGATTTCGATGTGTCGCCGATGTTTTCCACGGTGGTGAAGACAATTGGCAACTCGCCCGTCGTTCGATTTCAAATGAGATAGCTGCGAACCCATCTTTTTATGAGCACGTATACTACGACGGTGTGGCGGAGGCTCGTCACCGGATTAATTGGGGCGGGGGACCTTGTGGCGAGAATCACTATATGGAGACGTGGACGGACTTGTTTCCCATTGCAAATTTTTACAAGTGTGCAGTTATGTTCTTCTCTCTCGGAAATGATGGTTCGTTGTACCCATGTCTTACAGTTCTACCTTGGGAGAGTCCGCCTACCGTGACGAGACCGTGCAGAGAGTTGATTATTGCTCATTTAGGGAGTTACGCTCATTACATTCGTTTGGAATTGAATGAGGGATTCCCCGTACCTCCTATAGCGACTCTGTGGTATCAAATACGAGATGAGAGTGTTATTGGATGGGAGCTGGAGTACCAACGTAGGATAGCATATTGGCAACAATTATGTAATATGTTTTGATATGTTTGTATAATTATGTAATATGTTTTGATATGTTTGTACATTATATAGTGTTGCTTTATTATGTAATATGTTTTGATATGTTTGCTTTATTTGCATTATATATAATAGTACGAAAGGTTATCAAACACAAATACAAATAATAAGGGTACAACAGATAAGCAAAACACAAATACAAACAATAAGCGTACGACATGTTCGCAAACACAAACACAAATAATAAATAATAAGCGTACAACAGATAAACAAATATAAATGCAAATACTAAGCGTACCACAGATAAGCAAACACAAATACTAAGCGTACAACAGATAAACAAATATAAATACAAATACTAAGAGTACGGTACAACAGATCAGCCTACTCATCATCCGAATCATGGTCGGAGATGCCTAACTGAGTATGCCATGACTGTATGATCTGATCCACATCTCCGCATGCAGCTCAGACGTCGACCCCTGAGCACTAACCAGACGACCATCCACAGGAAGTCGCAGGATCTGGAAAACATCGTGAAGCATGATCGTCATCTCTCCGAAAGGCATGTGGAAAGTGTTGGTGTCAGGCTGCCACCGCTCCACAAACGCCGAAATCAAAGGCATGTCGAGATAAGGGAACATGCTGTACGGTAAGTGCCCCAAATGCGTGGCACTAATCTCCTCTCTGATATCAGCTCTCAGTGTAGACCGCCAACCCTGTAGTGCTGTACAGGCTCTGTGCCGATTCTGGCACTTCAGAACCTTCCGATCCTCTCCGTCCCAGATCCGTCTAGCAATGTGACCCCAGAAACTAGGAATGACGCTCCCATCTAAAGGACCACCAGGCGTCATACTGCTCACGATCCAAGAATCGTCCTGGACCCTCTTCTTCTTCTGAGCGCGGGGATCAACAGTGCACGAGCTCGAATCCCCGGCCGTAAACCTCCCACCCCTACCCTTCCGCACCATCCATCCGGCGGAAGTAGAAGTACCCGCTCGACCACGTCCTCCGCTATAATCCCCCTGCCTCTCCACCTCCGGCCGCACATCATACGGGCCATCATCGTCGCTCTCGTCGTCGAAACTATCCACATGCTCATCATCGAAGGAATCATCCTCCTCCTCACGACGACGTAATGCCTCCCTCTCCCTCCTGACCGAAGCAGATATCCCCCGTCTACGTGGATGACGCGGTGCTGAATCATCCTCTAAAGAACGGAAGGCGTGTAATGGTATCGACTTGCCTCTCCCTCCACTGTGACCCGATGACTATTTATTGAAATTTTAAATACAAATTTGTTAAATTTGTTAAACTAAATTATCATATTTATCAAAATTGTTAAACTAAATCAAAATTTGTTAAACTTAATTATCAAAATTGTTAAACTAAATCAAAATTTGTTAAACTAAATTAAAACAATTGTTAAACTAAATCAAAATTTGTTAAAACTAAATATCACAAATGTTAAACTTAAAAAGAATTTGTTAAATTAATTTTTTTGATTTATCACTATTTATTAAAGTAATTATGATATTTATTAATTAAAAAAACAAAAAAGGCGGAGGCGTCTGCGAGAGACGCCTCCCGCAAGGTGGAGGCGTCTGTCGGAGACGCCTCCTCCTACGGGGAGACGTCTGCGGAAGACGTCTCCCTCATCGGGGAGACGTCTTCCGCAGACGTCTCCCGCTTCGGGTCGGCGTCCGAGGGAGACGCCCCCCGCATGGGTCGGGCGTCCTCGGAAGCCGCTCCCCCCATAGGGGGAGCGGCTTCCTCGGACGCCCGCCCCATGCGGGGGGCGTCTCCCTCGGACGCCGACGACTTTTTTTTTTTTTTTTTTTTAAAAAAACAAATAAATAACGTAATGTTACCTCATACGGGTACACCGGGGGAACTGCTGGCTGCTTCCCTGGCCTCCGAGACATTCGTAATCTTGTGTAGTAGGTATAGGAAGAGAAAGTTTTGAAAAAAGAGTGAAATTGTGAGATATATAAGCAAAAATAGGAGGAAGGGCAATTTGGTAATTTCAAGGGGCGATTTAAGTAATTTTGGGGCGATGTTTAGCAGTTCAGAAATAAAACTGAAGAGAGTAAGACATGTTTCCACACACATTAAAAAAAGTAGGTGGTGTTAGAAAAAGGGTAATTAATCTAATCAAATATAATCCAACCCTGCTGCCACACTACAGTGTCAAAGTGTTCAGTTCTGTCCACTCCCTCTCTCTCTCTCTGTCTCCTCCATATATACCCCTCAAATCCCTCGCTTCTCTCCACTCTCTCTCTCTCTCTCTCTCTCTTGGTCTCTTCAAGACTTTTAGTTGAAGAACCATAACACAACACGACTCACATTGCACTTTGATATGGGTGGTGGTGTAACTTTTGGTGTTTTGTTGGTGGTTTGTTTTGTTCCATTGGTGTTTGGTGGTGGGCATGACTATGGGAAGGCTTTGAGTAAGAGCATTTTGTTCTTTGAGGCTCAGAGGTCTGGTCATCTCCCTCCTAATCAGAGGGTCCACTGGAGGGCTAACTCTGGTCTCATGGATGGGAAGGCTAGTGGGGTGAGTGAGAATATACTTAATTACTTCATCACATTTTGTTTTTGTTTTTATTTATGTTTGGAAATGTGGTGCATGGTGTTTTTAGAGGTTTTTAGTTTTTTTTTGTTATTTATTAATTAATTTATATATCTTTTATTTTATTTTTTGGGGAATGCGGTGGAAAATAATGTTTCTTTGGAGTTTTTTTTGGTTGTGGCATTTTTTTCTTGTTTAGGAGGATTGAGGTTTGATTTGTGGGTTTTTTTGCTTTTGTATGTAGTTTTTTTTTTGGGAATGTGGTGGAAAATATTTATTTGGAGTTTTTGGGTTGTGGGTGTTGGTTGTTTTGGGGTATTTGTGTTTTTTTTTGTTGGAAAATAAATTTGAGGGTTTTTAGGGTTGTGGGTGTTGGTTGTTTTGGGGTATTTGTGTTTTTTTTGTTGGAAAATAAATTTGAGGGTTTTTAGGGTTGTGGGTGTTGGTTATTTTGGGGTGGTGTGCTTTCGTTTGTTGGTTTTTGGTTTCTTTGACCAGTAATGATGAGGATGTGTCTCGTAAATCTTTTCTTTTTTAGTTCTTCAAAAATATAAAATAAAACAGTTTTATATCAACCAAAAATGAAATGTCCCCTGATAAAAAAGGGTTTCTTCTTCTTCTTCTGTTTTTTCATGATAATATTGGAAATGTGTCATGGGTAGGTTTAATCTCCACTGGGCACTACTTCTACCCTTTTCAAAAACAAGTCATTTTCTTCACTAATGATGGGCAAAGTAGTATTTTTTTCTTCCATTTTAATGGCAAAAATGGGGGTGTGGACTCTGTGGAGTCCTTTATTTGGTAGTTTCTATAAAAAAATTTAGTGAGGAATTTTACTTTTATTTTAGTTATACATTACAAAATGACATTATCTTGTTCCCAAAATAAACAGCAGCAGCATATCCTAGTATCCTACCCACCCTCTTAACTCCCCTTCCTTTGTGGAAATCGACCATTTTCATAGTAACAAAATAAAATACATCAAACATTCAACCCCCCAACCTTATATTAAGTAAAACTTTCAAAAAAAGCCTTATCTAAACTAAAAGCATTTTTCTCTCCCCGAAAGAAATTGTTTGGTTTTCCATTTTTGCTGTTGGTTTTTAATTAATGCAACTACTATTACTAGTGATGGAAACATGTGATGGATGGGTTGCTTCCAAACCCCTCCCAAGTTTCCTCCACTCCAAACCCATTTATTTTATTTGAAACGAAAAATGAAAAAAAAATGTTTATGCTGCCATAACAAGGTCCATTTTCACTTATGACCCTAATTTTTTCTTATTTTACAACTTGACCAAAGTAGACATAAGAACAAACCCTTAAAATGAAATTTTGCACTAACAAGACATTGATGTTTTTATATTTGCAGGTTGATCTTGTTGGTGGGTACTATGATGCAGGGGACAATGTGAAGTTTGGTCTTCCCATGGCTTTTACCATCACAATGATGTCTTGGAGCATTGTTGAGTATGGGAAGCAAATGGCCTCAAGTGGGGAGCTTGGGCATGCCATGGATGCCGTCAAATGGGGCACTGACTACCTCATCAAAGCCCACCCTGAACCTAATGTCCTCTATGGAGAGGTACCCAAAAATCATAATGCCTAAAATTCAAATTAGTGGTCATATACTCACTCATATGCGATAATAGTTCGTATTGGAGGTTGTAAGTGTAAATATGAGAAAATTAAGGGTGTATATAGAAAATGTTCACCTTCAAAAAATAGTGTAAATTCATGTAATTATTTTTCCAATTTGTGATGTATCCAATTAGTGGATATATAGGTGATGATACTTGTATTAGACAGTATCTACATAAATATGAGAAAATGAGGGGTGTATGTGAATATGTCCACACAACCTCACTTTAAAGTACATATGTTTACTGGTTAGTGTGAGCGCACTTTATTTACTTTAGGGTTGTTTTCATTAATGGTATTTGAAATCAGTATATTTATGGTGTGACATTTTTAAACGTATCTGCTTTTTTTATGGACATTTACTTACCTTCTAAAAAACATATTTTGCATTTATATCCTTCAATTTTGTGTAGCTATGCCTTTTTATCACAAATGCTATATGATTCTTATCTCTGTCTAACTTTGTTGTAATTCAAAATTTTCCCCTTATATTCTTACATCAGTAATTCTTCAATATTGGTGAAACAAAAAAAACTTGAGATAAAATCAAGTGTGATTTAGTAAATTTGACTTTTTAAGAATATATTGGAACAATAACGTCTTTTGTTTGTTTGACTGTGCCTCTGTTTCTGCCTTGTTTTGTGCTCATGACGTCTGTTGTGCACATGAAGGTTTTTGTTTTGTCAGAGCTCAACATTTATTTGTTTTACAAAAAATGTGGCTTTGTTTTCAAACCACTGGGTCATGTTGGAGCTCTATCTTAAAATCCGAACCGATAGTCAGACCGGGTTAGACCGTGAATCGGTAGTTCTTTAATTACCACTCTTTCCCCAACCCCTCACCGCTCCACCTTTCGCGATCATTTCATTTTTGTTTACAGGTTTTAATTAAATTATTTTACAGATGAGTAATTTTGTTGAATTGTTCATAGTTTAGACATTTGGTTATTACTTATTATGTAAAAAAATAATAAGAAAAATCGGTTCAATCGGTTAGATCGCCGCTACGGAGTCGGTTCGGTTCAACTCTTGGTTCACAAAATTCTGATGTCGTGCTGACGTCATCATCGGTTGGACCAGATTGAACCATCGGTTCTATCATTTTGAACCCAACCGAGCTGTTTTCGGTTCACTATTCGGTTCGATTTTTAAAACATTGTGTTGGAGTATGTTATCATGTCCGGCCCAAGACAAGAACTTTATACTAACCATCACACTACCATTTGGTTTTAATTAATGGTTTGTCTTCTCATGTTGGAGTGTGTCTTCTCTTCTTGTATATTCATTAGAATTTGGTGTTATACGATGAAAGATTTCAATTAATAACTTAGGAGTTTTGGTTCCTTCTTCATGTGTAAATTGCAAAAAAAATTACAATATATTTCAATTTACAAAATTAGGGATACAATAATTTGGTTTTCTTGTGTTTTTTATGATCCGACCATCTTATCAGGGATACAAATTTACGTGTTTTTTCAGGTTGGCGACGGCAACACTGACCACTACTGCTGGCAACGCCCCGAGGACATGACCACCTCACGTGCCGCCTACCGCGTTGACGCCAACAATCCTGGGTCGGATCTCGCTGGAGAAACCGCGGCTGCCATGGCCTCGGCATCCATGGTGTTCCGCCACTCCAACCCAGCTTACTCTAACGAGCTTCTTACCCACGCCAGACAGGTTTGTTCCCTACAAATATTTGTTAACTATAGTACTTAGAGGAAAGATAGTGGACTGAATTGCAATAATATAAAACAATCTGCTTTTGTAGGTGAGCCCAAAACCAATATTTTTATATAAAATATATATATATATATATATATAATATACCAAATTGCAAACTCTAGTTAGTTATCCAGTACAATTCCTTTAGACGAAACATTAAATTTTAATTTTTGCGAATCTACATGCTATGTTATCTCCAATCTCCATCAATGCCCCTGGCTCATTCTAGCTTGAACACTTCAATACTGCTAACGTGCACCTACTCTTCAGTTAATTTTGTGTCGTTTCGTGTCGTGTTATTATCGTTGTTCAAAATAAACATGACATAACAATATGGAATATATAACAGATTTACATACGGAAAAGCTGAAACTTGAGTTTGTTTTAAGTTTTAACAAATTTGGTTAAGTTCTAATAATCACTGATTAACATCTCAGCTTTTCGAGTTTGCGGACAAGTACAGAGGGAAATACGACAGCAGCATAAGAGTGGCACAAAAGTACTACAGATCTTACAGCGGATACGCGGTGAGTCCGTTTCCGACCCGATTAAACGGTTAAGATCCGATTAGAATTGAAAAACTGACCCAAATTTTTGTGTTAATTATTAGGACGAGCTCTTGTGGGCAGCAGCGTGGCTCTACCATTCTACCAATGAGGAGAAATATTTGTCCTACTTGGTTAATAACGGTCAGGCGCTCGGTGGGACCGGGTGGGCCATGTCGGAGTTCGGATGGGATGTTAAGTATGCTGGTGTCCAAGTTCTCGTGTCAAAGGTAAACACGACATGATAACACGACACAACATGTTGTTGATAGTACCCTTTTGGTGACATGATTTTTGTCAAATATTATAGTATTAGCTTCTTAAATACTTGCTGATTTTGAAATCAATTCAACATTTTGAAGTTATGTTAAACGTGATAGAGAGTGTTAAATTCTAATATTTTGTACGTAACAACTGTAAGTTTACATTGCAATGCACGATTTGATAGATACGTTTGACATCTTTTGTAACATCACTGATAAGTTTTTATTTGTGTTGGTAAATGAAATGGTTTATAAGTTTTAATCTAACATTGCAATCAATGCAGTTCTTGATGAGAGGTGAGGGTGGCCGGAACACGGCGGTTTTGGAGAAATACCAACAAAAGGCAGAGTTCTTCCTTTGTTCGTGTCTCGGAAAGGAAAGCCGGAGCGTCAAAAGGACGCCTGGTGGACTTCTTTATAGGCAAAGATGGAACAACTTGCAATTCGTGACAAGCGCGTCTTTCTTGCTCACTGCTTACTCCGACTACCTCTCGTCTGCCGGAAAATCTTTGAGCTGTTCCGCTGGTAATGCCGCTCCAGCCGAGCTCCTCGGCTTTGCCAAGTCTCAGGTATTCAAATTTAATGACACTAGTATGATATATACTTTTAAGTTCCATTTGGTAACACTTCTGATGAGACCAATTAATGGTTACTTTTAAGTTCCTATTTATTGTCACATAATCTCTATTACTTTGTAAGTAAAGGAAACTTTAATGATTGAGGGAGACATGATTTGTTTGATAATATGATGTTGATTTTGTGTTGAGCATTATTATTTTTAGCTCGAAATGGATCCCTATGTCTGATGTTAATTCACTTGTTTTCCAGGTTGACTACATTTTGGGTGACAACCCGAGAGCTACGAGCTATATGGTTGGCTATGGACACACTTACCCGCAACAAGTCCATCACCGTGCATCGTCCATCGTATCCTACAAGGTTGATTCGTCTTTTGTTACTTGCCGTGGTGGCTACAACACTTGGTTTGGGCGCAAAGCAAGCGACCCCAACCTCCTTGATGGTGCCATCGTCGGCGGACCAGATGCTTATGACAATTTTGCTGATGAGAGAGATAATTACGAGCAAACCGAGCCAGCAACTTATAACAATGCACCTTTGCTCGGTATTTTGGCTCGACTTGGCGGTGGTCACTCGGGTTACAATCAACTACTACCTGGTAAGTTACCGTTAGGAATGTAGTTTGCAGTGATTTTCAACATATGACATGTAGTGGTACTTTCTGTCTTGGCTGGATTATTATAGTTTCAGGGATGCTTTTAAAAAAGTGTCTAGATTGAAAATTTCAAATTAACTAGTAGTTTTGTTGAATTTCAGTTTCATTTATTGACCATTTAACCCTTTTTGTTTCTTTGCATCCTCAGTGATGATTCCTGCTACAATGAAGAATGAGAAGGCAAATATTGCCATAAGTCCCTTTTCATCTCCCGCAGGTGCTTAATTGTTTGTATTTTTCAGCAATATTAGTTGTGATATCAATACTATTGCTGATTGTCGTTTTTACCGTTATTTGTGTATTTCAGCATCTCCAGTTAGCATTGTGCAAACCATGACCACATCATGGACTGCAAAAGGAAGAAAATACTACCGATACTCCGCAATTGTGAAGAACAATTCACCAAAGACACTGAAAGATCTCAAGATCACAGTGTCCAACCTCTATGGCCCTCTCTGGGGTCTCGAGAAGTTCGAAAAGGCGTACAAACTCCCTGGTGGGATGACCACTCTCCCCTCTGGAAAGTCGTTGGAATTTGTGTACATCCACGCTTCCTCGCCTGCCAAAGTGGAACTTTCGAATTACACTTTGGTGTGATGACCAACTTCAAAGTTTTTTATACACCATATAGGTTAAGGTTTATGTTTTTAAGGGTTTTGTTTGAGGTCTTATGCTCTTGTTTTAGTGTGAGCTTTTGCTTTCTAAGGGTTGTGTTTTGTTGAGTTCGAGGTTTTTGGAAGTGATTAGAGGAGAAGAGAGTGAAGGGTGTAAGTAATATGTGCCCATCCTTTTTCTCCCTTTATATGTGTTGAGGTGTGAAGAGTGAGATGGAGCTGTTGGGAGGACTTGCTCAAATGTTATCAAGAAATTTTATCAAGAAAAATTGGAATCTCTTTCCTATGCTTTTGTCTATGTTTTTGTGCATTTTAGTGGACATCTATTGTGAATGCTTGATTAAGGTCAACCTGTCTTAACATGTTTCTAGTTGAAAACAAAATTGATTTTTCTGAAATTTCTTTGACATTAACTATTAACTTCTTTTCAGAAGAAACTTTAGAACAAAATTCAGATATCTATATCACATTGGTGTTATATATACTCAACATCAAAGAGGGATGAAAGCCAACTTAATATTCATATTCAGATACAATTCAGAGTGCAAACAAAAACAAAACAAACTGCAACTCTCTTCGACAGCATTTCAACTTAACTTATTTAAAGCCGAAGTTATCATCAACATTGCCCATTTGCTCTTGCTTGTTGAGTTGAGATTCAGATTTTTGTCTTGTAAAATTCATCGATAATACTCTGCGAGTGAGGAAATAAATACAATTTACAGTTAGCATTTGGAATAGTAAACTAGAAATTATACTTCAAACTGTTGCCCCGAAACTACAGTAGTGTATTTTTACTTTTCACTCCTCTCAAGTTTTCATGAATTATTTTGTAGAAACAAGTGTGTAGGCATCAACATATTTCGTAAGAGTTTAAGAAGTAATACATAAGTCGTAAGACTCACCTGATAGTACTTGAGGAGTTGTGGACGTTTCTTCTTAAAAGTCGGAGTTATAAGATCGCGTTCCATATCGAAAGGAATCGGATCAAGATGAACTTTCTTTACGAACTCGAATCCTTTTAACTGCAAAATCCAATTGAAGCACACCCAGTTCAGTATTTCATGCTAACAAATTAAGTTGAAATTAACAAATTTAATTTTCGCCATTTTATAATTTTAAGAACTTGCCTTATGTGCTGTTGCTGTTTTTGCTAGCTCACTAAGTATGTGTTCTTTTGCGTTTGTATCTCCACAAATGGCCGCGAAATCGCCTCGTGAGCCCAATGCTCGAGCGCTTGTTGGTTGGGATTGACAACAGCAACAAGGAATGACTCAAAGCTGTTTCCATATATCCAAATCTAAAACAATTATGCAGACAAAGCTGAAGTGTGACCGAAATCATATGTACACTGAAATTTTAACAGAAACTTGTGTTCTCAGGGCAATGCTGTACCGTTTCGATGTTGTTAAGGGAACCATATATGTTTTCCAAATTCTCGACTGCAACATATTCGCCTTGTGAGAGCTTGAAAATGTTCTTCTTGCGGTCGATGATTTTTAAAGCTCCGTCCAGCTGCCACTCCCCAACATCTCCTGCTTACAGAGTTTAGTTCACAAATCAATTCACGCATGAATCAGTTATAACAGTTGATTTTTCATATGATTATATTAAAATTACTATACTCAGTGTCAATAAAACTTGTTCAACCTATCTGAATGTTCACATGATGGTTCTTTTCAGACCAATGTTGTCTAACAAATTTGCTGAGTTTCAACTATAACTTTACTTGTAAATTAATTTGTTTTGAACATGATCACGTTTAATGTTGATGAAAATTAATTCAGGGTAATTTCATTGGAATCATAATTTTATAGTTAGTATAATAACAAATGATTAAGCTATATATGGTTATGTCATGTCATAGACTGTAACATCCCGAAACAACGGAAAATTTAAAAATTCATAAACAAGACACAGGAATCCAATAATCAAGACGGGACTGTAACTTCTCATAAACAAATAGCGGTGCACCAAAATTACATCAGAGTTTGTCAAAATAATACATGATTACAACAAAATGACAACAGACGATAAAACGTAATCATGCCGACCTCAGTGGTCCGAGAAGAGGATCCGACTCCAAAATGCGCGTGCCCGCCGATCACCACCCCACTGGACCTACTGCGGTTCTGAAAATGTAAACAACAATGCCTGAGTTTCCAGAAGGAAACCCCGTATGCCAACTCACTTACATGCATGCATTACATAATGAACCTATCATACTAGTATCATGTCGTGGCATCGACAGAAAGGAAAACAGTTCCCCCGAAGGGTAAAACAGGACATCAGTCCGACAATCAACAACGAGTCTCCCGAGGAGACCTACTGCAGGCACATGCAGCCTTACAGCACGCGACATCGCACCCCCCACACGCAGCTACACTACACAAGGGTTCGGCAGGGAGCCTCTGTCACGCATGCGCGCCGATAGAATACAGATCTGCAAATCTCAGTGGTCGGAGCCACAGGGACCAACGGGGTCGTCGCCCGGAAGGTATAACAACAACATCTCGGTAGGTGCCCAGCCGAGGAAAACAACATAGCCGGAACAGCCTCGGCCCAACAATCATCATCGCCGGCACAACCTCGGCGGCATCACCGGCACAGCATCGGTGGTCCATCACAACGTCCGGCACAGCATCGGACGGGTCCAGACCGAAGTCTGCCAGGTCATCGGGCTCCTCGAGCCGCGAACACCAACCACGCCGCTATAAAAGCAGGGCAGCGACCTCCGTAGCCCGTGGGCCGGTAGTCACCTCACCCAACGCCAGTTGCGTGCCCGCACAACATCAACATTGGGATCCGCGATCCATCAGGCCTGCTATACTACAAAGTGCCAACAATCATCTCAAAAGTCACGGTCCATACATGGAGGTGACGCGTCCCGAACACCCACACTCTTCCCAACGGCGGTCCCTAGGCAGGCACGCATCACGCGCCCACCGTCACCTCCCGGCTCACGCACAAGGCGAGGACACGGGTTTCCGTGTACAAAGTTGGCGTTCAAAAAGGGAACCAGGAATTCTGTCCTGGGCCCAAACGGTCGACCGGAAGAGGTGATTCGGTCGACCGGTTCCAGAAAGGAATCGGTCGACCGTATTCCTAAAACGGTCTACCGCTGCGCTCAAAACAGAACCCCCAACGGTCGAACAAAGGTCTAAAACCGGTCGACCGAACGAGGTCAAAATCCGGAGTCTGGTCAACATTAAATTCAATCTACCGGTCGACCGACTCAGGGGTCTCGGTCGACCGAAAACAAACAGGGTCAACCTAGTATTCTAAGTCATATACTCGGTCGAACGCAACCCTCCAACGGTCGAACAACAAACAATCGGTCGAACGTCACATGAAATCGGTCGAACAAATCATGCATAACTAACATGTACACTTAAGTTCCGGTCGAACAAAACAAGGACCGGTCGACCGACAACAGGCAGAAAAATCCCAACGTCTTCAACCTCGTGCCAGCCGAGGTTTTACAAAGAAACGCGTCGCCGGAGAGGTCTCCGACCTCCCCCGACTCGACCAACGCATCCCTCACATGAGGGTTAACAAACAAACCACACTAAGGAGCGGCATACCTTCCTCTCGCAGATGTCGACGCACGCCGGAGATCACAAACCCTCACGTCCTGTCCGCAACCTCGAATGCTCGTCCCGTGCACCTCATACCCGCGCCTCCACCGACCTCCAAGCTTGCCACGGTCGTGCCTTCCACCTCCGGTCACTGAGAACTGAGAACTGAGGGAGAGAGGATGGTTGCTTAGTAAGGATGAAGGGAGATGAAGAAGAAACAAGAAGAAGCAAAGAGGAAAAGGACGTTTGGTTCCAAAACAAAACTCCTCTCATCAACAGTAACTCACGTCACCCCCCATACCTATCTTACCTCCCCATCCAATCAAGTCATCTCACCATACCTCCCATACTTCCTTCTCTTCCCAAGGCAACATCCACATAAACATCTCCTAAACCACATTAGCCTCACCAAAGTTTGGGATTTTACATAGACCACTTCAGCTAATTTACAAACTACAAATGATAGAAAAATTTACTCGTCATTTGGTTCATTTCTTAATAAACAATCTAATCAATGTTACTAAAATTTATAAATAAAACTAATCCACCCAAATTGTGAAAATAGAAATCCTGAAACCTGTATGAAACCATCCATCAATCATGACTTCTTTGGTGAGATCTTCTCTCTTGAAGTACCCTGAAAACAATGGCTTGCCTCTGATGCAGATCTCACCTCTGGGCACCTCCGAGAGCGCATCGTACCCCATTTCGGGGATCGATTCTAGCCGCACGTCAATGTTTGGCAATGGAGGTCCGACCGTTCCAAGCATTGACACCTCGTTCGGAAGAGAAACAAACGTTCCAGCACAAGTTTCAGTTAATCCTTCATGGCGGGAAAGAAAATTTCAGCAAAAAAGATTACTAAAAATGTAACTGTCCACAAAAGTTCACATTATTGCCTATAACTTATAAGCTTTCTCAATGATTCATGATAACTTTGTCAATGGAAAAAGCTGAAACTTTTTCCTAAATTAAACAAATCTTGTCTGTCAGCAATTTTTTTATAACCAAAATGTCGCATAACTGTCATTTCGTCCTCTACTCACTTCAATCCCACTTCAATCCCATAATCAAACATCATACATGATTCTTTAAAATCTTTAAGGTGAAAGTTTATGTGATAGTGTACTCATATGTTTGTATCTCTTTCCAAACCCCTAAATATAAATGGATAAAAATTAGGGGTTTTACAACCTACCCAATGCGAATATAACCACAATTTGATCATAATGACATTATAAAATTTAGGGATGATTTTTATTTACGTTTAGTCTAAGACTCAATTTGTATAATTTCAGCTAGTTAAGACTCTGATACCATTTATTTTGACTCATCATCATATCTATGTATAGTCTCACTTGACTCATCACCAATAGAATCTACGGATTGACATCAACATTAAAGTGAACCCTACAAATACGGTAACAAAATGTTTGATTTGGAAGTTGATATTTAGTGATCCATTTCATTAAGAAGTGTGAAACTGCTATCAATATGACATGGTTATCAAATAGAGCTCACAATAAGGTTAGGAATTGTAGGAAAATTATATTCTAGATACAAATTAAACGAAAATATTGATAGAACATGTTGGCTGTTGAGGAAATTAAGAAACTGAAGATTATAACCTTAATCATAGAAGAAATGTTTATACCATAGCCTTGTAGAACATCAGAACATGTCACAACTCTGAGAAATCTTTCCACATGAGAGGCCAGAGGAGCGGCTCCAGATACAATTAGTCTAACATTCCCTCCTAATCCTTGCTTAACCTGATAATTAGTGTATTAAAGTTCCTCCGTTGATTTCATCAAAGAAAAATTAGAATGTTCGGATTGAAATTTTAGAAACTAGCCTTGTTAAACACCAATTTGTCAAAAAATGGAGCTGCTTCCATGTGTTTTTGTCCTTTCATCATGTTTTTAAATTTCCTAAAGAAATTACAGTAAGATTTGAAACAACATAACACAAAATAAGTATAGACAAAACATAGATAGTTAGTAGAAGTGTGAAGCAATTCACAATTTTGGGAAAATTCGATCTTCTCAATTTTGTTTTATCAGAACTCAATGTGCCAAAAGTGCATATGAAACATACATATTCAAAGCAACTTTGAACAGTGTTTTCTTCAAGAGACCCTCTCCAGATATCTTCTGTTGCAGACCTGTGGAAATTGCAAAATAAATTAAAAAAAATCACAGTAGGCATGAAATTAGCTATTTCTTTGTTTTGGTTCGATGTCGAAAAATCTCTACTTTTTCATATTTGATCAACCTCATAACGAAAGTAGCCATCTCACTTTAGGCTAATAAGTAATTGCTTCTAATATGTTTAAGAACATATAAAAATCGAGACGAATAGGCTCGACCTAACCTAGCCCCATCAACTTAATCCAACCCGTTTATAGGCGTACTTCGGTAGTTGAAAGATAGTTGTTGTGAACTTACCATTGTAAATACGGTCGAGCAAGCGAGGAACGGCACAAAATATAGTCGGCTTTAGCTCCGAAATGTCCTCAACTAACAACATGACATCCTGATTATTCAAAAAAGAAAGCAAAAATCACTGAAGTTGTTAACTTTGTAATGGGGGAAAATGAAATTTACTAGAAATATTATGATTTATTACCCCTCGCCAGAATCCAACCGATGCACCATACGATATGAATGTTTCCTCTATCATCCTACCAAAGCTGTGTGCTAGAGGGAGATAGGAAAGATACACATCTTTCTCTGTCATCTGTAACAAAAAAATAAAACATAATATAAATCAAATCAATCTAAATTTAGAGGTCACCAGTAGAATTTACGAAGGAGAAATCACAAATTGTGGTTACAAACTAAAGTGACGTTTTGATTATCAAAATGTAGTTCCAAATAAATGCTCAATATTTGGATTAAAGTGGGTTAAACATTAAATGTTTGGACCCAAAAAATGATTGACACATTTTTTGTGATGTTAATTACCTCTAGATTAACACATTTTAACAATTTCCTGGTAGCTACAATAACAGAAACAAGACTCTCATTTGAAATCATGACTCCTTTTGGATCTCCAGTGGTTCCACTTGTGTACATTATGGTGCATATGTCTGTCTTGCTTGTTTTGGGAAGATCAAATTGCATATTTTCTCCGTGAAACCATTAGAGAATATTATATGGATGTGTTGCAGTAATGGGTAGAAATCAGAAATTTGAAAAAAAGCTACCAAGATCTGAAAATCACTCCAAGAATATATGTTCACTGCAAACTTTTCAGCTTCTTCTTTGTGCTGAGCTGCATAATTTCCAAAACTAACAATTGCTGCAAATGGAATTTGGTTTCAGAGTTAAGCAGAGTTTAAAAAATTATTGCCACAAGTTTTGTGATGTTCATTTCTTTAGATATGAAGTAATGCAATAATACACTTTCAGTAACTATGTTCGTCTGAGTGAACTTCTTAGAAATATATAAGTGATGGATAAATACTTACTTTTCAGGTATTTGGATGAATTGGGTAATGTTTTCAACACCTACCATGACATAAGAAAATTTCATTAGTACCCATAAATTTTATTTTTTTTGTGCTTCTATAGATATCCAATTTTCATCAATGTGATGTTAAAGATCCAACATCAACCCAAACCCAATAAATTATTACTAAGCTAATTATAAGTCCAACCCACTAAGCCCAATTTCTAGAGAATTCATACTCTAGATGTTTCTTCCTTATCCATCACTATGAAGCTTCCTAGAAGATTCAAAGTGAAGAAATCTCAACTCTTCTAAAAGCTTCCATTCACACCTATAAATAGGGGTGTGATCTCTCATTTCAATCCATCCAAGTGAAGAGTTCTCTACCACATAAAGAGTGAGTCTTGTGTAGTAGTGTGAGTGTGTAGTGTAGTCCTTGTGTAGTAAAGTGTGAGTGAGAGTCTTGTAGTGAGGAAAAGAGTTGTGTAGTGAGTTGTATTATAACAACATTAGTTGTGCAATACAAGTATCATTTTCCTCTCTGCTTATTTTCTTCTAAACATGTGACATGTTTTTTGCCTTTATTTTAATAGTAAATCTATACACTTCTTAAAAAAAGGAAAATAATATTATTTTAACATTTTATTGTATGATACCTCAGCAATTTTCTTCTCCTCAACAAAGACAATCGAGATCTCTGCATGACATAATATGAACTCTACTGCACCAGCACCTGCATGCATCAACAAAAACATTGCATAAAAATCTAAACAATATCTTTCATTATGAATTTAGTTAATTAAGACATGAAGAAGACATATACATACCAAGAGTATCATACAAAGGAACACAATATATTCCATGAGCATTGCAAGCCTACAAAATTAAACATAATTCAAAATTCTTGAAAAGATTAGGCCTATACTAATAATAAAAAATTGGAAATAAACAAGATAATACAAGCGATACCTCCATGCTAATTATCCGCTCAGGGCTATTTACACCATATATACCGCAGCGACTCTCCTGAAAAAAAACACAATTATAAGATTTTCATCTTGAAGGGAATGTGTTCTAAAAGTTTTACTTTTAAATGTCAATTATTATGAATTGAATGAGAAAATCGTTTTGTTCCTTGTTTATGTTATTCGTCTTTTAGAAGTGTTAAGGAAGAGGCTCTTGGTCCTTAACCGTAGAGCTCTAAAAGATATTGGTTTACATAAAACAAAAGATATTCGCAATTATGGTAATTAACATGGGACATTAATTACCGGGTTAAGATTGTCGTGTTGGTCATAGATCATTGTAGCTCTACAAATGAGTGACAACACGGGTATGCAAAAGAGGAAAATATTACTTTTGTATACTGAATAGACCTAATAAGTAAAATATTATAGAAATGTGTTTCTGTGTCATTAATATTTTACTGTGTCCTTGGTCCTTTGGTATGAGACTTATATCCGATCGCTTAAGGAGTTCTTAATTAGACTAGTGTCTTGAGCTATCGATGAGTGTAGTGTAAAGGCATTAGTTGGTTAAGTACAACTTTTGTTGGAGAAGATAGCTAGTCAAAAGATTATCATTGCCCCTCTTAATTGAGTAATGATATTAATGGGCCCCTTGATAAAGCAAAGTTATAATGTGCACAATGTGATTTGAGTTAAGTCACATATTTATAACTAGCTTAAAGAGATCAAGAAATGAATACTAATATACAAAGATGACACAATACTACTTTGTATGTATTCTTAATATCATGAGCCAATGGACGGACACAAGTGGTGCACTCCATCACTAATTGGATCGGGTTTTGGTTCGAGCTGAATTAAGACATCTAGATAATTAGGAACTATAATGTGTAACTAGATACCGCTTATAGTTTGTGATGTTAAGCTATTAATATCACTGCCAATTTAGCTTAGATCCTCCCATAGGTCACACCATAAAACTGGGAAACAAGAAGGTGATTTTATGTTCATATGATGTATCGAGTTTCGTATACATGTGGTGAATCGATAAAATCATTATGTCATGAAAATGACATATTTAGAATCATGAATTTATATATGAGATGTAAATATATCATGGGGTGTGATTGTTTGATATTACATATGATGATATATTGCATAGGATATATAAATTAGCTATAACCCCAAAGATCGAATTTTGTTGGGAATTAATCCAAAATTCGATAAGGCAAATTAATTAATTAAATTTGCTAAAACCCCAAATACGAATTTTGTTGGGAATTAAACCAAAATTCGATAAAGGCAAATTAATTAAATTTCCTAAAACAAAAAAAAACGAATTTTGTTGGGAATTAATCCAAAATTCGATAAAGGCAAATTAATTAAGGAATTATTGATCATGGTTTTGACTTGGTCAATTATGATTAAATTTGGATGTGGATTAATAAATTTAATATTGAAAATTGGTCTTAAGAGAGAAAAACATGGAAGAATGGGTCAATGCATAGCCCATGATGTGGAAATTAAAGGAGCCTATAAATAGGCCTAATTTCCTTCATTAAAAATAAATATATGCAAAATTCTCTCTCTCTCTAACCACCACAATTAATCCATCCGAAATTCCTTAGTTAATTTGAGTTTTTGGAGAGTAAAATCTCAGGAAAGAAAAAAAGGGGTTATTAGCTAGATTCTAAACCCGTTTGGAGATTGATTAGCTAGCTCCTTTCTCTCTAACATTGTTTAGAGTTTGGTGAACACTCGGAGGCAATCCACCGGGCGATTCGACCGGCAACGCGACTCCGGATCTTCAAGAGGTTTTAGAGAACCTCTAGGTATGATTCTAATTGCAATTGTTTCTTTGTTCTAATGCATGTTAAATAATTAGGACAAACAAATGCATGTCTATATGAAAATCGAAGAAAATATGAATGTTTCGATCATATATGTTTTATAAAATTTCGAAAAATATATACATACTATAGGACACGAAATCCAACACATCTTTCATCTCAAAACCAAATAACGTTAAATGTAATTAGAATAACCTATTGGTTGGGTTTAAGAAGATTATTTTGCAATGTGATTAAGTGAATCAGATACTAACATTACATACTTAAGACAAGATCAATGCCAGCTAAAAAACCAATTGATTGGTTAATATTCCGTGGAAGCATATGAACAATTTGACAATTAATTTGTTTGGAAATTGTTCGGTATTTTTGAGTTTCGACAGTAGCATGACCATTATAAAACTCTAACAGAGGTTTTGTCTCTATAATCTACATTCTGTTTACTGAAAATATAACAAATAGTTGTCAGTTTGTAAAAAATAATAAAATATCATAAAATCTCTCGAATTGTAAATTAATTACAAAACTTATAGAAAAGTGAAATTACCTTTTCGACCCCGCACGTACGAGTAGAGGCCCCAATTTTCATCACAATATCATTATATCATACACTTCTTTATAATTCATCCAAACATATTTTCCTGCCTACAACATTAATTATAATTATATATACACATATATTAGTGAAAATCTACTACATGTATGTATAAATATATTTTATTATAATTTCGGTGAATTATGACAAATTTATTATCACTGTTTTACCACTGCAATGAAGTTAAATTTAGGTGAAGAGAAAAGGTCCACAATACAATGACAAAACAAACAAACAAATAATATTTATCATAATTTACTACTCAACCCAATTCCATAACCAATTAACCATCTGAAAGTTTGTAATTTATAATCATCATAATATTAAGGGGAAATTAATTGCAGGTCATAAAACATCCTCCACTTCAATATTAAACATAAATAAATAAATGCAAATGGATTTACCTTTCCGTCCACAATTTCTCTACGCCCAAGCATTTTATTTGTGGGATATTTCTCTGCAGATACACTATTCACAGAAAAAGTGAATATGGATGAATATGTCATCAAAAATTTTGCACCAAATAATATCATGGATAATTTCATAAATAATAAATAGCCTCTAAAAAATTTCAAAATTTGCCATTATCCTTCAGCATTTCATAAGTTCAAAAATACTCTTCAATTTGATAGAATTGTAACCTTTCTTGGCATTTTAATCTATATTTTGATGTAAAATAGATTTATTTCCATATAAAGTCAAATTTCAAACTTAATACGCCATCGTGGAGTCATAATAAGCACAAATGACCAGTTAACTCTGTATATCTTAACATTATTAAGGCATAGTAGCGATGATATCTATAATATTATAAAGTAGTGAAGGATTTATTTAACATTCCGAAACAGCAGAAATTTAAAAATTTAACCAATTAAGAGAATATCGGAATAACTCATCAACGAGAATGTTACTCAAATAAATTAGCAGTCGGTGCACCAATAATACAACATAGTTTGTCAAAAGGCGTGATTACAACAATACAATGACAGGACAGATAAAGTAATCACAACGACCTCGAAGAGTCCGATGAGGATCCTGACCCCAAAATGCGTGTGCCCTCTGTCACCACCCGACAGAACCTACTGCGGTCCTGAAACATGAATCAAACAACGATGTCTGAGTTTCCCATCAGGAAATCTCGTATGCCAAGCTCACCTATATGCATGCAATAGTACGGTAAATGAACCTATCATACTAGTAGCATGTCATGTCACATCTGCAATGCATCAAATCCCTCAACAGGGTAAACGAGACCTAAGTCCAACCACAACGACCCTCAACAGGGTCCACAAGGACATCCGTCTAGCAACGACAACAACGAGTCTCCCTCGGAAACCTACCGTAGGCACATACCGTCTTACGGACAGTACGCGACGCGTCCCCCCACACTCGACTACTCGAGCCAAAGGGATCGGTGAGGAGCGTCCGCACTTCCGCGCAACGAACCACGTGGTCTACACCACCTTCGACGGAGTCGTAGCCCAGTCGGTCAACATCCCAGGATAGGTGCCCAATCGGGGATCATCGCTGGCACAACATCAGCGGCATCGCCGACACAACATCGGCGGTACAACATACGTCCGGCACAACATTGGACGACACAACCACAAGCCGAAACATCGTCGGCACCATCATCGCTGGCAACAACCTCGGCGGCATCGCCGGCACAACATCGGCGGTACAACATACGTCTGACACAACATCAGACGGGTCCAGACCGTAGCCTGCAGGGTCATCATGCTCCACGAGCCATGCGTCACACGCATTGGGATATGCGATCCCTCAGGTCTGTTACTCATCCAATGAGTCCAATCAATCCATCAAATTAGTCACGATCCATACACGGAGGTGACGCGTCCCGGACACCCACACTCTTCCACACGGCGGTCCTTGGGCGGGCACGCGTAACGCGCCCACCGTCACCTCTCGGCTCACGCACCAGGCGAGGACACGGGTTTCCGTGGACAGAGTTGTCATCAAAAGGACCCAGGAATTCTGTCCTGTGCAAAACGGTCGATCGAAGTGACAACCGGTCGATCGCTTCCACAAGGGAATCGGTCGACCGAAGCGTTTGCAACGGTCGAACTATTTGCGCAAAACATAAGTCCCAACGGTCTACCGAAGGTCTAAAACCGGTCGACCAAAACGAGGTCAAAATCCGGAGTCTGGTCAACATTAATTCAAAACTATCGGTCGACCGACTCAGGGGTCTCGGTCGACCGAAAACTAACATGGTCAACCTAGTATTCTACGTCATATAACGGTCGACCGGACAAACATAAATAATCCAGTACACTTAAGTTCCGGTCGACCGAACACAAGGAATTGGTCGACCGAAACACAACAGACAGATAAAAATACAAACATTCGGTCGACCGCCCGAAGGGACTGGTTGACCGTTGGTCGTCTTCAACCTCGCGCCAGCCGAGGTTTTTCGCCATTCTCGTCGCCGGGAGGTCTCCGACCTCCCCCGACCGACCAACAACATCTCACCAACGTGGGGAAGCAACAAAACCAAACTAGAGGCCGGCATACCTCGAAGAGAAGACGGAGAACGCCAGAGATCGCTCTACGTCACCCACGACCACAACCACTAATTACGCGTCTCACACTCGCACCTCCGCTGCTCCCAGCACCACCCCACATGCCGGAGCAACTCCTTCGACCTCTCGACGTTGGAGAGAAGCAAAAGAAATGAGAGAGTGAGAGAGATGAGATGAAGAAGTGAAGAGATTAAAAGATAAGGCTTTCTCCTCAACCCAACGCATGAACAGTAACCGCCCCCTACACCCATCACCGTAACTGTTCACCGCCCATTTCCCATGCAAAGCTCCTCCTTTAATCACCATTAGTACCCTAATGGGTTTAGGGTTCTAACAATCCACCCTCCTTAAAAGGATTTCGTCCCAAAATCAACAATCAACTCACTGAAAAGCTCTGGATACTGCATTCTGACTTTCTCCTCGATCTCCCAAGTGACCTCGCGCTCACTGTGATGCTGCCACCGAACCTTCACCATCGGAATGGTCCTCCTCCTGAGCTGGTGATCCATACGATCAACGATCTTAACTGGTCTCTCCTCGAGTGACAAGTCCTGCTGGATCTCTGGCACTGCAATCTCAATCACATGAGCTGGATCTGCAACGTACTTCCTCAACATCGATACATGGAAGACATTGTGAAGACCGGAAAACTGTGGTGGCAATGCAATCCGGTAGGCAACCTCTCCAACACGGTCTAGGATCTCGAACGGCCCGACGTACCTCGGACTGAGCTTCCCCTTCTTCCCAAACCTCATCACTCCCCGAGCTGGGGAGATCTTCAGGAACACATGGTCACCAACCTCAAAGCTCAACGCCCGCTTGCGTCTGTTAGCATAACTCATCTGCCTGCTCTGTGTCGTGACCAATCTCCTCCGGATCACATCCACCTTCTCTGCATACATCTGCACGAGCTCTGGCCCCACTAACTGCCTCTCGCCCACATCACTCCAGCATACCGGTGATCTGCAAGGCCTCCCGTACAAGGCCTCGTACGGTGTCATCCCAATACTCGAATGATAGCTGTTGTTGTAGGCGAACTCTATCAGCGGCAGATGCTCATCCCAGTGTCCTGACCAATCCAAAGTACATGCTCTCAGCATATCCTCCAGGGTCTGGATCGTCCTCTCTGACTGACCATCTGTCTGCGGGTGAAACGTTGTACTGAATCTCAATCGTGTCCCCAAAGCCTGCTGCAGACTCCCCCAAAACCTGGATGTAAACCTGGGATCTCGATCAGAGATGATGCTCACTGGTACTCCGTGCAATCTGACTATCTCCTCCACGTACAACTTAGCTAAACCCTCCAAAGGCAATGTGATCATGATCGCTAAGAAGTGCGCCGACTTGGTTAGTCGATCGACTATCACCCAAATCGCGTCGTGAAATCTCCTCGTCTTCGGCAGCCCCGTGACAAAGTTCATCGTCACGTGCTCCCACTTCCACTCAGGAAGCTCTATACACTGCATCGGTCCCGCTACCCCTAACTTAATTAACTTATTCAACCAAGAATCAGTGTATTTTCAGTTGGACAAGAAGTAGAAAAACAAACATAACATATGATTGAGTTGAATCGTCAATGAAACCGCATTATATATGGATATGATTTGATTTCAAGACCAATGTAATCTAACTAACTCTAAAGAAATATGATTTGTTGCCAAGAAAACAACTTAGAACCTTCTAATAGAATAAAATTTGCATCAAACCCACCCCAAAAAATTCAACTTAGCTCACCGGAACATGTCCCAGCAAGTCTCGATTCCATTGAGCTGGTATGGTAACCCGTCATTGGCGAAAACGCTCCGATAAGTCGGCCCAATGGATGGCTGACCGCCCTCGGCCCTCACGCCTTTCTCCACCTCCACCAAGTATTTCATCTTGCAAAAACTCAATCTAGTTTTTTCTTTGATAAAATGTCCAAGTTTGTTGTTTTGGGAGTTTGGTTGACTTTGATGATAGTGGTAGTTTGGTCATTTGAATTCTTTTAATTTAAAATTTATTTTAAGGTTAAAAAATTAATCATATGCATTTTGTTTGGTACCAATAAATTGAAGAACATAGCAAAAGTAAAGCTAAGATAGGGACTCATTAATTTGTGATAAACTGATGATAAATATGATTAGTGGGGGTCCTCAATTTTGTACATATTTAATTATTTATTGTAGAAAACTCCCCTTACTTTGAAGATAATGTGGGCACACACCAACCGATTTCCTGAGAATAAAAAAATCCCAATAGAAACCTTTTGTAACAACATTTAGATATTTATTTGTTATGAGAAATTGGTATCTGCACATAAATAGATATATTGAACACCAAAATGAATGATCAAATCCAATGTGAAATTCAAATTCAGATAGAATTCACACAGCCAAAGAACAACACAAACCACAATTCTCTCCAACAACATTTCAACTTAATTTTTGAAAAAAAATCAACTGCAAGGTAGGACCAGCATTAGCCATTTGATCTTGCTTGCTGAATTCAGCTTCAGTTTTTGCTCTTGTAGAATTCATCGATGACACTCTGCAAGCGAGGAAAAAAAATACAAGTTGAAGTTAGAATTTGGATGAATAAACGCAAACAATTAAGGCAACCCCTACAATTCGTGAGTCAATTCGAAAGACGTAAAAATATAGATTGAAGTTTACAGATGCAGTGGTCTTGCAAAAACATTTACGAATGTTGTTCATTTCAGGTTTTCATGTCTAATTTTCATGTGTAGATTCGAACATATTTTGTTAGAGTTGAAGAGGTACAATTCATAATGCAGATTTACCTGATAGTATTTGAGAAGCTGTGGACGTTTTTTCTTAAATGTTGGGGTTATAAGATCGCGTTCCATATCGAAAGGTACCGGATCAAGATGAACTTTCTTGATGAACTCAAATCCTTTCAACTGCAAAATCCATTTAAAAAATGGCCAAAATCAATATTTCCCGCCAACAAAATAAAACAAAAATAATTTCTCGACGTATAATTTAAAATACACAGTTTAAAACTTGCCCTATTTGCTCTTGCGGTCTTTTCAAGTTCGCCAAGTATGTATTCTTTTGCTTTAGGATCCCCACAGATGGCCGTGAAATCGCCTTTTACACCCGCATTCTGTGCCCAGTGCTCGAGTGCTTGTTGGTTTGGATTGACCACAGCAACAAGAAATGATTCAAAGCTGTTCCCATATATCCAAATCTGAAAGAATTAAGCTTAGCAAAGCTGAAGTTAGTCTGAACTATATAATTTTTTAACAGAAACTCGTGTTCTCGGGGCAATTCCATACCGTATCGATGTCGTTAAGGGAGCCATGTATGTTTTCCAAATTCTCAACTGCAACATATTCGCCTTGCGAGAGCTTGAATATGTTCTTCTTCCGGTCGATGATTTTCAAGACTCCCTCTGGTTGCCACTCCCCAACATCTCCTGCTTACAGAAATCCGAAACCAATCAATTGCTAATTTGAGTATGACAGAACTTATTTCAGTTTCATTCAGTTATGACAGTTGGATTTTGTTATCAATGTCAGTAGAAGTTGTTCAATTTATAACATTTGAATCATAGATTTAAGTACAATTCCATTCACTATAACATGGTTCGATGTTCATATGAATGGTCATTTAAAAACCAATTAGATGAAGATCTGTTCCATTGGAATCAGGAACAGATAACAATTATTGACTCTGCAATGTAAATATGACAAAGTTTGAGTCTTACTTCGTCTCTTGTTAAAAATTTAAAATTTCAGATCTTTATTAACTAAAGTCGTTGATAGGATTCCACCGCAGCTAAAAAAGTTTAATTTCCATATAATAACCAATTCGATCAATCTAAACAAAAGGCTCAGATATATAAAGTATTATTCATGCAATAACAAAGATATTTTGGATCAAACATTAATCCGATAGACAACAACCATCTCTATTATTCACAATAAATAAGAAGTGCAGACGGTCACGATTCATTTGAGTGAAATGCTAAAACTCCTATTTCATGACTACATACATATTCACCAAATTGGAGGGGGGAAAAAAATCAAAATCTACGAACCTGTATGGAACCATCCATCAACCATAACTTCTTTGGTGAGATCTTCTCTCTTAAAGTACCCTGAAAACAATGGCGTTCCCCTAATGCAGATCTCTCCTCTGGGAACCTCCGAGAGCGCATCGTACCCCATTTCAGGGACGGATTCGAGGCGCACTTCCACGTTTGGCAATGGAGGCCCGACCGTCCCAAGCATAGACAGCTCGTTCGGAAGAGAAACAAACGTTCCAGCACAAGTTTCAGTTAATCCTTCATGACAACAAACAAAATCAATTTGAAATTCACCAATGTGAATTTCAACAAACTAATTAATTTTTTGTCCCTAGCAAATGTGAAATGATGTAATAAAATCCCAACAACTTTAGGAAAACTACACACTAATCACAAGTTATGCGATAAATTAATGATGAACATTAAGGTCAGTGGAATAATGTTTTATACCATAGCCTTGAAGAACATGAGAACATGTCACAACTCTTAAAAATGATTCAACATGAGAGGCCAAAGGAGCTGCTCCAGAGAGAATAAGTCTAACATTCCCTCCTAATCCTTCCTTAACCTGAAGATTAGCATATAAAATTGGTTATGTTAATCTCGTAAGATAATAAAAAATTAAAATGTTCGATTGAAATTTTAGATACTCGCCTTCTTAAACACCAGTTTGTCGAAAAAAGGAGCTGCCTCTGTGTGCTTTTGTCCTTTTTTCATATTGTTGAATTTCCTAAAGAAATTACAGTTACACATAGTAAACAGTAGTAGGATTTCAGAAATATGAGAATTCGATTTTTGAAATATATATATAGATCTTACATATTGAAAGCAATTTTGAACAGTGTATTCTTTAAGAGCCCTCCTGCAGATATCTTCTGTTGCAGACCTGTGAAAAATACAAAACAGAAATAAGCAGAAGAATTAAAAAAAATTAAAAATATTATTTTCTGAGAACTAGAAATTCAATGATTGATTATCGTTATTGAAACAAACATTTTTTTATATATAAAAATGTATGTAGATGTTATAATATATGACCTAATTTTTTGCACTTAATCTGTAGACATGGCAAAGTAAAACCGGAATGAAATAAGCAAGTTCAAATTAACATAGTTATGTGGTTAATTTCAATTTTCAGCTATCTCTAGTTCAATTTTGAGAAGGTATAAAACGAATTGACCCGGCCTTACCTATCTTACTAATTCAAATACTCAACTCGATCCAATCAATTTACAGGTCTAGCTTTGGATGTAGAAAGGCGAACAATTATTGTGAACTTACCAGTGTATATGCGGTCAAGTACGCGCGGAACCGCACAAAATATAGTCGGCTTTAGCTCAGCAATGTCCTCAACCAACAACTTGACATCCTAGTGCAAGAACCATAAACAAAAATTTCCAAAGTTCTTAAATTTGTGATGGGAAAAAGACTGTAATTAATGGTGAATGATTAATTACCCCACGCCAGAATCCAATGGATGCACCATATGATATGAATGTTTCCTCTATCACCCTGTCAAAGATGTGTGCTAGAGGGAGATATGAAAGGTACACATCTTTCTCAGTCATCTGAAAACCAGAAAAACAAAATTAATATAAATTTAATAAAACTAGATTTAAAGATGTTCGATAGATTTTAGGCCAGTTGACACTTCAATTCCAGTTACAGTTATTTTCGACACTAAACAAAATTTACTGCAAAATCCAGGGTTGCTTTCGAAAAAATTGACTCGTGAGGATACAAAATAAATGATAAATATATGGATTAAAAAGTTCAATTACCTCTTCATTTATACGTTTCAGTAACTTCTGTGTACCAATAACAACAGAAACAAGACTCTCATTTGTAATCATAACTCCTTTTGGATCTCCAGTGGTTCCACTTGTGTACATTATGGTGCATATGTCAGTCTTGCTTGTTTTGGGAAGTTCAAATTGCATATTTTCTCCCTGAAACCATTAGAGAATATTAATTATTGCTGTTATATGGATGTTTTGCTGTAATGGGTAGGTAGAATTCAGAAAGTTGAAAATTGCTACCAATTTCTGGAAAACACTCCAGGAATATATGTTCACACCAAACTTTTCAGCTTCTTCTTTCTGTTCAGGTGCAAAACTTCCAAAACTAACAATTGCTGCAATTCAAAATGGTTATAGAGTGAGTTCAATTTAAGAACTACTGCAAAAATTATGCGATGTTGATTTCTGGGGATGTAAATAACACACTTCCATAATTATATTTTATCCGTGATGGATAAAATTTAAATTTTGAGGAAATACTTACTTTTAAGGTACTGGGACGAATTGGGCAATGTCTTCAACACCTGAAATAAACATAACAAAAAACTAATCAGAATTAATCAATTTCTAAAAATATCTATCTTCTTTTGATTTTTACAGATATCATTATTTCCCTTACTATAATGTTACTTAATTGGAAGAAAGAGGGGAAACATTGTCAGTTTGACAACAAACAAATTTTCTATGTGATACCTCTGCAATTTTTTTCTCTTCAACAAAAACAATTGAAATCTCTGCATGGCACAATATGAACTCCACAGCACCAGCACCTACATAACAAAAGTCATTTGAGTTTTTTTTTGTAATGATTCAAATTAATTATAACACAAGTAGATAAACATACCAAGAGTATCATACAGAGGAACACAATATAGTCCATGAGCATTGCAGGCCTGCAAGATTAAAGGTTACTCAAATTTTATATAAAATATATATTTAAATTAATGAAAAGTTTGTGATGAAAAAGTAGTTAGCACAAGTCATACCTCCATGCTAATTATCCACTCTGGGCTATTTACACCGTAAATACCGCAGCGACTTCCCTGATTTTTTAAAGAAAAAAATTACTGTAAAAGTAATTACTAATTATAGTACCTCATTAATTTTAGCAAAAACATTAACTTTGTTGAAAATTAGTTCATATTTGTTAAGGAAGCAAATCCAGGAAGATTCGGCGAAGACGGGTCGGTCTACCGAATTGGATTCGGTCCACCGAACCGAGGATTCCAGGCACTCCGTGTGCAGCTGGGATCCGATGACCGAATTGGATTCGGTCTACCGTCAGAGGGTAACAAACACTTCGGAACAACGGGTTCGGTAAACCGTTGGGGAGATTTTTGACGTTCCGAGAATCTGGAAAGTGTCTATCCAATTTGGAACGGATCACCGAGGGGTTCTCAGTCAACCGAAGGGTTGTTGAAGAATTCGTTAGTTCGTGGAAGAATCGTTCTCGCGGTCTACAGAGCCGCGTGAGAATTGTTCCCTCGGTCAACCGAGAATGATTCGGTTAACCGAATCGGAACAGGAATCGCTCCTGTTGTAGCACGCACGGTTAACCGAATGAGCATCGGTTAACCGTGTCCCCATAAATAGTTCTGTTCGGTTTTGCTTAATTGTAGCTCAGTTTTTTGAGTCTATAAAAGGGTTTGTTTGCTCTTCAATGTAACACACGAAAATATCAATAGTTTCCTTCATTGTGAGTTGAGAGATTAAGACTAAAGATAGATCTAAAGTGCTTTGGGAGACACATTGCTTCCAATCATTTGTAATCTCAGTTGCTTCTCTTGTTGGAGAAGCGGAAGAAGGAAAGGAAACCCGCAGGAGACCTCCCAACGACGTAGGCACGTTGCCGAACCTTGTAAATTGTGTGTGTCGTGGTTGTTTCAGGTGTGCATTTGTGTTTGCTTGTTTATTTCCATTTTATTAGTGTTTTTGTTGCAAATTGAGTTTGGGAGAGGGTCCGAAGTTAATTCCGCAATCAATATTTAGTATTTCGTGGTGCGTTTAATCCGTGTTAAGTTAGTGCATTGTTAGATCCCCTCCCAACAAACTTGGGATGTGGTTATGTGAAGTGGACATAACATGACATGTTCAAGACAAGATGAAAAGCAACTAAAAACCGACGTACTGCAACCACATATGAGAAAAGCTCACGAAACAACTCATATTTTTTACTTGGAACATTTTTGGTATTTTTGACCAAAAATATGACCAAAATAAGATTCCAACAAAATCTGTAGATTTATAGTTCAGCATTTGCTATCTGAAAATTTCAGATATTTTTTGAGAAATTCAAAATCTTCAAAAATAGCAAAAGTGTCAATTGGAAAGATAAAATTACCTTTTCAACCTCGCAAGTACGAATGGAGGCCCCAACTTTCATAACAACATCATATACTTCTTTATAATTCATCCAAGCATATTTTCCTGCCTGGAATATAAATTAGAATACATGCAAATTATTACTGAAAAAAAAATAAAGTTATAAAAAAATAATAATAATAAACACTCAGTTTCTCCCAATTCAACACTCTTAATGAAAATTCGCAATTTATAGCCATCATAAATAAATGAAAATTTGATTGCTAAAAGTTTCGATGATTTTACCTTTCCATCAATAAATTCTCTACGCCCAAGCATTTTATTCGTAGGATATTTCTCTGCAGATACACTATCACACAAAAAAATTTAAAAAAGTTAGTACATAGGAAAACCATTTTTTTGCATTAAAAACATCATTTAAATAAAAAATGCAACAAAAGCCCCCCCAAAATGGTAATGATCGGGTTAAAACAAAAGAAAAGACAGTTTTAATTTGCTCCCTCCAAAAATCAACTTCCCGAAAAAAACTTACTCAAAATGTAATTTCTCATATGCCACTTCTTTTTTCAAAGTCAACTTTATATTAAATTCTTAAAAGACCGAAAAATTCGGACATAACATCATCAACCAAACCCACACATATCGGATCAACCACTAAGACACCAACACTTAAAATGAATCAAAGTCAACAAAATTAATAAAATCAATCAAGTTGATTTAATTACAACCATTAATCAAACCACCTAATGTCCAATTTGGGTTTGAAATCAATTTTACACCAAACAAAACTAAAAACAAATAAATCAACTTTCTTGTATTTAGAGAGAAAAATTATTTCAAAAAATTTACAAAAAATCAACTTTGCCTTCAATTTTTAAAACACAATGAAGTTCAGACAAAACCAAAACATCCGAACCCAAACTTGTTGATTCGACAAAAAGTAATTATCGGTTCAACCATTCAAAAAACCAACAAAAAAATACTATCAATATACAGATTCTTAAAAATTCAACCATTCTGAAGACTCATAATTTTTTTGAAGCAAGTTAAACTATATATTCTTAAACTAATTGAAACCATTCTTTATATACCCTACAGAGTTTTTGATAACCTCTCAACTAGATAGCATTACACCGATAATTTCTCGTAAGTTAGATTAAGTTGAAACACTAATCAAACCACATAACATCCAACTTAGTAAGAGAAGCTCACCGGAACATGTCCCAACATGTCTCGATCCCCTCGACCGGCGACGGTGGGTACTCATCTTTAGCAAACAAGCTCCGATAAGTCGGGCCAACCGACGGCGTATCGCCTTCCGCTAGCACGCCTTTCTCCACCTCCACCAAGTACTTCATCTTACACAAACCAACTTAATTATCAAACTTAATTTGGTATCAACACCAAATGTTGAGACTTGAGATACCAAACAATGAGATATATGTTGGATGTTTGATGTGGTGGGTGGTGGTGGTTTGGTTAATGGTTGGATTTGGTGGGAAAAAAAACAGAAGAAAAAACTTTGATGGGAACCAACTATTTGAGTTTGATACGGATTTGTTATCTAAGATTGAGTTCTAGTCATGCAGACTTGTCCGTACCTGTCTTTGTTAAGGCAAAGAATGGGTGACTTTTTTTTTTCCAATTGCTTGTGGGAAATTTTAACTTGGAAAATCTCACTTTTTTTCTTTTTTTTTTTGAGTTTGGTTGACTTTGGTGATGGGTAATTTGGTCATGGGTATAACAAAGTCATGGGTATAAATGTATAATTCTTATGTTAAAATTAGAGGTAGAGGCAGTCTTAATTTAATTTATTTTGCATGATCACTCTGAATATACTTAAGGTCCAAAACCTACATTGTTGGGCGCCACACCAACTAAATTGTTGAAGATTTGGATTTCCCATGATAGTTCTTAAGTGCATTATAAATAACTCGAAATATCACTAATACCCTTCAATATTTTGTATTATCATAGATACCTTTAATTATTTTGGGTAAAATTTATAATCATATCCTCAACTTGAATCACATTTGAAGAACAATATTGTAATTTTGTGCTTTGTATGATGTTGGAATACTGAATCACATACTCTAATTAAAGTCAACTTTATATGAAGTTTAATCCATTTTGCACAAAATCAAGGTCAAAAGGACAATCAAAAGCAAAGGATTTATTGAAGGTTTTGGTCTAACCAGAACTTAGCTAAGATATTATGAAATATTATATTGATTATATTTTGAACTAACTGGATGTTGTCTAGGTGTCATGATTTTAGCTCTTTAAGTGAACTCTTGGGAGCACTTTGATTGATAGTAATTAGTATAAAAAAACCAAATTAGTAGTTAAGTTAAGTTAGTTATTAATCTTGTGGATTCATATGGATGGACTGGTCAACCCATTAGGAGGTCACTCATTAATTCTAATTAATTGAGTTGTCTAAGTCATGATTGCTACAATACAAAAGAGAATAAGGAGTGAAATTCAAATGTAGAACTTTTCTAAGTCTATGCATGGTTAATTGGGGGTGGATGGTGATGAATAGTATGATATGAAATGGTCAAAGAAATTTGATTAATTCTAGGTATCAAGAAAATATTTTGACACCAATAGACGAAAAAGGCAGGACATTTATCTACATTTTTTTTATAATGAAAGCGCCTACAAGATTGTTGGTTGTAAACTTCCAAAAATGCGATTACATAATTGATATTTCGTTTTTTGTTTTTATTATTATGTAAAGACATCATTATCCGTAGAATGTCTTTCTTGTACGGTATACTAATCTCTTGAAACTTGGAAAAGTTGTTCAGATTAGAATGGGTAATTATCCTTGAAAAGAAAAAAAGTAGGGATCTAAACCTTTTACTTTAATTTTCTATTAAAATGAAATAAATTATTAGCGAAAATTAAAGAATGTTTATTTGCATGTTCTATCCAACCATGTTCGACATCTTTTCGGCGCACATAAATTTAATAAATTAGATGTATAGATAAGAAATAGATCTCCAATTATCATAATGTATTCAATTATTGATTGCTAGCTAGTCATTGAATTAAAATAAAATCCCAGACTAGACTTTGTTAGAAATCCCAACAAAGAAAAAGTGTTTTTAATCGCAACCATAATTGTGATCACGTTATGGTTGATCAACCAACATTGTTGAGTATTTTGTTTGGTCAAAGTTGGCAACTGTCATTTGGTTTATAGTTTGCTATCCTCACTTGTGTTTATATTTATATTTTATGTCATTAACTTGCTTTATAGACTATTAACACCAAAACATAGATTATTGTTACAAAACATTTACAATTTCCTATTTATTGTCTCTACGTGAATATATATATATATATAGTAGTAGTATAGTCCAAAAATGGAGGATATTGAAGTAACACGACATTAAGCGATAACTATTGTAGTTGCACATATTGAGTCTGATACCGCATGTTCTGTTTTTTGAGTATTATTTTGACTTTTTTGCATAATTTCTTTATGTTCAGGTGAAGCACCACAAGAGATATTAAGGGTTTAATTTTCCGAATATTAAGGGTCGGGTCGATTCTCGATTTTACTCAAATATGACCCAATCCGACCCATACAAACTAGGCCACCAAAAAGGTCAAGAGTCCACAAGTATTTTGGGCGTTTTTAAGTTCGAAAATAACATTGGGGAAAAAATGACATGCAAAGCGTTAATCCTTATAATTTCTTTAGGAGATGGACCGAGTCAAGTCGAGTTAAAATTTTGAGTATTGCATATTATTTTATATTATTATTAAATATCAAAAATAAATACAAATTGAACAACAAATTCTCAAGTCGAGTCATCGAGTGGAGTTATTTCGCGTTCGAGTCGACTTGTTTACTAATTCAAGTCAGAGTATTTTTTATTTTTCACTAACCAAACTGGAGTAAGAGTCGAGTCTTTATCGAGTTTGAATAAGAGTTGACAACCCTTGGTTAAACTTTTTTAACGTCAAGCGGAGCCATATTTTTATTCTAAAGGTGGTTTAATTAAAGAAGCCAGATTTTGAAGTGACACATGAAAGTTTTATAGATATATTATTTTATTGGTTTTAAATAAATGGGTGCAATTAAAGTAATATTGGACAAAGTGCAAAACGTAATCAGCTTGAAATAAGTATATAATGCCAATCCTAAATTAAATTAAATTCAGAACCAATTATCAATGCTTACAATACTACTGTACCTCGATTTGGTTTGTAAAAGGCTTTCCTAATCAGATGATCAAAACATTCTCACATTAGTTTGGCTCTCGAGTTGCTTTGACATCTCCCTATCAATCCTGACGCGAATTCACGTTTATCGTTTGAAGATTAATTTATTGAATTGTAAAAAACAAAATACTAAAAAATTTCATATTCCTACAGTACAAAATGGAATGGTAACCTTTTTAAAGTTGTTAGAATGTTGAGTTTCAGAGTAATACTGTAATTCCAAGTTTAAGATGAAAGATAGTAAAGATATAATGAGCTTGAATCATATGCCATTAACCTCGCCGATTGAGCTTAAATTTACGACAAAAACTTACTCGCATAAAATTCCATACTTTGAACAATCATTGTAGGAAAATGGACCAACAACTAGGGTTGGTTAAGTTCTATTCCTAACTTATCTAATGTCAATCGTTGTTGAATCTATCTGCCGCCTTCAGTTTGTACCTTCATCCATCCTCACAAGATTACTAATTAGTGTTGTTGATTTATTTGCTATGAATATGAACTTGTTGTTAATCAATTTTCCAACCATCATCATCCATATTTTCCTATTTATAAAGTAGAGCACTCAAGCATCTTTAAATTAAAAACATGATGCTAAGCTTGGAAGCTATCAAACTTTTACTTTGGACAAAAAACAGCTTCCAGAGGAAGCACTTCTCCCCCCAAAACACCAAAAGCACCAAGCAGCCAACAAACACCAAAAATAATTATAACTTCTATATATTCTTTCATATATCCAAAAACATGTAACCATATTGCTCTTTTTTTTATATAATTACACAACTATTAATTTACAACAAAGTCTTCCCAATATTAGATCATACATCATGTTTCCCACATTTACATAGACACTTCCATAATTCCATGCCCTATATTAGTCTTCTTTCTTTAAATCCTGAAAAATCAACAAAAATAAAAAAATAAAAAATTACAATATATATTGTTTGATAATATATACATACACACCCAAACAACACATGATATTCTGAAGTCTTACCCATTGCAATCGTAATCCAAACTAGTGGGCATGAAGTTAGTCCTTAGCCCACATTTTCGGGCGAGGGTTGTGGCTCGATGGCCATTAACTGCTCCAGCAGAGACCAATTCTTCCTTGAGGCATTCACACATACTGCGTTGCCCGAGCGAGCTCGGAACAAGCTCTTGCACCTCTCTCACTCCCATGCAACACTTAGGCGATAACGTCTGATCCAATCCTACCACGAAAGTCACACAGAAGCTAAAGGCGGTCTGAGCCACCCCGCAATCTGTGTGGGTCTCAGCCTTTGACTGACTCAAAATCATCGCCGCCGCCGCCACCACCACCACACCAAAGACGAAACGAGAATACATCATGTTGAGTGATGGGAATTGAGATGGTTTGAAGTGGAATTTGGTGTTGGTATATATATATATATATATATGATGGGATTAGTGTTAAGCAAGCTTGGATTTTGGTAGGGTTTGGTCGGTGTGATGTGTGGTCTAATGATTGATTGGAAGATGTGTCTTTTGTGATGCAAACTTGACTTGGGTGGACTTCTCCAACGTGACTCCAATTATTCTCCACTTCTCCCCCACTTTGATTATTATTTTGCACTGATAATTATATAAACGATAACGGATACATAGTTGTGATAGAATCTTACAATCAGAAACAAACAAATAAACAAGGACAATTTGATAAATATTTTATTTGAGAATACTGCCAATCTTATCAATTTCTTCAAAGTAAATATTTTACATGTTTTACAATTTGAACAAGACTTTTTATTGGTAACCAACGTTTTCAAAAGGGATGATAATTGGTAATTCAAACTTTCAAAATCAATTCAAATATGGCATGACTGACAAATTGAAATAATTGAAAGATGTTGACAATGGACGACTTGAGAGTTGAATTTTTTTAAGATATCATGAAATATTGAAGACTATATATGAAAGTATTATTGAAATTGTCCCAATAAAAATAACAATACTTTATGAAAAAAAATAAACACCATTAGGCTAGAATCATGAAGTGCGCATCAGTCTATAATTAAATAGATCGTGATCATTACAGCTGTGTTACTTTAATTATTGCTTGTCCCTTAGGTTATGTATATTTTGTTGGAAACAAACTCCCATGAATATTTTTCTTGATGGTAGACGCTAGAACAGACACACGTTGCAGTAAAATTAGTGACCATGTGTATCCTTAATTATCTAGAATTTAGAAGTTTATCTTTTTGTTTATCCAACCTTCAATTTGAAGAAGTTAGGGTTGATAGGGAGCAAATAAGGAAGAAAAAAATAGTTGTATGAGAAGATTAGGATTTCAGTGGAAAATTAAGTGAAAAACTCTCAAGGGAAAGAAAATACTTTATGAAAATCTAATATATGTGAAAAACTCAAAATCTAATATATGTGAAAACATATAATTCATGTCTCTAATTTGAAAAAAATATTGAAAAAAAATCGAATTCACCATTTTCTCAAAAACAAAACATATAATTACTTAACAGAAAGGATACTTAAAAAACACATACTTAACAGAAGGATAGACAAACAAGGAAATGGTGCTTAAGATTGTAATCTGTAAGGTCGCATGAATGTAAAGATCCACATAAATTGAAACGCGAACGTAATGATTCATCGATCATTAATTATTTTGTTGTCCCAACTAAGAGATAACATAGTAATGAATACTTTTATGGTTATGTCTGACCACTAATCTTATTTTTGGTTGTGTACTTTTAAGATATTCTTTTAAGTAAAAAAAAAAGTTTCTGTGGCAATCTTAACCCAACACCACTACTTAGGTTTAGGGTTGTGCAACTTTGGGTCCTATCCGATTTTTTGGACTGGATCGGACCGATCGGTCAGGGTTTCGGTCTGGACCCCGGGACAAATTCGGTTTTCAGTCCGGTCCGAACTCGGTCCAAATCTATTTTTCACTTAAAAAACCGGTCCGGGTTCGGTCCACCCACGTTAATAGTTGGTTGGAGTCCGCGATAAAAGAGCTCAACCGAACCTGACCGGTCCGGTCTTCGATCCGGACCCTGGAGAGCATCCGGGTCCAGTCCGGGTTCGAATAGATGCTCACCCCTACTTAGGTTGGTGGGATAATCTAGAGACTACTTAGATAAGATGTTTGTCTCTCATGCATGCACAAACTATATATTTTTGTAGTAGCAACCTAGGTTTGTCTTGTGCTCCCAACCCTAATGTGTGATATAATCCATCTTTGGTTTCGACATCTCTTTTGATTTTCGATGTAAAGACATTTAAAACTTTTAAGAAAAAAACAAAATGAATTTGACAAAGATTACCATCTATTAAATAGAAAGAACTAGGTTGCTAGCTAGCACAAACTAAAACAAAATCTTATAATTAATAAAATATACAAGATTCATGAGAAGGAATGTAAGAGATTACCTAGCCCTAAGGGTCATTATTGCAATTAATTTTTTTTTAGTAAGTGATATAAGTGGAATGAAGTTCACTTTTTGAGTTGTAAACTTAACCCCCATGCATTGCAAATGACAACGACAAATAAATAAACGAAAAGTAGTGTTGGATTCTATGCCTTCCAAGTGAAGTAAGGTGTGAATGAATGATTAGAATAAAAAAGGAAGTGAAAATATTATTTGCTGCAAAGCTTTTACCCTTCTTGGAATTTATGATGAAACTTGTTTTTCCATTTTTAGTTTAGTGGTTAAATAAATGGTGAGAAGCTCTAGCCATATTTTATTTTTATTTTTGTAATAACTGTCATCTTTGAAGTGTTAGTTCTAATTATTAAGTTTATTGTTATTAGTTCTAATTATAACAAGTGTTATAAGAGTGTGGAACTGTGATAAATGAACTTCTAGAAATTTATTAAGTTTTCCCACAAACCAATCAATAAAAATAATTCTAAAAGTTTATTCACTTATAAACTAGTTTCAAACAACCATATGTTTCCTACAAATCAATCACACATCAGAGGTTAACACTACAAACAACCATATGTTTAATTTTTTATTGGTTTCAAAGCATGGTTGGAAAAAAAAATGTTAGCTCAAAAGATCAATGCACATTCTCAATTCCAAATTTCTCAGATTTTTGTTGTTTGCAATGTTTGCTGACTTGTCCATGCCATCTACAAACAACAATACAATCTTCTTTGCTTTCAAACAAACACAAGAGCACACTTTTTCCTCCAAAATAAAGTGCCAAAACGAGTATGAAACACAAGAAACAAATTAGGTGCAAAACACCTTGATTCCTCATGTCTACTGCTACTAGTGGCCACAAATATTTATTCTCGACTTCAGAAAGGTTGGGTTACTCCACATTTGGATAGTTGTAAAGGTGATGTTGGATAATCGCATACAATAAATTATGCATCAATGTTTTTTTTTCTCCTGCTTGTTGGGATTATGTTACAAATTCGGACCGATTTATTGGTACAAACCAATAAAAACGTCCCTGGTTCGACAGCTCACGAACAAGTAGTATTAACATAGAGATAAGACAAGTTCAGTGATAAGAAATTTTGTTGGGTTAAGATATTTCCACTATAATTATTATATCTTATATTACAGGAATTCTCTAGTGAGTCCAGAACTTAATTTATCTAAATTAAAACCCCACAATATCCACCACTCATTTCAAATTGTAAGGTAGATTAAGAAAAAAACGATTATACTAATGAATGGTGAGATTAATTGTAATTAAGATTCAATTGTGAGATTGTAGGAGGACTTAAACTAAATTTGATGAGCTCTGAGCTCACTAGATCTTGGTATTATTAATAAGATAATACAGATTGATAAAGAGGTGTGTTGGCGATTCTCGAGTAAATGGTAATATAATCGTAACAATTGAGCTTACTGGATCGATCCAAATGCTAGGTTGTTTAGTAAAAGACAACATAAATATATCAAAGCGATGCAAATGATAATATTATTTTTTGGAGTGAGTTTTATCAAGATTTACAAGACAATATAAATCTATTATCTTTCTAAAAAACATTTTTAAACAACTAGCTTTGAAGGTTGCGGTAATGTAACAATTTTAGGTACAACTAGATAATCACCTTGCATGGAAGTTAAGAAAATAGGGAACTAAACATCGGAAATGTCACAAATTCGACCCAAATTCCAACCATATCCAACATCTGTTTCGATCCAAAATTTCACGTAAATATAGGTTTAAGAGTGTATTAGAGATACAACAAAAAAATTAAGATAAAAAAGTCAAATGTGTGTTAAATAATGAGTTTTTAAAGTTCAATAGGACAATGTTAAAAAATTAAAATCCATGGGAGGTAACTGTTAACTTTGAAACTTCAGGAGGGTAAAGTGATACCAATGCATAGTTCAGGAAGTCAAACTGTAATTAACCTTATTAACTATATTGTCTATTCATAGTTGTAACAACTTTCAGCATAGATTGACAATCCAAAACACACGAAACATTGATGTTCTTGTGCTATCAAATATTTTAGACATCCATAAACTAAACCCAGTCGTCTAGCATACAATTACTAAACAAGGACACTAAACGAGTCATTTTTAAGTCACCATAAGTAAGCTTGATTTCTATCTACAAAATAATATGTTACATTAAGCAGATCAGTAAAGCACCTAAGAATATCTCAAAGTCCATGATATTCTCATGAAGGAAGAGATCAACCACCAATACATTAGAAAAACCTACAATCTGGATAAACCAGTAATCACTGCTTAAGAGGATCAAATTTCTTCTACATTTCTATGTACAAATGTGGTGTGGTGATTTATATGGTGAATCAATTGGCAGGTTGTTTTGATTGAAGTGGTCTGGGAATATCACCATGAGAAGAAACCATGCTAGAGAGAGGTTGGAAGTTTGTGTTACCAACAAACCAGAAGAGAACCCACTTCAGGTTGCAGAGTGTGTACTTCAGAGCCTTTGTCCAGTTCTCCTGCTTGTTGAAGCTTTGGGTGATTGTGTAGTTACCCACTCTGTCATTCTCTATCCTGAAAAGACGGTCGAGCAAGATAAAAACTTCAGAATCATAAAAATAAATGCATCTGTTAAATTCGAATGATGCGTTTGAAAGAACTGGTGGTCATGGATTTATAGTGGATGATTGGGTTGATTTGGTAACTTCAGCTAATGTAGTGATAGTATAGAGAGAATTAACGATTGGATATGTATAAGACTATTAGCAAATAATTGCTAAAAGACCTTTCACCTGTGCGTGGTCGTATGTAACACGTTAACATCTGTACCGATAATTCTTAGTTTTGAATGCACTAGAAAGACTTCTTTGACAGAAGTATGGGTGCACGTCTCCTGCATGTAAACCTGCCTATGTGCTAACACAAACTATCAAGGAATCACAAGCCATAGATACTGAAATACACAAGTTATCATATATCAACAGTACCTTTGTGAGCCACAAATCCCCCCCCCCCCCACCACTTCTTAGCTCTCAAACTATCTTCTACTCTAGACAAAATATGTGTGCTAGTATGTAAGATGTTTACATATGTATCGATAACTCTTTAAGTTTAGAACACAAGAGGAAAAGTTATTTGGGATTTCGGGTGCATGTGTCTCCTGCATGTAAACCTGCCTATATGGTGACATTACCTGCCAAAACACTGAAATACAGAAGTTATCATATCTTAACAGTACTTCTATGAGCTACCCATCCTCCACCTCACACTTCTTAGCTTTCAAACTATCTTCTACGCTAGACGTAATGAGCGCTTCTATGCTTGGATCATCTAAACAACAATTGTATACAAAATGTCCTTGCATCTCTTTGAAAATCAACACCTGAGAATCACTCGATATCAAGTCCACTTGCACAATTTTCACTAGGTATTGGTTTTAAGGTTAATGTACGTTAACTGACAGGATTCAAAACAATTGCACAACACTGTCCAAAAGAAGCAGCAATATTTCTGTCGGGGGAAATGGGCATTACAACTGAGGTAAAAATGACTTACTTGTAAGGAAGCTTAAAGCACTTCTCCGATGGTACATTATTCTTTTGGTCTTGAGAATTTGCAAAGTCAGCAAAATCTTTGAGGCATGTTAAGAACAATGTCATTGCCTTGTCATAGCGAGTGCTCCAGAATAAATTTACAGGACCAAACCTGAAACTTAGACAGGTCAATATGGTATTCTTGTAGAAGGAAGAAGCAAAATACAACCAAATCAAAATAGTATGGAACATGAACCAGGACAAATCATTGGTTACTGTAAGTATCACCAAGCTTCACTTAATAAAAGTTTTAATCACAAAGAGACCCACAATACTCAAAAGGAACGCAAGAAGCTACCATAGGATACCAAACTTCAAAAACAACACACAGCTGACAGCCTGGTGCAATGCCAACGTCCCAAGCCCTCAAAATATGTGCTAAATTACTGATTAATAAATTGATAACTCAAATGAGTTTATAGGAATAACCTAGCCCTAAAACAACTTCAAAACTCTTCTGCTTCCAGGCAATATATTATAAATGGAAAAATAACATTTAGCTCATATGTAGTGTCGTTGTGGTCCAGGACAAAATAACATTAATATTTATAATTCAGTAATTACGATAGGGAAGATGTAAACCAAGTTATATCATCATCCAACATATGTTATGTTCCTGTAGACTGAAAGAATTGCATGAGACAACCACGATATGAATCTAAAGAGAATTATTGAAAACCATGACAGAGATAAATTCTGGTTCTCGTAAAAAAAAATAATGATGTGGAAGAACTCACAGCTCATATGTAGTGTCGTTGTGGTCCACAATACGAGGATAACTTCCCATGGGATGTATTTTGATTCGATATCTAGAAATATATAGGTAAAACAAGAAAAGATTTTTGTGGGCAAAAGCATACTACCTGAAATTGATTGGTAAAAGAGATGGAGAGAGAGAACAAATGTGCATGATGTATCTGATTATCTGTTAACCTATATAGCTCATGCAAATCCAAGACTTCTAATTGTGAAGGGGTCTAAAATCAGATTAGAAGTTAAAAAAAGATAGCCATTTATTCTAAAATCGAACGATCAATTAGGACATACCGAATAAGAAGTGGAAGTTTAACAGATACTTCATGATTCTGAATTGTAAAATAAAAAAACCCAACTATAATGTGTTTGATAGCTTAACTAAACAGATACCCTTTCAATGAAACTAAAGTACTCAGATATTTTAAATTTTGAAAAAGCAAAGAGTTTGACATAAGCTATGATTTCTTTAATTTAATCACTAAAAAAACAATGTATCTATTGTTATGGTTTAAAGGATACGGAAAGTTTGGATGAAAATACTGGGCCATCGTGTGCATGAGAAGAGATGCTTGTCCCCAAGCTGCATTGATCTCATCCCACTCTACCTGGCAACCAGATGATATTTCAAAAGGTGTAAGAATCTTTAAGTGAATGTGGCATTTCTCACAACATTGGGAAACATAGTCCAATAGATCCATTAACACGTGCAACTAGTCCCTATATAATCTGGGGAAAAAGATGACGCAAGCAAGAACAACTGAAATAGAAAATAAAGTAACATTTTTGATATTTCAAAGAGAAAAAGTACCGGTATCTTTGGAAGGCGACCAAGCCGAAAGTTATTGATGGTTCCAAATTCTCCATCATGAAAAATTGGAAAAGCATCATTCAACACATTAGTGCGCTTCAACAAGTCCAGATGAGCTTTGGAAACTTCTATTTTTGCCAATATCGCATCTCTCTCCTCCTAAACAAATTAACATAGTCATTTCAGCAACAGGAAAAGAAAAATCGTATACATAAGTCATGAGGTATTATCCTAAATGTGCAAATCATGATGATTTATTTGAACAAACTGTGTTGCAGAAAAGGTTCCAGATCAGTTTTAAAATTCTAAACTTTAAAACTAAAAGAATCCATGACCAGGAACAACAGACAAACAGTTTAACACAATATAAAATATATATAATATAGAATTGATAGCTAAATAACTCCAAAATATGAAAAAGAAAATTAACAGATAAACACTAATGTCAATGTATCTAGCTCAACCAACCAAAAACATACTACTGGTAAATAGTTTTAGGAAAACAAATACAAGGAAATGTCCAGAAGTAAAACAACTGATGAATCGTTTACTTAATACAATGACAAAGAGTCACCTGGTGGGCAGTTAGCTGGAACTGATAATCATTGAATTCATGCCAGTACCTGCAAAATAAAAGAATGTTTAAGACTTGAAGAGCAATCGTATAGCGACATGATACTTTAAAACAGAACATTCATTTGAGAATGAGGACTCTACAGCATTGAATGTCGAAACACTTACTGTTCCTCTAATTCCATGAACTTTGTTGATTTTGAATTTAAATCCTTAAGCTCTATATTAACTTCCGAACACTGTTTCTCAGCTTCTTCAATAGTTTCCAGAAGCCTCCTTTCTTCTTCTTCAAGCTTAAGACTCAAAACATATATACATTAGAAACTCTTGATTAGAAATTGAAAGCAAGTGTAAATCCCCAAGAAAACAAGATACAAGAAAATTTGTAGATAACAGTTGCTTCTTTTTTTATCAGTAAATATTAGTAGCTTCCATTATATCTTATAAAGTTCATTTCCTGGAATACGATGTACAAGAAAGAACTATGCTTATAAGTTATTCTTTAGCTCATACGCAAAAACTTATAAATGACATCATAATAATTAAATCCATCATGCACTTCAAGATATATATCAATATTATCAAATATTATCATGTAGAAATGGGGATGACGAATGAAGATCAACAAAACACACAGGTTATTATTAAAGGAAAAATGTATCTTATTGAATTTCTTTTTTGTATCCATAAAATTAATATATTGTTCTATTTCATCTAAGGGATGCAGAAGTTAGTATAGCAATTACAATTGGTTCAGTAAAAAAGGTGATCGTGCAAATTTACACTAATTGAGTCTTTTTCCATAGGGCAAGAGGCTAGAAGCCATTGGGGATTATTGGTTGCTATTTTGGTACATTAGATACATATATAAGACGACAGCCCATGTACTCACCTTTGCTTTCTCTTTCAAAAAATCAGCATCACTGAGGATCTCATCTGATTCACCCTCATTATTTTGCAGAAACGCCTCATATGCCTCGATATCCCTGTTAACTTCTTGAACCTCTTTCTCAAGCTTATCTGACAGTACACGCATGCACTCCAAGCAGAGTGGTTGCTCAACCTGTAAAGACGTAAAAACTCCAATCTTCAGACGCTAAAAATAATCTCAACATGTACAGGGAAAACTTTTAGCATAAGAAAAGAAAAATCAAACTAAAAACCCCTCTAACACCAGATACCTGTGTCTGATTGGTTGCAATTTCAAATGCATGCTCCAAGATGGTTAATGTTGAGTGGAATCCCATACTATTTGCAGGCAAAGGACCATTAGGAGTCTCTTCTCTAGGTGGTAGACGTTTACTGCCTCCATCTGCTGCAGGCTCACTTTTGTACATGGAAGCAGCGGCAGGTGGCAGAATTATAAAGGAATCCTCCATGGCCTTTCCAGTCTGGCTTCCCTCTTGTTGTGTATTTCCACTACGAGGGCGAGATGGGATACCATGAGCCTTTTGCTTAGATAAAACAACAAATGACTGATCCATCCGACTTGAGCCCATCACACTGCTCTGGATCGAGGATGCCTGCAACCCTACATTTTTAGAGAGAAATGATGCTAAATGCAGTCAATCACTCGCCACTTAAACACAAATTAGCCCACCTATGAAATCGGGGAGCAACCTTTACGAACAATGTGCAACAAAACACATTAACTTATTTTAAATACAGGTTAGTGGCAATATTATTCATATGTTTTCTACAAGTTGATAACCAGCATAACTTGAAGCTAAAACAAATTTTCTGTTTAAAATAAAGATGACAAAAATATGTCTGCTCATTACGGTGGACAATTGGCTGGTTAATTCATTAAAAAATTAAGAAATTGCAGTGTCTATGTAAGGAGAGGAAAGGTCACTAAATAGAATTTGTTTAAATGTGGGTGCAAGCTATACACTGTTTATAATGATATATCACCACAGTGCACGTCATATCTGAATATCTGATCACTTTTCTTGGACCAGACCATGTGTCCTAACACATGACCACACATCAATTGAATTTGACATTGACGTATTCTATGGTTTGAGGTTTTAAAGTTCATTTTGAAAGAGCGGAATAAAAGCATGCCAGGCATACTGAAATATGAACCACTAAATTATTACAATTGAGTGATACCCATCACAGCATCCTTTTTACAGACTGAGGGAATCACTGATGTGGCTCATCCAATCAAATCACAAAAGGATAAAATGCAATTACTAACATATCCAATTAGCTTTATTAACTTCTTTAGGCAGATGAACCAAAACAATGAGAATTTTAACTTTACGAGTCTGAGATCGTGCACCGTTTGTTTTATCAGTGAGATCGTGCACCTTTAAGAACTTACTAATCTAAAAGGGTTCAATGCTTCGTACAAAGAAGCACATGACAGGGAAGAATGGGGAACAAGCCAACAACTTCATGAATGAAAACCCAATTCCATTTTGGATTTGCAATACTTACTACAATGGATGTCCCAACAAAGAAAACTCAAATTTTGTGACAACCCAATTGCACATTTTAGTGCCAACAATTGCTTCCTAAAGGGGGTTCCTATGGCTACGATATAAAAGATCAACAATGACGAAATATCTAAATCTTATAAATGTGAACATAATTACTCGTCGATTTGGCACCCAGTTGTTCCTCAACAACCAAGGTCAGGATCAAACAAATAGACCCCAATTACTCTCCTATACCAACACAAAAACTCCATGAAATCCTGCACCACATTCACCCGTGTCATCCTAAATCGACCCAAACTCCACAACTAAATGCCTAATTCCTCGTCCAATTAGGAACAACTCCTTGAAAAGGAACACATTTTACTATGAGAACCAAAAAAGTACTTAAACCAAAAACTTTACAAATAGAAATAGATTGCATTTTACCATGAAACATAACAAAAAAACTAGTTAAAGCCAAAACTTAACAAATAGAAAGAAATACCTTTTATTTACTATGAAATATAACCAAAAAAGTAAAAACAAGTCAAAACCAAAACTAAACAAATAGAAAGAAATGGTGTTTTCTATGAAACAAAACCAAAAAATACTACTTAAAACCAAAACTTTACAAATAGAAAAGATGCCTTTTACTAACATAGCCAAAAAAACTAGTTAAATCATAACTTTACTATTAGTAAATCAATTCCTCGTCAGCAAAAGGTTAAAATGCCACAATTATCATCAAATAACACAAAAGACTCCCAAACAAGTCTGGAAAACCTACCGGGCCAAAAAACCACAAGAAAACTCAAAATGCACTAAAATTATCGAATTCATCAAAATAAAATGCCTCCAACCCCCAATAAAACTGAATGCCAAATTTGAGATTGGGATCATCCCCTCCACCATCTTGATTGCTCTCAAGCCACACAAAAAACCCAAAAATCCAAAATGGAAGACAAAACACGACAAGAAAAACAAACAGATTTCTTAACAAAATCTCAAAATCCAACAAATAAGACTCCAATTTCTCCAGGAAAAAACGTTGAAGCGGAAGAAGAAGAAGAAAACTAAATTCCAAAAAAAAACCTCGAAATCCAACAAACAAGACCAAATTCCCCCAAAACAGCCCTTAAAATGCCGAATCGAAGAACCAAAACGAGAAAAGAAACTCAATTCCAAAACGACAAGACCTCAAAATCCAACAAAGAAAACGAATCTCCCCTAAAATCCCTCAGAACCGGAGAACAAAAGACCAAATTCCCTTAAAACCCCCTAGAAAAGGCCGAATCGGAGACGGAAAGTGCGTTTAGTACCGGATCGGGAGGGGTCCTTATGGAACCTGTCGGCGTAGGAGTCGACGCCGACGACGCAGAGGGCGTGGCGGCAGCTCTGGCAGACCCACCGGGGGAGGTTCGGGTCGACGGAGACACCTCCGCCGCCGCCGCGTGCAGACTTGATTGTTTCCTCCTTCATCGTATCCGACGGTTACGGTTAGGGTTTGGGGAAGAGAAGAGAAGAGAAGAGAAGAGAAGAGAAAGAGAAAGAGAAGGCGTGGAAGGAAGGATATGGTGTGGGGGTGCATGTATGAATATGGGATGTTTTAGGGGGTTGAACTGCTATTTCGCCTGGGTTTTTTTACTTTTTATTGCATCATGCAACTCCTTTTCCGGATTTTCTTGTCGTATTTTGTAAATATCGTGTAGTGCTCGTACAAGCTAGGGGTGCAAATGGTTACCAAGTATCTGAGTATTCGATTCGAAAATTTCTATTTAGTTGGTATTTGGTAAGATCAATATTACCAATTTAATTTTGGATACGAATTTGGTTTAAAAAAATTATCAATTAGAATTCGGATTCGAATTCGGATACAAGCTATTTTAAATCCGAATTATTTGAATACATGGTCAAACACAAATTAGTATTCGAAAATTTTAATACGAAAATTTAGTATTCGAAAATTTTGATTCGAAAATTAATTATAATATATATATATATATATATATATATATTCAATTTCGGATAATATCCGAATACCAATTAGTATTCGAAAATTTTGAAGTTTCGGATTCGGATTCGGATAGTTCTACTGAATTCGGATTCGAATTCGGATAGTTCTACTGAATTAGGATTCGAATTCGAATTTGGTAATGGAATATGGTATTCGGATTCGAATTCGGATATAATAGGTATTCGAGTTAAAATATTTGAGTTGCACCCCTACTACCAGCAACGCCGTGTCTGCCCGTAGTGTCGCATTTTGTCGTGCCTAAGTTAGCTTTAATTTTTGTGATTTTCTCAATTTTTTTGTGATTTGTTTAAGGTTAATTTACATAAAAGCCCTTAATAGGCTTCCTAAGCCTTATGATTTTTTAGTAATAAAAAAACATAAGGGTACTAGGAAAAAATTACTTATAAACCAAAATGGCTTAAGCGCATAGCTAGTCCATAATATATTTTTCGATTTCGTCTTCGTCGGTGCTCTGGGGGGGGGGGCTCAATTTGAGTTCGATAGGAATGCGGTTTTGTGCTCGATGGGTTCGACATGTGGTAGATGAGTGTTCAATGGTTTGGGTTGGTTGTTGTTTGTTGGAGCTTTCGTTTCTACTCAATGGGTTCAATAGATGTTCGATAGGTTATCCCCTATCTGTGACGGTTCAGGAGGGTTCACCCACGTTGTGACAAGTGACTGTTAGGGACCGTTGCTTACAGACTTGGGTGTATGGTCGGGTCCCGAAGCTGGGTGCAGAATTGGTCAGCTCACTCACGTTGTGACGAGTGACCGTTAGGAGTGTTGCTCACAAGCTCAAACGTGTGGTTGGAGTAGGGCGTTGCCTTGTGGATCGAATGTGCAACTTAGTCGAGGGTGCACGCTCGACTTGGCTGGGATGCGTGGTCGCCTTGGGACGCATGACAGTTTTGTTGTGAAAGCGGGTTGAGTGTTGTCTTGTAGTTCACATGCGTGGTTGGATCGAGGTGCATGCTCGGCCTTGCTGGGACGCATGATCGCCTTGGGAGGTGAGACCAGTGTGAACCGTATGGTCAGCGTGGTCTAGCGTAGCGTCAGGTTGGGGTGGTGTACTTAGTCTTGATTTGAGACTCATGTGTGACACGTGTGTGCAAGTGGAGCACAGTAGGTGGACCGAACGTTTGTGAGGAGCATGGGCTAGAGGTGACTTGAGCTTGGGACGCGTGGACTGGATTGGTCGACTCAGTTGTCATGTATTTTTCTTTCTCTCAGTAGTCATGTAATAAGAGCTATATTTTATATTATATTACGAAGATAACTTTCTTACCATATGACAAATTTCTTGCACATGCATGCATATAACAACTAGTTAGATTGGATATACTAACTAACATTCTCATGCTTGCATGCAACAACTAAATGCTTTGGACATACTAACTAACATTCCCATGCGTGCATAACCCTAAACCCTTAACAAACGCTATTTCTTAACAAGTGACAACAAAACCTTCAAAACGGATCCAAATTCTTTAAAAAACTTGACCATGCATTGGGTGTTTGAACCCAAACTGTAGAGGACCTAAAGACTCACCGAGAAGTTTGTTCTTGGCCAAGTTAGCATCCATCAATATATCCTTGCCGGATCTGTTCTTGGCCACAACCACAATATACAAAACATCGGCTTCGTATGTGGGAGCTATATTTTATATTATATTACGAAGACAACTTTCTTACAATATGAAAATTTTCTTGCACATGCATGCATATAACAACTAGTTACATTGGAGATACTAACAAACATTCTCATGCATGCATGCAACAACTAAATACATTGGAGATACTAACTAACATTCCCATGCATGCATGACCCTAAACACTTGACAAATGCTACTTCTTAACAAGTGACAACAAATCCTTCAAAACGGATCCAAATTCTTTAAAAAACTTGACCATGCATGGGGTGTTTGAACCCAAACTGTAGAGGACCTAAAGACTCACTGAGAAGTTTGTCATCGGCCAAGTTAGCAGCCATCAATATATCCTTACCGGATCTGTACTTGGCCACCACCACAATATACAAAACATCGACTTGGTACGTAGGAGCTATATTTTATATTGTATCACGATGACAACTCTCTTACAATATGACATTTTTTTTTGCACATGCATGCATATAATAATTAGTTACATTGGAGATACTAACAAACATTTTCATGCATGCATGCAACAACTAAATACATTGGAGATACTAACCGACATTCCTATGCATGCATGACCCTGAACCCATAACAAACGCTATTTCTTAACAAGTGACAACAAAACCTTCAAAACAGATCCAAATTCTTTAAAAAACTTGACCATGCATGGGGTGTTTGACCCCGAGTTGTAGAGGACCTAAAGACTCACCAAGAAATTTGTTGTCGGCCAAGTTAGCGTCTACCAATATATCCTTGCCGGATTTGTTCTTGGCCGCCACTACACTATACAAAACACTGACTTGGTACGTACTAGCCATCGTGAATGTAGCGTTGTGGTCCAAACATCCCACAAGCCAGGTCTGATTCATGGAAACGGGCACGCGCGCATATATATGGGACATAAAGATTGATGGATTATATATATAGGCGAGATAAAGGCTAGAGTGATGGGAGGAAGAAAAATGCAATTTATGTGTTGAGATTCATGGAGAGATGTGATTGAAGATACCGTGGATGAGGAGAGATGTAAATTTGAACGTGGGTTGTTTCCAGGTATTAGATAAGTGTGGTTAAGGATTAAAGAGTTGTTGGTTTGATTGGCACGCGTATTTTGGAGTTGATTGGTTAATTTGCAACCAATTCCTTCGGTATTTCAGTTACAACTTTAGAATTTAGATAGTTCTTTTAATTTTTCTTTAACGTTAATGTTAAGTCTTAACCCTAGCTTAAGGGACTAACCATGTTTAGGATGTTGATTTAGGCTAATGGTGGGCTTTAACCAAAGGTGATGTGGTGGGTATGGTGTAGGAGGGGTGGATGTATGGTGTGTAGGGTGTAGGAGTATGGGAGGTATGGGGTGTGGTGTGGGTATGTAGTGGTGTGCATTTGAAGAGGAGAAACACACCCAACCCTCATTCCTTCCATCCACTCCCATCCCTTCTCTCTCCCTATCCACTTTAAAGTTGACGACCAAGGGTTGCCGGAGCTCCAGCAAGCGATAGTCCAACAACTCCAAGCAAGGTGGGCGTGCAGTTAAGGCGTGATCGGAGGTAGACGTGTGGCTTCGAGGCGAAGACCGATGGCGGGGTGGTTGCTAGAGGAGCACGACTACAAGGGAGGAGGTCGTTGTCGATGGTCAGAGCTCCGACGAACTTCGGAGATCGCGAGAAAGGTATGCCAAGTTCTTTTAGGTTGTTCACACAAGGCATGTGAGGGGTTTTGCTCGTCGCCGGAGGCCGAAGGTCTCACTGGTGATGAGAGGCAGTTAGGTATCTACCAAGAAACGGTCGACCAATGTCGTTGGTGGGCCACCAGTTGTAGTTTAATTGCTAGACTTTGCCTCGCACCGGTCGAACGATGTATGCCGGCGGTCGACCGGTTGTGAATAATTGTTGGGCATGAGAGGGTTTGATATTTCCCAAATATCACGTCGGTTGTTCGAATAACCGACATGATATCTGGTATATATCACGTCAGTTATTCCAACAACCGACGTGATATCTAGGAAATATCACGTTGGTTTACAGGGAATCGACATGATATGACCACATATCACGTCGAGTATACAACCAACATGATATCATCTTCCCTATTACGTCTCTTAATTACCACGTCGGTATATTGGACTAGTAAGCCTAACGTGATATGACCCAAAAAACCGACGTGAAAATCCTTTTTTTCCAGTAGTGTATCTAAATGCGATTGACGTGAGCTACATGACTCTGCAATCCTAGCCTTACATGATTTTACATGTCTAGTTAAATAATTGGTTCCTCTACTACTCTTCGCAGTCAATTCTTTATTACTTCTTTTACACTGCGCTACTACTACACCATTTTTATCTCTTCCTAATGTAAACACATTCCAAACCTTACTAGTTCCTGCTCTAGTATTTATGGTGGGTTGACTAGAACTTGATGGTAATGTAGATGTCATGTTAATTCCTTTGGGTTCAGATGAACTACTGGAACCCGAAGCCATACTATTAATTAAATACGCAAAAAAGTATTGCATTTTCTTTAAAAATGAAAAACTCGTGTTGTAAGGATGATTAAGTAAATATAACTAAAACAGAATTTAGAAATGCAAACGAAATCACTAAAGTGGAAGCCAGAGTGTGTCGCGAAATCAAAGCAAACTCGACCCGCTTAGCAAAAGAAGAATGGAACATGGAGAGTGAAGAGAGAAGATTAGAAGAAGATTGTATTTTGTTGTGAAGAAAATAAATAGGGTGGGGGAGTTTATATACAATTTTAAAAGGGTAAAACTGTAAAAAAAATTAAAAAAATTCAACGACTATAATTAGAGTTTGTTGGTAATCTTCCTGACACACACATTTATCAAATGGTGAGACTTAGCGTCTAGAAATTGATTCTCACAATAGATTCTTAACAATCTATCCTTAGAATCAATTTTACCCAAACACCATTGATTAGTAGCATACCATATATCTCATTCATGTTATATATTTTTTATTTTACCCCAAGATTGTGCTACTCGAGTTGTTGTTTGTAGTGTTTCAGAAGTTAGGTAATAAAGAAGAAGTGAGCAAAAATGACCAAAACGTGAGAAAAAAAGACCGATCGATGAGACTTATGGACCTATCATTAGGAGAGAAGGACATGGATGTAAGTCAAAAATACCAATTAGCAAATCGAGAAACTCCACATTATCATGAAGAGTATTTTGGCAATTAGATTCAGGGTCAAACTTGTATGACCGGATATGGTGCACCCACATGCCTAATTACAACAATAAAGATGACTGCAAAATTTGGACTAGATCTGACCAACTCAGACCGCCAATTGGCGGTCCAACCCGGTCAGGATCCGATCTAATTTGTCTCGGTTATTTGTTATGTCATTTATAACTATTTTTAGTAGGTGTCCATAGTCCCACATAGGGGAATTGTCATCAGTTACCTTTTTTCATGCTTATAAATATAATTTTTCTTCTTCCTTTGTAATTACTCGTTTCTTGGTAGTCATTTTCTCTACTTAGAGTAAGCCTTGGAGCAAAACTCAAGTGGAGAAAAATGTTACTTGTAATGTGAGTCATGTAAATAAAATAATTCTTTTAGTTTTGTCTTCATGTTATCTCTTTTAATGCATGTTTACTTGTTTAGCTTGAATTTATTTTCTTAATCTTAGTCTAATTAGAATGTCTTCATTTCTTAATATAGTTTAATGTGTAGCGAGTAGTTTCATCCTACTTTGAGGTGGAGATGATGCACATTTATGTTTTGAGGTTTTGAATATTTGACAAATTTAGATTTTGTAGACTTGAATGTTTGTATGTTCACCGGGTTTGTTTTATTCATCTACATCTTAGGGGATTTTTGATTGGTTTTGCCACAAGATTTAGACATTTCACATGCTTGGTTTCCTCATGTTTATTAGCTGAAATTTCCTATTAGATAAACTACATTTTAGTCGTGTGTTTGTATTAGCGTTTAATTGTTTTGATTGATTGAAGAAACTTTGTTTTGATGAGTTTTGCATAAATTTCAGACACCTCACATGGTTAGCTTTGTTCATCACATGATTTCCTGGTTTTTGATGAGTTTTTCCATAATTTTAGACATTTCTCATACTGAGCCTCGTCTTATGAAAATCAATTAGTCATTGCTAATATGGTGTGTGAATAGATTGAGAGATATTGCCAAATCTGTAGACACTTTCTATGCTGAAGACTCACACATACACACATGCTTACATGCGTCATTCATCACTTATCTTACCTCATATGTGTTCACACTCCACTGCTTAGGGGTCCATCTATATTTCATTCCACATCGTTTGCTGCATTTCTTTAGTGTTCATTTGCATCGTAATTTAGTTTGTTTTGCATTCTAGTGTAATTGTTTTTTTACTAGTAGCATAATAATCTCTTCTCCTTTTAATTTTCCACTCGATTTCTGAAAAAAATCAGAGTTGACACACCTCCCTGTGGACTCGACCCGTACTTACCACAACTTCATCGTAGTCGTGCACTTGTGGTATTATAATTGAATCAATCAACCATCACCCAGAATCGATTCTGAAATCTAGAATTTGATTTTCACCCTTAGTGCTCTCATAATTCTCCCTCCTTCATAATAATAATAAAGTTAATTCCAGAATTTTATTCATGAATTTTAGGAACAAATGTCCACATTGCCCTCACCAACATAAAATATTTTCCAAACATACCACTAATTATCTTTAGGGTTAATTATTTTTTTGACAACATGTTTGGTTCATGATATGTGGATTTTTGGTCTATTTTTCACATCAAGTTGGTAAACGTGATCTCATAACTATTTTCTAAAATATGTCAATTAATAGTAAACAATTTTAGATATTCAAACAAATTTGTTCTTATATTATTACACACAATTCTTGTATGTATACATGTTGAGGTTGAAATGTAATTTTACTTGAAGTGAAATCATTTCCATCCAAACACTTTAATACTTGGAATTGATTCTAGGTGAGAATCATATTCTCTGAAATCAATCTACAATCAGATTTTAGTGAGAATCAAATCTTTAGAATCAATCTCCAAACAAACCCTTAAAACCACAAGGGGTTAAATTGATAAGTGATTTCTAGTTTGGCGACTTTTTCTTTGTCTTAGGGTTGTCTATTTTACACGAAATACGATTAGATTTCACAAAAACAACACGAAGTTGGCAGATATTGATTGAGAATTTACACACGAATAATAAATGGATTGGATATGACAACATGATTATTAAATGAGTTGAATATAGATTTCAGCTGCAAAAACGATTAACATGATTGAAATGCGATAAAACATGATATGTAATTGGGCGATTACCTACATGGTTATAAATACTACACAACTAATATATACAAGTCTAAAACTCATGTACAAGTTACAAATGTACAAATCTTACAGAGAGTAAAGGACATACTTATAAATTTACAATCATATATAAAAGTACAATCCAATATTCGTGCAGTAAACGGAACTAATCATGTATTGGTTCTTGTTTAATGGTGTAAACGGGAGTCTGTGTTAAACGTGTCTTAACATGTACACGAAGTGACCCGTTTAGTAATCATATATAAACAGGTTGGGTCGTGTAAACACAATTATTAAATGGATTGGATACGGCGCAACATATATGTTGGATCGTGGGGGTCTACAATTCTAATCACTTTTATCCCTAATTACCTACTTGTTTAACTATCAAAGATATGCGGCGAAATTTAAAACTAAACAAGCAAGGAATAGAAAATGCAAACCACAATGGACTCGGGAGGTTTTACAGAGGTTCAACCTCCCGCCTATGTCCTCTCTTGCAAGCTCCGCTCGACACTTCGAGCTCCGCTCGTGTCTTCACTATCCACTCCCCCGTTCTGGGCCGGGAAAGAACGCCTTTACAATCTTCAAGCTCACGAACAACCCTCGCCGAGCTTGGCTCCACCTCTCACAATCCGAGAGGGATACTTCCAGCTCTCACCGAAGTCTATACTCTTTGTCTTGGGCTTTCACCAAGATTCTTGCTTCTTTCACAATTGTTGAGTGAAACAACATTCTCTAAACTTGAGCATACTTGAGTAGAATGTGGAATTGATGCTAAGGTGTGGAAGTGTAAGCTTGGTGTGTAGGATTGGGGAAATTTAAGCTTGAGAGTTTCTCTTTAATGTATAGGACAAGTATGTGTAGGAGAGTTGTGTTAAAATGTGTTTTACAACTCTTTATATAGGCATTAGAGAGAATATAGCCATTGGGGTTAATTGGGTAAGAGTTGGTGTAAGATACACAAAACAGAAACTAGCAGGACCCAATTCTGAGTGCATTCGGTCGACCGGATCGGGCTGTTCGGTCGACTGTTTGACGGTTTTGAACACAGTTCGGTCGACCGGTTAAGGAACGGTCGACCGCCCAACGCTACGACTTAGGTACACTTAAGTGATCGGTCGAACACCGCAAATAGTTCAGTCGACCGATTCACAACAGGCTCTAAGGGGTTGACAAACAAGATCATATTCGGTCGACCGAAGCAAGGTACACAGTCGACCAAATTCCAACAGGAAGTTCGGGTTTGTCAAGAAACAGATATTCGGTCGACCGATACAAGAAATGTATTTGGGGTATTTTTGGTTAATACGAATACGACCGTTGGGTATATACGACAAAACAAACGGTCGGAAAAATAATTTGAACTCAGTCGACCGAAAAGGTCTGGACAGTCGACCGAACTTAGGCAGTTAAACACTAACAGATTAATTGATCACTCGGTCGACCGAACGGTCTGTTTCGGTCGACCGAATGTGGGCAGATAGTTTGGGTTCAGGTTTAGTGTTTTCCGGTCTAAGTTTGGGTGATCTATTGAAGTCCAAATTATGTGAAATTTCGTGTGTGACATCTCTAAGGAACCTAGTGTGTGTTTGAGTAGTTTTTAACTCAAGTATGCTCAATTACACAAAGTTCCTAAGACTCAAAGAAATACAAATTACATGTCTTCAAAAAAGCTTGATTACATGTCTTGACTTGATTTGCTTTCTTCCTTGAGTCTTGATCACCTGTAGAGGTTAGCACAAAACAATATGTATCCAATACAACATGTGTGCTACTCTACATGATCACAATTAAGATTAGGTTGATTAAATCATCAAAACATAGATTAAGGCAAAAAAGCCAACAATATAGATCTTATATATACGACTTTACAAGATACTATTAGTACACGACACATACGACACAAATCCATACGACACGATTGACAATCCTACTTTGCTTGTTTGTTTCAATGACTTCGAGTTGATATTTAAATTATGAAATGACAAAAATAAATTCAATTTCGATCCAATATATTAGCAAAAGAACAATTATTTTATTAAATAAAATAATTACCCAAATAGTCAAATTATTACTTTAACTTAATTATTAAATAATCAATATTTTTTGTAATTATACATCATTATAATTAAAAAGAATTTCCTTAGATTTCCTGAACCAAGGCAATATACTTTGCAGTATCTTCTGTTATTCATTTTTAATGACCTATTTTCGCATGAAAGACGGATGACATCAGATACACTTTTAGCACGACTTTTACTTTGATAATTATTATTTTAATCATACAAAAATTAGAAATTAAACAAATGACAATACATGGGACTTACATTTCAGGTACGTAACTAACAATTAAAAAATAAAACAGAAATTGTAAAATTAGAGAATTGAAATTCTTTTAGGAAAAACACATATTCTAAAATTGCAAAGTCTATGTCACGAAATTTTTACCCGCCCCGCCCCGTTCACCCGCCTAACTTCGGCGGGGCGGGTAGCAGGCGGAGCTAAACTCGCCCCGCCCCGTTTGCAGCCCTAATATTTTTACTTCTCACCCGTCCCGCCCCGTTTGCAGCCCTAATATTCTTACTTCCCGTGAGACCTAAAGTCTGAAACCCAACATATTCTCTCATATTTATATAACCATCACCGTAGATAATCAAAATCTGATTTTCTCAACCCTAATCTTCATGGCGACTTCTTGCTAGTGTTAGTCGCTTGACTAGAAGGTCAAGTTGTCGTCCCAATATCTACCTTATAGACGCCCATCAACTTTAGTATTTTTTTATGTATACTCATTTTACGAAAATAAGATAAAATTGAGTTTCTTTAGTTACACAACTTTCTCTCTAATTTATTTAGATAGAAACTTACATATCTCATCAGATGAACTTATGCCAATAGGTCTAAAAGTTTTACACATAGGTCCTTACTCCTTTCATTTAGGTCCTTTTGCGTTAAGCTTCACCTGTTATTTCTGAAATGGTACATAAATAAATTAATCCAAGTTGGTGGTGTAAAATTAACAATTGCATTATCAATGTTATGCAAGATACGCAACTAATCATGTAATTTTTAGTTTAATTGGCTTGCTTGAAAACCAAAAAAAATCGGAAACTGGAGCTTCATGACTTCTAAAATTTTCGAAGATTACACTTGGAAGGAGTTTGTCATCACTCATCAGAGTTATCATACCACATATTTCATAAATACAAATCACTAATATAAGTAACCATACACGATTATAATCCGGACAAACACGCGCACTTATAATTAGTTCAAAACTATGTTTTTTTGGGAAAACAAAATGTACAAATTAAATAAGAGAGAGCATTAATCAGTTGCGAATCTGAAAGCTCTGGATCCTCTAATCCATTTCATGTTCAATACGTTCTTAGATAACCGATCAAAACACAGCTTATCTTATCTACTATTTTAGAAAATATTAATTAACAATCATCTTTGGTAAAATTTAAGTTTTGTCACATCAGTGGGACAAAGTGCACATGGGTTCCATAAATAATGGTTGAAAATGAAGGGAAGTGCGAGTGGGTGAGAGATGAAGTCAAGTGTTTGGTTTCCAATCGATTTGGGATCTTAATTTGTGCTCATGAGACAAAACACACTTCTAACTACCCTCACATGACATGTCGGATCCATGTTAGTTGAATCCATTTCACAACTCTCTCTCTCTCTTAAATAAATTACCAAAAGTGCTAATAGGTTTTGAATTTTATTAATATCTCATTTTCTTTCAATTTCACCCAAAATTATAAATTCTGCACGGAGTACATAATGTTATCACAAGTTAACCATCGAGGATTTAAAGAGTGATAAAAATATAAAATCATATAATTTGTTTTGTTAATATAACAAATCAACAATCAAATTAAGATTAAGAAACTGCACTACTGCTAGTTTGATATATAGTTTCCATACAACCCGACCTATATATCATCTACTTTTCTACTTTGTTTGAACCAAATGGTGTGGAAAAGTAAATTTCTTTCCACTGTTGGTTGTGAGATTTTTAGGTATGATTTGTCCAATTTATTTGGCAGATCGATATTTTTTTGGGTAAATTTGGTAGAGATGTCAGATGGACGCTGAATTATCACCATTAATGGTGTGATTAGGACTAAGGATTAATGTATTGTGTTTCTTAGATGTGTTTGGACGTGATTATAAGAATTTAACCTGCTGATTAATTCATCTCATAAAATTTTCATCTGTGGGAAAATTTTATGTTATTGGTTGAGATACTAATATTGTATGATTCTAGTAAATCGACGATTTTGATTCTAAGCAAAAATATTAAAAAAAAAGTTTTGATTATAAGAACGTACGGTGTCTTCTGAAAATCTGAACAAAAATATGGAATTCTACATGTTGAATTTAAAGTTAAACTTGATTTCGATTATAAGGATCATATCTTCGTGAACGACAAAGTTTAGTACAAAGGGTCATCTCATCTTTTATATTTTGTTCTACCTAAAAATGCAACCTATTTTGCTAGAATGTTTGGGTTAGTTCTTCACTATTTTAATGTTACTTTTTCTGAAAGAGTCGGAGACTCATATTACAAGAGTACTTGTGCATCTAATAGTATAGTATGTGTACCTTAATTTTATAGGGGTCCACTCCCAAACCCACACTCCATAGTAATTAATGACTTTTTCTTTTGGAAGGAATCAAAGTCCGAGAAACATGAAATATATAGACCCTTCACATCCATTTTTACTAAGCCTAAGATTGTCTATTTAAGCCAACACTCCCTCTCTTCCATTTTTTGTTCACTCGAACACACCAGACATCTATTCATAGTAAGAAAAACAAGAGAGAGAGAGAGAGAGAGAGAGAGAGAGAGAGAGAGAGAGAGAGAGAGAGAGAGATGGGCAATTGCATTGCACCGCATTCAACATTCACACAAGAAACAGAAACAGTCACAGAGATCACACCACAAGAAGAAGAAGAAGAAGAAGAAGAGCAAAGTCGTGAAGGTCTTGTAGTAAAGTTGGTGCTCACAAAGAAAGAGTTGGATTGGTTACTTCTCCAAATCAAAGCAAACAAAACTAACAAGAAGAATGTGGAAGAATTGTATAAGGAGATAGAGAGATGGAGGAGAAGGAGAGACCACAAGAAGAGGTTTTGTGATGTTTGGAAGCCATCACTAGAGAGCATAGTCGAGATCCCAACAACTCTAGATCTATGATGGTGTTCTTGCTAATTATATCTTGTTTATTGCTAATTGTTCTTTGTGTTTGTGTTTGATTCTCTGGTTTCATGTTTTCTTTTTTCTAGTAATGGAAGCATGTGATATGGTGAGTTAGTTGTTGTGTTACTTGTTTTTTTCTTGATGTTATGTTATATGCTTGGATTCAGGTGCAAGTTTTTTATTTGTTGGTTTGGATCCGAACAGGAACTTGTGGTTGCATATGAAGAGCTCGTAATTGTCCAAATCATCAATGTTTAGAAAAGACATTGATTTGGACAATTATGACAACAGAAGAATAAAGTTTTTTTATAACATAAGAAATAAGATTAATAGTTTGGGTGTGATCAATAAACAACTAAATTAAATTTATGTCATCAGAAAACACTTGTTTCAACTAATGCCACAAAAAATTAAAATATTTGTCCTAATGTCGTTAACTTGCTTCTAATGTTATTCCTTTAGCAAATCATTTTACTTATATTAATATTTAATGAAAATTTTGTAGAATCGTCCCGAATAAACTTCGAATTCATAAAATTCATTATATGTGTTCTAAAAATTACTCAAATGATTTATCTATACTCTCTCTGATCTCTATCTTTCATTTTTCATCTTTTTTTCTCTCACACTAAACTTAATGGTTCAGTTATTAAACTAATGAAATTCGATAATTTTTTATATTTTAAAAATACAAAATAATTAAATATTTTTGATAAAAAAATCATTTCCTAATAAATATTTGTTTTATATAAAATATGTTTCCCAAAAATTTCATGGATTTGAAATTAGATAAATAAAAATAAATATGTTTTAGAAAAAATATTTTTTATGAAAAATAAATATTTTTTCGAAAAAATAATTTATATAGAAAGAAATATTTGTTAGAAAAATATTTTTTATATAAAAAATAACAATTTTGTATTTTTAAAATATAAAAACATCAAATTTCATTAGTTTAGTAAGTTAGCCGTTAAGTTTAGAGAGAGAGAAAGAAGAGATGAAAGATAGGTCGACATTTACATCAACCCCCTCAATGAGGGTTGATCGACCACCAGGTCGTGGAACATGACGGTCCATCACCAGGTGGGCATTTACATCAACGACCTAGTGTTCGGTGGGTGGAGGCCATGACCTCCACCCATTGGTTAAATTTTTTAAATTTTTTATTGATTTAATTACTTTTAGTTGTATATTTAGTTAGAGATAAATTTTGTTAATTGTTTGGTTGAGACGTTGAATATTATATTTTGTAAATGTAGTTATAAAAATTAATTATTGCACACAATGCAGCTAAACTAAAATTACCATAAGTAGATCAAAAAATACAATTGTAATTCAAAATCGGTATAAATTTACTAATAAATCTTAATTCCAAAAATTAAATTGTGTTTGGTTTTCAGGGGGACCCTCGACCGACCCGTCGAAGTGGGCATAAGAAGTATGAGTGAATTCGTACACATTTTATAGAAGTAGTTACAAAAAATTAATTTTTTACATAAACAAATTAAGAAACACAACAAACCAAACATTTCATTAAATAATTAACCAACACATAGGAAGTATGTACTGACGTTAACCAACACATAGGAAGTACATACTGATATACTAGCAATGAAAGAAAATATTATGTGTAATACTCTATTCATTACAATACGAAAATCTATCCCAATTTATGACCGAAAGGAATGTATTCTAAAACTTTTACTTTTATATGTCAATTATTATGAATTGGATGTGCAAACATCTTGTTCCTTGATTATGATATTTGTCTTTTGGAAGTGTTAAGGAAGATGCGTTTGGTCCTTAACTGTAGAGCTCTAAAAGATAATGGTTTACATAAATCAAAAATTATTCACAATCATGGTAATTAACATGGAACATTAATCACCGAGATAAGATTGTCGTGTTGGTCATCGATTGTTGTAGCTCTACAAATAATTTACGACACAGGTATATAAAAGAGGAAAATATTACTTTATATATTGAATAGACCTAACAAGTAAAACATTATAGAATTGTGTTTCGTGTCATTAATGTTTTACTGTATCTTGGATCCTAAGATATGAGACTTATATCTTTTCACTCAAGAAGTGCTTAATTTGATTATTGTCAAAAGCTATCAATGAGTATATTGATAAAGGCAATAGTAGGTTGAACATGACTTGTGCTGGAAAAGATAGTCAGCCAAACAATTATCATTGCCCCTCTTAATTGAGTGATGATATTAGTGGCCCCCTTGATAAAGCAAAATTATAATGTGCACAATGTAACTTGAGTTAAGTTACATAGTTATAATTAGCTTAAAGAGATCAAGAAATGAATATAATACAAAGGTGACACATTTCTACTTTGTATATATTCTTAATATCATGAGGCAAGGGACGGACACAAGTGGTGCACTTACATCACTAAATGGACGTGTTTTAGTTCGAGTGGAACAAAGACATCTATGCTAATTGGGTAACTATAATGTGTAGCTAGATACCGCTTATAGTTTGAGATATTAATTGCTTAATATCACTGCCAATTTAGCTTAGATCCTCCTATAGGTCACACCACAAAACTGGGAAACAAGATGCTTGATTTTAAGTTTATATGATGTGTTGGGTTTCATGTGAAAATAGGACACATGTGGTGAATGAATAAAATCAATATGTCATGAGAATTGACATAATTAGAATCATAATAAATTCATATCAGGTGTATATATTATGAGGTATAATAATTTAATATTACATAAGATAATATATTACATAAGATGTGAATTCGCTAAAACCCCCAAAAGATCAAATTTTGTTGGAAATAAATCCAAAATTTAACAAAGGCAAAATCGGGGACAAACATGGTGAACCGTTCAGGGTTCGGTCGACCGGGGCATCTTCGGATCGGTTAACCGAATGGGGAACAAATAATCACAATTGGTTGACCGAAATTGTCTGGAGTGCCTCGACAATCGGGTTCGGTTAACCGAGCGTGAACGGTCAACCGAGAAAGAGTATTTTCGGTAGACCGAAGGTGACACGGTCATCCGATGACTATGCTCCAGGAGAAATTTTGGTGAGTCAATGGTCGACCGAAGAGAAGACGTGGTTCGTCCGAATTTTCCAGAGAATTTTTCTCATGCGGATTCGGTCGACCGTCTAGCTCACGGTGCACTGAACACGTGTTAAAACCGAATGGTTTGGTTAACCGAGAAAAATTCTCGGTCAACCGAACAGTGCGATTTCTGCCTGAATTATTAATAGATTAATTAGATCATGGGTGGATTAATTCCATATTTAATTAAAACGTTTTAGAGGATGCTTATGTGGTAATTAGTGATTAATTTTAGGAGAGAATAAGCAAGAGATCATGACTAAGGAATAGTTCTTGATAAAGATATTTTGGGAGACTATAAAAGCACTCCTCCTCCTACTTGTTTAGGTTAATGCAAAAAAATTCTTTCTCTCATTAATCTCTCCTCTAATCACCACGAAAATCTCTTGTTAATTTTGAGTTTAGGAGATAGAAATCTCAGGAGCTCAAAGAAGGGTTATTAGCTAGATTCTAAGTCTTATTAGAGATTGTTTGACTAGCTCATTTCTCTTTAATCTTGTTTAAAGTTTGGTGAACACTCGGAGGCAAATCGGTGGACGATTCTACGGGCAGCGCGACTCCGGATCTTCAAAAGGTTTTAGAGAACCTTTAGGTATGATTCTCTCTTTGTGATTTATTTTAAAATATGTAGGATTGCATGGTATTAGAATAAACACAAAGTAATGTACATAAAAATTGTTGAAAATATGAAATCGAACTTGTATGTTGTATTAATTTTTTTAAAACATATACATACATAGGGACACGAGATCCTACAATGACCTCATTCTTCGTTAAGCTCGTCATAAGTGCTTCAAACACGCTTTGCAATTGTCAGACCATCACTCGCATGGAATCCTAATATTTTAAACAAAGTCATGACGACGTGCATCATAATGCACAATATGATAGTGGAGGATCAGTCGAGTTCTACTACAATTTCTAACAATGAGTCCTTTCAGTTCTCCTTGGACTGTGTTGTTGATATCAACAGGTACTTGGACAATATAGATCATGTTCAAAACAGACGTGAACACTTGGAAATGAAAGATGACTTAATCGAGAACATCTGGCAGCGTTACAAACGACACGTGGAATGAAAATATTTTTTATTAATTATGTTTTTTAATTGTGAAGTTTAGTTATTGTAACGCGTGTTTAATATTTAATAAAATTTATTTAAGTTATCTACAAATATTCACATTTAATTATAATAAGTTAGATAAATACAATATGTGATATAATTAATTGGAATTGTGAGAAATTAAAAATGAAGGAAAAATAAATGATATTGAAGTGAGAGTGTTCATGTGACTAGGTTGACATTTATGTGTAGGTTGTGGTTGAGAGATGGTAAAAAGAGAAGAAAAAAATGTCATGCTGATGTGGCGAAGAGAAAGAGTGCTGATTTCATTAGGTTGACATTTATCTAAATGTCATGGATAAAGATGGCCTTAATGGGGTGTCAAATGTCGATTTTTTTGGGCACCCCAAAATGGGAGTGCACGACCAAGCGTGGACCGCCTGCTTGTGTGAGTTGGGTGGAGAACACGTGGCACCCTTCTATTGGTTATTTTTTTAGTTTTAAAATCAGTTTAATTTGTAAATTAATTAGTATTGTTAAATAAAATGATTTTGTTCATTAAATCTATTACTTTAATTAAATTTATATTGTTAATTACTTTGACAATTTTAATTAAAATTTATTTTTTTCTAATAAATTTTGTTACTTTTTGGTTGATTATTATAATTTAGAGAAATAGTTAGAAATAATAATTATTTTACATAAATAGAAATACTATAGCCAGCTTTGTATCACGTCACACAATCTTGTTTCACGTTGCATTAGTTTCAAATTTCAAAGTTAACCTTCATTGGTATCTTTCATAAGTAGAAACATACTTCATATTCATCATGAATTTTGTTGCAAATTACTCCATTTTTAGCTTGTCTAATTCAGATATTAACATGTACCTTGGCAACAGAGATAAGTTCAAAGAGAACTTGATCGAGAACATATGACAACAATACAGGCGAAATGATGAATACGATTGTTTTCTTAATTTCGTATTTTTATTCTGACCATTAATCATTGTAATGACGTTTTCATATTTCATAATATTTTTTCTAAGTTTTATTTTCTACTATTTATATTTACTTATAAAAAATTATTGTGAATACAATAAGTTAATTAATTGATTATTGTTGAAAATTGTAACGAGTGGAAAAAAAATATGATATTGAAGAAAAAGATTACTGATTTAACAAGTTTGACAATTACTTGTGGGTTGTGGTTGAGATAAGAAGCCGAGAAGGTTGTTGAGAAATTTAGAAAAATATCGTGAAGATAGATAATGCTGATACGACAAGAATGACGTTGATAATGTCATTGGTAAAGATGATCCTAACGGTGGATATATTTCTTGGCGTATTATTTCGTGGAGAAGATAAGACATCATTCGACCACGTAATATTTATATCATATTCTTGTGATCAAATCTTTCTCTTGTGTTTGTTGGATATATTTCCTTCCTTAGAATTTAGTAAGAAATATTTCTTTTATGTTTGTTGTTAATTTAATTTGTTTATATATATGCTTCCACTAGGTCAAGATGGTTGAATATCCTAAAAAATTATGTTACACATTTCGTGTTTAGCACACGAAGCATAATGTTTTTGCATAGAAAGCTCAACACTATGTTGATCAAATAGTTCATATATATAGTTTGAAATAATTGTACACCAAACAACAAATGTTGTTAAATCCCAATAAGGCAACTTGTAGGAGACAAAAATTCAATATTCAAACCAAAGAATTAGGGTGCCACAACTCAGAGTTTAGACATCAAATTGATTTCCTTTAAATACATCATAGTCATTAATACTATTAATCTCCAAAGAATCAAACAAGTATGGTCTCTAAACCAGATCAAGAATCACATCCCAATGAAACGAATAGACAATATTAGAGATCATGCCCTAGCAAACTGATTGATTCTTATTGTATTTGGTTCCTTTGTACACAGAATCTGAGTCCTCGTAATATTTCTCGAAAGGGGTGGTTTGTGAAGTCTTTTTTTCCACTCGTCTTCGTAGTATCAAGAACTGATATAGATAACATAACAAAGTTGTGTGAAGGTAAACTAAGCAAATTACCTCCCACATGCACCCAAAAAAAAAGACCTACCTATTCTAAAATGTTTACATCATTGCACTAACACAAAGGGGACCAACACAAGCCAAGAACACATAACCAACCAATCCACCAACATCTGGAGTTGATAAATATCATTATTGACACCAATCCTCCTCAGGTATGCTCTCCAATCTAGGCTCCCATGCACCCCCACGTCCATTCTTTTCAACCTCTAGACCCACATGGTGCACCAATTGGTCCACGCTGTTGCACTCACCTAGCCACTTGGCCAACTCTGCCTTGGAGACAACAATCCTCACTCTAACACACTCCCCATCTCCTTTTTTAGATGGATATTCTTCTTTGCATGGGAGAATCCTTGTGTTGGTAGTGGTCTTGGGGAAGCAATTGCCCATTTGAGTAGAGAGAGAGAGAGAGATGTGTGTGTGGTGGAGAGGTGAGGTGAGGTGAGGTGAGGTGAGGAGTGTAGTTTATAGTGAGAGGGAGTTGGAAGTTGGATGGTCTATTTTAGCGTTGAAAGGAAGACTAGGTAGAAGACCCAAGGGGACTTTTTGGGGTTGGAAGTTGGAATCAGTCAAGGTATATAATTTCATGTGAAATCTTCTAATATATGATATTGTTACATAAGTATTATTTTCTTAATGACTTTTCCACCTAGTCTAACTAACCTTGTCCTTGTGGTATGGAAAATACTCTAAAATTTCATTTATGATACAAGCTATTTTAAGGTTCGAAGCTACCAAATAGGTTAGTCATCTTTTATAAGCACATTTGGTTTCGAAGTATTTTCACTTATATATTCTTTATAATTATATATAGTTGTAAATATATTTTTCCTTTGAATTTTATGGGAACCGATCAACCCATGCTATTTATGATGGGTTTTTTTGAAAGTTGGCAATTGCATTGAAATAAAAGTTATATCCATTATAGAGTTTAACTGTATAAATGGGTGTTGTGCTATCAAAGCACAAAAGGTTATATACCACATGTAAATGGGTTTTATCTTGTAACAGTTATTAATGTTGTGTTTTTAGAGTTAACTGCGTTGCATAACCTCATAAATCGGTGCAAACGAAAGTTAAAGAAATTTATTTTTAAAATTTAAAAAAATGATTACGTTAGGTCTGCAAAATGATATTTTTATCCAAACAATACAAATATAAACCCTTTGTCAAATATGTTTTCAAATTACGGTGTATATTATTATTATTATGTCCAAGTTCATATGAAGTATATTACAACAAAAATAAAATAAACCAAATAAAGAAAATTATGAGCAGTCGTATGCACTTGTGTAGAAGTCAAGTTCTAAACATTGAATACGGAAGAAATTTGAAGTGATCTTTGGAAATGGACGTGAAGTCAAATGACATACATACCCTTATATATTAATGTAATTTCACAAAGAACCAACACTTTGTTTGATATTCTCGGAAATATGAAATGTAATTTGTCATTTTTTGTTTGGTCTTACACTTTGTAAGACTCTTAGTTTGACTATGACACTGTTTGGATGACCAAGCTTCAACGGCGTTCATTTTCGTCTTCCAATTTTCTAAAGAAACTCCGAGAGATACTTACTATATGCATACCAATACTTACGCCGCTTTGTCGATTTTCTATTTGGTCTAACCATGAAGGACGTGTTTGCTAATAACACAAAACATAAGTTACAAATGCAAAATAAAAATTGTTTTCTTCTTCTCTCTTCCACCACCTTCGGAGTAGTAGGAGTGACAACGGATCGGTTCCGATTTAGGTACTGGGAGAACTGGAATCAGATCCATTTTTCATTTTATTTTGATATTCAGAATATAATTGGATCCGGGTTGATTCTTAACTTGGATCGGGATAGGATCACAAATACCTAGAATCGGGTCCGACATAGAACTTGTATTTTTCAAGGAATTTTTGTTTATTTGCTTAAGAAAACTCATACTACAATGATTGTTCAACTCACTTGCCTATGCTAAGGTTATATATGTTGAAATAGGAGGGAGAAATTCTATTTTTCTGATGTACAACTAAATTGTTCACATTTTAATCTCGTTGACAAAGCAATATCTATCAAGCAGAACATTAATTAACAAATTTGTTTAGAAAATTTGGTCACGTATCCGATTCTGAGCTAGTGATTTTAATCGACTCTGAACCGGAATCAGGTTAGTTTTGAAATTAGATATTCAGATCCGACCCGTAAGCGCTTTGCCGGTTTGACCGTTCCGGATTCTCGTTGAGACCCCCGATTGGAAGTAAGAAAAGAAGCTAAAAGTTAGGGCAAAATCCGGAAGAAATCGAGATCGGAAATGGCAGGAAGCCACCTAATGAAGCGGATTCCTCGAATCAAGTTCCCCGACAGGCACCCGAAGCCATCAGGTTCCTTCCCGTTTTAGGGTTTAAACGGCTTTCTTCTCTCAAATTCGTTCGAAAATTGGGTTTTTTTGGGGTAAAGTTTGGATCTTTTGGGCTAAATTCCGAAATTGGTGGAAAGATTGGAGATTTTTATGTTTGTTTTGTTGGAAAGACTGAAGCTTTTCGTGTTTGATTTGAAAATTGGGGGTTTCTACGGCTTTGTTAATGCGAAATTCACCCAAAAGTTGGGATTTTTTAGGGGTTTTTTAGATCGTTGGTCTCAATTTGTTGTGGGTTCGGTTTTTTTTTTGCTGAAAAGATCGGAAGTTGGTGGAAAGATTGGAGCTTTTTGTGTTTATTTTGTTGAAAAGAGGGTTTGTAGGTTTTTAGGGTTTCTACGCCTTTCTTCTCGCAAAATTCGTTCGAATGTTGAGGGTTTTTTTATGTTTTTTGGGTGAAGTTTGGATCTTTTGTGTCGATTTGTTACGGATTTGGGTTTTTCCCTCTTAAAGTTTGGGTCTTTAGTGTCAGTTTGTTACGGTTTTGCTGAAAATATCAAAAATTGTTGAAAAATTGAAGCCTAATGTGTTTTCTTTATGGAACAATGAGTAATTTGCTGTTTTGTTATGTAAGGAGTTCCAATTTGCTGTACTTATGATATGTTTTGCTGATTGGGTGGGAGAAAGTTTGGATCTTGTGCTTGTTTGTGCATGTTTGGGATTTAAAAATGGAAGGTGAGGTAGAGTAGATTCATTATCAACATTACCCGAAAACCTCAAATGAGGCTCCCACGTTAAGCAAGGTAAGAGGGGGTCGGATGTACGCAACGATACCGAAGTTGTTTCCGAGAAGTTGTTTCCGATTGACCTGTGATCTGTTGCCTAGACAACTTTATGGTAATTCACAATAAATAAGAATTGCAGATAGCTTATATCGACTACGTTGATTTAGTCCATTGTAACCCAAAAGCCAAAAAACAACTCAATCTTTGACTCTATTAGATTATATATAAAAAGGCCAAGGGGTTACTTGATTGTTGTATTTTTGTTCTTCTGATGATATTTAATTTTTGGATTTCTGATTCGTAACAAATTATTGGGAGATGGAGTTGACATAACTTGAGTAGCATATGCTTTTCCAAAAGCAAAGCTATTTCAACTTTTAGTCCATTAAATGATGATCTAACCAATTATGTGGGTATTCAGTATTCTATTAACTAAATTCAAGTAGCAATTTGGCAGATTCAGCATACATACCTCATTCACACCACATTTCTAAATAGAAAATCAACCACATGTTTATCGACTCACAACTTGGAAATTAGGAAGATACATATATATCGTATCAGATCATATTGCAACCTACGAATATAGAAGTAAACTTGGATAGAGCAATAATCCCTCGGCAATCTGGCTGTTTCTGAACATTTGATTGTGCAACTACTAACAATTTTAAGTATTTATAACCACAGAGAGTAGCCTCGTGTAGTGTCTTTTAATTGCTTTCTAGGAAGAAAAACATCACTCATCTTTGTTGGAGATGCATGTTCGTAAACCCGACGAAAGATTCTTGTATTTCTAGAAGACAAATGTGTGCATAGAAATATACCTGTTGATCATTGTCAATGTCTGGTCATCCTTATGAATAAATTGATACTTCCCTCATATAGCTTATCTCTTCTGAAGTGTAAAATGGAAGCTATTTTCTGAAGCTCATTAAGATCTCAAAAAAACATTTGTTTTTTTGTGGACTCTCAGGTTCTGGGGCTCAGCAGTCAACACCTCCTTCTTCTGGTAAAAGTCAGCAGGATTATTCACTAAGCTCAGAAGTTCCTGCTCCACCAACCAATACTGCTTTTGGAGGGAGAGCTTCACTTCAACCAAAACGCACTCCCGTGTCTGAGCACGAGATTGATGCTATTCTGGTATATGCTTCCTTTATGATCTTCCCCTGAGTTTTATTATGCGTTTTTTTAGTAAATTGCGTAGGTCTTTCTGAGGAAAATAAATGAAGACATCATTTATTTATTTGCATGGGAATTTTATTTTCATTGCACCTTGATTCTTTCAGAATCAACATGCAACAATAACAACAACAACAACAAAGCCTTTAATCCCAAACTAGTTGGGGTAGGCCTTTTTGAATCAACATGACTGAAATAAATATTTTTGGCAATAGTCATTAAATATTATAAGACGGTGTTTGTATTTCTGGTTGCCCTTTGTTGGGTTCAGTCATGGTTATATATTACAATGTTCGAAATTACTTGGTGATTCCAACACTGAATTCTGAATATGCAATGTGAGACTTTGACTCTTTCACGAAATAAAATTATGTTACCATAACTTTCTTTCATATCATAAGAAAACACTCTTGGTTCTCCAAATAAACCAACTTTCTGCTATAAGAAGCAAACTAAACAAAATACCCATGTAAGGCTATTTGGCTAAATGGCTAAGAATATTGATGTAAGTCGAGCGGGTGTAAATGTTAGTTGAAGGATGAAGTCAAGAAGAATCAAGGAAAAGTTCCATTTTTTGGATGGGTTGCGTTGCCAGTCTCTACTTGGAGAAGCACTGAGTAAGTTGTTATTGATCGTTGACTCCTATAAGAGTGTTGTATGTGGATGTTGGTGCCGGAGAATTCCCTACAGATCTCGTCCTGAAGGATTTCACTACAAATTCGCCCGCTTCTTGTGACTGTTATTTCGTTTTTGCGTGTTTATGCTAATCGAGTCGTTGATTCATTTCTTCTCACGGTTGCTTACGAATGGGTTAAATGATTTTTGACATATTTTCGTTTTGCAGTTGGGGGGCTGCATCTGAATTGGTTTTACAGTTGTGCGAAGACTGCTGGCTCTGCACTCTGTTATAGTTTTTTTTTGTAGAAAACATGTTCAATAACTGAAAAATGGTTTGCGAATTATTTGTATGCTCGATTCAAATTGTCTATTTTGATCTCTATGACGTACAATTTTTTAACATTCTGTTGTTTGGGTAGTTTTGTTGCAGGTTTTAATTGCAACCTGATTGAATTGCAAAGCAACCAAGTTGGATGCAAGTTGTTGAAATAAAATATAGGAGTGATTTGTTAAACGGGAAATTAATTATACGGCCAACGACTTAGGGCGGTTATATTTGAGTATCATTGATTTTTTCTGACCTTAAAAAAATATCAAATGATACATTTATTCTTATTGTTTTTGTCCTAATCATGAATCATACCCTTCTCTTTCCCAACATCCTGATTCCCGAATGATTTGAGTAAAAATTGTGCAAATGACATATTTTTGTCCATCACAAAAGAGCCGGGAAATTATCACGTATGATGTTTTTCATCAATGTAAAAAGTTCATTTAGTGAACTTGTTACATTGAGATGCGACAAACTTGTTACTCGGTAGAATTGAATTAGGACAACGAGTTCAAAACATCACATTCCAACTTGTTACTAGCTCATCCGACCAAAGTACCAAACTAGCTGGGTTAGACCACACGAGTTGTAGTTCAATTTAATTGGTTAAGTGAAGTTGTTACATGGAGATCGTACAACTTTTGACCGATCTGGACGCAAATATGTTCCGCACTGGACCAAAACGACAAGGGATAGGGTTGTGTCGCATAAGGACAATTGCGTAAATCATGGGACGCACTTGTCCCGTGCAAGGACGACTATGTCCCGCCTGTGAACGAGTTCATCCCGCTCGGGACGGATATGCGTTCGAGTTGAGTCATTCAGTCCAAACAAACTGGGTCGTTTCGACCTAACTAAAAACTTAATTTTTTTACTTCTCTGTAAGACACTTAAACAACTTGTCTGATAGGAGCCAACTTAATTACAACATATCCAATCGCAAATAATTGTTGTTTTTGAGTGTTGTAGTTCATTTTAATTGGTTAGGTGAAGTTGTTACATTGAGACGGGACAAACAAACTTATTACTACTTGGTAGGATTCAATTACGACGAACGCGTTCAAAACATCACGTGACAACTTGTGACGAGTTAAAATTCACGAAACGACCTGGCTCGTCCGACCAAACCATTTGGTCGTTCGGTCGAACCGACCAGAGGAGTTGTAGTTCAATTAATTGGTTAAGTAAAGTTGTTTTCAGTGTTGCAGTTCAATTTAATTGGTTTAGTGCATTTGTTGCATTTGAGACTAACAAACTTGTTACTTGGGTAGGATTGAAATAAGACAAACGAGTTCAAAACATCCTGTGACAACTTGTTTTACATGGAGACCATACCTCTTTTGACTGATCGGGGCAAAAATTTGTCCCGTGCTGGACCAAAACGACCAGGGACGGGAGTGTGCCGCATAACTACGATAGGGTAAAGTTCAGGACGCGCTTGTCCTACGCAGGGACGACTACGTCCCGCCTGTGAACAAGTATGTCCCACTCGGGACACATATTCGTTCGAGTAGTACCCAATATGCGTTGGAGCCGGGGCGTTCGGTCCAAAAAAACTGTGTCGTTTTGACCCAACTAACAACTTAAAATTTTTACTTCTCTCTAAGACACTGAAACAACTTGTGGTCGTTCAGTCGAAACGAGATGGGTCGTTCAACCAGACGAGTTGTAGTTTGATTTAATTGGTGAAGTGAAGTTGTTTTTCAGTGTTGCAGCTCAATTTAATTAGTTTAATGAACTTGTTACATTGAGATGGGACAAACAAACTTGTTACTTGGGTAGGATTGAATTAGGACAAACAAGTTCAAAAAATCCTGTGACAACTTGTTTTACATGGAGATCGTACCGTCTTGACCGATCGGGACGCAAATATGTCCCGCGCTGGACCAAAATGACCAGGGACGGGGACAGGTGCGTCCCGAGCGTGACGTAATCGTCCTTACGCGTGACACCCTCGTCCCTTGTCGTTTGGTTCATAGCGGGAAAGATTTGAGTCCCGGTCGATCCACGGTGGTACCTTCTCCATGTAATAAGTTCACCTAACCAATTTAATTGGACTACAACACTTAAAAGAAACAATCATTTGTGATTGGATATGTTGTTAATTAAGGTGTCTCCTATCGGACAAGCTGTTTCAGTGTCTTAGAGGGAAGTAAAAATTTTAAGTTGTTAGTTAGGTTAAAACGACCCAACTCATCTGGTCAAACGACCCACCTCATCTCGACCGAACGACCAGACAGTTTGGTACTTATTTGTGTCCCGATCGGTCAATAGCAGTACAGTCTCCATCTGACAACGTCAGTTAACCAATTAAATTGAACTACAACTCGTCTGGTTTAACGAGTCTCCACGTAACAACTTCACTAAAAAACAACAATCATTTGCAATTGGATATGTTGTTAATTAAGATGTCTCATCTTGGACTCGGTTGTTTCATATCGAGAGTGGGGTTTTTCTTCTTCTTTTTTAAAACTACGCAAGTTAATTAAGCCAAATGATCCACTTCGTTTGGTCGAACGACCCAGGTCACTTAACACATGCATCCCGAGCGAGATCGACACGTCCATTTGCGGGACATAGTAGTCCTGCACCAGACAACTGACAAGTGCGTCCCGGATGACTTGACTCGTTTTTTGATTTTTACAACTCGTTTATCTTGATTCAATTCTACCATCCAACAAGTTTCTTTGTCCCATCTCAGTGCTTAACGTGTGTAACAAGTTGTCTTGTGATGGTCACAATATATTTGTCTGGATTCAATCCTACCACGTAACAACGAACCAGATTGTTTGTACCGAATGACCCGGCTCAAGCGCATATCGAGTACCTACCCAATTTGTTTGTACTGAACCTCCTGCCTCGAGCGCATATTGAATACTACTAGAACGAATATCGAGTACCTACCTAGTCAGTTTGCACCGAACGACCCAGCTCGAGCGCATATCGAGTACTACTAGAACGAATATTGAGTACTTATCAAGCTCGTTTGGTCGAACGACTCGATCGTTTGGTCTAGAACGGGACAGATTTGTGTCCCGATCGGTCCAAAGTTGGGCAATTTCCATGTAACAAGTTCACTTAACCAATTAAATTGAATTACAACACTGAAAAACAACAATCATTTTCAATTGGATATTTTCTTAATTAAGTTGTCGACTACCGGACAAGATGTTTCAGTGTCTTAAAGAGAAGTAAATTTTAAGTAGTAATGTTGGAACGACCCAACTCGTTTTGTCGAACAACCTCACGGTGTCTCAGTTTCATGTCTTAGAGTGATATTTTTTCTCAAACTACGCAAGTTGCTAATTAAGTCTAATATGTGTCCTGAATCCAGTTGTTTGGAACAACGACCCAACTTGTTTGGAGTTTGGACAAAACGAGTCAGCACGTTTGGACCAAAGGGAAAGATTTGCGTCCCGAGAGGTTCAGAGCGGAACAGAGTCGTCCCGAACCAACTTGTTTGGTCGACCTTGCCACTTTGTGGGGGGCAAAATGAGCCAACTTGTTTCGAACAATGAGTCAACTCATTTGTGTGAATTAGGCAGCTTGATTGGACCAAATCAGTGATGATCCAAATCCAAAATAAGATAACCCAAAATAAATCACTAAATGGTTAAAAAGAAGAGATAAAACCGAACAAAGAGACCAAAATAAAGTTTACATGATGAGAATGGATCTTAATATTGTTGAGTTTTTTGCCTTAATTTATGTTTTGATGATTTAATCAACTTAATCTTAATTATAATCAATATAGAGTAGCACACATACTGCATAACATATATATTGTATTGTGCTAACTTCTACAGTTGTTCAAGACTCAAGGAAGAAAGAAAATCAAGTTAGGACATGTAATCAAACTCATTTGAAGACATGTAATTTGTATTTCTTTTGAGTCATGGGAATTATGTGTACTTAAGCATACAAGAGTAAATAACCAATCAAACACACACTAGGTTCCTTGTAGAAGTCACACACAAAATTTCACAACAATTGGACTTGAATAGATTACCCAAACTAGGACTGGAAAATGAAGGGAATGTGTTCTAAAAGTTTTACTTTTAAATACCAATTATTATGAGTTGAATGAGAAATCATTTTGTTCCTTTTTTATGTTATTCGTCCTTTAGAAGTGTTAAGGAAGATGCTCTTGGTCCTTAACTGTAGAGCTCTAAAAGATATTGGTTTACATAAAACAAAAGATATTCACAATCCATATTTGAGTACTTGTTTAAATATGCGCCAACTCTATGTGTAGAAGTCTAGAAGACAATTATTTTTGTAAAAAAAGAGATAAATAAAAACATGATGAGATGTTTGAATTTTTTAAGGTGACTTGAAATCTTATTAGCTTTAAAACCAACAAAATAGTACATCACCTTGGATAAAAAAAGTATATTTATTTTCATGGTACCTACTAGGGCTGTCAAGTTCTGCTCGGGATCGATAGATCGCTCGATGTGAAGGGAATGTGTTCTAAAAGTTTTACTTTTAAATGTCAATTATTATGAATTGAATGAGAAATCATTTTGTTCCTTGTTTATGTTATTCGCCTTTTAGAAGTGTTAAGGAAGAGGCTCTTGGTCCTTAACCGTAGAGCTCTGAAAGATATTGGTTTGCATAAAACAAAAGATATTCGCAATCATGATAATTAACATGGGACATTAATTACCGAGTTAAAATTATCGTGTTGGTCATAAAACATCGTAGCTCTACAAGTGAGTGACAACACGGGTACACAAAAGAGGAAAATATTACTTTTGTATACTGAATAGACCTAATAAGTAAAACATTATAGAATTGTGTTTTTTGTGTCATTAATGTTTTACTGTGTCTTTGGTCCTTTGATATGAGACTTATATCCGATCACTTAAGAATTACTTAATTAGACTAGTGTCTTGAGCTGTCGATGGGAGTAGTGTAAAGGCATTGGTGGTTAAGTATGACTTTTGTTGGAGAAGATAGTTAGTCAAAAGATTATCATTGCCCCTCTTAATTGAGTGATGATATTAGTGGGCTCTTGATAAAGCAAAGTTATAATGTGCACAATGTGATTTGAGTTAAGTCACGTATTTATAACTAGCTTAAAGAGATCAAGAAATGAATACTAATACAAAGATGACACAATACTACTTTGTGTGTATTCTTAACATCACGAGGCAATGGATAGACACAAGTGGTGCACTCCATCACTAAATGGATCGGGTTTTGGTTCGAGTGGAATTAATATATCTAACTAATTGGGAGCTATAATGTGTAGCTAGATACCGCTTATAGTTTGTGATATTAAGCTCTTAATATCACTGCCAACTTAGTCTAGCTCCTCCCATAGGTCACACCGCAAAAACCGGGAAACAAGAAGCTTGATTTTTGGTTCATATGATGTGTCAGGTTTCTTATAGAAAATGTGACACATGTGGTGAACAAGTAAAATCAATTATGTTGTATATAACATAATTAGAATCATGATAAATTCATATGAGATGCATATATTATGGGGTGCAATAATTTATTATTGCATAGGATAATATATTGCATAAGTTGTGAATTTGCTAAAAACCCCAAAAGTTCAAATTTTGTTGGAAATAAATCCAAAATTTGAAAAGGCTAAATCGGGTAGAAGTTCGGTAATCCGTTATGGTTCGGTCGACCGAAGGTTCTATGGATCGGTCAACCGAACGTGGAATGGATGGTCAAAATTGATTGACCGAACTTGACCAAAGTGCCTGGAGTTCTGGTTCGGTGTACCGAACCAGGAACGGTCGACCGAACAATGTCCAATTCCGATATTTTCGGTTAACCGAATGTCACTCGGTTTTAGACGCGAATTCGTCTGATCGGTTAAGGAGAATTTTTCTCCTTAAGAATTGGTCATCCGTCTAATACTCGGTTAAACAATCGTGACATATTCGGTTAACCGAGTGGGACTCAGTAAACCGAACTGCGATCGATTTTCTGCCTTTGATAATTAAGAGATTAATTTGATCAATGGTTGGATTGGCCCCAAACTTGGTCAAATGTTTTGTGGATGCATGTAATACATTATGGAATTAGTTTGTGAGAGAAAATGTCAAGAAAACGTGGCTTAAGAATAGCCATGATTGAGAATAAGATTGGAGCCTATAAATAGGTCTTTATTCTCCTTAATTAAGTTAGATGTTTTTCTAATTATTTTCTCTCCTAATTCACCACAAAAAGGTACGAAAATTCTCTTAGTTTTCTAAGTCTTTGGAAGGAGAAATCTCAGAGATTAAGGAAGGGGTTTGTAGCTAGATTCTAAGCTAGTTTGGAGATTGATTGGCTAGCTCCTTTCTCTCCAACCTTGTTTAGGGTTTCGGTGAACACTCAGAGGCATCCAGCGCAACGAGAAGCGACGATCGTCTTCCTCAACGTCTCTGGAACATCAAGAAGTTTTAGAGAACGTCTAGGTATGAATTTCGGAGTCCCTTGTGTTTGTTTTAATAAGTTTTTGAAACTAGTTATTAAAACAAACAGATGCATGCATGAAATAAATCACAGAAAATTGTAATTGATCCTTATTATGCATAAAATTTCGAAAAATATATATGCACAATTAAACATGAAATCCTACAGGTGATCAAGACTCAAGGAAGAAAGGAAATCAAGTCAAGACATGTAATCAAACTCATTTGAAGACATGTAATTTGTATTTCTTTTGAGTCATAGGAATTATGTATACTTAAGCATACAAGAGTAAATAACCAATCAAACACACACTAGGTTCCTTGTAGAAGTCACACACAAAATTTCACAACAATTGGACTTGAATAGATTACCCAAACTAGGACCGAAAAACACTTAAACCAAACATGATCTATCAGTATCAAATCGGTCGACTGGAACGAGTTCTTCGTTCGACCGATTGTGTTTGTTAATACAGTTAGCCTAAGTGTTGAACCGGTCGACCGTTGCAAGCCTTTTGTTCGACCGTCTACATGTGTCAAGTGATTGTTAGACTTGTCTTATTCTACAACGGTCGCATTTCCCAAAACCCAAAATTCCCTGAGTTCCGGTTGACCGATTTATACCTAGCGGTCAACTGATTATATCAACTTTGGTCACCCCGAACACTCTGGAAGTTTCCGGTCGAACATCTCCTAGATCTCAATCGACCGAAACACGTTTTCTCCTTGAACCCAGAAGTGTCTGGAATTTTCCGGTAGAACCGACCTTTCGCTTAGTTCGACTGATCCATCTTTTACTCGAACCCTTTTTAGACAATTCTCCTACACATATTTGCCTCCTACATTAAAGATATAAATCTAAACACTCCAAACCTTCAAATCCACACTTTAGTCATCAACTCTTATCCACTCAAGTTTGCTTAAGTTTAGAGAAAATGTTCCACTCATTTGTGTGTCAAAGAAGCAAGGATTTCGGTGAAAGCCCGAAGTGTTCCCTCTCGGGTTGTGAGATGAAGAAATCAAGCTAGCGAGGATTGTTCGCGGAGCTTGTATTGTAAAAGGCCTAATCTCGGCTCATAACGAGATTGATAGTGAAGACGTATGCGGAGCTTGAGGGAGATCAAGCGGAGCCTGCAAGAGAGGAAGTAGGCGGGTGGCCGAACCTCTATAAAATCTTCTAGTGGCTTTGTGTGGTTTGCATTGTCTTCTTTACTTGTTTTTGTTTTTTTATTCCACTGCATCTTTGATTGATTAAGCAAGTAGGGAATTAGTTTCAAAAGTGATTAGAAGTAAGTCATACACAATTCTACAAATACTACGGTGTATTACTGTATTAGGTAGGATGGTTGGAGTGAGATTCTAGGAGAATGAGAAAGGTAATTGTGTCATTAGGATATTAGGATTTGGAAAGGTGAATGATATGATTTGCAATTATGACAAAAATAACAATGGTAATGTGTCCTTTATTATCGGTTTATTTTGGTATAATTTGGAGGTCACGGTTGTATTTTGGACCTTAAAATTTGAGATGCCTTAAAAATTATTAAATAGTCGGCCTTAAAAAAAAAACTCCTACAGTGACCCACGTGGTTCGGCCTTATAATTTATTTCCCTAAAATTATTAAATGTCAAATAATCTCAAGATCCAACCGATGCTTTCCAGTATTTCAACATATCTTATATGTACCAATTTGAAGCAAGTTTCAGTTCTGTCCTCGTGTTGACCACATTCAGAAACAAGATAAATAAAAATAAAATAAAATAATGTTCTTAGAGTCTCTTCATGTGTAATGTTTCATATGAAGCTGACGGGTGGTGGAGAAACAGTATTTCTCCTTCGATCAAATTAATGCCTACTAACTTCGAAAATTTAAGAATAAAAGGCATTTATGGTTTCTTCGGAAATAAATAAATAAATTACCTGAACCACCTCGTATTTTACTAAAAGTGTGACTTGTTAAATGCTTGCCAAGAATCCCGGGTGCCATTTTCAGGAGATTTTTGGTAATTCACAAACAAAAAAATATACTCATGACCGAGGAGGAAAACATTAGAGCACCCTTAACGGGTTGGGCGCGCCCTCGCGCCCTCCCCGTAACGGGGAGTCCCCTCCCGTTCGTCGGATTTTTTTATTTTTTTATATATTTTAGTGGATGTTTTGTTATTAGAGTTAATTGATAATGTATTGGGTACTTTTTAGTAACGTGGGGGAATAAATTTTTATTATTGTGGTAAAGGATTGGATTACAATGAGTTTTTTACAAGTGATGAGCGAGACCCCCGAATGACTTGTCGAGGTGGTTTAATAGTATGGTCTAAGATGGTTAACCCATGATCTAAATATATGGTTAAGGTTAATTGATTTAATAGTTTGAGTTAAATATTTTCGAGTTAAAGTAATTAGAAGTAGTAATTTCAATTAATGTTATGTAAAATGTAATTTGTTAAATGTGGTGTAAGAATTAAAATTGTTTAATTAATAAATAATGTGGAGGAAAAAAATGTAGGGTAGGTGGGGGTAGCCCGGGCATGATTAAGGGGAGTTTTTGGGTGGGAGAGAGAAGCTGACGTGGCGGATAGAGGGAACATGACGCCCGGGGGTAGCCGGGCATGGTTAAACATGCTCTTAGCCATCATTAGTTACCATCATTAGTTGGTAGAGCAGGTGCAAAGGAAGAAGAAAGCAATCATTAATATGGATCGTGAATAAACAAAGATTTTTGTGTCTCATTTTTATTTTGTATCGATTTTAATTAAAAGATTATTGTGTTGTTTTAAAATTAGGATTTTAGAAAATAAAAGTAATAAATTTAAAAAAAAATCACCTTAATTCTTATATTCTTGTATTCTACTGATAAATACTTACATTACTATATCAATATTGTATTCTCGAGATACTAGATTTTCAACTAACACAAACAAGATAAATAATGATATAGTAATTAATTTGTAAAATATAATAAATGAATTAGAAGAAACAGAACAAATGATTTGAGATAATGGTTGAGAATGCAGGAAAAAAAAGATTCAAATAAAAAAACCTTGTGAAATGAATAAACTAACGTGACAAAAAGAAAAAACTATGATGATCTTTGTAAAACTATAATGATCTTTGTTTACGGACACTCTGCCTGTCGATTAGAACCAAGGTTTTAAAAACCGGACCGGACGGTTCAACCGGGTCGAACCGGGAACCGATGGTTCAACAGCCGGTTCAACTAAAAAACTGAGTCTCTAGTCGAACCGTTCTGAACCGGATTGAACCCGGTCCGACCGGGTCGAACCGGTGGGTCGGACCGGACATAAAAATATTTCAAATTTTCCTAATTTTTAAAATCAGAAAATATGATGATTTTTTTTTCTATTCTTACAAACAAAAATCCACCCACAAACCCTTCTCTCCCTCATCAAATCCCTTCGTAAGTATGATGTCATAGATAATATTGAAGATTGATTTTGATTTTAGATTCTTAATCCAAATAATATTTTCTCTAATTCGTATTCAAGCAAATTTGTTCCGTTAAGTAAATATAGCAAATTTACTGAGTTAAGCAAATTGTGTTTGATATCATAAATTATATTTAATGTTTAGTGTGTATATATTAAATAAATTTACAAAAATCGGTTCAAACCGGTCCGACCGTTAATATTTATTCGGTCCGGTCCAACTTCGGGTCTCAATAATCCTGATGTCATGCTGACGTCATCAACAGTTCGACCGTGGTTGGACCGTGGTTCGGCCACATTGAACCAAAACTGAAACTTTATTGGTTCGATGACCGGTTCGGATATGAAAACCTTGATTAGAACACACTTCGGACAAAAACTTTTTAATGACATAATTCCAGGTTTCTCAATAGTAAATCCACAATTATAATATAAATTTGTGGCAAATTATGAAATAGTCTAATATAATTAAAACGTCCATATACTAATTTTTTATAGCAAAAACCAAAACGCGATTGTTTATTGATAGACCGAAAAAATAACCCACGCTTGACCGATTGAGAAATTTTCTAGAGGAAAAAACCATAACACTTTGTGATCCCCGTACCTGTTATTTTCAAAAAACCCCTTTTTTTAGAAATCTCATCAACAAAGAGTAACACGTAAGAAGCATTTTTGTACGATAAAACCAACGGATACTCATAAAAACCTGATAAAATAAAATAAACCAAGACATCTAACAATTAAGTACCATAAACATATTATATACTGACCATTAAAATTATAACCCCATCCCAAATATAATTTCTCCCAAGTAAGAAAGAAATGGGCTAAGAAACTTTATATTATCAGAAATGAGAAAACCAGACCTTACAACTTACTAGGAATTCTGGAGGAGAACCATTGGATTCAAACCTAACTTTGCTCAAACACACCCAAGTAGAAGAAAACATCAAGCAAAGAGCAAGAACAGGACACAAAATGGCAAAAAGGAGACGACCCAATGAGGCCCCATGACCGGAACAGCAAACGGATTTTCTAGAAAAAGGAAGAAAGATAAAACACGATAGCGAATTAAAGCGACGCTTTTGAGGGCGTCAGGGGAGATTGTTTCAATGTGTACTTTCAGGAGAATAAGGTATCCGACTTAAACACTCCGTTACTAAACCCTCACATCTTTGGGTAGATACCTCAGGAAAGTTAACAGTGGTAGGGACATCGTCGTGGGGTTTCTCGTCACCCGCAACATTTATTATGGGATCGTGTGGGGCATCATGGTCGTCGTTGGTGTCTTCTTCCATGTCAACAGGGTCGACGTTCACCGGGAGAGCATCTTCAGTTGGTGTCGGATTCGGATTCTCAACTTCTTCGGTTGTCTCTTCCAACAAAATCTTTGGAGAGTCCTCTTTCATTTTAAGGATAGAAGATCCCACTATAACTTTGGCTGCTTCTGCAACTCTTTTATAGAGAGATGTGGTTTTCTGCAAATTCAAAAAACATCAAATTAGTAAAAGTCCATGTGATGTCGTTGATGCATATGCGTTAGTCGCTTCACACCATTATACAAACAGACAGACCTTAAACACATCGTCGGATATTTGAGGAAAGAGGGGCCTTCGTGCCTGTCTAAAAATTTTAACAGCCACCTTAAGACCCAAATTCGCATCCTGAAATATAATACATATCAAACCAAGTTAGAAACAACTGCACGTGCAAGTGGCAATTACGACGAAAATTCCTGCTTCAACAATAGAAGGTAAGAACAAGAACCTCAGCAAATGCATATCGAGATTTGTGAGCTACAACCACAGTGGGTCTTGAGCCAACGAAGTCTGTACACTTTTTTCGCACTTCTGGTTGAGTTAGATCATCAGAGATGTCAAGTTTCGAAAGGCAAGCACCACAGAAATTGGCAGCCATATCATTCAACAATGCAGAAGGCTCTGTTGTTTTATGGGTTTTTTCAGATTGATCCTTCAAGTCATCCCCTGCTTCAGCTTCAACTGACTGGGAATGGGTATCATTAAATTGTTTTGTTTCATCCTCCAATTTAATCTGGACGTCACTACCTTTTACGGTTTGGGTTTCATCAACAGGGGCAGGTTCAGCCTGAGTCACAGTACCATCGAATTTTAGGCTTTCCTTCTGCTCACCTAGCGGACTGCTTGTCTCCCAAGCTTGGTTGCCGACTAACTGTCTCTTCTGCTCCCAATCCAACCTGCCAAACATGTGTGGATCATCCCCAAATACAGGATTGCCTCCATCAGCCCATCCTGGAAAGTGAGGTGGGCACGAGTCGTGCATGTGATACGGAATGCCTCTGTGGTTCATATCCATGTACGGTCTGATTCCATACATCGGAGGAGGATATGGAGGAAAACCAGATTGAGGTGGCCCCTGTTGGTAGGGCATGAAGCCATTAGCAACAGGTGGATGCCAATTTGGGACCCCTCTCCATGCATTTCCCTGCCCTCGCCCAATGCTGAGATCTGCAGGCCTCTTGTATCGGCCACTTGACTTGCGGTCCACGCTTTGCATTCTATTATGGTCCTCAAATGAGCCCAAAACTGAAGTGGTCTCGGTGCCATGTCTACTAGGAGTGGGTGCCAGCAGATGACCAGGTGAGCTACTAGGGTGACGATCAGTTTTGCTACTGGAAGACATGCCTCCATGTCCAGGGCTGTGATTAGAGTACGCAATCTGAGAATTTTCACTAGAAGGTTTAATTTGGACAAAATCATGTTCCCTTCCTTCATTGGTGGAATAACTCCTCCTATCTTTAGTATTACTTCTCTTTGAGTATTGACTGACTCTTGAAGGAGATCTTTTAGCTGGAAGAACTGGTGAATAACGGGTCTCAGGTTTCCTCTCACGGTGTGGAGACATAGCAGCATCTTCTACAAGTACAAGTACATCATCAGTTTTAGCATAGTCCATCAGTTTGGCCCTGCTGTCATCAGACTGAGACTTTGGCACTCTATCAGCCACACCCGATGCACCAGCGAAATCCTCTGAAGAAGCGGAACTGGTGTAGTTTCTCTCCTTGGTCGAAGACACTTGATGCCTACAAAACGAGAAAAATAAGTGACTACAGAATTAAAGAAACAGTTGCTGAGGAATCGAAGTTCTCCAATAGCAAATTGCTTTAGAGTGTGGGAATCGATAGTAAGAAATCTACACCTTGGGTTGCCCTTGCTTGGACTGATAACCGCTCCACCTCTGCCACCATAAGGATGTTTATCGTATTTGTTCGACATATTTTGCTCATCAGTAGAATGGGGTAAGTTACCAGCATTGAATGTTGGATCGCTATGCTCCTCTTTTTCAGCAAAAGACCTCCTTTCCTTACCATCCTTGTGTTTGACGCCGTATTTATCAATGCTTCGGCGATCTTCACGGTCATAACCATGAAGCCTACTCTCACTTCGCGGCTCCGTGTGTTTGCTTTCACTTCTACTATGATGCCTTGAGGACCGACGATCACGATGACTTTCATCATAATAATGTTTGCGATCCTTGTCAAAATCTTCTTGATATTTATCTTTGTACCTTTCATCTTTATACTTACCACTCTTAACCTGATCATCAGTAAAAGATGATTTTCTATCATCTGAATCTCTACCTTTTCTATCTCTTTCACTGAAGTCACTTCTGCTACTTAGTTTCTGCTTCTCTTGTTCTCGAGTGGAATCAAAGAGCTTGTCTTTTGGCTTCCTTTCTGCAACAAACACACCAGCAAAAGGAGTGATAAACTGCAGAATTACATAATGGTAGATACAGTGAGTACACAAAACTCCTATGAGATTTTACTAATATCATAGCAGAATCAAACCCCCAATTCAAGTATGGAAATAATTAAGACGAGATTATAAAAGTATGCAAATAGCTCTTCTGCGGGCAGGACTGTCTCAAAGTAAAATTACCAAACCAGCAACAAAAATAATGTAACATAACCTATGGACCTGTTTCCAATACATTAACTTTGAGAATTGTGCAAGACCAAATGAATTATGTCGCTTGAATCGCTTGATGGAAAAATATTAGTTTCATTATACGCTAAATAACCACAGCCTTGGATTTTACATAAAATCAAGTAAATTCCTAAGAATATACATGAGGTTATGAACTACAACAGAAAAAGGCTTTAATCCCAAACTAGTTGGGGTGGGCTGGAAATGAAACTCGCCACTTCATAAAATAACTTGAATTTTTGTTTAGATATCTTGGTAATTTTCTAGCAACTCTTTGTTTCCCACCAAATTATGCCTCAAGCCTACATCAGAAGAATAGCCAACAAGGGAACTTATATATCAGGTCCTTCAATTCCTAATTGTTCTGCTTCTACTATTTACAACTAGGAGATGTATAGCTAGAGTTCACTTTTACCAGCAGCTAATGAGCCACAAAAGACGATTAACTCCTCTATTATGTCCTTCAAAAAATTTAACAAGTCTTACGTGCATACCCCATTTTCAATGACAGTTATGTGATGATTTGTAGGAATTAACAGGACAGAGACATCCAAATATCCAATATGGTTTCCAAATCACGCCTAGTCAACTGGTTAACTATAAATTTCATTAAGTTTAAGTAATTTTCAATATCTTTAATCTCAAGACCAACTTTCCCATTAGTTTTGATTTTCCAAGCTCAAGTTTGCATTCTTTCACCTCTACATGCTTTGAAGTCCACAACTCCACTAGCAAAGATTAGTTAAAAATAGGTGATTGCTTTGTCCAAAGAAGAAATTCACACCTTCCTAGACAAAGACTAAACAATTAAGTGTTCCAACGACCATGAACCATCAATATGTTAGGCCTTCCCAGCCACATATGACGAAGACATGAAGTTGGAAGCTCAACTATAATTGTGTTAATTCTGTAAGCTTCACAGCCAACAAAACTTACTAGCTCCTACTTGTAAAAGAAATCTCCAACAGATGCAACTCCAGATTAGAAGTTTGTCACAGTCCAATATACCAAGAGCAGGATGCAAAGTAGGATCTCGAACCACACAAAATGGAGGGAAATGCTTTTTAATCATTGTTGTGGCTTTCACACTTATGGTGGTGCGTGCTTAAGTCCAAAAGTTGATTAAATAATTGAGGTCACGCAATGTGCGAACTCTAGCACCAACATCATGGTGTATTAGGTCCCACAAAAACATTCCCGAATTCAGAGCTCATCAAAGAATCCCAGTGGTCAATAAATAAAAGTTTCACGTCAAATCTAGACTTTCAAATGGACAGAATAAAAGCATTACAAACTTATCTATTGCAGTATTGCACAATCCTTGAACTCCGTAAATAAATCAAAACTGAATGCCACTACTAGACATGCAACATGCTTAATTCCTTCATTACTGATTCAAGAGGACCACCAGTTAATGTCTTAATGTATTCAATAAGCTATCAAACAAAATTCAACAAGATCATATAAGTTCTAAACATCTATTTTTTGTCACTTTGCTCGGTAAAAAAAACAAGTGAACGATTTGAAAACAAATCAAAATCCTAACAAACTGAAGCAGCGAATTTTACCGTTACCTTCCATCTCTCCTTCAGAACTTCCCGTCCGCGAGCTCTGATTCGCAACATCGGACGACCTATCACGCCAATACTCCCCACCTTTATCCCTCTCCCCATCCAACGTCTTATCACGCCGAAACTCCGCAATTATATCCCTCTCCTTCTCCCCATCCAACGTCTTATCACGCCGATACTCCACAACTATATCCCTCTCCACCTCCCCATCCAACTTCTTATCATGGCGATAATCCACAACTTTATCCCTCTCTCTCTCAACATTGACCGACTTATCGCACTGATATTCCCCACCTTTCTCTCTCTCCTTTTCCCCATCCATCGACTTATCACGCCGACACCCGGAAATTTTCTCCCTCTCTCCATCCACCAACTTATCTTGACAATACTCGGAAACTCTATCTCTCTCTCTCTCTCCATCCGGCACGCGTTCCCTCTCTCTCTTCGACTTATGCGCCTTCTCCCTCTCTCTCTCCTTCTCCACAAACTCTTTCTCTCTCCTCACCTCCTCGAACCTCCGCTTCTTCGACTCCTCTCTCCCCTTCCCTTTCTCGACCTTCTCTCCATCCGAACCTCCAAAGCCGTCCCCTTTCTCCCAACTCTCCTTCCTCTTCCTCCCGCCCTCCCCCTCGGAGTCCGGATCCCGCGAAACCCTAACCCTAGCCGTTTCCTCCGATTCCGACCGATCCCGGTGCTTGTGGGACCTGTGCGATCTGTGCTTCGATCCTCGAGGCATTTGGGCAGGAAAAAGGACGGATCTTGGCGGATTTTGACAGGGAAAAGGGGATTTCGGGGGATTGGGGAGGGGAGTTGAACGAAGATTGAAACTTTGGGGGGGATCGAGGGAGGGGGAGGTCGAATCTAGGGTTTGGAGGCGGGATTTGGAGAGGACGAGTGAGCCGGAGAGGGTTTGGTTTGGTGGTTTGGGGTTTGGAAATGTTTTTTGTGTTTTCGGATGTGTTTTGTTTGTGTGTTTTTTTGCGACTTGTGTTTGTTTTGGGGGTTTGGTTTCGAAAAACATTTAGTTTCTTTTTTTTTCTTTTCAAATGAGTTGAAAATGGCGTTTGGATGGGAGGAGATCCAACTCGTATCGTGGAGTTGCTACAGTGGGCCCATGTCATCCAAACACGGATGGATTCTTAGGAGTTTGAGTTTCGACGAAACATATTTTGAATTGAGATGGAGAAACTCACGGGAGGAGTTTCTGACAGTTTTTGTACTTGTTGAATTTTTATGTCGATTTTACCTCGTTGATTTCAACATATACCTACATAAGCTTTTATTTAATTAAAGTTTGTAGGCAATTTGAGGGTCTACTTCGATAAGACATCTGAGACTCCCAAAAGTATTATCAACATCCAAACAACTCTCAACCTTTGGAGAAAAAATTGTTCCTACATCTACATTCTCAAAAGCTCATATTCTATGAGTCTCATCCAAATCAAGCCTAAGGCCGTGTCAGAAGCATGAAAAGTTTTGGAAAGTAAATTTTGAAGTCAAACGGAAAGAAAAGTGAAACATAATCTTGTTGAAAGTAACTTTCATTTGATCGAATTTGTAATTTGTGTAGGTCTTTGGAACTATATTGATAACAAAAGGACGAAATCAATCACACAATGATGACTCTATTTCTATGGCTTGATCATAATTGAGAGCATAAACTTTATGAGAGAGAATATATTGTCACGAGTTTTTCATAAATTTTGTTGGTATTTTTTAATATGTGACACATACCTATGTGTATAAAATAGATACTTTTAAAGTAGGGATGAATAGAAAACAAGATGTATTGTGTTTATCAAATATTCTAGAAGTCTTAAAATTTGAAGAGAAAAAGCTCGTAACAACGTATTCCAAGAATAAGAGAGAGAATAAAATTGTGAAGTAGAATAAGAGAGAAAATTAGGATAACATTTTTGTAAATGTTGTTGTTGTGGATGACCTTAGAGCATATTTAACAGCGCCCGGACTACCCCCGGGTGCCCTGCACTCTCTCTCTGCCACGTCAGCTTCTCTCTCTGCCACGTCAGCTCACCCAATCCACCCAAAAAATCCCATTATCCATGCCCAGGCTACCCCCACCCACCCTACACTCTCTTTCATCCACATCATTTCTTAATTAAACAAATTTAATTCTCATACAACATTTAACAAAATACATTATATATAAATCTAATTCTAATTACATTATAATTTTAATTCGCGATATACTTATTATTATTATTAATTAATTAACAATATTAATCACTATTAAACACAAAATTTTGAATATTTGAAATTTGAATATTTGAATTTCGAAACGCACGTGACTGCACAGTATACGCGTGATTGCACAGTCTACGCGTGAATCAAAAGTAGTCCGCGTGAATCTACAGTATACGCGTGAAAGAAAAGTAGTCCGCGTGAATGTACAGTATACGCGTGAAAGAAAAGTAATCCGCGTGATTGCACAGTGTCTAATTTTTTCTCTATATATACCCTACACAAAAATCAACTTACACCTCATATCTCTTCCACAAAACTCAAAACTCAACTTACATCCCATATCTCTCCCACAATGTCTTCTCCGGAGTACAATCGTTCCCCCCCTCCTCCACAATCAAATCCGCATCCACGCTATCCACAACCATATCCCTCACGTCCATTTTACCAACAACCATTCCAACAACCCGACTTCTCCCAGTACGCACCACCATTCCCACCACCTGACCAAAACTCACCATTCCCACAATTCTCCCACTACGCATCCCCAGATCAAAACTTACCATTCCCACAATACTCTCAATATGCACCACCATTCCCTTATAATCAACCGCAGTTCCAGATGTTTGGCCGACCCTTGTCTCAAAATAGCCGCCAGAGTATGGCGGACACTGAAGATGAGGGTAACGACGACGATGAGTCCCCACCACGACACACCCCCACACCACCATCCCCACCTCCACAGCGTAGTCACTGCAAGCAAGTCCAAACTGCCAAAGCCAATCCGAAATTGTGGACCACAGCTGAGGACGAGAGACTTGTCTCTGCATATATGGAAGTCAGTTGCGATGCGGTGACAGGGACAAACCAGAAGTCTACTTCATTGTGGACTAGAGTGAAACGTGTGTACGACATCTCCGTGGAAGGCACAGGCCTACCCGAAAGGAACGCAGAGTCCTTAAAAGGACGGTGGAGGAGAATTATACCTGCTGTGAACAAGTGGGTCGGGTGCTTCGATCAGGCATTCCGACGGAAAAGGAGCGGCCAGAATGACGACGATGTTGTCCGACAAGCGCACGTGATCTACGAGCGAACTCATGGGCCTAGTAAATTTCTTTATTTTGATGCTTGAGTTATGTTGCGTAGGTACCCAAAATGGGAGAGTGTGATCTCCGGAGCTAATGTCGTGCGTGTTGACTGGGAGTCCCCGGAGTTGCACGATGAAAATAGTCCCCAGTCAGGAAGCCTTGGGAAAAGAAAGAGCACGGACGGCTCGAGGACGCAATCACCCTCGGATGCAGAAGAGCCGATGCCGGAGTCGTCTACACGCCCAGAAGGTGTGAAGAATGCTAAGAAAAAGGCTAAGAGTGCATTACGCCCCGAAAGAGACACCGATGTTAGAGAACTTGCACAACAGATGCGATACACCGCCCAAGTCAGAGAAGATGGTTTCTCCAAGCAAGAGGATTTAGCGGAAAGGAATTTCCAGAGGCATTTAATAAAAAATAAGTTGGACATGCTTCACTCTCCGATGAGGAAGGACAACCCGACGGAGAAGGATCAAAAAGTAATCGATAAACTTCTCGCCTAGGCAGAAGAGAATGGGTATGTATAGTTTGATGTAGTCCGTATTTCGTATGGTTTGTATTTCCCTTAGTTTGTATTTCGGGTTGTAGTAGTCCGTATGGTTTGTATTTCCCTTTAACATATGTTTCATGTGGTTGGTTGTATTTCGTATTTTATTATTATTAATGTATTGTTGTTATGGTATTGTTGTATTAATTTTTTTTCTATTTAACTTGAAATTGTTGGTTCTGGAAATTTCTTAATTTTAATCACTGACAAAAAATTATTACCCCACATTTATAACAAATACCTAATCCATTAATAACAAAACCAAAACTAAAAAAATTCAAAAAAAAATTAACCAATGGAAGGGGGACACGTGTCCCCCTCCCATGGGCACCCGGGCGTCTGCCCGGGACACCCACCGCCCGGGCAAGCGCCCGGGCGGGCGCCCCACGGGCGCCCCGCCCGTTAACGGGGGGCGCCCGGGCGCCCGACCAGGGCACCCCCGTTAAGGGTGCCCTTAGACTGCTCTGTCGGACCTTGAACAACACGTGGATAGTGGCAATAACAAAAGATAGTTTTGAAACGTTTTCTGCAAAAAGTTAAAGACCCAAACGAAATTAAGCGTTTGAATTATCATTCGAGGAACTCCGATCCACTCAACTTATGGTTTCTGACTTAAGTTCTTAAATGTGGCTAAATTAAGAATTTGGCAACCTTCGACATTGATGAGATAACATCGACTAAAAAAGTTGTGTACCTTTTGAGAGTGAAGGGGAGTTAGTGATGGTCGATGGAAGATGTATCGGTGTGTTTTGAAATTTTGATCATTAAGTTTTTGTTGGGTAAGTAGGTCTTCAATAGTGATGAGAGAGATGACAAGCGAAGTGATTTTATCATCTTAGGTCCTGGATTTGGTAGTGAGTTGCACACATTGACATAAGTAGTTTCTATAAATGAAATTAGGAAACCATCTCAATAGAATTTATAGAGAATAATCTTGGAGATATATGAGTGTTTGTCTCTTAATTTCTCCTGTCATGAACGTTGGAGGGATCTCTAACATGATCTAATGGATGCATCGTATCATGGGTCGAATTGGGTTGACACAAAACTAAGCTCAATCATCTGCTGCTTTAATGGAGTGTTGGTTCTAGGGGTGTCAATGGATGTTCGAAATTCGGAAATTCGTTCGCGTCCGGTTCGAAAAATATTCGATCCGAACAATATCCGATCCGAATAATATTCGATTCGTGTAATATTCGGGACATGCGAATGCGAATATGGATATTGATACATCCGATCCGAATAACATCCGATCCGAGATTGAATATTTGTATTATAAGATTCATATCCATATTTGTATCATATACGTATGCAATACATTATTATACCTAGAAGTATTTATATTTCAACCTTGTGTGATTATATTTTGAATGTATAATTATTAAATTTACTTATTCAAATAAAAATACATCTACTAATCACATTTATTCAAGCATTGAATATCATTATCCTTTCTAGAATATGGAGTTAGAAATTAAGATAAAGTAAATTAATATTTGAAACCAAATAAAGTTATAAATCTGACTATTTATAAGAATTTGTCTAAGTGAAAATGAAAAATGTTATAATGTGGGAAATTATGTTTACGGATGCGGATATTATCCGTATCCGATCCGAATCCGTCAAATATCCGAACGGATATAGACTTTTCATATCCGCAAACAATCTGTATCCGAATCCGAATCCGTAAATTTCATGCGAATGCGAATATGGATATACCTATATCCGATCCGTATCGGATCCGTTGACACCCCTAGTTGGTTCTACCAACCTTCCTTCAGGTCGTTTGCGCGTGCGAGAGATTCCAGCCATCATTTAGTCAGGCTCAGGCGAGGGGGGACAGATTTTTTTAAATTCAATTTAAAAATTATATTAATTAGTTTAAAATTAGTTTAATTTCTAGATTAATTAGTTGAAATAGTTTAATTATATTACTGATAATGATTATTTTTTGTTAATTAAATTTATTGGTTTGATTAAATTTATATTTAAATTAATTTTTGTAATTAATTAGTTTAATAAGGATGTGAAACAAACGTTCAAAGTGCTCCAAACACGCTAATTTCAGATGATACAACCGAATTCGTCTAAGATCAACCGAGTATGTCCGATAGAATTTCTAATGATTACTCCTTTCAGTTCTCATCCGATCGTGTTGTTGATATAAATATGTACTTGAACAATAGATTTCGCGTTCAAGACCGTCGTAAACATTTACCACTCAAAGATAACTTGATCGAGAGCAACTGACAACATAGAGAATGAGAATGATTTTTATTAATTGTGTTTTATTTTAATTTTGAAGTCTATTTATTGTAATACACATTTAATATTTAATAAAATTTATTTTCAATTATACGTAAATATTCACATTTAATTATAATGATTTATGATAAATAAATAGTGTGATATAATTAATTGAAATTGTAAAAAAATTAAAGTCAAGAAACTAAATAAAATGGAAGTGAGAGAGTATTAACGCGGCTAATTTGATATTTATGAGTGGATTGTGATTAAGAAGTTAATAGTAGAAAAAGAGAATAAAAATATCATGTTGATGTGACGAAAAGAAAAAATACTAATTTAACTATATTGACATTTATGAAAATATCATGGCTGAACATAACTTTAAATTATCCATGTCCTTCGATTCTGAACTCCAAATGTGGGTCATATCACTTTAAGAGTGCTTCGAGAGCTCGAGGAAGCAAGATATAAAAGACATCTTTATGTCGGACAATTATCCATTCGTAACAAAATAGGGTTCATTCGTGGAACTTTGCGCCGAGGAATGAGCCCTATTTCAGTCCTAGACCATAAGTCACAGCTGAACCATGTAATCGTATCTTCATAGAAGCAAAGTTGGTGGTTAACGATTGCAAGCAACTTATACTTGTGTGTAAGCACAATAAATATGAGAAAATAAATATCGGAACCAAATAAATAACATCACTTCATACAATACAAAGAAAACAAATTATTAGATGTTAATGTACCACCTACGTTTATTTATAAAACATCTAATAATCTATAATAATAAAAAAGATTAAGAAACATATCTACAACTAAAGGATTCCCCTGGAAATAGACATGCAATTGAAGAACAAAATCGCCATCTGCCTGACTGCCTCGCCTTCTCTAAAATGAATTCCCACGAGCATCCCTTATGCTCTGATTACCAACAGAAAATCAAAAAATTAGATTTTATTTTAAAGCGAAATAATGACACTTAAGCTAGTAACAAATAGCTTGCCCAGATTATCGACACAAACCATTCGTTCGAAAGATCTAGTGTGCATCTTCTTTGGCTCCTCTGCGTCTGATTTCGCTTGATCCAATGCCTGGAAATGTAAATATGATGGTTGTGTGAAAAACAATGGATTGCATATAAAGCATTGCATTAATAAGGAACATCCTTTTTTGTTTTCTTTTCATAAGGAAGTTCCCTCTGACTAAGTTGATAAATCGAAGAATATTTTGTAGATCATATGATTATAAATATCTTTGTAAGATGGTATTATTTAATATTTTTTTAAACCCTTAGAGGAATCTCTTTTGTAGCTTATAAGATTCTCGGTAATCTTTAAAAATCAATGTTAGTTGACATCCAGAAAGAACAATCTTCAAAGGATATTCCAGTAGCCGATAAGATTCTGGGTATCTTTGTAATCTACCATAATTAACATTGAAGGGGCACTAGGTATGAAAGTAATAGGATGTCAAAATAAACCACCGCCTTTGATAACTAAATACTTTAAATACCAACAATACTATTCTGCTAAATAACCATATCAATTTTTGTTATGCAGTTGTACATCTTATATGCTGCTTCACCATTCATAATAAAAAATAAAGTAATTATAAACAACTAAAACTACCCTACACTAATTAAAACCTAATATGTTGTACAAGGGAAGCACCTGTTGGTAGACCAACAAAGATCTACAGAGTTTTTAGCAACAACAACGAAGTCTTTTATCTCAAACTAGTTGGGGTAGACTAGAAATGAAACTCTAAGGAGTCACGGTTCAGACACGTGAATCGCCTTCTCCACGCGTTTCTATCCAATGCAAATTTCCGAAGAACATTCCAATCTTTTAAATCTCTTTTGACCGTTTCCTCCCAAGTCAATCGTGGTTTACATTTTCCTCTTTTTATGTCTTCGATCTGATTCAATACTCTTCTTCTTATAGGTGTCTTCATAGATCATCTTTGTACATGTTCAAATCATTTCAGTCTGTGTTGGATAACTTTCTCTTCCATTGGAGTAACTCCAACTCTCTCACGAATGTCTTCATTTCTAATCTGATCCATTCGCGTATGGTCACACATCCACCTCAACATCCTAATTTCAGATACACTCATCTTTTGTATATGTCGTCTTTTAGTGACCCAACATTCCACATCATATAGCATTGCAAGTCTTATTGCGGTTCTATACAATTTTCCTTTTATATTAAGTGAAAATTTCTTGTCACATAAGACACCTGAGGTTTGTCGTCATTTCATTCATCCTGATCTAATCCCATGGTTAACATCTTCATCGATATCTCCATCTTTTTGAAGTATTGATCCAAGATATCTAAAGATATCTTGCTCTAATCCTATGGTTAATATCTACAGAATTTTTAGGACCACATAAAAACAATCTGCCATAGCTAACTTGGAGATATAGACGTTATCAAACCATAATCTAGATGAGTAGTAGTTAAAAGAATTCAAACTAGAAAAGAAATAGTAGGCAACGGTGGAGCAATTGGTTGCAGTTATTATTAGAATCAACCTGCAACTTCAATGACAGTCTGTTTTTATTGCAGGCACATGGCCAGCCTGTTTTCATTGCATGTACATGGCCAGTGTAGGACATCAATGACAGAATACATTAAGAAACTTATCAATTTGAATTTTTTACCTGAATTAGAGTTTCGACACGCCGCCGCATTCTTGTATGCATAAAACCTTCTGAACACTATACAAAGAAAACAAGAAACTTTAGGGAAGAAATATATTTCATAACTAACAAAATTACATCCATCACATAGAAAACTTGACTTAAAGTTGAAATAATATCATAACAAGGTATGTCTTAGAATCTAAACAATTTGAATAAAATGATGGCTCATATAAATTTGTGAATTCCCCTCTAATTAATTCCTATTGTCCGTGTCACAGTTAAAGCTCAGGCGACTTAAAAAATCAACCTAATAACTGCCAAAGTATAGTCCCAACAACTATTCTGATATGCGGCCGCATATGAGGATGCGGTCCCTGATATGCAGATGTGGTTTCAAATTTTCAAACGTTGGCTTTTTTCAAATTTTCTCCCTCTCTCTCAAGGAAATTAATATATTATTACTTGTACTATTATTTTCTCTTTTGTTAATATTTATGTTAGGAACAATTCAATTTTTTACTAAATCTTTATGGACATATATATAATTTATAATTAATATGTATATTATTGATATTATTTAATTAATGAATCACAAACCACGTATGCACCCGTATTGCATCCGCATCCGCATCCCGCATTCCTAAACATTGGTCCCAACCAGCAAAGAGACATGAAGGAATAGGAAAAAGAAACTCTTACTTTGACATGGTAGCTGACATAGGCACGAAATGTGGATAGAGACCAGACAGTTTTATCGAGTTTCCTAGTTTCAACATGCCGGGAGGAAATCACTGCATGCAAATACAAACATAAGATGCTTAAAAACATTCTCTAGAAAGCACAACCCGCAAAGCATTACTGAGAAAAGTTTAAAATACCAAAAGTAACAAATCCAGCATTTGCATCTAATGCTTGAGAAGGAACCTCTTCCAATCCTGGAGGAGAAGACATTGACCATGTACAGGGTGGGGCATTGTTGAGTCCCGGAGAGCGCCTGGCCTCTACAAATTCCTGAAATTCATGTTTCCATAATACATGTGTTGTTAACAATTTTAGATTAGTAGAAATATCAAATATGCATTTATGTTTGTGCTGAACTTATCAGACACACAATGTATCTTTGCAGTTGATGACCAATTTTTAACATACCTGCAAGAAGGAAGTTGCTATGATTGTATCAATAGTATCCTTGAATCTCATTGGATATACTATCGTGACTTTTTCAGCCTGTAAAATCCCAACGCCGTAAAAAATTCATGAGTTGCATTAAAATTGGAAAACTAATGTTGATACTGTCTTTGTTATTTTGACAATAACTTGTGTTGGCATGCAGGCTTCTTACAAGTGCCACGATAACATGATGGTTTACCAAAACTACAATCAGGGTAAATAGGGGGGATATTATCAAAATCTAAACTTTCACATTCAGTACTACCAAAGTTGAAAATACTTAAAGCTCAGATTTCAAATACAACAGAATGTCAAAAATGTATCAATGGCACAATGGTAGTCACAAGTATTCATCATGACACATTTAATCTAAATTTTCTTGGTGTAAGATAGACATAGAGAACACTTGTGTATTAAGATTTTTCAAAATGAATTTCATCAAATTGTGAAGCAACAGTATAACCTATGACATGACCCTGGAAAAGTTACACACTATCATATGGTACCTATTTTTTATGTGTGTGATTATTTAACAGACTATACTAGAAACATACGCTTAAAGCTTATAAATTGAATGTCTAAAAGTGAATACTGGAATGTCGAATCTCTTCTAAACCGATGGGACTTACCCTATTTTGAGAATGATGAGCTAGAACAGGAGTCATGTCTTCAACATGGTAATGTCTACATGCAATAGCAACTTTAAGTGAGACTTTAATCTACGAATGTGCTTCATGATAAAAGTTTAATGAAATGAACCAGCATATATTGTACGTGAATCTATCATGTCATCGTGAGATGAACTCTTGGTCACACATAGGTGTCTTACATCCGATGAATGTAAGTACCAGCAGAAGATTCTGTTGGACCCATAAGTTTCTCTAGAAGTTCCATGTTCAATTTCTAAGATTCTGGCGGACATCAGAGGACTTAAAAAAGTATACTTATCTATGGTTTGGCAGGTACCAGATTTACATGTATGATCAATTATTACAAAGATGTCTTCATTACCACAACATTTACCTCATGAAATCAAATACAATTTGGGAATGAATATATATATATATAATATTAAATTAGAAATGTTTCGAAACAGTAAATCTAAGAAGACTTTGAAACAAGAAGTTCGCACTGACATTTATACCTGTGGAATGACAAAATATGATTCGTTAGGCCGATGCACAAGAGCCACAAGGTTACCGACATTTGGAGCCACAGTCTTCATTGCAAGATGCTTTAAAATCAATCTTAATGGAGCTCCTAAAACCACTTCTCTTACAGATGCAAGCTTTACTAAGATGGCATCCCTTTTTCCTAGTAGTTGCGAAAAATAGGAGATAGCGTGAGAATATACTTCCTGGACATCAGACAGGAAATATAACAACCAAAGATATATAAAGACATTATGTAACGACCTAATGATATTACATTCATATCATTGTCCTATTCAGCCTAAAAAGGTACCCAGTCTCGGTAAGAGCAATTTAAATACAAAGGGACAAAGCCTAATCAAGTAGGCATTTCACATATATGAACCATGATTCTTGACGAAATTCATTTCTAGCCTACTCTAACTAGTTTGGGACTAAAGATAGTTGTTGGACGAAAGCCTAAGATCATCCATTACCAAGTGGGTGATATGCATAATTCTTTGGTTATCTTTCTCAAAATTGAAGAAGATTCTTTGAATCTTTACAACAATAAATATTATTGAAGAAAAATGACAGACAAGTTGCTCCTCTACAAGTTATAAATTCATATTATTTAACTCGTCCACTGGAGTGAACATTAAAAAACTTTTTAACTGTTAATAGCACTCAGCAATTCATGTTCCACCACCAAGTTGGCAAGTAATATTTTTACATAATACTCGGGGTTTCACAAATCTACCTGATTTCAATTTCTTACAGGTGACAAATTTCAATAACACAATGAGGATGCTTAAGAGTCCAAAAGTTGCATTCTTAATAGCATATCCATTGCATACACTTTATTTTGCAGACAACATCTAAGAATAACCTTGAGAAAGAAACTCGATGAACCTTCATCTGCGGGAAGTTTGGATAGGTTGAGTTTCATGGTGAGGTTGTAGCCATCCTTTGGAGGATCCAGGATTTGCACAAGTGGACCATAAGCACCTTTGACAGCTTCCATGGACCCAAAGGGGAGTGAACCATAGAAAATAGTTTCCGGTGGAGGGATGGGCAACGACATCGATATTAGCATGAACTGAGGATGTTTCACAGAGGACTGCAAATAAATAAATAAACTTCACATATAAGCTCACTCATTTTTTTGGTTGTTAATGAAAAGAAAACAATTGGCTTTAGTGCGTTCACCTGAACATGGTGGCGAACATCATCAAACTCAACACATAGGCAATCAAGATCGACGCCTTTCTCCGAGCTACTAAGTCATCAAATCCAGATGGAAAGAGTTACTCACATAACTTAGTGATGCAAGTTATCACTTGTGTAACAGGACAAAATATTTACCAAATAGTCAAATGCAATGATTCAGTAATAAGTAGTATAAGCTGGCTTAAATGGTTTCCGTACTAATCAAGTTAATTAATACTATCAAAGTAGAGTTGATAAACACTGGGTTTGTCGGTGAAAACTAAGAATAACCCCATAACAAAAATCATATTGAGATTAAGTGTTGGCGGTATTTTTGAAATAGCTACACCCTTCCATCTTTTATTTCTACTTCAGATGCGATTGATTAAAGGTGGAAATTTAGTCATGAGAACTCAACTTCAATAATTCCAGTCATGGTACTGAAGTTTGTTTTTTTTGGTTGGGACCTTAACAATTATATGAATTTATACTGCTTATATGAATCTATTTCCCAACTGAGTTGACATTGTAAGTGTCTATAATAGTGAAATCATTCAAAGTGCAAATTTGAAGTCATGAAATTTGAAATTCGCAATACATAAGTAAATAACTATATGGCTTGCCTCCCTTAGATTTAAAAGTTAAAACTAGATCTAGGACCTCATATTTTGGTTTGTGGCAAGAAAATAGTTTAGAAGTAGGAAACCAGAGTTCCATAGCTATATTTGTGCAATAACTTCTAAAACATGAATCCCTGACCTTAAAAACTTGTTCATCAAATAAATTCTTCAACTTTCCCACCAAATTTAGGGAACGACTCGATACAAACCTAAATGATATATTTCACTCCTTAATAAAATTAAGTTCCAACCAACAACTTATGCTTTGACCATTTATTTTGTTGGAATAGTCCCACATCAGGCAAAAACTAAAATGTGTTCTGGGTTAAGTCTCAAAAGTCTCTAGCTTACAAGTTGACTTCTGGGGTGTAAAGCTATTTATGGGACCTGGCCCAACCTTATTTAACCTATTTAAATTAGATTACTCAAAACTAGAGTTCCCACAACCAAAGAACTAAAAAATGTTGAGGTCTCACAATCCCAACAAGAAATGCACACTTTAGTACCAATCAACAACACCATCTGAATCCAACTTCTTTGAACTAAAGATAAAAAAAAATCAAATCAACCACATCTCGAGTCCCTAAGTACCGATAAAAAACATTTTGAAACTTACTTCTTTGAACTATAGTTCCAAAAACCAATATGTAAGTGTCAAGTGACCCACAACCTCTTTGAGATCCAAATACACAAACACTTAGATCAAAGACAATGGGCACAACTCTATTACCCTTTTATCTATGTGTGGCCCATTTTGGTTGGAATCAGCGCCATAGCTCTATCTACTAGTTTTAGTATCATACGATATTTTTTAAGTCTAGCCTCTCATAGTTTAGAACTTCACTTTCACGACTTCTCATTTTAAAGTAGAAGTTAAGGAACTCACTCTTAAATACATATCTTAAAGTCATGGAATACCTCCTCGAACACAAGTTAGATAATTGCTAAAATTTCCTATCTGCCAATCACCCAAAAGTCATTAGTGTTCCTGGATACCATATGAGACTCTTATTCCAAGCTTTCTGAAGTCATTCTACAAACCAATCACCTAAAAATCATTCTTAAAAGCGCAATTCCTAAGGGTGTGATTGATTTGCAAGAACTGGTGGAAAATTCAAAATTTAAATCCACGACTTTTTTAAAATTTAGAGTAGAAGTAAGGGAAGTCATTTATAGTGCAATTTTATAAGTGTTTGAACTTACAATAATTTGTTTTTAAAATTATTTTAAGTTTTTATGCAAATCAATCACCAGAAAATCTATTTGAAAGTTAATTCTCCACTTCCAGATTGTTTACCTGCAAACAAATCACACCCTTAAAAGTGCAATTACTTAGAGTGTGATTAGTTTGCAAGAAGTGTCAGAAACTTCAAAACTCAAATACATTACCGCCTTGAAATTTAGAGTTGAAGTGGGAGGGAGAAGTCATTCACACTGTGATTTTATAAGGGTTCGGAACTCACGGAACTTAGTTTCCAGAATTATTTTAAGTTTTTTTCTGCAAACCAATCACCAGTAAGTCAGTTCCACCGCTTCCAACTTTTTTCCTGCAAAGAATCACATCCTTAAAATGCAAATCCTTAATTTTTCTAAAATCGAATCCCACTTCTTCAAATAAGATGACTTCCTCCAACCCAACCACACTCCTACTAGGCCCAAAACACTTAAAAATCTCAACTTTCCAACAAAAACTCACCACCAGATCCAAGAAATCACCCCCGAAACCACATTTTCAGCCGAAAAATCCAAAAAAAAAACTCACTTGAGCGCGCGGGTCCGGAGGATCTGGAGGAGGAACTTGGACGCGGACTGCAGCAGAATCATCGCCGTCGCCAACACGAATCCGCTGTTCGAAGTCGAGATTTGGGGACTTTTTTGGGGGGACTTTGAGTGATGGTGAAATGGGGGAGATTCCGAAGTTTCTATTCAATTTCTCTTTGCAAAACGACCCCTGACTTTTCTTTTTTTGTACCGAAGATGGACCCAAGTCGTTCTATTATAGATATAGATATATTAAAAGGAATTTCCAAAAAATGATTTAGAAAATACAACACAGGATTTTAAGAAGGGAAAAACTAAAAAATTGACTTTAAGGCTTTAGTTTTAGGATGGATAAGTTACAAATTTAGGACTATCATGTCACATTCATGCTCAAAATTCAACTCGAATTCGACATTTATTTGCATAACTAACTTCATCTGCTCATGAGGAAGATGTAATGTAGGATAGAATGAGAAATTCACACATAAGGGACTATTTTGTCCAAAAAATAGGAAAAACATCAACTCTAGATTTGTACATACAGTAATACTCAATATTAGAATTTTACGCTTTACTATACAGATTTAAATCCAGGTTGATGGGTAGGTACCAAGGGTGTAATCGATCTCTAAACGAGCGATCCGAGTCTGCTCAAGATCGGCTCGTTAAGGGTTTCGAGCGGAAAATTCAGCTCACGAGCGGCTCGTTAACCTAAACCTTTTTTTTGGTATTGAATTCCTAATAATGTTGTCCTAATAAGTAAATTATAAAATTACTTAAGACAAATATAATAATAGTTACTAACACAATCTTAAAATTAACACATAAAATAAAACACAATCTTATAAATTATACGACAACATTAACATCTTATAAATAAGATTATACACTTGGATCAAACAAAATCAACACAATATTAAAATAAAACACAATCTTCTAAATTGTATGACAACTCACAACATCAACATCTTATAAATAAGATCATCTAACTGACTCAAACCTTAATTTATTTGAACTTTTGGTGTAGAAAAGAATGAGAAAAAAATAATAATGAAAAAATGAAAAGTTTAGTACTAATATGGTTTTGATTCTAATGAGTATTTTGGTTTGGTTTGTTAAATGGATTGTTGGGTTTGGTAAATTAGTTTATTTAATGAGTTTAACACTTTACCGATTGGGTAATTGGATAGAATATTCAGGTTAATCAAATAATTAGATATAGTAATCAGGTTTCGAGCGATAATTGAGCGAGCATCGAGCGAGTATCGAGCGAGCGGGGTCTGCTCGTGCTCGGCTCGTTACTAACCGATCCGAGCAATTTCGAGCAAAATCAGAGCAAAATCGAGCGAACATCGTGTAGGATTTCATGTTTAATTATACATATATATTTTCGAAATTTTTATGTATAATAAAAATCAATTACAATTTTCTTTGATTTATTTCATGCATGCATCGGTTTGTTTTAACATCTAGTTTCAAAACTCTATTAAAACAAACAAGAGCTCCGAAATTCATACCTAGAAGTTCTCAAAAACTTCTTGAAGATTCGGAGACGTTGGGGATGCTCCTCGCTGCGCCGGATGCCTCCGAGTATTCACCAAACTCTAAACAAGATCGGAGAGAGGGAAGCTAGTCTCTCAATCTCCGATAGGGTTTAGAATCCAATTACTAACCCCTCTTTAATTCCCTTGAGAAGATGATCTCTTAAGAACTAAACTAAACTTAAGAATTAAGGAATTTTCGTGGAGAATTATGGGGAGAGAATTTTTGCATGAGAAAACAATGAATGAATTAATTGGGTACTGAAATAAGCTTGTATTTATAAGCTCTCTCCAAATTACCTATTCATGTGCAACCCCTTGCCCATGATCTCATGCAAAATTCCATCTAACCATCCATTATTTAATAATAAATAATATTAGCCACGAATTAAATCAATTATGGACCAATTCCATGCATGATCTAATTAATTCTTAAATTAATTCTGCACAAAACCGTCTGGACCGGTCGACCGTTACGAAGGTCCGGTCGACCGCTCAAACCCAATTTCGGTCGACCGTGCGAGATTCGGTCGACCGTTCTTAACGTAGAATATTTCATCGCAATGTTCGGTCGACCGACCGATAGATTCGGTCGACCGTTCCAAACAGACGAAAATTCCCTGTTATCGGTCGAGACACGTCCGGTCGACCGTGTACCTTCGGTCGACCGTTATCCATTAACCGGTCGACCGTTTGCACAGTCTTGCAGACTTGTCAAATTTCGGTTTAACCCCTACAAAATTTGACATTTCGGGATTAGTAGTAAATTCACAACTTATGTAACATATTATCCTATGTAATGATCAATCGTTACACCCCATAATATTTACATCACATATGAATTTAATTTAGATTCTAATTATGTTATTAATCACAACATAATTTTGATTTTGCTTGTTCACCCCATGTGTCATATTTTCTACATGAAACCCGACACATCTTATGAACTCAAAATCCTCATTTCTTGTTTCCCAGTTTTGCGGTGTGACATATGGGAGGATCTAAACTAAGTTGGCAGTGATATTAAGAGTTTAATATCACAAGCTATAAGCGGTATCTAGCTACACATTATAGCTCCCAATTAGTTAGATGTCTTAATTCCACTCGAACCAAAACCCGATCCACTTAGTGATGGAGTGCACCACTTGTGTCCGTCCCTTGCCTCATGATATTAAGAATACACACAAAGTAGTATTGTGTCATCTTTGTATTAGTATTCATTTCTTGATCTCTTTAAGCTAGTTATAAATATGTGACTTAACTCAAATCACATTGTGCACATTATAACTTTGTTTTATCAAGGGGCCCACTAAAATCATCACTCAATTAAGAGGGGCAATGATAGTCTTTTGACTAACTATCTTCTCCAACAAAAGTTGTACTTAACCAACCAATGCCTTTACACTACACTGATCGATAATTCAAGACATTGATCTAATTATGTATTCCTTAAGTGATTAGATATAAGTCTCATATCAAAGGACCAAAGACACAGTAAAATATTAATGACACAGAAACACATTTCTATAATATTTTACTTATTAGGTCTATTCAGTATACAAAAGTAATATTTTCCTCTTTTGCATACTCGTGTCGTCACTCACTTGTAGAGCTACAATGATCTATGACCAACACGACAATCTTAACTCGGTAATTAATGTCCCATGTTAATTACCATGATTGCGAATATCTTTTGTTTTATGCAAACCAATATCTTTCAGAGCTCTACGGTTAATGACCAAGAGCATCTTCCTTAACACTTCTAAAAGACGAATAACATAAACAAGGAACAAAATGATTTCTCATTCAATTCATAATAATTGGCATTTAAAAGTAAAACTTTTAGAACACATTCCCTTCACATCGAGCGATCTATCGATCCCGAGCAGAACTTGACAGCCCTAGTAGGTACCATGAAAATAAATATACTTTTTTTATCCAAGGTGATGTACTATTTTGTTGGTTTTAAAGCTAATAAGATTTCAAGTCACCTTAAAAAATTCAAACATCTCATCATGTTTTTATTTATCTCTTTTTTTACAAAAATAATTGTCTTCTAGACTTCTACACGTAGAGTTGGCGCATATTTAAACAAGTACTCAAATATGGTTTGGGCTCATGCAAATTTTACTCACCATAAGGGAAAAAGGTAAGGTGGGTCTCCCTTGAATATGGTGTAAGCGTCACACTAATTAAACACAAAAGTATACGACATTTTCTAAAAGAGCATAGAGTTTTGTATATTGTCATATAAAATTAGTGTGGCTGAGACATTTACAATGAAGTTATGATTTATGAAAGGGTCAAATGATCTTTTTCCTTTTTTTTAATCTATACCTTCCACTTATGCCTTTATGTGTCACCAGATGTCTAAACATCACACTACTTAAAATAAAAGTATCTGAATTGTTAAACATCGTCCCAAAATTACTTAAATCGCCTCTTAAAATTACCAAATTGCCCTTCATCCTACTTTTACTTATATATCTCACAATTTCACTCTTTTTTCAAAACTTTCTCTTCCTATACCTACTACAGAAGATTAGGAATGTCTCGGAGGCCAGGCAAGCAGCCAGCAGTTCCCCCGGTGTACCCGTATACGGTAACCTTACTTTATTTATTTGTTTTAAAAAAAATTAAAAAAAGTGGTCGGCGTCCGAGGGAGACGCCCCCCGCATGGGGCGGGCGTCCGAGGAAGCCGCTCCCCCCATGGGTGTCCGAGGGTGTCCGGGCGTCCGAGGGAGAAACCCGAGAGGCAGATCGAATTACGGTGGGTCATTTCCTGCAATCTCATCAACCAGGCTGCGAAAATGTTCGGCGTCTTGAGCTGCCTGAGACACAAACTCTGCGTTCCCGGCTCCTTCCCCAATGACAAGTGTCCTCCAGAACGAATGAATCTGCTCTAAGTAAATTCCGTTGTCTGATTCAAGACATCCGCGGATGGTACATGCGCAAGGTATCCCATGAGAAGTCAGAAAAGCGCACTCACAACGATATTCAACTTCATCATCTAACTGTTGCATTCTCTTCACCTCCTGACTCAGCAATTGCAAGCAGTGATGTGAAACTCGACCATTTATGTGACGATATAGAGCATGTCCGAAATTAGTCAAATTTCGCCGTCTCGAGTCTTCAAGAGCGTTTCGAATATTCGTCAGCTGCATTTCAATAGCCGCGTTGCCGCGCTCGAAAAGAGTGTCCAGAGCTGCAGTCGATGTAGAAATCCACTCTTTTAGAGCCGAATGAGCACTTTCGACCCTACAATTCGTGGTGTTCCCAAAATGAAGGACTTTGTTCGTCCAATTCAGCACAAACTTTTCTTTATGCACCAACCACGTGGTGTCCAGATACTCCGTGATAGCCGGTCACGATCTATACAAATCTTTCAAAGCATACACAACTCTATCATACTCGGCTTCTGAAGTAGAAAGCATGATTTTCCTCCATCTTCCACGCCTCAAAGTCTCTGCCATCTGCTTATTTTTGCCGAATACGTGGTATGCGTAGTTCAATACGTCTTTGTTGATGTGACATGTGCAGAGTAAATGAGCAGAGTCAGGAAATACCTCTCTCACTGGTCGCATAAGGCCTAACTCCCGGTCTGTTATTATTGCAGTCGGGCTGACAATCCCCAATAACAGATCTCGCAACTTCTCCATCACCCACAGATAACTGGAGTAAGTTTCATCCATCAAAATCGCATATCCAATAAGAAAATTCATGTTTGTTGGTGTGACCCCAATCATTTCGAACAAAGGCATCTTATACTTGTTCGTCTTGTAAGTCGAATCCATGCAGATAACGAAAGGATATGTCCGCAACAACTGGACTGACGTCGGATGTGCCAAAAAAGCGTGAGTGACGACATCAGTTTCTGGATCCGCCATAATCCAATGTAAGTACTCACACTGCACTGCTTGATAGAGAAACTGCTGGACGGGATTCCGGTCTTCAGATTTTGTCGTCCTCATGTAATCTCTGAAATTACAAATATGCCTTTGATTTGGATTGTCCTCCGGGAATTTTTCTTTTACTGCCTTCAAGATGTTCCGTGGTTTTGCTTGCGCCTCAGTCATATCACGAACAATCTTCTTCGCCCCAGAACTTAGACCACTAATTTGACGATGACCCTCTGGATAAACTGTCAGTCTGTGGTTGTGATGTCCGTGAGCACTATTAAAAACCACAACTCATCCATCACGATCTCGTCGCTCCACCACTTTTATTAAGAAACGGCAACCGCAACCCTTTCTTTTGGTGTTTCTTCGAAGTGCAGTATCCATATCCCGAGACTCCATTTGATTTCGCCGGTTGCATCTCAAATAACAATCCATCCGACTATCTGATCTTGTTTTGTACGACGACACGACAAAAAAAACCCAGCTCCGATAGCTACTTGTTTGACCCATTTACATGCTTCATCGATTGTTTCAAAGATTTGTGTAGTTTGAAATAACTCACTGTAATCCACTCCATCACCACCGAAATCTTCCAACGGAACCTACAAAAAAAATCGAAATTAAAAAAATCAAAAAAATTCCGGGCGTCTGTATTAAACGCCTACCCCATGGGAGGGGCGTCTGAGTTAAACGCCCTTCCCAAGGGTGAGGCGTCTGAGTAGGACGCCTGACCCTAGGGAAGGGCGTCTACTACAGACGCCTTACCCAAGGGGAGGACGTCTACATAAGACGCCTCTCCCATTGCGTAGACGTCTGCGTTAGACGCCTCGGCCAAGGGGAGGACGTCCTACGCAGACGCCCTCACCTTGGGGGAGGCGTCTAATGCAGACGCCCGACCCAAAATTTGCCCCGCGCCAGACTTACCTCACCGGATGCATCACCCTCGCCAGACATTTTCGTGGTGTTTTACTGATAAATTATGAATATACAAGACCGTAGGCCTAATTTATAGACACGGGACGATATGAGTATTAAATATATTGTTAAGGGCAATTTGGTAATTTCAATGAGCGATTTAAGTAGTTTTGGGACGACGTTTTATAAAAGAACATAGAGTTTTGTTCACTGTCACATAAAAGCATTTATGTCTTCAATGTGTTACCGGATGTCTTTGTTAAACATTATTTAAGTGTCACACTACTCAAAACAAAACGTATACAACATTTTATAAGACAATATGAAGTTTTGCCATTGTCATATTAAACGCACAAGTTTTGCCCACTAATCTTGTTTTATTAGTGAACTCCTGCGTCAAACTATCTTGTTTTATTAGTGGAAAATGACATATAACACATCCATAACAAAGACCAACCCAGTATCTTACATTATCAAGTTATTATAATTTTAGAAGGGAAAATATGTTAGTTATATGTCAAAATATGATAGGACTTCTTTTCTTCCTTTTCTTAACATTACTGAAAAACAAAGTTGTCATTATACTATACCTAGAAGAAAATGAAGTTCAAGACATTTACATAGTACAAAAGTGTTTGAGCGAGGTTGAAATTCGATTTATAAGTGATATAATTTGTGGTTTAATATAGTTGCAATGCTTCATGATGTTCGTGTGACCATATACATCATTAGTCTGATTATTTGTAGGAATTACTTGTAAATTTGCAAGATAGATCCTTTTAACATAACGATTAACGAGATTCGTTGTTCCTGACCATGTTTCTCATGTACTCGCTCATAGGTTAGGAGCCACGCCATTTTATTAGTTCTTTAGCAATGGCGACGCATTTGTACACGCAAATATATAAGTTCGTTAAACAACTACATGACTTTAATTAAGAAACACGTGAGTTTGTTAAGTAAGTGTATGACTGTTAAACAAAAACTAAAGGCATCATCTAAATTCTGAACTAAGAGATAAGATCCGATTTCGTTGTGTTATTCCTCTAATGCAATGATAAAAGTACTATGGCATCTACATTTAAGTAAAACCTAAAAAAAATCATCTGCACCAAATGATGACTATGAGTATAATACTATATATAGAACAAAAAAGTGGAATTAACCGTGAATAAAATAAAGTTACAAGTATACATAAAGTTACATAATATGCAAAAGATATCACATTATCACACAAGAAAACAATTTGTTGGGCTGATCATATATGGACTGAACTGAACTAAATAAATAACTTTTAGTACATGGGCTTGTATAAAATAAGCATGTCAACATAGTATCATACTTCCTAGTCTGAGGAGGATTTATTCTCACATTTCTTTACTTTAATTGTTGAATTCATAATTAAATCTGAGTTGATGTAATTGTGGAAGTTTCCTTTGTGTATTTCCTGTATAAATAGATGTAAATTGAGATCACCCTAATATATATAAAAATCGCATACAACATTACCAAAAGGCAATTAATCACCATAGCATTCGAATTTTCATACGCAGGTATTACTCATATTGTAGATTCAAACATCCTCCTACAACCTGAAAAATTCTGATCATAAAAGTGTGTATCAAATATCTAACGTCCAAAAATAATGGATCACATTATGTTCCTTGGTTAGAGTAAAAGTACAATTCACTTTAATCAACAGACTTAAAGATTCACATAAAATTCCACGACGGTCTAAGCAATAGTTGGATGGGACAAATCACCCAATCGAGTCTGATATCCTTGTAGTAATCCACAGTCAATACGATGCAAGCTCCTAATTCACCTTAATAATTAATCTTTATTGCTTATAAAAAGACCTTTTAATAATATATATAAAAAAACATAAAATTCCAAGAAGAGTAGAACATGGAGACCACAACCTGATGCACACATGGGTGTGAATCAGTTTGTAAGATCACATCACATGGAGGGTTTAAGTATTCAACCACAGAAGTAATTAAGAGCATATTTAACAGCGCCCGGGCTACCCCCGGGCGCCCTGCACTCTCTCTCTGCCACGTCAGCTTCTCTCTCTGCCACGTCAGCTCACCCAACCCACCCAAAAAATCCCCTTATCCATGCCCAGGCTACCCCCACCCACCCTACACTCTCTTTCATCCACATCATTTCTTAATTAAACAAATTTAATTCTCACACAACATTTAACAAATTACATTTTATATTTTAAATCTAATTTAAAATATACAGTGGGGGATTTGTTGAGTTTGTGCGGGGGTGGCAGGGGGCGGCAGCCCCTGCGGGGGACGTTTTTTGTTTCGACATCATATTATTGCATTCCATATATTGATTCGTTTACCCGTATTTACCTACATTACGAAATATAAACGGGTAAATACGTTTACATTCCGGCATTCGTTTACCCACATTAATAACAAATACCCAATCCATTAATAACAAAACATCCACTAAAAATTAAAAAATTTTAAAAAAAAATTCGACGAATGGGGGGGGGGGCACGTGCCCCCCACCCGATGGGCGCCCGGGCGCCAAATCGGGTGCTCCCGCACCCGATTGCGCACCCGGGCGGGCGCCCGCCCGACAGGCGCCCTCCCCGTTAAGGGGAGGGCGCCCGGGCGCCCGGGTCGGGCGCGAGGGCGCGCCCGACCCATTAAGGGTGCCCTAACTTAACTGACTACACTACTAAAGAACCAGAAAACAAACAGCAATAACTGTCAATAACAGTTAGAGAAGACAAAGATTCCCATGTGATTGTTGTCTTGTCTCACTGTTTTAAGCAAACAATGCATGCATGGACTGTAGATTATCTCTGATTACTCGAGTGCTCAAGTTTTTTTCGATATTATTTAGTTTTCTTTTGAATTTTTTGTAGTTATATTACTTAATAAAAAGTTTCAAAAGGAGGATCATGAACCAAAACGAAATATGTTTGTGGCCTCAAAGTCAAATAATATCCAAAAAACCGAGATAATTAAAGGGAGTTCAACTGGACGAAAAGGAAAGGGTCATTTGCTTGGGTAGACCTCAAAAGGTGCACAATTGGTTAAATACCCCTGAGTTTTTACTATTCACTTGGGTACACCTCGTTGCACTGCATATTGCTTGCATGCCCTCGGACCGTTTGTGGGGTCCATTCCGTTAAATTTTCTGTTGGTTTATTTACAAAACACACCCTCTAAATTTCAAATATCCTTAATATTAAATATAAAAACACAAAACAAATATTTTCTTTACAAACACACCCCTTCTTCTTATTCTCTCTCTTTTATTCTCTCTCTCTCCACTCTCTCTTGTTTTCTCTCTCCTCCATCTCGCTACTCTCTCTTTTATTCTCTCTCTCTACTCACTCTCCCCTCTCTTTCTCTCTCTACTCTCCACTCTCTCTCTTGTTTTCTCTTTTCTCTCTCTCGCTACTCTCTCTATTGTTCTCTCTCTCTCCTCTCTCTCTACTCTCTCTCCTCTCTCTACTCTCTCTCTCTCTCTCTCTTCGGTTCTCTCTTCTCATTCTCTCATTCTCTTCGGTTCTCTCTTCTCATTCTCTCATTCTCTCTCTCTCTCTCGCTACTCTCTCTATTGTTCTCTCTCTCTCCTCTCTCTCTACTCTCTCTCCTCTCTCTACTCTCTACTCTCTCTCTCTCTCTCTTCGGTTCTCTCTTCTCATTCTCTCTCCTCTCTCTCTCTCTCTCTTCGGTTCTCTCTCCTCTCTCTCTCTCTACTCTCTCTCCTCTCTCTACTCTCTCTCTCTCTACTCTCTCTCCTGTCCTCTCTCTCTTCCAAACTTAGATGTAGCGTACCTGATGCCATGCCCAGGACCACATGTTATTTTGGTAATATTGATATTTGAAGATCCCCTTCCAACAGCAATGCAGTCATCTCCTGCACCAATTTAAAAAACAAATATTGGTTTAGTTTATATAAATTCATAAGTGACTATTTATATAACCATGGGTTTAATTATCACCTGATGCAATCGTGGAATTGGTAATGAAAACGTTCTGGCTCTCCTGGACGTGCATACCGTCTGTGTTGGGACTGTCTTCCGGAGAAGAGAGAACATGAGAGAGAGAGAGAGAGGAGAGAGAATAGGAGAGAGAGAGAGAGAGAATGAGAGAATGAGAAGAGAGAACCGAAGAGAGAGAGAGAGAGGAGAGAGAGGAGAGAGAGTAGAGAGTAGAGAGTAGAGAGAGAGGAGAGAGAACCGAAGAGAGAGAGAGAGAGAGAGAGTAGAGAGAGGAGAGAGAACCGAAGAGAGAGAGAGAGAGAGAGAGAGAGAGTAGAGAGAGGAGAGAGAGTAGAGAGAGAGGAGAGAGAGAGAACAATAGAGAGAGTAGCGAGAGAGAGAGAATGAGAGAATGAGAAGAGAGGAGAGAGAAAACAAGAGAGAGTGGAGAGAGAGAGAGTAGAGAGAGAATAAAAGAGAGAGAATAAGAAGAAGGGGTGTGTTTGTAAAGAAAATATTTGTTTTGTGTTTTTATATTTAATATTAAGGATATTTGAAATTTAGAGGGTGTGTTTTGTAAATAAACCAACAGAAAATTTAACGGAATGGGCCCCACAAACGGTCCGAGGGCATGCAAGCAATATGCAGTGCAACGAGGTGTACCCAAGTGAATAGTAAAAACTCAGGGGTATTTAACCAATTGTGCACCTTTTGAGGTCTACCCAAGCAAATGACCCAAAAGGAAATAGATCACTTTCAATCTAGAATCGCAACGCTCAAAGTAAAGCCACAGTGGAATATATATATATATATATATATATATATATATATGTGATTGAGTCTCAAGCATCAAGCAGTCGTGCATGCACTTGATTTGATATATATGTACGTATGTCAGTGGGTATCCAGTGAATATATGATCCATCACATGCGGAATAGTAGTAGGGTTGGATTAAAATCCGTTGGTTGGTTAGGTAGAATTCAAACAGACTTTAAATGTAAAATTCGTCTAATAGACGTGGAGTCAATGACATATCAGTATATCACAGTCCATATATCCGCAATTTCAAGATTTTTCATGTATTGACAAACAAAGATGCTAAGGTGATAATATATGATTGGTATTTAGATATGGAAATAAAAATATTTAAATATTGAAAAATATTTGCATTTTCATCGGGTATGTAAATATAAATACAACTTAAAAATGCATATCTGGACCTTATCCATTCTGTTTTTGAGCCTAGATACTTGTTAGATGGTGTGTAATTAAAAATGTTAGTATTTATTCTTAAATTCAAATTAACTCTTAATTAAAGTGGTATTTCCATTTTGAAGTTTAACCTGATATGAATTATGGACATTGATTAAAAGAAACTTTCTAGACATGAACGGCCTTTGAAGTTGACTGGCCATGCCCAGTCGCCTAGGCATTTGGGCGGTTGCCCAGGTTTAGGCAACCATTTTTTAATTTGTTTGTTTTAATTTTAAAAAATAGGAAAAACTTGAAAAAATAGAAAAATACAAATAATATATATGTTTTTAACATGTTTGACCATAAAAAATAAACTTAATTCACTAACACACTGGGAATTGAAGAGAAGTAGGGTAAGAGGTAAAAAACGGATAACCAAGATTGCATCACACTTAAACCCAAAAATCACTTAGTATATAAGCATCTCTCCCACTCCCCCTCCCCCAAACCCTAACCCAGCCACCCTCTCTCCCCCAAATCCAAACCCATCCACCCTCTCTTCTCCAAACCCTAACCCAACCACCTACTCTCCCCCAAACCTAACACAACCAACCTCTCTCTCCCACTACAGTAGCAACCGACAACCAGCAACTTCCACATGGTAGCAACATCACCACTCCAACAACCAACCATTAATGTGCACAACAGTGCACAACACATGGCAGCCTAGGCAACCAGGTGCGGTCGCCTATACCGCACACCACTTTGTGCGGTGTGCGGGTGGTCGCCTAGGCGACCCCCCGGCTAAACACTGATCACCATGAATATACCCAAAATTCATAAAATTCATTATATATAGTGAAAAAATTACAAAAAAACACTCAAATAATTTATTTATACTCTCTATCATCTCTATCTTTCATTTTCATTTCTGTTTTTTCTCTCACTAAACTCAATGACTCGGTTAATAAACTAATGAAACTTCATAATTTCATATTTTAAAAATACAAAATAGTTAAAAAATTATATAAAATTATATTTTCTAATAAATATTTATTTTCATATAAATTATGTTTTCGAAAAAATATATTTATTTTTCATAAAAAATCTAAAAAATAATTAATTATTTTGTATTTTTAAAATATAATAAATTATCCAATTTCAGTAGTTTAGTAACCGAGTTATTAAGTTCAGTGAGAGAAAAAGATGAAATGAAAGATGAAATTTAGAGATGAGAGAGAGTATAGATAATTTTTTTGAGTAATTGTTTACAATTTTTACAATACATATAATGATTTTTATGAATTTTGGGTTTATTCAAGGTGATTCTGCAAAATTTCTATTAAATATTAATATATTTAACATACGTTAACGGAAAAATTAACAGTTTGCTAACGGAATGAAACTTGAAAAAAGTTAATGACATTAAGATAAATATTTTGATTTTTCTATAGAATTAGGCTAAATAGTTACTATGAGGTGACATAAAGTCAATTTCGTTATTGTTAGTGACACCTAAGCAAATATCCCTAATAAATACTAGTGTAAGGTCATTCTCTTCGTGGTATTGCACTAAAGGTTAGAAGGTAGTTATTAGTACATAATTAACCAAAAGAGAATGATCGAGGTACATTAGTCTTTACTAATAAAAAAATAAGTTTAAGCTTATTTTTCATCGTTCCTTTAGTCTGCAAAATGATAAATGTATCACTATGTATGTGGTATCCAAGTCATGCAACCTAGTGCTCTAATCTCGATACCTTTAAATTGGTATTAATAATCGCATGCGGTCTCAATCTAATAAATATTAATGCATGTAGTTTTTCACGTTGACTATTTTAGCTAGAGGTCTCTTCACAACCATTTTTCTAACCGATAACTGTCTATTTGGGAAAAATAGAAGTTAGATATTAATGTTTGTGTTAAGGTACATTTATTTACTATAGCGGATGGAACATGATGGTTTTCCTGAAGAAAATCTAATACATTCTTGGGTAACTTAAATTTATCATTTGCAAGGAAAATATGAAATGCATTAGATTTCATCCTGAGAACTGTCAATGCCCATCAAGCACATACATAAGCATGATAAATGTATTGTGTCGTGTATTTTCATGTTGTGTCGGGAGCTTTATATTAGATGCATCTATTAAAATATGGACATGAAACACTTATAAGTTCACTTAATCATAATACATTTGAGCCAACAAATCAATTTTTTGCCAATAAAAAAGATGTAGGTAATAAAAGATAACCAAACATCAAGTGCAATATGATAATGTGCCTTAATCACTAACAAGTTCAAAGTACTTATACCAGTACTTGTCACACAAGATATATATGTGTATGAATATAAACAACATATTTAAATTCCTCAGTCCGTCAACCAATTAATCTAGAAACCAAAAATCACCGGTCAAGTAGTGGAAGACGTGGGAACACAAAAGGAACATTAATTAAAAGTCAGAGACACATATATATATATATATATAGGGTCAAGTTCTAGTGAGCCCAGAGCTTATCAAATTTAGTTTAAGCCCCTACAATCTCATCATTGGATCTTATTTACAGTTAATCTCATCATTCATTAGCATAACCGTTTTTTTCTTAATCTACCTTACATTTTGAAATGAGTGGTGAATATTGTAGGGGTTTAATTTAGTTTGATTAAGCTCTGAGCTCACATGAGAATTCCTGTATGTATATATATATATATATATATATATATATATGAACATTATGTTGCTCACGTTATATAGTTAGCAAAAGTTTAAGGATTCTTATTCATAATTATATCTTCCAATTTTTAGTTTATAACAGAAAAATACGTGCATTCATGCACTGTCCCTCAGTCGAACTAGAAGTGAAGTCAGATTAATTAGAATAAGTTTGATGTTCTCACACCGCATATTTTATCCTACTAAAAAAATATTATGAAAATAAATTAACGTACACTAATATATTTTTATCCCGCCATCTGAAAATTGAAACAAGACCGACATCAAGTTTCATAAATTTCCTATAATAACTCAAAATATTGTGATTATATATCCTTGAATAATTTCATAAAACTCAAAAACTTTTTTGCTAGAACTTTTAATTACTTGTACCCTTTTCTTAGTTGATCTTAATTTTCACTTAGAAAATACCGAAGTTAATATGCTTCACCGGTTTGAAACTTAATCCATTTTCAAATCATGACGAACCTCAAAAGACAATTAAGCTTGAAGTGGTTTGATACGATGGCATAATTGAATTTGTTGGTCAAAATGAAGGATATTGGTGATATTTTTACTGACATTTGAAAAATGATAAATAAATAATAAATGACTTAAATAAATTAGTTTAAGACCATTTTTGAGCTGAAAATCAATCAGTTGTATAATTAACAATTGCTCTATTCAATTTGTTGCACTCAAATGAATAAATAATATTTTAATTTCAAGACTTGTCACAAATAGACTACTTTTATATATATATTTAGAGTTGTTATACATCGACGCGAGAGTTCAGGACGGTGCCTACGTGTCCCTTGTCATCGTCCAGTCAGCAGTGTAACGTCCCGAAACAGCGGAAGATTTAAAATTTCGAAATAACGAATAAAACTGACAACTCAAGGCGGGAACGTCACTAATATATAATATAGAAATCCGGGTGCACCCAAAATACATGGAGTTTACAAAAGGTGTACAACTACAATCCAGATGAAAGAAATGAAAATACAAGTAGTCGTACGATCTCGCAAATGCCGAAGAGGATCCGACTCCAAAGCGCTCCGTCCTCGGTCACCACCCACCGGACCTACTGCGATCCTGAAAAAGATGCAACAACAATGCCTGAGTTTCCAGAAGGAAACCCCGTATACCAACTCACCTATATGCATGCATCACATAATGAACCTATCATACTAGTAGCATGTCATGGCATCAACAGATATGGAAAACAGTTCCCCCGAAGGGTAAAACAGGACATCAGTCCGACAATCAATCATCGGGTCTCCCGAAGAGACCTACTGCAGGCACATGCAGTCTAGTAGCCCGCGACATCGCACCCCCCACACGCAGCTACACTACACAAGGGTTCGGCAGGGAGCCTCTGTCACGTCTACGCGCCGATAGAAACAGATCTGTAAATCTCAGTGGTCGGGGCCACAGGGACCAACGGGGCCGTCGCCCGGAAGGTATAACAACATCATCTCGGTAGGTGCCCAGCCGAGGAAAACAACAAGCCGGCACAGCCTCGGCCCAACAATCATCATCGCCGGCACAACCTCGGCGGCATCACCGGCACAGCATCGGTGGTCCATCACAACGTCCGGCACAGCATCGGACGGTCCAGACCGAAGTCTGCCAGGTCATCGGGCTCCTCGAGCCGCGAACACCAACCGCGCCGCTATAAAAGCAGGGCAGCGACCTCCGTAGCCCCAAGGGCCGGTAGTCACCTCACCCAACGCCAGTTGCGTGCCCGCACAACATCAACACTGGGATCCGCGATCCCTCAGGCCTGCTATACTACAAAGTGCCAACAATCATCTCAAAAGTCACGGTCCATACATGGAGGTGACGCGTCCCGAACACCCACACTCTTCCCAACGGCGGTCCCTGGGCAGGCACGCATCACGCGCCCACCGTCACCTCCCGGCTCACGCACAAGGCGAGGACACGGGTTTCCGTGGACAAAGTTGGCGTTCAAAAGGGGAACCAGGAATTCTGTCCTGGGCCCAAACGGTCGACCGGAAGAGGTGATTCGGTCGACCGGTTCCAGGAAGGAATCGGTCGACCGTACTCCTAAAACGGTCTACCGCTGCGCTCAAAACAGAACCCCCAACGGTCGAACAAGGGTCTAAAACCGGTCGACCGAACGAGGTCAAAATCCGGAGTCTGGTCAACATTAAATTCCACTCTATCGGTCGACCGACTCAGGGGTCTCGGTCGACCGAAAACAGACAGGGTCAACCTAGTATTCTACGTCATCAAACGGTCGAACGTAAACATACTACCGGTCGAACAACATGCAATCGGTCGAACGCAATATAAATCGGTCGAACAATTCAAACAATAATAACAGGTACACTTAAGTTCCGGTCGAACACAACAAGGACCGGTCGACCGATAACAGGTAGAAAATCCCAACTCACCAGCAATAATGCACTACCGGTCGACCGCCCCAAGGCATCGTTCGACCGGTGAAGGTTAAAGTCGGGCAAACAGTGCTAAAACGGTCGACCGCCCGAAGGACCCGGTCGACCGTTGGTCGTCTTCAACCTCGCGCCAGCCGAGGATTTACGAAGAAACGCGTCGCCGGAGAGGTCCTCGACCTCCCCCGACCGACCAACAACACCCCTCCACAAGGGTGGGCAACAAAATCACACTAATGAGCGGAATACCTCACGAGAACGACGAACAAAGCCGGAGCACCGCTCGCGCACGCCGTCTCCGGTGACCTCTCCTCGCGCTCACCGCCGCAACTCTCCTGACTGGACCGCTTGTCCACCTCCGCCACCGACCTCCGGAGCTGCTCGACGCCAAAGAGAGGAGAAGATGAGGATGGTGTGAGAGAAAACAAGGAAGGAAAAGAAAAGAAGAGGAATAAGGGTTGGGTGCTCTTAAAGCAACCCCCCCCACACTCCTTCCATCCCTCAACACGCCTCCCCATCCCTCACCCATGCCTCCCCCCATACCTCTCTCTCTCTTCACAAAGTCAAACCACCATACCTCTCTCTCTCTCCTCTTATATCACCAATTAACCCCAAAAGGGGGTTAGGGACATAACAATCCACCCAACTTAAAAGGATTTCGTCCCGAAATCAAGCAACTACTCACCGAAAAGCTCTGGATACTGCCTTCTGACATCCTCCTCAATCTCCCAAGTGGCCTCGCGCTCGCTGTGATGCTGCCATCTGACCTTCACCATCGGAATGGTCCTCCTCCTGAGCTGGTGATCCATGCGATCAACAATCTCGACCGGCCTCTCCTCGAGCGACAAGTCCTGCTGAATCTCTGGCACTGCTATCTCAATAACGTGCGACGGATCTGCCACATACTTCCTCAGCATAGACACATGGAAGACATTGTGCAGACCTGAAAACTGCGGCGGCAACGCAATCCGGTAGGCAACCTCTCCAACCCGGTCGAGGATCTCAAACGGTCCAACATACCTCGGACTGAGCTTCCCCTTCTTCCCAAACCTCATCACACCTCTGGCTGGGGAAATCTTCAGAAACACATGGTCGCCTACCTCGAAACTCAACTCACGTCTGCGTCGATCAGCATAACTCTTCTGCCTGCTCTGTGCTGTGGCCAGTCTCCTCCTGATCACATCAACCTTCTCTGAGTACATCTGCACAATCTCTGGCCCCACTAACTGCCTCTCGCCCACATCACTCCAGCATACCGGTGATCTGCAAGGCCTCCCGTACAGCGCCTCGTACGGCGCCATCCCAATACTCGAGTGGTAGCTGTTGTTGTAGGCGAACTCTATCAGCGGCAGGTGCTCATCCCAGTGCCCTGCCCAGTCCAGTGTGCATGCTCTCAGCATATCCTCCAAGGTCTGTATCGTCCTCTCTGACTGACCATCGGTCTGCGGATGAAACGCTGTACTGAATCTCAGACGCGTCCCCAAAGCCTGCTGCAGACTCCCCCAAAATCTGGAAGTGAAACGAGGATCTCGATCGGAGATGATGCTCACTGGCACTCCATGTAACCTGACTATCTCCTCCACGTACAACTTAGCCAGACCCTCCAAAGGCAACGTGGTCCGGATCGCTAAGAAGTGCGCCGACTTGGTCAGTCGATCGACTATCACCCAAATCGCGTCGTGGAATCTCCTCGTCTTCGGCAATCCCGTGACAAAATCCATCGTCACGTGCTCCCACTTCCACTCAGGAAGCTCAATACACTGCATCGGTCCTGCTGGCCTCTGATGCTCAATCTTCACCTGCTGGCAGACCAAGCATCGCTCCACAAACTCTGCAATATCCTTCTTCATGCCCTTCCACCAGAAGTTCCGCTGCAGGTCCTTATACATCTTCGTGCTCCCCGGATGAATGGTGTATCTAGCTCTGTGTGCCTCCTCCATGATGTCATCTCTCAGCCCATCAACCTTCGGCACCCAAATCCGACTCCTGAACCTCAGACCACCATCAACCCCCACACTGAAATCTGATCCATCTCTGGAAGCCAACTGTAGCAGACCAGCTAACTCCTCATCCCCCTGCTGAGCCTGAACCAACCGTGAGACAGTCTGCGGCTCCACCCGAAGCCCAGCAATCACTGCTCCCTCTGTACCCTCTGTGAACGGTCTCCACTCTGACAAAGCCTCGAGTAGCCTCCACTCCTGAATGCACAGACTCGCAACAGAAACCTCCACCTTCCGGCTCAGCGCATCTGCAACCGAATTCGCCTTCCCCGGATGATAGGAAATGGTGAAGTCGTAGTCCTTAATGAACTCGAGCCATCTGCGCTGCCTCATATTCAGCTCCTTCTGCGAGAACAAGTACTTCAGACTCTGATGATCGGTGAAGACCTCGAACTGCTCGCCATACAGATAGTGCCGCCAGGTCTTCAACGCGTGAACTACCGCCGCCAGCTCCAGATCGTGAGTCGGGTAGTTCTTCTCGTGCACCTTCAGCTGCCTCGAAGCGTACGCGACCACCTTCCCATGCTGCATCAGAACACAACCCAAGCCTATCCCTGATGCATCGCTGTAAATCACGTAGCCTCCACTGCCACTCGGTAGCGTCAGAATAGGTGCTGTCGTCAATCGCCTCTTCAGCTCCTGAAAGCTGTCCTCGCACTTCTGGGACCAAACGAACTTGACGCCTTTCTGCGTCAATGCTGTCAGCGGCGATGCAAGTCTGGAGAAATCCTGGATAAATCGTCTGTAATATCCTGCCAGACCTACGAAACTCCTGATCTCCGTCACGCTCGTCGGGGCTCTCCACTGAGTCACTGCCTCGACCTTCGCCGGATCCACTGAAATCCCATCTGCTGACACAATATGCCCCAGAAAAGCCACCTGATCCAACCAAAACTCGCACTTCGTGTACTTGGCATATAGCTGCTGATCCCTCAAGATGCCAAGCACAATCCTCAGGTGCTCTCGATGCTGCTCCCTGTCAGGCGAGTATATCAAAATGTCGTCTACGAATACAACGACAAATCTGTCGAGGTACGGCTGGAAGGTCCTATTCATCAGATCCATGAATGCTGCAGGCGCATTCGTCAGTCCAAATGGCATCACCAAGAACTCGTAGTGGCCGTACCGCGTCCTGAAGGCTGTCTTCTGAACATCTGCCTCCCTGATCCGCAACTGATGATAACCCGAACGCAGATCGATCTTCGAGAACACTCTCGCCGTCTGCAACTGATCAAACAAATCATCAATCCTGGGCAAAGGGTACCGGTTCCGAACGGTAACCTTATTCAGCATCCTGTAGTCGATGCACATCCGCAACGACCCATCCTTCTTCTTCACGAAGAGCACAGGCGCTCCCCATGGAGAAACACTTGGTCGAATGAACCCGGACTCCATCAACTCCTGCAATTGCTTCTTCAGCTCTGTCAACTCTGCAGGTGCCATACGATACGGTGCCTTCGACTGAGGTGTCGTACCCGCTACCAGCTCGATGCCGAACTCGATCTCTCGGTGCGGCGGTAACGCTGGAATCTCCGCTGGAAACACATCCGGGAACTCCTGCACAATCTCTATGTCCTCCAGCCTCCTCGTCTCAGGATCAGGAACTACCAGCGTGGCCACAAACGCTCTGCCTCCCTGCTGTATCAGTCTCTGTGCCTTAACCGCAGACACAATCAGACGACCCCCTCTGCTCCTCGCACCTCTGATCAGAACATCTGGCAAACCCTCCATCGGAATCAGGATCTTCTTCTCACGGCAAAAGACCCGCACGTCGTACCGGGACAGCCAGTCCATCCCCAGTATGACGTCGAAGTCCACCATCGGTAACAAGACCAGATCTGCCGGAAAATCGTGGTCTCCCGAAGCAACTGTGGTGCCGGGGAAAAAGCTCCCCACAGTGCCCACCCCACCCATGGGCGTGCTGACCTCCAAAACATCAGTCAGCAGCACAGGGGTCCGACCCAACTCGCCAGCAAACTTCTCCGAAATGAAGGAGTGAGTGGCGCCGCAATCAAACAACACACGCGCTACTGAACCAGAAACTGAAAGCGTACCTTCCACGACGGTGTTGGAGTCCCTCGCCTCCTCAGCCTGGATAGTGAAGACTCGCCCGGTCCTCCTGCTCTGGCCCGGTGCAATAACTGATCGGCTGCCTCCGCCTCTGCCTACTGCTGGTGGTCCCGGCCTCCTGCTCGGCTCACCCTGCCTCTGAGGACAATCACGGACAAAATGTCCCATCTGACCGCATCCCATACAAGCTCCAGTCCGACGGGGACACTCCTGTCCTGGATGGAACCTCCCGCAGTAAGTGCACGCTCCAGACTGACGTGCTCCTCCTCCATCAAACCTGGGCCTCTTGCCCGGGTTCCCTGCTCCACGACCAGCTACTCTGCTGCCGGTGCTCACTGGCGCCTTCCGCGCCTCCTGAATACACTCCCTCTGGTCCTGCTCTATGATCGTAGCATGCTTCACCGCATCTGCAAGGGTCCGCGGCATACTGTTGATCACCCGAGAACGAAGCGGCTGCCTCAGTCCCTTCACGAACTTCCTCGCCCGCTGCTCTGGGGTCACACAAATCTCAGGGCAGTAACGCTCCAAAGCGTTGAACCTGCTGATGTAGCTCGTCAGTGTCATGTCCTTCTGCTCTAGCGACATGAACTCCTCCCTCTTCTGATCCCTGACATGCTGGGGGAAGTACTGCTCATGAAACACCTCCAAGAACTCCTCCCAGCTCACGTCCACACGATCATCAAACAACACTGTGGACGTAGATCTCCACCAGTTGGCGGCCTCGCCATCGAACACGTAGGTGGCCAGCTCCACCATCCTCTCAGGTACTACACCAATAGCGCGGAAGATCTTCTCCATCCGGAAGACCCAGTCCTCTGCAACCTCTGGGGCCCTCCTGCCATCAAAAGTCGGCGGGTGCTGACGCATGAACCGATCGTGCTCAGCTCCCACCCCGCTCTGAGCGCTCTGAGCTGCCTGACGCTCCAGAAACTCGCCCAGTCTGTCCCACTGAGCACCTGAAGTGTCGTCACTGGGATCACGATCGCGTGGAGAACTCCTCACGCGCCTAGGTGCCATTTGTCACCACAACAATCAACAGATAAGCAACAATGCATGCATGAGCTACGAAATTAATGCATGCCTCTAGCACTACTCCTAAGGGTGGTTCTTTAGACGAAGACACAGGAATCGACCGCTCTGATACCAAGTTGTAACGTCCCGAAACAGCGGAAGATTTAAAATTTCGAAATAACGAATAAAACTGACAACTCAAGGCGGGAACGTCACTAATATATAATATAGAAATCCGGGTGCACCCAAAATACATGGAGTTTACAAAAGGTGTACAACTACAATCCAGATGAAAGAAATGAAAATACAAGTAGTCGTACGATCTCGCAAATGCCGAAGAGGATCCGACTCCAAAGCGCTCCGTCCTCGGTCACCACCCACCGGACCTACTGCGATCCTGAAAAAGATGCAACAACAATGCCTGAGTTTCCAGAAGGAAACCCCGTATACCAACTCACCTATATGCATGCATCACATAATGAACCTATCATACTAGTAGCATGTCATGGCATCAACAGATATGGAAAACAGTTCCCCCGAAGGGTAAAACAGGACATCAGTCCGACAATCAATCATCGGGTCTCCCGAAGAGACCTACTGCAGGCACATGCAGTCTAGTAGCCCGCGACATCGCACCCCCCACACGCAGCTACACTACACAAGGGTTCGGCAGGGAGCCTCTGTCACGTCTACGCGCCGATAGAAACAGATCTGTAAATCTCAGTGGTCGGGGCCACAGGGACCAACGGGGCCGTCGCCCGGAAGGTATAACAACATCATCTCGGTAGGTGCCCAGCCGAGGAAAACAACAAGCCGGCACAGCCTCGGCCCAACAATCATCATCGCCGGCACAACCTCGGCGGCATCACCGGCACAGCATCGGTGGTCCATCACAACGTCCGGCACAGCATCGGACGGTCCAGACCGAAGTCTGCCAGGTCATCGGGCTCCTCGAGCCGCGAACACCAACCGCGCCGCTATAAAAGCAGGGCAGCGACCTCCGTAGCCCCAAGGGCCGGTAGTCACCTCACCCAACGCCAGTTGCGTGCCCGCACAACATCAACACTGGGATCCGCGATCCCTCAGGCCTGCTATACTACAAAGTGCCAACAATCATCTCAAAAGTCACGGTCCATACATGGAGGTGACGCGTCCCGAACACCCACACTCTTCCCAACGGCGGTCCCTGGGCAGGCACGCATCACGCGCCCACCGTCACCTCCCGGCTCACGCACAAGGCGAGGACACGGGTTTCCGTGGACAAAGTTGGCGTTCAAAAGGGGAACCAGGAATTCTGTCCTGGGCCCAAACGGTCGACCGGAAGAGGTGATTCGGTCGACCGGTTCCAGGAAGGAATCGGTCGACCGTACTCCTAAAACGGTCTACCGCTGCGCTCAAAACAGAACCCCCAACGGTCGAACAAGGGTCTAAAACCGGTCGACCGAACGAGGTCAAAATCCGGAGTCTGGTCAACATTAAATTCCACTCTATCGGTCGACCGACTCAGGGGTCTCGGTCGACCGAAAACAGACAGGGTCAACCTAGTATTCTACGTCATCAAACGGTCGAACGTAAACATACTACCGGTCGAACAACATGCAATCGGTCGAACGCAATATAAATCGGTCGAACAATTCAAACAATAATAACAGGTACACTTAAGTTCCGGTCGAACACAACAAGGACCGGTCGACCGATAACAGGTAGAAAATCCCAACTCACCAGCAATAATGCACTACCGGTCGACCGCCCCAAGGCATCGTTCGACCGGTGAAGGTTAAAGTCGGGCAAACAGTGCTAAAACGGTCGACCGCCCGAAGGACCCGGTCGACCGTTGGTCGTCTTCAACCTCGCGCCAGCCGAGGATTTACGAAGAAACGCGTCGCCGGAGAGGTCCTCGACCTCCCCCGACCGACCAACAACACCCCTCCACAAGGGTGGGCAACAAAATCACACTAATGAGCGGCATACCTCACGAGAACGACGAACAAAGCCGGAGCACCGCTCGCGCACGCCGTCTCCGGTGACCTCTCCTCGCGCTCACCGCCGCAACTCTCCTGACTGGACCGCTTGTCCACCTCCGCCACCGACCTCCGGAGCTGCTCGACGCCAAAGAGAGGAGAAGATGAGGATGGTGTGAGAGAAAACAAGGAAGGAAAAGAAAAGAAGAGGAATAAGGGTTGGGTGCTCTTAAAGCAACCCCCCCCACACTCCTTCCATCCCTCAACACGCCTCCCCATCCCTCACCCATGCCTCCCCCCATACCTCTCTCTCTCTTCACAAAGTCAAACCACCATACCTCTCTCTCTCTCCTCTTATATCACCAATTAACCCCAAAAGGGGGTTAGGGACATAACAAGCAGTCCACGTCATCCCCAAACATGGTGCCTTTTTTTCGAAAAATTAAAAAAAATGCTGGTTTCTTGCGTGTGACGATTCCTCTTCCGGTGCAGAGATTAGAACGTGAAGAGACACCAAACCGGCGTTCGTTCAGATACCGAGGAGCGAAAGAAAACCCTAGACCTTTCGAGTTTTCTCCTTCCTTTTTTCGAGTTTTCTTCGTCTGATCAAGTCGTTTTCTTCCCCCCCAATACATCGATGAAATGGATTCTCCGAGTCTCGCTTCCTCTAGCAATGTGGTGGTGCATCAGGTTTGTCGTTCTAACAAATGATGGTGATACTAAGAACAAGCTGAAGTTATTTTTTGTGTCTTCTATGCGTCTACAAACTACTTCCAGTCATCCAAATGTGTGTGGACACCAATAGAGAATGTGTTAAGAAAGATAAATGACGCCGAGAAGAACGTTTTTCGGGGTACCCCATTCGGTCACTTCCTAGACCTTGCTAACGTTCCGGTCGATAATGACATTGTAGACTGGTTCGTGGAACACTATGACGCGAACGAGGTTGGGTTGAGGATCGGCTCGGAGGCAGTACATTTTACACCCGAATGTGTTGAAAGGAATGTGTTCTAAAAGTTTTACTTTTATATGTCAATTATTATGAATTGGATGTGCAAACATTTTGTTCATTGGTTAATGTATTTGTCTTTTGGAAGTGTTGAAGAAGAAGTTCTTGGTCCTTAACTATAGAGGTCTAATAGATAATGGTTTACATAAATCAAAAGTTATTCACAATCATGGTAATTAAAATAGAACATTAATTACCGAGATAAGATTGTCGTGTTGGTCATCGATTATTGTAGTTCTACAAATATTTGACGACACAAGTATATAAAAGAGGAAAATAGTTACTTTTATATATTGAATATACATACAAAGTGAAACATTATAGATTTGTGTTATGTGTCATTAATTTTTTACTGTGTCTTGAATTCTAAGATATGAGACATGTCTTTTCACATAATAAGTGTTCAATTTGATTATTGTCAAAACTATCAATGAGCATAGTGATAAAGACAATAGTTGGTTGAGCTTGACTTGTACTGGAAAAGATAGGTAGTCAAAAGATTATCATTGTCCATCTTAATTTGAGTGATGATATTAGTGGGCTCATTGATAAAACAAAAATTATAATGTGCATAATGTGACTTCAGTTAAGTTACATATTTATAATTAGCTTAATAAATCAAAAAATGAATACATAATACAAATGTGACACATTTCTACTTTGTATATATTCTTAATATCATGATTAGGGGTGTCAACGGATCGGATACGGATCGGATATAGGTATATCCATATTCGCATTCGCATGAAATTTACGGATTCGGATTCGGATTCGGATACGGATTGTTTGCGGATATGAAAAGTCTATATCCGTTCGGATATTTGACGGATTCGGATCGGATACGGATAATATCCGCATCCGTAAACATAATTTCCCACATTATAACATTTTTCATTTTCACTTAGACAAATTCTTATAAATAGTCAAATTTATAACTTTATTTGGTTTCAAATATTAATTTACTTTATCTTAATTTCTAACTCCATATTCTAGAAAGGATAATGATATTCAATGCTTGAATAAATGTGATTAGTAGATGTATTTTTATTTGAATAAGTAAATTTAATAATTATACATTCAAAATATAATCACACAAGGTTGAAATATAAATACTTCTAGGTATAATAATGTATTGCATACGTATATGATACAAATATGGATATGGATCTTATAATACAAATATTCAATCTCGGATCGGATGTTATTCGGATGGGATGTATCAATATCCATATTCGCATTCGCATGTCCCGAATATTACACGAATCGAATATTATTCGGATCGGATATTGTTCGGACCAAATATTTTTCGAACCGGACGCGAACGAATTTCCGAATTTCGAACATCCATTGACACCCCTAATCATGATGCAAATGATAAATACAAGTAATGTCTTCACACCACTAAATGGATCGTGTTTAGTTCGAGTGAACAAGACATCTATGCTAATTGGGTAACTAAAATGTGTAGCTAGATACCGCTTATAGTTTGTGATATTAAGTATTTAATATCGCTGCCAATATAACTTAAATCCTCATATAGGTCACACTACAAAACTGGAAAATTAGAAGCTTGATTTGTATTCATATGGTGTATCGGGTTTCATGTGAAATGAGATACACGTGGTAAATCGATTAAATCAATATGTCATGAAAATTGATATAATTAGAATCATGAATAAATTCATATGAAATGTATGTATTACGAGGTGTAATAGTTTGAAATTACCTAAAACCTCAAGGATTAAATTTTATTGGATGTAAATCTAAAATTTTACAAAGGTAAAAATCGGGTCAAAACGGTAGACCGTTTTGAGCGTAATACGCGGTCGACCAAAAATCTCCAGGAAATATTTTGGTGATATGACAGTCGATCGGTATAGGGACACGGTCGACCAAAATTTTCCAGGAGAAATTTCGATAAGTAAACGGTCGACCGGAGTGAGACATGGTTCGATCAAAATTTTCCAGTGAATTCTTGTGAATATTTGGTCGACCATCTAACTTACGGTCCGACCGAACTTGTCAAAGCAATAACCATTCAGTCGACTGAGTGGTGATTCCGGTCGACCGTTTGGTACGATTTTTGCCAGAATTATTAAAAGAGTAATGTTGATCATGGGTTGGATTTGTTCAAATTATCGTCAAACATTTTTACGGATGATTATGTGTCAATTTGTGATTAGTTTTAAGGATAGAAAAGCAAGAGATCATTGGTTAGTGAGTATCCCATGATGTGGGTGTTGGGAGAGCAGATGTATTCGTTTTAATACCGCAAGTGCACGACCGACAGTGAAGACGTGACAAATACGGGTCAATCCACAATGAGGTGTGTTGACTCTGGTTCTTTTGAATGCAAGTGGGAAAAGAGGGGAGAATAAATGTTGTTACACTAAACTACACTTAGCTAGCAAGCATCAAACAAGGCAAACGAAAACAAGAGAAATTGAAAACAATATAAAATTTAGGAAAAGAAACCCTTAAAGGGTGGAGTGTGAACATATATGATGTGAGAGAAGTAATGAATGACGGATGCACGTGTGCGTGTCATATGTGTGTCTTCATGCATAGGAAGTGTTTAAAGATGTGACAAAACCTATCAATCCATTTACACAACGTATCGACAATTACTTTTTTATTATGATAAGACTAGACTCAGCATGAGAAGTGTCTAATGATGTGACAAGACTCTTAAAAAACCACAAGTAGCATTCTTCTCTACTTGAGTTTTGCTCCAAGACTTTACTCCAAGTAGAGAGAATGTCATTAAGCAATAGGTAGTAGATTATAAGGGAGGAGAAAAAGTTCTATTTATAGGCATGAAAAAAGAAAACTGCGGACAACCTCCCGATGTGGGACTAATGAAACTTCTACAACTGGATACAAAAAACATAATAAACACCCACGAGAAATTGGATCGGATTCGGATCAAAAGGGATCGCCAATTGACGGTCTCTTTTTCTCGAATCTGCTTGAATTTCAGATATATACTTTAGTGCTTCAATTCTTCACGTGAGGTGCACTTGGATCGGTTTTTGGAGTCTGTGCCCAAATCTAAAGGCCAAAATACTCCTCAAGATGGTGTGAAATTTATTGATTTGATTATTGGTCCTTTTGGTTTACATCCGGATCATTCTCTCTTGCATCTCAGTCCATAAGTCTTAAAATTCAGTCTTTTTTCTTGCTCTTAGGTCATTTTTGTGTCTCTTCTTCTCACTTGTTTTATTTCTGAAACTTAAACATAAAACTCATTATATAACATTGCTTAAGCTAAAAATAAAAGATATAAGACACAAAAAATGCATGATATGATGTCAATCAAGAGCCTATAAATAGGTCTCCTCTTCCTACTCTTTTATGTGTGTGCAAAATTTCTCTCTCTCCCAAATAATCACATTAATCCATCCGAAAATTCTATTAATTATTCAAGTTTTTGGAGATTAAATTCTCAGGAGCTTTAGAGGGGTTATTATCTAGATTCTAACCTTAATTAGAGATTGATTGGCTAGCTCCTTTCTCTCTAATCTTGTTTAGACTTTGGTGAACACTTGGAGTCGAATCAACTGGTGATTCGACGTGGGACGCAACTCCGATTCTCCATAAAGATTTTAGAGAACCTTTGAATATGATCTTCTTACATTTGTTTTAATAAATATATATGGATTATATGATTTAGAATAAATGTAAACAATGTGCATGAAATTGTTGAAAATATGGAAATTGACCTTGTATGCGTGCATTAAATTTTTGAAATATATACATACATAGTGGCACAGAATCCTACAGATATTGCCCTACTTTTGGGCATAAGACTCCATGGCAAGACAAGCTACCAACTATCTGGGGGATGAGGAGGAGTTTTTCACCCTTCAGTTTGGTTGACCTTTTAAAGTTATAGTTTGTCCATTTTAAGTTATAATATATCATTTTTAAATTCTTCGTTTGTCCTATTTAAGACCTGAATTTGTCCTTTTTAACATACTTGTGTGTCCTTTTATGTTATAGTTTGTCCTTTTTAAGTTATAATATGTCATTTTTAAATTCTTCGTCTGTCCTATTTCAGACCTGAGTTTGTCCCTTTTAAAATACTTGTGTGTCCTTTTTAAGTTATTGTTTGTACTTTTAGGAAGACGTGCCAACGACAATTGTCGGGGAGCAACGACTGTGGTGTTTTGTGTTGTACTGGATGAGGTGTCTCATGCAAAAGTTTCCCCAACGAAAGAGATGGCCCCAAGACACTTCACTCAGTCAGGGGTGAATTGGTCATGAATTTACTGAGGGACTCTCGCGCTTGTGTTGACTCTTGATTTATAGTAGTCGTTTGGAGATTCATATATATATGTATAGATTGAACACTTTCTTTCTGATTTGTAGCTTCCATACTAAGAAATTAAACATGGACTTAACATCCACTCAAAAAGGATAAACCATTACTTAAAAGGGACAACTCATTACTTAAGAAGGACAAACCCTCCACATAAAAAGGACAAATCCCTACTATAAAAGGACAAAATCATGACTTAGCTGGAATAGTTGAACCATTGTCACGATTTTATGCGGGCTTAAGAAGGACAAACCCCCAATATAAAAAGGGCAAATCCCCACTTAAAAATGACAAACTCTTATTTAAAAACGGCAAACCCCGAATATAAAAAGGATAACTCAGTACTTAAAAAGGACAAACGTAGATATTATAAAGGATGAACCTATGTATTAAAGAGGACAAAAACATGAGTTAAAAAGGACAAATAGAAGTGTTTAAACTACAGACGTAACCTTAAAAATGGCAAACCCCTACCGAAATGTTACATCTTTTCTCACGAACCTTTGAAAGTTAATAATACAAACTTAATGAGCTTGTTGCTCGTAATACAACTTCATGTCCCAATCGTCAAAATATGGATCCGCTGGTCTCGACGCGATCTCATGCAGGGGGATTTGCTCTTTCTTCGATACTTGCTCTTCTCTTCTGTGAACTTCTTTTTTGGGTTCCTTGAATAATCTTCTCAGGTAATGACGCCGTATTGGTTTTTTTTTTAGTTTTTTTTTTTGGAAGACATTCCTTACAACAGCAGTAATGATGTCACATTGGTCCGTTATGATCGTTGGTGGAGGGATATCTACACAAATAAGGAAAATTAATAAAGACAAACAAACATATTAAAAAGAACACGACCATTCATAAAAAGGTCAATCATATCCCTTAAAAATTACCGAACATATGATAAAAATGACACCAAAGGATAAAAAAACTCCACATTACGAGCTAGATTAGTCCATGCCAGCAGCGTCTACTAGTGAACGGCAAAAAAATATTTTCCATTTATTTATATATATAAGTCATGTTCCATTTATTTATATATATAAGTCCACGTGATGCTCAATATTTACATGGCGGGACACTGACACGGGAAAAGTAGTGTGAAGGTTTTTTTTTGCAAAGAAATATATTATTTTTGAATCTCGCTCGGATTTCAAAAATCACCCCCCCCCCCCTCCATATTTACCTTGCCTTTTCAAACAAATCCCGATTTCAACTAAATGTAACCAAGGATAAATACTAGAAGTTTTTTATTTAATTTCAAGTTTACATTACAATTACAATTGGACTAATAAACTTATCGCAATTTATCTAATTTAATTTTTAATTGTAATGTATATTTAATTTGTTTTTAAATATCTAATAAACTATAGATGAATAGCAGTTCAGAAAAAATAAGACCAGTTTATTCAAATAAAGGGAAATTTGAACAAGTTGGATATTTAGATTGCCTTGGAAAGAAAATTATAAAAATAAGGACACTCATAAATATATGATTTTGAAGAATTATTTAGCCAAAATAAACCTAAATTAAATATGTGTCAAATAACTTTGTTGGGGACTCTTGCGTGCATATAAAATAATAAACATCTATAGTTAACTTAAATATGTCCAAAGTCTACGCTAGAGTTTGTAGTTTATCTCCTACTTAGGAACCACTCCTCAAAATTAATTAGCAATAAAACACTAGTAAGTTGTTTCTAATTTAAAAAATTAGATATATTTTTTCAAATCCTCATACGTGGTTGAATAAACAGTTTTCAAAGGTTAATGTTGCATTTCTTTATTGATTATGGCTAAGTATCCGCATGATCCTCACATAACATTTGCGTGGCTCAAAAATGACACAAACTACATATACTAAAAGATTTAATTGTAACCTAAATTCTAGAAAAAAACAATTAATAGTAAATAAGTATTTTATACTGATACAAGTGTAATCAATGGTGGGTATGTTATATTCAGAAGGTTTTCAATACAAATATGGAATTTAGGTATCAACTTTACAAACTTAAAAATATAACTAGTATTTGGATAATAATTAAGCCAACATCGTCATCACTTAAAAGTCATTATAAAGAAAGGGCAAAACGAGACGTGTGAACACATAACTAAGATAGTGTTGGTTAATTATATATGTTAAGTTTTAGTAGTTATATTGTGCATAAATATTATGAACACATATATTGTACATTTGTACACGTATATATGTATATGCATATAGTTGTGTTCCTCACGTCTAATCCAGTCTCATCCTCTCATTCAAAACCAAAATGTCTTGACAATTTTGAGTCATAATCAATTCTACAAAAAAATAAAATATACACACACCCGTATATATGTACATAGCATTTGAAATTATCCAATGAACTCAGACAATATTATTCTATTTACTTAGCATCACTAATGTAGCCCTGAGAAGCTTATTCTACTGAGTGATCTGAAATTAAATCATTGCACAAATAATTTAAGTTGGAATAAATGAAAAACTAGAATAGTCAACGTTCAGTGCTAATGATGGAAAACTCCACTCTTATTGAATCCCATTAAATACTATTTTTTTTTGTAAGTGGTCTCCACACACATATATATTATGCTTCTAATTGTTAAAATACCAATTAACTTATTTCATATAAAGTTTACATACCCATATAGTTGTTTCATTGTTTGACCAATCTCTTGTAACATTAATATATACTGTGATTCGCGTTAGCCAAAAGAAGATCGAGAAGGAAACAAAATTAAGTTGTTTTGTTGAAATTGGAATTGATTTGCAACATTTGGTTCGGCAAATCCTAAGTTAAATAGTTGAGTACTTATTTCAATTTGTTATCATACATTATCATATAAGTCGGCGATACAACAGAACACCAAAATTACATTTTCCTTTGGAGGTTATGGGCTGGAGTTCTCTCAGGAAATTGCACGTCAAATGAAAAATAATTAACCTCCATTTAAATACTCCAAAATTTCTTCATTTTTTGGGTGATTTGCAAACAATTCAAAACATCACCAAGAAATTGCTGCAACCATTGATCTTGATCGTTGCGTTAGGCCGATACCAATGTGAACTCCACGCCAAGTAAACCTGAGGTTTTTTGTGTTAATGCCTAAATATTTAGGCACCAACTTTAGTCATGCGATTAGAAAATGACAAACCTTGCTAGTCTTTTTTGGGAGGCAAACCTTATTAGTTGAACTACAACGGGAGGATTAAAATGAAAATAGACCTTAAGTCCCAAGAAAAAGAATTTGTCTTTGTGCTCATGTGTAGGGGTGGGACCCGGGCCGTGCCGGCCCGCCGGGCCGGGCCGCGGGTCGGGTCGTGTCGGGTCGGGTTTTTTTCGTGTTGGGTCGGGTTTTAAACTTTTTTTCAACTCAAAATAGAAATGATTTTCCCCAAAAAATACCAATTTTATTAATGGTTTTTGAGAAATACAAGTTTGTAGCCGAAACATAGGAATCATTACAAAAAAACCTAGGGGGTTCTAGGAAAAATTCATCCCATTTGGCGCGTTTTCGGCTACAATCTTCGACGTACGTCTACTGCTCCGGCCACGTCTCTTCGTCGTCGTCTTTGGCTTCGTATTGGTTCTGCACTCTGTCTTCTGCGTCCAACCAATCCTTGAGGCACACGCACATCTGCATCGAGTCGGGCGCGAGACTGTGTCGTCGATCCGTCATCACTCGCTTCCCTGCAGAAAAAGCCGCTTCCGACGCCACAATAGACGCCGGAGCACACAATAAGTCCTTAGCTATTTCAGCAACTATGGGAAACCTACCTTCGTTGTGTTTCCACCAGTCTAGTACATCTAAATTTTTGGATTCTTGGGGAGACAGATATAAATCTAAGTTCAAAAACGAATCTAATTCATTATGACATACATTTGAAACATATTTTTTTCTTCTTTTGGGTTAACCACACCCATGTAGCGTCCTCGTCGTCTTCTAACGACATCGGCTGAACGGGTGGTTGTGATGAAGTACTTGCTACATTAGATCCTACATTATAAGTTAAACTATATTCTTCAAAATATTTTCTTAATAAAGCAATAGATGCATCTACATGGGCTTGAGGGTTATCATAGTTCATGTTTTCATAAATTTCTTCTAAAAAAACATGTAAACCTTCTTTTTTAAACCTAGGGTCTATGACTAAAGCTAAACAAAACACTAGTGGGGGGGGGATTCCAATACTTAGCAAATTTCGATTCCATTGTTGTAAATACATCTCCTAAACTATTTTGAAACCTATATTTTGCAAAAACTTTAGTAACTCTACAAATTTCGATTAAAAATAAGTTCGAAGTTGGATAATAATGTCCACTTAATTTTTTAGTAAATAGAAAAAAGGTTTCAAAAAATCGACTAAAAATTCAACATTTAACCGATCAATTTCAGATAACATGACATTATTTTGTTTTTCATTATAAAAAGTTGTAATAGCAAGTTTATATGGAATTGTCATTTTAAGCATTTCATATGTGGAGTTCCATCTATGAGGTGCATCTAAAGTAAATCTCTTAGGCCTAATGTCATTATAGGTACAAAATTCTCTAAATTGTTGATACCTAGATGTACTACTAACTCCACAAAATCTAATAGCCTCCCTAACATTACTTACATAATATTTAAGAATCTCTAATCCGTCTTGTACAATTAAATTTAAAGAATGACATACACATCTAATATGAAAACATTGGCCTTTTACGGGTGGTTCTAAAAATGCCTTAAACATTTCTACAACAGATGTGTTGTTAGTTGCATTATCAAAAGACATGGTTGTTACTCTCTTTTTAAATTTGTGGGTTGAAATAATGTCACTAACATGATCAAATATAGCACGAGTAGTGTGTGGATAATCTAAAGGTAAAAATGACAAAATTCTTTTGTTTAACCTCCAACGATCATCTATGTAATGAACAGTTGTACATGCATATGCAAATTCATTAGGTGAGGTCCAACAATCACTAGTCATCACTACTCTTTTATTTGTTGATTCAAACAAGTTAATAATTTTCGATCGTTCAAATTCAAATCTTTTCATAGCTAAATTTTTAAAAGTACGTCTACTCATATGTTTAGTTTCAAGATTAAGATATTCACACATTTTTCTAAATGCACTAGATTCGACAGTACTAAATGGCAATTCATCTCTAATTATGTATTCCACTACATGTTCTCTAGCACGAGCATGATCAAATTTCCTAAATGTACCAGAACTACAATCTATTGTGGTTTGTCTAGAATCTTGCACAGATGAATTATGCCTAAGTTTACATTTAATTGCATGTCTAGTTAAATGACATGTGTCTGCACTAGTTTTAGCAGTATATTGTTTTTGGCATAACTTACAAAATGCAATGTCATTACCATCTTCATCTTGCCCTAAATAAAAATCTTCCCAAACTTTACTAGTTCTACGTCTACGTGATTTAGATGAAGATGCAACATTTGGCAATGCAACATTTTGAATTTCATCGTCAGAACTAGTCATGCAAATTACTAAGTTTAGCATAAATATTGTTTTCAAACTAGCCATGTAATCTAATGAAGTGAATGCAAAGTAAGTTTAGAAAATGCTCAGTGATCGGCGAGAAGTCGGTCGGACGAGAAGAAAACTCGGATGGAAAGCTTTAACTCGACCCACTTTACTTCAAACTCGACCCGCTTTTCGCAAAACCCGACTAGCACAAATTGCTTGAAGATTGGAAATTTGGAATGATTAGAAGAGAAGAAGATTGAGAGAATTGGTGAGGAATGAGTGAAGGGGTGGGGGTATTTATAGGATTGGTAAAAATAAAAAAAAAAAAAAATGACTTATAGCCGTTGCGGGCCGTGCCGGCCCGCGCCAACGGCAGGCCCGCTGGCCCGCAACGGCTACTTGCCCGGCACGGCCCGCCGCGGGCCGGCACGGCCCAGGTCCCAGCCCTAAGTCACGTGCATCCATAGTTGCAAAGTAAGAGCATCCTTAACCATGCATAAAAAAACAGGCGTCCAAAATTTCTCTCGACACATCAACAACAAAAGTATTAAAAAAATTGGGCAGTCTTCGTCCGGGCGAAAATTCGGGTGCTCATCCGCCCGAATTTCCGCCCGGGCGGATGGGCTGGGTGGGGGGCACGTGTCCCCCCACCATTGGTCACTTTTTTAAATTTTGTGTTTAGAAAATGTTTTAAAAATCATTTAAAATCATTTTTCCAAATATATTTTTACGAAAATAAGTTTTTTATTTGTTTATATTTTATAGGATTTTTGATAATTTTTCGTGTTTTGCCTAGAATTGATCCCGAAATGACGTGTAGGGGAGAGAATGCAGGGCACTTGAGTTGTTTCTGGGTGTGGTTAAGAAAAATTTAGGGGAGTTGGTTTGAGCTGACGTGGCGGAAAAAGAAGCTGACGTGCCTGAGAGAGAAACCAGGGCGTCCGAGAACTCACTGCGCGCCATTACCCACCCACGTTGCTCCCCCACATTTGCATCAATAAATAAGTACACCACCGTTACAGTATATGTAGAAAACAATGGAAACAAGTTTTGTTTGTATTGTATTTTTTATTATGTTTTTAAGTTACAACTGAGGTTATATACATAATCATATATGAACGTTGGAATTTAGTCCATTACAGTTGCTTAAAACAGCTTGATTGTTGGAGATTGATTTGTGCTTGAATAACTTCCTTGTGAGGCTTGATAAGTGTACATGCTCCCCTTATGCGGTGATGATGGCAAGAATGCCAACTTGAGCCGGAGCCTCAGTAGGTAAGTCGTGTGTGTTGTTATTTTCAACAGTATTAATTCCAAGATAATTGACGAGTGCCAATTGTGAGCTCAAAATTTGTTCGTCGGACCTATAGAAATGCAAGTTGCGATGACATGCATATACACACTATATTTAGATATGTGTGGATGATTTCGAGTCACATTTGGATACTCATCTTTTTCGTCGATAATTAACTTTGAGTGGCTTAGGTGGTAGGTATTTGGACTCTGGTCTTTGATTTTGTCAATTTTAAGGATTGAGTCCGAACATTATATGTAACAAATATGCTGAAATTAAACTTAAATGTCATTCCATATTTTTCTTTCATCCACCACTTGAAATGGGGTTTTAACCAAGATTTAAAACAATGAGATATTTGTTGGAGGAAATCTTGGATAGAATGGAGGGGTACTTGTAGTGTGTTGCTATGAACACCATGCGTTTAAGTAGGTTTGTGAATTTTTTTAAGAGACGAAACCATAACACGATTAGACATGAATGTGTTTATTTCGTGGTTGCGTAGGTTAGTTATGATAATTTTTGAAGAAATAACATGACATAAAAATGATATTATTATACACGACAAAGACATGATTACATGGGAGAAATACACAATTTATATGTGATGGACACATTAAACATATTATGTACTTTAATCTATTATTTTTCACTTGAAAATAGTTATCTAAGACATCTAAGAAAATCATCAATACATCATATTATTTAACTATAAATAATTTGAATAAGATGTATTACATTCAAAATATGGTAAATATAACCTACACAAATACACAACTATCAACACGAAAAGTACACGACACAACACGATTGAGAGACTTACGTCTGAGCGTTGTGAGCCTTTTGTAGCTTAATACATTGATTTTTATTTAAAAATTGTTATTGTGGCACAATATCAAAATCCGAGCATGTCATAACATATTTAGAAGGATTTTATGTCATAACATTTTATTAGTAACAATTAAAATTCTTTTAAATTATGGTAAACATACGAAAATCACAAGGTATTAGACAAGAAAACTAGACGAACACCATAATCGACGAACTTAGGCCTTCCTTAACGGGAGGTCATTTAAAATGGGTGGGCAATCTTGTTGGGGGGACGTGCTCCTAGATTGGTTAATTTTTTTTAATGTTTTTATTTTAATTTTTAGGATAATGAGTTTTTAATGTTTTTTTAGGGTAATTATTTTTAGGTAGATTGGATAATGATTAATGATTTTATAAAAGAATTGGACTGTACTGACGTAACAGAAAGAGAAAACTAGACGTCCGTGAAGCACCCATGTGCTTATAGTTGGTAAGTTGCAACCCTTATTTGTATTAATAATTTTTTTTTGACAAGGTGGTATATCCATGTGCATAGCATGGCAGTTTATTTTAATTTATGATAAAATGGTGTTTTGTCCATTAGCCTGGCAGTTGTTAGTTGGAATCTGAGAGGAATCGGATTCTAATAAGTCCACGTGCTGCTAATTTGTTAACATGCATCGATTATCCAACCCGTGATTACTGGGAATTAATCTCTCATTCGCTCGCAATCCAAGAAGAGAATCCACTTTGACTAGTCAAATTATTACGCCTTTTTAATTTCTAATTGGACAAAGTCAATTCATGGATCCTTAAATCCACCTTTATATATTGGAGATAATTAATTGGCTTGATTACATCTAAAACCCTTGAAATATCTCTGTTATCACTTTGGATCGTTCAACTTTAAATTATCACATTGTTCAACCGACATAGTACAAAGGGTGTAACCATAACAATTTAAAGTTGAAATTGTCAAAGTCATATTAGGGTATAATTCAGGTATGGTAATTGTAATTTAGGTTTCAGTTTTTTTTTCACGTTGGAGGGTGATTCATTGATTGTTGAGCTTTTTTGTTTAGTAAAAATATTTTGTAATAGCATTCTTCATGTATTTAGGTCTTGCAATTGTTTCATGATAATTTCCTCATGTAACTTCGAGAACGACCACAAATGCGACAGGGAATCACTTTTCACGATACATTATTTGCTTCTTGAACAGGTAAGCCAATGTCCCAGAGATATATATTCTTCTTCCCCGAAGTGATATTTCACATAATTTTTGACTTTGGAGAAAAGTTTTAATACAAAAGCTGTACGTACAAGTGGAAGTGGGATTCCTAATTAAGTTTAGGGATATGCTTTTACTTCAAACAAAAGTTCATATTGGATACCCGCATAATAAACGTATTAAGAAAATTAATTAGCATTTTCAGGTATATATATATATATATATGTGAAGATAATTAATACATGTATTTGCATGTTATTTGACCTGATCGATCTTTTATTTTGATCGATTTGAATTTCATGAAAATTGCTTATCTGACGATATTCTCATGCATAAATTCACATATATTATTAATCTTGTCTGTGCAATAATTTCGACCCCTTAACTAAATTCCTACCACCACAATTGTGAGATTTTCTTGAACCAATTCAGCCTTAACTGATATCATATCAAGTGTAGTTTACGAGAGAACGTTAGTGGTTTCGTAATTTTGTAAACGTCGACGCCGACATAGTATGAGTAATTGTTATATCCTAAACCTTTGTTAATTGGGTTAATTGCTTTTAGGTGGCTAATTGGTGGATTAGGATGGAGGGTTAGGATTGGTTGGTGGAAATGAGGTGGATGGTGGAGATGAGAGGAGAGGTTTATGTGTTGGTGAGTTTCTCTCTCTCTCTCGTTATTCTCTCTCCTGCTCAAAGTCTCTCTCTCTCTCTCCTGATCTGCAGCTCTCGGAGGCGAGGTGGAGCTCAAACGTTCTCCGGGTCGAGTAGTTCGGGACTCGCTTGGTTGTTGCCGGAGTGAGGAGATCGTGTCCGTGAAGTTCACCGAAGAAGGAATCGTGTGGAGACACTCGCCGTTGGGTCTTCAAAGACTTCTTCAAACCTTAAGGTATGTCAAGCTTGTTTTTACGCTCACCTATTATTAGTGTGGGGATGTGAGCGGTTGACGGTAAGCCGAATGGCTAGTCGGACCTGCACAACCGTTTTCTGCACTATAAACGGTCAACCGGTGGTTTGGGTTCGGTCGACCGGTTATAGTGTATTTTGGGCAATATCCATCGCACCGATCGAACGATACCTTTGGGGTCGTCGACCGGTTGTGCAATTTGAGATGGAGGCTCTGGGTGCTTTCGGTCGGACGAGACTCATTTGCCGGTTGACCGAAATTACTGTCGTAGGTCGGTTGGGGCGTTGACCATCCAAACGGTCGACCGCCTGTTTGACTCGTCCGACCGACGACTTAAGTTAACTTAATGGCCGGTCGACCGAAAGTGTTGTTTCAGTCGACCGTGTAGTGTGGATTGATGGTGAGTCTTACTGGTGGATTTCGGTCGACCGGAAGTTTTGGGTCGTCCGACCGTTTAATCTTCATTTGTGAAAATGATTTCTTACTGGTGCGTTTCGGTCGAACGGGTCCCCTTTGCCGTTCGACCTATTGGCGGGTTTTTCAGTTGGGTCAGTCCTCTGGGTGAGGATTCGGTTGACCGAAGGATTGCTTTGGTTCGACCGTTTTTACACAGTCTTGGTGTTCTACTTGTGGTTGTTGATCGGCTAGAAGGCAACGAGTTCACCGGCCTTTTTGGGGCAACGGACGGATAAGTCGGCCCTATAGCGATCATTGGGGGCTCTTTGAGCATGTTGTGACTATTGTCGTGGCTCTGGTGAATGAGACAAAGTCGTGGCTCCGGCGAGTGATTCAAAACCGTGACTCCGGTAACATTGAGGCAAACCGTGACTCCGGTATATGAGGCAAAGTCGTGTTTTCGACGAGTGATGCAAAACTGTGACTCCGGTGAATGAGACAAAGCCGTGGCTCCGGCGAGTGATGCAAAACCGTGGCTCCAGTAACATTAAGGCAAACCGTGGCTCCGGTATATGAGGCAAAGTCGTGTTTCCGACGAGTGATGCAAAACCGTGACTCCGGTATATGAGGCAAAACCGTGGTTCCAGTGAATGAGGCAACTGTTGGAGGTTTATAGTGTTTGAGCTTGTGTCTTTTTATGTTTTTTCAGATTCATTGTTCATTCATGTGTTAGGGTTTGACATATGGGGTTTCCTTATGGAAACTCAGGCATAGTCATGTTGTTTTTCAGGCCGGGAGCGACGTTAGGAGGGTGTTGACTGTGGAGGAGGCGCTCGAGACTGAATGGAATGTGTTCTAAAAGTTTTACTTTTAAATGTCAATTATTATGAATTGAATGAGAAATCGTTTTGTTCCTTGTTTATGTTATTCGTCCTTTAGAAGTATTAAGGAAGAGACTCTTGGTCCTTAACCGTAGAGCTCTAAAAGATATTGGTTTACATAAAACAAAAGATATTCGCAATCATGGTACTTAACATATGACATTAATTACCGAGTTAAGATTGTCGTGTTTGTCATAGATCATTGTAGCTCTACAAGTGAGTGACGACACGGGTATGTAAAACAGGAAAATATTACTTTTGTATACTGAATAGACCTAATAAGTAAAATATTATAGAAATGTGTTTCTGTGTCATTAATATTTTACTGTGTCTTTGGTCCTTTGATATGAGACTTATATCTGATCACTTAAGGAATACTTAATTAGATTAGTGTCTTGAACTATCGATAAGTGTAGTGTAAATGCATTGGTTGGTTAAGTACAACTTTTGTTCGAGAAGATAGTTAGTCAAAAGATTATCATTGCCCCTCTTAATTGAGTGATGATATTAGTGGGCCCCTTGATAAAGCAAAGTTATAATGTGCACAATGTGATTTGAGTTAAGTCACATATTTATAACTAGCTTAAAGAAATCAAGAAATGAATACTAATTCAAAGATGACACAATACTACTTTGTGTGTATTCTTAATTTCATGAGGCAAGGGACGAACACAAGTGATGCACTCCATCACTAAATGGATCGGGTTTTGGTTCGAGTGGAATTAAGACATCTAACTAATTGGGAGCTATAATGTGTAGCTAGATACCGCTTATAGCTTGTGATATTAAGCTCTTAATATCACTGCCAACTTAGTCTAGATCCTCCCACAGGTCACACCACAAAACTGGGAAACAAGAAATGAGGATTTTGAGTTCATAGGATGTGTCGGGTTTCATGTGGAAAATATGACACATGGGGTGAACAAGCAAAATCAAAATTATGTTGTGGTTAATAACATAATTAGAATCTAAATTAAATTCATATGTGATGTAAATATTATGGGGTGTAATGATTAATCATTACATAGGATAATATGTTACATAAGTTGTGAATTTACTACTAATCCCGAAATGTCAAATTTTGTAGGGGTTAAACCGAAATTTGACAAGTCTGCATGCACTGTGCAAAAACGGTCGACCGCTAAACCATAAACTGTCGACCGCTAAACCATAAACGCTCAACCGCAATGTTGCACGGTCGACCGGATGTGTATCGATCGTAACGAGAATTTCGTCTGTTCGTTTTCGGTCGACCCAGTATTCTCGGTCGGTCGACCGAACATTGCGATGAATTTCTTTTGTTACGAATGGTCGACCGAGTATATCGATCGGTCGACCGAAACTCGGTCTAAGCGGTCGACCGGACCTCGCAAACGGTCGACCGGCCAGACGGTTTTATGCAGAATTAATTTAAGAATTAATTAGATCATGCATGGAATTGGTCCATAATTGATTTAATTCGTGGCTAAGATTATTTATTAATAAATAATGGATGGTTAGATGGAATTTTGCATAAAATCTTGGGCAATGGGTTGCACATGAATAGGTAATTTGAAGAGAACTTATAAATACAAGTTTATCTCATTACCTCATTAATTCATTCATTATTTTCTTGTGCAAAAATTCTCTCGCCATAATTCTCCACGAAAATTCCTTAATTCTTAAGTTTAGTTTTAGTTCTTAAGAGATCATCTTCTTAAGGGAATTAAAGAGGGATTAATAATTAAATTCTAAACCCTATCGGAGATTGAGAGACTAGCTTCCCTCTCTCCGATCTTGTTTAGAGTTTGGTGAATACTCGGAGGCATCCGACGCAGCGAGAAGCATCCCCAACGTCTCCGAATCTTCAAGAAGTTTTAGAGAACTTCTAGGTATAAATTTCGGAGCCCATATTTGTTTTAATAAAGTTTTGAAACTATATATTGAAACAAATTGATGCATGCATGAAATAAATCGTAGAAAATTGTAATTGATCCTTATTATGCATAAAAATTCGAAAAATATACATGCATAATTAAACATGAAATCCAACAGAGACCAGATCCTGCTTTCCTTCGTTTTGAGGTGGTTGTGATTACATATGTATATTTCTTGTTTATAAGCTTTTGATGTAATCACATTCTTTTGTAAACTCTGTCGCACACACATATATATATTATGTGTTAGTGCACCTGTGTGTATGTCTTTCGTAATGTCCTCAATTGATTATTTGTTCAAATTTTAAAATTTTCACTGTTGTGAGGACGTTATAGTAATATTAGTTAAATGTCAAAAGATAATTAAATAAAAGATTAAGGAACATATTCAACAACGCAACTTTCTACAAGAAAATAAAATAACTAAAGATTAATATCAAAGACGCCAAGATGTGCACTTAAGATAACTAATATATTTTATAATATTAATTAGCAAAGTCGTACACTAATCAAACAAAGACCAGTAAAATTGTTATGAACTCAGAAATATGTTCGAATAGACAATCAATCACTTTGTATCACTTTTCTCCCGTCAATTATTTATATATTTCTTGTATTATGTAGGCATTCTTTTAATAAAGTAATTAATATTGATTACTACTCTAAACCCTTGACTGAAGACACGTACAACACTTTACAATGTCATCTACTGGTTTAATATTTGTTTAGTTAAATGTGTAATTTCTTCATTTCGTTTTCTATGCAATGTCTAGAAGTTTTGTTCAAAAGAATATACGTATTAACCATTTCAAAATTAACTCCGTCTTTTAAATGTATTTGTGAAACGATGTGCGATAGACAAACTTATTGATCAGATTGAAGGGCAGTTATAATTTGCAAGTTTAGATTACTGAGTTAATAAACTATCTTGGGTTAAGTTGCCACATATGAAATTGAGCACCATTTTGCAAAGAAATACCCCACTTATTTCTCGAGAAGAGATGGGAAACATGCTCAATATCATTTTTTATCTAATTTGAATAACATATTCTTGTGAAAAATTCATAATGATATTATGAAGAGCGTGGCGTGATCGCTATATTTCTTATTATTAAAAAAGATTAAAAAATAGCTAGACCAAGAAAAAAAACTTTGCTTGAATGTGTTTAACGGATAAAATGAGATGACTACAGATTGAAAGTTACAAAAGGTCAATATCAAATAATGAATGAATTATTACAACATCAACTAACCCTAAAACATGTGACACAAACATTGTTAATATCAAGCATCGTATCTTATCAAACCAACATTGAATGCGCACATTCTGTAACAGTAATTAATGGCAATTAACTTTTAGGTTTTTTCTCCATCACTAATCTATTCCATAGTCATGTTACTTCATTCTAACATGTTCACTTAAATACTGCTAGTCTGACACAAAGTTATTTTGATCTACTAGATATGTCTTTCATGAATGTTAAGAAAATTAACACTACCAAATTTGGGATCACAAGTCAAAAGATGAAGTTATGTTTAAATTCAAATAAAAGAAATTGATAAACTATAATGTTATCCACAAAGTCTAATAAATCATAAGAGGATAAAGTATAAGTCCACGTAAATTTGGGTATACAAAATTATGAAGATAACAAATTCTATAAATTGCGACATATTATTTTTGCAAGGGCAATGCAAACTGGAAGTTTTGGTTGCCAAACTTCTCTGGATTTTGAGATCTCGTTCCAATTGTCAAAACTCAAAACTATTTGGGTTCCACCTCAAGAGATTGTTGGTTTCTTTAAACTATGTTCCCATTAATTTTGAGATTTTCCCCGTAATAAAGATCTTTGGGGGTTCTAGTCCCATTGAGTATTTCAAATACCAATAATTAGACATATATAGTAGGCTTTTATATATCTAATTAATTTAACTAGTTAAAAAGACCAAAAACATTCATTATAAGTAAAATATCCGATTAAATACTTATTTGTAGGTGCACACTCAATCATAATTATGTACTCGAAAAAAAGTGGTAGTATTTTCAAGTTTATGTTAATATTTTTTATTTTCCTTATAACTTCTGACCCCTTAACTTGGAATAGTGACACTGTCCTTGGTTTTGCACTTATTATTATTATTATAATTATAGGGTTCAACGACGGAGGGAGAGATTTCATTTCGTTGAGATTCCATTTTGAACCTCCACATGCACCCTGGTGGAATGATGTTGGGTGATGGGTTAACTTCAATTTAGAACTGTAGCCTACATGCCCCACTGTGGAGGTGGATCTCGGGGAATTATGGGTCATCAAAAGAAGATCTTGTAAGACAATAAAATTCTATATCAGGCTCGAATACTTGCATTGACTACTTGTATTAGGTCTTTATTTTTGAAAAACAATTGGGTATGCAATTGCATACAGTTACATGGTGGATATGCCGCCGGTTACAAATGTAAAACAATATTGAAAAAACCTAGAGGAGACCGTTGACAAGTATTTGATTAGTTAAGATCAACAATAATTCAACAAATTAAGTCGCTCACATTCTAAGGTTAATCGAGAGAAGATATAAAAACTTGGATAGTTTTTCCTAATAAAAAATCAAGGAATTTTATAACCAAAAATTAATTGAAGTACATTAAGGTCAAAAAAATAAAAATAAATGGCAATAACAATTTAGATGTGTATTGGGAACAATTCTGTAAAAAATTTGCCATAACAAAGTGATCATGCCTTCTACCAGAAGAAAGGAGTTGAATTTTAATTTTAATCATATGTTATAATGTGTATTATTCCCTCAAATTCTATAAACCAAGTTGGTATTGAATGATTCTCCCGGAAAGATAATCCCGGAAAGATAAACCAAGTTGTATATATATATATATATGCATTTGTATGATGAGTACGACATCAACATCAAATCTAAGTTCAGTCCAATTCATGGATTGGTTGGGTGACAATGTTGTGACAACTTCAAAATTCCATGAACACAAAAGCAAGAAAACATGTTCCTTAATTCATGTGTGTTTTTGATATAATATAAGATGACATCGTGGGCTCTACCAAGTTTGTGGTTCCACCACGGCCTCTACTTAAGACTTAACTAAAACATCCATTAGATTTAAAGGTTTTTTTGTTTTGGAATTACATAACATTATCTCAAAAAAAACTTCCACCTCGACGAAGAAGCCGAAGTAAGAGTGAATCGGGAGTACATAATCATATCACTGTAAAAATCATAATGTTATTTTTAATTGATCAAATGATTTGAAATGCAACCAATGTAATTTCATAATAAATAAAAAATACAAATAATTTAAAAATTATTTGATATAGTCCAAATGCCAAAAAAATAATTTAATATTCAGCATGGTGGAAATAGGGGGAAAATTGATCTGGATTTTATTCCATAAAATTTTGAAGCAAATCAACATCATTAATTCAGGTATTCTTTCCAAAACATAATTCATGCCTTTTGAAATATGCTTAACATAAACTGTCAATTTTTTCCCATTCGTTTCGAAATATTTTCTAATTTGTGCCAGCAAATTTGAAAAAGACTATATTTTCAACAATCAATCATGAATTTTGGTTATTTCGAGATTCGAAGATTCCCCCCACCCACTCCCATTGTTACTTGTATTTTGTTCTTTTTGGTATGCGAAGACATTCTAAGATTCTCAAAAAAACATACTCACATGATTAAATCATTTTATTGTAATTTCAATTGTAACATGTAAATAGATACATTAATAAATTTCTGCGACGTTGAAATAACTCTGTAATTTTTGAATTCTTAACCTAAACTCCTGATTGGTCCTCTTAATTAAAGTAAGAAGAGAGACATTTGGCAACAACACCATGAATATTTTAAAAATAATTAAATTAAATTAAATTAAACAAAAAAATAAGAGAGTCCAAACCTCTAATCCTATAAAACCTCCACCTTCACTCCCTCTTCAATCTTAACTCCCTCTTCTCCTTCCTCCCAACCCAAAGCCGCCAACAACCCAAATCCAAACCACCACCCCGAAACCTCCGAACAGGTAATGAGTCCCATCAAATCACACCTTTCTCCGACCCACGAACTCCTCTGGTCGTGTTCTTGTCGTGGGTTCCTGATGTCGTCTCTTTTTCAGGGTTTTGAAGGTGGAATCGACCCAAAACCAAAACGCCATTAGAACAACTCCAGAAAGGTAATGGATACCATTAAAACCTCATCTTTTTCAGACCCAAATCGTTTTCGGGTCTTTTGGTTAAGTTTTGTTTTGGGTTCTTGATCTGTTTTTTTTTGCAGGGTTTCGAAGGTGAAAACGACCCAGAACGAAAACGCCACTGAAACAGATTCGAAGAGGTAATGAGTGTCGTCAAAATCGCATCTTTTTCAGACCCAAATCGTCTCCGAGGCTTTTGGTTGTGTTATGGTCGTGTGTTCTTGATCTGGTCTCTTTTTACAGGGTTTTCGGTGAAGTAAGGTGTAATTTACCCAAAACCAAAACATTACTTGGACAGCTTCAAAGAGGTAATGAGTGTCATCAAAATCTCATCTTTTTCCGATCCAAATCTTTTATCGGGTCTTTTGGTTGTGGGTTTTTGATTTGGTGTGTTTTTCAGGGTTTTAGGTGGATATGAAGTACGTGCTTGTGACTGGTGGGGTAGTGAGTGGGCTCGGGAAGGGAGTCACTGCTAGTAGTATTGGGGTTCTTCTCAAGGCCTGTGGGCTTCGTATTACTTCCATTAAGATTGGTGTGTTGGTGTTCTAACTAGAGCTTTTTTTGTTTTTGAAATTGGTATAGTACATTGAAATTAAACATGCACCGGTGTTCCTATTGAGATTCAAACCAGTGACCTCAAAGCGTATTCCACTTAAACAAGATCACCAGTTGAGCTACACCGCTTGTGTGGTTTGATTTGGTTGTTGGAAGAATGTGCTGAAGTTATTTAGTTTGGACTCATCACTTCTGTTTAATTTTTTTGTGTCTTTTTGGCAACATAAAGGATTTGGTTTGGTTTGCAAGTCAGAAAGATGTGTTCTTTTTGTTGGTTTTGTGAAAGTTTCTTTTTTGGTGCAGTCCCATTTTTTTTTATATTACAAACCTCAGGTTTTTGGAGTGGGACTGGAGAATGTGTTCTTGGTTTTGTTGTTTTGTTTGCTTGTTTGTTTGGACGCGTCGATTGTCCTTATTTGTGATTTTGGGCAACAGGAAGAAGGGTTTGGTTTGGTTTGGAGGTCAAAAAAAAGTGTACCTTTTGCTTTTGTGGAAGTTGCTGTTTCTTTTGTTCATACTCATTTTGTTACAAGACCTCAGGTTTTGGAGGGGATTGAAGAAATGTTTACTTGGTGTTGGTTTTGTGTCTGTGATGTTTGTAAGTTGTCTTGTTTTTGTGTCTGCTGTTTGAAAGTTTTCTTTTTGTTGGTTTCTTGAGTAGGTTTGTTTTTCCCTTTTGGTTTGGAGGTCAGAAAGATGTAATTTCCTTCTTTTTGTAGAGCCATTGTAACACTCTCATTCTGTGGCAAATGAAGATACTTTTTCATTTGGTTTGGGGATTAGAAAATGTGTTTTTTTCTTGGTTTATGGAGATACTTTTTATTTTATTTTAAACGCATTTTCTGTGGATAGCGTCATTTCTTTGGTCTGGTGCCATGTTCGTTTTATTGTTTTGTGAAAACTTGATTTTTTTGTTTGTTTATGAAGATATTGCCCCTTGTTTTATGTTGGGGTTTGGATGCATTTAAAATATTTATTTCTGTTTTGTGAAAAATGTTTTTTTGTTTTTGGTTTCGACTTTTTCTTTTTTCTTTTTTTTCTTTTTGCCTTGTTTGACCATCTTTTTTTTGTTGAGAATCCCACTCCTTTTGTTTTTGGTGATCTTTTTCTTCTTCTTCCCTTTTCCCCTTTTGGTTTTATTTCTGAGAATAATTTCCCTTTTTGCTGGGTTTGGAAGCATGTGATGATGCTTCCTTGTTACTGGATTGGTCTTTGGAAACCATCTTCTTCTTTTTGCTGAGGATTTAGTACATTATTTGGAATGGGCCATAGAATTTTCTGCATTTTCTGTCAATAATCTGCCCTTTGTCTTCCTCTCTTTCTAATTTGATTGGGCTACGATGTTCGCAGAATTGCAGTTTGGTGGCAAAAAAACTTATGGAGATCTACCAGATACTTTATTTCAACTAATTTTTGTATTTGTTAGCAATATCCTAATATATACATTAAGAATACCCTTTGCCCCCAACAATCCTGTGCTTAGATGGCCAAGTGTTCCTAGCAAAAAATGTTGAAATTTTAGGTTTTTTGGTAAAAGCTTCAAGGTGTCTCAATGGTTTGGTGGAATGGCAAATGGGGACATGCCTTGTGAGCCTTTTTTTAACAACCTTTTCCCATGTAGGGTAGAATATGGTAGAATCCACGACCATGAGTCTACCATCTCACACAACAATCTCATAACATACCACCACAAATGAGTCTTTAGAATGCTTAAGGTGGAGTTGCAGACAAAAAGGACCTGCGAACTTGTAGATAGTACACCTATGTTGGTATAATGGTCAAGAAGCTTATGATGTATTTTTCCTGTTTACAGACCCATACCTGAATACTGATGCCGGGACCATGTCTCCCTTCGAACATGGGGAGGTGTTCGTACTGGATGATGGTGGTGAGGTAATGATATTGTTCCTTCACCTTTTCGTTTATTATGCGGCAATGATATTATACATTTACACTTGATGGTTTTGTGCAACATTCTCCGATTATACTTGGGAGATTTTTGATGGTAGCCAATACATTTTTTTTAATGTCTCATGGGGATAAGCTTATGTGTTAAAGATAGGATCTTTCTTTGCTCTCTGAAGGTGGACTTGGATCTTGGAAACTACGAGAGGTTCTTAGATATCAAACTAACTCGAGATAACAACATTACCACTGGGAAAATCTACCAGGTATTTTGCAATTGAATATCGAAACAACACGACAAGTTTTATCCATAATTCTAAGTGTTTGTGTTTACCTTCTTTTGTTTGAATAAACTGCAGTCTGTTATTGACAAGGAGAGAAGAGGGGACTATCTGGGAAAAACAGTTCAGGTACCTGTGTTGATTGCTTTGTTTTCTTTGATATAGATTTAGACTTAATACAGATAAGGTATAGCTTTTTCTTCGTGTTTTGAAGGTCGTTCCCCACATTACAGATGCAGTCCAAGAGTGGATTGAACGTGTGGCCAAAGTTCCTGTGGATGGCCAGGAAGGCCCTGCTGATGTTTGTGTTATAGAACTCGGAGGGACAATAGGTAACAGTTACTCTATTAACATATTCCTTAAAGTATGTGATGTAAAACTTCTTTCTGTTGGTGTTTGAAATGCAGGAGATATCGAGTCGATGCCGTTCATTGAAGCTCTGCGTCAATTTTCTTATCGAGTTGGTAAAGAACACTACAAACAAAATTCCAAATTTTTAAGATGCATTAATGTGATCCACTAATCATGTTTTTTTCTCATTTGACGTCCTTATTTTGCACCTCACAGGTCCCGGCAACTTTTGCTTGGTTCATGTCAGCCTTGTTCCTGTTCTAAATGTTGTTGGTGAACAGGTAAACAACAACGAAAAGGCTCTTCCATTTATCAATTAACGGTTTGTGTAGAATAGTTTGTTTTGCAAATTTGGGTTGAAGAATGTAATCCCATAAAAAGAAAGACTGTTTTCACGGCTAAAAATACTCTCTATTGGCCAACTTGTGCACCTTTTCTCAACGTATTGATGCACTTGTGCTTGCAGAAAACAAAGCCAACTCAGCATAGCGTTCGTGAACTTAGAGGGAGCGGGTTGACTCCGAATATTTTAGCTTGTCGTAGCACCAAGGTTCTGTAAAAAATATTCAGTGTCAGTCTGAAAGGGATTTGAACGTTTATTTGATCTTGTTTTGATGCATTTTGCAGGCATTGGAAGAAAACGTAAAGGCCAAGATGTCACAGTTCTGCCACGTTCCTGTAATATCAGTGTCAATATGATAACAATTTTTTTCGTTTTTATGTTTACGTTCTAACGAATTTTATGAAACATCGGCTTTATAGGTCACAAATATTGTTACCCTCTACGATGTCCCGAACATTTGGCACATACCTTTACTATTGAGAGTACGAGTCTTAAATAACATCTATCATTAATAGCATTTTAGTGCCCATTATAGTCGCTACAATCATGTTATTTGTTAAATTTGTTTCAGGATCAGAAGGCTCACGAGGCGATTCTTAAGAGTCTGAATCTTTTGGAATCTGTGTAAGCATCTTGTTCTGTCGTAATTATGTTTGAATATTCAATGGTTGTAAACTTGTAATACACCACTGTTTAACTTTCGGAAAAAAACTATCATTTAGCTCTATTATTGTTTTGTTCCGGCAGCATCAGTAAGGATCCCACTTTAGATGAGTGGACAGCAAGGACTAAACTTTCCGACGCCCTGCATGATCCAGTAGGTTTTCGTAATCTTAAATATACTTTCCATTGACGGTTTGACTTTTCAGTGATAATAGTCCTACCTCTATGTGGTTTAAAGGTCCGGATTGCCATGGTCGGGAAATACATTGATCTGTCGGACTCATATCTCTCTGTCCTGAAGGTAACACCCTTTCAACTGTACCGTTAGTGCATTTTATTTTAGTCATTACAATTTCATTGCACTGATTTGATTGGTCTAGGACGTTGCAGAAACATGTTTGATTCTCAAACTAAACATGTTTGTAAGAAATTTTGGTTTCCAATATGTAAAACAATACCTGCACTAGGCATTTTTTGAGAGGAAGATAATTACATTTTTCAATATCCCTACTGCAATTCTAGTTGTCCTCCGATAACAATTAACTTATTTTTTTTATCAGTTTAAGTTCTAATATTTTGCAATTCATTCACAGGCTCTTTTGCATGCTTCAGTCGCTTGTCATCGAAAACTTATCGTGGAATGGGTTTTAGCCACTGATCTTGAAGAAACAACTCAAAAAGAGGTATGTGAGATAATAAATACTACTTTATCTTATAATCTTTTCCCCCAAGAAGAGGACTTTCCCTCCAAATAAATTATAAATTAAACCTTAGCAGCCCTAGTTTTACTACTTATTCCTAGACTAGGGATTTCCCAAGTCCTGAAAGTGCTGGACCTAGTTGACTATTTGCATGTAATCTCAGTTCTCACAAAAACTAATGTTGCGAGTTTTATTTTGCAGACACCTGATGTATATAATGCTGCGTGGAGCAAATTGAAGGTGCAGAGCAAACTAGACAATGCAATTGCTTGTTCTGTAGTAGGTATCTGATTAAGTTTTGGTTGAATTTTATTTTAGGGTGCCAATGGTGTACTGGTCCCTGGTGGTTTTGGTGATCGAGGGGTGCAAGGTAAAATCCTTGCAGCGAAATATGCCCGAGAAAACAATGTTCCCTTTCTGGGCATCTGCCTAGGTATGCAAATCGCTGTGATCGAATTTGCACGCTCGGTCCTCAAAATGCAGGATACAAATAGTACAGAATTCAAACCTGAAGCGAACAATCCTTGTGTTGTTTTCATGCCTGAGGTAGAAAAATGTTGCTTATTCCAACTCTTTCATCCTCCGATTTATTTTCAGGTAGTTTTCAACTACTTTTTGTGACCAATTGAAGGGTTCAAAGACTCATATGGGTGGAACGATGCGTCTCGGGTCGAGAAGGACGTTTTTCCAGGTTCCAGATTGCAAATCTGCAAAACTGTGAGTTTTGCCTTTTATGACTTGTCTTCATGCTTAACAGCTTAAGATAATGCATGCTTATACATACTCTTTCTTCATCTTAGGTATGGTGGTGTAAGTTATGTGGATGAGCGACATCGTCATAGATACGAGGTATTGTCGATTTTGTATCTCTTGCCCTCTTATCCATCATCGCGTGTTAAACAAGTTGTTTCTTGTTTTGTTGAATACTTATTGGTGCTACTTGCTCTTCCAGGTCAATCCAGATATGATTGTGAAACTTGAAAATGCGGGTCTTTCTTTTGTTGGTAAAGACGAGAGCGGACAAAGAATGGAAGTAGGCCAACTCTTCCATTTCTCTACATCTATATATATTCTGTTTATTTCGTTATGTTTCAGCTTTTCTAATTGTTCTGCAGATTCTTGAGTTACCCTCTCACCGGTTCTACATAGGAGTTCAGTTCCATCCTGAATACAAATCTAGACCAGGAAAACCGTCCGCACTTTTCCGAGGTAACACTCATGAAAATTGCAATAAAAATTAGTCGAATTCGAGTGAAAACATGCTCTTGAGATAATAGATTTCTGGAGCTTTGCTCCAATCCGTATCAAAACTTTTAAAAACATCCTTTTTGCATCCAACAGGGCTGATAGAAGCCTCGTGTGGGCGTAATATCGAAGCATCTCTGCAAAGTGGCAGTCACAGAAACATGACTGCATCAAAAACTAACTTGACTAACGGTATCGCCATCAAACCGTACCAAAATGGTCATGCAAGCAAGCCCGTCAACGGCCTAGCTAACGGTGCAATATTCTCAAACGGAAATAGCATCCATGCTTAGTGAACTTATGACAACAGTTTTGTACCTCTAATCATCCATTTCCGTACAGCATGCCGCCTAGTCGTAAGCGAAGCATACAACTTGTGTGACTGTTGCAACGACTTATTGCTTGATTCTGAGCTTTAAGTTGGATAACCTGCGGTTTTCACATGGATTTCATCAAGTTTTGATTTTGTGTTTTTTTTTTTGCATGTTTCAAATGTTTCTTGGTTGGTTATGAATTTGTTTGAGAGGACTGAAGAGTTGGCAGACATATTGTATACTTAATAAATGTTATGCCAACTTTTTTTTTATGAGTGAGAGGATGAACAACAACATCATCTTTATCTTGGAATTTTGATTATAAATTGTGAAGTATCATATCAGATACTGTCGCATACAGTACGGGTGAGTTAAGGAATTTACAGTTGAATTTTGCCCCCCTATGATACTATCACTTACTATCTAAATTCACTTTCATTTTTAACATTAAGGTGCATTATTTTATTTCCTAAACTTGTCAAGTGAATGAAATTGACGACTGTAGTCCAACGATTATTCTGAATAATTTCTACTTGTCAAACTTAGTGTCTTTATTAACAAAACAACAATAGCATTGGTGGCTTGACCAGCATTCTAAATAAATTCCAGTCTTCTAATCATCGAGCATAACAGTAAGTTGAGATAGCACAATTGCTTGTCTACGGGTTACCTCAACCGCAGACTTAGATCGGAAGTTTACATGTACTACATAAAATTATAAAATGCATTATTTTTTATTTAAAGTCATGAAACTTAATTGTCAAATCGATGTTCCAGCTATATAGTATATAGCAAAAAAGGAGAAAAAAATAGAGACACTACCTTAATTCTTAAACAAACCCCAAATCCTCCACCACTTATGGATGTTCTCTTCTTATTATTGTCCTCTCCATGAAAGAAAGCTTTATGAGGATAGTTCGGCCAGAGTTGTAAATAGAATTATAGTCTTTTGACCATCAAACTTAATGACATGTTAGGATTAGTACCCCCAACTAAAGGTTACAAATTCAATTACTTAATTTATGTGTATGCATCCGCTTTGTTGTGTTAATCGTCGAACTTGGTCATGTTCCAAAAGAAGTTAGAATTATTAGCAAAAAGGGGGAGACCACAAAACATACTTGACTAGTATTTTATTTCTCACAAGGTGTAAGAAGTAGTTTGTAAGAAGAGATCCAACTGATCCAGCCAATGATATGAATGAAGTCCACAAACTCTAAGTTGAGAAATTCGAGCTAAGTGATTGAGTCAAGATCTAACACCAGAATCGAGTCCACTTAATTTGCATTGTTCATGTTATAGGTTCAATTCCAAAACTTATGTGTTTATATTCGTTTCGCCCACATAATTATCAAACTTAACCGATTTTTTTATAAAAAAACCCAGCAATCTTCCTCAAATCTCTCGACTAAACTCATGGTTACCTCAACCAAAAAGCACATCTTCAATTCCAAAACTTCGGTGTGTAAATTCATTTCGCATACATAGGAGGGTTTTGTGAGTATTGGGGAAAACAACGGAAATTAAACCATGAAGGCGATTGTTTGTGTACTTCTGGGAATCTATGTCTACTTTCCGTGTCGAATTCCGTAATATTTACAAAATTTTCATTTTCCATTCTCAACGTTTGAGGTCAGAAAGTATCGGAAACTTATGACATGTGGTCGACTGAACACATTTCGGTCCACCGAAATCCTTTAAAAAAATCACAATTTCGGATAATCGAAATTCCATTATTTATCATTTCAGTCTAGTGACATTCTTTCGGTTATCTGTGTTCAATATCCAAATCGATCGGAAAATATTTGCCCAAACAAACACAAAAAATAAAATTCAGTTAAAAGAATTTTTTTATACTGAATTCTATTTGTCCGTTACATTCTGGAAACTCCGGTTGTTACGAAAAAGAGAGGAGAAAAGACTAATAATTCAATCTTAAATTTTGGTCCCAAACAAAGTCTCAAATCTATCTGTCGACCAAACTCAATGCTTTCTTCTTCTTCTTCTTGTCGACTCGACCCCAAACCCTAGATCCGACGATGCTCCGGCTGAGGGCGTTCCGGCCGACGAACGACAAGATCCTTAAGATCCAGCTGCACCCGACCCAGCCCTGGCTCGCCACCGCTGACGACTCCGACCACGTCTCCGTCTGGAACTGGGAGCACCGCCAGGTGAGGGTTTGCTTCCGAATACTTGCTTTCCTAACCCAGATTTGGTGATTTTCGAGGTTTCGGGTTGGAATGGTTGGGATTTTTGGTTGTGAATTGGTGGATTTGGAGGGTATGGAGTGGAAAGGTCTGGCCTTTGCCAGTGATTTGGTGGTTTTGGGTTGGAATGGTTGGATTTTGAGTGTGAATTGGTGGATTTTGAGGGCTTTGATTTGGAAAGGTCTGGCCTTTGCAGTGTTTTGGTGATTTTTGGAGCTTTTGGGTTGGAATGGTTGGGATTTTTAAGGCGATTTTGTGGTTTCGGAGGGGTTTGTGTAGGAAAGGTTGGGATTTTGGGTGTGATTTGGTGGTTTGGGTTCGAATGGTGGGATTTTGTTCGTGAATTGGTGGATTTGGACCGTTAGGGATCGGAAAGGTTTGGCCTTTGGGTGTGATTTGGTGGTTTGGGTTGGAATGGTCAGGGTTTGGTGGTTAACTGGTCGGATTCCGAAGATTTTGGGTTTGAAATGTGCTGGATTGTGTTTGAGATTTTGTGGTTCGGTGGCGATTTTTGAAGATTTTGGGTTTGAAATGTGCTGGATTGTGTTTGAGATTTTGTGGTTCGGTTGCGATTTTTGAAGATTTTGGGTTGATATGCATTAGATTTTGTTTGCGTTTCACTGATGTGGTGGTGAATTCTGAAGGTTTGGGTTGAAAAGTTCTAGTTTTTCTGTGCCAATTGGTGGTTTCAGGGTGTTTTTTTGAGGATTTTGGTTCGGTGGTGTATTTGGAGAGTTTGGGTTGAAATGTGTTGGATTTGCTTTTTGCGTTTTAGTGGTTCGGTGCAAATTATGAATTCTTTAAGTTGAAGCTCTAGCTTTTTGCACGATTTGGTGGTGATTTATAAAGAGTCCGATTTTGTTGAAAAACCTAGTTTTAGCTATTTCGTGTGTAGATGACAATTAAGTTTGTGCTATGCTGATTCTGCGAAAAACTAATTTTTGTGCTTGGCTTGATGGATTAGTGAGAATTATGTGATTTTGTAGGTGATTTATGAGCTGAAGGCTGGAGGTGTGGATCAGAGGCGGTTAGTTGGGGCAAAGCTTGAGAAGCTAGCGGAGGGAGATTCGGGTAAGACCAAGGTTGCATTTGAATGATTTGGAGTTTGGCCTCTGTGAGATTTGTTGTGAAATTTGGTTAGTTGGTTTGCAAGTAGAACTGTACACGCGTTGGAATTTGGAATGTGCAGTGTTGATTTTGTTGTCGGGAATCGTGGTTGTAGCTTAGACCAGTTGGAAAGTCGATAGATTCCAACAATTTTCTGCTAATTTCATTGTGAAGTTTGGTTTGTTGATTTTCTAGAGAAGTTCTAACATTTGAAGCCTCAGTGTCAGCTTGGTTACTGCAAACTAAGGTTCTAGATTTATAGAAGATTCTAGCAGTTACAACCTTGGATTCACGATACATGGGTCGTACTGTGAGTCCCAGTTCTGTCTTAAATCGCCTCCTGACTGCCAACCACAAACTCTCTCCACACACCACTCGACTTCTCTCCTCCGTCAACCCCAATGCCACAACCATGCCCTCCACTCATCCCTTTCCTCCACCCTTCACCAACTACATCACTCTCCTTCAAAGCATCACCTCCCTTCCGCAAGTGTATACTCTCTTCTCCGACTTCCTTACTCACCACCCTTCTCCCCCCACTTTCCTCCTTAACCAATTCATCCAATCCTTCGCCAAGTTTGATTCCATAACCCACATTTGTGCCTTTTTCCAACAAATACCCTACAAAAATAACGACATATGGAACACCCTCATTAAGGTTTACTCCCAACTGGGTGACCCTCGGAATGCCATGTTGACATTTGCAACCATGAATTCCATAGGCATCCCCAAGAACCATGTTACTTTCTCGTGCATGCTAGGATGTTGTGCACATGCGTGTGCATTTTCTCTCATCGAACCTGTCCATGGTTTGACAATCAAAGCTGGGGTTTGGCGAGATGCGATCGTGGGGTGCGCATTGGTTGATTGTTATGGAAAATGTTGGAGGTTGGATGAGGCACAAAAGGCATTTAAGGATGTCATTCGACCAAATGCAGTTTGTTGGAATGTGATTGTGAGGCATTATTTGGAGGCTGGAAAGTCAGAGGAGGCTGTGGTAATGTTTTTTGATACTATTAGGAGTGGGGTTCAACCGTTGAATTATGGGGTCTCAAATGCACTTAAAGCTTCTGTGGATGTGTTGGGCTTGGTGGAAGGGAAGGTTATACATGGGATTGTGGTCAAAATTGGAATGGAAAAGGACAATGTTGTTGTGAATGCACTTCTCGAGATGTATGGGAAATGTGGGCTGGTTGATGTTGCGAGATTGTGTTTCGACCAACATTGTTCGAAGGATGTCATTTCGTGGACTTCCATGGTCTCGCTTTATGTGATAAATGGTAGGGTTGATTCTGCAGAGGAAATTTTCAATAATATGCCTATCAGGAATGTTGTATCGTGGAATGCGATGTTGGCAGGGTATGTTCAATCCTCGCGTTGGGAAAATGCATTAGATCGTTTTCGATACATGTGCAGGGGAGCTGAACAAGCTGACCATGTCACTATTATTTTGATTCTGAATGCTTGTTCAAGACTTTTTGATCTTGAAAAGGGTAAAGAAGTTCATGGGTTTGCTTATCGTCATGGTTTAATTTTTGTTGGATCTGTTGGAAATGCTCTTCTAGACGTGTATGGCAGATGTGGTAACTTGAGATACATAGAGCTTTGTTTCCTTCAACTAGGATCTCATAGGGATAGAGTTTCATGGAATTCTTTGATTAGGTCCTTCACAATTCATCGACGCAGTGAGTTGGCTTTGATTGCATTTCGTGAGATGCAAAGGGAAGTGAAACCAGATGAGTACACTTTCAACATGGGTTTGGCTGCATGTGCTAATGTCTTTGCATTGGATCTTGGGAGGCAAATTCATGGTTGTACAATCACGAGTGGGTGTCATCAAAATGCAATTTTGAGTGCTACACTTATTGACATGTATTCAAAATGCCGCTCCTTGGAGTATGCAGCTAAAGTGTTTGAGAGGGAGACGTCACAAGATGTGATTATGTGGAATTCAATGATTATTGGTTGTGCTTATAATGGATATGGTAGAGATGCTCTTGATTTGTTTGAAGAGATGGAAAGGGCAAATGTTAGAGTAGACAATGCCACTCTTTTTGGTGTTTTGCTTGCTTGCGTGAGTAATGGACTCGTTGATGTGGGTAAAAAATATTTCATTTTAATGAGCGAGAAGTATGGAGTGATACCCCTTGTTGAACATTATGATTGTATGATCGATTTGTTTGGTGGGAATGGGCGAGTAGATGAGCTTAAGGATTTTATTTCATCGATGCCGTTCAATCCGACTGTAGCTATGTGGAAGAAGGTGCTCAACTACTGCAATGAACATGGAAACACAGATCTTGCAGAAGAGGCAACCAGAAAAATCAACGAAGCAATTTGAACAAGTGCTATTGTAGCTATCTAAGTTTCAAAGAGTCACACTGTAAAAGCATGGGCTTATGATCCTTCCAGAATATTGTAATTGTAGAGCACTATTGCTTAAAACAAATGTATTCGCTTGATGATGTTCAAGTGATTGAGTTTGTTTGGTTGTGATTCGTGAAGTTTGCACCATATATCAAATGTGTTTAGGCTTCAAAGTAAACTCTTTGACGGCTTTGGATGTACATTACAGATACGAGAATTGATTGGCTATAGTTTGCCCCCTTGGGCTTCTTTGTAACTAATAGATAATCCCTTGAACTTTTAGAAGTCTGACTTAACTTCCTTGTTTTTCATTTTATAAAGGTTTGACCCCTTGCATCATGATTTCTCAACAACTTTTATGCTCTTAGCCTCTTAGGAATAATCTGCAATAACGTTTTTCTTCTTCTTTGGGGATTAGTATTAGCTCTCTATTTCTCTCGACGAAAATTGGTTCATCTTTTAATTGCAACTTGTCCCCATGATGACATATGATGGGGAAATTTCTTCCTTATGGACTTCTTGTAGTTTGGGTAACGGGTAACCTTCACGTCGAGATGTGTGAATAACAAAAGTGATAGTTGATCCTTCCAGTGGGCTACCCTCCCATGACCTCATAAATGAGGTCAACCTTACTCTCGTAAGAGCCAACGAACCACTGCAATCCTCAAGTGACAATGGATAGTTGTCAAAATGCATAGTTTTTAAGTATCTATCATGGCTGAAATGATGTGTTTATGGTTGCTGTGATTGATGGAGTTGTTTCCTTTATGACATGTTTGCTGGTGTTGGTTGGTTGTATTAATTAAGTTAACAAAATCATAATGCCATTACCTTTGTGGCTACTTTGTGTTTTGTGTATACTTGTTTTGTCATCATCTGTTATGCACGATACAACTTCAATTTAGTATGACCAGTTTTACTTCAGTGTCAGTTCAAGCTGCAGCGGGTGACAGTAAAGTAACATTGCGTACGAGTAACTTCACAACAAGTTATGTTATAGTGTCAGTGTTTGGGGGGTTGACAATGAGAGTTTGAAGGTTGTCCCTCGCTGAGGATATGATGAATTTGAGCTGTCTATGGTATTTAGGCCTTCTAAAATTTTGAAAGGAACATCAAGCCAAATTGTTTTTAACCTTTAAGGTTGGTAAAATTGTCTTCTGGCAGTGCCCAGTTAATGACCTGATTAAATTGTTACATAAACATCAAGATGGGGTTTAAGTGGGACTTTTGAACTAAAAAGTTGGATTTTTCAGTGTTTGGGAAGTTCTCATTGACTGAACGTACAACTTCGAAAGACAAGTTATGGGGTTCCAACTTATATGTTTGAAGTTTTAGCAATGCACAAACTGTTTTTTCCCCCACTTGTGAAGTGGAGATAAGTATAACTGTATAAGTAGAAGTTTACCTCATAAATCATGTAGAGGTGGGGTCATTTTCCCTCCCTTTCCTTCTACTACTAGGTGTTAATGGTAAAAAATTCCGACATGTGCGACCATCTTTCGTTGTATCAAAACATAGAATAGCTAGTTTTAGTTTGTAAGCCGTAAAAATAAAATAAAAAGTAAATTTTGCATGAAAATTTTAACATTCTATGATAAGTAAATAACATTACATATTTAGTCATCATTATCATGTAGCCTCTATTAGTCAAAATTTCTTATGTTCCTTCTGTATCCTAAATTGCAGATCACAAATCTAAACCTACAGAAGCTATACGTGGTGGCAGGTGATTAGCATTGTTGTTGGCTTTATTTTGTTTGATGATTTCCCCCCTATATTATCTTCTTGACTTTCAATGGTCAGTGCCAACAATTTTCCATCTGTGGTTTCAAGTGTTAAGCAGGTCAACTTTTATGACGATGACGTTCGGTTTTGGCAACATTGGTGCAATCGATCTGCAGCTGCAGAGGCCCCTTCAGCCGTTCATCATCAGTCCCCTGCATTTAGTTCTCCTGCTCCCACCACCAGAGGAAGGCATTTTCTTGTGATCTGTTGTGAAAATAAAGCTATATTTTTGGACCTGGTTACGATGCGTGGACGCGACGTACCAAAGCAGGAGCTTGACAACAGATCTCTGTTATGGTAACATTGTGGTTGCTTTTCCATGTATGGCAAAAAACTAGGATAGGCTTTCTTGTGAAAAGTAAATTTGATTGCCTATTGTTTATTGAACATATTGTTATAAAAAACATGGAATTTTAAGCAGGTCAGCATTGTCACGATCAAACACATAATGGAAGAATTCTCGTAGAGTACTATTTATCAGCAGTGGTTTTATATTTCTTACTCAGGACTGTTTGTCAGCAGCGGTTTTTTGTAGAGAAATGTTCTACTGCAGGAAAGGCTAATTGTGGGAGTGTTTTGTGAAATTCTAGGTTTCTCACTCTTCATTGTTTCGTTTGGCTTGCTTATAAATGTACTGTAGTACTGGAAATTCTATTATGGTGTCAAGGTGAGAAAAATCTTTTTATTATATATAGACCAGCCCCTGCTGAATTAAAAAAATGACCAGTGCCTCAAACTCTGATAGCAATACCGGTAATCTTCATTAGATCAAAGATGCCCATTGTGGTGAAGTAACTTTATCGATTTGAATTATTTACAGTCAATTATGTAATTGAATTTTTTTATTTATTAGTGGGAGCACAATAAATATGCAGTTAACTGGGAATGAAATTATGGCAAATAAGCAGCTATTCTGAACCTATGTTAATTATCTTACCTTATTCTTATAGTATAATTCTCTTAATATTGCAGTATGGAATTTCTATCCAGATCCGCTGCCGGTGATGCACCTCTGGTTGCGTTTGGTGGATCTGATGGTGTAATTAGAGTTCTGTCCATGATAACATGGAAGGTTTGCACTATTATTGTAGCAGTTAATTACTTAATTGTAAAAAATGTCCACTGGTTTGATTGCTTATTAGTGGATTTGGTGCGTCAGCTAGTCCGTCGTTACACTGGTGGCCACAAGGGATCCATAACCTGCTTAATGACATTTATTGCAGCTTCTGGGGAGGTAATTCTCATGCATTTGTTGCAATATATTTATGTAAATGAGTTATTCTGTGTTTGCTTAACCTTGTTATTGTAACTATTACATATTGTCCAACGAAATGAAAGAAAATGTAAGGTTTATTTTGTGTTTGCATTTAGGGACTGAACTTTATCTTTCATGGTGAGTCTAACATATTTAGATGCATTAGCTTTTCAAAGCAAATATCAGGATGTTTGCTATGCATGATCATACCTACTTCAGTATTATGGTCTTGATGTGTTGATATTGTTTATCTGAACATCAAGAAAGTTGAAATTTCTTTCCACTATAGCTTCTTAATTATCCCTTGTTTATGCTGTTTGAGATTCATCAGGATTAACCTGCTTGTTTGACTTTTCAGTCGTTTCTGGTTTCTGGTGCAAGTGATGGTTTACTTATTGTGTGGAGTACAGACCATATTCAGGATTCACGCGAACTAGTGCCAAAATTGAGTCTCAAGGTTTTGCTCATGACCCTTAATATATTCAATAGTTATTTTCTGCAATGGCCAGCATTGCGATGCAGCCGATGCTTCATTTTAAAGGATAATTTTTTAACGCATCTACTTACGATACAGAATGACATTCTCATGTATATTTTTTTTGGAAAGATATACTGTAGATATGGATTTTTTTATCATTTAACGTTCCTACGATTCCAGGCACATGATGGTGGGGTTGTAGCTGTTGAGCTTTCTAGGGTTATGGGCAGTGCACCCCAATTAATTACCATTGGTGCAGATAAATCATTGGCCATATGGGATACTATTTCATTTAAGGTACTTTTATGTGTTTTCTGCACTTGTGGCTTTGAATTGGTATATCACCATCTCTCTCTTGCACTAAACAAAATCTTTCTTACTAGGAATTGAGACGAATTAAGCCTGTACCTAGGCTTGCTTGCCATAGTGTAGCATCTTGGTGTCACCCTCGAGCTCCAAACCTTGACATTCTTACTTGTGTGAAGGATTCTCATATCTGGTATGTGCATCTTACTCTAATTTACTTTCAGGGATTTGGATATCAGGCATCTTGTCCTATTTTAGCAATTTTGAAATATTGCACTGTCAGTTTTCCAACTGATGCAGCTAATATTCTTTTTGACATTTTGCAGGGCGATTGAACATCCCACTTATTCAGCTCTGACGAGACCATTATGTGAATTATCCTCTCTTCTTCCTCCACAAGTCCTAGCACCTAGCAAAAAGCTAAGGGTATGCATTACTTCTCTCTGCAACAGCAAGATGCTTTTCACTTGTTCCGCTTCATTTTGTTGTTGAATTGGGATCACCTTGCCTTACACGGATGTAAACGCAACATGACAGTATCTGCACTTTCAGAGTCTCTATAATACATGTAGAAGTTATTCTGGAAACCTCCATGTTTGTCATGAAGCTCGAACACACTTGTCATGGAAAAAGAGTTTACTATTTTTGTCGACCGTGGTTTTTGCATTTTGATTGACGGTGTTGACTGTTTATTATATCCAATGGCCTTAATATCCTTTCCTTTCTAAATCATCAGTCTGTTTGGTATAAGAAAGTTGTTTGATTATACAGCTACATTTTTTAAGCAGCTTGTTGCTTGGAGTTTATTTTCATTACAGTTTGTGGAGTAAATAAGATCAAAACTAGTACTTTCTAGACAATAGTTGGAAACAGAAAACTTGTTTGTAGTGTTCCCCTTCCTATTCTATATGCATACCTATTCTAGGGGCTTCTGTGCTCCCGTCTAAGAGCTTCCTTGGTGCTCTGCATTCTGTCAGAGATGTTGAACAATAGTAATTCTTAAAATATGCAACCATTGCATAGGTCCTATGCAATATTTATTGTTTCATACTTGATGCACTGTCCCAATTTTGCATATTTGGCGCAATTTTTCATAAATTCTAATATAAGAAAGGAAAACTAGTTTTCTTGCACAGTAGTATTTTCTGTGGATGCATGGACATGCATTGCATCGACGCACCGACAGGCAGTGTCACATGGCTCAACTATGCAATTTGAAAATTGAAATCTTTTTGCTTGTTAGAATTGTTACTGATACTAAACCATTTTGACTATTATGATTGTAATTTGCCGTGTTTTCAACTTGTTATTCTTTGTCTTACTAGCTTAAAAAACTGTTTATCACTGATGTTGCTCAATTATTGATTACTATTTATTTGACATACATCATCAATTCATCTCAGACTTTTTTCGCGTGTAGGTTTATTGTATGGTTGCACATCCCTTGCAGCCTCATCTTGTAGCGACTGGTACCAATGTGGGTGTTATTCTGAGTGAATTTGATCCCAGAGCACTTCCAGCTGTTGTGCCGTTACCAACACCAGCAGAAAGTAGGGAACATTCTGCTGTATATATTGTTGAAAGGGAGTTAAAGCTACTGAATTTTCAGTTATCTAACATGACAAATCAAGCTCTTGGAGCTACTGGGTCTGGGGTGGAAAGTGGAAGATCTAGGATGGACTCAGGGGAGTCATTGAACATCAAACAGTCCAAGAAGCATATTAGTACTCCTGCTCCACATGATTCATATTCAATCCTATCTGTGAGCAGTTCTGGCAGGTAACTGTTCCTGATGTTAACTTAGTTTGATCTTAGTAAACACATGCTTTTCCCTTATCATACTGCATCTCATTTGTTTTGCAACCAATAATTTGTTGCAGTTCATTTAGAGTGACAATCTCGCATGTACCGATGTAGGGCATAATTGTTATCTTGCATCATGTCATTTATTTTCTTATTCTATTGCCTTGACCTTGGTTTGCCATCCAAAAATCATTTTTCTGATTCATTTTTCTTTTGAGATAGGCATCCCTTCAAAATGAAATTTCCATAATTATTTTTCTTTTTCTTTTCTTTTGCCATTTTTCTTCTATCTTCTTATGTTTCATTGTACTAAGTTATTGTCAATAGTGTTATTCTTTGTACCGTAACCAGTCTCACACACACACACACACATATATATAATATACTTCTTGCTTTTGAGTTAAATTTAGTATGATCCCTGGGCAGTGCAATAGACAAATAATAGTGAGTTGTTAGCTATCATCTAACTTCTTGTCTTCATTGTTGCAGGCATATTGCTATTGTGTGGCCTGATATTCCTTCTTTCTCAGTCTATAAGGTCAGCGATTGGTCAATTGTTGATTCTGGAACTGGAAAGCTGTTTGCTTGGGACACTTGTCGTGACAGATATGCTTTATTGGAGACAGTTCTTGCTCCAAGAGTGCCGCTCATTGTCAAAGGAGGGTCATCAAGAAAAGCAAAAGAAGCTGCTGCTGCAGCAGCACAAGCCGCAGCAGCAGCTGCTAATGCAGCCTCCACAGCAACAGTCCAAGTGCGAATCTTACTTGAAGATGGAACTTCTCATGTTCTCACAAGATCGATTGATGGTCGTAATGAGCCGGTATACAGTCTTGACAACTCTATTGAAATATTATAGTTGATTGGTCTTGCCAAAGGCTCATTTTCTGTTTCTGATCATTTACACAATCATTAAAGTATTTTGCATTGTTGTTAACAACAAGATGACTATGACTTTATGTTTAGGTTATTGGTTTGCATGGTGGTGCACTTCTTGGTGTTGCTTACAGAACGTCACGGAGGGTTAGTGCTAGTGCTGCCACAGCAATTTCATCAATTCAGTCTATGCCATTATCTGGCTTTGGCAACAGCGGTCTTTCTTCGTTTACATCACTTGAAGATACAAAGACTTCTGCTGAATCACCCCCTCATAATTTTCAGCTCTACAGGTGCGAAGATGAATCAGAAGATGTTTTATCATTCAAATGTTCAATGTTTGTGTTCACTGTACTGTTTAGTTAGCCAAAAGGTTCAAAATCAATTGTATATTGCCATACTGGGCTTTTCAATCTTTTGCTACCATTTAAATTACTCTATGGATTCTATAGATGTGTTCTCACCTAATAATATTAACAATTTTGCAGCTGGGAGACGTTCCAACCTGTAAGTGGTCTTCTTGCTCAACCAGAGTGGACTGCATGGGATCAGACTGTTGAGTACTGTGCTTTTGCTTATCAACAATATATTGTAATTTCGTCTTTGCGCCCTCAATACCGTTATCTCGGAGATGTGGCAATTCCAAATGCTACTGGTGCTGTTTGGCATCGCAGGCAACTATTTGTTGCTACACCAACTACAATTGAGTGAGTTGCTACATTCACTTTTGATGGTGGATATATTTTTATCTTCCTCTCGTATTACTAACAGCTATTAAGTGCTCATTGATTTTTTTCTTGACCCAAACTTCATGTCAAATGTTTGATGCTCCACCGGACCAGGTGAAATTTCCTTGTTTTGTGTTCACATATTTGAGAGTGACCATAATCCTAAGATTAAGCAACTGGTTCCTCTAAAAATATGTATTTGAGGGGCAATTTCAACTCAATATCAGATGCAATATTGTCAAAATATTTTTCAAGTTGCTTTGTGTATCTAAATGATTTGCAAGCTCTGAGTTGGGTGAATGTCAGTTCTTAAAATCAGATAATAACTATAGTAACAATAACAGTCCACTGTAGCATGCCATAATTGATGTTATCCACCTCAAAGTTTGAACTTCAGGGTTGAATCATTTGGAAAGCCAATCTGCCATTAGGACTTCTAAACTTGAGCTATAGTGAATGTATTTTTTAAAAATTGAGCTCCATACACCTTGTTTCTGTTTGGAAAACCGAGGAGTTTCTTAATTTACTACGTATGTGCGAATGTTCCTCTTCAATTTTAGATGTGTTTTTGTGGATGCTGGAGTTGCACCTGTGGATCTTGAAACACTTAAAAGGAAGGAGGAAATGAAAGCTAAAGAAGTACAGGCTAGGGCCGTTGCCGAACATGGGGACTTAGCGCTCATTACAGTTGACAACCCTCAAGTCTCCACTAACAAAAGAATCCCTTTAAGGCTTCCTATGCTTCAGGTGATAACTCTTTCTACAGTGTTACGTGGCCAGGATATGAATTATAGAACTCTTAGAAAACCATAATGCATCTTTTTCGTTTGGTAGTTTCTACTACATCACCGTAAATACTTCTCAAGATTTCATAATCTAGAATTGTATGAAACACATGGTATGCAAAATAAGATCTTCGTATTTACGGTCTGTCATATCATATATCTTAATATTCAAAGCTTTCCTTGTGTTGTTACTGTCGTTATATCTTCCAGGTGGTTAGATTGGCTTCATTTCAACATGCTCCTTCCATACCGCCATTTATAGCTTTGCCAAAACAGTCTAGAGTGGATGGAGATGAAGCAGTTTTACAGAAAGAGTTGGATGAAAGGAAAACAAATGAGGTGGCTGTTGCTGGAGGAGGGGTTTCTGTTGCAGTTACCCGTTTTCCTTCAGAACAGAGACGTCCTGTGGGACCCCTTGTCATTGTGGGTGTTAGAGATGGAGTTCTTTGGCTGATTGACAGGTATGTTAGTTTCTTTTGCTTATCTTATGGGTACATGAAATTTTATGTGTTCTTTCACGTTATTCTTTATATAAAGCACCAGTTATTTATACGCTATAGGATCTAAACTATTGTTACTGATATATCCTTGTTAGGTATCCTGCCTTTGTATTTCGAATTTTGTTGCTCTTCATCATCTGTTTTACCGGACTCCAGCATCATTGCATCCTCGAATCTGTATCAATCTGGATTACTTTCTTTTGTATGATGTGCATTTCTCTTATCAATATGTCTATGATCTATTTTTAGGGGTTGTCTAGAACCGGTTAAGGAATAGCATGTGTGTTCAAACTTTTACTGTGGAGAACCTCAGCGCACAGCTGCTCGCACTTGAGGCCTAGAGAATAACAAAAATAGTCAACAGTCCAAAACGAGTAAAACAAAAATCGGTTTCATAATACCTGTGTTACGTTCCTAGTTTTTAGATCTCACCAAGAAGGGGATTACATGAAATAGCTTTTTTGCTACTAGATGGCATAGCTCAACACATGTTACACTTCCTTTTTAAGTAAAGCTAGATATATTTGTAATAAATTTTGACATTCAGTTGTTTCTGCCACAAGGTATATGTGCGCTCATGCACTTTCCCTCAGCCATCCTGGGATCAGATGTCGATGTCTAGCTGCATATGGTGATGCAGTTAGTGCAGTCAAATGGTACAAATAAAAGATTTCTCTTGTTCTGTTTCTTTCTTGGTTGTATAGAGCTATAAACGAAACTATTTTTGCAGGGCAAGTAGGCTGGGTCGGGAGCACCATGACGACTTGGCACAGTTCATGCTTGGAATGGGTTATGCAACTGAAGCGCTTCATTTGCCTGGAATATCAAAGAGGTTTGAAGTCAAGGAATTTTGAGTTGTTTTTTTGTTTATAACATTTCATCGTTTTTCTATCTACTGTTTTTGTCTTTTGTTTCATTCTTTTGGAACGATAGAAGTTTTTTTTGGAAGTTTAATGTTATTTTGAACTTAAGATTATATTACTAAAAATAAAATGTATGGTCTAAGTAATTATAGCGCAAGTTTTTTAGGATCCAATATCAGCTGATGCTGTGGTTTTGTATTTGCGCAAATGGTTCCTTTGTGCTGAAAAATCATCACAACGTTTTGTTCAAGCTTTCTAATTTGTAGAAACATCTAATGATTTTTTCTCTCTGCCTGTAGGTTGGAATTTGACTTGGCCATGCAGAGCAATGATTTGAAGAGAGCCCTCCAATGTGTATTAACAATGAGTAATAGTCGTGATGTGGGCCAAGAAAATATTGGAACTGATATAACTGAGATATTGAGTTTAACTGCCGCAAAACAAGAAAATTTCGTGGATGCTGTTCAGGGAATAGTGAAGTTTGCAAAGGAATTCTTGGATCTGATTGATGCTGCTGATGCCACTGGACAAACTGACATTGCTCGTGAATGTCTTAGAAGATTAGCTTCTGCAGGTTCTGTTAAAGGCGCTTTGCATGGTCAAATATTGAGAGGAGTAGCTTTACGTCTTGCAAATCATGGGGAGCTAACCAGATTATCTGTATGTTGTTGTGCCTTGTGCTTTACTTTATATGGTTAGTAATAGTAATGTGGATTTTTCATGGTTGATGATCAAATATAAGCTGATGCATCACGGTAATAAGTGCTTAGCATCTTAGACAAAGCAAATACAATATACTGTTGCATTTATGTTATAGTACATATTCTCTTGCTGTCTGAGCAAATTGTTGTTTAACCAATAACTTTTTTAAGGAAATTGATAAGATTAGATGCTTAGAATGACATGTAATATGCAGGTTGGCAGACATAACCAAATGATGTAATTTATTCTAATGATATAGAGGTTCAGTTCTTGATTATCTGATTAAGGCAGTATTGGGCCAAGATGAAATGAACTAGCATGATAACGTTTAATTTGCCGGTTAAGTTTTCTGCAGTTACTTTGTATTTTGCAATGCTGTAATCAGTTGAAAATTTTGTGATCAGGGTTTAGTTGGTAACTTGATTACCTCCGGACAAGGACGTGAAGCAGCCTTCGCAGCGGCACTACTTGGAGACAATGCTTTGATGGAAAAGGCTTGGCAGGACACTGGAATGCTGGCTGAAGCCGTGCTTCATGCTCATGTAATTTCTTTACTAGCACACTATAGTTTTCGGATGCTCGTAATTTCTTTACTTTCGCATGCTTTTAAAGTGATCGTCTGAGTAGTTACAAAAAATGTATAGTATGTTACTTTTGTTTGATAAGCTACTTGGAGCGTACATCTTATTCTCTTGCCGATCAAGTTGACTTGGCCTGTATAACCTCTTTATTCTCTAATTTTGCAGGCTCATGGACGCCCAACATTGAGGAGCCTTGCCCAAGCGTGGAATTTGATGCTACAGAAGGAGCTTGAGCCCGTAAGCACCGTAAAAACCGATGCCACATCGGCTTTCTTAGCGTCTCTGGAAGAACCGAAGCTCACCAGCCTAGCAGACGCTGCAAAGAAACCACCAATAGAAATATTGCCTCCTGGGATGGCATCTTTGACTGCTCCCCCTATTACGATAAAAAAGCCCACTCCTGTCCCACAGATTGCCACCGCACAGCAGCCCGACAAACCTTTGATGTTAGAAGCCCCTCCAGTTGCTACGGCAACTCCAGCAGATGCTTCAACGGTCCCAGGACCATCCGAGACCCCAGCACAACCACCAATTGAGGGAGGTGAGTCACAAGAAGCTGTCAAAACCGAGTCAGAATCAACCACCCCAGTGCAAGAAAATGGCAAAGAAGAAAAACCCACAGACGAGAAAAACAAAGAAGACGTCTCTCCATCAGATAACCCGACCGAATTGGTTCCTCCACTGGTAAATCCAACACAAGAAAATCCCATGCCTGAGAACATGATGGCAGCGTCTTCATCTTCAACACCACCTGCTACATGAAACGTTACGTTTTTTGTTTTTCAGCATGTTAATTTTATTGTTCATAGAGAAATTTCGGAGGTGATTAGTTTGTTTTGGGCATTGTTTGAGCTATATATAGCTTCTAGTCTTGTATGGTGTGTTTGTTTGTGCGTATAGTTCTGACTTCTGAGTCTTAAACATGTGATTAGGAATCATTTTGGCGATTCATGTGAATGATGGTTATACTGAAGCATTCTATTATTCTTTGGACCCACATCTTTAACCTGGTTATGATCATGTTTTATTGTTTGGTTGAGAAAATTGAAGTTTGTAATCATTTCCTAATTCGATTACAAAGATAATTCAATTACACATCGTTTAAGGTAATTGAATGATCTCATTGAAACACATAATTCAATTCCATCGACTTACTTCAAATTACTCCAATGTTTTCGCATCATCAAAATTCAACATCGATCTTATTAGAAGTTTGTCAAAGTTCTAACAGCCTTTCCAACATTAAAACCTTCGATTACAGGGAACCAAACGCTACCTTATAATCACGGTCTTATTAGTGTGTCTAGTTAGGAGTGAGATAAAAAATGGATTATGTCTAGCATGTATACTAGGGAGGTAGAAATGTATCACAAAAACACGAGTATATCCACACTCGTATCTATATAAGATATACAAATACGAATACGACTACAGATCGTCTACAGACATGCCATATACAAATTAGTGAATATTATTAAAAAAAAACTTATGAGTTTACACTAAAAAAACATGTTTGATGCTGTTCTCTCCCACTTATCTTCTCTCATCAGATCCTCCTCAAACCAAATGCCCTCCCAAACCCTAACCCCTTTCCTTCTCCTCGCGACCCTAATCCCTCTCCTCTCCGTCGCTCTCCGCTTCGCCTACCTCCAACGCACCACCCAGGTCCCTTACTAACTCATTTTCAGCTTAAAAATCACGATTTTTTTTTTTTTTGGTTTCTGATGGTGAATTTTTTGTGGGTCCAGAGGATTTGGACGGATGATGAGCTCGCTAAGTATAACGGCACGGACGAGGGCTCTCCGATATTGTTAGGTATATTGGGGTATGTGAATTTTCTTGTTTTTGTTTTTTAGGCGAGTTTGTTGTTGGTGTCTTGATTGTAGATAGATTGTAAGTTTAGAACTCTTGGAACACTATTGGGTTGTTTCCTGACACACAAGGTGACTTAAACTTGTGTGTCAGAAGTCACTGGGTCAACTCTGGGGGTGACAATTTACGTTTTTTTTAGCGAAAAAGAATAGGTCATCGGCTTTAGAATGTATTGTTGTGTGTTGGGTGTGATTGGTTTGTAGGGACTCCCAAACTAGTAGGTATATTGGGGTATGTCAAGCTTTGTTGTTTTTGTTATTTTAGGTGAGTTTGTCGTTGGTATCTTGATTGTGAGTTTAGAACTCTTAGAACATTTTCGGGAAGATTGCTGACACACAAGGTGACTCAATGTGTTAGAAGTCACAAGTTCAACTCCGTGGGTAGGGCTGTTCGTGGGGCGGGTTTGACCCGCCAACCCGTCCCGCCCCGCCCCGCGTAGGGCGGGTTGCGGTTGAAAATTTTCCTACCCGTGACCCGTTAACCCGCCACCCGTTAACCCGCCGGACTAAACGGGGCGGGTAGCGTCCCAATTGTTTTTTACCCGCCCCGCCCCGCCCCGCCCCGTTTGCCCGCCTAACTTTGGTGGGGCGGGTAGCGGGCGGAGCCAAACCCGCCCCGTTTGCAGCCCTATCCGTGGGTGATAGTTTACGTTATTGTTTGTGAAAAAGAATGGGCCATCAACTTTAGAATGCATTGCTGTGTGTTGGGTATAATTGGTTTGGAGGGACTCTCCCAAACTAGTAGGTAGACTGGGGTTTGTCAAGATTTGTTGTTTTTAAGGTTAATTTAGTTTTGGCTTTTTGATGCTAAATTTTGGTGGGTTTAGAGGATTTGACGGTTGATGAGCTCGCCAGGTTCAACGGGATGGATGAGGGCTCACCCATATTGTTAGGTATATTGGGGTAGGTTGAGAATTGAGATCTGGTTTTGTTGAATTTTTTAGGTGAAATTGTTGTTGGTGTCCTGAATTGTAGCTTGAGTGTAGGTTTAGACTTTTTGAACACTTCCGATTAGGTGATTAGAACTTCAATTCTAAACTCTAGTTCCTAGAACTCCAATTCTGCCGAATGGTATAATGATATGTTTTACGTTGAATGAAGCAAAGTTGTTAATTTTTATGTCATTGTGAGAATGTATGCTTTATAGAGAAAATAGAGGGAATTGGACTTCCGTTGGTTTTGGAGTGGAATTCGGGAAACTTCTCTCAAGTACAAATGCTTGGAAGTCATGGAACTTCAGTTCCAAAACTTTTAAATTTCCCTACTAATTAATCACCCAAAAGTTATTTGTTAAGTCTAATTCGTTTTCGTAAGTAGGGTGATTAGTTCACAGGAAGTAGAGGAAAATCCAAAATTCTAAACTCCAGTTATGCTGATCAGTGCAAATACATATTTTATGTTAAATTGAAACAAAGTTGATCTTTTTTATGTCATCATGAGAATGTAATATTATCATCTGGTTTAGACTTTAGAGTGAAAGTGGTGAAAGTCATACAAGTTGCCAAGTGTAGTTGCCACCTTTGAATTTTAACTTCTCCATTTCCATTCGTATTCCTGAATCAGTTACATCTTTTTCGTTGAATTTTAGGGTTTTATAGAGGCATTTAATCAGTTTATGTTAAAGATATTGAATGTTGCAATTGTGATTGAGGGTACAAAAGTGAATTTGAGATACGATTTAGGGCACCATCCAGGGAATTGACTTTTATTTTTTCGAGAAGTCCTTTGGTAATTTGCTCATGGTTGTTTTTGTATTGGGAGTGCAGTTCGGTGTTTGATGTCACAAAAGGGAAGTCTCATTATGGCCTTGGAGGAGGGTATCATCATTTTGCTGGCAGGTTAGCTTCATCTTAATATTGACTATCCGTAAAAAGGCTCTATTTAGGATGCAACTAACTCAAATATTTGAGCCATAATAACATTTCTGTTGTTTCTCATAATTATAAATTATTTATTTACTTCACCTATTGTAACATAATATAATTACATTTAGAGCATAATTAGGACATGCAATTTTGTCTCCCTTTGTTAATTCCTGACAGACAATGATTTCTAGGGATGCGTCACGTGCATTTGTTTCAGGAAACTTCACAGGTAAACATGCAGTGGCTCCATTCCTACTTTTACATTTTTTTTATTTTTTTATTGAATAATTGAATTCTATGAATAGTTGGAAGTGCAATAATGTATGCAGATGAGGCATCCTAACAGACTGAGAGATTTGAACATTGTTCCTACATGACCTGATCAATTCGATCAGACACTCACCATCTATTTTCGTTGTTCAACTGTTTGACAACATGAAAAACCAAATATGAGAAAATTGCACTAAGTATGATAGTCACCTACAAATTTTGTACTATATTTCACCAATTCGGTTACTTGATAATCACATCACTTAGTCTAACCAATCCCTAGGAACAACTCATATTTGTCATATGGGTGTTCTAGTAATGGTGCACATTTTGTTATAATTGAAAGATCTGGATTCTCTCTGAAGGGCATTAGCTCTCATGTTGTTATTTAGCCTATTGACCTGTGGATATTGACGGTCAACAAAACTTTTCTTCCTAAGATAGTTGCAATAACTTAAGAACAAAATGTCGAAACCGATGTCAACTCAATTGAGTTTTTCAAAAGTTTTACTAATCGTTAAGAGTTGAGACATCACAAAGCATTTCATTTTAGTTTGTTTTCTTACGTTATCACTACATAAGCAGCTACATGCATGATCATGGTTACATTAACTTTTATGGACCTAGGGATATTCCTTTATGTTTAATTTCTTTTACATGCTTTGGGGTTTTTGTGTATAGACATTATTTTAATGGAATTTGTGGATAGGTGTTCTTGTCATGTTTATATCCTATGGAATTTAAAATTCCTTTCGACAACAGGTGATGGACTCACCAATTCGTTGAAAGGTCTTACAGCTATACAGGTAATAAATCTTTATCACCATTCATACTTGTGTTGGTTTTGGATTTCAAGAGATGGCATTCAGCTCTGGATGTTTCATTGCACTATTATAAGAATTTACATGGACTTCTCTCATTTGTACATTGTTGATATTTTTTGATGTAGATGAAAAGTGTAGTTGATTGGCGGGGTTTCTACGTAAGAAGCTACAAGTAAAGGCTGATTCTTGTCTTGTTTCTAAGTGTTAGATTACTATTTGTTTACTTTCTCATGGCTTCTGTTTCTTATATCATACTTGTCCGACCTAAGGATGTAAGATTTAGTTTGAGGCTCCGAGCTTGGTTTATTATGGAACCAAATACTATTGTGGCTCACTTGAATTTTCACTTGGTTCGAAAAAAATCAAGCCACAAGGTGGTTCACAATTATGAATCATATGATACGTCAAGGTCAGGGAGGTTTGGGTTGGAAAAATGTATTATTTACTCCCTTAATTACATGACAAAGAGGACGCAGAAACTGAAGTAATATGTACATCACTATTTGCTCTCTTTAGTTTTTTTTTCAATTGACAAATGGATCCCAAAAAACATGCATTACATCTGAATTGAGCGTTATAAATTTTTTGTGCAACTGTAACTCAATTTATATGGATTATTGACTAAATGGAATACCCTAGCTAGCTATTAAGCAAGCTAATGTTGGGCCTGGCTTGCTTGTTCCCCCCACTCCCAGCCATTAAGGAAAACAAGTGAAAATTTGTGCCATCAAATAGCTGTTGATCTTAACCTGGGAGTTTTGGTTGGTAATCTATGGTATTAAGTATGTTTGTTTTTTGTAAGTTAATTTTCTGTCACGTGGACAAGTTTTATCTTATATTACGTTACAAGGATCTCTATTAAGCCTGATAATTTGTGTTATCGAGGTTCATGGTTTCGTTGATAATTAACAATATTGTGATCTTTGATACGAATCTTGTGTCTGATCTACATCTATTTGCAGGCCTGTCGGTAAGCTTGTTGGACGATATTACGACGCTCAAGGAAATCCAACGAAATATTTGAAAGGAGTTGAGGCCAAGGCCACACGGGGAGCTCAGCTATTGGAAAAGCAGAAAGCAGAAGAAGCTAAGCTTCCAAGTTGCAATTCCAAATGGAGTCAGGATGAAGGTGGAGAGGTGGGTTTTCTAATTCTCTAGTTCAGGCATCACAAACATCATTTCTTAGTCTTACGAGATATGGAAATTTAAGGTTTGTAAATGATGCAGCATTTGTTCCATTTCTGTGGGTAGACATTATCAATAACTAAAACTGCACATTAATGTTGACATGGATATTAATCACATGGCTTTTGTCAGGTTTGGTGTGACAAGGGTTACCCGAGATTGGTGCAGCGGCCATATGAAATTGCTCTGACCGGGAAAATGAGTCAGCGTTGTGCATGTTTTAAAGAGGAGCAACTCAGCCGGCCTGGTTTGGAGGTATACGAGGATTGCGATGTTTTATCTCAAGTTTGCAAGGTTTAGAAGCAATTTCAAAGAGGCTTTCTACTCACATCAAGCTTTAGTGAATCATCTTCCTGTAGAGCCCATTAGAGATTGCTTCTAGAGATATTTCCCATGTTCGTGAGATAATTTAATCATGTAGTAATCGATCTCGCCAATCCTATAATTAGGATAACATATGCGCTCGAGACAATTTTCAAATGTCCATATTTCAAACCAGATCCATCCACCTTGATCAGCAATGTACTATATTCATGTTTGTTCGACCATCCATCCAGTTGATGTCTAATTTTTCCTGAGTTCTTTGACTCTCGCTTGTTCCATCTTGCACCAAATTCTTGTTTTTGTAAAAAGATAGCATTCATTGCATTACTTCTTGCAAAGTAGCAGAGGTTTTTTAGTCCCAACTTTTCACACTGCAAGTAGTAGAGTTTTTTTTTGTTGCTCAGGCAAGATACAAGTTCTAAATTGAAAGATAGCGATAGTGTTAAAGGTGATGTGTACGATATCATTAAAAAAATGACATTTTACCTTTAATTAAGAGGATACTGAATGCTCGTAAATCAATTGATATTGTTAAACTGTTAGACCTTTGAATTTGGAATGGTCAAATCTGTCGCTTATTCCAAGCTTTGGTTTTGCCACCTGAAGTTTAGTTAAGAAAGGGTACTGTAAAATACATTCTCAGAAGATCATGTTATGTAACTTGTGTTCATTATCCACTTTAGTCGTTAGGAAGTTTTCATGTGTAATGTTGAACTTTAGACGTTACATGACGAATGGGGAGTATGAAAATCAAATTCTTCCAAAAGAACACCAAATCTAGTGGGAGATGTGTTGTTCAGTCATGGACCAGCACCAGACAGCCCTGTTGGCTCCACGTCAAACCTTTAAAGAAGGAAAAGTAAATGTGATTTTGGTAGTGTGTTTAGATTTGTATAAGCTGACATGTTATGATCTACTTGTCTGCTGTTTCTGAGTCAAAAGCAACAGAAAATTTCTTTTCTTTGGTGTGTGTACATCAATGTTTTTTTGAAGTGGTCATCATGTCATTTGAGGATTAAAGCAATGCCCTTATTTTAAACATGAAATCAGATAAATTTTGTAAGTGGGTTATACATGTTTAGTCTTTTTTGGCAAATTATTACTTCATTTTCAGGCATAATGACAAAGGGTTCACCACCAGATAAGGGTGTAAGCAAGCCTAACGAATCGAGTCATGTATGTTTAGATTGCCTAAATGAGGTGAGCTGAAGCTCCGCTCGTCTTTTCGTTTAATAGTTTGTCTATCAAATAATTTCGCTCTTTTAACTCGTCAAAATTTGATTTAAGACTTAAATAACTTGTTATATAATATAAGTAATTCGATAAAAAACAATTAAGACATTATTTTATTTTTAAAATATAAAAAATAAAGAATCCGAGAACGGACGAGGGAGTGTGAATTCTCGTCTTCACTGTAAATTGGTAAATTAAGAGCCTTCTAATATGGGACATCAACTGAGGTAAGTCGGTCCAAAGCTTCCTCAAGGAGAAAGATGAGTCCAGCAAACCAAGTGGAGGTCCGAATCGACTGATGTTGAAGAATCAGCGGATGAGTTGTGATTATGGGTGAAATGTCACTCGAACCCAGAGCTAGCTGGTTATCATACTTCTCCGTATTCCAAATCGGATCATAATGAAAAATTAGGAATAGAAAATTTGCATTATGTAGTATGTGTTTAGGGTATTAGAGTATGTGATCAAGTTGTTTTATTGTGTTCTGTTGAAGCTTGTTGATTGTTTCAAGAAGTTTGTATTGCTTACCTGTAAACGACCATGAACATAAAAAGCTTCGCTAAAAGTCACTCATAATGAAAAATGAAGTTTGTATTCTTATTGATTTGTATATTCTTTTTTTTACTATTCTTATTGATTTGGATCCAGTAAAACTTTGTGTTAGCTATGCACCTCAGCAATTTCACAAACTCTGTTTTTTTTAGAGATTTTTGTATTGCAACTTGGACTTTTCCTTTCAAGTGATGGGGTGAAGATAATATGCCTAAAAGTGTAGGTATTGCTAATTCATCTTAACGTTGGAACATAATGTCGGAGTGGTCTATTTTTTTTTTTTTGGGTTTGTAGTTTACTTTGAGTTGGTTGATTTTGGTGTTCTAATTTGAGTTTTTTTGTTGTTGTGTGTTTTGCATTTTTGATTTTGGAGTGCATGCTTGCTTGTTGGTATGATCGAGTTGTGGAGTGTGGCAACAAGATCAAACTAGGTTATTTACTCTTTTTTATTTTTCTAATTTTATTTTTTGAGTTTTTTAATTTAAATTTTCAGCATAGAAAGATCTTAATTTTGAAGTTTTAGCTGTTTATAATTTCCAAAAGGAACCCTTTTTTTTGCTTCTATTCCTTGTTGAAATTATGGATTTTTTTAAGCCATAGCTTTACTGTGATTATTTTCTTGTGAAGTCTCCTCTTTCAAATTATGATTTCCATGTATTATTCCTCCCTTTTTGTCTTTCAGCTTGTAGAGGCAACTATAATAGTCATATGCATTACGTATGTTGTGATACTAATTAAAAAGTACACGATTTGATGAGTGAGTTATGAGGTTCAATTTCCAAATGATGGGGATGAAGATATTTCCAATTAAGTATTATTTTGATATCTATCAAGTACCATAACGATTCACAGATGACTCAACCTTTATTTCTTAAGATGTCAAATGTTATGTCCAAATAAAGAAAAAAACATAAGGGTGTTAACTTCAAGGATTAACTTCTAAAAAAGGCATTTTGTATATCTTATTCCTTCAGAGGAAGGTCAATCATTATTTCTTATTACTATTACTTCATTTGTTAAGTCATGGAAATGTTTATAAATCCTTTGGAACTAGCATCTCATGCATGTAATTATTGTTAATACCTCAAATTAAGAGAGAGTCAAGAGTATGGATCGGAACGAGAGCTAATTACAAGGATCTTCCTAAAATTATAATTGTCAAAGCATGTAGTCTAGTACTAGTGTTAGGACCCTAACCTTGTTTAGAGGGCTAATCCCTCGATCAGTGGGGGTGTGCATGGGAAGAGAAGAGGGGCCGGTTACTGTAGAGGGAGTAGGGTGATGGGTGTAGGGGGTGGTGAGATGATGAGGGTGTGTGAGGTTTGAAAGACAAAATCTCTCTCTGTCTCACTTGCTCTCTCTCTCACTTTCATTCTCTTCTTTTTTCCGGCGGTCAGCAGAGGAGGAGGAAGCTCCGACGAAGGTGGACGAGCTTGGTGTTGCGGAGGCGCGGACGTGAGGCGCGTTGGAGTGGAGGTTGCTGTCGAGCGTCGACGTCGAGCGAATCTCCGGCGTGCTCCGTCTTCCTTTTGAGGTATGCTGGTTTTATTAGTTGTTTGTGGTTCACCCACGTTAGGGTGATGTTGTGGTCGGTCAGAGACCTCGCCGGCGACGTGAAACAACGTAAAATCCTCGACACGCGCGTGGTTGCTGTCGACCAACGGTCAACCGGTGCCTTCGGGCGGTCGACCGATTTTACTGTTTTGCCCGACTTTAACCAACACCGGTCGAACGATGCCTTGTGGCGGTCGACCGATTGCATGTGTGCTGGTGGGTCGGAGGCTTTCCTGTTGCGTTTCCGTCGACCGCTCCTAGTTTTTGGTTCGACCGGAACTTAAGTGAATTTGATGTTAATGCATGTTGTTCGACCGATTGTTGTATATTGTTCGACCGTAATATGACTTAGACTATTAGGATGATCCTAGTAGTTTTCGGTCGACCAGGGCCCCTGAGTCGGTCAACCGAATAGACTTGTATGATTTGACCAAACTTCGGCTTTTGACCCCGTATTTGGTCGATTGGTTTTAGATTGTTGTTTGACCGTTTGGACTTAAGTGATGCGCAGAGAGTTCGACCGTTGCAGACTTTCGGTCGACCAAACCTATTGTGAATGATCGACCGGTTAGGCTTTTTCGGTCGACCGTTTGTGCGTAGAACTAAACTCCTGGTCTTGTGCTGTGTCAACTCTGTCCACGGAAACCCGAGTCTTCGGTTAGAGCGTGAGCCGGGAGGTGACGGCGGGTACGTTGCACGTGCCTGCCCAGGGACCGCCATGTGGAAGAGTGTGGACACTTGGGTCGTGCCACCTCCGTTGATGGATAGTGAGGTGATGTGTTGTTGCTTGGCTCTTTGTAGAGTAACAGACCTGAGGGATCGCAAATCCCAATGCACGTTGATGCATGACTCGTGGAGTATGATGACCATGCAGACTACGATCTGGACTCGTCCGATGTGTTGCCGGACGTATGTTGTACCACCGAGGTTGTGTCAGCGATGCTGCCGAGGTTTTTGTCGGAGATGTTGTTCCGGCGATGATTCCTCGAGTGGGCACCTATCGGGGAATGTTTGGACCGACCGGGCTACGACTCCGTTGGGGTGGTGTAGACCATAGGGTTACCTTGCACGGAAGTACGTATTCTCGTCACCGATCCCTTTGGCTCGAGTAGTCGCGTGTGGGGGGTGCGTCGCGTACTGTCCGCAAGACCATATGTGCCTACAGTAGGTTTCCGAGGGAGATCCGTTGTTGTTGCTGGACTGATGTCCTTGTTGACCCTGTGAGGGTATTTGTTGTTGCCGAGGGACTGATGTCTTATTTTACCCTTGGAGGGGATTTGTTGCATTGCAGATGTTGATATGACATGCTACTAGTATGATAGGATCATTTACCGTACTGTTGCATTCGTATAGGCGAGCTTGGCATACAGAGTTTCCTAATGGGAAGCTCAGGCATTGTTGTTGATTCATGTTTCAGGACCGTAGTAGGTTCTGTCGGGTGGTGAAAGCGGGCGCACACATTTTGGAGCTAAGATCCTCTTCGGACTCTTCGAGGTCGTCATGATTACTGTATTCATGTCTTTTGACAAACTCTGTTGTATTTGGTGCCGACTGATTATATTAATGAGTAACATTTCCGCTTGGTTGTTGTTATCTTGAGATCTCTTTATTGTTTAAAATTTCAAATATTCCGGTGTTTCGGGATGTTACAACTAGTGTTGTAGGTATGAGAATGAAAATGGTATATATATACAATGGAAAATATTTTATGGCCACCTAATACAATATATATATACTTATTTATTTAGCACATGGAAAATCAAAACTGAGAAAATACAACACATTCAAAGATCCCAACATGCATGCCACTAACCATTAGATATATCTAGCAAGGGGAAATCACAAAAGCCTCATTTAATAGAGTTGTTTAGATCCTTTACTAGTAACCCATACATATCTAGCACTGTAGCACCATACCACAACACATCAAAGTTTGAACAGGTAGGCGGTCGCCTAGGCGGTAGGCGACCGCCTCTCGGCGTGGTCGCCTGGGCGACCGCCTAGGCGATAACCGTTGGAGAGAATTCTCGCCTCGTTTCTGCTCGAAAGAGACAAAAACAACGTTTGTGGGGACCATTTTGCGGACGTGGGAATGACGTGGTTTCCGACGCCCAACAAACAACCATCGAAATAACCTTTAAAAAAGAAGATAGGAAAACAATTAATCAAAAATGGTTTAGGCTTTTCTATAGATGTGGTATATCATTCAACACTGTAAGGACGCCTGAGTGGAAGGAAGCAATATCCGCTACTTGTACTTACGGACCCGGACTTAAACCCATGACGTATCATGAAGTTAGTGAGTCGTGCCTTAAACAGGAAATTGACTACACTAGAGGTATACTAGAGTCGTACAGACAAGATTGAGCAACATACGAGTGCACGTTGATGACAGATGACTGGACTGATAGGTCCGGTAGGAATATAATCAATTTTCTAGTAAATTGTCCAACAGGTACCATGTTCACGAGGTCTGTAGATGCTTCCGGTCTCTCTCACACCGCATACTACCTGTACAAGCTGATGAACAAGGTAGTTGACGAGATTTGCGAAGAACACGTTGTTCAGGTCACCGACAACGCCGCCGCGTATGTACTTCCGGTAGGATGTTGAAGCAAAAAAGAAGGAGATTGTTTTGGACTCCCTGTGCGACACATTGCATCGATCTCATCTTGGAGGATATTGGCAAGTTGTTTTTGAAGACTATTGCTTTAGCTCGTAAGATTGTCAAACATTTCAACAACCATTCAATGTTGTTGAAGAGGATGCGAATTGCCATTGAAGAGAACCTACTACGCCCTGCTGTCACGAGATTTGTCACTGCCTTTCTGACTTTGCAAATGTTGTTTCTAAAGAAAGACAGACTCCAAGTCTTTGTTGTGTTTCCCGGAGTACAACGATCATAATGCAAGTTGGATAAAAAACAAGAAAAAGAAGGAGATCTCTACTGAAGTTGCCGAGACCATTCTACAAAATGACTTCTGGACCAACGTCGTGAAAGCACTGAAGGCCTCACAACCTATGGTCCAGGTTCTTAGACTTGTTGACGGCGATGAGAAACCACTGATGGGATATCTACATGACGCAATGGAGAAAGCCAAAGAACAAATCATTATGAACTTTGAAGGAAACCCGAGGTTGTACAAGCAAGTCATCAACCTCATCGACACTAGGTGGGGTCCAGGGAAGATGATATCCTCACCGCTACACTCAGCTAGTTTCTTACTCAACCCTGATACCTTCTTCTCCATCCCACCTCAAGATCGAAATGTAGCTTTCAATGAGCATATGCCTGGATTCATGGATGTCGTAGAGCGTCTCGTCCCCACTCCTGCAGAACAAGACAAGATTTACAGTTTACTTGATCGTTACAAGAACTCACTTAGAATGTTCTTTAGGGATATGGTTGTCAAACAAAGGATGAAAAGAAGACCTATAGATTAGTAACAATCTTATGGCGCAGACATGGGAGAGACCGCATTATAGAGGTTGGCCCTGAGGGTGTTGGGATTGACATGCTCGACATCAGGTTGTGAGCGGAATTGGAGTGTCTTCGAGCAGTTGCACTCAACGAGAAGGAACAAGTTGGCTGTGAAGAATACGAATGACTTGGTGTATGTGAACTACAACCAAAAGTTAAGGCAAATGTTTCAGCAAAGGATGAAGAAGCCCGGATTTTATGACCCTATCAGTGTGGACTACGATCTCTTCGACGAGCATCCATGATTGGTAGAAACTGAAGCTCCGGTCTTCGCTGAAGATGAGCTTACATGGGCCGATACCGAGGAAGCAACTTTAAGACATTCTTCTTCACGGAGACGCTTTGGTCGATCCACGTCCACTACATCTGACGCGCCGTTATTAGGTATTGGCATGGATGATGTCATCGTTCACATTAGTTCTGGAGATCCAGGTGCATCGAGTTCTCAACCACCGATGAACATCGACGAGCAATATGTCCCATTCGACGATGAAGAAACTGAAGAAGATGATGTCTACGTCGACAATCCGAACGAGAACCACTCCGACGACTTTGATGGTGGTGGAGGATATGATATGGTTCCCAGTTGGACATTCGATCAATGTGTCCAATGAAATTAGTTAGTTAGCTTGTAATTCTAATTTCTCTCTTATCTGCTATTGTATGAACTCTAAGTTAGTTAACTACATTTGTAATTGTACTACTAAGCAATAAATTGTATACCTAAGTGTTTAGGTGGATAGAGGGGGGTGCCTAGTGAGGCATTGGTCGAGGAACTAGGTGTCTTTTTGAAGCCTAAACATGTATGATATTTTTAGATAATATCTGTGTATTTTTTCCTATTTTTCCCGATTTTTCCTGATTTTTTATCTATTTTATCAAATTTAATTGAATTAAAAATAAAAAAATTACCGCCCAGAGCTGGACGGTCGCACAAACGCCTAGGTGATCGCCCTGACGACGGGACACACCCGGTGGCCTACCTAGGCGTTGCGTGAACACTGATTTTAGGTGTGAATTGTTTAATTACGAGATTTGAGAGCCTTAAAATACATATCTGCTCTAACCCCCCATCATCCTAGATGCGCCCCTATTTTTTTTCCTACTATAATATTTAGGTCTGCTTCTACTTAGGCATGAGGCGTGAAGTTTCCTCGTCAAAGCGTAATTCCTATTCCTTTTAGAAAGAATCAATAAAATAAATAAAGTTGAGTTTCTTCAACCTCTATCAAGAAGAGGGGAGGAAGGATTAAAACAATAAACAAATTTGATAACAAAATTAAGGCTGTGGATAAGAAAGTGGAAACAAACACAGATGTTAGTCAGTAATGTCCCATCAACACGCATTGGAATGGTCTTTGTTCTCCAACAACTTAAACTATTGCTTTTGTTATTATCGATATATGTAATTTGCACCCCCCAAAAAAAGGTGCTTTTCCCACTTGATAGCTACAAGATGCCAAACCTACCAATTCAGAAACATATCTTGTTATTCTTGAATTATGCATACATATTTGCATGTGATTTGTATGCTGGATTTCATTTTATTCCTTGTTATTATCAATGATTAAAATTCCTTCCTTCTACAGTGTCTTTTATTTATATTATATTTTTTTTAAACTTAATACATGTATTTTTTCGCAATACGAATATACATAAGCCAAATGATGAAACAAGGAGACCCATATTAATATTATAACTAAGAAAATAAAACAATTGAACTAGTTCTTATATTTTCCTAAGTATTAATCCACTAAATGGGTGTATGTGTAGTGCCAAATTTCAGAAATCTGATTCATTTTCGAGGTTTTTGGTTAATGTAGACTTTGTAATTAATGGGGTTTGATTATAAAACTCAATAAGGTGGGGGTACATGTATGGTCTTTTCATGACATACAGAAAATTATAGTAGTCAAGGATAAGTTTATTCTCAGGAGTGGGTACGTGGATTTGGAAGGGTAAATCCTAAATTAAACAATCAATAAAAGAAATTAATCACTGCTTGGTCAATATTTATGCCTAAATTAGTTATAGAGTGGACTAGATTCCTAGGATATTAGTCAACATTAAAGTCAAAATTGGACCAAAGTTTTGAGAAGAATGATTTTGCCAATAAACCTTATCTGTTAGGTAGTCAAATGATGTTGTAGAATTTAGAAGTAATCGAGAACTTTGTTTTGTCTATTGAATTCACTTTATTGCTTTATATATTCTATTTTTTTTATAAAATAATTTTAAAAAATAAAATAAAAGTATGTAATAAAACAATCCCACAAAAACACAGTGACATAGCTAGATGTATATGTAGCAAAGAATTCACCATCCTATTTATTTTATATTTATATATATGCAATACATTAGCTACTATATATAATTTGAATAAAATTTTGACTGCCAGTGTAACTCATTGTAGTTTCTTTGATAATATGTGATTATCATAATCCAATAATTAGACACGTATTATTATTTCACTAGCTAAGACTTAAATGTGATCATGCTGCATAAAAACATTGTAATGAATCATGTCACTTTAATAAACCAAGCTAGAGTATGTAATAGTTCAGAAAATCTAACAGTTTTTTTTTATTATAATTTTGACGCCAACTTACCCAACTTGTTTAATATATTCTTAATATTTAAAGTAATGGTATTATTAAGTAAATATGAAACTTCTATATCCGCCCAATTGATTTGACCATGAGGGAAAGCAAAACCAAATCCTCCATTTCCAGCCACCACTCAAAAGTTCCACACTAGCAAAGAAAGTAACTATACAAGAAAGAAAGATATGGCACACAATCGATCTCCAAACCCCACCACTAAGTCCAACTTCAATTTTCTTCTATAAATAGTTAAATACACACACACACATTTATTATCCTCAAGCACTACTAAATCCTTCCCTCATGGATTCTCTCTTCACCATCAAACAAACATCTCTTCTCATCATCGTTCTCCTCTTCACATCCTCTGGTGAGTCCTCAAATCTATTAGTTTCGTGTGTTAATTATAATCCAAATAGTATACAACACAAGTATTGATTTGTTAGTCCACATTCTACATACACATATATAGTAAAACATCTCCGAGTGTACGTATTTTAACATTGTCCAGTCGGAGAAATTCGTTGAGGTATGTATAGGGATATGAGTCTATACTACCTTAGCAACTTCAAGTTTAAACAATTAAAATGACTTCAGGTTATGGTTTCAAAATCTAACTAGTTCTTATATTTTTCTAGGATTTGTGACAAAGGTTGAATCGCTTGGCATCAATTATGGTCAAGTGGCTAACAATCTCCCCACACCAACCCAAGTGCTTTCTCTCCTCAAGTCCATCAAGATAACCAAGGTTAGAATCTACGACACTAACCCGGAAGTGCTATCGGCTTTCGCTAACTCCGGTGTGGAGCTTATCGTGATGGTTCCAAATGATATGGTCGCTACCCTAACAGACCCACGCCAGGCCATGCAATGGATCACCACCCGAGTGGCGGCTTTTGTTCCTGCCACTCGAATCACAGGTAGGTCAACTAGGGTGCAAACATATCGAGTACGAAAAAAATAATTTCTTATGTATAATTAATTGGTTACCATTTGCATCCTTACTTGCAGGCCTTGCTGTAGGCAATGAAGTATACACCACTGACGACACCACCCTAATGTCCAATCTTGTCCCCGCAATGGTCAATGTACGCACGGCTCTCCTCCAACTCGGCCTTTCCTCAATCCACGTGTCGACCGCCGAGTCTATGGCGGTCCTCTCCACCTCCTTCCCTCCATCGGCGGGCGCCTTCAAGCCGGATTTGGTTCCACTCTTGACCCAATTGGTGCAATTCTTGGAGTCAACGGGTGCACCCTTTTGGGTCAATGCCTACCCCTACTTTGCCTACAAGGCCAACCCTAATATGGTTCCACTGGATTATCTTTTGTTTAATCGTAATGTGGGCATGTCGGATCCGTCGACTAATCTACATTATGACAACATGTTGTATGCACAAGTTGATGCAGTCACTTTTGCTTTGGCTAAGTTGGGATCAGGTGAGTTTCATTAATAAAATGCTAGAGGTTATTAAACTGTCTGAGAAATTTATTTTTTTACATTTTTTATATGATTGGATCGGTTTTATTTTGGTCATTTTTGATGGATTTTCAATTTTTTTTTGGCGTAATAGTAATACTTTTGAGCATACTAAGTACTAACTTCGATGAAAATTTACATTTGAACCCTTATCTTTTTGGCTATTTTGAAGAAAGCATACGAATTTTGCTTGAATTTTGACTTTATTCTGATAGAGGCATTTTTAAAACGAAAGAATAAAATCGGTCGAAATGTATCCGAAAACAATAAAATTTATATATATATATATATATACACAGATCCTCATTTAATTTCTTGATTCTATTGCAGGGTTGGGTGCGATAGAGGTGCGGGTGGCCGAAACCGGGTGGCCATCCAAAGGTGACCAAAACGAGTTTGGAGCAACAATTGAGAACGCTAGAGAATACAATAGAAATCTCATATTGAGGCAAGTCGCCGGAGAAGGAACGCCGTTGAGGCCTAACAATAGACTAGAGGTTTATGTGTTTGCTTTGTTCAATGAGAACATGAAGCCCATACCGACATCGGAGAGGAACTACGGATTGTACCAACCCGATGGCACAATGGTGTACAATGTGGGGCTTAATGGAGCATCAGGCTCGACCGTCGTAGTAGCTATTTCTTCCAGTGACACTCCGGTAAGAATTCAAGACTTACATATGATAATGCGGTCTATCGATAACGATATATCGAAGAAATTAATACATGTTATTATGAACTAGAAAAATGATCACATATGATAAAGATGGTAATAATATATTGTGTGGATTTAAAAGAAAGAAAGAAAAGGTTCTTGAAAAATGATAATGCTATTATATATATGGTTTTCTTTACTAATTTTACTTTTGCTTCTTTTTTTGGGCAGGAAATTGGAAGAATACACAGCAGCTGGTTTTACATACTCTTCTGTACTTTCCATTGTTTGTTGATGTTCAGTGGCCTATGATACATGTAATTAAATGTACAATAGTTTGTTTCCTAACATATTTTTTTGCTTTCTATTGGAAACAACAAATATAATTAATTAAGAAACAGACATAATTCAAATTAATTTGTAAAATCAAGGGTCGAGCTCGTGTGGGCAAGTTAAATATCGAGTTCAATTCGGGTCAAAACTGACCCATCGTGACAACAAATTTGCTCGTGCTCGAGTCGTTTAAGATAGCCAAGTATGATTGGAAATGATGTACCCCTAGTTATACTAATGTGATTACTAGTTCTTTTTTATTGCAAAATGTCATCATAAAATATGCAAATAAATCGAGTGAGTACTTAATTTGGTGGTGTGGAAGAATCTGTGCGCTTTGTTTGAGTTGGATTTGATGACCTTTTCGCTAGGGATATGTTTCCCATTGCTTTGCCCAACTCCAATAGAATAGTAGGCATTCGTCATTTATTGAACGCAAATTGCAAAGTAATGGAATGTATAACTGTAAAATTACATTCACTACTACAGAAAATGGCATATACGTCGGATGTACGGGGATATATACGCCGGATATAAGCACTCCCCGACCCGACGTCTATGTGTGCGTCGTCTATACATAGACGTCGGCTATACGTAGAAGCCGACGTTTATTCGTTAACGCATAGACGTCGGTCTATACAACACTCGACGTCTATTCTTTAGGGATACACGTCGGTGCTATAACAGACGACGTATATTCTTTAGGGATAGACGTCGGTTATAGAACATGCGACGTATATTCTTTAGGGATAGACGTATATTCCTCTGAAGAAAGGAATAGACGTCGGCTAATACAAACAACCGTCGTCTATTCCTAAACCTGGACAAAAAAATAAATAACATCCGACAAAATTGTTTTTAGTCATCGTATTCGTGTACATACAACTGCACCAAATTCGTTCACCTATAAATTTGTTCACAAATACTCACAATTTCATCCACATATACATACAAGCACAAACACACAAGCATACATGCACAAACATAAACACAAACATACAACCATACATGCACAAACATACAAAGCATACACAATTGACATTCAACACACTTGCAATTAATTCATTCTAAAATTAAGGCAATTATATTAAGCCATAAAGTGTAGGTTTGTAATACAAGTGTACTTGTTAACTAAATTACAAAAAAATACTATTGGCAGGAGAACCTCTTAGTTCGTCAACATGTTTCTGATGAAATAGCGAGCCCATCGGTCGCGAGTTTCATTGAGCTCCTGTTGCGAGAAGGGATCACTACTTTTTGGGAAAACCTATCAAAAAAATACAAGTGTGTTGAATATTAATAACTAAATATTGAAATTACACAACTATACAATTGAATAACGATCTACATTACCTCGGATAGGCATACGTCTTGAGTTGCCAATTCGAGGATTTCCTCCATGTATCTCATCACGTAGTAACCGCATTCCGTATTTCCAACCTGCTTCCGGTACTACAAACATAGGAATTCACTAAATATTTGTTCCTAACTTAATTAACAAAAATGGGATAGAACGTACTCTCATTCCATGTCATGTTATTCCTGCTTTTGTGGTTGTTCTCCTACCACCTAAAGCTCTGTAAACCTTAATTGTCATGAGTAGCACAAGTTAAAATATCATTCAATAATACTAATAAAAATCCACGAATTACTTTATTCACGACTAAACGAACTTACATATTTAGAAGTTTCTTTATTGAGTCCCTTGGTTTATTCGACCCCAACGGATCAAACCAATATGCTGAATTAGTCGTAGGGCATACAACGACAAGCATCCAATGAGCCCAGTTATATATATAATTAGAAGCTTGTTACAAAATAAAATTTCACTTTGAATTACAAAATTTACCTCTCATGATAAGGGAGCAGATAATATTTTTCGAGGAAGACGGAGGAAGAAGGAGAAGAGGGCCGGAGAAGTGGAGGAGAGCTTGGGAGCTCGCTGCGGTGCCGGAGACGGTGCAGATCGGTCGGAGATCGGTCGCGGATGAGAGTTCGGTCGCAGGACAGCTAGGGTTTGGGCGGGTTTCATCTGAAATGAATAAAAGAAAATGCGTTTGTCCGATTTCTTTAAGACCTATAGACGTCGGATGTTATATAACGCCGACGTCTATACCTCGACGTCTATATGGATGGAGCATAGACGTCGGTCGTATATGATATACGACCTCTAGAGGGTGACGTATATTCCTTATAGACGTCGGATTCCCAAGGTACTCCACACCCGACGTTTATAGTTCGACGTCTATACCCTATATACATCAGCGAAACTTGGTATTCCTACACCCGACGTCTATAGTACCACATAGACGTCGGCCTCAAGAAGGACCGACGTCCATTCTTTCCTCTCCCCACGAGACGTCGGTGGTTATAACGGCCGACGTCTATTTGGTGACGAGTAAAGCCTATTCTGCACTAGTGATTGACTGGTGTTTTGCTTTTGAAGCTCCAAAGCTTTATACACTTAATCAGTTGTACAATATCGACATCTAATATCATTTTTCTCATATACAGGGGAAAAAACCCCACATAAATGCAAGCATATATATATTCGATGACATATTCAATATTTTCTTATTTTTATCTTTCGTTGAAATACCACTTGCCTATGATTTTAATAGAACGCCTAATTGTGATACAAAAATTTAAAATCTCAAAATCAACAAAATTTAATAGAACGCCTAATTGCGTACTTGAATTGATGAGGAAAAGGAGAAAACTAAATATGTTATCATAATCTTCCTGAAAATTGTATTATCATGTTAAATTTTACTTTAAACTAATTATGAAATATTTTTATTAGGATTCATGATTATCTAAAACAATTGGATTGTAGGTAGAAAACCTTTTACTTCTTATACTATATCAAATATTCCACAACAATTTCAGTCTTTTATATTATTTAAAAACAACAACATTTAATCATCATCCAGTTTAAAGTAGGCCTAAAATGGCCGAGATACAAATCGGATATCGCTTTTACTATATTTTTGTACCATATTTGTATAATGAGTACAAATATGATTATTTTTCAGTTTCTATAAGGAAACTTTTTCAAAATATTTTTTTTTTAAATTTGCCAAACTAAACCTATATTAAAAGTAATTTTCAAACTAGACCCGCTACCACCACGTGGTAACACGTGGTGGTGGCGGGTTTTGTTTTTTTGTGCATAGAGAACTCGACATTACCAGCGCCGCGTTCATCTTCTGAGAACTCGGCACTGATGATGCCGAGTTCAACTTTGGTAGAACTCGGCATGGGTGATGCCGAGTTCTACTTGGTTTTTTATTGGCCAACACTTAACATTTTTTACTGAGGTGATTCAAATAGAACTCGGCACTGAGAGTGTCGAGTTCTATTTAAGAAACTGTTCTCCTGGTGCTCAGATCGTGCATGAGACGATTGTCAGGAGAACAATTACTTAAATAGAACTCGACACTCTAAGTGCCGAGTTCACTTAAAAAAAGTGAGTTTAATAGGATGAAGTAGTCAAATTTGTGGTCCTAAAAAATAAATTACATTCATTCGTCTTACAATTAATCAATTCTTAAAAAAGATTTAAGTCGTACATTCATTCAAGTCATAACAAAATACATTACAAATACATTACAAGTCTTACAATTAATCAACTCTTACATTCATCGTCTCACATACAAAACATTTTGCTATATAGGTTCCTTGCATCGCTTTCAGTTATGCCCTATACCGCCGCATCTCCCACACCTTACCCTTCTTCCAGAGTGTTCGTCCATCTTATTTCGGATTCGCGTTGATTTAGGCCGACCGGGAGGTCTTTTGGTTTGGGGAGGCTTCATTGTGATGTTGCCTCGATCTGGCCAATACCTCACATCAGGAATTGGGATAAATATCGGTTTGTACGCCTCCCTGTACATTTGAACCTCATAATACGGGGACACCAAATGTGAAGTGTTGACATTTGCATGTCTGTCACTGCAAACTGCTAGTACATGTGAACATGGGACGTGCATTGCAATTATGTATCCACAAGTGCAAGTAATAACTCCTTCAAATTTCACGAGGTATTTTTTCTGGTCATTGACTTCAACCTGGTACATCAGCTGGTGGTACCGAGTTACTGTATGTGTTCTGGCTAGATTACTGTTTGCCATCACCACAGTGTGGACTGTCGGTACATATATTTCATTCCACGACTCGGCGACGTCCCTTCTTTTAACAAAGAATTTGTTCAAGCGGAGAAAGGTCATCAAAATCATGGTTGTAATTGGCATACCGCGTGCCCCTCGTAAGACATTGTTGAAGCTTTCTGACATGTTTGTTGTCATACATCCGAAACGTCGACCCCCGTCGTGACAACAAGTCCATCTTTCCAAATGACCTTTATGTTGAATCCACTCGTATATCGGGTTATGTTCCTCTGCAATAGCCTTCATTAACTCTTCAAATTTCATAAATGAATGAGTTTTACCCGTTTCGTAAAACTTGATTTGTCCCAATCTTTCCTTGCAATTTCGATGTTTAGCCAGATTTGTTTTCATGTGTCGAAGACAGAATCGATGTACATGACCCTCCGAAGGTGGAAATGCGGCTCGCACACAAGCATTTATTCCCGAAAATCTGTCGGTGATAATACACAAATCGGGTCGCCTTGTAACTCTACTTGCCAGCAAATGAAGGAACCACATCCACGACTGTACTTCGTCTAACATGTGATATAAGTGGGCCAGAGCCGCACTACCCCAACTGTACTCCGATGCGACTGCCAAATCTCCGAGGAAAGACAAGTACTTCAAGTGAACCATCGTACCACTCTTATCTGCCAAAATACTACATCCCAGCTGGACAAGATCGGAGAGAGGGAAGCTAGTCTCTCGATCTCCGATAGGATTTAGAATCTAATTACTAACCTCTCTTTAATTCCCTTGAGAAGATGATCTCTTAAGAACTAAAACTAAACTTAAGAATTAAGGGATTTTCGTGGAGAATTATGGAGAGAGAATTTTGCTCAAGAAAATAATGAATAAATTAATTAGGTAATGAGATAAACTTGTATTTATAAGTTCTCTCCAAATTACCTATTCATGTGCAACCCCTTGCCCATGATCTCATGCAAAATTCCATCTAACCATCCATTATTTATTAATAAATAATATTAGCCACGAATTAAATCAATTATGGACCAATTCTTAAATTAATTCTGCATAAAACCGTTTGGACCGGTTGACCGTTACGAAGGTCCGGTCGACCGCTCGAACCCAATTTCGGTCGACCGTGCGAGATTCGGTCGACCATTCGTTCCGAACAAACGAAAATTCCCTGTTATCGGTCGAGACACGTCCGGTCGACCGTGCACCTTTGGTCGACCGTTATCCATTAACCGGTCGACCGTTTGCATAGTCTTGCAGACTTGTCAAATTTCGGTTTAACCCCTACACAATTTGACATTTCGGGATTAGTAGTAAATTCACAACTTATGTAACATATTATCCTATGTAATGATCAATTATTACACCCCATAATATTTACATCACATATGAATTTAATTTAGATTCTAATTATGTTATTAATCACAACATAATTTTGATTTTGCTTGTTCACCCCATGTGTCATATTTTCAACATGAAACCCGACACATCTTATGAACTCAAAAATCCCCATTTCTTGTTTCCCAGTTTTGCGGTGTGACCTATGGGAGGATCTAAACTAAGTTGACAGTGATATTAAGAGTTTAATATCACAAGCTATAAGCGGTATCTAGCTACACATTATAGCTCCCAATTAGTTAGATGTCTTAATTCCACTCGAACCAAAACCCGATCCACTTAGTGATGGAGTGCACCACTTGTGTCCGTCCCTTGCCTCATGATATTAAGAATACACACAAAGTAGTATTGTGTCATCTTTGTCTTAGTATTCATTTCTTGATCTCTTTAAGCTAGTTATAAATATGTGACTTTACTCAAATCACATTGTGCACATTATAACTTTGCTTTATCAAGGGACCCACTAATATCATCACTCAATTAAGAGGGGCAATGATAGTCTTTTGACTAACTATCTTCTCCAACAAAAGTTGTACTTAACCAACCAATGCCTTTACACTACACTGATCGATAGTTCAAGACACTGATCTAATTAAGTATTCCTTAAGTGATTAGATATAAGTCTCATATCAAAGGACCAAAGACACAATAAAATATTAATGACACAGAAACACATTTCTATAATATTTTACTTATTAGGTCTATTCAGTATACAAAAGTAATATTTTCCTCTTTTGCATACCCGTGTTGTCACTCACTTGTAGAGCTACAATGATCTATGACCAACACGACAATCTTAACTCGGTAATTAATGTTCCATGTTAATTACCATGATTGCGAATATCTTTTGTTTTATGTAAACCAATATCTTTTAGATCTCTACGGTTAAGGATCAAGAGCCTCTTCCTTAACACTTCTAAAAGACGAATAACATAAACAAGGAACAAAATGATTTCTCATTCAATTCATAATAATTGGCATTTAAAAGTAAAACTTTCAGAACATATTCCCTTCAATCTGTACATAACACGTTAACAAATGAGATGGTTGTTCTTCATTACTAACTACTTACAAAGTTGAGAATACTCTAATGTTTTAGAAATTACCTCAATCGAGTGTAGTAGCAAACGAATCTAAACGTCGAACAATCTCTCAAATAAAACCAACTACAATAAACAACATTACGAATCATGTCAGAATTTTTTTTAAATTTTTGACAGAATCTCTCCTATATTTTTCAAATTGGTAAATTTAAACCTGCACGGTAGAACAAACTAACAATACTACAAAATTCAATTCTAACATACATTCAAACTCACATACATTTAAACTCAAATAAATCACTTTTAAGTTTACATTCATTCAAATTAACATACATTCAAACCTAAATAACAACAAAAACTAAATTTTAATCACAATAATCATACTTAAATTCAACTATTTTTAAGATGACTACCGTAGACCTATAATCAACAAAACTAAATTCAATAATCAACTATCAAACAAGAAAAAAAACGTTTTGCCTAAAAACCCAAAATCGAATTCGAGTTTGCACCAAAACGGGTTCCTAAATCAACAAAAACACTACAATCATACATAAAACAACAATGTATATCATCCTAATACATAAAAAAGGCAAGAAAACGGTGGAAAATGAAAAAAATTGAAACCCTAACCTTGAAAACTCGGAAACTCGACGAATGGGGAGAGGGGGGGCGTCGGGCTGCTTTTATAGCCCGACGGAACTCGACGTTGGTAACGCCGAGTTCACTTTTTTTTAAGTGAACTCCGCGTTACTAACGCCGAAGTCTTCCTTTAGAACTCGGCACTTAGAGTGCCGAGTTCTATTTAAGTAACTGTTCTCCTGGCAATCGTCTCATGCACGATCTGAGCGCTAGAACAGTTTCTTAAATAGAACTCGGCACTGTCAGTGCCGAGTTCTATTTGAATCACCTCAGTAAAAAATGTCAAGTGTTGGCCAATAAAAACCAAGTAGAACTCGGCATTATCCATGTCGAGTTCTACCAAAGTGGAACTCGACATCACCCATGCCGAGTTCTACCAAAGTTGAACTCGACATCACCCATGCCGAGTTCTACCAAAGTTGAACTCGACATCACCAGTGCCGAGTTCTCAGAAGATGAACTCGGTGCTGGTAATGCCGAGTTCTCTATGCACAAAAAATCAAAACCCGCCGCCGCCACGTGTCACCACGTGGTGTCAGAGAGTCTAGTTTGAAAATTACTTTTAATAGAGGTTTAGTTTGACAATTTTTTTTAAAAAAAATTTATTTTGAAAATTTTTCCTTTCTATAATTCATAACCTACACTTTTAAGATAATTTCGTATCATATTTTTATAACGAGTATTGATATAAATATGAATGCAGACAACAATTGAATACATAACAATATTCAGGGCAGAACGAATGCAGAACGACAATTGAATTCGTATATGTACCGGATATTACATTTTAAACTTATAAATTTATGGATAATCTTAAAATTAAAAATTTAGATATGAGTACAACCCAATATTATCTCATACACACTTAAATCTATCATCACCATATTCTCTACCACATCTAAATAAATTATATATTTAATGATTATATTCTATTAAACGAATTCAAATATTATCGTAGGACGTAATATAAATCGAAAATATATTAGAAGTCCATTTCTAAATTACTGTAATAAAATAAAAGAGTTGTTGTCGACAAGCAAACGGAAACAGAAACGGAGAAGCAAAGAAATCCTCAAATCCATAAAACCGAATGTCGTCGTCGATCGAACCCCCAAACCCTAACCCTAACCCTAATTCTTCCGATCCGACGATGGCTTCTCCCACCCTCCTCCAGTTCGCGGCGCTGCAGAGCATGGTGGACGAGGGCTTCTGGAGGCGCCTCTCCTCCCTCAAGCTCGACACCCTCGGGATCGACGACTCCCCCGTCCAAATCACCGGTGCATTCTCGATTTCGCGGAATAAGCCTGTTCTTAGGGTTAGATAGATGAATATTAGTTCGCATTGATCGATTTGGCAATTAAATTCTTGGATTTGTGTGGATTTTGCGAAATTGGTGTTTTTGTAGGTCCAAAGTAACCAATAAGTAGTTTTCGTTAAGGGTGTGATTGATTTATAGGAAAATAGCCAGGAAATGGATTTCCAGAATAATTTTTGTAGGTCCAAAGTAACCGACAAGTAGTTGATGACGTAGATTTTTTGTTCAAAATTTCTACTACACGGTGGAATTTGCATGTTCTTAATGTTTGAGAGACCAGTAGTAAGTAAGTAGTTTGCATTGGTCGTTGACTCAACTCAAAATTTTCAATTTGGCAATCAAATTATTGGTTTGTAGAAGCTTTTGAGTTTTAACTAGATTTTGCAAAATTGGTGTTATTGTGGGTCCAAAGTAGCCGATAAGTAGTTTGCGTTAATTAATGTGTGATTGGTTTTCAGGAAAATAACCTAGAAGTGAGGGAACTGGACTTCTAGAATAAATTCTGGTAATTGGTTTGCAGAAAAACTTAATGAACTTGTGAAAGTCTAGTTACAAGTTACAACCTTAAAAAATTGTACATGGAATGATTTCCCATACTTCACTCTAAATTCCAAGGAAGTCATAGAACTGGAATTCTTGGAATTCCTCTACTTCTTGCAAATTAATCGCACCATGATAATCGGCTCAACTCAAAAGTTTTGATTTGGCAATCAAATGGTTGGGTCAATAGAGCTCTAGCGTTTTATGTTGATTTTGCGAAATTGGTGTTTTTGTAGGTCCAAAGTAACCGATAAGTAGTTCCCATTAACCATTGCCTCAACTCGAAAGCTTGGATTTGACAATCAAAAGTCTTGGGTTTGTAGAAGCTTTTTGCATTTTATGTGGATTTTGCGAATTTGGTGTTTCTGTAGGTCCAAAGCAACTGATAAGTAGTTGATTACGTACATGTTTGGGTTGTTATTTCTGTTTGGTGGTTGGATTTGTTGATTACTGGCAACTTTTCGTCTTCTAAAGTCTTTGTTGGTATTATGGGGAATTACAATTTTTTGAGGTTCTAGAGACGTCTATAGACACAGAATCATGAGTAGTTCACGTTGATCTTCAGGTTTAATTTTTACTTTGGTAGAAGTTCTTTTGATTTATGTGGATATTATAGATTTATTTGTTGGATTTTCTTTGATTTTGGTGGAAGATGGTTTTTGTTTCAAGGTCCAAGCTCCCCAATGGGTGGTAGTTCATGTAGTTGTGTGGTAAGAAAGTTTGATTTTGCTGATTGGAGTCTGTGGATTCATAGAAAGTATCGGTTGTAGGTGGATTGTGGTGGGATTTTGTTAAGGCATCTTTTATTTAAGGTCTAGGAGACAAAAAATTGGACTGAAGCTATTAAATTTAACCGCTGGTAACTTTATTTTATACGGAACTGAAATCAATGTTGATACTTGCGGGGAGACTCTCCTGTACTTAAAATGAGTTTTTTATTGTTAGTAATTAGCAGGGTCTCGTGAAAAGTTTTTTACATGTTTGGTTATGACTTATGAGTTTATTTTATACTTAATGATAAAAAAGAGAGTTTATTTTTTACTTAATCTATTTCATTTGATTCTAGGAAATGCATGCAGACTTGCTGTCTGCAGAAATTGATTTTTTATTTACTGGTTCAACAGTGTTTTATGACAGCATGAAATTCTCTTCTCGAACTGGACCTATGTTTTTGTTGACCAAAATTTGTGAAGTACCAAAACGTGTTTGCACTTTGGCTTTTATCAGTAATTGATATTATTTTGTTGTTTAAACAATCTGCTGGAAGAAGTTACATTTGTTGACTAGACTTTATTTGACTGAATCATTTTATTGTAAAATGTTTCAAGATGTCATATTTATGAATATCTATTGAGCTCTTTGACTAAAAATTTTTAGGTTTGGATTTCTAAACCTAAGGTTTATTTTGGGACTTCTACTTAAGTTGATATTATGATGGTTCAAGCCATTTCATACTAAATTTAGCAATTTGGCAGGTTTTTTGGCACCGTGTTCACATGCTCAAGTTTCTAAGCATTTGACTCTTCTTGCTGAATCATTGCCTTACGACCCCAGTGAGAAGCCTTTGTCACTTGAAACAATTGGTGTAGATCGGAACAAGTGCCCTATCCCTGGTGTGCTTTATAACATGAATACAATGGAGAATTTTCGTTCTGTTGACAAAGGACAATTGCTGAGGATGGAAGTGGAAAAGGTGCCATTTCATAATGGCTTTGGGTTTGATTTTTTGGACTTAGATGTTCATGCTGTCAAGACAACTCATCAATTTTAAAATATAATAATAAGTTTTTCTTTGTTTACACTAATTCAGATGACAGTCTTATTTGGTGATTGTCTACATCAGATGGGAGATGCACTTATACGTTTATTATTGCTTTCTGTGAATAGATCTGGGAAGATATCTGGTCTGGAAGAGTAGAGGAGGAAAGTAATTTGCTTCTGAGATTTTTTGTAATATCTTTTGCTGATCTTAAGAAGTGGAAGTTTCATTACTTGTTTGCGTTTCCTGCTTTAATGCTTGATCCTCCTGCATCATTAGTAGACATCCGACCAGCTTCGAAGTACTTTAGTTCGAAAGAGGTACTAAGATTTAGTATGTCTATTTTATTAGTCCTCATTATCTTGTTATAATGATTTTATTACTGCTTATTCATTTGGTAGACAGTCTTATTTTATTAGTCCTCATTATCTTTGTTATAATGATTTTATTACTGCTTATTCATTTGGTAGACAGAGTCTCTTACAGAAGCTCTCAATGAATGGCGTAGCTCGAGCTTGACAACAGGTTGATTCTGATAGCATGTTTTATTCCTCTTCAAATTATGTTATGAAGGTTTTGAACATAATTTTGCTAGTACTGATTCTTGTTTTTCTGTACACAGATGTACCATTTTTCTTAGTTACTGTAGCTCCAAACTCAAATGCCTTGGTTAAGCCCCTCAAAGATTGGGAAAACATCAAGAGTAATGATCATAAGGTCAGTGTGGTACTTACCTCTTGCCTTACACATCTGATATCTAATGCAGCTGTGCACCTGAGGGGAAATAACATCACACATATAGATAAACATTAGTTTCCTTTTCAATATGTTTCAAATTCATGGAACACTGTGGTTAATTTTGTTCTTCTGATCTCATCACCTAGCATTTGTGATTGGGTTGCAGTTGCTATTTGGTTTTTATGATCCATGCCACCAGCCAAATAATCCTGGGTGGCCATTGCGGAACTTCCTAGCATTCATTTCTTTGAGGTGGAAACTAGAAAAGGTGACCTTTTTGTGTTATAGAGAAAGGCATGGTCTAGCTGATTTGGGACTCTCTCTTGTTGGTGATGCCTTGATCTCATTGCCGGAAGGTAAAATAGATCATGCATACTTGGTACAATTTCACTTTCTAATGTCTGTTTATTGTTGTTTGAATATTTTCCAAAACCTTCATAATAGCAAAAGCTATTTACTTGTTTATCTTTAATTAGAGTGGGCAGATCCTCAATATGTACCAAAAGCTGTAGGATGGGAACTTAATAAAGGCAAGTTAACTACTAGGTGTATCAGTTTAGCTGAGTCCATGGATCCCACGAGGTTGGTAGTTATTCACTGATGATGTTTTCTTAATAAAAGTACATGTCAAAACTGAAGTTGCATATATCTGTAGATTGGCTGTATCTGCTGCTGATTTGAATTTAAAGCTCATGAGATGGCGTACATTGCCATCCCTGAATTTGGAAAAGCTATCCAGTGTCAAGTGTCTTCTTTTAGGTGCTGGTACACTTGGGTGCCAGGTTGCTCGCATGCTTATGGTTAGTCTTTCTGAGTATCATACTCAAATTTTCTTCATTGTTTCCCATTCCTTTATTGATACCAATTCGGGGGAATCACAGGCTTGGGGAATCCGTAAAATTACACTGGTTGACAATGGTCGGGTGGCCATGTCTAATCCACTGAGGCAGTCCCTTTACACATTTGATGATTGCTCTAATGGGGGCGATCTGAAAGTCATAGCAGCCGCGAGGTGCCTAAAGCGTATATTCCCAGCTGCGGTACTACAAGAGTTTGCTTTATCTCCTTATTTCTTGCAGTAAATTCTTCCTTGTGCATGCCTAACGTTGTTATACACAGGAAGCAGAGGGTGTTTCCCTTACAATACCAATGCCAGGACACCCAATACCTGAAAAGGAAACTTCCAGTGTGCTTGAAGAATGCAAGAATTTGCAGAATTTGGTTGCCTCGCATGATGTTATATTTCTTTTGACAGATACAAGGGAAAGCCGTTGGCTTCCAACACTTCTTTGTGCAGATAGTAACAAGGTGAATATCTATGCTTGTATCAATAGAAATACATATACATGGGGGTACGTGCCAGATGATGGGAATAATGCTGTAGCATTTGAAAAAAAGAGGGAAAAGGAAAAAAATAAAAGGAAAGGTTTATATATTGAGTAGATTTCGTCTTTGATGGACACAATATCAACCAACATATGAGGGTTGATTTGGTGTGTGGAATATCATATAACAGTTACCTCTTTGACTACAACTTCATGTTTAATTTTTTCCCCATTTTTCTTATTGAATTTTTTGGTTGATATTAGTAAATGGAAGTCACTGTATGAGACTGAATCACCAAATTTGTGTTTCTTCCATAAAGTAATTATGTTGAATTAATTTTTTAGAGTAAGTTGTTTGATATGAATGCTGAAAAATTGCCGCAGATTGCTATTACTGCAGCCTTGGGATTTGACAGCTACCTTGTTATGCGTCATGGTGCTGGTCCTATCTTCCATGGATGTGATGTGGTGTCGGGAGGAAATGCCGAAGATGTGGATGGCCTATTGACTCAGATGGAGAAATTATCTATTGCAGATCCCGAAGTACCTCAACTAGGCTGTTATTTCTGCAATGATGTTGTTGCCCCAATAGATGTAAGTTTCTTAATGAAGCTACATGTATTCTCATGCAAAGTTTGTCTCTCTTTCAAATATGATTTTAATTCTGTTTTCTTGAATTTCTTCAGTCCACTTCGAATCGCACGTTAGATCAACAGTGTACAGTTACACGTCCAGGTTTAGCTCCAATTGCATCTTCTCTCGCGGTAGAACTGCTAGTGGGAATTCTGCACCATCCTGATGGGTAATTACTAGTTGCATCCATTGGCATGTTCAATACAACTTTCATTTGTGATCTTACTAATTTCTTCTTCCCATGCCTCCTCCAACTGACGTGTATGTTTCTGGATGTGTGCACTGTGCAGGTTAAATGCTCCTGGAGAAATCACTAATTCTGTTTCTGGGGGTGTTGATCAACCACTTGGGATTTTGCCTCATCAAATAAGGGGTTCCATGTCTCAATTCAATCAATTAACTCTTGTTGGCCACTCGTCTAGCAGTTGCACTGCTTGCTGTCATACAGTAAGTTATTCCTGAAGTTCATGTGCATGTCCTTTTAAAAGAGAGTAAGCTGAGAAAGCAATTAGGTTTTTATTCCCTGTACGGTTAAGGCTTCCCTCCAAATTTTACTAAGATAGCACATTGAAGTTCATATTACAATACATTTATACCCCATCTCTCGTTATCTCAATCAATTATATGTCCCATAGTATCATTGTTTTTGTATTTTCTGATATCACCAACCACTAGGCATTTTTTCCTAGTTGTAATTTTTTAAATCTTGTCCAACTGGATTGCAGGTTGTATCCGAGTACAGAAAAAGAGGACTAGATTTTGTTCTGCAGGTTATAAACCATCCCACATACCTGGAAGACCTGACGGGTTTAACGGAACTAATGAAATCAGCTAACACCTTCAACGTGGATTGGGATAATGAGGATGATGATGACATGTAAGGTAAAGATACTTCTGTGCCTTATTATCGTCTCAGTTTCTACCATTTTCCTTGTCTCAGGCTACTTATGAAGTCGTGGATGATCATAATGTTTTTCATAAATGTCCGAGTGATTTCTTCTATGCTCAGTTGCTTGTGATTGATTAATTTGAGGCTGTAAGATGATTGAACAAAATCAAATTAAGGAATTTATGTCTTCAGCGTATTTTGTAGAATAATTATTTCATTTTTTGTTGAAGATGAAAAGGGAAAAAAACATTTTTTAGAGTGCAATTAAGCTTTGCCAATTAGTGGTAAATTTAGTTTCCGACCCAACATTTTCTACGATCACGTGTTCCAATTCCAATATCTAAGAATGCACTTTCTATCACTTGATATGTCAAACTTCTTTGAATTATATTACAGGTAGTCACAGAATCAAGAGATAGGAATTTTGTTCTTTCACAGTGCTGATCTTAACTTGTTGAAGATTTCAGTGCTTAGTTTGATCCAGTGGACTAATTTGTGAAGTTGAAGATTGCTGGTAATTTGTGCACATTGATCAGTATACAAATTGAAAAATGAAGCTGATCTATTTGTGGACGTCCATCAGTATACAAGTTGAAAAATTGAAACTGATCTGTCAATTTATGTCAGATCTGTAAAGTCATCCAGAATATCCATTTTTATGTAACTAGTTTTTTTTCCTTGTGTAAATTATTTGTACATAAAGCTTACTATTTCTCCCCTTTGTGAATGAAATGATGGCCGCAATGGCATATTATAATGTTGAAACATCTTGTACATGCATATCCGTTTGGTTTCATTTTATATATGGAAATCAGAAAAAAGATTGAAACACAACTTTTCAAATCATAGATGTTCGAAGAAACGCAACATCATTGTTGATTCTTGTCAGTTAACTTGATTTAAAATCCCGTGGAATTTTTTAGTATGTGATTTCAAATTAAATTATATTTAATTTTGCAGGTTGAGTGAGCAATACTTCCTGCTTTTATTGAGACTAGTGATCATGCACATGCTAAAGCATGTGCTGTCGTGAAAAGTATTTTTTTTCTACAAAAACAAACTAATTTTTGGTGAATTTTTCTCTCCATGTTATTCTCAGTCATTAATTTTTTCACTTGTAGATGATGCTCAAGATATTATACCATATCATATGGATGTGATTTTATATTACTGAAATTGTTAATTGGTGTAGGGGAAGTAATGATTATTGCAATGCGAGAAGAATCATAGAGAAACAATCTTCATTATGCAAGTAAATGCATAGAATCATCAAATAATATATAATTTAGATGATTTAACAATATATACAAATACACTTTTGTATGTCTATATATAATGTCAATATAATTTTTCGTGTATCCATACGAAAATATTTTATAAATAGAAAACCTCCCAACCGACATCCAACTCCAAACCATCCCAAAATCTCATCGACACCTCAGTAGCGAAGGTAGATGGCGATTGTGACGGAGGAAGTCCCGCACCGGGATTTGGAAATTTAATCAAGGGATGTCGATGTAATTTTGGAAGTTTGTAGGGATGATGTGAAAAAGTAAAATCTAGAAGGGTAAAAACGAAGTGTGGTGACGGATCAAAATTGATGTTAGACCATTGTATTCTTTTTATTATGGAAAATGATTAGTGGACGCTAGCGTTCGGGACGCGCGCTTATGTGGTCAGCCCAGTCAGCAGACGCGTTTGAGTTGGCAGTCTCCACAGAAAAAGTTTATTTTTTATTTTATTCCTCGTTTCGTACAAATGTCTACATCCCTCCATCCCTCATTAATGCGTCTCAAATCACTCTTTTTCCATGAACATTTTGGCTCTCCTACACAGCACATGAGACTTGTTATAAATCTCAACATGCGTCTTCCTTTTTCTTCCTTTCTCTTCTGTGGTCCTACCTCTGTGCTTTGATGGAAATCGTTCATGTGTCTTTCCAAGTGGAGCAGCCGACAAACGTTCCTAAGGAGGAGATGTTTTTCCCCTCTTTCGAAGAAGCCCAAACATTTTACGTTGCTTATGCTGATTCTTGTGGTTTTTGTGTTAAGAAAAGGCATCACACCCGTTTGTTTGCTACCTCTGGGTCAGGTGTTAATGTGCTGGAACGAGATGCAATGGTGTCAAAGCTTCCGAGGATTTTGGCGTGATGTTCTACTCTTAAAAGTTCAATCAGAAAGTTCTATGCTTTTTCGTATAATTCCACATATACAACAAACAAGACCAAAGTCATCCTTAAGAATGTAGGAATGATCACATTCTTCTTCATTTTCTTCATGTACAGCAGTTGTATGTCTGTTCGGAATAAGAAGTCAGTCTGTTCGGAATATGTTGTGTGTCTGTTCGGAATAAGAAGTCTGTCTGCTCGGATTAAGTGGTGTGTATGTTCGGAATTCTTTCTGTTCCATTTCTGTACAAATTTTCAACATAATCTGGACAAACATTTTACATAAACTGGACAAACTTTTTACATAAACAAGACAAGTTTTCTACATAAACAAGAAAATCTTTCTACATAAATAATACAAACTTTCTGTTCCGTTTCTGGACACACTTTCTATGCTTTTGCGTGTAATTCCACATATACAACAAACAAGACCAAAGTCATCCTTAAAAATGTAGGAATGATCACATTCTTCTTCATTTTCTTCATGTATAACAGTTGTATGTCAGTTCGGAATAAGAAGTCTATCTGTTCGGAATATGTTGTGTGTCTGTTCGGATTAAGTTGTGCGTCTGTTCGGAATAAGAAGTCTGTCTGTTCGGAATATGTTGTGTGTCTGTTCGGAATAAGAAGTCTGTCTGTTCGGAATAAGAAGTCTTTCTGTTCGGAATAAGAAGTCTGTCTGTTTGGATTAAGTTGTGCGTCTGTTCGGAATAAGAAGTCTGTCTGTTCGGAATATGTTGTGTGTCTGTTCGGATTAAGTTGTGCGTCTGTTCGGAATAAGAAGTCTGTCTGTTCGGAATATGTTGTTTGTCTGTTCGGAATATGTTGTGTGTCTGTTCGGAATAAGAAGTCTGTCTGTTCGGAATAAGAAGTCTTTCTGTTCGGAATAAGAAGTATGTCTGTTCGGAATAAGTAGTCTGTCTATTCGGAATATGTTGTGTGTCTGTTCGGATTAAGTTATGTGTCTGTTCGGATTAAGTTGTGTGTCTGTTCGGATTAAGTTGTGTGTCTATTCGGAATAGATTGTGTGTCTGTTTCGAATATGTTGTGTGTCTGTTCGGATTAAGTTGTGTGTCTGTTCGGAATAAGAAGTCTATCTGTTCGGATTAAGTTGTGCGTCTGTTCGGAATAAGAAGACTGTCTGTTCGGAATATGTTGTGTGTCTGTTTGGATTAAGTTGATTCAACCTAAAAGTTAAAAACAATATTTTATTATGATAAGTCTGGACTCTGCACGAATAAAGGGTCTGCACGCTGTCCTAGGGTCTGCACTATCTGTGTATTGGGAAAAGAATCGTTCAACCTAAAGAACCGGCGTTTTTAAGAAGACCAAAGCACGTGAAGAGAAATTTTGCTGACTGGACGCTGACTCAACACGTCCACGTAAGGCGCGTCCGTGACGCCCGCGTCCGTGTATAAGGACTCTTTTATTATTATCAAAGGGGATAGATTACTTGTTTGAAATGACATTAAATAGTTTGATAATGAATTACTAACCAGAATATTTTTCTAAACCTAACCCGCAGTCTTATCTTGATTCGTGAGTCAACATATTTTGGTAGGATTGGTTTTCGAAAAAAGAAGAAAAAAACAAAACATATTTTGGTAGGATTTTGAAATTTAGAATGCTGGAACCTGACCTACAACCCATAACCTTTTTTTGATTTCATCCGGTTGTTTTTATAATTGATAGGATTAATTTAAAATATTAAGGTATCTTGCCAACAATGTGAAGTTGAAAAGGTAAGACTTGAATACACTTCTGTTGGGAGGCTGACGTTCTAGTGTAATATTGCTATATTGCTGTAATATATCTGGGTTGTAATATTGACGTTTCAATTATATCTGGGTTGTAATATTGCTAGAATGATTGTATTTACAAACTACAGAAAGTTTGAGGGTATGAATACACCAAGATGTGTTCCAAGTGTCTTTTTTTATTCCTTCCATTATTAAAAACTTAATACTCCTGTACAAACACTTAAAAAATGAAACCATCTAGTCATTTAATTCACATTTACAGACATGAAAACTAAACTCCCAAGGTGTCAGCCTGCTGTTTGGAAGTCACCAAAGTCATCCTCAATGAAATTTGGTTTGTCATTACTTTCAGGATGTCTAGACCGAGTTTCATCGGTCTGATTGAATCCTTGAACATGGCCTGTTGTCGACACTGGAGACAGCGAAGGAGGGGGCGGCTTGAGGACGGCGGTCTGCTTGGGTTTGTCACTCTTTTCGTCCAACGACAGATTGCCAAGTTTCTGCATGAAGAAAGTAGATTTTGGACCATCACTTGCTTCCTGAATAAAAAAGAGAACGACTTTGGTAAAAATGTACAATGCTAATTTGTAAATGGAACCAAAGAGGCAAAAGTTTACTTTTTTCAGTTGTAGGACAAGTGTTTCTCCCTCTTTCAGACTATAGTCGACCGAGGAATTCGTTTGGAAGTGTTGTTCCATCTCCTCTGCTGTCTTCTTTTTGTGTAGGTATCTTTCATATTGTAAAGGATACAAAAAGTAATTTTCAAGGAAGTCCAACATGTCTAACAAATAGAAAATTCGAATCTAGAACACAATTTCACTAGTAAACATGCAGAATCGGCATGTACGTATGAATTGGTAGGATACTTCAAGTGATCGTGAAGTGCGGCCTGGAAATCATAAGCTTCAGTCCTTTCTCGAAATCCAATGCCTATAAAAGCATGCCGCTTACGGCCACCTGAGTATTCAATGGGAACACAAATACACCATTTTAGGTAAGAAACGCATATGGAAGATTGTTGGGGGAACACATTTGGAGGATATGCTCACCAATGTTTTCCTCGATGCGAAGCACAAAGTATCTAGATGAGGAAAATCAGATATAGTTTAGGGTATGGTTAAAGAAAGCTACAGTACCTAACAAAAATCATAAGATATTTGCAAGTGCAATTTAAGAAAGAGACGATCGAACCTGCTGCTGTCTATCACCGCCTCCACTGGATGTGGTTCTCCTTCTCTTAGAAAAGCTTGAGCATAAAGCTCTCCTGCAAATGTAACGCAAAATCATACAATACAACAAAACATTGTACAGGAAACTACCTTCAGTCCTTCCCAAAATTAAGCGCTATGATACACACCTGAGGTTTTATCTTCAAGTCTAATGATGCATAACTCCCCTTTGCTGACAACCTTAAGGGATCCTTCCCATGCCCACTTGTTGACATCCCATTCATCTGCCCTGATGTTCAAATCCGTGTGGTTGATGACAAACGAGCAAGATCGATAATGCAATAACTTTTTTTATAAAAACGATTGTACAATACCGATCAAATATACATTGAATTTGTGACAAAGTGAATAGTACATTAATGGCTCGTGGATAGTAAGGTACTGAACTAAATTGGCTCATTAATCTGTGCTTCTTGTTCACCATGAATATCAGGTTGTTGGGCTTTGGATCAATTGTCAATGCATAAAAATGAGTCAACGTAATTTAACTTTTTATGTCTTGTGAAGAAAGGGTATTCCTATTGATATACATATGACATTTCCTCAGTGATGCAAAGCTATGCAATCATTCAGGCGATGGAAGCATTACATTAAGGAATAATGGTACCAAGAAAATAATACCCCAAGAAGATACAAAACTCTAGCTACCAAGTTTTTTCCTCTAGTTCTAAAATTCAGCAACATAACATTGCAACAGGCCAACTTTATGCATGTTGCTGCCAGGTAAAAAGTCTAGCTCTCCAAATGCATGGATTAATGATTTTAACAACTTTGATGTATAATTGGAGAGATTAATAAAATAGAACCAAAATCCGAAATAACAATTCACATGTGAAGGGACCCTCCAAGCCTAAATCCTGCACAGTTTCATCAAACGATGTTGACAATCATGTCTACGGTTACATAACAGTTGTGACAGCATATTTACTTTAACTGGATTTTCCATGATCAAGTGTTGAATTGATCAGTCATTATAACTATCTAATGCAAGTTTTCCCCTATGGAAGATAAGTCGCCAGCAACAAAAGGTAGTTTTTCCCCTGTGAAAAATTTATACTTTTATCATCCTCTTGTTTTCATGTTACAAACGAAAGAAACATGGTTACATACTAAATTGCGTCTCTCTCACCTAGAAACTCATCATTGAAACATAAACTTAAAAACAAAAACTACACTTAAATTTCGAAGTTACACTACAATAACAGGCCGTACAGGGCAAGCTCCACAGAAGCCAATTGACTATATTCAGTAGAATATGCATCAATAAATTTTTGGCAAACCAAAACACCACAAACACTTTTGCTCCAAACAACATACAAGTCTAATGACACACCAACTAGTGTGCATTAGAGTTGCTAACTGAACATGGCTGCAAGTTTAGTTAAATTTAAGTTTGCTCAAGCTTGGTGAACTTAAACTAACTGACACGAACATAATTTTCAAGCTCCACAGTTAAATTACTTGAATATGAACATAAGTTAGTTTTATTAAGCTTGCCATTCTTTATAATTTTGAATTTCTACAACATCAAACAAACTAAGTGTTGACTTTTAGGCCTTAATCAAGTTTATTTTGATGATTTACTCAACCTATCTTAATCACACTCAATTGGATCAAACAAATTCCATGCATTGCACATATACTTGTGCATATTTCTATCTTAATAGGTGATCAAGACTCAATGTGAAAGGGATTCAGGTCAAGACATGCAATTAAGCTTTTGAAGACATGTAAGTCTTTATTTGAGTCTTTAAGAACCTTTGAAACTTGAGCATACTTATTAGGATATCCATCTACATTCATTCTAGACTTCATCTAAAAGTCACAACAAATCTCACATTATTTGAACTTCAATACATCACCCAAACCATAACCGGAAAACCACCAAAACTCAACACGAGTCGGTCAATGTAAAACGGTCGACCGAAACTTAGTTTCCGTCCAACCGTTTATAAACAACAATATCTTGGATTGTTATGACGATTTTGACTGACCGTTATTCGGTTTCAAGCTTCTATTACGAGCCGATTTCTTGTCATTATTTTCCAATGGCTATTTTGAAGTTTCCCATTTACCCAATTTGGAATCCAGACTTTAGGTCGACCGGACCACACATTACGGTTGAGTCAGACCCACAACTGGATAGTAACTTTTCTTGAAACCGTTTGGCCATTTTTGTCCTAACGGTCGACCGATTATCGAGTAGCCAGTACACACACTTCCAGTTTACATTGTGTTGGTCAGACCGTTATGCATATTTGTCTGACCGTTAACTTATAAATTAAATGAACGGTCTAACCATATTGACCAAACGGTCGACCGTTTGGCACCCAACTAGTATATTACTTTTGCTTCTTTTGTCGGTTGTTAGACCTGGCAATTATGTCATTTCGTGTCGTATTTTTTTACATGTACAAGTCAAGTTGACCATACACGAACATAACACGAAATAATCGAAATAATTTCATGTACCCTACAAGAGAACACGAATACGACCTGTTTCATTTCGTGTAAACACGAAACGAGACGAATAAACAAGAAAAAAATTATACATCAAATAGGTAGCCTTTCCTCATTAGAAGCAAGCTCGCTTTAAAAAGGAGGGGGCGGCGGGAAGTCGACGTGAAAAGGAGAGTTTTCCAAAAAAAAAAAAAAAGAGGGGGAATATGAGGTTGATGGAGGAGTGGAAGATGAGGTTGAAGAAGGTTGCAAATGACGTGGGGTACAACTGTTTTTCATTTTTTTATGATTTTCCGGTTTTTTTTTTTATATTTTAGAAAATTTTCAAAAAAAAATACATTTGTGCACCCAACCGCACAGGGTCTCGCATATGCGACATTAAAACATTACTTCAAAGATTAAATCCTACAAAGTCAAAACCTAAACTTCCCACTTGTGTTCTTAAAGTCTATATTACTTAAGTGTGCTCAAGTATTATAGCGTTTTATAACACCACCTTCAGTTGTTTGAGAGTGAGAGAAAGAATTGAGCTTGACGATAATGTCTGTGAGCTTCGATTGTAAATGACTTAATTTCGGCCCGAACCGGAGATCAAATTAATTAAGTCATGAGCGGAGCTTGTGGTGATCGATCGAGACTTGCAAGAGATGATTAAGACTCAGTTGAGGTGCCGAATTTTTATAAAAATCCCCGATCTACTTGTGTTTTGTCAATCTCTACTTGTTTGTGTTAATTTCGCTGCATTTACTTTGTTTTAAAGATTAGATTAGTGGTCATCATCGATCCTACACTAAGCCACAAAACTAATCTACATGCAAAAAAAAGGAATCAAAACAAAAAGAATTATCCGAAAACCATAGAACCTATAATGTTAGATTTCCAACATATAAGAAGACAAAATCAGCAAAAAAATGAAATTTATCACAAAAACTCCAACAAAAACCATATTTTTACCAGAAAAAAAATCAATTTGTTATCAGAAAAAACCCAAAGAAATCCCAAACCTATAAGAAGCCGCGCTCTTCCTGGGAGGTATCTGCAGAACACCAAAACCCAATCAAAACCCAAAATCCAAATCCCTTCCAAAGGCGCCACCTTTGGGGGCTTAACCTACTCACCAGATAAACGTAGCACTCCTGCACCTGAAACAGAATCTGTTCGACGACGGATTCGGGTTCTTGCTCTTCCATCGGGATTTTGGGGGGTTTTGGAAGCCCTAATTTGGGGGAAATTTGGTTTGGATTAAAATTAGAAGCAAAATTAGGGGAAAGAGAGTTTCTAACGAAGAATATAAGCTTTTGAGTGGAAAAATTAAGAAGAAGGACTAAACAAATTTGATGTTACGAAGAATGAAGAAATGGAATTTAACACTTGTGGTCTGGTCCAGTTCGATTCAAATTTAAGTCGGACTGGTCCGGTCCAGTTCGTTGCACGTGAAGAAACAAGATAAAAAAAATGGAACGACACTTCGTCATGGTTTGATAAATGATGATGCATTGATTGAAGTTCTTAGGTAGTGTACTCTATGACTATAAGTAGAGGTGACATCATATTGGATACAAAGTGGGAATACTTTCGTATTTTACTTGTGGATATGGAATGAATGCATACATGAATCGTTTGTAATGATGTTGAAGGACAAGTTCAGGAGGTTATCCAGACGGTCAAGGATGTGGTCCGCCTGAAGAGTACGGGAGATAATGAGACCATGGCTGACGAACGACTACTGTAACACCTAGCTGATGTTTGGTCTTGATGTAGTAGATGTTGGGTAGTTTGTGTTCCTAAGTAGTATTTGGGCTTATATCTTTGTAATCACCCCGAGGATCGAACTGTTTTGTAACAAAATCTAAGTAGTAATAATTTTGGAGGCGTCTCACTTTTGCTTTGTAAAAAAAATTGAATAGTTTGTAAGGAAGAATATGCTTTAAAGTGGGAAAATTAAGGACTAAACAAAATTGATGTTTGGAAGAAGAATGAAATGGAAACATATATTCACCAAATGGTCCCAAAGCTAGGGCTGAACACTTGTCGGGCCAGTCCATTGGAATTTGGACAGGAACCAAATATTCAATCCGGTGCAAACTGAAAAAAAAACTCAAACTTTGACATTTTCTGAAAAATATACTTATCTTTCCACTTCTTCCCCAAATACCCCCGCCTAAATCGTGTGACCACTAACATAGAACAACTTATGTATGAAACTTTCTCTTTTTTCTCTCTCTACGTCTCGATATAAGAGAGTCTTCTTTGTTGGAACTGATGACGTTGATACGCCATCTATACAATGAGCTCGACATGCACTCGATTGTGGCTCGATAATTTACTCGACCCACAATGACACGATTACTGAGAACATTTTTGACAGTGCGGTTTCCTTCCCTCCAGACGTCACGTCAGTAATTAAAAGCGAAGCGTGAAAACTGCGCAATGACAGTACGATGTGACCTCGATATGATGAAGCAAGAGAGTTTTCTTTGTTTCGATCGATGAGCTCGGTATGCAGTCGATAGTGACTTGAGAGTTTACTCGACCAACAACGACACGATTATTGAAGATGTTTTTGATGTTTCACTTACCTTATCATCAAATGTCAACTCAGCAATCAAGAGGGAAGCATGAAAACTATACCAACGTGTGGTTCGAGGTGAAATTTTGTTGTGATCGACGAGCTCGATACGTACTCGAGGTGACCCTAAAAAGATTCAACTACATGATTGTCGTTTAAATCATAGACCATTGAGCTATTATCGAATTACTATCAAGTTGCAATCGAGGTAATAGGAGAGAACAAGGAGAGAAACTTCAGACTGCTCGTTTGAAAAAATTCAAATAAATGATTGTTTGTTTAAGTAAAGAATAAACCATCGAGTTGTTAAAGAGTTATTATCAAATTACTATCGAGGTACCAGGAGACAACAATGAGAGAAAACAAATAGACAAAAAAACACAAACACACAAAAATTATAAATCGTTTCAAGTCAATTGGAAGAGAATGATCTGTTCAGATGTCGCCTGCAAGCCCAAAAGATAGTTTTGTTTATCTTTGGGCTTTGATTCACTTAGCAGCCTTCCAGAGAAGCTTCCACATCCCTAGGTCATTTACTCTATGGCCGAGTTTATTCACTGGTGGTACTGATGTTCAATCGTCGCAGACGAAGTACCGACAACGAAGGGTTGGCTCCGACGAGTCACAAACATAGAACTTTTTGCTAATATTGTTTGGAGTGTTGGTCCACAACTCCCTTGCCTTCAAGCCTCCCCTATAGATGCGATAGGGTAGAGGTAAAACTCCTGGTATTTCAATGGGGAGACAACCTCCCCATATTGGTCTACTGAGGATGTGCTCATTGATTGACATCATATCATGCATATATTTGTGTCTTATATCCATTATCTTGAACCTAAATAATGTTACGCAACGAGTTTTATATTTGAGTTTCAGGAATAAACATGATTGAGGAGAAGAGACATAAAATGACCTAAAAGCAAGAAAAAAGACTAAGTTGCAAGATTTATGAACTAAGATGCACAAGAGAGGGACCCGAATGTAAAACCAAAGGGTCATTCAGCAAATGAAGGAACTCCACACCATCATGAGGAGTATTTTGACAATTCAATTCGGGCCTGAGCTCCAACAACCAACTTGGATGCATCACACATGAAGAAATCGAGCCAGACAACCACATACCAAAACCTGCCCTGATCCAAAGCATATAGACCGCCAATCGGCGGTCCAAGACCGCTGATTGACGGTCTATTTTGCTTCAGATCCGATAAGTTTTAGTCGGGTCATGTATTAAGGTGTTTAATTGAAGGGAATGTGTTCTAAAAGTTTTACTTTTAAATGTCAATTATTATGAATTGAATGAGAAATCATTTTGTTCCTTGTTTATGTCATTCGTCTTTTAGAAGTGTTAAGGAAGAGACTTTTGGTCCTTAACCATAGAGCTCTAAAAGATAATGGTTTACATAAAACAAAAGATATTCGTAATCATGGTAATTAACATGGGACATTAATTACCGAGTTAAGATTGTCATGTTGGTCATAGATCATTGTAGCTCTACAAGTGAGTGACAACACGGGTACACGAAAAAGGAAAATACTACTTTTGTATACTGAATAGACCTAATAAGTAAAACATTATAGAATTGTGTTTTTGTGCATTAATGTTTTACTGTGTCCTTGGTCCTTTGATATGAGACTTATGTCCGATCACTTAAGAAATGCTTGATTAGACTAGTGTCTTGAGCTATCGATAAGTGTAGTGTAAAGGCATTGGTTGGTTAAATATGACTTTTGTTGGAGAAGATAGTTAGTCAAAAGATTGTCATTGCCCCTCTTAATTGAGTAATGATATTAGTGGCCCCCTTGATAAAGCAAAGTTATAATGTACACAATGTGATTTGAGTTAAGTCACATATTTATAACTAGCTTAAAGAGATCAAGAAATGAATACTAATACAAAGATGACACAATACTACTTTGTGCGTATTCTTAATATCATGAGGCAAGGGACGGACACAAGTGGTGCACTCCATCACTAAATGGATCGGGTTTTGGTTCGAGTGGAATTAAGACATCTAACTAATTGTGAGCTATAATATGTAGCTAGATACCGCTTATAGCTTGTGATATTAAGCTCTTAATATCACTGCCAACTTAGTTTGATCCTCCCATAGGTCACACCACAAAACTGGGAAACAAGAAATGAGGATTTTGAGTTCATAAAGTGTGTCGGGTTTTCATGTAGAAAATATGACACATGTGGTGAACAAGCAAAATCAAAATTATGTTATGATTAATAACATAATTAGAATCTAAATTAAATTCATATGTGATGTAAATATTATGGGGTGTAATGATTTATCATTACAGAGGATAATATGTTACATAAGTTGTGAACTTACTACTAATCCCGAAATGTCAAATTTTGTAGGGGTTAAACCGAAATTTGACAAGTCTGCAAGTACTGTGCAAATGCTAAACGGTCGACCGAATGTTGCACCGGTAACAGGAATTTCGTCTGTTCATTTTCGGTCGACCGAGTATAATCGGTCGGTCGACCGAACATCGCGATGAGATATTTTTGTTACGAACGGTCGACCGAGTTATGAACGGTCGACCGAAACTCGTTCTAAACGGTCGACCGAACCTCCAAACGGTCGACCGGTCCAGACGGTTTTCTGCAGAATTAATTTATGAATTAATTAGATCATGCGTGGAATTGGTCCATAACTGATTTAATTCGTGGCTGAGATTATTTGTTAGCAAATAATGGATGGTTAGATGGAAGTTTGCATGAAATCATGGGCAAGAGGTTGCACATGAATATGTAATTTGGAGAGAACTTATAAATACAAGTTTATCTCATTAAATTGTTAATTAATTCATTATCTTCTTGTGCAAACATCTCTCTCCATAATTCTCCACGAATTTCCATTAATTCTTGAGTTTAGTTTTAGTTTTCAGAGATCTTCTTCTCAAGGGAACTAAAGAGGGGTTAGTAGTTAGATTCTAAACCCTATTGGAGATTGAGAGGCTAGCTCTTCTCTCTCCGATCTTGTTTAGAGTTTGGTGAATACTCGGAGGCATCCGGCGCAGCGACAAGCATCTTCAACGTCTCCGGATCGTCAAGAAGTTTTAGAGAACTTCTAGGTATGAAATTCGGAGCCCATGTTTGTTTTAATAAAGTTTTGAAACTAGTTATTGAAACAAACTGATGCATGCATGAAACAAATCATAGAAAAATTGTAATTGATCCTTATTGTGCATAAAAATTTCGAAAATAAATATGTGCAATTAAACTAGAAATCCTACATTAATGTCTATTTTTGGTGGTGTATTAGTCACATATCGGAGAATTGTCCCAAATTGCCTTTTTCTATGGATATAAATAGAACTCCTCCTCCTTTGTATTCTACCCATTGTTTGGTGACATTCTCTCTACTAGTAAAAGCCTTGAAGCAAAAACTCAAGGTGGAGAAGAATGTCACTTGCAATGTGAGTCATATTAATAAAATATTTTTTCTTAGTTTCTTTTAATATTGTCTTGTCTTTTAATTCTTGCATGCTTCTTTAGTGTAATTTCCTTTCATTTAGCTTCTTTAATACTTCTTGTTTGCTTAGTTTAAGTGTCTTTCATTAGAATGTTTCGTTTTGTTAATGTAGTTTGTAGTGTAATGATTAGTGAGTAGTTCCATCCCTATTTAGGGGGTGGAGAAATATGTGATGTGATTATGTGATGCATTATGTGTGTTATCTTAATCCTTTGAACCTTACATGATTTTCATAACCATCTAATGGGATTTCACTCTTGTTTTTGATATGCTAATGCTCTTGAATGAAGCTTAGCATATGCTTAGATTAGTGGACTTATTTCATGGGGAATGATGATGTGAGGATATGAATGAAATTGATAAAGGAAACATGACTTGTAGTTGCATGTACTCTTGTTGCCCTTACCTTGGTTGATGTCTTGTATGTTTTAATGATATCGTGTTATCTTATTTCATGTGGAGGCATAATGGGGTTTGATCTTTATACATGAGTTCATTTAGTTTCATTCCAATTAATTGTCTTGTATGTTTTAATGATATTGTGTTATCTTATTTCATGTGGAGGTAAAACTGAATTTAGTTTTATGATTTTCATGCATTACATGTTGTAATGAGCATAATTGAATACACACACACATCTTTGTATTCACACTCTTTCTCTACCTCCTATGGGGTTTAGTTTTATTACTGAATTTTTCATTTCATTTTGCATTTTAGTGTAGTTTAATCATAACTCATTTCTCTCCTTTCTTTACCACTCGCCTTCAAACAAACCAAAGTCGACACACCTCCCTGTGGATCGACCCGTATTTTCCACCGCTTCAACGCGGCCGTGCATTTGCGGTTAATTAAAACATTCAATCACTCATCTTCGTCAAAGTGGTCGTCGTTGGCATTGTGTTGGATGACCTTTTTTTGGGTGGGGGCGACGGATCAAATACACAACTAAATGGGGGGGAGGGGGGGGGGGATCAAATACACAGCTAAATGGAAGACACCCTAACCTCTGATTTTATAGACCCTGTAATGAAGGGTTGTGCCTCTCCGGCTCTTCGGGCAATAATGAAATGTTGTGTCCTCAAAAGGAAGGAATGTCGAACGATTGCATCTCTTCGCATAATAATGACCCGTCCCTTGCCGAAGTGAAACATCTCACCATGGGATGACCTATCATGGGACATTTCACTTCGACGTGTGAACATTTATCATGTTGACCATCGAGCGCCATCGAGGGCAATCGAGCACAATCAATCCCATATCGAGTTTCTATATAATACATATCTAGTTCAATCGAACCATAGTCAAGTATAACTATCGAGCATACACATCGACCCACACCATCTATCACGTACCGTCAAGTACCATCGAACCCAATCGATTTCCATCTAAAACGATTTAAAACATTGAGACGTAGAGAGAGAAAGAGAGAAAGTTTCAGACATAGGTTGTTCCATGTTAGTGGTTCCACGATTTAGGCAGAAGTATTTTGGGAAGAAGTTAAAATATAAACATATTTTTCAGAAGATGTCAAAGTTTGAGCCTTTTTTTCAGAGGTCAAGCCATTTAAGGCATAAAAGTCAATTTTTCCTTTCTATATTGATATGGTTTTTATTGGTCAATACTTGGTAATGTTTGTGTTCCAATCTTAAAAAAGGAAAAAAAGTTTGTTGTTATGAAGAAGCACCTATTTTAAATATTTTTATAGTGATTAGGCCCGGTGATTTTCTGTCAAAGTTTCTATATACAATTTTTTAGGGTCCATGGCTAACTCAAAATAAACCAAACTTAACCAATGCTTATTGCATTTTGAATCAAAAAAAATTGTTTTGTACAATTTGAATGGCTAGACAACAAGATTGTATCCTAAGAGGTAAACAAATCCACACTCAAGCAACACTTTGCATTGGGTTGTAAATTTTTTGGAAGAGAGTAGCATAGAGAAGAGCATTCCATGTATCTGGCACTCCCGGCAAGCACCAGTGGGCGCAATCTGAGTACTTCTTTGGTTCTTTACGCTCTTCTAGCGTTATTAAATTTTGTTGTCTAACCGTGTAAACTGATGTATGACCATCTTTTCGGTACTCCGATAGCCCTGTTATGTTGAGGTAGTTCACCGGAGTTTTCATCTCCTCGATCGTCTTCTTGACTAATTGGATCATCGATTCGGGGAAAACTTTGATGTATGTCTCATTTGTAATGGGCCATGTTTGGTTGTAGCACCAATTTTTCCTGCAAATTTGTTGACAAAAAAATTAGCAACCTTAATCAGGATTCTACTTTCTAATTAAGCAACTGAAGCTACTTCAATGTGATAAATGTATTATTGTTCTGTAATTGTTGGGAGCTGATATGATTACATTAACTTCCTTTAACTAATACTTTGTCCCACAAAACTAATTACATGATGCGCATCACCAAAAGCAACCAGTCAAATGCTTGAAGCCGAAATTATTAAAGAAATGCAGTAGAGCACAAAACTTACAAATCTTACATATGCTTCTTGAAGCTAAAAATCCAAATCGAATATCAAGAATACATTACATTATGGTCCGACAACAAAGACAGAGTTTACTATTACATGTTGTGGTCAATGGTGTGGGTCAGACCGTTCTTTGTGAGTGGGAGTGGTTTTGCTTTCTACATAAGATATAATAAGTGTTTAATTTACAAAATATATTATGTTGTCGGTTTTTTTATGAGTGATTTGCACTGTTCTAAAGATAATAACGTGCTTTGTGAGTGACCCACTGACCCACATTCTTTGATTGGTTTATCAGTTTCATTAAAATCCAAGTACTTATGTATTGAATATTTGATCAAACTTAATTATTACAGTGTTGCAAACTTCAAATGTTTAGCAATATGCGACTATATTAACCAACACTCAATATCATTTTTTTCTGTCTATGTATGAATAATTAGAGTCGGAGTGGACCTTGATAGGTTGATCAACTTGCTTTATTTATGCTATATGAATTTTTGGCTGGTCAACCACCTTAATATAACTTAAATACTTAGGAAGTGAATTAATCGTGGATCACACTCTATCACATAATGTTGCACGCTATTATTGTTGCACTCTTTTAATGTTCAGTAATATGAAGTTATTTTTTCAACAATCCAAGACAACCTAACTCAATTTGCACTTGAAGTCTATCATTTTGAGATGTCATAAACATTCATTTGCATAAAAACTACAAAGTATTAAAGACTAACCCTCTATGTTGCGGGGAAATGCCACGGAAGAAAACAGTGGTCTTGTTCGGGTTGACGTTGGAGTCCACCCAGTTGGCCCATGTCTTTAAACCACGTTCAAAACCTTCGTTCCTATCCATATCTTTCACTAACTTACCATCACGCTCGTACGCATCCCATCTGCACATAGTAAATTTATGTAAGAAAATTATATATGTTCTTTTATTTATGTTATAACGTGTATTATTTTTATAATTTTAATTTGTAATTGACTCACGTTCGTAGTGTCCCTTGATGCGTCCACCAGTGGCCGGTGTTGAACACCAACACGTCGGCCCTACGCCATCGCCATGCTATTTTGGGAAGCTTTTCGACCCTTAAAACTTTCGTCTCACCGAATGACGTTTTGTCTAGTGGAATGATGAAAGGACTCCAATAGAACTCCACCACAAAATTGTAATCCTGGATTACGTATCACATGAAGCACATAAAAGTATAAAACATGTGATTTATGTCAAAGACCAAACTGTCAAGACCAAACTTACAACTTGGTGATCTAATAATTCACGTTAAGACATTTTTTTGTGCGGTAGCAAGCACATAACACTGCCATAAAAGTGCCTTTCAATTTGATTGGTTTTTGTTAGACCTTCCAATTTGATGCCATCAACTCATAACCCCAAATATGCATCAAATTGCAGTTTATTCTCCTTAACATTTGCACTTCTATGACCTTATCCTTGGAAGTGCACATTTGCCCTCCAATTACAATTGAGATTTGATTTTAGTAGTTTGATCACTGTTCAATTTTTTTTGTTAGTTTTATTCCTAAAATATCCCTGAACCGAAAAATATAATACTCTCATTCGACTCAAATTACCACTAAATATTGTAAGATTAGTCTCTTTTGGTAGAAGAGAAAAACAGTTAAAAGTGGTTTTATCATGTGCGATTCATATATAAATCAGATTGAATGAAAATTTTATTTTATATGGCTTACGGGTAATTTGGGAATAATTTAATTTTTTTCTTCGAAAAAGAAGATAAATTGCCAATTCTTACGGGGGCTACTATTCGTCGCCGGAAAACTACTTAAATTGCCCCCAAAATGACCTTTTTGCCCTTAACAAATCAATTAATACTTATTTTGTCCCGTGTCTTTAAACAAGATGTTTGACTCAGTTTTACTAACATTCCTAGTACCAACACCACAAAATTGTCTGACGAAACACCTAGATCAGGCGAGGTAATGAAGGCGGATTTTTTTTCGACTCGAGCGTCTGACTAAGACGCTTGTACCATCGTGGAGGCGTCTGGCTAAGACGCCTCCACCATGGTATAGGCGTCTGGCTAAGACGCCTCCACCTATGTCAGGCTTCTGGCTAAGACGTCTTAGCCAGACGCCTCCACCATGGTCGAGGCTTCTTAGCCAGACGTCCCACTTTTTTTATTTTTTTTTGTCAAATTAAAATTATACGGTGTGTTATCTTAAATTATTTGACGTTCCTTTGCAAGTTTTTGATCATAACCGGTCGGATTACAATGAGTTTTTTTGCAAGTGATGAATATTCAAAATTTTTCAAAATCCAACATTTTTTAAGATCCAAAATCCCCCGACGGTAAAACATCCTGACTTACAAATACCACCTCGACATGTCGTTCGGGGGTCTCGTTCCAGAGATTTTTTTTTGGATTTTGAAATTGTTGGATCTGGAAATTTTTGAATTTTCATCACTTGCAAAAATTAATTGTAAGGTGAGATGTCGGACGGTCGACCGTTTGCTTCTTGGTCTACCGAACATGTTCCATGCGGATGTACCGAACATTCTCAGTAGCTTCGACATTTCTCTAGAAATCTCTATTCGGTGTACCGAAGGGGTATCAGTCATTCGCTTATTAACTTATTAATTAATTAATTTAGCAATTATCTAAATTTATAATCAATATTCTTTTCAATAAAAATAATAAAAAATATAAAAAATTACGGGCGTCCGACGGAGCCGCCCCGCGTAGGAGAGAGGTGTCTTAGACAGACGCCCGTCCCATGGGCGGGGCGTCGTGGTAAAACGCCCCCCATGGGGGAGGCGTCTTACCCAGACACCCCTCTCCTACGCGGGGCGGCTCCGTCGGACGACCGCAATTTATTATTATTATTATTATTATTAAAAAGATGTTAGATATTTTACCAGATTCGAGTACAACGGGGCGTCCGTTGGCTCATTACTGACATCCAAAACATTATTTTTTATGATTATAAGAGGAAGATGAAGAGAGATGTGTGATAGGAGGGTAAAATGTCACGTTATAACAGTATAAATGAGAGAAAGACAAAATAGTAATATGTTGTGACGATTTAAGTAGTTCTAGGACGATACTTTTACACGACAACTATGAATAGCAGTTCAATTCTCAAACGTTCACGCTTTTATACGATAACTATGAAAGAGAAGGGCAAATCACAACCCTTATATTATATTGTATGAATGTTCCTTTTATTTTGGCCACACTACTACTATAATATACATTCCACTTGCAGTTTTAGGCCTGTCTGATGATATTGTGGAGATTATAATATTGTACTACTGAGTTCTACAAAATGTAATTCAACCACAACTATATTGAGATATTCAACGTCATTAATTATCATTAGCCTTTACCACCCAATGAGATATCATGGTAGTACATGTTGTCTACTTATATGTAGTTGCTCAATGACTTTAGACAAAAAAATGATATTCACCATCCCATGTCTACTTACCTCCCCCATGAACTTGCTTGCTTGACGAATCTGACTTGTATACTTGCAATAACAATCTAAACCTAGTGCTTTAGAAAGGATACTAGTCTTTAATTAGAGTAGATTAGTGGGTTTGGGAAAAGCAAACAAGTGGAGGTTGGTTTTACCTTTGCTCTGAAGACTTTGAAGAGCCCATTGTGAACATTAACAATGGCTCTTGATCTTGGAATAGACGAGTAAAGCATACAAGCTAAAGACTCCCACATGTTCCTATTGATGGAATCTCCAACCAAAGCCACTGTTTTTCCTCTTAACATCTCCAACATGTGAGTCCCATTGAACCTTTCATGCACATGAAAGTATACAATATTAAATACTAAGAAGTACAACCAAAACCACATAAGGTTACATTATTGATGTTAATTAGTTGTTACAACTTACAATGCTTTGACCATATAATATATGTGGTAGTTAAAGAGGTACGTAGCTCTTTTAAGCTTTCTATGAGTAGACTTTTATGTGTCTTCATTTCCCAAGTTGTTCTCATGGGAATATTCTAGTTGAAGATATATTTATGTTGGGATAATTTTGTAAATACCTTCAAATAATTCAAAATATCATTGGTATCATCCAAAATTTCGTAGTGAATTTGAACATCTAAACTTGATATTACGTACTAGTTCAGGTAAAATTTGAGGTTAAGATGACAGAAAAATGGTTTAATTGAATTCTAAATAAAAAGAAGGAAAATTATGAAGTTATCACGATTGTTAATTACATTTTTCTACTATTTAGTACCTTGACTAGTTGACTTCCATAAATGTGCTCAGGACCATGAACCATCTTCAAATTTAGTAGCTAGAAAGGTTGTAATCCCATCAAATTTAGAAGTAACTAGAAATGCCAGATATTGAAGAGATGTAGTCCAAATTTGATAATCTAATGCACAGTCTAACCAGAAAAATGGAATTGAAAACCATAAAACATTAATTAATTACCTTGGGATATCACAGCCACTAGGTTGCCACCTCCAATGCTCATACAAAGAATCAGATCTTCCATTCTTAATGCAAGTCACTTGTTGGCTTAGAAATGGACACTTTCTTTCATGGTAAAGTGGGTAAGCTTGTGGATCATAAACCCAATTACCTTCAAATATGTTGCACTCTTTGGAAGAACTCTCTTCTCCTCCACCTAATGGCATGTAATTGTTGTTGTCAAGTGATTGGGAATTGGTTGGTGATGGGGATGGTGTAATGGGAGAAACCACTTCAACAGGTGGTTTGGAGATGGAGGGTGATGGTGTTGGTGCTTTGAAGGATTCCATCATGGTCTCTTGCATTGGAAAATTAACCACTTCTTGTGGTTTGGACATGGATGGTAATGGATTTGGTGCTTTGAAGGAGCCTATCATAGTCTCTTGCATTGGTAAATTGAGCATTTCTTCTAATGTTTTGGAGATGGATGGTGATGGTGACGGTGATGGTCCATCATAATAGTCTATCATGGGATCTTCAAATGGGTAGTTCAACACTTCATCTAGTTGTTCGGGCATGGAATATTGTGAAGGTGATGGTGCCTTAGGAGAGTCTACAATGGTCCTCTGCAATGAGATGTTGGCCACCTCTACTTGTGGTTTGGACATTGATGATGAAATTGATGGTGCCTTGGAAGAGTCCATCTTGGTCTCTTCCAATGGAGTGTTGAAAAATTCCACTTGTGGTTTGGTCAAGGAGGGTGATGGTGGCTTACTGGAGGAGCCCATCATGCTCTCTTGCATTGGGGTGTAAAACACTTCCACCAATGGTAATTCAGACATGGATGGAGTTATTGGTGGTGATGGTGTTGGTGCATAGGAGTCCACCATGTTGTTGGTGTTTGCAAGGATAGACAAGGTGGTAATTGTTGGTTGAAGGCTTTCATATGAGTCAAAGAAGGCCTCATGAGGCCATCCATGAATCAAGAAGATGACTAGAAAGAAGAAACCAAGGAAGCCTGTGCAAAAGAAGAGAGTGAACTTGCTCGTTTTGATGGTGGAGATGGAAAGCTTCTCCATACATGTATGCTACTTTGTTTCTTTGGTGGTAGAGAAAGAATATAGTGGTGTCAGTGAGATGGACAAGGGTAGGTACTTATTAGTGGTTTGGTTTGTTGTTGTGATGGTTTTAGTTGTAAAGTTGTTGCCAATAAGGGTGATGTGGCTAATATATCTATGACACTATGAGGGGTTCATTTTTTTAGGTGGTGGATTAGTATTATATGATGGAATAATGTGGTTGACACCTTTTGTTGGTCTACATAATTAGCTGGAGTGTTTAGGATTTTGCAGAAATACCCACTTGGATTTCTAGTTATAGTCATCACTGCTCGTGTCATGGATGTTGCTTGATTATTAGCTGGAGTGTTTGGGCTTTTGCAGAGATATCCTTTTGGATTTCTAGTTATAGTTATCAGTTATCACTGCTCCTGCTGATTGATTATTAATTAAGCCAACCTGTTTTCAGGTGCATCCAAAGTTATATATGGAAGAATGTACCTAAACATCTAGCAACCACTTCATTGGAATGTGATTTTTAATCTTCACTATTTGAGTGAGTTACTTAGGCAGGTAACTAATTAAGAGCAGGTAACTAATTCAATTCCTAGTCTTCTATGGGTATTTATTTAGTTTATACAGACACACACTTGCATACAAGTATATATATATATTTCATACATGCTTACAAGTTAATTGTTTTGTATGTTCTCTATATTAGGGGTGTCACTGTTTGAAAAACAATTGAAGAATGTGTCAGGCATCAGGCATGCTTAGTTGTGAATTGTGATAAATGATTAATTAGCTAAAAATTGAAGTTCGTGTATAATTTTTAAGCTGATATGGTCATATATATGGACTGACATGTACATGTATAATAACACATTGGCAGAGAAACATTTGCAAAACACCCAAAACTCGTATATATTAACAACTAGACTAACTTGTTTAAGTTTACTTTTGATTAGCCAGAAAGACCACGCAGCTTTGAGACATAAACGTATATAATTAGTGCCAACGTCTAAGACTAGAGATAGCCGCCACGCATGTGATATGTTCATCGAATATATATTAGCATGATGTATTATAATAGATGAGCTTTCTGGAATTTTTATATTAAAATACCAAAAATATATCGATTTTCCTTATAATTAACAATCATTATTTGTGAAATTTCATTATGTGTTGCAACTCTTCGAGCAGATTTAGTTTTTGTACTTTGAAATAGTAACATATAGCATGGCAATGATGGCATGACTATTCTTCCATATGTTTGACAGGTTTGAAAAGTTAAATAATATCTTCCACATACATCCTTCAAGAAGTTAGTTTTTCTTTCCGTTGAGAATATAAATTTCCCAATTTCCATACTAAAGAAATGTACATGCTTGAACGCCCTCAACTTCTTCGATACACAAGCACCACCGTTTTCAAATTTCTCCAATTAATTCTTCGATATCTATATTTTGTTTCTCAAAATGTAGAAAAAAATACAAATGTTCTTAGTTAGATAAAAGACATTTTATTAGTTATACCAATATAAGTGTGAAATAATAAAGAAACAGATATCATCATAAAAATTGAAAAAATAAAAGTACAACAAATACTTTCTTTGGGAAAATACTTCTTAAAATCCATTACAACAATCAATTTGAGCAAAATATTCGAGAATATAGTTAATGTATCTCCAATCAGAGAATTGTTAGCCGTCCATGAGCAATCAGTAGATTAAATAATACAGACTGAGCAAATATAAAAATTGAAGATATACTAATTACTAAGTATAAATCTAATCCTAGGGCACATTACTTAAACACCCCTGCTTCTAAAAGAGCAATGAGCGTTCTAGAACCTAAGATACCATGGAAGTTTCAAGATATTTTGCTCCAAGCAAGATCAAGAATATTCTAGAGAATAGTATTTTGTAACCTAAAAATATCTAGGGAATATTCTAGGGGATATACTTGTAGATACTTTGTATATCTAGAGAATATTTCAGAATCCAAGTTTCTAGAAAGAGGGGTCCTCACCTATAAATAGGGGACTCCATCTCTCATTTGTAAGAAGCCAAGTTGAGAGCAATACAAAGAGTGTTTGAGATTGTCATCCTCTAAGTGTCCCTTTTTGTGAGTGAGTGTGTTCTACTTAGCATCTCAAATTAAGTGAGGAGAGTGAGAGACTGATTTCACCAAGGGTCACAAGGGTGATAGTGTGGAGTGCCGGTACAGTTGCTACTTGAGGAAGTAGGCCCGTGACAAAGTGATATCAAAGCCTTGTTTCAAGCCTCACCAGTGGGTAAAGTGTTACCATGGCAAAGAGCACAATAAGCCAGAAGGGCTCGGTTGTCGATGAACCACGTGGTAGGGATGCTGACCCTACAACAGGAGAGCAGGAGAAAAGCAAACATAGAAGGGATCCTAACCAGGGTCCTGGTGCAAGTGCGGAATACTTGGAGGAGAAAGTATCCATCTGTCATGACACGATGCTCACCATAGGTTCCAAGCTTGCCAATGTTGAGGAACACTTGGATCTTGTCGATGATGAGATCAATGCTTCAGGAAAGGATAAAGCTCCTTGAGGCATCAAGATAGGAGCTCAAGGATGAGCTAGCCATTTGCAAACGTGCCTTGACAAATAGTGGGGGGGGGGGGGGGGGGGGGGGGCAAGGGAGTCACCTAAGATACACATCCCCTGTCCTAACAAATTTGGAGGTCAGCGGGATGCCAAAGAAGTTGACAACTTCTTGTGGAACATGGAGCAATACTTTAAAGGAGTAAACATCCAAGATGAATCCCAAAATGTATGTTTTGCCTTTTATTACCTCTCAAATACTGCTTTACTATGGTGGCATCGAAAGATAGAAAATGTTAGAAACAAATTAAGTAGGCTCATTGAAACATGTGAGAATTTTAAGAAAAATCTAAAAAATCATTTTTCTATCCTACCAATGTGGTCTATGAAGCAATGAAGAAATTGGTAGAACTTAAGCACAAATCTTCTATCCGGGAGTATTAGAGAATTCACCACCATAATTTTCCAAATCCCAAGCTTAGACCCAGATGATAAGCGATTCCATTTCTTAAATGGTCTCCAAGATTGGGCTAGAAGGGAATTGCAAAGAAGGGTTGTTAGAAATCTGGATGAGGTCATTGAGATGACTGAGTCCTTGATGGAATATGAAAGGCGGGATGTGGGAAAACAAAAGGAAAACAAGAGTAAAGGTGGGAGAGACCAAAAGAGGGAAACATGTAAAGAAATGGTCTCTAAGGAGAAGCCTCAAAAGAAAAGTTTCGATAGATGCTCCCACCATGAAGGCAAGAAATCCTTTGTTCCAAAGGGGGGATGCTTTACTTGCAAATGCCCACATCAGTTGAAGGATTGCCAAAGTTTGGCTCACTTTCTTCCAAGACGAGCCAATCTGAGGAGAAGTCTGAGGAAGAGCGCATGAGTCCCTTCATCTTCTAGGGGTGTTGCAAGCCAAGACAACCCCAAAGACCCATGAAGATACTGCATTGATGTATGTTGAGGCAAAAGTTGGAGGTAAGCCAATCCAAATGCTAGTATACACTGGGGCGAGTCACAACTTTATGACTCCTATGGAAGCAAGAGATTGTGACATTATATTTCAGATGCAAAAAGGAGGCTCAAGACGATGAATGTTGGTGCTAGGCCTATTGAAGGGGTGGTACATGCAGCAAATGTGGATCTGGGAACGTGGAAGGGAAAGATACGTTTTTCCGTTGTTCCTATGGATGACCACAAGATAGTATTGGGGCTGAATTTCTCAAAAAAGTGTGAACACATTAGTACTTCCTTCTTCAAACTCTATGTGCATCATGGAGAAAGGTGCAACCCATCTGGTAAAGACCTCTCTTAAACCCCAACACATCCCAACTTTGTCTGCTATGCAATTGGTGAAGGGGCTAAAAAAGGGGAAGAAACCTTCTTGGCGTCTGTAAAGCAAGATGAGGTGCCAAGAGAGGAAGATGTCACACAACCCATAGAGAAGGTGTTGGAGGAAAACAATGATGTTATCCCTCCGGAGTTGCCAAAAGAACTACCTCCTAGAAGAGAAGTAGATCATAAGATTGAATTGGAGTCAGGAGCCAAACCCCCTGCTATGACACCTTACTGGATGCCCCCGCCTGAGTTGGAGGAGTTGAGAAGACAACTTAATAGCTTATTGGAGGCATGTCAGTTTCGATCATCAAAAACACCTTATGGAACATCGGTGTTTTTTCATAAGGAGCATGATAGGAGCCTTCAGATGTGCGTTGATTATCGGGCTCTAAACAAGGTGGCCATCAAGAACAAGTATCCAATACCCTTGATCGCCGACTTGTTCGATAGGCTCGGGCAAGCCAAGTATTTTACTAAGATGGACTTAAGATCGGGGTATTATCAAGTGAGAATCGCAGAAGGTGATGAGCCAAAGACTACCTTGTAGGATCGTGAATCTGACTTACTTCTAATCACTTTTAAGCTAATTACCTACTTGTTTAAGCAAACAAAGAATACACAACGGAATTAAAAATAAACAAGCAAGTAAAGAAGAAATAAGGCGAACCACAAAGGAGACGGGAGATTTTAAAGAGGTTTGGTACCCACCCGGGTCCTAGTTCTCTCTTGCAAGCTTCGCTCACGACTTCACTAACCACTCCCCATTCCGGGCCGGGAGAGAACGCATTTACAATCTTCAAACTCGCGAACAACCCTCGTTGAGCTTGACTCCTCTCACAATCCGAGAGGATCACTTCGGGCTCTCACCGAAGTCTATACTCTTGTCTTGGGCTTTTATCGAGACCATTCCTACTTTGATAATGTTTGAGTGGAACAACACTCTCTAATCTTGAACACACTTGAGTAAGAATAGGATTGATGACAAAAGTGTGGAAGGTTTGGGACTTGGAGTGTGTTGAGTTTTCTATCTAATGTAGGAGACAATATGGAGTGTGAGAGTTCTTGTAAAATGGTGTTGGATAATTCTATTTATAAGCTCTAAGTGAGTTATAGCCGTTGGGACAAGTTTGGTAAGAGTTTGTGTAAGAAACACAAAACAGTGAAGTGCAGGACACATTTCAGAGCAAAAACAGTGAGAACATGCTCTATGTCAAGAGGGAGAAGTGCTCCTTTGCCCAAAAGGAAGTGTCTTTCTTGGCCATATTATCAGGCAAGGAAGACTAGGGATGGATGATTCGAAGGTGAAAGTAATCCAAGAGTGAGAGGCCCAAACCAAAGTGACAGATCTCCGATCATTCCTAGGATTGGTGAACTATTATAGAAGGTTCATCAAGGGGTATTCTGGGATAACTAGTTCTTTAACTTAGCTTCTCAAGAAGAAGGTGGAATGAGAATGGACAGAGAAGTGCCAAGAAGCCTTCGATAAATTAAAGAAGAAGGTGATGGAGGAGCCAGTTCTAGTCCTACTAGACTTTACCAGAGAGTTTGAGGTGCAAACTAATGCCTCAGACTTTGCTATTGGAAGGAGGGGTAGTCATATAAGAAGGTCATCTCATAGCTTTCGAGAGTAGGAAGCTAAATAAGACAGAGAGGAAGTATACTGTCCAAGAGAGGGAGATGACGACAGTAGTCCATTGCTTGAGGAAGTTGAGGCATCATCTTTTCGGATCATATTTTGTGATTCAAACAGATAATGTTACTACAAGTTATTTCCAGACCCAGAAGAAGCTAAGTCTTAAGCAAGTCCGATGACAGGAATTCTTGGCTGAATTTGGTTATAAGATGGAATACAAGCTGGGAGGAGGAAATGTTGTAGCCGATGCCCTAAGCCAAAAGGCTGAGTTAGCTTCGATCTCCAAGGTTCAAGAAGATCTTGTAGGAGAGATCAAGAAGGGACTGCTCCACGACCCTTTATCCAAGCATCTAATGGGGCTAGTGAATGATGAAAAAACTATAAAATTTTGGGTAGAAGATGAAATTCTTTACACCAATGGGAAAAGGACGTACATGCCCAAGTGAAATAACTTGAGAAGAATGATCATCAAAGAGTGCCATGATACTAAGTGGGTTGGGCATCCTGGCCAGAAGAGGACCATTTCATTGCTTGAAGGAGCCTACTATAGGCAAAAAAATGGGGAAAGAAGCAGAACTCAATGTGAGGACTTGTTTGGTGTGCCAGCAAGACAAATGTGAGCAACATTTACCCAGTACGTTGCTTGAATCTTTGCCTATTCCCCCATGCCCATGGGAGAGCGTCTCTTTAGACTTCATCTCCTCCCTACCCAAGTCAGAAGGGGCAAGATCCATAATGGTGGTGGTAGACCGTTTCTCTAAGTATGAGACCTTCATCCCAGCTCCTAAAGATTGCACGGCTGAAGAAGCAACACGACTCTTCTTCAAACATGTAGTGAAGTATTGGGGGATTCCTACATCCATAATAAGCAACATAGACCCAAGGTTCACAGGGAAGCTATGGAAGGAGTTGTTCAAGATAATGGGAACTGAACTACGTTTCTCTACCAACTTTCACCCTCAAACTAATGGGCAAACAAAAAGGATGAATGCCTTGCTGGAGTGCTACCTACGGCATTTCGTGGGAGCAAGTCAAAAAGATTGGGCCAAGTTTATGGATGTGACCCAATTCTCCTACAACCTTCAGAGGTGCGAGGCAACAGGATGGAGTCCTTTTGAGATTGTCATTGGGGTGCAACCAATGACTGTCGTAGGCCTTGCCTCTTCTTACAAGGGAGTAAACCCAAACGCCTACCATATGACCAAGGGATGGAGTGAACAAATTGAGTTAGCAATGACTTATCTCAGTAAGGCTGCGAAGAAAATGAAGAAATGGGTTGATGAGAAAGAAGACCCAAGGAATATCATGTGGGAGACAAAGTGACGGTAAAGGTACTACCACAACAATATAAGGCTTTCAGGAAGGTGCACAAATGCCTAATCCGAAAGTATGAGGGATCGTAAGTATGAGGGACCATTTGAGGTAGTAGAAAAGTAGGACGAGTCTCCTACAAACTTGATCTCCCACCAACAATGAAGATCCATTTGGTCTTCCATGTGAGCAACCTCAAGAATTATCATGAGAACCGGGAAGATCCCAAGCAAGGGGAATCAACAAGGGTGCCTCCTGCCATGACTACATCCTATGAGAAGGAGGTAGAGATGGTCCTTGATCATAAAGTAGTGCGTAAAAGGGGAGTTCCCCCTAGAACTCACTATCTTATTCTGTGGAAGGGAGTGCCACAAAGTGAAGCCAGCTGGGAAGATGAGCAAAGTTTGTGGCAGTTCAAGGAGGTGATCGAGGTATACAAGTCGACGAGGGTGTCTCCGAATTAGGTAAGGGAGAATGAAACGCCCCTACTTCTAAAAGAGCAAGGAGCATTCTAGAACCTAAGATACCCTAGAAGCTTCAAGATATTTTGCTCCTAGTAAGTTCTAGAGAATAGATATTTTGTAACCTAAAATTATCTAGGAAATATTCTAGAGGATATACTTGTAGATATTTTGTATATTTAGAGAATATTCTAGAATTCAAGTTTCTAGAAAGAGGGGTCCTCACCTATAAATAGGAGACCCCATCCCTCATTTGTAAGGAACCAAGTTGAGAGCAATATAAAGAGTGTTTGAGATTGTCATCATCTAAGTGTTCATTCTTGTGAGTGTGAGTGTTCTACTTAGCATCTCAACCAAGGGTCACAAATGTGATAGTGTGGAGTGCCGACACCGTTGCTATTTGAGGAAGTAGGTCCGTAACATTACACTCTATATCCTTGCCCAACCACACATCGTTCTCACAATTCTATCAAGCAAAATTCCTCTAGATTTAGTCTTTCGTCACTCATCAACAATATTGTCTATTAAAAACTGATGTGAGACGAGGCAAGAGATTTTTTCAATTACCAAAACAAACTGATACGAGGATGAGGCAATAGACATTTTCGATTAACAAGATACATGTCCTTTGTGTCACATGGAAATGGTAGACGTACCAAAGCTCCTGGTGTTGGTGATTTTAGTGTCATCGATTCATTTTAGTCGTAATGTGATTTACTTGAGACCGATGCGATTTATTGTTAGGCTCGGAAATGAGTTTGGGTAGTGCGGAGTGCACGCTTGTTGAGCTAACGGTTTATCGACCACGAATATGAAGCAGGGGTCGAGGGGGGCGCAGCCCCCTCGCGGGGTCCAAGGGGTAGAGCCCCTGGCTGGGTTCGGGGCAGCGCCCCGAAAGCTCTTCGGAAAATCCATATTAATTTTTATTGGATTTTATGTATTTCCGTTTGGGTGGATAATACCAACCCAAAAGGTGTTTGTGTAACCGCCCAACCGCCATTCTGTTTTTCGATTATCTCATTATAAGAGGGATTCGGTACTCAAAAACAAACATACGAAAATTCATACTCCTTCTCTACCTTTCTGATCGAAGTTCATATTGCCTGAACGAGATTGTTCCTTCTCAGGATTATCCCAGCAAGGTATTCGTGCAACCCGGACAGTGTAAAAGGGTCGAATAATCTTGTTCGGAAAGTGATTCGTACACGATCTGAGAAGAGTCCAGGATTATCACAACCCGAAATCTCCAACACCTGGCACTCCCAAAAAAGATATTTTGGAGTTACAATTTTGTCTTCTTTTAAAGTTTTAATACACTGTTTTAACCATGTCTTGTGAAATTGTGGTTTGTTCACTATCTCAATAAAACCTAAATAATATATAGACGATAGATCCAGCATGTTACAATTTTTTTTCGTATTTTTAACATGTGAGAATTTTTTAAACATTTTCATCACGTGTAAGTAGGGATGCAAATGGTAACCGATTTTCCGAGTATCCGATTCGAAAATTATAATTTGGTTGGTATTTGATAAATAAGTTTTTACCGAATACAATTTGGAATTGAAATTGGTTTAAAATGTTTTACCGTTTTCAATTTCGGATACAAATTCGGATATAGGTCAAACCATATACGAATATCGGAAAATACCAATTTTAACATCCAATACATCTGGTTATTAATATTTGTATTGTGAGTTAATAAAAAACTAAGTTATTTCCTATGTAAATATAAACATAATAAAAATGCAAAAATAAATTATAATATAATTCTCATAAAATAATTTTCAAAAGATTTTAGATTATATAAATATATATATATAAAATATGTTATAGGAATTTGAACATTATCCGAATTCGAATTCGAAAAGTTCTCAAATTTGGATATGAAATCGATAAGCTATAAGAAAATTGAATTCGGATTCGGATATATTTTGTTCGAAAATTGATAACCATCTTGACTACTACCAAATGTCTTCAGATCCGGATTTGCATTTACAACAAATTGTTATTAAACCTACTTCATTATTACTATACTTCAGCACCTGGATCTTGGTTATTGCAATTTGAAGCCGAATAATCTTGTAAATCAAACTCCCAAATTTTCACATAATTACAAATTAAGTACTCAAGCTCAAAAGACCCATTCCAACTACAGAACAATCAACGAAAATATGCATTTTATTGTCTGTTTTGCTATACCACTCTTTGACAAATATGAGCCTACATATAAATATATAATCAATAGAAAGGAAGGAAGATTTGGGTACCTAAATTGTTGTTGGTTGAGGTGTCCATTACTGCAATAGGAGGAGCATACCTCGTTTTTTTCCCATTAACTTTTCTTCTACTAATAATAATATGGTGATGCCACTGGTCCAACATGTACCATCATTTTTCATATTTAATTGGTTTTTGACAATAAAAAATACAGTATGAAATTAATTGCTAATAAAAACATTCTTACGTAACTTACTGATTGCGGTCAATTCAATTGATTCATATTTATTTTTGAAGTAGTCAAGATGAGGCTGCAAGGATGATTAATTTAGTTGGGGTAGTTTTTTTATTTTATTTTTCAACAGTTTGTTATTTTAGTCAATTAACAAGGAAATTGTACATATTAATTAGGTCGTGTGGAGTTAAATATGACGAGGAGGCATCTATAAAATAAATGATCTTGGATGTAATAGGTTTAGAGAAGACACATTCGATGAAGATGTGTTTCATTGATCATTTATCTTATTTGATCCAACAACTCATTTTGACTCTCTAAATACTTAATCGTTTTGAACCTCAAATCCCAGCAATAAACATGAGAAAAGAAAAGAAAACGGATACCATTTCAACGTGACTAAACCCTAGCAGCAGTAATTGAAATTAAGGTGCTCCTTAAAATTAAACTAACAGTACTTGCCATCAGTGTACAGAATTGTTGTCCTATTATGACACAACTAATTAATAATCTTATATTTCCAAACCTGAAACATTACTTTATTAAAATTGAGGCACTAACTACTAGCAAATTATAACTAATTAATAACATTTCGTGCTCTGGAGAGGTTCTCGAACTATGGTTTTTCTTGTGCTCAACTCCAGACTCTGATCACTTTGTCAATGTTCTTTTCGAAAGTAACAAATTTGTCAATATGTTCTTAATGACCTTTTCAAATTACGCATCCTTTTAATTAATTAATTCCATCCCCTCTAAATCTCCCACCAGTAATTGAATGACAGACGAAGAAATAATTAGGTGATCATAGCTTCAATGGAATTAAGGACAAATTGGAATGAAACTTTAAAGAAAATAAACACAACTATTGAGCAAAAAGACTTAATAAATAAAGCTTTTATACAAGATAACATAGATTATAACCACCTCCATAATGGCCTCACAAATGAGATTCATGTATTATTAAGAAGATATATATATGTGTGTCATTCTCCAAGATTCTTCAGTATTCTAGAAATTGCACAAATTAATTATTGACATAATTTTAGGAAAATGTGATGAAACCAAACAAGAGTCTGGACTGACACCTCCCCGGCAACGGCGCCAAAAACTTGTTGAACGTTTTATTTAAACCGCAAGTGCACGGCCGCGATGAAGCGGTGACAAGTACGGGTCGTCCTCAGGGAGGTGAGTAGCCTCTTGCTTGTACGAAATCAGGTGGCAAAAATAGGGGGAGAAAGATGTTTTTGCTATTCTACTCTATACTACGCTAAGAAGTAGGAAATGCGAAAGGAAGAACCAAACAATGAAATAATAACTAAGATAAGAACAAAAGTAGAATGCTGGAATACAGAAATGGGAAAACCCCTAAGGGGTGGAGTAAGTGCACACATGCAAAGAGGTGGGTGTAGAATACATTCTTTAAGCACATGAAGGTGATGTTTATAAAGCATAGGAAGTGTCTAAATGTTATGACAAAACCTATCAATCTATTCACCAACTTAGTTGATTAACATTTACATATGCAAGTTATTTATTTCAGAACTTAAACAAGCATAAGATGCGTCTAATCATTTTGGCAAAACTCATCAAGTTATAAATTCTATCCTAAACAAGCAAGCATACATTCATGTTTTATCAACACATCAAAAATAAAGCATTCATCCCATTCTCTAATGCATGTATGTACATCTACTCCACCCCCCAAAGGGGATGAAACTACTCACTAAACATTACACTAATTATTAAACTAAGTAAAGAAAGCATATTAAAACTAAGCTAGAAATAAAAGATGATTAAACTAAAACATGCACAAACAATAAAAGAAGCATAAACAAACAATGAAAGAAACACAAAACTTTATTGATAAAATGACTCTCATTAAAAGTAGCATCCTCCTACTTTAGTGTGTGCTTCAATGCCTCACTTCTAGTAGGAAGAATAGCCACTTAAAATATGGAGTGATTACAATAGGAGGTGAAGAGTTCTATTTATAGGCATGGAAAAAGCTAATCCGGGACAATCCCCTGATGTGGGACTAAACAAATACCAGAAATGGACTAAATACACACTAATACGTAACCCAGAGAAATCTTAGCGGATTTGGGCCAAAAGTGACCGCCAATTGGCGGTCTAAAAAGTCCGGATCCATCTCGAATTTGTGTTGGGCTTTGCTTAGTGTATTTGGTGGTCTTAGATGCATCTACTTCGTTTATTGGAGCTCCGACCCAAATCTAATTGCTAAAATACTCCCATGATGGTGTGAAGTATTCTGTTTTGCTCTTAGGTCCCTCTGTCTTGCGTTCATGTCATTCTCCATTGCATCTTGGTCCCCAGATCTCACAATCCAGTCCTTTTTCCCAACTTTTGGGTCATTTTATGTTTCATCTCTTCAAACCTATTTATTCCTGAAAACTAAACATAATACTCGTAACATAGCATTGTTTAGGTGAAAGATAATGGATATAAGATACAAATATAAGCATGAAATGATGTCAATCAGTGGACATAATGTACTGGATGGTTTGGTGGAAACTTTTTAATGTCACCGCTCTGATACCAATTATTACGGAGTTGTGCGGTGACAGTCGCACACGCCCGCACAGCACTGTGCGCGCGCGCATATATATGCACACACAGTCAGCTATTCTGCGCGCGAGACAACATCGACTGGTTTCGCCCTGCCTCGGGCTCGTCAGGGAAGCGACTTCAGCTCCCAACCAGCCATACGCTCCCAACTGCATATAAGTGCAGTCCCGTAGGCGCTCACCTTCGAGTTGAAGCCTCTCCCCCATATAACATCTATGCTCATATGACCACCCGATGTTCCTCAAACAGTCTGCACGCATCAACACCCCCTGGCGGAAGAATTTAAGGGTGTGACAATATCCATATGTATTCATACTTTTAACTATGTATTATCCATACACTTACAATATGTCAATATTTTACAGCTTTATTTATCTACATTTACATCATATTGTTAAAAATAAGGTATTTTTGTTATTTTACATACAAAGATCGTTTCATCTCGGGTATTTGGGTTATCGCGTTATGCGAGGAGAGTTGCGAGAAAACCACAACACACCTCGCTTATTATGCGGGTTTTGCAGGTTAGTGGGTAATTTTTTTTATCTGCAGCCTGCATTAGGCGGGACGGGATGACGGGTCATATCCTGCCCCATTTATACCCATAAGTGTGACATTTTAAAGTTCAAAATGTCAAAACGTTACTCGAATATAATTAAGGGGGACAAATTGTAAATTATCCAAAGAAAAATGATAGACCCCTTGAACCATCCTAGTTAGCTACGTAACTTCAACCAAAAAATCCAACGAAGTGGTTGAAACTTAATTGAGACGTACTTCTTACGTTTAAACTACTACCATGGTGAGCAGGTGTTCACAATTTTTACAAGTTTATTATGACACAACTACTACTAGTCTTATCTTTCAAAACCTAACGCATTATTTAATTAGAATTGCCGCACTAACTAGTACAAGTAAAAATTGATATTATATAACATTTGGTGCTCATGAGATGCTTCTACTTTGGTTTTTGTTGGGAATCAACTCTAACCTCTGAGCACTTTGTCGACGTTTTATTTTGCAAGTAACCACTTTGTCAATGTTCTTAATGACAATATTAATGACACCTTCTACATCATCTCTACCAACGTCCAGTCGATTTCAAACAGATCCGACCTGCGAATGGATGGCACATGTACACGTAGAGATAATTAGGTGATCATAGCTTTGAGGGATGGACCGATTAGATAACAAAACTTCAAAGGGAAAAAATACTCAAATATTTTGAGTTGACTAACAACTAAGACTTTTACACAAGAGAAAACGGATTAGACTTCTCAATGTTTCTTTGAACTACGTTAGAGACTTGCAATGTCTGGGCTGGTATATCTACTCGTTGTGTAGCCATAATTTATCTTTACACATTTACAAAGGACAAATAGCAAAGACCTCCCAAATATCAGGTCTACTAATTTTGTAAATGTCAGTTAGCTATGGTTAACATTACCAAGTTAGATTCTCTCAGTAGATGATATCTCTCATGTCAATCGTGATTTATTGCACTAAATTTTCTTGTAAGTCAATCCACCAGTACATTAATGTCATATTCTTGATTACTAATTTTCTTTATTTAATCAAAGTCCGAGGACAATTTAAGAATTTTTTTTGACAATACATTACCTACTACTACAACCCGCCTTCCGTCTATAAAAATAATTCTCAACCTTCAAGAAGAATGTGCTCCTGAATCCACATTTTCAGAAACTGACGTGCCACGAGAAGTTACATGTTTTCTATTTTAAAACTTCTGGTTCATGATTGCAATATTTTCCACTACCAAATCACATGTCTTCGTAAAATTATTTTTTTCCTAAAAAACTGACTTTAAATGAAAAATAAAAATATAATAAAGAGGAATAATATCAACATCCACGTGCTAATTATCAAACTTTTGATACCAAACAGCACTTTTGCACATATGGTCTTTAGATCATATTTTTGATAAAACTAACACGTTTTCCATCAGCAAAACTCCAAAAAATGATAAGTCGTTCCCCAATAACAATAAAAAAAGAGCAACAACTTAAAATATCAAAAAAAAAAAAAAAAAATCCAACGTTTCACCCAACCAAATCTCCCAAAAATATGATCTGACAATTTATGAACAAAATTTGATCTGCCAATATATGAACGAAATAAAAATCAACATTCTACATTCTTATGAAAAATCAGTTTATGCAACAGTAATATATCAAATTCTGATAAATCAAAGTTATATGCACCAAAGTCATTTTCACATGAATAAACAAGTAAATGACTTCTGATATATATAAAAAAACACTCCAAAATAAAAAAAAAGTTGAAATGTACATAACTTCAAAAACATCACATCTTTAATAGCAGTACAAAAATCGAAGCACATTTTGTTAGAACCCTAACCCTTGATTATGGTTAATCTCGGATTAGGAGTGGTTTTGCATGGGGAAGTGGAGATCAGCAGTAGATGCATGGGGTGGAGCGTGAACAGTGGGCTGTGATGGGTGAGAGGAGTATGGTTGCGTGCACTGTAGCTTGGAGGGTGTATATATGATGCATTTCTTCTTCTTCTTCTCCTTCTTCTTCTTCTTTTTCTCCTTCCATTCCCTCATTTCTTCCTTGCTTTCCTTTGTGTGCGCGTGGCGGAGCAGCTGCGGAGGCGTCGGGCGAGGAAGGTGATCGTGCGGGAGAGGCGCGACGCGTGATCGAGGTCTACTGGAGGCGAGGCGTAGGAGCTCCGGCACCGTCGACTTCACGCGGGTGAAAGGTATGTCGACTCATTAGTGTGGTTTTGTAGTTTCTAACCCTCGTGGGAGGGTTGTGTTGGTCGGACGGGGAGGTCGGAGACCTCTTCGGCGTTGTTTCCGTGAGAAACCTCGGCTGGCGTGAGGTGGAAGACGACCAACGGTCGACCGGTCCCTTCGGGCGGTCGACCGAATGTAGTGTTTTTACTCGACTTTAACCTTCACCGGTCGAACGATGCCTTGTGGTGGTCGACCGGTAGTGCGTATTTGCTGGTGAGTTGGGACTCTCTGTCTGTTGTCGGTCGACCGGTGCCTTGGGGTCGTTCGACCAGAACTTAAGTGTACCGATTATTATGCATGCTTGTTCGACCGTGGTATGTTTGCGTTCAACCGATTATATGACGTAGAATACTAGGTTGACCCTGTCTGTTTTCGGTCGACCGAGACCCCTGAGTCGGTCGACCGATGGATTGAATTTATGTTGAGTCGGTTGACCTCGTTCGGTCGACCGGTTTTAGACCTTTGTTCGACCGTTGGGGGATTGTGTTTTGAGCGCAGCGGTAGACCGTGTTAGGCGTACGGTTGACCGATTCCTTTCTGGAACCGGTCGACCGAATCACCTCTTCCGGTCGACCGTTTGGGCCCAGGACAGAATTTCTGGATCCCTTTTTGAATGCCAACTTTGTCCACGGAAACCCGTGTCCTCGCCTTGTGCGTGAGCTGGGAGGTGACGGTAGGCGTGTTCCGCGTGCCTGCCCAGGGACCACCGTTGGGAAGAGTGTGGGTGTTCGGGACGCGTCACCTCCAGGTATGGACCGTGACTCATGTGATGGATTGATTTGACTCATTGTAGTATAGCAGGCCCGAGGGATCGCGAATCCCAATGTTGATGTTTGTGCGGGCACGCAACTGGCGTTGGGTGAGGTGACTACCGGCCTACGAGCTACGGAGGTCGCTGCCCTGCTTTTATAGCGGCGCGGTTGGTGTTTGCGGCTCGTGGAGCCTGATGACCTGGCAGACTTCGGTCTGGACCCGTCCGATGCTGTGCCGGACGTTGTGATGGACCACCGATGCTGTGCCGGTGATGCCGTCGAGGTTGTGCCAACGATGATGATTGTTGGGCCGAGGTTGTTCCGGCTATGTTGATTCCTTGACTGGGCACCTATCGAGATGATGTTGTTATACCTTCCGGGCGACGGCCCCGTTGGTCCCAGTGGCTCCGACCACAGAGATTTGCAGATCTGTATTCTATCGACGCGCAGGCGTGACAGAGGCTCCCTGCCGAACCCTTGAGTAGTGTAGCTGCGTGTGGGGGTGCGATGTCGCGTGTTGTAAGGCTGCATGTGCCTGCAGTAGGTCTCCGCAGGAGACCCGATGTTGATTGTCGGACTGATGTCCTGTTTTACCCTTCGGGGGAACTGTTTTCCTTGCTGTTGATGTCATGACATGCTACTAGTATGATAGGTTCACTTGTGTAATGCATGCATATAGGTGAGTTGGCATACGGGGTTTCCTTCTGGAAACTCAGGCATTGTTGTTATATATTTTCAGGACCGCAGTAGGTCCAGTTGGGTGGTGATCGGCGGGCACGCGCATTTTGGAGTTGGATCCTCTTCTCGGACCGCTGAGGTCGGCATGATTACGTTTTATCTTTTTTTGTCGTTTTGTTGTAATCATGTATCATTTTGACAAACTCTGATGTAATTTTGGTGCACCGCTATTTGTTTTATGAGAAGTAACAGTTCCCGTCTTTGATTATTGAGTTCATGTGTCTTGATTATAATTTTTTAAATTTCCGCTGTTTCGGGATGTTACACATTTTTTTTCAGAGAGTTATTTTCGACTGAAAATTATAAGAAACCATTGAACATGAACATGCTATAAAATATCAACATTAGTGAACAATATATTTATCGATTGATTATTACATATCATAATATTGAACCGAAAAACATTAAACTTAGAATCTGAACACTTTCCGAAATATCTCATATTTGATAATAATAAAAACCCGAAACAAATATCATATTTTCAAATTTTGAAGGTCATATTTCTACCTTTGAAGTTGAAGGGATATTGAGAGAGAAATGAGTCAATCCATAAATTGTTCATGTAATGTCAATTATTGCTGCACAAAACACAATTAGAGGATTTTTTTTCATCCACCTCCTACCTACAGTGGAGATTACAAAGGTGGCCTATGAAAGCCGTTACCCAAAAATTTACAATTCCTAACTCAAAAATAGGTTTGCACAATTTGTATATAAAACCTGCATCATGAGCCTAAGAGCTCAAACAAAACCATTATACTTAAAAAACTTACAACGATTTATTGATTTTTTTGGATAAGAATAGCATAGACAAGAGCATTCCATATATGTGATCTTGTCAGAGATGGGGTTGTGTTTGGATGTAACACCATTTCGTTCTGCAAACTTAGTTGGAGAGACAAACATTAGACCAACAACTAAGTTTAGTTTGTATTTTTAATCATAATTTCAACGTACAACTCACATGCTAAGATTCGAACCATTGTCTTGACTCTTGACTAATCTAGGATAAGGGATTTACGAACTTAGATAGCCTTAGTACCAACAAGTAAGTGTTCAATCACATAAACTAATGCAACGCTTTTACGCTTCTATAATTTAATCTATTATAAAATGCATGAAACAGTGCTTAAACTTCGTGTTATTAGTGATAGTGACTTCAAACCTTCCGTTGCTTGAATCAATATTTTATCCATTGATACAAAAATTATAAATTAGGAGTGCATAAGGTGGATTGAGCCAAATTTAATAGAGATTCGGACCTTATTAAAATTGAATTCCTGAGTCCCTGACCATATCCAGTCCAATACTAGTGGTGTGCTTTCACAGGAGAGAAACAAAAAGAAAAGAATAGAAACAAAAAGAAAGTCTTACGATTTCTACTGTATGTTTGGATAGGTACACTTTAGAGAGAGAAATGGAGTGAAACTCTTAGATCATTGGGGAAAAATGCTACATTCGTCGCCGGAAAACTACTGAAATCGTCCGTTTAATTACCATTTTGCCGTCCACAATTCATTTAATACACATTTCGTCTCGTCTCTTAAACTAAGACTTCTGTCTAAGTTTTCATCAATTTACAAATACCAACACAACGAAAATATCTTACGAAACGTCTGCATCACGTGAATTTCAAAAAAATAAAATAAAAATTAAACGGGACGTCTGAGTAAAACGCCCCCATTGGGGAGGCGTCATAGCCAGATGCCTACGCCCCCCATGGGAGGGGGCGTTTTAGCCAGACACCCCGCCCATGGGGGAGGGGCGTCTGGCTAAAACGCCCTCCCCATAGTGGAGGCGTCTGTTGCAGACTCCCGTTCAAAAAAAAAACTTAAATTTATATGGTGTGTTATCTCAAATGAATTATGTTGGTACCAAGGTATCTCCAAGGGCTACTAAGGTACCTAAAGGGAACAATGGATTTTGGTCTATTGTATACCAGAGATGGAACACAAACACATGTAGAGGGTTATGTTGATTCAGATTATGTTGGTGATCTAGATAAACGAAAGTCTACAACAGGATACATGTTCACTCTAGGTGGAGGACCAGTGAGTTGAAAATTCATTCTCCAAAGTACTGTTGATATTTGGTTTGTAGAATTGTTAACTACATGAAAACATGGAGCATCAGTCGACCTAAACTTAAGTGGCGGTCGACTGGAAATTTCCAGAGCATCCAGGATTCTTCGTAATGTGAGTTTTGGTCGACTGGAAACTTCCAGAGTCTTCTGGGACTCGGAACAAAGTGTGGATCGGTCGACCGGTGCTGGGCACGTGGTCGACCGGAAACTTCCTGGTGCTTCAAACCTCGTTCAAATGCTTCATCTCTTTCCATATGTCTCACTAACTTATTATCACGCTCGTACATTTCCCAACTGCATATATGGATAAAATTAACGTTAGAGAATTACTAAATCATTTGAGTTCTGATAGGCACACAACCCACATGGTAATCCAAATTAATTAGTCAGATTCGCCACCCACTAGACATGTGTATGTAGTCTTAGTTTTTAAATAAACATGTTTTCGCAGCCCATTGTGTCAATTTTTTTCACTAAATCACGAACCTAGTTCAGTTGGTACCCCCTCGGGCACTCTCATTAGTCAAGAAGGTGACAAATTAATTAACCAGTGACACTTAGTCATATGAAAATCAATACCTTTGAAATGGACCATGGTGGGTTCACCAATGTCCAGTGTTGAATATCAATATATCTACTTTTCGCCATCGCCTTGATGCATGCATGGGGAAGCAAGTCTAGCCTTAGAACATTGTGCTTACCGAAAGACTTTGTGTCTAGTGGTATTATGAAGGGACTCATGTAGAACTCCACCACCACATTATAGTCCTACCATCCGTACAACATGTCCAAGAATAAACAAAGATAGGCATATATATGTACATATATATATGTGTTAACGACAATTGTCGTAATTTTTAACTCATACTTAAACTAAATTTCAACCAAAGATAAGTTGCTTTGTTAGAATGAAGTTCTTAGATTATGTAATAGCATGCAAAAATCTAGCATAATATACATTATTATGTTGGGGGAAAGATCACCTTTGCTACGAAAATTTTAATCCCACTATGAGTATCAATGATGGCTCTTGATCTTCTAGGAATAGATGAGTAGAGTAGACAAACCAAAGACTCCCACATGTTCCTATTGATGGAATCTCCAACCAAAGCCACTGTTTTGCCTCTTAACATCTCCAACATGTGCGTCCCATTAAACCTTCCATGCATGTGAAAGTACACATGTTAAACACTAAGACAACCAAAACCATAAAGTTTTAAATTAGTAATCATTACAATGCTTGATACATATACTGTGTGTGTATATATATATACTAGTTAAAATAGCTCTTGTAAGCTTTCAACGAGAACGAGAGAATATTGGTATTGTTCTAATGGGGATATTTTGGGAAAGAGAGAAGTATATTGAGATAATTTTGTAAATGCTCTTCAAATAACTCAAAATGTTGAAATTTAGTACTTGTATTGTAGGCAGCCCCATGATTCTTGGTTAATTGGAGATTTTGGGGGCGAAGGCCATCATCCACACTATCCTTAGGCTTATCACTGGCAGTCTGTTCATGGTTCCTTTCACTAGTTTGATCAAAATGAATTGAAACCTACAAAGTTGATAGCTCATACTACATATATTGGGTAAATTTGGAAGCCGAAATGAGACTATTCCTAGAATTAACTACCACGGTTGGAACCCGTTGAAGTTTAATGTTGAATAGAAATGGAACTACAATGGATGGAATTGAAGATCAAAAACATTACTAATTACCTTGGAATATCGCACCCACTAGGTTGCCACCTCCAATGCTTATACAGAGAATCCGGTCTTCCATTCTTAATGCATGTCACTTGTGGACTTAGAAATGGACACTTTCTTGCATGGTAAAGTGGGTAAGCTTTTGGATCAAAGACCCATTTACCTTCAAATATGTTGCATTCTTTGGAAGAGCTCTCTTCCATAGATGGTTGATAATTGGTTGGTGATGGTGTTGATGCAATGGGAGAAACCACTTCCACAAGTGGTTTTGAGATGGGGGGTGAAGGTGTTGGTGCCTTGAAGAAGTCCATCTTGGGTTCTTGCATTTGGAAGTTGCCCACTTCATCTAGTGGGTTGGACAAGCATGGAACTGGTGCATTGGAAGAGTTCATGGTCTCTAGAATTGGTGTAAAGAACATTTCTACTTGTGGTTTGGGCATGTATGATGGTTGTGGAGATGGTGTAAAGTCATGGAAGTGAGAGAGAGAGAGGGTATGGGGTGGTATGGGTGGAGTGAGGTGTGTATGGAAGGAGGTATGGTGGGAGTATGGGTTAGGTGTAGGGTTTGTGTATATAAACCAAAACTCAACCTTTTCTTCCCTTTTCTCTTCTCCATTTCGTTTCCACTCAAACTCACCCATTCTTCCCTTGCTTCCGGCGACCAGAGGAGGAAGGAGAGGAGCTCCGGCGGCGTGGTGGAGGCGAGCACGAGGAAGGAGCGTGAGGAGGTCTTCGGAGACGGCGGTGCGCGAGCGAGGCTCCGGCGGGTCTTCATCGTCTTTAAAGGTATGCCAAGTCTTCATAGTAACTCCCCAAGAGGTGTGGGAGTGTAGGGGGCGGCGTTGGTGCCGTTTCTCGGCGAGAAACCCGACTGGACAGAGGTTGAAGACGCTCTGTTTGGTCGACCGATTGAGTGTTCGGTCGACCGAACAGCGTCTAGATGATGCCTGTCCAGAGGGAAAATGCATGTTTCGGTCGACCGGTAGTGGTCTCGGTCGACCGAGTTTAGTATATATTTGCTTACTGCCCGAAAACGGTCGAACGACGTCTGTGTGACGGTCGACCGTTTATGCCAAATTTTAGCGGGAATATTTTATAAGGGTTATATTAGTCCGGTCGACCGGTGGTTGTTCGGTCAACCGATCCCAGTAGATAGGGTAGACAGACCTTCGGCCGACCGAGTGTGTGTCTCGGTCGACCGAACTGCGCAAAGTCGGTCAAGAGCGTTGACCATTGATGCATTGCATACATTGCATCATATGTCTTTCATTTATATTACTTTTATATCAATAAATGCTATTAAGGTATGTGTTTAGTCGTATTTACAGAATACAGGGACCTGGATGCAAATTACCCACATTCCGGGCATAAACGTTTGCAAAAGATTCATTTCTATCGTAAAGACCGAATTCAAGCTTATCGGGTTTCAAATGGAAATGCATCCAAGCATAAAAGCATTCAAGGAGCTAATTACAAAAAGGTCAAGGGCTTAATTGCAAAATACCAAGGACCTGATTGCAAAAGAAAAGGATCAAGTTATTTTGTTGGAAAAGTCAAAAGAAAAGTCAAATATAAATCTCCAACAATGGAAGGAATTAATCCGGAGTTCAAGACAATGGAAAGAATCATCCAGACGCGTAAATAAAGATCAAATCATACCATAAACACATGACCAAAATCCGGACCCGAGCAGACCTGATTGTGCGGCGTTTTCGCCGCACAACACCTTCAATATGCGGCGATTTCGCCGCACCAGCGAGGATCTGTGTGCTCCAATTTTGTCCAGTGTGGGGTTGACACGTGTACTATCCTTTTATGTATTGGTATCCCCTGTATCGGCTATAAATAGCCATGTAGGACGAATGTAACACATCTTTGAACCTTTGGTCTTGGATCATTAGTAATAAATTTCTGTTTTATTTTGTTTTGTTTTTATTTTCTTTTAATGGCTCTAGGATCCTTTCTTCTTCCTCCCTCCATGAGTTTCTAACTCTTTCCAAAGGGTGGAGGTGATGGAATTAGGGGTAGAGAAGATGAATGCATGTTATTGTTTTAAGTTCGTGATTAGTATATTTTGATTACTTGAGTTTATGTTAAATCATTTATCTTGTAATGCTTCATAACTAACATGATTTATTTCAAGTTTCTCCATTCTCCAATCTAAACCTAAGTCTAGACCTCCACCCGACGGAATTCTCTTCTTTGTGCTTGTTTTAATTTTAATTGCTTTTGTTTCGTAGTTTAGTTAATTAAACCAAAAACCCCAAAAACCCTAATTGATTCTTCTCTACTTCTTCCACTCAATCGAAACAACAAAAATAATGAAATCTCTCCCTCCTTGTGTTCGACCCGTACTTGCCACGTCTTCATAGACGCCGTGCACTTGCGGTATAAATTTAAATCTTCATCAAGTTTTTGGCGCCGTTGCCGGGGAGGCGACGTAGATTTTGTTGTTTTTGTATTTCGATTTTATCCTGTTTATCTTGTGCGCGATCTAAGTATTTGGATTTGTGTTTCAGGAGACAACATAGTGCACGGCGAAATCCGAGCACCATTTGAGCTAACCGAGCGGCGAAATCGCCGCACCTGAAGAACAACGTGCGGCGAATCCGCCGCACACTTGGAGCTTCTGGGCTTCAATTTTTTCTGGGACGCGACTCATCTCTGGGTGGACGCGTAAAGCTACTGAAATTTCGAGAGCGGGCGGCGAACCCGACTGAGCATTGCGTAGGTAACCTTCGTTGCCTTTTTCCTCGTAATTTCTAGTTTCAGAAAATTTCCTTTTATTAGAATTGCACGTGTTAAGCTTAAATTCCATAATTGGCAATATTTCAACTCTGACCTAAAATTCGCAAAATTAGAAAGACCTTAGTGCATGCATCATATAATGTTTTGTTTGCATTATTCTTGCTAAATTCTTGCAAATCAATTTCTGTTGAAGAGTGCTGGAGGCAAGGTACGTATCGCGGTTTTTAACGATTGCATTTAAGCATATAATTTAATTTGCATACAACCTTGCAATTGCCCCCATTAAAAAGACCATTGTTTGACTATCTTTGCTAGATTTAAGTTAAACTATCTTAAGGGCAACTCCGTAGGAAAAGATACGGTGGGGATTTCATCACCCTCCCGTAGCCCACAAACCACAATCCTGAAGTGTCGCCTAAGCCTAAAATTTAAAATCAATTAGACATTGGCCCCTAAGGACTCGGACTCAATGAAGGAGGAGATTGGTTTGACTTGCTATGACCTGAAGCTAATTGAATTCAATTTGGTGTCTAGAAAGTGTTTTTGTGTCGACGAAAGTCTTCCAAGCGACGTGGTTGTCTAATTGGCACCGACTCTGTCGGAAGCGCCCCCACTAGCTATACACTAACTGGCCAACTTGGTTTGATTGGTGAGGGAGGTGAATCAAGCAAATCAATTCGACTCAACCAGTTAGGAGTCGTCTAGATCTAAGTGACACTAGGTCTAGGATTGTTTTGACCGTGCTTGTTCAGGAAATTTCTGACCAACCCTAATTTTTATCCTTTAGAGTTAAGTTTCCCTTCTCGTCTGAGTCTTCTTTCCTTTCTCATCCTTACCTTTCTATTGTTTGTTTCCTTTAAAATAAAAAAAAATAAAAAAAAAATAAAAAATAAAAAATAATTTTTTTTTTTTAAAAAATTCAAAAATTCAAAAAAAAAGAGAGTAATTGATTCTTGGAATTGAATTTGAAATTTAAATTTCGAATTCAAATTCAAAAATTAATTCAAACCGGTGCACTCAGATTTGGGTGCGGGATTTAAGCAATCGACTCTCACAAGTTCATCTGGATTCCAGTCTAGAGCTTAACCCCAACCCATCTGTTGCACCACCTCACCCGGATCTAATGGGTGAGAACGTAGTGGACCCGCCTGTTGCGCAACCTATAACTTTGAGGGATCGGTGCTACCCAACGATGGCTGCTCAGCCATCGTGCATCGTTATGCCCACCATACCGGGTCGCGACTTCGAACTTAAGGCACAATACATGAGTATGCTGCCTAAGTTCACCTCTAGGGAAGATCCATATCTCTTCCTTAGAGAATTTGAGGAAATCTGCTCTCTTATGCAATACCAGCATATCCCTGAAGAGGCAGTGCGTCTGAAATTCGTGCCTCTAGCACTGAAAGACGACGCTAAGAAATGACTATATAGTCTAGCCGAGAGATCTATTAGGAGTTGGGCTGAGTTTGTTCAAGTGTTTCTAAAAAAATATTTCCCCAACCATAAGACTATGAAGATTAGGAATGAAATTGTTGCATTCGTTCAGTCTGAGAGCGAGCCGTTCTATTCCTATCTTGAAAGATTTAAATGTGTCTTGACCCAATGCCCTCATCACGGAATTCCAAAATGGCAATTATGCCAAATTATTTATGAGGGATTGACACCCACATCTAGAGTTATGCTAGAATCTGTGAGCCAAGGGAACTTCATGTCCAAAAATGAAAATGATGCCTGGACTTTTCTTGAGGATTTAGCTGAAAATAGTATGCAATGGGACAATGCTAGAACACCCATCAACCCGAGTATTAGATCTAGGATAGCGAGTCAACCCCGACCAGGTGTCTTAGCTGTAGACTCCAACATAGCGGCTGAGGCAAAACTAGCTACCCTAATGCGTAGAATGGAAAGTCTAGAGCTACAAAATCAATCCCGAATGAATCAACCCTCGTCTATCCCCTGCTCTAGATGTGGTCAGACTGGTCATTTAATGGAGGACTGTGTGGACCTGGAACATGTTAATGCCACATTTAACAATTCTAGAAATGATCCTTACGCATCAACCTACAACCCAGGTTGGCGTAATCATCCCAATTTTTCGTGGACCCAACAAGGACAACCTCCTAGACAACAACAAACCCCATATAACCAAAATAATACATCATCTGGGGGTAATAACAATGGAAATCATGAGGTTAGGTTGACAAAATTAGAAACTTTAATGACAACTTTTATACAAACAACCAACCAATCATTCCAAAGGCTAGAGACACAGGTCAGCCAATTAGCACAGATAATAGGTGAAAGAGAAAAGGGCCAATTTCCAAGTCAACCTGAGGTGAACCCAAGAACTAATAATCAATATCAATCTTATCAACCACCTTCAGGAAATAACAACCCTAGACCGGTTCAAATGGTTAATGAGGAAGGACCGTTCCAACAAATCAATGCTGTAGTATCATTACGGTCCGGAAGACAAATTGACAATAATGTGGTAAACCCTAGAATGACTAATCAATCTAGCCATCAAGCACCCACATATGACTTGACCATTGAACCCGACGTCCAAATTGAAAAGGCCAATCCACCTACCCAACCTGAACCTGTAGCTCAACCTGAACCTGAGCGAGTCTATGTGCCTAAAGCCCCATTTCCCAATAGACTCAAAAAGAACTCTAGTGCACAAATAGAGAAAATCTTGGAAGTATTTAAGCAAGTTAAGGTAAACATTCCACTCTTAGACATGATTCAACAAATACCTGCTTATGCTAAATTCTTAAAAGATTTGTGCACTAAGAAGAGAAAAACGAATGTACCAAAGAAGGCGTTCTTAACTGCAAACATATGCTCAATTCTTTCCAACACATCTCCTATAAAATATAAGGACCCGGGGTGCCCCACAATTTCATGTTCAATAGGAGATACGTTTATCAATAAAGCCCTTCTAGACCTTGGTGCAAGCGTTAACTTGCTCCCATTTTCTGTCTACGAGCAACTCAACCTTGGTCCGCTGAAACCCTCTAGGACAACCCTCCAATTCGCTGATTGTTCTGTTAAGAAACCGAGAGGTGTAGTAGAGGACGTTTTGATTAAGGTTGGTGACTTCATTTATCCATTGGATTTTGTCGTACTTGATACTGAACCTGTTGTAAATCCTAATCGACAAATCCCTGTAATTCTAGGTAGACCCTTTTTAGCCACTTCGGAAGCATTAATAAACTGTCGAAATGGGCTCATGCAATTATCTTTCGGGAACTTAAAAGCAGAATTTAATATCTTCCATATTGATAATGAGCCAGAAATAATATGCAACCCAAGTGATGTTGTGATGAGAGCACGTATTTATCAGAATTCTGAATCAAATAAATCATCACATAAGCAAAAAGGAAGTAAGAAAAAGGGAGTAATTCATTTACTCAACCACCATCACTCGAGCAAATAAGCGAACCAATTCAAGTGAGAAGAGTGGAATCTTTTCCTCAAGTCAACATGGGGAACAATTCAACTGGATACATGCACCAACATGGTGTCATTCAATCCAGTTCTGATTATGGTTGACTTTGAGCAAACTCAACCCCTCTACCGCAAGCCGACGCAGGTAATCAGTGCATTTATTTTATCTATGCATACATTGAGGACAATGCATGATTTAGGTGTGGGGGGGGGGGGGGTGTTTATATATGTACATATCTATCTATTTGATTTTCTGTTCTGCTTTATTTTAAAAAAAAAAAAATTCAATATTCTATGACATAGCTTAAGATTGAACTGCCAAAACCCGTGTACAAATTGCATCAAGTTTTTGTTCCTTATTATATAGTTCTGCTTGTAGAAATTATGACATAAATCTAAGTTCCAAAGAAATAACCCATGGCCCTTGTAAGACATGTATGCACTTAAATTGGATGAATCAAATCTTTGAAGTGGTTGATAAAAAGCAGAGGTTGAGGAAAATATACCGGGAAGTGTGGACTTCTAATAGCAATTAAGCCTTGAGGAAAATAAAAGTAAAATAAAATAAAAATAAAGTGAGGAAAACACATTTTGCAAAATGATTACAAAAGCCCAAGCCTTCGAGTCACTGGTCCGTAGGGGTATCTTGAAACCCGGTAACTTGAGTCTGCCAGCTCGGGATTATCGACCAAACTCGCTACACGAATGCAAAAAGGGTATAAGTGTTAAAAAGAAAAGCAAATGTGTTGAATCACGGAAAAAGGAAAAATAAATAAATAAATACTTTAAGATACTCAAGGCCCAAAGCTAAAGGAATGATCCATGCCATGATTGATCCAAATGATACTTCACCACCAGAGGAGGCGTGCAAAATAATTTATGTGATAACATGTGTAGAGGGGTTAGTGGTGTGAATGTTGGAGGAATAAAGACCAAGTCATATTTTTAATGAGTTAGATTTATATAATGAGCATGCAAGAATTTTCAGTAAGATGTATAAGGTTGAGGTAGGGATATTGAGAACTATTAATGAAATGTTGATAGGATTTTGTGGGTATATCCGCTGAAAACCCTCAGGAGACCACTCCTCCTCCTTGGCAACAAAGAGGTTTAAAGGCTTGTTGCACATGCTAAGTGCAACCGTGATTCCTACGAAAGTGAGTTAGGATTTCCCTGTTTTCATTTTCTTATATTTTGTTTTGCTAGGGACTAGCAAAATCTAGGTGTGGGGGTATTTGATGCATTGCATACATTGCATCATATGTCTTTCATTTATATTACTTTTATATCAATAAATGCTATTAAGGTATGTGTTTAGTCGTATTTACAGAATATAGGGACCTGGATGCAAATTACCCACATTCCGGGCATAAACGTTTGCAAAAGATTCATTTCTATCATAAAGACCGAATTCAAGCTTATCGGGTTTCAAATGGAAATGCATCCAAGCATAAAAGCATTCAAGGAGCTAATTACAAAAAGGTCAAGGGCTTAATTGCAAAATACCAAGGACCTGATTGCAAAAGAAAAGGATCAAGTTATTTTGTTGGAAAAGTCAAAAGAAAAGTCAAATATAAATCTCCAACAATGGAAGGAATTAATCCGGAGTTCAAGACAATGGAAAGAATCATCCAGACGCGTAAATAAAGATCAAATCATACCATAAACACATGACCAAAATCCAGACCCGAGCAGACCTGATTGTGCGGCGTTTTCGCCGCACAACACCTTCAATATGCGGCGATTTCGCCGCACCAGCGAGGATCTGTGTGCTCCAATTTTGTCCAGTGTGGGGTTGACACGTGTACTATCCTTTTATGTATTGGTATCCCCTGTATCGGCTATAAATAGCCATGTAGGACGAATGTAACACATCTTTGAACCTTTGGTCTTGGATCATTAGTAATAAATTTCTGTTTTATTTTGTTTTGTTTTTATTTTCTTTTAATGGCTCTAGGATCCTTTCTTCTTCCTCCCTCCATGAGTTTCTAACTCTTTCCAAATGGTGGAGGTGATGGAATTAGGGGTAGAGAAGATGAATGCATGTTATTGTTTTAAGTTCGTGATTAGTATATTTTGATTACTTGAGTTTATGTTAAATCATTTATCTTGTAATGCTTCATAACTAACATGATTTATTTCAAGTTTCTCCATTCTCCAATCTAAACCTAAGTCTAGACCTCCACCCGACGGAATTCTCTTCTTTGTGCTTGTTTTAATTTTAATTGCTTTTGTTTCGTAGTTTAGTTAATTAAACCAAAAACCCCAAAAACCCTAATTGATTCTTCTCTACTTCTTCCACTCAATCGAAACAACAAAATAATGAAATCTCTCCCTCCTTGTGTTCGACCCGTACTTGCCACGTCTTCATAGACGCCGTGCACTTGCGGTATAAATTTAAATCTTCATCAAGTTTTTGGCGCCGTTGCCGGGGAGGCGACGTAGATTTTGTTGTTTTTGTATTTCGATTTTATCCTGTTTATCTTGTGCGCGATCTAAGTATTTGGATTTGTGTTTCAGGAGACAACATAGTGCACGGCGAAATCCGAGCACCATTTGAGCTAACCGAGCGGCGAAATCGCCGCACCTGAAGAACAACGTGCGGCGAATCCGCCGCACACTTGGAGCTTCTGGGCTTCAATGTTAAATCTGGATCCGGTCGATCGACCGCGTGCAGTTTTCCTGTAGTGAAGTGCCTGTTGATCCGGTTGACCGAAAGAGTTTCGGTCGACCGAATGCAGTGGGCAGGATTCATGCAGTTTTCCTTATCGGTTGAACGGACCCTGGTTCGACCGACAGGATATATATGTATATAAAACGTATAGCGTAGACCTTCCAAACGGTCGACCGCTAGATTTGACCTTGTTCGACTGGTGGGTCGAATTATCTTTCTGTGGTGGATTTATCCACATACGTGACGTCGAGCAGAGGCGACTACCCGCTGCCGAGCCCACGGTCGATCACTGGACCTCGGAGCTACGGATTTCACCTACGACGAGAGTGTATTTCTGTTGGACCCCTTGTGGATGCCGGTGCGGCAGAGAGGGATGCCTGCCATGCCTGTGTGGGTGGTAGATGCCTTCTTCCCTGGTGGGGGAAGGGGATGCACTTTCCCTGTGGAGGAAAGCCGATACCTCCTCGTGTGGGCCTGGATTGGCAGGGGGGATGCCTCCCTATTGCCCCTGTGTGCGGCTGGGAGATGAGTGCGGCGACCCCCCTCGTGTGGGCCTGGATTGGCAGGGTGGGGGATGTTTCCCATGCCCCTGTGCGCGGCTGGGAGATGGACCGTGGCGGTTGGGGCATTCATTGGGCCCGAGGCGGATTGCATTGCATGAGCATTCTTGGCATTTTCATCTGTATTTCTGTATATATAGGAGATGTTGGCATACGGGGTTCCTTTCGGGAACTCAAGCAGATTTTATGTTTCATTTTCAGGAAGCAGGCGGTCTTAGGTTGGTGGTGACCGAGGGGAGTGCCTCCGGGATCGGGTCCTGTCGCTTCATCCTTTTTGTAGAGGTAGTGATTACTGTAGTTATGTATTAGACATGTAATCACTCTTTTGACACTCTGTATTATGACTTCCACGTGGAGATATTTTATATATATATTCTGTTGACTTTTCCAGTAGCGTGCCCTTGTTGACCGTTGACGGTCGTATGATTATGTTTTAAATTTGAAAAAAATTCTTCCGCTGTTTCGGGACGTTACAGATGGTGCTTGTGATGGTGCAAGGGAATTGTTGTTTGGTTTGCCCAAATTGGATAAGGCCAATATTGTTGGTTGGGTACTTTCAAATGAGTCAAGGAAAGTCTCTTGAGGCCCTTCATGGATCAAGAAGAGGAATAGGAAGAAAAAACCTAGGATGATTGTGAACAACTAGGGATTGGATTTGCTAGTTTTGATGGTCTTGATGGAAAGTTTGTTCATGCGTCTATTTGTTGGGTGATGGATAGAGGAGAGATAGGTATGAGGTATTGGCAGAGAGAAGAGATTAGAAATAGGAAAAGATTAAGTGTAATAATCTTAATCTAAACACCCTAATTAACCTAAACTAAACCTAATTAACCCTTAATTAAGTCGTGAACAGTAAAGAGTGAGGTGGAGGTTTGGATAAGAATTAGATTTTTAGGTTTTGACTATAAATAGGAGGGTAAGGTTTATCTAAAACGTTTTTCTTCATCCTTGATTGATCAGAGAGTGAGATAGACGATTTTGGAGGAGAAGAAGAAGAAGAGAAGGAGAAGAAGAAGAAGTTGGGTTGAGTTTGCCAAAACTTGGGAGGCTTCCACGAACTTCAAAAAGGTATGTCAAGTCTTTATTATAACTCACATAAGCTTTGTGGGTGTTGGGGATCGACGTTGGTGTCGAATTCCCCGTCGAATTGCAACCTATTCAGAGGTTGAAGACGGCAATCGGTCGACCGGTGCCTCTGGGCAGTCGACCGATTCTATTATTATATTGTTTTGCACCCGCAAACGGTCTAACGATGTCGAAGGACGGTCGACCGTTATGCCAGATTTCGCAGGATAAAGGGTTATATGTTGTTATCGGTCGAACGGATCCACTTCGCCGGTCGATCGAAACAATGAGAATGGGTCGGTTGGGGATTTTGACTTATTAAACGGTCGAACATCCTTAACCTGGTTCGACCGATCTATTCGATGCTAAGTCGGTTTGAAGCTTTGACCATCAAAACGGTCGACCGCTCTTTAACTTTCGGTCGAGCGACTGAGCATTTTAATCAAGCAGTAGAGTGCCTGTGTTCGGTCGAACTGCATCTCAGTTCCGGTCTACCGAATATGACTTAGGCAAAATACTGAGAATCCCTGATATCGGTTGAACGTACCCTTGGTTCGACCGGTCGGATATATATATTATAAATATTGTATAGCGTAGACCATCCAAACGGTCGACCACTAGATGACTTTTGTTCGACCGATTGGTCGGTAATTCGGTTAGCGTGGTTCGATCGATACACTTGTTTGTACAGTATCGAGTACTGTGTGGAAGACCAGTCGACCGGTGTGCTTGTAGCGGTCGACCGATCTGCCGCAGGTTGGTGGATTTATCCACACGCGAGCCGTCGAATATAGATCGACTACCGACTCTGAGGCGACGATCGATTACCGGCCTTGGGAGCGACGGATTTCACCTTCGACGAGAGCGTATTATTGTTGGTCCACTAGTGCAGAATTGGCTTTACTCGTCGCCAAATAGACGTCGGCTGTTATAACAACCGACGTCTAGTGTGGAGAGGACAAAATAGACGTCGGCTGGAATGGAAGACGACGTCTATGCGACACTATAGACGTCGGGTGTGGGAATAACACATTTAACCGACGTCTATAGTGTATAGACGTCGACCTTTAGACGTCGGTGTTTTAGTACCTTGTGAGTCCGACGTCTATAGGGTATAGACGTCGGACGTAATGTAAGACCGACGTCTATAGTCTATCCACATAGACGTCGAGGTATAGACGTCGGTGTTATATAACATCCGACGTCTATAGGTCTTAAAGAAATCGGACAGACGGTTTTCTTTCATTCATTTCAGACGAAACCCACCCAAACCCTAGCCGTCCCGCGACCGAACTCTCCTCCGCGACCAACCTCTGACCGATCCACACCGTCTCCGGCACCGCAGCGAGCTCTCAAACTCTCCTCCACATCTCCGGCCCTCTTCTCCTTCTTCCCCGTCTTCCTCCGTCTCTCTCCACATGTAAGTTAGTGTGAAAATATTTGATGGAAATGATAAAATATTCACGTTTGTTTCAACAACTCATGTTACGTTTCATTTACTAGACAAATCTTGTTCGTCACCGCACCATCTCTGTAGAAAAATCCTATTGTTACACGTTTGGGATTTAACTGAAAAATACTTAATGCTTTCGGTGAAAAAAAGTATGTGAGCATTCAAAGAGTATTGTAGTAATGTTTTTTTTGGGCCATAGAATCTAAGTATTTTAGGAAGTCTAGAACTTCATATATCTAAGAAAACTAACATTGCGTTTGGATGCGGTGGTTTGACTTGCAGTATCATATGATATTTCTAATATGTAATTTGAATGTGACGTATTTATGGAAGAAGGTTGATCTAAAATCATATCAGATTTGTAATCTTTGTTATTTAAAATTTCCATGAGGTTTTACGATAGGTCCATCTAAATGAGAACTTAAATGTTGCAAACTGAACTTAGATTGGTTTGGTTTGCTATCTTAGATTTGTAATGTAATGTGAATGTGAATGTGAATGTGATGTAATGACTTGGATTGGATTGGATTGGATTGGTTTGGTTTGGTTTGATTTCAGGATTTGAAGAATTTTACATATCAAATTTTAAGTGGAGGTTCTGCCAAAATTTCAATAAAATTTTATTCCCAATTATTATTAATAACATGATAGTTTGTGTTTAAAATGTTTTTCTGTCAATTCAAGTAATTAGTTTTAATACTTAAAATGAAAAGTATTGAATAATTTTATCAAAACTGTAATAAATTATAATTTTTATACTTGTAGACATCTTTACGATGCCAGAAGGTCAATCTTTCCCGAGGATCAAGTATTTGGATTTATCAGTCCATCTACATATATATACGGGAATGACGATAAATCGAGTCAACTAGGCACATTCTTTAAAGAAGAAGACAAGAAATATTATCTGCTCCCTTATCATGAGAGGTAAACTTTGTAATTCAAAGTGAAATTTTATTTTGTAATAAACTTCTAATTATATATATAACACAGGGCTCATTGGATGCTTGTCGTTGTATGCCCAACGACTAATTCGGCATATTGGTTTGATCCGTTGGGGTCGAATAAACCAAGGGACTCAATAAAGAAACTTCTAAATATGTAAGTTCGTTTAGTCGTGAATAAAGTAATTCGTGGATTTTTATTAGTATTATTGATTGATATTTTAACTTGTGCTACTCAGGGCAATTAAGGTTTACAGAGCTTTAGGTGGTAGGAGAACAACCACAAAATCAGGAATAACATGGCATGGAATGAGAGTACGTTCTATCCCATTTTTGTTAATTAAGTTAGGAACAAATATTTAGCGAATTCCTATGTTTGTAGTACCGGAAGCAGGTTGGAAATACGGAATGCGGTTACTACGTGATGAGATACATGGAGGAAATCCTCGAATTGGCAACTCAAGACGTATGCCTATCCGAGGTAATGTAGATCGTTATTCAATTGTATAGTTGTGTAGTTTCAATATTTAGTTATTAATATTCAACACACTTGTATTTTTTTCATAGGTTTTCCCAAAAAGTAGTGATCCATTCTCGCAACAGGAGCTCGATGAAACTCGCGACCGATGGGCTCGCTATTTCATCAGAAACATGCTGACGAACTAAGAGGTTCTCCTGCCAATTGTATTTTTTGTAATTTAGTTAACAAGTGCACTTGTATTACAAACCTACACTTTATGCCTAATATAATCACCTTAATTTTAGAATGAATTAATTGCAAGTGTGTTGAATGTCAATTGTGTATGCTTTGTATGTTTGTGCATGTGTGTTTGTGCATGTATGCTTGTGGATGTATATGGATGTATGTGGATGAAATTTATAGGTGAACGAATTTGGTGCAGTTGTATGTACACGACGACGATGACTAAAAACAATTTCGTCGGATGCTATTTATTTTTTTTTTGTCCAGGTTTGGGAATAGACGTCGGCTGTTTATCCCAGCCGACGTCTAATCCTCTGAAGAAAAGAATAGACGTCGGCTTTCTATGTAATCCGACGTCTATCCCTGAAGTATAGGCGTCGTATATTATTTACCCGACGTCTATCCCTGAAGTATAGGCGTCGTATGTTAGTTAACCGACGTGTATGCTTAAAGTATAGGCGTCGTATGTTAGTTAACCGACGTGTATACATTAAAGAATACACGTCGGAGTCTAATTAAAGCCGACGTATATCCGTTAGGTATAGACGTCGGCTATACTATGACCGACGTCTATGTATAGACGACGCACACATATACGTCGGATTGGGGTGTGCTCATATCCGACGTGTATAACCCCTTACATCCGACGTATATTCCCTTTTCTGTAGTAGTGGTCTCTCATATCGAGCGCGGTGTGAGAGATGAGTGTCGTAAACCTTGGGATGTTTGCTGGGGTTTGTCGGTAGGCCGAGGATGTTCCGGCAGGGTGCGCGTCTGGCGGCTCTCGGGGGAGCAGCGGCTGTCGTCTGGCCCGAGTTGCGCATTCGGCGGGCTGACTCGCTCCTGGGGTGACGACGTTGTGTCAGGGTTCCTTTCTGCGACTCTTGGGGAGCAGTGGTGCCGACTGATCCTTATGAGGCAGCGGTGGACTGACTTGACCCTCGTGGTGGCAGGAGTGGTTCAGTACCGCGGAGGCGGAGAGGGGTATTATTGTGGACCCGAGATGGATGATCATGTGCATTGCATTGTCTTTAATTCTATTTTGTATTTTAGGAGGTTTGGCATACGGGATTCCAGCAGGGAACTCAAGCATGTTTCAATTGTTTGCATTTCAGGTAGCGAGCAACATTAGAGTTGAGGTGGTGACCGAGGAGGGTGCCTCCGGGATCTGATCATGTCTTCTCTTATTTCCTTTTTGTTGAGGTAGTGATTACCCAGTTGTATTTATTTCGGTTGTAATCACAGTTGACTCAGATGTATTTTGACTTCCACGTTGATCTATATCTCGTGACCGTTGACGGTCTTTTATATTGTTTAAATTTTCCGCTGTTTTCGGGAACGTTACATTAAGAGGGAAGGCAATGGAAAGGAGTTGGAATTACAAATATGTACTTCTTGCTTCTTATTATTGCTTATCTCGTATCTATAGTTTACAATGATCGATTATGCCAACAAATGATTAATAGGCGTCAAATAGCTAGCTGAAATGTAATATTCAAATAACTTTTCAAAGAATAAAAAAAAGAATATTCGAATTAGGAAACTCAAATAACAACAATGGAAATCTAACATATTAAGAAGCATGTGGTTAATATATGTTGGCAACTACTGTTGCTTGTGCAACACTATGTGATCGATATCCAAATCCTAAACTTCCTTCTTTAATTGGTGTTTGACAGGGAGTTAGGTGGTCATGGTGAGATAGACAATGAGATGGACACTGCTAGCTTTTTAGGAGTGACTTTCTATATTCTTGGTTATTAGACAAAGGTTGTGTTTGGTGGTAATAGATCTATTAGAAATTATTTAATTGATGTGGCGATCGAATTCTTATCAGTTATCACTAGGCACGCACAAATAATGCTCTGATAAAATTATAAATTAATGTGGTTGACACTTTTGGTGGCCTATATAATCGGCCTTCACATATCGGAAATTCAGGTATCGTAACCAACCTTGAAGTAGGCTTCCATATATCAGATGTTCATTACAAATTCTTGTGGCAAAGTTCCCACCTTAAGCTCTTTAGTTCATCGATTAAAGAAATATTGGTTATGAAGATGGCTAATGCTAGGGAAGATGTGGAAGAACTTGAGTGGTAATATATCTCAAAGTAGTCCAACTTGTTTAACATGTACCTTTTGTTAGCCAGAACTCAGAAGGACCAAGAACTTTATAGGTAAACATAATATTGACAACCAACGTTAATTTGGCATCTGACACTACAGCAACAAGCCATATATGCATGTGCATCAATATTCTGGGAACGCCTAGGCGAGCGGGGTCGTCCGGTCGCCTGGGCGATCGTCTAGGCGGTTGTGCGACCGCCCAAGTTTGGGCGGTCTTTTTTTTAATTTTAATTCAATTAAAATTTATAAAATAGATAAAACAAAATCAGAAAAAATTGGAAAAAATAGGAAAAAATGCACAAATATTATCTAAAAATACTATACATGTTTAAGATTCGAAAAAACACTTAGTTCCTCGACCAAGACTTCACTAGACACCCCCATCTACCCACCTAAATACTTAGATATACAATTTATTGCTTAGTAGTACATTGATGTGCATGACAATCAAATTCATAAGCCAAAGAATAACTTATCAAACCCGCATAACCGACCCCGCTTAATCTACCTTTAGGCAGGACATATAGTATTTTTTTATTATTCGTAAAAACTCATCCCACCCCGCTTAGGCGACGGCGAAGAGCAGATATATTGGTATTCAACACAGGTCATTGGTGGACTCAATTGTTAAGGTTTAGAAAGTTCAACAAGTTCTTTTGGAGTTTCCTCAACTAAATATTTCATGATTACATTCTAATAGTCAATAAAATACCAATATATCTGCTCTTCGCCATCGCCATTAAGGGTGCACACGGGTTGGGTCGAACCCGAAATCCGACCCGAACCCGAACAATTGGGTTGGGTTGGGTCGGGTTGGTAAGCAATTGGGTTGGGTTACAAAATCTGCAACCCGAAAAGTTCGGGTTGGGTTCGGGTTAGAGGGTCGGATCAACCCGACCCAACCCGAACCCGATTAATATAGGTAAAAATTTTAAAAATAATAACATGCATACTTTTATGATATTTACCCAAATATAAAATACAAAAAAACCCTAAAACCCAAAAAAACCCAAACCACACAACGTCACAAGACTCACAACCCAAACTCCCTAAATCCCTAACACCTCCGCCTCCCACCTCCCGCCTCCCGCCTTCGACCCCGCCTCCAACCTCCGACCTCGACCCTCCATCTCCAGCCTCCGGTCTTCGGCCTCCGATCTCCACCTAACAAGCTTCGTTCTCCACCTCCGCCTCCCGCCTCCAACCTCCAGTCTCCAGCCTCCGGCTTCTGCCCTCCGGCCTCCGATCTCTGGTCTCCACCTTCGGTATGCATGTCGTTTGGCTGGTCATAGTTGGCAACGGATCATGTTGTTGCCTTGCGGGTCATGGATCATGGATGGCAACGTGACAGATCTATGTTGTTGCCTTGCGTTAGTCTTTTGGGAGTTTCATCCTAGAAACTAAAGTTTTCTATTTGTTGTGTTTTTCTACCTATATAGTTGTATGATCAGGATTCTAATTTCTGGACCAAAATACAAACTGCAATTGAAGCACTTCTTTTAGGAAAATAAGCAAATTAAAAGGTTGCTTTCCCATGTCGTATACCATCTGTTTGTCTTCTACGAATAGGACATAAATACTAAACACTAAACATGTCGTATACCATCTGTTAGACATAAACACTTCCTTATTGTTGCACTAATTCACTATTTCCATCTTGACAGGATAGTTAGTGTCTTGATGCAATTTCTCTTCAACACGGCTTCATCATCAAACTCGGTTCAGGTATTATGGCTTCAACAATCATATTTTTTATTTTTTTGTGGTATTATATGAGTAGTTGTTCTAATTATTGCATGCTATGAAGCTTATGTTTTCTGGTAATTTATACTTGATAGATGTATTGCATTATTTATGTATGACATTGTAATTTGAGTTTTCTTACTTGTTATTTATTTTATGGATTAAGATATTGAATTGTTGTTATCATTTATTTTATTTTTGTGGACCTTTATTTTTGCTCAAGTATCAAACAATTGTTGTTATCACTTAGCAGGTGAAAAACAGATTTTTAAGACATACTTAATTCGGGTTCAACCCGACCCAACCCGACCCAACCCGAAAATTTTGGGTCGGGTTGGGTTGAACCCGAACCGGTTAGATTTTTTGGGTTGGGTTGAACCCGAAAATTTCGGGTTGGGTCGGGTTGAGGCCCAAACCCGACCCAACCCGACCCATGTGCACTCCTAATCGCCATGATACTTTTGGAAGCACATCAAGCCTAAGTACTTTGTGTCTCTTAAATGACGTTTCGTCAAGTGGAATGATGAAGGAACTCCAATAGAACTCCACCACGAAATTGTAATCCTACATTTCGTAACATTCCAATAACAAAACAAAAAAGGCACAAAAGTATGTGCATTTCTCATGAATTTTCTCGTCATATTTTAATAAATCTCTCAAGATGCGACTCGTGTGCTGTCGTAGTCAGCATTTTACCGTGTATTGGTGGGTCATTTCTTTTTTACTTATAATGTATAAATGACTAGGGGCGCAAGCGGGGTGGGATGAGCTTTTACGAATAATAAAAAAACACTATCTGTCTTGCTTAAGGGTGGACTAAGCAGGGTGGGTAATGCGGGTTTGATAAGTTATTCTTTGGCTTTTTAGATTTTTTTTCTAATAAAAAAATCAAAATTAAGATATTATCTTGCTTGATGTTTACAAAAATGAAAGAATCGAAAATATAAGGAATGTTAGTACTAAATTGAAACAAAGAGCATATATACAACTAAAGATAACCATGTAAATGCTCACGAGCACAATTTTTAAATCACTTTTTAATTTGTAATAAAACTATGGTAAAGTTGAATGTGAGACTGTGAGTGGTTGCGGATTTGGTTTAGGGTTTGAGTGGGTTTTGGATATGGTAGACGGGCTTTGTGGGTTATTAGGTAGATGTGTTATCGACTTAGGCGGGTTGCGGGTTATGTGGGTGGCGGGTTGAGTTTTTTTTGTCCTTTACCTGCATTAGACGGGACAGGATGGTGGGTCAAACTCGTCTCATTTACAACCCTATAAATGACCCTTTAAAAATATGGCCACCCTATATCTTCTCCATGTTCTACACTGTCTTTCTTTTCCAAAACTAAATTGTTTTGTAGATTTGAAATTACAAAATCAAATCATAATCTTTTGGAAATATAGAGATACAAAAAAGAAGTGTATCATCCTATGGAAATGAAGGACAAAGATAAAGAAATAAACTATTTGATACAAATTGGTAATTAGACTATATTAATATTTGTCTTCATGACTTTATGAACACTAGATCTGAGTTATAATGAAGGTGGTGGAGTGTTAATTACCTTTTCTCTAAAGACTTTATACCTTGCATGACGAACATCAACAATAGTTCTTGATCTAGGAATGGATGAGTAAAGCATACACGCTAAAGACTCCCACATGTTCCTATTGATGGAATCTCCAACCAAAGCCACATGTACATGTAAATTAACGTAAGTTTATTAATTAAACACTAAAAGAACAAAGCCACACATTAATGTTAAATTATGATGCTATAGTGGACACATATAATATCATAGTTTACATGGCTTATGCAACCTCTCAATTCCAGCACTTGTGTGTGTCATCATTTGCTCAACTCGACTTGTTTGAATGGAATAAACTACGACAATCTATAGAATGGTTGGAATTGTTTTAGAGTGGTTGTTTTGTTTGCTAAGAAGTTCTTTTGGGACCACCACTTAATTTGCCTACCTAGCTACCAAGTGAATTGCTATACATTTTTAGGGTAATTTCCTTGATGATAAGTTCAGACACCTCTTGGTCGAATGGAGGAAGGCAAGTATAATTAGCTTAAACTTAATTTGAGAGGAGAAACAAAACTGAATTCACATTCTTAAGGAAAGAGATTGTACAACAAGAAATTGGATGTTGGACTCCAGGCATGTCGATATTTGCCAAAGAAAGTTGGCTTTCAGTAACTCACAAGATTATAGTCTTTTATTAATTATAAACACATTTAGGAATTATCTAAGAAACATGACAACTTATAGCTATGTTGTTTTCATAATGTAGCTCAAACATCGCATATGGCATCATTAAAAGGTCATTGGCAGCCAATAATCAACATTAAAGACTTCAAACCTGCATGAATGCGCGCTTAAAACTATTGTTTGCATTTAATTAGATCATTGTTGTTCTTTTATGTTCTCTCTTGAATATTGAAGAAGGCAGAAAAATCGGAAGATGTCGGGAAATTTCATCAGAATGTTTTCAAAATATTCAATTCTAAGGAAATGAAGGGGAAAGCTAATAAACATAAATAGACAAAAAAGGTGGTTTGTTACAAAGTTAAGGGGGTTTTATCTTGCCTTCAAAAAAAAGTTAAGGGTGCTTTGTAAGTTGTAACAAACTTCAGGGGTGTGTTTGAAATTTGTACAGTTGATGATAGAATGATAGGACTCGGGTAGGACTTAAATACAAGATAAGCTTAAATATTATGAAATCGAGGTAAGTTTAAGGATGCAAAGTGTACTTTAACTTGAACTTCGTGGACTATGTTCAAGTTCTGTAGCTAATATGATTGCAGTCCCTTTAATTCAATAACAACTAAAAATCAAAACAATTTAGAGATATATTTCAAAGTTGAGTATGTAAAACTAGGTCTAACCACAGTGTGGAAGTACTCATTTAACATCATAAAACATTAGTTAATTACCTTGGAATACCACAGCCACTAGATTGCCACCTACAATGCTCATACAAAGAATCAGGTCTTCCATTCTTAATGCAAGTCACTTGTTGGCTTAGAAATGGACACTTTCTTGCATGGTAAAGTGGGTAGGCTTGTGGATCATAAACCCAATTACCTTCAAATATATTGCACTCTTTGGAAGAACTCCCTTCTCCTCCATAACCAAAAGAATTGTAATTGTTGTTTTCAAGTGATTGAAAAATGATTGGTGATGGTGTTGGTGCAATGGGAGAAACCTTAATGGTTTCTTGCATTGGAAAGTTGACTACTTCAAGGGATCTGGACATGGATGGTGATGGGGATGGTGTTGGTGAGATCATCATGGTCTTTGGCGTTGGGAAGCCTATCATGGTGGCTTGCGCTAGTTTGTTGACTATATCTACATCTACTAGTGGTTTGGACATGAATGGTGAAGGTGATGGTGCCTTGGTAGAGTGTAGTGTGGTCTCCTCCATTGTAGTGTTTAGCACTTCTACTAGTGATTTGGACATGGATGTTTGTGGTGATGGTGCATGGGAGTAATCCATCTTGATTGCTTTGGACATAATGTTGAAGGTGGAAATTGTTGGTTGGAGGCTTCCAAATGAATCAATGGTGGTCTCTTGAGGCCGTCCATGGATCAAGAAAATGAAGATGAAGAAGAAACCAAGGAAGCTTGTGCAAAAGTAGAGAGTGAATTTGCTTGCTTTGATTTGGTTGATGCAAAGTTTCTTCATATATGCTTGCATGGATGTGATATCCAAACCCTAAACTCCCTTCTCTTGTCATAGGAAAATAGTTGGTGGTGATTGTAACATGAACAATGAGATGGAGAAGGTTGGTATTTATTAGTTATAAAGTTGTCTTATTCGTGGTCTTGGTTGTAATGTTGTTATCAAGAAGAGCGATGCGTTGGCGTTTGGTGGTAATATACATGGGAAATGTTTGTTGAACGCAGGGCGTCACGGACGCGCTCTACGTGGATATCCATGTCAGCCCTTACGTGGCCAAAACATGAATGTTTTTTTTGTTTTTTCTTCCTGATGTCCACTCAAATCACATTAAATGTGTTTCAACTCAGCACGTTCTCTCTCTCCACCCAAATACAAATATGATGACACTCTTTCTTTCTTCTTCATTCTTTCTCTCCAAAATAAATCACCATTTCTAGCAAGATATTATGTCGAAGAAGCGTCTGATGCCGACTCCCAGGATTCTTCACAACGTAAGCAGCGTGAATGAGACGGTGCGAAGACTTCCTGATGTTCTTGTCAGCGTTAGCATCGTGAATGTGACGATCCGGTGGTGAAGACTTCGCACCACAACATCTTTGCTGCATTGTTGGGGTAAAATATACAGTGGGAGGTTTGTTGAGTTTGTGCGGGGGTGGCAGGGGGCGGCAGCCCCTGCGGGGGACACGTTTATTTTGTTTTGACATCATATTATTGCATTCCATATATTGATTCGTTTATTCCGACAATAATGAAGCCATATATTATTCCGGACTGCAAATACACTTATTCCGGACAGCAAATCCACTTATTCCGGACAAACTTTATGTTCCGTTTCTGGACACACTTTATTCTTAAATCGGACAACAAATACACTTATTCCGGACAACAAATACACTTATTTCGGACAGCAAATACACTTATTCCGGATAAACTTTCTGTTCCGTTTCTGGACACAATTTCTTCTTATTCTGGACAACTACACTTATTCCAGACTGCAAATACACTTATTCCGGACATCAAATACACTTATTCCGGACAACAAATCAACTTATTCCGGACAAACTTTATGTTCCGTTTCTGGACACACTTTATTCTTAAACCGGACAACAAATACACTTATTCCGGACAACAAATACACTTATTCCGGACAGCAAATACACTTATTCCGGACAAACTTTCTGTTCCGTTTCTGGACACACTTTCTTCTTATTCTGGACAACTACACTTATTCCGGACTGCAAATACACTTATTCCGGACATCAAATACACTTATTCCGGACAACAAATCAACTTATTCCGGACAAACTTTATGTTCCGTTTCTGGACACACTTTATTCTTAAACCGGACAACAAATACACTTATTCCGGACAACAAATACACTTATTCCGGACAGCAAATACACTTATTCCGGACAAACTTTCTGTTCCGTTTCTGGACACACTTTCTTCTTATTCTGGACAACTACACTTATTCCGGACTGCAAATACACTTATTCCGGACATCAAATACACTTATTCCGGACAACAAATCAACTTATTCCGGACAAACTTTATGTTCCGTTTCTGGACACACTTTATTCTTAAACCGGACAACAAATACACTTATTCCGGACAGCAAATACACTTATTCCGGACAAACTTTCTGTTCCGTTTCTGCACACACTTTCTTCTTATTATGGACAACTACACTTATTCCGGACTGCAAATACACTTATTCCGGACATCAAATACACTTATTCCGGACAACAAATACACTTATTCAGGACAACAAATCAACTTATTCCGGACAAACTTTATGTTCCGTTTCTGGACACACTTTATTCTTAAACCGGACAACAAATACACTTATTCCGGACAGCAAATACACTTATTCCGTACAGGAATATACACTTATTCCGGACATACACATAACGTAAACAGGACAAACACATAATGTAAACTGCACACACACATAAAGTAAGCTAGACAAATTAAGTTGATCCAACGTAAAACTTAAAAACAAATATTTTATTATGATAAGTGTCGGCTCTGCACGAATAATGAGACTGCACGATGTCCTAGGGTCTGCACACTTTCTTATCTGTGTATTGGGAAATGAATCGTTCAACTTAAAGAACCGGCATTTTTTAAAAAGACCAAAACGCGCGAAGAGAAATTTCGCTGACTGGACGCTGACTCAAAGAAAAATATCTGAGCTGTACAGATCCACGTAAGGCGCGTCCGTGACGCGCGCGTCCGTCTATCACGGCTCAATATACATATCCATGAGAAATCTTTTATTTAATGTGTTGAATCAGTATGATCATTAGGTAAGCACGGATGATTCTTTCAGAAAAGTATGCACCAACAAGGGTTTACAGTTCACACCTTTGTTGGTCTAAATATGTAGGTAGACTTTTGGGTTTTTTTTTTGCAGCTACGCTATTTAAAAACGGTTGATTTCTTAAAATGTCATTAGGTGTTATTTAAAAACATGGTTAACATCCAGAATATCATTATGTTTTCGGATTTGTGCGAATTCGTCGCACCGTTAATTTTTCCGGTAGTGATGTTATTATTCCGTTAACAATGTTAAAAATTTAATATTTAAAATTCACCCCCAAAAACTTAATTAACATCTTTCTTCTCTCTCATCTTATAAAGACCCAACCCAACCCCACTCTTTCTCTCACCCCACTTCCCCAAAACCCTAACCCCAACCCACTTCTTCCTCCTTCCAGCAGCTCCGACGACGATGACGACCCCGACGACGAGGAGCTCCGGCGACCGCGTGTAGACGCAGAGAGGAATCGTCATCTTCTCCGGTCTTCTTCTTCTCGTGAGGTACGCCACCCACCCTATTTTTGGTTTGTATCGGTTGGAGGGAGGTGGGGCGATGGAGGATCTTAGTTGGCCGGAGGGAGCCGACGACGGTAATCGCGCGCGACCTTGCTGGTCGCGCCACCGTGCTTGTGGCGATGGACGCGGTTGCTGCCGCAGCAGGCGACCGGCCTGAGGTTGGTGGCCGTCCGACGGTGGGTCGCCGGGGCGATGGTGGCGCTGGCGAGGTCGGCGGCTAGGGTTGATGGGTGCTGTTTGGGTAGAGGTTGGGTATTTTTGCATTTCTACCTTGGTGTTTGATTTTATGTGGTTAGTTGTTTAAGAGTTGGATTAATTGCAAAGAAAATTTTGGTTTTATGAATATTTAGTTGAATAAATTAATCTAGGTTAATTACAAAATAAATCCTGTGAAGTAATTGTAATTGTTTAATTGATTAATATTTGGAATAATTGCTAGAAAAATCCCTGGATTGTTGTAATTGAGTAAATGATAAATGTCTGGGTAAATTACTGAATAAACCTTAGACTTTCTGAAATTGTGGAAAAATAATTTAATCGGTAAAATTACACTTATACCCCTGTACTTTGATTTGTGGACTTAGAACTATAATTTCATCACGCTTCTTATATGATTTTATAGTCTTGTTGATTCTTAATTGCTTTAAAGCTTGTTGGGGTCATGGACCGTGCTTTTGGGGGTAAATTGCATTTACCCCTTGTTTGGTTAGAATGTGAGAGGTTCGTGGAACCGATGGTTCACCCACGTTGTTACGAGTGGCCGTTGGAGCGTTGCTCACAGACTCGGGCGTGTGGTCGAGTAGTGGAGATGACGCGTGAGGCACGTATGACTAGATGTAGGGTGTTCCCTTGTTGGGGCGGTCCGGGATGGTTTACCAGCGTTGTTGCGAGTGACCGTTTGGGTGTGTTGCTCACGGGCTCGGGCGTTGTGGTTGGATTCCCGGAGTTGGTTTCCCCCATTGTTGTTGCGGTTCGGAAGGGCCCACCCACGTTGTGGCGAGTGACCGTTAGGGAGTGTTGCTCACGGGCTCAGGCGTGTGGTCGGTTTCCGAATCCGAATGCGGAACTGGTCAGCTCACCAGCGTTGTAACGGGTGATCGTTCGGGAGCGTTGCTCACGGGCTCGGGCGCGTGGTTGGAGTAGGGCGTTGCCTTTTGGGCCGGATGCGCGGTCTTGTCGAGGGTGCACGCTCGGCCTGGCTGGGCGCGTGGTTGCCTTGGGACGTGTGACAGTTCTGCCGTGAGAGTGGGTTGAGTGTCTCCTTGTGGGTTGGATGCGCGGTGGGGTTCGAGGTGCACGCTCGGCCTCGCTGGGCGCGTGACCGTCTTGGAACACGAGACCAGTGTGAGTCGTCAGGGGCGACTAGACCTTATTCAGTGTCGGGTTGGGGTGGTGTACTGGGTCTTCATTTAAGACTCAGGCGTACATGTTCGTGTGCAGGTGGGACGCGGTAGGTGATCGGAGGCGACTTGGGCTTGGGACGCGTGGACTGGATCTGTTGAGCTCAATTGTCATGTATTTTTCCTACCCCTCTTAGTAGTTGTGTAGTAGGTTTCAGATTGCTTGTATTTTCCTTCCGCATTGTACATTGACTTTACCTTATCATATATTTTAAAGACCTCGAGTTGGTTATTACAGTTAATGTCTCTTTTTCGCTTCCTTTTAGTGGTGTACTCATTGTTGTGTCCGAGTGCGGATTAGGAACGTTACACATCTCCATCTTTTCTCCTCTCTTTACTCTTTCTCTTTTCTCTCTCTCAAAATTTTAAATTTAGAATAACCAAACCAAAAGACAGGGATGGTGTTTTGAAATTTAATTGGTATGACGTAGAAAACTCTTAAATATGAAATGTTTGGAGCAAACATGGAAAAAATGAAATCCTATTATTGTGTGCTTACCAGTGCTCTTAGGACTTTATATTGAGGTCGAGAAACATCAACAATGGCTCTCGAAGGGTGAATTAAAGTGTAGAGCAAACAACTCAAAGACTCCCACATGTTTCTATTAATGGAGTCCCCAACCAAAGCTACCCTTTTCCCTCTCAACATTTCCAACATGGTTGCCCCATTGAACCTATTAAAAACCCATCTCAACAAAATCAGCTTATGATCAAAAGTGTTAGCTAAAATCCAAATCAAATTTGTTTCTAAATTACAATATTTAACATGAACACACTCACAAGACAGTTGAATGGCAAAAATGTATATATGTTGCAGAGTTTTAACATATCCAAAAAATGTTATTCTAGATTCTAGTAAATTACTATGTTTACCATATAATGTCTAGTTACCTTGGGATCTCACACCCACTAGGTTGCCACTTCCAATGCTCGTAATCGGAGTCCGGTCTTCCATTCTTAATGCAACTCACTTGGTCACTAAGATATGGACAATCCTTTGCATGGTAGAGTGGGTAATTCTCTGGATCATAAACCCAATTTCCTTCCAATATGTTGCATTCCTTGGGAGAATTATCACCCTCCCCTCCTCCATCCAGATCCAATGTAATCGAATTGTTATTGTTGTTGATGTTGTTGTTGTTGTCCTCTTGAAGTGGTGTGATGACATCCATTTGTATTTGTGCTAGTGCTTGTGCTTGTGCTTGTGCTTGTGCTTGTGCTTGTGATGGTGATGGTGATGGCGCATTTGGAGCAGAAGAAAATGTGTTGTTTGTGGGAAGATTATCGGGCTTGGAGGTTGTTGGTGATTGAAGGACTTGTAATGAGTCAAAGAAGAAACCATCAGACCATCCTTGGAATAGTATGAGGATGATGAAGCAAAGCCCTAGAAAACTTGTGGACAAGCAAATAGTGAACTTGGTTTTGATGATGGTGGTGGAAGTGGTCTCCATTTATGCATGGAAGAAACCTATAACTCTTAGTGTCTTATTTGGAAGAGAACGAAATGAAGTGTACTCAATGGTGGTGGTGAGAGGGGAAAAGATCGATAGGGCACTTCTTTTGTTGTATAGTTAAAGCTAAGGTGATGGTGATTAAGGAATTTAACCATGCATGCACAACTTCTTGTTACAATACAATGTGGTGATAGTACCCTAATTTCATTAGGCCATCCCTTATCGGGGGAAAAACCTGGGTCACGACCGGGTCGTGACCAGGTCGTTGGCAAAAAAAAAATTTAACGCGGGGAAAACCTGGGGCGAAGATGCCCAGGTCACTGCCCCGGGCGTTGAAACGCCCGGGTCGGCGACCCGGAATTCCCGGGTCGTCGAATAAAATAATATTAAATTTTGTTTTTTGTTTTTTATTTTTTTTGTTTTGATTTTTAGAATTTTTTGTTTTAGTTTTTTAAATTTTTTTTTTGAAAATACGTTTTATAATTGTTTAGATTTTTTAGAATTTTTTTTAATTTTTTTTAAATTTTTACCAAGATAGACCCCGAAATGATGTGGAGGAGAGGGATAGGTTGTTGTGGGTTATGTTGGGTTGTGGTTAAGAGGTGAATAGTGTAGGAAAGAGAAGAATGTGGGTTGAGGAAAGAGAAAGCTGATGTGGAAGAGAGAGAAAGTTGATTTTGAAGAGAGAGAGTGCTGATGACCAGGTCGTCCAGGTCATGGTTAGTGATGGACTTAGTAACCTCCAATAATTCAATATATACTTCGTCATATCATAGATACTCTTCCATTTGAAGTAAGCTTGAAATTATACACCAGAACTAAATTGTATTGAGTATTCAAATGCTCATCTCATTCTCGTTGTGATCCTGAAATAGTTAACTAAAGTTTCTTAACTCGATCCCTAGATGAAGTTGAATATAATTGTCTATATATATATATATATATATATCAATGCAAGTCATTCTAAAAAGAGGAGGTAATGTAGTACTGTGAAATATTGGAGGCTTTGTTGGTGATATTTTGAGTTATTTGAAAGGTATTGTGTGGTAATTTTCAAGGTTTTTCTTGCAAATTAATGTACCATTCAATTTGATCTTAGTTATGATTGCAATCAAGGGCACGATCCTTCAAATCTAACTATTACCAAACTGTTTTTCATTAGCACGGTAGTAATATTGGAAAATGATTGATTTGGAAGCGTTCGATACTTAATTACGAAGCTTGTTGTAATATTAGCTTATGTGTTGACATTTTCCATTTAATTTAATAAAATTATACTGCTTTCAAAAAAAATGAAGGATGTATCTACAAAAAAAATCTGCTTCTATATATTTTGAAGATACGCCTCTTAAATAATGATACTTTTATTAGAAAAAAATTGATGGTTACTGTCGAAAGTTATTAGTTCAATAGCAATCCCTAGGGTCTATTTGGTTGAAACTTATGCTTGATATTATTCCTATTGTTACTTGAATTAAGGGTTTGATACTTAATTACGAAGCAATGGGTGGTGGAGTTGGAGTTCCAAGATGTGAAAGCTCCGTAAGTGACCATTCACCACTTTTACGATTCCAGTGAAGCACCAGTATATATGCAGCATTTTGTATCGATCCAAAGTAGGGACGTTAACGGATCGGATTTAAGTATATCCATATTCGTATTCGTATGAAATTTACGAATACGGATTGTTTGTGGATATGAAATTTACATCCATATTTTCAGATAGTTGACGGATTCGGAGCGGATACAGATAATATTCGTATCCGTAAACATAATTTCTCGTCTTGTAACATTTTTCATTTTCAGTTAAACAAATTCTTATACATAATCACATTTATAATTTTATTTGGTTTCAAATATTAATTTAATTTATCTTAACTTCTAACTTCATATTCTGAAAATGATAATGATATTCAATGCTTGAATAAATGTGATCAGTAGATGTATTTTTATTTAAATAAATAAATTTAAATTATATATTCAAAATGTAATCACACAATGTTGAAATATGAATACTTCTAGGTATAATAATGTATTTCATAAGTAAATGATACAAATATGGATACAGATTCTATAATACAGATATTCAATCTCAAATCAGATGTTATTCGGATCGGATGTATCAATATCCATATTCGCATTCGCATGTCCCATATATTACACGAATCGAATATTATTTGGATCAATTATTGTTCGGACCGAATATTAATATTTTTCGAACAGAACGCGAACGGATTTCCGAATTTCGAACATCCATTGACACTCCTAATCCAAAGTGCATATATATATAGGGAAACCCATATAGGGAAATGTTTGTTGAACGCAGCGCGTCACGGACGCGTTCTACGTGGACATCCATGTCAGCCCTTACGTGGCCAAAGCATGAATGTTTTTTTGTTTTTTCTTCCTGATGTCCACTCAAATCACATTAAATACGTTTCAACTCAGCACGTTCTCTCTCTCCACCCAAATACAAATATGATGACACTCTTTCTTTCTTCTTCATTCTTTCTCTCCAGAATAAATCACCATTTCGAAGAAGCGTCTGATGCCGACTCCCAGGATTCTTCACAACGTAAGCAGCGTGAATGAGACGGTGCGAAGACTTCCCGATGTTCTTGTCAACGCTCCGTGGTGAAGACTTACGTCTGTTCGGTTTATGTTGTACATCTCTCCGTAATAAATCACCATTTCGAGTAAGATATTACGTCGAAGAAGCGTCTGATGCCGACTCCGAAGGTTCTTGACAACGTAAACAGCGTGAATGAGACAGTCATGTTTAAGTCTTACATCTTCTTTCCGATTTACTGGGAAAATATATATTATTTTTGTAATTTGTGTGTGTTTGTAATGGAAATCTGAGATGCTATTTTTTTCCTAAACGTAATTCTTGTGTGGTAAAATATACAGTGGGAGATTTGTTGAGTTTGTGCGGGGGTGGCAGGGGGCGGCAGCCCCTGCGGGGGACGTGAATATCCACAATAATGAATATCCACAATAAGCGGAGAGAGAGAGCGCGCTTTGCGGACGTTTTTTTGTTTCGACATCATATTATTGCATTCCATATATTGATTCGTTTATTCCGACAATAATGAAGCCATATATTATTCCGGACTGCAAATACACTTATTCCGGACTGCAAATACACTTATTCCGGACAGCAAATACACTTATTCTGGACAACAAGTCCACTTATTCCGGACAAACTTTATGTTCCGTTTCTGGACACACTTTATTCTTAAACCGGACAACAAATACACTTATTCCGGACTGCAAATACACTTATTCCGGACAAACTTTATGTTCCGTTTCTGGACACACTTTATTCTTAAACCGGACAACAAATACACTTATTCCGGACAACAACTACACTTATTCCGGACAGCAAATACACTTATTCCGGACAGACTTTCTGTTCCGTTTCTGGTCACATTTTCTTCTTATTCCGGACTGCAAATACACTTATTCCGGACAGCAAATACACTTATTCCGGACAACAAATCAACTTATTCCGGACAAACTTTATGTTCCGTTTCTGGACACACTTTATTCTTAAACCGGACAACAAATACACTTATTCCGGACAACAAATACACTTATTCCGGACAACAAATACACTTATTCCGGACAAACTTTCTGTTCCGTTTCTGGACACACTTTCTTCTTATTCTGGACAACTACACTTATTCCGGACTGCAAATAAACTTATTCCGGACATCAAATACACTTATTCCGGACAACAAATCAACTTATTCCGGACAAACTTTATGTTCCGTTTCTGGACACACTTTATTCTTAAACCGGACAACAAATACACTTATTTCGGACAGCAAATACACTTATTCCGGATAAACTTTCTGTTCCGTTTCTGGACACTTTCTTCTTATTCTGGACAACTACACTTATTCCGGACTGCAAATAAACTTATTCCGGACAGCAAATACACTTATTCCGGACAACAAATCAACTTATTCCGGACAAACTTTATGTTCCGTTTCTGGACACACTTTATTCTTAAACCGGACAACAAATACACTTATTCCGGACAACAAATACACTTATTCCGGACAACAAATACACTTATTCCGGACAAACTTTCTGTTCCGTTTCTGGACACACTTTCTTCTTATTCTGGACAACTTCACTTATTCCGGACTGCAAATAAACTTATTCCGGACATCAAATACACTTATTCCGGACAACAAATCAACTTATTCCGGACAAACTTTATGTTCCGTTTCTGGACACACTTTATTCTTAAACCGGACAACAAATACACTTATTCCGGACTGCAAATACACTTATTCCGTACAACAATATACACTTATTCCGGACAGACACATAACGTAAACAGGACAAACACATAATGTAAACTGCACACACACATAAAGTAAGCTAGACAAATTAAGTTGATCCAACGTAAAACTTAAAAACAAATATTTTATTATGATAAGTGTGGGCTCTGCACGAATAATGAGACTGCATGATGTCCTAGGGTTTGTACACTGTCTTATCTGTGTATTGGGAAATGAATCGTTCAACTTAAAGAACCGGCGTTTTTAAAAAAACCAAAACGCGCGAAGAGAAATTTCGCTGACTGGACGCTGACTCAAAGAAAAATATCTGAGCTGTACAGATCCACATAAGGCACGTCCGTGACGCGCGCGTCCGTCTATATATAGAGAGAGGAGGGATCCACTATCCTGGGTTTTTTTAACACAACTCTTACACTAAATCTCGACCCTCCACCAAAACATGAATGGTTAGGATTTGAAGTAAAAAATATATTTTTTTATTCTCAAATCTCAATCTTCTCCCCCATCTTCCCCTCTTTTCTCTGCTCACGTTTTCTTCTCCATCTTCCCAACTCTCTGTCTTTGCTTTTTCACGAATGTGAGTTTGCTGAAGAGTTCTAAATTAGAGTATGCTTTAGATTAAATGTTTTTAGTTTATTTGAAGTTGTTTTTACATGTAGTCTACCGACTTGTAGATTTTTACTCATGATTTTAGTGTTTATTTCACATTTTCAAGGTCTACTTTCCTGTTGTTAATTTGGTGGCTTTAATTAATTGACTAATGTGTGATTTTATTTGATTTTATTTGATTTTTTTAATAGAGCACTCCTCATCGATCAAATGGATATAGAAAATCTAGATTGTGACGAACCTTCGCCAAACAACTCACTCAAAGAAATTGTCACGAAAAAATGAGGGTGTATGTCCCTTCATAGGCATGATGTTTGACTCACTTGATGAAGCTCATTACTATTACCATCTCTATGCTCAAGTTAGTGGTTTTAGTGTGCCAATTCAAAATTCTAATACCTTCTCTAGAAGTGCTGAAATTAGGTATCGACGCTATGTATGCTCGTGTGAGGGGCATTGGTCAGAGTGCATTTCCGATGTGGATGAAAAGAAAAAAAAAACTTCCCAACTCATTCGCCTACGACAACCACAACACCATAAATTTGTAGAGGACTTCCAATGTCTCCTCGACGTGGTCAAACTCGAAGTGGGAAGTAGTCTGGAGCAACCCCACGATCTCCTCGACGTACTTAAGTAAAGTGGAAGAAACCGTATTCTAATGTTTGGAAGTTATTAGATATATTTGACTCAGGTACGTGACTCCTATAGCCTGTAATGGTGTAAAAAGTGGAGTCGAGTGACTTGACTCGAGTCCCAGTATTAATACATATTATTATCGAATATAAAAAATAAATATAAATTCAGAAATAAAAAATTCGAGTTGGATCTTTTTTTTAGCTCGAGCCAACTTATTTACTGATTCAAACTGAAAGAATTTTTTTACTTTTCATTAAGATCTTTGTTTTCAAATTAAAATACAATTGAGTATTTTTTGGAACCAACTAACTTCGAATTAGAATTGACAGACCAATTTGCCTTTAATATTTGGTTTTTTAGCTCTATTAATTACTTTGTATTTCTACATGACAATACATAATGTTATTCGATTGTGATTTTGGTCTTTGTTATTTCGAAGTCAAAGATATACTATTATGGGTTTTTTGCTTGCATGTCATTGCAAAACACCATAAATCTGTTTCTGCCATCATTATATTGCTATTTCTATTAATGTCACCACTACTACAGAAAATGGCATATACGTCGGATGTACGTGAGTCGACGTCTATGTGTGTGTCGTCTATACATAGACGTCGGACGTCCAATATCCAACGTCTATTCTTTACGAATAGACGTCTGCCTTTATATCTAACCGACGTCTATTATTTAGGTATAGACGTCGGTGAACTAACAGACGACGTCTATTCTTATAGAATAGACGTCGGATTATAAATAAAGCCGACGTTTATTCTTTTCTTCAGAGGAATAGACGTTGACTAGTATAAATAGCTGACGTCTATTCCTAAATCTGGACAAAAAATAGCATCCTGCAAACTTGTTTTTAGTCATCGTATTCGTGTACATACAACCTGCACCAAATTCGTTCAGAGATGCTCACACTTTCATCCACATGTACGTACATGCACAAACACACATTTGCCAACTTGCACAAACACAAACATACAACCATACATGCACAAACACAAACATACAAGCATACACAATTGACATTCAACACACTTGCAATTAATTCATTCTAAAATTAAGGCGATTATATTAAGGCATAAATTGTAGGTTTGTAATACAAGTGCACTTGTTAACTAAATTACAAAAAATGTTAGTGACAGAAGAATCTCTTAGTTCGTCAACATGTTTCTGATAAAATAGCGAGTACATCGGTCACGAGTTTCATTGAGCTCCTGTTGCGAGAATGGATCACTACTTTTTGGGAAGACCCATCAAAAAATACAAGTGTGAATGTTAATAACTAAATATTGAAACCACAACTATACAATTGATTAACGATCTACATTACCTCGGATAGGTATACGTCTTGAGTTGCCAATTCGAGGATTTCCTTCATGTATCTCATCACGTAGTAACCACATTCCGTATTTCCAACCTGCTTCCGGTACTACAAACATAGAAATTTGCTAAATTTATGTTCCTAACTTAATTAACAAAAAATGGAGAGAATGTACTCTCAATCCATGCCATGTTATTCATGCTTTCACTAGTGTAGAAAATGTCATATACGTCGGATATACAGGGGTATAGATGTCGGATTTTGACAGTCCAAGTACCCGACGTATATTTCACCGTCGCTTATTCCTTGTTGTATAGACGTCGGCTTTATACGATCGATGTCTATTATACGTTCAATTAAATCCAAAAAATACATTACATCCTATATCGGGCATTCTGTACTCACATTAATCAAGCCCAAGATACCCAAGTGCCAATCTTTTGATATATCAATAATTAATAAAAAAATACACCATATAGACGTCGGCCATGCTATATATCCGACGTCTATACATGGGTTAATAGTAAAAAAAACGTTGCAACCATTTTGAGTCCAAGTGCCCAAAGTGCCAATCTTTTGACCATTAAATATATATATACCTCACTTGCATTTTGTAGTGTGGTATCAAACTCCCATTTAGAAGTAAATGAGTGGTGAAGTACTTCAACTCCACCAATAAAAAAAATTCTCCAATGTGGAACTAAACTTCAACACATGTGACCATACACACACATGTGATAGTTACATTGATGTAACTATTTTTAAATTCACATTATTCTTATACAAAATAAATCTACATAAATTCTTACACAAAATAAATCCCAAAAAATTACGTTAATTCTTAAGCAAAATAAATATTAAAAATTACGTTAATTCTTACACGAAATAAATCCCAAAAAATTGATTTATTTCTTATACAAAATAAATCTACATAAATTCTTATACGAAATAAATCCAAAAAATAATTTCTTCTTTCAGGAGGTATAGACGTCGGTTATACTAAAAAACCGACGTTTATACAAACAGATAGACGTCGGATGTCCAAACATCCGACGTCTATTCAGTGACGTCTATTGAGCATTCTGCAGTAGTTTTTTGTGGTTGTTCTCCTGCCACCCAAAGCTCTGTAAACCTTAATTGCCCTGAGTAGCACAAGTTAAAATTTCATTCAATAATACTAATAAAAATCCACGAATTACTTTTCCCACGACTAAAACGAAGTTACAAATTTAGAAGTTTCTTTATTGAGTCTCTTGGTTTATTTGACCCCAACGGATCAAACCAATATGCCGAATTAGTCGTGGGGCATACAACGACAATCATCTAATGAGTCATGTTATATATATAATTAGAAGCTTATTACAAAATAAAATTCCAATTTGAATTACAAAGTTTACCTCTCATGATAAGGGAGTAGATAATATCTGTTGTTTAAGGGGGTTGATGAGTTAAACATTAAAAGTTGTCTAAATAAAAGAATATCTTAAGCATAAATAAGCATTTAACTAAATAAACATGTAACTAAATAAACATTTGAAATTTAGAAATTAAAATACTCCCACAAAGAAACTTTTGTAATTTCAGATTTATGAAAGATGTGTGGATTTAGAGGTAAAATAAACAGTGTCAGATTTTGAGCCAAAGCACCCAAAAACACGCATTTATTATCACAAAAAGGAAAGATCAATTTTTGACACTAAACCACCCCAATGCAATGACATTTCCTAGGGTTTAGGGTTTCCACCAGACGGTAGAGCTACTCCTGACCAAAAAGTTCAAACTTTTACGCAGAAACCCCCCCTAAATATGAGGCGATTTAGAACCTATAACCGTCAGTAGAATGCAGAAACCCAACCAACAGTCAACAACGCCCTAAAAGAAAACATTTTAGGCCAAAAGACCTAAAAACGCATTTTCCACACAAAAAAAGAAAAATTGGTATTTTTCTCTCCAACGTCCCCAAAATCACCCCCCCCCCCCCCCCCCCCGGTATTAGCAATTAGAAAAAGTAAGAGAAATTTTGTACTTCATTAGCAAAAGTAAGAGACTTCATTGGTCCTAATTTCTCGCCTTAGTTGTCCTAATTTACATTGTCTAGTAAATCACGAGTCCAAAAGATTTCGATTAAAGCTTAACTAGTTCAACCTAGCAAGAGACTTCAATTTTTTCAAGAACATACAAAATATCAACAAACTTAAGCATAAATCACGAAAATACGAATATATTCAAGATTAAAACCAAAAAATCGAAATGTCGCATTCACCAACTATAAGTGACACGAGAAGTATACTAACATAGAAAAGAATCATTTCTACAAGAATAATCCGAAACAAACCCAACAAAAACGAACTTAGCACTTACATTGGTAGGACGTGGAGAGACGGAGGAAGAAGGAGAACAGGGCCGGAGAAGGGGAGGAGAGGTTGGGACGTCGTTGCGGTGCCGGAGATGGTGCAGATCGGTCAGAGAACGGTCGCGGAGGAGGATTCGGTCGCGGGACGGCTAGGGTTTAGGTGGGGTTTTGTCTGAAATGAATGACAGAAAACGCGTGTGTTCGTTTTCATTAAGACCTATAGACGTCGGCTATTATAAGTGTCTGGCGTCTATACCCCGACGTCTATATGCAGGGATTATAGACGTCGGATATTTATAATATTCGACGTCTATAGGTCGACGTCTATACCCTATAGACGTCGACTGCACAGGGTATTAAAATACCCGACGTCTATTTGTCGACGTTAGACCCCATAGACGTCGGATAAACGCGGTAATACAATAGTCGACGTCTATATTACCACATAGACGTCGGTCGTAGTAACGACCGCCGTCTATTCTATGCTCTCTCTTCTAGATGTCGGCTATTATAACGACCGACGTCTATTTGGCGACGAGTAAAGCCTATTCGGCACTAGTGCACTAAAACTATACAAATTCTATTAATGCCACTAAAAACTATACAAATTCTATTAATGTCATTTCATTAACTTTTTCGGTTAACAACGTCACTGTTTTGTTAACGGTGTTAAAAATGTTATTATTTTAATAGTAATATTTACAAATTCTACCTTATATAATTTAATAAATTAAAAATTCAAATCTATCATTTTTATGATATTCACGACAAAACACTTAAATTCAAAAAATCAAAAATGTTAATTTTCACTAGTACAAACGGTGGGAATACCAGTGTTTTGGTGGTTTTTTGTTATGAAAATTATAATTCAAAACTTTTGGAATTTAAGTGTTTTGTTATGAAAATCATACAAGTTTAATTTTTGTTTAAGTGTTTTGGAATTTAATTTTTATAGGAAAAAAACACCAAAACACTGGTATCTACATCGTTTGTATTTGTGAAAATTTACATTTTTGATTTTTTGAATTTAAGTGTTTTGTTGTGAATATCATAAAAATGACAGATTTGAATTTCTAAGTTATTAAATTATATATGGTAGAATTTGTAAATATTACTATTAAAATAATAATTTTTAACGCCGTTAACGGAACAGTAACGTCGTTAACGAAAAAGGTTAACAGAATGACATTAATAGAATTTGTATAGATTTTAGCAACGTTCTGGGACCGCCTAGGCGGTTATGCGATCGCCCAAGTCTGGGCGGTCTTTTTTTTAATTCAATTAAATTTTATAAAAAGATAAAAAACAGGAAAAATAGGAAAAAATGCACAAATATTATCTAAAAATATCATACATGTTTAGGCTTCGAAAAGACACCTAGTTCCTCGACCAAGACCTCACTAGGCACCCCCTCTACCCACCTAAACACTTAGGTTTACAATTTATTGTTTAGTAGTACGATTATAAAGGTAACTTAGAGTTCATACAATAGCAGATAAGAGAGAAATTAGAATTACAAGCTAATTAACTAACTAATTCCATTGGACACATTGATCTAATGTCCAACTGGGAACCATATCATATCCTCCACCACCATCAGAGTCGTCGTAGTGGTTCTCGTTCGGATTGTCGACGTAGACATCATCTTCTTCAGTTTCTTCATCGTCGGATTGGACATATTGTTCGTCGATGTCCATCGGTGGTTGAGAACTCGATGCACCTTCCAGCCAAAGCAACAAAAGTTTTCAACAATTTGGATGAGTTTCTAAGAAGCAATTCATCTAAATCATTATAAATTATTCTTTGGTCAAAGATCACTTACATGGTTACATAGTATTATTTGAGGATTTTGTTTATCTCATGCCTATGCTGTGATTGGCTCTTGTCTCTAGAAAAGGGGTGGACTTATTTTCATTCGTGATAATTTGAACTGATTTTGGAGAAAAAAGGAAAAGATGGTATCCTAAGCATTCAATATATCACCACACTCTGTCCATTAAATTCCATAACATCTTACATGCACTATTTTGTCAACCATTTCAACCTTATTTTGGACGAAAAATAAATTCTACTTAATATCCAATCAAATTTTAGAGTATAAATATTTTATGTTAAAAATGACAGTAAAATTTATTTATTTTTTCAAAGATGTAAAGTAATATATAAATATGATGAGGATCCACTGCTTTATGTTTGTTGATACAATTTTTCTATTGTTAACAACTTAAAATTTAAACTTCAATTGTAAAATTCAAACAATAGATGTTGATCTATGATTTATATTATCTATATATGTTAGAAATTTAAAATATTAGAGTCGACTAATATAATGTCCAAAGATGTAAAATTGAACACATCACTTTCGTTAGAACACCATCTCTTCGTCTTGTGTCAAATGACTCCATTTTTTTCGACGTACATAAATGATAAGTGTCATATATCAAGTTATCGGGTTTAGATTTTTCATTTGGAGTTTAGATATCAAATTGTTTAAAAGAGTAAATTTGTTTCAACAAATGTAAAACATTTGAGACTAGCTAGGGAGAAGGAACTGTGCTGTTAATTATCTTCCCATTACATAATCTAAGAAACTAGTCCCATAAAAATGGAATTTCAGTAAAGTTGACCCAAGAAGACATTGCATGTCCTACACCCTCTACGAGCTGATCCTAATTGGGCATAGAAGTTAGAACATAAGGCTATGTTAGTGTAAGTTGGGCTGTTAAACTGTTATTAAGTTGCTTTTATTTCATAAGAAGTTGACTAAGTGAAGACCAATGATGTTAGTAAAACAAGTGTTTTGAGTAATGATTTTGAGAAATCTAGTAGGTTAAGAATATAAGACGAATATATTATTTCTATTTGACGTGAGTTTTCAACTATCATAAAATAATCTCATAAAATAAAATCAAGACTTAAGAATTCCTCAAAAAGGGCCTAGTTTAATAATACAGTGGACCAAATTAAATAAAATAGGAAATTGGGCCTAGTAAATAATTAGTTCAAGTATCATAAAATAAAATCAAGACCCTCAATATGGGCCCAGTTTAATAATGTCGTGGACCGAATTAGTTAAAAATATCAAAATAAGCCTAGTTAATAATTAGTTCAACTATCATAAAATAATCTGACAAAATAAAATCAAGACTTTTGAATTCCTGAAAATGAGCCTAGTTTAATAATGTAGTGGACCGAATTAGATAAAATAGGAAAATTAGCCTAGTTAATAATTAGTTCAACTATCATAAAATAATCTCATAAAATAAAATCAACACCCTCAAAATGGGCCTAGTTTAAAATTTGTTGACTGAACTAGATAAAATAGGTAAATGGGCCTAAAATTGGTATGAAAATTTAATTTTGGGCCTAACCCTCTTGAGTCCAGAATAAACTCTAAATTACTCAGTGAAAAATGCTTTCCAAACAATAAGACAGGATGGAAAGGGAAAATATTTTCTCTCATGAGCATTTATGATAACTTTAGTTTAGATTATATGTATACCCTCTATCATCTAATTACAAGAAATGTAGTATGAAACCATATAATTAGTTTGACTTCGATACCTAATATGTCGATAGTTCAATTTGATCATATCAATAAGATTAACTTCGCTACCATATATCAAATGTTGTTTGTGAATCTGGTTGCAGTTCATAACGAGATTTAATATAATTTAATAGGGTCAAGCTTTAGTGAGCCCAGGGCTCATCAAATTTAGTTTAAGCCCCCTACAATCTCACCATTGGGTCTTATTTACAGTTAATCTCACCATTCATTAGCATAACCTTTTTTTTCTTAATCTACCTTACAATTTGAAATGAGTGGTGGATATTGTGAGGTTTAATTTAGAAAAGTTGAGACTTGGGCTCACTAGAGAATTCCTGTAATTTAATATATCTATTTGTATCATAAAAATTAGACTAACTTTGGTCTGACATTTCCAAACAACAATTCTAAGTGCAAAAAAAGTAAAATAAAAAGTAAATCCATCAACTACTTTTTTTTGTTTTTACACTTCGTCGCATATTTATAGGAAGTATGGGAACTTTCCTGTAGCTGTATAAAGATGATTGGGACACATATCATACACCTTTATGATCATGTCCATTTTTAGTAAGAAGGTTTGACACTTTATGAGGACTTCGTTAATAATGTAATCCATTTTGGATTGGACATCATAAAAGTGGTTCCGATATGATGAAGAGACCCACTTCTACTTGTGAGACTCTAAAGTTGGATTCATGCTTCTAAGGCAAACATTCTCTTCGCAAGTTTATACGAGTTATTGTTAGTGGATTCTGGAAAGCGAAGTTCTGCGAGACTTCCTTCATTCAGAATCAAACTTTAAAACATGAAGACATTGATAGGGCTTGTATGTCTTTTTTCCATTCTTTTGTTCTGCTTAATTCTTAAGGCATGGCTTATGTTATATGAACTCAATCAGTGGTATTGACTACCTTAAAATAAAATGATTTTTTATAAGAATTACCATCTATTTCACAAAATCGCTTGGTTGACTGGTCGATAATGTCGGTCGAACAACAGTTGTGGCTGCCCGGCAGTGGGGACTGGCTACCTGTGGTGGCCAGTATAGATGGGTGAAGAAAAAAATGGAATGGATGAGTAACATTTGGATTTTCTCTCAAATTCTTACAATGGTGGTGAGAAAATGGGGTAGCGAAAATCAAAAATAACTCCCCCCCCCCCCCCCCCCCCATTTTCCTTGCACACAACCCGGTGTATATCCATTTATATGCTTTAACAACTTTGGTTAGGAAAATTTGACCTTTCATATATTAAGTGACCGAACTTCTGGAAAAAAAACCCTCCACTTTGACATTGTTAAGAAAATAGTCTCACATTGTTAAACACAAAAAATGTAAACACTATATAATAAAGTTGGATCTACTACCTTTCACCTAAGTGCTTAGGTTTTGTTGAGGTAGTGGACCAACCAAATTTAACATGGTATCAGAGCGGGTCGATTGACCTGTGGGGGCACACTCCAACCTATATTGTTCACGCGTAGACACGGAGAAAATTATCTCGGTCACGCGTGCGGGGGAGTGTTAAGAAAATAGTCTCACATTGCTAAACACAAAAAATGTAAACACTATATAATAAAGTTGGATCTACTACCTTTCACCTAAGTGCTTAGGTTTTGTTGAGGTAGTGGACCAACCAAATTTAACAGACATTCTCTGAAAAATATGTTTATCTTTCTACTTCTTCCCAAAATACGCATGTCTATCTCGTGGGACCACTAACATCAGTTGCATCTCATCTTTTTTTTCTCTATCTCTCTCGATATTTTAAATTGTTTTAGAAATTGATCGGGTTCTATAGTACTCGACCATACGTGATAGATAGTGTCGATCGATTTGTATGCTCGATAGTTATGCTTGATTATGGTTTGATTGAACTCGGTATGTGTTATATAGAAACTCGATATGGACTCGACGGTCAACATGATAAATGTTCACATGCCAAAGTGAAATGTCTCGTGATGGGACAGGTCATTATTATGCGAAGAGACGCAACCATTCGACATTTCTTCATTTTGAGAGAACACGACATTTTATTATTGTGCGAAGAGACGCAACCCTCTATTATAATTCTTATGCCAAGTCCGTTGGATTTTCTGTTCGAAAGAGCTTCTTTTACCGATCAAAGATGCATAACCTCTACAAGATTTGTTTGCTCCAAAGAAGGTCAAAAGGATATGAATGACAAGAGAATGGAAGGAAAGAATGTGAAGAGGCACAAAGATACTCGTGAAAATTGCAAAGTGAATTATTTGTTGCTACGAACAAAGAAGACATTGGGGTTGTGAAAAAAAATCATCGAGGACCACACTCATGTATTGACAACACCATCTAAAACACCAATGTTGAGATCCCATCACAAGTTGTCTTCTTTCTCAAAAAAAAATTAATCGATAGCTTTAACGAATGTGGAGTGGGGCCTTAAAAAATTGGTCAAGTCTTGAATGCCTCTGGTGAACCTCTAGTTAGTGCACAAAATTGCATTGACCATCTTAGAGTTTCTCGGAAAAATAACATGGGTTGTGAATGCATGGAGGTTGTGAAGGTTTTCCTAGAAAAGAAGTTGATGGATGATGATTTTTTCTTCCAATATGAGCTTGATGAATCTTATACCGCAAGAAGTGTTTTGGGCAGATGGCAGATCAAGGTCGGACTCTATATGAAATTCGGTGATGTTATTGATTTTGATGTCACATACAGGACTAACAACTTTTGTATGCCATTTGCACCTTTCACTGGAGTGAACCGTCATAGACAATCTACATTGTTTGGGTGTGCCTTATTAGCAGACGAGACATTTGTGTGGTACAAGGAAGTGAAATTAGTTTTTGGATGTTTTTTAGAACATGATTGATCCTTTTCATTACTATACTATAATTTGTATTTTCAATTTTAATCATATTTTTACACGTAATCTAGTAGAAAGTAGTTTTCATTCGATTGAATTTTGTTGTTTGTGCATGTTTGGAAAGTGATTTTGGAGGGGTTTGTGTTGGGATTCGCTTATACTCCTGGTGAGAACACAAGAATCGACTGTTCTGATACTAAGTTTAACGTCCCCGGAATAACAGAAAATTTAAAATTTTAAACACCAGAATCACGATGATATAACCCCAGAAGAGCGGGAACATTACTCATAAAAATACTCAAATATACGGTGCACCATTACATACGAGTTTATCAAAAGTATGATTACATTAGTGTACAAAAGATATGAATACATGTAATCATAACCACCTAAAAAGAGGTAGATGGAGGATCTGGTCCATAACTGCAGCCACCCTCATTCACCACCCAACATGTACCTACTGCGGTTCTGAAATGCAAATGTAACAACAATGCTTGAATTTCCACAAGGAAATCTTGTATGCCAAACTCACATATATGCATTCTGAAGTACCATAAAATGAACCTATCATACTAGTATAACATGACATGATATAATGTAATAGGTAAAACATTTCCCTCAAAGGGTAAATAATGGACATATGTCCCACAACCATCATCTTGTCCCCTAAGGAGACCTACTGCACACACAAGCGGTCTTACAGAAAGTACGCAACGCACCCTACACGCAGCTAAACTAAACATGGGGTTCGGTGAGGGGCGCCCTTACTTCCGCGACATAGAATTAGATCTGAAACTCGTGGTCAACACCACACCGACGGAGCTGTCTCTCAGGTCGGTCAACTCACCTAGTTGTGCCACAACCAAGCTACCTGTTGGAATACATCGTCGGACAGTCATCGCACAACACAAGCTACCCATACCGCCGCCAATCGGTCACGCGGTGCACATCATCACCATCAAGGCCAGTTGAAGGTATCCGTTGCTCATAAGGTCGGCCTATCTACTCAACCGGATAGAAGTATACAGGGTCATCTAGCTCCGTAGAGCCGTGCAACATCGTGAGTCATAAATTGGGAGAATTTGCACCTACTCGAAGTTTTGGTAGACATGCAAGAAACGACTTTCAATTTTTATTGAGTAATAGTTCTAGTAAGTCTCGTCCAGACACCAACCACTTGACTGACCAATAGTAATAATTCTTTCAAGTCTGGTCTGGATGACCTCGAAACTATTGAGCAAGGGATCGTTTCTCTAGCTCCTCCTCCAGAAGATCATTGGGATCCGCAATCCCTCGGGTCTTCTTCTCTAGTAAGAGAAAAGTGAATGCTCTAGCTACGCCATAGTTTATACTGCAGAGGTGGCACACCCCAAGTATCCACACTCTTACACTCAGTCATCCCTAGGCAAGCGCGATTACCACACCCACCGTCACTTCCCGGCTCACGCAATAGGCGAGGACACAAGCTTCTGTAGACAGAGTTGACACTTCACAAACGTTCGACCCAAAAAGGCAAATCGGTCGACCGTTCCCCAAATGATTAGGGAAACGTTTGAATGGACGCCTACAACGATCGAACCCTTGGGCTCAAGGCTTACGCCCCAACGGTCAAACTAAAGGTCGATGGTGATCGATCGTTTAAATGGTCAACGCCAAACTAAGACTAAATCAACAAGACAACGGTCGAACGGCTCAGGGGATCATTCGACCGAAATTATCACATTATTCCTACGTTCATTTAGCCACTACTGGTCGACCTAAATTCCATTCGGTCGAACCAACACATGGTACACTTAAGTTAACGGTCGGACCAGAGTCTAGGGTAGTCTCCTATTTGGGTGGTCAATGCCCGGTCCAGGTCAAAATACAAGGCAACGGTCAAACGGCTCAGGGACCTTGTTCGACCAAGAATAACAGGGACTTCTCCGACCCAACAATTATACACAAATAGTCGACCACGCAAGGAATCCTTCGACCGGTGTTGGGTAAAATCGGAGAAATACACTACAATCGGCCGACCGCCCGAAGGCACTGGTCGACCATTGCCGATAACTTCCTGAACTTGCCAAGCACACTTGTCGCCTCTCGTCACCAACGAGGTCTCTGGTGACGAGTCAAAACCTCACACACACTCGTGTGAGCAAAACTAATGCATTAAAATTGGCATACCTTCTTCTTGTGATTGTCAACGTTTGTCGGAGCTCACTCGCAATCACCTCTGGTCCGCAACCGCTCGCGTGCCCTCCTCCTCACGTCAAACTCCACGTGCCCCAAGGTCACGTCCACACCGTCCTCCTTGCTCGCCGTAGTCGTTTCCTCCGTCGCTAGATAGTGGCACTGAGTGAGGCAGGAGATGGAGGCTTGGTGTGAGAAGGAAATGGAAGAAGAAGAAGAAGAATGGGAGGGCTTATAAGCCAAAACTCCCACCAACCCAACCCACCCATACCTTCGACCACCCACCAAGTCAAAATCGAAGAAATACACCACCAAGAAGAATGGATATGATCGAACATAACTTTTAGTTGTGAACAATACCATGCAGCTAATCTAGCTAGATTAGCTAAGATCTGCTCGTGAAAACCACTTAAGAGTTGACAATGATTAAACAAAGCTATCTAATCTTTATTAAACTCTTCCTAAGACTGACCACAACTCAACGGTAAAATATAAACCACGTATAATGATATGGTAAGTGAGCATGTGATAATCTGAATTTAACATCACTACACGACACCTTGCACAATCACTAGCTCCATCAAAACCTGAGGTTAAAGCCTCTAATCTGATAATCTGAATTAACATGAGGTCCAAAAATTAGATACACCCATCACCCTGAGGCTAAAGCCTCTAATTTCCCCCAAAACCCCCGCTGCCTCGCCACGCCACACTACGGACCGGGACGGGCGCGCGCGTGCGTGTGGAGAATTCTCTCATCCTCTCTTTCCACCTACAAAGGTCAAGTGAATAGGATGTTTATCAACATCCTTCAACTTGTTAGTTTCACCAATGTGGGACTAAAGGTGAGGTGAACACATGACACATGGGGCAATAGTTCTCATCTTTATCTCAACATTGGATTTCTTCAATTGAGTTATTCATGGGCCTAGCCCAAACTCAATAATCCAACAATCGCCCACAAATCCATTGTTGATCGAGCGACCAAACCTTATAGTCTAGTGCTTTCAGTAATGGTACCTTTCGGGTTTGAACCACGACCTGAGTCCTTCAACTTTACCCCATAGGAAATAAGTGAAACGAAGTCTTGAACTTGAACCTTTTGTGTGAAGATGTCCATTGAGAACAACACTAAGCAGGTTATGCTGCAATCTACAGGGTTGATGCTTTACGGTCATGCATCCGTATCTTGTTTCATGAATGCTTTCAAGGAATGACCCCGATTCCTATAATTACGGTCACACAATTGCATTCACATAGTTGGGCTTCTCCAAAGATGCATTGCTAACATCTTGTCTCACAGACTTGAACTCATTCAGAGTCTACACTATTACTAAACTTGCAGTTTCAGCAACATATCCATTCTTTGGGGTATTGACACAGATACAATGTATCACCAATGAGTTGCACTTGACTCACTCAAGAACTTGTTATTACCACATTGAACCAACTTCGTGGGATCTCCACTCAGATTGGTTGGGTTTTCATTCTAGATGAGTCATGAAATGGGTCTCAGTCCCATCCCCAACTTGGATTTCAGAACTTGAGCTAGATCAAGTCCTTTGGGGAAAGGATTAGCTGTATTGTCTTTGGTACCAACAAAATCAACAACTATCACCCTTTCCGAGATTAATTCCCTTACAGACTTCAGTCTGACTTGGATGTGTCTCCTTTGTTTGTGGTTATACTTTGAGTTTCTTAGCTTTCAATAGTAGTCATACTATCACAATGCACAAATATTGCAGGAATTGGTTTGCTAGTCATTGACAATTCAGAAAGGAGTCCTTTCAACCATTCAGCTTCCATTCCACTTGTATCCAAAGCACAAAGTTCAGCCTCAAAAGTTCCAGGAGACTGTGCCTCCACCCAAAGTAAAAATATACCATGTAACACCGTTACTCCCAGAGTTTTTGGTTATCCAGCTTGCATCACTGTACCCTTCTAGTACAACTGAGAATTTCCCATAATGCAGTCCAAGGGTAGAAATACCCTTCAAGTACTTAAGTACTCTATCCAAAGCCTCTCAATGAGTACGATCAAGACAACTTGTGTATCTACTAAGTTTGCTCACCGAGAATGAAATATCTGGTCGTGTGCAATTTGCAAGATACATCAAGCTACTTATAATATGAGAATATCTCAGTTGTGAAACTGGAACACCACTCTTGTTTTTGTACAAAGGTTTTGATGAATCATATGGGGTTTTCACAGATCTACAATTCGTATAGCCAAATCTCTCAAGAATCTTCTCAACATGGTGAGATTAAGATATGGAAATACCATCAACTAACCTAGTCAGTTTGATACCCAAGATCACATTTACAACACCTATATCTTTCATCTCAAACTTAGTACACAAGAATGACTTAGTTTCATATATTATATTCATATTAGAGCCAAACAATAAAATGTCATCAACATATAAACACAATGCAATACATGCATTACCTTGAACTTTGCAATAGACACATTTGTCAGAATCAATAACCTAGAATCCAAATGATAATATAATTTTGTCAAATTTCTCATGTCAAGCTTTTGGGGCTTGTTTAAGTCCACAAAGAGACTTAACAAGTTTTCAAACTTCGTTCTCGTTTCCAGAAGCTACAAATCCTTCAGGTTGGTCCATATAAATTTCTTCTTCAAGATCACCATGAAGAAAAGCAGTTTTTACATCCATTTGATGGATCGTAAAATCATATACAGACGCCAATGCTCAGAGCACTCGGATAGTAGTCATACGAGACACTGGAGAATAGGTATCGAAATAGTCTATTCCTTCCTTTCGTTTAAACCCCTTGGCAATTAATCTGGTTTTATACTTATCGATGGAACCATCTAGTTTTAATTTCTTTTTAAATATTCATTTACAACCGATCGTTGAACAACCTGGAGGAAGATTTACCAACTCCCATGTCCCATTAGAGACAATAGAGTCCATCTCGACCTTAACTGCATCTTTCCAATGCTTTGCTTCGGATAAAGCCATAGCATCATTGAAAGTGTTAGGATCACCCTCGATGTGGTATGTGATAAAATCACTTCCCAAATCCTTGGCAATTCGAGAACGTTTGCTCTTTCTTGGTTCAATTTCAACTTGAGCTTGAGAAGACTCAAAATCGGCAATAGACAAATCTGCCCCCACATTTGTCATCCTTTCCACATGCTCGTGGATGGAACCAGATGTAGAGGGATCAACTGAAGAAGAAACTTGTTGAGAAAATCCAGATTTCATGGGAAATACATCCTCAAAAAATGTGGCATCACGAAATTCAACAATTGTGTTAACATCTATGTCAGATATCTCGGACTTGATTACCAAAAATCTGTACGCATAGCTATTAATCACATATCCGATAAATATTGCATCAACAGTCTTGGGACCAAGCTTTTTCCTCTTATGTTCACAGATTAACACTTTTGCAAGACAACCCCCAAACTTTAAGATATTTAAGGCTAGGTTTTTTACCACACCAGAGTTCGAATGGACTATCCTCCTTATGTTTATGAGGAACTTTATTCAGAATATGGCAAACCGTATTCAAAGCTTATCCCCACATATATTTGGGTAATCCTGAACTCTCCAATAATGCATTAATCATATCTGATAATGTTCTATTTTTTCGTTCAGCAATTCCATTAGATTGTGGAGAATACGGCGCTGTCACCTCATGAACTATGCCAGAATCCTGACACACTTGTTCAAACAGGTTGGACGTATATTCACCACATCTATCAGATCTCAACCTCTTAAGTTTCTTTGTTTCACATCTATTCAATTTGTTCAAACCTCTTAAGTTTCACTTTGTGTCTCTGCTTCATTCTTAAAATTAAGAAACTTAGATAACGCTTCATCTTTACTTTTCAAAAGATAAACATAGCAATACTTTGAACTATCATCAATGAAAGTGATAAAATATTTCTTTTTATCCTTAGTTAACATGCCATTAAATTCACAAGTATCAGTGTGTACTAAATCTAAAATACTAGTATTTCTAGTCACAGAATGAAACGGTCTTTTCGGTTGTTTAGCCTGTACACACACTTGACATTTTTTATTCTCAATAGCATACTTAGGAATCATATTTAAATTCATCATTCTTTTCAAACATTGATAATTCACATGTCCTAAACGTTTATTCCAAACATCACCAGATTCAAATGGAATAAACAACAGGAGAAGACACATCTTTAACAGAAATAGCATTGCGATTATAAAAAGCAGGTTCAACATGAATTAAAAAAAGCACCACAAGACAAGTATCCATTGCCAATAAAAGTACCAGAAAGAGAAATCCATGAACAATAAAAGTACCAATAAACAATGGGAATGTTACATTTAAATGTTACTTCATAACCCTCAACTACCAGACACGGACCAACAATAATATTACGACAAACAACAGACACATGATGTGTCATGTGCAGTGAAAGAACTCGTCCTGAAGGTAACTTCAAGTCGATACGTCCAATTCCAAGCACCTTTGCAACATTCTCATTGGCCATCGCCACAGATCTACGATCAACAGGCTGATAAAATACAAACATGGACTTGTCAGCACATACATGCACATGATGTGTCAACCAACCACTCACGTGGTTCATAAATGGAAAAAAATTGAGGATTAACAGAAACAAACTTATTGTTGGTCTCATCCACCTCAGTCAATACATTGATCTGTAGAGTCGATTCAGTGGTACCTTGTTGGCGTTTGACTTTCTTGGAAGGACAATCCTTAGCCCAGTGTCCAACCTGTGCACAGTTCCAACATGGTTTGTTTGTTGACTTTTTCGGGATTTTGGCGTTAGGTTTTATCTTATTAGAAGATTGTGGTTTTCCTTTAAAATGCGACTTAGATGAGGATCTGATTAATACGTTTGTCTTTGGTTGGAACTCTACAGGCATCACTGGTTTTTCACCCCGATGTTCCTCCTCGATTGCAATAGCAACCATGAGGTCATCCATAGTCAGTTTTCCTCTCATATGCTTTAGAGACATCCCGAAGCCCTCCCAGGATCGAGGGAACTTCTCAATAATTGACATTACCAGAAACTTCTCACGAAGCTTCATGTCAGCCTCTTTTAAGCCATGGATTAGGATCATAAACTGATAGGCGTGGTCAGTAACTGACTTGCCTTCCACCATTTGAAACTTCAGGAATTTTCCAACATACTATTTTTCATGACCTAAGTCCTCAGTATTATATTTTTTATCCAACTCATCTCATAAATCCTTTGCAGTCATAGAGGCAGAGGAGGACAAACTATAAACATCGAAGAACACGTTGGACAGAGCCAACAGAATGCAACCTCGACATAATTTGTCCTTATCCACAGTTCTTGTGCTGCTTTGATTTTGGGATATTCCTTTTCAGAAAGTGGAAAGTCTTTTCAATTACATCAACTAAACCAATAACGGTCAACCAGATCTTCATACGTTGTTGTCAACGTTTGAAATTCTGCCTGGAAATTTTTTCGGCATGCCTGACGTGTCTACTTTTGGCGCAAACAAATTATTAGACGACATAATTAACAATTTTTTCTCTTAGATTGTTGATACAATTACAAACATGATAATGTAATACAGCGGGTTACATACATCGAATAAATATTCCGTAAGGATCCAGATAAAGTCAGCATAGAAGAACATGTATAGGAAAACAACAAAATAAGGAACAGTGATCAGAGACGACCTCAAAAACCGAGCCGTCGGAAGGCGACTTGCCTCAGAGAAAATATTGGCTCACATACCAATGTGTTTGATGGTCTGTCGATTTTCTCCCAGGATAGAACTGTCTCACCGTCGATCAGGCGCACACCGGAGTCGACGGACCACGAAAGCAGCGCGGAACCTCGCAAGAATCAGGCGCAGAAGAACTCTGGATTCGGAGACCTAAAATCGCCGGAGAGGGGCGGTTTTCGTAGAGAGAGGATATGAATAAAAACATGTGTATACAGGAGGAAACCGACTGTGATATATATTTGTATTTAATCTTGTAACCGTCAAGGCACTAGTGCAGAATTGGCTTTACTCGTCGCCCAATAGACGTCGGCCGTTACAACAACCGACGTCTAGTGTGGAGAGGACAGAATAGACGTCGGCTGGAATGGAAGCCGACGTCTATGCGACACTATAGACGTCGGGTGTGGGAATAACACAATTAACCGACGTCTATAGTGTATAGACGTCGACATTTAGACGTCGGTGTTTTAGTACCTTGTGAGTCCGACGTCTATAGGGTATAGACGTCGGACGTAATGTAAGACCGACGTCTATAGTCTATCCACATAGACGTCGAGGTATAGACGTCGGTGTTATATAACATCCGACGTCTATAGGTCTTAAAGAAATCGGACAGACGGTTTTCTTTCATTCATTTCAGACGAAACCCACCCAAACCCTAGCCGTCCCGCGACCGAACTCTCCTCCGCGACCAACCTCCGACCGATCCGCACCGTCTCCGGCACCGCAGTGACCTCCCAAACTCTCCTCCACATCTCCGGCCCTCTTCTCCTTCTTCCCCCGTCTTCCTCCGTCTCTCTCCACATGTAAGTTAGTGTGAAAATATTTGATGGAAATGATAAAATATTCACGTTTGTTTCAACAACTCATGTTACGTTTCATTTACTAGACAAATCTTGAATGAAATTCACTATTTTTATGATGTTCCAAAATATGATATCATAATACGATAACATTACCATATTACTTGACACAGTTCATATCGGTTCAACAACTTGTATTATATTTCATTGTCTCACGCAGGAAGCTTACATTTGCAAAAATAAACTTCGAACTTACTTTGAACTTTCTGGTCTTATGTGAATGAACACAAACATGCCTCACAATTGATTCATAGACGCACAAATTGATTTTGTCTCTCACTTTTTAGATTGAAAAATGTCGTTTAAAAGTATGGTAAATGAGAACTATTAGAATTTAGAACAGTACCGGTTCCTTCATCTAAAAAAAGTGGAAGAAAGTGTGTTTGCATGTCATTATGTTTATTACAAAAGAAACCTATAGTGGACTTTAGGTTTGTTTTGGCCTTGATTGTTTAGTTAGATTTCTAACCTTCCTTATTCCACGCTAAATTAAGGACTTCATCTCTTCTCCTCTGAGTCATTCTTTTCTCATCTTAATGTCTCCGAATCTTCTCATCTACGTACACATTCTTTTAAATTGAAATTTTATTTATGTTCTGCAATAATAACTATCATTTTTGCCTCTGTTTAGATTGAAATGGATCGAGAGTGGATAGTTTCAAACAGATTGAGTGATGAGTATGAGAACGGAGTGAATATGTTCTTAGAGGTTGCCAAAAAAACATTCTAAGAAAATGAAAGACAGCGACATGGCGTATTGTCCGTGCAATAAGTGTCAAAATATGTCAGTGTTGACTTTTCGGAAAATGAAAGATCATTTGTTTGAGAAAGGTTTCGACCCAAATTACAGACGGTGGATATGGCACGGCGAAAATGAATCATGTAGTCGTTCCAAGAATGATGGAGAAGATGTTAGTGTGGAAGATCACTTAGAGGAAATGGTTCAGGATATGGCTGAAAAGTTTTCGTCCAACCCCGATTTACTTGGTAATTTGTTGAGTGACAATGAGAAACCGTTGTATAAGAATTGTACCAAATTCACTAGATTGTCAGCGGTGTTGAAGTTGTACAATTTAAAAGCTGGAAATGGTTGGTCCGATGTGAGTTTCACATCAATGTTGAAGTTAGTGAAAGAGATGCTTCCAGATGACAATGAGTTGCCAGATAGAACTTATGATGCAAAGAAAGTGTTGTGCCCTATGGGAATGGAATATAGGAAGATACACGCATGCCCGAACGATTGTATATTGTATAGGGGTGAGTTTGAAAACTTACATTCCTGTCCCAGGTGTAATGTTTCAAGATACAAAATGAAACGTAGTGGACCAAACCACAATGAAGAGGCTGATGAGATGAAAATCAAAGGACCTCCTGCTAAGATTTTGTGGTATCTTCCGATAATACCAAGGCTTAAACGTTTGTTTGCGGGTAAAGAGGATTCCAAGAACATGACATGGCATGCTGATCGTGAGAAACCAAATGATCGTATGTTAGTTAACCGACGTGTATACATTAAAGAATACACGTCGGAGTTTAATTAAAGCCGACGTATATCCGTTAGGTATAGACGTCGGCTATACTATGACCGACGTCTATGTATAGACGACGCACACATATACGTCGGATTGGGGTGTGCTCATATCCGACGTGTATAACCCCTTACATCCGACGTATATTCCCTTTTCTGTAGTAGCGAGGACTTAATTGCAAAAAACAATTAACATGTGGTCCAAAAATTAAATACACTCATCACCCTGAGGCTAAAGTCTGTAATTTCCCCTAAAACCCCCGCTGCCTCGCCTCGTCACGCCACAACCCGGACCGGGACGGGCGGGTGCGCTCGTGTGGAGAATTCTCTACTCATCTCTTTCCACCTACAAAGGTCAAGTGAATAGGATGTTTATCAACATCCTTCAACTTGTTAGCTTCACCAATGCGGGACTAAAAGTGAGGTGAGCACATGACACATGGGGCAATAGTTCTCATCTTTATCTCAACATTGGATTTCTTTAATTGAATTATTCATGAGTCTAGTCCAAACTCAATAATCCAACGCATACTTAAATCAAAGAAGACTTAAGTGAAGACAGATATGATAAAGTTGCCACCAACCAAAGGTAAAAACAACAGTCAAGTCAACACCCTCCAAATCCGAAGAGATACTTTTCTAACAAAAGAGTTGGAAGACTTCACTTTAGCGGTTATTCTTTAACAGTTGTATTCTCATTGGTGTAAGCAAAATAATCAACACCTTAACACATGGCATTATAGGCTATAGCAAACAAAACAATATGTAAAGTTGAAGAAAAACCAGATTTGTACACAACCATTATATATTTTTTTTAAAAGCCGACACCCAAGGAAACAAGACATGGGGCATGTTTTGTTGTTGGCCTTTTTATATCATCTCTCCACTGTTTTTTGGATATGTTTCCTCCCCCTATGCATCCATTCACACGCATAGAATTAAAAAGGAAGAAAATTGTTTTTCTTTATTTCTTTGAATATTGTAATGAAAAGAGAAAAATGTTGTGTTTGTGTTAGCTTACAACACTTCATTATCTTTTTGTTTCTTTTATTTGTTGGGTATTTTTGGAATAGCATGTTGAATTAAATCTTCCTCTCTATGGTGGGTTTCTGTTGTCTGAAATGTGAGACACACACCCTTGTATACAATTTTACCTCATTTTTTTTCTTCTAAAACTAATATAAATATTCATTTTTTCTTCATTTGACACTTTTTTTGTTCTTTTTTTCCTTCCCTAATTAATGTGTGTGTTGGTAAAAGTCGTGAAAATTAAGAATTTTTTTTACAGAAGTTGATTTTTGTTTTCTCTTGTTTGAATGGATAACCAAAGGAAACCACTATATATGGTTTGAAAGAACTTATAAAGAAGTTAGCAATCCGTTCTCAATGTTCGAACAAAATCTGCAGAAGAAAAGAAATCTCTACCATTTTACCACAATATTTGCGGTGCTATGAATTCCTCATTACGTTTTAAATCGTCTTGAGAAGAGAAGGGAAAAGAAGAGAAGAGCTGATTTTCTCTCTAACTGTATATTAGAGAAAGTTGAAATAAGCTCCATTTTATTATAAGCTCCATTCCATTTTTCCTTTTTTCCTTCTCTCCAAACATGTTACTACCAAATGAGCAAGTGAGTTTATCTCCATATATGTCATCATAATGTAATAGTGAGGTATTATTCAAGTGGTCCACATTATTATTATTTGTTATATGTATATCTAATCTTGACATACGATATGCAACTTCAAGAAATATATACATTATAGATTGGACTCACTTTTACAAAAGGATTGATAATTTGTGTCAGATAAGGATAGAGGAAGAAAAAAAACGACAACCAGTAAAAAACCAAATTAACTAGTCCAATGGAATGTTGGCTTAGGGGTTAAACTCTCTATTTTGACGATTAATTTTTGAAATACCATACTTTATTTTGAATTCGGCAATGTGTTCCGAAGAGATTAATTGTTTATTATTTTATTCTTGAATTACAATTTTGCTTGTTAATCTTAAATTTAGTTTTTTTAACAAAAATACAATTTATGTGTTTGTGGCTACGAGTTTTCTTTTTCTCAAGATTTTGCTTTCTTAGAGGATTTTTCTCTTTTATTTATGCATAATAGTTTGTGGATTTTTTGCATCTAAAAGATTTGTTGCCCCTCTAAGAGGTTTTTCGGAAATAACTCAAGAATCTTTCAACATTTTTCCTTAAATCCAAGAGGTATGATGTTTGTAATAAAAACTTCTTAGGATTTTAATAGAATAATAATTATTATTCACTCAAGTAGCAATGTTGTTATAATTATCTTTTTAGTGTATTTTTTTCAGGAGCACAATACATTATTGTGGCTATAAATGTTCCACCCCTTAAAAATTCTCAATTGAATCGATATGTTTATTTTATAAATGCAGTATTACTCTCATTTTAAATTTTAACTAGTTAGTTTCTCTAAAATGTTTCCTACCATTCTGAGTTTATAAATCCAACTACTTACATTTCCAAAGGAAAAACTTTAACCATTCTCCCTTCTTGTACTACAATTTTGTGCACTTTTTATTTTGTAATTTTCATTTTTTAAGGACCATATTAGGTGTAGTTTTCTTCTCTTTAAAGGTCTTAAACAGCAAGTTATCTTTTATTATTGTAAATAATAATAATATTAGTATCATTATTATTTTCTATTATTATTATTATTCATGTATTTATCTTCACACCAATTACTATTATTCGAATATTTCACACCTTTTTTAGAAGATCTTTGTTACTTAAAAACACTGATTTCCCTCTCAGGCTCCCACCACAAGTACACCTATTTCCCCTTGCTTGTGAACCTCACCATATTATCTCCCTATAAATACCACTCCCATCATTCCCTCTTCACCACCTTCTCCTTCCAATCATGGAATCCATGTGGCTCAAGAACATCCTTGTTATACCTCTACTACTTCTCTCTTCTCAACTCCTTCTGGTCTCTTCAAGTGACCACCTCCACCACAATGGAAGTTTGTGGAGTGGTGTGGTGGAAAGCAAAATGGGATGCAACCTTTATAGGGGGAGTTGGGTTTATGATCCTTCTTATCCTCTCTATGATTCTTCCAAGTGCCCTTTCATAAACCCCGAGTTTAATTGTCAAAAGTATGGAAGGCCTGATAGTAGTTATCTTAAGTATAGGTGGAGTCCAAGTGGTTGCAATCTTCCAAGGTTAGTTATTGTGTCTATGGTTAGTGGAGAAGTTTAATTTACAAATATGATCACATCAAAGTTGCCATTGTGACCCAAGTTTTATTTTGGTTCAGAAGTATTTGAAAACTTAATGTTCATTTAACTGTAGTTATATATAAAACCAATTTCTACTATTTTGTTTCTTAAAGCGATTCACTTTAAGAGGGGGGCTTTAGCTGACTATGACTTTTCTACCTTGGGTTTCTCTTGTTTTGTTTTAACATGTCAATATTTTATACATGGCTCAAGTTTGTAAACCTCCATTTCATCTCACTCAATTTGTTTTTACAATTAAACTTCAATTAGTCTCTTAATTTTGTTTGAGATGTGAAGGTTTGATGGAGAAAGTTTCCTAAGGAAGTGGAGAATGAAGAAGATATTGTTTGTAGGAGACTCTCTTAGTCAAAACCAGTGGCAATCTTTGGTTTGTATGCTTCATGCCTCAGTGCCCAATCCAAGAACATCGTTTTCCAAGAGAGAACCACTTTCTTCAGTGAGATTTGACGTGAGTATGTTCTGCCAACATTTCGTTGACAAATTGATACTTGCACTTTTTATATTCTCTTATTAATTTCTTCTAGACCCATATGTGTATTTTTTCCCCTTTTGATGCATCTAAGTTACGGGCTACAAAACTATAGGTGAGTTATAACATTGAAAATGTTTTGATGATATAATTGAATTATACAAACAATTGAGCATGAATTATAGAAAAAATAATTTTAATATACCTGAGAACGACTGACTTGTATATATGAAAGTCTTCACGGGACAAATGCAATTTTCTTTCCACCACTATACACAAAACTTTATAAATTAAAAAAAGAAATTGGTGGCGCAACAGAAAAGTTAGTTAAATATTTTATCTGGGCTTCCATCTTCTATTCTATTCATTATTTTCAATTACTTTACATAAACGTACTTAAGGAAAATTTTATCCTATATTGTACAAAACTCTCCATGTGTACGTGTATTACATGGATATCTACGATATTTTTAACTTTAAAAAGATTATCTATACTTAGGATGAGAAAATTGAAACGCTAGGAAATCTAGAGTGAAAAGCACATGCATGTCCCATCTTTATACTTTTAAAACAAACTACATTTTTATTTTTCATAAACAAATAATTGTGGAGCAACACCTCTCAATAAATCAAATCACTGCCATTTGCACTTCAACTCCATTTGTTAATTAGTACCAAAACACATAACATGAAATAGTTAATCCAACATAACATGATGTGGTTGACCTTATTTGTCAATTAGTACCATGAAGAGGGGAATTCTATGTCAGATATTCTCTCTCTAATATATATGTCCACTATATATATTTTTATTTATATCTGACTAATAGACCTTTTGAACATCATTTTTGGGGGGTTATTTTATGGATATCTCATTTCATTTTCATGCAATAATATCTAGTTGCAAGTCAGCTATTTCTTTACGTTAACTATTTCTAGCTACAAATTAATACAAACATTTCATTTTTGGTCATATTAACTAATTAAGCATAAATCCTACAAATTAATACAAGTAAAATGTAAAATACCTTAACTATTAGGTGAGGACTAAAACCAATACAAGCATATTGTAGCTCCTCAACTATACTTTCTCAATTCTCATTGCTGAAGGGAAAAAAATGACATAACAAATTTCAACTTAAATTAAAATAGGTTGATTTGTGGTGATCTTGACATGAGGTGGTCATGCCGTGATTAGCTCATGAAGTTCAAACCTTACATGCATGACCTTAGATGACAAATGGTTAGTTGTGTTAATAGTATATAACTGTTTGTTATCAAAAGTTATTATCAATTGTAAAACTTTCTAGGAGCATGTCCGTGCCATCCTGTAACACTCACATCGAGCCCGAGTTCAATTTGTATTGAATTTTTGCTTCTAGATGGCAAAGATAATGACATAATTGCCTATTCACTTTTGAGATTAACAACTTTCTCTTTTGTCACATTTTTCCATGTCTTCATAAGTTTTTTACAACATCAAAAGCAAAAAAGTATGATAGCTGAGGCACAATAAAAAAAAGTTAAATTTCAGATAAAATCAACATTGGCACAAAAACTTAAATCGCAATAACTCTCCAATTTTATTGGTAAAAAAACCGATCACATACATGTTGAGGAAGAAGACTAATGAATCTGTCGGTAGCAACATGTGATGGAGAATAGTGGGTACATTTTGAAAAATAGTTATAGACTGGGAAGACCAAACCATCAAATATTTATCCTCTACTTTTTTGGGTCTTTAATTACTTGATGGTAAAAGAAAAACACACAACTGTAATAATTTTGCCAAATACACTTAACAAATAATGTTTTTCGTCTGTTTTTAACGGATTGGACTAAACTGAAACAAACATCCAAAATTACGATTTACATGGATGCACCAATTATTGGCTGATGTAAGATGAATGTTGGTGGATGTGCAGGAGTTTGGATTGTCCATCATGTATTACAGATCTACAATGCTAGTGGACATTGTTAGGAAGAGGATTGGAAGAGTTTTGAGGCTTGACTCCATCAGCCATGGAAGATATTGGTTGAACGCAGACATGTTGATCTTCAACACTTGGCACTGGTGGGTTCATACCGGAGCCGCCCAACCGTAAGTCAATTTTTTTGATAATCACTTGACAAATTAAAGATTAAAGATCTACCAACTGAATTAACTTCAGTTAGTTAATTGTATGTCATGTCACGACCTCGTTCATGATCTTTGAATTAGTTTGTTGTGCACTAATTAACATGAGTTACTTAGGTCTAATAGAAAACTATGAAAAGAACTAGACTAAAAACCTGAACATTCAAAATAGAGCCGTTGTTTTAATAAATCTCAACAATATGTTGTTTTTTGTTGTTGCTATTTTCCTTCATTGAGGCCTAATTAATTAAGAAACTTGCTAATCCTTGTGGTTATTTTAGGTGGGATTATGTGCAAGATGGGAATAAGATTCTCAAAGATATGGACCGGCTTGAAGCCTTCACCAAAGGCCTAACTACATGGGCTAGATGGGTTGACTCCACTGTTGACACATCCAAAACCAAAGTCTTCTTCCAAGGAATCTCACCAATCCACTACAAGTAAGTTCAAGTTGCAACATTAATTAGACATTTAAGGGTAGTTTTAGTTTGGTTCGTGTTATTCTTAAAACTAGTGAGTGAACGTGCATGGGCCAACTTAATTAGGCCCCAAATTCACATACAAGTAGTTAAGCATCTAATTAGGTAAAGAGATATGAGATATGATATGATTAGTTGATGGTCTATGGTTCCTCGAGGGTAGCTGATCGAGTAAATTTACATTGGTTCGTTATCTATCATAATGTATATTCTTTATCATGGATTGGGACATGATACGTAGTCAGTACATAAACTAAACTATTACTTGAAGCAACATGTTTAATTATTCTCACACTCTAAGTAAGCAAATAGTTGACTCCGACATTCACTATGTCGTGATAGGGACAAAAATATGTTAGCATCATTTTCATCCTCTTTCACTAATTGGATAGCAACAAAAAATATGTGAGCATCATTTTCATCCTCTTAATCATCGTGTTATTTTTTCACTAATTGGATCACCATATCATTATCGTCGTCGACCATCTCTCTCTCTCTCTCTCTCACACACACTCTCTCTCACACACATACTCTTTCTCTCTCTAATCTTCTGAATGGTGCTCTTCAAGCTAGTTGGTCTTAATCAATGGGTAAATCTTGTTTAGAATAACATACATTATTAAAATTATTAGAACTACAGAGCTAATAAGCAAACTACTTCTGATTTTAAACATATTCCATGATTTATTTTTACTAAACAAACATAAAAAGACCATGACAAGGTCGACAAACATATCCATGCGTTTGCTAGTCAACAAGCCAACCAGACCCACTTGTTAAAATAGTCAAAATCATTCCATGCGTGTCTAGAGGTGGATGTTTATTGGTTCTATTTTTGTCTAATAGTATTGCAAATTGATGTTGAAAAAATAATATGGTAACTTTTCGGTTACAAAAATCTTATGAGCATGAAAACAAATATTTTGGGTAAACTCTGAAAATAAAATTGTCATGAATTACAGTAGCAGAGATTGGGGTGAATCAAGAACAAGAGACTGCTCTAGAGAAACACAGCCAGTGATGGGGTCAAATTATCCAAGAGGCACACTTCCAGAGGATGCAGTAGTGAAGAAAGTTATAAGCCAAATGTCAAAGCCAATTGAGCTTCTGGACATCACATTGTTGTCCCAATTGAGAAAAGATGGTCACCCATCAAGGTTCAGTGGAGAACACCCTGGAATGGATTGCAGCCATTGGTGCCTTGCTGGGGTTCCTGACACTTGGAACCAGTTGTTGCATGCAAATGCTTGAAATTGGAGGGAAAAAGTTGTTGAGAGTGTTGATGGTTTTTATTTTGTGTTGCTAATTAATTAATAAAGGGTGTGGTTTGGGCAATGTAAAGTTACAATTGTTTTGATTGTAATTTGTTCTTGCTATTAAGAAATTGCATTTAATTTTGTGGTGGAAAATTGAGTGTTGTGATTTGTGATGGTGTCTGGTTTATGCCCTCACAAAATTTTAAAATCCGTTCACAATCGCTTAGAAGTCTCTCCTCACTAATCTTCCTTTGGTGGCTACAAACGACAATTAAGTTCTTGTTAAAGCTAGCATGTTCAACTCTACTTAAATGGCAAAACCCCAAACATACAAGTCACTAATACACCGTTAAAATGGAAAAATAGCACATAAATTTTGGTTTTGGGGTAAAAATATGTCCATAAAAATCAATTTATTTCACCTTATTTTAAATCTCAACATTTCAAACATGCGAAAAATATTGTTGAGATTTGATATCTGGTTTTAACTATCTACAATGAATATTCCAATTGAAATATTCTCATTTGGTACAAGTCACAACATAATGACGTTGGCTCTTTTTCCGATAAAATTAGCTATTGATGGTAGACTCTTGGGGTAATTATACCACAAGTGCTCATTTTCAAAAAAAAAAAACAATTGGAAGTCGGTTTAGGTTATGGCTTAAGAACTAGGGCATTGAACATTTTTATAATTCGAAGAATTTTTTATTGTTTGTGTATGTATAAGCGTTGTATTTCTACGAGTGTGCCTTTTGTCCTCGACAAAGTAAGATTATGTCATGTTTTGTAAAGCCTAAGTATTAGTGTATGTCATGTGCTCTTTCAAAGTGGTCCAACCACTTCATGATACTTTTGTTGTACTATTTAGAAGTTGCAACTGGGATCTATACTTTCTATTTGAAACAAATAATTGTAACGAGGTCTTTAATTATTGAACTTAACAGTCATGCACAACATATTTCATTTCATTTTGTAGTAGCTGCAATTAGCTATATCGATTTTATGGTTGTTGAGAACTTAATTTGCTAAGAAGTCAGTTTGGTAAAAATATAAATTACATAATACATATGTTTAATGTTTCTAATTTTGTGCATACATAGGTTTCATAACTCTGATAGACCACGTAATTATTTTCCATGGACATGTTACTTTGACTATACCAAACAAGAAAGTTGAACGTAGATCACCTAACTTAATTTAATTTACTTTAAAAAATTCACTTTTTCCTTAGTGGGAAAAAAATTATGTTTTAGATGCCAACCAAGAAATAGATGTCCCATGCCGTTCACAAGACAGTTTTTATTTGTTGGAACCTAACTTTTCTTCTAAGGAAAGTCATATTCTAACGTTTATCAGTTATCACACCTATTGGATGAGACTCGGAGGCAAAATATGATGACAATAGTCACAATACCGATAAGTGTTGTCTTGATCCTTTTCTAATCTCTATCTTCACCTTCTCTTATCCATTTCCTAATCATGACTAGTTTGGGTAACTACTCCTTCCTCGTGTCGGCACCTCTGTTTTAAAAACCGGACCGAACCGGTGGTCGGACTGGGTTGGACCGTGAACCGGTAGCAAACCGGTCGGTTCGGTCAAAAAACTGGGTTCTCTCGTGAACCGGAGCGAACCGAAGAAAACCGAAAAAACCGATCAAACCGATCGGTTTTTTCGGTTTGCTCGAACCGAAAAAACCGATTTTTTTCAATTTAAACAAAATTTGGTTTTTATTGTTTTATTTTTTGTTCAATTTTGACCGAAATTCTAAATTTTTTACTTTTTACTACTCCTTCCCCAACCTCTCACCACACCTCCACCCTCGCGATCTCCACCGGTCCACCCCTTATCGCACCGCCACCACTCGCAATCTCCACCAAGGCCGGCAGACCGGCGGATCTCTAGGACAGTCTACCACCCCTACTGTTTTAGACATGGAAGTAAATGTTTGTTCATTTGTTAGAAGAAAGACTAATATTACTTAGTTACATGTTTGTTCATTTTTTTTACTGATTTTAATTAAGTTATTTTACAAATGGATAATTTTTGTTGAATTATTCATAGTTTAGGTACTTGGTTATTACTTATTATTTTAAAAAATAATAGGAAAATTGGTTCAATCGGTCGGACCGTCGGTTGGACCGCTGCTACGGAGTCGGTTCGGTTCAACCCTCAGTTCACAAAATGCTGATGTCATGCTGACGTCATCATCAGTTGAACCAGGTTGAACTATCGGTTCGACCACTTTGAACCAAACCGAGCTATTTTCGGTTCACTCTTCGGTTCAGTTTTTAAAACATTGGTCGGCACACATGGGAGAAATTTGAAAATCAGATTTAGAAACTAATAGTTTAAGTCGTGTAACTAGTTGACACTAATGGTGACGTAAACATGCTTTGTTTAGCAAAATTGTTTGTAAAAATAAGTAAACTTAAGTTATATATATGTTGGTTGATTAAATATTCTACTTCCAAATGCGGGCCTAAACAAGGTTAAAGTTACAAAAGCCAAATTAATTGTATTATTGTGGGACCCATGATAACTAGTTACAACTACTAACTAATCTAAGCCTTCGACCACTTTTTTTACATAACGTTTTAGCTTTTTGTTAACATTTCTTCAACAATGTCATTATTGCATAGGATTTTAAAAGGAAAATGTTTAGTGGACGTCCTTGACGTCCATAAAAAGAACAATCTTAGTAAATATATCCCAGAAGTGATGACATACACTATAAATAATCCCTCCAAATGGTTAACCGTAAGTGTAAAAATATATCCCAGAAGTGATGACATACACTATAAATAATGGAATACTCAGTGTTTAAGAAGATCCAACCGTAAGTATAAAAATTCTTAGTAAGGTAGCACGTCCAAGACACCCGTCCGTCTATAAAAATTCTTTTTAAAATCCCTCCAAATGGTTCCGAGATCGGAAGGATCTTGATTTGACTCTGGGGCATAATAAATCAGATTTCACGCCTAAAAATAAACATGCATGGGGAAATGCCATTTGGCGATGGATTGCAAAACTTGGATTCCTATAAAATTAAAGGTCACGCGATTTACGTTCATCTTCTTAACTAACAATGCAAACACTTTGAAAAAATAATCAAAATTCGGTCATTTGTTATTTAATCAATGATTTTCTATGTAACTGATTTTTGAGGAAAAAATTCCATGTAAATAGTAACATTTTGGCAAATCAGACTACTAATATAATCTTTTTAGCCATTAACATTTTACCAAATACTTTAGCTTCCTTATAGCAGTCCCTAATTATCAGTTAGGTACGATAGAAGTAAAAGATGTAAGGTATTTGTGTATGATAGTATTATGGGAAAATTACTTATGTAGAATACAAAAAAAATACTTTTTAGAAGTAAAATTACTTTTTAGAAGTAAAATTACCTTTTGAGGTAAGTTTTGAGAAAAATATCATTAAATTAATCATCTAGTTAAAAAAAGTATACGCAAGGACAATTTTCTCCTCATATATAAATGCCACACAAGGTAATAAATTAAGGTATGATTTGGTTTGCTGGAAACTAATCTAGAAGTGTGAAAATTGGATTTCCACCATATTTGGTTTGCATGAAAACTTAACAAAATTCTAAAAATTCAGTTATAAGAGTTTCACCGCTTTACAATTGTACATGAAATGACTTCCGTCTTTCCCCTCTAAAAATTTCAGTCATGAAACTGGAATTCTTGGAGTTCATTAAAAGTAAATCAATCACACCGAATTACAAGCATATTATGGAAATTCACATCCAAATAATTTGATTCCGGTAGAAAGTATAAAATGGTTACCTAATAAAAATTAAATATCAAAATTTCTATTTTGAAATTCAAAATCCGATTCCTTAAGATTTCTAAAGAAAGCATCATTTGAAATTTTGAATCAGTTGTAAGTACACAAACTTAATCTTATTGAAAAGAAACAAGTGCCTGATTCAATTCACATCCATTACATGTCATGATACTATAAAAGCTTCTTGTTTTACATTTTGCATAAGAAGTTCCAAACAAACAAAATAAGCCCATCTTTCATTCTCCTTTGATTGACGCCAATGCCATGTATAATACCAATAGAGCCAAATATATACGTACTCCTTCAGAAACATGCAAGAAAAAAGATAGCTCAGATTTGGAAGCTTCCCAAGCAAACCCCACTTACATCATAACTTTAACTGATCTCGAGCTTCATATGCACAAAACGAACCGTGGAAGCATCTCCTAACTCATGTACCATATTGTATACTCCAAAAGCCCTTATAAACACTTCCAAGCAAATTAAGCTTGATTTCAGAAGAGAAGTGTTGATCAACAAACAATGTCCAAGAGCATAGCTAAGAGATGGCAAGAGTTGAACGGGAAGGATCATTGGGAGGGGCTCCTCGATCCCCTCCATATCGATCTCCGCCGTCACGTGCTACTCTATGGTGATCTTGCTCAGGTAGTAGTCAGGCTTACTCGATCGAGCTTACTTATGATCTAACAAACTCGTTTGTAATGATTAGTAGTTTTATTACAAGTGTTGGTTATTCTGTATGAGTTGCAACTCAGCCTCATGAAATATTCATCAAGAGTTTGTTTCATGAAAGTTAGTTAATTAAGAGGTGGTGCCTTGAATATTTGTGACTATATATAAAGCTTCTTATAGCGTTAGGCTTTATAGATGTGTACGTTAGGCATGTCTTTTGTAGAATACGTTTGCCTAATTAAGTTTTTAAAATCTTTCACTTTAGGTTTAAGTTGACCTTCAAGTTATACATTTTATTGATCTACAATTCATAGAACTGATTTGCATCTCCTCTTACTTAAACTACACATTGGAAACACCAAAATTGGACGAGTTTTGAGCTCAGTATACCCTCTCTATATTAAACTATATCATCCAAGATATAGCTTTTTAATGATCATGAGTTAAAATTAATGGACACCCTTAATTTAACATTCGTAGGCCTCATACGATGCTTTCATCTCCGAAAAGGCCTCAAAGTACGCCGGGAGCTGCCGGTACTCCACATGCAACATGTTCAACAAATTAAACATGTCGATAACACCAACCCTAGACACTAAATGTGAAGCCAAATTCCCTTATAAGATAACAAAATTCTTTTACGCAACATCAAGCATACCGTTGCCGGAGGCCTTCATGTTGAGGTCCCTATCAAGGGAGGCTTGGTCCAAGGAGTCCAATTGGATGGGGTTTGTGGCGGTCGCGACCGATGAAGGGAAGGCATTGCTTGGTCGGAGAGATGTGGTGGTGGCTTGGAGAGGGACCATTCAAGCCTTGGAGTGGGTGAATGATTTGGATTTCACACTTGTGCCGGCCACCGGAGTTTTCTCCGGAGACAAGAAGGATATGCCTTGTGTGCATAGAGGGTGGTTTTCCATTTATACGTCGGCGGATCCGAAATCGCCTTTTAACAAGACTTGCGCAAGGGATCAGGTAAGTTGCACTTCCCTGGTATTTTCCTTGTTATAATTTAAACTACAACAATCTTGTTTAATAGTTAAGACCAATGATCGAATAACATTTGTTTTAAAATCATTTTCCTAATTAGTCTTACTTAACCTCGGCATGTAATTCACTTTTCTGAAGTGGTATCCATCGGCAAAACGTGTTTTCCATTAGTGACCTATTAACCGAGCTAGCATTAAAAGTTGACTATTTTTATCGTCTTAGATCCTCAGTTATCAGCTTAGAGTTTGATTTCCCTTATTTCTTACACTTTATGATAAGAATAATCTTTAAATTGACTGTTATAAATATTTGAATGCGTTTGGCTGAAAGGTATCATGAGTTCTACGAATAGGAGCTTAAGGAATCGAGAAGTTGATTGACATTACCAGGGTTAGTTAATGGTTACAAAGCTTAAAAGTTTTTTTTTTTTGAAAGCATCACGTAGTTTTAGCTAAATCTCAAACACATGACAACAAACTAGAGATTGATCGCTAGTCCGAGAAAAGATCTGCCATTAATTGAACTAATCTCAATTGGTAAAACAATTGAAAGTCATGAGAGCATTCATCCACTTTAACTTGTTCTCGAATTCTAATACTATGATTTTGGTGGTAGAAGTGGTAAACCAAAATGAATTAGAAAGTCATGTTTTAGAACCTCCAATAAACCAAACACATAGAAGTTAGTTTTGGATGTTCAATTTCCATTCTTAGACTATTTTGTAACCAACAAGTCATACCCAAATCTACAATTAATGGTGCAGGTCTTATATGAGATAAGAAGACTAGTAGAAGTATACAAAGATGAGGAAATAAGCATAACAATCACAGGCCACAGCCTAGGAGCTGCATTAGCCATCTTAAACGCTTATGACATTGCCCACAACAACTACAACTCCCCTCACAGCAACCCCCACAACAAGACCTTTCCAGTCACCGCCATCACCTTCGCTTGCCCTCGCTTCGGGGACGCTAAATTTCACAACTCATTCACCTCAACTCCACTTTTACGGCTCCTCCGAGTGCGCAATGCGGGGGACATCGTCCCGACCTACCCTTTTGTTGGGTATTCTGATGTAGGAGAGGTGTTGGACGTGAACACCAGTCTCTCTCCATTCTTGAAGAGCCCCGGCAACTTCTCGTCGTGGCATAACCTTGAAGCACACCTTCATGGTGTGGCCGGAGCTCAGGGGAGTAAAGGAGGGTTCAGGTTAGTCGCGGTGCCTTTCAATATTCTTGAATTTTTTTAAACATGGATGCATGATTATGAATTTTTTTAATGCATATATCTGTATTTTTTTTGGGTGAATATTAGCTTTTTATGTTAATTACTACAATTATGTGGACAATTAGCACATATCATTTCCCGAAAAAATAGATGGAATTTTTGGAAATGTGGTCATTTTGGAGGAGGCGGGATCAGGTGCAATGGTTTGAAACGATAATTATGTGGTATTTCATTCATTTTGCGTATCACTCATTATTATGTTTTAATACAAGATAATATGGCATATGGGCTTTGTATTACATCAACTAGAGATCTCTTAGTAGGGGTACTTGATATAAAAATTAAATCAAGGAGTCACAAATTACATTATTGGAAAACCACCTAACAAATATGAGATAAAAAAAATGTTATATAGGTCATTTATATAAATAATAATTTGGGTTCATACAATTTCCAATTTGTTAATTAGGTTGGAGGTGGATAGGGATGTTGCATTGGTGAACAAGAGCATGAATGCTTTGAAGGATGAGGAATTGGTTCCTGTGTCATGGTGGGTGGAGAAGAACAAGGGGATGGTGAAGGGACTTGATGGGCATTGGAGGTTGATGGACCATGAAGAAGAAGAAGTTCAATTACCTTAGGAATGAATTATTTTGATTGTTGGAATAATTCCAATCTTAGATCAACATCTACGTGCATGAAGGAATAGATGCATGGCATTTTCCTTCCATTGGTAATGAAATATGTGATTTTTTCCCCCCGGAAGCTGAAAAATATTTGATTGGGACCATATATATGTGGAAGCTTAATTAAGATAAAGGGCTAGGGTTTGGGAGTGGTGTGAGATTGATCAAGTGTATCTTATTCTTGAATTTTTTACAGTTTTTTTGTGTTTCAAATTGACCTCGCATATTTTGTAAACTGTTATTTCAGCTGAAAGTTGCAAATTTGTGAATATTGGGCTTATGTTATGGCATAATTGATCGCTTATCCTGCTTTCAAATAATTGATAGTGGGTCCGTTTGGGACCCTAATGCATTTATGCGTCGGTGTCTGGGGGAATTTTGCATTTGTCCTTCTTGGCTCAACTGGTGTCCCAAACGAATTTCGTAACTTCTGGTGTTGGAGCTTGAAGAGGTTTAAGATGTTCATTTCGTACTAAAAGTTGCATTTGATGAGTTATACTATCTAAGTATGGCTAGAAGAAGTTATACTATCTTTCAAAAACTACGATTGAATCTCCAAAAGCCTATAGTCTCCCAAACGGACCCTGTGACTAATAATTAAGTTGTTCGTAAATATCCATTGCCCCGAGAAGACGCAAGATCACAAATGTAACAAGAATATCAAATCATCATACATAATTTCACATATCTAATTACAAGTGTATATAAGTCTCCATTCACAACTTACAATAATCTTTCCACAATAATAGTCTAAAAATTAACAAAAATCCCTAATGTCCTATGACCAGAGCAATATATTCCTACAAGTAATTATGCACACACACACACACAATTAATCACATCACTTGGTGTTTGTTCTCATCAAGGGCTTTAACTCCACGACATGTTAATAACTCACCAGGGTAAGTGTAGGTTCCTTTGATTAGACCTTTGCTTATGATCTTGTAAGATGCCTCGGTCATATGTATTCGAACCCAACTTGTATATTTGGACGGGTCACTACATAATTTCATTCCAGGCTTTCCGCACAGCACACAATTACTTAGATATTATAATATTCATCATTTTTTTAATATTTTTAAGCATCTTTATTACTATATCCACACAAAGAGATTAGAGGTTTAATTCTTTTCAAGGGTTTGTATGCAATAACACCATAAAAAGGCATAAAATATAACAATGTAAAGATGAACATCATCTTACCAAATTTTTGGGGTGATTCATACAAAGGCATGAAAGAGTTGTAGTAGTCAGCATAGATGATAGTGACTTTGGGGTTCATCAGTCTTAGTTTCTGCAATTCAACCGGCAATTGATGGTTTTGATTTTGAGAGAATTCGTTCAACCAATTGATGCATCCAGTTGTGGAGTTGTAATCATCTTTAGTGGAGTTGGTGGAGAAAATATTAAGGTAGACTGGCATGCAACCCATTGGGAACTGTCCGGGTACAACTATAGTCTTTGCACTGTTATTCACCGGAGTTTGCAGACACTCCTATATTTTTAATAAAACATCTAAAATTTATACGGTGTGTTATCACAAATTATTTCAAGTTCCGTTCAAATTTTTTGAAAATAATGGGATAGAATACTTTGAGTTTTTTTGTAAGACGGGAAATTTTACCAAATACCACATTAACAGGTCGGTCGGGGGTTTTGCTTGAAAATTTGTAGATCTTGAAATTGTTGGATCTAGAAATTTTAGGATATTCGTCACTTACAAAAAAAAACTCATTGTAATCTAACATGTTACCACCAAAATCTTGCAACGGAACCTCAAATAATTTGAGATAACACACCGTATAAATTTAAGATTTTTTAAAATAAAACCCAACACGTCAGTTTTGCTGCTAACTGATGTGATAAGGTCTCCCAAACACGTCAATTTTAATAAAACCGACATGACACACGTTATCAAAGTTCTTTGGGTTTTTAAAAAATAATAAAAATAAACTAATCACGTCTGATTTTCTCCAACTAACGTGACAATAGATATAAAACACGTCGGTTGAATAACAACTGACGTGATATATGTATATACTATATATCATGTTGGTTGAAAAGTTTGTGTCAAGTTTGTGTCACGTTGGGTTTTTAATACCCACGTGACATGGGGACGTAATTCCACATTTTTTCTAGCAGTGCCACCCCCGTCACCTAATACCATCCCCAAACCACCATTAATTATCATCGTACCACGTTCCAACCATCACAGAACGCAAACATGTCTAACATCGTATCCTCCACTGCACCATCACCAATAACACTATCCCAACTGTATTATTCGTTACAGACAAATTTGGCTCTTATCTTTGTAACAAACAACATGTAACATGTGGTTCGTGAGATATTATTATTTTCAACATGAATTAACCCTACTGATTATCAAAAAACCAAATAACATTTCACCATCGCAATCACAATAATGACCAACATTGTATCATCTACTACTCTTCAACCATTATCGTCCCCACCTACCACCTTTAACCACAGTAGTAGAACCACTACCCATCAACGTCATCATTGTTGTCGGGAGAGATTCTAACAATGCTACTGCGACACAACGGATAAAATGTATCAATGGAATATGAATATTGAATGTGGAATTAGATTAACTTCTCTTTCTTCCAAACTAAAAAGCAACAAAACACACAAGATGAAAGAAACAACCAAGAGACAAACGCACACTTGAAACAACCACAACACACGCTTCATTCGTGCTTCCTTGAAGCTCCATCGGGGCTACCCTGGAGTGCTCCTCATTCTCAATTTCTGAGGGCATTTAGAAGTTTCGAGCATAACTCGAATTTCTCCTGATTGACCACCTTGGTCATCATATCCGCCGGTTTCTCATTTGTATCAATTTTCTAGAGAGTAACATGGCCTTCCTCGATCCATTCACAAATCTTTTGGTACCTTACTTCAATATGTTTGGTTCTTGAGTGGAACGTCTGATCTTTGACTAGATATATTGCACTTTGGTTGTCACGGTGCAATTTGGTCACTTTTTTTCCACCCTAGAGAGCTTATCAAACCCTTCAACCATATAGCTTCCTTCCCGGCATCAACGACTGTCACATACTTCGCTTCCGTCGTAGACAACGCAGTAGTATTTTGGAGAATGGATCTCCAACTTACTGATCCTCCACCTAGAGTGAACACATATCCTGTTGTGGACTTTCGTTTATCCAGATCGTCAGCATAATCAGAATCCACGTACCCTTCCACCAGCATTTGTGCTCAATCTATGGTGTATTTCAAGCTAACATCAATGATTTCCTTCAGGTACCTCAACAACCACTTCAATGCTTCCCAGTAATCCTTTCCTGGGTTAGCCATATAACGACTCAACAGACTAACTGTGTGTGAAATGTCTGGCCTAGTGCAGATCATAGCATATATAACAGACCCAACAACACTAGCATATAAGACTCTATCCATATCTCTCCTTTCTTTTTCAGTAGAGGGGTTGCACTTCGTGGAGAGCTTGAAATGAGCACTTATTGGTGTGGCAACCTGTACACCCTTAATACGCACTCGGGACATAGCAATAATCACAACAATAAAAGAAAACAAAAAAGGGACATTAACTGAAATAACCAACTCGAGGCCTCAATTAAAATATATCATAACGTCAAAGTCATGGTACAATGCGGAAGGGAAATACAAGAACTCTGAAACCTACTACATTACTACAAAGAGGAGTAGGAGAAATACATGACAACTGAGCTCAACAGATACAACGCAGCGTCCCAAGCCCAAGTCATCTCCAGTCTCCTACTGCGTCCCACCTGCACACGAATAGGCACGCTTGAGTCTCGAATCAAGACCCAGTACACCACCTCAACTCGACATCGAACAATGTCTAGTCGTCCCTGACGGCTCACACTGGTCTTGTGTTCCAAGGCAGTCACGCGCCCAGCGAGGCCGAATGTGCACCTAGACCCCCACCGCGCATCCAACCCACAAGGCAACACTCAACCCGCTCTCAAGGGCAGAACTATCACACGTCCCAAGGCAACCATGCGCCCAGCCAGATCGAGCGTGCACCCTCTGAAGGGAATGTGTTCTAAAAGTTTTACTTTTAAATGCCAATTATTATGAATTGAATGAGAAATCATTTTGTTCCTTGTTTATGTTATTCGTCTTTTGGAAGTGTTAAGGAAGAGGCTCTTGGTCCTTAACCGTAGAGCTCTAAAAGATATTGGTTTACATAAAACAAAAGATATTCGCAATCATGGTAATTAACATGAAACATTAATTACCGAGTTAAGATTGTCGTGTTGGTCATAGATCATTGTAGCTCTACAAGTGAGTGACAACACGGGTATGCAAAAGAGGAAAATATTACTTTTGTATACTGAATAGACCTAATAAGTAAAATATTATAGAAATGTGTTTCTGTGTCATTAATATTTTACTGTGTCTTTGGTCCTTTGATATGAGACTTATATCTAATCACTTAAGGAGTTCTTAATTAGACTAGTGTCTTGAGCTATCGATGAGTGTAGTGTAAAGGCATTAGTTGGTTAAGTACAACTTTTGTTGGAGAAGATAGTTAGTCAAAAGACTATCATTGCCCCTCTTAATTGAGTGATGATATTAGTGTGCCCCTTGATAAAGCAAAGTTATAATGTGCACAATGTGATTTGAGTTAAGTCACATATTTATAACTAGCTTAAAGAGATCAAGAAATGAATACTAAGACAAAGATGACACAAAACTACTTTGTGTGTATTCTTAATATCATGAGGCAAGGGACGGACACAAGTGGTGCACTCCATCACTAAGTGGATCGGGTTTTGGTTCGAGTGGAATTAAGACATCTAACTAATTGGGAGCTGTAATGTGTAGCTAGATACCGCTTATAGCTTGTGATATTAAGCTCTTAATATCACTGCCAACTTAGTTTAGATTCTCCCATAGGTCACACCACAAAACTGGGAAACAAGGAATGAGGATTTTGAGTTCATAAGATGTGTCGGGTTTCATGTAGAAAATATGACACATGGGGTGAACAAAGCAAAATCAAAGTTATGTTGTGATTAATAACATAATTAGAATCTAAATTAAATTCATATGTGATGTAAATATTATGGGCTGTAATGATTGATCATTACATAGGATAATATGTTACATAAGTTGTGAATTTACTACTAATCCCGAAATATCAAATTTTGTAGGGGTTAAACTGAAATTTGACAAGTCTGCAAAACAGTGCTCAAACGGTCGACCGGATAGCAGTAAACGGTCGACCGGTAGGGCACGGTCGACCGGACGAGTCTCGACCGATAACAGGGAATTTTCATCTGTTCGAACGGTCGACCGAAAGTGATTGGTCGGTCGACCGAACATTGTGATGGAATAGTTCCTGTTACGAACGGTCGACCGAATGTTGAACGGTCGACCGAAACATTGGTTCGAGCGGTCGACCGCACCTTGAAACGGTCGACCGGTCCAGACGGTTTTATGCAGAATTAATTTAAGAATTAATTAGATCATGCATGGAATTGGTCCATAATTGATTTAATTCGTGGCTAATATTATTTATTAATAAATGATGGATGGTTAGATGGAATTTTGCATGGGATCATGGGCAAGAGGTTGCACATGAATAGGTAATTTGGAGAGAACCTATAAATACAAGGTTATCTCATTACCTCCTAATTTTATTCATTATTTTTCTTATGCAAAATCTCTCTCCATAATTCTCCACGAAAATTCCTTAATTCTTAAGTTTAGTTTTAGTTCTTAAGAGATCATCTTCTCAAGGGAATTAAAGAGGGGTTAGTAATTGGATTCTAAACCCAATCGGAGATTGAGAGACTAGCTTCCCTCTCTCCGATCTTATTTAGAGTTTGGTGAATACTCGGAGGCATCCGGCGCAGCGAGGAGCATCCCAACGGTCTCCGAATCTTCAAGAAGTTTTAGAGAACTTCTAGGTATGAATTTCGGAGCTCCTTTATGTTTGTTTTAATAGAGTTTTTGAAACTAGTTTGTTAAAACAAACCGATGCATGCAATAGATTCTAGAAAATTGAAAATTGATCCTTATTATACATGAAAAATTCGAAAATATATATATATAATTAAACATGAAATCCTACACCCTCGGCAAGACCGTGCATCCGATCCACATGGCAACGCCCTACTCCAACCACGTGCCCGAGCCCGTGAGAAACTCTCCCTAACGGCCACCCGTCACAACGCTGGTGATCTGACCAGTTTCGCATCCGACTTCGGAAGCCGACCGCACGCCCGAGGTCGTGAGCAACGCTCCCTAACGGTCACTCGTCACAACGTGGGTGAACCTTTCCGAACCGCACAACCAGGGAAACACCCTAACATCTAGTCATACATGCCTCACACGTCATCTTCACTACTCGACAATATGCTTGAGTCTGTGAGCAACGCTCCAACGGCCACTCGAAACCACGTGGGTGAACGATCGGTTCTGCGAACCTCTCTCAATCTCACGATCTCACAAGGCACAAGAGTAAACACAATCTACCCCAAAAGCACGGGTCAACAACCCCAACAAGGTAGATAATAGTAAATAATTAACAAAACTATGAAATCATATAAGCGGCGTAATGAAATTTTAGTTCTAAACCCACAATCGAAAGCACAGGGGTATAAGTGTAATTTTACCAAAATCCAAACAAAACATAATTCTCATTAATTCAGGGAAAACAGTAAATTTCCGAATTAATAGTGTTTTCTACAATTATTTAGGAAATCCAGGGAAAAGAGAACAATTTCCTTAAATTAACTCATTTTCCCATAATTATAGAAAGTCTAAGGTTTATTCAAGAATTAACCCAAATATTAATGATTTACTCAAATATAAACAATTCCAAGGTTTTCCCAGCAATTACTCCAATTATTAACCAACTATACAAATACAATTGAATTTCAGGTTTATTTCACAATTCTCCTAATTAATTATTAGTTACACAAATAATTTATCCTGCAATTGTTCCAATTACCATTTATCTCCACAAATACACTAAAATCCATGACTAAAATACAAATTTCACCAACTTCTCCTCCAACCGACAAACCCATAAACCATCCAACCTAGCTACCGGATTCCAGCCTCCGGGCGCTGGTCACAGTACCTAATGACCATCGCATCTGCCTCCGCGTGGTGGCGTGACCGCACAATTGCACGCCACAGCCGACGCTGCTCCGGCATGCCCGCACATGGCTCCAGCCCGTTTGTGGTCTGCCCAAGAGCCCGCTCCACTTCTTCCACTCCTATTCCCGACCCTATAGACCCAAACAAAGTGGGTAGGTGGCGTACCTTAAAGAAGAAGAAGAAGACCGGAGAAGGGGATGCTTCCCCTCAGTGTCTACGCATGGCCGTCGAGCTCGCCAGAGTCGCCAGGGCTGAAGAGGAAGGATGAGGGAAAAAGGGTTAGGGATTTTGGAGAGGGAGAGATAGAGATGAGGGTGAAGGGTTTTATACAACCTACTTGGCATTCTCGAGATTGTACATTTCGAGAATTTTCCAGATATAACTCCTTTGAGTGAGAAAAAACTCACCTTTATCGGTATCTCTCATAATCTCCATACTGAGATTTTTCTTTGCACTCCCGATATTAGTGCAGAAAAGCCCATATATGTCGGATATACAAGTGTATAGACGTCAGATTTCGGCGGTTTAAGTACCTGACAATTATTTCCCTGTCGTCTATGCCCGGTTGTATAGATGTTGGTTAGATACAACCGACGTCTATTATACGTTTAATTAACCAAAAAATACATTGCAACTTAGGGGTGCACATGGGTTGGGTTCAACCCGAAACCCAACCCGAACCCGACTGGTCGGGTCGGGTTGGGTCGGGTTGGGGAGGGGTTTGGGTCGGATCGGGTTAGGAAAATCAAAAACCCGAATTTTTGGGTCAGGTTCGGGTTGAGGGGGTCGGGTTGACCCAACCCGAACCCGAACCCGATTTTTATTTTTTTTATTTTTTCCCAAATAAACCGGTCGACCGAACATCACTCGGTTGACCGTTTCCAACCCGAAAATTTCGGGTGTTCAAGCCACCGGTCGACCGTTTAAGCACCGGTCGACCGAACCCGACCAAGTTTGGGAGAAAATTTCCGAATTCGGGTTCAACCTGATCCAACCCGACCCAACCCGAAAATTTCGGGTCGGGTTGGGTTGAACCTAAACCGGTTCGGGTTCGGGTTGGGTTGGGTTTTTTCCCAACCCGAAAATTTCGGGTTGGGTCGGTTGAGGCCCAAACCCGACCCAACCCGACCCATGTGCACCCCTAGCAACTTATATCAGACATTCAACCCTCATATTAATCAAGCCCAAGATGCCCAAGTGTCAATCTTTTGACCAATAATCACGAACATTAAGCCCAACATGCCCAGGTGCCCCAACTCGTTCGTGTTCAGCAGTAAATGAGTGGTGGAGTACGTCAACCACACCAACAAAAACAAATTCTCCGATGTGGGACTAAATTGTTACGACCTATAGACGTTGGCCATATAGGGTGACCGATGTCTATGCAGACATTACGACCTATAGAAGTCGGTTATCCAATAAAACTGGCATCTATACCTTAAAATAATAATAATAAAATATTGCGACATATACTCGGCTACCCTGTAAAACCGACGTTTATACCTTCAAATAAAAAAAAATTGCAACCATCTTAAGCTCAAGTTGCCCTAAGTGCCAATCTTTTGACAATTAAATATATACGCTTGTATTTTGTAGTGTGGTACCCAACTCCCATTTTGAAGTAAATGAGTGGTGGAGTACATCAACTCCATCAACAAAAAAAAATCTCCAATGTGGGACTAAACTTCAACACATATGGCCATAAACACACATATGTACATCAACACACATGGAATAGTTACATTGATGTAACTATTTTTCAATCAATCCAAATAATTCACATTACTTTCTACGAAGTACAAAATTGCATAAATTCTTCTACAAAATAAATTCACATAAATTTTTATACGAAATAAATCACAAAAAATAAACAGAAAATATTTTTCTTATTTCAGGAGATATAGACGTCGGTTATACTACAAAAACCAACGTTTATACAAACCTATAGATGTCAGATGTTTGAATATATGACGTCTATACCTATAGACATCAGATGTTTTGATATCCGACGTCTATTTTGCGACGTTTATTGTGCATTTTGCACTAGTGCGAAGTCTTTCATCTCAAACTCGCCACAAAGTTTATGTTTGAAATTATCTATATGTTTCATCTCCTTTGCCGCGATCAACATATCATCAACATACAATAACAAGAATGTATATGACCTGTCTTTAACACTCCGCAAGTAAACACTACTATCATAGTCGTAACATAGAAAATCATTCTCTAACATAAATGTATCGAACCTTTTGTATCATTGCCTCGACGACTGCTTTAACTCGTAGAAAGACTTCTTCAACTTGCATACTTGACTTTCTTTGTCTTGTGTAATGAACCCATCTGGTTGCTTCATATAAATCTCCTTCTTTATGTGCTCATGAAAAAATGTTGTCTTCACATCTATTTGCTCCAACTCCATGTCATCCATTGCCACCATGAATAACAACACTCTAATAGAGGTATGCTTTACAACGGGTGTGAAGATCTCGTTATAATTCATCCCTTCCTTTTGAGCATATCTTTTTGCCACCAACCTCGTCTTGTATTTTAACTCCCCATTCGGAGTTGACCATTCTTTCTTCCTGAAGATCCACTTGCACCCAATTGCGCACTTTACTCTTGGAAGCTTTGTTAACTCTAAAGTTTCATTCTTATGAAGAGACTTCATCTCTTCGGTCATGACCATCAACCACTTATTTCCTCCTACTCAACGACTTCTTTGAATGTGGAAGGGTCCCCACATTCGGTTACAAGTGCAAACGCAATACTAACGTCATCATGACCATACCTCTATAGTGTCTCCTTTGTCTCCCCTGAGCTATACTCTCTAGATTAGGCTCTTCCTCTACATGTGAGTCATTTCTTTCCTGCTGAACTTCTTTATTCGATTTACCATCTAAAGTTGTGACCCTTACTTCAGTTTCACTGCATGCATGGAACCATCTTGCTACACTTTCCCCTCAAGGCCTTTGAGTAAACTAAATCACATCAAAGACCACATTACTCCTCAACAACACCTTCTTGTCCATTAGATCCTAAAGTTTATATCCTTTAACTGATCTATTGTAACCAAGGAAGATACATTCCTTCAATTTTGAATCCAGTTTCGAACGGCGTGTTTCATCAACCAATGCTACATTTCCTAGGGAGTCTTTAATTCAAACGCCAAGGACAGTGAGATATTTACTAGATAGCAAGCCATATCAACTGCCTCAGCCTAGAAATCCTTGGACATATTTGTATGTAGCCTCATGCTTCTCGCCCATTCACACAAAGTCTTGTTCATCCTTTCAGCTATGTAATTCTGCTTTGAACTTCGCGGTGTAATGAAATGCCTCATGATGTCTTCCTCACAAAACTAGTGAACTCCTTTGAGTGATATTCACCTCCATTATCTGTTCTTAAGAACTTGACATATTTTCCCGTACTTTTCTCTACCTAAGTCATCCATGCTTTAAACTTCTCAAACACATCAGACTTATTTTCCAGAAAATAGACTCATACCTTCCTTAAGAAGTTGCCGATAAATGTGACAAAATATCTGATTCCACCTTCTGACCGAATCAGTGTCGGTCCCCAAACGTGTGAGTGCACATACTCCAATATACTTCTCATCTTGTGGATAGCTGTCTTGAACCGAATCTTATGTTATTTCCCGAAGACACAATATTTGAAAAAAAATTCAATCCCGGCGGTAGTGCATAGTGCATTGTTGCCCATAACAACGATTCCTCCTTTTAGTGGATCATAAGAGGTTAACCACTCTTTAACCGGGCACATGTGATATGATACTCCTGTATACAAAATCTAACCATTCGTTGATTTATCAATACCTGTAGTGCATACTGTTAGGACGTCAACTTTGTCTCGTTCCTCCACTACGCTGGCGGAATCAAACCCAACAATTTTGCCTTTCCCCTTCTGTCGTGCCTCCTTGAAGGATCTACAATCACGCTTCATGTGACTCATCTTCTTACAGAATAAACATTCAAAGGATCTTCCATTGATTTAGACATGGCCCTATTGTTTCCACTTCTTTTGTTACCCGTCATGCCCCTTCCATTCGGTGAGACGATCAATCCTTCACCCTTATCAAAAGAGCTACTACCCAAATTATTCCTTGCATCAAAAGAGATCAATGTGCCTTTGACCTCTTTTAACACCAGTGAATCCTTCCCTTATATGATCATGTTCACCAAATTCTCAAACAAATCCAACAGAGACGTTAACAACAACATTGCTTTATCTTTATCTTCCAATATGACATCCAGCTGAGTCAAATCTGTGATAAGTTCGTTGAACACCGATAGATGATCAACAAACAATGTGTTCTCCTTTATCTAAAGCGTGTACAATTGACACTTCAGGTTCAATTTGTTGCTCAGGTTTTTCTTCATAAACTTGTCCTCGAGAAGTTTTCAATATTCCGTTATTGTCGCTGCTGATTCCTCGAAGAGAAGATCATCCAAAAGACACAATTCGATGATCCCAATCGCCTGGAGATTTAACATCTTCAATTTCTCATCGATCGTCTTTGGCGACTTCTTCCCCTCACCGCCCAAAGTGTTCACAGTTCGTCTGTTTGAGACAACGCACGGACCCTCCTTTGCCAGGGGAAAATTTGTCTTTTCTAGTGAATTTCTCCACACGGAAATTCCTGCATCCTCTGTCATGTCTAGCAGCAAATTAAGCTCTGATATCAGCTATTGGAAGAGATTCTAACAATGCTACTATGATACGACGGGATTAAATGCATAAGTGGAATATGAACATTTAGTGCATAATTAGACTAAACTTCTCTCGCTCCCAAACTAACAAGAAACAAAACACACACAAGATGAAAAAAACAAGCAATAGACAAACGCACACCTAAAACAACCACGACACACGCATTTTACAATGTTCGACAATATACCTACGTTCTTAGGGATCATCCGTGGGTTTCTTTTCCTTCTTCCTCTTCTCCAACAAGAGAAACAACCAACATTTTAAGGATTAACCAATGTGTCCTCCAAAGCGCTAAAAAATTCTCTCTAACCCTAATCTCTCAAAAAGAAAATAATAATGATGCGTTGTCCATAAGAAAAAGGGTGAAAAACCCCTTAACTATGATACTCAAAATCGTACAGAAAAACATGCAGAATGTGGGCAATGATCGACCAAAATCTTCCATCGGTCGACCGGTACCATTACTAGAAAATTTCCTAATAATTTCGGTCGACTGGTCGGTGGCATCGGTCGACCGCTCCATGGTTATCTTCAGCTCTCCGCAGGTTTCCGATCGACCGGTATACCCCTTCGGTCGACCGTTCCTAAACTTCGAAAAGTCTCTAAAAATCGATTAATCGATGTTTTTCACTTCTGAAAGTGCCAGAAAAATTCGATCAAACGGTGTCCAACAAGTGTTTCACTTGTTTCTACCTTAACAAATTTGGATCAATTTCCAACAAGTGCAAGTTGCAACCACCACCAAAACATCACTCGTATGAAAATTCCCACTGTAATTCATGAAAAATATCCAAACTACAAATCTAAAACACCCTTACTAGATCCCAGAATACCACCATCATCGACTAGTACACCATCGCCACCACCACCACCACCACCAGCCCCATTTCACCCCTTACTAAACCAAAACCTAAGAATCAAATATTATCTTCTAATCTCCACGTTTTCTTAATCTTGATATGCTCAGCGATTTTTTTTTCAAATAATTTTATGTTATGTAAGCCTTGATATATTTAGACCTTGTTTCGGTAACTTAATTGGTACTTTTTGAGTGACGTAACAAACTACGCAAGCCTCCCGATGAAGCCAACAAAAATCGCACTTTTAAAACTTAATTGGTACTTTTAAAACTAACTTCAAAAATAATAATTCAAGATGGTATCTAATTCAAATAATGTATTTAATACATTATTGTACAATATTGTGATTGGCAAAAAGAACATATTTTTTGTAAAATCAAAAGTTTCACAAGAATCAAAGAAAGAAGAAGAAATATAATATTTGAGACAAAAAGAATGTAATCTCTCTTTTTTTTAACGTGTTTTCAGAAAAAAAAACACATTTATAATATATTATATTCAAAATGATCCAAACACCTCCTGCGGTTTGAGAGCCGTATTTTTTATTAAATAAGGTAGTTTTCTTTTAAAAAATCATGATATTTTACGTTATTCAAACATGCCTTAAGTCTTCAGTAGAAACACCAATATGTTTGGCAATCCAATTCCAAATCCACTTTGACTGTCAAGGCGTCAACCTAACCCAAACCCATCGATTACGGGTCAAATTACCGTTAAAATTTTCGAATCTAGTTCGACTTACATGTACACCTTTTATCTTTGGGAAGTCGTGTTGCAGAGGGACTTCAACCCGACCCAACCCATTTGCAGCCCGAGGCTTATAAAGGATATAGCAAATATGCTATAACTAAATTGCCTCTGCTTTCAAAAGTGGGTCTAGAAAGGACGACATTATGGTGCAGAAATTATGAGTCCGTCCTGATTCTGTACGACTTTTTTTTGGACGATTGACTTTTTAGAAAATATTTCCAAACACAAAGGCACAATTATTACACTATTCTTGTAATACTATTCACCTCCGATCACTTCGTCAAGAACTCCACATTGATAGAACGTGAGCAAATCCATCGTTCATAATTCCTGGTATTTGGACAGCAAGCTGTTGGCACGGCTATGTAGAGTCCTGATGTTTCCAGTGGTTAAGGGCAAACAAGTTTTGAAATTAAGCGACTGATTGTAAAGAAACATGAATGCTAATTTTCCAACTGAAAGGATATCTTATCCTCGTACATAGGATGGTTCAGCATCAGCAGGTAATTGTTGTTTACGACTGCACGAGCAAGTAGTTCCTTCGCCTCCTCGTGTTTCTTCTTCAGCATGTTACATATCTGGAGAAACTAGAAGGGTTAGTACTTAGTACTGAGTTACTAAATCCATTCATGTTTACTACTGATAACATATCATTATGTCTTGGTAGTAGTTGGAACCTGCTTCCATATAAAACAGTAGAGTAATCAATTCATCCTTATTGTCTCGGAAGTAATGAAATTTAGAATGAACAATCCAAAGAACAAGTAATGGAATTTATCACCAGGACTTACATCATCTAGTTCTTTTGCACAGGCTTCAGCCTTTTCCACATTTCCATCATCCCCCATAACCAGTGAAACATCTATATCCATCAAGTTCGAATCTGAAGATAAATCCGATGTTGCTTGAGGCTCGATGGAAATATCACCAGGACAGTCTAGCGTATTTTCAGTAGCCAGAGCCTAGAGTTTTGGATGCTGTGTCATTTGTGTTACTAATAGTAAATCTTGCCACACTAACAATTCCACACAAATAAATGGAATTGTTCAAAACATACCAATCTTCCGCAGATTTTAGGGGATGTCACTTCCAAATTCCTGCAAAATAAAGATTGGTCAGAAGTCAGAACTTAGAATGAAACAGTTTCGGTGAATTTTATTTGTCAACCTTATGCCTGAAGGGGATTCTGAGAAACGTTTAAGCACCCTCAATGCAAATGGATCTGCAGGAGATCCCTGAGAACAAGTTCATCAATGAGCATATATTACAATAAATCATGAAACCATCAACTATGTAACTTATTATTAAAAAGAAATTCAGGAAAGGGTACTACTCACTCAAATAAGAACACAACATTCACGAAATCTAGCAGTGACACGGACACAGTTTATAACATATGTTATGATAGACTTGAGATATGCAAAACAACGTTGTTGGAAGTTAGAGGTCATAAAAGCAGTCGACATTAGGTGTTTTTTATTCTGTTCCAAAAAAACAATAGGGAAGTTCAGAGAAACTAAAAACAAGCACTGAGGTAACATTTCTTCAACTTAGTACTTATTACCAATGTACCACTCTGAAATGTTGATACAAAATAAACCAAGTATACTTGCAATATGTAATATAGGAAGCTCAAAGTGATGCACAAGAATTCTCTATACCTCAGATGCTTTCCGCTTCAACATGGGGCTAAATAATGCACTCTTATTTGTACTTTCATTGGTGGCAACCTTAGAAGATGTTGAATGGATATCCACAAGCTTTGAATCATTTTGGCAGTCAACCTTTCGCAAACTGCTATTTAGCTCTTTGATCCTGAATAAAAACACATCATGATTTTGGATCTTCGTACCTTTTGAACATCAACTGGGAAACATTTAGAGAGAAAAAAGTATGTGTTTAACCTATTGATCGAAGCATTATCTTCGGATTTTTTTAATTCACAATCATTGTTCACAGTTGATAATGCGGGCCTCTGTGTGGAACTTATTTTCATTAATTCAAATTGAGCCAGACCAGTATTCTTGGGAATAGGACTGCAGGACCTGCTGTACTTGGTGCTTATTCTGAGTATGCTGAGAAGATTTAAGAATACCATTATAAATTACAAGAGTATCATGTTTAATCTTAATCAACCAGAAAATAAAAACAACTAAAGATTGTGAATGCTACTGTGTGTAGTAGTGGTAGAGATATACACAAGGTAATGACTGGACACAGCTTACTTAGAATCCAGATCAACATTTTTAGTTCCATCATGTCCCCGAACAGGCAACTTCTGTTGTTTTGCTTCTCCATCATAAGATCTCGGATGACCACCCTCATGAAAAGCATTCTCCACATTTCCAACAAGTTCCCCACTGTCTTCAGCATCATAGTTGTGAAAATCGAGGCAGTGACATGATAATTTAACATTTAAGCTACTCAATTTGATAAGTATATAAATCAACAGCAATAGATAAATGAAACTTTTCCATCGCCAGCATTTTACTTTGAATTTTACAAATATAGCACAAACTAATGAGAAAAAATGATAAATGGAAAGATAATAGAACCCTACAGATGAGGTAAATGTTTTCTTACCCAGGAGTCGGACCATCCTTTTTACTTCTATCATTTCCTACAACTGATAGGCTCTGCTTTGTTACTTCACCATTGTAAGATTTCAAGAAGCCACCCTGCTGACACTCAGATTTTTTTATCGGTTCCCTACTTCATAGAGAAACAAAAGTAAATGTGTAAATAGATCCTGAAACAAAACAGATAGTGCAACTAGCCAAGCCAGATTTCTATTTAGCAGCAAATAAAAGTAACTTTCTATGTTCATGCTGGCTATAGATTGATTTTGATTTCAAGTTTAATGTTGAACCCAGAAGAGATACTGCAATTTTAAATCTACAGCATTGTTTATGATCCTCTTCACTTGTATTTGTTATGGATTTGTGAAACCTAGTTTCCTGGAAGATCACAAAAGCCTCGGTAAATTGAGCACATAAGAATACTGTAGTGCTCTACATTACATGAGCTAACATTTTCCATATAAATGGAATGCATCCCACTTACTATTCTAACCTAAAAAAGGATCATAAACATGTTATGAAGACAATAATAATGATAACATACTAAATTAAATAAAGGAGCATGAACAACATATCATGTAAGGTTTGATACCAACAGAAGTTTGGAAAATCTTGACCCCTTGATTAGATTCAGGAAAAATAATTTAGGGTGTAAACAATTTCAACTCTTTCAATTGCCCTTTACTTAAACGCTTACACTTGAGTAAATGTCCAGAAGAGTTAAGCATCCCATTCCAATTTTTTCTTGCGAACTTAATAACATGCATTTCTAAGCTCAACTTTATGGCCTTAATGTAAGAGTTTGGAATCATACAAAAACAAGTTGACAACTTTTGATGCATTATTCATTTGACAACTTATAGCTCCATTGAAAAACATAAGAATGAGATAGTAACAGATAAGCCAAAGGTTTACACACGTGGGCATTTGTAGAGCTTCAATTATCTATCAAAATAACATGTCGTCGTGATGAATACTATTAACAAATATGCCAATTTATGAAATACTTACTTCTGCCCTGATAGGAGGAATGCTTTGGGATTGGATAACTTTGATCTGAAACTATGATGAGTACTCTTCAGTCCAGCCTGTGCTTTGCTTGACAGGCCACGTGCTCCAACATCTTTAGTTGCCTGATCAGACTGATGCTCACTTGTGCTTTCCTCCGTTATTTCAGTTTTCTTATCCAGATTCTGTTGTAGCTTGCTGTCAACGTCTGATGACTCACTCATGCTATTTGTACGTTTCAGGTCAATTCCATTCCCAGAACTTGATCTTCTGGATGCTGGACTTGTGGGATGTCCTTCAAAGTTAGCAAGTTCTATATCGAATTTAGGATTAAATGTGGTGAAACTCTGCCTTTCAGTTTGGGATTCAGAAAGAGTTTTTGCTGCTAGCTTATTACCGGATTGGACCTGAGAAGCAAGTGCAGATTTCTCAGTGTGTGGATGTGCTTCCATCATCTCCTCTTGATCCTTGCTCCCCTTATTCATGTTTACATTCATACCACTTTTGTGCTTGTCCTCAGCGAACATCTCAGTGCAATCAGGAACAGTGACAGAGGAATTATAGCTTCTGATGTCAGTGCTCTTGTGTTCTACCATATGGTCAGACATCAAACTATTTGTTCTCTCTATTTGAGTTGAATTTTGGGGCCTTTTTTCTTTAGTTTCAATAGTTGTGTTCATATGGATCTCGTCTTCCGGATTTTTGTTGACTTTACCACAAATATTTGAGGTTTTATTGTCAACATTGACCTTTTTATCACCTTTGAGTAAGTTTGAGTCAAGACCAAAGCTTTCCAACCTGAAATGCAAGAAAACATATTTCCAAAATCAAACACAATAAACTCCGAAGCAAAGGAACATAAGCTGAAGACAAACATAAAAGAATTACTCAGGGAAATCAAAGTTATAGGCGAAGCTATCTTTCTTGGCCTTTGGCTGGGCTGCTTCCTTAACTGATTTTTCCATGGGGGGCTCGGTTTTTCTGCCTGGACTAGAAAAATTTAACTCGGACAAATCCAATTTAAAAGATAAAAAATTTCCGAAATCACCACCCAACTCGAAGTCATCGCTGGATTAAAAATAAAGATTATTAGCAAAATCTCTAGCAGAAAGCTTATTGACATGCATGAACATAAACTGAACCTGACACTCACTCTTTATCAAAGCTAAAATTTGTTTTCTTGCCTCGAGGAGGTGTTTCAGTTGAAAATTCCATCTCATCCTTCCAAGAAGTGAGAAAGTCCTTTCCAATGACATCATCTGCGCAGAGAGCATAAGCTACATATTAGAAGGGATTTTGAGTTCAATGGGCAAAACTGCAAGCAAGAACAAATAAAAGGACAACTGTGTGCTTATTTGTGTTCCTTTAACCAAAAAACATGCAGTAGGAAAATAATCATACGACTGCTGTTAGCTCACATTAAACTAAAATACCTAAATCTGAATTTTTCTTCTTGACGTTAGCAGTTGAAGAGGACCCTTTCTCTGCACCCTCCATTTAAGGCTACATAAATACACGGACAGCCTGAAAGAAGAATGTGTCTGTGTATAATTTAGAGGACATTTGAGCTATAAACGTTCTGTCTGGATTTCCATGGATACAATATATATAAAGTTGGAAGGGCAGAAAGATCATATCGCAATGTTAAAAAAAAAAAAACAATCACTCCTTTTATCAAACGCTCGAAATAAAAAATAAAAACAAACTCGAACATCTCAGGTATTTAGAGAGTAAAACACAAATTCGAACACATCCAATACCACAGAATATCAACAAAACAATATCCGAAACCCTAAATGAAGTTCAAATTTGACTAGTCCAGTACAAGCCATAGGCTTTTCTATAGTTCGATCTCTACTTTGTCGAAGGCACCAAAGTCAAATGGAGTACTACAACAATCTAATTAACCAAATCATAACAGAATCAAATCAAACAGATCTGTGCTCTGATCAAAGCGTACCAAATCAAGCAGAAAATACGATCCAATTGAGTTTCGCTTTCCTCAATTCTCCACACTAAAGAACAGAAATTCGGAATCCAGTAGAATCTCAAGTTCCGATCACTACCTAACACTTCTTAAACTTTACAGGAATCGAATCGAATCGAAACCACAATCCAAGTCCAAACCCGATCAAACGAGTCGAGATGTTTTGGGATCGAAACGTACCGAATCGAGTAGAAAACTCCGCTTCATCGGTGAGAAACTTCTGTTTTCGCCGGATTCGATAGGAATTGGGCGAAATCGAAACCCTAATTTTGGAGAAGACGAAAGCGAAGTTATGAGAGAGCGTTTTGGGGTCGACGCGGTGGCGTTTTATACCCGGGGTTTGGCGGGAGATGGACCTGTGAAATCCACACCGTTGATTTGTGTCATGGGATTCAATCATGGCCGTTGATTTGTTTCCACCGCCACGTCGGCAATGAGGATCTTCTGCGGTGGTGGAACTCCACGGTAGATATTCTCTTTGGGTTTTTTATGAAGTCTACCCAAAGTGAAATGAAATTATAACTTCATCCCTAGGGTAATCATGAATCGCTAGGGCGGGCAAATTCGTGTTTCTTGTCGTGTTTGACATGAAAACGAATTGACACGAATTGTTTTTCCTCGACCCGAACACGAACACGAATTAATAAGAAATAGTCGACACGAACACGAAAATCTAATCTTAAACCCGAACACGAATTTAGTAACCCGAACACGACCCACGTTGACACGAATCCATTTTTAGTATTCATGTCAATATGAACCCGAATTAACCCGAATAACTCGAACTCCCGAATTAACCCGAATAACTCGAACTGACTTGTTTGATACAAATTTTTACAAACACGAATTAACCTGAATACGAAATAACATGTTTGACATCAATTATGACATGTTTGACACAAATTTACACAAACACGAATTAACCCAACACACGAACTAGCATATTTGACATTAATTACACGAATTACACGAAACACGAACCCGACCCGAATTACAATCCGTGTTATTCGTGTCAACCCGAATTACACGAAACACGAAATACTCCAACTTGACCCCAACCCGAATTACAGTTCGTGTCATCGTGTCGACCCGAGTTACAGTTCGTGTCATTCATGTCGACCTGAATCATGATATTTAGTGTATGGTTCGGATTTCGTGTCATGACCCGAATTGTCAGCCCTACGAATCGCTAACCCGATTGTGTGTATTATCATGTACATGTGCAGATGGGAACGTATGTATATATTTATGTATAACATCATTCTAATCACATCCTTATCATAATACTTAGTTTAAAAGTAGCACAACGATAATGAAGCTTTTTGTCATATATATACGTTACCTAACGAAGATGTTAGTAAAACAAAATAATAGATGCAAGTACAAATTTTTCATATCTAACCCGTGCATCTCTTTTTCACCTTTTCTGTCCGTTTTAACATCTACGTGATAAACTATATTTTTATAAAGAGTAGTTATATACGGACGCGAGCGTCCGTGACGCGTCCTACGTGGAATAACACGTCAGCTGCCAGTTCAGCGTCCAATCAACCAAAACTTCTGCGCGGGGAAATGTAAATTACGAATTGTTGGGTGCGACGGTTCATTTCCCTAAATCACGATTTGTTGGGTGCGACGGTTCATTTCCGTGCGACGGTTCATTTCCCTAAATCACGATTAGACGGTTCGACTTCACGTACATCAGTAGCGGCGGTACAGCATTCGAGTAACTTTCCTCATTTCACCCGGAGTTCCTTTCCATACGCTCATCCAAAACCTTCATTGCTCCAAAACCTTTCCATTCCAGTAACGAAAACCAAGACAAGGCGAAAATGGATCATTCTCTACCTGAAACCTCCATTGCTCCTGAAATTGTAGCCGCGCAGGTGTTTTGTCAACCATGTTCTTTCTGGTTCATTTTAAGGTTCATTATTGGCCTCTAACAATTTTTTTGTGTGGTTTAAGGGAAGCACGTATACTTCCGCGAAACCAAGTGCGGTTTCGCGACCCTTCACAAGCAGTTCGACCGGATGAAGGAGGAGGAGAAAAATGTCTTCCAACGGACGCCTTTCGGTCACTTCCTCAGCTTTCCTCACGTCACAACTGACAACGAGATACTGGGTTGGTTCGTCGAACACTTCGACGCCAATGAAGTCGGTCTGAGAATAGCCACTGGGGTGGTCCCATTTACGGTAGAAGACGTCGCCCTTCTACTTGGACTAAGAGTACATGGGCAGAGAGTGGATATGGATGCCATGTACGTAGAGAAACGTGACGGGGTTAACCTCGACAACACCCAGCTACTGGGTCATCTTACCGCCACGAGCAAGATGGGCGAGGAGGAGGAGCACGTCTGACTCCTTATTTCTATGATTTTCAATCATTTTTTGTTCTTCGATGGATCACTGCGAACTAAAGCGTGGTACACGAAACACCTTAAGAACCTCAAGCGCCTCAAGAGATATGCGTGGGCAAATGCGGTTCACACATTCTTGGTTGAAGGCCTGGAGGAAGCCCAACGGGACCTCTCGAGGAGGAGATCGTCAGCGAACTTCTCTATGAAGCAGGGCTACGTGTCTGGTTGCGTTGCCGTATTACAAGTAAGCATCTTGGTCCGGAATGAGTATTGTGTCAGTCCGGAGTAGTGTTGGTTTATGTCCGGAATAAGTGTGTTGCCTGTCCGGAATAGTCCTGTATGTGTCCGGAATGATTGTCTTGCCTGTCCGGAATACGTCTTGTGTCTGTCCGGAATACGTCTTGTGTCTGTCCTGAATAGTGTTGTCTCTGTCCGGAATAAGTGTCTTGAGGTTGTCCGGAATAAGTGTCTTGTGGTTGTCCGGAATGAGTGTTGTGTCAGTCCGGAGTAGTGTTGGTTTATGTTCGGAATAAGTGTGTTGTCTATCCGGAATAGTCCTGTATGTGTCCGGAATGATTGTCTTGTCTGTCCGGAATACGTCTTGTGTCTGTCCGGGATACGTCTTGTGTCTGTCCGGAATAGTGTTGTCTCTGTCCGGAATACGTCTTGTGTCTGTCCGGGATAAGTTTTGTGTCTGTCCTCAATAGTGTTGTCTCTGTCCGGAATAAGTGTCTTGAGGTTGTCCAGAATGAGTGTTGTCTCTGTCCGGAATAAGTGTGTTGCCTGTCCGGAATAAGTGTGTTGCCAGTCCGGAATAGTCCTGTATGTGTCCGGAATGAGTGTCTTGTCTGTCCGGAATACGTCTTGTGTCTGTCCGGAATAAGTAATTTGTATGTTCGGAATACGTCTGCGTCTGTCCGGAACAAGAGTTGTGTCTGTCCGGAATTAGTGTTTGGTCTTTCTGATTAACGTTATGAGACTGTCCTGGGGAAGTTATGTTTCTGTTTTTTAACTTATTCCTGTTTTCAGGTGTGGCTTTGCGAGAAGTTCAAATTGGGGGATCCCCGGTCAGCATTTCCACGGTTCAAGTGTTGGACCGAAATGTTTAGCAGACGCCAAATCCTTAGAAAATGGGAAGATCGAGACATCAACTTGTCCCGGATATACTCGGGCCAATTTGAGTTGAAGGGCACCCCAAAACTCAGTGCACGGGAGCATTCACTGTTGTCAGAGGATCAATTTCCTCCTGCAGCAGCAACTCCCGCAGCGAAGGAAACACCTTCAACTCCTGCAGAAGCAACGGTCGCCTCGAAGGAAACACCTTCAACATCCACTCTACCAAGGATACAACTCAGTGAATGCAGCATTCCATGTGACCCACTGCTACAAGAGTTGGAACTTAGTGAGGTGAAGACGAAATGGCTGCGAGCCGAAGCAGCACTTAGGGAGGCGACTGTTAAAATTAACAACCTGGAGGAAGAACTCCGGATCTCTCAAGAAGAGTGTCGTGAGCTGAGAGTCCGTGGGGAGGAGGAAGAGAGGGAAAAGAGGGAGGAGGAAGAGAGAAATAAGAGGGAGGCGGAGGAGAGGGAAGAGAGGGAGGAGGAAGAGAGAAATAAGAGGGAGGCGGAGGAGAGGGAAAAGAGGGAGGAGGAAGAGAGAAGTAAGAGGGAGGCGGAGGAGAGGGAAAAGAGGGAGGAGGAAGAGAGAAGTAAGAGGGAGGCGGAGGAGAGGGAGAAGAGAGAGGAGGAAGAGAGGAAGAAGAGGAACGAGGAAGAGAGGGAGAAGAGGGAGGAGGAAGAGAAGAAGAAGATGGAGGAGAATGAGAGGAATAAGAGGGAGGAGGATGAGAAGAAGAAGAGGGAGGAGGATGAGAAGCATAAGAGGGAGGAGGATGAGAAGAAGAAGAGGGAGGAGGAAGAGAGGAAGAGAAGGGAGGAGGAGGATGAGAAGACGAGGAGGGAGGAGGATGAGAGGAATAAGAGGGAGGAGGAAGAGAGGAGGAAGAGGAAGGAGGAAGAGAGAAAAAAGAGGAGAGAGGAGGAGGATGAGAGGAATAAGAGGGAGGAGGAAGAGAGGAAGACGAGAAAGGAGGAAGAGAGAAAAAGGCGGAGGGAGGAAGAGAGGAAGAAGAGGGAGGAGGAAGACAGGAAGAAGAGGAAGGAGGAAGAGGGAGAGAAGAGGACGGAGGAAGAGAGAAAAAAGCGGAGGGAGGAAGAGGGAGAGAAGAGGAAGGAGGAAGAAAGGAAGGAGGAAGTTATGAGGAGACAGGAGGAAAGAAAGAGTAAGGCTGGGGTTGCGCTTCCGCTTTTGCACCCTCAAAAAATGCGGACCATTAAACCACGCTTGCGCACAGAACACATAGACGAAGCGCAAAGCAAATCTGGCCAAGATAAGGCACAGAAGATTGCCGCAGAAAAACAAGAAGAAATAAAGGAGGCCGAAGAAGCCACCACAAAAACAAAAGGGCCCGAAGAAGCCAGTGAAGAAACAGCGAAAGATGAACTGGCCACCCATGTTTCGTCCACGAGGCCAGATGTGGATGAGACCGCCTTGAGAACGCTGACCAATGATGAGGTACATCGTTTATTGAATGCAACGGCTCCCGAGCGAGAAGCAAAAGATATTATCTGGAGGGGGGTTCTCAGCATTATCAGCATGGGTGATCTCAAGGAAATAATTTCGCAAGGCACAGAAATCACCAACGAAACTCTTGACGGCCTAATTGAGGTACTCGTCAGAAGAGGAGGGTAAAAAAGGTGGTCTGCTTATCAACCTTCGAATCGGAAATGATTGTGGAGGGACAGGGAGAAGATATAAAGAAAGATTATTTACTCCCAAAAATTGAAGGACTTAATGTGGAGGAAGTCGTCATCGCACAGCCATGCTGTTTGTCCGGCCACTGGACTCTGTTCGTTGCCCACGGACCTCGATCAGAGTTCATTCAGTACAACAGCATCTCCCGCACGCTGAAAAGAGGTGAAAATCCTAACCGTTTAGTCGGAACTCATGAATGCACCGCGTCTAAGATAGCGGGATTCTGGCGAGGGTTTTTGGCGGTCGAATGGCCACTGAGAGTTGATAGGAAGGGTAGCCAACGACAGCTAGCGGGGAGTAACGACTGCGGGCCATACGTTTTGTACTGGATCAAGCGTTTGATGGAGAATGCTGATCCGACGAAGCCGAAGCAGAGCAAGGTTCTTCACCGTTTTAGAGGTGATTTGGTCAATTTCTTACTCGAAGACTCTGGGATGTGCAATCAACAATAAACGCCCTGAAAATGTTTCAATTTTTTTTCCCAAAGTTATACATGTATACATGTTAAAATTACATAGACTATTTGAATGATTTATCAATACAAGGACATTTGGTGTTGGTTTTTTATATATAAATGATTTTCTTTTTTCCGGACATACATGATACGTAATCCGGACGGACATATAACGTAATCCGGACGGACATATAACGTAATCCGGACAGACAAACAATGTAATCCGGACAGCCTAATTACGTATTCCGGACATACTGGTAACTTAATCAGGACATAAATAAAACTTATTCCGGACGGACATATAACGTAATCCGGACAGACAAACAATGTAATCCGGACTGCCTAATTACGTATTCCGGACATACTGGTCACTTAATGAGGACATAAATAAAACGTAATCCGGACATTGATGTTACGTAATCCGGACATACTGGTAACTTAATCCGGACATAAATACAACTTATTCTGGACGGACATATAACGTAATCCGGACAGACAAACAATGTAATCCGGACAGCCTAAGTACGTATTCCGGACATACTGGTAACTTAATCAGGACATAAATAAAACATAAACAGGACATACTGGTAACTTAATCAGGACATAAATAAAACTTATTCCGGACGGACATATAACGTAATCCGGACAGACAAACAATGTAATCCAGACTGCCTAATTACGTATTCCGGACATACTGGTCACTTAATCAGGACATAAATAAAACGTAATCCGGACATTGATGTTACGTAATCCGGACATACTGGTAACTTAATCCGGACATAAATACAACTTATTCCGGACAGAAATTAACGTAATCCGGACAGACAAACAATGTAATTCGTACAGCCTAAGTACGTCTTCCGGACATACTGGTCACTTAATCCGGACATAAATAAAACATAAACCGGACATACTGTTAACTTAATCCGGACATAAATAAAACTTATTCCGGACGGACATATAACGTAATCCGGACAGACAACAATGTAATCCGGACGGCCTAATTACGTATTCCGGACATACTGATCACTTAATCCGGACATAAATAAAACTTATTCCGGACGGACATATAACGTAATCCGGACAGACAAACAATGTAATCCGGACGGACATATAACGTAATCCGGACATACTGGTAACTTAATCCGGACATAAATACAACTTATTCCGGACAGATATTAACGTAATCCGGACAGACAAACAATGTAATTCGTACAGCCTAAGTACGTCTTCCGGACATACTGGTCACTTAATCCGGACATAAATAAAACATAAACCGGACATACTGTTAACTTAATCCGGACATAAATAAAACTTATTCCGGACGGATATATAACGTAATCCGGACAGACAAACAATGTAATCCGGACGGCCTAATTACGTATTCCGGACATACTGGTCACTTAATCCGGACTTAAATAAAAAATAAACCGGACAGACATATAACGTAATCAGGACAGACATACAACAAACCAAAATTACTTAATATATTTGTCGCCATGAGAAATTAATTCACAAACGATCAAGCAAAGAAAGGGTTGAATCTTATGCAATAATACAATGACTTTCAACAAAATTACATACAATGACTTTCAACAAAATTACATACAATGACTTTCAACAAAATTACATACAATGACTTTCAACAAAATTACAATGACTTTCAACAAAATTACATAGGAATAATTCCAACCAAGGACAAATACAATAATCAAGGAGGAACTCCCTCGTAATGCAAATTCATGTCCCAGTCATCGAAATCGTGATCCCCCGGTTTGGGTGCTGCAGGGTGTAACGGGGGTAGAGCCTTCTTCCTGTTGATTTTCTTAACGTTACTTTTAATTATTTTCTCAGACAAAGAAATCCGTCGTTTGCTCGGCGGTTTGCCTTTCTGTATTGTCTTATCCGGATTGAGAACGGATGTACCAGCGAACACAGGATCAGGTCGTTGCATACGTTCCTTAAGCAACTCAAGTGCCTCTACCGCCTGAAGATATCTGTCGTTTGAGTCGAAAGCGGCCTCGGCGATCCAAAGCGCACGATCCATTATGTCGTCGTGGCGACGAAGCGCATCGTTCCCCGTTATGCCGCTTTGAAGAGGAAACTTGACTCCATAGCTCCTTCGGATATCCTTCCTCCATCGGTGGACGATGTAAGACTCGGGGAGCAACGCGTTTGGACGTATTCGGGCAATAACAACATAAACGTGACAACATAGGATACCGACGTGATAAAACATCCTGCAATCGCATACCCACTTCTCATCGATAATTTGCACTGTGAACCGTTTCGACAATGGGAGGATATGTGTCAATACATGTTCGGTCACGTTGAAGTGCAATGTGTCGTCCTCGTTGAACTCATCCTTGATGTCGCAGTACATCATCTTCCCAATTTCTAACTGCACCTTCTTGAAGACACCCACCGTATACAACTCGCTCAATTGCCTCTCGAATGGATATTTCGAAATCAATTGCGGAGCCTTATGCTGACAATCGAAATCAGACTGAGCTTCCTTCTCATACTTGTGGCGTAGTGCGAGTTCGTATTGTTGAACGAACTGCTTAAGTGTCGTCCTTGATGTGAGGTACTTATCGAAGAAGGCGTTCATACCCTCACTTCTCTGGGTTGATGCCATTCCGGCGGAAAAACAATCCCGCGAAAATGCAGGTACCCAGTGCTCTCGAATTGCATAAATGGATCGGAGCCAATTATTGTCGTGCAACTCGAAATCATCTAGAAATCCCTGCCAATTCTGCTCGAATTCTGCCGGAGTCTTGGAATCGAATACACAGTTGTTGAGGTCAAACAACGTATGCTCCCGGTACTTCTTGGGCAGCTTCACAGGGGCCTTATTCATTATGTGCCATATACAAAATCTGTGCCGCGCTTCAGGGAACACAGTCCTCACAGCCAAAGCTATGGCGCCACATTGGTCTGTTATGATCGTCGGGGGGCTTGTATCTGCACACAACGCGATCAAGATAAAAACATATGTTAATCTGGACAGAAATAACGTAAACCGGACAGACGTCAAGGGTAAACCGGACGAGCAAAAGACGTAAACCGGACAGACGTAAGGGATAAACCGGACGAGCAAAATACGTAAACCGGACAGGCGTCAAGGGTAAACCGGACAGACGTAAGGGATAAACCGGACGCGCAAAAAACGTAAACCGGACAGACGTAAGGGATAAACCGGACGAGCAAAATACGTAAACCGGACAGACGTAAGGAATAAAACGGACGAGCAAAAGACGTAAATCGGACAGACGTAAGGGATAAACCGGACGAGCAAAAGACGTAAACAGGACAGACGTAAGGGATAAACCGGACGAGCAAAATACGTAAACCGGACAGACGTAAAGGATAAACTGGACGAGCAAAAGATGTAAACCGGACAGACGTAAGGGAGTAACCGGACAGGCACACAACGTAAAATGGACAAAACCGGACAAAATAAAACACGTACCGTTCATGCACGTCAACCATGTTTGGAACAACCAAATGTAATTTTGTGTCGTCTCGAAGAGAGGAGTGCGCAACCGAGTAGGACGGACTGGTAGTGGTGATTTACCCCCACAAATGGGGCAAAAGGCATGTCATACTTGTTTGTTATGTATGTTGTGTCGAAACATATTGCATCTCCAAAGTAAGAGTAAGCAGCTCGAGAACGACTGTCGGCCCAGAACACATTTCGTAGTCTGCCTTCGTCGTCCATATCCATTACGTAAAAGAAGCGGGAATCATTCTTCTGCATCCTGATGAAATAATCTTGGATAGCTTGCGCATCTCCTGGTCCCATTTTGAGGTTTCTAACCTCGTTCACAACATTCCTGCGAAACATAATTTTTATGACAAAGCTAAATGCGTAACTTCAACCAGGTTAAGTGGAGAATAAATAACCTTAGGTCCCGCTCATTGAAAGACAATTTATCGTGACCTCCAGCTTCGACCACAAAAGATTGCATGGTCTTGGCGGCAGATATACCGGCAGCATCATTGCACGAAATGCGTGCTCTTGCGGACTCCGGGACGGATCGTTTTTGTCGGAGGAAGCGCATCTGGTCTTCCGACAGCATGGCGTGATTATGTTCGAGATCTACGTAGTTAATTACGTAGCCTCTGGATGGATTACCGGAGACCCTAATCCGAGCAGTGCATTCGACCCTACCGGATAACCTATGTTTCGGTCTACCTTCACCTTGGTTTCCGGGAGCATTGCCTTCCTTTGAGCAAGTAAGAGTGGCCCGTATTACAACACCATGACCGTAATGAGATTGCCTTATCTTCACACCAAAACCACAGGAATCGGCGTATGAAACGTAAAATGCTTTGGCTTCTTCGAAGGAAGGAAAATTCATCATCACTTGAGGGACGTTGGAGGCATGAGCCGGCTGTGAGGACACATTTACGAGTGTCATTACAGTACAACAAAAATGGAGGAAGGAGAGAAGAATGAATGGTTCGTAGGATCGGAATAACCTAGACACTCATATTTGTATCTCCGTGACGCGCCAAACAATAAGAAAGAAGACGGAGGACGTGCTGATTTGAAAAGTATTAAATGCGATGGTGGACGCATCGGGAAAATAAAACAACAGCAACAAAAAATCAGGAGTAAGTAGTTCGTCTGTCCGGAATAAGTGTTCCGTCTGTCCGGAATAAGTATTACAACTGTCCGGAATAAATAGTAACTGTGTCCGGAATAAGTTACGTGCTTGTCCAGAAACTAAAGAAAATGACTGATGTGTGTGTCCGGAAAAAAATGAATTTAATAAAGAGAAGGGAAGAAATAGGAGGACGAATGTTGAGTGTAGGAGCGCCAACATGATGAAAGAATGGAGTGATTTGAGACGCATTAATGAGGGATGGCGAGGGATGGCGAAATTTGTACGAAACGAGGAATAAACTAAACAAAGAAATTGTTTCTGGGGAGAGAGCGAACTCAGCCGCGTCTGCTGACTGGGTTGCCCACATCAGCCATTCTGCTGACTGGGTTAGCAGCGTCCGTGACGCGAAACGTTCAACAAACATTTCCCTTTTATAAATTCCGACAATCCGAACTTGAATTCCTAACACAATTCCCAATCTATTGATGATTACACAAGATAAGGGATCACTCCACTCCACCTGTGTGGCTCCACTCGACCCCCTCGATCTCCCACCGTCCGATCAAACCCCCTCGAATCCCAGCCGTCCACACAAACCCAATAATCCTGTCTTATCATCCATCTCCCCTCCAAACCTTCCACTCCTCTCCACTTCTCCTCCAATGGCGGGAGTCCTCACCTCCTCCTCTTCCCTCCTCTCCAACCCCAAACCCAACCCCAACTCCCTCCGCTTCTCCCGAAGCCTCACGTCCTTCCCCACCCAGACGAGAGTCGGACTCGCCGGAATTCGGAGAGGGAGGAGCTTCAGGGTTAACAACGTCGCTACTGAACCCGCTCAGACGCAAGAGGTGAGGAAATTAAACCCAGAAAGAAAAATTAAAATCGACTTTCATGTTTGAAGAAGGTAGTGTTGACCCTTTTTTGTAAGGATGAAATCTACTGCGAAATTTCAACATTTTGCTTTGAGAAAACAAGAGTGGAACATGATTTTTGTTTGTTGGTTCAGTGGAATCATAGATGTGAATTAAGCACAAAGTGAAATTCTTTTTTTTAATAGAAAAATTGTTGTTGTTATTGGAGAAGTAAGATTTGGCCCATGCCATTGGTTTTGAGGAACTAAACGTGTCTAAAAGTGCCATTGGCACGGAGACTAGAAGGATTAGCAGTAAGATCAAATTGAAGTAAGAACGGAATATTTTTTATTTATTTTTTGGAATAAAAAGCTGTTATTGGAGAAGAAAGATTGGCCCATGCCTTTGGTTTTGAGGAATTAAACGTCTAAGAGTACCATTGGCACGGCGACTAGAAGGGCCGCTGACCACAAGTCACAAAATTGCAAAAAAACTTGCTTGGGAGAGTAAACTAAAAGGACCCATGTTTTTGTTTCTGGGTTTAGTAGAATCCATGAGGTAAATTAACCCAGAATAAGTTTTTTTGTCAGTAGTGGAGGTAGCATTGATGAGCATGTCTGTTAGTTTACGTGGAATTAAACCGACAAAAAATATCCAATTTTTTGGGGAAAATTAACACCATCACATTTGTTTATTTGTGGGTTTACTAAAACTCAAGAGGAAAGGTAGACCCACAATAGAAATCCAATTTCTCTCTTTTCTGAAAAACAACACTAGCCCATGTCCTCATTCGTGGTTTTACTCTAATTCAAAGGTTGAGCCAACCCAAAACGAAATTCACATCTTTTTAATAAAATAGCTTTAAGTCCTAAACCTTTGTGTTTGTTTGTAGTATTTTCTTATTGGAGTTGTACCAAGCACAACGACAAAATTTGCATATTCAAACAAAATTTTGAACGTGTTTTTTTTGTGTATGTAGGCCTTGAAACAGGCAGCCAAGGAGAGCCAACGCCCCGTGTACCCATTTTCCGCCATTGTGGGCCAAGATGAGATGAAACTTTGCCTTTTACTCAATGTGATTGACCCCAAGATTGGTGGAGTTATGATCATGGGCGATAGAGGTACCGGTAAGTCCACGACAGTGAGGTCACTTGTCGACTTGTTGCCTGAAATTCGTGTAGTGGCAGGCGACCCATTTAACTCTGACCCAGAAGACCCAGAGTCAATGGGTGCTGATGTCCGCGAGGCTGTGGTTAATGGCCAAAGTGTCCCCACAGTCTCAACTAAAATCACCATGGTTGATCTCCCACTTGGGGCCACTGAGGACCGGGTTTGTGGCACAATTGACATCGAGAAGGCACTCACTGAGGGTGTGAAGGCATTCGAACCGGGTCTACTGGCTAAAGCCAATAGAGGCATTCTTTACGTTGACGAAGTCAACCTTTTGGATGACCATTTGGTGGATGTTTTGCTCGACTCCGCTGCTTCTGGATGGAATACAGTGGAGAGGGAGGGAATCTCGATTTCACATCCTGCAAGGTTTATCCTCATTGGGTCTGGAAACCCGGAGGAAGGTGAGTTGAGGCCTCAGCTTCTAGATAGGTTTGGAATGCATGCGCAAGTGGGAACTGTCAGGGATGCCGAATTAAGGGTTAAGATAGTAGAGGAGAGGGCCCGGTTCGATCAGGATCCAAAAGGGTTCAGGGAAACATACAATGTGGAACAGGAAAAGCTCGAGAACCAGATCGCATCAGCTCGCAGCAATCTAGGGTCGGTTCAGATTGATCATGATCTCAGAGTAAAGATATCGAAGGTGTGTGCAGAGCTTAATGTTGACGGTTTGAGAGGGGATATAGTATCAAATCGGGCTGCTAAAGCTTTGGCGTCTCTGAAGGGGAGAGATCATGTAACCACCGAGGATATCGCAACTGTTATACCGAATTGCCTAAGACACCGACTCCGTAAAGATCCTTTGGAGTCTATTGATTCCGGATTGCTTGTTACCGAGAAATTTTACGAAGTTTTCAGCTAAGTCGAACCGTCGAAGGCAGATGACTTCTTGTGGTGTTTCACTTGAATACTTGTGTCTGGTTTTAGTGGTTTAAGTTGTTGGTTGATTACTTAGTTTCTATGCTCAATTTTGCTAAATGCCGGCTAGCACATATCTATGTTTTACTTGCATGGAAATTTTATGTATTTTGTGTGCCGAAATAATGATCATTTGCAGGTTGCAAAATTATTAACATTGTTACATCTGAGCCTTTAATTGCAGATTGAAATACAAAAGATGTTCTTTGTTTCAGTCTGAAAATATTTGTTGGGAGTGAAGAAAATGTTTATTTTGTTGTCTAATCCTAATGAACAAAGTACCATTAATTCATGAATAGTTGCTGCCTTATTTAAAGACCCCCTACTTTTACAATTACTATTTAAAAGTTTCACGCCTATGGTTTCAAGGAAGAGGAAATACAAAGTATTTGTGCCTGGCGATTTTACTACTACGCATTTGTTACATATCCAATTATGTTTTACAAAGATTAACATGTTTCAAAAATGTTATTTGCCTAGCTGTTCCAATACAGTTTCACAAGCCATCTTCTATTGCGGTAGGCGTGGAAGACTGGAAGTTCACGCTGAATCATCAAAAACCAACCGAAACTTCTAAATTTAGAACAGTGGTTTTGATTTACGTTCAATCTATTTCTAGATCAAACTGAACAAAACCGCTTTGTTCTTTTGCCATCGGTTTTTCTGCATATTTCTTATTGTGTTCTAGCATAAAACGATATATAACTCTACATACAAGGATCAACACAACACTCAAAGATCAAAGCCTACCAAAAGTACAAAAGAAAAGAATTTTAAGTCCAACACTTGCTTTGTTTCAGTCTATTGTTTATGCAGAAAGAGATATCAATCATGTAAATTGAAATTTAAACCAGTTCCAGCTGTAATCAATTGAACTCGACCTTGATTTGTTTAGAGTTTATTAAAGCTAATCTGATCCAAGTTCGAAAATACCTAAACTCCTAACCAACCCAATTTCAGCCCCATGTCGCTAACCAAAGCATACTCCTGTACTTCACATTTGTTCATAGTATGGCAAACAATAACATAAATTTATCGAAATAAACATAGTTGTCAGACAAATTGTACAAATTGAATCACGGAGTGATGCCAACATCATTGTTTCATAAATACAAACCCCTGCTGTTTGGAACTAAGCTCTTGTAACTTACTGAAATCCTCCAACTGTCAGGATGCTACTTCTCTTCTCTTCACAGTTCTCTGTCATCAATCATCATGCCTCAAAATTTTCAAAGGACTAGCGATTATGTTGTCCATGTGCCAGTGATCGATTTCATGAGTCCTCGGACTAGCAAGAAGCAAAAACAAACCCCTTCCAAGTCATCGACCAATGGGAATAAGTGTGAAGTTTTCAGGGTAATTCGGTTGCACCATTCAACAGAGGGAACTTAAATTTAGGATTTTGCTCTGGAAAAGAGGGTGGTCGTTGGTACACGACAGATGCAGCCCGAACCAAGATACCAGCAGTTAAACCCCATATAAGAAATCTCTCGTGCTCAGTTTCGAAATCAAAGAAATGTACGAGGAAACTATCACCCATCCATTCTCTCTCCTCAGACCTTCGATTTTCATCCTACATTTTTTCTTAGTGAGTCCCTGCCTCTAAGCAGAACATCGAAGTAAAATTATCTTTAGAAACATCTTCAGTGGGGCATCAAATATGGATTACCTTTAGAAACATCTCCAGTGGGGCATCAAATATGGTTTCCACTTCGTCGGCATTTAGGACTGGTTTGAATGCTTTCTTATCTGAAAGTACGCCAATAACAGGTACTACTCTGAGAAGATGCTGAAATTAAACATGAGTGAAGTTAGCAGTCAACCGAGGCACCAAGCAAATGTAAACACCAACATTTAGGTATCTGAATTCTGAAAACATTTTTGCCAATATTGAAAAATTAAAATGGATCGAGTGGCACGTAGCCTCTCCCACTTAGTCTAGTTGAGATGCTTGAGTAATGAATGATATCCAGAAGTTTTTACATGAAAAAATTTACATAATAACTCGAGAAGCAAAATAGAACTTAAGAAACCCCACAAGCCTAACCTTCCATGTCGTAATTACTAATTGTATGTAGAAAAACACCTTTAATGCCAAAATATAAGTTTAAATTAATTCCGTATTTCCATTCCATGAACACTAATGCATTCTTTTCCTTTTCAAATATTAGGAGGATTTAAAATAAATCCCGATAAAAAAAATAAAATCATCAAAAGTAGCATGTTAGGGAAGTGGAGATGATTCTTTTTCATCTATGTAGGAAACAAATTTTCACATGCTACCTCAGTTTTTTTATCGGTTTGCATGTTACCTCAGTGAACTGTGTATTTCAGATATTAGAAGAAAAATCATCGGGACTCAGACGTGTATTCAAGATACTGACACTAAAAGTACTAAACTGCTCTCCTACAAGTTTAAAGGGATGTCTTTTGACACCACTAGAATAAATTATATCACCGCCTGAACTAACAAGATTACACTATACCGTTTCACCTTAATGTATAGCTTACAAAGCTTTTCTTTGACATGGACGGCTTCCAAGTTTCCAATGCACTTCTCCGAGAAAATAAATTAGGTGGTATAAAGGGTGTGAGCTCTAGTTCTTTAATTCATTCCAAACTCAGGTACTGAGAACCATTGTTGGAGGTAACCACAAGTCCACAACATCCAAATAAAAATCTAGATCTTACACAAACCAAGTGTTTTGAAACTTCTGAGAGAATTGTTTCTAGAGAATACTACTCACTACTGATTTCAGCAACACATCGATAGTAAACATTAAACTCTTCAAACTGTGACACCCTTTATTTAAGAGCCCTAAGAATTTCCTGGTTCATTATTCAAAGAGTAAAATAAACCCACAATTTATCAATGCACCATTGTAGAACAACAGCCATTCAAAATAATAAAATCTAGAATGTATATTCAGTTGCTAGGAATCTGTTGAATCCAAAATTCAGTCATCAATTCAGCACATCACTGTAAAATATCAAAGCCGTCCTAAACCTAAAAGATAAAATGAAAAATACAAAATGACAACAAAAAGAACCTGTTTTAGTACCTTCGACAAGAAAGGCTCAAGAACTGTAACAACAGTGACCAATTTGGGATCCAATCCAATCTCCTCTTGTGCTTCCCTTGTCGCCGTAGCCACATCGTCCACGTCTCCTTCCTCTGCTTTCCCTCCCGGCAAAGACACTTCACCTAGAACACAAAACAACACATTAAGCTCCCATCCTTGCTACCAAACCACTAAAACTCAAAGAAGCACAATTACAAACTTAAACCCAAAAATCTTAATCCAAATACCCCAGAAATATCTGATCTTTTCCACCAGAGCCAAAAGCTCAAATACCCCATAAATAGCTGATCTTTTCCACCAAAGCAAAAAACTCAAAAACCCCATCTTATCCTCAACAATTGTAAAACTTTCAGAAAACACAAAAAACATCAGAACACAAAGCAAAATTTCTCAAAAAGCACTTTTCTTTCCTACAAAACACAATATCATGAAACCCAACAACAAACGGAAACACAAAAAAGTTTCAAAGCTCTGATTTTTCAACCAAATCCCCAAAAATAATCCCAAAACCACACCAAAACCCAAAAAGCTCTCACATTTTCCACACAAAATCCAATCCCAAAACCAAACCAAAACCCAAAAACCTGTCACCTTTCCTACAATTCAACAAAACCCAAAACTCCAAACCAAACTAAAACCCAAAAAATCTCAGAAAGCTCTCACCTTTACAAAATCCAACCAAACTAAAACCCCAAAATCTCAAAATGCTCTCACCTTTACACAATCCAACCAACCCCAGAACCAAATCCCAAAAAGCTCTCATCTTTCCCACAACCCAACAAAACCCAAAACCCAAAAACATCAAAAAAAAACCCCACCTTCCCCACAATCCCACTCACCCATCCCCACACCAAACCCCCAAAATCCCCCAAAACCGACCACAAACCTGAATGGGTCGACAACTTGGACGATCTCTTGGTCAGAACAACCCTCAACTCCCCGTTCTCGCCCTCGAAGAGACAGATCAAAACGGCCGCCCGCTTGGGTCGGAACCCGGGAGAGGTGGGGACGGAGGACTCGGCGAGACCCACCTGGGAGAAGACCTTTCCCTTCTCGTCCACGTCGGGTTCGGAAGGCGGCTTGTAGCGCCGGAGCTGGTGGACTATGGAGGCGAGAGTGGTGATCGGATTCGACATTGGAAAGTGGAAGTGGGAAAGTTTTGGTGAATGAGTGAGTGTCGTCGAGTCGTCTAATAATAAGTAAGCAATAACAGAATATGTTCTAAAATTTATTAATGTTTTTTATTATTTAGAGGAAAAATTTAAACGCGTATAAGCTCGAACCGGAAAGAATTAGGATACGAGAAAATTCCAACAACTTTGCGGCTGATTAAATAGTCAATACACTAAAGTACTGAAAATGCTTTGTGAATTTAAAAAAAGAAGGGATTTATTCGTGCGTAAATTACTTAAATCGTTCGTGTTAAGTATCGTTTTATCATTTACATTCCATTTAATATTCATTTGGGAGTCTCTTGAAATAAAACTTCTGACTTAGTTTTTCTCACTATACAAGTATCAACACCACGAAAATGTCTGACGAAACGTCTAGATATAGCAAGATAAGTAAAAATAATAAAAATTCGACCGTGGTTATTTTTATTTTTATTTTTTTAAAGAAAAGAAGTTAGGAAATATTACCGTATTCGAGTACACTGGGACGTTCGCTGACTCATTTCCTGACCTCCAAGACATTATTTTTTATGATTAAGAGGAAGATGAAGAGAGTGGTGGTGGAATAGTGAAATGAAAAGAGAAATAAGTAGAAATGAGAGAATGACAAAATGGTAATTAACACGGACGATTTAGGTAATTCGCGGACGACGTTTAGCAATTCAGAAAAAGAAAAACAAGATATCTTGTTTTCTTCATGTGTTTGTTTTTAGGTTGTGATCCAAGGATTGGTCTTGTTTTTAAAGGTTTGTGTATTCTTGGTCATTGAAGTTATTATTTTAGAAAATGATCCAATTTAGAGCAGGCACAACCCTGACTTAGGTCATCTGGAGGACCCAAGTCATCACGTTCTCTCTCTTCCTGCCTCGTCATCATAACTCAACCTCATATTTCTTCTTCACTATTCACCCATTAACCATGACCTAGGTCATCCCATTCTCTTTCCTCCACACCATTAAAAAATTTCCTACTTTTATTCTATTCCAAAATCATTTATATTTTCCTAAAACATTAATAATCTATTTGGAAAAAAATAAATAACAATAAATCTTGTATTTCTTTATTGCATATACTTTATTTAATTAACACACTTATCTACAGTATACGCGTGTCGCCTAATCTTGTCCGACTAACAATCTATAGTACGTGCGTGATTTCAAATTTGAAATCTTGATTGAGTATATAATTATCTTAACACTATCTTTGGGAAACTAATAATCTTGAAAACCTATTTAGGAAGCTAAGCTAAATCAGAAGAAATTCTCTATAAATACCCTCACGTCCACCTTAGTCATCACACACAACTTCATTTCCCTCAACCTTCCAAACTCTTCTGAACCCATGTCTTCTCTTGACCACAACACTGAGGGTCATCAAACACCCCCGGTCCCTCGTCGTCTTTTAAACCTCAAAGATTTGCCACGTACTCCCAACATGATCCATACTACCGACCTATTCTTCCACACCATGTAGGAAGTAGTACCCAACCATTCCCCGAACCATACTCCGAACATCCACTCCCGCACCAAAATTGGGGAAGCTCCCAACAATACTCCCAACTCCCACATCCACACCAAAACTGGGGAGCTCCCAACAATACTCTGAACATCCATCATATCCCTAAAATTGGGGTAGCTCCCAACAATACTCCCAACTTCCACCTCGCACCAAAATTGGGGGAGCTCCTAACAATACTCTGAACATCCACCCCGACACCAAAACAAGGGGAGTACAACCCAACCACAATACTCCTAAAAACTCCCAACCCCATTGTAGATGTACAACCAACTCCTCAGTAGTCAATCCAGTAGGAACGAGGATACCACTACCCAAATGACGAGGATAGTGACGACACTAACCCTTGCCCCATCAACCGTCCCAACATGCACCAAGAATAGCTATCAGCCCTCTTAAAACCAAGAATGTATGGGCGAAAGAGGAGGACAAAGCCCTCGTTTCGTCGTACATGGCGATTAGTTGTGATGCAACGGTGGGAACGAACCAAAAGGAAGTGATCCTTTGGAGAAAAGTGAAAAAATTATACGATGAAGTGAGGCTCACAAACGAGCAACTGCGGCCACAAAATCTTGACTCTCTCAAATGACATTGGAGGAGGATAAATAAGGCTACTATGAAGTGGGGGCGACTGCATGGATAAGGCCACTCGGTGAACCAGAAGTAGGGACAACATGCACGACCTCATCGTGCAAGCTCACGCTTACGGGACAATCTTCACGTACTACCACACCTTGTTGATTCTGAAAGAGCACCCTAAGAGGTGGTCTACGTTCCCCATGCCCGGGATGATGCGTGAGGATAATTTCCAAAGTATTCCTACCCGCACATTCACCGGTTCGTCTTGGAAAAGGGGTCGTACAGACTCGTCAGAAGAAGGTTTCTTAGGCTATCCTCATCCATCGATGACCCCAGAATTTGTAACCCCAAGTGCATCTCGTTCGGCGAGTGTAAAGAAAACCAAAAGGAAAGGGAAAACAATGAGGGATGATCCGAACGTGGTCAACAACGACGCACGCTTCCAGTCTCTTCAGGTCGTGGCCTCGGTCAAACATGATGAAATTGCACTTCGCCGAGAGATAGCGTTGGAAATGGAGAAAGAAGAAACTCGTTAAGCTTCTATGAAGTACGACTTTTATATTTCACTTCTGACGACCAAGGAACTCGACATCTTGACCCTGAAGGATGAAATTAATCTGGAAAGGATCAGAGATGAAATATTTAAGTAGAACTCCGTCATTTTTTTCTTCTAGTTTATGACTTATTTTTCCGATTTTCAGTTTTAATTTCAGTTTAAGACTTATGTTCCCTATTTATTTATGAGTTAGATATCAGTTGTTATTTCAGTTTAGTTGTTTTTACCTTATTTAGTAAAATATTCCCTATTTGAAGTTGGTGTATTTCTGTATAATTTTTGTACTTTAATTATAACGTTATCAAAATATAATCAACCTCAAACTAATATAAATAAATAACAAAACAAAATAATAAAAAACAAAAAACCCAGGCCAACCGGGTCGTCAAACGACCCAACGGGGGGGGGGGGGGGGGGGGGGCTCCCAGGTCGTGGGGTGGGGGACGGCCCGTTAAAAATCTAACAAGTTTTTTGTTAGACGATTGGTTATGTAAAAATTAAATAAAATCTAAAAGCTAAAGTTTCATCTCAACTTCTTGTTCTTGATCTTGATATCGATTGGTCATGATTTTTAACTTCTTCTCAACTTGTTAGAGACGGCCCTTAGTGGATTGGTTATGTAAAAATCTAATTTCAATTGAGATTATTAGAAACTTAAGGGTTGAACCACAAATACCTCATATATATAGAGGGATTCACTACCTTTAAATTTTGTTGACACACGGTTGCACTTCATAATAAATTCAAATCTGAATTCCAAATTGAAAATCAAACCCTAAATCTTGATCTACAACATATGTAGATTAAGGATATCGAAAATCATAAAATCCTAAACCCTGCACTAAATATTGTTGGTTTTTTGGCTAATAATTGTTAATCCGTTTTGATGATTAACTAACATATCAATAAACATATGTATTCCATTAAAATCATCACATGCATATATTGTATTTCTAACATTTCAGGAATCTAGTTGAATCAAGACAAGAAATCAAGAATGAAGATTAGATAGGTTTATATTTCTTGTACTTAGGTTATAATGTAACTTGACACTTGAAATCTCTGATAGATTTCATTTCTTGACCCTTAGGAAACCTATAGAAGTCTTACATTTGCGTCCATATCAATTTGACTTCACTAGGAAATCATCGAAACATAAAAAATCCCTTAGAACAGGTTTTCTGGGTCAACCGGTCGACCGATAGAACCTTCTCGCTCGACCGGTTTTCAGAGACAGTCTTTTTGTTTCCCACACGGTAGACCGAAACACCTTTAACGGTTGACCGGTTCTTGAAATTTCCTAAGTCCAGGACTTACTGGAAGTTTCCGGTCGAACCCTCATTTCATTCTGTTTGACTGTTTCCTTTTGTCAACTGATAGAAATTAGCTCGATCGATAGAAATCTTCTACCCTATCGTTTGTTGACACATGTCTTGGTTAGTGTGACAACCGGTCGACCAAAACTTTGTTTTGTTTGACCATTTGCATTTCCGTATTTGTCATTTATATGATCGTTAAGAGTGTCGTATTTTACAACGGTCGTATACCTCACTCACCTAACCTCGTCATTTAGATTTGGCCTTTCGGTCGACCAAAACTTTTTTAACGGTCGACCGGTTCATGAAACTTCCCAGCTCCAGGACTTACTGGAAGTTTCCGGTTTAACCCACTTTTCATTCCGTTCAACAATTATTCTTTTAGACAGGTTTTTCTAGACCAAATTTTCCCAACGGTCGACCGAATCTAGTTTGTCGATCGACCGTTGACTTAAGTTCTAGCCAGTTGGTTTGACTGTCTCGACCGAATACCTTATTTTAACTTACCGGTTGACTGAATACCTTATTTTAACTTACCGGTCGACCGTCGGTGTTCAGAAATTTGTCCTGTCATTCACTGTCTTGTGTATTCTTACACAACTCAATACCAATTTAATCCCAACTGCTAGAATTAGTTTAAAGCATACAAATAGAGCTGAGAACACAACCAATCTTTCTTCTGAAAGGAATGTGTTCTAAAAGTTTACTTTTATATGTCAATTATTATGAATTGGATGTGCAAACATTTTGTTCCTTGATTATTGTATTCGTTTTTTGGAAGTGTTAAGAAAGAAACGTTTGGTACTTAACTGTAGAGCTCTAAAAGATAATGGTTTGCATAAATCAAAAGTTATTCACAATCATGGTAATTAACATGGAACATTAATCACCGAGATAAGATTGTCGTGTTGGACATCGATTGTTGTAGTTCTACAAATAATTGACGACACGAACATATAAAAGAGGAAAATATTTCTTTTATATATTGAATAGACCTAACGAGTAAAATATTATGGAATTGTGTTTCGTGTCATTAATGTTTTACTGTGTCTTGGATCCTAAGATATGAGACTTATGTCTTTTCACTCAAGAAGTGTTTGATTTGATTATTGTCAAAAACTATCAATGAGTATAGTGATAAAGGCGATAGTTGGTTGAACATGACTTGTGCTGGAAAAGATAGCTAGTCAAAATATTATCATTGCCCTCTTAATTGAGTGATGATATTAGTGGGGCCCTTGATATAGCAAAATTATAATGTGTACAATGTAACTTGAGTTAAGTTACATAGTTATAATTAGCTTAGATAGATGAAGAAATGATTATAATACAAAGGTGACACATTTCTACTTTGTATATATTCTTAATATCATGAGGCAATGGACGAACACAAGTGGTGCAATAACATCACTAAATGGATCATGTTTAGTTCGAGTGAAATAAAGACATTTATGCTAATTGGGTAACTATAAAGTGTAGCTAGATACCGCTTATAGTTTGAGATATTAAGTGTTTAATATCGCTGTCAATTTATCTTAGATTCTCCTATAGGTCACACCACAAAATTGGGAAATAAGAAACTTGATTTTAAGTTCATATGATGTGTCGTGTTTCATGAGAAAAGGGGACACATGTGGTGAATCAATAAAATCAATATGTCATGAGAATTGACATAATTAGAATCATGAATAAATTCATATGAGGTGTATATATTATGTGGTCTAATAATTTAATATTACATATGATAATATATTACATAAGATGAATTTTCTAAAACCCCCCAAAAGATCAAATTTTGTTAGATATAAGTCTAAAATTTGACAAATGCAAAATCAGGATCAAAACGGTAAACCGTTTTGGGTTCGGTCGACCGAGGTGTCTTAGGAACGGTCAACCGAACGAGGATCGGATAACGCAAATGATTGACCGAAATTGTTTGGAGTGTCTGGACAATTGGAATCGGTTAACCGAAACAAAAATATCCAGGAGTTGTCTTGTGATATGTCGGTAGACCGATAGAGACACGGTCTTCCGAAGAGATTTACCAGGAGAAATTCTGGTGAGTCAACGGTCGACCGAAGCAAGACGTGGATCGACCGAAAATTTCCAGGGATTTTTTCTCATGAATATTCGGTCGACCGTCAAGCTTACGGTCATCTGAACTTACGTAAAACCGAATGGTTCGGTCAACTGAATGGAAATCTCGATTAACCGAACAACACGATTTTTACCTGAATTATTAAGAGAATAATTAGATCATGAGTTAGATTAATTCCCGATTTGATCAAACATTTTTTAGGATGCGTATGTGGCAAATTGAGATTAATTTTAGGAGAGAGAAAATAAGAGATCATGACTAGAGAATAATTCTTGATGTGGGTGATTTGGGAAGCTATAAATTTGTCCTCTCACCCTACTTGTTTCATAAGAATTAATGCAAAATTCTTTCTCCATTAATCACCACGAAAATTCTTTTAATAGTTTTAAGTTCTGGAGAATAAAATCTCAAGAGCTTTTAGATGGGTTATTAGCTAAATTCTAAGCTTAATTAGAGATTGATTGGCTAGCTCCTTTCTCTCTAGTCTTGTTTAGAGTTTGGTGAACACTTGGAGGTGAATCAGCGGGCGATTCGACGAGCAACGGAACATCGGATCTTCTGAAAGGTTTTAGAGAACCTTTGGGTATGATCCTCTTTATTTTGTTTGTTTTAATATGTGAGAATACATGATACTAGAACAAACATATACATGTACGTAAAATCAATGAAAATATGAAATCGATCATGAATGTTTGTATAATTTTAAAAAAAATACACATATATAGGGACACGAAATGCTACATCTCCAAGCTTAAATCTTACTACTACTCTCAAACTTGCTCTAAACTTCATTGTGCTCACATTTTCCCACTTGAAATAACTCTTTTGATCGCATCATTCATTTTAAATGCCCATGATTAGTTGCTGAAGTAAAGTCTTCAAGAGTTGTACTAGCTTCCTGTGAACTTCTTGGATTGTGAGAAGGTGGTCCAAGCTATGCGAGGTTGTTTGCAAAGCTTGTGTTGTAAATGCGTGATCTCGGCCCGCAACGTAGATCGGATTAGTGGAGGACGCGAAGTTGCTCGGGTAAGAGCAATTCGTAAGAGATGACTAGGATCCGATGGTTGGATCCAAACCTCTATACATCCGGTGTTGTAGTTTGCATTTATCTTCTTCACATTTAATTGTTTAGATTTTAATTTGACATAGTTTTTTTAAAATACTTAATTAGTCTATTCACCTTCATTTAGACTAATATTATGGCTTAGTAGATCCTGCAAATATATCTAAATCCTAAACCCTAACCGTGAATCCTAAACTCTCAATCTGAGCACAGATATATCTAAACCCTAAAACCCTACACTCTAAACCATGAACTGTAATATCTGTTGGATATATCCCATTCTTGAGTCACCAATATGTATGTTATTGTGGGCATCAGAAAAGAAGTGCAGAATGATATATCTAGTATCGGAAACACAAAACCCTAAACCCCAAAAATTTTAACCTCAAACCTTAAATCCATAAGCCTAGATACTTAGAAATAAGAAAATCGAAAACTTTTTGGTGATGCACACTGTAACCCAAATATAAAGGTGACCCTACCTAAAATCACAAATGTTGTTATTGATTTCATAGCTTAGCTAACATATGTGACCCAATATAAAATCAAAGCTTTAGAAAAATAAATATAACTATAGGAGAACTAGTCTTCACCAACGGACATCAATTGTCAGTGTTAAATTACACCGACAAATATACATCTGCCAAAGTTACTTACGTCGATCTACAATTACACCGACGCATGCAACGACAGACAAGTGTCGTCGGAATAGTTTTTGGCGTCAATTTTCCTCCCAATTTTTTTACGTGATTTTCGTCCCAGAGGATAACACCGACGGATAAGCACTAACGGATCGTTCGTCGGTGTACTTGTCCAACAGGACTATCCGTCGGTGTAGGGACACCTACCGATAAATTTGTAGGTTCATATCCAACGAACGAGAGTATACACCAACAGAGAAGTACCGCCGATGTAAGTCTCGTCGATGAATTCCAACGGATATCCATCGGTGTATTGAATGTGGGATTCGTTTACACCGAGGGATATCCGTCGGTGTAAACCCCTACCAGAATTCGAAAAGAGTCAAATGAATCTTCCCAAATTTCAATTTTCCCTGTTTAAAGAAAACCAAATGTGTTTCATTCATTCACAAAAACACAAACATTCATCCACGACACAAACATTCATCCACAACCATTCATATACATTTAAGAACACAAGTTAAAACCAAATAATAGATAAACATTTATTCATTCATTCAAAAATGAGTTTGATTCATAAATTAAATTTATAACAGTATTGTATACATGATCAAACTAACAAATTAAACAAAACAACTACGTAATCAAACCTCCTGTCATTGGTCCACCTATAGGTCTATGATCAAATTAACAAAACTTTAGAACTACAACACAAGTTTTTATGAAAGTTGTTGTAAAAAAGTCCTACCATAGACACAAGCTTTTTATTCTGCACTTAATTTGCGAGTGTGCACTCAAAGAACAAGTGCTCGATAGACTCAAATGAGTTTAATGACATCTATTAGCAAGAATGACTCCTCAAAGATGCAAGCGGTACTATAACTGTATTTCTCCAAGCTATTGCAAGGGTGCATTTAATTGACCATCGCCACGAATTCAAGACTTGATGGAGTTTAAACTATACAAATTATTTAAATCAATCATACAAACGTAAATGCAACATAATTCAAATCAAACTATCAAACTAATCAAATTATCAAACTAAACAAATTTAAACTACATTCAATCCAAAATAAATAATATAAATTTATCAAAACAAAGGATTCGAACAAATATATATATATATATATATATATATATTCAAACTACTACATTTAAACAAAAAACAATCTAAACTATAATCTAAACATATATATATATATATATTCTATTCAAACTACATTTAAACAAAAAAACAATCTAAACTTTTTTTTTATAATCTAAACATTCAAACAATAATCTAAACTAAAAATAATCTAAATTTATCTAAACAAATAATCTTAACCAAAATACATATAAAAACAATTTGGATGGGTTTGACGTAACGCCCCCGATCTCGCGGGTACGCATACTGGGAAAGACTACAAGTGTCACGATCAGAGACCTCTGCGACAACCGAAGGAGTTACAAAAGATAGACCAAACAACGACTCGACAATATGTAGAGAGATCATACATGGATAGACTAACATAAAACATAACTGAAAAGTGAGAGATTATCCATATATGGTAACAAGGTCAAATACATTACTTCGATATCAAAAGGGAAATACATCATAAATAATGCGGAAGCAAAAGACAAACTGAAGAATCTGGTCGACGTGTCCCTCGTGTACAGAATCTTCGACTACTCGTCCAGTCTACTCTGTAGGAATCTAAGTACTTGCAAGCACCACATCAACATGTGCGTGAGTTTTCTATAAAGAAAACCCAGTATGCCCCTGGCCTATTCGGAGTTATATGGAAGAATGCATGCAATCTATCTAAGACAAAAGCATCCGAAACAGAAACAGAAACAGAAAAGCACATAATGCAACAGAAGGTTATGACTCCATAAGCCGTGTCAATCGGGCGCACCCGAACCATTCCTCAAAAGGAACCAGAACACCAGCCTCACTGGTCAAAGGTGGTCACTTGACAGTGAGCCACCGCTCGACACAAAGTGGTGCGCCGGATAAGTGTCCCAATTCGCGGCAAGTGACCTACATGGTGTCATCACGAACTTGGGAACACCTACCCTGAGACAGAATGGCAGCGCGCCTGCCCAGGACTTATCTTACGCTTGGCCTCCCAACGTGAAGGTCTTATGTGAATGGCCTCTGGAGCTAGAGTACCCACTCGTGGCCCGTCGGCCCAGAAAACAGAACGTGTCCAGAATTATTAATCAGATTAAATGCAATGCAAACTACTTAAGCATCTAAAATCTCATGCAGCTATGGGATTTTAACGGCCCCTATTAACAACCCCCAAACAAATCAGAATCAGAACATCCCAATCAGGAATCAAACGAAACTCACAAGAGCAAGCAATCATAACCGGATCGGCAAATCAAGAAAATAACTAATTGAGTCATCTACGGGTCATGATAATGATGTTATAAGGTCTGATATCCTAAGGGTCATACATAACCATATCATAACACTTCACTTCAGCAACATATAGACATGAAAGATGCAATAGGATGATGCATTACAGCTAGATATATCAAAATCAAACTCCACAATAATCGATTGCAAGCATCCTTAATTTCAGAGTGTATATGCAATGATAACTGAAATCTCAGAGCATGATCAGAGTTGATATAGGTATGGATTACATGTATATAAGTAGGATAATCATGCTGGAACATGCATAAAATATCAGTAGACAGTATAGATCTCTAAACTAGCATACATGTGCGTGCAACGAGTTAATATGTTGCTTTAGAATATGACACGATCGGCACATGATATGAAAGAGCCCATTTACATTCATAAGTGCATGCATGACTACAACATCAGGAATACACACACATCAGAGCATATAACCACATTATATCTGCTACTGAAACACAACAAGTCATATAGAGCAAAATACATAGAACACAATAACTTACAATAGGCAAACTAACAAGTTCAATCGACTCACAACCAGATACATGAGCCCCTGACCATTCCAACCCACATGCTTAGAGTATCCCTCTCAGGCGGTCTGTGGTGGGAGAGGGTCAGTAGAGATCCATCCAAGCAGCTCAGCCCAACAACCGAGCAAGCTGATGCACATGGTGCACTAACCGCATGGCTAGCTCATTTAAGCGCACCCTGCTCAGACCGAGCTAGCCCATCCAGATCCCCCTCACCCCTAGCCTCCCTAGGGTCGTTACACACCTCCTCCTGACCCCAGCTTCCGTCTAGAAGGGTTGTGATGCATTGCATACATTGCATCATATGTCTTTCATTTAGATTGCTTTTATATCAATAAATACTACTAAGGTATGTGTTTAGTCTTATTTACAGAATACATGGACCTGAATGCAATTTACCCACATCCCGAGCATAAACGCGTGCAAAAGACTCATTTCTATCATAAATACCAAGCTCAAGATTATCGGGTTTCAAATAGAAATGTATCTAAGCATAAAAGCATTCAAGTCCTAATTGCAAAAAGAACAAGGACTTAAGCACAAAAGTAGCCGGGGACTTAATTGCAAAAGGACAAGGACCTAATTGCAATTCACGAGTAGCTTTTATTATCTTGGAGAAAATCTAAAGAAAAATCAATGTGAATCTCCAAATATATGAAGGAATTAATCCGGAGCTCAAAAGAATGGAAAGAATCAATCCAGACGCGTAAAGGAGGATCAAATCATACCATAAACATTCAACCAAAATCTAGACCAAATCAGAGCATGATGTGCGGCGATTCCGCCGCATATCACACATACCATGCGGCAATTCCGCCACCCCCTAGTCGATCCGTGTGCTCCAATTTTGTCCAGTCGTGTCTGGACACGTGTACTCTCCAATTCTATACTTAGGTCTCTTGTAACAACTATAAATAGCCCCGAGAACGATGTTAGAAGGGTCCTTGACCTTAGACCTAGTTTTTAGTTGTTGTTTTCATTTGTCTTTATTTTAGTAATAAAATTCTGTCTTTTATTTCTTGTTTTTACTTTACTTTTGTAATGCCTCTAGGATCCCTTCTTCCTCCCTCCATGAGTTTCTAACTCTTTCCAAAGGGTGGAGGTGACGGATTTAGGGTGAAGAGAAGATGAATGAATGTTATTATTTTAATTTCGTGTTAGTATATTTTGATTACTTGAGTTTATGTTAAATCATTTATCATGTAATGCTTCATAACTAATATGATTTATTATAAGTTTCTGAATTTTCTAATCTAAACCTTAAATCTAAACCTCCACCCAACGGAATTCACTTCTTTGTTCATGTTTTAGTTTTAATTGTTCTTGTTTCTTGCTTTAGATAATTAAAAAAATCAAAAATCTCAAAACCAACTTATTTCTCCTCTCCTTCTTTCCCGCAATCGAAATCACATTAATAACAAATCTCTCCCTCCTTGTGTTCGACCCGTATTTGCCACGTCTCCATTGACGCCGTGCACTTGCGGTATAAATTTAATTCTCATCAGGCTGCACCAGTCAGCCGCCCAAACAAAGAGTCAAGATGGTTGAAGACAAATCCTAGTTAAATCTTGTGTACGCCAGCCACCCAACCAGATTCATGTCCACTCCAAAACTCAGCCTATTTCTGGTGGGACCTCACCGGTGCTCGTCGGAGCCCCGGTCCCTCTGGCTGCCCCACAGCCAGCCCCATCTAGCTCATGCTCCATGCGCATGCTAGCAGGGAACTCGATTGATGGTGCAATTGATTGCACCAACCACCAACATGGTACTGGCCGGCCCTCCAGCCAACACCCCCTCCCACTAAACCCTTCAAGAGTCAGGAGCATACCTGAATTCACGAAAAGCATTGCCCGAGATCATCGGAGATCAGCCCACCTAGATCTTCGTCTAGTTGCTCCCAAAAGATGCACTCTGGCTTGCTCCACTTGACTCGTCGGAGCTCCAGCCACTAGCACACCGGAGAGGGAGATGGAGAGGGTCTGAATTTCGTGGGTGAGGGAGTGAGAGGGTAGGGATGGCTTGGGTTGAGGGGGTTTTGTTTGCAAACAACCCTCCAACTTCCATAACCTTCATGGTTATTCAAGTCACATCAATGCATGACAAAATCGCACCATTCAAAAGGCATCCAAAAGCCACGAAATAATGTGCATCCAAACCCCAAACGCAGCCCTTCCAATTCAACGCCACCTCAACATGGGCTCAGCCCAAACTCGCACCATTCACCCCTCGGATCGGATTGAGTCGATCAAGCCAGCAAATGAGTACTCGCCCGGTGAGTCACACTCGATTGACCGACAAGGAACCCGATTAAAAATAAGCATACAAACATACCGCAAACACAATTAGATAATCTTAGAACTAAATTATACATAAACGAGGAGAGTGGACTTATTAATATTATAGTAGGAGAGCGGGTCTTACATTTGAGGTCGGGTTTGGAGCTAGGGGTCGAGTTTGGGGATGGGGTCGGTTTTGGGGCCTTATTCGTGGCTGGGGTTCAGGTTTGGGGATGGGATCGTGCATGTGGGTCAGGTTTTGGAGAGGGAAGGAGTGTCAGCGGCTGCGGGGAGGGATCGGGAGTGGGCTCAACGGCTGGGGTCGGGGAGGGGAGGGAGGGTTACGAGAGTGGAGTGGCGGCGCAGATGAAAAGAGCGACGAGGAAGGGTCGGAGTGGAGGAGGCGTGGGCGGAGGTGCTCGCGGTGTAGCTTCGAGAGTTAGGTTAGGGTTTTTTTTTGCAGAAGAAAGGAAATGGAAGGGATGCCCGACTCGAGCTTCTGATAAAATCCTACACCAACGGAAGATTTTCGTCGGTGCATTGTTATGATCCGTCGATGTATGGTACCTAAGAAACTGTAAATTTTCAAAGTAATCTCTGACAGATATTATCCATCGGTGATTTGAAGAACTGGTATACCGACGATTTCTATCCTTCATAGTACTGTAATCCAAATATAAGGGTGATCCTGCCAAAAATTATATAGGTCGTCATAGGTTTTGTAGCCTAAATAACACTAGTGACCCAATATAAATCACAACCTTAAAAATAGAAATAGATTTTGTCTTTTTGTAACCTAAATATAATGGTGATCCTACCTAAATCGTAAAGTTTGGCATAGGTTATGTAGCTCAAAATAACATGTACAAGTGACTCGGTATAAAATTAGTACTTCAATGAGAAAAAATGTTGAGCCCTTTGTACTATATGAGTAACCCTGCCTAAATCATAAAGTTTGTCATTGATTCTAAAACCAAATAATATAAGTAACCCGATATAAAATCAAAAGTCCAGAAATAGAAAAAATTGGACCATTCATAAAGTAAACCAAATTAATACTAAAACATTTAATGTGAACGCGAGTGTTGATGTGTGAACCAGACATGCTAGCACAAAAATACACAAGACATGTCCAACAAAAATTAACAAACCTAATCAATTCAAACCAGATATATCTTACAAACAAACATGGAGTGAGCGAAAAGAAATGAAATCTAGTTTCGGCTGGACATTTCCCACCAAAACATGTTTATCATAACGTTTATGTCGTCGAGTTGACCATTTAAAGCTGCATTTAATGCAGACACGCGGTCCATATTTTGTCTCCACTAAAATATTGCTTTTCAAGAGGGAGAGAGAAGGTGGTTGGTTAGTTTGATTCCGGAGAGAGAGCAAGGATCGAAAAAAGAATTGAATTATTATTCGTCGTCCCAAAACTACTTAAATCGTCCGTCTAATTATCAATTAGCGTTTCACAATTCATTTAATACTCATTTCGTCTCGTCGCTTAAACTAATGATTTTGCCTACGTTTTCCTCACTTTTCCAAACCAACACCACGAAAATGTCTGGCGAAGAGTCTGGATCCGGTGAAGTAAGCCCAACAAAAAAAATTATGTCGGGCGTCTGCGTAAGCCGCCGCCCCAACGGGGAGTCCTAGCCAGACGCGCCCTATTTTTATTTTTAATGTTGTGTTATTTTAAATTATTTAAGGTTCTGTTGCAAGATTTTGGTGGTGATGGAGTAGATTACAGTGAGTGTTTTTGTAAGCACACAAGTATTTCCAACAATCGACAACGTGAATAAATAGGCGAAACAAGTTGCCCTCGGAGCCGGGGTTTTTTGGGTAATATCATCCTATAAATCACATGCAGATAATCAGATGGATTGTTATCTGAGATGCAATCGCAGAAATGAAATGTGTTCTCTGGATATAGATATTGCAATACGGAAGAACACGAAAAGAAAGGGTTGCGGTTGTCGTTTTTGATAAAGGTGGTCGAGCGACGGGACCGTGAAGGATGGATTGTAGTTTCTAATAGTACTCATGGTCAACACAACTACAGACTTGCAGTTTATCCAGAGGGTCACCGACAGATCAACGGTCTTACGTCCGTCGTGCGATTTCTAATGAGAAAGAGGTGCATCCCATTTATGAGCACGTTTATTATAACGGTGTGGTACAAGCTCATCAGCGAATTGATTGGGGCGGAGGCCCTTGTTGGGAGGATCATTATATGGAGAAATACATAACAAGTCACACCAAATCTCCATTACCCGACCTCAAATGCAGTTATGTATTTCTCAGTGGGAACAGATGGTTCGTTGTACCCGTGTATTACAGTGCTAGCTTGGGAGAGTCCGTCTACCATGACGAAGCCATGCAAAGAGTTGATCATTGCTCATTTAGGGAGTTACATGCATTTCATTCGCTTAGAATTAGCTGAGGGATTCCCAGTACCTTCTCTAGCGACCATGTGGTTTCAAATGCGAGATGAGAGTGTTGCTGGATGGGAGGTAGAGTACGAAAGTAGGAGGACGTATTGTGACCGGTTACGTAGTACATTTTGATTGTGATTTGTAATGTATTTGTTAAATTATTGTATTTTTAATGTATGATCTGTTCGAGATTATATCGTGTATTTTAAATTTAAATTACATCACATGTACCAAACTGGGTCATAAATGCTCGTGAGAAATAAATATTAATAATACAACAAATAAATGAGTAGGGAGAAGATATGTTCGTCAGAAATAGATAACAAGAGTACAACAGATAAGCAAACACCAATACATGTAGTAATAGTTCAACATATAATAGAATAAAATAAATAATGTAAAATCCCACTACAACTCATCATCTGAATCATGGTTGGAAATGCCTAACTGATTGTTCCACGCCTGTATGAAGTCATCCCAACCTTCACATGCAGATCTCGTGACCTCGTTCGACATCTGCTCCATATAATCCAGTAACAACCGCGCAAGTCGTATCGCCTTACTCATCTACTGTATATAACATAAAAATTAGTGTACATTAACAATAAAAACAAAATATACATTACAAATTAAACATAATTTAGAAAAACTTACCGCATTGCCGCAGGTCATATCCAGTGGTCTCTCAGGTCTCAGGGTGGTACCGCGCACGAGAACTGGATGTGAGTACCTACTGAACCAATCCAAATAATCTGCATGACAAGCGGAGGGGTCACAACTATGTGTGAGATCGCCAAGGTGAAGTCGGTCTTCTCTCGGAAATGTCCTCCAAATCGATTCCGCCATCGCAGCACTATACCTGACGTCGTATGTCGTCGTAATCGCAGACCGAACTGCAAGCTCTGGCGTCGGGATGTCAACCAGGATAACCTGAATGTACCCTAACTAATGCAAGACGCGATCACGCAAATAAGGCTCCATGATTTCCCGATAACGAATAACACCCATCAATAAAGTCATCGGCACAGCCGCAGCAGACTCAGGACCATATGACAATCACTCCACCTAAACGTTTACACGTTAATAATAATAACAACAAAATTTTAAATAAACGTGAATGGTATAGAGTTTTATACATGCGATGCAGTCATCTGATCTAGTCGTCTACGAATGGAATGGAGTCTCCCCTCGCTCCTATCCTCGGTCCGGACAGTCCACATACGCCAACGAGGATGACCCTGCTCAAGGATTTTCCGTTCCCGATGCGGGCGAAAAGGAGGAAAGTACTTATATATCCAAGCCTGCAGCAGCGTACCCATAATAACTGAACAATCAGCATGGCTTGCTATCCCCAACTGGCGATACAAGCATGCCAACGTCGCCAACCCCCTTGAGTACTCACCATCGGTATCTGGGTCTCTAGCCTCCAATAAGCCGCGTGGTCTGATTCTGCAACCGCTCTTGTCAACAAAAAAGACACATCCGAGCAGTAAAAACATATAGGCACTCAACTATGTATCCTCAGTCCGTGGTGGTCGTCCCTGTCTGCAGATCTCGTCAATAATGTCGATGCTAACACTACAGCCACTCCAAAATGAGTTATCCCTCCCAAGACAAACGATGCTCACCCTGAGCAACTCTGATACATAACTCTTCAGCTCATGCGTCGATGCCTGAGCACTGACCATACGACCCTCAACAGGAATGTGCAGAATCTGGAAGACGTCATGCAACATGATTGTCATCCCTCCAAAAGGTAAGTGGAAAGAGTTGGTGCCAGGATGCCACCGCTCCACAAACGCAGAAATCAACGGCATGTCTAGGCACGTGAATATGTTGTAAGGCAAGTGACCCAATCCGCTATCAGCAATGACCCCCGTGATATCATCGATCAAAACTGAGTGTCACCCCTTCAATGTTGTACAAGCTCTGTGTCGATTATGACACTTTAGAACCTTCCAATCCTCGCCCTTCCAAATGCGTTTGGCGATGTGGCCTCCAAAACTCGGAATGACGCTGCCATCTAAAGGACCACCGAACATCACACCAGTCACCATCCAAGAATCGTCCACAACCTTTTTCTTCTTCTGAGATCGGGCATCTGCAGTGCACGAACTCGAATCATCGGTCATAAACCGACCACCTCTACCATTTCGAATGACCCACTCAGCAGAAGAACTATCATGTCACCCCCGTCCTCTACCATACTGTTGCGTCACCTCCTCCTGCCACTCCAACCCATACCGACCCCCATCGTTACTCTCCACCTCATCCGAATTCTCCTCGTAGTCGTAAGAATCCTCACGTGTCTGACGACGACGTAAACTATCCATCTCCCTCCTAACCGAAACAGATATACTCTGTCTACGTGGATGATGAGATGTTGAACCATCTTCGTAAGTATGTACAACGCGTAAAGGTATGTATTTTCCTCTTCCTCCATGGTAACCTGATGAATATTAATTAAATTTTAGAAATAAAATGTTGTTAAATGGATTTAAGCATCTAAATTAACAAATTTATTAATTATTTTTAACTAAGTATCAATTAATAGTAATTATTAATTAAAAATAATAACCAAAAAAGGGAGGGGCGTCTGCGGGAGATGCCTCCCCCAAAACCCGAAGTGAAATAGCATGCCCAGCAGATCAGATGTTAAGCATAATTTCTGTTTTTCCTGTTTTTACATGAGTAGAACATTGATGAAAACAACAAGGGACATGAAAATATACCATCGTTGAGAACCATGGAATATAAATTTGTTGATTACTAATCTTACATGATGGTAACAAACCATGACCAATCTGAGCACAAACAATACCTCAAAAAATTACTAATCCAACATGGTAACAAACTAGAACCGATCTGAGAACAAACCATAACCGATATGAGAACCCCCAAAATCATAACCAAAAGTCACAACTAACCCCAATCCCACAAAATCCCTTGAAAATAACAGAAAATACACCCCCAAATCCCATGAAAAACACCAACTTCATATAAATACACCCACAAATCAAACATAAAAACGAAGATAATGTACCAGAAAATGCAAATGGAAGCCCTTGCCCGTCGTCGTCCGAACCCAAGCCCACGCGTCGTCGAAACCCTTGGGCGTCATCGTCGAAACCCTAGTCACAATCAACCCGACTTGCCGCACGGAATGTCGGAATAAGGCCTTGCTAATGAAATCGAAGAAAGGGAGAAAAGGAAGAAGAGTCAGGAGGGTGGAGAAAGTTGGATTTCGTTGCTTTCCTGGGTGTGAAGGGGAGAAAATGAAGGATAGATTTCGTTTTATACGTCGGAATCCTAAGGAAAGTTTGGGATGGTTTCCTAGCATGCACAAACACTCACATTTGAGTCAGTCAAACGGAAAAATTTCTTCTTTCCCTCCCATTCCGTTAGATTCCCATGGCACAAACCCCTCCTTAGAGTATTTCGATGATACCTGGAAAAAAATCATTCCATTTTTTTCCTTTCTAGCACATCACATTTTACACATCGCAATCTTTATCTATGATCTCTTTCTCTTTCATCTTCTCAATCACAATACCTTGTAAAAAACTTGCTGCCAAATCAATTATTCACTTCCCTCCAACTAATTTCACATTATAGAAATAAATAAATATATACCATCATTTAACTCTTTTATTTATGAATTATTACGTAAAAATAGAATAAATGTATTTGACTATCCAAAAGAGAGTTGAGAATATAATCAATTTAAAAGTTGAAGTTGTGAGAATCAAAATTTATGTCCCAAGAGAAAGTTGAAAATAACTTTTTTAAGATGCTTGAAAATATAACAGTTGGAATATAAGAATTTAATTGTTTTAAATTTGGTAATTATCTTGTTTGAGTTGGCCATCGAAAATCTAGTATTTCGAAAATACAATGTTTATATAGCAATATAGTCTCTATTTGAGATTTGTAGAGATTTTTGGAGATTTTTTAAATAATTTTATTAATTTTATTTTCTAAGATATCTTCAAACGATACAATCATCTCTCTTAATTAAATATATTGAAATAAATGGGACCCACACCATTAAAAAATCAAGAAAAAATAATAAACTAAACCTCAAGACCGTTAACCGTGTGCTTGAAAACAAAAAACAAAAATTAAATGCACGATCCGGTAAAAAGTAGTCATTGTTGGTGCTCTTATCAGTGGTAAAAAGTTAAGGGCTGGTGTGTCCCCTCCCCGTCCCAAACCAGATTTTCAAAAAAAAAAAAAACTTTCCTAATTTTTTTTAATTCAATCTCATATATTTAAGAGCAATATTTTGAAGTTACGGTATAATTGGTTGATTGTCGTTTAATTTGGGGTTTGAAATGAATTAAGATAATATTTTGACAAAAATGATTTTAAAGTCAATTTGATTGAGATTTTGAAACTCTTTTGAACAACTGCATTTGGAAGCATTTGAAATATATCCAAATAAACTATAATCTTTTTTATTTTTTTGATTATGATGTGCAATCTTAGTTCATTTGTTGGCTGAAAATGAAATGAAAACTCAAAATAAACTAGCATGTATAGAAAACTTATTCATCAAGATCATTCTATACATAAGAGTCGTAGAATGAATAATAAATCAAAAGCTTACAATTCCATGAACGAAAATAGCAATGAACATAAATAGTAACAAATATTACAAAATTATTTTATTATAATTTTATGGTATACTTATACACTATTTTGCTCTATCTATTTGTCTAGATTTTATCGATTTTAAACTTAAGAACGAATATAACCAATAAATCTTCCCAAACCTCTTGTTTTGTGTTTGGATATTGAAATTTGAGTTGTAAGGAAAAAAAAGTCAACTTAACTGCTGTGTTTTATGGTTGTAATATTATTTTTTGATGTTTGAATTTTAATGTATTTAGGTTGGAAAAATGTTAAAAATACGAAGAATATTTTCAATTCTTTATTTTTTAATTAATTTATTTAAAGTATAATCTTTAAGTTACGGATCCTTCAAGAAAATCAGCCAACATAGAACTCACAAAAAAAAATAGATCCGCTCCTGAAAAAAATGATGGAGAGAAAAGAAATCAGGAGAGAAAGAAAAGAAGAGACGTGAAGAGAAAGTCGGTTTAAAACTCACCTTAAAAAAATCTTCTCCAATCTAAATATAATTGCCTAAATCTCACCTTAAACACATGGATTTTTTTTTAAACTTCGAAAGTCAAATGTTACGTTTATTGTATTATTTGAAAGTCAAATATCTCTTATTACTATAATAATATTATTATTTTACCAAATCCTCGCAAACTCCTCTCTTCTCCCCAAAACAAAAACCCTAACCCACCACTCTCAAACCCATGGGGTTTTTGCACTCCTTCCGTAATGGCTTCCAACGTTTTGTGAGGCAGAAGTTGCGTGGAACTTCTTCGGTGTTCCGAACCACTCCAGTCTCTCCTACGTCCAACGACGACGGATGGCAAACAAATTTGAAGGTTTTACGTCCTCCTCCGATTCTCAACGACCGGAACTGGAAGGGTTTATTCCCCTCCACGCCTACTGTTTCTGAAAACAACACCACTTCTTCATGTTCATCCACTAACAATTTTGATCCGATGCTTACCATCCGAAACATCATATCTGGTAACGTTAATCATATAATATATCGAAGTTTCTCTTCTTCTTTTTTTTCTTCTTCAAATTCCCCTATTATATTTGTTTGTAGGAAATGAAGACGCCATGACATCGCGCAGCATAACCGAGCAAATCGAGACGATAAAGGAAGATATCAGAAGCATGAGGGGTCTTGTACTCACACTCTATGAGCATCACTGCAAGTACCAACTCAAAGGGTACGACGACAGTCGCGTTTATAGAGGCGAACACAATCGATCAGACCGTATACTTAATTCTGAATATGACAAGCTGGGTTTCGAAACCACGGAGATCAAGACTAGAGAAGATTGGCTTTCTCGTAATTTACGAATTTGCCCCGTCATTTTCTATGACTTGAGGGCGTCTTTTGTCGAAAGATATCAATTCTTACAGGTAATTAAGGAAGAGACGACATTAAATCTTATCATTTTTATATCCGTTTTGTAGCTTTTCTTATACATTTTACATTCTCAAAACACATTGTTATCCTTATTTCTAGTGTTTGATGTGTGTTTATTTTTGGAAAATTTAAGTATCACATTTTTCGATATATTTAATAATAAAAAAACATTTCAATTGCATAAACAACTAGTGAAAATCTACTACCATTAAACACACTCTCAAATGGAATTTTATTACTCTTAATTGTGTTAGATGTTTTGTTGAACAGCAAGATGCTTTATTTGATCGTGTGAATCGAAAAAACCTTGAAGCCAGCAGGAAACAACTTTTTCAAGAATATATGATGTTCGTGGCTAAGAAAGGCAAGTGTAATGTGAGTTTCTACTATTTGTTCATGTTTTGTTGGTGTAATTGTTTATTATTCTTTAGATTGTGTTTGGATGTGTGCATTTGAAAATTATGTTTATGCAAAAACTAGAGAAACCAGGGTTTCATAACAGTGGTCTTTTTTTTCAGGTTTTCAATAGTAAAAACCTTTAATGTTTGGATGTTGTGTTTTGTAAGAATCTCATAATGTCCCACATGTGCTACAATGAAAAACAACGAAACAGGTTAGAGGAGTTTGGTTTTTGCATGGAAAAACCAAAGATAAGAAGAAATTGGGTTTAAAGGTTTTCGATATTTATGACAACGTTGGGAAATAATTTTCGATGAACACCAGTGTTTCGCAATAAATCGATTGTTGCAGTCCATACATCCAAACCCAACCTCAGTTATTTGATTCTTATTGACTTGTTTCTATGTCTCCCTGCTAAAAAATCTGCACATCAATTCCTCTCAAGTCATTTTCGTCTACACATTTGCACTCGAGTCATCTACGACATCTATTTAAGGCCTTTTAATGTGTTTTACTAAATGCAGTTCATCAATTCCTATGATGCTATGGTGGTTGGAGATTTTGAATCTACCATCGAAGGTTTTCCAACCTATCCTGAACGTCTTTCCTATGCGACATGCTACCTTGGCTTGCTGGTGATTTTTTTTACTCAATTATTGTCTCTAATAATATGTTAGTATTTTCTTCTTTTGCATACATACTCTTTGCTTCTTTTGCATACTACTTAAAATATCTTCTCTCACTAGCCAATGCCCCTGAATAATCAACATTTCACATGTTAGATTGGTGAACCTTTCATGCATCGAGTGTTGAGTGGTTGTTTTGAGTAAACCATAATTGCTTATATTAGCTAAACTACACTTTTATTTTGTTAACTTAATTATATTATCTTTTTGGTGAAATAATAGTGTTGTTCTTGTTGTCTAGTCATGTTGTTACTTACAGGAACGAAAAATTCATGTTAGTGAGCTAGTTAGAGTTAAATGGAGAACCTAAAAATATAGATACAAAAAGATTTTAGGGAAGCCTAAAGAATATCATTAATTATCCTTTTTACGTGATAATTTGGGTGAAAACGAAGATGATGAATAGGAAGAATTTGTTACACGTCAAGGTTGTTCAATTACAAAAGGAAGATTTACATATAAATTGTACTGTAATTAATGTTGCAATAGACAAGCCAATCCACTTGCCATTTAATTAGAATGTTGTAATTTCCAATGCATCGTATGTGCAAATATGATGTTCCTTGTCTCTAGTTTATGCTCAAGTTGTGCAGTAGTATGTATGCAAGTAAGTAATCCTTTTTAACAAGTTCACACCCCTGTCAGATGCACTTTGAGTTAATCCTCGATGGTATCAACCGCTTTGATTCACTTGAGGTAATCATGATCTGTTCTCAATTTCCTTTTATGGTTGAATTGCATCTATCTTTCTTTCTTTCTTTCTTTCTTTTTTCTTACAGTGTATGTATGAATATTGTCAAAACATTGCAGGACATGAAGAAATGGGTGGAAAAGAAGGTTGAAGAGGGGCACATTCAATGTAAGAATCAACTACTTTCCTGACAAATTATGTCACTCTTATCAAAATAAATAAATTATGTCACCAAATTTAATGATCGTTCTATTATCAAATGACTTGTGTGTATGGTAACGCTACTTTTGAAATCTTTTAAATCGTTTGAAATAAGAATCAAATGTTTATAATGTAATTCCTTGGTATGTATTATCCATTAAATATCATTTCTTAATCCATATTTATCTTTTTAATTAGTGTTGCATAACGAAACTCTTGATATATTTCTTTCATGGACAGGTCCTTTCGATGGTGCTTGTGAACCACTACGTAACACAGATGCTGGAAAGTTAACATATTTGTTAGATGGTTTTAAGACGTTGCCCGAAGAATTCGGACATGTTTTTTAGTTGTTGGAAAGTTAGATATGTATTGGCAGCGGCGTTGATCTGACTTCTTATGTATTTTGTTTAAATTATTATGTTCCAGTGTCCTGTTTCAAACTTTCAATTGTAGAATATAATTTACGAATCTTATAACTTTCAGTTAAATAATTAGAAGCTTTCCGTTTGTCTGTTGCATCAAATGGTTTTTTTTTAATCTACAAACTTGGTTTGAAAGATCATATCTTTGTACAAGATCTTGAAAAGTTATTGATTTACCAGCGTAAAACACATTTAAAAGTCAAATCGAGAAAAACCTATTATGTCCGGGTCTATTTCCTCTAGCAACAATACGATCTATATTGAGGGAACAATAATTTAAGTCTCTTTCTTTGGATGCACCACCTTCTTCTAACCCATTTTCTTGTTGATCTTCGTTTATTCCTTCAGGTGTCACTCTCGTCTCCTCGCCTCTTTTGTTCTTGATCATGAAGATCAAGAACAAGAAGAAAGCGATCGTTGACGTAGCGCCAGAGATGACGAAAAGTATCCAAAAGCTATCGATATCAAGATTGTTGTTATCCTTGGTTGGATCAATTCTTGGGCAACTAAAGAGATCCACCTTGAACGCGTTGGAAGTTACCGACTTGAGCGATCCGTCTTCTGTGAGGCTTAGTATTGCGGTTGACATGTCGGAAGTGAACGGAGAACCCTTCTTGAATGCCTGCATTGAATACAAAATACTACAGTTATGATATGAGTCTAATCCAATCTTAGTTTGTTTGACTATATATGTTAAACTAATTTTGATGAGACCATTTCAGTTTTCATTATGTATTCACCCTCTTCTAAATTAACTATTGGTCTTTTACGTTCAAGATGTAACCAGTTTCATTGATTAGAATGTGATCTCTATCCCTGATTATTCTAAAGTTAGGAATCGATCGGTGGAGTAATTATTAATTTGTTATATATGTAACTCATGATCATTTGATAAATAAAAAAGAAATGAAGCTCTCTAGCTAATTTTGTAAAATAGATATTTATATTAACTTAATAAAGACTTACAAAGCCAAGACCAGCTAATTTATAACTTTCGCCTGTGGTGGTGAAGTAATCCCCAAAGTTGGAGAGGAAAAACCGAAGGTAAGGAAGCTCGACGTAAGCACCCGTGACGAATCCACTCTTGAAGTCTTGTGGATATTTGGTTGCCTGAAAGTTTATGATGTGGATGTTGTTTTCGTTTATGTGCAGAATGTTTTTAAGGTAATTGAGGACGAAGCCGCCATTGCAACCAATTTGCTCAATGGTTCCCGTGCTCTTCTCAGGTTGTAGTTTTTGAACGGTTAGGATTGAGGTCAAACTCGCGGTGTAGCTTTGAGTTAATACTAAGGCCGTGAAAAGCCACACTAGGATTGCCACTTTCGCGAAGTTGTTGTGCAGATTTCCTGAGAAAATAAGTAGGTTAATTAAGCAATTTGTGTCAGTGTAATGTCAGTAGTTATATATATGTAGTCCGATGTTCGCACCAGAAGAAAAATTGGTTGAAGTTGTATGTAAGGACATAATTAATTAAATATACTACTACCTACAGCAACTTTCAACTTAAAACAATTGAAATCAATACTCATTTTTAGTGACTTATTAGAAGGTTATTGTAAGCTAGAGGATTCTTGAGTTAATTCACCATAGCAAACTATATATACAACTTTCAACTTAAAACAATTGAAATACTCATTTTTAGTCACTTATTAAAATGTTATTGTAAGCTAGAGGACTCATGGGTTAATTCACCATAAAAAAAACTATACGTGCACTTGAATGATGCATTTGTACATTTATGTTATTTCTTAATGACTTGTTTTTTATTCTACATTTGTATGGCTTTTGGGCTTCGTATGGATCATAGTAAGTATAATTCCAATGGTGGTGAGTGTCGAGTATTTTACTAATGTGAATTGGAAATTACTTATACAAAAAAACAAAGAAAATTTGTGCAAATCCTACAACTATAAATATTGTTATTCCGAAGAAATATATTTTTACCTTGTGAGAAAAAGAATGTGAGATAAGCAAACCAAACTCCGTTGCCGATCTGCTTCCATTTCTTCCCATCGTAATTTTTTGAATTAGCACTGCTGCTCTCAAGGAACCACACGATAATGCCAGTGTAGAACAACGCTAAGACGATAGTCAGCCAAAGCCTCCAAGAAAATGGCTTTGTGAACATCAACGGCGTCCTCGGAGCAGTTTTTAGAGGCACCAACTTTGATAATCCGGAGTCCATATATGGTCCCGTAAAATCGACATGCTTTGATCGATGTCCTAGTATTGTAATGTCTCCGACGGCAGCATAAATTGTCTAGTCAATTGAAGGGTATTTTACATATAAGACATCTAATTCGAAGGGATTGGCTGCATTTAATCTAAATTAAAGAGTGTAAATGCAAGACAACTCCCCAAAGCAAATGTGCAACTAAACGTTTTCTTGAAAAATTTGCTAGCATGTTCCGTGACTAAATCTCAAGATGTGCTCCTCCTTCTTATGAAATAACCTCTAAATTGATTATTAGTGCTTCAGTTTGCTAACAATATGTTTCAATACATCATAGTAAAGGCGACATTTGTTAAAAATCTAATTAACGTGGGGCAACATATATAAGGGTACGTACGTTTGAAGATTGAATCAAATTTTAAGATAAGAAACTAATTTAAAATTTCAAGACTATGCTAGAACACTCCCCCTCTTTTATAAGCTCGACCACCTCCAAAATGACAATGCTAGAACACTGAATACAAAAAATAATGCATAACCACCTTGTTGGTGTCAACTGACTCCACCATGCTATCAAAGGATCCAGTATAAGGGTGATATCTCACTTTGAGTCGATAAGGCATCCTCGCGAGCGCATGCTCAAAAACATTGATACTATATCCACTAACTATGAGTTTCCCATTACTATCATACTCAACTTTCACAAATTCGTCGAACAACGTCCGTGCCGGCACCACCACGTCCAAAACTCCCCACCCTCCGGGCAGCCAAAGTGGCCCTCCCGGCCAATACACAGCTCCAAACACCTCTGAAGCATTACTGTAACCTAAGCTCTTCTTTTTATAGTCTTTGTGGAATCCAACACCTTGAGACCAAAAGCCCATGTTTCTAATACCACTTCCAACCACATTACTGATCCCAAACACATTGTCTTGTGTTGACAACATCCCATTGGTTAGGCTAATGGTCCCACTTAGACCATGAAAATTTGCGTTAGATTTTGTCATGTCTTTTATGGTTTGTGCAATTGAGATTGCATGGATGGCATCATAGACACGTAATGCATGGATGGTTGGCTCAAGGTTTGAGTCTTGCCCACCATAATAAGTTCTAAATCTTCGTTTGAACTTGTGAAGGAAGGTCTTGTAAGATGGGTTTGATTGGTTTACTTGGTCTGAAATGTCAACAACTCCTTGCATGTGGTTTTGATTGTTGATTATGTTATTGTTGGTGGTGATCCAAACATAGCCTTGGGACATCATTCCTAGTGATTGGGCGAGTTGGAAAAGAGTTGTGGTGAAGGATGGGAAAGATTGGAGCACTATGAAAACTTGACAAAGATTATCTTTCTTCATGTTGTTTAAGGTTTCATATATGGTTGTTTTAAGGTCTAACAGGCAGTTGAAGGGTGGGATAGATGTGGTCCGTTGGATGTCAGATCCAACGGCTCGTAGAGCTTTGGATAAGATAGCGATGCTTTCAGTCGATATTGTACCTACAAGAAAGAAATACAATATTATCATATGTTTAGCAGCAATTAAATGATAAATTGATCTTTTACCATGATAAAATATACTAAAGTCAGGAAATGCAATCATTAAATGCTTGTTTCAATTTGGAAGATATCCAAACTCTTCCCAAATATAGAGGGGTCTTGATGATACATTAAAGTATATATTTGGAGGAAGGCAATGGAAGGCAACGTAAGAAGCCAAATAAAGAGAGTGACTTTTTTGTCCAAATTTTGCTCAATAAAGTACGTAAAATACCTAAACCATCTTCCTCATAGATGACATTAACCCTCCTCCAGCTATAACTTCTGACGACATCCGCGATGCATGAAACCCGAGAGGAGAAATCTCCAGAGAACTGAAGAAGCCATGGTCGTGTGAGAGTTGAGGATGATGAACTAGGAAAGGTAACAACAATAGGATTTTGCACCCCGTCCTTTGTTTGAGAGATTATGTTTGCCTCCGACCAAGTTCCGATACCAACAAGGACAACATCGGCTTTCCATTCGCTAGTTGTTAGATCTTGAACTGCATGAAATGATTACCAAACAAAAGTTATTAAGTGACCATGCAAATCATGAATTAGTAATTGCAATAATATTAACATTAAAGTCATTAATCTCAAGCTACTTATAGAAACGACATCTTACGCTAGGAAACTTTTCCAACTATATCTTAAAAACATTATGTTTTTTAAATGTAATGGTGAAAAACTTATTTAACCATTAATACAAACAAATGTTGTTACAATCTATATCATTTACAATACTACTTTGTGCCCATGGAAAGTGAGATATATGAGTGAAAGAAACATAATCCAACCATTGTTTTTTTTGTCTCTCTCCTTGCTTCGAGTGTTTCAGAAAGGCATAGTTTGTATTAAAGGACACAAACATTTAGTAAGTACCCTTGACAATGGATAAATTCCACAATTTAGTCACATAATTAACTAACACAACACTATGTTAAAATGGATTGAAATCCTCGTTTATATAATTGTGTAATCTGCTAATATGTTTTCGAATCATACTGAAATATAGAAATCAAATACGTACCTGTGGTTGGAACTGCAAGAGAGGAGTTCCTCATGTTGTGAAACAGAGGTGTGTTAGTAGAATTGAAATCTTCTACTCCAATCTCCATGGCAACCCTTTCCTCCATTCCAATTCTAGAACTTGGGTTGATGATGCCACCTATGTTAACACCCACCACTTTGGTTGCGGTGAGGAGAAGAGTGAGAGAACAACACAAGAGAAAGAGTGCAACAAACTTCTCATGCATTTTGGGGAGTTTGGTTTCGTTTCTTGTTGGAAGATGAGTTATAAGTTATTAGGGTTGTGTCTATAAGATGTTTGCCTATACATTATTTTTTTGTTAATTGCTTGCATGACATTACAAAGACTATAATTCTCAACATCTCCAACTCTACACATATTATCCGATATGACATCTCAAAATACACTTAATTTACAAGTTGTTATTAAACTTTTTGAACGGTTACTCCGTTAGTCGACTTCCTAACAGCATTAGATTAATCATTAATTTATTGTAAATTTTACACAACCTACCTTTTATAAAATAATAATTTTTGCAAACTTCTCTATTTCACTCTCTCTTTCTTTTCTCATCCCTCTCGAATATCTATCTCTCTTATCTCTCTCTCTTGAATCTTCATGTTGGAGGATGTTGTAGACGAAGAGGGAATTATTACGTGAGAGGTCGGTGGCATAGAGGTACTTGTGGAAGGTGTTGTGATGCTCATCGAAGACGAAGGAGTCGACAAAGGCATCATCGACGAAGCCGAGCTTGTGGTTGTGCATGCCCTGGGGGAAGTTGTCCTTGGCGAAAGGGTGGGCAGAGCTCTGAAGTGGGGATTGTGGGGCATTGTTGTTGTTGGTGGTGGTGAGGGTGAGGGCGGTACTCGTCGGAGTACTGGGGTGTCCTCTTCTTCTTCATCTTCTTTGATTCTTCATCTTCACACCCTGAGGTGAGACTAAGGAACGTTTTTGTGGCCCCAATTTGATCGAAGACTTCTATTTCTCCTTTGACATCGTCAGTGTTGAGTGTTGACGGGTCTAAGGCCGACAACTTTTTTTCCAATCGGAGTGTTGGGCATGTTATTGCTTCGATTTATCAACTTCTCACATTCAATAGTATGCGTGGACCATTCCTACAACTCTGATTTGGCAGTGGTGCTTCTGAGCGGTGCAGTGAACCTCCACTCAGAGAGATTCAAGAAAGCGAGAGATGAGAGAGAGAGAGAGATCATAGAGAGAGATAAGAGAGAGAGATGAGGAAAGAAAGAGTAGTGAGAGAGAGAGAAATTTACGACATATTAGATTATAAAAGGTAGGTTTTGTAAAATTTACAATAAATGAAATGATTAATATAACATCGACAGGGAAACCGACTAATGGAGTGGCATTTCCGAAAGTTTAATGACAATCTGTATATTAGGTGTGTTTTGAGATGACATATCTAACAATAGATGTAGAGTGAGGGTTGTTGAGAATTATAGTCTTTTGTAATGACATGCAAGCAATTAACTTTTTTTCCAGTGAAAGAGCAAGGAAATCGCAAGGTGTTGCTTCTTCCATAATCAAAATGGTTGACCTTATTAATTGCCCTTAGAGGTCAACACGAAAAATTGTAGAATTTTTTATCAGTATATGAAGAAGTAGATTGTTGGAGATATTAGCTGTATCAGCTCAAGAAATATATATAAAGGCCTCTATTTTGGACCTTTTAGAGGAAAACCTTAATTTTGATTATATATGTAGGACTTCATTTTCTAGAGAGTCTAAGAAGTTGTTTTATCAATTGTAGTTGGGGATAAAAATATAATGTGTCTCCTATCAACTCCCCAAAATTTGGTCAATGAAGAGATTTATTTAATTATCTCTTTGTTCCTCCCCGTAGGAACCTACACCTATATGTTATACCTTACATCATGTTCGATTTGTCTAATTCAACTACTTGTTACAATGAATTTTAGATTGGGTATCACTGTTCGTCGCCCACGAATTACTTAAATTGTCTGCGTCAATTATCATTTTGCCATTCACATTCCATTTAATACTTATTTCGTCATGTCTCTTAAAATAACGCTTCTGTCTCAGTTTTCTTCACTCTTCAGTACCAACATGAAGGAAATGTCTGGCAAAACGTATGAATCTGGCCGGATTAGTTACCAAAAAGAATTCGACTGGGGCGTCCAAAAAAACACATCCCCCAAGGGGGCGTCCTAGACAGACACCCTGATTTTTTGTTTTTTTTAATTTTTTTGAATTTATATGGTGTGTTACTTCAAATTATTTCAGGTTCCGTTGCAACATTTCGATTGTGATGGGGTGGATATTGATATGGTTACCCATATCTGTTTACTCGAATCCAAAAAAACACAAACGTCAACAAACAGGTAAACGAACCAATATCCGGAGTACAATAATATGGCGTCGAAACAAAAAACGTCCCTCGTTGGGCCTGCCCCATATTCATACTCCGATTTTATTTTTCATGGTTTTTTTGTTGTAGTATGAACAGAGGAGCGTCTATTAGAGCAGTTTCCTGTTCTCCGAGATATTTGTTTAGTGGTTGAAATTTGATGTTTGGAGTAAAATGAAGAGAGAGTGGTGATGGAAGAGTGGAATGAACTGAGGAAATAAATAAAAAGGAGAGAATGACAAAATGATAATTGACACGGGCTCAGACACTCAACGGTCATCACAACCAAGGAAATCATACAACCGCTACATTCATCAAAAGGAAACACAATCAAGATTACATTCCTTTCATGCATATATTTTGTAATAGGCAACAAATCATTCCTCACAACGTCTCTGTGTAAACTCATATATAAACACTCATTTGTAACACAATTAATCAAAAAATATATAATACAAAAACCGTATCAATTTCAAAATGGTATCAGAGCATTGATCGGACCTCAGAAACGGGGAACATCATCGGCGGCAAACGCATCCGGTCACCACCTCAGAAAAAAAACCCTCATCCCCGATCCATCTACCCAAAATCCAAAAACACCAAACTCATCACCGGCCACCGAGTGGGGGCTGACGCACAAGGCGACGTCCAACCTACACCATGGCCTCAGAAGGCATATCACCTCAAAGACTCACAACCCAGTTTCTCAATGGGACGAACTATATCTCATGGGCTTGATCAATTATCTTGTCCCTCAGTGGCAAGGGTAGATTAGGCCACATCACTGGAGATACCAAGAAACCGACCGCAGACGGGACCAAAATCACCGAGTGGCAAACCCTAGACCATCTAGTGACAACATGGGTTTTAAACTCCATGCAATCACAAATCACTGACTTGTTCATCTACTCAAACTCAGCCAAGGAGTTGTGGGATGAGATCCACAGCTTGTACGGCAAGCAACAAAACTTTGCCTACGTTTTCAAAATCAAGCAAGAACTGACGCAAACAAAACAAGGGCAACGGACCATCACTGAATACCTCGGTGCCCTCAAAAGCCGGTGGGACGAGCTTGAGATCTACGAGCCCCTAAGTACGGACCCCAAAATCATCCAGGAAAGGGTCGAACAAGGTCGCATCTACCACTTTCTTGTGGGACTCGACCCTAGCTACGAGACCCTACGCTCACAGATCCTATCATCATCGGAGCTTCCGCCCCTCAGCCAGATCATAGAAATGGTACAAAGAGAAGAAACCCGAACGCAAGGCATGCACCAAAACACAGAAAAAGAAAACCAAGCTTTCGTCGTCGCAAATCATCAAAATCAAAACTCAAAAAACAAAGGGCAGTTCGGGAGAAGGAGAGACAAGCACTGCGACAACTGCAAGAAGCAAGGCCACAGTCGCGACCGTTGTTGGTTCCTCTACCCGCACCTCCGACAACCAAAGGATGGACACAAAGAAAGAGTAGGCGATAGCAGAGGACCGAGTGGCAGTGGAAATCCATACCATAACCCTAACCCTAGCTTTGGAGGAGAACAACACAAATGGGGGCAGATCAGGTCACAGACAGGGATTCAGGGTTTTATCTCTGAGTCTTACGCGGATCACCCAACATCCGAGATCCGAAACCATGCAAGCGGACAGTCGGCTCCAGATCCGAGTCCACATGCAAGTACAGGAGTGCGTGCACAAATAGGTCAAGGGCCTAACATGCCTGGGTCGGTTCAACAGGAACTGAGTCATGTGTTAGCTCACCTCAACAACCTCCTTCAGATTTCTGGTCAATCAGGTAATAACTCAGGTATTAATCCCCTTCACCCTATTGCAAATCTTGCTAATTTCATAAATTCATGGATTATAGACACAGGAGCTACGTTTCACATGACCGGAAAAAAAAACTCTGCTAAGTAATATTTATTATGATCCAAATATGAATAAATTTGTCACTGTTGCAAATGGGAATCAAGTCAAAATTAATGGAATACGAGAATCACAATTGCTAAACAACACCACTGAAAAAGTTTTATATGTCCCAGAATTCACGTCCAACATTTTATATGTATCACGGATAACTAGAAATTGAAATTGCAATGTGATTTTTACACCATTTGTAAAATTTACAATAAATGAAATGATTAATATAACATCGACAGGGAAGCCGACTAATAGAGTGGCATTTCCGAAAGTTTAATGAAAATTTGTATATTACGTGTGTTTTGAGATGACATATCTAACAATAGATGTAGAGTGAGGGTCGTTGAGAATTATAGTCTTTTGTAATGACATGCAAGCAATTAACCTTTTTTCCAATGAAAGAGCAAGGAAATCTCAAGGTGTTGCTTCTTCCACAATCAAAATGGCTGACCTTAATTAATTTCCCTTAGAGGTCAACACGAAAAATTGTAGAATTTTTTATCAGTATATGAAGGAGTAGATTGTTGGAGATATTAGCTGTATCAGCTCAAGAATTATATATAAAGGCCTCTATTTTGTACCTTTTAGAGGAAAACCTTAATTTAGATTATATATGTAGGACTTCATTTTCTAGAGAGTCTAAGAAGTTGTTTTATCAATTGTAATTGGGGATAAAAATATAATATGTCTCCTATCAACTCACCAAAATTTGATCATTGAAGAGATTTATTTAATTATCTCTTTGTTCCTCCCAGTAGGAACCTACACCTATATGTTATACCTTACATCATGTTCGATTTGTCTAATTCAACTGCTTGTTACAATGAATTTTAGATTGGGTATCACTATTCGTCGCCCGTGAATTACTTAAATTGTCTTGCTAATAGATGTAGAGTGAGGTAATAACTCAGGTATTAATCCCCTTCACCCTATTGTAAATCTTGCTAATTTCATAAATTCATGGATTATAGACACAGGAGCTACGGATCACATGACCGGAAATAAAACTCTGCTGAGTAATATTTATTATGATCCAAATATGAATAAATTTGTCACTGTTGCAAATGGGAATCAAGTCAAAATTAATAGAATAAGAGAATCACAATAGCTAAACAACACCACTGAAAAAGTTTTATATGTCCCAGAATTCACGTCCAACATTTTATATGTATCACGGATAACTAGAAATTGAAATTGCAATGTGATTTTTACACCATTTGTAAAATTTACAATAAATGAAATGATTAATATAACATCGACAGGGAAGCCGACTAATGGAGTGGCATTTACGAAAGTTTAATGACAATCTGTATATTAGGTGTGTTTTGAGATGACATATCTAACAATAGATGTAGAGTGAGGGTCGTTGAGAATTATAGTCTTTTGTAATGACATGCAAGCAATTAACCTTTTTTCCAATGAAAGAGCAAGGAAATCTCAAAGTGTTGATTCTTCCACAATCAAAATGGCAGACCTTAATTAATTGCCCTTAGAGGTCAACACGAAAAATTGTAGAATTTTTTATCAGTATATGAAGAAGTAGATTGTTGGAGATATTAGCGGTATCAGCTCAAGAATTATATATAAAAGCCTCTATTTTGGACCTTTAAGAGGAAAACCTTAATTTAGATTATATATGTAGGACTTCATTTTCTAGAGAGTCTAAGAAGTTGTTTTATCAATTGTAATTGGGGATAAAAATATAATATGTCTCCTATCAACTCACCAAAATTTGATCATTGAAGAGATTTATTTAATTATCTCTTTGTTCCTCCCTGTAGGAACCTACACCTATATGTTATACCTTACATCATTTTCGATTTGTCTAATTCAACTACTTGTTACAATGAATTTTAGATTGGGTATCACTATTCGTCGCCCGCGAATTACTTAAATTATCTGCGTCAATTATCATTTTGCCCTTCACATTCCATTTAATACTTATTTCGTCATGTCTCTTAAAATAACGCTTCTGTCTTAGTTTTCTTCACTCTTCGAGTACCAACATGAAGAAAATGTCTGACGAAGCGTCTGAATCCGACTGGATTAGTTACCAAAAAGAATTCGACTGGGGCGTCCAAAAAAACATATCCCCCATGGGGGCGTCCTAGACAGACACCTCGATTTTTTTGTTTTTTTTAAATTGAATTTATATGGTGTGTTACTTCAAATTATTTCAGGTTCCGTTGCAACATTTCGATTGTGACGGGGTGGATATTGATATGGTTACCCATATTTGTTTACCCGAATCCAAAAAAACACAAACATAAATAAACAGGTAAACGAATCAATATCCGGAGTACAATAATAGGGGTTGAAACAAAAAAGTCCCTCGTTGGGCATGCTTCGTATTCATTCTCCGATTTTATTTTTCATGGTTATTTTTGTTGTAATATGAACAGAGGAGAGTCTATTGGAGCAGTTTTTCTGTTCTCCGAGATATGTTTTTAGTGGTTGAAATTTGATGTTTGGAGGAAAATGAAGAGAGAGTTGTGATTGAAGAGCTGAATGAAGAGAAGAAATAAATAAAATGGAGAGAATGACAAAATGATAATTGACACGGGTGATTTAAGTAATCCAAGGATGATGTTTAGCAGTTTAGTTTAAGATCCAAAGAAGCAACTTCAGATGTTGATACCTCAATTCTCCACGAGAATGTCCACAGTAAAACAAATGATAGAGAGAAAAAGGATTGTATGTTTGACGGCCGACCAAACTATATTTACTTAAAAAAAATATCAATCTTACAACTAACTAATCATCGAGTTAGCTTTTAAAGGTTGATTAGCACTAGTTTAACATAACCTTTTTGTAATGAAACTACAAATATTCAACCCTTCGGCTAAGATTTAGAATTGGATTTTTATTTTATTAACTTGCATGAGAAGAACTATATCTAAGCTCTAGTTATATATATAATATATAAATGTGGTCCCATACTTATTTTTTATATTAATTATTTCAGAGCTTAACAACAATTTTAAACGGTAAATCCCATATAAAAGTCAAAGACTCACGCGTAGGCATAGGCTATTTGTGTAACATCCCGATATAGTAGAAAATTTTAAAAATTCATAATCAAGACAAAGAACACAATAATCAAAGGCGGGACTGTTACTTCTCATAAACAAATAGTGGTGCACCAGAATACATCAGAGTTTGCCAAAATGAATACATGATTACAACAAAACGACAAGGGAAGATAAACGTAATCATGTTGACCTCAGTGGTCCGACTAGAGGATCCGACTCCAAATGCGTGCGCGCACAAACATCAACACTGGGATCCGCGATCCCTCAGGCCTGCTACACTACAATAAGTCCAATCAATCCATCACATTAGTCACGCTCCATACATGGAACTGACGCGTCCCGAACACCCACACTCTGTCCAACGGCGGTCCCTGGGCAGGCACGCGGAACGCACCTACCGTCACCTCCCGGCTCACGCACAAGGCGAGGACACGGGTTTCCGTGGACAAAGTTGGCATTCAAAAAGGGAACCAGGAATTCTGTCCTGCGCCCAAACGGTCGACCGGAAGAGGTGATTCGGTCGACCGTTTCCAGAAAGGAAACGGTCGACCGTTTTTCGCCTCACACGGTCTACCGCTGCGCTCAAAACACAATCCCCAAACGGTCTACCGAAGGTCTAAAACCGGTCGACCGAACGAGGTCAAAATCCGGAGTCTGGTCAACATTGAAATCCAATCTATCGGTCGACCGACTCAGGGGTCCCGGTCGACCGAAAACTAACAGTACGTTATTACAACATTTTAATCCATCGGTCGACCGACACAGGGGTCTCGGTCGACCGATAACAGTTAGGGTCAACCTACATTTCTACGTCATATAACGGTCGACCGAACACAAGCAACGGTCGAACAAACATGCATAATAATCCAAATAACTTAAGTTCCGGTCGACCGAACCAAAGACCCCGGTCGACCGAAACACAACAGGCAGGCAAAACTACATGCATTCGGTCGACCGCCCGAAGGGTCCGGTCGACCGTTGGTCGTCTCCTACCTCGCGCCAGCCGAGGTTTTCACGGAAAAACACGTCGGAGAGGTCTCCGACCTCCCCGTCCGACCAACACAACCCTTCCACGAGGGTTAGGAAACACAAAACCACACTAATAAGTTGACATACCTCGAACAAGGACGACGAACCGCCAGAGCAACGCTCACGCCTCCGCCGTCACCTCCGGTCTCCCTCGCGCTCAGCCTCCGCGCGAAAGCCTTCCTCGCTCGCCTCCTCCGCGACAGCTGCTCACCACCGCGCGCACCAGCAAGGAAAGGAAGAAATGAGGAAGGAGAAGAAAAGAAGAAGAAGAAGAAAGAGAAACTTGATTTATAAACCCGAATGCTACAGTGCACGCCACCCTCACCATCACCCTACTCTCCTCGGCCACTGTTCACTCGCTCCACCCCATGCAACTCCTATTCACAAGCCTTCCCCATGCAAACCACACCCCTAAACCCGGATTAACCCTAATCCAGGGTTTGGGTTCTAACAATCCACCCAACTTAAAAGGATTTCGTCCCGAAATCAAAGCAAACACTCACCGAAAAGCTCTGGATACTGCCTTCTGACATCCTCCTCGATCTCCCAAGTGGCCTCGCGCTCGCTGTGATGCTGCCACCTGACCTTCACCATCGGGATGGTCCTCCGCCTGAGCTGGTGATCCATGCGATCAACAATCTCGACTGGCCTCTCCTCGAGCGACAAGTCCTGCTGAATCTCCGGCACTGCTATCTCAATAACGTGAGTTGGATCTGCAACGTACTTCCTCAGCATCGACACATGGAAGACGTTGTGAAGACCCAAAAACTGCGGCGGCAATGCAATTCGGTAGGCAACCTCTCCAACTCGGTCGAGGATCTCAAACGGCCCAACATACCTCGGACTGAGCTTCCCCTTCTTCCCAAACCTCATCACACCTCTGGCTGGGGAAATCTTCAGAAACACGTGATCTCCCACCTCGAAACTCAACACCCGTCTGCGTCGATCAGCATAACTCTTCTGCCTGCTCTGTGCTGTGGCCAGCCTCCTCCTGATCACATCAACCTTCTCCGAGTACATCTGCACAATCTCTGGCCCCACTAACTGCCTCTCGCCCACATCACTCCAGCATACCGGTGATCTGCAAGGCCTCCCGTACAACGCCTCGTACGGTGACATCCCAATACTCGAGTGGTAGCTGTTGTTGTAGGCGAACTCTATCAGCGGCAAGTGATCATCCCTGTGCCCTGCCCAATCCAGTGTGCATGCTCTCAGCCTATCCTCCAGGGTCTGAATCGTCCTCTCTGACTGACCATCGGTCTATGGATGAAACGTTGTACTGAATCTCAGACGCGTCCCCAAAGCCTGCTGCAGACTCCCCCAAAATCTGGAAGTGAATCGAGGATCTCGATCGGAGATGATGCTCACTGGCACTCCATGCAACCTGACTATCTCCTCCACGTACAACTTAGCCAGACCCTCCAAAGGTAACGTGGTCCTGATCGCTAACAAATGCGCCGACTTGGTCAGTCGATCGACTATCACCCAAATCGCGTCGTGGAATCTCCTCGTCTTCGGCAATCCCGTGACAATATCCATCGTCACGTGCTCCCACTTCCACTCAGGAAGCTCTATACACTGCATCGGTCCTGCTGGCCTCTGATGCTTGATCTTCACCTGCTGACAGACCAAACATCGCTCCACAAACTCTGCAATGTCCCTCTTCATGCCCTTCCACCAGAAGTTCCGCTGCAGGTCCTTATACATCTTCGTGCTCCCCGGATGAATGGTGTATCTAACTCTGTGTGCCTCCTCCATGATGTCATCTCTCAGCCCATCGAACTTCGGCACCCAGATCCGACTCCTGAACCTCAGACCACCATCAACCCCCACACTGAAGTCTGATCCATCTCTGGAAGCTAACTGTAGCAGACAAGCTAACTCATCATCCCCATGCTGAGCCTGAACCAACCGTGAGACAGTTTGCGGCTCCACCCGAAGCCCAGCAATCACTGCTCCCTCTGTACCCTCTGTGAACGCTCTCCACTCTGACAAAGCCTCGAGTAGCCTCCACTCCTGGATGCACAGACTCACAACTGAAACCTCCACCTTCCTGCTCAGCGCATCTGCAACTGAATTCGCCTTCCCCGGATGATAGGAAATGGTGAAGTCGTAGTCCTTAATGAACTCAAGCCATCTGCGCTGCCTCATATTCAGCTCCTTCTGCGAGAACAAATACTTCAGACTCTGATGATCTGTGAAGACCTCAAACTGCTCGCCATACAGATAGTGCCGCCAGGTCTTCAACGCGTGAACTACCGCTGCCAACTCCAGATCATGAGTAGGGTAGTTCTTCTCGTGCACCTTCAGCTGCCTCGAAGCGTAAGCGACCACCTTCCCATGCTGCATCAGAACACAACCCAAGCCTATCCCTGATGCATCGTTGTAAATCACGTAGCCTCCACTGCCACTCGGTATCGTCAGAATCGGTGCTGTCGTCAGACGCCTCTTCAGCTCCTGAAAGTTGTCCTCGCACTTCTGGGACCAAACGAACTTGACGCCCTTCTGCGTCAACGCTGTTAGCGGCAACCCAAGTCTGGAGAAATCCTGAATGAACCGTCTGTAATACCCTGCCAGTCCCACAAAACTCCTGATCTCCGTCACGCTCGTCGGGGCTCTCCACTGAGTCACAGCCTCGACCTTCGCCGGATCCACCGATATCCCATCCGCTGACACAATATGCCCCAAAAAAGCCACCTGATCCAACCAAAACTCGCACTTCGTGTACTTGGCATAAAGCTGCTGATCCCTCAAGATGCCAAGCACAATCCTCAGGTGCTCTCGATGCTGCTCCCTGTTAGGCGAGTATACCAAGATGTCATCCACGAACACCACGACAAATCTGTCAAGGTACGGCTGGAAGGTCCTATTCATCAAATCCATGAATGTTGCAGGTGCATTCGTCAGTCCAAATGGCATCACCAAGAACTCGTAGTGGCCGTACCGCGTCCTGAAGGCTGTCTTCTGAACATCGCCTCCCTGATCCGCAACTGGTGATAACCCGAACGCAGATCGATCTTCGAGAACACTCTCGCCGTCTGCAACTGATCAAACAAGTCATCAATCCTGGGCAAAGGGTACCGGTTCCGAACGGTAACCTTATTCAGCATCCTGTAGTCAATGCATATCCGCAACGATCCATCCTTCTTCTTCACGAAGAGCACAGGCGCTCCCCATGGAGAAACACTCGGTCGAATGAACCCGGACTCCATCAACTCCTGCAACTGCTTCTTCAGCTCTGTCAACTCAGCAGGTGCCATACGATACGGTGTCTTCGACTGAGGTGTCGTACCCGCTACCAACTCGATGCCGAACTCGATCTCTCGGTGCGGTGGTAACGCTGGAATCTCTGCTGGAAACACTTCTGGAAACTCCTGCACAATCTCTATGTCCTCCAGCCTCCTCGTCTCAGGATCAGGAACTACCAGCGTGGCCACAAACGCTCTGTATCCCTGCTGTATCAGTCTCTGTGCCCTAACCGCAAACACAATCAGACGACCCCCTCTGCTCCTCGCACCTCTGATCAGAACATCTGGCATGCCCTCCATCGGAATCAGAATCTTCTTCTCACGGCAAAAGACCCGCACGTCGTACTGTGACAGCCAGTCCATCCCCAGTATGACATCGAAGTCCTCCATCGGTAACAAGACCAGATCTGCCGGAAAATCATGGTCTCCCGAAGCAACTGTGGTGCCGGGGAAAAAGCTCCCCACAGTGCCCACCTCACCCATGGACGTGCTGACCTCTAAAACATCAGTCAGCAGCACAGGGGTCCGACCCAACTCGCCAGCAAACTTCTCCGAAATGAAGGAGTGAGTGGCACCGCAATCAAACAACACACGCGCAACCAAACCAGAAACAGAAAGTGTACCTTCCACGACGGTGTTGGAGTCTCTCGCCTCCTCAGCCTGAATAGTGAAGACTCGCCCGGTCTTCCTGCCCTGGCCCGGAGAAACCACTGATCGGCTGCCTCCGCCTCTGCCTACTGCTGGTGGTCCTGGCCTCCTGCTCGGCTCACCCTGCCTCTGAGGACAATCACGGACGAAATGTCCCATCTGACCACAACCCATGCATGCTCCAGTCCGACGGGGACACTCCTATCCTGGATGAAACCTCCCGCAGTAAGTGCACGCTCCAGACTGACGTGCTCCTCCTCCATCAAACCTGGGCCTCTTGCCCGGGTTTCCTGCTCCACGACCGGCTACAAGGCTACCGGTGCTCACTGGTGCCTTCCTCGCCTCCTGAAGACACTCTCTCTGGTCCTGCTCGATGATCGTAGCATGCTTCACCGCATCTGCAAGGGTCCGCGGCATGCTGTTGATCACCCGAGATCGAAGCGGCTGTCTCAGTCCCTTCACGAACTTCCTCGCCCGCTGCTTTGGGGTCACGCAGATCTCTAGGCAGTAACGCTCCAAGGCGTTGAACCTGCTGATGTAGCTCGCCAGAGTCATCTCCCTCTGCTCCAGCGACATAAACTCCTCCCTCTTCTGATCCCTGACATGCTGGGGGAAGTACTGCTCGTGGAACACCTCCAAGAACTCCTCCCAGCTGACATCTGCACGGTCATCAAACGGAACTGTGGACGTAGATCTCCACCAGTTGGCGGCCTCGCCATCGAACACATAGGTGGCTTGCTCCACCATCCTCTCAAGTGCTACTCCAATAGCGCGGAAGATCTTCTCCATCCGGAAGATCCAGTCCTCCGCAACCTCTGGGGCCCTCCTGCCATCAAAAGTCGGCGGGTGCTGACGCATGAACCGATCGTGCTCAGCTCCCACTCCGCCCTGGGCGCTCTGAGCTGCCTGATGCTCCAGAAACTCGCCCAACCTGTCCCAATGAGCACCAGATGTGTCGTCACTGGGATCGCGATCGCGTGGAGAATTCCTCACACGCCTAGGTGCCATCTGACAGAAGAAACAATCACAAACTTCAGCCATGTATGCATGCTAAAAGATAAAATGCATGAGTCCAATTACTACAAGGGTGATCTCATTGGGAACCGCATTGGAATCGACCGCTCTGATACCAAGTTGTAACATCCCGATACAGCGGAAAATTTTAAAAATTCATAATCAAGACAAAGAACACAATAATCAAAGGCGGGACTGTTACTTCTCATAAACAAATAGTGGTGCACCAGAATACATCAGAGTTTGCCAAAATGGATACATGATTACAACAAAACGACAAGGGAAGATAAACGTAATCATGTTGACCTCAGTGGTCCGACTAGAGGATCCGACTCCAAATGCGTGTGCCCGCCGATCACCACCCCACACGACCTACTGCGGTCCTGAAAAAGATGCAACAACAATGCCTGAGTTTCCAGAAAGGAAACCCCGTACGCCAACTCACCTATATGCATGCATTACACAAATGAACCTACCATACTAGTAGCGTGTCATGGCATCGACAGAAATGGAAAACAGTTCCCCCGAAGGGTAAAATAGGACATCAGTCCGACAGTCAACAACGAGTCTCCCGAGGACACCTACCACAGGCACATGCAGCCTTACAGCACGCGACATCGCACCCCCACACGCGGCTACACTACTCAAGGGTTCGGCAGGGAGCCTCTGTCACGCCTGCGCGCCGATAGAATACAGATCTGCGAATCTCAGTGGTCGGAGCCACAGGGACCAACGGGGCCGTCGCCCGGAAGGTATAACAACAACATCTCGATAGGTGCCCAGTCGAGGAATCAACATAGCCGGCACAACCTCGGCCCAACAATCATCATCGCCGACACAACCTCGGCGGCATCACCGGCACAACATCGGTGGTCCATCACAACGTCTGGCACAGCATCGGACGGGTCCAGACCGAAGTCTGCTAGGTCATCAGGCTCCTCGAGCCACAAACACCAACCGCGCCGCTATAAAAGCAGGGCAGCGACCTCCGTAGCCCGTGGGCCGGTAGTCACCTCACCCAACGCCAGTTGTGTGCCTGCACAAACATCAACACTGGGATCCGCGATCCCTCAGGCCTGCTACCCTAAAATGAGTCCAATCAATCCATCACATTAGTCACGCTCCATACAAGGAACTGACGCGTCCCGAGCACCCACACTCTTCCCAACGGCGGTCCCTGGGTAGACACGCGGAACGCGCCTACCGTCACCTCCCGGCTCACGCACAAGGCGAGGACACGGGTTTCCGTGGACAAAGTTGGCATTCAAAAAGGGAACCAAGAATTCTGTCCTGGGCCCAAACGGTCGACCGGAAGAGGTGATTCGGTCGACCGTTTCCAGAAAGGAAACGGTCGACCGTTTTTCGCCTCACACGGTCTACCGCTGCGCTCAAAACACAATCCCCAAACGGTCTACCAAAGGTCTAAAACCGGTCGACCGAACGAGGTCAAAATCCGGAGTCTGGTCAACATTGAAATCCAATCTATCGGTCGACCGACTCAGGGGTCCCGGTCGACCGAAAACTAACAGTACGTTATTACAACATTTTAATCCATCGGTCGACTGACTCAGGGGTCTCGGTCGACCAATAACAGTTAGGGTCAACCTACATTTCTACGTCATATAACGGTCGACCGAACACAAGCAACGGTCGAACAAACATGCATAATAATCCAAATAACTTAAGTTCCGGTCGACCAAACCAAAGACCACGGTCGACCAAAACACAACAGGCAGACAAAACTACATGCATTCGGTCGACCGCCCGATGGGTCCGGTCGACCGTTGGTCGTCGCCTACCTCGCGCCAGCCGAGGTTTTCACGGAAAAACACGTCGGAGAGGTCTCCGACCTCCCCGTCCGACCAACACAACCCTTCCACGAGGGTTAGGAAACACAAAACCACACTAATAAGTTGACATACCTCGAACAAGGACGACGAACCGCCAGAGCAACGCTCACGCCTCCGCCGTCACCTCCGGTCTCCCTCGCGCTCAGCCTCCGCGCGAAAGCCTTCCTCGCCCGCCTCCTCCGCGACAGCTGCTCACCACCGCGCGCACCAGCAAGGAAAGGAAGAAATGAGGAAGGAGAAGAAAAGAAGAAGAAGAAGAAAGAGAAACTTGATTTATAAACCCGAATGCTACAGTGCACGCCACCCTCACCATCACCCTACTCTCCTCGGCCACTGTTCACTCGCTCCACCCCATGCAACTCCTGTTCACTTGCCTTCCCCATGCAAACCACACCCCTAAACCCGGATTAACCCTAATCCGGGGTTTGGGTTCTAACAATTTGTGCATTTGCTTTGTTAAGCAGAGTAAAGTACTTAAATTTAAAATATATCTCGAGAAGTCATTACTGAAATATCATAATTAATAAGGTACAAAAATTTTAAGAATATCTTGGGATGTCATTCCTTAAATAACATTGTTTCCTCTTACTTTGTTAAACTTCTAAGGTACACAAACAAAATGTTAAAATAGTTGGTGGCTCAGACACTCAACGGTCATCACAGCCAAGGAAATCATACAACTCTACTAATTTCATAAACTCATGGATTATAGACACAGGAACTACGGATCACACGACCGGAAATAAAACACTGCTAAGTAATATTTATTATGATCCAAATATGAATAAATTTGTCACCGTTGCAAATGGGAATCAAGTCAAAATTAATGGGATAGGAGAGTCACAATTGCTAAACAACACCACTGAAAAAGTTTTATATGTCCCAGAATTCACGTCCAATATTTTAACTATATCACGGATCACTCGAAATTGAAATTGCAATGTGATTTTTACACCATTTGATGTGCTTTTTCAAGACCGAACGTTAGGGAAGATGATTGGTAGAGGCCCAGTTGCTAATGTTTTATATGTTTTAGACTCAAATATTTGTTTAATTGCTAATAATGTGCTTTCTCAAATGCCAAACATCTGGCATAAACGCATGGGGCACCCATCATACTCAGTTTTAAAACAATTTCTGCCGAATTTAAATTTAAATATTGATCTATGTTGTGAGACGTGTCGCCTAGAAAAACATACCAGGTTGCCCTTCCATTTGTCCACGACCCGGACAAAGAAGCCTCTGGATATGATCCACTCTGACATATGGGAACCTACCCCAGTCGAATCTTATAATGACTTTAAGTATTTTGTTATCTTTATCGATGATTTTTCTCGCACCACTAGGTTATACTTGCTAAAATCTAAATATGATGTTTTTTCTGTTTTTGTGAGTATTTCTCTTTCGCAGAAAATATGTATGATGCTAGGATTAAAATTCTTCGATCTAACAACTGATCTGAATACACCAGTAACATATTTTAAAAAAAATAAAAGACAAAGGAATTTTGCATCAAACCACTTGCATTAACACACTTGAACAAAATGGAATTTCTGAAAGAAAAAACCACCATCTGTTGATTGTTACTCGAGCCTTGCTATTTCAAAATCAGATACCCAAGATTTTTTGGTCTGAAGCTTTTTAACTACGGTTTACCTGATTAATCGTCCCACTAGTCCTGTTATTCAAAATAAACAACCTCTAGAAATTCTTAATGATAAACGCATGAGCATTGATCATCTTAAAAAAATTGGTTGCACTTGTTATGTTCACAAAAAACGAAGTGATAAATTGGATTCTCTTTCTGTCAAAACTGTTTTTTTGTACTCCTTTCACAAGACAGGGTACAAATGCTATGACCCGGTGACTTGCAAACTTTACATTTCTCGTGATGTCTCCTCTTTTGAGAATGAATCATACTTCAAATCCTTTAACTCTAATCCTCCAGGCGAGACACCTCTTCTCCCTACCATTGACATGGTTGATTTGTCTCCTTCTCTTGAGGAAAACCTTCTTCCTCAAGCCGGGGGAGACGAACAGGTTATAGGTACCGAATATGTGCAAAATGATGATCAAGATAGGGCTCTCACTAGAAGGTCTACACGACCCACTCAGACTCCTCACTTGGAAGATTTTATCACTTACAACACAACTTACCCTATCCAGGATTATTCTTTTTCGAATGTAATTGATAAAAATAATGAACCTACCTCCTACCACGAAGCCCTTGGAGACCCAAATTGGGTAAAAGTCATGAAAGACGAACTAGAAGCTTTACAAAAAAACCAAACTTGGACTATGGTCCCCTCTAAACCTGGAATCAAGATTATAGGATGTAAATGGATATACAAAATCAAGTACAATAGTAATGGTTCCATTGATCGATATAATGCTAGACTAGTTGCTAAAGGTTATACCCAAAACTATGGACATATTGATTACTTAGAGACATTTGCTCCTGTAGCTAAAATGAACACTGTAAGAGTCCTTCTTTCTATTGTCGTTAATTATGAGTGGGACCTCTATCAAATGGATGTATGAAATACCTTTCTCCAAGGATTTCTGGAAGAGGAAGTCTACATGACTCCCCCTCCAGGGTACAACTCTCTTCAAAATCAGGTATGCAAACTCCACAAATCAATTTACAGATTGAAACAGTCTCCCAGAGCATGGTACGCAAAAATCAAAGTCACTTTTACCCAATTTGGGTTTATCAAGCATTCTAACATATTTATCACTATTGTCCTAGTTTATGTAGATGACATCATAATCACTGGAAATAACAATGTTGAGATTAACTATGTAAAATCTTACCTAAAAACCAAGTTTGACATCAAAGATCTAGGAATCTTAAAAAATAGTCATTGAAATTGCCCATTCTAAGAAAGGCTTATTCATGTCTCAAAGAAAATATGTTCTAGATCTCCTTAAAGAAACTTGTAAGTTAGGGTCTAAACCTGCTCACACTCCCATTGAGACCAATCGAAAGGTTGGACCCACCGATGGAGAACCTCTTCATGACATAAGACAATACCAACGACTAGTAGGAAAACTCATCTATCTCACTGTTACCAGACCCGACATAACTTATGTCGTTAGCACAATAAGTTAGTTCATGCATGCTCTCCACACTCATCACCTTGACATCATAGACATGATCCTTAGATATTTAAAGAAAACACCAGGACAAGGGATATAGATGAAAAGAAACAACTCTAACTCAATAGTTGGGTATTCTGATGCAGATTGGGCCGACAGCTTCGATAGAAAGTCCACAACAAGGTTCTATACCTTTGTGGGTGGGAACTTGGTCACATGGAGAAGCAAAAAACAAAACGTTATCGCAATATCTAGTGTTGAAGCTGAATATTGGGCCATGACATCCACTACTAGTGAGTTAATCTGGCTCAAACAACTCCTCAGAGAAATGAAAGTTCCCTACACGAAGCCTATGCTAATGCATTGTGACAACCATGCCGCTCGACATATCGCCTCCAACCCCATTTTTCACGAACGGACCAAGCACATAGAAGTAGACTGTCATTTCATTAGAGAAAAAATTCAAGCCAAAGAAATTGATGTTCCTTATGTCAAGAACAAAGACCAACTCGCAGATATCTTCACCAAGTCACTCGACCAGAAACAGTTCCACAATATTATTCACAAGTTGGGTTCCTTCAATCTCTTCTGGATTCAACTTGAGGGGAAGTGTTAAAATAGTTGGTGGCTCAGACACTCAACGGTCATCACAACCAAGGAAATCATACAACGGCTACATTCATCAAAAGTAAACACAATCAATATTACATTCCTTTCATGCATATATTTTGTAATAGGCAACAAATCATTCCTCCCAACGTCTCTGTGTAAACTCATATATAAACACTCATCTGTAACACAATTAATAAAAAAAATACAAAACCGTATCAATTTCAATACAAGATTATACAGAATGAGAGTAAAATTTCCCTCAATTCATAATGGACGTCACTCCTCTAGTTTCCAAGAAAATTAAGTTTTTTGTCTCTTTTTTGCTTCGAAATTTCGTTTGGTGGTTAAGATATCATCATTAAACTACGTTGGAATAGTGTGGATCCAAATTTTCATTGGTCAATTAATAATTAAGGAGAGGAGGTGGTATCTCAGAAGAGTACATCTCTGTATAGATTCCATATATTAAAACAGGAAAGTTTTTTTTTGGAAAAATCTTAACAGTATGTCTACAAGTGAGTGCAATTTTAAGATATTTAAACGTGTCATCTCTGAATCTTATCTTAACTTACGAAAACCAAACACGGCTTGTGGCTTCCGTTAATAAGAATTAGTCACATCGATGAAAAGTCTACAGCTATCTAAACAGAGATGTAATCTCAATTCCCAAGTATCTCCTCCAAAAGTACAAATCTTTCCTCGTAACCTCTGCCGTATCATAAGTTTTTGACTCTTGAATTTCATCACTAAATCAAATGTAATATTAGTTTTGAGCTTTCTTAAATCTGAATTTTGTTATTTGTAGTATTAAGTTTTCCCTCCGGACAATCTTACAAGTAAAGATCAAGGCCCAATTCGGATGCTTAGTCAGAGGAACTTTTGGGAAACAAAAACTGTAAATTGTAGCCGTTTTCTAACCCTACCTCTTAAAACATTGTTTCTTGAGAAGAGCCCAAAAAAAAACTCTAAACTAGAGGTGACGTTTCAACTCCTCAAGAAACGTCAATTCATAGTATAATACCGTTTTGCACTTCAACCTTATCATCTAAGGGGATGCATGTGCACAAGAAGGGATGTGACAGTCCAGCGGAAGGACGACGCTAGTCCCACGGAGGGACGGACCGCGAAAGCAATTGTTAGATAAGGGAAAACTTTTTGTTAAAGTTAAAGTTGAGTTGAGAAAAAATAAATGACGTCACGTATAGTAATATCATTGTAACTCAGCTTCAAATTAAGAATGACAAAGTTATAATTACCTCAACGTAATAATGATGAATCGTGGGGCCATAAGGATCAATATGCGCATGACGTGTCCTTTAGCAAAATCACAGGAGTGTCATGATAAAATCACAATAGTGATTTTAAGCAAAAAACCATTAAAAGGTCAGCGGTTGAGCTTTTTTTGTTTAATGTAATTGTGTGTGGAAAAATGTGCAAATCAAGTCAACCAAGTTTCCAGATATCTATTTAGATGTAACCAACAATTTTTCGTGGTTCTTGGGCTCACTAAATACTACCAAAAATTACATCCAAACCGGACATAAATCTTAAGTATTTAGAGTTTCTACAAAAAATACTAGGACAATACATGAAGGTATATTTCTATAAAGTGATATTTTTATGATAATCGAGAGAACATCAAATGTAGCAACTGAAATTTAAAATGTAACATATAAAATACTTCACTCATTTCTACGTATATTCCACCTTAATTTCATCCAAAAGAATACGTTCACGAAGTATTTTGTCATATATTTGTATTCACTGTTTTAGTTACAAGGACAAGTTTTATATAAGCAATATGCATTTCTATTTGGTAATATATATATATATATATATATATATATATATATATATATATTACAAAATGAACATAAAATGCTTTTATTTAGGCAGTTAGTGCTGAAAATATACGATGTTCGTATATGTATTTGGTGGCGGGGTGATGGACAAGAAAAATATATCAACAAGGGAGATGCTGGAAACTCTTCTTTTTCGAACTTTAACAAAATACATTTCTTTCTCTATTCTTTATTCCACACCTAACACATTTGATTTGTGTGTTATTTATAATTAGGGGTGTGCATACGATCCGAACCGGACCGGACCAGATTTTTTCCGGGTCCGGACCGGATTGGTTCCGACTGGTGACCGAATCAGATTTTTTAATTAAAAAAAACAAAAACCGGACCGGTCCGGACCAGACCGGAACCAATATTTCCGCAGAGTCCGGACTGAAACCGGACCGGTCCATGCACAACCCTATTTATAATACTACAAGGACTTATAAACTTCCTCTACGTTATGAGGACCTTAACATTCTATCTTCCATGGCAGTAATAATCAATCAAAACTATTGAAAACGAGTTATTATAACTGTTTTGTGACTTATCATTTCAACTTCTACAATAAGTTCAATATTCAACACTCATCCTTGAATTAATTCTCCTCCCATCTTCCATCCCAAGTAGGTTGCGCATCCTCTCATGCAACCTTATCGGCAATGTTTTTTTCTTGAGCTAAAAGACAACACCATGTGAATCTCACTTGTTGCCTCATAGATATCACGAAGCGGCCTTAGTCTTTCTTGGTCTCATCTCTTCGTCATCAGATGATACAGCTTCGTGCTCGGTGGAATCTGACCGCCACCTCCTGCTCCTCATTGTGCACATGTGGGATGTCCTTCTTGGAACCACAATCCCACTTCACCTCTTCGTTGACCTGCACATCATGACTAATAACAATTTTATTATTAGCGGGATCAAGAAACCTATAAGCCTTTGATTGTTCATCATAACCAACAAATACCAGCTTGGGGCTCATGTCATCAAGCTTCACTCTCTTTTCATTTGGTACATGCGCATATGTTATGTTGCCAAACACCTTTAGATATGCGACTATAGGTTTGTAATCACTCCACACTTCTTGTGGAGTTACATCCTCTAAGCTTGCGGTCTTGCAACAATTTAAGATGTAAATTGCACAAGCTACCATCTCCGCCCACAACTCCTAAGGCACTTCTTTACTCTTTAACATGCTTTGAACCATGTCAAATATGATTCTATTCTTGTGTTCGGCCACTCCATTTTGCTGTGGTGAATAAAGGGCTATCAAATGACGGTTTATGTCATGTTCCGCACAAAACTCGTTGAAGTGGGTTGAGGTGAACTCTCCTTCTCGATATGATCTCAATACCATAATGTAATTTCCATTTTGCTTGTCTACATATGCCTTGAACTTCTTGTAAACACTAAATACTTTCGATTTCTCCTTCAAGAAATACACCCAAGTCTTGCGCAAAAAATCATCAATGAAAGTCAAGAAATAACGATTCTTACTAATCGAACACGGAGTGATTGATCCACAAATGTCGGTATGCACCAACTCAAGTACCTTCTTTGCTCTATATTCCGCCTCCTTTGGAAAACATTTCCTTGGAAATTTCCCGACCATACACCCCTCGCAAAAACCTTCTTTGAATTCAATCATTGGCAAACCATGCACCATCTTCCTTAGCGTCATTTCTTGGAGCCCACCAAAATTCACATGCCCATAATGCATATGCCACAATCAATCGTCTCCTTTGACACATGCTTTCAAGCATCTAGCATGAGCACATGTTAGATTTAATTTTACATACATTGTTTAGACATTTCTACCTTGGCAATCAAACTCTCATCTTGTCCTCGCAAGAACATGTATCAGTTTTGCATTCCAACCGAATAGCATTTCTCCAAAAGTTGTCTCATGCTAAGTATGTTGGTCTTCATCTCCGGCACATAGTAGACATTGGATATAAGCTCGTGTGATTCATCATTCACTTGGATCATGATGTGGCCTTGTCCTTCCACGCGCACCTGTGAAGCATCACCAAAAGAGACATGTCCATGCATATCTTCCTCCAAGTAAGCAAACATATGTCTATAGCCACACATGTGATTTCTCACTCCCGTATCAAGGTACCAAACACCTTCTTGTTCGGTCTCCCCTTCTTTGTTCGCAAGCAAGACCACTCCATCACCGCGGGTATCTTCCTCCATGGCAACAAGGTTGGAACTCTTTTCCACCTTCTTCTTCTACCAACACTCACTAGCAAAGTGTCCATGTTTCCCACAATTGAAGCATTCAACATCCTTCTTGGATGTTCGGTCCACATGACCACAGTTGGAGCTCTCCTCCATCTTCTTTTGCGACCGACACTCGTTCGCAAAATGACCATGCTTCCCACACTTGAAGCACTCATCATCCTTCTTATTTGAATAGCCTCCATAGTCACGATCTCTTCCAAGATCTACGTTGCAAAGTTTCTCCTCGTTAAGCAACATCTTCACTTGTAACGCCTCCTCCAAGACATCTTACCTCTTCTTCTTCTTCTTCCATTGCTTGTGTATCTCCAACGAGCTAGCAAGATTGTCGATCGTCATCTCCTCGAGGTTCTTTGATTCCTTGATGGCACACACCACATTTTAAAGCATTCGGTGAGAGAACGCAACATCTTCTCCACCACTCTCCCTTCCTTCAACTCCTCTCCATTTCTCTTCAATTGGTTCGCAACCATGCGCACCCTTGTGATACAGTCGGCCACTTCTTCCGACTCCTTCATTTTCAATGCTTCGAACTCACCTTGAAGTGCTTGGAGGTGCACTTGCCTCACACGATCCGCACCCTTATACCCCTTCTCCAAAAATTTGAGAGGAATGTGTTCTAAAAGTTGTACTTTTATATGTCAATTATTATGAATTGGATGTACAAACATTTTGTTCCTTGATTATTGGCGTCTTTTGGAAGTGTTAAAGAAGATGCGTTTGGTCCTTAACTGTAGAGCTCTAAAAGATAATTGTTTACATAAATCAAAAGTTATTTACAATCATGGTAATTAACATGAAACATTAATTACCGAGATAAAATTGTCGTGTTGGTCATCGATTGTTGTAGTTTTACAAATAATTGACGACACGAGTATATAAAAGAGGAAAATTGTTACTTTTATATATTGAATAGACCTAACAAGTAAAACATTATGGAATTGTGTTTTGTGTCATTAATATTTTACTGTCTTGGATCCTAAGATATGCGACTTATATCTTTTCACTCAAGAAGTGTTTGATTTGATTATTGTCAAAAGCTATCAATGAGTATAGTAATAAAGGCATTAGTTGGTTGAACATGACTTGTGCTAGAAAAGATAGCTAGTCAAAAGATTATCATTACTCCTCTTAATTGAGTGATGATATTAGTGGGCCCCTTGATAAAGCAAAATTATAATGTGCACAATGTAACTTGATTTAAGTTACATATTTATAATTAGGTTAAAGAGATCAAGAAATGAATGTAATACAAATGTGACACATTTCTACTTTGTATATATTCTTAATGAGGCAAGGGACGGACACAAATGGTGCACTTACATCACTAAATGGATCGTGTTTAGTTCGAGTGGAACAAGATATTTATGTTAATTGGGTAACTATAATGTGTAGCTAGATACCACTTATAGTTTGAGATATTAATTATTTAATATCGTTGTCAATTTGGCTTAGATCATCCTACAGGTCACACCACAAAACTGGGAAACAAGAAGTTTGATTTTGAATTCATATGATGTGTCGGGCTTCATGGGAAAATGGACACGTGTGGTGAATCAATAAAATCAATATGTCACAAGAATTGACATAATTAGAATCATGGATAAATTCATATGAGTTGTATATATTATAGGGTGTAATAATTTAATATGACATAGGATAATATATTACATAAGACATGACTTTGCTAAAAACCCCAAAAGATTAAATTTTGTTGGATATAAATCCAAAATTTGACAATGGCAAAATCAAGGTCAAAACGGTTAACCGTTTTGGGTTCGATCGACCGAGGTTTCTTAGAAATGGTCGACCAGACAAAGAACGGATAACGCAAATGATTGACCGAAATTGTCTGGTGTGCATGAACAATTGGAATCGTTCAACCGGGCGTAAACAATCAACCGAAAGAAAATATCCAGGAGCTGACTTGGGATATTATGGTAGATCAAAAGTGACACGATCGTCCGAATAGATTTACCATGAGAAATTTTGGTGGGTCAACGGTCGACCGGAGCGAGATGTGGTTCGACCGAAATTTTCTAAGGAATTTTTCTAATGAATATTCGGTCGACCGTCTAGTTCACGGTCATTCGAACTTGAGTAAAACTGAATGATTAAGTTGACCGAGTGCAAATCTCAGTTAACCGAACAACACGATTTCTACCTGAATTATTAAGAGAACAATTAGATCATTGGTTGGATTAATTCCAGATTTGATTAAACATTTTTAGGATGTTTTTTGTGGTAAATTGGGATTAATTTTAGGAGAGAAAAAACAAGAGATTGTGGCTAGAGAATAGTTCATGATATGGGTGTTTTAGGAGCCTATAAAAGGACTCCTCGTCCTACTTGTTTACATACATGCAAAAAATCTTTCTCTCCCTAATCACCCAATTAACTCATCCGAAAATTCTCTTAGTATTTTAAGTTTTGGAGATAAAAATCTGAAAAGCTTTAAAGAGGGGTTATTAGCTAGATTCAAAGCTTAATTAAAGATTGATTGGCTAGCTCTTTTCTCTCTAATCTTCTTTAGAGTTTGATGAACACTTAGAGGCGAATCAGCGGGCGATTCGGCGAACAACGGAACTCCGGATCTTCTGAAAGGTTTTAGAGAACATTTGGGTATGATCCTCTTTCTCTTATGTTTATTTTAATACGTGTAATGCATGATATTAGAATAAACATAAACATGTACATGAAATCGATGAAAATATGAAATCGATCATGTATGTTTGTATTAAAAAATTTAAAATATACACATACATAAGGACACGAAATCCTACATATTTCCCACACCTCTTTAAACATTGTTGCCCCCACTCCCTTCTCAAAGACGAAATCATCGACCGCTTGAAAAATAAGATACATTGTGCCTTGATCTTTTTTGTGCATATCATTCGCCTCCTTGCTTTGGTTGGCGTTCATGGAATCCGACTCCTCCTCGAAGCCGTTCTCGACCAACTCTCATACATCTGGCGCATCCAAGAGTGCGCACATCTGAATACTCCAATTTTCGTAATTAGATATCGACAGACGAGGCAACATAACTTGACCGAACGGGGTCATACTTGAGCTCGCCATGCCAACGAGGCTCTGATACGAGTTTGTTGGAAATATACGATGTTCGTATATGTATTTGGTGGTGGGGTGGTGGACAAGAAAACTATATCAACAAGATGGGAGAGGCTGAAAACTCTTCTTCTTCTAACTTTAACAAAATACAACATCTCTTTCTCTATTCTTTCTTCCACGCCTAACACACTTGACTTGTGTGTTATTTATAATACTATAAGAACTTTTAGAGTTCCTCTACGTTACTACGAGAACTTTTAACATTCTATCTTTCATGTCAATAATAATTGACCAAAACTATTCAAAACGAGTTATTACAATTATTTTGTGACCTATTGTTTCAACTTCCACGTTAAGTTCAACATTCAACGGTTAGCTCTCCAACAATTCCATCACAAACCAACGAAGAAGATGAGGTAAATTTATAAATGAAAATTCTGCCAAAAGAATTTTCATTTATAAATTTGTTAGAAGTACTATTCTGCCAAAAGAATTTTCAAATTTGTTTAGAAGTACTATTCTGCCAAAAGAATTTTCAAATTTGCTATTAGTACTATTAAGATAGTTAGAACCCGTAAAATGCAATTTTGCAATTTCATATTCGAGCATCATTGGTTGTAAAAAAATGTAACTACAAGTCTACAATTCCAACTCTTCACCTAAAAAATGATTTCAGCTGGTAATTTGGATTTGAAAATATGTTGAAAGACCCTGTGTTAGGTTTGGCGTTGAAATGTTGTGAGATTGAGTCAAGGTAGAAAGAAGAGTTTTCTTCGTAATTCTTTTTTTCCTCATGTGTTATTGGGCCTGCAGGTTTTCTTAAACTAGGCTAAAAATTCTTATCCATGAGGAAAATGAATTTTCCTCCTCCATAGTTGTTCATGTGCATTTGCTTGTCTTCGTAGATAAGTTTTGTGCTTATAAATCTCATGACGTATTGAATTAAATCAGTTGGTTATTCAAAAGCATAAATAATGGTTTCGTGGTTGCCACGTGAATGTCCTCTCTGTTTATATCCTCCCATTTCTAAGCTGAATCGCTAAACATCACCCCAAAATTACTTAAATCGCTCCTTGAAATTACCAAATTATCATTCCTCCTATTTTTGCTTATATATCTCACAATTTCACTATTTTCTCAAAACTATCTCTTCCTATACCTACTACAGAAGATCATGAATGTCTCGGAGGCCAGACAAGCAGCCAGCAGTTCCCCCGGTGTACCCGTATACGGTAACATTACGTATTTTATTTGTTTTCAAAAAAAAAAATTTGATGACATCCGTGGGAGACGCCCCCCGCATGGGGCGGGCGTCCGAGGCAGCAGCTCCCCGCATGGGGGGAGCGGCTGCCGAGGACGCCCGCCCCATGCGGGGTGCGTCTCCCGCGAACGCCCTATAACTGTGGGAGACGTCTTCGGCAGACGTCTCCCCGATGGAGGAGACGTCTGCGGCAAACGTCTCCCCGTAGGAGGAGACGTCTCCGACAGACGCCTTCACCATGCGGGAGGCGTCTGTCGCAGACGCCTCCACATTTTTTTTTAATTATTAAATCTGATAATGACTTTAATAAATTATGATAAATCTGATAATTTAATTTAACAAATTGTTATTAAGTTTAACAATTGTGATATTTAAGTTTAACAAATTTTGATTTAGTTTAACAATTGTGATAATTTAGTTTAACAAATTGTGATTTAGTTTAACAATTGCAAAACGTTACTTTAGTTTAACAAATTTTGATTTAGTTTAACAATTGTGATGAATATGATAATGTAGTTTAACAAATTTGTATTTAAAATTTCAAATCATAGTCATCGGGTCACAGTGGAGGGAAAGGCAAGTCGATACTATTACACGTCTTCCGTTCTTTAGATGATGATTCAGCACCGCGTCATCCACGTAGACGGGGGATATCTGCTTCGGTCAGGAGAGAGAGAAAGGCATTACGTCGTCGTGAGGAGGAGGATGATTCCTTCGATGATGAGCATGTGGACAGTCCCAACGACGAGAGCGACGATGATGGCCCGTATGAGTTAGAGCGCCCGGAGGTGGAGAGGCAGGGGGAGTATAGCGGAGGACGTGGTCGAGCGGGTACTTCTACTTCCGCCGGATGGATGGTGCGGAAGGGTAGGGGTGGGAGGTTTACGATAGGGGATTCGAGCTCGTGCACTGTAGATCCCCGCGTTCAGAAGAAGAGGAGGGTCCAGGACGATTCTTGGATCGTGAGCAGTATGACGCCTGGTAGTTCTTTAGATGGGAGCGTCATTCCTAGTTTCTGGGGTCACATCACTAGACGGATCTGGGACGGAGCGGATTGGAAGGTTCTGAAGTGCCATAATCGGCACAGAGCCTGTACAGCACTACAGGGTTGGTGGTCTACACTGAGTGCTGATATCAGAGGGGAGATTAGTGCGACGCATTTGGGGCACTTACCGTACAACATGTTCCCTTATCTCGACATGCCTTTGATTTCTACGTTTGTGGAGCGGTGGCAGCCTGACACCAACACTTTTCACATGCCTTTCGGAGAGATGACGATCATGCTTCACGATGTTTTCCAGATCATGCGCATTCCTGTGGAGGGTTGTATGGTTAGTGCTAAGGGGTTGACGTCTGAGCTGAGGTGTTATGTGACAGAGTTGCTGGGTGTCACACTTGATGGTCTGGCGAGAGATACAGCTTTATGGAGTGGTGGTGATGTCGGCATCGACGCCCTTAAGGACCTATGCAGACGGGCACGACCTCCGCGGGCCGATGATACACAGTTGACTGCGTACCTGTTCTTGATGCTCGGAGCCGTCTTGTTTGTCGACAAGAGTGGTTGCCGGATCAGACCACGCGATGTATTGGAGGCTAGGGACCCGGACACCGTTCGTCAGTACTCGTGGGGCTCAGCGACGTTGGCATACTTGTACCGTCAGCTTGGGATAGCTAGCCGTGCGGATTGTTCTGGGATTGCAGGTTGTCTTACGCTGCTGCAGGCGTGGATATACGAGTACTTTCCCGCATTCCGCCTGCATCGTGAGCGGAAGATTATCGAGGAGAGTCATCCACGTTCGGGTATGTGGGCCGTCCGGAGCGAGGACAAGAGCGAGGGACGATTGCGTTCAATCCGCGCTCGGCTAGATCGGATGACTGCATCAGAGGTATAAAACTTTACACCATTTACATTTATTTATTTAATTTTGATTTGTATTATTATTAATGTGTTAAAGTTTAGGTGGAGTGGTTACCCTATGGTCCTGACCCAGCAGCGGAGGTCTCGAGGACTTTATTGATGGGCTTTATTCGTTATCGGGATATCATAGAGCCTTATATGTCCGATCGTGTCTTGCGTCAGTTAGGATATGTTCAGGTGATCCCGGTTGACATCCCGACCCCAGAGCATGCGGTGCGGTCTGCGACTGCTGCGACGTACGACGTCAGGTTCCCCGCTTCGACAGCAGAGCATACAAATCTTTCAGAGCATACAAAGCTCTATCATACTCGGCTTCTGAAGTAGAAAGCATGATTTTCCTCCATCTTCCACGCCTCAAAGTCTCTGCCATCTGTTGTTTCTTGCCGAATACATGGTATGCGTAGTTCAATACGTCTTTGTTGATGTGCCATGTGCATAGTAAATGAGCAGAGTCAGGAAAAACCTCTCTCACCGGTCGCATAAGGCCTAACTCCCGGTCTGTTATTATTGCAGTCGGGCTACCAGTCCCCAATAACAGATCTCGCAACTTCTCCATCACCCACAGGTAACTGGAGTAAGATTCATCCATCAAAATTGCATATCCGATAAGGAAATTCATGTTTGTTGGTGTGACCCCAATCATTTAGAACAAAGGCATCTTATACTTGTTCGTCTTGTAAGTCGAATCCATGCAGATAACGAAAGGATATGTCCGCAACAACTGGACTGACGTCGGATGTGCCAAAAAAGCGTGAGTGACGACATTAGTTTCTGGATCCGCCATAATCCAATGTAAGTACTCACACTGCACTGCTTGATAGAGAAACTGCTGGACGGGATTCCGGTCTTGAGATTTTGTCGTCCTCATGTAATCTCTGAAATTATAAATATGCATTTGATTTGGATTGTCCTCCGGGAATTTTTCTTTTACTGCCTTCAAGATGTTCCGTGGTTTTGCTTGCGCCTCAGTCATATCACGAACAATCTTCTTCGCCCCAGCACTTAGACCACTAATTTGACGATGACTCTCTGGATAAACTGTCAGTCTATGATTGTGATGTCTGTGACCACTATTATAAACCACAACCCATCCATCACGATCCCGTCGCTCCACCACTTTTATTAAGAAACGGAAACCGCAACCCTTTCTTTTGGTGTTTCTTCGAAGTGCAGTATCCATATCCCGAGACTCCATTTGATTTCGCCGGTCGCATCTCAAATAACAATCCATCCAACTATCTGATCTTGTTTTGTACGACGACACGACCAAAAAAAACCAGCTCCGATAGCTACTTCTTTGGCCCATTTACTTGCTTCCTCGATTGTTGCAAAGATTTGTGCAGTTTGAAATAGCTCATTGTAATCCACTCCATCACCACCGAAATCTTCCAACGGAACCTACAAAAATAAAATCGAAATTAAAAAAATCAAAAAAAATCCAGGCGTCTGGATAAGCCGCCTGACCTATGGGTAGGGCGTCTGTGTTAAACGCCCTCCCTTAGGGTCAGGAGTTTGCGTAGGACGCCTGACCGTAAGGGAGGGCGTCTACACAAGACGCCTTGTCCTAAGGGAGGGCGTCTACGCAAGACGCCTATCCCATGGCTTACCTCACCGGATGCATCATCCTCGCCAGACATTTTCGTGGTGTTTTTACTGATAAATTGTGAATAGACAAGACCGTAGGGCTAATTTATAGGCACGGGACGATATGGGTATTAAATATATTGTTAAGGGCAATTTGGTAATTTTAAGGGGCGATTTAAGTAGTTTTGGGGCGACGTTTAGTAGTTCCCATTTCTAAAACAAAAACAGTTCCAATTCTCATTTGTTTAATATTACATTTAGATACCCTAAGCTAGACCAAGGAAAACGAGTCGGGCCGTGGGCCGTGTTTTTTTGTTTTATAGTGATATTTTAGAAATTTTAAGGCATTTTAAAAAAATCGCAAGCCAGGAGGTCCGACCTGTTTGCTAACGTAAGGCCCGACCCAGCACCCAACTCTACCCTAAGAGCCAAGCAAACTTTTGAGTGGTTCAAAGCATTTTGTGTGTGCTTTCAAGAAAGGAAAAGCTTTCGCATTAAAATTATTATTTAATTTTTTCAGATTAAACATTTTTAATAAAATATTTTCAATACTAGACTTGTTGTCACCATGTCGCGACACGTGATGACGGTGGTCTTATTTTTTAGTGTATACTGACGTTGAGCTCCATAGAAAAACTTGGAGAACTCGACATTGATGACGCTAAGTTTAGGCACTTAGGAAAATTTGCGCACAACTAGTAAGATGGAACGACATATTGGAAGACCAAATAACATGTATAATGAAATTTGCGCCTATGTTTTCGAGTTCTGTTTTATTGAACTCGGCGCCTACATTGATGAATTCCCTTTTATTGAACTCGGTGCCTAGGTTGCCGAGTTTTATAAACATGAAATAGGCAACCGCGACGTCGAGTTTCAGTGTACTATATCCTTCATTACGGTTAGGAATCATCGTAAATTCCTTACAACTGTCTTCTTCGGCACTATAAATTCGATTCAACAATTTCTGCCTGACATGTCATGCTTTAACATAATCAATTTCAAGTTAGTATTTGGTTTTCACATAACTAATTGCGAATTTGGTTCTAATAGAAGTCATTATCAAGTCGCAAATAAAAATTGGGTTGCATTGTTTAATGTCATTCAATAACAACGGATTGGAACAAGTGTGCTCGGTGTCATACGTTTTAATTTAAAGTATCTGCAACTTGAAATAGACGCATGTAGCCATCATTTACAGTTATCCTCGTCACGACAAAGACAACGATTGGTGTAGCATTTCATTGAAGAAACCACAACTAAATAACGAACATGTTTTTTATATGCCACAACTACAAAGCATGAACCAAATCATCTTTCATCGAGAAAATCGTTTCTCCCAGAAAGAACGACCATGTTGTGTCCGCCAAAAACTTCACGACATATTCTTCATAGCATCGAAGAATGAGTGTTCAATGACAGAATTTTCTATCCAATTGTCATCGTCAGAAATATCAGGAAGTTCATTCAGAGTCAGAACCATGTCGTTGTTAGAAACTGCATCATCAACCACGTTGTCGTCTTGCCGATTTATAGATTGACCCATCACATATATAACATATTGTGTCTCGGGAACTACTTCATTAGCATAAACATCTTCGGGGTCATCCTCAACTGGAAATAGTGTACTATAATCTCCTAAATCTCAGTGTCATCCTCTCTATCACTATGCATCTCTCCTTCTAGTTCCCGAATTTCTAGTCGACGGTACTGAATTTGGTCAACTAGAGGCAAACCACAAGCAAGAGAGGGATGTGAAATTGACGGTCCAGTCTTGTCAGGAAACCCATCATTGTTGTAATGCATGACCTCAATTACGACAGAAAGATAGGGATTGACACTACTTGAAGGAATGCCATATACTTTTTGTGGTCATTCACTATCTGATTAGAATAGTTGGGATTGAAAAATAGGACTTTCCGGGTATGCTGGAACTTCGGTAGTAGGATTTAGATTGAGAAATTTTGAGTCTTTATGCTTAAAATGGCTTAATAATTGTAAAAAAGTCAACACTTTGACATCATCATAGAAATATGTTTATGTTTCCAGTGCTACTATAACGTTCATGATCCGCACTCAGGACACAACAGTAATCACCACGATAAAAGGGAGCGAAAAAAGGATATTAACTGAAATAACCAACTCGAGACCTCAATTAAAATCTATAATAAGGTAAAGTCAAAGTACAATGCGGAAGGAAAATACAAGAACTCTGAATCCTACTACATGACTACTGAGAGGAGTAGGAAAAATACATGGCAATCAAACTCAATAGATTCAGTCCTCGCGTCCTAATCCCAAGTCGCCTCCAGTCACCTACCGTGTCCCACCTGCACACGAACAGGCACGCTTGAGTCTCAAATGAAGACCCAGTACACCACCCCAACCCGTCTTCGAACAAGGCCTAGCCATCCCTGACAGGTCACACTGGTCTCATGTCCCAAGGCGACCACGCGTCCAGCGAAGCCGAGCGTGCACCTCGACCCCACCACACATCCGATCCACGAGGCAACACTCAACCCACTCTCACGGTAGAACTGTCACACGTCCTAAGGTGACCACGCGTCCAGCCAGGTCGAGCGTGCACCCTCGACAAGACCATGCATCCGGCCCACAAGGCAACGCCCTACTCCAACCACACGCCCGAGCCCGTGAGCAACGCTCCCAAACGTCCACCCGTCACAACGCAGGTGAGCTGACCAGTTCCACATCTGGCTTTAGAAGCCGACCACATGCCCGAGCCCATGAGCAACACTCCCCTACGGTCACTCGTCACAACATGAGTGGACCCTTCCGAACTGCAACAACACATGGGGAAAAGTCGACTCCAAGAATCCAACCACAACGCCCGAGCCCGTGAGCCTAGCTCCAACAGTCACTCGTAACAACGCTGGTAAACCATCCCGGACCACCCCAACAAGGGAAACACCATAACATCTAGTCATACGTGCCTCACGCGTCATCCCCACTACACGACCACACGTCTGAGTCCGTTAGCAACGCTCCAACGGCCACTCGTAACAACGTGGGTGAGCGACTGATTCCACGAACCCCTAACAATGTAACAAGGCTAGAGTAAACGCAATTTATCCCAAACTTACAGGTTACACGGCCCCAACAAAAATATAACATAACTCTACTAAAGCATTCACAAATTGTAGAGCAATAAACATAACAATACTTTAAAATCATATAAGCAACACAGAAATTATAGCTCTAAACCCACAATCAAGGATGCAGGGGTATAAGTGTAATTTTACCAAAATTTCCGTAACAAAACATAATTCTCATAAGTTTAGGGGGAAAACAATAAATTTCCAATTATTAGTATTTTTTGTAAATATATATGAATTCCGGCGAAAAGAAAGCAATTTCCTTAAATTAAAACGTTTTTCACAATTATAGAAAGTCCAACGTTTATTCAGCAATTAACATAATTATTAATTAATTAAACAAATAACATTAAACTCAGGGTTTTATTTTGCATTTAATCCAGACTAATTTATTCCACCAAATACTCACAACTCCAAGGTTTTGCTAGTAATTATTCAAGTTACTTATTCTTTAATCAAATACCAAACAATCCAAGGAAATCATGCAATTAACCCAGAATCAAATCCAACTATCATCTTTAGCCACAAACACAAAAAATCAACGGGGTACATGCAATATACCCAACACAAAACCCAACCCCGATCCAAACTTAGCCGCCGCCACTTCCGGCGCCACCGCCGACCACGCCGACTTGCCCCACTTCCGGCCACCTCCTGTGGCATGGCCCCGCACGGCCTCAGCTCGACAGCCCCACGCAGCCTGCTCGCGTGATCTCCCCTCTTGACAGCTTCCACCTCATCTCCGATCTCGCCCCCACACCATTTCTAATCGATCTCCGGATCAACTTCGGTCGTCCCCCCACCACACGCACCCGACAATAAGGAACCAACATAGGAGGACAAAGGTGGTGTGTCTCGAAGAAGACGAAGAAGACCGGAGAAGGGGACGCTTCCCCTCCGTGCCTATGCATGGACGCCAAGCTCGGCGGAGAGGGTCATCGGAGACGCCGGGGCTTAGGAGGAAGGGTGATGGAAAAAAGGGTTAGGGATTTTGGAGAGTGGGAGAGAGATGAGAGTGAAGGGTTTTGGATTCTTATAGCTACCCAAAATACTCGTTGCATAAACCATTTCCATTCTCGATGGAGCTCGATGGTACTCAATGAGTTTGATAAGTTCTCGATATGAACTCAATAGTATGCTCAATAAAGCTCGATGAATGATCATTTCTTATGGTTGTGACTAATTTGATCGATGGGTTCGCAAACATAATCATAAAGACTTAAATTGTTTAAATTGTTAACATAAGCATTATCGATGAGTTCAATAAGTTCTCGATATGAACTCGATAGTATGCTTGATAGACTCGATAAGTTCGATAATTACTCGATAAGTTCGATAATTACTCGATATGAGACAGTTTTTTTACAATTTTTTCCATGTTTTTTTAACTTGTGGTTTTTTCCTGTTTTGTTTTTGCAGATGCCAAAGTTAATACTTCAAGTTAATGATAATTTTCTCGACTATGTGACATATAGGGGTAGCAAGCATATGAATGACAAAAAAGTTAATAGTTGATATGTTAATCGTTCCACATAATTGTATGACCTCAATACGTTAAGAGTCAAATCTAATACGACAAAAAAACTGTCAAAAACTGGAATTCAAATTAGAATTCATAAGTTATCGAGTTCTATAGAGTTTCTATCGAACTCATATCAAGTACAACAATCGAGCACAATCAAGTTCAATCGAAATGTGTCTTCAACCATAAGAAACGATCATTAATCGAGTTCTAACAAGCATACTATCGAGTTCATATCGAGAACTTATCGAACTCATTGAGTACCATCGAGAAAGGAAATGATTTATGCAAGCGGTATTTTGGGTAGCACAAGAAACATAAGCATATATTTTACGATGATGTCAAAATGTGTAATTGTTTTCAATTATTGAGCTACTTTAAGCATAAAACTTAAATTTCCCTTTAAAGTTATATTCCAATCTATTCCGCAATCTCAAACGGTCTACCCAACTGAATCATACTCCTGAAAATAAGTGTTGGTTGTCAGTGTATGGTCAAACATTTTGGGTTGAGCTTCTATATACATTCCAACAACGGACATTCGTTTAAACATGCACATCAATCCATAAATTGACTTATCATCAGTTAATGGAACGTATGTCTAATCGTTGTTAAAAGGCAAGTCATTAATTTGACATCAAACATATTTTCTAGATTACAACGTTCATATCTAATGACATCCACTAAATTCACATAATTGATATTCAACGGAACTACAACTAGTTTGTGCTCGGTCATTGTATATTCTGTCATATCTCTATTACATTCTAAGTTCCCATCATACAAGACCAACAAAGATTCTTCATCAACCTTATCCATTCCTAACTTATATAAATTAAATTTAAAAATGTGTTCAAGTGAAATGGTTGTTCTCATAGTAATATGTAATTGAAAATTTGAAAATACTACATGAATTTGGAAATTACCTTGGTTGGGTGTCGAAGTAAACGGCTCTAAATGTCCACTAATCTTTCAAACAAAATCAACTACAATATAACAATAAATATTTGTTAATTTTTTTGATAGAATCTCTCTTTTTATATGGAAAATAAAATCAGCATTTTAAGCAATTCTTCACAACGGCACAACTAATACTCATCCAGTCATTACAATCAAACATCCAACAAACACATTACATGCATTATAATCAAACATAAACTCATGTCCTAATAAACATTTTAGTTACCTCTAAATAACAATATTTTTTCAAACCCGAATATATATTGATCACATTTTCTAAACTCCAACCCATTTAATTTATTACGACAAAACCACACACATTATACATTTGAACACTAAAAGAAAACAAAAACAATAAACATCAACAAATATAATATCAACAATAGTAAAAAGCAAAAATCATACTTTATTGGTAAAATCAACAAAATCAAACCTAAATTCCACGCACAAAAAAAACCAAATCTAGCCTCCAACATGGATCATAATGCATATAACCCAAGTAAATGAAACAATCTACTCTGTTATTCAAGAAAAAATTGGAGTAGAAAACGGAACCGAAATCTGGGTTTGGTCTAAAAATGAATCATAATCTAACAAATCTAACATAAACCAACATCAATCATCATTCTATACATAAATATGGAAGGAAATACGGGAAACCCCGAAAAAACAAAGGGGGGGGGGGGGAACAAAAATCACCTCGAAATCTCCAGAGCCGTCGGGTGGGGAAGGAAGGGGTTGTCGCGTGGCTTTTATAGCCCGACAGAATTTGGCATTACAGATCGATGTCAGACGTCGAGTTCTTTATATGTTATAAGATTGGCAATTGTCTCCGCACATTCGAGCTGTGTGGTTAAAATTACACCATAGAACTCAACCCTTCGAACATCGAGTTCTATATAATCGAACTTGACGGTGCCACTATCGAGTTCTATTTGGTGTCATACTGGCAGTACATCCTACCTTAGTTGCGCGAAAATTTCAAAGTCCCCAAACTCAACACTTACGTTGTTGACTTCCGGTCTATAGAACTCGACACTTAGGTTGTGAGTTCTCTACATGAACTCGGCAACCAAAGTGTCGAGTTCTATTGAAATGAACTTGAGTCTCTTATCTGTCATTGCACCCTACTGAGTAAGAGAAAAAAATTACTAAGTGTAAGAATTCAATGTAAGAGACGTCGAGTTCTCCAAGAATTATTTTTTTCTATTGAAGTTGATGTCTCAGACGTCGAATTCTGTATACACTAAAAACAAGACTCGTCGTCACCATGTGTTGCTACGTAGTGACAACGGATCTAGTATGGAAAATATTTTCCGAAGAGATTGAATTTGAAAATTTTAAAAAATAATAATAATTCGATTTTTTTCCAACATAGCAAAGTGTCGTTATCACAACAGACAGATTATTGTAGGTTTTGCGGAAGACAAATAAACTATTGCACTCAAGCCTCTAAACTCTCAACTGGCTTAGTTTGTATAAGACACTAACCTTCAACAAAACAATAATTTTTTAAGAACTGTTGTTGATTTTTTTTATTTTATTTTATTTTGCATTTAACGAACTGCGTCAATTGTGGTTCTTACAGTGAATCGGAACATCACGATTTACATAGTTCTGTTCTCGAAGGAAAGCTTTCAATATTGCCTGGCTGCTGTGCCATACTAATGGAAGTTCAAGATTTCACATTAATATTTTCCAAGTGAATTAAAAAAAATGTTGTTGCGGTGATAACCGACAACTTTGTAATATTTCTCAACTTTGGCTAAACTAAAACATGCATAAATATTATAAATATATCGCCAATAATTTGAATCATTTAGAAGATATTTGCGGATTAACTCACGAAATGCTTAAGACATAAGGATGCACTGTGAATCACGTCTAACCGAGCAAAGACAAATGATAACCTGAGGACATTTTCCGGCTACAGAGCCCCCAACTCTCTGATCGTCACATCATCGTGCTCATTTATCTAACATTTTATCCACCAATATTAAAAATCTCTACACTAACATCTCTTATCTTTCAACACTCTCTTTCTTTCTTTCACATCATTTCTTTTTACATTTTTTTATTCTTTCACAATAATCCACAAACCACATTATTAATAAATTTTGTGATTACAAATAATTTTAAAAAATAATTAAAATTGAAAAAAATAAAAAAAATTAAACCCCACCAATAGTAGACATGTTCCTCTTTGGAAATGTTGAGTGTCGATCCGGATAAAATCAAAAAAATATTAAATTTTTTTGAAAAAATAGAATAAAATAAAAACATATTTTAAAAAAGATTTTAAAACATATTTTAAATGATTTTAACTAAAATTTAAACAAAAAAAAATTTAAAAAAAAAACCAATGGGTTGGAGATACCCCACCCTTTTCACGATCCGGGGGCATTCCTGCTCAACAGATCTTCCTCACAAGTATATGTACATTTTTCAATTCTCACTACAAAAATACCTCTCGTGTACTTAAACCGGGAAAAAAATAAGTACTTTGAGCAGTGGTTTAGCACAATTTGTGAAAAGATATGGTGTCAACAGTCATATGTGCCCCAAATCTTCATATCTCAATATAACAGATTCAGAACAGAAGATAAACTCAATCAGATATCAATATCTTGGAGGACAAAGAAGGGTTGATGATCCATCTGAAAACTAAACATACACTCCAGTAGCGAGCAACAAGAACAGAGATCCAAAACCCTGCAGCAGGTATAAAGCAACTCGAAATGTTAGCAGCAAGACAATGTATTTTTACAGGTATAATCTGTCCACTAAAATGAAAATGATCAGTGTTTTTCTATTTACCAGGAACACAGATGCCACTCCTGATGTCACGATTTCCTTCGTCAGGCTACGACTTCGCCTCGATGATGTAGCTTCATAGCTGCCATTTAGTCACAGACTCACAATCAGTAGTACGTACAAATTTTATTACAAAGTAAATTGAAATATAATCTACAATGAATAAGATATATGATGAATACACAGAGCAAAGTAAAGAAAAAAAGATCAGAAGGAGCTTACTTCAACTACTTACTCATCAAGAATGGGTTAAAAGTTTGAACAAACACAATCGTAACACATCCTAAACAAGAGGCCGATTGGCTTCAAAATCAGCACACCGAAAACATTTTCAAACAACAATATTGTACCATATACCACAAATACTGTACGAACATCTAACCCAACTTGTGAATTTTCTTTTTGTGTAATGCAAGGTTTATTGCTCATATAACCATCATAACACCGACTAACATGAGAACATCACTTTCAAAGTTTCAGTTCACTTTTTTCAGACATTAATGAATCTCCTCGCCTAATAAACAATTGCGATTTTTACAAACCATGTTTCATTCCAATCGTATCATCAACTATTTAACTCGCCATCCCACCCAAAGTCAATAAAGCACAGGTCAACCAACAAATAGGAACATAAAAAAACAACAAAAAGGACTATAGGGGGCTAGGAGCAGAGTCAGATGGATGTCAAACAATCTGCTGCTGAACAAATCAAGAAATAAGTGAAGATCAAATGATTTCAACTAAACTTCTGTTAAAAAATAAACTTGAAAATGCTCATATAGGAGGCTAGGAGCAGAGTCAGATGGCATGATAAAAAATCTCAACTTCATCCTCATCCAAGATCATCAAATCATGATTCAACCATCAACTAGAAACATCCAAAAAAACAGCAAAAAATAGCAGTCAGATGGACATTCAAACGATCTGCAACTCAACAAGAAAAAAATAGAAAAAATGGATAAAATGGTAAAACAATTTACGTACAAATGATCTCAGAAAGTTCACAAAACAAGTTTCAACCACGGTACAAATGATCTCATAAAATTCACAAAACAAGTTTCAATCACATCATATTACCAAATCTTAAGCCCAACCCCACCCAAAATCTTCTTTTTGGATTAGTGTGGAATTTTATTACATAAAAAGAAACCCAACTTTTCGAACCACAAATCAAACAGAATGCAAAACTTCCAGATTACGAATCAGTCATTCTTGTAATAGAAAACGTACATGTGTAGAAATAAAAATAAAAAACCTAATGGATCATATAATTAGATGGACGGTTATAAAGTTTGCAACTAAACAGAATAAATGAGGGCAAAGTTGGATTTGATGTTGAACATTTGATAGGCAGACAATCGCAAAGGTACTGAAACGGGATCCAACTTTCAATCAGATCATAGCATCAACACTTTCGGGTCAATCAAGAACTTCAAATATCAAGATACAACCAAAAAATGAAATCAATACCAAACTCACGTGAAGAACAAAGTTTCTATCAGACGGTAGCATCAACAATCTCAGCTCCAACCCCATCTGAATTCATCACACCACAGTCAATCAACAACTAAAAAATAATGAAATCAGATAGCAATTGAACATTCTGCAACTAAAAACAAGACAGAAAAAATTAGACAAAGAGTTGAGTTTTGTAAACGATCTCATAAACTCACAAAGTTCCAACTTCTAACTTCCAATCAGATCATGTAATCAATCATTAGACCTTGAGTCAATCGTCAACCCCAACCACCATGACATATCATATAATCAACCATTAGACCTTGAATCAATCGTCAACCCAACCACCATGACAAAAAAAGAAAGGTTATTTGCTTGGGTGCACTTTGCAAGTGCATAGATCCAATATCACCACTTTGCAAGTGCACCCAAGAAAATAACCCAAGAAAGAAAGCACCAAATGAATACTCACAACACGAATAAATAACATGAAAATTTTGAACATTCCGCAGACAAACAATCTCATACAACAACAACAAAGTCTTTAATCCCAAACTAGTTGGGGTATGCTAGAAATGAAACTTTAAGGAGTCACGGTTCAGGCACGTGAATCGCATTTTTCCACGCATTTCTATCCAATTCAAATTCCTAAGGAACATTTCAATCTTTTAGATCTCTTTTGACGCTTCATCCCAAGTCAATCATGGTCTACATCTTCTTTTTGTGTCTAAACATCTAGAAACGATCTCATAAATCTCACAAAAAAGATTCAAATTCAACCATATCACATCGTTAACAACTTCAAAATCACCAAATCACGGGCCAATCAACAGCTCCAGGCATTAACATGAACTGCCAAACATCTAGAAACGATCTCCCAAACACCAAAAAAAGAATTCCAAATTTCAACCACATCGCATCCATCAAAAATGCATAAATCACTAAATCAGAAGTCAATCAGCACCTGCAAGCATCAAAAACACGAACCCTCAAAACAACATTTCACAAAAGGCACAAAAAAATTCAACTTTCGAGCATATCACATCATTAACAGTCCCAAAATCACCAAATCATAAGTCAATCAGCAACTGCAAGCATCAAAAACACGAATCCTCAAAACAACATTTCACAAAAACCACAAAAAAGTTTCAACTTTCGACCATATCACATCATTAACAGTCCCAAAATCACCGAATCACAGGTCAGTCAAACAACAACTCCAAGCATAAAAAACACGAAACCTCCAAACATTCCAACAAGCGATCTTACAAACAGTTCCACATTGAAACCTAACTCACATGAAGAAGGACGCCGTCGCGATGAGGCCGACGGCGAGCATGAAGAAGGCCAGGGTGGGGTAGAGCTCCACCGGAACAGGACTCGAGATCGCCTTCGCCTCCATCGCCTGCGGAGATCTGGATTTGGGGAGATTTAGGGATGTGTTGGGGGAAGTCGTCGTTTATATAGTGCCGGTGTGTTAACCCGGCGGATTGCTGTTGGACTACGTTTGTTTGTTTGTTGGGTTGGACCGTTGGAGAAACAAACTTTAGCTTCATTCAGGTCTGAATCTGATTTATTCATTGTTGTGTAATCTATTCATTTAGAATCTTTACTTGGAAAATAAAATCATACCCTTCATTTAGTTGCTCAAAACAATAAATACGAAAGCTATCACCACTAACTTAAGCAAGTAATTTTATGGTTAATAGTATAACTATTTTCTATCGTATGATTTCGTGTTTCATGTTTTGCCCGAATTGCCAAATGAAATCCACTATTACATTATTTTCTGCCACATGATTTAGGCTTAGTTTAATAAGCTCTCGATAGCAATGTATGCTGCAAGAAGAACATGGGTATTTTGTAGGTTTGATCGAACGTTTCATATGGTATCTGTTGAAACGAAGGAGGTGGAGAAGAAGAATTTTTGTATATATTTTGTTGTTTGTATTACATGATTTGCGTTGTATTTATACAAATACAATAGATTCGTTGGGGCCTCATAAATATGGAATTAATGTTTGTGGGAAACTGGAAGGGATGCCTGACTGAAGATGGATCGTCTGAGGAGATAACGGTAAGATGTTTTCAACACGCCCCCTCAAGTTGGATCTGGAAGGGATTGATAGATCCTAACTTGTGAAGAAGTGTAGAGAAGGATTTGTGATCGAGAGCTTTGGTGAATATGTCCGCAAGTTGTTCTTTGTTGGGAACGTAGGGAACTTCTATTTCTTTTGACTGAATTTTTTCTCGGATGAAGTGACAATCAACTTCGATATGTTTAGTTCGTTCATGGAAGACAGGATTTGTTGCGATGTGTCGAGCTGCATTATTGTCACAAAACATTTTCATCGGGCATTGGGTTGTGATGTTCATGTCTTTGAGGAGCTGACTGAGCCAGATTAACTCGCTGGTAGTGGATGTCATTCCACGATATTCTGCTTCTGCACTGGAGCGAGCAACGACATTTTGTTTCTTAGATCGCCAGGTAACAAGGTTACCACCAACAAATGTGCAGAAACCAGTGGTAGATTTCCGATCATGACTTCCAGCCCAGTCTGCATCAGAATAACCAATAATTGAGTTAGACTTGTTAGGTTTCATCCAAAGTCCTTGACCAGGTGTGCCTTTTAGGCAACATAAGATTCTGTTTACCAAGTCCAAGTGATGTGTGCGAGGAGCATGCATAAATTGACTTATAAGGCTTACAACATAGGTGATATCTGGTTGAGTAACTGTGAGATAGATAAGTTTTCCTACTAATCTTTGAAATTGCCCGATATTGGTTAATGGTGTGCCATTTGTGGGTCATATCTTCCTGTTAGTTTCTATTGGTGTGGTGGTAGGTTTTGATCCTAGTTTTCCGGTTTCCTTAAGAATGTCTATGGTGTATTTTCGTTGTGAAAGGAATAACCTTTTCTTGGAATGAGCAATTTCTATGCCTAAGAAATATTTCATGATTCCTAAGTCCTTTATATCAAATTTAGATTTTAGATAGTCTTTAACTAAATTTTTTTGGTGATCATTATTACCGGTTATTATAATATCATCAACATAAATGAGTATAATGGTAGTGATTTTATGATCATGTTTTGTAAACATGGAGGCATGTGCAGAACTCTTAATAAAGTCATACTTAAGGAGAGAGAGACTGAGTTTGGCATACCAGGCTCGAGGCGATTGTTTTAGTCCGTATATAGATTTGTGAAGCTTGCATACCTGGTTGGGATGAGTAGTGTACCCAGGGGGTGGAGTCATATAGACTTCTTCTTCCAGATTTCCCTGTAAAAAGACATTTTTGACATCCATTTGGAATAGATTCCATCCATGGTTAACGGCGACAGAGAGAAGAACACGAACAGTGTTCATTTTTGCTACGGGGGCAAAGGTTTCAAGATAGTCAAGACCGTAGGTTTGAGTATATCCTTTAGCAACGAGTCGAGCTTTGTACCTTTCTATTTTTCCATCGTTATGATACTTGATTTTGTAAATCCACCGCAACCAACCGGTTTTATGCCTGGTTGGAGAGGGACTAAAGTCCAGGTGTGGTTGGTTTCTAGGGCATGTAATTCTTCATCCATGGCTTTGACCCAATATTTGTTTTGTGTGGCTTCATGATACGAAATGGGTTCTTTGGTTTTTTCTAATTCTCCTAAGAAGGCTTGGTGTTTCTGTGAAAATTGGTGGTAGGATAGGTGGTTTTGAATAGGATAAGTGGTGTGAGAAAGAAAATAATCATTAAATCTAGGAGGGGTCGACTTTGACTAGAGGATCTTCTTGGGATCTCTTGTTCTCTTTGGTCATTGTCTCCTCCTTCAGTGTTATCTTCGTCTTGGGTGTTATCCTCGTCATCTCCTCCTTGGTCTCCTCCGAGTCCAGATGTAGTATTTGGAATTTGAGGAAGAGAGGTTGGTATTGGAACGGAAGTGTCTTTAGTGGAGTGTTTAAAAAGGGGTTCAGTCTCAAAGAAAGTGACATCTCTTGAGACAAGCATTCTTTTATTTTTGGGATCATAACATTTATATCCCTTTTTCCGAAAAGAATACCAAAAAAAACACATTTAATGGAGTTGTAGTCGAGTTTGTCATTACGTTTTTTGCGAACAAAACAGATGCACCCAAAAACTCTAAGGTGGTCAAGATTAATCTCTTTATTGTATAAAAATTCGAGAGGTTTTCTATTGTTAATTGTAGGACTAGGAAGACGGTTTATGATGTAAGTAGCAGTAAGAACAGCGTCAGACCAGAATTGTTTTGGGACATTGTTTTGAAAAAGAAGTGATCGTGTGACATTTAAAAGATGTTGATTTTTTCTTTCTGAAAGCCCATTTTGTTGCGGAGTATTAACACACGAAGTGTGATGAAAATACCTTTTTGTTTTAAAAGATTTTGAAACAAATTGCTCATATATTCAGAGTCGTTGTCAGACCAAAAGACACGAATTTTTGCATCAAACATATTTTCAATAAAACGTAAAAAATCACAAAAGACTGAGAAGGTATCAGACTTGTTTTTTAGCAAGTAAATCCAAGTTGTTCGAGAAAAGTCATCAATAAAACTGATAAAGTATCGAAAGCCATTATGAGATTCAACAGGAGCAGGTCCCCAAATGTCAGAATGAATTATCTCAAATGGAATATAAGTTTTTGTGCTAGATTTTGAAAAAGGCAATCGAGTTTGTTTAGCAAAAAGACATACATCACATAATAATTCAGAAGAAAAAACAGGAAATAAAGATTTTAACACATTTGAAGATGGATGACCCATTCTTCGGTGCCAGAGATTATGATCAATTTTGATATGATATGCTTTTTGATTGGTTTCCAGAACATAAAGACCATTTTGGAGGATACCTTTACCAATCATCCTCCCTGTGATACGATCCTGAAAAAATACGTTGTTAGGAGTGAATACAACGTTATAATTTAAATTAGTAATAATTTTGGCTACCGAAATTAGGTTAGCATCAAGATTAGGAATATATAAAATATTATCACTAGTATTATTGACTAATTTTGTTTTTCCTATTCCTTCAATTTGTATTTTATTTCCATTAGCAACAGTAACAAATTTTTTTAGTAGTTGCAGATTGTGAGTAATGTTATCAAGCAAAGACGGGTCTCCGGTCATATGATTTGTGGCCCCGGTATCAATAATCCAAGGTTTATTTGTAGAATTAGTAGACAATCCAGAAAAAAGTGCAATATCAGACATTATTTTACTACCTGCATAATTACCTGTTGCAGGGGGGGTAGTCTGCAAATATTCATTTAGATGATCCACCAACCGGCGTATCGGATCCAGGTCGGGTGCTCCATTACTAGATCCAAAAAAGGCAGACCCGTTGGAATCGGGTAACGCGGATCTTCTGGATCTGCCCTGGATTCGGTTGTCTTCGTTTCGGATCGGGTCGCGATATCCGGATTTGCTGGGACTATTTAAACCTGCATTTTTCGCAAACAAGAGAAACTTAGGGTTTTCTTTGTCGCTTCGGCTGCCGCCGCTCCCGCTTCCGCCCGGCTGCTGGCTGGCGCTGCTGCCGGCGATTCTCTCCACCATATTTGCTTGTCTGTTCTTGTTGTTTCTTTGAGGTCGGAGGTGTGGGTGGAGAAACCAGCAGTTGTTGGAGTTGTGTCCGATCTTCTTGCAGTTTTCGCAGTGTTCTTCTTTGTGTTTTCCGAAAGATTTTGTGTTGTTTTGGCTTTTTCCGGCGAAAAAAACTTGGTTTTCATTCTCATCCTTTTGCTGATGAGCCATAGTTAATATTCGGGATTCTTCCCGGAGAACCATCGCAGTAATAGCGGCGAAAGAAGGAAGCTCTGGTGATAATAGCACCTGACTTCTGATATTTTCAAAAGAAGAGTTCAGTCCCGCTAGGAACTGATAGATGCAGTTTTGTTCTGTCCTTTGTTGAATGATGTTCGCGTTGGTTGTCGGAGGTTCATAAACTCCCAACTCATCCCACGTCCGTTTGAGAGTACCGAGGTACTCAGTGATGCTCCGGGTGTTTTGTTGGTTTTGTGCGATTTCTTGCTTGATCCGGAAGATGTGTGCAAAGTTCTGATTTTTTCCGAAGTGCTCTTGAATGACTTCCCAGAGCTCTTTTGCGTTGTCTTTGTAGATGAATATTTCTGCGATTTTGGCTTCCACAGACGCGATGATCTAGGACATGACCTGGTGATCGGCGGTTTGCCATTCGTCCAGGGCTTTGTTATCAGATCCTTCCTCTGGTTTTGGTGTTCGCCCAGTGATGTGGCCGATCCTCCATCGACCGCTGAGGGAAAGGGTCACGACACGTGTCCAGGAGAGATAGTTCGCCTCGTTCAGGGGGGTGGAAACCAGCGGTGCATGGCTCCTTCGAGGTGACCTTTTTCCGACATGCTTTTTATTTTTCTTCTCCTCCTTTTGGGTATGGATGTGGGCGTATCAACCTGCAACCCCCTAGATGAGGTGAGGCCGATGAGGACAGTAGGGAGGTCTGAGGCTTGCGGATTACCGCTCTGATACCATGTTGAAACGAAGGAGGTGGAGAAGAAGAAGAATTTTTGTATATATTTTGTTGTTTGTATTACATGATTGCGTTGTATTTATACAAATACAATAGATTCGTTGGGGCCTCATAAATATGGAATTAATGTTTGTGGGAAACTGGAAGGGATGCCTGGCTGAAGATGGATCGTCTGAGGAGATAACGGTAAGATGTTTTCAACAGTATCCTAACTGCTTCTCAACGTTTGCAACTGTACTTCTTAATGTCTGAGATTGAATCCTATAAGCTTCACCCATGCGTCATTCTCTACGTCTAGACATTTTATTAGAGTCCCCAACGCAACTTCAAAATCAGAAAATTCATTTCCCACTCATACATGCGTCACATGCAAGACGCTGACCCCAACTCTTGTACCCAACAAGTTGTAATGTCACTGAAAACAGCGAACATTTTAAACTTACCACGATAGTCAAATCTCGTGAGGACGCTACTCAAAATATGTATCATAAGGTGCACCATATATAAGAGTTGTCAAAAGTACGACTACATCAAAGTACAATAGACATGAAAAACAAGTAGTCGTAACAACCTCAAAATAGACACGAGGATCTGACTCCTAAATGTACTCGTTCTCAGTCACCACCCGTTCAACGTTTAACAGATCCTGAAATAAACATAAATAACAATGTCTGAGTTTCCATAAGGAAACATGTATACCAAGCTCAGCTATATGCATATAACATATCATACTAGTATTGTGGCATACATAAAACATAACAATCATCTCCCCACACAGGGATCATAACAAAACATGCAGTCATACGAAGATGCCCACCGCAGGCACATGCGGTCATACGAAGAGTACGTGACACACCCCCACTCGTAGATATACTAGCAAGAATGATCGGTGAAGGTCACACGTACTTTCAAGTAATCATCATATCCGATCCCCGTGGTCGCAATGCCAAAACCTGTTAAAGCCGTCACTTTGGTCGCTCATACTCGTCAACCATGCCACAACTGGACGATCATACTCGTCGGAACAACATCGTTCGAGCATGCTCGCCGGAACAACATTGATCGGTCATCTCTGTTGGTTTTTTTACCTTAATCTATGTTTTGATGATTTAATCAACATAATCTTAATTGTGATCATGTAGAGTAGCACACATGTTGCATTGCACATATATTGCTTTGTGCTAACCTCTACAGGTGATCAAGACTCAAGGAAGAAAGGAATTCAAGTCAAGACATGTAATCAAGCTCATTTGAAGACATATAATTTGTATTTTTTTGAGTCTTAGAAACTTTGTGTGATTGAGCATTGATTGACATCATTTCATGCTTATATTTGTATCTTATATCCATTATCTTTCACCTAAACAATGCTATGTTACGAGTTTTATGTTTAGTTTTCAGGAATAAATAGGTTTGAAGAGATGAAACCTAAAAGGACCCAAAGTTGGGAAAAAGGACTGGATTGTGAGATCTGGGGACCAAGATGCAAGGGAGAAGGACCTGAACGCAAGACAGAGGGACCTAAGAGCAAAACAGAATACTTCACACCATCATGGGGAGTATTTTAGCAATTGGATCCGGGTCGGAGCTCCAATAAACGAAGTAGATGCATCTAAGACCACCAAATACACTAAGCAAAGTCCAACACAAATTCCAGATGGATCCGGACATTTTAGACCGCCAATTGGAGGTCACTTTTGGCCCAAATCCGCTAAGATTTCTCTGGGTTACGTATTAGTGTGTATTTAGTCCATTTCTGGTATTTGTTTTAGTCCCACATCGGGGATTGTCCCGGATTAGCTTTTCCATGGCTATAAATAGAACTCTTCACCTCCTATTGTAATCACTCCATATTTTAAGTGGCTATTCTTCCTACTAGAAGTGAGGCCTTGAAGCACACACTAAAGTAGGAGGATGCTACTTGAAATGTGAGTCATTTTATCAATAAAGTTTTGTGTCTCTTTCATTGTTTGTTTTATGCTTCTTTTATTGTTTATGCATGTTTTAGTTTAATCGTCTTTTATTTCTAGCTTAGTTTTAATATGCTTTCTTTGCTTAGTTTAATAATTAGTGTAATGTTTAGTGAGTAGTTCCATCCCCTTTGGGGGTGGAGTAGATGTACATACATGCATTAGAGAATGAGATGAATGCTTTATTTTTGGTGTGTTGATAAAACATGAATGTATGCTTCCTTGTTTATGATAGAATTTATAACTTGATGAGTTTTGCCAAAATTATTAGACACCTCTCATGCTTGTTTAGGTTCTAAAATAAACAACTTGCATATGTAAATGTTAATCAACTAAGTTGGTGAATAGATTGATAGGTTTTGCCATAACATTTAGACACTTCCTATGCTTGATAAACACCACCTTCATGTGCTTAAAGAATGTATTCTACACCCACCTCTTTGCATGTGTGCACTCACTCCACCCCTTAGGGGTTTTCCCATTTCTGTATTCCAGCATTCTTCCTTTGTTCTTAGCTTAGTTATTATTTCATTGTTTGATTCTTCCTTTCGCATTTCCTACTTCTTAGCATAGTATAGAGTAGAGTAGCATAAACATCTTTCTCCCCTATTTTTGTCACTTGATTTCGTACAAGCAAGAGGCTACTCACCTCTCTGAGGACGACCCGTACTTGCCACCGCTTCATCGTGGTTGTGCACTTGCGGTTTAAATAAAACGTTCAACAAGCATACTTGAGCTAAAAACTACTCAAACACACACTAGATTCCCTATAGAAGTCACACACAAATTTTCACATAATTTGGACTTCAATGTATCACCCAAACTTATACCGGAAAACACTAAACACTTAACCTGAACTGTCTGCCCACATTTGGTCGACCGTAACAGATCGTTCGGTCGACCGAGTGATCATATATCCTGTTAGTGTTTTATTGCCCAAGTCCGGTCGACCGTCCATACCTTTTCGGTCGACCGAGTAACAACAAATTTCCGACCATTTGTTTTGTCGTATATACCCAACGGTCGTATTCGTATTATCTCTAAATACCCCAAATACATTTATTGTATCGGTCGACCGAACTTAAGACATCTCGACAAACCAAAACTTCCTGTTGTTTTTGGTCGACCGTGGACCTTGTTTCGGTCGACCGAATTTAATCCTGTTTGTCAACCCAAAAGACCATGTTAATTTTCGGTCGACCAAACTTATCTCGGTGTTCGACTGATTACTTAAGTGTACCTAGTTTATAGCCTTTGGCGGTCGACCAAATCGAGTTCAATATTGTCAAACGGTCGACCGTTCAGCCTAATCCAGTCGACCAAACTTACTCAGGGGTCCTGCAGATTTCTGTTTTGTGTATCTTACACATCTCTTACCCAACTTAACCCCAACGACTATAATACCTTAGGAGCTTATAAATAGGTGTCCCCATGACACAATTACACATCTCTCACACTTCCATTTGTCGCATACACTAGAGAGAAACTCACAAGCTTTAGTTTCCCCAACCCTACACTCTAAGGGGGGTTTGTGCAGTCGGATTCCGAGGGAATCCGATAGAAACGGAATTTGGATTCCGGTTGACTCCGGGAAGGGGGTTGTTTGTGCACGGAGACATGGATTCCGTCGGATTCTGTGGTATGTATAAAATTTTCTTTGAGTTTTCCGTCACTTTGAGGTCGGAAAGCCACGTAAACCAAATTTTTTCGGTCGACCGTCAAACATTCAGTCCACCGAAATAATTGTAACGGACGACCGAACATATTTCGGTCCACCAAATTCGTAACTGGAATGACCCGTTTGGACGACCGAACTTAGTTTGGTCTTCCGTTTACGTTCACTCTGAGAAGTCTCATTTCGGTCGACCGAAACTAGTTTGGTCGTCCGTTTTCCTTATCCGAATTGTTGGAATTTTTACATTATGCTTGGTTTTCAAGGGGGTTTGTCCCCTTGCAACCCCCGCCATCTCACCGGAGAGGTGGAACGTCGCTCGCTCACCGGTGAGCGAGACCCCTGACTGATCCGTCACAGTAGACATAAAAAATATGAGCAAACAACAGAAATCCTCCTTCCCTAAATCACTTTCCGACGCATGTACAAACAACAAAATTCAGTCAAAGGGAAACTATTTTCCACTGGATTCTGTTTCTTTTACTTTCCGGCTGACTCCGAAAATCAGTTTCCGTCACTTTCTACGTCACTAACACCCCCTAAGCCTAAATTTCACACCGTTGATTATAGTCAAATCATACTCAAAGTGTGCTCAATATTTAGAGAGTGTTGTCATACTCATTTGTTGTTCAAGAAGCAAGGATTTCGGTGAAAGCCCGAAGTATTCCCTCTCGGATTGTGAGAGGAAGAATGTTAAGCAAGCGAGGGTGTTCGCGGTGCTTGTGTTGTAAAGGCGTTCTCTCCCGGCCCGGAACGGGGAGTGGTTAGTGAAGTCGTGAGCGGAGCTCGGTGATCCGAGCGAAGCTTGTAAGAGAGGACTAGGACCCGAGTGGAGTGCCGAACCTCTGTAAAATCTCCCGTCTCCATTGTGGTTTGTATTATCTCCCTCCTTACTTGCTTGTTTGTTTTAAATTCCGATGCATATTTTTGATTGATTAAACAAGTAGGTAATTAGCTTAAAAGTGATTAGAATTAGAGACCCTTACAATCCTACAATCTCTGTCGCCACACATGCTAGATGATCAACTTGCTCCGTAGAGCCACACACACACACATATATCATGCAAAGGGGACTTATGGTCCCACAAGTCAACTACATAAGGTCTCAATGTATGTCATTAATGTAGGATTTCATGTTTAATTATACATATATATTTTCGAAATTTTTATGTATAATAAGGATCAATTACAATTTTCTTTGATTTATTTCATGCATGCATCGGTTTGTTTTAACATCTAGTTTCAAAACTCTATTAAAACAAACAAGGGCTCCGAAATTCATACCTAGAAGTTCTCAAAAACTTCTTGAAGATTCGGAGACGTTGGGGATGCTTCTCGCCGCGCCGGATGCCTCCGAGTGTTCACCGAAACCCTAAACAAGGTTGGAGAGAAAGGAGCTAGCCAATTGATCTCCAAACAAGCTTAGAATCTAGCTACAAACCCCTTCCTTAGCCTCTTAGATTTCTCCTTCCAAAGACTTAGAAAACTAAGAGAATTTTCGTGGGTTTTTGTGGTGAATTAAGAGAGAAAATAATTATTGAATTGTGTTACCCAATTAGGGAGAATAAGGACCTATTTATAGGTTCCAATCTTACTCTTAATCATGGCTATTCTTTAGCCACGTTTTTCTTTACATTTTCTCTCATAAATTAATTCCTTAATGCATTACATGCACCCACAAAACGTTTGACCAAGTTTGGAGCTAATCCAACCATCAATCAAATTAATCTCTTAATAATCAAAGGCAGAAAATCAATCGCTGTTCGGTTGGCCGAGACCCATTCGGTTAACCGAATATGTCACGATTGGTTGACCGAGTACTAGACGGATGACCGATTCTTAAAGGGAAAAATTCTCCTTAACCGATCGGACGAATTCTCGTCTAAGACCGAGTGTCATTCGGTTAACCGAAAATATCGGAACTTAACATTGTTCGGTCGACCGTTTCTGGTTCGGTACACCGTACCAAAGATCCAGGCACTTTGGTCAAGTTCGGTCAATCAATTACGATTATCCGTTCCACGTTCGGTTGACCGATCCATAGATCCTTCGGTCGACCGAACCTCAACGGATTACCGAACTTCTACCCGATTTTGCCTATTTCAAATTTTGGATTTATTTCCAACAAAATTTGAACTTAAGGGGGTTTTAGCAAATTCACAACTTATGCAATGTATTACCCTATGCAACAATAAATTATTGCACCCCATAATATATGCATCTCATATGAATTTATCATGATTCTAATTATGTTTATATACAACATAATTGATTTTACTTGTTCACCACATGTGTCATATTTTCTATAAGAAACCTGACACATCATATGAATCAAAAATCAAGCTTCTTGTTTCCCGGTTTCTTGCGGTGTGACCTATGGGAGGATCTAGACTAAGTTGGCAGTGATATTAAGAGCTTAATATCACAAGCTATAAGCGGTATCTAGCTACACATTATAGCTCCTAATTAGTTAGATGTCTTAATTCCACTCGAACCAAAACCCGATCCATTTAGTGATGGAGTGCACCACTTGTGTCCGTCCCTTGCCTCATGATATTAAGAATACACACAAAGTAGTATTGTGTCATCTTTGTATTGGTATTCATTTCCTGATTTCTTTAAGCTAGTTATAAATATGTGACTTAACTCAAATCACATTGTGCACATTATAACTTTGCTTTATCAAGGGGCCCACTAATATCATCACTCAATTAAGAGGGGCAATGATAATCTTTTGACTAACTATCTTCTCCAACAAAAGTTGTACTTAACCAACCAATGCCTTTACACTACACTGATCGATAGTTCAAGACACTGATCTAATTAAGTATTCCTTAAGTGATTAGATATAAGTCTCATATCAAAGGACCAAAGACACAGTAAAATATTAATGACACAGAAACACATTTCTATAATATTTTACTTATTAGGTCTATTCAGTATACAAAAGTAATATTTTCCTCTTTTGCATACCCGTGTCGTCACTCACTTGTAGAGCTACAATGATCTATGACCAACACGACAATCTTAACTTGGTAATTAATGTCCCATGTTAATTACCATGATTGCGAATATCTTTTGTTTTATGTAAACCAATATCTTTTAGAGCTCTACGGTTAAGGACCAAGAGCCTCTTCCTTAACACTTCTAAAAGACGAATAACATAAACAAGGAACAAAATGATTTCTCATTCAATTCATAATAATTGACATTTAAAAGTAAAACTTTTAGAACACATTCCCTTCAATTAAAACATAATAGTCATAATAGAAACTCACGGGTCAACACGTTCATAAACATAAACAACAATTTTGTACACCAACGGTCGACCGAAAAGGAACTAGTGGTCGACCGGTTGGCCGTTAATACCGTTAGACGGTTCAAACCACGAACCAATAGTCAAACCAAAACATGCTTCAATTGTTGAACAAAGTCCAAAAGCGGTCGACCGTTTGGAAGGTCTACGCCACAAATAATATTAAACAATTCATCCCAACGGTCGAACGACAATGGGGTCATGGTTGACCGATTTGAACAAAGTCGCCTTCTTCCTGAGAAATTAAGCACAACCGGTCGACCGCCGCAAGACATCGTTCGACCGGTGAGGGTAAAAACACCTGATTACACTAAGACCAGTCGACCAATACCACAATCGGTCGACTGTTCCAGTGCAACGACCTAGATGCACCTTGACATCGACGAGGTCTGACCTCCGACAACGCCCTCGACCACTCACACACATTGTGTGAACATCTAATTGAACTTGACATACATTTTTGATGATCGATGAAGCTCCCAACGTCGACGACGATCTCCACTTCCCTTCTTCCAATTCCGACGAACTTGACTAGTCGGAGCACGCTTTAACACCTTCCGATTTGTTCTCATTCGCTTCTTCTGATCTCCTCACACTTTTGTTGGCTTTTTGGCCTTAATCTATGTTTTGATGATTTAATTAACCTAATCTTAATTATGATGATGTAGAGTAGCACACATATTGCATTGCATGTATATTGTATTGTGCTAACCTCTACAGGTGATCAAGACTCAAGAAAGAAGGAAATGAAGTCAAGACATGTAATTAAAGCTAAATCGAAGACATGTAATGTTGATTTATTTTGAGTCTTAGGAACATGTGTAAATTGAGCATACAAGAGTTAAAAACCAATCACATACACAATAGGTTCCCTATAGAAGTCACACACGAAATTTCACATTATTTGGACTTCAATAGATCACCCAAACTTAGACCGGAAAAACACAAAACCTGAACCCTAACTGTCTGCCCACATTCGGTCGACCGCAACATGCCGTTCGGTCGACCGGATGATCAAGTAATCCAATTTGTGTTTTCCTGCCTAGTTTCGGTCGACCGCACCATATCTTTCGGTCGACCGTTTGAACTTACTGTTCCGACCGTTATTCTTGTCGTATATGCCCAACGGTCGTATTCGTATTAAAACTATATACACCTCCATATACTTAACCAAACGGTCGAACCATGTGCCAAGTTCGGTCGACCGTTTAACCTTGTCAAGAATTCCCTGCTATCGGTCGATACGATTTCGTTCGACCGATCCAGTCTTCCCTCTACCGAAACGCTTATTCGGTCGACCGGTAACCCTGTTCGGTCGACCGTTTTCTTAATAGACTTAAGTGTTCGGTCGATCTATTCATATTTCGGTCGACCGTATCCTTATCAAACCCAAGCGTTCGGTCGACCGTTCCACTTTTCGGTCGACCGTTTCTGGACAGATTTGCAGCCCGAATTTTCTGCTTTGTGTGCTTTGCACAAAATCCAATCAAATCTTGTCCCAACGGATCTATTCTCTCTAATGCTTATAAATAGAGTTGTAAAACACATTTTAACACAACTCTCCCACTACAAACTTGTCCCAAACTTTAGAGAGAATCCAAAACACTCAAAGCTTCAAACCTCACACACTTAGTGATCATTTCTTCATCCTACTCAAGTGTGCTCAAAGTTTAGAGAGTGTTGTTCCACTCAAGTTCTCAATTGTTGTAAAAGGAAGCAAGGACTTCGGTGAAAGCCCGAAGTGTCCCTCTCGGATTGTGAGAGGAAGATTCCAAGCTCGGCGAGGGTTGTTCGCTAGTTTGACGGTTGTAAGGCGTTGTCTCCCGGCCCGGAACGGGGAGCGGATAGTGAAGTCGTAGGCGGAGCTCGGTGATCCGAGCGGAGCTTGCAAGAGAGGATTAGGACCCGGGTGGGGTGCCGAACCTCTATAAAAATCGACCCGACTTCTTGTGGTTTGCATATTTCCTACACTTGCTTGTTTTGTTTTAAATTTCCGCTGCGCATATCGATTGCTTAAACAAGTAGGTGATTAGATTAAAAAGTGATTAGTGAACCCATAACCCACACGATCCTACATTTGGTATCAGAGCCTTGTTAGCTAAATTCTCATACTTAATCGTATTTTTTAGCATGGCTTCTACATCATCTAATCACATAGAAGGATTATGCACCACTAGACCTCCTTTGCTTAATGGGTCAAACTATGATTATTGGAAAAATAGGATGAAAATCTTCTTAATATCAAATGACCTTAAGTATTGGGTGTTTCTCCAAAATCCATACACACCACCAAATGAAGATGAATTAGATTCACTCACTAGGCCCAAAATGAAACAAATTGAGATGAACTCAAAGATAATGAACATTCTATATTGTGGGCTAAATGAGGGTGAATACAATAGAATTAGGGGTTGTATTAGTGCATATGAAATATGGCATAGATTGCAAATGCATCATGAGGGGGATAGCAAAACTAAGGAAACTCGCATTAGTCTCCTCATGCATAAATATGAGATTTTTTCTATGCATATCGGTGAGAACATAAGCGAAATGAACACTCGCTTCACCGATATCACTAACTCTCTTTTGGTTCTTGGAAGAAGATTAAATGAAGGAGAGATGACAAGGAAATTCCTCCGGTCGTTAAGCCACGATTGGGAAGATAAAGTGGTTGCAATTGAAGAAGCACACGATCTTTCCCAACTCAAAATGGAGGAATTAATTGGAAACTTGATGGCTTATGAACTTCAAATCAATCATCGGAAGGAGAATGAAGCCACCAAGAAGATATCTACCTTGGCATTACATGCAAATCTGATGAGCCAAGGAGAGTGGAAGAAGAGGACATTGAGGTCTTAGCCAAAGATTTCTTTAAATACCTCAAGAGAGATAAGGGAGAAAAGAATGAAAGAAGAGGTAGAAGAAGTGAGAAAAGAGAAAAAGAAAAAGAGAGGGAGGAGAGTGAAAATGAGAGGAGAGAAGGGGAGAAGAAAAAGGAGAGAAGGGAGAGGAGAAAAGAAAAGGAGAAAAGTAAGAGAAAAGAGAAGAGGTTGGAAGCTCACAAGGCTACTTGGGACGATTCATCGTCTTCATCGTCATCCAAATCAACCACACCTTCATCAACAAAGGAATATGCACATATGTGCTACATGGCAATTCAAGATGAAGGAAGTGAGGTATCCTCTAACTCTTACTCTAGTAGATCACATTCTTGCTCATCTAAATCATATGCTAGTGATAGTTCATGTTCTAAAGAAGAAACTTATTCTTATGATGAACTTCAAAATGCATTCCATGATTTAGTTAAACAATATGAGATCATATGTGATAAAAACAAGAATGCTAGAAAGTTAATCAAAGATCTCCAAAGCCAAATTGATACATGCATAAATGAGAAGAATGAGGTGATTGCTAAATTTGAAAAGAATGCATCAAATCTTGATAAATTAAGAGCAACACCTATAGATTGTGATCAACTAAATCTTCAAGCTTCTAACTTGCAATTAAGAAAAGATTTAGAAAGATTCACTAATGGAACTCATATGCTTAACATGCTATTAGGTAGTCAAAGGCAATCTTTGCAAAAACATGGTTTAGGTTACAATTTTAAATTGAAAAACCATGTATCTCACACTACTCTAAATGGTAAGCATATGTTCATTAACCATAGTTCCTCAAGTGTGTGGGCACCCAAAACCAAAATGGTTTGGATCCCAAAAGCTAATGTTCAAGGACCCAAAGTTGTTTGGGTACCCAAATCTACTCTTATAGGAGCTTGAGGAGGAGATTGGTGGTGACCGGGTGAGCTCAAGAGTCAAATTCAAGTCCGGTTGCATCACCAAATGAGATTGGAGCTAAATTCGAATTCAACATTGGTATCAATTCTTATCTATACAATTCATGTTAAAAATTAGCTCTAATCTACTTTCATATGCTTAATTGACATATCATATAATCCTATTCATTGCAAATCATTTATCACATCCATTGATTTTAAATGTCAATTCTAAATGGATGTTAGAATAAGGCTTAAGAAGAAACTTAATTAAACTTAAATTTCATCATACTCATTGTTTCAATTTAGCCTTATTGATAGGGGGAGCTTAAATGTTATATCTTTTATTAGAGTAATGAAGTGCAAAATTTAGGGGGAGCAACTTCATTACAAGACATCCAAATTCTATGCTTAAAGTCTTAAATAATTATTATTTTTGATGGATGTCAAAGGGGGAGAGATAATTAAGGGGGTAACTTGGAATTTGGCATAAAATTGATCAAAAACTATGCACATCCATAGGGGGAGCATTAATATGCATAGTTTACATATACAAATTCCATGTATTTAGATAGAATTAAGATATAGGTTGCCATCATCAAAAAGGGGGAGATTGTTGGCTTTTTGGCCTTAATCTATGTTTTGATGATTTAATTAACCTAATCTTAATTATGATGATGTAGAGTAGCACACATATTGCATTGCATGTATATTGTATTGTGCTAACCTCTACAGGTGATCAAGACTCAAGAAAGAAGGAAATGAAGTCAAGACATGTAATTAAAGCTAAATCGAAGACATGTAATGTTGATTTATTTTGAGTCTTAGGAACATGTGTAAATTGAGCATACAAGAGTTAAAAACCAATCACATACACAATAGGTTCCCTATAGAAGTCACACACGAAATTTCACATTATTTGGACTTCAATAGATCACCCAAACTTAGACCGGAAAAACACAAAACCTGAACCCTAACTGTCTGCCCACATTCGGTCGACCGCAACATGCCGTTCGGTCGACCGGATGATCAAGTAATCCAATTTGTGTTTTCCTGCCTAGTTTCGGTCGACCGCACCATATCTTTCGGTCGACCGTATCCTTATCAAACCCAAGCGTTCGGTCGACCGTTCCACTTTTCGGTCGACCGTTTCTGGACAGATTTGCAGCCCGAATTTTCTGCTTTGTGTGCTTTGCACAAAATCCAATCAAATCTTGTCCCAACGGATCTATTCTCTCTAATGCTTATAAATAGAGTTGTAAAACACATTTTAACACAACTCTCCCACTACAAACTTGTCCCAAACTTTAGAGAGAATCCAAAACACTCAAAGCTTCAAACCTCACACACTTAGTGATCATTTCTTCATCCTACTCAAGTGTGCTCAAAGTTTAGAGAGTGTTGTTCCACTCAAGTTCTCAATTGTTGTAAAAGGAAGCAAGGACTTCGGTGAAAGCCCGAAGTGTCCCTCTCGGATTGTGAGAGGAAGATTCCAAGCTCGGCGAGGGTTGTTCGCTAGTTTGACGGTTGTAAGGCGTTGTCTCCCGGCCCGGAACGGGGAGCGGATAGTGAAGTCGTAGGCGGAGCTCGGTGATCCGAGCGGAGCTTGCAAGAGAGGATTAGGACCCGGGTGGGGTGCCGAACCTCTATAAAAATCGACCCGACTTCTTGTGGTTTGCATATTTCCTACACTTGCTTGTTTTGTTTTAAATTTCCGCTGCGCATATCGATTGCTTAAACAAGTAGGTGATTAGATTAAAAAGTGATTAGTGAACCCATAACCCACACGATCCTACAACTTTTACTCTTCTTCCTCTTATCAAACTCCTCTTCTCATCAACAAACATCAACACTTACTCTCAACCCAACTCCTCTTTCTTTCAACTTTTCATTCTTCTTTTTCCTACTCTACCGAATATTTGAGATATATATATATATACAAAAATTATAGAATGAGCCCAGGGCTCATTTAAGCTTAAGTGAGCCCCCTAAACATCCACCATCAAACTCCAATCCAACCATTGATATTAAATCTTGTTACAATTAGTTAAGAAAGGGTACAATCGGAATTTAACAAAACTTGTAAAATCCCCTCAAAACCCTCACCCTACACAAAATCCTCTCCCCCACCTCTCACCCCACCTCCCACGCACCAAACCCTCTCATCTCCATCGAAGGAAACCCCCGACGGACCAAACCCACGCACGGCTCACAAAAAATCCCCACCTCGTCGTCCCCAAACCCCCAACGCCATCGCCATCGGCATCGTCGTCGACCTAAACCTCCACCATCATTGCCGTCCTCAATCCTTGAACGCCATCCCTCATCCCCAAACCGAAATGGAGGAATCACGTGGTAGAGCGAGCGGACAAATCCCCAACGTCATTGATTGGTATGATTTTTTATTTCTCTTTTGGGGTTGGGGTTAGGGTTTGCAGTTTGGGGTTGGGGTTTGCAGTTTGGGTTAAGGTCTGAATTTCTGAATTCGTGACTGATTTTGGACATGGATGTTTTGTAAAAAACACACACTTTCTTCAAGAAGCCAACAATAACTGTGGAAGAATGTTTTGTGTTCGGTTCAGGAATTTAGGATAAGACTTTTCAGTACATACATTTGAGTTGTTTCTCATTTTTTTTATTCCATGATCCAAAACAGGGAGGAACATGATCAGAGAATAGTTTTGAATTTGGTTTATGTCTTTTGGATATCAAAATGAATTTGAGTGCAGGACAACTACATCTGAAATTAATGAGAGCAAAAAATAAATTCTTCTTTTGGTTATCCTAACCGTATGCTTCTTTTGTAAATTTTCAAAAAAAAATCCCAACAAGTGAAATGCAAATTAACCTCAACTCTACTCAACCATTTTTCTGATTTGCATATGTTGCTAAAGAATAATGCTTTTGCTGATGTAGTTATTTTTTATTGACATGGTAACACTTTGGAATGGACCATGAAGATCAGAACCTTCTTGAGTATTTCAAGGAAATCATGCTCTTCGCCCTCCTACCATTCTTGGTGTTAGAGATCACGTTTTTTGTTGTTTGCATTTTTGGTAGTTCATTTCCTTCTTCTATATATGTTGGTTGTGTTTTCCACTTGTATCCTTTTTCAATAAATGAGCACCTTGGTTTTAGTTTCCTAATTCTATTTGACAGAGTTTAATTGTTATGGACAAGTAACTTTCTTTGCTGAACTTGTAACATGTATTGCTGTAATTAGTTCGTTTTGTGGAGACGCGTGTGATGTTCGCCTTCAAGAATTTTCGAACCTTGTTGGTGGTCGAGAGTTAGCTTCGAATAATATTACACCTTGATATTATGTATGGTTAATGTAAATACCCTTCTAATATTACATTTCGAAAAGTAATATTACAACAGCCTTTGGATATTACAGTTGTTACCGTAATATTACAGTTAATAGATACAACTAATATTTAGTAACATGCTTCACTCCCATTCTTAGTAGTACTTTTTCGAAACAAATTGAGATACTCAAGATTTTGAACTTTCTCACACTTTCTCACAATCATACAAGGTACATAACTTGTACTCATTCACCATTATTTTTTGTTTCTATTAAGCAATGATTTAAAGTTTATTATTTTCAGTTTTCAATAGGTATGTTTGGTTCTTATGATTTTAAATGTTACTTTTTTGCAGTCTAAGTGGGTGGCTAAGTACTTTGAAATGACACATATTTTTTAGAATATGAAGAGCTGAGAAATAAAACATGTTTCCTGTATCCCAGCAATCAGCCACAAGTTTGAATTGTGGATTGTATGTATTGAAGTTTGCAGAATATCTCTCTGAAGGAAAAGATATATTTGATTTTGGAGAAGAAGATATGACTCGGATTCGTGTTGAATATGTTGCTATGATAATCGTGAAACAAGTTCCAAATAGTTCAGTGGTTTTTTTTGGAATTTTGTGTTTTCGAATTATACAATATTACAATTTTCATGCAATTGTTGTATGTATGACTGAATCTTTAAAGTTGCTGATTTTTATAGAGATCTTGACTGTTGATAAACTAGTATTACAAATTATGATTACTATCTCCTATTCAATGTTACTCTTACATAAACTTTTGCAATTTTTAATAATGTGGAGTATCTAAAATAGTTAGTTTGAAGGAGCAGGATGATTACAACATCTTGATATTACGTTTTGTTAATGTAATATTTTTTTTAATATTACGTTTTACAAAATAATATTACAACATCTTGTTTATATTACGGTTGTTACCGTAATACTACTACTAATAGATACAGTCATACAAGTTGCTGATTTTTATAGGATCGTGATTTTATTTTAACATGAGTTAGTCATCCATCTCTTTTTGCGCATCACTAAAAAATATTATATTTTACGTCTAACAAATTAATATTACAACATCTTGATATTACGTATTGCGAATGTAATACCTTTTTAATATTATATTTTACAAAATAATATTACAACATCTTGTTGATATTACAGTTGTTACCGTAATACTACTGCTAATAGATACAGTCATACAAGTTGCTGATTTTTATAGGATCAATATTTTATTTTAGCATGAGTTGGTCATCCATCTCTTTTTACGCATCACTAAAAATATTTTATCTTATGTCTAACAACTTAATATTACAACATATTGTTGATATTACGGTTGTTACCGTAATATTACTATCAATAGAAACAATCATACAAGTTACATAACTTGTACTCATTCATTATTGTGTTGGACAAAGCCTAACATATTCTACAAAAATAAAACTATACAGAATGTTTCAATTAAAAAATGATGTGTATTCCTGTAGGAGATTGTAAAAGTTTTTTAACACATGTTATAATCTTCGATCACTTATTGAAACGTTTGTAAACCTCACATTATGTCAAGAACCACATTATATTTTACACATTATTAGCCATCCATTTTTTTAATTTTGGGAAGGAGTAAAAATAATTTTATCTTACGGCTAACAAATTAATATTACAACATCTTGATATTACGTTTTGTGAATGTAATACCTTTTTAATATTACGTTTTACAAAATAATATTACATCATCTTTTTGATATTACAGTTGTTACTGTAATACTACTTCTAATAGATACAGTCATACAAGTTACATAACCTGTACTCATTCACCATTGTGTTAGACAAAACCTAACATATTCAACAAAAATAAGAGTATATAGAATGTTTCAATAAAAAATCAAAAATTAAAAAATGATGTGTATTCATGTAGGAGATTGTAATAGTTTTTTTATTCTTCCTTGCATGTATTATCTTGTCCAAGTATATTAATCTCTCTTGCAACTTATTCCTGCAATTTACATGTATCTTCAGTTGTAACCCTGCAAAATCCCAAAGACGACATAAGACAATTATCAAGTATAATGCATTTTGACAAAGAAGATTAACTACTCGCGTTTTCTTATCCTTCCTAGTAGGACAAGTTCTCGAGTCGTGGTTCGAATATTGTATGCACATTTTACATTGTCTATGACTTTTGCTTGTTTTTTCTCAAGATCTGATTGAATACGATTACTACTAAATTTCGATCTTCCACCTCTATCGCAAGAGAGATATTCTAGTTACAACTAAAACGGTCAATATTACAAGTATCAATTTTATATTACGGTTCGAAACATCAATATTACAGTTTTCAATATCTTATTACAGTACTCATATTTATATTGCGGCTACCATTATGCTTTTCCCGTTACAAATCAAAATTATTTTCGATTTTACTTAATATGTTAATATCACAGTTTTCAATGTGAAAATCCACTTTCAAAAGTAATTAAAAATCAAACTTACCCCATTTTCCAGTAGACCTGATTGGATTTCTCCGGACTTACAAGAGGTTGGATTTCGTTCTACAATTTCCATAATTTAGAATTTTGCCCTCTGAAAACAAATAGTAGTTCAACCAAATAAAATTTTCATCACTACAAATAAAAAGAAGCTACAAAAAAAAAACACATCCAATACCCAATTAATCGATTTTCATTAAACAAATACAAATCGAAATGAATTTGAAACCCACAAGTCCTAATATAAACCCAATGTTCTACCAAAAATTATATAGATCCCAAATAAGCCGTAAAATTAAAGATCCACAAAATAAAAACGAAAATCAGCAGCCAAAAACCAAGTAAAAATCGAATCAGCAGCAAAAATCTAAAAAAAAATAAAACAGAAATCAGGAGTAAAAAACGAAGAAAAACGAAATAAACAAGAAAAAAACAAAGCCAAATCGAAATCTACCGCAAAACCTAAAACCAAACAAAACCGAAATTAGGAGGAAACAACCAAAAATAAACGAAATCTGCATAAAAAAACCAAGCAAAAATGAAATTTGCTGCAAAAAAAAATAAAACCACCTAGAACTGAAATCAGGATAAAAAAACAAATAAAAAGCGAAATCAGTTGCAAAAACTAACCAAACAAAAGCAAGATGTATCGAAGAATCCGTGGTACTGATTGACAATAACGGTTTGGAGGGTGAGGAGAAAAGAATGACGAAAATAGAAGGAAGAAATTGGGTTTCTTTTGGTAACGTTGATTGAATGGTTTGGGAAGACCAACGCATTTACTTTAATACCCTTATTTAAAGTAAAACACCCACAACCATTCAGATTAAGATGAATGGTTAGATCTTGAGGAGCTCATTTAAACATAATGAGCCCGGGGCTCATTCTAACCTTACTATATATATATATATATATATATATATATATATAAGAAAGTGAGAATAAAAGAGTATTTGTACTCTTCACCTCATCAACTTCCCTCGTGCTCAACCGAACACCTTACTCTTCCACCTAAGTCATCAAAACACATTAGCCCACCTTAAAACTCGATTAGTTTCATAATTAAAGTTTAGGGTTCTCACAACTAATGTAAACGAATCGTATCGAGCTAAAATTTCAAGTCATACATATTATTGTATATTATTACTAAATATCAAAAAATAAATACAAAATGAGAAAAAACTCAAATGGATTGAACTCACATATTTCGAGTCCGAGTCGACTCGCCTTATAATCTTAGTTGGATGAGTTTTTAATTTTCACTTAGGTTGTTTATTTTCAAGCTAAATCGGAACCAAAAATTTATTGAATTGAATTTCAAATTGGATCCACTCGAACAAAAGTTGATAGGCTAAGTTTTCATTGTGCGTCGTGTCTGAAATTGACTTACAAAATCAAAATCAATCCCACATTTTCCATCAGATTATTCATCACCCCCAAACCTTACAAAACCCTTCGAAGACTCTCAAACCACTTCTCTCTCTCTCTCTCTTCTTCTCCACAAACCCTCGATTCTCGAAACCCCCAAATCCATGGCGTCCGAGGGCGATCCGGAGGTCGAGAGCCTCTACCGCTACGCCGACGCCCTAAGCGAGGCCAAGGACAAGTCCCAGGTTCGAAAACCCCTCCTTCCCCTCTCTCTCTCTCTCTCTCTCTCTCTCCGGTTCTAACGCTCTGTTTTGGTGGTTTTAGCGCGTGAGCGAGTACGAGGGGATCGTCGCGACGGTGCAGAGCGGAAGCAACAAGGCAAAGCAGCTGGCGGCGCAGTTGATTCCGAGATTCTTCAAGTTCTTCCCCAATCTCGCTAGTCGGGCTGTGGATGCGCACTTTGACCTCATCGAGCTAGACGATATTGCGGTAAGGGCAGTTGGGGTTTGGAAGTTATGACTTGTGTGTGTCTGTTGTTATTGAAGAATTTGGTGTTTTCATTTATGGTCTGATATGACTTTGTTGGTTGTTTAGTAGTTTGGTTTTGGTGAATTTTCGTTTGGAAAGATTGGAACTTTGGTGTTAGGAAATTGTGAGTAGGACTATGGTACTCATTTTTTCTGGTTGAAATGGAGGATATTGGTTGGGGGGGGGGGGGGGGGGGGGGGGGGGAGTGGTTTGGGGTTTGATATGATTTTGTTGGTTGTGTTTGTAGTTTGGTTTTACTGAATTTTCGTTTGGAGAGATTACAGCTTTGATCTTAGGAAGTTGTGAGTATGACTTTCATTCCCATGTTCTTCAAGTTCTTCCCCAATTTAGTGAGTCAAGCCGTTGATGTGCACTTCGATCTCATCGAGCTCGATGATATTGCGGTAATGGTGGTTCAGGTTTGGAAGTTATGAGTTGTGTGTTTCTGTTGTTATTGTTGAAGAATTTGGTGTTTTCATTCATGGTTTGATATAATTTTGTCGGTTGTGGTCGCAAATTGGTTTTGGTGGACTTTCATTTGGAAAGATTGGAACTTTGATATAAGGAAGTTGTGAGTAGGACTTTGAGTAGGAGTGTAGGACTGATTGTCTCTTCGAAAGTTTGCGTTTGGGTTAGGTTTGAAAGTTGTGAGCTCGACTATATTGCGGTAAGTGGTTTGGGTTGAGTTTGGGATGGTTGGAAGTTTTGACTTGTGAGCTTGTCTTGTTGAAGAATTTGGTGTTTTCGTTCATGGTTTGATATGGTTTTTGTTGGTTGTGTTTGTAGTTTGGTTTTAGTGAATTTTCGTTTGGAAAGATTGGATCTTTGATGTTAGGAAGTTGTGAGTGGGACTTTGATTCCTAGGTCCTTCAAGTTCTTCCCCTTCGGGCGAGTCGGCCATTAACGCGCGCTTTGACCTCATCGAGCTCGACAATATTGCGGTAAGGGTGGTTCGGGTTTGGAAAGGTTGGAAGTTATGACTTGTGAGCTTCGGTTGTTGTTGTTGAAGAATTTGGTGTTTTCATTCATGGTTTGATACAATTTTGTCGGTCGTGTTCGTAAATTTGTTTTGGTGAGTTTTGGTTTGGAAAGATTGGAACTTTGATATTAGGGAGTTGTGAGTAGGATTTTGATTCCAAGATTCTTTAAGTTTTTCCCCTTGTGGGGAGTCGGGCTGGTCGATGTGCACTTCGATCTCATCAACCTTGAAAATATTGAGGTAAGGTGGTTTCGGTGGGGTTGGTTTGGAAAGGCTGCACCTTTTGGGGTTTGGAAGTTGGTAGTATTGTGTGTTGGAGTCGTGGATGCTCATTGTGGGGGTTTAGTTTGCGGTCTTGGGTTGGTTTTCGTGAAAATGTTGGGGTTTGGAAGTTTCGACTTGTTATGTCTCATCGGAGACATCTGATAAAATTGGAACAATGCAGAGAAGTAGGCCTGGCAATCGTGTCAGGTCGTGTATTTTCGTGTCGTGTTTTTCTATACGTACTAGACACACCATCCCAACCCGAACACGACACGGAATGAGTTCGTGTCTCAGTTTTTAAAAACGAATACGATACGTATACATTCGTGTACGTTTCGTATAAACACGAAACTACCGAAATATAACCATAACCTATCACTAATTTTAATAAAACAATTTCGCCGACCAACACTATAGGGGAAGGGTTACCTACCCTCTAACCTGAGAAAGGGATTGGGGACTTTTGAAACAAACTTAAAGTTCAAACTCTTCCGATGTGGGACTAAAAGGTTTCCCACACAGACTCCCATATGCAAAGGATATTTACAATGTTGTTTCACTTTTACTCCTAAACCATTGACGGCGTAGTGGTTAAACATCTTGATTCCTAAAAACCCGAGTTCGATTCCCCTCTCTGACATCTTGCTTTATTAATTTTTGATCAAAAAAATTAATTAACCAAAGGTGGTGATGCTGCTATTCGAACATGGGTCTTGAGAAGGCAAAAGGCAGAGCTTTACCACTCCGGTAACATGTTATAAATGTATATATCGGATTTAGTAAATATATAATAATAACGGATATTCCGTGTACTTTCGGGTACCCAACAAGTGAGACACGAAAATGACACGAAATTGATTCCGTGTACCGCCCACACGACACGAACACGACACGAAACACGAAATCAATAAACCCAAACACAGAATTTTCGTGTCGTGTTCGTGTCGTGTTTTCGTGTTCCGTGTCAAATTGCCAGGCCTACAGAGAAGATTAACATGACCCTTGCCCAAGGATGACATGCACAAATGGAGAAATGATCCACATTTTTAACCGATCAAAAAAAGAAGAATTTTCAACCTGTTAGCTCGTGTTGTGCTTGTAATTTGGATTTTGTGGTGAGATGGAAAGGATGGATATTTGAAGTTGTTGGTAGAACTGTGGATGCTCATTTTGGTTCAACTGAGATGGAGGATATTGGGGGTAAGGTATGCTGATTTTTATAGTGGTGTTTCTGGCGAGTATGGTGTTTGATGAGAACTTCAATCTCATAGAGTTGGATGATATTGGGGTAAGGGGTTTTGGTGGGGTTGAGTTTGGAATTGTTGTAACTTTGGGGCTTGAAAGTTGAAAATGTTTGAAATTTGTTGTTTGGAAAGGTGGGAACTATGATTTGTACGTTTTCATTTGGAAAGACTGGAACTTTGGGTTTGGAAGTTTTGACTTTTGAGATTCTGTTGTGCTTGTAATTTAGTTTTTCTGGCTAGTTTGAAAGATTGAGACTTCAACGTTTGAAAGTTGATAATAAGATTGTCGATGCTCATTTAGGTCCAAATAAAATGTCGGATATTGGGGATGCACACTTCGATCTCATTGAGCTGGACGATATCCGGGTAAGGGTGGTTTTGCGTTGGGTTTGGTGGATTTTGGTTGGAATGATTGGAAGTTTGAGGTTTGGAAGTTTGAGGTTTGTGTGATCTGTTGAAGAGTTTGGTGCTTTCCTTCATGGTCTCATGCGGTTTTTGTTGGTTGTGGTCGTAGTTTGGTTTTGGTGAATTCTCGTTTGGAAAGATTTGAACTTTGATGTTAGGAAGTAAATTGGTTAGTGGGGAGTACTTGGGGTTTGAAGTTGATATGTGGTGGATTTTGATACTTGGAATTTCAAGTTCTTCTCTAACCTGGGAAGTAGGGGGCATTGGACGAGCACTTCAATCTAATAAAGATGGAGGATATTGAGGTGAGGATGGTTTGGAGTTTAGTTTTGGGGGTTTAGGAAGGCTCTATTAAGTTTTTTATTTGGAAAGATTGAAACTTTGGGGTTCGGAATTTGGAAAGATTCGAATTTTAAGTTTGGAAAGATAGGAACTTGATGTTAAATTTTGGTGAATTTACTTTGGGGAAGGTTGGAACTTTGAGATTGGGAAGTTTTGACTTGTCAGTTTCTGTTGGGCTCATAATTTGGTTTTGGTTATAGTGAGTTGAAAAAAATTGGAATTTTGGTGATGGAAATTAGGACTGCGGATGCTGTTTCAGGTCCAACTGAGATGTAGGATATTGGGGGTGAGGGAGTTCATGGTGTGGTTGTGGTTAAGTTGGGAAAAATTGGAATTTTTAGTACAAGACTGCAAGTACCTGTACTTGGGAGTTAGAAGTTGATATTGGGAGGTGGATGATACTTATATAGTTCTCCCCGAATTTCGCCAATATGTGGTGGAAGTGTGTTCCAAGTTGTTTAAGATCGTAACCGATAAAAAGAGGTGTTTGAGATGGAAGATGTTGGGGGTAAGGATGTTTGAATTTTTTCTGTTGTGTTAGTACTTAGTAGTTCTGGTTTTCATGAACTGGGATGGTTTGAATTTTTTGAGCTTGCTAATGTTTTGATTGCCAATGGATTAGATAGTATAAGGACCTTGAAACCTTTTCTTGATCTGTTGTCATTTTTCTTCTTCTGAATACGAGTAGGTTGAGTAGGTTGAATTTGAGTATAGGCTAGGGTTTTAAGTTTGTAAAGATAAACTTTTTAAGCTTGGAAGTCGTCAATGGGTCGTCATTGTCAGTGTTTGTTTCTAGTTGGTCACAACGGAGATGGTAAAATAAAAGCTGTGAAGCTTTTGTTGATCGGTTGTTAGCTTGGTTTTGCTCATGGTTGAGCTGAGAGGTTTGGAATATTGAGCTTAGAAAGATAACAATTTTTAAGTTGAGTCGTTAGTAGTGCTGCATTGCCGTTGATGCTCATTTCTGTGATATTGGGGCATTCTCTTGAGCTTTGGTTTGGTTTTGGTGGCAGTTGAGGTAACTTGTGAGCATTGCATTTTTTGATTTATATTTTAAGCCTAGAAGCCGCTAGTAGAGTTATGATCCTCATTTAATTTTACGGAGTTGAAGAATATTGGATTAAGGGCTATAGGTACTTCGCTTGTTGCTTTGGTAACTTGGTTTTCTGTGTTTTGTCTGGATAAGTGTCTTGTGAACTTATTGACCAAGTTTGGAAATAAGGGTTAGATGGTTAGAGGTAGAGGCTTTGCTTGTTGTGCTGGACTGCTGGTTTTAGTGAAATTAGGAAATGCTAAACTTTTAGTCCTGGAGTCATTACTAGTGCTGAATTCAGAGCCTGAGTTTGATGATTAAATCTGAAAATTGGAAAATTGAAATTTGGCTTCTATCGTTCGTATAATACAACAACAACAAAACCTTTAATCCCAAACTAGTTGGGGTAGGCTAGAAATGAAACTCTAAGGAGTCACGGTTCAGGTACGTGAATCACCTTCTTCCATGTGTTTCTATCCAATGCAAATTCCCGAGGCACATTCCAATCTTTTAGATCTCTTTTGATCGCTTCCTCCCAAGTCAATCATGGTCTATCGTTCGTAAAATATCTGAACTTATTTTTCAGTATTTTATACCATCAACTATATGATGCCAGATCATTTTAAAAGCTGTTTAGGACTTGTGTTTCTGAAGTTTTGCGTATATGATTTCTATGTAGATGCTACTGGTCAAGTAGTTTTTTTTTTGTTAGTTCATCATCCACTTAGTACTGCCATATATGTAACGTATGCATAATTGGTTTTTAGAAATTGTTTAAGTGGAACTTTAAATTATTTACCGATAGAAACCCCCATAAGTTATTCCAAATTTAGAACAGGTAAGGTTCTATGGATCAATTCCAATTGTACGTTGTAATCAGTAAGAAGGTCCTTGTCAGAAGCCATTTCTCTACCCATTTTGATTTTCCAAATACAATATCTGGATAATCTATTACCATTTTTTTACTTAAAAGACCTATTGTACTGGCTTTTCTTTTTGCAATTAATACTAAAATTTTCTGGCTGCAGATTAGAGTGCAAGCGATACGTGGACTTCCTCTTCTTTGCAAAGATACACCTGAATATGTTTCAAAAATTGCAGATGTTCTTGGGCAACTCCTCACAGCTGGTAATATACCTATTGTTAATTCCGTCTTTTATATGAATTACCATTAGTTTGTTTCTCTTGCCTAATTTTTGTTTGATTTGTTCTTTAGAGGAAAATGTGGAGCGAGATGCAGTTCATAAGGCCCTGATGTCACTTTTACGTCAAGATGCTAAAGGTGGTTACTGATTTATATATGATCTCTTTTAAAAGCCAAATATACGGGTGTTCCCCAATTTAGGGTGTTTTGGCACTTGAGTATCTTCAAGTAGTAATATAAGAATGATTGTAGTGGAGATTTAATACTTATTATAAGAGTATAAGGCACATCGTAATTTGTCATATTTTGGAATGCTGACGGTATAGTGTGTCAGACAGTATGAAACTCTTGGGCAGACAAACTAACAAAATGTGTATACTATGCACAACAGCGACAGACAACAAGACTTCTGTGTTGAAAAAATGTGAGAAACAATAAAATATGAATATTGAAACAGTAGTTATTGTAGGAGGTCGTTTTGGAATAGTCATCATTTTGTTGATAACAAAAGCAAAAATTAATTACTTATTCTTGGCCCTGCAATGCTTCAAGTATCGCAAGTACAATGCATAGCATATATAATGGCCACATAGTCATCAATGCAGAATTATATGTAAGACAAAAGGAAATGTTGGTTATGGTTTTCGCAATGATTTCATACCAAAATTATTATATATAATGATTAGTATGTCTCATAAATGCAGCTTCTCTTTCAAGCTTGTTTGGTCATATTCTTGGGACTGATGAGAATATTCGTGAAAAAGTCATCACTTTCCTAAAGGAAAAGGTATTTAAGCTTGCCAACCTTATGCTCTTTTGTTAAAGTTATTTGTTTCTTCTAGGAAACTGAGATCACGCTACATTTCAGGTTTTCCCCATAAAAGCTGAAATATTGAAACCTCAAGAGGAGATGGAGAGGCATATTACTGATCTGGTAAAAAAGGTGTGTATGAACGTATAATAGCTGCATGTATCCACCTTTTCCTAAAAATCCTTTTCCAATATTTTTGATATTTGTAATTGACTAATTTCAAATCCTCGGTTTTCAGTTTTTAACTATTTCCTTTCATGGTATTTTAGAGCTTGCAAGATGTGACTGGTGCAGAATTCAAGATGTTTATGGACTTCCTCTCAAGTTTGAGCATATTTGGGGGGAAGGCTCCCAAAGAGCGGACACAAGAGCTTATTGAAATAATCGAAGGACAAGCAGATCTTGATGCTCAATTTAATGTAATTTTTTTAAATTTAATTTATTTACTAGTGTTTCATTCATAAAAAAATATGGACACAAGAGCTGCCTAATTTTATTGTTGTTCATATGCAATTTAAGCTGACCATTTATATCTTCATGTAAATTCTTGCATTTACGTGCGCTTGCATCTGTTTGGACTTTGGAGTAAATATGTTCTATATGGTAGTGTTTTTCATTAGGACAATTTCATAGTTATTTTGGCTTCTTTTGGGGTTCATATTACCTATTATTTATTCATTACAGTTAGGCAGTCTTGGTTTGGTTCTAGCATTGATCTTTTGTTGGAGTTAATTTGGTTTGATTTTGTGATGCAGGTATCTGATATTGATCACATTGATCGGCTTATTTCCTGTTTGTTTATGGCCATCCCGTATTTTGTGGTAATCTAAGTTGTATAGAGACTTTGTTTGCATTTTAGAAGGTCACCTTTTGGCTTTTGATTTTGATAATCTACATGTTTTCTAGAGAGGTGCATCCGGCAGCAAGTTCCTAAATTACTTCAACAAGCATATTTTGCCTGTTTTTGACAAGGTAAAAATTATGTAGTTTTATTCGTTTTTTGCATGTACTAGTCTCTGTGGCACATGCTACGCATGTGCTATTAATGGAATCTAGTTATTTAGATGGATAGTCTACCATTATCTAGTGGACCTTCATATGATTATATATCTAGGTTCCACTATTCCATGGAACAATTTAGTGTTTACCAACCAAATTATCCTACTTTCACAATAGCTATGTGTATATCTTAGACTCTTGTGAATTCGTATTTATGTTACCAATTTGACTGGGAATGCATTGTGAAACATCTTCTTTCGGTTGAAAATTATAACATATAGTTGTTTCCAAATGAAATATCTGGATTAACCAAATAAAACAATATTTTATATAAATTATTATAAGTTATTACAAAGTCAGTAAATTGTGTGGATAGAATGCAGTGGGAATTAAATAAATAATGGTTGATATATTATTAATATAATGTTATTATAATGGTAAATAATAATAAAAAATGCAAATGTGATGGCATTTTCGTAATTCTATTAATTGGAGAAGGAGTTGATGGGATGTTAAATGACAGATGAAACCAGTGTAAGACCATTGTATTCTTTTTTAGTAAAGGGAATTGACATAAATTGTTTTTTGATGTCATAATTATTTTTTTGATGTTTACACACACATTTCTCTTTTGCCTAATTCTGGTACTTATATTTTCTAGCTACCTGAAGAGCGGAAGCCAGATTTGCTGAGAACTCTTGCAGAAACTTCTCCTCATGCAACACCACAGGATTCACGGCAACTTCTTCCTTCTATCCTTCCCTTGATGAAGGTAACTATTCCTTGATTTTGCTACTGAGTCGGACTAAATTTTTTTCCGTGAAACACGTATTGAATATTACTTTCAAGTTTCAACTTTGGTAGTTCTATCTTTTGATATTGCAATATCATACAAATTATTCATCCCTAAAGGACAACTCATGCAGTTTAGCTATAATGACAAAACATCTTGGAAGCTAAAAGACCGTCTCTAATATCTGCTTAGATAGGGTTGAGATCTTTCCCCAATTCTATGACCGACCCTTTACAATTCTAATGATTGTTTGATTACATAAATTTGTCTGGTAATAATAATTAAAAAAATTAAGCAGCCAAATGCAATCTTTGCTTGACATATACAAAATGACCAGCATAAGGATTATACACTTCTATCTATAAATTCACAGAAACCCCGTGCATCATGCAGCATTGACCTTGTAAGCTCAAACCTGGATTTTTGCCAACCCGAGGGCCTGGATACCTGTTGCAATAGAGCCAAATAGGAAATTGGGTTAAGAGTTTCGAAATACCAACCTCAAGTAAAATCCATGATTGAATCCTACTATAATATGAAGGGAACTGATGAAAAAATTGAAGGGATTTGATGGTTGGCCGACGGAGGTCAAACTGTACTTTTTTGTTGCTTTGCTATTTTTTCATCCTCCAGTCTTAGAAATTAACATAGACTTTATCTCATTAAGTACTGTTCTGCGAGGACATGTTTTAAATACACACAATACATAGCATGAATTGTCATCAATGCCAATTCTTCAACTAGAGAAAAAGGTTGACTGTACTATTGTTGACCTCTTCCTGATCCCTTTGTTTCTCCTCTAGTTGAAGTCGGTAGTGATGGATGATGTATCCAATGCAGAAAATATGGAGAATTGGAGATATATGTTTTTTTTAGAATTACGCTATTTTGCAAACAGTTGGTCTCCTTGAATACCTTCAGGTTTTATGTGCATTCACGTTAATGCTTTTTTATTGGATGTGCTTCTGAGAGCACCTTCAACTTTTATTTTGAACTTACATTTTTCCTAAATTGTGTTTTATTTCAATCTTCGCAGAAGTACATGCCTGCTAGAAAAACCGGAGAGGAAATGAATTTCACGTATGTGGAATGCTTGTTGTACATATTCCATAATTTGGCATCCAAGGTATTGCTACATTGCTACTTCTACGGTACCATACTTTCCTCCCTTGTGAGGGCATACATAATATAAGGGGTGGTCAGTGTATTGGGTACCGTGGCACTAGCTTATAAGCGTGTTTTGGTCACCATTACCAAATGTTTAATGAGTGGGTACAGATTAGGAAATACTCTCAGCTCGTGCTCTTCATCATCAATGCCTTAAGAGGGTTATGAAATCCAGCACAACCATTATCCTATTGGTCTGATAGGAGTCTGTGACCAATTTTGTTCTAACGGTGCGTTCATGTTGATGCAGACTCCAAATTCTACCAATAGCCTTTGTGGCTACAAGATTGTAACTGGCCAACCCTCCGACAGGCTAGGAGAGGACTTTTCAGAAAATTACAAGGACTTCACTGACAGGTACTCTACTAATTTCTGGTGTCTGTGTTAATACATCCTATTTTGGAACCTGAATGCATGTTGTATCTTTTCAAAGGAGGTGCCATGCAAGTTGTTTCTTGACTTATTTACTCTTCCCAAAAAATGTGAAACTACCATGTGGATATCACCTCATTTTAGCCTGCAATTTTGTTGGTAAAAAATCCACATAGGTATTAATCATTTCCCATGTGGTAGATGCACTATAATGTCACTTATGGGTTTTCATAAAAAGGTGGCATAATCCAAGATGCCATTGTTCCAAATTCACATGTAATTGAGTTCTTTTTATTAAAACTTTCTTATATATTTATAACATCAACACCTTCAATTCCAAACTAGTTGAGGTAGGTTCATCAAGGATCACAGTTCGGGCACGTGGATTGCCCTCTTCCACACATTTCTCTCCAAAGTCAAATATCTGGGAGTGTTCAAATTTTTAGGTCTTTTTAATGACGCCCCAATGAAATTCCTTTGAGTTTCTTTCTGTTGGAATGACTAGGGTTTCTACTCTGGCTCGCCATGCCTATGTCACCCTCCTTTATCCTGGTTTGGGACATGCTATGTACAAATACATAGGCTACGTATAAATACACAATCGTAGTAAGGAGATCTTTATTATTTTAAAAATATTTGTCAAAATCTGAAATTTCTACTCTACAAGTCCTTTCCTTCTAGGATTTGATATTGCATGTAAAATGAATTTTAAACCTTGTATTATTCAGAACAAGTTGTCTTTCTTTATAGCTGTTTTAATGTCTTTCTTAATTGCCTTTCTCCTTCGTCATGTGTTCAAGTTTCCACATGTGCGGAATCTATTTCTCTTAGTTGTTAACAACTTCCCTTTTGTTTAAAATTTTCAAATGAGCTGTAGAATGTAGATTCTACTCTGAGCCATTTCCCCTTGTTACTGTTCTGTAATTATCTGTTATTGTACTATTTCATTATCTGCTGAATCACCTTGATCTCTTTTGAGTCATTGACGAATGATGGCACATCTACGATCGAGAAAACCATTACTCAGTTGTGGCTGTGAATTCAGCAATTGATTGCGGAGCAAAAAAATGAAAAAAATAAAGAATCAATCAGTTAATACTTCATGTCTTGTGAATGAAAGCTTATTCTCATGAAGGGAGCCACTTGTTTGGAGAGAGTTATCTGTATTGAGATTTGATGAATATCAAAATTCTCATCTCATGGTTGACAAAACTTATCTTACGGCTTTTTTATTGCCTACATGGTTTGACATTTTATTATTTTTATTTATTTTGTTTTGTACTATAAACATTGGTACTTTATACTTTTTTTCCTTCTCTTTAGTATGGGTGCGTGCATCGTGATTTTCTTTCTCCTCCATTTGCTATTTTCCCCATGATTTTTGTTTTCTGGAGATTCCATCGTAATTACGGGCACTTGTGAGAAGCACTTTCAAGTTTCACACATACAAATGTAATTTGCAACACCATCAGCTTCATTCAGATGACTTCAAACCTTATATATCCTGTGGTGGTTTGCAGTCATAATTAATTGTTTGGTTGATTATTGGTGATTTTGTATTTAGGTACTTCCGCTAGAATATAATCACCTTTTCCTATTATAAAGCTCACTTGTGCAAAAGTATTTTTGGTGTAAAGGATTAATGGATGATTCACGTGATTTTTTTTTGTTGCTTGGGTAGGTTGAAGTATTGTGAGGAATTAGTAAGGGGCACCATGAAGAGATTGACCCAAGGCCTTGCAGAACATAATAAATCCTTGGCTACTGCCAAGACTGAAGAGGCTAAAGATAGCGTAGTAAGCCTTTTATATCAGCATTTGCCTTCTCAGATTCTCATCTTATCAATATCTCATCCTGATTATATTTACCAATTCTTGTACAGAAAAAGGAGAAGCAGAATGCAACAACTGCACTTCGAATTTGTAACAATATTTTGGCTATGACACAAGTGAGTAACCACTCAATTCCTTCTTTAAAGTATGATTAACTATTTAGCCTTCATTAATATCTTTTTTGTTTATCAGCCTTTACATGTAAAATCGCCTTCATTCCTTGGTAATAATAAGATCAACCTGTCCTGGAAGGAAGCCCCAAAACCTTCTGCAGCTCCGAAAGCTACAACATCAGCGCCGTAAGTTGATTTAATCATGACTGGTTTCTGGGTTGCATTTTATCCATTGTTTGTCCTCAACTTCTTTGGGCGTCTTATGTTTCAGAGGTAAGCGTCCAGTGACTGCTCCGAAGGGCTCGGGTACAAATTTTGCACCATCTAAAAGAGGACGTGGCGAGGGATTAATGCGAACCCCACTTGTCAGCCGGGCTTTGGAAGGTTTATCTCGTGGAGGAAGAAGCAGTGGAAGGGGTAGAGGGTGGGGACGTCGTGGTAGAGGCCGAGGCTACTATTAATTTGGATTCACCGTCTCCTGCATGTAGTTCGATATACCATTCGGAATAGGCTTTCGGATTGTATGGTGACTGGTGATGTTTGGAGTTTAATCCTGGCCTCTATACTGGAGGGAAGAAAGGGGTGTAGTTCTTCGAAACAGTTGTAGCTTTGAAAGGGTCTTCTTTTGTGATGTGGAAAGGCATATTTATTAGAGAGTATCTTGTTAGGTTATCGACAGATTAGCTAATTTCACGGCAGGAAGCTTGAATTGCTCCTCACTTGAAGGATGCTGCTGCTAAATTGACTTTAAAGGTCTGCATTGATTGGTTGCTCATTGTTTTCTGTACTTATGTAAACCTTCGTTTAGATTTAGATGTTCGGTGCGTTTGTAGTTCGTATTCTTGGTAGGATCCTCTGTTTCTTGTTGACACAAGTGTGCTTTTTTATTCAAAAGTTGACAAACAAAATGTCGTGTTCTTTCTAAAGCTTTGAACATCATACGTACGAGGGAAAGTTGAATGCCTAAATTCTTTGAAAGCATTTTACCTTTTCAGTTAAATCCCAACAAGTAACTCATATGCGTGGTTTGATCTCTGACCCCGACTTATCTAAGATTGAAGATATATGGATTGGTAAAGTTCTTGTCTGATTTTGAATTTTCATTAGTTCATATCGTTTTTTCATGCACGTTGTCTTACAAAACTCGCCGACCCAGGAATCTGAAGCATTTTGGAGCTTGTCTTCTATATCAAATTGCGATTGGTGAATGCTTTTTTCGAATAAAGTTATTTTTGCATTAATAGATAAATCCAAAGCCATGAAACCCAAAGCCTTGAACCAATAAATTGTGATTGGTGAATGTTGACAACTGGCCTATTATCTCTGTGTGGTTAGACCTGGACGGAGATACGACCAACTTCATTCTAAATCGATTCAACAGTCTATTTTGGTACAACTCAAATGACCATTGGAATCTTGAATGTTATATTTGTAATTTTGTCTGTTGTCTATTTCTGTAAGTACAACTAAATTGGTTTTTTTTAGAAAAAAATTGAAACATCACTTGACGTTGGTCTCAGAAGTCACAACCTATTAGATTAGCATGATGAAGCCATTAAAGTCGGACCTTTGTTTTATAGTTATTGTGTTTGAAACCTTTAAATGCCCTCTTTTGAATTAATATTCCGACATTAGTTCACTAGAAAACGAAATCTAATATTAAAAACCGATCGATTCGTAACTGAATAGTAAGTCAACACTTGTCGACACTACACAGAATCAATATAAGCAGAAATCGCATGGGAGTAAACTAGTATATAAAAATATTTCGTGGGAGTAATTATTTTTCTTTAATATCTAGCTTGAGACCATGAACCATCAAGTGGTCAATCTGGTATTGTTTTTTTTTGTGTTCAAAGTGCTTTTATAACCATAATACTATGTTGATTGAATGCAACATAAATTCTCCACTGAAATAGAAGAAATAGGAGTTGTAAATTTTTCGTGATTCACATGGAAAAGACCTTTAGTCGATGTGCGTAATTTATGAAGTTGCACCACCCCTTAGCTTTTCTATGATAGCAGATCTTAGTTTTCAACTGGGGATGAATCGGATGACCCACCTTGTTTAACCAGATGTTCAAATAAATAACTTCAAATATCACAAGATATCCAAAAAATTCCAATGTTTTATATTATGTTTGCTGATTTGTTTTAAGTTTTAACCATGCTCTTCTTTATACATTTTAGTTGATTAGTTTAACTGAACATAGTGTTTTTTCCCATATTATCTTGTGCAATATATATGCCGTATCAATTGTAATTCTTGGTGACAGGTAATTAAACTAGATTCTAAGGTCTCTTATGTCTTGGATTCATAATTCCATGGAACCGTTCTAATCAAGACTACTAATTGGTTAGCTTCATTTGAACATGTTATATGGTAAATTAATATTATATATGAAGTCAAAATAATCAACTTAATTTAATGGTAGCTGTACAATGGAGACAAATTAACCAAATTACAATATCTTCATTAAAAATTGGAGGACATAATCTAAATAAGCCAATTGCGTTGGAGGATAGCTAGTTTTGATCACTGGAATATCCAATTTAAGGTATTGTTATAAACTCCTATTATTCCAACAAAACATACATAATTCACATATTATACAACAAGTGCTCCCATAATGCAAGATCAACCTCCTTTGGGTACAACATATATGCATGATTCCAAACCTTCATTTATCACAACACAAACATCAAAATTAAACATGTCTAAATCTCTTCTTCTTTTGTTCTTATTGGTCTCTGTGTTGTTTTATCATGCAAGCTCTGAGGAGGAAAGAAGTAATAAGTTCATAGGTAGCATTAGGGGTGTAAGCGGGGCGAGTTTTTGGTCCACCGCTACCCGCCCCGCATAAGGTTGGACTAGGTGACGCGGGGCGGGTTATGCGGGTTTGGCGGGTTTTTTAAATTTTTTTGATTTTTTCTAAGAAAAATAAAAGAACATCAAAACTTGAAAAATAATAATTACTCATTGTATTTTTTGGGAAATTGGATGTGTGTTGAGTGAAAAATTAGACATTTGGTTAGTGTTGAATAATGATTTGGTAAGGTGGGTTAATGGTTATGAGTAAAATTGAAACATTAAAATGATTTTGGTATATAAAAAATTAATAATATATTTGATTAGGCGGGTTGCGGGTTATGCGGGGCGGGTTGCAAGACAACCGCAACCCGCCCCGCTTATTAGGCGGGTTATGCGGGTGGCGGGTTAGCGGGTTGGCGGGTAACATTTTTTTGTCCGCTACCCGCATTAGGCGGGACGGGGCGGGTTGCGGGTAAAATATTACCCATTTACAGCCCTAGGTAGCATTGGTGCTATCTTGGATTTGAGTTCTCATGAAAGCAAAGTGCAAAGGGTTGTGATGGAGGTTGGAGTCCACCACTATGAGTTCACCACTGGAAATAGGCTTCTTTTCCAAGTGTTGGACTCTCAAGGAGTGCAAATGGATACAGATTTTCATTTCGTGTTTGCTTTTGAATAATATACGATAGGATTTATATTCTTTCGTAAACTTCGGCTCGTCGGAAAATGAACAATTTGTGAAACTAGAAGTTGAAAGGTGGTCATCCACTTATCTTCTTCTTGGGAATTAGTAATGCTTCAATTAATAAAAAAGACAGATGAAATTCTAGGGCAATGACGCTTGGAATCCTGAAGGAGAAGGTCCCTGTGCCACAAATTAAAACTTGTTTCCCACACAAATTAATAAGTATAACTGATTTATTTTTTGAAAGCTTCTAGATTTTTTTAAGTTAATTTGGAAGGCGAAAGAAACACACACAAACTCTCAGTTATTGCAGAGGCCACGAGTTGTTAGAAGTGAGACATGATTCTTAAGAACTCATTCAAGAAGTAATTACGATACACTTTGCATGTACGTCTTGTTAATAATGAAATTTAACAACCCTTACCACGACTTCCTTCCGGAAGGAATTCGACTTGGAAGGGTATTGTTGAGAAAAGTGTTTTTAAGTCCTTATTTAAATATTTGATACTACCACCAAGACCAGCATCAACGATCGTTCTATATATATATATATATCAAGGCTCCCACGTCCCAATGTCTCATACAATTCAAAATATTAGTTTTTAGAGCAAAAATTACTCATAAAATATTAAGGATTACGTTAACAATTGACTTTGAGAACGTCCATGCACGGCAACTCTTAATTTTCCTGCTTTGAGTAGATACGAGAAGAATATGGTTTTCTTCTTCTAATACATCTGCTACACGAATATATATCCTTCTAATAATTTTAAAAGCATTACTAGTTGCAGTCTTCGATTAATATTTTGTTTTGTAATAGGTCCCTTTCAGTTGAACTAATACTTCCAATTGGGTTCTTCTCGCTCAAAAGCACAACCGGTCGACCGAATCGAGCACCAGCTGACTGAAACATAGCAGAAATTCTATTACACAACTCTGACAAACTTTTCGGTCTACCGTCGACAACTCCAACACTCACTCTAGCTTAGGTGAGCATAAAAGTAAAGGTTGACATACATTTAAGGCTTGTAGAAGTCTTCGAAGAACCACGACGAGTAGGGGTGTAAACGGGTCGGGTACGGGTCGGGTATGCCCCTACCCGTACCCGGCTAAATTAGCGGGTACGGGTACGGGTATATAACCGGCAAAAAAACATATATACCCGTACCCGTTAAGTTAGCGGGTACGGGGCGGGTAAACGGGTATAATATATAATATATAAAAATATAATATATATTATATAAAATATATATTATATATAAAAAATATATAATATATAACATATAAAATATTTAAAAAATATTATATATATAATATAATATATCTTAACGGGTATACGGGTATGGGTAATGCGTATACCCGTACCCGACCCGTTTATTAAGCGGGTAAACGGGTATGGGTATACGGGTTTGAATTTTTAAACGGGTATGGATTTTTGTACCCATACCCGTACCCGCCCGGGGCGGGTGACCGGGTATACAGGTATTACCCGCCCCATTTACACCCCTAACGACGAGCGTCTCCTCCCAATCTCTTCTTCTCCTCGCCTAGCCGATTCCACACATAACTGAAGCTTCCGATTTGCTGAGAGGAAAAGGGTTGAGAGAGAGAATTTGAGTGGGAGAGAGAAAAGGGAGTGAGAAGAGAGAGAGAGAAAAACAAACATTTTATACACTTCTCCAATCAATCTCAGTCGTCCAAAACAAATCTCATCAATCACCCACCTAAACACCAATTAACCCACTAATTAGAGATTAGGATCTCACAGTAAGGATGCAATCAAACTCAAAATATGACTCGAGTTGTGGCTATAGATGAAAGTTTAAGTCAAAATAAAAGGAATCCAAGATATCAATGATCTATATTTCAATCCTCAAAAGAAAGAAAAATATAAGTTTAGATCTTTATTTTCATCCACACAAGCTCAGAAGCTTTGTTTTAAGTTTCAACATAAAAAGGAGGTCTCATATATAACTTTGTTGATTTCGAGTAATCAATACATCCTGATCTCTGGGGGGAGGGTTTGATGAGCGATGCATACCATTATTAGCTGTATATGATAATACATTTAGTCATATTCAAAAGTTATCAAAAGAAATAAAATGAAAATCTCGACCAATCTGCATATAGAGGTTGGGATTAAAAAATAAGTAGGTTGGATTACCTGCTGAGTGAACTTATTGGAATTGATTAGGAACATTGCTTCTAGAAACTTTCCCGAAGCAATCCTTTGTGTTACTCTTTATACATACAACATAGCAGATAGAAAATAAATTCTCTTGTACATGTACAATTAATAGGAACATGATTTTGATGGCAACCACAATGGAGACAATATCTGTTGGTACTAGCAACTAGATAACCGCCAATATTTAATCACGATAGTAACAAAAAAAAAAAAAATCGGTTTGTTTTTTTAATTTTATTAAATTTTTCTCTGAAACACTTCATTTTCGTTGGATAACTAAATTTTTTAAATCTTTGATTTCGAAAATGCATTTTTCGAGTTGACATCTGATTCAAATAATGTATTTTCACTGAAAATACATTATTGTGTGTGTTAATGTGTTTGGATTTTTTTTTTTGCAGCTTTCATAAAACCATGGGTTTTATAAGAAATGAGAAGAAAGAAGACACCACATGAACATGATTAATAAACCACACGGATTTATAACGCATTATTTTAGTTGGTCCAAACACCCTATCGATTTGAAACCTATATTTTCTAGAAAATATGTTTTTGCTTCAATAATGCGTTTCTTTAGGCTATCTAAACAAGGCGTTTATTTACGTTTGTGTATAAACATTCCTTTATTTTGTGATTTCACAAGTATTAATTTCGTTTGATCGCCTTTTTTTTGTTCTAGTCGTCTATAAATGCGAATTCTGATGACTAAACTTCGATCAAATCTCAAACTTATCCTAAGATTGATTGATTGATTGATTGTAGACTTTTTCCAATTTCGTAATACCGAAAATTGAGTTCCTCGGATATTTTATTGTTGTTTACGTACTTTTGAAAATAAAACAAAATAATAATCTTGGAGGGTGAAGTCGCAAATAATCTCTCCTCTTTCCCTCCTCCACGAAAAACCAGAGATCGCATTCGAGACCAAACCGTTGTTTTTATTTTTTTATACTTTTTTTCTCGATTTATTAAGCAAAAAAAATCGTGCGAGATGACGACGTTCGATCCCGACCTCTATCTCCCGATCGATTGCTTCTGCGACCGAAGGAACCGATCCGACGCCGTTCCAATTTCGATTTCGAGGTGAGATTTGGGGGGTTTTGGTGGTTTTCATGAGAAGAAGGTTGAAAGTTGGGATTTAGTTCTGTAAGTGTGAAAATGTTTCGAAGTTTGTTGTTTTTAGGGGTTTTGGGGCGATTTTTTGTTTACTTGAATTTTTTTTGTCATTTCGAATACTCGGTTTTGAGGCGACATTTCGGGGTTTTGTGGTGTTTTTAGAGTTTGTTTCGTTGGATTTTTGTAAAGAAAGAGTTGAAAGTTGCTTATTTTGTGAAGTAGGAGCGAAAAGTTCAATTTTTTGTTTTATAATTCTTTTGTTCTTTTCGAGTTGAATCCTCGAAAAAGTAGTCTCGACGTCCGATTTTGAGCTTATTTCGGGTTTTTTGGTTGGATTATTATGAAGAAAGAGTTGAAAGTTGGTTATTTTTTGAGGTAAGAGCGAAAGTTCGATTCTTTGTTGTTTGATTCTTCTGTTCTTCTCGAGTTGGATCCTCGGAAAGGTGGTTTCAATGTCAGATTTTGAGCTTATTTTTTGTTTGTAAGGGAGATTTTGTGTTTTTGGTGAGGGAAAAGATGGATTTATGGGGGGGTTGTTGTGAAAGTTGGAGTCAAGCTGCTGTTCTTCTGTAGTTTGATCCTCAATACTCGCTTTTGAGCAGGACTTTTATGTATTTTTTGGATTTTGGTGTGTAAAAGAGTGAAATATGGATTTTATTGTTAAGGTGTTGCTTTTGGCGTTCTAAAAATGTTGGATTTTGAGGGATTTGGGAGGATATAGTTTGTAGGATTGATGCGAGAAAAGAGTTGAAAGTTCGAATTGCTGCTTCAAGTCTGGGTGAAATGGACCTTTTGGTGGGGAAAGTGTTGACAACGATGTGTTCTATTGTATGTTATAAACTGAGATTTTTACTTGAATGGACTTGTTTGTGGGATTTAATTATAGAGAAGAGTGGAAGTTTGACCTTATTTTTTGGTCTTCTTGTGAGAGTTCGGATGAAATCGGATTCACTTGTGTCTTTGATGTAATTAAAAAATGACCGTTTTCCCCCCATTTTGGGTGTCTTTTGGAGGATTATCTGGACTTGATGTTTGGTTTGTTGTTGTTAGTTTCTGGCTATATTCTATTGGATATCAGAAGCTGGGTTTTTTTGGATGAAACCAGCATGTTTATCGGATTGATATGAACCAGTGGAAGTTGAAAATTTATTCATATTTTTTATATTTTCTTGTGTTGGATGTTAGGAATTAGAATAAATTTCAATGAAATGTATGGACTTATTTTTGGGTTCCATGTGAGGATAGAGTAGGAATTGCGTTGCTTTACCCACTTCCCTTTTGAGATAGGCTCCTTATTTTACCCTACAACAATAACAGTACTAAATGCAGACACCTGATCTTACAGATATGGAGGACGATTCTTGTTCAATCCAGCTAATTTATGGAGACGGCGACTTCAATTATACTGGTCTCGATCAATTTATAAAGAGTACTAAGATGGCTGAATGTGGACTATCTTATGCTGTAGTATCCATTATGGGGCCACAAAGTAGCGGTATGAATTCATAATGCTTTACTAAGCTGGATGGGTTGATTAATTTTCTTCTGGTATTGCTGTTCTAGTTTTCTCTCTTAGAAGATTAATGTGTACACTCAGTCACTCACACCCTAAAATGCTAAATTAGACCCATGTCACATACCTTAATTATGATTTTAAGTTTTAACTAAGTAATGGAGGAATTTTGGACATCTAAATTTCTCCTTGCATCTCCAGTATGAACTATTAAATGACAGGCAAATTCTCGGTAATTTCTGACAACTTCTGTGCCTTCTCACTAATATGTTATATACTTATATGTACCCAAAATATCTACATTTTACTTGTCATATGGTATCGCTTAATTTACCAACATCTTTGTATGACAGGGAAGAGCACTCTTTTGAACCACCTTTTCCATACTAGTTTTCATGAGATGGATGCCTTCATCGGAAGGTACATTATGCTGGAATGGTCTCAATACTATTTTTTGTATATTTGTACTTGATTTCTTTAGATTTCTTTCAAGCAACTATGTTCATTAATTTACACAGGTTTCAAACTACAAAAGGTATCTGGTTGGCCAAGTGTTCTAACATTGAGCCTTGCACACTTGTTATGGACTTGGAGGGCAGTGATGGGAGGGAGCGTGGAGAGGTTTTTTAGTTTACTTTAGTTTCATTTCATTAGTTTATCAAATTTTATTTTGCTATTTATATCGAGATATGTTTATGCTTCAATCTCAGGATGATACAGCATTTGAGAAACAAAGTGCCCTATTTGCCCTGGCAGTATCTGATATAGTGCTTATTAACATGTGAGTTCATCGCTTTCAGAGCAATTCTTTCCATCACAACTCTCTGGCTGTAACCTTGAGATATATTCAAAACATGTTATCAGCTTGTGATCTTGTCCTTGTAATATTGAAACAATATATTTCTTGATGCAGGTGGTGTCATGACATTGGACGAGAACAAGCAGCAAACAAACCACTTTTGAAGACAGTTTTTCAGGTATCTTTTATTAATTGATTAGCTGACTATCATAACAATAAAACCTAGAAGCTTTAGATGCTTCTCTTGGTGTTTTGACTGTTATATTGCATATGTTAATCTTAACAGGCGATGATGCGATTATTTAGTCCTCGCAGAACAACACTGATGTTTGTAATTCGTGACAAAACCAAAGTATACTTATCCTACTTGTGTCTTTTTTCTGGTGTATCTAATGTTGAATTTCGTATATAATTTAATTCTGCTATCTTTTGGTTAGACACCACTGGAGACCTTGGAACCAATTCTCAGGGAAGATGTACAAAGAGTATGCCATAATTTTATATTCCTACATTTAAAAACTTTGACGGTTTGTTAGCACTATAGTATACTCTTTTTTTTAATATCTGTTGCAGATATGGGACTCGCTTCCAAGAACACCTGCTCAAAAAGAAACCCTACTTAGTGATTTCTTCGTTGTATGTCACCATGATCTATTTGTCTTCCAAATCTTTATTATTGACTTCAGTTGCATTGAGTGGAATGATTTTTTTTTTCACCTTACATGTTTGTTGGTGCTTTACATATTTCCAGATAGAAATTGTGGCTCTTTCAAGTTATGAGCAGAGGGAAGACCAATTTAAGGAGCAGGTATTGTAAAAATTATGATAATATTTTTAATGACAAATGCACGTGCTATTGGCTAGTTTGATGCTGTAGGTCTTTCCAATTCCATTATTAATGATCAAGGTGTCCTATTAATTCTTCATTGTGCTTGAAGGTTGTTAATTTGAGGCAGAGATTTTTTCATTCCATTGCACCTGGTGGATTAGCTGGGGATAGACGTGGTGCTGTTCCTGCCTCAGGGTTTTCATTTAGTTCACAGCAGATCTGGGAAGTTATCAAGCAAAACAAAGATTTAGACTTGCCAGCCCACAAGGTTGCTATCGAAAGTCTCTTGTTTGGATGATACTGGAAGAACCGTTGTTAATTTGCTTCATGCTCATTCATAGGTTATGGTTGCCACAGTACGATGTGAAGAAATTGCTAAGGAAAAGCTTTCTGCTTTCACTGCCGATGAGGTATAACTTGTCGATATCATTTTTTTTACCATCTTAATTTTTACATGTAAGTATACATGTGATGCTACAGAGTTGGTGCGAAATTGAAGAGGCTTCACGAACATGTTTGGTTCCTGGATTTGGGAAGAAGCTCAGCGAGATGCTGGATTCCTGCTTATCAGGGTATAATCATTTACATCAGAAAATATAATGTCTGTATTACTACTGTCAATGACAATTGTGGGGTTAAGAAATTACAATGACCTTTACCACATAAAAATGGAGGGATGATTTGCTTGATAATATACATGGTACATTTAGAACAGAAGTACCAAGATAAAAAATCTTGCGAATCATACTGAAGGTTAGACTGATATGCTTAAAACTGACAATCTCATTACACATTTTGGTCCAAATTGAGTGCTCTTAATTAAAATAACTTTTACGTGCTCATGGATTCTCTTTTTGGGTATCTTACATCACATAAGAACAAGCTATGGACCAGTTGTGAGCTGTGACTCAAATGAGTACACATTGTCATAGGTTATCAACCTCATGCTGGGCAATGCTAACACACAAACCCAACATTGAAATTTGTTCTTGTTCTTATGTGCACTTGGAATTGTTTGTGTTATTTATTTTTTCTTACATTTTTAGTAACAATTGACATAAATGAAATCTAAATAAGAAAGTCGGTGTGCACAGAATCTTTTTTTTTCTACGCTTTGTCTATTGATCCTAGTTGTATTCCCCTATTTTATATTCCTATACCTTTTATATGTATATATATTTTAGAGTGGTATATGCATTTATTTTTTGTTATTTGTGATTATAGATATGATTTGGAAACAATCTACTTCGACGATAGTGTCAGGGCAGCAAAAAGAGTTAATTTGGAATCAAAACTTCTACAGGTACTACTGTGAGTTAGGGTGCATGTCTGTTGAAATCACTTTAGCTCAATATGTTGAAGTCTTGATGGAGTTCAAACTGATTCCTGTCACACTCCATTGCAGTTTATTCAACCTACCTACCAGATCATACTAGGACACCTAAGATCAAAAATTCTCGATGATTTTCAAGAAGCTTTTCGTAAGGGTCTGGATGAAGGTGAAGGATTTGCTGCTGCTGCTCGCAATTGTCGTCAATTGTTTTTGTCAAAATTTGATGAAGGATTTGCAGGTAACATTCATCAATTTTAGATTGCAAAATAAGTAACAGTTATTATGTTCTTCCCTATACATACCAGTTAATCCATATTATAGAACTAACCTCATGCATTGAATGTGAAAATAAGTTTGCACTTTGCACTTAGCAGAAATCCTAAGAGTTCAGGGTTATATTTCTTCCAGTGTGATTTCTAGTTGGGGTAGCATGTCAATTTCCCAGTCAGTAAGTATCTTATTTCTAGACATCCAAACAGCCTAAATATGTCCAGTCTCAAACAAGGAATGACACAAAAGAGCACTGATCAAATAAAAGTTTGTGAGGTAACTACTTCAGAAATGTGGTCTCAATGGAAATGCATCGTTACATTTCAGATGCTACAATCAAACAAGCTGATTGGGACTCTTCAAAAGTTCAAGACAAAGTTAAGCGAGATATTGACTCACATGTTGCTTCTGTTCGTATTGCTAAGCTAGCTCAACTTTGCACATTGTATGAGGTAGTGATGATTAAACAAGCTCTCCGTATCAGCCATTTAGTTTTCGATTTTTTACTTAATACTCATTGGATAGAAATAGATAATTATATATTTTTGATAAACTTAAAATTACTGAAATTGGCAGGATCAACTGAAAATAGCACTTGCTGAACCAGTGGAAGCTCTTCTAGAGACTGCTAAGGATGATACATGGTCAAAAATCAGAAAGCTTCTTGAACGAGAGACCAAGTTGGCCAGAGATGGACTTTCTTCTGCTCTACTGGTATTCGAGATAGATCATGAAACAACAAGGAGCATGCTAAAAAAATTGGAGGAATATGCAAAGAATGTTGTTCGATCAAAAGCTAAAGAAGAAGCTGGCAGGGTATTGAGCCGCATGAAGGATAGGTAATTGACTTTATATTTGTGCTAGCCATATGGTTGAAGGAACATTAACGCAATGTTGTTGTAGGTTCACAATGATTTTCAGTCATGATTCTGATTCGATGCCCAGATTGTGGACTGGCAAGGAAGATGTTAGAGCTATAACAAAAAATGCCCGTTTAGCTGTATGTTGAAATTCTTTGATGTCACTTTTTTTATACCTCAGATTCCCACGAAATGCTTATCTTCTTATACCTATGTTAACTTGTGCAATGTTCTTTAGTAGTCCACTGTGTCTTAACATCATTTTGTGATGATTGATTATGCAATGAAGGGTTGTAATATTCTTTCTTCATTATAGTCCTTGAAGGTGCTCTCTGTCATGGCTGCACTTCGTTTGGACTCTGATGCTGATAACGTTGACAAAATCCTTTCAATTTCCCTACTGGGTAACTCTAAAATCAAGAGTCTTGACAGGAGCATGACAATGGGAGCCCTTGCTTCAGCGTCATGGGAGGAGGTGACGTAATATATATTTGCTCAGCCGCTGCACATTTCCTGAACTGCTTTTCAGTATCCTCTAATAGTTGTTTTTAAGATTATATTTTGATTGATACTGCTAGAATTTAACATTATCTTTTTACCAGGTTCCCTCTTCTAGAGCCCTGTTGACCCCTGTACAATGCAAATCATTGTGGAGGCAATTCAATGCTGAGATAGAGTACAATGTCACTCAGGCAATTGCTGCTCAGGCATATCCCCATAAACCCAAACTAAAAATGCTTCGTGCTGTTATTTTACTCTCTCTTGGAAATGTTATCTAATCATTATAATTGCTTTTGTCATGAACAGTTGACTGGAACTTATCTGTATTCTAACCTAAAAAAATTTAATCATATTTGACATAAATGACACTTGATCTACTGAAAATTTAGAGGTTAAGTTATATACATTATTATTTGGAAAGAATATATTCTAACCAATAACTGTAGAAAAATTCTTCTGCCGATTTCAAAATGTTGTATTGTGTTTATATTTGGGGAGTTCGTTTCTTGAGGCGAATTCTTAGTGTTGACTGTTGACTCAATTCTACATTGTCTTATTTGGTTTGCTGGTTGTCATGTAGATGCACGCATAGGATCAAGATGAAACCTTCTCTTGATCATTATTTTAATATTATTGTTACTAGTGTTAGATTTTACATAATAATCACGACTATTCTAATCCCAGTTCATCAGTAGCAATTTTTTTTAGAAGTTTGTGTTTCTACAACTGTCATAGGTATATAAGAAAATATCAAATTAGTGCTGGAAGAGAGTATAGGATTGGTGTCTATATTCTAATATATATTACAATTTTTTGTCTTTTTCAACTTTAAATTACCATTAACATAAGATTCCAACTTTGTGATATGATATCCCATCTTTGTAAAAAAAAAAACCCATGAAAGCTAGTCTCACTGTTTGATCTTACGAAGAATAAGAAAAATCTTGTTCTCTGTGTTGTTGCTGCAGGAGGCAAATAGACGGAACAATAATTGGCTTCCTCCACCATGGGTGATAATTGCCATTATGATTTTGGGATACAATGAGTTTATGATATTGCTCAGGTAATACTTTATTTTATTACTTGATGCCGAATTAGAACTTACATTCCTTCCGGAAAATCTTATCATCTTGTAACTGCAGGAAACCTCTTTATCTTGTTGTTGTGTTCGTGGTTTTTCTGTTGGCAAGAGCTATCTGGATACAACTAGATATCGAAGGCGCTTTCCAAAATGGCGCTGTAAGCTTCATTCACATATTCCCTTTTTATTGATTCTCAAAAGAAAAGAAAAATCCCTAATAATTCATACTTTTGCATTGTATCATGCAGCTTTCTGGGATTATTTCCTTGTCTGCAAGGTTTCTTCCAACAACAATGAATCTTATCAAGAGACTAGTCGATGAAGGGCAGCCACCTGCACCTCCTCAATCACAACCAAATGCTGCGCTTGACTAAACTAATTTCCAGAACAGAACGCAGTCCAGTATCAGAACGATCGTCTTCTACAACATCCATGTTGTTGATGTTTCTTTCATTTACCTGTGGCATGTTCATACCATTTTGATTTAGCCAACTGCTTTTGATGTTTCTCGAGGGCCACATCATTTTCCTTGTTTTTGGGCTTGTATAAAGATAACAAAATTTTGGGTTTGTGAATAGGTTCAGTTTGGCAACGCTGACAGCATTGGTGATAATTTTTCCACCAAAAGTGTAGAAAGTGATGGAGATAAATTGTGGTTGTTTTTATTATTGTATATATGCGTTTGAATTACATGATGTTTATATAGCACACCTTAATAAGGACGTTGGAATTAGTCCGTTACAGGGTTGCCTAATATGCTGGATGACGCATATATTGCTTGAGATTGATTGTGCTTGACTGGTTTCCTTGTGGAGCTTGATGCGGGTGGATACGTTCCTTGATTTGAGGTGGTGATGGTGATGATGCCAAACTGAGCCAAAGCCTTAATAGGTAATGTTTATTTCAACACTCCCCCTCAAGTTGATTCCGGAAGAGATTAAAGGAACCTAACTTGTGAAAGATATCTGAAAAATGCTTTTGATCCACAACTTTGGTGAAGATATCAGCAAGTTGCTCTTTACTTTGAACATAAGGAACTTCAATTATCTTGGCTTGAACCTTCTCTCGAACAAAGTGACAATCTACTTCGATGTGTTTTGTTCTTTCGTGGAAGACTGAGTTTGTGGCTATGTGTCTAGCTGCATTGTTGTCACAGAACATCTTTATAGGCTCATGGTAGAGTTGTTTTAATTCTTTGAGAAGTTGTTTGAGCCAAACGAGTTCACTACTAGTAGATGTCATAGCTCGATATTCTGCTTCGACACTTGATCTAGCAACTACATTTTGCTTCTTACTTCTCCAAGTGACGAGATTCCCTCCAACAAATGTGCAAAAACCTGTAGTTGACTTTCTATCATGACTCCCGACCCAATCTGCGTCGGAATAACCCACAATGGTATTAGAATGATTTCTTTTCATCCAAAGACCTTGTCCCGGGTTTTTTTAAGATAATGAAGGATTCTATCAATTATGTCTAAATGATGTGTATGTGGTGCATGCATGAATTGGCTAACAATACTAACTGCATATGTTATGTCAGGTCTAGTTATAGTGAGATAGATAAGTTTTCCTACCAAACGCTGATATTGAGCTATATCTTTCACTGGTTCACCATCTGTTGGGCCAACCTTTCGATTGGTCTCAAGGGGTGTGTTGGCCGGTTTGGATCATAGTTTTCCAGTTTCTTTTAGCAAATCTAGAACATATTTTCTTTGAGATAGAAATAATCCTTTAGATGAATATGCAAATTCTATTCCCAAAAAATATTCTAAATAACCGAGGTCTTTGATATCAAATTTGCTTTTTAAAAACTGCTTAACTAAGTTTATATGTATATCACTGTCTCCTGTAATAATGATGTCATCAACATAGATAAGTACTATAGTGGTGATATGGTTATGCTGTTTTATGAATATGGATGCATCAACAGAACATTTTGAGAAACCATAAAGAATAAGAGAATGACTAATTTTAGCATACCAAGCGCGGGGTGACTGTTTCAGCCCATAAATAGATTTATGGAGTTTACAAACTTGATTTTTACCTGTGGTGATACCGGGAGGAGGTGTCATATAGACTTCTTCCTCAAGGGTTCCTTGAAGGAAAACATTTTTTACATCCATTTGATAAAGACTCCATCCTTTATTGACGGCTATGGATAGAAGAACACGAACCGTGTTCATTTTTGCCACAGGTGCAAAAGTCTCTTGATAGTCTATACCATAGATTTGAGTATAACCTTTGGCAACCAGGCGAGCCTTATATCTCTCAATGGAGCCATTGCTATTATATTTTATTTTATAAACCCATTTGCACCCTACCAGTTTAATTCCTTTTTCTAGTGGTATAATAGTCCAAGTTTTATTAGCTTCTAAGGCATGTAATTCATCTTTCATGGCTTTGGACCATTCAGGATGATTAACTGCTTCATGATATGAACTAGGTTCTTTATGAGTATCTAGTTGATTTAAAAAAGCATGATGAGATGGTTTAATGGAGTTATAAGAAAGATAGTTTTGAATAGGGTATGCGACTTTGTAAGTCACATAATCTCGTAGTCTGCACGAGGTCTGAGTGGGCCTGCTGGATCTCCGCACTAGAGGTTCGCCATCATTACCCAAGTTGTGATTATCTTCATGTTCGTCTTCGTCTCCCTCCCTCTCCTGAGAAATGTTAATTCTCTCAGGAGGAAAGAAGGCTTCTGGAAGAACCCCGTTGGGACCTGGATATTCTGGAGCATCAGAATCTTCACTTGTCTTGAAGTAGGGCTCAGTTTCAAAGAAATATACATCTCTGGAAATATACATCTTACAGTTTTTGGGATCATAACACTTGTATCCCTTTTTTTTGAACAGAATAACCGAGAAAAATAGCTTTAACAGAGTTACAGTCTAATTTATCATTCGATGTTTATAAACAAAACAAGTACATCCAAAAACTCTAAGATGGTCAACATGCATTGTACGATTGTGGAGTATTTCCAAGGGTTGTTTATTTCTGATAACATGGCTAGGTAGGCGATTGATAAGGTAGGTAGCAGTTAAAACGACATCTGACCAGAAAGTTTTAGGAACATTTTTTGAAGCAGCAAGGATCTTGTTACAGTCAAAAGATGTCGATTTTTTCTCTCAGAAATACCATTTTGTTCAGGGGTATTAATGCATGTCGTTTGATGAAAAATTCCTTGTTTTTTTTAAAAAATTTGAAAGTCATTGCTAGTGTATTCCGAACCATTGTCAGACCTAAGAATTTTTATTCTCGCATTATACATATTCTCAACAAAAGGCACAAATTCACAAAAAATTCGAAAAACGTCGGATTTGGTTTTAAGCAAATATAGCCATGTAGTGCGTGAAAAATCATCAATAAATATAACGAAATATCTAAAACCGTCGTGTGACTCAATTGGGGCGGGTCCCCAAATGTCAGAATGTATCATCTCCAGAGGCCGACCTGTTTTATTTTCAGAATTATAGAACGGAAGCCGAGTTTGTTTCGAAAAACGACAAATATCACATAATAAATTATTTTTAATGCTAGGAAACAGTTTCTTTAAGACTATATGGGACGGATGCCCCATGCGCTGATGCAAAAGATCCACTTTAAATGAATTTGTTGTAAGAAAACCCTTTTTTGAGATATCAAACACATAGAGTCTGTTGGTTAGAACTCCTCTACCAATCGTCCTCCCTGTGGTGCGATCCTGAAATATCACATCAAAAGGTGAGAAAATAACACTACAGTTTAAACTTCTAGTAATCTTGGCAACAGATAGAAGATTAGCCTCCAAATTAGGCATATACAAAACTTTTTCAACATTATTTAATAAGTTTATGTCTCCCAATCCTTTAATTTCTACTTGATTGTCATTTGCAACAGTGACAAATTTATTTAATAGATCTAAATTGGACTGAATATTTTTAAGCATGTTGGGGTTACTGGTCATATGATCAGTTGCACCAGAATAAATAATCCAACTAGAGTTACATATGTTGTGCTGAGACTGGACAGAAAAACAATTCTCTAGATTTTTAACCATACCTGTGATATTACATGTTCTTGGGGGCTGCAGCTGCAAAATTTCATTAAGGTGTGCCAGCAAGGAGGTTAGTTGGGTCGGATCCGGAGCTCTTTGTGTAGTGGATCCGGAGCCATAGTCGGTGGTTTGTTTGGTATACTCGGGTGGACGCATATTCGGGTGTTGTTCGGAGCTATAAAAGCTGCGTGATCCGACTGGGAGATTTCCATATCTGTCATTCGCGTTTTCTCCTGCAAAGTTAGGGTTTCCGAGAGAGGCCGAGTGGCCGCCACCCCCGTTAGGGTTTTGGACGGCGAAGCCGCCGCCTCTGTTGTACTGTCCGTCCCTTTTCCTATCTCCTCCCCTCCTTTTTCTGTCTTTAGGCGGTCGGAGGTTGGGGAATAGGAACCAACAGTTGTTCTTTGTATGTCCGATTTTTTTACAATTATCGCAACTTTCATTCGGTTTATTTCCGTACCTTTTCTTTGAGTTGTGGTTTTGGTCGGATTTGTTGGCGGCGAATGCATGATTTTCGGAGATGGTTTGTTGTGGTTGCGCCATTGTTTTCCGTCTGGATTCTTCGTTTTGTATGGTTGCGATGATTGTTGCGAGAGGAGGCAACTCCGATGACATGAGAATCTGGCTTCGGGTTTGTTCGAAACTCGAATCAAGTCCAAATAAGAACTGGTACACGCGATTTTGATCTTGTCTTGCCTGAATGGTGCCTGGGTCCGAGCTAGGTGGTTCGTAGACTCCTAACTCATCCCACTTGCTTTTGAGCGTCCCAATATAGTCGGTGACGGAGCCCTTTCCTTGCTTAGTTTGCGCAATATCATTTTTTAGTTTAAAAATATGCGCAAAATTCTTTTGTTTACCGTAGAGGCTCTGAGCGGACTCCCATAGCTCCTTTGTTGTGTGCAAGTACATGAAGATCTCCACTATGTTTGGTTCCATCGATTGTAGAAGCCAGGACATAACGAGATCGTTGTTGGAGTCCCATTCTTCTTGTTTGGCTTCACTGCCTTCCTCAGTTGGTTTTTGTGTTTTCCCGGTGATGAAGCCGAGTCTCCCTCGGCCGCTGAGGGACAGAGTGACTGCCCGCGCCCAAGAAAGGAAGTTATTACCGTTGAGCGGTTGTGACACGATCCTCTGGTTCATGTTGCCCTCCGGTAGACCAAGCGTGGTCATTTTTGTGTTTTGTTGGGGGGTTTGGAATGGGTCTGTGATGAGCTTGGGGCTCCTGAGACCAACGTTCGATCTATGATGAGCTTAGAGCTTCTGAGATCGACGATCGATGCTCTGATACCATGTAGAAAGTGATGGAGATAAATTGTGGTTGTTTTTATTATTGTATATATGCGTTTGAATTACATGGTGTTTATATAGCACACCTTAATAAGGACGTTGGAATTAGTCTGTTACAGGGTTGCCTAATATGCTGGATGACGCATATATTGCTTGAGATTGATTGTGCTTGACTGGTTTCCTTGTGGAGCTTGATGCGGGTGGATACGTTCCTTGATTTGAGGTGGTGATGGTGATGATGCCAAACTGAGCCAAAGCCTTAATAGGTAAGGTTTATTTCAACAAAAAGGCGGTTGCCAAACTCACGCAGTCGTGCTTCCGGTTTGAAACTTTCTCATGTTAATACTTGTCTTTCTTCCTGTTTGATTTGCACTGTTTTGCATGGATATGTACAAAATCATGAACGAGCATTCAGTGCACCTTTTTTTGTTGTGGTCTGTTTTTATTTGTAACCTGTATACAATTTCAGTATGATTGTAGTTCACTCTGTCGGTCATATATATCTATGAATTATATGTGTTGGTAAGAGGCTTTCTGTTTTTCTTTTGTTTGAACTCAGGATGCCAAATGAAACTGCACGAGGAAATTAACCCAACTCTAACCATGATCAGTAAATTTTCATGTTATAGGTGTAACATCCTCGAACAACAGAAAATTTTAAATTTAAAACATACAAACAACGGAGGACATTACCACGAAATACACTAGGTGCACCAACGTATATATATATACAGATCTGAGTTTACAACAAGAGGTGATTACATCAAAAGCTATAAGATAAAATGTACAACGTAATCACAACGATCTCAAAAGGAGGGGAAAGCAGGATCTGTCCCAGAAGCTCTCCTCCGCCGTCACCACCCCTAACGCTGCTCACGGCCTGAAAGCAGACAATAAATGCCTGAGTTTCCAGAAGGAAACCCAGTATGCCAAACCCTAACACATATATGAAAAATAATGAAATATGTAATGAATAATGAATAGCACAACAGACACTATCCTGTCTCAGGGGTCCTCTCACCCCAACCCACCAACACACACGTGCACACACGACACCGCCGGTACAGTCACGACCACACCACCGGGTCTCAAGGGTCCTCTCACCCCAACCCCACAACACACACGTGCACACAAGGCACCGCCGGAAAATCATTGGCCACGGGTCTCAAGGGTCCTCTCACCCCAACCCCACAACACACACATGCACATAAGGCACCGCCGGAAAATCATCGGCCACGGGTCTCAAGGGTCCTCTCACCCCAACCCCACCACACACACGTGCACACAAGGCACCGCCGGAAAATCATCGGCCACGGGTCTCAAGGGTCCTCTCACCCCAACCCCACAACACTCGCACCACCATCGGGCGACAGTCCGTGCCATTGCCCAAAAGGCCGGAGAGACGAGCCGCTTTCAAGCGTACGAGCACCCAACTATCGGGCGCCAGTCCATGCCGTTGCCCCCCGTGAGGCCGGAGAGACGAGGCGCCGTCAAGTGTACTTATAAAACCACGAATCCGCCAAAAACAGCAGAAACGGTCGAACGAAAACTGTTAATCGGTCGACCGATTCTCACCTAGAGAACTAACCTAACCGAAAAACCCACCAAACGGTCGACCGGCAAAAGGGGTCCCGGTCGACCGAAAAGCACCAGTAAGAAAACGTTTTCGCAAACCAAACACCAACGGTCGACCGACCCAACCCCCCCGGTCGACCGAAAAGCACCAGTACAAACCTCCAAACAAACGATCTCCACGGTCGACCGAAACAACACTACCGGTCGACCGGACAATAAGTTAACTTAAACGTCGGTCGGACGAAGTCAACGAGCGGTCGACCGTTTAGATGGTCAACGCCCCCAACCGACCTACAACAGTACTTTCGGTCGACCGGCAAAGGGGTCCCGGTCGACCGAAAAGCACCAGGATGTCTTCCTCTTGTTAAAATTGCACAACCGGTCGACCGCCCAAAGGGCATCGTTCGACCGGTGCAAGGGAATCGCCCAAAAATACACTACGACCGGTCGACCGAACCCAAAATACCGGTCGACCGATTTTAGTGCAGAATCCGTTGTGCAGGTCCGACGAGCCTAAACGGCCTACCGTCGACCGCTCCCACTCTCACACTAAAGATAGGTGAGCTTGAAAGCAAGTTTGACATACCTTAAGGCTTGAATAAGCCTTGGAAGAAACCACGGTGAGCGCCTCCTCGTGGAAAAGCTCGAACTCCGGCGAACCTCCGATTCCCGAACTCTACGACGATTCCGGCGACTCCAACACTCCGATCCTCGCCTCTACCAACACCGACGAAGCACCAGGGAGAGAGAGACGCGTGAGAAAGAGAGAGATCGTGAGAGAGGGAGAGAGTGAGGGGGAGAGAGAGATCCAAACCTTATATACTTTTCCCCCAAAACGATCTCAGCCGTCGATCTCATCCACCACTAATCCTCTCCTAAACATCATTAGCACCATAAGCAAGGTTAGGATATTACAATAGGAATCCTATCAAATGATCACATGTTTGCCTTTTCTTTGTTAAGGGTCTATTTTGAGATTCATCTCCTGCTCTAATCTAGAATTTCTCTATCAAATCCTATTTCATTACAGTTATGTTCCAAGAAATGACATGGTCAGGTTAATAAGCCTTGAAAGTGGACACAGTCGAGAGTTCTTTTTATTAATCTTAAGTTATTCCACAGAGCCATAATTAGGATATGCACATGTGAATTGTGTATTCAGTTAAGGATTGATGAACTTGTTGTTGTATTATATATCATGCAAGATCTTTTCATTGCGCTTACAAGTCGGTATTGTTTCTTCTTCAAACAGTCATCAGTCTTATACATTTCAATTTCAATTTAAGAACAAAAAACATAGTAAAACATAACCAAACTGAACTGTTACAATTACACGACACAACATGTCTGTTTTGTTCGACTTCATAGCCGAACAACTTATTCTGAATCACAACAAACAAACAAACACATATGTATCACTATCAACAAATCAATCTTTATCTGTATTATCTATTTATGTTCAGTCCAAGATCTGAGACCTTGGAACCACTGGAACATCCTCTTCTGGTGGACCAGCCAACTCCCACTCTCCATCTTCAGTTTTGACCATCCCCTTGTTCCTGTCCACCCACCAGCACACCGGAACCATGCACTTGGGCTCGAGATAATCGCACGATTTGTTCACCAATGCGACGCTTCTCTTGACCTTCAACTCGAATTCCTCTTCATGCCCGTTCCACCCCGCAACCACATGCAGCAAAGCCTGAAGATTGTGCCAATCGCTTGGGTTCCTCGAGTCCTTGAGAAAACTCGATTTCTTCGTGTTTACGACAAGTTCATCACCGAGATAATCATACCCAAAGAGTACACTCGGGTAGTGAGGAATCAAATCTAACTCATTCTTCACATGCAGAATCCTATAGTTTGGGAGGTCTTCAGCTCTCAACCTGAAAGCCTTGTTGCCAACTTGTGGGCTTCCGAATACTATCGCGCAGACCGGTATGTTAATGTCTTTGCCTTCAACTGATCTACAAATATCATTAATGACCACATCGAACGAGCTCAAAATCGACATGGTTGCACCCAAGCTGTGGCCTGTGAACACAATGCTGAGCTCCTCTTCCTTGTACTCTTCCACCAACTCCTTAAGCTTTGTCCATAGTTGGTCTCTAACGCTTGTTTGGTTGAATGGCGATCTTTTGTCGCTAGAGGTGTACATTGTGTGCCATCCATACATGACTTTCGGGTCGTCATCTTCCTCGCTTTCATTTCCATATAACTTATCTTCAGGTATGAAATCCAATACCGATACTCGCTTTCCTTTGAGAACGTTCATCCACTCTAAGTCCCTTATGGTTCCCCTCCAAACCACGTAAATCTCTCTTCGTCCAGTTTCTTCAGCCATTGAGTCTGATGAGATGGCTATGTAGCCTATCCAATTTGATTCGCGGCTCCACGCCTCGTGCGACCGGGACTTCATCAGAAACGAACCTGGCACATCTAATTTCGCAGTGGCGTATAGGAACTCTGATATCTACAATCAACATTAATTAATATTGCTTATAAACTTCTTACACATCCTACACATTGGTTCATATATGCATGGTTAACATAATTATGAATGATTAAGAATTCGCCCGTGCCGTCTCTATAGAATCCTACAACGCATGGTTGATTCAAATGCATGCATGGTTAACAATCAACAAATATATATTGCTTGTTATGCATCGTAAATGCGAGACATAACCAAGAAAAATATATACTAACAAGGATGATTACTTATTATTGTGAAAATAGACATATTGGCATGGTTAACATAATGAATGAAGTATATATATATATATATATATATATATATATATATATATATATATATATATATATTAGCTAATTATTTTCTCAAACCACCCTCGAAAATCCTAGCACTGTTTGAATCCTACCAAGGTTGCTTGGCAAAAGAACCAAGTGTTGACCCTAACAAGGGTGTTTTTGTTGAAAAGGGTTAAAATTAATGTGAACCCCTGAAAAATATAATTTGAAACATCTAGGAGAAAAAATGTTGTGACAATTATAATTTCAGAGTTACAAACATTTTAAATTTCAATAGTTATAAACAATCACTTAGTTTAGTTGGTAGATTTATAATCTTAAATTATCTTCGACCAAACGCTACATCGTTATGATTACAATCAAATTCAATAATTGTGGTCTATTGCTATTGGCTAATGTAGTTCATGGTTAACAGACAAGGCCAGACTTTGTATGTGCATGAGAAAAAATGATCAGACATTTTTACCAACATAACATATATATAAGATCAACAATTACAAAATTTGATGGTAAAACTCAATTAAATTGAGTTGGTAGTTACTCATATCAAATTTCATAGATTTAGAGAGTATTCATTTCGGCTTGTTTAAACCCTTACCTCAAAGTTCGCATGATCTTCAAACTCAACCTTCTTGAAGAAATTCTTCTTCCCATATCGGCTACTTCCACAATATTTCGAGCGATCATCGCAATTGAAAGCGTCGTAAGTCGCCTGACAAAAGTCTCCGCATCGGAGGATTAGCTTTCGGAGCGAGAGATCAAGCGGAACGAGAAGGCCATTCCAGTGGTCGGAGCCCAACAACTCCGGCCACGGTGTTTGGGAGTCCATTTTAATTAATGGACAAATTAAGTTGGTACTAATTACCTAAAGAAAGATTGTGTTGGGTGATCTCTAGTTGAATTGTTGTTTACTTGTTTTTATAGGTAATGAGTTGGTTGGGTTTTTATTTTATTTTTATAGAATGAGTTGGTGGTTGGTTGTGACTTGTGAATTAACAGCCAATTACAGATGGAACATTACAAATATTTATTGGATATTAATTATTGAGAATTTAAGATGTGGACATAAATGTTAAAAAAAGACACTTGCATTTGAATCTAGATCATATTTGTAAGAGTTTTCCTATATATAAAAAGTATGTAAGAGTTTTTTTTTTTGTTGATGCAAATAATAATTTGACAAATGGGTAGCTATACTCTTTTTTTCGTGTTTAGTCTATTACATTTATGATTATCAACCTCAATTCATACATGTATACATACTTATTAGCTAAAGAAATGATTGTGATGATGGTGTTTTAGTTCTAGTTGAATTATTGGACTCTTTAAAGGTAATGAGATGGTTGGTTGCGAATCGACAGTCAATTACAAAGAGATTAGAAAGTATTATTGAGTATTAATTGTTCAGATGTGGACACTAATGTTAACATGACACATGCATCTGAATGTAGATCATATACATATCTATAAGAGTTTTTTGTTGTTGCAAGCAATAATTCAACTAATGGGCAACTACATTTCTTTTAGGTTAATTTGTTTTTACCCAAATACATGTATTAATACCAGTCCAGATACATACATATATAGATACATTTTTATATGCTCACAAAATTAAATATTTGTAATAAATTGAATATTAGTAATTTAGATGCAAGTTGTGAGTAAAAGTATGCACGTCGACTGATAACCTGGAGGATCACCTGATCCTTTAAAAATCCGGATGATGTGGGACGAATTAAATATTAAACATATGGATTGTATATGGCCATGTCGGTTTTTTTTTATTTTGGAGGGAAATTGTGTAACACGTTTTTTGTTTTTCTTATATTCATTTGTGCTTCCACGTCTTTGTTGGAGCATAGCTTAGTGTTATTCCTCACTTATGAATTGAAAAGATTTTATGGTTTCTTGTTTATTATTTCTAGCTCCATTTCTTTTAATAATAATAATAATAATAATAATTCCTAGAGCAAAAGTCGTGGACAGCAATAGCTTACCGACAGCTTAATTATAGGATGTCATGTGCTAAATAAAAATAATTTATGCCTTTCTCATAGAAACTTACGAGTATAAGTAAACTGTATTTCGAAAAGTTTGGATATTTGTGCAATAATACAGATAAATACAACTGACAAAAAATAAAAGCTGATTGATCTTCACAAGGTGAGATTTGAATCAGGAAAGTAATTAAAACACGTGATTCGAATTATACATGCATTGTCGAAAATCATGAAATTAAGGGGGGAAAATTGTATAAGATTAAGAGATAGTAAAAGGGGACAATACATGTTGCATTTATTGCAAAACTCCCTATGTCTTTGATTTTATATAAAACGAATCCCAAATTATAGGATTTTCAACGTATGTGGATTTTTTTTGAGTCGTCAACATTTACAGTTTGAATTTATCATTCGAATTTTGAAGGTAGATTGATGTCACCGTATTTTAAGAAAATAGAACATGTCTTCCTTAGTATGATTGTAGTTCATAAGTTTAACATAAAACTTATCTCATTACCCGAAAATAACAAACACCAGCAATAGCCGATAGTCACTTACTCTTACAACACACTATACTCCGATCCCTTTTAGAGGATAACTTATTTCAATCAATCAAGCAAGCAAACAAACAAACAAGACGACTATATTTTTTATTCGATCTTGATTTGAGATGAGGGAATTTGCGGAATATCTTCCTCATCTGGGGGTGTCATCTCCCATTCCCCATCCTCCCTTTTCACTAACCCCTTGTTCTTCTCCACCCACCATGAAGCCGGAACCATACATTCCGGTCGGAGATAATCGCAAGATTTGTTCACCAATGCTACACTTCTCTTAACCTTAAACTCGAAGTCCTTGTCTTTCCCATTCCATCCCGCGACAACGTGCAACAATGCCTGAAGGTTGTGCCAATCACCAGTGTCCTTAGAGTCCTTCAAGTAACTTGATTTCCTCGTATCGACGACGAGCTCATTTCCAATGTAATCATACCCTAAGACGACACTCGGGTAGTGTGGAATCAAATCCAACACATTCTTAACATGCAACATCCTATAGTTTGGTAGGTCTTCAGCTCTCAATCTGAAAGCCTTGTTGCCAACTTGTGGGCTTCCGAATACTATAGCACATACGGGTATATTAATGTCTTTGCCTTCAACTGATCTACAAATATCATTAATGACCACATCAAACGAGCTCAGAATCGACAAACTTGCGCCTAAACTGTGCCCTGTGAACACAATGCTGAGTTGTTGTTCTTCTTTTTTGTACTTTGCCAACAACTCCTTGAGTTCGGTCCAAATTTGGTCTCTAACGCTTGTTCGGTTGAAAGGCGACTTTGGGTCGTCTGATGTGTAGATTGTGTGCCATCCAAACATGACCTTTGGGTTGTCGTCGTCGCTTTTTTCGTTGCCCCTTAGCTTGTGTTTTGGTAACATATTTGTTATTGATGTTTGTTGCCCCTCGAGAACGTTTATCCATTCAAAATCTCTTGTGGTGCCACGCCATACTACGTAGATTTCTCTCCGACCGGTGGCTTTGGCGGTCGAGTCGGACGACACGGCAATGTAGCCTATCCAATTGGACTCACGGCTCCACGCCTCACGTGAGCGCGACTGGAGGAAAGGAAGTTTTCCGTCCACATTTGCAGTGGCGTACAAAAACTCATGTACCTATAGGAATTTATTTAAATTAAATTAAATTAATCATACATTACTAAAACCAAAAGATTAACATCTTTCCAGCTTCATTATGTTACACAAAAGTTGTGTATTGAAACGAGAGTAATAGAAGAATATGAAAACAAAAAATGATTAAGAATTTTTATTCTACAATACAAGTTTTTCTACCCACTATATGTTACCTTCATATTACCTCTATTCCAATATGTACCTAAGAAAGTAAAGTTTTTCAATTCAGAATCTTTTGACCTTCACTCTTCCTTCCTCTTTTATTTCAAGTGATCCTTGAGGTAGAATTCTGAAGTCTTCGAGAAAAAAATTATACCTTGAGCCCAGGAGAACCCACACTTAATTGATGGGTCTGATTTGGATATATCTTAGACCTAATTATTCGCCTATATGTCTTAATTACCTGTTGGTTAAGACACTATAATTAAAGTGGCAAAATTGTATACTTCAAATTAAGTATAGGTATTTAAACAATTTGGTATATGATTTTCTTTGAACAGATACAGATACAGATAACGACCATATCAATTAAGCATGCATGGTCATTAATTACCATGAAATTAAAGATACACATTGATTGCTAAAACACAATTATACGAAAGAAAGTGTTTACATCGATCCTTACCTCGAAATCGTCAGGATGGTCAAAGCAGACCTTCTTGAAGAAATTTTTCTTCCCATACCGACTACTACCACAATATTTGGAGTTAGCGTCGTTATCAAAGGCATCATAAGTCGCCTGACAAAAATCTCCACAACGAAGAATGAGCTTTCGTAGGGAAACGTCGAGGGGGTCGATTAGGCCATGCCAGTGGTCGGAGCCGAGCAACTCAAGCCAAGATGGTTCATTGGCCATTTGGGGAACAAATTTAAGATGTGTATTATTATATATATTGATTTAATATTGTTGTGGTCAAAATTATAGATTGTGGTCCTTTTAAAGGAGATAAGGAATGGTTGGTTGTGAAATCAAATCACTACCAAAAATATCACGTTTTGCATGCAATTCCGGAACATGGACGTTGTTTGTTGGTTTATCTTTGGAAAGGGGTCACATTGGAATCTAGATGGGTTGGTCCAACATGCCAATTCGACCCAACCATTTTATTAGATTGAGGTCCTTGTCAATTTTTAATCTAATTTAAGATATTTTCGAACGATCTTTAAATATTTAATAGAACAAAAGGTAATTTTTTGTTTAATTAGCTTAACATAACTTTCCCTCGAGATACATGCATGATAACACAAACTTCATATTCACAAATTTCACATTGGTTATACTTTGAGTTACTTCTATGTATCGATCAAATTCATTACTTAGAGTCCAAGTAAATTTCATGTGTTGTGGTGATCTTTATCTTGTGTGTGTGTGTTAAGTTTATACAACTTTTTTTAGTTTGATTTTATCTACTCTAACCTATCCTATTTTAAATTTCAAACATGCGAATATATGCACCTGCTAGGATTCAATTTTTGGACTTGATCATCTCAAAACTAAGAATTTCACAACTAAACTAGCACCACTTGGTAATTTATGCAACTTGTCATAAAAATTGTCTCGGCCGTTGCAGATATATAAAAAAGTCTGGATGCCATAATTTCTTTGAGAAAGTAAAGTAATCATCTGTATGATAATTAACTCACTATCTCCCACATGAAATATATGGAAACCTTCAAAAGCAAAATATAGTGGTGACGTAAGTTTTCAAATGTTTGTTGTTTTCCACGAGGAAATTAAATTCTTCCTGAATTGGACTCGAAGCGAAATAGCTTCGGCTATGAATCAATCTTAAAACTTGTTAAGCTAACCAAATCGGTTCAACTTGGGTTAATAATAGAACACACTATTTTAGCTGATAATTATTTGTCTACAAAAGAATATGTGTTTGGGTTTATAGGGTTGTAACGCCCCGAAACAACGGAAAATTTTAAAGGATAGATATATCAATAGATTTAAACACCAGGACGTTACGAAGACCTATATATATATATATATATATATATATATATATATGTATGTATGTCGAGAGGAACATTGTATAATAGAGGGAAACAAAATATGATTACATCACAAAAGATCTACAACAAGTACAGTGTAATCATATCAACCTTAAAAACTCAAGAAGATTGGATCTGGTCTGGGTGCGCTCACCCTCGGTCACCACCTCTTATCAATGCTCACGACCTGAAATGCAACAAAATTATGCTTGAGTTTCCAATAAGGAAATCCCGTATGTCAAACCCTAAATGCATGAATTAGACAATTACATGACATGGTATGAGAGTACAATAAACCACATCTGCCACATTCCAACAAGGTCTCAATGGTCCTCTCACCCCAACCCCACAACCACACGTGCACACAAGGCACCGCCGGAAAACATCGGCCAACACGGGTCTCAAGGGCCTGCTCACCCCAACCAAAAAGTCACACGTGCACACAAGGCACCGTCGGAAAACATCGACCAACACGGGTCTCAAGGGTCCACTCACCCCAACCCCACAGTCACACGTGCATACAAGGCACCCGCTTCGTAGAGTCACAACCACGATCTCTCTCATGCCGGAATGTCTGTACCGTCGCCACAAAAAGGTCGGGGATCCGTTGCCCTCAAGGCAGATCAACACAAAACTCAACACCCCCAACAACTCATGCAACCGATGCACAACTGGCCATAACCGGTCAGACAAAACCACCACTCCGGTCGACCGAATCCCTACCCAAAGGATTGGCCCAACCAAAAAACTCATCAACCGGTCGAACGGTCAAAGGGACTCATTCGACCGAAAACCACCAGTAAAATCCTCTTCTCGATCAAACAAGAGTAACGGTCGAACAAGATCTCAGGGAGGTCGACCGTTTTGTGGTCTACACCCCCAACCGACTTAAAACAGTGCTTCGGTCGAACGATAAAGGGGACCCGTTTGACTGGAAACCACCAGAGCCTCCATATTCTCACTCAAAAAGAATAACTGGTCGACCACCCAAGGGTATCGTTCGACCGGTGTGAGAGATAAACGCCGAAATTAAACTATGATCGGTTGACCGAAGCAAGCATCGGTCGACCGTTACAGTGCAGAAATATGTTGCACAACCTCTGACGAGCCTTTCGGCCTACCGTCGACTACTCAAACACTCATACTAGCTTAGGTGAGCATAAAAGTAAATCTTTACATACATTTAAGGCTTGTAGAAGTCTTTGATGAGTCTGGTGAACGCCTACTCGTTTCCATGCAACTTCGGCACACTCCACCCCGCGATCAACCAACCCGATCACCACTTCCGATCAAACCACTATGATCCTCCTTCACTTCGTGCCAACAGAACTGTGAGGGAGAGAGATGAGAGTGAGACACGCGAGAGGGAGAGAGATGAGTGAGTGTATGAGAGAGAATAGAGAAATAAACCTTTTATACTCTTCTCCAATCAATCTCCACCATCCACCTCATCTCCTCCAAACCATCCCAGCCGTCCAAACCAAATCTCTCCCTAAACAACACCTATGCACCAATTAACCCACTTAAGCAAGGGTTAGGATATTACAAGGGTAAAGTAACATCTACCTTGAATTGCCATCACATATATATAGAAAACCATCTCGAAGATCTAAACCAAAAAATAATTAGAGTTGGTAGCAAGAAAAGGCAGGGATGTATATAAATTGATTCAAAATTAATCAGTATGAAATTTTCAGTTTTTATGGATACGATTGTGGTTGGCAGTTTGGGTAAAATGTTATCACAATTTTTGTGATGAAAAAATACAAGAATTTACCTAAATTTGTATGATAACTCATTGTCCCACATGAGATATATGGAAACCTTCAAAAGCAAAATATAGTGGTGACATAAGTTTTCAAATGTTTGTTGTTTACCTAAATTTGTACCAAAAATATCATCCTTCCAAATATAGAACTTTAAAACCTTGTAATCTCTATGGTTACTGTCACCTACTAAAACACATGTAAAAACCCTAAATCTCTCAAACTTGATGCTTAGGGGTTGTTTGTGCACAAAAAGATGTAGAAAGTGGATTCTGAGAGTCAAACGGAAAACAAGTGAAAGCAAAATCCAACGAAATTAAAATTTTGTTTGACCAAACTTTGTTGTTTGTGTATGTAATTCAATTATGATGGACTTAAAATTATGTTGTTTGTACATGTTAGCTAAGTCAAGGGACGGGTCTGTCTGGCCACTTTCGACAACGTCTTTTCCAATCACCTCCGACGACACCCCCCTTCGGCTACCTGCTTCTTGTACACAAACACCGGAGGTGGCCAAACCGAAGGGGGTGTCATCAGAGGTGGTTGGAAAAGGCATCGCCGGAGGTGGTCGGAGGGGATGTGGCCGAAGTTTGTCAAATAGGGTGAGGGGCGTCGTTGGAGAAGTGGAAATGAGACTAAAGTTGCAAGATTGAAAGGTAAAAGTCATTTGTATTTGGGAATCTAAGAGAATTTTTTTTTCTTTTTCCCTTAATTTTCCCGTGATTTCTTTAGGGTCTGCCTTTTCCACAATAAAGAAAATCATACAACCAAACAAAAAGGTTTTACTTGTAAAACATGTGATATTTGTAAGCAGGCTGGTCCAAGATTATGGGGGTGGACTAGGCTAGCAACATAATTAAGCTGTATCTCTGCCTTAATGATATTGGACCTCAAGCACACATTAAATATATCTGTTGGAAGGATCCACTAAGCTTCCATAGATTAGTCCTATTAAGAGTTATCATGCAGATCCACTTACCAATTGTATGTCTATATATACTAATAATGAATGTGTGTGATACTGTGATCCCATTCTCCACCTCAATCCAACCGAGTCTTAATTTTCTTATATATTAATTTTAGCCTTTTATTATTTATTAGTTACATATGCAAAAGAAATTTTTTTTACTTAAAAATACATATTGAACATCCTCCACTACTAGGCCGGCAAACGAGACGGGGCGGGTTTGGCTCCGTCAGCTACCCGCCCCACCGAAGTCAAGCGGGCAAACGGGGGCGGGGCAGGGCAGGTAAAAAAATTTGGGCCGCTACCCGCCCCACTTAAGGCGGGTTATGCGGGGCGGGGCGGGTTAAGCGGGCGGAACAAGTGAATTCCGGTAAAGACTCATTTTAACTTATTACATTGACATATACACACATAAATGTATTTCTACAAGTCTATAATTAAGCTTACATGCATACAATATTATACAAGTCTATAAATTTACAAGTCTACGATTTAAAGTGCTTAAATGAACAATTAACAAACACATAAAGTCATAAACCATCACATAAATGTTAGAAGTCTAATGAAATTACGAAAGTTTTAATACATAAATATGTTTTTTTATAATTATATTTGTAACGGGTTAACGGGACGTGTAACACGTTAACCGCAACCCGCCCCGTTTAGTCTGGCGGGTTAACGGAATGTGGGTAGAGAAAATTTCAACCGCAACCCGCCCCATATGGGACAGGGCGGGTTGACGGGTCAAACCCACCCCGGGACCCTAACCACTACGGCTTTAATTGGGTAGGGTAAACGATCTCTAGATTCTCTACAGATAATTTCGTGGAATATTAAATTATTATAAGTAAAACAAATAACTATTCATTTTTTATGAAGGGGACAATTGGAAGTTCATACTAACCGAAGCCCCAAAGCCCAATTACATCACCTATCAAACCAAATTCATTAAGCCCAATATCTACAAATATATATTTTTTCCACTTGTTATCAACTCAATTAACTTCGTCCAGTTCGTAACCTTCACACTCCTTCCATCCTCCTCTATAAATAAGAGTTCTTTCGAGTTTCAACCATCTCAAAACATCTCCTACTCAAATGACTTTGAAATTATTGGTAACAAGTGTTAGCGATTTTGTGTTTTAGTGAGGCATTTTTTGTGTGAGATAAGATATTGGTGTAAGTTGTATGGTTTGCAATACCTCACTAAGAAAATGTCTAGGAACACAACATAAAATTTCAAATAGTAAATGATAACAAAAAAATCAATCTACCAACAAAAATGAATTATAAAACATCATATAGTACTGAGTTTATCAATCAAAATATCATATAATACTGAGAATATTAATTAAAAAGTGATATTTTAATTTTTTATTTTTTAGTGTGATAAGCATTTTCGGCCTACTTGGTTGTTCATTTACGATATATCAAATTACATCACATTTTCACTCCGTAAGTATTTTTTGCCTATGATATTTCTAATGTCCTTTTATATTAAAGTTCAGACCAAACTGAATGTCATATTTTGGTTGGATGGAATCGAGTTGGATTTATAATCAATCGGACCTAATTCAAATTTGGGTCGACTCGAGTAACGATTTGAGCAAATAGTAGCCAAAAAATTAAATAAGTTGGGCACGAGTTGAGCCTACTCGTTCAAACTTGACTCGTTTACGACACGAAACTTAACTTCATGTGAATACATTAGGGTTTTAGAATGAAAAAGTACGAAACAAGGGAAGTTTGGTGCATGTGAAACGTACGTAATGATTGAGTTGGTAGAACAAATTCTAAGATATCATTTATTGCGAACATGTGGAAAATGAATCAATAGTTTTTGGTTGGTTGTGATTTTTTTCCAGGAGAAGACTAATTCAAACATGTGTCCTTTTCCTACGTGTGGAAAGTTTTTTTTTTCTTTTGAAGAAATAGGTAAATTGCATTAATATAAATATTGTTTTGGAACTATATGTAACCACAATCCGTAATAGTTATTGAAGCAAAATCGGATCATTTTGATCCTTACATAACCAAATTGGAAAGCTATATATTTGTCAACTTATCTACACTTATTGTTGTCCATTCGGACTTCATTTTTTATTAATTAAAAAAAACTTAAACACCAAGTTATTTAGTTTATCTTTACATTTATTTTTCAGTAAATCAGTATTTAAACTACTAATAAGTAATAATAAAAATTGTTTTCTAAGGTTTTATTAGGCATAATTAGTTACTAATATATACAAAGTATATCTAAATGATCTATAGCAACAGTTACGATCAAAACTGAATCCATATATATATATATACAGATTTAGCATGCACCAACACCCATATGGAACAAAATCCCAACATGCATCCAAGTCCCTTCTTTGTTAATCGAGTTAAACCAATTATATGAGATAAGATATCACTCGAGTCGAATTGGAGTCTTGAGCATGGTTTCTAATCAATTCGGCCAGATTGCTTGGTCGGTTAGATGGGATTTTGATTTTTACTCTCTATTTCCACTCTACAAAAAGAACATAGAACGACACAGTTTAGCCCTAAAACCAACTTGAGTATAGTTCAATTGGTACTACGTACGTATGACCAGTAATGACTTCGTTACAAGTTCGATTCTAATTAGCTATCCAGCAAGTAATATATTATGTCAAAGACTATCCAGAAGTAATATAAAAGAAGTAGAACTAGTCGGTGCACAAAATCAAAAAAGTGCAAACCCCACTCTTTTCTTACAGGTCGACTAATTCAACAATTTTCACTTCAACACACTTGCATGCACTTACACTTCCAAATTCCAATACAGGTTGAAGTTAAAATGCAAGTTTATTCTGCTCAAATTCGAAATGGACTGTGTTCGTATTAATGAGTTTTTTGCTTGTGTGTTACTTCAAAACATCGAAATTGTCAAAATGATACTCGAATACTCGTATTTGCTTGGAAGTCACGATGTCAAACTCTTATTCTTTCTCTTCTCTTTCTCTCTCACATCTTTGTCTTTCATCTTCTCTCTCTCATTTTTTTTCTCACACATCTTTGTCAATTACTATTAAAAATAATTTTGACGAGAGAAGAAAATGAATAAGAGATAGGAGATGAAAGAGAGAGAGAAAGATAAGAGAAAAGATGTGTGTAGAGAGAGAAAGAGAGAACAGATAAGTGAATAAAAAGAGTTTATTTTGCAAAAATTACAACCAAATAGACATAACTAGTAAATTGTAAATAGTTCCGTAATTTTTTTATATAATAAAAAAAATTAAAAAAACTCGAAACTTAGGAAAAAAAAAAATTTTTTTCCAAAACTACTCGGATCGCAGATGTGACCAGCGATCCGTGGTCACACCCGCGATCCGTGTTCCCGCCATTTTTTTTTTTTTTGATTTTCTGTTTTTGTTTTTTTTCTGTTTTTATTTTTTATTGTAATTATTTGTAATCTTTTTTTAAATCTTTTTTTTTCAAAATAAGTTTTCTAATTTATAATATTTTTCTAAATTTTTTAAAATTATTTTTAATTTTTTCAATAATCGACCTCTAAATCACGTCGATAACCCGACGTATTGAAATGTTAGGGTATTTTATACAATAAAAAAACAAATTTTTTTAGCCAGATTAATAAATTATTTACAACTGAATATTAAACAAACACTAAAACTAATTAAAACAAAAAATTGGAAACGTTATCAAAAATTAGTAGGGTGTACACACATTGTAAATATTTTTGGAGGTCGATACAGCAAAAAATTAAAAACACAACTAAAAAATTTTAAAAAATAATAACAATTACAAAACATATTTTGAAAATAAATATAATAAAAAACATAGTTAAAACGATTTTAAAAAAATCAAAACATAAAACACTACGACTAAAATCCGTGACTTTTTTATTTTCTTTTATTGTTTTTGATTTCATGTTTTGTTCTTTTACAAATCATTTTAACTATGTTATATATATATATATATTTCAAAATATGTTTTGTAATTGTTATTAATTTTTAAAAAATTTTAATTGTGTTTTTAATTTTTTGCTGTATCGACCTCCAAAATGTTTGTAATGTGTGTACACCCTACGAATTTTTGACAACGTTACCAATTTTTTGTTTTAATTAGTTTTATGGTTTGTTTAATATTCAGTTGTAAATAATTTATTATTCTAACTAAGAAATTTTGTTTTTATATTGTATAAAATACCCTAACAATTCAATACACGCCGAGTTATCGACGTGATTTGGAGGTCGTTTCTTGAAAAAATTAAAAACACAATTAAATTTTTTTAAAAATAATAACAATTACAAAACATATTTTGGAAAAAATATAATAAAAAAACTTAGTTAAAATGATTTAAAAAAATTCAAAACATAAAACACTACGACTAAAACACTACGTTTTTTAAAATGTTTTGATATTTTTAAAATCGTTTTAACTATGTTTTTTATTATATTTATTTTCAAAATATGTTTTGTAATTGTTATTATTTTTTAAAATTTTTTAATTGTGTTTTTAATTTTTTGCTGTATCGACCTCTAAAAATATTTACAATGTGTGTACACCCTACTAATTTTTGATAACGTTTCAAATTTTTTGTTTTAATTAGTTTTAGTGTTTGTTTAATATTCAGTTGTAAATAATTTATTAATCTGGCTAAAAAAATTTGTTTTTTTATTGTATAAAATACCCTAACATTTCAATACGTCGGGTTATCGACGTGATTTAGATGTCGATTATTAGAAAAATTAAAAATAATTTTAAAAAATTTAGAAAAATAATATAAATTAGAAAACTTATTTTGAAAAAAAAAGATTTAAAAAAAGATTACAAATAATTACAATAAAAAATAAAAACAGAAAAGAAAAAACAAAAACAGAAAATCAAAAAAAAAAAATTTTTTTGGGGGGAACACGGATCGCGGGTCACACCCTAAACCCTAAATCCTAAACCCTAAACAATTTTTTTCCTAAATTTCGAATTTTTTTAATTTTTTTTATTATATAAAAAAATTACGGAAATAGTTAAGGGTCGACATGCACTCTGACTGTGAGGTTAACTTGCATAAAAAATATTTTTCTGTTGGTGCAGCCCACGATTTGCGCGTGGTGTTTTTTTTATTTGTTGGGGGACCTATTTTTATTTTGTATTAATTTTAATTAAAAGATGATTGTATTGTTTTAAAAAAAAGATATCTTAAAATGAAGATATCTTAAAAAATAAAAGTAATAAAATTTGAAGAAGAAAAATCACTATAATTCTTATCTTCTCATGTCTACGGATAGACACACATATTGTTATATAAATATTATATTTTCGAAACTATAAATTAAAATTTTAGTTAGCAAAATATATTCTTAAAAGTGACACATGTGACTTCATTTTCATTAAATAAAAACGGCATCACAGATGTCGTTTTTAGACCGTAAATGAAAAACGACATCCGTGATGTCGTTTTTATCTCGGGGAAAACATGTAAGTTGGAAGTTGGAAGATGTTCTTAAACATCTATTTCCAACAATCATTTGATGAAAGAGATGAGAAGAGAATGCTTTGTACGCACGCGCGTTCGCCCCTTCCATTACGGTCCAGTCCGAAGCGAGGCGAGGATTTAGGAAAAATTAGATGCTCTAGGCTCTACGTGATAAAATATATTTTTGGTTCTCGAAATAGTACCATTTTCCCTCAATAAAAATGGCATCACGGATGTTGTTTTCATTTACGGTCTAAAAACAACATATGTTATTTGATGAAAACAACAACATCACAGGTGTCGTTTTCAAAAGACATATTTTGTCAAATAAGTTTTTCAGATTCTTATTCTTCCAATTTATTTTTTACAATATTATTTCAAAAATAAACTTTTCGAGTGCTAATGGTGTTTAAGTAGGTGTTTTGCTTGGGGAAGTGGGGAGTCACAGTGGTTGCATGGGAATGGAGGAGAATAGGTGGTGTAGGGTGATGGAGTGGGGGCCGGTTACTGTTGACGCGAGGAGAGGGTTGGGTTTAAGATGTTGTTTTTGTTCTCTCTCTCTTTGGATCTCTCTCTCACTCTCACTGTAACGCCCCCGATCTCGCGGGTACGCACACTGGGAAAGGAGACTAGTGTCGCGATCAGAGACCTCCGCGACGACTGAATGGTGTTACAAAAGACAGACCGAATCGACTCGACAAAGTGAAAGAGATCATACACAAATGGACGGACATAAAACATAATAGGAACAATAGAATAATCATAACAATAAGAGTCTTATTACAACACATCGAGTATCAAAAAAAGAAATACATAGGGAAATATGCGGAAGCAAAGATAACTGGAACTCTGGTTGACGCGTCCCTCGTGTACAGAATCCTCGGAACTCGTCCAGTCTGCCCTGTGGAACCTAGGTACCTGCAAGCACCGCATTTAACAATGCGTGAGTTTTCAATTAAGAAAACCCAGTATGCCCCCGCCAATGCAATAAATGAAAGGTAGCATGAAACTAAATAAGGTAGGCATCAGAAACAGAACAGATCAGAAAGCATCAAATGCAACAGAAGGCTACGACTACACGAGCCGTGCCGGTCGGGCACACCCGAATCGTTCCTCCATAGGAACCAGAACACCAGCCTCGCTGGTCAGAGGCGGTCACTCGTCAGTGACCCACCGCTCGGCACAAAGCGGTGCGCCGGATAAGCGTCCCAATCCACGGAAATAAACCTACATGGTGTCATCACGAACTTGGGAACACCTACCCTGAGACAGAATGGCAGCGCGCATGCCCAGGACTTATCTTAGGCCTGGCCCCCCATAGGGGTCTTAATCGAGTGGCCTCTGAAGCTAGAGGACCCACCCGTGGCCCGTCGGCCTAGAAAACAGAACGTGCCCAGAATTACTTTGTTAAATTATATGCAATGCAAGCTACTTGGGGATCTATAAATCTAAAGTAGCTACAAGGTTCAGGACAAGCTTAAGGAAAGGTATCCGGATCGGAAAATCAACTCCACCACTAGTCAAGTCGTCTACGGATCATGAGAGTGTAAAGTCTGATTTCAGAATTGTCACGCATGACCACCACATAATACTTCATATCAGACATACATCAACATAAACAGAGCAACATAACATGCACCACAGCTAGAGACATCAAAATCTAATGTCACAATATGCACAATCAATTTCAGAACAAGAATGCTATGTAAACTGGAATTTCAGAACATGATCATAGCTTACGAGAACTGGAATTATGTCAATACTAGTACATACAAACATGATAATAAAATGAAGACTGCAGCAACCTACACTACCGTGAACCCCTAATAACCTTATGTAGCATAAACAACAATATTCCAGAATGTGCATGCATTCCTAATGTGGATACGGGCACTAAATTCAGAGGTTATGATGATATGATTAACAGTTAATTGTATGAGCACATATCACGAAAACAGAAATTAGGTTAAGTCTCTATCCAGCACACTAACATGAACCGTGCAGGACGCATGTTTTATTTTTAGCAACTAACCATGGAGGGCTGCATGGCTGCAATGAATTGATGCATGATTTCAAGGTCTGTGATCATTAATATATAGTTGTATATGTTTATGGGCAGCGTTCCTGAGTATATTTACGAAAGAAATACACCACATACTATCAACAAAACAGTGACCAATCGTGAAGCCTACCTAGTTAAAATCCCTAAATGATTTCATGCACATAAGACCTATATTCGGTGAGTCCTCATGAGTGGTAGAAGAATCTAGTCGTTACATATCTTCTGATTGCATAAGATATAATCCATACACCACTTATAATTTTATATAGATAAATTCCGATTCATTCTAAGAACATGAGACCTAGACCTTATGACAAATTCAAGATGACATGCTTTAATATAGCTACTGAATAGAACCTAACATGGCAGTCATGATTCGCAACAATATGTTTGGGTCTCCTTTAAATGAGGACATGAAATCACTCAAGATTATGAAATCAGATTAGTAACACATCTAGGAAACACGTTAACAACATCAATAGATTACATGAAACACTAGATGGGTTAGGTTGGAAAATCACACAACTTTATTGCAGCAATCCTACATGACATGCTCCCTACGGCCCCTCCTCCTTCTTCCCTGATTGGTCCAACAACCTCCCAAGGAGAAACGTGAGAATGGTGCCACCAGCCGGAAGAGTATCCCAGCCACCCGCTGGAATCTAGGGTTGCACCGCAACCTTCTATTCTTGCAAGGTTCAAAACGTGCCAACCCTAAACATCAAACCCGACCCAGCAGCCTCCCCGACCCACCATGCAACCTAATGACTACGGAGGGAGGCATACCTGAAGAGAGGAGAGGCTGAGCTAAACCGAAGACCGACAAGAACTTCTCCTCCTAGCCGCACGCAAAGAGCACCGCCGGTTTCCTCCTCCAAGCTGCCGGATCTCCAAGGGAAATTTCGGTGGTGATGGTGGAGAAAAAGTTCTAGGGGAGTCGGCTGGGGTGTAGTATAAATAAGGGTGCAAGTTGGAAAGGAGAAACAAGGAAAAAGGCAAGAGATAATTGGGAGTTAATTGGCTTTGATGGCAAAATCAGCACTTTCCTTAATGCAATCAAGTCACATGCTAGCAAGATCTTCTCTCTTTAATTTCGGATTTGGTAAGCCAGCCCATCCTCCCATCCTAACCAACACGCCTCATCAAGCAAACAATTAAATCCGCACACCAGGTTTTAGGCACCCGAAAAACCCGGTTAAGTCTAACGAATACAACCGCGCCCGACGGTTAAATTCGCCCAAAAAGGAAACTTTTACTAAAACAACATAACCTCAAAACAAAGACAATAAAACACATAAATGATTAATAAAACCTAAACAGAGTGGCAGGAGAGCGGGTCTTACACTCACTCCTTCCCTTTCCTTTCCGGTGACCAGAGGAGGCGGTAGCTCGTCCGACGTGAGGCGTGTGGAGGTCGTGCGAGGAGGTGCGGAGACGGCGTGCGGGAGCGGAGCTCCGGCGGTTTCGTCGTCTTCTTTGAGGTATGCCGTTCTCTAGTGTGATTGTGTTGCTCACCCTCGTGTCAGGGTTTGGGTTGGTCGGTCGGGGGAGGTCGGAGACCTCTCCGGCGACGTTTTCCTTGTAAACCATCGGCTGGCGCGAGGTTGAAGACGACCAACGGTCGACCGAGTCCTTCGGGCAGTCGACCGATGTAGTGTATTTTTGACTGCCTGTTGTGTTTCGGTCGACCAGTTCCTTGTGTTCGGTCGACCGGAACTTAAGTGTACTGGATCATTTCATGCTTGTTACGGTCGACCGTTATATGACTTAGAAGTAATAGGATGCCCTGATAGTTTTCGGTCGACCGAGACCCCTGAGTCGGTCGACCGATAGTTTTTCTTTGATGTTGACTAGACTCCGGATTTTGACCTCGTTCGGTCGACCGATTTTAGACTTTCGATAGACTGTTGGGACTTAAGTTTTGCGCAAATAGTTCGACCGATCCAGACTTTCAGTCGACCGATTCCCTTGAGGAAACGGTCGACCGGGTAGCCTCCTTCGGTCGACCGTTTTTGCACAGGACTGAATTCCTTGTTCCATTTTTGAATGCCAACTCTGTCCACGGAAACCCGTGTCCTCACCTTGTGCGTGAGCCGGGAGGTGACGGTGGGCGCGTTCCGCGTGCCTGCCCAGGGACCGCCGGGTGGAAGAGTGTGGGTGTTCGGGACGGGTCACCTCCATGTATGAATCGTGACTAATATGATGGATTGATTGGACTCATTGTAGAGTAGAAGGCCTGAGGGATCATGGATCCCAATGTATGATGATTGTGCGAGCACGTAACTGTCGTTAGGTGAGGTGACTACCAGCCTATATGGCGACGGAGGTCGCTACCCTGCTTTTATGGCGGCGACGTTGGTGTTTGCGGCTCGTGGAGCCTGATGACCTGGCAGACTTCGGTCTGGACCCGTCTGATGTTGTGCCGGACGTATTCTTGGATCACCGATGTTGTGCCGGTGATGCCGCCGATGTTGTTCCGGCGATGATGATTGATGAGTCGATGTTGTTCTGGCTATGTTGTATAATGGGCTGATGTTGTTCCGGCTATGTTTTCCTCAGCTGGGCACCTACTGAGATGATGATTGATGGACCGACCGAGCGACGGCTCCGTTGGTGTGGTTTCGACCACGAAGTTACAGATCTGTTTCTTATGGCGCGGACATGGCGGATACCCCTTGCCGAACCCCATGTTTAGTGTAGCCGCGTGTGGGGGGTGTCGTGTCTTGCTCCGTTAGACCGTATGTGCCTACGGTAGGTCTCCTCGAGAGACCCGATGATGATTGTCGGACTGATGTCCTGTGTTACCCTTCGGGGGAACTGTTTTCCTTACTGTTGATGACATGACATGCTACTAGTATGATAGGTGCATTTGTACTACTGCATGCATATAGGTGAGCTTGGCATACGGGGTTTCCTTATGGAAACTCAGGCATTGTTGTTGCATGTTTTATTTCAGGACCATATTAGGTTCTAGCGGGTGGATATTGAGGATGGAGGCGCGTTGGGATCGGATCCTCTTTCTGTATTTTTCTAAGTAGTATGACTACTTGTATTTTCTCTTCCTGTACTTTGATGTAGTCGTACTTTTTGACAACTCTGATGTAATAGGGTGCACCATTTGGATATTTTATGAGTAACATTCTCGTCTTTGATGATTTGTCTCTTGTGATTTTTTATCTTAAATTTTGTAATTCTTCTGCTGTTTCGGGATGTTACATGTATATAATTGTTTGATTTGTTATCAATGTTTGTAATGCACCTGCATCCTCGGTTACGAATTAGACATATTATAACAATAATAATAATATTTATCTAATGTCATAGTCCAAATAGGAGGTCTACTCGAAACCGTAGCTTTTGAAAACTATTATTGTGGAAAACGCGTATGCGTTGATAGATTTTGAATACTTCGGGAAGGTGGTCAACAACATGATGCTAAATTCACTTAATTAACAAGCCAGTGTAATTAACTAAATTTGGTCATTCTACGCATGCAACTGCAGCAACCATGATAATTAAAATCCTCACAACGGAAATAACTACATATTTAATTAGCAATTCACATTCGGCTTCAAGATTGATTGGTTGTTCTCCATAATGTTTAGTGTTATACTGTTATAACATATTAAATGCCAGTCATTCGAGATCGTAAATAAAACTTTGAGCAGGAAAGATTAATAAGAAACCAAATTAAGCCGGTCAAAAACAATCTAAAAAGTGAAACACTTTTTAAAAATAATAAATTAGAAAGAAAGAATTGTATGGTGGCCACCACTAGCTCGTAGCTTAATTACCTCCTTTTTAGTCCTATAAAAAGGCATGCACTCATACCCACTCCAACACCAGCAAACCAATCAAACACAAACCATTTCTCTTTTGAATTGGCCAAACTAAGCATGAGAGCTTCTAATTCTCTTGTGCTCTCCACCCTCCTAACCACCCTTCTTCTCCTTCAAACATCCAATGCATCTAAAGCTAGGCACTTCAAGTGGGAAGTTGGACATGTTTTTTGGTCACCGGATTGCCAAGAGAACCTCATGATTGGCATCAATGGCCAATTCCCTGGGCCTACCATCCGCGCCAAGGCTGGGGATACCATCGTCGTTGAGCTCAAAAATACGCTTCACACGGAAGGGGTCGTCATCCACTGGCATGGCATCCGTCAGGTTTAACACACACACACATATATATATTTTATTTTGTTATGATAAAGAGAATAAGAAAATTTTAGTGACGATGTAATTATTTTTTGTTGATTTCCATGTAAATTTAGTGGATTCCTAGTGCACAAACCTTTCATTACAAGGTCTACGATATATTATTGAGAATTTTTAACTAAATGTAGATATGACTTAGTCTTTTTTTAAATGTTAAAATTTACCCCTTTTTTTTAATATCGTACACTGGATTCCGGGAGGAATGTGGTCAAATTAAGAACATTCAGCTTCGTAATCAGACTTAAATTTAGAGAGTATGAGCGTGTGACATGTTGCATGTCATGCAAAACTTAGTTTATGGCATATTATTGGAATTACCACGAGCTCATTTATTATTAGTTAATGATTTTATAATGTTGATTTTCAGTTGGGCACGCCATGGGCAGATGGGACGGCAGCTATTTCTCAATGTGCAATTAATCCGGAAGAGACTTTCGTGTACAGATTCAAAGTTGACAAGGTAACCAATCAACCCTAGAATTTTTTTTTTCAACCAACCAACCACCATTTTGAATTATTTTCTTCTTTGACTATCCACTCGGGTTTGGGACACTAAAATTTTGAAGTTTAGATTCTTAAAAGTGAGTTTTAAGATATATATATATATCCCCCCCCCCCCCCCCCCCCCCCCCCTAATTTTCTAGAATCTACTTAATTTTCTATAATGAGTTAAACATGTATCATTGTCTTTGAAAGGTCTATTTACTCGTGAATTGTTAGATTGACCTTTCCTAGGGGCGATATGCAAAATATATATTTTTTCTTAAAAAAGGTCATAGCGTGTTTAGCGACCAATAGAGAGAGAAATAAAAGTTAGTAAATAATAGGACTATTAGAAGAAAAAAAAATTAAATTAAATTTGCAATGCTACAAGACTACTACTACCAAAGCTATAGATCCAACTCATGAAGATTAGAAACCTTTATTCTAAGATTTTTTCTTAAAAAAATGTTCTACGCTGGTCTAAGTACTTCAAGATATCGGTAGCATGTTTAATTACTTTGTTGGCTTGTAGACTAGTAGGTCTTGGTATTGACTATTCTGCATAAATACGTACTAAGACGTGTGGAATTATCCAGCTAAACCTCATAAGTATTTTTTCCCTTTTTGTTTTTGACAAAAGAAGAAGACACTTTACAACCATAGTTTGTGTTCATGTAGAAATTTTTATGTAAATTATCACATTCAAAAAGTTGAATTTGTAACCTTTGACACAAGAAGTATCTTCATGGAAACTATCTTGAGTAAATATTTTACGTGTTTACATAGGCAGGTACGTACTTCTACCACGGCCACTTTGGAATGCAAAGGGCAGCCGGGCTCTATGGCGCTCTAATTGTCGACGTCGCCGACGGCGAAAAGGAGCCTTTCCACTATGATGGGGAATTCAATCTTCTACTTAGCGATTGGTACCACAAAGATGTGTACTCGCAGTCGGCTGGCCTCTCTGCTAATCCGATGCGGTGGGTTGGGGAGCCACAGGTTAGTCTTTTAAGGATTTGTTATGAAAAAAAACCATTTTCATGCAAAATTATCACTATTTGTTTGGTACAAAGCAAAGTAGCAAACTATATACAAGCAACAATGATTTTATAGATATATCAATAACAATTTCTACTTGTGACAATTAAATGGGTTATGGAACTTTCATAATACCAACTTAAGAGAGAAGATTAGCCAAAATTAAACACCCTATATTCTATTATTCTCCCCTCACCATCAGGCAACAACTCACTGGTTGGTACATTGTCGTTGCCTGCCAGCTATGATATGTTCTTGCTTTTCTTTCAAAAAAAATTTAGCAAAGTGGCAGACATTGCCCATCATTTTCGGGGATTATTTTGAGAACAAGCACGGTGGAATCTTTCTACATCTTAAGCCTCATAGATCACTTCCGATTTAAATCCAGGGTCCATAAAAAAAAATCATGTATTGTGAAAATACTCATTGTATATTCAAGTTGGAAACCAGTTGGTTGGGTGGAACAAGGTTCGATATTTATCTCCATAATAACCGTTAGATTAGTAAGATGTATGTGATCTTTCTTAATAATTAAAATTAAAGTCAAACAATAGTATATTTTACATTTGGTAACATCTCTTGGAGACATATAAATGTATAATAAATTATAATGACATTTAATTTTAATTATTAAAGTAGGTCGTAGGTCGTATCGTACCGTCATGAGCTGTTAACGGGAGATAAATTTATCTTGTTTGCCACCCTCACGCGATATACAAGAGAATCATTAGAAAATAAGCTTGTTATACATGAAATAGGAATTTATAAAAGGTCCAAAAATATCTTGTTTTGATAGGAATAGACAAATCTTGTTTGTACTTAGGTTTGAAGCAAGAAGGACTTTAATAAATGAAGTGGAAGTGTGGACCTCTGACATATACGCCATGGTGCTTCTATTATTACTTATAAAACCCTTTTTTTTCTTTTGAAAGTTACATTTTAGCATCACTATAGTAAGGTAGGGTCTACATCATTTTGACCGATTGGAGACATTATTCACCAACTCTCTGATTGGGCAGTGGACAACACAGACTTTTTATTTGTGCCCACAAAAAAGGAATCTGATAAAGCTGTTGGTTATGGTGATTCCATTTTTGTTGCAGTTTCTTTTTTGGACTCAATGGGAATGGCATCATTTTTTAAGCAGTAGAACCTGATAAAGAGGAAGTGATATTGGTTATGAAATCAAAACTAACAGTTCTCATTTGTCACACTTAGGTTTCAAATTTTGATCTAAATGTGGTAATGAACATCTTTAGTGTCAGGTGAACTACCTTGGTATCTCAATACCATCGTTGCCACAAAAATGACTAAAAAATGAAAAAGGAAAAAATAAGTTGTGTTCACTTAATTTAGATCTTCAGTTATAACTAGAATCAAACTGGCATCCAAACAAGACAAAGGACCATTTAACTCATGTCCTCTATGTTTTCATCATCTTAGTGGTTCATAACTTGGTTGGCAAGGATTTGATCCTGCATTATGTTTTTATAAGTAGGAAAGGTTAATTTTAATTATTAATTGTAGGTTGTGAATCCACGTATCCAATTATATATGTCTTTTATTAGGGGTGAGACTCGAAAATTGACATCGAAGAATAATTACAAAAATAACTAAATATCACCAAGTTTTTAAAGTACGAAAATAGTCACCAAATAAGCTTAATATGAGTAATATTTTCGCTTGAGTAGAGGATGTTATAAATGATTTAACTTGAACAAAAAAAATTACATTAAACCTTTTGTGGTTTGATTTTGTACAGAGCATACTGATCAATGGAAGAGGACAATTCAATTGCTCGTTGGCATCGAAATTCGGCGGTGGACTCGGCACTTGCAACCTAACCACCCCTCAATGTTGGCCGACGACGCTGCCGGTGCTGCCCAACAAGACCTACAGAGTGAGGTTGGCTAGCACAACATCCTTAGCATCCCTCAATTTGGCCATTGGGGTAAGACTCTCAATTAAACTCTAGTTCTAATCAATGTCTCATGTTTACCTGCAAATGATAATTTCATTGACTGAAAATTATATTAAAAAATCTTAATGTGTATAAATAGTTTACCATATTTTTTCAAATTACATAAATTACAATATGCCCTCCTCTGTTAACTGTTAACCATTAAATGAGCCATTCACAAACCACTTCAACTTTAGAAACTTCAATTTGCTTCTATGCATAACCTTTTTTTTTTGTCAACAAAATTAAAGCTAAAGTTTTTATGGGGAAATATTGTTACCTTTTTTTTTGAGAAATAAAGTGTAATCCATTGAACAATCATGTGACACGTAATAGGTGTATATTATCTATTTTGTTAATTAAAGTTTGTCACTTCAACTATACTTTGATATCATTTTGTTCTATTGAATTTTAAAAATTCATTATTTAAACATACATTCATCAGGTTTTTTGTTGTTGCATTTTTTGTTGTATCCCTAATACACTTTTAAACCTATATTTACATGAAAATTTGGATCGAAATGTGTGTTAGATATTGTTGGAATTTGGGTCGGATTGATAATGAATCGACTGAAATTCCAACCAAATTCGACCTCCGTTTTGATCTGAACTTTCACGTAAATATTGGTTTATGAGTGTATTAGGAATACAACGGAAAAAATGTAAAAGAAAAAACGGAGAATGTGTTTAAATAATAAATTTTTAAAGTCCACGGGATAAAGTGTTACAAAATGAAAGTTCAGATGAGGAAACTGTCAACTTTGAAAATCTAATGGTGTAAAGTTATATCAAAGTATAATTTAGGGGAACAAACTATAATTAACCCTTATTTGTTTTGAAAATCTAGCTTTACGACAAAACATAGAAGTAAAAATCATCCAAATAGACTAAAGATATGTAAATTTTGTTAAAACTTGAAAGGTGAAACTGCAAAATGGACACAATAAAGTTGGTTACCAAATACCACATGTTCTTTAACTCTTGGCGAGTAATTTATTCACAGAAGACAAGTTTATAAAGTTGGTTATCACATGTTCTTTAACTCTTAGCTAGTATTTTATTCACAGAAGAAGCCACAAAGCATTTGAGGTTTTAAAATGTAAAGAATTTGGTTAATCATGATCTCTAACCTTGTTTTAATATCTGTAAAAGCAAATCCTAAGATCTGCAACGTAAGCTGCTTGAAATTTTTCGGCAATATATAACGAACGAAACATTATTGGTGAAGCATCTAGGAAAGTGAATGTTATTATGCTTATTTAAGTGCAAGATGGAATAAACCACTTTTCTCCTTAATCTAAAGCAACTATGTCCAAAATAGGAGATCAACTTGCACCATAAATTAAAACAAAGCACAAAAACACAAGAATAAGTGTAATCAAATATCTCAACAACCAACCCAAGATGCAGCTGCGGTTACGCGACCATATAACACATATTTTGTGGCTCACTTTCAATTTAGAACTGTGAGTGAAATTCTGGGTCAAAAAGAAAATTCTAATAAATCAACTTATTTTTATTTACCAATAACACGAGTTACTATTAGCATCAAATCATTAATCAACACAACACGTATATGTCAGCAACTTGCTTAAACATAGCGTTGAAACAAAAACACAATTACATTGTTTTTTCAGGTCATTTAACGATTTTACTCACCTACACAAATTGTTAGCTTTACCAAAACACAAACCTTTTATAGAAATTAAGAAACAAATTTATAACCAACTGAACATTGATATAACAACATCACTATTCGGTGGTAGTAACAAAAACATTATAACTTGAAACTGCAGAAGGATACAGTAAAAAATTGCATACGTTTTCATTTAAAAACAAAATAAAATTTCCAAGAATCCATGAATTTCATTGTTTATCTGGTGACCACATTTTAACGACTAAGAATCTTTACATTAGAGAATTTGATTCTTAATGGTGGCCGACTTGCTTTTAAAAATCATTAAACAACATTCAGAGATCTACAACACTTGAATTGCACGTGAGAAAGTGAAAATCATTGTGCTTATTTAAGTGCAGCATGGAATAAACCACCTTTTTCCTTAATATAAGCAATTTGTCCACTACTCTAGGAGACCAACTCGCAAAATAAACAAAAAAAGCACAAAACACGAGAACTACAACTATACGTACAGACAAAGATTTCAGCTTGAGGGTGTGGCTTATTTAGTTGGTTAAGGGCTGCGGTCACTATAAGACTGTATTTGTCAGATTATAAATCCTGACTCCTGATGTTTTGGAAGCTAACGCAATTGAAATTTACTTTTATTCAACCAATAATGCAAGAGTTGCTGTCAGACCACTAATCAACAAAAACATGTCAGTCTTGCTTAAACAGTCACTATGAAACTGTATTTGTCAGATCATAAATCTTTTCCTATGTTTCTGTCTACAGTCATAATCCTGTGGTCATGGAAGTTTAAGCAATTGGAAAAAAACATGCAATTTTAACAGAAAAATTCGAATTTCAAACTAGCAGCCATAAGATCCACAATCTTTGCTATCCAAAAAAAATCAATCTTTCTGTATTTTAGATATCTAACATGTTTCTGTCATATGACAAAGCTCTTCAATTTCATGATTGCTAAATTTCAATGACGGAAAAAAAACTAGTCATGAGCAGACTTATTAGACCCACAGTTATTTTCTGTATCTGATAGTATAGTCCATACCTTTGGGTGGTAAATTGCTGGTGAATACAAGATTGTAACAGCCAGAAAAAACTAGTTTTGAAAACTTAACTGAACATATATCAGAGCCAGAAGATCGTGACATGTTAAATCCCATCTTTGTGTCAAACTAAGAAATATAATTATTATGCTAATGCCAAATTCTAGAAGAAGAAAAAACTAGTCTTGAACAGCAACAAATCGTAGAAGCTTGTTTCCTAACATTTTTCCAATAGGAAAAAATGATAAAAAAAACAATCTTCTACTATTTCACTATAACTATGAATGGTTTAATTAGCCAAAATTCATCAAACTAATTTTGTCTGAAATTTAATTAAGATTTGATTATTTTTTTGACAGAATCACAAGATGGTGGTGGTAGAGGCTGACGGTAACTACGTTCAACCGTTCGAGGTAAACGACCTCGACATCTACTCAGGTGAAAGCTACTCGGTCCTCATAAACACCAACCAAAGCCCATCCTCCAACTACTGGGTCTCACTTGGTGTTCGAGGCCGAGAGCCTAAAACACCCCCAGGACTAGCCATCCTCCAATACAAGCCGAATTCCGCCTCAAAACTCCCCACCTTACCGCCCCCGGTCACGCCTACTTGGGACAATTACACCCACTCCAAAGGCTTCACTTTTAAGATCCTTTCGTTAATGGGAAGTCCCCGTCCGCCCGTCATATCCGATCGTCGGATCATGCTACTGAACACTCAAAATAACATGAATGGAGGACAAATCAAATGGGCAATCAATAACGTCTCGCTCGCGCTACCAACTACACCTTATTTGGGCTCTTTAAAACACAATCTAAAAGGTGCATTTGATGCCCAAAAGCCACCGGATACTTTCCCATCAAATTACGATATCATGAAGCCACCTGTTAATACAAACACGACACAAAGCAGTAACATCTACATGCTAGACTTCAATAGCACCGTGGACGTTATACTGCAAAACGCTAACGCATTGGCTGCAAACAAGAGCGAAATTCACCCATGGCATCTACATGGGCATGATTTCTGGGTTTTGGGATATGGAGAGGGAAAATTCTCCGAAAAAGACGTCAAGAGCTTCAACTTAAAGAACCCTCCGTTGAGGAATACCGTTGTAATATTCCCGTTCGGTTGGACGGCATTGCGGTTCAAGGCGGATAATCCAGGAGCATGGGCATTCCATTGCCACATTGAGCCACATTTGCATATGGGCATGGGGGTCGTGGTCGCTGAAGGAATTGAGTTAGTGGGCAAGATCCCCGATGAAGCGCTTGCTTGCGGTCTCACCGGCAAAATGATGGCCTCCAAGTATCATTGAGATTCATATTAATTTAAGCATTGGTTGTGTTTGATTTATTTGAGATTTCGATATTTGTTCGGAATCTAGTTGGTTTTAGGGAATGTGTGTGGCTAGTCGTTAGTAGTAATTAAGTAGTCTATATATGTTGTATAGCAATAACAAATGGTTTAGAAACTTTCCTACCTGAAATGGGATAAGTAACTAACCATTTTTCAAAATGCAGAGTTTCAACAAAATTTTCAGTCTTCGCCATCTATCTATCTGTCGAATGTTGACATATATCACTCGCATTGTCGGCTATCAGTATTGTTATTCCTGATTAAACTTAATTAATCACTGGTCTTCCTTGCCAACACTTCTACTGCCATCAAAATTCACTACATATTGGATCCACACTCAGTGTCAACTGTTTGTATTTCCAAGCTTAGAAATCCAGCTTTGTAAAAATCAAGTTGAAGCATAGGATCTTAAGTACAATGTACCAACAACTAATTGTACTTGACAAATACAAAGAACCGAGAAAAGAGTTTTCTGGGTAATCATTAGTATCAATAACCAAGTTTTAGCAGATCAAATGCACCTAAATAAGCTTCCAAATAACATGCAATTAATGTCTATATCGTACCAAACTTCTATAGTTAAAGTCAAATCTACTGTAATGACCCTAACTTTGCTTAGGGATTAATGAGTGTTTAGGGTGCTAATTGGAGAGGTTTGCATTGGAGTTGGGGGAGGAATAGTAGAGGTATGGGTGAAGTGACGTGAAGGAGGCTTGGGCTATGGGGTAGGTGCATGGTGATGTGTTGGGTGAGGTGTTGGAGATGTGATGGAAGTTTTGAGCATGCAAACCTCTCCAATTGGCACCTTAAACACTCATTAATCCCTAAGCAAAGTTAGGGTCATTACAGTAGATCTACCTTTAACTATAGAAGTTTGGTACGATATAGACATTCATCCCTTTCTTTCTTCAATCATTCTCCTCTTCATCCATCTCTTTCCATCCCCCTGATACTCGAGCTCTAGTGGTGAAGGCGCGCGTAAGGCAAGGACGTGGTGGGAAGAATGCGCGACGAGGAGGCGTGTGTGGTGCGGACCGGAGTTGGTTGCGGAGCTCCGACGTTCTTCGTTGTTCTTCGGAAGTTAGGTATGTCAAGTTTTTGCATTAGAGGCATGTATTTCTCACCCACGTTCGGGTGGAGTTGTGGTCGGTCGCGGGAGGTTGGAGACCTCACCGACGGCGAAAAACGACGTAAAATCCTTGGCTGACGCAAGGTTGCAGTCGACCAACGGTCGACTGATGCCTTCAGGCGGTCGACCGGTTTAGTGTGTTTTGCCCGACTTTAACCAACACCGGTCGAACGATGCCTTGTGGCGATCGACCAGTCGTGCTTGTGCTGGTGGGCCGGGGTTTGCATGGACGTTTTCGGTCGGACGAGACCCTTGAGCCGTTCGACCGTTGCTTCGTGTTTTGCTTGGACCAGACGTTAACCATCCAAACAGTCGACCGTTCTAGACCTTTAGTCCGACCGGAACTTAAGTGAACTTAATCGTTAGTATGTTGTTCGACCGATTTTATGATCTTGTTCGACCGGTAGATGACCTAGAATGCTAGGATGCCCCTGGTAGTTTTCAGTCGACCGGGACCCCTAAGTCGGTCGACCGAATAGACTTGTGTGATTTTGAACAGACTCTGGATTTTGACCATGTTCGGTCGACCGGTTTTAGACCTCTGTTCGACCGTTGAGGATTGAGTTTTGAGTACAAAGTTCAACAGTTGTAGGCATTCGGTCGACCGATTCCTTTACGGAAACGGTCGACCGGTATACTTTTTCCGGTCGACTGGTATACTTTTTCCGGTCCACCGTTTGAGCCCAGAACTGAATCCTGATCCTAGTGAAGTGTCAACTCTGTCCACGGAAACCCGTGTCCTCGCTTGGAGCGTGAACCGAGAGGTGACAGTGGGTATGTTGCGCGTGCCTGCCCAGGGACCGTCATGTGGAAGAGTGTGGATACTTGGGACGTGTTCCCTCTGTAATATAGAGGGTGACATAGTTTGTACATTGTTTCTCGTATTAGAGTAGCAGCCTGAGGGGTTGTGGATCTCATTGCTTTCAGCGAGCACGCAACTGTCGTTGGGTGAAGTGACTACCGGCCTTGATAGCTACGGAGGTCGCTGCCCTGCTTTTATAGCGGCAGAGTTGGTGTCTGCACGTGGAGCTCGATGACCCCGCGGACTTCGGTTCGTATCTGTCAATTGTCTGGCCCTCTGTGAGGTGGATATGTTCGACTGACCTTGATAGACAGTGATTGCACAAGCCCATGCAGCCTGTGTGGCGGCGGGAGGGCCCTTGTACGTCCTGTGTGGCGGCAGGGAGGATCGCGCGTGGCATGTGTGGTTGCGGTGATGGATTGTCGATGATGGTTTCCGGCATGTAGCTCGATTGGGCACCTATCGAGTGAGATATTGTGCGGTCTGTGTGGCGCCGACGATGGACCGACCTAAGCGACGACTCCGTTGGTGTGGTGGTGGACCACGATGTTTTCAGATCTGATTCTACCTGCGCGGAAGTGCGAACGCCTCCTTACCGATCCATTGGCTTGTGTAGTCGCGTGTGGGATGTGTTGCGTACTGTCCGCTAGACCGTATGTGCCTATGGTAGGTCTCCACGAAGACCCGATGTTTGTGGACCGTGTGGCCTGTGTGGTACCGGTGGTTGTGGACCATGCAGCCTGTGTGGTGACGGTGATGTTGCGGACCGTGGGGCCTGAGTGGCAGCGGTGGAAATTGTAGACCGCGAGGCCTCCGGTTTGGCCCTTGGTGGGAATGTTGTTTTACTGCTTTGTATTTCATGTCATGTTATACTAGTATGATATGGCATATAGGTGAGCTTGTCATACGGGATTTCCTTATGGAAACTCAGGTATTGTTGTTATGTTTATTTTTAGGACCGCATTAGGTTCCGGCGGGTGGTGATTGAGGGAGATTGCACTTTGGGACTGGATTTTGTCGTCTGCCTATTTTAGGTTGTCGTGATTACATGTATTATGTATTTTGTATTCTGATGTAATCACTCTTTTGACAAACTCTTATGTAATATGGTGCACCAGATATATTTGGGTATTATTCGAGTAATGGTCCCACTCTTGATGGTCTTTATCTTTGTGTTTCCGTTGATTTTAAAATTTTAAATTTTCTGCTGTTCGGAGATGTTACATCTACTAACAGCATTTTTGTAAAACAAATACACCACATCAAAAAAATAACGTATGGTCAAGTAACAAACTATGATCAAAATCTGAAGGACACGGTAAAAACAACAAACATTAACAAGAATATGGATGAGCACTTACAGAACCAAGATTGATGATCACAACCTTGTAGTTTTTTCGTCGTGGTAATTGTACACTTCAGGATTTTTTTTCGATTGTTCGACCTACATTATGAAGTGATTGGGTCAATCAAGCTAAGAAAAAACAAAGCCATGAAATATTCTCATAGCCAAAACATGGTCTGAAATTGCTTCAGGAGGGTCAAAAATATGACTGACAAAAACATTGCTTACGTAAAAAATATTTTTTCTTGAGATAACACAGATAGATGGTAATACGTATTCTGATTTAGGAAATTTCAAAAGTGTTCGTAATCGAAAGAGTTTATTCTTGCACCTTTTTTTTGAAGTGGTATACTTCAATGCCCTTTGAGTTTTGGCAATAGTTTGAACAACTGTTATATTGATCTAGTCATACATGTGGCCTTAAATTTATATATAAATACAAGATATTGCCTGTTTTATGAACAATCCTCAGCTAATTTTCCGAATCCAATGTGGTCGACTAACTCGCTGATCTTAATGTAATTACCATATCTATATGACAGTCATCCATCTTTCAAACATCTAGTGAGCCCTTACTCAGGAAAATAATGACATCAGTGATGAAAATATTTTCGGAAGTGATGAGGAGAAAAGTGAACTAATAAAAGTTACTTGAGATCCTACAAACCACTTCGAACGAGACTCTGATTCTGTAATTTCACAATCAGTTCAGAAGATTCACCATTTCTCCCTAACAAAACTAGAAAAGTTCCAAATGGACATCATTAGAATTTTTTCTTATTTTCAAGCAGAACACATCATTCACGCTGAAATTGGCAAAATCCATTCACTCCCACTTGTGACTTGCTAAACATACAGATAGGAACCGACTAGTAACAATCATCGTATGTTATGTAAATTCGTACCGACAAATATAATATTTATTGGTCATTTATTTCCTAATTGTCAAATCCTTATTCTGACCGTATATAAACAATTTTTACCCTTATAACAACATTTGGAATTCAGATAGAGCACTTGATCTTATATGATTTCTAACTTAAAATTATTGGTACTTCATGACATTTTCTAATTCTACTCCAAATCTAGATTTCTACTGGAACTTCAAATTAACAAAAACACACATTCTTATGTAATTCGCTCCAAGAGTAAATAAAATGTCAACACTAGGATCTGAAGATGATTAACTCAGCCAGACCAGGTCAAAAATCAAAAACAAAAAAAAGAATAGGATATTAATAAATGTGCTCTATTGCTTGCTGCTTGTGTATTTTTCATGCTTCTGAATTAGTCAAACCAGAAGTTGTTATGAGTTATATAGATATATGTTATGTTGAATAATATATGTTATGACTTATGAGTTGTATAGATAGACCATCAAATTTTTCTAATTGATTACTTCCTTTTTCTAACTTCTGTAACTTCCTAAAGCATCAGTTTTCTACAAAACATTTGACATATCTTTTTGAAAAGAGGAGTCGAGAGATTTTAGAACAGGCAATTGCTTGTTAAAGCGGGCGACCAATTTAGAGAGATGCAAGACTAAGAGCACCTGCCCAATCATTAATAAATTTCGCGACCGAAACTACAATGGTCGAACGATACAATGAGGAATTCAACCAACCAAGAAGGTATGAATTACAGACTCCTGAGTCTAAACTCTGTCGACAATTTAATTGTCATTAGAGCGACATGAATCAACAATTAAATTTTCAACTGAGGAATAGCCCTACTAATTTCTAAATAACGGTACCAAATCCAACAGGTCAACTAATCATGGAACTAAAAGGGGCTACGTTTAGAGTTTTCGTATAAATACTAAACGCGCTCCTCGTAATGTATGTATTCTTCTTCATTGTATTGTTTCGCTTTCTAATGCATCAAATCCATCCCAAAAATCTTTCCATTATCACAAAAAAAAACTACACAAACTTTGGCTTCATAATCATCATATAAAACCTTTTGAGTCGCCTAATTTCACATACTACCATGTTTTGACTGTAAAATTCCTCAAGATCTAACTACCCATACAATCAATTTCCAATCATTAGTAAGTCATACTTTCACTCTTAATATACTAATCATTCATAACTCAAGAAGGAAATGAAACCAAAATATAGATCTAAGAAGTGCAAAAACATGAGCTTTCTAATAATCATATATTCAGCTGATCAAGTACAAACTGAGTGGCGGTGGGACGCAAGTTTAAGTCTCACCCCCATAAACAACTTGTGGTTCATGGGATGCGAATTCACAACGTACTTTAATAATTAAAATTAATCCTTATCACTTATAAACAATTATAGATTCCGTTAACTCAATTTAGATAAAGTGTTTTGATCATGTTTGGATAATAAGATACTGTAAAATCTAACAAACTGAAGATTCCCATTCCAAAGCAATGCAAACCGAACTTCAGTTCTCATAATCTGATTTCTAACTCAAGAAGAGGAAAAAACTAAATCAAAAATCCCAAAAAAAATAAGAAATGCTGCAATTCCAATAACTACGTTTCCAAACATGGCCTAAGTGATAAATCATATTCTCAAATCAAACTCTAACAAACAATAAAATTAAGAATGCCAAAAAATCATCACATAATAAACATTACCATTGATGAGAATTGGAAGCATAGAACACAACGACATGCAAATTCACATCAACATTATAGTGGTTGGTTTAAGTTAGTTTGTCGGAGCTCGATTAGGTCCCGCCACATGGCGGCTTGGGAGTGGTGGGTTGTAAAGTTTGGTTTGAGAACCAAGTGGAGTGGGGTTGGTTGTTGGGAGTGGAAGTGTAGTACGAGTCAATGCTTTTGGATGTACAACATGCAGTACAATGAATGCTGTTGGGAGCTAAGCTAATTAGTTTTTTGATTGATGTTTAGATACAAAACTTTTGTTCTAACTAGCTATCACAAAGCACCAATCACAAAATCAAAGTTTTATAATGCCCTTTCTTGGACGCGCCTGGATCCGCCCCCTTAACGAGGGTAGATTTTTAGGCAGGTTGCGACCCTCGCCACCCTACCGCCCGGGGGCATGACCCTGGGTGTGAGTTTGGGGGGCACGTGCCCTTAGGCCATTGGTTTTTTTTTCATTCTAATTTTGGATTTTTTTTGTTTTGTTTTGATATTTCGAGAAGAAAGTGTTAAAATTAGGTTGTGATAACGAAAATTTTGTGTTGAATTAGATTAAAGGTTGTGCTGACGTAACAGTGAAATATTGAATTGTATTAATAATTGTGATAGTGTATGGTCTAACAAGGTTGCAAAAGGTTGCTTTGATATGAAGAAATTATGTGATAATGATATACCCATTAAGAGCAGTAGTAAGGAAACCACATTCTGGCCGAAAAGTCGCAAATTAGAGTTACAGAATCAATCTTTTTACCACCTCCGATTCAATCTACCAAGCTCTGCGAGTCAAGGACTTCAGAGACAACAAGCCATTGGATGGAACTCCCTTGAAATCTAATCTAAGAAAAAATACATCAAGAAATCATCCAGCTTGGTGAACGAATCCAATGGGGAAAAAAGGTTGATAAAGAGAAAACCAACTCAAGAGAACAAAACATTGTGAATCACGGTTAACAATTTGGGGTAACGACTAAAACCCAAATTAGAGATTACAAATCAGAACACATTAAAACAATTTATGTTCGAAAAGAAAAAGAAAACCTTAGCATCTCGATTGATTAAGTAATTATACACTGCACTTTGCTACAAAACCCCATGGGCTGATGCATCCTTCCATGCAAACTGCAAGGAAATTCTTCTTACACTTGCTCCACCATTGCATTCTCAACTGCCACTAGACTTCCCTAGGTAACCTACTTTGTCTCGGTTTATCTCAAGCCCGACTAGCATTCTGCTGTTTTTGGTTCCTTTAGTCGATCTTGACGGAAGAGTATATTTTGTGGACAAACCAGAAGCAAGCGTAGAAGCCAATAGTTCCAGTCAGCACAAAAAAAGCATAGGAGCCGATCAACATGTACCCAAAATAAAGGATGCCGGAAACAAGCTTTGTAATCTCCAGTTTGGTGAAGAAATAGAAGACCGAGTACAGGAATAGGTAAAGTGCAGATGAACCTGCGGTAAGGTACGCTCTCCACCACCAGTTGTAATCCTCGCTGCAGAGCTGGAAGTAGCAAAGTACGATTGTGATCTCGGCACAGGTTACCAGGAGAATGATGAAGACGATGAAGAGGAAGCCGAATATGTAGTAAAACTGGTTGAGCCATATGGATGTGAGGATGAAGAAGAGTTCGATGAAGACGGCCCCGAATGGAAGTATGCCTCCTATCAGGATAGAGAATGTTGGTTGCATGTACCATGGCTGCTCAGGTACCTGCCTTGGGATCTTATTGGTCTTGACGGGACCCTCAATTGGTGGTTTTTTGAAACCCAAGTAGCTACCAACAAAGACCAAAGGCACTGATATGCCGAACCACAAGAAAACGAGAGCAAACATGGTTCCAAAAGGAACTGCACCAGATGACTTCTCACCCCAGATTATGGCATTCAAGACAAAGAAAATGGAGAATAGAATGGCTGGAAACATGAAAGCTATTTTCAGGGTGATCTTTTTCCACTCGGTGCCTTTGAACATCTTGTATAGACGAGCTGACGAGTAACCAGCAAATAAGCCCATAAACACCCACAACAGGACCATGGCCGTCATCAGTCCCCCACGGTTGGACGGAGATAGGAAACCCAATAATGCAAATATCATGGTGACCAGCGTCATACCAAAGAACTGAACCCCTGTTCCCACATAAACACATAAAAGCCCAGACTTGACTGGTGGCCTGAAAACATCTCCATGGACAAGTTTCCAACCAGTTTCTTCCTGCGCTTCATCTTGGGTTTCTAACTGATTGTAGTTGGCTATGTCCTTGTAGAGAGTTCTCATCATGATCATGGCCACCATTCCAGAAAGGAAGAGAACAATCATCAACGAGTTAATGATGGAGAACCAGTGAATCTGATCATCATTCATGAGCAGATAAGTATCCCACCGTGATGCCCATTTGATGTCACTACGCTGCAAGGACAACAGAAGTTAGCACTTGAAGATAAGCCAAAAGCCATGTGCAATTTATGGAGGGAATGACATACCGCAAAGCTGACATCGTATGTGAACACAACTTCTTTATCTGCATCTACTTCTTGAGGATTATGGTTGGTAGCAACAAATTTGGTGGCTGGATTGCACGTAACCAACCTAGGGTTTTTATCATCCCATTCCTTGTATTCATGGTTTACACTGTGAAACAGATGATAATGTAAGGGGGAAAAGCAGGTGGTTGTGCCATAATATGTTGCAGTAAGCCAGATATTGCAAGGTAATACAATAACATAGGCCTTAAAAGCTGTAACTACTCACATTGTATACTTCTACAATAATAATTTAAAACCCACCACATATGTCACATTTGCGAAAATAATGATAATAATAATACCCTAATGAATATAATTGATTTATGATCTATGTCTACAATCAGACAAAAAGACATAATTTATGAAAGTTGGTAAGGCTTTAGGACCAGACGAGATGATATTATATTAGATGGACAAGTGGTGCGTAGAAAAGATATGTTTAGATATCTTGGATCAATACTTCAAAAAGATTGGGAGATCGATAAAGATGTTAACCATAGGATTAGAGCAGGATGGATGAAATGACGACAAACCTCAGGTGTCTTATGTGGCAAGAAAATTTCACTTAAGTTAAAAGGAAAATTTTATAGAACCGCAATAAGACACGCAATGTTATATGGTACGGAATGTTAGACCACTAAAAAAACATATACAAAAGATGAGTATCTGAAATGAGGATGTTGAGGTGGATGTGTGACCATACGCGAACGGATCAGATTAGAAATGAAAACATTCGTGAGAGAGTTGGAGTTGTTCCAATGGAAGAAAAAGTTATCCAACACAGGCTGAGATAGTATGGACATGTACAAAGAAGACCTATGGAGGCACCCATAAGAAGAGGGGTATTGAATCGGATCGAATACATAAAAAGAGGAAAAGACAGACAACGATTGACTTAGGAGGAAGCGGTCAAAAGAGATTTAAAAGATTGGAATGTTCCTCGAAAATTTGCATTGGATAGAAACGCGTGGAAGAAGATGATTCACGTGTCTGAACTGTGACTCCTTAGAGTTTCATTTCTAGGCTACCCCAACTAATTTGGGATAAAAGGTTTTGTTGTTGTTGTTATAAAATAATAAAAATAGACTTGAAATGAATAATCTAATAAACAGAAGACCTTGTCTCGTTCCCTTTGTACATTGAATGCAAATCACTGGAATATTTGAAAAAGAGGAAAACAGAGGAGTAACAGTGTGACAGACTATAAAACTAAAAAGTAAAAACACCAATCTACAGTGGTCAACAATAGCCATTGATGACCAGGACCATTAAAAGCTTGTCCCATCAAGCCCGTAGTATTGTTAATGTCTCAATGTCAACAAATACTTTTATAACTAAGTGGAACATTGAACTGGTAAAAAGGAATATAAGATCAAACTTATCATGCATTTCCCTGTGGCTTATACCATGGTGAAGTAAAGGCATTTTCAGAACAGGAAGTGTTAAGAGAGCCGTGGCCCATGATAACCAAACTTTAAGGAAATTAGAGGTTTTTAACGAGTTGTAAAAGAAGATGGTAAGAGCACCTGGCAGGTTTGACCTCAAAGCCCACGATACGTGCATCATCAGTCTCCAGATCGGTGTGATACATTACATTGAAACTCAGGTGATTGTTGATGAAATACTTTTCTTCCTTTTTCTGCACATGAAAATCATCAGTGGCTGCAGAAGTACCACCACAGGCACACAAGTAATAAAATTAGGCCTGATTGGTAATTCCTGTAACTTACCCCATCAGCATAACTTGCTTTGAAACCAACTTTGAACCCATGTTCATAGCTGACTTGTTGGCTTCCATCTCTCCTTTCTCTTCGAACGGCAGCTGGGAGATTGTCCAAGATCCTGGAAAGAGGACAAGGCTCGGAGATTTTGTTCACAGGAACCAAATGTACTTTCAAGGTAACAAAAGGGAGTTGTAAGTATGTAGGAACAAAATGGGCTTACAGATTCACTCGGTATTCATCATCAATTTTCTCTTTGAAACTTCCTGCAGAATCTGCAGTGAGCTTTATTCGGCAACCCACTTTGCAATTCTCATCATTTCTCATTTTGAACTGGAAGACCATGAGATAAATGCCATAACGGAAAAAGGTTAGAGAAACAAGTGGAGGGAAAACAACTTTTATATCAACCTACATGTTTAAAAAATATGCCCAACCGAATATACCGTGTATACAGAATTCTCTATCCGATCTCCACGTAAAACCTCTCCTAGGTTTTCAGCGCTATTCATAATCTTTGGAGGCTTACAGAAATCCAAAAAGTAATAGTCATAAGGAAGTTGTGTTTTTGTGGATGAAAGCTTATTAACTTTCACTTGAAGTTCATCACCCTGCCAGAAGAGAGACCATCCAAAGATATGTTCAGATGCTTAAGACTTAGAATGTCACCAAAAATGATAAAAGCATAATGACTCAGTGACATCCTGTTCACCAAAATCCATGAAGAAATAAAAAAATCTCACATGAAAAATAAAATAAAAAATTACAAAATATAGTGAGGATAAAAAAATTAACAAAACAATACAGACTTTAACGAAGTTGCTATTTAGTTTGAATGCATACCCCTTCAAAACTTATTACAAACTGTGTTCTAATTTTTGGTTACTTGAGAATCATAATAATTGCTATAAGTAACATTTTGTGCTTCATGAAAAGTAATCAAGGAAGAACAAGGGCTTGGGGATACACTTTTCTTAAAAACTCACAGATTAGTAACATATCCAATATTCTGATGCTCTCCCTTGGGTCCTACATGTTAGAGGAATGTATGTGTAGAAAATAGGTGGTGAAAGTGATATAAGGCAGGCATTATATTTATATTAAAATGCTTTTAAACCATATGTAATGTGTTTGTACCACACCAAGACATTTGTGCAACACTCTTTTTTATAGATATGTACCGAGCATTTGTTTTGCATATTATTTAACATATTACATGCTAATTAGAGAAATTATGATCACTGAAAACATCTCAACATTCGCTATTAACTTCAATTTGCACTATTGCACCATGGGTCCAACCAAACTTAGAGCATCATTAACAGTGCTCGGACAGTTTCCAGGCGCCTGGTTTTCTCTCAGCCACGTCAGCTTCTTTTTCTGCCACGTCAACTCAAACCAACCCCCCTAAATTTTTCTTAACCACACCCGAAAACAACTCAAACGCTATACATTCTCTCCCATACACATCATTTCGGGATCAATTCTAGGCAAAACACAAAAAATTGTCAAAACATTCTAGAAAATATAAACAAATAAAAAACATATTTTCATAAAAAAAATTATAAAACCGATTTTAAATAATTTTTAAAATATTTTCTAAAACAAAAAAACTCAAAAAAAACCAAAAAACGTATCCAATGGTGGGGGGGCCACGTACCCCCCACCCACCCAGAATTGCCAAACCGCCCGGGCGGGTGGAAAATCCGGATTTTAGCCTACGTGGTCGGGCATGAACAGTGTCGCTCGGGCGCACAGTAACGGCTAAGGATGCTCTTAGAGCATCCTTAATGGGTACTATGCGCCCAGGTGGTACTGTTGAACACCCGACTACGTACGCCAAAATTCTCGATTTCCACCCGGGCGGGTGGAAATTGCAGGTGGGTGGGGGGCACGTGGCCCCCCACCATTGGATACTTTTTTTTGAGTTTATGTTTTAGAAAATGTTTTAAAAATTATTTAAAATCGTTTTTATAAAAAAATTATGAAAATATGTTTTTTATTTGTTTATATTTTTTAGAATTTTTTGACAATTTTTTGTGTTTTGCCTATAATTGATCCCGAAATGACATGTAGGAGAGAGAATGTAGGGTGTTTGAGTTGTTTTTGGATGTCGTTAAGAAAATTTTAGGGGGTTGGTTTGAGCTGACGTGGCGGAGAGAGAAAACCAGACGCCCGAAAACTGCTCGGGCGCTGTTAACGGTGCTCTTAGTGAAATAAAAAACAAAGATATCCAAACATTGCCTAAGTCTACATATTGAACAATAAAAGCTTCCATTTTTTCACCAAAACCACATTTCAAGTCTTTCTTAGGTATGTTCTATGCCCAGACAAGTAGATCAATATCTGAGAAAAGTTGATGAAGAAAGAGAAAAGCTACGACAACACTTGGACTTTTCCAGTAATGAAAAAAATTCTAAATTTTATCCACAATTTTCCAGCTTCAAATGAAATCAATACCATATTCAATTGCATGATCCCTAATAAAAGCACAAGTCATAGTAACCTAACCAAACATTTGCCAAAACATACGTATCTAGTCTTAACAACAAAAATCTTCGAGCTTGCCACCAAAAACAACAATTTATTATCTATGTAACCATTAATATCTAATTAACAATACACAAATAAATGAACAAAATCTAAAAAGATTGAACTTTTCCACCAAACACATCTTCCTATCTAACCATCAACACCTAATTCAAAACATACAAAATAAAAGAAAAACGCTGAACTTTTTCACCAAAGAAACATTTTGCTTCCAATTAACCATCAATATCTTATCAACAACACAAAAAATGAATTAAAAAATCCTAAAAATTTTGAACATTTCCACGAAAACAACATTTTACCATCTAATCAATCACCAACATCTAACTAACAACACACGAAATAGAAGAAAAACGGTAAAAGAATCGAACTTTCCCACTAAAGGAACATTTTGCTATCCAATTAACCATCAATTTCTGATCAACAATACACAAAAAAATGAAAAAAAAAACTAAAAATTCTGAACTTTTCCACCAACACAACATTTCACCATCAAATAAATCACTAACACTAACATAGAACTAACAACACATGAGATAGAAGAAAAAAACACTAAAAATCCAACTTTTACACCAAAAACCAATAAAAACCTCTAAAAACTCCCAATCGCGATACCGACCAAAACCCCAGATCTCATACGAAACCCCCAAAGCCCGGAAACCCCAACCAAATCGAAAAAGGCGAAACCCTAGAGGGAGCTCACGGTGTGGAAGTCGCGGGGGGCGACGCCGGGGAGGTAGAAGGCGGAGGCGGTGGAGAGGAGGAGGAGGGAGAGGAGGGAGAAAAGGACGCCGCGATCGAGGGTTTCCGCCATGGATTTGAGCTTCGAGAGGTGGACCGAAAGGTGGAGTTTTGGGGGGTCAGAAAAGATGGGGAAATGGTGGGCCATTTTGTATTTAAGACCCCGAAGACATGGGTTATCGTTGAAGGTGGTGCAACGTACGACAATCCGGCATCTATCCCACTTTGTGACGCGAGTTGCGGTTCTAAACTGTGAGTTCTAGGTGCATTTCTTATGCTTATTGGGTATGATTCCACACCTTTAACCAACTGCACTACCCCCAGGGGCTTGAAGACACGAGTTTGATCCTCGAGTTTCAACTTAACGTAGGTAACATTTGACATGAGTTGTTGTTGAAGGTGGTTCACAGTGTGGGGGTCGATACGAGTTGCTCACTAATGCAATGTAGATACTGAATGCTAACACGGAAAGAAAGCATGTGACTAGAATTGAGTTGTGATAAGTGAGATAGAATCGGGGAATCCACTTGATAATGGTCTTAGGATCCACCAAAAACAGCGATAAATGCTAGTTTTTTTGGCAAGCGAAAGTTATTTGATTTCTCATTCATGTCTCCCAATATAAAGAGTTTAGTACATTAATTGATTTGTAAAGAAACTCCTAAACCATATCAAAATACTATGACCGCACGTTAGAGTATTTAACTAAAAAACACTAATGATTAATTCTAAAATTTCCAAAATAAAAACCTATTTTTCCACTTTATCGTTCCAAACACCGAATCACTTCTTGTCCTACATCAAGTACAAACTGGATTGAATGGTATCACTTGGAGAACTTTTCACTTTTAGGCTCTCAACAGGGTCGCAAACTGGATTGAATGACCACGACCCAGGACGATCGGGTCGTCCCAGAAAAAGGTGGGACGACTCAGTCATCTCCTGACCTGGTCTCCAACTAGGTTGTACAGGGACGCACCACGCGGCACGTCCCTGTTGGTTTAATTTATTTATTTTTGTTGTAATTTTTTTGGTTGCGTATATAATTGGATTTAAATGATTTGGGAGTATTATTTTGTAGTGGGTTGTGGTTAAGAGGTGAATAGTGTTGGAAAGAGAAACAAGTAGGTTGAGGAGAGAAAAAACTGATGCGGATGAGAAAGAAAGTTGATATGGAAGAGAGAGAAAATTCGTGACCGGGTTGACCATGATCATAGTCACGGATGACGTTAAAACGTTGGAGTGGAGTGATGTGTTATCATTGAAAGTGGTTCAAGGGTCACTTCTAAATCCCATATGAGTTGGCGATTGGTACACGGTGGGTATGGAAGGGAATGAAGGGTATAAATTCGGAGAAATTGGTTTGGAATATGGCAGTTTGGTAAGAGTTGTTTACTATTGTAAGGTAACTAGTCTTATTCAAGTTCCAAAGGTTTTCAGACTAGATTTCACGTGTTTTGGAGCATGGCGATTCGCATTTAGAATTCACATGTGTTTACAAAGAGAATGAACACAAGAATAAGTAATTAGTTTATCTTTTTCTAAGATCTTTAAGAAAAGACATTTCTTCACATGTTTTGGAGCATGGCAACTAAGCATCAGTACTCATCCTCAGAAAGGACATTTGGGTAAGTTCGTTTCGTACTAACTGAATCGTTAAAGTTCGTCCTAAAATTACTTAAATCGTCTAATTATCATTTTACCATTCTCCGTTTTTTCTTCATCGTTCTCTCATAATTATCAAAAACAATGTTTCAGATGTCAGGAAAGGAACCAGCGGACGCCCCGATGCACTCGAATCTGGTAAAATGTCTAACTTCTTTTTAGTAAATAAAATATAAAAAATAAAAAAGGGGGTGTCCGCCAGAATCGTCCCCCCATGTGGGTGGCGTCTGACTTAAACGCCATTTTTTAATAAAAAATCTAAAAATTATACGGTGTGTTATCTCAAATTATTTCAGGTTTCATTCCAAGTTTTTTGATATTAATGTGGTGGATTACAGTGAGTTCTTTTGTAAGTCGGAAAATTTTACGAAATACCACTTTTACAGGTCGGTCGGGGGTCTCACTGGTGAGGTGGCGGAGGTGATAAGGGGGCAGCGCCCCCTCGAATTTTTTTGTATTGTTAGATCTGGAAATTTTTGGATCTTCATCACTTGCAAAAAAACTCATTGTAATCCAACTCGTTACCACCAAAATCCTGCAAAGGAACCTCAAATAATTTGAGATAACACACCGTATAATTTTAAGATTTTTTTTTGGACACGCGTCTGCAACAGACATTTTCGTGATGTTTGGGACAGACCCAAAAAAATATTTGAAATTTGCGTGACTCAGACGTTTCGTCAGACATTTTCGTGGAGTTGGTACAGGTAAAGTGAGGAAAACGTAGACATAATCATTAGTTTAAGAGACGTGACGAAATGAGTATTAAAATAATTGTGAATGGCAAAATGGTAATTAGACAAACAATTTAAGTAATTTTGGGACGATAAATAGTAGTTCCCAAAATTAAAGCCAAAACTGTAGGAACATAGGAAACAAGAATGTCGGTTTTTGTTCCTTTGAAGAGCCTTCAGAACATGCATATTTATTTTGTATGATCTTTGGATTGATTGGTTAGATACGACAATTGCAACATAAACGAGGAAGACTTCAGTCAAATTTGATCGTGATTAAAGTTAAAACGTGTTTATCCTTGTTTAGTAAATTTGGTGCACCTATCCCAACGTGATTAGGAAGGGAGATAGGTTGGCTCAACGAGTTTAAGGTTCTTTTGAAACAAACTATAATTAGTTTAGGAGAAAGAACTTAAGCGAAATCACAATTTGTTAACTTTAGTCACTGATATGGACACAATTCACTTAATAAGGATTCTTTAAATCGAGTCAAAGCAAAACTAAAACAAAAATCAATCCAAATAAAATCGAAGTTGATAGGGGTGACTACATTAGACTTATTTCGGTGGTCAATCAAGTAGTTAAATGACTCAACAATATCGTGTTTTAATAAGGATGTTTAAGCAAAGCTCCCCAGCAGTTGAGTGTTGAGGTAGATTAGCTCAGAATAGTTTTTTTTCTCAAAAAAAAAAAGTGGGATTTGGGCCATTTGGCGATATTAATATGACTTATAAAAGTAGTTTAACTATCATGTTAACTTTGTTTAATCCCGTTTAATTTAGGTAGAGTTGGTTGGACCAGAATAAAAAAAATAAGGATTTTTCTTTTCTGCCTTTCAAATAATATTTAATTTCACCAATACTTTCAAAACAAAGAAAATATGATGTATATTACAAAAACTTGAATTTGAGTAACTTATAGACATTAAATTTACATGCTTTCACCTATATATGTTCTTATAAATCATGGTTATACAAAAATAACGACAGAAAGATAGAAACTATGAGTTTGTTCAGAGTTTTCAAGAACAATGTTTAGTTATATAATTTTGTGCTTAATTTAGAAGAATAAATAATGGTAAAAATGAAGTTTCAATGCCTATAATTAATTTAACTAGAGATTATGTGGAAGTTAAGAGAACATATAAGCAAGTTTTAAATTGGAGGATATACATAATAGCTTTTTATTTAATGGATACCAGCGAAATCAAACTCATTTGGAGAATACCAACGAAATTCCTCCAAGTAAAATAAAAAAAATCACATCTCATTTTTTTACCATTCATAATTTTAGTGAGTATTTAGAGAAATCAAACACCATCGGAGCCGTAAGATTTCTATATGGGGTTTTTACTACAGTACACCTCGCAAGTGTCTAAATTAGCAATATACACCCGATTTTTCGGTATTGCTGCATATACACATACAAGTTGATCTTATTTGCACAAATGCACCTGTGCCGTTTACGGACCCCACACCAGAGCGACGACGTGAGATCCAACTTCATGCGTTATCCTTTACTAATCCTGTCCAGATATCATGTCCAAAAGTCCGTCCAAAAGTACATCCAGAAATCATGTCCAGAAATTCGTCTAGCAATTTTCGTACATTCATCCAGCAGTTTCCGTCCATCCGTCCAATTTAATCCTTAAGATTTTGTAAATAAAAATGTCATGTAAAAGCATGTGTGTCTAGAATTGTGTCTGCTCGTGTCCAAAATTGTGTCCATTCGTGTCCAGAATGTGTCTAGAATTGTCCACAATACTGAACGGATTTTTGGACGGATATATGGAAATTGTTGACGGAACGTCTAAACGAATGAACGCAAACTGCTGGACAAATGGATGGAAAGTGCTGGACGAATGGGCGGAAAGTGTTGTACGAATTTCTGGACATGATTTCTAGACAGGATTTCTGGACGTATTTCTGTACAGGATCTCTGGATATGATTTTCTAAACGGACTTCTGGACGGGATTTCTGGACAGGAATAGTAAAAGATAACACACGAAGTTGGACGACCGTTAATGGTATGCTCACGTTGTTGCTCTAGTGTGGGGTCCATAAATGGCACGTGTGCATTTGCGAAAATAAGATCGACTTGTAGGTGTATATGCGGCAATGCCAAAACAATTAGGTGCATATTGCGAATTTTGACATCTATGTGGTTACTGTAGCAAATCACATTGTAGTGGTCGATGAAGCACGAATGATTATTCAACCGTCATTATATCAAAACCTTCATTTGTTTCAATATTACCTTTAATTTTCCAGCTCCTAGTATTAAAAAATAAATAAATAAACCATTGGCTTCAGCTTCCAAAATACTAATTTAATTAATATCTTTTTTTATAGAATTCTACTTCAAGAAAGTAAATTAGTACTTTAGGAATTGGTCCTAAAGTTAGTTTGGTTAGAAGCCGAGGCCGGAAGTAACTCAATGTTTTATCGTTTTTCTATTACATGACCTGTCAATTTCAAGGCTGAAAATTAAATGGGTACGAAATCATATATTTTCTATGTTTATACGTATTTGCATAACAAATTCGAATACATTATTTTTGGATTTATAAGGTAGGGTCAAGCTCTAGTGAGCCCAGGGCTCATCTGATTTAGTTTAAGTCTCTTATAATCTCATTATTAGATTTTATTGACGGTTAATCTCACATTTCATTAGCATAACCATTTTTCTCTTAATCTACCTTACAATTTGAAATGAGTGGTGGATATTGTGGGGCTTAATTTAGAAAAATTAAGCTCTGGGCTCATTAGAGAATTCATGTTATAAAACATATTTATATCTCGTATTAATTCAAGCATATAGCAATTTCAGAGAAATATATATATATATATATATATATATATATATATATATATCGAATATTATGTTGAAGAGGGATCCACTATTCTTAAAATTCTTTGATGTTAATTTACCATTGTTGCATAACTTAAAATTTTCAAGTCAGAATGAAAATTTTAAACCATAAATCTTATTTCATATCAAAATATAAATATGTATGTCAAAAATCATAAAATGTAAAAATCATCTTATTAGATATTTCAATGAACTATAATCAACGCAAGATTCTTTAAGAATTTGGCCTCACTCGATCTTATATAAAATTACATTTTAATTTTATGATTTTTAGGATGCATGATAATATTATGATACAAAACAAGATCTATGATTTGAATTTTACATTCGAACTTTAAATTTTAAGTTATCAATAATGATATATAAATAAATATCAAAGAAGTGTAAAGGTAGTGGATCCCTTATCTATTATCTCATGAATGTCTTAGATGCTGAATTTATGATACATAACATCTTCATGTCAATACAAATCTGATATTTTTACTTAATTTTAGCAATGCCAATTATTTTTTCATTACGATACTCGCACTCATTAGTATACATCTAGTAACTGTATTATACCAAACGGATTTGATTAGACGAACAGATCGTATTTAATCTTGATCACTTTCAACCTACTTCTCGTAATTCTATTGAGGAGTTGGAGAAATCAAATGATGCTTATATTTTTAAATTAAAGATAAATCTCAAACTCCCGACAACCGTGTCATATGCAAATTAGCTTTAAAAGTCATATTATGAAGCCTTAGATAATTAGTTTCGAACACAGAATTGTACCTACTTGTTGTTGCATAGAATGATGTGCTTGAACTAACTTATGATCGCGCCCATACACTAACTCCTATTCTTGTTAGATTAAATATACTAACGTATAAATCACCTCACATTTTTGCTAATTTCTAGTTCAAAAAGTATCAACAAAAATGAATTATTTCATACACTAATTTAACTTGTGTCCATATGCAAGAGGGTCGGGCGACCCTATGAATCTTGGAATTTAGTTAGTTTCAGTATGTATTTTGGATTTCGACCCTCATGGGTTTTTATTTCTTACAATTCCGACCCCTGGATTTTTTTCAAATATCAATAGCAAGTCAGATAAATAATTCAATATCCAATCAGTCTAACACAAGAGTATATATTTACCTACTTATAAGTGAAAAAATACATAATCGAACTTCAACAAAATTACAAATCAAACCAACCAACAAATATCAGGAAAAAAAATCGACGACGTCTTTAGAAATTTCAACCCCCTTATGTAAATTCATGATATCGTCATTATCTAAATACCGTCTTGTAATATTTCCGAAGCTCACAACAAGAAAATAGATTTTGCTTGACCCAAAAGTAATTCCAAATTATTGAACCCTTAGTACCGTGGTAAACATCAATATTACATGCATGTTTCAATTCAACTATTCAAACGAAGAGGCTCTCTAACTTGTAAGCATGAATTTGGATAAAGAAATTAAAGCACATGAAACTCTCACGAGACTCATCTTTATTCCGACCACAAAGATGTCATGAAACATACAATACCATCAATGTCATTTCAGTTGAGAGAGCGCTTTTTTAATAAAAGAAAAGTCACTTCAATAAATTCAACTATTTTATCAAATTGGACCACATCTAGCAATGTTCAATCTTAAATCTTTATATTTGGTCTGTTGTAATTAATATGGATGTGGATAGATTTGAATTGAGAAGGAAATTTTAACGTTACCGTTGTTTTCAAAATAATTGAATAAATGAGGAAGATTATCAAAAAATTCACAATTATTGTTTTGAATAAGTACTTATACAAATTCCATTATCTAAATACAAGAAAACGTAATTGCATAAATCAGACAAACTACTAGAATATGACCAATAATTCGAAACAAAAACCCAGTCGACAAAACAAATAGAGATTACATAATAAATAAAAAAGAATTGTATCTAATAATTAGAACACGTTTATGTTGCAGATATCACGTCGGTCTAACTATTAGAACATCGTCAAATAGCTGAAAAGACAAATCTATATACTACAAACATCATGATACTAACGCAATCAAACAAATTAATCTACAAAATGTGTAACTTATTTATACTCGTGCACATGTTGCAGAAGCTACGTACGTCTAAACGAGACCCAAAATTCTCTCTCTCTCCCTCCTCTCATTAAACACCCTCCCATGAATCCCGTCCTCCGCCGGTGACCCTAATAAATCCCTCACGCTCCCCATGCACGTTAACACCAACCCCACTCCCTACTCCACACACCACTCCAATGGGATCCCATCACCACCTCCTCTATCTCTTTCTATTCTCTCTCCTTCTCTATCTCATCCCCACCACCCTCTCCCACCCTGACTCCGGCCCTCTCCTCGCCTTCCGCTCCACCACCAACCCATCTCTCTCGTCGTGGACCCTCTCCACCTCCCCATGTACCTGGAAAGGGGTCACATGTCGCGGCGGGCGGGTGGCACACCTCATTGTTCCTTCTCTTTCTATCCGAACGGGACTCCAACCGTTGACTTATCTTCCATATCTTCGGCTCCTTAAACTCTCTGGGAATAATATCTCCGGCGGTATACCGGTAGATATAGTGAAGCTCAATCGTCTCCGTCGGCTTGACTTGTCAAATAACCAACTTAGTGGGCCCATTCCGGTGGAGCTTGGGCTGCTCAAGAAGTTGGTGACACTTAAGCTAGAGGTCAACAAGTTGACCGGTGGAATTCCGGAGTTCGGTTTGAACCGAGGTTTGACCGACTTTAACGTGTCGTTCAACCGTCTTGTAGGGGAGATTCCGGCGTCGCTCTCGGGGTTCCCGCTTTCGGCTTTCGCCGACAATTGGAATCTATACGGACCACCGGTCGGAAAGTCAAAGGGTCAACCTAAGGATTTGACCGGTCAACCAACAAATTGTGTCGGTCAACGATCGAGTCAACCTACCGATTGCACCGGAAATGTTGAAAATAGACCTTTGGGTTGTGCTGGTGGAGCAAAAAATTGCGGTGGTGTGAATCGAACGACAAAATCCAACGATGGTAAATTCAAAATTATCGCCTTGGTGGTGGCGAGTGGCGTCTTGACGGTGGTGGTAGCGACAGTGGTGGTGGCGACGGTTTATTTGATTTACAAGAAGAAAATGCGAAAGACGGTCGACCGGGAAACATCAGAGAGGGCCGGAGAAGGTGTCGTTATGTTCTTCGAAGGGTGCAAGGCGTTCGCGGTGGAGGAGCTAATGAGAGGATCGGCTGAGATGCTCGGTAGAGGCGTTGTGGGGACAACATATAGAGTGGTGATGGAAGGTGATCAGGCTGAGAGAGGAGTGGTGGTGAAGAGGGTTAGAAGGGCCGCAAGGGGGGCGGTGGCGGTGGAGGCGGTGGTGAGGGAACTCGGAAGGTTGCGGCATCGGAATGTGGTTAGCTTGAGGGCTTGTTATGTCGCCACCGACGAAATTTTGCTCGTTTACGATTACCTCGCAGGCGGTAGCCTCCATGCTCTTCTTCATGGTAACGTAATTAACAACTTAATTTAGCTCAACTTCAACTTTATATATGTATAGGTTCGTTTTAATTAATTTAGCTCAGCTTATTTAATTATATCTTTTGTTGAAAATCAGTTTCAACTACAAACTGAACTTGAGCATGAATTGGGATTAGCGACGTACGTCACCATTAACACTTAATGCATATCCCGAGCTTTAAAAATAAGTTGGTTGAAAATAACATATTTGGATTCTCATGTATCCACTCATATGGTACAATTAGACTATGTTCTTATATTAGACTTACCGACAAAAACGCAAGTCTAATATATTAGACTTATGGACATAGACGTAAGAGCATAACCTCAGATGAATGATGGATATTGTATGGAGATTGGTAGAAGTTTAAAAATATATAGATTATACTCTGGACTCGTTGGAGAATTATTGTGTATACATATATATATTCACAAAGTTTCCTACATATTTCTGCAGGTGACCGAGGACTGGGAAGGACACCGTTAGATTGGCTTACACGTCTCAAACTTGCGCTTGCCGCCGCCAACGGCCTCGCCTTCCTACACTCCACAACCCTAACCAAACACAAGCTATCCCACCAAAACCTCACCTCCTCCAACATCCTCCTTGATGATGATGGGAATGCTTGCATTGCTGACTTCGGCCTCCACCACCTCCTCACTCCTCTGACAAGACGAGAGTCGATCGCCCGACAAAAGTTCGATGTCTATTGCTTTGGAGTTGTACTCTTGGAGATCCTAACGGGGAGAATTATCGGCGAGCGCGAGACAGAATTGAGCAAATGGGTAGAAAGGGTGCTTGAGGAGGAGCAAACGTTAGACGTGTTCGATCTAGAGATCGTCGCCGGAGATAGGGAGGAGATGGTTGCGTTGTGGAAGGTTGCACGTGCGTGCGTGTCAAACGCTTCGTCCGAAAGACCGATGATGGGAATGGTTTCTAAGATGATAGAGGACATAAGTAAAAGGAGAGGTGACGATGCGACGAGCGCACCGCGGTTGTCGTCGGCCAACACCGACAACTACACGGGCGGATATCAATCTGCTACTACCACCACTACTCTGTCTGGCGGTCGGACAACCTCGTCGTAGAGTCATGATATATAGATGAATACTTTGCAAGGTTTTGAGGCGAATGTACACCAATGTGGTTCTCTACTTACATTGCTTGAATGTTTGAATGTACGAACAAGAAGCCTAGTATTCATACAAGGATGTACGTTATCGCGACGAACCTGAGAAATATGTCATTTTCTACCGTCCAAATCATATTGATGTGTGTATAGGAATTGATTTTGTTTTTTATACTTATGTAGTCGAATATATCTTCAAATCATTCCAAACCACACTAATACAGATTTTTATTTATCAGCATGATATCGTTGGTTTACACATTACATTATAATACAGAGTCAATTCGTCTGAATATCATGATTATGTAAAAAATCAATTCTTAGAACCATTTCCTGATGCCTTGGGACATAATCATCAAAGTTTTAGGACTCATTTATAAGTTAAAACTAGTAAGATAGAGTGATTTCACGGAAACGTCAACTTCTCATTTTTCAAGTCGTTTCCCTTCAAATGGATGAAACCATAAAAACATATTGAAAGCCGTCACACCATATTTGCTCCAACGAACACCCTTCAAATGAATACAAGTATTCGCCTATTATTAAGATAAGCAAAAATAGTTACAAGAAAATGTCTACATAATACACCGAAAACAAACCTGCAAAGCAGAACTAGACCATTTTTAGAGTGCTGTATCGACGGAAGGATACCCATCTTCATCACCACCGTCGTCACTGTCATCGCCCATGTCATAGGTTTCAAGATAAGCCTCCTCCCCGTCCTCCTGTAAAACAAATACAGTATGCAAGACAGAAATTAGTGATTTTTTTGGTTCATAAGACAAAAAAATGCCCAACAAGGATACAAGAATTTGCACAAACAGATGGGAGAACAGTTGATTTCTGAACAAGTAATGTTAATGGTTGGTGTTAATTGTCTTCACTCTTCACTGAGAGTTAATAATTTGGTCCTCTAGAAAACATTCATAATCGCGTAAAATGCAAGCACATCATCTATGCTACTTCAATCTAAAATCAATGTATCGAAATATAAATGTGACTCACCTCGACTTCATTGTCAGAAGTAAAAACGTCACCCAATGGTGTATTGCAATCCTTATCATCCATATCTTTCCGCTCCATTTGTTCCTATGAAAAAGCAAAACATAATTATAAAGGAAAAATGACAACATTTGAAACAAGCAAAAGGGCAAGCCATATTGAGTTTGTTGTTATTGATAGGAAGCTAAGAAGAAAGAACCATACGAGCTCTGACTTCATTGCCTCTATCTTTTCCAGCAAATCAGACATGTGATGCTTCAAGGCCTGTGAATTTCCAAAGGGGCAAGAAACTCTACTTATATCAGCAGCAAATGGCGATATAATGAAAAATCAAGATTTTGAAAGTTTGACATTATTACTTCACGTCTTTGAAGCTCTATCGAGCGTGCGAGAGCCTGCCTCCTTGTTAACAAGTTTTTCGGCTTCAGCTTAGATGGCCTTTCGTAGTTTTTACCACGATAAACAATTATTGCGTGACCTTTGGTAGTCTTATCGAGTGACACTAACACTCCGCCACTCTCAGCTTCAAGGGAGATTGCTATGTGCTTAGCTTGCGGGAAGCTCTTCCCTTTGACTATAATTTTGACCAGCTCCCTGTACTTCCAGTGCAAATGCATATTCTCCACGGTACCATCGAAGACTCCTCGTCTTCCTGGTTTAACAAAAATATCATAAAATCAAACTTCTACCGTCAAACTTTGTCATGAAAGAAACCTCAACAAAGGCTTACCCACAGATAAAAAAGATCTCAGTTTGAGTCCCATCTTGCGATATAAGAACCTTTCCTCGTCAGTCATGATTTCTAAGTCATAAGGAAGCTCCGAAGGCTCCAATGATTCTTGCACTTTGGCCAAAGCCTTCTCCGCCTTCCGAAATTTTGCCTTAGCCTTTTAAAGAAAAGAAAGTTAACATCAACATTAAATTACCCACCTGAAATATAGTCAGAAGAGTTCAGAAATAGTGACATACGGTCGCCATCTTCTTTTCCATGTATCTAATGAGAGAAGCATGTTTGGCTAAAGCCTCGTCTCTCCTCATCTTCTCCATTTCATCGTCACTTGGTTTGTTTGCCCAGTGGATCTTTGCTTTGGTCGTTTCTGCCAAAGTACCCGCCAAGAGACGTGATCCGGGAGGCTTTGAGTCTTTAAGAAGCAAAACTGCTGCCCTTTGACGTGCTTGATCTTCTTCTTCCTGCCTCATACTTTGTAATTTCTCTCTTTCGGAAACCACCTCGGCAATTTTGGGCGTCAAGTAGTCGTTACCCCTATAAAAGACAATGAAGTCTTTGTTCCTCGAGACTAACACTCCCCCCGTCAAAACCTGTACAGTATAAGGGGGGAACCCGTATAAGAATACTTGAGTTCATAATGCAAATGGCTGAGCTCATCCAAACAGAACAAACACTATACGCAAGGTCGCAAGGGTAACCGATCAATACAAATATGTTTGTAAAATATCAAGAAGCCATAACAAACTCTTCGTGTGATAAATATTCAAACAAAACCATGAGGTTTTGTTCCACAAATGTTCAAAAATAACCATGAAAGATATTTTTTAAAAATTGAATAAAAGTTATAAAAAACGTGGATATATTCTTGTGTGCGATAAGCATTAAAAAATTCATGTTAAGCTACAAAATTCAGAAAGATATTTTAGTGTTACACCATTTTGATGGTAGTCTGAAAAATAACCAAGCCCACACGTCAACGATGATTAATAGGTACAACACAATTTTCAAATCCTTTGGATTTTTTTGTAAAACACTGGTTATTTTGTGTAAAATATCATCCACGGTGGGCACCATAAAATTCTAAATTCCTCAAATGACATGCATACCAGATACTTAGATGGTCATGGAACAATAGATGTGAGCTAGCTTTAGAACATTAAAAGAATTATAAGCATCAAACCAAAAATGCACTATGAAAGGAGGCATGGTAGCATTAAAATAATAGATGTCATTTCCAAATGAAATAATCGTCCTGAGATATTGCGCAAAGAAGCTAAAATCGTACCGACAAAAGAAATTATCAGAGATTCTGCACCTTGAGTTCCTCTGCCATTCTCTCGTTGCACGTGTTTGGTATGCCACGCTTGATGGCAATTTTCGCAATAAGGCTTTTCTCCCACAATTTCACCATCGCTTTCGCTAGACCCTGGTGCTTTCTGTTTCTTCCTGAGAGATAGAAAATATGAAGGGCTGTCACCAAATGGAAGAATCCGTAACAAACTAGGAAAATAATTGGATGTATTTCAATAGAATACAATAATCAAAATTAAATGCATACCCACAGCAAAGTGAGGAGGCATTCCCCTGGCCAGCGTACGCAAGTAAGTCATTTCCTTATCTCGAAGGCCAGGTTTAACCTTGTAAGGGAGAAGTCGCAGTGGTGGTTTATATTCAGGAACCAGAGCTGGAAGCATGTCAGCATCCACAGGGTAAGGTTGACGTCCGGACCAATCAAGAAAACGTGGCCCCAGTTTGTCAAGCAAAGCATCAATTTCTGACAAATCTACGGTATCCGGAGAATTATAAACTCTGACGCCTCTTTTTACATTGGCTCTAGAATCATTTGAGGAAGGATGGGTGATAATTTTTGCATCGACGGGTTTGAAATAGGATTTCACACAAGAAAGTTTGTAGCTCATCCCCCTATACAAAACCAAAGAACTTCCCGACCTCCAAATCACCAGTCCTCCAGTTTTGCGCTGGTTGGCATAAAAGGAAGATAATAATAGGGAAAACAGATTATACAAATAGATACACCAGAAAAAAAAGTCGGCGTGTGAAACAAAAATGAACTATATACAGGTAAGCAAGGTAAATAAGCTCAGATAAAGAAAGACTTGCAACAATGAAGTTTAATAGTCCCAGTTATATATCATAAATATACGTAAGAAATCATAACAGATATCCATGGACATGATTCGTGATGATTGTAAGGCATATAAAGGCATGAAATACTTGAACTTGAAACTTAATGTCTTATAAAATAGTACGCTTATCGTAGTAGCACGAAGCACATTCTATTATGTGACAAGAAACGCAATCGCGCAACTATATCTAAGTTTTCATGAAAATAAACATTTCTGCATTTTCATATTTACTTATGGAAAGCAAACCGCGCATACACGGGGGGGGATTAAAAAAAATTCAGATTTTAAAAGGCTAAAAAATAAGGTTGTGTCTATACTGTCCCTCATAATCAATATCAAGTCTACAAAGTCTTAGATTTGTTTGAAAGGGAATCTACGCAACTATAGCTTTGTTACAAAAGTAATTTGTTTATTTTGAATATCTAAATGCAGCAATTTTATTCACCTACATTAAATCAAACGGATCTTTGGGACAAGTATTCTTTAAAAAAACATTGCTCTGTAAAAATTAGCTTCTTAAAGACACTTGCGAGTTGCGACACACCGATAGACAACAACAAAAAATATGGAAGAAATCAATAAGGTCAAGTGCAAAAGAAGAGATATACCAACCTCCAAAATCTCATGCGTTCTCTTCATGTTAATAGCAGGTGGCCCTTCAAACTTCAACTTGACAACCTCTGCTAGTTTCCATTTCTCTTTTATACTCTCAACAAGGGCTTCCGTAACCCCCGCAGAACCAACTTTTGTTCTCTCCTTCATCCTCAAAGCAACATTCCTCAACCTCCGCAACTCCGGCTCGGGGATTGTTCTCTCTGCCAACTCCGTGTTGCTTCTTTCGCGCAATGACTTTCTTTCTGACACACCACCTTCCCTCACCCACGGCAGGGTAACAGCAGGTTTCTCCTTGGTGCCGGAATCCAAATTCAAATCAGACAAGCGTGCTCTTTCCCTCTCAACCTCGCCTTGTGTTCCACTAATCCATCTCTTGACTTCATTACCAGAATTGAATTCAAGTTCTTTCAAAGAATCCGAACTCATAGCTCCCTCCACACTTCCTCCATCAAAATGTGAATCTTCTGATGAGATCCAGGTTTCAGCTCCAGAATTCAAATACTCATCGGGAATCCCCATTTTTCCCTTCTCACCCTCGTAATTTATCATAGGACTCCATCTTTCGATTTCATTACGAAAATTGGCATTACCGGACTCTTCATTATTAGTATCTAAATCCGATTGAACTTCCTCCAAAGAATTCACAACATTTCTTCTCACAACGTTCCGGTCACTAAATCCTAATCCTTGTGATGAAATTGGATTTTCAACTCCACAATCCAAATTTGCATTCCTCCCCTTCTCTCCTCTAACCCAAGGATCTTTCCTAACCACTTCTCTAGTAACATCGACATTCTCATTCTTACCGAAACCCGAATTCTCCAACCCATTAGACATTTCAACTCCTAAATTCGGACCGACACCTCCAATTCGCACCTCCACACGACCCCTATAACCGAAATTACCATTCCTAACACCATAGCCCCCACTTTTACCAGCCAAAACACTACTTTCACTACCAAGATCTCGACTAAAAGATTCGTCTTTTCGCTCTCCCTCTTCACCTTCATGATCCAAACCAACATGTCTCTCCTTCACTCCCCTAACCCAAGGAGCTCTCCTGACCACTTCTTCCTCACCACCATCACCACTCCCATCCTTCTTAACACCAAATCTATCCGACCCAATTCCAATTTCGCCAACCGAATACAAATGGGCACCTCCAATTCTCCCCTCCCTACCACCCAAAACACCTCCACCATCAACAATTTGACGAGAAGAGTCGTCTTTTCGCTCTTCCTTTCTGCCTCCGAAATCCAAATCTTCATCCCTCCTCTTCCCTTCTCCACTCCAAGGAGCTCTCCTAACCACTTCCCCACCACTTCCATCCTTCTCCAACCCAAATCTCTCAGACCCAATTCCAATTCCACCTCCCAAACCCCAATGGGCACCTCCAATTCCACTAAAAGTCCCATCTTTCACCTCTTCAACTCCACCACCATCGAAATTTTGAGTAAAGGTCTCACCTTTCTGCTCCTCCCAAGGGTATTTCTGCCTCGGGGACGCGATTCGGGTCGACCAACGCTCGATGGTTTGCTGGTAGAAATTGGGTCGAGGTTTCCTCTTCTTCTTCTTCTTGGTGTGGTTGTCTGGAGTTTGTTGTGGAGAAGAGTGTGGTTGGGAATGGGAGGTGGCGTTTGGGAGGTGGAAGTTGAAGTGGATTTTGGGGGGTTTTGAGATTGGGAGGAAGAAGTGGATGGAATTGGAAGGGAAAGACATGGATTTTTGGTGGGTTTTGTTTTGTTTTTGTTTTTTGGGGGTTTAAGGATGTCATGAGATATTTTTTGTTTGATTTTTTTGGGTTGTGTGGGCTTAATAGGCCTTTATGTTGGGCCCAAGTTTTTTCTTTTGGGAATAATAATAATAAAGCAACACCAAATTTTTTAATTTCATACTAATTAGGGTAAAATAGAAATAAAACTCTAACACAAATCACGATTTTGACACATGAAATTAAAATAAAAAACTATTTGGTACTAATAGACCAGTTATAAACACGTAAACCCTCAAAAAGAAAGAGAAGATCTTAACCATGAGATTTAAACTTGCGACCTTTGAGCTATTTCTGCTTTTCCATTGGGTACAATAGTTGGATCTTTTTAACGATCTTGTTACAATTGTGCACTCGTAAACAGGGGTGAGCAAAATTCGGTTCGGTCCGGACCAAACTTTTTCGGTCCGGAGGACATTGGGAATTTGGTCTTTGGTCCGGTCAAAGACCGAAATTTTAAAGGTTAAATTCGGGTTTTGGACCGAACCGAACTGGACCGAACCGATTTTTTCGCTCCGGTCTTCGGTCCGGTCTTTCGAAAAGTTCGGTCTTCGGTCCGGTCCCGGACCTAAGCTCACCCCTACACATAAACATGAGAAACAGATCGATCTTGTTGATGAATAATAATAGGTTACGATTATGCACACGTAAATAAGATAAATAGGTCATGTCAGGTCGACTCGCTTAAAACGGATGTGGGTATGTTTCGAGTATTGATTGTTAGGTTTAGACTGAACATAACCATGATAGTACAATCACACACCGACCAATTTATGGACGCACATTGGTCTAAATATGTAGGCCCTAACACCCACACGCACGCATGATATAACACAAACATGAACAATCACCAATGAAAATCGTGGAGATAACACAGGAATCACATCTCACTTGGTAGAGATTTAATAAGATGTGGATGAGCAAAGGATTTAATCAGAGACAATACAGAAAGGTTTTGAAAAACTATATTAATAATAATATAATTGCACACTTAAACAACCAAATGGATACAAATTGGCATGAGTGACAATGTATTATAACGAAGACCGAAAAATAGTGATGCACTTGATGCTCGTAATATTTGCATCAACTTGGCATTAGTAGTTGGTTCTCTGGGTCATATAAATTGATTACTGAACATGATTGAGTATTGAGTTGATAATTTTGCATACGCATCTCTTCCAGCGGCAGCTAAAAATCCTGTATCATCATCATATTCCATGCACAAGACAGCATCGACCGACAGTTGCTACACATGTATCTGTCCTGACATCCCACATCTTTACTGTACCATCATCATGAGAAGAAGCTGTAAGGACACGCGGTAGGATTCTGATGTTCGGATATATATGTATATATGTTGGTGCACATGTGTTCCTTTATTTGCGTAATATCTTCTGTTAATTGGGTGTTTATAAATTTTAAATTTTCCGCTGCTTTGAGGATGTTACACATGCTCTCCAGACAACATCCGCACACAGTTGACCTACATATGCACAATAAGAGAGCAGATATCAGTGATGTTTCCATTACCTATATCTTTTACCCTGGGAACCTAAGAAGACAAATAGTCAGAGCCACCGAGACTATTAATCATCGTGTAATTGAAGCTTGATTCTTTCAGATATCGAGATGATGAACATGAAGAAAAGGGCAGACAAGTGAGAATTTCAACATCATCGTAGCATCAAACCCAACCGTAAGCATTCATTTGACAGATTTTAAGGCTGGGAGCTATTAATACTACCGATGATATCTGCACTAACAAATTAGCAAGACGTTCAGGATTTATCAAGACTTGGTACAAGATGCTTAGGATGCCATTCAAGATCATAACCTTGAAGTTTCTAACTGATTAGCCGCAAAAGATTAGTTTTGGAATCACATTTAGATAATCAGATTTTCTAAAATACAACCAAATCTAAGAATTAATTCCCACAATGTAACCTAGCCTTAGTATGAAGATTTTTAGTTTTAATGTCAATTTTAAATCACAATCGATTCTTGATTTTTTGGGAATCAAAATCTGATTATCAAAATGAAAATCCAAACAGATCTTAAGAGTTAGGTAGAGGAGTTTTCAGATTGTCAGATCATTCTTAATTTAGAAATAAAGTAATCAACCAACTAACAGAAAAATCTTAGAATCTCAGCAAACCATTAATTTATTAGACAATATAAGCAGCATACCGGTGCTTCATGGCCCTTCAGTTCTTCAAGATGTTGAAAAGTCTGTTTGTCCCAAACTATAACCGAGTGATCATCAGAACCTGAAACTATTTTGCCACGGTCTGAGCTGATTGCCCGGACAGGCCTGTAAAAAATCAACAAGTTATGGAAAATTAACATCACCGTCATGCTCAAGAAAAAATAATTAAAGAACATTTAAAGATGAATGTATAATAGGCTGGAATTAGCCAAAGTTTATAAGCTATGCTCTCGCCAAGTAAGTGATTGTGCCATGATATGGATAAGGTACTTCTCAACTCATAGAAAAACAATAAACTAGTAGTATAACAATGATTATGCCCCTACTACCTGGTATGACCGCTGAGGGTTGCTCTTAATTCGGAGCCTCGAAGGCTTGGATCCCACACTTTTACCTGCAAAGCTTAAATCAATTCAACATTGAAGCACTAGAAACAAACAGAACTATGTAAACTATAACAAGGACAAGAAGACCACTGGAATACTAATTTGTGCTTTTTGATTAATTCAGAGAGAACCTCGGGGACCAAAAGATATATGCAAAAATAAAGAATCCTACACAAGAAGAATGGCAGGAAAAGGCAATTCACAAATGAAACCATAAGGTGGTATCATTTATCAAATATCAACTTAAGAGTGTTTACACAAGAATAACTTGACCCATGTCAACCACTTCAAGAACCACTTAAAACTTTCAACAGATCATGAATTGGAAATCTTGACCTCAAGAGGACTTGACCAAATAACTGTTGGAATTTGGTTTACAATTGTTAATACAGGAAAACAGGGAGAAACGGTCGACCAGAACTTAAGTCACGGTCGACCGATTTACTCCAAGAGCCTGGAGGCTCGGAACAGATCGAGGAACGGTCGACCGGTTCGGGGAATTCGGTCGACCGAAAACGGCCAGTAGATTTGGAGCTCGGATCTTTTGAAGATCCGGTCGACCGAAAAGTGACAGTAGATACGAGACGAAATCGGTGATCAGCACAACAATCGGTCGACCGGTGTTGGACACGCGGTCGGCCGAATTCGTCCAGTAGCTTCAGGCGCTATCCAGCAGTGCAGAACGGTCGACCGGTGTTGGACACGCGGTTGACCGAAATTGTCCAGGAGCTTCGAGCGTTGTTCAGCAGCGCGGATCGGTCAACCGGCTATGGGCGAGCGGTTGACCGAACGATGGCAGTTACGCGAACTAACCGAAGTTCGGTCGACCGATGGGACATTCCGGTGGACCGATTTCAAACAGTTATGCACCATCTGAATTATTCTTTGTACGATTTTAGTCCATTATAAATAGGATTTTCGCCCTAATCTTGTAACATAACACACAATCTTTATTTCCTTGAGAGAGATTAGGCTAGAGAGAGATCTAGAGTGCTTTGGGAGACGTATTGCTTCCAAATTGTGTAATCTCGGAGACTTCTCTTGTTGGAGAAGAGCTTCAAGGAAAGGAAATCCGCAGGAGACCCCCCAAGGACGTAGGCATCTTGCCGAACCTTGTAAAATCGCGTGTGTCGTGGTTTGCTTCAGGTGTGTTGATTGATTGCTTGTTATTTCCATCTTAATTGTGTTTACTTGTTGCGTTGAGTTTGTGAGAGGGTCAGAAGTTATAGTTTCCGCATTCAATATTTGTTTTTCGTGGTGCGTGTAATCCGTGTCGAGTTAGTGCATCGTAGATCCCTCCCCCAACAATAACACCAATATGTATATACAATTTAATGAGACGACACAATTTTAACGCATAAGGATAGATAAGGACCACTAAATAAGAAAATGAAGAGTTTCACAAGTTTACCGTGCAATCTGTGCTACCACTGATGAAAAAACCAGCATCCTCACGGTCTCCCACAAGGTCCCACACTTCTCTTTTTGATACACAATGGAGAGCTGTGACAGCACCTGTGTGACCCCTTAGAATTCGCACACTTGTTTGTATTTTTTTATGAGCACCAGAAAGTTCAGTTTTCTGAGAAGAAGCATTTGTTCTTGCACTCTCACTTGCAGCTAGAAAACAAAAAATTAGGATAAAATTTTCGGTTAGGAAATGGAATAACTTCATCTTCTCTGCTATTGAAATGATAAAACTAAAATTTTACTATCAACAAAGTACATACATAGTGCACTACTATCAGATGACCACTTGCTAACTTTGCTAAAAGAGTTTAGCTCTTGTAGTTGCATCTCGACTGAACATACTCTGCACCCAGCTACGCTCCACGGCCGATACTTCCGAGTGCTGTTGAGTTTCATCTGAAGTATCTTGTGCCCGTGGAGAGGGCAATCCATGTTATAAGGGTTGAATTTTGCCAGTTGTGAATCCCCAGTAACCAACACGAACTTGCTGAATATGTGACAGCAATCCCCTGAGTTTAATCTGGAATAGACAAGGAGCACCACAATTTGAGAAAGTAAGTAAGGTGTTTTAATTGACTAGGAATCATAAATGTAAAAAGATTTCAAATAGAAAGCAGAGCACTTACAAACTGCTTGAATCCAAGATTATTTTTCTCTGCAAAGGTCTCAATCATGTACCAAGAATCTGAATCCGAAAGTCCCAACCCACCCTCCAAAATTAACAAAACTAAAATCGCCCTTTTTCCGAAAATGTTTGCTAAATATGGCATACCATGTGAGCTGCAATCACAATGAGTTGTGTGGTAACTTGTGTCACATAATTTATCATCCTGGACAATGATTAACTTCCGAAGTTAGCAAACATTTATAAATGCAATTGCTTCACCATATCACATTCAGAACTGATCAGGAAATTCTCAAACAAGGAAAAAGCTTTGCTCAATTTCATATAAAATGACACCTACACAAAATCGCTGGAGGTATGTAGTCCAGTACAAGAAGACGAAGATATCCTCAAAATTATGATGAACTTGACTCCAACAGCTCATTCATAAACATTTGCAAATAAAGTTTCTAAAGCAAGTGTTAGGAGTAGATATATCCTTATAATTCTTTTTACAACCAGAAAAAATCTAACTAATGTTTCTAAAAAATAAAACCATCCATTAGGCCACTTGTGACATCCAAATAAAAATATATCTCCTTCCTATGACAACAAAAAAATACCAAAGATTAATGATTGTTACGAAAGAAGAAAATTGTCTGTTTTTTAGGGTCCGTTTGGACACTTGGAAAGCCACGCTGAGTCTCATAAAACACTCAGACAGCAACTCTTTGTCCCATTTTGGCATTTAAGAAACTGCGATTGGACTTCGACGCCGTCATTCGTTTTTCTTGATTTGAAAATCTACTCACACCCTGCTTTTCACCAGATGCCAACTTTTTGGACGTTCTTACTCCCAACATAATTAAAAAGTTAAGCCGTGAAATTAAAAGTTCACTAATGAAGTTAATTTTCCAATGAATTCCCTCAACTTTCATTTGAAGTGCATCATATTTTTCTTCAAATTCTAAATTCCTAAATGTTTGATTCACCAAATTGTGACATTTATTATTTCTAATTAGGTTTTTTAGAAATAAATTTCCGTAGTTCACAAAGTTCTAAACGTAGAAGTAACTCCATACTCAATTACTCATCTACACAAACTTATATGCAAATATCCATCTACTCATTGACACTGCAAATTCAATAAGCCATGGTAGTTTGTAGTTAATAAATATCAGCATTCTATTTTAAAAGATTTGTGACTCCATGAGACTCAGTGGAACATACAAAGGCATGATTTTGCGAATACTGGGCACCATATTAGTTACAAACCAACATCATTGGTTTCTCTCCCTTTCAATAGTTTGCCCTTGGGTTCCTACTCCAAAGAAAACCTTTTGAGGTGACATATTCAAAATCCATAAAAACACTTAAAAAGTGCTTCCAGCATATAGGAACTTGATTGATGAAAAACACTTAATGGGATTTGAAGGTTTTTGGTTTAGGCTGCAATTAGTTTGAAACACATAAGAGCTGCTGGTGCCACATCTCATGCCTCAGAATCCTACTCACAAAAGCTCTCTCAGTCAATTCCAATGAATTTCACCTTCAAGTTAATTTATTTGCATTTCTAATGCCGTAATGTGGACGTCATATCAACATTATTTCTCCAAAACATTATGTTTCTTACATTACATCATTTCATTTTTAAAAGGACAAAATGGGAAGGAAGGGAATCACACCCAAGACCTCATGTCACCAAATATTAGTCATATGTCATTGCTGGTTCATGTTAACATTGGTGTACTACATTTAATTATTTTAGTTTTACTCTATGTAATCCTACCAGATGAACGACCTCATTGCTGTCTCGATTTTTGGGCTTCTAGTTTTCTCTCTTTGTTGAGAGCTTTAGCCCTTAACTTTTCAGTTAAAAAATAATAATTGAAAGGGTATTTGATTCCATTGAAGGAAGACTACCTATTTAATATATAATTTTCGTGTTTATTGGTTTTGTTTCATGTGTACACGAAATGAAGTCGGTCGTGTTCTGTGTTTTGAAATTAGATACACATAATTATTTCGCGTCGTGTTCTTAAATGATCTACTTGACTTGTACTTGCAAAAAAAAATTAAAACAAAACGTAAAATACACACAAAAAAAAGTATTGCAGGTTTACGTACAACTCCATTTAAAAAATTAACGAAGTCCATCGACCACCACGGCCACCATCCCAACTTTCCAAGCAAAACTTCAAAAAAAAAAACAAAAAAACATAATGGTATATCCACCCAAAACTGTAATCAATCGGTATTAAGTATTAACAATCATATCCACCATGTGAACTCTGACACAATTTAAAAAAAAAAAAAAACTTCTGACACAAATCCAACCAATCTACTGTCCTTCTGTAAAAGCCCTTCAACAAACCAACCAACCAACCAACCAACCGACCACAGTCCACAAACCTCAAGCTTGAAATCCCAAAGTAACCATGGCAACTCCAACCACCACTCTCCTTCCTCAACCACCACCAAAACCCTCCAATTCTCCCAAAATCTTCACCACCCTTCTCCTCACCACCTCCCTCTCCGCCGCCTTCGCTTTCGCTTACCTCTTCTTCACCGCCTCCAATGTCATTAAAGAACGTTCTTTGGTCAAACTATCGCATCCGGTCGTAGTCTTGATCTCCTCCGATGGATTCCGATACGGATACCAATTCAAGATCGATACACCGAATATCGATCGATTGATTGAGAATGGAACGGAGGCTTACACGGGGTTGATACCGGTTTTTCCCACCCTCACATTCCCCAATCACTATTCCATTGCCACGGGCCTTTACCCGAGTTGGCATGGGATAATTAACAATAAGTTTTTCGACCCGGTCGACAGGTCGGTGTTCACCATGGCTAGCCATGAGCCAAAATGGTGGCTCGGGGAACCAATTTGGGAGACGGTGGTTAACCATGGTTTGAAGGCCGCCACGATGTTTTGGCCCGGATCGGAGGTCAAGAAAGGGTTTTGGGATTGTCCCAAGGACCTTTGTTGGCCCTATAATGGCTCCGTTCCATTCGATACGCGGGTCGACACGATTTTGAGTTACTTTGATTTGGAGGAGGTCCCAAGTTTAATGAGTCTTTATTTCGAGGATCCGGACCATCAAGGCCATCAGGTTGGGCCAGACGATCCGGAGATCACGAATGCGGTCGCAAATGTGGATGCGTTGATTGGGAGGTTGATCGATGGGCTCGAACAAAGAGGGATTTTCGAGGATGTGACTATAATTCTGTTGGGTGATCATGGGATGGTTGGGACTTGTGATAAGAAGCTTATTTACCTCAATGATTTGGCTCGTTGGATCGACATTCCAACCTCTTGGGTCCACTCCATTAGTCCACTTCTCGCCATCAAACCTCCGACCGATGTTTCTCCGGCGGAAGTTGTGGCCAAGATGAATGAGGGTTTGAAGGAGATTGAAAATGGGGTGCATCTGAAGATGTATTTGAAGGAGGATTTTCCTGAAAGGCTTCACTATTCGGCAAGCGACCGAATTCCTCCGATTTTAGGATTGCTGAATGAAGCCTACAAAGTTGAACAGAAGAGATCAAATAAGAGGCAGGAGTGTGGTGGAGCGCACGGGTACGACAACCAATTCTTTTCGATGAGGACGATTTTTATAGCGCACGGGCCACAATTCGAGAGGGGGCGAAAAATTCCTTCGTTTGAAAATGTGGAGGTATATAACATGATCACTTCGATCCTGAAGATTCAGCCTGCTCCAAACAATGGATCCCAATCATTTGCAGATAATGTTCTTGTTTCAAGTTATTAGAAGCTTTTAGATATGCTCATAAGTTGTTATCAGCGCGCAACTTTATGTTGGTGATCATATTTTCAACTGTTATATGGTGCTTTTTCTGCTAATAATCATGCTTTAACTTTATGGTGCAAAATTTGTTGTGGTATTATGCCTCAAATTTAGCATGGCCTATCTTGATAATTAAGTTGATATTGATAATTTACTATGATGCTCTTGTGATGAACCTGCTGTTTGGTGTTGCTTTTCTGCTAATTATAAGATACTTCGACTTTATATAGGAGCAAAATTTTATTGTGTTACAAACTTACAATGCTTCGAATTCAGAATGCTATATCTTGAAAAGTTGATATTAATAATTTACTACAATTCTTATGTGATGAACGAAATCTTGACAGTAGGATGAGCTATAGAGCAGAGAGACAGGGATTCATTATACAATAATAATGCACTGCGGAAACATGTTAAAGACCATGTTTGAATAAATTCTGAGTTGGTATCAATAATCTTATATGGATTTGTTGTTGAGACATATTTTTTTGGTAGGGAATGTGGAATGACTAAGATCTAAGAGTTTGTTTGATTTCATTATGAATAGACTTTGAAATCAAGAAAACTCTTCATGGGAATTTTGAAGTCAGTTCCATCAATAGGAAACAATTCGTTTCTGCAAAAAAAAGGTATCTATTAAGAAAAATCAAAATGAAATTGTAAGACAGATGGGAAATTTGAGGCCAATAAGTAATTAAAAAGCATTTTATTTCTGCACAAAAACCTGTCTACACAATATTTAAAATGTAGAAGGTTCATAATGGAACTTTAAAATCATTTGTCATTTGAGCAGATTTAAGTAACAGAAAATGGAACATGATATCTGTCTAACTATATGTACACAAAATTTATAACCCAGAAATCCCATGATGAAATTTTAAGGCCACAAAATTGAAAAGCATATTCAGAAAAAACTATGTAGGTTTGTCCATACTTTTTTTCTTCTTTGAATAATAATGTGAATCTGATTTTAATTTCCTCACTTTATGAGACTAATATACAAGTATTAGCTGCAGCAGTCGTAGACTTATTCTTCACATTTGGGCCCAAAATTCCATTTTAAAAAAAAATCAGCCCAAAAAAAAGTAACACGTTGCTTTCATTGAGAGTTGAACTCAAGACCTCCCGCTTACTAAACGGGTGCTCTAACCAACTGAGCTATGAAAGCTTGTTGTCTACCACTTTGAAACATCAAAAATTATACGGTCATTTTGTGGGGGTTCATTAAACATCAGATCATATGACTTAACACAACATGTTGGGTCACTCGTACTGTCAAAACTAACAATACTCTAGGTATATTAACTTTCAAAACAAAAAACTCTATGAAAATTAAATTTCAAAAAAAAAAACTTTATAAGGATTTGTTTTCATAATAGGAAAATTATTTGACCACCCAAATAGGTAGGTAGATATACAAACCCCAATCTATAGTAGTCAACCAAAGTGTTTATCAAGGATGTGAGTCGAACATACGCGTCTATCAATCCTACCAACACACTTCGCATCTAGTTTTAATTAATAGGCTACTTTTGTGAAAGAGTTAGTTGTGTTCACTATTTCTCAAAAATGTTTTAGATCAATCCAATTTCAAAAGTCTTTGTCCAACACCTTCATCCATTTTGGGCAAAACTAATTTCTTGCTAATATTTCCAAATAACATGTAATTCTTTTCCCATCCCCAAGTCAAATATGTCACAGATAATAACAAAAATTAGAAGAAAATGAAATTATTTCTCTAGTATCCTTACCTTCTTGGGAACATGACTCTTACACACTTGAAGTATGCATTTTACCCTTCTTTGCACCTCTCAAATTGTAACATTATTGCAATTATATTTATTTATTATTATATAAAGTCATTGCTTGATTGAAATGAATATTTCAAGTTGTCCATTATAAATCCAATGGCATCCCTATGTCTAAAGTATATTCTTTATTCCAGACAAGGACCCTGCAATTTGGGTTTGATTATTGGCTTGACTGGGTAATATCAATATGTCCATAATCCATATAGGTTATTCGTTATATTACATCACTGTCGCAATAGGACATATATAAGATGTGTTCGATTCGTAAGAAGTGGAGGAAAAATATTGTTTTCATTTTATACTATAATAATGAAGGAAGTTTAATTCAATAGTATTTAACTTCTTCTTTTTTTTCAATTAAAAATGGGGAAGTGGGCAATTAGGTAGAAAAGGAAGAAGGCCTTCTCGTTTGGGTTGGAAATTGAATACTTCAGTTCGGGTTGGGAATTGAATACTTTAGTTTAGGGATGTGCATCCGTCCAAGCTCGGACATGACCGGAATCCGATCCATTATCACGGTGCGGATCAAAGATCGGACCTACCTGATTTGGATTTGGATTGGATCGACTGGATCCGGGTTTGGACCAGACCAGTGCGGTCATGGCTGGACCGAAGACCGGACCGATCGGGTCTATCCAAGACATGACATATTTGTATTGAAAAACTAAAAATAGTGTCCATCGGTCCGAAATCGGACCAGACTGAACTCGGTCCGTCGCCAGGGTGTAGACCAAAAATCAGACCAATCAAATCCGCTTTGGACTGGAACCTGGACCGACTTCATGTTCGGTCCGGTCCAAAAACTCGGATCGGACCGAACTTTATTCTCCCTCGTGTTAATATAATTAACATGAGGCACCAAGATACCATTATATTCAAAGAATTATATTGTGAGAAAACAAAAGAAATTAAAGACCAAAGTTTTGATAAATTAAGTACTCAAACATGTGATAGGCATGTCGTGAAATGCTGTGAAAATCGAACTTATAATTAATTGCCCAAGTAGGATCAGTTTGTTTAATTGTTTTGTTTGAAATTTTGAATAAAGAGTTGCGTGACTTGAAAAATACGACAAAAATGATTTTTACCATTTTTATATGGCATGCTGTATAACATATTCTAGTAAAAAAGCGAAGGGAAAAAAATAGACTTTTCGGTTTCAAGTTAAAACATGTTTAGGTGATCATTAAAGAAGAAAATTAGGCGATCATCAGCATATTTCGCATTGTAAGCGATCTCACCTTGGATATCCAAATTCTTGAGATTCACAAAAAGTACGATATTCATGGTATTCCCCATGTTAGATTAACTTCCACCCAATTCATGTTCATGGTATTAAATTCCACCCAATCCTGCAGGTCTCGCTCTACATTCAAGATTCTTTGTCACCGAAATCAATGTTGCATCCACTCATTTTCTTTAAAGATAGTCTCTGGACACAATCTATAAGACCATCCCTTACGGAATAAAAACCAAGGTCATCTCCCCCTTGCCAGGTGGTGGACGATCGGGTAGTCGACCTGGTTGTTCATTTTTATTTTTATTTCTGTTTTTTTTTGTTTTGATTTTTGTTTTGATTTTTTAAATTTTTTGTTTGACTTTTTGTGTTTTTTGAAAATACGTTTTATAATTGTTTAGATTTTTTAGATTTTTTTCAAATTTTTACCAAGATGGACCCCGAAATGACGTGGATGAGAGAGATATGTTGTTGTGGGTTGTGGTTAAGAGGTGAATAGTGCAGGAAAGAGAAGAAAGTGAGTTGAGGAAAGAGAAAACTGATGTGGAAGAGATAGAAAGCTGATTTTGAAGAGAGAGAGAGTTGATGAGCAGTTCGTCCAGGTCATGATTAGTGATGACCTAACCATGTTCGATAACCATCTATCTCTTAAATTTTTCCTGACGATGTCCTGAAACTCATCTCCCTAAATCTACATTCTCTTTTCTCTATGTCATTTGAAGACCGATCCTGGATAAAACCATTTTTTTAAATAATACAAACAGATAAAAAACATGTTTTAAAAAATGAATTTAAAAATCAGATTTAAAAAAAATTATTTTAATACCAACATAGTTGGGGAACGTGCCCCCACCCCAGGGGTGTGGGCACGAAATCGGACACCTTCCTGCTTGACCAATCAGACGCTCCATTCATGCCTGGGCAAGAGCAACCCCCCCAAGGGGAGGACCGCCCGGGGAAAAGGCACCGTTAAGGGTGTCCCGAGGTGACCAATTGATGTAGTAGTTCGTGCTCTTCATATATTTTTCTTGTTTATTCAACATTTATCCTCTTTTTGACTTTATTTAGATTGCATGCTATCATGTTGGGAGAGATTCTAACAATGCAACTATGTGATGACGAGATTAGATGCACAAGCGATATCACAAAATATTGATTTTGCGGAATTAACATAACTTTTGTATCTCTCCCGAACTTAATACGCAACAAAAACACACACAAGATAAAAGAACAAACAAAAGACAAACACACACCTGAAACAATCACGACACATGCGTTTTACAAGGCTCGACAAAGTGCTTACGCCCTTGGGGGGTCTCCTGCGGGTTTCATTTTCTTCTTTCGTTTCTCCAACAAGAGAAACAACCAAGATTACACGGGATTAGAGACAATATGTCCTCCAAAGTTCTCAAGAACTCTCCCAAACTCTAATTTCTCAATGCTCAATGAAGGAAATAGTAATAACGTGTTGTATACAAATTAGGACAAAGAAAGTAAGAAACCATTAAATACTCGACTCAAAACTGTACAGACTTTTCAAGCGGTCGATCAAAATGTTTAACATGAACGATTCTTGTTAATTTCGGTCAACCGACACCATCGCCCGGTCTACCGCTCCACGAGTGTCTTCAGCTCTTGACCATTCTCGACCTCCAAAAAGTTCATGAAAAATTCGGTCGAACGGTGTCCAACATCAGTCGACCGTTCTTCACATCTGAAAGTGCTTGATAATTTCGATCAATCAGTGTTGGACTCTGGTCGACCATTTATCACCTCTGAGAGATCCTGATGAATTCGGTCGACCGAGCTCCTCCATCGATCGACTGTTTTATCATGTTTCTGTCTTAACAAATTTAAACAAATTCCTAACCGTTCATGCTAATGTTTATCACACTATTAACTGTGTCGTTATCTTGCCAAGAACAATCACGTTTCAGTGTAGCGTGGCCGCCATAGTAAAATTAAATTGTGTCTCAGTAGCAACCAACGGTGAACGAATCAACGACGACGACATTGTCCTACCATAATACTTGCATAAGTGTTAGCGACGACGATCTGTCATTGTTGCCCATATATCAGGGTATAAATGACGGTGGTTTGTCCTGTAGTCGTTAATTCGTTACGTCCCCTTTCGATTGTAATGTCAATATATATACATGAACCCAAACTGTGGACTATTAATGTCACCCTCACAAGGTCCTCTTTTGCATTTTGTTTTATTTTTTAGATATATTAACATGATGGGAAATTATGCCATTTTGTGTACATTACCTTACCACGAAGGAAGATCTCAATTAAAGTGAAAGCAAATATATTAAATGAAGATGTTATACTTCATATTCGTTGAGAGATTTTCAAAAAAAAGTCTGACCTTGCAAATTATACTAATTAGTGCAATCCGGTAAAGTTTCTACGTCATACCGCATATATTTTTATCATTATTGTATATATATATTGATCATTATTGATTTGATGATGATTTTTTTGATTTTTTATCCTTATTTTGCCGACAAAATACCCTTCAACGAGACTATATCTGAATTGGTTTAATATAACTGTTAGCATTCATATTTTGGTATGTTCTTTTAGTTAAGTTTCGATGACTTGTCATGTATACTTTTTCTAGTTTTCTGTGCTTTATATTTTGGTTTAATTAATAGATTTTAAGATATTTCGAAATTGAAAAGCAAGAAAAAATAAAAATGCATTTGACACAACCTTGTGATTTAGTATTATTTTACCAAATCATGGGACTTCGACCGTAATAACAAAAACAAAAAGTAGTTATTCGAACTTAAATATGAATAAATGAAAGGTATATATGCAAAACATTCTAAATGAAATATAAAATAGTTCAGAATGGCCAAAGTTGGGCGTACTAACCGACGTGCAAACTTAATCAAAGCACGCTAACGAAAGCGCGCTGATACTCGAACGCGATTCTCGGTTGACGTTAACAAACGTGGTGAATCTTCCCACAAAGTAAAATCATGATTTGTGGATTTTTAAATCATCAATAATTTATGATTCTCAATAAAAGTAAACGGTTTGTTTCCAAATAAGGTGGATTTTCAAAAAAAGACAACTATTCACATTCTTGTCTAGAATCATATCCAGAGTCAGTTCAGAATCTTGTCTAGAGTCAATCCATAATGTATCCAGAATCGTGTCCATAATAGACACACTATGAACATATTATGGATCGATTCTTGACACATTCTTTATGGACTGATTCTCGACACATCATGTTGTCAGGATCATGTCCAGTTGTGGTTGGTGTTGATAGGGGTGGTAAGTAGATCGTGTAAATTGTGTTTTATTTATCAGATCAAGATCTCAACACTTTACATCCACACCACCATTTATATCCAACATCCACATAAACACATAAATAGACAATTCATTCATAACTTTTGAACAGAAACATTACAAACATAATGTTGCTGGAAAAATGACAAATCATTCATAACTCTTGCAAAATGATACAAAATACATAGTTATCAAGATATATATAATAACAAGACAGACTTTTGACAAACATTGACATATTTATTCCTGGACACCTAACCTAACAATCATTCCAAGCATATCTAATCATTTACAAGTGTTTCTTCCAAACTCGGGACGACACCACTCAACACATTGCAACATCTTGTATTTCTCCTCAAAATATTGAGCAACTAGTTTCTCCATCTCCATAAAATGGAGCACCACGAGTCTGCTCTTTCAAACTTGAGTCCAAACTTCCCACATCCACACTACTCCCCAAAATCCCTTGATCCCCTCACCATCTCTGAGCTCACCACTACCCCGCTCTCCTTCTCCCTTTCCTCATACATCCATCACCATCTACAACAACTACGACTCCTGGAGACGCCCTCCCGAGTTTGATGTCGGCCTCGACAGGACACCGTAATCGCTTGGAGGCGCTAATGTTTTGGAGACAACTTCTGCACAATAATAGGGAATAGGTAATAGGATAGTTTAGGGAGAGGGAAGAGGAAAGAATGATGACAAAGGTAGATTGGAAGTATGTAAAACTACATTTGGAATGAAACTTGCGCATTGATAGTCACGTCATCTATATGAGAAATCTTAAAATAAATGTTGATAAGTTTCTACATCAACAGCCAAATGGGTAGTGTCCGTGACCCGTGCGCGTACATTAATTATTTTCTTTATTTTAAGAAAGATAACTAACCGTTAAGTACAAAACTTAACAGTTGACACACATAAAAAAAGTCGGTGGAAATTGAAAAAAGTCATCAACTATATTAGCTGATCAAGGAATAAGATCTTGACCTCTCTTGTGAACGAAGAAAATTGTAAACATGACATTATTCAAAAAAAATTATTTGTTAGAGTAGGGGATAATATATTTGTATTAGAAAACGACTTTTTTATATTTAAAAAAATAAAGAGAATCCATTTTTATTTCTTTGATTGATAGATAATTCTTCTCGACTTGTTTAATAATGACTATCGAACATGTACTTTTTAAATGTAAATATAATAACTATATTGTAGTTATTTTTTAAGTTCCAATAGATCTCAATCAAATCCTAACCTAACAGGACTCTGACATTTAATATCTACGTGTTGTGATTAGAGCAAAGACAAATAAATTTGAGTGTAGACACAAAATAACATCCAATAGGTTGTGTCGTGTATCATTAAAAGAAATCACGTTCGTATACATTTTTGATTCGTAACTTGGAGAAGTTTCATAATATTTTGACTAATTACATCTAATGCTAATACCAATTAACTAATAGCGGCGTATACGCAAATAGGCCAAGTGGGGCCCACTGGTTTTATGCTTCATGCATGGAATTATTCCACATCTCTGTATGTTGTCCAATAAGGCAATAACTAATCTCTCTCTCTCTCTCTCTCTCTCTCTCTCTCTCTCTCTCTCTCTCTCTCTCTCACTAATATAATAACGACGATAACCATTAACTAATAACTTCCCATCCTTCATCTCTCTTGTTTCTAATTAGCTATGCATACATACCATCCAATTCAATATGGTATTTATACAAACATCCTCTAGTTGAAGTGTTACCATTTTGATCTTCTCTCCAACGACACTATCAAGAAGTATATCCATTGATTGACTTCATTATCAAAATGTGAACTTGTCGGTCCGTTAACTGCTCAAAGACTTTTGTTAGAAGTCAATTGTTTATCATTAGTTTCGACTTCACTCTCTTTTCTCAACCAAAAATCTCAAGAGATATTCCCAACGTTATTACAAAGTTGCGAGATGGATTTTAATATTTTATTTCTCTAGCCTTTGTGTTGATCTTTCCAAAAAAAAACAAAACATTGATGATGGAACCGTTTTACCGTTTGTTGAAAAAACAGGTTTCCTGAAATAACAAATATCCAAAACTATACACAACAAAAGTTGTGTGGCATTTCCAATCATGAATTTTTTTATTTCCAAAAGATTGTCACATAAACGATTAAGACATAACATTTCCAACAACGAAACATGCATTTCTTATCTTCCTTCTAATGTCTTCCTGCAACTAAAGGTTTCATGTTTGAATTCTAGTCCTAAATGGATGCCAATTTTATATTGAAATCATACCCTTTCTTCTTCTTCTTCATGTTTGTGGCTTTATCTATCCTCACCATGTTGCAAACAATGGTGGAAATGGGCTAAGGGTGTAATATCCTAACCTTGCTTATGGTGCTAATGGTGTTTAGGAGAGGATTAGGGGTGGATGAGATCGACGGCTGAGATCGTCTCGGGAGAAGGTATCAAAGGTTTGGAATTCTCTCTCTCCCCCTCACTCTTCACTCTCTCCCTCTCTCACGATCTCTCTCTTTCTCACGCGTCTCTCTCTCCCTTGTGCTTCGTCGGTGTTGGCAGAGGCGAGGATCGGAGTGTTGGAGTCGCCGGAATCATCGTAGAGTTCGGGATCGGAGGTTCGCCGGAGTTCGAGCTTTTTCGCGAGGAGGCGCTCATCGTGGTTCTTCCAAAGCTTATTCAAGCCTTAAGGTATGTCAAACTTGCCTTCAAGCTCACCTATTGTTAGTGTGGGAGTGGGAGCGGTCGACGGTAGGCCGTGTCGGCTCGTCGGACCTGCACAGCAGCATCTGAACTATAAACGGTCGACCGGTGTTTTGGTTCGGTCGACCGGTTATAGTGTATTTGGGGCAGAATCCCTCGCACCGGTCGAACGATGCCCTTTTGGGCGGTCGACCGGTTGTGCATTTTTAGCGAGAGAAGACGTCCTGTGTATCTTCGGTCGAACGGGACCCCTTTGCCGGTCGACCGAAAGTACTGTTGAAGGTCGGTTAGGGGCGTTGACCATCTAACGGTCGACCGCTCGTTGACTTCGTCCGACCGACGTTTAAGTTAACTTAATGGCCGGTCGACCGGACGTGTGGTTTTGGTCGACCGTGAAGTGTGGACTGTTGGTAAATCTTACTGGTGGTTTTCGGTCGACCGTGAGTGTTGGGTCGGTCGACCGTTGGTGTTTGGTTTGCGAAAACGTTTTCTTACTGGGGCTTTTCGGTCGACCGGGCCCCCTTTGCCGGTCGACCGATTGTGTTTGGTTTGCGAAAACGTTTTCTTACTGGGGCTTTTCGGTCGACCGGGCCCCCTTTGCCGGTCGACCGATTGGCGGGTTTTTCGGTTGGGTCAGTTCTCTAGATGAGAATCGGTCGACCGATTAACAGTTTTCGTTCGACCGTTTCTGCTGTTTTTGGCGGATTCGTGGTTTTATGAGTACACTTGACGACGCCTCGTCTCTCCGGCCTCACGGGGGGCAACGGCACGGACTGACGCCCGATTGTTGGGTGCTCGTACGCTTGAAAGCGGCTCGTCTCTCCGGCCTTTTGGGCAACGGCACGGACTGTCGCCCGATAGTAGTATGAGTAGCGTGCGTTGTGGGGTTGGGGTGAGAGGACCCTTGAGACCCGTGACCGAGGATTTTCCGGCGGTGCCTTGTGTGCACGTGTGTGTTGTGGGGTTGGGGTGAGAAGACCCTTGAGACCCGTGGCCGAGGATTTTCCAGTGGTGCCTTGTGTGCACGTGTGTGTTGTGGGGTTGGGGTGAGAGGACCCTTGAGACCCGTGGCCGAGGATTTTCCGACGGTGCCTTGTGTGCACGTGTGTGTTGTGGGGTTGGGGTGAGAGGACCTTTGAGACCCGTTTGTGTGGCCGTGACTGTACCGGCAGTGCCGTGTGTGCACGTGTGTTGGTGGGTTGGGGTGAGAGGACCCCTGAGACCGGATTGTGTCTGTTGTTCTATTCATTATTCATTACATATTTCATTATTATTCATATATGTGTTAGGGTTTGGCATACTGGGTTTCCTTCTGGAAACTCAGGCATTTATTGTCTGCTTTCAGGCCGTGAGCAGTGTTAGGGGGGTGGTGTCTGCGGAGGAGAGCTTCTGGGACAGATCCTGCTTTCCCCTCCTTTTGAGGTTGTTGTGATTACGTTGTACATTTTATCTTATAGCTTTGATGTAATCACCTCTTGTTGTAAACTCAGATCTGTATATATATATATACGTTGGTGCACCTGGTGTATTTTCTTGGTAATGTCCTCCGTTGTTTGTATGTTTTAAATTTTAAATTTTCCGCTGTTCGAGGACGTTACAATTTGGTATCAGAGCGGTCAGTTCCTGAGTCTTTGTCCAAAGAAACCACCCTTAGGAGTTGAGTCTGCATTTTAGTAGGTCATGCATGCATGTGTTTTCATTTCTGAGTTGAGCCCTCTTGTTCTGCAGATGGCTCAGAGACGTGTGAGACCTCCCACGCGCTATCGCAGTTCCAGTGAGGAGTCTGCTGGGGCTGCTGAGGCGGTGGAGAGGTCGTCTGAGCCAGTGACGCTGAAGATGTTGGGCGAGCTTCTTGAGAGCCGCGCCGATCGGACTGGCGTTATGCATGATCGCTTTATGCGTCAGCATCCGCCGATTTTCAGTGGCAGAGGTGACCCCGAGGCAGCAGAGGACTAGGTCTTCAGGATCCAGAAGATCTTCCGGGCTATTGGAGTGACACCAGAGAGGATGGTGGGCCTGGCCACCTATGTTTTGAATGGAGATGCGTCCAACTGGTGGAGGACCACTTTGGCTGTCGTGTTCGACGACAGTGAGGACGTGAGTTGGGAGGACTTTCTGGTGGAGTTCAACCAACAGTACTTTCCGCAGCACCTTCGTGATCGGAAGAGAGAGCAGTTTCTGGCCCTCGAGCAGAGGGATATGACCTTGGCTGCTTATATCAGCAGGTTCCATGCTTTGGAACGATACTGCCCGGAGATTTATGTGACTCAGGAGCAGAGGGCTCGGAAGTTTGTGCGGGGTCTGAGGCCGCAGTTCAGAGCTCGTGTCACGACCAGTATGCCGCAGACTTTAGCTGATGCTGTGAAGTTTGCGACCATCATGGACCAGGATAGTCAGGAGATCCTGGAGGATGCTAGGAGGTTGCAGGTGAAGCCTGCAGGACGTCCAGGAGGACAGTTACAGGGGAATCCGGGCAAGAGGCCCAGGATAGACGGAGGTGGAGCCTCGCAGAGCGGGCCGTGTAGGCAGTGTGGCAGAGCTCATCCGGGACGGGGGTGCGGACACTGCCTCGGCGCTTGTCACGGTTGTGGTCAGATGGGACACTTCGTCCGTTCTTGTCCGAGCGCGCCAGGTGGGCCTAGCGGACGACCGGGATCTTCCACGTCTGGTGGAGCGGGACCGAGCAGACCTGCAGCACCACCTCAGCAGGGGAGGAGAGCTGGACGAGTCTTCACTATCAGGGCTGATGAGGTAGGGATGCCAGCACGGTGGTGGAAGGTACGCTGCTAGTTGATGATTTGGTAGCTAGGGTGTTGTTCGACTCTGGGGCCACACACTCGTTTATCTCTGAGCAGTTTGCGACCGTGTTAGGTCGTACCCCTGCGATGTTGACTGCCACTTTGGAAGTCAGCACACCCCTGGGTTTGGTGGGCACTGTGGGGAGATTTCTTCCTGGCGCCACGATTGCTTCGGGAGACCAGGAATTTCCGGCTGACCTGGTCTTGCTACCGATGGTGGACTTTGATGTTATACTTGGGATGGATTGGTTGTCCTAGTATGACGTTCGAGTCTTGTGCCGTGATAAGAGGATATTGATTCCGAGGCAGGGTTTGCTTGATCTTCTGATCAGAGGATTGAAGGACCGCGAAGGTCGGTTGGTTGTTTCTTCTGTTAGAGCTCAGAGGTTGATTCAGCAGGGTTGCAGGGCTTTTGTAGCCACCTTGGTAGTTCCAGATCCGGAGTTGAGGAGGCTGGAGGACATTAAGATTGTTCAGGATTTTCCCGATGTGTTTGCTGATGATGTCTCCGGTCTGCCACCTCACAGAGAGATAGAGTTCGGCATTGATTTGGTAGCTGGGGCTACACCGCAGTCGAAGGCTCCGTACAGGATGGCACCTGCAGAGTTGTCGGAGCTGAAGAAGCAGTTACAGGTTCTGATGGATACAGGGTTTATCCGACCGAGCGTCTCGCCGTGGGGTGCGCCGATTCTTTTTGTGAAGAAGAAGGACGACTCGTTGCGGATGTGTATAGATTACCGGATGCTGAATAAGGTTACCGTGAGGAATCGGTATCCTTTGCCCAGGATCGAGGACCTGTTTGACCAGTTGCAGTCAGCGAAGGTGTTCTCGAAGATTGATCTGCGATCCGGGTATCATCAGTTGAGGATCAGAGAGGCAGATGTTCAGAAGACAGCTTTCCGGACGAGGTACGGGCACTTTGAGTTTCTGGTGTTGCCGTTCGGGTTGACGAACGCGCCTGCAGCATTTTATGGATCTAATGAATAGGACTTTCAGTCAGTATCTCGACCGTTTCGTGATTGTCTTCGTGGACGATATCTTGGTCTATTCACCAGATATGGAGCAGCACCGGGAGCATCTGAGGATTGTACTGGGTATTCTGAGAGATCAGCAGTTGTATGCCAAGTTCTCGAAGTGCGAGTTCTGGCTTCACAGTGTAGCATTTTTGGGGCACATAGTATCGGGAGCTGGGATATCAGTGGATCCAGCGAAGGTCGAGGCAGTGACACAGTGGAGAGCCCCGACGAGTGTGACTGAGATTAGGAGTTTTGTTGGATTGGCGGGATATTGCCGTCGGTTCATCAAAGATTTCTCAAGACTTGCTTCACCCCTGACAGCGCTGACGAAGAAAGGAGTGAAGTTTGTTTGGTCCCAGAAATGCGAGGACAGTTTTCAGGAACTGAAGAGTCGGTTGACGACTGCTCCAGTTCTGACGCTTCCCAGTGGTAGTGGCGGTTTTGTGATTTACAGCGATGCCTCAGGTGTTGGTTTGGGTTGTGTACTGATGCAGCACGGGCAGGTAGTGGCGTATGCTTCAAGGCAGCTGAAGGTGCACGAGAAGAATTACCCCACTCACGATTTAGAGTTGGCAGCCGTGGTGCATGCTCTGAAGATTTGGCGTCACTATTTGTATGGTGAGCGGTTCGAAGTCTTCACTGATCATCAGAGTCTGAAGTATCTGTTTTCACAGAGGGAGCTGAACATGAGACAACGCAGATGGCTTGAGCTGATTAAGGATTTTGATTTCACCATCTCCTATCGTCCGGGGAAGGCGAATTCAGTTGCGGACGCGCTGAGCAGAAAAGTAGAGGTGTCAGCTGCGAGTTTGTGCATTCAGGAGTGGAGGTTACTTGAGACATTGTCTGAGTGGAGGCCGTTCGCCGAGAGCTCGGAGGGGGCAGTGATTGCGGGACTTCGAGTGGAGCCGCAGACCGTCAGTCGAGTTGTTCAGGCTCAGCACAGTGATGAGGAGTTGACTGGTCTGCTACGGTCAGCTGCCAGGGATGGATCCGACTTCACCGTGGGAGTGGATGGAGGCCTGAGGTTCAGGAGTCGGATCTGGGTGCCGAGGGTCGACGGATTGAGGGATGATATCATGGAGGAGGCACACCGAGCGAGATATTCTATTCACCCGGGGAGTACGAAGATGTATAAGGATCTGCAGAGGAACTTCTGGTGGAGAGGGATGAAGCGTGACGTGGCCGATTTTGTGGCTAGATGCTTGGTTTGCCAGCTGGTGAAGATCGAGCACCAGAGACCAGCGGGACCGATGCAGAGTATAGAGCTACCTGAGTGGAAATGGGAGCACGTGACGATGGATTTTGTCACCGGGTTGCCGAAGACGAGGAGACATCACGACGCGATTTGGGTTATAGTCGATCGACTGACCAAGTCTGCACACTTTCTGGCCATCCGGACTACTTTACCTTTGGAGGGCCTGACGAGGTTGTATGTAGAGGAGATCGTCAGACTACATGGGGTGCCAGTGAGTATCATTTCGGATTGAGATCCGAGGTTCACTTCCAGATTCTGGGGGAGTTTGCAGGAGGCTCTGGGGACTCGTCTGAAGTTCAGTACAACATTTCATCCGCAGACCGACGACCAGTCCGAGAGGACTATTCAGACGTTAGAGGACATGCTGAGAGCGTGCACTCTGGATTGGGCAGGGCACTGGGATGAGCACCTGCCGTTGATTGAGTTCGCCTACAACAACAACTACCATGCGAGTATTGGGATGGCGCCGTACGAGGCTTTGTACGGGAGACCCTGCAGATCACCGGTGTGCTGGAGTGAGGTAGGCGAGAGACAGTTGGTCGGACCTGAGATTATACAGATGTATGCTGAGAAGGTTGATGTGATCAGGCGGCGATTAGTGACAGCTCAGAGCAGGCAGAAGAGCTACGTGGATCGGCGTAGGCGAGTGTTGATTTTTGAGGTTGGCGATCATGTCTTTCTGAAGATCTCACCGTCGCGCGGGGTGATGAGATTCGGGAAGAAGGGGAAGCTCAGTCCGAGGTATATTGGACCGTTTGAGATTTTAGACCGAGTTGGAGAGGTCGCCTACCGGGTTGCGCTGCCGCCACAGTTCTCTGGTCTTCATGACGTCTTCCACGTGTCGATGCTGAGGAAGTACGTGTCAGATCCTTCACATGTGATTCAGATGGAGGTTCCAGAGATTCAGCAGGATTTGTCTCTTGAGGAGAGACCGGTGGAGATTGTGGATCGGATGGATCACCTGCTCAGGAGGAGGACCATTCCTATAGTTAAGGTCAGGTGGCAGCATCACTCTGAGCGAGAGGCTACTTGGGAGGTTGAGGAGAAAGTCCGGAAGTCGTATCCGGAGCTGTTTGGTAAGCGCTGAATTTAATTTCGTGGGCGAAATTCTTTTAAGGATGGTGGATTGTAATATCCTAACCTTGCTTATGGTTAGGGGTGCACATGGGTTGGGTTCAACCCGAAACCCAACCCGAACCCGACTGGTCGGGTCGGGTTGGGTTGGGTTGGAGAGGGGTTCGGGTCGGGTCGGGTTGGGAAAATCAAAAACCCGAATTTTCGGGTCGGGTTGAGAGGGTCGGGTTGACCCAACCCAACCCGAACCCGATTTTTTTATTTTTTTTATTTTTTTATATTTTTTCCCAAATAAACCGGTCGACCGAACATCCCTCGGTCGACCGAACATCACTCGGTCGACCGTTTCCAACCCGAAAATTTCGGGTTTTCAAGCCACCGGTCGACCGTTTAAGCACCGGTCGACCGAACTCGACCAAGTTTGGGAGAAAAATTCCAAATTCGGGTTCAACCCGACCCAACCCGAAAATTTCGGGTCGGGTTGGGTTGAACCCAAACCGGTTCAGGTTCGGGTTGGGTTGGGTTTTTTCCCAACCCGAAAATTTCGGGTTGGGTCGGGTTGAGGCCCAAACCCGACCCAACCCGACCCATGTGCACCCCCTACTTATGGTGCTAATGGTGTTTAGGAGAGGATTAGGGGTGGATGAGATCGACGGCTGAGATCGTCTCGGGAGAAGGTATAAAAGGTTTGAAATTCTCTCTCTCCCCCTCACTCTTCACTCTCTCCCTCTCTCACGATCTCTCTCTTTCTCACGCGTCTCTCTCTCCCTTGTGCTTCGTCGGTGTTGGCAGAGGCGAGGATCGGAGTGTTGGAGTCGCCGGAATCGTCGTAGAGTTCGGGATCGGAGGTTCGCCGGAGTTCGAGCTTTTTCGCGAGGAGGCGCTCATCGTGGTTCTTCCAAGGCTTATTCAAGCCTTAAGGTATGTCAAACTTGCCTTCAAGCTCACCTATTGTTAGTGTGGGAGTGAGAGCGGTCGACGGTAGGCCGTGTCGGCTCGTCGGACCTGCACAGCAGCATCTGAACTATAAACGGTCGACCAATGTTTTGGTTCGGTCGACCGGTTATAGTGTATTTGGGGCAGAATCCTTCGCACCGGTCGAACGATGCCATTTTGGGCGGTCGACCGGTTGTGCATTTTTAGCGAGAGAAGGCGTCCTGGGTATTTTCGGTCGAACGGGACCCCTTTGCCGGTCGACCGAAAGTACTGTTGAAGGTCGGTTAGGGGCGTTGACCATCTAACGGTCGACCGCTCGTTGACTTCGTCCGACCGACGTTTAAGTTAACTTAATGGCCAGTCGACCGGACGTGTGGTTTCGGTCGACCGTGAAGTGTGGACTGTTGGTAAATCTTACTGGTGGTTTTCGGTCGACCGTGAGTGTTGGGTCGGTCGACCGTTGGTGTTTGGTTTGCGAAAACGTTTTCTTACTGGGGCTTTTCGGTCGACCGGGCCCCCTTTGCCGGTCGACCGATTGGCGGGTTTTTCGGTTGGGCCAGTTCTCTAGGTGAGAATCAGTCGACCGATTAACAGTTTTCGTTCGACCGTTTCTGCTGTTTTTGGCGGATTCGTGGTTTTATGAGTACACTTGACGGCGCCTCGTCTCTCCGGCCTCACGGGGGGCAACGGCACGGACTGGCGCCCGATGGTTGGGTGCTCGTACGCTTGAAAGTGGCTCGTCTCTCCGGCCTTTTGGGCAACGGCACGGACTGTCGCCCGATAGTAGTATGAGTAGCGTGCGTTGTGGGGTTGAGGTGAGAGGACTCTTGAGACCCGTGACCGAGGATTTTCCGGCGGTGCCTTGTGTGCACGTGTGTGTTGTGGGGTTGGGGTGAGAAGACCCTTGAGACCCGTGGCCGAGGATTTTCCGATGGTGCCTTGTGTGCACGTGTGTGTTGTGGGGTTGGGGTGAGAGGACCCTTGAGACCCGTGGCCGAGGATTTTCCGACGGTGCCTTGTGTGCACGTGTGTGTTGTGGGGTTGGGGTGAGAGGACCCTTGAGACCCGTTTGTGTGGCCGTGACTGTACCGGCAGTGCCGTGTGTGCACGTGTGTTGGTGGGTTGGGGTGAGAGGACCCCTGAGACCGGATTGTGTGTGTTGTTCTATTCATTATTCATTACATATTTCATTATTATTCATATATGTGTTAGGGTTTGGCATACTGGGTTTCCTTCTGGAAACTCAGACATTTATTGTCTGCTTTCAGGCCGTGAGCAGCGTTAGGGGGCTGATGTCTGCGGAGGAGAGCTTCTGGGACAGATCCTGCTTTCCCCTCCTTTTGAGGTTGTTGTGATTACGTTGTACATTTTATCTTATAGCTTTGATGTAATCACCTCTTGTTGTAAACTCAGATCTGTATATATATATATATACGTTGGTGCACCTGGTGTATTTTCTTAGTAATGTCCTCCGTTGTTTGTATGTTTTAAATTTTAAATTTTCCGCTGTTCGAGGACGTTACAAAGGGAACTGATTAGTGCATAAATAAAATTTATTTTATTTCAAACCCCAAAGATCATAACACCTACACATATATAATACCATCACAAATAAAGAACTCGTCCTATAATAAAGAAATAAAAATATAACAGACACTAGCTAAGTGACTAAGAGAGGATGAAACACAAACTATCTAATGTTCTATCCCCGATCAGACAACCTCACGACAACTAGTGGTCGACGAGACACATTTCCGAAACCCGCCTACACAATTAAAACAAAGCTACCAACCAACCATCAAAACAAAAAAATAAATCTTAGAGGACCCAAATGCAAAACCCCCACTATAACACATCAACACCCTTCATCGTCCGATCCACTCCCACCACTCTCACTCCTCATCTCTCTCTCTCCTCCGATCAATTCAGATCAAATCTCACCCGTCCAATGCCGTCCTCATCTCCTGAAACGCGATCCTGACCGTCAGATGATGCGGATGAAGCACCTCCTCAAACGCCTCCACCTCTCCTCCGCCGCCGCCGACCTCCGCCCGTCCGATCCGCCCCCACCTCCCCCGCCGCCGTCGATGTCATCGTCGTCGTCGTCCCCGGGGAAGACGGACTTCAGGTTGTTCGAGGAGGAGTACCAGATGCAGCTCGCACTGGCGATCAGCGTGTCGGATCCGGACGGGAGGGAGGACCCCGAGTCGGCGCAGATCAACGCCGCCAAGAGGATCAGCTTGGGGTGCACGCCCGTCGGCGAGGAGGACGTCGGAGGGAGCGAGAAGTTGGTGGAGATTCTTTCGCAAAGGTATTGGGTGAGTAAAGTGAATGCTCGTTTGTGATCTGTGATTTGGTTTTGAATCGCAATATTTTTGGAAATCTAACCGAATCTCAGAATTGGTTCACAAACATACCATCGCCTTAGTACGAAGATTCTGAGTAAAGTGAATGTTTGTTTGTGATCGATTTTTGTTTGGAATTGCAGTATTTTTGGAAATCTAGCCGAATTTCAGTATCGGTTCGCAAACATACCCTGGGCTTGGTACGAAGATTTGAGTAAAGTGAATGTTTGTTTGTGATCGGTTTGGTTTGGAATTGCAGTATTTTTTGGAAATCTAACTGAATCTTAGTATCGGTTCGCAAACATACCGTAGGCTTAGTAGTTAGTACGAAGATTCTGAGTTTGATAATCTGACTGGTTTGTGGTTTGACTTGCAGTTTGATAATCTGATTTAGTACTATTTGATGTGTTTCTTGTTACATGACTTGTTAAGTGGGCTTAAAATATTTGGTAACAATCGATGCCAATCCCAAATGATTGAGCTTATAATTGCATCTAGCTTCAGCTACAGTAGATTAAACATGTGAAGCTCGTGAACATCCCAAGAAAAAGAAGAATTGTTGACAAACATTCATTGCAACTCTGAACCGAATTACATGTTTGTAAATTCTTGAACCGACATTATATCGTTATATCTTACTGAAAAATCGTGCATCTTTTTATTCCTCTCTGAAGCAATTCACCATCATTCAATCCCAAATCCCTTAAAACGGTTGATCAACAATTCTGTTTTCGACTTTTCGTGTAATCTTTCGTAGTTTATGATGCCTTTACTGTTGACCTTCTATGATCTGATTTTCAATGTTTTATGAATTGTTGTAAATCCGTGTCTGAATTTCCAATGCAGAATTACAATATATTAGATTACAATGAGAAGGTGATGGATGGATTTTATGATGTGTATGGCATCCTTACTTCAAGTTTGCAAGGGAAAATGCCATTGCTATTGGATCTTCAGGCAGCATCTGTTACAAATAATGTTGATTATGAAGTGGTTTTGGTAGACCGAATAACCGATCGTGCTCTTCAGCAGCTTGAGAAGCAAGCAATTTCTATTGCAAAGCAATGTAAAGTGAAAGAAGATCCTTCTGCTAGTGGATTGATACAAAAGATCTCCAATCTTGTTGTTAACTGCATGGGAGGCCCTGTTGATAATGCGGATGACATGTTAAAAAAGTGGACTATAAAGAGTTATGAAATGCGTGCTGCATTGAACACCACTGTTCTGCCTCTTGGATTCCTCAAAGTTGGATTGTCACGTCATCGAGCATTGCTCTTCAAGGTTGTGTTTCTACTTCATTCTCGAAGCTGCTTCATCAATTACTTTAGATATATTTGAGTCTTAAAGATGCTGAACTGCAATTTCTTCTCCAGATGATTTGTTTCTTGCATTTTAGCGTTTTCTTTTGGTCACTCTTTTAACCAGCTGCCTACCATGAAATCCTATGTTTGTCATCAACATAGTATTGTGTTTTCAGTCAAATATTGTTGTAGTTATGATGCTTCATGCACATCCTAGGACCTAAGGATGCATTTTAGGTCAAAACTAATTGTAATTACATTTACTTACTACAGGTACTGGCTGATAGGATTGAGCTTCCATGCAAGTTGATGAAGGGGAGCTACTATACTGGTACAGATGAAGGAGCCGTAAACTTGATCAGAATTGGTCAAAACAAGTAATTTCTATTCATTTTCCATTGTCTTTCGTCATGTAGAACAGAGTCAATTTTGAAAATATTCAGTTTTTTTTGAGTTACTTCATCTATTATGCTTCAAATGAGTTCATATCACTAACTCTTAGCATTGCAGGGAATTCATCGTTGATCTAATGGGAGCTCCTGGTACATTGATTCCTGCTGAAATGCCCAGCTGCAATTTCCAGAATGCAGAATTTGATTTAGTAAATGCAAACACCATTACTCAGAATGTCAAGGATCTTTCTTTGGCACTTGATAGTAACACTAATTGGCAGTTCGATGGAAAAGCAGGAGAGGCACAAAGAAATTCAGCTGATGTAGACCGTCATCCTGGCTCTGTGGGTCTGGAAGCAGAAGAAAGTTCAATATCTCGACAGTCACTAGAAAAGGTGAACATGAGGGTGAAAGAGAAGAATGATACTGAGAAATTTGAACATGACTTCGGACAACTTCTTCCTACATTAACAAACGATCAAATTTTCAAATCTGGAAGTGCTGAACTTGATACAGCTGCCCGTCAAATGAAAGTAAGTGACGTGTCAAAATATGTAGTAAGTGCTGCAAAAAATCCAGAATTCGCACAGAAGCTTCATGCTGTACTGTTGGAGAGTGGTGCATCACCTCCCCCAGATTTGTTTTCTGATAGACATTCTTCTGATCATCAAGAATTAGGAACAGTGGTACAGCAAAAACCAGGTGCATTATCCCCATTTGCCAAGCCACCTCTTTTTCCACTTTCAAAAAAAGATTCTCCAGGTTGTGACCATACAAACCGGGTCAAAGGGGGGGAACAAGGCCATTCCAGAAAGGAAACTCAAAAACAATCTGAGGGTTCTGACCTAGCAAACCCTAATCTTGGCTTACATTCGGCCGTTGCACCTCGAATGGAGGTTTTGCCATATCGAGAATTTGACAAAATAAACCTTAAGTCTGAAGACATTCCTAACCAGCAGGAACATTGCTATGTTGTTTCAGGTGGTGCACAGTGCTCTACTGAAAGTAGCGCAAGCAATGTAGATGTTCAAGCAGGTGTTCGTTTGTCTTTCTTTAGCAATATCTATGTGTTCGCCATTGAACAGTTTCTGACTCCAGTCCTTTAACAACAGTTCTTGACGATGTATCTGAATGTGAGATCCCATGGGAAGATCTTCAGATTGGTGAACGAATTGGACTTGGTAATATATTCATTTTCTGTTGTTTTCTCTTTCTTATTTAAAAATTATTGAGTTCATAAATGTCCCTTATTGCTTGTTATCAAGTGAATTACACATTGCTGTTATGTTTTCTCCTGTAAATTGAATCTTTCTGTTTTGTCGAATATATGCAGCAAAAGAGAATATATATACAAAACATACCAAAAGTAATGTGTTACTCTTTATTAGCAAACACCTCAAGTTTTTGCCAATAATGCAAGCAAGCGTAAGGGACATTTATTTCATTTTTTTTGTTATTAGACCCATTTGTAAATGTCTGAATGAAGATTGTCTTCCAATTTAGAAGTATGGATGTCATTATTTTTCTCCCTTGGTATGTTTTGACTTCAAGAATGCCTCATTAAATGTCTAATATATAATTATCTCTTTCCAAAATCAGTTTCCAAGAAAATTTAAAAGTTAAAAGGCTTATAGAACTATAACTTGTAAAACTGGTTCTCGAATCATGTTTTACGTTAAAAATATAATATTTTTTTGTTAAGTTTTTTCATGTGTATAATTTTATATTCGGCTGGTTGACACTGCTAGGTTTGGAATTCAATTTCCAAATTGGAAACAGCTTCCTATTCTACCCTTACTGGTTCATAAGCTTGTTACTTGGTCTGCCATGGTCCTGTAATGTTTTCTTGTCGTTTTCAGGTTCTTATGGGGAGGTTTATCGTGCAGATTGGAACGGAACGGTAAGTAAATAAGCTTGTGATTTTTAGATGGCCATGGTGTCCCTTTATTTTAATATCTTAGATATTAACGAAATGTGGGATATCCTTCCATCATATCAATTGTTCCTTCATAAGAAGACCGTACTCCTCTCACACCAAAGTTTCATGACTGCTAAAACTATTGTGTTAGTTGAATTTGAATCCATTTATAGACTGCTAAAACTGAATTTTTACTTGGTATCTCTTTGTAGGCCGTTTCAGGTACTCTCTAGGGTATCAAAAGCACGTGTCTCTATACAGGAGCAACTTGTTGCACCCTGTTTCATAAGTATATATTAGTTGTTAATGCAGGTCTAAATGACCAGGGTATGCTTGGAAATAAGATATTGCTAGCAGTATTTATCATCTGCATCCACGCCACAAATAAAAAATAATGCCTCGTGTCTTGACTTTTACATTAGATTGTGGGTTTTGAAAAATATACACCATGATATCATAATTTCAATTTGCCCAGGATATCATAACTTAACTACAAAAAGGCCCAATATTTGCTTTCGACTTTCTCGTATGGTGTCCTTTTTTAAAATCAAATTTGTTGTTTTCGTCTCATGTTAAAGGATCTTCTACGTGGTAATTTTTGCTGAATTAAAAATTGTGCATGTATCAGGAAGTTGCTGTCAAGAAGTTTTTGGATCAGGATTTATATGGTTATGCATTGGAGCAATTCAGATGTGAAGTAAGCTTCTGGAAAATTTGATTTCTCTTGATGATCATTGATGCTACTGCTGAAAGAAAAGAAAGGCATCCAGATGCTTTCAGACCATGTATGATTAACATGTCTATGCTGTCATCACAGATAAAAATTATGCTCAGACTACGACACCCGAATGTTGTTCTCTTTATGGGAGCAGTTACACGACCTCCAAATCTATCGATATTGACTGAATTCCTTCCGAGGTATTGCTGTGAGATATTTACGTGAATGCTGGAAAATGACAATAACACCCTATTAGTTTGTTAAATGCCATACCATATCTCATAACGCTGCAACAATTTTGAGAGCTAGATGCTTAGTTTAATCATCTTATGTTTCTGCAAATTTCCAAGTCATTCTTTAAATGATTGATCCCCTATAAACAGACAAGGCATTTATTTATGAAATGACAGAAATAAGTGTGGTGTAATTTTAAATGTTTCATACATGATGTATGAAAATTACCAAGGGAACAACCTTTTATGTGTAAGTGGTAGGTAAGTAGGTTTGTAGTGTAAACTTTGCACAAGGGTTTTTTCAGAAGTTTTAGCATCTTTGTGCAATGATGTCACAGAAAATAATAATCACATTGAACCAATATTCTTGTACTATCCTCTTGAAAATTAAATCCGTAAAATTTTGTTCCAGGGGAAGTTTATATAGGTTATTGCATCGCCCGAAAATTCACATAGATGAAAAGCGTCGACTAAAAATGGCAGTTGATGTGGTACGTGCTCCAACTTTGATTATTCTTAGTGGAGTCAACTCATTATTTAATACAGCTTATATTTTTTTTTACAGGCTAAAGGGATGAATTACCTTCACACAAGCCATCCAATTATTGTTCACAGAGATTTGAAGTCCCCAAACCTTCTTGTAGATAAAAACTGGGTGGTTAAGGTACTTGCAGATTCTTTGCATATTAGTTGGACATTCTTGCTTCTACTCTTATATTGAAACAAATATATTAGATAATCCTTAAAGAATGCATCTTCATGTCTGGTCATGATCACTCGGATTAATAATCATTTACGATCAACAGAACTTTCGAAGGTTCAGAGTTTTAGTGCCCGGCAAAACAACTATTCTGTGTTTTGCTTTTGCAATAGTATACCACCCTCATTGTAAATTTACACTTTACTGAAGGGTATAAAACAACTAGAACCCCTTTTTGTTCAAGATAAAACAAGAACCCTTATTTTCTTGATGTGCTACATGCTCATGGATGTAAAAGAGGAAATTTAAAAAAGATACATCTGTTCATTTTTCCGGCTAACATTGTATTCGATTTTTATCTAGAAATGTTTTCTGGATCTCCCTTTGATGTCATTCGCCTGCTACAAAGCTGGAATTGAGTAGCATCTTTAGATGGTTTATAGTCTTTTTTTTCTGGACCGATAATAGACAGTTTATAGTCAGTGCATTGTAATATTGTTCCTTGTATGTGTATGCGTAGTATGTTCACCAAAAGTAGATATGTGATGCAGGGTGGATCAAGGTGGACTATAATATAATGGTTGGGTGATGGATTGAAGAAAAGCAATTGTATTAAGTGAACATTGTAAAAATGACATGAAAAAGAAACTAACATATGAAGTAAAAGATAGCTCACACTCGAAGGTCTCATCATTCAAAACTCATTTCAGAAATTTAATTGCATCTCGTTCATGTAGGCTGTAGCCTAAGAAAACCTTGTAGACTGTCGCACTACAATACAAAAATGGAATTCTAGTGTGTATTGTTCAATAACTTATGCAACTTCATGAAACTAACCGAAGGCACTTGTATTGTATTGTAGTGGAATGATCATAACTTTTATTGCCATATTCAAGCTAACCAAAATCTTGAACTTCATGCTTGACATGAAATTAACTTTCATTGGCAACTTTAAATTCAGCTACATTTTGAAAAAAACTTGATGTTTAAAAATGTTTACATAGCAACTGCAAGAGTTATACCACATACTTATAAAGACGGTAATACCACAAAAATAATTTTAACCATATTGCCACAAGCATATGTTAAGTTTCTAGTTTATCATATATACATGTTTCAGAATTTGATTTTTTTGTTATTACTCCAAGAGTTTAAAGCATGGACATAAAAGCAATCAAATCAAGTGGAAACCAAGTTGGCCTAAAATTCAAAGTTGATCATTCCATAATTTCATTGTGATGGCATAATATACACCTAATAGGGACAAAACACAAACACATAAGGACTTCAGGGCACAAAATACATCCAGTAGGAAAATCTCAGTCTCAAGGTTACCCGGAATGACAGAAGTACAGGGAATATCAGTCCAGAAGGTTTCAACTTTCAAGTAATATGCAATGCTCCATAATTGGTATATATTATCTTAAGTAATACAAGGTTGTGTTTTCACCCTCTCATCCTTACGTCATGTTTTATGGATGGTTCTCCTTGCCTTTTTTCGCCGGTCTTCATCCTAGTTACAGTTTACTGCTCTTATCATGTGTAGGTTTCTGATTTTGGACTGTCCAGATTAAAGCTTCACACGTTTCTCTCTTCGAAATCAACTGCTGGAACGGTAATTGTTGTGATAACTAGTTCTGTCAGCAAATATATATGTATTGTTAGCATCAGTTAGTAATAAGAGTTGTCACCCATAAATGGAAATTGCCTAAGGTCTTAAATACTTGTAACAATTTTTGTAGATGATCCTTCGACGTTCAATGCATACTCCGAACTAGTCTGCATATGCAGTGTATATGTCTAGATTCTAGAATGTTAAAGCTGTTGGTTTATTTTTCTCACAGAGAACCGGGCGCGATTGACCTATTATATGAAAAACATGACATTGAATCTAAGCTCCCGAGTTCCAAGTGCTGGATTGGTATTTTTTTAATTGGAAAAGCTCAAGTATTTTGGAGATATCGTTTCTGCACCGCCATATGTAATTTGGAAGTATACTGTTCAAAATAGGTCAATCAAAATGTATAGTATATGCTAGATAAGGAGTGAAGATAAATTGATTATTGAACGAATTGTCAGGTTATGATTCTTCTGTTGTATATACGTAGCTCGTTTTTTTATATTCTTATCTCAATATTTTTCCGCTGATTGCAGCCAGAATGGATGGCACCAGAAGTTTTAAGAAATGAACCATCAAATGAAAAGTAAGAAAGGTTTTTTTTTTTTGCCCATTTTTTTGTCAACCTTGTAATTAATCTTTTAACTGCCTTTGTTTTTGTATGCAGGTGTGATGTCTACAGTTTTGGTGTGATCCTCTGGGAATTAGCCACATTGCAAATGCCATGGAGTGGGATGAACCCAATGCAAGTCGTCGGAGCAGTTGGGTTCCAGAATAGACGTCTTGAAATACCAAAAGAGATTGATCCTCAAGTTGCAGAAATAATATGCAACTGTTGGCACAAGTAAGGCTCGATTTTCTTAATGTAGTTCGTTCTTGGTACTCAAGCTAAGTGTCACACTTGGCGCCATTGACTTTCATTACTATTATGTTTAAGAAACTTTTAAAAAAAGTAACCCAGCAGCTGATTCGAATAAATACAAAGAAATACTTCCAATTTCTCAAAAATCTATATTTTCCCTTTACAATAACAATACCTTTTCCGTGATTACCATAATTATTACACAATACTTTTCAAACGAAAATTCCCTTTATTTGGAAGTAAGTTCTAATCTCTACCTCAAGAATCAGGTGTTTGTTTTGCACTAGTTGAATATACAATGTTTGCTGGCTGTTCTAAACTTATTTTAAATCTATGCATTGGATTCGTTTGTAGTGGTCCAGATCAACGACCGTCTTTCACACAACTTATGGGTCCTCTCAAGAGGTTGCAGCGTTTGGTAGTTGGGAACACTTAGTTTTGCTATCCACATTGGTGAACTAATTGCGAAGCCATATTTTGACCTAGACATTTTTGGGATGCTCCTCGTGTGGTACCTGTAAAATATTTTTATTTTCTGATTCATTTAGCAGCTTGTGCAATAACTCACAACTGAGATTGCACAGCTGCTACTTCCTAACGCAACAACCAAAATTTCAAAAAGAAAAAAGAAAAAAAAGGCACCGCACTAAACATTTTTGTTTAGAAAGGACTTCACAGCAAGGTTGGGAGAGAGACTAACCCCGGAGCTGCGAGAGTGCAGCAAGGGAAGGATTCGGGTGAAGTAAAAGCTATCTACCACCTGATGAAGATTGGGTGGTTCGTCAATAAATTAATAGGTACAGGAAAGTTCATTTTGATGATTCAGGTTCTAAACCATTGAGAACTTGAGAACATTGGAATTGTATTGTATAATTTATATCTTTAGCAGTTAAATTTTTTAAAAGCTGTAGCATGGATGCAGGAAATGTGGTCCCGCAGCGGTCATTATTTCCATGTAATTTAACTTTTTTCTTCTTCTGTAAATCCCCGAAGCCACTGCTTGCTTATCATTACTCTAACAAGTTTTTTTACGTATAGTATTGGTTAAGACTCTTTTTCTTGAATAATAGAGATTGTTTTTTAAGATTTGTAAGTTCTAGTTTACATTGGCAAGCTTAAGTTCTAGTTGTTGTCTTAGGTGTTTGTGTAGATTTCATGTTGCTGGACATTCTGACTTGGCTGGCAGTCGCAATTTTTCATATTCTTAGCAAAGGCAATGTTCTATATTTTTGTGCACATGCATCGTTTTCCTTTTGCATCTCCTGGATTCCATATTGGACTATACTGTGCAACAGAATGCTTCTGTCATCGTCATTTGTCAATGAAGCAAGATGTGCTTTGCGTTCCTAACTCCACTATAACATATATCTTTACCGATTATCATTGCGAAGCAATTTTAAATGTGGTCATATCAGAAAAAGAAGTATTCAGACTAGCAGGTATCAAAATTAGTTTTTACCAGTTTAAGGGATTAGAGATAGAGAGCAAAACATATCAGCTCGTTCAGTCTGGTGTTCTTGGTGACCTAAATTTTTGGAGGATGGATTTCTTTTCTGGAGAGTTTTTACCTGCATTTGTAACTCTGTTGGTTGTAATATACTTTTCACTGGTGTAAATGTGTAATGTCGAACTTTACCGTTACATTAGTTTATTCATGTTTACGTGCATTTTAGGCAAGTACATTGTATTCTTGCCAATCGTGTTGTGGTATATTTTTCATTTCAAATAATCAGATATTCTTGTGTATGCTATATTTACTATGTTTTGAAAGAAATATGCCTCATTTGGTAATGCTAAAAGTTAAATACCATGACATTAATGGACTTACGATGAGATTCCTAAACAACTGTTTTCAAGTAAAAAACAATTAAGTAGACCAAAAGATGTATATTAACCTCATGTAAATCATGTCTTTTTCCTAGTTCCCACGTAATAATATTTTTGGTCATCCCCTCAAAATGATTATAATTTAAACAATCACAAAAAAACTCGTGTTTAGTGTTATGTTATTTTGCCGTGACAGAAGTTGAGAAACCTACTTTTACTTGCCACCCAAATGCAGAACTTGTTATCAAACCATATTTGATTAAAAGGTTAACCCTGATCCTCCTATGTCAGAACTTCACTAAAAATACTATGCCCTTCTCAAATGCAAAAACCTACACTGCATCTATGAATATAGAAAAGCGGAAAGAGATGCAATCAGATGTAAAATGTGGGACAAAAACCTAGTTTCGCGCAATCTTGTGTTCCAGAAAAACAAACAGTTGCTTTCGATAAAATTTGCTCGTATGTGGTCTGATATCACAACTAAGATAAAAGCATGTACGTGTAAAACGATAACTGACAAGGAAGATTAGCTACACATTGACTAACATCCAGTTGAAGCATAATAACATCAATCCCCAGACACGTACTTTTGATCGACAAATTGATTAGCTTAACTTTTAATATGATATTTTCAAGTTCCATATTATACACTATATACACAATAGTGATGTTCGTATAATAAAGATAACTAAACAGAATGTTGTTGAATACTTACGAAGTTACAGTAGATGCTACTAGAATGTACAGCTCAAAATCGTTTCAGTTTGGGACGGATCGCCACAGAATGCGTCGGGCTCGAATGATCTGGCAGACGCATCATCATATACTCCAGAGACAGCTCTGCCGCCCGGAGCATCCGACGTGCTGCTGCTCTTTGAAGGCTCAATGTTGACAAAGACAATGCCACAAGCAACTAGGGATATTGCTAGACCAACAAGCGTGAGTTTCACCCTGTTAAGAACAGGCTTGACCTAACAGGATCAGGAGACACCTAGTTAAGACGAGTGGCGTAAAGAAGAGATTGGATGGGCGAAAAGTGTAAGTAAAAGTGTTCACAAAAGAAGTCGTAGTTTTCATCTGAAACTAAAATGCAATAATATTTAAACATTGAGGGAGAATAAGCTACTAAATCAATGTCTTGGTTTAGTTCCAAATATTTTGCTATGGAAAAAAGGGAACGTGGAACGACAAACACGGCTATATGATAATGAAGTCTCTGTAACTAAAAGGAAAATTTTTCAAAATGGGATTTTTTTGAAAAAAAAATTCTCAAAATAAACCTCAAACAAAAGTATTTCTTAAACTAGACCCGCTGCCACCACGTGGTGACACGTGACGGCGGCGGGTTTTGTTTTTTTATGCATAGATAAATCGGCATCACCAATGCCGAGTTCTCCCAGAGAGAACTCGGCACTGGTGATGCCGAGTTCTCCCAGAGAGAACTCGGCACGGGTGATACCGAGTTCTCTTTGGAAGAACTCGGCACTGGTGATGCCGAGTTCGATTTGATTTTTTATTGCCCAACACTTGACGTTTTCTGAGGTGATTCAAATAGAACTCGGCCGTTAGAGTGCCGAGTTCTATTTGAAAAACTGTTCTCCTGGCGCTCAGATCGTGCATGAGACGATTGACGTCCAGGAGAACAGTTACTGAAATAAAACTCGGCATCTAGGATGCCGAGTTCTAAAGGTAGAACTCAAACGCCGAGTTCCGTCGGGCTATATAAGCAGCTTGACGCCCCCATCTCCCCCATCCGCCGAGTTTCCGAGTTTTTCAGGTTAGGGTTTCGATTTTTTTTCGATTTCCACTATTTTATTGCCTTTTTTATTTATTAGGATGATATACATTGTTGTTTTATGTATGATTGTAGTGTTTTTGTTGGTTTAGGAACCCGTTTTGGTGAAAACTCGAATTCGATTTTGGGTTTTTAGGCAAAACGTTTTATTTCTTGTTTGATAGTTGATTATTGAAGTTAGTATTGTTGATTATAGGTCTACGGTAGTCATCTTAAAAATAGTTGAATTGAAGTATGATTATTGTGATTAAAATTAGATTTTTTGTTGTTATTTAGGTTTGAATGTATGTTAATTTGAATGAATGTTAACTTAAAAGTGATTTATTTGAGTTTAAATGTATGTGAGTTTGAATGTATGTTAGAATTGAAGTTTGTAGTATTGTTAGTTTATTCTACCGTGCAGGTTTACATTTACCAATTTGAAAAATATAGGAGATGTTCTGTCAAAATTTTTAAAAACATTCTGACATGATTCTTAACGTTGTTTATTGTAGTTGATTTTATTGGAGAGATTGTTCGACGTTTACAACCGGTACAGATGGAGTTTGGTGGTTCTAGTACTGGTTCAGTTAGAGGTAGCTACGCTTCACAGGGTCCGGTAGACAGATCAGTGTTGGTTTTGCAGGCCAACCACAAGTCTGACTTGTTCAAAGATTTTGTAAGTATTTTACGTTTTCAAGTTAAATATTTGCACGTGAGTTTCAATATTCTTACATTTCTCTAAATTTATGCAGAAGGATGTTGATGGTGTAAAATGCGTTGAGCATGGATCGAAGCTCAACGAATGACAGATCACTGATGAGAGGATGCTGTTTCTGCTAGATATGACAGGGTTTGACACAGTCACTCGGTTGGGCCGAGTTCAGTTGGATCATACCTTGCTGGGGTCGATCATACCTTACACGACACACCAGAGCCTTCATTCTGTTCCAGCTGGGATGTAGTATTTTGGCAGATAAGAGTGAGACGATGGTTCACTTGAAGTATCTGTCTTTGCTTGGAGATTTGGCAGTCGCATCGGAGTACAGTTGGGGTAGTGCGGCTCTGGCCCACTTATATCACATGTTAGACGAAGCCTCACTGATTCCGACGAAACATTTGTGTGGTTTTCTTACGTTCTGCAGTTGTGGTGCTGGGAACATTTACACATTGGGAGACCTTTGAAGAACAGACCATTAGTATACCCGGAGGACGAGAGGGCACCATTAGGATCCCGTTGGAGACGACCAAGAACATTCAAGGGTAGTGCGAAGACGACGACACTTGATTTTTATCGGAATGAGCTGGGCGTGCAGGAATTCGATCAAGTGATCTGGGAGCCTTATGTAAATTTGGATCTTAGTCAGTTACCACCATTATGTACGGAAGGTTCAGAGATCTGGACGAGCCGTACTTGGCTTATAAATTTTGATGAGGTGGTTATGCATTGTCCAGACCGAGTGATGAGACAGTTCGGTCTACAGCAGCACATTCCAGAGCCGATGGAGAGACATGTAGTGAAATCGGCTCAGGGAAGGTCGGATGTGAATTGGTTGGCGGAAAATCACCAATTCATTCAGCATTGGTCGCACAGAAGAGATCATCTACAGTTTGAACGACCACTCCTAGGTGTCACTCCTGAAGAGAGCACACATCTGTATATGGAATGGTACTGGAGCATCACCGTGCGTTGATAGTTCATCACCCATTGGCTCCGAATAATACCTTATACAGACCTCGAGCGGGTAGAGAGCGAGAGATGGTAAGATTTAAACAATTACCACTTTTAAAATTTTTTTAGTGTTTCATTAAATTTTAATTATCTGTAGGTGCACGGAGTTTATGAGTTCCACGAAAAACTCCATCAAATTCACGAGGTGATCAAAGATCACAAGACAGGTTCTTCGATGGTTGGAAAATTGAAAGAAAAAATGAAGACTTGGCTTATGTGTTTTGGTGCTGAAGAACCAGTATTACATTTGAGTCAGGATCGCGTCGTTGAAGATGATTCACACTCTCAAGAAGACGTTGGCGGTCTGACTCAGGATACTGAGAATGCAGCACGAGGAGGGGGACGCGGCAGGGGGAGAGGACGTGCTCAAGCACGTCCTAAAAGGAAGAAGAGATTGAGAGGTCACTTAGGATAGAGAATGGAAATCGGTTACGCTAAAGCATGACATGCTAGGCAAAAAGCGTTGAACCGAATATATGGTGCCGAAGAAGACAGTTTTAAAGATTTGCGAAGGTTCGTCACAGTTCTCTGTCAGAACAATGAAGGATCTGTTGTCGAAATAGAGTCTGTCCAGATAAATTCAGACGATGAGATGTTTAAGCGTGTATTTTGGGCGTTCGGGCCTTCAATTAGTGGGTTTCATTATTGTAGACCCGTTGTCAGTGTGGATGGAATGCACCTCTATAGCAAATATAGAGGTTTATTGCTAATTGTTGTGGGCACAGATGCAAACAACGGAATTTTTCCTTTGGCATTTGCTGTTGTAGAGAGCGAGAATACAGAGTCGTGGACGTGGTTCCTTCATTTGCTGGCAAGTAGAGTTACAAGGCGACCCGATTTGTGTATTATCACCGACAGATTTTCGGGAATAAATGCTTGTGTGCGAGCCGCATTTCCACCTTCGGAGGGCCATGTACATCGATTCTGTCTTCGACACATGAAAGCAAATATTGCTAAACATCGAAATTGCAAGGAAAGATTGTGACAAATCAAGTTTTATGAAGCGGGTAAAACTCATTCATTTATGAAATTTGAAGAGTTAATGAATGCTATTGCAGAGGAACATAAGCCGATATACGAGTGGATTCAACATCAAGGTCCTTTGGAAAGATGGACTTGTTGTCACGACGGGGGTCGACGTTTCGGATGTATGACAACTAACATGTCAGAAAGCTTCAACAATGTCTTACGAGGGGCACGCGGTATGCCAATTACAACCATGATTTTGATGACCTTTCTCCGCTTGAACAAATTCTTTGTTAAAAGAAGGGACGTCGCCGAGTCGTGGAATGAAACATATGTACCGACAGTCCACACCGTGGTGATGACAAACAACAATCTGGCCAGAACACATACAGTAACTCGGTACCACCAGCTGATGTACCAGGTTGAAGCCAATGACCAGAAAAAATACCTCGTGAAATTTGAAGGAGTTATTACTTCCACTTGTGGATACATAATTGCAATGCACGTCCCATGTTCACATGTACTAGCAGTTTGCAGTGGCAGACATGCAAATGTCAACACTTCACATTTGGTATCCCCGTATTATGAGGTTCAAATGTACAAGGAGACGTACAAACCGATATTTATCCCAATTCCTGATGTGAGGTATTGGCCAGATCGAGGCATCATCACAATGAAGCCTCCCCAAACCAAAAGACCTCCCGGTCGGCCTAAATCAACGCGAATCCGAAACGAGATGGACGAACACTCTGGAAGAAAGGTAAGGTGTGGGAGATGCGGCGGTATAGGGCATAACCGAAAGCGATGCAAGGAACCTATATAGCAAAATATTTTGTATGTAACTATTTAGTGAGACGAATGAATGTAAGAGTTGATTAATTGTAAGACTTGTAATGTATTTGTAATGTATTTTGTTATGACTTGAATGAATGTACGACTTAAATCCTTTTTAAGAGTTGATTAATTGTAAGACGATAATTGTAAGACGAATGAATGTAATGTATTTTTTAGGACCGCAAATTTGCCTACTTAAGCCTATTGAATTGGACTTCTGCCTATGAAACTCGGGATCTAGAATGCCGAGTTCTATGGTAGACCTGGGCCACCTGGCCGTCACCCATTTTCACACAAGATTTGAGTGCCAGGAGAACAGGACCAAATAGAACTCGGCATCCCCAATGCCGAGTTCTATCTGAATCATTATTCTCCTGGCAACTCAATTCGACTGGAATTTGAAGTGTTGGGCAATAAAAAATCAAATCGAACTCGGCATCACCAGTGCCGAGTTCTTCCAAAGAGAACTCGGTATCACTCGTGCCGAGTTCTCTCTGGGAGAACTCGGCATTGGTGATGCCGATTTATCTATGCACAAAAAAACAAAACCCGCCGCCACCACGTGTGACCACATGGTGGCAGCGGGTCTAGTTTGAGAAATACTTTTGTTTGAAGTTTATTTTGAGAATTTTTTAAAAAAAAAATATTATTTTGAAAAATTTTCCTAACTAAAAACCTGTTAATGAACAGAAGAATACAGATAATAAATCCTAAAAGAAGCGAAGTCCACTTACTGAGTATGAACCAAGAAGGCGATCTCGAGCTAGAACTTCTGGCGTTTTCACCCATATCTGTTCAAGAAGAAGGTTACTATTTAGCTTTGAGGTGTTTATGCGCAAAATTAGACATAAAAATTTCAAAGAGAAGTATAACAGCAACATATTAAAGGAGAATGTAGCAGTAGAAGGAAACAGAACATTTATGATGCTAAATCTACCCACGGATCACTTTGTACATTGTTAAGGAAGAAAGGGCAAAGCCCTGGATTACGTATAAAAGCAACACCATAACCAGCACTTTGTTTGAAAACTGGCTGAATTTTAGTGAGGTTGATATAGTAAGAATGTGCATAGACATGATATCCCACATTTAGGGAAGAACCATGAAAGTGCTCATAGTCCCTGGATTTAGAGCTCTACGCAAGTGGGCGTAAAGACAAAAAGAGCACCAAGCATGCTAAAATATTCAAACAAGATGTAAATGCTCAGAAGAAGTTATAGGACAAGCTGCCTGCCAACCTGTGATCAACCGCCAAATTGCTACCACCTTGATCAAAAAATTATGGTAGAAGATATATCAGAAATCAGAAGTGATTTGAGACAAGAACCTTTTTTTATCATAATTTGAGATTAGAACTTTAGAATTTGACTAGACATATTATTAGGAAAACTATATTCAGGATAAACTTTCATTAAATAATTCAGATAAAAACAATTTGGCTATTGCTAACTTCAAGTACTTGTTGTTTGTTAACTAAATCAAATTAGTAATTGTCAGCAGACATTCATGATCATGAAATGAAAAACCTCATAATCAATAATGCAACAAGAATCGTGACAAATACTCACCTCTCCATCATACCATCCAGTTTCCTCATCTACAATCAATAAAAAACACAAGTTACAGAAAAAAAACGAAAAAAAGAAAGTCAAATAAAACTACAACTGAATCAAAAAACCTCACACTCAACAGTTGCACTCAGTAACCGATTCCCCACATAAGCCCACCCAAGATACATCCTTAGCACTGCAAGTGTGACAGCAAGCAAACCTGTAAACCAAGCGCCAAGTGCCACTCTTACTGCCTCCACCTGCGTATAGGTGTGTTGATTAACATTTCATTTCTAAAAAAATTGCCTAACAATTCATGTCATGAATCGTTACATTGTACCTATCATATCAAGCATGATCTGGACCAAATATCTTGTTGGGTAAAAAGAGAATTGTGGATTAGCATGAGACCAACTTACATCTTGACCTACCTGGTAAATGATCGTTCTACAAACCCTTCTTTGTGTCATCATTTCATCTCATGTCAAAAATCAATCAAACATGAATTTCAAACACTGACTTCAATGCCACTACTTCAAGCATCCTATTTCTCCTACATCTCATCATCACAACCAAGGGCAGTGCAAGAAGTTCAGGTCAGGGGATCGGATTTCATAAGGACAGTACCCCAAAAAACTGGGAATTGGTCAGTTTGGTTTGATGACTATATCTAGTGTTTGATTGAGTATTTTGCCAATAAGTGGGTAAACATCACTCTTGTAATTTTATTTAAAACATCACTCCCGGACCCCGAATTTTAGTATTTTGTATATATTTTGAAGACCTTATGTAATTTTGACACCCTGGATTTTAGCCTTTTTATATTTCGATCCCTCAAAAAAAATTCTTACCAATAATTAGATACATAGATGAATCTCAGACCCCATTATAATACCCCTACAAATTCCAACTCCCTTGACCTAAATTCCTACCACCGCCCCTACTCCACTACCGATCTTATTGTTGCTATTCAGAAAATTTCAATGGGGGGTTAAAATCTAAGTAAGTTATGACCCCCTAATCCAGGGGATCATAACTTATTTAGCATCACCATTGATATTCATAACTAACACCAACAATTAAAAATCCTCTTTCCTCACACCATTCCAAACCAATCCACAAACCCTAAAACTTGAACGAAACCCCATACCTGAGGATCACCGTACCCCTTCCCGACGACCGCGACCGGCAACCCGATGAAAACCGCAAACCCAACACCGGTAAACGCCAACCTCGAGAAATACCGTCTCATCCCGCCATTCGCCCACGAGAACGGCAGCGTCTCGGAGAGGGACCGGAACTCGTTGACGGGTTGCTGGTCGAGCGGGACCGGGCACTCCGTCTCCGGCGTGTTCCGGCGTGATGAGAGGAGGGGGCGGAAGTGGGAATTAGGGTTTGAGGGAAAATTAGGGTTTGGAGGGGAATTAGGGTTTGGGGATTTGGGGGAGAGGAAGAGGGAAGGGAGTGGTGGGAAGAGTAACGACGACGCCATTTGGTATTTGGAGGGAGTGGAATGGAGTTGGGGGTATTTATAGGGAGGAGGGGAATTTTGCAGTTTGGTCCTGAAATGAAATGGGTCTGGTCGAGCAATTTGATCCTGAAATGAAATGGGTCTGGTCGAGTCGGGTTTGAAAAGGAATAACTTAACATATGTTTGACTTGTGATGTTCAACTTTTGGTCTTTTGGGTTCCATAATTTTGGGGTCTTGTAGGTAATTTTGCAGTTTGGTCCTAAAATGAAATGACTCTGGTCGAGTCGGGTTTGAAAATGAATAACTTAACAGATGTTTGACTTGTGATGTTCAACTTTCGGTCTTTTGGGTTCCATAATTTTGGGGTCTTGTAGGTAATTTTGCAGTTTGGTCCTGAAATGAAATGGGTCTGGTCGAGTCGGGTTGGGTTTGGAAAGGAATAACTTAGCAGATGTTTGACTTGTGATGTTCAACTTTCGCTCTTTTGGGTTCCATAATTTTGGGGTCTTGTAGGTAAATTTGCAGTTTGGTCCTGAAATGAAATGGGTTTGGTCGAGTCGGGTTTGGAAAGGAGTAACTTAATAGATGTTGGACTTGTGATGTTCAACTTTCAGTCTTTTGGGTTCCATAATTTTGGGGTCTTGTAGGTAAATTTGCAGTTTGGTCCTGAAATGAAATGGGTCTGGTTGAGTCGGGTTGGGTTGGGTAGGGTTTGTTATATCCTAACCCTTGCTTAATGATTTAATTGTGTTTAGGTGTTGGTTTTGAGAGGGTTTGAGATGGACGACTGAGATCGGTTGTGGGAAAAGTATTTAAAGGTTTGGATTCATCTCTCTCACTCACTTTTTCTCTCACGTCTCTCTCTCAAGCTTTTCTCTTACAGCTCGGGGCAGTCGTGGAGGCGAGATCGTCGACGCTTGGAGGAGCTCTGTTGGTTACTCGCGTCGAGGTGATCGAGTTCCTGGAGTTCACCGGAGAAGAAGGGGTTTGTGAGGAAGCGTCGTCGTTGGTTCTTCAAAGACTTCTTTAAGCCTTGAGGTATGTCAAACTTGCTTTTACGCTCACCTATTATTAGTGTGGGGGTGAGAGCGGTCGACGGTAGGCCGAATGGCTCGTCTGACCTGCACAGCTGTTTTTCTGCACTATAACGGTCGACCGGTGTTTTGGGTTCAGTCGACCGGTTATAGTGTATTTCGGGCGATATCTCTCGCACCGGTCGAACGATACCCTCAGGTGGTTGACCGGTTGTGCAATTCGAGCGAGAGATGGAGGCTCTGGGTACTTTCGGTCGGACGGGACCCTTTTACCGGTCGACCGAAAGTACTGTCGTAGGTCGGTTTGGGCGTTGACAATCCAAACGGTCGACTGCCTGTTTGACTCGTCTGACCGACGACTTAAGTTAACTTATTGGCCGTTCGACCGGAAGTGTGGTTTCAGTCGACTGTGTAGTGTGGGTTGTTGAGGGGCTTTCACTGGAGGAATTCGGTCGAACGGGGCCCCTTTGCCGTTTGACCGGTTGTGCAGTTTGTTTGTTGTGTGTTCTTGCATCGACCATCCAAACGGTCGACCGCCAATTGACCTTGTTCGACCGTTGGGTCGTTATGTTCATTGTTGGTTCGACCAGTCTCTTGAACGGTAGAACTGTTGGTGTGCACTGGAGAAATCCGGTCGACCGTCGTCCGTTTCTGCATGTTTGCGGTCGACCATTTCTGCATGTTTTCTGTGTTTCGGGGTTTTGTGTGTACGCTTGAAGGCACCTCGTCTCTCCATCCCCCTTGGGCAACGGCACGGACTATCGCCTGATAGTGGTGTGTGTGGTTGATTGAAGGCGGCTCGTCTCTCCGGCCCCCTTGGGCAACAGCACGGACTGTCGGCATGATATCTTGTGGTTGTGTTTCCTTGTTGTTGATGAGGTGGTTGTTGGCTGTGTTTTGGACCGGCGGTGCCTTGTGTGCACGTGTGTTGGTAGGGTTGGGGTGAGAGGACCCTTGAGACCCTGTTGTGAAGTCGTGGCTCCGGCGAATGAGGCAAAGTCGTGGCTCCGGCGAATGAGGCAAAACCATGGCTCCGGTAACACTGAGGCAAAAGTGTGGGTGTTTGGCCGTGATTTGGACCGGCGGTGCCTTGGGTGCACGTGTGTTGGTAGGGTTGGGGTGAGAGGATCATTGAGACCGAGGTTGTCTAATCAGCTATGGCCGGGAGAGAGGTCTCGGGACTTAAGTGATGATATATGTTGTGGTGGTTATTGTTTATGTCATGTTTCATTTGTTTGTCTTGTTCATTTATGTGTTAGGGTTTGACATACATGGTTTTCTTCTGGAAACTCAGGCATAGTCCATGTTTGCTTTTCAGGCCGTGATCGGCGTTAAAGGGTGGTGCCTGCGGAGGAGAGCTACTGGGACCAGATCTTGTTTTCCCCTCTTTTGAGGTTGTTGTGATTACATATGTATATTTTTATCTTATAGCTTTTCATGTAACATCATTTGTAGTAAACTCAGATCTATATATTTGATATATATGTTGGTGCACCTGGTGTTTATCTTTGGTAATGTCCTCAGTGATCTATTGTGGTATGGTTGTATTTCTTTAAAAAGTTTTAAAATTTCCGCTGTTTCGAGGACGTTATAGGATTAACAACATATTAACTTACTAGATGGTTGTCGGATGATGTTGAACTTCACTAGGTCTCTTGGGTGTTTCAAATCTTATGAAACAGCCTTTGGAAGCATTAGTTCACTATTCTGATTTCTGAATATGATTCAATATATGGGTATAATCGAAAATTACAAAAATTGGTTAAATTGAAGTCCATTAAAGATACAAAATTATCGGAGGTCATTGATGGCATTTTAAGTTAGCAAAGGTAAAAGATTTTGGGATTATTTATGTAATCGTGTAATTAATAGGCAGGTTTTCGATCTCATTAGACTGCTGATTTTGTTGAAGTATTTTAAGTTGATATTAGGTTCGATGTTAACTCATCCAAGTATATATACTTCTACATTTTAGTTCGAGTCGTAGATGAATTATGTTGTGTTCAGATCATTATTTTTTCTTCGAACTTACGTAATCTTAGATATATATATATATATATATATATATATAGTTCAACTCCTATGAGAGTTTTGTGGGTTAGTAAATTCATAAATATGTCAATTAATCATGAACCAAATGTCAGAATGGAGAGTCGGAGACTGGTGGGTGGCGTTACAGTATAAATATTTAATTATTTCAGCAGGGAGCTCAGATCTTTTAAGGGTTCTAAAATATTAGAAAAACTTACTTAGAGCCAATTTGTTTCTTGTATAGATATTGAAATACACGAGAAAATACTTGCGCTATCTATTAATTAGCATGTAGTAAGTAGTCTTCCAAAAAATGGATAAACATCATATTGTTTGTTGCTTCTATGTCATTTTCATAAACGAAACCTAATTAACATAAGTGGTGTGTGTATAGACGGATTTTTATGTGACGACAACCTCGTTTTTGTATGTATTTGAGGTGGTTGTATATATTTTTCTTTTCTAGGAAACTACATCATAAGCAATATCCTATAATAATTATCAAAACAATATTCTTTTTTAATAAATGATTATTGATGCACCTCGTTAAAAATGGTTGGAAATTTAATTTTTTTGGGAAACACATTTTTTTTCTTTTTTAATATTATTTTTTGTTAAAATGTGTTGTCTTCGCTGTTAATAATTTCCATTTTACAACAATCATGATTTCTAGTAAAAGACTATATATTTTTTTTTAAAATATTCATATTAAACATAGTTATATTATACATATAAAACATGTGTTGGAGTATCGATTGTGTATGTCGTCCAAACTTGGAAGTCCATATCGTTGTGAAAACTTATACTTACACAAACATCCATAGTTTGTCATTTTCCATCGAATTCCTACATCACAAGGGAAGTTGGAATTTTATTACGTCAAGGTAGGGGCAACTTAAAATATCGTATATTAATCGGGTATTTCATACAATTACAAAATATTCAATATTAGTATTATTACTACTATTTCATTCAGATTATATAGTCAGAAAAAAAAAATCACTTTTAACACTTATGTCACACTCGGATCACTTTTCTCATCTATCAACGTTTCAATTAGTTTCGTGATTTCCTCCCAAATAGCCTCATCATATTCATTCATACAAGCTGGACAATTTATGTGAAATAACCAACTTTTTTTGCACATTTTGAGCATAATTACATGGTGAATAGAGAGAAGGAAGCATAATAAATATAAGCTTATCACTTACAAGATGGCCAATTCAAAATCAATTCAAAACTACATTTTAAAATCGAAGAAAATATTATGATAATCCATTGATGGAGATATAACTACATGAGTATAATTTCTTATAATTTTGATCAACTTTTTTTTAAAAACTTTGGTTCCACCACTTACAATAATGCATTGTCCAGCTAACTTGAGAGATGAAATACGTACATAAAATTTCTTCTTATTGAAATACATTTGGTAATTCCAAACTTATAAATATTTTCTAAAAAAACAAAAAACAGAAACCCAAACGGGATCAAGAATTAAAGTCAATCAAATCCAAAATTACAGATATTTTCTCAAAAAAGAAAAGAAACCCCAAATCGGATCAAGAGTCAATGTCAACCAAATCCAAAATTATAGATATTTTCTCAGGAAAAAAAAAGAAAACCCAAATCGGGTCAAGAATTAAGTCGAACAAATCCTAATGAATTTATGTGTCTATCTTGTTGTCACATTGCCATCTAACTTTCTAAGTAAACTCACTAAGTTGTTTGACTTCAAATTAAACTTAGGACCCAAATGTTGCAATTTTAGAGTGTTCTTAAAATCCATGAACCCAAGCTAGAATTCTTGTAAAATGCAATCACATTTGGAAACTACAATTTTAGGAAACTAATGCTGGAATTTTGACAATGGGGTGGAGATTAATCAAATATTAGGTGGGAAGCTACAAACGTAATGCCCATTCATTTTCATAAAACATAATTATAATTAAGTATGATATGTGACATAGCTAATTAAGAGTATGGACACTAGTAATTGATTTCTTTAGTTTGTTTTTTGAGAAATCAATTACTATGAAATTATGGTTAACTCTGTGAGCTTTTGTAGCTCATGTTGCAACGCACATCACTTTCTACATCTTCAACAATCAGGGTCTTAAAACCTCAATTACCTAATTAGTTATAATACGTTGGCTGAAGTAACGAAGCATCATGATAAGAAAAAAGTGTCTGTTAAAAATGAAATTCTAATTTATGACCTTGAATATACCGATGCTACTACAAGAAACATCTAAGTTTTATCTGTAGTCACATCCTAAAAAAAGAAGCTAACCACGTAAGTAGAACGCTCATAAATCTCTAAAACTATTAACACTCATACCTCTGTAAAATATCATCACGCATTACTAATTGAATCAACATTGTTCTTTACACCAATGAATAATCTTACTTTAAGCGAAACAAAAGCATCAACTCGCACGTGTAACTTCGAAAAATCCTCGGATTTGTACCTCAGTCTGTCCTATAACAAGAAGGAGGTGACCATAAACATGGCCAAAGATTAATTACATACTCAAACAAGTCCTCCCTTTTCCCTCCCATTTGAACCCTATAAATACCCTCCCAAACTAACCTCATCACACACCACTCTTTTTCCTACATTCTTCTCTCTTACTACACTTCTAGGGTTTCCAAACCAACACCAATGAGTAATACTCTTCCCTTCGAGTTACGCTTGGGTCCAATCAGACTGACAACTAATTCACCAAGTATACTCTCTGTGTCCCTCAATAGAACTCTCAATTCTTTTTAAAAAAATATATATTTTGGTGTTTTTTTCAGATGATATGAATATGGATGGCAAAAGTTGTGTGGTGGGTCACTTGGAGGTGAGGTTTTAATTGTTGGTTGGGTTTGGATATGAGTTTTGGGTTGGTTTTGATGGGGGTTTGTTTGTTTGTGTAGGGTGAGTTGGAGGTGGACTCTTTGGAGCCTAGTGTGAGGAGGAGGGTGGAGGTTTTGAGGGAGATTCAGGTTTGTGTAGTTTTGAACTCATTCTAAGGGTTGTTTTATTTGAATGGTTATCGATCTACTTTATGCTATGTAAACTTAAGATGTAATATGCTATTGCTGAGGTTTGATCGATCACCAATACTAGTGATAGTCATCTCAAGACTATAGATCTACCGTTATGACCATTCTTGTTATATGATTTCATCTAAAATATAAATCTACTCGGTACTTTTTATTTTGCAACAATTGTTTGGTGTGGTTTTGTTGTGCATTTGATCAGTACTCTTTGGTTCATTCTAGCAAAGGATTTGATTGCATCTTAGGTATCACTTGGATGTGCATTATGGTATCTATTCTAGGTCGTTCTGGGAATCATATATATTCAAGGTTAGAAGTTAGGAACTATATATATATGGTTCCTTGGGAGATCAGGGTGAACTATGAATCTTGTTCGGATTCATTAGATTTCTAGTAACGGTGTTAAATTTGGTTGGTCCAGTTTAGATTTTGTTGAGGTGGTGGACCAATCAAATTTAACAAACGATTTTATTGATAAATTACCACTCTACTACCCTTAACTTAGTTTGCATTAAAAGCTTAAACAGTTTGATTAAATAACCAGATTTGAATTACAATTTTGAAATCAATTAATTTCATAACAGAAAGTAAAGTAGATGTGAAATTGATGGTTTCTAAGGCAAGCCTAAATATAAAAAAATCATCGGTCCTTGGTGACCTTGTTTGATCGTTGTATAGGTACTGGATGTGAGGTCTTTGAGATATGTTGTCATTAAATGAAAATCGATATTCGATATGTGAAACATAAACCGAATGTGGACTTCCTTATAATTGGTCATATATTGATCATCAGATTATTTCATAAATGGTTATTTGGTTGAGAAGTATGGAGCAAATGCTTAGATATTAACATTTTTATTGCATTTTATCCAGACTCAACATGATGCAATTAAGGTGAGATTTCTCAAGGAAAAAGCAACCTTGGAAGCTAAATACAAAGACATGTATGAGCCATTGTTCATGAAGGTATATATCGGAATCTTGCTATGAAGATATTTTTTTTTTTTTTGCAAGTTGTATCTTGAATATGAAGTGACATTAGTTGCACGTTTCATAGTGTTACAAATTGATGTAATTAAGAAAAAATCCAGCTAAAAATGTGATATCAATTTAATCTTTTGATTGCCCCTCTCCCTAATTCCTACATGCATAATGCAGCGTTATCAGATTGTGAATGGTATTGTTGAAGTTGATGGTGCCACAAAAGCCACAGAAGAGACCATGAACAAAGGTGGAGACATCAAAGGCACAAAATTGCATTTATATTTGCTATTATTTTACATATTTGGATTCCAAACACAATATTAACTATCTTTTTTGTTCTTCTTAATTATGTAAAAGGTGTACCTGAATTTTGGCTTACTGCATTGAAAACAAATGATGTTGTTGGTGATGAGGTAAAAACACTAGGATTTTGTCGATTATTCGATCCATCAGCTCCTTTTAATCCAATGTTTGTTTGTTTTACAACACATCAACATTACCTAAAATTAACCCGAAGAGACTGATCCTCATGACTGGGTTGGCTAGGAAAATTGATGTATCTGTTCTTATGTTTGCGATAGTAATTAATTAAAGAGGTTGTTTGTAATTAACTCATTATTTAAAATGCAACGTATATATATATCGATCGTTTGTCATTTCACATTAGATAATAAGCGCATGCAATACAATTAATGTGTCATCTCATTTTCGTTCGTTACAATGCAAAACCAAAATTAGCAAAATCTTTGGTTTCATTAGGAATATTGGATGTCAATCTAATGGTTGTTTATATGAATTGTAGATCCGAGACTTCGATGAGGAGGCCCTGACGTATCTTAACGACATCCGGAGTTTAGAAATAATTGATGATCCAAATGGGTTTAGACTAGAATTTCATTTTGACATAAATCCCTTCTTTAAGAACACAATGCTGGAAAAAACATATATCATGACTCCCGATGAGGACGAAGCTATCCTTGAGAAAGCTATTGGGTAAACTTCGATTCAACCGACACCCGAAATTGCTCGAACTCTACGATATGAACTATATATGTATGTATGTATATAATCGTACTTCTAAATATTGTAGGACCAAGATAGAGTGGCATTCAGGAAATAACTTGATCTTGAAGGGGAGGAAGAAGAAGTTGAAGATGGATTTGGAAAGTGCAAAGTCGAAGACCGAATTCGAGGATTATGAAAGTTTTTTCAACTTTTTCGACCCACCAAAAGTTCCCGAGAAACACGAACAACTTGATATGGAAAGCGTAAGTTTTGTAGCAAAATATATGATTTGTAACATCTTAATTAGTTGGTGTACTACCCTTAATCGAGCAAATCTCTTAGTCTTAAGACACATGCTAATTATTTTCTTTCTTTCTTTCTTTCTATCATCCTTATATATAGGCCGAGTTGTTGCAACACGAAATGGAACAAGATTATGACATCGGGTGGGTCTTTAATTTACTACTCAGTTCGTATATACATATATATTTGAAATCGTTGCGTAATCTAGCTTATAATGTAATTGGTCGTGGTTGCATTGGAGTGCATTATATTTTTAATGTTCCTCATTATGTACATGCATACATAATCGTGATTCTTGATGAGTTTCAATTTTAATATATGCCAGTCAGTTTGGAATTAATTAATTAATTAATTAAAGACTTTGTTGTTGTTGTTGTTGTGTTGCTAATTATGTAGGACAACTATCCGTGACAAGATCATACCGCGAGCTGTTGCATGGTTCACTGGAGAGGCTGCTAACTTGAAAGTCTTTGATTTGGAGGAAGATGAGGAAATCTTTGACGAAGATCAGGAAGACGAAGAGATGAAGAAGAAGAAGGTAAACTAATTAGTTTGTAAGTTCTGAATTATAGTTTATATACTCATCATTATAACAGTATAGTTTTTAACATGTTGATAACTTGATATATACCATTTCGTTCTTGTGGCTTGTCTGGTTAGTAATTCATGAAATTAAAAAAATTGAATTTAACAACTTATAAAACAAAGATGGATGTTGAAAAGAAACAAAGTTAGTTGGTTAATTAAATCGTTTAAAATTCTACACTCTCGCAATCTTTTCTCCTCAATTCCTAAATCTTGAAAAAAAACTCTATTGTGAATTATCGGGTTATTTTATTTTCCCTTTTGGACTTAGTTTATTTGAGTAAGACTTTTGGATTATCAAAAATATAAACTCGAATTGCTCATAAAAAAAGTATATAACACTCTTCAAAAGAGTTGTGTCCATTGTTTTCCACCTAAGTACTTGGGTTTCGTAGCGCACGACGAAACAAAATGAACATGGTATCAAAGCAAACCGATCGTCCTACGAGCGTTTTAATTTCTCAACTTAATTATATCATGTTCACCAAAACCTACTTAAGTACATATGTTTTAAAAATGTAATGAAGCAACCAAATTTACTAGACAAATTGCTAAACATCTCATTCATCTGACATGCAGAAGGGTGCAACATCTGTTGGAGAAGACCATGCTTGAGAACAATCATCAAACTCATGCAAGCAACAATAACTGTATGGAAGTTGTATTCCATTTTAGGTTTTGATGAATAAGTGATGTATCTTCTACAAGGCTAGTAATAAGATTAATAATGGATATGTGGTGGTTTGTTTGAGTCATTTCAGTTCATCTATAGTTACCAAAATATATGTCATATATTTTGTGGTTATAACTAGAGGGACTTGTTGTTTGTGATCGATTTCAGTGTTGCTTTCATTTTAAAATAAATAAAAAGTTTACTGCATTGTGGTTATGTTTCTTGGTTTTGCTCACTGTTACTGTTAAGTTTTATGTTCGAGTGTAGTTTTTATGGTATTTATGGATGGAAATTGAGAAAAACGAAGAGAGGAGAAAAGGAACATTTTGGTAAAACGAAAAATATTTTCAGTTATTTCACCAAAATAGTCACAATCTTGTTTAATACTTTAAACTGAATTCGTTTAATTAAAAAATATTTAATTATTTTCAAATACAATATCTCAAACTTGGTCAATATGTGGTGAAGTGGGTTAAATATACAAATAAGTTAGATAATGTCTGCTCAATTAAATTGCATGAATGATTTTATAATTTTTTAACTGAACCGTTAAACGTCGTCCATAACTTACTTAAATCGTCAGTATCAATTATCATTTTGTTTTTCTCCCATTTTAAGTTATTTATGCTCTCAATAGACTCTTCTTTTTTCATATTACAACAAAAAATAACCATGAAAAATAAAATCAAAATAGGAATGCGGGGTAACAGGAGACGACAGCCACTGCGGGGGACGCTAGTCCCTCCCGCAAAATGAGCGAGCAGAGGGAGTACACTTTGCAGATATTTTTTTTGTTCCAACACCCTATTATTGTACTCCGGATATTAATTTCTTTACCCGTTTTTTTACGTTTTTCCACTCCATCACCACCGAAATCTTGCAACGGAACATAAAATAATTTGAAATAACACACTGTTTAAATTCAAGATTTTAAAAAACAGGCATCCTAGTCAGACACCCCAATTTTTTACGAGACATAATGAGTATTAAATATATTATGAATGACAAAATGATAATTGAGACAAACGATTTAAGTAAAAACCAAACGACGAATAATAATTCTCTTCTTTAACAAGTATCAATCTGACGTTAAAAATACATTAATTTTTTAGATATATATACAAGGACAATCCGACAATCACAAATTTAGTTGCATCAATTAACGTTTCTGTTATAGCAATCATAACAGGAGTGGGATGGAAAATACGAAGCGTTTGAAATTTTGAATTCGTTCCTTCCATAGTTCCATTATATATGATCACGCCTTGGTGTCTTCAAGTTACAGCAACTTAAACATACTTTAACATTAATTAATTTGCATGTGGGGGAGTCTGTAATTTGTACGTACACCAAAGTGACGCCATAAACTGTGTTAATTTGGAGCTAAATGTCGGCTGCTCATCCAGATCGCGCATATATATATATATATATATATATCTGAAATAAAATATGGTTATATATATTAATGTAGTTAAACCAATTAATTGAAATTTTAAAACAACATCGTTTTAATAGCTAGCCAGCCTAATATAGGATACAATATGCTCTTTATTGAAGAAGAGAAGATGAAGGTGAGTAATTTGAGTTTGTTGTTTGATTTTGAGAAATGGGATTGTTAATGGTGTTCGTAAGATGTTAATTAAGAAAGTTTTTGTTTTCACGAGATTCATGTAGAGGATAAAATATGTTTTTTTACTGAAGAAGGGGATGATGAAGGTAAGTGATTTAAGTTTGGTGTTTGATTTTTGCAAAATGGAATTGTGAATGGTGTTCGTAAGATGTTAATTAAGAAAGATTTTTTTTTCAAGAGATTCATGTAGAGGATAAAATCATAAAATATGTTCTTCACTGAAGAAGAGGATGATGAAGTTAAGTAATTTTAGTTTGTTGTTTGATTTTGCAAAATGGAATGTTAATGGTGTTCGTAAGATGTTAATTAGGAAAGAATTTTTTTCAACAGATTCATGTAGAGGATAAACTATGTTGTTTACTGAAGAAGAGAATAATGAAGGTAAGTTGCTACTTTAATTGTGTTGTTTAACTTTTGCAATGTAGGATACTAGGATTGTTAATGGTGTTTGGAAAATGTTAGATGGGAATTAGTTGTTATAAGATGAGTACGGGAAGGAAAATATAACCTTCAGTATCTCAAGGAAAATCATTATGTTGGTGGAGGGTAAGAATAAGAAGGTAATTTTGTAGTTTGACTCAGAAAAATAAAAAAATTAACGACTTCTGAGTTCTGAAAACCATTACTTGAACAAGAACTCTTTTCGCGAAATGGGTGCAGAAGACAAGATAATTACTATATTAGTATGATCCTTGCTATACGGAAAAGAATGATAGTACTGGTGGTGGTGCTAGAGGAGTTGTAACATCCTTGGATCAACGGAAAATTTAAAATTTTAAACACTCAATCAACAGAAGATATTACGCAATAAAAGAACACAGGTGCACCGACATATAATATATATATATGTGAACATCAGAGTATACAAAAATTGTGATTACATCAAACGCATATACAAATGAAACAGTAATCACACGACCTCAACTGAGAGAAAGCTGGATCCGGTAGCGGTGCTCCTCTCCTCGGTCACCACCCCCTAATGCCGATCACGACCTGAAAGTAAACATGCAACAATGCCTGAGTTTCCAGAAGGAAACCCCGTATGCCAAACTCTAAATGTACGAAATAAAAGCATCCTAGCATGCAATTCTACTCAACAAGAAAAGCATCACAACACGCCCAGCACCAGGGCTCTCAACACCACCACAGGACACACCACAGGTACGGGGCTCCAGGTCTAATCTCAACCAACCGCCGCACCCACCACAGTCACGGGGCTCCAGGTCTAATCTCAACCAACCGCCGTGACTCACACTCGTCGCCAAGCTGGGCTCCAGGTCTAATCTCAACCAACCACAGCTACCACGACACGACCAAGGGCTCCAGGTCTAATTTCAACCAACCCAAACGTATAAGGGCTCCAGGTCTAATTTCAACCAACCCAAACGTATAAGGGCTCCAGGTCTATTTTCAACCAACCCCTACACGCGGTCCTTGCTCAGGCTCCAGGTCTATTTTCAACCAACCCGAATGCACTACGGAGCTCCAGGTCTATTTTCAACCAACTCCGTACAGACTAGCTGGGCTCCAGGTCTATTTTCAACCAACCGCAGCTCTCACACAGTTACGGGGCTCCAAGTCTATTTTCAACCAACCACCGCAACCCTCGTGCACCTCGCACACTTGCCGGAAGAACATCGGCACCACGACTCGCCCCACACAGGCAACCACGACCACAACACCTCCATAGTGCAAAACAGGACACAAACGGTCGACCGAACCAAAAGTCCCGGTCGACCGAATCAAGCAAATACAGGGCAATCCACTTCGACCGGCACTCCATCGGTCGACCGATTCCCAACACCACACTCGTTCGGTCGAACCCAAATCAAGGGATGGTCGACCGTTTAGATGGTCAACTCCCGGTTCAACGAACAAAACGACCAATCGGTCGACCGACAAAGGGGGGCCCGGTCGACCGAAAGTCACCAGGGAACAAAATCCCACAACTCCACAACGAATTCGGTCGAACGCCGAGCACATCTCGGTCGACCGAATTCGTCCAGGGAAAATATCCCTCACACGCACCACGAATCCGGTCGGACGCCGAGCTCACCTCGGTCGACCGAATTCCACCAGAGCGTTCCCCACGCTCAGCGCACAAGTCCGGTCGACTGAAACCACATTCGGTCGAACCGACCACTCAGTCCACTTAAGTCACGGTCGGACGAGATCAAAGAGCGGTCGACCGTTTATATGGTCTACGCCCCCCAACCGACTTAAGACAGTGCACACGGTCGACCGAATTCCACCAGACTTGCCTCCTATGCACGATCGGTCGACCACCCCACAGGCATCGTTCGACCGATTTGAGGCAGAGCCCGAATTCTCTTCACGAACGGTCGACCGTTTGCACCAACCGGTCGACCGATCAGGCAGTGAAATCTGCTGCACATTTACTCGTGACGAGCCGAACGACCTACCGTCGACTTCCAAATACTCACGGTAATTAAGTGAGCGAGCTTGACATACCTAAAGGTCTGAAGAGACCCTAGAAGAACCACGACGACGCCTGCACGAGCACGTCTCCCCAAATCACGATCCACCGACGAACCTCGTGTCCAAACAACGATCAATTGTCTCCTCGACGAACCACAACCACAACACCACCTTCGGCAATCTCCAACCACCAACCACGATCCCAGAAACACGTTAGGTCGAGGGAGAGGGAAAACCAAATGCACAAGAATGAGTAGGTACAACAACGAACTCACCTCCAACCACCCCTCGTGCCGACCCTCCCTTCGCCGGAGCACACTCCTTCCACCACGCCGGAGCTCGAATCCTCTTGCCGGAGATCAGCCTAGGAGAGGGAGAGAGAGACGTGAGTGAGAGTAAGGTAAGGGGGAGAGAGAAAATCACCACATAAATATCTCCTCCCAAACCAATCCTCACCATCCAATCCAATCCAAACCATCTCCACCACTCATCTCATCTCCTCTCCATCTCAACCCTCCATCCAACCATCTTCAATCCAAACCATCCATCACCATCTCCCCCTAATCACCACCTAATCAACACCAAAACACAATTAGGATTAGGATTTGGATCAGAATCCTACAATCCACCCTCCTAAAAGAATTTCGTCCTCGAAATTAAAACTGAAGCTCACCAAACAACTCCGGGAACTCCTTCCGGACCTCCTCATCGATCTCCCAAGTGGCCTCTCGCTCACTGTGGTGCTGCCACCTGACCTTCACCATCGGAATTGTCCTCCTCCTCAACTGATGCTCCATCCGATCCACAATCTCAACCGATCTCTCCTCAAGAGACAAATCCTGACGGATCTCTGGAACCTCCAACTGAATCACATGAGAAGGATCCGCTACGTACTTCCTCAACATCGACACGTGGAAGACGTTGTGAAGACCTGAAAACTGCGGCGGCAACGCAACCCTGTAGGCGACCTCTCCAACCCGATCGAGAATCTCAAACGGCCCGACATACTTCGGACTGAGCTTCCCCTTCTTCCCGAACCTCATCACTCCTCGAGATGGTGAAATCCTCAGGAAGACATGGTCACCAGCCTCAAACCTCAGCTCTCGCCTACGCCTATCTGCGTAGCTCTTCTGCCTGCTCTGCGCAGTCGCTAGTCTCTGTCTGATCACATCAACCTTCTCAGCATACATCTGCACAATCTCAGGACCAACTAGCTGTCTCTCGCCTACATCACTCCAGCATACTGGTGATCTACACGGTCTCCCGTACAGGGCCTCGTACGGTGCCATCCCAATGCTCGAATGGTAGCTGTTGTTGTAGGCGAACTCGATCAATAGCAGATGCTCATCCCAATGACCTGCCCAATCCAGAGTACACGCTCGCAACATATCCTCTAGCGTCTGGATGGTTCTCTCAGACTGACCGTCTGTCTGCGGATGGAATGTCGTACTGAACTTCAACCGAGTCCCCAAGGCCTGCTGCAAACTCCCCCAGAATCTGGAAGTGAACCTCGGATCTCGATCTGAAATAATACTCACAGGCACCCCATGAAGCCTGACAATCTCCTCAATATACAACTTAGCTAGACCCTCCAGAGGTAAAGTGGTCCGAATAGCTAAGAAGTGCGCCGACTTGGTCAGTCGATCGACTATAACCCAAATCGCGTCATGGAATCCCCTCGTCTTCGGCAGCCCGGTGACAAAATCCATCGTCACGTGCTCCCACTTCCACTCTGGAAGCTCGATCCTCTGCATCGGCCCTGCAGGTCTCTGGTGCTCAATCTTCACCTGCTGACAAATCAGACATCTGCCAACAAACTCTGCGATCTCCGTCTTCATCCTCTTCCACCAGAAATTCCTCTGAAGATCTCTAAACATCTTCGTGCTGCCCGGGTGGATCGAATAACGGGATCTATGTGCCTCCTCCAGAATGTCCTGCCTCAGGTCTCCTCCCTTCGGCACCCAGACACGGCCCCTGAACCTCAGTCCACCATCAACCCCAACACTGAAGTCTGATCCATCTCTGGCAGCTAACTGCAGCAACCCGGCTAACTCATCATCAGTACTCTGAGCCTGAAAAATACTCGAGACCAACTGAGGCTCCACTCTCAGCCCTGCGATCACTGCACCTCGCGACTCATCGGTGAACGGTCTCCACTCGGTCAACACCTCAAGCTGCTTCCACTCCTCGATACAAAGACCTGCTGCGGTAACCTCCACCTTCCTGCTCAAAGCATCAGCAACCGAATTCGCCTTCCCCGGATGATACGAGATGGTGAAGTCATAATCCTTAATCAGCTCGAGCCATTTGCGCTATCTCATATTCAGCTCCTTCTGCGAAAATAGATACTTCAGGCTCTGATGATCGGGGAATACCTCGAATCGCTCGCCATACAAGTAATGCCTCCAGGTCTTCAAAGCATGCACCACTGCCGCCAGCTCCAAATCATGAGTGGGGTAATTCCTCTCGTTCACCTTCAACTGCCTCGAAGCATAAGCAACCACCTGCCCGTGCTGCATTAGTACGCATCCCAGTCCAACGCCTAACGTGTCACTGTAAATCACAAAACCACCACTACCACTGGGAAGTGTCAGAACTGGAGCAGTCGTCAGCCGACTCTTCAGTTCCTGAAAACTGTCCTCGCACTTCTGGGACCACACGAACTCAACGCCCTTCCACGTCAGAGCCGTCAACGGCGAAGCCAACCTCGAGAAATCCTGAATGAAACGGCGATAATAACCTGCCAGACCCATAAAGCTCCTGATCTCTGCTACACTCGTCGGGGCTCTCCACTGTGTAACGGCCTCGACCTTCGCTGGATCGACGGAAATCCCGTCACCTGACACGATGTGTCCCAAGAAGGCGACACTGCTCAGCCAGAACTCGCACTTTGATAGCTTGGCATACAACTGATGATCCCGCAAAATGCCAAGTACAACTCTCAAGTGCTCTCGATGCTGCTCCACATCTGGCGAGTAAACCAAAATATCGTCCAGGAAGACGATCACAAACCAGTCGAGGTACTGACTGAACGTCATGTTCATCAAATCCATAAATGCTGCAGGCGCGTTCGTCAACCCAAACGGCATCACCAGAAACTCATAATGCACGTTCCTCGTCCTGGAAGCTGTCTTCTGCACATCTGCCTCTCTGATCCTCAGCTGATGATAACCGGATCGCAGATCAATCTTTGAGAACACCTGCGTTGACTGCAACTAGTCAAACAGGTCCTCGATCCTGGGCAAGGGATACCGATTCCTCACGGAAACCTTGTTCAGCATCCTGTAATCAATACACATCCGCAGTGATTCGTCCTTCTTCTTCACGAAGAGTACCGGCGCTCCCCAAGGCGAGACACTGGGGCGGATAAACCCCGTATCCATCAGATCCTGCAACTGCCTCTTCAGCTCTGCCAGTTCCGCAGGTGCCATCCGATACGGCGCCTTCGACTGCGGCGTAGTCCCAGCTACCAAGTCGATCCCAAACTCAATCTCTCTGTGAGGCGGCAACCCAGTGACATCATCTGCAAATACATCGGGGAACTCCCGCACAATCTCGATGTCCTCCAATCTCTCCGCCTCTGGATCTGGAACTACCAAAGTGGCCACGAAAGCTCTGCAACCCTGCTGCAACAACTTCTGTGCCCTCACTGTTGATACAATCACTCTGCCTCCTCTATCTTTCGCCCCCCTGATCAACACATCAGGTAGACCCTTCCTCGGGATCAGAATCTTCTTCTCCCGGCACAAAACTCGCACATCGTACTGGGACAACCAATCCATCCCCAGTATGACGTCGAAGTCCTCCATCGGCAACAAGATCAGGTCAGCCGGAAACTCCTGATCTCCCGAAACAATCGTGGCGCTGGGGAGGAAGCTCCCCACAATGCCCACCAGACCCAAGGGTGTGCTGACTTCCAACGTGGCAGTCAACATCGCAGGGGTACGGCCCAACACGCTCGCAAATCGCTCCGAGATAAACGAGTGTGTGACCCCACAATCAAACAGCACTCTCGCACTCAACCCAGCAACAAAAAGCGTACCTTCCACCACCGTGCTAGCGTCTCTCGCCTCATCCGCCTGGATGGTAAAGACTCGACCGGTCCTCTGACCCTGCTGTCACTGCGGTGCGAAAGGTCGGCGACCCCCGCCTCTGCCACCTGCCGGCTGTCCCGGCTGCCTGCTGGACCCACCTGGCCCACTCAGACAATCTCTCACAAAATGGCCTGGCTTGCCACACCCGTGGCACACTGCGCGGCCCCAACACTCTCCAGAGTGAACTCTGCCACACCCTCTGCACGCCTCAGGCTGGCGTGACCCACCTCCTTCGATCCGGGGCCTCTTGCCCGGGTTCCCTGCTAGTGGAACACCCGGACGTCCACTGACCTTCCCTGGTGCTCTCCTGGCCTCAGTAAAATCTGCGTCACCTCCCCGGCAACGGCGCCAAAAACTTGTTGAGATTTTTATTTATACCGCAAGTGCACGACGTCTATGAAGATGTGACAAGTACGGGTCGAACACAAGGAGGGAGAGATTTTGTTTTTAGTGTGATTTTCGATTAAGGGGAAGAATGAGAGAAGAAATAAATTGGGTTTTGAGATTTTTGGGTTTTAATTATCTAAAGCAAGAACAAGAACAATTAAAATTAAAGCAAGAACAAAGAGGTGAATTCCGTCGGGTGGAGGTTTAGATTTAAGGTTTAGATTAGAGAATTTAGAAACTTATAATAAATCATATTAGTTATAAAGCATTACATGATAAATGATTTAACATAAACTCAAGTAATCAAAATATACTAACACGAAATTAAAATAATAACATTCATTCATCTTCTCTTCACCCTAATCCGTCACCTCCACCCTTTGGAAGGAGTTAGAAACTCATAGAGGGAGGAAGAAGGGGTACTTGAGACATTACAAAAGAAAACTAAAAGTAAGAAATAAAAGACAGAATTTTATTAATGAAAAGAAGATTACAAAACTAAGATTAAGAATAAAAACTAACACCAAAGACTAAGGACTCTTCTAACATCGTTCTCGGGTCTATTTATATTTGTTACAAGAGACCTAAGTATAGAATTGGAGAGTACACGTGTCCAGACATGACTGGACAAAATTGGAGCACACGGATCAACTAGGGGGCGGCGGAATCGCCGCACATTGTGTGTGTGGTGCGGCGGAAACGCCGCACAATCTGGCCTGATTTTGTCCGGATTTTGGTTGAATGTTTATGGTATGATTTGATCATTCTTTGCGCGTCTGGATTGATTATTTCCATTCTTTTGAGCTCCGGATTAATTCCTTCATATATTTGGAGATATACATTGATTTTTCTATATATTTTCTCCAAGATAATAAAAGCTACTCGTGATTTGCAATTAGGTCCTTGTCTTTTTGCAATTAAGTCCCCGGCTACTTTTGTGCTCAAGTCCTTGCTCTTTTTGTAATTAGGTCTTGAATGCTTTTATGCTTGGATACATTTCCATTTGTAACCCGATAAACTTGAACTTGGTCTTTATGATAGAAATAAATCTTTTGCACGCGTTTATGCTCGGGATGTGGGTAAATTGCATTCAGGTCCCTGTATTCTGTAAATAAGACTAAACACATACCTTAATAGCATTTATTGATGTAAAAGTAATCTAAATGAAAGACATATGATGCAATGTATGCAATGCATCAGCTGGCGTGACCCACCTCCTTCGATCCGGGGCCTCTTGCCCGGGTTCCCTGCTAGTGGAACACCCGGACGTCCACTGACCTTCTCCGGTGCTCTCCTGGCCTCAGCATAATTCTGCTGGTAATCCTGATCAATGAGCGTCGCGAATCTCACCGCATCTGTCAGTGTCTGCGGCATACTGTATGTCACCTGAGTACGGAGGTGCTTCCTCAGCCCCCGTATGAACTTCCTCGCCCTCTGCAGCGGCGTCACACAGATCTCCGGACAGTAACGCTCCAGCGCGTTGAACCTCCGGGTATACTCAGCCAGGGTCACCTCTCCCTGCTCGAGAGCCATAAACTCCTCTCTCCTCCCGTCTCTGACATGCTCGGGGAAATACTGCTCATTGAACTCCCGTAGGAATTCCTCCCAGCTGACCTCAGTCCTGCCCTCAAATACCACTCCAGATGTGGTCCTCCACCAGTTGGACGCGTCTCCGCCCAACACATAAGCTGCCAAGCCTGTCTGCCTCTCAGGCGGGCACTCAATCGCCCGAAGGATCTCCTGAATCTCCAGGACCCAGTCCTCCGCAGCCTCAGACTCTCCACTACCATCAAAGGTAGGCGGGTGCTGTCTCATAAAGCGGTCGAGCATCACTCCTGCCGCTGCTGGCTCTCCTCTGCCTGACTGGCGATCCAACATCGCTCCCAGTCGACCCACCGTGTCATAGAGCATCCGCCGCTCCTTAGCTCAGTCCGTACTCCCAGTATCCCCACTGGTGTCACGGTCCCGTGGGGGAGGTCTCACGCGTCTCGGAGGCATCTACACACAAAGAACAGCACACATCAAAACCATGAATGCATGAACTAATGCAGACTCTAAAACTCTAAGGGTGGTTTCTTTGGATAAGGACACTGGAACCAACCGCTCTGATACCAAGTTGTAACATCCTCAAAGCAGCGGAAAATTTAAAATTTTAAACACTCAATCAACAGAGGATATTACGCAATAAAAGAACACATGTGCACCGACATATAATATATATATATATATATATATATATGAACATCAGAGTATACAAAAATTGTGATTACATCAAATGCATATACAAAGGAAACAGTAATCACACGACCTCAACTGAGAGAAAGCTGGATCCGGTAGCGGTGCTCCTCTCCTCGGTCACCACCCCCTAATGCCGATCACGGCCTGAAAGTAAACATGCAACAATGCCTGAGTTTCCAGAAGGAAACCCCGTATGGCAAACTCTAAATGTACGAAATAAAAGCATCCTAGCATGCAATTCTACTCAACAAGAAAAGCATCACAACACGCCCAGCACCATGGCTCTCAACACCACCACAGGACACACCACAGGTACGGGGCTCCAGGTCTAATCTCAACCAACCGCCGCACCCACCACAGTCACGGGGCTCCAGGTCTAATCTCAACCAACCGTCGTGACTCACACTCGTCGCCAAGCTGGGCTCCAGGTCTAATCTCAACCAACCACAGCTACCACGACACGACCAAGGGCTCCAGGTCTAATTTCAATCAACCCAAACGTATAAGGGCTCCAGGTCTATTTTCAACCAACCCCTACACGCGGTCCTTGCTCAGGCTCCAGGTCTAATTCCAACCAACCCGAACGCACTACGGAGCTCCAGGTCTATTTTCAACCAACTCCGTACAGACTAGCTGGGCTCCAGGTCTATTTTCAACCAATCGCAGCTCTCACACAGTTACGGGGCTCCAGGTCTATTTTCAACCAACCACCGCAACCCTCGTGCACCTCGCACACTTGCCGGAAGAACATCGGCACCACGACTCGCCCCACACAGGCAACCACGACCACAGCACCTCCATAGTGCAAAACAGGACACAAACGGTCGACCGAACCAAAAGTCCCGGTCGACCGAATCAAGCAAATACAGGGCAATCCACTTCGACCGGCACTCCATCGGTCGACCGATTCCCAACACCACACTCGTTCGGTCGAACCCAAATCAAGGGACGGTCGACCGTTTAGATGGTCAACTCCCGGTTCAACGAACAAAACGACCAATCGGTCGACCGACAAAGGGGGTCCCGGTCGACCGAAAGTCACCAGCGAACAAAATCCCACAACTCCACAACGAATTCGGTCGAACGCCGAGCACATCTCGGTCGACCGAATTAGTCCAGGGAAAATATCCCTCACACGCACCACGAATCCGGTCGGACGCCGAGCTCACCTCGGTCGACCGAATTCCACCAGAGCGTTCCCCATGCTCAGCGCACAAGTCCGGTCGACCGAAACCACATTCGGTCGAACCGACCACTCAGTCCACTTAAGTCACGGTCGGACGAGATCAAAGAGCGGTCGACCGTTTATATGGTCTACGCCCCCCAACCGACTTAAGACAGTGCACACGGTCGACCGGCAAAGGGGACCCGGTCGACCGAATTCCACCAGACTTGCCTCCTATGCACGATCGGTCGACCGCCCCACAGGCATCGTTCGACCGATTTGAGGCAGAGCCCGAATTCTCTTCACGAATGGTCGACCGTTTGCACCAACCGGTCGACCGATCAGGCAGTGAAATCTGCTGCACATTTACTCGCGACGAGCCGAACGGCCTACCGTTGACTTCCAAATACTCACGGTAATTAAGTGAGCGAGCTTGACATACCTAAAGGTCTGAAGAGACCCTAGAAGAACCACAACGACGCCTCCACGAGCATGTCTCCCCAAATCACGATCCGCCGACGAACCTCGTGTCCAAACAACGATCAATCGTCTCCTCGACGAACCACAACCACAACACCACCTCCGGCAATCTCCAACCACCAACCACGATCCCAGAAACACGTTAGGTCGAGGGAGAGGGAAAACCAAATGCACAAGAATGAGTAGGTACAACAACGAACTCACCTCCAACCACCCCTCGTGCCGACCCTCCCTTCGCCGGAGCACACTCCTTCCACCACGCCGGAGCTCGAATCCTCTTGCCGGAGATCAGCCTAGGAGAGGGAGAGAGAGACGTGAGTGAGAGTAAGGTAAGGGGGAGAGAGAAAATCACCACATAAATATCTCCTCCCAAACCAATCCTCACCATCCAATCCAATCCAAACCATCTCCACCACTCATCTCATCTCCTCTCCATCTCAACCCTCCATCCAACCATCTTCAATCCAAGCCATCCATCACCATCTCCCCCTAATCACCACCTAATCAACACCAAAACACAATTAGGATTAGGATTTGGATCAGAATCCTACAGGAGTAGATGAAGGTTGTCTGAGTTTTCGCTTTGTTATCAGTTTTAGAACAAATTAACTACATTTGACTTTTTTTGTGGAATTAAGGGTTTGAGAAGGGTAAAAAAAATTCAGCTTAGATGGACAATTTAAGCATTAGTCTGTGTTTTCCTTTTTGATAAATGATAGTCATTCGAATTTTAGACTTCAGGTTGGCTACGAAATTTATTTGTATCGACCTAGTTCAATAAATAATGCTTGTGATTTTATTTTATTTTGGTTTGAAAATGTATACTGAGATGCCGAAAGACTTACCTATCAAGAGGTCATTAAAGAGGTCTCTTGCTGGAGTAGAACCACACCACATTGGTCCACAAAGCTCTCAAGTTTCTGCTTCCAGATTCCTAACCAAGAAGCTACTGCAACACCCTCAAGGCACTCAATAAATAAAGACCTATCCATCCTTAGTACACTTTCATTTTTACCTGTTCATTACTTAATTTCTTCTTCTGCAGTTGAGAGACAACCTGAGAGAATCCCATTGGCACCCACAGCAATGAAGAAAATGAAAGTTTCATCTTCCAAATGGAGTGAGTACTTGGATAATGAGATGGAGAAGTGGTCGGAAGTCGAGACTTATTCCCAAGATCCGTCTCTGTTGTGGAAAAATGACAGGAAGGAAGACCAGTACATGGATGTTGAAGTGGAAGAAGAAATGCATCCTGAATTTGTTTGATAGAATGTAAGTATGAGACTGACATGTGAATTCAGAAATTCTAACATGGTTGTGACTTTTTTTCTGAATAGTTATGCAGATTCTGGTGATATCCTGTAGAGATCTCTGTTGTGGTTGTTTTGTCTAGATTGAAAAATGATATGATTGAAACCTGGTTCTTAATATCACCAGATCATACATTTGTTAGGTTTTGTCCTGACTCCTGAAGATCTACTCCTACGAGTGTCTGAATGGAAATGGAATTTTACTAAAAATCTTTTGTATAAACACCGCCAGATTAGTCTATGTTTGGATCAAGTTTGCACATAAATCAAAATTTACATATGGAAATTATTTGACTCATCTCTAACTAATTCACGTGGGTTATTTTTATCCTAATGTTAATTTTTGATTACTCATAACATGTTTGGACTAAGGATAGCAAGTTATTAAAGAGATACAACAAGAAAAGGTCCACAGTAGAAACTAGAAAATTACGTAATGCTTCTAAGGGGGATGTAGCAAATTAACTTATCAATGCTATTTTGGTTTAGTGATAAACGTTTTTATTTTTTCAAATCTCCAATCCAAATGCGACAAACCCAATTTCTCTTTGCTTTTGTTCTGTTCTCTCCTCTCTAACCTCAGTTGTATTACTGATTAAAGCATCAGATGAGGGTTTTTGACTTTTATAGTAAACAATTGTAGCCTTAGGTTGCAATATAACACTCATTTTAGCAATAAAAGAAGTCATTACCTTGTGCAAGATCGTCTCTAGTTATCCTTGGGGTCAAATAAAGAGGTTGCTGAAGTACAGAGTTAAAAACATACAACCTTCCTTGGTATTATAGAAGCATCAGTTTTTTCACATACAGTTGCCAGATGTATCTACAACACTACTACTTGTTTATTCTTGATACCAAACTACTACAAAAACAAGAACAGCAGCAAGATGGTTCCAATCATGCCAGTTTTCTCTTGCCACATGACATGAATGTCAAACCAACTGCTGGGAAAAAGATTGAACACGATAACACCAAGATGGTGTTTATAACTTCACTCATCTTGAACTTGAACAGAGTATTGCAGGTTCCAGAGAATGTCGTCGACCGATGGACGACTACCGGGATCTTCGGATAAACAGTTCAGCGCGACCTCAGCTGCTGTCCTGAGGGAATCATATGCAAATGTGCCGTGAATGGCAGGATCCGTTACACTACGCAGGTCGGTCGAATTTTCTGTCAAGATCTGCTGGAACTGAAGACGAGAACAAATACCAAGCTTAGTCCCTTTCTTATTGAAATTTTCTATCTAGTCTGCTATTTCTAAACCCTATGACGCGATTCAATCTTGGTTATTTCATATCAAGATAAACGCTGGACACAGAAAAAATGTATTTTTAACATGAAGAGATATGACCAAAATAGGTTCCTCATCCAAGTAGCTCTATGAAATTCTGATTTGAAATCATATCATTGGAATGAGCTCATGTGAAAGGAAAGTGTTGGAGTTGTCTCCGATTTCGACAAACTTAAAGAATAATTTTGGAGGTTAAACCAAAGAGTAAGAGTCATGTTAGATGCAATGTTGCGTTGAGGAAGCAATTGGGAAGTCAACGGCAAAAACGGATCGAGAAATCAAGCCTGGAAAGTGTTGTTCGAAAATGACCATTTCCGGTCTGCCAGAAATGGTCAAGCGGTTGTGAAGTTCCGTCCAACCATTTGGAGTTGTCTAGATCACAGTGTTTTCTGTGATGTTTGCCATTCGACCGTTTTTTAGAAACGATCAACTGTTGTTTGCTTGTTTGGATCCAGAGTTTTTTGACAGAAAGAACATTGGATTGGTAACTCACCTGCTGTTTCTGAGATTCTAATTCACTTCCACTTGTGGCAGGTTTACCCGTAATGACTTCTAAAAGAATAAGACCCAATTGATAGATGTCTTCTTTATCACCGTGCTTCATGCTGCAGAAATATAAAGGTCAGAATAAACATCATTATTTGGACGTCACAATTTATGCGTGATTTATGACGAACTAGAAAGAAACTCACTACCTGTGGTTATCTTTTTCTTCAAGTGCAATGAACGGAAACCCTTCGTCAATCTGAGAAAATTCATGACATAAGTTCAAAAAATTTACAAGGAAATGATACAGTCCAGAGTAAAAAATTATCCTGAAATTCAAACTTCATTAGATCATCACCTTGTTGCTCTTATTCCTTAAGGCCATCGGAAGGTTATAGTTGTGTATTTTCGCGGTTAATGTTTGATCCAACAAGATGTTGTCTATTCTGAGATTGTTGCCGAAAATCCCAGGAACAGAGACCGTGTGCAGGAATTGTATTCCTCTTGCAACTCCAACAACAGCCGCAACTCTCTGCGGCCACTTCAGCATCTCTCGCTTTCTCCACTCTAGTGTATAAAGTACAATTCGTGTGAGAAATGATCAATAAAATGGTTGTAAGAATCGGCAAAACACATCATCTTTTGCATACCAGTCAGGTGACTCCTGAGAGTTCCATTCGAGACATGCTCAAACACGAGATATACTGTGGTAGTGCCAGACTCATCCTGGAGATTATGAATGCAGTGACCAAGAATGCTAACCAAGTGTCGGTGCTGGAGTTTCGAGAAGACATCCATGTATTGGAGCAACAATTGAGGTGAATGCTTCTGTTTGACCTTCAAATATCTAATGGTGACAGAAGAGCCATCTCGAATTCGACCTCTATAAAGCTGAGAATGAAGAAAAAGATGGGCATTATTACTTTGACATTATTTCGGTGACAATATAAGATACATTGGCCGATGGGAAAGTAAGATTAAGCATTACTTGTACACACTTAACTTTCATTTGATTGCGAATTTAATGTTCTGAGAGAGGAAATCAAATAAATTCAAATCAACACAAGGGCTTGAAATGTACACAACTAGAGATCCAGATAGCTTACTTGAACTTGAGAGCTTTTCTGCAACAAATTCAACACATCAAAGTTGCTGGTGGCTTCTTGGAGCTCTTCCATCTCAAAAACACGATACGGCATAAGGCCGAGCACACCCATTCGCACTTCGGGTGCCATATGTCCTACAATAACAAATGCAGAACCAACATAAAACCAAAGCACAAAGTTGACATCATCCATAAAAGAAGATATGAAGCACTTACTCTTACTCACGACTCTGGTTGGATCGGTAGGAACACAACCCTTTTCGAGAACCGATTTTTTCGGCAAGGCATCATGTTGATCACGGCACCTCCTTGTCTTCTTCATGACTACCACCAAAACCAAAGCCATCACAATGCCGCCTCCAACAATGCTCCCGAGAATCGCCAACACGAAAACCAACTTGCTCCTTCCTCCACCCCCATCCTTATTACTCTTCTTTGCTTTCGGCATCGCAACAGCTAGAGGATTCTCATTGCAATAAGAGCTCCTCCTCTGAGAATTCAAACTCGAACTCGAACTCAAACCCCCTAAATCCAAACAATTCCCCGAGTACACGACCGTCATTCTCGTTGTATTCTCTCGAAGACACTCTGGCAACTTACCGACAAGCCGATTCCCCGACAAGTCCACAAATTCCAATCTCCCACCACACGACAAATCCTCCGGTATTGCTCCACCGAAATCATTCCCTCTCAATTCCAAATGCCTCAAACTCCCAATCCTAAACAACCCAATTGGCAACCGCCCGAAAAACGCATTCTCCGACCCATCAAACCACTCAATCCTCCTCAAATTCCTCAAATCCAAACTACCCTTAAAACCATTCTTCCTAACCACCACCACCCTCACATTCCCCCCGAAAACCAGAAACTCAGGTCCAAACCCATTCCACCCTAAATAAACCTCCTCTAAACCCTCCAACCCGGACAAGTCCGGTACCGGACCGATCAACCGATTCCCAGAAAGATCCAATCTTTCCAAAATTTTCAACCTCCCGACCGAATCCGGCACCGACCCATTAAGCCAATTTTGGCTAAGATTCAAATTCCGCAAAGACCCAAACTTTCCGACCGCCTCCGGAATCTGCCCCCAGAGGCCAAGATTGACCAAAGTGAGGGACTCCAAGTGTGGAAAGTGGGTGAGGGTGGTGAAGAGAGAGGAGAGGGAGAAGGAGGAGGGGAGAGGGGAGGAATGGGGGTTAGGAGAGGAGAAGGTGATGTGGGTTATGGATGAATTTGAGTTAGAGCAGGTGAGTTGGGGGAGGGAGCAGAAGGGAGTGGAGCGGTTCCAGATGGAGAGGAAGAGAGGGTTGTGGAGGGAACGGCGGAGGAGGAAGAGGGCTGTGGTTTGGGTTGTGGGAAGTGGGGCTGTGAGGGGGAGTTGGAGGAGAGAGAGGAGGAAGACGAAGATGAGGGAAGGAGGCATTGGGGAAGAGAGAGAGAGAGAGTGGAGTAGAAAGTTTGGAGTATTGTGTTTGGAGAGAGGAAGAAAGAGATGTTGGGATTTCTTAGAGCTTAGAGAGAGAAGAAGAAAGTTGACTAGTTGAGGTTTTATGGTTGAGAGAGAGAGAGAGAGAGAGGAGGAGAAGAGTTGGGAGTTTTATGATTTAAAGAGAGAAGAAGAGTTGGAAGTATTATTACGGCTTAGAGAGAGAAGAAGAGAGGATATGTTTTCATGGTTAAGAGAGAGAAGTTAGAAATAAGAAAGTTGGGATTTTTATGGTTTACAAGAGGAAAGAATTTTAAATTTTTATAGTTTATGAAGAAAGAAAAGAAAAATAAACTTGAGGTTTTTTATGGTTTAGAGAGAGAAGGAGAGGAGAGGTTTTTATGATTTAGAGAGAGAATGAGAAGAAGAACATGGAGTTTAGTGGTTTAGAGAGTAGAAGAAGAAAGTTTGAATATTTATGGTTAAGAGAATAAGTAGAGGGAAAGGAGCAAGTTGGTGTTTTTATGGGTCACAGGGAGAGCGGAAGAAGAAAGTTGTTTTGGGTTTTGGATTCTGAGCTCAAAGTTTAAAGTTTAGTAGATTAGTTTAGGAGATAAGGGTTTTTTTATGGGTTAGAGAGAAATGTGGGATTCGGGTTTTGCCATTGGAGTGACGGTGGTTTAGTGGAGAGAGAGAGTGTGTGTGGGGTTGATGGAGGAGAAGGGAAGTTGATTTTTGAGAGAGAGAGAGGACTTGGATGAGAATATGAGATGAGCCTTGTTGAGTATTTAAGGTTTGGAGAGAGAAATGATGCTATAGATAAAGAATAATGGAAGGAGAAAATTGGGTTTTGAAAGTAGTTTTCTAGAGAGAGAGAGAGAGAGAGTGCTAGAGTAGAGTAGTGCAGTGGAGAGCAGGAAGAAGGAATATGGGATGGAATGAGTGAAAGGGAAAGGTTTGGATTTGAGAGGGACTTCTCTCAACTTAAGTGTTTTTAAGTTCTCTTTTTCATTTATACCTATACTTTTTTTTTTAAATATAAAGGACAATGATTGAGTAGGATTGATTTAGGTGTTTCATCGTCTGGACCTAATGACAACAAAAGGAGGCAAAAAAGGAAATGACTGTGTAGAAAACTAGAGTTTTAAAAAAATAAATTACCACTAGACAAAATTAAGATATATTGGAAATTATATTCGTGATTAAAATTTAATGGGATTAAAACATTATGGTTTTTACCATCTTTATTTAATTAACATCTTCAATTTACCTAAATATTTTACCATCTTTAAATATGTGGCCGCTTGTGTCTGTATTTGTTTTGAAAGCATGTCTATATCTTCTTCATTTTTGATAATTATGACTTTATCATTTTCGCATGTCACTTTTCTCTTTGTTGTGTGGATTTCAAAAATATCTCCACAAGTAAAAAAAGAAAAGAAAAGTATTTGAGATTCTCAAGGGGAGTTTGGATGATTTAGATTCCGACTCCCCCTACATCATGGGAGTCACTACAGTGTTTGGAAATCATCTAAATATTTTTGGGCTTCCTGGAATCTAAGCTTTCCGTGTGCATTCCGATGACATTTTTTGTATTGAAAGAAGAAACTTAATTGATGAGCTTCTTCAGCTCTCACACCACCTACAAAAAATTGGATCATCCTGCCTCTGCTGAATTGAGGAAATTTCTCATTATTTTATGTCATGTTTATATCTGATTGGATGACACTTCGGGGATTTTGTTTGACAATACATCTGGGGATCCTTCGAGTTTTTCGTCATCCAAACAACTCCGACACTGTTAGGAAGAAACAACTTCTGGGGTTAAAATTTTAAAAGTTGACTTCGTACAAAAATCTAACATTTAGAAGTCTCATCCAAAAACACCCTTAAAGTTTTCTTCTTAGAAATAATAGTCTCTTGAAATAATTAATAATGTCAATCAAAAGTAGATTTCGGTTTTGGAATTCATCAATTTGAAATGCGGTGAACTAATGATCTACTAATTGCTTTGAAATGCGGTAAAGTGTTACAAAACGAATATTTAAGATGTAATTGTCACATTTTAAAGTTCAGATGTAAAGTAAAACTGTGACATAATTCAATGTAACAAATTGTAATTTACTAAAGGGAATGCAAAAGTAGGAGCAGTTACATTATATATTACCATTAGTATATGAAACTCATTTATTAATTAATTTCATTTATTCAATTTTGAAATGAGTCCAAAATGTGACCATGTTGGACCATTTTCTTTGGGAATGTAACCGTATTGAAGAAAAGGTAAATATGAATTATGTTACATCCATGAAAGAGATGTATTGAAACAAATACATGAAAGTGAGAAAACATGATATCCACGAGTTCTGTGTACTTCTAGAAATAAAATAAAAAAACAAAATCGACTACTTTCTGATATTTAGCACAAAATTAATTTAACATTTAACCTTAAATCCTCCATATATAGGCATTAAGATATATGGGAAACTAAAGAACATGGTCCAACAAATAATCCATATCCTTGTTGTTGCGCAGCTAAGGTAAGCTCCAATAATTCGCATATATAATAAACATAAAAAAATCGATAAACTAATTCAAACTGACAAGTAAATGTATTCTGACAACTAAACACAAACTAGATTTACAGACAAAAACAAAAATTCCAAACAAATTGGAAACCCAAGGCAAATAAAATAGCTCATGTTTGTTTTTCCCCTTACAAAATTAAGTGCCTTTTCCACCATTTTTAATTGGATTTTTATAGGGAACTACTATTCGTCGCCGGAAAACTACTTAAATCGCCCCAAAAATGACCTTTTTGCCCTTAACAAATCAATTAATACAGATTTCGTCCCGTGTCTTTAAATAAGGTGTTTGACTCAGTTTTACTCACATTCCTAGTACCAACACCACGAAAATGTCTGGCGAAGCACCTGAATCCGGCGAGGTAACGAGGGCGGAATTTTTTTCACGATTCAGACGTCTGTCTAAACCGCCTCCACCTATGTGGAGGCGTGTTAGGCAGACGCCTCCACCTTGGTGGAGGCGGTTTAGCCAGACGCCCGATTTTTGTTTTTGTTTTTTTTTAATTTTCTGTTAAATTCAAATTTTTCAGATTTTGTTGCAAGATTTCGGTGGTGATAGAGTAGATTACAGTGAGCTTTTTGACAGTAAAGAAATATTTACAACAATCGAGGAATGTTGTAAATGGGCGAAACAAGTTGCAATAGGAGCCGGATTTTTTTGGTTATATCATCATACAAACCAAAAGCAGATAACCAGATGGATTGTTACCTCAGATGTGATCGCAGACGTGAGATGAGTTCTCGTGATACGAGTATTGCACTGCGAAAGAATACGAAAAGAAAAGGTTGCGGTTGTCGGTTTTTGGTAAAAGTGGTGGAACGACGAGATCGTGATGGATGGGTTATTGTTTCTAGTAGCATGTATAGGCAACACAACCACCCATTGACAGTTTATTCAGAGGGTCACCGACAGGTCAGCGGACTTAGTGTTGGGGCAAAGCAAATTGTTCGGGATATGACAAAGGCACAAGCAAGACCCCGTAACATTTTGTTGGCGGTAAATAAGAAATTTCCGGACGATAATCCGAATCAAAGGCACATTTACAACTTCAGAGAGTACATGAGGAGGACGAAATCTGAAGACAGGAATCCCGCGCAGCAGTTTCTCAGAGAGGCAGTGCAGCATAAGTATTTGCATTGGATTGTGGCAGATGAAGAAACTAATGTCTTGACTCACGCATTTTTGGCACATCCGACTTCAGTTCAGTTGTTGCGTACATACCCATCCGTGATCTGTATGGATTCGACGTATAAGACGAACAAGTACAAGATGCCTTTGTTTGAGATGGTTGGGGTTACTCCAACAAATATGAATTTCCTCGTCGGATATGCGATTTTGCAGGATGAGACCGAGTCTAGTTACCGGTGGGTGTTGGAGAGGTTGCGAGAACTGTTATTGGATATTGTTAGCCCGACAGCAATAATTACGGACCGGGAGATGGGTCTGATGCGACCAGTGGCAGATGTTTTTCCTGAGTCAGCTCATTTACTATGCACCTGACATATCAACAAAGACGTGTACAACTACGCATACCACGTATTCGGCAAGGAGAAACAGCTTGCAGAGAGTTTTAGGCATGGAAGGTGGAGGAGAGTCATGCTTTCTGATTCACAGACGGATTATGATAGAGCATGTTGGCTTTTTAGCCTTAATTTTTATTTAGTTTTGATGATTAAGTAATCTAATCTTAATCTATATTTAATCAATCAACCTAGACAATCAAAGTAAGCAAACATGAATACATGCATTGCATATATATTCGTGTACTTGCGATATTCTTAATAGGTTGATGAAGAATCAAGCTAAGGAGCTTGGGGACAAGAAGATAAAGACTCAAGACATGTAATCAAGCTTTGGACCAATATGTAATGTAGTATAATTTGAGTCCTAAGGATTAATGTAAACTTGAGCACATTAGGATTCTGTTCCGTATCCCCACGGTTAACCGACCCCTTCTCGGTAAACCGAATCTTGTAGAGTTCGGTCCACCGAACACCTTACGGTCAACCGTGTAGAATCCTTTAGGTGTTCCCTGGAATAACCACCTCGGTATACCGAACCGCCTTCGGTAGACCGAATTAGCCTGGACCGGTTTTGGACTTTGCTCCAACGGTCGTATTTAAATGTTGACCTAAAGCCAAATTGACTTATCCATATTCGGTACACCGAACTTCATTCGGTCAACCGAATCATATTGCTTTAGGAGACCAACGGCTATTTAACTTGACCGTTATTGGTAAACCAATCTCCCACGATTTGTCAGCGCAATTCCCGTGCTACTTCGGTATACCGAAGTAGACACGGTCAACCGAACTTGAGTAGATCAGAGCCCAATCAATTCTACTGTCCACCTTGGAACGGTGAACCGAATGGACTTCGGTGAACCGAATTTAATTAGGGCTAAATAGATAAAAGCTACTCGAGGTTGGTGAACGGTGATCTGATACATAATCGGTCAACCGAGTTCTTTGTTCAGACCAATGTTTCGGACTACCGTGTGGATAACGGTCGACCGAATCTGTCTCGATTTCTGGCCGAGCTTAAGTCACATCTTGCTTTCTCATTGGTCCATTCCCCACCAACTCCCAAACGGCTAGATGAGCTTGAAGGCTTATAAATAGGACCTCATTTGGTTGCTTTGAAGATCTTGAACACTTCCTATCTATCCAATACTCAAAGCCAAATCCTCTCCATCTTCAAGCTCTCAATCCACAACACTCAAGCCTAAACTTCACCACTTGCATATCCAATTCCATATCATATCCAAGTGTGCTCAAGTATAGAGTGTTAGTTAGATTGTGATTCCAATTCCTTATTCAAGAATCACCAAGTTGTAAAGCTTCGAGGAAGCTCCCTCTCGGGTTGTGAGAGGAGACACGAGCGAGGCGAGGTTGTTCGCGAGGCTCGGTGTTGTAAACGGCGTTGGTCTCGGCCCGGAACGGAGATCGGTTAGTGGAACCGTAAGCGAGGCTCGGGGGATCGAGCGAGGCTTGCGAGGAGGACTAGGACCCGGGTGTGGGTGCCGAACCTCTCTAAACTCCGGTGTCGACGAATTTGTGGTTTGCAATTGTCTCTTCCTTAATCCTTCGATTAATATTTTTAATTCCGCATTTTTCTATCGATTAGAGGGTCATAGATCATAACAATTGGTATCAGAGCATTAGGTTGCTAATTTCATTTACTTAATCGTAATTTAGCATGACATCTACTTCTAATCATTGTGAAGGATTATCCACATCTAAGCCACCTTTGTTTAATGGGTTAAATTATGACTATTGGAAGAAAAGAATGAGAATATATTTGCAATCAAATGATTTGAAATATTGGACATTCATATTAAACTCATATACACCTCCTAATGATGATGAAATTGTATCCTTAACAAAACCCAAAATTAAGGAAGCGGAGATGAATTCCCGCATTATGAATATCTTGTATTGTGGGTTAAATGAAGGGGAATACAATAGGGTGAGAGGTTGTGAAAGTGCTTATGATATTTGGCATACATTAGAAATGCATCATGAGGGTTCAAATAGATTGAAAGAAACTAGGATTAATTTGCTCATGCATAAATATGAATTATTTCGTATGCAATCCGGTGGAAACATAAGTGAGATGCACACTCGCTTCACCGAGATAATTAACTCTCTTAAAGCACTTGGCAAGGATTTTAGCAAGGGAGAGATTACTCGAAAGATTCTCCGATCACTCACCGACGATTGGGAGGAGAAGACGACCGCCATCGAAGAAGCACAAGATCTCACAAAATTATCGGTCGAGGAGCTAATGGGTAGTCTCATGACATATGAGATACAAATGAAAGACCGCATTGAGAAGAGAGTCAAGAAATCCTTAGGGCTACACGCCGTCGCCAATTCGATAAAAGGAGATAGTGATATCGAGGAACAATTGGTGACACAACAATTTAAGGAATTTCTCAAAGAAGAGAAAGAAAGAAGAAAAGAGAAGAAGAAGAGCAACAGAAAAGAGAAGAAGAAGAAAGCTCTTAAAGCTACTTGGGACACTTCATCATCTTCATCAATTGAAGGCGAATTCGCCTCAATGTGCTTCATGGCAATAGAAGACGATGATAGTGAGGTATCTTCTTGCTCTAGTCATGATTCAATTGATTCAAATGATTCAAATGCATATAATGAACTTCAATGTGAATTCAATGAATTACTTGAAAATTTTGAGAAAATTTGTCAAAAGAATAAACTAGCAAGAAAGAAAATCAATGAGCTACAATCTCAAATTGAATCTATCATGAATGATAAGAATGAATTACTTGCTAGTCATGATAAAATTGCATTAGAGAACACTCAATTGATTGATGAAATTGCAACTCTAAATGCAAAACCTTCATGTAGTGTTGATATTCAAGATCTAATTGCTAAGAATGTTCAATTACAAAAGGATCTTGAAAAATTCACAAGTGGAAAGAAAATGCTTGATATGCTTATTGGTAGTCAAAGACAATCACTAGATAAACATGGTATAGGTTTTTATGCTAATAACTTTAAGAACCATGTTATTCACACTACTTTGAATGGAAAGCATTTTGTAGTGAATAAAACTTCCTCAAGTATTTGGGCACCTAAAACCAAAATGGTTTGGGTTCCAAAAACTAACATGATTGGACCCAAGCAAAAATGGGTACCAAAATCTTCAATTGTAGGTACTTGAAGGAGGAAATCGGTGGTGACCGGATGAACTTAAAAGAAAAATTTAAAGCCGGTTGCATCACCGAATACGGGTTGAGTCAATTCAAAGCGCCACGACGGTATAAATTTTGATTGATTCTAATCCAAATTTTAGAGCTTAATAGACATATCTTATGATATAATTCATTGCATATCTTATACCCTATTCATTGCATATCATATACCACATCCATAATCATAAATGTAAAATTGCAAAATGGATGTTAAATAGGCTAAGAGGGAGAATAGAAATGCACTTAATTGTTAATACTCATTGTTGCTATTTAGCCTAATTGATAGGGGGAGCCTTAAAGTACAAAATCATATAATTAAGGGGGAGAGTTAGATATCTTTTACCTTTGCATCAAACGCTTAATGTTTGCTTTTTGATTGATGTCAAAGGGGGAGAAGAATTAAGATGAGCTTCAACTTTAAATAAACTATGCATGTTGTTAGGGGGAGAAATCTTGTAAATGCATAGATTACATATATGTTAAGAAACAAAACATATAGAAAGGGGAGAAATACAATTGAACTCAAAATATTAAGATATAGATTTGCCATCATCAAAAAGGGGGAGATTGTTGGCTTTTTAGCCTTAATCTTTATTTAGTTTTGATGATTAAGTAATCTAATCTTAATCTATATTTAATCAATCAACCTAGACAATCAAAGTAAGCAAACATGAATACATGCATTGCATATATATTCGTGTACTTGCGATATTCTTAATAGGTTGATGAAGAATCAAGCTAAGGAGCTTGGGGACAAGAAGATAAAGACTCAAGACATGTAATCAAGCTTTGGACCAATATGTAATGTAGTATAATTTGAGTCCTAAGGATTAATGTAAACTTGAGCACATTAGGATTCTGTCCCGTATCCCCACGGTTAACCGACCCCTTCTCGGTAAACCGAATCTTGTAGAGTTCGGTCCACCGAACACCTTACGGTCAACCGTGTAGAATCCTTTAGGTGTTCCCTGGAATAACCACCTCGGTATACCGAACCGCCTTCGGTAGACCGAATTAGCCTGGACCGGTTTTGGACTTTGCTCCAACGGTCGTATTTAAATGTTGACCTAAAGCCAAATTGACTTATCCATATTCGGTACACCGAACTTCATTCGGTCAACCGAATCATATTGCTTTAGGAGACCAACGGCTATTTAACTTGACCGTTATTGGTAAACCAATCTCCCACGCTTTGTCAGCGTAATTCCCGCGCTACTTCGGTATACCAAAGTAGACACGGTCAACCGAACTTGAGTAGATCAGAGCCCAATCAATTCTACTGTCCACCTTGGAACGGTGAACCGAATGGACTTCGGTGAACCGAATTTAATTAGGGCTAAATAGATAAAAGCTACTCGAGGTTGGTGAACGGTGATCCGATACATAATCGGTCAACCGAGTTCTTTGTTCAGACCAATGTTTCGGACTACCGTGTGGATAACGGTCGACCGAATCTGTCTCGATTTCTGGCCGAGCTTAAGTCACATCTTGCTTTCTCATTGGTCCATTCCCCACCAACTCCCAAACGGCTAGATGAGCTTGAAGGCTTATAAATAGGACCTCATTTGGTTGCTTTGAAGATCTTGAACACTTCCTATCTATCCAATACTCAAAGCCAAATCCTCTCCATCTTCAAGCTCTCAATCCACAACACTCAAGCCTAAACTTCACCACTTGCATATCCAATTCCATATCATATCCAAGTGTGCTCAAGTATAGAGTGTTAGTTAGATTGTGATTCCAATTCCTTATTCAAGAATCACCAAGTTGTAAAGCTTCGAGGAAGCTCCCTCTCGGGTTGTGAGAGGAGACACGAGCGAGGCGAGGTTGTTCGCGAGGCTCGGTGTTGTAAACGGCGTTGGTCTCGGCCCGGAACGGAGATCGGTTAGTGGAACCGTAAGCGAGGCTCGGGGGATCGAGCGAGGCTTGCGAGGAGGACTAGGACCCGGGTGTGGGTGCCGAACCTCTCTAAACTCCGGTGTCGACGAATTTGTGGTTTGCAATTGTCTCTTCCTTAATCCTTCGATTAATATTTTTAATTCCGCATTTTTCTATCGATTAGAGGGTCATAGATCATAACAGAGCAGTCCGTAATCTGAAGGATTCTTACAGTTCCTGGCCAGTGGTGACGAAGTATGTGGAAGACACGTTGTTGGTGCATAAGGAAAAATTCGTGTTTAATTGGACGAATCAAGGTTTTAATTTCGGCAACACTACGAACTGCAGGGTGGAAAGTGCACGTTCGGCTCTGAAAGAGTGGATCACTACATCGACTGCCGCTCTCGACACTTTTCGACCGCGTGAACTCGTCTATTGAAATGCAGCTGACGAATATTCAGAACTTTCTTGAAGATTCGAGACGTCGAAATTTGGCACATTACATAGGTCCTTTGTTTCAGCATATAAATGACCGAGTTTCGCATCACTGCTTGTCGTTAATGACTCAGGAGTTGAAGAGAATGCAGGACTTAAGTGATGAAATTGAATATCGTTGTGGGTGTGCTTTCCTGACAACACATGGGATTCCTTGTGCCTGTACCATGTACGAGTGATTGGCGTCAGGTGATGGAATTTATTTAGAGCAGATTTATCCATTCTGGAAAACACTTGTTATCGGAGAAGGAGTCCAGATGTCAGAATTTGTCAGAGTTTGTTATCGGGCGGTCGCGGGAACCGCCTCCCCCAAGGGGGAGGCGGTCACGGCGACCGCCCTCTCGTTGGGTCGGGCGTCTCCCGCGACCGGCCGACTCAAAAATGTTTTTTTAAAATTAATTGAAATAAACAAGGTAATTTACCAGATGTGAGTAGTCAGGGGTCTCCGCTGGTTCTTTTCCTGGTCTCCGGGACATTTTATGTGGGGAATAGAAGAGTGATATGAAGAGAAAGTTGTGTTAAAAGAGTGAAATGAGGAGTTATATTAGTAGAAAGGGTAGAGGGGCAAAATGGTAATCTTACGGGCGATTTAAGTAGTTTTACGACGACGAATAGCAATTCAGTTTTTATACCTGAAATCATTCAAAGTATCACGTCATTATGATTAAAGTTAAATAAAATGATTATTCTGGAAAACCTTTTAAGTAAGTTAATTTGTCAAATCTACCACTTCGAAAAAACTTATTTTTATATAAGTAACTTTTGCACCTTTTTTAGATAATATATACTTCTGATTCTGCACATTATTGCTCAAAGCTTGTAGTTTTCAAAGAGTATATGGTGAAAATTCGCAATATTAATTAATGAAATGGATAAATTTGAACATTGAAAATAAATAAAAAACTGAGTGGTTATATCTGAAAGTTTTTAAAGAGCCTTTTTGTTAGAAAAATATGGTTTTGCAATGATCAAAAGCATCTGTATCTGGTTCTTGCATGTGGTGTTGTTTCAGTATCCAGTTGTAAAATGCAGGTTTAGTGGCCCATATGCTGTCCACCAATATCTGCTACCACCCACCACATGATTCTATGTAAGAAGGAATCATATTAATATTTATATTTATATTAATACTAATACTTATAGTGACCTTGAGTCGATAAATGAATTAACAATAAAATTTTGCAACTATCCTTTTTATTTGGTCATATCTAATTTGGTCCCCTATAGTTTCAATCTTGTTACTTATACCATCAAACTCGATCCTTCGACTTAATTAAGACCTTTTATTTGACCAACTGAGCTAACTAAGCGGACATGAACCATTAACACACGGTTAAATTATAGACATAATTTCTAACTAATGAAGTAATAAAATTGTTTGATATCATACTAGTTAGTGTTGGAGAAAATGCATTTGTAAGAAATCATTTCTTACATAATGTTTTCAACAGTGACGACCAACTCAAAATAGACCACTCTGGTTGACCTAATCTAAAGTGATCTTAAAGACATAAAATTAATGATATCTTTAGTATGGAGAGATTAATTAAGTTGAAGGCTTAGAGCACCCTTAAAGGGTGCTCTTTGCCCGGTAGGGCGCCCGGGCAGCCCTCCCTTAATGGGAGGGTGCGCCCTGGGCACCAGGGCGGGGGGGCACGTGGCCCCTCCCATTGGTGCAGATGTTTTTTTTGTGTTTTTGTTTTAAAAAATGTTTTAAAAATAATTTAAAATCGTTTTTTCAAAAAACATTTTATGAAAATATGTTTTTTATTTGTTTATATTTTCTAGATTTTTGGATAATTTTTCGTGTTTTGCCTAGAATTGATCCCGAAATGACGTGTAGGGGAGAGAATGTAGGGCACTTGAGGTATTTTTAGGTGTGGTTAAGAAAATTTTAGGGAGGTTGGTTTGAGCTGACGTGGTGGAGAGAGAAGCTGACGTGGCGGAGAGAGAAACCAGGGCGCCCAGAAACTGCCCGGGCGCTGTTAATGACGCTCTTACGTAACTAACCTTGTTTTTTAGTGATTGAGAGGGATTTGTTAGCCAGTGTCTCAATAAACAACCCTTGTATCTAGTGAATGAGAGAGTGATTAGTTGAGTTGGTGGCTAAAGACAAGAAGATGGAGACATGTTGTTAGGAGACAAAATCTAACCCCTCTTGATTGAGAAGTGTATTCATGCCTCATGGAAGTGATGTTGGAATCCAAACATGAAAGGATAAATGCTTCATGTTTGTTTCAGTGGTGTCTCAATCAATTCTGAATTTGAATTTCATGTCCACACCACTTAGTTTATTAGTGAGTAGACCATGAAAAAATGGACCCACTTTACAAACTACATTCAAAATTTTTTGGGTTCAAATGGATTCAATTGTGTTATTGAAGAACAACAAAGAGTTATTCACATCAGTTGACAGTACTGTGAGGAAAATATTAAATTTCCATCAAACAACAAAGACATAATTTTGGGAATAAATATATATATACAAGAATTCTCTAGTGAGCCTAAGACTTAATTTTTCTAAGTTCATGATTTCACAATCCGATTCTTATATCATCAAACACGCTTTTTTTTGGATTTTATGTTTGGGCTTTGTAATAACTAGACTTCTGCCCAGGTTGAGGTGTCATGTGTTTCTTTTATTCGGCCCAATTAAAAAAAAACCAAGTTTTTCTTCTTCATTTATTCCGATTTTACGTCATTATTTTATTCACGCATATTAGGATAATATAAGTTCATTTTTTCCTTCCCAAAGTAATCTTAAAATTAAATCTATATAATGCAAAAAAATCATACAAAATTTATTTTAACTTTTATTACCTTTCCTTAGTCTCTCCTTCACCTCATTGTTTTCAGTTGACATTAATATCGTCGATCGATGAACGTTACAACTTCCACAAGCAACACCAAACTCGAATCGAATGTGATTCCATTTGTAATCAAATTCTTTAAAAGAGTTTGTTTAGGGAGAATTTACTCTCTAATCTTCAAGCTCATTCAAGTGAGGCTTTTGTATCCTACCTTAATTGAATTTCAAGAACCAAGTGAAGTTGACTTAATCTGCATGCATGAAATGCAAATCAAAAATATATTCTAGGAAAAGGAAACACCTATACAAGCTTGAGAAACACTATTCTAGAAAAAAAATATTAAATACATAATTTTTGCACTCGTATATTGGTTCGGCGTGACAAAGCTTGAGAAACTTTTTTATTTAAATAAATATAAATCTGTATGTAATAGTGACACGTTTCACTTTTTTTCCTAAACAAAATAATTAAAATCCTAGTGTGTTTCTTGGCGTACATTGCAAAGTATCTAAAATTGAAACCGATTTGACCCCTCCAAGGGGTCGAGTAGGATCGAGACGACTACTTAATATGATAACTTCAGTAATCTATAATGAACTTTCAACTTAAATTAAAAACTATAAAAGTTTGGTAAGATGGGCGACTCAGCTCTAATATAAAAATATGGAACTACTATTCGTCGCCGGAAAATTACTTAAATCGCCCAAAATGACCTTTTTGCTCTTAACAAATCAATTAATACCGATTTCGTCCCGTGTCTTTAAACAATGTGTTTGACTTAGTTTTACTCACATTCCTAATACCAACGCCACGAAAATGTCTGGCGAAGCACCTGAATCCGGCGAGGTAACGGGGGTGGATTTTTTTTCCCGACTCGGGCGCCTGCCTAACACGCCTCCACAAAGGTGGAGGCGGTTTAGACAGACGCCTCCACCTTTGTGCAGGCGTCTCCTATGGACGCCTCCACAAAGATGGAGGCGGTTTAAACAGACACCCGTTTTTTGTTTTTTTTAGTTTTCTGTTAAATTCAAAATTTTCAGATTCCGTTGCAAGATTTCAGTGGTGATAGAGTAGATTACAGTGAGTTTTTTGACAGTAAAGAAATATTTACAACAATCGAGGAATGTTGTAAATGGGCGAAACAAGTTGCACTAGGAGCCAATTTTTTTGGTTATATCATCATACAAACCAAAAGCAGATAACCGGATGGATTGTTACCTCAGATGTGATCGCAGACGTGAGATGAGTTCTCGTGATACGATTATTGCACTGCGAAAGAATACGAAAAGAAAAGGTTGCGGTTGTCGGTTTTTGGTAAAAGTGGTGGAACGACGAGATCGTGATGGATGGGTTATTGTTTCTAGTAGCATGTATGGGCAGCACAACCACCCATTGACAGTTTATTCAGAGGGTCACCGACAGGTCAGCGGACTTAGTGCTGAGGCAAAGCAAATTGTTCGGGATATGACAAAGGCACAAGCAAGACCCCGTAACATTTTGTTGGCGGTAAATAAGAAATTTCCGGACGATAATCCGAATCAAAGGCACATTTACAACTTCAGAGAGTACATGAGGAGGACGAAATCTGAAGACAGGAATCCCGCGCAGCAGTTTCTCAGAGAGGCAGTGCAGCATAAGTATTTGCATTGGATTGTGGCAGATGAAGAAACTAATGTCTTGACTCACGCATTTTTGGCACATCCGACTTCAGTTCAGTTGTTGCGTACATACCCATCCGTGATCTGTATGGATTCGACGTATAAGACGAACAAGTACAAGATGCCTTTGTTTGAGATGGTTGGGGTTACTCCAACAAATATGAATTTCCTCGTCGGATATGCGATTTTGCAGGATGAGACCGAGTCTAGTTACCGGTGGGTGTTGGAGAGGTTGCGAGAACTGTTATTGGATATTGTTAGCCCGACAGCAATAATTACGGACCGGGAGATGGGTCTGATGCGACTAGTGGCAGATGTTTTTCCTGAGTCAGCTCATTTACTATGCACCTGACATATCAACAAAGACGTGTACAACTACGCATACCACGTATTCGGCAAGGAGAAGCAGCTTGCAGAGAGTTTTAGGCGTGAAAGGTGGAGGAGAGTCATGCTTTCTGATTCACAGACGGATTATGATAGAGCAGTCCGTAATCTGAAGGATTCTTACAGTTCCTGGCCAGTGGTGACGAAGTATGTGGAAGACACGTGGTTGGTGCATAAGGAAAAATTCGTGTTGAATTGGACGAATCAAGTTTTTCATTTCGGCAACACTACGAACTGCAGGGTGGAAAGTGCACATTCGGCTCTGAAAGAGTGGATCACTACATCGACTGCCGCTCTCGACACTCTTTTCGACCGCGTGAACTCGTCTATTGAAATGCAGCTGACGAATATTCAGAACTTTCTTGAAGATTCGAGACGTCGAAATTTGGCACATTACATAGGTCATCTGTTTCAGCATATAAATGGTCGAGTTTCGCATCACTGCTTGTCGTTAATGACTCAGGAGTTGAAGAGAATGGAGGACTTAAGTGATGAAATTGAATATCGTGGTGGGTGTGCTTTCCTAACAACACATGAGATTCCTTGTGCATGTACTATGTACGAGTGTTTGGCGTCAGGTGATGGAATTTATTTAGAGCAGATTCATCCATTCTGGAAAACACTTGTTATCGGAGAAGGAGTCCAGATGTCAGAGTTTGTTGATCAGTCAGCACAAGACGTCGAGCATTTTCGGAAGCTAGTGGATGAGATCTCGGAGAGCGCCCCTGCAGTAATTCGTAGTGCCTCTCGTATTTTATACGAACAGTTACACCCCGATCAAGTCGAACTATGGAGAACCCGAAGAAAATACTAAGGTACGAGGTCGACCTAGGGGAAAGTCGACACGTCGAGACCCGAGTGCCTTCGAGTATGCTGAGCGAGGTCGTGGTCGGTCTGGCAGTAGTGGGAGCAGGATCTTCTGGTATGTCGATATCTTTGTTGTTATGTTATTTAATATATATCAGTAATCTAAATGGGGTTGAATATATTATCCCTTCTAATTTTATTGTTTTAATGAATTGTTATTTACCTATCTTACAGTGTCCGGACGGCTTGACGTGTACAACTTCCCATATAATGATAGACTGCCAGGAATCATTTTACCATTTCTGGAAAGGTGGAATGACGTAGGCAAAAATTAAAAAAAAAGCCGGGCATCTGCGGGAGACGTCTACCCTACGTGGTAGGCGTCTGCCGGAGACGCCTACCCTACGTGGGAGATGTCTCCCGCAGACGTCTGTTCCTTGGGGCGGGCGTCCGCGGGAGCCGCCCGACCCAACGATCGGGCAGTCGCGGGAACGCCCGACTCAAAAATGTTTTTTTTAAATTAATTGAAATAAACAAGGTAATTTACCAGATGTGAGTAGTCAGGGGTCTCCGCTGGTTCTTTTCCTGGCATCCGAGACATTTTATGTGGTGAATAGAAGAGTGATATGAAGAGAAAGTTGTGTTAAAAGAGTAAAATGAGGAGTTATATTAGTAGAAAGGGTAGATGGGCAAAATGGTAATCCTACGGGCGATTTAAGTAGTTTTACGGCGACGAATAGCGGTTCAGTAAAAATATTGTAACTTTTAATGTTTAGCAATAGGAATGCAGATCTATCTTTTTTAACATAGGGCTCTTCTGGATAGAGCGAGCGGTGCAGGCGTAAGGAGTGTGGTTTTTTTTGCACTCTAACGCAAACGCCAATTCCAAACAAGGTTTAAGCTAGGGGTGACAACATATCGTTTTACCTTGGTTCGGTATCATCAAATTTGGTTCAGTTTGGTTGGTTCCAGATACCCGTTGTCACCCTTAGTTTCAACGGTAGATATAGTTTTGGATTGAGACATTGTGGATTGGGTTTTAACATAGGGATTTGTGGTTGGGGAAAAGTAGGTACTGTTGTGGTTTTCATTTAGGTTTTTTTGCTTGTGTGTCACTCAAAAACAATTAAAATATAAGAATGTCATTGTTCTTTACATATTTTCTTGTACAGGACAATTTTTGTGCATATGTGTCTTTACTTTTTCACTAATGTCACCCCGTTAATATTTTCCGTTAACTACAATCAAATGTGATAAATATATTAATATTTAATTGTGAATTTCACAAAAAAATTCATAACTTATATTAAAAATTAATATTTATCTTCTGTTCTCTCTTCACTCTACTTTCTCTCTCGCTTCACTCTCCTATCTCACTTCATCTTTTTCTCTCTACTCTTTACTCTCTCTTCTCTCGTCTCTCTGTCAACTCTCTCTCTCTACTCTCTACTCCTTGTGTGGCGGATCAACTAGCTTGGGAGGTCGGTGTGGAAGGAGGTGACGACGTCAGATGAGAGAGGAAAGCTAATAGATAGAGAGGAGAGAGAGAGGGAGAGTAGAAAGAAAAAAGAGAGGAGAGAGAAAAAAGAGAGAGTGAGAAAGGATAGAGAAAAAAGAGAGTGTGAGAAAGGATTGATAAAAAAGAGAGAAGAGAGCGAGAAAGGAGACAGAGTAAAGAGAAAAAAAAGAGTGAGTAGAGAGAGAAATAGTAGAGAGACGAGAGAGTAAACAAAGAATAGTAGAGACTAAATATTATTTTTTATAACATAAGGATTTTTATGTAAAATTTACAATGAAATATTAATATATTTAACCCATGTTAATAGAGTGATGTCTTTGAGAAAATAATGACACTTATGTACAAAAACTATTTTCGTAAAAAATAATATTATCATTCTTATAATTTAGTTGTTTCTAGTGACATCCAAGCAAACAACTCTTTTATTTACGGGTGTGACATCTTCAAACTATGCGTTGCAAGACAACTACCGTAATTTGACGAGCTACCAAACAGACCCATGAGTGACCTGAATCAAGCCAAATTACAAACACTGTTCCAATCTACCATCTATTTTGCCCTGTAACTGTAACACAACAATATTTTAGGAAGAAGAGGTAGTTGTTGGCACATGTTTGCCAAGTTGTTGTTGTTGCCATAATCCATAATGTTGCAGTTCCAGTTGTAATCCAGCAAAAGAAAAAAAGGCAGAAGAAGAAGATGGTCCACAAACAAGCAAGCAATTGCAACAGTAAACACACCACCAACCAGACAACCAACCATCACTGTCAGACCCACAACAACTTTTTTTCTTTTCTTTTCTTTTCTTTTTTGGTAATATAATTATAAATATGTAATCATCATAATAATCCTATGTTAATGTTTGTGTTTCATTCGTCTAATCGGGTCGGATTTGGCGAAGATTGGAATTCAATTTGATTTCTAGGCCAGTTATAAAGATATTGAGACTGTACTTATTGAACCAGTAATATTCAGTTCAGATTGAGTTGGTCTTCGGTAGACTGATGATAAGAAAAAAAAAAAAGTGTATCAAATTCTACGTCATTGAAACTACTCACAGTTAAGTAATCAATAATACGACTAACATAGTTTTGAAAGAAAACAAATCTGTCTTATATTGTATCATATTTTAGTATCGACCAAGATATGTATCATGTGTACGTGATGTGATTCGTGGTGGAAGGAGGAAAATTGACAATGGTTTTGTTTAATTTATATGTATACATGTATATTGATGTTTTTGAATAAATATTAGATTGATGGGTCTGGTAATGAAACTAACTTCCATAGTTGTGATTCTCGATTGTCATCAATTTGTAGGGAATGAACATGACCCATGCAATGAAAAAATCCACCCAATCAAGCAATGAGTATTGATTTGGTCCATTCTCTGTTCAAACTTTCATCAATTTGGAATGTTATAAATGTGAATATATATATATATATATATATATATATATATATATATATGTAACACACTTCGTTATTTTGTAGAGATTACAGAAGATGTTTTAATCCCGCTTGTGGATAGGAATTGGCCATTATTCATATATAAAAAAAGAAACATGATGCATTTTTTATATTTTGTATTATTTTAATTAGTCTGTGGGAGATTTAGCAACTAAATCTATCAGTCCTTGTCATGCTAACTGTTATCCTTGAAAAATGAACCAATCAAAGACCTAATTTGTTGCAACCGACAGTACTGTTTGTTCTCTGTGGATGGCTTTCATTTCCTTTGTATTTTAATCCTAAGAAAAAGCTAATTTTTGAAGATTTTGTTTTTGTTGCCTTCCTCTTCACCACCTGCCTTTTTTCTTCTTCTTCATAAAATAGTTTTAACTTATGAAATTAACATAACAGAAAAAGAAAATTATAGACGATTTAGTAACTTTTTTGTGTGATATTATCTCATATTTTCATCTTCGCGGAAACTTAATGACAATGACAAATCGATAGTGTCGTGGTCGTTTGGGAAGGTGACAATGGTTGTCTTAAACATTTGTTGATGATAAATTGATTGGAACAATTTAAGGACGAAAGAGTGATGGCCGATGGGTCCCAAAAGGTTAAGAAACATTATAATGAGAATACATTTAGAAAATTTTATTTCGAGAAGAAAAATTATAATCGATTTAAAGATGACAACAAACACACAAACTAAAGATGTGATTGCGCAGCGCGAATTGTTTTTTTTTAACATATCATAAACCATAATTGATAATTGATGAAGTCACAAGGCAATCATATTAGTTTAAATGTTTGTGAAAAACATGCATTTCGATGTCGAGCATATTAATTGCACCATAATTAGGTTGTCATGTATTACTTGACAAATTCTCATCGGGGTCATGTAAACTTCCACTTTAAACTTTCCTTATTTGCACCAAAGTAAATAAGTAATTATAACAAATGGTCGACCTGCCAGAAGAATAATGTCTTGTAATTTTATACACATTTGGATAGATTTCAATATTTTCTTACTGACAAATACTTATTAGATTAAAAATTAAAAATTACTTTGAAAAATCAATTATATGATCTTGCAGGGAGCTTCCAAACCAATTATATAAACCATTAACCCATCACAAGCTAAGTTCTTGGACAAATATTATGTGACATTACCTTTATTAGTAGAATCGTTATATGCTCTATTCTATTTCTAAACGATACGAAGCTTGGTAAGCACCGATTAGCTTTCGTACGCCCAAGACAATATATTTGTTCAATGTCTTTCTACATTGGGCCGAAGTTTTTATGCTTACTGAAGGGGGAGTGCTCAATGCTTTTTGAAAGCAATATAACTTTTATTTATTAATTGTCAAATGTCAAAACATAAGTCATAATTACAAGCCTAAGACACTACATGTGTCGGTATGGTGGGGGAACAAGTACTTTATATGACCCTTTATTATACGACCTAGTTAGTGCATAATTTGGGTTGGCGACTTTAATATATATGACCTTTATTAGTGCTCCACTTGTTAACGTTGGAACACTAGCTTATTCGTCCTAAATGTCTTTTAGGAGTCGAGTGAAACTGTGAGTTGATGGAAGTTTAGCTAGGGAAATTTAACTGCTACTCGACCCGTCTAAGATCGGGTAAACGGATTACGCGGGCGAGACATGTAAACAAGTTATATGGGGAGGGTAGATGGGTAGAAAATACAACTGCTACCTACCCCGTTTATTAGTCGGGTAGACAGGTTGGATTTTTTACACTGCTACCCGACTTTGGCAGATCGGGACGGGTTTTACCCGCCCCATTTTACAACCCTAAGTTTAGTTTGTCATTGGAAATCACCAAGTCTAAGCATGTGTGTTTGGATGGAGAGTTTCTATTTCTCCACGAGTCAAATCGAAGGTAGACTCCCTCTATACCCTCCAGAGGCTACGATGGAAGACCCTGACGAAGGCTGAAATTAGTAGAGATGGACAATGGGCAAATATTGAATTAGGGGTGGAAGAAGTAGGCTTTAGAAAGGAAAGTATGAACTTTGATTAAATTACCATGTTTGGAGATGTAAATACTATTCACTTGTTGGGGGTAGATTCATCCAAATTTACGAGGACAAGGTTAACTTGCTTTGGTTTTGTAGTGCGCAGAAAGGAGAGTTCAAACATGTAAAAACAACTCTCTAATAGAAGCTTATTGGTGAGCTTCTGCAGTGCAACACAAAACTGTGCCTTAGAAGTTGTGTGTATTTTTCTCACGTTTGAAACTATACCAAGAAGCGCTCCTACAAGAGCGTTTGGACGAAAAAAATTGTTGTAATAGTTTCTCTTCAACAACTAAGGTATCCCAGAAGGATTGCCAAACACACCCCAAGTTTCCGACATTCTTGGTGTCCAATTGAAACACTTAAGTTCTCAACTTTTCAAAAAATCTCCAACCACCCAAGACCTAATAGAAGCTAGGTATTCTAGCTTCTCAGCATACATTAGTTTGTGGGTCGTATACCTTGAAGTTTTGTGTGTGTGTACGAGACCAATTTTTACATTTGGATGAATCTCTTTGCTCATGTTTTCCAAAACACTGAGGTAACCTAACATTGGGTATCTAAGATGTAATTTTTACGTCTAACTAAGGGTTCGATTCCAAGACCTTAGTGAATGACCCACTCCCTGAAAGTAGTCTTTTGGATAGGATTTACGAGACCTAATAGCCTTCTAAATGAAGATGAAAACCCCGAAAGGAAGAGACACTCTAAATATATTTAAAATAGGATTCCAAATCACTAAGATTGAGCGGAAACCGCTTTTCAAAATGCATCATGAAAACCTCCACAAAGGCATAATTGACATCCAAAGCACAAGAAACCTAGCTCCAACTTACGATACTTCGAGAAGGAGTAAGCCCCTAAGGCAAGACCCAAAGGAAATTTCGAACAAATGAAGATACAACTAACCCACACCTTTGATACATTGATAGGAAGTGGAATGAAAACTCCGAGAGAGACCCAAGTTATTGGAATCAAAACCTAACTCACATAAGTGAGAGTAGGAAGAAGAGGTTAAGTGAAACTTAAGAAGACACTAAAACTATTAGGAGAAACTCACACTAGAGTGAAACTTAAAAAGAGCTATGGGAAGAAACCCTAACTCGCACCCAAGTAGGATGAGGAGGAAGACCTCAAGAGAATTAGAGAAGAAATCTTAACTCCCAAAAAGGAAAGTAGGAAGATAAGTGAAGGAGGCTGGAAGAGAAACTCTTTTGACCTCCCTCGAAGGAAACCTTAAAGTGGTGACTGAGAGGTGGAGTAAACCTTAAAGAGGACAAAAAAATTGTTGGTATTTATCACCCTCTTGAGATCAAGTAACACTCAGGGTGCACCAACCAGGTTGGTCTTGTAGCTAGGGAGCTACCGAGAGACAAAGAAGTACATATGTTGGTGACTTAGAGCGCAGGGGCATGTGGAAGAGCACCAAGAGTTGGAGTCAGGGGATGTCAAAGAGCCAAAAAATGCACCAACAAGCATGGTGTGGGAGAGGTCGAAGAACCAAAGCGATGCAAAAGAGAGGGCACATATGGGAGCGAGTCGTAGAATGCATGGGCGTGTGGTGAGACACAAGCTTGGGTAGCAAGCAATGCGGGATGCATGTTAAAAAAGAAAGGCATAAGAGGTAATGAGGTGCGAATGCTTGGGAAGCAAGGCACGAACGACACCCAAGGTGATTGCTTGAGGGGCAAGGGGACTTAGCGTGGAAACTGCGTAGATCTATGGAGGAAAATGCGTTGACCAAGTCTAGGTGTTGGGCATGCACCAAGCGCAAAGGTTAATCACACGTGCTACTTTCAAGGAAGCAAGTTGGATCAAGTCTATAATCGTGTGAGGTATTCTTGTGGGAGTTTGAATGGATCAAACGGTCAAACCCCACTTGCGCACATTCTTTGATTGTGAAGCACGTTGGAACCAATCCACAACTGAATATAAGAGGGTGCACTTATATAGGAACAATCATTGCACAATTATAGGAATTAAATAATCATGCAATCATTTGAGGCTTACATCCGTTATTTTTAAGGACACGCGAGGGTGTGACCTTTTGTGGGAGGGTGTGAGCATTCGGTTATGCGACACTCCTCCCTTAAATCTAGGACAATTAGAGGTGTAGTGGGGCTTTTGCTCTATGTGTGCACATAGTGGGGTTAGTGTAGGCTTTTCACGATGTGTATAAAAAAGGTGCACCTCCGACTTGTGGATACCCGAGATAGGTTAGATCTTTGGGGAGGTGACGGTTCTTCCTTTCCCCTCCTAAGGGATTGTAATTTGTTTGCGCTTGTTTTCAAGAGACTAGGTTTCTAGTTTCTCTAACTCAGAGAGGGGGCGAAGAGTTGTGTAGGTTGGATTGGTTTTCGATGAGTCTTGCGAGACTAGCATGTTTAGCAGGAGCTAAAACTTGAAAAAGTCAGAATTTGAAAGACCCTCAACGTCTTTGCAGCTTAACCGGTGACAATATTCCTGAAGCCAGTTGTGCTACACATCAAGGGTGGAATAAAACATACTTGACAAAGCAATTAAACATCATTATAAGTAGGAATACCTGCGAGTAGTTTGCCGATACAATAAGTATCTTCTATGTCATATGTTACAAATTTATTCTCTCGGAACGACATTAGTCCATAAAATATTTAGACTTCCTTCTTGTTGCCTAGGAAAACAAAAGAACATCATTACAACTTACAAGTAAGCCCACATGCTTGAAAAAATTGCATTTCAGTCCAAATAGTGGACCCACAAAACTTTTTCCCATCTCTCCTTTTTCTCCATTCCTTTGCTTTCTTCACCAACACCCCTCTCTCTCACTCTACTCCCCCCCTTTTCCCTTTAGATTTTTAGGGTTTTTTTCCTTCTTCGGATCCCTCAGATCTCAACTCTGCCGCACTCTCCGTGGAATCACCACTCACTAGGTACTATTTTGACTCTATTTTTCTGGTTTTACATGGTTTGGAATCGTGGGTTCGAACAGGAGAGGATTTTTTGGGCATTTTTGGTCCAGATCTGTGATGGGTTTGTGGTTTTTTGGGATTTTGAGTGATGGGTCGTGTGGCATTTAGTGGTTAGGGTTTTGGATTGGTGGAAAGATTGGATTTTTATGGTGTTTGGTGGTGAATGTATTGGTTTTTTTGTGTTTTTTGCTGGTTTGGTGGGTTTTCTGGTGGTGGTGGTTGTTTGGGAATGTTGGTTGTGGTTTGGGTACTGTGATTTGGTGGAAAGTTGAGATTTTTACGGTGTTTTGTGGGATTGGAGTGGGTTTGGAGTGATTTTTTGGTGTCCTTTTTGTGTTTTTTGGATCTTTGGAGGATATTCTGGCGGTGTTTGTTGTTGGGAATGTTGGTTATTATTTGGGTTCTATGATTTGATGGAAAATTGGGATTTTTATGGTGTTTTGGGGGTTTGAAGTGACCTTTTGGTGTTTTTGGGGTGTCTTTTATGCCTGTTTAGAAGGATGGTCCTTTGTAATTTGATGGCAAGTTGAAAATTTTATGGCCTTTCTGAGGTTTCTAGTTTATTTGGTGATGAACGTTTCTTATATTTTGGCACTTTCTCCATTTGGTGCCATTTTTATAGATTTTGGTTATGGATTTAAGATTAGGGCTTTAGGATTTGCTGGAAGTTTGGGAATTTTTGTTTTTTTTTCCAGTGGGCATGGAAGTGAATCTTTTGGTGTATTTGTTTTATTTTCTGCTGTTTGGTGTAGATTCCACGTGCCGTTGGTTGCTGATGAATTCCGGTTATGATTAGTGGTTTTTTTTGTTTGTTTGCTGAAGAGTTGAGATTTTGTGGTGTTTCAGGGCTTTTTGGCTTATAGTGAATGCTGTTGTGGACTTTGAGTAATTTTGCTGTTTTGGTTTAGGTACTATATAATTTGTTGTTTGCAGATCTCGGTTATGATTTTGAGCTTTGTTCTTTTCTGGAAAGCTTAGATTTGTTGGGCCTAACTAGTGGTTTGGACTTGGTTTCTGTTTTTTATAGCAGTTGCTGGTTGACTTGTATTACTGTGGGTTTTGTGTCTCGTTTGTTGTTTATGATGTAGTTGAGAGTGTGTGATTTGGAACTGAGGAAGACTAATACTATTCTAGTTTAGTTGACTAGTTTCAACAGAAGAATTCACCATCACCATTCTGTTCATGTTTGTTTTTTGAAGAGAAATTCGAATGTTACAGTTTAGCATCTGTATTCCTTAAAAAGCCAAGTTGTATTCTATTAATAGCCAAGTCAGACGTTTTTATGATATTTCAACACAATTCAACAGGACTCTGAAGCCTAATTTTGTAATGTTGTCCTAGATTCATGTTTATATTTTTTTTGTCTATATTTGGGGATGTAGTGTTACCAACGATCTGGTCAATGTTTTAAGTAACTCTTTGAATTTACAATGTCGTACTCTGAGATTCCTGTTTCTCCTCGCGGTTGTCTATCATTAGCAATGTGGTGTTGTATGGTCTGCCTAATGCTCTTGTCAGTGTTAAAATGCAGTCAACGAAGTTTAGAAGTCCATTGAAATTGGAATCTCTTTGCATTACATTGTTTATCCTGTTTGTGCTAGCTTTTCTTATCAGTGTAGTGTTGAACAATTCTTGAACCAATGTTCTGACATAGTTTCTGCAGGGTTTATCATCAATACTTGGGAGTAGTCTTTGCTTCCTGAGGATGGGTAAATCCCCTGGGAAGTGGATTAAGGGAGTGCTCTTTGGGAAGAAATCATCTCGAGCTCATGCTTCAAAGGGAAGGGAAGTTTCGGTATGGCCCCTTTAGCCCAAACTTTCTGTAACACTCATTTTCATTTTACTGAAGCTCTGTATAACTTGTTAACGCTAGAAGAATAGGACATTGAGCATATTTGCCAACATGTTGGTATTAAATACAATGTGGTGTTGCATAAGCAGCTTTAGAAATCTCAGTGGAACCAGGTTTTACTGGTCACAAACCTTTGGGGAAAATGATTTTTTTTTCTTTCAAATTTTCATCCTATTTTTAACTGAACCAATCAATTTCAAAAGCTAAAAATAGCCTTTTGTTATTAGGATGGCCTCATATGCAAATTATGCTCTGAGATATGTGCGTGATGTGAATTAAGTAAACCACCACATGGTTACACTTTATGGTTTATACAATGTGTTACCAGAACATTGATTCCTGCCCAATATATTGCTGAATATATATTTGAGCTTTCTTGGAGTCAACTGCATAATATGAGACCCTTCATTGCAATTCCATATAGTTTTCATCAAGTACATTTGGATGACTCATGACCTTAGTTTATGGTCTTATGAAGGGGTGATATATTGTTCTTATAATTAGAGGATCTGTGTTAGGCATAGACATTAGGAAGAGGTTAGATAGTTTCAAGTCCTTTCTGTCTATAAGGGAATTATCTACAATCTAAATCTTTTGAAGCTTTTATTTTTCATCGTCATGTGCAACTATACCATTTACCCATGCTTTTGTAACTGCAAACCAGTTTTGATGGCTCGTGTGTTTAGTTTTCGCTGTATCCATACCAGACTCAGCGAGGAGAAGCCATATAAATAGAATTCTCAGACTTTTTATCTTCTACTTCTCTATCATTTATGTGTACTACATTACGCCAAATTTGAGCATGTAACTTTTAACTTAATTTATCTTTTAACTGTGAAGAAACCTGTGGATCATAAGGATGGGGCACGGGAGAAAGGACACAATTCTTCGTCAGAGTCTCCAGTTATCTCTCGACCAATACCTGTGAATGCTCCAACAATTAATTTAGAGACGGAGAACGGAGCACAGTCTTCTGTTACTACCGATGGAGCAGTGATTTCACAAGCCAGTCAAAATTCAGTGGATCAAGCAGCTGCTGCATCTGCTGTATTCGACCCTGCTGAGAAAATCCGAGAAGAGCAAGCTGCTGTCAAGGCTCAGGCAGCCTTTAGGGGTTATCTGGTAATACTAGTTATTTAACTCAATGCCTAAGTTACTAGAATTTTCATCTGTCTTCGAAATTCATATGTTGCATATTTTTTTGCTTATCAATTTATATATATTATTATTATTATTATTATTCAATTTTGCTTGGTATAGTGGATCGTTTACACTATAGGTACCGTTAAACTGTTAACATTTGGGTCATTGAATTGAAGCTAGTTAACTGCAGCACTTTTCCCCCCTTTTCAGAGTTTGAATGTGTACTTTTGTTATTGGATTTTGAATTGATAGGCTCGGAGAGCTTTTCGTGCACTAAGAGGCATCATCAGGTTGCAAGCCCTAATCCGTGGGCATCTGGTCAGAAGGCAAGCTGTTGCAACTTTGCATTGTATGCATGGAATTGTGAAGTTACAATCTCTAATTCGTGGGCGAAGAGTTAGAACTTCTGGCATTGGCTCTGAAGTTTATTCAAGATTATCTGCTCTCAAGGTCGTGGTGAGTGCTGTAACAAATCTTGTGTAGTTGTTTCTTTACTTTACTGTTAGTTATTTTTGTCTAAAACCGGACGGACTACTTGAGGCAGACATGCACCATATAAAAACTTACAGTAAAATTACCAAAACTCCGTATGTAATAATGATATGATCAGTATAATCGACTTTCAATTTTTCCTTGTTATTTTATTTCTCTCTCTACCTTTCTGGTCAAACATTGTCATACCATTACAATGATATGTCAATTCACATGCTAACTAGTTCGGTTTTATTTCCGCAGGATCATGGTAGTGAACCAATGTTTCTAGTCTGTATGGGTATGTTTTTGCAGGGTTATGGTAGTGTATTAACATCTCTTCTTCGTATTTCAGGGTAGTAACCTGTCCTCTCCCAGTACAGTAGTACTCTTGCAGAAGACACAGTTCTCAACCAATGTGTTCGTCTGCAAGGTTAGCTAACCCTTTTATATTTGTCGAAAATAGAACTTGCATAACTGAACTGAGAAGGTTATCACCAATTAAAAGGAAAAGAAACAGAGAAAGCTTTCACCTATAGTTGATGTTCGTTTAATAATGCCCCATCTTTTTCTTTTTGATTGTACGTCATGATACTATGTGCACAACTTGTACATGTGTAAGCTCACTTCTGCAGCTGGTGAGGAAATTAAATAGCTTCTAATATTATTTGTACCAGGGGATCTGGAATTGAACCAAGTATTATCCAGTCTTATCGTTAGAGATTTGTTCTTATTGATAGTGGTTACTAGATGACCAAACCTGGTAATATATTTTGCTTTAGTGGCCTGCTATCATGTTCTTAAGTTTTATTTACTTCTATTGCAGCTTTCCAAGATTACTGTGATGCCTTTGCAAGTGCAATTTGCTCTAGGTGAACCTAATTCAGTAACGAGTTGGCTGGAAAGATGGAGTTTATCTCGCTTCTGGAGACCACTTCCACAACCGAAGAAAACCGTTGATCTGAAATCTCAAGCAAGGAACAGTGGCTATGCTGTGGAGACCGAGTCAGGGAGGCCGAAGCGCAGCGTTAGGAGGAACTTTTCATCTAGCTCTGAGTCTGCACAAGGAAATAGTACATTGAAGCGCAACTTCAAAAAGATTAATAGCGCCCCAGTGGAGGTGGTTCAGGATCATCCACAAAGCGAACTTGAAAAGGTCAAACGCAATTTGAGAAAGATATCTAATCCCGTGCCACATTCTTCTGATCAAGCAGATACCGAGGCCGAGAAACCAAAACCCAGTGCGAAAAGGACTTCAAGTGTGGCTCTGGATGTTCTTGAACATGCAACAGTGGATTCCACGGAAAAAGCAAAGAAGACTAATGGTGTGGCTGTTAATGACGCTAAGCCTGAAACTGCAACGTATCCGAAAAGTGCTCCAGTAGCTACGGTGGATACTGAAATTGCAAAAGAGCCTGCACCGGAAACAGAATTTCAGTTTGAAATTGCTCAAAAACTTGCTCCAGAGACAAAACCAGATGGGGAAATGCCTACAAAAATATCGCAAATGGAGACACCAGGTGCTGTACCAGATGAGAATAATCTTGCTTCTGATTTACACCCACCACATGAGATTATTAAAGAGAAAAACGATTCGGCAGTGAACAAGAAGAAGTCGTCAAATGAAGCCCAAAGTGGGAATGAAGTTCAAAAAACAACCAAGAGGAGAGCTTCTTTATCCGATAAGACAGACTACGTTGAAAATGGTTTGCAGAACTCACCAGCTGTCCCAAGTTATATGGCGGCAACTGAATCTGCCAAGGCAAAACTTCGTGCGCAGGGATCTCCCAGACTTAGCTCTGATGGAATTGAGAAAAATGGTTATGCCCGTCGACATTCTTTGCCATCTTCAGCTGGTGGGAAGCAGAGGCAGGTGACTGGTAAGGGCATGAAGAACGAGAAGTCCTTTTCGGCTTCAAGAGATGGACATGGTTAGGGTTTACTCCCCTTTTTTCACTTTTTGGCACCTTTTGCTTAGTTCCACTTTGTTGTTTGCTTGTTAGGTAATCAGACCCATGGTTAAGGCATGCAAGTGCCAATATATTGATTCAATTAGCCATGATTAACGTTTTGACATTTGCACATGCAAGCTATGGCAAACACATGAACCGTGCTATTTTGCAATGCAACTTCATACATTGCTTAGCATCAAAAAATTATGTGTTTTGAAATAAATGATATTCCCCCCTTAGAATTATGCCAAAATATGTGATTTGTGTCATATGTGACCATTCTCTAATGTCTAGCTGCTTGTGTTGCGTATACCATTTTCGTATACTACGCTCATATATGCTATTCATAAGCATGCCAATTGTGTGTGATGCATATGCATTGAACTTGAAAACAATGAACTTGGGCCATCTTGCTCCATTAGGTTACATTAGCATAAATTCAGATTCATTCTGATTAAAGTCCTTTTCCATCTTCCAACAATGATTTTTTCCCCAACATTAGATGTCTAGGTTTTCCACTTGCTTTGTTTCCTGAAAGATAAATGTATGCACTTAATCATGATCTACGAGAAATTAAAAGGACTCCTGAACCTTAGACATGGTCACAAAATACTCACTTTTCGTGGGTATTTCAAGAGCTTTTCTAGTTATATTACTTGAGGGCTATTCGAGCAGATTTGTCTTGCCCAAGCGTTGCGCACTTGCACCTAGTGATACTTGTGGATTCCTATATTAAAATTTAATGTGGTTGCTTTGAATTGTTAAATTCCTAACTAGGTTATACCCTTTTGAGATCCCGATTCAGTTTTATTTGGCTGTTTCGGTTATTATATGGAGATTTTGATCTTTTGAGATTGTTGAACGTCTTCTTTTAACCAGATATTGAGTCCCTGGTTTTAGTAAAATAGAACTTCTGCCAAGTGCTTTAGAATGAGTTTTCGATCATAGTCTAACCGTGTTTTTTTGATAATTCAGATAGGCCAGTTCAGGTAGAATGGAGGCGGTGACAGTGTTGAGAATGCGGTTCCACTTTCTTACTGGAAAAATGTTTGTGATGGTTGTTTGTGAGGTCTTCAGTTCTCATCAATCATATGTAAAGATCTGATTTAAACCTAGCTTGTCCGACAGACGACTTATGGAATGCGTGTTACATTTTGCTTGTGTTTGTGTTTCCTCTAGTGTTGTGTAATCTGTATAGTTACGGGCTTTTCCTATCCGATGTGAGCCTGGTGATTCTCTGTTGTCTTCATTGTTGTAAACTGCACGAGTTGAAAATCTCTTGGCTTGCCTTGAAACAATTATGCATTTAGGAGCTAAAATGTTGTATGCACCTTTGATGTCATTAAGATTTTTATTTATGCTATTCTAAGTGGTAATTGCAACTTTCAACCTCATTTCTTAGTCATCTCCTAGCTGATTTGTGATGTTTTTTGTTATGTCAACTTAAGTTATGTTTTGATGGCTTTTGCTTCACAGTAGGCCTTTGAACTGCTTATGGCTCATGGTGTTTACTGCTTGTTTAAGCAAAAGAGTTTGAAGTGGCATATCCACATATTATATTTTATGTTGATTACTCAGATATCATCATGTGCTGATGTTATTGAGCGAGTTGTTAATTCTCAAGGGCTCATGTTTCTGAAGTCAAAATCCTTTGCTGGCATGTTCTGTAATACTTAACTGCTAAGGTTCGACTCTTGGTTATTCTTCTTAATTATCTTCCCTCTGACATATCCTACAAATATATAAATATGACACTGAAATTTCTTAGAAGGTGGTCATGTGTTAATTCAAAGGAATAATGTTGATTGATGGCCTGATGGGTAATATACGTTGACTTTTTAATGACAATTATCCAAATGGTTGAAACTTGAAATGCACTAAAGAATTACAGATCATAACTACTAGGACGAGTTGTTACTTTTTTAAGTTGCAGAGTTTTGTGAAAACGACCTTACACTGTATGTCTACAAAATCTATTGGGATGAAAGAAGATTGACTAATGGATAATTTCTTGTTGGTATTGTGGTGGTATGAGAATTTCAGAGAAAGATGTACAGCTTCTCCCCCAAGCATGCGAGTTACAATTGTTTATGGTTTTTTTTGTTGTTGCAAAAGAAGCCGTCTAAATTGATTTTTTTTATTGGCATCTCTTCTGTTTTGTCGGTATTATATTTGGATCCTTTTAAATACTCAAATTGGCTATGGTTTTTCCCTTAGTTCAATAGATTTATCTAACTTTGTTGTGTATATAAACCACCAATTTTGACCTTACCAACACTAAATAAAATTATCCTACTTGGGTAATTGTCGCTAAATTATCAGTAATATTAGGTGAGTTTTACAATACATGCTTTTAAGGGAGTACATTTACAAATGTTTTGTTTTATTATTTTATTGAGAACATAATTAAGATATAATTTAACGGTTTTGGACCTTTATAATACAAACAGGAAACGCGTTATTTCTTTTTTTTAAATCTTCTAAAAATTTGTCCTTGGAAGTGTACTAGTTGACTAGCGGATGAGATTTTGGCATTTGCAACATATCGGTCAAGGTTAGACTTTACTTTTTTTATTCACATGGTCATTGTTGAAATACAGTTTCAAACTAAAACGCGATGAATTAGATTTATTTTGGTGTTATCTTCATAAACTTAGAGGATTTTTTCTCTCTCAAATTTGATGCGCAAATTAATAATTTTCTATTTTTGCAGGTATTATGAATAACATCATCAATAAAATGAGATTATATTTGCAAAAGAGGACTTTGCAATTGTGTTTGAGTAGAACCAAAATCATGAGAATATCTCGATAACTAAACCGCAAAGCGGGGAAAACAATTTTGAGATTGAACTTCTTTTTCATGGTCTTTGGATGTATGATGTTTTGGAGAATAATAGGAAATATTCAAACTCATATTCACATGTAAGAAGGTAGATCGACAAATAAAAGGACCGCTCACTCAGTTATATATATATATATATATATATATATATATATATATATATAGGGTCAGGTTCTAGTGAGCCTAGAGCTCATCAAATTTAGTTTAAACTCCTTACCATCTCACTATTGGATCTTATTTATGGTTAATCTCACCTTTAATTAGCATAACCGTTTTTATTTTAATCTACTTTACAATTTGAAATGAGTGATGGATATTGTGGGGCTTAATTTTTCTAAATTAAGTCCTAGACTCACTAAAGAATTCTAGTATATATATATATGGTCAAGCTCTAGTGAGCCCAGGGCTCATCAAATTTAGTTTAAGCCCCCTACAATCTCACAATTGGATCTTATTTACAGTTAATCTCACCATTCATTAACATAACCGTTTTTTTTCTTAATCTACCTTACAATTTGAAATGAGTGGTGGATATTGTGGGTGCTTAATTTAGAAAAATTAAGCCATGGGCTCACTAGAGAATTCCTGTATATATATATATATATATATATATATATATATATATATATATTCTCAAGTATGGGTGTTTGTTGATTACATAATCCATGGAAACATAACAGAAAGTGTGAAAAGAAGCACACTTGGTCTACACTCTATCAAATAAATATTCTTAAAACTAAAAAAAGTCTAACTTGGTTGGATTACTGGACGGTGATGTTCACAAATCACAACCATAATTCGTGCGTGATCCTGAAAAAGAAACACATCTCCATCTTGCAAAATAAATAAATAAATAAAAATATAAGTTGCACCTGACTTTGACATTTTAGCGCTTTTGGATTTCTGTTCTCTCCTTTGGTGATATTAATTTAATTCCCTACCACTCTCCTTTCCTGATATTTATCGATGCTAGAATTTTCTTTTAAAAATACTAGCTCACCTCATTTCGTAACGAGAATACTTACCTTTTGTTTCCATAGCCTTAGAAATCTCATGATATTTTTTCTATTTAATGAATCATATTTAGAGCTTTAGACTTTTTTCATAATCATTTATGATCCTTAGCTGTTGAATAGTCTCCAAACTCGATTTCATATGATGTTCTCGATAAAAAAATCGTATTGTCTTCATCCTACATTTACAAAATTAACTACATGACATACAAGAACAAAAAGTAGAATGGACTATTTTGTGGAATTAAAGAGAACTTGTATTATGGAAATCAGAGGTTATTACAGATATTTCGAAATACTTGAAAAGAAAATTTGAAATTTCCATTAATTTTTTAATAAGGTCAAACTTGGGAAACCTTTTGATTTGGGGGTGACGTGTCCTTGAACTAACCAAGTAAATTTCCATCAAACTAGAAAGAAGACTTTGTAAGTTACAAATGATTGTAGGGGCAATAACGCGTAAACTAGAAAAAAATATCATGTGGAATTTCTTGAGAATTACAAGAAAATAGATAAAATTAATATTTGTGTGATCGATTTGCAAAACGTTTTGGAAATCCGTAATTTTTTAATTTAATAAAATAATAATCTGAAATTAAAAAATAAGTTTTTTTTTATATTTCAAAATGTAATCTGATCGCGGGTGCGAGACATTATTTTCGACATCTTCACTTGAAAATACTTTTCTTACTAGATCATGAACATGTTTAATCGGAAACGAGACATTATTTTCGACATATTCACAGATGATATCGACCATCATCTTCGCAGTCAGCTGAGCATGATCGAATCGAGTAGTTGCGGACCTGCATATATGCTTGTACGAACATTTTCTTATCACCCATGCTTCACCAGAACCAGTTCGTGCAACGTGCAACGTACAACATCCAACTACAATTTTCATCTTTACATCTTACCTTATATTTGATTTTACTACTGTCTTGCATCTTGATCTCCCGATTATTGTCAATATGTCATTTCGATATGACATTCTTTAGAGCGTATTTCGATGAGAATGCTTGATTCTCAGCTAACGGACCTCAACTATTATACTGGTTTCTATAAAGGACGTATCTGCAGGAAGCCAACTAGAACAATCATGAAAGTTTTTAGTTGGGTGAACCCAACCTCTACCTCTAAATGGGTTGAATTGGCTTAACCGATTTACATTCAGACCAATATCTTCATCCTCCTCAACCTTATCCTCCTCCTCATCCTCCTCACCTAATGATTCATTCATGTCCTCTAACTCAATATTGTAATTTTCCTCATCATTTTTTTCTTCATCATCAGTCGATATCGGCTTGAAATTTGCTCTTTCTTGTGGATTCAAATCAGAAGTTCTATTCGCAGCCCGACTGATTTCTGTTATGGTGTTTGCAACACATGATTGTTTAGATATGAACCGTGCACCACTAGTACTACCAGGTTGGCTACCCGCAAACATCTCAGCATTTCACTCAATTTCCAAAGGATTCAACTTAACATATATCTTCACCATCCCCATTTTCGAATAGGTTGTTTGATAAGCTATTCTTCAGGAATTCTCGTCATATACGGACATCACATTATAAAAAAACCTATTGGTGCAATGTTGACACGACATTGAATATCAATTGAGTACCGAGATTCTTCGACATGTAGACTTTGATAAATCCAACTCTTAATTTCTTCTAAGGTTACATTTTCGTTCGCTAAAAGTGTAAGTCTTGGATCTATCATGTACTCTATACTAAACCTTCCATTTTGAGTTATATCACCACCAAAGTACACATTTATCGCAATCATTTCGGTTAATCTACAATGCAATATTTTTTCATCAGTTTTAAACTACAATTAGTTGAATTTTTGACATAATTACTAATTATTAATCAGTGATAATACAAATTAAGAAGGAAAAAATTACCTCAAATATCACCAATTAAGCCCCACAGATCAGAAATTTGATATCACTGGGAAAATATTTGTAAATCAGTTAAATTTGAAGACTGTGTAGGGTGGAATGAGCGAGGAATATTGAATGAAAGAGAAACAAAGTGGAGGGTGTGTTTTATGGTGGTCAAATTCCACGGATCGGGGGTGTGAACCCCAATCGGATTATATTTCGAAATAATTTTTTCTCCTATTTTTTAATTTCAGATTTATTTTTTATTAAATTAAAAAATTACGGCTTGAATTGACTATTTGATATCACATAAACAAGGTGATGTTCAACATTATTTCCTTAAAAAGCCATGGAAAACTCATAAATGTTGCTCATTAGATGACAATCCCTCAGTACTTGAAAATTGAGTATGCAAATATAACCAAGATAACAACTTCACCAAAAGTTGTAAGGATTGGAACTTTTGGCATTTATAAATTTGATATCATATCTTTTACAAGAATACTCATAATCTAAAAAAACCCAGAATGATATAGTTATTGTATAAATATATCCATATTTGCAAGGGTAGACGTGCAAAAAGTCCAAATTTAAAATTGGAGGACAAGTTTATAAATGGTGGAAACGTGGGCACTTCTCCATAACATCAGAATCTTCTATCTTCCCATAGTTTGAAGTCTTCTGTTCTCTGTTTCTGTTTAATTACATCCTCTTTGGAAAATCACATTTATCTTAACAGCTAATTTGGGTGCTGGTCAAATTATAGCTGTTGTTTAGTGAGAGATTTGGAGAGAAATGGAGGAGTCCTCACGTAGGCAAGCAAGTTTTTCCACTCAAGCCAATGCTTTGTTGAGGAAAAATCTCACCTTTCAGGTACTTTGACCATACCATGTTTAGGTGTATTTTTCTGTAAATGTTGCTTGAGAATTTTCATGTTATGGGTTTCATAGTTTCATGCCATCAATTGATTTTGTGATAAATATTTCATGTTTTGTTACTCTAATTGTTTTGGTGAAAGATTTGTTTTGTTTTGTAAAATGCTTACTTCAATTGGTAAAGTTCATTGTTTAGGTTTTCCGGCTGAAACCTGAAAGGGATCCTTTATTTTTGCACCATTCACTAATTTTGTTGGTTAAAATTTCATATTTTGTTAGTCTAATTTTGTGGGTCAAAGATATATCCATGTGAGATTTGCTTTATCTTTATATAATGCTTTACTTCAGTTGGCTTTGGTTGTAATGACTTAAAAGGGGTTCATTGTGTTCTTGTCATTCATTAACTTAAAAGGGGTTCATTGTATTTCACTCTCTTTTATGTTCTGTTGATTTGATTTTTAGGTTGAGATATTGGAATCTTAGTTTCTATCTTCATACATGTTTCTGTTGGTAGAATTCATGATTTTGACTTTTGGGCTCGCAAATCTTTATATTTTATTGGTGTTCTTTGTTTCTCCATTTTCTTCTTGCCAAAACACCCAAAATTCATGGAGGGGACCTCTACTCTTTCATTGCCATAATTTTATTTTTCCTTTTTCAGTTTTCGAACAAGACATGGTTTTTAACTTGATTTTGATTACAAAGATAGTAGTGGAGTTTCTTTTTGAAGAAAATAATGGTTCTAGAAGGTTTCTTTTCATTCATATACTTTGATTTTATATTCTGGTTATCTGGCATTTCATTAGTTTTTGTTCAATGCCTAATATATAAAAATGCTAGAGTGAAACTTTTTTTTAGTATCTCACCATCATTATATATTTTGATTCCTTTTTCATGTCATCATCCAGTTTTTTAGGTTTTGACAAAAAGTTGAAGGAAGACTTCATTTCTGTAATAAAGAACATGGGCATGTATTTAAGTAAAAGAAAGGGAAAAATTCACCCAAACAAGTCAACTATAAAACTGAAGTCAGATTGTTCTTTTTTTGAAAATTAAGTCAGATTGTTCTTTGTGCCAATAGATTGAAATACTGAATCATGACTTCAGTTGTTAACACTTATCTTATTTGACAACTGCAGAAACGTAACATGAAGGCGAATCTCCGTATCGTATTTTTTCCGATCCTCGTTTGCGTTCTTCTAGTTGTCATCCAAAAGGTGATAGATAACGAACTTAACAAACCGGAGAATAGATGTGGATGCAAATGTGTTGATACTGATGGAGATGGAAAATGTGAAGATGTTTGTGGAATTCAGTATTCTACCGAAGATCAAGCATTCACTTGTCCCATCCCAAGTCCTCCCCAATGGCCCGCCTTGTTGCAAGTTCCCAAACCCGAGTTTCGAGCGGTTAAAATTGGTTCAAGCGCACCCTTGAATTTGCCTGACATGAGTTGCAGAAAGAAAGGAGACTGCCCTTCAACTGTTCTTTTCACTGGTCGCAATCAAACCTTCGCTACAAGTACGTATGTCAGTCATACCACACAATTTCTAGTTTAAGATATCTGATTTTTAACTGCATGACTAATTACTTTGATGGGCAACTTTAAACTGTTAGGTTTGGCGCGAAATATTTTTGCCAACACTCCACCTTCAAATCCATTGAACTTTCTAAATGCCAGTGATCCTCGTATTATTTTTGATATGCTATCAAATTTAACCTTGGTAAGTTACAGAACGAGAAGGGACGTACTTAACAAGTAATTGAATTTCTCATCCAAATGATATGTGATATGTTTTTGCTTGTTCAATTCTTCAGGGTACAGATGCAACATCCGGGAGGGTGAACTTCATTGAACCAGCATTTGTTTCCGAAAGACCGATATACAACATTCAATCCCATTGCAACTCAACTTCTATAATTAAAGTGAAAATACCCTTCATAAAAGATCTTCCAGCCATTAATTTAGGTCACAGTTATTTTTTGTTTTGATCACAATGTTTATCAATTTGCGTAGCATTTAAGTATCTTCAAATCTTCTACTTGACTTAACCTACTCATCTTTCTGTCACGAATTAGACCAACAATGTGCGCAAGGCCTAAACGTTTGGCGTGAAAGTTCATCGGCAATAAACAATGAGTTGTTTCGAGGCTATCGGCAAGTTGAGGGTGATAGATCAATTAATGAATACATGGGAGGTGATAATTTTCTGGTGATTTGGCATTCATTTTTTCTTGATCAAGTCAGTGCAATATAAACTTTCTTCTCTCTTTTGCAGCATATGATTTTCTTGATTCAAGCACTGCGAATTTCAATATGAGAATTTGGTACAATTCAACTTTTAAGAATGAAAGTGTGTTCGACGGTCCTCCTTCGAGCTTGCGTGTTATTCGTTCAGTGAATCTTGTAAGTTGTATTTTCTTGATCTTATTTGTTCCACAGGAATATTTTCACCCCTAGCTCAATATAAATTTAATTTTCCTGAATTTGTAGTGCAATAAAACTTGACTAATTTATTCCTTTGTGTAGATATCAAATGCTTTCCTCCAATTACTGAAAGGGCTTGATACGAAGATGCAGCTCGATTTTTTCAAACAAATGCCGAAAGCCGCCACACAACTTTCGCTTGATTTCTCTTCCCTTCTTGGAGGACTTTTCTTTACATGGATTATTGAGTTACTTTTTCCCGTAAGTTGATGATAAGTTTTCCAAGCATTAATTAATTGATAAACATCCTAATGTTTCCTATAAGAGCATTATTTGAGTGAGTCATTTCCTGAATACATGATAACACAACATCAACATGAAGTGGCTGCGCAATTTAATTGTAACTCGACGTGATAAGGCAGCCAAGTAGCTTTGTTATGATGGTTATAAAAATGAACATGAAAATAAGGGCAATTTCTTATTGGAATCCTCTATTTAATCACCCTAAAAAATGAGACACAATTTGACACAGACTACATAATCTTCCACGACTTGCTGAATGATGACACAAAAAACTAACCATATAACATCTTTTGTAGGCTAATCAGTTAGCTTTTGCATGATATTGAACGTTTGAGATATTTACTAACACGAGAGCATAATTTTGTTATGCTACATGGATTTTCCATTCCAAACATGGTGAACCCTTTTCAATTAATCACAATAGGATGGACACGATTTCCCTGTCATGATTACAGAATCGCTTGGCACGACTCTGCTACTTTATAAGAAGTTAATTGTAATCTTTCTGTGCAGGTTTTGCTGACATACTTGGTCTACGAGAAGCAAAATAAGCTAAGAATTATGATGAAAATGCACGGACTCGGTGATAGTCCCTATTGGATCATCACTTATGCATATTTCCTCTTGTTATCTGTAGTTTATGTTCTATTTTTGGTGGTATTTGGCTCTCTTATAGGTAAGTTACTATACAAATTCGTAGATGTAATCACGATCTTTGTCATTGTCCATCGAAATTCACGGAATCTACTAATTTTTCAGGTTTGAAGTATTTCACCTCAAACGACTATAGCATTCAATTTGTCTTCTTTTTTGCTGTCATGAACTTGCAAATTGCGCTTGCATTTCTGATGTCGACTGTTTTCACAAAAGTGAAAACTGCTCAAGGTCTTAACAACCACTTCATAATACTTGTTTTTGAAATTTTACATCTAATATATCATTTTTGATGTCAAATCATATATATCTAATCTTGTTTGGAGTTGGTGTTGTAACTTGTTATAACCATTTTAATGTTTCAGGAATTGCTTATATTTACGTGTTCGGAACAGGACTATTAGGAGAATATCTTTTACGTCCCTTCATCGAGGATGAGAATTTTCCAAGTAGGTTCAAGAATATTACCTCTTCTTCTGTAATCATCAGGAATGTTGATAATGGGTATGTTATTGAATGAATTTCAGGAGCGTGGGTTACAGTCATTCAATTGCTTCCCGGATTTTCGTTATATCGCGGTCTATATGAGTTTGGAGTGTATTCGTTCAACGGACGATACATGGGAACTGCCGGAATGCGTTGGAAGAATTTGAGTGATAGTACAAATGGAATGCGCGAAGTTTTGATAATTATAGCTGTGGAGTGGATTGTGATCCTGCCGGTCGCGTACTACTTTGATCAACTTGCTTCCTTGGGAAGCAGAATTAGAAAAAATCCTCTACCATTTATGCAATACTTTCGGAAGAAAGTACCGACATCGTTTAGGAGGGATAGCTTCAGAAGACAAGGATCCAAAGTTTTCGTGGAGGTCGAAAAGCCTGATGTTGCCCAAGAAGTGAGCTCTTTTTTTTGCTTAATTTAGAAATGGAAATTGTTTTTAGTCTTTCTTTTGAACTTCAATTTTGTTTCAGAGAGGAATGGTTGAGCAATTGTTATTAGATCCGAGTACAAGCCATGCTATTATCGCAGACAATCTTAAGAAGGTGTACCCTGGTCGAGACGGAAATCCTGATAAGCTTGCTGTTCAAGGGTTGTCTCTTGCCGTGCAAAGGGGAGAATGTTTCGGTTTCTTAGGTCCTAATGGTGCTGGTAAAACTTCATTTATCAGCATGGTAAGTTTTTATATTTTTCATCTTCTTGTTTGAAATCACTTATTAGGCAATACTCTTGGCTTTTGTAAATTTGCACCATAATTGATGTTCATATCGAAAGCTAATGACATTTCAATTTCACAAAAAAATTGAACAAGGAAAATGGACTGAAACCATCATATGCTACTTCAGATATAACATATCATGTCTTATGTCTTCCATCTCATGTATGTTTAAAACATTCTTTTTATGCCAAAAAAGAAGTTTAGTACTTCATTGTTCGATTGATTGTGTGTTTTGACATGGAAGCTAAAATTTTCTGAACAGATGATTGGACTCATATCACCAACAACTGGAAATGCATATGTTCATGGAAATAGCATACAAGCAGACATGGACAAGATATATACTAGCATGGGTGTTTGTCCCCAACATGAGTAAGAACTTATAAAGAATATTGGACCATTTTTTTCTTCTAAAATAAACCTCCATGATGATTAAAGCATTTTATGTTTCACAGCATGTTGTGGGAAATGCTAACTGGTCGCGAACATCTACTATTTTACGGACGTTTAAAGAACCTAAAAGGGTCTGCTCTGCTACAGGTATTACAATTTTTTTCTTTTTTCAGATAAAAGTTGTAATAAAACAGAAACCAATTAGAGACATGTTTTATATCACAGGCTGTGGATGAATCTTTGAAGAGTGTGAATTTATACCATGGAGGCGTCGGTGATAAAAAAACTGGAAAATATAGTGGTGGAATGAAGAGAAGACTCAGTGTTGCCATTTCGCTGATTGGAGATCCTAAGGTTAGAATTCTCCTTCACTTCAGTCAACAAAAAAAAAGACTTTTTATCTTATTAGTTCAATATGAAACATTTAATTTCGATGTGATATTTGACAAACTGCTTGGATTTAGTTTGCACATATACTATGCTATGCTTATGCAAATTATTTTGTAGGTTGTTTACATGGACGAACCAAGTACCGGGTTGGATCCCGCTTCGAGAAATAACTTGTGGAACGTTGTAAAGAATGCGAAGCAAAACCGAGCGATTATTTTGACTAGTATGGATCCATATGGACATGAATGTTTATTCTGATTGTGAAGTGCTTGTCTGAATTCTCTTTCAGAAAAGCACCTTTTACAAACATGTCAAATTCAAATCTTCCTGCTAATGTTCCTTTTTAATTACAGCACATTCAATGGAAGAAGCAGAAGTTCTTTGCGATCGGTTAGGAATATTCATCAGTGGAGGCATGGAATGCATAGGCAATCCTAAACAGGTACTCATTCTGTCGTTCTCGTGTCGATCCATTGAAATACATCAATCTCTCCAATTTCAGTAGTTAGTTTCATGATTATAAACGTGGTCTAAATCATCTTGATATAATCAATTGTCTCTCAAATGCTAACTAGCCATCGAGTTTATTTGTCTAATGGATAAAAATTTAACACAACATTCCCGTGAAATGAGTCTATATACAAAAGAAAACTACTAAGCTTAAACTGATAAATTGAGAGTTCTACTGAATTGACTCACAGCTGAAGGCTCGATATGGAGGAACGTACATTTTGACAATGACAACATCACAAAGCGAAGAGCGAGAAGTCAAGGAAATGGTAAAAAATCTATCCCCCAACGCGAACCGTATCTACCACATATCGGGAACACAAAAGTTTGAGATTCCAAAACAAGACATCAAAATTGCCCAAGTCTTTGAAGCAGTGGAAAAGGCTAAAAGAAGATTTCCAATACAAGCATGGGGATTGGCAGACACAACATTGGAGGATGTCTTCATCAAGGTTGCAAAAGGAAACGATTCGTTTAATACTTGAATTTTTGTATTTGTTTGATTTGTTGTTTGTAGTTAAAATTGAAATCTTAATTTGTTGTGTTATTCATGTAGATATATTTGTAATTTGTCACACTATAGTTTTCAAGTGAACCTCGTACCGTTTCCTCTATCAATTTTATTTCTCACACTTTTGTGTTGTTTCATAAATCATACGTATGGTTGGTTTAACATTTTTACTACGGAATGTATTTTTGTATTTGTTGGATGACAAATATGTAACGTCCTAGAAACAGCGGAAATTTTTAAAATTTAAAACATACAATCGAAAGAGGACATTACCAAGGATACCACAAGGTGCACCAACGTATATATAAATATACAGATCTTAGTTTACAACAAGGGGTGACTACATCAAAAGCTATAAGAAAAAATATACAATGTAATCACAACAACCTCAAAATGAGGGGGAAGCAAGATCTGGTCCCAGAAGCTCTCCTCCGCAGACACCACCATCTACCGCTGCTCACGGCCTGAAAGCAGACATAAAATGCCTGAGTTTCCAGAAGGAAACTCAGTATGTCAAATCCTAACACATATATGGACAATAATAAAAATGCAATGAATAGTACAAACCGACACAACCAGGTCTCAAGGGTCTCAATGGGTATGGTTTGTGTAATGACATGTTTTCTTGAAGGAAATTGTATCGTTGAAAACCAGTACACTTTTTAATTTTCTTTGTCATGAATACTAATCTTTTACTACTCTCTTTAAAATGGAAGTATCACTTGAAAATATATTAGCATTAATTATTCATCTGAAGATAAAAAAAAGGATATTATTAGTGAGCCGAATATTGTATTGGATATGAAACATAGATTGGATATGGTGATGCCGACGATGATAGGTGGATTTGGTATATTGGTCTGTTAGTCCAAGATGATCAAGTAGCTTTAGAGAAAAAACAGTACTTGACCATTTTATTTAATCCTTTAATTATTATAAATTAATATGCACCAAAAATGTTTCATGCTACTAGATACGCGTAGAGTCCATTACGAATGCACTACATATAGAATAGATCCGATGTGCACAGTTAAGGTAGATTGAGTTTTAAGCTTGTTTATTTTATCAAATGAATATAAATCTTATCCATAATATAACTAATTCCATCAAAATCATGTGTATATTTACATGTGTCACCAACTGTTTTTTTCTTTTTTTGATGTAGAGATATTACTATATAAGTTGCATGTATAGTAGATACAATTCAACTGTCGGTTTTTGTTAAAATATTTTACGTTTATCATTTCTAAGACAAATAATAGTATTATCAGTTCACTTTCAATAGTGCTTATTGAAAGAGACACTCTTTTAGTATTAAGAGATGAGACCATTTCATGTCACTAAATATTAATCTGCATATTCGGTTCTTGCCGGCCAAGGAATGGAATCAGCATAAGTAGTATCCTTTTTTCTTTTTTCTGTCAATTTAGTAACTTTTTTAGTTGGAGTAATTTTAATAATAACTGATAGACACACTTCACTCCCAGAGAACTCATATCATTAATTCAGACGGTCTCTTGGATTAACTTATAAGAAGATGACCGCAAAATGTAACGTCCTCGGATAGCGGAAAATTTAAAATTTTAAAACATACAATCAATGAAGGACATTACCAAGATAGATACAAGGTGCACCAAGTATATATATAAATATACAGATCTAAGTTTACAACAAGAGGTAATTACATCAAAAGTTATAAGATGAAATATACAATGTAATCACACAACCTCAAAAAGAGGGGGAAGCAGAATCTGGTTCCAGAAGCTCTCCTCCGCAGGCATCACCCTTTACCGCTGCTCACGGCCTGAAAACAGACATAAAATGCCTGAGTTTCCAGAAAGAAACCCAGTATGCCAAACCCTAACACATATATGGACAATAATGAAAATGCAATGAATTATGAATAGCACAATCCAATACAACCAGGTCTCAAGGGTCCTCTCACCCCAACACACCACACCCGTGCACACAAGGCACCGCCGGCACAAACACGACCACACAACCGGGTCTCAAGGGTCCTCTCACCCCAACCCCACAACACACGTGCACACACGGCACCGTCGGAAAATCATCGGCAACGGGTCTCAAGGGTCCTCTCACCTCAACCCCACAATACACGTGCACACACGGCACCGCCGGAAAATCATCGACCACGGGTCTCAAGGGTCCTCTCACCCCAATCCCACAACACACGTGCACACACGGCACCACCGTAAAATTATCGGTCACGGGTCTCAAGGGTCCTCTCACCCCAACCCCACAACACACGTGAACACACGACACCGCCGGTACAGTCACGGCCACACCACCGGGTCTCAAGGGTCCTCTCACCCCAACCCCACAACACTCGTACAACCATCGGGCGACAGTCCGCACCGTTGCCCAAGAGGTCGGAGAGACGAGCCACTTTCAAGCGTACAAGCACACCACTATCGGGCGTCAGTCTGTGTCGTTGCCCCTCGTGAGACCGGAGAGACGAGGCACCGTCAAGTGTACTCATAAAACCACGAATCCACCAAAAACGACAGAAACGGTCGAACGAAAACTGTTTAACGGTCGACTGATCCTCACCTAGAGAACTGACCCAACCGAAAAACCCGTCAATCGGTCGACTGACAAAGCGGGCCCGGTCGACCGAAAAACCTCAGTAAGAAAACATTTTCGCAAACCAAACTCCAACGGTCGAACAACCGAAAACTATCGGTCGACCGAAAACCTCCAGTACAAAACTTCCAACAAATCACATTACACGGTCGAACCACAAAACACTATCGGTCGACCGAAATCCACCAGTGCAATTCCTTCGACAAATCATTATACACGGTCGACCGAATCCTCACTTCGGGTCGATCGGACGTTAAGTTACTTAAGTCATCGGTCGGACGAGTCAAACGGGCGGTCGACCGTTTAGATGGTCAACGCCCCAACCGACCTACAACAGTACTTTCGGTCGACCGACAAAATGGATCTCATTCGACCGAAAATACCCAGAACCTCAATCTCTCGATAGAATTGTACCACCGGTTGACCACCATGAAGGTATCGTTCGACCGGTGCGAGGGATTTCGCCCAAAATACACTATAACTGATCGACCGTTTAAAGTTCAGAAACTGTTGTGCAGGTCCGACGAGCCAATCGGCCTACCGTCGACCGCTCCCACTCCCACACTAATAATAGGTGAGCGTAAAAGCAAGTTTGACATACCTTAAGGCTTGAAGAAACCTTCGAAGAAACAACGACGAACGTTCCACGATCCCTTCTCCAACTCCGGAGAACTCTACGAACGACGATCTTCGCTCATCCGGCGACTCCAACAGCAACCCTCGCCTCCACAAACACCGAAGAAACACTGAAGGGAAGAGTGGCGAGTGAGTGAGGGAGAGATGTGCGAGAGAGAGAGAATAGGTAGAGTGAGGGAGAGAGAATCGGTAGAGTGAGGGAGAGAGAATCCAAACCTTATATACAATCTCCCCAAAACGATCTCAGCCGTCCATCTCAATCCTCACTAATCCACCCCTAATCACCATTAGCACAATAAGCAAGGGTTAGGATATTACACAAACATTGCTCTGGCGAAGTGGTAAATCCTTCAATTTGAAGTACAAAAAATAAATAAATCAAACTTCAGTTAGAAATAGAAGTCATGCCATTGGAGACTAAGACCGAATCATTTGACATCTTCTGATTGATCTCATCACACAATTATGATAACCACTAGAAGTACATTTGTACTTTCGAAATATTCATGTCGACACGTATCTGTATTTCTAATTAAACTACCAAAAGCACACGTCTATATTTTTTTGTATGCAATAATTCAATTTTAAATTTGAATGCAAGTATAGAAATGGTGGAAATGGAGGCATTTCTCCACAACATCAGTCTCTCTCTCTTCCCAGAGTTTGGAGTCTTTGATTCTCTGCTATTCTCTAAGTTTATTATTATTATTTTGAAAAGTTTTGTGATTCCAACGGCTAATTTGGCTGTTGGGTCAAATTATAATTGTTGTTTAGTGAGAGATTTGGAGAGAAATGGATGATTTCTCACGTGAAAAAACAAGTTTTTCCACTCAAGCAAATGCTTTGCTGAGAAAAAATCTCACATTTCAGGTATTTTAACTAAAATAGTTTGTTTATGTTCTATTTTTTCTGTAAATATTGCTCATTTATATCTTTAGGTTCATGGGGCTTCAGGTTTTCATGAATTAGTTGGTTTTGTTGTTGAAGAATTCGTGTTTTGTTGGTCTGATTTTCTGGGTTCAGACAAAGTAGTTTCCATATTATATACTTTGGTTTACTTCAACAGTTTGTAGTTGGTAATGTTCGGGGTTTTGCCTTTTGGGCTAAAGCAAGTTTATGTTTTTGTCAAAAATTTCTTGTTCTACTGATGTGAAATGTTAAGTATATTTTGGTCTTGCTTGATTTTTCAAAGGGTTCTATATGTGCTTCATTTCTTGCATGTTGGTTCTGTTAAAATCTTCTTGATTTTACCTTTTGGTCTCATAAATCTTTATTATTTCATGCTTTTTTTTACTAAAGTTTTTTAAAAATGGGTCATTTTCTGTTCTCTCTCTGCCAAATTTATTGAGGCACTTTTTATTCTTTCTGAATCAATTTGAATAGTTCTTTTTGTAGCCTTAAGTAAGGTAAATCTCTATGTGTCTTCGACACAAATAAAAGTTTAAAGGGGGTGTTTAAGGCTTTGAAGTTGTGGACTTTTATCATACTTTTTCCCTTAAGATTTGTGAATTTCCAGTATGTTTGGTTTGATCTTGACAAACTAACGAGGGATTGATTCCTTTTGTTCTGATAAGATTTTATTTTCAAAAAATATAACAAGTTAATTAAGAAACAATTGCAAGGAATATTTTTGGTTTGACATTTCATCTATTTTCACCAACTTGTTTTAGTATTTTCTAAGATTTTCTCCATATTTTTACTTTGTTTTGGTTTCATGATTTTTTGTAAAAGGAAGAATTCTGCTCTTGAAAGAAAAAAGTAAATGTAAGATGGAAATTAGATTATTCGGCTTGCATCAAATCATTGGCAATTTTGTCACTTTGTATTGCAGAAACGCAACATAAAGGGAAATCTTCGAATAATTTATTTCCCGATCCTCGTTTGCCTTCTTCTCGTTGTCATCCAAAAGGCGGTCGATACTCAACTGAACAAACCAGAGTACAAATGTGGATGCAAATGTATCGATAAAAATGGAGTTGGAAAATGTGAGAATGTTTGTGGACTTCAGTACTCTAACTTAAGTCAATCCCATGCTTGTCCAATCCCAAGTCTACCTTATTGCCCAGCTCTGCTGCAAATTCCCAAACCCGAGTTTCGAGCGGTTAAAATTGGTTCAAGCCCACCCTCAGATTTGCCAGACTTGAGTTGTGGAAACACAGGAGACTGCCCATCAAGTGTTCTTTACACCGGCCGCAATCAAACATTCGAGAGAGGTATGTTAACCATATATACCACATTAGTGAGTGCTAATTTCATACATCTAATTATTTTAATTGTGAAACAATTTCTTGGCCGATATGCTTCGAATTGTTAGGTGTGGTACATAATTTTTTTGCAAACAGTCCACCTTTAAGTTCATCAAACATTCAAAGTGGCGATCCTCGTGTTATTTTCGACACCTTATCAAATTTAACCTTGGTGAGTTACAAAACAAGAATTCAATTAACAATAAAGTTTCTTGTCGAGAATTTGTATGATATTGTTTTGGTGGTTCAATTCTTCAGGGGACAGATGCACGAACTGGGGTCTCGATCTTCCTAGAACCGGCATTTTTTTTCTAACCGACCGATATTCAGCGTCCAACCTCGTTGCAACTCAACTTCTACAATTTCAATGAAAATTCCCTCTCAAAACGATCTTCCGGAAACTAACTTAGGTTCCAATTGTTACCTGTATTGATTTATTACTGAAAACTATTGGAATTATTTAACTTGCATTGAGTATATTTATTTGTATGGAATTTATTAGCTTAATGTCTAATAGTTGGCTAACAGTCTGACATTTCTTGTCTTGAATTAGACCAACAATGTGTTCAAGGCTTAAATTTGTGGAAAAAAAGCTCATCAGCGATAAATGATGAGTTGTTTAGAGGCCATTGGCAAAGTAAAGTTGATAGATCAATTAATGAGTACATGGGAGGTGATATCTCTGTAACTTGAAGTTCGATGCTTGAGAAAATTGAAAATTTGTACCATTCTAGCTACAAGAATTTGTTTCTCTCCCTTTTGCAGCATATGATTTACTTGACTCGAACATTGGAAATTTCGATGCAAGAATTTGGTTCAACTCAAGTTATACGAATGAAAGCGACTTCTTCACTCCTCCTTCAAACATGCGTATCATTCGCTCAGTAAATCTTGCAAGTTCAATTCTCTGAACCGTCAGGATTAAAGCGAACGGTTGAATACTGGATCTAACATGAATATCACAACATCATACATAATTTACTTATTTAAATGTAATTGAGATACTTAATTTAACGTGGTTCTTTTTTCCTTTTGCTTAATTTCTCTAATGTTATGCTCATACATCATTTATCTTAACTAATTTTCAAAAAATGCAGATATCAAATGCATTTCTTCAATTATTAAGAGGACCTGATATGAAGATGCAACTCGAGTTTACGAAACAAATGCCAAAACCCACCACACAACTTTCGCTTGATTTCTCTTTTCTTTTGGGTGCGCTTTTGTTTACATGGATCGTTGAGCTACTTCTCCCTGTAAGTTGATCATGTATATTCTTAACAAGTATGTAACTGGATTAACTTGCTAATTGTTCATGTTGTTGGATAAATTTTAAATTTGTAATCATTACATGCAGGTTATTCTCACATACTTGGTTTATGAGAAGCAACATAAGCTAAGACTTATGATGAAAATGCATGGACTTGGAGATGGTCCTTATTGGATCATTTCTTACGCTTATTTTTTCGTGTTATCGATAGTCTTATGTTTTGTTACTGGTGGTGTTTGGCTCTCTCATAGGCAAGTTACTTTCCAAAATTATTATATTATCATTATGGTGCATTTCGTTGATTGAATTAAGTTTAAAAATGCACTCGCTTAATTGTGTAGGTTTGAAGTTCTTCACCACGAACAGCTACACTATACAATTCGTTTTCTTTTTTATTTTCATAAACTTGCAAATCGCGCTAGCGTTTCTGATGGCAACGATTTTTTCAAAACTGAAAACCGCCCAAGGTTAGCACCACTTTCACTTCACAGAACTTGTTTCTGGAAATTAAAATATTCATTTCAAATATGGTTTAAACCAAATGGTCCCGAAAAAATGCATGCATGATTTTGATTCTTCAAATTTCTCTTCATCATTAATTATCTAATAAGATGCAATGAAATGCAACTATCATGAATTGGAAGTTAACTATAAATCATCTTACTTTGCTTGTGAAACTTCTTAGATTCATTCCAGCTTATTGAAGGAGTCGCGTATATCTACGTTTTTGGGATCGGACTATTAGGAGAATTTGTAACGTCCCGAAACAGCGGAAGAAATTTTTTCAAATTTAAAACATAAACATACGACCGTCAACGGTCAACAAGGGCACGCTACTGGAAAAGTCAACAGAATATATATATAAAGTATCTCCACGTGGAAGTCATAATACAGAGTGTCAAAAGAGTGATTACATGTCTAATACATAACTACAGTAATCACTACCTCTACAAAAAGATGAAGCGACAGGACCCGATCCCGGAGGCACTCCCCTCGGTCACCACCAACCTAAGACCGCCTGCTCCCTGAAAATGAAACATAAAATCTGCCTGAGTTCCCGAAAGGAACCCCGTATGCCAACATCTCCTACATATACAGAAATACAGATGAAAATGCCAAGAATGCTCATGCAATGCAATCCGCCTCGGGCCCAATGAATGCCCCAACCGCCACGGACCATCTCCCAGCCGCACACAGGGGCATGGAAAACATCCCCCACCCTGCCAATCCAGGGCCACACGAGGGGGGTCGCCGCACTCATCTCCCAGCCGCACACAGGGGCAATGGGAGGCATCCCCCCTGCCAATCCAGGCCCACACGAGGAGGTCTCGGCTCTCCTCCACAGGGAAAGTGCATCCCCTTCCCCCACCAGGGAAGAAGGCATCTACCACCCACACAGGCATGACAGGCATCCCTCTGCCGCACCGGCATCCATGAGGGGTCCAACAGAAATACGCCCTCGTCGTAGGTGAAATCCGTAGCTCCGAGGTCCGGTGATCGACCGTGGGCTCGGCAGCCGGTAGTCGCCTCTGCTCGACGTCACGTATGTGGATAAATCCACCAAGGAAAGATAATTCGACCCACCAGTCGAACAAGGTCAAATCTAGCGGTCGACCGTTTGGAAGGTCTACGTTATACGTTTTATATACATATATATCCTATCGGTCAAACCAGGGTCCGTTCAACCGATAAGGAAAACTGCCTGAATCCTGCCTACAGCATTCGGTCGACCGAAACCTCTCTTTCGGTCGACCGATCTACAGGCACTTCACTGCAGAAAACTGCACGCGGTCGGTCGACCGGATCGCAACGAGCGGTCGACCGTTTAGATGGTCAACGCTCTTGACCGACTTTGTGCAGTGCGGTCGACCGAGACACACACTCGGTCGGCCGAAGGTCTGTCTACCCTATCTACTGGGATCGGTCGACCGAACAACCACCGGTCGACCGGACTAATATAACCCTTATAAAATATTCCCGCTAAAATTTGGCATAAACGGTCGACCGTCACACAGACGTCGTTCGACCGTTTTCGGGCAGCAAGTTATTTTTATAAAATATCGGTCGACCGAACCTCACACGGTCGACCGAAACACTACAATATCGCACTGAACAGGCATCATTTAGACGTTGTTCGGTCGACCGAGACACACAACGGTCGACCGAACCAGTCGTCTTCAACCTTGGTTCAGTGGGGTTTCACCGGGGAAAACGGCACCAACGCCGCCCCCTACACTCCCACACCTCTTGGGGAGTTACTATGAAGACTTGGCATACCTTTAAAGACGATGAAGACCCGCCGGAGCCTCGCTCGCGCACCGCCGTCTCCGAAGACCTCCTCACGCTCCTTCCTCGGGCTCGCCTCCACCACGCCGCCGGAGATCTTCTCCTCCTGGTCCGCCGGAAGCAAGAAGATGAGTGAGTGTGGGTGGAAAACGAAATGGACAACAAAGGAGACAAAATGGTTAGTTTTTGATTTTTATAACAAAACCTAACACCTAACCCACACCCTCACCATACCTCCACCCATACTTCACCTCACTCCACTCCATACCTCCCTCACCCCCACTCTCTCTCTCACACGTCTTTACAGAATTTCTTTTACACTTCTTCATAGAAGACGAAATTTCCAAGTAAGCCCACAAAATAATTTAGCTTCGTACTGAATTAACCAAGAGCTAACTCAGATATTTTTATCTTATGTTTAATTCTATTTATAACATTTTCTTCATGAAATTGAGAATTTCAGGGGGATGGGTACCATTTATGCAGTTACTTCCAGCATTTTCACTATATCGCGGGTTGTATGAGTTCAGAGAGTATTCGTTCAACGGAAGTTACATGGGAACTTCGGGAATGCGCGAAGTTCTAATTGTCATGTTTGTGGAATGGATTGTGATTTTGCCTCTGGCTTATTATTTGGACCAATTTGCTTCATTGGGCAGCAAAACCAGAAAAAATCCTCTGCCTTTTATGCAATATTTCAGAAAGAAAATTCCAGTTTCTTTTAGAAGAGATAGCTTTCAAAGGCAAGGCTCGAAAGTTTATGTAGAGGTGGAGAAACCCGATGTTGCGCAAGAGGTAAATTTAAGTTTTTCACGAGAATCATATTGAACAAATGTGGGCATTGTATATGTAAAACTTTTGTTCCTATTTTTGTTTTAGAGAGGGACGGTCGAGGAATTGTTATTCGAGCCGAGCACGAGTCATTCTATCATCTCAGACAATCTTAAGAAGGTATACCCCGGTCGCGACGGAAATCCAGACAAGCTTGCGGTTCAAGGATTATCTCTTGCTGTGCAAAAGGGTGAGTGTTTTGGTTTCTTAGGTCCTAAGGGTGCTGGAAAAACTTCATTTATCAGCATGGTACACTTAATTTCTTGCTTCATATATGTTCTGTAATATCCCGAAACAGCGGAAAATTTAAAATGTATCATCAAAAATCATAGACTAATAATCAAAAGACGGGACGGTTACTTCTCATAAAAACATCCAAGCGGTGCACCATATTAAATCAGAGTTTGTCAAAAAATTACATGATTACATCAGATATAACAAAAGTAGATACAAGTAATCATGTCGACCTCAGTGGTCCGAACGAGAGGATCCGATCCCAAAATGCCCGCGCCCGCTGATCACCGCCCAACTGGACCTATTGCGGTCCTGAAATAAAACATGCAACAACAATGCCTGAGTTTCCATAAGGAAACCCCGTATGCCAAACTCACATATATGCATGCAGTAGTACAAATGAACATATCATACTAGTAGCATGTCATGTCATCAACAGTAAGGAAAACAGTTCCCCCGAAGGGTAACACGGGACATCAGTCCGACAATCATCATCGGGTCTCCCAAGGAGACCTACCGTAGGCACATACGATCTAACGGAACAGGACGTGACTCTCCCCACACGCGGCTATACTAATCATGGGGTTTGGCAAGGAGCATCCGCCAAGTCCGCGTCATAAGAAACAGATTTGTAACTTCGTGGCCGAAATCACTCCAACGGAGCCGTCGCTCGGTTGGTCCATCAATCATCATCTCAGTAGGTGCCCAGCTGAGGAAAACATAGCCAGAACAGCATCGACTCATCATACATTATAGCCGGAACAACATTGGCCCATAAAACATCATGGCCGGAACAACATCGGCCCATCAACGCCGGAACAACATCAGCGACATCACCGACACAGCATCGGTGGTCCAACATACGTTCGGCACAACATCGGACGGGTCCGGACCGAAGTCCGCCGGGTCATCAGGCTCCACGAACCGCACATCATACAATGAGATTCACGATCCCTCAGGTCTGCTACTCTACAATGAATCCATCCATCACATCACGTCACGTTCCATACACGGAGGTGACATGTCCCGAATACCCACACTCTTCCACACGGTGGTCCCTGGGCAGGCACGCGTAACGCGCCCACCGTCACCTCACAGCTCACGCACTAGGCGAGGACACAGGTTTCTGTGGACAGAGTTGTCATCCTAAAAGAACTAGGAATTCAGTTTTGTGCACAAACGGACGACCGAAAGAGGCACACCGGTCGACCGTCCCCAAAAAGGTTCGGTCGACCGAAAGTCTGCAACAGTCGAATTCTCTGCGCAAAACCTAAGTCCAATAGTCGAACCAGAGTCTAAAACCGGTCGACCGATACGTGGTCAAAATCCAGAGTTTGGTCAACATCAATCAATACTACCGGTCGACCGACTCAGAGGTCCCGGTCGACCGAAAACTAACAGGACATCCTAGCAGTTTAAGTCATATATCGGTCGAACACATACATACAACGGTCGAACAATCATGCATAATAATTCAGTACACTTAAGTTTCGGTCGAACGAACTCGTGGGACCGGTCGACCTAAAACCGACAGGCAAACCCCTGACCCACCAGCACAAGCACGACCAGTCGACCGCCACCAGGCGTCATTCGACCGGTGTTGGTTAAAGTCGGGCCATGACACTAAACCGGTCGACCGTTGGTCGATAACAACCTTGCGCCAGCCAAGGATTTTCCGACCTCCCGCGACCGACCACAACATCCCTCACACGAGGGTGAACAACAAAACACACTAAGAAACTGGCATACCTCAAGAAAACGACGAAGAGCCTCGCTCAACGTCGTCTTCGGAACCTCCTCGCGCGTCCACCTCCGCACGCCTCACGCCGGAACCGCACGCCTACTCCGCCGGAGTCGTCTCCTCCTTCGCTGATCACCGGACAAAGAAAGGAAAGAGAGTGAGAGAGTGAGAAACGAATGGGAGAGAGAGAGAGAGTTTTCTTCTTAAACCCATCACCTCACCATCCTCCTACCCTCATCACCCTACTCCTCATCCACAGCCCCCTCTTCCTTTCCTCATGCAAACCTCCTCCCTAATCACCATTAACTCCTAATTGGGTTAAGGACATTACATGTTCCTTTAAATTTAGCTAGCTTGTCTGTCTTTTTGAAATACTTGTATATATAATATATGCAATCCGCACATTAAATGACTTAATTTAGGGAATGTCAAACTAAATATAACATGATGAGCAGATGATTGGACTCATATGGCCCACGGCTGGAGACGCATTTGTTCTTTCAAATAGCATACGGAAAGAAATGGAAAACATATACACTACTATGGGTGTTTGCCCCTAGGGGTGCAAATGGTTACCAAGTATCCGAGTATCCGATTCGAAAATTTCTATTTAGTTGGTATTTGGTAAGTTCAATGTTACCAATTTAATTTCGGATACGAATATGGTTTAAAAAAATTTACCAATTAGAATTCGGATACGAATTCGGATACAAGCTATTTAACATTCGAATTATCCGAATTATTCGAATACATGGTCAAATACACAAATTAGTATTCCAAAATTTAGTATTCCAAAATTTTAATACGAAAATTTAGTATTCGGATTCGGATAGTTCTACTGAATTCGGATTCGGATTCGGATTCGGATAGTTCTACTGAATTCGGATTCGGATTCGGATTCGGATAGTTCTACTGAATTCGGATTCGAATTCGAATTTGGTAATGGAATATGGTATTCAGATTCGAATTCGGATACAGCAGGTATCCGAGTTATATTATCCGAGTTGCAGCCCTATTTGCCCCCAGCATGAGTAAGAACAAACTAAAAACATGCATGATTTTTTCACAACCATGATTTTAAAACATGTTGTGTCTCACAGCATGTTGTGGGAGATGCTAACTGGTCGAGAGCATCTGTTGTCTTATGGACGTCTGAAGAATCTAAAAGGGTCTGCTCTTATGGAGGTATTATAATTTTTCAATTTTTAGAAGACAAATAGTTATGGAAAAGAAACTAAGGAACATGCTTTATACTACACATGCTGTTGATGAATCTTTGAAGGGTGTGAATTTGTACCATGGATGTAACATCCCGAAACAGCGGAAATTTAAAAATTTATAATCAAGGCAACAGAGCTCAATAATCAAAGACGGGACTATTACTTCTCATAAAATATATAAGCGGTGCACCATATTACATCAGAGTTTGTCAAAACGATACATGATTACAACAGAACAACAAAAGAAGATAAACGTAATCATGTCGACCTCAGTGGTCCGAATAGAGGATCCGATCCCAAGATACGCGCGCCCGCTGATCACCACCCAACTGAACCTACTGTGGTCCTGAAAAAGATGCAACAACAATGCCTGAGTTTCCATAAGGAAACCCCGTATACCAAGCTCACCTATATGCATGCAGTAGTACAAATGAATCTATCATACTAGTAGCACGTCATGTCATCAACAGTAAGGAAAACAGTTCCCCCGAAGGGTAACACAGGACCTCAGTCCGACAATCATTATCGGGTCTCCCGAGGAGACCTACCGTAGGCACATACGGTCTAACGGAGCAAAACGCGACACCCCCCACACGCGGCTACACTAAACATGGGGTTCGACAAGGGGCATCCGCCAGATCCGCGCCATAAGAAACAGATCTGTAACTTCGTGGTCGAAACCACACCAACAAAGTCGTCGCTCGGTCGGTCCATCAATCATCATCTCAGTAGGTGCCCAGCTGAGGAAAACATAGCCGGAACAGCATCGGCCCATCATACAACATAGCCGGAACAACATCGGCCCATCAATCATCATCGCCGGAACAACATCGGCGGCATCACCGGCACAACATCGGTGGTCCAACAATACGTCCGGCAAAGCATCGGACGGGTCCAGACCGAAGTCTGCCAGGTCATCAGGCTCCACGAGCCGCAAACACCAACGTCACCACTATAAAAGCAGGGCAGCAACCTCCGTCGCCATATAGGTCGGTAGTCACCTCACCCAACGACAGTTGCGTGCTTGCACAATCATCATACATTGGGATCCGCGATCCCTCAAGCCTACTACTCTAAAATGAATCCGATCAATCCATCATATTAGTCACGATCCATACATGGAGGTGACGCGTCCCGAACACCCACATTCTTCCACACGACGGTCCCTGGGCAGGCACGCGGAACGCGCCCACCGTCACCTCCCGGCTCACGCACAAGGCGAGGACACAGGTTTCCGTGGACAGAGTTGTCATTCAAAAAGGGAACCAGGAATTCAGTCCTGTGCAAAAAAGGTCAACCGAAGGAGGCAACCCGGTCGACTGTTTCCTCAAGGGAATCGGTCGACCGAAGGTCTGCAACGGTTGAACTATTTGCGCAAAACGTAAGTCCCAATGGTCTACCGAAAGTCTAAAACCGGTCGACCGAATGAGGTCAAAATCCGGAGTCTGGTCAACATTAATTCAAAACTATCGGTTGACCGACTCAGGGGTCTCGGTCGACCGAAAACTACCAGGGCATCCTATTACTTCTATGTCATATAACGGTCGACCGCAACAAGCATAAAATGATCCAATACACTTAAGTTCCGGTCGACCGACCCAAGGAACCGGTCGACCGAAACACAACAGACAGTAAAAAATACACTACATCGGTCGACCGCCCAACGGGACCCGGTCGACCGTTGGTCGTCTTCAACCTCGTGCCAGCTGAGGTTTTACAAGGAAAACGTCGCCGGAGAGGTCTTCGACCTCCCCCGACCGACCAACACCACCCTCCCACGAGGGTGAGCAACCACCAAACACACTAAGAACCGACATACCTCAAATCGCAATCTCCGGAGAAGGTTGAAGATCCACCTCACGCGTCCTCCCCCGCAACCTCCTGAGCCTCGCGCGTGCTTCTCCTGAGCTCGCTCGCCGCAGCACCTCCCTCCGCCGACGGTGAGCTCGAGTCTGAGGTTGAGAGAGAGTGAGTGAGAACTGAGAAGAGAGGTGAGGAAGAGAGAGACGAAAGGAAGAGAGAGAGAGAGAGTTTCAGCATATAAAACCCCACTCCACCCATCACCTCACCATCTCCTACCCATCCCCTAAACCTCCATCAACAGTGCACGCCACCATTCTCTTCCCCATGCACACCACTGTGCACCTCACCTTCCCCATGCAAACTCATCATTAATCACCCATTAGCACTCTAACCTAGGTTAGGGATATAACAATGGAGGCGTTGGAGATATAATAAAAAAGGCGAATTTGTACCATGGAGGCGTTGGAGATAAAAAGGAGGAAAATACAGCGGAGGAATGAAGAGAAGACTTAGCGTCACTGTAATGTCCATAACCCTTGTTTAGGGTTAAGCTTGGTTTAGTGGAGGTTTAGGGTTTGGTTTGCATGGGGAAGGGGGTGTACACAGTGGTTGCATGGGGAAGAGGCGCTACAGTGGTCGCGTGGGGAAGAGGAAGGGGCGTGCACTGTAGCATGGAGAAGAGTTTGGGTGTGGGTTTTAAGAGGAAAACCAACGTTTCCTTCTCCTCTTCCTCTTCTTCTTCTTCTTCTTCTTCTTCTTCAAACCTTCCTTCCTCTTCCTTTGTGGTTCTCGAGTAGTGGAGGTGCGTGTGAGGCGAGCGTGCTGGGCGTGGCGTGGTGCGAGGAGGTGCGCGTGAGGTCGCGGTATCGAGGCGTCGTTGGAGCTCCGGTGAAGTCCGACGTTCTTCGTCGATCTTCAAGGAAAGGTATGCCAAGTTCTTGCATTAGAGGCCTTAGTTGATCACCCATGTTGGGGTGAGGTTGGGGTCGGTCGCGCGAGGTCGGAGGCCTCGCCGGCGACGAGTTTCGACGTCAAAACCTCGGCTGGCGCGAGGTTGAAGACGTCTGTCGGTCGACCGGGTCCCTTGGACGGTCGACCGATCGTGGTGTATTTTCAATGTCTGTCGTGTTTCGGTCGACCGCGTCCCCCGTTCGGTCGACCGGAACTTGAGTGTACCGGTAGGATACGTAAGCTTCGGTCGACCGTTTGATGACATAGAAAATATTAGGTTGACCCTGTAAGTGTTCGGTCGACCGAGACCCCTGAGTCGGTCGACCGATAGATTTGTTTTGAGCGTTGACCAGACTCCGGATTTTGACCTCGTTCGGTCGACCGGTTTTAGACCTTCGGTAGACCGTTGGGATTTATGTGTTGCGCAAATAGTTCGACCGTGACAGACGCTTCGGTCGACCGATTCCCTTGTGGAAACGGTCGACCGAGTTGTCACTTTCGGTCGACCGATTTCCTTGTGGAAGCGGTCGACCGGTTGTCACTTCGGTTGACCGAATTCCCTTGAGGAAAACGGTCGACCGTGTCTCTTTCGGTCGACCATTTTGCACAGGACAGGATTCCTGGTTCCACTTAGGATGCCAACTCTGTCCACGGAAACCCGTGTCCTCGCCTTGTGCGTGAGTCGGGAGGTGACGGTGGGCGTGTTATGCGTGCCTGCCCAGGGACCGCCGTGTGGAAGAGTGTGGGTGTCTGGAACGCGTCACTTCCATGTATGGATCGTGACTATATCTGGTGGATCGTTTGACTCGCGTTAGAGTAGCGGCCTGAGGGATTGCGGATCTCATTGCTTCAGCAACACGCAACTGCCGACGGGTGCAGTGACTACCGGCCGATGGCTACGGAGGCACAGAGATTACCGGCCAGGATTGGCGACGGAGGTCCAGAGAGGTACCGGCCTATTGACGGCGACGGAGGTCGCGACCCTGCTCGGTTGGAGCCGGAGTTGGTGTTGCACGTGGAGCTCGTTGACCCTGCGGACTTCGGTTCGGATCTGTCGATTGTCTGGCCTTGTGTGGCGGATATGTTCGACTGGCCTTGATGGCAGTTATTGCACGTGTCGTGCGGCCTGTGTGGCGGCGGTAGGGCCCCTGTGCGGTCTGTGTGGCGACAGGGAGGATCGCGCGTAGCCTGTGTGGTTACGGCGATGGACTGCCGACGATGTGTTCCGGCAGGTAGCTCGATTGGGCACCTATCGAGTGATATCCCGTGCGGTCTGTGTGGCGCCGGTTGATGGACCGACCTGAGCGACGGCTCCGTTGGTGTGGTGGTGGTGGACCACGATGTATTCAGATCTGATTTCTACCTTGCGCGGAAGTGCGAACGCATCCTCACCGATCCCTTGGCTTGTGTAGTCGCGTGTGGGGATGTGTTGCGTATTGTCCGTTAGACCGTATGTGCCTACGGTAGGTCTCTACGGAGACCCGATGTTTGGACCGTGCGGCCTGTGTGGCGGCGATGAGGTTGGACCGTGTGGCCTTTGTGGTACCGGTGTTTGTGGACCGTGCGGCCTGTGTGGCGACGGCGATGTTGCGGACCGTGAGGCCTGTGTGGCAGCGGTGGCGATTGTAGACCGCGGGGCCTGTGTGGCAGCGGAAACGATCGCGGGACGGATGTCCGGTTTGGCCCTTGGTGGCGTTGTTGTTTTACTGCTTTGTATTCCATGCCATGCTATATTAGTATGTTAGGGCATATAGGTGAGCTTGCCATACGGGGTTTCCTTATGGAAACTCAGGCATTGTTGTTATGATTATTTTCAGGACCGCGTTAGGTTCCGGCGGGTGGTGACCGAGGGAGATTGCACTTTGGGACTGGATCCTGTCGTCTGCCTACTTTTAGGTTGTCGTGATTACATGTACCTTGTGTTTCATGTTGTAATGTAATCACTCTTTTGACAAACTCGTATTGTATTATGGTGCACCAGACTTATTAATGTATTTCTTTCAGTAATGTCCCCACTCTTGATGGTTTGTCCACGTGTTTCTTATGATTTAAAAAGTTTAAATTTTCCGCTGTTCGGGGATGTTACAGCCACCATTTCACTTATTGGGGATCCTAAGGTTTGTATCTGAAATAAATTTAGAATCTTATATTAATTTTAGATAAAACGTACGGATTATAATCTAGGATCGATATGTAGACATACCTTAGTTATATTATAAGTTCTGAACTAATGTTTATTGTTCTGCAGGTTGTGTACATGGATGAGCCAAGTACTGGTTTAGATCCCGCATCGAGAAACAACTTATGGAATGTTGTGAAGAACGCAAAGCAAAACCGAGTGATTATCCTCACCAGTAATGACTAATGAGTCCATAAATATCCAATTCAAACTGCAACTTATTAGTAGTTTCAATTCTTAAGATGTAAAATCAAATTTGAAATGTTCATATTCTTGTTTTTGCAGCACACTCGATGGAAGAAGCAGAAGTCCTTTGTGATCGGCTGGGAATATTCATCGGTGGAGCCACGGAATGCATAGGAAATCCTAAACAGGTATTCATTTAGCAAATCTATTGTTGATTGGCCTGCAAGTTAAGTTTTCAATTGACATCCAATGTGTTCATTAATTTTCACAAGTTATGTCATCATTGAAACGAAGTTTAGATCTCCATCGTGTAATATATTAACAAGCTGATGCAGAATTAACGAGTATATCCACGGTGAGAACCATGAATGAATCCGAACCGACACCGTCGACACATCGATCATCGCGATTCACAACCAAACCATCACGTTACTTGTCATAAAATATTTCTACGTTACCTGCATAATGTTTTGTGTTTAATATCATGTGTATGTCTAAATATGTGTTGTAGTTTGTATGGTATTGGGCTGAACATGAATGAGCCCAATATGCATTGGGGTGTAGATAAGTATAGATGTAAAAATATTGTGGGTAGTTATCAAATCAGTTTTCTTTTGGTTTTACAAAGAAATTGAATTTTCTTTGGGTTTTCTCCTCCAACGCAAGAGGACAGAGATCAGATCTCTTTGTTGTTGGGTTAGTGATTTAGATAATTTCCTAAACTATTGAATTGTAAGAAGGAAATTGCGTCACAAGCCAATGCAAATAAACCATTTCCTAGATCTAAGGAATGAAACTTTCGATATAATGTGCTTGACGATCAAACAAGAAGCACCATAACTTTCAATATCTTATTCCGTAATCTTTTTAAATCTGGTATTAATATTATGGTTACAAACTATACTTTACTACTACTCACAACCTATCATGTCTCTTATTTACCCCTTTTAAAAAAAAAGTAATAGTTATACATGGCATCATGTAACATTCATTCTACTGACCTTTTGACTCATAGTTGAAAGCTCGATACGGAGGAACATACATTTTGACAATGACAACATCACAAAGCGAAGAGCGAGAAGTCGAGCAAATGGTAAAAAATCTATCCCCCAACGCGAACCGTATCTACCACATATCGGGAACACAAAAGTTTGAGATTCCAAAACAAGACATCAAGATTGCCCAAGTCTTTGAAGCAGTTGAAAAGGCAAAGACAAGATTTCCAATTCAGGCTTGGGGATTAGCAGACGCTACACTAGTGGATGTCTTCATCAAGGTTGCAAAAGGAAACGAGTTGTTTAATACTTAATCCTATCATTATCTTTTTCATTGTTTGTTAATGATATGTAATTAATATTGTGGGCTTGTATATACTTGTTGTGTTTATAATTTGTATAAATATATGTTCTATGTATTAAAACAGGATATCCAACTCAAAACCAATTGACAATGAGTAGAGAGACCCCTCAACTTATATGTCTAGGAGAGATTCCACATTTAGGCGATGTGAGACTATCTCTAGTACTATGTTGTAATGTTTTATAAACCTCGTATGATCCATTTTCTTAAGACATTTTTCATTTGTGATTTACATTGTGACTCTTTCTTTTTGAATAATCCATTGAACTTGTGAAACATTCTGCAAGCAATTGGCCCCAACTTATTCACCATGTGTTTCGTTACAATGTTCTCGACGGTTTTCTCTTCAGCAACTCTTGTTCTAGACGAATTTTAATCTCGACGGTCGACAATCATTTCCCAAGTACGTAAACATTTATGTTTTGAAACAAAATTTCGAAAATTGACTCCAATAATGTTGATAGAACAAATTAACTCATTGCAAAAGATATATCTTGGGACTTGGTTTAGGGAACCTATGAGTTATATGTGTGGGGATTTTGTCTCAAAATTCGTCAGTTAAAAGTGTTAAGGGTGTTAGAAACTTAGAATACATGTTTTGTTAAGGAAAAATTTCAAAATATTCACCATTTTTTTTGTTGAAGAATATACACATCATAAACTTATTTGACAAACTATGCACATTAAAAATGACACATATGATGCCGTTTTCATTAACTAAAAATGACACCACAGATGTCGTTTTTATACTATATTGAAATCGGCACTCGTAATGCCGTTTTCAGCCCTAAGTAAAAACGGCATCCGAGATGCCATTTTTACCTAGGGCTGAAAACAGCAACAACCTCTCCTTATTTCCCATAACCATCCACTCCCTCTCTTCGGCGATTTTCGAGCCTCCGGTGGTAGTTTCACGTTTTTCATTGGTTTTAAGGTATATTTAGCTTATTTTTTGTTAATGTTTTACTTGATTAGTTTGTATTTGTGTGTATTGGATTGTTTTGGATTTGTGTGGATTGGTTTGATTTGGATTGGATTGAATGGTGTTTGTTTGATGAGTTTAGATTGTTTTAGTTTGAAATTGAGTTGATTGAGAATGTATTGAACTCTAAATAAATATATAATGTTTGGAATTCGTTTGATTGTGAATAATGTACTTTATGTTTAGATTCGACTTGGTTTGAAATTGAGTGTATTGGTAATAATGTATTGGAATGTAAATGTAAATATTTTTATAATGTTTGAAATTTGATTGATTGAGAAAAATGTATTAAACTGTAAATAATTATATAGTGTTATGATTTGTTTATATATTTTATTTACAGACATGTAGTTTGGATTGGTTTATTTGCACCCAAACTTTTTTTTGGTTTATTTTGTTTCAACAGTTGCAAAAATGTCAAATTCACTCGATTCTCATGGTCTCGTAGATCCTTCAGTCCTAGTACTACAAAAAGATCATAGATCATCTTTGATTCTCGAAAATGCAAGTATTTGGGTTTTCAATTTAAAAATTATGTGTATTTGTTTATATTAGATCTTAAGTAATTAATTATTTTTTTCAGGAGCAATTGACAGATATTAAGTGTGTCAAGCACGTCATTCAGTTCAATGCGTGGAATGTGGAAGATGGAAGAGTGTGAGATTTGTTAGAGATTGTTGGATTTGGTGTCGTGTCTCATTTGCAACGACTGCAATTCGATTGGAATCTTATCCGTGCTATTGTAGAGAGGTGGAGGCCCGAGTCACACGTTCCATTTTAGACACGGGGAGATGACCATCACCCTACAAGACGTAGTTATTCTTAGTGGTCTTCGTGTTGATGGTTTGGCGGTGTGTGCAACCTTAGATCTTGATTGGCCTGAGGTTTGCATGAATCTATTGGATGTTGAAGAAGAAAGAAGCGACAATTGCAGTGAAATGTGGATACATGTCATTGTAGTGGTTGCAACAAAATTATCAAGTTGTGGCGCCAGATGCAACAAATGAGGAGGTGATGCAGCACACGAGAGCGTACATTTTGTTTCAATTAGGATCCAGGATAATAGGCGATAAGAGTGGAAACAAAGTTCACCTTAGATATTTACTCTGGTTGGAGAATCTATTTGAATGTGGAAACTACAGTTGGGGAGTTGCATCATTGGATGTTCTGTACAACTATATGGATTAGGCATGTCTGAAGAACGGGAAATAAGTAGTTGGTTTCCTGACATTGTTATAGATTTGGTGTTGGGAACATCTTCATGTCGGACGGCCATCTAGAACTCCCAGTGTGCAACTTCCATTGTGTCTTTTAGGTTCACGTTGGCAGACTCCTAGGTCATGGTTGAACAATGTGAAAACGACTCAGATTGAATTTTACAAAAATGAGTTGGACGTTCAAGAAGAAAATCAAGTGTCTTAGACCCCATACGAAGAAGTAGATATGATGACGTTACCTGCTGATTGTAGGCAAGGACATGAAGTCTGGATGAGTAGAACATGGATTATTTGTTTCGGAGTTGCCGCTATGCACGTACCGGATAGGGTGATGCGTCAGTTTGGAATGCGACAACATATTCCAGAAGTAATGGAGATTTGCAAGATGAAGAAGGCTCAGGGGAAGCCTAGAGTAAATTGGTTGCAAGAGCAGCAGTTATACATTCAAGCATGGTCACGTCGCCAAGAGTTTGTGCAGATCGAGGCACCTTCTCTGCTAGAATATCTAGCTACTTGTAGATGTATTTACATGGAGTGATATTGGCAGATTACGGTTTGATGGTTGACGAGAAGAGTTGAAGATGCAGAATTACCGAATTATAGGCCTTCAGCTACGAAAGATCGTTATTTGGCAAGAAATTGAATTTCTTTTGCTTTTACTTAATATTTTCATTTTTTATATTCTAATCATAATTGTCGTATTTTTTTCAGCTTCACGGTTTACACGGGTTACATCAAGATATTGATCAACTTGAAGATATGCAATCTGCAAACAACCTCACACGGTCAATAACAGCAAAATTGAAGGAAAAAATCAAGGAAATGATGTCGTGTTTTGGGAGTGTAGATCCATCCTTGAAGTTGTCAGAAGGTATACGGTCCGAACTAGCTCGTCAAGATTCTAAGGTAAATCTACCAGAAATAGGAGTGTCACTTGATGAAGATGATAATTTCATTTTCACAGGGGTGTCTACTTCCGATTGAAGAATTCCGACTCAAGATTCGTGCGGCACCACGTTCTTTCAAGGTGAAGATTCAACATTTCATGTCGGTGAAGGTTCAGGATTTCGGGCTCCTAAAGTAGAAAAAGGTGATGGCGGTGGAGTTGTTGAAGATGATGCTGGCGTGATAACTCAGGTTTACACTTGTCGTGCATCGAAGGTCCCACGATGAGGTGCGTGTACCAAAATTCCTACTAAAGTATTCTCTCCACCTTATTTGCAATGTTTGTTATTGGATATTATTGGATGTTATTGGATGCATGTTATTGGATGCTTGTTGTTGGATGAGATTGAAATCACAATTAATTACATTGTATGTTTGTTATTGGATGAGATTGGAATCACATTTTCCCCCCACAAGTGTAGAAGAATTGGAATTAAAATCCAAGAGAACGAATGCAAAAACAGAGCTCTAGGAATTCTACCTTCTGCTAACGACGACTTCATGTACGTTGTTATCAGGTTCTCGGTTAACTGCGTCTACAGCTCCGGAAGTGGGGTTGAATCTACATCAACAATGGCTATCTCCTCACCATCCATCTGACCATCTGCCTCATCAACATCTGTCTCATCAGTCTCTGTATCCATTGGTGTATGCTCATATGGTTCAAAAAATGACTGAGGAACTGTCGATGATGGACCTGCTTCATATTGGCTATATGTCTGTGTCATTGGTTGATAATCCTCAATCAACTGACTTTGGTGCAAAGTAGTATAGTGCTTGGGTTGTTTCTGAACAAACAATACAACTATATTAACGATGTTAAATAAAGATAACATCATAGCCGTGCTCTGATCATCAAAAACTTCAGGATATGTATACTTTTCATACAGTGGTCATTTGCAGGTCAACTTCAAATCAAACCCCCCTTCTCGGAAACCACAGACTCGACAAACTATTTCACAAAAATCATCATATCGCATTTCAGTATTAACATTCAGCATCCGTCTGTAACCACCTTCATATTCTGGAATGTCATCTACGAATATAACAATTCCATCAAAAAAACATAACCAATCCGCAACCGGAGCTCATTACGAGTGTACAAAATCTACATTTCATACATGAAAATAACAACAATACATTAACTATACATGCGTTATATTTCATATGGAAATCAAAAAAACCAAAAAATAAACGGAAAACCAACCTCAACAGTGGTTGTCGCCGGTGAGAGGGAGTAATGGGAAGTGGGAAGTAATTTGGGTGTAGAAGAATGAAGATGGTGGTTGGGCAGTCCATTTTAAACCTAGGTAAAAACGGCAGCTCGGGTGTCGTTTTAACCTAAGGCTGAAAACAACATTACGAGTGTCGGTTTCAATATAGTATGAAAATGACATCTGTGATGTCGTTTTTAGTTAATGAAAAATGCAACATAAGTGTTGTTTTTAATGTGCATAGTTTGTTAAATAAGTTTCTGAGATGTTTATTCTTCTTTCTTTTTTGGGGTAAATATTTTGAATTTTTTCCTTTTTTTTATTGCGTTGTTAATTTAGGACAATTTTACCCCCAACTTGGAGTGTGGGTGGGTGACAAGAAGGTAAAAATTAAACATGTAAAATATTTTATTGAAGAACAAGATTGCAATACAAGATTTTTTACCTTCTTAATTTTAGAACCCTAATAGGCGAACATAGGCGTCCAGGACGCACTACCTTTTTAAACATGCAGTCAATGACGCCCACGTCCACTAAACATTACTTAATTTTACTCTCAGTTTGGAGGTGAAATAGTGCATGGACTCAACAAAACCCGAGGATGTAGGTAGGTCAAATCTCGTAAAAATCCCAGTGCATTATCAATTTTAAACAATACTTGATTAGTTATACTGTTTTTGTGAGCCGCAGTACTTCATGTTCTAGTCGAACTAAACTTATTTTTACTATGGTGGTGAGGTACTCATGTACATTCTTCTTGTTGGTAAGCTTGGTGTTTGATTTTGTGTATTTCACATATCATAATTCACTTACGCCGTTGTGGTGTCACTTTGAGTTGAATCCATTTTGGTTAGAATTGACTCGCTAAGATTGCCCTCAAGGTGTGAAATGAATGTGTTCCAAAAGTTTTACTTTTATATGTCAATTATTATGAATTGAATGTATAAACATTTTGTTCCTTGATTATGATATTTGTCTTTTGGAAGTGTTAAGGAAGAAGCGTTTGGTCCTTAACCGTAGAGCTCTAAAAGATAATGGTTTACATAAATCAAAAGTTATTCACAATCTCTGTAATTAACATGGAACATTAATTACCGAGATAAGATTGTCGTGTTGGTCATCGATAGTTGTAGCTCTACAAATAATTGACGACACGAGTATATTAAAGAGGAAAAGATTACTTTTATATATTGAATAGATCTAACAAGTAAAACATTATGAAATTTTGTTTCGTGTCATTAATATTTTACTGTGTCTTGGATCCTAAGATATGAGACTTATATCTTTTCACTCAAGAAGTGCTTAATTTGATTATTGTCAAAAGCTATCAATGAGTATAGTGATAAAGGCAAAAGTTGGTTGAACATGACTTGTGCTGGAAAAGATAGTTAGTCAAACGATTATCGTTGCCCCTCTTAATTGAGTGATGATATTAGTGGGTCATTTGATAAAGCAAAATTATAATGTGCACAATGTAACTTGAGTTAAGTTACATAGTTATAATTAGCTTAAAGAGATCAAGAAATGAATATAATACAAAGGTGACACATTTCTACTAGTGGTGCACTTACATCACTAAATGGATCGTGTTTTGGTTCGGGTGGAACAAAGACATCTACGCTAATTGGGTAACTATAATGTGTAGCTAGATACCGCTTATGGTTTGAGATATTAAGTGTTTAATATTGCTGCCAATTTAGCTTAGATCCTTTTATAGGTCACACCACAAAATTGGGAAACAAGAAGCTTGATTTTGAATTCATATGATGTGTTGGGTTTCACGTGAAAAAAGAGACACATATGGTGAAAGAATAAAATCAATATGTCATGAGAATTGACATAATTAGAATCATTAATAAATTCATATGAGGTGTATATATTATAGGGTGTAATAATATTACATAGGATAATATATTACATAAGATATGAATTTGCTAAAAACCCCAAAAGATCAAATTTTGTTGGAAATAAATCCAAAATTTGACAAAGGCAAAATCGGGGTCAAACACGGTAAACCGTTTAGCGTTCGGTCGACCAATGTGTCTTCGGAACGGTCAACCGAACAGGGAACGGGTAAACACAATTGGTTGACCGAAATTGTCTGGAGTGCGTGGACAATTGGGTTTGGTCAACCGAGCGTGAACGGTTAACCGAGAAAGAATATTTTCGGTAGACCGAAGGTGACACGGTCGTCCGATGAATATGCTCCAAGAGAAATTTTGGTGGGTCAACGATCGACCGAAGAGAAGACGGGGTTCGTCCGAATTTTTTCACAGAATTTTTCTCATGCATATTCGGTCGACCGTCTAGCTCACGGTCCACCGAACAAGTGTTAAAACCGAATGGTTCGGTTCACCGAGAAGAATTCTCGGTCAACCGAACAGTGAGATTTTTGCCTAAATTATTAAGAGAATAATTAGATCATGGGTTAGATTAATTCCAAATTTAATTAAATGTTTTTTAGGATGCTTATGTGGCAATTTGAGATTAATTTTAGGAGAGAATAAGCAAGAGATCGTGACTAAAGAATAATTCTTGATGAGGATGTTTTGGGAGCCTATAAAATGACTCATCATCCTACTTGTTTATGTTTCTCTTATTAATCTCTCCCTTAATCACCACGAAAATCTCTTAGTAATTTTATGTTTTTGGAGATAGAAATATCAGGAGCTTAAAAAGGGGTTATTAGCTAGATTCTAAGACTTATTAGAGATTGATTGGCTAGCTCATTTCTCTCTAATCTTGTTTAGAGTTTGGTGAACACTTGGAGGCGAATCGGAGAGATTGATTGGCTAGCTAATTTCTCTCTAATCTTGTTTAGAGTTTGGTGAACACTTGGAGGCGAATCGGTGGGCGATTCAACGGGCAACGCGACTCCGGATCTTCGAAAGGTTTTAGAGAACCTTTGGGTATGATTCTCTCTTTGTGATTTATTTTAATATATGTAGGATTGCATGATATTAGAATAAACACAAAAATGTACATAAAAATTGTTGAAAGTATGAAATCGATCTTGTATGTTGTATTAATTTTTTTAAAATATATACTTACATGGGGACACGAAATCCTACGAGATTAGAGAGACAATCCTAGGGACTTCAAACGTCTCTTTCCCAAACAATATCCTGCACGATATACCATACAATCCCTTACAAAAATTAGTAAATTTGATCATAAAAAAACTTTTCTTGCAATGTGTGTTGCATACACGATGATAAACTCAACGTGGCTTCCATATTAATGAACCAATGAATAAATATAAGCGCATTGTAAAATGAGATTGGAATACATATGGATATAATATTAGTTACAAGAGTATATATTTAATGATCCAATTTTGTTCTCAACCTAATCCTAACTTTTACAAGTGTGAGAACCTAATCCTAATTTTTTAGGATAATTAGGTTTAATGCTAATCCTAATTTTTTAAGTTATTTTTTTGGATTGAAGGCTTGTGATTGGCTGGCTTAAAGGTTGGATTGGATGGCTGAGGACTGAGGTGGAGGCTTGGGATTGGTTGAAGTTGAGGTGAGAGGTTTTTGGGTGCAAAACTCTTCTCTTCTTCATTCTTCTTCCCTAATCTCTCTCTAATCCGTCTCTCTCTCAGTGGTTGGGCTTTTGGTGTTTGTGATCGACGAAGAAGAAGGAAGGGGTTGTGAAGTCGTCGAGAGATTGGGATCGTCGTTCACTCGTGGAGTTCACCGGTTTTTGAACTAAATCGTGGAAGCGCTCGCCGTTGGTTATTCAAAGGTTTCTTCAAGCCTTGAAGTATGTCAAGCTTTACTTTGATACTCACTTGTGCTTTCGTGAGTGTTGGAGTGGTCGACGGTAGGCCGGATGACTCGTCGGAGCTGTGCAGCAGTTTTCTGCACTACAACGATCGACCGGTAGTTTGGTTCGGTCGACCGGTTGTAGTGTAATTTTGGGCAATATCTCTTGCACCGGTCGAACGATACCCTAGGGTGGTCGACCGATGATGCAATTCTAGCAAGAGAAAGAGACTCTGGATGTTTTCGGTCGAACGAGTCCCCTTTGTCGGTCGACCGAAAGCACTGTCGTAGGTCGGTTGGGGCGTTGATCATCTAAACGGCCGACTGCCTGTTTGACTCGTCCGACCAACGACTTAAGTTAACCTAAAGGCCGTTCGACCGGAAGTGTTGTTTTGGTCAACCGTTTAGTGTGGATTGATAATGTGTTTTACTGGTGGAATTTGGTTGAACGGGCCCCCTTTGTCGTTTGACCGGTTGTGCAGTTTGTTTGTTGTGCTTTCTGGCATCGACCATCCAAATGATCGACCGCCAATTGACCTTGTTCGACCGTTGGGTCGTTATGTTCGTTTGTGTGGTTCGACCGGTCTGTTGGACGGTAGAGCTGTTGGTGTGCACTGGAGAAAGCCGGTCGACCGTCGTACCTTTTGCGGTCGACCGTTTCTGCCAGTTTCTGTGTTTCGTGGTTTTGTGTGTACGCTTGAAGGCGGCTCGTCTCTCCGGTCCCCTTGGGCAACGACACAGACTGTCGCCCAATAGCGGTGTGTGTGTGCTTGATTGAAGGTGTCTCGTCTCTCTGGCCCATTGGGCAACGGCACGGACTGTCGGCCTGATATCTTTATGTTGTGTTTCCTTGTTGTTTGATGTTGTGGTTGTGAGACCGTGGCTCTGGTATATGATGCAAATGAAGGGAATGTGTTCTAAAAGTTTTACTTTTAAATGTCAATTATTATGAATTGAATGAGAAATCATTTTGTTCCTTGTTTATGTTATTCGTCCTTTAGAAGTGTTAAGGAAGAGGCTCTTGGTCCTTAACCGTAGAGCTCTAAAAGATATTGGTTTACAAAAAAAACAAAAGATATTCGCAATCATGGTAATTAACATGGAACATTAATTACGGAGTTAAGATTGTCGTGTTGGTCATAGATCATTGTAGCTCTACAAGCGAGTGACAACACGGGTATGCAAAAGAGGAAAATATTACTTTTGTATACTGAATAGACCTAATACGTAAAATATTATAGAAATGTGTTTCTGTGTCATTAATATTTTACTGTGTCTTTGCTCCTTTGATATGAGACTTATATCTAATCACTTAAGGAATACTTAATTAGATCAGTGTCTTGAACTATCGATCAGTGTAGTGTAAAGGCATTGGTTGGTTAAGTACAACTTTTGTTGGAGAAGATAGTTAGTCAAAAGATTATCATTGCCCCTCTTAATTGAGTGATGATATTAGTGGGCCCCTTGATAAAGCAAAGTTATAATGTGCACAATGTGATTTGAGTTAAGTCACATATTTATAACTAGCTTAAAGAGATCAAGAAATGAATACTAATACAAAGATAACACAATACTACTTTGTGTGTATTCTTAATATCATGAGGCAAGGGACGGACACAAGTGGTGCACTCCATCACTAAATGGATCGGGTTTTTGTTCGAGTGGAATTAAGACATCTAACTAATTGGGAGCTATAATGTGTAGCTAGATACCGCTTATAGCTTGTGATATTAAGCTCTTAATATCACTGTCAACTTAGTTTAGATCCTCCCATAGGTCACACCGCAAAAAACCGTGAAACAAGAAGCTTGATTTTTGGTTCATATGATGTGTCGGGTTTCTTATAGAAAATATGACACATGTGGTGAACAAGTAAAATCAATTATGTTATATATAACATAATTAGAATCATTATAAATTCATATGAGATGCATATATTATGGGGTGCAATAATTTATTGTTGCATAGGATAATATATTGCATAAGTTGTGAATTTGCTAAAACCCCCTTAAGTTCAAATTTTGTTGGAAATAAATCCAAAATTTGAAATAGGCAAAATCGGGTAGAAGTTCGGTAATCCGTTATGCTTCGGTCGACCGAAGGATCTATGGATCGGTCAACCGAACGTGGAACGGATAATCGTAATTGATTGACCGAACTTGACCAAAGTGCCTGGAGCTTTGGTACGGTGTACCGAACCAGAAACGGTCGACCGAACAATGTCAAGTTCCGATATTTTCGGTTAACCGAATAGCACTCGGTCTTGGACGAGAATTAGTCCGATCGGTTAAGGAGAATTTTTCTCCTTAAGATTCGGTCATCCGTCACGTACTCGGTTAAACGATCGTGACAAATTCGGTTAACCGAGTGGGACTCGGTAAACCGAACAGCGGTCGATTTTCTGCCTTTGATTATTAAGAGATTAATTTGATCGATGGTTGGATTAGCTCCAAATTTGGTCAAACGTTTTGTGGATGCATATAATGCATTATGGAATTAGTTTGTGGGAGAAATTGTCATAAAACCGTGGCTTAAGAATAGCCATGATTAAGAGTAAGATTGAAACCTATAAATAGGTCATTATTCTCCCTAATTGGGACACACATTTCAGAAATTATTTTCTCTCCTAATTCACTACTAAAACCCACGAAAATTCTCTTAGTTTTCTAAGTCTTTGGAAGGAGAAATCTCAGAGGCTAAGGAATGGGTTTGTAGCTAGATTCTAAGTTTGTTTGGAGATCGATTGGCTAGCTCCTTTCTCTCCAACCTTGTTTAGGGTTTCGGTGAACACTCGGAGGCATCCGACACAACGGGAAGCGACGATCATCTTCCCCAACGTCTCCGAATCTTCAAGAAGTTTTAGAGAACTTCTAGGTATGAATTTCGTAGTCCCTTGTGTTTGTTTTAATAAGTTTTTGAAACTAGTTGTTAAAACAAACTGATGCATGCATAAATAAATCGAAGAAAATTGTAATAGATCCTTATTATACATGAAAATTCGAAAAAAAAAAAAAATATATATATATATATATATATATATATATCAATATATAGATATGAGTTTACTACACAAGGTGATATATGGTCAAGCTCTAGTGAGCTCAGGGCTCATCAAATTTAGTTTAAGCCCCCTACAATCTCACCGTTGGATCTTATTTACAGTTAATCTCACCATTCATTAGCATAACCGTTTTTTTCTTAATCTACCTTACAATTTGAAATAAGTGGTGGATATTGTGGGGTTTAATTTAGAAAAGTTGAGCCCTGGGCTCACTAGAGAATTCCTGTATATATATATATATGTATATATATATATATATATATATATATGTTGGTGCACCTGATGTTTATCTTCGGTAATGTCCTCAGTGATGTATCTTGGTTTGTTGGTTTTATTCTTTAAAAAGTTTTAAAATTTCCTTTGTGTCAACAAGAATATAAATATATAGAAATGAACCCACGTCTCTTTTAAGTAATCTATTTTTATATTCAATATAAGCTTTTCTCCTTGAAAAAAGTAAAGAGATTACAAATACTAATTTTGATGTAAGTTACATTGGAATTATAGTTTGGTGAGGAATTTGGATGAAAATGGTGGTTGACTATCCAACATATTCTTTTTGAGGATTTAGACCAAAAATGTGTCCAAGCCTTACATTTATGGCGCGAAAGCTCATCAACGATAAATTATGAATTGTTCAACCCAACAATGATAGATCCATTAATGAATACATGGGAGGTGATGTTTCTTGTGTTTCAATTGTAACTTAGCGTTTCATTATTGTCGAATTCCATACCATTTTAAATTGTCTTCTCCTTTTTGCAGCCTATGATGATTTCCTTGACTCGAATGTGGGAAATTTCAATATCAGCGTTTGGTATAACTAAATTACAATAATTTGAGCTTATCTATATTAATGACTAGAATCATATTGAAATGAGTTTCAGGGAATTGATGGGTTCGAACTTAAATAAAATTGTGCACATAATATTAGAAAAGATTAACAAAATAGAAAATTGTGTTAGGAATATAGCCCCAAATTGTCCAAATCATTTTAGAATATTTCTCCGCCATAGTGATTAAGTTTAACGAGATTGTGGATCGACCAATTTTAACTAGATTGATCGATAGAGTAACCATCTAGATATGAGTAGGCATATATACACAAATGAGTAGGATATAGATATATTTTGGACGGTTTAAATAATGATTGGTTCAAACTACGATATTCTTAATTTTCTGAATTTACTTTTGGAAAGAATGTGATAATTAAATACATGTTACAATCATATTTGAATATCAACATTCCTACTGATCGAAGAAGCAGAAGTACTACCCCCCCCTGGTGGTGAAGGCTCCTCATCCAAGGGGTCGCCAGTTCGAACTCCTGGTGCCTCTCACCCCTTTCTTGGTGAGTAGGGTCCCACTTGAGTGAGTGATAATGCATAATGGGAGTGGGTCCTATAAGCCTCAGGGTTTGCTGGTCGACATCCGAAGGGCGGTGGTCCAGTAAGTTCTCTGTTTACCACCCAAAAAAAGCAGTACTTTTCGATGAGTTGGGGATGTTCATAAACAGCTCCATGGAGTACATAGGAAATCCTAAACAAGTATTCATTTTTCATTTATAGTGTTTATCTGCATAAGAATAAGTTTCCATTTGAATCTGTCATGATTTCTTAATTTTTTAAATCCAAGTACAGGATGATACTATTTTGCAAATGATATTTTTTTCTATTAAAAGTGAGACAGTCAATGTAATACACTCGCAAATTCAATCGAAAATCACCATAAATCTTAAAATCGTTCGTCAATCGTTGTCTTTTATTTATTGTGTTTGATTGATTCATAGTTGACATTTTGACAACGACAACATCACAAAGTCAAGAGCGAGAAGTCGAGAAAATGGTTCGAAATTTCTCCCCCAATGCGAACCGAATGTATCGAATATCGGGAACTCAAAAGTTCGAAATTCCAAAGCAAGACGTAAAGAACGCTCGAATCTTTTCCGTAAAATTTTGAAAAATAATAGATGATGCATTATAAGGGATTTTTTTTTCCTGAACTTTCTATTGGACTGAGTCTGAAACTATGGGTTTTCAAGTCAACTCGGTCTTTTCAATATTTGAGCAAAGATGAATTGACTTGTGCCATATTTAATGTCAGACATGTTATAAGCTTACATTAAAACTGAAGCATGAAGCTTGGAGAACCAAGGAATGACATCAATTTCGTGTTGGTTTCTTCGTGCCCATTGTTTCTACTTGTGAAAAAAACATAAAACCATGATTAAATTGTCTACAAAAGTGAGATGCATATGTATATTAAAATTGTCTACAATATTATTCTCAAAGATATATTATATATTTTTATAGGTTATATATTATATGTTTTTATATACTTTTTTATTATATATTGGGGAAAATTCAAAAAAATAAAAATTTGAAAAATATGCACCGCAGAAATTTATTTGCCAAAACATGCACATTGAAAACTACACCTTCAGTGTCGTTTTCATTAAGTGAAAACGGCACATTAGGTGTCGTTTTTAACTCAATTGAAAATGGTACCACTAGTGTCGTTTTCAATTAAGGGAAAACGGCATTCGAGATGTCGTTTTTAACTTAGGGTTTAAATGGGACTGGCCAGCCACCATCTTCATTCTCTCACTCCCAAATTTTTCCTCACTCCCCATTACTCCCCAAATTGTTACATTCGTAGATGGGGTACCAAAATATGAAGGTGGTTATAGACAGATGTTTAATGTTAACACTGAAATGCGATATGATGATCTCTGTGAAACAGTTTGTCGAGTTTGTGGTTTCCGAGAATGAGAGTTTGATCTAAAGTTAACCTGCAAATGACCACCGTATGAAAAGTATACATATACTGAAGTTTTTGAAGATCAGAGCACGACTACGATGCTATCTTTATTTAACTTCATGAATACGGTTGTATTGTTTGTTCAGAAACAACCTAAGCACTATATTACTGTCCACCAAAGTCAGTTGAATGAGGATTATCAAGAAATGACACAAACATATAGACAATACGAAGCAGGTCCGTCGTCGGCGGTTCCTAAGTCGTATTTTGAACCGTATGAGCACACACCAATGAATATTAGTAATTACGAAGCAGAGTAGTTTAATCACATTCTCAAGGAAGACAAGTTGAAAATGCAGAGAGTGATGAGACAGATGGTCAGATGGATGGTGATGAGATAGATATTGTTGATGTAGATTCAACCCTACTTCTGGAGCTATTGTACATGTTTCATCATATGATGTTTGTGGAATTCAGTACTCTACCTTAGATCAAGTATTCGCTTGTCCCATCCCAAGTCCTTCTAAATGGCCTACCTTGATGCAAGTTCCCAGACCCGAGTTTCGAGCGGTTAAAATTGGTTCGAGTGCACCCTCGAATTTGCCTGACATGAGTTGCAGAAAGAAAGGAGACTGCCCTTCAATTGTTCTTTTTACTGGCATAAATCGAACTTTCGCAACAAGTATATAAGTTGTGACTTTCCATTTTAGAGATTTTATCTTAATTGAAAAAACAACTAAACCTCTGAATTGTCAGGTGTGACACAAAACTTTTTTACTGACACTCCGGTTATGAATCTGTCAAATTTTCTAAGTTCCAATCCTGGTGATATTGTTGGCGCACTGGCAAATTTAACCTTGGTAGGTTACTAAGATAAAAACTTAATAATTGAATTTCTATCTAAGAAGTTATCTGATCCAATTTGATTTGTTGAGTTTTTCAGGGTACGGATGCACCCTCTGGGTTGGAGAACTTCATAGAACCAGCATTTGTTTCTGAGAGACCGATATATGACATTCGATCTCATTGCAACTCGACTTCTATAATGACAGTGGACATTCCATTACCTGATAATCTTCCAAGCATAAACTTAGGTTCAGAAAATATTATTTTGATTTAGGACAGAAGATTAAAGGCCTTCTTGGAATGTGTTATATATGTTATATTTGATCAATGTTGTTGGCTAACGCTTCAACATTTTTTTTTACATGAGTTAGATTGCGTTCAAGGCCTAAATGTATGGCGCCAAAGTGGGAAAGACATAAATGATGAATTGTTTAGGGGATGTTGGCAAGCCAACGACGACCGATCAATTAACGAATACATGGCAGGTGATAGATATTTATGTTCAATTATAACTTGGTTTTGGATTTGATCAAGTTGGTACCTTGATCAAGTAGTTGCCATCTTAATCTCTCAACTCCCTTTCGCAGCATATGATTTCCTTGACTCGGGCACTGAAAAGTTCAATATGAGAATTTGGTACAACTCAACTTTTAGGGATGAATATCGTCCTCCTTCGACCATACGTATTATTCGCTCGGTGAATCTTGTAGGTTATATGTTCTATATTGCAAGACATGAGATGATCATTATGCAGTCAAAATTTACACAATAATATGTGGTTTTATATATAATGATAGTGATAATTTGATTTCAGGGATGATGAACCTAAATGGTTTACAACATCATATAAATTTAATTACTGATAACTATATGTTTGTTAACTTTGTGCAGGTATCAAATGCTTATCTCCAATTGTTAAAAGGATCGAATACGAAGATGCAACTCGAGTTTGCGAAAGAAATGCCAAAATCCACCACACAACTTTCGCTTGATTTCTCTTCTCTTTTGGGTGCGCTTTTCTTTTCATGGATCATTGAGCTACTTCTCCCTGTAAGTTGATCATGTATATTCTTAACAAGTATGTAACTGGATTAACTTGATAATTGTTCATGTTGTTGGATAAATTTTAATTTGTAATCATTACATGCAGGTTATTCTCACATACTTGGTTTATGAGAAGCAACATAAGCTAAGACTTATGATGAAAATGAATGGACTTGGAGATGGTCCTTATTGGATCATTTCTTACGCTTATTTCCTCATGTTATCGATAGTCTATGTTTCGTTAGTGGTGGTGTTTGGCTCTCTCATAGGCAAGTTACTTTCCAAAATTATTATATTATCATTATGGTGCATTTTGTTGATTGAATTAAGTTTAAAAATGCACTCGCCTAATTGTGTAGGTTTGAAGTTCTTCACCACGAACAGCTACACTATACAATTCGTTTTCTATTTTGCCTTCATAAACCTACAAATCGCGCTTGCCTTTCTGTTGGCAACCTTTTTTACAAAAGTGAAAACTGCTCAAGGTCGTGTCTTTTACTTTGTGACATTTGTTTCGACAGTCTATGAATCGTCATGTATGTCAATAGTGTTTAATGTTAAGTTAGTATAGTCTTAACTTTTTCCAATTTCGATCATTTCAGTTATCACGTACATATATGTACTTGGATCTGGTTTATTAGGAGAGTTTCTTCTATCCCCTCTCGTGGAAGATACATCCTTCCCAAGTGAGTCCTCAAGATCATTTCATATTCCAATTAAGTCAGAAAATAATATTTTTCGGTGAATTTCAGGAGTGCGGGTAACAGCAATGCAAATAATTCCTGGATTTGCTTTATATCGCGGTTTATATGAGTTCGGACAATATGCATTCACCGGAAGATACATGGGAACTTTTGGAATGCGTTGGAAGGATTTGAGCGGCGATACAAATGGAATGAAAGAAGTTTTAATTATCATTGTTGTGGAATGGATTGTCGTCCTGCCTCTCGCATTCTATCTCGATCGACTTGCTGTTGTGGGAAGAAGAATCATGAAAATTCCTCTTCCATTTGCAAGATATTTTCGAAAGAAAATTCAAACGTCTTTTAGGAGGGAAAGTCCCTCCCAACAAAGCCTTCAAAGGCAAGGATCCAAAGTTTTTGTGGAGGTAGACAAACCTGATGTTGCCCAAGAAGTAAGTTATGTTTCTTAATTTATTGAACCATTTGGGATTCCATTTCAACATTATATAATCTCAGTATAAAGTTCTCTTTTTTGCTTCCTATAGAAATGCAAGTGACGTGCCTACTATAGAAGTTTTCTTGTTTGTAGTTTTTGGCTCTTAGAGATTGTTTCATATCGGGAAAAATAGACTATTACTAGGAATTACAACATTATAAGTTCCTTTAGTTTATATCAATTGGTTTTAAGTTGAAAACTCACAATATACATGGTATGGTATCAAAGCGGAAAAGATCCAATCATAGCCCATTGCATCCAACCAACATAGACATACACATATTGTAACGTTCCGAAAACAGCGAAAAATTTAAAACTTTTAAAAGATACAAAAATTAACATCAAGGTCGTTACCAAACCACAATTATATATATATAAAGTGATATACTGAATTAATACAATAGTCAAGGATGATTACAACCCAACACAAAAGATATACAAACACATATACAAGGGAAATCATCCACCTCAAGATCTGGAAGAAGGACAGGATCTGGTCTGGGTGCTCCTGCCCGCAGTCACCACCACCTACTGATGTGCACGACCTAACATGCAACACAACAATGCTTGAGTTTCCCATAGGGAAACCCCGTAGGCTAAACCCCTAAGATATGAACATAACATATTAATACGAGACATGAAATGAAGAATGCAATAAAAGCACAACTGCCACCGTGCACAAAAGGTACCGCCGGAAAACATCGGTCACGGTCCTCAAGGGTCCCCTCACCCCAACCCCACAACACACGTGCACACAAGGCACCGCCGGAAAACATCGGTCACAACAACGTGCTCACAAGGCACCACCGGTCAGAGTCTCGGTCACAACAAATATGCTCACAAGGCACCCGCTCCGTAGAGTCACAACCACGATCTTCCTCTCAGGACTGCATGTCCGTACCGTCGCCCCAAAAAGATCGGGGACCCGTTGCCCTCGAGGCATATCCAAACCACACACGACACAAGCATCCATATGCAAAACAATGCCCAAACGGTCGAACTAAAATCCATAAACGGTTGACCGAACTCCACTACTATTCCGCAAAATAACCGAAATAACGTCCAACTGGTCGAACGGCAAAGGGGCCCCGTTCGACTGAAATCCATCAGTGAAATCCTCTTTTCTCAAAATAAACAATCGGTCGAACCAACTTTAAGTCACTTAAGTTATCGGTCGGACGAAATCAACGGGCGGTCGACTGTTTGGATGGTCAACGCCCCCAACCGACTTATGACAGTGATTTCGGTCGACCGGCAAAGGGGACTCGTTCGACCGAAAACACCCAGAGCCTCATCCTCTTGCAAAGATTGCACCACCGGTCGACCACCCCTAGGGTATCGTTCGACCGGTGCAAGAGATTTTGCCCGAAATACACTACGTCCGGTCGACCGTTCCAGAGCAGAAAAGCTGTTGCACGACCCTCGACGAGCCTTCCGGCCTACCGTCGATCAAACCAACACTCGCAAAGGCTTAAATGAGTGTTAAAGAAGCTTGGCATACCTTTAAGGCTTGAAGAAGCCTTTGAAGAACCCACGAAGGTCGCTTCCACGAGCACTTCTTCTCCTTCCCCGGCAAACCCGACCGAGCCACCGATCAACGCGATCCTCGTGCACTCCACCGAGTCGTCTTCCTCACCGAATCCACACCACCACGCGCCGGTAGCTGAGAGTGAGAGAGAGAGAGTTGAGCGGGAGAGAGAATCGCACGAGTGAGAGAGAAGTGAGAGAAAATTACCTTTTATACTCTTCTCCTCCACTCATCTCAGCCGTCCATCTCAATCCATCTCAACCTCCTCTAATCCACCACCTAAATACAATAAACCCATTAAGCAAGGGTTAGGATATAACACATATACAAGTATTGAGATTGGTATCGTAATGAACATTTTTTACTTTTCTTGTGAATAATATTTTGGATACCTCCACTTAGCATCAATTGATTTTTGTGTTGACTCTCGCTTCTATATTATTTGTTCAGAGAACGATGGTTGAACAGTTGTTATTAGAACCAAATTCAGATCATGCCATTATCTCAGACAATCTTAAGAAGGTGTATCCTGGTCAAGATGGAAATCCCGATAAGCTTGCGGTTCAAGGGTTGTCTGTTGCTGTCCGAAGAGGAGAATGCTTTGGTTTTTTAGGTCCTAATGGTGCTGGAAAAACTTCATTTATCAACATGGTACATTTTTTTAACAAGCCTGAAATAAATAGTTATTTTCAAAATTTTCATATGCAATATAAGCTCTATTTATTGCTTTATTATTCATAAAGTTATGAAAGTTGACATGAAAACCGGATTATCTGAAACAGATGATTGGGCTTATATCACCAACATCTGGAAATGCATATGTTCATGGAAACGACATACAAACAGACATGGACAAGATATATACTAGTATGGGTGTTTGCCCCCAACATAAGTAAGAACTAAAATATGCATCCTTCTTCTGCAAAAGAAATATTTTTGAAGTTTTTAAACTTGCATGATGTTTAATTTAGAACATGTTCTTGTTGTGTCTCACAGCATGTTGTGGGAAATGCTAACCGGTCGAGAGCATTTGTTGTTTTACGGACGTTTGAAAAATCTAAAAGGGTCTGCTCTGTTGGAGGTACATTTTTTCTTTTTTTTCAAAACCAAAGATAGTAATGAAAAAGAAACTTAAGGACATGCAACATGTTATATACCACAGGCAGTCGATGAATCGTTGAAGAGCGTGAATTTGTACCATGGAGGTGCTGGTGATAAAAAAGCTGGAAAGTATAGTGGTGGAATGAAGAGAAGACTTAGCGTCGCCATTTCATTGATTGGGAATCCAAAGGTAATTTCATTCAGTCAAAATTGGTGTTTCGTTATGTCATGTAATTAGAAACACAGATTTTGGATATTTGCATTTGTGGGGAAATTATACACCAAACAACATTATAGCTAGGAATGTACAACAAAAGACATTTGTTTTGATAATTGAATTTATTATGATCGATCGATCGTCTTGTAGGTTGTGTACATGGATGAACCAAGTACCGGATTAGATCCGGCTTCGAGAAATAGCTTGTGGAATGTGATGAAGAACGCCAAGCAAAATAGAGCCATTATTCTCACTAGTAATGTTCTATGCATATTAATATTCAGTTCAAACTGCAATATTATTGTCTGAATTTAAAATATGTCAAGGTTAAATGTCACTGCTAATAAACATATCAAATTCGCAGCACACTCGATGGAAGAAGCTGAAGTCCTTTGCGACCGATTAGGGATTTTTGTCAAAGGAGGCTTGGAGTGCATAGGAAATCCTAAACAGGTTCTCATTTATTTATTTGCACTTAAAGTTTATCACTATATTTTAGTTGTTCAATTCTACTGAACAAGTCTTGATAATAAGCCATCAAATCATTTATTTTAGCAAAAGTTTAAAAGGACAAGTATCATAAATTTCAAACTATAATACAGTTTCAATTATTCATAAATGAACTACTAAAGTGTGAGCAATTAATTGAGAGTTCTACTGAATTCATAGTTGAAAGCTCGATACGGAGGAACATACATTTTGACAATGACAACATCACAAAGCGAAGAGCGAGAAGTCGAGGAAATGGTTCGAAAGCTCTCCCCCAACGCGAACCGTATCTACCACATATCGGGAACACAAAAGTTTGAGATTCCAAAACAAGACATCAAGATTGCCCAAGTCTTTGAAGCAGTTGAAAAGGCAAAGATAAGATTTCCAATTCAGGCTTGGGGATTAGCAGACACTACACTAGAGGATGTCTTCATCAAGGTTGCAAAAGGAAACGATTCGTTTAATACCTAAAACAGATGATGATTACATTTGACGGTCATGAGACAATATCATTGTCAATTATCTGTAAATGAAACTCAGAGCTTGGAGATTTCATTGTTGTCGTTGTTGTTATTGTATTCAGTTCATGTAAATATATTTTGCACATTGTGATGTTTTGTTTTGTGAACCTCATCATTACCTATGATTTCCCGTGATAAATTTCATTTGTTCAATTTTTTGTTTTGTTTTGCATGCTCATGAATCCTTACCAATCCAACTAAGAGAAAACAAATCAATTTTCTCTTATTTTCTTTTCTCTTCTCTACTAATTTTTTCAATTCTTTTCTTTTCCCTCTCGTTTCACGTTTGTATCTAAAAACGCACCATAGATCTATGTCCGTATCTCAAAATTTGTTGCATGTCATTGTGTCATATCAGAAACTACAATGTCCAAGGCAACTCTAGTGGCACTGAATCGACAATTTTGCAACTAACTCTACACTTTCTCTTCTCTCCTAATCTTTTCTTTTCTCTCCCTTATTCGTATCCAAACGCATTATGTGTGAGATCCTAATTCTTGTTTAGTGTTTTTATCAGGTTTAGGGTGATGTGATGGAAAGGTTTGAGGTGGACGGCTGAGATTGGTTGAGGAAGGGAGTATTTAAGGTTTGACTCTCTCTCTCTCACTCTTTCTCACTCGCACTGTCTCTCTCTCTCTCTCATCCGTCTCTCCCTCTTAGCCCTGAGTTTGGTGGTGAAGTGTCCCGGAGAAGAAGAAGGAGGTTCGTTGTTGAGTCGACAAGGTGGTGCGATTGTCGACCGAAAGAAGTTAATCGGTGAAACGTGTGTTGGAGAGGAAGTACGCGTGAAAGCGGTCATTGTTGGTTCTTCTAAGGCTTCTTCAAGCCTTAAAAGTATGTCAAGCTTTGTTTTTATGCTCACCTAAGTTGTGTGAGTGTTTGTGAGGTCGACGGTAGGCCAAAAGGCTCGTCGGAGGTGTGTGCAGCAGTATTCTGCATTGTTTCGGTCGACCGGTTGTTGTGTTTTTGTAAAGAAGAAGAGGTTTCTGGGTGTTTTCGGTCGAACGGGTCCCCTTTGTTGTTCGACCGAATGCACTGTTTTTAAGTCAGTTGGGGGTGTAGACTTCAAAACGGTCGGTCGCCCTAAGATCTTGTTCGACCGATGACTTAAGATAACTTAAAGTTTGTTCAACCCATTGTAGTTTCGGTCGACCGATATAATTTGTTTCCAAATTTGAATTTGTTGCCTTTTTCCAGTCGACTGTTGTGTCTTGTTTGTTCGACTGTTTGTGCGTTTGAGCGAGAGGTGGATTTTACTAGTTGTTTTCGGTCAAACGGGTCCCCTTTGTCGTTCGACTGGTTGTTTGTTATTTCGGTTGGAGCAGGTCTTTGTGTGGGGTTTCGGTCAACCGCGAGTTTGGTTCGGTCGACCATTTCTGCCTAGTTTTGTATATGTTGCTTGTTTTGGTTGTGGTTGTGATCGGTCTGGAGGGCAATGGGTTCGTCGGCCCTTTTGGGGCAACATGAAGGACATTCTGGCCTGATATCGATCATGATTGTGGCTCTACGGAGCAGGTACCTTGTGTGCACGAGTGGTTCAGGGGTTGGCGTGAGAGGACCATTGAGACCCGTGTTGGTTGTGTCAGCTGTGGTTGGAAGAGTGGTCCCGGGAACCCAGTTGGACGATGGCTGTTGTGATGTACTGCATTTTCATACCATGTCATGTTGTTTAATTCATGCATTTAAGAGTTTGGCATACGAGATTTCCTTATGGGAAACTCATGCATAGTTTTATGTTTGCAGTTCAGGCCGTGAGAGGCATTAGGAGGTGGTGATTGGGGAGGAGCACGTCTGGGGCTAGATCCTTTTTTTCTCCATTTTGGAGGTTGTAGTGATTACATGTACATTCAGTCGTTATCTTTTGATGTAATCACACTTTTGAATACTCATATTATATATATATATTGTGGTGCACATGGTGTTTCTTGGTTTTTTTCATAATATTCTCGCGTTGACTGTATGTTTAAAATTTTAATTCTTTTCGCCGTTCGAAGATGTTATCACGAATCCACGTTCGTATCTCATATTTGTTGCATGTCATTGTGTCATTTCAGAAACTACTACGTCTAAGGCAAACTCTACGTGGTACTAGATCGACAATTTTGTAAATAAACCCTACACTTTCTCTTCTCGGAAAATTTTGGATTTTTGTGTTATGAAAGTGGATTTGATCTTCGATTACTACCCGTATTGACTGGGGATTCTTCTGAAAATTTGGATGTTCTTTTTCTTATCATTATTTTATAATAATAAAAATCTTTATTTTTGAAAGTTTGGATGTTTAATTGTCGAGAATTTGAGATCACAAGATAGATAGTGGCCATGTTACAGTTTTCTGGGTTTTTAGGTCAAATATGTTTTTTGTTGGTGGGTTGATGTAACCATAAATATGAAATTTTTTTATTGGTGAATTTTTGTTTCAATGGATCAATGTAGATCTTTAGGTTGTAGTATCCTTATCTGATATCTAGGTTTGCAATATTATGTCGTTGATATTATAATTGGTGACTCAATTGCGACTTCTAGGGGTTTTTTGGTCATAAATATGATTCTATGTGAACTTCAATGTGACTTTCAATGGATCTTAGGATTCTTGAAAGTTGGATTTACGTCAGTGTTATAGTGATCTTTGCGAGATTTTTGTGTTTCCTGAGGAAATGGATTGGAAAATTTTCTTATCGTTGACTTTGTTTGCAGGACAATTGGTCTGTGGTCAAAACCATTTCTATCGTTGCATTTGTGTTGGTTTTCATATCCTTATAGTAGTGGTGGGAGTCGTGAGTTGGATTCAAAATATGAGATCGTCCAACGGGAAGATTCCTTCGTGGGTGATCGCTTCTGTCGTGGTAGTGATTGTGACCCTAAAGAACAGGAAGAAGCGGTACCAATGAATACATGAAAACTTGCTCTCTTCACACGATGCCCGCTAGAGATTGTCAAAACTATTTACTTTGTTCAATAATTTCTCGGTGACTTCTCTTGCATTGTAGATGATGGTGTCTAATTGTTTTTGACAGACGTTGATCCTTCGATACTACACATCTGTTTCAGCTTTTGAGTGCTTTGCGGGAGATTTGTGAATAGATCTTGGTTTTTTATATGTCATTCACACGGTTTTGATTTCATGAATGGACATCGACAGAACTGGTCGACAAGCGCAAGTTATAGTTCACTCACTTCATTATCTCTAAACAGCGTTGTTAATTGAACAAAAAAATGGTGGGTCATGTATAATTTCCATAATCTTGATGTGTTTGACATTGTACTTTTGCGAAATGTGATTATCCTGTATTTTTGTTGAGATATGGTTACTTTTCCTTTTGTCTTTGAAGTGCATATTACACTTTCAATATTCAAAAGTACCTTCAAATGGTGCTGGTTTAAGTAAGAGATTCCATTGGTATTTTCTAGTGGTACTGAAAAGGTGTTTAACATCACAGTTGCTTGTCGGAATTTTAGTGACGATTTATTTCTTAGATATTTCAATATCCTGTCGAAAAATGGTTTGCGTTTGAAAACGCATTCAATCACCTCTTCAAGAAAACGAAAAGAAGTTTGGAAACACAAGATAAAGAAATGAGATGAACTGTCTCAATTCAACCATCGTGTGTTTCAATGCCAAATTACAGTGTTCAGTGTTCGTGAAATACAAGCAAAGAATGTGATTAATCATTTTAAAACAATCACTATACAGCTATGCAAGAACATCAAACCTCCCTATAGTTACCAACACGAAACAATCAACACATATCACTGCTACACAATGACATGAAACATTTTGCATTTTCATAGCCTCATGTTCTGCTTAACTTGCTTTTTCTTCCGTAAAACTTGATGAAATGCCCAATGGATTAAACATTTAAATCTGCTCGCCTCGCCTTGAGGCCACCAATCTTGATCTCTGGCATTGGTACTCTTTGATAGCTGTAGTTGTCTGAAACCGACACCGGCTGCTGAGGGTAGAGTGTTGGTGGGGGCGGGAGATTGTGCTGCGCAGGAAGTGGAGCATATGCATCGTATTGGTAAATTTCATCCTGTAGACTGCAAACAATAATTTTTAAGGACTGCTTATCGTGCGAGAAAATTTAACTTAGCTGCAAGAAAATGAGAAGCAAAAGGAGTAAAGAGTGGAAGTAGTGGGAGTTTTCTTGCTGACATTCTCGTTCAGTAAGAATCAATAGTTACCTCAAATTCTTATTGAATTTATAGTCACTTGAGATTTCGCTTGAATGGTAGACCGAGCCATTGAGGGGTGACGTACCCCAAGGATTCTGCACTGGTAGCTCATCGAAAAAATAACGTCTCCGAATCAACTGAAAAAGAGAGTATTGGGCATGAAACATGTAATGCTTAGTAGGAAAAGGAACACTGATCTGATAAACTCACCGAATGAAAGAATCTTGTTATGGCTTCCTTATCAAATCTTGCTTCTTTAGCAGCCTGCAAGTTTGAGAAGGCTTAACTAATTGAAAAGCAGCAAATTCTTTAAACAAAAATCTCCACCAGCTTTTTCGATTTTCTTTTATACCATTAAATGCATATCCACAAACATATACATTCTTTTCTTCAGAATATAATGGTTCACTTAAAAAGATAATGACATGACTGGCAGATGATGATGATGACGATACATGGGTGATGTGACATATCAAGCCAAGTTTATTAAGATCATGTTCATTAGAGTTCTTACTGCAACTAGTCCTGTACTCCCAGAAAAGCTCTCTCTTAAGGGAAGCTCTTCAGTGGATGGGAGCAAACCTTGTTTTTCTACCCACTGACGAGCAACATCGACGAGATTACCGCTGCTTCCTCTTGTTCCGTCCTTGGCTGCAACATCGGCTTTATTACCAATCACAAGGTATGGAACAGGAAGGCCACCAAACCCAGGTGACCCAAGAGGAGCAGAAAAGGATCCAGTAGCTGAAATCTCTGCTGCCCATTTCTGCAGGTTGGTTTTCGTCTTCCTTTGGGAAAGATCGTGCACAAATATTACACCTACAATGACCACAAATATTCGATATAATTTTGAAGGATGGGATAATTTCATTAGGGTCTACTATAATAAGGGCCTGGACACTATGATTCCCTTCAGTGACACTCCAATTATGACTAAGGGTGATTGGTTTGCACAAAAACTTCATAGAATGGGAAACTAGACTTCTACAATGATTCTGAGTTAACTTCTCATTTAAAGACTATTTTCTACAAACCAGTGTTACACCATAAACGAAAAAACACTAATATTAAATTCCATGCCGTAGTTATTAGCTTGTTTTGTCTTTATGTGTGCCAACGTAATCATCAATAACCAGAGAAGCACAACATGTATAGATAAATTCTTAGTCAGAAGAAATTCATTTATATTAACAAAGATTCTTCTCACCGTTAATTTGATTGTAGAAAAGAGCTCGACAGTCCTTGTATCTCTCATGCCCTGATATATCCCATAATTCAACGAAGAAATCTCTCTCTGAGTCACCTTTTATGTTGTTTGAAGAGCTGGCAGGGCTTCCATAAGTGGTATGCTGAAATAAAAAGAAGAGGGACATTATATGTAGTTACAGAGTATACTGCTCTCCACTGGATGGTTCAAGCAAAAAATCACAGGCTTACTTTCACGCTGACTGCACAACCAACAGTTTGAGATGGATGAGCAATGGCAGAGCCTTTACAAATTAGACCTACGAGTGATGTTTTACCCACACCTACAGGTGACAACTAATAAGGCAAGCAGGAAACATTAAAAAAACAAATAAACATGCCAAAAGGAAATTCTTTGTGTAAGATAGATAAGCAACTCCCCTCCTATAAATACATAATTTTAAGAGGCAATACTCTGTTGATATATAGTGCGTAATCAATTGATCATCCTTCTTAATAATAAAAAAATACATAATTTTAAAAGGCGAATTTCTTCACAACCAGTTGATACATCCGATAACAAAAGCAAACTTCCAAAAGAGGAACTGAAGAAAGACAAATACATCTCTGGAATTGAAGCAAAGGCCCTATCCACAACTTGCAGCTTGGAGTACATCTCTGGAAATTGAATGTGCTTTCTACTTGCAGAAACCATTCCAACACAGGAAAAGGACAATTAAACATCAATAATAGACCGTTGACAAAACATTTAGGCAACCATGTTTACTTAATTATAATTTTGTATTGAAAGACTTTTCTCTTACTAAACTCCAAGATGAGAGTTGAGACAAGATCTACCAATTGGGCTATAGTCTAGCTTGGTACTTGATTTTATTTTGATTTTTGGATCGGTTAGCAGGGTACTTGATTATAACTATCAAAAGACCCATTTAGGCACACAACATTTTTGGCTCTGATACAATATTGAAGTATGAGTATCCAACTCAAAAGTCAAAACCAATTGGTAGTGTTTTAATATCCAACATCTTATAACCGTCCCCAAATTACCCAGTGGAGGGTCACAACATCTTATAACCGTCCTCAAATTACCCAACACGGGACTTTTCTCTAACATATTTGTCATTTCCTCAATAGTGTTGTTTTGGAGTGTTTATATATGCATACAAGAGAACCACTTGAGCACAAAAGAATTGCATCCAAACATAAAGAAAAAAAGACTAAATCCCACAACACAAAAAAGAACTAAAGAACCCATCTTACTTGACCATTGACAACAGATGACAAATCCCATAGATTCAAACCACGAAATATGTCGTTCACACACAGAAATCGCAATAGAATATCACAAGCTAATATGGGGGGGGGGGGGGGGGGGGGGGGGGGGGGGGATGACGCATAGCTACTGAAAACAACAAGTAATGAAAAGAAGCAATCTTTACTTCATTATTGAAAATTAATGAAAACTTTAAGAAGTTAGAAACCATAGTAAACCATTCACACACACAAAATCACAATTAAACATATCAATCAAATACAAAAATATAATCTCACAACACAAAAGAACCAATCTTTACTTTACGTGAGAAGAAATGACAAATCCAAGAGATTATAAACCATAAAACAAGCCATTCACACAATTAAACATAATAACCAAATATTAAAAAGTGAAATCTCACAACACAAAAGAATCAAATAACCAATCTTCTTTACTTAACCATTGACAACAAATGACAAATCCAAGAGATTATAAACCATGAAATAAGCCATTCACACAATTAAACACAACAAACTAACATTAAAAAGTATAATCTCACAACACTCAAAAAACACCAAAGAACCAATCTTTACTTTACTTCACCAACACAACAACACTACCTGAATCCCCAACAACAAGAACTCGGATCTGCCCACAAAGCGGCCCAATCGCGTCCCCTTCCTTGCTCTCCTTCTCCCTCCAAAACATCCTTCTCTCCTTCCTCTATATTTCCTCCAAACAAGAAGATCTGGGGTTTGGACACTTGGAGGAGGTGGAGAGGGAGGGTCGGGGAAATGGGTTGGTGCGGGATTTGAGATTTGGATCAGGATTTGGGGGTTTGGGTTTGGGATTTGGAGGTGTTTGTGTTTGGTTTTTGTTCTCCGGGTTTGAAGGAGAAGCAACTGAGAGGTGGAGATGGACGGCTGCGATTGGGTTTCAGCTGCATCTGCGTTAGTGTGTGGCGACAAAACCATTAAGTTGGTTAACTTTCTTTTTTTAAAGAGGGATTGGTTTCTTTAACTTGGTTAACATCAATTTTGACTTTCTAAATAATTTAGATTTTAAATTTTAAATGAAAATTTCAAACCGTGGATATTGATTTAGAATCATATTATCTATATGTCCCGAAAATCAAAAACTTTAGAAGTCGTATAAGATTAAGAGATGGAAAAATGTCGTAAAAAATCCAAACTTTTGATATCGTATTAAATGACTATTTTTTATTTATATTCGGAATGCATTGATGGTAATTATAGATGAAGATGTACTATTTGAATTTTTCATTTAAAGTTTAAATCTTAATTATAGTAATGATATTTTTATATGTTAACAAAAATTAAAGGTAATGAATCTATCGGAATGCATTGATGGTAATTATAGATGAAGATGTACTATTTGAATTTTTCATTTAAAGTTTAAATCTTAATTATAATAATGATATTTTTTATATGTTAACAAAAATTAAAGGTAATGAATCTAATGCAAAATATTTTCAGAAAAAATTAGATGGTTACCTAATATTATCAGTATAGTAAACCCTTTTATTTGGAAAACTTATGTCGATTAGTAATTGTTAGGAATTAAAACCAATCTCAAATACGCAGCGGAACAGAAAACGGCAAATCCAATTGGCTAATCTTGAGAACAAAACGCAAATCCAAAATCCAAACCACACAAACACGCAAGATTTAACGTGGAAACCCAATGCGGGAAAAACCACGAACGACACAACTCAAATCCACTATAGAGAAATGTATTACAAGATATGCTTACAAGGAGACGCGAACGAACTGACGAGATACCCGGCTCAAATCTCTCCCACCGAATCACAATGATGCTCTCTCTCTTTTCTCTCTAGAATGCAAAAGTGGACAATAGGAATTAACCTTAAACAAATGGGACGAAATTGCCTTTATATAGTAGGCCTAAACAAGTATTAATTGCACCAAAATCGCGTGGAGAAAAATGCAAAACGTGGGCAGAACTGGGTCCAAATGGTCGACCGAACGGTTGCTTCGGTCGACCGATCCAGTAACCGTATCGCAAACGGTCGACCGAAATTGAAGTATCAGTCGACCGAAAAACGACAGTAACTTTTCTGGCTTGCGCGAGTGCATACACGGTCGACCGAAATTGAAGTATCGGTCGACCAAAATTCAACGGGCACTTTTCTCCCAGCTCCTCGAATGTTTCCGGTCGACCGAAAAACAACAATAACTTTTTGCCCAGCTCCAATTGTGTGCCCGGTCAACCGAATCCTAGATTCCGGTCGACCGAAAAACGACATGCACTTTGCTGGGCAATCCAACACACATCCGGTCGACCGAAACACTCCTTCCGGTCGACCGATCGTCTGTTTTTCTGCCCTAATACTTTAAACACATATTCAAGGTAAACAACAACAATCTCCACCTTTACCTTGAATAGCCCATGTAACTCTTTGAAGGAACACTTCCTTCCTCATTGTGTCGTCGTCTTAGCTCCACCTACTCGGAACTCAAACCAACCAAGTTCACGCATACCATGAACTTAGTCGAAATAACTGGCTTCGTCAACATATCAGTCGGATTATCTTCAGTGCCCACCTTCTTCACCATCACACCTCCTTCAGCAACAACTTCCCGAGTGAAGTGATAACGGACGTCGATATGCTTCGTCCTCTCGTGGTACATCTCATCCTTCGTCAGATGAATGGCACTCTGACTATCACAATAAACAACCATTGTATTCTGACCTGGAATAAGCTCTCCAAATAAACCTTTCAGCCAAAGAGCTTCCTTGATACCCTCGGTCGCTGCCATATACTCTGCCTCCGTTGTAGACAAAGCAACAGTGTGTTGCAACGTCGCTTTCCAGCTAATAGTCGTGCTCCCAACAGTAAACACATAACCAGTCATAGATCTTCGTCTATCGCGGTCTCCCGCGTAATCGGAATCTACAAACCCCATTAACGAATACGAAGATCGACCAAATTTCAGAGATAGCTTAGTTGTACCTTTTAGATACCGGAGAATCCACTTCACAGCTGACCAATGCTCCTTTCCTGGATTCGACATATAGCGGCTCACCACACGAACCGCCTAAGCTATATCTGGACGAGTGCATATCATAGCATACATCAGACTGCCAACTGCACTAGTATAAGGCACACGTGACATGTATGCCTTGTCCTCCTCCTCATTGGGACACAAATCTACCGAGAGCTTAAAATGCGCGGCGAGAGGAATTCTTTCAAACTTGACATTTTCCATGCCAAAACGATGCAAGACTTTCTCAATATATTGCTGCTGGGAGAGAAACAAACTCTTGCATGTACGATCGCGACGTATCTCCATACCTAGAATCCTCTTTGCTGATCCGAGATCCTTCATCTCGAACTTAGCCTTTAACAACTCCTTAAGCTCAGAAATTTTAGACTTGTCCTTAGCTGTTATCAACATATCATCTACATAGAGTAATAACAAAACAAGATAGCCATCTGAAAATACCTTTCGGTAAACGCAGCAGTCATACTGGGACCTGCTGTACCCATGTCCAACCATAAAAGAATTAAATCTTTTATACCATTGTCGAGGCGACTGCTTTAACCCATAAAGTGACTTCTTCAGAAAACAGAACTGATTTTCCTTACCCTCGACCACAAAGCCCTCCGGCTGGGACATGTAAATTTGCTCTTCTAATTCTCCATGTAGGAAAGTGGTCTTTGTTGGCTTTTTGGCCTTAATCTATGTTTTGATGATTTAATTAACCTAATCTTAATTATAATCTTGTAGAGTAGCACACATATTGCATTGCATATATATTGCTTTGTGCTAACCTCTACAGGTGATCAAGACTCAAGGAAGAAAGGAAAATCAAGTCAAGACATGTAATCAAGCTCATTTGAAGACATGTATTTTATATTTCTTTGAGTCTTTAGGAACTTGTGTATATTGAGCATACTTGAGCTAAAATCAACTTAAACACACACTAGGTTCCTTATAGAAGTCACACACAAAATTTCACATAATTTGGACTTCAATAGATCACTCAAACTTATAGACCGGAAAACACTAAACCTGAACCCTAACTGTCTGCCCACATTCGGTCGACCGCAACAGGCCGTTCGGTCGACCGGATGATCAAGTATCCTATATGTGTTTTCACTGCCCGGTTTCGGTCGACCGTGTTTTGCCTTTCGGTCGACCGTTTGAACTTATTTTTCCGACCGTTATTTTTGTCGTATATACCCAACGGTCGTATTCGTATTAAACCAATAATACCCCAAATACATTTCATGTATCGGTCGACCGAGGACCACGATCGGTCGACCGTTTGTCCATCTCTTGACAAACCCGAATCTCATGTTGAAAAACGGTCGACCGCTAGACCTGTTTCGGTCGACCGAATATCCAATTGTTTGTCAACCCCAAAGTGCCTGGACGAAATCAGTCGACCGAACCCCTTTCTTGTGTTCGACCGATGACTTAAGTGTACCTAAGTCGTAGCGTTGGGCGGTCGACCGTTGCTTAACCGGTCGACCGAACTTAGTGAAAATCTGCCTAACGGTCGACCGTTCTTCCCGTTTTGGTCGACCGAATTCATCCAGAATTGGGTCCTGCAGTTTCTGTTTTGTGTAATCGCACTTCAACTCATACTCAATCAATCCCAACGGCTCTATTCTCTCTAATGCCTATATAAGGAGTTGTAAAACACATTTTAACACAACTCTCCCACTACAAACTTGTCCCAAACATTAGAGAGAATCCCAAACACTCAAAGCCTCAAATTTCCACACTTAGAATCAATTTCAATCTCATTCAAGTGTGCTCAAGTTTAGAGAGTGTGTTCCACTCAAGATTTCGTTTGTTCAAGAAGCAAGGACTTCGGTGAAAGCCCGAAGTGTTCCTCTCGGATTGTGAGAGAAGAAAGTCAAGCTCGCGAGGTTGTTCGCGGAGCTTGTTTTGTAAAAGGTGTTCTCTCCCGGCCCGGAACGGGGAGTGGATAGTGAAGACGCGAGCGGAGCTCGAAGTGTCGAGCGGAGCTTGCAAGAGAGGACGTAGGCGGTGGCCGAACCTCTGTAAAAACCCCGGTGTCCATTGTGGTTTGCTCATTCCTTCTCTACTTGTTTTGTTTATTATTCCGCTGCGCATTTGATTGCTTAAACAAGTAGATTATTAGGTGATTAGCCTTAATTGTGGACTCATAGATCCACACGATCCTACAGTCTTCACATCTAGTTGCTCCAACTCTAAATCATGAATTGCAACCAAACTCAACAAAACACGAATAGAAGTATACTTCACAACGGGTGAAAAAATATCACTATAATCCACACCCTCCACCTGACTAAAACCACGAGCAACCAATCGAGCTTTGTACCTCACATCTGAGAGACCCTCGATTTTCTTCTTGAAGACCCATTTGCAGCTAACAGCCCTTTTTCCTTTTGGAAGTTCTACCAACTTCCAAGTTTGGTTCTTATGAAGAGATTTCATCTCTTCATTCATTGCACCCACCCAAGCAGCTGAATCGGGTGCCGAAATTGCCTCTGAATACTTGCTCGGCTCACCAGAGGCTCCAATATCTTCAGTTGCACTAAGAGCATATGCAAGGACTGATTCAGCGTATCTACGGGGTTTCTTGGTCAGCCGCCTCTCTCTGTCCCTTGCCAACAAATATTCTTCATCTTCCTCAGATTTCGAACTCTCTCCTTGTGTCACACCGGTATCCTCATCAGCAGTCACTACCGGTGGCTTCACCTGAACTGGAGTCCCACTTGACAAGGGAGTAGAAATAACAGTGTCTTTCCTGGAAGGTAACATAGCAAGCTCATTAAAGACAACATTTCTTTCAACCATGAGCTTCTGAGATTCTTTGCCCCATAAACGATAACCCTTCACACCCAAATCGTAGCCAAGGAATATACACTTCAACGACCGAGCATTCAACTTTCCTTGATCTACATGTGCGTACGCTGGACAACCGAAGACTCTCAACTTGGACAAATCTGAAGCTCCTCCTGTCCAAACTTCTTCCGGTGTTCTCATATCCAAAACGGTGTGAGGTGAATGGTTCACTAAATAACAAGCGGTACACACTGCTTCTGCCCAAAAATCCTTAGTCAGGTCAGCATTCAGAAGCATACATCTAGCTCTCTCCAAGAGAGTTCGATTCAGACGTTCCGCTACTCAATTCTGTTGTGGCGTGTGACGTACGGTTCGGTGTCTCACGATTCCTTCATCCTTGCAGAAATCGTTAAACTCTTAGGAACAAAACTCCAAACCATTATCCGTCATAAGAACCTTAATCTTTTTTCCTGTTTGATTCTCAATCATAACCTTCCAGTGCTGAAAATTCTGAAACACATCCCTCTTTTGTTTCAGAATATAAACCCAAGTCTTTCTGGAGAAATCATCAATAAATGTGAGCATGTAGCGAGCTCCACCTTTTGATGGAACCTGAGAAGGTCCCCATAAATCAGAATGGACATAATCTAAAGTGGCCTTGGTGGTGTGCTTAGCTGCTGAGAAGCTAACGTTTTTCTGCTTTCCAAAAACACAAAATTCACAGATGTCCAGACTGCCGATTTTCTGACTTCCAAACAAACCACGTTTGTTCAACACAGTCATGCATTTCTCGCTCATGTGCCCCAACCTCATATGCCAAAGTTGGGCATTTTCCTCACCAGACAACGATGACGCTACAACTGTGTCACCCACAACAGTTTCTCCTTTAAGCATATAAAGCTTGTCGGGCCCAAGCTTCTTCCCCTTCATCAGAATAAGTGATCCTTTGGTGATGGATAAGTTGTCATCCTCACCACTGAATTTGTAGCCCTTTGCAGTCAGGCTACCTACTGAAATCAAATTCTTGCTCGCCTTCGGAACATGTCGCACATCCGATAAAATCTTGACTAGGCCATCATAGGTCCTCAATCTGACAGAACCAATTCCTGCAATCTCGCACCTGTCACCATTGCCCATCACAACCATTCCACCTGACATTGTTTCATAAGATGAAAACCAGTGTTTATTCGGAGTTAAGTGGAATGTACTGCCCGTGTCAATCACCCAACCGTCGGAAGCTTCAGAAGAACCTATAGCTGCCAACACAAAATCAGAATCGGACTCCGCAACATTCGAACCTGACTGATCACCACTACTAGAACCCTTTTGCTTCTCTCTGTTCTGTAGCTTAAAACATTCTGATATCTTGTGACCCTTCTTCTTGCAGTAATGACAAATAATATTTTTGTCCTTCGACTTGGTCTTAGAGGTGTTCTTTGAGAAACTCATCTCTTTCCCCTTACCACGAGCAACAAGTGCTTCACTTTTGCTCAACTCAGAACCATCAGACCTCTTCTCCATATCAGATTTGGAGGAGAGTGCGTTTTTGACATCCGCAAGAGAGATGTTGGTCCTGCTATACATCATTGTCTCCACGAAGTGATCATATGAAGAACTCAACGAGCAAAGTAAAAGGATCGCTTCATCCTCATCAGAAAACCTTGCTTCAACCTTCTCCAGGTCCATGATGATTGCATTGAAATCATCCAAGTGTTGCTGAAGGGAGATACCCGACTTCATCTTGAATAGGAACAACTTCTTCTTCAAGATAATCCGGCTCGCAAGTGACTTCTTCATGTAGACTTCCTCTAATTTCTTCCACATACTTGCAGCCGTCTTCTCCTTCAACACTTCTCTCAAAACTTCGTCAGACAACGATAGCTTTATTGTTGACATCGCCTTACGATCAAGCTTTTGCCTATCTTGTTCGGACATTTCTTTTGGCAATTTGTCCAAGCCCTCAAGAACGTCCTTCACCTCTTGCTACACCAGAATTGTGTGCATCTTGACTTGCCACAAACCGAAATTAACATCTTGGCTCAACTTCTCAATCTTCTTCCAATGATTTGCCATGAGTACATGACAAAAGATCGATGAAAAAATCCCCAAATTCGAACCAAAAAGCTCTAATACCAGTTGTTAGGAATTAAAACCAATCTCAAATACGCAACGGAACAGAAAACGGCAAATCCAATTGGTAAATCTTGAGAACAAAACGCAAATCCAAACCACACAAACACACAAGATTTAACGTGGAAACCCAATGCGGGAAAAACCACGTACGACACAACTCAAATCCACTATAGAGAAACGTATTACAAGATATGCTTACAAGGAGACACGAACGAACCGACGAGATACCCGGCTCAAATCTCTCCCACCGAATCACAAGGATGATCTCTCTCTCTTTTCTCTCTAGAATGCAAAAGTGGACAATAGGAATTAACCTTAAACAAATAAGACGAAATTGCCTTTATATACGCGTGGAGAAAAATGCAAAACGTGGGCAGAACTGGGTCCAAACGGTCGACCGAACGGTTGCTTCGGTCGACCGATCCAGTAACCGTATCGCAAACGGTCGACCGAAATTGAAGTACCGGTCGACCGAAAAACGACAGTAACTTTTCTGACTTGCGCGAGTGCATACACGGTCGACCGAAATTGAAGTACTGGTCAACCGAAATTCACCAGGCACTTTTCTCACAGCTCCTCGAATGTTTCCGGTCGACCGAATCCAAGGTTCCGGTCGACCGAAAAACGACAATAACTTTTTGCCCAGCTCCAATTGTGTGCCCGGTCGATCGAATCCTAGATTCCGGTCGACCTAAAAACGACAGGCACTTTGCTGGGCAATCCAACACACATCCGGTCGACCGAAACACTCATTCCGGTTGACCGATCGTCTGTTTTTCTGCCCTAATACTTTAAACACATATTCAAGGTAAACAACAACAGTAATAAATATGTTATGATCACCTTTAGCTCGTTTAGATGTATCTAGCGTAGGGATGACAACCGATCGGTTCTGGTTCAGGAGAACCATAATCGGATCTATTTTTTATTTGGGTACCGAATCGGATCCGGGTCGGTTCCCAATTTGGGTACCCAGAACCTAATCTGGGTCGGTTCCCAACATAAGTACCCAGAACCCAATTCGGTTCTGAAATTGGATAATCATATCCGGTTTGGTTTGGCCGGTTCCAGCATATGACTAGGTTGGCAGGTTCAGGGGAATGTTTGTAAATTCTCCCTTCAGATACCTTCAGGCATAGACGCTGGAGCACCCGAACAAACTTTTTGAGCAGATTAGTGATAAGAAAGATGACTATTATACCAAGGTTTTTCCAATAGATGACTGCTTCACATCAGAAGTCAGATTGAGCTCTTAGAAGTTTTACTCAAAAATTTCCTTGGAATGTGGAAGGCCCAATTTTAGATCTCCTAGTTTAAGGTGACCTCGTTTATCAATTCTCGTTTTCTCATGCTAACATTAAGATTTGTGTAATTCAAGGACAAAGCTCAACAACACAAAAAGAACTAAAGAACTAAACTTCTCAACTGAACAGGCAAACAAATCACACCTAACAAACATGTTTGTAGTCAATCCGAGTATCGATCAACTTCTTTGAAAATACTTCGAAACTAGAATGAGTTGATTGACGAAATTCCACCAATATGGAAATGACTGACAATAATTACCAATTAACAGGTCATAACCCGCTAAGGATGTGCAATAATAACCAGCTCCACTTCCACATATTTCTAATATTATTGTCTTTGTTAAGACCATTTCCAACAATTACCCTTTACCAAATGCCAACCAAATCTTACAACAGGGTTATACCGGTCGTGAAAGTTTTGAATACGTGTAGTCATAAAGACATGGGCTGCACTTACGCAAATAAACCTGTCATTAATATGACACGATTCTAGGAAAATTGATCTGTATAGAAAGGGACAGACACTTGGAAACACCCTTTTTTTCCTGCATTTTGTACCATAACTCTTTATTAACTTCTAATAATTTGATATAAATGAGAAAATGGTGAAACCATAGATGAGGCACATCCAATTAGAGTTGAATTTGGTGTAGTATTTCAGTGCCCATTTTGTATCACATAAATTCACTTCACAATCTAATAAAGTGGGGAGATTCTAGATTGGAAAATTTCATCTATTCATCAACTTCTCATCAAGGGACGATCGAGGAGTGAATAATTTTCTAGTAGATTCCACACCACTCAGCTCCAAAAGGCTCTTCAGCAATCTCTGATGAAACATGGGCAACAAATATTAGGAGAACAAATCACAATAATTAGGATTAATCTTCAGAATATTGTAGAACTGCGAATGAATGTGATTGAAATATTGAGTTTTTAAGTACCCATACATTCCAAAAGAATGCTACCTATGAAACGAGTTGTATTTAATAATGCTCCAAGTAGGCAAGTGGTGAAGTAGAGCATACCGGAACAAGGTGGATTCCCCTCCTTTCTTTTTGGTTTTGTTTATATACACACACTACCCCTCGTCCTGCTTTACTACTCCATGACACCAAATGGCACAACTAAGATTTATTATTATTAGTATCGATAGTGTACTTATGAATCAAACCAACCACCTAGCTATTTTAGGCCAGAAGCAATACCTACTGGTATATTAAAAAACCGGTCACCCTTGTACTTCTAAGTTATGCGCATGAAACGAAGAAATCCTACTTTTCTCATGAAGATCATGCATTGAACTTTATGTAAGATGTAGCTTTAAGGCTTATAATCTATAATGTAAGAATTATCATTATGATGTTTTATGCAAGTAATGATTAAAAAAGTTTTTATGCAAGAATATCATGCATTGAACTTCATATGGGAAGATAAAGTATTAGTTGTAAACTATGTAATAATTTTACATGACGAGATAAAGCTTTGAGGATGATAAGTGTATAATACAATGTTACCATTTCTGATGTTTTATGCAAAAATATCATGCAATGAACTTCATGCGACATTTGGGTCAACTGGAAACAACCTCACTGTTTTACAGTGGTAGGGTTGCGTACATCCGACCCCCCTTACCTCGCTTAGGCGGGAGCCTTTTCTGAGGCATTGGGGTTATGTTGATGATGATTGATGATAATGAACTTCATGTGACAAAATAATTTTTTAAAGCTGATAAACTATGTCATAAATCATCATTTTTATACTTCACATAAGAAGATGGCGCTTTATGTATGATAATCTTATAATGTAAGAATTACCGATTATGATGCTTCTATGCAAGGATGTTATGCATTGAGGATTTAAACTACATGTGAAAATATTTTCTTTTATCAAACTTCATGCGAGAATATAATGTTTTAAAGCCGGCAGACGATGATATAACAAATACCATTTATTGATACTTTATTTAATAATATTATACATTGCACTTTACATGAGCAGGTCAAGCCTTAGAGCAAACAATCTATAATGTATAAAAATTACCAGTTTATGATATGGATGACATTGTTCAGTGGCCAGATGCATCATCAACACCCCACCTACTGAAATGGGGCAGGCACGCCTTGTTTCTTGTTAACGATAACCATTGCTTGGTATCTATTACCCATGCCAATGGGAGTTTTATCATCAGGTCCCTCCCAGAAAGGAGCTTCACCATCTCCAACTAGTTGCCAGTAGCCTGCCCTCAACGACTCGGCCTGTTCCTCATTGCAGTTCTGTAACAGGTTTTCCACGCGAAAGTTTATTCCCAGTGAACCCAAGAATTGAGATTGAGACATGGGGCCGTAGACAGAAACATCCTCTGCAAATTAACTGTCTAGTAAAATTCCCATATTACTTGTTCTAATGTGCAAGTGCTGCATATGAAACAAAATTCTGACTGGATTAGTAATACCTGAAGCCTCCTCCGCAGAATGCCTTATACACACAAAGTCCACATAGGCACTTAAATCGGCAGAACCTGGGTCATCTAGGATATCCACAAACTTGTGTTTTCGGATGGCCTACATGTGAACACGACTGATCAAATTTTGCATTGTACAGACAGGTTCATATAAAGAACAAGCAAAAGGTAAGTTCATCAAAAGTTGATGAGGTGTTGTCTTATTAGGATTTTTTTCCATAGGGTGTTATTGTGCCAACAAATTATGAACTGGATTCCAGGTTTCTTGTTAGCAGCCATGTCTCCAGCAGTGTGGGAATTCACGTGACCACTTCACATTATTTTGTTGGCACTCAGGTCAATGCAAAAGATGGGTTTATAGGATTACTCAACCAGCAACTTTAAAAACCTTATTTATATTGGTGACCAACAAAAAGAAAAGCTTATCCAGTAATTTAGAGAAGGACGAGAAATTTTGCATCTTGAGGTCACCAATATTAGCTTATCCAGATTAATAGATTTATAAATTTACGATAACGGACCTGTAGACTATCAGAAATAATTCCATTTCGGCCATAATCAATAATAAGTGCTCCACCACCATCAGAACCTATTCTTTTTGCAATGGCTTGAGTCAACTCCATTGATTTAGGACAAATCTCTATACTCTCAAGCTCAGAGACTTGCTCTTTGCCTTGCCATTTCCACCGCTTAACCAGGCAAAACAATGCTGCAGGAGTTCCACGTGGAGATAAAACAAAACGAAGACTGCATAGAGAAGGGCAAGGAAGCATAACAGAACTGTTAGAAAAATTGCAACAAACGCATTTAGCTATTTAGAGAGCCTTACGATAAATCATCGCCAATATCAACCATTTTTTCACACCAACCACGGGGAGATTTCTGAGAAAGGAAGGATTGATGTCAGTAACCAAATAGAAGAAGCTAATAAGGCCAATCAGTGGAAGCAAAATTAACTATGATTGAAGAAATTGTAGGACTTCAAGATACATTTTCACCGTCCTGTTTTTCACAAAAATGCAAGCATGTCTTCCATAAACAACCGGATTGTCTCAGACAATATGCTAGAATTATAGTTTTCAGCTGGTTAATTAGTTATTTGGAGATTATCACAATATATGATTACAGTACCAATCATATGTGTGTGTGTGTGACTACAATGATTTAAATTTGTGAAGAGAACTTCATGCTAAACATGTATTCACAAGAACGAAGAACTCTTAAGAGGAAAATCCACAGAACACGGTGCATTTTCTGGTAAAAGATGAGGATTCACAATAGAAGAAAACATAAAAACCTGGAATTGATGAATCGGCAGAGCATCATAAAACTCGTGGGCAATGATGATGGTTGGTGCTGAAAGTACACGAGGATGCTCTTGCATTAGTCAAAGAGAAAGGAATAGCGGAAGAACTATGCACGTGATATAGAAAAGCAAATAGAAAGACAATCAAACACCAACATTTCCAATCGGTTCGAGATGGCACTACGGACTTACAAGGCATCCAAGTCAAAATTAACCATAAGTTAGTGGTTATCTTCATGAAATGAAGAGAAAATCTCCTTTATGATAGCCCATCTATTAACCCGAATCCAACTAATTAAGAACAATGAAGCAAAGAGTTAATCCATTGCAGGGGTGCTTCAGATAGGGGAAATAATTGATTCTATGGGTTTGGAAACTGTATTTAATAAAGCAAAGCAGAGGAAATGAAGTTGCATACATTAAAAAATGATTTCATTAGATGCTTTTGCTTCAAGAAGCGCAAACTGTAAGGACCATTATTCTTCACGTTATTCTAGTCATCTATAATTAAGCTCCAATTGCTATCTAAAAAGGTAAGAAAAATAAGCTGCCAGAGAGCAGATGGATAGGATTTGGCAAAGCCATAACATAACATCCTTGTTGTGATATTAAGATTATGAATGACAAGCATAATAGCAAGAGAAAATGTATGAGATAGAGAAGGTCATACATCCTGATGGAACCTCATCCAGAGTGGTGTGCCAACTAACACAAGCCCCAGATAGTGCTGAAGTTGCTTTTTTCTTTCCATCATCACTACCATCACTTTCTACACACTTCAACGCACTAAACTGGAGCTTTTGCATTGTGGGGCTGCAGTCCACCATGTAAACATGAATGGATTTTGCAAACTTTTCAAATTTTGAGGTTCCCTGACAATCATTAAAAAACACAAGATAAAGCCAGAATGTAGCATATACAACCTAATAACATCTAAGAATTTATCTTATGAAATTCTTAAATAAAAATAAAAGACTAGTTTTCTATTGGAAAATTATAATATTAGCTTTTTTAATCGGGAAATTAATACATTGGCTAAGAAAAACAAATTTGCAACACCGCTACAGAGTTGAAAACATCCATAGTTTTTAATCAATCATCTTCACTTTCCTTTTCATTCTACTATATCATAATTACTCAAGTGATACAAAAGCAAAAGAATGATAAGTACTTATCCTTACACGGAGAAGATCCGCCATAAGTGTTCCTCGTCCTGGACCAAGTTCAACAAGGTTAAGTTCCTCTGGCTGACCCATCTGCTCCCACAAACACATGGCCCAAACACCAACCATCTAAGGACCGGAGTAAAAGTCAGTAAATATAATGCCCTCTAAATATTGAAAGAATATAAGATTAAAAGACATGGAAAGGAAACAACATAAAGCATTTTCTACCTGACCACCAGTATTTGTATTCTAATTTCTATCTTTCTAGTGAATAGAAACATGGTCCTTATTCCTTATACAACTTTGACTTCTCTGGCATGCTCCACTAACTACATTCTACATTTGTATTATTCTACGTCTAGTCGTCTATCACTCAATTGTTGCAGGGGAAAACATAGTAACATGCTATTTGTTCACCTCACCAAACATTTGACTAACTTCTGGCGATGTGATGAAATCTCCTCCACCTCCAAAAACATCTCGGTTGATGTAGAATCCTGATTTAGGATTCGTCAAAACCTCCTCCATATACTCTGCAATTGAAATGGGACCTCCACGAAACTGAGAAAAACCAATTGTTACGAAATACAAATCCTTTAAAGAACCCCATAAAGAATTGCACACTGAAATGGGAGTTCAAACCCAACCTTGATTATGCTCTTCAAGTGTTTGACAAGCTCTGAGTCCGATGAAGGCTCGTGGCAGTGCTCTGTGAGTTTAAAACAATAATAGAAAAGGAACTGCTCAATTTGGATGGAAATCTCAACCCTAAAACAAAAACTTTAGACATATAGCATGAACATAAGTGTGTGATATGCGGATGGTCGCCCAGGCAACCACCCACAGTGGTGGTTGCCTAGGCGACCGCCCGGATGAACAGAGTACACATCCATCCTATTTCACTAAAACCACTAAAATCAACACTTTTACTTAAGTTGAACTTTTACTTTTCTCGACATATCCAACACGGGAATGATCTGGAAAAACATTATACTGGTGGGATTGCACAATCCAGATTGAACGCATAGGTTGAATTTTGCATCAGTCCTTGTAAACATGGGTACAAACATAATGTCCTCATACAATCACAGCTCACACTTAATTTGTATGCACATTTACCTTCCCTGATCTTGTTTCACTAAAACTGGTCAAATTACCCAAACAAAACCTTTTTCAATGTAACCAAGACAAAAAGGATGGAATCCAGATATATCAATAGGGATTTTGGCCACCGGCAGCGGTGGCCCCGATCAATTGCTTTGGATTAATTTTTGCACATAAACCCCATTACACATGGGTACATACACATAATGCTCTCGCATAGTTTACAAATTACACTTAGGTGTGATTGGTACCCAAGAAAACTTCATGTAAGTGGGAAATTGAACTTCAATAATGAGCTCTAAGTGATTGGTAGCCTGAAAAAACTTTATAAAAAAAATGAAACTTGAGTTCCCGGGAAAGTTCCATGACTTACAAATATGCATTTGAAGTGACTTCCAGAACTTCCACTTTAAAATAAGAAAAATCATGGAAGTGAAAAACTTTTAAGTGGAGAACTGGAAAATGACTTTGGAAAAGTTCAAAAAATCTAGAACTTGAATTCCAATACGTAGTTAGAATGGGTTCCTCCGCTTCAAATCTTATTACACCAAACTGCTCAAATCACCCAAACTATAGCGAATTTCCACGTTTTTGCACTAAATTTCAGTTTCATACCAGCGGGATTGCACAGTCCGGATCTATCAATGGAGACTTTGGCCACCCGCCGTGGCTCCTCCGGTTCGACCGCATCGGATTCCACCGGAGAAGAATATGAAGTCGAAGTATAGGAAGGAGATAGGAATCTGGGACGAAAATGGAGATTTTGGGGGAGAACCTGTGGGATTCGGCGGAGGAGGAGGGGAGAAATCGACCTTCGAAGCATCGGGACTGGAATCGAACGATTTTGGGGTTTGAATTTGGGGGTTTAGCGTTTTAATGTGGTCGGATCTTGGTTATAACTTGAATTCAAGAATGTAAGTTTTTCGAATTAATTTTTTTTAATTCTAAACTAAATTTCTCTGGACATATTTTTCAAACTAGACTCGTCGTCACCACGTGTTTCTTTTTTAGTGTCTAAAGAACTCGACGTATGAATTTGGCGTCTCATATGTTGAGTTCTTTATAAATATTTTTTTGAAGAACTCGACGTTGAGAACGTCGCGTTCTCCATAGATGAACTCGACATTGTTGATGTCAATTTCAAATACTTACAAAAAATCTTACACCCCACGAGAGTGTCAAGCGGGACCGAAGTCTAATTTGAACTCGACAACACCAGTGTCATGTTCTATTTAACAAAACTTGACACGGGTGTTGTCGCGGTTATTTTAACAGAACTCGGCACTGGTGTTGTCAAGTTGTTTTGGAAAATGTTAGCAGATTGTGCATGGGGCAATCGTCAGTCTATGAATTAACATGTAACTTGACATTGTAGACGTCGTGTTTATTAGGCATAACTCAACATTCAGGATGTCGAATTCATTTTAAAAAAGTGAACTTGGAGTTAAAGACGTCGAGTTCCGTCGAGCTATCAAAGCAGCACGACACTCCCCCTTTCCCCACCACCGACTTCTCGCGATTTTCACGTTAGGGCTTCAATTTTTTTTCTTTTTCCATTATTTTTTCCTATTTTATGTATTAAAATAGTATACATTGTTGTTTTAGGTATTATTGTATTGTTTTTGTTGGATTAGGAACTCGTTAGGGTGCAAACTCGATTCCGATTTTGGGTTTTTAGGCCAAAATATTTTTTTCTTAATTATTAGTAGATTGTTGATTTAGGTTTTGTTGATTGTAGGTTTACAATGTTAATCTTAAAAATCATTGAATTTAGGTTGTGATTTAAATCACATTTGTTGTTGTTAAAACCAAATATTTTGATTTGTTGTAAATTGTTTTCCCATATTTTTGTTGTTTTTTGAAATATATATTGTTGTTGATTGTGATCTTTACATATGATAATGTTATGAATAATTTGTTATTGTTTTTAACAAAAAATTAAATGTGATGAGTAACGAATGTAAGTGGTTCTTAATTGAAAAAAGAAGAAATTGAAGTTGAGAAATGTGTGTTAAATATGTTGTGATTTGAATAGATTTTGTTATTTAGATGTTCAGAAGTTGAGAATGTTTTTTGTATTTTTTTACATTGCATGTTTAAAAATTAAAAATATGAAAATATAGGTGAGGTTTTGTCAAAAATTTAAAAAAAACCTGACATTATTCGTAATGTTGTTTATTGTTGCATTGTAGTTGATTTTGTTGGAGTGATTACTCGACGTTTAAAGTCGTTTGCTTCTACACCCGTATGAGGTAATTTCTAAATCGTTTCAGTATTTTCAAATTTTTAATTAATTAAGAATAGAAGAACAATCATTTCACTAAAGTATGGCATGTCAAGCAAAAAATGTTGAACCAAATTTATGGTGCCGAAAAAGATAGTTTTAAGGATTTGCGAAAGTTTCTCACGGTAGTGTGTCAAAACAATTCAGGATTTGTTGTCAAAATAGATGCAGTACGAGTAAATCTAGTATTTGTTGTCGAAACAGAGACGGCACAATGATTCACCTAAAATATTTGTCTTTGCTCAGATATTTGGCCATCGCATCATAGTACAGTTGGGGAAGTGCGGTTCTAACAAACTTATATCACAGTTTAGACGAAGCTTCATTAATCCTGACCAGATATCTATGACGTTTTTTTTTACGTTTCTGCAATTGTGGTGCTGAGAACATTTCCATATTGGGAGACCTTTGAAGAGCAGACTGTTAATGTACCTAGAGGACGAGAGGGCATCATTATACCCGTTGGAGACGACCACGATCATTCAAGCAAAGTGTCAAGACGACCACACTTGATTTTTATCGGAATGAGTTCGATGCACAGGAAGTCGACTAGGTCACATGGGATCCTTATGAATATTTGGATCTTAATTAGTTTCCACCATTACGGACAAAATGTTCAGAGATATGGACGAGCCGTACATGGCTTATAAATTTTGGCGAGGTGGTTATGTATTGTTCAGACCGAGTCATGAAGCAGTTTGGTCTACAATAGCACATTCCAGATCCGATGGAGAGACATGCAGTGAAACTGGCTCAAGTGAGAGCAGACATTAATTGGTTGGTGGAAAATCACTTATTCATCCAGCATTGATCTCATAGAAGAGATCATCTATAATTTCAACGACCACTCTTAGGTGTCACTCCTGAAAAGAGCACAAAGTTGTATATGAAATGTTTGGCTCCGAAGCAGAACTTGTATAGACCCCGAGCGGGTAGAGAGTGAGAGATGGTAAGATCTTTGTGTTCAATGTGTTGTTTAACGTCTAAATTGTATGTAGGTGCACAAAGTTTACGAGTTCCACAAAGAATTTCATAAAATCCATGAGGTGATCAGAGATCACAAGATAGACTTTTCAATGACTGCAAAGTTGAAGGAAAAAATGAAGGTTTGACTCATGTGTTTTGGTGTTGAAGAACTCACACTACGGTTGAGTCAGGATCACGTTGTTGAAAAGATGATACTACTATTCCACACACGCAAGATGATCGTGATGGTGGTCTGACTCAGCACTCGAAATAGATAGGAAATGCGGCACGAGGATGGGGACGTGGCTAGGGGAGAGGACGTGCTTAGGCACGTCCTAAAAAGAAGAAGTGATTCATGAGTTAGGATAGATATTTTGTTGTGTTAAACTTATTTTGTTGTTATTACATTAACGTTAGTTTGATTTATGTCAAAATGAAACTTGTTCTTTTAGATAGTATTTTGATTTTATTGTAGTTGTTTGTCTTTTGTGGTTGAAATTGTTGTGTTTGTTGAATTTTTTGTAATTTGAATGATTATGTTTGTTGTTGAAACTTTTTGGGACAGACTCATGTAGACGTTATTTGCAGTTATCTTCGTCACGATGAAGACATCAGATTCTGTAGACACTAAAAAACAAGACTCGTCACCGCCACATGGTGGTAATGGGTCTATGAGAAATATGTTTAGAAAATGTTTATTTTGGGATTTTTTAAAAATAATAATTTTAATTCGATTTTTCTTAAAAACAACATCCACTGACATTGGTTGTAAGAATTAGTTGTAAGAATCTTGCGGCTACTCGAGTGAATATAGTAACAAAATTTTATGCATTATTATCTAATCTTTAATAAGTTTATGAACTAGTATACGTTGGAAAAAAATATAAAATCGTAAAAATAAAATCAAACCACAATAGAGAGATGTATATTGCTTCGGCAAATCCTCATGTGCCTAGTCCGATTCCCGAGCCCTTGCTCGAAATTTTTTACCGTAGACCTCTGTAGGCATATCCACAAGGTGTTATGTAGGATCGATGTGGGTCGCTAAATCTAATTAATTTTAAGCTTTAATCTTTACTTGCTTAGCAAACAAAGATGCACATCGGAATTTAAACAAGCAAGTAAAGAAAGAAAATATGCAAACCACAATGGCACCAGAAGTTTTTTATAAAGGTTCGGTTTTCCGTCTACTTCATCTCTTGCAAGCTCCCCTCGACTCCGCGAGCTCCATCTACGTCTTCACTATCAATCTCGACCCGGGTCGAGATTAAACATTTACACAGAAAGCTAGCGAACAAATCTCGCCTAGTTTGGACTCATCTTCTCACGATCCGAGAAGGAACACTTCGGGCTCTCACCGAAGTCTATACTCTTTTTGTCTTGGGCTTTCACTAAGACACTTGCTTCTTTGACAACAGTTGTGGAGTGGAACAACACTCTCTAATTCTTGAGTACACTTTGAGTGAAATTGATCAAATGTTTGGAATTTAGGCTTAGAGTATAGTGTATGAGCTTTTGGGATTGAGAGAGTTCTCTCTAATGTATTGGACAATTGTGTGTGTGAGTTGTCTAAACAATGTGTTCAATCCTCTATTTATAAGCTTCTAAGGTGTTATAACCGTTGTGACAAAAGTGGTAGAAGAATGTGTGAGAAACACAAAATAGAAAAGCACAGGTCACAATTCTGGTTAAGTTCGGTCGACCGCCACAAGTAAAACGGTCGACCGGAATCTGTCCCGAAAAGGCTTCCAAACAGTTCCAGAAACAAACGACCGACCGAATAATAGGCGGTCGAACGAACATGTTATAACTTAAGTGAACGATCGAACCAAAGGTGAGACGATCGACCGATTAGGCAGTCCAGAATTATTGTCCAGGAAAGTCCAAGGACAAATTGTCAAACAAAAAAGTTTATTCGGTCGACTGATAAAAACTGGCACTACGGGGTTTAAGAGATGTCTAAGTTCGATCAACCAAAACAATGTCCACGATCGACCGGTGGCCAAATGTATTTCTGGGGTATGGATAAAATGTGAATACGACCGTTGATATAATAAGACAAGTATAACAGTCAAATGACACGTGTAGACAAACGAACAAAATGCTCAAAACGGTCGACCAGTTTAACACTATTGGCTAACAGATTAATTGATCCAATCGGTCGAACAGAGAACTTGTTCGGTCGACTGATTTTGCTCATATAGTTCAGGTTTAGGTTTAAGTGTTCTCTGGTTTAAGTTTGTGTGACCTATTGAAGTCTAAATGATCTGAGATTTTGTGTGTGATTTCTATAATGAACTTAATATTTATATGAATGGATTTTAACTTTTGTATGCTCAAGATTATATATATTCGTAAGACTCAAAAGAAATATAAATTACATGTCTTCAATAGCTTGATTACATGTCTTGACTTGAATTTTTTTCTTCTTTGAGTCTTGATCACCTGTAGATGTTAGCACAAAGTAATATATATGTTATGCAATATGTGAGCTACTCTACATTGATTATTATTAAGATTATGTTAATTAAATCATCAAAACATAGATTAATGCCTAAAATGCAACACATTACACCCGTGCTGGACGAACAACAGTCGTCGAGGCCCTTCACGTCCTGTGAAGTTGACTGCAACAACCCAAAAGGTCCAAGTACAGATTTTAACAAAGCACCCACTTTGCAATCATCGACGAGCAACCTCTTGAATAAGTGAAAATATGAGTAAAGGATTGAGTAGAGGATGGTCTGTGTTGGTGAAAGGATGAAGAAGGAGGATCTGCGAATTCCTCTGTTTGTATCAAAACATTCCAAAGTCCAATCATGGAATCCAGGTTGAGAGAGATAAATTGAACAAATATGGTGTGGGATGTACTATTAAACCTAAATTGGGATTATCCATGAAATAATAATCGTGTTTTCCATATTCAATCCGTTTATTAATTATGTTCAATTTCTCATTTTATATATGTTTTGTGTCGTTTTTGTATCACCATTAATAACGTGATAATTGACCCTAAGCGACTTTTAAGTTAATTGCTTGATATTGGAGAGTTTTTCCAATGGTATTTGTCATTCGGAAACAAGGAAAGTGTATAATACTATCACAATTAGTTAAGGAGTTCATAGGAAACAAAATGACATTTTAAATATCCTAATTGAATTTTAAGTCCATAAATATCATCTAAATGTCTATATTAAACATTATTATTTTGAAAGCGCCTTTCACCATGTTGGTTTCTTCAATTCCTCCTCGGACTTGAACACATGAAATTTCTATATGTCGTTACTTGCATTTGTTTTTATAAATGGTAGGAAATAGAGAAAAATTCAGTCGCGGATAGATAATCAAACTGGCCTAACTCAACATGTCATTTAATAACTGAACTGTTATTCGTCGCCGTAAAACTATTTAAATCGCCCCAACAGATTACCATTTTGCCATACTACCATTTCTACTTATAAAACTCTTCATTTCACTCTTTTAACACAATTTTCTCTTCATATGACTCTTCTATTAACCAAATAGAATGTCTCGGAGACCAGGAAAAGAATCAGCGGACACCCTGAAACATTTTTGGGTCGGGCGTCCACGGGAGACGCCCGACCCAACGATCGGGCGGTCGCCTGAACCGCCTCCCCCTTGGCCAAGACGTCTGCGGGAGACGCCTCCCACGTAGGGTAGGCGTCTCCCGCAGACGCCCTGAATTATTTTTTTGAATTTATTTAAATTGATTATAAATTGTGATAAATGTAAAATAAATTGAATATTATGTTAATAATGAGTTAAATTAGTTTAGTAAATCCTTTATTGATTATAAATCGTGATAATTAATAAATAAAATCGCTAAATAAATTGATTATTATGTTAGTAATTAGTTGTGTACGATTTTAGTAAAGGATTATTGATTAATTGTGATAATTGCTAAATAAATCGATTATTAAGTTAATAATTAGTTTAATTATTTTAGTAAATCCATTAATAAAATTTTATTTTTAAAATTGAATTAATAGTCATCGGGTTACCGTGGAGGAAAAGGGAAATAAATTCTCTTACGCGCGGTACGTAGTATAGCAGACGAGTCAGGTCCTCGTCATCCACGTACACGTGGTATTTCTGCTTCAGTTAGGAGAGAGAGATCTGTTACGTCGTCGTCAGCCACCTGAGAATTCTTTCGACGACGAGGATGATTCAGATGAGGTGAGGAGTTACGACGAGAGTGACGATGAGGGCCAGTATGACTTGGGACCACAGGAGGAGGCGGTACATCAGTCCGGTCGAGGACGGGGGCGACATTGTGGTCCTTCGGCTGAGTGGGTCATTAGGAATGACCAAGGTGGCCGGTTTGTGACCGGTGATTCGAGTTCGTGCACTGCAGACGCCTGAGCTCAGAAGAAGAAGAGGGGTGAGGACGAGTCTTGGATCGTCACGGATATTATACCCGGTGGTCCTGTAGATGACAGCGTCATTCCGAGTTTTGGAGGCCATATCGCCAGACGCATCTGGGATGGCGAGGATCAGAAGGTTTTGAAGTGTCATAATCGGCACAGAGCCTGTACGACATTGCAGGCATGACGTTCAGTGATGACTGAGGATATGACGGCGACCGTGGTTGACAGTGGATTGGGTCACTTGCCGTACAACATGTTTTCCTACATCGACATGCCGTTGATTTCGGCTTTCGTGGAGCGGTGGCAGCCTGACACCAACACTTTCCACTTGCCGTTCGGAGAGATGACGATCATGTTGCATGACGTCTTTCAGATTCTGCACATTCCTGTTGATGGTCCTATGGTGAGTGCGCAGGCGCCGACATCTGAGCTGAAGTTATATGTATCTGAGTTGCTGGGTGTCAGCCTAGAGGGTCTTGGGCGGGATAGCTCATTTTGGAGTGGCGGTGGTGTTAGTATCGATGTTGTGGACGAGTGTTGCAGACGGGGGCGACCACCACGGACTGAGGATACGCAGATGACTGCTTACCTCTTCTTATTGCTAGGTTGCGTCTTGTTTGTCGACAAGAGCGGTTCCAGAGTCAGACCACGCGACTTATTGGAGGCGAGGGACCCATATACCATTGGTCAGTACTCCTGTGGGTCGGCAACGTTGGCATATTTGTATCGCCAGCTGGGCATATCTAGTCGTGCTGATTGTGGTCAGATTACGAGTTGTACACTGTTGCAGGCTTGGATATATGAGTATTTTTCTGGTTTCCACCCACATCGTGAGCGGAAGATTGTTGAGTGTGGTCATCCTCGTTCGCGTATGTGGGTTGTCCGGGTCGAGGATAAGAGCGAGAGTCGACTTCTTTCTATTCGTAGACGGCTAGATCAGATGACTGCATCGCAGGTATATAATGTATATATCATTCATGTTTATTTAAATTTACTTTATTATTATTAACATATAAACGTTTAGGTGGAGTGGTTACTGTATGGTCCCGAGCCTGCTGTAGCTGTGTCGAGGACTACATTTATGGACGTTATTCGTTATAGGGATATCACAGAGCCTTATTTACCTGATCGTGTCTTACGTCAGTTAGATTACGTTCGGGTGATCCCGGTTGACATCCCGACGCCCGAGCATGCAGTACGGTCTGCGATTGCGACGACGTATGACGTCAGGCACAGCGTTTCGTTCGCGGAATCGGTTTGGAGGACATTTCTGAGAGTAGGACGACTACACTTGGACGATCTGAGTCGTACCCGTGACCCCTCCACTTGTGCTGCAGATTATTTGCAGTGGTTCGGTAGGTGCTCACATTCACTTATCGTACGCGGTATCATTCCAAGACCGGAGAGACCACTGGATAGGACATGTGCCGATGCGGTAAGTTTATCTAATTTTATTTTTAATTGTAAAGTATATTTTGTTATTATTGTTAATGTACGCTAATTTTTATTTTACATACAGTGGATGAGTAGGGCGATACGGTGTACGCAGCCATTCTTGCGACAGAGAGACATCATGCCGACTGAGGATACGAGACTTGCATGTACAGATTGGGATCGCCTCATCGAGGATTGGAACAGTCAGTTGGGCATTTCGGACCATGATTCAGATGCTGAGCTGTAGTTGTCTTGCTTTTACTTTTGTTTTGTTATATGTTGCACTGTTACTACATTTGTTGGTATTTGCTTATGCTTATTTCTGTACTCTTATTATTTATTTCTGACGAACATATCTTCTACATATTTTTTTGACTATTGTATTTTAAAATTTATTTTTCACGAAAATATCTTCAACTTATTTCTTTAGATATCAAATAATATTTAAATTTAAAATACGGTAAAAGAACAACACGATATAAGTAGAAATACACGATATATTATACATTACAAATTAAAATCAAAATGTACCACGTAACCGGTTCCAATACTCCATCCTACTTTCGTATTGATCCTCTCATCCAACAACACTCTCATCTCGCATTTGATACCATAAGGTCGCTATAGGAGGTACTGGGAAATTATCAGCCAATTCCAAACGAATAAAATGTCTGTAACTCCCTAAATGAGCAATGACCAACTCTCTGACGAGCCTCGTCATGGTAGACAGACTCTCCCAAGGTAGAACAGTAAGACACAGGAACAACGAACCATCCGTTCTCATTGCGAAATACATGACCGCACACTTGTAAAAATTAGCAATAGGAAACAAGTCAGACCAAACCTCCATATAATGATTCTCGCCACAAACTCCCCCGCCCCAATCAATTCATTGACGAGCCTCTCCCACATTGCCGAAATAGACACTCTCATATATAGGATGTGCACCTATCTCATTAGAAATCGCACGACGGGCGTACGCCCAGTTCTCTTGACCACCATGGAAGACATCGGCAACACATCGAAATCCACAGTTGCCATCAGCACGCACGTCATTCCACCTTTCCAGAAATGGTAAAATGATTCCTGACAGTCTATCAACATATGGGAAGTTATCCACGTCAATCCGTCCGGACACTGTAAGATAGGTAAATAACAATTCATTAAAACAAAAAAATTAAGAGATAATATATTCAACATCATCTACATTACTGATATATATATAAAATAACATAACAACAAAGATATCGTCATACCAGAAGATCCTGTGCCCGTATTCACGGACGATCGAGACGAATTGGAAGACCGACCACGACCTCTGCTCCCACTACTGCCAGACCGACGACGACCCCTGCTCCCACTACTGCCAGACCGACCACGACCTCGCTCAACATACTCAAAGGCACTCGGGTCCCGACGTGTCGACTTTCCCCTAGATCGACCTCGTACCTTAATATTTTTTGCGGGTTCTCCATAGTTTGATTGATCGGGGTGTAACTGTTCGTATAAATTACGAGAGGCACTACAAATTACTGCAGGGTCGCTCTCCGAAATCTCATCAACTAGCTTCCGAAAATGCTCGACGTCTTGTGCTGACTGATCATCAAACTCTGACATCTAGACTCCTCCGATGACAAGTGTTTTCCAGAATGGCTGAATCTGCTCTAAATAAATTCCATCACCTGACGTCAAACACTCGTACATGGTACACGCACAAGGAATCCCATGTGTTGTCAGGAAAGCACACCCACAACGATATTCAATTTCATCACTTAAGTCTTGCATTCTCTTCAACTCCTGAGTCAATAACGACAAGCAAGTTCCGAATATTCGTCAGCTGCATTTCAATAGTCGAGTTCACGCGGTCGAAAAGAGTGTCGAGAGCGGCAGTCGATGTAGTGATCCACTCTTTCAGAGCCGAATGTGCATTTTCCACCCTGTAGTTCGTAGTGTTTCCGAAATGAAAAACTTTATTCGTCCAATTCAAAACAATTTTTTCCTTATGCACCAACCACGTGTCTTCCACATACTCCGTCAGTACTGGCCAGGAGTTGTAAGAATCTTTCAGATTACAGACTGCTCTATCATAATCCGTCTGTGAATCAGAAAGCATGACTCTCCTCCACCTTCCACGCCTAAAACTCTCTGCAAGCTGCTTGTCCTTGCCGAATACGTGGTATGCGTAGTTGTACACGTCTTTGTTGATATGTCAGGTGCATAGTAAATGAGCAGACTCAGGAAAAACCTCTGCCACTGGTCGCATCAGACTCATCTCTCAGTCCGTAATTATTGCAGTCGGGCTAACAATATCCAATAACAGATCTCGCAACCTCTCCAACATCCACTGGTAACTAGACTCGGTCTCATCCTGCAAAATCGCATATCCGACGAGGAAATTCATGTTTGTTGGAGTAACTCCAACCATCTCAAACAAAGGCATCTTGTACTTGTTCGTCTTATACGTCGAATCCATACAAATTACGAATGGGTATGTACGCAACAACTGAACTGAAGTCGGATGTGCCAAAAATGCGTGAGTCAAGATATTAGTTTCTTCATCTACCACAATCCAATGTAAATACTTATGCTGCACTGCCTCCCTAAGAAACTGCTGCGCGGGATTCCTATCTTCAGATTTCGTCCTCCTCATGTACTCTCTGAAGTTATAAATGTGTCTTTGATTCGGATTATCGTCCGGGAATTTCTTCTTTACCGCCAACAAAATGTTATAGGGTCTTGTTTGTGCCTCTGTCATATCACGAACAATTTGCTTTGCCGCAGCACTAAGTCCGCTGGCCTGTCGGTGACCCTCTGAATAAACTGCAAGTGGGTGGTTGTGCTGCCCATAGATGCTACTAGAAACAATGACTCATCCATCACGATCCCGTCACTCCACCACTTTTACGAAAAACTGACAACCGCAACATTTTCTTTTCGTATTCTTTCGCAGTGCAATACTCGTATCACGAGAACCCATCTCACGTCTGCGATCACATCTCAGGTAACAATCCATCCGGTTATCTCCTTTTGGTTTGTATGATGATATAACCAAAAAAATCCGGCTCCTAATGCAACTTGTTTCGCCCATTTACAAGCTTCCTCGATTGTTGTAAATATTTCTTTACCGTCAAAAAGCTCACTGTAATCTACTCCATCACCACCGAAATCTTGCAACGGAACCTGAAAAAATTGAATTTAACAGAAAATTAAAAAAAATTAAAAAAAACGGGCATCTGGCTAAGCCGCCTCCACCAAGGTGGAGGTGGCTTATCCAGACGCCTCCACCTGGGTGGAGGCGGCTTAGCCAGACGCCCGAGTCGGGAAAAAAATTCCTCCCCATTTACCTCGCCGGACTCAGGTGCTTCGCCAGACATTTTCGTAGTGTTGGTACTAGGAATGTGAGTAAAACTGAGTCAAACACCTTGTTTAAAGACACGGGACGAAATATGTATTAATTGATTTGTTAAGGATAAAAAGTCATTTTTGGGGCGATTTAAGTAATTTTCCGGCGACGAAAAATAACTCCTTTTAATAATTATTGGTTGAATGTGAAATATGCTTGTTGTTGCTTTCCAATGTTTAAGTTTGCTGTTTGTGATGCAAAAGTTGGTCAAGTTGGTTTTGAGTTCCGATTTGAAATTTACACAACAGATATAGTATGGAGTCAAAGTCTGTTGCTTTTAAGAAACCGCGGCTTCTTAATTAATCTAAGGAAGCAACTTCTTTGCGAAGTTAAGGATGAACCTTCCCCATTTATCTGTTGGAAAAGTCTTTGTTTTTTATATTAAACTTAGTGTCTATGAGATGTATCCTCTCAAAAAATAATTATTATTTCATGTAAAGTAAAGTTCCTCAACCTCAAGTCGTAGAATATGAAGTTTCGTATCAAAATTAAGATTGCAATCTTGCAGACATATTTAAAAATAGTGAAAAGCTAATATATGGTTTTGTACTTATTCTTTTTTTCGTAATTAGTATGGTTAATTTTAATTATTAAAATAAATTATGTAACCACATCTTATAGTATGTTCTTATCCTTCGTAACGGTTATAAGATTTTTACGGTCATACAAGTTGACGATTTATCAAGTGACATATTAGATTAGATTACTTGACTTAAGGCTAAAGTTTCTCAAATCCCTCATCTCCAGTTCAGAGACATCTTCATCTCCAGTTTGATGGTCGAAATCTCAAAAATTGCACATTTATTCGTAGCGAGACGAATCGAAGTGGTCTTAAGTTATAAGAATAATCGTATGAAATTTCAATGCAAAAGCATGTTTCATGCAAAGAGATGTCAAGATCAATTTCTAAACTTACCTAATGCTCAATTATCATGACCTCTACCGATTAATGAACTCTAAAAATAAATCCTTACGTACGCGTGACGAGTACGAATGATCCCCAATTATAAATTACAATCATACCACCAAAAAGAGGGTACCAATATTCATTTTTTTTTATAATTTGATTATTTCTAATCATTAAATTGTACGAAATGGTTATGAAATGGTACGAAAATTCAAAGCAAAAGCAGTGCAGGGGCATTTTGGTAAATTGAAAAGTCAAAATCAAATGCCTATAAATAACTTCAACCATAATTAAGTCCATAATCACTTCGATTCCTCTCAAATCTTGCTTCTCCCGGAATCGCTTCCGACCAACGTAAGCTTTCCCTCCGTTCCTATTAACGAAGGCTTAGATTTGTTGTTAGAGCGTGTTTCGACGTTTGATTCGCTCGATTTTTTGGCGTTTTTTTCGTGTTTTTTCCGTCGATTGTGAGGGGAATTTTGGGGGGGTTTTGCGTTGTTTTAATGTGAAATTAAGGGGGTTGAGGGATTTTGTTGGTGTGATGAGGAAAAGATTTGATCTTGGCTTGATTATTGTGAAAATGGAAAGGTTTTTTTTGTTGCTTTGGTTTCAGTAAAAATGCGTTTTTCCAGGAATTTTGTGTATTTTAGTGGGTGTGATGAGGAAAAGGTTTGATATTGGCATGATTTCTGTTAAAATGAGGGGGGTTTCGTCGATTTTGGACTTTTGGTGACTTTGATGAGGAAAATGTTAGTTTTTTGTTGTTTTTGCCTAAAAATAAGATTTTTGAGGGATTTTAGCGTGTGTGATGAGGAAAAGGTTTGATCTTGGCTTGATTCATGTGAAAATGGAAAGTTTTTGTTAGGAAAAGGTTTTTTTTTACTTCGATTTCACTAAAAATGCGTTTATTGGTGCAATTCTGTGGATTTTGACGCTCGTGATGAGCAAAAGGTTGTATTTTTACGTTGATTTCTCTGAAGTTATGGGGGTTTTTGGGGGGATTTCTGTGGAAATGGGATTTCCGGGGTACTTTGGTTGATTTTTTTTAGAATATAAATTTGGCGTTTGTTTCAGAAGGGATGTGATGGAATTAGCTAAGATTTGATTTCTGTGTTGATTTCTCCAGAAATGCCATTTTCTGTTTGAGTTTTCATTGGTTGGTGCACTGTTTCAGTCCAAGTAGAGATTTACTTGTTATTTCCCCTAATAATACAGTGCTTTTGTTCGGATAGCTGTCGGTTGTTGTGTGTATGGTGGAGATAGGATTAGCAAAGACACAATTTTTACTTGGTTTTTTCCCCAAAGAAGCTTTTGTTTGAATATCTCAATTGCAATGTGTGTTTTGTTGTAAGTTTGGTTGACTATGGAGTGAGATAGATTCATCCAAAGGTTAGTTGTTGTTTTTTAACTTTTTGGTTGATTTGTCCTGAAACAATACCTTCTGTTTGGATTTCCGTAACTGAGGGTGGTGGTTGAGTGAGCATGTAGATGAAGGGTGACATAGAATCCAGCAGAATTGTCAAAAGATTTGATGTTTCACTTTATAGTTGACTTTCAGAATTTTTGGTTCTCAGGTGTTTTTGTATGCTTCGAAATTGCTGATTAGTTTATATTTTTAATTGTGAGCTTCAGAGTTCCGAGACATCTATTTATGTGCTGATTTAAAATTGATTACTTCAAAAGGATAAAATTGAAAAATGGATTGGAGCTTTTCCATTTCAGTGGTGTTTTTCCTTGAATCATTGACTGTCGTGCTGCATCTAATTAATCTTTACCATTATATGTCTAGTTTGGCGTAATGGTTAAATGATTCAAGTGATTGATTGAGAGTTTAAAGATCTCAGACTCAGACATCTCTTTTGGAGGTGCTGCCTTTTAATATCTTCTCCTTGATTTTGACCACCAGATTTCATCTTGCTTGTAATTCTTAACTGCTGTGACAATAGCAATTAGTTTGTCTAGTCTAGATCATTGGCTTGTATATTGTCTATAAATTACCTACCTCTAAACTGCATATTTATGACTATAAATCCTTGAATGTCTCCTGTAAAATTGGTGGACTGTCATACAACATGTCTGCATGATAAGAAGTTTTAAGAGATCATTTTTGATGGTCCACGGAAGACATCAATAGTTAATTTATTTTATTTACCCAACTTTTTTGTTCCAGTTAACATCCATAACTTTGTTGTCTCTTTCACTTAATAAAGAGTAAAGCTAATTTTCTAGCAATATGACCGACTTGGCTCTATTGGCCGCCATTGTATCTATGTTTCTTGTATATAATATAATCTTAATAATGTTTTACATTATGTAGAACTTGGAAAATGGGACAGGCATTGGGCTGCATAGTAGTCGATCAATCAAATGTAGCTATAAGGGAAGGATTCGGTCAGTTTGATGATGTACTCCAGCCTGGATGCCACTTCATGCCATGGTGCATTGGTAAACAAGTAGCTGGTTATCTAACCTTGCGTCTGCAGCAGCTGGATGTTCGCTGTGAAACGAAAACCAAGGTTTGTTATATCAATTTTAAAGTAGCAACTTTACCCCCAATCTGGAACAAGTAGATTGGATTTTGAAGCCAAATGACGATATTAGTCTTCCAACAGCGTTAGAATTAGGAATTGTCACTTAACAATTTCTGGCATGACATGGTCACGTGACATTGTGACACACAATTTTGACATGATAAAAATTAGTTGGTCGTTCTGTTTAGTCATACAATTAATAAACGGTGGTATGAAATGACTAAGATAGTCTGAAACAAACGCACAATCGACATATTAATTATTTCCTTATATGAGACTATATTTTAAAGGTGTTTAACAGCATGGTAATGTGAGGATCTTTTGGCTGCTGTGATTCTTAACATTAGGAATATTATTTTAATTATGTATGATATGATAAGTCCGTTGCAATTATGTAACCATTTAACACAATTAATACACCAAACAACCTGACTGTAAGGTTTGATTGAGTTATTTATCGATTTTTAAAACTATTTTTGGTTTGTGTCTTTTCTAATGCAGTCTTTTTATTATTCAGGACAATGTGTTTGTTAATGTTGTCGCGTCTATTCAGTACCGTGTACTTCCTGAGAAAGCAGTTGATGCCTTTTACAAGCTGAGCAACACTCAGGGGCAAATTCAGTCATATGTTTTTGATGGTATGGGTATTCTACATATCTATTAGCTACTTTACAAACCCTTACAAGTGTAACTTTCTTCGTTGTAATTTTACCCTCTCTTTTCCCCCAGACCAACTCATCTTCCAACCCTGATTACCATATATTTTTCTTGGCTATGATGTCATTTTTTTGGGTAGCATGCTTTTACCTTTCAGCTTTATTATCAGCTTGGGCGTGGTCTGTGTTGAAGCTGAAATCATGTGGATTTCCGAATGTTTTTAGAATTTTATCCTGTTCATTTGGGTTCAGGATAATAACTTTATTGTAACCATGTGCAAACTTCACCACTTGGCTCTGAGCTAGGCCGGAAAAAAACAGTTCATGATTATCCCTAATTATCAAATGGATACGATGGTGCAGTCATCTATTTCTGTGTTGATCATGTTCCATGGAAGCTCCTTTTTTTCATGGACGGACAAATATATAGTTGGCAGTTATTTTTTAAATAAGCGTTCATTACAATAAACATTTGTTGCAAACAAAACTTGATCCTTTTTTCTGTTGCTTCTCAGTGATCAGAGCAAGTTTGCCCAAGCTGAATCTGGATGATGCTTTTGAACAGAAGAATGATATTGCTAGGGCTGTTGAACGAGAACTTGAGAAGGTAAGTATTTATTTTATGGTTTTCAGATCCAGTGACCTGGTCAATGCACTTGGTGGTTGGGCCAACCAGGTCAATGGTTACAGAACTAGTTGACATGTGATACAGTATGTACTGATATACATATATCGTGTGTGTGTATGAAAGAAATTATATAAATCACATATATAAATTATGAACATAATAGATAGTGAATTTATTTATTTATTTATATTTAACAATGTAAGGTTTTTACTATGAAAAATAAAAGGTTTCAGTTAACAGATGGATCTCTGCAATAATGAAATGGGTTTCTTACTTCTGAACCCGGAAGTGGACCTCTCAGTTGACTAAGTTCCAGGTCAACTGACCGCACTATCTGCTTTTCTAACATTGGTTTGTGACTGTGTATATATTATACATATTTGTCATCCCATATGCTTTAATATTGTTAAAAGGTCATTACTAAGTAAACGTGGGCAGAGTAGAATTCAAATATTTGTGTTGTTGGTCCTTTTCATTGGTGTTAAGGCGTCGTCATTCTTCTAATTTTAGTGTTGTTTCCTTCTTTGTAAATATGCATATGATCAAGCCTTACTTGATGAACTTTTTGACAGGCAATGTCAAACTATGGATATGAGATTGTTCAGACACTGATTGTTGACATTGAACCAGATGAACGTGTGAAAAGAGCAATGAACGAGATAAATGCAGGTAATTTTCACTGTCTCTTGATTTTTTTAATCCTATTTTCTATTTACCTTTGGATTTTCATTATTTATTATAAATTCATTTACCTGCAGTTTTCATGCTGTCTTGATTTGTTTCATTGTAATAAGTGACGATATAATCCTTGTTATAAAAATTGAGTTTCTTTTAAGTCTTTCCATGGGTTGTAACTCTTTTAACATATGCATATCGCACTTTGATAAACATCCTGGTGTCAGTATAGAAACCTTTGGAACCATTAATTATTGGAGTCATTTGATCATCCAGGGATTCTCCTTAAAAGCTATTTCAGTCGGCAATGCATTTACTAAGATGACTCTAAAAAACTTCTCTATTTGGAGTTTTATTCATTTATTGTTCGTCTGTGTAATTACCATTCAAAATCTAATAATGATGGTGTGACTTAACCAACAGCTGCAAGGCTTAGAGTGGCAGCAAATGATAAAGCAGAAGCTGAGAAGATCCTCCAGATAAAACGGGCCGAGGGAGATGCGGAGTCTAAGTATCTCTCTGGTCTGGGTATTGCTCGCCAACGTCAAGCCATAGTTGACGGGCTCCGAGACAGTGTCCTTGCATTTTCAGGGAATGTGCCCGGGACCTCCGCGAAGGACGTGATGGACATGATTCTGGTGACCCAATACTTCGACACGATGAAAGAAATCGGGGCCACGTCTAAGGCCTCCGCTGTGTTCATCCCACACGGTCCTGGTGCTGTGAAGGACATTGCTTCACAGATCAGAGAAGGCCAGCTCCAGTCCAATATGGCCAATATCTGAAAAGAACAAAGGAAAATTTCTGGGTTTGTCTTTGTGATTGGAAAATGTGTGGTTTGGGTGTGTTTAATTTCTTTCAAAAGAGCCTTGTGAATATTGTTGGAGTTGGAAGAGTTTGTTTGCATTTTTTATCGTAGAGTGCAGGTATTTTATTTTAATTGAGAAGTTTTGTGACTACATTGTGTAGAATGTTGTTATATGTAAATTATTTATTATTGAATCTTATTAAGAATAAAGTGCTCTTTTACTGTTACTCGAGACAACCGTAAATTAGTGTTGGACGGGTCAAAAAGGATTTCTAGTTGAAAAAGAAAAACTATGCATGTGAGTAAAATTCAGATTAGGAATTTTATTATTATTATTATTTCCCTAATGGACTTTGACTGGGATTTTTTTTATTCGTTGATGTATTTTCATGTTCAATTTTGTTGTGTGTTTTATCTGAAGGTTAATTATTATTTCTAGTGCTGTTCATATAATTGTGAGTTTCTCCCTTGTTGGTCAAGATTTATTGTTGACACGTGAACTGAAGTTCGTTGATTCATTTTCTCCAAACATTAGTTTCAATTTCCTGATTGCTTCATTCCGTGTAAAGAAATAGTTTCAGTTTCTGCTTTGGGTGAAACTTTTGCTTATTTGCGAGAAAAGATAGTGTGGTTTTAAGATCAGCCACAAACGGCTATCCAAACCTTAGAGATGCGATGAAAAAACCTACGGGGTTATAGGAAAAATCGCCACTCATAATGTACAGGTTTGGAATAATGTTAAATGTGTTTTTGCTTAATCAGGTGCCAACGTTCCAGACTGCTTTAGCATTGCAAACATTAGTGAGCTTTAGTAAGTCTACGTTGGTTGGTCTGATAGCTTAGTTAATACTGCACCGAAGATCAAAGTTAGTAGTGCAGTGTCCAAGTAGATCAGTTAATTCAACCAAATAGATCAATAGAAGCAAGGCAGGATTGCAGAACAAAGTATAGCAAACTAAAACTACAAATGCAGTTCAAAGCAGATAGAAGAGCTCAAAGATGCAATATGGCTCCTAAATTGCTCAGAACTAGCAAAATAATCAGTCAACTAGCAAAATAGATCAGAAATGCAGCAAAAGATCAATAGTAGCAAAGCAGAATAAAACTACCACTGCAGTCCAAAGCAGTTCAATTACCAGAACAGCTCAAAGATGCAAAGTAGATTCTTAATTGCTCAGAAACTACCAATGCAGAACAGCACAAGATAAATGTATCTCAAAACCAGAACAGATCGAATGGCAAACCAGGTCCTAAATAGCTCAGTTAAAGGAGGTTCAATTCAGTTCAAAGCCAAGCAAAAAGGTAGTTCAGGAATGCAGCAAAAACATCAAAAGGTAATTCAATTCAGATAAAGGTAGTTCAGTCCAGATCAGTTCAATTCAGTTCAGTGCAATTCAGTTAAAGGTAGTTCAGGAATGCAGCAAAAAGTTTCAATAGTAGCCAATCAGTTGCATTCCAAAGCTGACCAAATAAAGGTAGATTAAAGCAGTACTTCAAAACCAAAACAGCTCGATCGAAGATGCAATGTAGATCCTAAATTGCACTGAAACTAGCAAAAATATCTCTAAACTAGCAAAATAGATCAAGAATGCAGACAAAAAGTTCAATAGTAGCAAAACAGAATAATACTACCACTGCAGTTCAAATAAAGTAAGATATAACCAGAACAGTTCAAAGATGCAATGTAGATCCTAATTTGCTCAGAAACTAGCTATGCAGAACAACACTATAGCAAAGTATCTCAAAGCCAGAACATACCCAATATGCAATCCAGGTCCTAAATAGCTCAGTTTAATCAATGAGAGGCAACACAATCAGGCATTAAGCAGGAGAGGAAATTCAGAGATAAGTGTGAATTAAAACAGGATGGAAAATTTTTAAGCTGGAGATGACCATTTCAAAATCAACAAGTATAGACTCTACATAGTATATATGAGTGGATACACAACATGCTGTACACCCAAACAGACATTCTGTTGCAAGTCGCATATCATTGCTAAAACAGTTTTATCAATACTTGAAAACAGAACCCTATCATTGCTAGAACAAATTTATTTCATATCTTGTATTCTCCACATTATTCCTTCTATCTTTCCTCTATTTCTGCTCGGCCATCTTGGCTCCAACAGAATAACAGACTCAACAAATTCTAACTTCTACTCCAACTTAAACTAACCTGAAAATTCAATGTCAGTTTAAAAAAGTATTTGAAAAGTAAGTAATGGTTAGAGAAATATGTAATATGATAAAAATAAACGCATCAAAGTTTACGTTTCTATTCTTCATCATCATTATGATTCTGCGAATTCATTGTGTGTTTTCAGATAAAACATGGTTTGTATCCAAATTTGGATTCTACTCGTAAATGATCTAACTTTTTTCATCTAAAACTATTGCTTTTTTCCATAAAGGTAAGTGACAACAACGATCTGACATATACAAATAAAAGATTGGTCTTACAATTTCAAGTAGAACAAAATTATTATAAGATTACACGTTGTTCTAACTTTTTCGCATACATAGTATTTTTACTAACAAAAAACTGCCCGGGGCACTTGCTAGTATATTATATTATAGATAATTAAAACCTCGTTCGTGTTGATCCTCCAAAGATCCTATCGCTGCCAACTTGCTGTCATGTATGCTCTCCTAATCAGCAACATATGATTATTGTTATTAAAGAATTCCATTGAAAATAATAAAATGGCTACCTAACAATGATTAGGAAACAAGTGCTGGCCAATGGTCATATAAATTTATTGAATACATAAATAGAAGCATCCAGTACTTGCAAAATAAATTTTTGGCATGTACTAAAACCACAGTAACAATCACAATTTACTAGTCAGATAAATATAATCATGTCGTATTAATACGAGCAAAGAACTAACTGGGGTTATCTTACGGAAAATGCTAAGTATGCTATTTTTTGTAGACTTTTTTTCTGGACTCTTGGGTAAAATTTTAGATGTATCTGAGAATATAATGATATCTGATACTTCGCGTCTCCTCATATATCTGGTAACTCCCAGATATATCTGATAATATATTACATGCATTTCATTTCTGATTTAATGCATATCTAGGGTAACCGAATATATCTAGGATAACCAAATATAATTGAGGAGACGTGAAGTGTCAGAGATCATTATATCCCAAGATATATCTAAGAATTTACCCAAAAACATAGAAAATAACCCACACAGAAAAACACTTATCACTTCCCATATTTTATTACATCTCGATTTACGACATTGCAAAATAGTTCAAGGGTGTTTATGCAAATACCCCACTCCTCCCCACTCCCCAAGAAAAAAACCCATTATTCCTTCCCTCCAACTCCCCTATAAATACCCTCACAACCTCTCCCATTCCCTTCCGGTTCTTCCACTTCCAGAATTTTCCATAATCTTCGGGATGGGACCGGGACTCTACTCCGAGATCGGGAAGAAGGCTCGAGGTAATCCAATCGATCTCGTCTTTGGATCCTCGCGATCTACGGTTTGTAGTGTCGATTCCGGCGTTTGATTTGGTTCCGTTTGGTGCAGATCTGTTGTATAGAGACTATGGGACTGACCAGAAGGTTACGATCACCACCTGCACCTCCAACGGACTGGTAAGATCCGATTTCGATGTTTTGGTTTTGTTTCGGCGTGTTACGTTGGGAATATGTGTGTGTGTGTTGATTCGGATTTCGATGGATTTGGTGTGTTCGAAGTGGTTTGGATGGATTTGTTGTGGTCGAAGTGGTTTTGGATGGATTTGTTGTGGTCGAAGTTGTTTTGGATGGATTTGGTGTGTTCGAAGTTGTTTTGGATGGATTTGGTGTGTTCGAACTTATTTTGGATGGATTTGGTGCGTTCGAAGTGGTTTTCATGTGTATTGTAAATTTGTAATTGATTTGGTGTGTTAGGATGGGAATGTGTGTTTGTTGATTCGGATTTGGATTCGCTGTTTTGAACGGACTTGGTGTGTTCGAAGTGGTTTTGGATGGATTTGTTGTGTTGACAGTTTGAGTCGGTTGTTTTTGGATTTTTTGTGTGGTGGAAGAGGTTTTCAGGTGGATTCGGATGGACGTGAGGTGTTCTGTTGGAATGTGTGTTTTTATTTGAACTTTCGAAGTGGTTTTCATGTGGAATTTCAATTGGTGTGTTCGGCCAGTTGGTGTTTGCATGTTTTCGGATTTTGTGTGACGAATGTTTCAGCTCCAATGGATTGTTGAGATTCGATTTCAGTTTGGATTTCGTTCCGGGAGAGTGGTTGCATACCTCAGATGATTTTTGTATGTTATGTTAATGGCACCAACAGTATCGAGTTTGATGTCAACTCAGATGGATTTGGTATGTTATGTTGGGATTGTGTTTGTGGATTTGGATTTGGTTACTTGAAGTGGCTTCTGATGGATTCATTGTGTTGATGGTTTCAGTTCTTTTGATTTCTTTTGGACTTTTTGTGAAGTGTTTTGAGCTTCAGCAATATGTGTATTCGGCTGTCCGTCGATGTTTAGTTTGACAGCTATGTGTTTGTTGATGTGTAAATTTGGCTTAGATTTGTTATGATGACTGTTTCAGCTTCACGATGTTTGTGTGTATTTGTGTGGATTTGTTTTTGGATTTATTATGTGCTTTGGATTTGTTTCAGATCTAACAACAGTTTGATCTCTGTTGCTATGTGTATTTGTTGACGACATTAACATACACATGTTCATGATTGATTATGAAGAAAACTATTGTAGCAACAATACTGAATTCCTTCTGAGGCATTATTTTGGATTTGTGCACTACTGAGAGTGTTTCCATTCACGTGGGTGTGTTTTTTGATGGATTTGTCATGTTAGTGTTGTGCGCATGTTGATGTAGATTGTTTTGGATTCGTTTTGATGAGAGTTTGAGCTTCGATCGATGTTTACTTGTTCTGAATCTGTTACTGTGACACTTTTTTAGTAAGAAAATTGTATGTTTGCTGATGTGGATGTGTTTTGAATTTGTCATGACAAAATTTTGAGCTCAGATACTCTACATAATGTGTTTTGGAGTTGTTATGATGATAAGTTGGGCTCGTCTCTATGATTCTGTAATTTGTTGATATTAGTGGATTTTTAATTGCCATGACATTATGCGAATTTGTTTGAATTTGATGGGTTCTGAAATTTATGATGAAAATTCTTGTGAGATATGTTGGTATAGATGGCCTTTGGATTTGTAGCGAGTTGCAATGAGTGTGAGCTCTGAGGCTGCAAGATGATTTGATACGTTGGATTTGATACGATTATATCATACAATTCTGTTAAGTTGGATTTGTTGCGACAAGAATTCTCGTTTTGTTTTCTTTTTCATGTTTGTGGATGTGTGTTTGTTATATAGATGTGCTTGTGATTTGTTATTGCAAGAAATTGTGCTCGAAGTCTGCTCTTGGAATGTAGGCGATGCATAAATCTGAGCTGCAGTTCTGTATGATAGTTTGTGTTAACATGACAATTAAATTTGAGCCCAAGTCTTTTTTTTGTTAAGTTCTAAGGTGTCGTATATACTCTTTTTTTGGTTCAAGTGAAGTTATTATGCTAGCGACGGTGTTGTCCTTTTATTTTTATTTTCTTTTGTAATGGATTTCCACTGGGACTTCTTTTTTGAATTTCAGAATATGATGTGAGCTCTTATTCAGCGATCAGTCCTAAAGAACGAGGTGGCCTTTTAGTTTTGACTTCTTGTACATTTTCTTTCCAATTTCTAGTTCCAGTCCATGTCTTTATGTTAGTTAAGATGTTTTCTGATGATTATGTGTCTATCTATTTCCCTAATGGACTTTGACTGGGTTTTTTTTAATTTCGTTGAGGTATTTTCATGTTCAGTTTTGCTGTGTGTTAAATTTGAAGTTTAATTATTTTCAAGGATATTCATAGAATTGTGCGTTTCTCCTTTCTGATCCAAGATATATTGTTTCGCGTGTCAACTAAAGTCTCTTGATTCCCTTTCTCCAATTTTTAGTTTCAGTTTCCTGATTGCTTCAATCCGTGTAAAGAAATAGTTTCAGTTTCTGCTTTAGGTGGAACTTTTGCTTATTTATATATGCCATTTCAAGAAGTTTCTCTTGCACATTGCAGGCAATTACATCTTCAGGGACAAAGAAAAATGATTTTGTGCTTGGCGAGATTCAAACCCAGTTAAAGACTAAAGACTTCACTACTGATATCAAAGTGAACTCTGACTCCCAGGTAAGAATTGTGATGACAGTAGTTTTCCACTAAGGATTACAATTGATACCGTTGGCGGTTAAGTTGAGGCAGTGAAGTAATGAATGAACCTTTTTGGTGTTTACATGATCATTTTAGTTCTCTTCATTACCATCTTTCGACAACATTCATAGATTAGAGCATAATTGCGTGTTTTTGACCAAACCAAGGTTCCTTTTGAAAAGATGTAGTCATCTCTCTTTAACTAAAGTTTCTCACGGATTTAAACATCAAAACACCCGTGTTCCGACAGAATGTTAATTTGGGTGTATAACATGTTGCGTATATGCTGTGGAATTGTCTTTCACCCACCGTTGACGTATTCAGGGCACAATGTACTTATATATGTCTTTCACCCGCTCTTTACATCTTCAGAGGAAATCTTATATCACTTGGCATATTTGAAGATGTATGATTCTTAGTTATCATTTTTGAGTGTCCTTTTTAGATTGGACTAACCTTCAACCTTAGGATGGTCTGTAATCATAATAAATCCAGGCCTAAAGGTGCCAACTATTTTTGCCCTTACCATGACTTACCGTCGCAGTTGAACATTTCATGTTTCACTCTTACTCTGGTCGTATGATAAATTTTCATATCATCTATTTGCACTCATTTTGTCTAATTATGATTCTTGCAGCTGTTCACAACTATTACTTCTGACAATTTTACTCCTGGGTTCAAGTCAATCTTATGCTTTGCCGTACCGGATCAAACCGGCAAGGTTGGATAATCACCACTTTGTTTAGCTCCATGTTTCTCTTTTATGTTTCGGTACTAAAATGTTTTTATTTGGGCAGCTGGAACTCCAATACCTACATGAACATGCAGGGATCAGTGCCAACTTTAATTTCACATCTACTCCTGCACTGAACTTTGCTGGTGTCTTCGGAACAAATGCCATAAATGTTGGTGCCGATGTTGGACTTGACACTGCAACTGGAAAACTCACCAAGTACGATGTGGCCTTCAACTACTTCAATCCCGAGTTCGTTGCTTCTCTGATAGTGTGAGTTCTCGCTTGCTTGGCCACCCTCTCTACCCACCACCTCTGTGGCTATATAACTGACTTATATAACTGACTGCTAGCGTTGAATTTCAAAAATGCATACAGGATTGACAAGGGACAGAGCATTAATGCTTCGTACTACCACTTCGTGAGTCAACTCCCAAGGACATCCGTCGGTGCGGAGCTCAAACATCACTTCAAGAGCAACAAGGGCTCCCTAATGTTCGGCCTCCAACATGAACTTGACCCTCTCACTAAGGTGAAGGCCCGCGTGAACAACACAGGCACGGTCAGTGCTCTTATCCAGCACCAATGGATGCCCAAATCCCTCATCACCTTGTCGGGTGAGGTCGACACAAACGCTGTTGAGAAGAGCTCGAAGGTCGGCCTTGCCATCGCTCTCAGGCCTTGAAAGGTTCGTTTTTTCTTCATAGACACACCTTTTCGGGTTCTACCACGCGATCTGCTTTGAGGCTTAATAGGTAATAACATGGAATGGATGGATTTAGCAACGTACCGGGAAAACATGTGCTGTCTTGAACATATCTCTCCTTCCATTCTGAGATCTTTTTGTTCTTTTAGGTTAATATTCTTCACGTGCTTGAATTCAACAGCAGGCATTGCAGTTTTGTTTCTTGATTGATGCTATCCTAATAATTGGATTGTTTTCTTTTCCAAATATACGAGTATTTCCATCTATCCAATCGGTAGCTGTAAACTTTTCCAAATATATGGTATTATAGCATAAGATCTTCGCCAGTGATTTTATTGTTGTTTTTTACGAACAAATCCGTGAAATAATTTTTCTTATCTTTTGAAGTGAGGCCAGCAAACAGTACTTTGTTTTAATCTAGGAAGTTTATGACTCACAATGCAACTTCAGACAGTCTAGAGGTTCTAAGTTCATACTCATCGCTCTTATGCGCTACAACAGAATATTGGCCAACACAGCACAGGATCTTCTTTGGGCTTGAGATTGTTTTAATATATATGATCGATTCTATTGTTTTTCGTCTTAACTGTTAGTTTAGGCTCTAATTTGGAGAAAAACGACAATATAAAGTTGTGCAACTTTCAAAATGCTACTTGTCCTTACGTGATGCGTGACAGTAACTTGAAATTATTTTAAGGACGTGGGTAGGGGTGAAAACGGAGCGGATGTGTCAGTATCCGAATTCGTATCCGTTTTTTTTCTCGAATCCGATCGAATGTATGAGAAAGGGATCCGAATTTGTATCCGTCGAATTCGGATCCGAATTCGAATAAATTCGCATCCGAATCAAGTTTAAAATCCATTCCGAATTAGGATATCCGAATTCGTTAAAAAATCCGAATAGACTTAAAAACATTTTGTGATTGATCTAAACAAGAAAAAAAATTGTCTTTATTTTTTGCCTACATGAAAAATATTAAATATAATATAAATAACATAATTTAATTCATATATATTGTAAATATTTTATTTATTTATTTATATGTGCATATAAAATACAAACCAGATATTATTCGAATCGGATGTATCAATATCCATATTCGTTTTGTTTTTATACGGATGTTTATATACGAATACAAATTCAGTTGCGGATTTTTTTTTCTCGGATAAATTTTTTGATTTCGAATACGGAGTCAGTCGGATTGACGGATTTTGGACACAAAGTTTCACCCCTAGACGTGGGTAGATAGAAAATGGAGGGAAGTTTGGGACTCAGAGAATAAGAAACCATCTTTTATTTTTATGAGAAATAGAGCAAAAGTAGTGGAGTTAAGTTCAAGTATATATTTTTAAATTATAGAATTCAGTTTGTAACTCAAGTTTCGGAAATTTTAAAATTTTCATCATTTAATATTTTAACAATCCCAACTCCCACTTTTTAAAAGTTTTATTCGCTACAACTCTCACCTTCGAATTATCGGCGATATGACCTCTCGAGAGGTATTTTTGAAAACATATACTTTTCAAACTTCATTGTTAGGGATCTACCAACAGTGACCGTAAGGAAGTCGAACTTCAAAAACTCTGGTTAATTGGTTTGTTGGAAATATTAAGTGAGGGAAATTGAATTTCTAAGATGAGTTAGATGATTAGTTTACAAGAAAATTTTGGAATTTTGGAATTGAAGTTTCATAAGTTAAAGCTTTTCATAAATTATACTAGCAACAAGTTCTCCAACTTCTACTAAAAATACGATAGGAAGTCAATTCCTAACAATTTACCTTACATTACTATTTTCAAGTAGCTTAAATTCTTCGATAGTATCAAAAGATAACATTCTTGTCGATTTGGAGGTAAGAAATCACTTGACTTCTAGATTTCCCCAACTTCTTTTGAGCAAAGCACACTGCCCTTAGGTACTAACAATCAGATTTGATATTTAGTTCATTTAGTGCCTCCAAATCAATCACATGGATGACCTGAGCATTTTCACCCTTAACCCCGGGTCATCTGAGGTCGTGGACCCGATCATCCATTATTTTTTGATTTTTTTTTTAATTTTTTGTTTGAGTTTTTTTTTTGAAAATACGTTTTATAATTGTTTTGATTTTTTAGAGTTTTTTAATTTTTTTTATTTTTTTACCAAAATGGACCCCGAAATGATGTGAAGGAGAGAGATAAGTTGTTGTGGGTTGTGGTTAAGAGGTGAATAGTATAGGAAAGAGAAGAAAATGAGTTGAGGAAAGAGAAAGTTGACATGGAAGATAGAGAAAGCTTATTTTGAAGAGAGAGAGCTGATAACCGGATCGTCCAGGTCATGGTAAGAGATGATCTTAGTGCAAACTAATCTGACCATAACCAATCTAATTACGAAAAGTAAGAATTGATATTAAATACAATTTTGGAAAATCCTTGAATTAATTGAACTTGAGTCTCACCATTCTTAAGTCTTAGGGTGTGATTAGGGAAATGACCATGAATCGAAGGAATTGAATTTTCGTAATGAATTCTTCGTAGAAAAACTTAATGAACTTCTACGAGTCCAATTCTAAAAGTTTTGCAACCTTGTGAATTTGTAGTTGAGAATTCTTTTACTTCTGCTACAAAATTAAAAAAAAGAGTTCATTTAGCTCCTCTGAATCAAAACTAATCTTGAACCACAACCAATCTAATTACGAAGATGTGTATCCCAATTGATCCAATAGCCAAATTGGGTGAGCTTAAGACGCTCCAATTTCATAACAACCTAGTAGTGTACGAGGACAAGACGATTCCTCAACCTACTTTGATTAAAATTAACGAAAAAAATTCAAAATCGAATTTTTTTAAAAAAAAATTCCAAAATAAACCTCAAACAAAAGTATTTCTCAAACTAGACCCGCTGCCACCACGTGGTGACACGTGACGGCGACGGGTTTTGTTTTTTTGTGCATAGAGAACTCGACATCACCAGTGCCGAGTTCTTCTTGGGAGAAATCAGCACTGGTGATGCCAAGTTCTACCAAGGAAAACTCGGCATCACCAGTGCCGAGTTCTCTCTGGAGAATATTGCCCAACACTTCGTATTCCACTCGACGTGAGTTGACAGGAGAATAGTGATTCAGATAGAACTCGGCATTGGGGATGCCGAGTTCTATTTGGACCTGTTGTCCTGGCACTCAAATCATGTGTGAAATGGGTGACGGCCAGGTCTACAATAGAACTCGACATCTAGAATGCCGAGTTTAGTAGGCATAAGTCCAGTTTAATAGGCTGAAGTAGGCAACATTTGTGGTCCTAGAAAATACATTACATTCATTCGTCTTACAATTAATCAACTCTTAAAAAGATTTAAGTCGTACATTCATTCAAGTCATAACAAAATACATTACAAATACATTACAAGTCTTACAATTAATCAACTCTTACATTCATTCGTCTCACCAAATAGTTACATACAAAATAGTTTGCTATATAGGTTCCTTGCATCGCTTTCGGTTATGCCCTATACCGCCGCATCTCCCACACCTTACCCTTCTTCCAGAGTGTTCGTCCATCTCGTTTCAGATTCGCGTTGATTTAGGCCGACCAGGAGGTCTTTTGGTTTGGGGAGGCTTCATTGTGATGGTGCCTCGATCTGGTCAATACCTCACATCAAGAATTGTGATAAATATCGGTTTGTACGCCTCCCTGTACATTTGAACCTCATAATACGGGGAGACCAAATGTGAAGTGTTGACATTTGCATGTCTGCCACTGCAAACTGCTAGTACATGTGAACATGGGACGTGTATTGCAATTATGTATCTACAAGTGCAAGTAATAACTCTTTCTTCAAATTTCACGAGGTATTTTTTCTGGTCATTGGCTTCAACCTGGTACATCAACTGGTGTTATCTAGACAGACTCTATTTCGACAACAGATCCTTCATTGTTCTGACAGAGAACTGTGACGAACCTTCACAAATCTTTAAAACTGTCTTCTTCGGCACCATATATTCGGTTCAACTCTTTTTGCCTAGCATGCCACGTTTTAGCGTAACCGATTTCAAGTGAGTATTTGGTCTTCACCCTTTCCATTATTTCAGCAGGAGTAATTGTGAACTTAGTTCTAACAGATGGCATTATCAAGTCGCATACAAAATTAGCACTGCATTGTTTGTTGTCGTTTAACAATATCGGATTGGAACAAGTGTGCTCGGCGTCGTATGTTTTAACTTGAAAATATCTGCAGCCTTTTGGAACAGACGCATGTAGACGTCATTTGCAGTTATCTTCATCACGACGAATACAATGAACAGTATACCGTTTCGTTTAAAGAAACCACAACTGAATACTGAACAAACTTTTTAATGTGCCACGAATGCAGAGCATGAACCAAATCATCTTTCGTTGGGAAAATTCATTTATCCCAAAAAGAACGACCATCTTCCGTATGCTAATCACTCCGTTCCAAATTGTTCGCAGCATCGAAGAATGAGTGTTCAATTACCGAATTCTCTATCCAGTTGTCGTCCTCAAAGATATCGGGAAGTTCATTAAGAGTTGGAACCATGTCGTTGTTAGGACCTGCATCATCTGTTAGCTTTTTGGCCTTAATCTTATGTTTTGATGATTTAATCAACCAAATCTTAATTAAAGTAGCACACACTATGCATTGCATGTATATTGTATTGTGCTAACCTCTACAGGTGATCAAGACTCAAGAAAGAAGGAAATGAAGTCAAGACATGTAAAAAGCTAAATCGAAGACATGTAATCTTGATTTCTTTTGAGTCTTAGGAACAAAGTGTAATTGAGCATACTTGAGCTAAAATCAACTTAATCACACACTAGGTTCCCTATAGAAGTCACACACGAAATTTCACATAATTTGGACTTCAATAGATCACCCAAACTTAGACCGGAAAACACCAAACCTGAACCCTAACTGTCTGCCCACATTCGGTCGACCGGATGATCAAGTAATCCAGTTTGTGTTTCCCTGTCCAGTTTCGGTCGACCGTTTGAACTTACTGTTCCGACCGTTATTCTTGTCGTATATGCCCAACGGTCGTATTCGTATTAAAACTATATACACCTCCATATACTTAACCAAACGGTCGAACCATTTGCCCAGTTCGGTCGACCGTTTAACCTTGTCAAGAATTCCCTGCTATCGGTCGATAAGATTTCGTTCGACCGATCCAAATTTCCCTCTACCGAAACGCTAATTCGGTCGACCGGTAACCATGTTCGGTCGACCGTTTCTTTAATAAACTTAAGTGTTCAGTCGACCTATTCATATTTCGGTCGATCGTATCCCAAACGAACCCATGCGTTCGGTCGACCGTTTCACGTTTCGGTCGACCGTTGCTGGACAGATTTGCAGCCCGAATTTTCTGTTTTGTGTATCTTGCACAAAACCCTATCAAATCTTGTCCCAACGGATCTATTCTCTCTAATGCCTATATAAGGAGTTGTAAAACACATTTTAACAAAACTCTCCCACTACAAACTTGTCCCAAACATTAGAGAGAATCCAAAACACTCAAAGCTACAAACCTTCCACACTTAGTGATCATTTCTTCATCCTACTCAAGTGTGCTCAAAGTTTTGAGAGTGTTGTTCCACTCAAGGTTACAATTGTTGTAAAAGGAAGCAAGGACTTCGGTGAAAGCCCGAAGTGTCCCTCTCGGATTGTGAGAGGAAGATTCCAAGCTCGGCGAGGGTTGTTCGCGAGTTTGACGGTTGTAAATGCATTGTCTCCCGGCCCGGAACGGGGAGCGGATAGTGAAGTCGTAGGCGGAGCTCGGTGATCCGAGCGGAGCTTGCAAGAGAGGACTAGGACCCGGGTGGGGTGCCGAACCTCTATAAAAATCCCCCGACTTCTTGTGGTTTGCATTATTTTCCTTTACTTGCTTGTTTTTGTTTAAATTCCGCTGCATTTCTTTGATCGAATAAACAAGTAGGTGATTAGGTGATTAGCCTTAATTGTGGACCCATAACCCACACGGTCCTACATCATCAACAACGTCGTCGTCTTCACGGTTTATGGATTGTCCCATCACATATATGACATCCTGCGTCTCCGGAACGACTTCATTAGCAGAAACACCTTCAGGTTCATCTTCTACTGCGAAGGGTGTGCTGTAATCCCCTAATTCCTTAGTGTCATCGTCTTGAACGCTATGCATCTCTTCCAGGCCTACTGGTCGACTAAAATTAATTGGGTCAACAACTGACAAACCAAGCCCAAGGTAGGGATATGAGGTAGATGGTCCAGCTCTTCCAGCAAACTCATCATGACTGTAATGCGTGGGTTCAAATTGTGACAAACCAGGATAAGGATTTGCACTGCTAGAAGGAATGTCACACGCATTTTCTGACCATTCGTTGCATGTTTGGAAGTTATGCGATTGGAAAAATGCAATTTGCTGGTATGCTGGAACTTCGGCTGTAGGATTTAGACTTATATTCAAATCTACTCCACAGTCCCAACCGGTCGACCTTACTATACCATACTCCGGCGAATGAGTGTTCGTTGTCAGCGTAGGGTCGGGAACTTTAGGTTCAGCTTCCACATACACTCCAACCACAGACATCCGTTTAAACAAACGCATCAATCTATAAACTGACCTATCATTGGTTAATGGAACGTAAGTCCAATCATTGTTTAATGACAATTTCGCCGTCAACTTGACATCAAACATACTGTGTGGATAACAACATTCAGATCTTATAACATCCATTAAATCCTCATATTTGATGTTCAACGGAACAACTACCAATTTGCGGTCAGATCCTGTGTATTCTGCCACATCTCCGTTACATTCTAATTTCCCGTTATACATGACCAACAAAGATCCTTCATCATCTTTATCCATACCTAACATATATTGTTAGTTTTGTAGGATCGTGTGGGTTATGGGTCCACTAATCACTATTAATCTAATCCCTAACTAATCAAACAATAAACGCAGCGGAAACAAATTTAAAAACAAGTAGGGAAATTAACAGAAAATGCAAACTACAAAGAGACACGGCGATTTTATAGAGGTTCGGCACCCCACCCGGGTCCTAGTCCTCTCTTGTAAGCTCCGCTCGACTCCGCGAGCTCCGCCTACGTCTTCACTAACCACTCCCCATTCCGGGCCGGGAGAGAACACCTTTACACCACAAGCAACACGAACAACCCTCGCTTGCTTGAATTCTTCCTCTCACAATCCGAGAGGGACACTTCGGGCTTTCACCGAAGTCCTTGTTTCTTTTGACAACACTTGTAACTGAGTGGGATTCACTCTCTAATTGAGCACACTTTGAGTAGGACGAGTAATTGATCAAGTGTGTGAAGTTTAGGCTTATAGAGTGTAGAAATGAGAGCTTTGAGGATTGAGGTTTCTCTCTAATGAGTTGGGTCAATTGGAGTTGGAGAGTTGTGTTAACAACAAGTCTTGATCCTCTATTTATAAGCTCCTAAGGTATTCTAGCCGTTGGGGATAGATTTGATTGGGTTTTGTGCAAGATACAGAAAGCAGAAAATCGGGTTGCAAATCTGTACAGAACCGGTCGACCGAAACGTGGAACGGTCGACCGAACGCTTGGGTTCGATAAGAATACGGTCGACTGAAATATGAATGGATCGACCGAACACTTAAGTCTATTAAGAAAACGGTCGACCGAAAAGGGTCACCGGTCGACCGAAAAAGCGTTTCGGTAGAGGGAAAATTGGATCGGTCGAACGAAATCGTATCGACCGATAGCAGGGAATTCTTGACAAGGCTAAACGGTCGACCGAACTTGGCACATGGTTCGACCGTTTGGTTAAGTATATGGATGTGTATATAATTTTAATACGAATACGACCGTTGGGCATATACGACAAGAAAAACGGTCATATGAAAATCCGGAATCGGTCGACCGAAAATGTAGAACCGGTCGACCGGTAGAGTTCGGTAAAATCACTGTGGAGAGTCTGTTATAAACCGGTCGAACTGAGAACTGGTTCGGTCGACCGGTTCACACAGGAAATCTGGGTTTATGTTTATAAGTGATTTCCGACTAAGGTTTGGGTGATCTAATGAAGTCCAAATAATGTGAAATTTCGTGTGTGACTTCTATAGGGAACCTATTGTGTATGTGATTGGTTTTTAACTCTTGTATGCTCAATTTACACATGTTCCTAAGACTCAAAATAAATCAAGATTACATGTCTTCGATTTAGCTTTAATTACATGTCTTGACTTCATTTCCTTCTTTCTTGAGTCTTGATCACCTGTAGAGGTTAGCACAATACAATATACATGCAATGCAATATGTGTGCTACTCTACATCATCATAATTAAGATTAGGTTAATTAAATCATCAAAACATAGATTAAGGCCAAAAAGCCAACAAGTTTATTAAATCTCCTATATTTTTCAAATTGGTAAATTTAAACCTGCACGGTAGAATAAACTAACAATACTACAAACTTCAATTCTAACATACATTCAAACTCACATACATTTTAAACTCAAATAAATCACTTTTAAGTTTACATTCATTCAAATTAACATTCATTCAAACCTAAATAACAACAAAAAAATCTAATTTTAATCACAATAATCATACTTCAATTCAACTATTTTTAAGATGACTACCGTAGACCTATAATCAACAATACTAAATTCAATAATCAATTATCAAACAAGAAATAAAACGTTTTGCCTAAAAACCCAAAATCGAATTCGAGTTTGCACTAAAACGGGTTCCTAAACCAACAAAAATACTACAATCATACATAAAACAACAATGTATATCATCCTAATACACAAAAAGACAAGAAAACGGTGGAAAACGAAAAATTTTCGAAACCCTAACCTTAAAAACTTGGAAACTCGGCGGATGAGGAGAGGGGGGCGTCGGGCTGCTTATATAGCCCGACGGAACTCGGCGTTACAAACGCCGAGTTCTTCCTTTAGAATTCGGCATCTAGGATGCCGAGTTCTATTTAAGTAACTGTTCTCCTCGGCGTCAATCGTCTCATGCACGATCTGAGCGCCAGGAGAACAGTTTCTTAAATAGAACTCGACACTCTAAGTGCCGAGTTCTATTTGAATCACCTCAGCAAACGTCAAGTGTTAGCCAATAAAAAACCAAGATGAACTCGGCATCACCAGTGCCGAGTTCTCCCAAGAAGAACTCGGCACTGGTGATGTCGAGTTCTCTATGCACAAAAAAAAAATCCGCCGCCGCCACGGGTCACCACGTGGTGACAGCGGGTCTAGTTTGAGAAATACTTTTGTTTGAGGTTTATTTTGAATTTTTTTTAAAAAAAATTCATTTTGAATTTTTCCCCAAAAAGTAACACCACCTACGAAACAAAAAAACAAATCCAATTACAAATTAACAATTCTCGTGTTCTTCACCTTTTAGCACTTCTTCCTCCTCCAAACCCTAACCCTAACCCTAGTTCCGGCATGGACCAATCCTGGCGATTCCGACCTCCTCCTCCTCCCCATCCCTGCCCCGTCTGCTCCCACCCCCACTTCCCCTTCTGCCCTCCCCTCCCCTTCAAGCGTCCCCGGATCGACGCCCCAGATCTGTCCACGCCCTACGGTTTCAACCAACCCCGGCCTTTCCTTCCTCTCGACGACGACCAGCGGAGACTCGACCTCATCCGCGACCACGGCCTCCAGAGGAACAGCTTCGATGGTAAGCGGAAATTCTCCGAAATCGAGCCTTTCGGTGGAGATAGAGGTAGTCTCGGTTCCGAACGGTTTCGTGTCGGTCACAAACTTGCGGATTCGAATTACGGTCTGGAAAGGTCTTTTGGTGGTCAAGATCATGTGAATTTTGGCTTCGAACGGTCCCATATAGGGCAGGGAGTAGGAAATTACGGGTTGGAGAGGTCGTTTGTTGGTCATGAACATGGGAATTTTGGTTTGGATTGGTCTCGTATCGGTCAAGAACAGAAGAATTTTGGTTATGAGCATGATATATTCGGCTTGGAGGCGGCCCAAGTGGGTTTTCGGAGTGATGGGTACGATTCAAAATCACAGCTTTTGAATGGATATAGCGACCACCAACGATATCCGTCCACAAGTTCTTTTATCTCAGAGAGACCGACTCTTTACGGTAATAACTACCAAGCTCGACCGGCACCACCAGGTGATGGAAGTTATGGTCATGTGGAGTTTCATAATGCTCGTTTCATTGAGAAGGGAAGTGGGCACTTACCTATGGGTAATGTTGGTAATGAGGTTTATAACGGGTCAAATCACCCCCCGTTACCCCCGCATCGGCCTCCGTCCCCACCACCTCAGCCGTCTCCACCGTGTTTTCAAGCTTCCCCGTTTTCTGGTGATGCTCAGATTAATCAAATGCCGGCCAACTCTTCGGGTGGCTTGCAATTTCGGCCTGCATTCGATGCTCCAGGGAGTAGTCAGTCCTATCCGCAACCGTTGTACAATGAGTCATTTGCTTTTGCTTCCAAGGTAAAGAAAATGATAATTGTCACTGATTTGTGATATTTGTTGTTTGATGCTTACAAAAGCGTTCCTTTTTAGTTGCCACCTTACGTGCACCAAAAACCATCAACTGGTTATATAGACAAAGGAATTTCCGCTCCACTTGAGAAAATGATTGTAGAAAAGCCTAAGACAATTGATGCTTTTCATGTATTTAAAAAGCCCCATAGAACTTCTCGTCCTGACCACATCGTCGTCATTCTTCGAGGACTACCAGGTATGCATTCTACAATGCTACATGAAAGTTTGCTCGCTGTAATACAGATGGATCTTATAAGTGTTCACCTATGAAGTTAAACCTTCTATTTGTTTCTTATAATATCTATGCTGTCTAAAGAAAATGGGTAACAGCTGTAATTTGCATCTTGTGGTGTTCAGACAGGTTGTCAAAGCTCCGCCAATTTCTCATACTAATTGCAAATGCCGTTACCATTTTTCATCAGTTGTAGGCTCATTACCTGCTGCAGTATTTTATATATGTTTTTTATTTTCTTATCTATTGAGGAAAACTTCATGTCAAGCATTTTATACTTAAATGTTTACCTTGATTTTCCTAATTCATTATCATTTGTAAATATATAGGCAGTGGTAAGAGCTATTTGGCGAAGATGCTGCGTGATGTTGAAGTTGAAAATGGAGGAAGTGCTCCTCGAATTCATTCTATGGATGATTATTTCATGACCGAAGTTGAAAAGGTGAGGTGATTTTGTGATTGTGCCAACAAATGTTGATCTTCCATCTGCTATTTTTGATTAATATGTGTGTGCCATTTGTTTGAATATATTCTAGGTGGATGTCTGTTAATGAAGTGATACTTGCTTGCTTTGGTGTATTTTTTTGTTATACCTTGTTCTATGCTTGGTGGATCATTTAAAACAATAAATCATTTCCTTGTATAAAAGGTTGAAGATGTCGACGGGATGAAGTCCTCTGCTTCTGCCAAAGGGAAGAAACAGGTCGCCAAGAAGGTCATGGAGTATTGTTATGAACCTGAAATGGAGGAGGTGATGCTATTTGTCTTTACCTATTATGAAACTTTATCTTTCTTCATAAATAATTAACATTTAGTTAAATTTCTTTCTCTTCAATTTTTTTTCTCAAGACCCATTTATTTGAAGTGACACCAATTAAAGGACTGAAATCAGGAATATCCAGTGATATCTTTAATCTGCTTCTTAAACAATGCATTTTCTTATTGTGGTTTCATGTCTCTCATATAGTCATATTAGTACTACCCATATTTCTTGACAGTTCTCATCTTTTGGCAAATCTTTTATCTTGCTGCAAAAATTTTAAAAATCCATAAAAGTAATTAAATAGGTTTCCTTAACGATGAAGTGATCAAGTATTGTTCGACTTTAAAAACCACCAAACTAGAGAGTTGATGTTGATACTATTAGTTGGTGAAAATGGCAAAGCCTTTATTTCTTATGCCGAATTCAAGAACAGTAAATTAAGTCATTTTTTGTTAAATTCCTTATTACGACCTTATTTCCAGATGAATATTGTTTTTTGCCAACCATTTATTTTGAAGAAGTTCAGCAAAGATAGCATTAATGTCTAAAAATGCTTACATAGCTCTTTGGCGATGGATGCTTGTATCTTTGTGATTGACACCAAACTTAGATGGCCTATTCAGAATGTCCGACATCTTTTTACTGCATTACTGTAGACACAGTTGCAGCAGAAGCTGTCCCATTTTCCTTGTTTCACAATGTTTTTCCTTTTGTGGCCATCTCTATCCAATATCATGAAATTATCTTGTTGCTTGACTATTTATTGTTTCCTTGATAATTGGTACTGTCTTCTGCATCTTACAGTAGCTTTTTTAGTGACACCATACTATACTGCAACTCATAATCATTGACCTGTCATGCACATCTAAGGCTTTTGTTGGTCTAGAGCTCTGATTTTGTCACTTGCAGGCTTATCGGGCAAGCATGTTGAAAGCATTCAGGAAGACTGTTGAGGAGGGGATCTTCACCTTTGTAATTGGTATGAGAAAGAATAAGATTCACATATGTTTTATGTTTTATCGGCAACTTCTCTTGAGTATTCTTCTTCCTCACCTCATTTAGTATTTTCTGTGTGTTATTGTTTCTTAAGTGTGTTCTTTTTTATCATCACTCAACCTTTTCGTCCCCACTATGTTAGGTTAAGACGATTTATTTATGATGGTGTGCATGTTGACCGGTTGTCTATGTATATCTGGATTTTTAGTTTCCGTCGCCCTTTTTTATCTATATATTTTCCATACTGCTACATTGGGAAGGGGCTTATTGTCAATAGATATCATTAAAAAAAGAGTTAGCCTGAGAATAAGTGAAATAAAAATCTCCCAACTTCCAGAGTGTTTTTTGAACACCTTCAGTGTTTTAGTTTGGTTCTAGATGAAGGACAGGGGTGCAATTCAGAGGCAGTTGCACTGCCTCCATGTTCATTAATTAGTGGTGCAGTATTCTACAAGACTGCAACTGACAATTTCTTGCTGGTATGTTCCTGATTTTAGTGGATGACCGCAATCTGCGGATAGCTGATTTTGCTCAATTTTGGGCAATTGGAAAGGTATACTCAAGCTCTTTTCTGGATTCTGGAAGCCCTTTTGCATGTGTTTGAATTATTTTCGATGATTATCTTTTCTGAAATTGTAAAATGTGGAGGTCATTATAATTGTATCTGTCCGAGTAACAAGTAAGAAACTGCAGCTTGACAAGGTCCTGAGGTTGAATCTTTTGTTGTGGAGTCAGGAGTTGAGTACACTTAACTATTTTTTGTAATATGTACTTTTATCCTCTAGTTTTTGGTTTGAACTCTGGATTAGTTTAATTTAAGAATCACTACGTATTAGTTTGATTTTTAAGAAGTAGAAACACGATGGAGAGAATTTGTGTTTTTTTCTGTGAAGGTGTTGTAATAGCAAGTAGCTATGAGAATCAAATAATCTTTTTGGTGGAATCAATGGAAACTGTTGGAGCTACGAAGTATCAACTCTTTTATATCTTATGATGTTGAAAACACTGACAACCCATAGCATTGAGTTTGAGTGCCTTCGCTTCTTTTTTATTCAATGTGGAGGGCACAACATTGAGACATAGGAATGTGTACTTTCTTTGTGTTAGCTTTGGAGTTAAATAACTTTCATTATTATAAGGGAGAAACTGTAAGTGACGGTGTGATATGCTAACAGTTCCTTTCTTTACCAAGTAAGACTTAGACTATATTCCAAGTGCCCAAGCAGTAATCCGTATCATTCACTGCTTTAAATTTAGGTGCATGTCTTCCTTGCAATCATGCCAAATTGTCTAACTCCAACAGCCATGGAGAGTTGGTGATTATATTGCTTCCTTTCATTGGAGAATGATTTGTTCAACGTGTCAATTGAGATGTGTTGGTAACTAGATGAGGGAAAGGGGTTGTAGGAGATGCCCATTTTATGTTCTTCACCATATCTTTGTATTTTATTGGGGTGGATGTATTTGTCTAATGCATATAGCAGATGTCATTTTGCAATTTATGGGTCATGTACGACATCTATTTTTCCATCTTAATAAGTTGCAAGTCATTCTGATCGTTGCTTTATCCTGAACACCAGAGCAAGCAAAAGTGCATAACTAATTCCATTTACCAGTCTCCCCTTTTTGGCAACTGAAACTGGTTTTGTTTTATAAACTGAGCTCATGTAATGGTCCTTTATTCCTGTATTTGTATATATAAACTATCATATGTTCATATCCTAGTAACCAACGTAACGGTAATTATATATGGTATATAATTATATATGTATCTGTGTGTAAATACATACTGTGTAATTATATATGGTATATATGTATCTGTGTGTAAATACATATTTTATTTGAAATTAAAGCCCAAAAATTCATTGTGTAGTTCTTATATTGGAAGCGATGCAACTATCGCTGAAGTTCAAACTTGCAGTAATCTGACAGCTTTTACATGTCGAACATGTTTTATTTTGCACTAAACATTGCTTGTAGATGTGAATATGTTTTGCTTTCTTTTAGGTACAAAATTGCATTGCAGTTGCACTGCAATATTTTTTTAGCTTGCCACAAAATCATGTCTTAAGATTGTCCATATGTTTGTTTTTCCTTATTCCTTTCTTTGTCTTACAGAGCTCCGGCTACGAAGTCTATTTGCTGGAAGCAACATACAAAGATCCAACTGTAAGGCTGTGCATCTCTTTTTCCCCCCTCTCTTCCTGTTTATCACCAACTCTTCCTTAAATTGAATGTGTTCATGAATAACGCATACTGCTATAGTGCTATGCAGTTGATTTGTTGGCAATATCATTTGGTATGGAACACTACTTTAACTTTGCTTAACAATCAACATAATGGTCGTAAAGCTTGTATTAATATTTCTCCTTTTAATATTTTACCATAAACAAGTCATTTTTGTGTCTGTATCCCATGTGATTTTTCATAGGGAATTCTTGAGATTTTCTATTTGTATTTTTCTGCTTTATGCAAAAAGTTTCTTGCAGAACACTTGATAAGGCTGGATTGAAAATCATTTGCAATATTTTATATGTTGATGCCTCATATCTGATGAAAATCCACATTCTTTACTGGTTTTAGTCCTTTCTAGTCCCTCGGTTATGCATGATTCTGAGTTCTTTGGAAGTTATTATTACTAATTCGTTATAACCGATCTAAAAAATTATGAACATATTATTAATTTTGTACCAACAGGGTTGTGCTGCCCGAAATTTGCATGATTTTACCTTGGAGGACATTCAAAAGATGGTGGGGAAGTGGGAAGAGGCTCCACCCTTATATATGCGGCTAGATGTTCAGGTTTCTATTTCCTTAGATTCCATGCAACAGCAGCCTTTGCTCACCTTTTCCCTCTGAACTGGGATTTATGTTCTAATTACATTTTTTCTTGTGGCAATGATTTCATTATCATCGGACAGTCATTGTTCCAAGGGGATGATCTTAACCAACAGAATATTATGGAGGTAAGTGTAACTCTAACTACATCACCTACTTAATGTCTAATTATGTATATTTACATGTTCAAAACACACACAGACCTATATGTGTGATAGACTGATAGTTGTGCCGGCCATCCTTTTAATGATTGGTACAGGGCATTCAAATTATTCTTGTTAAACAAAAATTGGCTCTTTCCTAGAAATACTAAGTTTAGAGTAGTGTCTTTATTATCTTATACCAATACCCTTTGTGATCCATGATGTTGTATGACCTATGGATACTTTTCTTTGCCTCACACCGTCTGCTGTACTTTGTTTGTTCCTAAACAGGTGGATATGGACACAGATGATGCTGGATCTGATGAAAGAAGTGCGGTGCTGGATGAAAAGTCTCAGAAGGTAAATAATCCAGTCAAGGATCATACATCTGAAGGTATGGATAGATGGTAGCAGCATTGCTCTTCGTAACAATGTTGAATTTGTAGTTTGTCTTTTTCAATATATTTTAGTGTTTCTTCAAATGAAGCACAATGTTTTGTTTTACCTGATGTGTCCATGGTTAAGGTATGTGACTCCTGCTCATGTTTCTTGGCAATTAGAATCACATAAAGAGAACCAATGGGTTGATGGAGAAGCAGATTGTGTGAAAGAACTGGTAAAAAGTAAATGGTCAGAGAATTTTGACGAAGATAACGATAAAAAAATCAATGTTAAGAATAATTCAAGTTCTCTCTCGGGATTGATTCAGGCTTATAGCAAGAGTGAGAAGTCAGTTCATTGGGGCGATCAGGTGTGTGGTTTTGTTTGTTTATAGTTGAATGAAATATTCGTACTTTTGCATGTGGAAGAACAGTGCTTATCAAAAATGCCATCATTTCAACTTATTATGACATATTTACGTGATATCCTGCCTGGAAGTGTCTTCTGCTCAATATACCTTACATGACAACAATGTTTAGTTAAATTTCAAAGTTTTTACTGTAAGGTAAATTATTAACATTCTTTCTTTTCAACTCATAGCCAAGAAATGAGCTAATTTGTGAACTCTATGGGGGGGGGGGGGGGGGGGGGGGGGGGGGGGGGGTTCAAAGTTCATGATTTGAAATGGTGACTTGCCTATATTTTCGAATATTGAGTTCTACAAATGATTTTTGAGGGATTGTTGATGGTTTTCTTTCTGTAGGTTGAAAAGCGTGGATTTTCCATTGGTCCTGCAAAATACCCAAGTATCTCGTCATTGGTGATCGGGCCTGGTTCGGGTTATAATTTGGTAAGTGCTTGTCAAGTTTTCTTTTTCTCTTTTTCTGCATGGAGAGTTGAAATGGTAGTGAAATTTTACGCTGACCTCTTCCTATTAAATTTGGATATGTTGTACTCTGACCGTATGTATGTGAGAAAAGATGGCACTGACAGTAGTACAAATCGATGTGTCTATTGATGATTATCTTTTTCGACATTAAGAAGCTCAATAACTCTTTGAATTTGTTAACATTACTTTGAGCTCAGTGTTATTTTCACATTGGACCAACATTTACTATCTAAATTAAACTGGATTTCCTTTTATTTTCAGCTGTCTAATCCACTCCTTGAGAAAGCTGATTCATATTTTGCTGGTAAATCTGCCAGTCGAACGAAAAAGCATTTGAATTTTGAAGAGCATCTTCGTGCAGAACGTGAGTCCTTCCAAGCAGTTTTTGACAGAAGACGGCAACGGATTGGCGGTCTACACGATACAGAGGACGAGTAGTTAATCCTTTTGTCCTTGGTTTAGATGTTCTTATTTTACATTTGGCCTCCCATATTTTTGAGGGTCCTTTGTAAAACTAGCATCTTTTTAATGGCTCAGGGCCTGAGATAGGTTGTTAGTAGTGTAAATTTTGTGTTGAGGATTGCATAAGTGGGGTGGAAATGATGTATTTATGATACCATGACAATGAAGGAACTTGGAGATTGATTCGAAAACGATGGAAATGAAACAATGGCAATCAATGTATATGTTGATTGTTGTGCTTGAATAATAGGTTTTGTTTTCGTAATTGTGAAATCCGTCGGCCAACGACTACGTGAATCCTACATAAAAAGGATTTTGTCTCATTTATGAATTAGAAAGACAAGCCGTGATTGCTGAAACTAGCTGAAATCGTTGTGAACGAAGTCAAGTGCTATCGATGCGACCATATGCTAATCTCTGGGATTCATGGAGTTAAACAAATTCGCCAAGTGAAAATGCTTAATTAGTATATAATTTTTCATAGTCTCTTCGATCCTCACTTCTCCATTCAAAAGTGAGATTGGCGAACGAAAGTAAATCAGGCCTGAGGCCAGTATGCTATAGCATTTGATATGAGATTGATGGGATTACGTGATCTACTTGACATTCTACCCTCCCTACAAAGTACAATCCTATATTTGTATGTGCACTTCTGCCGCTCTATTTGTAAAATCCCAATCCTTGTTAAAGATTTAACGTGGTTAAGGAGAGGATTAGGTGGTGTTGTGCTTGATGTGATGTCGTATGAAGGGAAGTGTTGGTGGGACGTGGAGAGGTGGTAGGGGGATGGGTAGACTAATTGTTGGAGGTGTAGGTGTGATGTGTTGATTAGTTTATAAACCAAGCAATGTATCTTCCTTCTTCTTCTTCTTCTTCTTCTTCTTCCTTCTCCATGTTATTTTCTTCTCACAAAACACTCATCTCTCCCTTCCCTAGTTGCTCGATTGTCGGCAGAGGAGGTAGCGTCTGAGGCGAGCTAGGTGGTCGGCGTCACAGTTGTGAGGCACACGGAGTCAGACACGAGGAGGACTTCTGGAGACGGCGTTGCACCAGCGAGGCTCCGACGAGTTTCGTCGTTTTGCAAGGTATGTTGGTTTGATAGTGTGGTTTGTTTGCTCACACTTGTGGGTGTGATTTTGAGCGTCGTCGGGTGGTCTGAGACCTCACCGGCGACGAGGACAACAAGAGATACCAGACAGGTCGGGTGGCTACCGGATTTCGGTCGACCAGTTTAGTGTATTTTGCCTGAATTTAACCAACACCGGTCGAACGATGTCATGAGGTGGTCGACCGATTGTGCGTGTGCTAGTGGGTCGGAGGGTTGCATGTTAGTTTTCGGTCGATCGTTCCTATTGTTTGGTAAGACCAGAACTTAAGTTAACTGAATGAACTGTTCGACCATTTTATGCTTTGTTCGACCAATTAATGACTTAGAAATGATAAGCTGTCGTGGTAATGTTCGGTCGACCGGGACCCCTGAGTCGGTCGACCATTAGACTTGTATGATTTTGACCAGACTCTGGATTTTGACCACGTATCGGTTGACCGGTTTTAGACTTGTTCGACCATTGGGACTTAGGTTAGGTGCATAGAGTTAGACCGTTGTAGATCTTCGGTCGACCAGACCCTATGGGAACGATCAGCCGGATTGTCTATTTCGGTCGACCATTTGTGCACAGAACTGAATTCCTGGTCTTGGTTTAGTGCCGACTTTGTCCACAGAAACTCATGTCCTCGCCTAGTGTGTGAGCCGGGAGGTGACGACGGGTGCGTTACGCGTACCTGCCCAGGGACCGTCGTGTGGAAGAGTGTGAGTATTTGGGTCACGTCACCTCCATGTATGGATCACGGCTTAACGTGATGGATTTATGGATTCATAGTAAAGTAGCAGACCTAAGGGATCGTGGATCCCAATGTATGATGATGTGCGGCTTGCGGAGCCTGATGACCAGGCGTACTTCGGTTCGGAACCATCTGATGTTGTGTCGAACGTATGTTGGACCACCGATGTTGTGTCAGTAATGTCGTCGATGTTGTTCCGGCAATGATGTTATCGATGCTATTCCGACCATGATTCCTCAGCTGGGAACCTACTAAGATGATTGATGGACCGACCGAGCGACGACTTTATTGGTGTGGTTTGACCACTATAGATACAAATATGTTTTTCACGACTCGAACCTTGCGGGCGCCCCTTACCGAATCGCATGATTAGTATGACCGCGTGTGGGGAGCGTCGTGTATTGTTCTGTAAGACCGTATGTGCCTACGGTAGGTCTCCGAGGGAGACCCGATGATGGTTGTCGGACTGATGTCTTGTTTTACCCTTCGGGGGAACTATTTCCTTACTGTTGATGACATGGCATGCTACTAGTATAAATTTTAAATTTTCCGCTGTTTCGGGATGTTACACTAATCATATTATATCAAACAAATTTTTCGTGAAAGCAAACTTCGAGTTTCCCATTTATCGAATCGCAATATTATGGCCATTCTAAAGCAGATCTCCCTTCCTTATATTTCTCTCCTATACTCTGTTAGAGTTGCCTCCAATTCCGACAAACTAAGATAACTATTCTGGAGGCTAAATCGAAGTGTAAAGGTCATGATAGATTCAAGGTCATGTCGGAGAAGCAAGCACGAAGATTGGACGTGACACAAACCGAGAATTGGTGAATCAAACCCAAAAAGTGTTGTTGGCCGATATCGTGTACAACCATTGAACCAAATGATATTTTCTACCACAACGTTGCACTTGTGGATGTTTAATTATCAATTTTGTGTGTTTGATGTTAATGTTGCGGATTTACCCAATCTACTCGTTCATTTTAGTATATACTTTACGAATTGACAACACAAGTATGCAGTGATTTTTGAAAGATGAAAAATGAAATGAAAATCTGTACGAACAATAAAATTTCCATGCAATCATATATATATATGTGCTTATCTCCCGGATTGATGGAGTTAGACATAATCGTCAAGTACACGAACTCTCGTGATAAAATATTTATGTTGAAATAAATGGAATTACGTGATCGTCCAAATCATAAAACCATGGGACCGTTGGCTTTCGGTTGCGAAAGCCATGCATGGGACGTCCCTTGGAATTCTATGAGCACTACTACTATCCAAGGGGAATTTATAAGTTGGAATTCTATCAGCACTGCTTTGTGCAGTGGTAGTCTAGCTTTACCCATTTAAGGATGTCACGTAATCGATCCAATTGCATGAAATCACCAACAACTAAATCTTAATCCATCTCCTCAAATCCTAATCTAACTTAGGTCCGTTTGGGTTTTTTGTAAACAAGTCCAAACAAAAAATTTAACTTACGCAAACAATTTTTTGGTGTTTGAGGTGGAGGTAGACCTAGGTAGTGGGCCGAGCTGGGTTTCCAGCCTCGTGTGCCTGTACAACACGACACACCAGGCTGGTTGATGGAAAAAAAGAAGTAAATAATGCAACTCAAATCCTTTATTACTGATATGAGTACTACAAAAATTTATTGCCCGTTTCCACATACAACATGACAAACGTCTTACAACAAAAAGTAACATTAAGGTTCCGATTGGCAACAAATTTTTGGACCTGAGTTTTAGGAAAATTTTATTTTTTCTGAAAATCTCTATAAGCACATTTTTGAGAAAAAATGGTTTTTAATTATTTTCGTTGGGCTACGCAGTAAGACAGAAGATGCTGACGTTATCTAGAATGATTGGGCGTAACCGTCACTAGGTGGCTTTTCAAGTCCGTCGTCAAATATCAAGGCTCAACCTTGGATAGGCGGTAGAAACTATCAAACTGGAGTACGATAGGGGTAGAGGGAGTTTCCAGTGGAGCGGTAAAATGCATAGAGATTCGACAAGAAAATTTAAACGGAAAAATGATTTTTCATTACTCGTGAAATGCAAATATTTAATAATAATAATAATAAGTGATTTAAAAAAAGGAAAAAAAAACTATTTTCAATTCAAAATGAGTGAAGAGTTGGAAGTTGGAACGGCATCAACAACGACTACCTCCAAACACCAAACCCTAGCTAGGGTTAGGGTTTTCGAAACCATAATGGAACCAATCCCGGATTTGATCCACTCTCTCCGCTTCTCCTTTCGCAAGTCGGACTTCGAATGCGCGGCTTCTCTCCTCCTCCGCCGCGACGCCGAGCACGAGGCGGCGCTGCTCTCTCTGGAGGCGTGGAAGTCTAGAGTGAAAGAGGAAGTCGGGAAGGTGAAGAGTGTCCTCGCGGAGGTCGAGGTGAAGGTGGGGGAGTTGGAAAGGGAGAAATGGAGGGGTTTGGAAAAGGTTTTGAAGTTGGAAGCGGATAAAGATGAGATTTTGAAGAAGTTTGGGGATTTGGAATCGGATAAAGATGAGATTTTGAAGAAGTTTGGGGATTTGGAATCGGAGAAAGATGAGATTTTGAAGAATTTTAGGGATTTGGAATCGGAGAAAAAAGAGATTTTGGGCTGGTTTGAGAAATCAGAAGCACAGAAAGAGGAGTTGGCGAAGAGAAGTTTGGAGTTGGAAGAGGAGAAAGATGAGTTTCGTAAGAGGGTTTTGGAAATGAAAAGAGAGAAATTTGAGATCTCGATGAATATTCGGGAATTGAAAGAGGAGAGGGGTGTGAATTTAAGAAGGAATTTGGAGTTGATAATAGAGAAAGAGGGCATTTCGGAGAGGTGTAGGGAATTGGAAGGGCAGAAAGATGAGTTGTCGATTAGGCTTTTGGAATTGGAAGAGGAGAAAAATGAGATTTGGAGGAGGGTTTTGGATGTTGAGGTGGAGAAAGATGATGTTTTAAGGAAGGTTCTGGAGTTGGAATCTGAGAAAGATGAGACTTCGAGGAGGGTTTTGGAGTTGGAAGGGGAGAAAGGTGGGCTTTTCGAGAGGGTTCTGGACCTGGAATGGGAGAAAGAAAGGACTTCGAAGAGGTTTGAAGAAATGGAAGAGGAGAAATATGAGCTTGTGGAGAAGTTTAGGGAGTCGGAAAGGAAGAAATCGAAGATGGTTTTGGAGTTGGAAGGGGAGAAAAATGATATTTCAAAGAGGGTTTTGGAGTTAGAGGCAGATATCAAAAGAAAAGATGAGAGTTTGAGAAAGTTTTCAGAGTTTGGAAGGAAGAAAGATGAAATTTCGAACAAACTTTCGGAATTGGAAAGGGAGAAAGATCAGAATTTGAAGAGGGTGTTGGAATTGGAAGGAGAGATTGGAAGAAAAGATAAGATTTTGAGGATTTTTGGGGGTTATGAGAAGAAAATTGAGGAATACGGGATCAATTGGGAAGATGAGGATTTGAAGAAGGTTTGGAAATTGGAACGTCGGAAATATGAGATTTTGAAGAAGTTTGGGAAGGTGAAAGCAGAGGGCATTGTCAGTGAAGATGAATTTTTAAGGAGAGTTTTAGGGAGTGATCAAGGTTTTAATGATGAGGCTTTGGGTGTGGCCCAGAGTGAGAGAAGAATTGAGAAAAACAAGATTGGCAAGAGGGATGAGATCCTTAAAGAGTCTGAGACGATGCATGTGGTGGTGCTGGAGATGGAAGAGAAGCTTAGACGTGGGGAGGAGGAGAGGGAGGAGTTGAAGAGAAAGGATAAGGAGTACAGAAAGAGGATTTTGGAGTTGGAAGGTGATATTGGCGAAAAAGATGAGATTTTGAAGCAACTTGAACTTGAAAGTGGCAAAGGTAGAAACCATGAGATTTTGAAGAGGTTAACAGAGCCTAGTAAGCATTTAGGAAGTTGTGGGATTGAATTTGATAATGTTGATGTGAGTATAAAGAACATTGCAGTAGATGCGACAAAAAGTGAGTATGGAGATAAATATAAGAATCGGTTCGAGGATGAGGCTTTGCAGAAGGTTTTTGTGGAGGGTGCTGAGGAAGTGGGTAATGATATTGAGTTCTTTGATGCTAATGTCATCAATGTAGATGAGGTGGTTGGTGAAGAAGGTGGTGTTGCCCAAAAGACTTCTCTTGTAATATCAACAGATAAGAGAAAGTGTTCTCCTTTAGTCATTATAAGCGATGGTGAAGATTCCGACGAGGAATATGGAGCTCGTATTGGGGAGGCTAAGATGAAAAGGATCAAGGAGAGGGTGAGAACAACTGATGCGGCAATTGTCACATATTCGTCCACTTCGCACCAATGTAAAAGGGCAAAAAAAGGGAACAAATGACAAACTATTTTCAAAAGTTAAGATATGATAGCAGAACATCTAGTTTCTTTTGCCTATTGGAAAGCCACGTAAAGGTAGTTCTTTTGATACATTTTTTGTTATTCAGTGTCCACGTTTTGAAACTTGGTGTTTTTGCTTTTGTATAGTAGGTATTGCATATCTAGTCATCTTGCTTTTTGTTGTTTGTTAGGAAGCTTGAATCTTAAGTTTTGCTGAAGATCCTTTAGTTAGTGATCCATGAAGAATTGTATTCTATATGGAAATACAACATGTTCAAGTAGGATTCTTGCAATCATTTAGAGTCTTGATATAGATATGCTTGACCATGTTTGATGTTTTCTGATCTCTCAATCATTTTTTATCATGAGACGACTTATTCAATCTACTCAGGTTTTGTGTTATTCTGTGTTGCCTGAAAGTGTGCACATCGAAGATAAATTATTTTTCATCTACTGGCTTTTTCTCTCTCCTCCATATTGTCACATATTGAAATCTTCGAAGCCATGAAATTAATTAAAATCTTAATGTTTTATCGTAGCCCGTCTGTGCCTCATTAGCTAACCTTTTGAAAATATAATCATTTGGGCATCTTAGTACTCATTCCCTTTTTTGGCTTTCTTACCAACCAACAGTCAGTAAATAACTAAATATACACGGTTCTCCTTCATACAGGATTTTCGTATATTTTCAGGAATTTTCTATACCATTGATACACTTTTTTTGCTCTTTTTAGGGGATCGGTGCTATGTAAATTTGTTCGGATGGTGAGTCTGCTATGAACGTTTTGCGACTCTTAAAGCTATTTTAAGATCACATCTGTCAGGTGACTTGTAATTATTTCTGCTTGGAACACTTATACAGTTCATTTTGTAATTAGAAGCATATGTATAGTTTTGGTAGCTCCTCTCATCTGTATGACTAACAAATCCTTGTGAATGAAACTGCAAAAATGGTTTCTGTTTTCCCACCAAGTTCATGTATTCATGCTTTATACTTACCTGAATTGTTGTAACATACATTGTTGAAGATCTTTACATCTCGCTCGAATGAACCAATTGTTCGATATGATTTTGGTAACTTCTCGAGAAGTTAGCATTTCAACTTCCCTAAACACAGCACTAGTGAAACTGAAATCAGTAAGTCATGGCGTTGGCAAATGTTGGTTCACAATGCCAATGCCCCCAAAACACAAAAACGCCCTAGACATGGTTCCTTTTTGGCAAGGTAAATTACTTAGCAGAGTAACTTCTATCTTGATACATGAAGGGATGTATGATTCCTGTAAAGTTCCTAAGAAATTAGTATGACTGTGCAAAATGAAAGTTTTTTTTTTGGTTCATTCCCATTTTAACTTATGTTACTTTTGATTATGTTGGTTGTCTGTGTTGATTCATGTAGATTGATCTAGAAAAATTGTGGTTTGACATAAACTGAAACACGTACGTGTGTCCCTCACATTGTTGAATTGAGCTTAATCAGTTTTGAATGATTTCCTATTATTTTCATAGATCCGATTCTCTTTATACTATTATTTTGGTATGGTTGATTTTCTACTAATATACCATTGAAATTGATTGATTTACTTATGGTTATTAATATTAACTAATAAGTCATCCACAAACTTTTTCAAGTTTAGGTACAGGTTGGGCGTCTACTTGTTTACCTACAACATATGTTTGATTACAATAAATCATGTAATTGATTTTACCAAATGCAACTGACTTCCGGTATAAATGTTTTTTTTTACTTTGAAGTAGTATATCATTATTATTTCCTTACAGTATTTTGTACTCTGTTTTGGAAACAATTAACTATTTGATTTGTTTGGCCTACGGTATCTTAGTGTTCACATCTGAATTTGGTCTATTATTTGATAGCGTTGGATTGGTTTCTTGACTGGTTGAACTTTTGAATTTCGCAGTAAAAATTAGAACTATGTAGTGAAAAAAGTATCCGGTTCTGTTTTATTTAAATATTCAGTTTCTCTAATGAAACTCTAATTTGCAATGTAGTGGTAAACTTCTGAAACATCTTAGTACCTTAAATTTCTAAATTTTGTACGGATAACGTTGCCGTCCAACATGTGTTCGGCAGAGTCAAGCGGGTTAAAATGTGTTAGCTAATCCAATCTTATTACATGCAGATGTATTTATATTGTATATTTATTGTTTTTTACTTGTTACCCATCTACAGATAAGTTTAGGTTTGGAAGTCAATACTTCATCGAAAGGGTAACGAGACTCAAAACATGTACCCTTTGAATTTGTTACATGAACATGAATGATTGCGGTTGTTATTTTAATTTGTCCAACTGTAGATGCTCCATCCACCTTATTCTTAGTGTTCACATCTGAATTTGGTCTATTATTTGATAACATTAATGTCGCTAAGAACCCAATCAATCTTCCTCGTATAGTGCACCAGATGCACTATGTTAGTACGAACGCTCTTTCTTGATAGTAATTCATTAAACTAAGGAAGATTGTACCCTCAATGACTTTCATTTTTCCTAGGTTTCCTCGCTACGATGTGACCGAGAACCCAAGCCCGACCCGGATCACATGTCTATTAAATTGCATGTGTAATAGTGTCACAGACATCACAAAATTATATTGATATAATAGTTTATTTAAAAGTTGTAGAACACACCCTTTTTTTTATTCGTCAAATTCAACGTATTCGATTTATATCCGTATCGATTTTGGACAGATGAAATTTTGGTATCTACATATGATCTATATCTATATCTGAATTTGTAAATGATTATAGATATGGAAATACCCATATAGGTACCATTTGAACCGCTACTCGACATCTCAACAGAGTATGGTTCCTAACCTCCTAAATTGTTGATAGACAATGGATGCGTATGCAGTGACAGCTGATATATTTGAGCGTTTGTTTAAATATCAAAGTATCATTCTGAGCATGGTGGTATTGGAACCAAAATCACGTCACAGTAGTTAAAGCTACAGGTATAATCTGAAAGTGCTGAGAAGAAAACAGGTTCACAAAATCTGACGTCTTAAATAGAGAAGAACTCATACAATCAGGTGCACTACTGCCACCCATTGATGTTTAAAGAAAACTCTAGGAAAATTTTCAACTGAATTGATAACAGATACAATATTTGATCTTGGAGTTAAACCTTGATGTGGAAATAATCCGAGTCAAAATGGTGCAACCTCACGTAACCATCTTCACCACCACTTGAAAAGCTGCAAACAATATGGAGATGAAATTAACAAGGTCGCAGAATCTATTGACTTTTTTGGTCAAAAAATAGCCATAAAAGCTACATAAGCTTCACATTCATAATCGTGAAAAAATATCACATGGGATCACATGTTGTATTCACACAGGAAACAGTTCTTGGGAAATCCACTGGAAAACAGATACCTCGAAACTTGTTGTGGGCATGATAATTTGTTACTTGTTAATCATGATAAAGGAATTTTTCACATCTCACTCTTCCCATAATACAAGTAATAAACAACAGATGCTTTAACAAAGATATCTTATTGAATTTCCACTTCTTTCAAATTAGTAAAAACTACAAAGAACAATATAAATCAAGTTTACTTATTTTTCAAGTTTATGGATTTATAAAGTATGTGTAATAATGTAACCACATACAAATAAAGTATAACTTTTTTTATTGGTGATGATTGATAATAACTCGATTAGGATATGGTTCTTTAAAATGGTAGACTAGTTCTTTGCCACTTGGTTGAGGTATAAGTTCACTCTCAGGTTGGGATGATCCAACTTGTCAAGTTATGAGTTCGAATTGAAGTTCAAGCTCATGTTGGGACGGTCCAACCTTTGGATTCATGGGTTCAAATTGAGATTGTGGGTCAAGTTGGGTCGGTCCAACCTGTCAAGACATTGGTTCAATTTGGAATTCAAACTCAAGTTGGGACAGTCAAACGTGTTGAGTAATTAATTTATATGGAAGGTCAAGTTCAGTTTGGGACGGTCCAACCGGTTGAGTTATGGGTTCAAATTGTGATTCTAACTCCAGTTGATAAAGGATAGTAACTTGATAGTGGCACTAAGACTGCGCAACCGAAGGAAAACAAGGCGGAACACTACATACCTTCTGCCATCAGGGTTGAAAGCCAGAGCATTTATTGGACCAAAATGACCTTTAACTCCACCAATTTCTTCTTCAAGAATCTAATCCAAGAAATCAGGACCATGAGAAACAGTACAGCTGGACCCAATTTCAGTGTGTATGCTATGTACAAAATGGGAGCACGGCATAACATATGAAAGAAATGTATTATGGTATGCATAATTCAAAAGGAAAACCAACTACTTACCTTGTGGAAAAATTTTGCCTCAAATTTTCCGGCCCGGTGTCCAGTAGTCGTGACATGAGATGCTTCCTGGCCACCACCAATAACGATCTGCACAAAACAGACATGTCATTATACCTGTTTACAATTTTACAGAAAAATCAATGCAGACCACAAACAAGAAGGAACTATGCTCCATATTCACCGTTCAGAAATGTGACAACTTGTAAGCCCATATATGTGCATGCTAGCTGCAGTATATATACTGTGTGCAGTCCTAAAACTCCAGCACTAAGTATACACCTCCAAATTGTGCAAGTGCCTGCATATATGTAGCACAGAATGTGCCACATTTGATAAGTGTTTCAAGTGGTATCTTTGTGTTTTGACCTTCTACTGCTCTCTAGTTTACACTCTAATTTCTAACAGCATCAAACCGTGTCCCAAACAATATTGGCCATGCCCCACAATTCAACAACCTTTCAACCAATGCTTATTTGAGTAGTGATTGGCATTGATCTGTTAATAACTTGGCTGTTTACAAACGTCAATAATCAACCTCCAGCTCAAACTACCACATAAATAACATTGAATTTGCAAAAAACGAAGCTTCTTCCAACTTGAATTAATTTTTATCAATTACATCCCATATGTAGTGATTCTTGTTTGATTTTAATTTTCAGTCATCGTTCCAAAAAACAATTGGAACTTGGGAATGACTTCCCATCATCATGCATTAAATATCGCACCTTAGGGAGACAATTAGTTAAAAGTACAGCATGTAAAGTAATTACTACATACGTGATCAAGAAGAGGAGAAATAGCACAGGCATTGATAGGTGCTTCCATCTTGTATGTCTTTAGATGGGTGAGCGTCCTGGAATCCCAGAGCTGCATAAGAGAAGAGATCACTGTTTAAGTGGATGTGCTAAAACACAAGGAGAAAACTCAGAAATTTTTTGAGCTGTTACCTTTGCAGTTTTGTCAGAGGAACCTGTGAGGAAATGAGAACCATCAGCAGACTTGGAAAGTGATGTAATGGTTTTCTGATGACCACTTTCTTTATCTGATTCCTTCAGCAATTTTCCTGTCTTCATTTTGAGGAATAACAAGTGTTAATTGAGGAATAACAAGAATTACAGTTAGATAGAAGTGGCGATTTAAAAAAGATAAAATACTTAATTGGTGGAGGTGCTACAACTTATAATCACAATCGTCATAAAATATGATGCCTTGAGAAACCAGAAGTAAAAATTATTTGTGCTCGACTTACCAGAAGAAAAATATAAACACTACACAATTGTGAGTTATAACTTCTAATTATAATTATCCCAACATTGTGAAACAGTCATTGCAATTGCAGCATGCTTTCAATATAAAAAAGTGGTCAAGGTGTATTGTGTAGAGATGCAGATCCATTGGTATATGGAAAATGGTCAAGGTAATAACTGTGTATTATAAAAAAAGGATAATGGATAAAAAGGAAGAAGAAATCAAGTTATGTAGACAAAGGCACTCAAAGATCATAGGGATGCTATAAGCTTTTGGTTTACCTCAGAATCCCAAATGCGAACGATAGCATCTTCACCAGCACTTATAACAGTTCTGTTCAAAGGTCCCCAGACAGCTCTATTGATCCTACCTTGATGTCCCTTCATTGTAAGAACTGACTCGGGACTTTCTGCGAAGAAATATCACCTCATTAGCGCTTATTTTATTGTAGAAAATAAGTTAAAATAGAAAAAGACATATAACCAATATCAGCAGTACCAGTGGAAGGTGATTAAAGGTTTGTTCTTATAGTAGCAAAGATCAAACACAAAGTAAATATTTGCAAGTTAGTTTACTAAACACAAGGGGGGTGAAAAGATACGGAATAACATACTCCTTTAGTTTATTCCACAGAATCATTACAACATTGATGCTATATTACTAATATAAATTGGGAAAGGGGTAAGTTATGCCAATTTGACATTATTAATAAAATCAGGTATAAACTATCTACACTCAAATGTAATCAATGAAGGATGGGGACTCACAATCTAACAAATTAAATAAAATTTGTAGTGCAAGACACCAGTCCAAATCGTTTATAGGTGTCTAGATTTTGTAGTGCATGGTAAAGATAATTTTTAGATTATCAAATTAATTGTGGATTTAACATGAATAGTCTCACGTTCGCTAAAATCTTCAGCAATCCTCTTCACGTGAATCGCAGGTACGTGCCCCATAAAAGGGTCTGTTGTGATAACAGCAAGCTTGTCACCGATTGAGAATTCAACGGCTCGAACAGGAGCCTCAAAGTCAAAAGAGTAAAGCTGAGTTCCCTTCTGAACATTCCAGATTTTTGCTTTTGTATCAGCAGCACCGGTTATGAGGCGGGTAGAATCACCTGAAAATATAAACAGACAATTACTTCATCAGTGAGCGCATTCAGGAATGGCAGACACAATGTAACAACAGACAAGTTAAGAAAGATAAGTGGCACCACGCTTAAGTGTAAGAGTAATCTTAATTGTCAATAACCCCAAACCACAACTTGGCTTCACCACAAATAAGCTTTTCCTACTTGTAGGCACCATAAAGATGCAAATTTGATTAGATTACAAGAAAAAAAGGACATCCGTGCTTCTCTAATATCTTATAATTAATACTAAAAGGGAATATAAACTTCACAAATCAATCACAGTAATAGAACTTATTTTTCCAAATTCAAAACTTCAACTCCCCTAATCATTTCATCGCATTATCCACATCTTCAACCTAACAGATAAAGGTACAATTTTTCGGCATATTGAGATCAAAATAACTAAAGCTATAAAAAAAAGAGGAACATACGAGAAACGTCGCAGCACCAGACGGCGCCGTTGTGTCCGTTGTAGGTTCCGAGTCTGTCGCCGTTTTCGGCGAACCAAACGGTGGGATTGTGGTCCTTGGCGCAGGAGAAGAGGAGATCCCCTTCCCGGTTGTACTTGAGGAAGGTAAGAGGCCTCTCGTGGCCCTTCATCAGAATCGGCCTCATCGTCTCCGATATCTAACTCCGACTTGGGGTTGGACGAAAGAAGCGAGATCGGGAGGAGGAGGAGGAGGAGGAGGAGGAGAAGTCTTCTAGGGTTTTGCTCAAGGTTTTTGCATCATAGGTCCTTCGGCTTTGGACGATATTCACACTGATCCGTAACTTTCAGAAAAACAAAATCTTTAACTTATATTTCATGACTTCTCTTGCACTCTAATTCTCGAAGTATGTAATTTTAATTTCCAGAAATTTACTTCTACAATTTTTATATTATTTTTTATGACCAATTGCGGTGTAAAATCATTTTTGAAGTCCGCATTTTCAATTTTTTAGATGTTTCTTGCAAACTCGTAACATAATTATTTTCCGGTTCATGGAAAAATAAGGCGAAAAGAATAATTAATAATTTCCAAACTTAATTCGATCATACAAAATTAGTACAAATCGGGTGAGATTTTCTTTTTCGTCGTCCTACAATATATTTCTACAAAATAGATGTATTATTAGAAGTGAAAAATAAAAATAAAAATTTCATAATTTTTACCCCCATGAGAGAGGGAGTGATGGATTATCCCCGCATGAGAGAGAGTAATAGATTCCATTTGGAGCTCAACATCTCTTTGAATTTGTAAACGTTACTGTGAGCTCAGTGTTATTTTCACATTGGACCAACATCTACTATCTAAATTAAACTAGATTTCCTCCTCTTTTCAGCTCTCTAATCCACTCCCTGAGGAAGTTGATTCATATTTTTCTGGTAAATCTATCAGTCGAACGAAAAATCACTTGAATCTTGAAGAGCATCTTCGTGCAGAACGTGAGTCCTTCCGAGCAGTTTTCGATAGAAGACGACAACGAATTGGCGGTCTACATGATACAGACGACGACAAGTAGTTAATCATTTTGTCCTCGGTTTATATGTTCTTGTTTAACATTTGACCTCCCATATCTCTGAGGGTCTTTCGCTAAAATTAGCATATCTTTAATGGCTCAGTTATCAACAGAATAGAGATTTTCGCCAAAGGAGTGCATAGGAAATTCTAAACAGGTTTTTGTTAATTTATTTCCACTTAAAATTTATCACTATATTGTAGTTGTTCTATTCTACTGAACAGGTCTTGATAATAAGATATCATAAATTTCAAACTATAATACGGTTTCAATTATTCATAAATGAACTACTAAAGTGTGAGCAGTTAATTGAGAGTTCTACTAAATTCGATCGTCTAGGTTCGACATCCTTGTTTATAAACCAATGTTTCTCAAGTTTTCAAAGAAACTTGATGGAACTTCTGCACACACCCAAACACAACCTATATATAGTGGGCAGTTCTGGTTGGTTAATTAGGTGGTCAACAAACTTGTAATCATTCTGTTGTTACGTTAAAACAATTTGTAAGATAATGTTACACTATGTATATCTTAACTGCCAAATAGTAAGTATTATGTAAATACAATCAAAGAAGAGGCAACATGTTCAAACAGACACTGAGACACATATACATGATCTTCATAGAGTTTCAGATGAAGAATTAATTAAAAATTATACTGAAACAAAGGAAGGAACTCAATCAAACCAAAACAAAGCAAAAAAGGAATCTATATATGAACTCCTCAAATCCCATGTTATATATATTATTATTATTATTCTCAATTTTCTCTTTCCAATGTACGTATTACCATCATCATATATAATTATTATCAATAAACTATAATTACCATTATTAACTAACTCTATAAAAGCCTATCAGACAAGCTTGGAAGCCTCCTAAAAAAGTTCAAACTTGCTGGAGGCATAGGGTCCCTAAACATAGGGTGCCTCAACATATAAAATCCGACCGCGACCGCCACCATTTTCGTCGGTACAACGTACATTACCACCGCAATCACCGTGCACACCCCTATGAACACCCGTGTCGCGGTCGGATCCCTCCAACTCACCAATGCTTGTATTCTTTCACCTTGTGCTGCGACGTCCCCCATTACTGTCTGGAGTCTCGCTCCCAACACTCTCATTCGCTCGTACCTTGCGCGCACGATCTCATTCGGGCGAGTGCTTGGTGCATTGTCAAACTCCTCGTCGAGCTCATCTAGGTCGCTCGTCTCCGCCTGCAATTAAGGGTGTACGTGAATTTTAGCATATATGTATGTATATATGTATATATGTATGTTACTAAACCAACTAAATAATTAAATGTAATTAGAGTACTAATATTCGAACTTGAAAACCAAATTAATAACAAAACACTTTTGCTTTTTCCTTAGCTTTTGTTTGTGAAGAAAAATCATACTTCAATTGTAAAACTTCCAAATTTGCAATGAACTTGTCTAGTTGATTGAGCTAGGTTGAGTAGAACTTGAACTTCAACTGGTTCGAATTAAAAAAACTATCGGACTTGTAATATTTCAAAAACAATAAATTGAATTTGAGTTTAATTAATGGTTAGAAACATTAATTAGTTAATTAATTACCTGTGAGAGCTTAGCGTCCATCCCCGCCGGTACCCTCGGTCGGAATCGGTAATACCAAGATCCGATTAGAACCAAATAAAGGAACCCGGTGGGGACCACGAGGTCAGGATACCATACCAAAACTAAATACAACACGTGGACCAACACCGTCGTGACCGGATTCTTCCATGTTCGTATGTCGTGGGCCCATTTGGCGAGACCCACGGCCCACGCCATAACGACCATGATTCGGAACCAATTGGCCTTGCACCTCCTCATGCTCCACACGTGCGAGTCCGCGTCCAACATGTACCTCACCACCTCCGGTCCCATCGGTGGCTCCGCACGTGCCAACCAACATGCCACCGTCTTGATCGCCGCAAATCGAAGGGCCTCTTGTTGTGCCACCCCAATCGGACGGATGTAATGCATTCTTGGCAATAATGGTTGCCCGTAAACCGCACACGTGTCGGGTAACATTATTGTTGGGCAGGCGAATCTTACCGCAATTTCCAACTCTCCCATTTTCTTCACTCCACTTCTCAACAATACTATGAGTGGGTAAGAGTTGTTGTAGACTTTATTCGCTTCCAAGGTGGATAATCGGATTCGGATCTTACCGATTCGGTAATCGGGTCGATCGTCTGTTGCACTTGCTGGATCCATAATAAACATCCTCCAGTTATCAAACACTCCAATTGTCAATACAGTGCATGGATCATAAACACGCCATGTGTATTGCTCGTTCCATCGGGGGTCGAAACTATCATGTACGGTTCGAGTCCGGATCCATTTTTTCCCATACTTCGCCACACAATACGCATCAGTGGATCCCTTGGCCCCATCCTTGGTCTTCATAGGGAGCAATCCTCTTGCCCCGAGAATTCCGAGCTCGAGCACGCCCACGGGTGGTTTCCATAATTGTTTCGCCGTGGGACGGAAGTCGCTACACACGTGTGCCGCCTCGTCTAGCACGTGATACCCTCCTTCCAAACACAACCTTAAATGCACACGTCCACTGTAGTCTCTGCCTCCTCCATTTTCAATGTTAAACCATTTGGACCCCACCAACCTCTCATCGAGCCTTTGCTCAACTGATCCCAACCCAATTGCGACATGGCCCAAAAACATCGGCTCTTTAGTGGACCGGTCCTCGACCAACACAACCAATTTCTCATCCAATGGCTCTGATGCGACGAAAATAAGATCTTCGCTCCAACAAAAGGAAGTTAAGTTACTCCCAATCGCCGATCTCCGTGTTCTTGCGGATTGAAAACCCATTTGAATTTTCACTCGAATGTCGATTAGAGCTCCAGGTGGCATATTCGGTAGCTTTAAGTCCTGAGCCTCGAGTATGGACACTCGAAGGTACCATAATTTGGGAGATTGGTAGACTTTTGCCTCTGGAAATGCCTCGTCAGATTGCGTCCCAATCCAGACAGCAAGCATGATATCACCTGTTGTTGTTGATAAAACAACAGGATCTGATTTCTCATCAACACCTTCCAATCGATACCATTGTGGGGCCAAGGGTCCGTCAGGGTGGTCCCGGACGGGCACGTCGGAGAGGTCGAAACAGACACCACCTAGGAACAACTCATTGTCCCAAATTGAGATCTCCAAAGTGGGCTCCGGTCTACCGTGTGGGACGGAGAAGACTTGGTGCCACTCCGGGTTCGAACCGGAACCTGTTTTAGTACTTCGCACGTGCGAGCCCGTTCTTAGTTTAACAAACGGGTTCTCGCACGTACGGAGCCCTCTTGCCTTAACGATCTTCACAAAAAGGTACGGCATCAGTTCCACGAGATCATAAGCCGTCCGATCGGGTGCCGGATCCGGTGGCCGTCGTGTGATCGCACGTGGGGTTAAATCCCCACCGTTGATTCTCCTTGAATGCGATCTCGGCGGTGCCATCGCCTCTACTTTCCTAACTTCCGGCGGAAAATGCTCCGGCGGAGGAGCCGGTGGAGGTTCCTCGACAACCACAACGGAGACGGGAGGTGGAGGTTGAGTCTCCACCGCCATATCAGTTGGTTGAGGCATGTTGTCAGGTACAGGATTCTGATGATCGGCATCAGCTGGATGCTTCTTTTCTTCCGAACCACCGGAGTCCGGCTCCGGTGGTTTTTGCTCCGGCGCCGGTCCCGGCTCGTCGTAGTAATATATCTTGAGCCCAATATCTCCCCGAATCCAACTCAACAAACTCTTCTTTTCCAAAGGAAAATATATCAAAGCCTCATCACCTTTTCGAGCGAATTGGCTCCCACAAATCCGAACCCTCCCGAGGAAGTGATTCTTCCTCGCGTTACCCGCCGACCCACCAACCCGCTTGTCGTTATAAACCTCCACCTCTAGCTCCTCCAACTCCATGTTGGACGGGTCGGTGACCACAAATTCTAACTTCTCCTTCCATTCGGGGTTCAACGTCTTGCAAACGGTGCGCGTCCTCTTGCGTTGCCCATCAAAATCCGCTACAACGTAAGCATTCGACGTGCCTTGACCGTCTTTCGGTACGAGGTCGCGCCCGTCGATCACCTCTACGATGAGTTTCCGGAGCATAACGGAGAGGAAGTTGATTGTTTGTTTGGAGATTGCTTTTGGTTTAAGAAATTAATAGTTATATGCTTTGTTTGTGTTCTTCTACTTCTACTTCTTCTTCTTCTTCTAACTTTTGCTTTCTTGGATTCTATTCCTTCTTCACTTGGGCTAGCCAGCTATATGTTTGTTCCACCGCTTTTTCAACTTTAGACTTGTAACCAACTTTTCTTATATTTGTTACCAATGAATGATATATACCATATTAAAGGATTCGTGTATTTTACCAGTTATATACAACTTATGGTATGGGGATGTTAAATGTTTAATTATACGACGAATGATATGCATTATTACAATATGAAACCGTTAAAAGTCATCTTCTATGGAAATATATTTTGTACAACATAATATTACAATGGTACAGATCAGATAGTCATTATTGTAGATCGATGATAGTTTTTTCCGCTAGACGTCGACACTTATGAAAAGGGATTCGGCGTGCTCTCATCGTCCCAGAATCAGCCTCTAGTGTTTTATGAGGTTTGAAATTTAAAGATTTGAGTTACAAATACGGAGAAGAATAAAAAATGGAACATGTCTCGACTCTTGAAATGTTGTTGCCTTCACTTAAACTCGTACAGTTTACTCGATCGCATTCTATAAATATTACTTGTGATTGTAACTTACAAGAGTAATGTTTTTCCTCAAATTTCAGTGCTAACTTAAACTTCTGCTCATGTTTACTGAATTCAAATAAAATAAAGGGATTGAATTGTTTTATGTAAGCATACAAAATGTTTTTTCTGTTGACGTTTATCTGAACACATCAAAAGTCAGATAGATGCAGGTCAACAAAAGTCCAATTGCAACTCAATCTTGTCCATCCTAATTGCTCCAAGATGTTCAAGTAACAAGCCATTTAGAACATCCATTTATTTATTATGTTCAGTTAAGAGTTCAGAAGAAAATGTGAAATGCATTATATAACAAATTAATTTTAAAATTCTAATGATATAAGAAACCCCACCTTCTTGGGTCATTCTCGTCCTGATCCGATCGAAATCTACAAAAAAACATTGACTCATAATGTAACTTTATAGTATTTCATACGTCAAACTTGTTCCTCTCTTTGATTATCTTATCATGGTTGTTTTATAACTTGATAGTGGAACAAAGTTGTTCCACTCAAACTATATATTCTGATCTTAATGGAATTAGTTTTCCTACAGAAATCATTTAACCAAAAAGTTCTCATACCACATATAAAAAGAGCAGCATTAATAATTCTAGATTGCTTATTCTATGTTTGTTTCAAGAGTAATCTTGTTGCTTCTAGTTGACACTAGACAATAACTTTGGTTGGACGACTGATATCTGAAATATGTCAACAAAGTAGGTGATTTAAGCAGTGGTTACTCATGATGTCAATAAAGTGGAATTGGTTTAAAGTTTTCAACTCATATCTTCATATCAGATTGTCATCCTTTCAAAATCTCAGTTGTGATGCTTTTCTTCTGAATGCACTACCTCTGTTTCCTTCAGAAATGTCAAAGTTAATATGTCTCAGCTTCCCAAAGACCATACTATATATATATATATATATATATATATATATATATTAGTCATTAAGTAGACATGTCACTTAACTAATCTAAGCCTAAGATGATATTTTCCTAATGTTCTGTCTTCCGACAACTACCATGAAGAAAGAATCCAGTTCTGCTTGCTTGGAAAGCTAACAAACCAAAGTTGCAATAACTCATCAAACTCCACAAAATGATTCTCCTTTGGACACTTCCTGGGGAATCTGGCTTTTCAATGCAGCCTACTTTGATCATCATCCTTACATGTGGAGGAGTAGAATATATGCTGGAAAAAAGCACCATCTTTTGGTCACTAGATTTTGTAGATTTTATAATTTTGCTTGTGTTGTGATCCTAAAACAATTTTTGCTACGTATAAAAATAAAATATTGAATGTAATAAGCAGTGATATATTATAAAAAACCGACCGTAATTTTTTTATATAATAAAAAAAATTAAAATTTCGAAATTTAGGAAGAAAAAAAAATTTCGAAAATTACGTGATCCGTGGGGCACGGATCGCGGTTCCCACCCGCGATCTGTCCTTCCCGTCAAAAAAAAAAAATAATTTTTTTTAAAAGTTTTCTGTTTTATTTTCTTTAATTCTGTTTTTCTTTTTTATTATAATTATTTTTAATCTTTTTTGAAATATTTTTTTTTCAAAATATGTTTTCTAATTTATATTATTTTTTAAAAATTTAAAAAATTGTTTTTAATTTTTTCAAAAATCGACCTCCAAATCACGTCGATAACCCGGCGTATTGAATTTTTAGGGTATTTTATACAATAAAAAAATAAAATTTCTTTGTCAGAATAATAAATTATTTACAACTAAACATTAAACAAACACTAAAATTAATTAAAACAAAAAATTGGAAACGTTGTCAAAAATTCGTAGGGTGTACACACATTACAAACATGTTTGGAGGTCGATACAACAAAAAATTTAAAACACAATTAAATTTTTTTAAAAAATATTAAAAATTACAAAACATATTTTGAAAGCAAAGCAAATATGATAAAAAAACATAGTTAAAATATGTTCGGTCATCCACCTAGTTTTCGAAGAAAAAAAAAATTCCTAAATTTCGAAATTCTAATTTTTTTTATTATATAAAAAAATTACGGAAAACCGAAGCATTTATCCTTTTTTATTCTAATGTAAGCACTTACACATATATCAAAGTGTTTATGTTCAACATATTTATCTTTGCACCATAACCCAAAGGTCAAAGATAGTCGTTAGTAGTTTATTGCAAAAAATATCAAGATTTAATAATCTTAATCAAAACCATGTTTTCCACTTATTCTTTTACATTTACAACCACATATGGTAGATGGTGATGTAATTAATCATGAAATCAGCTGCTTTTAACTGAATTCAGATAGACGAGGAAATAAACATCTTAATTATTAGTTTTTAGCGAAAAAATTGAAAATCTACAAAAGACTACTTATGGACGATGAACTACCTAAAGGTGTTGAAAAATAATAATAACATTAAAATGTTAAGGTGTTAAAGAAGAAGATAATTTCATAAATATCCTAAAAATAATTTAATATCACTGGCTATTAATCCTTGTAAGGATTCATAATATCTTAGATATATACCACTAATTTGATCAAAACCTTTGACAATTACATTGATCGAAACCTTTTAACATTGATTTTGTCCTTGAGTTTATACTACATTCCATATACGATCGGGACCTCCATTTCACTATTTGGGGTGTAAGTGAGTATTAACCAGGTATCTGATTTATTTGAAAATGTAGCATATCTATGATATTATATAACAAAAAAAGGCATAATGAAAGGTATTGGTGATATTTTGCATTACATGGATGATATTGATGAAATTATTGTATTTTAAGAAATTAGACACAAACGACATTCTAAGGTCAGCATCAGAGACATACATTATTATACATTATCACATCTCACGTCTATCCAATCATCACCTAACATATGGTCCCAAAAGGACACGTAAAAGTAAGAATTATGCGAATAAATACAGGGACTACTATTCGTCGTCGGAAAACTACTTAAATCGTCCTAAAAATTACCTTTTTGTCATTAACAAATCAATTAATACCCATTTCGTCCCGTGTCTTTAAACAAGGTATTTCACTCAGTTTTACTCACATTCCTAGTACCAACACCACGAAAATGTCAGGCGAAACACCTGAATCCGGCTAGGTAACGGAGACGGATTTTTTTCCGACTCGGGCGTCTGGCTAAGACGCCTCCACCTAGGTGGAGGCGTCTGGATATGACGCCTACACCATGGTGGAGGCGTGATAGCCAGACGCCTCCACGTTGGTGGAGGCGTGTTAGCGAGACGCCCGTATTTTTTAATAAAAAAAATTAAAAAATAAAATATAAATAAATTCTTAAAGTTATACGGTGTGTTATCTCAAAATATTTGAGGTTCTGTTGCAAGATTTTTGGTGGTAACTGGGTCAAATTACAATGAGTTTTTTTGCAAGTGATTAATATTCAAAAAAATTAAGATCCAAAATCCCCGGTGGTAAAACTTCCAGATTTACAAATACCATATCGACAGGTCGTTCGGGGGTCCCGCTCCCCGGTGAGCGAGCGGCATTCCACCTCGTGGGTGAGGTGGCGGGGGTGGCAAGGGGGCAGCGCCCCCTGGAAATTTTTTGGATTTTGAAATTGTTAGATCTGATTTTTTTTTGAATTTTCATCAATTGCAAAAACTCGTTGTAAGGTGATGTCGGACGGTCGACCGTTTGCTTCTCGGTCTACCGAACATGTTCCATGCGGATGACCGAGTTTCCATCGGTACACCGTGATTTTAAATACAGTAAGTTTTTGATCTTCCTAGAATCATTGTGTCGGTTTACCGATCTCTACCCGGTTATCCGAATATTTATTCTCAGTAGCTTCGACATTTCTCTGGAAATCTCTATTCGGTGTACTGAAAGGGTATTGGTCATCCGAATATAGTAATTATTAACTTATTAATTAATTACTTTAGTAATTATCTAAATTTATAATCAATTATCTTTTTAATAAAAAAATAAAAAAAATTGCGGGCGTCTGACGGAGCCGCCCAGCGTAGGAGAGGGGCGTCTGGCTAAGCCGCCCAGTGTAGGAGAGAGGCGTCTTAGCCAGACGCCCGTCCCATGGGCGGGGCGTCTGTGTAAAACGCCGCCCCCTAGGGGGAGGCGTCTTACCCAGACGCCCCTCTCCTACGCTGGGCGCTCCGCCAGACGCCCGCAATTTTTTTTATTTTTTTATTAAAAAGATGTTTGATATTTTACCAGATTCGAGTACACCGGGACGTCCGTTGACTCATTACTGACCTCCAAAACATTATTTTTTATGAATATAAGAGGAAGATGAAGAGAGATGTGTGATAGGAGGGTAAAATGTCACGTTATAGCAGTAGAAATGAGAGAAGGGCAAAATGGTAATCTGTTGGGACGATTTAAGTAGTTTTAAGACGACGAATAGCAATTCAGTAAATATATCCACACAATTGTTAATAGTCATATACCCATACAAAATATTGTTTGAAAAGTACATGAGTTTGAAGATATCTCATACATGATGTCCTTGTATAAAATTGACTTTTAAGCTTCACTAGGATCATATCTCATGAGATCATATATACACTTGTAACAAAAGTGTGCGAACGAAGAAAGAACTCGACACTAGAATTTGTCTATGATTATGTAGATAATAAAAATATTGGAGGATTAAAGATGATTTTTTGAACTATGTAGATGCGTTCATGCGTACCAGGCGTCTACTATAAATATTTCAATAATATTTATTTACAAATACGTTAGAAATGGTGGACTATCCTGCAATTTTCATTAAATAATTGTGCACTGAAACCGAGGCCCAATCCAGCTCTCTCCTCTTCTTGGGGGAAGCCTTCTCTCTACAAATCCCACCACCGCACATCACTTCACCTGTTCGGTATAAAGTATAAACTTACCCATCCAACTTAGGACTACAGATCTTTTGTTAAACGAAATATTGAATTCTAGCCGTCCGTTTTTTTGTGTTTGGAATGTTCGAATATAAAAGGGATCGAATCACATAGTGGATTAAATTAAGAAAAACTTAGGATTCTAAGAGTTTTTTTTCCCACGACGCACGACCACCCGGACGACCGGTCATCCCACGATTGTTGTGGTTGTGACCCGGTTGGTCCGATTTTTGTTTTTGTATTTATTATAATAATTAGAAGTTTATATTTTGATAAATAGTTATGATTTAAGTAGTTTGAGTTCGAGTCAATTTTTTCTTTTTTCCTTCCCTCACCCACTAAACTAGCCACACTTTCACATTCCCTTGTGTTGTCTTGGAATCGAAAATTTTCCATTTTCTCCCTTTAATCAACCACTAAACCAAAATCATATTTCCACATCCTCGTTCTTGCAGCGCCACAAATTTTTATCCATGCAAACTGCACCTCCAAATAAAAAACTATCTCATTTCCAGATTCCACAACTTCTTAGTCTACACTCTACACTACGTTTGAGTTTTCCATCTTCTCCCTCCATCAACCACTAAATTAGCCACACTTCCGCATTCTCATTCTCACATCATCAAGAACTTCAACTCGATCAGATAAAACCTCATATAATTTCCGCACCTCACACCGTCTCAGACTTCCCCAGTGTCCTCGAACAACCACAAATTTCAACCAAGATAAAAAAATTTATCTTATTTCCACAAACTTACGCCGTCTAAAACGCCACATGTGTCAGTGTTTGGATCGACGACTCAAATTCCGCCCCCACTCAAACCCCAACCAACCAATCACCCGCGCAAAAACAGTCCCAAAACAAACCCCATTCGATCATTCCAAACCACACAACTTCAGATCTCTCTCTCTCTCTCTCTACAAACCCCCAAACCCTACCAATCGTCCCCCGAATCCACCCATGTCGGTCGTCAGACTCCGCCCCGTGCTCCTCCACTTCCCCCACGACCGCGATCGCCGCTTCTCGCCGCCCCGGTGGGGCGTCTTCCGCCGGAGAACGGTTTTGGGGGGGTTTCGGACGGGAGTGAGGTGGCGGGAGGGAGATCGGAGGTGGAACGGGGTTGTTAGGGCGAAATCGGTGGATTCGGTAGTGGAGAAGAAGGATGACGGGGTGGATGTGGTTTTCGAGGAGACGTTACGGTTGGATCGCAATGAGACGGTGACTTTTTTTTGGGTTTGGAGTTGGTTGTTCATGGAGAGTTTGGATTTTTAGGTGTTTGATTGGTTTAGGGGCGTGAATGTGTGTTATTGTTGATGAGTGGATCAGTGGTGGAAAAATTAGTGTTGAGTGGAAAGTTATGATTTTTAAGCGTTTCGTAGGTTTAGTGACGTTTAATGTGTCTAGAAATCGATGGATTCGGTGGTGGAGAAGGGTGAGGGGGTGGATCTGGTGTTCGAGGAGACATCCTGGTTGGATCGCAACGAGAGGCTGAGTTTTGGTGGAAAATTTGTTTTTAGTTGCTTTTTGGTGTGTTTGTAGGTGTAGGGAGTGAATTTGTATGGAAAATGGAGAAAACAAAGTATTGTTGTTAATGAGTGGAGTGGAAAAAATAGTGTTGAGTGGAGAGATTTGATTTTTAGGTGTTTGGTAGGTTTAGTGGCGTTCAATGTTACTAGAAATCGGTGATTTGGTTGTGAAAGAAAAGGATAAGTGGGTGAATGTGGTTTTTGAGGAGACGTTAGAGTTGGATCGCAACGAGACACTGAGTTTTGGTTGAAATTTTGATTTTTAGGTGATTTTTGGTGTGTTTGTAGGTTTAGGGGCGTAAATGTGAATGGAAAATTGAGAAAGTAAGGTAATATTGCTAATGAGATAAGTGGAGACATGAGTGTTGGAGGTTTTTGGTCGGAAGATTTGGTTTTTAGGTCTTTGTTGGTGTGATTGTTGGTTTAGAGGTGTCATTGTGACAAGAAAACTGAAGAAAATATGGTATGGTCAAATTGGATGAGTGCATCTTGAGTACATGAGTGATGATGAAAAAAATAATTGCACATTGCTAGGGAAAATGGTAGACTTGGATAATCAATAATGCCCATCCAAAGTAGAGTGATAGATTAATAGTAGCATAGGTGCGTGGATGTGACTAAAAACTATCAAAAGATGGTAAGGCTGTGAATGTGATGAGTGGGCAGAGCTGGGGCATGACCACACCCGTGCTCAATACATAGAAGGAAAGGATAGGATACTCTTTGCTATGGTTGCATTTATATTTGGTTTTTGAAAAGGTAAAAGAGTTACCAAATTTCAACATGGTACAAGAGTAGACAAAGAATCTATTGAGCATGATAGATCCAACTTGCACGAGTCCAATACCATAAATTGAGAGTACTCTTGAACAAGACTTCTGAAATTTAACTGGACAAAAAAAAAACTTGAGCAACCAAGTAGTTTGGGTTGTCCTTGTTTACCCTATCTAGATTTTTTTTTGTGTGACCGATTTGGAATGCTAAATCATTTTGACTTACCAAAAGCTCTAATGAGGACTTTGGTCTTGGTAGGTGGAGGGGAAGGTCAGCGTGAGGCTAGATTGGGGAAAGGAGGGTGGACCAAAGGGGAATGTTGTCATCGGGTGCGATATGGAAGGGAAGTGGATGTTGCACTGGGGAGTTACTTACTGCGACGACTTTGGAAGGTGTGCCAATCAATTATGAAATTTGGTTTTGACTATGTATGGTTGCAATGTTGTCAAAATCTTTTGGTTAGGCAACCTCATATATTTTAAAGAAGTCTGTAGTGGAGGGCATCTTTTTTTACTACTAATACATCACCATTTGCAAAAAGTTTACGTTACTGGTTCTTGCATAATTGTCATGTCCTCGTCTATAAATGATCATTATGCTGATTGGGAGGACCTATTTAGGACTAGTGGGATACGTATTGCAGTTTTGGAGTCTTATTATTTTTTATTTGATCACTTGCAAAGAACAGTAACATAAATTAGTTTTTTCATGACTTAGTGCATTCGTCATGTGTTGCATGATTATGAAAACAAAGCTATAGTTTAACATCTCCTTTTTCTTGCTATATCTTATAAATGATTTATAGGTTGAGCCAAGCTATAGGGATTTAAGTGACAGACACAGCAAGTTGGCTATGACATTGTTAGCTAGAACACAGAGAAACAATTAATTATACCTCATAATGGGTCCCCAATGTTCTAGTTTCAGGCAGAACTAAAGGTACAGAAAGAGGAGGTCGAGCATGCTATGCTAGATTAACATTGAGAATGGTTTATCTGACCCCCAGAAGGTGCATCACATTGCATGATAGCTTTATTTATAGGAAAGAATGGGTAATACCATATTAGTCGTGTTTGCACTCCGTAATGTTAAAAGAACTCACTCTTGAGTATTGACTTAAGTTTAATGCTTATAAGTTTCTGCCTCATGTACACAGTACACACTATCCACCTGTAAATTTGACTTTGTGCATAAAATTATCTATACCTAATTTAATATCACATTATCATTTCCATGAAGACAAGATAACGTCTAGATGTTTTTTCATGTGTATATATCAGTGAATGGGATCAACCTCCTGTTGAAATGAGGCCACCTGGTTCGGTTCCTGTAAAGGTACTTGAGATATCTTCATCTCTTTATTCTGCACCTAGCCTTTGTCTTTTACCCATATCATTCTAGTATTTAATTTTCATTTTCTAGCTGGTTTCAGGACTATGCCATTGAGACACCCTTGACGAAGTCATCTTCAGCTTCACAAGGACAAATACTCCACGAAGTAAAGATCGATTTTGACTGCAGCATATCAGTTGCGGCTATTCATTTTGTTCTCAAGGTTGGAAGTTTGCATGGGTAGTAGTTTACAGTGATTTCATTTGATCTGCTTACTCCTCTCCTTAGTAGCTACTTTTGTTACATTAATCTTGTGATATGTTGACGGTTAATTCCTCCTTAATTCCAGAATCACATATCAACAATTAGTGATCAATGCACATTACATACTAAAGCTTGCGCAATTGGTTTTATTTTCCTTTTTGGCACATGTATGGCATATCCTCATATGTGGTGGGGTTACTCTGGTGCCGTCATATAATTACCTGTTCGCACAGGTCTGAGCCTGTGGGTGTTTCTGAATTTTGAGCATGACTACAAGTCTTTCTGTAGTTGTGGCTGTGTTTCCTTTTATCTTGTGCTTTTTTTGTTAGAGATACTTGTCCCAACTGATTTGTGGTAGGTTCAGTTTTGTACTTCTTTTCTTCTCTCACCCTAATATATTCTCCTTGGCTGATTAAAAAAAACTATATTTTTCCTTGTAGTGTCATTTTCTGTGCCAGACATTGTTTGAACTCTCACACCTCAACATGTTTTTTTTAAAATTATTTTCTACTTCTCATATGTCAAATGAAAACATTCTCAATGATGGCCTTACCGACCACTATTTGATATAGAGTCATCACTTTACCTAGAAGAGTATACATAATGTAACCATCTGAAGGTGCTTGTGTTGTTACATAGGATGAAGAAACTGGTTCATGGTTTCAGCGCAGAGGAAGAGATTTCAGAATCCCTCTCCTCTGTTCTGCTGAGGAAGACAATGTTACTGGTAGTGGACAAAAGACTTTCAACATATGGCCAGGTTAGGTCTGCTTTTAGTTTGGTGATCTTATTATCTAAATATGGTTGCCTAGGAATTTAATTTACTTCTTGTGAACCTTATTCCTCTGATTTCACTTCCTTTGTACCCCAATTGTGTTTCAATTACCTTTTTTTGCAAGTAGTGTTTCAATTACCCTGAAATCTGAATTGAGATATCCTTTTGTGAGATCCATCTCTTTCCTCTATTGCAGATGTAAACATTGTATTTAGTGCATAACTGTGTGCACACTGCCAAATTCAAAGTCATATAATTACCTGAATCTTTAAATATCCTTCGGTACACACCACTTATTCAGATTGGTTGGGAAGAAAATTTCTGAATCCAAATAGAAAAAGGAACTGACAAGTGGCAATTAATTAATGACAAGGCTTTATGAGTTCGTGTTATATCTTTAAGATGTCATCATCTACCAGGCAACCATTTTGCCGTTCAGGTTTCACACTTTAGCTCCAATTTTCATATTAGATTATGTGTACATGTTAATATCTTGTAAGTCTGTTCTAAAACCATTTTCAAGGACTAACCTGTGTCCTTAATTGGTTGCAATTCCATCAGGTGCTTTCAGTCAGATTTCCAGCTTACTCCTAAAATCTGAAGAGTCACAGGAAAATGAAAATACCAAAGAGGATGCTCTTGAATTCAAGGAAATTAAGCAGAATACCAGGCCAGTTGAAGGCTATTCTAAAGAGTACCCTATCTTAAAAGAAAAACCAGTTGAGAACTCATTAACTGTTGCAGTTAAAAAGGATGGTGGAACCAACAAAAATTATCTACATCTTGAGACAGACTTACCTGGCAAAGTTGTTGTCCACTGGGGTGTCAGTAGAGATGGTAGTGGAACATGGCAACTTCCAGCTGCTCCTCATCCACCTCAATCCAGATTGTTTCGGAACAAGGCAGTCCAGACTTTATTGCAGGTTAACTATTTATGCTCATCCTAGCAGAATTCCTTTTTTACCCACCAATTACCAACTGCCTCCATTTGAGGTCTCAGAGGCCAGTGAACTTCTCACTCACACACACACACAAGGAGATTATCCAGTGAGAACCAATTATATGTCATCTAGCTATTTTCGAATATATTGTCCTTAAACAATTTTAATAACATGTGTTTTCTGCCTAATCCACCAAGTTGGATTTCCAATGTATTAACCATGAAAACGAAGTCATTTCTTAAATCATTTTTTGCGGTCACATACTCAAGTTAGCCTTTTTGCATTTTGTTGAATAAAGAAAGTAATGGAAATTACAACCTAATTGATTGAATCCATGAACTAATTGTTGGTGATGTACCGTGAATTTGACTTGTTGAAACAATTATGTACGCATTGTAAGCAAGAAAGTGAATATACTGATTTTAGCAAGAATTTAAATAAGATTAAAAATAATTGGCATCCTACTAAATCTCAGCTTCTACTTAATGACTAATCAATTCTAATCAACGGTCATGATTCCCTCCACAACCCAACCCCTCCACTCCATTCCAAATCTGCAAAACTAGAAACTTTTGAGAAATTCCCCAAACAATGTCATATATAAACATGTGATTTAATTGGTTCTCAAGGTAGGAACAAAAATTTGTGGTTCTCACTGGATAATCTGTCTCTATATGTAAAGATATGTCTACAGTTATTTACTTGCTTCTTTTTGTGATTTTCAAATCACAGCAAAAGGTAGATGGTGAAGGAAATTGGGGATCATTTCCGCTGGATGGGGGTATTTCAGGTGTATATTTTGTTCTCAAGCTCAATGAGTATACATGGATAAGAAACATGGGAGGTGATTTCTATATCCCTCTTAAAAGCGAGACATCTGAAGCTCACAAGGATCAAATTGGAGTCCTGCAGGTTGGGCTGGAAACAGCCCAACCAACTGAAGCTACTGAAAAGAGCATGTTAGATGCGTCTACAAGTGATTCACAGGAAGGTGCTGATGAAATTATTACGGATATAAGAAACTTGGTTACTGATATTTCTTCTGAAAAAAGCAAGAGCACAAAAAGCAAAGAAGCACAGGAAAATATCCTTCAAGAAATTGAGAAGTTGGCTGCAGAAGCATACAGCATTTTTAGGAGCACGGTCCCAGTCTTTATTGAGAAGGCAGAACCTGAGGAGACAACAACACCCCCTCTTACAATTACTTCAGGGACAGGTACAGGATATGAGATACTTTGTCAAGGATTTAACTGGGAATCTCATAAATCAGGGAAGTGGTATATTGAGATCTCCGAGAAGGCCACAGAATTGGCAAAAATTGGTTTTACAACTATATGGTTGCCACCTCCTACTGAATCTGTGTCACCTGAAGGTTACATGCCCAAGGATTTATACAACTTAAACTCTAGGTATGAACTTTCCTCTATCACATAATATGGAAGGGAATAATAGCTAATACAACATGGTTTAACAAGGAAGCACAGATACACACATGGGTATCAGATACGACACAAGGATATGACATTTTTGTAAAAAGCAGGATATGTTACGGCTATTAAAATATTAATTGAAATATAAGTATTATATATAATTTTTTATAGCTTAGTGCAATAACTAAATTATGCAAATTTTACCAAAAAAATTAAAATATAAGTAAACAATGTCTTCAGTGTACAACATAAAAGCCACAAATACATGTTTCTCAATCATTGCTCGACATCCTATATATCCTCTATTCCTCTTCAAGTCAAACATCATCATTAGCAAAACGAAAAGGCCACAAACTTATAAAAATTTACACTAACAGCCGTTTCCAACAATGGACACACGTGTTCACGAAGTATCTCATCCGATTCGGATATGGGAGGCGTTTTGAAGTATCCATGCTTGGTTTTGCATGTCTTAATTTGTTTTTCATGATCATTTAGGTTCATTTTCACCTTTAGATGTCATATCTACATATAATTGGGAACCAATCAACGTCTCCCAGCATTGAAGTGTCTTAGTATAAACTATAACAATAATAAAGAGTTTTATGGAAATACAATACTGTAGAGAAACAGTGATTAGTCAACCATAGTTTTGCTTTATGTTGATTTAATCTTTTAAAAATGAGCTCCATCTGGAAAAATTTCTGTTACATGTCTAACTGTTGCGTTCCTGAAATACAAGAGGCTAAGGTTTTCATGACTGTGCCACCTCACTCAACTATGAACTCTGAAATCATGACATGCATCCTCTAATAAAAACCTTTTGTGGTTTACTTTTTTGTGTGCACCAGATATGGAACTGTGGAAGAGCTTAAAGAAGTAGTCAAAAAACTTCATGAAGTGAATATCAAAGTTCTTGGTGACGTTGTTCTAAACCACCGTTGTGCCCATTTCCAGAATCGAAATGGTGTTTGGAATGTCTTTGGAGGTCGTTTGAATTGGGACGATCGGGCTATTGTTGCTGATGATCCTCATTTCCAGGTACAAGCTTTATATATTTGTTGCAGCCTCTTTTTTTGACTTACTTTTCTGAGTCATTTTTATTCATTGTAAACTTCATTTAAGTTTTCGATTAAAAAAAGCTTCATTTCAGTTTAACTACTTTTCACATGTGATGTGGTCGCTGCTGTTGTAGAGGAGGCATTTTGTAAGTAATATATGAAATGCTATGTAAGTTTAGATATGTCGCTCATATCTTAAAATTTATAGGAATATGCTTCTACATTTATTTTTTACTTTCACCTGGTTAGCTTAGAAATTTTTGAAGGTGAATTTTATGTTGAAGAGTATTTAAACTGGACAGAATTTATTGACCTGTTTCCAGCTTAGCTTCTGAAAATAAACCTTCCTATTTCTTTTCAGGGTAAAGGAAATAAAAGTAGTGGAGACAATTTTCATGCTGCCCCAAATATAGACCATTCCCAAGAGTTCGTAAGGAATGATATTAAAGAATGGCTTTGCTGGCTGAGGTTCGATAGCGAGCTTGTAGACTTTTATTTTTCAGAACTATTATTCTTTCATTTATTTGTCATTTTATGGAATCCATGCTTTTGTTCTGTCATGATATCATGTAGCTGGAATGTTTATGTGTGTGGGCACTTTTAATCAACTCAAAGAAACACAAATAAACTAACTTTAGTGTTGTTTCTTCCGATTCATGACAGTTACCTTTTACTATCAAATACAGTTTGTGGTTTCTATACTCAAGGTCAAAATGTTTTGTTGAGCAAATCCTTTGGCGAGGCACACACCACAATAAAATGTTATAACATCAGGTTATTATGATAGTGGTTCAATACCCCACAATTAAATTTGGTCTACATGGCTTAATGCCACCTAATAACAATGTGACCTTAAGTTACAGGGCAACAACCTTTTTCTTCGTGTGGTCGTGCCTTCATCAAATTACAGCCCACAGAATTCAGAGTAAATAGAATCGTAATTCTTGTTCAATGAATATTTGTATCTTCTTTTGTTGAAGACCGAATTAGATGTCTGTCATGTGCCGGGACTCATGTTAGGAAACTATAACATATATCACACATCTTTTGGTTGAAAATGCCTTTTCCACATCATTCATGCAATTGACTGTACTTGTCATATGTGACTGCAGGAAAGAAATTGGATATGACGGATGGAGGATGGATTTTGTCCGTGGTTTCTGGGGAGGATATGTCAAAGACTATCTGGAGGCAAGTGGGCCTTACTTTGTCGTAGGTGAATATTGGGACTCTCTCAGTTACACCTATGGCCAGATGGACCACAATCAAGATGCACACAGGCAAAGGATAATAGATTGGATAAATGCAACTAATGGGACTGCAGGTGCATTTGATGTCACCACCAAAGGAATTCTTCATACTGTAAGATCATGTCTCACATCCTCTCTGCATATGTCTCTTTTTAGATAATCTAATTTTGAAGACTGGGATATTTAAAACAAGACTTTGGGGAGTAAAAAGTTGTAAATCAACAACTGTGCCCTTGTTTTTTCGTTGATCGATAAGGGCACCTCAGATGGACTTATTACTTACCTTTCTTTTTTATCATTCGAGTGTTTGCTTTCATATCAATAGGGATTGTTAATTTGAAACTGTTTTTGGACTTAAAACCAATGCAAATTATGTGTTCTTCTGTCTTCGCTAATATATTTGGTCCTGCAAGGAAATGTAAATTCAGTTTGTATGTAGTGTGACCAAAGGTATGGTGTTGAAAATGGAATATGTTAGAATCAAGTGCTATTTGAACTACTTACGTTTTTTTTTTAAATCTTTCATCCTTGATTTTTCGCTTGGTATTTTTGTTCTAACTGTTTTTATTATTATTTGTAAACAGGCCTTAGAGAAATGTGAATATTGGCGTTTGTCAGATGAGAAAGGGAAACCTCCTGGAGTTGTAGGATGGTGGCCATCTCGTGCTGTTACTTTCATAGAGAATCATGATACTGGTTCTACCCAGGTTCATTTCTTTTTCTGTTTATTTGGTGTTTCTTTTTCTCTGTCAGCTAAAGCATTCTACTTGTGATAGCAGATGCCTATGACTGAAAGGTCACTGAGATAATGAGATCAATTTACAGTAAAGGGTGTTAGAATAGAACTCTGATATGCATGTTATCTGGGTTTTAGCGTCCACCATGTGATTATTAGTCTTGAAAGTTGAAAGAGCTCCAAAACTTCTGATGTTGTTCATTGAGTCAGGTCCTTCCTTTCCTAATTATTTCAGCTTCTGCCTTAGTATGGCTTTAGTATATGCAGTGTAAGTATGGTCTACTCATTATGTTGTCTATTCTACCTCTTCTCCACGCAGAGCTACTACTAAGGATTTGATGTTGGGGCATACAATTTAAGATTAAAAGACAGGGTATTTAGACGATATTCATTGTCTTATTAAACTCCATCTGGATGCTACATTTGGTCTCTTGGAACAGAGTTTTGGTAGGAAAAACCAAGGAAGCGAGAGAGTCTCCTCTTATATGTTTCTTAGTTGCATGACGTTAATCACCACACAGAAGGTCAACAGAGCACACTTTGCCTGAGCAACGAACTGCTTTTGTCTAAGACCACCAATTCAAGATCTTATAACAATACTTATTAAAAAATGCATATAACCATGTGTTCCTTCGTAATCTTATTCATCTTTGTTTACAGGGTCATTGGAGATTCCCGCAGGGTAAGGAAATGCAAGGATATGCCTACATCCTGACTCATCCCGGAACACCTGCAGTCTTCTATGATCACCTCTATTCTCACTATCAAGGAGAGGTTTGTAATTTGATTTCGCTCAGAAACAGGATGAAGCTTAATTGCCGCAGCACGGTATGTAATATCTTTACGATTGTAAGTTTCCTTAATTTGGTGCATCCGTGCATGCAATCTATTGAAGATTAGACAACTTTGAAACATGCTAACCTACTTGACTCTAAAGTTTTAGAAGTGCATGTTTTTTTCCCAATGCTGTGACTGGCCACTGTATACTAGTTTTAGGAAATCAACTTTTCTAGTTATTCTAGTTATTTTTGTCAATTCATATTCTTCACTATTTTACCATTGAATTCTTTCGCAACCATTATCAGGTCAAGATTGTGAAGGCCAAGAGAGATGTGTACGCTGCACTTATCGATGATAAGGTAGCGATGAAGATCGGCCCAGGGCATTATGAGCCACCAAATGATCTCGGGAACTGGTCGGTGGGCGCAGAGGGAAGAGATTACAAGGTCTGGGAGTTATCAAGATAAAAGAATGACAATTTATTTTCTGTATAACATAGTAATTTAGCACTACAAATATAGAATAAATAAGAGCAATATGGGTCATACTAGTCCATGAAGCATCAATAAGTTTCTCCAATGCCATCTATTGAAGCCTTAGAAGTGAAGTTGGCGTCTATTAGCTTTATTGTAATGGTTCTTTCTTTTTTTACAAATTAATTCCAACTACACTGTACTCGATTACTTGCAAGGGTGTTCCCCTTGCAGGACAAGATGGATCATTATTTTTTGTACACTACATATATATAATGAAATAAATATAGATAGGAGGTTAGTTAAAATTGTGTGTGTGCTGTGGATTGAGTCTTGAAGTTGTTGATTTTTTATCAGCTCAAAATATTCACTTTCATCGTGGTTCCATTAGGTATACTAATATCTTAAGGTAATTGAAGTAGAATGCTCTATGGAAAAAAAGTTTTTTTTATGATGTTAGTCGGCAGAACTTATGATCAACCAATCTGGTTGACTAGTCGAAAAATTAATTTTCACCGCCACCTAAGTAATGTAACTAAAAGTTTAACAAAAGCATACGAAGTGACATAATTTGTATGAAAATGTTTGATCAACTTTTAGAAGAAATATAAGTGATTAACCTGAAATCAACTTAATTTGAATATAAGGTTATCGATAACATGGTTTTAATAAGGTTTCCTCAAAACAAGAACAAGAAAACTTGGATTGAGAAAGTTTAACCTGTCAAAATTGTTTTATACACTAATTAAACCCTACCCAAGCTTCATCTTGTTTGTTCGGTTCAATTCAGTAAAGAACTCTTCCAACTTTGTATGTCTTCGAGTATTAACTATTTGTATTTGTTGATACGAAAAGTCAAGTGTTAAAACATAGAACTTATAGGACTTGTACCCTAAAACTTATCCAACGTCATCATGCAAAAGTCAGTTGTAAGTCATTAGGTGTCTTTTGGATATCCATAAATTGGGTCAAATTTATTCAATAAACTTATCATTCACTCTCCTCCATCAAAACACTCTAGGTGTTATGTTTGGATGTTCAAACTCATACATGATTTAACTCATAAACTAGAAAAACTCAAATAGAGTTTTTCCGGTTTATTACCGTAGATACTTTTTTTATCCTCGTAGTTGTCATTATTCACAACATTTTCCCATTTGAAAGAAGATACAACAATCTTTTCCCATAAAAATCAAAAAACAAGGTGGTGAGACAAGTTTTTTGCCATTGTCTTTAAACTGAGGGACAAAAACCTTTTTGTTTTGTTTTATGTCACATTATGTTTTAAACTGAAAAATCTAGAAGTTAATTTGACATCCAAACACATTTATTATCTTTTATCTAATCTTCTTTCAAACCAATGAGATCTTATTGATAATCCTAATTTCGGGGGTAAGATCGAGCTTCAAGAAATAGTAAATGTGCCTACAAAAGTGCTCGCGCAAGCAAATGTGGACGAAATGAAAGCTGAGAAAATCAACTTGAGTAACATGAAGATAGGTGAGAATCCAACGCCCTGAAAACCAAGATCTCCTCCTAATATCATGGTATTGTAGTCACTTTTAGACAACAAAAAGATAAAATAAAAACCACCATATATAAAGAGAAAAAAATGGAATCCCAAGATTCCCTAACCAACCACCAAAAAGGCAAAAACTAACAAAGCACAAAGCTAAAAGTAGTAACAAAACCAACACCACATCTCTCCTCCTCTCTCTCTCCTCCTCCCGTTGGGACATTCCAAATTGTAGGACTCCACCTTTATAATGAGCACTCGTGTGGTCCCTAGATAAGCCTGGTTGGGTCTGGTGAGAATTCAGACCCTTCCTAAAATCAATTGAAAAAAAACAAAAAAAAAGACAAGATTAGAGGAGTCTTAAGAATGGGGCCCCAATCTTTGCTCCTCTCAATCTTCATATTGGCTACCACAGCCTTGTCGTCAGCCGGCATTGCGCAATATGACGATTGGTGGACGAAACGGGCCGATGAAGCCCGTGCGACCGCCCTCGAGGCATTTCATGAAGACCCGCACATCGTAACTGACCACATTAATAGGAAGGTTCATTTGTAAGTCGGTTTTTCAGCTCATTTCATATTTCACGTGAATTGTTCTTATGTCTTAAGGACGCACCATGTCGTAATTTTTTTTTTTTTTGGGGGGGGGGGGGGGGGGGGGGGGGGGGGTAAAACAACCTAATTAAAAATCATAACAAGTAATATCGTGTAACCCAATAATATATCGTGCCTTCATGCCCATTCATGTCACATGAATGGGCATGAAGGCACGATATATTATTGGGTTGACGGTTGGATATGGGTAACCAAAAATCCTATTAGTGTAAGACATTTATACGACACGATTGTATATGACACGACATGATCGGCAAACCTAGCTATCGTTGGGAAGCTTATAACCATAATGTATTGTACGTCCCATTCTTCTACCTAGAATAGGAAATTGACGAGTATTTGTATGTATTACATTGATACCAAAGTAGAGAGTTCCACCAAGCGCATTGTTTTGTTTTTTTTTGTCCTACTTGGTTTTGATTAAATGTTACAAGTTCTCTAATAAAAGTAATAACCAAACACTTTTTCTGTATACACAATATGTAATTTCATTCATAAATATACACTTATTTGTGAAATTTCCTTATCTATTCCTACATAACACAACCGACACTTTGTTACCATGACTAAGACCATATATATATAGTGTAATTTTTCTCCACATTCACAAAATCGCAAGAACCATTAATATAAAAAAGGCTATATTAAAAAACAATAATGTTGCTAGCTTGTTATATGCAATTTGGTATGCAAACTAATATATATATATATCAACAGTGCAACACACTTGAACAACACTAGGAGGGAACTTCGTAGGTACAAGGGTCCGTGCCTAGCGACCAATCCGATCGACCGGTGTTGGAGGTACTAATTACTTTGACATTATCATGTGGTAACAAGTAATTAATGTGTTAAAAAAAACATATGGTTTGATCAACTAAATTCTCACTTGATTCGTAGGTGCGATCGCAATTGGGCAAGGCACCGGAAGAGGTTGGCCAAATGTTCGCTCGGTTTCGGTCGCAAAACGAAAGGTGGAGTGAAGGGCAAGATTTATGTTGTAACAGACGCTTCCGACGATGACCTAGTCAACCCTAAGCCAGGTACTCTTCGATACGGAGCCACTCGAAAGCAACCTTTGTGGATCATCTTCGCTCGCGACATGGTCATAAGACTACATGAAGAGCTCCTAGTAGCGAGCTACAAGACCATTGACGGCCGTGGTGCCAATGTTCACATCGCCTATGGTGCACAAATCACAATTCAATTTGCGAAACACGTCATAATACACGGTCTACACATCCACCATATCAACCCTAGTGGCGGCGGTATGATAAGGGACACCGTCAGTCACTTTGGGTATAGAACCCGAAGTGACGGTGACGGTATTAGTGTTTTCGGGTCGAGTCATGTATGGATTGACCATAATTCCATGTACGAGTGCGCTGATGGTCTGGTCGACATTGTCCAAGGATCTACTGCTATCACTGTTTCCAACAATCACTTCACCCGTCACGATCATGTAAGCACATGCATAATCTGTTGTTACAATTACAAATATAATCATGTAAGTCTAACTTAAACTTAATAATCCAACATAATTAATCAAATTGGTTTATTTTAATTTCTCAAACATAATCTAGCTAATCCATCCTTAGCTTGTCTTAATTGTCTCTAGGTGATGTTGTTTGGTGCAAGTGATAGCTATGCTCCGGACGCGATCATGCAAATCACAGTGGCTTTCAACCATTTTGGAAAAGGACTTATCCAAAGGATGCCCAGGTACGTATTAATATACAATAATATATATTAATTTTGACACGAAATATACACGCCATGACACATTTCGAGGATGTTTTTCGTGTAGGTGCCGATGGGGTTTCTTCCATGTTCTGAACAATGATTACACTCATTGGCAAATGTACGCAATTGGTGGAAGCCAAAACTCTACCATCATAAGCCAAGGGAATAGATATGTTGCCCCCAATGACTACACCCATAAAGAGGTCTTAATTTCTTTGCAAATTATATAACTTCTTTGTTTTTAAGTGAGATTAAGGCTCGTCTTATTTGTTTAAGTCCATTATAATCTCACAATTTGATTTAATAAGGTTAATCTACAGTTAATATCCACCGTTGGGTTATTTTATTAGCATAACCGTCGTAACTTTGATCAACCTTACAATTTAAGATGAATGATTAGTATTGTTGGGATTTTTTTAAATTAAACAATAAAAAAATCTTCCAAAGCTAATTAACTTTCAAATTTCTGCAGGTGACACACAGAGTGAACCCTTCAGACCCATGGCACAACTGGAAGTGGAGGTCAGAGAAGGATCTGATGAAGAATGGAGCGTTCTTTGTTCAGTCTGGAACACCAGATAGAAGAAAGCTACACAAGAAGGATATGATCACAGCCAAATCAGGGACATGGGTGACCAGACTCACTAGATTCGCCGGTACCCTCCGTTGCAGGCACAACATGCCATGCTAACCAAGATCAATTAAGTTTAATCAAAGTGATATGTCTTGCATGGTTGATTTGGTTTAGTGGTGTTCGATTGTTGTGGGTTCTTAATAAAAAGAATTTATAAAATGGTCGAGACAAATTAATTTAGTGTATTTATGTAATGATTGTTAATTTTGTTGGCTCAAAATGTCGATCACTTTGGACCCAACGGGAATCCACTTAGGATTGTTGAGTTTTTTGAGATCTTATTCATTTGACTTGTTAATGTTCTATGTTTTGCATGCATGTGTGTCGTTTTTATTGTGTGTGTATATGTAGATACGAACTGAGGACAAATTAATCCTCTTTTCTTAGGATCAATTTACAAATTTCTCTCTAGTTTTCCTGATAATTGACAAATATTTTGGTATATATGTGAGCCGCGATAAGTTCTATTTTCAAAAAAAAAATTAATAAAAATGAATGGTATTCTTTGTATTTATTTTCTACTGTTACTTTTTTTATTTGAAAAAACTATCTACTATTCCATTCGAATACCCTAATTGCTTGCTTTGAACCTACCACTTTTAAGAACACAATAGTTGTTACACATTATTTAAAATCATGATTACAGATCTCTTAATTGAAAGGTGGAAACAGTTGGCATCTTGTGATTAGGCTGTCCAAATCCAACAAGAACAGATCTAATTCATACAGTAATAAGATATTCTGATATTATTATTCTCTTATCTTTTTTTTATAATAAATCAATAATATATTTATTACTTAATGATACCACTCTGCAGATCTGAATAATATATAATATATTTATTACTTAATGGAACAGTAGAGGAGGGAATTTATAAGTTTTTTCGTCAATAGTTTATGAACTTAACTTCAAAACTACTACAAATGGGTCCGTGATTGTTGCGTAACTAGTTGGGATGAGTAGAACATTTCTCTTTGAAAGCCAAGTTCGAATCCCACGATGTAGTTAATTAATTATATTTCGGTAAAAATGATGTTGGACAATTTTCAATTTGGAATTGCAACTCACATGTCCTAAGTGAATGTGTGTATTAGAAGATTCTAGATAAAAAAACTACTACAAATAGAATCCAACAGTATTCACCTCTCTGAGTTCACACCTTCGTTCGTCGTAACCAATATAACACAAACTAACAAAAGAGCGAATTGAAAAATTCCCCACCGTCAATGTAAAAAAAACTACTTATAACAAGGACTGCAAATTTTCACATTTAAACCCGACATTAAAAGGTCTATCCATAACTCTGAGTTTAAACCTTAATTTTATTTTCCCCAACTTGCTGCAAACTAACATAAGAGCATATTGAAAAATTACACAATAGTCAACGAAACAAAAGTACTTACAACACACACCAATTTTTTTTCCTAATAATACAATATCCATCTCTTTGAGTTCACACCTTAGTTTTTATCTGCACCTAAACCCATAAGTACAACTACGAGGTCTATTTATCTATTCTCTAACTTTACACCTTAATTTCATCTTCTCCACCTTTCCACAAACCAAAGTAAGAACATCAACAATACCCATAAATCTCGAAATAAACTTATGTTGATTCACAATAAATAAGAATTACAAACCTATTATATGAGTCAAGTCGATCGGTTCCACTGTAACTAAAAGACCAAAAAATAACTTAATCTCTGACTACATTAGAAATGTACACGACCAAGATGAGTATGAATGGACGAAATCCTTAGAACCCGAGAGACCAATCGACCGGACCGGACCGGACCGGAAATGCACCACCAATCCGGCCAGTAGACTAGAGTGGGGGGAGTCTCTTTTCTTTTCTTGAATTAATTAATTAATGATATTGATTGATTCCGATTTATAAATTAAAAACCGAAAGCCCCCGAAATCGAAATCGAAATCTGGAAGAAATGGCGGAGAGAGAGAAGGAGGAGTTGGAGGGATCGAGTCTCACCATGGAGAAGGTCGCCGCCGCCAAGCGCTTCATCGAGAACCACTACCGGACCCAGACCAAGACGCTCCAGGAACGCAAGGAGAGGTACACCTCTCTTTTTTTTCTTTTTTTTGAGGGATCGAGACTTGGTTTGGTGGATTTTCGAGGTTTTGATCGTGTTTGCCGTGGAAATTCATAGTTTTTTGAGGATCTAATTGTGAATTTTTAGGTCACTTTTACGATTACCCGAGGTTTTGGTAATTTTGCCGTTGATTTCATGTTTTTTCGAGATCTTGGGGATCGGCCCACGGGTTTTGACGTTGAAAGTTTTTTTGTGTGGACCTTTTTGGTGTTTTGGTGGATTTTGAGGTTTTGATCACGTTTGGTGTTTGGAGAGGTAAAGAGAAATCTCGTTGATTTTGCGGGTTTCTGAGATTTGTTTGAGTTTAAGGCGTGGATTTCTTTAAGGATAGATCGGGAATTGAAGTCGAGGTGGTTTGGTGGATTCCCTCCCAGGTTTGTTCGTGTTTGGTGTGGGATTTGGAGTCGGTTGAGGATTGGAACTCGATTCAGATGTTTTCTTATGGATTTTGAGGATTTGACGTGGTGTTTGTAAGCGTTTAAGGTAGGATTTGAGGTGGTTTAGGTGCGTATGGTATGAGATGGAATTGAGGATCCATTTGTGGATTCTAAGGCTGCTTTCACGTTTTCCTGAGGTATTGAGAATCTGAACGTGATCTGAAGGTGTTTTGGTGGAATTGGAGGCTTTCTGCCATGTTCAGTGGTTTACACTTGGATGTTGTTTGGTGAGGGATTCGAAGTTGTTTCTGCAATTCGACGTACAAGTTGTGAGACTTGAGGTTGTTCTCTGCAGTTTTGGTGGATTAAAACTTCATCCGGACGATCCTATATTTTTTTAGGTTGCATGCAGGATTTCATATTAACGGTGTTTGATACAGGTTTTGGAAGTCGTTTGAGCATCTGGACGTGATTTGGAAGATGATCTCCTGCAGTTCTTTTTGAGATTTCTGAGGTTTTGATGTGTTTTGCAGTGTTAAATGTTGGGTTTGAAGTGGTTTGTGGTGTGGGTGTTGTGTGAGGAATGATTGAAACATGTGGATGTTGTGTTAGGAATGATTGAAACATGATATGGATGCGTTGTTGTGGATCTTGAGGTTGTTTTCGTGGTTTTTTATTTTTATCACTGTTGATGTAGGAATCAAAGTGGTTTGTGTTTTGAGGTGTCATTTTCATGTTAGGACGGATTAGTTGTTCATGGATCTTGAGATTGTTTTCGGAATTTTAATTTTTTTGCTAGAGATTGGGATGGGATGGGATCTGGAGTGTTTATGTGGCTTGAGATGTGGATTTGACATTTTCTGTGGTGACATCTAGAGAGTTTATGCAAGTTTTTGATTCTTCGGTTGTTTTTGGGATTTTGTGTTTCAGGCGGTGTTCGATAGTGTTTGAGAGATGTTTTATTTATGATTATTGTGTTAGCATGGATCAAGTAGTGATGGAACATTAAATTTGTTTTGTGTTTGTTTTTCTTGTCTATTTGAAATTGGGGGTGTTTCGTGCAGTTTCTGATGTGACTGTTGTGTTAAGAGTGAGCAAGGTAGAATTGTGACGTCCACTTTCTGTTGATTTGCTTGATCATTTCAATATGGCTGTTATGTGGAATTGGAAGTGTTTAGTGTGGTTTGAATTTCGGAAAGTGACTTCTGTGTGTATTGAATTTAGCCTTTTGCAAGTCTTTTATTATGTGATGTTTCTGCCTCAATTATATGTTGAATTGTAAGTGTTCTATTCAATTTGAACTGCAATTGTTTTTGAATTGGGGTAGATGGATCGTTGATGGATTTGTGATGTCGATTTCGTTTAATTGTCTCCATGATGTTTACTCTGTCAGGATAGATTTTATGGAACTAGCAAATTGATATGGTTTTTTGATTTTTCTTGTTTTGGTGTTAATGTCGATGATGAATCTGTATGTGAAGTTGCAAGCATTTTTCCAATTTGTTCTGTTTAATATTGTCAAGAAGTGACGAAGGAAAATGGAAGATGATCTTGTGTCTTGATTTTCTCATCATCTTCATGTTGCTGATGTACCTGGGCGTGAACTTAGAAGCAATTTTGTCCAGTTTTGAATCTTGTCTAGAATATATACAAATCACTCAAGTCCGGCGCCAGCTTTTAGTCGTTGGCTTTTGCCTTTTAGTGTCATCTGAGACGATATTTTTTAATGCAGGCGTTGGCTATTGGAAAGGAAGCTGGCCTCCTCTGATGTTCCTGCGGAAGAGCAAATCAATTTAATTAAGGACCTGGAGCGAAAGGAAACAGAATTCATGCGGCTTAAGAGACACAAGATATGCGTTGACGATTTTGAATTTCTAACCATCATAGGGAGGGGTGCTTTCGGGGAGGTACATGTGTGCATTTTATCTGTCATAGCTTTCGAAGTTATCCAATGCTGAACATTCTTCCCGAATGCTTTGTTTATAGACAGTTACCATTTACGTTAATGTACAACATCTGACGCTATATATTCACCGTGTGTTGAACTGCAGGTCCGATTGTGCAGGGAGAAGGCATCAGGCAATATTTATGCCATGAAAAAACTTAAGAAGTCTGAAATGCTTAGCAGGGGCCAGGTGAGATACAATGACATTGATACTTGTTTTCTCATTGAAGCTTTCTGTAGTTGCTTTTAGTAATTCAAGCTTACTCACAGGTTACATGCAAATGATGTATATTAATGCAACTCTTGAGATTTTTTTCCCTTTTTTGGTAGTCCAAAAAATGTGTTTATAAGGTATATGCTCCTTTCTTTTACCAAGTTAACATTTAAAGATTATTTTGCCTTTTGTATTACCCTATAATAGATTAGAAAACTCATGTTCTTGGTGTTTGCTTTTGTTGTGCACTATTTTCTACTGCGACAGACCAGCTACCGGTGCAACAATGTTATTTTATCGGTATCATTGTAGCAATTCTTTCTTCCTATTATCCCTGCCTCCATCTATTCCAGTGAAAGTTCATACTTCATAATATCTAGTTGCGCAAATAGGTTGTTACCAATTAAAGCAGCTGATTGATGTTGATATATATTTAAAATTTGTAGATTGTTTATAGGTAGCATATTGTGTTTTCTATGATTTTAGTGGAACGCCCTTGCTAAAGTTGCTCCTTGGAAGGTTGCACCCATGGTATCACCATCGTTCCTAAATCATGCAATATGTCATGAAATTTATGCCCAATTCCAACAACCTAACCTGTAACATATTTTTTTACCAGTTTAGATGAGTTGATTTTAGCTGCTTGAATTTCTCAGAAGGTTTTGTGTTGGCCTTCCTGTTAAAGGACTGTTTTTATTGGTATAACTTTTTAGAACTGAATAGTTGCTGAATGTTTGTAGGTTGAACATGTTAAAGCAGAAAGGAATTTACTTGCAGAAGTTGCCAGTCATTGCATCGTGAAACTATATTATTCTTTTCAAGATGCAGAGTACCTCTACTTGATTATGGATTATCTTCCTGGAGGTGATATGATGACACTTCTTATAAGAGAAGACACTTTAACAGATAGTGTGGCTAAATTTTATATTGCTCAAACGGTTTTGGCAATAGAATCTATTCACAAACACAATTATATTCACAGGTTTGTGATCAGCAGCTGTAATACTCTTAATTGATAATGACACATGAGGGATCTTAAATCTAAAAATCCATAGTTCTTACATATTTATACATGTTCCAGAGACATTAAACCCGATAATCTCCTACTTGACAAGAATGGCCACATGAAGCTATCAGATTTTGGACTATGCAAACCTCTTGATTGTACTACTTTGTCAACTTTGGATGAAAATGAACCACTAAGAGATGATGACCTAAGAGAGTCAATGGATATTGATAGTGGCTTCTCGCATGCAAATAATGGGGGGCGGTGGAGAAGCCCTCAAGAGCAGCTTCAACACTGGCAAATGAACAGAAGGAAATTGGTACGTCCTTATTTTGTCACTTATTAGTATGTTCTGACCCCTCTAAGCTTTGCAAAGATTTTGTTTAGTTATTACTGTGATTTTCATAGGTATTGGTTCCTGTTCCAGGCTTTCTCAACTGTAGGCACACCCGACTACATAGCTCCAGAAGTATTACTCAAGAAGGGCTACGGCGTTGAATGTGATTGGTTTGTCAAATTATCTCTTGCTTAACTTTTTTGTAGCTTAGTGGGTTTGGTCTCATTTGGATGGAGATTTACTGCTACATGAATTTCTTCGCTTGCAGTACGACAACTTAATTTGTTCAACTAATTTTTTAAAACTGTCATATCTGGTTGAGGTTTGTTAGTTGTTATACAAGCTTCTCTGACAAGGCTGGTTGGGAACAAAAACCTAACAAAGAAGTAAACAATAGCAATAGTTAGTCAGATTTTTTCCCATTCTTTTGGGATCGATCAGACAATTTATTTACAGAAAGTATTCAAAAGTCTGAAAGGTGGTTCCATGGTGGTGGTGAAGTAGAACTAACCATGCCCACCTAGATAAATTAGAAAGAAAAATAAAGCACCAATGTTAAAAAAACAGGAAAAAATAGAGAACAATTTGAGGATACGAGCATTACAAACTCCAACTGACCAGAAATTAAATTCCTTATGCGCAGACCATCCTCCAACATATGGTATCTTTATCCCAATCATCTCATATCTACCTGGACCATAAGGCATCAAAAAACCCCAGGGTTCTATTATTTGTTAAACCCTTGAGACATGGAATAAACTGAATGCTGGATTAGAAGTACATGTTTTCTTCCACTTTCAATGGTTCAGGACCTTCAAGTAACGCTCACTTTTCTATTAATCAAGCATCCTTGAAAATCAATCTTGGGGGTTCCTCTGCAGTTAACTTTGTTGAAATATTGTCGGTAAAAAAAGTTGAAATATCTCGTCTTTTGATAATACACCTAAATTAATGTTCTCTCATCATATATGCAAGTCCTTTTAAGTTTATTTTTCTCATGATGTGTCAGTATGTCTTCCATTTTTTAGTGATAATGACACCTATCCTTTTTTTGCAGGTGGTCGCTGGGTGCTATAATGTATGAGATGCTTATTGGTTACCCACCTTTTTATGCTGATGATCCTATAACAACTTGCAGAAAGGTAAGCATCAAGTTTTCACCAACTTTTTACCCAACGGGTGAAGCTGAACTTGTAGATTATTGGAAGTATGGAACCCAGAGATTTACTCTTTGCATGGTGATGTAGTACCAACTTATGAGATGATAATTACTCACGTGATTGTGAAAACTGGAAGCCTAAAAAGAAAAGAAAATGTTTGTAAGTTTTTCCTGAAAATTTCAACCTTTTTGTTAGAAATACTCATGGCAAAGGCATCCCTGTAGCTCTTCCATCATGGATATTTTGATTACCATAAAGATGTAAGAAACAAACTTGGCAGTTCTTTTGGTATGGTAGGTATCTTCAAAATGATGAAAGGAGAGAGACTTCATGAAGTCTCTGAACATACTTCAATAGGAATAAGCTTATGTGTCGGGTTGAGGTGAATGAGGTGATGAACTAGATGGGAGTTTTAGTTATATCTCTGGTAAATGAATTTCATATTAACTGTAATTATTGTATCATATTCACTTAGAATTGTGTACCATTTCCATGATTTTTCACAGTGATCTAGGTGTTGGTAACCTACAACTGTAACAGTATTGTCTTTGAGTGAGAAAATACTTCTATTTTCCAAGTCACTCTTAACTCCTTTCTGGAAATATGACGATTCATCTCTGACAAGAATACTTCAACTCTTTCCTCTTGGTGTTTTTCATCATATACTTATAAAATAATAACTGGATTTTACATCATCATGCATGGTGTCGAACTAGTTATGCTGTTACTTTCTCTTAACTGGCTAATTTGCATAACATTTTTGAAATCACTAACATTATGCAATTTAGCTTGCGTAATTGTGCATTGATGTTTCTTTAACTGGATGAATCAAGATTGTGCACTGGAAGAATTACTTGAGATTTCCAGAAGAGGCAAGAATAACACCTGAAGCGAGGGATCTCATATGCAGATTGCTATGTGATGTTGAACACAGGCTTGGCACTGGAGGGGCTGACCAGATTAAAGTATGCATGGGATTCTTTTCTCACCTACTATTTTCATCTGTATAATTATTGTTGATATATTTGGCATCTTCTGTTTTTAGTCACACCCCTGGTTCAGAGATATTGTGTGGGACAAACTTTATGAAATGGAAGCAGCATTTAAGCCGGAGGTCAATGGGGAGCTGGATACACAGAATTTCTTAAAATTTGATGAAGTATAATTCTGTCTAAGTATCTATTTTGTTCATCTTGTTTATTTATCAATCATCATCAACGCTTACTGTTCCATCATCAATATTTAATTTGCGTTTTTGTTCTGGCCACCTCAAGTAAGACATTTTTATTTTCGTACTTCTTGCATAAGAATGTATGTATCTTGTTCCTTTTCATATTAGACTTTTTTTCCTGTCAAGGTTCCAAATCTTCTTTCTTTCCTCTGTTGTTTCAATCACGTGAATCATATAGCAAAAACTGAACATGCATAACAGTAGGGCAAAGCATGACTGTATTATTAAAGCCTTGAAAGGAGGATGAGACATGAAGCATGAGTCAACTATTCTCAGTGACATTGTTTTGTTAGCAGTGTTTAGAATATATTTGTCACTGTTTTCATAAACGAAATTGTTCCTTCATTGTAAATTCTATAGAACCAGAAGAATTTACATGTGTGGTAGTCAATTTACGTAAAATGCCATAATGACATTGGCATGCTGCTGTAGTCACAGCTCAGTATCTCATCTCGAAACTATAATGCGAGCCACTAAAACGTTATCACTTATCTTTTTTTTGTTTGCAGCTGGATCCTCCTCAAGCAAGAACTGGTTCTGGCCCTTACAGAAAGGTAAAATATTAACCACATGCTCAAACTATTGAACGTGAAAAGTGCAGAATTCCTTGCATATATTTGACTCACTGATGCAGTAATCGTGATTGTTTATGCCTACGGAATCCTGAATGGGTCCTGACTGTAAAATCTTGTTTTTGTTGCATTAACGTATCCATGATTATTACTTTCAAACAGGTGTTGCGTACCCCAAAAGATATAAGTTTTGTTGGATATACATACAAGAACTTCGATGCCATAAAAGCGAAGCGTCAACTTTATGGTATGTCCATATGTGTACTGTTGATCACCTAACTTTTATATGTTTTTAACCAATTTGGGCTTTCCAGTTTATTGCTTAACCACGTCTCTTCCAAAGCTTTTACTTACATCATTTCTTATATTTATTTTCTACTGTACTTAGACATGTTTTCCTTCTGGATGCTAGTTGTATTTGGCACATGAACTTAGTAGACATTGCAAAATAGATTTTGGTATAAATGTATTATCATTTATACATTGTAATATACAACTAAGTCTTTAATCCCAAACTTATACATTGTAACGTAAATTTTACTAATAAAACACCTATAGCACTCTTAGCAACACCAAATCTATTTTGTTGCAAATATATTTCAGACATGTAGACAACATTAACATGTAGCATTTATCATATTAGCATATTAGTAAGACTTGGCTTTCTACATGCAATCTAAAGTTTGGAAAACATCAACTTACGGAGCCTCTTATAGTGAATGATTCATTCAGGTGTACTGATCAATAACCTTCATCTCTTACAGAACCTGTAGACAATCGATTGTTCTAACCTTCTAAGTTATAAAATAAGCATGAAGCAATTAATATGTTTTCAGATAAAGAAATACTGAAGCTAGAATCCCCTTCACCGAGTAAATTGATAGCTTGTCCTTCCTGTTTTTATCACTTCATTTCTCATTGGCACTTCATTTATTGCACCAACCCAGGAGATTCAATAGCCCATGCTGCCCGCAACCCCGCAGCCGACGATATGGAAACACAAATGGTTTCATCAGCTGATGCAATGTCCCAGTAACACATCAAACATCATGCGAAAGCTAGCAACACAGCTTGGACACAAGCAGCTCGCTTGGCTTCGGTGGGATTTGCCGAAGTCAACCTTCCTGGAACGCTAACCCGTACAGCAACTTAACAAGATCATTTGCAGCAGCATATCGGGATGCTTGAGATGCTCAAAGATTTCATGGGCATGAGCAGATGTCTCCATTTGTGTGCATTGATATCTAATTGTTTTTGTATTGGTTACTGTTCCGGCTTTTGGTAAGTTTTTTTTTATGCTGCTATTGTTGATATGATTTCCTTCTAAACGCAAAGTTAGTCGATAGCCTGATTTACCTCTTTTGTGAAATGTTATGAACTTAACATAGTAACATTAGTAAAGTCCTAAACGCAAAATGAAAGTGGTTATGAACACCATATCATCTGATAGCTTAGATTACCTCTAAATACCTTTTAGGACGGCTTAGTTGTGAGATTTTCGTTTAGAGATAGTTGAACTTAAACTTAGGGATTGAATCTTAAATTTCATTCTCATGTCTTAAGGACATAAAATGAGATGCTCTGTAGGGTATGTAACATAAATATAAAAAAATTATCTCATAAGTGTGTTCATATTAGTTGGGGAAGTTGTGCAAGTAAATGCTCTACGATGCAAAATAAAAAACAAACAAAAAAACATCAGCCCTTTCTTTTAAGGTTTTTGGGCACGAGTTTCCACACGAGGTTTTTGGGGGCACTAACAAAATTCTGTAGCAACAAATAATGTCACGATTTCTAGCGAAACGTTTCGTTTCCGAGGCAAATCTCATCTAAAGAATTTCAGATGCTATATATCAGCACTTCGGAGGAATGTGATTATAGGTATGGTCCATTTCTTGTTATCTAAATCCATTTATAGAAATAAAAACCACGCAAGCACGATTTCGTTTTGATTTTTTTTTCTTTCTGAAAAGCTGATAAAGATTAAATTAATCCTTTTGAAATTTGTGGTTGTGGATAATAGTTCGTACAAAAAAAATCCGATTTCGATATTCTGAAAACTTAAACACGTTCCGTGTTAAACAGACTGTTCAAAACATGAAAAGCAACAAGAGCATACACGTAATAAATCGTAGTCCAACCAGAATAATGTTGGAGCAAACACCCTAACGATAAAAATGCAATATTTCGGCAACAAAAAACTTCAAAACTGCTGTGAAAAGCAATGCGTACTGCATATATGGATTCCAACCATGTAATATAAATAACTTGTATACTTCAAGTGAAATTTTCAAGGAACGAATAAGCACACAAAGTTAGGAAGAGCCTTCCCTGTTAAAAGACAATTTCTTACATAGATACATGAAAAAAAAACTTAATTAACGAATCATATAATAAACAAATGTAGCCTCAAAAGGCGGCTGCCGATGTATCTTCTATACCAGTCACACATGATACAAATAAACTGGGGAAAAATAACCTTTTAACTAATGAAACCCTGAGCTACTAGATCCTACCACTATTTTTGTAGTAGGTAGTCGGCGATATCTGAGGCTTCCCAGCCTCCCGACGACAAAACAAATGGAAAAAAAATTACTCTACCACCGAGAGGATGATTTCGGGCCATAACCTAGACCACCTAGTAATTTAATGAAATAAGAATGTAATTACACATTTACACTGGAAAAGAAATACTTTTAACCTATGCACATGAGGGCCAGTGGAATTTCGTGGGCATTCAATCTGCACGTTGTAGGAGAAAATGGAATCCGGAATTTTCACGTATCAAAGGAGGGGGATCAATGTCCAATACATCTATTTCAGTCATCGATTTGGAGATATCGTCCATCGAAAATGGGATGCTGCAGAATCACGACAGAAATAATACTTTAGTTGAATTGAACAAGATATTATGGACATATGGAACTAGATTCAGCTCCAACAACCCTCACCTTGAATCATCATCCAGCAGGAAAGAACTGCTGCTTACCGCGTTATTTGTATCCTCTGTCATCATAGTTCTCATGCTCGAAATTACCTAGCACAAATGAGCTACAGTTAATGCCAGTAATCCAAGTTATCATAGGCCATAGGAGGTAAGATCATCAAAAAGAAAAGTTCTCCCCCATAAAAAACAAATTTATGCAAGGCTTACATCTGAAGATACACTGTGTGTCCCATATTTGTCATCCCAATACATGGTACTGATTCTGTACAACTGTTGTATACTAAGCTCCTGTTGAAAGCATTGCAATGAAAATATTTACCAAACAAGAATCAAGTTAACAGTTTTGAATGTTGAAAAACTGAAGGCACTCACAGGGCATAAATCTTTTGTTATTTCTTTCAAAGTTTTCTTGGGCTTTTGATGAATCACCTAGACAGTTTGGAGAAAGGGTATGTTATGTGATACAGCAATATAACTGGCAATACCTCAGATTTTCAGCTTTATAAGACAAGACATATACCAAGAAACCAACAGCCTGTCGAATATGCTTTAGTTCCTCCCAAGCAGAGCCAGCATACTGCATATTCAGATAGGATCAGGTGAAAGCTCAAAATAGCGGTAAGACCATGAAAGGAACAAAGCATACCTCTTCAGTTGCGCCAAAGCACCAATGCTCTAGCTCAGCAAGCCCAGATTTCACATATTCACCATTGCTGAAGGAACAACATTCTCGCCGTAGAAGAAGACTAGATGAAAAGAGAAGGAAATCATATTCTAGAATCAATATTGCCAATATGCAGTATAACACAGACAATTAAAAGTTCCACATGAGTTTCGACATAGGACTGATAGTAGAATATATGCAAGCATGAAAGAAACATACAGATCTAGCATGTCTACCAAGTACAAAATTAGATAGAACTCAAAGGTCCTAGCCATAGAATAAAACATGTATCTTTGACTTGTAAAGAAAATAAACTACAATATTTCAACAATAACCATCTTTAGTGGAGAAAGAAGTAAATTTACAGTCAGTATGTGCAAACCATATCACCCAAGGGACACTATTATAGAACAAATATATAATATGTGCAAAAAAAAAGAACACAAACCTATTAAATAGCTGCACATTGATAAATGAAAATGTCTGGGTAAACACCTTGCGAACCAAGTATGGAGGAACCTGGAAGTATCAGAGGGAAGGATTATAACCTTAACATTTTGTGGTCAATTAACACATTAAACTTATGTAAATTAAAAAGGACATGGTAACCAAGAGGATCTCATAGTAAACAAAAATAAGTAAGCAGAGATCATTGAGGAATCAGCACACTGAACCCTTTCTACTTCATAAAACTTACATAGTTAGCTTTCATCGTCTTCAAGCAGTTATCCAGGCTTTTGACAATGCTCTGCCAGTGGGCTATCAAGGCTTTTTGAGCTGCAGCATTGGCATGAGATCGTGATCCTTTCACCAAACTTGCACGGGATGTTCTTGGTGCCTACATCAAAACATTCTCGGCAGTTCAACGAAAAACGTAGCCTATCCTCTACAGAGCTTTTTGCTAAAGTGGCATTTTTTTCTTTTTTGGTAAGTAGAGAAAAAGATGCCAACACAGCAGTAATTGACTGACAGATAATCTGTCCAAAAAGTACATGTGAACTAAAAATACCTGTATGCATAGTCCAAGCAATGGAGATATCTCTTTCTTTAAGTTGTCTCTTATCATTCCATATATTTTCTCAAGGAATGCTGTAAGTTGCTGCTTGAAAAGCAAAGCTGGATACTTGGCCTCAACTTGTCGCAGATTATTTGGTCCATTCATTCGGCTATTGAATAAATTAAGGCCAGCACTTTGAGGTGAAGAGCGCAGTCCCTGAGCAATGAGGTAACAAAAAAGTGAATCGAGATGTGAAAGCTACATGAAATTGTTCTTACAAAGTGGTCCAAGTAAAGAAGATAAACAGACACAAGCAGCTTTGCTACCTGAGACATTTTTACGAGCAAACTACTTCTTCGCCGGTAGGGAGTATTGACTGCTCCACTTGCTTTTAGAGTACCTTGCAGCAGCAATATCAAGGTAGCCGAATTGGATAACCAATAGGACAACAAATCTCTATTTTCCTGAACCTTTTAACACAGCAGGCATCAATATTATTCCGATTGTATATAGATTCCACAAAATATGAACATTGAAATGGCACTTGTCATGATTATGGATGGACAACCATCATGCATCTTACAAGTCCATCGACCATCTTGAAAAGAATGATGTGATTTAAAAACAACACCAAAATGAAATACAATCATTAGCATAGATCAAATGTACCTCAATTTGTGATCCAATTGCTTGAATTATTCGATCAAATACAGTAGTTCTCTCTACTTCAAAAGATCGCCAATGGAGAAGACATTTATATATGACACATGCAGCTATAGGTCTTCCTCCGGAAAATCCAAGATCTTGTGAGATGCATTTGATGAGGAGGTCCTGGTTCTCCTGAAAGTACAAAATCAGGATAACATAGGTCAACTGAATTTTGCAATGATAGAAAATATGAAGTGAGAAAAAATACATGATTCAAAAGTACCTGTTGCTTCTCATTGAGGGTCTTTTGTGGCTTTTCTTCATTCTCTAGGTCCTCAACATTAGGCTGGGATGGGGTCGAAACCTAAGTTCATTAGCAATTGAAATATTAACAGTAATAATCATCATTTACAGAAGAGTCGTGAGAATTTTGTACACTAAAAAAACATAGACCATTTACCACTATCTGTTTTGTCTCTCCATTCACAAAATTAGTATATGCCGGTGTTCTCTGCAGCATTGAGGAAGAAGACAATGTAATTTTAGAAGCCTGATTTTATAGCTTGTGGTACTAACTTCAAGTGAGAAGAGGTATTAGGAGTCTCAGATGGGGTACCTGAATAATGGTTGACTTGGGACGCGCAGATAAAGCCCTACCAGTGGGTGATATTGCAAGAGCTTGTTGACGAAGTACCTGATTTTCTGATTCCAAGTTGGTAACCTTATCCTCGAGCCTGAATTCATAAGAGAAATCAGTAAAGTATGTAATGGAAATCCTAAAATGATGATCCTCAGTTTGAAAATAGCTGGCAAAATATGGACCTTTGAACAGAATCCTGCAGTTGATCAACTTTGCCATCCCTGTCATCAAGCTTCTTGACTACGGTTGTGTATTTCAACTCTAAATCTTCATAAGCTTGGCGTGCTTCAGTAATTTTGCTCTTCTCTTCCAGCAACAATGCCTGCCAGTGTGTTATGATAAATTGGTAACGTTCGGACACATTTTTAGGATTTTTTCCTAAAGCACGTGGACATGGTTAACAGTAAAACAAAACTAATCTGCAAGCATTCTGAACTCCAGAGTTCTGAGAGCATACTAACTAATAACGGGCCAGATCGGCAATAATATACATCTCACGAGCTAACAGTTTGCAGGCATACATGTTCTGGTAGAGATGATGATAATAAAAAATTACAAGGAGATAACTGCCGCAAAACTCAACCAAGACATGAAGTTTTAGTTGCGCAAAAAAATTCTAACATTATTTTGTGTGTAGTAAGTGAATTTTTTTTGTCTCCCATCAACTTGTACCTTGAGGGTTTCAATTTCAGAAGTGAGTGACTCAATCTTTTCTGTATCCTCTACCAAAACAGGAGTTTCTTTAACGACTGGTGGAGCTTCTTCAGCAGCCTTTTTGAAAGCTTCACGTTCCCTAACAAGCATTGCATTTGACTCTTCCACTTGTAGTTGCATCTTTTGCAAAGATTCCTGAAGTTTTGCAACTTCCTGGGCCTTTGTCTCCTCCAAATCAGTCTAAATTCAAAATTAAACATAAAATACTTAATGTAACTATAAAGGAGTTAGTCGGTCATGATAAACGATTATGCGTCCAAAACCACCTGTTGAATTTAACAAATCTGTAACTACAAGTACCAAACCAAAAATGTCAGACATACAAGTATGCATCAAACTGAAGCTTTTATCGAGATTACTTACTCGTAGTCTTTTTTCCAACTGCAATCTCCATGTCAATTCTTCCACATGCTTTTCAAGTTTGTTCTTTGCTGCTTGCAGTGCCCCTGTTTCTCTAGCAGCCTGCAGAAGATTATAGGGTGTGCTCAAGTCTGACAATAATAGCTATGTAACAAAAGATTGTGAAATGAAGTAGCAAATACCATCTTGAGCTTCCGAAGCTCTTTCCTAGCAATTCTTTGTCTCCATGCACACTGGTATGTGATGGATGCCTTCTTCAAATTCATGTAATATGAATAGTCTCTATGAGAACGCCATTTGGTCTGCATAGATGGTTAAAGAAATGGTCAACAAGGTTATAGATTACGAAGTGTTGCAAAAAGAAAACATAACATAATGTAAAAACAAAAATATCATCTGATCACCTCTACGATTATTCTTAGAGCTACTTCAAGAGTAGACATGGTCAAGAGTCTCAAGACTCAAGAGGACACAGAGTAGAACTTCCCAACTCATATGGTCATAACATCGACAAGAACCCCTTATTTTGTTTATGAATAATAACTTCTTATGTATTGAACTAATACTAATAGATGACATCTCCGTATCATCTCATATCAACAATACATTTTTATTTATGAATAGTAATTCTTTCATCAGAAACTAATAGATGGAAACCACTTAGGAAAGCGAAAAAAGAAATATTGTGGAAGTGGATTTCTGACATCAAACAAATATAGCTTGCTATCCTACAGCCTAAAAACATAAAAAATAATGGATTGGGCAAACGAGTACCTGGATGACAACTGCTGCTTTCGTTTGCTTTCTGAATCTAAATTCATTGTGAGCAGCCATTTTCCTTAGTCCGGATTGCAATGTTATAGCTGACGATTGGAGTTGTTTATATGCTTTCTGGGAAACAAAACGGCGGAGGTTCTTCTGAATCTTTACTGCTGCAGCTTCTTGCCTCATGTTCTCATACAACTTACGAGCCAATCTCCCTGACGTAAGTTAATAACATATTACTTAGTCCATATATAGATAATTGACATATCAAATATGGATACGTGACCAATGTCAGTGGTGAGTGCAATAGATTGTCAGGTATGTATATCATGAGAAAGCAACCCCAGTCAGTAAAGGTATGTAACTTTTCAAAGAGAGTAGAAGTCGAGGAAATACCACGCCATTGTGATTGTAGATGTATAGTTGCCCTACGCAGTAAGACAAAATCACGGCGAGCAATGTAAGTGCGGATTTGCCTCTGAATAATCCTTGCAGCTTTTCCAAGTACTTCAGCTCGTCTTGCATCTAATTCAGCCATCTGCCCTGCTCGCAAAAAGACTTTGGTTTTGCCAATCTGTTGACATCAATCATGATCACATAAGCATAACACAAAATTACTTGTCCAAACCTACAGACCTTTGGAAAATTCTTTAAGGTACCTGATAACCTTTTAAACCCATTTTATCTAGAATCTTTTGGCAAGCACCCTTCTCATCAAAACTGCAGATAATTCCAAAAAAATATCAATTAGAGAGGGGGAAAATGTGGAGGGTTGGGACCTTCTGCTTTCACTAAGACTCTAAGTACAAACTTACTTTCCTTCCAAGGCTTCTGGTGCAAGAAGCCCAAAACGATGAATGAACTCATAAAAGGTTCTCCTAGTAGGGTATCCAGCACAACTGATCCTTATTGCTTCAAGAACACCCTACATAAAAGTGTGAATATTAATTCAGATCCCGTAAAAATCAGCAATAGGACATGCCCATGAAAATTGGTCATTTCTTAAGGTCCTTACACCACATCGTAGTTGTTGGATAATGTTGACATTCTCGAAGACAGCAGGTTTCAGGACATTATTTGGTTTCACACATCTGATGTAATGAGGTTCTGTTGAACTTAGTGTTTCCATTAGAGCTTGAAGTTGTAGCTGAAACAAAATGATACACATCAATCATTTCAAGAGAAGAAAAGGTTCAGCATGAAAAAGGGGATATTATGCCAAGAGCGATGGCGAATTATAAGAATGAAATAAGATAACATTTTTAATGTTAACATTCAAAACTCATCCAGGAATCATCGTTCTTTAAAGCAGGAAAGAAGAAGCATTTATATATTTTTTAAAAAGTTAAAGCCTAAAGGAATCTCATCAATGGATGCTGAAGTAATTCAACTCATAGAGAGCACTGCAGTTCCAGAATATTGGAAACACCAATTGTTTTGCTTGTGATGACAAAACCAAACAAGTTTTGAAGCTCTAGCAAGACTTGTATGCCAGAAAGTAGAAAATTAGATTGAATTGCAACTTATTTAATAACTAATAAGGCAATGACTTCTCCAAAAAAACCTTTTTAAGATGGAAAAATAATTGGAGACTCATGGATATGATTACAACAAATATAGTTAGTTACAAGCTGTATTTGAATATTGATAAGTGTTGCTAACTTGCTATATCGAAAATCTATTGAAAAATAAAGAAGGCTGATGCAAAGGCATGATCAGTTCAGAATGTCTAAATCAGTATACTATCATGTCATTTTGAAAATTGTGGGTAGTCTATTTAGTATTCAGATATGAATGATGTTACAGTAGTATACTCGGCTGCAAAAACCCAATCACATTTGTGCATCCCAACCTAAATAATAGTGGGAAATTGGGAATGAACTTCCCCTTCATCTGATCTCAAAACGCAATAATGGTCGCTGGAGGAGGAGCTCATGCTCATCATAAGATTGTTGGGAAGATTAAGTTCAGTAGAAAAGAATTATCTGACAACGTAAGCAGATCTCTGTTTACCATGTCCTGCATCTTCTTTAAGAAAGTAATAAAAAATAAAGGTATAGTTGACCTTGAAGCGTGCCCCAATAGAAGAAAATTTTGAAGATTTAGATGTCTCCTGAGGAAGGGGTGGGAATAGACCAGCCACGAAAGAACAGTTGGAAACACCAAGCAGTTCCTGATGTTCTGCCACGACATAATCTTTGTTTTTGTCAAGGAAATTATCAGCTTGATATGTCACCTAGAAAAGAAACCAAAGCTAAGAACGTCATCAGAGTATGAAAATTAAATGGGAACAGGATTACGAGACGTGTAAACTTACATCCCCTGCATAGTGGGAGATAGTGAAATTGGTGCGTGAAAGCTTTGGCTTCAGAAACCGCTTGTTGTTTTTAAATGTTTGATATAACTTCTGAGCAAAGGTCTCATGTGTTGACTTAGGAAACATGCTGCATCAAACATCAGGAAAACACAGTCACATAAAGTATCCAGCAAGTTTAAACATGGCAAAAAGAACCTTGAAAAGTAGTCACATGATAATTTGAAATAGAAAGAAGGATCACGACTAGACAATGAATAGAAAATGCAGTTTTATACCATGCCTCATCCAGCAGTGCAATAATTCCACCAGGTTTCTGCAAAACAATCAGGATTTCTTATTATGATAACAGGAAAAATGTATTACATCTTCTGATTATATCACATGCAATGTGCATTGCTCCATGGATGTATAGGCATAAACTTAGTTACACTATAGCTATCATTCACATAAACTGCTAAGTTTAAATATTGCGGAATTCCCAAATTTGTGTTGTCAGCTTGACAGGGAAAACAGATGACCGCTGAGTATTTTTTATAATAAAACTTCAGTATGAGGTTCTCATTGAACTAATAGCTACTGGAACGAAATCAATAATTCAACAAAATAACATCACATAATGACAAACTAATTGATATCAAGCATGAGTTCCGTGTCAAAGAGATTTTTTTCTCCTTCCAAGAAAATCTGGCCTCGCAATTATTCATTTCTTAATAATTATAACATAAATTATTGAGCATAAATGACATTGCAATTCATCACAGTTCATACAATCCTGAATCATTACAAGATATAGTCTCAGCTGTTAAAAAAATTGCAAAACAGGGAAATTTCAAAGTTAACATAGCTTTTGACCATATGTGTTCAAAGAAGTATGTAAGGTGCCTAGGGAAACTGATAACCCTAGGAAAATAGGTGAAAACACATTGCCAAATGTTATCAGGTTTAAGCAGCCACAAACATATGAAGCTTCAAACAAGGACAAGCCGGCACCTTTTCAATAAGGTCCAACACATCTTGGTTATCGACGAATTCAATGTAGCTCCAGTCAATCTCTTCCTTCGTGTATTCTTCTTGCTCCATTTTGAAGACATGCTGTGATAGGAAGGAAAACATCAAAACCTGAGGACCAATTCAAATTATGGCATTTAAAACAACTGAATGAAGTCGAACAAACCTGGTTGAAGTGCTGCTGCAGCTTTTCATTTGTAAAATTAATACAGAATTGTTCGAAACTGTTTCAGTAACCATAGGTTTTGAGTCATATGGCTATATTTTATAACAGAAAAATGAAATATAACTTCTACTTTTCATAACATTGACCATTTACCTGTTGCATTTAAAGCTTTCAAAACCATAAATATCTAGAACTCCAATTAATGACTTTGAATTTGGATCCTGCCCTATTGAAATATTTATTTTCTCCACCAGCCTGTAAACAAGATTGTAAGTCATCATGTTTCTCAATGGGATAACAGAAAGCACTTCGGATTTCTATTCACAGCAAATAAGATGATTAATCGATTACCAGTCGAATAAACGAGAGTAAAGAGTTTTTGCTAAGCCATCCCTGCTAACGATAGCAGAATCTGGATCAAGTGTTCTTGTAATAAGCTCTTCTGGGGTCACTATTACACGTTTGATTAATGCATCCTCTAAACCCTGAGCATCACACCTGTCATTGAACATTTACAACAGAAAAGGTGAAAAAATAAAAAAATGAAAATAGAGTAAAACCTTTTACTATCAAAGTAGGAAGGCAAGACCTACATCAGAAGTTCAGCTGTCATTTTCAGGTGGAATCGTGATTTTTCATCCTTGACGGCCGAAGAATCTATCTCTTCTCCTTTGGCAAAATTAATATTTCCAAGATGAAGAATAGCAGCTACAACTCTAAATATTGCCTCCTGGAAAGAATAGAGTATAGGATAGTTATATTGGTTTGCATTGTTATCTTACATGGTAACATGGTTGCAAAAAAAATAGTAACCTGCTCTTCCTCACTGATCCCCACTACATCCATGGCTCTCTTGGTAGCAAGATATTCTTCAGTATCATTGATTCCATCTAATTCGTGACAATTAGATTGGTTAAGATAATGGAAATCTTTGGAGCTCCCCAAGTTATACTTCTCGGTATCCTGGAAAGAAATGAATTGAGAAAATTGAGCAACTACTGCAAGATGACCTCTGAAACTTAACCTTGATAGTTGTTAAATACCTGGGGAGGTGCTGCACAAAGAAGATAGAAACAATGGTAGTTTCTCTCTGGACTATTTATTTGACAAACACGTGACCGTTCAAGCAGGTAAGTTCGCACAGCTGCCCCAGATATTCTTCCACTCTGGTCAAACTGGATCTCAACGAATTTTCCAAAACGACTTCAGTTGCGGTTTGCACATGAAAGGATAGGGGTACACAACAAGGAGATTAAGACAGCAATTCATACTTCATCTTCAATCAGTAATGATAATCTGGTATTTATTGCAGAAGACATGGAAACTGTTTTTACCTGGAATTGTTATTTCTAACGGTCTTGGCATTACCAAACGCTTCAAGGACCGGATTTGACTGCAATTTATTACCATAAATGGATCAGCACGGAGCATAAAACCGCAAACAAATTAAGAGAATCAGATTTTTACGAAACATGAAACATTAAAAAAAACTGCATCACAAAATCGACAATCCCATGCAAGTTGGACTAACCTCCAAAACTTGTTGTTCAACTGTTCTGCCTTCAATCCCAGAACGACCACCTAAGTAAGCAAGATATCTCATGAGCATTTTTGTTGTTTCAGTTTTACCAGCACCACTTTCTCCACTAACCAAGATAGAGTTGCTCTTCCCCTCATTTATCATCTCCCTATTGGTATAGAATGCTTTGACGTAAGCAGACGAGAAAAATGACGAAATCAGATAACAATGATGAAAAGTACCTATAGGCAACATCTGCCACAGCAAAAACATGAGGACTCAACTCCCCAAATGCAGCTCCCTTATATTGTTGCATCATGTGTGTGTCATAAAGATGAGGTAATCTTTGAAATGGGTTTATTGCGATCAGAATGTTACCAGTATATGTCTGAAAGGATTAATTCTCAAGTCACCAACCAAATATCAACCGGAAAGTGACTCAGACCATCATAATAGAAACTTACATATATTTCATTGAGTTCATATCTGGTAGCAAGGTTCTGCAGAACTCCTGGTTCATGCAAATATGATAATTTAGTCATGTCATCAACCCCTCCTGGGGGAGCTTCAGTATCCTTCGGGAAGGTCTTTGACAATTTTGTAATAACCTATTCCAAAGGAGTAGTGATTATGAATTATAATAAAGCAACGACAGGATAATATCACAGGAAATAAAAACACGAGTGTGCCCGGATGCCATAATTGACTTGAGAATTGAGAGCATATGTACTTGGATTTGAAAGTGTGCAATGAGCAAGTAACTTGCTTGTATCCAATGGTCATGTTTCCTGGGTTATGATGCATTTAAAAGCACCATACAATTGAAGTGGTCCACTCACTAATTCTACCCCCATACCATACACACGTAACCTTGAAACTAACTTCCCCAAGGCAAATTGTACCTACTTCATCCTAACAAACAAATGTTATTCTATAGCAAGTAAACTTGGTGGTCCTACTCTTGTTGTGCTCCGATGGAAAAAAAATCACCAACTAAGCTTTTCCAAATACGACAACTACCAAGGTAGTTAATTGCATCTACAAAGGACTTTAATCTATTCACGTATATGAATAGTTTTTTTTCCACGCACTTCTATCCAATGCCAAATCTCAAGGATGTTCCAATCTTTTAAGTCTCTTATTACTGCTTCTTCCCTATATAATCTTGGCATGCCTCCCTCTTTTTATGTCTTCATTGCGTCTCAACACTCCCCTTCTCACCGGTGCCTCCATCGATCTTCTTTGTACATGTCCAAACAATCTCAACCTATGGTGTACAAGCTTCTCCTCTATTATGGCAACTCCAACTCTCTCACGAATTCTTATTTTTCATTGTATTTTTTTCAATGTTGCCTTTTTGTCACTAATCACCATGATACCTAGAACCCACCTACAACTTGAGCGGATTCTAGGAAGCCAATTGCCTCAACACCCCCTTGACATATGTAACCTTTGAGTAAGAGCGTACTTGGATGTCTAATTTATGAACCCTACATACTTTTCTTTTGTTTAGTAAAAACGAAATTAAAATAAAGAGGGAAAATTCTAACATTTCAAGATTTGTAAATGACGTAAATTAAGTTGTCTTCTATGGGTGAAATCTAAAGGATGATTATTGATGAATGTGAAATATGTCACTATAAACACATGATACACATTCAATAAATCGTGTCATTTATACTAGTGTGATTAATGTTATCCTTATTGCATGTAGATTTCAAATCACGCTTTTGACCTTCATTTCACTATTGGTATCAGCAAGGACCTTCATTAGAACCAACCTAGGATAACATATACCTTTTAATGTATTCACGTCACATCCATTTAGCAACATCATTGCCATCACTGGCATCATCATCGTTGGATTGTGTATATTTTTTTGTACTTGTTTGCAACAATGTTTTAATGTCGCATATGCGACCCTGTGCGGTTGGGTGCCCCAGGGTAGGGGTGGCAACGGGTATCCGGAACCGGTCGAACCGAAACGGAACCGAACCGGGATAAAATGGATATGAGTCGGATTTGGATATTCAATTTCAAAACCGACCTGGTCCCGGTTCGGATCCGATTCTAGCCACAAGAACCGGATCCGGTATATTATTAAAAAAAATCTAACTAACCCTACAGCCACATGCCCACAGGAGATGAGACCAACACTTTCCCTTCCTTCACGCCGCCTCCAGCCCTCCACAGCGCCCTCTCACTCTCCCAAGGTCTCCACAGCCCTCTCCTGGCCGCCTCCACCAACGATTTGGTTTTTCCTTTTATAGAGATTTGATGCAACTAATTATCTGATTTTTTTTGTGTTGGATCAGAAAGAGAAGTTTGGATTTTGGATTCGATTTGGGGGGTTTGGTTGGAGTTTGGGCTGTCTTGTTCGATTTTGTTGTGAAATTGTCGGAAAAGGTGTTGTTTTTGGTGAATTCTATTTGGAAAAGATTGGGAAAGGTGAGGGTTTTGAGTTGTTTTTGGAAGTGAATTCTGATTTCTGGTTTATTCGTTTGATTTGCTGCAGGACTAGAAAAGGTTGGGCAATTTGAGAGAGATATGGTTGTGTTTGTGTTGTGATTTTTCTGTGAGAGGATAAAAAAGTGCTTCTATTTGGGGATTTTGGTGAAGATGAAGCTTGTTTTGTGTATTCAGTTCCCTAATTGGCTTTGTTTGGTTGATTTTGTTGTTCTATTGGAAAAGGCAAGAGTTTTGGGTTCTGTAATTTGGGGGTTTCATGAGGGTTTGAATCTGATCTGATTGAGTTTGTATGGTGATTACCGCTCTTCCTCAGGTTTGTTTTTGGGAGAGATGGAGATTTTGGCTTGTACTAGATACGGTTCCAACGGATCCGGTTCTGGGTATCCTTGATTCGACCGGATCCGGTTCTGGGTACCCAATTTAGGAACCGATCCGGATCCGGTTCGGTTCTGGATCCCCAATTCCAAAATGAATCCGGTTCCGGTTCTCCCAATACCCGAACCGGAACCGATCTGTTGTCAGCCCTACCCCAGGGTCGCATATGCGGCCGCACAATGGTAAAAATAAAAAATGATTTTTTTCTTTCAAAAAATAATATTTTTTTGGAAAATCATAAAAAAATCGGAAAAAACATAAATATCTAAACACACAGCTGGAACATGTGCAACCTTATCTTCTGCTCTCCTGCTTCAACCTCATCTTCCCCTCCCCTCTCTTCCTTTTTTGGAAAGCTCGCCGCCCCCTCCATCTACCTTGTTGCCTCCATCCTCCTTCCTTGCTCCCCTTTTCCCAGTGCTTGTCGACGACATCCCCTCCTTCCCCTCTCCCATTTTACCCTTTCCAGCCTGTGCGACCGCATATGAGAAGCACAAGTCGCACCTTCTTTGGTGCGACTGTGCGGGGGTTGAATATGTGACCTCGGCCGCACATTAAAACGTTGGTTTGCAATTCGATTAATTAGAAGGTAGCTTTCAAGTCAGGATTTGTACCAATACCATTTTTGTATTTGTAAACGTATGTCAAGTTAAAAAATGCTCAAATATTCTGGGCTGACCATACTCACAAGTAACAACTGAAAGTCAGTCCAGTTAACCAGTAACACTCAGTTGCGGCGAGAAAATAAATCAAAAAAGGAAGAAGAAAAAATCCTGCCACGCGGCAACAGGTTATGTTCTTTATCCAATAGTTCCACAGGCTGTTGCCAAATCCAGTTGTTTGCAAATCCATATTTGAAAGGGAAAAAGTCATGAACTTCACCTCTTTTCCATTAGTCGTATGAACATGAACGTCATCACCACTGATTTTGGAGACCTCCCCATCTATCCAAGCCAAATCCGGGTCTTCAATCCAAACGTGAGAACCTACAACAATGTTGACAGCAGTCGCCTGCAAAAACAAGAGTGGTTACGTGAGCATGAAAACAAAATTCCATGAAAACGTCAAAAAAGTTGGCAAATTCAAGAAACCCCAGGAATTAGTCTTACGAACCCTACTTCAGGAGAGAGAGAAAAATGACCCTATGATTTAGATTCATGGTAGTAAACATAGCATAAGAAAAAAACTAAAAGCATGCCTACGTGAAAGATATTACGAATTAAGATGCCTTCCACAAGTAAAATCTAAAAGGTGGAGAGTTGATTATAGTGGAAGCACCTAACAGCGTAAGGTAAGCAACAGGCGCACTACAAAGAGAAGATCCTGATCTAAGGGGCTTTAGACTGACTTGAAGTATTAGATTTCAGAATCTAAGAGATAGCAAATACTAGTCAAGAAAGACATTCTGTCTGCCCTGCCCGTAGTTGGAAATAACCATTAAGAAGTCAAACTAGAATAACAAATTTCTGCAGATTGTTTATCCAATGTCAAAAAGATAAATCATAAGTCCAACAAATATCAGTCATGATCTAAAATGGCGATCAGAGTCAAAATAAAGCTCACAGAATATTATACACAAATATATCATAATCCACAATAAACACCGTAAAAAGGCTCTACTTTGCACCACACATCACTATGAACCTAAAATAGCAAGTACAGCTTCAGAATTTCGAATTGACAAATTTATCTGTTCAATTCCCAATTATAAACAATTACGATATTTAAGCATAGCAGCCTTCCAATTGCCGAATCCTAAACTTAATTTCAGCAGTTTCCAATGACATCACACCAGTTATAGCAAAAATGCGCAAACAACAAATATCTTTTGTCAAAACGTTCAAAATCACAAAATCCAATATTATCTGTTCAATTTCCAATGACAATAGTATATATTACATAAAAAAACCAAAAACATTTAAGAATATCGTTTGACCAAGGTCAAGGAGAACAAAAATATTAAAAATACATAAATATATTAAAAAATGTGCGCAAATGAAGAAGTTCCACATATTCATTTTCAATTCCCAATGATTACAACGATATTGCAAAATCATAAGCTCGTGAGATCCCTTAGCTCGATCACAGAAAACAACACAGAAAATCGCCTCAAAACAACCAAATTCCCTAAGAAAATTTGAAACTCCACCTTGACTTCTCCGAAAATAGCCAAAATCCCACGTTTTTGCTAAATTCTCCATTTCTCCTTAAAAAAAATCAATTTCCCCTAAAAAAATGCACCGTGAGCCACCGGGACACCTTCAGTGGCACCGGATTCGGGCCAAAAAAAAAGACAGGGAAATTACATAAAAATACAAAAACAAAAAAGAACAATAATATAACATCATTCGCAAAATCCACATCCACTTCTCCAAAACTATCTAAAACAACAATTTTACGCTCAATTTGTTTTTCGTAACGCCTTATAAACTCAAATTCTCCACGAATCACGAAAAACTAATCTTTTCCTACAAAAAAGCCCAATTTTTTGCTCAATTTCTCCACTTACACCAAAACAAGACTATCTTTTTTCCCAACAAAACCCCAATTTTTCCACAAACCCCCACTATTTCCCTAAATTCCCTCAAAGAACCACACAAAAAACGAAAAATTCTCCAAATCCAAACACGAAACCCTCAAAAATCGAGAGAAAACAGGAAAAAAGAGCGGAAACGGGGGATTGAGGCCTCACCATGTGTCATCAAGGCCGGAGTGGGAATTCCGGTCCGGATCCGGCGATCGGGGTTAGGGTTTAGGGTTTCGAAGTGGATTTTTGGGGAGAAGAAATGGGATTTGGGTTTGGAGATGGAAAAGTGTGTTTTGGGTGTTTTCGAGCTGAAACAGTATCACTGTCGATTGTGGTGCTTTTGCTATTTTGTACCTGAACTTTCTGAAATTGCGTATAACAGGATTGGTTGTTACGCGCATAGGAGCATGTTTTTTTTATGAGTGGTGGGGTTCAAAACCGAATCCCACCCGACTAGTCCAATACACATCTCATGTTTTTTACTTATTAAGTTTAATCAAGGTAGGATGAAGAAGTGCAACACACCGGTTACAAGTTGTTATGAGGTGGGGATTGAACATGCGTCTCATCCCCCACTCATCTAGTCATTGGACCAACTGTGATACACATTTGGTGTGTGATTTCCAATTGTGTGTTGGATGCGGTTGTGATGTGTGTCAATGTGTGAGTTAAGACTTATAAGGAAGTTGTAAGAAGTTCTGGTTTATTGTTGTATGGTAATTGGATGGATTATTTTCGGATTATAATGGTTTTTGTGCTTATTTGTGGATTTAGGCGGGTGAACCTAAGGTTTGGGATTTGTATATAAATGGTGAGTTGTTGTTGGTGATTCGCATGTGTGAACGGGTGTTTGGATGCAATTACAACGTGTGAGCTATGACTTGTCTAGAAGTTGGGAGAAGTTTTGGTTTAGGTGCAGAGAATTGGATAGATTGTTTGCAGATTAGAATGATTTATGTTTTCTGTGTAGGTTTACTAAAATTAGGGATACCGTGCATGTTTCTGAATTTATGCAGGTGAAGTTGTGGTTTTGGTATTTGTATAGAATGACAAGTTGATATTGGTGATTCGCTCTTGTGTGCGATTGTTTGGATGCGATTGTGTGGTGTGTGATTTGTGACTTGTTAGAAATTTTGGTTTAATAATATACTGTAGTTGGGATGGATTTCTTGCAAAACATGATGGTTTTTGTTTTACGTATAGAAATATTAGCTAGACTAATGAGTTGTGTGTGCTAGTTTATGTGTACTAAAAGAAATATTTATAGTCGACAGATTTGAAACAAAAATTGTTAAGTTAGTGTACAGACATGCAAATAACTTTTCTCCCCAAATCGAGGAATAATGCGTTACTAAACCCAAGGACTTTGATGCAAAGAAAGTTTCACCCGTTTGGTATTTTGGCCGTTTCCGTTAATTTTATTGGGAAACTAAATGCAAATGTTCCCGTTTTATGATAAATTCAAATTTTAAATTTGAAACGAAAGGGATGTTAGTATCAGTTTCATTCGGAAAATTTATTCTGCTCAATTATTAATTGCCGAGTGATTGATTAACATTAGATTTAAGTCTAATAATGAGTATGGCTGGTCAACATATAATGGGTTGTCTTAAAATAAATAAATTTAAACTGAAATAGTAGTTGAGAAATTAGGTGAGACAATGTTTAGGCTTCAGAATAAATGCTAGTTCAAACAGAAATAGTAGCCTGTTGTGATTCATATAAAACAATTTGATTGGTAGATTCTGATATCGAGAAAGACTAAACTCCAATAACGAATCAAAAAGGTATTTTCTGAGAAATGAAATTATTATTATTTAGAATAATAATTGTGATCGTTTTCTAAAATACATGTATATATAGAGTAGTCAAACTAGTATTATATGATGATATGATTCAAGTAGATCATCAAATAGCAACTTATTGTGTATTCAAAGAGAAAAGTCTAAGCAAATATAATACAAAAGTGAGAATACAAGAAACATGTGTCTGAAACATCTTGTAGGGTCCAAAAGACCAGAATTAAATGATATATACCATTTATACAAGTACATGAAAGTATTGTAGAAAGCAAAATCTCTTTAGAGGTCCCACTCAATAACTAGCAACAGAGAATCTTTAGGTGTTACGTGAATTGCAGTTTGTTTTCCTCAAGTTGAGTTTGAAGTTGGACTTCTTTCTTGCGTGGAAATAACATTACCTTAACTTTCCAACTCTCATTAAAGTTTTAATAAATATGACGATCAAAAGTTAGTATCTGAATTACTCTTGAATCTATGCATATGTTTACAAATATTGTATATATCAATAGATTTCATAAATTGCAAACAAAACATAACTTGATCTAATCCGGCGCCATGGACTTGCTTAACCGTCATTTTCTGACATAAATAGACTTTATAATCAACCCATGACACTAGTTTGCAGTACTACAAGAACCCGTAGAAACCTTACACCAATCGATTAATCTCACAAAGACAATTACAAATCACTAGGCTAATCCTAAACTCAATCCTTCAAACTCTGGTCATGCATTGTAATTACAAAAAAACATTAAGGGATGTTTTGGTAATATCGTATTAATAAAAACAGCAAAGTTTGGTTGGATCATGAATGCGGTTTCCGCACGACACGGTAGATTCGTGACGTGGTCTTTGCTGGAGGCTGCTTATTTTATGGATATTTTGTAGTTTGCCCCCCTCAGAAATAATTTACTTATTATTATACTAGTGTTCTTATGATCATGTTAGTTATGTTAGTTCTTTGTGTTTTGATAATAATAATAATAATAACTTTAACTTGTGAAAATGTTAATTCTAATGCACACACGTAACAGGAACCACAATCTGATCCGTGAATTTTAGATCCAACGGTGCAAAGAGATGCAAGACCTTCGGTGTAGGGTGCGTGTGGACAACCATTTGTAGCTTAGACTCTTTTTTATACTACTAATCACAGATGACGTCCAAGTTTGGATATGTTTCTGAATAACTTTACTAGGATCTGCATTTGATTAGAAACCTGACCAAAAATGGATCACACCTAGCTTTCTTAAAGCCATACTTAGCAACAACAACATCAGCAAAACCTTTAAGCCAATCTCGTACTCAATAATTTTTTGAATTTAAACAAGGGTGAATTACATTTATTTACCTCTTCAACTACAAGTCAAAAGCAATTAGGCGCCTTAATTAAAACTCTCAGAATTTTCTCCGACTTAAATGGTCGAGTGACTGAAATAAAATTAAGCATTCTACATCACCTGCGACTCTTAGCTACTATTTCTCCCCATAATACAAGTATGAATCATATTCTAACCAACACCAACATAACATAATATGTTATCATTAGCTAGAATAAGAGGATCGAAATCGGATTTTCGGAACGGTAATTACCTATACCGACCAAATCACAGCACTCAGCAATTACTTTAAACTCCGATGAATTTCCACACTTGTGATTTCATCTACCTCCAATTTGTGGCTCTTCATTCAACTAAGATTGGCTTCATCTTTCAAGAGAAACACCACACTGTAGAACAATTACCTGAATAGAAATCACACTATGATTATTAAGCTAATACTTCATGTGTGACTCAAAATTCAAAACTCAATAAGGAAATTGCTTGCGAAATCATGGGGGGAATTATACCTCCATTCAATTGAAATTTGCTTCATTTTAAACTTACAATGTCAAATATGTATTACAAAAAGGAACTAAACAACAAAGACATTACAAGTAATGTATTTTCACCTTTTTTGGGTTGTCAACTGCTTTCAGTAATCGGCTCCACCCAACAAAGATTGCTGAAGGGAACGAGAGTAATTTGCAGGCAAATAATCGAACTTGTTCAACACATTGGCGGACATGTACGGAGACATGCATCCACGAATCTGCAAATCACAAGAAACAAACTAACCATCAAAAACAGCTGAGCGACTCTTAAAGGCACTTTAGAAAGAATGATGAAATTGTGCAACCAAAAACAGTTCTTTCTAAATGGATCTGCATGAGTCATTTCGTCCCAGAATGATTGTGGCCTCAAGTTAGATATGGTTTCATGAGCTTTCATTAGTTGCAAAATAGAAAATGAGGAACTACATAAAATTGTCAAACTATATTAGGTTTCTTGTCATCTCAAGGTAAACATGTTGAATAAAGTAAACGACAGAAGAACAAAAATGTATAAAAATGAACAAAGGGGCAGTTAAATTGTGGATTCCAGAAGAGAAGTGTTGATTACCTGAAGCAGACAAGTGGGTATTTCTATAAATCCTTGCTGAAGGAGATCCACTTTTTCCAAAGTCGTGAGACTAACTGGTGTGATCACGTATATTAGGTTTTTGGAAATGTCTATGCCACGCACAATACCTGAATAAGACACAAGATGCCAGAAATTTAAACCATGAACTATCAAGCTATACTGTAATCTAGCTCACTAGTGAATACCAGTTTTAATGACCATGTATGTATGGTAAGTCAATGCATCAACCAGTAAAAAACTCCACACTCAAATATAACCATAACAAATACTTGATAAGGTACGGAAGATGATTGGTGAAATATAAGGAAGCAAGGAATGACGTATCAATACGCCAATACCAATTACTACTAGTTTATGTTCTACTCATACTTGAAATGAGTTAATCGAATGGCTGAAAAAGACATGCTCATATGACTTGGAAATCTGACAAGGGCACAAGACAAATGAAACTCACCAAGTCCAACACACCAAGGTCTCCCACTTGTTGTAGCCTCTCCACTGACAGCAAGGCCAACAATACTTGCATTTAGACTATGGAAGATTTCACTGCTTGGAACCTAGTAATGAGAGAGAGAAAAGAACAATGATCAAAAGCAATACAAAAGAAAAGAAAAGGTACTTCAATTATCAATGAACAGGAAGCACTGTAACTGATTTGGAAGAAACCACATACAGGAGCTTTCATTGTACCAACAAATGCCATGCCCAATTGGAGATGCAAGAATATAAAATATAGTACGATGTTTCAATTTGATTTATGTGATTCAATGTTTCATCTTACTTGACAGTGCAGGTGTATGACCTTTATCTCTGAGATAGGTACTTCATAAGGAGGAATAGAAGCCAATGCAAACGCAAGCTCTTTGTGTGTGGAGATATCCATATCATGTGCAATACACTGACGAAAGTAGGCACTTGTCCGAATGTCTCGCAATTCTCGTGATTTCTTTTGTACCAGTATTCTGCAAATGTCATCAAAAGAAGACTATTATAATCAAATACACTTTGAGGAAACAAAAAAAATGATTCTGTAAATAAACAAATTACTAGGATGGTACCAAAGCTATCAATAACTAGAAGCCTACATGACGATATTGAACAATTCGTCAATTCATAGCAGTTTTGATAGTCCATGGACAACAAGAACCACACATACAAATTGAACTCACGATTTATCAAGGGAGTCCGTTCGTGCTGCATATATTTCAATATGATCAGTTGTCTCTTCTTGATCACTGTCCAACCAGAATGAACCTGTTGGTAAATTTTTGCTGTCTGTAGTGGTGCGCACCTGAACCACATGAGTAGCAGAAATGTAACGCAACATTTCCACCAACAGGTCATAACCAGAACCTAGCATAACAAAAGACTAAAAATTAACTCAAAAACATTTGACTGGGAATGATGCTTAGTAGTTAAAAGTTCACCTTTTACCCATCCAGGTGTATTGATTACAAGAGGAAGTGCTCGTATTTTTGGATTCTCTTTGTTAGATTGATAAAACTCCTTCAGGAAGTAATCATACAAGCTAAAAATCCCATCCAAATAAGCTTCTGGGTCTCTTTTTGATGAAATGTCACCATAGAAGAGCGATCTAAAAAGACAAAGATGTAAAGGCTTTGCAAGTCATTAAAGAGATTATTAAGTTTGGGTTTTGGATTATAATTACTTATAATATCAAAAAACTAGAAAAAAATAATCAAAATAGTACTGAACTGATAGTGTGTCTAATGGAAGTTTGTTTCTGGGATAGACAGTTTTTTTCTTATCCTTAATGTCCAACGTATCACCATATCACTAGAAGGAAAAATAATACCAATAACCCATTTAGACTGATAAAGTCAAACACTGACATGATTTTTTTCTGTTCATAATTTTTTATATTTATAAAGCTGCCTAACTTTAGGTTGCGGATAAGTTGATAATAAAATCCCTGGTCAATTTTTTTCCTAAACTACATTAGGACTCATCCAGTATCTTCTGATCGGTTCTTTCTACAAAATCCATTATTCTTGTTGGTGTGTAGTACCAGTACTGAAGCATGACTACAAAAGGATGGGAAATAGTTGCTTACTTGACTGGTGTCTTCAAAGATATACCGGTCAAGTCTGCAAAAAACAAAACAGAAGCAGAACTGCAATTACCCAACACAAAAACTAAAAAGACCGTTTCAGTAAAGACCAGAAGACAAATATAAATTAAGAGTACACATACCTGTGAACTTTTCCCGAAGAACATGAAGCGACAATAAACCAGGAGGAGTCAATTCCGGCTGCCCAACATCAGTTTCAAGGAATGAAACATTTTTATACCTACAAAATCCAGTTCTCACATGATTGCATTTTTTAACACATTTAACAATTTCCTATATTAATAATCTCAATTCAAAACATATTAACAAGGAGCATACAACACAGACTCATACCTAAAACTATTTCATAAGCACCGTCAGTTTTCAAATACTCACAACCTAACCAATGGACTCTATTATTAGGGATAAATCATAAATGTGGACAAGAGAAGCAAGTGGAATCTTTCAATGCTAAATACAACTAAATTTGTGAAATGGACTTCAATGAAAGCAAGTGGTGTTCTATGGTAGCACTCATCATCACCAATACTTTATATTAGTGATAAGTACTTTTTTATCATTCATATAAAAGAAAAGAGGGGACACAAGAGGTGAGCACAACAAAGAGTGGCAGTGGACTACCAGGAGTAGGACCAAAGCCACAAAAGGGAAAAACCAAAAGGAAAATAAGACATTAAAACAAGCAAAACAGAATCAAAAAAGGCCAACGTGACCACACTGGACCAAGATTCACCTGGATGATTCAAGATGATCTTAGGAACCCGATATCAATACTTGGTTTTTGAAATCAAATAAAAAATTTGTGTCCATTTGTGTCTACACGAAACTGGATGGGTCGTGTTCGTGACTTCGTGTATCAAATATTGGTACATGAATTCATTTCATGCCGTGTTCACGTATGGTTAAAGTGACTAATACACACAAAAAAACACAACACGAAAGTATACAACATGACACGATTGTCAGGTTTAATCCCGAGACACCTCTGTGTTTCAAGATGATCACACTGGACCAAGATTCACCTGGATGATTCAAGATGATCTTAGGAACCCGATATCAATACTTGGTTTTTGAAATCAAATAAAAAATTTGTGTCCATTTGTGTCTACACGAAACTGGATGGGTCGTGTTCGTGACTTCGTGTATCAAATATTGGTACATGAATTCATTTCATGCCGTGTTCACGTATGGTTAAAGTGACTAATACACACAAAAAAACACAACACGAAAGTATACAACATGACACGATTGTCAGGTTTAATCCCGAGACACCTCTGTGTTTGAGAATTCATCCTAAAAGCTCCAGCAACCAATATCACTAACAAAAACTACCCAGTGATGCATGTAAGACAAACAATGCTACCACATTACCACCAAAACAGATTTTACCCTAAAAAAGTTACCACATTTTTTTATCTTTAAAAAGCGTACCACATTATGACATTAATCTTCAAAAGCATATTTTGCACCTAAAACATACTATATTATCACATTAATTTCCAATAACACAAATAAATATAAAAAGGCAACAAATTCTGACATTAGGATAAGAGTACCGACAAGACAACATCATATATTCTTAACAATGACAATGTTTAATAGTGGTGGTGGTGGTGGGGGGGGGGGGGGGGGGGGGGGGATCAAATTTTCACACCAACAAACGTTGTTCTCCTCAAACACCACTCCAGACTCCAAACCGGAGCACAAAAGGCAAAATATGCAACTGATTCTGGACCTTTAGATGAGAGTATTGACGAAACGACATCCAAACGTCCTATATCCTTAACAACACCATCCTGATTACAAAAATCAAATTTTTACACCAGCAAAAGCTGTTTCCCTCATACACCGATACAGACTACAAGTCATAAAAGACTAAAAAGACGGCTGATTCTGGACATTTAGATGAGAGTATTGACAAGACAACATCCAAAAGTGGTATTTCCTTGACAAAAACAATCCTAATTTTAAAATAAAAAAAATCATCAAACGCCATCTTAATGAAACACCGATCCAGATTCCAAACCAAAGCAAAAGGGCAATGATTCCAGGTATTGACAAGATGGCATCCAAACGTCATATATCCTTAACAACAACAACAACGATCCCAACAAAACCAACTTTTTACACCAACAAACGTCGTTTTCCTCAAACAGCAATTCAGACTCCAAATGATTCACAAAAGTCGATTGCCCCAAACCTTCATATCAGAGCATTGACGAGACGACATCCAAACACCACATATACTTAACAACAATCCTAATTCATTAAAAAACAAATGTTTACACCAACAAACGCCGTTTTGTTAAAGGAGACGAATCCAAACCTTCATATCAGAGCATCGACGAGACGACATCCAAAAGTCAAATATCCTTAACAACACCAATCGTAGTAATGAAAAACGAAATTTTTACACCGTTTTCCACAAAGAAAGCGACGAATCCGTACCTCAGGAGGAGAGTGTTGACGAGATGCCTTGCAAAAGTGGTCTTCCCGCTGTTCTTTGGCCCGCATATCAGAGTCACCGCCGGAGGGGAGGCGCTCGCGACGAAATGCGCCGCCTCCGACCATGAATCCGGGATGAAGATCTCCGGCGAGGGGGATCGGTCGGGGTGGGTCTCTTCTTCCTTCGGTTTCCTCCCCATCGCCCCAAAACCCTAGAAGAATTCGGGTTTGGGCGAGAACGAGGGTTTTGGATTTTGGGGAGAAAGGGGATATTATGTTTGGTATGGGAAATTCGAAAATAACTTCATGTTTTTGGGGGTGCTTTTGCAATTATTATTTATTTTTTTACTTTTGAGTCCGAGTTTAGACCTAGGTACCGGATCGCCGTCGGACCTGGTATTTATATATTTTTTAGGTATTTTTGTATAAAAAATTGAAAATATTTTAGTTATTTTTTAATTTTTTGAAATTCTTTTAAATAAAATTAAAATATTAGACCGAATGACCAACCCGACTTGACACCCAAGTTTATCCAAGTTTGAGTCAATTTTTGAGCTCAACTAACATTTCCTTGTCTCCCAGAGAGTAGCGGAGTTGGTTGGGAGGAGAGGAACAAATTCGAATCTCAATCACGTATTTAATTACGTCTTGGTGAAAAAATTGTTGGATTATGCCCTAATTTGAAATCACATCCCTCGTATGTCAGGTAGGGTGAGTATTGGGGAATTTTGGGTCATAAAATATAATAAAAGTCGACGTTATGCCCTTATCCGTAGTGTACTTGAACTCAAAAGCTGGTATGTTAGTGGGTACGATCGGAATCGGAAATTACCTGCACCTTGTCGTGGCATATATGCAACAATCTTATATGTATGTATATGTATATATACATGAATTTTCTAGTGAGCTCATGGCTTAATTTTTCTAAATTAAGCCCCCACAATATTCACCACTCATTTCAATTGTAAGGTAGATTAAGAAAAAAACGGTTATGCTAATTTCTGTATAGATTAATTGTAAATAAGATCCAATGGTGAGATTATAAGGAGCTTAAACTAAATTTGATGAGCACTGTGCTCACTAGAGTTTGACCCTATATATAACAATATAGAAAAAGAATTAGATTGAGAATGTACTAACATATAGTTTGACTTCGACTGAACACAAAATGAAAAACAAAAGTAACATGTCCAGTACTAGACTCCAAACAAAATTAAAAGGCCAGCCATCTCAGTTGGATTCTTGCAATCCATCAAGCACGATTGAGCCAACAAACATCCCCAAGGCACCAACTCCGAGCACCGCCGCGGCGACCGCTTGAACCCCCACAAGTGTCGTCGAGTCGTCTGGAATAACCACAATAACCGTCACGGCAGCCACAACCAATGGGAGTGCTAGAGAGGCCAATGCAGAGGGGGACAATGCGGCCGCCTTCTCGACAAGGCTGAGGAGGCCAAATTCCTCGGCTTTCGAGAAGAAGCCAAATTTCTCTATGGAGGATAGAGTTAGGCCGAGCTCCTCGGCTTTCGAGAGGAGTCCTGCCTTCTCCACATTGCTTAACACCTTCTTCCTCTCGAGTTCTCTAATGACATCAAAAGTTGTCTCTTCGCTTCCCTCTACAAAGAGGCCCGCACCATACCATTGCTTCTTCCATGACTCGTCGTACCTATTTACCTATGATCATATATATATATATATATCAAGTTTATTAATGGTAACATGATTAAAATTTTCAAATGCATAAGTTAACATGTTGTCTAGACTTTATAAATAATAAGTTGGATTTCATTGATTTAGGCAAGCCTTGACACCAAATTAAAAATGTGCTTTGGTTTGTGTTCATAGCAAAAGAAAAGGTACTATATTTTTAAAATTAGTATATTGGTTTAATAAATATTAAGATTTAAAAATGCTTGACAAATGAAATTAAAACTCACACCATTTTAATTCGTCTAGAATGAGACTCTTGAAATTACGCATTACACGGTTCAATATTTTAAGACATTGAGTTACATGTTAATTAACTTTAATTAGAGGCATTAAGTTACGTGTTGGGATTTCATTTAAAGATACACAGAAGTTTTAGAAAATATTTGGAGACGTTAATTAATGAAGATATATAGAATCTCATATCTAGTATGTAGTATTAGTTTTTACCGGTTGTAATTAACTTGTCGTTCATTTTGCTTCTAAAGAACCCTTGAAACCACATAAAATTTCACATATAGTTTTTTTGTAGGTAAATTAAAAATGAACATTCAACTACACCGTCAAAATCATCGTTCAATAGTAAAAATCATAATAATAAAAAATGAGACAACTAGTTCAAAAATTATAGCGAAAAACTTCACATCACGCTATTATAGTATGTATCACAAATATGGATTTTCATGACTTCCAAAATATTTTACGTAAATTCCATAGGACGTCACTCACCTCTACAAATAATTATTTCATTTTCTCTTTGTAAGTACCTTTTAGTATATAAAACCAATTTAACCATCCAATTACCATTCAATATTACATAATCATAAAAAAACATATGCAAGACAATTCTATCAATTATATATGCTTCAACATAATAATGGTGTAATAATTTGAATAGATATTATTACCTTCTTCTTGGTGGCCATGGAGATGATTGTGGTGGTGGAAGAGGAAGAAGAAGAAGACCGACGAGAGGAGAAGGTTGGATGTGTAGGTGAGATGGAAGAATATGTTCCATAGCATGCCATCATTCACCTCGATCTCTCTGTAGATATTTGCAGTTCTCTCTCTAGATTTTTGTGCTTTGATGTTTGAGGTTGGTTTGGTGTGTATGTGAGAGAAGGGTTGGAGGGATTGGATTGAAGCAACCAATCAAAATGTAGAGAAGTCTATCCAATATCTAGTGGCCAATTTGAACCCACATGAAGTGTTAATTTATTTGTGGTCATTTATGTTTGGGGACTTTTTGCAATCTTCCTTGTATTTCTTCTCGTTTGTTCTTTTTTTACTTTTGTATTTTGTAAGGTTTATATCAGACAATGTCTCCTAAATAATTCAAGACATCTCTCTTATGTATTTCCTTTAATATCAGGCCATAATCTTTGACTGGTATTAGACATAATCAGGCCATAATCTTAATTTCATTAGCCATTTGAACCTTATTTTTCTGACCTAATAAAGTTTATCCAACTTCATATGCACTTGACTTTAGCTAACCATTTCGCCATCATGAGGAGCACAAGAGGAGTGTCAAGCTCTAACTATATGAGTCCAGGTATAATCTACTTCAAACTGAAAGGTATTTAAAATACCATAAACATCGGAAGGTATTGTTGATATTTAAAAATAATTATGAAACCTTTTCCTACTATTATATTTTCAAAAGTTGTGTATCAATTTCAAACGGCAAGAATTAAAAAACTATTACAAATATGCTCAGAGTCAACTAAGACCTTTTTTAATTAAAAATATAATTGGTTTATATTAAAAAATAAAATCTTAATTACCCAACTAAATTTAAATCTTTAGGCTCGAAATAGTAAAGATCTTAAGTTGGAGCTTCGGTAGTGATCGGTTAGTTGAAGTAGGCCAGGTTAAAGATCCTTGAGTCGTTGGTAGATCTGTTGAAATTTTTATCACTTCACTTCAACTATCTTAGTTGGTAGATCTCAATTGTTCAGCTGAGTGACGACGTAGGTGCACAAGAGTACTTCGTGCCACAATCATCTCTGTCACATTTGAACTAATCAAAAATTTCCTTTAATACTCCTACCTACCATAATTTATATGAAATAAAAATATTTACAGAAAATACCATAATTTGAACCTCCATTGAGCAGCAGCAGCAGCTTGAGCGAATGTATTCAAATAAGTTGGATGTTTGTATAAAGATCCCAAAAATTTCTCCGTAATTATATATTTACCTTTTGTCTAGTTGTTACTGTATCTTTGCAAGTCGAGTTGTACATCTCCATCGTTTGCTTCAGCTCTAATCTCAATCTCCTCATTTCACTTTCCAAATCTCTCTACAAAAGTCATGCAAGTCTAATAAATGTTAAATCATCTAAACAACAAAAAAACTAGTCTTCCTACTTAAAGATCAAGATTTAAGTAAACAAATTAAACCATACTAGCAATTAAATCGCGACATAAATAATACTAACATTGCCATCCATTGCTATGGAGTTGGAGCTTGCTTCAGAGCTACCATTGGAGAAGGACGACGAAGACACTGACTCGCTGAAATCCGACGAAGGCATGCTTCCACTGTAATCAATGTCGTCGGAGAAGGATTCCATGGAAGAGGAGGACCTTGGTGGTCTTCTTGAGGGTAGTTTTTCTTTTTCTTTTCCTTGAATTGTTTGTTTTTCTTCCATTGCTTGGGGTTTATAGTGTCCAGAGAGACTTGACCTATCAATTTGTTATTTGAATATCGGTTTTTGTATTTGATTTTAATTTCTAAAAAAATTTAACAGACAAAACATCAACGCTTGAATTATTTGGGTCATCATATATTTACGTAAAATTAAAATGTATGATTGTAGATATGAAGGACTAAAAGGAATAGACCGTCTAATTTACGGTTTCTAGCCATGACATTGTTTTAAATATAAAGTCAGGTTAATTGTGATGTTGTATTTGGTGGGTGAAAAGAAATTTATTCAATTAGTAAATATTGCTGCCTACCAAAAATCATGTAAGTAGACATTTCGTTCAACCTTAATGTAATATTGTTAGAATGTGTGATAATATTCGAGACAATACCTAAAAGATGGTAATGCATTTCTCAGGAATATAAAAAGAAACTGCCAATCAGTTCTATGGGTATTTGAAAACTATGTTTTGAACCACAAATTATAGAAGAAAACCTGACAAATGGGTCAGATTATCCAAACAACAATATGCAATATCCGACGTCACAGAAGCCGACGTCTATTGGTGACGTCGGGGAATTGACATCGGAGATATGCAATATCCGACGTCTATATGTCTTTAAAAGAAATCAGACAGTTGCGTTTTCTTTCACTCTTTCCAGACAGAAAATACGAAAACCTAGCCGCCGCGATCTGATTCCTCGATCCATCCCGTCTGATTCCTCCGATCCATCCTGTCTGATTTCTCCGATCCATCCCGCGATCTCCTCCGCCACTACAGTTCCACTATGGGGACGTCAGATTCCATGTAAGTAAAGCTTTATTTTTGTTCATTTGTAGTTTATTTCCTCTAACAATGATGTGTTCACTTTTCTAATTATGTGAAGGTGATACGGTCTGCTCAGCATTTTATTTACATCGATATGGCCGAACAATGATGTACAAGTAATTGTATGGCGTCGACGGCGGCGTCAATCATCTTTAAACATACCTTCCTCTGTCTGCAGGTAGATTTAAAGAGGATTAACGTCGTCGTCGACGTCATGCGTCCGCTTGGTTTCCTCAAGACCTTGGTCTGCAAAATTGTCAACAAACTCCTCAAGGTGTCTCCTCCTTACCTAGCTAAAATCCTAATTAATACACTAACTAACAACTTTTTCCTTTTCCTTTTCCTTTCCTTTCAGCCCACACTACGTGATGAGATACATGGAGGAAATTCTCGACATGGCAACTGAAGACTTGTGTTGTACATTTCTTTGTAATGAATGAATGAATGATTGTCTATATATGCTTGTATGTTTGTGTTTGTGCAGGATGCTATTTTTTTGTCAATGTTTAGGAATAGACGTCGGATGTCTTGAACATCCGACATCTATTCCTTGGACTGGACAATAGACGTCGGATATCTTGAACATCCGACGTCTATTCCTTGGACTGGACAATAGACGTCAGATATCTTGAATATCTGACGTCTATTCCTTGGACTGGACAATAGACGTCGGATGTCTTTAATAGCCGACGTCTATTCCTTGGACAATAGACGTCGGATGTCTATACGTCCGACGTCTAAGAATAGACGTCGTGCGAATACACGTCGGATGTGAGGGTGCTGATATCTGACGTGTATAGGCCTTAACATCCGACGTATATGACCTTTTCTGTAGTAGTGAATAGTTGATGAATTTTGAGTTGAGCATAGAGTTTGGATGCAAAACTACTATATTTTTATACTTATGATAATTTAACCTCTTGAGTACTAATACTAGTTTTATACTCTTAATGATATTGTAATTAGACTTTCAAGTAATCAAAATAGTTTTAAACTCTTGACGATAATTTGTCTTATTTTAACTTATATGCAATAAAAGTCGCAGTCTTATAATGATTTCACTTATCATACTGGGAGAAATAATTACTTGTTATATCTGATAATTAAGTGATAATACATCCCCAAATGAATAACGTCTATCCAACTATCGTTCCACCAACTCTAAATTTTGGGTTTACCTAGTTGATCCGTTTGACTCAAATTCCTCCGAAAGAGAAGGTTGAGTAGAGCTTGTAGATGTCCTTTTTATTCTAGGACTCATCGGGACGCTTGCAGAGAGTTTGCTCACTGCCGATCGGACGCTTAAGGGTTTGCCTTTCCATATGACATACACAGAGCAAAAATCTGGTGCAATTTTCATTAACGTCGTTGGTACATCTGGGTGCTTAAACTTTCTGCAAACCAATCACAACTATAAGTTGCTGGAAACAACAAACAAGAAGTTGCAATTACGACGAATAATGACTCCCTCTATGATGGAAATGTCGTCAACTGTCTATTCTACTATTTAGCACAAGGTTTATCTACATCTAGACGTCTTATTTTACCCATCCACGCTTATGTTTGGTGGTCGAGGGAGTTTTTTGGTTATGGAAGTTGATATATCTTCTTAACTATGTAAATATTTGCATATAAATAAATAAATTAAGAACCTTGTAATGACATTTCTGTTCAAAGCGCCAAGCACAATGTTGATGATACGATTGTTGGTGATGTATTGTGCCAAAGCCTTTGCTACATCTGTGTTCTCTAAAACTACATCGGTCACCTTGACCTGCATAGTTTTAGACAAAATCAATTACTACTAGATTATGAGCACATATGTTGAGTTTGAGATTTTATATATAATACCCCTTTCTTGGCACAAAATAGACGGTAAAGAAGGAACAACGCCGCCACATCTGTATTTTTGGTTGCTTATCTCTACCATGACTACGACTATAGCCAAAGCCGCTTTGGCTAGCGCCATCTTGGTGGTTTCCTTGGCTGTAGGATGTAAAATTATCACATTATTTTCTGGCAATATTATTACACTTGGACTCATGATTGATCACAAGTTTTGCTCTTGTTTAACACGAGCGCTTGTTTTGCTTGTGATATTACTTATTATATCACATTATGTCGTGTTTGGGTGACAACTTTTTTGTCACGTCGAATTATATACATGTTGTATATATCCACATAAAAACAACTCAAAAACATTGATATGGTGGCTTATATGTGTTTGTTGGACCAACGAAAAATAACAAAATACAAGAAAAAAATATGCTTGGTTACTTTTATTCATAATTACTATATATATATGAATCATGTCATGCTTCGCATTTTGCTCATCCCATTTATAAGAAAAATGACTGAAAACACACAATTTGAAACTAAAATATGTTGCTAGACGTACTAATAAAATATTTGACGTGATGCCAGTCTTTAAGTGCAAAAATGAACTCCAAAAAAGCTTTTTAAGATTAAACACATCGCTAAACCATTAAAAAATAAAAATAGTAGACAATCAAACCTTTGGCTGGAGGTCTTGACGTGAAGGAGTACAACAAAAGCATCATTAACTGCAAGATGATCCAATGTCCACTTCATGGCATGTTGGCTACTCTTGTCCTTGTCAATGGCGACCGCCGTCGACGACATGACACATTGCTTTTCATCGTCGTCGAGAGAATCAAAAATGTCAGTGTTGAAGCTAGACAAAGACGAAAAATACATTTTTTCCCCTTCGAATTATTGGTTTACTCGAAATATTGTGGAGGTCGCTGGTGCTGTACATTTTGTATGGTGTCGGGTTCGTGTTTAGTTATCGTTCATTGGCTCTTGTTTGGGGACACTTATCTTGGGTAGAATTTGTTTCAGATTTGCGATGGATTCAAGTTGGTTGATTTGTTGGTTTCTTGACCAGGTCTCGTTTGAACTCTATAGTCCACAAAATGTGGGAATTTTAACTTGCTTTTTAGCTATAATTAGGATCACTGATTATATAATTTGGGATAACAAACAATTGTTTTGTGCTTAAATTTTTTTGTGGTAAGTTTCTTCTTTTTTGTCAATTTATTAATATCTTCAATTCGAGTTATGACATTTGTCTGTGTTTTGTATAAATGCTACATAGTTATAATCATAGATGATATACATCACCATTTTTTCCAACATGGGAATCACTACAACAAAATGGACCTTTACCGACGGACATATTCCTGAGGCGACTATTCCGGCAAAAGTCAATTTTGTTGTATTTTTTATTTTGATTATATTTGATATAGTAATTACGTAAATTATATTTCCTCTTTGGTTTCTGTAAATTCTTATTCAGTAACTACTTGTGCCTTGTACCAACTACTTAGGGATAGATAATCATTTTGTTTATATGCATAATTTGATTTATTTTGTTTGTATGCAATTTTCAGTAATTTGATTAACCTGATAAATTTTATACTTTAATGTACTAAAAATTCCCGATCATTGTAAAAAGGAATAATAAAAATTACAACTTGTTGTAAAACAAACAACTAAAGATGAATGATTGGGAGATGGAGAGGGAGAGATGTATGTATTTCTTCTTTTCTCTTGTACTCAAATATGTACAATAGCCCCCTATATATAGGGTGATGATGTAGTAGGGGTTACAACAAAAATGAATGGAATTACACCATATTAATAAGAGTAAAACCTACTTAAAGTTTAGGGGTTGAGAATGTGAATCATCCACAAGACTTTTGGAATTCTTAACACTCCCCCTTGGATGATCGATCACCTTTATACGCTAGGTATGCTGCCTCGTTAAAAACATTACCAAAAAAAACCTAGTGGGATAAAAACATGGTCAAGAGAAAAAATGTGCAACGTGTATGATGCCCCCTGACTTTAGCAAACATTCTTCAAACGACGAACATGGAGGAAATTGATGTTTAAGGATATTAGGATGACGACGAATCATTAACTTAAGTAAAAATTATCCTATAACTGTTATTGAAAAGTTATTGGCGAAAAACTTGAACCGATAGGAATGGAGAATGAAGACAAGCTTTTGGTCAGACGTAAATGAGTAATTTTATTAGCGAATTAACATTTGCCAAGAAAAAAATTGATCTTCACCAAACACCATTAGGACTGATGTTTGCATATGCATCTCGAATTGAACCCAATTAAACAAAGCTTTTGCATTTATGATAACGACCATTTGCACTTATTTCATACTTCGAAATCCAACAAAGAATAGACAATATCCTATATTTAATGCTTAAACACATTATTCACTAACAATTAACATTTTTCTAAATTGAAGTTGAACGCAATCCCAATTCCTAAATCAAACTAGCCAAGTAATTTCCACACCTTCACAAGTCACCTTCCACTACGATTACTTTAATCATTCTTTACCTCCTTTGATTATTCTATTACAAGTGCAACATCTTGTCCATGATTTCATGCAAATTTCCATCTAACCATCAATTATTTAATAATAAATAATCTTAGCCACGAATTAAATTAATTATGAACCAATTCCATGCATGATCTAATTAATTCTTAAATTAATTCTGCACAAAACCGTCTGGACCGGTCAACCGTTTGGAGGTTCGGTCGACCGCTCGAACCATATTTCGGTCGACCATTCAACATTCGGTCGACCGCTCGTAACAATAAAAATTTCATCGCAATGTTCGGTCGACCGACCGATAGATTCGGTCGACCGTTCCGAACAGACGAAAATTCCCTGTTATCGGTCGAGACGTGTCCGGTCGACCGTGCACGTTCGGTCGACCGTTTACTGTTAACCGGTCGACCGTTTGTGCACAGTATTGCAGACTTGTCAAATTTCGGTTTAACCCCTACAAAATTTGACATTTCGGGATTAGTAGTAAATTCATAACTTATGTAACATATTATCCTATGAAAATAATCAATCATTACACCCCCATAATATTTACATCACATATGAATTTAATTTAGATTCTAATTATGTTATTAATCACAACATAATTTTGATTTTGCTTGTTCACTCCATGTGTCATATTTTCTACATGAAACCCGACACATCTTATGAACTCAAAATCCCCATTTCTTGTTTCCCAGTTTTGTGGTGTGACATATGAGAGGATCTAAACTAAGTTGACAGTGATATCACTACTGCAGAATTGAGAATACTCGTCGCCTAATAGACATCGACTGTTACAAAGGCCGACGTCTAATATAGAGAAGATCGAATAGACGTCGGCCGCATATAACTCCGACGTCTATACCCAATAGACGTCGGGGAATAGACGTCGTCTGTTATAATACGATGTCTATATTCAATAGACGTTGGGGAATAGACGTCGGAGATATGCAATATCCGACGTCTATATGTCTTTAAAAGAAATCAGACAGTTGCGTTTTCTTTCACTCTTTCCAGACAGAAAATACGAAACCCTAGCCGCCGCGATCCGATTCCTCGATCCATCCCGTCTGATTCCTCCGATCCATCCCGTCTGATTTCTCCGATCCATCCCGCGATCTCCTCCGCCACTACAGTTCCACTATGGGGACGTCAAATTCCATGTAAGTAAAGCTTTATTTTTGTTCATTTGTAGTTTATTTCCTCTAACAATGATGTGTTCACTTTTCTAATTATGTTTGAATAATTAGATAGATAAAAACATTCACACGGCGTATGTGAAGGCGATACGGTCTGCTCAGCATTTTATTTACATCGATATGGCCGAACAATGATGTACAAGTAATTGTATGGCGTCGACGACAGCGTCAATCATCTTTAAACCTACATTCCTCTGTCTGCAGGTAGATTTAAAGAGGATTAACGTCGTCGTCGTCGACGCCATGCGTCCGCTTGGTTTACCCAAGACCTTGGTCTGCAAAATTGTCAACAAACTCCTCAAGGTGTCTCATCCTTACCTAGCTAAAATCCTAATTAATACACTAACTAACAACTTTTTCCTTTTCCTTTTCCTTTCCTTTCAGCCCACACTACGTCATGAGATACATGGAGGAAATTCTCGACGTGGCAACTGAAGACTTGTGTTGTACATTTCTTTGTAATGAATGAATGAATGATTGTCTATATATGCTTGTATGTTTGTGTTTGTGCAGGATGCTATTTTTTTTTTTTGTCAATGTTTAGGAATAGACGTCAGATGTCTTGAACATCCGACGTCTATTCCTTGGACTGGACAATAGAGGTCGGATGTCATACGTCCGACGTCTAAGAATAGACGTCGTGCGAATACACGTCGGATGTGAGGGTGCTGATATCCGACGTGTATATGCCTTAACATCCGACGTATATGACCTTTTCTGTAGTAGTGTATTAAGAACTTAATATCACAAGCTATGAGCGGTATCTAGCTACACATTATAGCTCCCAATTAGTTAGATGTCTTAATTCCACTCGAACCAAAACCCGATCCATTTAGTGATGGAATGCACCACTTGTGTCCGTCCCTTGCCACATGATATTAAGAATACACACAAAGTAGTATTGTGTCATCTTTGTATTAGTATTCATTTCTTGATCTCTTCAAGCTAGTTATAAATATGTGACTTAACTCAAATCACATTGTGCACATTATAACTTTGATTTATCAAGGGGCCCACTAATATCATCACTCAATTAAGATGGGCAATGATAATCTTTCGACTAGCTATATTCTCCAACAAAAGTCATACTTAACCAACTAACGCCTTTACACTACACTTATCGATAGCTTAAGACATCAGTCTAATTAAGCATTCCTTAAGCGATCATATATAAATCTCATATCAAAGGACCAATGACACAGTAAAATATTAATGACACAGAAACACATTTCTATAATATTTTACTTGTTAGGTCAATTCAGCATACAAAAATACTATTTTCCTCTTTTGTGTACCCGTGTTGTCACTCACTTGTAAAGCTACAATGATCTATGACCAACACGACAATCTTAACTCGGTAATTAATGTCCCATGTTAATTACCATGATTGCGAATATCTTTTGTTTTATGTAAACCAATATCTTTTAGAGCTCTACGGTTAAGGACCAAGAGCCTCTTCCTTAACACTTCTAAAAGACGAATAACATAAACAAGGAACAAAACGATTTCTCATTCAATTCATAATAATTGACATTTAAAAGTAAAACTTTTAGAACACATTCCTTTCACTATATACATACATACATATATAGGTTAGTAGGTAGAGATAATATATTGGGTTCAAAACTATTTATTGGTAAGAATATTTTTTTGGAGGTCGAAATCTAAAGATGTTAAAATCTAAAGGGTTGGAATGCAAAGAAATTACCCACCAGGCAACTTCCATTCCAACAGTCCCCACAGACGACTGACTTCTCCGTTGACTTCTCCTCTCCAAACCAAACCCTAATCCATGGATCCAAACCCAAACCCTAATCCATGGATCCGTTGGCCGTCGCCCTCGCCGTCTCCGGCGACCGGAGCCGCCGCGCCGTCCTCTGGGCGGCCGACAACCTCGTCCCCCAAGCCTCCCGCGTCGTCCTCGTCTACGTCCTTCCTCCCCTCTCCTCCATCCCCAACCCCTGTAAGCGTCGAGAACCTCGAATTCTGCTGTTTTTTATATGTGTTTTCGTGTGGTTGAAGGTGGGAAGGAGGTGGAGGTGGAGAGGGTGGGGAGGGACGTGAGGGAGCGGTTCGAGAGGGATCGGGTCGAGAAGGTGAGGAGGGATCTCGGGACGTTCCGGAGGCTCTGCCAGACTGTCAGAGAGGTTCGTGTTGTGGTTTCAGTGTTTAATTGTCAGTAATTGTGTTTGATTGTTTTTTATTTATGATGGTGTAATTTATGTTTGAGTTTGGATACTGATGGTTTGGTTTTTCAGAAATTTGCTGTGGTGTGAGATACCGTGTTAATTATCGATACTGAAGTAGTAAAACGGCCTGGGATAGAGGAGGTAGAATTTGATGATAGGATTCATAGATAAAACTACTCATTTGTATCTAAGGATCTGGTTGTGTTTAATTGAAAATGTATTTGGTTACTTTGGATGCTGGCGATTTTGCACGGGTAAGTCGGTGGTCGTGCTAAAGAATTGAGTTGAGATGTGTATTTTATATTTGGAAATGTGACATTTGTTTGTTTGGGTGATCATTTTCAGAGATTTGCGAAAACTTGTGAAGGTGTGAGATATCATGTTTGTCCGATGACTTTGCGTGGATAAGTCGGTGGCGGTGCTAAGGAATTGAGTTGAGATGTGTTTTTTATGATTTGGACGTGTGTCGTTAATAACTTGTTCGGATGATTGTTTTTGGAGATTTGCAAATATTTGTGGCTCTGCCAAACTGTCAGAGAGTTTTTTTTGTTCGTGTATCTTTTCAGTGTTTAATTGTGAGTAATTATGTTTGGTTGTTTCTGATGCTGGTGATTATGTTGTTTACATGAGTTGGTGGCGGTTGTAAGGAATATAGTTTGGATGTGGTGGTTTGATTTCGAAGTGTGTTGTTTGTGAATGACTTGTTTGGATGATTGTTTTTCGAAAATTTGCGATAGTTCGTGGCAGTTTGTGATACTATATTTATTATCAATACAGTACTAGTAAGGCGATCTGGGTATAGTAGGTTGAATTTGATGATAGGATTCATGGTTTGAATTACTCGTTCATATCAAAGGATTGATCGGGTGGCAAAGGAGTGGAGGGATCTAAGGACATTTTAGAGGCTTTGCAACGAGATCACAAGATAAAACTCATCAACAAAAATGTTACTCATATAAATCAACAGTCGGTGTACCAAATACAACAGAGTTTGTCAAAAGACATGATTACAACAATACAACAAAAGACATGTACAAGTAATCATGATGACCTCGAAGAGTCCGAAGAGGATCCTGACCCCAAAATGTGTGCGTCCGCTGTCACCACCCGACAGAAACTACTGCGGTCCTGAAACATGAATCAAACAACGATACCTGAGTTTCCCATTAGGAAACCCCGTATGCCAAGCTCACCTATATGAATGCAACAGTACGGTAAATGAACTTATTATACTAGTAACATGTCATATCAACATCTGCAATGCATCAAATCACTCCAAGGGTAAACGGGACATCAGTCCAACAACACAATGACCCTCAAGGGTCAACAATGACTTGTGACCCGGTCGACCGTTTGGCTAATTTTTCCCACAGAAATACTTCTTTCACACATTCAAGGTAAACAACAACAATATCATTTGTAAAATTCATGAAATGAAGTTGGAAACTTAGAATGCACCAAAAAGAATGACAATCGTTGAGCCTATTTTTTAGAAGAGAAATAACAAAAATAGTATGATGATAGTTACATTGCAATCGACTAAAATGCGAAGTGTAGCCCGATGAATGACTTTGTGTAAGTTATTTTAGGTGACATGGTGACTAAGTTATTTTAACGTTTAGTTTTTGAAATATACACCGACGACACTTATCTATTGGTGTATATTCGTTTGTATAGACTGGCGGGTATATCTGTCGGTGTATGGTGATACATTCGTTGGCGTTTCTTTTTGTGCCCAAAAAATTATTTTCACATCGTATAATTTTTCGAAAACATGCACCGACGGTTGTTATCTATCGGTGTATGTTGCTCATCTGACAAAAGTTGTGAAAATAGTTCGATGGAACTTATCAGTCAGTGCTAATTAGCATATCCGTCGGTGTATTATTCCATCGACAATTAATTTATTTCATCAGTGGAATTGTACATACACCAGTGCAACATATTTTTCTAGTAGTGTCACACGACGAATATATCTGCAGAATAGTAACACAGTTGTCGATGTATTATTACACCGACGGATATAGTAACATAGTTCGTCAGTGATATTTTTTGCGTTACAAAATTCATTTTACCACAAAATATTTTTGTTATGAAACTTACACCAACATATTACAATGAAAATAATAACCGACGGACTAAATCTGTCGGTGTTAGTAAGAACTTACTCGCTGCATTGTATATTGTTTGGATATGAGAACCGTATCAATATCCTTAAAAATAGACATATATATGCAAATTATTCGCTTGTCTCGTTCCACCGTAGTTGCCACTAGTGCAGAAAATCTCATATACGTCAGATATACAGGGGTATAGATGTCGGATTTCGACGGTCTAAGTACCCGACGTATATTTCCTCGTCGCCTATTCCTTGTTGTATAGGCGTCGGCTTTATACGACCGACGTCTATTATATGTTAATTAAAAAAAATACATTGCAACCTATATCGGGCATTATGTACTCACATTAATCAAGCCCAAGTTGCCCAAGCGCCAATCTTTTGACAAATAACCACGAATATCAAGCCCAACATGCCTAGGTACCCCAAGTCGTTCACGTTCAGCAGTAAAGGAGTGGTGGAGTACGTCAACCACACTAACAAAAATAAATTCTCCGATGTGGGACTAAATTATTACGTCATATAGACGTTGGATATATAGATTGACCGACGTCTATACATACATCACGACCTATAAACGTCGGCCATGCTATACATCCAACGTCCATACATTGAAATAACAATAATTAATAAAAAATACATCATATAGATGTCGGCTACCCTATACAACCGATGTCTATACATGGGTAAATAGTAAAAAAAAACATTGCAGTCATTTTAAGTCCAAGTGCCCCAAGTGTCAATATTTTGACCATTAAATATATATATGTATCTCATTTGCATTTTTTAGTGTGGTACCAAACTTTCATTTAGAAGTAAATGAGTGGTGAAGTACTTCAACTCCAATAAAAAACTTTCTTCAATGTGAGACTAAACATGTCACCCTACACACACATGTGTACAACACACGTGATAGTTACAATGATGTAACTATTTTTAAATTCACATTATTCTTATACAAAATAAATTCACACAAAATAAATCCCAAAAAATTACGTTATTTCTTATACAAAATAATCCCAAAAAGTGAGTTAATTATTACACGAAATAAATCTAAAAAAATTGCGTTATTTCTGATACAAAATAAATCCACATAAATTCTTATACGAAATAAATCCAAAAAAATAAACAAAAAATATTTTCTTCTTTCAAGAGATATAGACGTCGATTATACTAAAAAACTGACGTTTATACAAACCTATAGACGTCGGATGTTTTTATATCCGACGTCTATTAAGCATTCTGCACTAGTGTGCTATTTTGGGGAACATATTTGAACAAAAAATTAGAAATTTCAACCGAAATTTTAACTGAAAAAAATTCTAACTTTTTTGATTACATTTTCAACCGTTTGTTTTTAGAGAAATTACCTGTCATGATCTCTAAAAGTAGAGTTGTGATATTTGAATGGAGATTGGAGAGTAAGCTTGTATTCCCAATTTAAAGATCTAAAATAAAATTGAAATCATCAAAAACCAATACAAGTTCTGGATATTGTCAAATATATTTCCCATTTTACACGAAAAAACAAAAGTAGAAAACAATATTTCAATTACCAATTTTTATTTTAAAAAATTGTAGTTCACGCGATTTTCACTTTTTCTAAAAGGTATTCCACATGACACGAATTGTAACCTTTTCATGTATATTCATATTCTTTTCAACTCCACGTCTTTAACTCTTTGTTTTTTTCGTATTATTTGGAAAAAAATCATTATTTGTCACTTTAACCTTTTATGTATTTTCAAAGATACGCGTTTAACTTAACCTTTTCTAACATCACATTGACGCATCGTTCGGTTTCTACCGTATACCGTGTCTACGGTATGCAATAATTAAACATTGTCAAAGATACTAATATCAAATTCGTTATAGGAAGATTTTATTTTATTTTTTAAAATCATCCTAATATCCGTAAATTTTTTATTTAATAAAAAAAATCGAAATTTCGAATTTTAGGAATTTTTTTTTTTCGAAAAATACTCTGATCGCGGGTGGTCCCCGAATTTTTTTTTTGACGGATCGCGGGTTGGAACCGCGATCCGTCAATTTTTTTTTTAAATTTCTACGGATCGCGGTTCCACACGCGATCCGTGGGAATTTTTCGAAAATTTTTTTTTTAAGAAAATTTCACGGATCGCGGGTGGAACCGCCATCCGTGGAATTTTTATTTTTTTTAAATATTTTTTTTTCTGTTTTAGTGTTATTTTGTTTTTTGTTTTCTTTTTTATTTTAATTATTTGTAATCTTTTTAATTTTTTTTTTTTCAAAATATGTTTTCTAATTAATATTATTTTTTAAAAAAATTTAAAATTGTTTTTAATTTTTTCAAGAATGAACCTCCAAATCACGTCGATAACCCGGCGTATTGAATTGTTAGGGTATTTTATACAATAAAAAAACAAAATTTCTTAGTCAGAATAATAAATTATTTAATATATAAATGATTTTATTTAGAGATTCTAATTCAAAATTACCAAACTATTTATGCGCAAAACCGTAACTATTAATTCTTACGAATAAATATATATATAAATAAAGCTGTCCCTGTCACTTGGTTCTACTTTTGTTCCTTCCTGTAAAGATGGCCGCAAATCGGTATAAGTTCTGATTAACGTTCCTTCCTGCTATTTGTTTTCTAATTTTATTTTTCTTGAAAGTTGTGTATGATATATTTTGTTTAGGATGAAGAAAAAAGATAACAAAGTTCATCACGTTAACGACGACCTCCCGTTCGATATCGTTTACAACCACATATTGTTGAGTCTTCCGACGAAAAGTCTGATCCGTTTCCGATCCGTCTGCAAAACCTGGGATGCGGCAATAAGTAGCCCAGCATTCCGCAACCGACATGTCGCCGAGAAAACAGACAGAGTCAAACAAGAAGACACTTGTTTCGCGTTGATGCTTGATTGCGACATGCACCAAACCTCGATGGTGATGTTCCCCCACAAGATTTATTATTATTCCTCACCCACCCAACTTTTAATATCTTCCCCAAGAATTTACGTCGACATAATTCACTCTTGCAACGGTTTGCTTTGCATGTCGTCTTTCGACGCAAAGAAGTTGTACTTGTACAATCCCATCAACAGCGAAGTTCTTAAACTGCCCGAGTCGGATCGGCTTTTGTGTGTGATCGGGTTCGGGTTCAGTTATAACAACAAAGAGTACAAAGTGTTGGCACGGGCGGTCACATATCCACGTTACTTGGACCCCTCAGATGATATCAGAACATGCAGCATTCCTCTAAACGGACCCCCGACATCGTGGACGATATTGGGGCATTGGCCTGAAAATACCGATGTTGAGGGTGTGGGCGTGCAAGTGAACGAGAAGCTTCACTGGTACTTAGAGCGCGACGAAGACGAAGTCATCGTGTCTTTCGACTTAAACACCAATGAGTTGCAGTTTGTGCCCATGGAGAAGTTGAAAGAACAGTGGCCACAAGCTTCTCCTCCCTGGGTAACAGTGCTTACAGAATTCCAAGGACGCTTGGCTATCGTAACAGAATGTCAAGGGACGTCCCATGGCTTTACGATTTGGACGATGGAGAAGTATGGGGACGATGAGTCGTGGACGATGAAGACGTCGTTCGAGCATAGGAGGCATATAAGGAAGGGGAGGTGTGCTTTAGGGTGGCCATGCTATTGCACTTCCATAGACCAAAACCTCCAAGTTTGCTTTCCTACAAATTTTATTTGTTATGATCAAACGAGTCAGAGGTGTACTTACAAATATAGTATTTATCAGGCAAGCCGTAGTAATAGGACTAGAATAAGATCACGTAATTCCATTTATTTTAAGGCAAATATTAGAGCATATTGGCCTTCGTTACTTCCTTTCGTCGCCAATCTTTCGCCTTTGAATGGAGCAGTGAAGATCCAAGAATGTAAAGAGTTGTTTACAAAGACATCACATGAGTTCGTATACTAATTAAGCATTTCCATGGGATTTCCTATAACATCATCGGACACCCCATCAGTTATCTCCTTAAATTGTAAGCAATATGTACCTGAGTTATCATGGGCTAATTAATTTTGATGAGTCGAAGGTATACTATTTGATTGGTCTTTGTTAGCAACGTGAAAACATAATAACCATGATTACATGATAATCAAATTAACAGAAACCAAATTCAAGAGATTTAGGTGTAACAAACATACTATATTTATATTTATCACAATCAGCAACTACGTTAAAAGAGATACTAGGGATAAATATTGTAAGAGCATTAACATTGTTCAGTACAAAACATTACACATTTCATAATACATTTTGTAGGCTCCGTAATAAGGGTATTAAACAAAATTTAAAACGAGACAATTTGCACAAGGAAGCTATTTACAGAGCTGAAAATTTGATGTTAGTGTGCTGATAAGGTGGAGATATTTACATGGTGAGGTAAGTTCCGATCATCGTCTCACCAGTCGGGTCGGACATCAGATGTCGGACGAGAGACATCCTCAAACTGTTTGGAGCTATGATGAACATGTAAATGGAAAACCATATCAGGTCCACTGACGAGAGTGTTGATCCAAGAAATCCTCGCCACATCCTGCACACAAATCATATATATACTAAAAACCTTTGTGTTGACTATTTGGAATGCTGGGGTTGATTCTGTAATATCTAAATAATGAAAGTGGAAGAGTGTTCACATGCATATCAATGTATGATTTGGGAAAGTTATTTAGATCAACTTCTATAACTATGATAATTTTTTAGCCAAAACAGACAAGATACTACAAGTTAAAGAGGTTAAAGAACTGTCATACCAAGTAGGTAAGCGGAAGAAGGTGTGAAAGAATGTCCGGATGCCTTCGATATCGAGTTGAATTATCAGTGCCAGTCCAAAGAGAAAGAATGCCCTTTGACGCTTTCGTTCGAGTGGCCAAAGAGTATTCCATGCTGCAACAATACAAAGTGTTATCGATCATTTTGCTACATGAAGATTGGAACCAAAATAGTTGCAGTATTTTTTTCTCATCATAAGTAATGAAAGGAAACCACCAAGTTGTCCTCATTTTAAATTTCAATTGATTTATTTATTACAGTTTCAACCAATAAAAAGGTTATACACACTCAATATGTTTCTACGTTTTTCATTACAGAGAAACAGATGAATGCGTCTAACAAAGCCATTTGATATTTTGATCATATAACAAATAAGTACCTTGCATGGAGCAATTATGGCTTCTCGAGGAATTTTGTTGAGAATGAGTGCCTTCTTTCAGGATCTTAGCAATGACAGAAGCATACTTTGGAGCCTCCGACAAAGACCGTACAACTGAGTATCCTGCTTGCTTTCAAACGATATTAAGAAAAAATCTTGTATTTTTGGCAATATCATATGATGAAGAGCCACAAGGTCTTATCACCTGTGGCAGGATGCACCATGCTAGCTGCAGCACCGAAAGCGAGATTCTTTTGTTCTGTGTTTGGTAAAGATCCACCAACAGGGATATAAGACCATTCCTGCAATTTCATATCCACTGTTAGATTTCCTAAAGCTTTCATTACTACTAAAAATGTGAATTTGAAATCATTAGTAGATACATGCTGAATTAACAAGAATAATGAAATCATAAACCTTACGTACATGATGTTACAGTGTTACACTAAGATAACCAAAGTCAGACCAAAAGTATTTCAAGTAAACGTTTCTTTTGAATGAACAATTATGTCTCAGTAAAATTAAGAATCTAGGGGCTGTTTCCGAGTTCTTAAAATTACCATCAAATTACCGAACTAATTATAGCAACTCATCATTGATCATTCAGTTAAAACCTCACCTCTTCGTAAACCTTCTTTACTCGAACACCCATTGCTTCCAAGCGCATCATTAGCTTCTTCTTTAATAGGTCAAAAGGCATGGCATGTCTTGAAGCCAAGCAAGTCTCCTAAATTAAAGCCAGACAATTTTAATGATGCTAGTTGTAGAAAAGTGAATCAATGTACAATGCGAGAGTGAGGATGGAATCACACCTCGAAAAACACCTTTGTCGACGACATAGGCATCACGTAAAGAAACGTTGGATAATTGTCTTCTGGGTTGTGTGCCTTTCCATGCATATAATCTCTGTAGTCCATGAAAACCATTATGTTTGGGTCGTATGGATTGTTTTCCACCTGAAATGTTTGACCAACACTAAAACAAATTACTACACTACCATGCTTTTACAATCTTAGAAATACATTCTTATAATCTAGAACAACAAACTGAAAGTTTGACGGTGTAACACAATAAGACGGTAGCAAAATATCAAGTTATCCTTCCTACATCAGTAGCAATATTCTTCAATTTCAACACATTTCACTTCTTTCATGGTTAATCTAGTTTTATACTTGTTTTCTTTTAGCACTACATTTTAACTTTGAAAAAATGATGTCACAAATTTCTCACTAGAAGCAAGTAACAAAACAACGTGGGGGCAACAATAGAACCAGGATTTTGTTTTGAAATAATTATGAAGAAAAAAACAAAATATGAGGAATGAAAACAACACCTCAACTTCCACACCATATGCAGTTTGAACTGAAACTTGAGGACCACCGACTTCGTACTCCAGGAGTTTCCCAGAGGCTGCTCCAGATGCTACTGTGGCAAGCCTACATTTTAAAGTTAAATTACATAAATTGCAACAATAATATTGTCTGAACTGTACCAAATAACCTCCAAAACATCATTCTATAATACACCACACAATACCTGCAAGGAATCGTAATCCCCTTCTCACAAGAAATCGTGCTATGTTCATCACTTGATTCGGTTATTTTCTCGACTTTCGAGTTGAGGTATGTGACTCCAGCATCATAACACCTACACCGAGTTGACGATAGGACTCTAGATGAGAATTATTTAAGGGCCTTCGCACTAAAGTCGAATAAGTATTGATGTCTACCTTTGCAACAATTCCTCGTGCAACAAATGCCTACTAACTCGACCATAGGCACGACCGATCATGAGTGGATCGCCGTTATCAAGATATACAATCGTATCTCGCCATACATGCTCTAAACAGCATTCAAGTCCAAGATCTGAGGAATAGGTTAAATTTCAAATTTTAAAGTGAATGAACTACAATAAAATATATATATCCGAATTTGGAACTGTAAACTGAAAAAATGCCAGAAAAAAACGATCTGTAAATACTTATACATAAGCAATTTGTTTGCTGACTTATAATTGTAAATGTATACCTTTAAACTCATCTTCCCATACGCCATAGTTATTTGTAAAGGGAAGATCTGGACCAATAAGACCAACTTTCAAGCCTTTCTTGGCGGATTCGGCAGCAAGAGAAAGACCAGCTGGACCGCAGCCAATCACCACTAAATCAAGAGGAGTATCATCAATGGGTATTGGCGGCAACTGCAAAATTGATGAAGCTGAAACTTGAAAGAAGTTCTATGTGACTTTGAAAAGATAAACCACAGTAGTAGAAATAAACAGGGGGCACACCACCAAAATTTAAGTATATCCCAGAAGTAAGTTAAAAGTATATGCATATTTTCCATTTCCACTATGTGAAAGATTAAATTGTTCTTTGGTATTTGGATCATCATGGACTATATCAAATGAATATCTAAACTGTTTGCATTTCTTATTTGTTGTGAAACCACAAATGGTCAGTTACTTTGTATCATTGGGTCAATTGGAAAATCAATGAAAACAGAAGGAAAATTAAGTTTTATAGCCACCAATAAGATCAACAAAACTAGGCAAAATTCAACTAAGAAAAACACAAATTAATCTCAAACTCCGGAAAACCGAGTCTTATAGCCACCAATCATCATTTCACCGCATTTCAAACTCCTTTAGATGTTATAATCCAAACAGCACCTCTCAAACACAAAACACGGACGCAAACACCAAAAAAGGAAAAATAAAGACTTCCCAAGAAAAAAACTTTAAAACCACAACAAACACAGTTTCATAGCTTCTTATCGTCTTCTCATACATACAACCTGATTCAAGACACAAAGAAAAAACATTTTGGAGAACACAAACCTTATCCAAACCACAACCGAAAACACATTTTCAATCCCCCCCCCCCCCCCCCCCCCCCACACACACACACACACTGACACACACATTCAAAAATAGGTTCGTATCATAATTAGTTTCCGATCATCATTTCAAACGCAAAACTTTAAGAACCTTCCAGAACAAACCCAAATCCATCCAAAACACTGAATTTCCCTCCATCCACCATTCTCCGATCTTCATCCGTAAACTTCCTCTCTTCCATCCAACCAACCGAACCACTTCACCACGTCCGGAAATTCCTCACATTCTTGTCCGATTGTCAAACAGAAGAAAAAAACTAAACTAAAACCGCACTTCTCATCAGCATTTCACCACACACTAAACTTCCGTAGTTGAAATCCAAAAACACAAACCTCAATCTCAGACACGGAAAACCGCGAGAGAAAAAAACACAAATCCATCCGAATCAAAACAAATGCAGATTACTAGCTTCTCGAAACCATATTAACAAAACTAAACATCACATTCTCGTTCGATCTTCACACACACAAAAAGAAGACTCATCAACAGATGTTGACCTTATCGACGATGCTGGTCTGCAAGTCCATCGTCTTCCTCGCCTGCATCTCTACAAACACAATCTCACTCCCGCCCGCCTTCACGTAATCCTCCTCCTTCTTCTTCGTCGCCACTCCCCCGCAGCACACCACACCACCTCTCCTCCTCCTCCAACTCCCCACATTCCCCTTCGACACCGCCACTCTCCTCCGCCGGAACCCCACCGGCACCACCGCCATCGCTTTCCCGACGACGCACTCCATTTTTTTTCTTTTTCTTTTTATTTGAGTGTGAGAGGATAAGTTCAGGCTTTTGGGGGTTTGATTTGGTTGGGGAATGGGGAGGAGAAGTAAGGGTAACTGTCTGCACACGTGGCGGGACGTGATTGGTTCGGGTAAGGCCAGGATATCGTTGGTTTTCCGTTCCAAATCACTGTGATGGGCCGGATACACTATTCACAGCCCAATTCGGTTCGGTCCCATCCGGACCAAATGTCTTTATTATTATTATTACTTATTTATTATTATAGTATTTACTTAAGATTGTATTGTCATGTAAATTATGTCATTTATGAATCATGTGTATTTGTATATCCCATCAATTGTAAATTACACTGATTTTGGAAAATAACACATCCAAACGCAACATATGTTTTTCCGGAATCTAATCAAACTTTTAACAAAAAAAAAATTCTAGGTAAAAAAAGCGGAGTAACAAATTCGCTTTTACGAACCTTTTGGTGTTCTAAGGCTTCATCTTGACAACATCTTTTAGTTTTGTATCTTTGTAACGAGAGATTTCTATGAGCGATGGTATCGACTGAACCATTTGGAGTTTATGGGCTATAGTCCATTTATTAGGGCACCCTTAATGTGGTCTTTTTTCCCCACGCTCCCAGCATAGGCGCCCGGGCGACCCTCCCCTTCGCAAGAGGGTTGGTTTGGGCGGGGCAACCCACTTCCCTACGCGGACTCCGCTCCTCGACAACCTTTTCCCCACGTAACCTCCGACAAACCCTCTTTGGAAGGTATGTGTTCTACATATTTAAAATTAAAGGATCCCATTTTTTTCTACATTGATGTTTAGATACATCTGGTTGTTGTTGAAATTTTATTTGATTTTTTCATATATATATTTGTTATCTACACTATGAAATTTGATATTTGTAAAACTTAAATAAGAATGTGAAATATAGTTAGGATTGAGAATGTGAATAAGATGTATTAATTGGTCTTGTAATGTTGCATGTGGATTGTTTATTGGTAGGTATTTAAAATTTAATAGTAGAATTATTGGTGTTGAAGTAGTCGACGGTAGGCCGAAATGCTCGTCGGAGTTGGTGTGCAGCAGAGTTCTGCACTGGAACGATCGATCAATTCTTGTATCGGTCGACCGGTCGTGGTGTCTTTGTGAAGAAGATGAGGACTTTGGGTGTTTTCGGTCGAACGGGTCCCTTTTGTCGTTCGACCGAAAGCACTATTTTATGTTGGTTGGGGTGTAGACCACAAAACTGTCATCCGTCTTGTGACCCCGTTCGACCAACGACTTATGATAACTTAATGTTTGTTCGACCATTTATTGTTCCGGTCGACCGATATAATTTGATTCGAAATCTGAATTTACTGCCTTTTTCTGGTCGACCGTGGTTTCTGGTTTGTTCAACCGTTTGTGCTTTTTAGGGTGAGAACCAGATTTTACTGGATGTTTTCGATCGAACGGATTCCCTTTTACTGGATGATTCGGTTGGAGCCGGTTTTGGTGGTGGGGTTTCGGTCGACCGGATGTGGATTTCGGTCGACCGTTTCCGCCCAGTTTTGTATGTGTTGCTTGTGATATTTGTGGTTTTGATCTGCCTTAAGGGCAATAGGCCCCCGACCTTTTTGGGGCGACGATACAGACATTTCGATCTGAGAGAGATCGTGGTTGTGGTTCTGATGAGCTGGTGCTTGGTGTGCATGTGTGGTTTGTTGGCCGATGATTTTCCGGCAAGTGTCTTGTGTGCACGAGTTGTGGTGGGTTTGAGGTGAGAGGATCCTTGAGACCCGTGGACGATGATTTTCCAACAGGTACCTTGTGGGCACGAGTTGTTGTGGGATTGGGGTGTGTGGACATTTGAGACTCGTGTTGTTTGCGTCAATTGTGGTTGAGAGAGAGGTCTCGAGAACCCAGTTGGACGGTGGCAATTGTGTTGTTTTGCATTTTCATATCATGTCATGTTTTTGTTTTAATTCATACATTTAGGAGTTTGACATACAAAATTTCCCTATAAGAAAATAGTTTTATGTTTACATTTCAGGTCGTAAGCGTCTTTAGGAGGTGGTGACTGAGGGCGGGAGTACCTGGACCGGATCCTGTTTTTCTTGCTTTTGAGGTTGTCGTGATTACACTTGTATATGTTGTATATCTTTTGTTGATGTAATCATACATTTGACATCTTGTATTATACGGTGCACCACCGGTTATATATATGTGTGTGTTTTTTGTAACGTTCCTGATGCTTGATATTTGTTTTTAAAAGTTTCAAATTTTCTATACGTTACAAATTTTTAAAAGTTTCAAATTTTTCTATACGTTACAAGTTTCAAATTTTTCTGCTGTTTTGTTTCGATACGTTACAGTCATGATTGCCGAAAAATGAAGCATGAATAGGAAATTTGTGGGTAATAAGTACAACGGGATTGCATCGAAGGATGACATGCAGAGCAAATTATATTGACGAAAAGCCTCGGGAGAAAATATTGGAATAAGTCTAGTTAGGAAGGAACAAGTCTTACGGGTAACATCTTCCCTTACCTTTAAACTCTTTGAATTTTGGTCTTTTGAAAGAAAAAAAACTTACAAATAATTAAATACATATATAGATGAATTTCTGAACACAATTAGAATACTCCTGTAAATTCCAACCACTCTTGTCTAAATTCCTAGCACAGTGGTGAAAAAATCTCAAAATATTTTGTGAAAGCGAATGTTTATTTTTTTTTGTAAAGAATGTAACATTTTTCTTCATCTATTTCTTATAAAATGTCAATGTCAATGTTATGCCCCTAATTTAGGCATGAAAGATGTCACAGTCAATAACACAAATTATGAATCACTAAATCTATATCAAAAAATTAGACTGATTTCAAAAATCAAAATCATAGTTTTTGTTTTGCTTTAATAGATGATCAAGACGACAAAGAGTGATGTCATGTCAAAACCAACATCGCTTGAAATAAGGTAATATATTGCTGGAATTGAATATAAGTAGGAAACAAGATCATTAATCTTTGAACAAAATTCCTTTTCAAAATGAAACAACAATCTTTTTGGATTAACGAATTAACAATACAGGCAGTGATCGTTGAATTAAAGATGAAACATGAACTGAAAATCTGTTAGAACCTGTAAACTTGTCCGAACCATAAAAATTTCATTATAAAATTAGGAATACCTATGACCAAGTACATCCATGTAATCATAGGCTTATATATATCCCGGATTGATGGAGTTGGACATATCCGACAAGTGACAATGCTTAATTAGTACACGAACTCTCGTGATGTCTTTGTAAACAACTCTTTACATTCTTGGATCTTCATGGCTCCATTCAAAGGCGAAAGATTGGCGACGAAAGGAAGTAACGAAGGCCAATATGATAAAATATTTATGTAGAAATAAATGGAATTACGTGAACTTGTAGTCCTAAAGCACACCTCCCCTTCCTTATATGCCTCCTATATATGCTCGAACGAAGTCTTCATCGTCCATGTGAGATCCTAATCCTAATTAAGTTTTAATGATGTTTAGGTGGTGATTAGGAGGAGATGTGATTGAAGGGTGGAGATGGAGTGGTGATGGATGAAGGGTTGAGATGGATTGGAGATTAGATGGATGGTGAGGATTGAGGTGGGGTGAGATATTTATTGGTGATTTTCTCTCTCTCACTCTCACTTTACTCTCTCTCTCTCCTAGTGGTGCTCCGGCGAGAGGTTGAGTTCCAGCGAGGCGGAGGTGGTCGTCGTGTGTGGGTTGCTCGTGGAGGTGAGTGTTGGTTTCTTAACCCTTCCCCGCTTGTTTGGTTCTCTCTCTCAACCTACCTCGTTTTCAGTGGTCGTGGTTGGAGTGGAGAGTGAAGGAGGTGAAGGTGTGCTCGTGCTTGTCGAGAAGGAGGTGATCTTCTATCTAGCGCGATGTTCGTCGACGGATCGTGATTTTGGGGGAAGAGCTCGTGGAAGCGCCGTCGTGGTTCTTCGAAGGTTTCTTCAAACCTTCACGGTATGTCAAGCTCGCTCACTTTAGTAGCGTAAGTATTTGGAAGTCGACGGTAGGTCTTCCGGCTCGTCGCAAGTAAACATGCAGCAGATTTTACTGCCTGGTCGGTCGACCGGTTGGTGCAAACAGTCGACCGTTCTTAATGAGATTTCGGGTTCTGCCTCACACCGGTCGAAAGATGCCCTCGGGGCGGTCGACCGGTTGTGCATTTGAGGCAAGCCTGGTTGGTTTCGGTCGAACGGGCCCCCTTTGCCGTTCGACCGTGTGCACTGTCATAGGTCGGTTGGGGCGTTGACCATCTAAATGGTCGACCGCCTGTGTGACTTTGTCCGACCGGTGACTTAAGTTGGATTGATGGTTGGTTCGACCGAAGGTGGTTCAGTCGATCGGACTTGATGTTGAGCGTGGGGGAATTCTCTGGTGGAATTCGGTCGACCGAGAGTGCTCGGGGGTTCGTCCGGATTCGTTGGTGAGAGTTGGGGGAATTCCCTGGTGGAATTCGGTCGACCGAGAGTGCTCGGGGGTTCGACCGGATTTGTTGTTGCGCGTGAGAGATTTTTCCTTGGTGACTTTCGGTCGAACGGGCCCCTTTGCCGTTCGACCGATTGGTCGTTTTGTTCGTTGAACCTAGGAGGCGACTTCTAAACGGTCGACCGGTCGTTGACTTTGGTTCGACCGAACGAGTGTGGTTGATGGGAATTGGTCGACCGATGGAGTGTCGGTCGAGGCAATTGCCCTGTGTTTGGAGATTCGGTCGACCGTGACTTTTGGTTCGGTTGACCGTTTGTGTCCAGTTTTGCACGTTGGAGGTGCAGTTGTTGTGGTCGTCTGCGTGGGGCGAGTTGTGGTGCCGATGTTCTTCCGACAAGTGTGCTAGTTAGCACGAGTGTTGCGGTGGTTGGGTGAAAAAGCCCTGGAGTCCCGTAACTGTGTGAGAGTTGTGGTTGGGTGAAAAAGCCCTGGAGCCCAGCTTGGAAATGTGTGTGTTGCGGTGGTTGGGTGAAAAGGCCCTGGAGCCCCCTGACTGTGTGAGAGTTGTGGTTGGGTGAAAGAGCCCTGGAGCCCAACTAGTCTGTGCAGGGTTGGGTGAAAAAGCCCTGGAGCCTGAGCATGGACCGCGTGTTAAGGGTTGGGTGAAAAAGCCCTGGAGCCCTTGGACGTTTGGGTTGGGTAAAAAAGCCCTGGAGCCATTGGTCGTGTCGTGGTAGCTACGGTTGGGTGAAAAAGCGCTGAAGCCCAACTTGGCGACGAGTGTGTTGCGGTGGTTGGGTGAAAAAGCCCTGGAGCCCCGTAACGGTGGTGTGTGTTGTGGTTGGGTGAAAGAACACTGGAACCCAGCCTGGTTGTGGTGCTTTTCTTGTTGGTAAAATTGCATGCTAGGGTGCTTTTCAGTTCATGCATTGTAGAGTTGGCATACAGGGTTTCCTTCTGGAAACTCAGGTATTGTTGCATGTTTGCTTTTCAGGCCGTGATCGGCGATAGGGGGTGGCAACCGAGGAGAGGAGCGCTGCTACCTGATTCTGCTTTCTCTCATTTGAGGTCGGAGTGATTATTGTATCTATTGTTGGCCTTTTGAAATGTAATCACACTTTTGAAATACTCGAATATTATATATATATATATATATGGTGCACCTTGTCCCTTTTATTGTGTAATATCCTCTGTTGATTGTATGTGATTAAAATTTTAAATTCTTCCGCTGTTTGAGGATGTTACAACTTGGTATTAGAGCGATTGGTTCCAGTGTCCTTATCCAAAGAAACCACCCTTAGAGTTTTAGAGTCTGCATTAGTTCATGCATTCATGGTTTTGACGTGTGTTGTCTTCTTTGTGTATAGATGCCTCCGAGACACGTGAGACCTCCCCCACGGGACCGTAGCACCAGCGGTGAGACTGGGGGCACAGACTGGGCAGAGGAGCGACGGATGCTCTATGACACGATGGGGCGACTGAGTGCGATGCTGGATCTCCAGTCAGGCAGAGGAGAGCTAACAACGGCAGGAGCGATGCTCAACCGCTTTATGAGACAACACCCTCTACCTTCGATGCTAGAGGAGAGTCTGAGGCTGCAGAGGACTGGGTCCTGAAGATCCAGGAGATCCTTTAAGCGATTGAGTGCCCTCCGGAGAGGCAGGTAGGCATGACAACGTATGTGTTGGGCGGAGACGCATCCAACTGGTGGAGGACCACTTCTGCGGTGGTATTTGAGGGTAGGACTGACAACAACTGGGAGGACTTCCTGCGGGAGTTCAATGAGCAGTTTTTCCCAGAGCACGTCAGAGATGGGAGGAGAGAGGAGTTCATGACCCTCGAGCAGTGAGATGCGACCCTGGCTGAGTATACCCGGAGGTTCAACGTGCTGGAGCGTTACTGTCCGGAGATCTGTGTGACGCCGCTACAGAGGGCGAGGAAGTTTGTACGGGGGCTCACGAAGCACCTCCGTACTCAGGTGAAGTACAGTATGCCGCAGACGCTGGCCGATGTAGTGAGATTTGCCACGATCATTGATCAGGATTACTAACATAATTATGTTGAGGCCAGGAGAGCACCGGGGAAGGTCAGTGGACGTCCAGGTGCTCCGCTAGCAGGGAATCTGGTCAAGAGGCCCCGGATTGGTGGAGGTGGGCCACACCAGCCTGAGGTGTGCAGAGGTTGTGGTCGGGTTCACTCTGAAGAGTGTTGGGGCCGTTATGGGATTTGTCACGGGTGTGGCAAGCCAGGCCATTTTGTGCAGGATTGTCTGAGTAGGCCGAGTGGGTCCAGCAGACATTCAGGGCCGCCAACAGCAGGCAGAGGCGGGGGTCGCCGTCCTTTTGCGCCGCCACAGCTGGGTCGGAGGACTGGACGAGTCTTTACCATCTAGGCGGATGAGGCGAGAGATGCCAGCACGGTGGTGGAAGGTACGCTCTTTGTTGCCGGGTTTCCGCCTCAAAGAGAGATTGAATTTGGTATTGATTTGCTAGTTGGGATTACGCCGCAGTCGAAGGCGCCATATAGGATGGCACTTGCTGAGCTGGCAAAGCTGAAGAAGCAGTTGCAGAATTTGATGGATACAAGGTTTATCCGCCCTAGTGTCTCACATTGGGGAGCGTTGGTACTCTTCGTGAAGAAGAAGGATGGATCGCTACGGATGTGTATTGACTACAGGATGCCGAACAAGGTTACCGTTAGGAATCGATATCCCCTGCCCAGGATCGAGGACCTATTTGACCAGTTGCAGTCAGCGAATGTGTTCTCGAAGATTGATATGCGGTCCGATTATCATCAGTTGAGGATCAGAGAGGCAGATGTGTAGAAGACAGCTTTCAGGACGAGGTAGAAGCATTACGAGTTTTTGGTGATGTCGTTCGGGTTGACGAACGCGCCTGCAACGTTTATGGATTTGATGAACAGGACGTTCAGTCAGTACCTCGACTGATTTGTATATATTCTTAATATCATGAGGCAAGGGACGGACACAAGTGGTGCACTCACATCACTAAATGGATCATGTTTTGGTTCGGGTGGAACAAAGACATCTATACTAATTGGGTAACTATAATGTTTGGCTAGATACCGCTTATAGTTTGAGATATTAAGTGTTTAATATCGCTGCCAATTTGGCTTAGATCCTATGATAGGTCACACCACAAAACTGAGAAACAAGAGGGTTGATTTTAAGTTCATATGATGTGTCGGGTTTCATGTGAAAATAAGACACATGTGGTGAATGAATAAAATCAATATGTCATGAAATTGACATAATTAGAATCATTAATAAATTCATATGAGGTGCATATATTATGGGATGTAACAATATTACATAGGATAATATATTACATAGGATGTGAATTTGCTAAAAAAACCAAAAGATCAAAATTTGTTGGAAATAAATCCAAAATTTGGCAAATGCAAAATTGGGGTTAAACACGGTGAACCGTTCAAGGTTCGGTCGACTGGGGAATCTTCGGGTCGGTTAACCGAAAGGGGAACGGGTAAACACAATTGGTTGACCGAAATTATCTAGAGTATTTGGACAATCGGGTTCGGTTAACCGAGTGTGAACGGTCAATCAAGAAAAGTATTTTCGGTAGACCGAAGGTGACACGGTCATCCTATGACTATGCTCCAGGAGAAATTTTTGTGAGTCATCGGTCGACCGAAGAGAAGACGTTGTTCGTCCGAATTTTTCCAGAGAATTTTTCTCATGCGGATTCGGTAGACCGTCTAGCTCACGGTGCACCGAACACGTGTTAAAACCGAATGGTTCGGTTAACCGAGAAAAATTCTCGGTCAACCGAACAGTACGATTTCTGCCTGAATTATTAAGAGATTAATTAGATCATGGTGGATTAATTCCAAATTTAATTAAAACGTTTTAGAGGATGCTTATATGGCAATTAGAGATTAATTTTAGGAGAGAATAAACAAGAGATCATGACTAAGGAATAGTTGTTGATAACAATGTTTTGGGAGACTATAAAAGCACCCCTCCTCCTACTTGTTTATGTTAATGCAAAAATTCTTTCTTTCATTAATCTCTCCTCTAATCACCACGAAAATCTCTTATTAATTTTGAGTTTAGGAGATAAAAATCTCAGGATCTCAAAGAGGGGTTATTAGCTAGATTCTAACCCTTATTAGAGATTGATTGACTAGCTTCTTTCTCTCTAATCTTGTTTAGAGTTTGGTGAACACTCGGAGGCAAATCAGTGGACGATTCTACAGGCAGCGCGACTCCGGATCTTCAAAAGGTTTTAAAGAACATTTAGGTATGATTCTCTTTTTGTGATTTATTTTAATATATGTAGGATTGCATGATATTATAATAAACACAAAGTAATGTACATAAAAATGTTGAAAATATGAAATCGATCTTGTATGTTGTATTTTTTTTTAAACATATACATACACAGGGACACGAAATCCTACAGTGGTATCACAACATTTAGTTCATATTTTCAATGATTAGACTATATAATTAATTTTAGTTTACCATTTACAATCGAAACAATTCATGTTCTATCTCTTTTTCGAGTTTTCTGATAGTTTTGTTGATTTAATTCTAATTAATCCTTTTGATAGTTTTAAATGTTTTGAAGTACATCATGATAGTGTTAGAATTAAAATTTAGACTTATGTCTAATATATAAAATTTTCGTTTTAAATTAAATGATTATTTTATAAGGAATCGACAACGAAAAAGGCATATGTTTATCTTTCTTTAAAAGAATTATTTTTGGAAATTGGATAAACAGCGGTTCAAATGTTTTGTGTATTGAACTATGGATGCATAAAATCATTTTAATGGATTTTAAATGATTTTAGAATTGTTTGATTTAGAGATGCATGATAACTAAATCGAGTAATATATAATATATGTACATGCGTTGCTCGAGTTCTCTAATGCAGGGATATGTGAGTTTGTATGTTCCGAAGAAGTTATGTGTGAATGAATGAATGTGTATGTTGTTACTATTCAATCACAAGGTCTTATGTATATGTGAAAGCCAAATTTCTATTTCTATGTATTTGCATGCATATGAGAGGATTTTTACATAGGACTTGCACTAGATAATTTTTCAAAATTGAGAGATGCATGTTTATATTTTTTGCAATATCAACATCGATGGTGCAAGAGGAAGACGCTGAAGAAGCACGAGCATCAAGGACGCGGGAACATATAAACTCACACAATGTGTTTGTGAGTGAATTTATTTATGTTTTGTGCTTGATATATGTGATTGTATGGATGAATGTTAGGATGTGTATAGATGATAAATTTGCATGATCACCTAAATTTTAAAATCACATGTAAATGTTTAAATTGTCCAACCAAAAATTAAGAGTATTTTTCTTTCTTATTTCATCCACTAACAACCATCGATCGATGGATATTCTGCTCGCCCTTAGCGGGAGATAACTTCCTCCATCTTTGGGAATAGTGGGAGATATAAGGTTGTCTATTGTTGTTCCATGAATAGATGTACGAGGTGCGATTCACCCTTAGTGGACACCAAGTATATTTGTTTGTGAATACAATGGATAAACGTATCTCGTATCAAATGAAATAAGTTTTCTTAACAAGACCCGGAGCCCTAGCTCGGTTTTGAGAAAGAGAGTTTTTCTTATGAGGATTGGTCAAATTCCCTCTTAATTAAAACGACAAGAGTCATAAGAGTTTAAAAATGCAAATGTTGCGATATTTCGAAATGGTTATGATTAGAAAAATGTTTTCTTACCCAAATTTTATAATATATCTGATAGCTCTTAGCTAGTTTATATTATAATTGATATGATCTTAAATTCCTGCATTTATGGACAAATTTTTGATTTGCGGTATTGTTTTTCTAAAACAAAAAATTGACATTAAATCCCATATAATTTATTTTGTAGATATGTCGAATATTCAACCTATTGTGCGATCTATGATTGGAAAACATCATTTGGCAAATGATGGCTCAAACTTCATAAGCTGACAACTCAAGTTCAATATCGTGTTGAAGTTTGAGAAACTATCTCATATTTTGGATGGTGAAATCCCAAAATTAAATGAGAATGCAACCGATAGCGAGAGAGAGGCAAAAGCCAAGTGGGAAGACCAAGAGAACCAGGTTCACGGTCTAATGTTAGCCTCCATGGGTGACTCGCTTCAAGCGAAATACTTGGATTCAAAACCCAAGAAGACCATGGAAGCTTTAACAAAGATGTTCATGGATAGTGCTAGAAAAGAGCGTTATAAGACCACCATCACACTCTCAAGGTGCCACATGGCGGAGGGAACATCGGTATCCATGTATTTTCTCATGATGCAAGGATACCTTGAGAAGTTGTCGAAGCTCTCTTCCCCGATGCCCGATGACATTGCGGAAGATTTGATTCTTGGCTCTCTATTCCCATCCTACAAGGACTTCATTATGCACTATCATGTGCGTGAGAAATGAGTGAGTCTTGAGGAACTTCACAACGCTCTCAAAACGGCTTAAGTTGACATAGATAAGGGTCGGGACAAGCACGTCTTAGCCGTCCATGGAGGGAGCAACAAGACCACCAAAGGTAAATGCAAATTCACCAAGAATACGTCAATAAAGAGCAAGGAAGTAGGAAGTGCTCGTGTGAGTGCCTCAAAGGGGAAATCTTTGAAATCTCCGACTCCCAACACGGAGTGCTTTCACTGCGGTGAAAAGGGACACATCCGGCCAAATTGCCCCAAGTACAAGGAAGACCTTGGCAATGGAGTGATTGAACGTAAGCACCTCAAAAAGGCCAAATGTATATTTGTTATTGAGATAAATTTAGCCACCTCTGTCCATGATTGAGTAATTGATACCGGATCTTGTGCTCTCATAATTTCTAAGGTGCAGCTACTAAAGAATAGGAAGGAACTTGTAAAGAACGAGATGGTTTTGAAGATCGGAAATGGTGCGAGCGTTGCTGCGATTGCACAAGGTTTTGTGAAGCTTCAATTATCTAGTGATTTAAATTTATGTTTAAAGAATGTTTATTATGTGCCTTCGATTAGCAAGAACATTATTTCTGTATCATGTTTGGATATAGATAATTTTAATATAAATATTTCAAATTCTTTCTTGTCTATATCGAAGAATGATATTTTCTATGCAAATGCATTCGTGAGGAATGATCTCTATTTGCTTGAATTGAATAATAAACAAATCTTAAACATCAATAACAAAAGGCTTAAAACTACTCACGTGAATGATACACTCTTGTGGCACTATCGTCTTGGTCACATAAATGAAAAACGCATCAAGAAATCGCAAGAAGCTAACCTTCTTGGTTAACTTGATTTTAAATCATTGGAGACGTGTGAACCTTGCCTAATGGGCAAAATGACCAAGAGACCTTTCAAGAAGAAAGGACCGAGAGCGAATGACTTGTTGGATTTGATACATTCCGATGTATGTGGTCCGATGAGTACTAGTGCAAGAGACAGTTTTAGGTACTTCATTACGTTCACGGATGACTATAGTCGTTATGACTATATTTATCTAATGAGAAACAAAAGTGAATCCTTTGACAAGTTCAAGGAATTCAAAAATGAAGTAGAGAACCAACTTAACAAGAAAATCAAGTCTCTACGAACGGATCGTAGAGGTGAGTACTTAAGTACCGAATTTGACTCATTCCTAAAGGAGTGTGGTATTGTACCATAACTCACCCCTCCCGGTACACCTCAGTGGAATGCGGTATCTGAAAGGAGGAATATGACATTACTCGACATGGTTCGGTCAATGATGAGTCAAGCTGAATTGCCGCTTTACTTTTGGAGCTATGCACTAGAAGTTGCGGCTTACACATTAAATAATGTTTCATCCAAATCCGTAGAGAAAACGCCTTATGAGCTATAGAGTGGAAAAACACATAAACTCAATTTTCTCAAGATTTGGGGTTGTGAGGCCTACGTCAAGAGATTGATGTCGACCAATTTTCAACCAAAAGCGGATATACTTCTTTATAGGTTATACTCGTGAGACAAGAGGGTACTACTTTTAGCATATAACCTCCAATAGAGTGATTGTAGAGAGGGATGTCGTATTTCTAGAAAAGGAATTTTTGAAAAGAATAAAAAGTAGTGGGAGTAGAGTCGTGCTTGAGGAGACTCAAGATATTCTACAAGATCATGATATGAAGGGTAACATCCAAGATCATGAAGGTCCAACCGAGGTTCCTTTGGTTAGTGGGAGCTTGAGTGAGAGACCCTCGCAAGAAATTGTGAGAGAAACTCAATCTTCCCCACCTAGTGTACGTTCGAGAATCAAACACGAACCAATTCCATAAGAAATTGTGGAAGAAGTTCGAGAAGTACACGTAGAACCAAAAGAACTTAGAAGGTCAACGAGGGAAAGGAAGAAACCTGATATGTATTTTGGACTTCATGAGATCTTGGTACTAAATACCGATAATCCCTCGACCTTTCAAGAAGCAATGGAAAGAAAGGACTCCAAACTATGGTTTAAGGCCATGGAATCCGATATAGAATCCATGTATGATAAACAAGTGTGGAACTTGGTTGACCTTCCTCAAGGGAAAAAAGTCATTCAAAATAAATGAGTTTTCAAGAGGAAGATGGACATGGATGAGAACTTGACAACCTACAAAGCGAGGCTTGTAGCAAGTCTATTCAAGGAATTGACTATGATGAAACTTTTTCACGGTTGTCATGTTCAAGTCTATTCGGATTATGCTCTCTATTGCCGCATTTCATGATTATGAGATATGACAATTGGATGTCAAAACGGCGTTCCTTAATGAGAACTTGGAGGAGGATGTGTACATGGTACAACCTCAAGGTTTTGAAGATCCAAAGAATAACGAGAAAGTATGCAAGCTTCAAAGATCCATTTATGGATTGAAGCAAGCATCAAGGAGTTGGAATAAACACTTTGACGAAGAAGTCAAAAAGATTCACTTCGTCCAAAGTAAGGAAGAGCCTTGTATATACAAGAAGGTTAGTGGGAGCCACATAGTGTTCTTGATCTTATATGTCGATGACATACTCCTCATGAGAAATCATATACCTTTGCTTGAGCAAACGAGAAATTCATTGAAATCTGCATTTTCGATGAAAGATATGGGTGAAACTCAATACATATTGGGAATCAAGATATATAGAGATAAATCCCGTAGACTCATTGACCTAAGTCAACGTACATACATTGACAATGTCTTAGAAAGGTTTAGCATGAACAACTCAAAAAAGGACAATGTGCTAATGAGTATGAGTGTGCAACTCAAGAAGTCTCAACGTGCTGAATCACGTAAAGACTTGAGTACATGAAAGACATCTCTTATGCTTCGGCAATAGGATCGATCATGTACGCGATGACTTGCACAATACTCGATGTCTCGTATGCTCTAAGCAATCCAACGGAGGTCCTGAGCATTGGACTGCGGTCAAGAATATTCTGAGATACCTTAACCGGACCAAAGATAAGTTTCTTGTTTTAATCACCTGACAGATACTGTTTCTTGTGGAGGACAGAAGAGAATTTTATAATCCTGTTTCTGTAATGTTACACAACACCAAGCCAATTGGCCACCAGGTATGTTATTAAAATAAAATGTTTGGCTCTGTGTTATTTTTGGAGATTCATGGATTATATGATTGTCAATGAGATTGTTATTATTATTATTATTATTATTATTATTTCAATTGTTTTCAGGAGCTCGTTGGTCTGCTCATGTCAGTCTTGCTTCTCGGAGACTTTGTTCTGATGATGCTCACTACGGTCCAGTTATATTCCTTTTCTACGTGGGATGTGGTTTTAACCTTGTTTGTACTTCCTTTGGGTGTTCTTGCACCATTCCTCTCCGGAATCAGTGCACTCTTCACTCAAGGACCTAAAACATATGCAAAAGGATTTCAGCTTTACGCATTGTGGAACACGGTTTCATTGGTTAATGCGGTGAGTTCTGTCTACCAACCTTGTCTACAAATTTCCTAGGCATACATGTGTTTATATTCTCTGTAAGAAGTCAGCCTACTATTCTTTATTTTCATGAATTTTTTTTAGTTCTGTGACGAATAGAAAATATATCCAAAGTTGCATCTAAATGTCCAAGATGTCTCATTTTCTAACAGGTCCTCGCCCTCACGTGCAGTTATGTACATCTGATAAACCAATATGATCATATGATCTGAGTATCCAACACTAGTAAGTATGCTGCATTGCTAAATAAATATTGTTTCATTGTGTTGATTTTCTATCTTTGGCAGGGAGGAGGGCGGATGGTGGGTGCTTCCCACTTGTTGGGTGATGTGCAAGTGCATCCAGTCTCGGATAGTTAACTTGCACATTGCAAATTCACAGATCAAAGACTACACATTGTACAGCAACGACCCAGACGAATTTTGGCGGTTATGACAGCTTTCCCAAAGGTTACATTATTCTTTTTTTTTAAAGTAGGATATACGAAAAGAAAGATAGAATGATAGAAGAGAATATAGAAAGATAGAAAAAAGAAACATCATTTAATGATTCGTTACTTGAGTCCGGAGTTAAAGCCATTATATAGAGTTCTTCGACAATTACATGAAGATATCTTCTACAGCTATGTTGTACAAATCTTTTATTTTTATATTATTTTTGCTCTTTTGAATAAGTTATTTATACTTTGTCATGACAAATTGATCCTTAACCGTGTCTCAGAGTGTTTGACTCCTTCGATGCATAGTTTGCTTATCAATATTTAACCTTCTCGTACTAATCCCTTCAACCAACTCTATACAGACTATACTTTAATCCATCTTAACTTGTATTGTTTCCTTGACACTACAAATAATGTAATATCCTAAACCTAATTAACTTGGTTAATTGCTTTTAGGTGCTTAATTGGTGGATTAGGATGGAGGGCTGAGATTGATTTGGGGGATTTGAGGTGTATGGTGGAGATGAGAGGAGGGGAGTATATGTGGTGAGTGGTTTTCTCTCTCTCTCTCTCTCTCTCGCGTATTCTCTCTCTCTCTCCCGCTCAAACCCTCTCCCTCTCTTTGATCAGATCTTCGGCGTGCGGAGGCGCTCGAGGAGTGGTTCTCGGAAGGCGAGGTGAAGCTCAGACGTTCACCGGAGAGGAATAGATCGTTGCTCGGTTGGAGTTCGCCGGAGAAGGTGTTTTGCGGGGAGAAGCTCGCCGTCGAGTCTTCGAAGGCTTCTTCAAGTCTTTAAGGTATGTCAAACTTTACTTTGATGCTCACATATGCTTTGGTGAGTGTTGGGGTGGTCGACGGTAGGCCGGAGGGCTCGTCGGACCCGTGTAGTTGCATTCTGCACTGTAAACGGTCGACCGGTGGCATGGTTCGGTCGACCGGTCGTAGAGTAAATTGGGCGAAATCCCTTGTACCGGTCGAACGATACCTTGGTGGTGGTCGACCGGTAGTACATTTTGAGCGAGGGATGGAGGCTCTGCGTGTTTTCGGTCGAACGGGACCCTTTTTCCGGTCGACCGAAAGCACTGTTGTAGGTCGGTTGGGGCGTTGACCATCCAAACGGTCGACCGCCTAGTTGACTCGTTCGACCGACGAATTAAAATAACTTAAAGTTTGTTCGACCGCGAGCTGGTTCGGTCGACCGGAGTTTTCTGATGGGTTTGGATTTGGTACTGGCCGTTTTCGGTCGACCGGTGTTTGTGTGTGGTTCGACCGTTGGTGCGTTTTACTGTAAAGTGAGTTTTCACTGGTCGAATTCGGTCGAACGGGACCCCATTGCCGTTCGACCGGTTGACAGTTTTGTTGGTTGGGCCAGTCCTGTGGAGAGGATTCGGTCGACCGGTTGGGAGGTTTTGTTCGACCGTTTGGTACGGTTTTTGTGTTGTGGAGCCAGCTCGAGATGGCAACGGATCTCCGGCCCTAGAGGGTGACCGGTGCCGGCCTGAGAGTGGTTCATGAGTGTTGTCAGGCCAGCCCAAGAAGGCAACGGATCTCCGGCCCTAGAGGGTGACCGGTGCCGGCCTGAGGGTGGTTCGTGTGTGGGGCCAGCTCAAGATGGCAACGGATCTCCGGCCCTGGAGGGGTGACGGTGCCGGCCTGAGAGTGGTCTTCTGGAGCAGCTCAAGATGACAACTGTACAGACGATACCGACCTGAGAGTGATCCAACGTGTTAGCCGAGGATGTTTCCGGCTGTGGTGCCTGGGGCACGTGTGTTGTGGCCGAGGATGTTTCCGGCTGTGGTGCCTGGGGCACGTGTGAGGGTTGGGCTAGAGGACCTGCGAGACCCGTCACTGTTTGGTGTCTACTGTGGTAGGGAGAGAGTTCCCGGGGGGCCCAGTGAGACGATGGATGTTTATTGCATTTCATATCATACATGTTTTAGATGTCTAGTTCATTTATTGTGATGTAAGTTTGGCATACGGGGTTTCCTCACGGGAAACTCAGGCATATTCATGTTTTATGTCAGGTCTTAGGCAGCATTAGGAGGTGGTGACCGAGGAGGAGCGCTTTCGGGGCCCGATCCTGCTTTCCTTGTTTTGAGGTCCGAATGATTACATGTATATTTTCCTAAGCTTTTGTTGTAATCACACTTTTGTAAAACTCTCAGATATATATTGTATATATGTTGGTGCACCAGTTGTCCACTTTCTTTGGTAATATCCTCGTGTTGTGTTTTATTAAAAATTTAAATTTCTTCCGCTTTCGAGGATGTTACAGATAATGATCAGTATCTTTATCTTCAAGGTAAAGTTCTATATTTCCTGGGAGTCCATAGGGCCAGCTCGTAGTAGATACTGTAAGTTGTGAAAGCGACCTACGGATTTTATAAGAAAAATACTATCTACCGGTTATTCTTTTTGATAATATATTTTTCTATTGCAAGTTCATAGTTATTGGTCATCCTCTAACAACAGTAATGATTATCTAATACGTTCATAGAAGTCTTTGGTTATAGCAGTATAAAAAACAGTAGTATAAAAAATTGCGGGGGATTCAAATCTCAATCGAACTTGACAAGGAACGAAAGCACTCTACCTTAGGGCACCCTTAACGGGGGTGCCCCGCCCGGAAGCCCTGGTCGGGCGCCCGGGCGCACCCCCGTTAACGGGCGGGGCGCGTGCCCGGGCGTTGGGCGTCCCGGGCAGACGCCCGGGCACCCAAGGGAAGGGGACACGTGTCCCCCTCCCATTGGTTTTTTTTAAATTTATTTATTGGATGTTTTGTTATTAATGGATTGAGTATTTGTTATAAATGTGGGGTATTTGATTGTGGACGAGGGGGGAACGAGGGGGGAACGATGGTACTCCGGAGAAGACATTGTGGAAGAGATATGGGATGTAAGTTGAGTTTTGTGTTTTGTGGAAGAGATATGGGGTGTAAGTTGAGTTTTGTGTAGGGTATATATAGAGAAAAAATTAGACACTGTGCAATCACGCGGATTACTTTTCTTACACGCGTATACTGTACATTCACGCGGACTACTTTTCTTTCACGCGTGTACTGTACATTCACGCGGACTAATTTTCTTTCACACGTATACTGTGCAATCACGCAGATTACTTTTCACGCACGCGTATACTGTGCAATCACGCGGATTCAAATTTCAAATATTCAAAATTTTGTGGTTTAATATTGATTAATATTGTTAATTAATTAATAGTAATAATAAGTATATCGTGAATTAGAATTATAATGTAATTAGAATTAGATTTATATAAAATGTATTTTGTTAAATGTTGTGTGAGAATTAAATTTGTTTAATTAAGAAATGATGTGGATGAAAGAGAGTGTAGGGTGGGTGGGGGTAGCCTGGCATGGATAAAGGGGTTTTTTGGGTGGGTTGGGTGAGCTGATGTGGCAGAGAGAGTGCAGGGCGCCCGGGGGTAGCCCGGGCGCTGTTATTTCTGCTCTTATTATCCCACATGATTCTTGATTTGTTGGTGGGGGAGTATTTCACTTTGCATCATGTGATACTCGTTTGTAGTCTTTGCAAGCGTTGCATCTGAGTCTTCGAATCACAAGGTTTCGTGGCAAATGTGAAGGATTGCTTGTAGGTAAGTTAAGTTTTTGAACTCAAAAGTCAAAACTCAATTGACAATGTATGGTTATGTGGTTAATTAGGGAATTTAATGCAATTCAAGTCATCGATTTGAAGAAATTTATTCGAAAACTATAACTGTGTTTGGATGTGTGAATTAGCTTGGGATTTTGTTCTAGCATATAAATCTTCTTGACAACTGTAATTTTAAAGCAGCATGTGTTATCCAAATGGTGTATAAAAAACATGTCAATTATAAACCTAAGAGGCCGAGACATACATATCATGCATGTCATTAGTTGGAAGAACCAAGGAATGCATAAAAGTTGCATCCAAATGCAACCTATAGTTTTCCCCTCTTATGGGAAATCTTCTACGTGAGGGTTCCACGACAATAAGGAAAGCTTCAAAATCAGAATAATTAACTAGTTTAATCTCGCAAAATCTTTTGTGCACCTTCAATTACATTTGAAAAGACAAGATATTCTTTCCATGAACAATTTGCTTGATTACAGCATGTCTCCGGTATCGATATTGATTTTTACTCGTTTCTAAGTCCATATTAATGAAAATATTAGCCAAATTGAAATTAAATCAAAGTTGAATTGAAATTTCAATTGTAATTTCAAAATATTGAAGCAAAACGTATTTCGGTTTTTTAAACATGATTTAATACCTACATTTATGCAATATATTTACACATAAAAATTTAACCTACAAGTCTACCAAGTTGTGACAAAATAAAGATTTTTATTACTCATTGTTATAATAATTGTATTTCTTCGTTTGTTCCTAAAGAAATCACATGATCAAGAAATAAAGACATCAAATGTAAATCAAAATGTAAACCAATCCAAAGAAACACCAATTTAATTTAAGATTCCCCTCCCCTCATAAATAATATCATCTAGGCTAGAAAAACCCTTAAAATAAAATCAAAAGTCAAAAGACTCAAAACCATCAATCTCCATCCCCACTACTCTCTCCAACTTTAAAAACTAAACGCACTTCTAAACAAAAACCTAACAATTAAAAAACAGAAAAAATTAAAAAAAAAACAAACCAAACTTGTTAACTCTACCACCGAACCCAAAACCAAACACATCAGAACAGATTAGAGACCAAAACACAACACATCCGGAACAAAAACGTTACTCTTCTAATCTTTTCCGCTTCGTGGGGGTATCGAATCCGCCACCAATTCAGTCCCCACACGTCTCCCCGACGAACCCAAATCCATCCCAAAACTCACACCTTTCTTCCCAATCCCTCCAAAGATTGAGAAAACCCAAAACCTGAAGTACCCACAAAGTTTTTGGACCTCAGGAAGGGGTCCAAAGCGTAAAGATCGAATCTTTAAGTCCAAATCGAAGTGCCCACGAAGTTTTTGGACCTCAGGAAGTGAGAGAAAGCGTAAAGCTTGAATCTTTTTGTGGTTTTGTTGCCACTTGGTGGTGTCTGGGACTGGAGTTCAAATGGGTCGTTGTCGGTTTACATCATCTTGGAGTATTTCGTTTGGTTTGGGTAGATTTTGATTTTAAGTTGGGTATATCTTTTTTGGGTGTCTTTGTCTTTGTGTAAAGGACAAGTAGTAGTAGTAGTTTTCGTGATGTGTTTGATTTCTTGGTTTGTAGGGATTCCATCACAGATGTTTAATTAAATGTCTTGATGGAGAAAGATTAGTTTTTTTATTTTTCTTTGTCCTTCTCTTTGGTCTAAAGAAGCACAAGTGGTTTTAGTTTTGTTGTTTTTCGGTTTGTATTTGTGCTGGTTAATTGTAAGTCTAAGAAGGGAGGAGACTGGAGATATGGTGGAGTTTTCACCCAAGGAGAGGAGAGACATGAAACCTGTTGTGCTTAAAGCAGGGGTTGCTCTTGTCCTGTCCTTTGCTGGTTTTATATACTCACAAATCCGATCCCGGCAATCGTCTGGAGAAGCCAACAATCTCCCTGGTCTGGGGCTGCCTTCTGGTATTCCGATAAACTTTTATCCTTTTTATGTAGGTGATAGTAATTGTGTTTTTAATGGTGTTTGATTTATTGTGGCTTTGGAATTTAGGTGATCATGATGAAGGTGAGACAGAAGCGTGTAGTGAGCTGAAGGAGGATATCCTCTTCATGAAGCATGTAAGTCTCTAAAGTGGGTATAATTCTCTGATTTCTTGATGTTTTCCAGTTTGAGACCCATTACTTATTTTGCCATGTTTCATTTATTTAGCTTTCTGTTAGAAGATGGCGATGTGTTCGAATTTAGTTATTGCAATCTGCTAGAATATTAGTTCTTAGTAGTCAGGCATGAAGCATGATCATTTCTTGTTTCTATTATTGGCAAGAAGTTCCCTCCCAAAAAAACTCAGATGATTTGCTGTATCATACACTAAATATGTGACTTCCATTTAAACCGTTATTGTAGTTGGAAAATTATTTGAAGTATTACGACTTTGTTTCCTTGAATTATCTTGTTTTCTGGTGAAACTTTTAATGTCATGAAATATTCGCCATTGTCAAATTCATAGCCCTACATTGTGTTCTAAGCTCCATTATGAAATCCAACTATTTCAGGCTCAAAAAAGCCCAATTATTTGTGTAAGCCCGCTTTCCTTTTACAGCACTTGCAATTATTAGAGACCAAATCAATCTTAGTCCAATGGTGCAATATCTTTTTCTTCTTCTCGTTTTCTCATATTATCACCGGTCTATGTAAATTGGCTATTTCTTCAATAGACATGGATAATCATGATTCATAACCAGTATAGATCGAAGCATTTGTGTTTTTTCCCTCTAATTGGTTCTCGTGTGTACAGGAAGAAGCTTCACCAAAGGTACCAAGTGAAAAGGTCACGATGACTGTCGCTGAGCTCTCTCCTTTGAGTAGAAGTTCAAGGGATGAACATTTATATCTCTTGCCGGAGTTCAACGAACTTGTGCACAATGAGTTTGAGTCTGCTGAAAAAGAATCCATCATCTCACCGTCTCACAGCTCATCCACCATTACGGTAGAGAACCAAAGTATTAGTTTGCAACAAGAGATTTCCGAGCTTAGAAACTTAGTCAAGTCATTGCAAGAACGGGAGAGAAAACTGGAGGACCAATTGCTGGAGTATTATGGTCTCAAAGAGCAAGAAGCGGTTGTAAAGGAGCTTGAGAATCATCTAAGTGTCAGCAGGGTGGAAGCTAAGCTATTGGCTCTAAAGATAAAATCTTTGCAGGCAAATAACCAGAAATTAGAAGCCCAATTATCTAATTACTCGAGAATGGTAGCCGAGTTTGAGACTGCCATGGAAAAAATTAACGAGCTTAAAGAATTGAAGTTGAGGTCTGATTCTGGGCATGCCGAGAAACTCTCAGCTTTGGGTGAGAAAGTGGCGTCATTACAAAGAAGCATACATGAGGATCACAAGCACGACGAGGATATAAAACATAGTTTGAAGAGATTTAAGGATCTCGAGAACAAAGTCACTGAACTTAGGGATGCTAATACTAGGTTGGCTCAAGCGAATTTGGAGTTGACCAAGCAATTAGAATCCAATGAGTTTCTTGCATCAGCTGTTGAAGAAACTTCCAAGGTATGTTTGAACCATACTTTAGGAGAAATTTTACTATACGTCTGGTTGAGAAAGATTTTATGGAACACTGGTTTTGACTTTTGATAAACATTTCCAAGTTAGAAGTGATGTGGTCTTGTTGCGTCTAAAAATCCATGGCTTGGTAAATGTTATTATAATTTTGTTCGTGTAAGTTTATTAAACTATTGGACTAAGTTGTAGTTAAGAAAATGTGGGTCTTTAGACTACTAATAACTCACGTGTTGGTTAATAGGGTAATCTTCTTATCAAGGTTTTTAACTGTGGTTGAAAATCAGTTTGGTGCCCTGAAATGTAAGACTCAACAATTCAATATCTTGTGCTAATGAAAATATATATAAACCAGAGGATATTAAATTTTCGAAATGAGTTCCCATTATGCTCTTTATCAATCTCCAAATCAAAACACTAATCCCACCTTTCCCTTCAGCAACAATGCCTCCCTCTCTGTGGCAATTGGGAGGAGGAGACGTTGCAAAATGGGGTGAGAGACATTTGTTCCCAGAAAGAGAGATGCTAGGGCTTGGATTTGAGAAATTAATTGACTTCAGAAATAGGCTAAAGGTATAATGGGAGTTCCGTTTAAAATTTAACATCGACCATTTGAGGAACTATATTGATTTGTTTTATAGTTCTGGGTGCTTATGCGTTTCTTAAGACACTAGGTACTACAAAAAACTTACCCTAGTTGGTATACCTACAGATTCATCGATAAGTGAGGTTACAAATCAGTGATGGTGATATATCTTGCCATTAAGAAAGGTAGGATCTATTTGCTTCTACAAATGCATCCGTTGATATGAAACACTGGATTAGGTAAGTTTTGAAGTTTTAGCAAAGGTAGTTTTCTGAAATATTGCTTGGCATATATTATATCTAAATTCAGAAAAAACGCATCGACATTATTTGAAATGGTTGTTAAGAATCACATTTGACTCCGTAACGGTTATTAAAAACCCCACTTAATGTTTATAATATTCCCAAATTATGTAATCTATTAGGTTAACAAAGGTTATCACATTCCTTAGGTAGCTAACAATCTGAAGGAAAGGAACAAGGAGTTATCAGATGAAGTTGAGCGGCTTCAGACACACCGTTCTGCAGACGTCGAAGAATTAGTCTACCTTAGATGGATCAATGCTTGCTTAAGGTATGAACTCCGTAATTATCATCCAAGTGCAGGGAAAATGGCCGCAAAAGATTTAGGGAAGGCTTCAAGCCCGGAATCAGAACAGAAAGCTAAACAACTTATTCTTGAATACGCACAGTCAGGACACAACGACAATATGCTACTGGATTTTGAGTCCGAAAATTCCTCGTCCTCACAAGAATCATCGTTCACGCAGATGGCAGAGTTTGATGATACATCCGCGAGTACAAAGATCAGTACTGCAGTGCCCAAAAAAGGCAAGTTTTTTGGCAAATTTAAGAAGCTTTTGTTGGGAAAAGAAGCACAAAAAAAGAAGTCATTGACATTAGACGGGGCTTCTAGTACGACATCTCTTTCGAGTTGCTCGCACGAGGACTTGACGAGGAGACATTCTTTTGATAGTCCCTCAGTTCCAACCGATCTCATCTCGAACAAACAGTCGATAGATTCAATATATGAGAAAGAGCACTTGAATCACCCTACCTCAAGACCGTCTTTGGACATCGAAAAGTTGAGAATGTTAACAATAGAGAGAAGTGATATGCGCTGCAAGAGCGACCTTGGGTCGTCCGACGAGTACATCAGATTCATCTTACAAGAACCAAGTTCTAGAGGTTTTCCTGAAAAGATGGAGCTGAAAAAATTTGCTGAAGTATTGAGGCAAACAAGAGGAAAATCAGAAAAGCATAGAAGAACAGATTCATGCAACCGGTAAATTTGCACGGGTTTTATGGGTACATTGCCCGCATGACTTGTAACCATTTTAATTCCACTGTGATTTTAACTCATATGCAGAACTTAGAAATGTTTCTTAGGATACTTGGATAGGTATTGGCTTAATTTGTCCATATGTATTGGATAGATACTATGAAGCAAATTGTCTTTGTATCTTTTTTTATAAGTTTTATCCATACTAACTAATACTAGTTTGCGACATGTTTCATTGGAGATTGATCTCTAGTCTTGTTTTCCGCAGTTAGATTTCTACCAATTGAACTAGAGTCAGATAAATTAATGGACTCGGTATTCGAAATCATATGTTCTGTATAAATTTAGCGATGTTTTAATGGATTTTTTGAGAATATTTTCAATATGATGGTGAATATGCGCTGAAATTACACATTTGTAATTTTGATCATGTACAATTGTACAAATTGTGAGACATTGTGGCTTTGAAAATCTTCAATTTAACTCTTTCCACTACTTGAATGGTGAATGGATTCACCCCCCCTCCCAAAGGGTCCAATAAGTAAGTCTTATTAAGTTGTTAGGTTAACATTTTATATGGGCCCATGAAAAATTTCATATGCTGTTTGAATAAATTAGCTAAATCCGAAAAACTCCAAATATTCGCATATGTAAATTTTATTTTATTTACTCGAAATTTTACTGAATTGCTAAAGGTAGCCTGCGAATTACTTAAATCGCATGCGTCATTATCATTTTGTCATTCTCTCATTCTTACTTATTTTCTACTCCTAACATGCTCTCATCTTTTCATACTACAACAAAAAATAACCATAAAAAATAAAATTAGAATAGGAATGCGATGGTGGCAGAGCGCGGTAGTCCCCCCCCCCCAAGCGAGCGAGCAAAGGGAGCACGCTTTTAAGGACATTTTTTTTTGTTTCAACACATTATTATTGTACTCCGGATATTGATCTGTTTACCTATTTATTTACGTTTGTGTTTTTTTTCCATCCCGTCACTACCGAAATCTTGCAACGAAATCTGAAATAATTTGAAATAACACACCGTGTAAATTCAAGATTTAAATATAAAAAAATCGGGGCATCTGCAAAAAATGCCAGACGCCCCCATGCGGGAGGCATTTTATGGAGATGTTTCGATTTTATTTTATACCAGACATAATGGGTATTAAATGGAATGTGAAAGGCAAAATGGTAATTCGCACGAGCGATTTAAGTAATTTGCGGACGATGAATAGTAATTCCCAATTTTTATCTCATTAGATTTTGACCCCGAATTTTTGGTGTTTTGCCTTATTTAGAAGACCTTATGTGATTCGACCCCCTGAATTTTGGAATTTAGCTAGGTTTTTAAAGATTTTTTGGATTCCTACGTTTATATTGTTAACCGTTTTGGATCTCGATCTCTTACGAAAATTTCTTACAAATAATTAGATACATAGAATAATTTCTGACCTAGTTGGAATACCTTTAAAAATTTCAACCTCCTTACTAAAAGTCTTGATACCGGCGTGAGTTTGCGCGTGAAGTTATGTTTTCCATTCCAAGAGATGACGTTAATTAAAGGGAACTACTATTCGTCGCACCAAAACCACTTAAATCGATCGTCTAATTACCACTTTGCCCTTCATAATTCATTTAATACTCATTTCGTCCGTCTCTTAAACTAAGGATTCTACTTACGTTTTCCTTACTTTACCAGTACTAACACCACAAAAATGTCTGGCGAAACGTCTGGATCCGGTGAAGTAAGCCCATCAAAAAAATCGTGTCGGGCGTCGGGGTAAGCCGTCGTCCCCATTGTGGTGATGGAGTAGATTACAGTGAGTTTTTTGTAAGTACACAAGTATTTCCAACAATCGATGACACGAATAAATGAGCGAAACAAGTTTCTATCGGAGCCGGGTTTTTTTGGTAAAATCATCCTATAAATCACATGTAGATAATCGGATGATTTTTAATTTGAGATGTGATCACAGAAATGAAATGAGTTCTCGGGATATAGATATTGCAGTACGGAAGAACACGAAAAGAAAGGGTTGCAGTTGTCGTTTTTTGATAAAGGTGGTCGAGCGACGGGACCGTGATGGATGAGTCGTAGTTTCTAATAGTACTCATGGTCAGCACAACCACATACTTGTAGTTTATCTAGAGGGTCACCGACAGATCAACGGTCTTAGTCCTGGAGCCAAGAAAATTGTTCGTGATATGACTGAAGCACAAGCGAAACCACGTAACATCTTGTTGGCGGTAAATGAGAAATTCACATAGGATAATCCCAATCAAATACACATTTATAACTTCAGAGAGTACATGAGGATGACGAAATCTGAAGACATGAATCTCACTCAGCAGTTTCTGCACCAGACAGTGCAGTATCAGTACTTACATTTGATAATGACGGATGAAGAAACTAATGTCATCACTCACGCATTTTGGCACATCCGACGTCAGTTCAGTTGTTGCTGACATATCCTTTCGTAATCTGTATGGATTCACCATTTATGAGATAAGAGATTTCTAATGAGATAGGAGCGCATCCCATTTATGAGCACGTTTATTATGACGGTGTCGTACAAGCTCGTAAGCGAATTGATTGAGGCGGAGGACCTTGTGGTGATGATCACTATATGGAGATTTAGTGCGACTTGTTCCCGATTTTCAATATTTACAAGTGTGCTGTTATGTATTTCTCAGTGGAACGGATGGTTTGTTGTACCCGTGCATTACAGTGCTACATTGGGAGAGTTTGTCTACCATGACGAAGTCATGCAGAGAGTTGATCATTGCTCATTTAGGGAGTTACAGACATTTCATTTACTTAGAATTAGCTGAGAGATTCTCAGTACCTCCTAGAGCGACCATGTGGTTTCAAATGTGAGATGAGTGTGTTGCTGGATGGGAGGTAGAGTATGAAAGTGGGAGAGCGTATTGGGACCGGTTACGTAGTACATTTTGATTGTAATTTGTAATGTATTTGTTAAATTACTGTATTTTTAATGTATAATATGTTCGCGATTATATCGTGTATTTTAAATTTAAATTACATTACATATACCAAACAAGGGCAAGATATGCTCGTGAGAAATAAATAATAAAAGTATAACATATAAACGAATAATGAGAAAATATGTTCGTCAGTAATAAATAATAAGAGTACAACACATAAACAAATACCAATACATGTAGTAATAGTTCAACATATAATAAAATAAATAATGTAAAAGCCCACTACAACTCATTGTCTGAATCATGGTCAGAAATGCCTAACTGACTGTTCCACTCATGTACGAGGTCATCCCAATCTACACATGCAGATCTCGTGGTCTCGTTCGGGATTAGGTCCCTGTGAGTCAAGAACGGCTGTATATAACATAAAAATTAGTGTACATTAACAATAAAAACAAAATATACATTACAAATTAAAAATAATTTAGAAAAACTTACCGCGTCGGCACAAGTCATATCCAGTGGTCTCTCGGGTCTCGGGATGGTACCACGCACGAGAACTGGATGCAAGCACCTACCGAACCAATCCAAATAATCAGCATGACAAGCGAAGGGGTTGCGGCTACTTGTGAGATCGCAAAGGTGAAGTCGGCATCCTCTCGGAAATAACATCCAAACCGATTCCGCGCACAAAGCGTTGTACCTGACGTCGTACGTCGCAGACCACACTGCATGCTCTGGTGTCAGGATGTCAACCGGGATAACCTGAACATAACCTAACTGCCGCAAGACGCAATCAGACAAATAAAGCTTCATGATATCCCGATAACGAATAACTCTCATCAATAAAGTCTTCGGCACAACCACAACAAGCTGAGGACCATAAGAAAATCACTTCACTTAAACATTTACACGTTTATAATAATAAATATAAAATTTAAATAAACGTGAATGGTATAGAGTTTTATGTTGGTTTTTTGGCATTAATCTATGGTTTGATGATTTAATCAACCTAATCTTAATTATGATTATGTAGAGTAGCACACATGTTGCATTACATATATATTGTTTTGTGCTAACCTCTACAGATGATCAAGACTCAAGGAAGAAAGGAAATCAAGTCAAGACATGTAATCAAGCTCATTTGAAGACATGTATTTTGTATTTCTTTTAGTCTTTAGGACTTTGTCTAATTGAGCATACTTGAGCTAAAAACTACTCAACCACACACTAGGTTCCCTATATAAGTCACACACGAAATTTCACATAATTTGGACTTCAATGGATCACCCAAACTTAGACCGGAAAACACTAAACCTGAACCCAAACTGTCTGCCCACATTCGGTCGACCGAAACAGACCGTTCGGTCAACCGAGTGATCAATTATTCTGTTAGTGTTTAAACTACCTAAGTTCGGTCGACCGTCCGGACCTTTTCGGTCGACCGAGTCCCAAGTATTTTTCGATTGTTTGTTTTGTCGTATATACCCAACGGTCGTATTCGTATTAACCAAAAATACCTCCAAATACATTTCATGTATCGGTCGACCGAGGACCTTGTTCGGTCGACCGAATTTATGTCTCTTGACAAACCCAAATCTCCTGCTAGAATTTGGTCGACCGTAGATCTTGGATCGGTGGACCGAATAGAACTTTGTTTGTCAACCCCAAACTGCCTGGTGTCAATCGGTCGAACGAACCCTATTCAGTGTTCGACCGATCACTTAAGTGTACCTAAGTCTTAGCGTTGGGCGGTCGACCATTCCTTAACTGGTCGACCGAACTGAGTTCAAAACTGCCAAACGGTCGACCGAACTGCCCGATCCGGTCAACCGAATTAACTCAGAATTGGGTCATGCTAGTTTCTATTTTGTGTATCTTACACCAACTCATACCCAATTAACCCCAACGGCTATATTCTCTCTAATGCTTATAAATAGAGTTGTAAAACACATTTTAACACAACTCTCCCACACATATTTGTCTCATATATTAGAAAGAAGAATTAAACACTCCAAGCCTCAAACCTTCCACACTTTAGTCATAAATCCAATCTCACTCAAGTGTGCTCAAGTTTAGAGAGTGTTGTTCCACTCAAGATTTCGTTTGTAAAGAAGCAAGGACTTCGGAGAAAGCCCGAAGTGTTCATCTCGGATTGTGAGAGAAGAAAGTCAAGCTCACGAGGGTGTTCGTGGAGCTTGTTTTGTAAAATGCGTTCTCTCCCGGCCCGGAACGGGGAGTGGATAGTGAAGACGCGAGCGGAGCTCGAAGTGTCGAGTGGAACTTGCAGGAGAGGACGTAGGCGGTGGCCGAACCTCTGTAAAAAACCCCGAGTCCATTGTGGTTTGCATTATTCATTCCTTACTAGCTTGTTTGTTTAAATTCCGCTGTGCATAACTTGATCGATTAAACAAGTGAGTAATTAACTTAAAAGTGATTAGAATTAGAGAGCCTCACGATCCAACATTTTATACATGCGATGCAGTCATCTGATCCAGTCGTCTACAAATAGAATGAAGTCGCCCCTCGCTCCAATCCTCGGTAAGGACAGCCCACATACGCGAACGAGGATAACCCTCCTCAATGATTTTCCGCTCCCGATGCGGGTGGAAAGGAGGAAAGTACTCATATATCCAAGCTTGTAGCAGTGTAAGACAACCCGCAATACCAGAACAATCAGCACGACTCGCTATCCCCAACTGGTTATACAAGTATGCCAACGTCGCCGGCCCCCATGAGTACTCACCAATGGTATTTGGGTCTCTAGCCTGCAATAAGTCGCGTGGTCTGATGAGGTGCTGAATCCTCTTCGTTAGCATGTATAACGCGTAAAGGTATGGATTTAAGCATCCAAATTAACAAATTTATTAATTATTTTTAACTAATTGTTAATTATTACTTATAAAAAAATAAAAAAATGGGAGGTGCGAATGCGGGAGACGCCTCCCCCAGGATAGGGGTGGCTCCCCCCTATTAATTTAAATTTAAATTAAATGTGACATTTTACCAGATTCGAGTATACCGGGACGTCCGCTGATTCATTTCCTGGCCTCCGGGACATTCTTCTTGATGATTATGAGAGGAAGATGAAGAGAGAGTGATGGTAGGAAAGTGAAATGAAAATATATATAAGTAGAAATGAGAGAATGACAAAAAGGTAATTCGCACAGACGATTTAAGTAGTTTCCGTCGAGGAATATAAATTCAGTTATTAAAATGTAGATAGAAATAGAAAAAAGTAGAGAGAGAGAGCGCAACTCAAGGCTCTCGAGGCTTATTATTATTATTGCTTGTTGTTAGACTATCTTTAGAGAGGTTGTGCTTTACAATATCCTTGTTATGATCAAACTTTTATAGGGGTTTTTGCTATATTACACCCCGCAAGTGTCCAAATTGGCCATATGCATCTGCTTTTTCAGTATTTCCGCATATGCATTTGGAAAGCATCCTATTTGCGCAAATGCACCTGGGTCGTTCGTGTGCCCCACTCCAGAGAGACGACGTGAATGGGCCGTTAACGGCTGTCCGAAACAGTTCGTGATCCATTTGGTAGGACGTCTGATTTGTGATTGACTGTAGCCAAATAAATTTTACTAAGACTAATCTAGGACCATGAGTAAACCATTACAGTGCTGGAATCACTTTGCATCGAATCACTCTAGATCGACTCTGGCATCACTATGGATCGTCTATGGAATCGCTCTGTATCGACTCTGGAATCGTTATAGATCGTCTCTGGAATCGTTCTGGATCGTCTCTGGAATCAATATGGATCGACTCTGAACAATCTGGATCGGCTCTGGAATCACTCTGGATCCAGTGACTGTAGTCCCACGGACACGTATGAAACCTGGTCGTTCGACCCTGGAATGGATCTGGAATGATGTGTCACACGTCAAAGACCACTGCTTGTTCTGCTTTGACCCACCGTAATTTCATTTCCATGAAATTTACTTCCTCTTGAAGATGGTCTTTTATGATGAAATGTTCACCGACAGCGATCCTCTGCTCAGGAAATGGAGGATGTACTGGATCACGTCCTTCAGTCTCTGGCATTTGATAACTACAGTCTAGTGGTCTCTGACGTGTGACGCGTCATTCCGGAGTCATTCCAGGGTCGAACGACCAGATCTCATACGTGTCCGTTGGACTACAATCACTGGATCCATAGTGATTCCAGAGTCGATCCAGATTGATTCCAGAGACGATCCAGAACGATTCCAGAGTCGATACAGAGCGATTCCATAGACGATCCATAGTGATGCCAGAGTCGATCCAGAGTGATTCGATGCAGAGTGATTACAGCACTATAATGGTTTAGTCATGGTCTTAAATTAGTCTTAGTAAAATTTATTTGGCTACAGTTAATCACAAATCACACGTCCTACCAAACGGATCAGGAACCGATTCGGATGGCCGTTAACGGCTCATTCACGTCGTCTCTCTGGAGTGGGGCCCACGAACGACCCAGGTGCATTTGCGCAAGTAGAATGCTTTCCATATGCATATGCGGCAATACCGAAAAAGCATGTGCATATGACCAATTTGAACACCCGTGGGGTGTACTGTAGCAAAACCCCCACTTTTATAATAATAAAAACATTTTCCTTGCCATGCACGCTCCATGTACTGCATAGATCTCAACAAATCTTCGGAATGTGCTCACGTACAAATATATTCTTCATCGTTTGGCCTTTTTGCTTTGAAAAGTTTGACTCGATCTCGTGACATCAATCTACAAAGTCCAAACTTTGGTGCTCATAAGATGTCAAAACCGACACTGCTCGAGATCTCATTCCAATCTTTCTACGGTTAATTCTGGAGAAAAGAAAACATTTCTTCTCACCAGAGGTTGCATTTATATCTCTTCATTTAGATATGTACGTATGATCTTGAAACCAGATTTGCTGACCCAAGAGTACGATCGATGAGGAATTTACTTTGAAATTCTTGAGGATGTGATAGAAAAACATAATGAATGGTCTATATACGTATTTTAACTAAGTTGGTAACATTAGAACTTATATCTCATTCAAAAACATGTGAACTGACTTATATGGCAATTAAGTTGTCAGTACTGTGGGTGGCGAATTAGTGTAATAACTACAAAATTCTGTTTAACTTACCGAACTAAGTCTATATTGTTGAGAATTCCAAAGATTTTGTGGATGATTCACATTCATTAACCCCCAATAGCTTAAGTAGATTTTACTCTTATTAATATGGGGTAATTCTATTTATTTTGGTTATAACCCCCTACTACATCATCACCCTATATATAGGGGACTATTGTACATATTTGGTGATGAGAAAAAGGAAATACATATCTCTCTTCTCCTCAATCTTTTCTTCTTTAGATTGTTTGTTTTACAACACGTTATCGAAACGATAGTTTTTTGTATGATCGACCAGAGCATGAGCTGATTATAATCTTGGTAATTTCTCAACAAAAAAGTTTCTTTTCTCTAATTCATGAGGTCCAAATGGTAAAACACAAACCAAGGTACATACTCTACCTTTTAGTTGTATGATACGAGAAATCATGAAATTTTACATTCTCAAACTTTTATTTAGCTTTGTTTCTTTTTTCAATATGCTAAATGTTATTATTTTGAGATTTTATATATTTCAGTGTTTTCTCATGCATGCTTTTATTTATGCAAGTAATTGATGATTTCTGAATTGTGTTGACAATTAGTCATGGCACACATCAATATTTTATTTGGAATATTTTTTGCTCACAATATTATTAATGTTATATGTAAATCTACGATTGTACTTTAGCAATTCCCTTAATGAAAAAGAGATAGTTAATTGAGACTTTATAATTCATGTATTTTTAAAGTTTTCTTCACATGTCTCAATAAATCAAGAAATATGTTTTCAGTTTGCTCGTTGTAGATCCACGATATTATGAGTACATGTACATCTAATTTGCACATTAATTTGAACAATATTCAAGGCAGATATTTTAAATCATTGTTTTTACCTAGCTTTAGTTCTTCACTTGGCGTATATCAATATATGTCGTCAAAGATCAATTTTATCGGTGCATGGTTTGAAACCTTAGTTTTCTTTAGTTTTGGTGCCTCTGGTGCATAATATATTGGTATTACAATATATAGTTCGCCGAGGCTTGCTTGGGTGGTTCTTCTAGTACTAGGAATAATATAATCTCAGAGTTCTTGAGTTTACAAATGAGAAAACTTTCTAATTCTTCTTTGATGTTGTATTTCTTCAATCGAACTCTGATTTGAGTGTTTAAAACTCCATTTTATGGTTACAACGTCGACATTGAATTATATACTTATTTTCTTTATAAGCTTATTTTTAAAAAATTGTAATACCTGCGGGATGCTTAAATATTATGTTCCCAAGAAGAAATATTATTAATTGCAATTGGCATTAAACGGATTTCATTATGATATTAATCAAAATATGGAAGGATGATATTTTTTGGAGCCTTTGAAACTTGATTTGAAATATGACTGTGAATGATATTTGGGTTTAAGGTTCTTATAAATCTAAAATATTTATAATGTGCTAAAAATGGGGAAATGAGTTCTACCTCGTGTGGCTTTCTATAAATTCTCTTGCTTGATATTTACATTGTATATGAGTTTAAAAAGGGGTAATAAGTTGCATGTACCAATTATACTTAATGATTGTATGTTATGACTTTTAACTTTATACTTGACATCTTGGATAAGAATGACGACTTATCATGGATTATGGATGTTGAACCCAACCCATTGTCTTTTAAAATATCAATGACTAGAGAGGAAAAAAAGCATCAAATCAAGATAAAGAGGAGGTTGTAATTTTCTTTTACTATCCTATTTGTTTAAATGATATAAAAGTATTATGATTTAATCTCATGTCTATTTTTTGTGGTTGGACAAAACATCGAGTTATTGATCAAAATTCCATAGTTTCTCGATCCAATGAAGCATGAAAATAAATAGTTACATATTTAGTAGTGCTTCTAAAATTGAATGATATATATCTCATGCAACTTTGTATTGATTCACTTGCTTAGTATAAGTTATCTAAATTCTTAGTATCACGTTGATTAAAAGAGTATTTGTAAAGTGGTTCAAGCATGTGATTATTACTTGTTAATTTTGATGCATCACACGAGCATTCATCTCGTGAGCACATAATATCCATCTTAATAGATGTATATATAGTACAATGTGCTACAACATAGTGGAATTTGAATCACCATGTTACAAAGTGATCATTGTTATTAAAAATGATATGCATTTGCCCAGAAGGTGAATATCTTAATATTCATAAAATGCTACTATACAAAGATTTAGACATCATTCATTTAAGGAGGGTTATGAAATTCTATGATAATCCCTGAATGATTCATATGACCATCTAAACGACGTGCAAATAACTAATTGAGTAAAAATGCATGTCGATCTCTAAATCAAACCTTATGACCAAAAGTTCATAGATATATAGAGATTAGTAGTAAAAGAAAGAGAGAAAAATTATTGATCACTTTACAAATTAATGACCCAATACTCTTTTAGGTTATGCATCACTGATTATTGAAGGTCATGAGAGTTGCTGGAAAATCACGATACCTTTCTTGTTTATTTTTTTGGTGTGTCGGAAGTACACACTACAAAGTATCGTGAAAAAAAAGAGCATAAGCAGTTGACTAAATTTTGTGCAAATAAGAAGTATGAAATAAAGATGACATCAAAGAGACGAAACATGCCCATAAGTGCCTAAATAAAATCATCCCTTATATTAATTAAGGATGTCATCATTGGTATTGTTTTTGTAAAGTTTTAGATAGTTTTGTTGACTTCTATCACGACCAAAATGACGTCAAATTTGTTGACCGATTTGCACAATAAAATGAGAACCCCTCTGTTTTTAATATATCTATCAATATTGATCATTATGGGATCTTAAAATTTATACATGATACATTAATGTGCATATATACCTGCTAATATTATTCATTAATTTTTATGGCTGATATACATCATGTTATGAATCTTCCCTTACTTTACTTGTACAATAATGAATAAATTATTTCCCTCATGCGATTTAAAGCTCCTGAAGGGCTAAGTTTTATTGTCCAATCCAATAACCATATATATATCATGTACATTTTCTGACATTAGGAGGAGAAGCTAGAAGTTTAAAGAATGTCAAGAAAATATATTATATTGAACCTGAAGTTCATAAGAGAATATACGTACAAGTAATTGTCATACATTTTTATTGATCACAAAAGAGCGACTAAGTCTTATATTACTAGACATAAAACACATAATATAAAGTGGAAATCTCCACATGATAAAATATATTTGAGCTCAACCAACGCCAAAAGCGTGGACCATAACATATATTATTTGTGGAAATGTGATAAAAGTTAGTCACTCTCATTGCACCTCCTGAAGAGGTTATTCCTGAAGAATATAAACCCGTAAAAATAAATGCAACTGCTAAACAAAAGATTAATGAAATTACGGGGATACAGAACGGTCAAATCCTAAAAGTTTGGGAAACGATGAGGATTTGGTTATTATTGACGTAAAACTTGCAATCAACTATATATGTGGATACGAGAGATATTAAATAATTATTAAAATTATTGTCGACAATTCGTTCGCCTTCTTAATAGCATGCTATCTCAAGAAAAGAAAAATGGATCCAAAACCTATGATATTATAAGAATGTCAGAAGCATTCGTATTGATATAAACAAAAGAAGGCAAACAATATATAATAAACTCGCTAAATAAATATACTATTTGGACCTGTAGTCCTGATTTCTGAAATTATATCCCTGAAGGAAAAAAATAGAAATCATAATAACATGTGATACATTATAAAGCGAGGAGTAATATAAGGGTATTCGCAGAACCCAATATCCATCATTATGTTACTCATTCTCTCCTAATATTGATAATACGTTCTGTTACATGATCAATATAATATGCATATAAGATATGTTGTGACTTTAAAATTTTATAAGTCACTTAATATTGGTACTTATATGAGAGTCCCTGGAGGACTAATATGACAAAATATATTATATGATGACAAGAATCAAAAGATGCACTATACAATTTTTGAAAAGATCACTATGTCAAGAAAAAGTAAAAGTGTGCATATAACCTCTTCAATCAAAGTCATCATGAAGAATGATGCGAAGTTGATCTTAGTCGTCCATATGTTTCATCCAATAACAAAAATTACTGTTATTTATTATATATTATAACATGTTTGATGTCGTAGGACCTCTAGCAGAGTTTTTGAAAACTCATGAAATATTTAATGGACAATTTTTTGGAATAAATGACCAGAGAAAACTCAATTATTTTTCGACCTAAAGTTCGAACATTCTCTGGAAGAGAATTTGTACACTGATTCAATTGTAGAAAGTGAATATTGTAGAAAAAATATATTCTACTTAATACTCACATTGAAATAACACTAAGAAAGGACATTGATTGTATATCAACAAAGATCCAATTGTATTAGGACCTGAAGTTCCTTATCAAAATCTCATGAACATTTTCTTATAACTTGAAACCTAATAAGGTTCACAGTAAATATTTTATCTAAGCATAATGTTCATCTGAAAACATTTAGATGACGTTCAAGAATCTACCAATTTCTAGTCATGCGATAAAGATTTACGTTAGCAATGTTTCTTATATGTCTGATCCACATCAATTATTATCACAAAATTTTGGTGTCATTGCGTGGAGTCATTACAATTTTATGCAAGTTGGTGAATCAGTTATTGATTCTTACATTCTCGTATCGCTGTGACATCAATATAATTATGAGACATCTTTAAATTGTCTATAAGTAATATCTTTTGAGGTAACATATTCATATTTTGCAAAAATTACCACAATTTGTATTACTCACAACATATTATTTGAGAAAAATTGCGCAAACATATTTCACATTCTTATTATCTAAGTGAAATATAGTAAATATTCGTTAAATCCATTAAACTATCTTGTATTTGTTTATTAAATTCTCATGTAATTTTGTGTTTAAGGACTTCGTAAAATATATTCGTAAGTTTGATAAACTACGAATAAGGGGAAGCAGATTTGTATTTATCGTCCCTGAAGGACGGATATCCCTGAAGGATAAAGCCCGGAAGGCTTGTAGTTGCACTCTTTTTTCCTTTTTCCAATTTTTGTCCTAAAAGGTTTTATTGGTTAAAGGTTTTTAATGAGCCAACTTGTGAAATTTTGTTAGCGTATGTTATGCACTCTTTTCCTTAACTACTTTTTTCCCACAGAGCTTTGTAGCAAAGTTTTTAACGAGACATAAACATAACGCATATTATCTAAGGAAGTGTTATAAATGTATGTTGAATTGAGGCGGAAAATTATACGGTGCACTCTTTTTCCTTCACCAAGTTTTTTTGTCTCACAGGGTTTTACTTGGCAAGGTCTTAATAAGGCAAACCGATCAAGTGGCAACTGATCAAATCCAATCAAGCGAGAATTTGGCGGATTTATTTATATAGTCATTGCCCACCAAAGTCCTTAAGAAGTTTATTGAGAATTGAACTTAATCCTAGGTGACATCCTAGTCACTAGCCACATCATCTATGGAGGGTGAGTCATGTAGGAGTTGATGAATCAACAAGATGGAAGACAAAAGGTTGAAGGAAAGGAAGAGACAAAGAGTCTTTTCATTTCTCTGTGATTTTCGTCATTTTATGATGCAATTTAAGTAGAGGTTGTAATGATCTTGAATGATCATCTTTATGTAGTTTATGTTATGTTTGTGTTTTAGGTTAAGTTGAAGAGTCTTTGTAAGTGTTTATATAAGCACAAGAGTTCTCCATTTGTAAAACAAGTTAAGTGAAGTCATGTGAAGCCAACAAAAAACATGTCAAGTCAAGTGAGAAAGAAGAAAGAAAAGATGAGTTTTGTGCAAATCTCGTTTTTGCTTATGAGTGTTAAGTAGTGAGTTTTCTTCTTTCATTCGTGTCTACCAATTGAGTAGATCAAAGTATGGATCTAGTGATGGAAATAGAAGGCCCTTAGCATGGAGAACAAGGCGAGCCAAAGCAGCCCACCAGGCGCAACTTCTGAACCGCTGGTTGGCGGTCCATGTGCGTCTGGTGGAGGGCAGCTTTCTGGGGTGGCTCGGTCTGGGGCTCCCCGTTTTTCTCCTGAATCTAACAAAGTTTGTCTTCAAAATTAGTGTTCAATGTATGTTGAAATGAATGGGAGCATCATACGCGTTGCACTATTTTTTCCTTAACCAAGTTTTTATCCCATCGGATTTTTCTTGGTAAGGTTTTTAACGAGGCATCATCTTTAACGTATAAATGTGATCATCAAAGGGGGAGTGTTGAGAATTTCAAAGGTTTTGTGGATGATTCACCTTCCTTAACCCCCAATAGCTTAAGTAGATTTTACTCTTATTAATATGATGTAATTCCATTTATTTTGGTTGTAACCCCTATTATATTCTCACCATATATATAGGAGACTATTGTATATATTTGGTGATGAGAAAAAGAAATACATATCTATCTTCTCCTTAAATTTTTTTTCTTTAGATTGTTTGTTTTAAAACATATATTAAATTAACAATCATTGTTTTGTATAATCCGACTTGTAACTATCAACGAACTTTTTGAAAAAGACCACGTTCCACCTATCACATGTTGCGAGAATGTGTCTCCAACCCACGTCCACTCCCACCGATTGAGTAAATTTTATAAAACTTACTCAAGTAAAAGTTTGTATTAAATTAGCAATCATTATTCATTATCATACATGAATGCAATCCTACTTGTAACTCATCAACAAATCTTTAAAATAAACTATATATATATATATATATATATATATATATATATATAGTCCCCTTGTCTGTAACTGAGGCAACTATAGATGACATATATCAAACCCCATTGACTAGAAAAGTTGTCCCTCTGGTTATGATATGATGGTTGATGGGTCCAGCCATCTCCAGCACAAGCAACCAAGAGGCCCATGCATGTGTGAATGATTGGTACACAAGATCTAAGTCATTGGGCGGTAGATTAGATTTTCTACTAGAAAAGGAAAGGATTGTAGCATGCAAGTGGAAGCCATGCATGCTTCTATTTTGGAGAGAACATCAACTTGACTAGCAACCTCCAATCCACACAAGATCTTGGGTGAATCTTGCCTTCTGTTGTCAAGACTGTGGAAAGAGAAAGTGGTGGTGTTGGTGTTTTGTGCAACTTAAAAGAGGACATGGAGATCTTGGGTGGATGATGTTGTTTGGTCTTTGTTCCCATGAAACCATCAAACAACTACAATATTGTGGAGACCAAAAGACCACCTCTCTATAATCTCTGGTTTTTAATCATAACAACAACAATTAACATATTTACCTTATCAACATGTTTGATTAACTTAACTGATCATTTAAGAATATTTTCTTTCTCCTGACCCTTCTCTCACTTCCCAATACATTCTACATTATCATTGTGTACAAAGTTAAAAGCACTATCTAACTAACTAGATATATACGTGTTTTTGTGTAATACGTGAAGTGTTTAGAAATGTAGAAGTCTGTATGACTCTCCACTAAGTAATAGTCGTTTCTTACCCATTTAACTTTGAAAAGGATAATGAAATTTGAGTTTTTTAAATGTATTTCACAACTTTAGATTAATTTAAATTATAATGGAACACACCATATGCCTACATATATACACAATATTAAAAAGTTGGTGTAAAGATAATGCTATGTACTTGCAAAAAAAATTTTTTTTTAAATTAAAAGAATCCTCTCTATAAACATGATATATTTTTGTGGCAATAATTAAGTGTTGTCTTTCGCTTGTAGTATTCTCTTTAGTTAGACGTAACTCCAGCAAAACGAAATCCGAAATATTAGATTCCGTATCTCGATAAATGACCCTTCTTATCGATCTCATGCAATCTTTAGATTTGGCTCAACGTTTATTTTCCCTTCTTCTCATTGTCAACATGTAATTAAAGAGGTCCTCATATTGTTATTGTCACATCAAAATTAATTGAAAATAGAGTCATGTAATCAATTTCGCAAAGAAATCTAAGAACAAGATCTATCACATAGATCTCATATTTTGTGATCCGAATAGCATTGGTACGGCCAAATTGGAGAAATCTCCAAACATAGAAACGAAAACAAATAACAAGATATGAGTAAGATATACAAGACCTAGACGTACGTCAAGTTGTTCTAGTTTGTGGGACTCTATTGCTATAACAAAGCATGACAGTGTGGATATACCCAAGACCAAATCCATGTAGATCTTTGCAAGATTCAATAAGATCTATTGAGAAGAAACATAGGCTTGATGTTTGAAAGCAATTTTAGACCAAAACACTCAAATTCATATCTCTTCCAAGATCATTGGAAAAGACAGTTGGATGGATGTGTGAACCATAACAAATTAAAAGTGGTATTGAACATATATACTTGGTTATTTTGGACCACATGCAAATAAGACTAATTCAACATTAGCATTGGTCGTATCAATTAGTTCAACTAGCTCTTTGTTTCATTTTCGTCGTTTTCCACTATGAAACGAAGAATGCATTTGCAAATATGAAGAAAAGATGAACCTTTTGAGGTAATTTTTGCATTAATTATCTCATTCACATATCCATTTTGCAGGAATATATACGCATCATTGTCCTAAGATTATATAAGGTTTTCAAGAGTGGGGTTTGAGAGACAAGACAGAGACATATTTGTGTAGAGGAGATGGAAAGGTAGACATGACTATTGACTGGAAACGACTACAAAAAAGAAAAAAAAAGGAATCGTGGTTATGTTGTTGGAAGCAGACATGTCCTTTCATTGATCCACATTAGATTTTGTATATCCACATCTCTTTTTATATAAATTAAATTAATTCTTAATATGTCTAAAGTTTAGTTGTTCCTAGGGTAGAAGTTGCCCCATCTCTCCAATAACATCATTTCTCAATTCATATACAAGATGATGAAGAAATTGATCATCAGTATCAATCTTTTACTACTCTCTAAGTTTTTCGAGATAGAAACTCCGGTCTTAGAAAAAGTGAAAAATTGTAGAATAAGCTGTCATATTTAGAAGTCTAGGTTAACTACAAGAATATGATAGAGCAAAATTGCATTGGGTGTAAAAATTCCACACATGCAACTACAAATCTATAATTATCAATCATTATCATGTTTTCCGTCATTCATCGTATCGAGTCAACAAACAAGATTTTCCACCAGCTATTTGTTTTTTACACTTAAATTTCAAATTTATGTGCGTAGGGAGAAGAAGAAGCTCCAGTACGTACGTACTAATATCAATTGTTGACAATATAAATAAGTCTAGGTTGTTGTCTACAAGAATATAATTAACCAAAAATAATAAATGCACGTACGTCAGCTTTCATCTTTAATTGTTACGTATACTATTGGATAATTTTGATGTTTTTCAAGTTCTTAACCAACAACCTACTGATATAGGTTGTATGACTGAGGCAAGTATTTGGTTTACAGCCCCTTATTATCTAATGCAAGCAACGATTATAAATAAAGAACCAACAACCTACTACATATTTCCATCATACCATTTTTAATAGCACACCAATCCCAACAAATTAACATGTCATTTTTAGATGACACCATCAACAAGATCCCATCAAATCAGGAAGAAAATGAAGTAGTTACTATCACCCTAGGAATCTATTGGCAAAGTTTCCTTACGTTATTCCAATAATTTAGTGCTGCTCTTTTTCAACGACTTAATGTAGAAACAAAATAGATGTTCATTCCTTTTTGGTTGATGTTATAATCAGGTTTACTTAAAATACTATTTTTTAAAAATTGTCTCGCATTTTTTTGTTTATTTTTCTTCAATATGTGCAATTGCTCGTGAAACATCCCCTAAATCTAAATGCATGGTAAACTAACACTAGTCCAGTAAAAAAATAATTAATCAAAATTTCTTAAACAAACCCAATAAAGTTTCATCAATAATTAAATTAACCCACCCTTCACCTACATGTTGTTTAATTATATTTAGATTTCTATAGCTTCTTCAAATTCAATGAGATATGGTTATGCATGGCAATGTTATTATATTACATTATCCATGTGCTTGCTAGTAATATAGGCAACCTGTTGTGAGATGATCTACTTGGGAAAACTAACTGCTTGGAACATGCCTATATATACTTTTGTTTTCTCATTTCATCCCTAACTAATTAACTCCTAATCACCATTGATTTCTTCTTGTTGGGTTTGAAGTTGAGGCCAAGTCTAACAAATGTGACGGAAATCTCATTTGATAACTCAATCAGATTTTTCTCTTTAGCCCTCATATCAATCAGATATCAACTTATGTTTAATATTTCTCAAATCGTTGGACGTACACTAATTTACTACCATATATTGAATATAACCATGTACCGATGTACGTGTAAGACAATACTGGAGAATTTTTATGGTGTTATAATTGCGAAAAACTGAATAGGATGAAACAAATGGACACATTAGTAGCGGCCACAGTAGGTTATTAGTGTTAGTAATTAATGAACCTTAATTATATGACCACTGTCACCGACCTTATTGTTACCACATCATTTTTAATCATGCGATCATCTTAATTATAATATACTTCGATCACACAAGATGGGAACGTAGTCTTCAGTCATCACAAATTATACTTTTTATTTGGTGATCATTATATATGTTTTCACAAACGCATGAGATATCCGAACTAAACGATTTTACGTTTCATTTAGCTCCATTCGAAATGAAATGTGTGTATTATATCATGTTGTAGTTTACGTTGAATACGTGATTAAAGTATTTGTGGGATAAAACAGACATTCGGTTGACTGGAAGGAATTGGGTCGACAGGAACGTGTGTTCAATTTTGTCCAGTCAAAGTGTCTGTCGTTTTTCGGTCGACCGGTAGGAGTTGTTCGGTCGACCGGGCACACACGAGGAAACTGGGCAAACGTGTCTGTCATTTTTCGGTCGACCGAGAGGAGTTGTTCAGTCGACCGGATACACACTAGGAAGTGCCTGCCAGATTTCGGTCGACCGAAACTTAAGTGATTCGGTCGACCGAATATGCACTCAAGCAATCAGGAAAGTGTCTGTTGTTTTTCGGTCGACCAGAACTTAGGCTTCGGTCGACTGAAGAAGCCCTGGATTGCGATACGGTTTGAAGTTCGGTCGACCGAAGCACCTGTTCGGTCAACCGTCTGTCCTAGTTTCACCCACGTTTTGCACTTTTCTCCAGGCGATTTTAGTGCAATTAATACTTGTTTTGACCTACTATATAAATGCAATTTCATCATCTTTGAACAACTAGATTAATTTCTATTGTCTACTTTTGCATTCTTGAGATAAAAGAGAGAGAGCATCCTTGTTGATTCGGTGTGAGCAAATTTAACCGGGTATTCTCGTCAGTTGTTCGTGTCTCCTGTAAGTCTATCTTTGTATTACGTTTTCTCTATAATAGATTGGAGTTGTGTCGTCCGTGGTTTTTCCCGTATTGGGTTTCCACGTTAAATCTTGCGTGTTTTGTGTGATTTGATGTTTGGATTTGCATTTGTTCTTTATTTCGTCCATTGGATTTGCTATTTCGATTCCGCTGCGTATTTGTGATTGATTTTATTCCCTAACATTCCCATTCCTGTATGTTTATCCACATTAATTGATTGCAATTATCTGTGAAATTCAAAGTTATAAATACATGTAGAAAACCATTTCCTATATCAACTATATGCCATAGAGTGCATCCACTTAATTCAAATACGGATACAAACCGGATAGAAAGAGAACAAAAAAAAGTACAGAAAAATCTAAAATAGTATGTAAATTTAAATATGAATACTAAAATATGACAGTGAAATTCATTATAGATTGTAGCTATCCACTATCTAGCTACTTGCAAGTTTAGAATATAATACTCACAAGTTCGAATATGTATTTGGATATGGAAAAGGGGCATCCACATCTTCGGTGACTTGTAGTTCTCTCTTCCAATTTGATGTTCAAATAAATCACCATTTTTAGGGGTATATATGCAAAAGATACTAGAATTAGTTAAACATCAACATGCATGGTCCACCTAGTCCTGAAGCAACTGCCAGTGTCTAATTAGATTTAATTAAAAAGTGTAGTTACAGGTGAAATTAGATATGATGAGATCTTAGTAACATGAGTACGTGACTTGACAGTGCACATTAGGGTGTGCTTTCTGCATGAGGACACCAAAACCCAATACCCTAATTAAAATATCAACCTTGGAATTGATCCTAATTTGACCAAATTACGCATTTGATAGGGATTTTGTCTAGGATTAATGGGCCTCCTAGATTAGGTTTTGATTTTTATTGTTCACTCCCACCCTCTTTATAAGGTTGGTTTGTAGTTAATCATTGTTGTTATCAACTCAACTTGCGTTCATATGGACAAACATTGCCCTAGACTCTTATCTAAACAAATAAAAAAATGTTGTGTTTGATTGAAACCTACGTATGCTAGATTGTAACTGTTCAATCTAACACTAATTTGGTCTAAAGCTGAGACTATTATCGAAAAGTGGGTGATTATTATATGATTTTTATCAAAGAACAATTCAAGAGTTAAATTAGTCTCTAAATTTAGATGTTCACAGATTGTAATATGTTTGCCTTCAGAATTGTCACACTGCAATTCATGTTTTTTTTTTCTTCTTTGCAAAAGAAAAGGAATTTACCAATTATCTTTTAACACGATACTCTAATTTAGTAGAAAATTTTGAAGCATCGACTATGACTCTAATTCATATTTCGAAGTAAGGAATTGATCAAAACCAAAAGACTGAAAACTTTTTTAAATTAAGTTGTCTCTAGCTTCTAGTGTTCCAAAATGCGGCCAGAGGCGGTGCTCTAGGGTAACCAATTTTAATATTTCAATTTCTTTTTTTAAATTTTTTCCCCTCTCTCTCTCAAGTAAATTAATATATTATTACTTGTATACTTGTATTGTTGTTTAATATTTGTGTCAGGAATGATTGAAAATTGTAATTGAATTTTTTATGCATATATATAATTTGTAATTAATATGTATATTACTAATATTATTTTATTATTAAATTACAAACAATGAATGCACTCACATTGCATCCGCATCTTGCATACCTACTAGCTACTTGCTAGTATGCCTAAATATTGAATAGTGATGAAGGAAACGGATAAGGCACTTAACCAAATAACTACCCACATAGTTAGGATGTGAAGCAAGGTTATTGGTAAACTAATACAAATCATGGGGTTGGTACAATAGTTGCTTCTCTTTATAATTAAGAAGCCATGTGAGGATATACTATACATAAGTTGGAGGTTGGACATGTATGTGTAGTGTTTGGAGAGTGCTATATATGAAATTAATGATTATAACTTAGGTGACGGGTATGAATACAGACAATGAACCTAAGTCACCAATCATATAATTTTGGACTAATCATGTGTTAATTATATATACATCCCCATGCATGGCTTTAGGACTAGTAGAAGACAGCCAAGCAATGAGGGGTCAACCACCGTCCAGTACTTCGGTTACTACATAACAACTTCTCATTCTACACTTATATTTTTTTGGAGAATATCAGGATTACACCCTAACTTGCATATATGATTATATGCGTCAATATTTCATAGTATGTTGATATTTATACCAACTTTCTCACGCTACACTTTCTTTTGGAGAATTTTTGGAAGACCCTCTAAAAACAATGTATAACTAGCATATATCCTTCCATATTTCACAATATGTTGATATTAATTATTAATACTCCTCAATGTTCTCATACTACAATATATATTTTTGATTTTTTTTAGAAATACCCTCTAAAAAATTCATTGTATAACTCGCATATATATATATTGATACCACTTCTCATGCTGGCTACACTATTTTTTGGGGGATTTTTTTTTGAAATACCCTCTAATATATTGAAGATTTGAAGGTATAAATGGCATATATATATATATATCCATATATTTCACAATGTGTTGATCTTTATACCACCATGCTACACTTTTTCTTTTCTTTTTTTGGATAATTTTATAAGAAATACACTCTAAACAATTTAATATATAAAGTATCAATCGGTATTTCACAATATTGTAAACATTTACAATTCAAGGAAAACTTTCAAGTGCACCCTTTTATCATACACTCAATTTCCGTTAACCAAATATAGATCCAACCTCGCATGAATTTGGCTATAAAAGTTCCAATTTCACCATTTTAGGATTATAATGAGCACGAGCATGAGGTATTATGAAATTTTGAGGGAAATTATTGGCATTTGAAATTACTTAGAGGTATTCATGAAAGTATACTCATTTAGAAAACTAGTACGGAGAACTTATTTACATAGGTTGGCATGAATATTTTCGTTATATGCATATAATTTGTATTGTCTACAAATATTAAGAGAGGTTTATAATTTTATATACCAACAATCCAACATTACATGCATATAATTTGCATTGTCTACATATATCTATTGTCACGTCATTTGACCACACTAAGGATTTATTTTGATGTTGCACCCTAGTAAAATTTCATAGGCAAAATGCGCTTATCACATAATGCATCTTTTACCATTAAGTAAAATCAATTTATCAAAAATCGTGCTTGTAAGAAAAATACATTAGTTGTGGTAGTAACTGCAACATAATAGTTTTAAATTAGTTTTCTGAACAAAAAGTCAGCCACCTCAACTAATATAAAGAAATCAAATTATATTCTTACATATGAAAATTCATTTATTTCTGTTGGCATCAATTTCTTGTACTTCAATAAATAGACGTGGTGGGCTAAAAAATAATAGTCGGATGTAGTTTATGCTTATCTAATCAAAAGGCTAAAAAAGAGAAAAGTCTGATATATTGGAAGATATGGTTTTTTTGTCCTTTTAAATAATGTGAAGATTCAATAACCAAATCTTGTTAGATTAAATACGTGTCGAGGGACTATGGGTAAAACCTTAGACATTTTAAGAGAAAGTATAACTAAAGAATTCTATTGAGAATATTTCAAATTATTATAACTCAGTAATATACCATTGTTTGTTGCATTGACGGGTTGAGGTCAGTTTAGAAACTAATCTAACAACTGTATTGGGTTGCATGTCACAAATTCAACAACTTAAATTATTCAAACGGGTTTTAAATTTAAATTATTTTTAATTTTGTGTGTTTAATGGTTTCTTTCTTCTTTTATTAAAATAGTCCCGTTTGTGTAATCTAAGCTCCGAATCAACAATAATGACAATCTAGCAATAAATATATATATATATATATTAGTAAACATTATATAGTAATATTACATTGAATATTCTTTGCAAGTCAATTAATAATGATCCGGGCAAAATAAAAGATAGGGAGGAGGTCAAAATCAGTTGTAAATTTGCTTCGTCAAAACTTTAGGAAAATAAATCGACAAATCCAAATAAAGTAAAAAAAAAACAAGACGTGCGTTGAGTTCACACACAAATTCTCCACAAAATAAACGGAAAAATCAATTAAAATCGAAGTTAGCAAAATCATGAGATTTTGTTGAGATATGCTCTTCACCTCTTGTACACCATATTTTACATTGACAATGAAAGACATATTTAGTACTAGAGTCAACAAAAAATATGGTCCCTAAACATGAAATAAGACTTATTTGTGATAAAACTAAAATAAGACATTTAAGAAGGTAGTTATATATATAAACCCCTACTATAATGTTGTGTTTTTGCATAAATTCCCATGTGAAACTAAAATCACCTTCACATACCTATATAAGCTATTTGAATTTATTAATCCATACATATCCGTCCATGACACACTCAAAACGACATATTGTTCTTAATATAAGATCGTCATTTTCTAAATTAAAATCGTCATTTATCCTAGTTAGAACTTGTTGTCCAAATCTACTATGAACCAAACAGGTACTTAGACCAGTTGTTGTTGGGTTGAGGTATATATTATTTTTCAATATGATTGAATTTTCCAGGGTATATATGCAAAATCCCCTCATAATAATACATGATGACATAATGGGTGGGTCATATAAGCCATATCTTGTCAGCACACAAGAAGTCATGTGATGATAAGAAAGAAACTAATTTAGATTAGGATGGTGGTAATGGGAACAATGAACCTAAGAATCTCAAATCAAGCTTAGATTTTGAACAACAATCATCAATCAATATTATGTGGCCTCTCCTCTCCAGCTAAGCCATTATTAGTCAACCACCGTCCACATCTCTTAATCTATGCCCAATTTGTGAACACCACTTGGGAAGACAACTCCCTTAATCTTCACATTTTTTGCAAAATATTAAATTGCAACACAAATGTACGTGCTTAATTTGGGGATGCAAGCAATGTGTGCTAGTTGAGATTTCTTTTGGGGTTTGCATCTAAGAATAGTCTTGAAAGAATGAAAAACAAACAATCCCCTCTTTAAAAACAAAATTGTGTACGTACCCCTTGAATTCTTCTACTAATTGTGTTAGTTGTACATGTGTATGTTCACAAATTATATATAAATATAGGACTAAGTTCTAGTGAGCCCAGAACTTTTCTTATTTAGTTTAAGCCTCCTACAAAATCATCATTGAATTTTACTTACAGTTAATCTCACTATTAATTAGCATAATAAATTTTCTCTTAATTTACCATACAATTTCAGATGAATGATGAATATGATGAGAGTTTAAAATTTAAAATTAAACCTCAGACTCACTAGATAATTCCTGTATAAAAAAATAATATATATATATATAATTTGGAAGGACCAAATGCTAAAACCTCAAATTTAAAATAACAAAAGGGTTGGCAGGCGTAGGATAGCAAGTATACAAACAAAATATATATACTACACAAATGATGCATTCCACATTGGTAGCCCCTCTTAATAAGCTCTTAATTAGCTCGCCCCCCTTACCACCAAATCTTTGAGCAAACAAAAACAAAACCACAATTAAAAAAAACATTAATAGTGCCATTAAACAAAAGCTCACAAGACATAAAAACAATACCAAGATTCCCTTCTAACTCACCTCCCAAACAATGTTCCTGGATTTTGTCTGCCACCCCAAAGATTTCATCCCCCCACCGCCCACCTCGATCTCCTATAAATACCCCTCCTAACTCAATTTCATTTCCCATCTCACAAACACATAACTACACTTAACCACCATCGTTACTACTTCTTGTTATCACGACACGACACGAAATGGTGACACTGTTAGGCAACAAGTACATGTCGTCCTTGTTGACGGTCGTGTTCTTGATGAGTAGCTCGATTTCGATAATTGGCCAAGTTAGGCCTTGGCCCGGGAGTCTCCCGGAGGAGCTCCTTGGTCTCGATTTTTCCACAAGGATTTGGGTCGACCAAACGTCGATATCGCAAGCTTCCATGGACTTTGGGATGATGAGGAACGTGTCCCCGGCCGCCGTGCTCAGCCCTTCGGATGAGCACGACATTGCCTCTCTTGTTAGGCTTTCATACTCGTCAGAACGGCCATTTGCTGTGGCGGCTAGAGGGCACGGGCATTCCACCCGTGGCCAAGCGTCGGCTGCCGACGGAGTGGTGGTGGACATGAGGGCGCTCAATCGGGGCGAGGTAAGAATAAATGTGTCTACGAGTAATGGCTCTTCGTTAGCGTTTGTGGACGCTGGGGGAGAGCAATTATGGGTGGATGTGTTAAGCCGGTCGTTGAAATACGGACTTGCACCTCCGTCGTGGACCGACTATTTGCACTTGACCGTCGGGGGCACACTCTCCAATGCTGGTATTAGTGGGCAAGCGTTCCGTTACGGACCTCAAATCTCCAACGTCTACGAACTAGAAGTCATCACAGGTACAATTTTTTTTTCGTAAACGTGACTTCAACAATCCAACCCTTGATAATAATTTTTCATGTAATTCGCCATCGCAATCGGACATGATTTTGTGGTGGTCCATCCATAGGATCTTAGAAGGAAGTGGTCCTAGTCAATTAGACATGTTCAAAACATGGCGTTGGGTTGGTGTTTTGTGGTTAATATTTTGTTGTTTTATTATGTGGTGATAATATCTAGGAAAGGGAGAGAAGGTGACTTGTTCCGAGGACAACAATTCCGACTTGTTCCACGCCGTTTTGGGTGGACTTGGTCAGTTTGGCATCATAACCCGAGCTCGGATTGCACTAGAACCCGCACCTCAACATGTAATAAAACCACACTCATCGTGTAAAAAATATTCTTGTGACTTATAAGATCCTGAGAATGTTCTAACGATGTAGATCGCATGCATGCCAGGTTAAGTGGGTGCGACTTATGTACACCGAGTTTGAGGACTTCACAAGGGACCAAGAGTACCTCATCTCTCTACCCGACCGTGACGACCTCGACGGAGGTGGAAAGAGGGGATTCGACTACGTCGAGGGGTCCTTGTTCATGGGTCAGAGCCCCATCAATAGTTGGAGGTCTTCCTTCTTCTCTAATAGTGATTTGGTGAGGATTAACTCACTTGTAAACAAACAAGAGCAACGTAGAGGCCATCGAACCCTTTACTACATTGAGGGTTACATGCACTATAACAAGCACTCAAGGAAACAAGTCAATAAGGTATACATCACCTCAAATATTAGAATTAGATATATTTTTTTTAATATAAATTTTCCGTGGAAGAGTCACAAAGTAGGTACAAGTACAATTATTGACCATCACGTGGTAATGATTGGAAAGTTAATTAGTTACACATTTGGAATGTCATTCTGATACAGCTTTCGCTCAACTGTTTGATTTTACACAATAATTCTATTGATAAAAACTCTTTTGAAAACACTTGTCGTAGTGTTTCAGTTGACTTATGTGCTTTGTTTTTGTACATGTATTTTATGTAATCTTTCATGTCGCAGGAGTTACAATTTTTGCTCGAGAATCTTATTTTTGCACCAGGATTTGTGTTCACGAACGACGTCCCCTACGAGAAATTCCTCGATCGAGTCCACGAGGGGGAGAAGAAGCTGAAATCCAAAGGGCTATGGGAAGTCCCTCACCCATGGCTCAACATTTTCGTTCCAAAATCAAGAATTTCGGATTTCTACAGAGGAGTTTTCAATGGAATTCTTAAAAACCAGAAGTCAAAGGGGCCCATTCTAGTCTTCCCCGTGAATAGAAAAAGGTAACCTCTAAAATATACATATAAATCTTTTATTTTTATATTTTTTCATTCAAATCCTTTTATGCATTTGATTTTGATCAGCTAAGGTTTAATATAGTTTGACAAATACAAAATTGGATAATTTTGTAATACGAAGGTGGGTCAAACTTAGTGCGAATTGAATAATTTGACGACTAATGAATAGTCTCTGAATATTCGCAATGGCTTTTAACAAATACAAAATACATCCATAGTTTTTGAAGGAAAATTTTCATTAATACCTTAAAAATAAATTTAGAAATTTTTATAATACCCTTCAATTTTTCATGATACCTAAGATACCCTCCAATTGGGCCTTGTATTTTTTGATACCCTTTTATGAAACATATAATTTGACAATATTTTTGGAAAACTGAATATACATATATATATAGAGAGAAGCTCCAATTTACTATCTCAAGAGCTTAATGAGTATCTACATGAGGGTAAAATTAAAAGTCTAAATAAATAGGGTGTTCTTCGTGTTTTACTTACAAATTTTTTGAGGCCTGGTCATGTTTAATCAGATAATAAGTTTTACAGGTGGAACGAAAAAATGTCCGTGGTCTTAACGGAAGATGAGGAAGAAATTTTCTACTCCATAGGGTTCCTAAGATCAGCCATTGGAGACCTACAGGAATTAGAAGCTCAAAACTCAGAGATCTTAAGCTTCTGCCAAAGAAAAGGAATTAGGGTTAAACAATACATGCCACACTACAAGACCAGACAAGGTTGGATCGAGCACTTCGGGAGCAAATGGAGTTTGTTTTTGGAGAGGAAAATGAAGTATGATCCCAAGGGCATTTTGTCCCCTGGCCAGGGAATTTTCTCTCTCCAAGATGAAATTTTAACCACAAAAAAGTCAAACCAAGATTTAGATTGTTAATTAATGATTTGGGTTTTGTGGTTGTTATGTAGGGGTTTGATATATTGTCTTGTATTAGGTTGGTGTAGCCTTTCTTTGTTTTGGAGGTAGGCTGTCTATTCTTGGTTCTACTTACACAAATCCAATTTTGGTGGGGTGAATACAAATTATGCACGTGTTTTTTGTCTTCCATCAAACATGTCATGTTTCAAGTTGGGTTGTGAGATCGGGGACAAATTTTTTATCAAGGGATTGACACATGTTGGATAAGCAATGTTTTTTTCGTGGATTCATGATTTCCGACAAAAGAATCATGATTTGTGGATTCTATAAATCATTAACAATTTGTGATTTCCGATAAAGAGAAAACTGTTTGTTTACAAACAAAGTTATTTTCCAAAAAACGACATGACGATTTACCTTCATGGTCACGAGTCTGGACAAACGTGGACACGGGTTTGTCCAATCTTGGACATAACCTGGATGTCAAAAGCTGGACACCAGCATGTCCAACACTGAACACAACCAGAATTGGACTGGTCGTTGGACACGTTCAGGACACACTCTGGACAGACTCTAAACTGACTAGTCTTCAGGTTTAGACAAAATCTAAATTGGCTCGTCCCCAGGTTTGGACACACACAGAACTGATTGATGTCCAGGATTGGATTGACCGTTGGACACATTCTGGACACACTCTGGACACAAATGAATGTGTACGTGTGTAGAACGTGACCAGTAGCCAGTCCAATCCTGGACACGAAGCCATTTTAGAGTTTGTCCAGATTGTATTCATAATGTGTCCAGAATGTGTTTAGCAGCCACTCCAATCATGTACACGAGGCGTTTTGATTTTGTTTAGACTGTGTTCATAATGTGTCAGAGTGTGTCCAAGTTTGGACACGAATAGATGTGTTCAGAACATGTCAAGCAGCCAGTCTAATCATGGACATGTCAGCTTAGAGTTTGTCCAGATTGTGTTCAGAGTGTGTCCAAACCTAGACACGAGCCAATTTAAACTGTGTCCAACAGCTAGCAGAGAGTGTGTCAAGAGTGTGTCCAACAATCAGTCCAATCCTGGACACGAATCAGTACAGTGTGTGTCCAGCAACCAGTCTAGAGCATGAATCATTTTAAAAAAAGACAAATCATTCATAACTCTTTAACACAAATTTGCAGACATAATACATTTGACATATAAACACATATCATTCATAACTCTTGCTGCACACATACACAAATTAAAATTTCAGTTCAAATAAACACATATCATTCATAACTCTTGAAAAAAAGAATAACAAAAATGAACATATAAACAAAATTACAATTCATAACTTCTATTTTTTTATGGAATCTCAAATCCCAATCTAAATAGTCTAGATCTCCAGGCTGAGGAATTACATTACATAAATCGACATTTCCCTTACAATTGTTCTTATCTTTTGAGTTCTTTTTGGAGATTTTTTCTGCAATCAAGACTCTTCGATTGGTAGGTGTTTATTAATTTAGATGTGAATGACAAGAAAATTGAGAGGTCATTTCTTATATGTTTGAGATTATGAAAGGCATGCACACAATGAAATGTTATTTTTCGTAAAAGATATGGGCTTAACTAATAACTAATCGTTAAGGATTATTATGTATGAGCTGTAGTCAACAGATGATATTTTATTTTATTTTCTCTATTTTAAACCGTCTCATATTTAATGAGGAAATAATTTAATGGAAGCAAGAGACCAACAGTGACAACGCAACAAAGCAAAACATATTCAATGGGAGGTAATTAATTAAATGGGGGGAAACAACAAACTTTGTGGTTATCATCTAATACTTAAGTCTGATTTGCGTATCTTGTTTAATTGATTGATGCATGCTTGATAGACTTTATTCAATGGGCGATGGTATTTGTTTTCCATTCAATTATTAATCATAAATAAACGTATGTTAAGACGTTTAATGTTTGTTTGATCAAACTCAAACATTATATTAGAATATATATTTTCATGGAAAAGTACGTTTTGAGCTCATTGGGAAAGAATTAGAAAATAGTACACGATATAATATAAGTTGGAAAATAATTTGTTGCAAACTCGTGCAAGAAATGCGTTAACGGTATAGAGCATTTAGGCATCACATTGATACAAAACAACAAACAATTATTAGTGTCGCATTTGAATCGAAGTTCCAAGGAATTGATTCCTTTGGTAGTCGAATTTGAAAACAAATACGATATCAATATTTGAAGCAAGATTAATACGTACCATAATTACAAATTCAACTTGTGCGTACCAAACGTGCTCTAGAAAACAAACAACGTTGAGACCACTTTGCGTTTCTTGATATGATGGGAACGTTTAGGTCAAAGTCAATAGGACTTTATTCAATTTTGGAAGACACTTGATTTTTTATATAAAAATCACTTAGTCTTTTTCCAAAGACCAAAATTTAAAAAAAAAAAAGACAAATAAATGGTGGTAAAGTTGATGGTATACTTCAGACCAACATGACATGAATGCATGTTGTTCAAATTTGAGAGACCAAATATTCAAACAAATTAGAATACTAGTTACTACTTCTAATACAACATAAGAAATAACAGGAGAAGATCCTTTATAGCAATAAAATAAAGCACGTGAAAACTATTTTTTAAAAAAATTAAAAATGTTATGTTGAATTTCAAATAATAATAAGAAAATAACATAATCTCCATGCAATCTCATGTATGATTCAAATACATATATTCATATGTCTTAGTCCTTATCTTTGAAGTAACTTTAAGCTTCTTGCCTTTTGGAAGTTGTTAAAAGTTGCTACTAAATTTTGGGGGAAAAAAATTCAAGTACTACCAATGTTAGTATGTTTTTCATGAGTACTACTAATCAAGACTTTAGGAAATAATACCTGTATATACTCCAGTATACTTGTCAACTATACGCTTATTAATTGTATTCTTCTCGATCATTTATGTGTGTATTAAATCTCATGTTAAATTTTAATATGGTTGATCGATCATAGGGTTTTCTTGTAACATATACTCCTGATAATAATAAAAACCTGTTATCTCGAGTTATAATAATAAACTTAGGTTCATTTTGTGATGACTAATATTGCATCTTAAGTTAGAGTATATAAATCAAATTCGGGAAGAAACTAAGCATAGATTTATATACGTATATATGCTTGTTTTAGAGGATATATAAACAAATAACCCTGTTTATGGTCTTCATTTCGAAGGAACCAATTAAGCTTGGCACTTGTGGGGGATTAAGTATTTTTTTGTTAAGAAAATGTATGTTTACAGTCAGCAAGAGATTTATTATTTATTATTGGTGCAATTTTATTTTCCATAAAAAAATATGTATCATTTTCAGATGTGATGGTTGCTTATATAGTATTTGTTATACTCTAAAGTCATAATTTTTTTCCGTGCTTCATACTCATTTTCTTGTGTTCAAATTTTTGCCTACATCTATAGAGACTTTTGTAATTTGTGGTGGCAATACCATCGTATCTTAAAATCTACTCTTTCTCAAGATGTAACATTTTGTAAAACTCTATATAACGAGCTATTTGCTGTTGAATGAGATATAACAGAATTATTATCAATCTTAAAGTCTCTCAATTCTCTCTCTCCCACTTCTTCCCCAATCTCCAAATCTCCTCTACAAATCCTAAACTCTAATCTCCCAATGTCACAACTACTTCCCTTCCCCCCACTATATCACCCAACACTTTACCCATGTAAAAAGTGAAAAACAAAAAAAAATGATCTAACTGAAATAGAAACATTTTGATGAAAATGGAAGGGAAATATGTTTTTCAGAGTTTTTTTTATTGTATCTAACAAATAGGCCTTTCGTCCTTAGAAAGCCCAAATGTTTCCCATGTCAATTTGGTACAGACCTAGTTTCATCCCAATCGTAGCAAATTTTAGGCCCGTTTGGTCATGTTTCTTATTGATGATAAATTCTCCATTTTGGATAGGGTTGTGCATCCGGTCCGGACTGGACCGGATTTTTATCCGGCGTCCGGACCGGAGACCGGACCGAACTGGTCTGGACCGGAAACCGGAAACCGGACTAGACTGGTTGGATTCGGTCCGGTCCGGTCCAGGACCGGTTTTTAACCTTACAAATATTTAAAAAAAAAACGAACCGGTCCGAAACCGAATTTTGAAAAATGTCCGGACCGAAACCCGGACCGACCCGGGTTCTGCACACCCCTAATTTTGGATGTACAAAATACTCCATTCCTCTCTTAAACTCCAACATACTTATTATTGGATCACCTTGAGGCGCCAAAAAAAAACTAAATTTTGGACAAAAACAGATATCTCGGAAAATTCGATTTTGTGAAATACAAACGGGTGTTTGGACGGGTTAACGACATTGAATTATAAAATTATCTAAAATCATGTCCTTGATAATTCTTGTTTTCTTCCTCACGCTACGCCTACCATTTAAAGTTTTCAACCTAATTAATCAATACCCTTCTATTTTTCTTTTCCTCAACGAAAGTCAATCTCTGTCTCTCTCTCTCACTACTACAGAAAATGGAATATTCGTCGGCTGTAAGGGCTTATACACGTCGGATATAAGCACACCCATATCTGACGTATATGTGTGCGTCGTCTATACATAGATGTCGGCCATCGTATAGCCGACGTCTATACCTAACGAATAGACGTCGGCCTTAATTAGACTCCGACGTGTATTCTGTAATGTATAGACGTCGGTTAATTAACATACGACGCCTATACTTTAGGTATACACGTCGGTTAACTAACATCCGACGCCTATACTTTAGGGATAGACGTCGGGTAACTAACATACGACGCCTATACTTTAGGGATAGACGTCGGATTACATAGAAAGCCGACGTCTATTCCTTTCTTCAGAGGAATAGACGTCGGCTTATAGAGACAGCCGACGTCTATTCCCAAACCTGGACAAAAAAAAAGGATCCGACGAAATTGTTTTTAGTCATCGTCGTCGTGTACATACAACTGCACCAAATTCGTTCACCTATAAATTTCATCCACATACATCCATATACATCCATACAATTGCCACATACATCCATACAATTGACATTCACAAGCATACATCCACATACATCCACAAGCATACATGCACAAACACAAACACAAAAATACAACCACACAATTGACATTCAACACACTTGCAATTAATTCATTCTAAAATTAAGGCGATTATATTAAGGCATAAAGTGTAGGTTTGTAATACAAGTGCACTTGTTAACTAAATTACAAAAAATACAATTGGCAGTAGAACCTCTTAGTTCGTCAGCATGTTTCTGATGAAATAGCGAGTCCATCGGTCGCGAGTTTCATCGAGCTCCTGTTGCGAGAATGGATCACTACTTTTTGGGAAAACCTATCAAAAAAATATAAGTGTGTTAAATATTAATAACTAAATATTGAAACTACAATTGAATATACAATTGAATAACGATCTACATTACCTCGGTTAGACATACGTCTTGAGTTGCCACATCGAGGATTTCCTCCATGTATCTCATCACGTAGTAACCGCATTCCGTATTTCCAACCTGCTTCCGGTACTACAAACATAGGAATTCGCTAAATATTTGTTCCTAACTTAATTAACAAAAATGGGAAAGAACATACTCTCATTCCATGTCATGTTATTCCAGATTTTGTGGTTGTTCTACTACCACCTAAAGCTCTGTAAACCTTAATTGTCCTGAGTAGCATAAGTGAAAATATCATTCAATAATACTAATAAAAATCCAAGAATTACTTTTTTGACAACTAAACGAACTTACATATTTAGAAGTTTCTTTATTGAGTCCCTTGGTTTATTCGATGCCAACGGATCAAACCAATATGCCGAATTAGTCGTGGGGCATACAACGACAAACATCCAATGAGCCTTGTTATATATATAATTAGAAGCTTATTACAAAATAAAATTTCACTTTGAATTACAAAGTTTACCTCTCATGATAAGGGAGCAGATAATATCTTTTGTCTTCTTCTTTAAAGAATGTCCCAAGGTCTTAAATACACATCGATGTCGTTTCCAGGTTGTTTCGGACCAGAAATCAATAAGGACAACATGATATATTTGTGTTTCATGCATAACCACGGGGGCAGATTGTAAATTACAAGCAGAACGGGCCAAGAACTGTGAATGCTACTCAAACTACCGAAAGGATTCATTCCGTCAGTACAGAGCCCAAGTCGTACGTTCCTCGATTCTTCACCAAACACAGGAAAGTCGACATTCTTCAGGGTGGCGTAGCAACTGATCATTTGGTTTCTCACGATCAGCATGCCATGTCATATTCTTGGAATCCTCTTTACCCGCAAACAAACGTTTAAGCCTTGGTATTATCGGAAGATACCACAAAATCTTAGCAGGAGGTCCTTTGATTTTTCCTATATTCCATTCCCATAGGGCACAACACTTTCTTTGCATCATAAGTTCTATCTGGTAACTCATTATCATCTGGAAGCATCTCTTTCACTAACTTCAACATTGATGTGAAACTCACATCGGACCAACCATTTCCAGCTTTTAAATTGTACAACTTCAACACCGCTGACAATCTAGTGAATTTGGTACAATTCTTATACAACGGCTTCTCATTGTCACTCAACAAATTACCAAGTAAATCGGGGTTGGACGAAAACTTTTCAGCCATATCCTAAACCATTTCCTCTAAGTGATCTTCCACACTAACATCTTCTCCATCATTCTTGGAACGACTACATGATTCATTTTCGCCGTGCCATATCCACCGTCTGTAATTTGGGTCGAAACCTTTCTCAAACAAATGATCTTTCATTTTCCGAAAAGTCAACACTGACATATTATGACACTTATTGCACGGACAATACGCCAAGTCGCTGTCTTTCATTTTCTTAGAATGTTTTTTGGCAACCTCTAAGAACATATTCACTCCGTTCTCATACTCATCACTCAATATGTTTGAAACTATCCACTCTCGATCCATTTCAATCTAAACAGAAAAAAATGATAGTTATTATTGAAGAAAATAAATAAAATTTCAATTTAAAAGAATGTGTTCGTAGATGAGAAGATTCGGAGACATTAAGATGAGAAAAGAATGACTCAGAGGAGAAGAGATGAAGTCCTTAATCTAGCGTGGAATAAGGAAGGTTAGAAATCTAACTAAACAATCAAGGCCAAAACAAACCTAAAGTCCACTATAGGTCCTTAGTAATAGACGACGCCTAACTTCGAGGTCCCACCGAGGACCACTAGTATGTAGGAAATCAAGAACCCGGAGGTCCCTAATATCTCAGGGAGACTAGATGGGCAACGACGTTCAGGCCGAAACGGTCTTAAACATCGAGGACCACTAATCTATAGGAAATCAAGAACCCGGAGGTTCCTAAAATCTCAGGGAGACTAGATGGGCAACGACATTCAGGCCATAACGGTTTTAAACGGTTTCCTCTCCTTAATGCGTCCGAAATTTCTAGGGGCCAACGTCTAATTGATTTTATTAAGGCTCTTTTATTAAGTGGTTTCTGGGCCAAGGAAAGGGTGATGAAATCCCCCACCTCATCTCCTATAGGTGACTACCCCCTAAGTGTTTTTCATATCTTAATCTAACAAACAACACACCAAACAAACACTCACCTCACTCTTGTTCCAATGCAAGTCCTACTAACTAATGCGTGCTTTCTAATGAATGATGAGTGAAAGATAGTACGTACCTTACGCCAGCAATCTACGACAGAAATCGTAAATAATAGAAAAATACAATGCATGCAAATCCTATATGATGAATGACTTAACAAATATTGTCTAATCTTTTGCTTTGGGTTATTAAATGCCAAGTTGTTTAAGGGGGCAATGGGTTATTATAAACTGAACATTTAACTAAACAAAGTAAGTTTTTTTCAGCATAAATAAACATTTAACTAGACAAAACATAAATAAACACAAATAAATGTATGAACTCACTAAACTAAAGATTTATTCTAATTTGGACACTTTTTATGCAAACCCATAGAAAACTACACATATATAATTCCGGAATTATCGTCTAATGGGATATTATTATTTCTAAACATTTTTGTTTAGGTATGCTTTTGTAATAAACATAATGACATGCAAACACACTTTCTTCCACTTTTTTTAGATGAAGGAACCGGTACTGTTCTAAATTCTAATAGTTCTCATTTACCATACTTTTAAACGACATTTTTCATTCTAAAAAGTGAGAGACAAAATCAATTTGTGCGTCAATGAATCAATTGTCAGGCATGTTTGTGTTCATTCACATAAGACCAGAAAGTTCAAAGTAAGTTCGAAGTTTATTTTTGCAAATGTAAGCTTCCTGTGTGAGACATAATGAAATATAATACAAGTTGTTGAACCGATATGAACTGTGTCAAGTAATATGGTAATGTTATCGTATTATGATATCACATTTTGGAACATCATAAAAATAGTGAATTTCATTCAAGATTTGTCTAGTAAATGAAACGTAACATGAGTTGTTGAAACGAACGTGAATATTTTATCATTTCCATCAAATATTTTCACACTAACTTACATGTGGAGAGAGACAGAGGAAGACGGGGGAAGAAGGAGAAGAGGGCCGGAGATGTGGAGGAGAGTTTGGGAGCTCGCTGCGGTGCCGGAGACGGTGCGGATCGGTCGGAGGTTGGTCGCGGAGGAGAGTTCAGTCGCGGGACGGCTAGGGTTTGGGTGGGTTTCGTCTGAAATGAATGAAAGAAAACCGTCTGTCCAATTTCTTTAAGACCTATAGACGTCGGATGTTATATAACACCGACGTCTATACCTCGACGTCTATGTGGATAGACTATAGACGTCGGTCTTACATTACGTCCGACGTCTATAGGGAGACGTCTATACCCTATAGACGTCGGATTCCCAAGGTACACAAACAACCGACGTCTATAGGGAGACGTCTATACCCTATAGACGTCGGCTAAACGTGTTATTCAAACAACCGACGTCTATAGTACTACATAGACGTCGGTCTTAATTTAGGCCGCTGTCTATTCTGTCCCCTCCCCACTAGACGTCGGTGTTTATAAAGGCCGACGTCTATTGGGCGACGAGTAAAGCCTATTCTGTGTAGGATTTCATGTTTAATTATACATATATATTTTTCGAATTTTCATGTATAATAAGGATCAATTTTCAATTTTCTAGAATTTATTGCATGCATCGGTTTGTTTTAACAAACTAGTTTCAAAATCTCTATTAAAACAAACATGAAGAAACTCCAAAATTCATACCTAGAAGTTCTCTAAAACTTCTCGAAGATTCGGAGACGGTTGGGATGCTCCTCGCTGCGTCGGATGCCTCCGAGTATTCACCAAACTCTAAACAAGATCGAAGAGAGGGAAGCTAGTCTCTCAATCTCCGATTGGGTTTAGAATCTATTTACTAACCCCTCTTTAGTTCCCTTTGGAAGATGACCTCTGAAGAACTAAAACTAAACTTAAGAATTAAGAAATTTTCGTGGAGAATTATGGAGAGAAATTTTGCATAAGAAAAATAATGAATTAATTTTGGAGGTAATGAGATAACCTTGTATTTATAGGTTCTCTCCAAATTACCTATTCATGTGCAACCTCTTGCCCATGATCCCATGCAAAATTCCATCTAACCATCCATTATTTATTAATAAATAATATTAGCCACGAATTAAATCAATAATGGACCAATTCCATGCATGATCTAATTAATTCTTAAATTAATTATGCATAAAACCGTCTGACCGGTCGACCGTTCAAACCCGATTTCGGTCGACCGTCCGAGACTCGGTCGACCGTTTTCAACAGTAGAATATTTCATCGCAATGTTTGGTCGACCGACCGATCACATTCGGTCGATCGTTCGAACAGACGAAATTCACCTGTTATCGGTCGAGACGCGTTCTGTCGACCGGACACCACCGGTCGACCGTGCACCGATCGGTCGACCGTTTACTTCCAACCGGTCGACCGTTTGTGCACTATTTTGCAGACTTGTCAAATTTCGGTTTAACCCCTACAAAATTTGACATTTCGGGATTAGTAGTAAATTCACAACTTATGTAACATATTATCCTATGTAATGATCAATCATTACACCCCATAATATTTACATCTCATATGAATTTAATTTAGATTCTAATTATGTTATTAATCACAACATAATCTTGATTTTGCTTGTTCACCCCATGTGTCATATTTTCTACATGAAACCCGACACATCCTATGAACTCAAAATCCCCATTTCTTGTTTCCCAGTTTTGTGGTGTGACCTATGAGAGGATCTAAACTAAGTTGACAGTGATATTAAGAGCTTAATATCACAAGCTATAAGCGGTATCTAGCTACACATTATAGCTCGCAATTAGTTAGATGTCTTAATTCCACTCGAACCAAAACCCGATCCACTTAGTGATGTAGTGCACCACTTGTGTCCGTCCCTTGCCTCATGATATTAAGAATACACACAAAGTAGTATTGTGTCATCTTTGTATTAGTATTCATTTCTTGATCTCTTTAAGCTAGTTATAAATATGCGACTTAACTCAAATCACATTGTGCACATTATAACTTTGCTTTATCAAGGGGCCACTAATATCATCACTCAATTAAGAGGGGCAATGATAGTCTTTTGACTAACTATTTTCTCCAACAAAAGTTGTACTTAACCAACCAATGCCTTTACACTACACTGATCGATAGTTCAAGACACTGATCTAATTAAGTATTCCTTAAGTGATCAGATATAAGTCTCATATCAAAGGACAAAAGACACAGTAAAATATTAATGACACAGAAACACATTTCTATAATATTTTACTTATTAAGTCTATTCAGTATACAAAAGTAATATTTTCCTCTTTTGCATACCCGTGTTGTCACTCACTTGTAGAGCTACAATGATCTATGACCAACACGACAATCTTAATCCGGTAATCAATGTCCCATGTTAATTACCATGATTGTGAATATCTTTTGTTTTATGTAAACCAATATCTTTTAGAGCTCTATGGTTAAGGACGAAGAGCCTATTCCTTAACACTTCTAAAAGACGAATAACATAAACAAAGAACAAAATGATTTCTCATTCAATTCATAATAATTGACATTTAAAAGTAAAACTTTTAGAACACATTTCCTTCATTCTGCACTAGTGTCTCTAACCTCTACACAAACTTATTCAACATTTTTTTTAGAAACTTCGTTGGTGACGATGAATTGCCACTTAGAAAATCGAGGATGAAAAGTGAGGGCCAATATTAATATAGAATTTTAATCTAGATAGACCTAAATTATATTTTCCCAAGAATGGCATGTTTTTGTCCATATACAAGTACAAATGGAAAACGACTTGATAGATATGATTAAATTTATAACCATGGTAAAATGGTAAGATTTAGTCTTTTAGAGGTGGACTTGAGAGGTCTCCATCGATAAGTCGTCTGAGAACTAGAAGTGTTGCAAAAATATCCAAATATTTCAATGCTGGTACAAAGCTAACTAGTTGTTAACAACTAATTGACTGGAAAAAAAGAGTTAATGGAGAGTTGGAGACTAAATTTTAGTTAGTTGATGCAATTGTGTTCATCACTAGTCACAACATCTACATAATTAGTAACTCCTTAGTCTTTAATAACCTAGTTAGATCAATTGAGCTTGTGGGTTATATGGGTCGCTGAAGTGACAATTAGCAATGGTGCTTTGTTTTTGATTTTATGTGAGAACTTAAGCTCTTATTATACAACGAAATTCTTGTAAAATAAAAAAGAAGAAGCCCAGACACCATATGAGAATCAGATTTTTGGTAACTTGCAGTCACATCTACATCTGGTTTGTTTACAGCTGAAAAAATATTCGATACGAAAAACAACCATCAAACATAACTATCTGTAACCTAAACGTTAGCTTCTGGAAACTAAAAAAATAAAAGTTTCCACAACACTTTTGAAACACAAAAAAAATAGATTTCCAAACAACCACAATTAGCAACCAAATGACAAAAAAAGACCAAAAAAGAAATTCAACCTCCTCCGTGGCAAACTAGCTTACAACGGACACCCACGATTAAGTTTTTTCTTCTTCAATGATCTAGAATTTTCCAGTATCCACTTCTACTTGGGTTAGACGAATTGCAGTTCTAAATTGGAATTCCACACTATTTTTACCGGAACATTTGACATGCGGAACAATATTCGAACCTGCAACCTCACGTGCTCACTCCTAACCACTCCACCACGTATGGAGAGACATAAAAAAATCAGTATCAATCGTAACCAATTACAACCTATATGTTTACTTCTAGAAATTTAGAAAAAAATAGCACACCACTTTTCAATTTTGAGACAGAAAAAGTAGATTCCCAAACAAAAGCCTCCGCTTCAATTCTTGAGATCAAACTTCCAACGGACACAAATAAATACAGTATAAATACTCATTATTAGGTTACTTCAAATTAGAAATTGATAGTTGAATAACAAAAGAAAATGATTTGTTCACGTTGCGCCAGATGTTGTTTGACCTGCAGTCCATTCAACGGTTCAATCAGCAAAGATTAATAAAATAACATATTATTCATTTAACAAAGTGGAGGTAGATGATGTCGAAAAAATCATATAAAACATTACAGCGACAAAAAAAAAACTGAATTGCTAAACATCGTCCCAAAATTACTTAAATCGCCCCTTGAAATTACCATTTTGTCCTTCTCTCATTTCTACTGCTATAACGCGACATTTTACCCTCCTATCACACATCTCTCTTCATCTTTATCTTATAATCATAAAAAATAATGTTTTGAAGGTCAGTAATGAGCCAACGGACGCCCCAGTATACTCGAATCTGGTAAAATATCTAACATCTTTTTAATAAAAAAATTAAAAAAAAATAAAAAAAATTACGGGCGTCCGAAGGAGCCGCCCCCACGTTGGAGGGGGCGTCTGGGTAAGACGCCTCCCCTATGGGGGAGGCGTTTCACCCAGACGCCCCGCCCAGGGGGGAGGCGTGTTACCTAGACGCCCCGCCCATGAGACAAGCGTCTTACACAGACGCCCCCTCCTACGTGGGGGCGGCTCATTCGGATGTCCGTAATGTTTTATTATTATTTTAAAAAGATAATTGATTATAAATTTAGATAATTGTTAAATTAATTAATTAATAAGTTAATAATTACTATATTCGGATGACCAATACCCATTCGGTACACCGAAAATTCAAAAATTTCCAGATCCAACAATTTCAAAATCCAAAAAAATGTTGGATCTGGAATTTTTTTGAATCTTCATCACTTGCAAAAACACATTGTAATCCGACCGGTTACCACCGAAAACTTGCAAAGAAACGTCAAATAATTTGAGATAACACACCGTATAATTTTAATTTGACACAAAAAAATTAAAAAAAAACGGGACGTCTGGCTAAGACGCATGTACCATCGTGGAGGCGTCTGGCTAAGACACCTCAACCATGGAGGCTTCTTAGCCAGACGCCTCCACGATGGTACAGGCGTCTTAGACAGACGCCCGAGTCGGAAAAAAAAATCCATCTCCGTTACTTCGCCAGATCTAGGTGTTTCGCCAGACATTTTCATGGTGTTGGTACGAGGAATGTTAGTAAAACTGACTCAATAACATTGTTTAAAGACACGGGACGATATGGGTATTAAATATATTGTTAAGGGCAATTTGGTAATTTCAAGGGGCGATTTAAGTAGTTTTGGGGCGACGTTTAGTAGTAAAAAAAGGGAAAAACTTGGAACTGTTATAAAATAATAATCAAGTAAAAGGACAAGAGGTTGAGAGAGAATGAGGGAGTTGTATTTCATTTCATTGTCTACTCCAAATGTGTACAATAGCCTCGCTTGATTGGATTTGATCGGTTGTCACTTGATCGGTCTGCCTCATTAAAAACCTTGTCAAGTAAAACTCTGTGGGACAAAAACTTGGTGAAAGAAAAAAAGGTGCATCGTATAATTCTTCACATTAATTCAACATACATTTATAACACTCCATTCGATAATATGCGTTATGTTTATGTCTCGTTAAAAAACTTGCTACCAAAACCCTGTGGGAAAAAGTAGCTAAGGAAAAGAGCCCATAACATACGCTAACAAAATTGCACAAGTTGTCTCATTAAAAACTTTTAACCAATAAAACCCTTTAGGACAAAAATTGGAAAAAGGGGAAAAAGTGCAACTATAAGTCTTCCGGGTTTTATCCTTCAGGGATATTTGTCCTTCAGGGACGATAAATACAAATCGTAGTTTACCAAACTTACAAATATATTTTACAAAATTCTTAAACACAAAAGTACATGTGGATTCGATAGACAAATACATCATAGTTCAACGGATTTAATGGATATTTAGTATATTTCACTTTGATAATAGGATTGTGAAATGTGTTTGCGCAATTTTTCTCAAATGATATACTTTGAGTAACACAAACTGTGGTAACTTTTGCAAAATATGAATATGTTACTTCAAAAGATATTACTTATGGAAAATTTAAAGATGTCTCATATTTATATTGATGTAATAGCAATATGAGAATGTAAGAATCAATAACTGATTCACCAACTTGCATAAAGTTGTAACGACTTCACATAATGACACCAAATAGTTTGTGATAACAATTGTTATTGCATAGGATAATATATTGCATAAGTTGTGAATTTGCTAAAAACCCCAAAAGTTCAAATTTTGTTGGAAATAAATCCAAAATTTGAAAAGGCAAAATCGGGTAAAAGTTCGGTAATCCGTTATGGTTCGGTCGACCGAAGGATCTGTGGATCGGTCAACCGAACGTGGAACAGATAGTCATAGTTAATTCACCGAACTTGACCAAAGTGCCTGGAACTCTGGTACAGTGTACGGAACCAGGAACGGTCGACCGAACAATGTCCAGTTCCGATATTTTCGGTTAACCGAATGACACTCGGTTTTAGACGCGAATTCGTCCGATCGGTTAAAGAGAAATTTTTTCCTTAAGAATCGGTCATCCGTTTAATACTCGGTTAAACAATCGAGACATATTCGGTTAACCGAGTGGGACTCGGTAAACCGAACCGCGATCGATTTTCTACCTTTGATAATTAGGAGATTAATTTGATCAATGGTTGGATTGACTCCAAACTTTGTCAAACGTTTTGTGGATGCATGTAATACATTATGAAATTAGTTTGTGAGAGAAAATGTCAAGAAAACGTGGCTTAAGAATAGCCATGATTGAGAGTAAGATTGGAGCCTATAAATAGGTCCTTATTCTCCTTAATTAAGTTAGATGTTTTTCTAATTATTTTCTCTCCTAATTCACCACAAAAAGCCACGAAAATTCTTTTAGTTTTCTAAGTCTTTGGAAGGAGAAAACTCAGAGATTAAGGAATGGATTTGTAGCTAGATTCTAAGCTTGTTTGGAGATTGATTGGCTAGCTCCTTTCTCTCCAACCTTGTTTAGGCTTTCGGTGAACACTCGGAGGCATCCAGCGCAACGAGAAGCGACGATCGTCTTCCTCAACGTCTCTGGAACATCAAGAAGTTTTAGAGAACTTCTAGGTATGAATTTCGGAGTCCCTTGTGTTTGTTTTAATAAGTTTTTGAAACTAGTTGTTAAAACAAACCGATGCATGCATGAAATAAATCGTAGAAAATTGTAATTGATCCTTATTATGCATAAAAATTCGAAAAATATATATGCACAATTAAACATGAAATCCTACAATATTATTCCTCACTTTATAATGTATCACATGTTATTGTGATTTCTATTTGTATCAACCTGGGATATAGTTTCAGAAATCAGGACTACATGTCCAAATACTATATTTATTCAGCAAGTTTATTTTATATTGTTCATCTTCTTTTGTTTATATCAAATTCGAATGCTTCTGACATTCTTATAATATCATAGGTTTTGGATCCATTTTTTCTCTTGATATATATCATGCTATTAAGAAGGTGAATGAATTGTCGACAATAATTTTAATAATTATTTAATATCTCTCGTATCAATTTATATAGTTGATTGCAAGTTTTACATCAATAATAATCAAATCCTCATCGTTTCCCAAAACTTTAGAATTTGACCGTTCTTAATCCTCGTAATTTCTTTAATCTTTTGTTTAGCAGCTACATTTATTTTTACGGGTTTATATTCTTCAGGAATAATCTCTTCAGGAGGTGGAATAACTTCTCCTCATGCATAATCCCATGGAGTTAGAGATTGATTTTGTCATTAAACTTGAGAGCATTTTACGATTAAACCAAATAAATAAAAATGGAGATCAATGAAAAAATGTGTAGGATGTTTGTGAACTTATGTCAACATGACTACAAACTAATGAATCTTCAAACGTTTATATACAAAAACGTAGATGTAGATTACTAGATCGAAAAATTTGAGATACAAGACAAGAACAACCCAAAAGATTGCGATCACCAAAAGATTCATGGAAAAATTAAAGTCTTGCAAGCATTATTAAAGAACAATATGCACTTGTGGATCAGGTGCATGTACTAGAACACCATGTCTTGGATCGTACTTGCGAGTTCCAAGGTCAACGAATAACAACCTTACTTTTCTTCTCTTTGATCTCATTTTGCATTATTGAATGTGCTAGAGACTACTTGTGCTGATAACGTGTTATAAAATAATAATCAAGTAAAAATACAAGAGGTTGAGGGAGAATGAGGGAGTTGTATTTCATTTCATTGTCTACTCCAAATGTGTACAATAGTCTCTTATATATAAGATGATGATGTAGCAGAGAGTACAACCAAATAAATAGAATTACACTGTGTTAATAATAATAACTAAAACCGTGGGAGTTGAGGAAGGTGAACGATCACAAACAAGATTTGGACTTCCTAACAGGAACTTCCTCTTGTACGAACTTCTCCACGACTCCGACCATGTTTCTGATTCTCTCCACGACTCCAACCATCTTTGTGATTCTCTCTCTTTCTACTCTCTCTCATCTCATGCTTCTTCTCCTTCTCCTATGAAGAAGAAGACATCATGGTGGTTCTGTTTCGCTCTGTTCCTCCTCTGCCTCGTCTTCGTCTTCGTCTCTCTCAAACCCCCCACCGCCTCGACCAACACCTCTTCGCCGACACGCGCAACCTCATAGGTACTAATCACACCTGCCCACTACCTGAATTGCTGTTGGAGTGAGGTTTTTCACTTAAAGATTGGATTTTTATGGGTTTTTTATGGTTTTTGGTGTTGTAGGATCTTAACGTGTTCTATGAAAATCTGTTTCTTTTGTGGGTTTTTTAGTGTGCCCATCAAAATTGGATGTCTCATTTGTCATAAAAATTGGATTTTTTTAATTGTTGTTGGAGTTTGGGTTTTGACTTAAGATTGGGTTTTTATGTTTTTTTTTTGGGTTTTTGGTGTTGTAGGATCTTAATGTGTTCAATGAAAAATTGTTTTTGTTTGGGGTTTTTAGAGTACACGTCAAATTGTCTCATTCCACATAAAATTGGATTTTTTTAATTGCAGTTGGAGTTTGACTTAAAGATTGGGTTTTTTAGGAGTGGTTAATTTTTTTCCCAGGATCGTGATATGTTAATTGAAAATCTTTTTTTTTTTGTGTGGGTTTTTGAGAGTACCCATAAAAATTGGAGGTCTCATTTCTCATACAACTTGCCTTGCACTTTTGATTTTAGTTACATGATGCAGATGATGGTTATATTCGCTTCGCTCTTCTCTGTTTTAGTCATTGAAAGAGTAAATAATCGACTCGGAGTTGCCTGCTGCTTATTTTCTCTCATTACGCTCATTTTTGCTGCCATCCTTTATGAGAGGTTGTTCCATCTTTCCACTTGTCTGATTTAAATTACACAAGTCAGAATGATTTCTTGATATTCTTTCACCTAGATTTGTTATCTTAGTACGCCGCAGGACTTTTGACGATCTCCGGATATGTGTGGCACTTCAATTCATTCCATGTCTCGGCATTCCTACAACGATACTTATGTTCCCATCCAAGTATACTCATTCGGGATATTGGTTTTTGGCAGCAGGTGTGGTCTTTTTAGTCGTTTTAATCCCCCTTTTTCTCTTACTAATGTGCACGAGTTTGTATATCTGCTTTTCAGCCCCTTGGCTTGCCTCTTCATTTTTTTCAGCAAGAAAAGTCAGTTTAGATTATTAAATTATGATCTCGAAGTTTGTCCGACCAATGTTTGGTTGATCATAAATTGTATCGAATCGTGACGTTGTTGTATCCATGGTTATCAACTTCTAATTGTTAATAGCACTAGTAAATTTAGTTGTGCTCTCTTCTTCTCTCCTTATCTGTGCGACATCTGGTTTAGGTTTTTATCTGTTGGCGAAATTCGAGGCCATGTACGACCACAAAGTCTATTGTGTAAATCACTATGTCGTTAGCGGCCATTCCTTGGGGCACTTGTGTCTAGCAGCAACTCCTCTCATGCTTATCGTAATGCTCTGGTTCAGAAATTTAAATTTTTTGAGGTACTACTGCACGTCGGCACCATATGTTGCACTTTTACTTAAGACTTCTCGATTAGATCCATATATGTAGTGAGATTTGATAATTTCAATCAATTTACTTCGTATCACACTAGGATTTACTTCTGTAGCTACACAATCGACCAACAATATTTGGCATGAAGATTGAGCAAAAGCTTGAAATCGGGGTTCTCGATCTCTAATTGTGTTTTGTTTCCTCCGCCATGCAGGAACTCCTGAGCATTACAATTTTGAGTCAGGGCGTCTATTTTTCTTCCGCCCGTGGCTTCCCAAAGACTTTGTAGTTATGTTATACTTTCTCAAAAGTTTGGCTCGACACGGGGTTCTTCAATCTTCGGCTGGTGGATTATACACAGTGATCATGTTTTTTTTTCATTTATCTTCTTCCACTTCGTAAGTTTTCTTTGAATGTGTTGTACATTCACTAATGTGTTTGTTCATCAACTATGTCTGGCTGCTGAGAGTATTCTTGGGTTTGTGCTTATACATATTGTAAATCTGTTTAGAATTAAACTTCTTAGGGGTTCAGTGTTAAACTTTCACTTTATCCAGTTGTTTGAGCTTTTTGGAATAACTTTAAGAACTTCAACATTCAATCTAGAAAGTAGAAATTTGGTCCTCTCCCTCTCTTGCTATTTTCTTTCTCAAGATTTTTGTAATCAACTGCGTAGTCACTAGTCAGCCAAGATGGAACCTTGTGACTCTGTTTGTTGAGTCAGAAAAATATAGTCTTGGTTATTTAAAGGTCAAGATTCTACTTACTAAATGAGCTCTAGTTCCATTGCAAATACAAGTTTGAATTTTCATGTGATTTGTAAGTTTAAATGTCTAGATGTTCATTTCTTAATCGCATGGATTTAGATATTATTTGCTATGTTTTTTGAGTAATATTCTGAGTAAGTCGTCAATAAATTGTCGAAAGGGTTCCAAACCCTCCATCCATCTCTCCACACGTCTGTTCTGTATCCACTACCACTAATACCCGATAACCTTAATAAACCATCCCAATCTTATGAGTTAATCACTACCATATGCACACGAGTCACCTCAAGCTCTTTAGCACATTGTTTATTAGTGAACCCAAACTCACCCGTCCCAGGGCAGAGCATGGACGGACCGGACCGGTTCCGGTTCGGGTTTTATAAAAAAAAAAAATTAATACAAAAATCGGTCTTGGACCGGACCAATCCAGGGAGAACATGACAAACCGGGAAGGACGCGGACTTCGGTGCCCGACCACGCCCTTCCGTTAGGGATAGTCTTAAAACTAGGGCTGTAAGCGGGACGAGACTGGGTGAGTTTTCACCCCACCACTACCCGCCCCGCCAAAGTTAAGCGGGTAGGCGGGGTTTAAAAAAAAATCCACTAACTGCCCCGCGTAAGGATGGACTAGACTATGCGGGGCGGGTTGGCGGGTTTAATCTTTTACATAAGTTAAATACAAAAATCAATTTATTTTCTTTAACGTTATCTATTTTAATCAAAATTAAGTACAGAAATCAAGAAAAAAATCAATCAATGTATGATTTTAAAGCTATATACAAAAAAATTAAAGCTAAATACAAAAAAAATCAAAACTAAATACAAAAAAATCAAAAAAATATAAGACTTATGCGGGTTGCAGGTTATGCAGGGCGGTTTGGGAGAAAACCGCAACCCACCCCGCTTATTATGAGGGTTGTGCGGGTGGCGGGCTGACGTGTAACAATTTTTTGTCCGCAACCCGTGTTAGGCGGGGCGGGTTGCGGGTAAAATCCTATCCATTTACTGAAGGGAATGTGTTCTAAAAGTTTTACTTTTAAATGCCAATTATTATGAATTGAATGAGAAATCGTTTTGTTCATTGTTTATGTTATTCGTTTTTTGGAAGTGTTAAGGAAGAGGCTCTTGGTCCTTAACCGTAGAGCTCTAAAAGATATTGGTTTACATAAAACAAAAGATATTCGCAATCATGGTAATTAACATGGAACATTAATTACCGAGTTAAGATTGTCGTGTTGGTCATAGATCATTGTAGCTCTACAAGTGAGTGATAACACGGGTATGCAAAAGAGGAAAATATTACTTTTGTATACTGAATACACCTAATAAGTAAAATATTATAGAAATGTGTTTCTGTGTCATTAATATTTTACTGTGTCTTTGGTCCTTTGATATGAGACTTATATCCGATCGCTTAAGGAGTTCTTAATTAGATTGATGTCTTGAGCTATCGATGAGTGTAGTGTAAAGGCATTAGTTGGTTAAGTACAACTTTTGTTGGAGAAGATAGTTAGTCAAAAGACTATCATTGCCCCTCTTAATTGAGTGATGATATTAGTGGGCCCCTTGATAAAGCAAAGTTATAATGTGCACAATGTGATTTGAGTTAAGTCACATATTTATAACTAGCTTAAAGAGATCAAGAAATGAATACTAAGACAAAGATGACACAATACTACTTCGTGTGTATTCTTAATATCATGAGGCAAGGGACGGACACAAGTGGTGCACTCCATCACTAAATGGATCGGGTTTTGGTTCGAGTGGAATTAAGACATCTAACTAATTGGGAGCTATAATGTGTAGCTAGATACCGCTTATAGCTTGTGATATTAAGCTCTTAATATCGCTGCCAACTTAGTTTAGATCCTCCCATAGGTCACACCGCAAAAACCGTGAAACAAGAAGCTTGATTTTTGGTTCATATGATGTGTCGGGTTTCTCATAGAAAATATGACACATGTGGTGAACGAGTAAAATCAATTATGTTGTATATATAACATAATTAGAATCATGATAAATTCATATGAGATGCATATATTATGGGGTGCAATAATTTATTGTTGCATATGATAATATATTGCATAAGTTGTGAATTTGCTAAAACCCCAAGTTCAAATTTTGTTGGAAATAAATCCAAAATTTGAAATAGGCAAAATCGGGTAGAAGTTCGGTAATCCGTTGAGGTTCGGTCGACCGAAGGATCTATGGATCGGTCAACCGAACGTGGAACGGATAATCGTAATTGATTGACCGAACTTGACCAAAGTGCCTGGAACTTTGGTACGGTGTGCCGAACCAGAAACGGTCGACCGAACAATGTCAAGTTCCGATATTTTCGGTTAACCGAATAGCACTCGGTCTTGGACGAGAATTAGTCCGATCGGTTAAGGAGAATTTTTCCCCTTAAGATTCGGTCATCCGTCACGTACTCGGTTAAACGATCGTGACAAATTCGGTTAACCGAGTGGGACTCGGTAAACCGAACAGCGGTCGATTTTCTGCCTTTGATTATTAAGAGATTAATTTGATCGATGGTTGGATTAGCTCCAAATTTGGTCAAAAGTTTTGTGGGTGCATATAATGCATTATGGAATTAGTTTGTGAGAGAAATTGTCATAAAACCGTGGCTAAAGAATAGCCATGATTAAGAGTAAGATTGGAACCTATAAATAGGTCCTTATTCTCCCTAATTGTGACACACAATTCAGAAATTATTTTCTCTCCTAATTCACTACTAAAACCCACGAAAATTCTCTTAGTTTTCTAAGTCTTTGGAAGGAGAAATCTCAGAGGCTAAGGAAGGGGTTTGTAGCTAGATTCTAAGCTTTTTTGGAGATCGATTGGCTAGCTTCTTTCTCTCCAACATTGTTTAGGGTTTCGGTGAACACTCGGAGGCATCCGGCGCGGCGAGAAGCATCCCCAACGTCTCCGAATCTTCAAGAAGTTTTTGAGAACTTCTAGGTATGAATTTCGGAGCCCTTGTTTGTTTTAATAGAGTTTTGAAACTAGATGTTAAAACAAACCGATGCATGCATGAAATAAATCAAAGAAAATTGTAATTGATCCTTATTATACATAAAAATTTTGAAAATATATATGTATAATTAAACATGAAATCCTACATTTACAACCCTACTTAAAACATTGTGTGTTAGCGAACAACCCGACCATCAACAATCGGAAATGAATCCGAAACTTAAATACCCGATTACCCGTTTAAGAGAACCTCTCCAAAATCCTCTCTCACACACTCACTCACTCATCCATCCATCCATCCATTTTCTTCTTCTTCTTCTCCGCCAAACCGAAAATGTCTTCCACATCTTCTCTCCTCTCCTTCTCCCGCTCTCTCCTCCAAACCCAAATCCGGCTTCGACCCAAAACTAGGGTTTGGGTTAGGCTTCCAACCCCACTCCTTCTCCTCCCTCGCGCCCTCTCGACTCTCACCCCAACCCGCCACGCGCTCCTCCTGGACCGGATCCGGTCCCGGCAGCTCAAGGAGGCCCCGAAACCCCCAAAGGTGGAGTCTTTCGGGGTGGGGAGGAAGGAGAAGGTGGTGGAAAGGGGGTTCGAGGAGTTGGGGTTGGGAGAGGAGGTGGTGGCGGCGGTGGAGGAGATGGGGATTACGGTTCCGACGGAGATCCAGAGGGTTGGGATTAAGAGTGTTTTGGAGAGGGAGAGTGTGGTTTTGGGGAGTCATACCGGGTCCGGGAAGACGCTCGCCTACTTGCTCCCTGTTGTTCAGGTTCGGGATTTGGAGAAATTTGGGTCTGTAAAAATGATTTTTTTGTTTGTTTGGTTTTTGAGCCAGTAGGAGTTTTGGGTTTTGTTTGGTTGGTTTTGAAAATTTGCCAATTTGGAGTTTTGGGTTTTGGGGTTTTGAGTTTTAATAAGATTGTTTAGGTTTGGTTTTGTTGGTTTTTGAGCCATTTGGTGTTTTGGATTCGTTCGGTTGTTTTTGAGAAATTTGGAGTTTTGGGTTTTGTTGGCTCTTTAGAGATGAGATTTTCGTTGTGGTTGGTTTGGGTTTTGTTTTGGCATTTGGAGGGTTGGATTTTGTTTGGTTGGTTTTGGCGCGATTAAAAATGTTTTTTTTTTGGTTTGTAAAGATGAAATTTTGTTTGTCTGTTGGAATTTGGAGTGATTTGGAGTTTTCAGATTTGGAAAAAAGCGATATTGGTTGGATTTGAGGTCTTATAATTCAGGCATGATATATTAGTTCAAAATTTTACTTAACTTAGGCATGACATATATTGTGTGGTTTTGTGATTTGCCAGTAGTTTATGAATGGCATGTATTGAAGAGAGAGTACAATTCTGCTAAGTAAGTGCCTAAAGAATGGTTTATTTGCAGTTAATGAGGAACGATGAATTGATAAATGGTAGGTCAATGAAGCCCAGGCGTCCTAGGGCCATTGTGTTGTGTCCTACAAGGGAGCTGTGTGAGCAGGTATTGCTGCATTTTGTGATATACTTGTGATATCTGATCACGTCTGGTGCCTAACCAGTTGATTCCTATAGGTGTTTCGCGTGTCTAAGTCTATCAGCCACCATGCCCGATTTCGGTCTACTATGATAAGTGGTGGAGGCCGCTTAAGGCCTCAGGAGGACTCATTAAATGTTCCGGTCGACATGGTTGTTGGTACGCCCGGGAGGATTCTTCAACATATTGAAGAAGGAAACATGGTCTATGGGGATATCAAATATCTGGTGAGTTCTGAAGAAAGTATACATTCTTTAAGCTTCAGTTTTCCATTTCATGCATGTGATTTGCAAAATGATGTCAATATTCGGTATTGTTCTTAAGAGTTTCTTCTTTTTTACCGAAGCTTTTTAGTACTTTTTAATGATTTTTTTTTGTTTTTTTACCTCTCAGGTTTTGGATGAGGCTGATACTATGTTTGATCGAGGCTTTGGACCGGATATCCGAAAATTCCTTGGTCCTTTGAAAAGCCGAGCATTGAAACCCGATGGCGTGGGCTTTCAAACTGTTCTGGTGACTGCGACCATGACAAAGGTCTTTTTTGCGATGATGTGTTAACTATTTATTTTGTCAATCAAGAATGCAGCACCTTATATAGCTTAACTTTTGAATATCCTGATCACTAAATTTCTCTTTCAATTTTGGCATGAATATCTGAACAATTTCATTAGTCTTCCTATGCATCTGAATATCTCGTCTCCTGATCTATTAGAGGGAAACCTAAACCTTTCTTTGTTCTTTTAAATAAAGCACTAGAAATACCAGCATACCTATCTTACCGAAACCATGCTCTTCATTCCTGAAGAAAATTTCTTCTTTATGCTTCTAATTATGTGATCTAGACATATCATTTCGTGCCAAATGAATTTTGCTTCAGGCTGTGCAAAAATTGGTTGATGAAGAATTCCATGGAATCACTCATTTGCATACATCGTCCTTTCACAAAAAGGTTCCTACTGCTCGGCATGATTTCATCAAACTTTCGGGGTCAGAGAACAAGTTGGAAGCACTTCTACAGGTAAATTTCAACACTCTTAATCTCTTATTGTCTTATTACAGTTCAAACTTCACAATGATTATCTCCTTGAGTTTTATACATCCTATTCATCACAAGATATTAAGGTTATGCTGTGTTTATGTGAACCTAATCATCATGTTCAAACAACCAAATGCAATTTGCATGAAATAGTTTGTGGTAACTTGTAAATCATCAAACTAAACATTTTTCCCCCTGTGAACATGCCCACTCAAAGTAAGTAGTAATGTACCTGTCTAGCTCCACATCAAATTAATATTCTACGTGGTTCATGCATGGTAGTTTTCTTGAGGTGTTGTTAACAGTTTCATGGTTCTGTCATATGTCATACAATATACACTGACACTGGATTTCCTGGTTTCATACTGCTTCATATTTAAAACCTGTTATTGTGAAATACTACCAATTAGCCTATTTAAGTAATGCATTGGTTTATAAAATTTCAGGTCCTAGAGCCAAGTTTGGCCAAGGGAAATCGAGTTATGGTATTCTGCAACACCTTGAATTCTAGTCGTGCAGTGGATCACTTTCTTACAGAAAACCAAATTTTCACGGTCAATTACCATGGAGAGGTCCCAGCTGAACAAAGGTAATATAGTATATACTTCTTCCTGGACTGAATTACATATTTACATTTTCATTTTTAGCCCATGTGCCTTTCTTTTGTGATTATCACTTTTACATTGGGTTGTTCACTTTGTATAGTAATGCTAATTTAAAGTAAGTCAACCTAGTTTATCATTTTTACTTCGATTTTGTCTATTCTAAAAGTAACCTTTTTTGTTAACTGTGGTCCATCATATTAGGTTACAACTGAAACAGATGAATAGTAGTTGCTAGTAACATGCAAGTGTGAGGATTGAGTCATTGTCGTATAGAGGATATTAGTTGTGACTAGCAGACAGAGGACTTGGGGCAGTGCTACTAAGTTAACTATTTATTTGAAAGCTTTCTTTGTTTGGTGAGTACGTAGTTCTCCATTTTTGTAGTAACTTGTAGTTGTCAATTAAATTTTAGTTGGGCAAGTAGAAACCTCTGGTTGTTGTTGAAGTTGAGATTCTAAACGTGCTTGCTTCTGGTCGTGGGACTAATTATTCTAATGTCATCATTTTTTCATTCCTTTATACCATCTGTAATCAGTCTGCGGTTCCTGTGTGAAGGACTGAGAACCTCAAAAAATTCAAGAGTGATGAAGGAGATTGCCCTACTTTGGTTTGCACAGATTTGGCTGCTCGAGGTTTGGATCTAGATGTTGATCACATCATAATGTTTGACTTCCCTTCAAATTCAGTGAGTGTATCTTCTACCATCCACTTATTTTGCCTGTTTATATTTCACCTTTTGCCTTGGACAAAAATTAAGCATTTGCTTGTTTCTTTCTTAAATCGTAGATAGACTACCTTCATCGTACTGGAAGAACTGCTCGAATGGGCGCTAAAGGTGATATTTCTTTGTTTCTTTTTCCATTTTTCTTTAGGAAGGTGTTGAATTATATATTATCGATCTTTTCATGCACATTCTGTGGCCAAATATGATCTTTCAGTGCATAGTGAATAATAGATTATACCTAAACCTTGTTCCTGGTACAATCTAGGCTCCCCTAAACCTTAAGTTCTATTAAATTGATTAAGTTATGCTAAGCGGGTGGCTATAATTGTATTGAGGATACTATTATTGTCTTTCTGCAGGAAAAGTAACAAGTCTTGTTGGGAAGAAAGACACACTACTCGCCTCCAGAATCGAGGAAGCCATGAGGAAGAACGAGAGTTTAGAGTCTCTCAACGCTGGTAACGTTCAAAGGGACGCAGCAAACTCGAAACAGCCGGAGCAGAAAGGAAAGCACAGTACAGAGTCAAAAAAGAGAACTACCAGTCTGTCGAAATCTCCGGTGGGAAGAACTCCAAGTAGAAAAACACCAGCAGGAAAATCTTCAACATTCTCAAAGCCATCTAAAGCTAAAAAAGCAATTGGTAGTAGAAAAAATCTGTCTGTAAGATCGACTACGTCGAAGCTAAGTGTCGTAGGGTTCCGAGGCCGTAGTTCGTCAAGAAAAGCAAACTCGAGGCTGAGCTGAGCAAAGCTGAGCTTAGCTGAACTAAATTAGTTATGGTAATCAATTTTGTTCTGAAAAACTGTAAATTATGAATCCAATTGTTATATGTTGATTAGTCTTGTTCCTGTACGGATGATTTCTTGTAGGAGTTTAGTGTTTTGTAATTCTCATGATCAGAAATAAATTTTTGCTTGCATTTACCTTTTCCTAGTCACATATCTATTTCAATTTTTAGCCTATTAGTGTGTTAATGCTGGATTGTTGGGTATGTTTAATTCTTTAACTTATAGCATCAAGGTTAGAAATTTTAAAAGATTATTACTTTGTGTTACATTTGAATTTCAGTCCGTTGCTGGAAATTAAAGAACAATTCGAAGAAATACAAATGTAAGTGTGATTTGTCTTCTTAGTCAATTCATTGACGTATGTCCTACCAACGTTGTAACATAAAATTATTGAACTTTTACGGGTTGCCACTCAGAAATACGATATTTCCTACAATGCATCACGTTATAACTTTTTTTGTCGCTCAAAAAATGGGTCAACGTTTAAAATACCGTTAAGTTTTTTCGTTAGTGCAATACTATTCAGTTAACATGAAAAGATTAGTATTAAATTGTGAATTTTACAATTTCTCATTAAATAACTTAACATACATTTTATTATTCTATCTTTCACAAGATAACTTACACGAGTTTACCAAGAGCTAGAGCCTAGAGGTATAAAAAATGGTACAGGTGGAAAAAAAGATTTGAGATAAAAAAGTGTGGCTGAAACTATGAACTGAAGAGTACCAGTGATAACTTCTTTAACGATATGAAAGTCATTTGAAGGATATAAAGTGAAGCAAAAATTGTTAAAATAATCATAATTGGAAGGTTGAGAAAGTTATTTGACAAAATATCAGCCACAATAACGACACATCTAGTCCGTAATTTTTTTAAATAATATTCATTTTAAAAAAAATTCGAAAACTAATCACCAAAAAAAAAATATTTCAAAAATACGCAGATCGCGGGTCGAACCCGCGATCCGCGCAACCACGGATCGCGGGTGCGACCCGCGATCCGTGTTTCACGGATCGCGGATGCGACCCGCGATCCGTGGTGACGGATCGCGGGTCTAACCCGCGATCCGTGGTGACGGATCGCGGGTACGAACCGCGATCCGTGCCCACGGATCGCGGTTCGCACCCGCGATCCGTGCCCACGGATCGCGGTTCGCACCCGCGATCCGTGGGCGCGAGTTCTTATAAAATACGCGGTTCGTCAATTTTTTTTTAAATCCAATTATTTTTTCAATTCCTCTACATTTCCACTTCTACTCACCACAGTTTTGAAATTGTGCCCGGTAATATTAATTTTTCTGATCCGTGTGTCTTTCCTGGTGTTATTTGAGATAAATATTTTTTTCATTCTTATATTTATATTTATTAATAATTGGTAATAATATCAAATATTGAAATTATACTCTCTTTACAGTCTTCAAATTGTGCCTGGTGATATCAATTTTCTGATCCGTGTGTCTTTCCTGGTGTTATTTGAGATAAATATTTTTTTCATTCTTATATTTATAGTTATTAATAATTGGTAATAATATCAAATATTGAAATTATACTCTCTTTACAGTCTTCAAATTGTGCCTGGTGATATCAATTTTCTGATCCGTGTGTCTTTCCTGGTGTTATTTGAGGTAATTATTTTTTCATTCTTATATTTATAGTTATTAATAATTGGTAATAATATCAAATATTGAAATTATACTCTCTTTACAGTCTTCAAATTGTGCCTGGTGATATCAATTTTCTGATCCGTGTATCTTTCCTGGTGATATTTGAGGTAATTATTTTTTCATTCTTATATTTATAGTTATTAATAATTGTTAATAATATCAAATATTGAAATTCTACTGTCTTCACAGTCTTCAAATTGTGCCTGGTGATAACTATTTTTTCTGATCCGTGTGTCTTTCCTGGTGTTATTTTAGGTAATTATTTTTTTCATTCTTATATTTATAGTTATTAATAATTGTTAATAATATCAAATATTGAAATTCTACTCTCTTCACAGTCTTGAAATTGTGCCTAGTGATAACTTTTCTTCTGATCCGTGTGTCTTTCCTGGTTAATTATTTTTTTCATTCTTATATTTATAGTTACTAATAATTGGTAATAATATCAAATATTGAAATTCTACTCTTTTCACAGTCTTCAAATTGTGCCTGGTGATATCAATTTTTGTTATCCGTGTGTTTTTTCCTGGTAAAATTTGAGGTAATTTTTTATTCATTTTTAATTTCTATTTATGTCACATTATTAATAATTGGTAATAATATCAAATCTTGATATAATTTGTAATATAAAACTGATTAAAGAATTTTTCATTGTAGTTAACAAAATGATTGCGGTAAGTGTGTACTTTGGCGGTGAAATAGTTCAAAATGCAAGTTACGGTGTAGAGTACACGATAGGTCCAAGACTTACACTTTCAACGAGCGAAAATGTAACCTTAGAAGAACTTAAGAGTTGGATATATCAAGGTTTGAATGTCGAAGAATCTCAGTACTCGATGAATATTCAATATCGTTGTAACATTGCACCAACCGGTTACTTTTTTTTTAATGTGATGTCTGTATATGATGAGAATTCTTGGAGAATAGTCTATGAAACAGCTTATTCCAAAATGGGAATGATGGAGTTATATGTACAGTTGAATCCTGTGGAAATTGAGTGGAGGGTTGAGATGTTTACAGGTAACCAACCGGGTAGTAGTAGTGGTGCAGGTTTCATATCTCAACAATCATGTGATGCAAACACCATAGCAGAAACCAGTCGACCTGCGAATAGAACTTCTGATTTCGTGCCTATACCAACAGATGATGAAGAAGAAAATGATGACGAAGATTACAATATAGATACAGAGAATGAATCATCAGGTGAGGACGACGAGGATGCTGATGAGATTGAGGAAGATGAAGATATTGGTCCGAACGTGAGTCAGTTAAGCCAATACAACCCATTTAGAGGGAGGGGTTCGGTTCACCCTGCTAAAAGCTTTCATGATTGTTCTAGTTGGGTTCCTGCAGATACATCATTTATAGAAAGCAGCGTAATAGTTGAAGGTCCGTTAGCTGAGAATCAAGCATTCTCATCAAAAGACGCTCTGAAGAACGCAATATCGAAATGGCACATTGACAATAATCGGGAGATCAAGGTGCAAGACAGCAGCAAAACCAAATATAGGGTGAGATGTAAAGATGAAAATTGTAGCTGGATGTTGTACGCTACACGGACCGGTTCGGGTGATGCATGGTCTATAAGAAAATGTCCGTATAAGCATATATGCAGGTCCACAGCTGCCCGATTTGATCATGCTCAGCTGACTGCAAAGATGATGGCTGATATCATCCGTGAAGATGTCGAAAATAATGTCTCGCTCCCGATTAAACAGGTGTTTGGTCTGGTAAGAAAAATATTTCCAGGTGTTAATCCAAAGTACAATAAATTATGGCGTGCCCGCGAGATTGCTATTGCATACATGTTTGGAAGTTGGTCGGGTTCATATGCTTTGTTGCCTCAATTGTTAAATGCTATTAAACAATCAAATCCTGGAAGTAAAGTTGTAGTTCATTCTGACCCTTTACCATGCGCTGGTGTCCGTCAGTTTAAATGTGCAGCATGGGCTTTTGGTCCTTGTATTCAGGCATTCAAATATCTGCGTCCTGTTATCAGCATAGACGCCTCATTTCTTAAAGGTAGATATGAAGGAAGGTTACTTGTTGCTGTTGGGTATGACGCTGAGAATCAACTACTGCCTCTTGCATTTGGGCTCGTTGAGAAGGAAAACATATCCAATTGGGGATGGTTTATGAGATGGTTGCGACGAGAGGTGATTGGAGATAGGAAGATATGTGTCATATCTGATCGACATGCTGCAATTAAACACATTTTTAGGAATCCCGGTTACGGTTGGCACGAGGAAGGAAATGAAGCAGTTCACCGTTTATGCGCACAGCATCTTGCCGAAAACTTGCTCAAAAATTGTAAGAATCAATATGCAGTTGACGCCTTCAAGGCAGCATGCAGACACAGTAATTCGTGGGATTTCAAAGCCAGTTTGGAACAAATTGAGTATTGGAGTAAAGATGCATTACAATACATAAAAGGGATAGGGAAAAAAGATGAAACAAATGAGAATGAACCGGAGGTTCCTAGTAAGTGGTCGTTGTGTCACGACGGAGGCCAAAGATGGGGAATAATGACAAGCAATGCTGCAGAGTGTCTGAACAATGTTTTCAAAGAAGCTCGTGGTTTACCCATTTGTGCAATTGTAGAGGCGACATACTATAAACTGTTGGAGTGGTTCAACAACAGAAGACAACATGCACGTGTGTTGGCACAAAGAGGACACATCTTTTCCGAGAGGGTTACACAAATATTGGAAAAATCTGCAGCAGTTGCATGTCAACATGAGGTGAAAATAACTGATTTCGATACAGGAGTATATGAGGTCATATCCAAACATGAAAGAGTGAGCAGAACTGGAGGTAGGAGGGATCGTAGTTACAAGGTGATTCTACGTGACGGCACCAGACCGAAGTGTAAGTGTCGGGGACTACAAAATACAGGTATGTGCCGCAGTCATGTTTTGGCAGTGTGTGCCGCACGTAACTACAATGCCAATGAATATACACATTCGTACTACAGTGTCAACTCTCTAGTGCACACATGGGAGGGTCACTTCGATGTGTACGGGAAGGAAGAGGATTGGCCTGAATATATGGGAGACAAAATAATACCTGATCGAACTCTCGTCAAGAAAGGAAGGAGAAGGTCAAAACGTTTACCGATGACGATGGATGTCATGGAAGGAAGGATAGGTCCGGGTCATTGTACAGGTTGTGGTTCTATTAATCACCCAAGCGATCGTTGCAATGTAAGGGAAGGTTGAATGTATAGTAATGTTTAATATATTGTAATGTTGAATGTATTGTAATGTTGAATGTATTGTAATGTTGAATGTATTGTAATGTTGAATGTGTTGTAATGTTTATAATGTTTATAATGTCTTATTTATAAGTCAAACCATATCAATTAAGATTACAAAACAAAATCATAAGATCTTAAAGTACAACCGCGAGTACAACTGAATTACAATATGAACTACTGCGTGGGAGTGAAAATCTTTGTCTTCATCTTGCGTCGGCACCCTCGACCGACTGGAGTCGCAACATGCACTGATTCTTCTTCATCATCAGAGACGACGTATGGAACCAACTCAGATTGGGGTTGAGTCTGAACAGGTGAATGAGACTCAACAGGTCGAAAAGGTGACTTATTTTGAACAGGCAAATAAGGTGACTGAGTCTCGTAAACTATGGAAGGTACAGGATTTAATTCACAAGTGTACCCTTGGTCAGTGAATGGACTGAATATACCATCCAACAAATTCCCGAAGTCTGTTTGCGGCAACTGAGGGGTATCATAATTACTACCAGGTGTCTGATAAGTTGGATAATCTTCGGGAATCTGGGAAAGCCCAAACTGCGTGGGCTGCGATGGTCCTGCGCCAATGTCACCATATGTTTCAGAATATCCAAACTGGGTTGGCTGCGATGGTCCTGCGCCAATGTCACCATATGTTTCAGAAGATCCAAACTGGGTTGGCTGCGATGGTCCTGCTCCAATGTCACCATATGTTTGAGAAGATCCAAACTGCGTTGGCTGCGATGGTCCTGCTCCAATGTCATCGTATGTATATGAACCTCTAAACTGCGATGAATCTGGGACAAAATCATCGTATGATGCATTGGATAACCTAAAACTATATGTTGTTTGGTCTGCAACTCTAGGTACAGGACAGTCATCACGAATCTCATTATTACCATCATCATCTTCAGGAATTGACTCCACATCTCCAGGTAATCCAGCATCGCACAGTACTCTTTCAAATTCATGCACCTGATCGCAATCGACAGCATCGAGTTGGTGACTCTTCAACAACATTTTACACAATCCCTTAGTTCCACGTTTGTACAACTGCTTGATAACAAATTTAGCCCGTTGAATACCACGTAAGCCCTGCAATTGTAGTTTGAAAATTAGATAATAAAACACAACAAACAATAATCGTCAAAGTCGTTCAAAATACATACCATACGTCGAATACGTGGTCCACCAGGAACGTAACCTAAGTCCTCAATAGAATCACGTGGGGGTGGCAACGGCCTTTCCAAACCGAACTCTATTTGGCCTCGTATGTAGACTGTGTACATACCATTATGCTGAAACCACTGACGATACCGTCGATTTTCTCTCGGATCATATGGTCGACCTTCGTGAACAATATGCGGTCTTTCCCACATTCGTATGTAAATTTCATGCTTCGCTGACCAATCATCTCTCTGTCGGGCCGCATGTACTATCTTATCAAGTCTTTTGAGTTCTGTCCACGGATGAGGTTCTGGCGGTGGCGTCGTCTGATAAAATCCAAATTGTCTCATAGTTCTTTCTGGATAATGCCATGAAATCATCCAGAAATGAATCAAAGGCACTCTCGCAAGCCAATATGCAGCATCAGTAGTAAATACCCGGCTAGGAAGCGACATCATACTTTCATAATACGGCTGCCAGTTTACATGCTCATCCAACATACATTCAAATTCATTTCTGTAATGTGTAAGACAATTATGTGCGGCACTAACCTCATAAGTCTGTGGGTATTGCCACTTAATAGCAAATGGAGGTCGCGAGTCTAGGTCTTCTCCACCTAAACACTCAGCATGACCCACGTGTCTCGGCCGGGCTACGGGAAACCGAGTCCAAGACCAGTGTTGAAGAAGTAACAATGCACCACCAATGTTCCTTTTCCCAGTTTGACATGAAACAGACAAGTTGCGATATAAACATGAAAGCACGGCCGCACCCCAATTGTATACTATCGGCTTGTCCAACACCTGCAAAAATCTCAAATACATAACTGGAACACCTGTCCCAGAGCTATCAGGGAAAACCATGGATCCAAACAAATCTAAAATGAAAGCCCGTGTATATTGTGCCACTTCTTCATCTGTGGGAAATTCTGGCAGATTCCCGTAATTTAGCCGCAACCATTGCAAACTGATGCTAAATCCAGACTCTTTGAACATTTGTGGCTCATCTCCTCCAACCGTTCTTTTACCTTTTTTCATAATCTCGGCGTTTATATCAATCCCAAAGCAATTTCTAATTAACTCACGACTATCTCGATCACTGTGCCCGATTATTGGAATACCACTGATAGGTAGACCCCACAAACAGCTAACATCCTGCAATGTTAATCCAACTTCCCCAACCGGTAAGTGGAAAGTGTGAGTCTCAGGACGCCAACGCTCTACAAGTGCAGTAATCAATCTATTGTCTGTCCTTGTATGTTTTATTTGGGCAAGTTGATATAATCCCAAATTTTTGAGTGCTTGACTAAAACAATCGTGGAAAGGAATTACTGGACGATGTGCACGACATTCCAAAACAGCCTCCGGCTATAATATATTCAAATATATTGTGAAAAATAAATCAATTAAAAAATTGTAATTTAAATATTTACAAAATTAACACAATATACTTTTTTGGTACTTACATTTGTGCAAATATCATTGACTCTGAACATGCAATTTGGTATTCCGAGAAGTGGGGAAATAGACTCTCTATCAACTGCATCATTATACTCACGTTCGTTTTGTACAGAGCGACTTCTACTTAAATGACTCATTTTGTCAAAACAACTGTTCATGAAAATAAAAACAGAATTACTTATAATAATTAAAAAATAATCTACTCGTACATTTCATGACAAATTGCATGTTATAGAAATAATGAAAGTTATAACAATTTAACACATAAATACAACTAATATTACAATTTTAATTTAACAGAAAATAATAAATAACTATTACAAATACTTATATTATATAATAAATTTCGTAAATGTACGTTATACAAATTTTAAATGTATATACAATTAATTTAATTATAAACAGATACATAAATACAACTAATATTTATAATTAAATATAATAGAAAATAACAAAACAATTCCAAATAATTTAAATTTAACAAAGAAATTAAATCTTAATTTAAAATATTCTTAAGTAAAAAATTTGTGTAAAATTTACCTGAGTCCAAGATAAGCTGGGAAATAAGTGTTGTGCGAGCTCCGAATTGTAGAAAAACTAGAAGAGAAGTGTCGTGCGAACCCGAGAAGATAATAAAAACTAGTTGAGATTAACTGATTTTAACTCAAAATTTAATCTGAAAACTCAAAAATTAACTGAAAACTCAAAAATTAACTGAATACTTAATTTGAAAACTCAAAAACTTAATAACTGAAATTAAAAAAAAGTTAAAAAAAAAAACCGACGGATCGCGCTTTTATAGCGCGATCCGTGTCCACGGATCGCGGATCGGATCCGCGATCCGTGAAACACGGATCGCGGATCGCACCCGCGATCCGTGGTTGCGCGGATCGCGGGTTCGACCCGCGATCTGCGTATTTTTGAATTTTTTTTTTTTTGGTGATTAGTTTTCGAATTTTTTTTAAAATGAATATTATTTAAAAAAATTACGGCATCTAGTACCATTTTATTATGGAAAAAATGACGTCACGAATGCATTTTCATCATACATGTTTAATTAAAATGACAACGTGGATATTGTTTTCATGAAAACGAAAATAATATTTGAGATACCATTTTTGTTTAGGACAAAAAGGAGCCACTATCCCCTTCCCCACATCTCGATCCCCGTTCTCAAACATCCCGCTGGAAATTTCACCCTCTCCCTGACGATTCTCAGGTCGGTCTCTTCATTCGATATTTTCATTGACTTCGTAAATTTTGCTCGTATTGGAAACACATGAACTTAAAACCAAAATTGGTGGAATGAATCTATGACGACCATGATTACTAGAAGGAAGCTTGAATTTTGATTGGAATTGTTTGGGGAACGTAGTGCATATAGGAACATAAAGTAGATAATCCAAGTGGCGTTCCCATGTTTCCTCAACACTCTAGAGACAAGGAAGAGAGCATTAATTAGGTTAGATATATCTCAAGCCAACTTTCCAGACCATGCAAGTTATGCAAAACAGGTTGATCAAGAACAACTATAGATGGAGATATAGCATCAAGTAAATTATGAACTATGTAAACCAATTGGATGCAGAAAATGCTTAGTGTAGAGGCACTTAGTAAACACCACCATTGAGATGACGGGTGAAAGTTATTGCAATTACCGGTAACAGCATTCAAGATCCAATTCAGACATCTGAGTAAGGGATTTGTAGTTGTAAAAAGTGTTTCACGGATGTCAATGCCAAACGAGACATTCAAGAGTGCTATAAAAGGCTGAGAGTTAGCACGTACCAATTAATTATATACTACATTTTTAACAATTATTGTAACATCCCGAAACAGTGGAAATTTTAAAATTTTCATCAAGACAATAGAAATCAATAATCAAAGTCGAGACTGTTACTTCTCATAAAACATATAAGCGGTGCACCATATTACATCAGAGTTTGTCAAAACTATACATGATTACAACAGAACAACCAAGGGAGATAAAAGTAATCATGTCGACCTCAGTGGTCCGAAAGAGAGGATCCGATCCAAAGATGCGCGCGCCCACTGATCACCACCCTACTGGACCTACTGCGGTCTAGAAAAAGATATAACAATAATGCCTGAGTTTCCATAAGGAAACCCCGTATGCCAAGCTCACATATATGCATGTAGTAGTACAAATGAACCTATCATACTAGTAGCATGCCATCAACAGTAAGGAAAACAGTTCCCCCGAAGGGTAACACAAGACATCAATCCGACAATCATCATCTGGTCTCCCAAGGAGACCTACCGTAGACACATACGGTCTAACGGAACATGACGTGACACTCCCCACACGCGGCTACACTAATCATGGGGTTCGGCAAGGAGCATCCGCCAAGTCCGCGCCATAAGAAACAAATCTGTAACTTCGTGGTCGAAACCACACCAACGGAGCCGTCGCTCGGTCGGTCATCAATCATCATCTCAGTAGGTACCCATATGAGGAACATAGCCGGAACATCATCATCGGCCCATCAATCATCATCGTCGGAACAACATCGGCGCTGCAACGGTGGTCCATAAATACGTCCGGCACATCATTGGACAGGTCCAGACCGAAGTCTGCCAGGTCATCAGGCTCCACGAGCCGCAAACATCAATCGCGCCGCTATAAAAGCAGGACAGCGACCTCCGTAGCCATCTAGGCCGATAGTCACCTCACCCAACGACACTTGCGTGCCTGCACAAACATCATACATTGGGATCTGCAATCCCTCAGGCCTGCTACTCTACAATGAGTCAAATCAATCCATCATATTAGTCATGATCCATACATGGAGGTGACGCGTCCCGAACACCCACACTCTTCCACACGACGGTCCCTGGGCAGGCATGCGTAACGCGCCCACCGTTACCTCCCGGCTCACGCACAAGGCGAGGACACGGATTTCCGTGGACAGAGTTGACATCCTACACAGGACCAGGAATTCAGTCCTACGCAAAACGGTCGACCGAAAGAGGCAACCCGGTCGACCATTTCTTCAAGGGAATCGGTCGACTAAAAGTCTGCAACGGTCGAACTCTTTGCGCAACTTAAGTCTCAACGGTCGACCGAGATCTAACACCGGTCGACCGAAATGAGGTCAAAATCCGGAGTCTGGTCAACATCAATTCAATACTACCGGTCGATCGCATTAGGGGTCTCGGTCGACCGACTTAGGGGTCTCGGTCGACCGAAACCTATCAGGGTATCCTAGCAGTTCTATGTCATAAACGGTCGAACGCATATAAAAAATCGGTCGAACTAACACGCATTTCTACTCAGTACACTTAAGTTCCGGTCGAACAACCACAAAGAATCGGTCGACCGAAAACAAACAGGCAATCCGATCCACCAGCAAAATGCACGACCGGTCGACCACCACAAGGCATCGTTCGACCGGTGATGGTTAAAATCGGCAAAATACGCTACATCCGGTCGACCGCCCGAAGGGACCCGGTCGACCGTTGGTCGTCGTTAACCTTGCGCCAGCCAAGGATTTACCCAAAACTTGTCGCCGCGGAGGTCTCCGAGCTCCCCCGACCGACCAACACGACCCTCACGCGAGGGTGGACAATCAAAACACACTATGAAGCCGACATACATTCCCAAAATGACGAAACTCGCCGGAGCCTCGCTCGTGCACGTCGCCTCCGGAGACCTCCTCGCGCTGAGCTCCGCACCACTCACGCCTGAACCGTTCGACCACCCTCGTCGCCGTCCACCGGAGCTGCTCACCGGACCAAGAAAAGGAAGATAGTGAGAGCGTGCAAGTGAGAAGAGAATGGGAGAGAGAGAGAGTTTTCTCCTTAAAACCTAACACCCAACCCTCATCATCACCTCATCCACAACCCCTACACACCCCACCCCAACCCATCACCTCCACGCCGCCACTGTTCACGCCACCACTTCCCCATGCAAACACCCACTAAACCCGGGATTAATCCCTAAGCATGGTTAGGGATATAACAATTATCATCCCAGTGAACAGTGCGAACAAATAACTCAAAATCAGATATTAACAACAACAACATCAACAACCTAATACGAAACTTCATCATGTTATTTAATCCACTTGAATCCACTAGAGTAATTAGTCTCGATATATTTCATATGTTTTTTAAACGTCTTTTTATCAAAAACCGTATCAACATGCCAAAAATTATTTTGCAATTCCTAATTCTTACGCCGAGCATGTCTCGCCATATTTACGTTGATGTCTCCCAAACAAAATATGTGAACATCTTGAGCTCACCAATTGCAGCTTCCTTGTAAAAGAATTATTCATTAATGCTTTGATTTAGTATATCTTTGTCATTAGTTTGGACTTTGGAGCATATATTGTGATGGGAAGATGTAATTAGTGTGGTCGCATAGTTTCGTATGTTAGACCAATATAGGTTTCACGTCAATGTTGTAACATCCGGAAATAACGGAAAATTTAAAATTTATCATCAAGATACCATATACCAATAATCAAAAGACGGGATTATTACTTCTAATTAAACATCCAAGCGGTGTACCATATTACATCAGAGTTTGTCAAAAAGCTACATGATTACATCAGATATAACAAAAGGAAGTACAAGTAATCATGTCGACCTTAGTGGTCCAAATGAGAGGATCCGATTCCAAAATACGTGTGCCCGCCGTCACCACCAAACTGGACCTAGTGCGGTCCTGAAATAAAACATGCAACAACAATGTCTGAGTTTCCATAAGGAAACCCTGTATGCCAAGCTCACCTATATGAATGCAGTAGTACAAATGAACCTATCATACTAGTAACATGTCATGTCATCAACAGTAAGGAAATAGTTCCCCGAAAGGTAAAACAAGACATCAGTCCGACAATCATCACCGGGTCTCCCTCGGAGACCTACCGTAGGCACATATGGTCTAACAGAACAAGACGTGACGCTCCCCACACGCGGCTATACTAAACACGGGGTTCGGCAAGGAGCGTCCGCCAGGTCCGTGCCATAAGAAACAGATCTGTAACTTCGTGATCAAACCACCCCAACGGAGTCGTCGCTCGGTCCATCAAACATCATCATCTCAGTAGGTGTCCAACTGAGGAAATCATAGCCAGAACATCGGCCCATCAAACATAGTCGGAACAACATCGACCCATTATCGCCGGAACATCATCGACGACATCACCGACACGACATCGGTGGTCCAACATACGTCCGGCACATCATCGGACGGTTCCGGACTGAAGTTCGCCAGGTCATCAGGCTCCATGAGCCGCACATCATCATACATTGGGATCCGCGATTCCTCAGGTCTACTACTCTACTATGAATCCATCAATCCATCACATTAAGTCACGATCCATACACGAAGGTGACACGTCCTGAATACCCACACTCTTCCACACGGTGGTCCCTAGGCAGGCACGTAACGCACCTGCCGTCACCTCTCGGCTCACGCACTAGGCGAGAACACGAGTTTCCATGGACAGAGTTGACATCATGCAAGGACCGAGAATTCAGTTCCGTGCAAAAATTTTCGACCAAAAGAGGCAATTTGGTCAACCGTTCCCATGGGATTTGGTCGACCGAAAGTCTGTAACGGTCGAACACTCTGCGCAAAACCCAAGTCCCAACGGTCGAACAAGAGTCTAAAACCGGTCGACCGATACGTGGTCAAAATCCAAAGTCTGGTCAAAATCAATAAGTCTAATCGGTCGACCGTCAGGGGTCCCAGTTGACCGAATACTACCAGGGGCATCCTAGTAGTCTAAGCCATCAATTGGTCGAACAATACATCAATTAACTTAAGTTCCGGTCGAACAAAAACATAGAAATGGTCGACCGAAATCCAACAGGCAAACCCCCGACCCACCAGCACATGCACTACCGATCGACCGCCACAAGGCATCGTCCGACCGGTGTTGGTTTAAGTCAGGCAAAATACATTAAATCGGTGGACCGCCGGAAGGAACCGGCCGACCGTTGGTCATCTGCAACCTTGCACCAACCAAGGATTTACGTCGCTCTCATCGCCGGTGAGGTCTCCAACCTCCCACGACCGACCACCATATCATCTTAACGTGGGTGAGCAATAAAATCACACTAATGAACCAACATACCTTTCAAACATGACGAAACCACCGGAGCCTCGCTCACGCAACACCGCCTCCAGAAATCCTCCTCGCACGCCGACCTCCGCACGCCTCACTCCTCAGGACCACGCTCGCTCGCACACCGGGGTCACTGCCTCCGCCGCCGCTCGCCGGAAAAGAGAGAAGAAAGTGAGGAATGAGTGTGAGGAAGATGGAAGGAGAAGAAGAAAAGAAGATGGAGAAGAGGGATTGGGTTGCTTTTAAACCCAAACCCAAACCCCACACTACCCAACACCCCAACCGTCCCCTACACTCCCTACCACATCACCTCACCCATACCTCCAACCATACCTCTCTCTCTCCCCTCTCGCTTCAAGTCAAACCTCCCCATAATCATCACTTAACCTCTAATTGGGTTAAGGATATTACAAATGTAGTGATGCCCTGTGGAAAAGAAAACGTGGATCTAGTTTTATGTGGTTGAGTTGTAGCCATACAATACTACTTCACTTATTGTCTACAAAAGGTCGGATACTTCCTTATCTATTTCTATTTTATCTTTATTTTATGTTGAGCACAAATGTGTATTTTTCCTTAACATGAGGGATCAGAAATATGAAGGCAATTGGTTGAATGCAAAGCCATGTAAATAAAAAGATGTTGCAATTGTAGATATATCACTGTTGAATCAATTTCAGTTACTAAACTCGAACTGATTTGTTCCATAATTTCACGTCAATTTCAAAAGTCGTCATCTTCACGTCTTACACACATGTTGCTACAACTCATTAAGAAAACTAGTTCTAAATATGGTATCTTTCTCTTTCCATTTAAATTCCACATAATTTTGTTGATGCATGTTGTAATGGAAATAAAGATCGTAAAGTATTAGTACTGATCGAGAGTGTAGTTTGGAGTGTATGTTACGGGCTTTGTGATGCATCGAGGGTCGGTTAATATAGAACTTTATGATATATATATGGACTTATGGAGTCTATGTAGAGCAAAAACTCTATCAATAATTCGATTGTCGTCTAAGTTTGGAGGACAATAGATACAAGTGTGATCTGTATTGATGTTGATACACAACCAACCATACAGTAGTAATGTGGACACAATATAAACATCACTTAAAACAAAGATTTTGAGGATCTACGTCTTTTGTGAGTAAATTTAGGTTTAGGATCATGACCGAGTCTCGTGAGTAGGTTCTTGGATGCAATAAGTGTCATAAATAACTTTAACTCCTTTATGGTAGGAAGTTGGTAGTTAGCTATTATTTGTGTAAGATATGGACGAGTCCTTCAAACTTGGGTGTAGAAAGAAGAAAAAAAAAGGCATTTGGGACTTACTTAGTTTATAGATCAGTAATTACCAAAGAGATAAAGACATACAACCTTTGTGGAAAATATATGACCTACGTAGTTGTAACGCTCCTAATCCGTACTCGGGACACAATAATAATCACAACACTAAAAGGAGACGAAAATGAGACATTAATTGAAATAACCAACTCGAGACCTCAATTAAAATTTATAATAAGTTCAAAGTGAAGGTACAATGCGGAAGGAAAATACAAGAACTCTGAATCCTACTATACAACTACTGAGAGAAGTAGGAAAAATACATGACACTGAGCTCAACAGATCCAATCCACGCGTCCCAAGCCCAAGTTGCCTCCAACCACCTACCGCGCCCCACCTGCACACGAACATGCACGTCTGAGTCTCAAATCAAGACCCAGTACACCACCCCAACCCGACACCGAATAAGGTCTAGCCGTCCCTGACGGCTGACACTGGTCTCGTGTTCCAAGGCGGTCACGCGCCCAGTGAGTTCGAGCGTGCACCTCTACCCCCACCGTGCATCCAACCCACAAGGCAACACTCAACCCGCTCTCACGGCAGAACTGTTACGCGTCCCAAGATGACCACGCGCCCAGCCAGGCCGAGCGTGCACCCTCGACCAGACCGTGCATCCAGCCTACAAGGCAACACCCTACTCCAACCACGCGCCCGAGTCCGTGAGCAACGCTCCCAAACGGCCACCCGTCACAACGTTGGTGAGCTGACCAATTCCGTATCCAGCTTCGGAAGCCGACCACACGCCCGAGCCCGTGAGCAACGCTCCCTTACGGTCACTCGCCACAACGTGGGTGGATCCTTCCGAACCGCAACAACACAGGGGGGAAACCGACTCCGGGAATCCAACCACGACGCCCGAGCCCGTGAGTAACACTCCCTAACGGTCACTTGCAACAATGCTGGTAAACCATCCCGGACCGCCCAACAAGGGGACACCCTACATCTAGTCATACGTGCCCTCACGCGTCATCTCCACTACTCGACCACACGCCCGAGTCCATGAGCAACGCTCCAACAGCCAGTCGTAACAACGTGGGTGAACCATCGGTTCCACGAACTACTCACACATTACCTAAAGCAAGGGTAAACACAATTTACCCCAAAATTATGGGTCACACAACCCCAATATAACATAACATGAATCTCGTTAAAGCATCCACAATTTATAGAGCGATAAACATAAACCCAGGGAAAACCCGTAATTTACCTTACTAAAAAAGTTACCACAAATATCTAAAGTTACAATGCAAAAGAGCAATTCTACCTAAATTAATTCATTTCATTACAATTCAACAAAGTCCAAGATTATTCCAGTAAATATTCTAATTATTAGAAAATTAAACAATTACAATTATTCTAGGGTTTTCAAGGTAATTAATCCAGTTATTCGAGTTTAATCAAATACTATTATATCACGAGATTTATTAAGCAATTAGCCGAAATTAACTTATTCAACCAAATACCCAACAACTCCAAGGTTTCTCATTCAAAAATATCCAATTAACTTATTGATTAATTAAATAGCTTAAACTAAGGGTATAGTATTAAATTATCCAACCATTAAACACAAACCAAATACAACTAAAATCCAAGGGTACAATGCAAAATACCTAAACCCCATCCACCGCCGCCAAACCCAAAACCCCTGCACCCACTCCACGCCGTCGTCGGCCCATGGCCAGCCGACCAGCAGCTTCACGACTCCGTGTGGCCTCCACCGCAGCTCTTCCGCGCTCCCCCGCGCAACCATCTACTATTCTTCCCCCAACCACGCCTCCGACCGACTCCCGTCGCAACTTCGGCCGCACCTTCCTCCAACACCTCCCACAAACACCTTCGACCCAAGAAACCCAACAACTAAGGGGTGAGTGGCGTACCTCATGAGAAGAAGACCGGAGAAGGGGACAACTCCCCTCCGCGCCTACGCACGGAAGTCGACCTCGCCGGAGTTCCTCGTCGTCGGGGTCGTCACTGGAGTGTGGAGGAAGGGAGAGGAGGATGAGGGAGGGAGATGGGTTTGGGTTTAGGGATTTTGGGGAGAGAGAGAAAGTGAGGGGTTAACAATAGTCCACTACAAAACTATACGAAACATATATAATTCGATGATATTATCATATTATTACACCATATGGCCTATGCATGGCTAGTGATATGATATGTGCGTTAGAGCACCCCTTACGGGGTTAAAATCCCAGGTCATCCCAGGTCGGGCAAAGATGCCTGGGCATCTTTTTGTTAACGGTCAATGTTCCTGGGTCGTGGATGACCGGGTCGTCGACCCGGTTGTCCATTATTTTATTATTATTTTTTGGTTTTGTTTTGATTTTTTGAATTTTTTGTTTGAGTTTTTTTAATTTTTTTTTGAAAATACGTTTTATAATTGTTTTGATTTTTAGAATTTTTTAGATTTTTTCAAAAAAATTATCAAGATGGACCCCGAAAATAATGTGGAGGAGAGTGATAAGTTGTTGTGGGTTGTGATTAAGGGGTGAATAGTGTAGGACAGAGAAAAAAGTGAGTTGAGGAAAGAGAAAGCTGACGTGGAAGAAAAAGAAATCTTATTTTGTTGTCCAGGTCATGGAGTGACGACCTCATGACAAGTTTTCTGGTGATCTTGGTGACTAACTAGCACATTTAATGCTACCCTTACGGTTAAAAGGTGTATGCCAAGTCATCGAATTATGCATATGTTTCCTATAGCTTTGGAGTGGACAACGTTGGTCATATATGTAACGCCCCGAGCCCGGACATGTGCTTACCCGTCCGAACCCGGTGCGTTAAGTTACGATCGATCCACGATCCTGACCGCTGCGCACTCTGATATTTATATCTATCTGATAGGCTCATAATAATCTGAAAAATATAATCAACAAATTGTGAGCTCGACAGCCCGCAAGTTCTAACCGTCAATCAATCAGAATCATAATCACGTGGAAAATAATACGGAATATGACATTCAATCAATAAGCACAATCAAGAGACATGCATCACAAATAATATGCATGCATAACAATCTGGAACCCCCAGTTGGATTCGACCACATCCTGTGCTTCTGAAATCTATCAATCAGTCAGACGCACACCTGGTAGCTCCACACTAACGACAGACAACCCTTTCCTCTCTCGGGTGGCTCCACGCTGTCCGCTAGGCAGCTTTTTCCTAAGTGGCTCAGCCAGAAACATACATACAACCACATGACATGTCAACCGAAACACCACCATGCAATCATATGCATATCCATAAAATCAATATCAATACTCAGCATGCATGCAACTACGAATATCAAGAGAGAGACAAGATATGAAACTGAAGAATAACGAATCAGTACTTGCCTGTCACGCAACCACAAGATTAATTCCATAATCACATCCAATCTCCATCTTTGTATATATAACGAATCCTACCACCATTCAACTCTTCCCTCACTCCATCTTCACCGTACTTCTCCACTCTAAAACTCATGTATATATATCAATCCATCCACCGCCATCATCTTCTCTCCTAACAGCAAAGTACGTGTAAAGTTTGTGAAAATTGCATCAAAGTCCACACCTTATGAAATATTGAGAACAATCTAGAAACAATTCATGAAATGAAAATCAAGTCCATGGTCATTAATTTATTTGATTATTACCTCAACCTCAAAAATCGAGAATATTACAATATATCTTCCACAAACATTTGCAATTTGTTTTTTTTGTGGTGGGTAGGTAGAAGAATTAACTGAACTTTTTTTTTGGGATCCACGGGGGTCTAACCAACGACCTTCGTGTTGGGATCATTTATTCCAATTTCGTAAAGGAGGTGATATGTTTGGATTTTCCAAATTTACAAATTAATAGAAAAAACTCAATAATCCGATAAACGGTCAACATCAGAATGTATATTTGGGCATCCGAAATAAAAATTGTCACGAACTTGCCTTCGCTCGTTCGCCCCTCATTCACTGAAAATAGCAAATTAATTGCATTTGTTACCTTCAAGCTATTTCATTTCCGGAATTGGAGCTATCATCTATGTAATTTGTGTTCGAACTTTGTCTTAACTATTCCATAATTATTGAACTATAAACTGAGCTAGTCTCAAATATTGGATATATGTACTCCCTTATACAAATGATAGCCAACTACCATCTTTAATTTGCAAACCATAAGGAAGTCAAAATTAAGTAAAGGAGCACGAGTATTTGCCCCCAAAGTGTTATATATATATATATATATATATATATATATATAAGTGTTATATATATATATATATATATATATATATATATATATATATATATATATATATATATATATATGACAAACATCGATCCAAGAACGTGCTCATGATCTTCAACTTAAATGTTGGATGGATGTGCCCAAAAAGAAGATCTTCACAATCTTTGTTTTCAGTGATGACAATTAAATTCTGTCCACACTACTATTGTATGGTTGGTTGTGCATCAACATCAACATACAGATAACACCTACATCTATTGCCCCCGATTTATTGATTTGAGTCTTTACTACCCAAGTCATAATCTTAGTTTGAGCTCTAAAGACATGAAACCAACTTAGACCTTGATCGAATTATTTCCCGATTCCTCACTCCCTAAGTCATAACAATCTAGTATTCGATATGTGATTGCCAACCATGTGGTCTACACCACCCCAACGGAGTCATAGCCTGGTCGGTCCAACCATCCCTGATAGGTGCCCAATCGAGGAATCATTGTCGGAACAACATCAGCGGCATCTTCGATACAACATACGTCCTGCACAACATCGGACGACAAAACGAGCCGGAACATCGTCGACAACATTATTGTAGGATTTCATGTTTAATTATGCATGTATATTTTTCGAAATTTTATGCACAATAAGGATCAATTTATAATTTTCTATGATTTATTTCATGCATGCATCGATTTGTTTCAATATCTAGTTTCAAAACTTTATTAAAACAAATATAGGCTCCGAAATTCATACCTAGAAGTTCTCTAAAACTTCTTGAAGATTCGGAGACGTTGGGGATGCTTCTCGTTGCGCCGGATGCCTCCGAGTATTCACCAAACTCTAAACAAGATCGGAGAGAGGGAAGCCAGTCTCTCAATCTCCGATAGGGTTTAGAATCCAATTACTAACCCCTCTTTAATTCCCTTGAGAAGATGATCTCTTAAGAACTAAAACTAAACTTAAGAATTAAGGAATTTTCTTGGAGAATTATGGAGAGAGAATTTTGCATAAGAAAATAATGAATGAAAAATTAAGGAGGTAATGAGATAAACTTGTATTTATAAGTTCTCTCCAAATTACTTATTCCTGTGCAACCTCTTGCCCATGATTTCATGCAAAATTCCATCTAACCATCCATTATTTAATAATTAATAATATTAGCCACAAATTAAATCAATTATGGACCAATTCCATGCATGATCTAATTAATTCTTAAATTAATTCTGCATTAACCGTCTGGACCGGTCGACCGTTTGGAGGTTCGGTCGATCGCTCGAACCTAGTTTTGGTCGATCGTTCAATAACTCGGTCGACCGTTCGTAACAGGAATTATTCCATCGCTATGTTCGGTCGACCGACAGATTACATTCGGTCGACCGTTCGAACAGATGAAAATTCCCTGTTATCGGTCGAGACATGTCTGGTCGGCCGTTTACTGCTAACCGGTCGACCGTTGGAGCACTGTTCTGCAGACTTGTCAAATTTCGGTTTTACCCCTACAAAATTTGACATTTCGGGATTAGTAGTAAATTCACAACTTATGTAACATATTATCCTATGTAAGGATCAATCATTACACCCCATAATATTTACATCACATATGAATTTAATTTAGATTCTAATTATGTTATTAATCACAACATAATTTTGATTTTGTTTGTTCACCACATGTGTCATATTTTCTACATGAAACCCGACACATCTTATGAACTCAAAATCCCCATTTCTTGTTTCCCAGTTTTGTGGTGTGACCTATAAGAGGATCTAAACTAAGTTGACAGTGATATTAAGAACTTAATATCACAAACTATAAGCTGTATCTAGCTACACATTATAGCTCCCAATTAGTTAGATGTCTTAATTCCACTCGAACTAAAACCCGATCCATTTAGTGATGGAGTGCACCACTTGTGTCCGTCCCTTGCCTCATGATATTAAGAATACACACAAAGTAGTATTGTGTCATCTTTGTCTTAGTATTCATTTCTTGATCTCTTTAAGTTAGTTATAAATATGTGACTTAACTCAAATCACATTGTGCACATTATAACTTTGCTTTATCAAGGGGCCCACTAATATCATCACTCAATTAAGAGGGGCAATGATAATCTTTTAACTAACTATCTTCTCCAACGAAAGTTATGCTTAACCAACTAATGCCTTTACACTACACTCATCGATAGCTCAAGACACTAGTCTAATTAAGAACTCCTTAAGCGATCGGATATAAGTCTCATATCAAAGGACCAAGAACACAGTAAAATATTAATGACACAGAAACACATTCCTATAATATTTTACTTGGTAGGTCAATTCGGTATGCAAAAGTACTATTTTCCTCTTTTGTGTACCCGTGTTGTCACTCACTTGTAGAGCTACAATGATCTATGACCAACACGACAATCTTAACTCGGTAATTAATATCCCATGCTAATTACCATGATTGCGAATATCTTTTGTTTTATGTAAACCAATATCTTTTAGAGCTCTACGGTTAAGGACCAAGAGTCTCTTCCTTAACACTTCCAAAAGACGAATAACATAAACAAGGAACAAAATGATTTCTCATTCAATTCATAATAATTGACATTTAAAAGTAAAACTTTTAGAACACATTCCCTTCAATCTCCCACTTGTTATCAAAGTTTTCTTTCACATACATTCTCAATGTATAAAATATTAATAACTAGGGTAACCTTCCCAAATCACCTATCAAGCCAATCCACATGGATCCTCGGATCCATGGACTCGAAATATATTTCACACACAAAATTTCATATAATTTGAACTTCAATAGATCACCCAAACTTAGACCGGAAAACACTTAACCTGAACTGTCTGCCCACATTCGGTCAACCAAAACAGACCGTTCAGTCGACCGAGTGATCAATTATCCAGTTGGTGTTTTTCTGCCAAGTTTCGGTCGATCGTCTAGACTTTTTTGGCCGACCGTGTAAACTTATTTATCCGACTGTTAGATTTGTCTTATTATACCAAACGGTCGTATTCGTATTATTTCCATATACCCCAAAATACATTTAGGGTATCGGTCGACCGAGGACCTTGTTCGGTCGACTGAACTTATGATAACTCGACAAACCCAAACTGCCTGTTGGTTTTCGGTCGGCCGTGGACCTTGTTTCGGTCGACCGAATATGATCTTGTTTGTCAAACCCGTAGAGTCTGTTATAAATCGGTCGACCGAACCAATCTCGGTGTTTGACCGATCACTTATGTGTACCTGAGTCGTAGCCTTTGGCGGTCGACCGTTCCTTAACCGGTTGACCGAACCTTGGTCAAAATTTCCAAATGGTCGGTCGTTCTGCCCGATTCGGTCGACTAAACTTTATCAGAATTGGGTCCTGTTAGTTGTTGTTTTGTGTATCTTACACAATCTTTTCCCATTTCATCCCCAACGGTTATAACTCTTTAGAAGCTTATAAATAGAGTTGTACAATACATTCTAACACATCTCTCCCACTACTATTTGTCCCCTACATTACAGAGAAAACTCCACACACTCAAAAGCTCAAAACCTTCAACACTTAGTAATCAATTCCATATCTTACTCAAGTGTGCTCAAGATTAGAGAGTGTTGTTTCACTCAACCATTGTCAAAGAAGCAAAGGTCTTGGTGAAAGCCCAAGACAATAGTATAGACTTCGGTGAGAGCCCGAAGTGATCCTCTCAGATTGTGAGAGGAGGAGCCAAGGTCAGCGAGGGTTGTTCGCGAGCATGAAGACTTGTAAAGGCGTTCTCCCCCGACTCCTTGTGGTTTGCTTGCCTTTCCTTACTTGCTTGTTTATTTGTTTAAATTTCACTGCATATTCTTGATCGATTAAACAAGTAGGTAATTAGCTTAAAAGTGATTAGAGTTAGAGACCCTCACGATCCCAAAGTTCACACCTTGACCAAGACGTTCTATGTTGCATGCTCAATTATTGGTTTAGGTAGGGGTGTCAATGGATATTCAAATATCCAAGCATCCGTTTGTATCCGTATTCGAATTTGGACATTCGATCCGAGAAAAAATATCTGAAAGATCGTATCCGATCCGTAAAGTCATGGAGAGGATATGGTTATTGGTACATCCAATCCGTATAATATCTGATCCGGGATCGAATATCCGTAGTACAACATCCGTATTCGTATCCGTATTATATATAGCTATTCTTTAAATCAATGATATATATATATATAAGTTAGGTATTTTTTCTATAAATTACCCAACTATATAAACTATTCTAAATTACCAACCCTAAAGTATCAGTGGATGTTCGAAATCCGAGAATCCGTCCGCGTCCGTATTCGTTTTATCAGAGAATCCGTCATCCGTAAAACTGTATTCGTATCTGAAACTTGAGGGGTGAATATGGATATTGTTGTATTCGACCCAAATAATATTCGCTTCGGAACTACATATATGTATTTCAACATCCGTATCCATATTTGAAACCAAATAGAGTTATAAATGTGACTATGAATAAAATTTGTCTATGTGAAAATAAAAATTGTTAAAAGGTTGGGAATTATGTTTACGGATGAGGATATTATCCGTATCCGCTCCGAATCCGTCAAATATTCGAACGAATATAGACTTTTCATATCCGCAAATAATCTGTATCTGAATCCGTAAATTTCATGCGGATATGAATATGGATATACTTATATCCGATCCGTTGACACCCCTAGGTTTAGGTGTTGGTCGAGTTCAGGGAAAGAGAGAGAGACCGTCCAGATGATCCTTGTATCTCTCTCCTCGATTGGCACATTGTCGTCTAGGTATACTTCTGGATTGTAATTGTGGCTTATGTGTTGCCATTCGTCAATTAATGAATTAAATTTTATTTTGCTTTAGAGAGAGAATTATATGTTGCCTACTTCTTCTAAAATCACTGCAAACTAAAATAAACCAACATGCCATGCAATATTACTGAAAATGTATTTTATTTATATGTTTTTGGTTTGTTTCTCCCTTGGGTAATCTGATGGAGCTTTGTTTGGATATTAATAATGAACTTCATTAGAGTGGTTGTGCTTATCTAGTCCTTTCTATGAATTATATATGTACCATACCCTCATGAGTCATAGCTATGTTTGAAATTTTGTTGACGTCCTAAATTTTTTGCAACCAACAAGTCACTTTGGTGAATTGATTAAGAAGTTCAACCAACAATCAAATCCTACTTTCTTAAACAAAAGTACGTCCACTTAAACCAGAAACACTTCCTGTAACATCATGAAACAACGAAAATTTAAAAATTATTGTCAAGACATCAGAGGCCAATCATCAAAAGACAGGACTTACTTCTCATAAAAACATTTAAGCGGTGCACCATAATACATCAGAGTTTGTCAAAAAGCTACATGATTACATCAGAAAAAACAAAAGGAGATACAAGTAATCATGTCGACCTCAGTGGTCCGAGTGAGAGGATCCAATCCCAAGATGCGCGCGCCCAGTGATCACCACCCAACTGGACCTACTACGGTCCTGAAATAAAACGTGCAACAACAATGCCTGAATTTCCATAAGGAAACCCCGTATGCCAAACTCACCTATATGCATGCAGTAGTACAAATGGACCTATCATACTAGTAGCATGTCATGTCATCAACAGTAAAGAAAACAGTTCCCCCGAAGGGTAACACAGGACATCAGTCTGACAATCATCATCGGGTCTCCTAGGGAGACCTACCGTAGGCACATACGATCTAGCGGAAAATGATGTGATGCTCCCACACGCGGCTATACTAATCATGGGGTTCGACAAGGAGCATCTGCCAAGTCCGTGCCATAATAAACAGATTTGTAACTTCGTGGCCGAAACCACCCCAACGGAGTCGTCGCTCGGTCGGTCCATCAATCATCTTCTCAGTAGGTGCCCGGCTGAGGAAAACATAACCGGAACAACATCAGCCCATCATACATCATAGTCAGAACAACATCGGCCCATCATCACCGGAACAGCATCAGCGACATCACCGACACAACATCGATGGTCCATCATACGTCCGGCACAACATCGGATGGGTCCAGACCAAAGTCTGCCAGGTCATCAGGCTCCAAGAGCCGCAAACACCAACCTCGCCGCTATAAAAGCAAAGCAGCGACCTCCGTAGCCATCCAGGCCGGTAGTCACCTTACCCAACGACGGTTGCGTGTTCGCACATCAATACATTGGGATCCGTGATCCCTCAGGCTTGCTATACTACAATGAATCCATCAATCCATCACATCAAGTCACTATCCATACATGGAGGTGACACGTCCTGAACACCCACATTATTCCACCCGGAGGTGCCTGGATAGGTACGCGTAACGCACCCACCGTCACCTCCTGGCTCACGCACTAGGAGAGGACACAAGTTTCCGTGGACAGAGTTGGTATCCAAAAAGGGACCGAGAATTCAGTTCTGTGCACAAACGGTCGACAGAAAGAGACAATCCGGTCGATCGTTCCCAAAATGTTTCGGTCGACCGAAAGTCTGTAACGGTCGAACTCTCTGCGCAAAACATAAGTCCCAACGGTCGAACAAGAGTCTAAAACCGGTCGACCGATACGTGGTCAAACTCCAGAGTCTGGTGAAAATCAATCAATACTACCGGTCGACCGACTCAGGGGTCCCGGTCGACCGAAAACTACCAGGGCATCCCAGTAGTTCTAAGTCATATAACAGTCAAACACATATAAAGAATCGGTCGAACGAGCATGCATAGCAATCCAGTATACTTAAGTTCCGGTCGAACGAACATAAGGGACCAGTCGACCGAAAACAACCAGACAATCCTGACCCACCAGCATAATGCACTACCGGTCGACCGCCACAAGGCATCGTTGGACTGGTGATGGTTAAAATCGGGCAAAATACACTACATCGGTCGACCGCCCGAAGGGACCTGGTCGACCGTTGGTCGTCTGCAACCTTGCACCAACCAAGTATTTACGTCATTCCCGTCTCCGTAGAGGTCTCCGACCTCCCCCGACCGACCAACACATCACCCACACTCGAGTGAGCAACAATAACACACTAAGAAGCCGTCATACCTCAAGAAAACGACGAAATCTGGCGGAGCCTCGCTCGCGCAACGTCGCCTCCAGTGCTCCTCCTCGCACAATCGCCTCCTCACAACGGCCTCCGCACGCCTCACACTGGACCAACCTCCGCCTCCTCTGCCGCCAGAAAAGGAAAGGGAGTGTGGGAGAGCACGTGAGAGAGAGAGATTTCCTTCTTAACCCAACAAAACCCGCGTCAACAGTAACCAGCCCCCACACCATCACCCTACACATCCTATTCTCCTCCATTCCCATGCATACAAATGTGCCTCACCACTTCCCCATCCAAACACCTCCTTAACCACCCATTAACCCCTAATCATAGGCTAGGGACATAACAATCCACCCTCCTTAAAAAGATTTCATCCCTAAATCAAATTAAGCTACTCACCAAAAAGGTCTGGATACTTCCTTCTGACTTCCTCCTCGATCTCCCAAGTGGCCTTGCACTCATTGTGATGCTGCCACCGGACCTTCACCATCGGAATAGTCCTCCTCTTGAGCTGATGATCCATGCGATCAACGAAGTCGACTGGTCTCTCATCGAGTGACAAGTCCTGCTGGATCTCTGGCACTGCAATCTCAATGGCGTGAGCTGGATCTGCAACGTACTTCCTCAGCATCGACACGTGGAAGACGTTGTGAAGACCTGAAAACTACGGTGCAACGCAATCCGGTAGGCAACCTCTCCAACTCGGTCGAGGATCTCAAATGACCCAACATACCTCGGACTGAGCTTCCCCTTCTTCCCAAACCTCATCACTCCTCGGGTTGGGGAAATCTTCAGAAACACGTGGTCGCCCACCTTGAAACTCAACACTCATCTGTGTCGATCAACGTAACTCTTCTGCTTGCTTTGTGTTGTGGCTAGTCTCCTCCGAATCACATCAACCTTCTCTGCATACAATTGTACAAGCTCGGGCCCCACTAACTACCCCTCGCCCACGTCACTCTAGCATACCAGTGATCTGCAAGGCCTCCGTACAACGCCTCGTACGGTGCCATCCCAATACTCAAATGGTAGCTGTTGCTGTAGGTGTACTCTATCAGCGGCAAGTGCTCATCCTAGTGTCCTGCCCAATCCAGTGTGCATGCTCTCAGCATATCCTCCAAGGTCTGAATCGTCCTCTCTGACTGACCATTTGTCAGCGGATGGAACGTTGTACTGAACCTTAGACGCGTCCCCAATGCCTGCTGCAGACTCCCCCAAAATCTGGAAGTAAATCTGGGATCTCGATCAGAGATGATGCTCACAGGCACTCCATGCATTCTAACTATCTCCTCCACATACAATCTGGCTAGACCCTCCAAAGGCAACGTGGTCCTGGTCGCTAAGAAGTGCGCCGACTTGGTCAATCGATCGACTATCACCCAAATCACGTCGTGGAATCTCCTCGTCTTCGGCAATCCCGTGACAAAATCCATCGTCACGTGCTCCTACTTCCACTCAGGAAGCTCAATACACTGCATCGGTCCTGCTGGTTGCTGATGCTCAATCTTCACCTGCTGACAGACTAAGAATAGGTCTACGAATTCTGCAATGTCCTTCTTCATGCCCTTCCACCAGAAGTTCCGCTACAAGTCCTTATACATCTTCGTTCTCCCAGGGTGAATGTTGTATCTCGCTCTGTGTGCCTCCTCCATGATGTCATCTCTCAGCCCATCGAACTTCGGCACCCAGATCCGACTCCTGAACTTCAAACCACCATCAACGCCCACACTGAAGTCTGACCCATCTCTGAAAGCTAACTGTAGCAGACCAGCTAACTCATCATCCCCATGTTGAGCCTACACCACACGTGAGACAGTCTGCGGCTCCACTCGAAGCCCAACAATCACTGCTCCCTCTGAGCCCTCTGTGAACGGCCTCCACTCTGACAACGTCTCGAGTAACCTCCACTCCTGAATGCACAAACTCACAACTGACACCTCTACCTTACTGCTCAGCGCATCTGCAACCGAATTCTCCTTCCCCGAATGATAGGAGATGGTGAAGTCGTAGTCCTTAATGAACTCGAGCCATCTTCCCTGCCTTATATTCAGCTCCTTCTACGAGAATAAATAATTCAGGCTCTGATGATCTGTGAAGACCTCAAACGGCTCGCCATAAAGATAGTGCCGCCAGGTCTTCAACGCGTGAACCACTGCTGCTAACTCCAGATCATGAGTAGGGTAGTTCTTCTCGTGCACCTTCAGCTGCCTCGAAGCGTATGCCACCACCACCTTTCCGGGCTGTATCAGAACACAGCCCAAGCCAATCCCTGACGTCGCTGTAAATCACATAACCTCCACTGCCACTCGGTAGAGTCAGAATCAGTGTTGTCGTCAGTCGCCTTTTCAGCTCTTGAAAGTTGTCCTCGCACTTCTGGGACCAAACAAACTTGACGCCCTTCTGCGACAATGCTGTCAGCTGCGAAGAAAGTCTGGAGAAATCCTGAATGAACCGTCTGTAATATCCTGCCCGTACCACAAAGCTCCTGATCTCTGTAACGCTTGTCGGGGCCCTCCACTGAGTCACAACCTCGACCTTCACCGGATCCACCGAAATCCCCTCCGCTGACACAATATGCCCTAGAAATGCCACCTGATCCAACCAAAACTCGTACGTCGTGTACTTGGCATAGAGCTGCTGATCTCTTAAGATGCCAAGCACAATCCTCAGGTGCTCTTGATGCTGCTCTCTGTCAGGCGAGTAGACTGAGATATCGTCCACGAATACCACGACAAATCTGTCAAAGTACGACTGAAAGGTCCTATTCATCATGTCCATGAAACTTGCAGGTGCATTCGTCAGTCCAAACGGCATCACCAAGAACTTGTAGTGCGCATACCGCGTCCTGAAGGTTGTCTTCTGAACATCTGCCCCTCTGATCCGCATCTGGCGATAACCCGAACGCAGATCAATCTTTGAGAACACTCTCGCCATCTGGAACTGATCAAACAGATCATCAATCCTGGGCAAAGGGTACTGATTCCTAACGGTAACCTTATTCAGCATCCTATAGTCGTTGCACATCCGCAACGACCAATCCATCTTCTTCACAAACAGTATAAGTGCTCCCCATGGCGAAACACTCGGTCGAATAAATCCGTAGTCCATCAACTCCTGCAACTGCTTCTTCAGCTCTGTCAACTCAGCAGGCGCCATCCGATACGGAGCCTTCGACTGAGGTGTCGTACCCGCTACCAACTCGATGCGGAACTCGATCTCTCGGTGTGGTAGTAAACGAGGAATCTCTGCAGGAAACACATATGAGAACTCCTGTACGACCTTTATATCCTCCAGCCTCCTCTTCTTAGTATGAGGAACTACCAGTGTGGCCACAAACGCTCTGCATCCCTGCTACATCAGCTTATGTGCCTTAACTGCAGACACAATCAGACGACCCCCTTTGCTTCTCGTCCATCTGATCAAAACATCCGGCAAGTCCTTTCTCGAAGTCAAAATCTTCTTCTCGCGACAAAAGACTCGCACGTTGTACTATGACAGTCAGTCCATCCCCAATACGACGTCGAAATCCTCCATCGATAACAAGACCAGATCTGTCGGGAAATCATGGTCTCCCGAAACAACTGTGGTGCCAGGGAAATAGCTCCCAACAGTGCCCACCTCACTCATGGGCGTGCTGACCTCCAACAATCAGTCAGCAGCACAGGGGTTTAACCCAATTCGCCAGCAAACTTCTCCAAAATGAAGGAGTGAGTGACGTCGCAATCAAACAACACACGCACAATCGAACCAAAAACAGAAAGAATACCTTCCACTATGGTGTTGGAGTCCCTCGCCTCCTCTGCCTGGATGGTGAAGACTCGCCCGGTCTTCCTACCCTGCCCTAGTGAAACGACGGATCGGCTGCCTCCGCCTCTCCCTTCTACAGGCAATCCAGACCTCCTGCTAGGCTCTCCCTGCCTGTTTGGGCACTCCCAAACAAAGTGACCCAACTGCCCGCACCCCATGCAAGCTCCAGTGCGCCTGAAGCACTCCTGACCTGGGTGAAACCTCCCACAGAAAGTGCACGCTCCAGACTGACGTGCTCCTCCTCCATCAAACCTGGGCCTCTTGCCCGGGTTCCCTGCTCCACGACCGATTGCTCGGCTACCGATGCTCACTGGTGCCTTCCTCGCCTCCTGAAGATACTCCCTCTGGTCCTGCTCTATGATGGTAGCATGCTTCACCGCGTCTTCAAGGGTCAGCGGCATACTGTTGATCACACGCGATCAGAGCGGTTGTCTCAGTCCCTTCACGAACTTCCTCGCTCGCTGCTCAGGGGTTACACAGATCTCTGGGCAGTAATGCTCCATCACATTGAACCTGCTGATGCAACTCGCTAGAGTCATCTCCTTCTGCTCCGGCGACATGAACTCCTCCCTCTTCCGATCCCTGACGTGCTGGGGAAAGTAATGCCCATGGAACACCTCCAGAAACTCCTCCCAGCTCACATCCTCACGGTCCTCAAACACCACCGTAGACACGGTCTTCCACCAGTTGGCCACCTCGCCATCAAACACATATGTGGCCAAGTCCACCCTCCTCTCTGGTGCTACTCCAATCGCCTGAAAGATCTTCTGCATCTTGAAGATCCAGTCCCCCGCTACCTCAGGAGGACTCCTGCCATCAAAACTCGGTGGGTGCTAACGCATAAAATGATCATGCTCAGCGCCCATCCTGACCTGCACATTCTGGGCTGCCTGACGCTCCAGAAACTCGCTCAACCTATCCCAGTTGGCACCCTCAGTGGCGTCACTGGTACAACGATCATGCGGAGAGCTCCTCACGCGTCTAGTAGGCATCTGAAAGAAGAAACAATCACAAACTTCAGCCATGAATGCATGCTAAAAGATAAAATGCATGCGTCCTACTACTACAATGGTGATTTCTTTAGGAACCGCATAGGAATCGACAACTCTGATACCAAATTGTAACATCCCGAAATAGCGGAAATTTAAAAATTATAGTCAAGACATCAGAGACCAATAATCAAAAGATGGGACTGTTACTTCTCATAAAAATATTTAAGTAGTGCACCATATTACATCAGAGTTTGTCAAAAAGCTACATGATTACATCAGAAACAACAAAAGGAGATACAAGTAATCATGTCGACCTCAGTGGTCCAAGTGAGAGTATCCGATCGCAAGATGTGCCCGCCCGATGATCACCACCCAACTGGATCTACTGCGGTCCTGAAATAAAACGTTCAACAACAATGCTTGAGTTTCCATAAGGAAACCTCGTATGCCAAGCTCACCTATATGCATGCAGTAATACAAATTAACCTATCATACTAGTAGCATGTCATGTCAAAAACAGTAAGGAAAATAGTTCTCCCGAAGGGTAACACAGGACATCAGTCCAACAATCATCATCGGGTCTCCCAGGGAGACCTACCGTAGGCACATACAGTCTATCGGAACATGACGTGACATTCCACACACGCGGCTATACTAATCATAGGGTTTGGCAAGGAGCATCCGCCAAGTCCGCGCCATAAGAAACAGATCTGTAACTTCGTTGCCGAAACCACCTCAACGGAGTCGTCGCTCGGTCGGTCCATCAATCATCATCTCAGTGGGTGCCCGACTGAGGAAAACATAGCCGGAACAACATCAACCCATCATACATCATAGCCGGAACAACATCGGCCCATCATCGATAGAACAACATCGGTGGTCCATCATACGTCCGACACAACATCGGACGGGTCCACACCGAAGTCTTCCAGGTCATCAGGCTCTAGTGGCCGCAAACACCAACCTCGCCGCTATAAAAGCAGGGCAGCGACCTCCGTAGCCATCCAGGCCGGTAGTCACCTTACCCAATGACGGTTGTGTGTTCGCACATCAATACATTGGGATCCGTGACCCCTCAGGCCTGCTATACTACAATGACTCCATCAATCCATCACATCAAGTCACTGTCCATGCATGGAGGTGACACGTCCCGAACACCCACACTCTTCCACCCGGTGGTCCCTGGGTAGGCACGCGTAACGCGCCCACCGTCACCTCCCGGCTCACGCACTAGGCGAGGACACAGGTTTCCGTGGACAGAGTTGGTATCCAAAAAGGGACCGAGAATTCAGTTCAGTGCACAAACGGTCGACAAAAAGAGGCAATCCGGTCGACCGTTCCCAAAAAGTTTCGGTCGACTGAAAGTCTGCAACGGTCGAACTCTATGCGCAAAACATAAGTCCCAACGGTCGAACAAGAGTCTAAAACCGGTCGACCGATACGTGGTCAAACTCCGGAGTCTGGTGAAAATCAATCAATACTACCCGTCGACCGACTCAGGGGTCCCGGTCGACCGAAAATTACCAGGGTATCCCAGTAGTTCTAAGTCATATAACGGTCGAACACATATAAGGAATCGGTCGAACGAGCATGCATAGCAATCCAATATACTTAAGTTCCGGTCGAACGAACATAAGGGACCGGTCGACCGAAAACAACCAGACAATCCGTACCCACCAGCATAATGCACTAGCGGTCGACCGCCACAAGGCATCGTTCGACCGGTGATGGTTAAAATCGGGCAAAATTCACTACATCGGTCGACCGCCCGAAGGGACCTGGTCGACCGTTGGTCGTCTGCAACCTTACACCAGCCAAGGATTTACGTCCTTCCCGTCTCCGTAGAGGTCTCAAACCTCCCCCGACCGACGAACACATCACCCACACTCGAGTGAGCAACAATAACACACTAAGAAACCGTCATACCTCAAGAAAACGATGTAATCCGGCGGAGCCTTGCTCGCGCAACATCGCCTCCAGTGCTCCACCCCGCACGATCGCCTTCTCACAATGACCACCGCACGCCTCACGCTGGACCAGCTTCCGCCTCCTCTACCGTCGGAAAAGGAAAGGGAGTGAGGGTGAGCAACTGAGAGAGAGAGAGTTTTCCTTCTTAACCCAACAAAACCCGCGTCCACAGTAACCAACCCCCACATCATCACCCTACACATCCTATTCTCCTTCATTTCCATGCATACAACTGTGCCTCACCACTTCCCCATGCAAAACACCTCCTTAACCACCCATGAACCCCTAATCACTAGCCACTAGCCACATCATCTATGAAGGGTGAATCATTTAGGAGTTGATGACTCAACAAGTTGGAATGTAAAAGGTTGAAGGAAATGAAGAGACAAAGAGTCTCTTCATTTCTCTATGATTTTCGTCCTTATTTTATGGTGCAATTTAAGTAGAGGTTGTAATGTTCTTGAATTGTCATCTTTATGTAATGTACGTTATGTTTATGTTTTAGGCTAAGTTGAAGAGTCATTGTAAGTTCCTATATAAGCACAAGAGTTCTCCATTTGTAACAAGTCATAAAATGAGTGAAAAAGAGAAAAACAAAGAAGAATGTAAGTGAGGAAGAAGAAAGAAAAAAGATGAGTATTTGGTGCAAATCTCGTTTTGCTTATGAGTGTTAAGTAGTTAGTTTTCTTCTTTCATTCGTGCCCACAATTGAGTAAATCAAAGTATGGTTCTAGTGATGGCAATAGAAGGCCCTCAGCATAGAGAACAAGGCGAAACAAAATCACGCATCAGGCGCAACTTCTGAACCGCTGGTTGACGGTCCAAATGCGCCTGGTGGAAGGCGGGTTTCTGGGGTGACATGGTCTATTGCTCCCCATCTTTCTCTCGCATCTAACATCTGGTATCATAGCCTCGTCTGATGGGGAGCTCAGGATTGACCTCGTTTTGTCATGTATCGTTGCCTCGCCTCTCGAATGGCAACTACGATAATTGGAGTATCCAAATGCGTGCCCTGCTTGGTGCGCATGATGCTTGTGATCTTGTGGAGAGCATCTTTGAGGAGGAGGTCGTGACGGGGGTGGAAACCGTCGTACAAATCAAAGCACAAAAGGAGAGAAGAGCCAAAGACAAGAATGCTTTCTTTCTTCTCTTCCAAACGGTGGATGAGAGTTGCTTTGAGAAGATCGTTGAAGCCAAGACGTCGAAGGAGACGTGGGACACCCTTGATAAGAGCTACAAGGGTGCTGATCGAGTGAGGCAAGTGCGCCTCCAAATGCTTTGAGGCGAGTTCGAGGCGTTGAAAACGAAGGAATCGGAAGGTGTTTCCGATTTTGTGATGAGGGTTCGCGTGGTGGCAAACAAATTGAAGAGAAATGGGGAGGCATTAACTGAAGAAAGGGTGGTGGAGAAGGTGTTGCGTTCTCTCACTGAAGACTTCGAAAATGTTGTGTGTGCTATCGAGGAATCAAAGGACCTCGAGAAGATGACCGTCGACGACCTAGCAAGCTCGTTGGAGTCACACGAGCAAAGAAAGAAAGAAGAGGCAAGATGTGTTGGAGGAGGCATTGCAAGCGAAGATGTCGCTTAAGGAGGCGAAACCTCGCAACGTCGATCGAGGAAGAGGTGGTCGTCCAAACAAGAAGGAGGTCGAGTGCTTCAAGTGTGGGAAGTGTGGTCATTTTGTGAAAGAACGTTGGTCGTTGATGCATTGCATACATTGCATCATGTCTTTCATTTAGATTACTTTTATATCAATAAATGCTACTAAGGTATGTGTTTAGTCCTATTTACAGAATACAGGGACCTGAATGCAAATTACCCACATCCCAAGCATAAACGCGTGCAAAAGACTCATTTCTATCATAAAGACCAAGTTCAAGTTTATCGGGTTTCAAATGGAAATGCATCCAAGCATAAAAGCATTCAAGACCTAATTACAAAAAGAACAAGGACTTAAGCACAAAAGTAGTCGGGGACCTAATTGCAATTAAAGCACCAAAATATTATCTTGGAGAAAATCTAAAGAAAAATCAATGTGGATCTCCAAATATATGAAGGAAATAATTCGGAGCTCAAGAGAATGGAAAGAAATCATTCAAACGCGCAAAGGAGGATCAAATCATACCATAAACACTCAGCAAAAATCCGGATTGAATCTGACTCGATTATGCGGCGTTTCCGTCGCACAACACCTACAAACTGCGGCGATTCCGCCGCCCCCTTAGAGATCCGTGTGCTCAAATTTCGTCCAGTCGTTTCTGGACACGTGTACTTTCCAATATTATACTTAGCTCCCTTGTAGCAACTATAAATAGCCCCGAGAACGATGTTAAAAGGGTCCTTGGTGGTTGTTTTTATTTTTTTGTTCCTTAGTTTTTAGTAATAAAATTCTGTCTTTTATTTCTTGTTTGTTTTTAATTTTCTTTTGTAATTTCTCTAGGACCCCTTCTCCTTCCTCCCATCCATGAGTTTCTAACTCTTTCCAAAAGGGTGGAGGTGACGGATTTAGGGTGAAGAGAAGATGAATAAATATTATTATTTTAATTTCATGATTAGTATTTTTTGATTACTTGAGTTTATGTTAAATCTTTTATCATGTAATGCTTCATAACTAACATGATTTATTATAAGTTTCTGAATTCTCTAATCTAAACCCTAAATCTAAACCTCCACCCAACGGAATTCACCTCTTTGTTCTTGTTTTTAGTTTTATTTGTTCTTGTTTCTTGCCTTAGATAATAAAAACCAAAAATCTCAAAAACCCAATTTATTCTTCTCTCCTTCTTTCCCCCAATCGAAATCACACTAATAACAGATCTCTCCCTCCTTGTGTTCGACCTGTACTTGCCACGTCTTCATTGACGCCGTGCACTTGCGGTATAAAATAAAATTCTCATCAGTCGCAAAAGAAGGTGGAGGAGAGCTCCAGTCGTGGCTGTGGTGATCGTGGATCAAAGAAGGAGGTTGAGTGCTTCAACTGTGGGAAGCATGGACACTTTGCTAGTGAGTGTTGGTCGAAAAAGAAGGTGGAAGAGAGTTTCAACCTTATTGCCGAGGAGGAAGATGCCCGCGGTGATGGAATGGCCTTGTTTGTTGACCACGAGGAGGTGACAAATCATGTCATGCATGCTCAAGTTGATGATGAGCATAAGGAGGAATACGAAGAAAACAATGAAAATGAGGAGCAGGAGGTGGAGGTGGCAGATTCCACCGAGCACGAAGTTGTATCATCTGAAGATGAAGAGACGAGACCGAGGAAGACAGGAGTCTTCGTGATCTATACGAGGGAACAAGTGAGCTACATTTGGTTTGCCTCTTCGCTCAAGGCGAGAGCATCCCGTTCGAAGAAGCGGTGGTGACAAAAGCCAGAAGGCGAGCCACGATGAATGAGGAGATGGAGTCGATAGAAAAGAATGAGACTTGGGAGCTAGCTTCGCTTCCAAATCGTCACAAAACCACTAGTGTCAGGTGGGTGTATAAGAAGAAGACAACACCCCAAGGAGAGGTCGAGCGATGCAAGGCACGCTTGGTAGCAAAAGGCTACAAGCAAAGGACCGGCATAAATCATGAAGTGTTCGCGGTGGTGGCATGCATGAAGAAAATCCCTTTGTGTGGCTTATGAACAAGTGAGCTTCACATGGTGTGTCTTTTAGCTCAAGCAAAAGTGTTGCCAATAAGGTTGCATGAAAGGATGCGGAACCTACTTGGAAGAGTATTAAGTTCAAGGAGGAGTATTGAGAATTGAACTTAATCCTAGGTGACATCCTAGTCACTAGCCACATCATCTATGGAGGGTGAGTCATCTAGGAGTTGACGACTTAACAAGTTGGAAGGTGAAAAGTTGAAGGAAAGGAAGAGACAAAGAGTCTCTTCATTTCTCTATTATTTTCGTCCTTATTTTATGGTGCAATTTAAGTAGAGGTTGTAATGTTCTTGAATGATCATCTTTATATAGTGTATATTATGTTTATATTTTAGGCTAAATTGAAGAGTCATTGTAAGTGTCTATATAAACACAAGAGTTCTCCATTTGTAACAAGTCATAGAATGAGTGAAAAAGAGAAAAAGAAAGAAGAATGTAAGTGAGGAAGAAGAAAGAAAAAGATGAGTGTTTGGTGCAAATCCCGTTTTGCTTACGAGTGTTAAGTAGTTAATTTTCTTCTTTCATTCGTGTCCACAATTGAGTAAATCAAAGTATGGTTCTAGTGATGGAAATAGAAGACCCTCAGCATGGAGAACAAGGTGAGACAAAACCGCGCACGAGACGCAACTTCTGAACCGTCAATTGGCGGTTTGGGACCGCTGGTTGGCGGTCCAAGTGTGCCTGGTGGGGGCGACTTTCTGAGTTGACATGGTCTAGTGCTCTCCATTTTTCTCCCGCATCTAACATTATTGACGACTGAAGCACAGACATATATACAATTGCAACATCATTTACTATACATGACATTGAACAGAATTAAATCAATCAATTGCTTTCATTATTATATATAGACCATTATATTAAGTAAACAAGCTCATTTGTGCTTAATACACAGAGGAAGAGACTTGGGTGAACTGAAAAGGGAAAGTACCTGCAATGACAGTGGTCTAGATCTAAGTTGTACTCGATCAAATTTCTGATTGGACATTTCATGTCAACTAATTAAGTTTGCTATTGATGAAAGTTGTTCACACCTTGGTTGATGACTTTTCTGTTGCTCAATTATTGCTTTTGCTATTGATTGGGATTTTAATTGCACAACCTCCTTATTGTCAAGTTTATTATTGTATTAAAAGGTGTCTTTGTGTGCAGCTTTAAAATGTCAATTTCTGATCAGAGTAGTTTTTTGAAGGTTAAAAGTTGTTTGGATAGGTAGAAGATTTCTGACAGTAAGTGATGTCTTGTTAAAGGAAATTTCTAAATTGTCTTCATACACAATGTAAATAAAAATTCATTTTAAATATTTTTTTCAAAAAAATTTTCTTCTGTAAATATGTTTTTTATTTGTTTAAAAAAATCATTTTTTTTATCCTCATGATTGATTTCCAAATAATGTGATGATAAATTGATCCAAACAAAACCAGAATCACAAAGGAGCTAAAGAAACTCCTCCACCCTTCTCCTTCAAACGTTAATTGTTGTCTTGATTTGCATGCTAGGAGTCAGGCTCCTCCGGATCATACTAGCGTTTGGATGCCACGTTGGGAATGCTGCAACTTCACGGTGAAGGGAGCTGGATTCGGAGACATCCAAACGGGTCTTTGTATACTTATACAAGTATCAAACATTTCGACCTCGACATCGTTTTTTTGTTTGTTTGTTTGAATCCGAAGAGAAAGATACAGTATCAAAGAGAAACCCATATTTTGGCCATCTCCATATATACTATTGCAAAAACAAACAGAAAATACCACCATGCTATGGAATATTATTGCTAGAATCGTGATTTATTTTGTTTGTAGAATCTCACTTCGGTCGTCTAATTAGATTTGGATATCAATATTGAATGACAAGATATGTCGAATTAATGAGGTACATTAATCAAGATTTAATGGACATGTTAACCTACAATAATGTTTATTTTTTTGTTTATGACCGAACCGACAAAGTGAACTTGTAGTTCAACCCGTCTAGGAGGATTCCCTTTGGAACTGAACCATAAGTGACAGCAAAATGGAAGGATTGGGATTAATCTAAAGGATATATGAGCCGAGCTAAAATGACAATCAATTGAAAACCATTAATACGAAAACTATAGCTACAAACTACTATAAAACAATTCAAATGGGATTTCTGCCTTATGAAGCGCAGTTTCTAAAGCATGAATTTATGTTAAATCCAAGTGAATTTTGTAAGTTTTAATTTTCCTGAGTTTGTGAGACTCGAATGCCAATAGTAAAGACTTCGGATTTTGCGGCAACAAGGAATAACCACTTCCTGATTTATGGATAAATCCGTGTGATCCAAACGTAGATTCTTGTAAGCAATTTATTTTTCCATCCAAGCGTATTTTTCCGAGAGTTGAGTTTTCGGTTGATATTTCGGCTTGTAACTTGCATTTTGCAAGACCCCAACCAAGATAGCTCTAGTTAACTTGCTTATTTTGCACTCCCAACACATGAGTGTTAATTTAAGTTGAGTTTTGGTTTTCTCGAAGGGTACTAAAATTTAATATTCTGAAACTCAAAACCCAAACAAATGAATATGGGGTGTGAGATTTGGATATAAAACACATGTGTAGTTTTGAGGTTTGCAATCAACTTCAAAACTCAAAATTCAAATGATCCAAACCGACCCGTAACCCTTAAAAATACCTTATCGTCCGGTTAGAACTTCAACTACATTTTTGGCAAGTACATCAACGATTCCCTTTTTCAACTAACCTTTGTCGCATAGACCGTTTGAGCCCATGCTTGTACGTTCTTCATAATAAAAATAATAATTAAGCATGCCCAGTTAATTAATCACAATCTTAGATTTAATCATATCCTACGTGAGTATATATATATACCCTCCATCGATCACTCGATAACTTAAGTCTTTCCTCCTTTTCTAGCTAAAAACTCAACCTTGTCACTCACAACCATGAGTTTCATTTTGGCAATTGTATTTGTCATCTCATGTTTTCTTCTCATCTCTTTAATCAATCGTTATAAAGGCACAATGACGAATTGGCCTATCGTCGGTATGCTCCCTTCCATCTTTGTCAACCTTCACCATATCCACGACCTAATCGTTAGAGTCCTCGAGTCCACTAGTTGCACTTCCCTCGTAAAAGGAATTTGGTTTGCACATATGGACTTGTTGCTTACCTCTGACCCAACAAACATAAACCACATTTTCAACACCAACTTCGTTAACTATCCCAAAGGCAAAGATTTTCTTGACATCTTCAGTTTCTTAGGCAATGGCATCTTCAATGCGGATTTCGAGTCATGGAAAGTCCAAAGGCGCATGGCTCATGGGCTTATGGCCAAGCAAAGCTTTCAATCGTACAACATCAAAATCACTCGGGAAAAGCTCGAGAATGGGGTAATTCCTTTGCTTAATGTTGCGGTATTACATAATTCGACTTTGGACTTACAAGATGTGTTATTAAGGTTGATGTTTGATACAACATCGATTTTAGTTATGGGGGTTGACACAAATTGTTTATCCCCCGGATTGCCTGTGGTTCCATTTGCTAAAGCAGTCGACGATGTGGAAGAGGTGTTGATTTATAGACACATTGTTCCTGTATGGCTATGGAAGCTATTTAGGTGGGGGAATATCGGCTTTGAGCGGAAGGCCGCCTTGGCAGAAGAGACGGTGAACAAGTTCTTGGCCAAGCATGTCAATCTAAAAAACACAAGAGTTGCCTAACAAAATTCAGAATAGTCTCACATCCGAAAACTATCAACAAGACTTGTTATCGTCTTATATGAACACAAATGACACCATCCTGCAAGAAAAGAGCAAAGGAGTTGACATCAAATCCTGCACCTTTCTGAGGGACACAACCTTGAATCTCTTAATGGCGGGAAGGGACCCAACTGCGGCCGGTCTAGCATGGTTCTTCTGGTTGATGTGGAAAAATCCAAATGTAGAAGGCAAGATCATCGAGGAGGCAACCTCAAACCCTAATTTGTTCAACAAAGCCAACGATTCATTCAACCCTAGCGAGCTGAGCTCACTTGTTTACTTGCATGCATCATTATATGAGTCCTTGCGTTTGTACCCACCCGTCCCATTTGAGCACAAAGGTGCACTCAAACCAGATTTACTACCTAGTGGGCATCGAGTCGACCCAAAAACAAAGGTGTTGGTGTCAATGTATGCAATGGCAAGGATGGAAAGAGTGTGGGGGAAAGGATTGCAAGGAGTTCAAGCCAGAGAGGTGGATAGGTGGAGATGGGAAGATCAAACATGAGCCATCTTACAAGTTTATGACATTTAACACTGGACCTAGGACTTGCATCGGAAAGGACATTGCCCTCACACAAATGAAGATTGTGGTGTTAACTTTGTTGATGAAGTTCAGCTTTGAGGTGGTGGATGAGCACTTGGTAGTGCCCAAGACCTCAGTTGTTCTCCACATGAAGAATGGTTTAAAGGTTAGGGTCAAGAAGAGAGATGGTTTTTAATGAATTAGTACTTGTTTTAGTTTCTGTATTTAGTGTTTTAATGTTTGTTAGACATGTGTGATATGATCGATTAACGATTTATGATTTATGCTTGAATAATTCAGTAGGTTCTTGATTTAATAAAGTGATATGTCCTTAATGAATATGAATAAGTGTGGTTTAGGTGGTACACTTATGTATTTTTTTATATCTTTGATTGTATCCCAAATAAACATCACTTTTTCTATGTTTTCGAAAATATGTGACCTCTGTTGGGAAGCGATTTATGTTGTATCACACATTAAGTATGCCTTATTGCCTTGTATTTAAACTATACGTCATTATCTTTATCTATTATTTGTTTCTCACTTGATTTTCCTTAGTCTGCCTTATCGTGAGATCAAATAATCTTTTTTTAACACCACTGTCAAAATTTAGAAAAGTAATTAATTTGATTCAAAGCAAAAGTGTGTTACGTACCCTACAAAAGTAGACAGTTAGAATTGTGTGTTTCTATATATATAACAATGAAAGAAATTGATTTTAATTATGTATGTGTATATAAATGAGTTTTTTGTTTCGGTACATGTCTAAAGGTTTAAAATTAGCCTAATACCCATTGGTTACTCAAAAACTGTTTTGATACCTATCACTAGGATGTAAATTGTTTTAATGCAGTTCCGTTAATGTGTGTCTCACTTCCGTCTATTGTCGTTAATAGATTCTGTTACGACGTCGTTAATGTAATAATTAAGAAATGTATTAACCCACTAATTAAGTAATTAAAAAATATTATTGTGGTACTCATCCCAACAATTAAAATCGGTATGCTACCCATCCCAAAAGTTATAATTGGTATAATATTCATGATATTTTTTGGGATGGGTAGCATACCAATTTTAATGGTTGGTATGAGTACCACAATAATATTTCTTAATTACATAATTAGTGGGTTAATACATTTGTTAATTATTCTATTAACGGCGTCGTAACGGAATCTATTAACGGCAGCAGACAGAAGTGGGACCCACGTTAACCGAACTACATTAAAACAATTTACATCCTAGTGATAAGTATCAAAATAATTTTTGAGAAATCATGAGTATTAGGCCAATTTTGAAGCTTTTGATATGTACTGTAGCAAAAAAAAACGCTTATATAAATCTTAAAAGAAATATAATTTCTGTAAATTAACATATATATATATATATATATATATATATATATATATATATATATATATATATATATATATATATATATATATATATATATATAGTTCTTCCTTGGATTTCATATCATCGAAAAATGTTGTTCCGAGTCGATTTGATCCGAAATCAAATATTCTTTTAATTTTTGTACTGTTAAAGAAAACTTGTGCTAGAACTACACCTATCATATATCCTTCCCAAAGAATTAGAAAGGATTCGATTCTCACAGGTATAATATTCACTATCACATACCATGCAAATTGAGTTTAAGAAGAAAACATCCTATGCTAGCTTCTCCTCTTTATTATCTTTCTCTCTGTGTGTGTTTGTATATTTATGTTGTCTAACCTCCTTTATGTTTCATGTAAACTAAGTTTTAAGAACAAAACACCCTATGTCGTCATGTGGAGCAGCACAATTAGGAAGTTTCTCTTCTCTTTATTTTCTCTCTATTTGTTGCGTTCTGTAACCCTCTCTATCTTAGAGAAATACCTTGGATCTTTATAAATTAGTTGAGGAATAATTGGATACAACATGTATGTGACGTCCTTTTAATAAGGGAAATTCGTGAAGATCAACAAAATAAACCCTATAGTACTCGTCTACAATGATAGAAAGACTAACATTTAATGTTTGAAATGTAATATGTAGTAAAGCATCCACCAATCGGGAGTACGCAAATAATGGAAGTGATGAAGTCTTTTCAAACATAACTACAAAAATAATGGAAGTGCTGGTGTTTTTAAAGTATAACTACAAAAATAATGGAAATGTCAGTATGGCTGGCTGGCTGCAATGGGGTGAGATTATTTTTCATGTTTGAACGTGCACAATACATTGGGAGAATTTGTTCAAGCTTCGCATTTGACTTTTTTATACTATGATACCATAATTTAGTGTGAGTATCTAATTTAGAACCAAATTGTTGAAATAACTTAAATCTTATAACCCCTGAAAATCCGGATTTTTTTTAATTAATAACAATTAAATCAAAAATTAAACTTTTAGGGAAAACAAATCGATATATTATCCCCACGTGGGGTGACTTGTTTATTTTTTATTAATTTATTGACTGCCAGTCCCGTGGGGTGAGTTTATTATTATTATTATTATTTTGTTTAATTTTTTTTGGAGTTTTGTTTTATGGGGCATTGTGGGGGCAATATAAACTTATACGTGTGGAAAGACCCAATAAACATCTTTTACTTGTGCACCCAAGCAAAAACCCCAAAATAAATTATTAAAATCATCGACCATGCATATGGGACACTTCTCCTAAGCTACATGCCCACGTCCAACATCATCCTCCACGTGTATGCATGCAACCCCTCACCTCACCACCCATGTCTTGATGTGCATGCAACCCCTCACCTCACAGCCCATCCTAATCTCACTACACATACCCCCACGTTCCTCACCCATACTTCCACTCATGCCATAATTGCATTGCATGGGCATGACATGTAAGTGCGGGGAATTTGCATCTCCTTCCCTTGGGATTTGACAAATCATATGACAATATTGTCCATTTTAAGGTGGGTAATTTTTGCATATTTGGTCCAAAAGACACCCAAATGTAACAAAAATATCCATATATCACAGTGTAAAAAAGCCAACACACAAAATTGCACAAAACTTGAAATCCACTCCTAAACGTTAATAAATTGTAACGATATGTATTACATTTGATATACAAATTGATTCTAAATTACAAATAGTCCCTCTAACCTTGATCTTGGATTCCCTCTTTCTTATCATGGTCGAAACTAAAATATGGACTACCTTAGTCTTAAGCGAAGATACACGCCAAGTATTCTCTTAGGTTCCATCTCCATTACCGATGACAAAGTCTTCATTTAACAAATCAAATAAATAAACCAAAATATACAAATTACTCATTGTGATGAGGTTAAACTCGTTGATATTAGGTTGTCTTCACCATAAAATTGAAATGCCAAAACATATACAAATATTCTCCTAGTTAATTATGAGATTAAACTAATTATGAGTCGATATTCTAATGTAAAAATTATTGTTGATATAACAAACTATATACATAAATATTCTCCTAGTTATGAGTCTAAACTAACTATTGGATGATATTTCAATATAAGAATTATCGTTGATAAATCAAATACATATAACTCCTCCTTATTTTGAGGTTAAATTAACAAAAACTCCAACAATCTTCAACACAAAGACTACCGACAATAAACCAAAGAACTATACAAACATTTTCTTAGTTTTGAGACTAAATTAACCATGAGATGATATTCAAATATAAGAATCATTGTCGACACAATAAACTATATCAATCAATCAATCTATCTATCTATCTATCTATACACAAATATGCAAACATTCTATTAATTGTGAGATTAAACTAACTATTGGATGATATTTGAATATTAGACATAAACTTGTTGAATGATGGAGTATATGCTTTTTTGGGCAAGAAGATAAATTATCATAAGAAGATAATTACTTTAAATTTGAAAATGAGCAAATCATCAAGCCAAAAACATTCAAAACCAAATTGTCGTAGCAATACGGTTCCTTGAAGAATAAGAAAGAATAAGCCGTCAAACTCTAACTCTGAACAAGACTCTATACAAATATATCATCTCTGACATGAACTCGACTGCCACATACTTCAAACTATACGATATGATAATAGTTTGCTATTATCTTTTGATATCTCATTAAATATGTATCATGTATCTTTCTTTTGTGCACCATATAATGTGTCAAAGTTCATATATTTCTATATCCAATGAAATTGAATATGGAATTTATATTCTTTTGTTGTCATTTACATTTTATTTACCGAGCAATAAAAGTGATGAACTGATTGTGACAATAGCAAGACATTCTTCTATACGAAATTATAAGGTGCGAAGTTTTTATCATGAATTCATGAGAGATCTTCGCAATACAACCAAAGAACAAAAAAGGCACGTTATACCATCTTCTTGCAATTGAAAATGTGTGTATTTTAGAAAGAAAATGAAATATGTCATATTGTATTTTCTTTTTTTCCCCTCGAAGGAGCATTTCCGTGAATATATTGAAAAAGTCGCAAGTTGGGGGGGGGGGGGGGGGGGGGGGGATAATACTAGTGGAATTGAGAAGCTCCTAACGAATAAAGATCGAACATGATGAAGTAGCTGGGATGTTGTTTCTTTAGGAACAAGTACCGCAACATGACAAATTTGCTCAACATTTGCTTCTTTCATAATAATAATAACTATTATTATTATTATTACACATATAAAGCAAATTAAGTTTGTTTTAGCTCGTTTCTAACCTCACTTAATTTTGTTAACTGACGTCAAATACGAGCATGTATGCACTCTTGTAATAATGGAAGCGAAGCTATTTACAAGAAGGGAAAGTGATGAAGTGTAACGTCCTCAAAACAGTGGAAATTTTAAAACTTTTTAAAGAAGAAAATAAACTGACAAAACACAACACAGAGGACATCACCAAGATAATCACAAGGGTGCACCATCAAATATATATATCCGAGTTTTACAACAAAAGGTGATTACATCAAAATGCTATAAGATGAAATGTACACATGTAATCACAACGACCTCAAAAAAAGGGAAAGCAGGATCCGGTCCCGGTAGCTCTCTTCCGCAGGCACCACCATCTAACGCAGATCACGGGCTGAAATGCAAACAAGAAACTATGCCTGAGTTTCCATATGGAAACCTCGTATGTCAACCCCTAACACAAACATGAACAAGACATCAAGGAATAAAACATGGCATGAACATAACAACAACCACAGACATTATCAACTAGGTTTCCGGGACCTCCCTCCCAACCACAGCTAACACAACCAACCCGGGTCTCAATGGTCCTCTCACCCCAACCCACCACCACAAGCTTGCCTCAGTGTTACCGGAGCCTTGGTCTCAACAATCAAAACACCAACCAACAAAGAAACACAACATGGAGATATAAGGCCGACAGTCCGTACCGTTGCCCAAGGGGGGCCGGGGAAAGAAGTCACCTTCAATCAAGCACACAACACCGATATCGGGCTGACTAGTTCGTACCGTTGCCCAAGGGGGGGGGGGGGGGGGGGGTAAACCAATCGCCCTTCAAACAAACTCAAAACTCCACAAAAGAATCACAAAACTGGCAGGAATGGTTGACCGCAAAAGGCAAGACGGTTGACCGGATTTTTCCAGCAGACACCAACAACTCTACCGTCCAAAAGATCGGTCGAACCTAACTAACTAACAAAATGACCAAACGGTCGAACAAAGGTCACTTGGCGGTCGACTGTTTGGATGGTCGATGTTTGAAGCAATTAAACCAAACTACACAATCGGTCGACCGACAAAGGGGTCCGGTCGACCGAAACTTTGCAAAACGAGTTTAATTCAACTTAAGTCATCGGTCGGACCAAAGTCACCAGGTGGTCGACCGTTTGGAAAGTCGATGCCTGAACAAACGTACAATAGTGCAATCGGTCGAACAGATCAAAAGGGCGGTCGACCGTTTAGATGGTCTACACCCCTAACTGACTCACTAATAGTGTAACTGGTCGAATGACAAGGGGACCCGTTCGACCGAAGACACTCAGAGCATACCTAGTACGCTTAACCAGTCGACCGCCCGAAAGTATTGTTCGACCGGTGCAAGGCAAACTCCCAGAATTACACTAGCAACGGTCGACCGCTGCACCAGCCGGTCGACTGAATTCAGCAGAAACTCTGCTGAACAGAATTTCCGACGAGTCTTTCGGTCTATCCCGTCGACTACTCCAACACTCACTCTAGCTTAGGTGAGCATAAAAGTAAAGTTTGACATACCTATAAGGTTTGAAGAAACTTTTGAAGAACCAACAGCGAGCTTTCCACAATTTGCAAAATTCCGGCAAACTTCCTCTTGATCGACGATCAATGCACTCGATCACTCAACGACTTCACTGAGCTCTCACAATTCTTCACTTCACCGCGCCGACGATCAGAGCTAAGGAGGGAGACAGATTAGAGAGAGATTAGAAAAAGAAAAAGGAATGAGATGAGTTTAGCACTTAAAACCCTTCTCCTCATTTCCCACCGATCACAAGTTCACAACTCTCCAACCATCACATCACCTCACTTCCAGATTTATCTCAGCCACTCAAGCCTTCAAACCAACAAAATATCCCAAGGATTAGGTTAGACTTGTTTAAACTCAATTAGCCTAATAAAGTAGGATTAAGTTCTAACATGAAGTCTTTCGATTAATGATGGAAGTGAAGCTGTTGTATTTAAGAGATCACCAACAACCTCAATGCATGTTATGTTGGACATTAATCGTCATACTCAATAAATGAAAAACAAAGAACCTTTGAACGATTCATTGATTGCAATTTCTAGGGATATCGTGGTTTTGTTTGGCATTTTGTACCTCGTATAGTTTTGTTTGTTGCCTCATATATAATGTTTCAGATATATAATTGGGCGGTGTTCACGAATTTATTTCAAAACTGTTAATGTGGTGAGTGCATCATTACTCTTAGAGCATGGGAATAGTTAATTAGGTGGCTACTACGATTATATATATATGTGCACACTTAGACTTTTTTGGTCGTTCCACCTTAATCCTTTCCTTCATCACCACAACCATGAGTTTCATCTTGGTAGTCATCTTTGTCATCTCATGTTTTTCGGTCATCCTCATAATCAACAAACGTAAGGGCGTACCGACGAACTGGCCTGTCGTTGGTATGCTCCCTGCGCTTCTTTCTAACCTCCACCGCCTCAATGACTTTGTGGTCGGGTTCCTTGAGCTCACCAATTGCACCTTCCTTCTAAAAGGATTTTGGTTTGCACAAATGGACTTGTTGGTTACTTCCGACCCTAGAAACATAAACCACATCTTCAACACCAACTTCAACAACTACCCCAAGGGTAAAGATTTTCTTGAGATCTTTGGGGTCTTAGGAAATGGCATTTTTAATGCGGATTTTGAGTCTTGGAAGGACCAAAGACGTATGGCTCATGCGCTCATGGCAAGGCAGAGCTTTCAAGCCTACAACGTCGAAATAACCCTTGAAAAGCTCGAGAAAGGGGTAATTCCTTTGCTTAATGATTCGATAGTACATGATTCGATTTTGGACTTACAAGATGTGTTCTTGAGGTTAATGTTCGACACGTCATGCATGTTAGTAATGGGAGTTGACACAGGGTGTTTATCCCCTAGATTGCCCGTGGTTCCGTTCGCAAAAGCAGTGGATGATGCAGAAGAAGTGATGATTCATAGACATGTTGTTCCAATGGTCGTGTGGAAGTTGATGAGATGGCTCAATATTGGCTTTGAACGAAAGGCTGCCCTCGCACAGAAGGAAATAGACAAGTTCTTGGCCAAGCATGTGAGCTTGAAAAAACAAGAGTTGCATGGCATAGTTGAGATTAGTTTCACGTCAGAAACTGCTGATCAACAAGACTTGTTGTCGTCTTATATGAACACAACTGACACCACCCTCTTAAAAAAGAGTAATGAAGTAGACATCAAGTCCTACACCTTTCTTAGAGACACAACCTTAAATCTACTAATGGCTGGAAGAGACCCGACCGCGGCAGGTCTAGCATGGTTTTTCTGGTTGATGTGGAAATATCCACACGTAGAAGCCAAGATTCTTGAGGAGGTGAGATCAAACCCTAATTTATTCAACAAAGACAATGCTTTTATCAACTCCAAAGACTTGAACTCGCTTGTCTACTTGCATGCAACGTTATGCGAGTCTTTACGTTTGTACCCACCCGTCCCATTCGAGCATAAGGGTGCCCTCAAACCAGAGACACTACCAAGTGGGCATCGAGTCAACCCAAAGACGAAGGTTTTGGTGTCATTGTATGCGATGGCTAGAATGGTAGAGGTGTGGGGAAAAGATTGCAAGGAATTCAAACCAGAGAGGTGGATAGGTGGTGATGGGAAGATCAAACATGAGCCCTCTTACAAGTTCATGACATTTAACTCGGGGCCAAGGACTTGCATTGGGAAGGACATTGCTCTCACACAAATCAAGATTGTGGTGGTGAGTTTGTTGATGAAGTTCCACTTTGAGGTGGTGGATGATCACTTGGTTGTGCCCAAGACCTCGGTTGTTCTCCACATGAAGAATGGCTTGAAGGTCAGGGTTAAGAAGAAAGTTTTGTTTTAATTAGCACTTCGTTTAGTTTCATCTGTGTGGTTTTACTTTATGTTGGTGGTCATTAGATATTACTATCGGGATATGAATTTGATATAATGTGGTGTTTTAGTTTTTTTTCCCTTTACGTAATCATGCTCTTGTACCGTCATCGTTATGAATAAAAAAATTCCAAACATTATTACTTGTTTTGTAGAAAGTAGTTTTCTAACATACAATTTTAAACAATTACATGAGTTTTTTATCGACCATTTTTGTTATATATCTATTATATTCTCTTTTACAAGCAATTTTAGAAAAATAAATCCTCTTTAAGTTGGCCCGTGTTTGTCTTCCTCAGTCACTGATATATTGTTCTCGGGGGGTGTTTGGATGACATCAAATCCTACTCTTCCACCTTTCGATTGTATCAGAAATTCGGAGAATCTTGGTTTCCGGTGTGCAAAACAAAATAGTATTTACACTGCCTTAGAGAAGCTAGGTGGATGAGCTTCTTGGTGATTATGATTTTGTTTGGAATAATTTACCCTTACATCATTTGGAGATAATTTCCAGGTAAAAAAATTAAAAAATATAAACAAATAAAAAATATATTTTCAGAAAAAAAATTCAAAAAAAACATTTAAAACAAATTTATAATGAATTTTTACTTAATCAAAGTCTGAGGATAATTTAGGAATTTCCTTTAACATAACATCACCTGCTACCAGAAACTTTCTATCCAAACAACTCTTAACCTTCAAGAAATAACTGCTTCTGTTTCCAAAGTCTCAGAAATTGACTTCCATCAGAAACTAACATTTAAGAGTTACATCCAAACTAGTTCTAAAGTCTTCTACCACAACTCCTCTCGTGTAAGAATATGCTTAGCCACGGAGCAATACAAAACAAAATTCAAAATCCCGGGTATATATCTCTATCAAATATATATTAATGTAAATAAAGAAACATATATATTCTCAAAAGTAGCTCTTCATCACAAAAATTATTTGATCCGATCAAATCTGAGGTCAAGACAAACTTGTTTCAAGTGACTATAGACTCTTTCCCAGGATACAAAGTACCATATTTAAACCTTTTTTGGGGGTAGTTAAAGAGAATGATTTAGCTCGTGATATTGAATATATAAAAACTACATCTTTATATAATCTTTATATAGTACTTTAATATTGGAGACATTTGAATATATATTGACGTTTGAAATCTTATGTGTAGTTAACACTTTCGATCGCTATGTTTTGAAATGGGAGAAAGATCGATGGACGTTCTAATTAAATGCTGAATTACTCGGTCATGTATTTAATTATTTATGGATAAGATCGCTACCCGTACCACCAACCAAGACTTAAATCTATAAATCTACCAATGACATCATTTCGATCTATATAAAATGATTTCCTGACAAAAATAAATGCAGATCGCCTGAAATCATTTTTTAGTATAAAAATTCATATAAATTATAAAAGGAAATAAGGACACTAAACAAAATACAATTGAAATTTCTAAAAGAAAGCACACCTGGCCAAGAAAACTCATTCAACATATATAAACCTTTAACTCCAAATTAATTAAGTAGTTCATTTTTGAGTCAATTCAATCTGACTATCTGAGACTGCAAAACGTGTGGATTGAGGCATTGATTAATTAATTAATTAATTAATTAAGGAGACTGTACGTGACACGAGGTGGAGGAGACATCTATCAGAAGTTCACCAACAAATTAATGCAACATGTTCAAATTGCTTCAATGGTAGATAAATATTTAGGATGATATTCGGCAAGAACATCCAACTTGTTCATAAGGTTAGAAATGTACGCAAGACTTTAGAAAATAAATAAAAAGAAAAACATGCCCGATGGTAGAGAAATGTTTAGGATGAAAAACTTCCAACTTGTTCAAGTGGTTAAAATCTAGGACTTTACAAACAGAAAAAGCAAAATTTACTTAGCCATCTTAGATTTGGCTAAAATATATATAGCAAATTCAAATTATCCAAAAACAGTGCAAGCATGTCGAAAAGCAGCTGATTCATCAAAACCTTTTAATTGAGAGTATCCTCATATTACTGTGTCTCTGTTATAATTTTTATGTAATGATTAATGCATATAAGTATTCAAGTTTAACCTCCCTACATCTATTTAATTATTTTGGATTCAAGAGTTTCGCCATGGTTTAACCTGCACATTAGTATTTGAGCCATAGGTCAAACAAAAAAAAAAGATTTAAAAAAATAAAAACAAAAATAAAACGAAAAATAAAACACTTTAAAAAGTGTGCTGCCGGAACGACCGGGTCGTCTCCCCCAAACAAAAAAAGTAAAATAAATAAATAAATGTTCATGTCATATGTGTGTAGGGGTGTAATTGATCTCTAAACGAGCGATCCGAGTCTGCTCAAGATCGGCTCGTTAAGGGTTTCGAGCGGAAAATTCTGCTCGTGCTCGGTTCGATCTGCTCGCGAGCGGCTCACGAGCGGCTCGTTAACCTAAACCTTTTTTGGTATTGAATTCCTAATAATGTTGTCCTAATAAGTAAATTATAAAATTACTTAAGACAAATATAATAATAGTTACTAACACAATCTTAAAATTAACACCTAAAATAAAACACAATCTTATAAATTATACGACAACATTAACATCTTATAAATAAGATTATACACTTGAATCAAACAAAATCAACACAATATTAAAATCAAACACAATCTTCTAAATTGTAGGACAACTCACAACATCAACATCATATAAATAAGATCATCTACCTGACCCAAACCTCAATTTATTTGAACTTTTGGTGTAGAAAAGAATGAGAAAAAAAATAATGAAAAAAAATGAAAAGTTTAGTACTAATATGGTTTTGATTCTAATGAGTATTTTGGTTTGCTTTGTTAAATGGATTGTTGGGTTTGGTAAATTAGTTTATTTAATGAGTTTAACACTTTACCGATCGGGTAATTGGATAGAATATTCAGGTTAATCAAATAATTGGATATAGTAATCAGGTTTCGAGTGATAATTGAACGAACATCGAGCGAGTATCGAGCGAGCGGGGTCTGCTCGTGCTCGGCTCGTTACTAACCGATCCGAGCAATTTCGAGCAAAATCAGAACAAAATTGAGCGAACATCGAGCGATCTATCGATCCCGAGCAGAACTTGACAGCCCTATATGTGTGATGAGATCAAATATTATCGATCATTTTCAAAACTTTGCGTACTTGGAACTGAAAAAAAAAATCAGACTCGTTTCACAATTTATCCAAATTCCGACCATTTGTTTAATTCAATCGTAGATCCTAGACTTTTGGGATCCACATCGGATCGATTGCGATTTGATTCAACAATATTATATATATATTTGAAATAAATAAGGGTTATTTGCTTGGGTGCCACCAAGAAACAACTAAATTGACTTTATACCACTTGATTTTGACTATTTGGTCTAATGCCATAGAAAAATCAAACTATTTATCTTAATGCCATAAGAAAACAAAAAATTTACATTTATGTCATTGCGTCGGTCGTTAACTTTTCTGTTAACATCCGTTAAGTATATTAATATTTAATGGAAATTTTGCAGATTAACCATGAATAAACCAAAAATTCATAAAATTCATTATATATGTTGTAAAAATTACAAAAAAATATTCAAAAAATTTATCTATTCACCCCTAACACCCTTTACCATTATATGTGTTGTAAAAATCATAAAAATATTATTTATTTTTAATATTTTAGTACAAGATTCTGATACTTGATAAAAGATTTTTTATACAAAAAAATAATATTTTTGGAAAAACACATTTTATATAAAAAATAAATTTTTTTAGACAAATGATTTTTTTAATAAAAACTAATTATTTATATTGTATTTTTAAAATTAAAAAAATTATCGAATTTCATTAGTTTAGTAATCGAGTCAATAAGTTTAGTGAGAGAAAATAAGAAATGAAAGTTGAAAGATAGAGATGAGAGAGTGTGTAGATAAATTTTTTGAATAATTTTTTGTAATTTTTACAACACATATAATGAATTTTATGAATTTTTGGTTTATTCAGGATGAATCTACAAAATTTCCATTAAATATTAATATACTTAACGGACGTTAACTGAAAAATTAACGATTTACCGATGGAATGACATAAAGATAAATATTTTGTTTTTTTATGGTATTAAGATAAATAGTTTGATTTTTCTATGACATTATGCCAAACAGTCAAAATCAGGTGGCATAAAACCAATTTAGTTGTTTCTTGGTGGCACCCAAGCAAATAACCCAATAAATAACACCTCCTTACCTTTCAAAAACACATATCGATCTATGGACGACAACTTAACAACAGCAGAGAGGTTAGAAGCTGCGTATCGAAAAGGAGAGGATTAAGATTGAATTGTTGGAAAAAGTAGCTATGGAGTTGGAGGCAAACATATATTTGTTGGAGATGCTTGAAGCAGAGAAGGAGATAAGCCGAGAAAAACTAGAGGAGAGACTCCGAGCACTAAAAGAGAAAATCCGAATTTCGGAGGAGAAAATATAAGCGGCCGACAAGAGAGCCCAAGTCATGGAAGGAGGTGCCGGAATATTTCTTAACTTCATTATCCACGACAAAATTAATTAAGTAATGTCCCAGAATTATAAAATAAATGGCTGATTTGCCTTACTATTCGATTAATTGTAAGCTTATCATTGAAGTGTACGTTAATTTATCATTTAAGAGTAATAATTTTCTAATGTACCTTTTTGTACGTGTAGTCTTTAATCCATTGTGCCTCTTTAGTATGTAAATAAGAAATTGTCAAAGTTGTAGGTCATCCACTGTTAAGACTTCAAACCCATGCTCCAAGTCCAGACAACCCATGATGAAACACAAGCCCATGAAACAAATGGTGCGGGTCCAAGCACAAGTGCAATCCAAGATGAACCACTCGAATCAGAGCACATACCTGGCTCGAGCCTACTTGATGCACCCAGTGCCGACTCCACCGGTTCATGATATTGGGTCTGATTCTGAGGCAACGAGTCTATTTGATCTGGACTTATTCAGTCAAATTGAATCTGTGTCTTGTAATATTCAAGCAAACGCATGTAACCCGACCTACTTAACTGGATCTGGCATATATTTCTTTTTCTACGGTAGTGAGTGTTGAGCAATTAGTCGTACATTGATAAATACAAAATGTGTGCAACACTATATAATAGAATTGAATCAACTACCATTCACCTAAGTGCTTAGGTTTTATTAAGATTGTGGACCAACCAAATTTCACATCCACAACCATGATACTTTCATAAATGTTACCATTTATCTCTCTTTCCTCCGCATCATCTCCCACCAACGACAATGTTTTTCACTTTCATATTCTCAACGATACCTATAGTATAATAGAAAGGACATCTTCCTTATACATTTGTTTCTTGAAGTATTTTATGTCTACATTAAATCCACACATTTTACCTATTGGTTATTTGTCGAGCTCTTCGATAGTATTATTGACTCTAGGATAATACCCTTAAAATGGGATTTTTTTATTGTATATCTTTCATTACTCTTACACATTTGCACAAAACCCTCTAACACATTAGTTTTTGTAACTTCTCAAGTTGTCATCAAACTTTCACAAAACATATTAGTTTCTTGTCTTTTGCATCAATACGCTCATTAAAACACCTATTGTCTTGATGTATTCTATTTCTCGCGTACATTTATTCCACATACTTTACCAATTGATTATTTTTTTCGATTGTTTTGGACTTTCCAAAAATATCCTTAAAATGGGTTTTTTCGTTCTTATGCATCAAGATCCTTCAAAATATCAATTTTGTTTGTCTTTTTCCTTTTCAGTTATATTTTCTAAAAGTGAGGTTATTGTATCCATTTATTTCTATCCTAGATTTTGTTCTATGATTCTTATATGTTGTTTATTATCGAATGTTATACATCTAGGTAAATATGTTTTACAACATTCATTGGCCGAACAAGAGGATATATAATTTCACAATTTTCCTTTTTATAACCATAATTTCGTTTATATTTCATAATGTGCTTATATTGCTAATGTATTTTTGAAAAATATCCATTGAAATATGTAGAGATATTTTAATTAGGAATAGTTGATCTTATTATATTTTAAATAGACACAATATATAATTTAGTTTCAACATATTTAATTACTGTTTTCCATTCCATGAAGACTTGGATTTGTTTTTCCATTTTATGCATCAAACCATCCTTCAAGTTGTCCTTGAACGAGAATATCGTTAGTATTGTAAAATACTTTCTTTTTAATTTTATTGTCAATACAGTACTGTGCAACTGCAATTATGTATGATACAAACAATGGTTGAGAATTCCAAATTTTATGTTACATTTAGAAATTATTTTGTTGAAGAAATGTCAAATAAGTTTATTTAATTTATCATTATAAGACTATAAGAGACATTCACAATTCACATTATGCTAAGATTTTATAAAGTATTATCTTTTTTGGAATTATCAGTATTTTTTATATTCATATTTATTTTACAACTATATAGTTTTATCCAACCCATTCTACAACTATTCCCAATGCAAGTTTTGTCGAGTTTTGCCGAGGTAGATAGTTAGATAATAGGTTTTAGTTGGTAGTAATTATGACGGAAATCATCATTTTAGTTTATTACATGTTTGTTTTTCTAACAATGACGGTTAATTGTCAAGTTTAGTTAATTTATGTGTTTTGGTTTTTTCAAATTCCTTCGATGTAATGAGAGCAACCCATAATATTATGAAAATATCAAAAACATGTCTTTTTTCTATTTACATCGAATCCAAGTTTTTTATATACAAATAATCATCTAATTGCTTTAAGAAATAACAAGTTATCATCTAAACCTTCTAATCATCCAATCTTATAAATGCATTGAAGTAAAAATATGTGAGCTCAATTCATTATAGTTAATCGAATTATTGTATTTGTTGAAATACTTAGGGTTTGATCTCACCTTCTCCACGATCATGGCTTCTACATTTGAATTTTTCCACATCAACGAAAAGAACCATGCCGAGCTGATCGATGATGTATCTCTTCCGGTCATCGATAAACTCAATGTGGTGTCCTTAATAACGTTGCCATTGTGACTTCAAGTCCTTCGCTTTTTTCTACGAGATTAGTGTCGTTTATATTCAGAAGTCTAATGACTAAGTATTAAAGATAATATTACGATTTGATATTGTTATTAGTATTCATTTATAAATCTTTTTTTTTGTAAAAATATGCTCATCCATGAACTTGTTTGTTGTTTTCTCTAAAGATAAATGTTCTTTAGAGTTGTGTTACCTGGAGATCACAAGATAACAAACACTCAGACAACTACGTCAGGTGCTGACTCACCATCAAGAAAAATGATTAATCTAAAATCACTATATCTCATAGGATTGGTGGCTAACCTACTTCCTCTGTTAATAAAATCTCTCTTAACAACTCACTATGAAGAAGAAAAAAAATCTCTCCAAAGTAGCACACACTTTTAAGAAAAACACACCAATGGTATGTATAGGAAAGTACAAACGTAGTAGATAAATTATAGCATGTTTAAGTAGCAAACTTCTTCTCCCAAGACCACCACTCAGACCCACAATACCACAACTCACACTCTTCCAAATGGACAACGGACCGCTTCCTCCATTCATGGCAATTGTTGAGACATACCATAAGACGCTAGTAGAAAACGAGAAGAAGATACAAAACATTCACGAGGACATCGCTACAGTGACCGCCATGGCACATATGCTGGAGTTATAGCTACAAACAGTTTGAAATAATAACATCACGCTTACACGTAGCCTTGCGGAAAATTGGATCTGATGGTTGGAAGCCCGATGCAGGTGAAGCCGAGAACAAAAACCTTATTGATAATGAGTTTGTTGAGTTAGATAGTTATAATGTTAATCATCATTTTAGTTTATTTCATGTTTGTTTTCCTACCAATGACGTTTAATTGTCAGTTAATTGATTTGTGTGTTTGTTACCTTTCAAAACCCTTGGATGTGAGGACAACCCATAATATTATAAAATTATCAAAAACCTATTTTTTTTCTATTTACAATATTGGCTCCTAAGAACATTTTTAACAATATATCATCTAATTGTTTTTAAAAAAGTATCATATAAACCTCCTAATTATCCAATATTATACGTAGATATTATTCATTACCATACATGCATGTACTCACCACCACCATTACATGCAATTCACAAGTGTCTAGTAAACTAATTCACAAGAAATTGGACTAAGTATAAAATAAGTAAAACACGTTTTTATTTCTAAGATTCACATTCAATCCATGTTTTATGAAGAGAAGAATAAAGATATTACGCTTAACAAAGTGTTCATCCATAACCTAAAAGTTAAACACTATTAACAACGTTGACACCACAATCTTCATTTTCTCTCTGGCAATGTTTTTCCCAATGCAAGTCCTTGGCCTGGTGCAGTGTTCTGAAAATCGGCCAGGTTTGGCCGCATATGTGGATGCAGGAAATATGCAGCTCAAATGTGCATCACATCTGAAGGATGAGACCCTGCGTATGCAGTTTTATATGCAATAGATACGGCCGCATATGCTGTGAATCCCAGAACTACTCACTTCAATACTTGAAATCTTGATTTTTTCTTCTTCAAATTTTCTCCATCTTTCTGAATGAAATTAATATATCATTGCTTGTATACCTAAAATAATGTTTAATATTTTTGATAGAAATGATTCAATTCTACCTATTTTTAAGCATATATATTATAATTAATATATATATTACTAATATAATTTTATTATTAATCGTCAATTGCATGTGCACCCGCATTGCATCCGCATCCTGCAACACCACCACTCACACCCACAATACCACAACTTACACTCTTCCAAATAGACAACGGACCACTCCCTCCTTCATTAATGGCAATTGTTGAGACCTACCATAAGAGGCTAGCGGAAAAAGGAGAAGAAGATACAAACCATTAACGAGGACATCACTACAGTGACCGCCACGAAACATATGTTGGAGTTAGAGCTGCAAAGAGTTTGAAATAATAAAATCACGCTTACATGTAGCATGGAAGTTGAAGAAGTGAGGATTTGGTGGTTGGAAGCCCGATACAGGTGAAGTCGAGGAGAAAAAAACCTCGTTGATGATGAGTTTTGTCGAGGTAGATAGTTAAATAAGAGGTTTTAGTTGGTAGTAATTATAACGTTAATCATCATCTTAGTTATTTATTCTTTGTTTTCCTACCAATAACGGTTAATTATCAGCTAGTTGATATGTGTGTTTGCTTTTTCTTCAAAGCCCTTGGATGAAAATAGGGGCAACCCATGATATTATGAAAATATCAAAATCATGTATTTTTCTATTTTCATCGGATCCAAAGAACACTTTTTTACAAGGTATCATCTAATTGCTTTCAGAAAAAAAACATGATATCATCTAAACCTCCTAATCATCCAATCTTATACGTACATGAAGGTAAAACATATTACTTTAATTCGGTGTAGTTGATCGAATTAGTTTTTTGTTGAATTACTTAGGGTTTAATCTCACCTCCTCCACGATCTTGGCTTCTACATTTGGATTTTCCACATCAACCAAAAGAACCATGCCGAGTCGATCTACGTTTCGCTAGGGTTGTGTTACCTGGAGATTATGAGATAACATACACTCAGACAATTGGGTCGGGTGGCGACTCACCCCCGAGAAAAATGATTAATCTAAAATCACAATATCCCTCTGAATTGGTGGCTAAACTATTTTTCTCTCTCATTAAAATCTTTCTCAACAACTCACTCCGAAGGAAGAAATTTTTTCCCAAAGTAGCACACTTTTTAAACCCTAAATATATTGATGGTAAGTGAAAATTACGTACAAGAAAATGATTTATGTCCTAATTGTTGTCAAACTCATAATTGTCAGATTGATACCTTTCAAATTTGGTCTTGTAAATGCAAACTTAGGAAATTCGAGCATGCAAAATTTAGGTATGGAGATTATCCAAAATAAATAGCATTCACAAAATCTGCAATGGCAGAACTGGTAGATCGGTTGGCCGTTTTAGAAGACTGGCCGAATGTCTGTCTACTGGAAATCTAAAGACCAAAACAGGTCAACCGGTTTGCCAACCAACTGCGAGACAATCTCATATAAGCAACCAACAACAATATTATGTCAGGATAGAATATTCTATGATAAGTGAATGTTTATGATAAGTGAGATTCTAAAAAGAAAATGTCACCCACTATTAACATGCGTTGTGGGTCTTCAAACAAACAACATGCATTGTTTCACTAACTTAATTTTTATAGAGTTGTTAACATATAACAAACACATATTTAGTTGGTAGATTTAGCTTATTTAAGTAGCAAACTTTTCCTCCAACACCACACTTCCAATAACACCACACTCACACCCACAATACCACCACTCACACTCTTCCAAATGGAAAACAGACCACTCCATCCTTCATTCATGGCAATTGTTGAGACATACCAAAATCGGCTAGCGAAAAAAGAGGTGAAGATACAAACCATTCAGGAAGACATCGCTACACTGATCGTCGCGAAATATATGTTGAAGTTAGATCTGCAAACAGTTTGAAATAATAACATGACGCTTACGTGTAGCATGAAACTTCACGAAGAGAGAAGCCGGTGGTTGGAAGCCCAATGCATGTGAAGTCGATGAGAGATAAAAAACCTCGTTGATGACAAGTTTTGTCGAGGTAGATAGTTAAATAAGAAGTTTTAGTTGGTAGTAATTATGACGTAAATCATCATTTTAGTTTATTTCATGTTTGTTTTTCTACCACAATGACGGTCAATTATCAGTTTAGTTGATTTGTGTGTTTGTTTCCCTTCAAAGCCTTAGATGTGAGGGCAACCCATAATATCATGAAATTATCAAAAATATGTTTTTTTCTATTTACATTGGTTGCAAGTAACATTCTTAGTAATGTATCACTTAATTTCTTTAGAAAAACAAGGTATTATCTAAACCTTCTATTTATCCAATCTTATATATAGATATTTTTCATCACCATACATGCATCTGCTCACCACCACCATCACAATTCACAAATGTATAGTAAACCAATTCAAAAGAAACTAAACCAAGTACCAAATAGGTAAAGCACATCTCTATTTCTAAACTTTGACCTTCAACCCATGCTTCGTGAAGAGAAAAAAGAAGATTTTAGGCTGAACAAAGTGCTCATTCACCTCCAAGTTGAACTTTATTAACAAAATTAACACTACAATCTTCATTTGTTTTACGACAATGTCCTTCCCAATGCAAGTCCTTGGTCTACTGCAGTGTTTCGAAATGTGGCCAGATTCGGCCGCATATACGGATGTGGCTGGGTCGCACATCACATTTGAAGGATTCGGCCTGGCATATGCAACAGATGTCATGTCGGTTTTCGTTTGTCAACTAACCAACGTGGTATATCCTATTATTTGAAGAAAAAAATTGAAATTATTTTTGTAATAATAGGACAGACGATGTTGGTCATCTATTTCGACCAACGTGGTGTGTCTACAGTCCACATTAGTCATTTGCCAATAAACTTACGTGGTATGACCTATTATTGGATATATTTTTCCAAATTTCTAGTTTAATAATAGGATATACCACGTCGGCCTTTTGGGTGCGACATACGTGGTATACAACATATCAGTCAGATTAGTGGCCGAATGTAGAGTCAGATTACCACGTGCCCCCGGACACACGTCGGTCATCTAGAGTCGGTCAAGCTGACGTGATATGTCAAAACACCCGACGTAATAACCATCACTAGTTGGAAAAATGCAATATATGTCGGATATACAGTGGTATATACGATGGATTTTTGCGATCCAAGTGTCCGACGTCGCCCATTAATAAGCCCAAAGTGATTCTCTCTCTTGTAGTACAATTCTTGTACACACTACACATTATTAAGCCCAAAGTAATTTTAGAAGATAACTTCTCTAGATCTTATATATAGTTTCTTTGAAATTAATCAGTCATAACTTAAATTTTTGGGAAGTCAAGGAACCAAAGGCCTAAGTTCTATATACTTCTGTAAAACAAACACAAGCTTAGTGTAAAACAAGTTTTCTGGAAAATGTTAAGTCTAAAGCCCAACTTCTACCGTGATTTTTGAGTGATTATTTTGTGTAAAAATTAAAATTTGTAGAAAATAATGCTCAGACCTTAAACAATTTTGTACTTAGACAAACAAGTAGTGTACTCCAATTGGCTTAAGGACTACTTGGATTCCATCCCCATCCCCATCATAATATTAAAACTAACCATACTAATTATCAAAAATAAGTTTGTACTTAACCTTTAAAAAAAACAAATTTGTACTTGAGAAATTTCTAGCTTCCACTTTGTAGTATTAAGTCTGATATTCCTGCAAGTTTGATGCAAAAACTGGAAATGGCCATGACACCAATAAGTCAACATCTCAGCCGTAAGTCTCGTCACATTCCACAACAATTCGGTGAAATCATTGTCAAGCCAATAAAGTCTTGCGGTTTAATATTTTATTCAAATTCTGATTTCGGTTGGATGGTAGTGAATGCACTTGGTTGGAGGACCACTTATATGTTATCCAAAGACGAAAAGAAAAGAAAGTGAAACCTAACCAATTAATTAAACAAAAGGAGGAGATACCTCATTCCATTCAACAATTCAAGACAACTCACAAGATTTAACAACCACATTCTTCAATGCTATATGATAGTTTCTGGATGTAGGAGTGGAGATCGACGTGCATTTAATATTTTCTAGTCTTAAACAAGTTAATTTCAAGAATTGAATCGTAATGATGTAGATATAAAACATTAGAAAGCTTTAAAGAAAATTGAGAGCCATAACACGACGTAAAATCGGTAGAAGAGCTCACGATATGGCTACTTCTTGTATCACATTACATCATGTTTTTCAATTATCCTGCTTTTAAGAACAAATATGACATACGTGTTAATATACTAGATAATTAATACATGGTAACATTGGAATACTTAAATGAAAACCAATGAGTACTACTAGTACTTAACCAACCTAGTGTTATGAAACTCACTTAATTATCAACTAAATACAACTAATATGATCTAAAATGGTCTACCATATATTTATCCCATTTGTTTGTAAACAAAAAATCAAAATATAATCTCATATGGGAAAATGATATATATCCATCCCCACCTCTTTAATATCCAACAACATATAGTTAGAGAAGAAGAAAATATAATATAATGATTTTTGAATATCTTCTATAATGTTATTTGCACCTAATTAAGCAAAGCACAAACTTATATACCCATCTCATTACCATTATTACAGTGTACACCACAAACAAGATGCAAGAAACAAACGCTTAGTCATTTCTTGCACATACACAAGAGGAAAACAAACACACTATATATGAATGCTATACAACTATACCATCTTCTCAACACCAAAGTTTAATTAATGCCACCCACCACCTCGAATTGCTTTATGGAGATGGAAAGAGACGTATACAATTTGTTTAATATAATCTTCCTGGCTAGCAAAACCAAAGATTTAAGATATTCTAGCTCTGAATGACCCCTGCAAAAAGAAGCAATAAAATTTAATCAACTTTCTAATCTAGCTAGTAACAAACAAATGCTGATTGAAGTTAGATAATATATATACCTACTAAAGAGTTGGATTTACAACAAGTGGAGCATGATAAACATAAAATCACCTTATATTTTTAAAATGAAGTCAGATCTTATTTTAATAGTTCACCATTTTTGTCTAATTAAGGAATTCTACTAAAGCAAGATTGATTTCTTACCTCTTTCTTTGTGTTTTTGGATATATTACCAAGCCTTGAGGGGATACCTATGGATGCAATCCTTCCAAGGGTTGTCTTGATCCATTCTAGAATCACTTAAAGCCTTCCAAACTAAACTCCCAACCTTAAAACCAGTTCCAAAAGCCAACATCCACATCCTATCACCCTTATGAATCCTTCCTTTTGCCTCGAAGTAAGCCAACTCGTAGAACACGAGACTACTAGAAGTGTTCCCAAATCGATGTAATGTCATTCGGGCAGGTTCAGTTAGATCCTGCCCGAATTTCATCAAACGGTCGACCGATTCTATGACGGCCTTTCCCCCTGTGTGTATGCATATGTGCTCAAATGCGGTCGAAAAATCGGGTACGTGAGGCTTTTTACCGCTCATGACCCGTGATGTTATGTGGTGGTAGACATAGAGTAGGAGTTGTGAGAGAGGTAGCACTCGAATTCCTAGTGTTTGAATGTGACTTTTGAGACCTTCGCCTGCGACTCTGATGAGGTCTTTTTTTAGGGAGACTCCAATGTTGCCCTCATCGTCCTCCGTCTGGAAGGCAGCTTGGTACGACGCATCGTCGGCCCCATGGTGGGTCCGAAGGGTGTGTAGGAGCTGCATTTTGGCATTTGCGCGACGGTTAGGGTCGTTGGTGAGAATTGAGGCTGCACAACCTACTCTAAAGATGCAATTGGTGACCAACATCGACCTGAAGGTAAAATTAGGGTTTACAGTGTAATTAGTAAGGTTTCAATATATATAAAGGAGTAATCAATTAATGATTAAAAATATCATCTACATATATAGATACCAATTATACGTACTATTTATACGTGTTATTTTGCTTCAACAATATCAATTTTAGTCATTAATTTCCGACCTGATGTGATCATGCTAATTAAATACTCGTGTTTTCGCTTTCTATTTCCCTGTTTTCACATTGTCAAACCATATGTAATGCAAAGCGTAAAGAAACGTGAAAAATATAGGAGTTGTACTTTTAACTATCAAAATGAACGAATTAAATCATCACTGCCTAATAAATGAGTTCAAATCAAAGGCTCCGAGTGGTAGTTATCTGTATTTAATGGTTGAAGGTAAATAAGACCGAAGTGGAAAATGAAAATGAAAATCCAAACTAAAATATGATCTATCAGGTCTAGGTATATATGTAACTGATTTACTCCATATCTATAATACAGTTCTAAAAGCACTTCTTTGCACTCATGATTCTTTAAGTGATTATAATCAACAAAACCTATGTTATAGAAGATAAATTCTTAAAAAAAGTAATTTACAAATATAACCCGATCAACTTAGTCGTTTCATGACAACAAACTGAGAACGTACCATAGTTAACGGTTATAGTTTGACATTTTAGAAAGCTTTTAACAGTTAACGTCAATCGTATTCTCAAGATATAGTCAAAATCCAAGATCGAATCGTAACGTTTGATAGAAGCATCATAATTAGGTTTAATTAGAGTATAATGTTTTTCAAAAAAAAAAACACTATGTGCTCGATCAATCGCCAGTACCTGTCTGCACCGAAGTACCAATTGAGGCTAATGCTTTCGGTAACGACAACAAGGGCATATCGTACCCGACGTGAGCCGGATAATATTTTGGCAGCTAGGTCGACCGACATGACACCAGACCCGCACCCCATTCCACCAAGATTGTAGGTCTTGACACTAGGGTTGAGTCCATAGTGGTTGACAAGGATGGAGGAGAGAGATGGAGAAGGAGCAAACATACCACAAGTGACAATTACAATGTCGATCATCGATATCGGTATTTGAGTCTTCACGAGAAGAGCGTCCACCGCCGCAAACATTCCCTCCTCCGCCTCTTTTATCCCCGATTCGTGTTTTGCCTCATAATCATCCTCAAAAATGAAGGAAGGAGCGAAAGTCTCGTCCCCGAGACCGGATTTAAGGTAAATTCCCCTCATGAATTCCTCACTTTTCGTAGTATATCGACGCGAGCGACGTATGAAGTACTCACACGCCTCGTAGCTACACCTTCTCTCCACTTCCGGTTTGAAACATGCATAGTCAAGTAGAAGAACATCACGGGGGCGGGTGATTAAGTAGAGAATTGCGGAGATCGTTAGGCACCAAGAGAGCGATACGATGAGGATTTTGTGGTGAAGGACATTTGTGGCAAAGTAGGGAAGGAAGGAATGGAGGGTTAGGGTTAGGGTTACAAGAGAGAGGAAGGAGAGTTGGAGGAGTTGAGTGGGAGTGAGGTGGAGGAGATGAGATGCTTTCAACATTGTGCTCAAACTCTAGCTATCTTTTTTGCTAATTCTATTGCTCCACTTGTGCTTATTGTGTTGATGGTGAGAATTTGTGTGATGGATCGATATATATATAATGTGGTTATATGTATGAACAAATGGGAAGGATTTGGTGTGGATGAGATTAACACTCGTGATCTTTATATAGTGAGAGATTGAGAGGTGTGTGATGAGATATTGTATGGTTTATAATCACATTTAATTAGTATGTTTGTATACATATTATGTATGACGCTGTTGAGTATGAAATTGAGTAATATGTATTGTAGGAAAGTTGTGGACCAAATCACCCTCATGTGATGCATCGATTTGGGTCCGTTTAAATCAACATAGCCATGGAATACCCACAACTGAACTTTGTTTCTTTTTATTTTTGTGAGATATGCAGTGGAAGACATGCAGGTGAACCTAATTGGAAGACTAAATTAGGCACATTGAATGTTGGCCAGTGGTTGTTGAGGAGGTAGAGTTGGGAGGAATTAATTTTTAGGTTTCCAATAATATGTTGCTTTCATGGTTCAGCAAATTAAATATGGGAGGATGCTTAAAAATTTAAAGAGTTTTTTTTGTTTAATACCCTCTGTAGTGCATCTCATATCTGCTAAAATACTTCCGTATTATCATATTTTGATTAAAAACCCTTCATGTATTAACTTGTCGTTATGCTAAAATACTCTCTATATCATTTCATTTTGCATAACCCGTCCATTGATGGTAGAAGTGTAGAACATAATGCCGTCATAATTTTGCTTCCCTTTTAAAGAAATCACTAATCTTAACTCCATGGTACTTTCCTACATACTCAATAAGTTAACCTAGATTTCTAAAATAGGACGTTCGTAACGTTTAGAAGCTGTAGATAAAACAATTTAAGTATATTACTTCAGACATTTAGAAAAGACAATTAAATTGTAGTTGATTAACTGATTCAAGAGCAAATTAGTTATTTTTTTAGCAACAATAAATAAGATGTTGGGTTGTATGAGGGATATTTTGAAACAACTAAGGAGTGCGAAAGTCATTTTAGCAGAATAAAACAATACGGACGGTGTTTTAGTATAACAACAAACAAAAATTGTATTTAAGCAGATATGAACATATGAATGGTATTTTAGCAAATATTTACGCACGAAAGGTATTTTAGCAAAAACAATCAAAATTAAATACATGAATGTGACAACACTTTTGAAATGAAGCTCTTCAGTTAATTTTTCTCAAAGTATATAGCTTGTCATGATCACAATTTGCGAAAATTAATTAAGACCACTTGATGTTACTATTAATTAGTGGTATCGAGTACGAATTCAAGCAGAAAATAAGAAGGAAAAAAAGAGCATTCACGTAGACATTCAACGCAAAACTCATTGTGACATCATACTCGTTGGAGTAATCAGAGGATTTGACTTTTTTATTTTTTCCTCACTTATGTTGTAACATATCTTATTTAGCATCTTTGCATGCAGTCATGCAATAATGCCGAACTATTTCCAAAAACCAGCAGATGATGTGAAGAAATCCTTTCATTTGCCACTTTTTTTTGTATTGAGCGAAATTCTTGTACACAGGAAATGATTAACTAATTAGCTCCAACAAGAACTGTACCAATATGACAGTGATGTATCTTATTATATGTCCTATTTTTTCATCTACTAAAATATTATATTCATAAGAATAGACCACAGATATCACATTTTAGATGAGTCAATAGACAATCTATATATAGAAGAAATAATTTATAATTATATTTACTTAACAACGAATTGTACCTATTATGAAAAGGATATCCAGGTATATCCCGGAGTTTTTTTAGGTATTTTGCAAAAATACTCTTCTTAAAGATGGTATCGGACGATGCACTCTTTTCTTTTTTAAAATTGATCCAAAATGATAAAGAACTTGGCTCTATCTACGTGACATTTTTCTATTTATTGAACTTTTTTTCCAAATGAATAATGAATTAATCGAGGTATTAAATTATGTACTGAATAACTTATTTGTGAAATATCGACTTTGGATCAAGCGAATTATTAAGTTCGGATCGATATCATAAATTCATTGCGACTAAGTAGGTGTTTGGAGATAAAAGTTCGACATAAAACGATTTATTGAAGGGGGAGGTCGATGATAATTAAATAGGTCAACACGTAACCACCGTAATAATTAGAGAGGTTGTGTTCAAACAAAGTTGAATCAAATGTGCTGTAGAGTTAGGTTTCATCACTAGACCTCCAAATAGAAGCGCACCTTCTTTGACAACGGAAGTTGATTGATAGTCTCCTACTTGACTAATGACTATAGTAGTAGAGATAAGATTGCTTTTAAAAGAAATTAGTTAGGGTTCTAGAAGATGCAGGAGAACGATGAGGTCACGAGAGGGTTTTAGGTTAAGGAGGAGAACGATGAGGTCAGGAGAGGGATTTTGGTTAAGAAATTGGGTTTTATTTTATGTTATCGCAAAATTTGGGAGAAGGATAATTTCGTAAACAAAATGTTGTCTGGCGGAAAATAAGAGAGGCTAACGGTGCAAATTAAACTTATCTAGGATCAAACTCAAAAGGAAAGGATTAAGTGTTACAAATTAAACTTGAGGAGCAAAGTATTACGGACCTCAAACTTAAAGGATACAAACTGTAATTTACCCTAAAAGATTTTGTTAAAACAAAGATCATTATCAATTGGCAAGCTCGGCTTCTAGTCGACCTCTAGTCAATATTCTTAATTAATGAGTTTGTTTGTTGGATCTTAACAATTTAGTTTAATGAGCAAAAAATCTAATTTTCATTATCTCCATTTAGTCAATGATCTTCGATGGTTTGACAAACTCGAAAAAAGACTTCAAAGATGGTCGGATTGAGTGTCAATCTGATCCAAATTCCAACCATATCCGACCTCCGTTTCGATCCAAACTTTCATGTAAATATAAGTTTAGGAGTGTATTAGGGATACAACAAAAACAATTAGGAAAAAACGTCGAATGTGTGTTAAATAATGAGTTTTTGAAGTTCAATGGGGGAAAGCGTTACAAAATTAAAGCTCAGGGGAGGTAACCGTTAACTTTGAAACATTAAGGGGACAAAGTGATACCAATGCATAGTTCAGGAGGGCAAAAAACTGTAATTAACCCTTTTAATCATTATCATTTTTAATGCATATTTGCATTAATTGTTTGTATATTACTTAAAATAATATATAGTAGTAACGTAGTATCCTTTAAAAGTGCTATGAAATATATTTTTTTTTAAAAATGTAAAATTTTGGAAAACATATTTATCACATAATGCATTATATAACATCATAAATTACATCTAATTAACAGTTACTTCAAGCATACCATTACACGAATCACTAAATCGTTTGTTATGGTTTTGAAAATTATATATATATATATATATATATAAAAGAATATATAAATAACGATATAAAATTATAATCATGAAGCCTAGAACTTTTGATGTCAATATTTCTCTCTCCATATATGCATATATTTAACCAGCTCGAGCAATGCCATGTTGCCCAACCTCGGCCTGTTTTTAAAACCCTTTGGCATCCTATTCCTAACTCTCACGAATTAATTTTCGACCCCTTTAAATTTCAAGACATGTGATTTGTGAATTTGCCCTACAAATTTCGAACCACCGACTTGAATTCCTGATATTACCCGTGTATATAACCTGAGTATAAAATAAAACTATGTGTTCCTATCTATACCATTTAAATTCAATTTTTCGATAACCTAGTCACATTATTAAATACTTGTTCTAGTGCGATAACGACTATTCTCCACTCAACTATACACAGTTATGTCTCCATTAATTAATCTCTACGCAGTACACGGCTGGTTATCAATAAAACAATAAGGCGGAGAAACCCAACTTAGACCATCTTTATCAGCGCCCGGGCATTTCCCGGGCGCTCTGTTTTTTCTCTGAGTCACGTCATCTTTTCTCTCTGACACGTCAACACAAATCAACATCATACAAATTCCTTAACTATTATCCAAACCACTCAGTCACACTGTAATATTTGTTGTCACGTCAGTATCTTTATTCTCCTCTCTAAAACTCTCACAACAATCAAAAATATATTAATAATTATTATTGTAATCACTCAATTTAATTAATTAATTCGACTTGAATTAACAATTAATATATAAATACGAAAATATTTTTATATTTAGGAATACATTTTTAAATACTAAAACTAAAAATACATCAAGACATATTTTCTACAGTGTGCTTGTGACTACACGGAGTACAAAACGATAAGATCGAATCTTGAAGTAGCATCTATTTAAATTTTGTATCCGTATTTGTATTGTATTTTGTATCCTTGTTGTATTGTTCCTCTGAAGTATATGTGTATTGTATTCGTGTTTTGTGACTTATTTTAATTTCGTATATGCTTTGTTTTAGTTTTAAATTTAATTAGATCTTAATAAATCAAAATAAATTTAATTAATTATGAAATAATTGTACAATTATTAGAAAATTTTAACATCAATACATTAACTACAATTAAATCACAAAACCTAATTAATTAAATTACAATTTAACTTAGGATTGTGCAACCGGTCTGACCCGGACCGAAGACCAGACCGGTTGGGTTCAGTCCGGTCCGGTTCGATCCGGTCCAAAATCGGATTTTTACCTTAACAAAATTTTAAAAAAAATTCAGACCGGTCCGGAACCGAATTGGCTCTGGATCCCGAACCGAAGACCGGACTGGTTGGTTCCGGTCCGGACCGAAACCCGGACCGGACCGGTTGGTGCTCAGCCCTAATTTAACTAATCAATACATTAATTTAAATATATACCAAAACATTTTTCTTTTAACTAAAAAACCAAAACATAAAAAAACAAAAAATAACCAATCCGGGAGGGGCACGTCCCCCTCCCGATCGGGTGCCAGCTCAGATTTCCAGGCGGAAATCCGTTCGAAAAAGTACCAAGACGGTTCCACCTGGGAACCACCATCCCTTAACGGGAGGACATTTCGGGTGCCCGAAAAAGAGCACCTTACTTGCCATAACCGACCTTCTCTCTGTGGTTGGAACTTAGAACAAACACATATAAAATGGGCAATATTTATGTACCTTTTGATGAAACAGATGACGTCTAGTTGAAGAAAGATATCACCTTTGAATGTTACTGTTTCTTTCGTGTTCTGTTGTAATTAATAGGGATGGGAGGAAATATCTAGTTTATATTATCCTCTAGATGTATGGTTGTTGAGAGGTGGTGGTTGTAAGTTGTAACACATAATCTTGATTGCCAAATGTTTTTGCTTGGTGTAGTTGTTGAGAAGATGACGTGAGTGCGTTGAATCTTTAATTATTATTGTCATATTAATTTGTTAGCTCTAATATTAATATTATTAAACCACCAGAACCTAAAACACATCATCATGTTTTTGGACCTTCATTCATATTATCTTTAGAACCTGCTGCACTGTATATTTATATAACTCCCCACTAACTTGTAGTTGTAGCACTTCTTGTTTGTGTGTCGTGCATGATTTATTACAGAGATCGAACACTACCAAAACTGAGACTATACATCATCATACACTGGTCGTATATATGAACCAACCCACCGGAGTAGCGTGGAGACTTCGACAAAACAAGAAACAAAAGGAATATCATCAATCTTTAGGATTGGTGTGGTCGGAGAATGGAAGTTTTTTCTTTATAATATGCTTCACACATACAACTACAAATACAGTTTACTTACAATTTTGCAATAATTAGAGTAGGGGTGTTGATGGATGCCAAAAATTCGAGAATTCATCCGCATTCGTATTTATTTTATCTGAGAATCCGTCATCCGTAAAATCGTATTTGTATCCGAAACTTGATATCTGAGAACTCACGGAGTGAATATGGATATCGATACATCTGATCCGTATAACATCCGATCTGAGATTGAATATCTGTATTATAAGATCTGTATCCATATCCGTATATGTATCCATATTTGCTCAATATCATACATACCATATATATGTATACAAGAATTCTCAAGTGAGCCCAGGGTTATACTAATGAATAGTGAGATTAACTGTAAATAAGATCCAATGGTGAGATTGTAGGGGCTTAGACTAAATTTGATGAGCCCTGAGCTCACTAGAGTTTGACCCTATACAGGAATTCTCAAGTGAGCCCAGGGCTTAATTTTTCTAAATTAAGCCCCCACAATATCCACCACTCATTTCAAAATGTAAGGTAGATTAAGAAAAAAACGGTTATACTAATGAATGGTGAGATTAACTGTAAATAAGATCCAATGGTGAGATTGTAGGGGCTTAAACTAAATTTGATGAGCTCTGAGCTCACTGGAGTTTGACCCTATACAGGAATTCTCAAGTGAGCCCAGGGCTTAATTTTTCTAAATTAAGCCCCCACAATATCCACCACTCATTTCAAAATGTAAGGTAGATTAAGAAAAAACGGTTATACTAATGAATGGTGAGATTAACTGTAAATAAGATCCAATGGTGAGATTATAGGGGGCTTAAACTAAATTTGATGAGCCCTGAGCTCACTAGAGTTTGACCTTATATGTATATATTTATTAAAATTTTATAATTTGTACTAGTTGGTAATTAATTGTAACTTAATCTAGAAAAAAATATATCAGAAATCTGTGTTCGTATCCAGGATGGAATGTCCATCAATTTGAGGGATGAATATGGATATTGTTGTATCCATATTTGTATCATATACTTATGCAATACATTATTATACCTAGAAGTATTCATATTTCAACCTCGGGTGATTATATTTTTAATATATAGTTTAAATTTACTTATTCAAATAAAAATACAACTATTGATCACATTTATTCAAGCATTGAATATTGGTATCATTTTCAGAATATGGAGTTATAAGTTAAGATAAAGTAAATTAATATTTGAAACAAAAGAAATTTATAAATGTGATTATTTATACGACTTTGTCCAAAGTGAAAATAAAAAATGTTATAAAGTAGGGAATTATGTTTACAAATGCGGATATTATCCGTATCCGCTCCGAATCTGTCAAATATCCGAACCGATATAGACTTTTCATATCCGCAAACAATTTGTATCCGTATCCGAATCCGTAAATTTCATGCGGATACGAATATAGATATACCTATATCCGATCCGTTGACAACCCTAAATTAGAGCATAAACAACAGCATTTGGGGTCATCAGGTGCTCTGCTTTCTCTCTCTGTCACGTCAACTTCTCTCTTTGTCACTTCAGCTCATCCGATCCAACCAAAAAATCTCCTTAATCACGCTCAGAAACACTCAAAACACCCTATATTCTCTCTCACCCACGTCGTTTGAAGATCAATCTTGTGTAAAATAAAATAAAATTCACAAAAAAATTCTACAAAATCAAAACAAATAAAAACATATTTTCAGGAAAAAGTTCATAAAATAATTTAAAACAAATTGAAAATGATTTTTTTAAGATTTTAAAGATAAAAAAACGACTGGGTCAGGCAGGCAGGGGGAGTGCGCCCCCACCTAAACATCTCGCCCGGGTACGGGATCGTGTCGCCCACCGCACGATCCGGCGCGTAGAATCCTCTGTCGATGTAGGGCGCCCAACAACATCCACCCGATTTTTGTTGTTGTTATCTACGCTACGCTCTAATGGAAATACAGGAACGAACGATCCCACGCCCGCGCGGGGTGACGTGGCGCATAATCCTCTTACGTGGTCGGGCGCCCAACAACATACTTCCTCGGTCACACATACTTCCTAGGACAACCATACAGGAACAACATACAAGAACATACATACTATATTTCAAGACTTCGTAGGTTTTTCTATCACGTCTCTAAGGTATGGACAACCGTTTGTGACTTATATCCAGAGCACACCAACTCTGCTCGCATTGAGCAACATTTGTATCCTTGTTGTTTAACATGATATAAAAAGATATTCTTATTGCGGGAAAAAACATTAAGTATATACTTAATAGCAAGTAGAAGTGGCAAATTGCAAATGACACTAATATAGTAATGTCTTATACGAGTCATATCATAACTAAATAGTCACTGGGTTTTGGATATGCATTTTAAAAATTGAATTGTTATTCGTTGTCGGAAAACAACTTAAATCGCTCGTACGAATTATCATTTTGTCCTTCTATCATTTCTGTAGGATCGTGAATGTCTCTAATTCAAATCACTTTAAAGCTAATTACCTACTTGTTTAAGTAATCAAAGACTGCACAACGGAATTAAACAGTAACAAGCAAGTAAAGCAAACCACAATAATGACACCGGATTTTTATAGAGGTTCGGTCTCCCGCCTACTTCCTCTCTTGCAAGCTCCGCTCGATCTCCCTTGAGCTTCGCTCGCGTCTTCACTATCAATCTCGTTCCTGGTCGAGATTATGCCTTTTACAAAACAAGCTCCATGAACACTCTCATGAGCTTGACTTTCTTCTCTCACAATCCGATATGAACAATTCGGGCTTTCACCGAAGTCATTGCTTCTTTACAACGGAGATGTTGAGTATAACACACTCTCTAACTTGAGCACACTTAGCTTAGGATGTTGAATTAATACTAAAGTGTGGAAGTTTAGGCTTGGAGAGTAAATTTGGGGATTGGGAGACTAGGGAGTTTCTCTTAGGTGTATATGACAATAGGAAGTGTAAGATTTGTGTAATTGTGTCATAGGAACACCTATTTATAAGCTCTAAGTGAGTTATAGCCATTGGGACAAGTTTGTCAAAAGATTGTTGAAGATACACAAAACATAAATTTGCATGACCCAAAACTGAGTGCATTCGGTCGACCAGATCGGGCTGAACGGTCGACCGTTAGGAAAATTTGAACTCAGTTTGGTCGACCGATAAAGGTGTGGTCGACCGGATCATGCTATAACTCAGGTACACTTAAATTATTGGTCGAACACCGAATAGGATTCAGTCGACTGAAAACTAACAGGCTCTACGAGGGCGACAAACAAGAACAAATTTGGTCGACTGAAACAAGGTCCTCGGTCAACCGAAAACCGACAGGCACTTTGGGTTTGTCGAGACAAATTTGGATAGGAAAAGGTATTTTGGGGTATGTGGAAATAATACGAATAAGACCGTTGCGTATAATACGACAAAACAAACGGTCGGAAAATTATGTTAACTCGGTCGACCGAAAAAGGTCTGGGCGGTCGACTGAAACCGGGGAGTAAAATACTAACTGAGTAATTGATCACTCGGTCGACCGAACGGTCTGTTTCGGTCAACCGAATGGTCTGTTTCGGTCAACCGAACGGTCTGTTTCGGTCGACCGAATTGGGTAGACAATTCAGGTTAAGTGTTTATTATTTTCCGGTCTAAGTTTGGGTGATCTATTGAAGTCCAAATTATATAAAATTTTGTGTGTGACTTCTATAAGGAACCTAGTGTGTGTTTGAATAGGTTTTCGCTCAAGTATGCTAAATTTACACAATGTTCCTAAGACTCAAAAGAAATACAAATTACATGTCTTCAATTGATTACTCTACATTTATTATAATTAAGATTATGTTGATTAAATCATCAAAACAAAGATTAAGCCTCAAAAACCAACAATTTCTACTTATATAACTTTTCATTTCACTCTCCTAACACCATTCTCTCTTCATATTACTCTCATATTCATCAAAAAAAATCTCGAAGGCCAGGAAAGGAGCCAGCGGACTCCCCAGTGTACTTGAATCTCGTAAAATGTCTCGTTTAGTTTTGTTAAATATTATTTTTGTCGGGCATCCGCGGGAGTCGGGCGGACGCCCACCGGAACCGGAGCCGCCTCCCCCCAGGGTCGCAGATTTTTTGAAGTGGTTCGGTAGGTTATCCACAAAATCTAACATCTGGACTCCTTCTCCAATGACAAGTGTTTCCCAAAATGGATGAATATGCTCTAAATAACTTTAATCACCTTACTCAATACAATCATGCATGATACATGCACAAGGAATCTCATGTGATGTCAGAAAAGCACACCCGCAGCGATATTCAACTTGATTGCTTAAGTCTTGCATTCTCTTCAACTCCTGACTCAATAATGAAAAAAGAAATGATGTGAAACTCGACCTTTTATATGCTGATACAAAACATTTATGTAGTTAGTCAAATTTCGACGTCTCGACTCTTATTCTCCACTATCCACACTTCAACTTGTCTACAAACTTCTTGTTCTTGCTGAACACGTGGTATGCGTAGTTGTACACGTCTTTGTTGATATGCCAGGTGCAAAGTAAATGAGCAGACTCGGGAAAAACCTCTCCCAATGGTCGCATCAGGTCTAACTCTCGGCCCGTTATTATTGCAGTCGGCTATCCAATAACAGATCTCGCAACTTCTCCAACACCCACGGGTAACTAGACTCGGTGTCATCCTTCATAATTACATAGCCGACGAGGAAGTTCATGTTTGTTAGAGTCACTCCAACCATCTCGAACAAAGGCATCTTGTACTTGTTCGTTTTGTATGTCGAATCCATGCAGATTACAAAATGATATGTGCACAACAACTGAACTGACGTCGGATGTGCCAAAAATGCGTGAGTGAGGACATTAGTTTCTTCATCTGTCATAATCCAATGTAAGTATTGATATTGCACTACTTGATTCAGAAACTGCTGAGCGGGATTCCTGTCTTCAGATTTCATCCTCCTTATGTACTCTCTAAAGTTATAAATGTGTCTCTGATTGGGATTATCATCCAGGAATTTCTCATTTACTGCAAACAAGATGTTACGTGGTCTCGTTTGTGCCTCAGTCATATCACGAACAATTTTCTTTGCCCCAGGACTAAAACCGCCGATCTGTCGGTGACCCTCTGGATAAACTGCAAATTTGTGGTTGTGCTGCCCATGAGTACTATTAGAAACTACGTCGCATCCATAATGATCTCGTCGCTCGACTATCTTTATCAAAAAACGACAACCACAACCTTTTCTTTTCGTGTTCTTCCGTAGTGCAATATTCATATCACGAAAACTCATTTCATTTCAGCGATCACATCTCAGATAACAATCCGTCCGATTATCTGCTTTTGATTTGTAGTATGATATTACCAAAAAAAATCCGACTCCGATGACAACTTGTTTCGCATATTTAGATGTGTCCTCGATTGTTGGAAATACTTATTTACTATCAAAAAACTCACCGTAATTTACTTCATCACCACTGAAATCATGCAAAAGAACCTGAAATAATTTAAAATAACACAACATAAATAAATTTAAAATAAAATAAAATAAAATTGGGGCGTCTAGCTGAGACGCCCCACCCTGGGGGGGGGGGGGGGGGGGGGGGGGGGGGGGGGGGGGGCTTAGCCAGACGCCCGAGACGGAAAAAAATTCCCCTCGACTTACCTCACAAGATTCAGGCGCTTCCCGAGACATTTTCGTGGTGTTGGTACTGAGAATGTAAGGAAAACTCTGGCAAAAACCTTGTTTTAAGACGCGGTACGTAATGATATTAAATAAATTATGAAGGACAAAATGGTAATTATTGTGACGATTTAAGTAGTTATCCGGCGACGAACAGTAGTTCTCTTAAAAAATAAGAGAGCATAAAAGACCTTTAACATAACTATGTAATCATGGGAGGATCCGTTGGCAATTACCCAAAATATGCAATGTTTTTATTCGGCTTGACTTTTTTTAGTTTTGTTTCTTATCATTAATCGTTAGTTAGCCAAACAAATCAATAAGATAAGTGTCAACGTATTAACTAAGTTGTTGGCTGCTGTAAATCATAGATGAGAATTAATCATATTTATTCTTTGGTTTAATTTGAATTAATAATGTTATATGTGTTATCTCCTACAAGTATGTTATATAAAAGTGTCGGTAAAGAGAAAATAAGTTGATCCCAAAATAACAACTTTACAATTGCTAACTTCGTAGTAGATACGTGATCATGTTAATATTCATTGAATATAAAAAAATAGTCTTTTAGGTTTTATTATAACCGGGAAATCCATCGATCCATCCGACACCATTGAGGAATTGACTAAGTTGTACAACCTTCATCCTATTTATTTGTTTAAGGGTTAAAATAAATATTTTGTTGACAATTTGAGTGGTGCAATGAAGAGTAGTTTCTTTCTTTTGTAACAATATGACTTTGATGGCCCATCGGACTGGGCTTTATCCGGCCCATTGACTCAATTGGATATTGACCCTCAAACTGGGCTTTTGCCGGCCCATCGGACTTTGATGCATAGTTATTGGAGGTCTTGATATTTCGAATTGTGCTCTTTAATTGAATTGTTTGTTAAGATGAGAGATTTAACACCCTAAAAATATATTGAAATTAATTAATTTTTTTGTTAATAACTTAAACCTTGATTTTCAATTTACAGATTGGACCATAGATCTTGTTTTATGGCACAAATTATGTATGCATGGCGAACATCTTAATATTTGAACTAATTTTCCGTAAGATCTGGGAACAGTGTTTTTACAATGAGCATTGGGTATTCATGTCATCAATTGATTGTATATGAATTGATCTTTGAAAGTTTATGACTTCTTATGTGTATGCATAACTTGTCAACGTTATAAAACATTTATAATTTGGAATCTATATAATTTGAATGTTAAAATTTAAAAAAATTGACAAATGTTAACTTAAGGTTAGCTATTTTCAAGGATACATGATGGATCCCTCCTCACTTACCTAACATACTTCAAAGATATAATCATGCCACAAACATGAACACTTGTGGGCACCGATATAATAAGTGCTTCCGGTGTCAAATTTGACAGGTTCAATAACTATTGTGGCATTAACCTAAATTTTCTTCTTCTTCAAAGTTACAACAATATAGACTACTCTCTCTCGTTGAAAAAACCAAAGTTTATAACCACGGTCATGTCTTGACTCAAACTGATTTTTTAATGACAAAATTAAATTGATATAGCAGATGAGAAGTAACATATGTTCCACTAATATTATGACAAAACCAGGACCATTGCCTCCTGCAACCAAAAAATGTGGCTTCACCCGTGCATGCATGCATGCCAACTCTAGAGATACTTTTGGCTTCTCTCTCTTCCTTCATGTCATTGGTCTATCATTTGCGCATTTCAAAGCACACTAAGCTTGATCATCGTTTTATTAAGGGTCATTTGCTTGGGTAGACCTCAAAATGTGCACAATTGGTTAAATACCCCTGAGTTTTTACTATTCACTTGGGTACACCTCGTTGCACTGCATATTGCTTGCATGCCCTCGGACCGTTTGTGGGGCCCATTTCGTTAAATTTTCTGTTGGTTTATTTACAAAACACACCCTCTAAATTTCAAATATCCTTAATATTAAATATAAAAACACAAAACAAATATTTTCTTTACAAACACACCCCTTCTTCTTATTCTCTCTCTTTTATTCTCTCTCTCTCTCCACTCTCTCTTGTTTTCTCTCTCCTCTCTTCTCATTCTCTCATTCTCTCTCTCTCGCTACTCTCTCTATTGTTCTCTCTCTCTCCTCTCTCTACTCTCTCTCTCTCTCTCTTCGGTTATCTCTCCTCTCTCTACTCTCTCTCTCTCTCTCTTCGGTTCTCTCTCCTCTCTCTACTCTCTCTCTCTCTCTCTTCGGTTCTCTCTCCTCTCTCTCTACTCTCTCTCCTCTCTCTACTCTCTCTCCTCTCTCTACTCTCTCTCTCTCTCTCTTCGGTTCTCTCTCCTCTCTCTACTCTCTCTCCTCTCTCTCTCTCTTCGGTTCTCTCTTCTCATTCTCTCTCTCTCCTATTCTCTCTCCTCTCTCTCTCATGTTCTCTCTTCTCCGGAAGACAGTCCCAACACAGACGGTATGCACGTCCAGGAGAGCCAGAACGTTTTCATTACCAATTCCACGATTGCATCAGGTGATAATTAAACCCATGGTTATATAAATAGTCACTTATGAATTTATATAAACTAAACCAATATTTGTTTTTTAAATTGGTGCAGGAGATGACTGCATTGCTGTTGGAAGGGGATCTTCAAATATCAATATTACCAAAATACACATGTGGTCCTGGGCATGGCATCAGGTACGCTACATCTAAGTTTGGAAGAGAGAGAGGACAGGAGAGAGAGAGAGTAGAGAGAGGAGAGAGAGTAGAGAGAGAGAGGAGAGAGAACCGAAGAGAGAGAGAGAGAGGAGAGAGAATGAGAAGAGAGAACCGAAGAGAGAGAGAGAGAGAGTAGAGAGTAGAGAGAGGAGAGAGAGTAGAGAGAGAGGAGAGAGAGAGAACAATAGAGAGAGTAGCGAGAGAGAGAGAGAGAATGAGAGAATGAGAAGAGAGAACCGAAGAGAATGAGAGAATGAGAAGAGAGAACCGAAGAGAGAGAGAGAGAGTAGAGAGAGGAGAGAGAGTAGAGAGAGAGGAGAGAGAGAGAACAATAGAGAGAGTAGCGAGAGAGAGAAAAGAGAAAACAAGAGAGAGATTGGAGAGTAGAGAGAGAAAGAGAGGGGAGAGAGAGTAGAGAGAGAATAAAAGAGAGAGTAGCGAGATGGAGGAGAGAGAAAACAAGAGAGAGTGGAGAGAGAGAGAGTAGAGAGAGAATAAAAGAGAGAGAATAAGAAAAAGGGGTGTGTTTGTAAAAAAAATATTTGTTTTGTGTTTTTATATTTAATATTAAGGATATTTGAAATTTAGAGGGTGTGTTTTGTAAATAAACCAACAGAAAATTTAACGGAATGGGCCCCACAAACGGTCCGAGGGCATGCAAGCAATATGCAGTGCAACGAGGTGTACCCAAGTGAATAGTAAAAACTCAGGGGTATTTAACCAATTGTGCACCTTTTGAGGTCTACCCAAGCAAATGACCCTTTTATTAATATATCTGCCTTTTATTTATCTACTCTACTATCTCACGTCACTTCATTTTAACTTGGGCAAGTATGGGACTGTTGAGGATTGATCTCTACTCTTTTGTGTGGGTCAAGAGACGAAATCTCCTAACTGAACTAATTCTATAGTTGGTTGTTGTAAGGGATATGCCAATCTCTAATCTTAGTTATGCATACCAACATTACGAACCAGTTAGGAGTTAGGGCCTACTTGGTTGGCTAGGTTAATGACTTGGGACAGCCTCTTCATTAGGTCTCTTGTATCATAACTGCTGATTTGTAAGAACTTCAATCTTAATTAATAACAAATCACTTTATATTAAAGTCATGGATCTCTCTATATATATATAACACAAAGAATACAAACCAAAGGAACTCAAATAGAGGTTTGTGGTTGATCGGAGAATGGCAGGTCTCTTCGACAAGCAGGCGGAGATCTACTCGAAGGCGCGACCAACGTACCCGAAGGAGTGGTTTTCGATGCTCTCGTCCCTCACCGTTGGTCACTCAACTGCATGGGACGTCGGCACCGGCAACGGCCAAGCGGCCATCAGTGTACGTACTAAATATATTATTCTCCTCAATTTAAAGTATATCCAAGATGTAGTTAAGTAGCATGCATATGCAATATTACCATGTGAACTTAATTTTTAAAGTTATGCAATTAGTAGTGATGTTATTCTAATTCTAATTAATTGAATTGCTTTGCCAATGTAGTCAATTCCTTAATTAGCAGCTTTTGTTGGACTATATATAATTCCAATTGATGTTATATATGGTTGCATGATCAGGTTGCAGACTACTATGACCAAGTGATAGCAACAGACATAAGCCAATCCCAAATCACACATGCCATCCAACATCCCAAAGTCCACTACCTCCACACGTCGTCGACCGCCACGTCCGACGAAATCATCTCCTCCGTGACCGCCATATCGCCTGGGCCAATTGACCTAATAACGGTAGCGTCTGCGGTGCACTGGTTTGACCTCCCAACCTTCTATTCGGCCGTAAATCGGGTCATTCGTAAACCCGGTGGTATGATTGCGGTCTGGGGTTACAGTCAATTTAGCGTAACCCCACACTTCGATACGTTAATTAAGTCGATCCACAAAAAGACGGTCAAGTACTGGGACAAGAGGTTTCAGTTCTTATATGATGGATACATAAATTTGCCCTTCCCTTTCGAGCCGGTCGGGCTCGGGAGGGAGGGCTCACCAATGTGGTTGGACATGAATAAGGAAATGTCGTTTAATACGTTTTTAGAGTACATGCGATCGTGGTCGGGGATCGTCACGGCGACGGAGAAAGGGGTGGAGGTGTTGGGAAAGGAAGTTGTGGAGGAACTGGCAAGGGCTTGGGGTGGTGAGAATGTTGTTAGAATTGTGACTTATCATACTTGCATGCTTGTTGGGACTCCTAGGATGGATCAAGCTCATGCATGATTTTCATTTTGGAGTTGTGATGGATCAAATATTAATTTGTTCATGCTATGTACTGTTGCCCTACCATTAGTTTCTTTCTAGTGATGAATTATATATATTGTTGTCAACTGGTCTTGTGATCATAAGGATCGATGAACGTTGTATCATTAATTAGCTTTTAAAATACTCGTTTGGATGTTTTTGGTGCTCCATTCTAATTTTCTAATTAAAACCCAAGAGACGATCCTTCTCGTTAAGTTGAAGTTGGTTGATCTTCGGCCTTGGATATTTTATGATCAACCAAGTTTTGTTTCTAAAAACAAAAAAGCAACGATCTACTGAAGAATATCTAAAAAGTGGTACTTTGATTTTTTTGGTCAAAATTAGTAAGGATCTGCTCGTTGAGCTAACTCCGGTGAATATTTTCTTTCATTTTTCATGAATGTTCAATTGAAGATGGTCAACAGGTTGACTAACAGCTTTCATATGCATTCATCAATATTGATTTTGTGTGATTTTGGAATGATTTTCCTATATATCTTGTGTTTGAATTTGTACATGAGGATATATATAAAGAGCGCAACTAAGAAATATGGAAGGAGTCCGTTGATGACTTTCCATATACACAGGAGCGTATATCGTTTATTGCTTTCCATGTATGTTTGATCTTGAATGATATTGTTGAGGATGAGATTGGTGTAACGGCTATGATGAGGATTCTCTAAACTGCTTGGATTGGTTTCCATGTTCGTAATCTCTTTTCAACACGCCCCCTCAAGTTGGGTCCGGAAAAGGTTGAAGGATCCCAACTTGAGTAGAATATGTTGAAATTGTTTGTGTTTCAACTCCTTGGTAAAGATATCAGCAAGTTGTTCTTTGTTTGAAACATATAGAACTTCTATCTCCTTTGATTGGATTTTTTCTCGGATGAAGTGACACTCAACCTCAATGTGCTTGGTTCTTTCATGGAAGACAGGGTTGGATGCTATGTGGAGAGCGGCGTTGTTGTAACAAAACATTTGCATTGGTTCAGAATAAGGTTGCTTCATGTCTGTAAGTAGTTGTTTGAGCCATATGAGCTCACTTGTAGTTGAGGTCATGGCACAGTATTAAGCCTCGGCGCTTGATCTAGCCACAACGTTTTGTTTCTTGCTTCTCCACATTACAAGGTTTCCTCCTACAAATGTACAGAAACCTGTGGTGGACTTTCGGTCATGACTTCCGGCCCAATATGCATCCGAGTAACCAATTATAGTATTAGAATTATTTTGTTTCATCCATAGTCATTGCCCTGGGGTTTTCTTAAGATAACACATTATCCGATCAATTATATCTAAGTAAGGTGTGCGTGGAGCATGCATGAATTGACTAACCGTGCTTACAGCATAAGTGATATCTAGCCTAGTCACTGTGAGATAAATAAGTTTCCTAATGAGTCTTTGAAATTGACCTATATCCTTAACCGGTTCACATTCTGTTGGACCTACCTTGCGGTTTGTCTCAATAGGAGTGTTGGAAGGTTTGGACCCTAATTTCCCAGTTTCAAGTAATAAGTCGAGAATATATTTTCTTTGAGATAACCCTTTTTTGAGTAAGCAAATTCTATTCCTACGAAGTATTTTAGAAAACCTAGATCTTTTAGGTCAAATTTTGATTTCAGATACTTTTTAACCAAAGTTATTTCTCTATCACAATCTCCTGTGATGATAATATCATCAACATAGACTAAGACTATAGTAGTAATTGTATTATGATACTTAATAAACATAGATGCGTCTGCAGAGCTTTTAGAAAAATCATAAGAGATAATCTTAGCTTGGCATACCATGCGTGTGGTGATTGTTTCAATCCGTAGATTGATTTGTGTAACTTACACACTTGAATTTGTGCTAAATTGATGCTTGAAGGGGGTGTCATGTAGACTTCTTCTTCAAGGTTGCCTTGAAGGAAAGCGTTTTTCACATCCATTTGAAACAGGTTCCAACCTTTATTTACGGCTATAGAAAGAAGGACACGAACTGTGTTCATCTTAGCAACATGTGCAAAGGTTTCTAAGTAGTCTAATCCATACGTTTGAGTGTAGCCTTTTGCTACAAGATGAGCCTTATACCTTTCTATAGCACTATTATACTTAATAGTACCTTGCTACAAGATGAGCCTTATACCTTGCTACAAGATGAGCCTACTAACTATTACTATTATACTTAATTTTATATATCCATTTGCATCCTACAAGTTTGGCTCTAGGTTGGAGAGGGACAAGAGTCCAAGTTTTGTTGTTTTCTAAGGCGTTAATTGTTGGATTTCGTGCCCTACTATATGTATATATTTTTCGAAATGTTATAAACATACATGATCGAAACATTCATATTTTCTTCGATTTTCATATAGACATGCATTTGTTTGTCCTAATTATTTAACATGCATTAGAACAAACAAACAATTGCAAAGAGAATCATACCTAGAGGTTCTCTAAAACCTCTTGAAGATCCGGAGTCGCGTTGCCGTTCGAATCGCCCGGTGGATTGCCTCCGAGTGTTCACCAAACTCTAAACAAGGTTGGAGAGAAAAGAGCTAGCCAATCAATCTCCAAACGGGTTTAGAATCTAGCTAATAACCCCCTTTTTCTTTCCTGAGATTTTACTCTCCAAAAACTCAAATTAACTAAGGAATTTCGGATGGATTAATTGGGGTGGTTAGAGAGAGAGAGAGAGAATTTTGCATACCCTTATTTTTAATGAAGGAAATTAGGCCTATTTATAGGCTCCTTTAATTTCCACATCATGGGTTATGCATTGACTCATTCTTCCATGTTTTTCTCTCTTAAGACCAATTCCCAATATTAAATTTATTAATCCACATCAAAATATAATCATAATTGACCAAGTCAAAACCATGATCAATAATTCCTTAATTAATTTGCATTTATCGAATTTTGGATTAATTCCCAACAAAATTCGTTTTTTTTTGTTTTAGGAAATTTAATTAATTTGTCTTTATCGAATTTTGGTTTAATTCCCAACAAAATTCGTATTTAGGGTTTTAGCAAATTTAATTAATTAATTTACCTTATCGAATTTTGGATTAATTCCCAACAAAATTCGATCTTTGGGGTTATAGCTAATTTATATATCCTATGCAATATATCATCATATATAATATCAAACAATAACACTCCATGATATATTTACATCTCATATATAAATTCATGATTCTAAATGTGTCATTTTCATGACATAATGATTTTATCCATTCACCACATGTATACGAAACTCGATACATCATATGAACATAAAATCACCTTCTTGTTTCCCAGTTTTATGGTGTGACCTATGGGAGGATCTAAGCTAAATTGGCAGTGATATTAATAGCTTAACATCACAAACTATAAGCGGTATCTAGCTACACATTATAGTTCCCAATTAGCTAGATGTCTTAATTCAGCTCGAACCAAAACCCGATCCAATTAGTGATGGAGTGCACCACTTGTGTTCATCCCCTGCCTCATGATATTAAGAATACACACAAAGTAGTATTGTGTCATATTTGTATTAGTATTCATTTCTTGATCTCTTTAAGCTAGTTATAAATATATGACTTAACTCAAATCACATTGTGCACATTATAACTTTGTTTTATCAAGGGGCCCATTAATATCATTACTTAATTAAGAGGGGCAATGATAATCTTTTGACTAAGTATCTTCTCCAACAAAAGTCATACTTAACCAACCAATGTCTTTACACTACACTTATCGATAGCTCAAGACACTAGCCTAATCAAGTATTTCTTAAGTGATCGGATATAAGTCTCATATCAAAGGACCAAGGACACAGTAAAATATTAATGACACAGAAACACATTTCTATAATATTTTACTTATTAGGTCTATTCAGCATACAAAAGTAATATTTTCCTCTTTTGCGTACCCGTGTTGTCACTCACTTGTAGAGCTACAATGATCTATGACCAACACGACAATCTTAACTCGGTAATAAATGTCCCATGTTTATTACCATGATTGCGAATATCTTTTGTTTTATGCAAACCAATATCTTTTAGAGCTCTACGGTTAAGGACCAAGAGCTTCTTCCTTAACACTTCTAAAAGACGAATAACATAAACAAGGAACAAAATGATTTCTCATTCAATTCATAATAGTTGACATTTAAAAGTAAAACTTTTAGAACACATTCCCTTAATTAATTTCATCGTTCATGGCACTGCACCACTTAGGATCTCTAATAGCTTCATGATAGTTAGTAGGTTCTATGTGATTATCAATTTTGTTCAAGAAGGCCTTATGGGTTGGTTTTACTTGTTTGTAGGACAAGTAGTCCTGGATGGGGTAGGTTACGTGAGAGGTAACATAGTTATGCAAATTAAAAGGAGGACGAGTTGGCCGGGTGGATCTTCATTGCAGAATTTGTTGCAAAATTGTTTCTCCCCCTTCGGCCTCGGGTTCATCTTCGTCTTCCTCTTCTTCTTGCGGCGTGGTGGTGATATTTTGTCTTGGAGTGTCAAAGGTGTTTGTGACCGGAAGGGGAACACCGGTTGTTGGCGAGGATTCTTCTTCGTTTGGAAAGTAAGGAACATTTCAACAAAGTACACATCACGAGAAACATAAAATTTACAAGTTTTGGGGTCATAATATTTGTACCCTTTTTCCGTAAAGAGTATCCAAAAAATACATTTATTTGAGCTAAAGTCGAGCTTGACAGATCTTCTCCTGTGGACAAAAACCACACGACCAAAGACTTTTAGGTGATCAAGATTCATTTGTTTTCCATATAAAATCTCCAAAGGTTGTTTGTTTTGAATTCGAGGACTAGGAAGTCGATTAATAAGATATGCGGCTGTTAAAACCGCATCAGACCAAAAACATTTTGGAACGTAGTTTTTAAAAAGCAAAGATCTTGTAATGTTCATCAAACGCCGATTTTTTCCTTTCGGACACACCATTTTGTTCGAGAGTATTGATGCATGTAGTTTGATGAAAAATTCCTTTTTTGTTTTAAGAAGTTTTGAAATTTGTGACTAGTGTATTCAGACCCATTATCGGATCTAAGAATTTTGATTTTGAAATCATACATGTTTTCCACGAAGGTAACAAATTCAAAAAAACATTAAATGCATCGGATTTGGATTTGAGCAGATAAAGTCATGTGGTACGAGAAAAATCATCAATAAAAGTAATAAAGTAGTTGAACCCGTTATAGGATTCGGTGGGGGGTGGTCCCCAGATATCAGAATGGATTAACTCGAGAGGTCTTCCTGTTTTACTAGAAGATATATGGAAAGACAATTTAGTTTGTTTTGAAAAACTACAAACATCACACATTATTTCAGAATTAATAAACAAAAATAAAGTTTTTAAAACTACATGAGACGGATGTCCCATGCGCCTATGCCAAAGTTCATGTTGGGATCTATTTTCAAACATATAGGTTATTGCTGAGAGTCCCTCTACTAATCGTCCTTCCTGTGATACGATCCTGAAAAATTACATCATAGGGGGTAAAGATAACATTGCAGTTCAACTTATTTGTGATTTTAGCCACAGATAATAATTTAGAGTTAAAAGAAGGCACATAAAGGATATCTTTAGCCATTTTATTTAACAATGTCATGTCACCTATTCCTTTTATTTGGACTTGATTCCCATTAGCAACGGTTACGAATTTGTTTAGAAGTTCTAAATTATGTTTAATATTAGTTAGTAGAGTCGGGTCTAGTCATATGGTTTGTTGCACCCGAGTCGATAATCCATCTTTTGTCACAATGTTTGTTTGCAGAAAATAAAATAGTGTAATTATCTAGAGATTGGACAATACCTGCGTGATTACCTGAAGCTTGGGGAGAGTTCTGTAAAATACCATTTAAATGTGCTACCAATTGGTTGAGTAGTGTTGAGTCATTTGGCCCAGTACGTGATTTTGTGTGATTTTGTATGATTTTGGAATGATTTTATTATATATCTTGTGTTTGAATTTGTACATGAGGATATATATAAAGAGCACAACTAAGAAATATGGAAGGAGTCCGTTGAGGACTTTCTATATACACAGGAGCGTATATCGTTTATTGCTTTCCATGTATGTTTGATCTTGAATGATATTGTTGAGGATGAGATTGGTGTAACGGCTATGATGAGGATTCTCTGAGCCGCTTGGATTGGTTCCATGTCGTAATCTCTTTTCAACAATCAATATTTTTATATCCGAAAACACCTCCATATTTTTACAATGATAATTTGACTTCATACGATAATAATTATAATGTAAAATATAACTTGTTTTCCTAAATTATGTTTTGATTTCATTCATCTTTTCCATTGACTTCAAAACGGGGGGGGGGGGGGGGGGGGGGCTGTAATTTATATAAATTCTTAAATTACGTACTAATTCATGAGTGTTATAGATTGTGGAATACACGACATTAATGGAGGACATGCCAATTGTTCTAAATTTCCAACAGATTCCCTCGAAACACAAGTTGATCTATAAAATCAATTTTAAATTTCAGTGCGAAAAAAGTAATACATATTGAATCGAATTTGTCAACTTGAGAATAGAATACTGAGAATGATACCACTAAAACAAGATAATAACGTTTGGGGTTTTATTGAAGAAAAAAGTATCTCATGATATTTCATCATCTTTAATATTAACATAAGTAAAAAAAAAACCTATCTCCCAAATCAAGTTAAGCAAGTTGTACCTCGATACGCCATTAATCTCTCATGATAGGAATAGTTGACGATATATATACTAACAACTTAACTATGACAAACATTTTTGAAAGGTAAATCTTCGAGAGGTCCGTGATGTCAATCAATCTTAAAAATTTGAGCAAATTTGTGAAATGCATTCTTGATTCTGGCCTTTTCGTAAAAAAAAAATTAGGGTTTGACCTTGAATAAAAACGAACAACAACAATAACGAACACATCTATAAAACTTAACCTTTCCCGCCGCCCAACCAAAAATCATCATAAGCATCTCAAAAACAAAACAAAAAATGAAGCAAAACGAAAATTAACACATCAAGCCGACTAATTGCCATTGACATTTCTAGTAAAGGAGACGACGACAGGAACGACCACCACCACAACCACCACCAAGACAATGATAATACCGATACACATCCACTTCCTTGAGCTCCTCTGGTAGGTTTTGGCCAACTGAATTTCGGTCACGCCAGACCTAACAAAGGAGCTTGCATGGGCAACATGACTCTCAATGTTGTCAAGTTGTTTGCCTTGAACCTCCACAAGGACGGCCATGTCCAAGAACACTTGGTGCAAGTCCCTCAAGCTCTTCTCCAATTCTTGTACCGCGCCATGCCTTTCTTGGATCTCTGACAATGTGTCCATCACCTGTAGTATATATGGATAACCAATTTGTGAAAAGTAGAGAGTCGATCATGGCGCGCATTAGGACTTACATTGATAGCTTATGTAATGTCGTTTATATAGATACGTATGATGTGTAACGAATCAAATATGTGATATGATGGTCTATAAGTATACTTGATTAGTTCTACTTTCTCGATAAGTCACGTTATAATATGGTTTTCAATCATCCTAGTTTACAATTACTCCTTTCATAGGTATGTAATTAATAAAATGTTAGTCAAATATGGTTTTAATTAAACAACTGGGGTGGTCAGTAATAACAATTAACAACCACAATTAATTTCAATACTTTCCCTAGATAAATTCTCATACTGTTAGCAGTTTATATATATGGTTACTCTTGCACCCAAAAAAGTCGTTAGAGTAGTTGCTGATGTATTTATTCTAGTACATGCATTTGCAATGATACCTTTCAACTAATATCATATGTAATATAAACCCTTCTAGGTAACCAACCTCTCATGTTCATGACCTTTCTCCTAATTATACCACAACTTTGTTCCTGTACTGAGACCCTTATGAAAGCATAACAGAAACTAATAACTTGAAATAAAAATGGAGGTATATTAAGTTGAATCAAACATGTATCGAAACTCATATAGTTCATTGATATTAAAGCTATATATATACCTGTCCTCTTCCTTGCTCTTGGATGGCTCTTTGCACAAGCGTCTCGCTCTCGCCGGACGAGATTAGAGTTTCAAGGGTGGCCTCGTCCGGATGTTGGCCAGTAAGGGTGAAGTAGCGACGCTCAACCGTTTCCTTGTACTCAGAGGAGATTTTCTCACGAAGGGTTTGGAAGTCTTCCATTAGGGATTGGGTATTTTTACCCAAGCCAGCGACTACCGACATCCGAGTGCGATCGGAGGAGGAGCCCGGGCCACAACCAGGAAGGTTGCGATGCGCGATGTTGGAGCGATCAAGAGCCTCGAGCTTGGCTTTAATTGACTTTGCTAGTCGAAGAACATCATTGACCATCTGAACATTAAAAAAAACTTAAGCTAATTATTATAATTTACTCAAAAATTGTTTGAAGTTGAACATTTTAAGGTTAATTTGAGTTGCAAGAGAGGAATATTGTCTTTCTATTTATTAAAATATAAAATGAATTTCACCATACATTACATTGTTCCATTCATATTTGGGTGGAAATTGTTAAATTTAGAAGGTTATTATGGTTATACGACCTAAATAAAAGGCAAATAGAATACATGGATTGACCAAAAAAGTAGATAAGTTGTGATTTAAATGGTAGAATTGTAGTTTACTTTTGGACGTTGTTCTGCAAACCCTTTAGTGCTTGTCAAAATTTTCTTCAATTTTATAATTTATCTTTTTCTCCTAATATAGACAATTAGACTTTTTAAAACATATAAAGGAAAAATCCTGAAATTATCTTTCATAGGATTAAAAAAATGTAGACTAATAACCTTGTCAAGAACCTTACTAAGATGTTTACATACAATGAGGATCTGTTTGGATAACCCCAAATACATGATTTTGTAGGGAATTTTATTTTTCAGAAAAATACAGTTTTCAATACTATGGAGGTGTTTGGATCATCCTGAATAATACATTATAAATATACATTTTTTTCTTCTAAAAACAGGTGTTTAGAAAAAAATGTAGCACCTCTTTTTTATCTCAAATATGTTGTATCTTTTCTTTAGTTTTTGTTTCTCATGAAACTGTTGATTTTATGGGGGGAAAATATTTATTAGCCAAACACATTATTACGTATGATAATGTATTTTCAAAATTCATTATTTGAATTGGAAATCAACTTGAAAAAAAAATTTGAAATCAAAGATGTCAAACCTTTAATTACCCAAACAGGACCATAGTAATTTTAGGTAGCATGCATATAGTACGTACCTTGTCCATACGAGACCGCAATGTCTTGACGGTATTAGCATTATGGGCAACCTTAGCCTCCTCATTCAACTCCTGCAAGCACTTATGATGCTTCTCTAACTCCTTAATATCCTCCTTAACGACATCCACATCCTTGAAAAACTTGCTTAGATCCACAACCCCTGCCTCACTCGCCGTCGGCGGAATCGAGCCAAGTTCGACATCGTCTAGCTCGACTTGGCGTTTCAAATCGGTGTACTTCTTGAAGGAGCTTGCCGAGAAGAGATCATTCATATTGTTGAGAAAACTAAACTATGGAGGTGGAAAGAAAATTTTGATGTTTTGGATTGAACAATCAAAGTTGAGGTTGGTTTTGTGGATTAGGGTTTGTGGTGGTCACGTTGGGCTAGACATGGGTGCATGATGTGGGGGGGATGTCTAGTTGTACGTGTTTTGGTTTGTGTTGGGATATTTGATGTTTTTATGGAGTGGTTGGTTGCGTTCCGATCCATGTTGGTGATTTAGTAGTTGACTTTGCTGGGATTCCAAGAATTGATAAAAAGCACCTTTGACTTTGGCATTTCAAATGTAGGTCCCAAGTTCCTTTAATATTATTACCACGGAAGATGAGTTTTGTGATTTTTGTCCATGTCATGAGTGCACATTCGGTCCGGTTAAACATTTCAACTCAGTTTGAACTTCGTGGGTGGGTTAATTGCGACTACCACTAAGGCACTAACCCTACCCTTTGACGTTCTATTGCATGTTCTACCTTGGGATGATATGTTTATTTCGAAAGAATGCTACTTACAAGTTAGGTCATCTAGCTTTATTTTGTTCCAAAATAACTTGCAACTTTCTTATAATTTTGTTGATGTTTATTACGATTAGACTTGTCAATCATGTCGTGCATGTATCTTATCGTGTCGTGTATGATTTAATGTTAACAGGTTTTGGGATAAATGAACACGATAAGAAATCGTGTACACGAACTTAGACACGGTTATTATCATGTATACACGACACGACACGATATTTTCAAGGATTCTTATCATGTCGTGTAACACGATACACAATAATATCCAAATGGACATGAGTGGTACATGTATACATGATAAGTACCTGTATACACGAAAATTAAATGTATACACAAATTGACACACTAATATATGTATATTAAATTATGGGATTTTTGCTTGGGTACGCTTGTAAAGTCTTGCTATTGGATCTTTACTCACCTATAATTTTATACTGTCCTTGTGCACTTGCAAATCACGGATTCTGCGTTTATACACTTTCTTGTTTTCCCCGTTAAATTTTAACCAACATCATAAGTAAAAATTCACGTCCCGTTACAAAATTCAATCATCAAACCTTAATCTTCTTAATCCCTATCGTAATTAAACCCGACCCAACCCTACCCTACAGTAACACTAACCAAACCCCCAATCTCATCCTTCCCTCCCAAAACCCCCAATTTCCTCCAAACCCTCCAAACCTTTTGTCGTTCTATTGCATGTTTGGAGGAAATTGGGGTTTTGGGAGAGAAAGACGAGATTGGGGGTTTAGTTAGTGTTACTGTAGGGTAGGGTCGGGTTTAATTACGATAGGGATTAAGAAGATTAAGGTCTAATGATTGAACTTTGTAACGGGACGTTAACTGGTTTGGTTAGTGTTTGCAAGTGCACAAGGACAATATAAATTATAGGTGAGCAAAGGTCCAATAACAGGACTTTATAAGTGTACCCAAGCAAAAATCTCAATTATTTATTGGATTAACGTATATTAAAAAATAAATTATCGGGTTATCGTGTATACTCGTGTATCGTGTACATACGTGTTTATCGTGTACGACCATGTAATCGTGTATTCGAATACACGAACCCGACACGATAAGGATTCGTGTATCGTGTCATGTTATTGTGTAAAACATCTTGTACTCGTACATGAAATTATTGTATCGTGTGTCTGTGTCGTATTTGATTTGGACATGTCTGACAACATGGTCAATTGGTCGGTCAATTCAATTCAAGAGAACTCGAGATATGTTTCATTTGGTGGTGAACTTTGTTTAGTAGTGTATTATAATTTTGTACTTATTACAGCACTCAAACGACAAAATCAAAATCTTGATAGTAAATATATATATTAGCCGAAAGTCAATATGGGTTTAAAGTATCCATATCTAAGTACCAAATAATGGGCGATATTTTAATATTGTGGACAGCCGGGTGATCTTGACAATACTTTAAATTATTTGATAGTTCACCATAATATTCTATAAACAAATCCTATTAGAAATTGGAACATCGACTATCATATGGTGTAACATAGAATCATGTGAAAGATAGTTCTTGCAATCATTGGTAACTACAAAGTGTGAGACAAATAAAACCGTAAGATTAGAAACCGTGTTATGGCGAGTGCGTCGTATCAACATGGTACAAGAATAATATAGAAAACTATTAAAAAAACATCACTATAATCTCAATTTGAAGTACGTTTTCTGTGAGATGTAATACTAATGCGTCCCAAACTCCCAACGATGCAATTGACTTAGGTAACTCACGTAGGCACGTACAAATTCCACAAATTTTGACCCTAATTTTTTAACATTAAACATCAAACTCACCACCACTAGGGGTGCACACGGGTCGGGTTGGGTCGGGTTTGGGTTGAAACCCGACCCAACCCGAAATTTTCGGGTTAGGAAAATACCCAACCCGAACCCGAACCCGACCCCATTCGTGTTGAACCCAACCCGACCCGAAATTTTCGGGTTGGGTTGGGTCGGGTCGGGTTGGACCCGAAATTTTGGTTTTAAGTTGCACTTCCAAGGTTTGCATTGCATTCTACAACATGAGATTCTATATACATTTCCTGTTATGATCAGCATTGTTTCCTCCAGTCTCACCAAATATATTATCCAAAACTCATCTACTGCTCACGATCCACTTTTTTAGTTCCAGAAGCTCGCAGAAACTAACATTCTGGCAAACTAATTCCTTAGCTGATGAAAAGTTAAACAACATTCCCAACACATAAACATATCTTCTCATAACCAAACAATCCCACCAGTACAAACACAAAACAGAGATAAAGAGAAATCAATCCTTCTAGAAAACACAAAGCCATTTCTTCACGCAATGACAGTTGAACAGCATTCCTAAAACCCACAATCACACACAAAGACCAAATAAAAAGCACTCTTCTACAACCAGATGAACACCTCATTCATGATAAAGATCCAACCTTCAGGAGAGAGAAAAAGACAAACCCCAAACTACACCAAAATCCCCGTACAAACCTCCGGAAGAGAGCGAAAGACCTCGGGAAGCCGGATCCGAGGCGTCTCAGTCCTGGAGCAGAAGGGTTAAAGCGGAGACGGTGGGATCATCAGCGGTGGGAGGAGGAGAGGGGAAAGGGCGGAGGAGAAGAGGTCGCGATTTGATCCAATGTAAGGGCGAGTGGGGTGTTTCGGACTTTCGGGAAAAAGTGATTATCGGGTGGGCTGAAAGAGTGGGCCTGGAATAGAGGAGAGGATTCCTGCGAGCTCGGGTCGGGTTGGGTCAACCCGACCCATATAACCCGAACCCGACCCGAAAATTCGGGTTTCAGAATTTTTCAACCCAATCCAACCCGAACCACTTGCCAACCCGACCCAACCCGACCCGACCAGTCGGGTTCGGGTCGGTTTTCGGGTTCAACCCGACCCGTGTGCACCCCTAACCACCACAACTCCGATTATCGCGACCATTCCCGTCACCTCCGACCGTCCTCCACTGCTCACGATTTGCACAGGAAACAAACACTCATCGGTCGACGCATTCTTTGTGGTTAACTTCGCCAACCCACCAAAATCACAAGCCCTAACATCTTGATCCTGCATCTGGAAGTACATATTAAACGCATACGACACGTTTCCTCGCGAGTCCAAATCACCGCAACTCGAGCAGAATCCTAAGGCAGTGCAATCTCCCATAGAGCATGCGTAGTTCACATTGCCTGCCAATCAATTGAATATTTTGTCAAGTTAAATGTGGTTGATAATTGGACTATAACTAATAATTTGAAAGAAAGAAAAAAAAACCTTACTTGGCAAAGTTTTATCAGTTAATTTCTTTGTATCGTCAAACACACACCAAATATAACCAGCTAACAGGAACAACAACAAAAAATTGTAATTGAATTTCTAATTTTAGTTAGTTGTGTTAGAAATTATACCTACTTTATTTTGACGCCGCCGTTGAAATCGAATCTGGTAATGTTATGATCCTAACCCATGATTAGGGTTAACCCCGGGTTTAGTGGGGGTTTGCATGGGGGAAGAGGAAGGTGGCGTGCACTGTTGAGGAGGCTTAGGTAATGGGTTGGGGTGTGTAGGGTGTTGTGGTGAGGTGATGGGTGGAGTGGGGTTCAGAGAAACGTTTCTCTCGCTCTTTCTCTCCCTTACTTCTTCTTTCTCTCCTTCCACTTGCTCTCACTCACTCCTTTTCCTTTCCGACGACCAGAGGAGGCAGAAGCTCGTGCGGCGTGAGGCGTGTGGAGATCGTTGCAAGGAGGCGACCGTGCGAGGAGGTTTTGGAGACGGCGTGTGCGAGCGTGGCTCCGACGGTTTCGTCGTCTTCTCTGAGGTATGCCGCTCCTTAGTGTGATTTTGTTGTTAACCCTCGTGGGATGGTTGTGTTGGTCGGTCGGGGGAGGTCGGAGACCTCTCCGGCGACGAGTTTTGGTGTAAATCCTCGACTGGCGTGAGTTTGAAGACGACCAACGGTCGACCGGGCCCTTCGGGCGGTCGACCGATGAAGTGTATTTTTGACTGCCTGTTGTGTTTCGGTCGACCAGTTCCTTGGGTCGGTCGACCGGAACTTAAGTGTACTGGATCATTTTATGTTTGTTGCGGTCGACCGTTATATGACTTAGAAGTAATAGAATGCCCTGGTAGTTTTCGGTCGACCGAGACCCCTGAGTCGGTCGACCGATAGTTTTGATTTGATGTTGACCAGACTCCGGATTTTGACCTCGTTCGGTCGACCGATTTTAGACTTTCGGTAGACCGTTGGGACAAGTTTTGCGCAAATAGTTTGACCGTTGCAGACCTTCGGTCGACCGATTCCCTTGAGGAAACGGTCGACCGAGTTGCCTCCTTCGGTCGACCGTTTTTGCACAGGACTGGATTCCTGGTTCTCTTTTTGAAGGCCAACTCTGTCCACGGAAACCCGTGTCCTCGCCTTGTGCGTGAGCCGGGAGGTGACGGTGGGCGCGTTCCGCGTGCCTGCCCAGGGACCGCCGTGTGGAAGAGTGTGGGTGTTCGGGACGCGTCACCTCCATGTATGGATTGTGACTAATATGATGGATTGATTGGACTCATTGTAGAGTAGCAGGCCTGAGGGATCGCGGATTCCAATGTATGATGATTGTGCAAGCACGCAACTGTCGTTGGTGAGGTGACTACCGACCTATATGGCGATGGAGGTTGCTGCCCTGCTTTTATAGCGTCGGCGTTGGTGTTTGCGGCTCGTGGAGCCTGATGACCTGGCAGACTTCGGTATGGACCCGTCTGATGCTGTGCTGGACGTATTGTTGGACCACCGATGATGTGTCGGTGATGTCGCCGATGCTGTTCCGGCGATGATGATTGATGGGCCGATGTTGTTCCGGCTATGTTGTATAATGGGTTGATGTTGTTCCGGCTATGTTTTCCTCAGCTGGGCACCTACTGAGATGATGATTGATGGACCGACCGAGCGACGGCTCCGTTGGTGTGGTTTCGACCACGAAGTTACAGATATGTTTCTTATGGCGCGGACCTGGCGGATGCCCCTTGCCGAACCCCATGTTTAGTGTAGTCATGTGTGGGGGGTGTCGTGTCTTGCTCCGTTAGACCGTATGTGCCTACGGTAGGTCTCCTCGGGAGACCTGATGATGATTGTCGGACTGAGGTCCTGTGTTACCCTTCGGGGGAACTGTTTTCCTTACTGTTGATGACATGACATGCTACTAGTATGATATGTTCATTTGTACTACTGCATGCATATAGGTGAGTTTGGCATACGGGGTTTCCTTATGGAAACTCAGGCATTATTGTTGCATCTTTTTCAGGACCGTAGTAGATCCAGTTTGGTGGTGATCAGCGGGCGCGCGTATCTTGGGATCAGATCCTCTATTCGGACCACTGAGGTCAACATGATTACGTTTATTTTCTTTTGTTGTTCTGTTGTAACCATGAGAAGTAACAGTCCCGTCTTTGATTATTGAGCTCTGTTGCCTTGATTATAAATTTTTAAATTTCTGCTGTTTCGGGATGTTACAGGTAACGTTCTCCTTGACCCAATTCCTTGCCTCGTCGTAATCGGTGATGCGTTTGAGTTGGTCGTTGGGGATTCCGACCATGACCTCGATATAACTTCCGGCCAGGGCACTAAAGGTCCAAGAGTCGGCGTCGAAAAGCTTAACTTTGGAAATCTTATTGGCCTTTAGCATGCGAACGACTTCGGTGGGGACCATCGAGTGGGACATCATGGTCCCCCAGTTGACCCCAATGTCGACCGCAGTGGTGACCGTGAACGAGGCGACGAGGAGGAGGAGGAGGAGGAGGAGGAGGCAGAGGGTGGTGATCCATGGCTTGGCCATGGTTGAAAGCTCTAGTGCCCAATTTAGGTGAGGAGGAATTGGTTATGTACGTTGGGGTTTTATGGAGGGAAGGAAAGGTTTGAATTAGGTTTTGTGTTTGGGAGGTTGACCTTTGGTTTTGGTTTTGGTTGTTGTGTTTATCACTAATCCTTCTTTTTTTAGCAAATGTGCTTAAGAGTCTAATGATAGTATCATTTAATTAATTGAAGTAAAATAAGTGTTTTGACTCTCTTTTTTACATCAAAATTACTTTTTTTGATTGATAAAAAATTGTTTTCCGATTCCGAGTGTGCGCCTAAGAAAATTGGTTTTGTTCTTAAACTAAAACTTTAGAAGTCATCTTCTAAAGCTTCAAAATTTGGTTTTGTGGCGTCACCTAGAGATTTTACACTCACACCAAGGCACGTCGTGTAGTCAAACACTCTTGTATTTTCGTGTATAAATGTTATATTTACTATATTTAAAAAGATATACACCTGGGTGGGATCCCTTATACCAAATTATTGTGATATTAACGTTTTCTTATCATTGGATATCTTAAACAATTGTTTTCAAATGAAAAACAATTGATTAAACTACAAGATATGCTTATTAAATCATGTTTTCCCCGTGTAATTGTGTCTGGTAGTGTCCTGTTATTTTTTCATAAATTATCATCACTAGTCCAGGCAACCACAAAATAGTCATTCGTATTTAATCGTGTTATCATTTCGGGTTGAGTAAAACATTAACGGATCTTCTAATTGTACATATTTATGATAACCATTACCCAAACATATTTATGATAACGGTCCACGTACCCATGTGGAAGATCCTCCACCTTATATCTTCTCTGGTCGGCGATTGGACAACCAAATCTTTCTTGACACCATCTTCTCTTTAATAATAAGAGATTCTCGCTTCTCAGAGCAGCTGAAGATTATGCTTCTGGAATCGATGATGTCAGGCTGTGCATGTTACGGTTTTCTGACGGTGGGTAGAACTTAAAATATATATTTTTTAGTTTTCACTATTTACTTTTACTTACTCCATTTCAAATTTTATTTCTTGCATACCTTCGTACCGTTTATGATCACACTTCGTTAAATTTTCAGTTTGTTCATTTAGAAAACACACACTTTAAAATTAAATGTTCTTAATATTAAATATAAAAATACAAAATAAATATTTTCTTTACAAACACACTCTTCTTCTCCATCTTTCTCTTGTTCTCTCTCTCGCTACTCCTATCTCTTGTTCTCTCTCTTGTTCTTTCTCTCGCTACTCCTATCTCTTGTTCTCTCTCTCTTATTTTCTCTCTCCTCTCTTTCTCTATCTCTCCTCTTTCTCCTATTCTCTCTTCTCCCTCCTCTCTCTCATGTTCTCTCTCCTCTCTCTCTATTTCTCTCTTCTCCTTCTCTCTTTTTCTCTCTCTCATCTCTCTCTCCTATTCTCTCTTCACCCTCTCTCTTTCTCTCCCTCTCATGTTCTATCTTCTCTATCTCTCATGTTCTCTCTTCTCCCTTTTCTCTCTCTCCCCCCTCTCTCCTATTCTCTCTTCGCCCTCTCTCTTTCTCTCTCTTCTCTCTCATGTTCTCTTTCTCTCTCCTCTCTCTCATCCTCTCTCTCGAATTCTCTCTCCTCTCTCGCTCTTTCTTCTCCCTCTCTCGTTCTCTCTTCTCTTTCTCTCTCTCTTTCTCTAGTTCTCTCTTCTCCCACTCTTTTTCTCTCTCTCTCCTATCTTTCTCCAATTCTCTCTTCTCCCTCTCTTTCTATCCCTCTCTCCAATTCAAGAGAGAGAAGAGAGAGAGAATTGGAGAGGAGAGAGAATTCGAGAGGGGAAGAGAGAGAGAGAGAAGAGAGAATTCGAAAAGAAGAAGAAAATTCGAAAGGAAGAAGAGAGAAAAAGGGAAGAGAGAGAGAGAAATGAAGAAGAGAGAAAAAGGGAAAAGAGAGAAGAGAGAATTCGAGAGAGAGAAGAGAGAAAGAGAGAGGAGAGAGAGAATTGGAGAGGTAGAAGAGAGAGAGGAGAGAGAAATCGAAAGGAAGAATAGAGAAAGAGAGAGAGAAGAGAATAGAAGAGAGAGAGGAGAGAATTCGAAAGGAAGAAGAGAGAAAGAGGGAGAAAAGAGAATAGGAGAGAGGGAGAGAGAAGAGAGAACATGAGAGAGAGAGAGGAGAGAAAGAGAGAAGGAGAGGAGAGAGGGAGAAGAGAGAACCGGAGAGAGAGAAGATAGAGAAGAGAGAGAACAAGAGAGAGAGAGAGAAGAGAGAGAAGAGAGAGGGAGAGGGAGAAGAGAGAACATGAGAGAGAGAAATTATATAGGAGAGAGAGGGAGAAGAGAGAAGAAAGAGAGAGGAGAGAACAAGCGAGACTATATATAGAGAGAGGGAGAAGAGAGAAAGAGAGGAGAGAGAGAACAAGAGAGAGGGAGAGGAGAGAAAACAAGATAGAGGAGAGAGAGAACAAGAGAGAGGAGTAGCGAGAGAGAGAGAGAACAAGAGAGAGAGGTAGAAGAATGGTGTGTTTGTAAAGAAAATATTTGTTTTGTATTTTTATATTTAATATTAAGGACATTTAAATTTTAAAGGATGTATTTTGTAAATGAACCAACAGAAAATTTAACGGAATGAGACTAATAAATGGCCCGAGAGTATGCAAGCAATAAGGTTTGAAATGAGATGCACCTAATTGAATAATAAAAATGCGGAGTTATTTCGACAATTGTGTACCTTTTGAGGTCTACCCAAGCAAATCATCCGTCTTTTAATGTATGAAATTATCATTTGTAAATTGTAGTTTGAAATTTTTAACGTTTTTAGATATATATTTTTTTCATTCATATATAATGTCATTTATCATAATTAAACTCCTAAATCAAATAACTAATCAGTTAATAATATAAAATACATTGAATGTTACAAATTACTAAATAATATATACATAAATGGACCTATAATAGGCTTACTATCTATAATTATTTTCAGTAAATGTAAAATAAATAAAACAGCAAAAGATATAATAAAATTGAAAAGTAAAAAAAAAACTCAAATCCAGTCCGGTCTAGTCCGATTCCAAACCGAACTCCACCGGGCCGGTTGTTGGTTCTAGAATTTTGTTCTGGCCGTTCCGGTCTCGTTCGGTTATTGCCGGCCCGATCCGATTTTCAAAAGTTGTACACCCCTGTATATGTCCCATCAATTCTCACTGTCATTCTATGTGCTTCTGATTTCGATTGGTCGTGCGTGGTTATACTCTAATTTGGTAGCTGGACACGTGAGAATGTAATATCTCTTAGGGTGTGATTAATTTGCAAGAAGTACGAAGGAATTATAGAGCTCCAAATCTTTGACTTCCCATGGTTTTAGAGTGAAATGGGAAGTTCTCCCCGATACAAAATTTTCAAATTCTAATTGGAACGTCAGTTCGAGGTTTTTTGAAGTTCTCATGCGAGTCCATCCTCATCCAGAAGTCTTTCCAGAAGTATGATTCCTACTTAAAGCTTTTTTAACCGTTGACAGAAAAATGCACTTACGAGTGTGCTTGGACGAGTGTTTTTTTTATCCTAGTGTTTGTATACCATCTAAAAGCTATGCTGGAGGTCGCAAATTATTGTAAACTATACATTAGAATTACATGTTAACGTGTTGGGCATTCTTTCCTTCTAATATGATTCATTTGGGAACAATATAATTAGTTATAAGAGTTATTTTGGCATTGGTGCTTTTTATATTATGCTACCTTTCCTTTTTATCAAGTGCTTGAATCCCTTCAAGTCATATAGTGTAGTTTGTTGGCACCTCTTGGAGCTATAGTTCAAATGAAAATTTTGCTGCAGCTCATGTCTCAGAATTATTTGGAGTATCAAAGGCATGTTGGAATGCTCTCTCTGTCTTGAATCCTGATGCCTCAGATAGATTTGGCTGACATTCTAAGCATGGACAGGCATATTAGAACAATACTTCCATGTCCTAAATAAGACATATAGAGTAAGATGTTATTGTTGTTTTTGAGCCACAAAAGTAAATTAAATGTGGTGAAAACATGTCCTATCATGCATGAACTTGAAGATCTAATGGAGCTGAAAACGGTGAAATTACGAATGCCATTAATTGTCATGCATGCTAGTCTGTAAGGTTTACATTGTCGGGTGTCCAAGTTAGGTCTATATTGTAACTAATGTTATTTTTTGGAGCAATCAAAACACAACTTTATTGATATTAATTTCTTAGCAGTTTTACATGTTAGTGCCCTGTTGTTATCAGGTTGTTGACCAGCGCATTGTTAAATTGATTGTAGAGCTTATGAAATGTCATGAAAGTTCAGAATCTGATATGTTGGTCTAGAAAATGTAATTTCAAAAAGAGTCCTTATACACGGACGCGGGCGTCACGGACGCGTCTTACGTGGACGTGTTGAGTCAGCGTCCAGTCAGCAAAATTTCTCTTCACGTGCTTTGGTCTTCTTAAAAACGCCGGTTCTTTAGGTTGAACGATTCTTTTCCCAATACACAGATAGTGCAGACCCTAGGACAGCGTGCAGACCCTTTATTCGTGCAGAGTCCAGACTTATCATAATAAAATATTGTTTTTAACTTTTAGGTTGGATCAACTTAATCCAAACAGACACACAACATATTCCGAACAGACAGTCTTCTTATTCCGAACAGACGCACAACTTAATCCGAACAGACAGACTTCTTATTCCGAACAGACACACAACTTAATCCGAACAGGCACACAACATATTCCAAACAGACACACAACATATTCCGAACAGACACAAAACTTAATCCGAACAGACACACAACATATTCCAAACAGACACACAACATATTCCGAACAGACACACAACTTAATCCGAACAGACACACAACTTAATCCGAACAGACACATAACTTAATCCGAACAGACAGACTACTTATTCCGAACAGACAGACTACTTATTCCGAACAGACATACTTCTTATTCCGAACAGAAAGACTTCTTATTCCGAACAGACAGACTTCTTATTCCGAACAGACAGACTTCTTATTCCGAACAGACAAACAACATATTCCGAACAGACAGACTTCTTATTCCGAACAGACGCACAACTTAATCCGAACAGACAAACAACATATTCCGAACAGACAGACTTCTTATTCCGAACAGACGCACAACTTAATCCAAACAGACAGACTTCTTATTCCGAACAGAAAGACTTCTTATTCCGAACAGACAGACTTCTTATTCCAAACAGACACACAACATATTCCGAACAGACAGACTTTTTATTCCGAACAGACGCACAACTTAATCCGAACAGACACACAACATATTCCGAACAGATAGACTTCTTATTCCAAACTGACATACAACTGTTATACATGAAGAAAATGAAGAAGAATGTGATCATTCCTACATTTGTAAGGATGACTTTGGTCTTGTTTGTTGTATATGTGGAATTACACGCAAAAGCATAGAAAGTGTGTCTAGAAACGGAACAGAAAGTTTGTATTATTTATGTAGAAAGATTGTCTTGTTTATGTAGAAAATTTGTCTTGTTTATGTAAAAAGTTTGTCCAGTTTATGTAAAATGTTTGTCCAGATTATGTTGAAAATTTGTGCAGAAATGGAACAGAAAGTATTCCGAATATACACACCACTTAATCCGAACACACAGACTTCTTATTCCGAACAGACACACAACATATTCCGAACAGACTGACTTCTTATTCCGAACAGACATACAACTGCTGTACATGAAGAAAATGAAGAAGAATGTGATCATTCCTACATTCTTAAGGATGACTTTGGTCTTGTTTGTTGTATATGTGGAATTATACGCAAAAGCATAGAACTTTCTGATTGAACTTTTAACAGTAGAACATCACGCCAAAATTCTCGGAAGCTTTGACACCATTGCATCTCGTTCCAGCACATTAACACTTGACCCAGAGGTAGCAAACAAACGGGTGTGATGCCTTTTCTTAACACAAAAACCACAAGAATCGGCATAAGCAACGTAAAATGTTTGGGCTTCTTCGAAAGAGGGGAAAAACATCCCCTCCTTAGGAACGTTTGTCGGCTGCTCCACTTGGAAAGACACATGAACGATTTCCATCAAAGCATAGAGGTAGGACCACAGAAGAGAAATGAAGAAAAAGGAAGACGCATGTTGAGATTTATAACAAGTCTCCTGTGCTGTGTAGGAGAGCCAAAATGTTCATGGAAAATGAGTGATTTGAGACGCATTAATGAGGGATGGAGGGATGTAGACATTTGTACGAAACGAGGAATAAAATAAAAAATAAACTTTTTCTGTGGAGACTGCCAACTCAAACGCGTCTGCTGACTGGGCTGACCAGATAAGCGCGCGTCCCGAACGCTAGCGTCCACTAATCGTTTTCCTTTCAAAAATGGAATGCTTGCTGATGGAGAGGTATGTACCTTACCCGAGCTAGAGGTAATCTTCAAAATTATAGGGTAATTAAAGGGTTTGAAACTGTGATTTCAAAAATGCATTTTTCAAGTTGACATCCAATTTCGATTATGCAGCTTTCTTACAAAACATGTTATTTTGGGTTATCAAAACATGCCCTTAGTAGCATGGAAGATCTCTTAATAGTTAGTATGTTCTATAGGTTCTGTAATGACCCTAACCTAATTGGTGTCAAATGGTGATTAGGTTGCTAATTGGAGAGGCTTTGCATGGGAATGGAGGAAGAGTAGTGGAGGCATGGGTGAACAGTGCCACTGGGTGTAGGGTGCGGCTGTGGTGATGTGTTGGGTTGAGGTGAGGGTTGTAGGGTTGTTGTTGGTGTTGGTTTTGGTGAAGGAAGAAACACCCAACTTTTCTCCCTCCTTTACTTTTCTCCCTCTCATGTTTCTTTCCTTCTTCTTCAAACCATTCTTCTCTCCACCCATCTTTTCCTCTCCTTCTTGATCCTTGAGCTCCGGTGGTGAGGTTGTAGAGCAAGGCGCGCGAGGCAAGGACGTGGTGGGAAGAAGGCGCGAGGAGGAGGTGCGTGCTGTACACCAGAGTTGTTTGCGGAGCTCCGACGTTCTTCGTCGTTCGTCGCAAGGAGGTATGTCAAGTTCTTGCATTAGAGGCCTTTAGTGATCACCCACGATGGGGTGATGTTTTGGTCGGTCGCGGGAGGTCGGAGACCTCGCCGGCGACGAGGAATCGGCGTATAACCTTGGCTGACGCGAGGTTGAAGACGTCTGACGGTCGATCGGGTCCCTCGGACGGTCAACCGAACGTAGTGTATTTTGACTGTCTGTTGTGTTTCGGTCGACTGGGTCCTTGTGTTCGGTCGACCGGAACTTAAGTGTACTGGACCTTGTATTGTTGTGTGCGGTCGACCGTTTTATGACTTAGAAATATTAGGATTCCCTGGTAGGTTTCGGTCGACCGAGACCCCTGAGTCGGTTGACCGATAGATTTGATTTTGATTTTGATGTTGACCAGACTCCGGATTTTGATCTCGTTCGGTCGACCGGTTTTAGACCTTCGGTAGACCGTTGGGACTTATGTTTTGCGCAAATATTTTGACCATGGCAGACGCTTCGGTCGACCGATTCCCTTGTGGAAGCGGTCGACCGGTTGTCACTTTCGGTCGACCGATTCCCTTTAGAAAAACGGTCGACCGAGTTGTCTTTTTCGGTCGACCGTTTTGCACAAGACAGAATTCCTGGTTCCGCTTAGGATACCAACTATGTCCACGGAAACCCGTGTCTTCGCCTTGTGCGCGAGTCGGGAGGTAACACGTGTCTGCCCAGAGACCGCCGTGTGGAAGAGTGTGGGTGTCCGGAACGCGTCACCTCCATGTATGGATCGTGACTAATATGATGGATTGATTTGACTCGCGTTAGAGTAGCAGCCTGAGGGATTACGGATCACATTGCTTCAGCGGGCACGCAACTGTCGTTCGGTGAAGTGACTACCGGCCTGAGGGGCTACGGAGGCCGCTACCCTGCTTTTATAGCGGCGGAGTTGGTGTCTGCACGTGGAGCTCGTTGACCCTGCGGACTTCGGTTCGGATGTGTCAATTGTCTGGCCCTTTGTGTGGCGGATATGTTCGACTGGTCTTGATAGGCAGTGATTGCACGTGCCCGTGTGGTTTGTGTGGCGGCGGGAGGGCCCTTGTACGGCCTATGTGGCGGCAAGGAGGATCGCGTGTAGCCTGTGTGGTTGCGGCGATGGACTGCCGATGATGTGTTACGACAGGTAGCTCGACTGGGCACCTATCGAGTGAGGTACCGTGTGACTTGTGTGGTGCCGGTGATGGATCGACCTGAGCGACGGCTCCGTTGGTGTGGTGGTGGACCACGATGTTTTCAGATCTGATTCTACCTGCACGGAAGTGTGAACGCCTCCTCACCGATCCTTTGGCTTGTGTAGTCGTATGTGGGGATGTGTTGTGTACTGTCCGTTAGACCGTATGTGCCTACGGTAGGTCTCTACAGGGACCCGATGTTGGATCGTGCGGCCTGTGTGGCGGCGGTGATGTTTGACCGTGTGGCATGTGTGGTACAGGTGGTTGTTGGACCGTGCGGCCTGTGTGGCGGCGGTTATGTTTGAACGTGTGGCATGTGTGGTACCGGTGGTTGTTGGACCGTGCGGCCTGTGTGGTGACGTCGATGTTGCGGACCGCGGGGCCTGTGTGGCAGCGGTGACGATTGTAGACCACGGGGCCTGTGTGGCAGCGGTGACGATTGTAGACCACGGGGCCTGTGTGGCAGCGGGAACGATTGCAGGACGGATGTCCGATTTTGTCCTTGTAGGAATGTTGTTTACTGTTTTGTATTTCATGTCATGCTATACTAGTATGTTAGGGTATATAGGTGAGCTTGTCATACGAGGTTTCCTTAGGGAAACTCAGGCATTGTTGTTGCATCTTTTTCAGGACCGCGTTAGGTTCCGGCGAGTAGTGACTGAGGGAGATTGCACTTTGGGACTGGATCATGTCGTCTACCTACTTTAGGTTGTCGTGATTACATGTACTATGTGTTTTGTGTTATGATGTAATCACTCTTTTGACAAAATCTTATGTAATATGGTGCACCAGACGTATTTGTGTGTTCTTTCAGTAATGTCCCCACTCTTGATGGTTTTATCCTTGTGTTACTCTTGATTTTAAAAGTTTGATTTTAAAAGTGATGTTACAGGTTCACAATGACATATTTTTGGGTGATAGTTACCTGTAAAATTTATTGGCTTGCTCCATGTGAAGCTCACACCGACCTTAATGATTCCTCAGTAAACATATTTAATGATTTTGTTTTCGGTACGATATAAGCAGCTTCTTGAAGTTACAGCTATGGTTTTTTTCGTAGTATAATCTTATTAATGGTCTTGTTTCCAATGTGGTATGAGCAGCTTTTGCTAATCTGCTGAAAATTCGACTTCTCAAACTAACCAAATAATTGTTATTTATGTTTAACTAAAGATAATTTGGAGGTGAAGAAACACTTTTAGTTTTTCTGAACATTTTATAGATGGAGAGCCGCAGGGACAATGGTATTCTGTTCCCAGCAGGTGGCAAAAACAGTTATTTCTAATTTATTTCTTGTCTTATCCTATATTTTTGTTTTTGTTTTTAAAAATTGCTTTCCTTTTTTGTTGCTGTTGTAGCTAATGTTTGGTAATTAAGGTTGCAAAATTTATCATCTTCAACTAGATATTGGGTAAATGGGGTGTCAATGGAGTGGTTATGAAGCAGATATTCAAACTGTCTGCATTTGCTTCCCAAGTTTTATCTGAACATCCCTTGTCTTATTTGCATTTTTGCATGGATGTCAAATTCAAATCTGGAAACTAATGTTATATCTGAAATTAACTTAATACTCACCTTAAAGATTGACTCCATCAAGACACTTTGTGAGTTTTGTGGCTTTAGAATTTAGCTTTTGTGAAGTATAATTTTATTTTTAATCTTGATCTAAATCAGCATCGGCATAGTAAATTGAAGTCAATGGTTTTGAGTTATTCGGGTTTAGTACAAAAATTCTAAGTTTTTGGATTTGAAACTCAACTGTAAGTCCAATTTTATCTCGATTTCGGAAATCAAGATATGATATCAAAATGTGATTTTAAATATGCATCCGCCAGTTCTATGCGGTTAATGTAAGGGTTGTTGAAATATAAACGACTAAGACACAAACGATCATCACAACCATATATGGACACACATCCTCAATCAAGCAAATCATCCATCCAGCAAATCTTCACCAAAGGCAACACAACATTCACGCATCAAATTGCAACGGCTAGATCTTGTATTAGGAAATAAACCAAACTCATATATATACATGTATCCGTATTATTTTGAATATATACAAAAATCATACAAACACAAATTCTTCATGGTACCAGAGCAATAACAGGGACTCAGAAAAAAGGGAGTCTCCTCACCGGTGACGGTCTCCGACCACCACTTAGAAACAAACCCACCAACATCATCACAGTCTCACCCACCTTCCGCTTCACCACCAAAACCCAAAACAAAACCCACCAAACCGATCATCACTGGCCAATCAAACCTCAGAAAAAACCTTAAAACCTGAGAAGGGGTTGACGAACAAAACGACATCCATACCTTCATCATGGCCGAAGGAGCAGCACACAACCCTCAAAGGTTGACCACCCAGCTCCTAACAGGGGCGAACTACCTCTCATGGGCACGCTCAGTCACCCTTTTCCTCAGTGGCAACGGGAAGCTGGGTCACATCACCAGAAAAACGCCAAAACCGACCACCAACAGTACACAACAAGAGGAGTGGCAGACGACCGACCACCTCGTAATGACGTGGATACTAAGCTCCATGCAACCAAATATCGGCGAACTTTTCATCTACTCAGACTCCGCCAAAGAACTGTGGGATGTCGCCCACGAGATGTACGGCCAACAAAAAAACTTCGCACATACATTCAGAATCAAGCAAGAAATTGCACAAACCAAACAAAGGAAAAAATCTGTCACCGACTATCTAGGAGCACTCAAGAGCCGATGGGACGAGTTGGGTGTTTACGAACCACCTAGCATCGAGCCGAAGGTTCTCCAAGAGCGGATCGACCAGAACAGGATCTACCAGTTCCTGGTAGGGCTCGATTCAAGTTTCGAAGCACTCAAATCACAAATATTGTTATCATCAGAGCTTTCCGCCCTTCAATACAGTAGTCGCCATGACCCAACGAGAAGAAACAATACGACAAGCCATGACACAACCCACCGAAAAGGAAAACCAAGCATTCGCGGTGTCTCGCACCAAAACCAAAGCACAAAAGGCAAAAATCAGTTCGGCAAAAGAAAAGACGAACACTACGACAACTGTAAAAAGTAGGGGCACAACCAGGATCGGTGTTGGTTCCTCTACCCTCATCTCAGACCGTCGCGAGATGGGTGGGAGATCGGAGAGGAGAGGGAGGCGGAAACACGAGCGGGAGAGGTAAAGGACCTAACCCTACCTCCGGAAATCCAAACCCTAACGGCGGAGGCGATTGGAACAGGATGCATCCGATAAATCCAGAACATCACTGATTCTCTCAGCCCACGGTCCAGCAACAAATAAGTCAGGTACTAGCCCAGTTGAATAGTCTTCTCCAGAGTCAAAATCAGGGTCAACACTCAGGTAACCTCTCAGGTATTGACTATCCTAATGATCTTTTTAATTCCAGATCTAATCACGTTAATTCTAGTAATACATGGATTATAGATACGGGTGTCGCAGACCATATGACAGGAAATAAAAATTTATTAAATAATATTCATCTTCACCCCAAAACGAATAATCGAGTTAGTGTTGCTAATGGAAACCAAGTCGAAATTGATGGAGTAGGAGAATCAATTTCTTTGAATAATATACCTGAAGAGGTACTTTTTATTCCATCATTCACATCTAACCTATTATCTATTGCACGGATCACTAGAAAATTGAATTGTAATGTTATTTTCACACCCTTTGACGTACTGTTTCAGGACCGTCTATCAGGGAGGACGATTGGTAGGGGCATTCTCATAAATGACCTTTACGTATTTGATAATTCCGAAAATTTCTTATAGGCTAACAATGTGTCCTATCAGTCTCCTGAACTGTGGCACAAGCGCATGGGTCACCCATCATATGCCGTTTTAAAATATTTATTTCCAAATTTGCGTATTCAAGTTGGTTTATGTTGTGATATTTGTCATTTGGAAAAACAAAGCAGACTGCCTTTTTATTCTTCCACAATTAATACAGGGAAGCCCTTGGAATTAATCCACTCTGATATCTGTGGACCTGCCCCGGTAGAATCATATAATGGTTTTAAATACTTTATCACTTTTATCGATGATTTTTCCCGCACAACGTGGTTGTATTTACTTAAATCAAAGTCTGATGCTTTCTCCATTTTCTGTGAATATGTCACCTTGGTATAAAATATGTATGACTCTTGAATTAAAATCCTTAGGTCTGACAATGGCTCAGAGTATACTAGCAATGTTTTTCAACATTTTTTGAAAACAAAAGGTATTTTTCACCAAACTACTTGCATCAACACTCCTGAACAGAATGGTGTTTCTGAACGGAAAAATCGTCACCTTCTTAATGTCACTAGGTCTTTGTTATTTCAAAACCATATTCCTAAAATTTTCTGGTCTGAAGTCATATTAACTGTTGTTTATCTTGTTAATCATCTTCCTAGTCCTCTTATTCAGCATAAACAACCCCTTGAGATATTGAATGGTAGACATATGAGCATCAATCACCTTAGAATTTTTGGATGTGTTTGTTATGTTCATAAAAAAATGGTTAACTCTGTTAGAACTGTTTTCCTTGGATACTCATACCAAAAAAAGGGATACAAATGCTATGACCCTCAAGAATGTAAACTATATATCTCCAGGGATGTCTCCTTCTTTGAAAACGAATCTTATTTTAGGACTACAGATAACCTCTCTGCAGGTCAAGATGAGACATCTCCTTCCCTCCAGACTATGGATTTATTTGAAGAAATACCTTCAGGTCTTGAGGAAACAGTCATCCCTCAAGAAGGGGGAGACAACAATATCACATGTAATACAGGTAATGAGAATATTGTGCATAATGAAGATCAAGGTAATACAGGAATAACCCCTACAAGAAGGTCCTCACGACCAACTCGTGCTTCGTGTCTCCTACGAGACTTTGTTACTTACAATGTTACTTATCATATTCAAAATTATGTTTCTTACAAAGCCATCACTCCTAATCATCAAAATTTTCTAACTATAATAGACTCTCACCAAGAACCAACCTCGTATCACGAAGCTCTAAAGAATCCAAAATGGGTTAAGGCCATGTAAGATGAATTAGAAGCTTTAGAAAGGAATCATACATGGTCCATGGTCCCCCTTAAAATAGGAATCAAACCTGTAGGATCCAAATGGGTATATAAAATCAAATACAATAGTAACGGGACGGTTGATAGATATAAAGCTAGGTTAGTCGCTAAATGGTACACTCAAACTTACGACATTGACTATCAGAAGACATTTGCTCATGTTGCAAAAATGAATACTGTTAGGGTTCTTTTATCTATTGCTATTAACCATGGTTGGAATCTTTTTCAAATGGATGTCCGAAATGCCTTCCTTCAAGGGACCCTTGAAGAGGAAGTCTTCATGACCCCACCTTCAGGCTATGCTTGTTCCCAGAATCAGGTTTGCAAACTTCACAAATCTATCTACGGTTTAACGCAATCCCCCAGAGCATGGTATGCAAAACTCAGCCACTCTCTTCTCCACTTTGGTTTTTTGAAAAGTTCTGTTGATGCATCCATGTTTATTAAGCATTACGATACCAACACCATCATTGTTCTTGTATATGTAGAAGATATCATAATAACTGGGAATAGTGATAATGAAATCAACCTAGTAAAAACTTACCTAAAAACCAAATTTGACATCAAAGACCTAGGGTTCCTGAAATACTTTTTAGGCATTGAAATTGCACACTCAAAAAATGGTATGTTTTTATCCCAAAGAAAATATGTCCTTGACCTACTCCAAGAAATAAGGAAATTAGGTTCCAAACCTGCAAATACTCCTATTGAGACAAACTGAAAGGTAAGTCCCACTGATGGAGAACCTCTAAAAGACATAGGACAATTTCAAAGGTTAGTAGGGAAACTTATTTATCTCACTGTCACCAGACCCAACATTACTTATGTTGTTAGTACAATAAGTCAATTTATGCATGCTCCCCACACTCATCATCTTGACATTGTAGATAGAATTCTCAGATACCTGAAAAGAACACCTGGTCAAGGAATATGGATGAAAAATAATAATTCTAACTCAATAATTGGCTACTCTGATGCAGATTGGGCTGACAGCCACGACCGCAAATCCACTAATGACTTTTGTACATTCGTTGGTGGAAACCTAGTCACTTGGAGAAGCAAGAAACAGAATGTGGTGGCAAGATCAAGTGCAGAAGCAGAATATAGAGCCATGACATCTACTACAAGCGAGCTCACTTTGCTCAAACAACTTCTAAAAGAGTTGCATATCCCATGCCAAGGAGCAATGCAATTGTTTTGTGATAATCACGTTGTTCGACATATAGCTTCCAACCCTGTGTTTCACGAACGAACAAAGCATATCGAAGTGGACTGTCATTTCATTAGTGAAAAGATTCAAGCAAAGGAAATCGAAGTTCCTTATGTTTAGAGCAAAAACCAACTCGCAGATATCTTCACCAAGTCATTAGATCAAAAGCAATTCAATAACATCTTTGACAAGTTAGGACCCTTCAACCTCTTCCGGACACAACTTGAGGGGGAGTGTTGAAATATAAACGGCTCAGACACAAACGGTCATCACAGCCATATATGGACACACATCCTCAATCAAGCAAATCATCCATCCAGCAAATCTTCACCAAAGGCAACACAACATTCACGCGTCAAATTGCAACGGCTAGATCTTGTATTAGGAAATAAACCAAACTCATATATATACATGTATCCGTATTATTTTGAATATATACAAAAATCATACAAACACAAATTCTTCAAGGGCCCCAATGGGTGTCCCATGCCCGGGCAAGTGCCCCCCACTTGGTGTTTTTTACAAGAATTGTAATAATAATTATTAATAATGGTTAATAATACTAATGGTTATTAGATGGATTTGTTAATTTAATATGTATTTTAGCTTAATTTGAAAATGTAATATTGTTTAAAATAATTATGTACTTTTTTAAAATTAAATATGTAATTTTCTTAAATAAAATATAATTTATTAAAAAATAAACAAATACTAAATTCCAAATTGAAATCCAAAAGTAATACATTGCCTTACTTTGGCAAATTAGAAAATATTACATGACCTTATAAAATACAAATAAATGTAATATGTAGTGTGTTTTCTTAATTTTAAATAATATTTTCGTGATTTAATATTAATTAATAATTGTTTTCGATTTAATTAATTAAATATAGTAATTATAATAACAATTATTTAATGTAATTTGTTGATTGTTGTAAAAAAATTAAAAAAAGAATGTAGGGTAGTGTCCGATGGATTTTAGGACATGATTAAGAAAAAATTTGGGAGAACGGGAAACTGGTACGACATAAAGAAAAACCAGGGCGTTCAATGGTTGTCGGGGCATAATTTTTGATGGCCTAAACAAAATGCCGTAAGTAATATATCAAAATATTGTGCAGTTGCTCTAGCCATTGACGCAACAACCACCATTTACTAGTGACGTACATTTTATATTTTTGTTTACTTTAGAAAAGTAAGGAATCCAGCATTGTGGTTGGTAGTGTCTATTGATCTATACCTAAAGTTAACACGTTATAATTAAAAAAGTAGTAAGATTAACAAAATACTTGATTCCAACAAGACGCAACCTATCTAACTGTCTAAATTTTTCGGCTTCTAGCCACGTCCGTCCTTTATATGATAACAAGGAAAGGTTCGCCGAATTAAAAACCAACAGAAGGGAAGTTTTATTGATAATATATAGTTAGGACAGATTGTCCAAGTTGTTTGGTACATTGACTTTGAGATGGTTATTAATTATTACACGTGAATTATTGCACCAATTAAATTGAGCTTGCCAAAGAATGGTTCCTCCTGGTCCAAGGAGTTTTAAGTGTGAGTACTCAGGAAAAATTCATTATTTTAACCGATATAGATTGTTTTCTAATACTCTCCTGCACTGCACGTATGACCGGAATTTATTTTTCTCAGTGTCTACGCGTGGTTAACAACAAATGTGAATGTGTCAAACTGTACGTTAGACTTTTCAGACTCTGATACCATATTGAAGTGTGAATATCTAAATCAAAATCAATTAATTATGAGTTGAAAGATACTACAACTTATAATCTACGATAAAATCATCCTTTTAACCCATGTAAAACCATTCTTTAAAGCTAACTGTCATGCGAGAAAATCGCGAATTAATTGCTCTTAACGTGTATCCTCAGGTGTGTCCAACGTGTTGCCATTTGGCAGATGATATCTTTTTACTGTTCAATTATAATTTCGCTAGAGAGGTCAAACATCTGCTTTAAAGTTGCAGGACTTGTCGTAATCAATTTTTTGGTATATACTCGGTCAGCAACCTACCTAGTGACTAATTGGTACATGGCTTATAATTCCCAACGTAGAGTGTTTTGTTTGGATAGGAAAATTTAAAAATAATTTTAATTCCATAATGATTTTGACGTGATTTGTTTGTAATAAAATTTGAAAAACGTCAGCAAAAGTATAAATAAATGTAATGATTTCCCCCTTAAAAATTTTGTTGGTTTTGTAACGTACCCGAAAACAGCGGAAAATTTAAACGGTAATAAAGACCGTCAATGGTCAACACAGGGCACGTCACGGGAAACAAACCAACATATATATATATAATATATAAGATACAGACCCACGTGGAAGTCAAAGTATACATAAGAGTCAACTGTGATTACAACAAAAATGAATATACAAGTAATCACTACCTCAACAAAAGATGATATATAAGAGAACATGATCTGATCCCGGGGGCACTCTCCTCGGTCACCACCTGACTCTAATGCTACTCGCTACCTGAAATGAAAACAAACAAACATGTCTGAGTTCCCTGCAGGAACCCCGTATACCAAGCCTCCTAAAAATATAAAAAGGAATTAATAACAATGCAATGCTATGCACATGATCATCCACCTCGGGCCCACAATAATGCCCTCACCGCCTCCGCGGCACTGAATCACTCCTGTCACTAGGGTCAAGTCAGTCCATCGCTGCCTCACAAGGGTCAGTCGACACCACTGCTCCCAAAAAGTGCAGGAATGAACCCCCGGTACACGCCGCACTCCAGGAGCGAGTCAGCCCGCCGAATACACAACTCGGGTCAGACGACAGCCGCTGCTCCCCCAAGAGCTGCCAAACGCGCACCCTGCCGGAACATCCTCGGCCTACCGCTAAACCCTCGCAAACTGCCCAAGGTTTACGGCACACATCCCTCACACCCCGCTCAGTAAGAGAGGAAACAGTAGTACAATAATACGCCTTCATCGAAGGTGAAATCCGTATCTCTCAAAGCCGGTAATCAACCGTCGCCTCGGAGCCGGTAGTCGACCTATACTCAACGGATCGCGTGTGGATAAATCCACCAACCTGCGGCAGATCGGTCAACCGCTAAAAGCACACCGGTCGACCGGTCCCCCACACAGTACACGGTACTGTACAAACAAGTCTACCGGTCGAACCACGCCAACCGAAATACCGACCACTCGGTCTAACAAAAGTCATCTAGCGGTCGACCGTTTGGAAGGTCTACGCTATACATTTTATATAAATATATATCCAATCGGTCAAACCAGGGTCCGTTCCACCGATAAGGAAAACTGCCTGAATCCTGCCTACAGCATTCGGTCGACCGAAACCTACCTCCCGGTCGACCGATCTACAGGCACATCACTGCAGGAAAACTGCACGCGGTCGGTCGACCGGATCCAGAGCGGTCGACCGTTTAGATGGTCAACGCTCGTAACCGACCTTGTGCAGTTCGGTCGACCGAGACACACACTCGGTCGGCCGAAGGCCTGTCTAACCTATCTACTGGGTTCGGTCGACCGAAACAACACCGGTCGACCGGCTAATGTAACCCTTTATTTTCCCGCGAAATTTGGCATAAACGGTCGACCGTCACACAGACATCGTTCGACCATTTTCGGGCAGTAAGTTAATATTTATAAATATCGGTCGACCGACCCATATACCGGTCGACCGAACAATACATCTTCCCACTGGACAGGCATCATTTAGACGCTGTTCGGTCGACCGAAACACTCAACGGTCGACCGAACCAGTCGTCTTCAACCTCCGTCCAGTAGGGTTTTCATCGGAGAAACGGTACCAACGCCGTCCTCTACACTCCCACACCTCTTGGGGAGTTAATATGAAGACTTGGCATACCTTGAAGGAGTTTGTAGACGCCTCCCAAGCTTGCACCACTTCACTCCACTTCTTCTTCTCTTTCTTCACTTCTTCTCTCCTTCTTCTTCTTCTCCTTCAAAGGAAACGCCTCTCACACTCTCTGAATAGGGTTTAGGCGACGAAAAACATCAACCTTATCTCCTCTTCGACTTCTCCTTAAATAGGCAAACCCACCTCACTAACCTCCAATCACCACTCACCTACAACCTTTCCAATCATAACCCACCATCTCTCTCTCCTCTCACACCTCCTGCTTCACTGTTCAATGATTAGATTAGGTTAATTAGGTTTAGGTTTAGTTAATTAAGGTGTTTTAGATTAGGTTCTTACAATCTACCCTCCTTAAAAGAATTTCGTCCGCGAAATTGGAAACAACTGACTTACCGGAACAACTCTGGATACTGCTTCCTGACATCCTCCTCGATCTCCCAGGTAGCCTCTCTGACAGTGTGATGTTGCCACCTGACCTTCACCATCGGAATCGCTCTCCTCCTGAGCTGATGTACCATCTGATCCACAATCTCAACTGGTCTCTCATCTAATGACAAATCCTGCCGGATCTCTGGTACTGCTATCTCTATCACATGAGCTGGATCGGCCACGTACTTCCTCAGCATAGAAACATGGAAGACGTTGTGAAGTCCTGCGAACTGTGGTGGTAGTGCAATCCTATATGACACCTCACCGACCCGATCCAATATCTCAAAAGGTCCAACATATCTCGGACTCAGCTTCCCCTTCTTCCCGAATCTCATCACCCCTCTGGAAGGTGAGATCTTCAGGAAGACATGATCTCCTACCTCAAAAGTCAGCTCACGTCTCCGCGTATCAGCATAACTCTTCTGCCTGCTCTGTGCTGTATCTAGTCGTCTCCGAATCACGTCGACCTTCTCTGAATATAACTGTATAATGTCAGGTCCAACTAACTGTCTCTCGCCCACATCACTCCAGCATACCGGCGATCTACACGGTCTCCCGTATAATGCCTCATATGGTGTCATCCCAATACTCGAGTGGTAGCTGTTGTTGTAGGCGAACTCTATCAGCGGCAAATGCTCATCCCAATGCCCGGCCCAGTCAATTGTGCACGCTCTCAGCATGTCCTCCAATGTCTGTATCGTCCGTTGGAAAAACATCTGCGAACTCCTGCACCACCTCTATGTCCTCTAGCATCTGAGACTCTGCCTCCGCAACTACAAGTGTCGCCAGAAACGCTGCACATCCCTGCTGCAACAGCCTCTGAGCTCTCACGGCAGATACAATAATGTGACACCCTCTGTTTCTGATCCCTCTAATCAGAATATCAGGCAAACCTTTCCTCGGGATCAAAATCTTCTTCTCACGGCACAAGACTCGAACATCATATTGGGACAGTCAATCCATCCCAAGTATGACATCAAAGTCCTCCATCGGTAGCAAGACCAGGTCTGCCGGAAACTCCTGATCTCCCGAAACAACCGTGGCGCCGGGGACAATTCTCCCCACAGTGCCCACCAGACCCAGGGGTGTGCTGACCTCCAACGTGGCAGTCAACATCGCAAGGGTACAGCCCAACACTCCCGCAAATCGCTCTGAGATGAACGAGTGTGTTGCGCCACAATCAAAGAGCACCCTAGCTACTGACCTACGACAAGAAGCGTACCTTCCACAACGGCGCCTCCATCCCGAGCCTCCTCTGCCTGCATGGTGAAAACTCTGCCAGTGCGCTGCCCCTGCTGTGGTCTGAAAGGTGGTCTACCTCCGCCTCCACCTCTGCCTGGTGCTGGTAAACCCGGTGGTCTGCTCGGTCCAGCTCCTCGGCTCGGACAGCTCCTAATAAAGTGGCCCAGCTGACCACAACCATGACATGCTCCGGGGGTGAAACATGGCCCGGAGTGAAACCTCCCACAAGTACCACAAGGCTCAGGTCGTAGTACCGTAGTTCCTGCTTCCTCGAATCGGGGCCTCTTGTCCGGATTTCCCCCAGTCTGACCTCCCGGCCGCCCAGAGAACCTACCCGATGGTCTCCTCTCATCCTGGTAGTTCTCTCTGTAGTCACGATCGAGAACGGTAGCACTCTTCACTGCATCGGCCAATGTGCGTGGCATATGTGTCAGCACCTTCGTCCTCAACTGCTTCCGGAGCCCTCGGACGAACTTCCCAGCTCTCTGCTCCTGTGTGATGTACATCTCGGGACAGTAACGCTCTAGGGTGTTGAACTTCCCGATGTAGCCCGCCAGGGTCATGTCTCCCTGCTGAAGACTCAGAAACTCCTCCCTCTTCGCGTCCTGAACATGCTGCGGAAAGTACTGCTCGTTGAACTCGCCAACGAACTCCTTCCAGGCTATATCATCCCGATCCGCAAACACCACTGCAGATGTGGACCTCCACCAGTTGGATGCAGCACCGCCCAAAACATAAGTAGTCAGGCCCACTCTCGCCTCTGGAGGACAACCAATAGCACTGAAGATCTTCTGCATCGTGAAGATCCACTCCTCCGCAGCCTCTGCGTCATACTGCCCCAGAAAGGTAGGCGGATGCTGGCGCATAAACCGATCATGCATAGCGCCAGTCCCCGTCTGCCCAGCCTGTGCTGTCTGCTGCTGTAGCATCTCTGTCAGACGTCCGACCGTATCGAACAATGTCCGACGCTCATCCTCCCATGCCTCATCCCTCGCGGTCTCACTCTCACCGCGAGTACGGGCAACAGCCTTCCCCCGTCTAGGAGGCATCTGCCAAAGGAAACAAGACAATATCAATATAATCTGTGCATGCATGATCCTCTAGACCTAACTCCTAACTCAAAGGTGGTTTCTTTGGACAAGTACGCCGAGATCAACGCTCTGATACCAAATTGTAACGTACCCGAAAACAGCGGAAAATTTAAACGATAATAAAGACCGTCAATGGTCAACACAGGGCGCGTCACGGGAAACAAACCAACATATATATATAATATATAAGATACAGACCCACGTGGAAGTCAAAGTATACATAAGAGTCAACTGTGATTACAACAAAAATGAATATACATGTAATCACTACCTCAACAAAAGATGATATAAAAGAGAACAGGATCTGATCCCGTGGACACTCTCCTCGGTCACCACCTGACTCTAATGCTACTCGCTACCTGAAATGAAAACAAACAAACATGCCTGAGTTCCCTGCAGGAACCCCGTATACCAAGCCTCCTAAAAATATAAAAAGGAATTAATGACAATGCAATGCTATGCACATGATCATCCACCTCGGGCCCACAATAATGCCCTCACCGCCTCCGCGGCACTGAACCACTCCTGCCACTAGGGTCAAGTCAGTCCATCGCTGCCTCACAAGGGTCAGTCGACACCACTGCTCCCAAAAAGTGCAGGAAGGAACCCCCGGTACACGCCGCACTCCAGGAGCGAGTCAGCTCGCCGAATACACAACTCGGGTCAGACGACAGCCGCTGCTCCCCCAAGAGCTGCCAAACGCGCACCCTGCCGGAACATCCTCGGCCTACCGCTAAACCCTCGCAAACTGCCCAAGGTTTACGGCACACATCCCTCACACCCCGCTCGGTAAGAGAGGAAACAGTAGTACAATAATACGCCTTCGTCGAAGGTGAAATCCGTAGCTCTCAAAGCCGGTAATCAACCGTCGCCTCAGAGCCGGTAGTCGACCTATACTCAACGGATCGCGTGTGGATAAATCCACCAACCTGCGGCAGATCGGTCAACCGCTAAAAGCACACCGGTCGACCGGTCCCCCACACAGTACACGGTACTGTACAAACAAGTCTACCGGTCGAACCACGCCAACCGAAATACCGACCACTCGGTCTAACAAAAGTCATCTAGCGGTCGACGGTTTGGAAGGTCTACGCTATACATTTTATATAAATATATATCCAATCGGTCAAACCAGGGTCCGTTCCACCGATAAGGAAAACTGCCTGAATCCTGCCTACAGCATTCGGTCGACCGAAACCTACCTCCCGGTCGACCGATCTACAGGCACATCACTGCAGGAAAACTGCACGCGGTCGGTCGACCGGATCCAGAGCGGTCGACCGTTTAGATGGTCAACGCTCGTAACCGACCTTGTGCAGTTCGGTCGACCGAGACACACACTCGGTCGGCCGAAGGCCTGTCTAACCTATCTACTGGGTTCGGTCGACCGAAACAACACCGGTCGACCGGCTAATGTAACCCTTTATTTTCCCGCGAAATTTGGCATAAACGGTCGACCGTCACACAGACATCGTTCGACCATTTTCGGGCAGTAAGTTAATATTTATAAATATCGGTCGACCGACCCATATACCGGTCGACCGAACAATACATCTTCCCACTGGACAGGCATCATTTAGACGCTGTTCGGTCGACCGAAACACTCAACGGTCGACCGAACCAGTCGTCTTCAACCTCCGTCCAGTAGGGTTTTCATCGGAGAAACGGTACCAACGCCGTCCTCTACACTCCCACACCTCTTGGGGAGTTAATATGAAGACTTGGCATACCTTGAAGGAGTTTGTAGACGCCTCCCAAGCTTGCACCACTTCACTCCACTTCTTCTTCTCTTTCTTCACTTCTTCTCTCCTTCTTCTTCTTCTCCTTCAAAGGAAACGCCTCTCACACTCTCTGAATAGGGTTTAGGCGACGAAAAACATCAACCCTATCTCCTCTTCGACTTCTCCTTAAATAGGCAAACCCACCTCACTAACCTCCAATCACCACTCACCTACAACCTTTCCAATCATAACCCACCATCTCTCTCTCCTCTCACACCTCGTGCTTCACTATTCAATGATTAGATTAGGTTAATTAGGTTTAGGTTTAGTTAATTAAGGTGTTTTAGATTAGGTTCTTACAGGTTTTTCTTTATTTTAACAGAAAAGATGCAACTATAAAAATCACTTGGGGTTTAGTGACGACTAAATTAATTCTTGTGTGAGTATTAAATTTTTATCGACTTTCTAGAAGAAGTAAAAGAGAAACTATACGACGTCTATACCCTTTTAAGTTTGGTAACCTAGAAAAACAAAATGAAAACGAAAAGAGTTTGTATTTTATATATTCTCATGAGAATGGCCGCAATTAGGACAAGACAAATACGTCCATCGGAAAGTCCAAACGCAATACCTCACAAACTACAAACTATCAACTTCACGGGTGAATTATTGAACTCACTTGCTACGTACATGGGTTTTTTTAATTGTTGTTGGAGCCTTGTGGGTTTTTTTCTTGTTTACGAAATCCAACACGTAAATACATTATTTTCCAATCAATTTTGGATCTCTCCGGATACAATGTTGTGTGGATTAGAGAAACACCTCCAGAGAGTTCGTAATAGATATGGACGTTACATTAGAAGTTGAGTTGACATTTTCTTCTTATTTGTTTCCAAAAAAATCATGTAATAATCTTTTCTTATTTAATAGGAAATTACTATTTATCGTCGAAAAACTACTTAAATCGTCTCAACAATTACTATTTTATCATTCACAATTCATTTAATACACATTTCGTCCTGTCTCTTAAAATAAGATTTTTGCCTACATTTTCCTAATTTTTCCGGTACCAACACCACGAAAATGTCCGACGAAATGTCTGTATTCGGTGAAGTAGCCCAACAAAAAAATCAGGTCGGGCGTCTGGGTAAAACGCCCCCCATGGGAGATGCGTCTGCAACAAGCGCCTCTCACCTGGGGCGTCTTAGCCAGACCCCCCCCCCCCCCCAAGTGGGAGGCGTCTAAGTCAAACGCCCCCCACATGTGAGAGGCGTCTAGTTAAGACGCTCGTCCAAAAAAAAAATTATACAGTGTGTTATCTCAAATTATTTGAGGTTCCGTTGCAAGATTTTGGTGGTAACGGGTCGGATTACAATAAGTTTTTTGCAAGTGTTGAAATGCAGTTGCCGAATATTCAGAACTTTCTTGAAGATTCGAGACGTCGAAATTTGGCAAACTACATAGATCCTTTGTTTCAGCATATAAATGACAGAGTTTCGCATAACTGTTTGTCGTTATTGACTCAGGAGTTAAAGAAAATGCAGGACTTAAGTAATGAAATTGAATATCGTTGCGGGTGTGCTTTTCTGACATCACATGTGATTCCTTGTGCATGTACCATGCACGATTATATTGAGTCAGGTGATGAAATTTATTTAGAGCATATTCATCCATTCTGGAAAATACTTGTCATTGGAGGAGTCCAGATGTCAAAGTTTGTGAATCAGTCAGCACAAGACGTCTCCCGCAAACGCCCGACCCAATTTATTTTTTAAATATACAAAAACTAAACAAGACATTTTACCATATTCGAGTAGACCAGGGCGTCTGCTGACTCTTTTCCGGGCCTCTGAGACATGCCTTTGGGTGAATATGAGTGTAATATGAAGAGAGATTGATGTTAGGAGAGTGAAATGAAGAGTTATATAAGTAGAAATGACAGAAGGACAAAATGGTAATTGGTTGATACGATTTAAGTAATTTTTCGACGAGAAATATCAGTTTTTTTTCACTCCTATTATTTCCTTGCCATACGGATTTTCTAATATTTAGGGGGGGAAATTAGGTGAGTTATCTAAAAGTCTTCAACTCAACCTTGGCTCTTCAAGCTAGCTCCAGCATATCGCATCCAAAAGTAACGGTGGTAAAGACGATTTAAATAAGCAACGTCAGAAACAAAATGTGGTGGAGATCGATGTCAAACTTGAAATAATGGGGAATGATGTAAAATTGTAAATGATAAATTCATCGTGTCAAAGTGACATTTCAAACATATACTGTTGGAACTTGACTTTCATGTTCCTATTTGTCATGTCAAAGTTAATGAGTTTTGAGCAAAGTCTCCCTACGTTTTCAACCATTATCAAAAAAAAAGTCTCCCTGCATTTTGAGTATAGATCTTTTTGATATAATTTAAACTTAATCTTAAATTTGAAAATGTATAAGGATTTATGATTCAACCCAGACATAATGTTAAAAATCATAAAATTTCGAAGTCATACATCTGAGATCAAGACACCGATTTTGGGAGAAATTTAGTGTGTTCATTATTCTATCGTTTAATCTTGGCAAAATACATCAAAAAAGTTATTATTTTTTCTTTAGTGAATAATTGTACTCATCATCAAGATTTATATGATTTGAAATTTCCATCTTCAAGTTTAAATTTCATTTTAACAACAAGGTTACTTTCAAAAAAATTGAGGTTAATCACCGAATTAATTATTTTACAAAATAAGAATCATGTTTGATGGTTTAAATTATATATTTCGTGAACTTTATAATGAACAACCAATACATAACTAAATTGACCCAAGATAATAATCATGAAACCACATCTTTTTTATATAATTTCTTAAATATCATGCTTGTGTATTGTAATTAAACAGTTAGAAAATGAATTCTACGAACACTAACAAAGTATCAAAAAACATAATCAGGCAAAATCAAATATTACTCTTATGATCTTCGTTTGCGTTACTATATGAAAACGCTTGAATTATGTTGTTTGTATTTATCATTGAACCGAACATAACCAAGCAAAATGATGCTTATTCTCATATTCTAGTTCTATGAGAAGTCTTTTCCTTATTTTTTGCATTCTTGGCAAACTTGTGTGGATGCCAACTCTTTGGATCCGAACTTGTGCGAGACAATGAGTACTAACTACATAATTTGTTACAAGCGAAGGAAACGAATTACGTCTTATTTTATTAGTAATTTCTTCTAGAAGGAAACATATTTCATAAAGACCCTTGTCCTTCATATAATCACCAAACAAGGAAGACAAGAACACCTCCTACTTCCCACTAGCATTTGAGACGGGCCACCACAACTCCTTTATAAACCATACATGTCATACCAAGACAACCTCACATCTGTTCCAACTAGTGGAGAAAGATATCTAGAGAGAAAGTTGTAGAGAGAGAGAGAGAGTGTGTGTGTGTGTGTGTTGTAGAGAGAGAAAGATGGGTAGTGAATTCAATGGGTTTGAAGAGGAAGGAAAGATGAGAACACCAGACATCAAGTTCACAAAGCTCTTCATTAATGGCCAATTTGTTGATGCCATCTCTGGTAATTATCAGACCACATATATTACATAGAATTATATGTACATACTTAGTTGATTAGTCTTTTCTTATCTACTTAACATAAGACATCGTTAGTTTTGTGTTAGAGCTTGATTAGTGTTTGCCTTCTTCTTCTGTGATTTGAAGACATGTTTTTAGTTTTTAAGGGTTTTCTTTCTTTCTTTCTTTCTTTTTGTTTGTTTTGGGAGACTGATGTCTTTGTTCTTGGGGTCATGGGAAGAAGAAGAAGAAGAACCTTTTTTTAATATAATGTATTACAAATATCTTTTTGTTTGGGATGATCTTTATGTGATGAATGCTAAGAAGAACATCCTTTGTGGCTTGGATGATATGAAATCCAGTTGATTGAAATTCATACATTAGATATTTTATTTAATTTTTCATATAGTAACAGTATTTAATTAGTTATGATTCCTAATGTAATTAATTTGGTGATGAAAATGAATGTTAAGTTTCACACAAGGCATCTTGGTGTCTGCTTGCTTACTCTGGAAGATCATATGCTAACTATATTTTACTAGTAAAAATGGTTTCTTAGTCCCAACTTGCAATAAGTTACTCCAAGAGTTGTTGAAGTGGGCATATTAGTATATTCTAGTCCAGTAGGATGATGATATTTGGCAAACATCTATATATTTTTATTTTGAATGTTTTTTTATCAATTGACTCCTTGTATTTTTTTTCAAATTACAGGAAAGACATTTGAGACGATCGACCCGAGGACAGGCGAAGTGCTGACAAGGGTGGCCGAGGGCGATAAGGATGACGTCGACTTGGCGGTGAAGGCGGCAAGAGAAGCTTTTGACAAAGGAAAATGGCCTCGAATGTCAGGATTTGTAAGCATTTTTACTAATACATTAATTACTTTGTCAACCTTTTACTTTTACAAAATTTTCAGGGTCCTCCTTATAAATAAATGCCTTTCGTTCTCACATATTGAATTGAATTGAATTATGTATCCACACAAGACAAAAACAATAAAAAGGGACTAATAATCACAACCATAACGGATTGACTTGTATTTTATTAACTAATCTATATAGAGTCTGGACATGGTCCTCTAAATTTGCGTCTTTAATTAATTCATATTTTCATTAGATATTTATTCGTTAGGTACAGACAACATCAATGATTCACTTGGTGTACCTTAATTGTACATTTTAAGTTGTTTTTATTTGCCAGATGAATATTTGCTCAGTTGGTAGTTGGTAACAACTATTTATGGAAATTGCAAGTTTAGTTTTATACATATCTTTTTTCCCCGAATCTATACATTTTTCTCAATCTCAATAGGCTGAATCACAAAACCACTTCGTGACGTACAGTAGAAATATAATGTACACACATTTTATGTGTTTGTTTTAGTTTTAAAAGCAAAAAAAAATGCCCAAAATTCGCGATGAAATCAAAATCTCCAGCTAAAAAGACAGCTATCCAAACTCAAAATCAACATACTCCACAATTACTTAAGGGTTCATAAGTCGTTAGAGAGAATTTATATCATCTAAGAAAAATTAAAAAATGACCTATAAATAAATTCCTAAAATATGGACACCTTAAATGAAAGCCCTAATTTTGTCTGTGTAAAAAAAAGATTAATTATGTCTTCTACCAGAAAATTGCCAAATTCTTTGGGCTTTGGGCTATAAAGGGCCTCAACTATAAAAAACCCAAATCCTAATTAGGCCCATCAAATATTAGTATATTAAAAGACCCATTATAGTTAACAACTTAAAACAGTTTTTTTACCCTCCATTTTTTACATCTAATTACAGTTCAAAATTAATCATTGTTTTTGCAGGAAAGAGGAAGAATCCTAATGAAATTCGCTGATCTGGTGGACCAACATGCCGAGGAATTGGCGGCGCTCGACGCGGCTGACGGTGGAAAGCTATTTTTCATGTGTAAAATGGGTGATATCCCCGCTTTCGCAAACTATTTGCGTTACTATGGTGGCGCCGCTGACAAAATCCACGGCGAGACATTGAAGATGTCGAGGGAACTTCAAGGGTACACTTTGCGCGAACCGATCGGCGTTGCGGGGCTTATCGTGCCGTGGAATTATCCTTCAGTTATTTTGGCACTAAAGGTTTGTCCAGCATTGGCCGCCGGTTGTACGGTTATCGTCAAACCGGCGGAGCAAACGCCGCTTTCGGCACTCTATTATGCTCATTTGGCAAAAGAGGTGCACAAAATTTCTATTCCTGTGTTCAAATTAGTTTTGCATCAACACTCTTCTAAAAGTCATTTGAATCAAAATTGTTGAATTGACTACTTTTTAACTGTAGGCCGGAATTCCTGACGGGGTTTTCAATGTTGTCACCGGATTTGGTGCCACGGCCGGAGCTGCGATAAGCTCCCACATGGACATTGATAAGGTAATAATTGTAGTGTTCAAAACATTAAGAACTCAACATAATTTCAACATCATTCCTAAATTCGATATAAAATAACAAAAACAAGAGGTATATATTTACAATTGGGTAGTAAAAATATTATGAAACTTTGATAAGGAAGCGAAACCTTATAGGTTAGCTTTACTGGGTCGACCGAAGTGGGGAGACTAGTAATGGAGGCGGCAGCCAAGAGTAATTTGAAGCCGGTTAGTCTCGAACTCGGTGGTAAATCTCCATTGATTATCTTGGACGATGCCGATGTCAACATGGCCTCCGAATTAGCTTGGCAAGCTACATTTCACAACAAGGTAATTAATCTGATTTTTGTTTGTTTTAATTGAACACAAATTTGATCAAGGAAGTTTTGTTAATATGCGGATTTCTCGATACGATTTCAGGGAGAAATTTGCGTCGCGGGTTCTCGAGTTTTCGTTCAAGAAAAAATCTACGACGAATTGGTGCAAAAATTAGTGGAAAGATCAAAGAGTTGGAAAGTTGGAGACCCTTTTCATCAAGTTGATCAAGGCCCCCAAGTAAGTGAGAATTAGTTATAATTGATTAACTCTAATATTAGCAAAATTATGATGATAATTAGGATTTGTTTGTTTCCAACGAAATTGCAGGTTGACAAGAAACAATTTGAGAAGGTGCTTTCCTACATAGAAGATGGGAAGAGAGAAGCAAATTTGTTAATTGGAGGGAAATCTTGTGGTGACAAAGGTTATTACATTGAACCCACAATTTTCACAGATGTTAAGGTAAATTTTCTGTTAAAATCAAATTTTAAGTTGTATTATTGTAACACTCTTACTGTTAATTTACACACACTCTTCTACGTGCAGGATGATATGATAATAGCACAAGATGAGATATTCGGACCAGTGATGTCACTAATGAAATTCAAGTAAGTCATATAGAACAACCTAACTCATCTGATCTTAAAAATCCTACAATTTTTCTTAATGGCAGTGATTAAAAATTTTGAATGATCTTTTTAACAATAAGTTTATTCTAACTTATCGATCGTTTTGATGCAGTACAATCGATGAGGTGATCGAGCGAGCCAACAAGACCAAATACGGGCTTGCGGCCGGAATAGTGAGCAATAACATGAATGTCGTGAATCTGATTTCTCGATCGGTTCGAGCCGGAATTATATGGATCAATTGCTACTTCGCATTCGACTTGGACTGCCCTTTTGGTGGTTACAAATTGAGTGGGTTTGGAAGAGATGGAGGTTTGGATGGATTGGATAATTATCTTAGGAAGAAGTCTGTGGTTACTCCACTCTATAATTCTCCATGGCTTTAAGATACTACTACTTTACTTCTAAGTTGTGGTGTGATTTTAAGATTACTATGTTCATTAAATGTGGACACTTATAATTTGCTTATGCATGTTTATGTAATAATAATTTTCATCACTACTCTGTATCAATTGTTTGAGTAAATAAGCCAGAAAAAAATGAGCCAAACGCAGAGCATATTTAACTTCTGTTGTTTCTCAGAGATTTCAATTTCAATCTTAAATGACATGTCAAACTTGCACACACGGAAATTGAAGCTTTTTAAGTGTTTTATTATTTAAAAAATAACACATGATCTTAAGGAAACAACCAATTGAACTATCACAACTTATCTTCTAAATAAAGTGATTTGCTTAGGTACACTTCAAAATGTTCACAATGGTTGAAATACGTTCGTGTTTTCACTATTCACTTAGATCTACATACATTTCATTACATATTACTTAGGTATCCCTCTACCGTTTGTGGGTTCTACTCCGTTAACTTTTCTGTTAGAATATTTACGAAACACACACTTTACAAAATGTTCACAATTGAATTATCTTTAATATTAAATAAGAAAATACAAACAAAAATGTCTTTTACAAACACATACTCTACAATTTTGATTAGTGTTGCGCTCAACTCAGACCGAAACAAAAGGAATATATTCATGAATACTAAAAGTGATTAGTGTGGTTGTTAGAGGCCTCCTGTTGATTTAGTAGAAATATTATCGTTAGACAATAAGAATTTGGCCCATAATATATATTAGGTTTTGCGTAAAGTTTTTTTGATTATTATTATTTTTACAAAAGTAAAAGATGGGAAAAAGAGTTAATTATAACGTGATGACTGATAATGATGTATAGGTAATAGTCCCAATCCATCCCCACCACTTTCACATTGTTGCTTTCCAACTTCCAACCGAACTAAACCATGTCTCAACACCATCCGACGGTCAATATCTTCAGCTAAAAGATTTTTACAATTTGACATTAACAAGCAACTAATCTTTTTTTATTACCATAATTAGATAGCCAACATATACAATCCCCTGAATTTGGTTCAAATTTAGTTGAGACTAGCTAGGTTACATACGACAGCTTGTATTCATACAACGATTACAGTTTATAATTATAGTTGTTCTACAAATTAATGTTCAACTGAAATTGAGAAATCTATACTCGTCGTTCAAATGTACGTGAAGTATTAATATTTAAGAAGTTATAACTTTCACAAAATTAATAGTCAAGAAGTTATAACTCTTATACGTAAGACTTAGTGAGTATTAAAAAATCTCTGACTCCATTAATACAAAACTAATTAAAACAAAAACGTAGAGCACAAAATCTTAAAGCATAATTTTCTCTCTCTGTCTAATTTCCAACACTCTTTACTCTCTCTCTTCTTTCTCTAACTTCCTATCTAACTCCAACCAACATCTAAAAACCACAACAAAACATAAACACAACACAAATTAAGATGGGAAAATCTCTGCAAGATTACATCAAAATCTACATCTCAAAGCTCAAGAGAAGTACCACCACCACCACCACTCCGACCGCCGCGGCCACCGCGACCACCACAAATAGATTTCTATTAGCTTGCAATTACCCCAAGACGGAATCCTTCGTGTCCGGCGATCGCCGGAGGCCCAAAAACAGACAACAAGGCGCCACCCTTTCGGATGTCGATCGATTTCTTTTCGAGAATTTTAATACTCTCTTCACCGATAGCGATGAAAACACAACTCAAGTTGACAGCATGGCCGATGATAGTTGGTCGGTTGCCGGAGATGAACTTCCGGAGGACCTCCGGTCGACCCACCGGTTTTTCGTGTCGCCAGGAGTGTCGAATTCGCTTGTCGAGGAGGCTCGTCAGAAATCCGACGAGGGTGTGGCGGTGATGACGTTGTCAAAGAATCCATATGATGACTTCAAACGATCTATGCAGGTAAAGATGTCAAATTCTGATACGACACGATGATATATATATATATATATATATATATATATATATACGACATTAAATACGTTAAATTTCTCACGTTATAAGTATGTATGGAGTAACATTTTTTTTTGTTTGAATTGGATATATGATGTAGTATGGAGACAATAAAACAAAACCGCATTCAATCTTTTACATTTTCTCTTTTATTTACATGAAATGACTAAGTACTTAACAGGAATAAATCACATAATTATATAATTATTATATAGTGTGGGAAATTTGAACATGAATTGTGACGTTAATTGGCACCAAAAAAGCTGTAACGAAAAGTTAATGTAATAATATGATATTGACATTGCATAAATACAATATAATTTTCTAACTTTGTTCCTGAAAAAATGGTCTGTGTTAACCATATGCCTACTGTTTTAGATGTCAAAATTAGTATAATTGTAAAATGAAAATTACAAATGAAAATTCAATTATATTGAAAAAACAATCATACGAGCAAAGATGATTTGAAGATTGCTAAAGTTAATCTTATATTATTACACGACACAGGAGATGGTGGATGCGAGGAACAATCAATCTGGACCGTTGGATTGGGATTTCATGGAGGATCTTCTCTTCTCTTACTTGGATCTAAACCACAGATCAGTCCACAAGCACGTGCTCAGGGCTTTCACTGATCTAACGGTCCACATTCGCTGGAGGTTGTCGGACGAGCAAACATGACGATGGACGGTTGTGATTGGTTGATTTCTGAAGATGATGAAGGTTTAAAACCAAAGATCATTTCTTCCAAGTTCTGAATTTGCATGAGATTATCATATAATTAGTATATGTAATTTGACGGTCAAGCCAAAGAATTCAATGAAATTCCCTTTCAGTTTTATAACCCTTTTGTGGGAGCATTTTATATGAATTTAGAGTATGGGAATTTTGTCAAATTAAAATAACCTCGAAATTATTGCAAATCAACTAAATCACATCAATATCCATAGAGATCAAACAAAGACATAACAATTGAGTGTTTAATTAATAATCTATATATTAATTTGTCTATTTAACAAGTCAAAACCGTCAAACTAAGTAATGAACTTAAGAGCCTTGAGCAGCAATGTTTGGAGAAGATATGCTTCTTATGAGAAAAGAGCATACCATTGATGCAGATTCTTAAACATTTCCCAAAAATATACTGAACTGCTAAACATCGCCCCAAAATTACTTAAATCGCCCCTTGAAATTACCAAATTGCCCTTCCTCCTATTTTTGCTTATATATCTCACAATTTCACTCTTTTTTCAAAACTTTCTCTTCCTATACCTACTACACAAGATTACGAATGTCTCGGAGGCCAGGGAAGCAGCCAGCAGTTCCCCCGGTGTACCCGTATGAGGTAACATTACGTTATTTATTTGTTTTTTAAAAAAAAAAAAAAATGCGTCGGCGTCCGAGGGAGACGCCCCCCGCATGGGGCGGGCGTCCGAGGAAGCCGCTCCCCCCATAGGGGGAGCGGCTTCCGAGGACGCCCGCCCCATGCGGGGGGCGTCTCCCTCGGACGCCGACCCGAAGCGGGAGACGTCTGCGGAAGACGTCTCCCCGATGGGGGAGACGTCTTCCGAAGACGTCTCCCCGTAGGAGGAGGCGTCTCCGACAGACGCCTCCACCTTGAGGGAGGCGTCTGTCGCAGACGCCTCCTCCTTTTTTGTTTTTTTAATTAATAAATATCATAATTACTTTAATAAATAGTGATAAATCAAAAAAATTAATTTAACAAATTCTTATTAAGTTTAACATTTGTGATATTTAGTTTTAACAAATTTTGATTTAGTTTAACAATTGTTTTAATTTAGTTTAACAAATTTTGATTTAGTTTAACAATTTTGATAATTAAGTTTAACAAATTTTGATTTAGTTTAACAATTTTGATAAATATGATAATTTAGTTTAACAAATTTAACAAATTTGTATTTAAAATTTCAATAAATAGTCATCGGGTCACAGTGGAGGGAGAGGCAAGTCGATACCATTACACGCCTTCCGTTCTTTAGAGGATGATTCAGCACCGCGTCATCCACGTAGACGGGGGATATCTGCTTCGGTCAGGAGGGAGAGGGAGGCATTACGTCGTCGTGAGGAGGAGGATGATTCCTTCGATGATGAGCATGTGGATAGTTTTGACGACGAGAGCGACGATGATGGCCCGTATGATGTGCGGCCGGAGGTGGAGAGGCAGGGGGATTATAGCGGAGGACGTGGTCGAGCGGGTACTTCTACTTCCGCCGGATGGATGGTGCGGAAGGGTAGGGGTGGGAGGTTTACGACCGGGGATTCGAGCTCGTGCACTGTTGATCCCCGCGCTCAGAAGAAGAAGAGGGTCCAGGACGATTCTTGGATCGTGAGCAGTATGACGCCTGGTGGTCCTTTAGATGGGAGCGTCATTCCTAGTTTCTGGGGTCACATTGCTAGACGGATCTGGGACGGAGAGGATCGGAAGGTTCTGAAGTGCCAGAATCGGCACAGAGCCTGTACAGCACTACAGGGTTGGCGGTCTACACTGAGTGCTGATATCAGAGAGGAGATTAGTGCCACGCATTTGGGGCACTTACCGTACAGCATGTTCCCTTATCTCGACATGCCTTTGATTTCGGCGTTTGTGGAGCGGTGGCAGCCTGACACCAACACTTTCCACATGCCTTTCGGAGAGATGACGATCATGCTTCACGATGTTTTCCAGATCCTGCGACTTCCTGTGGATGGTCGTCTGGTTAGTGCTCAGGGGTCGACGTCTGAGCTGAGGTGTTATGTGGCAGAGTTGCTTGGTGTCACACCTGATGGTCTGGCGAGAGATACAGCTTTATGGAGTGGTGGTGGTGTCGGCATCGACTCCCTTGAGGACCCTTGAGGACCTGATATAATGTACAAACATATCAAAACATATTACATAATTATACAAACATATCAAAACATATTACATAATTGTTGCCAATATGCTATCCTATGTTGGTACTCCAGCTCTCATCCAATAACACTCTCATCTCGTATTTGATACCACAGAGTCGCTATAGGAGGTACGGGGAATCCCTCATTCAATTCCAAACGAATGTAATGAGCGTAACTCCCTAAATGAGCAATAATCAACTCTCTGCACGGTCTCGTCACGGTAGGCGGACTCTCCCAAGGTAGAACTGTAAGACATGGGTACAACGAACCATCATTTCCGAGAGAGAAGAACATAACTGCACACTTGTAAAAATTTGCAATGGGAAACAAGTCCGTCCACGTCTCCATATAGTGATTCTCGCCACAAGGTCCCCCGCCCCAATTAATCCGGTGACGAGCCTCCGCCACACCGTCGTAGTATACGTGCTCATAAAAAGATGGGTTCCCAGCTATCTCATTTGAAATCGAACGACGGGCGAGTTGCCAATTGTCTTCACCACCGTGGAAAACATCGGCGACACATCGAAATCCACAGTTTCCATCAGCACGTACATCATTCCACTGGTGTAGGAATGGCATAATGATTCCTGGAATTCTATCTCCATATGGGAAGTCGTCTACGTCAGCCCGCCCAGTCACTACAATATGAACAAAAAATACAGTTAGATATAATAACAAAAGATACATATTTACTGAAATAAATAACAAAATTATAATAATAATAAATGTAAGGATGGTATACCTGATCCTCCTCTCACTGACGAAGAACCAGAAGATCGACCACGACCTTTGCTTCCACTACCGGAAGAACGACCACGACCTCTACTCCCACTACCTGAAGATCGACCACTACCTCGCTCTGCATACTCAAACGCACTAGGGTCCCGTCGTGTCGACTTTCCCCTTGGTCGACCTCGTAGCTTTGTTTTTACTGCAGGCTCTTTCAAATTCGAATGTTCGGGGTGTAGCTGCTCGAATAAAACCCGAGAGGCAGATCGAATTACGGTAGGGTCACTTCCTGCAATCTCATCAACCAGACTGCGAAAATGTTCGGCGTCTTGAGCTGCCTGAGACACAAACTCTGCGTTCCCGGCTCCTTCCCCAATGACAAGTGTCCTCCAGAACGAATGAATCTGCTCTAAGTAAATTCCGTTTTCTGATTCAAGACATCCACGGATGGTACATGCGCAAGGTATCCCATGAGAAGTCAGAAAAGCGCACTCGCAACGATATTCAACTTCATCATCTAACTGTTGCATTCTCTTCACCTCCTGACTCAGCAACTGCAAACAGTGATGCGAAACTCTACCATTTATGTGACGATATAGAGCATGTCCGAAATTAGTCAAATTTCGCCGTCTCGAGTCTTCAAGAAAGTTTCGAATATTCGTCAGCTGCATTTCAGTAGCCGCGTTGACGCGCTCGAAAAGAGTGTCCAGAGCTGCAGTCGATGTAGAAATCCACTCTTTTAGAGCCGAATGAGCACTTTCGACCCTACAATTCGTGGTGTTCCCAAAATGAAGGACTTTGTTCGTCCAATTCAGCACAAACTTTTCTTTATGCACCAACCACGTGGTGTCCAGATACTCCGTGATAGCCGGCCACGATCTATACAAATCTTTCAGAGCATACACAGCTCTATCATACTCGGCTTCTGAAGTAGAAAGCATGATCTTCCTCCATCTTCCACGCCTCAAAGTCTCTGCCATCTCCTTATTCTTGCCGAATACGTGGTATGCGTAATTCAATACGTCTTTGTTGATGTGCCATGTGCAGAGTAAATGAGCAGAGTCAGGAAAAACCTCTCTCACTGGTCGCATAAGGCCTAACTCCCGGTCTGTTATTATTGCAGTCGGGATGACAGTCCCCAATAACAGATCTCTCAACTTCTCCATCACCCACAAATAACTGGAGTAAGATTCATCCATCAAAATCGCATATCCAATAAGGAAATTCATGTTTGCTGGTGTGACCCCAATCATTTCGAACAAAGGCATCTTATACTTGTTCGTCTTGTAAGTCGAATCCATGCAGATAACGAAAGGATATGTCCGCAACAACTGGACTGACGTCGGATGTGCCAAAAAAGCGTGAGTTACGACATCAGTTTCTGGATCCGCCATAATCCAATGTAAGTACTCACACTGCACTGCTTGGTAGAGAAACTGCTGGACGGGATTCCGATCTTCAGATTTTGTCCTCCTCATGTAATCTCTGAAATTATAAATATGCCTTTGATTTGGATTGTCCTCCGGGAATTTTTCTTTTACTGCCTTCAAGATGTTCCGTGGTTTTGCTTGCGCCTCTGTCATATCACGAACAATCTTCTTCGCCCCAGAACTTAGACCACTAATTTGACGATGACCCTCTGGATAAACTGCCAGTCTGTGGTTGTGATGTCCGTGAGCACTATTATAAACCACAACCCATCCATCACGATCTCGTCGCTCCACCACTTTTATTAAGAAACGGCAACCGCAACCCTTTCTTTTGGTGTTTCTTCGAAGTGCAGTATCCATATCCCGAGACTCCATTTGATTTCGCCGGTCGCATCTCAAATAACAATCCATCCGACTATCTGATCTTGTTTTGTACGACGACACGACCAAAAAAAACCCAGCTCCGATAGCTACTTGTTTGGCCCATTTACATGCTTCATCGATTGTTTCAAAGATTTGTGTAGTTTGAAATAACTCACTGTAATCCACTCCATCACCACCGAAATCTGGAACCTACAAAAATATATTCAAAATTAAAAAAATAAAAAAATAAATTCGAAATTAAAAAAATTAAAAAATAAACTCGAAATTAAAAAAACAAAATCAAAATCAAAAAAAAAAAAGGCGTCTGTGTTAGACGCCTGCCCCATGGATGGGGCGTCTGTGTTAAACGCCTTCCCCAACGGTAAGGCGTCTGCGTAGGACGCCTGACCGAAGGGAAGGGCGTCTACTACAGACGCCTTACCCATGGGGAGGACGTCTACATAAGACGCCTCTCCCATTGTGTAGGCGTCTGCGTTAGACGCCTCGGCCATGGGGAGGGCGTCCTACGCAGACGCCCTCACCATGGGGGAGGCGTCTAATGCAGACGCTCGGCCCAAAAATTTCCCCGCGCCAGGCTTACCTCACCCGATGCATCACCCTCGCCAGACATTTTCGTGGTGTTTTTACTGATAAATTATGAATATACAAGACCATAGGCCTTATTTATAGACACGGGACGATTTGGGTATTAAATATATTGTTAAGGGCAATTTGGTAATTTCAAGGGGCGATTTAAGTAGTTTTGGGGCGACGTTTAGTAGTTCCCAAAATATATCCAATGGAACCATAAGCCATGTGACCTACGTTAGTAAACAAATAAGCACTTCATTATTTCATGGGTCTATGTGCAAAATACCCAACAAGATTGGCGCCCAAAAAAGAGATTATTGGATTTTGACTTATTTCTCAACGTGAAGGGCACAAATCCATGGATTCAAATCCCAATCCGACCACTTTCCCACAGATTTTATGTTGGCATTCTGGAACCGGTCAACATCGGGTTGGATGTCGCTTTTCGCTTGTGTCAGCAACGACTTTAACTTCTCAGGTCAATATCTCAAAAAAAATTAAAAGGTTTTAAGTTATGTCTGTTGGATGCTTAAATTCTTGTTTTGGGTTTAGTTTTTTGTATTGATTCTCAAACTTGGTACGAAAAGGTGTTTTTTTCCTCCTTTTTCTGCCTTTTTTTGGGTTTGTAAGATCAAAATTGTAGTAAAAGATGGATTTTTAGGGTAAATTTTGAGTTATGTATGTTAGATTCTTTGTTTTGGGTTCACATTTTGTTAGCTTAGTTCTGTTGATTGGTGCAAAAAGAGGGGTTAGTTTTTTTTTTGAAATTCTGAGTTATGTTTGGTTGTATCCTTTTGGTTACAGTTTGTTAGCTTATCTCTCTTAATTGGTCTAGGAAGAGGTGATTTTTTTTTGTTTTTGTTTTCTTATTTGTTGGCTCAAATTAAAATTTCAATTTTTTTCTTCGGAATTATATATAGATTACTAAGGATAAAAGTAAAATAACGTACCCTTGGTGTTTTTCAAGATCTCAATCGGTGTTGAATTGATCAGTGGAATTTCAAGATGAGCAGCATTTTTATCGACTTTGGCAATGAGAGTTGTGCGGTTGCCGTTACTCGGAACCGCAGCATCGATATGCTTCTAACTGAAGAATCTAAGTACGAAACACCCACCATTGTGTGCTTTGGAAACAAGCAGCGGTTCTTCGGAGCCGCAGGGGCATCTTCTTCCATGACAATTCCTAACAATACCATATCGCAAATCAAGCGTCTGGTTGGCCGTAAATTTTCGGATCCTAACCTCCAACGCGACCTTCAACTCTTTCCTTTTTCAGTCACCGAGGGACCTGGTGGATTTCCTTTGATCCACGTGACGTACTGTGGTGAGCAACACACTTTCAACCCAACCCAAGTCCTGCGGAAAACTAAACGCCTTCAAGGATCTGAGACAAGAGGTCTCAGTTTCTCAGATGAAGACGATGAAGAAGAAAGGAATTAGGGTTGGAGAGGTTGCGGCGGAGAGAAAGAAGGTTTGAGTTTTATTCGTTATTTAGGGTTTTGGTTACACAGGCTTTTATACAGACGTAAACGGATCTCCTTAAATAACCGGATCCGTTTATACACAGCCTAATATCCGGACCCGTTTACACAGTGCACATCTGGATTACAAGTGAGTGGACTCAACCATGAGCTAGCCTCAGAAATATGGACCTAATCATGAACCTCTTTGAATGGGCATGGGTTCACTTGCACCAACACCTATTAGATGGGCACAAAGCTCTTCACACCTGCATTTTATGGGTTAGTCAGCTTTGGTCCAGTATCATCACTGGCTTTGGATTGGGTGATATTGTCAACACTCCCCGTCAAGCTTAGCCTGGGATGAAGGTTGAGCTTGGTAGAAGCTTTGCGAAATTCCTCTTTGCCAAGAGCTTTGGTAAACATATCAGCGAGCTGCCCACCGGAGGGAATAAATCTTGTGGTGAGCAATCCGAGAGCAACTTTTTCCCGAACAAAATGGTAGTCAAGCTCGACATGCTTTGTTCTGGCATGAAACACAGGATTAATAGATAGATGTAATGCACTAATGTTATCACAAAATAAAGTTGGAGGTTGGGTTAAGAAGACTCCCATATCGCGAAGGATGAATGTGATCCATGTAAGTTCTACCGTGGTAACAGCCATGGCTCTGTATTCAGCTTCAGCGCTGGAGCGAGCAACGGTCGGTTGTTTCTTGGATTTCCAGGAGACACAATTAGAACCAAGGAAAACACAAAATCCACTAGTGGATCGCCGAGTTATTTCACAACCCGCCCAATCACTATCAGAGTAAGCACAGAGGTCAAAGGTAGGAGATTTACAAATCTGCATCCCATAACTAAGTGTCCCATTAATAAATCTCAAAATGCGTTTGGCAAGTTTAAAATGGAAGTTGGAAGGGGAATGCATGTGCTGACATAAATAGTTTACAGAGAAAGAGAGATCTGGTCTGGTGAGGCATAAGTATTGTAAAGAACCAACAAGTTTCCTAAATAGAGTGCAATTTTGAAAACAAGAGGTATCTTTATCTGCCTCAAGCTTAGTGGGCATGGGAGTGGCAATATATTTAGAATGAAGCATGTTGTGTTTTTGTAAAATAGTAGAGGCATAATGTTGTTGAGATAAAAACAGACCTTCAGGGGTTCGTGTGACTTCCACACCAAGGAAATGATGCAAAAACCCTAAATCTTTCATGTGAAATTCAACAGTTAAGTCAGAAATGAGCTGCTGCATGGATAAAGTATTTGCCCCTGTGATAATAATGTCATCTACGTAGAGCAATAAGAAAAGAGGACCAGAATTATGAGAGATAAAAAGAGAGCTATCCGACATACTGCTGAAGAAACCTTTTGTAAAAAGGAAAGATGCAAACCTATCAAACCAAGCTCTGGGTGATTGTTTAAGACCATATAATGCTCGTTTTAACTTACAAAGGTGTCTAGGATGATTAGAGTTAACAAAACCTGGGGCTTGACTCATAAAAACTTCTTCTTGAATGTGGCCATGAAGAAATGCATTCTTTACATCTAATTGTCTGATTTCCCAATTATGCATTGTAGCTATACTCAGAACAATACGAATAGTGGCAAATTTAATGACTGGAGAGAAGGTTTCTGTAAAATCAATACCCTCTACCTGTTTGTAGCCTTTAGCTACCAACCTTGCCTTAAGCTTGTCCAAAGTGCCATCTGGTTTTAGTTTCACCCTGAATACCCATTTGCATCCAATAGTGTGAGTTCCTTTCTTTCTAGGAACTAAATCCCAGGTTTCATTTTGATGTAAGGCCTCCATTTCTTCCACCATAGCTTTATGCCAGCCAGGATGTTGAAGTGCTTCTTCAACAGATTGAGGCTCCTGAGGCAAAGTGATGGTGTTATGAAAGAGTGCATATTTAGGGTTTGGTTTAACAATACCTGACTTGGATCTTGTTAGCATGTGATGCTGGGGTGTAAGTTGGATATGGGTCATTGTATCAGCAGGAGGTGCACCATGAGCTTTTTGAGGTTCCACATTCAGTTCCTCCGACTCTGATGGAGAAGTACCATCATCATCCTGATGGATTTCAACTCCATGAGGTGAGGTTTCCAATGAGACATTTGAGATAGACTCCTCAGATTGCTCATCACTGGAGGCCATCTCATCCTGAATGTCACCTGGGTGATGCTCAGAGGCAGTGTGCTCTTGAGAGTTGTGTGGCTGAGGGAGACAATTATCTGGGCAATGATCATTAGCAACAGAAGGTGGAAATGTGGGTGCTGAGGAAACATCCAGCTCCATAGCAGAGGAGGGTTGAATAAGCTCAAGATCATTTATTTTGGTGGAATTTTCAGATTTTTCACAAAGCCAGTCATTAAAGGTGCTTAAAGAGCAGTCATCTTTAGTGGGAAGAAAAATACTTGGAGGGTTCTTATAAGGCATGCAAACTTCATCAAAAATAACATGTCTACTCATATAAATTTTGTTTTTAGTAGGATTTAAACATATGTAACCTTTATGTCGTATACTATATCCCAGAAAAACACATGGAGCAGATCTTTCAGAAAGTTTGTCATGAGCATAATCACTTAAACATGGAAAGCAACGACAACCAAAGACTCTAAAACTGGCATAATCAGGTAATTTCCCAAAGAGTGTCTCATATGGGATTTTCCCTTCGGAATCAGGAATTCTATTTAATAGGAAAGTAGCTGTGTTGAAGGCTTCCACCCAATAGCACTTGGGGACACCACTATTTATCAATAATGTGCGCCCCATATCTACAATAAGTCTGTGTCTACGCTCAGCAACTCCATTTTGTTCTGGAGTGTGAGGGCATGACATCTGAAGTATAATACCACTAAAGTTTAAATGATCTTGAAATCTTTTAGAAGAGAATTCACCACCTCCATCACATTGGAAAACCTTAATTTTTCCATTGAATTGTCTTTCAATATATTTTTCAAAAATGAGAAAGCACTGGAAAAAATCAGATTTCAACTTTAATGGGAAAATCCATGTAAATCTGCTGAAATCATCAACAAAAACAGGCATAATATTTGAAATGGTTTTTACTCAATATGGGGGCTGGACCCCACAAATCACTATGTATCTTATGGAAAGGTTCAGTAGTTTTATTTACAGACCTTGAGAAAGGAAGTTTGATAGCCTTTCCTAAGTGACAACTACTGCATATAGAAGGATGTAGTGTAGAAGTATGAGAGGTCACAGAGATGCACCCCTGAGAACTAAGTTGTTGGAGAACCTTATGGTTGGGGTGACCCAATCTACAATGCCACGTATGCAAATCTACTGTTCTTTGCCTGTTAGAAAAGAAGGTCTTATGCACATTGTTTGGGATGGAATAAAGTCCTTTAAGTTTGCCTGTGGTGATTATAGTGCCAGAGTTTCTGTGTTTTACATAAAACTCTTTATCTGAAAATTCAATGTTGTAAGGAAAGGAGTTTGTAAATTTCTTGACAGAAAGTAAATTGACTTTCATTTTTGGTGCAAGGAGAACGTCTTTAAGGACAAAAGAGCCAGTTTCATGGATGATTTTAGCATTTCCAGTGTGAGTAATAGGTACTAAAGAACCATCCCCTATCATAATTTTGTCAGTGCCATAATATGGAGTAAGGGAAGTCAACAAACCTGGATTACCTGAGATATGAGTTGATGCACCGGAGTCCGGGAACCAATCAGTGTCGGCTTCGTTCACACTCATTGCAGCAAGAGCTTGTGGCAAATCTTTGGAGACATAGGCTTGATTGAACCTGTGCCAACACTTAAGTGCATCATGGCCAGGTTTTCCACAGATTTGGCAGTGAACTAGCGAGCGTCGCTGACTCAGATTGGCTCCATCTGGACCACCAGCTTCCTTTCCTCCCATATCTAAGGTTGGGTGTTGAGAATGAGGGGGTGGCTGACCTTGAGGTGCAGGAACAAACCCACGCCCTTTGGAATTAAAGCCTCCATCCCTCTTCTCCTTGGACTGATTCTTGCCTTTGTTGAAGTTCTTTTGCCCGAAAAAGGCCATCTGCATGTTGCCATCAGCTTGGTGTATTTGCATACGCATCTCATAGCTTTGCAGCATGGGCACGACTTCGGTGTATGAAGGGAGAGGGGGTTTCAGATAGACTGTAGTGAATGGATTGTACTCCATTCCAAGTCCGTTGAGCATCCAGAAAACTTTGTTTTGATCACGAACAGGTCTACCGATTGCTGCAAGTTCATCGCATAAGGTTTTGAACCTTGATAGGTATTCTTGAAGATCTTTGAAGCTCTTCTTGCGCAGCATCTGGAGCTGTTGTAGGAGAAAGAACTCTCGTTCTTCCGAGTTTTGAGCGAATGAGAAACGGAGTGCTTCCCAGACTTCTTGAGCAGTCTCTAATCGAACAACGACGCTCAACACTTCTTCACTGAGTGTGGAAACGATCCAGGCTTTCAGAAGTCGATCAGAACGCCTCCATAACTCATAGTCGGGGTTAGGAACCAGCTCGGGCTCAGATCCATCCTTGCTTACCTCGATCTTGGCCTTCGGGGGTTGAAACTCACCATCGACAAACCCAAGCATGCCTTGTGACTCCATGAGGCCACTGAGTTGCATCTCCCATAACAGGTAGTTTGACGATGTGAGCTTCACTGAAACAAAGTTGGTAACATTCAGGTCGTTCGGGTAAGGGTAGATCTGCCTGCCGACGGAGCTGGTTGGACCAGTCATGGTGGATCTAAACGTAGGTCTCGCCACGAAAGGCTCTGATACCATGCGGAAAACTAAACGCCTTCAAGGATCTGAGACAAGAGGTCTCAGTTTCTCAGATGAAGACGATGAAGAAGAAAGGGATTAGGGTTGGAGAGGTTGCGGCGGAGAGAAAGAAGGTTTGAGTTTTATTCGTTATTTAGGGTTTTGGTTACACAGGCTTTTATACAGACGTAAACGGATCTCCTTAAATAATCGGATCCGTTTATACACAGCCTAATATCCGGACCCGTTTACACAGTGCACATCTGGATTACAAGTGAGTGGACTCAACCATGAGCTAGCCTCAGAAATATGGACCTAATCATGAACCTCTTTGAATGGGCATGGGTTCACTTGCACCAGCACCTATTAGATGGGCACAAAGCTCTTCACACCTGCATTTTATGGGTTAGTCAGCTTTGGTCCAGTATCATCACTGGCTTTGGATTGGGTGATATTGTCAACAAGTCCTTGCCATGGTCCTTGCACACCTGAAGAAATTAGCAGAGAAAAATCTTTCCGGAACTGTCGGTAATTGTTGCATTGGCATTCCTGTCTTTTTCACTGATATTCAGAGAAGGGCTGTCCTGGATGCAGCGAAGATCGCAGAGTTGAACGATCCACGTTTAGTTCACGAAATGACGGCAGTGGCTTTAGGTTATGGGATTTACAAAACCGACTTACCGAAGTCTGACAAGCTGAATGTGGCTTTCGTTGATGTAGGCCATGCAAGCATGCAGGTCTGCATTGTCGAATATACAAGTCAGCATCTCAAAGTTCTCGGTCATGCGTTTGATCAGTCTCTTGGTGGTAGAGATTTTGATAATGCTTTGTTCGAGCATTTTGCTGCAAAATTCGAGAAAGAACATAATGTGGATGTTTACCGAAATGTCCAAGCTTGTGCACGATTAATGTCTGCATGTCAGAAAACAAAGAAGGTGTTAAGTGATAATCCTGTGGCTCACATCAATATTAAGTGTTTGATGAAAGTGAAGGACATGAATTATGAGATCAAGAGGGAGGACTTCGAGGATATTAGCAGCTCATTGTTGCAAAGAGTTGTTGCCACTTTGAAAAAGGCCTGTGAAATCTCACAGCTTCGTGGACAAAACATTCATGAAGTTGAGCTTGTTGGCTCTGGGTCCCGTGTTCCTGCAATCACTAGATTTTTGACGAATTTCTTCAAGAAAGAGCCAAGACGGACGATGAATTCGAGTGAATGTGTTGCTCGTGGTTGCGCACTCCAATGTACGAGTCTCAGTCCAACATTTAAAGTTTGGGAGTTGAAGGTGGTGTTCCTTTTTGAAGAATTTGGTGTAAATTGTTATATTATTCTTGTTTTCAAATACAGAGCAAACATATATATACATGTTGAGTTATTTCCTGATACATATTGTAGCCGTTTGGAGATTTTTGTGCGTGAATATATTGTTGCCTTTGGTGAAGAAGCGTAGGTTGTATGATTTGCTTGATTGGAGATTATGTCCATTTTCGGCTATGATGACCGTTTGTCTGAGCTGTTTTCAACACTCCCCCTCAAGTTGGCTCCGGAAAAGGTTGAAGGATCCCAACTTGTGGAGAATGCTGTGAAATTGTTTTTGATCCAATGCTTTGGTAAAGATATCTGCGAGTTGGTCTTTGCTTTGTACATAGGGAACTTCGATTTCCTTTGCTTGGATCTTCTCTCTGATGAAGTGACAATCTACTTCGATATGTTTGGTTCGTTCGTGAAATACTGGGTTGGAGGCTATATGTCGAGCAGCGTTGTTATCGCAGAACATTTGTATTGGTCCTTGGTCTGGAATGTTCATTTCCTTGAGAAGTTGCTTGATCCAAGTGAGCTCACTTGTAGTGGATGCCATGACTCTATATTCCGCTTCGGCACTGGATCTTGCTACAACGTTTTGTTTTTTGCTTCTCCAAGTGACCAGGTTACCGCCAACGAAGGTGCAAAACCCCGTAGTGGATTTGCGATCATGACTGCCTGCCCAATCTGCATCAGAATAGCCAATTATTGAATTAGAATTATTGTTTTTCATCCATATGCCTTGCCCAGGTGTGTTTTTCAAATATCTGAGAATTCTGTCTACTATGTCAAGATGCTGAGTGTGGGGTGCATGCATGAATTGGCTTATTGTGCTAACAGCATAGGTTATGTCGGGTCTGGTGACGGTAAGGTAAATGAGTTTTCCTACTAGTCTCTGAAATTGTCCTATGTCTTCTAAAGGTTCTCCATTAGTGGGTTTTACTTTTAAGTTTGTTTCGATAGGGGTATTTGCGGGTTTGGACCCCAACTTCCCTGTTTCTTGAAGTAAATCAAGGACATACTTTCTTTGGGATAGGAACATGCCTTTCTTAGAGTGTGCAAATTCAATGCCTAAAAAGTACTTCAAAAAACCTAAATCCTTGATGTCAAATTTGGCTTTTAGGTAGTTTTTTACTACATTGATTTCTTTATCATTATTGCCAGTTATTATGATGTCATCTACGTACACAAGGACAATTATGGTGTTATTGTTATAATGCTTAATAAACATGGATGCATCAGCAGAACTTTTCAAAAAACCAAAGGAAAGAAGAGAGTGGCTAAGTTTGCATACCATGCTCTGGGTGATTGCTTGAGACCATAGATGGATTTGTGAAGTTGACATACCTGATTCCGGGAATAATTGTAGCCTGGAGGTGGAACCATGAAGACTGCCTCATCAAGATTCCCTTGGAGGAAGGCATTTCGGACATCCATTTGAAAAAGGTTCCAACCATAGTTAACAGCGATGGATAAAAGTATCCTAACAGTATTCATTTTTGCAACGGGAGCGAAGGTCTCCTGGTAATCAAGACCATAGGTTTGAGTGTACCCCTTAGCAACTAGCCTAGCTTTATATCTGTCAATTTTACCATTACTATCGTATTTAATTTTGTATGCCCATTTACACCCTACGGGTTTTATCCCTGGTTTGAGGGAAACCATGGACCAAGTATGATTTTTCCTTAATGCTTCTAATTCTTCTTCCATGGCTTTTACCCAATTTGGATCCTTAAGAGCGTCTTGATAAGAGGTGGGTTCTAGGTGAGTGTCTATTTGAGTTAAAAACTTTTGATGATTGGATGTGATGGCTTTATAGGAGACATACTTTTGGATGGGATACACAGCTTTATAAGTAACAAAATCTCGCAGGAGAGAAGGGGTACGAGTTGGTCTTGTGGACCTTCTTGTGGGAGGTTCTTCTTGGGCTTCTTCTTGTGTGGTGTGATCATTACCTGTATTACAATCTCCCCCTTCTTGAGGGACGAGAGTTTCCTCAAGACCTGGAGTTATTTCAAATAAATCCATAGTTGGTAGAGGGGTGTTTTGGCCTGCAGAAAAATCTTGACCTGTAGACATGCTATTTGTAGAGTTGAAATAGGATTCTTCCTCGAAAAAGGAAACATCCCTAGAGATATAAAGCTTACATTCCTTTGGATCATAACATTTGTACCCCTTCTTTTTGAAAGAGTATCCAAAAAAGACAGTTTTAACAGAGTTTGAGTCAAATTTGTCATCTTTCTTTTTATGAACAAAACATGTGCATCCAAAAATTCTGAAGTGAGCGGTGCTCATACGTCTTTTATTTAGAATTTCAAGAGGTTGTTTATTTTGAAGAAGCGGACTAGGGAGTCGGTTAATAATATAAACAGCGGTTAACATGGCTTCAGACCAGAAAATTTTGGGGATATGATTTTGAAATAGTAAAGATCTAGTAACATTGAGGAGATGGCGGTTTTTCCTTTCGGAAACACCATTTTGCTCAGGGGTGTTAATGCAAGTTGTTTGATGAAAGATGCCCTTAGCTTTTAAAAAATTTTGAAAAACATTGCTAGTATATTCCGAGCCATTATCGGACCTAAGAATTTTAATTTTGGTATCATACATATTTTCCACAAAGGTGACATATTCACAAAAAATAGAGAAAACATCGGACTTAGATTTAAGCAAATATAACCATGTTGTGCGGGAAAAATCATCAATAAAAGTGATAAAATATTTAAAGCCATTATATGATTCGACCGGGGCAGGCCCCCAGATATCCGAGTGTATTAATTCCAAGGGCTTCCCGGTTTTTATTGTAGAGGAATAAAAAGGTAATCTTGATTGTTTTGAGAAACGACAAACATCACAACATAAATTAGACTTAAGACGTAAATCAGGAAATAATTGTTTTAAAACCGTATAAGATGGATGACCCATGCGTTTGTGCCACAGTTCGGGAGACTGGTGAGACACATTATTAGCCTGCAATAAATCATTTGAACTATCAAACACATAAAGTCCATTTTCAAGGGTGCCTCTACCAATCATCCTCCCTGATGGTCGGTCCTGAAATAATACGTCATAAGGTGAGAAAATAACATTGCAATTTAATTTTTTGGTGATCCTTGCAACAGACAATAAGTTGGAAGTGAAAGATGGAACAAAAAGAACTTCCTCAGGTATGTTATTCAAAAATATTGATTCTCCTATTCCATCTATTTCGACTTGATTTCCATTAGCAACGGTAACTCTTTTATTAATTTGGGGATCAAGGTGAAAATCATGTAACAATGATTTATTTCCGGTCATATGATCTGTGGCTCCTGTATCTATGATCCATGAATTATTACTAGCACTAACATGATTAGCAGTAGAACTAAAAGAGTCATTAGTGAAGGCAATACCTGGGTCTGATTTTGGCTGGGATTTTGACTATGGAGAAGTTTATTTAAGTGGGCTAGCACTTGGCCCATTTGTTGCATGGTTGGTTCTGGATATCTCGGAGTCGGATCTGGCATAGTACGTGGGTCGGGTCCGGGTTGACCCGCGATGAACTCGGAGATAAAACCCCGAGAATCTTGTGTGGATCCGACATGCCCCCATTTGTTCCACTCTCGACCGCCGCTAGGGTTAGGGCTTCCGGCGCTTGGAAGGTTTCGGCCGCCGCTGCTGGAGATCCCTCCCCCGTCTCCTCGCCGATCTCCTACACCGTTCTTCGGTGGTCGGAGATGGGGGTAGAGGAACCAACAGTGGTCCCGAGTGTAGGATCGTGTGGGTCTATGGGTCCACAAACTAATCACGATTAAAACCTAATTACCTACTTGGTTGATTGATCAATGAAATGCAGCGGAAATTAAAAACAAATCAAACACAAGTAGGAAAGCAATGCAAACCACACAAGAAGACACCGGATTTACAGAGGTTCGGCCGCGCCTACGTCCTCTCTTGCAAGCCCCTCTCGAATCTCTGTTCGAGCTCCTCTTGCGTCTTCACTATGCCTCCCCGTTCCGGGCCGGGAGCAACGCCTTTTACAAGTCTTCAAGCTCGCGAACAACCCTCGCCGAGCTTGGCACCACCTCTCACAAACCGAGAGAATCACTTCGGGCTTTCACCGAAATCCTTGCTTCTTTGTCTTGGGCTTTCACCAAGACCCTTGCTCACTTTGACAACAATGGTGACTGAGTGGAACTCACTCTCTAATTGAGCACAACAAATGCTAGTATGAATGTATGATGAAGGATGTGGAAATTAGGCTTTGGAATCACTAATTGGGAGCTTTGAGGTTGTGGAAAATCTCACTATAAGTTTGACACTTTGGAGTTGTGAAATCTTGTGGAAAACTAAGTGTGAACCTCTATTTATAAGCTCTAAGAGATTCCTAGCCGTTGGGGAAAGATTTGATTGATTTGTGTAAGAGATACACAAAACAGAATTCAAATTCAGCAAAAACTGTCTCCAACCGGTCGACCTAAAGTTGAACCGGTCGAACAAAACCTTACAAAAACTAATGGATCGGTTGAACAAATGGATGGTTCGGTCGAACAAAATGGTCATGTAAAAACTCTAAATCTACTGAAACCGGTCGAACAAAAGGTCCAATCGGTCGAACGTTTTCGGACAGGATTTAAGGTTTAGTTTTAGTGATTTTCCGACTATGTTTTGGATGACCTATCGAAGTCCGATTGATCTGAAATTTTGTGTGTGACTTCTCTAAGGAACCTAGTGTGTGAATGCATGGATATTAGCTTAAGTTATGCTCAATTCACATTTGTTCCTAAGACTCAAAGAAAAGTAAAATACATGTCTTCAATCCAGCTTAATTACATGTCTTGACTTGATTTTTCTTCTTTCTTGAGTCTTGATCACCTGTAGATGTTAGCACAATACAACATATATACCATTATACTACATGTGCTAATCTACATGTCCTAATTAAGATTAGGTTGAATTACATCATCAAAATATGGATTAAGGCCAAAAAGCCAACAATCTCCCCCTTTTTGATGATGACAACCTATATCTTAAACTAACTTAATACTTGAAATATATTATGCAAACTATGCTTCAAAATGTTTCTTTAAATCTATTGCATAGTTTTTCTTGACAATTTCATGCATATTTCAAGTTACCCTAATCTATTACTTCTCCCCCTTTGACATCCATCAAAAACAATAATCAATCTAAGATATGAAATGAAATTTCTCCCTCATTGACATTTATATAACTATTCAAGTTCAAATAGGATGTCATTGTAATGAAGTTGCTCCCCCTAAATTTTGCACTTCATTACTCTAATAAAAGATATAACTATTAAGCTCCCCCTATCAATAAGGCTAGATGGAAACTATGAGTATGATTAAAGTTAAGTTCAATTAAGTTTCTATTTAAGCCTTATTCTAACATCCATTTAAAATTTGACATTTAAAATCAATGGATGTGGTAAAAGATTTGCAATGAATAGGGTATATGGTTTGCAATGAATTAAACTCTAAGGATATGACAATTAAGCATATTAACTAGATTAGAGCTATTTTTCAGAAATTTTAGAGATAGAAATTTTTATACCAAACTTGAATCTTGAATAGCTCCAATCTTGATTTGGTGATGCAACCGGATTCGAATTCGACGCTTTGGCTCACCCGGTCACCACCAATCTCTTCCTCAAGCTCCTACAAGTGTAGATTTTGGTACCCATTTTTGCTTGGGTCCATTAAGTTTAGCTTTTGGTACCCAAATCCAAGTTGATTTTGGTACCTCTACACTTACTTTCTTTTTCATGGCAAAATTATGTTTAACATTAATTTGAATAGGAAAGTTTTTAACATAAAAATTGTTTTTATTGCCATGTGTGAACTTATGCAATTTATTTGACAAATTTTCATTTAAGACATTAAGTTCACTGTTTTTAGTTGCTAGAGATTCATTTAAGCAATTTAGATTTTTAATCATAGAATTATGCTTTTCATTCATGTTAAGCATGTAAATCTCTAAATTTGCAACTTTTTCATTCATGCAATTTAAGTCATTTAAAGTTTGCTTGCTTTCAAGATATGATTTATCTAGTTTCTTTAGCAAGTCAATTTTGTCATTTTCAAGCATATGACTTTCAATTGCATTAGATGAGGTAGATTTATCATTTAAGCACTCATTCTTCAAGCATGCATTTTCTAAAGTAAGAGCATCAATTTTAGCAAGCAAATCAACTTTATCATCTAACATAGATGCATTTTGACATTTAAGCTCATCTATTTGCTTGTTTGCTAATTTATTTGATTCATGAAGCTCTTTACATTTTTCTACCATTTTCAGAAATGCATTTTGTAGTTTATGTGAATGCGATGATTTTCCACTTGAACTACAACTTGAAGAGTGACTAGAAGATACCTCATCTTCACTTTCTCCATCGGATGAGCTTGATGTTGAACAAGATGTTGAATTGATTTCTTCACATCTAACTTGAGCTACATCCATTGGAGTGGCTTCTCCCTTTTTCCCGGTTGGTGAATCTCCTTCACCAAAATTCTTTTCTAATGTTTGCCATATATGATGAGCACTATCACATGAGCAAACAAGATTAAAATGTTCATCTCCTAATGCACAAAATAAGACATTCATAGCTTTTGCATTTAGGGATGCATTTTTCTCATCTTCTAAACTCCATTTACTAATATGATATCTAGGTGATTCATATGGAGTTTGAATCATAAACCACAAGTTAGCATTCATGGATTTAATAAATGATGACATTTTAGATTTCCATGAAACAAAATTATTTCCATCAAAATATGGTGGTTTACAAGATTCTAGAGGTGTGGATGCATTAAGAGTCATGTTAATTTATCGGTTAAGAACAAAATTAACGAACGAGGCTCTGATACCAAATGTAGGATCGTGTGGGTCTATGGGTCCACAAACTAATCACGATTAAAACCTAATTACCTACTTGGTTGATTGATCAATGAAATGCAGCGGAAATTAAAAACAAATCAAACACAAGTAGGAAAGCAATGCAAACCACACAAGAAGACACCGGATTTACAGAGGTTCGGCCGCGCCTACGTCCTCTCTTGCAAGCCCCTCTCGAATCTCTGTTCGAGCTCCTCTTGCGTCTTCACTATGCCTCCCCGTTCCGGGCCGGGAGCAACGCCTTTTACAAGTCTTCAAGCTCGCGAACAACCCTCGCCGAGCTTGGCACCACCTCTCACAAACCGAGAGAATCACTTCGGGCTTTCACCGAAATCCTTGCTTCTTTGTCTTGGGCTTTCACCAAGACCCTTGCTCACTTTGACAACAATGGTGACTGAGTGGAACTCACTCTCTAATTGAGCACAACAAATGCTAGTATGAATGTATGATGAAGGATGTGGAAATTAGGCTTTGGAATCACTAATTGGGAGCTTTGAGGTTGTGGAAAATCTCACTATAAGTTTGACACTTTGGAGTTGTGAAATCTTGTGGAAAACTAAGTGTGAACCTCTATTTATAAGCTCTAAGAGATTCCTAGCCGTTGGGGAAAGATTTGATTGATTTGTGTAAGAGATACACAAAACAGAATTCAAATTCAGCAAAAACTGTCTCCAACCGGTCGACCTAAAGTTGAACCGGTCGAACAAAACCTTACAAAAACTAATGGATCGGTTGAACAAATGGATGGTTCGGTCGAACAAAATGGTCATGTAAAAACTCTAAATCTACTGAAACCGGTCGAACAAAAGGTCCAATCGGTCGAACGTTTTCGGACAGGATTTAAGGTTTAGTTTTAGTGATTTTCCGACTATGTTTTGGATGACCTATCGAAGTCCGATTGATCTGAAATTTTGTGTGTGACTTCTCTAAGGAACCTAGTGTGTGAATGCATGGATATTAGCTTAAGTTATGCTCAATTCACATTTGTTCCTAAGACTCAAAGAAAAGTAAAATACATGTCTTCAATCCAGCTTAATTACATGTCTTGACTTGATTTTTCTTCTTTCTTGAGTCTTGATCACCTGTAGATGTTAGCACAATACAACATATATACCATTATACTACATGTGCTAATCTACATGTCCTAATTAAGATTAGGTTGAATTACATCATCAAAATATGGATTAAGGCCAAAAAGCCAACAATCTCCCCCTTTTTGATGATGACAACCTATATCTTAAACTAACTTAATACTTGAAATATATTATGCAAACTATGCTTCAAAATGTTTCTTTAAATCTATTGCATAGTTTTTCTTGACAATTTCATGCATATTTCAAGTTACCCTAATCTATTACTTCTCCCCCTTTGACATCCATCAAAAACAATAATCAATCTAAGATATGAAATGAAATTTCTCCCTCATTGACATTTATATAACTATTCAAGTTCAAATAGGATGTCATTGTAATGAAGTTGCTCCCCCTAAATTTTGCACTTCATTACTCTAATAAAAGATATAACTATTAAGCTCCCCCTATCAATAAGGCTAGATGGAAACTATGAGTATGATTAAAGTTAAGTTCAATTAAGTTTCTATTTAAGCCTTATTCTAACATCCATTTAAAATTTGACATTTAAAATCAATGGATGTGGTAAAAGATTTGCAATGAATAGGGTATATGGTTTGCAATGAATTAAACTCTAAGGATATGACAATTAAGCATATTAACTAGATTAGAGCTATTTTTCAGAAATTTTAGAGATAGAAATTTTTATACCAAACTTGAATCTTGAATAGCTCCAATCTTGATTTGGTGATGCAACCGGATTCGAATTCGACGCTTTGGCTCACCCGGTCACCACCAATCTCTTCCTCAAGCTCCTACAAGTGTAGATTTTGGTACCCATTTTTGCTTGGGTCCATTAAGTTTAGCTTTTGGTACCCAAATCCAAGTTGATTTTGGTACCTCTACACTTACTTTCTTTTTCATGGCAAAATTATGTTTAACATTAATTTGAATAGGAAAGTTTTTAACATAAAAATTGTTTTTATTGCCATGTGTGAACTTATGCAATTTATTTGACAAATTTTCATTTAAGACATTAAGTTCACTGTTTTTAGTTGCTAGAGATTCATTTAAGCAATTTAGATTTTTAATCATAGAATTATGCTTTTCATTCATGTTAAGCATGTAAATCTCTAAATTTGCAACTTTTTCATTCATGCAATTTAAGTCATTTAAAGTTTGCTTGCTTTCAAGATATGATTTATCTAGTTTCTTTAGCAAGTCAATTTTGTCATTTTCAAGCATATGACTTTCAATTGCATTAGATGAGGTAGATTTATCATTTAAGCACTCATTCTTCAAGCATGCATTTTCTAAAGTAAGAGCATCAATTTTAGCAAGCAAATCAACTTTATCATCTAACATAGATGCATTTTGACATTTAAGCTCATCTATTTGCTTGTTTGCTAATTTATTTGATTCATGAAGCTCTTTACATTTTTCTACCATTTTCAGAAATGCATTTTGTAGTTTATGTGAATGCGATGATTTTCCACTTGAACTACAACTTGAAGAGTGACTAGAAGATACCTCATCTTCACTTTCTCCATCGGATGAGCTTGATGTTGAACAAGATGTTGAATTGATTTCTTCACATCTAACTTGAGCTACATCCATTGGAGTGGCTTCTCCCTTTTTCCCGGTTGGTGAATCTCCTTCACCAAAATTCTTTTCTAATGTTTGCCATATATGATGAGCACTATCACATGAGCAAACAAGATTAAAATGTTCATCTCCTAATGCACAAAATAAGACATTCATAGCTTTTGCATTTAGGGATGCATTTTTCTCATCTTCTAAACTCCATTTACTAATATGATATCTAGGTGATTCATATGGAGTTTGAATCATAAACCACAAGTTAGCATTCATGGATTTAATAAATGATGACATTTTAGATTTCCATGAAACAAAATTATTTCCATCAAAATATGGTGGTTTACAAGATTCTAGAGGTGTGGATGCATTAAGAGTCATGTTAATTTATCGGTTAAGAACAAAATTAACGAACGAGGCTCTGATACCAAATGTAGGATCGTGTGGGTCTATGGGTCCACAAACTAATCACGATTAAAACCTAATTACCTACTTGGTTGATTGATCAATGAAATGCAGCGGAAATTAAAAACAAATCAAACACAAGTAGGAAAGCAATGCAAACCACACAAGAAGACACCGGATTTACAGAGGTTCGGCCGCGCCTACGTCCTCTCTTGCAAGCCCCTCTCGAATCTCTGTTCGAGCTCCTCTTGCGTCTTCACTATGCCTCCCCGTTCCGGGCCGGGAGCAACGCCTTTTACAAGTCTTCAAGCTCGCGAACAACCCTCGCCGAGCTTGGCACCACCTCTCACAAACCGAGAGAATCACTTCGGGCTTTCACCGAAATCCTTGCTTCTTTGTCTTGGGCTTTCACCAAGACCCTTGCTCACTTTGACAACAATGGTGACTGAGTGGAACTCACTCTCTAATTGAGCACAACAAATGCTAGTATGAATGTATGATGAAGGATGTGGAAATTAGGCTTTGGAATCACTAATTGGGAGCTTTGAGGTTGTGGAAAATCTCACTATAAGTTTGACACTTTGGAGTTGTGAAATCTTGTGGAAAACTAAGTGTGAACCTCTATTTATAAGCTCTAAGAGATTCCTAGCCGTTGGGGAAAGATTTGATTGATTTGTGTAAGAGATACACAAAACAGAATTCAAATTCAGCAAAAACTGTCTCCAACCGGTCGACCTAAAGTTGAACCGGTCGAACAAAACCTTACAAAAACTAATGGATCGGTTGAACAAATGGATGGTTCGGTCGAACAAAATGGTCATGTAAAAACTCTAAATCTACTGAAACCGGTCGAACAAAAGGTCCAATCGGTCGAACGTTTTCGGACAGGATTTAAGGTTTAGTTTTAGTGATTTTCCGACTATGTTTTGGATGACCTATCGAAGTCCGATTGATCTGAAATTTTGTGTGTGACTTCTCTAAGGAACCTAGTGTGTGAATGCATGGATATTAGCTTAAGTTATGCTCAATTCACATTTGTTCCTAAGACTCAAAGAAAAGTAAAATACATGTCTTCAATCCAGCTTAATTACATGTCTTGACTTGATTTTTCTTCTTTCTTGAGTCTTGATCACCTGTAGATGTTAGCACAATACAACATATATACCATTATACTACATGTGCTAATCTACATGTCCTAATTAAGATTAGGTTGAATTACATCATCAAAATATGGATTAAGGCCAAAAAGCCAACAATCTCCCCCTTTTTGATGATGACAACCTATATCTTAAACTAACTTAATACTTGAAATATATTATGCAAACTATGCTTCAAAATGTTTCTTTAAATCTATTGCATAGTTTTTCTTGACAATTTCATGCATATTTCAAGTTACCCTAATCTATTACTTCTCCCCCTTTGACATCCATCAAAAACAATAATCAATCTAAGATATGAAATGAAATTTCTCCCTCATTGACATTTATATAACTATTCAAGTTCAAATAGGATGTCATTGTAATGAAGTTGCTCCCCCTAAATTTTGCACTTCATTACTCTAATAAAAGATATAACTATTAAGCTCCCCCTATCAATAAGGCTAGATGGAAACTATGAGTATGATTAAAGTTAAGTTCAATTAAGTTTCTATTTAAGCCTTATTCTAACATCCATTTAAAATTTGACATTTAAAATCAATGGATGTGGTAAAAGATTTGCAATGAATAGGGTATATGGTTTGCAATGAATTAAACTCTAAGGATATGACAATTAAGCATATTAACTAGATTAGAGCTATTTTTCAGAAATTTTAGAGATAGAAATTTTTATACCAAACTTGAATCTTGAATAGCTCCAATCTTGATTTGGTGATGCAACCGGATTCGAATTCGACGCTTTGGCTCACCCGGTCACCACCAATCTCTTCCTCAAGCTCCTACAAGTGTAGATTTTGGTACCCATTTTTGCTTGGGTCCATTAAGTTTAGCTTTTGGTACCCAAATCCAAGTTGATTTTGGTACCTCTACACTTACTTTCTTTTTCATGGCAAAATTATGTTTAACATTAATTTGAATAGGAAAGTTTTTAACATAAAAATTGTTTTTATTGCCATGTGTGAACTTATGCAATTTATTTGACAAATTTTCATTTAAGACATTAAGTTCACTGTTTTTAGTTGCTAGAGATTCATTTAAGCAATTTAGATTTTTAATCATAGAATTATGCTTTTCATTCATGTTAAGCATGTAAATCTCTAAATTTGCAACTTTTTCATTCATGCAATTTAAGTCATTTAAAGTTTGCTTGCTTTCAAGATATGATTTATCTAGTTTCTTTAGCAAGTCAATTTTGTCATTTTCAAGCATATGACTTTCAATTGCATTAGATGAGGTAGATTTATCATTTAAGCACTCATTCTTCAAGCATGCATTTTCTAAAGTAAGAGCATCAATTTTAGCAAGCAAATCAACTTTATCATCTAACATAGATGCATTTTGACATTTAAGCTCATCTATTTGCTTGTTTGCTAATTTATTTGATTCATGAAGCTCTTTACATTTTTCTACCATTTTCAGAAATGCATTTTGTAGTTTATGTGAATGCGATGATTTTCCACTTGAACTACAACTTGAAGAGTGACTAGAAGATACCTCATCTTCACTTTCTCCATCGGATGAGCTTGATGTTGAACAAGATGTTGAATTGATTTCTTCACATCTAACTTGAGCTACATCCATTGGAGTGGCTTCTCCCTTTTTCCCGGTTGGTGAATCTCCTTCACCAAAATTCTTTTCTAATGTTTGCCATATATGATGAGCACTATCACATGAGCAAACAAGATTAAAATGTTCATCTCCTAATGCACAAAATAAGACATTCATAGCTTTTGCATTTAGGGATGCATTTTTCTCATCTTCTAAACTCCATTTACTAATATGATATCTAGGTGATTCATATGGAGTTTGAATCATAAACCACAAGTTAGCATTCATGGATTTAATAAATGATGACATTTTAGATTTCCATGAAACAAAATTATTTCCATCAAAATATGGTGGTTTACAAGATTCTAGAGGTGTGGATGCATTAAGAGTCATGTTAATTTATCGGTTAAGAACAAAATTAACGAACGAGGCTCTGATACCAAATGTAGGATCGTGTGGGTCTATGGGTCCACAAACTAATCACGATTAAAACCTAATTACCTACTTGGTTGATTGATCAATGAAATGCAGCGGAAATTAAAAACAAATCAAACACAAGTAGGAAAGCAATGCAAACCACACAAGAAGACACCGGATTTACAGAGGTTCGGCCGCGCCTACGTCCTCTCTTGCAAGCCCCTCTCGAATCTCTGTTCGAGCTCCTCTTGCGTCTTCACTATGCCTCCCCGTTCCGGGCCGGGAGCAACGCCTTTTACAAGTCTTCAAGCTCGCGAACAACCCTCGCCGAGCTTGGCACCACCTCTCACAAACCGAGAGAATCACTTCGGGCTTTCACCGAAATCCTTGCTTCTTTGTCTTGGGCTTTCACCAAGACCCTTGCTCACTTTGACAACAATGGTGACTGAGTGGAACTCACTCTCTAATTGAGCACAACAAATGCTAGTATGAATGTATGATGAAGGATGTGGAAATTAGGCTTTGGAATCACTAATTGGGAGCTTTGAGGTTGTGGAAAATCTCACTATAAGTTTGACACTTTGGAGTTGTGAAATCTTGTGGAAAACTAAGTGTGAACCTCTATTTATAAGCTCTAAGAGATTGCTAGCCGTTGGGGAAAGATTTGATTGATTTGTGTAAGAGATACACAAAACAGAATTCAAATTCAGCAAAAACTGTCTCCAACCGGTCGACCTAAAGTTGAACCGGTCGAACAAAACCTTACAAAAACTAATGGATCGGTTGAACAAATGGATGGTTCGGTCGAACAAAATGGTCATGTAAAAACTCTAAATCTACTGAAACCGGTCGAACAAAAGGTCCAATCGGTCGAACGTTTTCGGACAGGATTTAAGGTTTAGTTTTAGTGATTTTCCGACTATGTTTTGGATGACCTATCGAAGTCCGATTGATCTGAAATTTTGTGTGTGACTTCTCTAAGGAACCTAGTGTGTGAATGCATGGATATTAGCTTAAGTTATGCTCAATTCACATTTGTTCCTAAGACTCAAAGAAAAGTAAAATACATGTCTTCAATCCAGCTTAATTACATGTCTTGACTTGATTTTTCTTCTTTCTTGAGTCTTGATCACCTGTAGATGTTAGCACAATACAACATATATACCATTATACTACATGTGCTAATCTACATGTCCTAATTAAGATTAGGTTGAATTACATCATCAAAATATGGATTAAGGCCAAAAAGCCAACACCGAGTGTGCCCTTGTTTCTTACAGTTATCACAGTGCTCGTCTTTTCTTCTTCCAAACTGTGTTTTCCCTTTGGTGCTTTGGATTTGGTTTTGATGTTGGTTTTGATTTCGAGACACCGCGAACGCTTGGTTTTCTTGTTCTGTTGGTTTTGTCATGGTTTGGCGTCTTGTTTCCTCCCGTTGTGCCATCGCAACGACGGTATTGAAGGGCGGAAGCTCTGGTGATAGGAGGATTTGTGCTTTTAGGGCGTCGAAACTTGAGTCTAGTCCAACGAGAAACTGAAAGATGCGGTTTTGGTCGAGACGGTCTTGAATGATTTTAGGGTCGGTGCTTGGGGGTTCGTATACCCCGAGCTCGTCCCATCGGCTCTTGAGCGCTCCAAGGTAGTCAGTGACTGACTTTTGCCCTTGTTTGGTCTGAGCGATCTCTTGCTTGATTCTGAACGTATGCGCGAAGTTTTGTTGTTTGTCGTACATGTCGTGGACGGCATCCCACAGTTCTTTTGCGGAGTCGGAGTAGATGAAAAGCTCTCCGATTTGTGGTTGCATGGAACTTAGGATCCATGTCATGACTAGGTGATCGGCCGTCTGCCACTCCTCTTGTTTTGTGTCGTCGGCTGGTTTGGTGGTTTTCCCGGTGATGTGGCCCAGCTTCCCCCTTGCCGCTGAGGGAAAGGGTGACCGACCTTGCCCATGACAGATAGTTGGAGCCGCTGAGGAGTTGGGTAGTCAGCCGTTGTGGTTTTGTGATTTCTGCCATAAGGTTTGGATGACGCCGTCGAGCGTCAACCCCTTAGATTGAGCGGAAGAGTCTGAGGCTTTGCCGGCCAATGATGGGTTTTGTTGGGATTTTTTTGGTGGTTATGATTGTTGGTGTGGTGCGGGTATGTGATGATTTTGGGTGGGATCTGAGGTGATGGTCGGCGATGGCCGTCGCCGGTGATGATCACCCAATTCTGAGGTCCCGATCAGAGCTCTGGTACCATGAAGAATTTGGTGTAAATTGTTATATTATTCTTGTTTTCAAATATAGAGCAAACATATATATACATGTTGAGTTATTTCCTAATACATATTGTAGCCGTTTGGAGATTTTTGTGCGTGAATATATTGTTGCCTTTGGTGAAGAAGCGTAGGTTGTATGATTTGCTTGATTGGAGATTATGTCCATTTTCGGCTATGATGACCGTTTGTCTGAGCTGTTTTCAACACTTTTCATCACCCACTAGTTGATGTCTTTATGTATCACTTTATTTTGTTTCTCATGATCACACATCGTGTATCTCTTATTTATTGTAGTTGTTTGGGTAAATGTTGTTGTTATTTCTTCCTTAGCATGGAACTTATTTTTGCATACAGCACATTAATTATCATCAAAATTATGCATCATTTGACAATACTTTCAATTCCTTTCTCTTCGTGTTTTGTTTAAAAGGTGGAATAGAGTTTTCCTTTCTCGACTATCAACTCAGGCATACATGCTGGTCATTCTTCGGTCACTGAATTTATAGCAGGGGCTTCAGCTAATGTTCAGTCTATCAAGAAGATTTCATCTTTCCTTTTACGGGAAGTCATTGACAGTCCATCAAATAGTTGCTTTTCGTTAATCTTTGTGCTGTATTTATTTTTGCAGGATTTGGAACATATCTATGGTGGACTTTCTTCTTTAGACATCCAGAATGCTCTGGAAATGGAGTCTGCTATTGTTAAATTGATACTGAGACAAGATTAAGGTTTTGTTGTATATTGCTTGTATATTTTTAGGGTTACAAGATGAGGTTTTATATTGTACATGAACTTTAGATGTAGCCGTTGTTGTTGCCAAAAAGGTGTAGTCCGAGATTTGTGTGATTGGGTTGCGTTTATGGAAGGAGGCGATGATGAGAAAGATCTTCTGAGCTGGAGGCTTGGTTTGGAAGGTTTCTTGCGAGGTTTCCATGATCTCCATTAGGTATGTTCTTTAACACGCCCCCTCAAGTTGGGTCCGGAAGGGATTGAGGGAACCCAACTTGGAAAGGATGGATTGGAATTGTCTTTGATCCAAGGCCTTTGTGAAGATGTCTGCGAGTTGTTCTTTGCTTGAGATGTACGGTACTTCTATTTCTTTGTTTTGGATCTTTTCCCGGATGAAGTGACAGTCAACTTCAATATGTTTGGTCCTTTCGTGAAAAACTGGATTTGAAGCTATGTGGCGGGCGGCATTATTGTCACAGAACATGTTCATGACTTTATTGAAAGGTTGCTTCATGTCCCGGAGGAGTTGTTTGAGCCAAACTAGCTCACTTGTGGTAGAGGCCATAGCCCGATATTCTGCTTCAGCGCTTGATCTAGCAACAACATTTTGTTTTTTACTTCTCCAAGTTACGAGATCCCCACCAACGAATGTACAAAAACCTGTAGTGGATTTGCGGTCATAACTTCCTGCCCAATCTGCATCGGAGAAGCCAATTATAGAGTTAGAATTATTATTCTTCATCCACAATCCTTGTCCAGGAGTCATTTTTAGATACCTGAGTATTCGATCAATAATGTCTAAGTGACGTGTGTGCGGTGCATGCATAAATTGACTAATAATGCTAACTGCATATGTTATATCGGGTCTAGTTACAGTAAGGTATATGAGTTTCCCAACAAGTCTTTGAAACTGCCCAATATCCTTAACCGGTTCTCCTTCAGTGAGTCCAACTCTGTGGTTGGTTTCGATTGGAGTGTTGGCCGGTTTGGACCCAAGTTTCCCAGTTTCTTTTAGTAAGTCAATAGTGTATTTTCTTTGCGATAGAAATAAACCTTTTGTGGAGTAGGCAATTTCTATTCCTAAGAAATATTTTAGAACCCCAAGGTCTTTGATGTCAAATTTAGATTTTAGATAGTTTTTGACTAGGTTAATTGCATGATCACTATCACCGGTGATTATAATATCATCTACATAAACAAGCACAATGGTGGTTATGTTGTGATGGTTTTTAATGAACATGGATGCGTCAGCGGAAGACTTAATAAATCCAAATAACAGAAGAGCGTAACTAAGTTTAGCATACCATGCACGTGGGGATTGTTTCAATCCGTAGATTGATTTGTGTAGCTTGCATACCTGATTTGTAGTAACGTTGTATCCGGGAGGTGGAGTCATATAGACTTCTTCTTCGAGGTTCCCCTGAAGAAAAGCATTTTTGACATCCATTTGATAAAGTTTCCAGTTTTTGTTAACGGCTATAGAGAGAAGAACACGAACAGTGTTCATTTTAGCTACTGGTGCAAAGGTTTCTAGGTAGTCTAGGCCGTAAGTTTGAGTGAACCCTTTTGCCACAAGTCTAGCTTTATATCTTTCAATTGTCCCGTTGCTATTGTACTTGATCTTGTAAATCCATTTACACCCAACAGGTTTGATCCCGGTTTGTAATGGAACACAAGTCCAAGTTTTATTTGATTCTAGTGCTTTTATTTCATCGTCCATGGCTTTGCACCATTTTGGATCCCTAATAGCTTCATGGTATGAATTAGGTTCTTTGTAATTATCTATTTGGCTTATGAAGGCTTTGTGAGTGGGTTTTATTTGATTATAGGACAAGTAGTCCTCAATGGGATAGGTTACGTGAGAAGTGATAAAATCTTTTAACCTAGTTGGAGGGCGATTTGGACGAGTAGATCTTCTTCTTTGGATGATTTCTTCTTGGTTGTTTGTTTGGTTATCTTCAGCTTCTTCTCCACCTCTATTGTTTTCTTCTTCTTCTTCTTCTTTGTCTTCTTCTTCTCTCGGGGCCAATTTATCTGTATGTGATTCTGATATTCCCGTGTCGAAGGTTGGCAGTGGAGCGTCAAGCGTTGTGGGTGGGTCTGTGCCTTTTTGAAAGTAAGCATCTCTTTCAACAAAAGATACATCTCTTGAAACATAAAGGTTACAATTTATTGGGTCATAACATTTGTACCCTTTTTTGCTAAAGGAATAACCAAGGAAAATACATTTTACAGAATTAGAGTCGAGTTTATCTACTCGTTTCCTGTGAACAAAACAAACACATCCAAATATCCGAAGATGATCCAAGGTTAGTTTTTTTCCAAGTAAAATTTCCAAAGGTTGCTTATTTTGAAGATTGGAGCTTGGTAGTCGATTTATGAGATAAGTTGCGGTTAGGACAGCATCTGACCAAAAATGTTTTGGGACATTATTTTGAAATAGTAAAGACCGGGTAACATTCAAAAGGTGACGATTTTTCCTTTCAGAAACACCATTTTGTTGGGGAGTATTGATACAAGTAGTTTGATGAAAAATGCCTTTGGTTTTCAAAAAATTTTGGAAAATGTGGCTCGTATATTCCGAACCATTGTCAGATCTAAAAAACTTTATTTTGAAGTCATACATATTTTCAACAAGGGTCACAAAATCACAAAAAACTTTGAACACATCAGATTTTGTTTTTAGAAGGTAAATCCATGTAGTGCGGGAAAAATCATCAATAAATGAAATAAAGTATTTAAAACCATTATAAGACTCAACAGGGGCCGGACCCCAAATATCAGAATGAATAAGTTCAAGGGGACAACTAGCTTTATTTGTAGCAGAATGAAAAGGCAGTCTAGTTTGTTTCGAAAAATGACATACATCACAAGAATATTCAGCAGAAATAAAAGGAAATAGTGTTTTTAAAACATGATGGGACGGATGTCCCATTCTCTTGTGCCAAAGTTCATGATTTGGTTTATTAATAACATGCATCGCCTTATTTTGGGTGTCTAAGATGTAGAGCCCATTGATGAGAACTCCTCTACCAATCATCATTCCTGTAATTCGATCCTGAAAAAGTACATCAACAGGAGTGAATATAACATTACAATTTAAATTCTTAGTAATTTTAGCAACTGATAGAAGATTGGAATCGAACGAGGGGACATACAATATGTTTTTTGCACATTTATTTAACAGTTGCATATCCCCTATACCTTTGATTTCAACTTGATTACCATTAGCTACAGTTACGAATTTATTTAGCAAGTCCAAATTATTTTTTGTATTATTTAGTAATGATGGGTTTCCGGTCATATGGTCTGTGGCACCCGAGTCAATAATCCATTTAGTATTAAGAGACGTATTAACAGAAAAATTGGCAGAGTAATTATCTAAGACCTTTTTCATACCTGAGTAATTACCTGAACTTTGAGGGTTGCTTTGCAAATAACTGTTCAAGTGGGCTAGTAGCTGGCCCAATGAATTCGTGTCCATGGGTCCACCTCCAGATGTGTTAGCAGGCCTGGAGTTGCTTACAAGAGGGTTGGTTGTGGATGGGGAGAACAAAGCTGGACTCGGGTAATCGGTTGTGCTATTTGGGTGTTCCATTTGTGCTGCTATATAACCCCTCGGATCCGCGTGAGACCCGACTTCACCCCATTTTCTTCGTTCCCCATCTGAGCTAGGGTTTGCGAACCCTCCAAAGCTGCCGCCGCTACCTCCCCTTCCTTTGTTCCGATGATCGCCCCCTCCGTCCCTTGTTGGTCGGAGGTGAGGATGTAGGAACCAGCATGAGTTCCTGTTATGGCCAGATTTCTTGCAGTTATCACAAGTTTCGTTAGTTTTATTTCCATATTTACCTCTGGTTTTTCCGTTTTGTGTGGTGGTTTGTTGTTTTCCGGCGAGAAGTGCCTGAGACTCCGATGTGTGATCGGTTTGTTGGGTCTGAGTAGTGGTGCGGCGGGTTTCTTCCCGTTGGACCATTGCGATGATGGACGCCAAGTTTGGAAGTTCGGGTGTCATTAATATTTGGCTTCGAATGGCTTCATAGCTACTGTCGAGTCCGATAAGGAATTGGTATATGTGGTCTTGTTCCATGCGCGTAAGGATGACTTTTGGGTCCGAGGTTGGGGGTTCATAGATGGCTAGTTCGTCCCATCCTCTTTGGAGTACTCCGAGATACTCGGTGATGGTTTGAGTGCTTTGTTTTGTCTGCGAAATATCTTGCTTTAGTTTGAAAATATGAGCAAAGTTGTGAGCCTTACCATAGATGCTTTGAACCGAGTCCCATAACTCTTTTGCAGAGTTTTTGTATAAGAAGATTCCACCAATTTTTGGCTGCATTGAGTTGATCACCCATGACATGATTAGATGATCTGTTGCTTGCCATTCTTCTTGTTTTGTTTCAGTTCCCACGCCGGTTGGTTTTGTTGTTGTTCCGGTGATGTGGCCTAGTTTTCCTTTGCCACTGAGGGCAAGCGAGACCGCCCTCGCCCATGAGAGGTAGTTTTGCCCATTTAGCGGTTGGGAGACCAGGCGAGGTGCATTCACTTCTGGATCCGTCATGCTTTCTGGGAGGAGGATGGTTGGCTTGATTGGCCTTCAACCCCCTAAGAGAGGTAGAGACCGATGTTGTGGCTGGGAGGACGGTTGGCTTGTTTGGCCTTCAACCCCCTAAGAGAGGCAGAGACCAATGATGAGTTTTGGAAAGCCTGAGGTCGACTGCGGTTGTTTTTGTTTCTCAGAATCGTTGCTCTGGTACCATGTTAAATTGATACTGAGACAAGATTAAGGTTTTGTTGTATATTGCTTGTATATTTTTAGGGTTACAAGATGAGGTTTTATATTGTACATGAACTTTAGATGTAGCCGTTGTTGTTGCCAAAAAGGTGTAGTCCGAGATTTGTGTGATTGGGTTGTGTTTATGGAAGGAGGCGATGATGAGAAAGATCTTCTGAGCTGGAGGCTTGGTTTGGAAGGTTTCTTGCGAGGTTTCCATGATCTCCATTAGGTATGTTCTTTAACAGCTATGGCCAGAGTTTTAGAAACTAAGGAGAGAGAAAACGCACTCGAGGCACCGTAATTTTTTTATATAATAATAAAAATAAAAAAAATTCGAAATTTAGGAAAAAAAAAAAATTTTTTCCAAAAGTACTCCGATCGCGGGTGTAACCCGCGATCCGTGGAGGCACGGATCGCGGGTGTGACCCGCGATCCGTGCTCCACGGATCGCGGGTCACACCTGCGATCCGTGGAGCACGGATCGCGGGTCACACCCGCGATCCGTGTTCCCGCCAAAATTTTTTTTTTTTTTTTTTGATTTTCGGTTTTTTTTTGTTTTTTTTTGTTTTTATTTTTTATTATAATTATTTGTAATCTTTTTTTAAATCTTTTTTTTTCAAAATAAGTTTTCTAATTTATATTATTTTTCTAAATTTTTCAAAATTATTTTTAATTTTTCCAATAATCTACCTCCAAATCACGTCGATAACCCGGCGTATTGAAATGTTAGGGTATTTTATACAATATAAAAACAAAATTTCTTAGTCAGAATAATAAATTATTTACAACTGAATATTAAACAAACCATAAAACTAATTAAAACAAAAAATTGGTAACGTTGTCAAAAATTCGTAGGGTGTACACACATTACAAACATTTTGGAGGTCGATACAGCAAAAAATTAAAAACACAATTTAAAAAATTTAAAAAATTAAAAACATAATTAAAAAAAAAACAGAAGAAAAAAAACTAAAACAGAAAACCGAAAAAAACAAAAACAATAAAAGAAAATAAAAAAAGTCCCGGATTTTAGTCGTAGTGTTTTGATGTTTTGATTTTTTTAAAATCGTTTTAACTATGTTTTTTATCATATTTGCTTTCAAAATATGTTTTGTAATTGTTATTAATTTTTTAAATTTTTTAATTGTGTTTTTAATTTTTTGCTGTATCGACATCCAAAATGTTTGTAATGTGTGTACACCCTACGAATTTTTGACAACGTTACCAATTTTTTGTTTTAATTAGTTTTATGGTTTGTTTAATTTTCAGTTGTAAATAATTTATTATTCTGACTAAGAAATTTTGTTTTTATATTGTATAAAATACCCTAACATTTCAATACGCCGGGTTATCGACGTGATTTGGAGGTAGATTATTGGAAAAATTAAAAATAATTTTGAAAAATTTAGAAAAATAATATAAATTAGAAAACTTATTTTGAAAAAAAAAGATTTAAAAAAAGATTACAAATAATTATAATAAAAAATAAAAACAAAAAAAAAACAAAAAAAAAACGAAAATCAAAAAAAAAAAATTTTTTTGGCGGGAACACGGATCGCGGGTGTGACCCGCGATCCGTGCTCCACGGATCGCAGGTGTGACCCGCGATCCGTGGAGCACGGATCGCGGGTCACACCCGCGATCCGTGCCTCCACGGATCGCGGGTTACACCCGCGATCGGAGTACTTTTGGAAAAAAAAATTTTTTTTTCCTAAATTTCGAATTTTTTTTATTTTTATTATTATATAAAAAAATTACGGCTCGAGGCATATGTTTTTAAGACAAGAGAACAAGTACGCAAAAATTCTCTAGAAGCATAACTTTCAATTTTTTGGTAGATATATTATTTTATATTTCACCCTGTTTGTGAATCAACATGTTTCATTTTAAAAAAATTCCCATAACCAGCTAAATGGAAAATATCAAGATTTTGTGGGAGAGAGAGAGAGAGAGAGGGAATCAGTCGATCATAAGCTTCAGGAGACGGAGGATTGGTTGTAAGTTTGGGAGTTGAAAGTGATCTTTCAAAAATGTAAGTTTAATCATTAAATAATAAACTTTTTATGGGAAACCATTAGTTAGTGAAATCATTAAATAATTAGCTTTTTAAGATCCACATTTTCTGAAATTCTTATTAGAAATTATGTGAAGCGCTGTGAGGGCTGATCTTTCTGTTGTATTTTGTGGTACAAAATGGAAAAGTACAAATAAGATTTGTGGTGGTCTTTCTTTTAAAATCTGCAGAAAGCTATGGAAAAGGAGTCTGCTATGAAAATCTTCTCTTTTGCCGGTATATATATGGTTTTAGATACTAAGGAGAGAAAAAACGCACTCGAGTCATATGTCTATAAAATGAGAGAACAAGTACGCACAAATCCCCTAGAAGTAAAACCTTCTCTTTTGCCAATAGATATATGGTTTAAGATATCACATGATATGTGTTTATAATATTATTCGATATTTTCTCACCCAGTGTATGAAGAATTTAATTAAGACAATATGCTTGTCTCTATATTTCTTTTTAAAGTAAAAGATTTTTTTTATGTTGAATGATGCGCAGGAAACGAACGTTGGTGCGACATCTCTGCAAATTTCACGTGCGGTGGCAACGTCGAGAGATGAGTTGCTTACAGATGCACCTCCAATCACGCAGCAAAGTGTTTCCGCAGAATCAGAGTTCGATATTGGGATCCCGCCGGGATATATTTCGGATCCCAGCATCGACCAATGTGATCTAGATAATGCTGCAGCTCTGATCAGATGTTTCGGCAGCCGGTTAGAACACGACCTGCCACAGCTAGATGAAGTGGTTAAAAGGGTCCAAAAAGTCACTAAAATGTTGGTATCCTCTGGAGTCCCTTTAACCAGGTGGGTCGATGGCTCACAGTCTTTGCTACGCGCGTGGAAGCTTCGAAATCAAGCTATCGATCTCGACAAGTTAATCGAAGCTACAGAAGCATCAATAGTCTTACAGTTCCAGTATGTAGATGATCTTCGAGCACAGCATGTGAGTATTGACGGGGAGCTTTCAACTAAAAACTTGTCTTTGTCTAGCTTTAAGGAAGAGAGTGCATTGATGCAGTTAAAAATCAATCAAACAAAGGCCGAACTCGACGAGCTGTGTAAGAAGTTTGCTCACGTAACACACGAGCTCGATGAGGAGGCGAAACTTTGCATTCATTTGGAAGGCCGTAGGAGAGATGTTGAAGACCAACTATCCACTGCAGAGTTGGAGGTCTCTGACAGTAAAAAGAAGCTTGAAGAGATGAAATCAGATTGTAAACGTGATGTAGATGAAGATACAGCAAACGTTGCGGTGGAACAGGCCATAAAGAATATTACTTCCTTATCATATGGTGTTGCTGGCCAGGAGGTAATTTGTTCATTCCTTTCAATGGGAAATCATTACTTCGTGAAATCATTAAATAATAAACTTTCTCTGTTCCACATTTTCTGAAATTCTTATTAGAAATTATGCGAAGACCTGTGAGGGCTGATCTTTCAGTTGTATTTTGTGGTACAAAATGGAAAAGTACAAATAAGATTTATGGTGGTCTTTCTTTTAAAATCTGCAGAAAGCTGTGGAAAAGGAGTATGATCTGAATTAATGCTAATGATCATTTGTGCTTTACAGATCGGTCCCTTTCCCTACAGAAAAGGGTGAAACTAACGATTATAGCAGAGTATGCTAAATTTTCCGATAAAATTTAAAGTTCCGTTATTCGTTTTTCTCTCTAAATCGTACTATAGATGACACAGTCAAGAGACAAAGACATATGAAGGTTTCCTCTTTCCTTTTATGGGAAGAATATTTCAATGAAATAATTACATTCATCATTATTTTTCCTCTCTGAAAAAATCTTATCCTACAATCTTCTACAGGTTTGCAGAAAGCTGTGGTGATTGAAACTAAGGAGAGAAAAAACACAGTCGAGGCATATGTCTATAAAATGAGAGAACAACCACGCGCAAATTCCCTAGAAGCAAAACATTCTCTTATATGGTTTTTGATATCACATGATATGTGTATATAATATGATTTGATATTTTCTCCCTCTTGAAGGGTAAATGTTGGCTGGACCCTCTCCTTCGTAAGTTAGAAATACAATGTCTGCTTCAATAGTATTAATAAGATTAACTCTCTATTATTGTGCATCAACAATAACACTTTTAGATAACAAAATATTCCAATATGTAGATCGACGGGAAATATCAAGATCTTATCAGAGAGCAGAAGGAATGTTTTGATAATAAACTTAAGGAAGTAGAGGATTGAATTCTATTTTCCACTATTGCAAATGAGTTATAGGAAATCGTTGAGTTGAGGACACTTTATTGGGTGAAGGCCTTGGAAGTTACATCCAACATCATAGTTAACTTAAATGGTTAGGAATCACTCTTGGGTAAGTGTTCCATGCAAAATGATGCTCTTCATTTGCTAGACTCGTTATAGATCCAAAAAAACATATTGATGCTCATTTCCATATGAAAACTGTAGACTTCTAACTTGTTTGTAGTAAGACTTTCAATGGGGCATGTTAAACCTGCCAAACCCGATCCGATGGATTTGGGGTTAGGATTGAATTTTTTCATTATGTTTAAAAAATAAAACATGTTTCAATAAAAACTAAATAAATAAAACCCGACAACCCCACTTCCTTATAGCATCCTTAACGGCGCCCAGGTAGTTTCCGGGCGCCTTGGTTTCTCTCTCAGCCACGTCAGTTTCTCTCTCCGCCATGTCAGTTCAAACCAACTTCCTAAATTTTTCTTAACCACACCCAGAAACAACTCAAACGCCCTACATTATCTCCCATACACGTCATTCCGGGATCAATTCTAGGCAAAACACGAAAAATTATCAATAAATTCTAGAAAATATAAACAAATAAAAAACTTATTTTCATATTTTTTTTTGAAAAAACGATTTTAAATGATTTTAAAAACATTTTCTAAACACAAAAACACAAAATAAAAAAAAGTGACCAATGGTGGGGGACACGTGCCCCCCACCCAACACCTTTCCCAGGCGCTTGGGGCGGAATTTCGGGTGCCCATTCGCCCGAAATTCCGCCCCAGGCGTTGATTTTGCATTTTTTTATATTAAAAATCGGTGATGTGGCGGGTGGATTTATTGGCGCCCGATTTCTTCCAATGGTTAAGGATGCTCTTAGTGATTCGGATTAACAGCAACCGCAAAGCTAAACAACTAAAATTAAAAAATAATATTATACACATATAATTTACCTTAGTACTAAATCTTACAACGTAGAAACAAATAAAAAATTCGTTTACATGCCCCCCCAAAAAAAAAAATTTGCTGTTCCGTTGGGCTTTATACAAATAACCCATCAAATCTCGCGCCCGCCCATAAAAAAAAACCCAAATCCTTCGAAACCCTAAAATAAATCCCAAACCATGAAATCGAATTCGGAATCCACAGATTCATCACAGTTGGACTTCTCTTCTCTGTCAATGTGGGGTTGGATTTCGCTCTCTGATTACGACTTCCGCTTCTCAGGTCAATTTCTCAAATTTTTATATTTTTTTAAAATATAAAAATTTGGATTCTCAAATTCTTGTTTTGGGTTGACTTTGCTGGATTACATCTCTCAGTTGGCACAATTTGTTTTGAATTTCGCCCTTTTATGTTGGTTTTTGAGCTCACATTTGGAGTAAAAGAGGTTAATTTTGGGATTTTCTGAGTTATAAATGTTCGATTCTTTGTTTTGTGATCAGGGATTCTTGGATAGCATTGCACATTGAATTCTTATACAGTTTTGTTGCTCAAAATCTCAACTCTGTGAAGTGGGATTTGTTGAGTCATACACGTTAGATTCTTTGGTTTGGGTGATTTAAGTAGTTCTTATCCAGTCAAGTAGTGTTGGAGTGGTTGGTTTTTTTATGAGATCTGACACTTTCAAGTTATGGGTGTGTTATGAAAATTTTGGGTGGTCAATTTTTGAATTTTTTTTTGATCGGTGAGTTGGGGGACTTTATGCTGATAGTAGTTGAAGCTATTTACTATTTCAAAAGAAAAGAAGTTGAAGTAATGTTGTTCCATGCAGTCAATTTACCACTTCTGGAAGTTGTAGGAGAGGAATTGATGTTATGTCAAATATCAGAAATTATATTTATAAAATTAATTGTTTCGGTTTCTGTTTCGATTCTGAAGTCAATTTGTCTCAGGAAGGTGGATTGGAGTTGAAGAAGTGTTTTTGTTGGTTTATTAATAATCGTGTAGTTATAGCGTATCACATTGAGTATTGAATTGTGCAAGATAGAATTTTGTTGTTCAAGTCAAACAGGGTTTTCTTTCATAAGTCCTAACATCATTGTAGCACTGGAGTTATACTTGTTAGTGTTTTTTTCCTGGGTTATAATTAACAAAAGGATGAAATAAAAGAAAGGTCATTCTTTCCTTTTTCCGAGATCTCCAATTAACTGAAGTATTACATGTTTAGTTCTCTGTTGGAGTAACTAAAGATGTTTTCTTCCATTTGTTTTGTCATTTTGAATTAGCATCTGGTTTCCGAGCCAAAACAAATATTTTAGATGTGTAATCATGGAAGCACATCCTATAGTGTTCATTTTGTTATATTTGATCTTTGACAAAAATCTGATATGTTGTTGAATTTTTTAGTGATATTTGAAGATGAGCAGCATCGGTATCGACTTTGGCAATGAGAGCTGTGCAGTGGCTGCTGCACGAAATCGTGGCATCGACATGGTTCTCAACGAAGAATCTAAGTATGAGATTCCTGCGATTGTGAACTTTGGGAACAAACAGCGGTTCTTTGGAGCCGTCGGGGTTTGTTCTGCAGAGACAAGTCGAAACAACACCATATCACAAATCAAGCGTCTCATAGGTCGTAGGTTTTCTGACCCCGAGCTCCAGCATGACCTTCCACACTTCCCTTTTGAGGTCACACAAGGGCCTGATGGGTTTCCTTTACTCCATGTGACGTACTATGGCGAGAAACAGGCTTTCACCCCAACTCAAGTCCTCGCCATGGTCCTTGCACACCTGAAAATATTAGCAGAGAGAAACCTTTCAACAACCATTAGTGATTGTTGTATTGGAATTCCCGTCTTTTTCACTGATATTCAGAGAAGGGCTATCCTGGATGCGGCGAAGATTGCGGGTTTGGAACCTGCATGCTTGATTCACGAAATGACTGCGGTGGCTTTATCGTATGGGGTTTACAAAACTGATTTGCCGAAGAGAGACCCGCTAAATGTGGCTTTCGTTGATATAGGCCATGCTAGCATGCAAGTTTGCATAGTCGGATATAAAGAGGGACATCTCAAAGTATATGGTCATGCATTTGATCAGACTCTTGGTGGTAGAGATTTCGATAATGCTCTATTTGAGCATTTTTCTGCAAAATTTGAAAAAGAACATGAGATGAATATTTACCAGAATAGGCGAGCTTGTGCACGACTATTGTCCGCTTGCGAGAAAACCAAAAAGGTGTTAAGTTCTAATCCGGTGGCTCACATAAATATTGAGTGCTTGATGAATGAGAAGGATATGAATTATGAAATCAAGAGGGAGGAGTTCGAGAAAATTAGCAACCCAATACTACAAAGAGTTGTTGCCACTTTGGAAAAAGTCATGAAAATTGCAAAATTTCCTCCACGTCACATTGATGAGGTTGAGATTGTTGGCTCCGGATCTCGTGTCCCTGTAATCACTCGACTCGTGAAGAAATTCTTCGGGAAGGAGCCAAAAAGGACAATGAATGCAAGCGAATGTGTTGCTCGTGGATGCGCCCTCCATTGTGCTATGCTCAATCCGACAGTTCAAGTTCGGGAAATGAAGGTTTTTTATGAGCATTTTATTATCATGATTGTTTTAATTATTTTTATTAGGATGTCCTTTTCATGATCATTATTATTTTGATTATTTGCATTTGATATCCTTTTTGTGGGACTTCATTTTATTTACTTTCACACGTTATTCATCTAATATACATTGTAGTCTACAACTGTAAGGGTAAATCTAGTGTTTTTTCTTCACCATGCATCTTTTTTTAATGCAATGATAAACTCTTCAAAAGAAACATGTCTACCTTTTCATGAATATTATGCATTATATACCAATCCTTCCAAGTAATACAGGTTTTTCCCCTTGTAATTTTGCTTACAAGGTGGAGGAGAGTTTTCCTTTCTCAGTCGCTGTCATGGGGAAATATGCTGCCAATGAGTTACCAGAAATGGGAATGCAGGAAGAGTGGATTACTCATATTTTTCGATCAGGGAGTCCGACTCCTTGCCGCTTTTCATTGAAACTTCGTAAATCCAAGATTTTCTCGTTTGATGTCGTATATACTGATGGAATTCATTCACAAACTCATAGTTTCAGTACCTACACGGTAACACCAAATATTTATCAGTCTTCTATTTTATAACTCTCGAACTTCCGGCCTCTCTAGATGATTATATGTGTAGCTAACGCTAATGATCATTTGTGCTTTACAGATTGGTCCTTTCCCTGCAGAAAAGGGTGAAACCAATGTGAGCATGCTTCTAACTTGTAATGGCATTGTCTCAGTAACATCAGCAGCTGTAAGTATGCACCTTTTCCAACAACTTTTTCCAGTAAATTTTAAAGTATGTCTCTTATTTTTGTGAATCTATGATTAATAGTTACTCGTAGACGAAGAAGATCCGGTATCTGTTAATAGGAAGCTAGTGAACTGTGCTAGAATAAATAACAGAGATGACACAGTCAACAGACAAGCAACAACTCAAGCTAAGGTTTCGTATATGCAAACACATATGAAGGTTTCCTCTTTCCTTTTATGGGAAGCATATTTCAATGAAATAATTACATTCATCATTCTTTTTCCTCTCTGAAAATTCTTATCCTACGATCTTTGTGACATATTCTGTTTTTGTAGGTTTCAAAAGCAAAACAAAAAGTAAGAATATGTATCCCAATTTCGGTGCAGATTTGGGGTGGACTTTCTTCTATAGGTCTGCAGCAAGCTGTGGAAAAAGAGCATGATATGACTGACCAAGATAAAGTGGTGATAGAAACTAAGGAGCGAAAAAACGCACTCGAGTCATATGTCTATAAAATGAGAGAACAAGTATGCGCAAATCCCCTAGAAGCAAAACCTTTTCTTTTGCCAATAGATATATGGTTTTATATATCACATGATATGTGTTTATAATATGATTTGATATTTTCTCCCTCTTGAAGGGTAAATGTTAGCTGGACCCTCTCCTTTGTAAGTTAGAGATACAATGTGTGTTTCAATAGTATTAATACGAATAATTCTCTTTTAGTGTGCATCAACAACATTTTTAGATAATAAAATATTCCATGTAGATCCATGGGAAATATCAAGATTTTATCGGAGAGCAGGAGAAGAAATGTTTTGATAATAAACTTAAGGGAATAGAGAATTGGTTGTACAATGAAGGTGCGGATGTGGATAAAAGTGTCTACATTGCTCAACTCGAAGGATTAAAAAAGGCAGGTCTTTTTAGTTCCCTATTTCGAAGCCCTTGCTCTTTAAGGTTACTATCACTTGTCAATGTAATATAATATGTTACTACTCGCAGCTAGCTATTCCTATTGAAGCGGGATATAAGGAAGATTTAGAAAGAGAAACCGTGTTTAAATCTCTCATGCTATGGCTGGAGTACTACAGAGAAATCATATCCTCAGGGGACACATGGTGGAATCACATTGACCCTATGGAAAAGAAGAAGGTGAAATTGTGTTATCGCAAATGCATTTCTGATAATTAATTTACAGGCAAAGAGGAAGCTGTCAGCTGTCTTATCAAAATTTACACAGATAAGTTATCTGATGGATTTGTTTCGATACAACAGGTCTTAAATGAGTGTAACTCTGTAGAACAACGCTTAAGTATACTGAAAAAACAACAAGATCAATCACCCAAGTATGAAGATCCAGTTCTCTCGTGCACTGATCTGAAGAAAGCAGCAAATGACCTCAAGAGGTACATTCCTGTGAAATTTATTTTAGCACTCGCCACATCATTTTTTTAAGTACGATAAGTGCTTGCCAAAAATAATTAAGGATTGGAAATGTCAGTTTTGATGTAAGCTTAGAATACTGAATAAGATTCCGGATATGCTTGCCTTTGCAGTTTTTGTAGGTCAATATTGTCCAAAAGAAGACCACAACAAAACCCTCAAGAATCATCCCCACTGAGAGAGATGGCCGGAACCTCAAGTTTGTGTGTGGCAACAGGACCATACATAGGCGACACTCCAAGCTCACATGTAATTGCTGAACACACACTGATTGCACTACTAAATTTTTTGGCTATATATACGACTTGTTGTTGGTTTCTTCAACATACATGAAAGGGCTGCAACTAACTTTCTCTTATGCAATCTGATGTGGAGTTCTTTGTGTCCCCGTTAGTGGGAAATTATTACTTATTCGGAATTTTTTAACAGTAATTATTATGAAAATATTAATATGAACAATTGAATGAGTTGATCCTGTTGTTGTATTTTGCAGAATATGTCTCATTATCGTGACCTTTTTTCTAAAATTTTGCAGAAAGTTGTGGAAGAATATATTGTGATTAGTCAAGATAAAGAGATGGAAAAAACCAAGGAGGCAAAAAAGGCACTCAAAGCATATATCTGTAGCATGAGAGAAGTATGTGCAGTAGAAACATAACTTTCTTTCTGCTGGTATACATCGGATTTAGCATATTACGTAATATGATTGGTTATAGACTCCAACTTGAAGGGATATATTGGTCGTAGTCTCTTTATATATCGGAAATCGGATATGTAACATGAATTACAGAAAGTATCAATTCAAATAATTCTCTAAACCTGCGCAACATGTTTTGTCTAAGAAATATTTGGTGTACAGCTCCATGATGAACATCAAGTTTTTCTGAGAAAGTCAGAGAAAGAATTGTTAGCTCATGAACTTCAAGCGACGGCGGATTGGCTGTGCAGTGAGGACAAGGATGTAGATAAAGGCTTCTACATTGCTAAACTCAAAGAACTAGCAGAGGCATGCCTTTTGATTTCCTATTGATGTTGCTCTCTGTTGTAGTTACCACATATTCAGTGTATTATGTTGTTACTGGCAGCTTGGTCGTCCCATTGAAGTTCGCTCTAGGGAGGGTCTGGAATGGGAAGGTGCATTAAATTTTCTTGTCGATCAGCTAAATTATTACAAACGAATTGCACACTCAGAAAACTCACAGTGGAACCACGTCAAGCCGGCAGAAAAAAACAAGGTGCATTTTTGTTCTTTCAAAATTATATGTGATTAGAGAATTCATAGATTTCATTTGATACATGTCATGAATCCATGTGATATGCGGTTAGAGAACTAATAGATTTAATTTGATACAACAGGTCATAAATGCGTGTAGCACAGTTGATCAATGGTTAAGTACGAACAACGTGCAGCAGGGTCATTTACCGAAGCATGTCGATGTAGTTGTCCTATGCACCAATCTAAAGAGTGTAACTTATGACCTCATCCGGTACCCTGAGTTTTCATACTCTTTTGTTTTTTTTCCATCAAATAACTTTACAAATAACGATAAGATCTTGCTAAAAGTCTACAACTGGAAATGATGATTCCGTCGTTGGCAAGAATATTTACTTAAGGGGTCTTAATTTACTCACATTTGCAGTTTTTGCTGGCCGATAATTTCCAAAGCAGAACAGGATAAAGTTTCCAAACCATCTACCAGACGTGGATGGGGAACCGTAAAATCAAAACTTCAACAATTTTCAATTTCACCGTCTTCGTCTTCGTCTTCAGCACCATCAAAGTCAAAGTGATCAGTGCCTATGATCACAAGCTCGTCTGCACCACTACCATCACCTGGTATACTTGAAACATATGCTTCGGATAACACAGAATTGTGATCATAGTTTTCTTGATTTGCAGTACTCATTTGAATGCTTGCCTCTATTGTCTTGCAGTACTCATTTGAATTTTACAAGTTAGAATGATTCAGTTGATTTTGTTTATACATGCTGGTACATCTTGTTCTTCAAGATTCCTATACTTGTTGGGTGTATTTGTCTTTCTCAACAGAATGCTTCTCTTTCAAACGAACCGAGGCACATACAATGCAATAATTCTGTAACTTGAGTGTCCATTTGAGTTTGGTTTGAGGCTCGGGTAAGGACTTGCGTGTCTAGGAATCGAATCTCAAGTTATGTGGTTGGTTGTTGTAGGTTTAACATGTTATTTTGGAGTTTGTAACTCCATTTATCGTCGTAGTACCATTAGTGAAATGACTATAATATTTTGCATTAGTTTTTGCATTAGTTGACATGACTATAATTTTAGCAATCATTGACATGACTATAATATTTTGCATTAGTTTTTTAACTGTACCTGATTTTTGTTTAAACTCCGAATGCGAATAATGACTATATCTGCTCGCATACACAATTATATATGCTTCGCATTTTCATTTCAACGTAAATTACAGTTTGTCATCCTGAACATGCCACTTTTTTTGTCTTTTTTAGTTCAAAACATGTTAATCAATCACTTTAAGTTTGTATCACTTTGTCAACAAATTTTTTTTTTGTTTTTTTGTGTTGTTTTTCGAGAATGCCTTAACCCGTATAAACGTAACGTTCTGAAATAGCAGAAAAATTTGAAACTTTAAAAGATAGATATCAAACACCAATGACGCTACGAAAAAAACACATACACATATATTTATAACCGGTGGTGCACTGTATAATATAAGATGTCAAATGTATGATTACATCAACGAAAGATATACAACATATACATGTGTAATCATGACAACCTCAAAAGCAAGAAAAGCTGGATCCGGTCCAGGTGCTCCCGCCCTCAATCACCACATTCTAAAGACGCTTATGACCTGAAATGTAACCATAAAACTATGCTTGAGTTTCTCATAAGGAAATCCCATATGCCAAACTCCTAAAAACATGAATAGGAAAAATACATGACATGATATGAAAAATGCAATAAATCACAACTGCCACCGTCCAACTGGGATCACAGGACTTCTCTCCCAACCACAGTTGACGCAACAACACGGGTCTCAAGAGTCCTCACACCTCAATCCCACAACAACTCATGCACACAAGGCACCTGCCGGAAAATCATCGGCAGGTCTCAAGGGTCCTCTCACCCCAACCCCACCACAACTCGTGCACACAAGGCACCTGCCGGAAAAATCATCGGCCAACAAACCACACGTGCACACAAGGCACCCGCTCCTCAGAGCCACAACCGCAATCTCTCTCAGACCGGAATGTTCGTATCGTCGCCCCAAAAAGGTCGGGGACCCGTTGCCCTTGAGGCAGATCAAAAACACAAACATCACAAGCAACATATACAAAACTGGGGAGAAACGATCGACCGAAATCCACGACTGGTCGACCGAAACCCCATCACCAAAACCGGTTCCAACCGAAACAACAACCAACCGGTCGAACGACAAAGAGGACCTGTTCGACTGAAAACATCCAGTAAAAACCACTTCTAGCCCCAAAAAGCACAAACAGTCGAACAAACCAGAAACCATGGGCGACCGGAAAAAGACAGTAAATTCAAATTTCAAATCAAATTATACCAGTCGATCAGAACAATAAACAGTCGAACAAACTTTAAGTTATCATAAGTCGTTGGTCGAACAGGGTCACAGGGCGATCAACCGTTTTTTGGTCTACACCCCCAACCGACATAAAATAGTACTTTCGGTTGAACGGCAAAGATGACCTGTTCGACCGAAAACAACCAGAGTCCTCATCTTCTTCACAAAAACACCATGACCGGTCGACCGATACAATAATCGGTCGACCGTTCCAATGCATAACTCTGTTGCACACCAACTCCAACGAGCCTTTCGGCCTACCGTTGACTACTCAAACACCCACACAACTTAGGTGAGTAAGGAAAACAAATCTTGACATACCTTTAAGGCTTGAAGAAGCCTTAGAAGATCAATCGCGAGCGTTTCCACGCTAACGAGTTACCTCCGGCGAAATCCTCCCGAGCAACGATCACCCCAACTTCGGCAAATGCGACCGCATCTCCGTGCACGATCTTCACTCGACCTCGCCGGAGCCTCAAGAAGCTTGAGCGAAAAGACTAGAGAGTGAGAGAGAGAATTGAGAGACGAGTGAGAGAGAGAGAGAAAACAAACCTTTATACTCCTTCCACAACAAATCTCAGCTGTCCACCTCAAACCTCTCCATCTCATCATCCTAAACCTGATCAAAACACTAATCAAGGATTAGGATCTCACAATTACCTTTGTGATAGTGTTGGATTGATATTTGCATCAACTTTGGTATCAAATGTGATATTACAAATCTGTAACAAATCTTGCACAATTTTGTAAAACTTTATTACAAGGTCAGGGTTACGAGTAGTTTTGGCATTTAACATAAAAAAACTTAAAAGATAATGATAAATATTTTGAAAATCAACTTGATAACAAAACAAATGGGCAAAGTGTTGAATGTAGGGTGACTAACATGTTTTTAAAGTTTTGAGGGGCAAATTGAAATCGACGCATAATTTAGAACGGTGAATTGCAACTATCATTCTTTTAAAGGTTGAAAAACAATCACTTCATGAAAAATCAGTCCCACCACTTATGAGAAAAGAGCATACCATTGGTGCAGATTCTTGAGCATTTCCCAAAAGTATATCCGATGGAACCAAAAGCCATGCGACCTACGTTAGTAAAGTTCGACTCACAATCCGACTCATTCCCACCCTTAGTTTTTACGTGCAAACCAATAAGCACTTCATTGTTTCATGGGTCTATGTGCAAAATACCCAACAAGATTGGCGCCCAAAAAAGAGATTATTGGAGTTTGACTTATTCTCAACGTGAAGAGCACGAATCCATGGATTCAAATCCCAAATCCGACCACTTTCCCCTGGCTTTTATTGTAACATCCTAGTAACAGTGAAAATTAAAATTTTAAAAATATAATCAACATGAAGATATTACGGAAAGAAACAAGGAACACCAGGTGCACCACAATATATATAATATCTGAGTTACAAAAGTGTGATTATATCAAAAGATAACAACTGAAATGTACAAGTAATCACTACAACCTTCAAAATGAGGACAAACATGATCTAGCCCCAGATGTGCTCCTCCACAGTCACCACCTCCTAACGCCGCTCACGACCTGAAATGCAAACATAAAAATATGCTTGAGTTTCCCATAAGGAAACTCCGTATGCCAAACCCTTATAACAGAAAATGAACTAGACACTACTAGAATGGAAAGATATAAATGCAAAACATAACATATCATCGTCAAAATTGGGCTCCCAGGATCTCTCTCCCAACCATAGCAGACATGCACCGCAACGGGTCTCGAGGGTCCTCTCACCCATCACCCACACGTGCCCCAAACACCACAGCCGGAAGCATCCTCGACCAACAACCCGTGCACACTGGCACCACAGCCGGAATCATCCTCGACAAACGACCTTGCCTCACAAGGAAGGTTGCTCCCACATCTAGAGCCCAAACTCACCCCCAAACCACTGATCACTATCGGCCGACAATGTCCGTACCGTTGCCCCAAAAGGGTCGGCGACCCGTTGCCATCAAGCTGATCCCACAACACAACAAAACCACCAAACTGGGCAGAAACGAGCGACCGAAACAGGCATAACGGTCGACCAGTTCCCTCCAAGAACGCACAAGAGTTCAACCGTCTCCACGATCAGTCAAACCACAAAATAACTAACAAAACGACCAACCGATCGAACAAGGGTCACTGTCAACTGTTTGGATGGTTAATGACATACATCACATAAATCAGACTGCTTAGCTGGTCGACCGGCAAAGGGGACCCGATCGACCAAAAAAATCACAAAACTCCTAGGTTCTCACTAAGTCTAGACCGATCGGACAACATACGCACCAGTCGAACGAGTTTTAAGTCAACTTAAGTCATCGGTCAAACAAAATCTCATGGCAGTCGACCGTTTGGAAAGCCTACGCCTGAACCGACTTACTACAGTGTAATCGGTCGAACAGATCAAAAGGGCGATCGACCGTTTCGATGGTCTTCGTCCCCAACCGACTTACCACAGTGCATTCGGTCGAATGACAAAGGGGGCACGATCGACCAAAAACACCTAGAGCTTGCCTAACATGCTTGACCAGTCGACCACCTAGGGCATCATTTGACCGGTGCAAGGCAAAACTCCATAATTAGCACTAGCAACGGTCGACCGTTGCACCAGTCGGTCGACCGAATTAAGCAGAAATTGTGAGAACCTAATCCTTTTGATTAAGGTTAGTTGAGTTTAAGAGATTTAAGCCTACTTAGAGGAGATATTTGTGAGTTTATGTGATGGTTAGCTGGTGAGGTGTAGGGTGGAGTGGTGTGTTGGGGAGATGGTGTGGGTTATTTACACAAATCCATCTCTTTCTCCTTTTCTTTCTTCCACTATCTTCTATCTCTCGCACTCTTTCATCTCATTCTGTCCAAGTTCAGTTGGTGCAAGGTGAAGGAGAATCGTGGCGGCGTGATCAGTGAAGGTGGAAGGAGTTCGAGTTCGCCGTTTCGTCGGATTCAAAGAGAGGTGGCGGTGATCGTCGGTGTAGTGGAAGCGTCATTGATCTTTTGAAGCTTTTTCAAGCTTCCAATGTATGTCAAGCTTTACTTTTATGCTCACCTAAGCCAGAGTGAGTGTTGGAGTAGTCGACCGTAGGCTGAAAGGCTCGTTGGAGTTGTGCAACAGAATTCTGCTCTTTTTCGGTCGACCGGTGCTCGATTTGGTTGACCGGTTGTAGTGTATTTTGGGCGTTTATCTCTCGCATTAGTAAAACGATACCCTTGGGTGGTCGACCGGTTATGCATTCGAGCGAGAAGATGGAGGCTCTGAGTGTTTTTGGTCGATTGAGTCCCCTTTGTCGTTCGACCGAATGCACTATTTTAAGTCGGTTGGGGTGTAGACTTCAAAACGGTCGACCGCCTTGAGATCTTGTTTGACCGATGACTAAAGATAACTTAAAGTTTGTTCGACCCATTGTAGTTTCGGTTGACCGGTATAATTTGTTTCCAAATCTGAATTTACTGCCTTTTTCCGGTCGACCATTGTTTCTTGTTTGTTTGACCGTTTGTGCATTTTGAGTGAGAGGATTTTACTGGATGTTTTCGGTCGAACGAGTCCCCTTTGTCGTTCGACCGGTTGGTAGTTATTTTTGTTGGACCAGACCTTTTGTGTGGGGTTTCGGTTGACCGTGTGCTTTGTTTGGTCGGTCGTTTCTGCCCAGTATTGCCTTGTTGCTTTGAGATGTTTTTGTGTGATCTGTTTGAGGGTGATGGGTCACCGACCTTTTTGGGGCGACGGTATGGACGTTTTCAACTTGATGACGATCGTTGTTTTAGATTTGTTTGGGTTGGGGTAGATGTCCTTGGTGCCCTACGGGGTTGGGGCAGCTGCTCTTGGTGCCCAGTTTGTGAGTCATGTGAGCTGTGGTTGTAACTGATATCCTTGGTGCCCGTTGTGGTTGGGATTGATATTCTTTGTGCCAGCTTGATGATGTTGATTGGTTGTGTTGTTGTAGGTCGTGCGTGTTGTGATTGTTGGTATTATTATTGTCATTATTATTGTTGTATACTTCTTGTTCATGTTACACTCGCATTTCATGCATTTAGATTAGTTTGGCATACAGAGTTTCCTTATGAAAACTTAGGCATAACTTATATTTGCATTTTAGGACGCGAGTAGTGTTGGGGTGGTGACCGAGGAGAGTGCACTGGGGATCGGATTCTACTATCTATTATCTTTTGAGTTTGTTATGATTACTCATGTATATGTTGTATATCTTTTCATGATGTAATCATACTCTTGACACTTTGTTATGATTACTCATGTATATGTTGTATATCTTTTCATGATGTAATCATACTCTTGACACTCTATATATATATATATATATATATATATTATACTAGAGAAGAACCCGTACTTTGCACGGTCGGGGTAAAAACATTGTTGTGCCTTACAAATCAATGGTTAATTTTTAATGTAACATGACAAGACGGTTGTAGCTCCATGTCATATACATATCGAAACATAAAACTATCATGAACTCGGACAAATGATATAATGTTGAAGACATTTGCTAACTGAACAACAAATGGATTGTTGTATCAAATAAGATCATAATGACGGATACAGTGAATATAATTTAGTTACAACAGATGAATTTCTTTACAAAGTAATGGAATAAAAGAAACATAATAATTGATCTTAATCACTTCCATACATGCAGAACAAATAGAGTATCAGTGTCATCAACCAACTCCATAACATTGTACTCTTATCCATCATATGAATCCAAGTCTTTTCTAGTTGAAAATAGTTTGCAGCACTTCACTGAATATTTATGCTCCCCATTTCAATGTCAGCAATCCGTCGAAAGCCCTATGAAAAGTCCACAAAAATGTACTTATTAAACAACAAACATAATTACCTAACAAAACTGATTGTAATTGTAATATCCTTAATCCTTATTAGGCTAATCATGTTTTGGCTTTGTTTAGGGGCTTAATTGGTTGGATTAGGATGGAGGGCTGAGATCGTTTTGGTTTGGTTGAGATGAGATGAATGGTGGAGATTGGAAGAGAAGGGTTTAAGGTGTGGTGAGTGTTGACTCTCTCTCTCTCTTTCTCTCCCTCTCGTGTTCTCTCTCTCTCTCACCGCTCAAACTCTCTCCCTCTCTCTGATCGTGTCTCCGGCGTGTGAAGGTGCTCGTGGGGCGGATCTCGGAAGGCGAGGTGAAGCTCGGACGTTCGCCGGAGAGGAGTAGATCGTTGATCGTTTGGTTTTCACCGGAGGAGGTGATTTGCGAGGAAAAGCTCGCCGTCGAGTCTTCAAAGGCCTCTTCAAGTCTTCAAGGTATGTCAAGCTTTACTTTGATGCTCACTTATGCTTTGGTGGGTGTTGGGGTGGTCGACGGTAGGCCAGAGGGCTCGTCGGACCCGTGCAGCAGCGTTCTGCACTATAATCGGTCGACCGGTGGCATGGTTCGGTCGACCGGTTGTAGAGGAATTTGGGCGGAAAACCCTTGCACCGGTCGAACGATACTCTTCGAGTGGTCGACCGGTGGTACGTTTGATCAAGGGAGAAAAGGCTCTGTGTGTTTTCGGTCGAACGGGACCCCTTTGTCGGTCGACCGAAAGCACTGTTGTAAGTCGGTTGGGGGCGTTGACCATCCAAACGGTCGACCGCCTTGTTGACTTGTTCGACCGGCGATTAAAAATAACTTAAGTTGGTTCGACCGTGAGATGTTCCGGTCGACCGGTGCACTATGCGGATTTTGGAGTTTGGTACTGGTCGTTTTCGGTCGACCGGTGAGTTTGGGTCGTTCGACCGTTGGTGCAGATTACTGTCGCACAAGTTTTACTGGTCGAATTCGGTCGAACGGGACCCCTTAGCCGTTCGACCGATTGACAGTTTTGTTGGTTGGGCCAGTCCTGCTGAGAGGATTCGGTCGACCGGTTGGGACATTTTGTTCGACCGTTTGGTACGGTTTTTGTGTGTTCTTGTGTTGTGAAGCCAGCTCGAGATGGCAACGGATCTCCGGCCCTAGTGGGGTGACCGGTGCCGGCCTGAGAGTGGTTCACGGGTGTTGTCGGGCCAGCCCAAGAAGGCAACGGATCTCCGGCCCTAGAGGGGTGACGGTGCCGGCCTGAGGGTGGTTCGCGTGTGGGGCCAGCTCAAGATGGCAACGGATCTCCGGCCCTAGAGGGGTGACGGTGCCGGCCTGAGAGTGGTCTTCTGGACAGCTCAAGATGGCAGCGGTACAGAGGATACCGACCTGAGAGTAATCCGGCGATGCCTGGGGCACATGTGTGTGTTGACCGAGGATATTTCCGGTCGTGGTGCCTGGGGCACGTGTGTTGTCGCCGAGGGAGTTCCGGCTGAGGTGCCTGGGGCACGTGTGTGAGGGTTGGGCTAGAGGACCCGTGGGACCCGTCACTGTTTGGTGTCTACTGTGGTAGGGAGAGAGTTCCCGAGGACCCAGTGAGACGTTGTTGGTCTATCGCATTTCATATCATACATGCTTTAGATATCTAGTCATTTACTGTTATAGAGGTTTGGCATACGGGGTTTCCTCTCGGGAAACTCAGGCATATTCATGTTTTATGTCAGGTCGTAGGCAGCTTTAGGAGGTGGTGACCGCGGAGGAGCGTCTTCAGGACCAGATCCTGCTTTCCCTGTTTTGGACGTCCGAGTGATTACATGTATATTTTCGTTATCTTTTGTTGTAATCACACTTTTGTAAACTCTCAGATATATATATTGTATATATGTTGGTGCACCAGTTGGCCTTTTTCGTTGGTAATATCCTCGTGTTGTGTTTAATTAAAAATTTAATTTCTTCCGCTTTTGAGGATGTTACAAATTGGTATCAGAGCGGTCTGTTCCGACGCACTTGTCCAAAGAAGCCACCTTAGATGTCTTTTAGTTAGTCGCATTTTAGAGCATACATCCATAATCATCTGATTTCCAGTTTTGTTGTGTCGTGTGTAGATGCCTCCGAGACGCAAGAGACTTCCCCCACGTGGCCCGAGTACCAGTGAGGAGACTGGCGCCATGGATTGGGCGGAAGAGCGCCGGATGCTCTTCGACACTGTGCAGAGGCTGGGCGTTCTTTTAGATCGTCAGTCTGGCAGAGAGGAGACGACAGGGGTAGGGGCGGTGCACGACCGGTTTATGCGCCAGCACCCACCTACTTTTGATGGCAGAGGAGATGCTGAGGCTGCCGAGGACTGGGTTTTTAAGATCCAGGAGATCTTCCAGGCGATTGGGAGTCCACCAGATAGGATGGTGGGGTTGGCTACGTACGTGTTGGGCGGTGAGGCGTCCAACTGGTGGAGAACCACGGCTGCAGTGGTGTTCCCGGGCAGGACAGATGTCAGCTGGGATGAGTTCCTCGGGGAATTCAATGAGCAGTACTTCCCAGAGCATGTCAGGGACGGGAAGAGAGAGGAGTTCATGAGCCTCGAGCAGGGTGAAATGACACTGGCGGATTACGTCCGGAAGTTCAACGCTTTGGAGCGTTATTGTCCGGAGTTCTGTGTGACCCCGATTCAGAGGGCGAGGAAGTTTATACGGGGGCTTCGGAAGCAGCTCCGTACCCGCGTGACTTACAGCATGCCTCAGACCTTAGCAGATGCTGTGAAGTTCGCGACTCTCATTGACCAGGACTATCAGGAAAACTATGCAGAGTCCAGGAGGCCTCAGGGGAAGAGTAGTGGACGTCCAGGAGCTCCACTGGCAGGAAATCCGGGCAAGAGGCCCCGGATTGAGGGGAGTGGTGCACGTCAGCCTGAGCCGTGCAGGAAGTGTGGCAGAGCCCACCCAGGTCGCGAGTGTGGGAGCCGTTTTGGAGTTTGTTTCAGTTGTGGCCAAGCCAGGCCATTATGCCAGAGACTGCAGGAGCGGACCAGGCGAGTCCAGTTCTCGAGTGAGACCTCCGGTAGCAGGTAGAGGCGGAGGCCGTCATCCTTTTTCACCACCTCAGCAGGGACAGAGGACCGGACGGGTATTCACCATTCAGGCAGAGGAGGCGAAGGACGCCAGCACTGTGGTGGAAGGTACGCTCTTGGTTTCTGGGTTGGTAGCCAGAGTGTTGTTTGATTGTGGGGCCACACATTCGTTCATTTCTGAGAGATTTGCGAGTGTGTTGGGCCGTACCCCTGCGATGTTGACTGCCACGTTGGAAGTCAGCACACCCTTGGGTTTGGTGGGCACTGTGGGGAGCTTCCTCCCCGGTGCCACGATTGTTTCGGAAGATCAGGAGTTTCCTGTTGACCTGATCTTGTTGCCGATGGAGGATTTCGATGTTATACTGGGGATGGATTGGCTATCCCAGTATGATGTTCGAGTGTTGTGCCGGGAGAAGAAGATTCTGATCCCAAGGAATGGGCTACCTGATTTGCTAATCAGGGGAAGGAATGACCATGGTGGTCGGGTCGTAGTGTCAGCAGTGAGGGCACGGAAGCTGCTTGAGCAGGGCTGCAGAGCTTTCGTGGCTACCTTGGTTGTTCCAGATCCAGAGATGAGATCGTTGGAGGACATAGAGATTGTCCAGGAGTTTGCTGATGTGTTTTCAGATGTTTCTGGGTTGCCGCCTCACAGAGAGTTGGAGTTCGGTATTGATTTGGTGGCTGGGACCACTCCACAGTTGAAGGCTCCTTATAGGATGGCACCGGCTGAGTTAGCTGAGCTGAAGAAGCAGCTGCAGGATTTGTTAGATACTGGGTTTATCCGCCCCAGTGTCTCGCCTTGGGGAGCTCTGGTACTCTTTGTGAAGAAGAAAGATGACTCGTTGAGGATGTGCATCGACTACAGGATGCTGAACAAAGTTACTGTGAGGAATCAGTATCCTTTACCCAGGATTGAGGATCTGTTTGACCAGCTGCAGTCAGCGAAGATATTTTCGAAGATTGATCTGCGATCCGGGTATCATCAGTTGAGGATCAGAGAGGCAGATGTTCAGAAGACAGCTTTTCGGACGAGGTACAGGCACTTTGAGTTTCTGGTGATGCCGTTCGGGTTGACGAACGTGCCTGCAGCTTTCATGGATCTGATGAACAGGACGTCCAGTCAGTACCTCGACCGATTCGTGGTGGTCTTTGTAGACGACATCCTGATTTATTCACCGGACATAGAGCAGCACAGGGAGCACTTACGGATCGTGCTTGGCATTCTGAGAGATCATCAGCTGTTCACCAAGTTTTCGAAGTGCGAGTTCTGGTTGGACAGTGTCGCTTTTCTTGGTCACATTGTATCTGGGGCTGGGATATCAGTGGATCCAGCGAAGGTGGAGGCAGTGACTCAGTGGAGAGCACCGACTAGTGTGACGGAGATCAGGAGCTTTGTTGGATTGGCAGGTTATTATCGTCGATTCATCAAGGACTTCTCGAGGCTTGCTTCACCTTTGACGGCACTGACGCAGAAGGGAGTGAAGTTTGTTTGGTCCCAGAAGTGCGAGGACAGTTTTCAGGAACTGAAGAGTCGGTTGACGACTGCTCCAGTTCTGACTCTTCCCAGTGGCAGTGGAGGTTTTGTGATTTATAGTGACGCATCTGGTGTGGGGTTGGGTTGTGTACTGATGCAGCACGGTCAGGTGGTTGCTTATGCTTCGAGGCAGTTGAAAGTACACGAGAGGAACTACCCCACTCACGATTTGGAGTTGGCGGCAGTGGTTCACGCTCTGAAGACCTGGCGTCATTATCTGTATGGGGAGAAGTTCGAGGTTTTCACGGACCATCAGAGTCTGAAGTATCTATTTTCGCAGAAGGAGCTGAATATGAGGCAGCGTAGGTGGCTTGAGCTGATTAAGGACTATGATTTCACTATCTCCTACCATCCGGGGAAGGCGAATACAGTCGCAGATGCTTTGAGTAGGAAAGTGGAAATTTCAGCTGCTGGTTTGTGTGTTCAGGAGTGGAAGTTGCTCGAGTCTTTGTCAGAGTGGAAGCCATTCTCCACGGACTCTGAGGGCGCAGTGATAGCTGGACTGAGAGTGGAGCCTCAGATAGTCACGAGTATTGTCCAGGCTCAGAGGGCTGACGAAGATTTAGCTGGGTTGTTGCAGTTAGTTGTCAGAGACGGATCAGATTTCAGTATAGGGGTTGACGGAGGTCTGAGATTCAGAGGCCGAGTCTGGGTACCCAATGGGGGAGAGCTGAAGAAGGAAATCTTGGAGGAGGCACACAAGTCCCGTTATTCCATCCACCCGGGTAGCATGAAGATGTACAAGGACCTTCAGAGGAATTTCTGGTGGAAGGGGATGAAGACTGAGATAGCGGAGTTTGTTGGCAGATGTCTGGTTTGTCAGCAGGTGAAGATTGAGCACCAGAGACCTGCGGGACCGATGCAGAGGATAGATTTGCCAGAGTGGAAATGGGAGCACGTGACGATGGATTTCGTCACCGGGTTGCCGAGGACGAAGAGATCTCATGACGCGATTTGGGTGATAGTTGATCGACTGACCAAGTCGTCGCATTTTCTGGCAATCCGGACCACTTTACCCTTGGAGGACCTGGCTAGGCTGTACATTGATGAGATAGTTCGTTTGCATGGAGTGCCAGTCAGTATTATATCTGATCGAGACACCAGGTTAACTTCCAGATTTTGGGGAAGTCTGCAGCAGGCTCTGGGGACACGGTTGAAGTTTAGTACAACATTCCACCCGCAGACAGACGGGCAGTCAGAGAGGACGATCCAGACTCTGGAGGATATGCTGAGAGCTTGTGCGCTGGATTGGGCAGGGCACTGGGATGAGCATCTACCGCTGATAGAGTTCGCCTACAACAACAGTTACCATTCGAGTATCGGAATGGCACCGTACGAGGCTTTGTACGGGAGACCTTGTAGATCGCCAGTGTGCTGGAGCGATGTAGGCGAGAGACAGCTGATCGGGCCTGAGATTGTGCAGATGTATGCCGAGAAAGTTGATGTGATCAGGCAGAGATTAGCGACAGCGCAGAGCAGGCAGAAGAGCTACGCGGATCGGCGTAGGCGAGTGTTGATGTTTGAGGTAGGCGATCACGTTTTCCTGAAGATTTCACCATCTCGAGGAGTGATGAGGTTCGGGAAGAAAGGGAAGCTCAGTCCGAGGTACGTCGGGCCGTTTGAGATTCTCGATCGGATCGGAGAGGTTGCCTACAGGATTGCGTTGCCGCCGCAGTTTTCAGGTCTTCACGACGTCTTCCATGTGTCTATGTTGAGGAAGTACGTGGCGGATCCTTCTCACGTGATTCAGTTAGAGGTTCCGGAGATCCGTCAGGATTTGTCTCTCGAGGAGAGACCTGTGGAGATCGTGGATCGGATGGACCACCAGCTTAGAAGGAGGACCATTCCGATGGTGAAGGTCAGGTGGCAGCACCATAGTGAGCGAGAGGCTACTTGGGAAGTTGAAGGAGTTCCCGGAATTGTTTGGTGAGTTTCGGTCCTAATTTCGTGGACAAAATTCTTTTAAGGAGGGTGGATTGTAATATCCTTAATCCTTATTAGGCTAATCATGTTTTGGCTTTGTTTAGGGGCTTAATTGGTTGGATTAGGATGGAGGGCTGAGATCGTTTTGGTTTGGTTGAGATGAGATGAATGGTGGAGATTGGAAGAGAAGGGTTTAAGGTGTGGTGAGTGTTGACTCTCTCTCTCTCTCTCCCTCTCGTGTTCTCTCTCTCTCTCACCGCTCAAACTCTCTCCCTCTCTCTGATCGTGTCTCCGGCGTGTGAAGGTGCTCGTGGGGCGGATCTCGGAAGGCGAGGTGAAGCTCGGACGTTCGCCGGAGAGGAGTAGATCGTTGATCGTTTGGTTTTCACCGGAGGAGGTGATTTGCGAGGAAAAGCTCGCCGTCGAGTCTTCAAAGGCTTCTTCAAGTCTTCAAGGTATGTCAAGCTTTACTTTGATGCTCACTTATGCTTTGGTGGGTGTTGGGGTGGTCGACGGTAGGCCGGAGGGCTCGTCGGACCCGTGCAGCAGCGTTCTGCACTATAATCGGTCGACCGGTGGCATGGTTCGGTCGACCGGTTGTAGAGGAATTTGGGCGGAAAACCCTTGCACCGGTCGAACGATACTCTTCGAGTGGTCGACCGGTGGTACGTTTGATCAAGGGAGAAAAGGCTCTGTGTGTTTTCGGTCGAACGGGACCCCTTTGCCGGTCGACCGAAAGCACTGTTGTAAGTCGGTTGGGGGCGTTGACCATCCAAACGGTCGACCGCCTTGTTGACTTGTTCGACCGGCGATTAAAAATAACTTAAGTTGGTTCGACCGTGAGATGTTCCGGTCGACCGGTGCACTATGCGGATTTTGGAGTTTGGTACTGGTCGTTTTCGGTCGACCGGTGAGTTTGGGTCGTTCGACCGTTGGTGCAGATTACTGTCGCACAAGTTTTACTGGTCGAATTCGGTCGAACGGGACCCCTTAGCCGTTCGACCGATTGACAGTTTTGTTGGTTGGGCCAGTCCTGCTGAGAGGATTCGGTCGACCGGTTGGGACATTTTGTTCGACCGTTTGGTACGGTTTTTGTGTGTTCTTGTGTTGTGAAGCCAGCTCGAGATGGCAACGGATCTCCGGCCCTAGTGGGGTGACCGGTGCCGAACTGAGAGTGGTTCACGGGTGTTGTCGGGCCAGCCCAAGAAGGCAACGGATCTCCGGCCCTAGAGGGGTGACGGTGCCGGCCTGAGGGTGGTTCGCGTGTGGGGTCAGCTCAAGATGGCAACGGATCTCCGGCCCTAGAGGGGTGACGGTGCCGGCCTGAGAGTGGTCTTCTGGACAGCTCAAGATGGCAGCGGTACAGAGGATACCGACCTGAGAGTAATCCGGCGGTGCCTGGGGCACATGTGTGTGTTGACCGAGGATATTTCCGGTCGTGGTGCCTGGGGCACGTGTGTTGTCGCCGAGGGAGTTCCGGCTGAGGTGCCTGGGGCACGTGTGTGAGGGTTGGGCTAGAGGACCCGTGGGACCCGTCACTGTTTGGTGTCTACTGTGGTAGGGAGAGAGTTCCCGAGGACCCAGTGAGACGTTGTTGGTCTATCGCATTTCATATCATACATGCTTTAGATATCTAGTCATTTACTGTTATAGAGGTTTGGCATACGGGGTTTCCTCTCGGGAAACTCAGGCATATTCATGTTTTATGTCAGGTCGTAGGCAGCTTTAGGAGGTGGTGACCGCGGAGGAGCGTCTTCGGGACCAGATCCTGCTTTCCCTGTTTTGGACGTCCGAGTGATTACATGTATATTTTCGTTATCTTTTGTTGTAATCACACTTTTGTAAACTCTCAGATATATATATTGTATATATGTTGGTGCACCAGTTGGCCTTTTTCGTTGGTAATATCCTCGTGTTGTGTTTAATTAAAAATTTAATTTCTTCCGCTTTTGAGGATGTTACAGTAATGGAACATAAGAACACGACTTTTGAACATCAACTACCCATGGTTGCTTATTTTTTCGGGTGGAAGATTATTTTCAGTTAAGCTTGTCCTTCACTTCCCTACATGTGTTGATATTGTTTTTCCTATTAGGATAGATATGTTGGGTAGTTTAAAGACTATGAAAAATAAACGCTAATCTTCTGATTTTAAAAAACATTATAAAAAACCACAACAAAATTAAGGGTTATATAATTGAAAAAAGTGTTATCGCTATATATATTATCATCAATCAAAAGTGTAAATGACTGAATATTTTGAGTACTGAAAATTATCCTAGCAAACATGGGTCCAAATTGCCTAACCAAAAGGCTTCCATAATTGGTTAAGCAGATAATATCCAAAGTCAACTTAACAATATGAAACAATGCTTAGATTCCATAGTTTCTTCGTGAATTTATCTTTAGTGTTCCAAACATGGGGAGTATAAAAAAAAGAGTAGAAGTTATTACGGAACTTGAGAAGAGTAATTTTGACAATCTTATGCAACTCATTTGAGAGATTGAATTGTTGTCTTCTAATTATGGACAAGAACAATATTTTCTAACATTATATACAAATATACGGGTTGTGTAGACTACACCGCAAACAATAAAGTATCCATACTAAGCTTTTAATAATGTATTAGTACCATAAAACCAAGGATCCTATAAAGAACATCGTACCAATAACCAAGGACAGTTTAGTTTCATGCTGGAAGTTTTAGGTTGCCACCATCAAACTCGTCATCTGAAATATTTTGCGCACATCCGTCAAAGTTACTTCCAAGTCAAGTAAACAACAAAAATTACATTGACACTACTTAACCAAAAATATTGAAGTTCGGATATCATTGACATGAAAACAAAATAAAAGTACAACAGAAGCTGCAATGAAAAACTAAATGACTATATAAAAATCAGAAGATAAAATATTAAACAAAATCTTCTGGACGGTGGGATGAAGAAAGCACGGAACTGGACCTGAAGACATACAAAACAAAAACACATATGGGACACAAAGTATAGGGAAGTACATGTCCAATCTAGGATGAGGTTGCCTTGCACAAAACATACGACATACCTTTTAAAACAACAAACTGTTTAAATCATGGGGGTAATATTGCACCGATGGACAAACTTCTCAGCCCAAGCTTGGCCACGAAGTTGTCATGGCCCAAAATAACCATGGGGAAATTATAGAAATCATGGGGAATAATATCCTAGCAGTCAAAAAAAACAAATAGAAACTTTTTTTTAAACTGACGAAATTCAGAAATGTCATTGCACAAAATGAAATAAATAAATCAGATGACCCATTGGAATTGTAAAATAATAAGGAATAAATTTCACAAATAATGGGAAATAATATGCTATCAGACAAATGGTAAAATTTGTAATCTGAAAAGAAAATCAGAAACGATATTGGACAATGCACAAATATGAACACAACACAATTTTTAATCATGGTAAAAAAGAAGAAGGAATCTTGGTTAGAGGCTGAAATAACAAAATCAAAGATCATGGGACCGGAAAGGTGATTGGACGGTTTATATGGCTTCAAGGGACCAGGAAAGTTGCCTATGGTATTGGAGGGTTCTTTGAGGTTTTAGTAAATGGACGATCGTTATTTAATGAAGGGATCAGGAAAAAATTGTCTTCACGTTGGACCATTTATATAATACTATAGATGGTTTTTGTAACGTTCTTGGGTAATTTGATTTGATAAATATATCTTTTAAAAGTTTAAATTCTTCTTACTATTTTTGGGGCGTTACAAAAACTCAGGTTTGTTACTCTATAATGAATCCATCCATCACATCACGTCACGATCCATACACGGAGGTGACACGTCCCGAATACCCACACTCTTCCACACGACGGTCTCTGGACAGGCACGCGTAACGCGCCCACCGTCACCTCCCGACTCACGCACTAGGCGAGTACAAGGGTTTCCGTGGACAAAGTTGACATTCAAAAAGGACTGGGAATTCAGCTCTGTGCACAAACGGTCGACCGGAAGAGGCAACCCGGTCGACCATCCCCATAAAGTTCGGTCGACCGAAAGTCTGCAACGGTCGAACTCTCTACGCAAAATCTAAGTCCCAACGATCGAACAAGAGTCTAAAACCGGTCGACCGAAACATGATCAAAATTCGGAGTCTGGTCAACATCAATCAATACTACCGATCGACCGAAAATTACCAGAACATCCTAGCAGTTCTAAGTCATAACCGTCGAACACATACTAACTTCTTCTAACTCTTTCCTTTTTTTATTTCTGCTTACCAGTCGGAAGAGAGATTTCCTTTCTCGGTTGCTGTAATGTGGAAAGATGACATGAATGACTACACGAATGCCGCACTCGAAACAAGAATGCAAAAAGGGTGGATTACTAATGCTTTTCCATCGGGGTGCCCAATTCCTTCCCATGTATCAATGAAATTTCATAAATCCAGCACTTTCTCATTTGATGTCGTATATGCCGATAGAATTTTTGTACAAAGTCACAAGTTAAGTACCTACACGGTAATCACCATCTGCACCATATGTCCATATATATGTCTTTGACATTAATATATATTTCAGCCCTTTTGGGATGATTATATGTGTACTCTCTGTGCATGGTTTACAGATTGGTCCTTTCTCTGCAGAAAAGGGTGAAACCATTGTGAGCATTTTTCTAAATAATAATGGAATTGTTTCGGTAACATCAGCAACTGTAGGTTTCACAAGTATTTGCCCTTAGTTCCAGTATAAATTGAATTTTTCGTTTACCATCCCCTTGTGTTTTAAATAGTTATATGTGGAAGAAGATGAGGATGTATTTGTCAGTGGGGAGCTAGTGAATGGTGTAAGAATTACTAAAATTGTAAAGAATGCAGCCAACAAAGAAGCAAGGGCTGGATCTACTTCTTATGTGCAAGATTACTCGAAGGTTTTTGCTCTTTCCTTTGTATTGGAAGTCATTATTTTCCATTAAAAGTCTCCTTTCATCACTTATATTTTTGTTGTATTTTTTTTTTGCAGGTTCAGAGCCAAAAGCAAAAGTAAGACCGTTGTAGTTTACCTTGAATATGTGATTAAAGTATTTGTGGGATAAAACAGATGTTCGGTCGACTGAAAAGAGCTCAGTCGACCGGACATGTGTACTGACTTGTCCAGCAAAAGTGTCTGTCGTTTTTTGGTCGACCGATAGGAGCTCTTCAGTCGACCGGGCACACACTTGGAGCTGGGCAAAAGTGTGTTGTTTTTCGGTCGACCGATAGAAGCTCTTCGGTCGATCGGGCACACACTCGGAGTTGGGCAAAAGTGTCTGTCGTTTTTCGGTCGAACATAACTTAAGTGATTCAGTTGACCGAGTATGCACTCGAACGATCAGGAAAGTGCATGTTTTTCGGTCGACCGGAACTTAAGCTTCGGTCAACCGAGGAAGCCCTGGATGTGCTACGGTTTGAAGTTCGGTCGACCGAAGCACCCGTTCGGTCGACCGTTACACCCAGTTTCGCCCACGATCTGCACTTTTCTCCATGCGATTTTGGTGCAATTAATATTTGTTTTGGCCTACTATATAAAGGCAATTTCGTTCCCCTTTGTATAGAGAACAATTAAAACTATTGTATTGTTTACTTTTGCATTCTTGAGAGAAAATAGAGAGAGCATCCTTGTGGATTCGGTGTGAGCAAATTTAACTAGGTATTCTCGCCGGTTGTTTGTGTGTCTTGTAAGCCTTTCTTTGTTATTTGTTTTCTCTATAGTACATTGGAGTTGTGTCGCCAGTGGTTTCCCCGCATTAGGTTTTCACGTTAAATCTTGCGTGTTTGCGTGATTTGGTGTTTGGATTTAGATGTGTTCTTTATTTCGTCCATTGGATTTGCTGTTTTTCGATCCGCTGCGTATTTGAGATTGATTTTATTCCCTAACAACTGGTATCAGAGCTTTTGGTCCGAATTTTGGGGTTTTTCATCGATTTTTCTAGCAAATACACATGGCAAATCAATGTAAGATTGAGAAGTTGAGCCGAGATGTGAATTTCGGCTTGTGGCAAGTCAAGATGCACGCAATTCTGGTGCAACAAGAGGTGGAGGACGTTCTTGAGGGCATGGAAAAGTTGCCAAAGGAAATGTCTGATCAAGATAGGTTGAAGCTTAATCGAAAGGCGATGTCAACCCTTAAGTTGTCTTTGTCTAACGAAGTTTTGAGAGAAATGTTGAAGGAGAAGACGACTGCAAGTATGTGGAAGAAATTAGAGGAAATCTACATGAAGAAGTCACTTGCGAGCCGGATTATCTTGAAGAAGAAATTGTTCCTATTCAAGATGAAGTCGGGTATTTCCCTTCAGCAACACTTGATGATTTCAATGCAATCATCATGGATTTGGAGAAAGTGGAAGCAAAGTTTTCTGATGAGGATCAGACGATCCTTTTACTTTGCTCGTTGAGTTCTTCATATGATCACTTCGTGGAGACAATGATGTATAGCAGGACCGACATCTCTCTTGCGGATGTCAAAAACGCACTCTCCTCCAAATCTGATGTGGAGAAGAGGTCAGATGATTCTGAGCTGAGCAAAAGTGAAACACTTGTTGCTCGTGTTAAGGGGAAAGAGAGGAGTTTCTCAAAGAACACCTCTAAGACCAAGTTGAAGGACAAAGATATTATTTGTCATTACTGCAAGAAGAATGGTCATAAGATATCAGAATGTTTTAAGCTACAGAACAGAGAGAAGCAGAGGGGTTCTAGTAGTGGTGATCAGTCAGGTTTGAATGTTGACGAGTCCGATTCTAATTTTGTGTTGGCAGTTACAGGTTCTTCTGAAGCTTCCAATGATTGGGTGATTGACACGGGCAGTACATTCCACTTAACCCTGAACAAGCAGTGGTTTTCATCTTATGAACCAATGTCAGGTGGAATGGTTGTGATGGACAATGGTGACAGGTGCGAGGCTGCAGGAATTGACTATGTCAGATTGAGGACCCATGATGGCCTAGTCAAGATTTTGACGGATGTGCGACATGTTTCAAAGGCGAGCAAGAATCTAATTTCAGTATGTAGTTTGACTGCAAAGGGCTACAAATTCAGTGGTGAGGATGACTGCATATCCATCACCAAAGGATCACTTATTCTGATGAAGGGAAAGAAGTTTGGGCCCGGTAAGCTTTATATGATTAAAGAAGAAACTGTGGTGGGTGACGTAGTTGTAGCGTCATCATTGTCTGGTGAGGAGAATGCCCAACTTTGGCATATGAGATTGGGGCACATGAGCGAGAAATGCATGGCGGTGTTGAGCAAACGTGGTTTGTTTGGAAGTCAGAAAATCGGCAGTGTGGATTTCTGTGAATTTTGTGTTTTGGGGAAGCAGAAGAGGGTTAGCTTCTCCGTAGCAAAGCACACCACCAATGCTACTTTATATTATGTCCACTCTGATTTATGGGGACCCTCTTAGGTTCCATCAAAAGGTGGAACTCGCTACATGCTCACACCACAACAGAACGAAGTAACGGAACGTCTGAATCGAACTCTCTTGGAGAGAGCTAGATGTATGCTTCTGAAAGCTGACCTAACTAAGGATTTTTGGACAGAAGCAGTGTGTACCGCTTGTTATTTAGTGAACCATTCTCCTCACACCGTTTTAGACATGAGAACACCGAAAGAAGTTTGGCCAGGTGGAGCTTCAGATCTTTTCAAGTTGAGAGTCTTCGGTTGTCCAGCGTACGCACATGTAGATCAAGGAAAATTGAATGCTCGGTCGTTGAAGTGTATATTCCTTGGCTATGATTTGGGTGTGAAGGGTTATCGTCTGTAGTGCAAGGAATCTCAAAAGCTCATGGTTAAAAGAAATGTTGTCTTTAATAAGCTTCTTATGTTACCTTCCACGAAAGACACTGTTATTTCTACTCCTGTGTCAAGTGGGACTCCGGTTCAGGTAGAGCCACCAGTAGTGACTGTGGATGAGGATTCTGGTGTCACACAAGGAGAGAGTTCGAAATCTGAGGAAGATGAAGAGTATTTGATGGCAAGGGACAAAGAGATGTGACTGACCAAGAAACTTCGTAGATACGTCAAATCAGTCCTTACATATGCTCTTAGTGCAGCTGAAGATATTGGAATCTCTGGTGAGCTGAGCAAGTATTCAGAGACAATTTTGACACCCGATTCAGCTGTTTGGGTGGGTGCAATGAATGAAGAGATGGAGTCTCTTCATAAGAACCAAACTTGGAAGCTGGTAGAACTTCCAAAAGGAAAAAGGGTCGTTAGCTGCAAATGGGTCTTCAAGAAGAAAATCAAGGGTCTCTCAGATGTGAGATACAAAGCTCGATTAGTTGCTCGTGGTTTTCGTCAGGTGGAGGGTGTAGATTATAGTGACATTTTCTCACCTGTTGTGAAGCATACTTCTATTCGTGTTTTGTTGAGTTTGGTTGCAATTCATGATTTAGAGTTAGAGCAACTAGATGTGAAGATCACTTTCTTACATGGAGAATTAGAGGAGCAAATTTACATGTCCCAGTCGGAGGGCTTTGTGGTCGAGGGTAAATAGAATTAGGTCTGTTTGCTGAAAAAATCGTTTTATGGGTTAAAGTAGTCGCCTCGACAATGGTATAAAAGATTTAACTCTTTTATGGTTGGGCATGGGTACAACAGATCACAGTATGACTGTTGTGTTTACCGAAAGGTATTTCTGGGTGGCTCTCTTGTTTTGTTATTACCCTATGTAGATGATATGTTGGTAGAAGCTAAGGACAAGTCTACAATATTTGAGCTTAAAGAATTGTTAAAGGTTGAGTTCGAGATGAAGGATCTCGGTTCGGCGAAGAGGATTTTAGGTATGGAGATCCGTCGTAATCGTACATGCAAGAGTTTGTTTCTCTCCTAGCAGCAATATATTGAGAAAGTCTTGCATCGTTTCGGCATGGAAGATGCCAAGTCTGAAAGAATTCCTCTCGCCACGCATTTTAAGCTCTCGGTAGACTTGTGTCCTAAGAAGGGGGAGGATAAGGCATACATATCACGTGTGCCTTATCCTAGTTCAGTTAGCAGCTTGATGTATGCTATGATATGCACTCGTCTAGATATAGCTCATGTGGTCAGCGTCGTGAGCCGCTATATGTCGAATCCAGGAAAGGAGCATTGGTCAGCTGTGAACTGGATTATCCGGTATCTAAAAGGTACAACTAAGCTATCTCTGAAATTTGGTCGATCTTCGTATTCGTTAATGGGGTTTGTTGATGCCGATTACGTGGGAGACCGCGATAGACGAAGATCTATGACTGGTTATGTGTTCACTGTTGGGAGCACAACTATTAGCTGGAAAGCGACGTTGCAACACACAGTTGCTTTGTCTACAACGGAGGCAGAGTATATGGCAGCGACCGAGGGTATAAAGGAAGCTCTTTGGATGAAAGGTTTATTTGAAGAGCTTAGTCCAGGTCAGAATAGAGTGGTTGTTTATTGTGATAGTCAGAGTGACATTCATCTGACGAATGATCAGATGTACCACGAGAGGACGAAACATATCGACGTCCGTTATCACTTCATTCGGGAAGTTGTTGTTGAAGGAGGGGTGGTGGTGAAGAAGGTGGGCATTGAAGATAATATGACTGATATGTTGACGAAGCCAGTTATTTCAACTAAGTTCATGCTATGCGTGAACTTGGTTGGGTTGAGTTCCAAGTAGATGGAACTAAGAAGACGACACAATGAGGAAGGAAGTGTTCCTTCAAAATTTCCGATGGCTATTCAAGGTAAAGGTGGAGATTGTTGTGGTTTACATTGAATATGTGATTAAAGTATTTGTGGGATAAAACAGATGCTCGGTCGACCGGATGTGTGTTCTGACTTGTCCAGCAAAAGTGTCTGTCGTTTTTTGGTCGATCGATAGGAGCTCTTCGGTCGTCCGGGCACACACTCGGAGCTGGGCAAAAGTGTTTGTCGTTTTTTGGTCGACCGATAGGAGCTCTTCGGTTGACCGGGCACACACTCGGAGTCGGGCAAAAGTGTGTCGTTTTTCAGTCGAACAGAACTTAAGTGATTCAGTTGACCGAGTATGCACTCGAACGATCAGGAAAGTGCCTGTTTTTCGGTCGACCGGAACTTAAGCTTCGGTCGACCAAGGAAACCCTGGATGTGCTACGGTTTGAAGTTCGGTCGACCGAAGCACCCGTTCGGTCGACCGTTAGACCCAATTTCGCCCACGATCTGCACTTTTCTTCATGTGATTTTAGTGCAATTAATATTTGTTTTGACTTACTATATAAAGGTAATTTTGTTCCCCTTTATATAGAGAACAATTAAAATAATTGTTATTGTCTACTTTTGCATTCTTGAGAGCAAAATAGAGAGAACATTCTTTTGCATTCGGTGGGAGCAAATTTAACTAGGTATTCTCGCCGGTTGTTTGTGTGTCTTGTAAGTCTTTCTTTGTTATTTGTTTTCTCTATAGTACATTAGAGTTGTGTCGTCCGTGATTTTTCCCGTATTAGGTTTTCACATTAAATTTTACGTGTTTACGTGATTTGGTGTTTTGATTTGCATGTGTTCTTTATTTCTTCTATTGGATTTGTTGTTTTTCGATCCGCTGCTGTGTATTTTAGATTGATTTTATTCCCTAACAAAGACTAGATCTCCCGATCTCCGAACATATTTATGCTGGACTTTCTTCTTTAGACATCCAGAATGCTGTAGAAAAAGAGTATGCTATGGCTTGGCAAGATAAAATGATAATGGATACAAAGGAGAAAAAGAACGCGCTGGAGTCGTATATTTTTAACATGACAGAACTAGTACGTACGCACAAATGCTCTAGAAGCATAACTTTTCATTTTTTTGGTAGATATATGATTTTATATGTACGTAGTATGATTAGATATATGATCCTTTGAATATTGAAGCTGTGATTTTTATTTTAAAAGTACCAAGAAAAAATATCAGTAGACTTGTGCATTCATTTCGCAATATGTGTCGCCTTGCATCTAAGAAATATCTCGTATCTGGCCAGCTCAACGGCAAATATCAAGATTTTGTGGGAGAGCTTGAGAAGGAGTCGCTTGCTCATAAACTTCAGAGGTTGGAGGACTGGTTGTACAACGAGGGTGAGGATGAGGATGAGGATAAAGCCACCTACGTCGCTGAACTTGAAGAACTCACAAAGGTAGGTCTTTCAATTTGAAATGATCTTAATTACCCTTCAAGCTACGTAATTATCACATACGTATGTAATACGCTACTATTTGCATCTAGGGAAGCCCATTGAAGTGCGATACAAGGAGGATTTATAAAGGGATTCTGCAATTAGTGTTCTAGTGAATATGGTAGATGATTATGTGGGGATCATATGCTCAGGAGAACCCCAGTGATGGTTAGGTATTAAAAGACAAGAACAAGATATTTTACCAAAGAATGTCGATACAGTTCTCTTGTGCTCTGATCTGGTAGATGCAGAAAACCACCTTGACCGGTAAGTTATGTTTTCCCAACTTCATTTCACCATACAACTTTTCAAAATACGAATTTTGATGTTGGTAAGCTTAAATACTGAATGAGACGCTGGGTGTGCTTGCGATTGCAGTGTTTGCAGGGCAATAATATCTTAAACCAAGACCACAACAAATTTCTCAACCATCATCCATACCAAGAGAGGCCGCCACATTCTCAAGATCGCCTCATCAAACATTTGACAGAAGCTATTACTTGTCATATAAACACAGTAGTTATTTTTCATTGTTCTTTTTTTGAAAAATTCAGATTAGAACTATATGATGCAAAGACTGATCTTTTTGATGTATTTATTTTTGCATTTTTTGACGAAAAATATGCAGAAAGTTATTATAAAGGAGTATGTTATGACTTCCCAAGACAAAAGAACGGAAGAAACTAAGGAGGCAAGAAAGGCACTCGAAGCCTTTGTCCTTACCAGGAGAAAGGAAGTACGTATTATAGAACCATAGCTTTGTTTTCTGCAGATAGGTATATGATTTTGGATAAATTATGCTCCAAAAAAGGGACATGTTTTTTATTGTATATAGATATGCTCTTTGTATATAAATTTCAAAAAATTATCCTCTTTGTATATAGATATCTAGTTCTCCATGTGTTTTATCTAAGAAATTTTCGGTATAGCTCAATGGCATATACAGAGATTTTGTGACTCCATTAGAGGTTGGTTATTACAAAACTCAAGGAGACAGCATTGGCTGTACAAGGAGGGCAAGGATCAAGATAAAGCTGTCTACTTGAGTATACTTGGAGAACTCACATGGGTAGGTTTTTGACAATATTGTTCTTTGGGATAAGTTATATGAATACAAAATATCATTAGTTGCAGCTATCTGATCCAATCGAAGCGCGATATAAAGAGGATCAACATAGGAAAACTTCAATAATTAAGTTATCTCGCTCAATGGATAAAGTACTACAAAGAAATCACATGCTCAGCCGACCAACGTTGGGATCACATCGACCCCACGGAAAAGCAAAAGGTGCATTATTGTTCTTTCTTGTTGGAATAATCTCACATCGAGTAAAATCAATTATGTGTCTTTAGTTATAAAGCCCATGCATGCTTGTAGGGTCTCTTGTTTCAGACATTTCAAAAACTGCATATTCTGTTTGATCATTTATTTTTATTTTTTTGCAGTTAACTAGAGAAGATAACTGAAAATTGCATTTGACATAATAGGTGGTAGATGTGTGCAACCATGTAGAACAATGGTTAAATGACAGGAAACTAAAGCAGGAACATTTACCCAAGTATGCCAATCCTGTGCTCATATGCGACAACCTACAGAATGCAACAGATTTCCTCATCAGGTTTAAACTATGTTTCAAAGCTATAATCTCCTTCACATAATTTTCCAATTACGATATAATTTTACAGAAGGCCGAGGACCTAAAATTACAAGCTTTAAGCATATAATCTGAATGAGTCTGCTGCATTGTCTCCCATTTGCAGTTATTGCAAGCCAATAATGTTCAAACCAACACCAGAGCAAATCCCACAACCATCCTTTCCAAACCCAAGACCGCATGAGCCATCACCGTCTCCATTTTCACGGGCATCGATGCTTACATCGGGCCCTACACTTCCTCAGGCGCCATCACCGTTCTATTTTCATGGGCATCGATGCGCGGCCTTAATATGCCTTTTTCTGTTGCACTCATCTGAACGCAGACTTGTTTGATTATCCATTTGTCTTTGGAAAGCTACTACTAATAAGTTATCTTTTTGTGGATTCCATTTGATTGAAATTTGTTTTGTTTTTATATCTGTTAAATGCATTTGCATTTCATAACAGAATGTTTCTTTTGAGGTTCAAACAAACACTACTGTTTTTTTTCTTGATATATATTAAGCTCTGATTTGTACACTGTTTTTGTTTGATGTTTTTACTCAAGTATAAATATTAATATGCTCAAGATTTGTTTCTATGATATGAACTGATTACATTCTTTTTTGCAAGAGAAATATTAGAGAATGATCGAAAGAGGGTGCAAGAAAGGGAAGGAAGAAGATGTTTATTTTTTTGGTTTTTTTCTGTTGTTCATTTTATGTTTGAATACATGAGTGTATATAAATAAAAAGATTTATCCGTTAGTATACATTTATTTGATACTTGGGGAACTCAAATGTTTATCTGGGAACGGAATGGTCAAGCTTTGGGCCTCCCTTCACCATCAATGTTCAACGGTAAGAACATTATTTGCTTTAGCTTTTAATATCTTCAACACGCCCTCTCAAGTTGGGTCTGAAATGGATTGATAGACCCTAACTTGTGAAGTATGTTGGAGAAAGTCTTGCGATCTAGAGCTTTAGTGAAGATATCGGCTAACTGATCTTTGCTTGAGATATAGGGAACCTCTATTTGTCTTGATTGTATTTTTTCTCTAATAAAGTGGCAGTCGACTTCTATGTGTTTGGTCCTTTCATGGAAGACAGGATTCATCGCGATATGTCTTGCAGCATTATTGTCACAAAACATCTTCATGGGTTCCTGGGTGGTGATCTTCATATCTCTGAGAAGTTGACTCAACCAGATTAATTCGCTGGTGGTTGAGGTCATTGCACGATATTCAGCTTCAGCACTAGATCTGGCAACGACATTTTGTTTCTTGCTTCGCCAGGTTACTAAGTTGCCCCCGACGAAAGTGCAGAATCCAGACGTTGATCTTCGATCATGACTTCCGACCCAATCTGCATCAGAATAACCTGTTATTGAGTTAGAGTTGTTGGGTCTCATCCAGAGCCCTTGCCGAGGAGTGCCTTTAAGATAACAGAGAATCCTTTTTACTAAGTCTAAGTGTTGTGTGTGAGGAGCATGCATAAATTGACTTATTTGACTTACAGCATATGTGATGTCGGGTCGAGTAACAGTAAGATAAATGAGTTTTCCTACTAGCCTTTGAAACTGACCAATATCAGAAAGAGGGTTTCCATCAGTTGGTCCTATTTTTTTGTTGATTTCTATAGGAGTGTTTGAAGGTTTTGATCCTAATTTCTTAGTTTCTTCAAGTAGATCTAGGGTATATTTTCGTTGGGAGAGAAATAACCCCTTTTTAGAATATGCAATCTCTATTCCTAAGAAATATTTTAAGTATCCTAAATCCTTTATGTCAAATTTTGATTTTAGGTATTCTTTAACTAATGTTATTTGATGATTATTATTTCCTGTTAGAATGATGTCATCGACATAAATAAGAACAATAATAGTAGTGTTGTGACTATGTTTTGTAAACATGGATGCATCAGCGGAACTTTTAGTAAATCCATAGCTGAGGAGAGAGAGACTGAGTTTGGCATACCAGGCACGAGGTGATTGTTTTGGCCCATATATAGATTTATGAAGCTTGCATACCTGGTTGGGACACGTGGTGATGCCAGGTGGAGGAGTCATGTAGACTTCTTCTTCAAGATTTCCCTGTAAGAATGCATTTTGACATCCATCTGAAATAATTTCCATCCTTGATTTACAGCGATAGAAAGAAGAACCCGAACAGTGTTCATTTTGGCTACAGGAGCGAATGTTTCTACATAGTCTAGGCCATAAGTCTGGGTGTATCCTTTGGCCACAAGACGGGCTTTATATCTTTCTATTTTTCCAGTGCTATGATATTTAATTTTGTAGATCCATCTACATCCAACGGGTTTGATTCCTAGTTGGAGAGGAACAAACGTCCAGGTGTGGTTGTCTTTTAGAGCTTGTAATTCATCATTCATGGCTTTAATCCACTTTGGATCATTGATAGCCTCATGGTAATGTGTAGGTTCTTTGTTTGTGTCTAAATTTCCTAGAAAGGCTTGATGTTGTTGAATTTTTTTTTGATATGATAGAAAGTTTTGGATAGGATATTTGGAGTTTTGGACAGGATATTTGGCGTGAGATAGAAAATAATCATTGAACCTGGTAGGGAGGTGAGATGGTCGTGTAGATCTTCTCGGTGGTTCTTCTCTCCTTCCTTCATTTTCTTCTCCTTCGTGTCCAATTCTTCCTTCTTCGTCTTCATTCTCTCCTCCCTCGTCTTCATTCTCTCCTCCTCCGTCTTCATTTTCTCCTCCTCCGTCTTCATTTTCTCCTCCTCCGTTTGTTGGTGATGTTGTAGGAGGCAGGTTAGTGTGTGGAACTGGGACAGAGGAGGTGTGTTCCTCTTGCCCAGGTTTGTGAAAAAACGGAATGCTTTCAAAGAATGTAACATCTCTGGAGACGTAAGTTTTTTTATTGTTTGGGTCATAGCATTTGTACCCTTTTTTACTAAAGGAATATCCTAAGAAGATACATTTGATGGAGTTTTGATCAAATTTATCTTCACGTTTTTTGAGGACAAAACAGGTGCAACCAAAAATTCTGAGGTGTTCGATTGAATTTTTTTTTTTATTGTATAGGATTTCTAGAGGTTTTTTATAGTTAGTAGTAGGACTAGGAAGACGATTGATAATATAGGTAGTTGTTAGAATTGCGTCGGACCAAAACGATTTTGGGACATTATTCTGAAAAAGGAGGGAGCGAGTGACATTTAACAGATGTCGGTTTTTTCGCTCAGACACCCTATTTTGTTGAGGAGTATTAATACATGAGGTTTGATGAAAAATACCTTTTTATCGTAGAAAATTTTGAAATATATTGCTCATGTATTCAGAACCATTATCAGATCTAAAAATACGGATTTTTGCATCAAACATATTTTCTATGTAACGAAGAAATTCGCAAAAAACTGAGTAGGTGTCTGATTTGTTTTTTAAAAGATAAATCCAGGTGGCTCGAGAAAAATCATGAATAAAGCTAATAAAGTATCGAAAACCGTTGTAAGACTCAATGGGGGCAGGACCCCAAATATCAGAATGTATTAGTTCGAAAGGAGAATGAGTTTTGGTGCTAGAATTTTGAAATGGTAATCTAGATTGTTTAGCAATTCGACAAACATCGCATAAGAGTTCATTTTTAAAAATAGGAAATAAAGAATGCAGTACATTTGATGACGGATGACCCATCCTTTTGTGCCAAAGGATGTGATTATCTACCATACGAGTATGTAGAACTTTCTTCTTGGTTTCTAGAATGTAGAGACCATTAGCGAGGATACCCTTACCAATCATCCTCCTAGTGATACGATCCTGAAAAATAACATCATTAGGAGTGAATATAACATTACAATTAAGATTTTTGGTGAGTTTGGCAACCGATATAAGGTTAGCATCGAGATTAGGTACAAAAAGAATGTCATCAGACGTGTTGTTAACTAAGTTTGCCTTTCCTATTCCTTCAATTTGGGCTTTACTTCCATTAGCAACAGTTACAAAGTTATTTAATAACTTAAGATTTTGTTTCATATTGCTAAGTAGAGTTGGATCACCAGTCATGTGATCGGTGGCTCCGGTATCAATAATCCAATGTTTATTTTGTGATTTGGATGTTATTTCAGACAAAGCAGTAAATTTAGAAAGGTTGGTAATACCTGCATAATTACCTGTTTCAGGAGGTGTATTCTGCAAATAATCATTTAACTGATTTACCAGATTTTTTAAATGGATCTGGTTTGGCGGATTCGGATTGCTGGATCCATATCCGATAACATTAGATCCGGCAGCATCGGATTCCATTCGAATTCTCGGAGTCAGGTTTCCGGATCCGGATATGCGGTTGGTATATAAAGCGGTGTTATCCGCGAAACTGTTAGGGTTTTGTAACCCTTCGTAATCGCTGTGTCGGCTGCTGCTTCAGAAGGTGAAGTCGGCGCCTCCGACCTGGTTGGCGTTGCTGCCTCCGAGTAGGTTGGTGCTGCCGCCTCCTCCGAGCAGACTGTTGTTGCCTTCCACCAGATTCGCTTTTGTGTTTCTTTCGGATTTTTGTGGTCTGAGGTGCGGGAACAAGAACCAACACGAGCTTTTGTTGTGTCCTGGTTTTTTGCAGTTTTCACAGTGTTCGTTGCTTTTGTTTCCGAACCTTTTTTTCATTCCCTGAGCTTGGTTTCGACCGGCGATGAGGGCCTGGTTGTCCATGTTCTGATTTTTGTTGTGGTTATTCATTGTATTTCTTCTTGTTTCCTCGCGCTGAACAAGACTTGTGATGTTTGCGAGGCTTGGAAGATCTGATGCCATGAGTATTTGAGACCGAACGGTCTCGTAGCTCGGATCTAACCCTACCAGAAACTGGTAGATTTGATTTTGCTCTTGTCGCTTTTGAATGATTTCTGGGTCAGCAGCTGGGGGTTCGTAGATCCTCAGCTCGTCCCACTTTCTTCTGAGAGTACCGAGGTACTCAGTGACTGAAACTCCATGTTGTTGAGTTTGCGCGATCTCCTGTTTGATTTTGAAAAGATGCGCAAAATTTTCTGCTTTGCCGTAGTGGTCTCGGATCGAGTCCCACAACTCCTTTGCGCTTTCTTTGTAGATGAAAATCTCGGCGATGTGATTTTGCATGGATGCGATAATCCATGACATCACTTGGTGATCCGAGGTTTGCCATTCATCTTGGATTTTGTCTGATGTATCTTCTGGTTTTGGAGTTTTTCCGGTGACGTGACCGAGTTTCCCCCTACCACTGAGGGAGAGGGTGACAGCACGCGCCCAGGATAAATAGTTTGCCCCGTTTAGAACCGTCGAGACGAGGCGATGGGGATTCATCTCCGGCTGGTTTTTGTTGTCGTCCGACATGCCCCCTTTTTTTATTTCTTGGGTTTGGATGAGGAGAGTTCGACCTTCAACCCCCAAGGAAGAAGCCGATGAGGAAAGCAGGGAAATCTGAGGCTTATGAGAGGATCTGATGCTCTGATACCATATTAGAGAATGATCGAAAGAGGGTGCAAGAAAGGGAAGGAAGAAGATGTTTATTTTTTTGGTTTTTTTCTGTTGTTCATTTTATGTTTGAATACATGAGTGTATATAAATAAAAAGATCTATCCGTTAGTATACATTTATTTGATACTTGGGGAACTCAAACGTTTATCTGGGAACGGAATGGTCAAGTTTTGGGTCTCCCTTCACCATCAATGTTCAACGGTAAGAACATTATTTGCTTTAGCTTTTAATATCTTCAACAAGAAAAATATAGCCGAACGACACAAAAGATTATATATAATTATCATGTCACTTGCTGAATAATAATTGGATAACAACATAATTTTCTTGTTCATTAAATTAGAGATCAGAATCTTAGAATATTAGTAGTACATGCAAACAATCTATTTGTTAACAATCACCAAAAGGGAAAAGCAAGTCACAGCATTAAAAAGTTGCTCGATCTACCAATGCTAGCTTTGTCAATTGTTATATTTGGTATTGGCTTGAGAGCCAAATCCATCGTCGCCGTCGTGGCCACTGCCACCAGTACCAATGCCGATCCCAACACTAGCACCAACTCCGAGTCCGATACCAAATCCACCTTTTTTGCCACCAAATCCAATTCCACCACCTCCTCCGCCACCACCGCCTATTCCCCCACCAATGCCTCCACCATATCCTCCTCCAAATCCGCTACCACTGCCAAATCCTCCCCCACCACCGCCACCACCGCCAAATCCTCCTCCAGCACCACCACCCTCTGCTCCTCCACTGCCACCACCTAAGCCTCCCCCAGGCTCACCACCACCAATGGGCCCACCCAAATGATGGCCACCACCACCACCATGACTATGACCACTTTTAGCCTTCTTACCACCACCACCTTTTCGACTGCCGCCACCTTTCCGACCACCGACACGACCACCACCACTACCATTTCTCTGTGGACAAAATGCACAATCTTTGGTGACCACAATTCCACCCTTCTCTTCCATCACTAGTGGTTGTGGGCTTCCATTGAGACCACCAACAAACCAAACCAATCCCAACAAGAGAGTTGACAACAACATTGAAGTTGTCATTTTTACTAACAAAATTTTATAGATCAAGTTTTTTTTATGCTTGCATGCAAAGTGGTGAATGGTGACTTCAATTTATAGAGGAGGAATAAATAAAATATTTGGCTTTTTTTGTTACTATAATTTACGTGAAAGCTTTGATTGGTGACTTCCATTATTGTTTCCCTCATATATTCTACATGATGTTAAGATCGAAACTTCAATTATATCACATGCATATATAGTGTTTAATTGGAGTTCACATGAATCCTGATTCCAACTTCAATTATTTCTTGGTAAATTCTTTACATTTTCAACCTATGAGTATTTATTCTTTACATTTTAAAAATGAATACTAGATGATATAGAAATTTTTCTTTTGAACAAGAGAGTTAGAGGAAAAATCAGATAAACTAATACGCTTGGGGTTCTTCACGCCCCTTTTCATATATTTTCGTTACTTTTATTTACTTCATTACTATTAGGTCAGGTTATCTCTGTTGGTACGATGTCCATTATAAAGAAACATTTAATTATGCGGTAAATACTTGGACGTTAGAAATAGGAATTTTTTTCAATAAAAAAACACACAAAAAAACAAAATTGGAAAAATATACACGTGAAAAACTTTTTTGGCAAATTGTGCACCTTGAAAATGACACCCGTAATGTCATTTTGATTAACTGAAAACGATATCACATATCCCGATTTTAGCTTAAATGAAAACGATATCAAAAATGCCATGATGGGTACAAACAACATATGAGATACGTTTTTTCCTAGGGCAAAAATATGGCTAGTTAGTCACCATCTTCCTTCTCCACACCCAAATTACTCCTCATTATTCCCTCTCTCCGGCGACAATCACAGTTCAGATTGGTTTTCAGTTTGCTTTTTGGGTGTTTTGATTTCGATATGAAATGTAATACATGTATAGTTAATGTATAATTGTTATTTTCATGTATGAAATATAGATTTTGTACACCCAAAGTAATGAGTTCTGGTACCGGATTGGTTATAAAAAAATCGATGGAATTGTTACATTCATAGATGGCATTCCATAATATAAAGGTGGTTACAGACGGATGATGAATGTTAATACCGAAATACGATATGATGATCCTTGTGAAACAGTTTGTCGAGTTTGTGGTCTCCGAGAAGAAGAGTTTGATCTAAATTTAACCTGCAAGTTGTCACCGTATGAAAAGTATACATACGCTGATGCTTTTGATGATCAGAGCATGGCTACAAGGTTATCTTTATTTAACATCGTGAATACAGTTGTATTGTTTGTTCAGAAACAACCCAATCATTATACTACTGTGCACCAAAGTCAGTCGACTGAGGATTATCAAGCAATGACACATACATATAGCCAATACGAAGCAAGTCCATCGTCGACAATTCATCTGTCTTTTTTTGAACCATATGAGCACATACCAATGAATATTAGTAATTACGAAGCAAACATGGTCAAGTTACATTCTCAAGGAAGATGGGTTGAAGATGTAGACAGTGGTAAGACAAATGGTCAGATGGATGGTGAGGAAATAGACATTGTTGATGTTGATTCAACACCACTTCCGGAGCAGCAGAACATGTTTTATCATATGGCAGACGTAGTGAATTGAGAATCTGATGACAACGTACATGAAACCATCGTTAATAATGTATTACCGCCATTACCAGTATTTCTAGATTTGAGGCACTTGCCAGAGGTAGAGCTTGACGAGAACTAGGTTGCTGCATACAATGAATACGATAACTTAAAAGATAGACGAAGTTATTGGTTGCATAAAACTTTTACAACAAAAAATATTGTTGCATGAGTTGAAAGAATGATATTCGCAAAAATGTGTCAAACTCAAAGTTTCAACGTCTGGGCCAAAAAGATTGCTCGATACACTTAATATTCGTCGATTGCTACTGAAAAATATAATTCATTACTTAAGGTCTAATATAAACAAATACACAAAAAATTTAATTTGATAATCAAAACACTTATATTTTCGAGATCGAAGATGATCTATGATCATTTTGTGACACTGGGACTGAAGGGTTCACAGGACCGTGAGAATCGTGTGAAGTAGACATTTTTGCAACTGTTGAAAAAGAATTAACCAAAAAACATGAGTTAGTCTAACTATTTAGAGTTTAATACATTATTCACAATCAACCCAGTTTGAATCATTATATAAATATTTAAAGTTCAATATGATTATTCTCAATCAACCCAATTACAAAACAAAACAATCTAAACATAAATTACATTACTCACAATCAACCTAATTTCAAACATTATATAATTATTTAGAGTTCAATACATTATTCCTTATTAACCTGATTTCAAACCAAATCAATCGAAAACAATCAACCAAACATCAATCAATCCACACAAATCCAAACCAATTAATCCACACAAATCCAAACCAAACCATACAAGTCGAAATCAATCCAATCCACAGATACAAACTAATCAAACAAAATATTAACAAAAAATAAACTAAATATACCTTCAAACAAATGAAGCACGTGAAACTAGCAATGTGAGCTCCAAAATCGCCGGAAATGGGGAGGAGGAGAGGAGGAAAACGGTTTTGGGAAGGAAATGATCAGAAAAGGGGTCAGGATGTCGTTTTTAAGAAAGCTACAAAGTCATCCGAGCATCTCGGATGACTTTTTAGCTTTCTTGAAAACGACATCATAGATGTATTCCATATATTGTCGAAACCATTATTGTATTCCATATTATTGTTTGAAGATGATTTTGTGTTTGGACACCATATTATTGTATTTCATATATTGATCCATTTACCTACATTAAGAAATATAAACGGGTAAACGGATCAATATGTGGAATACAATAATATGATGTCGAAACAAAAAAACAGATCAATCTATGAATACTCACGTCCCCCGCAGGGGCTTCCACCCCTGCACAAACTCGTAGACTCAACAAATCCCTTACTATGTGAGTAATCATAACATGACACCTCTCACTGTGTGGCAAACAGTAATCATAACAATCCGCAAAAGTGTCTTACCCCACAAGAATTAATACTTTGATATAATAATTTGAGTTGATTCATACAATTTTGATAAAGATTCGACGTAAATTACATAAGATGTGTATCTTAGCTGACTTGGCTACCAACTATATGAGAGTAAGATGTGAGTTTTGTTTCCACTTCCATAACCATAACAAGCTAGGGTTTGACATATTTTTAAATTTAAGTTAATGCATCGATTGATAGCTTACTCGTTTCCCGAAGGACGAGACCCCGATCGACCTGTCACTATTTCTTTTTTACCTAGGTAAAACGGCATCACTGATGTCGTTTTTATTTATGGTAAAAACGACATCAGTGATGTCGTTTTTAGTTAATGAAAACGGTATCACATGTGTCGTTTTCAACGTGCATATTCTTCCATTTTTTTATTATTAGATTATTATTTTGAATTTTTTTTCTAATAAAAAGATATGATAAGTGTCGTTTTTAATGTACATACTTTGTAATTAAGTTTCTTTAGTGTATATTCTTTCCATTTTGTTTTTTAGGTGATTATTTTGAATTTTTTCCTTAGAAATATTAGATAAAAAGGTCATGACTTGGTAAATTGTAAGTTTACATTTAGATTATGTGTTATAATCGAGATTAGTAGTCATGGAACTCAAATAGTAGTGGGCATCGGATCGTTTCGATCAACGAATCCTGACCGTCCGATCCGATCCAACATCTCACTCCGAAATGAACGGCCGAGATGCGATCCGACCAACGACAACACACCGGCGAAGACTTCGGCTTCCACTTTCCGCCAAAAAAACTAGGGTTTGCTCCGATCGACGCGAATCGGACGATTAGGCCTTCTGGGGTTTCGATTTCGGGAAAAAAATTGTCTCTTTTGGCCGAGAATCGACGATTTGAGGTCGATTTGGGCGAATCTTTCCGTGTTTTTGGGATAGATTTCAAGTTTTTAGGTTGATTTCGGAGAGAAAGATCGAATCTTTTCTGTTTCTGGAGTTTTTTTACGGTTAAAATGAGATTTTTAGGTTTGCTTTCTGGTCGATTTCGCCCTAATATTAGGAATTCTGTGGAGATCTAGTTTTGGGTCCTAAATTGTGCCCTTTCGTTGGGGAATCGAAGTTTTTAAAGTGAAATTTGGTGAAAAGATCGGATCTTTTTAAGTCGAAATTGACGAAAAGATTGGATCTTTTTGTGACGATGGATGATACGGAGGACGACGCGAGGTCTCAGCCTAACCAATACGGCCTTTCGAACCGCCACAAGCTTCCGATCGACCACAGATACGAAGACGAGGATGAGTCGGATGACGACATCAATGGTGCCGATCAGCCCATCGGTGATGATCCCGAAGATGATGAGGATGAGGACGAAGACGGTATTGGGTCGAGCTACCGTCGTGAACGGGCCGACGACAATTCATCCCCGGATAGTCGAGGGAAGAGGCAGAAACTTGAGAAGTTTGTGTCGGGTTTCGAGTTCGCGCCTCGTCCGGCGATAACCCCTCTTTCGGCCATTCCACCGTTAACTTCCCGTCCGCCTGTCCGTCATAGCCCTGCGGATTGGTCGGAGGATGCGACTTCGGTTCTTCTTGATGCTTGGGGTGTTTTGTATGTTCAGAATGGGAGGAAGAGCCTCCGGTCCGATGAGTGGGCGGAAGTCGCGAAAAAGGTTAATGCGGTGTCGAGGGCGCCTCGTACCGATGCCCAATGCCGAAACCGGCTCGACACCTTGAAGAAGAAGTATAAGAAGGAGAAGGCTAGGATGGCGGAGTCGATAAGTTCAAGTAGTAGTTGGGTACATTTTAAGAAGATGGAGGAGCTTATGGGGTTACCTATGCTTCCACCGGTGGTGGCAGTGCGGCCACAAATTAGACTTCCTTGTGGTGTTGATTCGGGGGAATACGTGTTTCCGAACTCGAGAGGTTATGCTGGTCTAAGTGAGATGCCTGATAGCCCTGTTGGGTCTGAATTGATGGGCGAGGAGGACGAGGACGATGAGTCGGATGGGCTCCCTCCACAGACCACTAAGAAGGGGAAGAGTGGTTTTCATTCGTCTTCTTTTAGGATGCTCGCGGAGTCTATTCAGAAGTTTGGTGAGATTTATGAGAAGATGGAGTCCAGCAAGAGGCAGCATATGTTGGAATTGGAGAGGATGAGGAGGGATTTTCACAGAGATTTGGAAATGCAGAAAAGGCAGATTCTGGACAGAGCACAGGAGGAGATTGAGAAATTAGGACAGGAAGATGACGATGATAGCGATGACGACGACGATGGTGATGTAGGAGAGCACCGGAATGGGAATGGGGATATCGATGGTTCTGCGGAGAATACTAGTATTTGAGGTATCTTTTTTTTCTTTTTGTTTTCTATAGAAGTGGTCAAATGATTATATGACTTGATCAGGATTTTTTTTGGAAATTTATTTCCTAAACTTATTTTCATCACCACAATCAATTAATCAAATTTCTTGACATGGAATTGCCAACAATTTTGATGCATTTGATTGCAAATTTCTCCAAAACTGTAAAGAATGAAACAAGTAACAAGTAAGATGGGGAGGCTACTGACTAAACAATTGATTAAGAGACTTGTGATTTAGTTGAAAGCTTTCTATGGTAGTTATCCTAAAAACCAGCTAAGTGGCACCCACTGAATATACTTCTTAAGACAGCTAAATAAGATGAACGCATTTGGTGTTAGATTTCTACAAAATTATCAGAAATTAACTGCCGAATTTGCATTTAAAATTTGAAAGGCAATATTCATGTCAGATCTTATGTTTCTTAAGGAACCTTGCCTATCAGTTCTTGTCATAGTCATCCTATGAACACCTATTTTTGGGATCCATTAAATTATACAGACAAATCCTACAATGACCTCAATCCTGTAAATAACTTTCCAGATTCTTCATGTAAAATGAGTATGGCTATATTTCAAGGTTATAGAATATGACCACTGAATCTCTTTACATTTTTCCCCCGGTGAATTCCTTTACATTTTGAAGTAATTAATATCAAAACGTATGGAGATCACAACCTGCAAAATGTTAGTAATATGATAACATAAATGTTTACGAGAATTCAAGATGTCATGAGCTCAATTCTATCAATGGATATATTTATTACTCTACCAAAGTCTGGGTTGTATAGGTTCATTATTGTGCATCTTATCTCTCTCCTTTTACCTAGTCATCACTTCAACTTGTTGTTTGTCTCTCTGTTATTTCCAAACCTTTGCATTTATTTTGTTCTATTGTCATTAATGTTGAAGTTTGCTTGTTTTATTGCACTGTCCTCTATGCAATTATCCTAGTAGGGTGCCACAAACCATTTAATGACTTCCATTTCTACTGGCAACAAATTTGTCATTTGAAGTCTAATTCAAGCATCTTAAATCGTAACCCTTATTGCATCTTGAACCGTTGATGCTTGATTCGGTCCAAGGCATATCTTGTTTGTTCTTTTTGGTGGAATTTTCTAAGAATAATGACCCAAAGAAGCTTGATAAGTTTGAGTTCAAATTTCACGTCAATATTAATAAAATGGGTACCAGTTATTAGACAGGTGTTGATATTACTTCTGACCATCTTAACGTTTTGTTCTATGCAGGGCAACAAAGGTCCCGCGTTTGAAATCTGAAGTTTGCTCGCAGGTCAATCCGATTGGTTCCCTTTTGTGGATTTACTTAACCGTAAGAGCTGCTGCATCTGTTAACATTAACAGCTTGTTCCATCTCTGTAGTATCATCTGTTTGGATTTGGTCTTGTACTTACTAGGTAATAAGCAACTTTATGGTGCCCTTAATTGTAATAGATTCTTTAGGTAGCAACTCTTTATCTGTATAAGATGGGAAAATGCTTCAACTGTTGGGCGTGGAGAATCCGATACCATCTAACAGTTAACATTTTGAAGTGTTTTTCTTTCTGATTTAACAAAAACAGTTATTAACGTGGTTCAAACTGGTGTCCATTCCCTAGGATGTTTTGGTAATCTTATCTTCACTTTTTTTGTGCTCCGCACAGTGTTGAACTAATAGTCGTAGCTAGCAGCACCAGAACTGAAGTTGGTGTTTGTTTGGTTCGACGATTTTTCTTCTAATTTGTTGTGTAATGATTGTTAATTTTCTGCTTGCTTGGTACTTATGGAAATATCAAAGTGACTTTATGTATACAGGTATTGATGGAAATAGAATTACCAAAAGATTGGTCTTTATAACTATTCGTCACTAAAAATTGTTGCAGCGATCAACCTCTTGATTGGACTAGCCGGTGTCAGAGGGGAGATGCCAGCTCCGAATGGAGGTTTGATCTAACGTATATCTACCATTCGATTTATTTGCTCGACGTTAGTTTTAGTTGGTTGGTTGTTGAAGTACATGTCTTATTTGCCTGCTCAAGTTCTAATCTCTATATTTCGGTAATTGCTTGTTCTTTTATCTTTCGGCTATGTTGTCTTAAGGTTTTGGGCTGGAAATATTTGTTGCTTCACACTTTTTATTTGTCTAGACTTTATAATCTGGTGTTTATGCTTTTTCGCCTTTTCTTTCATATTCTTATTTTTTGGTGAATACTGGATAGTATAGTGCATCACAAGCTTCATATTTTACACAGTTAGCTTAAGGATTCATCTCGATAAATCTTCAACTCAGCTCGGAAGCATTTGTTCTTTGTTATGGTAATATTTCATAATAAAAATTTGGTCCATCATTGATTAAAAAAGAACAAAGTATCAAACCTGCCTATAAGTACAAGAAGAGAGTGTGATATTGTGATGTATCTTAACCTTTTGAGGCTTCTTTTTTTGTCAGGCTAGAATAAAGACGGTTTAGTGGGTTGAATCCTTAAATCAAGCTGAAACTAAAAACTGAATTCTTGCTTACTCTCAGTCGGGCCGATCCCATGATAAGAATTCGACAAAGCTTAAACAGCATGACTCAGTTCATATGGATTCTAACTCAGAATGAATTTTGCATATTGATTACAAGCATTACCACAATCACTGAACCTGTAAAAGCATTTTAATGCTTTTAGCAAAGAAATGCACATTTTGATGGTGGTCCTAATGTTATTTGGATTCCTCCAATCATGTAGGGTACATGCTTTCTGTTGGTGGACCTCTTGCATCATTAATGGGTCTTGGACTATAGTAAATGTATGTAATGCTCAAGTTCAAGATTCATTGTATTCTTCAAGTCTTTTTATGTTTAAAATGTTTTTGTTACTAGTGACCAAATTCGAGCCACGATGGAGATTAGATTGTTGAGAAAATTATGTCTTATTTAATTTCGGGACGTCCACCCATATATTCTGACCTGGATTCCCACCCATGCAAGCAAAATACCTTCAATGTTTTGTGTAGTTACCCACAATTATGTCCAAGTGGTTTAAAAAAAATCAAAATATATTGAAACTTCAAACCCGAATTCAACTTAAGACCAACCAGATAGTGACATAAAAAGAACAAAAAAATGATTCGAAATTGTTTTCTTGCGATTCATCCACCTATATAAGGTCGCATGCATCTCATCGATATGAAATTTCTCTTCATGTAGTATGTTTCATAGTATTGTCTGCTAAGATATTCCCTTCTTTGTTGACTTCGGGAATGTCGTGGTTGTGGTTTAGATAGACATCGTTGATTGTGTCCCTACATCGCCATAATTTGGGGGAATAGTTTGTTACTTTTCTGTAATTCATTTCAATAGTAAAATTACAAATAAAACACCTATAAGTTACAGAAATAACCAGCTATATTACAAATAAATCACAACTGAGAATTAACATACTCCCAGTAAAAGACCCGTCCACAGTTAGTAAAGTACCTCAACCATGTAATATAGGGAAAAATCATCAAACATATCAATGCAATTAAATAACTAACCCTTTGTACAATCGCAAACAAATACCCAACAACATGAATTAAATTACTCGAAGATAGGTGGATCATTTTGCGTGAGTTGAGGGGAGTCGCAATCAAAATTATTCGAGGGCAACAACAAGAAGGTTTCTCTTAAAGCTAAAGTCATAATCAATAAGCAACACTTTTATACAACCACTAACATACAAATTGTCACGAGGACAAGGTAGCTTAAAACACATGATCAGGTAATATTATGTCATTTGAAACCCAGTCGTGTCTTTTTCATCATATTGAACCGTCTTGGCTAGTATAGTCAAGTGATGTCAACTGATATATATATATATATATATATATATGTGTGTGTGTGTGTGTGTGTGTGTGTGTGTGTGTGTGTGTGTGTGGGCCAAACAAATAAACGGTTCATATTTCTTGTGAGTGCATCGATCATCACCTCAAACCTAGTTGAAATCAAAGCCTACTTCGATCGAGGTTTCACTAAACCACCACTTGTATTGTTTTTAAGAAAATTGCATTGCTTGATGATCACAGTTTTGTCCTTGCTCATATTATAAATAAGGTACACTGTCTTCTCAATTTAAAAATGGTTTTTTTTTTTGCATCTATAATATCTTTTATTTTGGTGGTGTTTATTTCATACTCAGATAATTACCCTTTGATTCAATTCAATTGGGTTAGGAGGACTCAAGTCGAACTGATTGTACACTGACAGCAATAAGGGACTTCACTGACAGCAATATTGGGATAGGTTTTTGAAGTCATGAGTTAAGTTCGGTTTTAAACTCTTTTGAGCCGTTAAATTCACGTCGGATGTGGATTTAAAAGTCAAATTGTTAGATCCCTAACCTAGGGTTAGTGGACTAATGAGGTTTAAGGGTTGGTTTGCATGGGGAAGTGGGGTTGCAGGTGTTTGCATGGGAAGGGGAAGAGGTGGTGTTACTGTAGCACCGGGTTTTTAATAAAGCATTTTCTCTCCTCCTTCCTCTTTCATCTCCTTCTCATTTCTTCTTCCTCCTTTCTCACCAAACACACACCTTCTTCCTCAGTCACCCAAGCCCAGGCGGAGGAGGCTGCGTCGGCGTGAGGTGCGAAGCGGTCCAGGCAAGAGAGGTGCGGAGTTGAGCGCACGAGGAGATCACCGGAGGCGACGTGCGCGAGCGGAGCTCCGGCGTTTTCGTCGTTTCTTTTGAGGTATGCCGCTCTCTAGTGTGGTTTTGTTGTTGACACTCATGAGAGGGTCGTGTTGGTCGGTCGGAGGAGGTCGGAGGCCTCTCCGACGTCGCGTTTGGGCGAAGAAACCTCGGCTGGAGCGAGGTTGAAGACGACCGGACGGTCGACCGGCCCTGGGGCGGTCGACCGATTGCATGTAAATTTGTACTGCCTGTTGCGGTTCGGTCGACCGAGGCCTCGTGTTCGGTCGACCGGAGCTTAAGTTTATTTGTGTATATTGCATGCTGTTCGGACGTAGACTTGAGTTCGGTCGACCGTTATATGACGTAGAATATAGGTTGACCCTAACTGCTGTCGGTCGACCGAGACCCCTGAGTCGGTCGACCGAGGGATTAAAATGATGTAGAAGATGTACTGTTAGTTTTCGGTCGACCGGGACCTGAGTCGGTCGACCGATAGACTGGATTGTAATGTTGACCAAACTCCGGATTTTGACCTCGTTCGGTCGACCGGTTTTAGACCTTCGGTAGACCGTTTGGGGGATTGTGTTCTGTGCGCAGCGGTAGACCGTGTTAGGGACGGTCGACCGATTCCTTTCTGGAAACGGTCGACCGAGTCACCTTTTACGGTCGACCGTTTGGGCCCAGAACAGAATTCCAGGTTCCCTTTTGAATGCCAACTTTGTCCACGGAAACCCGTGTCCTCGCCTTGTGCGTGAGCCGGGAGGTGACGGTGGGCGCGTGATGCGTGCCTGCCCAGGGACCGCCGTTGGGAAGAGTGTGGGTGTTCGGGACGCGTCAGTTCCAGGTATGGAGCGTGACAAATGTGATGGATTGATTGGACTTATTGTAGTATAGCAGGCCTGAGGGATCGTGGATCCCAGTGTTGATGTTGTGCGGGCACGCAATTGGCGTTGGGTGAGGTGACTACCGGCCCACGGGCTACGGAGGTCGCTGCCCTGCTTTTATAGCGGCGCGGTTGGTGTTTGCGGCTCGAGGAGCCTGATGACCTGGCAGACTTCGGTCTGGTTTTGTCTGATGCCGTGCCGGACTGTTGTGATGGACCACCGATGCTGTGCCGGTGATGCCGCCGAGGTTGTGCCGGCGATGGTGATTGTTGAGCCGAGGCTGTTCCGGCTATGTTGTTTTCCTCGGCTGGGCACCTACCGAGATGTTATTGTTATACCTTCCGGGCGACGGCCCCGTTGGTCTCTGTGGCTCCGACCACTGAGATTTGCAGATCTGTATTCTATCGGCCCGCAGGCGTGACAGAGGCTCCCTGCCGAACCCTTGAGTAGTGTAGCTGCGTGTGGGGGGTGCGATGTCGCGTGCTGTAAGACTGCATGTGCCTGCAGTAGGTCTCCTCGGGAGACTCGTTGTTGATTGTCGGACTGATGTCCTGTTTTACCCTTCGGGGGAACTGTTTTCCATTTCTGTCGATGTCATGACATGCTACTAGTATGATAGGTTCATTGTGTAATGCATGCATATATAGGTGAGTTGGCATACGGGGTTTCCTTCTGGAAACTCAGGCATTGTCGTTATATATTTTCAGGACCGCAGTAGGTCCGGTGGGGTGGTGATCGGCGGGCGCGCGCGTTTGGAGTCGGATCCTCTAGTCAGACCACTGAGGTCCACATGATTACATTTATCTTCCCTTATCGTTTTGTTGTAATCATGTATTCATTTTGGCAAACTCTGATGTATTATGGTGCACCGCTTATTTATTTATGAGAAGTAACAGTCCCGCTTTGATTTTTGTGCTCCTTGTCTTGTTTATGAATTTTTAAATTTTCCGCTGTTTCGGGATGTTACAACTTGGTATCAGAGCGGTCGATTCCTATGCGGTTCCCAATGAAATCACCCTTGTAGTAATAGGATTCATGCATTTTATCTTTTAGCATGCATACATGGCTGAAGTTGTGATTGTTTCTCTTATCAGATGGCACCTAAGCGCGTGAGGAGTTCTACACGCGATCGTACTTCCAGTGACGACACATCTGGTGCTCATTGGGACAGGTTGGGTGAGTTTCTGGAGCGTCAGGCAGCTCAGAGCGCCCAGGGCGGAGTGGGAGCTGAGCACGATCGGTTCATGCGTCAGCACCCGCCGACTTTCGACGGCAGGAGGGCTCCAGAGGTTGCAGAGGACTGGATCTTCCGGATGGAGAAGATCTTTCGTGCTATTGGAGTAGCACCTGAGAGGATGGTGGAGCTGGCCACCTATGTCTTCGACGGCGAAGCCGCCAACTGGTGGAGGTCCACGTCCACAGTTCTGTTTGAGGACCGTGTGGATATCAGCTGGGAGGAGTTCTTAGAGGTGTTTCATGAGCAGTACTTCCCCCAGCATGTCAGGGATCAGAAGAGGGAGGAGTTCATGTCGCTGGAGCAGAAGGACATGACACTGACGAGCTACATCAGCAGGTTCAACGCCTTGGAGCGTTACTGTTCAGAGATCTGTGTGACCCCAGAGCAGCGGGCGAGGAAGTTCGTTAAGGGACTGAGGCAGCCGCTTCGTTCTCGGGTGATCAACAGCATGCCGCGGACCCTTGCAGATGCGGTGAAGCATGCTACGATCATCGAGCAGGACCAGAGGGAGTGTAATCAGGAGGCGCGGAAGGCGCCAGTGAGCACCGGCAGCAGAGTGGCTGGTCGTGGGGCTGGAAACCCGGGCAAGAGGCCCAGGTTCGTTGGAGGAGGAGCACGTCAGTCAGGGGCGTGCACTTACTGCGGGAGGTTCCATCCAGGACAGGAGTGTCCCCGTCGGACTGGAGCGTGCATGGGTTGTGGTCAGATGGGACACTTTGTCCGTGATTGTCCTCAGAGGCAGAGAGAGCCGAGCAGGAGGCCAGGACCACCAGTAGTAGGCAGAGGCGGAGGCAGCCTTGATTTTTGTGATCATTGTCTTGTTTATGAATTTTTAAATTTTCCGCTGTTTCGGGATGTTACACAAATAGTCATCAAGTCCTAATTGAACTAATTAGCACATCAAATCAGAGGGTATAATTGGCTATATGATTAAAATTCTTTCATCTATATGCAAATATGACTAAAATGGAGGACACGTACACAATTAAATGAACCATGATACTCACATGAACCTTAAAAACATATATTTAAGATTAATCTACATTATATATCCCTGCTATATATTAATCAACCAGTCCAGTAGACATGTCCAATATCCATCTAGATTTCTCTTAGAATGACTCAAAAGAAGGTAATTGGTCAGGTCATGTTTGGAGGTGAAGAGAATAAGAATCTTTCAAAGGAATGAAAACCTATTCTAGACTTGAGTTATGATTTCAGAACCCTAACCAAGTGGGAGCAAAAACAATTAGTGAAGATATGAAAGTGGGTCTCAAAGTCTTAACATATGTTATGGTAATAATGTAACCATGCATCAAGTAGGGATTAATACTTTATTTCTCATCATCTAAAGAATAGCTGCTAATTGGGATCTGTTTGCCTGTTGATGCATTGTAAATTGCTATTGTAGATCTAATCTATAGGAGTAATTAATAAATGTATAAATGCACTCATTAGAAAATATAATTAACAACCCCTCTCAACTCACAAATGAGACTATATATAGTAGGCAAATTTTATCCTAATTAATCTTCTTTGTTCATAAGCTTAATTACAAATCTTACAGTAAAGTTGTCGTAATTAACTTGCCTGATGAGCTACTGAAAATGTTGCTAAAACCGCATCTTGTGTACGTCACTAAACATGTTGGATTAGTTAATTAACCGTCCGATCACCAAAACTGGTCATGAACTATTTATTCTAAATTGGTTTACCTCTCACCAGAACCGGTCAATCATCGATCGGTCCAACACTTAACTGTTTTATGTTGTAGTTTCTCATGAACACTAATTATCACTCTTTATCGATTTTCGGTGATCGATTCCACTAGATTATTGACATAATTCCAATGCTACAACAATCTTTTGACCATAACAACACATGACGATTACATGTAAAAGATGGGTGAGTTAAGAATTTCAAAACTTAAAAGAGTAAACTGTAAACCTCACCACTTACACTTCTAGGAATCCAAACCTCCTAAAAGACTGTGAATTCACTAATTAAGAAATAGATAAGAAACAACATTATTTTAATAACAAAGCTTCAAATCCCAATATACATGTACAACCACATAATTAATCAAAACCCTCGAGATTACAATCCAATTAGCATGTCAATCCACAGTCCCTCCCTCCATCATCTACCACTAATATTTAATCCCTAGTGCTAAGTTATGCCAACCACTTTGATTGTTGAGTTAAATAGAGAAGTTGGACAATGAGTGTGTCCCACTTTGGTTGGAATTTTTTGGAGTTGGTGACATAAGGAAGCAAAGCATACTGCTGTAATTATTGATTAGCCTTTTTCTGATAAAGTTCGATGAATTTTTTTTATTCATACATGCACATCTATGTAGTAGTAGTAGTAGTCTGTTTAAGTCTGCCAACTTTATTTTTTGTTCTGTGCATCTTTTGTTTTACTAGTCAGCTGTACTTCATGTTCTCAAATCCTCACACAACTCTATCGTTTATTGTTTATTTTTCATTTTCTTTTATACAAAAAAATCTCATTTACATACATTCAAAATTAAATAAAAGTACAAATCACAAAATAATCGATCAAACTCATGGTAACTAGTCTTACAATAAGTCTAGGATGCAATATTAAGACCTCATAGCACATTAAGTTCATGTTGAACCATTTGATAATACCGTTTGGACATAATCGATGCAGATATATGGTTAACATATAAGAAGTTGGGACGTGAGTTTGTAATATTACATTTTTTTCTTTTGTCCCATCTCGAAAACCCTATTATTGTTTTTTAAGGGAATAAAAACAAGTTTTTCATTTAACTCTAAATTGTTAATTGTAAGGTAAATTAATTTGTGCTTTATGTTTTTTAGGGTTTATCTCTAGAATGAAATTGGCTTATTTGGGCGCAACCGCAAAGTCATGATTATTTTGTGAATATGACGAAGGAAAACACATAGTAAAAAATAATCTAAGATTATAGTTTTGAACTTAGAGCTTTTAGTTGACAATATGTCGTAGGATTAGGTGAGTATTTCAGAGCATGAGTTCATGTTTGTTAATTTTGAGAACACAAAAACCACACCCATACAAAAAAAAAAATGAACCGACCGTTTCAGTCCTCGATATATTCTTCTTAAAACCCACTAGCATAAAAAGAACACACGAATATTTGGTAGAAGATTCGAGAACAAGCTTCTAGACTTTCTTTTTCACCATTAAGTTTTATCTTTTTTTCTCCAAATTAATTCTGTTTAAACTTTAAAGAATAATATTATAGTGAACATCATGAAGTAAGGAATTAATGGTTTTGTAAGAAATTTAAAAATATTCTTAATATTGTAACTTGATAAATTTAAATAGAAAATTGTATAATGCCTTCTTGCTCTCAATGGTTGTCGTCGGAACTCGCTGGATGAAAGCCTCAAGTTGCTAATAGCATTTGTTGGATTTGTTTTTCATCTGGGTTCCTGAGAGGTATGAGAGCCTCTCCCTGGATAATAGGCGACCGAAAATTTGTAAACACTTCATTTATGTTATGGATGTGCGGAAGTGGATTTCGTGTGCTATTTCTCTCCAAGTACCACTACCTCTTGGAGGTTTTATGCTCTTGCCTCTTTACTCTGGCGTAGTACCGAGTTGACTACGAGTAGTCGGGAGACTGAAGCAGAAAAGAAGGAGAGGGTGGCCATCATTTTATACTCTTACTGTGATGATTGAGTCAGATATGAACAAGGATTGATTTTACTTCCTCATCTAGCTACTCTAGGTTGGGGGATAGGTCCAGGTGGGGAGCAGTACCAAATCGAGGCAAACTCTGAATACTAAATATGACCCAAAAATAACAATGGTCAAGGTCAGCTAATGAGACGATGGGGGATAAGCTTCATCGACGAGAGGGAAATAACGGTCAAGGAAAGCAATACTACTTCCTTCTAGGGAAAGAAATTCAATTCAAGAGAAAGGCAGGAAAGCGTCTCGGCCGAGAATCACCATTTTCTCACTAAGTATCACTTCTTGCAAACTAATACACTCTTAATGTGACAAACAAATTGTGAGAGAAACTAATGGAAACTTTCTAAACAAGAATTTTCGTTTCTTCATCATCTATAATGCACTACAAAGACTTAAGACTCTTCTTCCTCTTGAATGAATGATCATATTTCAAACATAAATTGAGAATGAATTTCCTTCTTTTTTTTTTCAAAGGTCATACTTGCAACTTAAGTATCCAAATGGGACTCAAAAACTGATATATATATATATATATATATATATATATATATATATATTCAAAAGTAGTACTCAATTTACTTCTATAAAAAAGTTAATTTGATGTTGGAGTAATTTTCTACAATATAGTGTTGATATCTTAAATCACTTCCAAAATATGGATATTTATCAAAAGAGAACTAATTTTATTTTGATTTAGAATGTCAATAATTTAGTTTGTTTTTCTACCACAAATATTAAGCATATCATTTTTTTAATATTTGTTGTCATTTTAGATTATGTATTTTATTATTTTTTAATTATGGATACCCAAGTCAAAAAAATTAGATCAATAATAATTATAATTATATCTATATATATACTTGTTGCCATTGTCCACAAATGTAATGGTGTCGAAAATTTTTGAGTTGTAAAAAAAAGAAGTTCGGAGATCATTAGTCCTAGGATAATCAAGTGTCAAGACTACATATCAAATCTGAAGAGTCGCATTCATATGTTTGGGAATTGAGTTTAAAAATGTGATGAGATTAGAGTAGATAATCAATTGGGGTTAACCCAACTGTCTCATCATATGGTTGAGATGTTTAGGGTTTAAAACAAGGTAGAGTAGATTAAATTTAAAAAAATGAGAATAAGATCGATAAATAAATAAAAAGTATTTTTGAAATAATTAAATAAAAAGAAAAAGAAAGAAAAAAGAGTTAAAGAGTAACACACGTGTGGTTGGAGTTGGAGAGGTGTGAAGTCTTGTAAACCTTTTTTTTCTTCTTTCAAAACTCTAAGCAAGCAAGTGTGCAGAAGAATCTGAATTCTGAAATATGAACCGTCCAAAGACAGAGACATTATTAAGATCAACACCACCAACTTTATATATATATATATAGTTTATGGTCGGTCGGTGCTGCAGAAAACCCTAAAAACTAAACTTCCACTAAACGACAACCCAACTTAACCTTAATCTTAACCTAGCTTACCTTAACCCCACTTCTAAGTTCTAACTCTATCCCTAACCCTAACCTTAACCTCACTTTTAACTTCACTTCATCTTAAGATTCTCAACTACCAATCTACCATAATAACTCCACTTCAAAAGCTAATATTTCTTCTTTCTTTTATTATAAGCAAGCTGATAGCATTAATTAAAAAGTTTTGCTCCGTACCACAGTAAAAATAAAAAAAAAGTTACAAGTTGAGTTTTACCCTAGCGTGAGTACGAATATATCAATAGTGGACATATCAGTCCCGATTCATGATCAAAGTTTCTAAAAAAGAAAGCAATATACATACCAAAGAAATGGTCCTGCAAGTCAAGCGACAATTTTCTTGCAAGCAGATGGTCCTCTAAGCGGTAGTTGGGAGATTTTGATCTTTAATCTTGAGATAGTTAGTTAAGATTAACTTAGTTAGGAGATTTTGATATTTAGTCCTGAGATAGTCAGTTAATGCTAACTTAGTTAGGAGATTGTAATCATTATTCTTGAGATAGTTAGTTGAGACTAACTCAGTTAGAAGATTTTGATCTTTAGTCTTGAGATACTTACGACCAGAGATTAAATCTCAACATGCACATTAGTCTGGGATTTAAAATGGAATTGGTTAGAAAGTAGATAATAAAAATCTTATTTTTTTTTCAAAATAATCCAAGAAAAACTGCAAATGGTGCATTTCTATAATAAGAAAAATCCTTGATATCCATAAGCTTGCATTTATTCAAGTTTTTAGGTGACGCACGGTAAGACACATCACCCATTCATTGAACTTTGACACCATAATAGCATGTTAATTAATAGACTAACTAGAAAAAGATGTTTAATTCTATTGAATGTTACTTGGAATAATCATTGGAGATTTGTCTTTTTATTTATCATAAATTCTGATATAACTAATTCCTCTTCGTATTAATTACGTAATTGAAACGTAGAGTACTGCTTGAACTTGAGTTAGTACGTAGCAAAGGTCTGTTGTGGACGTTCGTTAATAGAATCAAACTTCATATTTCTTTGTCTATCCCATTTTTGGTTTTGGGCATTGATGTACGAGTCATGTATGGAATCAAATCAAGACATGATCGCTAGAACCGATAATTGTATTGTATATATGGTCTGTATTCGTATATGTATAAATTATATATCAATTATAGGTATATAACATGATCAATATATAGTTGTGTATTAATAAGTACAAAGATACACTTATATGTTAAATAACTTTCAAATCAAAATGAGGTGGTGTTGGACGGATTCATCGTAGTATCTATGCTTTTTATGTGAATTTGTATTTAGCATGGATAACTCACATGAACTTTGTTCATATAGGCACGATTCGGTAGTCAGATTGAGAAGCATTCGTGGTTTCTCGGCCCCATAATATTGTTTTATCCACATCAAAAATGGTGGACCTTTCTTTATTGTTCTAGTATATATCTATGTTTTGCTTGTAGTCTTGTAGAGTTGTGGCCATCATTTTCTCTTTTTTTTAGAAGAGAAAGAAAAAGAAATGGTGAAAAGAAAATTCTTGATTGTGAACTTGAAGGGATTTATTTCGATGATGTGTAATTGTAAGACAACTTACTTTACTAGTTGAGAAAAAAACAAAGCATGCATTACCTTGTCTTACATCTTCATGAGAGTGAGTTTAAAATTACATAAATCACGACCAATCAACTATGATTAATTATGAAAACTAAAGTTGTCCTACATCTTTTGCTCTTGATTTTGAGTATATTTTATGTTTAATTAAACCACATAATGGAAAAGTTGTATATTCTTTTCCACATTTTAATTCACAAATGTCACTAACATCCATCCATTTTGATTTACGTGTGATGTATTAATTAGAGAAAAGTGGACTAAGTTTTCCACACCAACGTGCATCTCATTATGTTCAACGAACAACAGCACATGGTTTAGCAACACGTTTTGATATAACTAATCTTGCTAATTATGTTCCACTTAGTGTGTAAGAGGATTTGGTGACAACCTTTTGCAAAAAATGCTTATGTGGCCGCTAGAAGCTTGGCAAATGTTTTGCTGTTTTGGGTATGTTTTATTTTCTTTGTAGACCCTTTTAACAACAACAAATAATCACAACTAAAAATGGTTATGAGATATTATGGTTGTTGAATATTGGTCTATATTTGTTAAGGAAACAAATCCAGGAAGATTCGGTCGATCGGATGGGATCCGGTCTACCGATCCACAACCCAGGAATTTTGATGGTCATCCAAAATGGTTATGAGATATTATGGTTGTTGAATATAAGTTGAAACAACTCACAAAATGGTCATCCAAAATATATAATTGATGGTCACTAAGTCAATATATAATCAAGGAATCACACTATTTTTATAATAATATTTAATTATGATTTTGTAGGGAGCATCTTTTACCTAATCACTTTATAATTTGGCAAAAAATTCAAAGCTGTTCAATGTATTAAGTAGACCTAAATGGAGCCTTGATTTAGAGCTCCACCTTTTTAATTGTTGTGAAGTAAACACTTTGTTGGAGTTGGTTGAGTTTTTGATACCTTTCAAAGTTGGATTAGACTTGGTGGTGAGTTATGCTAATATATACATAGAAAATAAAATATAACCTTTATATTTTTTTTGGTGCTTCCTGAAAAAACTCAAAACTGCAAAAACCATGACACATAATGATATGGTTGGTGGGAAATTCGATTTGTTATACCATTATGTGTAGGGTTACAATAATGTATAATGAACATTTTCGAAGAGAGCTAGACAATTAAAATTCTTAACTACCTTCCCAATAATACCAAATAACCTATGGTCGATGGCTTTATCATTATTTTAAAATAATGTAGATTTAACTTCATATACGATCCAATTCAAGGTTTCATCATCACGTAGAACAAAAATGGAGTCACAAACTCTAGACATAGATAGATTAATGAAAAGATGGGAAGTTGATTCAAAGTAGAAGGTATTTAAGATATTATCAAGAACTAAAGGACTGTAGTAATATTATGATCGAGTTATGTAGGGGATGTTTAGGAAATTATGGCTTTACTTTGTAATAATTTAATAGAATTTTAAATTGATGTCCAGTGAATTAATTATAAAATGGAAGTTATGAACTCACACACATGAGAATTGATTTTAAAAAAAAATCTGCAAACTCTGACACCCAAATAGTATTTAAAGGAACTTTGTGTGCATTGCAATCTCAAAAGCAATTAGCTTTTGATTAATTAGGCTTTTATTCTTTAGTCCAATGTAGGTCTACTCAATAGATTGCCAACATAGGCCAATGTGTTTGAATGAGATCTTTAAAATTAATTACGGATCACAGTTTAATAATCACACATGTTGAAGAATCATTGCTTGGAGTTAGTTCTCTTCAAACGGTGTTGATTTCTTTTTACTTCTTCACAGCACACTTTTTCAAACTTACTTTGTGGGAAAAAAAATTACTTTTGTACGATGTTGAAGAATTATTTTTGTGATATGTCTAAAGTCATTCGGCCAGTTGGATTAGAATAAGATTCAAAACTCATTTTAACCCGACCCGATGAGCACTATTAATTCATTCACCGTCAGTTTTTGACACAACGACAACCTATAAAGATACAAACCCTAGACCACTACTTGACCGTCCAAAATCACACAATCTATCATCACTAAATAAGCTTGGATGCTATCATCCATTCTACAAACCTTAACTCACACACGAGTACAAAATCAAACTTATTGGAACTCTAATATGTATCAGAGTGGATTTCAAAGTTAAGTTGAGGTATGTTTCCACTTTGAACTCGTACCTGACTATCAAATCATGTTTAAATTAACATTCTTGTGCATGCCAAATTGAACTTCAAAAGTTAAATCAAAGTATGCTTCCACTCATGATGCCTCCTTTAAACCTATCAATAATCTTTCTTGGATTTGTTTTGCGGAATATTAATGGGTTGATTGATTCAATTCCACGGCGTCGGTGAAAACAAAAGTTCGGTCCCATCTTTTACTTGTGGGCCCCACCTGTCGCATTTGTCCTTTTTCTCACAACCTTTCTTTTTTTTTCTTTCACGTCACTAACTTTATCATATTTAAAGCGTCGGATTTCTCATGTCCTTTTGACCTCAAAACTTCACCAAAACCTTAGGCTTAATTACAATTTGTCCATTTAAATTATACTTTGATATCATTTTATATTTTTGAACTTTAAAAGATAATATTTGTCTCTCCTAATCTTTAATTTTGTAACACTTTGACCCTCTAAATTTTAAAATTTTATTATTTTAATTTGCAAATTTTGTAATTTTTTACGTTGTATCCTTAATATATTCCTCAAATTAATTTTACGTGAAATTTCAGATCCAATCGGAAGAGAATTTGAGTCGGATTGACACTAAATTTGATCCAAATTTTAACAATATCTGATATCCGATTCCATCCGAATTTTCACATAAAACTAGGTTGATTAGTGTATTAGGGATACAATGCAAAAAAATATAAAAAGAAAAGTACAAATGTGTTTTAAAATAAGATAACTACTATTCATCGCCCGCAAATTACTTAAATCGTCAGCGTCAATTACCATTTTTTCTTTCACATTTCATTTTATACCCATTATGACCCGTAAAAAATTCGAGGCGTCTGCAAAAAATGCCTCCCCGAATGGGGAGGGCGTCCAAGGCAACCCCCCCCCCCCCAAATGGGGGAGGGGTCTCGGTCAAACATCCTAGATTTTTATTTTTAATCTTGAATTTGTTATTTCAAATTATTTTAGGTTCCGTTGTAAGATTTCGGCAGTGGCAGGGTGGAAAAACACAAACATAAATAAACGGGTAAACATATCAATATCCGGAGTTCAATAATAGGGTGTCGAAACAAAAAATCGCTCGCTTTGCGAGGGGGGACTAACATCCCCCACAGGGACTGCCACCCCCACATTTGTACTCTGATTTTATTTTCATGGTTATTTTTTGTTGAATTATGAAAAGATGAGAGGCTATTGGGAGCACAAATAAGTAAAAATGAAAGAATAACAAAACGGTAATTGGCGCAGACAATTTAAGTAATTCGCGATCGACGTTTAACAGTTCAGTTAAATAAGGAACTTTTAAAGTTAAATGAAACAAAGTGTTATAAAACGAAAAATCAATGGGGAATAAAGCGTAAACAGTTACATTTTAAAGTTAGATAGTATAAAGTGATATCAAATCATAATTCAGGAGTGCAAACTTATGTCTTTTGCTCTTAAATATCAATTAATCGGTGATGGTTATTGTTTTCACGTTGGAGATTGGTAGGTTACGCGTTTGCGTGCAAAATATAATAATTTGGTCTGTTTATTTGTTTGTTTTATACTTTTTCGTGTGTATGATTGGTCACCAAGAGCATAAACATTGTTGGTACGTTGATGTTGACTTTATTCTTATCATTTTCTTTCTTATTAGAATTGCATTACATCCCAAGAGCATCTCTAACGCGGAAAAAACAGGAGGTGGGACGGGATTCAACCCACCCCCAGCTCCCTTAGCACGGGAAATTAGCAGGTCGGGTCGGCGACCAGACCTGATTTGTGACCCGGGTTGGCCACGTGGACAACCCGGGTTGGTTTTTTTTTAAAATAAATGATTAAAAATTAATTTTTTATATGTTTAATAATTTTTATTGATATATATATATTTATATAATTATAATTATTTTTTGAAAATTAAAACAAATAATCAAATACCCTACCTTCTCTCCCTTCTACGTTATTTGGAGATCAATCTTTGGAAAAAAATAATTTTAAAAAATCTTAAAAAATGAAAACAAATAAAAAACACATTTTCAGAAAAAAAAAAGATTTGAAAAAAAGATTTAAAATAACTTTAAAATAAATATATTAACATTATTAACTATTATCAATATTAAAAAAATTAGGTAAATTATTTAATTGATATGTATATTGTTTTATATAATTAGAATTAATTTCTAAGAATTAAAATAAATGAAAATTAATAAGATAAAATCGTTGTAAAAATAATTTATTTAATAGTTTGTGTATTTTTGTGGTGGAATAAAAAATGAGGTAAAAAGAAATAAATTGGAGGAGAGAGTGCGTTGAAAATGGGGTTGGGGTTAAGAAGTGAAAAATGGGTTGGGTTGGGTGGTGGATTGTATAGTATTTTTTGCTGACGTGGCCGAGAGAGAAACTGGGTTGGAGGAAAAAATAGAGTTGGGGGTTAATGGTGCTCTAAGTATGACATGTACGTTAATATTAGCTCAGATCCTAACTAGGTTAGACCACCCTTAACGGGTCGTCCATCCGGGATGACCCCGACTCGGTTGATCTCTAGATAGGGTTGTGCCACTTGACACAATCGGGTTGGTCCGGGTTATTTTATTTTTGTTTTGTTATTTGTTTTAATAATTAGGGGTTTATATTTTGATAAATAGTTAGGATTTAAGTAGTTTTAGTTTATATTTTGATAATAATTTGGATTAAGGTTTATTATATTTTGATAATGTTATAATTAAAGTATGAAAATTATACTGAAATACATCAACTTCTCTGAAATATGGAATATAGTACTAAATTTAAAGTAAAAAACAACAATTAAACCGAAATAACAACAACTGAAATTCATAATAGCCACAATTATCATCCCCCAGCGTCGTTTGAGGGAGTCGAGGTTTCGTGGCTTCAGTCGCTCGTTTGTGAGTCTCGCTTCGTCGTACAAATTCTTCACTTTTCTCCAAAGGACCACTGTCATCTGGTTTGTTCCCACCATTGGTTTTTCCAAATAGATTATTAATGTTTTTGGTAAATATAAATGATTTTGGAATACAATAAAAGTTGAGAAGAAAATTAATGATGTGGATGAAAGATAGTGGGATGACCTAGGTCATGGTTAATGGGTGAATAGTGAAGAAGAAAGATGAAGTTAGGTCATGACGACGTTAGAGAGAAGAGAGAAAAAGTAGATGACTTAGGTCATGATTGCGGTGTTAGCAATCTACGATTGAATCTACAGGTTCATATTTACCTTTGGTGGAGAGAACCAGTGGCAGCGGAATGGATCGGCGATCACCTCACGGAATCCTCTGGAGCACCGGTCGGTCTTCTACTCTCTTGGAGAAGAAGCACGAGTCCACAACCCAAGAGTCCACGGATTGGCTTGGTGGATGTGGAGGGACGAATGGGAGAGAAAGGGAGAGGTGGCGGCTAGGGTTTGGTGGGGCTAGGGTTTGCACACAAGAATTAGTCCATCCAATGGGAGGCTCCCCTCCTTATATAGATGACCCCACCCTAAACCCTAATGCGCAGCCAATGAGAGTGTGCCACGTGTCAGTGCTTTGGGCAAACATCATCTTAATCCTTAGATTAATCCAATATCTCCCACTTCCACAACAGCACGTCAACAACACGTCATCTTCTTTTGTGTCCCTGACACATACGTATATATCCCCGATACATACAATCATAAGATGGCAATGTGTCACCTCTTCATGTGTCCCTGACACATATGTATACATCCCTGATATATACAACTATTTCTCTCTTCCAAGAATGCATCCACAATACGCAAGTCTCTGATCATGTATCCCTGATACAAGACCATATGTGTCCTCGACACATGTACTCTTCCGATCATACGGACAAATGGGTCATGTGACCGGTGATGCACCTGCAATTTAGGAGTCTCAAACTAGAAACCTTACTAGAAGGCCAGAATGACAACATCCTCAAAAAAAATAACAATTAAGCAGTCAAATGCACATCACTGTTCCTCAGGTTTACTCAGAAACTCACTTGACATGAACGGTATCTCGATCCCTCGGAGAGAATACCTTCTTGTCCTCAAGGTACTTGCTACTGTATCCAATACAGTTGGGCCCAGCAAATACTTTTAGTGCAGTCGAGTCAAACCTTTCCCTTCGCCCCAGACCACCATTACACTCAGAGTTGACTCCTTTCCCGAAGATGCCTCTTTAGACCGAATCTCTCGTGGTCATAGATAACATCCCAAAGTAGCCACATCAACTCTTTGCTTCATGGTGTCGTCGAAGGTCACTGAGAGCAACTAAATGACAATCAAGTCTTGGACTCACACAGTGAAGGAGCAGGGATCCATCCTTTCACTTCCAAATGGTCGCTCAGCACATGTTGTATGACAAACATGCTATGGTGGATTATACTATATACAACAGTATGTCTGTCTCTCAACACCATACAAGTCTTAGTCCAGTCGCACCCCCTCTGCGCCTGACCCGAGCTTCATCATTGTCGCATTAACACCATACAGGTGTCACCTGACGCCACATGTGATGCTCGCACTTGGCTTCTATAGGTCACATGAATCGTGGGAACATTCATGTCAATCCTCACCAACATAGAGGATCTCATCTTGATTCCTAATCAAGGCGATTGTCCTATCATGAACTACTCTGATCTATCATACAAGATCTCTTCATGATCAGTCTCATCTCTGCTCGCTATCAAAAGCGCCAGAGGCGAATGCTCGTGTGAGTAAGCATTCTTCAACCTATTGACAGAATAATATTTTATGCTAGAACAACTACATCAACCAAACAGATATAGTTGAAAGGAAAAACACAATCACTCATAAAAGGAAGTTAGACATGCCAATACATCAAAGTCTGCGTAAGCCTAAGGACTTCACATGAGACACAAACGAGTCCTTAGCTATAGCCTTGGTAAGAGGGTCAGCTATCATAAGACTAGTAGATACATGTCTTAACACAACTTCCTTTCTCGCTATGATGTCTTTCACAAAATGATACCTAACCTGTATATGTTTGGTCTTTCCATGATATTTGGGGTCTTTCACATAACAAAGGGCAGTCATGCTGTCACAATCCAGCCCAATCGGCGTCACTATAGCCAATCAGGCGGAGAACTGATGCTTGGTAACACATCATGTAGTTACTCGTTCCTCTGAGGTATCTCATGATTCTTTTGACCGCCTTCCAGTGCTCCATGCTTGGGTTGGACTGGTATCGACTCACCATACCCACAACATAACAAATGTCTGGCCTAGTACACATCATAGCGTACATAAGGCTTCCCACAGCATTGGAGTATGGAACCTTGCTCATTTTGGCATTCTCTTCAGGAGTCTCAGGATGCTTATCAAGGCTTAAGTGCAAACCCTTCTCAACATGAGTGTCGATTGGTTTGCATTTGTCCATATGGTATTTCTTTAAGACGTTGTTAATATAAGTCTCTTGAGACAATCCCAGAAGTCTCTTGGACCTATCTCTAACTATCATGACACCAAGGACGTAGCTAGCTTCACTCATGTCCTTCATATCAAATGTGGAGGACAACCACTCTTTAGTGGATTTCAGCAACTCTTTGCTATTGCCAGCCATGAGTATGTCATCAACATACAAGGTCAGAATGATAAATTTGCCATTGGATCTCTTAACGTACACACAGTGATCTTCCTCAAGCATAGAGAACACATTCTCTGATATAGTTTGATGGAAGCGAATGTTCCACTGTCTAGACGCTTGTTTTAAGCCATACAAGGACTTGTTGAGCTTGCACACTTTGCGCTCTTGTCCTTTGACTTCAAAATCTTGAGGTTGATCCATATAGATCTCCTCCTCAAGTTCTCCATTGAGAAAAGCAGTCTTTATATCCATTTGGTAAAGCTCTAAGTCCATCTGAGCTACAATAGCTAGTAGAAGGCGGATGGAGGCAAACCTAACCACGGGTGAAAAGGTTTCCTCAAAATCCACGCCTTCTCTTTGGGTGTAGGCTTTAGCTACCAGTCTAGCCTTGAATCTATCAATAGATCCATCCGCCTTCCTCTTAAGTTTGAGGATTCACTTGGCCCCAATGGCCTTTCGGTTCGGCGGTAAGTCGACCAAGTCCCAGACTCGATTAACTTTCATCGACTCCAACTCTTCCTTTATAGCTTCTAACCACTCTTTAGCATTTGGACCTTCCAAAGCCTCTTTCAAGGTCTCCGGTTCTTGCTCATCGATTATTGTCATCCCGGATGATTCATAATCAATTTCTTCTTGAGCTATCATGATGGCCTCTTCCTCTAAGCGAGATCGCCTACGAGGAATGAGCCCGCGTTTACTTCGACGCAGATGGGTATCTGATGGCTCATCCTTCGTGAGAGCTATCGGATCCTCAACATTGCTGCTCCCACTAGGATCGACTGGTGGAACCTCATGTTCAACTTCCAGATCCTGATCCCGTGGAGTGGCAATGTCATCATCTTGTTGTTCAAAGAAGTCTACTGACTCTTTGATAGCTCCGGCAAGGGTTGGAAAATCATTTTCCAAGAATGTGGCATCCCTATACTCCAGTTCCGTCCTTCTTTCATTCTCGTCTACCCCGATAAAAACATAACCTTTGGAGAAATCACTGTATTTTACAAAGATACACTTTTTCCCTCTAGGTCCTAGTTTTCCATATCGGTGACTAGTAGAATGAATGTATGCCGCGCATCCCCAAGGACGCAGCAGACTAAAATCAGGCTTCCGTCCTGTCCATAACTCATATGGAGTTGAGGGAACCGATTTTGTTGGAACTCTATTGAGGATATAGGCAGCAGTCATTAGAGCATTGATGCATTGCATACATTGCATCATATGTCTTTCATTTAGATTACTTTTATATCAATAAATGCTACTAAGGTATGTGTTTAGTCTTATTTACATAATACAGGGACCTGAATGCAAATTACCCACATCCCGAGCATAAACGCGTGCAAAAGACTCATTTCTATCATAAAGACCAAGCTCAAGATTATCGGGTTACGAATGGAAATGTATCCAAACATAAAAGCATTCAAGATCTAATTACAAAAAGAACAAAGACTTAAGCACAAAAGTAGCCGAGGACCTAATTGCAATTCACGAGTTATTATGGAGAAAATCTAAAGAAAAATCAATGTAGATCTCCAAACATATAAAGGAATTAATCCGAAGCTCAAAAGAATGGAAAGAATCAATCCAGACGCGCAAAGGAGGATCAAATCATACCATAAACATTCAACCAAAATCCGGACAAAATCAGAACATTATATGCGGCGTTTCCGCCGCACCATACCTTCCATCTGCGGCGATTTCGCCGCCCCCTTAGCGATCCGTGTGCTCCAATTTTGTCCAGTCGTGTCTGGACACGTGTACTTTCCAATTCTATACTTAGGTCTTTTGTAACAACTATAAATAGCCCCGAGAACGATGTTAGAAGGGTCCTTGGCCTTAGACCTAGTTTTTAGTTGTTTTTATTTGTCTTTATTTTAGTAATAAAATTCTGTCTTTTATTTCTTGTTTTTACTTTTCTTTTGTAATGCCTCTAGGACCCCTTCTTCCTCCCTCCATGAGTTTCTAACTCTTTCCAAAGGGTGGAGGTGACGGATTTAGGGTGAAGAGAAGAGAATAAATGTTATTATTTTAAGTTCGTGATTAGTATATTTTGATTACTTGAGTTTGTGTTAAATCATTTATCATGTAATGCTTCGTAACTAACATGATTTATTATAAGTTTCTGAATTCTCTAATCTAAACCTTAAATCTAAACCTCCACCCAACGGAATTCACTTCTTTATTCTTGTTTTAGTTTTATTTGTTCATGTTTCTTGTTTTAGATAATTAAATCAAAAATCTCAAAAACCCAAATTTATTCTTCTCTCCTCCTTTCCCCCAATCGAAATCACACAAAATAACAAATCTCTCCCTCCTTGTGTTCGACCCGTACTTTCCACGTCTTCATTGACGCCGTGCACTTGCGGTATAAATTTAATTCTCATCAAGCATCTCCCCAAAACGAAATTGGTAAGCTCGCATGCGCCATCATGGATCTAACCATGTCTAGCAACGTTCTATTCATTCTCTCGACAACACCATTTTGCTGAGGAGTATAAGGCATAGTGAGTTGTCTAGATATCCCCTTTTCATCACATAACTCCTTGAACATTATGGAGAGATACTCACCACCTCTATCCGTTCTAAGAGTTTTTATCTTATTATCCAACTGATTCTCAACTAAGCTCATGAATTTCTTAAAACATTCTAGAGCTCTGACTTGTGAGAAATAAGATAAACATGACCATATCTCGTGAAGTCATCAATGAATGTGATGAAGTAACTTTGTCCATGTCTAGTATGCACATTCAAAGGTCCACAAATATCTGAGTGAATTAGTTCTAAAGGAGAAGTAGCCCTAATGGCTTTTCCGAACGGTTTTCTAGTTGCCTTTCCAGCTAGACAAGGTTCACAGGTCGGCAATTCAAATTTGGAGCATTCTCCTAATACCCCCTCCTTTGCCAACATGTTCATCCGATCAACACCAATGTGACCTAGTCTAGCATGTCACATAACTGAATCATTATTCATGGAACTTTGGTTCACAAAGGCACTAGCGTTATGATTGAAATCATAAATTGCGTCCAACACAATAAAACCGTCAGAAAGAAAAGCATGTCCATAATAAATGTTAGAAAGGTATAAACCCATATTATTGTTCTCAAAAACAACTTTAAAATCATGTCTCATCAACATAACAACAGAAATAATATTTCGCCGTATAGCTGGTGCATACAACACGTCGTGAAGTAATAGGATCCGGCCACTTCGCAAAGCCACTTTGCATGTGCCAACTCCAAGAACTCCAATGCTAGTGTTGTTTGCCATGTTTATTCGCCTCCCACTTGGAACACGGTGATATTCCACGAAGGCAGAACGATCCTTTGTTACATGGTCTGTGGCACCTGAATCCACAATCCACACAGGAGAATGATCAGAGAGCATCACAGAACTAGTCACGTTACAATTCGAGGGATTACACACAACAATTACCTTTTGTTCAGTGCACTCACGAGCAAAATGTCCAGTCTTTCGGCAGTTAAAACAAGTCACATTAGACTTATCTTTCCCACCTCTGGATCCTCGAGGTCGTTTCTTTGCAGCTTTGTTTTCTGTTTTGTTTGCATTTGCACTCTTCTTGCCTTTAAAACCCTGAGCTCTATCTCTTTTACGCTTAAAACCTGCACTCCTCCGAGGAGCGCCAGCTTCAGCAGCAAACACTTCAGTTAGAGGGGCTTCCGCAAGCATGCGGTCCTCCTCCAGCTCTAGGTGTTTTGCGGCCTGGTCAAATGTCCTGATGTCATCAGCATGGGTCAGATGGACCTTCATATGCTCCCAACTCTTCGAAGGCAATGATCTGATGAGAGCAGACACTTGCTCCTCATCGGTCTTAGCACGACCGGCAGCGCTCAGCTCGCTAATCATGTTTGACATTGCGGTAATATGTTGCTTCATTGTGTGACCTTGGCGCATTTTATACCCATCAAACATAAGCCCAAGCTGACGGGCCCTTGTGACGGAGGTCACTCCGTACTGAAACTTCACAGCTTCCCACGAGGCCTTTGCAGTTCGAAACTTTTCGAACCGCAGTAACAGATCGTCCCTCATTGAACTTAGAATTGTGATTCGAGCAATTCGGTCTTTCTTTTTCCATGCATTATAAACATCCAAGTTTCTGCGATGTTGCGCAGTATTCCCCTCATCGGGGGGAGACATAGATTGGTTTATGTTTTCTAACATGTCCTGATCCTCTAAGAGATACTCAATTTTACGATGCCACAGATTGTAATTTCTTTCATTGAGTTTATCTCCTCGAGTCAGATCAGCGACAATGCTTTTGGAAGCAACCATAAAGAATCTAGGACAATCAAAATACATAGCGATACATGAGTTCTAGCATAAAATATAACGAGCTACAATAGTCATAAAAAAATAAACTGACTTAATAGCTATAGCATTCAGACCAAAAGAAAACATATAGCATTCGATCAAATCCTCATGCAATAGTTAAGAAAGCCATTTTACTAATCTAGATATTGAGCTCCATCATGATTTAATGACCCAAAAAAACATTTTAAATCATGGTAAATCAACAAATAAGAAAGATATTTGCCCTCGGTTGCAAGGTGGTTCACACAAAACACTTCTACCTTGCAACTCCCACTAGGCATGCGAGTTCCCAAAAATGGTTTTCAAAAAACAATCAACATCACACAGATATGATTACTACATTACTTCCATATCGAGCTAATGATCCCCATTAGGGATTTAGCCTCGTCGACAGGAACCTGCATGAGTCTTATAGCAATAATATCGCAATAATAAAAAATAAAGGAGCCCCTCGTCTCCTCAAGGCAATAAACAGTCCACAATCCATAATTATTACAGTCCATAAATATTACAGTCCATAAATATTACAGCCCATTGCGATAACTATTGCAAATGGAAATAAATAAATGAAATTACGCTCATCTCTCAATAAGGCAGTAAATAAAATCAGCAATCATTCATTCCATACAAGCACAATCTTTCCATACGTTAGCACAATCCGACGTATGGAAAATAATATCATAAAAGTCGAATTCTCATCAGTACGAGTTAAGGGAATCGCTCCCTGTGTGCACCTCATTCAAACAATAAGGAAGTAATGCATAAGGAAACAATGCATGAATTGTGCACGAAAATAGGCAAGAGAAATGTGTTAGGTAATGACAACCAATCTCCACAATAATCATTCTCAAAACAGAATTTTTTTTCTTTCCCTAATCAATATAATCATGATAGCACAAAATTATCCTACTTTGATTAGGAAAGAAAAAACCGAAATTATATGGTGAAGAGCAACACATATTTTTGCATCAAAGGAAAGCATCCAAACATATTTTTAAGGCAATAAAATTCCAGCCCATAATATCTCCCAAAAATTTCAGAATTAGCCAATCTTTCCATAATCAATATAAACATGCAATCAACAATAATTATGCTACTTGTAATGGAAAGAAAAATTCGAAATTCTTTGGTGGATGGCATCACATATATGCACATTTGATGAAAAGAAAATATTTCAAATGAAATGCATGCAATCATTCCAAAATAAATCCGAAAATCCTTAATGAGATTAACATATATGTTCATTCAATCATAAAGGAAATATTTCAAATGAAATGAATGCTCTCATTCCAAAAATCCGAAATATACAATATGGTAACTCAATATTCATGTATGTGCATGATTTTGCAATCAACATCTAATCCTAGATGCATGCACATGTGATTAAAAAATTACATATACATGAATAAGGCAACAAGCATCTAACCTTAGATGTATGTACAAGAGTTTAAAAAAATGCACAATCAAATCATACTATCCGAAATATATGATCACATTATATGATACATGCAATAATTAAATCTTGTAAAATTATCATCATATTTCAAACAACATATATGCGCAAATAATCAAGAATAAACCAACTCTAGCCGCAAGCTTTGGTTTAAAGAAATATGCGCAACAAACATAGATTAACATGTAACCCTAGGTACATGCATAAAGTGAAATCTAAGCTATGCTCAAGAATGAAATAATGATGAAACTTGTAATACAATTCGCATGTAATGAAATGAATCAAGAAAAAACATGCGCAAGGGTGAGAAAAATGTCATCAAACCCTAGGCGCATGAAGAAGAGAAAAAAAAACTACACATGTATGCGATTTCTCTCAACAACTACCGAAATTATTTCAACATGTATGAAATAAGAAAGTGCCCAAAAAATTCGGAGGTGACCAAGATGGCTCTGGTACCAATGTTAGCAATCTACGATTGAATCTACAGGTTCAGAATTACCTTTGGTGGAGAGAACCTGTGGCAACGGAATGGATCGGCGATCACCTCACGGAATCCTCTGGAGCACCGGTCGGTCTTCTACTCTCTTGGAGAAGAAGCACGAGTCCACAACCCAAGAGTCCACGGATTGGCTTGGTGGATGTGGAGGGACGAATGGGAGAGAAAGGGAGAGGTGACGGCTAGGGTTTGGTGGGGCTAGGGTTTGCACACAAGAAGTAGTTCATCCAATAGGAGACTCCCCTCCTTATATAGATGACCCCACCCTAAACCCTAATGTGCAGCCAATAAGAGTGCGCCACGTGTCAGTGTTTTGGACAAACATCATCATAATTCTTAGAATAATCAAATATGCGGATGTTCTTAGAGTGCATCACAATCAAAACCATTTATTATTTTATTTAATATTTTGAGGCCAAAAACGTTAAAAACTTCAAATTGACAAGTTAGTGGTTCTTTTGCATAAGATTAAAGAGGTCTCTTTTTGGCTAACTTTATACCACCTATATTTATACTAATATACCTATATGATAGTGATATATTATATACAACCATTTTTTGATAAAATAATATCTCGAATAGCTGTATAACCTAGATAAGTATTTTCTTTCGGATTGTTTTTTCTTAAATATTTCTTTCATGTGACCGATCATAGCCTCCGGAAATATTAACTACCGATGGATATGATTTGGATATTAAGAATATTGTTTCAGACCATCCGTAACCATGATCCAGACGACCTGGTCACGAGCTTTCTCTATCTTCCAAATCAATTTTCTCTCTTCCACACCAATTTTCTTTCTCCCCAACCCACTTCCTTCTCTTTCCTACATTATTTACCTCTTAATCACAACCCACCACAACCTATCTCTCTCCTCCAAAATCCATTATATTTACCCAGAACATTAATAATTCAAACAAATATATATTAATTACCAAATAATTATTTGTATCAATAAAAAAGTAAAAAACATATTTATTTAAACCATTGTACGTAGCACAATACAATAAAATATTACATTACCTAAATTTCAATCCAAATGTGCTAATATAATTTAAATACCAAATTATTTACCAAATAATACCCTAAAACATTTAAACCAAATAATAATTAAACCTAACATCTACAACAAATAAATAAACATAATATTTTAAAAAAATATTCAACATAATATATTTTTTAAACGAAAAATAATAATTAAAACCAACCCGGACGATCGGGTCGTCACGCAGGATGACCTCGTTACTGGTGGTCCCTGGGAAAATAAGAGAAATAAATGGCTTCTAGACTTAAAATATTAGAGGTATTACGAAAATAAAATTTCCAACAATAAATTTTAGAAAAGTCTAAATGTATTCCACATTGGTCACTATGTTGATTCTAATCAGGTGTTGATTATTTTTTCTGCAAAAAATAAAATTGTGGTAACATAACTTAACTAGAGTGTTCGATAGTGGATACGCAAAGAAATAATTAAGACATATAATCACTTTATGGTCACACGAAATTGACAAGTTTAGCACTTTATAGGTAGAAATAATCATTTTCTTATGGAGTAACTTGACAACAATAATACATTAAATTACTTCGTCGTTTTAAAAAGTTTAATTTTTTTACATGATATGATATGATATGATAGATACAATTTTCTCAGACAGGAATATCGAATAACATAAGCAATAGAGCTCATTATCGATCTAATTTGACGTTGACATTAAAAAGATCAAAATAATAAGAAAATGAGCAGAGAAAAGTGGTAATAATCACTTTTTTCCGAAAAATAAACATGCAACAAATTTAGTAAACATGCATGCAGCCTATATGGGAAAAATCAACTTTTAGCCACTAAACACAAACCTCTGAGTCTCTGACAGCCATGAATGAGAGGAGTATTACAGAAGTCATGCTGATTTTGATGCAAAACAAAAAACCAAAATGGTAAAATAAAAATAAAAAAATATTATTTAATAGAAAGTAAGTAATTAGCAGTAATTAGTAATAGTGTCAGTAGTACTGCATCAGTACTGGAGAAGCCATTGCTTACAAATCCACCACTTCCCATCCTATTTTTACTGGATTTGAGGCAGCCCTTTTTCCCACACCTCCATCTAACAATCTGAGGTCTTTCTCAGATTAGGGAGAAGAAGAAAAAAGAAAAAAACAAGCAAGGTTTGGTTCTTTGGCTTCTCTCTTCTTTGGGTCCTCTGTTTTTTCCTCTGCTGCATGTTGTTCTAACTGTGAGTCCGTTAAAGATTTGATCTTTTCTGGGTTTTTGGTTCTAATTTTTGTTGGGGTTTTGGATTTTGTGGTTTTCGTTGTGATCTGAGGCTTTGGGGGTTATCCCAGCCTTTTATGTGGGGTTTTCTCTGATTTTGCGATCACCATTTGGGGTTTGAAAGTGTTTTTGTGGAGTTGGTTTGATCCATGATTTGGATTTCTTTTGTTGGGTAATGATTATCAAATAGGAACACAAACATAACATGCATGTTGTAATCTTGTCTTTACTATGTTTTTTGGTTTTTGTTTTCACCAAAAGTTGTGTTTTGTATGTAATGGTGTGGAAGAAATGATGTTGCAAACTTTTTATTTTTATTTTTATGTTTTGTATTTTCTCTGAAGTTTCATGCTCATGGCTTGATCAGCAGCTATTTTGAATTTTGATCACGAATTTGGATTTTTTTATTATTTTTGTCGTATTTTTTTTTGACAAATATGGTGGATGGCATAGTTATTTTTGTTCACACCACTAATCTAGATTGTGACGGTGCTTTTGTCCTTTCTCTTTTTTTTCTCTTCCAATCACATTCATGGATTTTTGAATTTTCTCTTTTTTGTATTTTCTCTAAAGTTTCATGATCATGGCTTGATCTTGGTTGTCATGGATCAGCAGCTATTTTGAATTTTGATGACAAATTTGTAACTTTTTTTTGTAACATTTTTTTGGGACAAATATGGTGGATGGCATAGTTGTTCTTGTTCCCACCACTAATCTAGATTGTGATGGTGTTTTTGTCCTTTCTCTTCTTCTTTTTCTCTTCCAATCACATTCATGGATTTTTTTTCATCTTTTAGTTGATGCTTGCCTTGAATTTCTGATGCCCACAACAACAACAAAAAAACACTAATTTTTCTTCTTCTTTTGTGATTTTTATCTCATTTCAGCTACTAAAGACTGAGGTTTGTGATTGAATCATGATGTTGAGGAAGAGGAGCAGAGCAATCCAGAGGGACCAAATGCCGGATTTGGGCCCGGAATCCGGCCTCTCGGGCACTCGGAACACATTATTCAGTGTTCCTGGTCTGTTTGTGGGGTTCAACCCCAAGTGCTTGTCAGATTGTGAGTCTGCAAGGAGCCCAACATCCCCACTTGACTACAAACTCTTCTCCAATCTCAGCACTGCCTTTGTCCGGTCCCCCATCGGGTCGGAGGCCCCTAGGAAGAGTTGGGACTCCGACCGGGTTGGTCTCGGTCTGGTTGATTCCCTAACCGATCATGCCACCAACCATTCTGGTCTCGGAAAGGTTGGTGGTGTTTTTAGTAATGATAGTAAGAACAAGAACATAATATTTGGATCCAACATGAGAATCAATGTTCAACAGAGTCCCAAGACATGTTTGGTTCCTGTTCTTGTTTCATCACCCAAGTCTTTCCCCAAAAATTATGTGGTCTCCTCACCAACTATGGTTGAGACAACTTGTCCCAAGGATGAAACCGAGTGCGAGCCCGAAAAAAACCAATCTTGCTCTGTCGATATCGGTAGCACTTTGTCAGTGGAAAAGGGTTCAAGTTTAGTAACCAAAGATGTGAATTTTGGGATGGGAAACCGACCGGTTTCTTTGCCCGACCCCCTTGATCATGCACATGAGCTTATAGGTATGTTGTCGGCAAGTGATATAGAGAATTCGGAGGACTACACTCGGATTATCACCCGTGGTCCTAATCCTAAAACAACCCACATTTTCGGAGATTGTATTTTAGAGAGTCATGGAACTGACCTATCTGAAAATCCTGCAAATCAGTCAGGAGAAGTCAAGAAAGGCACGTCGTGGATGGTGAAACACACGACCGATCTTTCTGAAGCTGAGGATTTTCTGAGCTTCTGTTTCTTTTGCAAAAGGAAATTGGTGGAGGGAGAAGACATCTACATTTACAGGTTGGTTTCATGAGAATCTCAGAACTCTTTTTTGCTATAACATTGATTACTAGATTGAATAATTTGATGATTAGATTCTTATATTTGCATGCTTATGTGGGTTTTGTTCTATGAAATTTTATGGATCCTTTTCGTCTAACAGGATATATGACTGTTATCGATCTAAATTTAATTTTTCTATGAAACTTGACTTGCAGTGATGGTTCTCAATTAATCATGATGTGTTACAATCATGTCAAAAAGTTGGGTACTCATGTCGGGGGAATTGTGTCTAACTGTCTATCATGTTCTTTATAATTCGAACGTGGTTTGCATTATTTGAATTGATGGTACTAAAATAACATAAGGTGTCACATGTTATTAAACATCTAAAGGAATCCATTCTCGAGTGCAAAAACAATTGATTAGAAAGAAGAACGTTTCATTTGTGTGTAAGAATTCAGCAAGTCATGTGCAATTGTTTTGTTTTTGACTTATTTGTTTTGTGTTCATTTTTCATAATTCATCACAATCAAACTAAATTAACGGCAAAAGTTTTACTGCGTCACCATTTTGTGTCATGTTATCTTGCAATGTTAAAAATTAACAAACATTCTTGTCATTAGTAACTGATGAGCGATATTTACTTGTCCCACAGAGGTGAGAAGGCATTTTGTAGCTGTAATTGCCGTGAGAATGAGATTTTGAATGACGAAATCGAGAAACCCGAGATGAAGGCCAAAGCAACCTATGATGAGGAGATTTTTCTTGCCATAGACCAGAACAAGTAGAGGATCCAAATTAAGAAGAGTTTTAAAGACCATCTGTTCTACTGAAGAGCTGTATTTGTTTATCCTAAGCAGCCATGGGTGGTCTTATATGTACATTCCTTTGTTCACCACTGGTCTTTGATCACAGAGAACATCAGATATTGTTTTGGGCTCTTTTTTCCTCTCTTTTTTGCAGTTTTTTTTTTGTTTTGGTTGGCAGGAGTTTATATATTTTTGTGCTTTGAGGGCTGTTATGTTGTGAGCTGAATGAGTATTATCTGCCACTTTTTCCTGAAATTTTGTCTGAGTCTTGTTCAGAATTTTGTTATGAATTTTATCTGTTATGTTGTGCTCTTATTTGTCATTATTATGACCAATTTAAACATTTTCTAGGACATTTTTTTGTGTAAATATCAAAAAATTGCATTGTTTGTAGATGGCAGCAGCCAATGTTCATAGGAACACTTGGAAATTGAGGAATGCTCATCTATCAAGCATGACAAATGATGTATTTCTTGTTTCATGGAACATTTAGAGTAACGAATTGTTTCTAAGATCTCCTTTGTGTTTGTCGCCAAAATAGCCTTAAGATTTTCAAATAGTCTAGGAAACTAGAATCACTTTAATATCTCTCTCATAATCCAAATTTTATAGCTTCCTCTGTTGTTCTTGGACTTGCATTACTCTTATCCTTTATCTGAACTTAAAATCATCTTTACAACCCATAATTGCTCTAATCTCTAAATCTAAATGTAACGCCCCGAGCCCGGACAACTGCTCACCCTGCCCGAACCCGGTGCGTTAAGATACGATCCACGATCCTGACCGCTACGCACTCTGATATTTAAATCCATCTGATAGGCTCATAATAATCTGAAAAATATAATCAACAAATTGTGAGCTCGACAGCCCGCAAGTACCAGCCATCAATCAATCAGAATCATAATCATGTGGAAAATAATACAGAATATGACATTCAGTCAATAAGCACAATCAAGAGACATGCATCACAAATAAAATGCATGCATATCAATTTGAAACCCCCATTCAGATTCGACCACATCCTGTGCTTCTGAAATCTATCAATCTGTCAGACGCACACCTGGTAGCTCCACACTAACGACAGACAGCTCTTTCCTCTCTCGGGTGGCTCCACGCTGTCCGTTAGGCAGCTCTTTCCTAAGTTGCTCTGCTAGAAACATACACACATCCACAAGACATGTCGACCGAAACACCACCATGCAATCATATGCATATCCATAAAATCAATATTAATGCTCAACATGCATGCAACTACGAATATCAAGAGAGACAGACATGATATGAAACTGAAGAATAACGAATCAGTACTTGTCTCAAAATCTCTATTTTTTTTCTTCTCAATATTCTTCTCAAAATTCCATCTTCTCCTAAAACCACACAATCATCCAACAATCTTAATTAGTCCATTAAGATATTTGATTATTACCTAAACTAAAAAATTTAAGATATTACACTAAATGTCCAGTAAAGTGAGTCCAATCATTCATACGTTATAAATTGTGATCCCCCCTGGAATTGAATTGAATTGAATTGAATCAATCAATGGCTTTTCTCCCCCTGATGATGAATTGTGTCTCATGTGCATGGAATTCACAAAAAAGAGGACCCATGATGTGATGTGAATCACCCACACATTTCTCAATCAATCAAACATTGCAATCCTCGTTTTCTTTGGGCCGTAAACCAAATAAAGTAACCGAAAACAAAACATCTTCTTATTTACTTTTCCAACTCTGTTTTCTGTTTGTGTCCTCTGATTAGACCTTCACCTACCCTAATAATTGTCATTCCCATTCATTTAGAGGATTAATAATAAAAAGTAAAAAACGAGTACTTTTTAGGGTATAAGTTTTTTTCCTCTTCAAAATTTCTATTCTTTAAGTAATACATGTTGTAACTTAAATTTTAATTACAATCACTCTGCTTGATTGTGGCAACATTCATTATTGATGTGTTTACCTGATTATTATTATTTTCTTCTTCTACGGATCTACTCTTCTACTATGTAATTCTTTCTCAAAGTATGTTATAGAAGAAGAAGAAGAAGATCATTAACTATCAAATATTTTCGAAGGACTGAAGTGATCTTCATTGTTATGAACTTAATATGCAATCAACTGAACTAAGTTAAGTACCATAGCTTAATAATTTGTAAAGAAACAATGCCTTTGTTTGTCTCTCCATGGAATCTTTGAGGAGATAAGAAGATGTAAGTTTTAGGGACCCATTGGCTGGCATTGGTATCAAAATGCAAAAGGGTTCATGTGGGCATGCATCATCACTATCATATATTGGCAGGAGGAGGGGACCCATATGTCTATAATATATATCACCTATATAATATCAGATTCCCCATCACACATCATGAATACAAAAGTGGAAACAAAATGTCATGGTGACACCATACCATGATTCATGACCCTTGTGAGTGACAAAGCTCTTCTTCTCATGGTTGTTTCAGCTTTTACTACATTATTGTCATCCTCATTTTACCATAAGATTTTTTGGGTTTTTGAAATTAAGATTAAAAATATATACAAAATTCAACCTTTAAAACCCAAAACCAATCCATTCTAACAAGGAACAGTGAAGATTGTAGGTTGGATTCAAATTTGGGTTTTTAAGAAGATATGAAGATGTTCTTGACATAATTAAGAGAAATGTTGTAATTAAGTGTTAAAAAATGCAATTTGTATCATTATCATTAGACATAACTCGTGTATTGTAACACATGAATTTGGATAACTTTTCCCCCCTACTTTTTTGGTGTTTTTGGCTATGCAAACAAAATGCGTCATCTTGATTAAAATTTATGTTATTTTCTCCAAGAAAATGGTATTCTGAAGATGACAATTTCTCCTTTAATGTTTCTCCAATTCATACATACAAATTTGACATGAGGAAATAAGTGTTTTTGGCTATTCTGAAGGTAACTCTTTTAATTTGGTATACATACAAATTTGACATGAGGAAATAAGTGTTATCTTCTACTTGTTCTAACAAAGAAAGAAATTTTACTCATGTCATGATGTAAGCTGCCTATTTTTTCATTAAAAAAACATAAAATAATTGCATATTTAGAAATCAAAAGATGGAATGGTCGTGTATTCACTACACCGAATCTCCTTTGGTTCTTATTAAATAGAGGTGGTTGAGATTCCTTACTAATTAATACAAACATAGAATCTCAAACCAAATCAAATGAGATAGGTGACGAAATGATGGTTAATTAAAAAATAAAATCCAAAAAAAGCTTTTTAAATAGATAAGTTGGAGTTTTTTTGAAAAGAAAACAGGAGCTTAATTGGGCTTTCCTAGGCCCAAGTCCAATGAGTACAAAAGGCCCAGTTAGGCCCACACTTTCAAATTTTGGATCATAGTGATAAGTGGTTTTTAATCAGAAACACACTATTCCAGAGTAATTTTCTTTGTCACCAATGAGAATTGGTCAAAAATTTGAGCCATATCTACTCCTGCTTTACAAAACAAGTTAGAAGTGACACCAAAACTATCACATTATTTATTTATTTATTTATTTATTGCAATTTTAAAGTGGCAAAACAAGACTTATTGCAAAAAAACAAAAAAACAATAATACTCAAGAGATGTGACTCCAAAAATCTACCCAAAATATGGTTTGGCAATTATATAATTTGGCGTTTAATTTTCCGAGTCTTGCATAAATTTTAATTCGGCACATAAATTTTGATCTACTATTGTAATTTCTTAGCTATAGCATCCAGCAAACGAAGCACTAGTCATGTATAATTTGAACTCGTACTAACTGATCACGTCTCATATGTATAAAGAAAGATATAATTGCAAAATAATGTAAAATTTAAGAAATAATCAAAGGAGTGGGATATATATATATATATATAAAGTTATGATTGAAGTTTTGGCAAAACCTCTTCTTAGAAGAGCTGAAGAGACACAAGTCAAATTATATAATCTACTTTCATATCAAACTTCTAACAAGTTTGACATGTACCAAACCACAACCAAATTACACATATCCTGCTTAATTAGAACCCTAGAAAGTATAAATACATGACATCATCACTGCAACTGCCTCTGCAATTGTCATGAAGATTGTGTTTGGGCCAAAACTCTCAAGTGCTTCAGATTGGTACAACTTCTCCATCACTTCTCCTGAAGGGCTTGCCAGACCAATCTACACAAATCACATATATTAATTAAGTGGTTTACATGATAATTTTGTTTAGTTGGTAACCAATCCAATTAGAAAAAGAAAAAATTGAGGTGGTTATGTTTTTGGAAATTTACATGGATTTCTTTCTTGGTGAGTATCTTCTTTAGCTCTTTGAGTGCTTCAATCCCACTTGTGTCAATAGCAGTTACAGCTGAAAACAAACCAACGGAAGGAGTCTGATCAGATAACTATTGAACATGCATGTTCTTGAAAGAAGAGATTATATATGAAAATAAATCAGGTAACATTGATGTCAGATTGCTAATTTGTTTTCCGAATGAGTATTTATTTTGTGTTAATTTATGACTTGTCTCCCTAGCTAACTCCACTTAAGAGGTCTAATTAATTTCATTACTCATGAGTCTGTCCTTGTAATCATGAGACTTAATTTAAATGCCTAAGTTATTATGATGTATGGGAGACTCCATGCAAGCTCTTATAGTTGGCTCCATTATTTTTGGTTAATAGACACTTACCGTCGAGGTCGAGGATGAGGCATTTGAGAGCATTTTCCTTCATTTTTGTGGTTCTTTCTTCTTCCTCTCTAACCCATCTCAAGATCCTAAGGAATTAAACGTCACAATTTGGGGACATATATAATTAGTTTGTGCTATGACGAAACAATTCACAAATGGAATTTGTTCTAGAAGTTATATTCACATAACAACGATAATTAAGTTTCTTGACGACGATCGAACCTCTCCTGGAGATACAATGAGTTTGCAAAGTATATCGGGGACTCGATGCGGATGATGAGGAAGGAAGGTATCCTTGTAGCCTCATGGTAATGGTAAATGTTTTGATAGCATTGTGTCCCCGGAATGTTGCCTAAAACAACAGTGTTGGGTCTTGTAACATGTATGAATATTTTTAGAATTGAGACCCCAACCTGAAATCAAGTCCGAAATCAACAATTTAAATGTCTCATTTTCACCAACTTCGGAACATATATAACTCCAATACAATAAAAATATATAACTTTCTAGCCCCTTGATTATGTGCACTTGTTAATTTGATCATGAAGATTTGAAATTCCAAAGAGTAAAACATATTAGATTTAGTACTTACTGCAATTAGAAGACCCATTTGCACAGAGACGAAGAGGACCCCGAAAAATGCACTTAGACAGGCAAGAAAATCAAATTTATCGACCTTCCACAGCCTAATTGCGGCATTATAGTCAATCAGCCCAATGACGGCAGTTATAATTATCGCCGATAATATGAGATTTGGGGTGTAATAGAAGAAAGGAATAAGGAACAACATCGTCGTGAGGACGGCAGAAGCCATAACTATGTTCGATACCGCGGTTTTGGAACCAGCGTTGTAGTTGATTGCCGACCTCGAAAATGATCCTGCAAATTTAAGACTCAAAGAATCAGTCATTGAATGTTTATAAGGTTAATATATAAAAATTAAGTAGTATATATATGACCTTCTAGGATTAATTGTGTTAATTAACAAGTTCAGTTTTAACTAGCTAATCAAGTTAATTGTTTAACGTATATATGTACCTGTGGTCACATAGCAAGAAGCACAAGAACCAACCATGTTCATTAGGCCAATTGCCATCATTTCTTTGTTCCCATCGATTTGGTAGTTTTTTAGTGAAGCAAATGTTCTTCCAACAGCAATTCCCTCCTATAGCAATAGCAATAGCAATTAAAACTCATGTCAAACTATAGATCTTACAAAAGTTTGAATGCTTTGATGGACTAAGACTAAACTTAAGTTTATCTTCTAAACATCAATTATTCCAAGAAAATCTACATTAAAAATCATTTATATCTCCTAAATATGTGTTAGAATCCCATGTTTTCAAAATAATCCTACTATGTAAAGTAAAGTTATCTTTCTATATCCTTAAAAACACTTTAACTAAAACTCCAAAAATTAATCCAAATTGCCAAAAACTTACTGTTAATGATAAAATTCCAGCTACAATTCCTGTTCTTATAGCAAGACTGAAGTGTTGGCCATGAAAATATAACATATTTAGGGAAGGTGGATTCAACCCTTGCTGCAAATGTCCAATCTGTAACACCCAGAATTAGTTTCACAATTAATCTCAAGTAACAGTATTTGTTTTGGAAATTTTGTGTGGTTTTCCTTACAGTTTTGATTCCATGGTTTTGAGCTTTGAAGGCAAACACAAGTAGGGTTGAGAGCACAACTGAAGTAAGTGGTGCAGCTGCTGACACCCAAAAAAACTTTGGTCTTTTCAAACTCTGCACAATAAATTAAATCATTAAATATTTTAGAATGAGAATAATTGATTAGTAAAATATAGTAAATATTTAATGGTGGAAGAAATGAAAAATCATTACAAAGATATGCATATGTTAGTGGGAATATATAAGGTTTGGACCCATGTGTACTGATATGTTCCCAAACCCTAATGATTTCAAAGAATCTTGCTTCCCACTACTAGATCTTTCATGCCTTTGGACTCCTCAAAGTTGGAAATATCGATCAACTTATTTTTTTCTTGGTATAGTATTGATTGTGGAATGGGAATTAAGTTGTTCAGGGGTCATAATCAAGAGAGATTCCAAAGTTAATGGAAGTTGTAATATATGCTTTTATTTTTTTGATTAGATGGAGTCTTACAATGTATCTTGCAGTTAGTAGGAAAGCTAGAAAGCTGGAGCCCATGAGAATTGTTTGCCACACCCACTGTAAAACACAAGAAATTAAATTTAATGGCAGTGTACTTAATATAAAAATACATTAGCGTAAAATGAAAAGAATTAAAAATTCACTTTCGTGCCTGTAACATGGCATCAGATCGAGTCAATTATCAATCATAAAGAATTGATCCAATTGCACAAGTTGTTTATGTGATATTGTGTTAACATTAAGATGACTACAATGGACTAGTATGTAAAAGAACTAACAATCTTATTATAATTATTTGACACCATGAACGAAAATAACTATGCTACTTCTATAAGAGAGTTGGATGCATAACTTGTCACCTTATAAGCACATAATTTCGGTCAAAGAGAAGAAAATTTATTAGTTATTGTAGCATGCCGGTCTAACTCTCTACATGTATAACCATAAAACTTAAAAAAAATTATCATGTGTGTTGGAGAATTATTAGGAGCTTGTATATTAATTTTGTCGATTATGTAGTACATCTTTGATTATTATTATTTAATTATGTAGTACTTCTTGTATATTAATTAAGATAGCCTAATCTACTACCTCATGCCTTCCAATTAGGTTTCAAACGTAATTTTAACAATGACAATATATAACACCAGTATTAACATGATTGCTATTATATAATATAATTTTTTGATGTACCTCATCCTTGTTGTTGAAGACAGACACCATGACAGGCACAAACCCCATCTTAGTGGTGAAGTGCACTATTCCAAGCAAACCCTTGAGCTGTTGCAGAGACACAATAATAGCTGCACCACCAGTGAACCCTAACAAGGTTGGTTTTGACAGGAAATCCACCACAAACCCTAACCTGCAATGTCCAGACAACATCCAACATGCTACTTAACAGTTGACATCATATTGTTCTTAATGTGTCCCTTTCTTTTTCATAACAGGATCTATATGTAATATGCTTATGTGATGCCACTTTTGGCAGATCTATTTTGCTACTACCGCTTAATTTCCATTAACTTTTTGTTTAGCTTTCGCTTTGTAACATGCATGGAATGTTGTTGTTGCTGCACTAGTCACGAGGAACATATATGGTACATAAACCTTTTGTAATTAAGAGTCCATTCCATTAATTCCTTGCTTATGGGCTTGAAGTTTAGATGATAATTATTAATTAGTGTTAAGACTTGATTGGTTGACTTAAATTTGGTCTTAAAATGTGAACTTTGGTTGGTTTAGTATGTCTCAATTTGAAGCTATATATGGGTAGGAAAAAAAAGCAGTGAATACAATCTTATCACATAGTGATTTAGATTTTGTGGGGTAATAAACAATAGGTGTGAGTTGTTCTTTTTTAAAAAACTTTTGAAGTAGTGGAGAGGTTTTTTTTTTGATGTCAAAAGAAAGATATTCTTGGGCATACGAAATATATCTCACTTCAAACGCAAACTCTTCAATGGATCCCAATTTTTTACATATAGTAGACACGAAAAAAATAATCTCGAACGTACTATTGTTATACCTGAGTAGACCTAGAGAGGCTTGGAAGATGCCAGCGAAGAGGGTTGCAGTGAAGGCTAATTGGAGGTAGAGAATGGGCTCCTTGTCGGGAGAGACAACTTCTCGAAGCATTGATCCCATCACCAGAGAGGCAATCGAAACTGGACCAACGGCAAGGTCTTTAGAGCTCCCAAGAACAGCATAGATGAGTGGTGGAACAAAGCTTGAATCTGCACAAATGAAATCAAACCATGCATGCAATTAAAGAAACCAGAAAGCATGCAAGTTAATTAGGTTAGTACATATATTATTGTTTGATTTAAATTGGGACTATATATATTGGTCTGAGAAGTAATTTTCTAGTGTAATTAAATTCTATCAGCAAAGTTGATTCAATTACTAAGGTAGTCAAATATTGAATTTATGAAAAAATTGAATTTATCTAAAGGTAGTCAAATGTTATTATTTCTGGTACACAATCATGCTAAGCAACATCATTAGGATTGTAGATGATAATTAGTCTTAAAAAACTACTCAACTAAGTAAATAAGAGATGGAAGTGTCTACTACTCTACTCACATAGTCCGATGATGGGAGGCAAGTTGGCCAGCTTTGCATAACTGATACCCTGAAATGATTAATAAACATCTTATTAAATCTCCTAAAGCAAGCATGCATGCACAATGCATGAGTAATTAATTATGAATGCAAACCACCTTGTTACATCTCTCTACATGCAAAGCATGCCCAAAACCTTGTAAGCATGTAAACACACGTTTGATCATAGTCTAATAATTAGATATAACTATTGCATTAAAATATAAAATAGATATTAGATGCCAAGTTGTTTCCCATCATTTCCTTATTTTTCTCGTTTTGAACCATAATGAAATTGTTTACTAGTTGATAACCTCCACATCTCTAGGAATGTGCTCAATGAAGCTACAAAAACATGTTATATTGAAAGGAAATCAAATGGTAGATATATATACTTGTGGAATGGCCATGCTGGCTATGGTGAGACCAGACACCAAATCAGACTTGAGAAGTTGGAGAGTATACTCAGAGCCCCATTGGAAGATTGGGAAGAAGTATTGGATTCCAATCACAAGTTTCCTAGCAAAGCTCTTCCCTTTGAATTGGTTGAGTGGATCATCAGGGAAGAAGACCTCCCCTAACCCTTGCTTTAGGGTTTGGAGGGTTGTCTTCTTTGGTGGAATAGAGACTTTGTGGATATTCAGTACTGGTGCATTGGATGGGAGGGGAGACTCAAGGTCTTGGGAGAAGTCAGAGAAGTGCTCTATTCTATTAGACCCACCACCTCCCATCCTCTAACTCAACTTCTAGTGTGAGAGTAGCTTAATTGTGAGAAGGCACAAGGAGAAGTATGGTGTTGGTGTGGAATTTATAGGCGGAACTTGAAGGGGGTGTCATGAGTTGATGATGAATAGCTGTGTTCTATTTGCTTTTTGAGGGAAATAGTTGGGTGTTTGGTTTACTTTTAACTTCATACATGTAATTATCTTTTTAGAGAGAATGTGTTAACCGAGATGCCACTTAAAGTGTTTTTCCAATTAATGGTTTCATGTTTGAAGCTAGAGTAGCTACATAGACAATGTTTTCCTATTCCTAATTAATCGTAAGTAAAATTATAATTAAGTTAAGACTTGAATGTCCATTATATCCATTTTCAACGAAACTTTAAGATTTACTTTCTTTTAACTTTTGGATTATAACAAACTGAATTAAAAAATCTCAAAGTGTTTCTATTCATAACAAATTTGGTCAATTGAAAACAATTTTTTTGTTACGGTACACTCAAATCTCGTTAGTAAAGCACGCAAAAGTCTCTTTCAAAAGCTAAGGGGATTTTGGTAATCTTTTCATACGAGGTTTTGTGTCTTTAATTAATATAGTGTGTTCATTTTTACATCTCTAAATATTGAATAATTTTATGATTTTTGATATCTTTAATCTACATATGTTGTAGATCAATATCTACGATTTTGATTTTTAATTTGGAGTTTGAATTTAAATTTATTATCAAGTGTAACTGTGTGTCAACGAAATTTAAAAGTAATGAATCTCTCCACATATATTATATATTAGTGTTTCCCAGAGTAGTGTTTCCCAGAGTGAGAGCATATTGTGATCAAGGATATGAGGAATTTTTTTTATTTGTACGGGTGAGGATGCTCTAGTATTATAAATTGTTAACGGTTACATTCACACACCAATATTGCATCACCCTTCAACCTGATCACCCTTAAACAATTAACATTGTAATATTGTATACCATTTTGGAAAATAAAATTACCTAGGAAGTTCAATTGGTTGGCTTTTGAAGTAGGGCTTGCTATTGGAGTATACTTTATATTATTGGGACGGATTTTTAAAAAAATATTATATTGGTACTGTAACGTCCTCAAACACAGCGGAAAATTTCAAATTAAAATCATACAATCAACGAGGACATTACGAAAGAAATACACACTGGTGCACCAACATATAATATATATATATATATATATGTGAACGAGTTTACAAAAGAATGTGATTACATCAAAAGATCATATACAGAGAATACACACAAGTAATCACAACCACCTCAAAATGCAGGGAAGCAGGATAAGGTCTCGAGCGCTCCCTCCGCCGACGCCACCCACCTAACGTCGCTCTCGGCCTTAAAGCAGACAATGAATGCCTGAGTTTCCAGGAGGAAACCCAGTATGCCAAACCCTAACACATATATGGACAGAAATGAAATGTGCAAAGAAACGTAAAACACCACAACAGAAACACCCGCTAAGTTCCCGGGACCTCACTCCCGGCCATAGCCCAACAACACGGGTCTCAAGGGTCCTCTCACCCCAACCCACCAACACACGTGCACACAAGGCACCGCCGGTCCAAAACACGGCCACACAACCCCCTCATTGCCTCAGTGTTACCGGAGCCACGGTTTTGCATCATTCGCCGGAGCCACGACTTTGCCTCATTCGCCGGAGCCACGGCCACAAAATCACAACCCACGTGTCACCAATAATCGCTATAGGGCCGGAATGTCTGTGCCGTCGCCCCAAAAGGGCCGGAGACCCGTTGCCTTCTAGCCAATCAATAGCAACACACACCCACACAAAAACAGTGTAAAACGGTCGAACAAAACATGGCTTCCGGTCGACCGATCCTCACCCAGAGAACTGGCCCAACCGAAAAACCCGCCAAACGGTCGACCGACAAAGGGGTCCCGGTCGACCGAAAAGCACCAGTAGAAAATCCATTTTCGCAAACAACAGTAAACCGGTCGAACAACCGAACCCTATCGGTCGACCGTTTACCTCCAGTAGAAAACTTCCAATAAAACACAATTACACGGTCGAACCACACACACTAGCGGTCGACCGAAATCAACCAGTGTCAAACCTTCGACCAAACCATACACACGGTCGACCGAAACCTCACTTCGGGTCGACCGGACATTAAGTTAACTTAAACGTCGGTCGAACAAGTCAAACAGGCGGTCGACCGTTTAGATGGTCAACGCCCCAACCGACCTACAACAGTACTTTCGGTCGACCGGCAAAGGGGTCCCGTTCGACCGAAAATACCCAGGACGTTTTCTCTCGCTAAAAATTGCACAACCGGTCGACCGCCCAAAAGGGCATCGTTCGACCGGTGCGAGGGATTCGGCCCCAAATACACTATAACCGGTCGACCGAACCAAAACACCGGTCGACCGTTTATAGTTCAGAAACGGCTGTGCAGGTCCGACGAGCCCGAAACGGCCTACCGTCGACCACTCCCACACTAACAATAGGTGAGCTTGATAGCAAGTTTGACATACCTTAAGGCTTGAAGAAGCCTCTGATGAACGACGGCGAGCTCTTCCTCGCGAAACCTCCCGCAATCGATGATCCTCGCTCCTCCGGCGACTCCAACGATAACTCCCGTGCTCTCCGATCACCACACCACGCCGACCCTCCCTGTGCTGTCGAGAGAGACGAGTCTAGAGAGAGAGAGTGAGAGAGATGCGAACGTGAGAGAGAGAGAGAGTTAAAAACCCAAACCTTATATACTTCCTCCCACTCAATCTCAGCCGTCGATCTCGATCCACCACTAATCCTCCCCTAAGCACAATTAAGAACAGTAAGCAAGGGTTAGGATCTAACAATCCACCCTCCTTAAAAGAATTTCGCCCACGAAATTAAATCCAGCTCCGGATACGATTTCCGAACTTCCTCCTCAACCTCCCAAGTAGTCTCTCGCTCAGAGTGATGCTGCCACCTGACCTTAACCATAGGAATCGTCCTCCTCCATGATGTCATCTCTCAGCGCATCGACCTTCGGCACCCAGATCCGACTCCTAAACCTCAGACCTCCATGCACTCCCACAGTGAAGTCCGACCCATCTTTGGCAGCTGACTGTAGCAGACTAGTCAAATCCTCATCCCTGTGCTGAGCCTGGACAACTCGACTGACGGTCTGCGGCTCCACTCGAAGACCCGCAATCACTGCTCCCCCCGAGCTCTCGGTGAACGGCCTCCACTCTGACAATGTCTCGAGTAGCCTCCACTCCTGAATACACAAACTCGCAGCTGACACCTCCACTTTCCTGCTCAGCGCGTCTGCAACTGAATTCGCCTTCCCCGGATGATAGGAGATGGTGATCAAAATCCTTAATCAGCTCAAGCCACCTGCGCTGCCTCATATTCAGCTCCTTCTGTGAAAACAGGTACTTCAGACTCTGATGATCCGTGAAGACTTCGAACCGCTCACCATACAAATAGTGACGCCAAATCTTCAGAGCATGAACCACGGCTGCCAATTCTAGATCGTGGGTGGGGTAATTCTTCTCGTGCACCTTCAGCTGCCTCGAAGCATACGCCACCACCTGCCCGTGCTGCATCAGTACACAGCCCAAACCAACACCTGAGGCGTCGCTGTAAATCACATAACCTCCGCTACCGCTGGGAAGAGTCAGAACTGGAGCAGTCGTCAACCGACTCTTCAGTTCCTGAAAACTGTCCTCGCAATTCTGGGACCAAACAAACTTCACTCCTTTCTTCGTCAGCGCTGTCAGTGGTGAAGCAAGTCTCGAGAAGTCTTTGATGAACCGACGGTAATAACCCGCCAATCCAACAAAACTCCTAATCTCAGTCACACTCGTCGGGGCTCTCCACTGCGTCACTGCCTCGACCTTCGCTGGATCCACTGATATCCCAGCTCCTGACACGATATGCCCCAAAAATGCTACACTATGAAGCCAGAACTCGCACTTCGAAAACTTGGCATACAACTGCTGATCTCTTAGAATTCCAAGTACAATCCTCAGATGCTCCCGGTGCTGATCCATATCTGGTGAATAGACTAAAATATCGTCCACGAAGACAATCACGAAACGGTCGAGATACTGACTGAAAGTCCTATTCATCAGATCCATAAATGCTGCAGGCGCGTTCGTCAACCCGAACGGCATCACCAGAAACTCAAAGTGCCCGTACCTCGTCCGAAAAGCTGTCTTCTGAACATCTGCCTCTCTGATCCTCAACCGATGGTACCCAGATCGCAGATCAATCTTCGAGAACACCTTCGCTGACTGCAACTGGTCAAACAGGTCCTCGATCCTGGGCAAAGGATACTGATTCCTCACAGTAACCTTATTCAGCATCCGGTAATTTATACACATCCTCAACGAGCCGTCCTTCTTCACAAATAAAATCGGCGCACCCCACGGTGAGACACTGGGTCGGATAAACCCAGTATCCATCAGATCCTTTAACTGCTTCTTCAGCTCCGCTAACTCTGCAGGCGCCATCCTGTACGGAGCCTTCGACTGCGGTGTAGTCCCAGCTATCAGATCAATGCCGAACTCAATCTCTTTGTGGGGTGGTAGACCGGAGACATCATCAGCAAACACCTCGGGAAAATCCTGAACAATCTCGATGTCCTCCAGCCTCCTCAACTCTGGGACTGGAACTACCAAGGTGGCCACAAAAGCCCTGCAACCCTGCTGAATCAACTTCCGAGCTCTAACTGAAGAAACGATCAATCGACTCCCGCGGTCCTTCAATCCTCTGATCAGAAGATCAGGCAAACCCCGCCTCGGAATCAAGATCTTCTTATCACGGCACAAGACCCGGACGTCGTACTGGGACAACCAATTCATCCCGAGTATAACATCGAAGTCCACCATCGGTAGCAAGACCAGGTCAGCCGGAAATTCCTGGTCTCCCGAAGCAATCGTGGCGCCGGGAAGAAATCTCCCCACAGTGCCCACCAAACCCAGGGGTGTGCTGACTTCCGAAGTGGCAGTCAACATCGCAGGGGTACGGCCCAACACGCTCGCAAACTGCTCAGAGATAAACGAGTGTGTGGCCCCAGAGTCAAACAACACCCTAGCTACCAAATCTGCAACAAGTAGCGTACCTTCCACCACCGTGCTCGCATCTCTAGCCTCCTCCGCCTGGATAGTGAATACGCGACCTGCTCTCTTCCCCTGCTGGGGTGGTGCTGCAGAACGACTCGGTCCAGCTCCACCAGCTGTGGATGATCCCGGCCGAACAATAGGTCCACCCGGCCTACTCGGGCAAGAACGAACAAAGTGACCCAGGTGGCCACAACCATGACACGCGCCAGAATGGGGCCCGTAACCGCGTCCCGGATGAACTCCACCACACTGCCTGCACTGCCCAGCCTGCGGTGGTCCACCTCCGTCAATCTGAGGCCTCTTGCCCGGATTCCCTGACAACTGACTCCCCGGACGCACTCCGGTCTTCACCTGCGACCTCCTAGCCTCCTCAATGTCCTGGCTATCCTGATCCATGATGGTCGCGAACTTCACAGCGTCTGCTAACGTCTGTGGCATGCTCGTGGTAACACGGGCCCTGAACTGCGGCCTCAGACCGCGCACAAACCTCCGAGCCCTCTGCTCCTGCGTCACATAAATCTCTGGACAGTATCGCTCCAAAGCGTGAAATTTGCTGATGTAGGCAGCCAGAGTCATGTCCCTCTGCTCTAAAGCCAGGAACTTCTCTCTCTCTTCCTGTCGCGGGCGTGCTGCGGAAAGTACTGCTGGTTGAACTCCACCAGGAACTCCTCCCAGCTCAACTCCTCACTGTCCTCGAACACCATAGCAGAAGTGGATCTCCACCAGTTCGCTGCGCCGCCGTCCAACACGTAGGTGGCCAGATCCACCTTCCTCTCAGGAGGACACCCAATCGCCCGAAATATCTTCTGGATCTTAAAGACCCAGTCCTCTGCTGCCTCAGGGTCGCCGCTACCATCGAAGGATGGGGGATGCTGACGCATAAACCGATCCAACACAGCGCCCGCTCCTCCCTGATCAGCCTGGGCGGATTGGCGCTCGAGAATCTCGCCCAATCTACCCAGCGTGCCCTGGAGCGTCCTCAGCTCCTCACCTCTACTCCCCTCACCCACCTCATCACTGGTGTTACGGTCTCGGGGAGAAGGTCTCACATGCCTCGGAGCCATCTACACAGGAGACACAAAACAAGAATGAGAACAATGCATGCATGATTGACACAACTCTAAGGGTGGTTCCATTGGACGAAGACACTGAAACTGACCGCTCTGATACCAAGTTGTAACGTCCTCAAACACAGCGGAAATTTTCAAATTAAAATCATACAATCAACAAGGACATTACGAAAGAAATACACACACTGGTGCACCAACATATAATATATATATATATATATATATATATATATATATATGTGAACGAGTTTACAAAAGAATGTGATTACATCAAAAGATCATATACAGAGAATACACACAAGTAATCACAACCACCTCAAAATGTAGGGAAGCAGGATAAGGTCTCGAGCGCTCCCTCCGCCGACGCCACCCACCTAACGTCGCTCTCGGCCTTAAAGCAGACAATGAATGCCTGAGTTTCCAGGAGGAAACCCAGTATGCCAAACCCTAACACATATATGGACAGAAATGAAATGTGCAAAGAAACGTAAAACACCACAACAGAAACACCCGCTAAGTTCCCGAGACCTCACTCCCGGCCATAGCCCAACAACACGGGTCTCAAGGGACCTCTCACCCCAACCCACCAACACACGTGCACACAAGGCACCGCCGGTCCAAAACACGGCCACACAACCCCCTCATTGCCTCAGTGTTACCGGAGCCACGGTTTTGCATCATTCGCCGGAGCCACGGCTTTGCCTCATTCGCCGGAGTCACGGCCACAAAATCACAACCCACGTGTCACCACTAATCGCTATAGGGCCGGAATGTCTGTGTCGTCGCCCCAAAAGGGCCGGAGACCCGTTGCCTTCTAGCCAATCAATAGCAACACACACCCACACAAAAACAGTGTAAAACGGTCGAACAAAACATGGCTTCCGGTCAACCGATCCTCACCCAGAGAACTGACCCAACCGAAAAAACCGCCAAACGGTCGACCGACAAAGGGGTCCCGGTCGACCGAAAAGCACCAGTAGAAAATCCATTTTCGCAAACAACAGTAAAACGGTCGAACAACCGAACCCTATCGGTCGACCGTTTACCTCCAGTAGAAAACTTCCAATAAAACACAATTACACGGTCGAACCACACACACTAGCGGTCGACCGAAATCCACCAGTGTCAAACCTTCGACTAAACCATACACGCGGTCGACCGAAACCTCACTTCGGGTCGACCGGACATTAAGTTAACTTAAACGTCGGTCGAACGAGTCAAACAGGCGGTCGACCGTTTAGATGGTCAACGCCCCAACCGACCTACAACAGTACTTTCGGTCGACCGGCAAAGGGGTCCCGTTCGACCGAAAATACCCAGGACGTTTTCTCTCGCTAAAAATTGCACAACCGGTCGACCGCCCAAAATAGCATCGTTCGACCGGTGCGAGGGATTCTGCCCCAAATACACTATAACCGGTCGACCGAACCAAAACACCGGTCGACCATTTATAGTTCAGAAACGGCTGTGCAGGTCCGACGAGCCCGAAACGGCCTACCGTCGACCGCTCCCACTCCCACACTAACAATAGGTGAGCTTGAAAGCAAGTTTGACATACCGTAAGGCTTGAAGAAGCCTCTGATGAACGACGGCGAGCTCTTCCTCGCGAAACCTCCCGCAATCGACGATCCTCGCTCCTCCGGCGACTCCAACGACAACTCCCGTGCTCTCCGATCACCACACCACGCCGACCCTCCCTGTGCTGCCGAGAGAGACGAGTCTAGAGAGAGAGAGAGTGAGAGAGATGCGAACGTGAGAGAGAGAGAGTTAAAAACCCAAACCTTATATACTTCCTCCCACTCAATCTCAGCCGTCGATCTCGATCCACCACTAATCCTCCCCTAAGCACAATTAAGAACAGTAAGCAAGGGTTAGGATCTAACAGGTACTTTGGTAGTATAGGTTATTAAAGGCTATTATAAGATTAACATTATTATAACATGAGTGATTTGTCAAACTATAGGTAACCTTGTTTTGCATAATTATAAATTAGAATTAACTAGCACCAAAAGTTATTCCAACACTCTCTGACACTCACATTTTCTTTGGGTTTCACTTTCTTTTTCAATAAAGAAGTATTGGTGCATCTCTTCAATTATTTTGTATCTTTTGACATGTATATGTATCATTTAAGAAAACCTTTTAATTTATTTAATGTTCTTTAAGAGAGAACCACTAATACACACAAAAGGTTTTACAAAGTGACCACTTCATTAAAACCATAATAACACTACATTAGTTGTACTTAATCGCTCTTCTAAATTTAATTATATATGACCAACTAATTAATACGCATGTACGGTTCCTTAACAAAATAAAACCTTACCTTTATTTATTTTTTATAATAAACCTCACTTTATTTGGAAAAAAAATAATAAGACCTCACTTTTTGAGAAGTCACCTTGATGTTAACTAGCGTTTTGTGTTATAATCAAGAAAGGAGTCATGAGAAGTACACCACCTTTGACAACGAAATCATTCTCATTTTCTTTAATCCAAAACTATGATCATAATGCATCTAACAATCTTAGTAAGCATCATGCGATCGAACATTTGCACACAACACCTCAAGTTCTCAACTCATAAACTCACATATACATAGGCATTGCTCGGCTTCATGAAGATCAATAGGTAGCATTGCCAATTCTAGTCATCATCATCATCATCATCATCATCATCATCATCATATATAGTAGCAACTAAAACGCAACAAAACATAACCATTCTTTTTCCAAACATTAACCCAACACAATCATGTATGCTTGTCCGTTCAGTTCAACTGATCCTAAGCATATTCGGATCTCTCACCAAAGCTTAATTATAACCTTCTCAAAACTTCAGTTTATAATCTACATTGCAAGCTAAAGCTAGCTTGCATTCAACTTCAACCATAAGTTTTGACCACAAACCTTCAAACATACGTGCTAATGCAATGGCTTCCACTCCATTCCTTTTTGAAGAAGTTATAGTGCATGAAAAAAGGAATCAACAAAAGTGAGAAAAAATGACATGCATACAGACATATTGGACTTGATAGCTTATATTAATGCTCTACACTCCATTCATACAAGGAGCAAATAATACATATTTTATTGTAATGGATAATTAAGGAACATCCTTGCATGACTTTAAAGATCTTAACCACTCCATTGGTGAGTTAAATACATCTAGTGAGCTAATAAATGTTAATAATAGTTTACTTTCTCTTCCTCTGATTGAAGTGTCATAATCTCTCATATATGTGTTTTCAACTTAATTAGCATAATACTCTCAGCTATATCCGTCGATATAGGTCGAAGCACCATCGTTGGCACCCGATGACGGATCCAAGGGTATGCACGTGTAGGCACGTGCCCACATGTGGATTGTATTTTTCATTTAAATAGTATACTTGGTGTCCTATGTCTACTCATATATTATCATTTTTTACCTCGAGGGCGTTCCCGACGATGGCTTCAAGAGATCTCAAATCTACATCATTACCGTGCCAAAATCTTCAATACAGTAATTGATATGCAGCTTCAAGAATTGAACAATTGCTTCACTGAAGGGACCACAAAGTTACTTTGTTGCTTAGCATGTCTGAGTCCGGAAAAATTATTCTTTGTGTTTCATAAGCAAATGTTACTAAGCTAGCTAAATTTTATCCTACAGAATTTTCAGCATTTGATATTATTGTTCTTGGCAATCAATTGGAGACTTATGTCCGTGATGTTAGATTTGATCCAGACTTAGAGAATTTAAGGAGCTTAACAAAACTTGCAGAAAATATGGTTCAAAGGGGGAAAATATCACGTTCCCATTGGTTTTCTTTCTTATTACATTAGCTTCGGTGTTACTAATTGCAACGACAAGTGTCGAGAAAGTCTTTTCAGCTATGAATATCGTAAAGAACAAATTACGCAATCGGATGAGAGATGATTGGATCAATAATATTGCTCAAGTTACGTATATTGAAAACGAGTTTTTTGACAAGATTGACAATGAAGTTATAGCCAAAAGATTTCAAAGTATGAAAGCTCGTTGAGGAAAATTGTAACAAGAAAGTAAAAACTAAAAAGTATTTTTTTTGTTTTGAATAATACCATATTCCGAATATTTATATGCTTGTTTTTATGAAGAATGTATTTTTATTGTGCACACTCATAGTTTCACTCGTGGATCTACCACTGTTGGCACCTACAACACGGATATGAATCAATCATCGCATTTGGTAGTGGTAAATATTGTTGCTTTAGAGCAAAGATTTAGGGAACTACTAAACGTCGCCCCAAAACTACTTAAATCGCCCCTTGAAATTACCAAATTGCCCTTAACAATATATTTAATACCCATATCGTCCCGTGTCTTTAAACAAGGTTATTGACTCAGTTTTACTAACATTCCTAGTACCAACACCACGAAAATGTCTGGCGAAACACCTAGACCAGGCGAAGTAACGGAGGCGGATTTTTTTTTCCGACACGAGCGTCTGGCTAAGACGCCTGTACCATGGTGCAGGCGTCTTAGCCAGACGCCTATACCATTGTCTAGGCGTCTGGTTAAGACGCCTCGACCATGGTGGAGGCGTCTTAGCCAGACGCCTCCACGATGGTACAGGCGTCTTAGCCAGACGTCCCATTTTTTTTAATTTTTTTTTCAAATTAAAATTATACGGTGTGTTATCTCAAATTATTTGACGTTTCTTTGCAAGTTTTCGGTGGTAACCGGTCGGATTACAATGAGTTTTTTTGCAAGTGATAAAGATTCAAAAAAATTCCAGATCCAACATTTTTTAAGTTCCAAATCCCCCGGTGGTAAAACATCATGACTTACAAATACCACCTCGACAGGTCGTTCGGGGGTCTCGCTCCCCGGTGAGCGAGCGGCATTCCACCTCGCCGGTGAGGTGGCGGGGGTGGCAAGGGGGCAGCGCCCCCTGGAAATTTTTTGGATTTTGAAATTGTTGGATCTGGAAATTTTTGAATTTTCGGTGTACCGAAGAGGTATCGGTCATCCGAATATAGTAATTATTAACTTATTAATTAATTTAACAGTTATCTAAATTTATAATCATTTATCTTTTTAAAAAATAATAAAAAATAATAAAAAATTACGGGCGTCTGACGGAGCCGCCCCCACGTAGGAGGGGGCGTCTGGCTAAGACGCCTTCCCCATGGAGGAGGCGTCTTACGCAGACGCCTGTCCCATGGGCGGAGCGTCTGGGTAAAACGCCTCCCCGATGGGTAAGGCGTCTGGGTAAAACGCCGCCCCCATGGGGAAGGCGTCTTAGCCAGACGCCCCCTCCTACGTGGGGGCGGCTCCGTCAGACGCCCGTAATTTTTTATTATTTTTTATTATTTTTTTATTAAAAAGATGTTAGATGTTTTACCAGATTCGAGTACACTGGGGCGTCCGTTAGTTCATTACTGACCTCCAAAACATTATTTTTTATGATTATAAGAGGAATATGAAGAGAGATGTGTGATAGGAGGGTAAAATGTCGCGTTATAGCAGTAGAAATGAGAGAAGGGCAAAATGGTAATTTCAAGGGGCGATTTAAGTAATTTTGGGGCGATGTTTAGCAATTCAGAAGATTTACCAACAAAAGGTACTCCTCAAATTTCAGAGCTACCGCAACAGAAAAAATGCTCAAGCTTAAACACATTGTAGGCCTACAACGACGGATATATAGAGAGAGAGAAGAAGAAAAAAATGGATCAACTACCCTTAAATTTCGTTGACACACGACAACGCTTGTTAATAAAATCAAATATGAAGTCTAAATTGAAAATTCAAACCAAAAATCTTTATTTATAACATATGTAGATTAAAGATATCGAAAATCATAAATTTTGGTAATCGTTTCATATGAGATATAGAAATCAAGTTTTTAGCGATTGTAGTGCGTTCATTTTTACATCTTTAGATATTACGTAAAATATATTCCAAAATTTATGATTTTCGATATCCTTAATCTACATATGTTGTACATCAAGATCTACATATGTTGTACATCAATTAATAGTTGGATATATACTATAAGATTTGTAGGACTTCAAATAGAGCAAATCGAGAGGTGTTGAATCTCCACACAATCACATCATATCTTGATCAACAAATTCATATGTTTCTTCATCTTTCAGTTTCATTTGCTTTATGCATGCATGGAATGTATAACAACTATGCGGCGACTTGTAATTAAACGTATGGTTGGCATAAGTCATATAAGCAAAATAATATCTCATGGAATTGGTTCAAGTGGTGTCTAGTGGGGTCAAACATCTATTCACCACCTTTTTGATAAATAATATTTTGAGAAAATAAAGCGCAGATGGTAATGGAATAAAGTCAAAGTGACCCACAATATGAGAATAAACATCCACCTTGTTTCATGAGCTCATCTCTGTTAGGTTTTTATAATCACCATTTCAACTATAGTAGCAAGTTGAGACTTTTGAGAATCTTATCTCCAGTGGGGGTCTTTTACGTCGGTTAACATAGATAATCAGGACAATATAGCACAAGAATTGTTATACATATAAGGGTTGGAATTTTGGAAATAAGTTCTTTAATTGTTAATCATATATGATAATCAACATTAAGTTACATGATAATATCTTCAAGTTACAAGTTCAAAACTGCAAAAGTAATGCTCAGCAGTTATATGTAGTTGGAAAGGTAATACAAACTGCTACGTACGTTATTAGACCTTCAATGGGTACTTATAAACATGTTCTTAATTAATTATTTAGATGGAATATCTAGTAAACTTATATACATTTCCACATTTTGATTTATTACCAATTATTACAAAATACATATGGCTGCCTTCTTCTGAACTTTTGATTAAAAACATCCTACAGACTTTGAAATTAAAAAATAAAAACACATTTCTCTTATGCCTTCCCACTCATTTCTTGATGATTAATTATTAAGTTTGCAAAGTTAAGAATTTCATGATAACGAGTTCAATATTATTGAATTTTCTTGGCACCATGATTGCTCGATAATATCGATCGGAAACGTTACTAAAAACATAATGCGCGCGGGAGCAAAACCTCTGAAAATTAATATCATGATAAACCGTTAACTGTTGTGTTGCAAATATAAACTATTACTAGTTTGTGAGACTAAATGTGAGCTTTGAAGGTTTAAAGGCATCTTATGATACTCCGAAAACATTAAATTAACCACATAGAACTATTTAAGACTCGTTGATTTTGAAGTTTGCATGAATCATATCAAACAACATCAAATGATCGATGAACAGAAAAACATATATAACTGTCCATGTAAAGTGTAAAATACCCAATTCATATATAGTTCATGTCATGTTTAACGTGGAATATATAATTAAGTAGAGTCATGATCCATTACCATCCATCCCCATGAATCCAAGTTTTCTTCACTACAATGGATGGGAGAGTTGAACAATTAAAGCTACCTACCTACACCATAAACCCACATTGTTCTTAATTTGTATGGTGGAAGATTAATGAACAAACCCTAGTTGACAAACATAAGTCGTCAACCAAGTCTTCTCTTGAGTTTTTTTGTCCACACATTCATGTCCTTTCCTCATGTAGAGGTAAATACTAAATACCATGCAAGGGATATTCCCCCCACTAAACCCTAAAATCTTGCCATTTAATGGAGACTGAGTCAACCCCACGTAATTAGAAGATTCAAAAAGATTCTTAAGATGATGAAACGGCTAAGTTTAAGAGGTGTGGGTGGAGAAAAGAACCAAGATGTGGATATCTAAAACTAAACTACATTGATGCAATGTTTAATTAGCTAAACTAGCTAGGTTCAAATGTTGTATGATGTTGGCATGTCGTAGTGGCAATGTGGTGTTCACCCATTTTGAAGCTCCTTTATTTCTATGGTTTGTTTCTTTTTGTAGCCACTTTCAGAAGTGGTAACTAATTATTGCCATGATGTAAGTGTGAGATCTAGCGTAAGTCTTTGAAGTGCAATTATCGGAATATATATACGGAATGATACATCGATCATATTACTGATTAGTAATTCATAATATTGATTTGAAAATTATAGCATTCTCAACCACATCATCTTTTAAAAGAGATGAGCTGTAACTCTTTCTATCTTAATTACCTTCTAATGTATAGCTAATAACATTTTTAAAAAGTAAATTGAGAGAAAAGAATGGCTAATTGGTCATATCTCTTACTCGATAATAGCATACTAAAAAAATATCTTAATTAAAACCTAATTAAGTTGGTATTATTGTCACTTACTCGATATATAATACCAAATTTAAAAGCATTGTTAAGTTGGTATAATTGTTATTTATTGTCTCTTTGTATGGGTAACATGAAATGGTATGTTTGTTAGTTTGTTACCCTAGTTTGTTAAATGTGTACATTGTCAAAGGGTATATTGCAATTTACCCATTCAACTATCGTGGAATAACACTTTCACACTTTAAACTTTAAAATATCATACTTATATTGTTTAATTTTGATTTGTGTAACACTTTGACATCCTCTCCATCAAAAATATTATTTTTCAACATATTCATCGGTTTTTCTGAAAATATTTTGTGTTTTTTGCCAAACATATTTTCAATCTATCTTTGTGGTAAATTTCCAGTCAAATCGGATGTCATTACTTCAAATTTGAATCAGATTTTGAACAAATAAGTCTCAAATTCGAGTAAAATTTAACTTCTGATTTGATTCAAATTTTACTATAAGATACATTAAAAACATGTTTAACAAACAATACGATTTTTTTTTGAAAAAACTCATGAATATGTTGAAAAATAACAATTTTTCATATAAAGTGGATCAAAGTGTTACAAATCAAAATTTAAAAGGTATAAGTGTGATGTTTTAAAGTTTAGAATGTCAAAATATTATTCAGTCATAATTCAATAGCCAAACTGTAATCTATCCGCTTGCACCTTAAAAATGTTACTCGTTGGATGCAAAAAATAAAGTTATTAATAAATCTTGAAACGTTCGAACTTGCAAAGAAGGGAATGCTACAACGAAGAGATTTTGTTTTTTAAAATTAAGTTGCGTAGATAACTTGAGAATTTTAACAGTGTTGTTTATGAAATTAAAAGCCTCTCCTGCCCATGTGGGTATCATTGCCTTTAAGTAGACATGCAGATTTTTTTATATAATTCAAACGCATTGAAATCAATTCATTAAATACAACACAAATATTTCACTACAATTTTACCACGTTCTCCACTTTCTCCGTCTCATAACAATAAAAAAACTATAATAATAATAAAGAATTGTCTCATAAGTCAAAACACAAAATTGAAAAGATAAAATAAAATAAAAATCCCCACAACTCTCCACATACCCCCCACAGTTCTGTAACTGCCAAACCTCCTTCAAGACATTTACTGTAACGTCCCGAAACAGCGGAAGATTTAAAATTTCAAAATAATCAACATAACAGACAACTCACGCGGGAACGTCACTAATATATAAATATATAAATGTATAAATCCGGGTGCACCCAAAATACAAGGAGTTTTCCAAAGAAGTACAACTACAATACTGATACGAGGAATAGAATACAAGTAGTCGTACGGTCTAGCAACTGCCGAAGAGGATCCGACTCCAAAGCGCTCCGTCCTCGGTCACCACCCACCCGGACCTACTGCGATCCTGAAAAAGATGCAACAACAATGCCTGAGTTTCCAGAAGGAAACCCCGTATGCCAACCCACCTATATGCATGCATCACATAATGAACCTATCATACTAGTAGCATGTCATGGCATCAACAGAAATGGAAAACAGTTCCCCCGAAGGGTAAAACAGGACATCAGTCCGACAATCAATCATCGGGTCTCCCAAAGAGACCTACTGCAGGCACATGCAGTCTGGTAGCCCGCGACATCGCACCCCCCACACGCAGCTACACTACTCAAGGGTTCGACAGGGAGCCTCTGTCACGTCTACGCGCCGATAGAAACAGATCTGTAAATCTCAGTGGTCGGGGCCACAGGGACCAACGGGGCCGTCGCCCGGAAGGTATAACAACATCATCTCGGTAGGTGCCCAGCCGAGGAAAACAACATAGCCGGCACAGCCTCGGCCCAACAATCATCATCGCCGGCACAACCTCGGCGGCATCACCGGCACAGCATCGGTGATCCATCACAACGTCCGGCACAGCATCGGACGGGTCCAGACCGAAGTCTGCCAGGTCATCAGGCTCCTCGAGCCGCGAACACCAACCGCGCCGCTATAAAAGCAGGGCAGCGACCTCCGTAGCCCGTGGGCCGGTAGTCACCTCACCCAACGCCAGTTGCGTGCCCGCACAACATAAACACTGGGATCCACGATCCCTCAGGCCTGCTATACTACAAAGTGCCAACAATCATCTCAAAAGTCACGGTCCATACATGGAGGTGACGCGTCCCGAACACCCACACTCTTCCCAACGGCGGTCCCTGGGCAGGCACGCATCACGCGCCCACCGTCACCTCCCGGCTCACGCACAAGGCGAGGACACGGGTTTCCGTGGACAAAGTTGGCATTCAAAAGGGAACCAGGAATTCTGTTCTGGGCCCAAACGGTCGACCGGAAGAGGTGATTCGGTCGACCGGTTCCAGAAAGGAATCGGTCGACCGTACGCCTAACACGGTCTACCGCTGCGCTCGAAACACAATCCCCAACAGCCGAACAAAGGTCTAAAACCGGTCGACCGAACGAGGTCAAAATCCGGAGTCTGGTCAACACTAAATTCAAATCTATCGGTCGACCGACTCAGGGGTCTCGGTCGACCGAAAACAGACAGGGTCAACCTAATATTCTACGTCATAAAACAGTCGAACGCAAACATACAACAGTCGAACAAACATGCATAGAAAATCAGTACACTTAAGTTTCGGTCGAACGACCCAAGGAACCGGTCGACCGAACCACAACAGGAAGTCCCAACTCACCAGCAATATGCACTACCGGTCGACCGCCACAAGGCATCGTTCGACCGGTGAAAGTTAAAGTCGGGTAAATAGTGCTAAATCGGTCGACCGCCCGAAGGACCCGGTCGACCGTTGGTCGCCTTCAACCTCGCGTCAGCCGAGGATTTACGAAGAATCTCGCCGCCGGAGAGGTCTCCGACCCCTCCCGGCCGACCAACACCTCCCTCACACTTGGGGAGCAAGCAAATCACACTAATGAGTCGACATACCTCAACCAACGACGGAGAAACGCCGGAGCAACGCTCGCGCCTCCGCACCTCCGCACGCGCAACCTCCTCCTCGCCGCGACCTCCTCACGCCGGAGCCTCCGCGCCTTCTTCCTCCGCTGGTCGCCGGACAGAAAAATGGAGAGAGAGTGAGAGAGAGCAAGTAAGGGAGAGAGAGAGAAAACCCAACTTAAATACTCTACCCCCAACACCTCACCCTCACCCTACACCATACTCCTACACTCCAACCCATACCTCCACAACAACTCCACCATACCTCCTCTCTCCTCCAAGTCAAACCTCACTTAACCCTAATCCAATCCTAATCCGGTTTAGGGACATAACAATTACACCCACACCCACACCCACAAAACAACCCAACAATATAAAGTCCAAAATTAATCCTTCAGAAATTAACCATCCAACTTGTCATCACGTTTGAATTCCACGATCACCATATGTATATATATATATACAGTAATTCTCTAGTGAACCTAGAGCTTCATTTCTCTAAATTAAGCTCCCACAATATCCACCACTCATTTCAAATTGTAAGGTAGATTAAGAAAAAAACGATTATGCTAATGGATGGTGAGATTAACTGTAAATAAGATCCAATTGTGAGATTGTAGGGGGCTTAAATTAAATTTGATGAGTCATGGGCTCACTAGAGCTTGACCCTATGTATATATATGCATATGTATATATATGTATATCTATATATGCATATGTATATATATCTATATATGCATATCTATATATATAGATACATATAGATATGTATATATATATATGTATACATAAATTATAGAATGAGCCCATGACTCATTTAAGCTTAAGTGAGCCCCCTAAACATCCACCATCAAAATCAAATCCAACCATTGATATTAAATCTTGTTACAATTACTTAAGAAATGGTACAATCGGAATTTAACAAAACTTGTAAAATCTTCTCAAAACCCTCACCCTACACAAAATCCTCTCCCCCCACCTCTCACCCCACCTCCCACGCACCAAACCCTCTCATATCCATCGAAGGAAACTCTCGACGGACAAAACCCACGCACGGCTCACAAAAAATCCCCACCTCGTCGTCCCCAAACCCCCAACGCCATCCCCATCGACATCATCGTCGACCTAAACCTCCACCATCATTGACGTCCTCAATCCTTGAACGACATCCCTCATCCCCAAACCAAAATGGAGGAATCACATGGTAGAGCGAGCGGACAAACCCCCAACGCCATTGATTGGTATGATTTTTTATTTCTATTTTGGGGTTGGGGTTAGGGTTTGCAGTTTAGGGTTGGGGTTTGTAGTTTGTTGTTTCTCATTTTTTGATTCCATGATCCAAAACAGGGAGGAACATGATTAGAGTATAGTTTTGAATTTGGTTTATGTCTTTTGGATATCAAAATGAATTTGAGTGCATGACAACTACATCTGAAATTAATGGGAGCAAAAAATAAATTCTTCTTTTGGTTATCCTAACCGTATGCTTCTTTTGTAAATTTTCAAAAAAAATCTCAGCCAGTGAAATGCAAGTTAACCTCAACTGTACTCAACCATTTTTCTGATTTGCATATGTTGCTAAAGAATAATGTTTTTGCTGATGTAGTTATTTTTTATTGACATGGTAACAATTTGGAATGGACCATGAAGATCAGAACCTTCTTGAGTATTTCAAGGAAATCATGCTCTTCGCCCTCCTACCATTCTTGGTGTTAGAGATCATGTTTTTTGTTGTTTGCATTTTTGGTAGTTCATTTCCTTCTTCTATATATGTTGGTTGTGTTTTCCACTTGTATCCTTTTTCAATAAATGAGCACCTTGGTTTTAGTTTCCTAATTCTATTTGACAGAGTTTAATTGTCATGGACAATTAACTTTCTTTGCTGAACTTGTAACATGTATTGTTGTAATTAGTTCGTTTTGTGGAGACGCGTGTGATGTTCGCCTTCAAGAATTTTTCGAACCTTGTTGGTGGTCGAGAGTTAGCTTCAAATAATATTACACCTTGATATTACGTATGGTTAATGTAAATACCCTTCTAATATTACATTTTGAAAAGTAATATTACAGCAGTCTTTGGATATTACAGTTGTTACCGTAATATTACAGATAATAGTTAGTAACATGCTTCACTCCCATTCTTAGTAGTACTTTTTCGAAATAAATTGAGATACTCAAGATTTTGAACTTTCTTACACTTTCTCACAATCATACAAGGTACATAACTTGTACTCATTCACCATTATTTTTTGTTTCTATTAAGCAATGATTTAAAGTTTATTATTTTCAGTTTTCAATAGGTATGTTTGGTTCTTATGAGTTTAAATGTTACTTTTTTGCAGTCTAAGTGGGTGGCTAAGTACTTCGAAATGACGCATATTTTTGAGAATATGAAGAGCTGAGAAATAAAACATGTTTCCTGTCCCCCAGCAATCAGCCACAAGTTTGAATTGTGGATTGTATGTATTGAAGTTTGCAGAATATCCCTCTGAAGGAAAAGATATATTTGATTTTGGAGAAGAAGATATGACTCGGATTCGTGCTGAATACGTTGCTATGATACTTCGTGAAACAAGTTCCAAATAGTTCAGTGGATTTTTTTTGGAATTTTGTGTTTTCGAATGATACAATATTACAATTTTCATGCAATTGTTGTATGTATGACTGAATCTTTAAAGTTGCTGATTTTTATAGAGATCTTGAGTGTTGATAAACTAGTATTACAGATTATGATTACTATCTCATATTCAATGTTACTCTTACATAAACTTTTGCAATTTTTAATAATGTGGAGTATCTAAAATAGTTAGTTTGAAGGAGCATGATTATTACAACATCTTGATATTACGTTTTGTTAATGTAATACTTTTTTAATATTACGTTTTACAAAATAATATTACAACGTCTCATTTATATTACGGTTGTTACCGTAATACTACTACTAATAGATACAGTCATACAAGTTGCTGATTTTTATAGGATCGTGATTTATTTTAACATGAGTTCGTCATCCATCTCTTTTTGCGCATCACTAAAAAATATTATATCTTATGTCTAACAAATTAATATTACAACATCTTGATATTACGTATTGCGAATGTAATACCTTTTTAATATTATATTTTACAAAATAATTACAGCATCTTGTTGATATTACAGTTGTTACCGTAATACTACTACTAATAGATACAATCATACAAGTTGCTGATTTTTATAGGATCAATATTTTATTTTAACATGAGTTGGTCATCCATCTCTTTTTGCGCATCACTAAAAATATTTTATCTTATGTCTAACAAATTAATATTACAACATCTTGTTGATATTACAGTTGTTACCGTAATATTACTGTCAATAGAAACAATCATACAAGTTACATAACTTGTACTCATTCACTATTGTGTTGGACAAAGCCTAACATATTCTACAAAAATAAAACTATACAGAATGTTTCAATTAAAAAATGATGTGTATTCCTGTAGGAGATTGTAAAAGTTTTTTAACACATGTTATAATCTTCGATCACTTATTGAAATGTTTGTAAACCTAACATTATATCAAGAACATTTTACACATTATTAGCCTTCTATTTTTTTAATTTGGGAAGGAGTAAAAATAAGTTTATCTTACATCTAACAAATTAATATTACACCATCTTGATATTACGTTTTGTGAATGTAATACCTTTTTAATATTACGTTTTACAAAATAATATTACAACATTTTTTTGATATTACGGTTGTTACTGTAATACTACTTCTAATAGATACAGTCATACAAGTTACATAACCTGTAGTCATTCACCATTGTGTTAGACAAAACCTAACATATTCAACAAAAATAAGAGTATATAAAATGTTTCAATAAAAAATCAAAAATTAAAAAATGATGTGTATTCATGTAGGAGATTGTAATAGTTTTTTTTATTCTTCCTTGCATGTATTATCTTGTCCACGTATATTAATCTCTCTTGCAACTTATTCCTGCAATTTACATGTATCTTCAGTTGTAACCCTGCAAAATCCCAAAGACGACATAAGACAATTATCAAGTATAATGTATTTTGACAAAGAAGATTAACTACTCGCGTTTTCTTATTCAAAGTTAGTTTAAGCCCCCTACAATCTCACCATTGGATCTTTTTTTACAGTTAATCTCATCATTCATTAGCATAACCGTTTTTATCTTAATCTACCTTACAATTTGAAATGAGCGGTGGATATTGTGGATACTTAATTTAGAAAAATTAAGCCCTGTATATATATATATATATATATATAAATATAACAAAATTAGGACTTTTCAAACTCATACTGTATCTTTAAACAAATAAATACTATTTATTAACTATTCATTTTCCATGGATGCATTATGCGTCCCATTTCGTGTAACATGTCTGCATTTCCTCCTTCATTCCTACACTCTTTTTGTAACATGTCTGCAGACTCTTGAAATTGATCTTCTTCCAACCATGTTTATATAGATGCATGCATGGCTCATTAGTTTTAATTTGCATTTGTGTTGTTATATATATGTAGAATGAATGTTAGGATTAATGTGATGTGAACATGTCACATATATAGTGGAAGATGACAAAACATGAATTGTGGTTTGAGATGGATGAGTGAAAGAAAGGTATTTCCATAATTGTGTTTATACTAAACATTATCACCATCCTTAAGTTTCTACGTTAAAATAGTTATGAAAAGGAGAAAAATAACATTACCACATCTCAGTTAAGAAGACCAATCAATTGAAATATTTATATATATAATATTCAGAGCGCATATTATCTATCTATCTATTATGAAATATGAACATGTTATTAATCTTGAAATGCAAATAATATAACCAAATACCGATGTCAATACAAAATACCATTTTGTCCCGACATAGAAGTCAAAATTACGACTCACTGCCACCCATCTAAAGCAAAGCCCCCTTTCGCAAACCCTAATCGACTTTCTTCTTCTTCCGCTTTCACTCCGACGAAGACCAAATCTTGACCTGGAATCCCTGCCGACCCCTGATTCCGGAACCTCAGGTACTCCCTCACCTCCTCTCGCCGTCAAAATCGTTTTTTTCCTCTCTTTTCCTGCGCTTTTTCTCGATTTTTTCTCGCTCAAATAGGTTTTTTTTGTGGTTTTAGGAGTCTTGGGTTTGGTTCCTGTGTTGGGTCGAGCTTCGATGCGGTTTTTATGCCGGAAATGGAACATTTGTCGTAAAAGTTTTGTTTTTCCCATGATTTGGTTTCATCCAGGTTTGGTTTTAGTATCGTTTTTCAGTTCTTTTGTTCGTTTTTATGATTTTTATTATTAGTTCTTTGTCAGTTTAGTTGATCTGACCGAGTATTAGTGATATGTTATAAAATTGGAGTCATGGATTCTTTGTGGGTTTTATGAAGTGATTGTGTTGATGTCAAGTTTATGTGAGGGTTTAAGAATAAACAATGTTGAGAATTTATTGATTAGTTCTTGTTTTGATACATTCAAAGTTCAAAGAGAAGAAGAAAAAATAAGCTGTCGTAGAAAATGCGAAAGTTTGCAGTAGAGTTGGTGTCGTACTTCAGGTGGTGCTTCGATTGATTTACAATATCGTAATGGTAGTCAAATGACACATCTAGTAATTGATAAAATTAAAATATTGGTGTCAATCCTTCCAAGATTAACTTGGTAGGAAGCGGTCAATAGATAATTAAAGGCTTCGTGATTCTTGCTGAGTTTCATTTTTAGCCTACTCCAATTAGTTTGGGATGAAAGACTTTGTTATTGGTGGTGGTGGTGGTGGTGGTGTTGATACTTCCAATATATGATGTTCATACATCAAGTAGTGCTAAAGATTTTTAGTATAGCATGTAATGTGTTAGCTTAGTCGCAAACCTTCTTTAAGCATGCTCTTGTTGTATGAAAATATATTATTAGTACTTTAGTAGGTTTCTTTGGAGCGCAAGCATTTGATTTCTGTACAACCTCTATACCATCTGAAAAGGATATATTTATCTTTAGTTTTATTTGAAGGAAAACTATTGTTTTGTTGCAGTTCCTTTTTCTTCTTAATCGTGATGGAGGACAGAAAAGATGTTGGTCCGAGCAAGAAAAGGCAAGCCATAAGTGAAATTTCCCGGGACAATCCTGAGTTAGACGATTCTCCTGAACCTGAGATGGGAACTTTTAAAAAAGCCAGTGAAGACGTGCTAGCCAACAGACGCATTGTCAAAGTGCGTCGGCAGCAGCATACAACGACACCATCTACAAATCCGTTTGCCAAGATAAACTTGCTTGCTCCAGCTGACCCTGTCAACAAAACCGACAACCCTGTGGAGGAGAGTGCAAAGCCCTCAGAAGAAAAAGGGGACGAAAATGCAGTTAAAGAGGAGACCACACAATCCAGGAACGATACTACTGATCCTGCACTGAAAGATGCTGAAAAGGTTCAGAATAAAGAAGATGAAAGTGTCAAAGGAGAAAGTTCTGAAAACCCCGAGGAAGTTAGTAAAGAAAATGAAGAAAGTGGTTCCAAGAACGTCGAAGAAGTCAAAGAAGAAACCCAGAGTGAGACCGCAGAAGCAAAGAAAGACGTAGCTGCAGGAGCGGAAAAGCAGGATAGTGACCAGAAAGAAAAACCTGAAGCCATGGCTTCTTTTGGTTCTTTTCAGCAGCTGTCTAACAGCCAGAATGCCTTTACCGGCGTCGCTGGAACCGGGTTTTCAGGTTCTTCCTTTTCATTTGGATCAGTCACAAAAGAGGGTCCTGCATTTGGTTCTGGGTCCGGATCACTGTTTGGGCAAGAAAGTGAGAAGACACCTTTCCCTTATTTTTGTTTTGGAAGCTCCAACAATGGGAATTCCTCGCTACAGCTGTTTGATGCTCAATCCTCAGATGCTACAAAAGCTGGGGGAAGCTGCAAGTCGACCATGCAAGAGGTTCCTGTTGAGACCGGCGAAGAGAATGAGAAGATGGTCTTTAATGCCGATGCCATAATGTACGAATATTTAGATGGAGGATGGAAAGAACGAGGGAAGGGCGAGCTCAGGGTGAACGTCTCTACTTCCGGAACTGAAAAGGCAAGGCTGGTTATGAGGGCGAAGGGCAACTACAGGTTGATATTGAATTCCAGCCTATACCCGGACATGTCTCTGAAGAACATGGAGAAAAAAGGTGTAACCTTCGCTTCCGCCAATAGCATTGGCGAAGGGAAAGAGGGTATGTCAACGTTTGCACTGAAATTCAGGGAGAGCTCGATAGTGGAAGAATTTCGTGGAATCGTGACCACACACAAGGGAAAAAAGGAAGCCCTGGTGCTGAAGACGCCCGAAAATTCTCCAAAAGCTTCTGAAGACTGAAACTGCAAATGATGATTTTGGTGCGAGTGTGATTACTACTGGAGCTCAATTTTTGACATTTTCTTTTCCATGTCAACTCTGGAGTGTGTTTGCTTGATATGAGTCTTTACGCTCTGCGATTAACCTCAATGTTTTTTTATGCTGTAATATCAGAGAACCTGCTGCCCTTTTGTCTGTCATTCAAGAAACACTCGATACATTTCTATCTCAATATGTGTGATCATTTCTTGTTGGCGTAGGTCTTCGATAACTTCTTCTAAGAATATGTGATGTTAAATTGTCTTCGAGTTTGCTTGCATCTTTCATTTAGCTTCGTCTCTGGGCACAGGTTTATATCATGTAAATGTGCGAGTTTCTGGTGTTCTTGTTGTAAGAGCTTTCACTTGCATAAGTTCCAGTTTAAATTGATCATGAATCTTAGTCGAGTAGTCCATGTCCAATTTTATAGATGAGATCCGTATCATCATGTCATGATCTTTTTTTAAGTCCAGCTAATAGAGATTCATGACTATGAAATTCATGAACAATACCTACAACACAACAAAAGGAATAACAAAAGAGCTGCAAAATTAATAGAAGTTGTAAATATTGAAAAACCTTAACAAGCCCAAAATTAATTTCAACCACAACAGCCTTTTGTTTAAATTGATCAAGAATCTTATTCGAGTAGTACATTTCCAATTGCCTTCTGAATTATATTATTGATGAGATTCAAATAATGACTCACTAAAAGAACCCACCCTCAAGCCCCATTATTTTCTCACACGAGACAATTATACATTACGAAATTAACAAACATTAGTTGGAACTTTTTGTAAGATTAAAAAATGGGTATATGTTAAAAATACAATTAATAAATGAGTTATATAAAGACTTAAGAGACATGATTAACATGAAATTATTTATGTATTTTACTTTTGATACAATATTTATTAGAATCCGATATCTATAACTTACACAATAATATGCATATCAATAATTTAATATAAATAAATATATAATACAAACTTTTAACAAGTCGAGACGAACTAGCTTAATTATTTACCCGAGCCGAGTTAGAATCAAACTTTAAAAAAGCTGAATTCAAATGAATCACGAGGTTGATTTTAAATTTACACCCTTACTTATAAATTTTTGTGGTGTTTTAATTTGATTTATGATTATCGAAATGCAGCATTCCGTTGCTAAAAATAAGGTTTGGTTTTTTTCTTATTAACTGTTAGTATATGTTTAGATTTTAATAATTTAACGAGTCGAAATTGCAACGATAATCCTATTTTTCAATTTCATATCTATCATTGGCCTTTTAATGCTTTGTTTATTGATGTTTTCCGATACATATTTTATTTTGCCATTAATTTCGTTTTTAGTTTCACACTCAATTCCATATTTTGGCTTCTATTTTTTCAATTTCATTTCAGTTTGTTTTTGCGTGGTCATACCATAGTTCACAAATGTAATATAATTCTTATTTATCATAAAAAAAATCATGTTGATATACACATCTTTTACGATGTTGAATGTTTCGTTATTATTTTGTATTGCGTTAAAAAAACATATGTAACACTTCTTTCCATCAGTTTGACTAGCATTTTTAATTTATAATCTGACCCTCTTAAACAAAATAAATTTTGGGTTATCAATCAGATATGGACATAAAATACAAGAAATTCCTAGAGGAGTGGGAAGCTGATACTTGTAATATCCTGAATATTTTAGTTGAGATAATAATCAAATATGTTAATGGACTAATTAAGATTGTTGGATGATTGTGTGGTTTTAGGAGAAGATGAAATATTGAGAAGAATATAGAGAAGAAAAAGATGGAGATTTTGAGGCAAGTACTGATTCATTATTCTTCAGTTTCATATCATGTCTGTCTCTCTTGATATTCGTAGTTGCATGCATGCTGAGTATCGATGTTGATTTCATTGATATGCATATTATTGCATGGTGGTGTTTCGGTCGACATGTCCTGTGACTGTATGTATATTTCTGGCTGAGCCACTTAGGAAAGAGCTGCCTAACGGACAGCGTGGAGCCACCCGAGAGAGGAAAGGGCTGCCTGTCGTTAGTGTGGAGCTACCAGGTGTGCGTCTGACTGATTGATAGATTTCAGAAGCACAGGATGTGGTCGAATTTGAATGGGGGTTCCAGATTGTTATGCATGTATTTTATTTGTGATGCATGTCTCTTGATTGTGTTTATTGACTGAATGTCATATTCCGTATTATTTTCCACATGATTATGATTCTGATTGATTGACGGTTGAAACTTGCGGGCTGTCGAGCTCACAATTTGTTGATTATATTTTTTAGATTAATTATGAGCCTATCAGATGAATTTAAATATCAGAGTGCGCAGCGGTCAGGATCGTGGATCGTATCTTAACGCACCGGGTTCGGACGGGTGAGCAGTTGTCCGGGCTCGGGGCGTTACAATACTAATGTAAATGTGTGTTGGTGGAGAGCAGCTCCCCTCGAGCCTTTTCAGCTGGTAATTTTTTTTTTGTGATTTTTTTTTAAATTTAATAACATGTTCCTCAACTATATTTCTTTTTAGTCCTAATATTGGTATTGGTTTTGAAAAAAAATGGTATGGTTTTAAACAATGATTGATACTTTACCATTTGAAATTATTAGTTAGCCATAAAAGGAGGATGATGTGAAATTATTATGTTTTTTGGTCTTGTTACCAAATGTCTTTCTCTTTGGCACGGTTTTGAGATCAACATTTTGCAGGAATGGATATTAAGGGTGTTGTTGCAGAAATAAACAAGGACAAAACCACAACTCTTGTACAAAAGGTTTCTTTACTGATTTTTTCATATCTACTTTCTAATGTACTTTTCTTATGGAATGACCAACTAATTGATTTTTTTCTTCGCATATTTATGGTTGATGTTTGTTTCTCTCAACTACCCTACTACTATCTCCAATTTTACATGAGAATGTCATAATAAAAGGTTAGCGTGTAACCTGCAGGTGGAGATGTAAAGAAGATTGCAACCACTTGTGAAATGTCAGATATTGTTAAGGTTTGCTTGTTATTCATAGTCATGTGACCTAAGGTATAGTATTGGTTGTGACAACTTTACAGATGTTCAATAAGGACTGAGTTTAGGGTAGCTCCTGAGATAAGAAGGATCATGAGATTCTCACCAATCAAAAAGAAGACCCTGAAGATGTTGGTAACTCGGCTTGTTGTTTCACAAAAATGAATGACAGGGTTCGATAAAATTGATGTTTTTGTGTGCTTCATGTGTATTGAGAAAGGAAAATGTGCCTTTCATTTGTTTAAGTTTTCCAATTCTAGAATTGGACTATCAAGACGATTTTACAAAATTGGTAGCTCCTTAATAATTGGTTGGGAACACAAACACAATCTTAGTCTTTTGGGTTTATCAATCTATCTTCAATAACAATAATGATGTTTATATCAGAAACTTGGATTCTTTTGTCACAATCAGTTCATGCTTTGCACGTATTTCATTCTTACATTTTCTTTGTTTTGTAGGTGCTTACCTTTGATTGACTGGAACAAGAATTTCTTCTCCAGCTGATGCACTCTACATGGGTCTTGGAACTCATTATGTTCCTTCAGAAGATTTGCTACGACTGAAAGATATGCTTCTAGGATTCAGCTTGTAGTCTAAATTCCTCTAGTTCATAAATTGTTCAGCTTAAATAAGGAAACACAAACAGAAGAACTTATATCGTTTGTTCAGTTCTTTAAATTCTCTATTATACTTTCGTATCAAAAGACAGGTCCATCATACATAGTTAAACAACCTCTAAGTATTTTATGTTTGTTGCAATGAAGATAGTCTGCTTATACTAACTTATTCTATACACACACACACATGCAGTTCTAATTGTAGGATCCTAATCCTAATTGTGCCTTAATCATGTTTTAGGTGGTGATTAGAGGGAGATGAAGATGGATGGCTTGGATTGAAGATGGTTGGATGGAGGGTTGTGATGGAGTGGAGATGAGATGAGTGGTGGAGATGGAATGGATTGGAATGGATGGTGAGGATTGGATTGTGAGGAGATATTATTGGGTTCCCTCTCTCTCTCTCTCTCTCTCAGTTGCTCTCTCTCACGATTCCCTCTCTCCCTCCTGCAGTGAGCTCCGGCGAGTTGGTGCTCCGGCGTGGAGTGTGTTCGGGAAAGCGGTGGTGGTGGTCGTTTGTCGGTGGCTTGAGGTGAGTGGGTGGTTCTTTAACCTTTCCGCACATTTGGTTCTCTCTCTCTCTACCTCACTCATTTTCTGTGGTCGTGGGTGATTGGTGGACGTTGCCGGAGGTGGATTCGTGAGTGTGGATCGTCGAGGAGGAGTTGATCGTCGTTTGGACGCGAGAGTCGTCGACGGATCGTGTTTTGGGAGACGTGCTCGTGGAGGCATCGTCGCGGTTCTTCAAAGGTCTCTTCAGACCTTCCGGTATGTCAAGCTCACTCACTTAATTACCGTGAGTATTTGGAAGTCGACGGTAGGCCGTTCGGCTCGTCGCAAGTAAATGTGCAGCAGATTTCACTGCCTGATCGGTCGACCGGTTGGTGCAAACGGTCGACCGTTCGTGAAGAAAATACGGGTTCTGCCTGAAATCGGTCGAACGATGCCTTGTGGCGGTCGACCGATTGTGCATAAAAGGCAAACCTGGTGAGTTTCGGTCGACCGGGTTCCCTTTGCCGGTCGACCGTGTGCACTGTCTTAAGTCGGTTGGGAGCGTTGACCATCTAAACGGTCGACCGCTCTTTGACTTTGTTCGACCGTGACTTAAGTGAGTTTGGGGGTCGGTTCGACCGAATGTGGGTTCGGTCGACCGGACTTGCGTGTTGAGCGTGAGGAACGCTCTGGATGAAATCGGTCGACCGAGGAGGTCTCGGCGTTTGACCGGTTTCAAGACGCGAGAGAGGGATTATTCCCTGTGGGATCGGTCGACCGAAGGATGCTCGGAGTTTGACCGATCGGACGTTTTGTTCGTTGAACCTGGGAGTTGACCATCTAAACGGTCGACCGTCCCGTGATTTTGGTTCGACCGAACGAGTGTGGTTTTGGGAATCGGTCGACCGATGGAGTGCCGGTCGAGGTGGATTGCCCTGTATTTGCTTGATTCGGTCGACCGGGACTTTTGGTACGGTCGACCGTTCGTGTCCTGTTTTGCACTATGGAGGTGCTATTGTCGTGGTCGTCCGTGTGGGGCGAGTTGTGGTGTCGATGTTCTTCCGGCAAGTGTGCTAGGTGCACGAGGGTTGCGGTGGTTGGTTGAGATTAGACCTGGAGCCCCGTAACCGTGTGTGAGCTTGGGATTGGCTGAAATAGGCCTGAGGCCCAGCTTAGAATTGTGGTGTTGCGGCGGTTTGTTGAAAGAGACCTGGAGCCCCGTGACTGTGTGAGAGCTGCGGTTGGTTGAAAAAGACCTGGAGCCCAGCTAGTCTGTGCGGGGTTGGTTGAAAAAGACCTGGAGCTCCGTAGTGCGTTCATGTTGGCTGAAAAAGGCCTGGAGCCTGAGCAGGGACCGCGTGTAGGGGTTGGTTGAAAAAGACCTGGAGCCCTTAGACGTTTGGGTTGGTTGAAAAAGACCTGGAGCCCTTGGTCGTGTCGTGGTAACTGCGGTTGGTTGAGATTAGACCTAGAGCCCAGTTTGGCGACGAGTGTGTGTCGCGGTGGTTGGTTGAGATTAGACCTGGAGCCCCGTAACTGTGGTGGGTGCGGCGGTTGGTTGAGATTAGACCTGAAGCCCCGTACCTGCGGTGTGTGCTGTGGTTGGGTGAGAGAGCCCTGGAGCCCAGCCTGGTTGTGATGCTTTTCTTGTTTAGTAGAATTACATGCTAGGGTGCCTTTTCATTTCATGCATTTAGAGTTTGGCATACGGGGTTTCCTTCTGGAAACTCAGGCATTGTTGCATGTTTACTTTCAGGCCGTGATCGACGTTAGGGGGTGGTGACCGAGGAGAGGAGCGCTGCTACCGGATACAGCTTTCTCTCGGTTGAGGTCGTGTGATTACTGTTTCCTTTGTTTATGCTTTTGATGTAATCACAACTTTTGTAAACTCTGATGTTCGGATATATATATATATATATATATATATATATATATATATATATATATATATATATATGTTGGTGCACCTGTGTTCCTTTATTTGCGTAATATCCTCTGTTGATTGAGTGTTTATAAATTTTAAATTTTCCGCTGCTTTGAGGATGTTACAACTTGGTATCAGAGTGGTCGGTTCCAGTGTCCTTATCCAAGGAAACCACCCTTAGAGTTTTAGAGTCTGCATTAGTTCATGCATTCATGGTTTTGATGTGTGCTGTTCTTTGTGTGTAGATGCCTCCGAGACGCGTGAGACCTCCCCCACGGGACCGTGAGACCAGTGGGGATACTGGGAGTACGGACTGGGCTGAGGAGAGGCGGATGCTCTATGACACGGTGGGGCGACTGGGAGCGATGTTGGATCGCCAGTCAGGCAGAGGAGAGCCAGCAGTGGCAGGAGCGATGCTCGACCGCTTTATGAGACAGCACCCGCCTACCTTTGATGGTAGAGGAGAGTCTGAGGCTGCAGAGGACTGGGTCCTGAAGATTCAGGAGATCCTTCGGGCGATTGAGTGCCCGCCTGAGAGGCAGACATGATTGGCAGCATATGTGTTGGGCGGAGACGCGTCCAACTGGTGGAGGACCACATCTGCAGTGGTGTTTGAGGGCAGGACTGAGATCAACTGGGAGGAATTGCTGCGGGAGTTCAACGAGCAGTATTTCCCAGAGCATGTCAGAGATGGGAGGCGAGAGGAGTTTATGACTCTCGAGCAGGGAGAGGCGACCCTGGCTGAGTATACCCGGAGGTTCAACGTGCTGGAGCGTTACTGTCCGGAGATTTGCGTGACGCCGCTGCAGAGGGCGAGGAAGTTCATACGGGGGCTGAGGAAGCACCTCCGTACTCAGGTGACATACAGTATGCCACAGACGCTGGCCGATGCCGTGCGGTTTGCGACGATCATCGATCAGGATTACCAGCAGAATTATGCTGAGGCCAGGAGAGCACCGGGGAAGGTCAGTGGACGACCGGGTGCTCCGCTACCAGGGAACCCAGGCAAGAGGCCCCGGATCGGAGGAGGTGGGCCACGCCAGCCTGAGGCGTGCAGAGGTTGTGGCAGAGTTCACTCTGGTGAGTGTTGGGGTCGTGGGGTTTGTCACGGGTGTGGCAAGCCAGGCCACTTTGTGTGAGATTGTCCGAGTGGGCCAGACGGGTCCAGCAGGCAGTCAGGGCAGCCAGCAGGAGGCAGAGGCGGAGGTCGTCGACCTTTTGCGCCGTCGCAGCAGCAGGGTCAGAGGACTGGACGAGTCTTTTGAAGGGAATGTGTTCTAAAAGTTTTACTTTTAAATGTCAATTATTATGAATTGAATGAGAAAATCATTTTGTTCCTTGTTTATGTTATTCGTCTTTTAGAAGTGTTAAGGAAGAGGTTCTTGGTCCTTAACCGTAGGGCTCTAAAAGATATCGGTTTACATAAAACAAAAGATATTCGCAATCATGGTAATGAACATGGGACATTTATTACCGAGTTAAGATTGTCGTGTTGCTCATAGATCATTGTAGCTCTACAAGTGAGTGACAACACGGGTACACGAAAGAGGAAAATAGTACTTTTGTATACCGAATTGACCTAACAAGTAAAATATTATAGAAATGTGTTTCTGTGTCATTAATATTTTACTGTGTCTTTGGTCCTTTGCTATGAGACTTATATCTAATCACTTAAGGAATACTTAATTAGATCAGTGTCTTGAACTATCGATGAGAGTAGTGTAAAGGCATTGGTTGGTTAAGTACAACTTTTGTTGGAGAAGATAGTTAGTCAAAAGATTATCATTGCCCCTCTTAATTGAGTGATGTTATTAGTGGGCCCCTTGATAAAGCAAAGTTATAATATGCACAACGTGATTTGAGTTAAATCACATATTTGTATCTAGCTTAAAGAGATCAAGAAATGAATACTAAGACAAAGATGACACAATATTACTTTGTGTGTATTCTTAATATCATGAGGCAAGGGACGGACACAAGTGGTGCACTCCATCACTAAATGGATCGGGTTTTGGTTCGAGTGGAATTAAGACATCTAACTAATTGGGAGCTATAATGTGTAGCTAGATACCGCTTATAGCTTGTGATATTAAGCTCTTAATATCACTGTCAACTTAGTTTAGATCCTCCCATAGGTCACACCGCAAAAACCGTGAAACAAGAAGCTTGATTTTTGGTCCATATGATGTGTCGGGTTTCTTATAGAAAATATGACACATGTGGTGAACAAGTAAAATCAATTATGTTGTATATAAATATAATTAGAATCATGATAAATTCATATGAGATGCATATATTATGGGGTGCAATAATTTATTGTTGCATAGGATAATATATTGCATAAGTTGTGAATTTGCTAAAACCCCCTTGAGTTCAAATTTTGTTGGAAATAAATCCAAAATTTGAAAAAGGCAAAATCGGGTAAAAGTTTGGTAATCCGTTGAGGTTCGGTCGACCGAAGAATCTGTGGATCGGTCAACCGAACATGGAACGGATAGTCATATTTGATTGACCGAACTTGACCAAAGTGCCTGGAACTTTGGTACGGTGTACCGAACCAAAATCGGTCGACCGAACAATGTTAAGTTCCGATATTTTCGGTTAACCGAATGACACTCGGTCTTAGACGAGAATTCGTCTGATCGGTTAAGGAGATTTTTTCCCCTTAAGAATCGGTCATTCGTCTAGTACTCGGTCAACCAATCATGACATATTCGGTTAACCAAGTGGGTCTCGGTCAACCGAACAACGATTGATTTTCTGCCTTTGATTATTAAGAGATTAATTTGATTGATAGTTGGATTAGCTCCAAACTTGGTCAAACGTTTTGTGGGTGCATGTAATGCATTAAGGAATTAATTTATGAGAGAAAATGTAAAGAAAACGTGGCTAAAGAATAGTCATGATTAAGAGTAAGATTGGAACCTATAAATAGGTCCTTATTCTCCCTAATTGGGTTACACAATTCAATAATTATTTCTCTCTTAATTCACCACAAAAACCTACGAAAATTCTCTTAGTTTTCTAAGTCTTTGGAAGGAGAAATCTCAGAGGCTAAGGAAGGGGTTTGTAGCTAGATTCTAAGCTTGTTTGGAGATCGATTGGCTAGCTCCTTTCTCTCCAACCTTGTTTAGGGTTTCGGTGAACACTCGGAGGCATCCGGCGCAACGAGAAGCGACGATTGGTTTCCTCAACGTCTCTGAAACATCAAGAAGTTTTTGAGAACTTCTAGGTATGAATTTCGGAGCCCATATTTGTTTTAATAAAGTTTTGAAACTAGATATTGAAACAAATTGATGCATGCATGAAATAAATCATAGGAAATTGTAAATTGATCCTTATTGTGCATAAAAATTTCGAAAATAAATATGTACAATTAAACATGAAATCCAACATCTTTACCATCCAGGCGGATGAGGCGAGAGATGTCAGCACGGTGGTGGAAGGTACGTTTTTTGTTGCTGGGTTGAGTGCGAGAGTGCTGTTTGATTGTGGGGCCACTCACTCGTTCATCTCGGAGTGATTTGCGAGCGTGTTGGGTCGTACCCCTGCGATGTTGACTGTCACGTTGGAGGTCAGCACACCCTTGGGTCTGGTGGGTATTGTGGGGAGCTTCCTCCCCAGCGCCACGATTGTTTCGGGAGATCAGGAGTTTCCGGCTGACCTGATCTTGTTGCCGATGGAGGACTTCGACGTCATACTGGGGATGGATTGGCTGTCCTAGTACGATGTGCGAGTTTTGTACCGGGAGAAGAAGATCCTGATCCCGAGGAATGGTCTACCTGATGTGCTGATCAGGGGGATGAAAGATAGAGGAGGCAGAGTTATCGTATCAGCAGTGAGGGCACAGAAGTTGTTGCAGCAGGGTTGCAGAGCTTTCGTGGCCACTTTGGTAGTTCCAGATCCAGAGGCGAGGAGATTAGAGGACATTGAGATTGTTCGGGAGTTCCCAGATGTATTTGCAGATGATGTCACTCGGTTGCCGCCTCACAGAGAGATTGAGTTTGGGATCGATTTGGTAGCTGGGACTACGCCGCAGTCGAAGGCGCCGTATCGGATGGCACCTGCTGAGCTGGCAGAGCTGAAGAAGCAGTTGCAGGACCTGATGGATTCGGGATTTATCCGTCCCAGTGTCTCACCTTGGGGAGCGCCAGTACTCTTCGTGAAGAAGAAGGACGGATCACTGCGGATGTGTATTAATTACAGGATGCTGAACAAGGTTACCGTGAGGAATCAGTATCCCTTGCCCAGGATCGAGGACATGTTTGACCAGTTCCAGTCAGCGCAGGTGTTCTCGAAGATTGATCTGCGATCCGGTTATCATCAGCTGAGGATCAGAGAGGCAGATGTGCAGAAGACAGCATTCAGGACGAGGTACGGGCATTACGAGTTTCTGGTGATGCCGTTTGGGTTGACGAACGCGCCTGCAGCGTTTATGGATTTGATGAACAGGACGTTCAGTCAGTACCTCGACCGGTTTGTGATCGTCTTCGTGGACGATATTTTGGTTTACTTGCCAGATGTGGAGCAGCATCGAGAGCACTTGAGAGTTGTACTTGGCATTTTGCGGGATCATCAGTTGTATGCCAAGCTATCGAAGTGCGAGTTCTGGCTGAGCAATGTCGCCTTCTTGGGACACATCGTGTTAGGTGACGGGATTTCCGTAGATCCAGCGAAGGTCGAGGTTGTTACACAGTGGAGAGCCCCGACGCGTGTGGCAGAGGTCAAGAGTTTTGTGGGTCTAGCGGACTATTATCGCCGCTTTATTCAGGATTTCTCGAGGTTGGCTTCGCTGTTGACGGCTCTGACGCGGAAGGGCGTCGAGTTCGTATGGTCCCAGAAGTGCGAGGACAGTTTTCAGGAACTGAAGAGTCGGCTGACGACTGCTCCAGTTCTGACACTTCCCAGTGGCAGTGGTGGGTTCGTGATTTACAGTGACGCGTCAGGAGTTGGACTGGGATGTGTACTTATGCAGCGCGGGCAGGTGGTTGCATACGCGTCGAGACAGCTGAAGGTGCACGAGAGGAACTACCCCACTCATGATTTGGAGTTGGCGGCAGTGGTGCACGCTTTGAAGACCTGGAGGCATTACTTGTATGGCAAGCGATTCGAGGTGTTCACAGATCATCAGAGCCTGAAGTATCTGTTTTCGCAGAAGGAGCTGAATATGAGGCAACGCAGATGGCTCGAGCTGATTAAGGATTATGATTTCACCATCTCGTACCATCCGGGGAAGGCGAATTCGGTTGCTGATGCTTTGAGCAGGAAGGTGGAGGTCACCGCTGCAGGTCTTTGTATCGAGGAGTGGAAGCTGCTTGAGGCATTGACCGAGTGGAGACCGTTCACCGATGAGTCGCGAGGTGCAGTGATCGCCGGGCTGAGAGTGGAGCCTCAGTTAGTCTCGAGTATTGTTCAGGCTTAGAGTACTGATGATGAGTTAGCTGGGTTGCTGCAGTTAGCTGCCAGAGATGGATCAGACTTCAGTATTAGAGTTGATGGTGGGCTGAGGTTCAGAGGCCGTGTCTGGGTGCCGAAGGGAGGAGATCTGAGGCAGGACATTCTGGAGGAGGCGCATAGATCCCGTTATTCGATCCACCCGGGCAACACGAAGATGTTTAGAGATCTTCAGAGGAATTTCTGGTGGAAGAGGATGAAGACGGAGATCGCAGAGTTTGTTGGCAGATGTCTGATTTGTCAGCAGGTGAAGATTGAACACCAGAGACCTGCAGGGCCGGTGCAGAGGATCGAGCTTCCAGAGTGGAAGTGGGAGCACGTGACGATGGATTTTGTCACCGGGCTGCCGAAGACGAGAGGATTCCACGACGCGATTTGGGTTATAGTCGATCGACTGACCAAGTCGGCACATTTCTTAGCTATTCAGACCACGTTACCTCTGGAGGGTCTAGCTAAGTTGTATATTGAGGAGATTGTCAGGCTTCATGGAGTGCCCGTGAGTATTATTTCAGATCGAGATCCGAGGTTCACTTCCAGATTCTGGGGGAGTTTGCAGCAGGCCTTGGGGACTCGGTTGAAGTTCAGTACGGCATTCCATCCGCAGACAGACAGTCAGTCTGAGAGGACCATCTAGACGCTAGAGGATATGTTGAGAGCGTGTACTCTGGATTGGGCAGGTCATTGGGATGAGCATCTGCCATTGATCGAGTTCGCCTACAACAACAGCTACCATTCGAGCATTGGGATGACACCGTACGAGGCCCTGTATGGGAGACCGTGTAGATCACCGGTATGCTGGAGTGATGTAGGCGAGAGACAACTAGTTGGTCCTGAGATTGTGCAGATGTATGCTGAAAAGGTTGATGTGATTAGGCAGAGACTAGCGACTGCGCAGAGCAGGCAGAAGAGCTACGCGAATAGGCGTAGGCGAGAGCTGAGATTTGAGGCAAGTGACCATGTCTTCCTGAGGATTTCACCATCTCGAGGAGTGATGAGGTTTGGGAAGAAGGGGAAGCTCAGTCCGAGGTATGTCGGACCGTTTGAGATTCTCGAGCGGATTCGAGAGGTTGCCTACAGAGTAGCGCTGCCGCCGCAGTTTTCGGGTCTTCACAACGTCTTCCACGTTTCGATGTTGAGGAAGTACGTAGCGGATCCTTCTCATGTGATTCAGTTGGAGGTTCCAGAGATCCGTCAGGATTTGTCTCTTGTGGAGAGACCGGTTGAGATTGTGGATCGGATGGAGCATCAGTTGAGGAGGAGGGTCATTCCAATGGTGAAGGTCAGGTGGCAGCACCACAGTGAGCGAGACGCCACTTGGGAGATTGAGGAGGAGGTCCGGAAGGAGTTCCCAGAGTTGTTTGGTGAGCTTTGGTCTTAATTTCGAGGACGAAATTCTTTTAGGAGGGTGGATTGTAGGATCCTAATCCTAATTGTGCCTTAATCATGTTTTAGGTGGTGATTAGAGGGAGATGAAGATGGATGGCTTGGATTGAAGATGGTTGGATGGAGGGTTGTGATGGAGTGGAGATGAGATGAGTGGTGGAGATGGAATGGATTGGAATGGATGGTGAGGATTGGATTGGGAGGAGATATTATTGGGTTCCCTCTCTCTCTCTCAGTTGCTCTCTCTCACGATTCCCTCTCTCCCTCCTGCAGTGAGCTCCGGCGAGTTGGTGCTCCGGCGTGGAGTGTGTTCGGGAAAGCGGTGGTGGTGGTCGTTTGTCGGTGGCTTGAGGTGAGTGGGTGGTTCTTTAACCTTTCCGCACATTTGGTTCTCTCTCTCTACCTCACTCATTTTCGGTGGTCAAGGGTGATTGGTGGACGTTGTCGGAGGTGGATTCGTGAGTGTGGATCGTCGAGGAGGAGTTGATCGTCGTTTGGACGCGAGAGTCGTCGACGGATCGTGTTTTGGGAGACGTGCTCGTGGAGGCATCGTCGCGGTTCTTCAAAGGTCTCTTCAGACCTTCCGGTATGTCAAGCTCACTCACTTAATTACCGTGAGTATTTGGAAGTCGACGGTAGGCCGTTCGGCTCGTCGCAAGTAAATGTGCAGCAGATTTCACTGCCTGATCGGTCGACCGGTTGGTGCAAACGGTCGACCGTTCTTGAAGAAAATACGTGTTCTGCCTGAAATCGGTCGAACGATGCCTTGTGGCGGTCGACCGATTGTGCATAAAAGGCAAACCTGGTGAGTTTCGGTCGACCGGGTCCCCTTTGCCAGTCGACCGTGTGCACTATCTTAAGTCGATTGGGAGCGTTGACCATCTAAACGGTCGACCGCTCTTTGACTTTGTTCGACCATGACTTAAGTGAGTTTGGGGGTCGGTTCGACCGAATGTGGGTTCGGTCGACCGGACTTGCGTGTTGAGCGTGAGGAATGCTCTGGATGAAATCGGTCGACCGAGGAGGTCTCGGCGTTCGACCGGTTTTAGGACGCGAGAGAGGGATTATTCCCTGTGGGATCGGTCGACCGAAGGATGCTCGGAGTTTGACCGATCAGACATTTTGTTCGTTGAACCTGGGAGTTGACCATCTAAACGGTCGACCGTCCCGTGATTTTGGTTCGACCGAACGAGTGTGGTTTTGGGAATCGGTCGACCGATGGAGTGCCGGTCGAGGTGGATTGCCCTGTATTTGCTTGATTCGGTCGACCGGGACTTTTGGTACGGTCGACCGTTCGTGTCCTGTTTTGCACTATGGAGGTGCTGTTGTCGTGGTCGTCCGTGTGGGGCGAGTTGTGGTGCCGATGTTCTTCCGGCAAGTGTGCTAGGTGCACGAGGGTTGCGGTGGTTGGTTGAGATTAGACTTGGAGCCCCGTAACCGTGTGTGAGCTTGGGATTGGCTGAAATAGGCCCGAGGCCCAGCTTAGAATTGTGGTGTTGCGGCGGTTGGTTGAAAGAGACCTGGAGCCCCGTGACTGTGTGAGAGCTGCGGTTGGTTGAAAAAGACCTGGAGCCCAGCTAGTCTGTGCGGGGTTGGTTGAAAAAGACTTGGAGCTCCGTAGTGCGTTCATGTTGGCTGAAAAAGGCCTGGAGCCTGAGCAGGGACCGCGTGTAGGGGTTGGTTGAAAAAGACCTGGAGCCCTTAGACGTTTGGGTTGGTTGAAAAAGACCTGGAGCCCTTGGTCGTGTCGTGGTAGCTGCGGTTGGTTGAGATTAGACCTAGAGTCCCGTGACTGTGGTGGGTGCAGCGGTTGGTTGAGATTAGACCTGGAGCCCCGTACCTGCGGTGTGTGCTGTGGTTGGGTGAGAGAGCTGATGCATTGCATACATTGCATTATATGTCTTTCATTTAGATCACTTTTACATCAATAAATGCTACTAAGGTATGTGTTTAGTCTTATTTACAGAATACAGGGACCTGAATGCAATTTACCCACATCCCGAGCATAAACGCGTGCAAAAGACTCATTTCTATCATAAAGACCAAGTTCAAGCTTATCGGGTTTCAAATGGAAATGTATCCAAGCATAAAAACATTCAAGACCTAATTACAAAAAGAACAAGGACTTGAGCACAAAAGTAGCCGGGGACTTAATTGCAAAAAGACAAGGACCTAATTGCAATTCACGAGTTATTATGGAGAAAATCTACAGAAAAATCAATGTAGTTCTCCAAACATATAAAGGAATTAATCCGGAGCTCAAAAGAATGGAAAGAATCAATCTAGACGCGCAAAGGAGGATCAAATCATACCATAAACTAACAGCAAAAATCCGGATTAAATAAGAGAAGATTGTGCGGCGAAATCGCCGCATATCACATACATTGTGCGGCGGAAACGCCGCCCCCTAGTCGATCCATGTGCTCCAATTTTGTCCAGTCGTGTCTGGACACGTGTACTCTCCAATTCTATACTTAGGTCTCTTGTAACAACTATAAATAGCCCCGAGAACGATGTTAGAAGGGTCCTTGGTCCTTAACCTTAGTTTTTAGTTTTAGCCTTAGTTTTGTATTCTTCTTTTTAGTAATAAAATTCTGTCTTTTGTTTCTTGTTTTTAATTTTCTTTTTTAATGCCTCTAGGATCCCTTCTTCCTCCCTCCATGAGTTTCTAACTCTTTCCAAAGGGTGGAGGTGACGGATTTAGGGTGAAGAGAAGACGAATAAAAGTTATTATTTTAATTTTGTGTTAGTATATTTTGATTACTTGAGTTTGTGTTAAATCATTTATCATGTAATGCTTCATAACTAACATGATTTATTATAAGTTTCTGAATTCTCTAATCTAAACCCTAAATCTAAACCTCCACCCGACGGAATTCACCTCTTTGTTCTTGTTTTAATTTTAATTGTTCTTGTTCTTGCTTTAGATACTTAAAACCCAAAAATCTCAAAACCCAATTATTTCTTCTCTCCTTCTTCCCCTTAATCGAAAATCACACTAATAACAGAATCTCTCCCTCCTTATGTTCAACCCGTATTTGCCACGTCTTCATTGACGTCGTGCACTTGCGGTATAAATTTAATTCTCATCAAGAGCCCTGGAGCCCAGCCTGGTTGTGATGTTTTTCTTGTTTAGTAGAATTGCATGCTAGGGTGTCTTTTCATTTCATGCATTTAGAGTTTGGCATACGGGGTTTCCTTCTGGAAACTCAGGAATTGTTGCATGTTTACTTTCAGGTCGTGATCGACGTTAGGGGGTGGTGACCGAGGAGAGGAGCGCTGCTACCGGATACAGCTTTCTCCCGGTTGAGGTCTTGTGATTACTGTTTCCTTTGTTTATGCTTTTGATGTAATCACAACTTTTGTAAACTCTGATGTTCGGATATATATATATATATGTTGGTGCACCTGTGTTCCTTTATTTGCGTAATATCCTCTGTTGACTGAGTGTTTATAAATTTTAAATTTTCCGCTACTTATGTTACACTAATGACCTGTACAAGCACTGTTGGCTGAGAAGGGGAAGGCAGCAGAGTCAGAACCACAGTTAAAGATGCTTTTACCCCAAATCGAATCATGTTTTAAGGCTCATAGACCGGTCTTGGAAATAATTGAAGAACTCAAAGAACATAAAAAAAGTTCATATTCTGCAGGTTTGTTGTGACTTGCTGGATATTTTAAGTTTTCGTCGTCTTTTATTTGTATGATGCCTTTCAAGAAATACTGTTACAAAGACTATTTATTTTTTCCCCAGAAAACCTATATGTTCACATTTACTTAAAGAAATAGACATGATTTAGAACTACATCTTATCTACTATGGTAAAATTTCACTTCAGATCTCTTTTAAATGCATTAATTTTTTTCTTCTAGCTTGAGATTTTTGTATTGATTCCAAATATTTGTACTTTTCTGTATCTTTTGAGTGGTTATTATTTAATCCCTTTCTGTTTAGTAATCTAGTGATTTCAAGTTGTAATTTTTGTAGTTGTTTTCACTACCGCTATGTGGCCCACAATCATGTAAATGACAGTATCTTGTTCCAACTTCCTGATTTGCTTTGCTTGTTCCTAATAATGCAGTATAAGGTTGGGCTACCCGTGCTCTTGAAGGAATGGGTAAAGGCGCTCCTTTTTCTCTGTGCCTTACTCAGAAGCATTTCTCTGAAGTTATATCTGCACGAGGAGATGATCAGAATGAACTATCGAAAGTATGTTTCTGTCTTCTCTAGCGCACTTATAGTAATTCAGCATCGAGATTGTGTTTGTGATGTTTTGCCTTTTGTTTGGTCCATCAGCTAAGTGGAGTCATGAAGACTGAACATCGTATTGCTCTGAGGTCCGCTCTCCGAAGCATTTTTTTCCGTTTTCGAGCCCTTACCAGCAGAAAATGATGAGTTGAATGTGTGATATTACTCAGCTGGGATGAAATTGGACTAGTATTAGGATTCAGAAAGTAGAACCTATCAATAATACTAGTGAGTGCATGCCTTTGGCAGGTTACTAAGGGAATGCATATGGAAGTTATATATTCCTACATGTGCAGTCTATAAATCATGTTAAACTCGTCAAGTGAAATAACATATTATGTTAAGACTCCAAAAATAAATCAGCCCAACTCTATGGAAGAATGAGTCATGGCGTGTTTGGATAAGAGAGGCAAAGAAAGTGAGTTTCGTAGTGCTTGAGCACCCTTCAGCAACATTGCTTCGGAACAAGGATGCTTCAGAAAAAGTCCCTTCTGTCCAAAATGGAAAGAGAATGAGAGAAAAGAACATAGTTGTGGCTAATTTTTCAACTTAATAATCTAAGATATATTTTGTTTTGTTTCTCCATGTTTTGTCTAATTTAGGGACACTTATCTTTTTTTCTTTTACCATTTCTACACGGGCATTACCATTAGTGTCGTCCTTTTTTCCTTTACACAAAAGGAAACACTACTCTCACATTTTGAAGATAGTTATAGCATAATTCATCCACCTTTCCACCTCCTTCCAAGTATAACGGTGCAAGCCGAAGGGTGTATCGAAAAACATGACTCGGAAAAAACATATATCTAACCAACAAGGAACAAAAAAAAACAATGTCAAATGTTATATCATGCAATAAAGTAACAAGCTAACTATTTTAATCTACGATTAAAGAAAACAAAATAACCAACTAATTCATGACCACCTTTCGATCTTTCATGGGTACTGGAGATGATAACGCACTGCTTGCTTGATACATTGTTTAGGGTGAGAATGGAGAGAGGTCGTTTTGTACAGAAAAAGATTACAGCCCGCAATAACACTTGACTTTACATGAAGCCTAATTTTGAACTATCTACAAGCTCATTCATAACGGAGCAATGAAATAATGAACAGATATACAAAACTGGGATTTACAAGTATTGGGACGCAAAAGTAATTTTTGGACAAAAAATCTAGTCTTGAGATGTAGCTGAGTATTCAAACAATAGGCGGGTCGACGGTGAAGATTGGAAAGTACACGAAGACGACTTGTGAGCTGGTAGATTAAAGTCCACTGCATCACCATTTCCGAGTCCTTCATTTGTCTAACGACCGACACATAACAGACGATGGAGTTCATATGAATATTATTAAGTAAGAAATTATATGGGAAGTTACATTAAACTCACTCATTTAACATTAAAGTGAGGCTGGCTAATGGCTGGACATGGCAACAAGTTCACTTCTTGGGAAATCTCTATATTTCAGATCATGAAGAAAGCACGCAGGTATGTTTACTGATAAAAAAGAAGAAAACAAGTAGGTAACAAGGAAATTCTGAGCATCTTCTTTGGCTGCTCTTACCATGAAGGTAATGTAAATTAACAAAATAACAAACACTCCCTACAAGGGGCTCACCACCCGGCCGAGAAACGTATGAGGTGGTCATTAGACCTCCAGGCTCAATAGTGCTCTCAAATTAATGCCCTAATGGAGGTCCTCAAGTCCTCAACTGCTGGCCTCAACCAATAGCCAAACTCCCCCTTGCCTTCTGTCCTTGGCATCAGAGTTTCAAGAGTCGCCGTTGCCAATTTCTTGAAAGCAAGCTGACCATCCCTTTCCAACAGTGATTCTGCTAACTGATTCTCAAAGACTTTCGCAGCCTGTGTTTATTAGATCAACGTAAATACAAAATTCTAGCCCTAACCATTGTTAGATCCTAACCCTTCTTATGTGCTAATTGTGTTTAGAAGAGGATTAGTGATGGATTGTATGATTTAAATTTGAAATTTTCCGCTGTGTTTGTGGACGTTACAGCCCTAACCCTACATAAGTGTTCCCTCAAGCAATTCATCTTCAAATGACTCTTCTTCCTCGATTCAAACGTAACATGTATTTTACCACCGAACCGTGACGACAACGACGAAACCCCAATAGATGTTCATGTTGATTAGTGGAGATTTTTTTTTTGAAAATAAGGATTTGGAATCCAAGCATAACTGTGAAATAAAGACTAAATATGTCATATTTATGTACGTGTTAACAAAAGAAAATACGAGGTGGATTGATTTAATCATCTGTCTTTGGTTAGAAATATTAGAACTTAAATTAAAGAAAATAATCGGATTTGAATGATTACCGTAATGGAAGCACATAGAACATTGGAACATTCACAAGCACACATCACATAGGATAATTAACAAGAAAAATCCGTTTAATATGTAATCAAGTGTACAAGGAAATTCACAATTACATGTAAATCTCGTCCAGAAAGCACAAACAATTACACGTCTCATGTCAATTTCAGTTAATTTAGTTTTGCATTCTCACCTTTTTATTTCCCATACCACCTAAAACATATCTACTTTCTTGTTTGGTTTGTTATAATTCAGGAATTCTTTAGTGAGTCTGGGGTTTAATTTTTCTAAATTAAGCTCCCACAATATCCATCACTCATTTCAAATTGTATGGTAGATTAAGAAAAAAACGGTTATGCTAATGAATGATGAGATTAATGAACGGTGAGATTAACTGTAAATAAGATCCAATAATGAGATTGTAGGTGACTTAAACTAAATTTGATGAGCCCTGGGCTCAGTAGAGCTTGACCCTATTATAATTTACATAATCATCCTAAATTATATTTTAATATCTAGATTCATATAACTAACATGTTACTTGATGTAGAAATTTATAAATTTAATTATACGATAATCCAAAATTATTACATTAGACAAAAAACAAAACAATCCCATAAAAATGAAGTTTAGCAAAATAATTGACTAAAAAGCTTGTTTGATTGTTCCCCTAAATCCTCTCTTAACCACCCTTCTACAAACTCAAAATACCAAAGTACCCCCACAAACTCCTCAAATTTACAGCCTCACACCCACACACCCGTCCGACCTAGAAGGGTAAACCCGTCATTTCATCCAAACCAACATCTCAAAAAATCAACCAAAAGAAAAGAAGTCACAAAACGAAACCAAAACACTTTCTTTTTCGCCCTCTTTCTTCTCCGGCGACCGAAACCCTAATTCCCTCCCGAAACCCTAATTCCGGTTCCGAGAACCTAATTGCGTGCGATCCGGTTCGAGGCGGGTCGGATCCTGGTGGGACTGGAGAGTCTGAGGGGCGGGTTGGGGAGCGGAGTGATGTGAGGCGATGGATCCCGAGAACAAGAGGTTCGGAAGAGGTAATACGTTTGGGAGTGGTTGTTTTGGTCGGTGTTTAGTGGTAAAGATTGAATCTTTGGGGGTTTTGGGTTGTGAGATTGTGTGTTTGAGGTATTGGTTGGGGGAGAGGTGGACTCTTTGTGGATTTTGGACGTGAGATTGTGTGTTTGAGGTCTTGTTTGAGGTAAAGGTAGAATCTTTATGGGTTTTGGAATTTGGCTTGTGAGATGGTGTATTTGGGCTCTTGGTTGTAGTAAAAAAGGTGGATTTTTTTTTGGATTTTTTGGATGTTAAATGGTGTGTTTGAGCTCTTGTTTGAGGTAATAAAATTAAAATCTGTATGGGTTTTGGCTTGTGAGATTGTGTGGTTGAACTCTTGTTTGTGGTAAATTTGGAAACTTTTGGGGGGTTTGGATGTGAAATGGTGTGTTTGAGCTCTTTTTTGTGTTAATGGTGGAGTCTTTGTGGGTTTGGGATGTCAGATTGTGTGTTTGAGCTATTGGTTGTGGTAAAGGTGGAATTTTTGTTAGTTTGGGACTTTGGGTTGTGAGAATATTTGTTTGAGCTCATTTTTGTGCTAAAGGTGGAGCCCTTATTGTTTTTTGGATGTGAAAGGGACTGTTGTATCTTTTATTTGTGGTGAAATTGTAATCTTTGTGGGTTTTTGGATGTGAGACCGTGTTTCATCTCTTCTTTCTGATAAGTGTCGAAAAAATTGGGTTTTTGGTTGTGGGATGATGGTGTTTAACTGTTTTTGGTAACTTATTTTTGTGGTACAGGTGGAATCTTTGTGGTTTTTGGGTTGTGAAATTGTGTGTTTGATCTCTTGTTTGTGGTGAAGGTGTATTTGGTCTCTTGGTTGCTATCTATGGCAAACAATTAGGTAGCACTTGGAATTTTTAATTTATTGCTTGTGTTTAATTTTGTACTTTGATTTTCATGATAGGTTTGGGTCCTATAGATTAATAATTAAAAACTGTGGATGTGTGTTCGTTGACAATGCAATATATTTTTTGCTGAAATAATCCTTTTAGTAGTAAAGATAAAGACAGTGGATTTATTTTCCAACCTATGTTTTTTATACTAGAAAGCAGTATAGCACCAGTTTGCAACTGTATTTCTTATCTGAAACTAGTGTGACTTGTGAACTTGTAGACATTGTGCTCTTTTGTTTGTTCTAGATAGTATATAACATTACTTGATGTAGAATGTGTTGATTTTCAGGACCCAGGGAGCTCACTGGTGCTTTGGATCTTATAAATCACTATAGGTTGCAGGCACACCATGATTACTTTTGTAAAAGATCGCTTCCTTTGTCAATATCAGACACACATTATCTCCATAATGTTGTTGGAGAAACAGAAATTCGGAAAGGAGAGGGCATGGAGCTTGGTCAGCTCTTTCAGAATGCTCCTTACTTAAGAGAAGCAACGGCCCGCATTCAGCCTTTTGACCTTGAAACACTCAGAGAGGCATTTCAGCTACGAGAAACGGATCCCGTTGAACTGCCTGCTGTAAGAAATGTTGTATCCTCATGTTCTTTTATGAATTCATAGGGCCTAATCTTCCTTCCTTGTCACCATAGGCGGACAAAGGGATACCTACCATCAGTGGAAAAGTGAAAGAAGAAACAAAAGACAAGGACAAGAAAAACAGAAAACACAAGGACAGAGATGGTAAGAAGGACAAGGAGCATAAGAAACACAAACACCGGCATAAAGACCGAAGCAAAGATAAAGACAAGAAGGACAAAGAGAAGAAGGATAAGAGTGGGCACCATGATTCTAAGAAGCACCACGACAAGGTGCATCTCCAATTCCTTATTATGATCTTTCTTTTACGCATGTCCACACGTTGATGCTTATTCCTGTTTCTTCCCCTTTCTCGTCCAGAAAAGAAAGCATGAAGGTAGTGAAGACACTGAGAACCACAAACACAAGAAAAATAAGGTATCAAGGATCGTATCCCTCTCTATTTAAATTTTTACTGTTACTGTTTGATTTAATTATCTCTTGACTATACTGTTACTGACCAATTGTGTTAATGAATTTTCAGCACAAGAGCTCCAAGGTTGATGAGGTGGGAATGATAAAAGCTGCAAGCTGAACATTTTGAAATAACTTTCCAATTTACTGTCTCCGAGCACAATGCTTCTAATGATGAACTAAGGGGTTTCCTCTTGTTGGTCTAATTTGAAGGTAACAATTCTCCCTTTCTAGCCACTATTCCATTATAGAAAGGCAACCTAGCCATTTTGTAATTCATCATGTGTTGTATCTGTACATGAGAAGTAATTATATTTTTCTCCTAATTCCTGAACTACCTTTTGACCTTTGGAAATCAAAGAAGAAGCTTCTGAAAATGGTACTCTGTGTGGACAAATGTTGGTTAGTAAACATCAAAACCTTTATCCCCACGTTTTCCTAACACAAACAATGAAACAAATAAAATAACGAAAATGATAATAACTATGACCGGAATCATTCTTGTAATAGTGCTGTAATAACTTTCCATTAAATGAGAATGTTTTCACAAAACCCGTTCAGAACATTTTTCTATGTGAACCTTCAGATGTAACTGCTCAAAATTTAATCACTATACTACAACGCCAATAAACTACTTGTGGTTCATCAGTCTTGTAAGCTGACAGCCTTGCACTTTTCCGATTTTTTAAAACATTATTTATAAGAAGAAATTAGGAGGCTTCCATTATTAGTATCATTACAATGCCAATAAATGTACTGCTGTCTTGTTTCATGTGGGTTTATATAGTAATTTCTTCTAAATCCAATTATGCTATTCTAATATATCCTTTGAAGTAGTATAGTGTAGAATTAGAATGCAATACATGTAGCTAAAGTTAATGAAGTGATTTGTGTGGTGATTCAATGATTTCAATCCTCACTTAGAACTTGGCAGATTATGTACTTTGAGGAGGGGGCCTTGCAAGTAAAAAATGCTTGCAGGTGATGTTGGAAGAAGAGCTTAGGGGCACAATTTTACAATCAAGTGAAGGATCTGCAGCTTCTAAGTTAAGAGGAGGGGTTGGGAGAAGGGATTGAGGGGGCAGTTTTGCTTAATGTGTTGTTGAAATTATTTTTTGGACATTATCATGAATAAACTTTTTAGTCTAGTTCTTTTGTAAGTGCATTTATAAAATATAAAGCACCAATGGAAGTGGTCCCAAATGAGTTGTGAAAGTATTATCTGCAGGGGGCTTATGAAAATGTGTCAAAAGAAATCTTGTCCTCCGATGTTAGCGATCATGTGGAGTTGATTATGAACATTCACCGGAGTGAAATTGTGTTATTTAGACCACCAGAGAAGCTCTTAGCTCCAGCCCTGTTGTATCATTAGTTGTTCTTAGATGTTTCCTTTCTCGTTGTAACCATTCTTAGCGTTGTATTTATTATGAGGCCTTTTGTTACTATCAAGTCTCGATTGAAAATGGTTTTTAGTTTTTTAGTCTTCATTGAACAATCATCTAATCATTCTTGGTATGATTCGGTGATTAGATGTGGTGCATTGGGACTTAAATTTCAGATTGGATCTCCAAGTTCAACCAGTAATTGGCTGTGAGCTTGGCTTGTTCTTACATGGTTTGCACCGCCTTTGGTTGGCAGAACGAAAACATGCCATAACTTGAACTGTCTTTGACATTTGATCAATCAAACTCAAATGAAAAATAGAATCTTTCTTTGGAGCTGAAAACATTCCTAACCAGAGGAATTTTAATTACTTATATATCTAAAATTATCTTTTTGTTATAAAACAATCAAACCAAAGATTAAAGATCGGGAGAGAGATATGTATTTCATTTCATTGTCTCCACCAAATGTGTACAATAGCCTCCTATATATAGGATGTGTAGATAGTAGAGTTACAATCAAATAAATGAAATTACACCATATTAATAATAATAATAACAATCTACTTAAATTGTGGGGTTGAGGAAGGTGAATCATCCATAAAACCTTTGGATTTCATAACACTCCACATTGGATGATCGCCTTTATACGCTAGGGATGTTGTCTCGTTAAAAACCTTACCAAGAAAAAACTCAATAGGATAAAAACTCAGATAAAATTTAAACAATCAAGAGATTACTCAGATAAAATTATCAACGGGAATGTTACTCATATAAATCAACAGTCGGTGCACCAATAATACAACAGAGTTTGTCAAAAGACGTGATTACAACAATACAATGAAAAGACAGGTAAAACAATCACGACGACATTGAAGAGTCCGATGAGGATCCTGACCTCAAAATGTATGTGTCCGCTGTCACCACCCGACAGAACCTACTGCAAACATCCGTGCAGCAACAACAACGGGTCTCCCTCGGAAACCTACCGTAGGCACATACGGTCTTACGGACAGCACGCGACGCGTCCCCCCACACGCGACTACACGAGCCTAAGGGATCGGGATAGGTGCCCAATCGGGGATCATCGCTGGCACAACATCAGCGGCATCGTCGGCACAACATCGGTGGTACAACATACGTCCGGTACAACATTGAACACCACAACCACAAGCCGGAACATCGTCGACACCATCATCGCCGGCAAAAACCTCGGCGGCATCACCGGCACAACCTCGGCGGTACAACATACGTCCGGTACAACATCAGACGGGTCCAGACCGTAGTCTGCAGGGTCATCATGCTCCACGAGCCATGCGTCACATGCATTGGGATCCGCGATCCCTCAGGTCTGCTACTCATCAGAGAGTAAGGCAACGACACGTCACACCACGTCCAATACGGAGGTGGCGCGACCCAAGTGTCCACACTCTTCCACACGGCGGTCCCTGGGCGGTACGAGCACGTACCCGCCGTCACCTCCCGGCTCATGCTCTAAGCGAGGACACGGGTTTCCGTGGATAGAGTTGACACAACACAAGGACCAGGAATTCAGTTCTGCACACAAACAGTCGACCGAAAAAGCCTAACCGGTCGACCGTCCCCAATAGGTTCGGTCGACCGAAAGTCGACAACGGTCGAACTATTCTGCCCATCACTTAAGTCCAAACGGTCGAACAGAAGTCTAAAACCGGTTGACCGAACACGAGGTCAAAATCCAGAGTTGGTCAAAATCAACAAGACTATTCGGTCGACCGACTCAGGGGTCCCGGTCGACCGAAAACTACCAGGGTTATCCTAACAGTCTATGTCATATAACGGTCGAACAATAAATATAAAACGGTCGAACAACATGTATCTCAATTCAGTACACTTAAGTTCCGGTCGAACGAACCTAAGGAACCGGTCGACCGAAACACGACAGGCAATCCCAACTCACAAGCAAAACGCACTACCGGTCCACCACCACAAGGCATCGTTCGACCGGTGATGGTTAAAGTCGGGTAAAATATACTACATCGGTCGACCACCCGAAGGAACCTGGTCAACCGTTGGTCGTCTTCAACCTTGCGTCAGCCGAGGATTTACGCAAAACATGTCGCCGGAGAGGTCTCCGACCTCCCCCGACCGACCAACACAACCCTCCCACGAGGATGAACCACAAAATCACACTAAGAAGCCGGCATACCTCGACGAGAAGACGGAGCACACCGGAGTTCGCTCGACGTCGATGCTCGACAACAACCTTCGCACCCACACCTAGGGGTGAAACTTTGTGTCTGAAATCCGTCAATCCGATCGACTCCGCATTCGAAATCAAAAAATTATCCGAGAAAAAAAAATCCGCAATCGAATCTGTATTCAGATATAAACATCCGTAAAAAACGAAGCGAATATGGATATTGGTACATCCGATTCGAATAATATCTGGTTCGTATTTTATATGCACATATAAATAAAAATAAAAAATATACAATATATATGAATTAAATTATGTTATTTATATTATATTTAATATTTTTTCATGTAGGCAAAAAATAAAGGCTGAAATTTATTCTTGTTTAGATCAATCAAAAAATGTTTTAAATCTATTCGGATTTTTTAACAAATTCGGATATCCTAATTCGGAATGGATTTTAAACTTAATTCGGGTGCGAATTTATTCGAATTCGGATATGAATTCGACGGATACGAATTCGGATCCATTTCTCATACATTCGATCGGATTCGAATTCGGATTCGAGAAAAAAAACGGATACGAATTCAGATACTGACACATCCGCTTCGTATCCGCTCCGTTTTCACCCCTACCCACGCCTCATGCTCGCACCTCCGCGACCCCGAGCTTGCCTCCACACGCCGGAGCAACCTCCACGCCTCCTGGTCGCCGGAAGAGAAGAAGAAAGGGTGAGAGGGTGCAAGAGTGAGAGAGAGAGAGAGGGATGTGTGATTTTCTCTCCAACCAAGCACAACACCCAACCAAACCCATCACCCTACACTCCTACCCCATCACACCACACAACCCACCACTATTCACCTCCTCTTCCACGTGCTAATCCCCCACTAATCAAGAGATTAGCCCAAAACAAGGTTAAGGACTTAACATGCACGTTCCAAAGAAAAGCGTACAGGCATTCCAAATGAGGGTATCACAGGATACAGCTGATTGTTGTGAAAACATAAAAACGTTAGAGCAGAGATGAGGGCTATGTTCAAGGATGAGACAAGATTCACCGCAGTTAAAACCATAGATAGTTCTGGGAACTAGATAATATGGAAGTGATGGGGGCTCTGTATTTTTTCCCCCACCAATTGTATGTATGTTAAGCAGAGATGCTTGACAGTTGACATATGCCTTTTTCCGAGTGAAGTAAATAGTTAAAAGGATTATAAAATAAAATGCTTTCTCTAGGTTTGTATACCTCATTACGTATACCTGGAATAAATTGTACTAAACATTTGATGACATCTCCAACAGCTTCAGTTTTATCTTCTGGGGTTTTAAGAGATGAATGAAGGGTGACATACTCACTTTGGTGATTGCTCTCATCCTCCATCAAATCAAACACAGCTTCAAACTTCTTTAAATGGCTCGTAAAGCTGAGCCAACAACAGCCAAAAAACAGTAAAGCTAAAAAAATTGTTCATCACAGACTGACAGATTATGAAACCATATTCTTAATTGTCGGGTTGAGCTGGTGTACAAAGTCTTGTTTCGAGACCTAGGCGTGACTTGTGCGTGTGCAAGTGGGACGCCGTAGGCAGCTGGAGGCGACTTGAGCTTGGGACGCGAGGACCGGATCTGCAAGCTCATTTGATGTAATCCTTTGATCTCTTAGTATTGATGTAGTCGGATTTCAAAGTTTCTTGTATTTCCCTTCCGCTTGTACCATGATATTGACATTATGTTTTTAATTGAGACATCGACTTGACTATTTTTCGTTAATATCCATTTTTTGTTTGCTTATAACTTGAGTATGATTGTTGTATCCCAAGTTGTGGATCATGAACGTTACAAATTTTCTTCCAAAAAATTGGTCCTCTATTACTATAATATTGTATAGGGAGTTTTGCTACAGTACACCTCGTAAGTGTCCAAATTGGTCATATGCATTTGCTTTTTCGGTATTGTTGCATATACACTTACAAATCGATATATTTGCGCATATGCACCTCTGCCGTTAGTAGACCCCACTCTGTCACCGTTACCGTCCAACGGTGTTAGACAATTTGCAAATCAAACATCGTAAAATCCAAATGTCCTTAATTGTAAAAACAAAAAATCCAATGAAACATCAAATTGTCTAACACTCTTCACTCTTTAACTTTAACTCTCTTCACCAATTTGTATATCCCCGTACTTAGCTATCATGTGTTGGCCACACGGACGTGGACGTTGAACTACAACGTTAAAAATGGTTACATAACCTTTCAATTGAATTATTGAAGACTAGAAACTATTTGTTGAAGACATGGTAGTAACAAAAGGCCGCATGATAAATGCTATACTAAGTATGGTTACAACAGGAAAGAAAACATCTAAGAAGAAATACTTATACAATAGAGTTTTGGAGCTGAGAGCTTCTCTGGTGGTAACATAAAAAAGATTCTGCGAGTGATCATAATCAACTCCACGTGATTGCTACCATTTGTAATTTGTAAATGCACTTACAAATTAAAGAAGTAGACTAAAAGGCTTTATTCATGATAATGTCCAAAAAAATAAAAATCCAACAGTACATTGAGCAAAACTACCATGCACGTCAACATTACTACACAAAATGGACAACAAACAAGATGTGTTTTCATATTATGAAATTTTGTTGAATTAATTATTCATGAAAATTGCTTGATAAAACTGCGGAACATGGACCACAACTAACTTAAACTCATTTACTTTTGAAGCTTGTTCATCACCAAAATCTCCAAGGGTCCTTGAACGGAGGAACATAGTTTTCTGTTGGGGGAATAAGTCGGAACGAGGACACTGATTTCTCCAAGATTGGTCCCATCTGCCAAACACGGTAGATCCTCCGATTACACAATGCTAGGGACGAAAATCTAACACAGATCGGACGAGAAGAGCGATCGACAAATACGAAAAAGGTTTTAAGAATTCAAAATTACTTACAGTTGGCCATTGTTTGCTGAGGGTTGAAACGTTGAAAGTGTATAAGTAACCTGATTTGACAAAAAAATTAACATCACTGAATGCAATGAGCATTGTTTGCTACAAACTCCTAAATTGTGATTTTTTTGGTGGTAAATTCGACATAGCATATTTTTGTGGCCAACGTGAAACATAAAATGCTGACGGTATCGCTAACTGCATAGGCATAAGTCACTAAGATAAAAAAAAAGGAGTATTATTAATACCATCACGCTCGGCAGTTGAGGCCATGTAATGCCTGTAAATATTTGATTCCTGAACCTGCATAGTTCCATGAGAAACATTGATGGATAAGTGGAACAAAACATCAAATTGATGTGTACAGTTATGTACCATTCAAATCAAGTTTGCATAAGAAGAAATCAAACTCACAGATTTTGTGGGCGACTTTCTAACGAGATATTCGTAATACCAATAAGGTACTCCATCAATCTACAAAGAAGGGTTGCAAGTAAGCAAACAAAACAGTTTTCTTGTTTGATTAGTGTCTTGTGTATAAAAATAAAAAGGTTTAGGAGTAACATTGAGAAAATTGCCAGTGTAAATTAATGCCTAAGCTTATCTTTTTTCTTCTTTTATCTAACCAGTTCCAGCAAATTAAACCATAACAAAATCTAAGAAAAGAAAGTGGGAAAAATCTCACGTTGGTGGTATGTGCATCCAAAATGGAACTTTCTGCCAAGCGCTGACTAGATGTTACCCGCTTCATAAATAAACATATATGTCAAAGATGTTAGACATACCGTAGAACAAATTACGATGGTAAGGAACACAAGTGCAAAAAAATTAGGGCTACATATTCATACTAGTTAATCTTGGCCAATCGACATTACTCAAACAAAAAAGGTAAATAATCATATAATAATTGCTTTTACCTATCAAAAAAACTTGGCAAATCCCACGTTCTTCAAGCAAAAAAGTGGGTGAGGTCTACAAGACTATTAGTCTACCAACTTGAAGCTTCAAAAACAACGGTGATGAATGATGACTCATTTTATATGGTTGTGAATCGATAGATGCACATTGATACTTTTGATTCATTCAACATCTAAGAAGAACCTTATGTAAATTATACCAATCTGCACAAAATTTAGACCACTGTGATAAATCAAGACATTCAAATGAAAAGCAAGTCTTTGTCCGAGAAGCAACAATGGAAATAAATTGACAACGTCGTAGATAAAGTTCACATTTTATAGAGGAAAACAAGAAAATGAAGTACCAAAGCAGATTTGTCAGATAGAACAGCGTCGGCAACATTCCTAGCAGTCCACGCACCCTTGTCACTGGAATCTAAGAAAGTTTTGTTCGGAGGACCTATCTGCATTGGGAACATCTTAAGATAAGGCGATAAGACCCCCAAAAAAATACTCAAGTTCCTGGGTAAGGGAACAAATTAAATAAACCCTCTTACCGGGTGTTTATAGATTATCCCTAGAAATTACGCTATGAGTTTGAAAGGTTTACCGAGACAGAGACAACAAGGTTATTGATCATGTCAACACGCTCTGAAACAATTCTTTGCCTCGCATCAGCTGCAAAACAAGATCCTTTGTATAAGTTACGTCATAATCTTTAGACAACATCTAGTGAGAAACTTGGGTATCATAATGTTACGCATCAGACCATTACACTTTAATGTGGCGATTCAACTTACGTGAAAGTGGTGCTGCAGATGAATATCTTTCTGGTTTTCTGGAAACAACCCTACAGATTATCAAAGTTAAAGGAAATTTACTTAACAAACCATCATCAGTCTGTGGGAATTATAAATATGTGCGCAACTAGAAAGCAAGATTACCATTTGAATGTCACGTTCTTTGACGGAAAATCAATGGGATATGAAAAAGAATATGCATTGATATCATCGACAACTAACTCCATCTTCGACTCCCCTTCCATATCGCTTGAAGCAAAGAGGGCTACATGAGGAATGAAATGAGAACTAATAAAGAAGGCAAACAACAATGTACAACTACGCAAACCATGAAATTTTGTATCATGTGTTTTACAACTTATGCATCAGATGGCTGCTAGAACTAAAAAGTCCAACTATACATGCAACAGCGTTGATATGGCACAATCTTCTAAAATAGCAACTGACTTTGAGTTGCTTACTGCCTAGTAGTACCTACATCTACTGGGAATTCTACTTCAGGAACTTACAGGACTGGAGTTTTGATGCTAACATTGATTTTAGGTTGAAAATGATTAAAATTGTCTAAATCCGTAACTTTAATAACTTAAACTTCTTTCCCACCACTAAGTGGCAGACATCATATTTCCTTACCACTAAGTCTCTAATCTTATCTTAACATGTAAAAGAAACAATCTTTCCCACCAAAACCGCAATTATATATCCACAAAACCAAACTCATCAACCAACAAAAAAAAAAGTTGATCAAATTAACAACATCTTCCAAACCTCACCATGAGAAGGGAACAGAAGCGAAACCGAAGACACGACCCCGAACACCCCAAAATCCCTCCTTCCCAAGCAAATTCCCTTTCTGGGTACCTCAGAAATCGAACAAACAACACCATTCCTCCTCCCAATTCTCAAACTCCTCTGGTGGTTTCTACAATTTTCAAAAAAAAAAAAAAAAAATCAAAAAAAAAATCAGAAGAAGAAAATGAGTTAGAATTAGAAGAATACCTGAGATTGGGTGAGGGGAAGAGAGAGGAGTGGAAGGTTGGATGAGAAGTGGAGAAGAGAGTGGAAGAAGCCATGGTTATGTTTGTGTTTGTGTTCTGTCTCAGCTTCGTATCCACTCTGGTCTGGGTTGGATTTTTGTTATCGAGTCGAACTTAACTTCTGTTACCAACTAATATATAAATCAACAGATAACTGTCCTGGTCGGACGTTCGGGATGGTTCGTTAATATTTTCGTGGCGTTGATAATGATAAAATGAGAAAAATTGAGACAAAAATTTGACAAATAGTAGTTCTCTAAATTGTACATGTTAGAACATTATTTTCCAAAGCGAATCCAACTCGTCACTGTTGAAGGAATTGGTAAACTAAATTTTTTAGTAGTGATTTTGATTTTTCATTTTTACCTTTTAATTAAATGAATTATTGTCTTTGTAGGAGTTAATTGCTTGTGTTTTCCAATTATCATAATACTTACATGCAATTTTCCCAGAGATAAGAATATAATTAATGGTTGAGATTCGAGGAATCTAACTCTCAAATTTGACACCAATTTGCAAGGATCTGGAATTTATATCTTCAACTAAAAAACATTATCGTTGAAATCTGAAAATCTAACTCAAATACGGATACGGATAAGATATTTTACGTAAAAAAAAACCCTCTGCTGCTCTACAACTACAAGTCACCTACTTGTTGGTTGATGTTTGAAAAGTGTTATTTTTATCTTTAGAAACGAAGACCAAAAATATTTGAAATTTTCTCATCCAAACCCTGACCTTTTAATCTCAGGTGATCTTCCGCTACTTCTCGTGCTGACCTAGATTTTGGTTTTCTAGGGTTTTAGAGCGCACTTTTTTGGGTCGATTTCGGGTTTCTTTTGGGGTCAAATTGGTTGATTGGGAGTTGTTTGTTGGAATTTAGGGTTGAATTGGGGTTTTGGGGATTAAAGATTGGATCTTGACTGTGGTTTTATCTGCGTTATTTGAGCTTCGGATTGCTTGATTGGGAGTTTGTTTTATGGAATTTGGGGCTTAAAAGTGGATTTCGGGTATGATTATAGCTGGAATTGGTTGATTGGTAGTTGTTTAATGGAATTTAGAATTGAATTGGGATATTTTTGGGTTAAAGATTGGATCTTGACTGTGGTTCTAACCACCATTGTGATTATTAGTTAGGCCTTAAAGTATAGTGACTTGATTTGGAGTTTTTGGGTGCAATTTTGGGGTCAATTGTGATTTGTTTTGGCCTAAAAGTTGTATTTCTATGTGGTTAGGGTTTTTAAGCATCCGATTTTGATCAGTTTCAAATTATTTTGGTTATATTATGTTTGGTTGCTAAAACATTGGATTTTGAATGCTTTTCTAGCTGGGATTGAATTTTGACCAATTTCAAGTTCATTTTTGTGAATTTCGGATTGACTTTTTTGAGGGCTTAAAATAAATTTTGGCTAAGGTTCTATCTGCCATTATTGTGGTGTGTAAGGATTTTTGAGCATTGGATTGCTTGAATCGGGGTTATTTTATGGAATTTGGGGATGTATTGTTGCTTTTTTTTGGTTAAACATTTGAATTTGACCACGTATGCTATTATATTAATAGGCCATCTAAGCATCTGATTTTGATCTTTTTCAAAAAAAAAGATCAAACTTTGTTTCGTGATTACATGCTGGATTTTGAAAACATTGCTTACGTGTTCTTCATAAGAGTTTCTAAGGATCATAATTTGATCAATTTGAGGTTCTTCTTTGTAGATTTGGGGGTGGAGTCGTGGTTTTTTTGGTTTAAGGCTCACAAGAACCTCCACGTATTCATCAACATACTCATGGTTTGATTGTTCCCTGTGTAAACACAGATTCAATAGTAGTTTACTTTTGTTGTTTAACATTAGACTGCTGGCGTTTCCGAAATTTGCTGCTTATTTATTTGATTGAGACAAAATGATTTGATGGGATTTCGTATGACTTCTGTTTTCTTTTAAACATTACTAATGGAACTGCATTTTTCATAATATTTACATTGCTGAAGTGAAATCTTAGTGGTGTTACGATTTGGTAGTTGTTTTTTGCGTGTTGAATGACTTTTATGTATAAGATGTTTAGTTTAGTTGGGAGATATTAGGAAGATATTGTCTGTTGTGCTCATTGTGTTTTTTCTTAAATTATGTACAATTAATGATTACCTGATCTTTTTGCAGGTTGCTTTAATCAGTGCAACTTCTGAAAGGAACCATATTTGAATGAATTTATTTCAAAAACCGTTTGACAATAATTCCATTTCGCTTGAAACATCTCATTCAAGTTATTTTAGAATTTGAGAGTATGGGCAATTAAGTTGTCCATATTTTGGTTGAACAATTAAAATATATCTTGGCCGTGCCTTCCAGTAAAATAAGCTTTATTTGGGAATTTGATGAGACAACTTCTTTGGAACAACACAAGGTTTGATTTAGAAAAATTATTTGCTAATGGACCATATAGAAAATGGAAGCAACCAGCCAGAAGGGCATGTCATTGCTATCACAAGGGAAAGTACAACCTCAACATCAGTTTCTCGTGGGGATAGTGATAATGACCCTGATTCCACGTTCCGTGAAAGCACACTGTCAAGTAGCAGTCAAGCTTCCTTGTCTCAATCACCATCAACTTCATCTAGTTCGGCAAATATTTTATTTTCAAGAAGAGGAGAAAATCGTGGCCGTCGTAACAGAAGTCCTCTGAATTCTGGTTTTTGGATTTCTATTGAATTGTTTTTCAATGTCAGCCAGATAATCTCTGCGATTATTGTTCTGTGCTTATCGAGACATGAGAAACCACACACTCCGCTCTTTGCATGGATTATAGGATATACAGTTGGCTGTGCTGCTTCACTCCCTCATCTTTATTGGCGCTACACTCATCGTAACAACCACAGGGCTGAGCAGGAATCATCTCATGCACAGTCGAATAACAACACCCAAGCTACGTATACATCCATTTCACTAACTCAAAACCAGGAAGCTGATCAGAGACAAGAATCAGGAACAAGAAGTCGAAGGTAAGTTCTACAGACAAAAAATAGAAACTAAAAATTAAATAATGCGCAGAACTACTACATTGTTTCTTTTTTATGTTTTAGAGGCCCACTGGTTTTAGATTATTTTTAAGCAGGTTTTATAGAATTCGTCGCCTTTGGAAAGTCCCATGGGTTTACAATTTTACATGATTAAATTTCAAGACAGGCTGCATCGTTATCAAAAAAAATCAATCATTACAACCTACATAGTACATACTTTTATGTAAGTTTACCTGAAAGCCACATCTGGTCTAAGGAATTCTTAAATATGTAAGATATATTATATAGTAGTGGTTTGCATCAGTATTGTACATGGATTATAGTACGAAGAGTAAAAAAATACTATTATAGTATTACCTTGATGGTGGTTATCATGGAAGCTAAACCTTTTGGAAGGTGCTACCATATCACAGTAGCTCATAATAGTATTATATATGGAATACAGTTTCAGGAGTCAAAAGATTCTATTTGTACCTTCACAATGTTTGTTGCAAAAACTCGTAGATTCCTAAGGTGCTATTATATTTATATCATAGTGGCTTGTGATGGTATTGTTGATGGAATCTTGCTTGAAGAGTCCTCCTAGGTTACATGATGCATATTGTCAACTCCTACTCAAGTATTCAACCTGCACTTTGTCGTGCAACTCATGCTAATGACCACAATGCTCGACAGGCTTAATTCTCTTATTGATCACACAAAAATGGCCTTGGATTGTTTTTTCGCAATATGGTTTGTCGTTGGAAATGTATGGATTTTTGGTGGCCATTCTTCCGCTTCTGTTGCCCCCAATATGTATAGGTACTCCTCCCTTATCACCAATTTTGTTTCTTAGTTCATACTTCATTGTTGGAAGCTCACTTTTTAAAGCTACTCATTTTCTTCCCTGCAGGTTATCTATTGTTTTTCTGGCATTCAGTTGCATTGGATACGCCATGCCATTTATTCTATGTACGACCATCTGCTGCTGCTTGCCATGTATTATCTCTGTCCTAGGACTTCGGGAGGATATTAACCAGAACAAAGGAGCTACAGCAGAGTTGATTGGTGCTCTCCCAACCGTTGAGTTCAAGTCAAAGACAATCAGGAACATGGAAGACTGTGAGATTGGCGCTGATGGGCTGGGAGACGGTGGCGTTGTAGCTGCTGGCACAGACAAGGAGCGAGTCATCTCTGCTGAAGATGCTGTAAGTTTTTTTTTTCAATTTTAATTTTTTTGGTGTAACGATTACGTTTTTGCTTATGATTACAGTTGCAACTTGCAAGCTAGTATAAATTACAAGCAAGCGAAGATGGCTTAACTCGTAGATGCCGCCTTCACTTTTTATTAATTAGATTGTATATTTGATGCCATCACTTTTCACCTAAGCAATCAGTAATGTGGTAGCTGCAATACAAGTTAGAATTTCATGTTCTGGAAAGCTCTTAAATGATAGTTTTTATATATATGCAGACTGGATTGTTTTTCAACAGTCAAATAAGTAGTTGTTTGAGGAAAATGGGGGCAAAACACAATAAATTTCATTATCTCTAGCTATCAGCAGAAGATATCAGAAGGTATATAACTATATATGCATAAAAACACAGGCTTTCAGAATTGTGGATATAATTTGGATTATATTGCAATTTCTACATCTACATCCATGTTTAGAAAAGGTATTGATGCAAAAATCGTTAAAATGTTGTGTAGCAGATGGCATCATATGATCACATCTATGCCTTCTTACATTCTACTATGTCACCCCAGTAAATTAGTCTCAACTCTAACCTTTATATTTTGGCAAGATATAGTGTCAACTAGTTTGCATGATCTTGTTGTCTAGTATACATTTTGCTTCTTGAGGCTTTATACATCCTGATTACTATGCTTGTTTTTTTCTTCCCGTGTGAAGTGGAGTAGACATCTTTTAATTTATTCACTCTTTTCTTAAAGTTTTCTGGAATTATGTCTGAGGTATTTCTTTCATTATGCTTCTAACCAAACTGCTTTCCCTCGCTTCTACCGTGGTGTCATCTGCTTATTGCTAATGGTTGTAGAAGATGTCCACAGACTAATGTTCTGGTGATGTTTTACAGGTTTGCTGCATTTGCCTTGCAAAGTACGTTAATAATGATGTTTTACGTGAACTCACATGTTCTCATTACTTCCATGTGGAATGCGTCGACAAATGGCTGAAGATAAACGCATTGTGCCCGTTGTGCAAGGCCAAGGTTGGAGAACAAACTTGTTCAAGCAGTTGTAGAGAGTGAGAGTTGAAATTGTTGGAATTCTATTTTGGTTCATTTTGAGAATACCCGTACACCATGCAACCTCGCCTATGACCTTGCCCGCAAAGCTTTTGCCTCTGGCGGCTGACTCACGTTAACTGAATATTCGAGGCTGAGACAAGGTCTTTCAGGCAAACTTGTAGATCTCGACATACACCCTCAGATATTGAGCCGTTAATTTCCCATTTATGGCATTCACCACCATCACACATACACAATGATTTTGTCACTTTTGTTATAAGAATTATGCCATCATGTAATCATGTAAACCCCATAAGTGAGGATCATGTAAAACATTCAGGAAATGCTACATTGGGGTGTATATTTTCTTGCTGGCAAATCATAGATTGTGATGCTTGAATGATTTTCTCATTGTCTAGTAACTAATAACTTAAGACATATATTTAGTGGTTGAAGCTTTCATTGGCTTAAGATTAGCTATCTTAACATTTTTAGCTTATCTCTTCGTGCTGACACTATTCTCTGCTTTGTACTTCCAAGTTTTTATCGAGAGATTGTTCATTGCACCATCATCCTCTTTCATGATTAGGACAGCTAAAATTTGGTTACTAAAAGAAGTCTGGCGGTTAAATGTAATTATTGAAATTCCGTTTTTCCCCATATGTTGTTGCCTTGTTGGTTTAAAATGCTGTTGATTGCCTTAAATGACCAAGAAAGACTTCCACTGTTAAATTGTTATCTAATAGGCTGATTTGCTTATTGATCTATCATTAAATTAATTAACAAAAGTGTCCTTATACACGGACGCGGGCGTCACGGACGCGCCTTACGTGGACGTGTTGAGTCAGCGTCCAGTCAGCAAAATTTCTCTTCACGTGCTTTGGTCTTCTTAAAAACGTCAGTTCTTTAGGTTGAACGATTCTTTTCCCAATACACAGATAGTGCAGACCCTAGGACAGCGTGCAGACCCTAGGACAGCGTGCAGACCCTTTATTCGTGCAGAGTCCAGACTTATCATAATAAAATATTGTTTTTAACTTTTAGGTTGGATCAACTTAATCCAAACAGACACACAACATATTCCGAACAGACAGTCTTCTTATTCCGAACAGACGCACAACTTAATCCGAACAGACAGACTTCTTATTCCGAACAGACACACAACTTAATCCGAACAGACACACAACATATTCCGAACAGACACACAACATATTCCGAACAGACACACAACTTAATCCGAACAGACACACAACTTAATCCGAACAGACACATAACTTAATCCGAACAGACACACAACATATTCCGAACAGACAGACTACTTATTCCGAACAGACATACTTCTTATTCCGAACAGACATACTTCTTATTCCGAACAGAAAGACTTCTTATTCCGAACAGACAGACTTCTTATTCCGAACACACACACAACATATTCCGAACAGACAAACAACATATTCCGAACAGACAGACTTCTTATTCCGAACAGACGCACAACTTAATCCGAACAGACACACAACATATTCCGAACAGACAGACTTCTTATTCCGAACAGACGCACAACTTAATCCAAACAGACAGACTTCTTATTCCAAACAGAAAGACTTCTTATTCCGAACAGACAGACTTCTTATTCCGAACAGACACACAACATATTCCGAACAGACAGACTTCTTATTCCGAACAGACGTACAACTTAATCCGAACAGACACACAACATATTCCGAACAGATAGACTTCTTATTCCGAACTGACATACAACTGTTATACATGAAGAAAATGAAGAAGAATGTGATCATTCCTACATTTTTAAGGATGACTTTGGTCTTGTTTGTTGTATATGTGAAATTACACACAAAAGCATAGAAAGTGTGTCCAGAAACGGAACAAAAAATTTGTATTATTTATGTAGAAAGATTGTCTTGTTTATGTAGAAATTTTGTCTTGTTTATGTAAAAAGTTTGTCCAGTTTATGTAAAATGTTTGTCCAGATTATGTTGAAAATTTGTGCAGAAATGGAACAGAAAGTATTCCGAACATACACACCACTTAATCCGAACAGACAGACTTCTTATTCCGAACAGACACACAACATATTCCGAACAGACTGACTTCTTATTCCGAACAGACATACAACTGCTGTACATGAAGAAAATGAAGAAGAATGTGATCATTCCTACATTCTTAAGGATGACTTTGGTTTTGTTTGTTGTATATGTGGAATTATACGCAAAAGCATAGAACTTTCTGATTGAACTTTTAACAGTAGAACATCACGCCAAAATCCTCGGAAGCTTTGACACCATTGCATCTCGTTCCAGCACATTAACACCTGACCCAGAGGTAGCAAACAAACGGGTGTGATGCCTTTTCTTAACACAAAAACCACAAGAATCAGCATAAGCAACGTAAAATGTTTGGGCTTCTTCGAAAGAGGGGAAAAACATCCCCTCCTTAGGAACGTTTGTCGGTTGCTCCACTTGGAAAGACACATGAACGATTTCCATCAAAGCACAGAGGTAAGACCACAGAAGAGAAGGGAAGAAAAAGGAAGACGCATGTTGAGATTTATAACAAGTCTCCTGTGCTGTGTAGGAGAGCCAAAATGTTCATGGAAAATGAGTGATTTGAGACGCATTAATGAGGGATGGAGGGATGTAGACATTTGTACGAAACGAGGAATAAAATAAAAAATAAACTTTTTCTGTGGAGACTGCCAACTCAAACGCGTCTGCTGACTGAGCTGACCACATAAGCGCGCGTCCCGAACGCTAGCGTCCGCTAATCGTTTTCCTAAAAATAACATGACAAGTGATAGGGGGAACATCACATTTTTATCGGATTTTGTAGTCAAATATTTGGTACCAACTAGTAAAATATATAGTATGCATTCTACTAAATACATATTTTTTTGGTTTCTTTTAAATATAAATAAATTATAATATCAAGAACATAACAGCCTTGAAACTTGTTTGGAATTACACTTGGTCATCTCTGTAGCCACATTTAAAAAATGAAAAAAATGTTTACATGCAAATCACGAGCTCATCTAGAATAGTAAACTGCAGTGTGTGACCACATAAATCTTATCCATCTGTTTCCACATTCAGCGCGAGTTCATTTTTCACTATTTTATGTTATTTTTTCATATAAATTCCTGAATAATTGAAATTCTAAAACTAAGTTCCCAATGATCGGTATCTCGAAATATTGACGTTGGACTTGTAAACCTGAAATTTGTACCTACGATTAAGGAAAATGATAGATGACTGCTCTTTAGGACGCTCCTTCGGTGACGCGGCTGAGTTAACACTATCCATGTCAGCATAGAAAAAAAATTCCTTTTTTATTTTATTCTTCAATTCTTTGGTTATACGTACAAATGTCTACATCTCTCCATCCCTCATTAATGCGTCTCAAATCACTCCCTTCCTTCATCATTTTGGCGCTCCTACACAGCAGAAGACTTGTTATTCATCTCAAGATGTGTCTTCCTTTTTCTTCCCTTCTCTTTTGTGGTCATTCCTCTGTATTCTAATGGAAATCGTTCATGTGCCCCCCAAGTGGAGCAACCGGCAAACGTTCCTAAGGAGGAGATGTTTTTTCCTTCTTTCGAAGAAGCCAAAACATTTTACGTGGCTTATGCCGATTCTTGTGGTTTTGGTGTTAAGACAAGGCAATCCCATTACGATCGTGGTGTTGTTATACGGGTCACGTTGACTTGCTCCAAGGAGGGCACAACACCAACAAACCAAGGGCAAGGAAAATTGAAGCCTAGGTTATCCAGTAGAGTCCAATGCACTGCTCGGATAAGGGTCTCCGGAAACCCAACAAGGGGTTACCACATTAACTTTGTGGATCTTAAACATAATCACGTCATGCTTGAACATGAGCAAATGCGTTTTCTCAGACAAAAACGAACTGTCCCTGAGGCCGCCAAAGCACGCATATCGTGCAATGATACTGCTGGGATATCGGCTGCTAAGACCATGCAATCTTTTGTGGTCGAGGCTGGAGGTCATGACAAATTGACTTTCAACGAAAGAGATTTAAGGTTTGTGTTCTTTCTGCCTAACATAATTGAAGTTGAACATTTTGCGTCTGGTCTTAGTGGTTCCTGTGTGCAGGAATGTTGTAAATGAAGTCAGAAATTTAAAGATGAGACCTGGTGATGCACAAGCTCTTCAGAACTATTTCATTAAGATGCAGAAGATTGATTCCATGTTTTTCTATGTAATGGATATGGATGACGAAGGAAGACTACAGAACGTGTTTTGGGCTGACTGTCGTTCTAGAGCTGCATATTCATACTTTGGAGACGCAATATGTTTCGACACCACCTACATTACAAACAAATACGACATGCCTTTTGCCCCATTTGTAGGAGTTAATCACCATTTCGAGTCGGTTTTGCTCGGTTGCGCTTTGCTGTCTTCTGAGACCACTGAAAATTACATATGGTTGTTCCAAACATGGTTGTCCCAAACATGAACGGTAAGGTGTGACTGTTCAGTTTAAGCTATGTATGTGTTCGGTTTAAGTGGTGGAACTGTTGGGTTTAAGTGGTGGAAATGTTCGGTTTAAGTGGTGGGACTGTTCTGTTTAAGGTGTGAATCCGTTCGGTTTAAGTGGTGTGACTGTTCGGTTTAAGTGGTTTGACTGTTCGGTTTAAGTGGTGTGACTGTTCGGTTTAAGTTGTGGAACAGTTCGGTTTAAGTGGTGGAACGGTTCGGTTTAAGTGGTGTGACTGTTCGGTTTAAGTTGTGTATGTGTTCGGGTTAAGTGGTGTGACTGTTCGGTTTAAGTTGTGTATGTGTTCGATTTAAGTTGTGGGTATGTTCGGAATAAGTTGTCTATCTGTTCGGATAAAGTTGTCTGTCTGTTCGGAATAAGTTGACTGTCTGTTCGGATTAAGTTGTCTGTCTGTTCGGATTAAGCTGTGGGTATGTTCGGTTTAAGTTGTGGGTCTGTTTGTTTTAAGTGGTCGGTCTGTTCGGATTAAGTTGTGGGTATGTTCGGTTAAAATTTTCAAAGTAGAATTTTGTACCTTTCAATATATGACTCACTCCTTTTAAATTGCCCCCCTTATGCAGATATACCCCCTAGCCATAATAACAGATCAACGTGGTGCCATTACAGCTGTTGTAAGGAATGTCTTCCCAGATTCAAGACACAGATTCTGTATATGACACATAATGAACAAAGCTCCCGTGAAGTTGACGACGCAGTATCGGAAGCACATGTTATTTGATCTGAAATTGATTGTATATGATTCCAAAACCCCAGCAGAATTTGATCGTAATTGGCAGGGTTTCCTTCTTGATTTTGACCTGCAGAACCATAGAAGGCTCAAATCGATTTATGCAATCCGAGAGTCGTGGATACCTGCATTTGTTGGTGATAGTTTTTTCGCGGGAATGACATCTACTCAGAGAAGCGAGAGTATGAACGCCTTTTTCGACAAGTATCTTACTTCGAAGATCACCCTTAAGCAGTTTGTTCAACAATACGAACTTGCGCTCCGCCATAAGTACAAGAAGGAAGCTCAATCAGATTTTGATTGTCTTCATAAGAGACCCCAGTTGGTTTCAATTTATCCATTCGAGAAACAGATGAGCGTGTTGTATACGGTAGGGGTCTTCAAGAAAGTGCAGTTAGAAATTGGGAAGATGATATACTGCGATATAACGGAGGAGTTCAATATGAATGACACATTTCAGTACAAGGTATCTGAACGTGTTTTGGCTGGTGAGCAGCTACTGTCGAAACGTTTTTCCTAGTACAAAATATATCCATGAACTTCACATGTGATTGTAGAATGTTTCAGCACGTTGGCCTTCTATGCTGTCACGTTTTTGTTGTACTTGGACGTTTAAATCCTAATGCATTGCTCCCAGACTCTTACATCGTTAATCGATGGCGGAAGGATATTCGAAGGAGCTATCGAGATAAGATGTACCCAAACGATGGCGTAATGGAGAAGGATGCGCTTCGTCGTCACGACGACATCATGGGTCCTGTCGTTTGGATCGCACAGGAAGCCTTCATTTCCCACGAAAGGTATATTAAGGTCGTGAAGTGTATTGAAATGCTTAAGGCACATATGCACACTACCCAGTTCTTGGTTCGACTTGATGAACCTGAGTCTGCGGGTACATCGGTTCTTAAACCAGATAATGTCAGACGTGTAGGAAGACCGCCGACTAGACGTCGAGTGTCTTTAGCTGAGAAGATAATTAAAAAAGCCATAAAAAGCACGCCCAACAAGAGAAGAGAAAGTTCAAGATGAAGGTTACATCGTCGCTTCACGAAGTCGCACCAAAACCCGGGGATCCTGATTTCTCTGATTGGAACATGAATTTGTATTACGAGGAACTTCCTCCTTAATTTAATATTTCTTGTTATTTTCAGTTCTTGTAAAACCAAGACACTTCTAATTGTTGATCTGTTTGGATCTGTAAATGGTTGTTATACACGTTCAGTTTGTATAAAACTGTGTCCTTGTTCGGAATATGTTGTGAGTCTGTTCGGAATATGATGTGTGTCTGTTCGGAATACGATATGTGTCCGTTCGGTTTAAGTTGTGTGTCTGTTCGGTTTAAGTTGTGTGTCTATTCGGAATATGTTGTGTGTCTATTCGGAATACGATGTGTGTCCGTTCGGTTTAAGTTGTGTGTCTGTTCGGTTTATGTTGGGTGTTTGTTCCGTTTAAGTTGTGGGTCTGTTCGGAATATGATGTGTGTCTGTTCGGAATATGATGTCTGTCTGTTCGGAATATGATGTGTGTATGTTCGGTTTGAGTTGTGTCTGTTCGGAATACATTGAGTGTCTGTTCGGAATAAGTTGTGTGTCTGTTCGGAATATGTTGTTTGTCTGTTCGTAATATGTTGTGGGTTAGTTCGGAATAAGTTGTGTCTCTGTTCGGTTTAAGTTGTGTCTGTTCGGAATATGATGTGTGTATGTTCGGTTTAAGTTGTGTGTCTGTTTGGAATACGTTGAGTGTCTGTTCGGAATAAGTTGTGTGTCTGTTCGGTTTAAGTTGTGTGTCTGTTCGGAATATGTTGTGTGTCTGTTCAGAATAAGTTGTGTGTCTCTTCCTCCTCCCTCATATTCCTCTCTTCCTCCTCCCTCTTCTTCCTCTCTTCCTCCTCTCTCCTATTCCTCTCTTCCTCCTCCCTCTTCTTCCTCTCTTCCTCCTCCCTCCTATTCCTCTCTTCCTCCTTCCCACGGAGTCCTTCAAGACCGATTTCGTGTCTCAGCCTCCGACACTCCTCTTGAGAGATCCTCAGTTCTTCATCGAGTCTGTTAATTTTTTCGGTCACATGCTTAAGGGCTGCTTCGGCTTGCAGCCAATTCGTCTTAACTTCACTCAGTTCCAACTCTTTGAAGGGAATATGTTCTAAAAGTTTTACTTTTAAATGCCAATTATTATGAATTGAATGAGAAATCATTTTGTTCCTTGTTTATGTTATTCGTCTTTTGGAAGTGTTAAGGAAGAGACTCTTGGTCCTTAACCGTAGAGCTCTAAAAGATATTGGTTTACATAAAACAAAAGATATTCGCAATCATGGTAATTAACATGGAACATTAATTACCGAGTTAAGATTGTCGTGTTGGTCATAGATCATTGTAGCTCTACAAGTGAGTGACAACACGGGTATGCAAAAGAGGAAAATATTACTTTTGTATACTGAATAGACCTAATAAGTAAAATATTATAGAAATGTGTTTCTGTGTCATTAATATTTTACTGTGTCTTTGGTCCTTTGATATGAGACTTATATCTAATCACTTAAGGAGTTCTTAATTAGACTAGTGTCTTGAGCTATCGATGAGTGTAGTGTAAAGGCATTAGTTGGTTAAGTACAACTTTTGTTGGAGAAGATAGTTAGTCAAAAGACTATTATTGCCCCTCTTAATTGAGTGATGATATTAGTGGGCCCCTTGATAAAGCAAAGTTATAATGTGCACAATGTGATTTGAGTTAAGTCACATATTTATAACTAGCTTAAAGAGATCAAGAAATGAATACTAAGACAAAGATGACACAATACTACTTTGTGTGTATTCTTAATATCATGAGGCAAGGGACGGACACAAGTGGTGCACGCCATCACTAAATGGATCGGGTTTTGGTTCGAGTGGAATTAAGACATCTAACTAATTGGGAGCTATAATGTGTAGCTAGATACCGCTTATAGTTTGTGATATTAAGCTCTTAATATCACTGCCAACTTAGTTTAGATCCTCCCATAGGTCACACCACAAAACTGGGAAACAAGGAATGGGGATTTTGAGTTCATAAGATGTGTCGGGTTTCATGTAGAAAATATGACACATGGGGTGAACAAAGCAAAATCAAAGTTATGTTGTGATTAATAACATAATTAGAATCTAAATTAAATTCATATGTGATGTAAATATTATGGGGTGTAATGATTGATCATTACATAGGATAATATGTTACATAAGTTGTGAATTTACTACTAATCCCGAAATGTCAAATTTTGTAGGGGTTAAACCGAAATTTGACAAGTCTGCAAAACAGTGCTCAAACGGTCGACCGGATAGCAGTAAACGGTCGACCGGTAGGGCACGGTCGACCGGACGAGTCTCGACCGATAACAGGGAATTTTCATCTGTTCGAACGGTCGACCGAAAGTGATCGGTCGGTCGACCGAACATTGCGATGGAATAGTTCCTGTTACGAACGGTCGACCGAATGTTGAACGGTCGACCGAAACATTGGTTCGAGCGGTCGACCGCACCTTGAAACGGTCGACCGGTCCAGACGGTTTTATGCAGAATTAATTTAAGAATTAATTAGATCATGCTTGGAATTGGTCCATAATTGATTTAATTCGTGGCTAATAATATTTATTAATAAATAATTGATGGTTAGATGGAATTTTGCATGAAATCATGGGCAAGAGGTTGCACATGAATAGGTAATTTGGAGAGAACCTATAAATAGAGGTTATCTCATTGCCTTCCTACATCTTAATTAATATTGTTTTTCATGCAAAATCTCTCTCCTTAATTCTCCATGAAAATTCCATAAATTCTTAAGTTTAGTTTAGTTCTTAAGAGATCATCTTCTCAAGAGAATTAAAGAGGGGTTAGTAATTGGATTCAAAACTCAATCGGAGATTGAGAGACTAGCTTCCCTCTCTCCGATCTTGTTTAGAGTTTGGTGAATACTCGGAGGCATCCGGCGCAGCGAGGAGCATCCCAACGGTCTCTGAATCTTCAAGAAGTTTTAGAGAACTTCTAGGTATGAATTTCGGAGCTCCTTTATGTTTGTTTTAATAGAGTTTTTGAAACTAGTTTGTTAAAACAAACCGATGCATGCAATAGATTCTAGAAAATTGAAAATTGATCCTTATTATACATGAAAAATTCGAAAATATATATGTATAATTAAACATGAAATGCTGCATTCACTAAGTTGTACCCTTGGTAGAGTGGATGTTGAAGGTGTATCCTTCGAGGCGACCTTTTGTGCGGGAGTTTCTTTTGGAGGAGGAATTTGATCATCTATCATCAGTTCATGCTCCCTTTCACTGAGTGTCGGAGTGCCCTTTAACTCAAATTTGGCCCAGTAAATCCCATGCAAGTTGATGCCACGTTCCTCCCATTTCCTCAGGATTAGACGTCTCCCAAACAGTTCCGTCCAACATTTTAACCTTGGAAATGTTGGACTGGGATCCCCCAATTTGAACTTCTCGCAAAGCCACACCTGAGAATAAGAATGAGTGAGGAGACAGACACATAACTTTTTCCGGACAGCCTCATAACGTAAACCGGACAGAAATAATAAATTACGGACAGACACATGACTTATTCCGGACAGACACAACACATATTCCAGACATACATAACACTTATTCCGGACAGACACATGACTTATTCCAGACAGTCACAACACGTATCCCGGACAGACACAACACTTATTCCGGACAGACACATGACTTATTCCGGACAGTCACAACACGTATCCCGGACAGTCACAACACTTATTCCGGACAGACACAACACTTATTCCTGACAGACACAACACGTATTCCTGACAGACACAACACGTATCCCGGACCGACACAACACTTATTCTGGACAGTCACAACGCTTATTCCGGACAGACACAACACTTATTCGGGACAGACACGTGACATATTCCGGACAGTCACAACACGTATCCCGGACAGACACAACACTTATTCCGGACAGACACAACACCAATCAAATAAGTTGCTTACTTGTAATATGACAACGCATCCAGACACGCGGCCCTGCTTCAGAGTGAAGTTCCCAGTCAATCTCCTCCTCGACAGGTCCATTTTGGCTTCCTCCAGGCCCCTAACCAAACAAGCGTGAACTGCATTTGCCCACGCATATCTCTTGAGGCGCTTGAGGTTCTTCAGGTGCCTCGTGTACCACGCTTTAGTTCGCAGGGTTCCATCGAAGAACAAAAAATGATTGAAGATCATACAAATAAGGAGACGGACGTGCTCCTCCTCGTCGCCCATCGCACTCGTGGCAGTAAGATGACCCAGTAGCTGAGTGTTGTCGAGATTAACCCCGTCTCGCTTCTCTACGTACATGGGTTCCATATCAACTCTCAGCCCATGCATTCTTAGCCCCAGTAGCAGTGCGACGTCTTCTACCGTAAGGGACGACCCCAGTTGATATTCTCAACCCGACCTCATTGGCGTCGAAGTGTTCGACGAACCAACCCAGGATCTCATTATCAGTTGTCATGTGAGGAAAAGTGAGGAAGTGACCAAAAGGCGTCCCTTTGAAAACCTTCTTCTCATCCCCCTTCATCCGACTGAACTGCCGGTGAATGGCCGTCAAACCGCACTTAGTTTCGCGGAAGTAGTACGTGCTTCCCTGAAACCACAAAAAAAAAGTCGATGCTGAACCCTTAAATCAACACAAAACACATTCGGGTTGAGGAGAGACCTGCACGGCTAGAATGTCAGGAGCGATGGGAGTTTCAGGGACAGAAGAATCCATTTTCGTCTTGTCTGGGTTTTTCTTCGACTCAAAAATGGGACGACGGTTTTTGGATGAGAAGAGGAAATGAGGAAGAACTTGTTAGGAAACTGCACAGACAGATACTCGAATGCTCTACAGACCTAATGGTGTACGTGAAATTTAACCGTCTAATCGTGATTTAGGGAAATGAACCGTCCCACCCAACCAGTCGTCTTTTTTAAAAAAAAAATAAAGCCCGCGCAGAAGAAATAACTGACTGGACGCTAACTCATCAAATCGAAACTCGTCCACGTAAGGCGCGTCCGTGTATCAGGACCCTAAGATTAATATACCATGACCGAGACAACAATTTGTATGCAAAATATCGAAGCTATATATAAAAAAGGGAACTACTATTCGTCGCCCCAAAATTACTTAAATCGCCCCAACAAATTACCATTTTGCCCTTCAGAAACTTTAAAAAAAAAATTTTTAGGGGGAGACGTCTGCCGGAGTCGCCTCCCCATAGGAGGGAGGCGTCTGCCGGAGCCGCCTCCCCATAGGGGGGAGGCGGCTGACACAGACGCCTCCCTCCTATGGGGAGGCGGCTCCGGCAGACGCCTCCCCCTAAAAAAAAATTTTTTTGGGTTTTTTTTAATATTAATAGAAAATAGGGTTTACATTATCAAATTTAATATGTTTGTACATTATGTAGTGTGGATTGATTATCAAAAAATTTGAAAGATAGGATACTCATCATAAAAAAATAACAGTACGACAGAGAAACAAAAACAAATACAAAAACAAACGTACGACAGATAAACAAATACAAGTACGAATAGTAAGTGTACGACAGAAACGAGAATACAATAATAAGAGTAAGATACTAATACTCTAACTACTCATCAACCTAATCATGGTCGGGGATGCCCAACTGAGAATGTCATGCCTGTATCAAGTGATCATCATCTACACAAGCAGCTCTGGTGTACTCGCCTGACATCTCGTCATTCTTCTCCAGGATCGGCTACACAGCCCAAATCATCTTACCCATCCACTGTACATAACAACCCCATTAGTATTTTTTTATCTGTCGTACGTTTGTTTTCGTATTTGTTTTTGTTTCTCTGTCGTACTGTTATTTTTTTATGATGAGTATCCTATCTTTCAAATTTTTTGATAATCAATCCACACTACATAATGTACAAACATATTAAATTTGATAATGTATAAACCCTATTTTCTATTAATATTAAAAAAAACCCAATTTTTTTTTTTAGGGGGAGGCGTCTGCCGGAGCCGCCTCCCCATAGGAGGGAGGCGTCTGCCGGAGCCGCCTCCCCATAGGGGGGCGACGTCCGCCACAGACGCCCGATCCAAGGGTCGGGCGTCTGTGTCAGCCGCCTCCCCCCTATGGGGAGGCGGGAGCCGCCTCCCCCTAAAATTTTTTTTTTTTTAAGTTTCTGAAGGGCAAAATGGTAATTTGTTGGGGCGATTTAAGTAATTTTGGGGCGATGAATAACAATTCAGATAAAAAATGCACCAAAATGTTACAATTTTTTTTTATTTTTTGACCCTTTCAAATTTGTTGCCGTAGCAATACTCTACTCCTTCGACATCATTTCCTCGTTTATAGTTATAAACACATGATATTCCTGAGAGCCAAAAAATTTAGAAAAAATAAAACAGTAATATCTTTTTAATTAATTGTAACACACAATACAACATGAACCATAATGATAAGAAAACCAATTTTGCAACAAAATAAGGGTACAAAACTCAAATGATGCACTCAGAAGGCCTATAAATAAAACATATTCATGTGTTCTTCACCATTTAATTTTGAGAAGCTAAGGTGCTCGGGATATGATGTATTACCACTCGAATTATTAGCTACTGTTTATCATCTTAAGTTCTTGGCTACTATTGCGGTCGAACAAGAAACACTAATATGCAATGTTATGCTTGAAACGATGCTAACATCTTTAAAAAAACAGTTACATTAGAAGGGAAAAAACAAAATATTTCCCAAAGACCAGATTTATTTTAAGTGAAGACAAGAGAGACATGAACAAAGATGACTAATTACTTCTGAACTTCAAGTTGATCATGTTTACATTCAGAATTTGATAGAAAATTACATGAACCATAAAATGAAAGTAGCAACAATTTTTTTGTTCCTGTATTTGCTTTGCAGTGGCCCGGGGCATACTGAGTGCAGACAAGGGCAGGTTGTTGTCGTCCGACCACCGGTGAACCTGAGAGAGATTTCTATATCTCTAACCTGGTTGCATACAGCAGCAAGACCGGAAAGCCTGTGACCAAGTGCAAAGCCTTGCCTTTCAACCCCTTCGAGGGCTATCGAACAATCTCTTCTCATCTGATTGCAATCAATGAAATTATATATCCTTAGTTGAAAAATATTTTTTCTGCAAAATGTGTGGCAGCTTTACAGCATCAACGGTCCGCTCAAGCAGTATTGGAGCAACATCAGGTGCCCATCAAGCAACCCCGTCTCGTTCTGGAAAGGTGCCTGGAAGACATATGGCAGCTGCAGCGGAATGACCGAGGCGGAGTACTTCGAAACCACCCTCAATCTCCGTGCAAAGATCGATGTTCTTTCAATTTTGGACAAGAACGGTAAATCCGAAACTTACAACCTTTTTAGAAAAGACCCATATTTGGACTACAAAAGAAATAATTCAGAACTGTTATGGTAGATTTCATGCATAAACAAACCGACTGACTGACTGGATTTTGGACAAGGATAGAAAGTCTGAAATTCACAATCCTTGAGGGGGAAAAGGACTCATTCTTAAATTAGAAGAAAGACATTAGCATTTCCATGCAATGAACAACATATTCTCGACATTGGACAAACAAAAAGTCTAAACTTTGTGATCTATGTAAAAGAGGACCAAACTTTTGATCTTAATTAGAACAGAAACGAATCAGATATGTCAAAACCACCGTTTTTAATTATGTCAGGATGATACGACATTATGTCTATAATTCAGCTATAGTTTGAATGGAAACGTACCTCGAGTAACAAATCTTTTTTTCAGGTATCAAGCCATCCAAAGGATCAGCAGAAGAAAAGAGTCCAATGAATGTAACAGTGTACAACCTGGATGCAAATCAAGAATGTCATAGCAAATGAAATCGGAGCCAAACCGGTGATTCGATGCAGCAAGAGCCCAGAAGATATTTTTCAGCTATACGAGGTCCGCATCTGTTTGGAAAAAGATGCTAAGACGATAATCGAGTGCCCTGTCGACATGGGATTCACTTGCTCTGACATGGGATGTTTCACAATGTCAAATTCCAAACAAGATTGAATGGCCCAATCTGTCAATTATTGAATTGAAAAGAAGGGCTTATGAAGAGATAAACACCACATACTGGCAATGTCTCCACCAAATTTAGGACAACGTCAACATCCCATTATCCATTTCAGCAATATCCTTTACTTTCCAAGGCCTAACATGTCTTCATTTAGAATCATCACCTGTGTTACCCCGCGGATCATCAGTACCAATTACAAAGGAAGGTTCCAACTGCGTGCTATAGCTATCAACAGACGGCATGCATCTTACACAAGCAAGAAGCTTGCTCATTTGCCCCTGTACATAATTAAAACGTTCTTTGGTGACAGATGATTCTTGAATTAGAATCGTAGAAAGGGTGCGCAACACTTGGGAGCGATAGTTGTTTACTTTGGCTTTTGGTGGTAATGAACTTTCACTACGCCATCGTATTGGAAGGTACTTGTGGGGAAGGTAGAAATAGTTCCTTAGTGAAAGAACCCTTATAGCATGTCCACATAGAATTCCAGAACACTCGAACTGTTTGCATGAGCAGCATATTTCTTCATCTGCAGCCATCCATGTCACGAAATGCCCGCCTTCTGTTTTTGAGTGGTGCCGGACGAGATAGTTGTCCTTGGCCATTTCAAAGATGGCATATTGCACCGACAAAACAATTTCGTATTGAAGCATGTAAAAGGCATAAGGTGTAAGAATGTTGGATGCATGTTCTTCCATGGGAAGGCTCGTCTTCATCTTCAAATTTTGATATTTCTGCTGTATAGTCACCTCCTCTGCTGCTTGATTTTGAATATCCACTGCCAAGCAAACCTAACATGAGATTTAATGAGTGAAATTCGGTTTCTCTAGGATTGAAATTTTCAAATAAAGACCAATCTTGATATGTCAATGTGATAATACAAGAAAAGGATAAACTAAGCTCCAAACTCTACCTGCCCAATAAAGTCTTTGAGGCGTGTCTTCGAGTTCAAGAACTCTTTGAAGAATGAATTTATAGTAAGGGAGCGGCTTGACATTATCACACCAGCAGAGAAAAAGTCTCTTATGTAAGGAAGTGCCCAATATGCTCGATGCGAAAATAATAATGCAGTGTGCCTATCTGAGGCAAGTCCGTACTCTAAAATTATTTGAGCCCATTGGAGCTCAAATTCTTCAACAGTCTCCACACTATAGATTCTGAGGAAATCATATTTGAATTTCTCGTACTGAGAACCAAGTGTAAGTGAAAACCAGCTCGACAGCTTGGATGAAATATGCCACATCGCGAACACATGCCTTGTATTTGGCAACTCACAATGTATAGCATGTTTGAGCTCTAAATCAGGTTCCGTCAAGATGGTTTCCGGGAATTTTCCATTCATGAGGCGAAGAAAGGACTGCACTTACAAATTAGAAACTGACATTAAATCTAAGAATCATACTTCAATTGAAAGATTTGGTGAGAAGTTGCAACTAACCTGCAAAGCCCATCTAAATGAATCTGATGTATCGTCTTGGAGGATGACAGCGCCAAAAAAGATGGTATGTCCATGGTTGTCCATGCCAAGCCACACACCAAGCGGCCTTCCATATGCGTAGAGGAGATAAGAGGTATCGAAAACAACCATATCACCAAAAATTTGATATGCACGAATAGAGTCCCCATACGACCAAGTAAGTTGCCCCAGTTTGTTGCTTTCTTCCAGGGTATACTCGTAACAGAAATCCGCATTTTTTTCCTTCATTATCTTACAAATCTTGAGAAGTTCCGCACCTTCACTATCTGGGTCGATGTTTTTCGAAGATTGAAGAAAATTTCGAAGATCTCTCTCGGTAAATGTCAGCTCCCCTTGCTTACCGTCTTTCTCCATTTCAAGTGCTTGCATGATAAGATTCACTGTACAACCGCCCCTGTAAAGGGACAAAATGCGCTCGCGGTCAACTGCTGAAATGCTGCGATAAGCCGGGAGAAGTCGAACTTCATTACTATCCAGTAATTCGTGGTTGTGCATATTGTTGAACTTAACCACCAGCCATCTTGTAACACCCGACGAATTATCCTTCTTGATGACCATTTCAGCCTCACAACTGCACCGCATTGATTTTTTATTTCGATGTTGTTTCACTTCCACTGATTTCCTAGGAAGAGGAGAACCAGCACGGTAACAAACCAGTTCCCTCCTAAAGACACCCTTTGGGTGTGAAAGGCTACCTTTCGAGCGTTCTCGTCTGATTGAAAACCCACTTTTTCTAGCAAAATTACTATATAGCTCCTCGGCTTCGTCGTCGGTTTGAAAAGATTGTCCAACATAAGGAGTTGTATCAAATGCCCCGACCTCCGAAGAGGGTTGAGTTGCTTCAAAAATACCATCTTGCTCCGAAGTCCCCATGCTTTCAATTTGTGTATCCTGCTCTCCTTCAATAAAACATTGCTCCTCCCGACATGGACATCGGCGCCTTCGAATCAAACAACCACAGTTTCTAGACGATGTTCTTGTTTTCGTCATTCTAACTAGGAAATAACTCCAAGGTCAAGCAGCTAGGAAGAATTGAAGGCTATCCTCTTAAAGTCGTCTCGGTCATGTTCAACCGATTTGATTCAATAGTATTCTCTCACGCATTAAACTGTCTACAAGTTAACTAAACCAACACCACTACTAGCAGAATTTGAAACTTCGGGACACGTAAACACTTCAGGAGCAACTCATCAGTTTGTCCACAGAATTGGTTTCCCGCATATCTTCCACAGGATCCTATCATCAAAAACAGGAAATAGAAACCACTTTTCAAAAAGCATCACTTGTGCCAACCCGGCAACACAACACTACTTCCAATTTAAACAAAAAAAGAGAAAACATGATGTTTGAAGACCACATGGTTTTATAATTCTCGGGCTTGAAAACACTAATCATTCAACTCCATGGGATTCATCAAAATTTTCCATGATCAGAACAGGAAAAGGTTAACAATTTTAACTTCAACATGCAGAGTCTAACAACCAAGCATGATTACAACCAGTCTACCAATGCTTAGACGTTGACCAAATTGAAGAAATTCAAGCACAAAATGCCAAAAGATTTTACCTTTTTACCAAATTAAGGAGTAACTAGAGATTATATCATTCCCAAACTTGATGTTTCGTAACTACCATTCCCACGAACATTAATTCAAGGGTCTTAGAAAATGCTAAGTTAACTAATTCCTTACTGATTTTACCAATACAGGGTAAAAACAAACTCTTAAATCCAAAAAAACAAAACCTAAGTAACCATCATTACAACAAATACCAAAAGTTGATCAATGGAAAAATTCAAGCACAAAAAGACCAAAAATTTGATCTTTAGAGCATATTGAAGAGTAACTACACCTTAAACCAGCACCCTAAATTTGAGTCTTAAAACAATATAACAAGAAAAAAGCAACTGATAAGTTCACTCCAAACTAGTTTCCACCAAAATTTCCACAGAATTTCATAATGTAAAGGAAAAAGAAAACATTTTTACACTTCAACAAGCAAAATCTTAACTACCAATATCAAAATTACCACCACCATCACTAATTTCCTGTTATAAGAAAAACACCCACTGGAGTGGAGAAGGCCAAAGAGTGGACCAAAACGGAAAATTCGAAAAGGGGAAGGGTAAAGATTGGATCTTTAGAGGATTGGAATCTAGGGGTGGGTGAATGGGGAAGTGGAGAAAGAAGGGTCGGATTAGGGTTAGGGTTTTGACTTTTGAAGAAGAAGAAGAAGAAGAAGAAGAGAAAAGAGAAGATAGGATAGGGTGGAAATATCAGCTTTTCAGTTGAATTTAGATTTTGGATTCCTACATAAGCTGGATTATTATGTAGGAATCTCAACTTTTAGGGTTTCTCTATAATTTTATCTTTTTTATGAGATTTTCTGCGTCTATCTAACGTTGTAATTAGATGTCTATATACAACTTGTGTATTAGATTTTCGTCATTAATTTTGATTATTTTAAGATTAAAAATTTATTAACTACTAAACTAGTTATGTCTCAAATTGATTGCATGGAAGTTTGATTATCAAATTGATATATTTTTGGTAACTTGAAATAGAAGGGACCTATCTGTTTTGAGGATTACGTTGTTGTCCGAAAGAAATATCAATGTTGCTCTCCATCATTTTCAAATGTATTAGATTTATAGTCTCAAAGAACTGCCATACATTAAAAAAGAATTGTTCATTTGTTGGGGTGGGGGAACCCCCACACATTCCAAGCTACACATTCTTCAACAGAATGCCCTTTTTCTTTTAACCTGTACAATACAAGATGTCATTTTTCTCATACCAACACATAACATTCGGAAAAGAAGACTTGATGGAAATTAATGTAACTGTGAACTTCATTTTGTGTCCTCCATGAAAATTAATATACATTGCACCTGCTTTTATGACTTACCATAACCATCTGAAAACATCTACCCTCCATCTGAAAAGATATGACAAAAAATACAATACTGTATGCTTTGGGTTGAGGAATGGTGTAATAAGAGAGAAATGAGGAAACACTGTAAGCTCGTGAGTTTAGTTGAAAACTCTAAATATGAGTGAGGTGATGGCTACACGATCAATCAAGTTCAGCCTGCAAGGGCGCGCTTGATGTCTGCACGCTGCTCAGGTGTCAATCTTGTTGGGAATTTAACATCAAATTTGATTCTGAGGTTTCCTCTCCTCCCTCGTTCTCTCGCAATCGGCATCCCTTCTTTGGCAATAACAAGCTCATATCCGGGAGTCACTATGTCGGTGACCGGGATCACGAGCTCACGGCCGTCCAATGTTTTTAGGTTCAGTGTAGTGCCACCTAGTGCGTCTGCAAGCGAGAATTTCTGCTGAACAATGAGGTCGTTACCGTCCCTCGTGTAGATCTCATGTGGTTTCTCGTCGATGACAAAGAGAAGATCTGCAGGCAGTTGGTTGGTTTGTTCGTTTCCTTTGTCGGGGAACGTGATTTTTGTTCCTTTCTTCCATCCGGGCTTCACGTTGATCATTAAAATCTCGGATGTTGGTACTAATTGCCTGCAACACAAAAACTACAAAATGTCATAGGAGCCGAGAATAAGTTGGATTAAATGCTGCTGTTATACATTTTAAAAGTCAAATGGTTAAAAGGTCACAATACTCCTTACATGGACGTAAAATAGAAAGAACATACCCTCTAGAGTCAATAACATTCCTTGAGATCTTCATCTTCCTTGTAGAACCGTGATAAAGCTCTTCTAGAGTGCACAACAACTTGTTCTCAACAGGAGGAGGTTTGTGGGGTGCACCAGAAGAACCACTAGGCCCAACACCATCATTGTATGATCTGAAAATATTATCATGCCCATTGTATCCGCCATCGGTTCTATACCTTGTTGATTTTGAGTGTCCTGTGGACCCATAAGGACCATTCGCGAAGAACTCGGCAAAGATGTCCTCAGCATTCCTCGGATTGAATTTGTAGCCACTTGAACCATTTTGGTAGGAGGTCGAACTTCCAGAACCAGTAGGTGGAATGCCTTTCAGCCCTTCTTCACCATATTGATCGTATAAAGCTCTTTTTTGAGGATCACTTAACACCTAAACAACCAAAGTAGACGGTTGAAATGAAGACTAGTTTAATAAGACTGGTCTTAGTGTACATGGAACATATTGCATTACAAGTAAAATGAAGGTTGTGAAGGCTCGAAGTGGTATATTTGCTCACATATTACAAAAACAGGTATCATATTTCCTCTTGACCGTGGGTCTGGGTGGGTTGTGTTTTTTCCCTTCTACTCTACTTCTATCCCTAATATACTTGGGTTTTTTTCCTATAAAAAAACTTAAGTTCAATGGCCTATGCTAGACTTTAGCAACACCATACATATATGCTAGATTTTAGATACCCTGGTTTTCTCCTAAATGCAGTGTCACACATAAATGAAAACTACAAGATCGTTTCCAAAAGGAGGACGTAATCAAAATACCCAATCTAAACAAAATCCCAAACCAAAAAGATTAACACAAAAATGACAGTGCAAAACCAAAGGCATAAAAAAATTCCTTTAAGGTAACAAATATGGGTTCCACTTAAATGGATGTTCCACAATACTAACAGTTCTATGGACTCGTATCAAAACGTATTATAAAAATTTACACAATCAACTACACTATCTATCCCAATCTTAAACTTGAGAAAAATCACAAACAAGCCCGGAAACGTAACTGAAAGCACAGAAATTATGTGTATACAAGCAGATTTTTGACTTTGAAAAGTGTATTGAAGACATATCCTAAAACGCAGGTACATATCTCCAATGACGTTCCATTCAAACACACAACGCAATAAAATTCAGCATTCTCAACAAACCCAACAGTTCAAAAACAGCCAAAGACACCCCTAAAAACATAAGAAAATGAGACGTTTAAATCAACTAGATCACAATCAAATTGCTCATAAAAAGCCCTTAAAAATATTAAAATGGAAATTAAGCCAATGCAAACACAAAATATATGAAAAGACTGACAACACAACCCTCAAAACAACAAACATTTGAATTTCCAAGCAAAGAACAAGCACGACAAAATCATAAACCACTAAGCCAAGAAAACACACAAAAACATCTCAATCGGCTAACATTATAACCCCCAAAATAACATGAAAATCCTATATAAGGCAACAACAAAAAAGCTCAAAAAATCCTAGTGGCCTCACAGGACCACCCATAGAACACATTAAAATCAAATCTTCAAGCCGAGAAACCATCTTAATGCGATGAAACACACCACAATCTGCCCAAGCGCACAAAAAATCTGACATTGGATCCAAAAAACTTCTACAAAGATCTCAAGACAATGGATCTCCCAACTGAGCTAGTCTCATTTGGTTTATTAAATTGTCGAAGCAACAAACTACAACAATATCCAACGACATTGTAAGCCAACGACATTTGATAGTTGAAATTATCTTAAATGAGGAAACATTAACATAGTTTGATCGTGTTAATATGAAAATGATATTGCTCCAGTTTCTCTGAGTTTTCTTTTATGCCAGTATCTGAAATTGAGAAGTACACAACAAAACATCCAAAACCCACATAAAAGTCAAAACATTTAATTAAGGCAACAAACAAACAAACACGTAAGAATCGAAAATTTCGTCTTAAAAACGAAATGTGAAAGACGTGAAGATGGGATCTTTACGTCAAAATTCTACCATTTAAATCAAAATTTGAATCCAATAAACACAAAACTCCAATCCATTTTCAATCCAAAAACTCCCATTAAACAAAGGGTAAACCCTAAACTTGAAGCACCGGAATCAAATCTCCCTAAAAATCGAATCTTTAAGCAAAATCTCGTGTTAAAAATGAAATGTGTAAGGCAAAAACACACGAAAAGACGTAAAGATGGGATCTTTGGGCGATCCGATCCGACTCACGTCGTACGCCTCGGAGATCTGCTTGAACTTGGCCTCGGCTTCGTTGCTCCCGCTAGGGTTCTTGTCGGGGTGCCACCTCATGGCAAGCCTCCGGTACGCCTTCTTCAGATCATCCTCCTTCGCGTTCCGGTTCACCTTCAGCACGTTGTAGTAATCCATCCCCATCCAATTTCAATTACAATTACAATTACAATTTCAATTTCAATTTCAATTTCAATTTCAATTACAATACAATTAGGGTTTCTTTTGAGGAAGAAGAATAATAATAAATAAATAAATAATTAATTAATTAATGGACCAATTAACTTTTATTATTTATTACAATTAAAGTAAATATTGTACTCTCTTTTTTGTTGTCGTAATTTTCGCCTTTTATTTTTAAAATACAAACAAAAGTTAACCAACTTTCCATCTCTCAGTTGCTTGGCAGTTTGTTTGGACACAAAATAACTTTGTATGCGCAAATTGCAATAATTGTTCATAACTCCAATTTGCAACACAAAAATTGTAGATTTGTAGTTATCAAACTCATTCATTGCGCAATATTTCTGCTTTTTCCACAAAATCTGCAAATTATATAAAATAAAATCCAGTACACAATCTTGGGTCCTCCACTCGATAAAAATAATTAAATTCAAACAATTATAGGATAACCAAACGGGTACAACAATACAGAAGATTCAGTTAATTTATCCAAACAACAAGATGTAATCAGTTGATCCATCAAAATCCACTTAGACCCCACCTACAAAGAATACATCCAAATGCAATTCAGTCAGTTCCGAAGCTCAAATACATAACTGAAACAATTTCAGAACATGACAATGGCAACAAAACCCAAAACAGCAATCAAATTAGTGATGTGCTCACCATTGAAAAAACTGGAAACACAGGTGATTAGTATGATCACTTCTACAAAAGCTTTTCAGTGAAAATCAATTCCATTTAGGTACACTAAAATAAGACAGACAATAATATGCATATAGTGTGGCTCGTTCAGATGCCTCTTGACCGTGTTGGGATCTCAGATTCCTCGAACCGACACCCTGCCGTATGAGATGTTTGCCAATCAGCAGATGGGAGCTGGCAAAGGCGTTGTTACAAGAACCGGTGTGTTCCCGGTGATGGGTTGAAAGGCAGCGGCAGACTCAAGCTGCAGCCATGCCATTTGACGCTTCTGCTCTACGACAGACCGCTGTTGTTCCTCCTCTTCGTATTTATTTTGGCAGGCTGAGAAGAGCTCTCCATCCATCTCGGAGAACATTTTTTTTATGTTCACGGTTACATTTAGAACAGCCTGGTTCCAGTGATTGCAGGAGTTCTTTTCGAGAGCGGGCAACAGTACAGGCAGAATCACATTACGGTTTTGTGCAATCAAGTTCACAATGTGGTCGTTGTTCCACAAGAACAGTGCTCGCTCAGCAACCTGAAATACATACATTCTGGTAAGAAAAGGTAAGTACTATCTGACTATCCGTTAGTTAGCTGTGATGTCTCATGTCACAACCAAAATATTGCGGTTAAACAATACGAAGTTCAATCAGGATAAAAATACATATTTCTCAACAAAGAACATAAAGTTGACGTGAACTCGAAGGAAATGCATGTTTTCAACAAACAAATGTCAATTATAAGATTGTGTGACCTAAATCATAAACGTGCATAGAAGGTGCATGTTGTATCCAAAGGAATACGGCAATTCACTGATGAGACTAATTCATACCTCCCAACAGTTGCACATCTTAACTATTAATAAACACAATTGACAAGTAAAACACTATAAAATATCATCCCCATCCTCAACGGGAAAAAAACATAATGTTAAAAGTGAAAAAGATAAGCAGAAACCTTGTGAAAATTTTCATCAACTGTCCCACTTCCTTTCTCAATTAATTGGCATTTGCAATGTAGTCCAATCTCCTATATTTCACTTTGCTAGAAGTTAAATCATCTTATATATTGTATGCCATACGTAGTGAATAGCTCAGAAAGTTGAAATGCAAACCTACACTGGAGGTCCTACACTTAAAGTAATCAAAATAACTTGGTACTATCTTCTGATCAAAGCTAATGCAATAAAAAATTATGAACTGAAGTTTCTGATTCCTTAAAACTTTTTTTTGCAAAGCAGATTCCTTAAACTTACATATACCAATTGAGCATTTATGAAAAAACAAGTGCAGAAAAGAAAGTAAAACTAAAGAGTACAATGTAACCTGAAAGTGGGAGCTGTTTATGCAGCAACCAATTCGTCGGAACAGTGGAACCATGATCTTCTGGAACTCGACCATGTTGGTTGCTTCTAGTATCTCCTCCATCTCACTCAAGAACATCACTTCCTTCTGGCTATTTGTCACCGGCCAATACTTTAACAGTCCACGTATAACAGTACCCACCAACTTCGGTTCCTTCTCTATAAACTGTATCACACAATACGTCAACTGTTGAAGGTAAACCCCAACAGATTTCGGCTTGTGCAGTGGAAGCAGGGCCCTCCAAAGGAAAATTTTATGTTCCTCTTTGAGAGGCAATGCAAATCCACTAATCACACTCCCAAACACCTCTAACAACTCGGCTATGCCATTGTGTCGTTCTGTCTCAAAAACAAATCTATAGAATATATTGCTCACTGATTTACGAATGAATGGCCTATGAACCATGAATTTACCATAAATCCTATGCAAGATTGTCTTCAAGCAGTCCCTTTCACGTGGATCCTCAGAATCAAACAGCTCAAGCAAACCCAAGATGAAAGTATGGTCAAAATATTTTTTGGCCACCTTGGCGTCAAGTGATGAGGACGCAATCAATTTGAGCAGCAACTCATACACAATCTGCAAATGAGACCAAGCGGGATCAAACATTGGCTCATCATCTTCATTTTCTCCACCCGAAGAATTCAAATGGCGATTTGGTGGGAGGCCCCTGAAGAGATTCGTAGCAAACATTTTACAACTAGCGGCAATAGCCGGTTCACTGAATTTGGAGGCTCCGGCAGACACATACTCCACAAGCTCAATCAAAGCATGTCTCTTGATGTCTTTCTCTTCTAGATTGTTACCCGAGTCACCAAAATCGAACAGAATACAGCAAAGGTTCATCTTGCTGATAAAAAGATTCGGTTTTTCCTGGTTCGGCACATCTCTAAACGACAGCAACGGCTCAATACCAGACACAACACTCGAAGGGAAAACAGCAGACGACATGCGCTTTGCAGTAGCAGCAGCTCGGCCGGAGACGTCATTTAAGCTGTTTGTTCGTTGGATCGGGTTACCAGAAACAGAACCATTGGCACTGCAACTGCTAGCGTCTAGATCTATCGCGGAACCAGATTTCGAAGGCTTGCGCGGCAATTTGCTCAGAAACTGCTTCCACATGGCTATAAAATCTAGATGTGATCTTAATGCAGAATCTAATGACAAATCACAGAATTTCCCTTAAAAACTGCTTTCTACACCTGTATATATGTACTAAATCTGAAAACCTTACGAAGATCTCAGGATAAACACTACCTAATGACCTAATAAGTAAGATTTACTTAGAAATTAATTCAACATGGTTATGTCCAGTTCTTTCTTAACTAAAATCCAAGAGCCCTAATAATAAAGATCTCAGTAGACAACCCTAAGCAGAAAATCACACTATCCACTAAAAAAATTCCAAAAAAAGTAGAAAACTCCAACCCAAGTTCAGAAAACCCCCCAAAGATCCCACTTTAAAGCAACTTTCACCAAAAGAAGAACCCTAAGAACCAAAAAAAACAGACTTGCCTCTTTTTTTAGGAAAAAGAAAACCAACCCAAGTTCGAAAACGCCCCAAAGATCCCACCTTTAAGCGCTTTTGACCCACTCCAAAACCCTAACTTCCCCCAAAACCCCAAATTCCGAACCAAAACCGGAATCTCACCACAGAAAACGCCGAAAGATCAAAACTTTCGAGGTTAGGGAGCGATGTGAGAGCTTAAATCGAGTGTAAAACGTAAATCGGAGGCAATGCGGGGGAGGACAGGAAAAGGGGGATGGGAGAGGGCGAGAGGGGTGTCGAAAGGGAGGATTCGGAGAGGGGAATTGAGAGAGGGGGGAGATCGGAGGGGGGAGATCGAGTTAGAAACGGAGATCTCGAAGAGAGAGAGAGAGAGAGAGAGAGAGAGAGAGAGTTGGGAGTGGAAGGAGAGAAGAAGAAGAAGAAGATGTGAGGATTTTGAAGGAAGGAAAGAGACGACTTGTGGGTCCTGATTTTGACTTCAATACGTTTTTTTCTTTTTTTCTTTTTTCACTTGGAAGTTAGAACTTCCTCGACCAGTCCCTCCCACTTCAGGACGAGTAGATATATAAATTTGTAGAAGAGTGTTGCGTATGTAAATTAAAATTAGAATTGAATTTTTGAACTATAGAGTAGACTTATTGGGTTGGGTCTAGTCTTTCGTTTGTCGATTTTTGGAGATACACACATTTCACTTTTGAAAATACTTGACTTACCCTCACATCAATTGTATCGAGGATACGAGAAGTGAAAATGCAAATCGTAGGTACAAGACTTGCGTCTGTAAGGTTAGAATTCAATTTTTGAACTGGAGTGGATTTATTGGGGTTGGATCCGATCTTTCAACTCTCAATTTTCGAAAATACACATTTTTCTTGGAACTTACTTGACCACTCCGACGTCAAAAGTGTTAAGTCACGGGGACGAGTGGATATGCAAATCATAGGTGGAAGTAAGATTGTGCAAAGTTAGATTTGAACCTAAACTCTGGAACTAATAGTATTCAGTTTGGTATTATGTTCGTCGATTTAAAAAAAAGTACAATTTACCTGAAACTTACTCAACTTGCCCTCACATCAGTTGTAATAGGAGTGACAACGATTCCGATGAAAGGTTCTCGCAATGGAAGCTCTGTACCAAGGGTCGAGGGGAATGTGCCTTCATCCTCTCTCATCTTCTACAACATGCTACTGCGACTGTCTACAACTCTTAACTCAACTGCTGATGATCAATTAGCAACTCGGGATAACAAAAAAGAGGACAAACCATAGACTCAAGAATGCCATTGATGATTAGCGATGATAGTTAGAGGATTCAAATATGAGTACGATGGAGTTTATGAATTGACTCAACTCCCACTACCAACTAACATGAATGTGATGAATTTAGACTTGTAAGTTCAAGAACATTGAACTCTTGCTAGTTAAGAATTAACACGATGTTATTGACGTAGCATGATTTGCATGTGTTAAGCATAACATCTCCACTTCCATCTTGAACTCTCCATGAGATCCATGGTAGTACTATTTATATAGCTTCTAATTTTTCCAAATCCATGTAAAATCATCAATCGTCCAATCCACAACTTGCATAATTTTCAAGTCAAATTTAGTTTAACCCTTGAGGGTTTCATGCTTGTTTCTGTGTGTGTATGAAACTGAAATAATCAAACAATCTATGTTTGTTCAAAATCAGTCAAACACCATGTTGTGTTCTCTAATTCACTTTCCCTTATTTTTTGGGAGGTCAAACACATTATTTCGTTAAACAACTGTACATGCAGATGTTAAATTCTGTTTGGACTCGGTGACTTGCTCGATGTTCGCTTGATATCTTTTGGATCAGTTGGTAACCAGCCAAGCTAGCAAAGAAATCTGCTCGACTAACTAAACGAGTCGAGCACGAGCAGACCTCTGCTCACTCGGCCCACTCGGTGCTCGTTGTTTGCTCACCCAATTATGCATTTACACAACCCAAAGGTATTCAAATGTCCAACTCCTAATACTTTGGTTTATTTTTGTATTGTCTTTTATATGAAAAGTTAAAAAATATTGTTAATTTGATTATAGAACTACTATTTTTTAATTTTTGGAGACTATTACTTTATTTAGTATGTTTTCTGTTTAAACCTACACTTTGATTTGCATGCTTGGTTGAATAATTATATTTTGGTTTAATTTTTTTAACATTTTAAATTGTTTTAGGATGTTATTCTACCGATTGGAATAGCAAAAAATAGTAAGAAAGTTTGTTTAATTAAGCAGGAAAATAGTAGGATGTTATTCTACCGAGTGGCTTGCGAGCATGTGACGAGTCGTGCACGAGCAGAGTAGAAAATCTAATTCACTAACAAACTTTTTGCACGAGTTTGTCGAATCTTTGCAAAATCTTTATCATTTTATGAAATACACTATCCAAAAAAAACATGACCACCAAAATCAGATGGACCTAAATGGCAAATATAAGAAAAGGGAGGGACCGGATTGCAAACATGGTGGTAGGTTATGTATTGGGGGATAAGATTAGGAAGAGGCCTTTATTTGCAAGTCGAGGAAAGGTTTGGGTTTTGCGCTCAAACAACAAACCCTTCGTGTTTTTGAGGCCGATTTTCGTAATTTTTTTCAGGTAATTTCTTCCCCCTTTCCGCCCTTAACCCCCCCAAAGACCCCAAAACCCTAGATTTCTAGGGTTCGTCCCGATTGACGACCCTTTTGCCTCTCAAATCTGTCGATTTCGTGGTTTTTTGTTGTTTTCTGGCTCTCTCGTTCGAATGTGAGGCGAAAGATTGGATTTTTACCTGAAATTCGAAAAAAAAATGGATTTTTAGACGGAAGGAGGGGGGGTTTTAGGTGGAATCTGTTGTGTTCGGAAATTTATGGCCAAGTTTGAAGGTTTTGTTGGATTTTTATCTGAAATTCGACGTGAAGATTGGATTTTTCGGACGAGCGGAGACAGTTTTAAGTGGAATCTGTTGTGTTTGGGAAGGCTAAGTTTGAAGGTTTTGATGGATTTTTACCTGAAAGTCGACGTACAAAATGGATTTTTTGGACGAAAGGAGAGTTTTAGGTGGAGTCTGTTGTGTTGGGGATTAATTATGGCTAAATTTGAAGGTTTTGTTGGATTTTGACACCATTGTGTGATGTGATTGTGCTGTTTTGGGCTGAATCTGTCTTCTCCATGCCCGGCGGAAGCTTCGAAAACTCTGTAAATTTTCAATTTTGGAGTTGACTCAAAACACTAAGAATCTAGATTTGAGTGTCATTATTAGTTATTGGTGTAAAAATGGCTAATCTGGCGATTTATGATTGCTTACTTGTCGTTTTGTTCAATGTGGGCAGGAAGGTCGCTGTTTAATTAGCTGAAATCTGACTTAAGATCTTGAAAAGAGAGGTTATTTTGTGGACTTTGTTGTGTGGGGAAAATTGTAAGGTTTTGTTGAAGTTGTTACTCTATGGTATGTAGTGGTAATGTTGTTTAGGCTAATTCTTCCCTTTCCTTCTTCCCCACTACCTTTGGAAGTTGCCATCTTTTTCCATTTCGAAATGAATCCGTGAATTAGAAATTCCCAAGGTTTGATCTCAGTTTGGACTTGTTTTCCTGTTCTAATGTAGGAGCAAAAATCACTCTTTAGATGAAATTGGACATATAAGCCTAACCTTTTGATGGAAGCTAGGGTCTGACTTTTAAGTGGAATTGGGAGTATTTAGAGAAAATTGTGGCCAAGTTAAAAGGTTTTGTTAGAGCTTTCACTCTGTTGTGTGTTATCTTATGCGGAATGTTGTGAATATTCGGGCAAATCTTCCTTCCTATTCTCCCTTTCACCCTAACTTGAAAGTTGCCCTTCTTTTCTATTTCATAAATGTTCCAAAAGCCTAGAACTCTAGTGCTGAAGGGGGATTTGTAAGTTTATGTGTAAGAAGACCCGTTGATTCAGTGATTTAAGTTTGTTTTCTTGCTTTCTTGTGGATTGGTATCGGATATTCAATTTTGAGGGTAGATAGTTTACATATTTTGGTTTTGCTACTGTGTAATAACCCAAGGGGACAGTAATTTTTCGGAACTACAAAGTGGAGTGCCTGTATTGAACTGCTTTATAAGTGATCTGACAAATAGATACTTATGGCTACTATAATAATATTAAATTGTGCTTTTTTTTGTGACGTTGTGACTTCTCAATAAACCTTCCACTTTTTTTAGATGAAAATATTCTTTCGAGATTATTTTGGTAAGAAAATCAATACTTATCCTACGATTCTGTTACTTGTGATGAGCTTAGATTTCTGTGTCTCCCCCCTTGATAGGCATATTTATTGTCGTATACTCATATAACAAAAATAAACACATATGGTTAGAATACATTTTAAAGTACAATTCCTTAAAAGCTGAAAGTGCTGATATCTTTGAATGCATTAACGGACCAATGCTATCTCTGATGATCTTTATTTTGATGTCACATTAGTAGAAAAACCATCTTGCCTTATCCTTGAGTGCAGGAAATCCAAACATACCATGTCCTCCATCTACTTGTAAGATAGCATGGTGTACTTCATACATTAGCATGCATTCCAGATAGTGTTCTAGATGGTGATCCCGGTACTGTGAGTAGGCCCCAGTATGGGGCTTACTGTGCTTGATTTACTTCACTTTGAAAGCACAAAACTTACGGTATAAACCCAATTACTGCAATATTTGCTGCAAAAAGTTATACTGTATTCAATTCTGCAATCAAATTTAAATGCTTGTTAGTGGTCAAATTGCCTTTCTTTTTGGGATTGAAGTAGTTTTCTAGAGAGAAAAGGATACTTTATACTGTTCTGAAGAAAGTTCATTTTGTAACTTTGTTACGGACTTATCATGCCTTTTTATGTTTAATAACCTGCAAAAAGCTTTTATATTCTGCCTCAGATTTACCAAGGACAATGTCTGGAGGTGGAGGGTGTGTTGTAGCCATCTGCCAATTGGGCGGAGAGTTTGTCACAAGTAGTGACGGATCCTTGTCTTACACCGGTGGAGAAGCTCATGCCATTGACATAGATCGTAATTTCTTATTCGAGAACTTCAAGTCAGAAATATCTAGTGTTCTTAACACCGACATCAGTAACATGTCCATAAAGTACTTTCTTCCCAATAACAACAGAACTCTTATCACTATTTCTTGTGAGAAAGATCTGCAACGCATGATTGATTTTTATGAACATTCTGTCAGTGTAGATGTCTACATTGTGAGCAAGACCAACAGGGGGTAAGGACCAATAATACCATGTCTACTTTATTTTGGAAGTGTTATTTTTTGACACCTTATTCTTGTCCTTGCATGCACTTCAAAAGCCCCATGGTTGATTCCAGAACCTCCATGGCTGCAACCGCAATGCGTAACAACATTGGAAGACCAAAGAGAGGTGGCAGGTAGTCTCTACTTTCTACTATTATGTTTTCTTCCCTTCAGAATCCCAAATGTGACTTTTGCTGATGTAAAAAGCTTGATCAACATTGCAAATTTAGGACGGCGAAGAATCGCAGTCCCGCAACTAATGCAAATGGTGGTCATGTTAATATGCTTGGTGTAAATCCTCAACAACTCCTTCTAGATGCTCCTGAAAATGCTGCAATGAGGTACTTGTTTGCGTTTAACTTAAGCGATAATCTCTCTTTGTTTTTTAGTTCATCATCCTTATCCTACATAATGAACAAATTTTAAGGTTGCTTGTAAATTTTTTAATTGTTTGTCTTGCAATATGTATAGACAGATGAACTGATTTGAATTAAAATTTTGCAGAGAAGATTGGACTTTACCTGCTGATATGATTGTCGGGGGAACTGGTTCTATTGTCCCAACAGATGAATTTCTTAATTATGAACCAACATCTAGTAATGACATCATAACAGGTGTTGGCCAGGAATTTGATAATGTCAAGGATTTTCGGGATAAGTTGTGCGAGTATGCTATTTGCAAAAACTTTGCGTATAGGTTCGTCAAGAATGAAACTGCACGTGTCACCGCGAAATGTACTGCCGAAAACTGCCCGTGGAGGGTACATGCATCTCAGACAACTCGAAAGAAAAAGATTGTGATAAAAAAAATAATTGATGTACATACATGTGGAGGGGGGACTGCTAACGGTGGTCAAAGACGGGTAACTAAGAAATGGCTGGTGAATATAATAAAGAAGAAGTTACGCGATAGTCCAGAGTGCAAGCCCAAGGAAATATCGGAGGAGGTTTTCCGAGATTATGGGGTTAATGTTAGTTATTTTCAAGTTTGGCATGCAAAGACTGAAGCTGAAAAGGAGCTTTTCAACATGCACGTTGAGGCTTGTAAGCAACTGCCTTGGTTTTGCGAAAGGTTGCTGGAGTCAAACCCTGGAAGTCATGTTACACTAGCGACATCTGCTGATTCAAGATTTCGTCTATTTTTATCTTTCCGTGCCTCTCTTCAAGGATTTGAGCATGGATGCCGCCCGCTTATTTTGCTCGATACCATCCCCTTACAGAAAAACAATCAACTGAAATTATTGGCTGCAGCTGCGGTTGATGGAGATGGTGGTATCTTCCCAGTAGCTTTTGGTGCGGTCGAGGCAGAGAATTACGAAAGTTGGTGGTGGTTCTTGGATCAGCTGAAACTCGCACTCACAGTATCTTGCCCGATAACCTTTGTTTCAAACAGAGGGAATGGTTTGGACCAAGTTGTGCCTCAGATTTTTCCAGAGAGTCATCATGGCTACTGCCTACTTGATATTGTGGAGGACTTCCGAACCGAGTTGAAAAAGGGCACATGGTCGGAAAAAGAGGAGGATGCAATGGTTAATGATTTAGAGTCCGCTGCCCTTGCATGTACCTCTGAAGAATTTAGTGCCCACATAGAAAGCATCAGAAAGGTCTCGGATGCTGCTGCAAACTGGGTTATGTCTACTAAGCCGGAACACTGGTCACATGCCCTTTTTACAGGATCAAGATATAACCAGTTCTCTGCAGACATTACAGAGTTCAGCGACTGGATTTCAGTGAGACAGGAATCATCAGTCGTGCTTATGATCTACATAATATGTTGCAAATTGATGGAGCTCATCAATAGAAGACGAGAAACTTCGAGTGCGTGGGATACAACTCTGACTCCATCTGTGGAGCAGAAGCTAAAGAAAGATTTACTTCTAGCCCAGAAATTTGAGGTGCTTTGCTCCTCTGACACCGTATTTGAGGTGCGTGGTGCCACTGTCAATGTTGTCAACATAGGAACCTGGGATTGCACTTGCCGGATGTGGCAGCTTAGCGGGCTTCCTTGCTCTCACGGGCTTGCAGTGCTTGACCACCTCGCCAAACCTTTCCATGAATACTGTTCCCGGTACTTCACAACCGAGTGCTACCGCACGACGTACTCGGAATCAGTGAACCAAATAACAGGCGTGGAGAAAATAAGCCCAGTCATCCGAGCCAACATGTACACCCCTCCGACCCGCCAGGGCAAATGGCCTCGACGAAACCAGGATGGAAGGAGGAAGAGAGATGTGAGGGAGCTCCATTGCAGCAGGTGCAAAGAAGTGGGACACAACAAAGCAACCTGTGAAGCACTTGTGTAGATACTGTCTGATGTTTCAGTTAATGTAATTTGGCACTCTCTTTTTCCCATTCCTTTTTGCAGCTTGGATATGTGGATTCGGATGCTGTTGTTTAACAGACTAATTATGCTGTGGATGAAGTAATTTCTGCTTCCTGCTGTTATTAATTATTATCACTTCTGTAGTTGTATTAGCTGAATATTAGGACTTGGATGGTTGTTTTGGTGGTGGTATCTGATTACGTATTAGATGTGTTGGCTTCTTATTATCAATAATTATGTGTACAAACTGAGTTTTTTTCCTTTTTTTCTTCGAAGAAGGCAAGTAATGTTTTTTTTTGCTGTTTAACGTCCACTAGCCGCTGAACTATGATCTCATGATATGATAAATTTTATTGAATCATGTCCATTTCTACTGTGGTATGGTTATGGACACCTAACTCCCCAGGCTGAAGTTTCTTTTCGGGAACTGGGGTAATGTTGATGCAATACATTTAAAAAATAACTCTTGACTCTCACATTTTGAGGAACTGGAGATTCTTTCTTTACATTGTCATCGACGACTTTTTTATTTCTAACATCGACTAACCACTGAACGATCACACGTACACTAACACAGAATACAAAACAACATTTAAGTACTTAACAAAAGCACATACTTGTCCAATACATCATCTTCGGTTAATTAAAAATGGAAAAAATAACTACTAAATTACGATCACAATCTGACACCTAAAACCCAGTCTTAACTCCAAACCAGCACTGTATAAACTTCCAAATTCAAATCCTTCAACTAACATAACAGAAAATGAGAAGCAAACTCACCACCACTCTCTTCTCCAAATCCAACTCCAACTCCATCCCAAAACCCAAACCTCCTCTAACTGAGGCCGTCGACTTGCTGGGCAAGTCCCGGTCCTTCGGTGACACATGGTCTCTTCTCCTCCGCCACTGGCACCCAATTCCGGCCTCCGCCTTCGCTACCCTCATTCATAGGTATAACCGCGCAGGTATGCCCCATACTGCCATCCGTACTTTCCAATTCGCCTTCCGGAATAGTAACCGACACCAATTGGATGCCCAAAACCTTAATTTGGAGGTTACCCATTACCCAATTCACGGTGCAGACCACCTGTTCGATGAAAAGATCAAAACTTTTGGTGGTTTAGATGGCAAAAGGCAACAATTGGGCATCCCAAATCCTGATTTGGAGGTTACCCATCACCGATTGTGTAATATCCCGAAACAGCGGAAATTTTAAAAAATTATAATCCATGCAATAGAACTCAATCATCAAACACGAGACTGTTACTTCTCATAAAACATAAAACGGTGCACCAGATTACATTAGAGTTTGTCAAAAACGATACATGATTACAACAGAACAGTAAAAGAAGATAAACGTAATCATGTCGACCTCAGTGGTCAGAATAGAGGATCCGATCCCAAAATGCGCGCGCCCGCTGATCACCACCCAACTGGACCTACTGCAGTCCTAAAAAAGATGCAACAACAATGCCTGAGTTTCCATAAGGAAACCTCGTATTCCAAGCTCACCTATATGCATGCAGTAGTACCAATGCACCTATTATACTAGTAGCATGTCATGTCATCAACAATAAGGAAAACAGTTCCCCCGAAGGGTAACATGGGACATCAGTTCGACAATCATCATCGGGTCTCTCGAGTAGACCTACCGTAGGCACATACGGTCTAACGAAACAAGACGCGACACCCCCCACACGCGGCTACACTAAACATGGGGTTCGGCAAGGGGCATCCGCCAGGTCCGCGCCATAAAGATACAAATTTGTAACTCGTGGTCGAAACCACACCAACGGAGCCGTCGCTCGGTCGGTCCATCAATCATCATCTCAGTAGGTGCCAGGCTGAGGAAAACATAGCCGGAACAAAATCGGTCCATCAATCATCATCGCCGGAACAACATTGGCGGCATCACCGGCACAACATCGGTGGTCCAATCAATACGTCTGACACATCATCGGACAGTCCAGACTGAAGTCTGCCAGGTCATCAGGCTCCACGAGCCGCAAACACCAACGTCGCTGCTATAAAAGCAGGGCAGCGACCTCTGTCGCCATATAGGCTGGTAGTCACCTTACCCAACGACAGTTGCGTGCTCGCACAATCATCATACATTGAGATCCGCGATCACTCAGGCTTGCTACACTACAATGAGTCCAATCAATCCATCACATTAGTCACGATCCATACATGGAGGTGACGCGTCCCGAAGACCCACACTTTTCCACACGGCGGTCCCTGGGCAGGCACGCGGAACGCGCCCACCGTCAACTCCCGACTCACGTACAAGGCGAGGACACAGGTTTCCGTGGACAAAGTTGACATTCAAAATGGGAACCAGAAATTCAGTCCTGTGTAAAAACGGTCGACCGAACCAGGCAGCCCGGTCGACCGTTTCCTCAAAGGAATCAGTCGACCGAATATCTGAAACGGTCGAACTATTTGCGCATCACTTAATTTCCAACGGTCTACGGAAGGTCTAAAACCGGTCGACCGAAACGAGGTCAAAATACAGAGTCTGGTCAACATCAAAATCAAATCTATCGGTCGACCGACTCTGGGGTCTCGGTCGACCGAAAACTAACAGAGTCATCCTATTATTTCTACGTCATATAACGGTCGACCGAACAAGCATAAATAAACCAGTACACTTAAGTTCCGGTCGACCGAACACAAGGAACCGGTCGACCGACACAACAGACAGACAAAATACATACATTCGGTCGACCGTTGGTCGTCTTCAACCTCGCGTCAGCCAAGGTTTTTTCACCAAAACTCTTCGTCGGAGAGGTCTCCGACCTCCTCCGACCGACCAACGCAACCCTCCCACGAGGGTTAACAACAGATCACACTAGAGAGCGGCATACCTCAAAAAAGACGACGAAACCGTCGGAGCTCCGCTCGCACACGCCGTCTCCGGAGATCACCTCGCGTGCTCGCATCCTTGCACGACCTCCGCTGGATCTGGATCCGCCTCCGCCTCCTCTGGTCGCCGCACAAGGAAAGTGAGAAAGTGAGTGAGAGATGTGGATAGAAGGAAATAAGAAAGAAGAAGAAGAAGAATAAGAATAATGGGTTGGTTTCTCTTAAACCCCACACCCAACGACCACAGTGACCGACCCCCTCCACCATCACCTACCTATCCTAATTTCCTCCATTCCCGTGCATACTACTGCTGATCTCCACTTCCCCGTGCAAACCCCTCTTCTAATCACCATTAACCCTAAACAAGGGTTTGGGTTCTAACAGATTGAGCATCCCAAACCCTAGTTTGGATGGTACAGACCACGCTTTCGATGTAAAGATTGCAACTTTGAGCGGTTTAGATGGCAAACACCAGCAATTGTCTACACAAAACCAGGATTTGTGCGTTACCCGTTACAAATTTGCCTCCCAAAACCTTCATTTGGATGCTGAGGACAGCCTGCTTGGTGTAAAAAAGGAAGCTTCAGGTAGCCGACATCAGCCCTTAGAGATAAAACCCCCAGCTTTGGAAGATGTAAATAACACAACTTTTGACAATTCAAGTGTCAAATCCACAAAGAACGAGTTGATGGTATGAGATGCCCTGATTTGGGTGATTCCGAAGATTTGGACAATGCAGACCAAGTAGTCAACTGTAACAGACTCCCCAATTTGCGTGATGCGGACCACGTGAACCTTTTGGTGGATGGTAAAACACGCTCCCATTTAGGCAATCCAGACGAGCTAACTGATGGTAGTAATCGACACTTCGATTTCGGTGTTTCAGACAATGCAGACCAATTAATTGATGTTAATCACTCTGATTTGGTTGATGAAGATGAGCTGTTTGATGTTTTGATTGACTCAATGTGTAAGGAAGGACATACAGAAGTCGCAGATGACTACATTTCCCAAAAAAGGATAATGTAAGTGTTAGATGTTACAACATTCTTCTTAACGGCTGGTTTCATGCACGGAAACTTCACAAGGTAGAGAAGGTGTGGAAGGAGATGCGAAGGAAAGGTGTCCGACCCACATTTGTGACTTATGGCACTTTGATCGAGGGATTATGTCGGTTGGGGAAGGTAAACTGGTCGATAGCATTGATCGAGGAGATGAGAAAGGAGGGAATTGAGCCAAATGTTAATACTTGTAATCCTATTGTGGATGCCCTTGCAGAGGCGAGGAGATTCAAGGCGGCATTGGGTGTTGTTGAGAAGTTCCCACTTTACGGTATATTGCCCAATGTGTCCACTTATAATTCACTAATAAAGGGGTTCTGTAAAAATGGGGATCCCGTGGGAGCAAGCAATGTGCTTAAGGTAATGACCGGAAGAGGGGTTCTACCTATAGCGACTACTTATAATTATTTCTTCAGGTTATTTGCAAAATCTGGGAAGTTGGACGAGGGATTGAATCTTTATGATAAAATGATCCAATCTGGGTATGACCCAGATCGTTTGACTTACCGTCTTCTTATCAAAATGTCATGCGAGGAGGGGAAGTTGGATACAACGGTGAAGTTGATTAGAGAGATGAACAAGAGGGGATTTGAATCGGATTTGGCGACCTATACAATGCTTGTACACATGCTTTGCCAAATGAATAAATGGGAAGAGGCTTGTGTTGAGTTTAAGAATATGATCGAAAAGGGGATTGTCCCTCAGTATCTTACGTACCGTCGGCTTGTGAAAAATTTGAAGAGATTGGGAATGATAGAGAAAACCAGGAAGCTATCAGGTTTGATGAGACCTCTCCTGCGTTCGACAAAGGTGTCAGCAACTTCTAAAGATGGGGAAGAAGAGAAATCTTTGGAGGTGAGGATGGCCATTGTCAAGAAAGCTAAAGTTATGTCAGATGTTCTGAAGGGAGCTAGGGAGCGAAGCAAACTTTCTGAGATAAAGAGATCTGCAGAGATTATAGTAGGAAAGGCTAATAAGTTGATTGCTGAAATCAGAAGAAATACAAATTCCGTGTGAGTCTGATTTGGCTTTTTCAGAGATAAGTATTTTCAAAGTGGAGTTTAGAACCTGCGAGAGTTAAGCTACAAATGCTGCAGCTGCCCCATACCGCCATCGTGATTATATATGAACTCGAAGGCGCTTACGTCTTCTCATTGTAAGAGGTGTTTGTATTACATTTATGGGTGATGCTAATTTTATTGATTTGAGTTATGTCTTTTAATTATGTTCATATTGAGGCAAAGAATGTGTTGCCATTACTATTTGTTATATTGATTTGCATTCAAACAAGAAGATTATTCCTTGGTCTAAGTTTCTTTTGATATACATCTTAAACATCTTCACATAACATTGCTTATGATTTTTAAACACTGTTTTAGGACCATAGTAGTTCTCTTGCATTGAAGAAATCTAGGAACCGAAAATTTTATGATATAGTTAAATTAAACAGGTTATAATGGTGAACTGATGGATGGGTGAGTTAATGATATAGTTTTGGATTTAGTGTCCAACTCTCATTGTTGGTTACTTGTTATGAAATTATACTGTTATATTGTCTCAACGTGATATCTGAAATTCCTGGTGATCTTTGCATCATCATGGATCCATGTTTTGTCTAAATCAACAATCATGGCATAATTCTTACAATTCAACTTTTTATCTGGATAATGTGGAGATGTAGACTTATCATGGATTTTTTATTATCATGATGTAGAACCAACAACAAAGGTAAAGTGCAAATCTGAGAAAAAAGTTTAAGCCTAAGATTTGTTCATGGTGTCGATAGGAGAGGTTCGACTCTCTTTTTCTTGGAGCTGTTGGACCAAAGTCCCAATTCTTTAAGTTTTGTTCTAGATATCCTATGATGATTGATCATATGACCTTATGCGTGGAGATTGTCGGCAAGATGGTTTCGTGAATAAATTTTTTATTCTCGAACAAAAAACCCTTTAAACACTAGACTTTCTCTTGGTGCTTGAACACTTGCATTTCTAATGTGGTAGGTTTTTTTTTAAATTCATAAAAATATTTATTTTTATAAAAAAAATGCAGTATTTTTTTTCTAAATCAAATTCATTAGAGCATTTTAACAACACCAACACCCAACTGAATGGGTTGAGTGTATTTCTAATGTGGTAGTTGCTAGATACTCTCTGTCTGTCTGTCTAGTTATTGGTGTGATTTCAAAACTTAAGAAGTTAAATTTATTTAAAAGCACATAGACAGTCGCTCAGAAAGAAGTACACAATACATATTCTGTAATTCAGACTCCTCCACCTGACACTAATACTATTTTCTGTTCAGTTCATTATGGTTGAAAAGGATACTTGCCTGGCCTTTGATATATTTTTTTTCTTCTTCCAGGTAAAATTGAAAGTGATTTTCTGCAGTGTACCCTGGCAGGTGCACTTACTGTCTTGCCTTTGATGGTAAGACCTCTTTATTATATTTCAAGATTCTAGTTCTACATTGTTCACGAAAAGCCAGTGAGGTTCCAGCAAGTCAAGGTAACTTGAAAAAACAACCCTTTGTCTCGTTCCATGTAAATCTGAATATTTTTCACAAGTCTGTTGATGATAGGCCTACTGACCATGTAAATCTTACCCTAAGAAAGAGGCAGTGCCCTACACTTGAAATGATCAAGGATTGCTTCTGCTAGCAACAGACTGTCATTTTCTTCCTACAGCATTTACAGACCAAACATGTCCAATCAGACCCCAATAATTGCCATGGAAGGAAGAATGATTCAAGATTCATTTTTTTTCCATTTTATAACACCATGGTTTCATATATCTTACCATGTTTGGCATGCGACCTGAGTTACACTGTAGCACTAACCGAACAGAAAACCTTATGCATTCTTTTTCCTCTTTATGACTTTATTATTTAATAAATTTTAGTTTTTGTGCATTCAAATAGCATTACTCAACCAAACACAAAACGTAGCGAAATTTACACTTTATTGCATCATGATTTCACATGTCTTACCTTTGTGTAAACTTTCTAAAGTGAAAAGAGTGTCATGCACTTTTTTCCACTTTATCACATCACATTATTTCTTACAACATGTTGTCTACTTGTTGAAATCACCTTACAGTACAGAAAAATGTCATGCAACATTTCTGCTTCACCTCATTATCTATTCATGGTTTCATAAGTCTTACCAAAAATCAATAATTGTAGCATTGACTAGTGACTACTAAAGATAAATATCATCTACATTTTCCACTTCATCTAACTTAAAAAAGAAAGATGACTAACCCAAATTTGTTATATCTGACCATGTTTTTGTTAACTATTTACTGAGCTCACATTGCTGTGTACTTCAGTACTCAGCCAAGCAGAGAACCTCAAGTATGGCTTGACAATTGACATTGATGGTTGCTGCTTGTAAGATTTGTTTCAAGTACAAAACCCAGAAAGATTTTGGTCATTCCAGTCAAAATGGTATAAAGAACACGAGCCTAGGTGAAGAATTCTGCACTTTCTTCTGATGCATGCATGGTTTGCTCAAAGTACTCTTGTGTACTTCGTTTGCTACGTTTCAAGAGATCACTGGTTGTAGATGTTAGAAGAAGAGTTGTAATCAAGGAGAGGAATAAATGTTTTACATTGGGTTTTCTGAAATTTTGGATAACCAATCAGAATTTGACAGGTACGGTAATTTCAGTAGTCTGTGACAGAAGTGGTGGTCTGATTGATTGATGTTTTTTTTGTGAGAGCTGCTGTTGTACGATTGGTGCTGGACAACACCTGCGAGAAGTTTGAAGTTGTTGAATCGTTGGACAACACCTGCAAGATGTTTGAAGTATTAAAACGTGTTTTACAACTCTATTTAGATAGAATATAGCCGTTGGGGTTGATTGAGTATAAGTTGGTGTAAGATACACAAAACAGAAACTCGCAGGATCCAATTCTGGATGAGTTCGGTCGACCAGATCGGGCTGAACGGTCGATCGTTAGGCAGTTTTAAACTCAGTTCGGTCGACTGATTAAGGAATGGTTGACCGTCCAACGCTAAGACTTAGGTACACTTAAGTGATCGGTCGAACACCGAATAGGGTTCGGTCGACCGAATCACACCAGACACTATGGGGTTGTCAAACAATGTTTTATTCGGTCGACTGAACCAAGGTCTAACGGTCGACCGAATTCCAGCAGGAGATTCGGGTTTGTCAAGAGACAAATATTCAGTCGACCGAACAAGGTCCTCGGTCGACCAATACAAGAAATGTATTTGGGGTATTTTTGGTTAATACGAATACGACCGTTGGGTATATACGACAAAACAAACGGTCGGAAAATACTTGGGACTCGGTCGACCGAAAAGGTCTGAACGGTCGACCGAACTTAGGCAGTTAAACACTAACAAATTAATTAATCACTTGGTCGACTGAACAATCTGTTTCGGTCGACCGAATGTGGGCAGATAGTTTTGGTTAAGGTTTAGTGTTTTCCGGTCTAAGTTTGGGTGATCTATTGAAGTCCAAATTATGTGAATTTTCGTGTGTGACTTCTATAGGGAACCTAGTGTGTGTTTGAGTAGTTTTTAGTTCAAGTATGCTCAATTACATAAAGTTCCTAAGACTTAAAGAAATACAAAATACATGTCTTCAAATAAGCTTGATTACATGTCTTGACTTGATTTCCTTTCTTCCTTGAGTCTTGATCACCTGTAGAGGTTAGCACAAAACAATATATATGCAATGTAACATGTGTGCTACTCTACACGATCACAATTAAGATTATGTTGATTAAATCATCAAAACATAGATTAAGGCCAAAAAGCCAACAATCTCCATTTTTTTGATGATGACAACCTATATCTCAACTATATCATAATACATGGAATTTTTATATGTAAATTATGTATATTAATGCTCCCCCTATGGATGTGCATATATTTTGTTCATTTAGTAATCAAATTCCAAGTTACCCCCTTAATTATCTCTCCCCTTTTGACATCCATCAAAAATGATATTTATCAAAAAAAATTATACGATTTAAGTTCAATGTGGATGTCTTGTAATGAAGTCGCTCCCCCTAAATTTTGCACTTCATTACTCTAAGAAAATGATATTCAATAAGCTCCCCCTATCAATATGAATATGATTTTTCAATAAAATTCATTTCTGTTTCTCCCCTATTAACATCAAGCAATTATTTCAATATAGCATGTGATGTTTTCATTTACCCATTTTTAACATCCAAAAATGTTTGACTCTAAAACTCTAGATGTGAATCAAATTTAAGATTTGCAATGAATGAGCAAACAATATGTCAATTAAGCATATAACCTAGACTAGAACCAATTTGATTGAAAATTTTAGAGGATAAGAAAAACAATTATACCAACTTGAAGCTTGAATTGATTCTATCTCCATTCGGTGATGCAACCGGCTTTGAATTCGACTCTTAAGCTCTCCTGGTCACCACTGATTTCTTCGTCAAGCACCTACAAGTGTGGATTTAAGTATCCAAACAACTTTGGGTCCTTGAATATTAGTTTTGGCAATCCAAACCATTTTGGTTTTGGGAGTCCACACACTTGAAGAACTATACTTTACAACTAAGTGCTTTCCATTTAAAGTTGTATGAGATACATGGTTTTTCAATTTTGCATTGTATCCTAAACCATGTTTTTGCAAAGATTGTCTTTGACGGCTGGGATGCTTTGATGGAAGATATTTATGGGTAGCTCTCTCTCGCCCTCACTTTCACGTCTCTCTCATTCTCTCTCTCTCTCTCATCACTCTCTCTCCCTCAGTGTGGTGATCGAAGGTGGAAGTATTCTCCGACAAGAAGTGTGGATCGACGAGGGTGGTTGGCGGAGGTGAGTTCGTTGTTGTGCTAAACCGTCCCTTTTGCTTTGTTTCTCTCTCTCAACTCATCTCGTTTCCAGTGGTTGGTGCGGTGAGTGACGGAGGCGAAGGTGTACTCGAGTTGGTCGAGGTGGTTGTGATCGTTTTTTCGAGCGGGAGGTTCGTCGATGGATCGTATTTTGGGGAGAAGTACTCGTGGAAGCGCCGTCGTGGTTCTTCGAAGGTTTCATCAAACCTTCACGGTATGTCAAACTTGTAGTTGAAGCTCACTTTTGTAGTGTGAGTATTTGGAAGTCGACGGTAGGCCTTTCGGCTCGTCGCAAGCAAACGTGCAACAGATTTACTGCCTGATCGGTCGATCGGTTGGTGGAAACGGTCGACCGTTCTTAATGAGATTTCAGGTTCTGCCTCACACCGGTCGAACGATGCCCTTGGGGCGGTCGACCGGTTGTGCATTTGAGGCAAACCTGGTGATTTTCGGTCGAACGGGGCCCCTTTGTCGTTCGACCGTGTGCACTGTCGTAGGTCGGTTGGGGCGTTGACCATCCAAACGGTCGACCGTCTATGTGACTTTGTCCGACGAGTGACTTAAGTTGGAATAGTGGTTGGTTCGACCGAAGGTGGTTCAGTCGACCAGACTTGATGTTGAGCGTGGGGGAATTCCCTGGTGGAATTCGGTCGACCGAGAGTGCTCGGGGGTTCGACCGGATTTGTTTGTGAGAGTTTCCCTGGTGACTTTCGGTCGAACGGGTCCCCTTTGCTGTTTGACCGATTGGTCGTTTTGTTCATTGAACCTAGGAGGCGACTTCTAAACGGTCGACCGATCCCTGACTTTGATTCGACCGAACGAGTGTAGTTGGTGGGAATTGGTCGACCGATGGAGTGCCGGTCGAGGCAATTGCCCTGTGTTTGTGAGATTCGGTCGATCGAGACTCTTCATTCGGTCGACCGTTTGTGTCCAGTTTTGCACGTTGGAGGTGCAGTTGTTGTGGTCGTCTGTGTAAGGAGAGTTGTGGTGCCGATGTTCTTCCGGCAAGTGTGCTAGTGAGCACGAGTGTTGTGGTGGTTGAGTGAAAAGGTCTTGGAGCCCCGTAACTGTGTGAGAACTACGATTGGGTGAAAGAGCCCTGGAATCCAGCTAGTCTGTGCGGGGTTGGGTGAAAAAGCCCTGGAGCTCCGTAGTGCATTCCGATTGGGTGAAAGAGCCATGGAGCCTGAGCATGGACCGTATGACAAGGGTTGGGTGAAAAAACCCTGGAGTCATTGGTCGTGTCGTGGTAGTTGTGGTTGAGTGAAAAGCCCTGGAGCCCAGCTTGGCAACGAGTGTGTTGCGGTGGTTGGGTGAACAAGCCCGGGAGCCCCGTAACGATGGTGTGCACTGTGGTTGGGTGAAAAAATCCTGGAGCCCAGCCTGGTTGTGGTGTTTTTCTTGTTGGTAGAATTGCATGCTATGATGTTTTTCAGTTCATGCATTGTAGAGTTTGACATATGGGGTTTCCTTCTGGAAACTCAGACATTGTTGCATGTTTTCTTTTCAGGCCGTGATCGGTGATAGGGGGTGGTGACCGAGGAGATGAGTGTTGCTACCTGATCCTGTTTTCTCTCATTTTGAGGTCAGAGTGATTACTTGTATCTATTGTTTAGCCTTTTGGAATGTAATCACACTTTTGAAATACTCGGATATATATATTATATATGTTGGTACATCTTCTTCCTTGTGTTTGAGTAATACCTTCTGTTGATTGTTGTTTAAAAATTTTAAATTTTCCACTGTGTTGATGATGTTACAGTTGAATTCACACATGTCAGTTTAGTACCTTTTTTAAAATGTATCATCATTTTTAACAAAGAGAAGTTATTATTTTTCACTGTTTTACTCCTGAATTGTTAAGTGCTTGAATTTGAAAAAGTGTGGGAAGCAATGCCTATGCATAAGCTGGAAACAGTATTAGGGTGGGACTTCCAAACAAAAAAGACAACAGTGAGTAGGATAGAAAGTGACCATGACTTTTGTGTGTTTAAAAGCAGGCATATGGTGACATCATCACCCTTGTTCTCTCACTTTCAATGGATCTCTTCAGATCTCTAACTCTTCTTCTTTTGTCCTATGCCTCTAAGTGTCTCCATGTATTCCGCTATTATTAGTTTCTTGTTTTTTTTATCTCTCTCATTCTCTCATATTAATCCGTTTAGGTTCTCTTTGTAAAATAAACATAATAGACGTGACAACTTAAATCGCATTAAGTAAATAAATACTCAAGTATTTGCTTAAGTTATCTTTTATACCTAGAATTTGTTTCAAATATTTAGCTTATTTACAAGTGGTACCAATATTTTTTTATTTTTTTAAGTCCGTACCAATATACCTTTGGTTAGTCTAAACCGTAAACCCTAAACGAATAAATCATTAAATATGGAGGTTATGTTAATATGTCTTGGAGTCACAAGAAGTGATTATTCTACGTTTTCTCTTACATACTAGCTCGTTTCTCTTGGGAACTATTATTCGTCGCCAGAAAACTAATTAAATCGTCACAACAATTATCATTTTGTCATTCACAATTCATTTAATACTAATTTCGTCATGTGTCTTAAAACAAGGTGTTTGCCTGAATTTTCCTCACATTCCCAGTACCAACAACACGAAAATGTCTGGCGAAGCGCCTGAATATGGTGAGGTAAGTAGGGCGAATTTTGTTTTTCGTCTCGGACGTCTGGTTAAGCCACCGTCCCCAAGGCTGGGGCGTCTGACTGGGACGTCTCCTCCTTGGTGGGGCGGCTTAGCCAGATACCCCATCCATAGGGGCGACGACTTAGCCAGACGCCCCATCCTTGGACGAGGTGTCTCTCTAAGCCGTCGTGTCCAATGGGGGGTGTCCCAGCCAGATGCCCTTTTTATTTTAAATTTATTTATTTTGTGTTATTTTAAATTATTTCAGGTTCCGTTGCAAGATTTCAGTGGTGATGGAGAAGATTACAGTAAGTTTTTTGATAGTAAACAAATATTTACAACAATCGAGGAATCGTGTAAATGAGCGAAACAAGTTGCCATCGGAGTTGGATTTTTTTTGGTAATATCATCCTACAAATCAAAAGTAGATAATTGGACAGATTGTTATCTGAGATGCGATCGCATAAATGAAATGAGTTCTCGTGATATGGATATTGCACTACGGAAGAACACGAAAAAAAAGGTTGTGGTTGTCGTTTTATGGTAAAGGTAGTCGAGCGACGGGATCGTGATGGATGCGTCGTTGTTTCTAATAGTACTCATGGGCAGCACAACCACAGACTTGCAGTTTATCCAGATGACCATCAACAGATCAACGGTCTTAGTTCTGGGGCCAAGAAAATTGTTCGTGATATAACTGAGGCACAAACGAGACCATGTAACATCTTGTTTGCAGTAAAGAAGAAATTCCCGGGGGATAATCCTAATTAGAGACACATTTATAACTTCAGATAGTACATGAGGATGACGAAATTTGAAGATAGGAATCTCGCTCAGCAGTTTCTGCATCAGGCAGTGCAGTATCAGTACTTACATTGGATTATGGCTGATGAAAAAACTAATGTCCTCACTCACACATTTTTGGAACATCCAACGTCAGTTCAGTTGTGCGTACCCTTTCGTAATTTGCATGTATTCAACGTACAAGACGAACAAGTACAAGATGTCTTTGTTTGAGATGGTTGGGGTGACTCCAACAAACATGAACTTTCTCGTCGGCAATGCCATTATGAAGGATGAGACCAAGTCTAGTTACCGGTGGGTGTTGAAGAAGTTGTGAGATCTGTTATTGGATAATGTCAGTCTGACTGCAATAATAACAGACCGGGAGTTAGGTCTGATGCGACCAGTGACAAAGGTTTTCCCTGAGTCTGCTCATTTACTTTGCACATGACATATCAACAAAGACGTGTACAACTACGCATACCACGTATTCGGCAAGAACAAGCAGTTTGCAGAGAATTTGAGGCGTGGAAAATGGAGGAGAGTCATGCTTTCTGCTTCACAGACCGAGTACGATAAAGCAGTCTGTAATCTGAAAAATACTTTTCAGGTTTGGTCAGTTCTCACGGAGTATCTGGAAGACACGTGGTTAGTGCATAAAGAAAAGTTTGTGTTGAATTGGAAGAACAAAGTCATTCATCTCGGCAACACTACGAATTGTAGGGTGGAAAACGCTCATTCGGCTCTGAAAGAGTGGATCACTACATCGATTGCAACTCTGGATACTCTTTTCGACCGCGTAAAAATGCAGCTGACGAATATTCAGAACTTTCTTTAAGAGTCGAGACATCAAAATTTGACAAACTACATAGGTGCTTTGTATCAGCATATAAATGGTCGATTTTCGTATCATTGCTTGTCATTATTTAGTGATGAGTTGAAGAGAATGCAGGACTTAAGCAATCAAGTTGAATATCACTGCGGGTGTGCTTTTCTGACATCACATGAGATTCCTTGTGTTTGTACCATGCACGATTGTATTGAGTCAGGTGATGGAATTTATTTAGAACAGATTCATCCATTTTGGAAAACACTTTTCGTTGGAGATTGAGTCCAGATGTCAGAGTTTGTGGATCAGTCAGCACAAGACGTCGAGCATTTTTGGAAGCTCGTTGATGAAATTTCAGGGAGCGACCCTGCAGTAATTCATAGTGTCTCTCGTATTTTATACGTACAGTTACACCCCGATACGTCGAACTATCAAGAACCCGCAGAAAATACTAAGGTACGAGGTCGACCAAGGGGAAAGTCGACACATCGGGACCCGAGTGCCTTTGAGTATGTTGAGCGAGGTCGTGGTCGGTCTTCCAATTCGTCTCAATCGTCCGTAACCACGGGAGCAGGATCTCGTATGACGATATATTTGTTGTTACTATTATTACTTAGTTGTTTGTTGTTATTAATATATATACTGAATTCCTATTTTTCCATCTTATAGTGTCTGGACGGATTGACGTGGATAACTTCACATATGTTGATAGACTGTCAGAAATCATTTCACCATTTCTAGAGAGGTGGAATGACGTACGTGCTGATGACAACTATGGATTTCGATGTGTTACTGATGTCTTTCACGGAGGTCAAGACAATTGGTTGTACGCCCGTCGTGCAATTTCTAATGAGATAGGTGTGCATCTTATTTATGAGAACGTTTGTTACGGCAATGTGGTACAACGTCGATGTTAACACTACTGCCACTCCAAAATGAGCTATCTCGCCCAAGACCATCGACGCTGACCTTGAGCAACTTTGATACATAAATCTTTAGCTCAGGCGTCGATGCCTGAGCACTGACCATACGACCCTCAACAAGAATGTGAAGAATCTGGAAAATGTCATGCAACATGATCGTCATCTCTCAGAAAGGCAAGTAGAAAGTGTTGGTGTCAGGCTGCCACTACTCCACAGAGGTCGAAATCAACGGCATGTCAAGGCAGGAGAAGGCAAGTGACCCAATCCGCTATCACTCATGGTCGTTGTCATATCAGCAGTCATCACTGTACGCCAAGTCTGCAATGTAGTACAAGTTCTGTGCCGATTATGACATTTCAGAACCTTCCGATCCTGACCCTCCCAAATGCGTTTGGCGATGTGGCCTCCGAAACTCGAAATGACGCTGCCATCTAAAGGACCACCGGGCATCACACCCGTCACGATCCAAGAATTGTCATCAACCTTCTTCTTCTTTTGAGCTCGGGCGTCTGCAGTGCACGAACTCGAATCACCGATCACAAACCGACCACCTCGACCCTTCCGAATGACCCACTCAGCCGAAGAAGGACTACAATGTCGCCCCCATCCTCGACCATACTGCTGTCTCGCCTCTTCCTGCGGCTCCAAGTCATACCGACCCCCATCGTCACTCTCGTCGTGACTCTCCACCTCATCTAAATCATCCTCGTCGTCGAAAGAATCCTTACGTGTCTGACGACGACGTAATATATATATATATATATATATATATATATATATCTCCTAACTGAAGCAGAAATACCCCGTGTACGTGGATGACGGGTACCTGACTCATCAGCTAAACTATATCCAGCGCGTAAGGGAATTGATTTCCCTTTTTCTTCCACGGTAACTCGATGACTATTAATTCAATTTTAGAAATAAAATTTTGTTAATGGATTTACAAATTGATTGTGAAACTAATTATAATAATTAATCAATTTAACTAATTACTAAACTAATTTAACTAATTATTAACTTAATAATCAATTTATTTAGCAATTATCACAAATTATAATCAATTTAAATAATAATAATAAATTCTGAAAAAAAGGATGGGCGTCTGCCGGAGACGCCCCTACCTGGGGGGAGGTGTCTGACGGAGCCGCTTCCCCAAGGGGGCGTCTCCCGCGGACGCCCGACCCAATTTTATTTTATTTAAAAAAAACAAAAACTAAACGTGGTATTTTACCAGATTAGAGTAGTCTGAGACGTCCGTTGGTTCTTTTCTTGGCCTCTGAGACATACTTTTGGATGAATATGAGAGTAATATGAAGAGAGAGTGGTGTTAGGATAGTAAAATGAAGAGTTATATAAGTAGAAATGACATAATGTCAAAATGGTAATTCGCATGGACGTTGTAAGTAATTTTCCGACGATGAATAGCAATTCAGTTTCTCTTCTACCCATGTGTCCTCGTCTGGAATTGTAAAAGAACATGAAGGGTGGAAATGCAAAATTTTCTTTTGCCATAACAAAATTAACATATTAGATGTCAATATGTTCACATCAATATGTATGTATGTCCCATGCGAAATAAAGAAGCTAATTAACTGACTGTAATGGAACCCACCAATTTAACACCACATGATCTACACAAGAAATGCATTTGCAATATTATGGAGAAGGACTTGGATTATCAAAAAATGTTCTTCTCCACACTCATTTCATGTCAATTATCACATGTGATATGTCTTTGATCCCAACTCATACAGTTTGTACAAATTTAAGAAATAATATACATGTTGTAACATTTGCATTTTGCAAGATTATAAAAACAACTTGTACACTTAATAAGAGAACGTACAAGAATTATGTCAAAATGCTCTTATGGGATATAGAGAAAGAAGATTAAACCATCTTGATATGTTTATAATGCTATTTTATGGAGACATATGATAAAGACTACACCAAATAATGGATAAAAATATTATAAAAATTAGAAGTTCACTTCTTCACAAAATAAAGAAAAATTATACCCCTCTAACCACAATTACAAAATAAGACAGTTGAAACAAAAGAACATTAATTTGCATGATGCATTAATTAATTATATCCACATGATGAATCCAGCAATCCACTAGTTTTGATAAGTGGGGACCTGGAGGGAGAAGGAAAGAGCTCATTGTTGCCATCAATAATAGTGTCACAATTGTGGCATCTTGTCCATATATACTTTCAACATTTGGATTTTCTTCTAATTAAGGACAAAAGTAATACACATGGTTTTATTTTGTCATTAGGACCACCATTTCAACTCCTTTCCTTGCTCTCGGATGATATGTACTCGTCCATGTCACTTGTGTTTGTCCAAACTAAAGATCAATTTAATTAGGGTCATGAAGATATAGGCGATGTTTGGAATTGAAGTTAAGAGGTTAGAATTTGGAAGGGGATCCAAATTCAAAAGGGTTGAAAACCTAAGTGGGTTAAAATGTAAAAAAGGTTAAAATCTAAGGGGGTCAAAGTAAAAATATGAGAGGGTCTAAACTCCAAAAGGTTAAAAATGTAAAGAAATCTAAAATCGGTTAAAACCCTATGTAAGAGTGATGTATAATATATGTAGGTTATTTCTAAAAAATCAGGTCGTTTGTTTGATCCCGCATGGCTATAGGTACGTAGAACTGCCTTTGTACGAAGACGACCACTTAATTGGTTTAGTGATATTTTTCTTAAAGTATTTCATATTTTTTAATTAAATTCACCGTGTACGTAGTACACGTATTGAAATTCAACCCATGATTCTAATTGAGATGAAAGACTACAGTTCTACCAACCAAGTTAGTCATATATAGTTGACAGAATTGGTTACCAATAAATGATAGGAGGGGCGAGATGTTCGAGGACAAAAATAACTCTTTCATTGAGGTTAATTAAGACAAATAATTATGTTCCTCAATCCAAAACTCATCTTATCTCTTTGTTCCTTCTCGTGTCTACTGCTTCTTCCAATAAAAAATTCCTTGTCTTCTTCTATGCCAAAGCCAACACAATTGGAGACACCACTCCTTCCAAACCCAAACCCATCATTGTCTCTTTCCTTTGGAATCTACTCTCTCTTATCTCTTCCATTTGTAACAAACATGTCTTCTTCTTCTTTCCCCTCTAATCATTCATTCTCTTTCTTCTGCTTGTGCTTCATACTGTTGTTCTAATATGGGGGGAAATTATTGATACACATGCATACTATTTCTAAAGCTCCAGTTGTCCGTGAGACTAACTAATTAATGACATGGTAATAATATTAAGATGGCACTAGTTGTATATACGGGGATATTAGTGTAAGCACAACAAATAATTATACTAGCAATTACATAGACAAGCATTTGTTTTAACGAACTTTAAAATGTGAACGCTAATACGTGTAAAATGCTTATTATCACATGTAATCAAATAAATACTATCTAGTTTATGTATAATAGAGTTTATGTTCGACACGTACGTATAAACAAATACTTATGCTTACCACGTGTAAATTAATCTTCCTCTAAATTATTTCCACATGGGAGTTCGATATTTATTTACGGGTAAAACTTGAGTTAACCATAAAAAAAATTAGTATTTCAATATTTATATAGAAATATGGATGTCTATTTGTAGATCATGATAATTTTTTTAATGATTTTTGTAAAAATTTAATAATTTTATCTTACAAGAAAAAATAGGTTACAAAACTTGAACTTGTTTCTCTCGGGTCCCATCGTTGTTGAGATTATGTCCACATGGGAGTTCGATATTTATTTTCTGTTGTGCATCGCAGAGAACCATCTCACTACATAACTGGGTTAAGACATATTTTTTTAGACCATTGCCTACTTTAACAAAATGCCTAAGTCTAAAAATTTCATGAACTTTTTTTCCTACCATTGATGTATACCCTTACTTCTATCTTTATTTAACAAAAAACTCAGAAGCTCACATGACCATGTTTTGAAATGTCCCCAAATCATTACCACCCATGAGATTAATATAGTAGCAAATTACAATATTAATGGACTATAATTACGTAATCTAAAAAAAGATTATTGGACTAAGCTGCAATTTCCCATTATATACGTTAGTTATTTTTAATTTTTAAGTTTATATTTTACGTTTTGCGTATAATGTAAGGGCTGAGCTGCCATATTTTTGAAACGAATCTAACAAAGATATTACTTCTCACAAGACTGACGTCAATTTCACAACCTTCTCCATGCACAACCTCAAGGACCTAAATATAAAGTTCCCTAAAAGTAAGTACCTTAAATGCAAATTTCACCATGCAAAACCAAATTCAGTATCTTATATGATAAAATATTGAGGGGTCCAATGCAAATTCATCCAACAAAACTAATGGAAACCCCACCTTTCCTTGTTCTATAAATACCTCCAAACCTCACGACTCTTGGCCATTCCCAACACTCCACTCTCTCTCTCTCTCTCTCTCACACACACACATCACTTTCTCTCTCTAGAGATCACAACTCATCACCACCACTAATCCGGTAATCCCTCTTCCCTTCCTCTCCACAAACCAAAACATCAAAACCTTCACCATTCTTACACCCCCTTCTCTCTCTCTCTCTCTCTCTCTCTCTCTCTCTCTCTCAACACATATATAACTAGAAGTTAATCCCAACACCATCTCCACCCAAACAACCTCTCTCTAAACACAACACCACCTCCACCCCAACCCACTTCCTAGAAATAAATCTCAACATCACCACCACCTTGGCAAATTTCTAAAAATATCTAGACAAATTGAATCTTAAGATTTAATTAGACTGAAACTAGATCTCCCGTCTCCATCACCATTCAAGTAAAGCTCTATTACAATATCACTATATTTATCCCAACAAATCATATCGCATCTTAAGATTTAAGCATATATAATATATTTAGGACATATATATATATATATCTCAAAAACATCACCACCTCCATCCCAGTTTCTCTCTCTAGACCAAACTCATCATGCCAACTCTCTCTCATGGGCACGTGTCCGACATAAAATCTTTCAAAAGTCTCCCTGAGAGCCATGCATGGCCACAATCAACAACCCTAACCACCACCACCACCACCACTTCGAATCCAATACCAAACTTAGACTTATTGGACCCCAACTTGGTCCACAAATTGGCTCATGCATGTCAAGCCCATGGTGCCTTCCAAATCACCAACCACAACATCCCTCTCTCTATACTCTCTCTCCTCCACTCTCAGTCCAACCTCTTGTTCTCTCTCCCCCTCCACCGCAAGCTCTTGGCCCTCCGACACCCCAACGGTTTCGCAGGCTTTGGGACCGCCCGTATTTCTACTTTTTTCGAGAAGAAGATGTGGTCTGAAGGGTTTACCATCGTCGGATCTCCGGTCGACCATGCTCGTCTGCTTTGGCCCCACAATTATCAAACCTTTTGGTACGTAAATTAAGTGCTTTAACTTAATTATGACCGTCGTCACATTGCTTAAACAAGAAAAAAATGCAAGCGGAAGTACGTCATTTAATTATACACGTAGGTGTTGTGGACCAGTAGACTCATCGATACCTAATATATGCATGCATGCACGCACACACTAAAATTAGATTCAAATTAATAAAGGTTGGATCATTTGATTTTAAAAATGTAATGTGAAGTTATTATGGGTCGATCGTTTGAGTACTATATATATGTGTTACACCATATTATTCTTCTATGTATAGTTATAAGATTGGTTGGGGTATTACGTGTACGTGTATATGTTATGGTGTTTAGTTTGATAATAACATTGATATTTGTGCAGTGATGTCATAGAAGAATACAACCAAAGAATGGCAGAGTTGTCCAAAAAACTTGTGGGCCTCATATTCTCTTCACTGGGCCTACCTGATGATTTTGAAGAAAAACCCAATTTAGGTGGGGCCTCGTCGGTCCTCCAACTGAATTCCTATCCACCGTGCCCGGACCCGGACCGGGCCATGGGTCTTGCGGCGCACACCGACTCATGTCTTCTCACCGTGCTCTACCAAAGCAATACTAGTGGGCTCCAAGTCCTTTGCCCCGGCGACGATCGCCAACCCTTGAAGTGGGTCACCGTCCCACCAGTGGCAGGTGCATTGGTAGTCAACATTGGAGACTTATTTCAAATATTGTCGAACGGACGGTACAAGAGTGTCGTCCACCGGGCGGTTGTAAACCGGACCAACCACCGCCTATCAGCGGCCTACCTTTATGGACCGGAGCCCCACGTTAAGATAGCACCATTGAAAGGCCTATTGGGCAAGGAGGGCCCAAAGTACAAGGCAGTGACTTGGGCCGAGTACTTGGACTTGAAGGCTAACAACTTCCACAAAGCATTGAACTCAATAATCGTGCAAGAAGAAGAGAAAGAAATGGGAGATCTTGTGATAGTGAAATGAAAACATTTGAAAGATCTTTTGATTGCTGCTTGGGTTAGGAAGCTGTTGATCTTCAATTAAAACATGTTAAATGGTTAATGTTATACACTCGAAATCAACCCGTTTGTGTTGTGATCGTATCGATACGACATCATTCCAGCTTGCAAGTTAACTTCCATCGATAACCAAACATCATAACCATTATATAAATCTGAACCTGGTAAATAACCTTTGTGAAGGATTTCGTAATATATTACCTGAAAGTAAACTAATCAGTTTCCTACCCATAAGACATGGATCATCAAAATCAATCCCCAGAGGCACTTTAACTAAAACTTAGCACACAACCACAAACAGTACACAACATAAAACCAAATGCTAATCTCTTAGAGCTCATCAAATTGTAGTTAGCAGCCGCATATGTTACACTTAAGCCAGAACCAACAACAAAAAAGGAACATGTCAACATCATCATCACACTAAAATCCAGCTGAAACCTCTACTAATCACCTAATGATTAGTGCATGAAACTGTCCCTACTTGCCCAAGTCATCCAGGAAACCTTGCAGCTCCTTCAGGCCTTCAGCCGATATGCTACGGTGGACCCGTCCTCTCGGCGTAGATAAGCTGGGTGGTGGCCTCGACTGAAAGCACACGATGACTACAGCAAGGTTGTCACTGCTCTTCCTTTTGAGCGCCTCGTCCACCAGATCTTTGCAGCATGCGGCGGGGTCGTTGTGCTCCTGTAACTTCCGTCGGGCAAAATCAACTGCATTCTGGCTGCGGAATACGTCCCATATCCCATCGCAGCCAATGATGAGGAACTCGTCGTCTTCTGTGAGCCTCGTTATCATCACTTCTGGCTCTGCAGTGAGGGGCCCCACACCGTTTGAGAACTTCATGCCCTCCATGTGCCAGTCCCCAAGCGCGCGGGCAACGTTAAGCTGACCGTTGAGATAGCCATCGTCGATGTAACCACCAGAGGCCTCAATACGTCTCCTCTCCCTGATGCAGGCTGGTTTGTGGTCTCTGGACATCTCGATTGCTTTACCTCGTCGACTCAGAACAGCCCGACAATCACCAGCATTTGCCACCACCAATGACCTGCATAAAATTGTAATCTGTTAAACACTGTTATCAGCAGGTGATTAGTCACAGACCTTTCTTATCAACAATTAGTCACAAAACTGAATGCTAAAATTAACCAACCTTCCAACAACAAGAGCAGCCAGTGCAGTGGTACCCGAATCAAGAGCAGAATCAAGCAAACAGGCTTCTGCAAAAGCAGAATCTGTCCGCAAGAACGCGGAGGAAACTACCTTCTCCACATCCACCGGAAAATCTTTGTTTTCTAAAATGAATTTCGGCAAATTGTATGAAGCAAAGTCAGCAGCATGTTTTCCTCCATGTCCGTCAAAAACCTGAACAAAATTAAAATAGTTCGTCTTATATGATATGACAAAGCTAGTTTAATTTTCTAGATGAGATGAAGCATTGAAAGCAAATGCTAAACTTCTGTGATAGTGAACATACCCCATAGAACGCATTGGGACCTTCAATGCAACTATTCAGGTCACAATTTTCCACGAAATCATCAGAGCAAACATAGACATCTTCCATCTTCTGGCGAAATCCAATATCAGCCCAACCACCAGAGCGAAGGACTGGAACAAAGTCTACATCACAAACATTGCTGCTGCAAGAATCCCCAGAAACGTTCATAAACGTATTTTCCAGTGTGTTTCCATTCACCTACATAGTAGTAGAAAAGAGCTCAAGGTGCAGCAACCAATTTGTGAGCTTAGAAAACAATTAGTACGATAAGATGGTGACCAAAAAGTAGAACCATTGATCATAGAAGTTAAAACAAAACCATCAACCAAACGGAAACGACAATAAAAACCAAGTTTAATCAAAGAAAAAAGACAAAAAAAAATCTAAAACACCTGCAAATTAGTCTGTACACAATGTCATAATTAATTCACCAAAACACCCTATTAACCAGAAACACAAAAAACCCATGAATCTCAAGTTAGTCAAGCATGAAGCTGATGACTGAACAAAAGATATACCAACAATTACGTTACAACTAATAAAACACTATAAATCCACCTTACTGTAACAAAAAACTGCTTTGTGTAACAAAAATCACACTACTAACCACTAAACACCAAAAATCTAACAAACAAGATTCACCAACAATTCCACTACAAACAATACAACACCAAACCAACCATCTTTAAGTAGTAACAATCAAGCACCACAATTAAACAAATCACCACCACTAACCACTAGAAACCAAAAACTGGAAAACAAGATTTACCAACAATTTCACTACAACCAATACAACACTAAGACATCACCCTTTAAGTAATAAGAATTGGAACACAACAAATTACACAAATCACTACCACTAAACCGCAGACTTACCAACAATTACACTACAACAAATAACACACTAAAATAATACCTATGCGTAGCAAAAACCCCAGCACTAAAAAAATCACCAAAACAACAATACCACTAAATAACATTTACCACCAATCACATTACAACCAACAAACACTAAATCATCTCCCATTTTGCAATAACAACAAACCACCGAAAACTGAATTTCCACTTAAAACCAAGAGATCTTACGAAGGAAGCTGACGCATTGGCAATCCGAGAGGCCCCAAAGCAATGCTTGAGAGCCCCAGAAAGAGGGTTGGGAGGCCTCCCCTCGCTCGACCCCCCATTAGTCTCCACTCCGCTAACAATCCCCTCCATTTCTAGCACCATCACACCTTCTCATCACGACCCAATACCGAACTCTAACCTTTGAACTCGAAACCCCCACAAAGGTGGCTTTCTGACGCGAACTAAGGGAAGAAAAACCCGAAAAAGGGCTCGAAAAGGGGAATTCGAAGGAAAGGTGGTGGCTTTCGGGATTGGGGTGAAGGGGGAGGTCGGATTTGGGGTTGGGAGAGGACGGGGGACACGTTTGAGGCGGGAGAGGACGCGTGGGTTAGGGTTTGGTGAATTCTAGGGTTTCGTCGGGACCCTACGAGGATGGGAAAGATTTGTTTTTTCTGTTTTGTTTTTGCACTTTTTACTCTTAGATTTCCGTTATCTTCTTTTCCGGGAATTAGAGTTTTGGATTAGAGCTGAAAACGGACATATCATATCGTCTTTCTTATATTTGCATCGTATTTGTGTAACGAATTATTTTCGATATTTATAATGCATAACTATATTTTGATTTGAAGGGTTATGTATCCGATATTTTAAATTATAAAATTATGGAAAAATTTGAAATTAGGAATTCAAATACGAACCAAATATTATCTTATACTATCTAATGTTTATCATTACCATATTTATATGGATTCTCTAACGTCTCATTCTCGAGTCTGAGTTCAGTCTGTCACTCATGAGTCCATTGTCCAACAACACTCACCTATTACCGTAAAACTTAAGTTTGTTGGTTATTGTAGTAGTAGATTTATGTTTTTATATCATACACTACTAATTTCTTATTAGCCGATGTTGGACTAAACTTTACGGTGTTACAACATATCCTACTTGAACATCTGACGCCCTCGTCATGATCAAACTCATCAATCAATCAACCAAATGTTGCAAGATTTAATAGGTGACTCCCACCCTCTTGATGTAGTATTTAGTTCCCACAATTCTGGTTGGTCAAGACTCTGATACCATTTCTAAACTAAACATAACATAATAATTTCTCAATAGCTCTACTAAATATGATTTTTTGTTAGAAAAAACCAAGTCAAATCCAACTTCTAATGCTTCTAAATTAAACATGTCAATCGTGTTGTGTCTGTGTACTATCGTGTCTGACAGTTCTATAGTCGTGTCAGAATTTTGTGTTATCGTGTATAACACAAATTAAAAAGACTTATCATGTTTAAATTGAAAATAGTTAAGTGACAATGTTGATAGATTTCATTCTAAATAACACTTAATTGACTATTATCAAGTAACAATTGATTATCTAACAAAATGTGTATTTCGTGTCAGTTTCGTGTGAAAAAGCAACATATTGTGTAATCGTGACGGGGTCATGTCAAATCGTGTACCAATTATTTTATGTGTGTATCTTCACAAAATCATCATAATAAAGTATTTCAATCGTACAAATTTTTGTTGTGTCTGAAATTGACAAGAAAATGAGTAGTTGATTCTAATCCTACCAAAGACATACATCACAAGAACCTATAACTCCTCCAACACAAGAGTTCAGAAGAAACTCCAAGACTACAATGTGACTCTGTCTTGCTCTCCGGTGAGGTATCCTCACCAACTTTATCAACTAGAAAATGGGAAAGAGAAAGCAAAGAAAAATATCTTATATGAAAAAAATTACAAAATAATAACAATCTCAATTTTATTGCTCTTTATTCCTGGTCCAAACCAGTGTATCTGTAACGTCCTCGAACAGCGGAAAATTTTAAATTTTAAACATACAACAACGGAGGACATTACCAAGAAATACACTAGGTGCACCAACGTATATATGTATATATACAGATCTGAGTTTACAACAAGAGGTGATTACATCAAAAACTATAAGATAAAATGTACAACGTAATCACAACGACCTCAAAAGGAGGGGAAAGCAGGATCTGTCCCGGAAGCTCTCCTCCGCAGTCACCACCCCCCTAACGCTGCTCACGGCCTGAAAGCAGACAATAAATGCCTGAGTTTCCAGAAGGAAACCCAGTATGCCAAACCCTAACACATATATGAACAATAATGAAATATGTAATGAATAATGAATAGCACAACAGACACGATCCGGTCTCAGGGGTCCTCTCACCCCAACCCACCAACACACACGTGCACACACGGCACCGCCTGTACAGTCACGGCCACACCACCGGGTCTCAAGGGTCCTCTCACCCCAACCCCACAACACACATGTGCACACAAGGCACCGCCGGAAAATCATCGACTACGGGTCTCAAGGGTCCTCTCACCCCAACCCCACAACACACACGTGCACACAAGGCACCGCAGGAAAATCATCGGCCACGGGTCTCAAGGGTCCTCTCACCCCAACCCTACAACACACACGTGCACACAAGGCACCGCCGGAAAATCATCGGTCACGGGTCTCAAGGGTCCTCTCACCCCAACCCCACAACACACAACCGGGTATCAAGGGTCCTCTCACCCCAACCCCACAACACACGCTACTCATACCACTATCGGGCGACAGTCCGTGCCGTTGCCCAAGAGGCCGGAGAGACGAGCCACTTTCAAGTGTACGAGCACCCAACTATCGGGCGTCAGTCCGTGCCGTTGCCCCCCGTGAGGCCGGAGAGACGAGGCGCCGTCAAGTGAACTCATAAAACCACGAATCCGCCAAAAATAGCAGAAACGGTCGAACGAAAACTGTTTAACGGTCGACCGATCCTCACCTAGAGAACTGGCCCAACCGAAAAACCCGCCAATCGGTCGACCGGCAAAGGGGGCCCGGTCGACCGAAAAGCCCCAGTAAGAAAACGTTTTCGCAAACCAAACACCAACGGTCGACCTACCCAACACCCCCGGTCGACCGAAAACCACCAGTACAAACCTCCAAACAAACGATCTCCACGGTCGACCGAAACAACACTACCGGTCGACCGGACAATAAGTTAACTTAAACGTCGGTCAGACAAAGTCAACGAGCGGTCGACCGTTTAGATGGTCAACGCCCCCAACCGACCTACAACAGTACTTTCGGTCGACCGGCAAAGGGGTCCCGGTCGACCGAAAAGCACCAGGACGTCTTCCTCTTGTTAAAATTGCACAACCGGTCGACCGCCCAAGAGCATCGTTCGACCGGTGCAAGGGAATCACCCAAAAATACACTACGACCGGTCGACCGAACCCATAATACCGGTCGACCGATTTTAGTGCAGAAACCGCTGTGCAGGTCCGACGAGCCAAAACGGCCTACCGTCGACCGCTCCCACTCCGACACTAAAGATAAGTGAGCTTGAAAGCAAGTTTGACATACCTTAAGGCTTGAAGAAGCCTTGGAAGAATCGACGGCGAGCGCCTCCTCGCGAAACCTCCTCTCCTCCGGCGAACACTACGAGCGACGATCTTCGCTCCTCCGGCGACTCCAACAGCGACCCTCGCCTCCACCGGCACCGAAGAAACTCTAGGGAGAGAGAGAGGGACGAGTGAGAGAGAGATCGTAAGAGAGGGAGAGAGTGAAGAGTGAGAAAGAGAGGGAGAGATCTAACCTTACATACAAAACCCACATTCGATCTCAGCCGTCCATCTCAATCCACCACTAATCCTCTCCTAAACATCATTAGCACCATAAGCAAGGTTAGGATATTACAGTATCTCCAAGCTTCCAAACTCAACTATTTACACCAAAACTTATATTGGTAAAAATCACCACTTCCCGTCGAATTAAAAACAATTATACAACATATTGGTGTACATTTTGATCAAGAAGGTACATCAAGTTCAATTCTCTTCCCTCTGGATCTTTCTACATCAATTGACTGCTTGAGCAAGTGGTCAATCAGTTTGCTTCTCAAGGTCCTTCATAGTTTGCTCCTCCAATACGATTACTCAATAATCCACATGATGAAAAGAATAATGTGCTTAACTAAACTGATATTTGCATTTGCAATTTTTATCAAGACTCCCAAAATGTTTTGTAAGAAGTAATAGATTACAAACTCAAAATTTATTGTTCTTGATTCCTGATACAAACCAGTGAGACTTCCAAGCTTGCAAGATTAATTATATACACCAAAACTCATATGGTTTACACCCGGTACATCTAAAAGTCACCACTTCAGGTCAAAACAAAAGAAACTACAACATATTAAGATCTACATCGTGATCAAGAAGATAATTCAAGTTCATTCCTGGTCTCGAAAATGTAATGAAGAACTTGAACAAAACTGATGTCACGACGACGATCATTTAACGCTTCTGAAAGTTCATTGATTTGATCAAGTAAGCAAATATGACAGCGAATAGAATATCGAATCCGATCACCCCGGCTGCAATGACGCCCAGGAACTCATGTTTGTATCCAAAGTACCTCCTCACAAATGCCTCGACAGTTTCACCCGTTTCGATGGTAGTCTGTATATCCCCGAATTGAGAGGCACATAAGCCATAAACCGTCCACGATACTGGGCAACCCCAAGCATACCATCTCCACCAAATTGGAATTCTCTGCAAAAGAACATAATATTTCAATTAAAGTTGTGCCCTTTCCTACTAAAAACCAATTGGTAGTATGTAATGGGATTTTATGATCCACAATGATATATGGGTGTGATTGAAGTATTAGAATAAGCTGCTTACCGTCCGAGGAATTACAAAGCCGGCGAATTGGTGCCAAATGTTGTAGAATATTGGTGCGACCACTGAAGATACTGTGTTGTTTGGAGTCAAACCAACTGCCATCATACCGTAATACGTGAAGTACAGAAATGAAGAGAACGTGAAAAAAAGGAACCAAAAGAACTTGGCTGCTGTCCAGTTGAAATTCATTAAAGAATAGACAATCGCTGTGTATATTAGGGCCTGAAGGAAGATGTACGGAATCTCTATCACAACCTGGAAAAAATGAAATATGAGCAAGATTACTTACGTTCGGCCAAATATTGTGATTGCCATTTTATAAATCAAGTTTGATTAGTGAATATTATTGTGAGAAAGAGATGTTACCTGTCCAAAAGCATATGGCAATGCTGAATACATTCCAGCGCTTTTTTCTCGGTAGAAGACTGTTCGTTCAACGTCAACAACAGGTTGAACCATTTGAGAATTTTGAACCCCAATGAACATAACAGCAGCACAAATACCACCTGCAGAATTCAGTATATCTGATCTTGAGCTCCTGCAGGTACCCCCAGCTCATTTGTTACATCAAATCAAACATATAATGGATGATAACAATTTAAATGAAAGAGTTGATTTTGGTAATCAGGTTGCTAAGGACTTACGTTTCAGATCCTAACCTCCAAAATATCGTTCCAAACAGCAAAGCTGTGATAGCCGTGAAAAAAATTCTCGTGGTACTGTAAGACGTATTTCGCCAATACGACTTGTGTTGCTTCCATAAGCATGCAATGTATTGTATTGAGGTGGATTGTGCGTATTGGCTCGGGAAATAAAGATCTTTCGATCCAGGAGCAGGCCGGCTGAGTTCATTAATAAGATTTGTGTTTCTCCTGCAAAAGCAATGGGAAGATGAATAATTGAATAGAGAGCAGAGAAAAATCAATAGAAAATTTGACGTAATCGTACTGAAACAACTCAGAGTTCTTGTATATCTTGGCGAAGTCTAAACCCAACTTATCTTCCTGTCCAGTGGTGGTCACTTCCAACATCCATGTTGCGGGGTTGTACCCGTCCTTTATCTTAGCCACTCCCTTGATACTCTTCACAAAATATAATGTATTTGTTAAGAAACCAAACTTGGTAAATGTTTGAGAATATAAAAAAGGCGACTAGAATTACCTCGAAGTAGTTTATTAAGTGACAAGAATGGCGTCCTAGTGGACCTACATATATTTCTTCCCCTCCTCGCTTGATTAGGAAAAGCTGCATGTGTGGAAAACAACAACAACAAAGGCATTGAGCATAAGATCGTATTTTTCCATACGAGGATATACTTCAAGACCACACTTGCAGTTTTTACCTCATCGAATGATTCAAATATGTCAATACTAGGCTGGTGAATTGTACAAACAACCGTTCTTCCAGTGTCAACTGTGTTCCGCACAGTCCTCATTACAATTGCAGCTGCTCGTGCATCCAGACCAGATGTAGGCTCATCCATAAAAATAATCGATGGATTTGCAACCAATTCGACAGCAATCGTTAACCTTTTACGTTGCTCAGTTGACAGTCCATTAACATAAGGCAATCCCACCAATGCTTTTCTTAGAGAGTCCAACTCTACAAGTTGCATCACCTCCTCTATGAACATCTGCCAACATATATATCTAAAATGTTTGAGAAATAATTCTTTTTTTTAGATTTTTAACGGTTGTTATTGGTATTTAATTGTTTACTAGAATCCAGGAAATAATGTTCTGTCGACCTTTCTTGTGGCATAGTCAACTTCCTGCGGTAGACGGAGCCATGCTGAATAGAGGAGAGATTCGTACACCGTCACATAAGGAGAATGAATGTCATTCTGCTCGCAATACCCGGATATACGAGCAAAAGTTTCCTGCTTCTTCGGATAGCTCGATATGGTTATTTTTCCATCGATGTATCCTCCAGTTTTCCTTCCAGCTAACACATCCATCAGAGTTGTTTTACCCGCTCCACTGACACCCATTAAGGCCGTGAGCACTCCGGGTCTGAAGGCTCCACTTAGATTGTTTAAAAGTAGTAGTCTATCCTCTCTCATGTCTTGAATTTTCATTTCCTGCACGTTCAAATTGGCTTCAGATTTTATAATCAACTAAGGTGTCTATTAAAGCATGGGCGTCCAACTCAAAACCAACTGGTAATATGTCACAAAAATAGTCTAAATTGTCAGATGTGGGATTATATTCAGTAGAGTGAAAAAGAAGCAACATTTGAAGCATGGAATGTCAACATTGAAGTTGTTGTTTAGCTTACCGCAGGCATGTCTACGGAGTATTTCATGTTCTCAAAAGTAATGGAAAGAGGAGTAAAAGGAAGGACCATGCCACTCTTCTTCCCATTGATTTTAGGTGAGATCTGGTCATCACTTCCTGCACATTTGAAAAATGATCAATGAGATGGACTCACAACACATGGTCATGCTCATGTTTGTCAACTTCAACTTTACACTAAGCCTCAAAAGAGGGTCTAGATTTTTACAACAAGAGGCTATTTCGGATTGACCCTTAATCTTATATGCCCCGACATTATACTGATTTCACAATTAACAAGAGGTACATATGGTGAAGCTCGTATAAATAAATTTGATCTAACCTTCTGAAACAGACTGTGGAGAAGGATTCTTTCCTCTTGGTAGAAGCTGAACAAGGTCTCCTGTCCTACTTGCCTCCTTCTCTTTCAAAGCTTCTTCAGATATAACAGTCTGTCCTTTCCCAATTGCTGCAAGAAGTTCAGCAAGCGCAATGAAAATCTCACAAACTTTTATAACTTCCGAAAAACTAAACAAATTGTAACATTCTTTCTTACGGTCGAGATACGTCAGTGCCACAGCACATAGGCCATTCAAAAGGAACACATATCCAAGCAATGCACCGACACCGATCCAGTACCAGTAAGAGTAAGGGAAAAGACCACGTACGTCCAACACTTGCACGCCCAATATTTCTCTACTTGGTGTTGAATTTACATCCTGCATGTAGTTGTTTTAGTTAAATTTGGATGCTCCACCACATTTTTAGAACTCAAGTAGTTGTGTTGGAAATGGTGGAACACTACTACAGTTTTTTTTTTACTTTTGAGAAACGTGTCGTTAAATCTTCAACAAGGATTAACCAAATAGTGGAACAACAAAAATCACTTATGATCAATGTATTCAATGAGTTAAGTGTGCTCACATGTTTCCAACTTTTCCCCAGAAATTCGTTGACAGCAACAGCATTTTGGCCGTACATCAGAGGTGATGCCCAATAACCCCAAATCCACCAATTCCCAATATTTTCTGAAGATAGAAGACAAACTGGATGACAATGTGATACTGAAGTAAAACAAAAGGTAAATGATGATGATATGGTGCCATACTTCTCGACAAGGAAAATCCACCAAGTACAACGAGCACAATCAGGGCAAATGTTCCAAGAGTATTTGCAATAACCACATCTCTTCCCAATGCAGCAACGAAACGGAAAAGCCCGAAAGCCATCTGGCTTACTAAAGTGAACACTAGAAATTGGCAAAACATCCTGCATTCATAACGGGCATATATGTGTTAATAAATCAAAGACAAAGAAAACCATGATAGTGAAAAGGAAATGAGCGGATAGCACCTCTCGACATTCGGATCAAAGCCGATCACGTAATATGTTATTCCGGTCCAAACAGCACATTCAATTACCGATATTGGAATTTTCAAAATCCAAGATGGAAGGACGTAAGACCATGCAGGGTAAAAATAAAGATCTCTTTGCTTGTAAAAAACAGGAAGCCTTGCAATGCTCATTGCAAGCTCCGCCAATCCATTAAATAAATGGTTGAGAAGCCCAACAAACAAAGCACCTAAATAAATAAGCCCATCTTCAACTGAATCGTGGCGCATCTTTGTCCGAAAGTAGACTGTCATCGTCACTATGGAAATGATAATAATCTGCGAACAGGTAATATCATGGTATTGTGCATACATCTTCCAAGTTTTAGGACAACTTGGTGAATACAAGATATACTACTTAATTTACAAGATAACGTTACACATTATTGAGATTTAAAAGCTCCTAGTTAATAACTCGTAGTAAGTATTACCTGGATAATCTTAAAGATGTAAACAAATGAGTTTCTTTTCATCAGGAGATATTCCCGTGACATGCATGATTTTAGCAAATCCATCTTGCGAATACCATATTTTGAAGTTGTCAAAGCAGCTGGATGATTTTTGCTCCTGTCAAAAGGGGTGGCAAGCTCTTGTTGCAGTTTACGACCAACGTGGAACGAACGGTATGCATTTGCGAATTCCCTGATGGAAACAAAACGATATGGCTTGTCTTTGTTTGCCCAATACTGATGCTGGTCTTTGACTGAAGTTACCTAATTGAATTGAGACATATTTGTTATGGATAATTGGTTTTCTTTCTGAAGATTAACAAAATATATAACGACTTACTTCTTGCAAAAAATCAGCGACACCTTTCCTTTCTGGGCATTTGAATTCCATCGACTCAAAGAAGGGAATGACGTGTTCACGTGGGCCCTGATATACGATTTGTCCTTCAGACAGTAGAATGATGTCGTCAAAAAGCTCATACGTCTCTGGAGCCGGCTGAAGCAATGCAATCAGTGCGGTACCATTGAGGATATGCACGGACTGCCGAATGGAATTAACTATTTGGAAAGTTGTAGAACTGTCAAGACCAGTTGATATCTCATCCATAAACATTGCCTTGGAGGGTCCAACAAGCATTTCTCCTGTAAAAATTGTTCAATAAGTTTACCAATTGACGTTGAAAAGATCAAATAAAACCTGTAGGCATATTTGATTGCTAGATACCTGTAGTTACACGTTTCTTTTGTCCACCGGAAATGCCTCTAGTCATTTGATCTCCTACCATGGTGTCTGCGCAGATGTCCAATCCTAAAATCTGTTGGATTGGTAAGGGCAAAGGTCAGTTGCTTTTCTTATTCTATCTACTTTCTCTTGCTGTGTTCACCCTTTTCTTCTTCTTACTCTTCTATCAAACAGATTAAGATCAAAAAACAAACAAGCACCAACTTAAACTCTTACTTTCAAGATGTAGTCTGTGATCAATGCTTCCTGCCCTTTTAAAGCTGAGGCCTACAAGAACAAAAAACAATTAGAAAACCATAAATCATTCAACCTCTATTACAGTTAAAAGACATCACAAGCATTGACAGTCACAAGAAGAGCTTCAAAATATTTCCCTTTCTTAATTATTTAACAGCTGGAACAGAAAGTTGATTTTCCTTAAAAATATCGCCCTCTACATTTTGCTCTTGGTTCTCACCTTCATATAAAGATCAATATCAGGATCTGGTTTGATGTTTGCTGCCTTCTCTCGTTTTGCCAATTCCATCAACATCTCTGTAAAAAATAGCATTTATCATGGATACTAAAAATTTAAATATTTGAAAACTTCTTCATTCGAAACAGATGTTATTCGCTCATACCATAACGAGTCCCCATTCCTTGACATCGAGCAGAGAAAGCTAGTGTTTCCCTTACCGTCATTTGGCCAATGTGGACATCATTCTGACTTATATAAGCTGAAGTCCTCTGTGGTACAAACTCGGTCATCTCATGTCCATTATAAGTTACCTTCCCAGAGAACTATTCACAACAACAAACTTAAGCAGTTGTAGGTTTACATTAAAAAACAAACAACTTATAATTGAAGTTTTCTTTCTCGATGAACACTTCTACCATATTATAAACTTCAAATTCTATATGTAAAGATCTGACAACAGATAACCAACACCTATACTATTTTGATGTTTACCTGTAGAGTAGAATCAAGCTTTCCAGCCAAAGCAAGCAAGAAAGTCGTTTTGCCGGAACCTGGGGGACCAAGTAGAAGAGTCATCCTGCACAAAGGACAGAGCCATCACCAACGAAAACTTGAGATGACTACGAAATTCTAAATTTATAATTATGAAAAGCTCCTCACCTAGAAGGTTTGATTACCCCACTAATATCGCTAAGGATAGATATCGGTCTTTTTCTACTTGGAATGATGTGAAGAAAGTTTAAAGTTTCCTGTAAGGACATAAACCAAAAAATATGAGTTGATTGCTCGCAACTTTTGTGATCATACCAGAGCCATAGCTATAGTAGAAAATACCTCAATCTTATTGAGAAAAGAGTTTATGACTGTGGGAACTCCCCTGTTCCCAACGTACACTTCTGCATTCACTTTCAGATTCTCAAAACGGACTTCGATTGTTGGACTTTCAATCCTCACACTATAAAATGTAAAAGGAACAAGTTACAATCTCAAAATGTGAAACACGTGAATGGTTTTATAAACTAGAAAAAAAAAAGAATGAATGAATGAATGACAGCTTACCGATCCATTCGGTTCTTGAGCTTCAGGAGGAATTTCTCATTGTCGTCCTCTGCGACTTTGACCAGCCTTTCAAGTAAGCTCTTCCGTTCCTCGTCTCTAAGACTCAGAACTTCAATTTCCTTAATCTCTCCTCCCTCCCCAGTGAGTATGCCTTTCCTTAACCGATTGTAAGTTGGCAACTTCTCTAAAGTTGCCCACTTTAGCGCCTCCTCATCGTCTTCTACTCGAGAAGACCGTGAAAACACGTCGTTCCCAGTATTTCTCCAACTACTCCTACGAAAGCTCTCCCCCAACGCACCGACACCCTCCATTGGTTCTACCTGATAGTAACGATCAAGCTCTCAAATAGCCTAGCCTTCTTATTTCTTACTACCACCAATGACAATTAGACCATCAAAACACTTGTATTTAAAGCCACTAAAAACAATACCAGAGACAAAAAAAAACAAAGGACACTTCAGTGAATGTCAACAACCAAACATGAGATTAAGACGCCAATAAAGTTGTGGGTCGGAATACAATCACAAGATGGGTCTTTTACATGTCTGGTATTTGATTGTTTTGGAAATTGAAGTTCATGTTGGCATTTCATCAGTAACTTATTGTGCATTCTCAACTGTGGCAACTTCCAAACCCAGATAACATTTCTGATAATTTTCTTGTGAGCATTTGAAGGTTTCATCCTCATGGTTGGTTAGTGTGGATTTAAGGGTTTCACGATTGGTGAAGTTAGATTTGGTATTTGAATTAATAAACTATTTCTCACGTTATATCTATTTGGTAGTCAAATTGTTATATGAGCAAATTTTGAAAAGGGTCAATTGCATACAAACCCACGTAGTTTTGAGTTTTGCATATTTTCCCATATATAGAAGTTCTCGTCCATTTGATACTTCGAGTTCAAAACTATTGGAGATAATTTATGGTAAAAATAAAACTGAGAATTTGTTAAAACTTCTAGCATCGTTTAGTTTACATACAAGTTCAAAAGTCTGATATATAAATTGACAAATTTGAAGTTCATATGCCAACGATAAACTCAATCAGAAAATAACCATTATTAACACTTTTGTTTGACAATTAGAGAGAAGAAGGAAAATAATTGAAGTAAATAATCAAATTATAACAATTAGTAACTTAGTTACTATAATGTGGATTTTTGATGATTCACAAAAATAGAAAGTCATTTAGTTACTATAATCCATAATTTCAACTATTTTCCCGACGCAAATTGTGTAATGTTGTAAATAGAAAAGTTGATAATAAAAAAATAGTCTTAATTAATACATTTGCATCCATGACCTACAAAATAGCATTAACAACTGATGTTTGGAGCGGTCCTAATGACTTTCCATATTGTTGCATAATTGCCTGTTTTTTAGATTATTCATGGATTTTACATAAACAAATTATCTCTTTTGTACTGATTTTGCACCCACACGCTACTATTATTATATATAACCAGATAAGAGATGTATTGCAGGCAATTTTTTTGAAATAAAATTATTTTAAACATTTTTTTCAAATTAGACATCTTTTCAAAGTATTTCCCAAAGTAGACTTGCTTCCACCACTAACAAGTATTTTCCATTTTTTTTAAAATAATTTTATTTCAAATTTTTTTCCTATTCGATACAAAATAAAATCTATACAATTTCTTTTGACAAAACTACTAATAACTTTGAAACCATAGAATTACTTGAAAAATTTACAATCCACCCTTACATAGTATAATTTTGTGCTAGATGTGTTTGTCATGTTTTAAACTTAGTTGTACAATATGAACTATGAACTTGAAATAATTTTAGAGATACTACTCATTTGTAGGTAATAATAGTAAATATAGATATCAAGAATTTAAATAGTTGTGCTCTAATAGTGATGTTAAACTTAATGAATTTAGGTTGCGTTTGGATGAAGCTCCCAGATATGAGCTTCTGGTAGGAAATCAGCTTCTGTAAATGTGGATCTAGGAGCAGCTTCTTTCTCAGAGGTTGTGAGTTGTTTGGATGGACATAAGGCTTCTAGGAGTTTCAGATGTCTTGTCGAATAAAATTCTCAAATTACCCCTAGATTTTGATTAAATAAAAGCTTATGCATGTATATGTTGAAAATAAACGAGAGTAAAATCGTCATAAAAATACAACAAGTGAAGGAGCTGACAGAAACTCATCCCCTAGCTTCTATACAAATTGTTGCATTGAAATCCTATGTTTGGAGTTGAAATTTCCAACTCCCACAACATGTTTGGATGCAACTCTGGTACTGTAGCAGCTTCCAGCGGAGGAGCAACTGCCAGAAGCTGCATCCAAACGCAACCTTAAATTAGATGTTCCTCGTGGATGGAACTCTACTTCTGAAATGTTGTAATCATTAGAGTTATTTAATTTCAACTTTTTATAATTAAAAACAAAGTGAAAAGTTTTAAGTAATCTCGATTGGAAAATTATAAAATTATGTTAGAATTTTTGAAATATTTTTTCAAATATAATAAGGCATTAAGTGGAAACTATAACTGCTAAAATATTTATATCTGAGTTATTTCTAATTACTAAAGTATTTATGAAATATAGAAGTAATGCTAGTTTTGTTGAAATTATAAATGTAATGGATGCTAAGTTTAATAAATATTGGAAACCATTACCGCTAAATTTTTGTTTAGCTTTTTTATGGATCCTAGATTTAAAATGACCGGTTTACAAATTATTTTTGAAAACATGAATTATAAAGGTCGTGAAGATTATTTAAAAGAAATTGAAGTGCACCTTAATAAAAACATTAGTATATATGAATGATTACATAATGTTAATTAAATATGTTCAAACAATGCTAGTTCATTATCATCCCAACAATACATACTTGTGGATCAAGATGAAAGTGATGATAACTCTCAATAGAATTGGTTAAACCAGTAAAAATTAAAATTAGTACAAAATAAAACACCACAACTAGTTTGGGATAAAATGTTTTGTTGTTGTTGTAGTACAAAATGAAACACTTAACAAATTAACTAAATATTAAAAAAGTGAAATGTACTTAACTCGTGCAGAAGCTAAATCTTTTGATGTTTTAAACTGGTGAAAATTTAAGTCTGCTATATTTTCAATAGTTTCTTTATTAACACGCGATTTATTAACTTCTTCGTGACGTCCGAGTATGAATTTAGTGCATGTAAACTTATTGTAATTTGTAATTGTAATATTTAATTCATTAGAATTTGTATGTAATTTGTAAACTTGTTATACTTAATACATTTAAATTTATATATAATTTGTAAATTTATTATACTTAATACCTTTTCACTGTCAACTTAGATGAGAAGACGAGTTAGTCGGTGAGACAATGACGTTGATGAACCGATTATTCTGTTGAAATTTCAATTTGATGGTGTTTTATTTTAATCTTTGTAAGTTATTTTTATTTGAATATATCTGGTACGAAAAATAAGACCTGCAAACCAAACCGACAAGAACACGAACCCAATCGAAACTGACCCAACCCAAAATTGACCCAGCTCGACCCGACACGTCAAGCCCGACCCGTTTAGGCTGACATGCCGACGGACTCAGTACTCAGGTCTAGATATGTACGTATGCCTGACATTATACGCTTCGAATCTACTAATGACTTCATATCTTAACTAACCCAGCTTACAAAAGACATTATCAAACCATTTTGCATAAGGTCCCTTGAACTATTGTGTAATGGTCTGTCCACTCCTCTTGTGGAAGACTTCCACGACCACAGGCAATCTCACAAGGCGATTAATGGACGACAAAGTTTCCAAGAAATGATCAGCTTTTGCAATTACTCTTTTGTCGTTGTCTAACGTCTATTGTGAATTTGTGAATTGTATTCTTTCCCCCCACCTAATTCAAAAACAATAATTTACCATTTTCCATCACTTTCACCACTCTTTCAAAGCATTCACATTGTTTTAAAAACATTGTGGGTTTGTCAAGAAAATAATGGAAGTGTGGAACATAAATTTTACACTCACCGATCCTTCATTCTCCTATTTTTTAGGGTTTTGCTAAAATTCATTTTAAAATAATTACCTATATTTTTTCTTTTAGCTATTTTCTCGAAAAGTCCTTGATTTTTACCCTTTTTCCCCCATTTAACATTTTTTTTTCCACAATGAACAATCAATTTTCAGAATATTTAACACTTTTAGATTAGTAATTCCTAAGATATAGTTAATTTTATAATCTTTCCGTATGTACATGACGATATTTCTTTGTAATCGAATCAAAGACTCATTCAATGGTAGAGTATAAATATTCATTGAATGGGTAAAAATATTGGTTAATGAGAAATTGAGAACCTAAAGATTTTTGGTTGGTGGAGAATACTTTAATCTTTTGTAGGCTTATCCCAAGAAGATCAATGAGTCACTTGTCAAGACATAAAAAACATAGATTAACACCAACTATTATGTGCAATAAAACAACACATCTGTCATGCCAACAACACATGCTTCTAGAACTGAAAACTTTGACTTACATTTTTAGTGACAACAAAGTTTGCAGTTAAACGTTTCGTGGCCTTTTCTTACATCCATAATCTTTCTAGAAAATCACCCATATATGATATTTGGCACAAACGTACAAACTTATCTATATGGATCTTTGATCAAGAAGGAAGAAAGAAAGTTGAATTTGGGTGGTATTCGTATTTGTAAGAATTATATTTAAGCAAGAAGCGCATTCACAAAGGCAGACGTGTACTAGAGTTTTATATATTTTGTCTTCCAAAGTTGACGAAAGTCCAATGATGAAAGGAAATGTGTATTTGATTGTGGTCCACTTCAACAAGGGTTTGAAAATGGAGAGTTTTAAATTCACCACAAAATGTCTCACAAATTTACATTGTATGTTTGGTGGTGGTGTGGACGTTTGCAAAGATTTTGGAGGAATATTTCAAATGCTTGACTTTTGAAACTTTTGAAGATGAAAGTTGTACAACATGTACCGTTAACTTCAGAAATACATGTTAAAACGGAGTTAAACTAAACTTTGTCTAAAATTTTCTAAATTAAAGATTGCTGAATGTTTAAGTTATCATTGGTTTCATGGAAAAATGTAAAAAATGAGACAGGAATAGATGTTCTGAAATGACTTGTCGTTGATTAGTTTGTCGGAAACTCAAATGTTAAAACAACTGTAACAGTGATTACATCACAATCCCTCTCTATCCCTCTCTACACATAAACATAAGAGTATTTACATGACTACCTGAAATATGGGTACTGGTTGTTGTTGTTGTTGACTATCTAACAGTAGAACATCACTTTCTTCACCTTCTCCTTCAGTGCTGGAAGAGGTTTAACTGAATTTCCGTTTGTCATTCGTGTGTTTCTGCTAGTAGCGCTGTTGTCGTTCAGGTCTGGTTCCATGTAGAATCGTGCGCGGAACGCAGCCAAGTGGGCGTAGTATGCAGGTGGAACTGATTCAAGGCAGTAACACATTATTATTATGCTGTGAAAGAGCTAGCTTTAAATGTCTAAATAAAATTTATCTTGAAATGAAATGATAACTTTAGCTCGAGCTTAATTTTACAGTCAGCTTAGTAAATGTAGTTTAATTTCAAATCCTGCTTGAGAACGTGCTCGAGTTTGCTTTGGAAAAAACTTGATTCAGGTTCTTGTCGATAACCGAAGGAGCAGAACATGTCATATATATCTTTACCCAAATTGAGTGTTATTAACAATAATATATGGAAATAAAAACGTTTTAATTTAAAATCTGTTGCACGTAAAACACCTAAATATTCTTTGTATCATTTGATATACATGAGTTGGCTTGTAAGGATTTCACCAAAAGCACAGTTTGAACTTAACTTCTGCATACATTGTTACATCCTAACCCTTGATTATTTGGGTTTATTGTGTTTAGGTGGTGGATTAGAAGAGGTGGAGATGGAGGGCTGAGATTGAAGGGAAGGGATGTGGTGGATGGTGGAGATTGAAGGAGGAGAGGTTTATTAATTTTGGTTTTCTCCCTCTCTCCTCACTCATTTCACCCTCTCTCACGCGTCTCTCTCTCTCTCTCTCTCGATCCTTCACATCCAGCTAAATAAGACGTGGAGGCGAGGCCGACGAAGCTTGGAGGAGATCAGGAGGTTGCCGGAGTCGAGGCGATCGTGTTCGGGTTTTCGCCGGAGAAGAAGAGTTTTGCGAGGAAGCGCTCACCGAGGTTCTTCAAAGGCTTCTTCAAGCCTTAAGGTATGTCAAGCTGGATGCTCAAGCCTTAAGGTATGTCAAGTTTTACTTTGATGCTCACTTATGCTTTGGTGGGTGTTGGGGTGATCGACGGTAGGCCAGAGGGCTCGTCGGACCCGTGCAGCAGCGTTCTGCACTATAATCGGTCGACCGGCGGGTTGGTTCGGTCGACCGGTTGTAGAGTATTTTGGGTGGAAACCCTTGCACCGGTCGAACGATACTCTTCGAGTGGTCGACCGGTGGTGCGTTTTACCAAGGGAAAAATGCTCTGTGTGTTTTCGGTCGAACGGGTCCCCTTTGCCGGTCGACCGAAAGCACTGTTGTAGGTCGGTTGGGGGCGTTGACCATCTAAACGGTCGACCGCTTGTTGACTTCGTCCGACCGACGTTTAAGTTAACTTATTGGCCGGTCGACCGAGAGTGTGGTTTCGGTCGACCGTGTAGTGCGGTTTTGTTGGGGGATTTCCCTGGTTGTTTTCGGTCGACCGTGATCTGAGGGTCGTTCGACCGTTGGTGCTTTTTGAGCGAGAGAGGATTTTCCCTGTTGGATTTCGGTCGACCGTGATTTGAGAGTCGTTCGACCGGTTGGACGTTAATTCGGTTTTTCTGAGGAATAGTTGTGGTGTTCGGTCGACCGTTTGGGTTCTTCCGTTCGACCGTTTGTGCACTGTTTTGCATATGGATGCTTGTGTCGTATGTTGTTGGATCCGCCTCGAGGGCAACGGGTCTACGGCCTTTTTTGGGGCGACAGTACAGACATTGTCGGCCTGAGAGGAGGGACGTGTTGTGGCTCTGAGGAGCGGGTGCCTTGTGTGCACGTTGTTGTTGTGGCTCTGAGGAGCGGGTGCCTTGTGTGCACGTGTGATTGTGGGGTTGGGGTGAGAGGACCCTTGAGACCCGTCGCCGATGATGTTCCAGCGGTGCCTTGTGTGCACGTGTGATTGAGGGGTTGGGGTGAGAGGACCCTTGAGACCCGTGGCCGATGATGTTCCGGCGGTGCCTTGTGTGCACAGGGGATTGATGTGCTTTTACTGCATTTTCATTTCATGTTTCATTACGCATATTATGTTCATATTTTAGGGGTTTGGCATACGGGGTTTCCCACGGGAAACTCATGCATATTCATGTTTTATGTCAGGTCGTACGCGCCAGTAGGAGGTGGTGACTACGGACAGGGGCACCCAGACCAGATCCTGTCTCTTTTGGTTCTTCGAGGTGGATGATCTTCCCTTGTATATGTGTTGTATATCTTTTGTGTTGGGTTGTAATCATCATTGTCTCTTGTATTGTACATGTTAGAACCCAAACCCTAGATTAGAGTTAAACAGGGATTAGAGGAGGATTAGGGTTGGATTTGCATGGGGTTGTGTGGTTGCATGGGGTTGTGTGGTTGCATGGGGTTGTGTGGTTGCAGGTGTTTGCATGGGAAGGTGAAGGGTCGGTTACTGTAGCACCGAGTTTATTAGGCCCTTCTCTCTCATTCTTCCTCTTTCATCTCCTTCCTCATTCCTTCTTCATCCATTCTCACCAAACACACACCTTCTTCCTCAGTCACCCAAGCTCAGGCGGAGGAGGCTGCGTCGGCGTGAGGTGTGAAGCGGTCCAGGCAGGAGAGGTGCGGAGTTGAGCGCACGAGGAGATCACCGGAGGCGACGTTCGCGAGCGACGCTCCGGCGTTTTCGTCGTTTCTTTTGAGGTATGCCGCTCCTTAGTGTGGTTTGTTTATTACCCTCATGTGAGGGATGCGTTGGTCGAGCCGGGGGAGGTCGGAGACCTCTCCGGCGACGCGTTTCTTCTAAAATCCTCGGCTGGCACGAGGTTGAAGACGACCAACGGTCGACCGGATCCTTCGGGCGGTCGACCGCTTTAGCACTGTTTGCCCGACTTTAACCTTCACCGGTCTAACGATGCCTTGGGGCGGTCGACCGGTAGTGCATTATTGCTGGTGAGTTGGGATTTTTCTACCTGTTATCGGTCGACCGGTCCTTGTTGTGTTCGACCGGAACTTAAGTGTACCTGTTAGTTTGCATGTTTCGTTCGACCGATCGTTGGTTGTTCGACCGATTGTATGTTTTGTTCGACCGATTATGTGTTATCGGTCGACCGGTCCTTGTTGTGTTCGACCGGAACTTAAGTGTACCTGTTAGTTTGCATGTTTCGTTCGACCGATCGTTGGTTGTTCGACCGATTGTATGTTTTGTTCGACCGATTATGACTTAGAATAATAGGTTGACCCTGTCTGTTTTCGGTCGACCGAGACCCCTGAGTCGGTCGACCGATAGAGTGGTTTTCAATGTTGACCAGACTCCGGATTTTGACCTCGTTCGGTCGACTGGTTTTAGACCCTTGTTCGACCGTTGGGGGTTCTGTTTTGAGAGCAGCGGTAGACCGTTTTAGGAGTACGGTCGACCGATTCCTTCCTGGAACCGGTCGACCGATTCCTTCCTGGAACCGGTCGACCGAATCACCTCTTCCGGTCGACCGTTTGGGCCCAGGACAGAATTCCCGGTTCCCTTTTTGAACGCCAACTTTGTCCACGGAAACCCGTGTTCTCGCCTTGTGCGTGAGCCGGGAGGTGACGGTGGGCGCGTGATGCGTGCCTGCCCAGGGACCGCCGTTGGGAAGAGTGTGGGTGTTCGGGACACGTCACCTCCATGTATGGACCGTGACCTTTGAGTTGATTGTTGGCACTTTGTAGTATAGCAGGCCTGAGGGATCACGGATCCCAGTGTTGATGTTGTGCGGGCACGCAACAGGCGTTGGGTGAGGTGACTACCGGCCCACGGGCTACGGAGGTCGCTGCCCTGCTTTTATAGCGGCGCGGTTGGTGTTCGCGGCTCGAGAAGCCTGATGACCTGACAGACTTCGGTCTGGTTTTGTCCGATGCTGTGCCGGACTGTTGTGATGGACCACCGATGCTGTGCCGGTGATGTCGCCGAGGTTGTGCCGGCGATGGTGATTGTTGAGCCGAAGCTGTTCCGGCTATGTTGTTTTCCTCGGCTGGGCACCTACCGAGATGTTGTTATACCTTCCGGGCGACGGCCCCATTGGTCCCTGTGGCTCCGACTACTGAGATTTGCAGATCTGTATTCTATCGGCCCGCAGGCGTGACAGAGGCTCCCTGCCGAACCCTTGAGTAGTGTAGCTGCGTGTGGGGGGTGCGATGTCGCGTGCTGTAAGACTGCATGTGCCTGCAGTAGGTCTCCTCGGGAGACTCGTTGATTGTCGGACTGATGTCCTGTTTTACCCTTCGGGGGAACTGTTTTCCATTTGTCTATGCCATGACATGCTACTAGTATGATAGGTTCATTATGTAATACATGCATATATAGGTGAGTTGGCATACGGGGTTTCCTTCTGGAAACTCAGGCATTGTTGTTATATATTTTCAGGACCGCAGTAGGTCCAGTGGGGTGGTGATCGGCGGGCGCGCGCGTTTGGAGTCGGATCCTCTAGTCAGACCTTTGAGGTCCACATGATTACGTTTATCTTCCCTTGTCGTTTTGTTGTAATCATGTATTCATTTTGGCAAACTCTGATGTATGACGGTGCACCGCTTATTTATTTATGAAAAGTAACAGTCCCGCCTTGATTATTGTGCTCTTGGTCTTGTTTATGAATTTTTAAATTTTCCGCTGTTTTGGGATGTTACAGTACAACTTTTCATATTATATATATATGAACTCGTGGTTTGGTGACGACCTCTGTGTTAATTCTTTATCTGTTTAAAGTTTTAAATTTTCCGCTGTTTCGGGACGTTACACATCCAGCTAATTCAATCTTAATTATCATGCCAGGTTTGTTGTGATTAAAAAGTTTGAGCATAAGAAAGGTTTGACTGGGTTAAACCTAGGCTTTCCCAACTTAATAACCTTACAAGCCAAAACAATTACTTAGAACAATGTGCGCAGGGCACATTAAAACATAAGAAATGCAAAAGCATACCGATAGAAACCGAGCGAGTGCACCGAGCATACCTACAATAACAAACACAGATGATGATCAGAGAGAGCACATTACGAAAACCATATAACACAGTACTTTGGGGTTAAATGGAACATACGTGTAACAGAGATTGTTAGTAAGCGACTGGATCTCGTCTGCAGTGAAATTGTTCTCGTCCCACAGAACATGATAGTGAGCTGGTCTACTAGTTCCCTGAAATACAACAACAAATTAATATCCAAACAAGATAATTACACACAGAATGTAATCACAACATTAAAGGTCTTAAATTAGAAGGTTGTGACCAAAAAAATGAAAATCTTAACTAACATACCTGAATTCCAGCATGACTACATAGATAGAAGTCAAATTCAGTGGGATGGCATATCTTGGTGTCTACCACTGTGCCTGCAACCATTATCGATCGTCAATCAAATGCGATGATAAAGTTTACGCAGTGAAGAAACTACAAATTAAAACATCTAAGAAGTAAGTATGCACATTTTCATTGCACGAGCAATTTAGAACGAATAATACCCGGTAGAACGTTTCCACTTTTATCTGTACTGCCTTTCTCCTTGTGGTTATTTGCAAATAGTCTGGTGTGATGACGCTTTTGTACAATGACGAAGGTAACACGGGGTTGATAGTTTGGCTCTAAAGATGCACAAGCCTGAAAAAGTGATGTATTGAGTTCAAAAATAAGGATCAGAGAAAAGGGATTGGAATTTGAAGGCACACACCTTGCGAATGGCGTCTAACTCATATAGCAGGACCTGATAGAACTGCCCATCACTTACACCATCCCTAAAATATTGAATGAAAAGAAAGTTTTTTTTTAATGAGCAATAAACAAACAAGACAAAAATTTCCCATCATGGAAAATAATTTTTTTATCCATCAACAAGACCATATTCTTACCTATAAAATATAATCCTCGTCGGTTTTTGCCCTGTCGATCTTCTGAAAGAAATTAGAAGTTCACTGCAGTAGGGGCAATGTGATCCATTACATAAATGTTGATGCTATTTCCTAAATTACAGATATATTGAATTACAACAAACCAATTTTATTTCAAGTCCATGAGAATATACAGAAAATAACTGACAGTAATCATTGGAATTTAATATTGAATGTACAACTTTATATGCTATATCATCTACCAATTTCTTGGAAGAACATTTCATGATCATTACAAAATCAATCAAACCAACTAGAAAAATAAATCGAACCTTATCATGCCTCCTGAAACACTACCCTTTTGAGGATCTTGCCATGTTTTGTAGAGATCCTGAATGAGTTCTTGCCTATGAGCTTGTGCACAAACAAGTCCAGCATATTTGGTAACTTCAGGCCAATCTTGGGAAGCAACCACCTATTCGAAGAACAAAATACAAGTAACGAATTGTCTATTAATAAACTATGCCCCCAAACAGTAGAAGACAACATTTATTTCAAGAATGTTATTACAGCGGCGATTGATGGATTAGAGTCCTCTCCGGTTTCAGGATGAGTTACATCTGCTCCAAAAATAATAGTCGGAGTGTCACTGACCAACGGGATTTTGTAGCTCAAAGCATCTACAAGTATAGTATTTCTACCACCCATCTGAGAACATGAAGTAAAATAAAGGTGGAGTTAAATGCAGTGAAACATAAACATACAATTACAACGCGCTAACATAAATAAGAAACGGGAAAAGATCGATTATGAGAATCACTTTAACATTGATTTTGAGCGAGATATTTGCCAAGTACTGTTTGCTTATCTTGCTAACATGCTTTGCTAGACAACACTGAGATATTAATCCGAGACTTGTTTCACACGTACGCTTGATATCACCTGAATCAGCACAAATATTTATTCCCATTACAATACATTTCACCAAGTCAAAACCAACATATCTCGCCAACTAAGTTTTCAAGAAGTGATTCAAACATGTACTAGAACAGAGTGACAAATCAAAATACCATATAAAGATCCATTACTATCAGGCAGGATGGCCACAAGTAGCTCTAACTCCTTTCCTTTCTTCACGGCAGCACTATAGACATGATTCAGAGCCTTTTCGACATTTTCAGGCTTTGCCGCATAAATTGGAATCATAGGTTCACGACTAAATTCCTGCATAATGTCTACACAATATGAAGCGAAGAATAATTTAAGCAATGAAATTATAAAGCATATCATTCGAGCTTATTCTCTTACCATTCCAGACACATGACACATGTAAGAAAGCTCTTGACAAAATGATCGTGCTGTATTTCCCGAAATGCTTCTCGCAAAGTTGATACAAGCCCATGAGCTTACTGTGCTTCCATTAATCATTTTCTGACCATCACCGTAAAACAACACAAAATTAAAGTTGTATTATGACGATGCACATCAGCTATTTACGTATTCGGTAAAACCTAGCCAAGAAATAAGAAACAGAAGCTATGATCAACATCAATTCACCTTGTTCACCATGTTCCACTGCCCAAGGTGTGGTAAGCACTCTGTTTCTTTCCCACTTTCATGATACTTGAGCTAGAGCATGGAAAGTAAAATAACTTCACGTTACCAGCATAATGACGTAATCGTAACACGTCCTCTGGGTGTAAAGGAAATATCGAGATTACCCATGGCGCAGGAAGAACTCGAGCTTCAATAGAAGCTAGTTCATCGCAAATGTTGATACCAAACTCTCTTGCATAAGGGTCATCATTGTAGCCATTTTGATGGACAGTCTGCAAAAGAGAAGACTAGCATAAATACTACAGTGACGAAATACAAATTCCAGATTACCAGAACATCATAACCATATCAAGTAACATTACAATGAAATCACTTAAGATGACAATTGAAAACATACTATGTATATACCTGTAAAATGCCTAACTCATGTTCCTTTGGTCTCTGGCAAGTGACCTTTAGTAGGGAAGTTATCTGCTTATCGTTCAGTCTCTTTGTGTACCTTTGACCCGCAATAATTTTACATACCTACAAATGAAAATTTTGAAAATTAAGTCCAAGGAACCTGCAGAAAATGCTCGGAGGACTCTTAACGCGATTGGCCAACCTCCATCGGTAAATAATTTGCTTTCTTTTGGCTCCCAACTTGACGGCAAGGAAGGTGACAATGTTGAATAGTAAATCCATACATCTCCTTGAAGTACTCAACAACCGATTTCATATTCATTTGATCGTCAACAGGAAAGCTGTTCATAGAAAAATAAAACACAAACTTAATATTTTGGCAATGTGAAAGAGATAATTAGATGTTATTACATCAATATTCTTCTTCTTACATAAGTTCCCTTGTCGGTTGTGAAGTCATGCCCGTAATCCGGTATTTCCTTCGCACGTTAGCTCTATGTGTGACCTCAACCTTTACACCTCTCAGAGCCTTCTTAATCTGTCCATTATGGAACAAAAAGAAAATGAGCTACAAGAATATAGCTTGTTTCAACTTATAGATTTTAAGACAACAGATAGAAGTTGTGTACTCGGTTCAATTGGAACAAAAATTCATCCTTTTCAGTCCACAACTTTCTGGGTTATACTTGTATCCATACCTTAATGCGATCAGCATCTGAAAGCGGCCTTGTCAGTTTTTCCTTGCCCAAAATTTGGGCAACAAATTCAAGAACCGGCAATGGCTCGATGAAGGCGGTCGACGACATATCTGATAGTAAGAAGAAAAAACTAAGTTCCAAACACAACCAACAAAATGAATCCTTCTAAATGTGAACAATGTATCCTTACCGATATTAAGCGACAGACCCATCTGGGTCGGTCTTATACTCTGGTAGAAACCACACCACGATTGAAGACCATCACCGAGTCTTTGAGGTTTCCTTATGTTAGGAGAAAAGAAGGATCTGCCTATAGGAGTATACCTGAAACAAACAAAAAAATATCGTTCAAATTGCAAATTCAGTTAAAACAATAGTCTTATGAAATCGCAAAACCAAGAAGAAGAAATCCACCTTTGGTTCGACACTTCACGTAAGACGATATCCAGAACTTGAATTGCCTCTTGAGGGGCTTGAGCAAGCTTTCCGGAGAGAAACTCACGAAGATGGTGCAGCTCTACATGAGTTACGAATTTGATCACCACTTTGTATTCTCTTTCTCTTAACCAACAAAAGCCCACAGAATCAGACAATGTAAGAAATCAGAAACCAAAATGCATTAGGTGATGTTACTTGAATTATTGCAATACCTTGCAACACCCGTGCCATCATCTTCATCCGCGATCTTAATGGCAAACTCCTTGAAACTAAATGGCAGCAATCCGGCCGTGTAGAGGCTCTTTCGACCATCGTAAGCGGGCAGTCTCATTCCCAATTCAGACTCTCTATAAAGCCTCACCAACTGAGAGATTATGACTCTATTCAAACTCCTCGATCGCACTTCTGGCACAATTGTAACCTACAAAAACAAATTCAATCAATCAAGTGCACCAAATACAAACTAAACTAATAACAATGGTTATGTGATTACACACGTCGTAATGATTCAAATCTTTGTTAGGCAATTGCGTGAGGAAGTGGTTAGCTTTGACAATGCAAGTAGACCCTGCTTGACCATAACCTGGGCGTTTGTGGAACGTTAAGTTTTTGGTTGACTCCGGTGGACCGGAATTGAATTTCACCAAATCATGTTGTCTCGAGGCCTCTGCAGTTGAGGAGAAGCGGTTGTTCTTAGCTTTGTTTTTTGATCTTCTTCTCCCTGCATTCTTCTTTTGTTGTGGTTGTAACCGACATTCGGATATCTGCTGGTTCATCGAGTTCTGTAGTGGTTTCTTCTTTGGAGTGAATTTGTGCTTGTCTTTGGATTCTGTCATCTCTGATGGTGATGGCATTAGCAAGCAAGAGTGGTTTGACTCACTAGTGGAAGGCATTGTTTCTTTGAACATAACATTAACACCAGCTGCTGAACTGAAGAATGGAAGAAGTTGTTGACTTTCAAATATGGGATGTCTAACTTTCTACACAAACCATTAAATTTAGGATGCATTTGAATTGTCAGAACTCAAAAAGAAACTTCAAAATTTTCACTTTCACCTTAAAATCAAGACAAGTCCCAAGTTCTTTTTTCATTACCAACACAAAATATATGAATCAGGGAGAATTTCAAAAATAAATCCCTTCCTGCTAACCAAACACACCATCTGCACAAACAGCAACACATGAAAGATGCAACTACAGATAAAAAGGTAAAGCCTTCTAGTTTATCATCAGATCCCACATTTTAGAAGCACTTGGCAGAGTTGACCATGAACTCATGCCTCAAAAAGTATTATAGTTTGTAGCCACATACCATTGTAGTGTGTAGCATAACATATTCTTTGTAATTTTTCACTATTCAAGGTCTAAAATCAAATGCTAACAATGGGCGGCGCCAAGATTTTCAGATCACGATTCATATTTGGAACGTGAAATTGTATTTATTCATAGTAAGCCACTCATACATCCATCAAATACCACAAAGAATTAGAGTTGAATAGTGGTGTCATGATCAGAAGACATTTTTGTTGACCCCCTAAAAGACAAGGGACAAAGAGGAGTCTTCAGATATAATAATAGAATATGCCCAAAAACCACCAACCAACCAATGCTGTAGCTGTAATGCTGTTGTTGTTACAGCAGCAGCAACACTGCAACAACAGCACAGCTGTCCAAACAATAAATGGCATCAGAAAAATGCCCGACCAGTCCATAACATAACCCAGACAAGCATATGTGGATCTTGTATTTATTCATTTATTATGACTTCATTTATGGACATATATATACTTTGCTACACATAGAATCATACATATCCCTGTCAGTGCAGTGCAGTCAATGCCTGCAACTACTCTTTTTCACTCTTCCATGTATAGGCAGGCCATAATTACATCACCATTTTTGTCTTTGTAAATCACTAGTTTAGCAACTTCTAGGTTGTGAATTGAATCAGAGCATACGGTTACATGTTTTTTTCCCACAAATGACTTTGCTAAGAAAATTCAAAACCTTGGGCCAGATATTAAACATAGTTACACCTTTATGTACAACATTTTTTTAAAAAAAATAAGTGAAAGGACATTACATATATAACACAATGTGGTCAAATCAATCTTATATAACCAAATGAAGTGGGAAGTTACTTGAGCCACCTCCCAGAGTCTAAAAAGGGCGGTAAAGCCCACTAAGTTCGTTAGTGCAAGAAATGTTGGTGTTGGGGAATAAAGCACCAGACATACAATCTAAATTTAGCAAGACTTGATGGGACATGCATGCAACTGAAGCAAGCAATATAGATAGGAAGATGTTACAAAAGAAGAAGAAATCTTAATAATAAGAAAGAAAGAAACAATAGATTGGTTAAAAAAGGTAAGGTGGTGGACAATGGACTGGAAAGAAAGAAAGAAAGCAAGCGTGGTTGAGAAAGTAAAAGAAAAGATTTGGAATCTGTGTGGAAAGGAGCAGAGCAGAGCATGCATGGAAAGGAGAGTTTGCACACTTGCACGCTCAGGGTTACAAAAGCATACATGATAACTTAATATATACATATATCAAGTTATTAGACCAGACCAGAACCATAGCCTATTAAATCATGAAATTTAACCGTCAGCCACTCTGATATGTCATGAATGCCTATATCTGAATTTTCAGATAATCTTAATTTAGTTCAGTTTAGTTTGTATGAATAAATAAAAATGAAATGATATTGTATTATTGTTTAGGGAAGGTAGGAAATGGAACGATGAGCCTGGTGGGTGACTTATTAAGAGGAAGTGCACCTCAGCAGGGGATGTGATGTGTGAGAAAGGAATAGAAAGAGTAATGATGAGATGGACGAAACAATGGATATCATCATATTATGATGGGATACTCTCTCTCTCTCTCTCTCTCTCTCTTTCTTGCTTCTGCTTCTGCTGCGCGTGAACGAACAACCTTATTTTTTCAACCCTTCTGTCTCATTTTCTACCTACTTAATAATCATTACTTTCCCTTTTTTCAAACCAAAAAAAAAAACTACTGTACTGATTTTCTTTTCTCTAGATAGTAGATACACATACCATACATGTGAAGGTGAAAAATGATTTAAAACTTCACGTACGTTCAAAATAATATACATCTTAAAGGTTGGATTTTTTTAAACATTTGCACCTGTTTAAACATATAACTCAGAAAAACTATTAATTTTTTTTCTCGGAAACTACAATCTCATGTCAACAAATGCAAAATATATCTAGGCTTCTAAATGTCTATATTAATTTAATAAAACATGACTAAATAATTAATTTAATAACCCTACGACATAGGTAATCAACTCTATTTTATTATTTTAGAGCATAATGGAAAGATGGGGAAACTAATACTTTAATTAATCTGAATCTTCCATTCCTTGTAAAATTCCAAGACACACTACACTACAGACAAACTCATGGATTTAAACCCAAAGATGGTATGGAAAGAAGTGAAAGAGGCTTATATTAATTGCTCGAACTTAGCAAAGATGCACTATTTCCCAGGGGGAAAATTCACGAAAAATTAACCGGAAGAAATTAACACCAGATTGAGTACAATTAAGAACTAGAAATTAGAAAAGAAAGAAATTAATTAACATGGCAATAAAATTGCTCCTTAAGTTTATGTGTCTTGTTTTGAGTTGTGTATTTAGATGAACTTCCTTAACGTAACATTATTTGTTGTTTAAAAAACAGTAAGAAGCACATAATGTTCATTTATTAATAAGAGGACAAATATATATATGTATTTTTTTAAAAGTAGGATCCGAAGCAAATCTTTGGTTGCAGCTACGCTGATACAGCTACAGTGACATCTACATGCATGCTTGCAAAAAACAACAATAAAAATAAAAATGGACGTACGAATATTTCGAAAAAACAAACAAACAAAACCACTTTTATCACAAGTTGACTTGTGGGAACATTTCGATCTCATTCAGAAGAAGAAGAAGAAGAAACACTTCCATGCACAGTTTTGTAATTTTGTTGAGAAAATTAGTCATCGCAAAGCAGAGAAAACAGTTTACTTAAAAGCATGCATAAACAAAATGGAACCAGAAAAGAAGAGATTCATCAACTCAGAAGAAACCAACTTTCCATGAAAAAACCCGAAAAGATTAACACAAAACTAAACTATGATGTGTCCATCCCTCCACATTGTCCAAATCACAAATATAAATACAAAATGCAAAAGAAAATGAGCGAGAGCGAACCTTGGAAGGAGCAAAAGTTGAATAGTATTAGATGGATGGATGGATGGATGGATAGATGAGGATATTTATTTATACTTAATGATTTATAGGGAGATGAGATTATGAGAATTTGAGATGAAATGAGATGAAAAGAGTATGTGTGTGTGTGTTGTATATATAGACGAAGAAGAAGTGGACGTATGATGATAATAATAATAATTATTATTATTAAAGGGTGCGAGTGAGTGAGGATTTCGACTTTCGAGAGAGGAATTAAGGGAATGTGTGTGTGGGTTCGGCTGTTTATAATAACCATTTATTTATTTTTTAACATTCAATTCAATACTTGGGGGACTCAAAATTCCAATTCTAACAACGATTTTGCGGCCGAAGCATTTAGTATGGAAAGTTCAATTATTAGCAGTGGGACAATAGATAAATAAATAAATAAAATTGTAAATGTCAAACCAAATTTTATGTTGCAACGTATACGCTGTTATAGTACCATCAACGTAATTGTTTTAAAAAAAGAAACCACTTATCAAACCAAGGTTTTCAGAACCAAACTGGTCATCGAACCGATAAAGTTTTGGTTTTGATTCAATGTAGTCGAACTACGGTCCAATCGTTGATGACATCAGCATTTTTAGACTCGAAATTGGACCATACATAATAAATATTAACGGTCAGACATGTTTGAACCGATTTTTGTAAATATTAACTAGACGTTCGAATAGTCCCTCGATTTAGCTGAACCGACCGCTGGACCATCGGTTCCCGGTCCAATTGGGTCGAACCGTCCGGTCTGGTTTTTAAAACTTGGTATCAAACCTAGATATTTTGGACAATTAAGCATATGATGCGCAGGTTTGGGCTTGTTTTAAATGAGGTTGACAACAAACATTAGCTTTAGGACAAACTCATTTATTTATTTAATTGATCTCAAAGCTCATATTAAGCACTAGCCTGTATGGAAAGCCGATTAAGAAAACAATTAGGACTTAAGTTGAAACAAGAAACCAATCGCAGAACCACAAATAAAATTAGAAAAGTAGGGAATTAAAATGTGATACAAAGTCTGGATCCAAAAGCAAAAAAATGTGGTCTATCCAAACCAAAGACATTAATACTTCTTGTCCTTGTATAGTTGCAAACAATTGGAGTATATCCGTAAATCCTAGAGTTGTGGTACTTATGTGCTGATTGTGATTTAAACCATTACAAAAATTCAATTAGGAAATGTACAGTGACTTTGCAATAAAAAAATAACTATGCCATCAAGTTTGGTATTCCATCTTACAAAAAAAACAAACAATTGAAATATATAATTATAAGTTAAACCTAAAATTAACCAATCATACAATTACATTACACTGACCAATTTCGATTTAAACCAAAGAACTTTACTATGGAAAATTGTAGACTTGACAAATTGAAGCTAAACCAGTTAATAAATTTCTAACCTACTTTTACAACAAAGAATAAAGACCGTCAGTTGCAAGTTATTTTAATTAGAACTGTAATAACCTAAACTAAACATCTTAATTAACTAAACCTAAACCTAATTAACCTTAATTAATTATGCATGGAGAGCAGGAGGTGTTGGAAGGAGAGGGAGAGGGAGTTGGTTGGCTTTGGTTGGTTAAGGTTTAGGTGAATGATGATTGGATTTAAGAGAGGTGAGTTTGCCTATTTAAAGGGCACTTGAGATCAAGTTGACGTTTTGCTTCATTGTTGGATTATCCAGAGAGTGAGAGAGAGGCTTTCGGAGAAGAAGAAGGAGGAGAGAAGAAGTAAAGAAGAAGAAGAAAGGAAGAAAAGGAGAAGAAGGTGAAGTGTTGAGTTGAAGTAGCCAAAGTTTGGGAGGCTTCTTCAAACCGTCAAAAAGGTATGCCAAATCTTCATTATAACTCACTTGTGCTTTGTGAGTGTTGGGGATCGACGTTGGTGTCGAATTCCCCGTCGGAATTCAACCAATTCAGAGGTTGAAGACGACGATCGGTCGACCGGTGCCTGTGGGCAGTTGACCGATCCTATTATTATATTGTTGTTTACCCGCGAACGGTCGAACGATGTCGTTAGACGGTCGACCGTTATGCCAGATTTGTGCGGGAGAAAAAGGGGATTATGCTGTTATCGGTCGAACGGGACCACTTAGCCGGTCGACCGAATAACGATGAGAATGGGTCGGTTGGGGATTTTGACTTATTAAACGGTCGAACGTCCTTTACCTTGTTCGACCGATCCATTCGATGTTAAGTCGGTTGGGAGCTTTGACCATCAAAACGGTCGACCGCTCTTTAACTCTCGGTCGACCGACTGAGCATTTAATTAAGCGGTAGAGTGCTTGTGTTGTTTCGGTCGAACTGTATTTCAGTTCCGGTCGACCGAACGAGACTTGGGCAAAATATTGAAAGTCCTGTTATCGGTCGAACGGCCCCTTGGTTCGATCGGTCGGATATATATATTATATAAAATTGTATAGCGTAGACCTTCCAAACGGTCGACCGCTAGATGACTTTTGTTCGACCGATTGGTCGGTAATTCGGTTGGCGTGGTTCGACCGGTAGATTTGTTTGTACAGTACTGTGTACTGTGTGGGGGACCGGTCGACCGGTGTGCTTGTAGCGGTCGACCGATCTACCGCAGGTTGGTGGATTTATCCACACGCGATCCGTCGATGTCAGGTCGACTACCGGCTCCGAGGCGACGGTTGATTACCGGCTTTGAGAGCTACGGATTTCACCTTCGACGAAGGCGTATTATTGTTGTACCTTTTTCCTCTCTTACCGAGCGGGGTGTGAGGGATGTGTACCGTAAACCTTGGGCTGTTTGCGAGGGTTTAGCGGTAGGCCGAGGATGTTCCGGCAGGGTGCGCGCTAGGCGACTCTTGGGGGAGCAGTGGCTGTCGTCTGACCCGAGTTGTGTATTCGGCGGGCTGACTCGCTCCTTGGGTGCGGCGTGTACCGGGGGTTCCTTCCTGCACTTTTGGGGAGCAGTGGTGTTGACTGACCCTTGTGAGGCAGCGGTGGACTGACTTGACCCTAGTGGCAGGAGTGGTTCAGTGCCGCGGAGGCGGTGAGGGCATTATTGTGGGCCCGAGGCGGATGATCATGTGCATAGCATTGCATTGTATTTAATTCCTTTTTATATTTTTAGGAGGTTTGGTATACGGGGTTCCTACAGGGAACTCAGGCATGTTTGTTGTTTGCATTTCAGGTAGCGAGCAGGGTTAGAGTTTGAGGTGGTGACCGAGGACGGTACCCCCGAGATCGGATCCTGTAGTTGTCTTCTTCTTTTGAGGTGATTACATGTTGTATAGCTTTTGTTGTAATCACAGTCAGTCGGTATAGTCTGTATAGTTGACTTCCACGTGGGTCTGTACCTTATATATTTTATATATATATGTTGGTTTATTTTCCCGTGACGTGCCCAGTGTTGACCGTTGACGGTCTTTATTATTGTTTAAATTTTCCGCTGTTTTCGGGTACGTTACAATTTGGTATCAGAGCGTTGATCTCGGCGTACTTGTCCAAAGAAACCACCTTTGAGTTAGGAATTAGGTCTAGAGGATCATGCATGCACAGATTATATTGATATTGTCTTGTTTCCTTTGGCAGATGCCTCCGAGACGGGGGAAGGCGGTTGCCCATACTCGCGGTGAGAGTGAGACTGCGAGGGATGAGGCTTGGGAGGATGAGCGTCGGACGTTGTTCGATACGGTCGGACGTCTGACAGAGATGCTACAGCAGCAGACGGCACAGACTGGGCAGACGGGGACTGGCGCTATGCATGACCGGTTTATGCGCCAGCATCCGCCTACCTTTCTGGGGCAGTACGACGCGGAGGCTGCGGAGGAGTGGATCTTCACGATGCAGAAGATCTTCAGTGCTATTGGTTGTCCTCCAGAGGCGAGAGTGGGCCTGGCTACTTATGTTTTGGGCGGTACTGCGTCCAACTGGTGGAGGTCCACATCTGCAGTGGTGTTTGCGGACAGAGATGATATAGCCTGGGAGGAGTTCGTTGGCGAGTTCAACGAGCAGTATTTTCCGCAGCATGTTCAGGACGAGAAGAGAGAGGAGTTTCTGAGTCTTCAGCAGGGAGACATGACCCTGGCAGGCTACATCGGGAAGTTCAACGCCCTTGAGCGTTACTGTCCCGAGATGTACGTTACGCAGGAGCAGAGAGCAGGGAAGTTCGTCCGAGGGCTCCGGAAGCAGTTGAGGACGAAGGTGCTGACACATATGCCACGCACATTAGCTGATGCGGTGAAGAGTGCTACTGTTCTTGATCGTGACTACAGAGAGAACTACCAGGATGAGAGGAGGCCATCGGGTAGATTCTCTGGGCGGCCGGGAGGTCAGACTGGAGGGAATCCGGGCAAGAGGCCCAGATACGAGGGAGCAGGAGTTGCAGTACCACGACCAGAGCCTTGTGGTACTTGTGGGAGGTTTCACTCCGGGCCGTGCTTCACCCCCGGAGCATGTCATGGGTGTGGCCAGTTGGGTCACTTTATTAGGAGCTGTCCGAGCCGAGGAGCTGGGCCGAGCCGACCACCGGGTTTACCCGCACCAGGCAGAGGAGGAGGCGGAGGTAGACCACCTTTCAGACCACAGCAGGGGCAGCGCACCGGCAGAGTTTATACCATCCAGGCAGAGGAGGCTCGTGATGGAGGCGCTGTCGTGGAAGGTACACTTCTTGTCGCAGGTTCAGTAGCTAGGGTGTTATTTGATTGTGGCGCGACACACTCGTTCATCTCAGAGCGATTTGCGGGAGTGTTGGGCTGTACCCTTGCGATGTTGACTGCCACTTTGGAGGTCAGCACACCCCTGGGTCTGGTGGGCACTGTGGGGAGATTTGTCCCCGGCGCCACGGTTGTTTCGGGAGATCAGGAGTTTCCGGCAGACCTGGTCTTGCTACCGATGGAGGACTTTGATGTCATACTTGGGATGGATTGGCTGTCCCAATATGATGTTCGAGTCTTGTGCCGTGAGAAGAAGATTTTGATCCCGAGGAAGGATTTGCCTGATATTCTGATTAGAGGGATCAGAAGCAGAGGGGGTCGCATTATTGTATCTGCTGTGAGAGCTCAGAGACTGTTACAGCAGGGTTGTGTAGCATTTCTGGCGACACTTGTGGTTGCGGAGGCAGAGTCCCAGAGGCTAGAGGACATTGAGGTGGTGCAGGAGTTCGCGGATGTTTTTCCGGCGGAGATTCCAGGATTACCACCACACCGGGAGTTGGAGTTCGGCATTGAGTTGGTAGCCGACACTACACCACAGTCGAAGGCTCCATACCGGATGGCACCTGCTGAGTTGACAGAGTTGAAGAAGCAGTTGCAGGAGTTGATGGACTCAGGATTTATCAGACCGAGCGTCTCGCCTTGGGGTGCACCAGTTTTGTTCGTGAAGAAGAAGGACGGATCCTTGAGGATGTGCATAGACTACAGGATGCTGAACCAGGTGACGGTGAAGAATAGGTACCCCTTACCTAGGATCGAGGACCTCTTTGACCAGCTGCAGTCAGCGAAGGTTTTCTCGAAGATTGACCTGCGTTCAGGATATCACCAGTTGAGGATCCGAGATGAGGACATCCAGAAGACAGCCTTCAGGACGAGATATGGACACTATGAGTTCTTGGTGATGCCATTTGGATTGACGAATGCTCCGGCAGCGTTCATGGATCTGATGCACCGGACATTCAGGCAGTATATTGATATATTTGTGATTGTCTTCGTGGATGACATCTTGATCTATTCACCAGATGTGGAGCAGCACAGAGAGCATCTGAGGATTGTACTCAGCATCTTGAGGACTCAGCAGTTATATGCTAAGTTCTCAAAGTGCGAGTTTTGGTTGGACAGAGTGGCATTCCTCGGACACATTGTATCGGCAGAAGGGATATCAGTGGATCCGGCGAAGGTAGAGGCGGTGACACAGTGGAGGACCCCTACGAGCGTGGCAGAGATTAGGAGCTTTGTTGGACTGGCGGGTTATTACCGTCGCTTCATCAAAGACTTCTCGAGATTGGCAGCACCACTGACAGCTCTGACGCAGAAGGGAGTCACTTTTGTTTGGTCGCAGAAGTGCGAGGACAGCTTTCAGGAGCTGAAGAGACTGTTGACCACAGCACCAGTTTTGTCATTGCCGAGTGGCACGGGTGGATTCGTGATTTATAGCGACGCTTCAGGTATTGGCTTAGGATGTGTACTTATGCAGCACGGGAGGGTGATCGCGTACGCATCCAGACAGCTGAAGGTCCATGAGAGGAATTACCCGACACATGATTTGGAGTTAGCAGCAGTGGTTCATGCACTGAAGACCTGGAGACACTATCTTTATGGCGAGCAGTTCGAGGTGTTTACAGATCATCAGAGTCTGAAGTACCTGTTCTCGCAGAAGGAGCTGAACATGAGGCAGCGCAGATGGCTTGAGTTCATTAAGGACTATGACTTCACTATCTCTTACCATCCGGGGAAGGCGAACACAGTTGCAGACGCTTTGAGCCGGAAGGTGGAGGTATCAGTAGCAGGCCTATGCATTCAGGAGTGGAGACTGCTGGAGTCTCTAGCAGAGTGGAGGCCATTTGCAGATAGCTCTGAGGGTGCAGTGATTGCCGGATTGAGAGTAGAGCCTCAGACAGTATCAGCAGTGATTCGTGCTCAGACTACAGATGAGGAGTTGAGCAGTTTGTTACAGTTAGCTGCCAGAGATGGGTCAGACTTCAGAGTTGGAGTGGATGGAGGTCTGAGATTCAGAGACCGTATCTGGGTGCCGAAGACAGAGGACCTGAGACATGATATCATGGAGGAGGCACACAGATCGAGATATTCCATTCATCCAGGGAGCACCAAGATGTACAAAGATCTGCAGCGGAACTTCTGGTGGCGAGGTATGAAGAAGGACGTTGCAGACTTCGTGTCGAGGTGTTTGGTCTGTCAGCAGGTGAAGATCGAGCACCAGAGACCAGCAGGGCAGATGCAGAGGATTGAGTTGCCCGAGTGGAAGTGGGAGCACGTGACGATGGATTTTGTTACGGGGCTACCGAAGACACGGAGATTCCACGATGCGATTTGGGTTATAGTCGATCGACTGACCAAGTCGGCGCATTTCTTAGCTATTAAGACCACTCTTGCTCTGGAGGGTCTAGCTAAGTTATATATTGAGGAGATTGTCAGACTTCATGGCGTACCAGTCAGTATTATTTCAGACAGAGATCCCAGATTCACTTCGAGATTTTGGGAGAGTCTACACAGAGCACTGGGGACACGTCTGAAGTTTAGCACAGCTTTCCACCCACAGACAGATGGCCAGTCAGAGCGGACGATACAGACTTTGGAGGACATGCTGAGAGCGTGTACACTTGACTGGGCAGGACATTGGGATGAGCATTTGCCGTTGATCGAGTTCGCCTACAACAACAGCTACCATTCGAGTATTGGGATGGCACCCTATGAGGCATTATACGGGAGACCGTGTAGATCGCCGGTATGCTGGAGTGATGTGGGCGAAAGACAGCTAGTTGGACCTGACATTATCCAGTTGTATTTAGAGAAGGTCGACGTGATTCGGAGACGACTAGCTACGGCGCAGAGCAGGCAGAAGAGTTATGCTGATACGCGGAGGCGTGAGCTGACTTTTGAGGTAGGAGATCATGTCTTCCTGAAGATCTCGCCTTCCAGAGGGGTGATGAGATTCGGGAAGAAGGGGAAGCTGAGTCCGAGATATGTCGGACCTTTTGAGATATTGGATCGGGTCGGTGAGGTGGCATATAGGATTGCACTACCGCCACAGTTTGCAGGACTTCACAACGTCTTCCATGTTTCTATGCTGAGGAAGTACGTGGCCGATCCAGCTCATGTGATAGAGATATCAGTACCGGAGATCCAGCAGGATTTGTCATTAGATGAGAGACCAGTTGAGATTGTGGATCAGATGGTACATCAGCTCAGGAGGAGAGCGATTCCTATGGTGAAGGTCAGGTGGCAGCATCACACTGACAGAGAGGCTACCTGGGAGATCGGGGAGACGTCTTCCGCAGACGTCTCCCACTACGGGTCGGCGTCCGAGGGAGACGCCCCCCGCATGGGTCGGGCGTCCTCGGAAGCCACTCCCCCCGTAGGGGGAGCGGCTTCCTCGGACGCCCGCCCCATGCGGGGGGCGTCTCCCTCGGACGCCGACGACTTTTTTTTTTTTTTTTAAAAACAAATAAATAACGTAATGTTACCTCATACGGGTACACCGGGGGAACTGCTGGCTGCTTCCCTGGCCTCCGAGACATTCGTAATCTTGTGTAGTAGGTATAGGAAGAGAAAGTTTTGAAAAAAGAGTGAAATTGTGAGATATATAAGCAAAAATAGGAGGAAGGGCAATTTGGTAATTTCAAGGGGCGATTTAAGTAATTTTAGGGCGATGTTTAGCAGTTCAGTAAAGAAACGGGGTGGTTTAAACAAGAATAAGAACAACCGAACACACCAAAACTTAAGATTATTTCTTTCTTTATTAAGAAGCATAAGCTTTTTGAATGCTAATTTACTCAAAATGCCTGACAATAAAAAGAAATACACATTGCACATGCATCTTTGTTCTGCTTGCGAGAAGACTTGAGAGCAAATAATGTGAAATACTTAAATCGTTCCAAAAATTATTTTTTTGTCTTCACAATTCATTTAATACTTATTTCGTCACGTCTTTTAAAATAAGGTTTCTGCCTACGTTTTTCTCATTTTCCCAGTAACAACGCAACGAAAATGTGTGGTGAAATGCCTGGATCAAATGAGGTAAGGGGGAAAAATAAAAAAATCCATCCCGAACGTCTGGCGGAAACGCCACCACCATGGTGGCGGCGTATGGTTTAGACACCCCATTTTTTATTTTTTTATTTAATTTTTTTCAGGTTCCGTTACAAGATTTCGGGGTGATGAAGTAGATTACAATTAGTTTTTTGATAGTAAACAAATATTTACAACAATCGAGAAAGCTTGTAAATGGGCGAAACAAGTTGTCATATGAGCCGAATTTTTTTTTGTTATATCATCATATAAATAAAAAACAGATAACCGGACAGATTGTTACCTGAGATGTGATCGCAGACATGAAGTGACTTCTCGTGATACGAGTATTGCATTACGGAAGAACACAAAAAGAAAAGGTTGTGGTTGTCGGTTTTTAATAAAACTAGTTGAGCAACGGGATCGTGATGGATGGGTCGTCGTTACTAATAGCACGCATTGGCAGCACAACCACGCACTTGCCGTTTATCCTAAGGGTCACCAACAGATCAACGGTCTTAGTTCTGGGGTGAAACAAATTGTTCGTGATATGACTGAGGCACAAGCAAGACCACGAAATATTTTGTTAGCAGTAAAAGAGAAATTCGCGGATGATAGTCCAAATCAGAGACACATTTATAACTTCAGAGAGTACATAAGGAGGACGAAATCTAAAGATAGGAATCCCGCTCAGCAATTTCTGCATCAGGCAGTACAGTATCAGTACTTACATTGGATTATGGTCGATGAAGAAACTAATGTCATCACTCACGCATTTTTGGCACATCCGACGTCAGTTCAGTTGTTGCGCACATATCCTTTTGTTATCTGCATGAATTCGACGTACAAAACAAACAAGTACATGATGCATTTGTTCGAGATGGTTGGGGTGACTCCAACAAACATGAATTTCCTCGTCGGTTATGCGATTTTGAAGGATGAGACCGAGTCTAGTTACCGGTGGGTGTTGGAGAAGTTGCGAGATCTGTTATCAGAAACTGTTAGCCCGACTGCAATAATAACAGACCGGGAGATGACTCTGATGTGACCAGTGGCAGAGGTTTTTCCTGAGTCTGCTCATTTACTTCACACCTGACATATCAATAAAGACGTGTACAACTACGCATACCATGTTTTCGGCAAAGACAAGCAATTTGCAGAGACTTTCAGGCGTGGAAAGTGGAGGAGAATCATGATTTCTGATTCACAGACGGAATATGATAAAACAGTGCGTAATATGAAAGATTATTTTCGATCCTGGTCAGAACTCACGGAGTATGTGGAAGACACGTGGTTGGTGCATAAAGAAAAATTTGTTGAATTGGATGAATAAAGTCATTCATTTCGGGAACACTACGAACTGTAGGGTGCAAAATGCTCATTCGGCTCTGAAAGAGTGGATCACTACATCGATTGCAGCTCTCGACACTCTTTTCGACCACGTGAACTCGGCTATTGAAATGCAACTGACGAATATTCAGAACTTTCTTGAAGGTTCGAGACGTCAAAATTTGGCAAACTACATAGGTCCTTTGTTTCAACATATAAATGGTCGAGTTTCGCATCACTGTTTGTCATTATTGACTCAGGAGTTGAAGAGAATGCAAGACTTAAGCAATCAAGTTGAATATCGTTGTGGGTGTGTTTTTCTGACATCACATGAGATTCCTTGTGCATGTACCATGTACGAGTGTTTTGCGTCAGGTGATGAAATTTATTTAGAGCAGATTCATCAATTCTGGAAAACACTTGTCATTGGAGAAGGAGTCCAGATGTCAGAGTTTGTGGATCAATCAGCACATGACTTCGAGCATTTTCGGAAGCTCGTTGATGAGATTTCGAAGAACGACCCTGCAGTAATTCGTAGTGCCTTTCGTAAATTTTATACGCACAGTTACACCCGGATCAATCGAACTATCAAGAACCCGCAGAAAATACTAAGGTACGAGGTTGATCTAGGGGAAAGTCGACACGTCGGGACCCGAGTGCCTTCGAGTATGTTGAGCGAGGTAGTGGTCGGTCTTCCAGTAGTGGGAGCAGAGGTCGTGGTCGTTTTTCCAATTCGTCTCGATCGTCCATGAACACGGGCACAAGATCTGGTATGACGATATGTTTATTGTTATTTAATATATATCACTAATCTAGATGGATGAATAAATTATCTCTTAATTTTGTTGTTTTAATGAATTACTATTTTTCTATCTTACAGTGTCTAGACGGACTGACGTGGATATCTTCCCATATGGTGATAGACTGCCGGGAATCATTTTACCATTTCTGGAGAGGTGGAACGACGTCAGTGCTGATGGCAACTGTGGATTTCGATGTGTTGCTGATATATTCCATGGTGGTCAAGACAACTGGTTGTATGCCGGTCGTGCGATTTTTAATGAGATAGTTGCGCATCCTATTTATGAGAACGTCTACTACGGCAATGTGGTACAGGCTCGTCAGAGAATTGATTGGGGCGGAGGACCTTGTCACGATGATCACTATATGGAGGTTTGGGCCAACTTGTTCCCGATTGCTAATTTTTATAAGTGTGCGGTCATGTATTTCTCAGTGGGAATTGAAGGTTCGTTGTTCCCGTGTCTTACTGTGCTACCTCAGGAGAGTCTGTCTGCCGTGAGAAGGTCAGCCAGAGAGTTGATCATTGCTCATTTAGGGAGTTACAGACATTTTATTCGCTTGGAATTAGTTGATGGATTCCCAGTACCTCCTATAGCGACCATGTGGTATCAAATGCGAGATAATAGTGTTGTTGGATGGGAGGATGAGTACGAAAGAAGGACAGCGTATTGGAATCAGTTACGTAGTACATTTTGATTGTAATTTGAAATGTATAATATATCGTGTATTTGTACGTATATTGTGTTGTTCTTTTACCAGTTTTTAAATTTATTTTAAGTTACTATGATATGTTCGTGAGAAATAAGTATTAAAATACGATAGCTAAACCAATAGGTAAAAGATAAGGTCGTCAGAAATAAATAATAATAGTACACAGATAAGTAAATAATGTGCAAGTCAACTAGAACTCCTCATCCGAATCATGATCCGAAATGTCCAACTGATTGTTTCACTCCTCAATGAGGTGATTCCAATCTGAGCATGCAGCTCTCGTCTCCTCTGTCGGCATCAGGCCCCCCTCTCTCAAGAACGGTCCTACTCATCCACTGTATGTAACATAAAAATTAGTGTACATTGACAATAAAAACAAAATATACATTACAATTACAAATTAAATTAGATAAATCTATCACATCGTCACATGTCCTATCTAGTGGTCTCTCCGGTCTCGGAATCGTACCACGCACGATAAGGGGATGTGAGCACCTACCGAACCAGTGCAAATAATCTGCATCACAAGTGGAGGGGTCTTGGCTACGACTAAGATCGTTCAGGTGAAGTCGTCCTACTCTCGGAAATGTTCTCCAAACGGATTCTGCGAAAGAAACACTGTGCCTAATGTCACATGACGTCGCAATCGCAGACCGTACTGCATTCTCTGGCGTCGGGATGTCAACAAGGATCACCTGAACGTAACCTAACTAACGCAACACACAATCAGGTAAAAAAGCTCTGTGATATCCATATAACAAATAACGCCCATGAATGTAGTCATCGACACATCTACAGCAGGCTCAGGACCATACAGTAACCACTTCACCTAAAAACGTTTATATATTAATAATAATAAAGTTGAAATTTAAATAAACGTGAATGATATATACATTATATACCTGCGATGCAGTCATCTGATCTAGTCGTCTACGATTAGAAAGCAGTCGACCCTCGCTCTTATCCTCGGCCGGACAGCCCACATACATGAACGAGGATGACCACGCTCAATCATCTTTCGCTCCCGATGCGGGCGGAAAGCAGGAAAATACTCATATATCCAAGCCTGCAGCAGTGTAAGACAACCCGTAATGCCAGAACAATCAGGACGACTCGCTATACATAGTTGGCGATACAGATATGTCAACGTCGCTGACCCCACGAGTACTGACCAATGGTATCTGGCTCCCTCGCCTCCAATAGGTCGTGTGGTCTGACTGCAACCGCTCTTGTCGACAAACAAGACACAACCTAGTAGTAAGAAGAGACAAGTAGTCATCTGCGTATCCTCGGTCTGTGGTGGTCGTGCCCGTCTGCAACAGTCCTCCACAACATCGACGCTAACACCACCGTCATTCCAAAATGAGCTATCTCGCCCAAGACCATCGATGTTGACCCCGAGCAACTCTGATACAAAACACTTCAGCTCAAACGTCGGCGTCTGCGTACTGACCAGAGGACCCTCAACAGGAATATGCAGAATCTGGAAGACGTCATGCAACCTCATCGTCATCTCTCCGAATGGCAAGTGGAAAGTGTTGGTGTCAGGATGTCACCGTTCCACGAATGCTGAAATCAACGGCATGTCAAGGTAAGAGAACATGTTGTAGGGCAAGTGAGTCAATCCGCTATCAGTAAGGGTCACCTTCATATCATCAGACATCACTGAACGTCAAACCTGCAATGTAATATATGCTATGTGCCGATTATGACACTTCATAACCTTCCGATCCTTGCCCTCCCAGATGCGTCTGGCGATGTGGTCTCCGAAACTCGAAATGACGCTGTCATCTAGAGGACCACCAAGCATCATATCCGTCACTAGGGGTGAGCAAAATTCGGTCCGGTCCGGGCACCCGGACCGAACCGAATTTTTCGGTCCGGACCGAATCGGACCAAATTTTTTCGGTCCGGTCTTCGGTCCACAAAATTTTGGAAATTCGGTCTTCGGTCCGGACCGGACCGAAAATTTAAGGGGAAAATTCGGGTTTTGGACCGACCCGGACCGGACCGAACCTATTCGGTCCGGTCTTCGGTCCGGACTTCCCGAAAATTCGGGTTTCGGTCCGGTCCTGGACCGAAGCTCACCCCTATCCGTCACGATCCAAGAATCGTCCTCAACCCTCTTCTTCTTCTTCTGAATTCGGACGTCTGCAGTGCACGAACTCGAATCACCGGTAACAAACCGACCGGCTCGACCCTTCCTAACGACCCACTCAGCTAAAGTACTACAATGTCTCCCCTGTCCTCCACCAAAGTGCTGCCTCCCCTCCTCCTGCGTCTCTAAGCCATATCGGTCCACATCGTCACTCTCGTCGTGACTCCCCACCTTATCTGAATCATCCTCGTGGTCAAACGAATCCTCACATGTCTCACGACGACGTAAAATATTTCTCTCCCTCCTAACTGAAGCAGAAATACCCCGTTTACGTGGATGACGAGGACCTGACTCATCTGCTAAACTATGTAGAGTGCGTAAGGGAATTGATTTCCCTTTTCCTCCCCGGTAACCCAACGACTATTAATCTAATTTTAGAAATCAAATTTCATTAATGAATTTAAATTACAAAATTTACAAATTTATAAAATTATGATCAATTTAACTAATAATAACAAATAATAAAGGGTTTAACTAATTACGCAATTAATGAAACTAATTAGTAACTTAATAATCAATTATAACTAATTGTGATCAATTTAACTAATAATAACAATTAATCAAAGGATTAACTAATTAATCAATCATTTAAACTAATTATTAACTTAATAATCAATTTATTTAGCAATTATCACAAATTATAATTAATTTTAAAAAAATTGGGACAAGCATCTCCCGCAGACGTCTGCCCTTGGTGGGGGGCGTCTGTTGGAGCCGCCTCACCCGACCTAATTTTTTTTAAACAAAAAAAATAGTCACTTTTTACTAGATTCGAATGATCTGAGACATCCACTTTCTCTTTTTCTGGCCTTCGAGACATTGTTTGTGAAAAATATGAAAGTAATATGAAATGAGAGTGGTGTAAGGAGAGTGAAATGAAAAGTTATATAAAAAGAAACGTAGAAGAACAAAATGGTAATTCCTACGAACGATTTAAATAGTTTTACAACAGTTAGGAAATAATTTATAACAGCTTTAGTTTTTATGGGGAAAAATACTTTAACTTGCACGTAGAAAAACAACTTATACCTGTCATAATCATTATTTTCAAGGAAAGAAGACAATGAATTCAAACTTCATGTAAACAAACAAACATTAAAAGAAGAAAAGAACCCAACCAATTACAATTTCGGTTTTCCACTTAGATACTCTAAACTTCAAGTTATTAGTGAGGCATTTTCAATTGCCAAATGAAAGTAATAAATATAAAAATAAGTGCACATTTAACTTTTGGTTGCTAACATTCAATTTTGAAATCAAATTGCTTGAAATGTCTTAGGAAGGATAGAAAATAACATTACAAGCACACCTTTAAAATACTTGTTACATACTGGAGTGAATAAATTATAGCGACAGTAGTTTATTTATGAAAAAAATTTGCTTAACTGCCTGTAAAAAACCAACTTCTCACCTGCCATAATATGACTACACTATCATGATAGCATTATCTTCTGACTAAAAATAATCTTGGAGAATAAATCTCAGTAAAGCAAAATGAGATCACTGAGTTAATGGAGTAGTTTCGGAGTCCGGATCAGTTGAAGTTGAAGGCTTCTTTTCCAACAGTGTGCCTTTCTGCGAATTATCATTTCCCGATAGTTCGATGAGAGACCTGTTTCTGTTCTCGCCCAATACTTTTGTTTTGAGGGGTCCGGTGGCGCTGTCTTGTGAAGGAACCTCAGCCTTTTTGAGTATCTCCTTCTGGAGATCTTCTTTTGCCATTGCGGAGAATTGGGAATCCAAAGATCTTGCTGCGCCTAGCCACGTGATGACAATCACAAGTAGAATTCCGCCCAAGTAAGGGGTCGAGTTTGCGAGAGATCCAAACGTCAAAATCATGAACTGTTGGATCAAAGCACCTCCAGACTTTCCTAGAGGATTGCAGACAACGTCTATGGCAGCTTTTCCTTTAACCTGCAACAATATTGGATTCGGATAAACACAAATAAAACATTTACTCCGTCACATAAAACACATCATAATTTGCATAAACACCAATAACCAGACTTGTTGAAGGACGAGAGCCTCTTAAGAATTTTGGATAACATTTACTCCGACAAATTGAATAGTGATTGGATTCCTTTTCCCATTTCAAGTGGATAAGTCATAAATAGATTCAATCATGTTGATGTGGGTTGGGCCAAGTTGAAATCGATCCACATAAATGGGTCGGCCAATCCCAGTAACTTATGACATTGTCAAGTTAAATTTTACAAGTTTAAGAATAACTAGATTACTATATCATCTTAACAATGGCAAGAAATTAGGTAAAATATGATGATAGAACAAAGGAGTGTGGCATTGACTGACCTTGGTGTCTTCATCCAAAGGAATATAAGCCATTTCCTTACAAGGATCAAACAAGCTGTATTTGGCACTTTTGCTGAAAATATTCTGCATGGCACCCACATATACGGCTGCAAGTAGAGGAGTCAAACCGACACTCGCCATCGCAGGAGTCAAAGGCCCACCAAACAAAAGCAAAGAGAAGAATCCAACACCAGTGAGAAGCAACACAGTCGGTGTAATCATGGCCGCAACACCCCATCCGTATTTGCTGAGTATTACTCTACTCAACAACATCATTAGGAACGTTGCAATACCCGTTGCCGTTGAGAAGTCACCCATGAAGGCTGAGTACTCATTTGGACTTGGAAACTATCAAATAAAAGTACAATCAAGTTATGCATGGCCCACGAAAACACAAACATGAACTATGACCAATTAGCATTATGCAATACCTGAGCCTTGAGCTTTGATTTCCATGTGACTTCGACAAGGTTGATACTAACACCATAGGCGACAACTAATGTGGCAAGGTCACGGATATACCTAGATGAAAGCAAAAACTTCAAGCTGTCTTTCATGCCTAGCTTGGGCTTTTCCTGAAACAAAAATTATAATTTTAGATATGATCAACAAACAGCAATCGTATAGCATTCACGGAGAGGTATCACATCACTAAGCATACCTTCTTCTTGCGGTTTGACTTCGGTAGAGAAGGATCATTAACAACAAATGTATTCACTCCCCAGTAAATGGCGCAAATAACAAGACCAAGTGCCACAACAATGCTCATCATTCCTTTGAGAGAAATGGCCCAACCATCGACCCCTGGACCCAGATTTTTCCGGAGGTTGGAGAAATACTTGACTGTGCGTCCGGAGAATATAAGTGCCACATTTGCTCCAAGGCCAAATAAAGGATAGAACTGCTTCGCTTCGTCAACAGTAGTAATCTGCAGGATAGAAGTAACACGTAAGCAGATTGAAACTTCTAAAAACAAAATTCTAAGAGTCAATAATCAACTAAAGACAGCAACAAAGAAAAAAAAAAGTCTAAAATACTTGTGCACAAGAGCTCATAGCTTGAAAAGAAATGTCATTTTTTCCTCCTTTTTAGGGGAGAAATAGTATTTTCAAGGAAGAAAGACAACGGCGAACGAAGGTATACTACCTCTGCACCAAAGATTCAAACTTCATATGATGATAGCACACATGAAAACTAAAAACTACTTTTTTTCCTATTGAAACCAAACACTAACATATAATCTAATTCCAAGGGCATTAACTTTCAGACCAAACAGAGAAGACACCAACAAGACAAACTACATGAAAGACATAGCAAAAAGAACATTTTTCTTTAGCATATTTGCACAATTTTTTTCTGCATTAACGAAACCAAACACCTGCATGGAATCTAACACTGACAAATCTAAATTCCATACTAAACAAATAACACATTTATTTACAAAAGGAAAAAAAAAGGGGACACAACATTTCACCTGATTGGCGAACCCCCAGAAGAGAACCGATACGACGACACTCCCCCACAGCTCAGCCATAACATAAAACAAGCAGAAGCTCCAAATCCTTAGAATCGCAACAGGTCCGAGAAAATTCGGCCCGAGAGCAGCCAACAGCTTATCGGCCAAAGCGGTGGGATGAATAGCATTACTCAAAGGATACAACACGAATCCGAACGCCCCGAAGAACGCGACAAACGGCAAGAGCACGGTATAAAAGAGCGCCTCCTTCGACAACACATTAGAGAGCTTAGTGTACAACAACATGAATCCAACAGCCATTGGGAGATTAACCCAAGTCTTCAAGAACGGTATAATCTCAGCACTACTACCCTTCGCTGTAACGACGAGAACATCCTTAGTATCCCTCAGAATTGTGTAATTAAACAAAATGCAGAAGAACATGAGCCCCAAAGGTATGATTTTCTTCAAAGTTTGAATCTCCACACCCAAAAACTTGGGGTTCTCTCCAGAAACAGCCGAACTCGCATTGCAAACCCCAAACCCCGATCTGGGTTTCGGGTTTCGGTGAACAAGATCGAATCTTTCCGGGTAAGAAGGGTGGATTGGAGCCTCAAAAGAAAACCCATTTGGGGATTTGGGGAAAGATGCAGTATTTCGGGTTGAAAAGATGGGGTTTCTATGGTTGTAAACCCTAAACCCTGATTTGGATTTGGGGATTTGGGTAGCAAGATTGGATCTTTCCGGGTGGGATGGGGAGATTTGGGTTGGATATGAAAACCCAAATGAGGAATTGGAGGATGGGAGAGAGGATAAGGAGAATTTGGTGGGTTTGGGTTTGAGGGTGGTTTGGGTTAGGAAGCGGTTTCTGAGGGTTTGGAAGGGGTGGAAGTCGAGGGTTTTGGGGACAGATAGCAGAGGGTTGGTTGTGGGTGTGGAAGCCATCGGTTGATAATGGGTTTAGGAGACTTCTTCTTCTTCTTCTTCTGAGTCTGAGGGTTTGGAGGAAGCAGAGAAGTGAAGGGATGGAGTGAAGAGATAACGGTATTTATATTATTATATTACGATGATATCATAATAATAATAATAATAATAATAATGCAAGATATTTTTTGAATGAATTTTTATTATTTATAAAAACCAGCATGCAAACTGAGGGAATATTGAGCCGTAAAAGGTGACGTTCAAATGTTACACTTCTGTTACTTACGTGTTTTGGTAATGCTAATTAGATCTGCAAAGTGAAACATGTATAGAACAATGTGGGTGAAGGCATTGTTAATCACAGAATAAATTATCTCCAGTTAAATGATGGACGCGAACATTAGTTATCACTCAATTATTAAAGGAAATCAAGAACAATCGTTGTTGATACTTAGGAGGTTTATTTTTATACACTACCTTTGGTCTTGTTCTACTATCTGTCTGTCTGTCTATCTCAACATAGCAAGTGGTATAAATGGAAATCAAACTTGCGCCTTGCTATTCTGCTCACAAATAGATACTGATTGAGCTATTTTTAAACACAATTTTTTTTGATAAACTAGTGGTTTCATTTGATAATTAAAAGTTTAAAAGATTGTGACAAGTCACAATAACCTAATACAAAATACCCAGACCAGCGGAAGTGTCAACAGTAACTTCAAAACGGATTAAAAACATTATATATATATGTGTGTGTGTGTGTGTTAGCATCTCCAACAGAAAATATCAAATGGAATCGTGAACGAACTACATTTCTGAATGCCCAAGCATGTTATTGTTAGGATTCCAATGTTGGCAGCAATCATGCATAGATCCATGAATGGTGGCTTCCACGGGAAATTTCAACCGTACATTTCAGATGGCAGATTTCTTTCCAACCATAATTCAATTCCCATTTTAGAACAATCTCATTAATAAAGCACCAAACGAGAACTGTTTAGGCATTTAAGCTTGCTTAAGCCAAGAGTTTTAATATTAAAACTAAAACAAACCGTGTGAACTCAGGAAGGTGCTACTGACGGTTGTTAATAAAGAAAATCTACAAACACAATCTGACGTATAAATGATTATTTAAATTCACGGCATGTTGCAGAACAGACACAATACAAGTTGCAGGGAAGAATAAGATTAGTATTTTTGTTGGTTTGTTTGGGTAAACACCAAAACCACTTTGCTTGCTTTCAGTGTGCGTGAAACTAAAATCAGCATCAGGAAAGGAATCAACATGTACATTTGTTTGTAAGTTTACTCTTACGACAACAACATTTCAATTTCCAATGTCACTTTCATAGTTTCATGTAATTTAACACCACATCATTAACAAATGACAAATGAAGCAAAGTTAAGAATTGGATGCGCCAGAGAAGTGAAGACAATTGAATGCAAGATTACTACTTCAAGTTCAGACCCAAAAAAAAAAAGCTTAAGACTTCAAATCCACTTCTCAATGGCTCCAAATCATCACCTCCAAAATCTATGAATCGAATCCATCATAACCTTAAAAAAATGATATTTCATTCAAATGCAGTATATATAGTACATAATATAATTTGCAACTCTAATTTGAAAGGCTTATAATGATCTTGAATTTTTTTACATGCAAATCGATTCTTCAGAACAACGGCTTAGATGTGAAGAATCCCCAGCTCAAGTTCATCTCGATCCACAAATTCTTCAAGCTCCAGTGCAGTTCTCATGTTTTCTAAAACTGAAAGAATTCCTGCAATATCAGGATGCGAAGTATCGCCCACCAAGAACTCGTGAATCGAGCCGTGGACTTCCACTGAGCTGCATCCAGGTGTTTTCTTAACACCAAGTTGTTTCATCTCTTTTCTGACTCTGGTCACATCTCCCCATCTGTTTGCTGCTGCATATATGTTGGCAAGAAGCGTGTGGATACCCGAGTCATGCGATTCAAATTTCACAAACCGTTTGGCAACTCGTCCGCACATGTCAACATTGCCGTGGATCCGACAAGCACCAAGAAGAGCGCCCCAGAATGGCAAGATGTCATTCTCATTTTCGCAAGGAATGGTCTCAATCAGTTTTTCAGCCTCATCTAGAAGTCCAGCGCGTCCAAGGAGGTCAACTAAACAGCCATAATGCTCTAGTTTTGGCGCAATATGGTGTACCGTCTGCATTTTGTTGAAATAATTCCGGCCTTCCTTGACCAACCCTCCATGACTACAAGCACTCAAAACGCCTATAAATGTGATGTCATCTGGCTTGACACCTTCTGTCTTCATTTCTGAGAACAATGCAAGTGCTTTGCTTGTTTGACCGTTCATGGCGAGTCCACATATAACCGCTGTCCAGGCTGCCGTGTCTTTCCTTTCTATTGTATTGAATATTGCCATAGCCTCCTCCATACAGCCACATTTCACATACATATCAACTAAAGCCGTCCCAACAACAACGTCCATATTTGTCGTGTTTTCGTTTATGTAACCATGAAGCCATTTACCTTGCTCTAAAGCTCCCAACCGTGCACAAACCGTAAGAAGCAAAGTAATTGTGAATTTATCGGGTTTCAATCCTCTCGTTTGCATTTCTCTGAACAAACACAGAGCATCCTCAAAACGATTGAACTGGACATACCCATTGATCATAGCCGTCCAGAGCACGACATCTTTGATGGGACTCGTCCAAAAGATTTTCTTTGCTTCTTCCAACCGACCCTGGGTCACATAGCCATTGACCATAATTGTACAAGAAATCACATTCTGAATGGGCATCTGATCAAAGAACTTCTGACCAACAATCAGATCACCACATTTTAAGTACATGTCCAACAAAGCATTGCCCAATACAACTGTAAATTTTAAGCTCCCACTCATACAAGAGTGGATCTTTTTACCGAGTTCCAAATTTCTTAAACGGCTGCAGGCGGAAAGGGTGCTTACTAGACTGGCTTCGTCGGGTTCCACACCTTCTTGCTCCATGTCCTCAAAAACGGACATGGCTTCCCTGAACATGCGACATTTGACGTACCCTGCAATCAATACATTCCAAGAGAATAGGTCTCTTTCTCGCATTTCATCAAACAACAACTGGGAAGCCTCCATTGCACCAATTTCGGCGAACATTTCCATGAGGGAGTTTCTTATATAAGGGTCGAATTCCAACCCGATTCTCATGATGAAGCCATGGGCCTTCCTTCCGACATCCAATGCCCGTAAAAACCCAACTGATTTGAGAACAAACGGGTAAGTAAAATTGTCAGGCAACAGTCCATCTTCTCTCAGCCTATCATACAACAATATCACTTTTTTGAAACGTCCTGCCTTCGCAAACGCCTTGACCACCAAATTGTAATGAAAAATTGACGGCTCTTCGAGACTACGCAACACCTTCTCAGCATAGTTCAGGCTTCCACTTTGTGGGCCGATGCAGAAGCTCATGAAGTCATCCATCACATCCCTGCTCTCGTGAAGGCATGACCTGAATATCCGGCCGTGGATTCGCTTCAACTGTTCCATAGATTCGCATTTTTGTAGAAGAGAAAGGCATGCTCTCTTGGTCAATCTTGTTGGTCTTGTAAAGGAGAACGGGCGGCGATGGGGTTCGGCGAAGTGCTGAATGGAATTTATGGAGCAGAAACGACGATGCACTTGGAAAAACATGCAAATTCTGCAACATAATTCTTGTGATATCGAGACGAACCAAACGTTTAGACTTTAGACTTGTGGTCGGTATCTAGAGAAAGCAGGAATCACCCACAAAACGCTGCAATCAGGTCAACATGAGACCTAAGTGCAAAGAAAATGGACTTAGAAGAAAAGGCAATTTAGGAGAAAACGTTAAGGAGAAGAACTAAAGATGGTGTTTTCGGTAAAACAAACAAAACCAGCAGCATGATTGAAAATAAACTATTGTCGTCACAAAATGTAGTGGAACAACTATCTGTAGTCCGTTAGTGAGGACTTCAGAAGATGGAAAAAATGCATAAATCAAACAACACAATTGATGCAAACTAAAAACATGTGAAGTACAGCCTTGTGATTGAAAACAAACTACAATTCACATGAAATTTAGAGATAAAAAATAATTCGAGCATTCAAGACACAAATATGACGTCCACCAGTGAATAAAAGCCACCTCTTATGGTCTGTGCTTATACAATTTAGAATGAAAACTTGTTCTAATCACTAACTAAAGATGCATTTGGAAGGACAAAATGATATATAATTGACCAACACAATTTATCTTTTAAGTGAACTGATCTCAGAAGGAAAAAAATAATTCAATTTTAGACCTAAAGCTGAGAAATCTATTATCCAAAATCGAAATGTGAGGAACAAAAGTACCTGAAGATTTGGAATCAGTTAACAAGAATGCATCTTGAAGAACACAAAAAATCTCGACCCATCACCAGGGGCGGACCCAGGACGATATTAAAGGGTGGACACCCTTTAAAAATATACCAACCCAAAAATAATATAATAATTAAAAAAAATTATATTAACTTCAAACATGTTTGTTACAAGGTAATCCTACGATGTTTCACTAGAAAATAGAAAAGAAAGAACTACCCAATTTAGCAATTATTGCACTAGTTGTTTCACTTCCCGCAGCACTAACGATGTCCTTCTGAATTTTAGGTTAGACCAATTTAACATTTTCTGGAGCATTTTTCATAACATTTTTTATGTCTTCCCTGATATCAGTAAATGTCTTTAACAACTCCAGAAAGTTTCCATTGTTGCATGAGTCTTCGGTTTCGTCATGACCACGATAAGACAATCCCTACCTCAGAAGATAACGAACGGTTGTCACAATGGAATTAAGATGAACTCTATAGCTTTTGCGTAATTGATCTGTCTGCTTATCTAACATTGGCCGGATGTGTCACTTTTAAATGTCAAGCTTTCACACATGATTCTGGCATGATTATGAGCACTATCGGGCCCTCCAACATGGGAATTTAGACGTTTCTTATCTTTTCAATTTCTAAATCCTATTGAAAAAAATGCTTTCTCCGTCCCACAAGAGCTGAACAAATAACAATAAAGACAGAAAGCAACATCTTTTGTGACACTATATTCCAACCAATCATTGAATTCATTGAATCATTCAGGGTTGAACCGTCACATTTTAGCACTAATCTTGGTTTGTGGGAAGTCATACTTAGGATCAGAATGGCGGGAATGTCCTCTTAAGTAATATTCTCTACGAATTTCATTATGCAGAGTATGATGAAATTCAGAAATTTGCTTTCTTTCTCCTGGGTCAGATACTAATTCAGCTAAATTTATTTCTACTCGACTCCGTTTTTTCCAGTGGTTGTGCTTCTTTGGTTTTCTTTATCAAAAACTTATCCATTCCTGAGAATTAGAAACAAAAATTGAATGGAGTTTCTAACCTATGGTGAAATAAAAAAAATCCTTAATTAGTTAATCCCCAAATATAACGACAAATCATTCAAGTAAACAATACAATCAGAACGATGCCGCAACTCCACTGAAAATAAATTCAGCTAAATCATGATTTACAATTCAAGAGAAAATATAACAACAAATCATTCAATTAAAACAATTTGATCGGTAAACAATTCAATTCGATGTCAATTGTCATACAATCAGAAACCAGAGAAGCCAATTGAAGTCAAGCCAATAACTCCACTGAAAATAAATTCAAGATTTACAATTTCAGCTAAATCATGATTTACAATTCAAGATGCCGCAAGATCAAGATTCCAACAAATTCAGCTAAATCATGATTTCCCAAATTTCCAAATTTACAACAAATCCTGAATGGAACGAAATCGTACCGAGAAGAGGAGAATCGAATTTGAGATTCTTGACGCTGGAGACGATCGCGTCTTCTGGACGAGGAGAGGAGTGGAGTGGAGTGGAAGCGATCACGTCTTCTGGAGGTGAGAGGAGAGGAAGGAAGCGATCAAACGCAAACGGCGGATGGAACTGTGGATGGGATTCATGGCGGTGTTTGAGATGTATATAAGAACTAAGAACACAAACCCTAATCTGAACCCAACATGTCTTCTATTTGTCCCAAACAACGTGCTTGGCTGACTTTATCCCACATCCTCGAATCCTGACCGTCCATAACAAATCTGAAGTGGAAAAGACCAAAATGCCCTTTTCCTCAAGTAATAATCTATTCTTCTTCTTCTCCTCCTCCTCAAACCCTAATATCTTTCTTTCTCTCGTCTTTGGAAGCGAAGTCAAAGATGACGGATTCGAATTCTTGGTCTCGGGCGATGGTGCACATCTCGCCCTACACCTTCTCCGCCATAGGAATCGCCATCTCCATCGGCGTCTCCGTTCTTGGCGCTGCCTGGTCAGATCTCCACTTCTTAAAATCTTGTTTTTTGGTTAAAAATCGAATTTTTATGGCCAAAGATCGAATCTTTTTGGGTGATTTGATTGGACATGCAGTTTTTTTTGGGGAGGTTTTGATAAGAAGATCTTTTTGGGTAAGGATGGAATATTGTTGGAAGTTTTGATGAGAATTGGCTGTTTGTAGGGGGATTTATATCACAGGGAGCAGTTTGATTGGTGCTGCCATTAAAGCTCCCAGGATCACTTCGAAGAATCTCATCAGGTATTGTGTTTGGATCTGAAAATAATCTGTCTTGTTTTATACTTTTGCTGAAATTTAATATCTGTCTGAAGGTTTGATTGTCAGCAGTCAGAATGCAAACATGTTTCAATCTCTGGAACTTTACAATTTGTGGTTTTCTCAAATTCCACATATTATTAGGGCTATTAATTGTTTGATTCAGTGTTCTGAACTCAAAAGCATTGCTGTTCTTAAATTCTAAATACCATGTCTATGTCACATTCTGTGTTATTGAGTTTTTTAACTGGTTGTGTTGGAGTTTATCATCAGCTTTGATTGTTAGATCATAAGTTTTATTGATTGTTGAAGCTAAAAAAAATGGTCTTTGTTTTATGTGTTGTTAGTTCTTAATGGAATATCAATTTTGTTGATGTTTAGAAAGTTGACTTCAACTACTAAATCTTTAATTGTTTGATCATAAGTTTGATTCAGTTCACTTGCTAGTGTGACCCTATACAGGGGATCTTGGATTGCTTGTCTTTTGCTCAAGTGTGGACATGCCACCCTTACTATTTTCTCTTTGTTGATAGAAAATGTGCTTTTGTTTCCGCATTGGTTGAACTCTTTCAACAACTCAGTCGTGATAAATTCATTTTATAGAACATTACCCTCGGATGTCAGCACATCAAATTTGTGTGGTGTACTGTACTGTACAGCTCTGGAGTTGGTTCTTTTGTCCTATGACCTATCACCTTAATGTTATAACACGAGCTTTCTCCTGGCCATAACCAAATTTGCCACTTTGGAGGCTAGATTTAGAGAGCAAATGATCATTCGTTCTCATGTAAATATTTGACCCCTGTTACCAATCAAAAGAAGAAGAAAAATTGAGACCCACATTCGTTTGTTTATACCAGACCTATAATTGTTTGTAGGTTGCCTCTAAAAGAGCTGCACTAAATGTTTGTTTTCACGTTGTTACTATGCCTGTGCTCTCTCACCTTCCACATTGAGCTTTTGGACCATGATAAGAAACAGTTTCGGTTTATGCCTTTATGGGATTAGAGCGCACTATAGACCTTTTTGTGAATGATTTTACTTATTTCAAGTTCACATTATTCGAACTCCCCTTTCAAATTTTGTCACATCAAATGTTAACGCTTTCCTTTTCATGTTTCCTCAGTGTAATTTTCTGTGAGGCTGTTGCAATATATGGTGTCATCGTAGCTATCATCTTACAAACAAAACTGGAAAGTGTCCCCTCGTCTCAGATCTACGCAGCCGAGTCTCTTAGAGCTGGTTATGCTATCTTTGCATCGGGGATAATCGTGGGTTTCGCCAACCTAGTGTGCGGGTATGTCATACTCTTCTCTGTCTTGTGGCTTCCATGTATTCTTGTTGTGAAAACCTTATTCTTGTCCTATAGGCTTTGTGTGGGAATTATCGGCAGCAGCTGCGCCCTGTCTGATGCCCAGAACTCCACTCTATTTGTGAAGATTTTGGTGATCGAGATCTTCGGCAGCGCACTTGGTCTGTTCGGTGTTATCGTCGGAATCATCATGTCAGCTCAAGCTACATGGCCAACAAAGGCAGCATCGTAGATTGTGAAGTCTTTCGGTCCCTTAAAAGGTTTTTAGTTCCACCATTAGGCGTTCCAGCGCCTCAACATGGCCACCTACATTGGTTTTATTAGTTATTGTTGATCGTCTTGTTAATTGAAATTCATGGGCAGTCAGCCGTGTTATCTATCCTCATGGGACCCGTTACAGATATGGATTGACAACCTTCTTGTAGTTACGATAATAATGTCCCGGCTATGCTGAGATGCTGGACATGGGCGTATTTTTTTGCTGTGTGTCCAAATATGTGTATTTATGCTTCCATTTGTATGCAATATCTATATCTGTGTTGATGTTCTTATGTTGGCATACGTTGTGCTTGTAATTCCATCTACATTTTCGGAATTATCTGAAAGTGTGTTAGTGTTACCTACAAGGAAGTGTTTTGAAGTGTCTGATCTTGTTTCTGAAAAAATAATCTTTCTTTTTGGTCTGAACTTGATTTGTTGAGGAGGGTGTTTTGGTTCTTCTCCTCGTAACCCAGTACCGGTTACTTTGAATGAAAATGTCACATTTCCTCCGGCGACTTTCTTCTTCTTCTTCTTCTTCTTTTTCTTCTTCTCGTTATTGTTCCGACGACCACCGGAAAATAATAATGTCGAGGATGTGCCGTCTCCTCTCCGACCACCGCCACCACCCGCACCTCCTCCCATCCCTACTCTCGTCCCTCCCCTTCTCCCCGACCCCATCCACGTCCCTACACGTCCTCAAACGCCTCCACTCCCTCCCTCTCCCCGCCCACTCCTTCTTCCTCTGGTACCGGTCCCTAAACCCCAATTCACTAAACAATAATCCTCTTCTCCTCCCCACCCTCGTCTCCATCCTCGCTTCCGCCCGCCTCTTCCCCTACGTTTGGTCCCTCCTCCTCGACGACCCAAAACCCCCAATCGATCATAATCTCTTTAAGATCCTTTTTAGAGCCTATTGTAGGGCTAAACTCCCATCCGACGCTGTCCGGGCGATCAAAAAGATGCCGTCTTTCGGTCTCCAACCCGGTCCGGAACACCTCAATTGCCTCGTTTTACACCTCTGTGGTAATGGGTTTGTGTTGGAAGCCCATGATTTGATCAAAAATGGTGGTTTTGTGATTGACGACGAGGAAAAGGTGAGACTTTTGACGGTTCTGATGAAGGGGTGGGTTGAGAAGAACATGCCAGAGAATGCAGTTAAGGTGTTCGAGGAAATGTCTGAGAGGTTTAAGCCGGATGTTGTGGCGTTTAATGGATATATGAGCGCGTTGTGTAAGTTGGGGGAGTTTGGGAAGGCGGAGGGGTTTTTGGGTGAGATGAGGAGGAATGGGTTGGAGGTTGGGGTTGCAAGTTATGCGGTTTTGTTACGTGCGTATTGCGGGCTTGGGGATTTTGCAACAGCCGACCGGGCGATGAGTGGGATGAGACGGTTGGGGCTTGTTCCGAATGCGTTTAGTTATAATTGTTATTTGAAGTTGCTTTGTAGGAATAGAATGGTCGAGAAGGCTTACGAGGTTTTGGATGAGATGGTGGAGAAGAGGGTGGGACCGGATATTTGGAGTTATAATGCGGTTCTCGAGGTGCATTGCAAGCAGCGCGAGGTGAACAAGGGGACTAGGCTTTTGGATAGAATGTACAAGGAAGGTTTTTGTGTGCCGGACTTGCATAGTTATAACATGTTGTTGAAGATGTTGTTGGAGGTTGGGAGGATTGATAGGGCGATGGAGGTGTGCGATGGGATGGTGAAGAAGGGATATCACCCCAATTCTTCGACATATGCCGTCATGATTCATGGGCTTTGTAAGAAGAAGGGGAGAATCGAGGATGCATGTGATTACTTCGAGAGGATGATTGATGCGGGTCTACCGCCTTATCTTAATACCTGTGAGGTGTTGCGAGATTGCCTTTTGCGGGCTCGTCTGCCGGAGAGAATTTATGTGGCCAGATGTAAGATGCAGCGGAGCACTTCCTTGACGATACAAGAGCTTTCGAGTGCCATGGAAGAGAAGAAAAAGCCCAGGAGAGGGGGGAGCAGGGAAATGGATGATGATGATGATGATGAAGAGGATCGTCAGATGATTGTTCAAGAAGATGAGCACGAGAATTTCGTTCCTTGGAGCACTCTTGCTAAATCTAGTTTCCGCAATTGAGGCGAAACCATCTACTGCAGGAATTGCTGGGTTACGAGGGGAAGAACCTGTATATGCATGTTTAAAATCCTTTATTTGGCGCTGTTTCATTATAGGCATTGCTCTGAAGGTCTAAAGTTAAGTTAACTGATGCAAACATTCCAATCATCTTCGTCTAAAATGGGTATTTACAAAGTTTGTCTACATGTTTTAAAAATGACACACACGCATGACTTTATAAAGGATACAATTATCTTCAACTTGTTCACATTGATGTATACGTATGCTTGAACAATTGAAGAGCATTTGATTCTTTTGTACTATAATGGATGCTCAATGCATCATTTGTTGAAAATAGTTCCAAATTTCTAAATGATGGAATGCCCACATGACTTCAAACTTCATGTCTAATGAATATTGTAAAAGTTTGGTTAAGGGATAAAATAAACGCCCAGGAACTTGTTTTGTCATCCATGACATCACCTTCAGGAGAACACAGCTGACTGTGAGAACCTCTAGCTACATGAGTCTTCGTAACATGATAGTTTTGCAAGAGGTTTTGTCATCTTTAATAGTTACTTTTTTGCTGTTTTCGAAGATGGACTAAACTCACTTCCTTCTGTTGTATTTCCATAAACAGGAAAATCACACATTAAATCGACCAGATTGAATTGAAGGGCATTCAGGTTTTTGTTTTGCCAACTTAGCATTGATCCGATTGTCGGTCTCCGTGGACCAACTAACATGATGCAGATATGTGGTTCGCCAACCTATTCTGCAGGTACATTTTGTTTGTTTCATCTTCAATTTGACAACCATTTGAGTTACTGAAGTAGTGAAGTCTTTTAATTTCATTAGATTTTATGCCTATTACAAAGACTTTGAGAGGAGCGATTATTATTCCCGACAGTGCAGTTATTTATATTTTATGGACAATTCCACTCAAATTATATTTCTGATCCTCATAGCATCAGTTATGCCATTCGCCTAATTGAACTCTTTCATGTGTTTGAAGATAATAACATTTTGCTATGCACATTTTATACCTGACGTTGCATGCTGTTTTCTAGAAAACAGGAATGTCGCGGAGAAAGCAAACAAAATGTAATTGCCACATAAACTTCCAGTCCATTACAGACCAAAACCTAAAAGCTCCCGACATGGTGTATCTGAATGACAAAGATGGATCATTGGCAATTTTGATTACCTGTCTCTCCTGATGGGTGGTTATTTTTTGTTCAGAACAACAGGCCATGCCTCCAGCACCACTGGGTCCAAATCCACCAATGAGATCTATGTCATATTGGCAGTGCATCAAAGGGGACCAACCAAGTTTGAAGCAAACCATGTGTGTATGCCTCTTTAAATTCAAATTCAACTGACTCTTTGTTTCTTTTTTCTTTTGGTCTTAATTTTTATGCACTGTCATTTCCTGTTCTATTCTAAGATGATCATTGATACTTCACACTAAAATTGTTACTCAAGCTTTTCTGAATGCAAATTGAGTGTGCTTTGCAAACACTACCACTTTGAGTCAAGAACAGAAATGAAGTTAGGTTAAGATCGTAGATAGGATACTACACTATTTCCAAGGGTACTTGAGAAACAAATGAGATTCTCCTGACTATCCAGAACATGCCACCCTGAGTTTCTTTTGATTTTCTTCCAATGTTGGATGATTATGAATGATGTTATGGTCCTGTCAAAAGAAAGGGAATCTCCAATATTGTCATATGAGAGATTGAATGGTGACACGTATGGGACAAACACATCATCCAAATCTTTGCCTCCTCACATCACAGAATCTTTCCAATCTATGCCTCTTTCCAATCACTACATTGCAACACTGCCCACTTTAATATTCTTGTGCAAGCCAACAGAAACTTTATTGGTTTCTACACTTGTTTTAAGGAATCACAATTAGTCCAATCTGAATATAGATGGTAAGGAATCACAATTAATCTAATCTGAACAGTGAACTTGGTCATTTGCTCTCTTTGATTGGTACTTCAGATACCGAGTGTTTTGTTGGGAGGGGGATCTAATAATGCACTAATTCGACACGGATTAAACGCACCACGTAAAATAGAATATTGATTGCGGAATTAACTTCGGACCCTCTCCCAAACACAATTGCAACACGAACACAAGCAAGATGGAAATAAAACAAGCAAATAACACATGCACACCTGAAACAACCACGACACACGCGTTTTACAAGGTTCGGCAACGTGCCTACGTCCTTGGGGGGTCTCCTGCGGGTTTCCTTTCCTTCTTCCGCTTCTCCAACAAGAGAAGCAATCGAGATTACAAATGCTTGGAGGCAATAGGTCCTCCAAATCACTCTAGATCTATCTCTAGCCTTAATCTCTCAACTCACAATGAAGGAAACTAACTTGTATGCAATGTTATGAAAGAGCAAGTACAAAACAACTCTTTTATAGACTCAAAAACCGAGCTAAAATTAAGCAATAACCGAGCAGAACTATTCATGCGCACGGTTAACCGACGCTCGCTCGGTTAACCGTGAATGCTTCAACAGGAACTATTCCTGTTCCGATTCGGTTAACCGAATCCTTCTCGGTTGGCCGAGGGAACTATTCTCGCGCGTCTCGGTAGACCGCGAGAACGCTTCTTGCACGAACTAACGAACTATTCCAACAACCCTTCGGTAGACCGAGTAACCCTCGGTAATCCGTTCCAACTTGGACAGGCACTTTCCAGGTTCTCGGAACACCAAAAATCCCCTCAACGGTTTACCGAACCATTGTTCCGAAGTGCTTGAAAATCTTCTGACGGTAGACCGAATCCAATTCGGTCGTCCGATCCCAGCTGCACACGGAGTGCCTGGAATCCTCGGGTCGGTGGACCGAATCCAATTCGGTAGACCGACCCGTCTTCGCCGAAAATCTCCTGGGTTGTGCGTCGGTGAACCGAATCCAATTCGGTCGACCGACTCTTCCTGGTTTTGCTTCCTTAACAAATATAAGCCAATATTCAACAATCTCCACCTTGGTTTAGATTTGTTACCTGAGTCTTCTTCTAACCCGCATCCTTCGTGTCTACGAGAGACACCGCTTGGCGCTACCCCCGGAGCGCCCTCCTTCTCACTCTCTGAGGACATTGAGAAGCTTCGAGCACAACTCAAACTTCTCCCGATTGACGACCTTGGTCATCATATCCGCAGGATTCTCACTTGTGTCGATTTTCTGGAGAACAACCTGCCCTTCTTCAATCCACTCTCGGATCCTATGGTACCTTACTTCAATATGTTTGGTCCTTGAATGGAACGTCTGATCCTTGGCTAGATAAATTGCACTTTGACTATCGCAATGCAATTTGGTCACTTCCTGTTCCATCCCCAAAGAGCTAACCAAACCCTTCAACCATATAGCTTCTTTTCCGGCATCGACAGCAGCCATGTACTCCGCTTCCGTTGTTGACAACGCGGTAGTATGTTGGAGAACCGATCTCCAACTCACTGGACCTCCACCCAAAGTGAACACGTACCCTGTTGTGGACCTCCGCTTATCCAGATCTCCAGCGTAATCTGAATCGACGTACCCCTCCACCTGCCTTTGTGCTCCATCTTTGGTGAACTTCAAGCTAACATACATGGTTCCCTTCAGGTACCTCAACAGCCACTTCAACGCTTCCCAATGCTCTTTTCCTGGGTTAGCCATATAACGACTCACGAGGCTAACTGCGTGTGAAATGTCTGGCCTAGTGCAGATCATAGCATACATAACGGATCCGACTGCACTAGCATATGGAACTCTCTCCATATCTCTCCTTTCCTTTTCAGTAGAGGGGCTGCACTTCAACGAGAGCTTGAAGTGAGCACTAATAGGTGTGGCCACCTGCTTGGCGTTCTCGAGATTGTACCTCTCGAGTATCTTCCGGATATAGCTCCTTTGAGTGAGCAGAATTTCACCTTTCTCGGTATCCCTGGAGATTTCCATACCGAGAATCTTCTTTGCACTCCCGAGGTCTTTCATCTCAAACTCCCCGTGAAGCTTCAGTTTGAGATCATCTATATGCTTCATCTCCTTCGCCGCGATCAACATATCATCAACATATAAAAGCAAGAACACGTGTGTGCCGTCTCCAAGACTCCGCAAGTATACACAACTATCATAATCGCAACGTACAAAACCATTATTAATCATAAATAAATCGAACCTTTTGTACCATTGCCTCGGCGATTGTTTAAGTCCATGGAGGGACTTCTTCAGCTTGCATACTTGCCCTTCCTTGCCTCGTGTGATGAACCCGTCCGGCTGCTTCATATAGATCTCCTCCTCTATGTGCCCGTGAAGAAAAGCTGTCTTCACGTCCATCTGCTCTAACTCCATGTTATCCATAGCTACCATAGCTAACAACACTCTAATAGAGGTATGCTTTACAACGGGTGAGAAGATCTCGTTGTAATCGACCCCTTCCTTCTGAGCATATCCTTTTGCCACCAACCTTGCTTTATACTTTATCTCCTCCATAGGAGATGACCCTTCTTTCTTCCTGAAGGTCCACTTGCACCCAATCGCGCGCTTTCCCTTGGGAAGCTCCGTTAACTCCCAAGTTTGATTCTTATGAAGAGACTCCATTTCTTCGGTCATGGCCACCATCCACTTGTTCCTGTCCTCCTGCTCAATAGCTTCTTCGAATGTGCAAGGGTCCCCACATTCGGTAACAAGTGCAAACGCAATAATAGCATCATCGTGACCATACCTCACCGGTGCCTTTGTGATCCTCCTTTGCCTTCCTTGAGCAATACTCTCTTGCTCAGCTTCCTCCTCTACTCGTGAGTCAATTGTTTCCTGCTGAACTTCTTGATTCGATTCTTCCCTTGAAGTTGTGACCCCAACTTCGATTTCGTCTTCCTGCACGGGAACCTCTTGCTGCTCTTTCTCCTCAAGGCCCTTGAGCAAACTCATCTCGTCAAAGACCACATTACTCCGTAGGAGTACCTTCTTGCTCACCGGATCCCAAAGCTTATATCCTTTCACCGTCCTATCGTAACCAAGGAATATGCACTCCTTCGATTTCGAATCCAGCTTCGACCGTTGTGTCTCATCGACCAACGCATAGGCTTTGCATCCAAATATCATAAGCCTCGAGTAATCAAATAGCTCACCCGTCCACACTTCCTGAGGCGTCTTTAATTCAAGTGCTGATGACGGTGAGATATTTACTAAATAGCATGCAAGATCTACTGCTTCCGCCCAGAAATCCTTCGACAGATTTGCATGAAGCCTCATGCTCCTTGCCCGTTCGCATAGTGTCCTGTTCATCCTTTCAGCTACGCCGTTTTGTTCCGGACTCCGCGGTGTAGTGAAATGCCTCGTGACGCCTTCTTTCTCACAGAAACTTGCAAACTCCCTTGAGGTGTACTCACCTCCGTTATCTGTCCGTAAGTACTTCACAAATTTTCCTGTACTCTTCTCTACTTGGGCCTTCCATGCTTTAAACTTATCAAAGACATCAAATTTATTTTTCAGAAAATAAACTCATACCTTCCTTGAGAAGTCGTCTATGAATGTGACGAAATATTCGGCTCCACCCTTTGACCGAACCTGAGCCGGTCCCCAGACGTCTGAGTGCACATACTCCAGAATTTCCTTTGTCTTGTGGATAGCCGTCTTGAATCGAATCCTGTGCTGTTTACCGAAGACACAATACTTGCAAAAATCCAATTTGCAGCTCTTAACACCCTTCAGCAATCCTTGTTTGTGTAGCTCACACAAACCCTTTTCCGACATATGACCAAGCCTCATATGCCAAAGTACGGTGTTGTCTTCGTCGCGTGCAACATTTGCTGCACCTTTTCCTGCTACTGCATTCCCGAGCATCCAATACAAGTTGCCCACCTTGGTTCCCTTTATTACTGTCATCGCCCCATGAGTGACTTTAATCTTTCCGTCCCCGCCGGACCATCTCCACCCGAGAGTATCAAGCTCTCCTAGAGAAATCAGATTCTTCTTCAACTCTGGTACGTGACGCACACCCGTCAGTGTTCGAATGCACCCATCGAACATCTTGAACTGTACGGAACCAATACCGACGGTAGTGCACGGCGCATCGTTGCCCATAACAACGATCCCTCCTTTCAGTGGCTCATAGGATGTGAACCACTCCTTATCCGGGCACATGTGAAAAGATGCTCCTGTATCCAAAATCCATCCAGATGATGATTTGTCAATACCTGCAGCGCAGACCGTTAGAACGTCGACTTCGTTCTTCTCCTCCACCACGCTAGCGGAGTTGTACCCGTCTTTCCCTTTCTGCAGCGACTCCTTGAAGGCTCTACAATCACGCTTCATATGACCAACCTTCTTGCAGAAAAAACATTCAAAGGATTTCCCCTTTGATTTGGACCGCCCTCTACCGTTGTTTCTCCCTTTGTTACCCGTCCTGCCCCTTTCCGGTGCTGCGATCAATCCTTCACCCTTCTCGAAAGAGCTACCACCAGAATTCCTCCTTGCATCGTAGGAGATCAGCGTGCCCTTGACCTCCTCCAACACCAACGAATCCTTGCCATATATGATCGTATTCACCAAGTTCTCATACGAGTCCGGCAGCGACGTCAATAACAACATTGCCTTGTCTACATCCTCCATCTTGTCCTCAAGCTGAGTCAGATCAGCTATCAACTTATTGAACACCGAGAGATGCTCAATGAACGGTGTGTTCTCCTTCATCCGAAGCATGTACAGCTGACGCTTCAGATTCAACTTGTTGCTAAGGTTCTTCTTCATGAACCTCTCCTCCAGAAGTTTCCAATATTCTGCTGCGGTCTTCGTCGATTTCTCGAAAAGCAAATCATCCGAGAGGCACAACTCAATGATTCCAATAGCCCGAAGATTCAGACTCTCCCACTTTTCGTCGGTCATCTTCGACGGCTTCTTCTCCACTCCATCCAACGTCAGCAATAGTCCATCCGTCTGCGACATCAACGCACGAACCCTCCGTTGCCATGTTGAGAAGTTCCCCTTCCCGGTGAATTTCTCCACCCGAAAGTTCCGTGCTTCCTCCGCCATCGAAAGTGCAACCAAAGCTCTGATACCAGCTGTTGGGAGGGGGATCTAATAATGCACTAACTCGACACGGATTAAACGCACCACGTAAAATAGAATATTGATTGCGGAATTAACTTCGGACCCTCTCCCAAACACAATTGCAACACGAACACAAGCAAGATGGAAATAAAACAAGCAAATAACACATGCACACCTGAAACAACCACGACACACGCGTTTTACAAGGTTCGGCAACGTGCCTACGTCCTTGGGGGGTCTCCTGCGGGTTTCCTTTCCTTCTTCCGCTTCTCCAACAAGAGAAGCAATCGAGATTACAAATGCTTGGAGGCAATAGGTCCTCCAAATCACTCTAGATCTATCTCTAGCCTTAATCTCTCAACTCACAATGAAGGAAACTAACTTGTATGCAATGTTATGAAAGAGCAAGTACAAAACAACTCTTTTATAGACTCAAAAACCGAGCTAAAATTAAGCAATAACCGAGCAGAACTATTCATGCGCACGGTTAACCGACGCTCGCTCGGTTAACCGTGAATGCTTCAACAGGAACTATTCCTGTTCCGATTCGGTTAACCGAATCCTTCTCGGTTGGCCGAGGGAACTATTCTCGCGCGTCTCGGTAGACCGCGAGAACGCTTCTTGCACGAACTAACGAACTATTCCAACAACCCTTCGGTAGACCGAGTAACCCTCGGTAATCCGTTCCAACTTGGACAGGCACTTTCCAGGTTCTCGGAACACCAAAAATCCCCTCAACGGTTTACCGAACCATTGTTCCGAAGTGCTTGAAAATCTTCTGACGGTAGACCGAATCCAATTCGGTCGTCCGATCCCAGCTGCACACGGAGTGCCTGGAATCCTCGGGTCGGTGGACCGAATCCAATTCGGTAGACCGACCCGTCTTCGCCGAAAATCTCCTGGGTTGTGCGTCGGTGAACCGAATCCAATTCGGTCGACCGACTCTTCCTGGTTTTGCTTCCTTAACAAATATAAGCCAATATTCAACATGTTTCATGTTTGATAGTTGTTATTTGTTAAGTCACCGATAAAATAAAATAAAACTGTTACTTGTTAGTCATGGCCTTTTAGTTTTATTTTTTTCAATGGATAATTTACTCAGTACAATGAGTTGGTACAATTATTTTTGATTGATTGCTAAACCTGTTATACCACAAGACTTTGTTCCTATAATTTCACATGAACATATCTAATTATTACATAATATTGCAAAACTTTAGGATCCTTTCCCTTTTCTCCACACCTCTTCTACTACCCCCAACTCTGGGTAAAAGCTGAAATACATCATGCTTTGTGGGGTGAATTTGATTGAACTTCGGTAATCCACCGCTTGGAATGTGGATAATAGGCGGCTAAAAGTTAAGGGGTTAAAAGAAGTAGTCTTGAAAAATAAGATTTTACAATAAAATTCTTAAGGGGAGAAATGTGAGAGTATCTACTGATCTAATTGTTTTGTAAGTTTGATGGCATGTAAAGAAAAAGTAATTCCGACAAACAACAACCATCAAAATCTACCAAAAAGGCTTGTGGACCCAAATATAAAATAATGATATTGAGGTGAGATATTAATTGATCTTGGACGTTGAATGCAAGTATAGTAGTGAAGGGTGATGTAGATGATGTGGATTAGGATGGGATATGTCCCCTATCAAAGAAGGTAAAAATGCAAACAATTTGACCACTTGCAAATTGTAATGTTCTAGATACATATTCTGTCACCAGTCACCACCCTTTACTATTTTTTATTTATTTATCCATACAAGCAATTGACTACTTTGTCTATCTCTTGAACTCTTCATATTAATTTAAACAAAATAAATACTTGCATGCTTCTTTCTGCACAGCCCATCAACTTGACAATTATTAAACTGAAAAATTGTCACCATAGTTATTGTAACATTTCCTTATTTGTGATTTATTAAAATGCAAGTCAAGACTCTTGAAATTTGAACATTTGAAACCGCCAAAATATTTTGGCCAACTGACATTTATATGAGTAGAATAATCTAACCTAACCTAACCTAACCTAACCCTGAGAATGTCACATAGATAGAAAGAAAGGAGTGTATCATTATCATGGGTTTTAGCATAGTAAATATGAATGTTGTCGCATGTAGATGTAGTAATGAATCTTATCCTTTTGCTTTAATTATTATCATCCATGTCACTTTGATGTGTTTTTCATTGCTTTTCAAATACAATGTTAGCTAAGTTTTTTTTTGTGTGTTTCATGGTTAAGAAATAGTGGACTAGTCGTTTGTAAAATCATGCAAACTTTGTCTGGTGTAATTTTCCAAGTAAATTAAATATTGTGACATTATAACTTAACATTGGATTCCACATCATGATAATAATAATAAAACACATGATTTTTTGGAAAGTATGTAATATAAATCAAGATCAGAAATATATCAACTAAACTAATCTCAATTGTTAGTGTGCACCTATTTCTTTTTTCTTCTAAAAATAATAAATGAGTATATAATATAATTATAAAACAAATTAATAACATTGGATACCCTAATTAATTAATAGTCTTCTACTACTCTTACCTCTTCTTCTAACGATATTATATTATAATTTGAAGGTGAATTTACCATAAGAGTTAGACACGTGGTGGGCGCAAAAAAATCCAAATCGTCCAATTATTAAACTCGAAAATGGCCCCATCACGGACAAATTTATAGGGTAAATTGCATCTTTGTACTAATTTGTACAATGTTCCCTCAAGTTTTGAATCTTATACACTTTCAATTTTCCAAAGTTATAATCAAATAGCATGAACTCATTAATGTTTATAATACATACCAGTGTACGTAGAATGGAAAGTAAGGTGAAGTAGTTCAACCTAGTCCACTCAAAGCAAACTTAACTTCATGGTGTATGAATTCACTTACACATCAATGAAAACTAAAGAAGGTTGTTCGTCTAACCTCACCTAATCTAGGCAACTCTCCTAGTAGTACTAGGATGTGGGTGAGATAGATTAGCCTTTTGGCAATGCCAATTCTACTTAAGACTCGACTAAGCTTCAAGAAACTTGATCTGACTTGATTTACTGATCATGTTCAATATACTTTCACATCAATTTTGTGACATTGTATGATTATTATAGGAGGTAGACCAACCTCTCATCACTTTCCGAGTAGGATTGAAAACAATCCGCATACATAGTGGATATTATCTTCGTTTTTTTGTACCATATTTGTATAATGAATACATATACGATTATGATTATTATTTAGAATTTATAATGCATAACCACATTTAGGGTTAAACAGATGCGAATAACAATCAAGTACAATTATGTATAACATTTTATGTTTTTAACTTGTAAATTTATGGAGAATTTTGAAATTAAGATTCAGATACGAATACAAACCGAATATTATCTTACATTCTCTTATCTTTCCATATTTTTTACCACACTTAAATGTATTCTATATTTAGTGATCATATCCTACTAAAAGAATTTGAATATGTCACTCGGTACAGATATAATCCGGCTGGACCACATTCATCACTATTCTTAAGTTCCAACTCATTTTCAAAGTACAATAGTTCATCGAAATTTCGTTCAACTTCAGTTCACTCTCGGGGTATTTTGCATCAATAGGTCTAGACAACACGACGCGAAGTGACATATTGCGTAAAAAAACTAAGTCTTGCAAAATAATTTTATAAAGTTAACAAAATACAGAAGGGACCAAAATGCAAAAACCCAGTCCAAAATGGAAGGCTCCCAAAAGCAAGACAGGAAAAAAACAGACGAGAAGAAGAAGAAGAAGAAGAAAGCTTTTGGTTTCGTCTCTTCTCCAAACCCTAACCCTAATGGCGGGACCGAAAGGGAAGGGATCGGAGAAGCTCCGGAGGACGGCGAAGACGCTCTTCTTCATGCTAACTATGCTCTTCTCCCTCCTCTTTCTCTCCATCCCCATCCTATTCGCTGCCGCTGACGCCACCGTTGCGGTGGCCATCACGACCAGGCTCGCCGGAGGGCTCAGGAGGACCGTTCTTGATGTTATCCTCGTCGCCGTCGGGAGATCAATCGTCGTTGCTTGTGAGTTTTTGTTTTTTGGGGAAAGATTGTTTCTTTTTTGCGGAAAGAACGATTTTTTAAGGTGAATTTGTGCTTTGGGGGCTAGTTTAAGGATTGGGTTTGTAGATTTTACGGAAAAGATGGCGTTTTTTAGTTTTGGGCATTGTAAAAGAAGTTTTCTTCTTCTTTTGTTAAAAGAGTATCCTTTTATTGGGAAAATGTGTTTTTTTTTGTGTGTGTGTGTGTGGGGGGGGGGGGGGGGGGGGGTGGGTTATTTGTGCATTTGTGCAGCTTTTTTGGTATAAAGAAGTGTTTTTTGGTGGAAAAATGGGTCTAATTTGTGGTGATTTCTACATTTTTTAATCCAAGAAGTAATCTTTTTGATGGAACAATGCTTTTGGGTTAATTTGTGCATTGTTAATGTAGATTCTGTAGAATTAGATCTTGAAATGGATGTTCTTTTACTGTTATTTTGGAATTGTAAATTTGTTTCGGTGGAGATAACTGTTTTAATTGTTGGGAAGAGAATTGCTTCAAAAAACAATTTTAAGGAAAAATTAGTACTTGGAGTTAATTTTGGTGCTTTGAGACTTTGACAGTAGGATATGTTTTGGAGTTAACTTTTTTAGGGACAAACATTGGTTTTGTAGATTTCGTAGATTTATAGAATAAGATCTTAAAATTTTGGAGTTATTAATCTTGGTGTTTTTCTTCCCTGTTCTTATTGGTTTGGCACTTGGGCAGTAGAAATTGTTTTGGAAAAGCATTTTTGAGCTAAATCTTCGTTTAAACGGAGAAACCAAAGTAAATAGGTGGTCTTTTTTGCTCCCTCCATTTGTGCTGTTTTCACTTGTCAGTGACATGTTTTCACTTGCTTTTTTGTTATTTTCTGTTACTTTGGTTTCGAAATTATAGCGGACAACATAGGCGTGAGTATGTTTTTTTCCCCACTCAATAACGTAGTTTTTTATGAGTTTTTTAATATATAATTTTGGGCTGTATTTTTTATTTAAATGTTTCATTTTGGTGGTATTGGTTTAGTTGGTGAAGAAACCAAAGAAAATTGGATTATTTTGCCCCCCTCCATTTGTGCTGTTTTGGTGTTGGATTTTTCTTGGTTTCTGGTATGAGTTTGTTGGGAACTAGGAATGGTTTGGTTATTCATCTCCTGAAACGTGAAGAGAAAATTAGTTTTACTGACACTATTTTAGGAGGAATTTGTGTCCTCATGGATTGTTGGTGGTGAAAGAAACCAAAGGAAAATGGAAGGTCTATTTCTGTTAGTTGTTAATTATCACACGTGGCATGTGACTGAGAGGCTTATTTTTGGCTATTTCTGCCAACGGTTATAGGTTGTTGGGAATGGTTTGCCAATCTCCTTTCCTGAATTGTCCAGAAGGAAATAAAAAAATTTGAAAAACCTTTTGTCTGTATGAAATTACAGTAAAAAAATCCCATTGTCTATGTTAATTTATCATTGTTTTTTGGGGTCAAGTTGTGGTCCCCCAGTGGATTATCTATGTTAATTTATTATTTTGGTGGAGAAACCAAAGGAACTGGGTCTCTATTAATCTATTTGTGGTGTTATATTTGCATGGGAATTTAAGAATTTACGTTTTATCTGTATGAAATTACAGTAAAAAAATCCCATTGTCTGTTCATATCATACATGAACATGATAGTGCTAGTCTTTTCTATTCTTTTGAAATGTCTGATGCTAACTAAGTTTGCTGTTTTTAATGAATAATTAAGAAAAGAGAAATATGGCTATGAGAAAATGATGTTTCTAATTAGCGGGTTTGCTTTTTGTAGTTAAATATTATTATATTTACCAAATCAAAAAACTGGACACTTGTGTATGTGTTTTGCTGTTGAATCTCCTTATTTCGTGTATTATATCTTATCCATAAAATGTGTATCTATAACACTGTACTGATTTAAAGGATACTTCTAGGTATTCATTAGCAATGGAGCTTAACATTGTCGTCTGTGATTGTTCACAGTTTAATCTTTCTGATGGGAGATCTTTTCTGTGCAGGTACTTATGCTTCATATAAAGGAACTGGACTCGCCAATGCACCGTATCTTAGGGTGATTACCCTTTGTTGTGCTTCTTCTTTTCTATTCTTGTTTGTCAAGGCTTGTCTTTTCAACCCCACTCCACAAATTGACAATGGAGCTCCCCCGTTGTTGGCAATCGACCATTTGCATTGCAAGATGTCACGGGGGGTGGCTGCCCTTTTCGTCTCTTCAATGGTTTTTGCTTTGGGTCATGTTATTATCGCATATAGGACTACCAATCGGGCCAGGAGGAAGATGTACTACAGATTAGACCCAGAAGCTGTATGTTCGATCTATCCAGTTATTGCTGGTTTTAGCCTATCCTTTCTCTAGTTTTGTAACCATGAAATGTTTCCTGAATTTCTAGGTTTTAGGTTGCAAGAGGGTCTTGTGCGGGTTCCAGAAGGTCCCTCGATCTCCTACTCCAGGAACTGGGAGAGTTTCAAAATACAGCAGCGAAACAAGAAGGAAACTGTTGCTCCGCGACAATCATGATGTGGTGCCTATCAGCTTACTTGCAGATCTGGACAGTTGTTTTATTGCCTGTCACGACCTCACGGTTCATTACAAACTCAGTTCTTACGATTCTTGTCATTCCGTTGTCTCTTCACCCTACGCAGAATCAAGTGGTAGTTCTAGTCCGACATCTATGTCTTCTGAAAATCTTAATTTTGACAAGTCCATGACCTCAAGTCCGAAGGCCCATATCAACCGAAGCCTTAGCAATCAATTCACCACAACCACCCTTTACACACCACTGTTACCTGTCTCTGCTACCTCAAGAAAAAAGGTCTCCGAAGAAACTCCAACATTTTATTTAGGTGATGATTATGATAAGGATTTATGCCCAACAAGCTCCATCAACTTCGATGTAGATGTCGAGGATGGTGGGAAGTTTGGTATCGTCTTGGTTCATGGATTTGGAGGTGGAGTATTTTCATGGAGGCATGTCTCAAGGGTGCTAGCTCGGCAGGTTGGTTGCCCTGTGGTGGCATTTGATCGTCCTGGATGGGGATTGACATCTCGCCCTTGCAGGAAAGATTGGGAAAACAGGCAGTTGCCAAACCCATACGAACTAGAAACTCAGGTGCCTATTTTACTCCCGTTATTGTAACTTGTTTCACTATATTTGGGGATATTTTATCATCTTGTTTGTATTGTGTTATATTTATTCCTTTGGCTATTGTGCGAACTCATGAATAAGATAAGTCCTTGTACTATTAAAGAAATGTTGGTCAAGTAGAAGTGTAGTGTAGCTTGTTTCTGTCATTTGTTGAAGTTATATGAGGCAGGAGCTTGAAGCGTTGAGTGAAACATGTAATTACACAAAGCCGTCATGCTTGTGTATCTCTAGCCATTCTATTAATCCCTTCAAGTATATGTAAGTAGGTTCTTTCATGATATGCGAAGGAGTTAAAAAAGAGTCAAATTTTGTTCTCTTTTACTAACTGCTTTTCATTTCCAGAACCATCTGTTTATAAGGAAGTTTGTGTTTCCACATCTGTGGGTTTTTAGGTTGATTTGCTTCTCTCTTTCTGCTCTGCGTTGGGATTTTCCTCTGTGGTTCTCGTTGGTCATGATGATGGTGCCCTACTTGCTCTAAAGGCCGCAGAGAAAATCCGGACTTCCCCTGACTCCATCAGTGTTAGTAGCTGAAACTTAGAAGGTTTTTAATATAATATTTCCTTGTTTTGGTGGTTACATCCCTGAAACGACGTACTTTTGCTGTCTGTCATGATTTATTATTTTGATATCATAAAGATTGCTTATGCAAAACTGTAAAACACTACTTGAGACTTTTATTTTCTAATGAAAACCTTTTTTTGGGTATTACTTGAATCACAGCATCAATTCTGATTTCTGATTTATTTCTGTAACATCATTCCTCTTATAGGTGGAAATCAAAGGGGTTGTATTGCTTGGTGTTAGTTTGTCAAGAGAAGTAGTTCCATCATTTGCTCGAATCCTACTACACACGTCACTGGGAAAGAAGCACATGGTCCGACCTCTTCTGCGTACAGAAATCACCCAGGTCATTAACCGTCGTGCATGGTACGACGCTACCAAGTTAACGACTGAGGTTTTAAATCTTTACAAGGTAGAATGTGATACACATCTTACAGTTCTCTTTGTTTCCTGTTTTCGCTTTGTCTTCAATATTTCATGAGAATATAAAGTGACTTGGTGATCTTTAATCATTTTCAGGCACCACTATATGTGGAAGGCTGGGAAGAAGCATTGCACGAGATAGGAAGGTTATCATTTTCAACCGTCCTCTCACAACAAAATGCAGATGCTTTGTTGGAATCTGTTAAAAATCTGCCTGTCTTGGTTGTGATGGGAGCAGAAGATGCCCTCGTACCATTCAAATCTGCTCAAGTCCTGGCTTCGAAGCTTACTCACTCCGTATGTTTCTGTCACTCTCTCATTGTCACCATTGTCGTTAATGTTGTTCTGGTGACCTCAAGTGCATGTATTTTATTGTTGCAGAGACTAGTAGCGATACCAGGATGTGGTCACCTTCCCCATGAAGAGTGTCCAAGGGAACTACTCGAGGCGCTCTCGCCATTCATAACAAGATTGCTATCGTTGCAAGATGAATACGAAAGACGATAGGTTGTCAATTCTCTCGCTCTGTGTCCCTTGTGTTCTAGACTTTTGAGTTCATCCAAAGAGAAGTTCTTTGGCAGTAGAGTTGCAGCAGCCTCCCAAAATAGGAGAAGGCTGTCTTAGGTTGGAGCCAAGATTCCATTTTGATGGTTTCTATGAGCTCTCTTCGGTGTATCTCTCTCTTCCTTGTAAATTAACTGCACTGGGTGATGTAAGCTGTATCTATCTTTCTTTTTTTACATAATGAGCACAAAAAAATTATCCTTCTTTGTGGCTACAAATAAGTAGTACTTATTTCCCAAATACACTCTAAATATTTCATAATATTTTAGATATTCCATACGTTAAATTATTATTGTCACATATAACAAGTAGTCTTCCGGGGAAAAAAACAAAATGAGATGTGGCTCGCAAAGGAGTTAGAATAGTCAAGTATGTCTGGCAAATCCTAAAGTCAGAATTTCATTCCTTATGTGGTTGCAAATGTTTAGGTATTATTTCACAATTACTCTCCAAATATTTCACGATAAACAAAAACTTTGAAATTGTAAATACAGGTACAGAAATTTGGTAGGCAAAATTTTGACAGTTGGACCAGTATTTCTCAACAAACATCAAAGGTGACAAGGAGACGAAGACAATTGCTTCCAATGGCTTGACTCCAAGCAACTAAACTACGGTCATTAGGCAATCAAAATCCATCAAAATTGGAATGGGCCACCACATCCCCAACTAGAATCTTGGTTTGGTTCCTCCAACAATTGGAGGAAATTAATGTTACTATTCTTTATACCTATGTTTATTATTATTATTATTATGATGAAATGAATCTCTTCAGATGAATGTCATTTTCAAAGTAATGCTCGACATCAAAGCAATGCATTGCTGTCAAAGAAACATTAAAGCCATGCATGTTCGTAACGAAATTTCAAAATTAATCCAAAGGTTTGTTTAGCAATCAATCCTATCAGTGTTTAACAATGTATGGTTAACAGTTAACACACACAATGTATGATTACATCAAACCAACAAACCGCTTTTTTAGGCCCACACTTATTGAACTCATAATCTTTTTTTTTCTTGATACGCTTGACGTTGATGTTTATTAAACTCATAATTTATTGTTTTTTTTGGGGAATCTAGATTTTTTGGGTATTTAACCTATTTTGTTACGGTAGTGCAATTCTAAACTGGAATGACACAACACAGAATACCGAGAGTACATTTTTTGCGACGATTTGGGTGGATATGCAACGATTAAAATTAACTCCTAACGTTTATACCTATAATTTTTTTATATAAACTTAAATTTAAGGAAACTACTATTCGTCGTCGGAAAACTACTTAAATCGCCCCAAAAATGACCTTTTTGCCCTTAACAAATCAATTAATACCGATTTCGTCCCGTGTCTTTAAATAAGGTGTTTGACTCAGTTTTACTCACATTCCTAGTACCAACACCACGAAAATGTCTGGCGAAGCATCTGAATCCGGCGAGGTAACTTGGGCGGATTTTTTTTGACGACTCAGGCGTCTGGCTAAACCGCCTCCACCTTCGTGGAGGCGGTTTAGCCAGAAGCCCGTTTTTTTTTGTTTTTTTTTAATTTTCTGTTAAATTCAAATTTTTCAGGTTCCGTTTCAAGATTTCGGTGGTGATGGAGTAGATTACAGTGAGCTTTTTGACAGTAAAAAAATATTTACAACAATCGAGGAAGGTTGTAAATGGGCGAAACAAGTTGCAATAGGAGCCAGATTTTTTTTGGTTATATCATCATACAAACCGAAAGCAGATAACCGGATGGATTGTTACCTCAGATATGATCGCAGACGTGAGATGAGTTCTCGTGATACGAGTATTGCACTGCGAAAGAATACGAAAAGAAAAGGTTGCGGTTGTCGGTTTTTGGTAAAAGTGGTGGAGCGACGAGATCGTGATGGATGAGTTATTGTTTCTAGTAGCATGTTTGGGCAGCACAACCACCCATTGGCAGTTTATTCAGAGGGTCACCGACAGGTCAACGGACTTAGTGCTGGGGCAAAGCAAATTGTTCGGGATATGATAGAGGCACAAGCAAGGCCCCGTAACATTTTGTTGGCGGTAAAGAAGAAATTTCCCGACGATAATCCTAATCAAAGGCACATTTACAACTTCAGAGAGTACATGAGGAGGACGAAATCTGAAGACAGGAATCCCGCGCAGCAGTTTCTCAGAGAGGCAGTGCAGCATAAGTATTTGCATTGGATTGTGGCAGATGAAGAAACTAATGTCTTGACTCACGCATTTTTGGCACATCCGACTTCAGTTCAATTGTTGCGTACATACCCATTCGTGATCTGTATGGATTCGACGTATAAGACGAACAAGTACAAGATGCCTTTGTTTGAGATGGTTGGGGTTACTCCAACAAATATGAATTTCCTTGTCGGATATGCGATTTTGCAAGATGATGAAGGATAGGATCGTGTGGGTTATGGGTCCACTAATCACTATTAATCTAATCCCTAACTAATCAAGCAATAAACGCAGCGGAATTTAAAACAAATACAAGTAGGGAAGGAATAATGCAAACCACAAGAAGACACGGCGATTTTATAGAGGTTCGGCACCCCACCCGGGTCCTAGTCCTCTCTTGTAAGCTCCGCTCGACTCCGCGAGCTCCGCCTACGTCTTCACTAACCACTCCCCGTTCCGGGCCGGGAGAGAACGCCTTTACACCACAAGCAACGCGAACAACCCTCGCTTGCTTGAATTCTTCCTCTCACAATCCGAGAGGGACACTTCGGGCTTTCACCGAAGTCCTTGCTTCTTTTGACAAACCTTGTAACTGAGTGGGATTCACTCTCTAATTGAGCACACTTTGAGTAGGATGAGTATATGATCAAGTGTGTGAAGTTTAGGCTTAAAGAGTGTAGAATTGGGAGCTTTGAGGATTGAGGTTTCTCTCTAATGTATTGGGACAATTGGAGTTGGAGAGTTGTGTTAACAACAAGTCTTGATCCTCTATTTATAAGCTCCTAAGGTATTCTAGCCGTTGGGGATAGATTTGATTGGGTTTTGTGCAAGATACACAAAGCAGAAAATCGGGCTGCAAATCTGTCCAGAACCGGTCGACCGAAACGAGTACACCGGTCGACCGTTAACATGATTTCAAAGAGAACGGTCGAACAAAAGAATATTCGGTCGGACAAACGAGCTAGAACTTAACTCTACTTAAGTGAATCGGTCGAACCAAAGTATGGGGCGGTCGACCGAATAAGGGGATTCGGTTGAGACAAAGGTCAATCGGTCGAACGAGAAATGTGTCGACCGATAGCAGGGAATTTGGTTTCTGAAAATATGTTCAACCGGTCGACCGAAACAAGGTCTTCGTTCGACCGGTCACCGAATGTATTTTGGGGTTAAGTTTTGTTTTATACGAATACGACCGTTATAGGAATACGACAAGAAAAACGGTCATATTAAAATCCGGGATCGGTCGACCGAAAAGGTAGAACCGGTCGACCGGTAGAGTTCGGTAAAATCACTGTGGAGAGTCTGTTATAAACCGGTCGAACTGAGAACTGGTTCGGTCGACCGGTTCACACAGGTAATCTGGGTTTAAGTTTATAAGTGATTTCCGACTAAGGTTTGGGTGATCTAATGAAGTCCAAATAAGGTGAAATTTTGTGTGTGACTTCTCTAAGGAACCTAGTGTGTATGTGATATGTTTTTAACTCTTGTATGCTCAATTTACATATGTTCCTAAGACTCAAAATAAAATCAAGATTACAAGTCTTCATTTAGCTTTATTACAAATCTTGACTTGATTTCCTTCCTTCCACGAGTCTTGATCACCTGTAGAGGTTAGCACAATACTATATATGTGCAATGCAATATGTGTGCTACTCTACATCATCCTAATTAAGATTAGGTTAATTAAATCATCAAAACCTAGATTAAGGCCAAAAAGCCAACAAATGAGACCGAGTCTAGTTACCGGTGGGTGTTGGAGAGGTTGCGAGATCTGTTATTGGATATTGTTAGCCCGACAACAATAATTACGGACCGGGAGATGGGTCTGATGCGACCAGTGGCCGAGGTTTTTCCTGAGTCAGCTCATTTACTATGCACCTGACATATCAACAAAGACGTGTACAACTACGCATACCACATATTCGGCAAGAAGAAGCAGCTTGCAGAGAGTTTTAGACGTGTAAGATGGAGGAGAGTCATGCTTTCTGATTCACAGACGGATTATGATAGAGCAGTCCGTAATCTGAAGGATTCTTACAGTTCCTGGCCAGTGCTGACGAAGTATGTGGAAGACACGTGGTTGGTGCATAAGGAAAAATTCGTGTTGAATTGGACGAATCAAGTTCTTCATTTCGGCAACACTACGAACTGTAGGGTGGAAAGTGCACATTCGGCTCTGAAAGAGTGGATCGCTACATCGACTGCCGCTCTCGACACTCTTTTCGACCGCGTGAACTCGTCTATTGAAATGCAGCTGACGAATATTCGGAACTTTCTTGAAGATTCGAGACGTCGAAATTTGGCACATTACATAGGTCCTCTGTTTCAACATATAAATGACCGAGTTTCGCATCACTGCTTGTCGTTAATGACTCAGGAGTTGAAGAGAATGCAGGACTTAAGTGATGAAATTGAATATCGTTGTGGGTGTGCTTTCCTGACAACACATGGGATTCCTTGTGCCTGTACCATGTACGAGTGTTTCGCGTCAGGTGATGGAATTTATTTAGAGCAGATTCATCCATTCTGGAAAACACTTGTTATCGGAGAAGGAGTCCAGATGTAAGAGTTTGTTGATCAGTCAGCACAAGACACTGAGCATTTTCGGAAGCTAGTGGATGAGATCTCGGAGAGCGATCCTGCAGTAATTCGTAGTGCCTCTCGTATTTTATACGAACAGTTACACCCCGATCAGTCGAACTATGGAGAACCCGAAGAAAATACTAAGGTACGAGGTCGACCTAGGGGAAAGTCGACACGTCGGGACCCGAGTGCGTTCGAGTATGCTGAGCGAGGTTGTGGTCAGTCTGGCAGTAGTGGGAGCAGGGGTCGTGGTCGGTCTGGCAGTAGTGGGAGCAGGGGTCGTCGGTCTAATTCGTCTCGATCGTCCTGGGAGTGTCCCTCTACCATGACGAGGTCTGTCAGAGAGTTGGTCATTGCTCATTCAGGGAGTTACGCTCATTTTATTCGTTTGGAATTACTTGATGATTTCCCAGTACCTCCTATAGCGACCTTATGGTATCAAATGCGAGATGAGAGTGTTGTTGGATGAGAGGATCAATACCAAAGTAGGATGGAGTATTGGAACCGGTTACGTTGATTGTAATTTGTAATGTTTTGTAATGTATAATATATCATGTATTTCTACTTATATCGTGTTGTTTTTTACCGGATTTTAAATTTAAATATTATTTCATATCTAAAGAAATAAGTTGAAAATCTTTTCGTGAAAAATAAATATTAAAAAATACGATAGTCAAAGAAATATGTAGAAGATATGTTCGTCAGAAATAAAAATTAGCGTACAATAACAAAATATACTTTACAATTAAATATAAAATTAGATAAACTTACCGCATCGGCACATGTCCTATCCAGTGGTCTCTCCGGTCTCGGAATGATACCGCGTACGAGCAGTGGATGTGAGCACCTAACCACTGCAAATAATCTGGAGCACAAGTGGAGGGGTCGCAGCTACGACTCAGATCGGTCAGGTGTAGTCGTCCTAGTCTCGGAAATGTCCTCCAAACCGATTCCGCAGACGAAACGTTGTGCCTGATGTCGTACCTCGTCGCAGTCGCAGACCGTACTGCATTCTCGGGCGTCGGGATGTCAAACGGGATCACCTGAATGTAACCTAACTGACGTAACACGCGATCAGGTATATAAGGCTCTGTGATATCCCTATAACGAATAATGCCGACAAATGTAGTCATCGACACAGCTACAGCAGGCTCGGGACCATACGGTAACCACTCCACCTAAACGTTTATACGTTAATAATAATAAAATTAAATTTAAATAAACGTGAATGATATATACATTATATACCTGCGATGCAGTCATCTGATCTAGTCGTCTACGAATATAAATAAGTCGACTCTCGCTCTTATCCTCCGCCCGGACAGCCCACATACGCGAACGAGGATGGCCACGCTCAACAATCTTCCGCTTACGATGTGGGCGGAAAGCAGGAAAATACTCATATATCCAAGCCTGCAGCAGTGTAAGACAACCCGTAATCTGACCACAATCAGCACGACTAGATATGCCCAACTGACGATACAGATATGCCAACGTCGCCGACCCCCATGAGTAATAAGCAATGGTATCTGGGTCCCTCGCCTCCAATAAGTCGTGTGGTCTCAGTCTGGAACCGCTCTTATCAACAAACAATACGCAGCCTAGCAGTAAGAAGAAATAAGCAGTCTGATGCATTGCATACATTGCATCATATGTCTTTCATTTAGATCACTTTTATATCAATAAATGCTATTAAGGTATGTGTTTAGTCTTATTTACAGAATACAGGGACCTGAATACAATTTACCCACATCTCGAGCATAAACGCGTGCAAAAGACTCATTTCTATCATAAAGACCAAGTTCAAGTTTATCGGGTTTCAAATGGAAATGTATCCAAGCATAAAAGCATTCAAGTCCTAATTACAAAAAGAACAAGTACTTAAGCACAAAAGTAGTCGGGGACTTAATTGCAAAAAGACAAGGACCTAATTGCAAATCACAAGTAGCTTTTATTATCTTGGAGAAAATCTAAAGAAAAATCAATGTGAATCTCCAAATATATGAAGGAATTAATCCGGAGCTCAAAAGAATGGAAAGAATCAATCCAGACGCGCAAAGGATGATCAAATCATACCAAAAACACACAGCAAAAATCCGGATTAAATCAGAGGATATTGTGCGGCGAAATCGCCGCATATTACATGCCTTGTGCGGCGGAAACGCCGCCCCCTTAGCGATCCGTGTGCTCCAATTTTGTCCAGTCGTGTCTGGACACGTGTACTCTCCAATTCTATACTTAGGTCTCTTGTAACAACTATAAATAGCCCCGAGAACGATGTTAGAAGGGTCATTGGCCTTAGACCTAGTTTTTAGTTGTTGTTTTTATTTGTCTTTATTTTTAGTAATAAATTTCTGTCTTTTATTTCTTGTTTTTACTTTTCTTTTGTAATGCCTCTAGGATCCCTTCTTCCTCCCTCCATGAGTTTCTAACTCTTTCCAAAGGGTGTAGGTGACGGATTTAGGGTGAAGAGAAGACGAATAAAAGTTATTATTTTAATTTCGTATTAGTCTATTTTGATTACTTGAGTTTATGTTAAATCATTTATCATGTAATGCTTCATAACTAATATGATTTATTATAAGTTTCTGAATTCTCTAATCTAAACCCTAAATCTAAACCTCCACCCAACGGAATTCACCTCTTTGTTCTTGTTTTAGTTTATTTTTCTTGTTTTTTGCTTTAGATAATTAAAAACCAAAAATCTCAAAAACTAATCTATTCTTCTCTCCTTCTTTCCCCTTAATCGAAAATCACACTAATAACAAAATCTCTCCCTCCTTGTGTTCGACCCGTATTTGCCACGTCTTCATTGACGCCGTGCACTTGCGGTATAAATTTAATTCTCATCAAGTTTTTGGCGTCGTTGCCGGGGAGGCGACGCAGATTTTGTTTATTTTGTGTTTTCGATTTTATTCTGTTTATCTTGTGCGCGATCTAAGTATTTGGATTTGTGTTTCAGGAAACAACAGAGTGCGCGGAGAAATCCGGGCACATTTGGAGCTAAACGAGCGGCGAAATCGCCGCACCTAAAGAAGAACTTGCGGCGAATCCGCCGCACACTTGGAGCTTCTGGGCTTCAAATTTTTCTGGGACGCGACTCATCTCTGGGTGAACGCGCAGAGCATCTGAAATTTCGAGAGCGGGCGGTGAACCCGACTGAGCATTGCATAAGGTAACATTTGTTGCCTCTTTTCCTCGTAATTTCTATTTTCAGAAAATTTCCTTTTCGTTGAACTGCATGTGTAGGGCAAAAATTCCATAAATTGCAATAATTCAACTCTGACCTAAAAATTGGCAAAATTAGAAAGGCCTTAGTGCATGCATCATCTAGTGTTTTGTATGCATTATTCTTGCTAAATTCTTGCAAATCAATTTCTGTTGAAGAGTGCTGGAGTCAAGGTACGTATCGTGGTTTTCATCGATTACATTTAAGCATATAATCTAATTTGCATACAACCTTGCAATTGCCCTCAACTAAAGACCAATGTTTGACTATCTTTGCTAGATCTAAGTTAAACTATCTTAAGGGCAACTCCATAGGCAAAGATACGTTGGGGATTTCACCACCCTTCCGTAGCCCACAAATCACAATCCTAAAGTGTCACCCAAGCCTTAAATTAAAATGAATTAGACATTGACCCTTAAGGACTCGGACTCAATTAAGGAGAAGAATTGGTTTAACTTGCTATGACCTGAAGCCGATCGAATTTAATTTGGTGTCTAGAAAGTGTTTTTGTGTTGACGAAAGTCTTCCAAGCGAAGTGGTTGTCTAATTGGCACCGACTCTGTCGGAAGCGCCCCCACTAGCTATACACGGCCTGGCCAAGTTGGTTTGATTAGTGAGGGAGGTGAATCAAGCAAATCAATTCGACTCAACCAGTTAGGAGTCGTCTAGATCTAAGTGACACTAGGTCTAGGATTGTTTGAACCGTGCTTGTTTGGGAAACCTCTGACCGGCCTTCTTTTCTATCTTTAGAGTTAAGTTTCCCTTCTCTTCTGAGTCATCTTCTTCTCACCTACTTATACGTTCTAGTCTCCTCCCCTTTACATTCTCTATTAGCATTTTAGGGTCGAGTCGAGAACTTGTGCTTGCTTAGCCTCCTAAGGGTAAGAGTACTTGACTCAAGAGTGTTTTGATGGATGGTTACATGAGCAACCATCCATATCATTGTTGGGACCAGGACAATGCTTCCTGGTATTCTAAAACCATGCAACCTGGGGTGGCTCAGACTAACACCCCATATGGTTGGGACAATCCTAATTGTATGACTGAGCAATCTTCATATTGGGGTAACATGAGAGAGACACCGACTGCTAGACCACAATCTAGTTATGTTGGATCATATGCTGGTCAACGAACTGACACATTACAACAAACTTTTGCCTCCTTCATGCGTTGGGCTGACAACATGAGTGCACTGGTGGGTCCAGTAGCCGTACTGTGCGACTGTTACGGGTTGAGTGGTCATGTTATCAGGGAATGTCCTTATGTTCCCCCAGAGCCTGAGTATAAGCATACATTTTCCCAAAATGCTCGATATGACCATTACACATCCGCATATAACCCAAGAGTGATGGATTCATGGGGAAACAATTCATATCCAAATTCTTATACGTCATTTTCGCCCAAATATCCTTCTCCCGAATACCCAGAACTCTACCAACACCCCACTTCAAATCATTGGACTTATTCTCAGCCCACCAACACCCAACCTAAAAATGTCCCGAGTTCTGACTCGAACCTTATAGTTGACCACATACCTGATACATTGGAACAAGCTTTCCATACGTTCATGACAACTACTCAACAGTCCGTAGACAATATGGTATTACAATTGAGTCAAATGTCGCAGCAATTAAGTGAGGAAAGTAACTTTTCGTGTCAATATGAGGATTCATCTTTTAGTATCGAACCACCACCACATACACAAATTCAAAGCACAATCTTTCAAAGTCAAATTCCTAGTCGGTCTGAGGGACTTGAGATTTCAATTCACGATCACTTAGTGGAGGATTCGATTTATATTGAGAAAAACATGGACCAATTTCATTATGAGTCGGCACAGGATTGTGCCCTATCTTCTTGTCCCGTGGCCCTTGAGCCACATGATCTTCATGTTGCATCTCTTAAGGACTCACCTCTGGTGGAGCAAGATCTCCCTAGTACCCTCAATTTCAAACAATCTGATGACAGTGTGCCTCTCACCATTGTTCTTGATCATCTTGGAAATGATGGAACATCAAGCAACTACATAGCTAATGAGGGTATTAGAAGTTCCTTAGAAGATACTTTGGGTATGAGACCCACTTTTTGTTCGCCTGGTGTGTCAGACATGCTTAACAAGGTTCTTGACCTCGTTCCGACACACCAGCCAGTTGGTTGGAGAGTTTGGATTGATGATCATAACTTCAACACCGCAACGGGAGAAACTCCTCTTCCGTTGCCCCTTAATTCCCAAACTCTCGAGAGGTTCAAGCTCTTTCAGTTTGATCCGTTGAATGAGACGCCTTTGCGTCCAATTCATGAACCTCTCATTTCATCTAGCGCTTTTTGTGAAGGCGGCCCACACATGCATTTTCTGGCCCCAGGTGGTGTCATGTTTCCTTTTCAGGTACACTGACCCCCTCTTGAAGTTTCCATTTGATGTCTCTTGACAAATGAAGATGGGAACTTATGTTTGTACATAGTTATATATATAAAAAAAATTATCTGTTGTATTTATCCCTTCTTTAGCATCTCACAGGTTTTTGAGGGAATTCAGGTTTTTGTCCATCAACAGAGCCATGAACTTTCCTTTGTACTTCACGTTGGTGAGATCTTTCCTTTTTCATGCATAAATCCATGTAGTATCTTGCTCACATTCATTGAGGACAATGCATGATTTAGGTGTGGGGGGTGTTTATGCATATAACTATCTATATATCTGTTCTTTTATTTCTTAAAAAAAAATTCAATGTTTCATAACATAGCTTAAGATTGAACTGCCAAAACCCGTGTACAAATTGCATTGAGTTTTTGTTCCTTATTATATAGTTCTGCTTGTAGAAATTATGACATAAATCTAAGTTCCAAAGAAATAACCCATTGCCCTTTAAGACATGTATGCACTTAAATTGGATGAATCAAATCTTTGAAGTGGTTGATAAAAAGCAGAGGTTGAGGAAAATATACCGGGAAGTGTGGACTTCTAATAGCAATTAAGCCTTGAGGAAAATAAAAATAAAGGAATAAAGTGAGGAAAACACATTTTGCAAAATGATTACAAAATCCCAAGTCTTTGAGTCACTGGTCCGTAGGGGTATCTTGAAACCCGGTAACTTGAGTCTACCAGCTCGGGATTATCGACCAAACTCGCTACACGAATGCAAAAAGGGTAAAAGTGTCAAAAAGCAAATGTGTTGAATCACGGAAGAAAAGAAAAAAAATACTCAAGGCCCAAAGCTAAAAGAATGATTCATGTCATGGTTGATCTGAATGATACTTCACCACCAGAGGAGGCGTGCAAAATAATTTAAGTGATATCATGTGTAGAAGGGTTAGTGGTGTGAATGTTGGAGGAACAAAGACCAAGTCATATTTTTAATGAGTTAGATTCATATAATGAGCATACAAGAATTCGAAGTGAGATGTATAAGGTTGAGGTAGGGATATTGAGAGCTATTAATGGAATGTTGAATTAAGACTTTGTGGGTGTGTCAACTGAAAACCCTCACGAGACAAAACTCGTCCTCCTTGGCATCAAGGAGGTTTAAAGGCTTGTTGCACATGCTAAGTGCAACCGTGATTCCTACGAAAGTGAGTTAGGATTTCCCTGTTTTTATTTTTCGTATTTTCTGTTTTGCTAGGTACTAGCAAAATCTAGGTGTGGGGGTATTTGATGCATTGCATACATTGCATCATATGTCTTTCATTTAGATCACTTTTATATCAATAAATGCTATTAAGGTATGTGTTTAGTCTTATTTACAGAATACAGGGACCTGAATACAATTTACCCACATCTCGAGCATAAACGCGTGCAAAAGACTCATTTCTATCATAAAGACCAAGTTCAAGTTTATCGGGTTTCAAATGGAAATGTATCCAAGCATAAAAGCATTCAAGTCCTAATTACAAAAAGAACAAGGACTTAAGCACAAAAGTAGTCGGGGACTTAATTGCAAAAAGACAAGGACCTAATTGCAAATCACGAGTAGCTTTTATTATCTTGGAGAAAATCTAAAGAAAAATCAATGTGGATCTCCAAATATATGAAGGAATTAATCCGGAGCTCAAAAGAATGGAAAGAATCAATCCAGACGCGCAAAGGATGATCAAATCATACCAAAAACACACAGCAAAAATCCGGATTAAATCAGAGGATATTGTGCGGCGAAATCGCCGCATATTACATGCCTTGTGCGGCGGAAACGCCGCCCCCTTAGCGATCCGTGTGCTCCAATTTTGTCCAGTCGTGTCTGGACACGTGTACTCTCCAATTCTATACTTAGGTCTCTTGTAACAACTATAAATAGCCCCGAGAACGATGTTAGAAGGGTCATTGGCCTTAGACCTAGTTTTTAGTTGTTGTTTTTATTTGTCTTTATTTTTAGTAATAAATTTCTGTCTTTTATTTCTTGTTTTTACTTTTCTTTTGTAATGCCTCTAGGATCCCTTCTTCCTCCCTCCATGAGTTTCTAACTCTTTCCAAAGGGTGTAGGTGGCGGATTTAGGGTGAAGAGAAGACGAATAAAAGTTATTATTTTAATTTCGTATTAGTCTATTTTGATTACTTGAGTTTATGTTAAATCATTTATCATGTAATGCTTCATAACTAATATGATTTATTATAAGTTTCTGAATTCTCTAATCTAAACCCTAAATCTAAACTCCACCCAACGGAATTCACCTCTTTGTTCTTGTTTTAGTTTATTTTTCTTGTTTCTTGCTTTAGATAATTAAAAACCAAAAATCTCAAAAACTAATCTATTCTTCTCTCCTTCTTTCCCCTTAATCGAAAATCACACTAATAACAAAATCTCTCCCTCCTTGTGTTCGACCCGTATTTGCCACGTCTTTATTGACGCCGTGCACTTGCGGTATAAATTTAATTCTCATCAAGTTTTTGGCGCCGTTGCCGGGGAGGCGACGCAGATTTTGTTTATTTTGTGTTTTCGATACACAACTAATTACTAATATAATAATTAATTTATTTAGCGATTTATTTATTAATTATCACAATTTATAATCAATAAACGATTTACTAAACTAATTTAACTCATTATTAACATAATATTCAATTTATTAAAATTTTATCACACTTTATAATCAAATTTAAAAAAAACCGGACGTCTGCGGGAGACGCCTACTCTACGTGGTAGGCGTCTGCCGGAGACGCCTACCGTACGTGTGAGACGTCTCCCGCAGACGTCTGGTCATTGGGTTGGGCGGTCGCGGGAGACGCCCGACCCAACGGGAGGGCTGTCGCAGGAACCGCCTCCCCCAAGGGCGTCTCCCGCGACCGCCCGACTCAAAAATGTTTTTTTTAAATTAATTGAAATAAACAAGGTAATTTACCAGATGTGAGTAGTCAGGGGTCTCCGCTGGTTCTTTTTCTGGCCTCCGAGACATTTTATGTGGGGAATAGAAGAGTGATATGAAGAGAAAGTTGTGTTAAAAGAGTGAAATGATGAGTTATATTAGTAGAAAGGGTAGATGGACAAAATGGTAATCTTACGGACGATTTAAGTAGTTTTACGACGACGAATAGCAGCTCAGAAATTTAAACACCAAACAAATGGTAAATTTTAACATAACCAAACTAAAAATAATAAAAGAGTCAGTTAAATTAGATGATGATTAATGAGATTTAATTAAAATGGAAGCATTTAATTTAGTATGAATAAATAGAGAGTTTGTGGTGAAGAAGAAGAAGTTGAGTTTAAGCCTTACTCGGCGTCTGCGAGTCCGACTTCACGGTTAGATCGATTTTCCCTTAAAAATCCATTTTTTTGGGTCTTTGGAATTCGTGATGAGATTTCATGTGTTATGGGGTTTGTATCTTCTTTTCGGTTAAAGTTGTGATGTTGGATCTGTTTTCGGCAGAACCCAAACCCAAAAATGCAAATTATGGTTGTTTTTTTTGTCTTGATTTTGGGGGTAAAACCCAAAAAGTTGGGAGCTTTTGTTGAGTTTGGTATCGTTTCAGCTTGCAAGATGCAGAAATTCCCAAAAAATAAAAAAGATGTGGGATAGAACTTAATTTTTGTTGGATCATGACATTAGTTAAGCTAATGATGCATGATTAAGTGGTTTTTATGTTTGGGTTTTAGCATATGCTTCAGTTTTCAGATCATGAGATACACAAAAAGCTGGGAGTTTTTTTCTTTTTTTCTTTTTTGGGTTGAAATGCAGCTTATTTCAGCTAATATCTATCAGTATTTGACTTTTTCATAGTAGAGAACAACAAAAGACATTCTAGATCTCCTGCCTTGTGATTCTAAAGCTTACCACTGTGTTCTTGTTCCTAAGTTTTTTGGTGGTCAAAAAAATATTAACCCAAAGTGGGGGGTTTTGTTGTTTGGATTATTGTTCTTGTTGTTATTTGCTCCTTGGATGCACAAAAAAGAGGCAAGATTTTTCCATGTATATGAAAACATTATAGATCTCATATGTGTTGTGAGTACTTACTGTCTTTGAAGTTCCAAACTAACAAAAAATGTCTTTGTTGTTGTTATTTGTTATTTGTTATTTGGTGACAAACAGACAAACAAAAAAAGAAAAATAGCCATGGAAGAATTGAACATGGCCGCCCCATTGATGAAGAGATCTTCCTACAAACTTCCTGACTTCAAGCAATCAGTGCAGCTGAAATATGTGAAACTTGGGTACCATCACCTCATTAGCCATGCAATAATGTACCTTGTACTAATCCCTCTGGTAGCCGTAATTGTTGCCCATCTATCCACATTTTCCATCCAAAACCTTCAAGACCTGTGGAACCATCTCCGCTACAATCTCGTATCGGTGGTCATCTGCTCTGCGCTTCTCGTCTTCCTTTCGACCGTCTACTTCCTCACGAGGCCCCGCCCAGTGTACCTTGTCAATTTCTCATGCTACAAACCCGAGGATGCGAGGAAATGCCCTCGACAGAAGTTCATGGAATGCTCCCGCCAGACGGGTTCTTTTACAGAAGAGAACTTGGAATTCCAACGCAAAATCCTCGAAAGGTCGGGCCTTGGGGAGTCCACTTACTTCCCTGAGGCACTTCTCAAGATCCCTCCCAATATTTGCATGGCCGAGGCGAGAAATGAGGCCCAAATGGTGATGTTTGGGGCTGTGGATGAGCTGTTTGGCAAGACAAATGTGAAGCCCAAAGACATTGGTGTTCTCATTGTGAATTGCAGCTTGTTCAATCCGACACCATCGCTCTCCGCTATGTTGGTTAACCACTACAACCTGAGAGGCAACATTGCAAGCTACAATTTGGGAGGAATGGGGTGCAGTGCCGGCTTGATTTCCCTCGATCTTGCCAAAGATCTCCTCCAAGTGCATCCGAATTCGTATGCTCTGGTTGTCAGCATGGAGAACATAACACTCAATTGGTACCTTGGCAATAACCGGTCCATGCTTGTGTCGAATTGCCTGTTCCGCATGGGCGGGGCAGCGGTATTGCTGTCAAACAAATCATCCGACCGCCGCAAGTCCAAGTATAAGTTGGTCCACACAGTGCGCACGCACAAAGGTGCGGACGACAAGTGCTTCACTTGTGTGACTCAGGAGGAGGATGGTAACGGAAAGATTGGTGTGGCGCTGTCCAAGGATCTGATGGGAGTTGCTGGAGATGCTCTTAAGACCAACATCACCACATTGGGCCCTCTCGTGTTGCCGATGTCAGAACAGCTTCTGTTTTTCGGCACGTTGATTGGACGGAAGCTTTTCAAGATGAAGTTGAAACCTTACATTCCGGACTTCAAGTTGGCGTTTGAGCACTTCTGCATTCATGCAGGAGGAAGGGCTGTTCTGGATGAGCTGGAGAGGAATTTGCAACTGTCTGAATGGCACATGGAGCCCTCGAGGATGACGCTTTACCGATTCGGTAACACTTCGAGTAGCTCTCTTTGGTATGAACTGGCTTATGCAGAAGGTAAAGGAAGGATTAAGAAGGGAGACAGGACATGGCAGATAGCATTTGGGTCTGGATTCAAATGCAACAGTGCAGTTTGGAAGGCTCTCAGGACCATCAATCCTGCAAAGGAAAAGAATCCTTGGATGGATGAGATACATTATTTTCCTGTTCCTGTTCCTAAGGTGTCAAACCTTTGAATGTGATTTCCACCCATGTTGGAGCACAGGATGATCCTGTTTTCAATTAGTATCAGAGTTTGTTTGTTGTTCAAATGCAGAGGGTTGTGAGATGTTTAAAGCACTGGTTTAGTAGTGAAGTTGAAGTCAATAGGTAGATGATTTAGTAGTGTGTGGGTTTTCTTGGAATCTCAAGTGATGTCATATTGATTTTTCTTGTCCTCAAGCATTTGAGATAGTTCACTTTTCAATTGTATTGTGCTAAACTGAAATGACTAATCAAATTATCTGCACTTGTCATTTGTTGTAATGTAAGATGTTCGTATGTTTGAAACAACAACCTTTGTGTTATGATAAGGAACCTCTTTTAAGACACTGAAAGAAACTTTGACAATGACATCATGCATTCGGCCGATTGCTCCCTCCCTCGTATGATCACACATCCATCCTTTCATGAACAGATGGTGTTTATCTAGTTGGCATTGCATTAATACTAAGAAAGGGTTAGACCATCAAGATCAATTCTGCTCCATGTTACAATCTACTAGTTTTGAATCCAGTAAACTTCAAAATTACCACATAACAGTAGGAAGCTCAGAAACCACAGATGAAAAATAAACATTCACAAGGATTAGTGAAGAGATATCTTGATTATTTGCTTGCACTACGGCATCAAAGAGAAAAGGTTAACGTAAAATCCTACCAACTACCATCAAACTGATTCAAATACATTAATCCTCCTCAGAACCACCTTTGTCAGAAATATTGTTTGGTCATTGTGAAGCCATGCCATGCCATGCAACTGTTCTTATAGAACAACTTGCTGAAGTGTCGTCAACTTCTCTAGGAGACGGTGTTTAGATCAAAAATACGTACAATCTTTTCCAGTAAGCAGCATGTCAGAAAATTGAAACAACATGTGACTATAAAACAAGTAATGATAATCAAAAGACAGTGAATAATGATTATTGAGAGAGAGAGAGAAAGAACACAGAGATCACCATCTCAAACATTCCAACCCTAATTTGGTTTTCTTGTTTTGACCAAAAATTTGTATCTATTTATTTGAAGGTCCGAAAACTGTCGGACCAGATAACTTAAAAGTTATTGGATTGTTATTCGTCGTCGGAAAACTACTTAAATCGCCTTAACGAATTATCATCTTGCCTTTCTCTCATTTCTACTCCTATAACGCGACATTTCACCCTCCTATCACCCATCTCTCTTCATCTTCCTCTCATAATCATAAAAAATAACGTTTTCAAGGTCAGTAATGAGCCAACAGTCGCCCCGGTGTACTCGAATATGGTAAAATATACATCTTTTTAATATAACAAATTAGAAAAAAAATTAGCGGGTGATGTCCGTAATGTCCCAATGGGAGGGGCGGCTCCGGCGGACGCCCGCTATTTTTTATATATTTTTATTAAAAAGATAATTGATTATAAATTTAGATAATTGCTAAATTAATTAATTATTAAGTTAACAATTACTATATTCTGATGATCGATACTCATTCGGTACACCGAATAGAGATTTCCACGGAAATGTCGAAGCTACTGAGGATAAATATTCGGAGCGTGACTCCCGAACGACCTGTCGAAGTAGTATTTGTAAGTCTGGAAGTTTTACCACCGGAGGATTTTGGATATTCAAATTGTTAGATCTGGATTTTTTTTTGAATCTTAATCACTTGAAAAAAAAACTCATTGTAATCCAACCCGTTACAACCGAAAACTTGTCAAGGAACCTCAAATAATTTGAGATAACACATCGTATAATTTTAAGATTTTTTTTAATTTTTTTTAGGATGGGGCGTCTTAGCCAGACACCCCCCCCCCCCCCCCCCCCCCCCACTGGGTGAGGCGTCTGACTAAGACGCCCCCACCACGGGGGGAGGTGTCACGCCTCCCCCATGGGGGGGCATTTTACCTAGACGCACGACTCGATTTTTTTGTTGTTAGGCTTACTTCACCGAATCTAGACGTTTCGTCAAACATTTTCGTGATGTTTGTATTGGGAAAATAAGGAAAACGTAGGTAGAAATCTTATTTTAAAAGACTAGACGAAATGAATATTAAATGAATTATTAAAAGAAAAAAGTAATTATTGGGAGAATTTAAGTAATTTTCCGACGACCATTTAAAGTCACCGAGAGTGTTGTCATTTCATTTTATTATTATTATCTTATATGCAAAATATATCTCAAATTTAACACAATTATTTGTTGCCACACTGCTTGGAATCTAGGAGATCGACTTTTACAACAAATATAGTACCATTATTTTCTTTCTTCTCTTCAACTTTATATATCCCTTAATAATTATTTTCACGTTCCAAACACCACTGCATGAGTTGATGACGACCTTAATAATTATTCCCCCCATTTCCGATGCCCATACTAGTCCCCGTTCAAAAATATGTTTATATAACAATATACAAATTGACGTTTCAAGTTCAATTGGCAAACAAATTGGTACCCTACATGTCCTCATCATATCTTCGTACCCGTAATATATTAGGATTAGGATTAGGATGATCCAATGTCATCGGTAAAATTTTATGCCAAAATGAACGTTGTGGCCTAAACCTTTTTCTGAGAGTAAAGCTTAATAATAATTAGTCGATTTACAAACAACACAGCCAAACATCTTCAGAATCCTTCAGAAATTCTGTGCATGTTTTATCCACAACCCCAAAATCAATCAGCACCTGCACAAAGTAGCAAAAAGAAAATAAGCAAACAATAAATGCTAAAACAATAGTCCAACTTCACAATCTAAAGATGATTTCAACCATTTCAAAGTAATATCAAGATTGATAACGTGACAATTTTTGAGACGAACATCATATAGACATAAAAGATCACCTTTACAGAAGTTTGAGCATCTTCAGGCGTGCCTTGTGTTCTGGATCTAATTTGGGAGGCGAATAAGAACCCTGGAGGTCCTCGACCACATATTCCTATGAATAAATAAGTTCGCTGTGAACGACATGGTTATTTAAAATTACGAGCAGGCGTGAGAAAATTGAAGTCTTTTACCTTTGTAAGCTCCCTTTTCGTGAGGATATGGTAGTGCCTCTGCCAAATCCTTTGAAAAGCCATTGTAGCAGCAAGGAAGCCGTAAGCAACACCGAGGATTGCAAAGACAATGACAAAGATTATGACCAACACAAAGCAGGCTTCCATAGAAGCAGGGAAGCAGTCCAGTATTCCCCAACCATAGCAACAGTTTCGGCATCCTGCCATGCAGGGATCACTGTTGTTTAAGGATGAACAATGCAGTATGAGCCCAAAAAAACCTAGAAGTACGAAAAACACCACCACACCTGGAAAAAGAATAGAAAATAAAAGAAATTTGTTATTATACCTCAGACACCTCACTGAAGCAGAGGAAGGTGATACTAGTCACCAATCATGAAAATAAAAGATACTACAGTCACCAATCATGAAAATCAACTTTGATGATGAACAAGGAAACTAGGAAAGCAATTAAAATATTACAAATCCTAGAACTACGTCACAGAAAATAGTAACATTGAAATGACTACAACATTTGAAATCCTTAAACAAAGAGAAACATGATTGTTTTGCTGACTTCCGTTAAATTTCCTTGAATAGCAGAGAAGTTTTACCAGCCTACCTACACAATAGTAGAACGGTATTGGATGTTTCGACAGTATACGATCCCAGCCATCACTAAATGAATTTCTGAAGTTACCATCTCTGTCCATGATGTATGCAGACACACCTATTGTGGCAATTGCCTGCAGTCAACAAGCTCTGCCAGTTAGCATGAGCCTTATTCAATCTTAAAAGATGTTTGTGACTTTCATGGCATAACAATTGTTTTCTTACATAAGGTTAATTAACACTTTGGCTAAGTAAGAATACAGGTGGACAGCTGAAAACTGAGGCAAGCACAAGACAAAGAAACAAATTACCCACAAATTTATGGGCAAATGAGATCAATTTTACTAACTAGTAATCCCATGTTTAAATCTGAGATAATAAAAATCATTCCACAAGGCACAGTCATACGTTCTAATTTCCCCATAATGAAATAATATCAAATCAAGAACTACTTCAAACAAACAGCATACGTCAGAGTTACGAGGCTGTAGAAACATTATCTATAAAATAGTTAGAATGAGCTATGAATACTCTCTTGCACGTGACAAGATTAATACTACTTTTGAAAGGAACCTTCAGCAGGTCAGCAACATTAAGCAAGAAAAAATTGTTAGAAACCAAAATGACACACATATGACATACACCATCATGAACCTGTATATAAGGATTGAAGTTATGCTGAGCATGTGCAAAGGATATTAACTTATCGTACATGGTAGATATCAGTCTCAGATTAGGAAAAGGACAGAAAAGATTTACAGTTCCTTTCATGTAGATTAACATATATTACTACTGTTATGTGGTCATACAGTTTTCATGTCACTCAAGTGTCAGATACAAATCTGATGAAGTGAAAATGGATGCAACTTTTGCATATTTTAGTATTAATTAGCAACTAAGCAATGGATGACTTCTAAGAAATAAAGCACCGAATTCCATCTTACAATTTGTATTGCCAAGAAAACGAGTATTATATCCCTGGCCACAAAAACACGAAATTTTATTTTACGCCATGAATAATCCTCCAATAACTCTACTCGAAGATGGAACTGTGCCTTGCAAGTTGTGCAATGGGAAAAGGCAAATCCCTCCTGCAAACCAAAACTAAAGTTAGGGACTTAATTATAAGTTGCATGACAACGTGATGGAAGTAGCAATCTCAGTGTAGAACCGTAGATGTACCTTGACAGAACGCCAATGATCAAGGCATGAACGGTGGACAAACTGTTGTGTCCCTTTGCACATGCATGGGGATATCAACTCTTCATCTGAAAACACAAGTAGGCAATAAAGTTACTTTATGTTAGTACTAGAGAACATATATGAAGCTAAAGGTGAGGAAATTGTAATAAAAAGATTGAATGTAGTCACAGTTTCACAAGGACGTAGTACTCCTTTTAAGTTTTAACTTGGTCTTTGATGTTGATATTGTTTCGAGGTATTCATACTTGTGTACGTAACTTTTACAAACAACTTTGAGCTTGCCCAAAAGGTTGGTTTTCCACAAAATCATACAGAATTAACAATTTCTTAAGGATAGATACTACAGAGACAAGCATATGCAGGTAATTTAAGAATATTAAACATGAAGACCAGCATAAAATCTCATGTGTTCTGCCCCATTCACTGAAATTTGAGCTAAATAGTTAACATTTATTCATGAACCTGGATTTCATTTCTTGACCAAAAATTCCTAGAAGCAAAGGCATCAAACAGACATTCCAGACGCAATTTGACCACAAATAGAATCCGTACATTAAATCAAATTAACCATAACAAACAACTCAATCAGAAGCCCATCAAAACCCATTACCCATCAATCATCAACAGCCAAAACTCAACCTTTAAGCTACAAAACATAAAACCACAACAACTTAAACATCGAAACCAAATAAAAATCCAAACTTTAAGCTACAAAACCCAAACCACAAAAACTTACACACCCAAACCAATAATAATTAAAACTTGAAGGTACAAAACCAAAAATATATGTATTCCATTTCATCAATATCAAAGACCAATTTCGTTCTTGAGTATTCTCTCCTAAACACAAACCAATAATTCATCAATTTGCATTCCATTTCCAATATCAAAGAACACTTTCGTGATTGAGTATTCTCTCCTAAGCAAAAATTATACAATAATCAAAGGCATAGAACTGACACATTCCAAACGAAATCGACCAAAAATCAATCAAATCAAGTCACTAAACCAAATAGAAGGTCATCAAAAAATAACTACCCATCAATCACCAACAGCAAAAACCCAACCTTCAATCCACAAAACCAATAAAAACCACAACAATTTAAACAACTAAACCAATAAAAATCCAACCTTTGATCCAAAAAAATGAAAAACCCCAACAACTTAAACATCAAAACCAAATAAAAACCAACCGTTAATCCACAAAAACCCAAACATCGGAAACCAATAAAAAAACAACCTTTAAGCCCCAAACCCCCAAACCACAACACCCAAAACACCAAAACCGATAAAGATGGAAACTTTACCAGGTCCACCATCCGTCTCGAGGCAAATCCGGCAGCAAGGCTTGGAACCGGCCTCCACATCCTCCTTCCTCGAAGAATCCACCAAAGACTCCACCTTTACCTGCTCGATCTCGACGGAGACCGACGGGGGAGACTCTAGGAGGGGGTGGGAGTCATCCTCCGGCTCTATCCCTCCGTCTCGGTGGAGGGGCTCGAGTTCGCGCTTCATGACTTGATCTTTGGAGGAGATTCTTGTACCGATCGGGAGCGGGAGAGGAGGGGAAGGCGATGGAGGGGTCGGATGAGGGATCGGAGGGCAGAGGGGAGAGGGAGATTGGGGTTTTTAGGGATTTGGGGGGGAATTTGGGGGTTTTCGTAAGAGACGGGAGAATGAGACGAAGAAGAAGAAGAAGAAAATTAAGGGGGGGAGGGTTTGTTTTTTGTTTTCGTGGGTTTGAATTTTTGTGGTAAATTATGGGTAAATGGATTTCACTTTGCATATACTTTTCATTTTTTTTAAAACATTTTGTCTTCTTCGTTTGGATTTTAAGAATTCATTATTTAATTTTTTGTTACATAATTTACCTAAAACACTCATAATCTTAATTTATATATAAATTCGAATCAAATTGGATATCTAATTTGTTTGGAATTTGGATTGATAGTCAATCATACTCAAATCCGAACCAAATCTGACTTCTTATTTACTCTGAACTTTAACATAAAATTAGAACTATAAATGTATTAGGTATACAACGCAAAAAATTGAGAATTAACAACGAAAATGTGGGGAAATAATGAATTTTGAAAGTTACGGGAGCAAAGTGTTGTTACGGAACGAAAATATAAGGAATGTGATTGTATCCAATGATTAATTTTAATTTTGTGTAGAGTTCCGAAGAAAAAGATGTGACATTTGGAAGGTGTAGTGACCGTCAAAAAAAGACATTTAGTATCGTGTGTGTTTTTTTTGTTACTTGTTGCAATGAGGAATTAAGTTTCTTCTTTCAGTATCGATCAATCTAACTATTCCAATATTTAGCAGAATAATGTGGCCTCTGGGTCCCCTTTATTTGATACGTGTTGGTTTCATATTGTTTGTTGGAGCTCAATAATGGTTCCAACTACAACACCCCAAGCCATAATAGTATTAGTCACTGATGGTTCCAAGTTCAAATCATATTTTACCTCAACTACATGGATTATTAAACTTAACTTATGCTACAAAGTACAGACCATATTTTACCTCTACTACAACCTGGACTATTAAACTTAACTTATGCTAACAAAGTACAAACCATATTTGATCATTTAGTTTTAAAAAATGATGTTATATTTGAGTTTTTTTTCCTTCCGTACCGACCAAAACATTGTTAATTGGCGACGTATCCGTGATTCGGAGAAAATTAGTCTCGTACGTCTCAAAAACAAATATAATTGACATCATACTCATCTGTTACAGTGGGGCTCACATTCGTTAACATTTTTCGTGACATCTTGTGATTTATCAATGTGTTTTTTTGCTTCCGTACTGATCAAAACATTGTTAATTGGCAACGTACTTATGGTTCGGAGAAAATTGACCATGTACGTATCAAAACAATGTAATTGGCCTCAAACCTCCGTTACGGTGGGGCCCACATTCGTCTGACATCGTTTACGGTTTCGTGACGTTTCTGTTGCCTTTTTGGCTAATAATCGTTAATCTGTTTTGATGATTAATTAGCATATCAATAAACACATATAATTCTTTAATATCATCGCATACATATATTGTATTTCTAACATTTCAGGAAACATGTGTGGATCAATATAAGAAATCAAGATTGCAACTAGATAGGTTTTATATTTCTTGTTCTTAGGATTATCATGTAACTTGATAATTGAATCCTTGATGTATTGCATTGCATAACCCTTAGAAAAAACATATAGAAGTCTCACACTTAATTCTATATCCAACCGACTTCGTTAGGACATCGACAAAACATAGAAATTCTCTTAGAATAGGATTTCTGGTTAAATTCGGTCGACCAGTAGGACATCTGGTTCGACCAGAACTCAACAGACTCAATTATTTTTCCCAAATGGTCGACCAGTCACACCTTTAGTTCGACCGATTCTACAATGTATTTTCACAGTCTAAATCGGTCGACCAAATCTCTTCTCCCGTTCGACCGTTTGAATACGTCAACCAATATAACCCAGTTCAACCGATACATTCTTGCTCACCTATTATATCTTGACACGTGTCCTGGTTAGAGAGAAAACTGGTCGACCGAAAGTCACATTTTGTTCGACCAATTGCTTTCTGTATTTGTCTTTAATATAACTGTTATACTTGGTGTATTATACAACGGTCGTATACACATACTTTCACCTAACCCCTCTTTGTATTTGACCATCGGTCGAACATTGCCCTAACGACGGTCGACCGGTTGAAGAACATATCAAACTCCCAAATTTCTTGTTTTCGATCGATGCATATTTCGTTCGACTGACTACAACTTACCCCTGCCAAATCTCCCTTAATGGTCGACCAATAGTTTATATGGTTCGACCGTTCACTTAAGTTCTAGCATTGGAGGATCGACCAGTATGCACTTCAACTCGACTGTGTTCTAGTCGACCGATTATGTCCTGATTTGAGTTCTGAACTTCCTGGTTTTATGTTTTTCACTCAAATCACTACCATTTTTATCCCAACGACTAAATTAAGTTTAGAGCTTATAAATAGAGCTTAGAACACACTTCTCAGGTCACCAATCCTTTCTCTAAGCTCACATACTCTTATTACTCTCAATTTGCTCTAAACATCCTTTGTGCTCGCATATTTCCACTTGAATCAATTCATTGCTCTCATCATTCATTCAAGTGCTCAAAATTAGGTTACTCAAGTTTTCCTACAAAGTGTTATACTAGCTTCTGAAGTGAAGCTCTTGTCGAATTGTGAGAATGTGGTCAAAGCTAGGTGAGGTTGTTCGCAAAGCTTGAAGTGTAAAGACTTGATCTCGGCCCGGAACGAAGATCAGATTATTGAAGGACACAAAGTTGCTCGAGGATGAGCAATTTGTAAGAGAGGATTAGGATCCGATGGTTGGATCCAAACCTCTATACATCCGGTTTTGTGGTTTGTGTATCTCTCATTTACTTTTATTGTTCTAGCTTTAAAACTGCTTAACTTTTTAATAGAACGAAATTAGTCTATTCACCCACTTTTAAACTAATATTAGGGCCCATTAGATCCTACAATCCCGTGATTTCTCAACCTTTACCTCTTATCAACACCTTAAAACTCTAATTAGTATCCCGATCCAACCCCAATTACAACTTAAAATCCCAACCCAATGCTACACCCAACCCAACCCCAATTACAAGTTCAAATCCCAACCCGATGGTGCACCCAACCCAACCCCAATTATCCTGCCAAATCCCTAGCCCCCTTTCCCAACTTGGAGAATCCAGTTTTGGGGTTGACCGGTCGGACACCATAACTGGATTATCCATTATGGGATTGGGTGCACCACTGGGTCGAGATTCTCTAAGTCGGGAAATGAGACTAGGGATTTGGCTGGAGAATTGGGGTCGAGTTGGGTGCACCACCAGGTCGGGATTTTAAGTTGCAATTGGGATCGAGTCGGGATACTAATTAGAGTTTTGGTGTTGATAGAAAGTAAATGTTGATAAATCATGGGCGCCACAATAACGGATGGGTATGAGGACAATTACATTATTTTTGATACGTACAAGGTTAATTTTCTCTGAATCATGGGTACGTCGCTAATTAACAACGTTTTGATCGGTACAGAAGCAAAAAACTCGTTGATAAATCACGAGACGTTACGGAAAACATTAACGAATGTGGACCCTACCGTAACAGATGGGTATGACGTCAATTACATCGTTTTTGATACGTACATGGTTAATTTATCTGAACCATGAGTATGTCGTCAATTAACAATGTTTTGATCAGTACGTAAGCAAAAAATCCTATTATATTAAGTAGTTTGACATTTTCCTGTGATTCAAAAATTCAACTCTGATCACGTCCTTCACTCTGACTTCCACTCTGTGATTGATGTTTATGGCATTCATAAACAATTGTTATTTTGGTAGGTTTGTGATTAAGATGTTAGTCTTCTAACAAAACCTGATATTCAACTCTGTTGAAGAGCCAGCCCAATTAAACAAGCCCATTATCTTTAGATTGGGTCCTGGCCTAATTTTATCTTCTTGGACCTTATTTTATTGCTCTTTTGCTTGAGCAGTAATTCCCAAAAGTACTAAGTTTTATTTTACCTTTTCTCCTTCCATTAGTTTTGTGAATTTAGTTGAGCAACAAAATTATAATTAAACACTAAATCCAAAGTTAACATGAAGAGGAAAGTATTTAATAGTAGATTTGTCTGTCTATAAAACCTACATTAAAGCACTTAAGAAAAATCCTGATTTATTGCTCCAAAGTCATAGTGACTTGAGTCAACAATTAACAAAGTCAAGCAACTCATATATATGGTATGATTTAAAGTGTAGATTGACATCAAATTTTAGTTGTCTATTCGATAGCTCCATGCGCTATAGCTACCATTATAGTGTTGGTTTAGAAAACCTAAATATATATGTGCGTCACTTCTACTTGTAGCAAGAGTTGAATTAAAGTGATACCCAAGTCAGTAGCTGTCTACCTACTGATAACATACTTAGAGTATCGTTAATAGCACCCGGCAGTCCCGGACGTCCTGGTTTCTCTCTCAGCCACATCAGTTTCTCTCTCTGCCACGTCAGCTCAAACCAACTCCCCTAAATTTTTCTTAACCACACCCAGAAACAACGCAAAACACGAAAAATTGTCAAAAACTTTTAAAGAATATAAACAAATAGAAAACTTATTTTCATAAAAATATATTTGAAAAAATGATTTTAAATGATTTTTAAAACATTTTTGAAAACAAAAACACAAAAAAATGGAGACCAATGGGGGGACACGTGGCCCCCGCCCGGGCGCCCCAAACACATTTCCTGGTAGTTTTCGGTCGACCGTTCCTATTTTTGGGTTCAACCAGAACTTAAGTGAACTTGCTTATATTGCATGTTGTTTGACCAATTATTTATCTTGTTCGACCGATATATGACCTAGACTATTAGGATGTCCCTGGTAGTTTTCGGTCGACCGGGACCCCTGAGTTTGTCGACCGATTGGACTTGTTTGATTTTGACCAGACTTCGGATTTTGACCCCGTATTCGGTCGATCGGTTTTAGATTGGTGTTCGACCGTTGGGACTTAAGTGATGCGCAGAGAGTTCGACCGTTACAGACTTTCGGTCGACCGAACCCCTTGGGAACGATCGACTAGATTGCCTATTTTGGTCGACCATTTGTGCGCAGAACTAGGTTCCTGGTCCTTGTGTTGTGTCAACTCTGTCCACGGAAACCCGTGTCCTCGCTTAGAGCGTGAGTCGGAAGTGATTTTGTTGCATTGCTAATGATGACATGACATGCTACTAGTATGATATGTTCATTACCATATTGTTGCATTCATATAGGTGAGCTTGACATACGAGATTTCCTAATAGGAAACTCAGACATTGTTGTTTGATTCATGTTTCAGGACCGCAGTAGGTTCTGTGAGGTGGTGACAGCGGGCGCACAGATTTTGTGGTCAGGATCCTCTTTGGACTAGTCGAGGTCTTCATGATTACTTGTATATGTTTTTCATTTTATATGAGTAATATTCATGTTTGATGACTTTTGTCTTGAAATCTCGTTTGTTTAAACTTTTAAGTTTTCCGTTGTTCCGATACGTCAGAGTAACTCTTCACTTTATTAACTATTTCTTTATTACTAATGTTGACTTTTTTTAAAGAATATTACATAATGTACATGAACTATTGTTAAATAATCATATGTATTCTGCGAACCTGCATATTTTTATATAACATAAAATTTAAGTTGGTGCTATTAATAATAATCCGAGATTCCAAATCAATCAGATACAGCAATCTGATCATCTGATACGTTATTATATATGCTTCTCTTGGATGTATAAATATGACTGTTACACCACTGACTAATTAATCACCAATGCCTTTAATATACTATTGTTAAAGATCTGACCCATTAATTTACACAACTACACTAGTCATTAAAAAAAATCCAGTATATTTAGTTATTTTGTACTCATAATTAGTTGATACTCATTAGAAACGTGAAGAATTATATTAAGGTTGATGCTGAACTATATTTACAGTTTTTGATAATTAGATAACGAGTCAACGAATAATATTTTGTGGGAGCTCACTAGCTCAGTTATTTGAGTTATTTTGTACCTTTCAGATTAAGTATTGTAAAACATATGTATTATTATATGTTTCAAACATAGATAAGACCGTTTTCAAAAGTTTGATTTGAACACGGAAATTACATCATAGTTAATCAAATGGAGGTGGACAGATATATGGTTTGGGAAATAAGACAACAAAAGAAACAACAAAGAAAGAAAGATCCCATGCCTTCCTACTTCTGTTAATTTCTGTTGTTGTATTACTTAAACACACCTTTCCACTTAACCAAGATAACATTGATTAATATAACCTCACCAAGAAAATTTGTGGTTGGAATTGAAACCATGCAAAATTCCAAATTATTCAACACAATATTAGCAATTGCAATGTCGGATTTTGTAGTTTGCAGTGGACTTTGTAATGACACCATGCAGACAATAGTTTTTTGTAGAGTTGACAAATGGAATGGTGTGATTGGTTGGAACCTCCAAATAATATGTATGTATGTGTGGAATTTTTTGATGTTGATTGGTTTTTGGTAAGTTTTGAAAGAAGAGAAGAATTATATGAGAGTTCCATCATTTACATTATGCCATATGTCGACTCGACGTAAACCTCAAGACGTGATGATTTTAGGTCTTGGTTATTCTAAATATAAAAAGTTCTACCTTTTAATTTGGAGATAATAACTCGGTTGGTTGTTCTTGGGTGTTTACATTTCAATAACCTATAAATCGCGATGAAAAGTCCAAATTCAGACGTCAAAAACTTCGGATGATCCACAAGTAACAACACCCTTTGTTGAGCAATTTCTTTGGTCATTTCCAAATATTATCTACAAGATCTTAGAAAATAATGGCCGTATTACCTTTATTTCATTTAAGAGTCTTAAACGTTCCACTCAGTGCGTGCACACCTACCTATATTTGATTTAGTTGCGTGTTAATCTGAAAAATTATTTGCAACGAAATGTACGTGAAAAACCCATCCTCGGGCATTTCGGCTCACATTCTAAACGACATGAACGGGTTCAATGTCCAATTTGATTATCAAAATCACAAGGCATCCAGAATAATATCAAGAAGTGCTGGGGTTATTATGTGAAAGTTGTGACATTACATATGAAAGTAAATAACAAAAATTGATTAGAGAAGAGAAAGAAGTACATATATAAAAGAGGACAATGTGGTGGACTTCTTTCTCTCACCATTCAATCTCCAACTTAGTTCGAGTCTGAGGTCTGTTTGTAACAACAAAACAATTCTATTGTTTTCTTGCCATTTGTCACGAAAAAAAGGGTTATAAGTTTTGAGTCATAAATTTGGTGTAGTTAAAATAGACCATTATGTTACAATTTTCCCTGCTCCATTATGTTTAGAACATAGATTCTGCGTATCCAAGGTGGAGTTTGGTGTTGGATTGTGATCTTTCATGAACAAAATACCTTTTGTGTTGACCCTTTTTGAGCAAAAAACTGCCTTTTTGTTGCATGATGTTATGATTCTTGTTGAAGATATTTACTTATCGGTTTTGCAGATTTTGTGTTAAAAGGAAGCATCTTTTTTCATCGTCAAAGATATTTATCGATTGGTTTTGAAGTTCTTTTTGCTTGTCAGGAATGGATCATATCATGACTCCTTTCAGAGGCGTGGTGAGTGATGTCAAGGGAAGAGCAAAATGCTACAAACAAGATTGGATCGTCGGGATTCGTTCGGGGTTCAAGTAGGTGTTTTTATTGTGCTAGACATGTTTTTATGATTTGGGTATGTAACAAAATGTTGTTTGAGCAGGATATTGGCTCCCACTGCTTACATTTTCTTTGCTTCTGCACTTCCTGTCATTGCATTTGGAGAGCAACTGAGAAGAGACACAGGTGGAAAAAAATTTATTATTATAATCAAAATATGGTTTTGGTTTCATTATTTGATCTTGTAATGGTGAAATAAATGATGATATAGAGGGGAAATGAGTTTTTTTCTTCATTTTTGGTTGTTGCTAAGTTTGTGGATATAATAATAATAATATGGTTAGATGGGAAGCTGAGCACAGTGGAGACATTGGCTTCGACTGCAATATGTGGAGTGATGCATGCCATATTCGGAGGGCAGCCAATGCTGATTTTGGGAGTTGCAGAGCCCACAGTTATCATGTATTCTTATCTCTACAACTTTGCCAAAGGAAGGGAGGATCTTGGAACACATCTTTTTTTGGCTTGGACTGGATGGTAACCAAAATTAAAATCATCCTTTTAAAAAAAGAAAAGAAAATGAGTTTTGACTTTGAGGTGTTGTGAACATGGTCTGTTTAATTGTTTTCAGGGTTTGCATATGGACTGCTGCCATGCTATTCTTTCTTGCGATTTTTAATGCTTGCACGATTATCAACCGGTTTACTAGCTAGGATTGCTGGTGAACTCTTTGGCCTGTTAATCACTGTCCTTTTCCTTCAAGAAGCAATTAAGGTAGTAGAATGTAGTTGTTAACAGTACTGCTAGACTGACAAGGATTATTTTTTTGGTTAACATAACGAGTTTATTCTTAGGGAGTGGTGAGCGAGTTTAGAAGGCCCGAGGGTGAAGACTCGAGTTTACCACGGTATCAATTTCAGTGGCTTTACACAAATGGCTTGTTGGGGATCATATTCTCCTTTGGTTTGCTATACACTGCACTTAAAAGTAGGAGAGCCAGAACATGGCGATATGGGACGGGTTTGTTTCATAAACTTTCAACCTACCGTTTAATTATGTTAATGTTTTTTTATAGCATAATTAAATAGAATTTTTGGTGGTAAACTTGGGCAGGATCTATCAGAAATTTTATAGCAGACTATGGTGTTCCTTTGATGGTCGTGTTATGGACAATATTTTCTTATGCGATTCCCGGGAAAATTCCACAAGGTGTTCCTAGGAGATTGTTCAGTCCTCTTCCATGGGAGACTGCTTCTCTCCAACACTGGACTGTTACAAAGGTACGTAGTTAAGCTATTACAAAATTAACTTTAAAGAATTTTATTAGTTGTTTCTTAAATTGTCTGAGGAGAAAACTGGTTAATTATATGGTATATGATGGTGTGATATGCAGGATTTGATGCTTGTTCCACCTGCTTACATCTTTGCCGCCCTCATACCCGCTACGATGATCACCGGTCTTTACTTCTTTGATCATAGTGTTGCTTCACAATTGGCACAACAAAAGGAGTTCAACCTTAAAACTCCATCTGCATACCATTACGATATCTTAATTCTTGGAATTATGGTAAAAATCATTTTTCTTCTTCTTGACATCATGAGTAGTAAAAGAAATTAGTGAAACAATAAACTTAAGTTACAGGTTTTAGTTTGCGGATTGATTGGAATTCCTCCTTCAAATGGAGTCCTGCCCCAGTCCCCCATGCATACCAAGAGTTTGGCAGTTCTCAAAAGACAGGTTCTCGAAAGATAAAGAAAATCATGCAAGATTACATTTGTAATCTCTATTAATTATGTTGTTGTTTTACAGTTGATTCGTAAGAAGATGGTTAAAAGTGCGAAAGAGAGTATAAATAAGCATGCTAGCAACCAAGAAATATATGGTAAAATGCAGGAGGTGTTCATAGATTTGGACAAAAGTCATCATGTGAGTGCATAAATAAGTCAAATAACATAATGTAGAGATGAGATATTATTATGTGCAAATATTTATCATGAAATTCTCCTATTTCCAGAATGTTTTGGTAGTGAAGGAGCTTAAGGACTTGAAAGATGCAATTATGAAGGGTGATACAGAGAAAGGAAAGACAGATGGTCCGTTTGATCCTGAGAAACACATCGATGCACACTTACCTGTCCGAGTCAATGAACAGAGAATATCGAACTTGTTACAGTCCCTCCTTGTAGGCTCTTGTGTGGGTGCGATGCCCATCATTAAAATGATTCCTTCCTCTGTGCTCTGGGGCTACTTCGCTTACATGGCCATCGATAGTCTACCGGGAAACCAATTTTGGGAACGATTACTACTTCTTTTTGTAGCTCCTAGTCGAAGTTACAAGTTAGTTCATCACGCGTGTCATATATTAAACTTCAACTTAAGTTACCATTTAAAATTGTTAAGGTGTATTTCCCCCCCTTCTATTCTTTTCAGGGTTTTGGAAGGTGATCACGCTTCTTTCGTCGAATCAGTACCGTACAAGTACATAGTTGCTTTCACCATTTTCCAGCTTGTGTACTTCTTGGTGTGCTTCGGAATGACTTGGATACCGATCGCCGGAATTTTGTTTCCACTGCCATTTTTCATTCTTATTGTCATAAGACAGCATGTTCTTCCTAAGCTCTTTCATCCGCAATATCTCTACGAATTGGATGCTGCCGACTACGAGGAAGTCGTGGGCACACCTCGTCAAACTACGAATATCTCTTTGACGGTATCTTTTTTCAAGATAATAATACCAAACAAAATTACCGCCATCATAAGATATATCATCTTGTAATGATATATGGATATGGTTTGCATGTGATTTCAGGAACGGGAGTCGGTTATTAGCAGTGGTGGGAGAAGTGTGGAACAAATAAGTTCCGAAATCTTGGAAGAATTCACCACCAATAGGGGTGAAATCAAACTTAGAACCAGAAGTTTCAGTGAAGAGAGACATCCACAGGTAATTATATATGTTTATCATTTGTTTATTCTGAAGTGTATATATGATAGTTGCATTACCAAATAACAGTATTGACTCCTATTAAATTGCAGGTTTTTCCTGATGCAGGAACGTCTCAGTAAGGGAAGTTGGCTGGACAGGAAATAAGTTATTATCTTTGATAATTAACGTGACCACAATATGATGTGGATCTGCATGGTGTGTTTATTTTTCTTCTTTTCAGTTCAGTTTGTTGTAGACGAGTAGCCAGATCCGAAGGAAATGGTGGGATAAGAAACTTGATCGTGACACAAAGGCTTAGAATGAAAGACTAGCTAGGAATATGTTGTTAACTAAGTTGACAATATGTTTTCGATCAGGGTAGCTATCCTTGTGATTAATCCGAATAAAAGTAGAATGTCGAATGTTGTCTAAAATGGTGAATGTTTCCTTATTCAATTTTCAATCTTAAATGTGGAAGCCCAAATAGAGTTGTCATAACCACCATCATAACCATTACAACGGATAAAATAGAGTTGTTGTTAGCATGAGAGAGGGAGAGATAGATGGATAGAGAGAGAGAGGAACATATGTATGAGGCTGAGATTATCATGTATTACAGTATAGCAAAGGATTTGGCAGACTAACTACCTTTACTGTTTTAACTAATATAACTGAAATAACTGTCATTGCTTTTGGTAGAACACAAGTGGCGAGTAACGGCTTGTCATTTATATCATTCAACCTCGACTATAGACCAAACATTTCCACATTCGATTGTTTCTCCGATTTTCTCTCGTCCCTTCATGTTTGCAAGAGCCCTAGGGGTATCACTGATACGATTCTGCATGTTTGGATCGGCTTCACGTTGCAGCAAGTTACTTACCACATCCAAATTCCCATTGGAAACAGCATAGTGCAATCAATTTCATTGTCAGAATTTTGTGGTGTACTAAAAACGCTACTGTTTTCCATAAAAGCTTAAGCCGATTGGGTGGTATAGTAGTAGACTCATGTCATCATTATATCTCACACTATTAATTTCTCATTAACCAATGTTAGACTAAACTTTTGGCGTTGAGGTCAAATCCAAACTGGACCAAAGACACCACGATGGAGTAGGCTCATAGAACAACCCGAAGTACTTTACATCGGAGAGACAAGTCAACCTCTTTTCCACCCCGTCGTAGGACAACCACCCTTCTAGCCCAACACCTTTGTTTTTCCCCTGGAGTCTGAGCAAGCTCGCCAACTTCGTCATCCGCGTCCAACACCAACAACCAATTCCTTATTTCCCCTCACCGAGCCACATTTGATCTTGGTTTCACGAAGCAACACATGCATCTCCTCGACCTTAACATTGAGATTTTGAAGCTTGTCCAAGCAATAGGCAATCTTAAAATTAAACAAACTGAACTTCTCCATCTCTGATTGCACGAATCTGAACTCTACAAAAATACATAAACAATTCATCGAACACCTGGTAGGCTACATTCAACAAATACTACAATCGAATGGATAAGTTAAAGGAATACTTTGTAATCCCTAGGGCACACCTAGAAACGTCGACTGAATGATGGTGGCATGTTGGAAGTTTGAATTTTGGCTGGAAGTCCACATCTGCATGTCAAGATCTCAAAGATCCTTACTTCCACAGTGGTCAGGGAGAGGAGGGTCGACCGGAGGAAGGTCAGGAAGCAAGTTCGGTGGTCGTCAGGGAGAAAAGTGGGAAGAGAAAAGTGGGAAAGAGAATAAGTGACACACATAAGGAGATAATTATGGTTAGAAGCACATCTGCTGACATAAATTTTGGTGGGAAAAAATGGTGCCAAAGATTATGAATTTAGGAGTGATTAGATTAGGCTCATAATTTCGAGGTTAATCAGACTAATTTATTTTGACCCAATGCTGTCCAAAAAATAATGAAAATAAGGCTAACTCCGTGTTAACGACGTGGAAATGAAGTGCACCAAAATAATTACGTGACTTGTCAAGTGTACCTCGCTAATATAAATTTTACACGTGAGCAAAAGTCCAATAAAGATCTTTTACAAGTGCACCTAAGCAAAAATCCCAAATACAAATGGGTGGGAATGGGCCGGCCCAATGGGCTGGGTGGGCTTTATTAGTGGATCGTGGAGTTAGATTAGGAAATTGCATGATCGGCCTAAAAACGTCGTGGGCCTTCAGGCCCATCAACTTAACCATCTTTCTTGGATTCTTAGTTCTCACATCCTAAAGTGCTTAAGGTGGTGAGATGATTATGAAGTGCATAGACATTTTAACCATTCAATGATGAATTGATTGGATTGAACTTAAAGATCAGATATTTATGTGTGTTGTCCCTAAACTATCATATGGTCTGTGCGCACCGTTTGTTTGGAACTACTATACACATACAAGATAAGAACGAAGGAGTTGATGAGGTTATCAAACCAACCAACTAAGTCGGTGGTCTTCAACCCCACAACAATCAACACGTCTCAAAGTGGATCATCAACTCACCCCATTTGCATTCCATCAAATCCATTGCATATAAGGTTGACATTAATTGGTCTGTTCATTTGTATGCATGCATGTCATCAACCACTAATTGCGTCAACTAGTTTACTAAAATTTCTTGCTAATTGGTTGGTACAAAGCATGACAGACCGTTGGATCGATTCAGAAGTTCAGGTACAGAGAGTTTTCAGCATGCAAACTTCCCATCAATCAAATGTCAACCACACAAAAAGTGACACAACACTAGCACTGGTACTAAATCCAACAAAAAACATGTAATTAGTTGTCTTATGGTATTGCAATTGCATAATGATAACAACAACTACTACTACCACACATCTAATCAATTGTGAAGGTGAGGTCATATCTGATTTTCTTTAATGCAGAGTGGAAATGTCTGAAACAAGACTGTGATTGATGGATGGATGGATGGATGGAATGGTGCAGTGATTATATGGGCAGAGAGCGAATTATTTTTCTAATGAAAGTTAGATCGAGATTCTAAAGCATACCCACAAATGGTGGCAAAGGAAAGGTTGTAAAACAAGGGAGGGTGTTGTTTATTCCACAACAGTTTGATTCATGTTGTTATAATAGAGCTAGAAAACAGACCTGCAAAGTTGCTGAAACTGCATGGCAGCTTTGCTTACATGCAGATATTGAATTATAATGTTGCAGATGAAGTGAAAGAAAAAGGAAAAAAGAATATATTCTTCTGCCTTCTCTTCATTTCCATGTTTTGCTTGGTCTAATTTGTTTTTCTTCCCTTATCTTCTACTGTTTGGAGCTGTTCTGATTTTGATGGTTTTTAGGTAAGGATCTGGAAGCCAAGTTGGGATTTGAGAATGATTAGGGTGTAACAGTGTAATATAAAAGTTGCCTTTTTCAGCAAAGATCGTCTTCATATTAAATAACATTTTTGTTAGATATGGTATGGAAAGGGAAAAGATATTGCTAGCATGCAGAGGATAAAAAGTTTCCAATGCTTAGAATGAAAAGACCATATATAGATCCTCAATCATTGCTTTAATTATTTAATTAATTGTGGGATTTCAGAATAATCTCGAAAAGGGAAGGAAATATTATATGCCTACTGAAATATTGTAACATCATATCAATTCAGCATTAGTAACAAAGACCACTAATTAATTAACACTTGCAAAGTAGCAATTAGTAGTTAGTTGGTTATTGTTTAATTTGGGTGAACAAATACATCCAAAACAAGCTTAATTATACTCTAATACTACCACAAACAATGGAAACAAAAAGTGTGTCTAAGTTGGCGGGTGATCTATTTAAACATCACTTAACATGAAACACAGGTGTGTTTGGGAAGTAAGTGTATCTCATTGTCACATGTTTTTATATGTTATGAAAGTGTCACGCTGATTGTATCTTAATCCGATACTGACAAAGATTAACGAGAAAGAAGGTAATCATTGCCTACGAAGTGCAGCTACCTATTATGAGATGTGACCAACAAAGACCCACTAATAATATTAATTAGTGGGGACCCAACACTAATATGAAGGGATTAGTTGGAACATGGGCGGCCAACTGTTGATGTTGTTTTTAGGGTATGGTGTGACTTTGCTTGCCGCCCAAAACGAAACGCTCCTCAAAATGGACGGCATTTTGTCTCTTCTTGGGATTATTATTATTATTATTATCAATAGTAGACGGAAGGCTTATATACAAAACCCTAAATTAACATAATGAAATGTATGCATGTAGAGTACTGCTAACTAATGAGGTTATAATATAAAATGATAGTTATTGGGCCCTGCACCAATGAGCTAGCTAGCTAGCACTTTAATTTCCAAAATCCCAACGGCGCCGGTCCAAAAGCAGCTCCTTTTACCTTATATATTTATTTAACTGCAATCAAACACAAAGTTCCAACATATTCACCTCCACCAATCCCTATAAAACCCCTCCTCCCCAACACCATTACCAACTACCAACAAACACAAAACCCTTTTAGCTAGTTAGATGGAGGGGATGAGTAATTTGATGTTGTTGGTTTACTACTTGTTGGTGTATGGTTTTGCTCATGTGGTTGTGAGGGTTATTGTGGTGGTGTGGTGGAAGCCAACAAGGTTGGAGAAGGAGTTTGCAAGACAAGGCATTAGAGGTCCAAAGTATAGATTGTTCTTTGGTAATGTCAAGGAGATGGTTGGTTTGATGCAAAAGGAGGCTTCACAAACTTCTCCTTCTCCATCTAATATTTCTGATCAACTCCAAAACCCACATCATATTCTTCCAAGAGTTCTCTCCTTCTACTCCCACTGGAGAAGAATCTATGGTAAAAATTATTTTTCATCTATATATATATATATATTTGTTTCCTTATTCTCCATCCATCCTTGAAGATGATCTGGTTCCTTAATTACATGCATCAATTTGTGTTTGTAAAATTTGATATATATATATAGCAAAAGGAAAATTAATAATCACAATTGATGTCACTTTAGTGAAATGCACATACATATCAATATTCCAATATATGGAATGAAGATTACGTACTAACTAATATGTACATACAACCTTCTTAATTTGTTGGGTCGGTAGTGTGTGTGTGTGTATATATAAATATATAGTAGAGAATTCTAGCTGATTCTTAATTATGGTGTTTATAATGAATATTTTTAATAATATATTTATACTCATTGAGTCAAATGATCCAAAATATGTGCTACTCTCAAGTCAACAAATATATAGTAGGTTTGTATTTTGGATGTATATAATAAATGAGATATAGCAGGTTGAATTAGTGGTCCACACTCCCAACATGCATTGTTTGTTTCATGAATTAAAAGTTAATATTTAATTAATTGTGTGGTGATGGATCGATATATGTGTTGATGGCTTGTAGGTTCGACCTTTGTGATATGGTTCGGACCGACGGCTCGAGTGGTGGTCGACGAGCCGGAGCTTGTAAGGGAGATTTTGGTGTCAAATTCGGGTTTGTACGACAAGTACGAGTCGCATCCGCTTGTCCGCCAACTCGAAGGTGGTGGCCTTTTGAGCCTCACCGGTGAGAAGTGGGCTCATCATAGGAAGATAATAACACCCGCTTTCCATATGGACAACCTCAAAGTACGTATATATATATATATATATATCATTAACATAATTGATTGATTAATTAATGTGTTTATACAACATTAATTGCATGTACGTATATATATATATATATATATATATATATATATATATATATATATATATATATATATATATATATATATATATATATAGTTGTTGGTGCCAAAGATATCGGAGAGTGTTGTGAAGATGTTGGAGAAATGGGAGTGGAGTTCGGAGAAGGTGGAGATAGAAATAAACGTGTCGGAGTGGTTCGATCGTGTAGCCGAGGATGCATTAACTCGAACCGTGTTTGGTTCGAGTAGTTACGAAGATGGGAGGCTAATCTTCCAACTACAAGCTAAGCAAATGCACTATGCCTCTGAAGCCTTTCAAAACATCGTCATCCCTGGCTATAGGTAGGTAAATAAATAAAGGAATATACAATTACTACAAATTAATTAAATATTAAGATTGGTTGTTAATTATTAATTGGATGTGATTGAGATTAGATTTGTTCCCACAAAGAAAAACGTGGAGTCATGGAGGGTAGAAAGGGAGATTAGAAGAGGGTTGATGAGTTTGATTGGAGTCAGAAAGGAAATTAATATAAATGGAAAGCAGGATTTGTTGGGCATACTCGTTGATGATGATGATGATGATGATGAGTTGATGAGCGTGGATGACATAATAGAAGAATGCAAGACATTTTTGTTCGCAGGTAAACACACAACCTCTAATCTCCTAACCTGGACCGTCATCTTGCTTGCAATGCACCCTCACTGGCAAAACTTGGCACGTCAGGAGCTCATTCGACTCTGCGGATCACCTCATCATCCTCCTACGGATCATCACCTCACCAAACTCAAAACCGTATTAATCTTATTAATTAATTTTCAAAATAAGTATACTTGATGGTTATAATTTTTTGTGTTCAGCAATGTGAGATTCTGACATGCATGCATGCATGTACGTGTAGTTGGAGATGATACTAAAGGAGACGTTGCGAATGTACCCACCGGTTGTGGCCAACATTCGGAAGACAAAGACGGATGTCGTGTTAGGTAGCAACCTCAAATTGCCCAAGGATACCGAGATATTATTGCCGATCTTGGCGCTCCACCACGACCAGAGGCTGTGGGGACCGGACGCCCAAGAGTTCAACCCGGGACGGTTCAAGGATGGCGTCGTGGCGGCAACGCGGCACTCGGCCGCTTTCATGCCTTTCGGAGCGGGGGTGAGGGCATGTGTAGGTCAAAATTTTGCAATGGTGGAAGCAAAGATAGCCATCGCAATATTACTCCAAAGGTTCACATTTAGGTTGTCCCCTTCATATATACATGCCCCCACCATACAAATGTTGTTGCAGCCTCAATTTGGAGCCCCCATCATCTTCACTCCACTTCCCAGTAATTAAATTATTATATATTTGAGCGCGATTAACTTTGTTAGTGACTGAACCACCCCGTTTTCTATGTCAAATAATTAAGATGATCAACTGATGATGATGATGATGATGATGATTAAATTATATTATGTATGTTGTCTTGTAGTTTGTGTATGGTGTACACAACTTAAAAATGAAACAACATGACAAAATATATATAGGTGTACCCCAACATGTCAAATGACTAATTCGGGGGCTTTTGGAACCCCAGTTCAATTATATTTTAAATACCTATCTCAAGCTTTATCTGGTAATTAACCGACCGACTACATATTGTGAACTTAAAGGACGTGGCCGGAATATGTTTTGTTCGTAATTCTGATTGAGCTGCAGAAAATCACAAGTGAGAAAAACAAATATCTGCAAGATCAATGCTTGGATTTATTCAGATACATGTACCTTCAAAACGACCAATAACATATACTGTTGCTAGCTTTTCCATGCCTATGTATATGAATGTACTAGCTAGTATATTTTTAGAGAATTTTATTCCTCGAAATATGTAATTATAGATTTGTTTTCTGTCTATATATAATTGTTTCTTATGACGTCTAGAGATCTGAAATGATGTTAGATACCACTCTTTTAAGTGGGATCGGGACTGGTTTTGTAATTAGCTAGACATGATGGGGATGTCCGAGGCACTTCTTCCAAATAGGAAGTTCAAATATTTAAACACCCAATAGAACACATTCCAATACAATTAATTACTTGGGAGTTGAGTATGTTAAAAACAAAGGCTATGTGACCGTTGAAGCTCAAGAAATCATCACAGCTCACCCAAAATCTCCCCTAATGGCAACCTTCCATTTTCATCAAAGGAAATAATCGTAGAAGGCAACGCTCCTCCAAACGGCTATATGCCTATACACTGTATATATATGTTTGTATTTTAAAACCAGAGATATAATACGAATACAATACTTCTTCTTCCTCAAAAACCCTTCCTTTTTCAACATGGTATCAGAGCACGTCTGATCCGACCTCAGATTCCCCAGGAATCATCACCGGTCTTCACCTCAGTGAGGGGGTTGAAGGCCGCAAAAACCCACATCCATAACCCTAAAAAAAACCCACCAAAACATGTCTGAAACCAACCAGTTCCGACTGGTTTCCACTCTTTTCAACGGAGCAAACTACCTGCCCTGGGCTCGGGCAGTGACTCTTGCCCTCAGCGGCCGGGGGAAAGTCGGCCACATCACAGGGAGCACAAAAAAACCAGAAGGGCCAGGGACAGAAATCAAACAAGAAGAATGGCAAATCATGGACCATCTGGTCATGTCATGGGTAATAGCATCCATGCAACCACAAATAGGGGAAATCTTCCTCTACAAAGAAAGCGCCAAAGAGCTCTGGGACGCCATCCAGGAGCATTATGGAAAAGCTCAAAACTTCGCACACATCTTCCGAATAAAGCAAGAAATCTCGCAAACCCGACAGAACAACCGAGGAATCACCGAGTACCTAGGCACTCTCAGAAAAGCGTGGGATGAATTGGGGGTCTATGAACCTCCGACCACCGACGCTAAAACAATCCAGCAAAGAACCGAGCAGGACCGGATCTACCAGTTCCTGGTAGGTCTGGACACAACGTTCGAAGGCATCCGGAGCCAGGTGCTCATGGCACCCGAACTTCCGTCCCTTGCTGCAGTCACGACCATGGTTCTGCGGGAAGAAACGCGGCGACGAACCATGGCTCCTCTACAAGGGACATCAACACCAGAACCAGAAAACCAAGCGTTCATCTCCGAAAGAAACCAAAACAACAAGAAAAGATTCGGAAATCGGAAGGATGAACACTGCGAAAATTGCAAGAAAACAGGACACAACAAAAACAACTGCTGGTTCCTCTACCCTCATCTCCGACCACCGAAAAACAACGACAGAAGAGGAGGGGATGGAAGGAACTCATCTCAGGGCTATGGAGGGTCGTCGGGAGGTGGCGGCTACCTCGCCACTGGAAGCAGCGGCAGCGGCCACCAGATCGCAGCAACGGGAGGCGGCGGCTACCTAGCCACTGGAAGCAGCGGGAGCGGCCACCAGATCGCCGCTAACCCTAACCCTAATTTTTTGTCGCAGGACGCATATGGAATGTCCGCAATCGGATCAAGCGGATTATATACACAGACAGCTCCGAATGGCATTAACGGGCGGGCTCCAGACCCGACAAACGGACCAAGTTTTAATCCAAGACAATCCGAGTTAACAAGCCAGAATGGGGAAAACATCAGTATTCTCCTCAACAAACTAAATGCGTTTTTACAGAATACTCCTCAGAATTCAGGTAACTGTGCAGGTATGATAAGAACTCTGAATAATTACATATCACTACACTCTAATAGAAACACAAATAATACTTGGATTATTGACTCAGGTGCTACCGATCATATGACTGGAAATCCCAACTTGTTAAATAACATTAAAACCAACTTATCTCTACTTAATAAATTTGTTAGTGTGGCAAATGGAAACCGAGTAGAGATAGAAGGAATAGGCAATATAGATATTTTGGATCAAGTTGCAAAGAATGCGCTATATTTACCCTCGTTTAGCTCAAATTTGCTTTCTGTTGCAAAAATCACCAAAGAATTAAACTGCAATATTATATTTACTCCTACTAATGTCATATTTCAGGATCGTATCTCAGGGAGGACGATTGGTAAAGGAATCCTCATCAATAATCTCTATGTTTTAGACAAAAATAAACAGGCTTTACATGTTGGAAATCAGTCCAAACATGAACTCTGGCACAAACGGACGGGGCATCCGTCGCATTTAGTTTTGAAAACTCTTTTTCCATTTATTAATTACGAATTATCATGTGATGTATGTAGGTTCTCAAAACAAACTCGATTACCATTCCATCTATCTTCCATTAAAACAAGTCACCCGCTAGAATTAGTGCATTCTGACATCTGGGGCCCTGCCCCGACTGAATCCTATAATGGGTTCAAATACTTTATTACCTTTATTGATGATTTTTCTCGTACTACATGGGTTTACTTGCTAAAATCAAAATCTGAAACTTTTGATACCTTTTGCAATTTTACTAATTTTGTAGAAAACATGTATGATTTCAAAATTAAAAACTTAAGATCTGATAATGGGTCTGAATATACCAGTCATTTGTTTCAAAACTTTTTAAAACAAAAAGGAATCTTCCATCAAACCACTTGTGTTAATACTCCTGAACAAAACGGTGTTTCAGAAAGAAAAAACCGACATCTCTTGAATGTAACTCGATCATTGCTTTTTCAAAATCATGTCCCAAAACGTTTTTGGTCTGACGTCGTTTTGACTGCCGCTTATCTTATTAATCGATTGCCTAGTCACCGACTTCAAAACAAACAACCGTTAGAAATCTTAACAGGACAAAAATTGTTTCTTGATCACTTACGAGTTTTTGGTTGTGTTGTGTTTGTTCATAGAAAAAGAATCGACAAGCTCGAGACTAGTTCCTACAAATGTATTTTCTTAGGATATTCCTTTAGAAAAAAAGGGTACAAATGTTATGACCCAAAAAATTGTAAGCTTTATATTTCTCGTGATGTTCAGTTTGAAGAAAGTATTCCCTACTTTTACCAGACAAGAGAAGACGAAGAGCTCACATCAACATCAGTTGCTCCGCTTCCCATCAACGAAACAGAAAACTCAATCAGCATACCCGATACACCCGAAGAAGACGAAGAAACTCCGAACAATAGGGAAGAAGACAATGGACCAAGAAGATCAAGTCGACCTACTCGTCCTCCAACTTACCTTCATAACTATATCACCTCCCATGTTACTTACCCTATACAAAACTACCTATCGTATCATAACATAAACAACAAACACAAAGCCTTTTTAGGGACTATAGATACTCATATAGAACCAAGTAACTACCATGAAGCCATAAAAAACCCAAAATGGTGCAAAGCCATGGAGGAAGAAATTAAAGCCCTAGAATCCAACAAAACTTGGACTCTTGTTCCACACAAAAATGGTATAAAGACCGTAGGTAGTAAGTGGGTATACAAAATCAAATACAACAGTAACGGAACCATAGAAAGGTATAAAGCAAGACTAGTAGCGAAAGGATACACTCAGACCTATGGCCTAGACTATCATGAAACTTTTGCCCCGGTTGCCAAAATGAACACAGTTCGGGTCCTTCTTTCTGTAGCTGTAAATAAAAATTGGAATCTCTACCAAATGGACGTTAGAAATGCTTTTCTACAGGGAAACCTTGAGGAAGAAGTGTACATGACTCCTCCACCAGGGTACACCTCCACGAACCAGGTATGCAAGCTCAACAAATCCATCTATAGGTTGAAACAATCTCCTCGCGCATGGTATGCCAAACTTAGCCATTATCTCATTAAATATGGGTTTTCTAAATCTTCCGCTGATGCATCCATGTTCACCATGCACCTTCACACCACCACCACCATCATCCTAATCTACGTAGATGATATCATAATCACTGGTAATGATGATCATAAAATTCACAACGTCAAGCACTATCTAAAGTCACACTTTGATATTAAAGATCTAGGTACCTTAAAATATTTTTTAGGAATAGAAATTGCACACTCAAAAAAGGGTTTATTCTTATCACAACGGAAGTATGCTCTTGATCTCTTAAAGGAGACAGGAAAACTTGGGGCAAAACCTGCCAACACCCCTATCGAAACTAACCTAAAATTAGATCATACTCAAGGGGAACCTATCAAAGACATTCAACGCTATCAAAGGCTTGTTGGAAAACTAATATATCTCACAGTAACCAGACCCGACATAACTTATGCAGTTAGCATTATTAGCCAATTCATGCATGCACCTCGCAGCCCTCATTTAGATTTAGTTGATCGCATACTTAGATACATTAAGAGAACCCCAGGTCAAGGATTATGGATGAAAAACAATAATTCTAACTCCATAAATGGTTTTTCTGATGCATATTGGGCCGGTAGCCATGATCGTAAATCTACCACCGGTTTTTGCACATTCGTTGGAGGAAACTTGGTAACCTGGAGAAGTAAAAAACAGAACGTAGTCGCCCGATCCAGTGCAGAAGCCGAATACCGTGCCATGGCATCCACCACCAGCGAACTCATCTGGCTCAAACAACTCCTGACCGACATGGGACAATCATACAAGCAACCCATGAATATGTTCTGCGATAACAATGCTGCCCGACATATAGCTTCAAATCCGGTCTTTCACGAAAGGACCAAACACATAGAAGTGGATTGCCATTTCATTCGCGAAAAAATCCAATCAAAAGAAATAGAAGTTCCTTATGTACCCAGTAAGGAGCAGCTTGCTGACATCTTCACTAAAGCTCTGGATCAGCGACAGTTCAATCTTATCCTATCCAAGTTGAGCATCTTCAACTTATTTCAGACTCAACTTGAGGGGGCGTGTTAAAAACAAAGGCTATGTGACCGTTGAAGCTCAAGAAATCATCACAGCTCACCCAAAATCTCCCCTAATGGCAACCTTCCATTTTCATCAAAGGAAATAATCGTAGAAGGCAACGCTCCTCCAAACGGCTATATGCCTATACACTGTATATATATGTTTGTATTTTAAAATCAGAGATATAATACGAATACAATACTTCTTCTTCCTCGAAAACCCTTCCTTTTTCAACAGAGTAGAATCTAACTCTACGCCCCGGGCGTTTCAACGCTTGGGTCATCGACCCAATCACAGATGACCGTTAAAAACAAATGTCATATATGACCTGGTCACGACCCGCACCTTAAAATTTTAGCGTCAAGGGATGCTCTGAGCGCTAACCAACTCATCTAGAGTTAACAAAATGATTAATCTATTCAAGTCCTTTATTATGTGCTGATCATTGGCATATTGTAATCACATTCATATCGTATATTATTTTTCAAGTATCAAGTAATAAGAAATAGAAAAGATGCAAAAATTAAGGTCTCAGGAGAAAAGACTGATGTGAAATCTATTGTTTATTTCTCATTTGGCCCCATGTGGATATTACCATGATAATGTGTTTGTGTTTGTTTGGTAGAAATTATTCATGCTTTCAAACACCTACACTCTTAATCGTGTTTCACACATGCTCCACTTTAAAATGAGGAATTAGCCTTTAATAGTATACTTGTCTTTGTGAGTAGATTAGCGTAGTGTTTGTACTTTTAATTTGCTGTCATAAATTTTCTCCATTTAATGACAGTTCAAATCACAACTCTTATATATTTGCAGGCTATGTTTAATTGATTTTCAGTCATGATAACTAGTACATTATATAATTAACTGAACACAGCTTGTATGATCGATCGACATGTATATAATTAGCTGATGAGTTTTATTATTGAAACCAAATATTATTCAAAATACAAACACAACATATATACTAATTAACAAGACACAAAACAGATACAGACTGGACTCAACTCATGATAACTAGCTAGTACATTATAATCACAGGAACTGAAGTGATTAAGTGGATCAGTAATTGTTGTTGCCTTTGTCATGTTCTGCTGCTGCTGCTCTCTCTCCTCCTCCTCCTCCTCCCATTCCAAGTGTGGACTTCACAGCATCAGTAGCACCTTGTGCTGCACTCTTCACTTGCTCCCCTGTCTGACAACCAAAATCAATTATATACATGATTAATAAATGTAGTAGGATGGTGATCAGCTATTATAACAATTATTATTATGAGACTACGTAGTAGCTAGCTCTAGCTTACATGTTGGAACACGTTTCCACTCTTCTCCTTGCCGGCCTCGGTCGTCTCTCCAGCGCGACGGGCGGCGTCCGACACCTTGTCCTTCGCTCCTCCACCCATCTCGCCGGTACGCTCTTTGCCTTGCTCGGTCCTGTCCTTGGTCGCCTGAGCTGCACCGGACGCCTTGTCCTTGGTCGCCTGAGCTGCACCGGACGCCTTGTCCTTGGTCGCCTGAGCTGCACCGGACGCCTTGTCCTTGGCCGCCTGAGCTGCACCGGACGTCTTGTCCTTCGTCTCCTCGCTCTTCCGGCGAGCCTCCTCCTCCGCCTGCCCACTCACCTCCCTACTTTGCTCCCTCTTCTCCTACAAATAATTAATTATACTTCGATTAGCCAAATTATTAAACTATATATCTTAAATTAACAATTGGTTAACCCTTCACATTTCTTTATAATGACACGTTAAGATATGTAGTATATAACATGACTAGCATATATAAAGTGCACGTAAAATTAAACATAAGGAAGTAGCTGGTGGATAAAATCTAATGGATGTACGTTGGTTTGAAAATAGACATGTACGTAGTACCTGGAATTGGCCTCTGGTCTGCATCTTGGAAGTGATGATGATGATCGAGAACAACTTGGGATATGGATGAGATGATATGATATGTGCTTAGATTTATAGGATTTGGAAGTGAGGCATGGCTCGACAGATGTGGTCAGCCGAGATGGTTCGTGTGGACACATGTTCACGTACGTGTCAAAACACAGTAACCCATTCATCAATGTTTTGTCAGAGTTTATAGAAGAAAAAGGTTTGGGTATACAACGGAATAACCTTGTCACTTCACTAATTGGTAACTTGTGGGTGATTAGTGATAATCATAAATCTAGTCATAATATGAAGACAAATTAATTTGAAATTCAAATTGAAAAAGAAACAATAAAAAAATAGGAAGAGTGAGGGGGAAAATGTTAGATGAGAAAGAGAAATGTGTTGAATGAGAGGGAAAGAAAAGTGTTAGAGTAGAGAGAGAAAATATCTCGTAATTTGGGTATTGTCGTATCAAGTTGTGGTATTTTCGGCTCTTGACGTAGGTATTGGGTATTCCGGAGTTGTATAAGATATAAGAATTGAGAAATGACCCATATGAGTTTGTGAGCTGTTTTTGGAAAAATGTTAGTGGGCCGAGGAAATTTATAGGACTGGGTTGAATTACGAAGTTAATGGATAGGCCCATTCGAAAGCCCAAACTTTTTTAGGGCTATAAAGATGTTGAATTTTCCCAAATGGCTAAAAGACAAGACAGAAAAAAATACTACTATCAGACGAAGTTGGAAATGGTGTTTGAAATTACACATAAAAAAAAGTGCTATGGAAGAATTCAATTTTGAGTGGCTTTGGTATTTTCAGAATTTATGTTTTTTTGACCCAATCATCGACATTCATTGGCTTCTTCTACTTGAACAAACATAGCGTCACCGCAATGCAGACACAGATGTAATGGCATCCTTGGTATTGTTCTAACTCAATCACGAACTGCTTAAATAAAACAATTTGTAGCCGTTTTGTTTTGGGTTAGACTACAAGATCATCTTGAGAATGTTTAATTAATCCTTTCTTATATTATCACTTTAGGTGGAAGCTGAGCTAACTCAGTTTGGCGATCCCTTAACACTTTAAGATATACTTACATAAGTGTATGTTACAAATTGGTACAGAAACTTTATTGAATCACACCACTTGTAAAATCTGACCACAACTCACTCTCACAGTACTCTCAAAACAACTAGTTCAAATTGCATCAACATTCTTCTATCCGTCAAACCTGCTTCCCTCACAAATTTCTTACCAAGTTAGAGACATGTATGAGTATGACCCACACCAGAGTTAGATAGATATAGTTGAATGTGCTTACTTATATTGCATATCCATTGCATTGGTTGAATGTAGGAAAGGAACAAAGAAGAAGAGTAACATCATTCACCCCACTTACCACATGCATGGAAATGATTTCTTAGCTGCTTCTCTTTTGCTTTCTTACAGATTTCACCACAGTCCATTTAACTCCACCCAAGAAATTCTCCCACTATCATCATCACCTTCATCATCATCCTACACACATTTTTTCATGCTTTCTAAACTCAAAACCATCAACATCACTTGCCCACATCATATGTTTGAACAAACACCTCCAATAAAGCTTGCAAACTTCTTCACTAATGACGATCATGTTATGTAGCCATGCTAGGTGTAGCCTAATCAGCAAAAGAAAGAAAGAAAAGGAAAAAAACAAAAAAACAAAAAAAATAAAGCATGCTCTTGGAATACTAATTATTCCTCAACACTGCTTCGCTTTATCGAAACTTACCATTCACTTCCATTTCTTCCCACCCCTTTAATTCCTTCTCACTTTAATTCCAAACTTATCTCACTAGTAATTGCTGTGTCTTTCTCACATTTAAAGATGGAAAGACACAAAGATGCTCTGCTCTCACTTCAAGAAAAAGAAGACATGCATCAAACCATGCACCTCACCCTCCCTTAAAGTCCCAATATCTTCTTCTATAACATCTAATGCTTTCCACCCATTTCAATTAATCAACATGCACCACATATAATTTTTTTGAACTAGCTAGTAATCTAGCTATGTCTACGTGCATGAAAGCTACATAAAACTATATATGAGCAATATACATGTATAACTTCCTAAGACAGCAAAAACCAATTAAAAACATGCTTTTTTCTGTGTGTGTGTGTGGGGGGGGGGGGGGGGGGGGGGGGGGGTGTTTAAAGCAGAATCTACAAAACAGATGATGTTAAGAAGAAGTGGGTTGTTTAAGGCAGTTAATTATGCCACACGTGGCTGCATCATTTCATTCAAAGCAAAGCATTTCTAAAAAGAAGTAAATGCGGTGGTAAAGCAAAAGCACAAGAGAGGAAAGACATGCATTTTCCCCTCAATGCATTTTCACTGGAAAGCCTTCATTTGCCATCTACCCATCCTTCAATGCCTTTTCCCCTCCCCTCCCAACTCCTATTCTTTTCTTCTTCTTTTTGCAGACATTTTTGCTTGATTCTCCATTACTATAATTAAAATTAATCCACATCCACATCCACCACTCTAACTATAAAGGCAAGGCAGCCCACCTCAAAGTTCCAAACAACACCACACTCTAACCCTCTTACCTAGATTACATTTTTCCTTGGTCACCTGAATTCTGCATGGTATATATTACTACTAATTGTGTCCTACTAATTGATTTCATAATGTGTATAGTTAGAGACTTATAGTGTTTTGTGCTGAATAAATGAGAGCACATACATGTCCTTGCAGATGAACAGGAAGGCTGGAGACTGGGACTGCAGGTCATGCAGCCATCTCAACTTCAGCCGCCGAGAATCGTGCCAGAGGTGCGGTGAACCGAGGGCTGGTGGAGAACATGGAGGGTCCTTCAGGAATGTCAGTGTGGGCTCCGACGTGCGTCCTGGTGACTGGTACTGCTCCTGTGGCACACACAACTTCGCTAGTCGTTTCAACTGCTTCAAGTGCAGTGCTTTCAAGGAGAACTCTTCTAGTGGAGCTAGTGCTGGATTTATGGACATGGATGTGCAGCATGGGCGTGCTGGCTATGGTGGTGGTGGCGGCGCTCGTTCTGGCTGGAAATCCGGGGATTGGATGTGCAATAGGTGTATACTCATTTTCATAATTAATACACTAATGCATAAATTGAACCAGTGAAGATAAATTTATTGTTTTCTTTGCTATAGGTCTGGTTGCAATGAACACAACTTTGCAAGCAGGATGGAATGTTTCCGATGCAGCGCACCGCGGGAATCCACCAATTGAAGCTCTTGGCGGAATAAGCACTGCTTTTACCCATTGCAGGGTGACTACCATTTTTATTTCTACATTAATTGAATACATATTAACGATGATTCCTCCTATTTATTCATTTATTTATTTTATTTATGCATGTTTAAAACTAACTTAAATTCTCCAACTCAATCTTGTTTGTGTTTCAGGTAATCAAGTTTGAGGAGTTAGAAGAAAGAGAGAGGATGTCACCCTTGGTTACTATTAGCTAGTGGTTTTGGTCTCTAGTTTGTCTAGTTCTTGTTCTGTTATGTCTTTTTGGTCCCTTCTGTTTCTGGTCCTACAGGTTTAGTTTGTCAATGAAGATCCTGTTGGGTGTGACACCCATTTTCGACATGTTTCACATAACTATCAGATGTGTAACTAATCACACACTAGATGTGTGGTTGGACTATGTGCTTATAATCTATTCAGCAGTATCTTTTTGGTGTGTTTTATACATAATTGTTTTACATTAATGTTCCAAAAAATATATTTCTAAGATGCATCATTAAAACCATGGTGCTTTTCTCCGCATAATGAGAAGAAATTAAGATTTTTTTAATGAGAATTCTGAACATAAAGCTTCTAAATTTGATGCAAAGGTCCCCCTAGACGAAGTATCATTGTGAGGCAGTAATTACAAAAAGATAAACTATAAGATAGTGACATGAAGGACGCAATTGTTATCAGCAGGGTATGAAATAACCTACATGAACCAGGCTAAAGGTACAACCAACTACCACAATCTATCCTACTGTCATGATAGGTTTGTCATTTCCGTCAGCCATACGACGTCAGTGTTTTTTCTGAATAGGAATAGCACCATGCAATGTTATCAACCAACTATAATGCTTGGATACATTTACTAAAGATCAGCTATCTTAATTCAGCACTTAGTTAAGACCAACTGCTATGAAGCCAACCTAATTAAAGGTGCATCTATCACCGAATCGCAGCAACCCGTTTCCTTGTTTTCAAATCTTGCCAAACTATGTCTCTTGCTTTTGTTTTGGGTATGACGAACCAAGTCATTCCAATGATGATACTAAACAAAACGAAACCATTCAAGTTTGGCTTTTGGTACATGACTTTAACTTCATACAAATATTACATCAATGTCACAAAGCTTATTTAGGATTGAAGAACATGAGTTCAAAACTATATATAAGTACCAAAAAGTTCATACATACCAACTCTCTTTAAGATCCCCTAAATTTTCTGTTCCAGTATTCTCGTACATGTCTTGCTCAACCACCCAATCACCTTCTTAAAAGAAAGCCCACACCCAATGACTAGGTAAATCTCTAAGCACAACAATTTTTCCGTATCACTGAAACTCCCAAGCCAAACCCCATAATTTGGTCTACCTAAGCACCTTAACCCTCTAATGTGCAAACCTACTCTTATATTACGAAAAAAGCTGATAATTCTACCATCTCCTACAACACCTCAAATGCAGTGACATATTTTCAAAACATCAGCAACCCACATCGCAAATTGTAAGGAAAAGGAAAGAGACAAGAAGCTTGTCATTGGTTGATATAAATTTGAAATAGTGAGGTACTCACAGTGTTTTAGCAGTTTCAGAGTTTGAATGCATGTAAGAAGAACATATTCCCTCTGTACTTAAACCTTCTCTCTTTCACACCGATACACCACAAATGCCCCTGCAATTCCAACACCCCCTTCAGTTCTGCTGTTTCCCACACAATCTTGAAAAGTCCAATAGCCCTGTCGAGTTGCTTCACTCCTGCCAACACCATCTTCTCGTCGTCTGACGTCAACATCTTCCCGACACAAAGAACTCCCTTTCCACTAGTAATGCTCCCATGCAACTGTGACACCTCCACGCTGATGTCTCTACTATCCCCATACAGATAGTATAGGAGAAGCGCAAACAAGCATTTGGACGAGTGGCCCAAAGTCATGGTTAGCTTCTTCTGTACAAGGTAGTCTTGTTGCCGCACCTCCTTGTATCCAATTTGAATTTCCCGCTCCAACATTACATCTCTGATCTGATACAATCCTTCTTTCATTGTGTTAACCTTCAGTAAATGGCTCGCCAAGGACTCCTCGTTGGACAAACACTCGGTCAGGTCATTGAACATTTCGAGCACTTCTTCCCATTTACATGGTGGAGCCCTTACACTTGATGCCCTCTTCGTAGTAGGAGATGACAATTGCATCCACAGTGGGGTTGCGTCTTTTTTTGAATGAGTAGAATCATTGGTCAATAATTTGAGGCATGCTGACACAATCTGCTTGGCGAGATTGAGCGAAGATGGATTGCAATCTTTAAGGATGCACATTTTAGATACAAGGCTCTCAAGCAACTCCTGCAATTAAGGGTTCGAACCATGTCAAGCCAAGAAAAAGTGTCTAGCTTATCACACATAAATTGAACAGGTTTGATGTAGATACATGACAGGAAATGAATGTCACTAAATATCTTAAACATCTACTCTCAATTTTGCAATAAAAGATGCTGGCTCATGAAAGATGCTGAAGTAGTTGTTTTTGTGAAAAATGACAGGCTTATTATGTCATTTAAGTAGTACCTGGAGTGCCCCTCTCCAAATGTGTTGCTGCGTGATCTGACGGCAAAGTGTTAGGCGGATGGACTTCCGTTGCTGAACAGAGACGTGCAGGAAGTTGCAAACCTTGGTTAGAGAATCCAGCATGATGGGTCCATTTTCCTGGTGGTGGGTGAAGGCTCTGGCAATGGACTTAAACCGTTGAAGTTGCTCAACGACATCAAGGTCCGTAACAGTGGAACCATCTTGGAAGTTGACCACCCTTCCGTCAATATCATCTACGTGCTTAAGCACATGGGCAAGCTTGAGAAGCGTTGGGTATGTTTTTTTCTTGTCGTCGTCGTAGCTTTCTTCTCGGGCGGTGCTTATATTGCAGAGAGAACGGTTAAAGGAGTTAGGCATTGACGACATAGTCATAATTTTGATGATGTGCCTTTTAAGCATTGTGGTGGCAAGCGATGGGATTGGTTTAGGCATTTCATCAAACAGGTTGTGGGTGGTTGGAGGATAGAAAGTTGACGTGCAACCCAGAACTTCAAATTGTTACAAACATAATAGAATAAGTTCTGGGTTTTGCTATTCATACAAAATCTCACCAAATCAACAACTAAAAATGTGCTTTTGGTGGGGAAAAAAAGATTTGAGATTGTTGGAATATATATATATATATATTATAAGTAAGAGATGAAAGATGTGAGGGAGAAAAAAATATATAGAAGTGGTAGTTTTGTTGTTGATGGTAATTTTGCAGACAAGCCCTCCTCTGGTTTTTAAATTTTGAGATGATGAAGGGTTAATTTGCAAATGTTGTGTTCCCGAATCTGAGGTTTTGTTGATGTCGGAAGAATAATTTATCTCTAAGTTGTGTTGTGTTAATTTTGTGTTGAATTTAGTGTAAAGATCTCTTTTTTATTTGAAAGCTTCCTGTTTGAGACAAATCTTAATTACAAAGATCTAATTGTATCTAATTAGAGCAGAGAGAATACAATTTAGTCGTGCATTTCATGCTGGTTTGGGTACTCGATTAATTGCTGCAGTTGTGGCATCGATTTTTAAGTCACCTGATTGCGACCGCAACCTTAATTCACAAATGTTTGCATCTTTTAGGTCATTCTTTTTGGAATATATCAATGAGCCCTGCCTGACCTTACCACCTGACTTCCTTCTCCTTCTATATCAAGTACATTGGGAGTGTAGTAAGTTAATTCTGCTCGAAGTTTTGGAATGGGAATTTAATGTCTTAATGTTTTGGTATGACTTCCACTTTAAACTCAAGGGACAAGTTGCCGAATTCAAACAATTATAGAAATAGATGACTTCACGGTTTTTATGTATTTCAGTCTCCATCTGAATGGAAAAAACGGACGAGCGTAGCAGCCTTCATGGTGATTGGTCGGTGGCTGCCACCAAATGGATTCCCAAAAGTCGAAGAATCCAATGGCACAAAAGTTTTAGTTTGAAAATGACAACAACCAATAATAATCTGAACTGCTATTCGTCGCCGTAAAACTACTTAAATCACCCGTAAGATTACTATTTTGCCCCTCTACACTTTCTACTAATATAACTCCTCATTTCACTCTTTTAACACAACTTTCTCTTCATATCACACTTTTATTCACCAAATAGGATGTCTCGGAGGCCCGAGAAAGAGCCAGCGGACACCCCGGACTACTCACATCTGGTAAATCACCTTGTTTATTTCAATTAATTTTTTAAATTTTTTTTTTGCGTCGGGCGACCGTGGGAGCCGCCCGACCCAACGATCGGGCGGTCGCGGGAACCGCCTCCCCCCTGGGGGAGGCGGTTCCCGCGACCGCCCGATCGTTGGGTCGGGCGGATCCCGCGGTCGCCCGACCCATGGCACAGACGTCTGCGGGAGACGTCTCCCACGTAGGGCAGGCGTCTCCGGCAGACGCCTACCACGTAGGGTAGGCGTCTCCCGCAGACGTCTGGATTTTTTTTTAATTTGTTTTTAAATTGATTATAAATTGTGATAAAATTTATAAATTGTGATTAATTTGTTTTTATAAATTGTTTTTAATGTACGACGTCAGGCACAGCGTTTCGTCTGCGGAATCGGTTTGGAGGACATTTCCGAGACTAGGACGACTACACCTGGCCGATCTGAGTCGTAGCCGCGACCCCTCCACTTGTGCTCCAGATTATTTGCAGTGGTTCGGTAGGTGCTCACATCCACTACTCGTACGCGGTATCATTCCGAGACCGGAGAGAGCACTGGATAGGACATGTGCCGATGCGGTAAGTTTATCTAATTTTATATTTAATTGTAAAGTATATTTTGTTATTGTACGCTAATTTTTATTTTACATACAGTGGATGAGTAGGGCGATACGGTGTACGCAGCCGTTCTTGCGAGAGAGAGACGTCATGCCGAGTGAGGCGACGAGACTTGCATGTACAGATTGGGATCGCCTGATCGAGGATTGGAACAGCCAGTTGGGCATTGCAGACCATGATTCAGATGCTGAGCTGTAGTTGTCTTGCTTTTACTTTCGTTTTGTTGCACTGTTAGTACATTTGTTGGTATATGCTTATGTTTATTTGTGTACTCTTATTATTTATTTCTGACGAACATATCTTCTACATATTTCTTTGACTATCGTATTTTTTAATATTTATTTTTCACGAAAAGATTTTCAACTTATTTCTTTAGATATGAAATAATATTTAAATTTAAAATACGGTAAAAAAACAACACGATATAAGTAGAAATACACGATATATTATACATTACAAAACATTACAAATTACAATCAACGTAACCGGTTCCAATACTCCATCCTACTTTGGTACTGATCCTCCCATCCAACAACACTCTCATCTCGCATTTGATACCATAAGTTATAGGAGGTACTGGGAAATCATCAAGTAATTCCAAACGAATAAAATGAGCGTAACTCCCTAAATGAGCAATGACCAACTCTCTGACAGGCCTCGTCATGGTAGAGGGACACTCCCAGGGTAGAACAGTAAGACACGGGAACAACGAACCATCCGTTCCCACTGCGAAATACATGACCGCACACTTGTAAAAATTCGCAATAGGAAACAAGTCGGACCAAACCTCCATATAATGATCCTCACCACAACCTCCCCCGCCCCAATCAATTCGTTGACGAGCCTCTCTCACATGGCCGAAATAGACTGTCTCATAAATAGGATGTGCACCTATCTCATTAGAAATCGCACGACGGGCGTACGACCAGTTCTCCTGACCACCATGAAAGACATCGGCAACACATCGAAATCCACAGCTGCCATCAGCACGTACGTCATTCCACCTTTGCAGAAATGGCAAAATGATTCCTGGCAGTCTATCATTATATGGGAAGTTGTCCACGTCAACCCGTCCAGAGATAATATAACAATTCATTAAAAAAACAAAATTAGGAGATAATATATTCAACCCCATTTAGATTACTAATATATATTAAATAACATAACAATAAAGATATCGACATACCAGAAGATCATGTGCCCGTATTCAAGGACGATCGAGACGAATTAGACCGACGACCCCTGCTCCCACTACTGCCAGACCGACCACGACCCCTGCTCCCACTACTGCCAGACCGACCACGACCTCGCTCAGCATACTCGAAGGCACTCGGGTCCCGACGTGTCGACTTTCCCCTAGGTCGACCTCGTACCTTAGTATTTTCTTCGGGTTCTCCATAGTTCGACTGATCGGGGTGTAACTGTTCGTATAAAATACGAGAGGCACTACGAATTACTGCAGGATCGCTCTGCGAGATCTCATCCACTAGCTTCCGAAAATGCTCGGTGTCTTGTGCTGACTGATCAACAAACTCTGACATCTGGACTCCTTCTCCGATAACAAGTGTTTTCCAGAATGGATGAATCTGCTCTAAATAAATTCCATCACCTGACGCGAAACACTCGTACATGGTACAGGCACAAGGAATCCCATGTGTTGTCAGGAAAGCACACCCACAACGATATTCAATTTCATCACTTAAGTCCTGCATTCTCTTCAACTCCTGAGTCATTAACGACAAGCAGTGATGCGAAACTCGGCCATTTATATGCTGAAACAGAGGACCTATGTACTGTGCCAAATTTCGACGTCTCGAATCTTCAAGAAAGTTCCGAATATTCGTCAGCTGCATTTCAATAGACGAGTTCACGCGGTCGAAAAGAGTGTCGAGAGCGGCAGTCGATGTAGTGATCCACTCTTTCAGAGCCGAATGTGCACTTTCCACCCTGCAGTTCGTAGTGTTGCCGAAATGTAGAACTTGATTCGTCCAATTCAACACGAATTTTTCCTTATGCACCAACCACGTGTCTTCCACATACTTCGTCAGCACTGGCCAGGAACTGTAAGAATCCTTCAGATTACGGACTGCTCTATCATAATCCGTCTGTGAATCAGAAAGCATGACTCTCCTCCATCTTCCACGTCTAAAACTCTCTGCAAGCTGCTTCTCCTTGCCGAATACGTGGTATGCGTAGTTGTACACGTCTTTGTTGATATGCCAGGTGCATAGTAAATGAGCTGACTCAGGAAAAACCTCTGCCACTGGTCGCATCAGACCCATCTCCCGGTCCGTAATTATTGCTGTCGGGCTAACAATATCCAATAACAGATCTCGCAACCTCTCCAACACCCACCGGTAACTAGACTCGGTCTCATCCTGCAAAATCGCATATCCGACGAGGAAATTCATATTTGTTGGAGTAACCCCAACCATCTCAAACAAATGCATCTTGTACTTGTTCGTCTTATACGTCGAATCCATACAGATCACGAATGGGTATGTACGCAACAACTGAACTGAAGTCGGATGTGGCAAAAATGCGTGAGTCAAGACATTAGTTTCTTCATCTGCCACAATCCAATGCAAATACTTATGCTGCACTGCCTCTCTGAGAAACTGCTGCGCGGGATTCCTGTCTTCAGATTTCGTCCTCCTCATGTACTCTCTGAAGTTGTAAATGTGCCTTTGATTAGGATTATCGTCCGGAAATTTCTTCTTTACCGCCAACAAAATGTTACGGGGCCTTGCTTGTGCCTCTGTCATATCCCGAACAATTTGCTTTGCCTCAGCACTAAGTCCGCTGACCTGTCGGTGACCCTCTGAATAAACTGCCAATGGGTGGTTGTGCTGCCCAAACATGCTACTAGAAACAATAACCCATCCATCACGATCTCGTCGCTCTACCACTTTTACCAAAAACCGACAACCGCAACCTTTTCTTTTCGTATTCTTTCGCAGTGCAATACTCGTATCACGAGAACTCATCTCACGTCTGCGATCGCATCTGAGGTAACAATCCATCCGGTTATCTGCTTTTGGTTTGTACGATGATATAACCAAAAAAAATCCGGCTCCTATCGCAATTTGTTTCGCCCATTTACAACCTTCCTCGATTGTTGTAAATATTTCTTTACTGTCAAAAAGCTCACTGTAATCTACTCCATCACCACCGAAATCTTGCAACGGAACCTGAAAATTTTGAATTTAACAAAAAATTAAAAAAAAAAAAAACGGGCGGCTGGCTAGGCCGCCTCCACATAGGTGGAGGCGTGTTAGACAGACGCCTCCACCTATGTGGAGGCGGCCTAGCCAGACGCCCGAGTCGGAAAAAAAATTCCGCCCCCGTTACCTCGCCGGATTCTGGTGCTTCGCCGGACATTTTCGTGGTGTTTGTACTGGGAATGTGAGTAAAACTGAGTCAAACACATTGTTTAAAGACACGGGACGAAATCGGTATTAATTGATTTGTTAGGGGCAAAAAGGTCATTTTTGGGACGATTTAAGTAGTTTTCCGGCGACGAATAGTAGTTCCCATAATAATAAGGTAAGGAAGAGGGTACGTGTCAAACACCTTGACTTGGAGTAACGGGAGACACGTACCCGTTTGTAGGTCGTCCTCCCCTTTTCACTTCCATCGTCGGACGGAGAAAGAGCGATGGGAGAAGAAGAAGGCGACGACGAAGACAACCCATCTCTTCTCTCCTTCGGGGCCCGCCAACAAGGTACAACCCGAACAACCTTTTTTTTTATTTTTATTGAAACGTTTTCTTTTCGAAAGGGTTTCGTTTCGATCGATTCCTAAACTGGGTTTTGGTGTTTGGATTCGAAATTTGCGTTTTTCACGGCGGATTTTGGTCGGAAGAGATGCTTTACGACGTGGGTAGTCGCGGAAACGACCAAAGGTCGGAGCTTTTTGGTGTTTTCGTTGATTTCGACTGGTTTTTGGAGTTGTGAGAGTTCGAAAGTTGGGATTTTTATGGAGGAAAGTGGTCGGGAGAGAGGTTTTGTTGTGTTGTTGAAATCGGTGTTCGTGGACATTACCAAAGCTCTGTGCTTTTTGGTGTTGTGTCTACTTTGTTCCTCTTGGGCTTTTAATTTCAATTCGTTTTCAATTTGTAGTTTGAAATATGTGATTTTGACGATGCGACGAAGTTGGAAAACACACTTTGGTTTGATGTTTTGAGGTGAATTTGTCGCCACAAGGTAGTATTTGAGGTAAGAAACCCTGGATTGTATGATTTAAATCAAACTGTTGTGTTTAACACACAACGAGACTATTACCATGTACCTTAAGAGCACTGCAATTTCGATAAATTGTTCTTCACTATGAACAACTTTCACTACAAGTCTACGTCTATTTTGGGCTTAGAGCAATTGGTGGTACCTTCAGTTCAGATAGTTGTTTCTGAGACTTGGATAAGAGTTGTTAGGGTTAACTATATACCACTTGATATAAAGTTAATATAATTCTTCCTCAAGAACTAGCATATGCTACATCAACCCACCTAGTTACCTGTGTGACAGATGTGTGACTATTGGTATGTAGCGTTTAACATATTTCTCGTAGATGTTTATGGAAACCAGCAAAAAGTTGATCTTTGTGCGTTCTCTCCACTTTGTACTTCACATTTTGTTTAGAATCTGCCTAGTTTCTGGTATACAACTTCAGTTGTTGCAATTTTGATGTCCAAACATGGTCAAATTATATAACTCATCATAGAATATTTTTGTGCATGTAAGCTGAAACAAACAATGATTGAATTTCCTCAGCACTCTCTCTCTCTCTCTCTACTACTACTACTACTACTACTACTTCAAGGGTTCTGTTCTCAGATTATTCTTTGTTATGAATCCAAAGTTATGATTTTTGATGTTGAAATTTAGTTTTGATGCTGGCTTTGGATCAATTTTGGATATCTTATCTCTACTTTGTCTTGTGTTTTCCTTGATTTTCACTTGAATGATAGGATTGAGGTTCTTAGAAATTTAGGATGTGTTGGTTATATACTTGTATGTTGTTGGCTTTTTTTAGAATGATGAGAAAGGGGGGAGAAGGAGGTCATGGTTTTCATAATTTCATATTATGTACATGTTTCTGTTCAGGCTTTTTTGAGGAAGGGAGAGAAGTTCAGACTGTGAACAGCTTGGAAATGATGGTCGCAGAATCAAGCTCATATGGAGGAAATGAAAGAGAAAGATCATTAGGAGGATATTGTCGACCTAGTCGGGAGGAACTAGTACGTATTTATCTGCTTCGAAAAAGAAGGATGGATAAAAGATGCCATGAGCCTCAAGAAGTAGAACCTCCACTACCTTCTTCAACATGGGAGACCCTACAGCCTACTAGAGAAGTGGAATTGGTTTCGGAAGCAGTTGATATTTTCAGTGCTGAAAAAAAGAGGATTACATGTTTAGATGAAAATGAAGAAAATATGCCTCCTCCCAAAAGGTTATAGAGTTTTATCTATTTTATGTTGTTTGGAACATATGCCACTTGAATTTAGAGCCTCACTTCCTGTATTTGCTTCATCTGTTCCTAAACAGACTCAGGAATCGAATGAAAGCCCAAAAGGCAAGGGATAGAAAAATGGTACAATTGAGGAATCTTGAATCTAAATTGGAGGAACTAGAGAAGAAGAATGCAGAGCTTGAAGGCATGTGCTCCACTCTCACTCGTGAGAATGAAAAACTTCGAAATGTAAGTTCCCAGTTCATCACCAGTCCCTGCTACTGTTTAGCTATCTATGACTAGATTGGTTTTGGAATTTCTGTTAATTCCATAATCTCCTTCCAATAAAGCATTTGGTGCTCGCCACGGGACAAGTGTCCATTTATCTTGTAATCTTTGTGTGGTCGTGGTTCAGCTTTTATTTTATCTTGTGCCCTTGAAGATTTCTGTGTTCTGGTCTAGGGGTATTATCAAACTTGTGCTTGTTGTATTTGTTAATGTTGTTGCTATCGTTGTGTCTAGGACATCATGGATGGTAATTCAAGTGGAAAGGAAGAGTTGATGAACTACAACAAGAGCCTAGAGAATGACGTTAAAGAAGTTTTGCTAGATAAGGTTGAGGAGGCAGATAGTGATGGGATTCTTGATCAGGATAACAGTGAAGCGCTGAATTCTTACAAGATGCAATCAACCGAGGATCTTATAGATGTTAAAGAACCATATCATGGAAGGCTATTTGATTCTGAGATGTTGGCGAGGGAGTTTTATGCTGAGTTTGCATGTCATGTTGGTTTTGCTAGTAGAACCGACAAATGTCGTAGATCAGAGAAAGATGGAGCGGTCATATGGAGGAAATTTGTGTGCTCCAGAGAAGGATTTACAAGGGCAAAAGATAAATGTGACGATAGGAAAATAAGGCGTAATCGCCCCTCTATGAGAATTGGGTGCCCAGCTTTTGTTGAGGTTACACGGAGAAGTCATGGGAAATGGGCTGTCACTAAATTCCACAAGGAGCATAACCACAAGATGTTCTGTAGAGAAAGTGAAAGATTGTTACAGTCAAATACCTGCCTTGAAGAAAACGTTGTTAATGGCGGTATGGTTGTCGCCAAAGAAGAAGAGAGGGAACTCAACTTGGAAGAAACAGGTTCAAGCAGAGTGCGAATGTCAACTAGCAAACCATGTGTTGGCATGCTATTTAGATCCGAGACAGCTGCAAAGGAATTCTATAATGAATACAGCAGGCATAAAGGATTTGTTAGTCGTACAGATAAATGCCGCCCGTCGGAGAAAGATGGGGCAGTTATTTGGAGAAGATTTACTTGTTCCAGGGAAGGTTTGAATAGGACGAGGGAAAATGGCGATAACGGGAAGTCACGACGAGTCAGATTAACAACAAGGACGGGGTGCCCGGCTCTGTTGGAGATTACACGTAAAAAGGATGGAAATTGGAACATCACTAAATACCATGACAAACATAACCACAAATTGTCGCCATCAGGTGCAATTCAGCATACTCAGTTCTATATGCAACTAGTAGATACAAAAAAGGATTTCAAAAAACTCGGGAATGATTTCAAAAGCTTTCTTGCAAAGACAGGGAATGCCACGGCAAGTGACGTTCACAGTGTGCTTACCTATTTCAAGCATAAGAAAGAGGAGAACCCTTCTTTTTACTACGAATTGCAGGAAGGGAAGGAGGAGCACATGGTTAATCTTTTGTGGGTTGATTCCTGGGCTCAAATTGCTTACACCTGCTTTGGTGATGTACTCATCTTTGAGACATCGTGCAAGAAAGACAGTGGTGCGCTGTATGCTTTTTTCACTGGGGTCAATCATCATCGACGACGAATTCTCTTTGGTTGTGCTTTGTTGATGGATACAAGTGAAGATTCACTAAGATGGGCATTCAGTAAATGGTCTAAAGCATTGGGCGAGATTCATCCAGTTACAGTTATCATAGATCGAGATCCTGTGGTACAAGCAGCTCTTTCCAAAGAGTTACCAAATTCTCATCAGTGGTACAAGCATTGGCATGTTCTCACGCAGTGCAAGCAAATGATTTCTGATGTGTACAAAAAGCAGTCTACATTCAAGAAGGAACTCAAAGTATGTGTTAATCAGTCTGAGAGTCCAGAAGAGTTTGAGGTTAGATGGAAAGAATTCGTGGAGAGATATAGTCTTGGAGGAAACAAATGGATCCAAGGTCTCTATGACTGTCGCGAGCAATGGGCTCCTGCATACCAGAGGCGATTCTTTTGTGCTGAATTGGACCCGAAGCTGAAGATTGAGCCAATTGAGAAGCTTTTTGAGTGTTGCACTTACCCAACAACTAACTTCCACCTTCTCCTTATGCAGTACGAGAAAGCCATTGAAAAGATCCGTGTGGAAGAGAAACATGCTGACATGAGGTCCATCAATGGTAGGCCTTGCCTCCGGACCCGTTCACCGCTAGAATCGCAAGCTGCTGCGATATACACAAGGGAGGTGTTCCAGATATTTCAGGAACGACTTGCCGAAGCATTTGCCTTCAAAGTCAATAAAGTTCACAATGATGGCAATAACAAAACAAGCACTTACAGCCTGGGGAGGTACACGATGCCCAATGTTACTAATTGCACAGTTCAGTTCAACGCAACCGCCATGGTGGCCTCTTGTAGCTGCCGGAATTTTGAGTTCTCGGGCATGCTTTGTAGCCATATCTTAGCAGTCCTTTTATTTGTACAGAAACCGGTGATACCGGAACATTACATAGTCAGTAGGTGGAGAACAGCAAAAACGGGTCTCTGTCAAGATGAAAATGGCGAGTACAAAACCACCACATCGTTGTATGGCGAGTACCGTGGAATTTTAGATGAGGGTGAGGGAACACATGGCAACACATGAAGTAGATGTCGATGCTACGAATGTAGAGATTGAGATAACTTCAAATCAAACTGAATCAGATGATTGATTGAATTCAGACACACTCCTGCAGATTGCTATCTGAAGGGCTATTTGTGTTGTATTATCTATCACCCTCGTACATTTTTTTTCTCTCTGTTCACTTGGGTCCCCCCCCCCCCCAAAGCAAACTAGCTTTATTGAATGATTCACAAGTAGGGCTGTCAATCGTGTCGTGTCGTGTGCTAATCGTGTCGTGTCAACTCCTATATATAAGCTCTACGTGCTGCGTCGTATCCGACCCATTTAATAATCGTGTTGCTAAATTTCTGCCGTATCCAACCCATTTATAATCGTGTTGCCATATCCAACCCGTTTATACTTTGTGTACACGTTTAACACTGCTACCGTTTACACCATTTAACACACGTTTAACACACAATTATCCACTCGTTCAGAGTTCAACTTCAAAGTTTCAAAGCAATTATATATATAATTGGTAAAATTATAAATATGACATTCAGTTATTAGAATTTGTTTATTATAATTTATAACTTATATATTACTTATAGACTTGTCGGTATTAGTCGTGTATTAATCGTGTCGTATTCGTAATCATGTGCCTAATTACCCAATTACTTATCGTGTTTTATCGTGTCTTAATCGTGTTAATCGTTTTTGCAGTAGAAATCCATATCCAACCCATTTAATAATCGTGTTGTCGTATCCAACCCATTTATTAATCGTGTTCAAATTCTCAATCCATATCCGCTAACTTCGTGTCGTATTATCGTGTTTCGTGTAAAATTGACAGTCCTATTCACAAGGTGGGTGTAATTGGAAATTTGTAATGATAATATCTCAGGATTGCTTAAACTTCAAGACATTTCCAGTACGTTTCTGATAGTCACGTTCAGAAATCAAGAGTTGCGACTCCCCTTAATGCACTTCGTAATGAAAATAATATCATTAATCCATCATTCATTCGTTGGTAGAAGTAGAGTGAAAGCAAAGAGGGATGTGATCAACTGCTCACAAGTACATGAGTTCACTAATCAATCGTGTTATAACTAACAAAATGTTTGCACTTTGAAAATATTTGATTAGATATTAATCGGGTAATCGGATCCTGATGGTCACCATCCCTGGTCATCTTCTTCTCCTCTCTTTTCCATTTCCACGAAAAACAAACAAACGAAACCCAAAAAAGAAGAGAAAATGGAGGGAGGGTTAAGGTGAGGATGCGATACGGCGGAATGGCGGAGGAGATGATTCTGAAGAGGAATACCGACTGCGTCTACTTCCTCGCTTCCCCTCTCACCTGCAAAAAGGTCGTTTTTTCTAATAAAAAACCCTAAAAATCTCTCCTTTCTTGTGCCATCTTTACCAAAACTTCCATTCTTCTACTGGGTATCTCTTTGTTTTTGTTCAAAACCTAATTTTTGGTTTTTCTTTTTTTGAATTTTCCCACCAAAAAACTGGATTTTGTAGTGGGTCTCTCGTTTTCCCCTTCAAAACCTTAAAAATAGGTTTATTTTCCAACCAATTTTCAAATTTGTAATGGTTTTTTTGTTGTTGTTAGCATTTGGTTGGTTAGTTGCATTCGAACCCTAAAGGTAGGGTTTTGGTTTTGTGGGAAGCGCAAATTAGGTTTTTTTTTTGTTGGTTGGTTGGTTTCAGGGGGAAGAATGTGAGTTCCGGCACAGCGAGGCTGCGAGGCTTAACCCAATAGACTGTTGGTACTGGTTCAGAGGAGGATGCCGAAACCCACATTGTGCATTTCGCCATCCGGTATCAAATACTTCTTTTGTTCTTCTTCAGTATAAAATATTAGTGTTCTGTGGTTGGAGGAGTTTAGCTTTGTTTCACACACTTCCACCACTTCTATGTTGATATTAGTTATTTCCTGTTTGGATGTAACTTTTTTCTTGTGTTACCCTTTTTTTTAATGAGTGACACTGTTCCATTAAGAAAAATACACCCAATTTTTGTTGTTGTTGTAATTACAGAAATAGTTTGATGTAAATGCAATGCAATGCAGGTGTGTTTTTGTCCCATGCAATGTGAGTTTGAAACTTAAGTAGTTAAGTGCTTAGGTATCTTGATATGTTATTTGGTAGTTATTTGAAGGTCTCTTCCGTCTTCACTTCATTGAGGCCCTTGAAAATCAAGACCAAGGGTCAATTGAAGTTCCTAGACAAACTTACGCATGTTTAGAACAATACAAAAAAATATCCTGACAAATCAAGTCAATGGTCAGCACAATGTGGAGGTGGTGTTAAGTCTTTTCCTCTTTTTAAAAATACAATTTAGGCATTTGTTGTTTAATAGCAACCTGGTGATGTTGGTCTTCTGCCAAGTTTGAGGTGCTTGGGGACATCAGGAGAATGAATATGTTGACGTGCAAATGCAAGTTCTGCTCTTTTATGACAAGAAAAACATCAAGTAATATGAAGTCCAAGTGCAATACGATCACAAAAAGTTAATACAAAAATGTGTTGTTTAATTTCTTCCATTATTTCTGTTTGAGGAATTTCCCCATGATAATATGAATTTTAGTTTGTCATCTTATTTTCTTACAGGATCCTGAGAATATGGCAGCTCGTTGACAGAAAATATATTCAATCCATTTTTAACCTTGAACGTACCCTTTGCATTTGTGCCTTCAATATCATTTACACATTTATTAACACTCTCAATTTGTTTGGCTTATCTGATTCCTCGTCATGTATAATGTTTAGGTACTGGGGCTAGCCAAATCATCATGGAGTATTTAACTATAACAAATGAAATCACAATAGCATTTCTTAGATTTTGTTTGCACAATTTTTTGAGTAATCTTTCTTCTGCCTCAGCCAATAGAAGTGTACCAAGAAACTCCACCAGATCCAGCACCCCCATCTTCAGCTGCGCCAGCAAGTAAGGCAAATGTGCCCTGTTACTTTTTCTTCTACACCGCCTATTGCATGAAAGGGGACCAGTGCCCATTTTCGCATGGAAAAGTCACTCCTTCGGTCCAAAAGTCCCCCAAAGAAAAACCCAAGGCTGCACTCCTCGAACAATCTCAAGGTAAAAAGATGCCTTGTGGAAGTGATGCAGGACTGGTGTTCAGGAATGTTCATCAAAATCCTTCCGACTGTGGACCTAAGTCAAAGGAACTGGAAAGTCAGACACACTCTGAACGTGTACCAGCAAAAATGCCAATAGATGATGATATGAAGGAATCTTCCCCCTCTATGGATGTTTCAGTTTCTGAACATGAGGATGTTCGTGTCAAGTCTGATAACAATGCCTTCCATGGTGATCATGCTGATATTAAAGATGACACTTTCTCGGAAGATACCTCAGACGACCTCGTGAAAGTTCATTCAGATCGTGATGAGTCCTCAGCTGGATTTAATGTGTTTGTGAATAATGGTTTGCAGCGGACGGGATATGAGGATCATATGATGTTTCAGAATGGTAACCCCGAGAGCCAGTGCCATAGACAACTGCTGCAGTATGCTTATGAACATTCCACTGACTATGATTTTACAAACTACCCTGATGATGAAGTACCGCAACCTCGTGCGCTGTCCAGTCATCCATTGGACAATGAATATAATGCAGATTATGGTTCATTGGACAATGAATATGATGCAGATTATGGTCTGGAATCTTTTCGGCATTCTTCTGGAAGGAGGTTGGATTCAGAATTCTTTGACAGAGGCAGGTTATTGCAGAGAGAGAATGAAGTTGAATTCCGAGATCCAACAGATTTACGCCATCGATTGGGGAAGCGAACAAGGATGAATCTTCAGGTAGCAGTAAATAACACTCGGAGGCACCATTTTTCTGCAGGACTAAACAGTAGCCAGAGGGAAATGCTGACACGTTATGGAATGTCTCCTCTTAGGTTGCAGTCCGAGAAGAGAAGAAGAAAACATGGAAGAAGGGATTCTTTTGTTGAGCGTAGTAGACAATGCTGGTTGCATAATAGAGAAAGAGATAGACATGTTGCAGGACAGTTTACCAGAGAAAACGTGAGGACGAGACAGCAGAGGAGACGTGTTCTTGCTTCAGAAATTTCCAAGGGAACTGAGGCAAATATTGGACATGCAGATGGTTTTACGGGACCAAAGACTCTTGCACAGATAAAAGAGGAGAAAAGTACATCTCAATCTCAAAGAGACACGTCATACTCAGGCATTTGAAGCCTCTAAGCCGCTAAATGACCTTGTCGAGGACAAGAGGAGTGGGAACAGCTGTATGAATGGAAATTCTAAGAGGCACCGTGGAGGATACAAACACCAGTTAACCGATGACATTGAATTTTGTCCAAGTGACTGATTAATCGGATGGTATTGAGAGACTGGCAACTATCGCTCGTTTTTCTTCTTCTTCTTCTTCTTCTTTCCATAGTTATGATTTACTGACTTTCGGTTGCGTACAGAGTCTACAGACCATAGAGATGACTTCTTTTGCATCAGCAGGTTTTCTTTTCTGGTTAATTTGAAATGTCAATTTTGGAGAGTAGGATGTTGTAATGAACTAATGAGTTAGATTAGCATATGGTTTACTTTGGACCCTGTGGCGGATGATAATGACAGTGATGAGGCAGTGCTCTATTTCTTTTTCCACTAACATCATCTTCCTTCTATTGTGAAACACTTGGATTGGTAATGATTCGGATTAATTATTTTTGTTTTCCATTTCCAATGCTTTTTGCAAGTCAGACACCTTTCCTCTACTATAAGAGTCCGTCAATTTAGAATTGGTGTGATTTGCCTTGGTTGGTCGTCCACATGCTACTCCAGAGAATATAATATATAAAATATGTTGAAGAATCAATCATGATTATCACCATTATTAAGTGCGCTCGTCTTTGTGGTTTACATTCACACGGCAATTCCTTGTCCATTTGATTCTGGTCAGAAGTCATTTGGGACATCCATTGAATTCAAGCATTTCTTGGTTGACCCAAATAATTGTGGTCCAAACAGTTTTTGATAATCTCTTGTTCCATGAATCCTATTGCTGGAATCATGTCTTAATCCCTCCGAGTCAGCATTATCATTGAATAATACGTGAATGATCAATCTCACCGAGCAGAAAAAAAAGTCTCTGAAGGCTGAAATGATCAAAATGAACCAAATACATGTAAGACTCATACATACATATTCCATTTCTACTTGTCCAGTTTTTTTCAAGTAGAGAGGCCTTCACATGTATTGTGGACTTGTGGTTTAACAGGTGTTAGGATCATGCTCATTCCTGTCCCTAGAATCTATAATTCTCCATAACAGTGGAAACAACTTTCAATCATGCTAAGCTGCCTTTTTGTTTGGCCTTTTCTTCTTCAGCATCCATCTTGAAGCTTCCATTTGGTCCCTACCACCAACTAAACATTATTATCATAAAATAACAAAGAGTGATTAAGACGTGTGGGATCCTCTACCAAAGAACAGGTCATGATCTTCAGTGAAATATTTCTTATCTGCTTATCGAAGGATCAAAATCATATTCACCATGCATACATGCTTTTTCCTACCAAATAATGTATCCATTTACATGCCCATCAACTTTATTTGACTATTTATGTATGGCTTATTTTTCACTAGTAGTGTATTATCATAATTATCCCAACCAATGCTGTCAAAAGATTGAATGGTCAGAAAAAGAGATTTCCAATAGATTTGTTAATGAAATCCACCACCACCAACTGACTAATATATATTGATAACAGAAGCATCATCCAACACTAGTGCATCCAATACCCTTCAAGCCCATCCTTCTCCATTCTCCTTCTTATCTCCACCACCACCAACACCAACCACAACATCAATTAAAACAAGAAGAGAAAGAAGATGGCTGGTCTGCAGAGGTCTGTGTCCACTTTCAGGAGGTCTGGTTCTTCTGGGTTGGTCTGGGAAGAGAGATCCTCAGAATTGTCACAGCCCAAGAAGAAAGACGACGAAAACAGCGACAATAACAACCGAGAGGAGTTCAGGGAATTGAAGAAGTCGAGAAGCTTAGGAACTTATCGAACCGGGAGGGTGTCTCCGGCCATCGACCCGCCATCTCCAAAGGTTTCAGCTTGTGGTTTCTGTGGAATCTTTGGCAAACCAGTGAATCATCACACCACAAACACCAAACGCAGACCGAGAAGATCAAAATAACAGGTGCACCTGATCTTCCTGTATATGTTCATAGTCACATGTGATATTACTATTATTATGTATGGTTTCATATATAAATCATATGTTCGATATAGATTAGATAGACACAAACATCATCCTGTAATTCTCATGTTGGTGGTTTGTTTTATGCTTCTTAGTTGTTGTGCTGTGATCTAGAGAGGGAACCATGTTTGTCTTTTTATTTACTGGGCTTGAATTGTAAGAATTTAACATTTGGTTGTTGTTGTTCCTGACATGGTCTTCTGTGGTGGGATTGGATTAATTGAAATTTTGTATTGGTTTGTTTGTTAATTTTTCTTTTCCTTTGATGGTAGTTGTGAACATGCATATGCTGTAATGAGAAAAAAGAAGCGTGTACGTATGAACTAAGAAGAGGATTAGTTAAATGGTCAGATTAGGTGGCTGTTATAGTCTGCTTTTAGTTGAAACAGTGGGCATGTGTGCATGTTGCTGTGGTCCGGTCTGTTTGATGTTTTTTGGAATTTAAACAAAAGTATTCCCTTTTCTCCTTCTTCTGTTCTATCCAACACTAGACTATTCTTCTTCCAAATTTCTAAAAAAAAATCAACATATGATTAGTTGTTAATCTCCTGTGAGAATGATGTTTAACCAATAAAGAAGTATTCCTTTTTCTACAAACAACTTTTCTGTTCCATCCAATATTATACTATTATTCTCCTACAATATAATTCTATATGCCATCAATAAATAATTAACCTTTCAGAATGATGGTTGGTTGCATCCAATATATAATGCACACCCAAGTAAAGGATCTTTGGATTGCACCATAATTATTTTTTCTCTGCCCACATCATGGAAGATGAGATAAGATAAGATAAGATAAAGTCTGCATTTTTTGTCTTTCTTTCTACAACTCTAATGTTAACCTTGTAGGGCTGGGTCTACAGATTTTGTTTTTGCCTGAGTTTATTGTTTACTATTTACTGCTTCTTGTAGGTTTAAGTCATGAAAATGAAATCTCAACCAACTCTTGACTTTAAGCTTTGGCAGGTTCCCTCTCTGTTCTAGTAGGGAATACTTAAGTCTGTTTGATGTTTTTTGGAAATTAAAAAGATGACAATGTTAAGATAACAGATGTAATAGTAGAGTCATTATGAGATGCTGATATGATGTTAGAGAAGTTTTGGGCAGAAGATGGCAAAAAGATTTATGGTATCTTTGGTGGGATCTTATATTATCAACTGAGAAAGAAAAAAAAACAAGCACGAGGGTAGAGCAAGTACAATTGAGCTGGTTTGTAACATGGAATGTTTCTTGTGTAGGATTTTTTTATAGGAAATGTTCAGTTTTCTTGGGTGGGCAATGATTGTACTATTTTCTTCTTCATCCGAATCAACATGAGCATAACATATTTGATCCTTAAATTAGCTATTGTAAAATTCAATCACAAATTAAACAATTCGATGGAGGAGTTCTTTAAGATAACCAACCAAGCCAGTGTGACTCGTTAATTTTAGTTTCGTATCTGAACTAGATGGGGATTCACCTGAAAGTATTGGTCGTGGATTGAGTGCAACGAAATTAAGAAATGCAAGATTGTTGTTGAGTGTGTCGTAGCTAGAACGATCGATCATTCGACCTACCGACCGATCGACCGACTTAGGAGAGCTAGCAATCGATCGATGCAAATAATTAAGGTAATGATCAACCGCACGATTTACGGTTAAAGATGCAATATTTGTTACGATAGAGAAATGAAGTTCAAAACTCTACTTGCTGGCTTAAGGCTTGGTTTGGATGAGACTCCTAGATATGAGCTTTTGGGAATGTGAATCCAGGAGCAACTTCTTCCTTAAAGGTTGATAGTTGTTTGGATGAATAGAAAACTTTTGGGAGCCCCAGATGTCTTATCGAAGCAAATCCTCAAATTGTCCTAAATTTTTTATTAAATAAAAGTTTATGCAGGTATATGTTGAAATCAACAGGAGTAAAATCGTCACATAAATCCAACAACTGGAGGAGCTACCTGAAGCTTCTCCCATGAGTTTTTCCATCAACATGCAAAAATGTCTCGATTGCCATGTTGGGAACCCAACTCCACGGGATCCATCCCCACGTTTGGATGACCTAAATAAACTATAGTAGATCCATGATGGGAGGGGGAGTTGGATCCCCTACCATCCAAACGCAGTTTAAATCATTCTCAATCAATTCAAATGGCTGAGGATCAGTTGACTTAATTACGATAGCTAATTTGTAGAAGAACTTCGCTAATAAGGATTGGATTTATGGGATCGAACAACCTCAAAGATTTATTTAAATTATAATTTTAACGATTCCAACTTCATTGATCAAATGGTAACTGTAACATCCAGAAACAGCGGAAGAATTATAAAATTTAAGATAAAAGATGGGAGCTACTATTCGTCGCCGGAAAACTACTTAAATCGCCCAAACAATTACTTTTTTGCACTTAACAATTCATTTAATACTCATTTCGTCACATCTCTTAAAACAAAGTTTCTACCTACGTTTTCCTCATTTTCCCAGTACAAACTGTTGACTTTTTGGCCTTAATCTATGTTTTGATGATTTAATTAACCTAATCTTAATTATGATCATGTAGAGTAGCACACATATTGCGTTGCATATATATTGCTTTGTGCTAACCTCTACAGGTGATCAAGACTCAAGAAAGAAGAAAAATCAAGTCAAGACATGTAATCAAGCTAGGATTGAAGACATGTAATTTTACCTTTCTTTGAGTATTAGGAACTTATGTGAATTGAGCATAACTTAAGCTAATATGCATGCATTCACACACTAGGTTCCTTGTAGGAGTCACACACAAAATACCATAACATTTGGACTCCATTAGATCACCCAAACACCTAAAACATTGGTCGCCAGTCTGCCTGAGTTTGGTCGACCGTTCACCTTTCGGTCGACCGGTTATACACAATATTTGTTATACCAGACCAATCAGTTCAACCGATCACACTTCGGTTAACCGTTTACCCAGACCTGTTCGGTCGACCGCTATACCTTCGGTCGACCGTTTAGTTTGTTATTTCTGGTAAAAATACGACCGTTATATTTGTCGTATTATACAACGGTCGTATACACATTTTTCTCTTAATACACCCCAAATACTTTTGAACCGGTCGAACAAAATACCTTGTTCGGTCGACCGTTCCATTAGGGAAAATCTACCTGCTATCGGTCGACACAAGTGTAGTTCAACCGATCGAGTTTTCCCTCTACCGAACCCTGTAGTTTGGTCGACCGGTACCTGTTCGGTCGACCGTTGACTTATAGAACTTAAGTGTTAGGTCGACCTGTAACATCCCCGAAACAGCGGAAAATTTCAACTTTTAAATAAATGATAATCAAAGGATAAACATCAACACAGGGGACGCTACTCGAAAATATAAATATAATATATATGGTGCTGCACCGTATACAGGAGTTGTCAAAAGAATGACTACATCAAAATACAATATACAGATATACAAGTAGTCATAATAACCTCAAAACCGACACGAGGACCCGACTCCAAGATGCACTCGTCCTCAGTCCCCACCCAAGCAGCTCCCGAAGAGGGAACCTGAAAGCAAACAACAATGCCGTGAGTCTCCCGAAGGAAACCCCGTATGCCACACCCACCTACATGCAATGTAATCATGACCTATCATACTAGTATTATGCCAAACATAACTCATAACTGGTCATTCCCCAAACGGGTCATAAGGTCATAATAGTCATTTCCCCAACCGGGGTTCATTAGTCATAAGTCTAGTTTTGGACATCCGTAGATACCCACCGCAGGCACATGCGGTCATACGGAAAATACGCGACACACCCCCACTCGCAGCTACACTAGTCATATGGGTTCGGTGAGGGTCGCACGCAATTCCGAGTCATCATCAGATCTGATCAGTGGTCGAAGACCACAATCCGCCAGAGCCGTCGCTCTGGTCGGTCATACTCGCCAGCCGTGCCACAGCTGGACGATCATACTCGCCGGAACAGCATCGGTCGAGCACATTCGCCGTAACATCATCGGTCGGTCATCACCGTCGCCACACAGGCTAAGGCACAGAACTCTGCTGCACAAGGGCTAGCAGTCATCTCCGTCGCCACACAGGCTAAGGTCATCTCCTTCGCCACAAAGGCTAAGGTCATCTCTGTCGCCACACAGGCCAACAGTCACCTCTGTCGCCACACAGGCCGACAATCATAACAGTCATCACATATAGATCATGCAAAGGAGAATATGGTCCCACAGGTCTACTACCTAGGTCTCAATGCACATGTCATATCATGGGAACATAAGCAATAAATGCAATCCACGCACCAACGCGCTTAAAAACAACCAATACAAATACTGGGCTCCAACGGTCGACCGGAAAAGGTCATACGGTCGACTGGTTGGTCGTTAAAACCGGTACTTGGTTCGAACCACAATCCAACGGTCGAACCAAGGAAAACATCGAAACGGTCGAACAAAGGTCTCTGGGCGGTCGACCGTTTAGAAGGTCTACGCCACAAATAAATAATAAATAAAACATCCCCAACGGTCGAACGACAATGGGCTTCCGGTCGACCGAAAAACATCAGGGACTTCAACATTCTACAAAGTCATTACCGGTCGACCGAAATATGAATCGGTCGAACCACACTTAAGTTGTCTTAAGTCATCGGTCGAACGGGATCTCAGGGCGGTCGACCGTTTAGAAGTCTACACCCCCAACCGACTTAAAACAGTACGTCCGGTCGAACATGGTCAAAGAGGCGGTCGACCGTTTAGAAGGTCAACGCCCCCAACCGACATACAACAGTGCATTCGGTCGACCGACAAAGAGGACCCGGTCGACTGAAAACACTCAGGGACTTCATCTTCTCGCTCACACGAACAATCGGTCGACCACCCATGGGGTATCGTTCGACCGATTCGAGCGAGAACGCCCGAATTACACTACAACCGGTCGACCGAATTGAGCACCGGTCGACCGAAACAGAGCAGAACTTCTGCCACACTATTCCGACGAGCCATTCGGCCTACCGTCGAACACTCAAACACCCACACAACCTTGGTGAGCGTAAAAGCAAGGCTTGGCATACCTTGGAAGGTTGAAGAAGCTTCCGAAGAGCAACGACGATCCTCCCACGCAAAAGGGCGTATCTCCGGCGACCTCGACTTGTCGGCGCACCCGCAGCTCCTCCTTCTTCCACCGACGAACTACAAGGGAGGGAGAGAAAGTGTTGAGGGAGAGAGTGAGATGAAAAAGAGAGAGAAGGAAAGAATGAGAAGGAAAAGGTTTGGGTTGGTTTATATACTCTCACTAATCAGGGTTTAAGGTTCTTAAACTTAATTAACCTTAATCAAGGGATTAGGTTCTCACACGACCAGTACCTTTGTTCGGTCAACCAATCCATTAACTTACTCAAGGGTTCGGTCGACCGATACTCCTTTCGGTCGACCGTTTCTGGACAGATTTCTGAATCCGATTTTCTGTTTAGTGTGCTTTGCACAAACCCCAATCAAATCTTGTCCAAACGGCTAGAAATCTTTAAGAGCTTATAAATAGATGTTCACACTTAGTTTTCCACAAGATTTCACAACTCCAAAGTGTCAAACCTATAGTGAGATTTTCCACAACCTCCAAATTAGCCATCCAAAGCTTAATTTCCACATCATTCATCATACAATCATCTAGCAATTGTTGTGCTCAATTAGAGAGTGAATCCCACTCAAGTTACATTTGTTGTAAAGAGAGCAAGGGTCTTGGTGAAAGCCCAAGACAAAGAAGCAAGGACTTCGGTGAATGCCCGAAGTGATTCTCTCGGTTTGTGAGAGGTGGTGCCAAGCTCGGCGAGGGTTGTTCGCGAGCTTGAAGACTTGTAAAAGGCGTTGCTCCCGGCCCGGAACGGGGAGGCATAGTGAAGACGCAAGAGGGGCTCGAACGGAGATTCGAGAGGGGCTTGCAAGAGAGGATGTAGGCTCGGCCGAACCTCTATAAAACCGACGTGTCTTCTTGTGATTTGCATTACCTTTCTACTTGTGTTTGATTTACTTTAATTTCCGCTGCAATTCTTTGATCGATCAACCAAGTAGTAAATAAGGGTTCAATTGTGATTAGCTTAATAGTGATTAGTGGACCCATAACCCACACGATCCTACATTTGGTATCAGAGCCTTGTTAGCTAAATTTCATTACTTTACCGTAATTTTAGCATGACTTCAACATCTAATCACTTAGAGGGTTTATGCACCACAAGACCTTCTTTGCTTAATGGGTCAAATTATGATTATTGGAAAAATAGAATGAAAATCTTTTTAATATCAAATGACCTTAAGTATTGGAAGTTTATTCAAAATCCATACATACCCCCAAATGAAGATAATTTAGATTCTCTATCTAGGGCTCAAATGAAAGAAATTGAAATGAACTCTAAAATCATGAACATTCTTTATTGTGGCCTTAATGAGGGAGAATACAATAGAATTAGGGGTTGTGAAAGTGCAAATGAAATATGTCATAGGTTACAAATGCATCATGAGGGTGATAGTAAAACTAAAGAAACTAGGGTTAGTCTTCTCATGCATAAATATGAAATATTTTCTATGCAAATTGGTGAGAACATAAGCAACATGAACACTCGCTTCACCGATATCACTAACTCTCTTTTTATTCTTGGAAGAAGGATAAATGAAGGAGAGATGACTCGAAAATTCCTCCGGTCATTGAGCAACGATTGGGAAGACAAGGTCGTGGAAATCGAAGAATCGCACGATCTTTCAAAATTGAAGATGGAGGAACTCATTGGAAATCTCATGGCCTATGAGCTCCAATTGAGTCATCGAAGAGAGAAGGAAGCTTCAAAGAAAAACTCCATGGTGGCATTGCATGCAAATTTTGATGAGCCAAGGAGGGTGGAAGAAGAGGACATTGAGGTCCTTGCCCAAGACTTCTTCAAATACCTCAAGAGGGATAAGGGAGAAAAGAATGAAAGAAGAGGTAGAAGAAGTGAGAAAAGAGAAAAAGAAAAAGAGAGGGAGGAGAGCGAAAATGAGGGAAAAGAGAGGGGGAAGAAAAATGAGAGAAGAGAGAGGAGAAGAGAAAAGGAGAAGATTAAGAGGAAAGAAAGGAAGGAGGAAGCTCACAAAGCCACTTGGGATGACTCTTCATCTCCATCATCATCCTCTTCCTTGCAAAGTAGAAGAGAGGTTGCCCATTCATGCTTCATGGTCATTGAAGATGAACAAAGTGAGGTAGCTTCTAACTCCTCTAAATCTTATTCCACTAGAAGTAATTCATGTTCAAGTAAATCATATTCTAGTGCAAGCTCTAACTCTAATGCTAATGATGAATCATATACACATGATGAGCTACAAAATGCATTTCATGATTTAGTTAAACAATATGAGATCATTTGTGAAAAGAACAAAAATGCTAGAAAAACTATAAATGATCTCAAATGCCAAATTGAATTAATCATAAATGAAAAGAATGAGGTGGTTGATAGACTTGAATCAAATGAATCATCACTTGCTAGTCTAAGTAAAACACCGATTGTTGATGAATATTTAGATCTTAGAGCTTCAAATATGCAACTAAGGAAAGATCTAGAAATGTTCACAAAAGGAACAAAAATGCTTGATATGCTCTTAAGTAGTCAAAGACAATCCTTAGCTAAACATGGTTTAGGATACAATGTGCATTTGAAAAACCATGTATCTCATACTACTTTAAATGGCAAGCATTTATTTGTTAAATCTAGTTCCTCAAGTGTGTGGGCACCCAAAACCAAAATGGTTTGGATCCCAAAAGCTAATGTTCAAGGACCCAAAGTTGTTTGGGTACCTAAGTCTACACTTGTAGGAGCTTGAGGAGGAGATTGGTGGTGACCGGGTGAGCTTAAAAGTTAAATTCAAATCCGGTTACATCACCAAATGAGATTGGAGCTAATCAAGATTCAAGTTTGGTATAAATTTCCATCTTTAAAATTTCTGAAAATTTAGCTCTAATCTAGTCAATATGCTTAATTGTCATATCTTTAGAAATTCAATTCATTGAAAATCATTAACCATATTCATTGCAAATCATATATCACATCCATTGATATTAAATGTCATATTGTAAATGGATGTTAGAATAAGGCTTAAATTGAAACTAAATTGAACTTAACTAGAATCATACTCATAGTTTCCATCTTGCCTTATTGATAGGGGAGCTGATGCATTGCATACATTGCATCATATGTCTTTCATTTAGATTACTTTTACATCAATAAATGCTACTAAGGTATGTGTTTAGTCTTATTTACAGAATACAGGGACCTGAATGCAATTTACCCACATCCCGAGCATAAACGCATGCAAAAGACTCATTTCTATCATAAAGACCAAGTTCAAGATTATCAGGTTACGAATGGAAATGTATCCAAGCATAAAAGCATTCAAGTCCTAATTGCAAAAAGAACAAGGACTTAAGCACAAAAGTAGCCGGGGACTTAACTGCAAAAAGTCAAGGACCTAATTGCAAATCACGAGTAGCTTTTATTCTCTTGGAGAAAATATATAGAAAAATCAATGTATATCTCCAAATATGTGAAGGAATTAATCCGGAGCTCAAAAGAATGGAAAGAATCAATCCAGACGCGTAAAGGAGGATCAAATCATACCATAAACATTCAACCAAAATCCGGACCAAATCAGAGCATGATGTGCGGCGATTCCGCCGCAGATCACACACACCATGCGGCGATTCCGCCGCCCCCTAGTCGATCTGTGTGCTCCAATTTCGTCCAGTCATGTCTGGACACGTGTATTTTCCAATATTATACCTAGATCCCTTGTAGCAACTATAAATAGACCCGAGAACGATGTTAGAAGTGTCCTTAGTCTTTGGTGGTAGTTTTTATTCTTAATCTTAGTTTTGTATTCTTCTTTTCATTAATAAAATTCTGTCTTTTATTTCTTACTTTTAGTTTTCTTTTGTAATGTCTCAAGGACCCCTTCTTCCTCCCTTCATGAGTTTCTAACTCCTTCCAAAGGGTGGAGGTGACGGATTTAGGGTGAAGAGAAGACGAATGAATGTTATTATTTTAATTTCGTGTTAGTATATTTTGATTACTTGAGTTTATGTTAAATCATTTATCATGTAATGCTTCATAACTAATATGATTTATTATAAGTTTCTAAATTCTCTAATCTAAACCTTAAATCTAAACCTCCACCCGACGGAATTCACCTCTTTGTTCTTGTTTTAAATTTAATTGTTCTTGTTCTTACTTTAGATAATTAAAACCCAAAAATCTCAAAACCCAATTATTTCTTCTCTCCTTCTTTCCCCCAATCGAAATCACACTAAAAACAGAATCTCTCCCTCCTTGTGTTCGACCCGTACTTGCCACGTCTCCATTGACACCGTGCACTTGCGGTATAAATTTAATTCTCATCAAGTTTTTGGCGCCGTTGCCGGGGAGGCGACGCAGATTTTGTTGTTTTTGTATTTCGATTTTATCCTGTTTATCTTGTGCGCGATCTAAGTATTTGGATTTGTGTTTCAGGAGACAACAGAGTGCACGGCGAAATCCGAGCACCATTTGAGCTAAACGAGCGGCGAAATCGCCGCACCTGAAGAACAACTTGCGGCGAATCCGCTGCACACTTGGAGCGTCTGGGCTTCAACTTTTTCTGGGACGCGACTCATCTCTGGGTGGACGCGTAAAGCTACTGAAATTTCGAGAGCGGGCGGCGAACCCGACTGAGCATTGCGTAGGTAACCTTCGTTGCCTTTTTCCTCGTAATTTCTAGTTTCAGAAAATTTCCTTTTATTAGAATTGCACGTGTTAAGCTTAAATTCCATAATTGGCAATATTTCAACTCTGACCTAAAATTCGCAAAATTAGAAAGACCTTAGTGCATGCATCATATAATGTTTTGTTTGCATTATTCTTGCTAAATTCTTGCAAATCAATTTCTGTTGAAGAGTGCTGGAGGCAAGGTACGTATCGCGGTTTTTAACGATTGCATTTAAGCATATAATTTAATTTGCATACAACCTTGCAATTGCCCCCATTAAAAAGATCATTGTTTGACTATCTTTGTTAGATCTAAGTTAAACTATCTTAAGGGCAACTCCGTAGGAAAAGATACGGTGGGGATTTTATCACCCTTCCGTGGCCCACAAATCACAATCCTAAAGTGTCACCCAAGCCTTAAAATTTAAAATCAATTAGACACTGGCCCCTAAGGACTCGGACTCAATTAAGGAGAAGAATTGGTTTGACTTGCTATGACCTGAAGCCGATCGAATTCAATTTGGTGTCTAGGAAGTGTTTTTGTGTTGACGAAAGTCTTCCAAGCGAAGTGGTTGTCTAATTGGCACCGACTCTGTCGGAAGCGCCCCCACTAGCTATACACTGACTGACCAACTTGGTTTGATTGGTGAGGGAGGTGAATCAAGCGAATCAATTCGACTCAACCAGTTAGGAGTCGTCTAGATTTAAGTGACACTAGGTCTAGGATTGTTTGAACCGTGCTTGTTCAGGAAATTTCTGGCCAACCCTTGAATTTACCTTTTAGAGTTAAGTTTCCCTTCTAGTCTGAGTCTTCTTTCCCTTCTCATCTTTACCTTTCTATTGTTTGTTTCCATTTTTTATTATATAAAAAAAACGAAAAAAAAATGTAATTAATTCTTGAAATTAAATTTGGAATTTGAATTCAAAAATTGATTCAACCCGGTGCACTCAGATTTGGATTCGGGACTTGAGTAATCGACTCTCACGAGTTCATCTAGATTCCAGTCTGGAACTTAACCCCAATCCACCTGTTGCACCACCTCACCCGGATCCAATGGGTGAGAACGTAGTGGACTCGCCTGTTGCACAACCTATAACTCTGAGGGATCGATGCTATCCAGCGATGGCTGCTCAGCCATCGTGCATCGTTATGCTCACCATACCGGGTCGCGACTTCGAACTTAAGGCACAATACATGAGTATGTTGCCTAAGTTCACCTCTAGGGAAGATCCATATCTCTTCCTTAGAGAATTTGAGGAAATCTGCTCTCTTATGCAATACCAGCATATCCCTGAAGAGGCAGTGCGTCTGAAATTTGTGCCTCTGGCACTAAAGGATGACGCTAAGAAATGGCTATATAGTCTAGCCGAAAGATCTATTAGGAGTTGGGCTGAGTTTGTTCAAGTATTTCTAAAAAAATATTTCCCCAACCATAAGACTATGAGGATTAAGAATGAAATTGTTGCATTCGTTCAGTCTGAGAGCGAGCCGTTCTATTCCTATCTAGAAAGATTTAAGAGTGTTCTGACCCAATGCCCTCATCATGGAATTCCGAGATGGCAATTATGTCAAATTATTTATGAGGGATTGACACCCACATCTAGGGTTATGGTAGAATCCGTAAGCCAATGGAATTTTATGTCGAAAAATGAAAATGATGCCTGGACTTTTCTCGAGGAATTAGCTGAAAATAGTATGCAATGGGACAATACTAGAGCACCGCTTAACCCGAGTATTGGATCTAGAATAGCAAGTCAACCCAAACCAGGTGTCTTAGCTGTAGATGCCAACATAGCGGCTGAAGCAAAACTAGCTACCCTTATGCGCAGAATGGAAAGTTTAGAGCTACAAGCCCAAACCCGAGTGAATCAAGCATCGTCTATCCCCTGCTCTAGATGTGGTCAGACTGGTCATGTAATGGAGGATTGTGCGGACTGGGAACAAGTTAATGCCATGTATAACCATGCTAGAAATGACCCCTACGCATCAACCTATAACTCTGGTTGGCGTAATAATTCCAATTTCTCATCAAACCAACAAGGTCAACCTCCTAGACAACAACCAAACCCGTATGTCCAAAATAATACATCTTCTGGGTTTAGTAACAATAACGATCATGAGGTTAGGTTGACAAGCTTGGAAAATTTGATGAAAACCTTTATACAAACAACCAACCAGACCTTCCAAAGGCTAGAGACACAAGTCAGTCAACTAGCACAAATAGTAGGTGAAAGAGAAAAGGGTCGGTTTCCAAGTCAACCTAAGGTGAACCCTAGATCTAATAATTCCTATCAATCCTATCAAGCACCTTCAGGAAATAACAACCCTAGACCGGTTCAAATGGTTAATGAAGAAGGATCGTTCCAACAAATAAATGCAGTAGTGTCATTACGGTCCGGAAGACAGATTGATAATAATGTGGTAAATCCTAGAACATCTAATCAATCGAGCCATCAAGCTACCACATATGACCTAACCATTGAACCCGACGTCCAATCTGAAACGCCCAACCCACCTACTCAACCTGAACCCATAGCTCAACCTGAACCTGAGCGAGTCTATGTTCCTAAAGCCTCATTCCCCAATAGACTCAAAAAGAACTCAAGTGCACAAATAGAGAAAATCTTGGAAGTATTTAAGCAAGTTAAAGTGAACATTCCACTCTTAGATATGATTCAACAAATACATGCTTATGCTAAATTCTTAAAAGATTTGTGCACTAAAAAGAGAAAAACGAACGTACCAAAGAAGGCATTCTTAACTGCAAACATAAGTTCTATATTGTCCAACACATCTCCTATAAAATATAAGGATCCTGGGTGTCCCACAATTTCATGTGCAATAGGAGATACTTTTATCAACAAAGCCCTTCTAGACCTTGGTGCTAGTGTTAACCTACTCCCGTACTCTGTCTACGAGCAACTCAATCTTGGTCCATTAAAACCCTCTAAGACAACCCTTCAATTTGCTGATTGCTCTACTAAGAAACCAAGAGGTATAGTCGAGGACGTTTTGATCAAGGTGGGTGACTTCATTTACCCAGTGGATTTTGTCGTACTAGATACCGCACCTGTTGTAGATCCTAAGAGACAAATCCCTGTAATACTAGGCAGACCCTTTTTAGCCACTTCTGAAGCATTGATAAACTGTCGAAATGGGCTCATGCAGTTATCTTTTCGGAACTTAAAAGCTGAATTTAATATCTTTCATATTGATAGTGAGCCAGAAATAACATGCAATCAAAGTGATGTTGTGATGAAATCACGTATCTATAATATTTCTGAATCGTCACAAAATCAAAAAGGAAGTAAGAGAAAAGGGAGGAATTCATCTACACACCCACCATCACTCGAGCAAATAAGAGAACCAATTTATGTGAGGGGTGTGGAACCTGTAACTCAGGACGCTCATTGCAACATGAGGAACAATTCAACTGGATACATGCACCAATATGGTGTCATTCAATCCAGTTCTGACTATGGTTGACTTTGAGCAAATTCCATCCTTCCACCGCAGTTCACCAAGGTAATAAGTGCATTTGCTTTATATTTGCATACATTGAGGACAATGCATGATTTAGGTGTGGGGGGTGTTTATGTATATATTTATCTATATATTCTGTCTTTTATTTAAAAAAATAAAAAAAAATAAAAAAAAAAAAAAATAATGTTTCATGACATAGCTTAAGATTGAACTGCTAAAACCCGTGTACAAATTGCATTGAGTTTTTGTTCCTTATTATATAGTTCTGCTTGTAGAAATTGTGACATAAATCTAAGTTCCAAAGAAATAACCCATTGCCCTTTAAGACATGTATGCACTTAAATTGGATGAATCAAATCTTTGAAGTGGTTGATAAAAAGCAGAGGTTGAGGAAAATATACCGGGAAGTGTGGATTTCTAATAGCAATTAAGCCTTGAGGAAAATAAAAATAAAAATAAAAATAAAAATAAAGTGAAGAAAACACATTTTGCAAAAAGGATTACAAAAGCCCAAGCCTTTGAGTCACTGGTCCGTAGGGGTATCTTGAAACCCGGTAACTTGAGTCTACCAGCTCGGGATTATCGACCAAACTCGCTACACGAATGCAAAAATGGTAAAAGTGTCAAAAAGCAAATGTGTTGAATCACGGAAGAAAAGAAAAGAAAAAAATAATAATACTCAAGGCCCAAAGCTAAAAGAATGATCCATGCCATGGTTGATCCGAATGATACTTCACCACCAGAGGAGGCGTGCAAAATAATTCAAGTGATAAACATGTGTAAAAGGGTTAGTGGTGTGAATGTTGGAGGAACAAAGACCAAGTCATACTTTTAATAAGTTAGATTTATATAATGCTCATGCAAGAATTCTCAGTGAGATGTATATGGTTAAGGTGGAGATATTAAGAGCTATTAATGGAATGTTGATTTAAGACTTTGTGGGTGTGTCAACTGAAAACCCTCAGGAGACAACACTCCTCCTCCTAGGAAACTTGGAGGTTTAAAGGCTTGTTGCACATGCTAAGTGCAACCGTGATTCCTACGAAAGTGAGTTAGGATTTCCCTGTTTTCATTTTTTTCTTATATTCTGTTTTGCTAGGGACTAGCAAAATCTAGGTGTGGGGGTATTTGATGCATTGCATACATTGCATCATATGTCTTTCATTTAGATTACTTTTACATCAATAAATGCTACTAAGGTATGTGTTTAGTCTTATTTACAGAATACAGGGACCTGAATGCAATTTACCCACATCCCGAGCATAAACGCATGCAAAAGACTCATTTCTATCATAAAGACCAAGTTCAAGATTATCGGGTTACGAATGGAAATGTATCCAAGCATAAAAGCATTCAAGTCCTAATTGCAAAAAAAACAAGGACTTAAGCACAAAAGTAGCCGGGGACTTAACTGCAAAAAGTCAAGGACCTAATTGCAAATCACGAGTAGCTTTTATTCTCTTGGAGAAAATATATAGAAAAATCAATGTATATCTCCAAATATGTGAAGGAATTAATCCGGAGCTCAAAAGAATGGAAAGAATCAATCCAGACGCGTAAAGGAGGATCAAATCATACCATAAACATTCAACCAAAATCCGGACCAAATCAGAGCATGATGTGCGGCGATTCCGCCGCAGATCACACACACAATGCGGCGATTCCGCCACCCCCTAGTCGATCCGTGTGCTCCAATTTCGTCCAGTCGTGTCTGGACACGTGTACTTTCCAATATTATACCTAGATCCCTTGTAGCAACTATAAATAGACCCGAGAACGATGTTAGAAGGGTCCTTAGTCTTTGGTGGTAGTTTTTATTCTTAATCTTAGTTTTGTATTCTTCTTTTCATTAATAAAATTCTGTCTTTTATTTCTTACTTTTAGTTTTCTTTTGTAATGTCTCAAGGACCCCTTCTTCCTCCCTCTATGAGTTTCTAACTCCTTCCAAAGGGTGGATGTGACGGATTTAGGGTGAAGAGAAGACGAATGAATGTTATTATTTTAAGTTCGTATTAGTCTATTTTGATTACTTGAGTTTATGTTAAATCATTTATCATGTAATGCTTCATAACTAATATGATTTATTATAAGTTTCTAAATTCTCTAATCTAAACCTTAAATCTAAACCTCCACCCGACGGAATTCACCTCTTTGTTCTTGTTTTAAATTTAATTGTTCTTGTTCTTACTTTAGATAATTAAAACCCAAAAATCTCAAAACCCAATTATTTCTTCTCTCCTTCTTTCCCCCAATCGAAATCACACTAAAAACAGAATCTCTCCCTCCTTGTGTTCGACCCGTACTTGCCACGTCTCCATTGACACCGTGCACTTGCGGTATAAATTTAATTCTCATCAGGAGCTTAAATGTTATATCTTTTAGAGTAATGAAGTGCAAAATTTAGGGGGAGCAACTTCATTACAAGACATCCAAATTCTATGCTTAAAGTCATAATTATTTTTGTTTTTTGATGGATGTCAAAGGGGAAGAGATAATTAAGGGGGTAACTTGGAATTTGGAATAAAATTGAACAAAAACTATGCACATCCATAGGGGTAGCATTAATATGCATAGTTTACATATACAAATTCCATGTATTTAGATAGAATTAAGATATAGGTTGTCATCATCAAAAAGGGGAAGATTGTTGGCTTTTTGGCCTTAATCTATGTTTTGATGATTTAATTAACCTAATCTTAATTATGATCATGTAGAGTAGCACACATATTGCATTGCATATATATTGCTTTGTGCTAACCTCTACAGGTGATCAAGACTCAAGAAAGAAGAAAAATCAAGTCAAGACATGTAATCAAGCTATGATTGAAGACATGTAATTTTACCTTTCTTTGAGTATTAGGAACTTATGTGAATTGAGCATAACTTAAGCTAATATGCATGCATTCACACACTAGGTTCCTTGTAGGAGTCACACACAAAATATCATAACATTTGGACTCCATTAGATCACCCAAACACCTAAAACATTGGTCGTCAGTCTGCCTGAGTTCGGTCGACCGGTTGGTTATACACAATATTTGTTATACCAGACCAATCAGTTCAACCGATCACACTTCGGTTAACCGTTTACCCAGACCTGTTCGGTCGACCGGTATACCTTCGGTTGACCGTTTAGTTTGCTATTTCTGGTAAAAATACGACCGTTATATTTGTCGTATTATACAACGGTCGTATACACATTTTTCTCTTAATTCACCCCCAAATACTTTTGAACCGGTCGAACAAAATACCTTGTTCGGTCGACCGTTCCATTAGGGAAAATCTACCTGCTATCGGTCGACACAAGTTTAGTTCAACCGATCGAGTTTTCCCTCTACCGAACCCTGTAGTTCGGTCGACCGGTACCTGTTCGGTCGACCGTTGACTTATAGAACTTAAGTGTTAGGTCGACCAGTACCTTTGTTCGGTCAACCGATCCATTAACTTACTCAAGGGTTCGGTCGACCGTTTCTGGACAGATTTCTGAATCCGATTTTCTGTTTTGTGTGCTTTGCACAAACCCCAATCAAATCTTGTCCAAACGGCTAGAAATCTTTAGGAGCTTATAAATAGAGGTTCACACTTAGTTTTCCACAAGATTTCACAACTCCAAAGTGTCAAACCTATAGTGAGATTTTCCACAACCTCCAAGCTCTAAATTAGTCATCCAAAGCTTAATTTCCACATCATTCATCATACAACCATCTAGCAATTGTTGTGCTCAATTAGAGAGTGAATCCCGCTCAAGTTACATTTGTTGTAAAGAGAGCAAGGGTTTTGGTGAAAGCCCAAGACAAAGAAGCAAGGACTTCGGTGAAAGCCCGAAGTGATTCTCTCGGTTTGTGAGAGGTGGTGCCAAGCTCGGCGAGGGTTGTTCGCGAGCTTGAAGACTTGTAAAAGGCGTTGCTCCCGGCCCGGGACGGGGAGGCATAGTGAAGACGCAAGAGGGGCTCGAACGGAGATTCGAGAGGGGTTTGCAAAAGAGGATGTAGGTGCGGCCGAACCTCTATAAAACTGACGTGTCTTCTTGTGGTTTGCATTACCTTTCTACTTGTGTTTGATTTACTTTAATTTCTGCTGCAATTCTTTGATCAATCAACCAAGTAGTAAATAAGGATTCAATTGTGATTAGCTTAATAGTGATTAGTGGACCCATAACCCACACGATCCTACACAAACACCACGAAAATGTCTGGCGAAACGCTTAAATTTTGTGAAGTAAGCCCAGCAAAAAAAAATTGAGTCGGCGTCTCGGTAAAACGCCCCCATGGGGGAGTCCTCTTAGCCAGACGCCACCCCCAGGGGGGGGGGGTTACCCAGATGCCCTGTCCTAAAAAAATAAAATAAAATCTTAAAATTATATGGTGTGTTATCTCAAATTATTTGAGATTCCTTTACAAGTTTTCGGTGGTAACGAGTCTTAGCCAGACGCCCCCCCATGGGAGGGGTGAATCCCGTGAACGCCTGCTATTTTTTATTAAAAAGATGTTGGATATTTTTCCAAATTCGAGTACACCAGGGCGTCCGTTGGCTCATTACTGACCTCCAAAACATTATTTTTTATGATTATGAGAGGAAGATGAAGAGAGATGTGTGATAGGATGGTGATATGTCGCGTTATATGAGCGATTTAAGTAGTTTTCCGGCGATGAATATCAGTTCAGTAAAAGATCACAAGAGACAAATCATTAAAGGCGGGAATGTTACTCATAAAATATCCAAATGATGCACCCTATTACATCAGAGTTGTCAAAATGTACGACTATATCAGAGTACAGGAAGGGAAAATACAAGTACTCATACTACCTAGAAAAATACAAAAAGAGGATCCGATCCCAACGCGCATCCATCCTCAGTATCCACCCACGAGAACCTACTACGGTCCTGAAATAAAACATGTAACCACAATGATTGAGTTTCCATAAGGAAACCATGTATGTCAAGCTCACCTATATGAATGCAGTAATACAAATGAACATATCATACTAGTAGCATGTCATGCCATCAACAGTAAGGAAACAGTTCCCTCGAAGGGTAAAATAGGACATCAGTCCGACAATCATCATCAGGTCTCCCCGGAGACCTACCGTAGACACATACGGTCTAACGGAACAAGACGTGACACTCCCCACACGCGGCTATACTAATCATGGGGTTCGGCAAGGAGCGTCCGCCAGGTCCGCGTCATAAGAAACAGATATGTTACTTCGTGGTTAAACCACCCCAACGGAGCCGTCGCTCGGTTGGTCCATCAATCATCATCTCAGTAGGTGCTCAGTTGAGGAAAACATAGCCGGAACAGCATCGGCTCATCAAATATCATAGTCGGAACAACATCGGTCCATCGAACATCATAGTCGGAACAACATCGGCCCATCATCGCCGGAACAACATCGGCGGCATCACCGACACAACATCGGTGGTCCAACATATGTCTGGCACAACATCAGATGGTTCCAAACCGAAGTCCGCCAGTCATCAGGCTCCACAAGCTACACATCATACATTGGGATTCGCGATCCCTCAGGTCTGCTACTCTACTATGAGTCCATCAATCCATCACATTAAGTCACGATCCATACACGAAGGTGACAAATTCCACATACCCACACTCTTCCACACGACAGTCCTTGGGCAGGCACGTGTAACGCTCCCGCCGTCACCTCCCGGCTCACGCACTAAGCGAGGACATTGATTTCCGTGGACAGAGTTGGCATCATACAAGGACCGTGAATTCAATTCTACGCACAAACGGTCGACCGAAAGAGACAATCCGGTCAACCGTTCCCACGGGGTTCGGTCGACTGAAAGTCTGTAATGGTCGAACTCGATGCACAAAACCTAAGTCCTAGCGGTCGAACCAGAGTCTAAAATCGGTCGACCAATACGTGGTCAAAATCCGAAGTCTGGTCAAAATCAATCAATACTAACGGTCGACCGACTCAGGGGTCCCGGCCGACCGAAAAACTATCATGGCATCCTAGCACTTCTAAGTCATCAACAGTTGAACCATGCATCAATTAACTTAAGTTCCCGTCGAACCAACTATGAAATCAGTCGATCGAAATCCAACAGGCAAACTCCCAACCCACCAGCACATGCACTACCGGTCGACCGCCACAACGCATCGTTCGACCGGTGTTGGTTAAAGTCGGGCAAAAACAATAAACCGATCAACCGCGCGAAGGAACCAGTCGATCGTTGGTCGACAACAACCTTACGCTGGCCAATGATTTTACACCGTTCCTCGCCGCCGGTGAGGTCTCCGGCCTCCCGCGACCGATCACTACATCACCCCCTCACGAGTGAGCAACAAACCAAACTAATAAGCCAACATACCTTTCGAACACGACGAAACCGCCGGAGCTTCGCTCGCGCAACGTCGTCTCCGAAAACCTCCTCGCGCGCCAACCTCCGCACGTCTCACGCCTCCTGGTCACGCTCGCCTACTCCACCGGAATTCTCAGCGCCTCTGCTACGATGGAAAGGGAGAGAATGTGGTGAGAGAGATGGAGATTTGGAAGAAGAAAGGAAGAGAGGAAGATGATTGTTTCCTTTAAAAAGACCACACAACACCCCCACCCATACCTCCCTACCTCTTCTATCACATCAGCCATACCTTCACCCATTCTCTAACACCCCAACCAGACCTCTCTAGTCAAACCCCCTCTTAACCACTAATCAAACCCTAATGGGTTAGAGATATTACAGTAACTGCGGATAGCTTGTTATATTGCATTTCGTGTTAAATCGGTTATATATAGGTCAGTTGGGTTGGTCTTCTTTCTTGACTCTCACTTTCATTAATTAAGAAGATATCAAGAAAACACAAGAAGCATCTGCAAAATTGACTAAATAACAATTATACATATCCGGCATTAATCAGAAATTCAATAGTGTTTTGGTATAGTATATAGTATGTATTGTGTTGGAATTCCAACTGAGATATACATATTGAAAAAAATGAGAGAACTCAAGCATGATAACTAAACAAAAAATCATAAATACTAATCTCAACGTCTTTTTGACTATAAATAAGAAATTAAATGGATGGTGTGTGTGTCCACGCTTGAATAATAGTATTATTGGATCTCAGTCCACTCTATGGCCTCACAACTCCCCACGTTTCCACACTTCCAACTGTCCGAGCTAATGCATCCTGTGGCTATGAGTCATTTGTCAACATCAATTAATTTGATCATTATATGCTTTCTGTAAACATATATTCGTTCATATCTACTAATTATTATTAGAGATTCAACTGACAATAAGGAAGGGAAATTCCTAGTGTGGGCATACACATGCAGCAATATATTATGTTACATTAGATTAGATTAGATCCCACCAACACCAACACCAACACCAACACCAACAAAACTATATGTATATATATATATATATATATAGCCTTCGCAAGTTGGTAAGGAGGAGGAAGAAGAAGAAATAGATGATCGATGATGCAACAAGAGCAACAACAAGCTGCTGCTGCTGCTGCTACTACTACAAACAGCTCTCTCCCTTCCAGTAGTGAGAGGTCTTCTAGTTCTGCCGCCGCAACATATCGATTCGAAATCAAACAAGGCATCTATCTATCTATCCATCCATCAGTTTGTTTTTCTTTTTGTGCATGTTTCTTTTTGTTTACACGTGGATAATTTTTTGTTGTTAATTTACAAGCTAGTGTTTGATTTAGACTTGATGTTTATACATGTGTTAGTGGAACGTTAATCAAAATATATAGATACGTACCTTGGTATATAGGAATGGAGAGTGACGAGGACATGATTCATAGTCATAGAGTGCCGGAGTTTGGTGGCACAACCACCAACGATCAGCACTCCCAACAAAGCCAAAGCCAAAGCCAAAGCCTTAATCAAAGGAATAAGAGAGGGGGTAGAAGAACACCGGCCGACAAAGAGCACAAGCGTCTCAAGAGGTTAATTAATTAATTAATTCCCTTAATTAAAAGACAATTATTAACATTCTCGAACGTACGTGAGCTGTTTTGTGACAAATTATGAATTAATTGTCAGATTGCTAAGGAATCGAGTGTCTGCTCAACAAGCAAGGGAAAGAAAGAAAGTACAACTCACAGATTTAGAGGCGAAAGTGAAGGGGTTGGAGGCCACAAACTCCCACTTGGAAGAGAAGCTCTCCACTTTGCAAAATGAGAACCATATGCTGATATGCTTAGACAAGTACGTACGTTGGTTAATAATGTATGCATCGGCTAATTAATCCCAGTTGGTGACATGCAAAACTAACTAGTAGGTACTAGGTAGGTTTTTTGGTAAGAGAAATGCGATGTAATGGGTGATAATTTGTGTTCATATGCATTTAATTAATTTGCAGATACTTAAGAATACAACAGGGAGGGGTTCAACTACAAATGCTAATGGAGATGATTAGTCTTGCAAAATCTAGTTACCGACTACCATGTATATATGTGCTGCCTAAGACATTAATATATTGTTTGTGCGGCTTGATCAGTTGAAATAAGGTAAGATAGCAAATAAACTCGTTGAGGAAACTTACCAAAATCAGAGCCTATCAAGTCAATCGAGCAACAAATCAGGGATATCATCCAGCCATACCATATGGAGTCTAACGGCTCCTTGAAGTCCTCCATTGTATAAATAACATGTAACAAATCCTAATCAATATAGTTTTTCCCATTTTGCTACTATTCAAAATCAATATGGTACCAGAGCAAACGTTCTGAAGGGGGGGGGGGGGGGGGGGGGGGAAATCTCACCCAAAACCGACACCCAAATCCGACCTCAACTACCTCCTTCAGCTCATCATTGGTCGGAAAACTAGGCGGTTGCGAACTCAATCGCCTTCCTCCTAGTAATGGCGGACGGTGGTGGAGAATCCTAACGCCTCACCACACAACCCTTAAATGGAACCAACTTTCTCTCCTGGTTGTTGGCTTTTTGGCCTTAATCTATATTAATTTTGATGATTAATTAAACTAATCTTAATCAATCAACCTAATCAATCAAAGTGAGCAAACACAATTACATGCATTGCATATATGTTTGTATACTTGCAATCATCTTAATAGGTTGATCAAGACAATCAAGGAAATGAGCATTGGGACAAGGACATCAAGACTCAAGACTTGTAATCAAAGCTTTAGACCAAGACATGTAATTTTTATATTTATTGAGTCCATAAGGTTTTATGTAAACTTGAGCACTAGGATTCTGTCCCGTCATTTCTCGGTAAACCGAACTTATTTCGGTTAACCGAACTCTACCTAGTTCGGTCCACCGAACACCTATCGGATAACCGAATACTTCCCAACAGTGAAACTTAGGTGTTCTCTGGAATTGCCCCAACAGAAGACCGAACCACCTTCGGTCGACCGAATAGCCCTGGATCGGTTTTGGACTTTGCTCCAACGGTCGCATTCAAATCAAGACCCTAGAGCCCAATTAACTTGACCCACTTCGGACGATCGCACACACTTCGGTCTACCGAATCCATATTGGCTTTAGGAGCCCAACGACTATTTAAACATGACACTTGACCGTTAAACAATTTCCAACGCATTGTCAGCGGAATACCCACGCTACTCCGATCTACCAAAGTATACACGGTCAACCGAACTTGAGTAGATCAGAGCCCAATCAATTCTACTGTCCACCTTGGAACGGTGAACCGAATGGACTTCGGTGAACCGAATTTAATTAGGGTTAAATAGATAAAAGCTACTGGAGGGCAACCTAGAAGAAGTCTATATGACTCCTTCCCCAGGCTACGAAACCAATCCAGACAAGGTATGCAAACTTCACAGTCCATATACGGGCTCAAACAATCTCCACGCGCATGGTATGCAAAACTCAGTAACTATTTTCTTCTTTATGGTTTTTCTAAAAACTCAGTTGATGCATCCATGTTCACTAAACACTATCATGGAACCACTTTAATTATCATAGTATATGTAGATGACATTATAATCACCGGAAATAATGATCAAGAAATATCCTTAGTAAAACGTTATCTTAAATCCAAATTTGATATTAAAGACCTAGATATTATGAAATATTTTCTTGGAATTGAAATTGCACACTCAAAACAGGGATTATTTTTATCCCAAAGAAAATATTTTCTTGATCTCTTACATGAAACTGGGAAGATAGAGTCTAAACCGGTCAACACTCCAATCGAGACAAATAGGAAAGTTAGTTTTGTTGATGGTGAACCGATTCAAGACTTAGGACAATTCCAAAGATTAGTTGGTAAATTAATCTACCTCACGGTCACTAGACCCGACATCGCATATGTCGTTAGCGTAGTAAGCCAATTTATGCATGCACATCATAAAAGGGCATCTAGAGATCGTTGACCAGATTCTGCATTATCTTAAGAAAACCCCAGGTCAAGGTCTCTGGATGAAAAGAAACAACTCTAACACAATCGTTGGTTACTCTGATGCAGATTGGGCAGGTAGTCACGATCGGAAATCCACCACCGGATTTTGCACATTCGTTGGAGGAAACTTGGTGACATGGAGAAGCAAAAAGCAGAATGTGGTGGCTAAATCAAGGGCCGAAGCAGAATACCGAGCGATGACCTCCACAACAAGTGAGCTAATCTGGCTCAAGCAACTTCTCAAAGATATGAACATAAGTAATCAAAGTCCAATACAAATGTTTTGTGACAACAACGCCACGCGACACATCGACTCCAATCCAGTTTTCCCCGAACGAACGAAGCACATTCGTGAAAAGATAACAACTAAAAAAAATCGAAGTTCCTTACGTCCAGAGTCATGATCAGTTAGCAGACATCTTCACCAAAGCACTCGATCAAAGACACTTCCAACACATTCTTCACAAGTTAGGTTCCTTTCAATATCTTTCGGAGTCAACTTGAGGGGGAATGTTGAAGTAAGGCAAGATAGCAAATAAACTCGTTGAGGAAACTTACTAAAATCAGAGCCTATCAAGCCAATCCAGCGACAAATCAGGGATATCATCCAGTCATACCATATGGAGTCTAACGGCTCTTTGAAACTCTCTATTGTATAAATAACATGCAACAAAACCTAATCAATATAATTTTTTTCCCGTTTTGCTACTATTCAAAATCAACGTGATCTGATTACTAAATCCTAATTGTGTGCTTTCGTAGTTTATTTCTCCTTAAGCTCGATCGTTGTAGTCAATTAACAATCATAATTAATCCTCCTAAATGGCTCCATCTTGGATTTTTTGGTGAGTTGTATTATCAATGACCACATGCAAGCGCATGTACTTATCTTAGTTGTTTATTCATGTGTTGGTTCTAAAAGATTTCTCAATTGATTATAAAAGTACGCCTTAGTATTATGTAATATTTGTTATTATGCGCTCACTTTGTATATTATAATTAATAGTACCAAATCTCATGATCGAGCTGCCTGCCTAATGCCGATCGATTACACATTCTTAATTCTTTATATACGTATATATTTATTTATGATATTCGTACTTGTATTATATATCATAAGATGTTGAATGGTATAACTTGGAAGAAGTCAATTAATGGACCAATTCGTAAGGTTATGTTATGAAACACAATTTATTTTATCCAAAAAAGGGCTGTGAAACACATGATACGACCGACATCGCGAAGTCGATCGAAGAGGCGTTTCAATTAATGTCCGGCCGTTTGCTTTAATTCAATTCGATTCGATCGGTCAGGTAGAAATTAATAAAGAACCAAACTTCAATCGTCGTGTCTTAATTAATTAATACAATCAATCTTAATTACCAAAACATGTCCTAATTAACCATGTAATAATGCATGGATTTTAAGAGTAATATCCATAGTGGCGTACGTGTCAAACAACAATTCTCGTCGATCGATCCATGCAAACTTAGTTATCTTTTACACATAAAGATTAAATTAAAAAAAGTCTTAATTAGAAACAAACGAAACGATCGATCGAGTCAAAGAGGTGTGATGAGAGATAGTCGGGAAAGAATCCACCCATCCATACACCTATCACTCATTCTTCTTCGATCCTTAGTTGTACGTCTTGTCCACTAATTAATCACAAATCACTGATCACTAATAATTCTTACTGGCTAACAGAGACAGAGATCGAGAGAAAACAAGACAAGAAGAATTAATGGGGAGACGAGAAGAAGAAGAAGAAGAAGAAGAAGAAGAAGAAGAAGAAGAAGAAGCCACTGATAATTTCAAACAACAATTCCTTGTAATTCGTACCGGAGGCAACACCACCAATATTAATCTCAATCCCACCACTAACAGGGTTGGTTTGAATCTAAATATATATATATAGTTTTTGGTTATGAATCTCATTTATTTATATATATGTTTATGGTTATGCAGCCAAAGAAGGTGATAGAATGTGTGAAGGTTGAGGTATGTCAGGCATGTGGGAAGGGTTGTGTTTATTATAATAATTCTTCAAGTAACCGCTTCATATGTTGTATCGAATGCGGCGTACCATTTTGTCACCAATGTCGTCAACAGAAGGAGAAGGAGAAGGAGAAGGAGAAGGAGAAGGAGAAGTACTCTGGCTGCAATCGATCTTGTCCCCAGTGTAACCACTCCAGACACATCATGCCCATGCCCATGTCCATGCCCATTGGTTGCTACTACACATATCAGCTATAGCTAGCTTTGCTTCTAATTAATTACTTGCTCCATATATATATATATATATATATATATATATATATATATACATATATGAATTACGTACGTACCTACTTTGTAGGAATACCTTTGGTGGATGGACATATCGAGGAGGATCGCATCGATATCCATATCGATGAGGAGGAGCTTTATCCCTTTTCTACCAAACAACCTCAACAACAAACTCATCCTAATTTTGCTGCAGATCATGACATGGAAATCATCGTATGAATATATATAATTATTGAATGAATGAATGAATGAATGATTAATTGATTACTCCTTTGATGTTGTTAGTTTTGATTCTCTAACTAACTTAAACATATATATATATATATATAACTCAATAATAATGAACTGTTCAGGTGTCTCAAGAAATTATACATGGTAGACCTCAACACCACTCTATACCAAGCACATCATCATCAGAACCCTGGGAATCATATGACAAGTTTCTTACTTTTAATGACCCAATTGAATCACCAGGTTTTATTATTCCAACCACTTGAATTGTGATTTTGAAGATGTCTCTTTCTCAAGCATTTTAATTGCATGCAGTACAAGTGAAAGTGAGAACAGTGGATCCCTCCAAAGGCCTCCACTCTTATGGAGTTCGAAACATCGACTGGGAAGACCGAGTGCGAGACTGGAAATTCAATAAGATGGCCACAATCGACGAAGAAAATGGAGGTGGAGATTACGGAAGTGGTAACTTAAACATTGAAGCGCAGAAAGAAATGTATTGACACATATGATTAATTAATAAACATATGTTTCGTAGTTTCTAATTGTCTAAAGCTTGTTTGTTGAAATCCTTAATGACAGGTATGATGATGGAATCCAGCCACTGCACAAAGTGGTGTCAATTCCTTCTGTTGAGCTATACATCTATAGAGCTGCCATAATAATGCGACTTATCATCGTCGTGATTTTCTTCCATTATCGTGTCACTACTCCTGTTAAAGATGCTTATCCACTCTGGCTAATATCTGTAATTTGTGAGATATGGTTTGGTTTGTCCTGGATTCTTGATCAGTTTCCTAAATGGACTCCGATCAATCGCGAGACTTACCTCAACAGACTAGAGTTGAGGTATATATTGCTTTTGTTTGTCGACGTAGAATTAAAAAAATTGTGGTTGTTTGCTAAGTGAGGATTCGAATTCTTGACAGGTATGGTAGTGAATTTGGGTGTAATTCAATGTTACCTCCAATCGATGTTTTCGTAAGCACGGTGGACCCTTCAAAAGAGCCGCCTCTAATAACCGCAAATACCGTGCTTTCGGTTCTTGCCGTGGACTATCCAGTAGACAAAGTATCATGCTACGTTTCTGACGATGGGGCGGCAATGTTGACGTTCGAGGCTCTCTCAGAAACCGCACAATTTGCGATGAAGTGGGTACCATTCTGCAAAAAATACGATATCGAACCAAGAGCACCTGAATTCTACTTTGCTCAGAAGATCGACTACTTGAAGGACAAGACTAGACCTTCACTCGTTAAAGAGCGTCGAGCTATGAAGGTTGAATTATTAAAAAAACAAGCAAGAAAACATACATGGATGTACAATCATCTTTGAATGATGCATTAGTGAATTATGATTTTTTTTTTGTTTTCAGAGGGAATATGAAGAGTTCAGAGTGAAGATAAATGGTCTAGTGGAGAATGCACGAAAAATGCCCGAAGAAGGATGGACAATGGATGATGGCACTCCTTGGCCTGGAAACAATACTAGAGATCACCCTGCCATGATTCAGGTGATGATTCTTTCATACTTAGATTTTCTTACAAATTAAATCTTCTCGTGTGTGCAGGTTACGAATCTTTTGAGAAATTCAGGTATTTCTAGGACATACGGGGGCCTGTGATATCGAAGGCAATGAACTACCTAGGCTTGTGTACATTTCTCGTGAGAAGCGTGTTGGATTTCAGCATCACAAAAAGGCCGGTGCAATGAATGCTCTTGTAAGTCATTTTGCTAATCTAAGTGTCGGTTGGAAGTTATTTTGGAATTTATGCTGTTTAATTAATTATTATCTGCTAGATTCGAGTGTCGGCTGTTTTAACCAATGGTGCATATATTCTGAATGTCGACTGTGATCACTACTTCAACAACAGCAAAGCGCTAAAAGAAGCAATGTGCTTCATGATGGATCATTCGTTGGGAAAGAAAATCTGTTACGTGCAGTTTCCCCAACGATTCGATGGCATTGACTTTCACGACCGATACGCCAATCGCAACACTGTATTTTTCGATGTAAGTAAACAAAATGCATGCAGTGACTTACCATACATTACTATGCTTCCTGAGGACAATGACTTACTTCGACACTCGTTTGCAGGTAAACTTGAAAGGCTTAGATGGCATTCAGGGACCTGTTTATGTTGGAACTGGCTGTTGCTTCAACCGACAGGCGTTGTATGGTCATGATCCAGTCTTCACCGACGAGGATTCGGAGCCTAACATACTTAGTAGAATTCTGTGTGGTTCAAGAAAGAAAAGTTATCATTTTGATGACCAGACCCAGCAGCTTCATAGAAATGAAGACTATATAGAAGACGAGGAGGAGATCTTTGATGGTACGTTTCATTCAGTTTTTCTCACAAGAATTTTACTTCCATGCTTAAAAAATAAGCCAAACAAAGACTATGCCATGTAGGAAGTAGGAACTCTATTTTTTTCCGGCATTTTTACTTTTTGAATGTATAAGTTTAAAGCATGCTATGTTTGTTTTTAGAATTCGAAGATAACGAGTTTCAAGCCGTTTCGCCAAGAAGATTAGAGAAAACATTTGGCCAATCGGCAATTTTCATCGAGTCCACATTTATGGAAGGAGGAGGAATACCACCTTATGTGGATTCAGGTTACCTTCTGAAGGAAGCCATTCATGTCATAAGTTGCGGTTACGAGGCAAAATCTGAATGGGGCAAAGAGGTACATGTTGACACAACTCAATAATCCAACAGTAAACTCACTACCAATCTGGAACTGAAACTATAATCGTCTTTGAGGAAAATTTGATGTGAATTCAGTAATATTTGATTTTTTTGTACATTCAGATCGGTTGGATATATGGTTCAGTAACAGAAGACATCTTAACTGGATTTAAGATGCATGCTCGTGGATGGAAATCTATTTATTGTATGCCTGACCGACCGGCATTTAAAGGATCAGCTCCTATCAATCTTTCTGACCGCCTAAACCAAGTGCTAAGATGGGCATTGGGCTCGATCGAAATTCTGCTTAGCAGACATTGTCCTATTTGGTATGGTTACACTGGAAGACTGAAGTTCTTGCAGAGAGTGGCTTACATCAATACCACAATCTACCCTCTCACCTCCATTCCTCTGGTCGCATACTGCATTCTTCCGGCTGTTTGTCTCCTCACAGGAAAATTTATTGTTCCAGAGGTCAGTTGCATTATTTTGGTTGTGTTTTTTCAACAATATAAATCAGAACATGATGTGGTTGTTATCATGATACTAGATTGAGCATGAAAATTTTAATTGACAGGTAAGTAACTATGCTGGACTGTGGTTTCTGCTGCTTTTTAGCTCCATAATTTTGAGTGGAGTATCTGAGCTAAGGTGGAGTGGGGTTGGAATACAAGACTGGTGGAGGAATGAGCAGTTCTGGGTCATTGGTGGGACTTCAGCACATCTGTTTGCAGTGTTCCAGGGACTGCTGAAGGTGTTTGCAGGAATCGATACGAACTTCACGGTGACCTCAAAGGCTTCAGACGAGGATGGGGAATTTGCAGAGTTGTACGAGTTCAAATGGACATCTCTCCTAATCCCTCCTACCACCATCCTGGTAGTTAATATGGTTGGAATAGTGGCGGGAGTTTCATATGCAATAAACAGTGGGTATCAGGCATGGGGACCTCTATTCGGAAAGCTGTTTTTCGCGATATGGGTGATTGTCCACCTCTATCCTTTCCTCAAGGGTCTTATCGGTCGGACCAACCGTATCCCGACCATTGTTATTGTGTGGTCTGTTCTACTTGCATCGATATTTTCGTTGTTATGGGTGCATATTGATCCTTTTGCTAGTCCTTTACAGAAAGCAGATCTAACCAGGAACTGTGGCTTCGAATGTTGATGTAACACAAGGATAGATGAGCATGTACAATCAGTCTACAAGAACCAATTTAGAGGAGAGAATTGAGCTTCTACTATGGTTTGTATGTAGGATCTTAGGTCTTGTCACATTTTTCTTTCTGAAATACTTTATTTTGGTGTATTCATTACTACAGACCAAGAATCGACTCCAGGTTGCGCAAGCATGATGGCAACGTATTTGTTATGAATGATACAATGTTATGCAACATATTTGGAACTTAAAGAGGTAATATGCACAGTTCTATGTAGAGTTTGAGTCGGCGTATGGAACTCTTAGCACTAATGATGGGTGTAAGAGCAATTTATCTTTCCTCCTAAATGTTTATTTTTAGATCTCGAAGTGCCTCTGAAGTTGAGCTAAATCTTTGTGTATCAGCCATGTATGAGGACGTGCTATCGATATGCTTCTAAGCTTCTTAAAAAATGTTAACCTTAGAAGAGGCATAGAGTTGCCTCCAGCTTTCATGGACTTTCTTCAATAAATCAAATACACAATGGAAGAGAATGATCATATCATACCTCACAAATGCTGATGAACAGCTGCCAATGGAAACCAAATGCATTCAACACAATGTTAAAATCTATCCAGAAGTAAACAAGATGAATGTGTTGTATCCAAAAATAATCTCCCAGAATACTACTTATTATTATTAAAAAAGATAACAGAGTAGAAAAGAAATTGCATCATTTGAAAAAAAAGAGGTAAGCTTTGCTACAGGATTTCAAACTAAAGTATGTCGAGGGGAACACTACAGGTATTTTCTAGCCAGAGCTCTAACTTTGGTGTCAAAGTGGGAAGAAGTGATCCGAGATCCAGGCAAGTACAGAGGATTTAGAAGAATCTGTTCAGGTGAAAGAGAAGTTAGACCATACGATGATGAAACAAAATGCCCAAATCTCAGATTTCGTTAAGATTCTAATGATAAAACCTGAAAATCAAATTCCTACTTAAAGCAGCAAAAAAAATGGAGCGCTTAAAAACAGATAATGCAAACAAAAGATGATTTGCTGAAAGGACTCAAACTAGCACCTTAGGATCCTCCCTCTAGTGGCCAGAGCATGTATCAGCAAAAGCTATGCCTACTTAAATATATATATATATATATATATTAATCATTTTCACTAGAAGAAAGCAAAACCTTCTCTATTTTCCTTATAGGTTTTCTTAATTAGTGACTACTCTAATGGGCCAACGAAGGTCCTTTACTTGACCAACTAAATTCTTCTTTACATTACAAATGATTTACCTGTAATATCAATGCACCATTTTATAAGAGCTTCATAAACAACAACTCTATAACATGATAATATCATTGTATTTGTTTGTTAACGACGTCCCAATTTCAGTTAATTATATTTGAACAAAAAAAGAATTGATTTGCATGCATAATAATGATGAACACAAGAAAATGGTATCGAAAGTAAGAATAGTACTACCTTTATATAGAGGTCATGAACCTCTTGGAAGAAAGATTTGATCCCATCCTCATTACGGGAATCATGGAGTAGCATTAGCCTAGTATGTAAGTAAGGAGTTAAGGAAAGAAAAGGAATATAAAAAAAAGAAGCAATAATAATTCCATTGAAGGAAGGAAGGAAGGAAGGATATGAGCAGCAGTAACATAAACAGAGACGACGAGATCATTGAATCTATCTGTTGTCTTTAGAAACATTGCACTTGTAGTCCAAGCCAGGTCCTCAACAATATCAAGAGCCGCATGTAGGATGAAGTGCTGCTGATGCGCCGACTCTTCTTTCTGTCCTCAACTCCCAAAAATATGTCAGATCTTTGAACAACATTCAACAAACAAACTAACAAACAAACAAACAAACACCTTAACGCCAGATCCGACTTCAGCTTCGTATATGGGAATATCATTTCGGCTAACAATCACGAAGCAACCAGTGCTACCAGACATTATATTATGTTTTGTTATGCTACAAACCTACAATCGAATCGAATCGAATGGAAAAACAAAACAAAGGAACAAAACAAAACAAAATTGGGATTAGGGTTAGGCGATCATTTATGAACAAGACAAAAAAAAATAAAAAAATGGAGATTTACCTTAAGAGAAAAGGGAGGACGATTTCCTGTCCTAACTCCTGACCGTGGTTGGGCGATTTGAATCTGCCAAGAGAGAGAGAGAGAGAGAGAGAGAGAGAGACTTGGTCTGGCGAATACCCTTCATTGGTATTGGTAATGGTATTGAAAATTTAATACCTATGAATTTAACAAAGAATCAGGATTAACAGAGCAAACTCCTGAGATAAATAACTAATAATTGGTCCACAATGTTATCATTTTTTGGCATCCAAGGGAGTAGTACTTTGTTGACTTGTACAAACACATTAAAAAGTCAATTGGATAGATCACCAATGAAAACATCTTCACTCATGATATTTTCGTATATGTCAACTTAGTTATATCTATAGGATCGTGTGGGTTATGGGTTCACTAATTACTTTTAATCTAATCACCTATTTGTTTAAGCAATCGATATGCGCAGCGGAAATTAAAAACAAAACAAGCAAGTGTTTGGAAAATGCAAACAACAAGAAGACGTGTCGTTTTTATAGAGGTTCGCCACCCCACCCGGGTCCTAGTCCTCTCTTGCAAGCTCCGCTCGGATCACCGAGCTCCGCCTACGACTTCACTATCCGCTCCCCGTTCCAGGCCGGGAGACAACGCCTTACAACCGTCAAACTCGCGAACAACCCTCGCCGAGCTTGGAATCTTCCTCTCACAATCCGAGAGGGACACTTCGGGCTTTCACCGAAGTCCTTGCTTCCTTTTACAACAATTGTAACCTTGAGTGGAACAACACTCTCTAAACTTTGAGCACACTTGAGTAGGATGAAGAAATGATCACTAAGTGTGGAAGGTTTGTAGCTTTGAGTGTATGGAATTCTCTCTAAAGTTTGGGACAAGTTTGTAGTGGGAGAGTTGTGTTAAAATGTGTTTTACAACTCTATTTATAAGCATTAGAGAGAAAAGATCCGTTGGGATAAGATTTGATTGGGTTTTGTGCAAGATACACAAAGCAGAAAATTCGGGCTGCAAATCTGTCCAGAAACGGTCGACCGAAAAGGTGCAACGGTCGACCGAACGCTTGGGTTCGATAGGGATACGGTCGACTGAAATATGAATAGATCAACCGAACACTTAAGTCTATTAAGAACACGGTCGACCGAACATGGTTACCGGTCGACCGAATAAGCGTTTCGGTAGAGGGAAAATTGGATCGGTCGAACGAAATCGTAACGACCGATAGCAGGGAATTCTTGACACGGTTAAACGGTCGACCGAACTTGGCACATGGTTCGACCGTTTGGTTAAGTATATGGAGGTGTATATAGTTTTAATACGAATACGGCCGTTGGGCATATACGACAAGAATAACGGTCGGAACAGTAAGTTCAAACGGTCGACCGAAAGATATGGTGCGGTCGACCGAAACTAGACAGGGAAACACAAACTGGATAACTTGATCATCTGGTCGACCGAACGACATGTTGCGGTCGACCGAATGTGGGCAGACAGTTAGGGTTCAGATTTAGTGTTTTCCGATCTAAGTTTGGGTGATCTATTGAAGTCCAAATAATGTGAAATTTCGTGTGTGACTTCTATAGGTAACCTAGTGTGTGATTAAATTGATTTTAGCTCAAGTATGCTCAATTACACTTTGTTCCTAAGACTCAAAAGAAATCAAGATTACATGTCTTCGATTTAGTTTTAATTACATGTCTTGACTTCATTTCCTTCTTTCTTGAGTCTTGATCACCTGTAGAGGTTAGCACAATACAATATATATGCAATGCATAGTGTGTGCTACTCTAATTAGGATTCGGTTGATTAAATCATCAAAACATAAGATTAAGGGCAAAAAGCCAACAATATCAGTATTTTCTTTTTTTTCACGTCAGCATGATATTTTTCTTCTTTCTAATATTCACCCATCAATCACAACTCACTCGTAAAATGTCAACCTAGTCACATCAACACTCTCTCACGTCTACCTCATTTATTTTCTTCTCATTTTTAATTCCCCACGATTCTCGTTAATTATATGACATGTTTTACGAAAATTAATTATATCACATATTTTAAAAAAATTAATTACGAAAATGTAATTAAATTTATCACTTTTATCAACATTATTAAAGTAATTACAACAATCCTTTTGTTTTGTTTTTTAAAATCATTTTAATTTTTTTTCAAAATAAGTTTTTAATTTGTTTTAATTTATTTTTAAATTTTATATAAGATCAACCTCCAAATCATGTGAAGGAGAGAAATATTGAAAAGTTATGTATTTTATCCAATATAAAAAAATAATTTTCACTGTCCAACATAATAAATTATTTACAATTAAATATAAAATAAAAACTAATTAAAACAAAACACACAAAAAAACATAAAAAAAAACTCAGTCGTGAGAATGGGCGGTAGACCGCCAGATCCCACGACCTGACGGTCTCCCGCCCATTTTTGCACCCCCATTGAGGGGTGCAACTAAATGCTGGCATAACGTCAGCATTTAGTTGGGCACCCGTTGAGGGCCGTTTAATTTTTTGTGTTTTGTTTTAATTAATTTTTATTTTATATTTAATTGTAAATAATTTATTATGTTGGACAGTGAAAATTATTTTTTTATATTGGATAAAAATACCCTCATTTTTATGTTAGATTAAAATACATGTTGGAACTTTGGAAGGTCACTCAAATTCTACCTCAAATTTGTTTTGAGCCCAACCAACACATCTTGGGCCTGATGGGCCCAACCAACACTTATCGGTGGAATTTGTTTTGAGGTAGAATTTTGAGTGGCCCTTTCAAAGTTCCAGTCAATCCAATCCAAATAAAAATATATATACAGGGCTTTGCAACTTTCGGTTCGGATCGAATCCGATCGGTCGGGTTTCGGTGCGAACTTCGGAAAAAATTGATTTTCGGTCTGATCCAGTCCAAACTTGGTCCAAAATCTATTTTTTTCCTTAAAAATCCAATACAATCTTCGGTCCGGACCCGAAGAGCATTCGGGTCCGGTCTAGATTTGATCCGGTCTGGATTTGGTCCGGTCCGATGCTCACCCTTATATGTATATATATATGTATATATATATATGCCTAAAAAGGAGACATCTCATACGTGAACTTCACGTGATGGAATACCACAAATGTGTGGTTGGTCAGGTTATGCGCGCAACACTTTTCTTCAACTCGCAACGAATCTCTCTCTTTTTTTCTTCTTCATTTTAAGAATCTCTTTAATTTGAAGATGATATATATGTCCTGTACATGTGGTCTACCATTACCTATTATTCTGCCCTGGGTATATATCTCAAATTAATACTATTACCGTTAGGTATTAGACGTGTTTCTTGTAAAGTTAGTTAGCTTAATTTGCAAATTAACTTGGATTGATTCCATCCCCACAACATGCAATATATTTGTGTGCACATGTAGCTTCACTTTAACTTTACTTCATTTGCTAGACTTGGATGACAATGACAATTGACAAACAAAAGCATTGGATTCCTTTTCTCTTATCACCTCTCAATTATCAGACAAATTAACCAATTTTTTTTTTGACACTATATAAACACAAGGGTCTCCAACCCTACCTTCTTGCATCAACTCATAAAAACTAAACAGAAAATTGTGTAGCTTCTTCTAGTAGTGATGGGGAATTACAAGAACAACAACAAGGATGCAACAACACATGCTGCCATTAATGGAGCCGACCATCATGATCACTACAAATTAGACAAGCCGACCGGCAAGCCGAAGGCCGGAAAGAAGAACGTGACTATAGAAAATGTTGATGCAGCTGCTTCCCCAACGACGGCCGACATCAACGACCGCACGGAGGCGTTCATCAGAGACTTCAGGCGCAACCTTGAGATTCAACGCCTCCAATCCATACAAAATTACCGATAGATGCTTGCCCGGACCCTCTCTCTCTCTCTCTCTCTCTCTCTCTCTCTCTCTCTCTCTCTATATATATATATATATATATATATATATTATATATATATATATATATGAATGAATGAATGATGTGTAGAGGTTTTGGCTGATCAAAAATAAGAACGTGTTTGGTGACTTAAGGTGCAATTTTGACGACATTTTGCGTGACTTGATCGGTCTATTACTTGTAGCAATTCGATCCTTAGGCGCTAACTTCTTTGGCATGTTAATTAGGGCAACCTGATGAGCAGACTTTGTGTACGTGGTGTCACTAAATAGAGAGTTATCTTTACTTGGATCGAGTTGGAGAGAACATTAATTAAAGCAAAAGAATGGCTCAGGAATTTTATGGTGTGAAACTTCAAAATCAGAGGTTTTGCAACTTTACATGTTTCGGATCTTGACTTAACAATCTATATATACATATAAGTAGGATACACTTTAACCCATTTGAACTTCCAGCCGTAATTTTGTGATTTTTCCTAGTTTGTAAGGATTTTTTTGGATTTATAACCTCTTGGATTCGATATTATTCCTTAGGCAGTTAGGAGTCCGACCTCTTTGGATTTTTCCGAATATAAGTAAATGATTTTTTTCACAATAAGCCTATTTTAAGAGTAACTATTTACTCAGTTGTAGATAAATACTTAATCAAATCTCAAATCAAAATCAACCAACTAACTCATTCGTTCCAATCTTTTTGATATATTCCTTACAAAATTCCGACCCCTCTTATTTGAATTCCTAGCATTAGTTCTATTTCAAGTTCCTCCAAATTTACATTTAGGTCATTAATAACCATACTCAGGCTACCCCAGGCATCCTATTTTCTCTCTTTGTCACGTCAGCTCACATCACTCACCTACAAAATTCTCTTAACTATGCCCTTAAACTCTCAAACACCCTACATTCTCTTTCATCCACATCATTTCTTATTTTTTCTTTTTAATTCTTCCATAACATTCAACAAATTACATTATAATCGTAATTGCTACATTTAATTAATTAACTCGAGAATAATTAATATTTTTTATTAAATAACAAAAATATTATTAAAAATTAAGAAACCACAGTACATATTACATTAACTAGAAGAGGGAATATTCATTAAAAATTACAATAAGACATTCCTAAACCACACTTCCTCCGTACTGTTGCCATATATTCTCGATTATATCGGATTTGAGACTCAAATGTGTTTGCATGTCACACACTCGATCTTTATTGGCCAAATACGGGTTAATATCCACGATACGATTGGTGGACTATTGCAACGAATCCTCCGAAGAACTTCCAGGCCGATCTTCGATAAATTCGTTTATATCTCCGAAATTAGCGTAACTGTCGTGTTCGTCCTCCACTATCATATTATGAATTATGATGCATGTTGTCATTATTTTGTTTAGTACGCCCTTACTCCATGCAAGAACCGACTTTCTGACGATCACGAACCTCGTTTGCAACACTCCGAAAGTGCGTTATACAATTTTACGCGTTGCCTCCTTGACTTCAGCAAATAACATGTCTTTCGTGGTTTAAGGATCAATGATGGATTGGATGAAGAGGGGTCATTTTGGATAAATATCATTTATAAGATAGTATCTCATATCATATCAAACCTCATCAACCTCATAAGTTACATGTGAAACTCGTCCTTTTAGTATGTCGTTGAAAACATGAGATTGTTGCAGGACGTTCAAGTCATTGCACAAACCCGGTGTTACAAAAAAGGAGTGTCAGATCCACAAGTCATACGATGCTACCGCCTCAAGGATAAGTGTTGTCTTTCCAACACGACCCTGATCTTGTCCCTTCAAGCAGCTAGGTAGTTTTTCCACTCCCAGTGCATACAATCGATACTCCCCATTATGCATGGGAACCCGTGTTGCTCACCAACGTAAAGTAGTCGTGCTAAGTCATTTGTAGTAGGCCTCCGTAGATACTCACCGCCAAAGTTGTTAATTACACATTCACAGAATTTTCGGAGGGCATTTTTGGTTGTTGCTTCACTCATTCACAAATATTCATCTACCCCATCGGCTGCCAAGCCATACACTAACATTCGCAGTGCCGCAATACTTTTTTGTAAGTCTGAGATGCTCATTCTACCTGCCGCATCCGATACTCGTCGGAAGAATACATCAGATGCCTCAAGGGAACTAGCAATGCAAAGAAAGACATGTTTTCTACCATATAACTTCTACTCTCACCAAGAAATGCGGTGAGTGATGGATGCAATGAATATGTCGCATCCCAGAAATACAAAGTGAAAATAGTCCCCAAGTAGGGAGCCTAGGGAAAAGAAAGAACATTGATGACTCTATGGGTCACTCAAAATCGACGCCGGAAGAAATGACTCCAGAACCGGGCCAACGTCCGGAAGGTGTGAAGAAGGCCAAAAAAGGGTAAAAGTTCATTAAATGCCGATGCTGACCCCAGAGTATTTGAACTTGCTGTTAATATTGTATACACCACCAAAGTTAGAGAAAAAGACTTGAAATCGGAGGAGCAATGATGTGCCGGACGTATGTTCGACAACCGATGTTGTGCCGGACGTATGTTCGACAACCGATGTTGTGCCGGTGATGATGTCGATGTTGTTCCGGCGATGATGTGCCGATGTTGTTCTGGCTATGATGTTTGATGGTTTGATGTTGTTCCGGCTATGTTTTCTTCAACTGGGCACCTACTGAGATGATGTTTGATGGACCAACTGAGCGACGGCTCCGTTGGGGTGGTTTGAACATGAAGTTACAGATCTGTTTCTTATGGCGCGGACCTGACAGACGCTCCTTGCCGAACTCCATGATTAGTATAGTCGTGTGTGGGGAGTGTCACGTCTTGTTCTGCTGACCATATGTGCCTACGGTAGGTCTCCGAGGGAGACCCGATGATGATTGTCGGACTGATGTCTTGTTTTACCCTTCAAGGGAATTGTTTCCTTACTGTTGATGACATGACATGCTACTAGTATGATAAGTTCATTTGTATTACTGCATTCATGTAGGTGAGCTTGACATACGGGGTTTCCTTATGGAAACTCAGGCATTGTTGTTGCATATTTTATTTCAGGACCGCAGTAGGTCCAATTGGGTGGTGATAGCGGGCGGACGCATTTTGGGATCAGATCCTCTTGTTCAGACCACTGAGGTCGACATGCTTACTTGTACTTCCTTTATTATCTCTGATGTAATCGTGTAGTTTTTTTGACAAACTATGATGTAATATGGTGTACCGCTTGGATGTTTTATTAAAAGTAACAAACCCGTCTTTTGATTATTGGTCTTTGGTATCTTGATGATAAATTTTAAATTTTCCGTTATTTCGGGATGTTTCACTGAATCTTCACAATATTTACTCCAAACCCTTCGTCATCTCTAAAAAATTCTACGCAAATATATAAATGTGGTTGGTCAGAGCCTCTGGTAGACCAATTGATTTTACGCGATCCATGAGTTATTAATTTTTTTTGTTGCGATTATGATCTTTGATTATTGTAAAGTTTGGATCTTTAATTAAAGTCGGAATTGAACATTCATACGGAGCTTGAATTAATTTAGACATGCAACATGTTTAAAGGTAGCTTAGGCATGTTAATTGAATGATACTGATTTTTTTTGTATACTGAAGCAAATTAAATGATACGAGGAAGTACAGTAGATAGATGTTACATTACATCTATCTTCTGATCAGCAATTAATTAACAAGAAATTGTGATTTCTTGTACGTGTCCTTTAATAATCCATGTGACAGATGGAGACATGTACGTTCATTTGGACCGACCAAGTGTGCTGCAATTGTCTAGTCTGACGTGGATCCAAACACCACACAAACAATTAAACAATCATCTAGACAAACAAGTCACGACTTGGTTGATTCGTACGTTTCAATTAAGCTTCAGAGTTCAGATGCGCAACAAGTGTAACTGATCGAAGAAAAGATATGCAGTAAATTAAATTCCACAAAGAATAGGCAGTAGGTTACGTTCAAGTTTCCACTGCGTTCTACTTTATTTATTTTAGTCACATACACAGAGACAGACAGAGACAGAGACAGACATACATACATTTTAGCAGCAAAGATCAATGCGCGCGCAACATGAACGAGGGCATGATCAGTCAAAATTTATGCATTAATTATCAGTACGTAGCTCAAAATTCTTAAATAATTAATTATTTTGAGTACACATGTTGCTGCTGTTTCTGCTGGTTTTGAATATTGATGACAGTTGCTGCTGCTCTCTTGCAGGCCATAACCAGTTCTCCGGTAAGTGTTATGACGGGAAGGTTGTCTCAGTTGCAGATCTCGATCATGAAGGCATCCATCCGGATCGTGGAAGAAGAGCTGGTCCACATAGATGCCGCCCTCCTCGACCAACCTCTTTATGTAATGGATCCCCATACCATTCAGTTTCTTCTCCACCTCCTCCATGTTTCCGCATTGGAACGATATGTGATTGTCCTTTGGATTTATTTCCTTCTTCTTATTCGCTTCTGGTTTTGGTTTTGGTTTTGGTTTGGGTTTGCTCTCGCTCTCGCTCTCAACAGGTGGATTCCGATACTGTTGTTGTTTACCTTGAATAAGTGTTTAAAGTATACGTGCAGAAAAATAGACAATCGGTCGACCGGATGAAGTGATTCGGTCGACCGGACGTGTGTTGATTTACCCAGCAAAAGTGTCTGTCGTTTTTCGGTCGACCGGAATCTAGGATTCGGTCGACCGGGCACACGTTTGGAGCTGGGCAAAAAGTTACTGTTGTTTTTCGGTCGACTAGAACCTTGGATTCGGTCGACCGGAAACGTTCGAGGAGCTGGGAGAAAAGTGCATGTTGAATTTCGGTCGACCGGAACTTAAGTGTACGGTCGACCGATTATGCACTCGCGCAAGCCAGAAAAGTTACTGTCGATTTTCGGTCGAACGAGACTCCAATTTCGGTCGACCGTGGGAATACGGTTATTGGATCGGTTGACCGATGCACCCGATCGGTCGACCGTTTGGACCCAGTTCTGCCCACGTTTTGTACATTACTCCACCCGATTTTGGTGCAACTTATACTTGTTTTGACCTCATATATAAAGGCAATTTCGTCCCCTTTGTATTATCAGTTAATTTCAATTGTCCACTTTTATGTTCTTGAGAGAAAAGAAAGAGAGAGCATCCTTGTGATTCGGTAGGAGTGATTTGAGCCGGGTTCTTCGTCGGTTCGTTCGCGTCTCCTGTAAGCATCTCTTGTAATACGTTTCTCTATAGTGGATTTGAGTTGTGTCGTCCGTGGTTTTTCCCGCATTGGGTTTCCACGTTAAATCTTGCGTGTTTTGTGTGGTTTGGATTTCGGATTTGCATTTTGTTCTCAAGTTTAGCCGATTGGATTCGTTAATTTTGTTCCGCTGCGTATTTGGGATTGGTTTTAATTCCTAACACCATAGTTGACCAACCTGCAATTGCAAGCCTCAGCACGTACATACCATCCGATCCGAGAATCCGTCCCGCGTCTGTATTCGTTTCATCCGAGAATCTGTCATCCGTCAAATCGTATTCGTATCCGAAACTTGAGGAGTGAATATGGATATTGTTGTATCTGATCCGAATAATATTCGCTTCGGAATTACATATCTGTATTTCAACATCTGTATCCATATTTGAAACCAAATAAAGTTATAAATGTTACTATGTATAAAATTTGTCTAAGTGAAAATAAAATTGTTAAAAGGTTGAGAATTATGTTTACGGATTCAGATATTATCCGTATCCGCTCCAAATTCGTCAAATATCCGAACAGGTATAGACTTTTCATATGCGCAAACAATCTGTATCCGTATCCGAATCCGTAAATTTCATGCGGATATGAATATGGATATACTTGTTGGTCTTTTGCCCTTAATCTATGTTTTGATGATTTAATCAGCCTAATCATAATTGTGATCATGTAGAGTAGCACACATGTTGCATTGCATATATATTGTTTTGTGTTAACCTCTACAGGTGATCAAGACTCAAGAAAGAAAGGAAATCAAGTCAAGACATGTAATCAAGCTCATTTGAAGACATTTAATTTGTATTTCTTTGAGTCTTATGAACTTTGTGTAATTGAGCATACTTGAGCTAAAAACTACTCAAACACACACTAGGTTCCTTATAGAAGTCACACACGAAATTTCATATAATTTGGACTTCAATAGATCACTCAAACTTAGACTGGAAAATACTAAACCAAAACTTGAACAGTTTGCCCACATTCGGTCGACCGAAACAGACCATTCGGTCGACCGAGTGATCATATATCTTGTTAGTGTTTTACTGCCCAAGTTCGGTCGACCGTTCAGACCTTTTCGGTCGACCGAGTATCAACATATTTCTGACCGTTTGTTTTGTCGTATTATACCCAACGGTCGTATTCGTGTTATCTCCATATACCACAAATACATTTAGTGTATCGGTCGACCGAGGACCTTGTTCGGTCGACCAAACTTATGTTCCTTGACAAACCCAAAGTGTTTGTCGGTTTTCGGTCGACCGTGGACCTTGTTTCGGTCGACCGATTATGATCTTGTTTGTCAACCCCAAAGAGTCTGGCGTGAATCGGTCGACCGAACATATCTCGGTGTTCGACCGATCACTTAAGTGTACCAAGATTATAGCCTTTGGCGGTCAACCGTTCTTTTACCGGTCGACCGAACCGAGTTCTAAATTGCCAAACGGTCGACCGTTCAGCCCGATCTGGTCGACCGAACTTACTCAGAATTGTGTCCTGTCAGATTCTGTTTTGTGTGTCTTACCCAATCTTTACCCAATTCATTCCCAACGACTATAACTTTTTTGGAGCTTATAAATAGAGTTGTAAAACACATTTTAAGACATCTCTCCCACTACCAGTTGTCCAATACATTATAGAGAAAGCTCCAAACACTTGAAGCCTCAAACCTTCCATACTTTAGTCTTAAATCTTATTCTCACTCAAGTGTGCTCAAGATTAAAGAGTGTTGTTCCACTCATTGTTTGTTCAAGAAGCAAGTGTTTTGGTGAAAGCCCAAGACAAGAGTATAGACTTCGGTGAGAGCCCGAAGTATCCCTCTCGGATTGTGAGAGGAGCCAAGCTCGGCGAGGGTTGTTCGCGAGTTTGAAGATTGTAAAGGCGTTCTCTCCCAGCACGGAACGGGGAGTGGTTAGTGAAGTCGTGAGCGGAGCTCGGTGATCCGAACAGAGCTTGCAAAAGAGGAGTAGGACCCGGGTGGGGTGCCGAACCTCTATAAAAATCCCCAACTCCTTGTGGTTTGCATTTGTCTTTCCTTTACTTGCTTGCTTAGTTTTAAATTCCGCTGCATATCTTTGATCGTTAAACAAGTAGGTAATTAAGGTAAAAAGTGATTAGAATTAGAGACCCTCATGATCCTACAATACCTATATCCGATCCATTGACACCCCTAGTTCTTTAACTAAAAAGATTAGAAAAGCCTGAGAAATTCCCTTAGAGCCATTGGAACAATGCCGTTGGAACAGTGCCTATGAATTCAAAAAAAAAACTCTTAAAGCCGTTGGAGAAGTGCCGTGCCGGCACGAACCGACCTACCATGCCTCCGCTTCAGAAATATCTGTTGAACTGGACTCCAAGGCTAAATTGAAATGGTCGGGGGGGGGGGGGGAGTTACAAAATCCAATCAGGTTTGTTTGTTTTTCTGCTTGTTTGTCCGAAGAACAGTTATAGACGGACGCGCGCGTCACGGACGCACCTTACGTGGATCTGTACAGCTCAGATATTTTTCTTTGAGTCAGCGTCCAGTCAGCGAAATTTCTCTTCGCGCGTTTTTGTCTTTTTAAAAAACGCCGGTTCTTTAAGTTGAACGATTCATTTCCCAATACACAGATAAGACAGTGTGCAGACCCTAGGACATCGTGCAGTCTCATTATTCGTGCAGAGCCCACACTTATCATAATAAAATATTTGTTTTTAAGTTTTACGTTGAATCAACTTAATTTGTCTAGCTTACTTTATGTGTGTGTGCAGTTTACATTATGTGTTTGTCCTGTTAACGTTATGTGTCTGTCCGGAATAAGTGTATTTGCTGTACGGAATAAGTGTATTTGCAGTCCGGAATAAGTGTATTTGTTGTCCGGTTTAAGAATAAAGTGTGTCCAGAAACGGAACATAAAGTTTGTCCGGAATAAGTTGATTTGTTGTCCGGAATAAGTGTATTTGCTGTCCGGAATAAGTGTATTTGCAGTCCGGAATAAGTGTATTTGTTGTCCGGTTTAAGAATAAAGTGTGTCCAGAAATGGAACATAAAGTTTGTCCGGAATAAGTTGATTTGTTGTCCGGAATAAGTGTATTTGCTGTCCGGAATAAGTGTATTTGCAGTCCGGAATAAGTGTAGTTGTCCAGAATAAGAAGAAAATGTGTCCAGAAACGGAACAGAAAGTTTGTCCGGAATAAGTGTATTTGCTGTCCGGAATAAGTGTATTTGTTGTCCGATTTAAGAATAAAGTGTTTCCAGAAACGGAACATAAAGTTTGTCCGGAATAAGTGGATTTGCTGTCCGGAATAAGTGTATTTGCTGTCCGGAATAAGTGTATTTGCAGTCCGGAATAAGTGTAGTTGTCCAGAATAAGAAGAAAGTGTGTCCAGAAACGGAACATAAAGTTTGTCCGGAATAAGTGTATTTGCTGTCCGGAATAAGTGTATTTGTTGTCCGGAATAAGTGTATTTGTTGTCCGGTTTAAGAATAAAGTGTGTCCAGAAACGGAACATAAAGTTTGTCCGGAATAAGTTGATTTGTTATCCGGAATAAGTGTATTTGCTGTCCGGAATAAGTGTATTTGCAGTCCGGAATAAGTGTAGTTGTCCAGAATAAGAAGAAAATGTGTCCAGAAACGGAACAGAAAGTTTGTCCGGAATAAGTGTATTTGCTGTCCGGAATAAGTGTATTTGTTGTCCGGTTTAAGAATAAAGTGTGTCCAGAAACGGAACATAAAGTTTGTCCGGAATAAGTTGATTTGTTATCCGGAATAAGTGTATTTGCTGTCCGGAATAAGTGTATTTGCAGTCCGGAATAAGTGTAGTTGTCCAGAATAAGAAGAAAATGTGTCCAGAAACGGAACAGAAAGTTTGTCCGGAATAAGTGTATTTGTTGTCCGATTTAAGAATAAAGTGTTTCCAGAAACGAAACATAAAGTTTGTCCGGAATAAGTGGATTTGCTGTCCGGAATAAGTGTATTTGCTGTCCGGAATAAGTGTATTTGCAGTCCGGAATCAATATATGGAATGCAATAATATGATGTCGAAACAAAAAAACGTCCGCAAAGCGCGCTCCCTCTGTCCGCTCGCTTTGCGGGGGGGACTCACGTCCCCCGCAGGGGCTGCCGCCCCCTGCCACCCCCGCACAAACTCAACAAACCTCCCACTGTATATTTTACCCCACAAGAATTACGTTTAGGGAAAAAATAGCATCTCAGATTCCCTGTTTATGTAGAAAGTTTGTCATGTTTTGTCCTGTTTATGTAGAAAGATTGTCCTGTTTTGTCCTGTTTATGTAGAAAGTTTGTCCTGTTTATGTAGAAAGTTTGTCTTGTTTATGTAGAATGTTTGTCCAGTTTATGTAGAAAGTTTGTACTGTTTATGTACAAAGTTTGTCCTGTTTATGTAGAAAGTTTGTCCTGTTTATGTAGAATGTTTGTCCAGTTTATGTAGAAAGTTTGTCCTGTTTATGTAGATACAATGAGAGCACAATGAGATATTGATGGTACATATTATTGATGGTAACTATTACACAATAAGATACAATGAGAGCACAAAGACAAACAAACAATACAAACACAAACACAAACACAAACACAAACACACAAAAATTACAAAAATAATATATCTTCTCCCAGTAAATCACACACAAACAAACAATACAAACACACACAAATTACAAAGATAATATATATTTTCCCAGTAAATCGGAAAGAAGATGTAAGACTTAAACATGACCGTCTCATTCACGCTGCTTACGTTGTGAAGAACCTTGGGAGTCGGCATCAGACGCTTTTTCGACGTAATATCTTACTCGAAATGGTGATTTATTATGGAGAGATGTACAACATAAACCGAACATACGTAAGTCTTCACCACGGAGCGTTGTACCTCTCTCCGGAATAAATCACCATTTCGAGCAAGATATTATTTCGAAGAAGCGTCTGATGCCGACTCTCAGGGTTCTTCACAACGTAAGTAACGTGAATGGGACGGTCGATGACACTCTTTCTTTCTTCTTCATTCTTTTTCTGTCACGGGCACTCCAACAGTGCAGCAAAGATGTTGTGGTGCGAAGTCTTCACCACCGGATCGTCACATTCACGATGCTAACGCTGACAAGAACATCGGGAAGTCTTCGCACCGTCCCATTCACGCTGCTTACGTTGTGAAGAATCCTGGGAGTCGGCATCAGACGCTTCTTCGACCTAATATCTTGCTCGAAATGGTGATTTATTCTGGAGAGAAAGAATGAAGAAGAAAGAAAGAGTGTCATCATATTTGTATTTGGGTGGAGAGAGAGAACGTGCTGAGTTGAAACGCATTTAATGTGATTTGAGTGGACATTAGGAAGAAAAAACAAAAAAACATTCATGCTTTAGCCACGTAATGGCTGACATGGATGTCCACGTAGAGCGCGTCCGTGACGCACTGCGTTCAACAAACATTTCCCTTGTCCGAATCTAGGAATGCATAGAGGGTAGACACTAGAGAGACAGGAGGACTACATCCATCTACACGACTTTGGAGATGACTATATAAATTGATTATGTATATGCTCCTGTTTTAAAATGCATAATAATTGAACATAAAAAGGAAAAAGAAATGGTTCTATATCAACAATAATGCATGCAAAATTGTGATACACACATACATGGCGATGGAAAATTAGGTAGAGTACTTGTTCCGTTCTGGAGGGGGCGGACTTATAAATGGAATGGGCTTTAAAATCTAAAATAAATAACCCAACTTGAAAGAAGACATATCTCATATCATCCTAGTCTGGTCTGATTCCCTGGGCTTTCTTTCAAGCAAGGAAGGACCAATAAGAATACATCCTAACCTAAAGAGAATCCAGTGGTGAACAAAAACATGACACATCGACACCACACCACATATGACTGAGACAACACATATTATTATTATTATTATTGTATGGAAAATCTCATCCCATTATGCATTCCGAAGCGAAGACCGACCTTTTTGTGTTTGTGTTGTGTTGTGAAGTAGTAAGAAAGTGTTTGGTTTTGGTTTAGATCTGAAAGCAAAGATGGAGAAGCAACAGATTCAGAAGAAAGATGATCAACAGCAGCAGATTCACAACAACTCTCTCCTTCTTCTCCATTCCAACTCAAACAATTCCAATTCCAATTCCAATTCAAACAACAGGAGATGGGTTGGGGTGGTGATTATCCCACTCATGGCTTCCATCCTACTCTCCTCCTTCCTTCTAATCACAATCTCCCTCTTCTTATCAAATTCATCATCCAAATCATCATCACAATCACAATCACAATCCCAATCCCTCTTCGTCGAGTCCAAACTCCTCCTCAACCCTTCCTCCACCTCCACCATTTCCAAATCTTCTTCTTCTTCTCTACCCCGCCTCGCCTACCTCATCTCCGGCTCCGCCAACGACGCCCACTCCATACGCCGGACTCTCCTCGCCCTCTACCACCCCCGCAACTTCTATGCCCTACACCTCGACCTAGAGGCCTCCCCTTCCCAAAGACTCGACCTTTCCCTCTTTGTCGATCAACACCCCGTCTTTAAAGTCTTCAACAACGTCAAGGTCGTCGTCCGGGCCAATCTCGTCACCTACAGGGGGCCTACCATGGTCTCCAACACCCTTCACGCCGCTGCTATATTATTAAAACACGCCACCGATTGGGATTGGTTTATTAACCTCAGCGCCTCGGATTACCCACTCGTCACCCAAGATGATTTGCTCTACACGCTTGCAAACTATCCAAGGCATCTCAACTTCATTGAGCACACAAGTGACATTGGATGGAAAGAGTGAGTACTTTTCATTTCGTTTTTACGTCTTTTGTTTAAAATTATTCCACTGCAAATCCTACTTGTTGGTTGTTGCAGACACCACAGGGCAAGGCCTATTCTTATTGATCCGGGGCTCTACACATTGCACAAGTCAGACGTATTCTGGATCACCGAGAGGAGAAGCTTGCCCACCTCCTTCAAGCTATTTACTGGTCTGTACTATCTCAACTCTACACACACTATCAATTGGAGGAATTACTTCATTTTGTTTCTCAAGCTTCATTTTGTTTCCAAGCAGTATATACATCTAACATTCTTCCACACTCCCTTCTTTTCTTCCCCAACTCCACTACCAGCCGACAGACAAGTTCATATGAGCTGAGTATAAACCCTTGCAATGTTAAAAGGAACCTCATTTTGTTTGCGTCGATTACAGGGTGCAAGTAACTGTTTAAACATTATGCATATCCTTAAGAAGGTGTGCCCACGTTCATATGCTATATAGATCAAACCCCAATTTTGAAAACAAATATATATTCTACTTATGTTTATGATGTTACTACATTGTGTTCTATGGCATGGATCGAACAACCATGAGTTGACCTCTTATTTGTTGGCAACATTTGTAACTGAACATAAACCTAGTGATACAATCGGCTCTGACATTTAATACGTCGGGTGGTGTTAGACCCGCACTACAGTGTATGTGCTACAAAGGGTAACTCAAAATCTTGTCTTGTGTACTTATCTTGTGAACAGAAGAGGTCTGTTTATGTTAAGATCGCATCGGAATGGTACGCTTATGCTCGTAGAATATGTTAAATGTGGATTATGTTTGATGAAAATGATAAATGTTATTACAACCACGAGTAAAGAAGAGGAAAGCAACATGCATGGGTAAAGGGAAGCAACTCAACTGCAGCCAAATCTTAACCAGCCTTATCCCATGTCACCTACCAGAGAACATGCCAATTCTGTGCTGCAACTGCAAACTTGCCGATCATATTTTTCCCATAATCACCATTAATCCATAAACCTACTTCTGTTTCATTCATGTAATCCTTTTATTGCCAGCTATTTTCTCCAACGCCTTCCATTTTCCTAACAATCATCTCAACATATGAAACGTAGGGCTTGTTCTAATCAAATGATGACATAGTAGAACCTTTGTGGTTTTTCATGGGGTTGTGTGGTTATGACGGTAGGTGTTTGGTATTCATGTTCTTGTATGTCATTGAGGTATTCATGTGAAATACCTTTATTTTATCTCTGTTTTTGCACCAAAAAAATGGATTTTAATAATATATATTCAGTTGAAGATGTTATAAATAGAGTAGTACATTTCCTGAGTCTTGTGAAGAACCTTGTTTCTTAAGGTTATTGATTTACAGGGTCGGCTTGGATGATGCTTTCTCATCGGTTCATAGAATACTGCATATGGGGCTGGGACAATCTTCCTCGTACCGTGCTCATGTACTATGCTAATTTCCTCTCATCACCAGAAGGCTACTTCCACACTGTGATCTGCAATGCTGACGAGTTCAAAAATACTACGGTCAACCATGACCTCCACTTCATATCTTGGGACAATCCGCCCAAGCAACATCCCCATTTTCTGAATGCTGCTGACTTTTCGAGAATTTTGAAGGCCAACGCTCCCTTCGCGAGGAAGTTCCCCAGGGATGACCCTGTGCTGGACATGATCGACAAGCAATTACTGGGCCGGGAGTCTGGTGGTTTTTCGAGTGGTAGTTGGTTCAAAGGAACAGCGAGTGATTTGAATGCCTCTCATTTCAAGGCAGTAACAGATGCTGGTGACCTGAAGCCTGGCCCTGGTGCAAGAAAACTGAAACTCCTGATAGATGGTTTGCTCTCACAGAAGGGCTTCAATGAGAAACATTGCATCTGAAATTTGACAACAGGATACATGACTGTAATATTCAAATTGACTAACGGGGTTGTTGATGAGGTGTGATGATAACCACGGGCTATTTGTTTGAATTAAGACTGCAAATGTCTACGAGGGATGTTGTGCAATGTGTAGAAGCTGTAGACATAGCATCCCAGCTCAACCATATTCCCTTTCTGCTTTTGTTGTATTTTACCAGGTTGAGGTTGGGTACAAGCTGAATTCAGCATAGTAAAATGGAGCCATCTGCATCATGATATGTGTAGGACTGAAAATGCAAAGTGGAAGCATTGCCTTTGTATGAATGGTTATTGTTTGTTAAACTTAAGAAGGCAGTAATTAATAGTATCTTTTAAAATTGGAATGCCCTTTCTTGGGAGTAGAGATGTTGCCAATAAATATCATCCCACCTTTAAATCCAACCGGATTGTTGATAGAAATTGATATTTTGCGTATTGTTATGAAGTGGATCGATGGATGATCTTATTCTTATAGAAGAAAGAAAGAAGGAATTATATTTTGAAGGAAAGCAAAAAAGAAAAAGGGCAAATTGGTAAATGAATGATAAGAGGATAACAAAACAGCAGGCAGCCGCAGCATCCGAAACAAAGCAGCAGATTCAAGTCTTCCGAAACGAAACAACCCAACCCAACCCAACCAAACCATGGCTGCTGCGACATCATGCATGCCAATGTCAATGTCAATGTCAATGATGATGATGACAAGTAGTAGTAGTAGGAAGTGTTTTGTTTTTGTGCCACCAAAATCATCTTGTCATTCCAAAATCTCGTCATTCAACAACAACAACAACAACAAGAAGACTCCGACATCTGTCCTGAGAGCTTCCACCTCCGACTCCGATTCCGACGACCAAACCACCAAGAAAGATAAGAGGAGGAGCATCCTGTGCCCCGACTGTGAAGGCAACGGTACCGTCCAGTGCTCGCAGTGCGAGGGGACCGGAATCAACTCCGTCGACCACTTCAACGGCCGATTCAAGGCTGGCGCCCTCTGCTGGCTCTGCAGGTACTTTTTCTTTTCTTTTTCTTTTTCTTTTTCTTTTCTTAAAAATTAAATTTGTTGTGATTTCTTTTGCAGAGGGAAGAAGGAGATTCTCTGTGGGAATTGCAACGGAGCTGGTTTTGTTGGTGGCTTTATGAGCACCCATGATTCTTAATGCTATATTCCATCCATCACAACTACTTACATAAATATGATCATGCTTTGCTTTGCTGATTTATTTGTAAGACAAACATGTTTCGTGAGTGATTGTTACTACTTGTTTTAGGGAAAGCTCGAATTTCATTTTCTCCTTCACCTCAATCAAACCTTCAATTCCTCTTGCTCATCTCTGAATCTATGTATTATGTATTTTCTTTCTTTCTTACATATGCTGTTGATGTTTGAAACTCCAACATGCCTTACCAGCCAATGCCCACTTTTTCTTTCCATCTTCACTACCATCCTCATCACCATTTTTGACATTGTAAGATAAGATGAGAAGTCATGGCACGATGATTTTTTTGAATTCACAAAATAGTTGCAACTATGAACTACTTCGTCATTATCAGCTGTTTTTCCCCCATAAGCAACTGCTTCACCTGCAAGGCATTCTATTCTCACAATTATTCACAATGCAGACATGCAAATTTTCAAAAGCAACGCATAAACCTGTCAAGCTTGATGCACTGGTTGCATAGTCAATAGATACAAATTTCTTCATTCTGGCTAAAGAAATTTAAATAAGCTAACAACAACAACACAATAACAGCAAGTGCCCATTGTCCCACTCAACTAGTATCACTTCATTGCCGAGCAATGGCCATTTGTTTGTTGACATAATCATATGATTCATGTGAATATCAACCGGAGTAACTCTCCTGAGTATTTAAACGACTCCTCCGTCTGCTCCAAGCAATGGTCCTTCTCTTCCCTGGTCCAGCTCTGTAATAGACAGAAGCATATGAATAATTATCTACAAACCAGGTAGATAAGATAAATCAAAACATTGGATGCACATAAACAGCCATAGCTGTAGCCTTACCTCAGCAATTTTGTTGATCTTGTCCCTTACATTCTGCAACAGTTCTGAAAGATCACCATCCCACTTGTAGAACTCAAGCTCTCTGTTGTCTAGTATCTTCTCAGCCACCTGCAGCATTTTTTGAATGTATTTGATCAATCAATAGGGAATATGTTTTGTGGCATCGTTGATATATGTATGTAATTATAAATTAACAAAATGTTTTCCTAGTGTCAATACAAGTATGACCAGAAAGCCCAGACATTTTGAAAGCTAAAGCACATATAGAATGACAAACCCAAAATCGAGTGTCTTTCTTGTATCAAAAGAATCCTCCAAGAATGTATTCCATACAAGTCAACTAAATTAATTAGCAAGCATTTCCTCAAGAAGAACCATATCTGGCCTTCGTAATGAACAAGAGTAAGAATCCCTCTATTTCCTTCACGACAAACAGACAACCACCATGTTCATAACATTAAGAGTTTTCAAGTACAAACTCAAGATCAGCAGAGTTTGAATGAGGACACCCTAGTTCCATGCAAGTCTCACGAGAAATTCATTCTTTTACAATTGAAACTGTCGGTGATAGATGTGTCCATTGATTCTTTAATTGCTAAACAACTACAACAATATCATTGAGAAGAAAAACCCTTTGCCCTTGGTTAATTTTTTTCCTGAACGGCGTCTTGCCATGGTTAATTTTTTTCACTGAATGGCGTCTTGCCCTTGGGTTTTTTTTCTCCTGAACGGCGTCTTGCCCTTGGTTAGTTGTATGCCTATATCGTAAACCCTCATTCTGCATATTAATTCCTATTTCCCAAGTACATGGTGTACAGTCTTGTATCCTGTGTTATAGGCATTGTATTTGTGAAATATCATCATAGGATTTGGTTCTACTTTCACACTAAATTCCTGATTCCCATCAAACATATGGCTCACCTTCACTAAGAAAACAAGAGCTTAAAAGTCCATTTCAAACAACAGCACATTTAATTCATATATTCTAACAATTGTGTAGTTAGTTCAAACATAATAGCTCCAATTCTAGGTACTCATTGTTTATATTTTGATGATTTCAAAGCTAGACAAAACTTGCTAAGTTAGACATGGGGGGACCCATCTAGTTTTGTATTGATTGGAGTTTCCCAAGAACTCTCATGTTTTCATTAGAGAAACGAGGAAATTGTCTCGTGAATATTATTTTAAGTGAAGAAAGCTGAAATTCAGTGTCTTGTTTCAGCTGCACCCTCCAAGAATACACTGCCTACAAGTCACGTTAAATTTATTAGCCAGAATGTCCTCAAGAAGAACCACCTTTGGCCTTCATTAGATCGAAGAGTAAGGAGCCCATCTATATAATATCCCCCCTTTCACAGCTTTCCATGTTTTCAAGTTTAAACTCAAAATCAGCAGAGTTTGGAAGGGAAGATCGTAGTTCCTTGCAAGTCTTGTGAGAAATTTTCAATTGAAACTATTTTGATAAAAAAATAATAATTAACTCTTCAATTCCCAAAGAACTATACAATATGATCAAGAAATCAGACCTTGCCACTTGGTTGGCTAACTCTTAAAACCTTCAATAATACAACCATACATATGTTCCTACTCACTTAAGGAAATTGTGGTTTCCTCCTCCTTGGAGATATTGCATGCAGCATTGAATTAATAATGACCAGACAATTGTTTCCATTTCAATGTACATCCTTAAATAATTGTCATGGTTTGTTTTCAAAGAACACAAAGAAGGAGTAAAAAGTGGACCTTTTTGCCGATCATTCGTCCTCCGGCGCTGTGGGCGAAGTAGACGTTGTAGAAGTGAGAGATGAAAGCCGGAGGGTCTTCCTCAGCCAGCCTACTGAGGAGATTGGAATAGTGTATTCCCGAGGAGGAGGGCGGAGGGATTTGGTACTCCGGAAACGTCTCCCTGAACCAGTCCAAATCCTTTTCCAACCTCGCCGCCCTCTCCAACCCGGTGTTGGAGAGTTCCGCCGCCGCCGCATACAAAGGGTTGGATTGAACAGTGGATTCTAGGGTTTGGTAGACGAGGTGGGAGTCGACGAGAAAGCGGAGGTAGGAGGGGATGGATGGGTCCCACTTGGAGATTACGGGAGTGGATTCCTCCTTCTTGCCTTCCTTTGGGGCTTGTTCTCGAGTGTGGAGTCTCATAGCTACCATCCGCATCTCGTCCACGAACCCACCACTACCTGCTGTTTGTTGTTTCTTCTTCCAAGACTTGTTGTTGTTGTTGTTGTTGTTGTTGTTGGGTTTTGCTGGTTTCTTGTTTGTTGTGTCCGCCCCAGAAGAAGAAATGGAGAACAAACAACCAGTAGTAGTAGTAGTAGTAGTAGTAGTAGTACGAGTAGAGGTTCGAAAGGAGAGAGAGAGGTTCAGTTTCTTAGAGTAGTGGTGGTGGTGGTGGTGACGGCGACGGAGCAGACAACTTCCGGTGGTCGCGCCTGTTAAAGATATCATCTTTTCTTTCTTGTGTGTTGTTTGTGTCTGGTTTTTTCTCTTTTACTTTTTTCAGGAATAAATCAAGTTTATATACTGAACTGTTTTTATTCATCTTTTTGTTGTTGGTAGTGTTAGTGTGTAAGTAATAAATAGTGTCTACTTCCGGAATTGGTGGAGCCACTTCTGCTTCTTCTCTTAGAATAAGAAAAAATAAGCGTGTGGAGTTTCTTTCCAGAATCACAACTTGTTGGGATTCATAATCCTCTCGTATCCACAAATTTGATTTTGGGATCCAATTCCAGTCACTTTTATTTATTTATGCCTTGAGTTGAGTCTTATTAACCACTGTTATCCCATTATTTTATTCATCCAAGCAACATCATAACTGTCATCTTGAAGATCACCCACCAATTCCTAAAAGACCAAGGGAAGACCCAAATTTTATTTTTGATAGTCGTCTCCTTTTCCTTGGACTTCTTTAGCAAAACTAATCAAGTACGTAGAGGTCGAAGACAATCGGAAGAACACACTTTTAGAGATTTCACTAAATTAAACCTTAACGACTATCACATAAGAATATGAAGAATAAAAAACAATAATATGATCAATACTACTCCATCAACAAGGGATTTCCTTAGTGCTTCATCGGCATAATCTTTTAACTTTATGTAATTATATAAAGCCAAAAAGGATCTCAAAAGATACTCATGGAGCCTACCTGACATCGGATATTCTTGCTTTATAAACAAATTCTCCATTTCTAGCTATCACTTTTCAAAAAGTATATCTTTTTTAATTTATTTATTCCGAGCAAAAAACTAAAAACTCCTTCTCTACGGTTTAAAACTAGATATCTACGAATAGAGCTAGTTCCAATCAATATTATCACATTCTCAAAACAAAACAAAACAAAAAAGGTCCATGTAGCAAATTAATGACTTAGGTTAAGATTGGTTACAAGAATTTTCTTTTATTCATTTTGTGAGTGTTCAATTAGCACATCATCCACCAAGGGCATCATAATTCATAATCATCACTAACCATGCACAACCTCTTGGCTGCAAGCACCACTACAAGTCTACAACTACCATCATTGCCTTGTCCACCACTGACATTTGCACCGCAAAATTACTGCATCAAACAGAGAGAAACTCAAGTAGAAGAGGGGATTCGTAGAAAATTTTGAAGAAGAAATCAAGATGACATCGAAGTTAAATTTTCTCTTCAAAATTGGTACAGGCAAGCACAAGCTACATACTTGGGCTCAAAACAATGCCCCAGCCCAGCCTTACTTTTTCAAACCGACAAAACTTTCCCTCCTTGACAAAACCAGGAACTTCCTTAACTTTCAGTTTTATTATCAGAGGAAGATGTGTTGTGCACGTTATTTGAAACTCCATTTTCATCATTTTTATCTATAATAAAACAAGAAGTCGTAGTAACAGCTGAGAATTTTAATTGACTTAAGAAGAGCACATTTCTTGCAGAATTTGCCAACCCAAATGGTCAACAACCAATGTGCAGACATGTTCCTCCATTAAACCTCACAGGAACCAGAACAACCAATGTGACAACCCACAGAACAGAATCCTAAACCAAACTAATGGTGGGAGCAGAAACAAAAAGAAAGAGAAGAGAAGGATGAGTAGAATTCGGTAGCAAAATTAAAACAACATTCAAGTTGAAGCTCTCTTATATAGATCAAACATATTTTAGAACCAAGATAATCAAAAATTGCATCAGCAGCAAGTATAGTAAGGTAGTGGTACACACGTACAATTAATTTGTATAATAAATAAAGGGTCTTTCGGAATTTATTACTTGGTTTGCTTTGGTAATTTCTGCTACTTGGCTGTTTGCTCCAGCACATGGGTGGAAGTGGCGGTGGTCGTGTAAGGGTGCTGTTGCTGTTGGAGTGGAGGCAAAGAGAAGGCGCTCACGGTGGAGCTGCCCTTCCTGATGTCTTTGAGAACTCGTAGCGCGGCCAGTGTGCTCTTCATGTACACACCCTCCATGTCCTTTATCTTGTCCAGGTCGGGAATTGAGGCCGGAAAAGAAGGTGGGGTGGTGGCAACAAGGTCTCTTTCTGGTAAAGTGATTGCCTGTTGGGCAGTAGCAGTGGTAGTGTTGGCAGCTGGAAGGAGACGGTCCAAGATGGCCTCACACTCCTTGATGAGTTTGTAGAGAAGCTCTGTGCTGAAGAAGGGTTGCTGCAGGACATTCTTTATGAACGGGAGTCGCAGGAGAGCTCCAGTTCTCTTGTCATACTTCTTTAAAATCTTCACTAACCCTGCGTTTGTAGTAATTTACAGATTAAAGAAATGTTTGAGTCATATCCTCACCAAAAAAAGCCTACTACTGTCATTTGACAACACAATACCCATTGTTGGCTCTCTCTCAACATAAGTTGGTTAAATCTACAACAATATATGATTTGAAGTGAAGATCACTCCTTTATAAGATAGATTAGACATCCAAATGGGATGGGAAGATATATTAGACATCCAAATCCAAAGGAGAGTTAATAAGAGGCCAATACCGAAGAATTTTCATGGTAGATAATTGGCAAGTAAAATCATTAGAAGAACCCCAAAAAAATAATTAAATCCTCGAAAAGAAAGGGAATTGTAAAAAAGGAAAATTGAAAATAAGTAACAATTTCAATTGTTTGATTAAGATCAGTCAATAATATCTTTGACTTTAGATAAGTCAATGACAAGTCAAATGATGATATGCACAACACTGTAACCAAGACTGTTTGCAGAGTGTGCGACTGATGTAAAGATGAAAAAAAGATGAATCTAGTGCTTATTGTTCAAAAAATAAAGATGAAAATAAACAAAATCCAATCATCAATCTAATAAAGCAAAACAAATGCTCAATCCCCCTAAAACATAGAAACAAAGAATAAAAATAAAGAATTTGTCTGATTCAGGAGATCTTTGACCATGTAAAAGTCAATGACAAGTCAAGTGATAATGCGTGAAGAATCTATCCACTTGAGTTGAGATGCAATCACCACAAAGCGTGGTGAGTGAACAAGTGACGTTAGAACACACGAATCTCATATTTTCCCGTTAGTTAATCCGTACTAGAAAGAAACACAATCATTACTTAAAAACAGCAACACAAATGCACAATCCCCATAAAAAATAGAAGCAGAGAATAAAAATAAAGAAAATGTTTGATTCAGAAGATCTTTGACCTGGAAGTCAATGACAAGTCAAGTGATGATTGAGATCCACAGAATGTGGTGATTGAACAACTGATGTGAACAAGTGATGTCAGAACACAAGAGTCTACTGATGTGAACAAGTGATGTCAGAACACAAGAGTCTTGTAGTTTCCCATTCGTTAATCCGTACTAGAGAAAACACAATCATCACTTAAAAGCAATCATTGCTTAAAAACAACAAAACAAATACTCAATCTCCATAAAAAATAGAAGCAGAGAATAAAAATAAAGAAAATGTCTAATGCAGAAGATCTTTGACCATGCAAAAGTCAATGACAAGTCAAGTGATGATGTGTAAAAGACTATCCACTGGAACTGACCTTAGATGTCAAAACACATGAATCTCATACTTTCCCACTCCTTAATCCATACTAGAAAGAAACACGATCATCACTTAAAAACAACAAAACAAATGCTCAATCCCCATAAAAAATAGTAGAAGCAGAGAATAAAAATAGAGAAAATGTTTGATTCATAAGATCTTTGACCATGTGAAAGTCAATGACAAGCGAAGTGATGATGTGTAAAACACTCTATCCACCTGAACTGAGGTGAGTGTACATTAAGTGATGTCACAACACATGAACATTCACTCTTACTTTCACGTAAATCCGTTAATTAATCCGTACTAAAAAGAAACACAATCATCAGCAGTGGTATCAGAGTATATAAGAACAAAAAAATAAAAACAGGGGAAAGAGATGTCCATAGGAACGAACGAATATGAATACGATTGATTGAAGTACAAAAAGAAAGAAGTGCGAAAAAATAGCAAAGAGCTTCAGCAGTGGTATCTTCTCAGAAGAAGAAGGCTCACGTAAGTAATACTTTTAGAAGCGAAAGTCAATGAATAGTCAACTGACAACTGTCTTTGAATACTTACTTGGTTTCAGTCATAGTGAGCACAAATCATCATTTAAATGACCACTCAAATGAAAAGAAGGTAGAAAAAAAAACACTACTTAAGGTAAACAGATCAAATTAAAGGCAAAAAAGAAAAAGAAATTAAACCGGTGTAATTGAGGGCGCTGTAGTTTTCGAGGAGGACCATCTCGCCGTGGAAATCGACGATCTCCTTGAGGAGGTTACCGTCGTCGGCATGGTTGTGGTTTGCAAGCATCCGATCTTGGATCTCCTTCTGCCGGATGACGTACTCCTCCTCCTTCTCCACGAAGAAGGCGTTGAATTTATCCAGTTCCGCCTCGAGGAGGCTGGAGAAATTGTGGTGGTCGTGCTCTTCACCGGAGACTATCCGTGACCGTTTGGCCGGCGGCGGCGGTTGATCTTCCGGTGAGATGCTCTTGAGGCGTTTCTTGAGTTCTTTGTAGGAGAGGAATTTGTCGTTCCACTCCGGCAGCGTCTCCTCGATCTGATTACTCAAACTCTTCCCGAACTTCATTCTTTTTTTCTTTCCACTTTCGATAAAACGATGTTTTTTCGACTTTCAATCAGAAGAAGAAACGGTTGGGTTTTGTTGTTTTTATTTTTATGTTTCGTTGACGGACGCCCGGCCCAAAATAATATATAATATATTAATTAATAAATAATGAGATTGGAATATGCGGGAGATATTCGTTACGGTGGACGGAAGTGAGAGAGAGAGAGGTTTTAAGAAAGAAAGAGAGAGAGAGAGAATATTACTCATTATTTATTACATGGGAAGGAAAGAAGAAAGAAAAAAAGAAAGAAAGAAAGGAAAGAAGGATATACCCTCAACTATTCATGTGCACATGGGCGTATTGTATGTTGTACGAACCTACGTTTTCATATATCACACACACAACACAATTCCTCTTTATATATCTGTTTAGTTGGCAGTTGTATTTTCTATTTATTATTATTAATAATACCTTATTTAATTAGTCGGTTGTTTGTTATCTGTTTATAAGGGAGCGTGCGTGATTTGTGTTGTGAGGTCATTAATATTAATTAGTGGGCGTGGTTTGATATGGTTAATGGATATTAATTTGGATTTTGTTTGGGATGGACAGACAGACAGACAGACGCGTAGATAGAATAAAAAAGGGATCCGGGAAGAATATCCACATCCATCCTACCCTTTACTCTGCTTTTCTTCGCTTCTCCATCATGTCTACTCTACGCATCATATCATAATCCACATCCAACATGCCTATCTATCCATCTATCTATCTATTTGTTTGTTTATTTTCAAACAAATGGTTGAATTAGTAGAGATAGATAGACAGATATTATCAACAGAATATGATCACACTTTTCGTTATAATACAAAAACATGGAATGAGAACAAAAACTCCTCTTGTTGGTTTTTAAACGTCACCAGATATATGCATTGTGTTAATGGACATACGACTTGTTTATGATCTACCGTCTGTGGTTTCATTGGTAGGTCCAACTAAGCCAGCATATCATGTGGAATATGCTGTTTCTTCATATCAATCACTTGTTGCTCCAACCAACCATGTTTTCTCGATCGGCTGCATATGATATATGGATATGAGATATAAATTACAACTGCTGATAGTGGAAAAGATTGGATTCTGACATCATAACCACACCAGTGCTGTGTGCATTTGACCAGAAAGCCCAAGTACCACAGAAAAATAAAAAGAAAACTCACAACTAGCACTATTATAAACTAACATAAATCGTCTTCTGAATGTGTGTCCATAAATCATAATGATGGAGGAAACATGCCCTCTTATTTTCTTCCTATCACAGCCAATCGGATAACAGTCCAATTGCCATCAATGAATACCATCTCGACTTCAAAAATTCAAGGTCCAAAACTCTTCTGAAACCAGAAGTGATAATGCATCCATTCTCTCATGGTTTCCTTCTACTTACCCACGATTTTTCTTTCGGCAAATCATCTCACACAACTTAGTATTATTGGTAAAAAAACGAACATATAAAACAAATTTCTACTATCGTCCAATCACATAGTTTTTCGCAGCAATCCTGGTTTAGCACGTCCAAACATCACAACCATCCAGATGTTATGATTCAGGATTCCACCAAGCAGCTTGTATTTACATTACATCTTTGCAGTGTAGGCTTCTAGATAACATCAATTTTACGAGGTGAAACTTGATTCGAATTGGCTTTACAGAAGCAAACATGCATGGAAAGGAGTAGCTCCAAACAACCTAGTCTTATTCGTTTGAACATCACCTGCTTGTCTCCTGTCAGCATGTTATTGTTCTGAGAAGGGGAGACTTTGCACCACCATCTGTTGGCTTCCATATGATACTTTCAAGGTTACTGCAGAATTTCTTGTAGAACTGCCAAACAAAAATATTTGTTTTTAAGGATTAACAAAATAAACTTTGACAACATGTAGAAATTCATGTTTTCCGACTTGAATTCAACAGGTAACATGGCCTAAGCATTTTGCAATGAAAACTAGTTAAGCAGTTCCATATAACCTTGTGATATTCCAGAGTATCTCCAGCAGCCTTGCGGACATCAATCATAAAAAGAGAAGGGGCAACTTCATAAACCTACATGTACAACTAGTAATCAACATATATGTTTTCTTGAAAAGATATAAAAACTAAATATTGGAAAATAAAGTATAGACAAGGTTGTTACCTCCAGGACAACAACAAATTGTCCAATTTTGTTCGCAGAGACGCCTTCAAATCTCATCTACAAAAGAGGAAAGCATACCATTTATGATTGCATAATTGAAACTAATGTGCATGATGCATATTCCCTTATATATTGGTATCAACAAATTATGATCTCTTAGATTAGAGATTATCAATATGCATGGACAGCAATACCTTCATAGTAGTCATGATGCACTATGGATATGTTATTTTATAAACTATGTCAGTCCCAACATGGCAAGTTCCACCTCAAACCTTTTCCATTCAGACTTCTCATTACATGAAAGGGACATTCATACTTTTTAGGACTGATGAATCAAGAGTAGTAGCCCACTTCTCCGGGAAACAATAAATTATGTGTGTGTGCCCGTTGAGGGTTATTGAGGACAGTAGCTGCTTTGACATGCATGGACACAAAACATCAAATGACAAAACTATACAATACTCATGCTTATTCAGGACGCTACCCAAGAATAGCAGTAGTACAAAGACAAAGCAAGAAGAAGAAGCAGAGACATATATATTATATACAATACAAGGACTTGTGTGAAGTTGATGAATCCAAGAGAATCCCTGACATCCAACAAACCATTTCGAGGATTCCTTACCTAAAGAGAACAGGTTACCTAATGATAATGATTACTACTTTAGACAAAAAGATGTTGGCCTAACGACAATGATTTGTCGCCACTTTACCTTATAGTTACGGGAGTGAACCTTGAAGCCCATGGATTCTGCAGCACCATGTAAAGTAGATATTATGGTCGACGCAGATTTCCGTGAGACAAAACGAGTTTGGCGCTTCACATAATCCTGGAAAAAAATGAAGTTCACACACATTTATGGTTTCACTCATCTATTTTCACATCTAGGACATTTGCGGAATAACAACGCATGAGTTCACTGTCGACTTTTTCTATCAAAATCATGGTAAATTTTTATATTTGTTCTGTATATCCTTGTTCATCATAACTTAACCAATGATTAAAACATAGGCCATCACATTTTCAGAGGAAGACAAAGAAGACTGAATAACTACTTAGTGAGTCACATGCCTAGACTTGTACCTGTCTTCTGTCAAATAGTGCCGACAGATTCAGCCCTTGAGACAAGGTAATCATCTCAAATGCATTCATAATAAGAGGACCATTGTCGTTACTTTTCACTTGCTCAGAAACATACTCATCCTGCAAATTAGATGGCACACTTATTTGTTATACAAAAAAATGAAGAAAATATATGGATAGACAAGGTAAAAAGGTGTTATTCAAAGTTTCCATAACCGAACCGGACTTCGAACCGGCAATGTCAAAGGTTCAGAGGTTCGACAGGGGTCGGACCGGATCGAACCGGTGACGTCAGCATGATGTCATAATATAGATATACACGATATTTTTTTAAAGAAATTCCTGAATAATAGAGTAAAATATAGGAATAAATAGGAATGCAGGGGTTTGATTAGGAATGCGGGGGTGACAGGGGGCGCAATTAAAGTGTTCCTCTGCGTGTGCCAATCACAAGAATATTATCCATCTCTATTAATTACGTTTTATATACTTAAAAAAGGATTAATTAAAGTGTGAATAAGGGAGGACCAATCACGTACGTTTGAATTGAAGCACAACCCCCGAGGCGCAGCCTATACCAACCACTCCGAACCAATCCCAACCGTCCATTCTGAATCGAACGTCCCCAAATCCCGTTCTGGAAGTTTCTTTCCCCTTCCTACAAGTAGTGTTCCTCCGCGTGTGTCAATTACACACACTCTCAGATCTCACATTCTTCTTCTCTTCTATTGGTCTGGTCTAGTCTAGTCTAGTGGATTTGGGGGTTTAGGAAAAGGAAAAGGAAAAATGGGGAAAAGTTACCCAGCGGTGTCGGAGGAGTACAAGGTTGCGGTCGACAAGTGCAAGAGGAAGCTCAGGGGACTCATCGTCGAGAAGAACTGCGCTCCGTTCAAGCTTCATCTAGCGTCAGTTTTTTTTGTAGGAAAATGCTGGAGAGTTTAGGGTTTTGAAATGAATGAAAGTTACACCATTCTTGGTAGAATAACATTTCAAAAATTGCACATACATGATACCAACTTATGAATTTTTTTAACCAAAAATATTGACATAAAATGGCAACTTGCTGCGTAGAGGATTTAATCTACATTTGTTGTTGTTTTCGGATTTGGGTAAACGGATATCCGTTTACCCAAAACTGCGGCTGGACCGACCGGTCGAACCGGTTCAACCGCCGGTCCGGAGGGGTTCGACTCAAAAACGGTTTTCTGCGGGTTATCGGACGGGACTGGCCTCCGGTTCACGGTCGAACCGGTCCGACCGGCCGATCCGGTCCGGTTTTCAAAACACTGGTGCTATTCTTATGCTTGGATGAAAGAAGTCAGCATTCCAAATTGTTTTATCATTTAAGAATTTCAAGAATAGAATTTTAAAGTGTGTATCTTCATTAAATCATTTGAGCTGACCTCGATGTCATCAAAAACAGCACGAACATCATCCAAGTTGACTTCTTCATCTTCACCGTGTCGAATGGCAACATAGTCTTTCTTAAACCATGCATCCTTCTTTATTCCTTCAATCCTTATACGCTGCAAGGATATAATATTTATAAATATACGAAGTGAGCTCACAAGCTCCTAGAGAAATTGAAGTGCTGAATGTGGTGCTGCTGATGGAATGTGTGAAGAGTAATAAGTGGCCTTATCTTTCAATACTTACCGATTCTGGAACTGGATCAAGAATTCTGTGTATCAGCGATCTTGCACCAGAAGAGAACCACGGAGGACAGGAAAACTCTGCTGCATTAATCTGCATATAAATTCAACTTCTGTGTTAAAAATAAGTTTCCCACAAGAGAATAGTAGAATCAGTGTGTGTGGCAACATGTAATAGGAAGAAAACATTTTAATAGAAAATATGTTGCAGGGTCCTATTGCTTGCTACTTGCTTTCGTACCTCTACTTTGGTTGTCTCAATTTTCATTTTATCGTGGAACAGAGGCAATTATGAACATGGCAAGACTATCCTTAAGCACCATCATCTCCTCGTCTACATCATTATGTTTCACGGCGGAAGTTTTATGTGAATGGGGGTTCATTTGTGTTCTTCGACATCAACATAGTTTTTCTCTTGGAGTTGGATACTTGGATGTGAAGTCAATAAATTCAGTCACGGACAAAGAAAGTTCATTAAGGTCGCTAATTCTGATGGTGGAGGATGTTACAATAGTTAGGGTTATTCTGCCAATTTTTGTACTAGAAATATTCTACGTCTTGTACACAAAGATGTGACATTGCTTCAAACAAGTTCCATTAATAAGCTGATGAGATTCAAAAGGAAGACCATAAGCTATGGTCAACTAACAAGTACATCAACTGATAACATTCAATAAAATTATGTTCCCATTTTAACATACATGCTATTATTAAGTCAAAAGTGAGGGCTTTACATTCAAAACTGAAACATGATTTACCTTTTTGTACAATGTTGGAAGATCAGTTTCGTCAAAGGGAAGGTATCCGGCCATCAAAACATATAGAATGACACCACATGACCACACATCCGCAGCTGAGCCATCATACCCTCTATGACTTAGTACCTATACGTAAAAGACATCACTACATGAAATGAAACAGAGTAACCTTAACTTCAAATGATGTTGTTAATTAAAGTACAGCATCGAACTTATGAAATGCATGTCATGCACTCATATTGTACCATAAGTAAAAGTTTGGCATTGGAAGAGTTTTGAATTGTTTTGAGAAATAGATGCAATCAAATTTGAGTTTTTCTTTAGTTAGTCACATGGAAAATTAATGAAGACACCAACCAAATAAAAGAGATGGACATTTGATAAAGATGGTAAAATATGTAATTATGAAGATGACTTAGAGTCAGTATATGTGCAAGGCTGCAAGCAGCAGAACATTATTAATGCGCACCTCAGGAGCAACATAATTTGGTGTTCCACAGGTCGTATGAAGAAGATCAACACCCTAGATTAGCAGGAACAACGTGAAACAAAACGGTCAAGTAAGGATTTATATATATAATTTGTTTTGGAATTGAAAAAGAAAAGAAAAGAAAAAGAGGTAGGCAGGGCAGGCACATACTTGTTGTGGTAAGGCACTAAGACCGAAATCGGAAACCTTGAGGTTGGCATTGGAATCGAGAAGAAGATTTTCTGGCTGCAAAAAGAGAAGAATAGATAGAGATGTGAGTAAAAGAAAAGAAAAGAAAGAATAATAAAAGGAAAAGAAAGAGTAGGTTGAAACCTTCAAATCTCTGTGGTAAACACCTTTAGTGTGGCAGTAATGAACAGCATCTATGAGCTGCTGAAAATACCTCCTGGATTCGTTCTCGGGGAGCTTCCCTTGATGGACCTGCACACATATTGTTTGATTGATATTCTGTCGAAGAAGAATCGAAGAAGTATCAAATGAATCTCGAAAAGGAATTGGGGGAAATTACGATCTTGTCGAAGAGTTCTCCTCCGGTGACGAATTCGAGAATGATGTAAATCTTGGTGCGGCTAGCGAACACCTGCAATAGATAATAATAATAATAATAAATATTGGATAGATCGAGAAATCGAATCGAAAAAAGAAAAAAAAAGGGTCCAACAGTCCAAATCCAACCTCGTGTAGCCTGACGATGTTGGGATGCCTGACGATCTTCATGATGGAGATCTCCCTCTTGATCTGGTCGACCATGGAGTGTTGGAGGATGGAGGACTTGGCCAGCACCTTCACCGCCACGCTCTCTCCTGTCTCCGTGTTCACCGCGAACTTCACCTTCGCGAAGCTTCCCTCACCGATTGTACGACCCACCTCGTACTTACCCACCTTCTTCTTCATACCCATCGATCCTTTCCTTCGATTCCTTCTGATCCTAAATAAAGCCCAAGCAAGCAAGCAAGCAAGGAAAAGGAAGGAGAAAGAAAGAAAGAAATATTGGAACAAACAATACAATTCACTTCACTTCACTGCTAATAAATCTTCCTTCTTTCTTTCGACCTCTTCTTTTACTTTATTGATAAATGAATATGATATGCGCCAGTTTGACTCTATACTCCATAAATAACTCATTAATAATCATCCAATGAAATAAAGTTTAACAGCCAACACTTCAGCATAATGACAATAAAGTTTACAGAAAGCTCGTGTATGTGAATTACCGATTTGTTATTTGATCGTGATAAATTATTTGCGGAAGAATAATTTTCTTGTGACTAGAAGAGATGATTGGTCAATTCTGAAAAGGTTAATGACGAACTCACAATCCAACAAATTTTAGCTGCACAGTTTTATATGATAATGTATAGTCATAATATATTAAGTGCAAAAGGTAACAACTCTCATAGTTATCAAATTAGATTGACAAGGCAATAATCAACATGCTCATGCGGGTTCATAGATGTGCAACATATTTCATGCTCACATGTGTTAGCGGTTTGAAGTAACCGTCATGTAAATATTCAAACTTCACGAATGATATTTGAATTCTTGACTACTAAAGCTTACAAGAGAACATATGCACCAATTTTCTACCCGATACTGGACAAAAGATATTGGTCGGGGGAAGCACCAATTCAACTAAAAGCACCCAAGGACTTAAGCCGATATTCGTGTAATAAACGGAACTAACTGTGTATGGATTATCGTTTAATGGTGTAAATGGTAGTCATGTTAAACGTGTACACGAAGTAATCCGTTTAAAATAATCGTGTATAAACGAATTGGATATGGCAACACAATTATAAACGGGTTGGATACGACAGAAGTCTAGCAACACGATTATTAAATGGGTCGGATACGACGCAACACCTAGAGCTTATATTACAACCCTATGTATGTATTTTTTTTTAAATTATACATACATATAAAATCGATTTTCATATTTTCGACGATTTCATGTACATTATTTTATATTTATTCTAATATCATGTAATCTACATATATATTAAAATAAATAGAAGGAGTTCATACCCAAAGATTCTCTAAAACCTTTACGAAGATTCGGAGTTGCGTTGCCCGTTTAATCGTCTGCCGATTCGACTCCAAGTGTTCACCAAACTCTAAACAAGATTATAGAGAAAGGAGCTAGCTAATTCAATCTCTAAATCAAGGTTAGAATCTAGCTAATAACTCATTTAAAGCTCCCTGAGAATTTAAACTCCAAAAGATTGAATAATTAAGAGAAATTCGGGATGGATTAGTGGTGAGGTTAGGGAGAGAGAATTTTTCATTAATTAAAACAAGGATGGTGGGGAGAGCTATTTATAGACTCTCACAACACCCACATCATGGGCTATCCACTAACACATGATCTTTTATTTTTCTCTCCCTAAAACCAATCATTTATTGACACATAATCACCATCATCCACGTTTAACCATAATTGGAATAAATCCAACCTATGATCAACATCAATCCAATTAATTATTTCTGGCAAAATCGAGTTCACCGGTCGACCGAAACTTGGCTACTGGTCGACCGATTGGGAGTTAATTGTGGTTTCGGTTGGACCATGAAACCAGGTGGTCGGCCTATCACGCGCTACCAAAGCTACTGTGATTTTTCGGTCGAACAAACATGCCCAAACGGTCAACCGTTTCTACACTAGAAAACCACTGGAAGTTTTCGGTCGGACTGCACTTCAAATCGGTCGACCGATTATTACCAGGAGAAGTTTCCATAAATTATCGGTTGAACCACGACTTTACCCGATCAACCGACCACTACGAAGAATAGTTTGTGGAAGCTCCTGGAAGTTTTCGGTTGACCAAACACATTCATTCGGTCGACCGTTCACATACGCAACAACTATTGTGCATTTTTGGTCGATCGGTCTCCGAAAAGGTTCGATCGTTTTGTCCGATTTTTGCCTTTATGAAATTTTGGATTAACATCCAACAAAATTCGATCTTTGAGTTTTTTTTAGAAAATTCACATATCATGTAATATATTATCATACGTAATGTCAAAACATCACACCTCATAATACATACATATCATATGAATTTATTTATGATTCTAAGTATGTCATTTTCATGACATATTGATTTTATCGATTTCACATGAAACTCGATACACCATATGAACATAAAATAAAACTTCTTGTTGTTGTTTTTAGGTCTTAATCCATGTTCTGATGATTTATTCAACCTAGTCTTAATAATAATCAAATGTAATGTAGCACACATTGTATTTTGCATGACATACATATTGTACTGTGCTAACATCTACAGGTGATCAAGACTCAAGGAAGAAAGAAATTCAAGTCAAGACATGTAATCAAGCTATTGAAGACGTGTAATTTTGTATTTCTTTTGAGTCTTAGGAACTTTGTGTACTTGAGCATACTAGAGTTAAATAACTACTCATACATACACTAAGTTCCTTATAGAAGTCACACAAAATCTCAGATCCTTTGAAATTCAATATGTCACCTAAACTTAGACTGGAAAACACTTAAAACTTAACCCTGAACTGTCTGAGCAAAATCGGTCGACCGAATAAGTTCTCTGTTCGACCAATTGAATCAGTTAATCTGTTTGCCAATAGTGTTAAACCAGTCGACTATTTTAACCATTTTGTTCGACCGTCTACACGTGTCATTTGACCGTTAGACTTGTCCTATTATACCAACAATCGTATTCACATTTTTATCCATACCCCGGAAATACATTTGCCACCGGTCGACCGTGGACCTAGTTTCGGTCGACCGAACATAGACATCTCTTAAACCCCGTAGTGGCAGTTTTTATCGGTCGACTGACCCAACCTTTTTGTTTGATCGTTTGTCCTTGTACTTTACAGGACATCAATTCTGGACTCCCTGAACGATCGACTGTTCCACCTTTAGTTCGATCATTCACTTAAGTTATAACCATGTTCGTTCGACCGCCCACAGAATCCAGTCGGCTGTTTGTTTCTGGAACTGTCTGGACTCCATTTCTGGACAGAATCCAGTCGATCGTTTGACTTGTTTCGGTCGACCAAACTTAAACCGAACAATGACTTGTGATTTTCTGTTTTGCGTTTTTCACACCATCTACCCCTTTTGTCACAACGGCCATAACACTTTAGGAGCTTATTAATAGAGGATTGAACACATTGTTTAGATGACTCTCCCACATACAATTGTCTCATCCATTAGAGAGAAGTCTCCCAATCCCATAAGCTCCTACACTACACTCCAAACCTAAAATTCACACATTTGATCATTGATATATCCTACTCAAAGTGTGCTCAAGTTAAAGAGTATTGTTGTAACGTCCCATTCCACACGACAAAACGGAAGATGAATATCACAAATGAGAAAGAAATTTCGCAGGAAAGGGACAATCACAAGCAACAATTTTCAATAAACACTAACATAGGGAATGAAGCTCCATTAAAGTAAGGATTAACATTGAAAACAAGAGTTCGATCACCATGAGAGTCACATCCATACCCAAATGGGTTTACAAGAGTTTCAAAAAAGAAACAAGATTGAACCTACATTTCTCGTGTATACGAGACGACGACAAAAAACTATATCACCACCCTGCAACTACTTGCCAATTTTTTTGTTAAGCCATCACCACCTAATTCTGACGGTTTCTTGCAAAAATATAAGCTACAAACACGTGAGTTTATAAAACTCAGTATGCCAAAGGTCGAAATTAGAACCAAAATCAGACGGTCAAACAATTCAAAGGAATAACCATTAACAATATTCGGTAAAAATAAATGTTCTTAATAAGGTTATGCTATAAACAATCATTTAAATAATGATGTATACAAGTGACATTTAGCAATTATGAAACACATTCAACAATTTCATTCACAATAAACATTTAGTCCAATCATAATTATGTGACTAGAATGGTTTAAAATAATTGACAATTCAATTTCAATTCGATTCTTCTCGATCAATAGTTGATACATAAATGTATCGGGAATTCCGAAGAACTCCCACCGCTGGCACATGCGGTCTTCCCGTTAATGTATGGTTCATCTCCACATCCATACAATAAATCATTTTATTTTATTGTGGGGTCCCATACATTAACCTATGACAATACAATAGATATCAGATCTGTATCTGCGGTCCTACAGCCGCCAATAATCTCATAAGAGATGTGCCCCGTCGGGCCCAATACTCCGAAGAGTTAGAATGCTCCGTAAGGCCAATAGTGCCACCCCAATTCATTGATATTTTAATTTCGATTCACATAACTTTGAACAAGAATGCACATAAGTAAGGCCACGACACACAATTATATGCTATAAAAATCATGATTGTTATCAGACTTCTGGAGAATTGAGACCAGTTAAGTAATACAATTCAAATTCCCAAAATACCTGGCCGCCACTTAAATTGACTGAGTTACTTACAATAAAATCGTAGATGACAAAATATAGGGTTGAGCTTCGGTCCGGACCGAAGACCAGACCGGTCAGATTCGGTCCGGACCGAACCCGGATCGATCGGTCCGGTCCAAAAACCTGGACCGGACCGAATTGTTGTGGGGATTTTTGGGTTTTGGACCGGGACCAGACCAGACCAGACCGAAACCCGAATCTGTCCCGAGGTCCAGACCGAAACCCGGACCGGTTGGTTTCGGTCCGGACCGAACCCGGACTAGACCGAAAATTGCTCTCCCCTAACAAAATAGGTCAAACTCTTTACAAAGATATAACACAAGATGTACACAGGCACATCTCATGATGATACCAGAAAAATACCCAAAATAAGACAATAAGGTAGTTGATTTTTTTGTTGAAACATATACAACTTAGTCATGAATTCAAGAAATAACAATCCTAGCAATCTAGCTCTTCGAAAATAAAATTCACCTCAGTTACTGATGCTCATTATTTTTCAACCATTCACATAATATTACGAAATCAACCAAGCCGAAAAATATAATAAATTGTTGGACTTAAACCTAACAAGCTTATTAACAAAAAAAACTAGTAGTAGGAGTGATATGAAGCCACTTATTGAATAAACTTAATAATCTGACATTCAGAAGAAGAAAAAGGAAAGTATACTTATCTCTTGTGATAGACAATCCTATAGTTTAAAGGCATTGGTTAATAATAATTAAGCACATGGTTTTAGAATCAACACCATCTTAAACCTCGAAGACAATAATAATCCATTTATTTGGGACAAAGTAATAAGAGCAACAACTACAACATTAATAACCTAAGGTAGGAAATCTTACCAAAACAAAACAAGCAATCAGGACTTCTGCACCTTTGCAGGTCAACAATTTTCCTTTATTATTATTATTATTTCATGCTAGATATATTTCCACAAGTCAAAGTAAACAATCCAAGTGAGATTCATGGTTAACCTGTCAACAAGAGTGTGTGCTCACTCCAAGGTGGAAACACCAACCTAAAAGGAGTTGGAAATCACACCATCAATGTTGGAATGAGGCCAACCATTCCCAAACTAAACAGAACATAACCACTACTCAACAACTCAACTAAACATAATTTTGTGTTCAAAAGAACCCCTAGTCAAATCCAAATTCTAATGCCTCTACGTTCACCTACACGAAATTTAAGTCTTTGAATCATGAGTCTAATGGCAAGTTGGGAACTAGATATCTAACATTAGTACATTGATAGTACCTCAACTTCTAAATACATATGCAAGCTCATAGAATTGGTAATGATAAATGACCTAAGTCAACTTGTCTCTCCAAACCACTAATTAATTAGTCCAAACAACCTCCCATACAACCCAACAAGGCTGCCATGTACAACTGCATGAAACATTAGGAAACTAAGGAAACACAAGTGTCATCACTAAGATTAAAAGTGCTGAAATTTCAAGAATAACCCCACATTTGCCGCTATGAAATCACATTATCATCAACTTGACATAATAACGACTTAACAATCCATTTTCTTACCCTCTGTAGGATTTCGTGCCCCCATGTATGTATATATTTTAAAAAATTTAATACAACATACAAGATCGATTTCATACTTTCAACAATTTTATGTACATTACTTTGTGTTTATTCTAATATCACGCAATCCTACATATATTAAAATAAATCACAAAGAGAGAATCATATCCAAAGGTTCTCTAAAACCTTCCGAAGATCCGGAGTCACGTTGCCCGTTGAATCGCTCGCCGATTCGCTTCTAAGTGTTCACCAAACTCTAAACAAGATTAGAGAGAAATGAGCTAGCCAATCAATCTCTAATTAGGCATAGAATCTAGCTTATAACTCCTCTTTAAGCTCCTGAGATTTTCTATCTCCAAAACTTAAAATTAGTAAGAGATTTTCGTGGTAATTAAGGGAGAGATTAATGAGAGAAAGAATTTTTTGTATTGACATAAACAAGTGTGATGATGGGTCCTTTTATAGGTTCCCAAAACATCATCATCAAGAACTATTCTTTAGTCATGATCTCTTGCTTATTCTCTCCTAAAATTAATCTCAAATTGCCACATAAGCACCCATAAAAATGTTTAATTAAATCTGGAATTAATCCAACCCATGATCTAATTATTCTCTTAATAATTCAGGCAAAAATCGCACTGTTCGGTTGACCGAGAATGTTTCTCGGTTAACCGAACCATTTGGTTATAACACGTGTTCGGTGGACCGTGAGCTAGACGGTCGACCGCATTTGCATGAGAAAAAATTCTCTGGAAAAATTCAGACGATCCGCGTATTGCTCGGTTGACCGTTGATACACCAAAATTTCTCCTGGCGAACATTCATCGGCTGACTGTGCCACATTCGTTCTACCGAAAATATCCCTAGATATTTTCTCTCGGTTGACCGAACCCAATTGTCCAGGCACTCCAGACAATTTCGGTCGACCAATTGTGTTTACCTGTTCCCTGTTCGGTTGACCCCGATTTTGCCTTTGTCAAATTTTGGATTTATTTCCAACAAAATTTGATCTTTTGAGATTTTTAGCAAATTCATATATTATGTAATATTAAATTATTACACCCCATAATATACACACCTCATATTAATTTATTATGATTCTAATTATGTCAATTCTCATGGCATATTGATTTTATTCCTTCACCACATGTGTCCCTTTTTCACATGAAACCCGACACATCATATGAACTCAAAATCAAGCTTCTTGTTTCCCAGTTTTGTGGTGTGACCTATAGGAGAATCTAAGCTAAATTGACAGCTATATTAAACACTTAATATCTCAAACTATAAGCGGTATCTAGCTACACATTATAGTTACCCAATTAGCATAGATGTCTTTGTTCCACTCGAACTAAACACGATCCATTTAGTGATGTAAGTGCACCACTTGTTTTCGTCCCTTGCCTCATGATGTTAAGAATATATACAAAGTAGAAATGTGTCACCTTTGTATTATATTCATTTCTTGATCTCTTTATGCTAATTATAACTATGTAACTTAACTCAAGTTACATTATGCACATTATAATCTTGCTTTATCAAGGGGCCCACTAATATCATCACTCAATTAAGAGGGGCAACAATAATCGTTTGACTAGCTATCTTTTTCATCACAAGTCATGTTCAACCAACTATTGTCTTTATCACTATACTCATTGATAGATTTTGACAATAATCAAATTAAGCACTTCTTGAGTGAAAAGATATAAGTCTCATATCTTAGGATCCAAGACACAGTAAAACATTAATGACACGAAACACAATTCCATAATGTTTTACTTGTTAGGTCTATTTAATATATAAAAGTAATTTTTTCTTCTTTTATATACTTGTGTCGTCAATTATTTGTAGAGCTACAACAATCGATGACCAACACGACAATCTTATCTCAGTGATTAATGTTCCATATTAATTACCATGATTGTGAATAACTTTTGATTTATGCAAACCATTATCTTTTAGAGCTCTACGGTTAAGGACCAAGCGCCTCTTCCTTAACACTTCCAAAAGACGAATACTATAATAAAGGAACAAAATGTTGGCCTTTTGGTCTTAATCTATGTTTTGATGATTTAATCAACCTAATCTTAATTGTGATCGTGTAGAGTAGCACACATGTTACATTGCATATATATTGATTTGTGCTAACCTCTACAGGTGATCAAGACTCAAGGAAGAAAGGAAATCAAGTCAAGACATGTAATCAAGCTTATTTGAAGACATGTATTTTGTATTTCTTTGAGTCTTAGGAACTTTGTGTAATTGAGAATACTTGAGCTAAAGTCAACTTAAACACACCCTAGGTTCCTTAGAGAAGTCACACACGAAACGGTCTGGACCAAATCGGTCGACCGAAACGAGTTCTTCATTCGACCGATCGAGTTGTTAATTTTGTTATAGGATTAAGTGTTAACACCGGTCGACCGTTTCAACATATTTGTTCGACCGATCACACGTGTCACATGACCTTTTGATTTGTCGTTTTTCTACAACGGTCGGATTTCCCAAAGCCCCAAACTTACCAAACATCTGGTCGACCGAAACCTTTCTGGCGGTCAACCGATCAAACATATTTTTGGTCACCCTGAACACTCTGGACTAATTCGGTCGAACGTGTCTTTGACCCCGGTCGACCGAAACTCAATTCTTCCCAAACCCAGAAGTGCCTGGACGTATTCGGTCGAACCAACCTCTTGCCTAGTTCGACCGATCACATTTGCTCAGACCAGAAACCCTAGAACGGTCGACCAATCCCCTGTGCCCGTTCGACCGTCCACTTAAGTGAACTTAAGCGATAACCATAATTTGACCAACCGGTCGACCGGTATACCCATTTCGATCGACCGATTTTAAGCAGAATTGGGTCCTACAGATTTCTGTTTAGTGTATCTTACACAATCTTTACCCAATTCATCCCCAACGACTATATTCTCTCTAATGCTTATAAATAAAGTTGTAAAACACATTTTAACACAACTCTCCCACTACTATTTGTCCAATACATTAGAGAGAAACTCCCAAGCTCAAATTTCCTCAATCCCACACTCTAAGCCAAAATTTTACACATTTGATCATAGCCAAATCATACTCAAAGTGTGCTTAATATTTAGAGAGTGTTGTCCCACTCATTTGTTGTTCAAGGAGCAAGGATTTTGGTGAAAGCCCGAAGTATTCCCTCTCGGATTGTGAGAGGAAGAAGGTCAAGCAAGCGAGGGTGTTTGCGGTGCTTGTTTTGTAAATACGTTCTCTCCCGGCCCGGAACGGGGAGTGGATAGTGAAGACGCGAGCGGAGCTCGAAGTGTCGAGCCGAGCTTGCAAGAGAGGACGTAGGCGGTGGCCGAACCTCTGTAAAAACCCCCGAGTCCATTGTGGTTTGCATATTCCTTCCTTACTTGCTTGTTTGTTTAAATTCCGCTGTGCATATCTTTGATCGTTAAACAAGTAGGTAATTAGGGATAAAAGTGATTAGTATTGTAGACCCTCAAGATCCAACACAAAATGTTTGCACATCCAATTCATAATAATTGACATATAAAAGTAAAACTTGTAGAACACATTCCTTTCACCCTCAACCATCTTCCCTTCATTTCCTAATTCTATAAAACAAATCTAGGATGAAAGTCATCTTAGAAGAGAAAAGAAGATGCCTAAGGTGGTGAAACCCTTGAATCAAAGGACCTTAAGAAAGTTAATTCTAAATCTACCCAAGACATACCTTGAGAAAACCCAACCAAATCTCCCCAAAACGCAGCACGAGGGGTCCGAGGAAGCTCCTACGTGATTCCAGCAGTGCTCCGGCGAGGTCTGACGGGTCCGATGTGGACCGGCGTGGTCTCCTCCTCTCCAAACTTCTCTCACACAAACCACTACAGAGGAGCAAAACTAGGGATTTCTAATAATATTATTCTCTCTAATCCTATATTGGAAGTAATTGCAAGAGAACCCCTAAGGAACCAAAAATATAAATAAAAATGCAGTACTTTACAGTTGTTCCACTCCACAACTGTTGTCAAGAAGCAATGGTCTTGGTGAAAGCCCAAGACAAGGAGTATAGACTTCGGCGAGAGCCTCAAGTGTTCCTTCTTGGATTGTGAGAAGATGATCCAAGCTAGGAGATGATTGTTCGCTAGCTTGAAGATTGTAACAACGTTGTCTCCCAGCCCGGAACGAGGAGCGGATAGTGAAGATGTGAGTGGAGCTCGAAGTGTCGAGCGGAGCTTGCAAGAGATGATGTAGACGGGTGTCCGAACCTCTGTAAAATTGCCGAGTTATTTGTAGTTTGCTTGTTTCTTCCCTAGTTTGTTTAAATTGTTTCTACTGCATCTTTGATTGTTTAAGTAGGGATTCAAACTTAAAATTGATTAGATTTAGCGTTCATTACGATCCTACACTTGTTTCCCAGTTTTGTGGTGTGATCCTATAGGAGGATCTAAGTTAAATTGACAATGATATTAAACACTTAATATCACAGACTATAAACGGTTTCTAGCTACACATTATAGTTACCCAATTAACAAAGATGTCTTGTTCACCCGAACTAAACACGATCCATTTAATGGTGTAAGAATATCACTTGTGTCTATCACTTGCCTCGTGATATTAAGAATTTTATAAAAAGTAGAAATGTGTCATCTTTGTATTATATATTCATTTTTTGATCTCTTAAGCTAATTATAAATATGTAACTTAACATAAGTCACATTGTGCACATTATAATTTCGCTTTATCAATGACTCACTAATATCATTACTCAAGTAAAGAGGGACAGTGATAATCTTTTGACGAACTATCTTTTCCAACATAAGTCATATTTATCCAACTATTGTCTTTATCACTATACTCAATGACAACTTCTAACAATAATCAAATTAAACACTTTCTATGTGAAAAGACATAAATCTCATATCTTAAAATTCAAGACACAGTGAAACATTAATGACACATAACACAAGTGGATAATGTTTCACTTGCTAGGTCTATTCAATATATAAAAGTAACCATTTTCCTATTTTATATACTCGTGTCGTTAAATATTTGTAGAGCTACAATACTCTTTAACCAACACGACAATCTTATCTCAGTAATTAATGTTCCATGTCAATTACTATGATTGTGAATAACTTTTGATTTATATAAATCATTATCTTTTAGAGCTCTACGGGTAATGACCAATAGTCTTTTCCTTAACACTTCTAAAAGGCGAATACATTAATCAAGGAACAAAATGTTTGCACATTAAATTCATAATAATTGACATATAAAATAATACTTTTAGAACACATTCCCTTCAGCAGCACCTAGAGCTTATATATACGACTTGAGACAACACGATTAGCACACGACACGACACGATTGACAACCCTAACTTCGTCCAACAATTGGACCTGAACTAAATACACACAAACCTAGAATTCAACTTAGAAATAACTGGATTCTAATCCAAATCAATTTCAAACCAATCTAAATCATTCTCAAACAACCCAAACAAGTAAATGAAATAATTCTCAACAAACTCAAACCAATTCAAAGTAATCCAAATTAATTCGAAACCAAAACAACAAATCAAAATCATTCTCAATCAACCCAAATCAATTTCAAACCAAACACAACTAATCCAAACGACAACAAGTAATCCAATAAATTCTAAAACAACTCAAACAAGTAATTTTAATAATTATCAACCAATTGAAACAATCAAGCAAAATGTTAACAAAAAATAAGAGAAATGTACCTAAGAATAATTGAGGCACGTGAATGCGATACTGGGTGGTCAGAAATTGCTCGGGATGGGAGGAGAAGGGGGGACGGTTCTGGGGGGAAATTTGTGGGGGAATAAGGGATCGATGACATTAGAGATGTCATTTTCTGTTTCGTGAAAATGGTAACGTCAATGTCGTTTTATTTGCCTCATATTTGCTAAACACTAGGTGTGTCCTTTCACCTGTAGTGTATAACATCACTTCTGGGGGTACCTTTTTATACTTACGGTCGACCATTTTTAAACACTGGGTCACCATTTTTAAACACTGGGTCACCATTTTTAAACATTGAGTCTGTCCTTTTTAAGAGCATCCGTTACGCGCGCGTCCATTAATCATTTTCGTTTTTTTCGAAGCTTCCATGTTTAGTAAACAACAAGTTTATAAAAAATCATGCATTAAACAATAAATCAAACCACATTGAATTAGCCAAAAAATCACGCATTTGATCTCCTATTTCTTTCTTTTGTTGTTCAGATAATTCAACTTGAGTTGTGCCTTCTTCCAAACCAAACCAAACCAAACCATAAACATTTTATGTATACACCTAACATGGATAAGGATCCAATATCATTTGGTTAGATTAAATATCCCAACATTTATACTTACGAAGAAAGTAGAACTAAAAAAAGGGTTGGGAGCAAAATCACCTCACTAAAATTCCTTATTCTCCTTCTAATTCTCCTCCTCGACCCTATTGTCTTCTCCTCCTCCAAGGCCACGAGGTCTCTATCAAAGCCCCAACCACCCTCTTTGATTTTCACTGTCAGAGCAACGGTAGGAGGCCGGACCGTCGGAGGGGGAGGGGTCGGAGGTGGTGGGACCAGGTGAGCAAACGAAGGAGGCGGCGGGAGGAGAGGAGGAAGGGGGAGATGAGGGTGGTGGAGAGGAGCGTGGAACTAAGGGAAGAGTTTTGTTTGTTTTCCTTTGATTTCTCGGGGGGGGGGGGGGGGGGGGGGGAGATGAGAAATCAAGAGATTTGTTTTTGTACTAATGCTTTTATTATATGGAAACCAAAACTGGAAGTGACACAAATACAAGGAAAATAATTGGTCAAACGTGTTAAGAATTCCAAAAGTCTTGTGGATGATTCACCTTCCTAACCCCTAAACTTTAAGTAGGTTTTACTCTTATTAGTATGGTGTAATTCCATTTATTTTGTTGTAACCCCTACTACATCCTCACCCTATATATAGGGGGCTATTGTACATATTTGAGTACAAGACAAGAGAAGAAATACATACCTCTCTCCCTCCCTCGATCTTTTATCTTTGGTTTGCTTTGTTTCACAACACGTTATCAGCACGATTGTTCTACTACTTTCGGTTGAAACTTTTGGTAAGTAAGGTTGGTTTCGATGCGAGTTACATTTTCTGAGTTTTGTTTCTCTCTGATATTTGTTGTACTGTTGAGAGCGTATTCTAGCAGTTAGCTATTCTCCTTGGGGTTTCCTCGGTTCATCCATAGACTTGCATACGTGCACATACTTCACAATTTTTGTAAGCATGATCCTGACTAGCTTTTACCGTTAAAGGCAAACTGCTGCAGAGATCCTTTTTTTCGTGGTTGTATGAAAATACATCTTTCTACCCATTGAGATGGACATTTGGATCACACCAATTTAGAAATAAATGGTTTAAGACACATGCTTGTCAAATTAATGATTTAAGACATATGTTTGTCAAATTAATATAACGTATGGTTTCTTTTCTTTTTGTTTTTAACTTCCTTTTCGTTCATGCTTAGCATCCAAGTAGGAGCTAAAACTTCTTTAAATTATTGTTGTTTATAATGAACTAAAGGAAAGATTTAAATGGTAGAAATTATTATGTGGTAACGATGGAGGTTACTACAAAAGCATATCATGTTTTAGATAATATATATATTTAAATTTTGTTCTAATTTTTCGTTTTTACTATGCTTACCATCATTTCATGCAACATAAAATGCAAATATTATTTTGTTAATGTTAGCATTAATTGCATTACGTTGTATATTTATCTATCATTTTTTATTAATTTATTCGTTATGCATGGTTTCATTACCTCCACTGTTTTTTTTCTACTATGTCATTATTTACTATGCTAATTATATTTATACGTAATTAAATTTGTGTATATATATTGCATTTGCTACAAAAGGACTTATTCATCGTATATTATAAAAAAATATTATAGTGTTTAGATGACAAACCTCACAAAGCTCGAATTTGCCGCCCTTGATATCTCGGGGAAAAATTATCTCCCTTGGACTCTCGATGCAGAGATCCATCTTACGGAAAATAATCTTGGAGAAACAATTAAAGATGAAAATAAGGCCTCCCCGCAGGAGCGTGCCAAAACAATGATTTTTCTCCGGCATCATCTCCATGAGGGATTAAAAGCCGAATATCTAACGGTGAAAGATCTGTTAGAGTTATGGAAAAACTTGAAAGAAATGTATGACCACCAAAAACAAGTGATTCTCCCAAAAGCTCGCTACGAGTGGATTCATTTGCGATTACAAGATTTTAAATATGTAAGCGAGTGTAATTCTGCTATGTTCCGAATCTCATCTGAACATAAATTATGTGGAGAAATAATTACGGATAATGATATGTTAGAGAAAACATTCTTCACATTCCATGCCTCGAATATGCTCCTACAGCAGCAATATTGAGAACGTGGTTTTAAGAAATATTCGGAACTAATATCATGTCTTCTTGTTGCCGAGCAAAATAATGAACTTTTGATGGAAAATCATCAAGCTCGACCCACTGGTTCCACTCCATTCCCTGAAGTGAATGAGGCTAATCACAAACGCAATCGCGACCCATTCCCTGAAGTGAATGCGGCATCTTACAATCGTAAACGTGGACGTGGTCGTGGTCGCGCATATGGACGCGGGCAACATCAAGGACGTGGTCATGGACGTGACCATAGCCATCGTGGTGGTCATGATGTCAATGCAAATAATGATGGAAGAAATGCTAGAGGAAATCAAGTGCAAAATCCTCCAAAGAAATATGAGAATGCTTTTTACAAATACGGCATGACAAATCATTGGTCGCGTATATGTCGTACGCCCAATCACTTTGTTGATCTTTATCAAGCATCACTCAAGAAAAAAGAAGGTGCCGAAATGAACTTGGTTGAAAACAACCAAGATGGAATGATCATGGACACTCATTTAGATATTTCGGATTTTCTTTTAAATGATGACAATATCGATGTTTTTGTCAATGATGGAAATGTCCATCAAAATGCTTAGTTTGGTTTTCCTACATCCTATTTTCGATGTTTTTTCATTTCCAAATTTTTTTTTGTAAGACTTGTGTCTTTATAATATAACATTTGCTTTTGTTTTTCCTTAAAATTTTATACTATAAAATTATGATACTATATCTACAAAAAGATAATTTTTGCTCTATTTCCTTTTTTTAGGACAAAGACATGGTTGATACTATCATGAGTGATGGAGATCAATGTCTAGTAGATAGTGGAACAACAAATACGATTTTGAAAAATACAACCTTCTTTTCCGAATTACATTTCTCGAAGGCAAGTGGTTAACACAATTTCTGGCACTAGTAATTTGATTGAAGGCTCCGGAAGAGCTTGTATTTTGTTGCCCAATGACACGAAATTACAAATAAGTGATGCTTTATATTCTAGTAGATCCAGAAGAAATCTACTAAGTTTCAAGGATATACGTCGTAATGACTATCATCTTGAAACTATAAATCAAAATAATGATGAATACCTTCACATTATCTCCATCGTGAATGGTAACAAAATCGTTTTAGAAAGGATGAAAGCATTTTCATCGGGATTATATTGCACTTATATCACCCCTTTGGAATCAAATATGGTCACTAACCGGAAGTTAGTTGATCAAGTGCATTATAAACTTTGGCATGACAGATTGGGATACCCCGGTGATATAATGATGCGAATTTTTTTTTTTGAAAATTCAAATGGTCATTCCCTGAAGGATATGAAAATTATATCATCGAAAGAACTTTCATGTGCAACATGCTCTCTTGGAAAACTGATAATCCAACCGTCCACAAGCAAAATTAAAGATGAATCTCCTTTATTTTTAGAGAGAATTCAAGGTGATATTTGTGGACCCATTGCCCCTCCATGTGGACCATTTCGATCTTTTATGGTGTTGATAGATGCATCCACCCGATGGTCACATGTGAAGAGAATGTGTTCTAAAAGTTTTACTTTTAAATGTCAATTATTATGAATTGAATGAGAAATCATTTTGTTCCTTGTTTATGTTATTCGTATTTTGGAAGTGTTAAGGAAGAGGCTCTTGGTCCTTAACCGTAGAGCTCTAAAAGATATTGGTTTACATAAAACAAAAGATATTCGCAATCATGATAATAAACATGGGACATTTGTTACCGAGTTAAGATTGTCGTGTTGGTCATAGATCATTGTAGCTCTACAAGTGAGTGACAACACGGGTACACAAAAGAGGAAAATAGTACTTTTGTATACCGAATTGACCTAACAAGTAAAATATTATAGGAATGGGTTTCTGTGTCATTAATATTTTACTGTGTCTTTGGTCCTTTGATATGAGACTTATATCTGATCACTTAAGGAATACTTAATTAGATCAGTGTCTTGAACTATCGATAAGTGTAGTGTAAAGACATTGGTTGGTTAAGTACAACTTTTGTTGGAGAAGATAGTTAGTCAAAAGATTATCATTGCCCCTCTTAATTGAGTGATGATATTGGTGGGCCCCTTGATAAAGCAAAGTTATAATGTGCACAATGCGTTTTGAGTTAAGTCACATATTTATAACTAGCTTAAAGAGATCAAGAAATGAATACTAATACAAAGATGACACAATACTACTTTGTGTGTATTCTTAATATCATGAGGCAAGGGACGGACACAAGTGGTGCACTCCATCACTAAATGGATCGGGTTTTTGTTCGAGTGGAATTAAGACATCTAACTAATTGGGAGCTATAATGTGTAGCTAGATACCGCTTATAGCTTATGATATTAAGCTCTTAATATCACTGCCAACTTAGTTTAGATCCTCCCATAGGTCACACCGCAAAACTGGGAAACAAGAAATGTGGATTTTGAGTTCATAAGATGTGTCGGGTTTCATGTAGAAAATATGACACATGGGGTGAACAAGCAAAATCAAAATTATGTTGTGATTAATAACATAATTAGAATCTAAATAAAATTCATATGTGATGTAAATATTACGGGGTGTAATGATTGATCATTGCATAGGATAATATGTTACATAACTTGTGAATTTACTACTAATCCCGAAATGTCAAATTTTGTAGGGGTTAAACCGAAATTTGACAAGTCTGCAAAACAGTGCTCCAACGGTCGACCGGTTAGCAGCAAACGGTCGACCGATCGGGCACGGTCGACCGGACGTGTCTCGACCGATAACATGGAATTTTCATCTGTTCGAACGGTCGACCGAAAGTAATCGGTTGGTCGACCGACATTGCGATGGAATAATTCCTGTTACGAATGGTCGACCGAGTTATTGAACGGTCGACAGAAACATGGTTCGAGCGGTCGACCGAACCTCCAAACGGTCGACCGGTCCAGACGGTTTTCGTCTGTTCGGAACGGTCGACCGAATCTATCGGTCGGTCGACCGAACATTGCGATGAAATATTCTACGTTAAGAACGGTCGACCGAATCTCGCACGGTCGACCGAAATTGGGTTCGAGCGGTCGACCGGACCTTCGTAACGGTCGACCGGTCCAGACAGTTTTATGCAGAATTAATTTAAGAATTAATTAGATCATGCATGGAATTGGTCCATAATTGATTTAATTCGTGGCTAATATTATTTATTATTAAATAATGGATGGTTAGATGGAATTTTGCATGAAATCATGGGCAAGAGGTTGCACATGAATAGGTAATTTGGAGAGAACTTATAAATACAAGTTTATCTCATTACCTCATTAATTTTTCATTGCTTTCTCATGCAAAAATTCTCTCTCCATAAGTCTCCACGAAAATTCCTTAATTCTTAAGTTTAGTTTTAGTTCTTAAGAGATCATCTTCTCAAGGGAATTAAAGAGGTGTTAGTAATTGGATTATAAACCCTATCGGAGATTGAGAGACTAGCTTCCCTCTCTCCGATCTTGTTTAGAGTTTGGTGAATACTCGGAGGCATCCGGCGCAGCGAGAAGCATCCCCAACGTCTCCGAATCTTCAAGAAGTTTTAGAGAACTTCTAGGTATGAATTTCGGATCCCATATTTGTTTTAATAAAGTTTTGAAACTAGTTATTGAAACAAATTGATGCATGCATGAAATAAATCATAGAAAATTGTAAATTGATCCTTATTGTGCATAAAAATTTCGAAAATAAATATGTACAATTAAACATGAAATCCTACAACATGTTAGTCTCTTGTCAACTAGAAATGTTGCATTTGCTAGACTTCTAGCAGAATTGATAAAATTGAGGGCGCATTTTCGTGATTATCCAATTAACAAAATCCGATTGGACAATGTAGGAGAATTTACGTCTCAAACATTTAATGACTACTGCATGTCAGTTGGTATTACAATTGAGCATCCGGTTGCTCATGTCCATACACAAAATGGACTAGCTGAATCTCTAATTAAGAGATTGCAACTAATTGCAAGACCATTACTTATGAATTCAAAATTACTACAAACTCTTTGGGGTCATGCCATTTTACATGTTGCGGCACTCATCAGAATAAGATCGACAGCTTATCATAAATATTCCCCTTTACAGCTGGTCTCTGGTAGAGAACCAAATTTATCCCATTTAAAAATATTTGGTTGTGTGGTTTATGTCCCAATAACCCCACCACAACGTACAAAGATGGGACCTCAAAGAAGATTGGGAATTTGCATCGGTTTTGAGTCTCCATCAATTATTAAATATTTGGAGCCATTAACTGGTGATATTTTTACAGCACGCTTTGCTGATTGTAATTTTGATGAAAAAGTATTCCCAATCTTAGGGGGAGAAAAACAGAAGATGGAAAAATCTGAAATTACTTGGAATGCATCTTCATTTTCCCATCTTGATCCCCGTACAAACCAATGTGAACAAGAAGTTCAAAAGATTATTCATTTGCAAAGAATTGCAAACGAATTACCAGATGCATTTACAGATGCAAAGAAAGTTACAAAATCACATATACATGCTGAAAATGCACCAGCAAAAGTTGATATTCCTAAGTTGTCAAATGAGTTAAATATCCACCGAAAACGTGGACGACCAATTGGGTCAAAGGATATAAAACCAAGAAAAAGGAAAGAGAAAAGCGTAGCACCTGAAGATGTTACTGCTAATATTATCCATACCCCTTAAGAGGTAGTGAAAGAACAAAATGACAACATAGACCAACGAGAGACCGAAGTGTCTAAAAATGAAAATGCAGATGAGATCTCAATAAATTATGTGCACAATCAGAAAAGATGGAATCGAGACGAAACCATCGTTGATGAAATTTTTTCATATGCTATAGCAAATGAAGTAATGAATGTTGAATATTGTGAGCCAAAATCTATTGAAGAATGTCGACAAAGAAATGATTGGCCACAATGGAAAAATGCAATACAAGCAGAATTGCATTCGCTTGAAAAACATAATGTTTTTGGACCTGTGGTGCTTACACTCAATGACGTGAAACCTGTGGGGTTCAAATGGGTGTTCTCGATAAAGAGAAATGAGAAAAAATGAGAGTGTAAGATATAAAGCCCGACTTGTGGCTCAAGGTTTCACCCAAATACCCGGTGTTGATTATGAAGAAACGTATTCACCTGTAGTGGATGCGACAACACTAAGATTTCTTATCAGTCTCACAGTCATAAATAGACTTCAAATGCAACTCATGGATGTGGTTACTGCTTATCTATATGGGTCATTAGATACAAACATCTATATGAAAGTCCCTGAAGGACTAAAACTACCAGAAACTTGTACTTCCAAACCGCGAGGGTTGTACTCCATACAACTAAAAAAATCCTTATATGGATTAAAACAATATGGACGAATGTGGTACAATCGTCTAAGCAAAAGTCTTCTGAGCGAAGGATTCAAAAATGACTCCATATGTCCATGTGTTTTCATTAAAAAATCTTCATCTGGTTTTACGATTATAGTTGTATATGTTGATGATTTAAATATTATTGGGACACCAAAGGATATTGAGATTACAACTCAATACTTGAAAATTGAATTTGAGATGAAAGACCTTGGTGTAACTAAATTTTGCCTCGACCTGCAGATCGAGCACTTTCCGAGTGGAAATTTTATTCACCAAGCAAATTATATAGAGAAGATGTTAAAACGCTTTAATATGGATAAAGCTCATCCATTGAGTTCACCAATGGTCGTTCGATCACTTATAAGTGAAAAAGATCATTTTCGTCCCCGAGAAAAGGGTGAGAAAGTCCTCGGTCCTGAAGTACCGTATCTAAGTGCTATTGGAGCTTTAGCGTATCTTGCTAATAATACACGACCTGATATGAGTTTTGCTGTGAACCTTCTAGCAAGATACAACTCTGAGCCAACATATAGGCATTGGAAAGGAATCAAGCATGTATTCCGCTACCTTAGTGGGACACGTGATATGGGGTTATTTTATAGAAAGGACTCGAAGTCCGAACTTATTGGATATTCAGATGCTGGATATTTATCAGACCCCCACAAAGCAAAATCACAAACAGGATACGTGTTCACGTATGGTGGCACTGCTATTTCATGGCGATCGACAAAACAGACCCTGACGGCAACATCTTCAAATCAAGCAGAACTGATTGCATTATATGAAGCTAGTCGAGAATGTGTATGGTTGAGATCAATAATCCAACACATACAAAAGGAATGTGGTCTTGAAGGAATAAAAGACAAGCCAACATTGCTATATGAAGATAATAGCGCATGCATTGCCCAAATAAAGGAAGGTTATATCAAAGGAGACAAGACAAAGCACATTTCACCAAAGTTCTTCTCGACGCATGATTTACAAAAGAATGGAGAGATAGATGTCTGTCAAATCAGATCATGCGAGAATCTTGCAGATTTATTCACAAAGGCGTTGCCTACTAAAGTTTTTGAGGGGCTTGTTCACAAGATTGATGTTCGTCGTTTGAAGAATGTTTGCTAAAGTCAGGGGGAGCATCATACTCGCTGCACTCTTTTTCCCTTGACCAAGTTTTTATCCCACTGGGTTTTTCTTGGTAAGGTTTTTAACGAGGCAGCATACCTAGCGTATAGAGGTGATCGATCATCCAAGGGGGAGTGTTAAGAATTCCAAAAGTCTTGTGGATGATTCACCTTCCTAACCCCTAAACTTTAAGTAGGTTTTACTCTTATTAATATGGTGTAATTCTATTTATTTTGTTGTAACCCCTACTACATCCTCACCCTATATATAGGGGGTTATTGTACATATTTGAGTACAAGACAAGAAAAGAAATACATACCTCTCTCCATCCCTCGATCTTTTATCTTTGGTTTGTTTTGTTTCACAACAAAACTAAATATGTTTTCATTTTCCTTGGTTTCCAGGGGCACAACCTCGTGTGAATTCCCTAAAAATGTTTAGTTATGTTTATTTGTGGTAGCCAAGAGAGTAGTTACATACATGAATTTGTATTCTATCTGTGTACATGAATGATAGTTATCATATTCATGTGTATGTGTGGTTACTGGTTAGGTTAAAGCTTAAAAGGGAGCAGGCAGGAATGGAAGTGATGACGGCGGCGTGTCTGCAATTGCAATTGGTGCACTTGCACTCCAAGTGGTGGTCCTCGCCGGCGCCGCAGCCGCAGCGGAGCACTGGCACCCTCACCATCGGCACAACAACGCTTCGCCTTCGCCGGACCGCCGTTGCTTGTGCCGCCGCCTCATCTCCTCCTCCCTCTCCAAATCCTAATCAACAACAACAAGGTATTTATTATCTTAATTACCCTCCCTGCTCATGTAACTGTGTGTGTGTTCATCTTTCTTAATTGTCAATTGCCTTGTTGTATTGTATTGTATTGTATCAGGTTGTCTACTCCCAAAGTTAGGTAGGATGAAGGACGGATCCAGGATCTTTTTTGCTGTTCTCTTCTGGATTTCCTTCTTCTTCTGGGCAACCATATGGAGTGATAAGAATAGGCCAGCCAAATAAGGGTTAGCCGGTTAGGGTTAGGGTTCTCCATTCAGGAGGAGGAGGAGGAGGAGGAGGAGGAGGTTGGTGTGATCATCCACACCCACACCCACACCCACACCAACTCTTGTTGTAGAATTTAGATAATAGCCTCAATGTTTTAAACGACACCATCCAAGTGCAAGATATGTATGTGTTTGTTAGCATGATATACATTAATCAGTATTATCGCCAGAGAGAATCAGAGGACGAGCTGCATTAACTGAATTAAAATGTTAGTTGTGTTTGTGTTGTGCTGTTTATAACTCATCTTCTTTTCAGTTCCAACAATTTGTCAAATATACAATCTTTGCTGAATGAATGAAACTGCATCGTTTTGGTTCGAAAGATCGAAGGAAGTCAAGTTATAGTGGAAGAAATGCAAGGTTTTGGAATCGCCTATGTGTCTCTTGGTCTCCATGACGCTCCAGAATTTACAATCTTTGTGTAAGCACTTGCGAAATCATCAAAGAATTTGACTTGATCCTCGGCATATGTATTAATCCATCTGATAAATTGAGACAGAGAGATGTTGACAATCATTTCCTGTAGACCCAGAATAATTGAAAACACAAAATTACACAAAAATAAATGTAGTAGAGGAAAACCTCAAGCATTCAGTATCCTCAACTAAAGCTCGATTCGATGGAAGGCCTATCATAGCAGACATTGCCCCTACAGAGTATCAATGTAACATGTGAATAACTTCCGCAAAGTAGACCTCATACTTGTATTTCAGATAGCACCTGTTTACTTTAGAGTGTTTCAACTCACCTGGAGATGTCCATGGTTTCTCCAGAAGTATCTTGTAATATGAATTATCGAAAACAATAGGACTTCCAAAGCCTTTGCTTCCAATGGTATGTGCACCTTATAATGCAACAAGTTCCTTTGTTCTACACAAACCATCAATGTTATGCATAGCATGATATACGTGCAGAAGATTAATTATTTGGAAATACTAGGATTCAGAGAATCAACTTTACGAATTTGTTTACACAATTCAAAGTTCTCGCTTATCCAACCTTTCTACTCAATGAAAAACGCGAAGAAACAATGATATGCCAGCATTTTCAGTAGCACGAAGTTGGTATAGTTTCTTATTCATGATGCTACTAAGTGGTCAGTTCATTGCAAAATCACCTCCAAGTTACAGTATCTCTCTTTTTATTCTGGTTTAACATGCATTTGGTTTTGCTCATTTTTACAGGAAATGACTTTAAGTTAAGGTCTTTATATGCAAGAGCAGCAAGTAAATAGCATAGTCAATAAAGTATACAGAATGTACTCACGAGAGTTCCTTCTCCAAAAAGCATTTCTTTAGACCGGAAGCATCTAACGTTTCCAAGGGAAGTCTCCCTTCTGGATCAGGAAGCCTGGTTAGAATTACAAACAAAATTAAAATCTAGAACTAATTGAAGACCAGAAAGAAAGAACTGCTAACTTGACTTGGGTCAAATCTACTGATCCAGCTTTGGATCTGAATGCAACCAATTTTTTTTTTTTTTGTAATTTGGACCAGTGATCTATATATGAAGGTTGGTCGTAAGCAAAACTCAACTACAATGATGCTCACCTTGCATCTATTCTGCCCACTCGGACTGGAATAAGAGGACCCCCACATAGTGATACTGCTAAAGAACCAGCCAAAGCAATCATGTCCGCCCAAGATACTAAAAGCAAAATTTAAATGTATATGCCTAAGACTTCTTACTCTATAGAAGATGTATTTATCTCAAACGCAGGGCGTGTGCAAAAAATATACCGTGCAAAACTTTGTCCAATTCAGTCTTTGCTTTTTTGAGAACCTAAACAAAAGAATTTAGAATATCATGTATTTGATCAATAGAAGTGCAAGTTATAAATAGGAATGCCATAGAAAGACTTCTCCATGTTTATGTACATAGGAGTATGCATTTAGATATGATTGCAAGGAATCATATATCAAAAGTAAGGCATGCCTTGACGGGCTTATTAAGCCCGGTGTTTTCAGGTCGATCAAGTTCATATAAAATGGAGCCATTCATGCCGCCTGGTGCAAATCAATAAAACACCATGAACCATTATAAGTCAATAACCAAGAAGACGTTTCGTCGAATGAACCAAGAATTTAATACCAGTACATCCAATGTTTCAGTTAAAGAAATAGAAAGACACATGTTTTATCATTTAGACTGAAGGTTCCAGCATCATGGAAAGCCAACCTTAGAATAGGAGCAGCCTTTCCCTTGGACATAACCTTTCTCAGCTCAGAACGAATAGTTGATATTTCATCATCATCTATGCTTCCATGACCGATCAAGATCAAAACAAAATGTCAATTATCATGTATCAGATTATATGCACATTGAAATGGTATTAGACAAAAACGGTACTGAGAACCTAATCTTTTTTATTAAGGTTAATTAGGTTTAAGACCTTTAACCCTATTTAAGTGAGGGTATATATACAAACTCAACTCATTCCTTCCTTTTCCTTCTCTCTCTCCCTCAACACTTTCTCTCTCTCTCTCTCTCTCTCTCTCTCACACACACACTTGTAGTTCGGTGGCAAGGAAAGGAGGAGAAGCGGGGCGTCAGCAAGTCGAGTTCACCGGAGTTCAAGGAAGGAGTGGAGGTTCACGTTCGGGTGAGGAGTTCGCCGAAGATACGCTCTTTTCCATGGAGAGATCGTCGTTGCTCTTCGAAAGCTTTTCCAAGCTTTCAAGGTATGCCAAACCTTGCTTTTAGGCTCACCTAAGCTTGTGTGAGTGTTTGAGTGTTCGACGGTAGGCCGAATGACTCGTCGGAATAGTGCAGCAGAATTTCTGCTCTGTTCGGTCCAGTGCTTGATTTCGGTCGACCGGTTGTAGTGTAATTTGAACGTTTATCTCTCGCACCGGTCGAACGATACCCTTGGGTGGTCGACCAGTGGTACATGTTGAGCGAGAGGATGACATTACTGGTGATTTTCGGTCGAACGAGTCCCCTTTGCCGTTCGACCGAACGCACTATAGTATGTCGGTTGGGGGCGTTGACTATCTAAACGGTCGACCGTCACTTTGACCAGTCTGACCGGACGTACTATTTTAAGTCGGTTGGGGGTGTAGACTTCTAAACGGTCGACCGCCCTGAGATCTCGTTCGACCGATGACTTAAGTATGGTTCGACCGATTCATATTTCGGTCGACCGGTGATGACTTAGAGTAATGTTGAAGTCCCTGATGTTTTTCGGTCGACCGGAAGCCCATTGTCGTTCGACCGTTGGGGATGTGTTATTTAATATTATTTTTGTGGCGTAGACTTTCTAAACGGTTGACCGTCCACATACTTTTGTTCGACCGTTTGATATTTGTTTAGTTCGACAATTGGATTGTGGTTCGAACCAATTACCGGTTTTAACGACCAACCGGTCGACCGTAGGACCTTATTCAGTCGACCGTTGGAGCCTAGTAATTGAATTGTTTGTTTATGAGCGCGTTGATGTGTGTATTGCATTTACTACTTATGTTCCCATGATATGACATGTGCATTGAGACCTAGGTAACAGACCTGTGGGACCATATTCCTCTTTGCATGATCTATATGATATGGCTCAACGGAGCGAGATGACTGCCGCCCTGTGTGGTGACAAAGATGACCTTAGCCTGTGTGGCGAAGGAGATGACCTTAGCCTGTGTGGCGACGGAGATAACTATTAGCCATTGTGCAACAGAGTCCTGTGCCTTAGCCTGTGTGGCGACGGAGATGTCCAACCGATGTTGTTCCGGCGGATGTGCTCGACCGATGTTGTTCCGGCGAGTATGATCGTCCAACTGTGGCACAACTGGCGAGTATGACCAACCAGGGTGACGACTCTAGCGGATTGTGGTCTTCGACCACTGATCGGATCTGATGATGACTCGGAAGTGCGTGCGACCCTCACCGAACCCATATGACTAGTGTAGTTGCGAGTGGGGGTGTGTCGCGTACTTTCCGTATGACCGCATGTGCCTGCGATGAGTATCTACGGATGTCCAAAACTAGACGTATGACTAATGAACCTCGGTTGGGGAAATGACTATGATGACCCGGTTGGGGAATGATCTGTTATGATTTATGTTTTGCATAATACTAGTATGATAGGTCATGTTTCGCATTGCATGTAGGTGAGTTTGGCATACAGGGTTTTCTTAGGGAAATTCACGGCATTGTTGTTTTATTTCAGGTTCCCCTTCGGGAGTTGTTTGGGTGGTGACTGAGGACGAGTGCATTTTGGAGTCGGGTCATCGTGTCTATTTTGAGGTTATTATGAATACTTGTATATCTGTATATTGTATTTTGATGTAGTCATTCTTTTGACAACTCCTGTATACGGTGCAACACTATATATATTATATGTATATTTTCGAGTAGCGTCCCCTATGTTGATGTTGATTATCCTTTTATTAAAAGTTTAAAATTTCCGTTGTTTCGGGAATGTTACAGGTATCATGCCAGTCAACTTAATGCATGTGTATCACTGATGAGAATTAAATTTATACCGCAAGTGCACGGTGTCAATGAAGACGTGGCAAATACGGGTCGAACACAAGGAGGGAGAGATTCTGTTATTAGTGTGATTTTCGATTAAGGAGAAGAAAGAGAGAAGAAATAATTGGGTTTTGAGATTTTTGGATTTTAATTATCTAAAGCAAGAAACAAGAACAATTAAAACTAAAACAAGAACAAAGATGTGAATTCCGTCGGGTGGAGGTTTAGATTTAAGGTTTAGATTATAGAATTCAGAAACTTATAATAAATCATATTAGTTATGAAGCATTACATGATAAATGATTTAACATAAACTCAAGTAATCAAAATAGACTAATACGAACTTAAAATAATAACATTTACTCGTCTTCTCTTCACCCTAAATCCGTCACATCCACCCTTTGGAAGGAGTTAGAAACTCATAGAGGGAGGAAGAAGGGGTCCTTGAGACATTACAAAAGAAAACTAAAAGTAAGAAATAAAAGACAGAATTTTATTAATGAAAAGGAAGAATACAAAACTAAGTTTAAAAATAAAAACTACCACCAAAGACTAAGGACCCTTCTAACATCGTTCTCGGGTCTATTTATAGTTGCTACAAGGGATCTAGGTATAATATTGGAAAGTACACGTGTCCAGACATGACTGGACGAAATTGGAGCACACGGATCGACTAGTGGGCGGCGGAATCGCCGCATGGTGTGTGTGATCTGCGGCAGAATCGTCGCACATCATGCTCTGATTTGGTCCAGATTTTGGTTGGATGTTTATGGTATGATTTGATCCTTCTTTATGCGTCTGGATTGATTCTTTCCATTCTTTTGAGCTCCGGATTAATTCCTTCACATATTTGGAGATATACATTGATTTTTCTATATATTTTCTCCAAGAGAATAAAAGCTACTCGTGATTTGCAATTAGGTCCTTGACTTTTTGCAGTTAAGTCCCCGGCTACTTTTGTGCTTAAGTCCTTGTTCTTTTTGCAATTAGGACTTGAATGCTTTTATGCTTGGATACATTTCCATTTGTAACCTGATAAACTTGAACTTGGTCTTTATGATAGAAATGAGTCTTTTGCACGCGTTTATGCTCGAGATGTGGGTAAATTGCATTCAGGTCTCTGTATTCTGTAAATAAGACTAAACACATACCTTAGTAGCATTTATTGATGTAAAAGTAATCTAAATGAAAGACATATGATGCAATGTATGCAATGCATCAATCACATAGGCTTAGTGTAATGTCGTTGATGCTTCCAATATTAGATGACCCAAAGATGTTCTAACAACTAATAATATCAAATGGACACTGATCCATTCTACAACTATTGGGTTTGAAAATACAAAGTTGAGGCTAGTTTAAATTGTTTCATATTGCAGCTAATAGGTTCATTTGTGTAAACAACATGGATTAGTTAAAACTGCAGCAAATGATGTTGTCTAGACATTTGATTGTTGAGTCTAAATATAAAACATTTACTTACATGTATACTTACTTGCCCTATGAGATTTCTAATTAACAACTCTAACAAGATGTGAGGTAAGAAAGAGCAAGTGAGCATATATACATAGATGAAGCATGAGAGTTTTGTGGTGTTGGAAGAAGAAGAAGAAGAGGCGTTGCTACTACTGTTGCGGTTGTCATCGTGAGAAGGAATTCCCTCCTTGTGTTCCCATTCCCATTGAATTCCTCTTCTGAATTCAGAAAATCAACAATAAGTTACTTTTTCACATATTTTTAATGCATGACAGATGGAATGAATTAAAATGTGGAAAGGTGAAACCTTTTCCATATCCAGCATACGATCGGACAACGCTGCAAGTTGTCAACAATCGACGTTTTCCACGGCTGTGACGAAGAGGAGGGAGGACGGAAGAAGAGGTTGCTATTGCTGTACTTAACATTCTCTCTGCTCTTATCACTCAATATATCTGTCAGTTAGTTGGTTGGTTGGTTGGTTGGTGTTGGTAGAACCTAAAAAAAACAGAAGAGAGGAAACTTTCCGAGTGAGATCAACAGAGTAGAGTTGTAGAACTATCATACTTTGTTTGTTTGTTTCAGACCTACCAAGCAAACATCATTTGGTTGGTAGTTCTACAACTCTGTAAACAGTAAAACCAAATGATGTTTGCTTGGTAGTTCTACAACTCTACCATTGCTTTGTTTGTTTGTTTGTAGAACTTGTAAACAGTAAAACCAAATGATGTAAACAACAGCTACCAAGCAAACATCATTTGGTTTTACTGTTTACAGAATTTTTTTGCAGTTTTTTCCCTAAATTACGGGATAATATTTTAGACCTTCAATTATTGTAATATCATACTTTGTTTGTTTGTTTGTCTTTAAAGTTTGAACTATGAGATGCGATGAGATGATTTCGTATTGGAAATTTTTTATGTGCATTTTGACATAAAGATCCCGTGACCTTTATTGATGGGAGGTAGGAGTGTCAACAAATCAGATATAGGTATATTCATATTCGTATCCCCATAAAATAGAGGCAGGGTCATTCCAGAATAGATCCAGAATGGATCCAGGGTCATTCCAGAAGAGATGCAGAATGGATCCAGGGTCATTCCAGAAAAGATCCAGAATAGATCCACGGTCATTCCAGAAGAGATCCAGAATGGATCCAGGGTCATTCCAGAAGCCATCCATAATTGATCCACGGTCATTCCAGAAAGAAACACGTTTTTAAAGCCAGTTAATACTAACGCCAGTAAACTGCCTGTTTTTCCTTCCCTGCGAGGAGGGAATGATGCGCCCAAGTTACCGCAGCTCCGGATGAAGGGAGAATAGGGGAAAGAAAGAAACACCTCGAATTGTAATAATTAAACTCAAGCAACAACTACAGTTACAAATGAAAGTGATCGCAAAGAACACATGAAGAACATAAAATGCACCTAAAACAACACTTGGAATTCCAATTGTTAAAATTCAACCAACACCCTTTACAATTAATGTGAGTCTACAAATGACTGCCACTGAGCTCAAGTAAAACATTAAGTTACAATTTGCTATCATATATTTATAATACACTGAGCTAAAGAAAAACATTAATTCTCTCATTGGACATTTGGCCACTGCGAGTGATGTAACCTTCCTTGCACTCCCCCAACCGATTGAAGAAGGTCCACCGTAGAACCGTAGGTACTTTGGCTGGATTATGCCTTATATGTGGTATGGGTTGCTGTCTGAGTGAGACCCACGTCCTCATTCCTGGTTTTCCTCCTCTTCCCACCTCTTCTATCCCTGACAATGTAAGAACCACAAAACATTAATGCATGAATATTTATATATGAAAGTGATTAAAGTAAACTGCATTTCTGATGCAATGGTGCGAACCTTGCAGTGCCTTGATCTTCAGTTTGGGTCCCAATTGGTTCCTTGCATCTCCTAGAATGGTGACCAAGTAGACCGCACCTAGTGCATTTCTTCTGTCTCTTGCTGCAGCTTGGGTCCATTGTGCCCTTGTATCTGACTTGCCTCAGCCTTCCGGGTTGTCTTTTTATTGTCGGAGGTGATACTGTAAATCCCTCTACATGATCCCACTCCGATTTATCTGCCATTGGATTAATACCCACCTCATAAGCTTGATCGTACACTGTTTTGTAATACCATGGGCTAACATAATCCTCCCAACGAGCCCCTCTAATTGTCCCAATGAAAGCAGAGGCATGCTGACATGGCAGCCCTGTCAATTGCCAAAGTCTGTAGGTGCAGGACTTCTGAAGCAAGTCAACAACACATCTTTTGATTCCATTAGACACTTATACCTTCGAGTTAGGACATCTTATGATAGAAAAGGAGCCTAACTGCCTAGACATTTCATTTAACCATGTTCTGCCTTTTGGCACCACAACATTTGTCCACTCTCTGCTATCTTCTTGTCTCTTGAACATGGTCTGCATCAACTTCTGCCGCAAATTGTCCACCATAGTTACAATAGGAAGATGCCTAACTTCCCTGATGTAGTTGTTGAATGACTCACTTAGGTTGTTTGTAACATAATCAGACTTGGCCTCACACCCAAATTGACTCCTTGACAAAATTCTGTCAGTGTTGTCCACTTGCACTAACCAATTATATGCACCCTCATTAATTTCACTTATATACTGCATTTTTCTTTCCATCTCAGTGGCTGTATAGGCAGAGGCAGCCTCCTACATCAGACTAAGCAACATAGCACTCTTGAATTTATTTTGGAAGTTTTGGTAAAGGTGCCTAGCACACGCTCTATGCTCATACCCACCAAAGACCTCTCTTACCCCCTCCTCTAAACCTTTGCACATGTCGCTTATGACAACCAAACCGTTCCTGTGACCAACTACCTCTTTGAGATGAGTAAGAAACCAGGCCCAACTGCTATGACTCTCGGATTCCACTACAGCAAATGCTACAGGAAAAAGCTGGTGATTTCCATCAACCGAGGTGGCAGATAATAGGGTACCCTTGTACTTCCCTTTCAGATGACAATCATCTAGGCCTACAAGAGGTCTACAACCATTCAGAAAACCATCAATGCAGCCCTTTAGACACACAAATAATCTGTAGAAGGACCCATCTTGAGGTTTGACTTCAAAACTGATTACACTACCAGGGTTGGTCTTGCTCATCTCCCAAACCAAATATGGGATCAAAGCGTATTGTTGAGCTTCACCCCCCCCCCCCACAACTACTTCATTGCAATCTCCCGACCACGCCAAACTCGATGGTAAGGCAAACTCAAGTGATATTTGTAGGATCGTACGGGTCGGCTATGCTAATCACTTTCTAACTCTAATTACCTATTTGTTTAACAATCAAAGATATGCAGTGGAATTTAAAACAAACAAGCAAGTAGGGAAGGAAAAATGCAAACCACAAGAGACGGGGGATTTTTATAGAGGTTCGGCACCCCACCCGGGTCCTAGTCCTCTCTTGCAAGCTCCGCTCGACACTTCGAGCTCAGCTCACGACTTCACTAACCACTCCCCGTTCCGGGTCGGGAGAGAACGCCTTTACAAGTCTTCAAGCTCGCGAACAACCCTCGCCGAGTTTGGCTCCTCCTCTCACAATCCGAGAGAATCACTTCGGGCTCTCACCGAAGTCTATACTTGTGTCTTGGGCTTTCACCAAGACCCTTGCTTCCTTTGCATAGCAAATGAGTGGAACAACACTCTCTAAACTTGAGCACACTTGAGTAGAATATGGAATTGATCACTAAGTGTGGAAGGTTTGAGCTTTTGAGTGCGTGGAGCTTTCTCTCTAATGTTGGGGACAAATAGGTGTTGGAGAGATCTCTTAAAATGTGTTTTACATCTCTATTTATAAGCTCCAAAAGAGTTAAAGCCGTTGGGATTGATTGGGTAAGAGTTGGTGTAGGATACACAAAACAGAAACCTGCACGACCCAATTCTGCCTAAAAATGGTCGACCGAAACGGGTATGTCGTTCGACCGTTTGGTCAAATTTCAGCTTTGAATTAAGTTAACGGTCGAACGGGCTCAGGGGATTGCTCGACCGAATTAGTCCAGGCACTTCTGGGAGACCAAATTGTGTTGGTTCGGTCGACCGTTAGGAAAGTTTCGGTCGACCGGATGTTTGGTAATTTGGGGTATTTGGGAATAATACAAATACGACCGTTGGGTATAATACGACAAAACAAACGGTCATGTGACACGTGTAAACGGTCGAACGGGAAGGTTTCAACGGTCGACCTTTTTGGTCCAGGCAGTTCAAGTATTGTTTAGGTGTTTTCCGGTTTTAGTTTGGATGATCTATTGAAGTCCAAATTATGTGAAATTTTGTGTGTGACTTCTATAGGGAACCTAGTGTGTGGTTGAGTAGTTTTTAGCTCAAGTATGCTCAATTACACAAGGTTCCTAAATACTCAAAGAAATACAAAATACATGTCTTCAAATGAGCTTGATTACATGTCTTGACTTGATTCCTTTCTCCCTTTAGTCTTGATCACCTGTAGAGGTTAGCACAAAGAAATATATATGAAATGCAATATGTGTGCTACTCTACATGATCATAATTAAGATTAGGTTGATTAAATCATCAAAACGTAGATTAAGGCAAAAAAGCCAACAATATTTCCTCTTCAGTTGGTCAGATATGTTCCTCACAGTGAGTCTATCATCCAATGCTAGCTACTCCTTGCACTCGTGGGCAATCCACTCCCTAGTGACCATCTTAGAGGCACAGTTATTTACAAATGAGCAAGTATGTGGTAACCTCAAAGTCTTGATTTCAAACACTCTGCCATCATTTAACCTGAAGGCATGAATTCTCTACTTACATTGAACATCTCTACACCTGGTTGTGACCCTATCTGGTTGGCTCTTGAAGTAGGTTATCTCACATTCGATCACTCAAAATGCAGTGGGTTAATAAACACATTCTGAAGGATTTCACATTAGGAAACTTCTTTCCCACAACTATTTCTGGGTTGAACTCCTTCACACCCCAACACTCAGATCTATCATCAAGCGGATTGAAATCAATTTCGTAGTCTCCCTGGTCATCAAAATCCTTCACACCCTAACACCCCTTGTTTTCCTTACTTTCATCAAGTTCATTAGAATATAAAACATACTCAGAGTCTGTACCACTGCTTCCACTGGAAACCAATGTGTCTTCCCTAGGTGCTGTTATGCCCACTACTAGGCTGGGTTCAGAGTGACATGGGAGGGTACCACTCCCCTGGTGTTCACAAACATCTCCCATAAGGGGTTCACAAGGTGGCACAGAGGGTGCAGATAAAGGTTGTGAGCTTACACTCCCACCACACTAGGCATTGGTTTTGGACTATCATCAACTGCTTGTATTTCTTTCTCAACACCTACAGAAGGTTCTATTTCATTCTCAACCCCTACAAAAGCTTATGGTTTCCTGTCATGGGAAGCATAGATGTGAAACTCACTTTTCTGATTGGGGAATTTAAGTGCCTCCTCTATGTCTCCATTGCTACTCAAATGTTTGTAATCTTTCCTAACTTTGCTTGGAATCATATAATACATATGCACAACCATTTCAGTGGATGACCACTTCATTACACTGCATATCCAATCCCTTAACAAGTCAATCGTCCATTCCTCAACCACAACCAAAACCAATGATGCTACCTTTTCAAAACCAACAACTTTATCTCTATCCTTGCACTGAAACCATCGACCACCACAATGCAACCTCATTCTCACACTACCTTCTAAATCAGACACATTGCTTGGATAATAAAAATGCAAAGCCAAAAAACATAAGGAAAACGAATTAAATTGACAGATATGAATTGAAATGACAAAACAAAACTACAAACATGCAATCTACAGTCTAAAGCCGACCCAAAAACTGAAATCAAAACATTCAAACCCAAACAAAACATGTAATTTTGCATATCTCAAATCATAAAAAAATCACTAACCGTCTTCGCTTCCCAATCAGTGCGCTTCTTGTGTGTACCATCTTCCACGTTGCACTGGTCAGTGTGGTCACCCTCCAATTTGTGCAAAGTAGGAAAATGGGGACGATTACACGGGAATTTGGAAAGGATGCGAGTTATGGTTTCTGGACAGTAGGAAAACCCGGGATTTGGGAAGGAGTCGAGTTGGGAGAACTCAGGGATTTGGGAAGGAGGAGAGTTAGGTTTAGTCATCGTCTTAGATTAGTAGAGGGGACATTCACTGGATCCAGCCCAGAGTGATTCCAGAGCGGATCCAGAGTGATTCCAGAGCCAATCCAGATTGTCCAGAGTCGATCTAGATTGATTCTAGAGTCGATCCAGATTGATTCTAGAGTCGATCCAGATTGATTCCAGAGACGATCCAAAATGATTCAAGAGACGATCCAGAACGATTCCAGAGGCGATCTTGAGTGATGCCAGAGTCGATCCAGAGCGATTCGATGCAGAGTGATTCCAACACTGTAATGGTTTAGTCATGGTCTTAGATTAATCTTAATAAAATTTATTTGGCTACGATCAATCACAAATCACACGTCCTACCAAACGGATCACGAACCGATTCGGATGGCCGTTAACGACCCATTCACGTCATCTCTCTGGAGTGGGGCCCACGAACGGCCCATGTGCATTTGCGCAAATAGGATACTTTCCAGATGCATATGCGACAATACCGAAAAAGTAAGTACATATAACCAATTTAGACACTTGCGGGGTGTACTGTAGCAAAACCCCCCATCTAACCGTTGGAGAAAAAAGACCACCAAACATAAAATAATAAGAGTTGGCATGTCAATGTAAAATGTGTTTGCCATCTCGGCCTTGACTTTTCTGATATATAATTGTGACCGATCCTTTCATGGGCTAAGTTGATGCTCAAGTTTTCATTTTCATTCTCTTTTATGTACCAAAGAGGTTTAGAGAACCACAAACTCAAATTAAAAGGTATCATAAATAGAATAACCTTTTGAAGCTGCACAAAACAAATAGGCTTTGGCTGCTGCCTTATAAATTTTGATCATCATTATACTTGTATTATACAAGTAGTAACTAGATATTTATTTAAGGTAAGATTGGTCTTAGAAGAGTACTCGTTAGATGTCTACATGCACAACTTGGTGCAGTATCAACTAATTTTGTTGACAAAGCCGGGCAAGAGGTGATTTTTGCTTATCGGAAGTCACCCCATGCCAAGACTTGGTGTCGTACGTCCTCCCAAGTTCTATATATATGTATAGATAGATACATATTTACATACATGTGCATGCAAGGTCCGAGGAAAAGGATCAACGTATATGTTATAATTATATGGATGGATTAATTTAGTTGCAGAGCTTCTTTGGATCTTCCCACAAGAGACATGACTGTTGCAGCTACATGCTTGGAGGACAGTCCCGCTGCTTCAATTTGATCTTGAGGTGATCCGTGATCGATGTATCGGTCTGGAAGAACCATCGACCTCAACTGTATTTCATATATATGATTGTTTAGTAAGTAATTAGGAAAATAAAAAAGAAAAACAATTTCTAATAATCTTCTTAAACAAACCTTGAGGTTTCCATCCAAAAGACCATTTAGGCTGAGGAAATGAGACACATGAGATCCAAAACCCCCAATGGAGCCTTCCTCCACCGTAAGCAGAATCTCATGTTCTCGTGCCAATCTTTTGATGAGGTCGGTATCGAGAGGCTTGCAGAATCGAGCATCAACTACTGTGGTAGCAATTCCATAATCTGCCACGAGCGTGTTGGCTGCTTTAAGACATGTCTGCACTATGGACCCAAATCCAAGGATGGCTACTCTCTTGCCTTCTCTAAGGATTCTTCCCTTCCCAATCTGTTTTTGTTTTTTTAAAAAAATATATATATTTGCAACATGATTAATTAATTAGAAGGATGCATGTTATATATATATAGCTACTACGTACTCGAATAGCTATATATATGTGTATGTATTAAATTGTACGTACGTAACGTACCTGGAGAGGTGAGCCTTTGCCTTGAAGAGGTAGAGGTACTCCGACACCATTTCCTCTAGGGAACCTGAAACAACTAGGGCGATCGTCTATGATGGCTGCCGTTGCCACCATGTGCATGAGTTCGGCTTCATCAGAAGGAGCCATGACTACCATGTTGGGCAAGCATGCCATATAGGTGATGTCGAATGCACCGCAATGCGTAGGCCCGTCAGCTCCCACAAGTCCAGCTCGATCAATTGCAAATCTGACAGGTAGTTTCTGTAGGTCCACGTCATGTGCCACTTGATCATAACCTCGTTGCAGAAAGGAAGAGTAGATTGCACAGAAGGGCTTCAATCCCTCGGCAGCCAATCCAGCTGCAAACGTAACGGCATGTTGCTCTGCTATGCCGACGTCGAAACACCGATTTGGGAATATTTTTTGGAAGTAATTGAGACCAGTGCCACCACCCATTGCCGCATGTATGGCCACTATCTTATCGTCTTGCTCGGCTTCTTTGATGAGAGAGTTTGCGAAGTACTGTGTGTAGGGGAGGGTGGGGGATTTTGATTTGAATTGTTTTCCAGTGTCGGGGTTGAATTTGATGACGCCATGCATGTAACGTCCCGAAACAGCGGAAGATTTAAAATTTCGAAATAACGAATAAAACTGACAACTCAAGGCGGGAACGTCACTAATATATAAATATATAAATCCGGGTGCACCCAAAATACATGGAGTTTACAAAAAAGCGTACAACTACAATCCAGATGAAAGAAATGAAAATACAAGTAGTCGTACAATCTCGCAAATGCCGAAGAGGATCCGACTCCAAAGCGCTCCGTCCTCGGTCACCACCCACCCGGACCTACTGTGGTCCTGAAATAAAAAGTGCAACAACAATGCCTGAGTTTCCTGAAAGGAAACCCCGTATACCAAGCCCTAAATGCATGCAAGACTATCAATGAAACCTATCATACTAGTCATCATGGCATGGCATCAATGCGATACATAAAACAATCCCTCAACGGGTAAACAGACCCACTACGGGGTAAACAATCCCACCACGGGGAACCACAGGACCTCTGTCCGCAAACTGTAAGGGGTCCCACTCTGAGACCTACCGTAGGCACATACGGTCTAGCAGAAGGTACGCAACGAACCCCACACGCGACTACTCTAGTCAAGGGATCGGTGAGGAGCGTCCGCACGCCTGCGCGAAGTAGAAATCAGCTGAAATCTCGAGGTCAACACCTCACCAACGGGGCCGTCGCCCAGGTCGGTCCACTCATCTGGAGGAGCCCGTCCAGACTACCCTGCCGGAAAAGATCGTCGGCAGTCCATACCCTCACCGGAACAGCATCGGTGGGACACCATCGCCCGGAAACGTCGTCGGACGGCACTTCCGCCGGAACAGCATCGGCAGAACAATCATCACCCGGAACAGCATCGGGTGGAACAATCATCGCCTCGTCTACACGAGCGATCCGAGCTCAAACAGCCCGCAGGGTCAACATGCTCCAACGAGCCGTGCACCTCGTGCACCGGGATCCTCAATCCCTCAGGCCTGCTACTCTACTGTGAGTCAGAACATCAAGGCTACGGCGCCCTCCATCTGTGGAGACGACACGTCCCAGATGCCCACACTCTTCCACACGGCGGTCCCTGGGCAGGCACGCAGAACGCACCCACCGTCACCTCCCGGCTCACGCGCTAAGCGAGGACACGGGTTTCCGTGGACAGAGTTGACATCTCACTAGGACAAGAAAAACCAGTACTGTGCCCCATCGGTCGACCGAATCAGGCAAACCGGTCGACCGAAACCAACAGTAACGGTCGAACGGATTTCCTCCAAACGGTCGAACAAAGTGCCCAACACTCTGTCTCCAATCGGTCGAACCAGCGGGAAGAACCGGTCGACCGGACAGGTCAAAATTCTAGGTCTGACTAAGTCAAAATCAATTCAACAATCGGTCGACCGACTCAAGGGTCCCGGTCGACCGAACATTACAGGGTCAGCCTAGTAATTCTAAGTCATATAATCGGTCGAACGCATATACTAATCGGTCGAACCAACAATCAATAAACAACAACAACTTAAGTTCCGGTCGAACCACAAGGCTCGGTCGACCGGAAACAGGCAACATCAAACACGAACCCACGAAATTTGGCATAACCGGTCGACCGCCCCAAGGCATCGTCCGACCGGTTCTGGGCAAAAACACCAAATTACACTAGCACCGGTCGACCGCCCGAAAGCACCGGTCGACCGTTGGTCGACAGCAACCTTGCACCAGCCAAGGATTTTACGCCGTTTTCTTGTCGCCGGCGAGGTCTCCGACCTCCCGTGACCGACCCAAACTTCCCCCCCAACATGGAGAATCACAAAACACACTAATGCTTGGCATACCTCGAGAGAGAGACGAATCCGCCGGAGCAACACTCACGCCCGTCGCCTCCGAAGACCTCCTCACGTTCCTCCCTCGTGCTCGCCTCCACCACGTCGCCGAAGATCTTCTCCTCCTGGTCGCCGGAACAAGGGAAGGTGGTGAGATGGTGGTGAGTGGAAGGAGAATGGAGAGAAAAGAGCAAAAGAGATGGGTTGGGTGTTTTTAAACCAAAACCCCACACCAACCCTACACCCCTACCATACCTCCCTCCATACCTCTCCATACCTCATACACCCGCCCCATACCTCTCCCTCTCTCTCACACGTCTTTACAATCCACCCTCCTTAAAAGGATTTCGCCCCGAAATCAGAAGGGTAACTCACCGAAAAGCTCCGGATACTGCTTCCGAACTTCCTCCTCGATCTCCCAGGTGGCCTCTCGCTCACTATGATGCTGCCACCGGACCTTCACCATCGGAATGGTCCTCCTCCTGAGCTGATGATCCATGCGATCAACAATCTCGACCGGCCTCTCCTCGAGCGACAAGTCCTGCTGAATCTCTGGAACTGCAATCTCAATGACATGCGACGGATCTGTCACATACTTCCTCAGCATCGACACATGGAAGACATTATGCAGACCCGAAAACTGCGGCGGCAAAGAAATCCGGTAGGCGACCTCACCAACGCGGTCCAAGATCTCGAAAGGTCCAACATACCTCGGACTGAGCTTCCCCTTCTTCCCGAACCTCATCACTCCCCGAGCTGGTGAAATCTTCAGGAAGACGTGATCTCCAACCTCGAAGCTCAAAGTCCGTCTGCGTCGGTCAGCATAACTCTTCTGTCTGCTCTGTGCTGTAGCCAACCTCCTCCTGATCAGGTCAACCTTCTCTGCGTACATCTGCACAAGCTCTGGACCCACTAACTGCCTCTCGCCCACGTCACTCCAGCATACCGGCGATCTGCACGGCCTCCCGTACAACGCCTCATACGGTGCCATCCCAATACTAGCATGGTAGCTGTTGTTGTAGGCGAACTCGATAAGAGGTAGATGCTCATCCCAGTGTCCAGCCCAGTCCAGTGTGCATGCTCTCAGCATATCCTCCAAGGTCTGAATCGTCCTCTCTGACTGACCATCGGTCTGCGGATGGAACGCTGTACTGAATCTCAGACGCGTCCCCAACGCCTGCTGCAGACTCCCCCAAAATCTGGAAGTGAATCGTGGATCTCGATCGGAGATGATGCTCACTGGCACCCCATGCAACCTGACTATCTCCTCCACGTACAACCGAGCCAGACCCTCCAAAGGCAACGTGGTCCTGATCGCTAAGAAATGCGCCGACTTGGTCAGTCGATCGACTATCACCCAAATCGCGTCGTGGAATCTCCTCGACTTCGGCAATCCTGTGACAAAATCCATCGTCACGTGCTCCCACTTCCACTCGGGAAGCTCGATACACTGCATCGGTCCTGCTGGTCGCTGATGCTCAATCTTCACCTGCTGGCAGACCAAGCATCTGCTCACAAACTCCGCTATGTCTCGCTTCATCCCTTTCCACCAGAAATTACGCTGCAGGTCCTTATACATCTTCGTGCTCCCCGGGTGAATGGAATATCGTGCTCGGTGTGCCTCCTCCATGATCTCCTCTCTCAGCTCATCCACCCTCGGCACCCAAATACGGCTTCTGAACCTCAGACCACCATCTGCTCCAATGCTGAAATCAGATCCCTCCTGAGCAGACAACTGCACCAGACCAGCCAACTCTGCATCGGTACCCTGAGCCTGCACAACTCTCGAGACAGTCTGCGGCTCAACTCTCAAACCAGCAATCACTGCCCCCTCTGCTGACCCAGCAAACGGCCTCCACTCTGACAGGGACTCAAGCAATCTCCACTCCTGAACGCAGAGGCTCGCTACCGACACCTCAACTCTCCTGCTCAGTGCATCAGCAACTGAATTGGCCTTCCCCGGATGATAGGATATGGTGAAGTCGTAGTCCTTAATGAGCTCGAGCCACCTCCTCTGCCTCATATTCAGCTCCTTCTGCGAAAATAGGTACTTCAAGCTCTGGTGATCGGTGAAAACCTCGAACTGCTCCCCGTACAGATAATGCCGCCAAGTCTTCAGTGCATGAACTACCGCCGCCAACTCCAAGTCATGAGTGGGGTAGTTCCTCTCATGATCCTTCAACTGTCTCGAAGCGTACGCCACGACCTTCCCGTGCTGCATAAGTACGCAACCCAAACCGATCCCTGATGCATCACTGTAAATCACAAACCCTCCGCTGCCGCTCGGAAGTGTCAGGATCGGTGCTGTCGTCAGCCGTCGCTTCAACTCAAGAAAACTGTCCTCGCACTTCTGGGACCAAGCAAACCTAACTCCCTTCCGCGTCAAAGCCGTGAGCGGAGAAGCAAGTCGGGAGAAATCCTGAATGAATCGCCTGTAGTAGCCTGCTAACCCCAGAAAACTCCTGATCTCAGTCACGCTCGTCGGAGCCTTCCACTGCGTCACTGCCTCCACCTTCGCTGGGTCCACTGAGATCCCGTCCTTCGACACGATGTGTCCCAAGAACGCCACCTGATCCAACCAAAACTCGCACTTCTTGTACTTGGCATACAACTGCTGATCCCTCAAGATGCCAAGCACAATCCTCAAGTGCTCTCGGTGCTGCTCCCAGTCCGGCGAGTACACCAAGATGTCGTCGACGAACACAATCACAAAACTGTCAAGGTACGGCTTGAACGTTCTGTTCATCAGGTCCATGAATGCTGCAGGTGCATTCGTCAGTCCAAATGGCATCACCAAGAACTCGTAGTGGCCGTACCGCGTCCTGAAGGCTGTCTTCTGAACATCTGCCTCCCTGATCCTCAGCTGATGATACCCCGATCTCAAATCAATCTTCGAGAAGACCTTCGCCGTCTGTAACTGATCAAACAGGTCCTCGATCCTGGGTAAGGGATACCGGTTCCTAACGGTAACCTTATTCAGCATCCTGTAGTCGATGCACATCCGCAACGACCCATCCTTCTTCTTCACGAACAAGACTGGCGCTCCCCACGGCGAGACGCTAGGTCGGATGAACCCAGTATCCATCAACTCCTGCAACTGCTTCTTCAGCTCAGCCAACTCTGCAGGTGCCATCCTATACGGAGCCTTCGACTGCGGAGTCGCACCCTCCACCAAGTCGATGCCGAACTCGATCTCTCGGTGTGGCGGTAGCCCCGGGATATCCACTGGAAACACATCTGCGAAATCCCGTACCACCTCTATGTCCTCCAGACTCCTCGACTCAGAATCTGACACTACCAGTGTAGCCACATAAGCTCTGCATCCCTGCTGGATCAATCTCTGTGCCTTCACTGCCGAGACCATAATCCGACCTCTGCCTCTCAGCCCTCTGATCACAACATCTGGCAGGTCCTCCCTCGGAATCAGAATCTTCTTCTCGCGGCAAAAGACCCGAACATCGTACTGGGACAGCCAATCCATCCCAAGTATGACGTCGAAGTCCTCCATCGGTAGCAAGACCAGATCTGCCGGAAAATCTTGGTCTCCCGAAACAACTGTGGTGCCGGGGAGGAAGCTCCCCACAGTGCCCACCTCACCCATGGGCGTACTGACTTCCAAACACACAGTCAGCAGCTCAGGGTCCGACCCAACTCGCCAGCAAACTTCTCCGAAATGAAGGAGTGAGTGGCACCGCAATCAAAAAGGACTCTAGCAACCCGACCAGAAACAGAAAGAGTACCTTCCACCACAGTGTTGGAGTCCCTCGCCTCCTCAGCCTGGATGGTGAAAACCCGCCCGGCGACTCTGCTCGGTCCCGGTGGTGCAACTACGCGACTGCCTCCGCTCCTGCCTGCTGCTGGCGGTCCTGGCCTCCTACTCGGCTCTCCCCGCCTCTGCGGACAATCTCGAATGAAGTGCCCCATCTGGCCGCAACCCAGACACGCTCCAGTACGACGGGGACACTCCTGCCCCGGATGAGCTCCACCACAAGAACCGCACATCCCGGGCCGACGCGCTCCTCCCCCATCAGACCGAGGCCTCTTGCCGGCCACTACTGCGGAACGGCCAGCTGCACGCCCCACTGCACTACCCTGAGGTCTCCTAGCCTCCTGGTAGTTCTCCTGAAAGTCCCGATCAAGAACCGTCGCGCACTCCACTGCATCTGCCAGAGTCCGCGGCATACTGGTGAGAACACGAGACCTCAACTGCTTCCTCAGTCCCCTCACAAACTTCCTCGCTCTCTGCTCCTGAGTAACATAAATCTCTGGACAGTAGCGCTCCAGGGCGTTGTACCGATCGACGTAGGCAGCTAACGTCATATCCCTCTGCTCCAACGCCAGGAACTCCTCTCTCTTCGCATCTCTGACATGCGGCGGGAAGTATTTCTGATTAAACTCCTCCAGAAACTCCTCCCAAGTCACATCATCTCGGTCGGCGAACACAACTGCAGATGTACTCCTCCACCAACTCGACGCCTGACCTCTCAGCACGTAGGTAGCCAGACCTACCTGCAGCTCCGGTGCACATCCAATCGCACGGAAGATCTTCTGAATCGTGAAGATCCAGTCCTCAGCCAGCTCAGGATCCACTCCGCCCTCAAAAGTCGGAGGATGCTGCCTCATGAACCTGTCGTGCACCACACCAGGTCCTGCCTGCTCAGCTCGGGCAGCCTGGCGCTCCAGAAACTCGCCCAGCCTGTCCATAGTGCCATAGAGCGTACGCCGCTCCTCCTCCCATGCCGCGCCTCCCGTCCCCTCACTGGAACTACGCGGCAGGGGCGTACCTCTCACACGCCTCGGAGGCATCTGCCACCACAACAATCAACAGATAAGCAACAATGCATGCATGAGCTCCAGAAAGTAATGCATGCCTCTAACACTACTCCTAAGGGTGGTTCTTTAGACGAAGACACAGGAATCGACCGCTCTGATACCAAGTTGTAACGTCCCGAAACAGCGGAAGATTTAAAATTTCGAAATAACGAATAAAACTGACAACTCAAGGCGGGAACGTCACTAATATATAAATATATAAATCCGGGTGCACCCAAAATACATGGAGTTTACAAAAAAGCGTACAACTACAATCCAGATGAAAGAAATGAAAATACAAGTAGTCGTACAATCTCGCAAATGCCGAAGAGGATCCGACTCCAAAGCGCTCCGTCCTCGGTCACCACCCACCCGGACCTACTGTGGTCCTGAAATAAAAAGTGCAACAACAATGCCTGAGTTTCCTGAAAGGAAACCCCGTATACCAAGCCCTAAATGCATGCAAGACTATCAATGAAACCTATCATACTAGTCATCATGGCATGGCATCAATGCGATACATAAAACAATCCCTCAACGGGTAAACAGACCCACTACGGGGTAAACAATCCCACCACGGGGAACCACAGGACCTCTGTCCGCAAACTGTAAGGGGTCCCACTCTGAGACCTACCGTAGGCACATACGGTCTAGCAGAAGGTACGCAACGAACCCCACACGCGACTACTCTAGTCAAGGGATCGGTGAGGAGCGTCCGCACGCCTGCGCGAAGTAGAAATCAGCTGAAATCTCGAGGTCAACACCTCACCAACGGGGCCGTCGCCCAGGTCGGTCCACTCATCTGGAGGAGCCCGTCCAGACTACCCTGCCGGAAAAGATCGTCGGCAGTCCATACCCTCACCGGAACAGCATCGGTGGGACACCATCGCCCGGAAACGTCGTCGGACGGCACTTCCGCCGGAACAGCATCGGCAGAACAATCATCACCCGGAACAGCATCGGGTGGAACAATCATCGCCTCGTCTACACGAGCGATCCGAGCTCAAACAGCCCGCAGGGTCAACATGCTCCAACGAGCCGTGCACCTCGTGCACCGGGATCCTCAATCCCTCAGGCCTGCTACTCTACTGTGAGTCAGAACATCAAGGCTACGGCGCCCTCCATCTGTGGAGACGACACGTCCCAGATGCCCACACTCTTCCACACGGCGGTCCCTGGGCAGGCACGCAGAACGCACCCACCGTCACCTCCCGGCTCACGCGCTAAGCGAGGACACGGGTTTCCGTGGACAGAGTTGACATCTCACTAGGACAAGAAAAACCAGTACTGTGCCCCATCGGTCGACCGAATCAGGCAAACCGGTCGACCGAAACCAACAGTAACGGTCGAACGGATTTCCTCCAAACGGTCGAACAAAGTGCCCAACACTCTGTCTCCAATCGGTCGAACCAGCGGGAAGAACCGGTCGACCGGACAGGTCAAAATTCTAGGTCTGACTAAGTCAAAATCAATTCAACAATCGGTCGACCGACTCAAGGGTCCCGGTCGACCGAACATTACAGGGTCAGCCTAGTAATTCTAAGTCATATAATCGGTCGAACGCATATACTAATCGGTCGAACCAACAATCAATAAACAACAACAACTTAAGTTCCGGTCGAACCACAAGGCTCGGTCGACCGGAAACAGGCAACATCAAACACGAACCCACGAAATTTGGCATAACCGGTCGACCGCCCCAAGGCATCGTCCGACCGGTTCTGGGCAAAAACACCAAATTACACTAGCACCGGTCGACCGCCCGAAAGCACCGGTCGACCGTTGGTCGACAGCAACCTTGCACCAGCCAAGGATTTTACGCCGTTTTCTTGTCGCCGGCGAGGTCTCCGACCTCCCGTGACCGACCCAAACTTCCCCCCCAACATGGAGAATCACAAAACACACTAATGCTTGGCATACCTCGAGAGAGAGACGAATCCGCCGGAGCAACACTCACGCCCGTCGCCTCCGAAGACCTCCTCACGTTCCTCCCTCGTGCTCGCCTCCACCACGTCGCCGAAGATCTTCTCCTCCTGGTCGCCGGAACAAGGGAAGGTGGTGAGATGGTGGTGAGTGGAAGGAGAATGGAGAGAAAAGAGCAAAAGAGATGGGTTGGGTGTTTTTAAACCAAAACCCCACACCAACCCTACACCCCTACCATACCTCCCTCCATACCTCTCCATACCTCATACACCCGCCCCATACCTCTCCCTCTCTCTCACACGTCTTTACAATGCATCTTGTCGGCGGCAGCCTCGGCAGGGGGATAACCCTTGCCCTTCTCTGTTACGATGTGGATGAGAACAGGACCTGGTGCTGGCATGGATTTAACCTTCTGGAATATAGTGACCAAGTCCTCAACGTTATGACCGTCAACGGGGCCGATGTAGTAAAGTCCAAGTTCCTCAAACAGGCTGAGGCTGTTGGTGTTACTAGCAGAAGTAGTTGTAGTACTTATCATTAATCCTCGTCTGGCATACTCGTCCACCTTTGCTGCAACTTCATGGGTCTGACCTCCTATTTGCTTTGTAATACCCTTTGCAGCTTCGCGAAGCTTACGGAACTTGGTACTGGCTTGAAGCTTGGTGAGGGCCGCACTGAGGGCTCCCACTGGGGGTGCGGGTCCGTCAAGCGTGGCTGTGGGCAAAGAAACTTGCCTGTTGTCGTTCAAAACCACAATCAGGTTAGTGTCCAAGTAACCGGAGTTGTTCATCGCCTCGTATGCCTGCCCAGCAGTCATGGCTCCGTCCCCTATCACAGATATCACATGGTTGTTCTTCCCTAGAAGGTCCCTTGCTACGGCCATGCCCAGTCCAGCGGAGATGCTGGTGGAGCTGTGACCCACCCCAAAAGCGTCATGTACGCTCTCTTCTCTTTTGGGGAATCCGGCCAAGCCTGAGGTTTGCCTGATGGTGTGCATTCTGGACCTCCTTCCGGTCAGAATCTTGTGAGGGTAGGCCTGGTGGCCCACGTCCCATATGATCTTGTCTTCCGGCGTGTCGAACACATGGTGCAACGCCACCGCCAGGTCCACCACGCCAAGGCTGGAGCTCAGATGCCCGCCCGTCTTCGACACCGACTCAACTATTTCTTTTCGCAATTCGGAAGCCAGCTGCTGAAGATCCTGCATGTTTAATTAACATGTTTAATCAATTCAAAGATCGATCGAGATCCATTAATATGCCTATGCCTACCACGTACGTACTTACGTACCATACCTTAGTGGAAAGATTCTTCATGTGGACAGGGTAGTTGATTGTGTCGAGCAAAGGAGTGTTGGGTTTTTTATTCCCGGAGAATGCCGCCATTTGCATCTTCTTCCCTGTCGACGACGACGTATCATCGTCGGCTCCATGCTGCAGTACGTTTCTGCACCCTCTCACAACAAACTGCAACAATTAATTAACGTGGCATCGATCAGTATATAATAGGTGCGTGTGTGCGTACGTACGGCGTGCAGCAATAAGCAAGAGTACGGACCTATATATATACGTAAGAAAATAATATATATTAATTATAGCTAAATCGATCATTGATATGTATGTCACCTGGTGCCTCCTATTGAAGGAATATTTGTACTGCTGGTGTTGGTGTGGTGCCTTAGCCGAAAGCATGGTGGATGCGTGTGATGGAATTAGAGATCCCCTCATGGTTGTAGTAGCTGCCATACTACGTACGTATTAACTAATTCGAAGAAGAAAATTAAGAAAACTAGGAGGAATTAATTGATTTAAGCTAGAGATCGATGAAGGTGATCAGTTAGATCGAGCAGCTAGCTAATATATTGCTAGCTGTTAAGTGGAGGGCTTGGAAGGTTTGTGAGAAAGATGAGAGGTATATATAACATAAGGATGGAATTGATTGGAATGAAAGGTAGATAATATATAGTGGCATGCAGTGGAGGTCCTTTCCGGGAGTTATTTGTGTAATAATAAAATAATACAATCATGTGTGATGTGCGGCAGGCTTAATTACTACCATCATGGAATTGCAATGTAGGTAGTATAGTATGTAGGAAGGAAGGAAGAAGGAAGGAAGGAAGGTAGCATAACTCCACCGCTGTCTTCTTTTTTTATCTTCTAGTTTCGAAAAGGAAAAATGCTGACTGCCACCACAGTCGCACACATATTCCTCTTCCTATTCTTCTTCTTTCGACTCGGTGTGTGGTATTTGAGTCGACTCAAATACCTAACCCACCGTGGTCAATCATGCATCTCATTTTAATTTGCGCAGTCAACACATGCACACAGATTATTTTGTTGGATTAGTCCGTATGCTGGATGGAGTCTAATTTTTGGTTTTTTTCTTCTCAGTTGCACATCCAAAAGTTGTTTATTAAGTCTTTGTACTTGTGTATTTTTTATTGGTCCAACTAATCCCTACTAATCCAACTAATTACTTAGGTGCACATTCCTCAAACGTCGTTAACGGATTTTGGGACACCGTTAGTTGCCATGGAGTTTCCTCTTTCATAGCCAAATATATCAGTACTGCGTAATTGTTTTATTATTGTAAAGAAAAGAAAACACACATATTTTTCAGGAAAAATATGGTTTACTGAGAAGATATTTGTAAACACAAAATTCATATTAACTATGTCAACCATAAGATGTAACTAAGAAAGAAAAGTGTCACTTGGGTCGTGGTAACAAGAGTCTTAAATACTTTGAAGTACATCAACTCTGTAACCGAAGATATATATTTAATATTTATCACGGGAAAACTCCAAACTAGACCGGTGATAAAGAAGAGACATTCACTTATAATGCTTACGGTAGTTTATCGGGGGATTTAGCTACATACAGCTGGATTTCAGGATGAAGTACCTGAACTTAAATATATTGTTTTTTTCTTCATCAATCGGTCGACCGTTTTGAGAATGGATTCGAATTTAACGGGAGCGACCGACGATGTCAGGGAATCCGTTAACAGTATTTAGGGAGAAGCACCCAATCAATTAGTTGGATTAGTGAGCGTAACGGAGCAATAAAAAAACAAGTGTAAAATCCTAATAAATGATTTTTGAAGGTGCACTCAAGTAAAACCCCCACTACTCATGTTTCTGCTTGGTACACTTCTAAAAGATCGATATTTATTGGATCTTTGTTCCTTTTGTCAAAGTTTATTTTAATTGGGTATACCCAGCTAACTTATATAATTAGTTTTTAACACGTGATAGGGTGTGGGTCCCACTTTTCTTATGAAATATTATTAGAGTAATAGAAAAAAATAAATCTAAAACCAAACAAAAATGTAACATTTTATTTACTCCCTCGAACTTGGTATATGCATGTTCATCCCTGTGGCTAGCTAGCTAGTAGACATTATGCAGGGTTGATTAATTTGACTTCAATCTATTAATTTTTTTTGTTCGAGGAGAAGTAACAGTTGTTTCTATTTCTTCCACTTCGATCTTTTGATCTATTAGCTAGCTAACTAAATTAAATTTGGAAGCGAACAGAAAAAGAGACGGTTTTCATAAGAATGTCAAATTTTTCCACGACAATCGAACTAAATGACTAATAAACTCAAAAGTTTAACTTAAAACACACATATAAAAGTCATTAGAACATCATTAAACTATTGTAATTAGGTATCAATCACTGCATGAGAAATATCATTCTTGAAGTAACGAAGATATGTAATCGATCGATGTTCACGTTTACTTCCGTTTGAACTTGTGAAGAATGTTTCAATAAATCTTTTCATCTTAATATTAAAAAGTTAAATTGCATTATTATAAGATTTAGTGCAAGTGAAAGATGTGAAGTCCAAAATCTCAATCTTCCATTAAATTGACTTTTAGTTTAGGCACAACTTGAACAATTAATCAGTAAAGATATTACATGGATGAAAATAGTATAAACATTAAACACCTAACATTTAATTTCTACATGACAATTTGCTTCATAAGCCATTTTTAGCAAATTAATATATTGATCATGAATTTTAAAACACCTTACATTACATGGATCAAAATCATGAATTTTTAAAGCAACTTACATGGATATATCATATAAATATATGATCAAATCCTCAAATCAAAATTGAATAACAAAATTTATTGTTTTTTTTAAATTGACCCCCTACAACTTTTGGGGTTTTTGATTGGGTGCTCAAAAAGTATCTTATTAGACTTTTGCACATTTATAAGTTTTTATTGACCTAGTATACTTGGAAACCTGATTATTTACTTTGGTGTACTTCCCTGAAAAAATCGTTAACATTCGTTAGTAGGTTACCTGACAGTATTAGGGTGATTTGCATTTAACCCCTCCTACTTCCACCAAATCACCATTTACCCCCCAAAACCATCCAATTTGCATTTAACCCCCCATGCTTCCACAAAATCCAGATTTTTTCACCCACATGATTTCAGTCCACAATTCAGCTCGTATTTAGCATGAATTCAATCCAGAATTCAACAACAATTTAGCATGAATTCAACATTTAAAATGCAGCTAGAAAATCAACATCACTTCAGGTTGAAATCAATTACAAACATGTACTGAAATTGTACCTCAACTCAACCTTTATTTCAACCTCGACCTTGTTTCATTCCAAATAAAAACACATACAACAAAGAAGACAACATATCGTAGAACATAACCCAATAAAACACAATCAATTTCAATGCTTGGTTCACACAAACTTCAACAAACTTTTTAGTCCACCTCTTAAGATCACTAAATTTTAGGGCCTCGATCAAAATCATCCCCTCTACTTCTTTGAAATCCACAACACGCTTGCGTCCCCTTCTCATCATCCATTTTCCTCCAATGTGCAACTTTAGTTGAATATTCATGATCCGAATATCCCTAGTGAAATAAAGCTTTGAAAGCTATGAAGCTGAATGATCATTAGTTAAAAATGATGTAGTACAGTCACATGTAGTAGAAATGATGCATCAATAGGGAATTAATTAGTAAATATAGTAAATGACACTTCTAGTATAATTAATTAGAACTGTAATGCACCTATCTCAGTCTAAGATGGTTGTTTGATCATAAAAGAAACTTAAAAAATTATAGTCAAATGATGGTAGTTTTTACATTTGGATCTTGCAGGGATGCATAAGAACATTTAAGCTCGGTGAAATTGTAGACCTTATTCAAGACATGTGTGTACCAGAAAGAAGGTATAAAGGATCCCAACTAGATTTCCTAGTCCCGTAGAACCTAGATTCTTCCCTTCTCCAAGGCGAGGCAATAGAAAAGTTCTATCAAGGCAGGGCAGATTGGACTTCAGAAGAGAATATTATGGAGCGAGCTTAGGAAGGAGATGAGATTTCTAGATTCTTTCTCAGATTTGAAGCGAAGAATCTATTCCTTACTCCGAGAAGTCCTGTTAGTTGCTCTCAAAGTAGGAAAGGTTATTGGGAAAATGGTGACAAAGGAGAACATACCCTAGCTTTGTTGATGTAGTTGCTTGCTTCCTTTCCGTCACCATGACACACTTGTTAAACTTGTTTGGCATTCATAACTTCCTTTCAGAGCTTGCCAGCTCTAATTCATGAACTCCGAGTAAACACGAAGGTCTGGTCTTTAGAGGATGGATAAGACTTGGACTCAATACTTTTATTTCGAGAAAGAGCATTTGATGACTTAAACTTAGATGAAAAGGAGACCAAATTCAATCTTTTTCATGATAGAGAGTTTGCGGGTGTAGGGGGATCAAGTCATCAAGTTCCTATTGAAATAAGATCTACACAAGGAAAAACACTTATCATTTGTTGGTTATTAGGAGCATCCCGAAAACATCCAGGTCGAAATATGGCTTTCAAATTAAGTTCCAAATTAGTAGATGCTGCCAAAGGGGGTGACAATGTTATACGCAAAAAGTCCCCCGGAAGCCCTCGAAGATAACATGAAGTATGGCTAATTCATCATCAGATGGTTCCATGAGGGTCGGGAAGAAGCGCTTTGGCAGCATACCGGAGAAGCCCAACTCAGGATTGTTCGGAGTGAGGAATGCCTCACTTCAAAATCCCTACGTTTGACAGAGTCAATGGGTTTTTTCTCAGATATTCGATTACTTTACTTTCGGATGCCCAATCATTATCTGCTCCCCAGGGCCAAGGAACTTGGATTTATCCCACATCACCTGGATTCTTCCACCAAGATCAACCTCCAGGTTATCAGTCGATGTGCAACATGTTAGATCCTAATACTTTTTAGCTTTGACTAATCATGCTTTTGGATGTTGTGATGGGTAGGTGGTGAGGTGTAGGGTGGAGATGTGTGGGTGGGGAGGTAGTGATGGTTATTTAAGCAAACTCATCTCTTCTTCTTTTCTCTTCTCTTCTCTTCTCTTTTTTTTTCTCTCTCTCTCTCTCTCTCTCTCTCTCACTCTCATCTCCCTCTCTGATTCTGCTGTGTGAAGGTGAAGGAGTGTAAGCCGAGTTCAGGAATGCATAACAGGAGGAGGTGTGATCGTCGCTCGGAGTGAAGTTTGTTGGCCTTTTGGACTTAATCTATATTTTGATGATTTAATCAACCTAATCTTAATTATAATCAATGTAGAGTAGCACACATATTGCATTGCATATATATTGCTTTGTGCTATCTTCTACCGGTGATCAAGACTCAAGGAAGAAAGGATTCAAGTCAAGACATGTAATCAAGCTCATTTGAAGACATGTAATTTGTATTTCTTTTGAGTCTTAGGAACTTTGTGTAATTGAGCATACTTGAGCTAAAACCTACTCAAACACACACTAGGTTCCTTATAGAAGTCATACACAAAATTTCATATAATTTGGACTTCAATATATCACTCAAACTTAGACTGGAAAACACCAAACCAAAACTAGAACTGTCTGCCCACGTTCGGTCGACCAAAACAGACCGTTTGGTCGACCGAGTGATCAATTACCCTGTAGTGTATTTCCTGCCCAGTTTTGGTCGACCGTGCATACCTTTTCGGTCGACCGTGTAAACATATTTATCCGACCGTTAGATTTGTCGTATTATACCAAACAATCGTATTCGTATTATTTTCTTATACCCCAAAATACATTTAGTGTATCGATCGACCGAGGACCTTGTTCGGTTGACCAAACTTATGATATCTTGACAAACCCAAAGTGTTTGTTGGTTTTCGATCGACCGTGGGCTTTGTTTTGGTCGACCGAATTTGATCTTGTTTGTCAACCCCGAAGAGCCTGTTATGAATCGGTTGACTGAACCTATCTCGGTGTTCGACCGACAACTTAAGTGTACCTAAGTCACAACCTTTGGCAGTCGACCATTCCTTAATCGGTCGACCGAACCATGTCCAAAACTGCCCAACGGTCGACCGAACTTACCAATTCAGTCAATCGAACTTCTCTAGAATTGCATCCTGCAAGTTTCTGTTTTGTGTATCTTCCACAATTTTTTACCAAACTTGTCCCAACGGCTATAACTCACTTAGTGCGTATAAATAGGTGTTCCCATGACACAATTATACAACTCTTACACTTCCTATTGTCATATACACCTAAGAGAAACTCCCAAGTCTCCCAATCCCCAAATCTACTCTCCAAGCCTAAACTGCCACACTTTAGTATCAATTCCACATCCTAAGCTAAGTGTGCTCAAATTAGAGAGTGTGTTCCACTAAACATTGTTGTTCACGGAAGTAAGGACTTCGGTGGAAGCCCAAAGTGGTCCTCTCGGATTGTGAGAGAAGAAAGTCAAGCTCACGAGGGTGTTCGTGGAGCTTTTTTTTGTAAAAGACTTAATCTCGGCCCAGAACGAGGTTGATAGTGAAGACACAAGCGGAGCTTGCAAGAGAGGAAGTAGGCGGGAGACCGAACCTCTATAAAAATCCGGTGTCATCATTGTGGTTTGCTTACCTGCTTGTTTTTGTTTAATTCCGCTGTGCGTTCTTTGATTGCTTAAACAAGTAGGTAATTAGCTTAAAAGTGATTAGAATTAGAGACTTTTACGATCCTACAACGTTTGATGGAGAAGTGCTTTTGGTGTGGTGGTGATCGTCGTTGGTCTTCAAAGGCTTCTTCCAACCTTAAAGGTATGTCAAGCTCCTCTTTAGTACTCACCCGAGGTGTGTGAGTGGTCGATTTAGTCAACGGTGGTCGTTAGACTCGTCAGAGGTTGAAGTGCAGCAAGTTGCTGCTAAATAATGGTCGACCGATGATAGTGTAATTGTGGGTTTCTGCCTTGCATCGGTCGAACGATGCCTTTGGGTGGTCGACCAGTTGTGTGTTATAGGAAAACCCTGTTATTTTTTGGTCGAACGAGTTCCCTTTGCCATTCGTCCGGTTGCACTGTGGTAAGTCGGTTAGGGGCATATACCATCAAAACGGTCGACCACCTTGTGATCTGTTCGACCGATTGTACCAGTAGCTAGGTCGGTTGAGGCTTAGACATTCTAAACGGTCGACGACCTATATGAATTGTTTGATCAATTGTGTGATGGATAAACCGTTGATTTTTGTCCCAAACGATCGACCGCCAGGTGACTTTAGGTCGACCGGTAGAAGTTGTCTTTGATTAAAGACTCAGATATTTTTAGTTGAACGAGTCCCCTTTGTCGTTCGACCAGTTGGTAGTTAAGTTGGTTGGACATGGTCGTTGACCATCTAAACGGTCGATCGCTCATGACATTGGTTCGACCGATTGTTTCTTTTACGTTTGACTGGCTAGGTGATGGTTGAACTCTTGCATGTCTCTGGAGGTAGCCGGTCGACCGGTGTGCTTTGTTTGGTCGACCGTTGTTGCCCTATTTTGTGTTTGTGGTGTGTGTGATCGGCTTTGAGGGCAACATGTTCACTGACTCTTTTAGGGCAACAAGAAGGACAAGTCGGCCTGATAGCGATCGTGTGGTGGCTTTACGGAGCGAGTGGTGACTTTTTTGAGGGAGAGATCGTCCTTGTGAGGTGAGGTTTGTTGGCTGACAATGTTTCGACGGGTGCCTTGTGTGCACGGGTGATGTGAGAGGACCGTAGAGATATGTTTGTGGATCATGTCTGCTGTGGTTGGGCGAGAGGACCCTAGAGCCCAATATTGATGACATTGTTTTTTAGATGATGCATTTGTGCCATGTTTTTCTTATTTCTGTCTGTTTCATGTGTATGTTAGGGGTTTGGCATACGTAGTTTCTTATGGAAACTCAGACATAGTTGCATATTTACTTTTCAAGTCGTGAGCGGCGTTAGGAGGTGGTGACCGCGGAGGAGTGCACCTGGGACAAGATCCTAGTTGTCCCACATTTTGGAGGTTGTAGTGATTACTTGTACATTTTTGTTGAAATATTTTGATGTAATCATACTTTTGAAAAACTCAGATATATTATATATATATATTGGTGCACCTCGTGAATGTGTTTTTAGTAATATCCTAGTATGGGGTGTGTTTGACTCTGATAGTTATTTTTTAAAAGTTTAAAATTTTCCACTATTTTGAGGATGTTACACAACCTAGCTCTCCACAATCTTCTAGTCACCTGCTCGATCTTGGGTGGGAGCGAGACTCACTTCCTGGAAGGCTAGTGTACTATCCTTTCCTTGGCGGAGAGAATCAAATTGATCACCACTGTGCTCTCTTGATCTCTACACATCTACTGGACGATGACCTTGTGGGAGGGCAATGGAACAACTAAGAAAATACCACTCCTTACATGGAGCGAGTGTTGTAAACAAAAATCCGAAGGCAGCAAGCAAGGGATTGAGCGACCTGCTATCAATTGCGCTAAAAAAATGATGTCACACCTTAGAATAAGGGAACTACTAAACGTCGCCCCAAAACTACTTAAATCGCCGCTTCAAATTACCAAATTACCCTTAACAATATATTTAATACCCATATCGTCCCATGTCTATAAATTAGGCCTACGGTCTTGTATATTCATAATTTATCAGTAAAAACACCACGAAAATGTCTGGCGAGGGTGATGCATCCGGTGAGGTAAGCCTAGCGCGGGACAAAATTTGGGCCGAGCGTCTGCATTAGACGCCTCCCCCAAGGTGAGGGCGTCTGCGTAGGATGTCCTCCCCTTGGCCGAGGCGTCTAACGCAGACGCCTACGCAATGGGAGAGGCGTCTTATGTAGATGTCCTCCCCTTGGGTAAGGCGTCTTTAGTAGACGCCCGTCCCTTGGGCAAGGTGTCCTACGCAGACGCCTCACCCTTGGGGAGGGCGTTTAACCCAGACGCCCCACCCATGGGGTAGGCGGCTAATCCAAACGCCTGGACTTTTTTGATTTTTTTAATTTCGATTTTATTTTTGTAGGTTCCGTTGGAAGATTTTGGTGGTGATGGAGTGGATTACAGTGAGTTATTTCAAACTACACAAATCTTTGCAACAATCGATGAAGCAAGTAAATGGGCCAAACAAGTAGCTATCGGAGTTGGGTTTTTTTTGGTCGTGTCGTCGTACAAAACAAGATCAAATAGTCGGATGGATTGTTATTTGAGATGCGACCGGCGAAATCAAATGGAGTCTCGGGATATGGATACTGCACTTCGAAGAAACACCAAAAGAAAAGGTTGCGGTTGCCGTTTCTTAATAAAAGTGGTGGAGCGACGAGATCGTGATGGATGGGTTGTGGTTTTTAATAGTGGTAACGGACATCACAACCACAAACTGGCAGTTTATGCTGAGGGTCATCGTCAAATTAGTAGTCTAAGTGTTGGGGCGAAGAAGATTGTTTGTGATATGACAGAGACGCAAGCAAAACCGCGGAACATCTTGAAGGCAGTAAAAGAAAAATTCCCGGAGGACAATCCAAATCAAAGGCATATTTATAATTTCAGAGATTACATGAGAACGACAAAATCTCAAGACCGGAATCCCATCCAGCAGTTTCTCTATCAAGCAGTGCAGTGTGAGTACTTACATTGGATTATGGCGGATCCAGAAACTAATGTCGTCACTCACGCTTTTTTGGCACATTCGACGTTAGTCCAGTTGTTGCGGACATATCCTTTCGTTATCTACATGGATTCGACTTACAATACGAACAAGTATAAGATGCCTTTGTTCGAAATGATTGGGGTCACACCAACAAACATGAATTTCCTTATCGGATATGCGATTTTGATGGATGAATCTTACTCCAGTTACCTGTGGGTGATGGAGAAGTTGCAAGATCTGTTATTGGGGACTGTCAGCCCGACTGCAATAAAAACAGACCGGGAGTTAGGCCTTATGCGACCGGTGAGAGAGCTTTTTCCTGACTCTGCTCATTTACTCTGCACATGGTACATCAACAAAGACGTATTCAACTACGCATACCACGTATTCGGCAAGAATAAGCAGATGGCAGAGACTTTGAGTCGTGGAAGATGGAGGAAAATCATGCTTTCTACTTCAGAAGCTTTGTATGCTCTGAAAGATTTGTATAGATCGTGGCCGGCTATCACGGAGTATCTGGACACAACGTGGTTGGTGCATAAAGAAAAGTTTGTGCTGAATTGGATGAAAAAAGTCCTTCATTTTGGGAACACCACGAATTGTAGGGTCGAAAGTGCTCATTCGGCTCTAAAAGGGTGGATTTATACATCGACTGCAGCTCTGGACACTCTTTTCGAGCGGTTATCTGATCTAGCAGTACGCGGATTGAACGCAATCGTCCATCGCTCTTGTCCTCGCTCCGGACGGCCCACATACCCGAACGTGGATGACCCTCCTCGATAATCTTCCGCTCACGATGCGGGCGGAATGCGTGAAAGTACTCGTATATCCACGCCTGCAACAACGTAAGACAACCTGCAATCCCAGAACAATCCGTACGGCTAGCTATCCCAAGCTGACGGTACAGGTATGCCAACGTCGCTGAGCCCCACGAGTACTGACGAACGGTGTCCGGGTCCCTAGCCTCAAATAGATCGCGTGGTCTGATTCGGCAACCACTCTTGTCGACAAACAAGACGGCTGCGAGCATCAAGAACAGGTACGCGGTCAACTGTGTATCATCGGCCCGCGGAGGTCGTGCCCGTCTGCATAGGTCCTCAAGGGAGTCGATGCCGACACCACCACCACTCCATAAAGCTGTATCTCTCGCCAGACCATCAGGTGTGATACCAAGAAACTCTGCCACATAACACCTCAGCTCAGACGTCGACCCCTGAGCACTAACCAGACGGCCATCCACAGGAATGCGCAGGATCTGGAAAACATCGTGAAGCATGATCGTCATCTCTCCGAAAGACATGTGAAAAGTGTTGGTGTCAGGCTGCCACTGCTCCACAAACGAAGAAATCAAAGACATGTCGAGATAAGGGAACATGCTGTACGATAAGTGCCCCAAATGCGTCGCACTAATCTCCTCTCTGATATCAGCACTTAGTGTAGACCGCCAACCCTGTAGTGCTGTACAGGCTCTGTGCCGATTATGGCACTTCAGAACTTTCCGATCCTCTCCGTCCCAGATCCGTCTAGCGATGTGACCCCAGAAACTAGGAATGACGCTCCCATCTAAAGGACCACTAGGCGTCATACTTCTCACGATCCAAGAATCGTCCTGGACCATCTTCTTCTTCTGAGCGCGGGGATCTACAGTGCACGAGCTCGAATCCCCGGTCGTAAACCTCCCACCCCTACCCTTCCGCACCATCCATCCGGCGGAAGTAGAACTACCCACTCGACCACGTCCTCTGCTATACTCCCCCTGCCTCTCCACCTCCGGGCGCTCTAACTCATACGGGTCATCATCGTCGCTCTCGTCGTCGGGACTGTCCACATGCTCATCATCGAAGGAATCATCATCCTCCTCACGACGACGTAATGTCTCTCTCTCCCTCCTGATCGAAGCAGATATCCCCCGTCAACGTGGATGACGCGGTGCTGAATCATCATCTAAAGAACGGAAGGCGTGTAATGGTATCGACTTGCCTTTCCCTCCACTGTGACCCGATGACTATTAATTGAAATTTTAAATACAAATTTGTTAAACTAAATTATCATATTTATCACAATTGTTAAACTAAATCAAAATTTGTTAAACTAAATTATCACAATTGTTAAACTAAATCAAACTTTGTTAAACTAAATTAAAACAATTGTTAAACTAAATCAAAAATTGTTAAAACTAAATATCACAAATGTTAAACTTAATAACAATTTGTTAAATTAAATTATCAGATTTATCACAATTATTAAAGTAATTATCAGATTTAATAATTAAAAAAACAAAAATTGTGGAGGCGTCTGTCGGAGACGCCTCCTCCGTGGGGGAGACGTCTTCCTCAGACGCCCCCCGCATGGGGCGGGCGTCCTCGGACGCCGACCATTTTTTTTAAATTTTTTTTGAAAACAAATAAATAACGTAATGTTACCGTATACGGGTACACCGGGGGAACTGCTGACTGCTTGCCTGGCCTCCGAGACATTCGTAATCTTCTGTAGTAGGTATAGGAAGAGAAAGTTTTGAGAAAAGAGTGAAATTGTGAGATATATAAGCAAAATTAGGAGGAAGGGCAATTTGGTAATTTCAAGGGGCAATTTAAGTAATTTTGGGGCGATGTTTAGCAATTCAGTATAATAATTAACCACCAGAAACCATGAACACGATATCTATCTGGTCCTATCCAATGATACAACAAGGGCGTAAGACTTAAATATCATACTTCGAAATACTTGGCTTCACCATTTCTTCATTGATTGTGAAGTTAAGTTGAAATACATTTCAGATGATTTTTGTTCCATACGATATCAGTTTAAGGGCAACTTTTTGTAGGAAAGATGGACCTTACACAAAATTTCAACTATGCGATGATTTTTACTGACTTTGCAGTTTGCACGCACTAGCTCAATAATCCCACTTGAAGATCAGCAAAACTAGGTCAAGCTCAAGCTTAAATAGGGGCCAAAGTAAACTCATCACCAAGGTTTTCAGAACCGAACCGGACGTCGAACCGGAAACATCAAAGGTTCAGAGGTTCGACCGGGGTCGGACCGGAATCGAACCAGTTGAACCGGTGACGTCAGCATGACGTCATAAATATATATTATAGATATAATAATAATATTTAATTATTTATTAAGCAAAAATATATTCAAAACATCTTCAATATTAACATTTTTAGGATTTGGGTATAGATTTGGGTTTGGTTTTTTTGGATACGTAGTAATCTGAATCACTAAATACATAATCAGGTACCGATATATAAAAAAAACAAAAAAAACAGGTTTTTTTGTTGAACCGGCGGTTCAACCTGATTCAACCCTGTTCATGCCAAAAACGGTTTTGGACAGTGAACCGGACCGGACAGGCCTCCGGTTCACGGTTCAACCGGTTGAACCGTCCGGTCCGGTTTTAAGAACACTGCTCATCACATGTAATTTAATGTACAAGAATCACAAATTTGATATGTGAGGTACATGAAAAATCCTTAATATATACAGAAGAAATTATGAATTACGAAATATGTCGGAAAACAAACAAATAAATATACAGACAAATGAAATTTATCACTGTTCAAGAGCGAGTTGCCTATGACGATGGAGATCATTCTTGTAGGTTGAAGTTGTATATTCTTCTTCCAAGTCACACATATCAGAAATAGGCAGCCCACAATCTCCACCCAGCTGATTTTGTGCTACATTTTCTTCTTCTGGTATCAACCCTTCTTCTCCTTTAATAACCTTCACAACCTAGCATGTGGTAAATTGCATGTATGATAATAAATATTTGATGTAAACCACCTATTTATAGAAGACCAAAAAATGGTCAGTTTGTTTACTTGTTCCGTTTCGGGTCTGTTTGCTGCTGAGTGGTTTATGCACATCGCGGCCGCTTTGATCAGACGGTTCATTTCTTCAGAATCGTAATCATCACCAAGAGAAGGATCCACTAATTTGCTCAAATGCTCTTCTTCCAACATTGGTTTCACCTGTTAAATTGTAACTAGGCCAATGTAAGTGTGCAAGCAAGATGCCAAAACACATTGAATTTAATTAATTATGTCGTACTTAAGTTGATGTCTAACATGATGATGTGCAAATTAATTAGAAACACATATAGAGAATTGGATGGACATACCCACATGACCAAGCTTTGGCTCCTGGAATCCACGGCTTCACGACCTGTCACGAGTTCAAATAGTAGTACTCCCAGCGCGAAGATGTCTGTCTTCTCGTTCACTTCTCCATACATGAAGCATTCTGGTGCCAAGTACCTAATGAATGTATATGTATGGTCCGGATGCAGTACATGTTAATTAGTTCTTTTTAAATTTTGGGAGCAATATTTAAGTAGAATTACGTACGTACAAAGAATCGATCGGTGTATGTATTAGGTAGTTAATTACCCGATTGTGCCTTCCACTGGCAACAAGATAAGGTGCGTACACTGGTCAGGGAGCCATTTTGCCAGCCCAAAATCAGAGATCTATCATCAATAAATTAAAGATACTTGGGTAATAACATTTTATAATTAATGAGATATATGTACATGCACATCATAAAAACTTAATTAGTGACGTAATTAATGAATATATACTTGGGCGTCGTAGTCTTGTGTTAGTAAAATGTTAGAGGCTTTGATGTCTCTATGAATAATGCGCTTGTGGCATCCCCGATGGAGATATAGCAATCCTTCAGCCACACCCAAACCAATCTTGAACCTGGTTGCCCACTTAAGCTGCCTCTCCTTTGTTGATTCTGTACATATGATAAATAAATTAACGATCGGTTGACGACGTACAAAACGTCCCATCAACAACACATAAATATATAATAAAAAATTACGTACGTACCGTGGAGGACGGATTCCAAACTGCCATGAGGTGAGTACTTGAGAATGATATGCAGACCTCCATCCACCCCGAAGCCGAGGAGACATGCAGCATTTTGGTGATTGACATGGGCTATAATACCCAACTCAGCCAAGAAAGCTTCCACTCTTTCCTCCTCATTTTCTTTCTTCAGCAGTCTCTTCACAGCCACAAGCTGCCCATCTTCTAGTCTTCCTTTGTACACCTCAGCATACCCACCCTTCCCTATCAATCTCTCTGCACCAACATGCACATGCAAACCTCAATTCTAAATTTTGTATTTTTTTTTCTTCCATCGGTAATAAAATTCTATTATTCATTGCATCACTACGTACAGTAAAAGTTCTTCTTGCAATTAAACAAGAAAATATGCATATATATGTGCATACACACACTGTATATGTCGTCTAACTGACTAACAAAACAAATAAGCAAACTAATTGACTACCTACCTACCTACAAATAAGCAAACTAATTGACTACCTACCTACCTACCTACCTACAAATAAACAAACAAATTAACTAACTAACTAATGTGAAAATTGATGGGTTAACTTGTAATCCAAACACTAATGATTAGGTGAGAATTAATAGCACTTCCAACTGCATGTATTGTAGCGTCTTATTCGCTCTTCGATCACTTGTACATACACTGTGGGAGTACTCGATCTATTCTAATCAGAACTTAATATCTAGGTAGGTAGCTAGGTAAATTAAAACAATAAATCAATTAGTAAGTGGTCAAATAATTACCAGAGTTGAAGTAATTTGTTGCGGTGAGAAGCTCTTGGTGACCGAAGCTCCTCCAAGTACGTTTGCGTGTGAACATCAGGAGGCAACGGTCTTTGTCTAATATTTGGTGGTTGTCATGCCACAATTTGGCGTCCACAAACCTTTGACGTGTGATGCTGAATTTCTGGGGCTCCCGATTAGAATTAGGAGGAGGCGTGTTGGTGTTGGTCACCACTGCATGGGCTGGAAATGTCGGTAGCCTTTCCAAAATTTTTTTGGGCTTTTTCGGGATCAAACTGTTGATCAACGTCCGCCATTGGAAAATTTTGTTGTTGTTGGACTCTATTAATACCATGTCTCCATCTGAAGAAGATGTAGAAGAGTTGGTGCTGTTGCTCCTGATGCTGCTACTCCTGCTCATGCTCTTGCTGCTATTGATGCCCGGATACCAAGCACACATCAACTTGCTGTCAAATTCTGATCCTCCTCTTATTCCTCTTCCCAACCCTTTCTCATCAAACTTATCATCATCGTTATAATCGTCATTGTTCTTCTGGGATTCTTCTACTTCTTCCTTTTCCTCCTCATCATCATTTTTTTCTTCTGTAATTAAAGAATGGTTGAATTCTTTAATTTCTTTCAATTTAAATATATAGCAACAATATCGTTTTTGTGCTATATATTATTGAATCATATATTAACCCTCTCCCATATATAATATATATACACATATATATTGTACGCGAAGGATCGACCTCATGTTTTTGAAAGAGCTAGCTAGCTAGCAGAAAATGTAAACTTTTGTTTGAAAACAAAAACAAAAAAGTGGAGCCACACCTTCGTTTAAATGGATGGGGACTTGATGTTGTGGAAGCAACGAAGAAGCCACACAGCTGGACAAGCTTCTTTCCTCTGTCGGTTCTATTTGGAAATTCATGTTTTTCTCGATTTCTGCATAAACTTAATTATACAGCGGGAACATAAAAATGGCGATAAGTAAGTAATAACCAAAACAAGCCCATAATAATGAATGCGAGCAAACGGATGGTAAAATTAAGGCGAGTAATACATTTTTCGGTAGTCATTAGGTTGTTAGAGTAGATAGATGATGTCGTGAAGAAGGCTTTATGAACTCGTACGAGTTGTATTGGTGTTGCAACAACACAGTAATACTCATATTAATTTCATCCTGCAAAGAGTAATTATTATTGCACAAGGAAGAAGCTAGCTATAGACGTAACTAGGAACAGATGCTTGCTGGCCTTAATGACTGGTTACAAGTTTGAAGAGAAATGATGGCGATGTTAAATAGCAGGTTGTGTATTTATACGTGCTGTTTATTTTACAAAAATAGCCGAACCATAAAATGACCATATGGTTAATAGAAAGGAGGCCTCCTCCACTCAAAATTTCCCCCTTTTTTTTGCCGTTTTGCGTGCTTGATCTTGGGTTGGGGACTTAGATATGCTTGCTTGCTGTGGTCCTCCTGAAAATTTAGTTGTGTAAATTAACTGATATACCTTTCTTAACATAGTCAATAGAAAAGAAGATGTTCTCATTGCTGAATGCTATTGTTATTCTTGTCATTGCCTTTCCAGTACAAATTAAGTTACTTCTATCCACAGATATTTTATTTTTCAACTATGTTAGTCGCACGGACATTCTACACATAAATGACATAATACATAGGGGTGTCAACGGAGCGAATATAGTACAATCTGCATCCGAATTCGAAAACACATTCAGACATCCGAATTCGAATCTGACCAGATGTTATATTGGATATTCAAATCCGTATCTGACGGATTCAAATCGATTTCGGATTTTATCTGCATCCGAATAAAAATTCGGATAGCCGGATATCCGAGAATCCAATCCGAATTCCTGTTTAAACACTAAGAAATTAGATAATCTTTAATACTCTAGTAATATTTCTCTATGCATCATGTCACCAAAACAAAACAAATTTATTAAGTTGTATTATATTTATATTTTAAATGATACATTTAAGTTTAACATAATTTCAATGGGAATATATATGTATGATATAAAAAGATGGATGATGTATATTATATATAAATAATTAAAAATATAATTATATTTTTAAAATTTATATATGTTTCAGATACAAATACAAATTTCGAATGCGGATATCGTATTCGAATATTAAATCACGAATCAGATATTATTCGCATCGGAAGCAAAGTAAAGAAATTGGACACCAACATATGATATGGTTAGAAGAAGTAAAGTAAAGAAATTGGACACCAACATATGATATGGTTGGTTTCTAATGAATCAGTTTTGTGAAGAATGAGGTGGTTTACCCGAGTTGGTTATTTTTTGTTTGGTGTTAAAAGAAACTTGGTGCGAGCAAATTTGATTATTCTTTTTGCTCTCGTATCAAGATTATTATTAACAAGGGAAAGTGATATTCTACACTCTTTTTCACGCACATTTCAACGCACATCTTACCTGACAAGTCAACTTAGCAAAACAAGGTGAGTCAATATGCCACCAAAATCACAATTTCAGAGTACAAATCCTGCTTTATTCTCGGAATATCCCGTAGCCAATGACAACCCAAACCACGTTTTTGAATTTCAAATTTCATTTTTACAAGAACAAACCTTCGTCCACCCTCTCCTCCAACCTCCCCCTCCTCAGCATGTAACCTTATTTTTCATCCCATTTTTTGGCTTCACGAGTCATCTTTCTTGGTGGTGAGAGGAGATCTGGTCCGGTGTACACTCCGGCAGTCCAACCTTCACTCGCCGGAGCTTCTCGATTCGATCCGATCGCCATGGCCACCGCATCCGCACCCGTCACCATGAAGGAGGCTCTCACCGTGAGCTTTTCCGACCCTTTCTCTCCACCGTGTTCTGGTGGGTCTGTTCCTTTGGTGTCTAGGATGGATTTTGGGTTCTGGTCTGGAGAATTCTTGGTTTTGGGGTGGTGTTGGGGATACCCAGAAGAGGACTTGGTTAGGAGATTGCCAGGGCAGCCAGAGGTTTGATTCAGACAGTTTGTTGGGTATGTGGATGTGAAGAGTGGAAGGAGTTTATTTTACTACTTTGTGGAGGCTAATGGGGAACTTTCTCACAACCCCCTCACTCTGGTTGAATGGAGGCGTGATTTTATTTTGTAAAATTGTGGACTTTATTGTGCCTGTAAGTGAGATTTTGTGTGTTTGTTTGCATTTTGCAATTCATGTGTTTCAGAGAACTTTGTTGTGGAGTTTGTGTTTTTTAAGGAAATGTGTTCTTAACGTGCCTTTTTATGTGTTTGGTTTGTGCGTTATTCATACTTATTTTTGTTTTTTTTGGTAAAAATGTGGACTTTAACTTTACTGTGTTTAACTTTTGAGATTATTTGTGTTGCCAAAGAACATGTTTTTGTTTGCAATTCATGTGTTTCAGGTAATTTGGTTGTGCACTTCATATGTTTTTCATGGAAATGTGTTCCTTCATGTGGTTTTTTTGTGTAATTGGTTTGTGCTTTCTTCATTTTTTTTCTTTCTTTTTTGTAATGTGTTGGAACATATATGTTTTTAATTGTATATGTTTCCCTATCAAATTGCATTGAATTGTAAATCTTTTTCTGATCGATTTGACGCAATATATGATCACTAGGTTGGTGATTGATCGTAACTCGTAGGTAGAGTGGGTTGTGACGGTATAAGAAACTAGGAGGTAACCTTCTAGTTAATATAGATGTGATAGATGATAATTTGGTTCAACGAGACCGATACGTTGGTGTAAAAGATCAACCAAGGGATGTTTCGTGGGGGGTAATCTTAACTGATGGATGGGGTAAATTAAATTTAACAGTAGTGTAAAATCTAGTTGAGAGGGGTAAAACTCGCAAGGTAATCCTAATTGGTTGACGGGTTAAGATGAATTAAAAAACGGGGTACCCAAAAATAACATACGAGGTAAGCTGAATGCAATCTCGGGGTAACCCTTAGTAAAGGACAAGGTAAGTTGAATTCAATAGCAGGTTAATCATAGTCTAGTGGAATTTAGTCTGGTAAATCCGCCCGGGTAATCCTAATTGATTGGCTGGGGAAGTTGATTTTTGAATACCAATTTAGACGTAAATACTAGACGAGGTAAGTGGAATCCAATAGCCGGGTAACCTAAATAATAGATGCTAGGTTGTGGTTAATATAGATGCGATATAGGGTAATTTGGTTCAATGGGACCGATAAGGTGGAGTAAATAAAATGAATCAAGTGATGTTTCGTGGGGGTAACCTTAATAATGTACGAGGTACGCTAAATGCAATAGAGGGGTAACTCTAAGGGCACCCTTAGAGCACCCTTAACGGGGCAAAAAAAACCCAGGCGCCCCGACACCTCAGCAATTTTAATAATAAAAAATTGCTAACGAAAAAAACTGGGCGTGATTTCGGGCGGCAGGCCGCCCGAAATTACGCCGCAGGCGCCTCCAGGCGCCTGGAGAAAGCTTGGTGGGGGGGGGGGGGGGGGGGCACGTGTCCCCCCACCACTGGTCAATTTTTTTTTTTTTTAATTTTCTGTTTTTGTGTTTAGAAAATGTTTTTAAAATCATTTAAAATTGTTTTTTCAAATATTGTTTTATGAAAATAAGTTTTTTATTTGTTTATATTTTCTAGAATGTTTTGATAATTTTTCGTGTTTTGCCTAAAATTGACCCCGAAATGACGTGTAGGGGAGAGAATGCAGGGCGCCCGGGGTAGCCCGGGCATGGATAAGAGGGTTTTTGGGGTGGGTTGGGTGAGCTGATGTGGAAGAGAGAGAAGCTGACGTGGCAGAGAGAGAATGCAGGGCGCCCGGGGGTAGCCCGGGCGCTGTTAAACATGCTCTTAATGGGTCGGGCGCGCAATGCCATCGGGTGGGGGGCACGTGTCCCCCCCCCCCCCCCCCCCCCATTCGTCGAATTTTTTTTTAAAATTTTTTAATTTTTAGTGGATGTTTTGTTATTAATGGATTGGGTATTTGTTATTAACGTGGGTAAACGAATGCCGGAATGTAAACGTATTTACCCGTTTATATTTCGTAATGTAGGTAAATACGGGTAAACAAATCAATATATGGAATGCAATAATATGATGTCGAAATATTATTGGGTGGGTTTGGTGAGCTGACGTGGCAGAGAGAGAAGCTGACGTGGCAGAGAGAGAGTGCAGGGCATGGATAAGGGGATTTTTTGGGTGGGTTGGGTGAGCTGACGTGGCAGAGAGAGAAGCTGACGTGGCAGAGAGAGAGTGCAGGGCGCCCTGGGGTAGCCCGGGCGCTGTTAAATATGCTCTAAATAACAGACGAGGTAAGTTGAATTTAATAGCATGTTGGCCATGGTAACTTGTGGCGTCTCTACATACAACTTTTGTAGCTTAATAATTTTTGCAGTTGACCATGGTAATTACAAGAACATTGTGAAGGGAATGTGTTCTAAAAGTTTTACTTTTAAATGTCAATTATTATGAATTGAATGAGAAATCATTTTGTTCATTGTTTATGTTATTCGTCTTTTAGAAGTGTTAAGGAAGAAGCTCTTGGTCCTTAACCGTAGAGCTCTAAAAGATATTGGTTTACATAAAACAAAAGATATTTACAATCATGGTAATTAACATGCATGGGACATTAATTACCGAGTTAAGATTGTCGTGTTGGTCATAGATCATTGTAGCTCTACAAGTGAGTGACAACACAGGTACACAAAAGAGGAAAATATTACTTTTGTATACTGAATAGACCTAATAAGTAAAACATTATAGAATTGTGTTTTCTGTGTCATTAATGTTTTACTGTGTCTTTGGTCCTTTGATATGAGACTTATATCCGATCACTTAAGAATTGCTTAATTAGACTAGTGTCTTGAGCTATCGATAAGAGTAGTGTAAAGGCATTGGTTGATTAAGTATGACTTTTGTTGGAGAAGATAGTTAGTCAAAAGATTATCATTGCCCCTCTTAATTGAGTGATGATATTAGTGGGCCCCTTGATAAAGCAAAGTTATAATGTGCACAATGTGATTTGAGTTAAGTCACATATTTATAACTAGCTTAAAGAGATCAAGAAATGAATACTAATACAAAGATGACACAATACTACTTTGTGTGTATTCTTAATATCATGAGGCAAGTGACATACACAAGTGGTGCACTCCATCACTAAATGGATCGGGTTTTGGTTCGAGTGGAATTAAGACATCTAACTAATTGGGAGCTATAATGTGTAGCTAGATACCGCTTATAGCTTGTGATATTAAGCTCTTAATATCACTGCCAACTTAGTCTAGATCCTCCCATAGGTCACACCGCAAAAATCGGGAAATAAGAAACTTGATTTTTGGTTCATATGATGTGTCGGATTTCTTATAGAAAATATGACACATATGGTGAACAAGTAAAATCAATTATGTTGTGTATAACATAATTAGAATCATGATAAATTCATATGAGATGCTTATATTATAGGGTGCAATAATTTATTATTGCATAGGATAATATATTGCATAAGTTGTGAATTTGCTAAAAACCCCAAAAGTTCAAATTTTGTTGGAAATAAATCCAAAATTTGAAAAGGCAAAATCGGGTAAAAGTTCGGTAATCCGTTATGGTTCGGTCGACCGAAAGATCTGTGGATCGGTCAACCGAACGTGGAACGGATAGTCATAGTTGATTGACCAAACTTGACCAAAGTGCCTGGAACTCTGGTACGGTGTACCGAACCAGGAACGGTCGACCGAAACATGTCCAATTCTGATATTTTTGGTTAACCGAATGACACTCGGTTTTAGACGTGAATTCGTCCGATCGGTTATGGAGAATTTTTCTCCTTAAGAATCGGTCATCCGTCTAATACTCGGTTAAACAATCGAGACATATTCGGTTAACCGAGTGAGACTCGGTAGACCGAACCTCGATCGATTTTCTGCCTTTGATAATTAAGAGATTAATTTGATCAATGGTTGGATTGGCTCCAAACTTGGTGAAACGTTTTGTGGATGCATGTAATACATTATGGAATTAGTTTGTGAGAGAAAATGTCAAGAAAATGTGGCTTAAGAATAGCCATGATTGAGAGTAAGATTGGAGCCTATAAATAGGTCCTTATTCTCCTTAATTAAGTTAGATGTTTTCTAATTATTTTCTCTCCTAATTCACCACAAAAGCCACGAAAATTCTCTTAGTTTTCTAAGTCTTTGGATGGAGAAATCTCAGAGATTAAGGAAGGGGTTTGTAGCTAGATTCTAAGCTAGTTTGGAGATTGATTGGCTAGCTCCTTTCTCTCCAACCTTGTTTAGGGTTTCAGTGAACACTCGGAGGCATCCGGCGCAACGAGAAGCGACGATCGTCTTCCTCAACGTCTCTGGAACATCAAGAAGTTTTAGAGAACTTCGAGGTATGAATTTTGGAGTCCCTTGTCTTTGTTTTAATAAGTTTTCGAAACTAGTTGTTAAAACAAACTGATGCATGCATGAAATAAATCGAAGAAAATTATAATTGATCCTTATTATGCATAAAAATTCGAAAAAATATATATGCACAATTAAACATGAAATCCTACACATTGGTGGGTATAAATTAGGGTTACCATGCTATCGAATTTAACTTACCTCTTCCATCAATTAGGGTTACCCTGCTATTGAATCCAACTAACCTCTTTAAAGATAGAACATAACTCCATTATTTCTTGTTGCCTACCAAATGCACCCATCACCTTTTGGACAACTTTTTTGGGCAGTTGAATCCAATTGGTAGAACACAAATCTAACAGGGTGACCCGTAAGTTGAATTCAATAGCAGTATAATCCTAATTGATAAATCCAATTGATAAATCAATTAGGGCTACCTGCTATTGAATTCAACTTACCCTGATAATCATGTTTCAAATTTTACTTACCCTCACAATCCAAATTACCTTGCTATTGAATTAAACTTACCCCACCTATCATTCAGGCTTACCCCCGCGAACCAACATTAAATTCATTCTATTGACTCGAAGTTACTTGTCTTACAAAAAACAATAGAGTTTTGTGCTTTCTTTGGAGAGGAGTCGTTCCAACCTCACAAATGATAATTGCAAGTGATGGAGAAAAGATGTAAACAAGATTCTAAGGTAATAATGATTTTTATTTTTGATAAAATCCATAGGCCATAACTCACGAAATCAAAAAACACTCCGTTATTAAAATTTGCTATTTATTTATTTTTTCAGTTGTCTGATGATACAACAGAATATTATAAGTTGAAAATGTTAAACATATACTTATCGACAAAGATACTTAGAATTTTCTTTTTTGATAAAATGTAAATGCTATATAGCTCACGAAATTTAACAAAACACTCAACTTTTAAATTCTTACTACTTCTTTATTTTTATATCGTTCCGATGAAACAAACGAACAATGTAAGATAAAAACATTATACATATGCTTGTCGACAGAGAAACTTAGATTTTTTTTATTTTTGATAAAATCCAAACGCTATAACTCGCAAAATTTGACAAAAACACTCCGTTATTAATATTCTTACTATTTCTCTTTTTTTTAACGTTCTGTTGCTAGAGTTGAATATTATAAGATGAAAATGTTAAACATATGCTTGTCGACAGAGATACTTAGAATTTTCGTTTTTGATAAAATCCAAAGGCTATAACTCACGGAATTTGACAAAAACACTCAACTTTTAAATTCTTACTACTTTATTTTTGTATCGTTTTGGTGAAACAAATGATCATTAGAAGATGAAAACGTTAAACATATACTTGTCGAAAGAAAGTTAATTTTTTTTTTTTTTTTTGATAAAATCCAAAGGCTATATAGCTCACGAAATTTGACAAAAAATACTAAGTTATTAAAAATTTGCAATTTCTTTATTTTCTGAGCTGTCTGATGATATAACAGAATATTATAAGTTGAAAATGTTGAACATATGCTTGTCGATATAGATACTTAGATTTTTCTTTTTTGATAAAATCGAAAGGCTATAGCTCACAAGATTTGGAAAAGACACTCGACTTTTAAATTCTTACTACTTTATTTTTGTATCGTTCTGATGAAACAAACAAAAAATATAAGACTAGAACGTTAAACATATGCATGTTGATAGAGAAACTTATTTTTTTTTTTTTGATAAAATCCAAAAGTTATATCTCACGAAATTTGACAAAAAACACTCTGTTGTTGAAATTGTTACTATTTCCCTATTTTTGGGCATTCCGATGATACAGTGGAATATTATAAGATGAAAATGCTAAACGTATGCCTGTCATTATAGATACTTAAAATTTTCTTTTGTGATAAATTCAAAGGCTATATAGCTCACGAAATTTGACAAAAACACAACTTTTAAATTCTTACTACTTCATTATTTTTTTATCGTTTTGACGATGCAATTGAATATTATAAGATTAAAATGTTAAACATATGCTTGTTGACAAAGATACTTAGATTTTTTTTAGAAAATCGAAAGGTTATAGCAAACAGAATTTGGCAATAACACTCAACTTTTAAATTCTTACTACTTCAATTTTGTATTGTTTTGATGAAACAAACGAACAATATAAGATGAAAATCATGCTATTTCTTATATTTTTATCTTTGTGATGAAACAAACGAATGAAAACATTAAACGTATGCTTGTCGGAGAGAGATATTCAGATTTATTAATTTTTGGTAAAATTCAAAGGCTATAATAGCTCCAGAAATTTGACAAAAACACTTATATATAAAAATTCTTGTTATTTCTTTATTTTTTGAGCGTTCTGATGATACATGGGAATATTATAAGATGAAAATCTTAAAATATGCTTGTCGACAGAGACACTTAGATTTTTCTTTTTTGATAAAATCCAAAGGCTATAGCTCACGAAATTTGACAAAAACACTCAACTTTTAAATTCTTACTACTTCTTTATTTCTTTTATCGTTCTGACGAAACAAATGAGCAATATAAGATAAAAATCGTGCTATTTTAAATCTTTTTTGATGAAAGAAACGAACAATATAAGATGAAAACGTTAAACATATGCTTGTCGGAGAGAGTTATTCAGATTTTTTCTTTTTTGATAAAATCCAAAGGCTGCAACTCCAGAAATTCGACAAAAACACTCATATACAAAAATTCTTGTTGTTTCTTTGTTTTTAGAGCAATATGATGATACAATGACATATTATAAGATGAAAATGTTAAACATATGATTGTTGACATAAATACTTAGAATTTTTTTTGATGAAAGAAACAAACAATATAAGATGAAAACGTTAAACATATGCTTCTAAATTCGTACTATTTTATTTTTTAATCGTGCTGAAGAAACAAGCGAACATTATAAGATGGAAATGTTAAACATATACCTGTCGACAGAGATACTTAGTTTTTTTCTTTTCGAGAAAATCCAAAGGTTATATAGTTCACGAAATTTGACAAAAACACTCAACTTTTAAATTCGTTCTATTTTATTTTTTTATCGTTCTATAGAAACAAACGAACATTATAAGATGAAAATGCTAAACATATGTTGGTCGGCAGAGATACTAAGAATTTTCTTTTGTAGTAAAATCAAAGGTTATAGCTCACGAAATTTGACAAAAGAACTCAACTTTTAAATTCTTACAGCTTCTTTATTTTTGTATCGTTCTGATGAAACAAATGAACATTAGAAGATGAGAACGTTAAACATATGCTTGTCGACAAAGAAACTTAGATTTTTTTATTTTTGATAAAATTCAAATGATATATGTCACGATGTTTGACAAAAAGACTCCGTTATTAAAATTTCTTACAATTTCTTTATTTTTCTATCGTTATTAAAATGTCGACAGATATACTAAGAATTTTCTTTTGACAAAAGCACTCAACTTTTAAATTCTTACAAATTCTTTATTTTTCTATCGTTTTGATGAAACATACGAACATTAGAAGATGAAAACGTTAAACATATGCTTGTCGACAGAGAAACTTAGATTTTTTTATTTTTGAAAAAATCTAAAGGCTATAACTCACGAAATTTGAGGAAAAAATTACTTCGTTATTAAAATTCTTACGTTTTCTTTATTTTTGAGCATTCTGATAATACAATAGAATATTATCAAATGAAAAGGATAAGCATATACTTGTCGACAGAGATACTTAGATTTTTTTAAATAAAAAGTAGAATAAAGGATAAACATATACGTTAAATATTACAAATGCTATATGCTCACGAAATTTGACAAAAAGCCTCAACTTTTAAATTCTTAGTACTTTTTATGTTTTTATCATTTTGATGAAACTCATGAACAATATATGATGGAAAGGTTGAACATGCTTGTCGGAGAGAGATATTTAGATTTTTTTTATATTTTTGATAAAATTCAAAGGTGCCGAAGAAATTTGACAAAAATACTCAAAATTTAAATTCTTACTACTTTATTTTTTTATCGTTCTGATGATGCAATGGTATATTATAAGATGAAAAATTGTTAAATATGCTTGTTGAGAGAGATACTTAGAATTTTCTTAGTTGATAAAATCTAAAGGTTATATAGCACACGAAATCTGACAAAAACACTCGGCTTTCAATTTCTTACTACTTTATTTTTGTATCGTTTTGATGAAACAAACGATGAATGTAAGATGAAAATGTTAAACATATGCGACAGAGGTACTAAGAATTTTGTTTTGTGGTAAAATCCAAAGGTTATATAGCTCACGAAATTTGACAAAAACACTCAACTTTTAAATTCTTACCACTTTATTTTTGTATGGTTCGGATGAAACAAACAAACATTAGAAGATGAAAATGTTAAACATATGCTTGTCGAAAGAGAAACTTAGATTTTTTTATTTTTGATAAAATTCAAAGGATATAGGTCAAGAAATTTGACAAAAAATATTCCGTTATTAAAATATCTTATGTTTTATTTATTTTTTGAGCGTTCTTTTAATACAATAGAATACTATAAGATGAAAAGGATAAACATGTGCTTGTCCACATAGATACTTAGATTTTTCTTTTTTGATAAGATCCAAAGGCTGTAACTCACGAAATTTGACAAAAACACTGAACTTCTAAATTCTTAGTACTTATTTATTTTTTTATCGTTTTGATGATACTCATGAACAATATATGATGAAAAGATTGAAAATGCTAGTGGGTGAGAGATATTTAGATTTTTAATTTTGATAAAATTCAAAGAGCATTGCTCACAAAATATGACAAAAACACTCTTGTATAAAAATTCTTGTTATTTCTTTGTTTTTAGTGTGATATGATGATATAATGGAATATTATAAGATGAAAATGTTAAACATATGATTGTTGACATAACTAGTTAGATTTTTCATTTTAGATAAAATTCAAAGGGTATTGCACATGAAATTTGAAAAAAACACTCAACCTTTAAATTCGTACTATTTTTTTTATCATTCTGAAGAAACAAACGAACATTATAAGATGAAAATGTTAAACATATGCTTGTCGACAGAGGTATTAAGAATTTTCTTTTGTGATAAAATCCAAAGGCTATAGGTCACGAAATATGAAAAACCACTAAACTTTAAAATTCTTACAACTTCTTTATTTTTGTATTGTTCTGATGAAAGAAACGAACATTAGAAGATGAAAACGTTGAACATATGCTTGTCGACAGAGAAACTTAGATTTTTTTATGTTTGATAAAATCCAAAAGATATAACTCACAAATTTGACAAAAAACACTCCGTTATTAAAATTCCTACTATTTCTCTATTTTTTTAGCGTTCGGTTGATACAGTGGATTATTATAAGATGAAAAGGTTAAACATATGCCTGTTGACATAGATTCTTAGATTTTTTATTTTTGATAAAATCCAAATGATACGTCGGTCACGAAATTTGACAAAAAGACTCCGTTATTAAAATATCTTACTATTTCTTTAATTTTTTAGCATTCTGATGATACAATGGAATATTATAAGATGAAAATGATAAACATATGCTTGTCGACAGAGAAAGTTAGATTTTCCTTTTTTGATAAAATCCAAAGGCCATATCTCACGAAATTTGACAAAAACACTCAAATTCTATATTCTTACCACTTCTTTATTTTTGTATTGTTCTGACGAAACAAACAAATATTAGAAGATGAAAACGTTAAACATATGCTTGTCGACAGAGAAACTCAGATTTGTTTTATTTTTGATAAAATCGAAAGTCTATAACTCACGAAATTTGACACAAAATACCCCGTTATTGAAATTCTTACGTTTTCTTTATTTTTTGAGCATTCTGATAATACAATAGAATATTATAAGATGAAAAGGATAAACATATGCTTGTCTATATAGATACTTAGGTTTTTCATTTTTGATAAAATTCAAAGGATAAAGGTCACAAAATTCGACAAAAACACTCCTTTATTAAAATTCATACTATTTCTTTATTTTTCGAGCGGTGTGACGACACAACAAAATATTATAAGTTGAAAATGTTAAACATATCCTTGTCGACAGAGATACTGAGATTTTCCTTTTTGGAGAAAATCCAAAGGTTATAGCTCACGAAATTTGACCAAAACACTCAACTTTTAAATTCTTACTACTTCTTAATTTTTATATCGTTATGACGAAACAAACGAGCAATATAAGATGAAAATTGTGCTATTTTTATTTTTTTATTTTTCTGATGGAACAAACGAACAATATAAGATGAAAACATTAAACGTATGCTTGTCGAAGAGAGATATTCAGGTTTTTTCATTTTTGATAAAATCCAAAGGCTATAGCTCCAGAATTTGACAAAACACTCATACATAAAAATTCTTGTGATTTCTTTGTTTTTAGAGTGATCTGATGATACAATGGAATATTATAAGACAAAAATGTCAAACGTATGATTGTTGACATAAATACTTTGAATTTTCGTTTTTGATAAAGTTCAATGGTTTTGGCTCACAAAATTTGACAAAAACATTCATATATAAAAATTCTTGTTATTTCTTTGTTGTTAGTGTGATCTGATGATATAATGGAATATTACAAGATGAAAAGTTAAACATATGATTGTTGACATAAATAGTTAGATTTTTTATTTTAGATAAACTTCAAAGGGTATTGCACACGAAATTTGACAAAAATACTCAACTTTTAAATTCGTACTATTTTTATAGTTCTAAAGAAACAAACGAACATTATAAGATGAAAATACTAAACATATGCTTGTCGACAGAGATACTAAGAATTTTCTTTTGTGATAAAATCCAAAGGTTAGAGCTCACGAATTCTGACAAAAGCACTCAACTTTGAAATTCTTACAACTTCATGATTTTTGTATCGTTCTAACGAAGCAAACGAACATTAGAAGATGAAAACGTTAAACATATGGTTGTCGATCGAGAACTTAGATTTTTATTTTTGATAAAATCCAAAGGCTATAACTCACGAAATTTGACAAAAAACACTCCGGTATTATTATTTTTGCTATTTCTCTATTTTTGACCATTTCGATCATACAATGGAATATTATAAGATTAAAATGTTAAACATATGGTTGTCGACATAGATACTTAGATTTTTCTTTTTCAATAAAATCCAAAGGCTATAGCTCCAGAATTTTAGAAAACACTCGTATATAAAAATTCTGGTTATTTCTTTGTTTTTGGAGTGATCTGATGATACAATGGAATATTATAGGACAAAATGTCAAACTTATGATTGTTGACAAAGCTACTTAGATTTTTTTTTGATAAAATCCGAACTCACAAAAATTGACAAAAAACACTTTGTTATTTAAATTCTTACTATTTCTCTATTTTCTGAGCGTTCAGATGATACAGTAGAATATTATAAGATGAAAATGTTAAACATATGCTTTTCGATGGAGATACTTAGATTTTTTATTTTTGATAAAATTCGAAGTATATATAGGTCACAAAATTTGACAAAAAGACTCCGTTATTAAAATATCTTACTATTTTTTTAGCATTCTGATGAAATAGTGGAATATTATAAGATGAAAATGTTAAACATATGCTTGTCCACAGAGATACTTAGATTTTCCTTTTTTGATAAAATCGAAAGGATATAGCTCACGAAATCTGACAAAAACACTTAACTTTTAAATTCTTACTACTTCTTTATTTATGTATCGTTCTGATGAAACAAACGAACATTAGAAGATGAAAACGTGAAACACATGCTTGTCGACAGAGAAGATTAGATTTTTTATTTTTTATAAAATCCAAAGGCTATATATAACTCACGAAATTTGACAAAAATACACTCCGTTATTAAAATTCTTACTATTTCTCTATTTTTGAGCATTTCGATGATACAATGGAATATTATAAGATGAAAATGTTAAACATATGATTGTCGACATAAATAGTTAGATTTTTCATTTTTGATAAAAGTCAAAGGCCATTGCACACGAAATTTGACAAAAAACACACTTGTTTTAAATTCATACTATTTTTTTCCATCATTCTGAACAAACAAACGAACATTATAAGATGAAAATGCTAAACATATGCTTGTTGACAGAGATAATAAGAATTTTCTTTTGTGATAAAATCCAAAGGTTATAGCTCACGAAATCTGACAAAAGCACTAAACTTTATTTTTGTATCGTTCTGATGAAACAAACAAACATTAGAAGATGAAAACGTTAGACATACATTTGTAGAAAGAGAAACTTAGATTTTTTTATTGATAAAATCCAAAGGCTATACCTCACGAAATTTGACAAAAAATACTCCATCATTGAAATTCTTACGTTTTCTTTATTTTTTGAGCGTTCTGATATTAAAATAGAATATTATGAGAGGAAAAGGATAAACATATGCTTGTCGATATAGATACTTAGATATTCCTTTTTTGATAAAATCCAAAGCTGACGAAATTTGACAAAAACACTCAACCTTAAAATTCTTACTACTTTATTTTTGTATCGTTCTGATGAAACAAACAAACATTATAACATGAAAATGTTTAACATATCCTTGTCGACATAGAAACTTAGTTTTTTTATTTTTGATAAAATCCAAAACCTGTAACTCACGAAATTTGACAAAAACACACAACTTTTAAATTCTTAGTACTTATTTATCTTTTTATCGTTTTGATGAAACTCATGAACAATATATGATGAAAAGATTGCACATGATTATGGGGGATAGATATTTAGATTTTTTATTTTTGATAAAATTCAAAGGCTATTGCTCACAAAATTTGACAAAAACACTCATATATAAAAATTCTTGTTATTTCTTTGTTTTTAGTGTGATCTGATGATTTAATGGAATATTAGAAGATGAAAAGTTAAACATATGATTGTTGACAAAAATCGTTAGATTTTTTATTTTAGATAAACTTCAAAGGGTATTGCACACGAAATTTGACAAAAACACTTAACTTTTAAATTCGTACTATTTTTATAGTTCTAAAGAAACAAACGAACATTATAAGATGAAAATGCTAAGCATATGCTTGTCGACAGAGATACTAAGATTTTTCTTTTGTGATAAAATCCAAAGGTTAGAGCTCACGAAATCTGACAAAAGCACTCAACTTTGAAATTCTTACAACATTATTTTTGTATCGTTCTGATGAAACAAACGAACATTAGAAGATGAAAACGTTAAACATATGGTTGTCGATCGAGAAACTTAGATTTTTATTTTTGATAAAATCCAATGGCTATAACTCACGAAATTTGACAAAAAATACCTTTTGTATTATTATTTTTACTATTTCTCTATTTTTTGACCATTTCGATGATACAGTGGAATATTATAAGATTAAAATGTTAAACATATGGTTGTCGACATAGATACCTAGATTTTTCTTTTTTGATAAAATCCAAAGGCTATAGCTCCAGAATTTTAGAAAACAGTCACATATAAAAATTCTGGTTATTTCTTTGTTTTTAGAGTGATCTGATGATACAATGGAATATTATAGGACAATAATGTCAAAATATGATTGTTGACCGAGAGCTACTTAGATTTTTTTTTATTGTTTATAAAATCCGAACTCACAAAAACAGACGAAAACACTTTGTTATTTAAATTCTTACTATTTCTCTATTGTCGGAGCATTCAGATGATATAGTGGAATATTATAAGAGGAAAATGTTAAACATATGCTTGTCGATGGAGATACTTAGATTTTTTATTTTTGATAAAATTCGAAGTATATATAGGTCACAAAATTTGACAAAAAGACTCCGTTATTAAAATATCTTACTATTTTTTTAGCGATCTGATGATATAGTGGAATATTATAAGATGAAAATGTTAAACATATACTTATCGACAGAGATACTTAGATTTTCCTTTTTTGATAAAATCCAAAGGATATAGCTCACGAAATGTGACAAAAACACTTAACTTTTAAATTCTTACTACTTCTTTATTTATGTATCGTTCTGCTGAAACAAACGAACATTAGAAGATGAAAACGTGAAACATATGCTTGTCGACAGAGAAACTTAATTTTTTTTATTTTTTTATAAAATCCAAAGTCTATAACTCAAGAAATTTGACAAAAAAACACTCCGTTATTAAAATTCTTACTATTTCTCTATTTTTGAGCATTTCGATGATACAATGGAATATTATAAGATGAAAATGTTAAACATATGATTGTCGACATAAATAGTTAGAATTTTCATTTTTGATAAAATTCAAAGGCTATTGCACACGAAATTTGACAAAAACACACTTGTTTTAAATTCGTACTATTTTTTCCATCAATCTGAAGAAACAAACAAACATTATAAGATGAAAATGCTAAACATATGCTTGTCGACCGAGATACTAAGAATTTTCTTTTGCGATAAAATCAAAAGGTTATAGCTCACGAAATCTGACAACAACACTAAACTTTTTTTTTGTATCGTTCTGATGAAACAAACAAACATTAGAAGATGAAAACGTTAGACATATATTTAAGGAAAGAGAAACTTAGATTTTTTTTGATAAAATCCAAAGGCTATAACTCACGAAATTTGACAAAAAAATACTCCGTTATTGAAATTCGTACGTTTTCTTTATTTTTTGAGCGTTCTGATATTACAATAGAATATTATGAGAGGAAAAGGATAAACATATGCTTGTCGATATAGATACTTAGATATTCCTTTTTTGATAAAATCCAAAGCTGACGAAATTTGACAAAAACACTCAACCTTAAAATTCTTACTACTTTATTTTTGTAACGTTCTGATGAAACAAACAAACATTATAACATGAAAATGTTTAACATATCCTTGTCGGCATAGAAACTTAGTTTTTTTTATTTTTGATAAAATCCAAAACGTGTAACTCACGAAACTTGACAAAAACACTCAACTTTTAAATTCTTAGTACTTATTTATCTTTTTATCGTTTTGATGAAACTCATGAACAATATATGATGAAAAGATTGCACATGATTATGGGGGATAGATATTTAGATTTTTTATTTTTGATAAAATTCAAAGGCTACTGCTCACAAAATTTGACAAAAACACTCATATATAAAAATTCTTGTTATTTCTTTGTTTTTAGTGTGATCTGATGAATTAATGGAATATTAGAAGATGAAAAGTTAAACATATGATTGTTGACAAAAATCGTTAGATTTTTTATTTTAGATAAACTTCAAAGGGTATTGCACACAAAATTTGACAAAAACACTTAACTTTTAAATTCGTACTATTTTTATAGTTCAAAAGAAACAAACGAACATTATAAGATGAAAATGCTAACCATATGCTTGTCGACAGAGATACTAAGAATTTTCTTTTGTGATAAAATCCAAGGGTTAGAGCTCACGAAATCTGACAAAAGCACTCAACTTTGAAATTCTTACAACATTATTTTTGTATCGTTCTGATGAAACAAACGAACATTAGAAGATGAAAACACGTTAAACATATGGTTGTCGATCGAGAAACTTAGATTTTTATTTTTGATAAAATCCAAAGGCTATATAACTCACGAAATTTGACAAAAAATACCTTTTGTATTATTATTTTTACTATTTCTCTATTTTTTGACCATTTCGATGATACAGTGGAATATTATAATATTAAAATGTTAAACATATGGTTGTCGACATAGATACTTAGATTTTTCTTTTTCGATAAAATCCAAAGGCTACAGCTCCAGAATTTTAGAAAACACTCATATATAAAAATTCTGGTTATTTCTTTGTTTTTAGAGTGATATGATGATACAATGGAATATTATAGGACAATAATGTCAAACATATGATTGTTGACAGGGCTACTTAGATTTTTTTTATTTTTGATAAAATCCGAACTCACAAAAATTGACAAAAACAGTTTGTTATTTAAATTCTTACTATTTCTCTATTTTCTGAGCATTCAGATGATACAGTGGAATATTATAAGAGGAAAATGTTAAACATATGCTTGTCGATGGAGATACTTAGATTTTTTATTTTTGATAAAATTCGAAGTATATATAAGTCACAAAATTTGACAAAAAGACTCCGTTATTAAAATATCTTACTATTTTTTTAGCGTTCTGATGATATAGTGGAATATTATAAGATGAAAATGTTAAACATATGCTTGTCGACAGAGATACTTAGATTTTCCTTTTTTGATAAAATCCAAAGGATATAGCTCACGAAATGTGACAAAAACACTTAACTTTTAAATTCTTACTACTTCTTTATTTATGTATCGTTCTGCTGAAACAAACGAACATTAGAAGATGAAAACGTGAAACATATGCTTGTCGACAGAGAAACTTAATTTTTTTTTATTTTTTTATAAAATTCAAATTCTATAACTCAAGAAATTTGACAAAAAAAAACACTCCGTTATTAAAATTCTTACTATTTCTCTATTTTTGAGTATTTCGATGATACAATGGAATATTATAAGATGAAAATGTTAAACATACGATTGTCGACATAAATAGTTAGATTTTTCATTTTTGATAAAATTCAAAGGCTATTGCACACGAAATTTGACAAAAACACACTTGTTTTAAATTCGTACTATTTTTTCCATCATTCTGAAGAAACAAACGAATATTATAAGATGAAAATGCTAAACATATGCTTGTCGACCGAGATACTAAGAATTTTCTTTTGCGATAAAATCCAAAGGTTATAGCTCACGAAATATGACAAAAGCACTAATCTTTTTTTTTGTATCGTTCTGATGAAACAAACAAACATTAGAAGATGAAAACGTTAGACATATATTTGTGGAAAGAGAAACTTAGATTTTTTTTTGAAAAAATCCAAAGGCTATATAACTCACAAAATTTGACAGAAAATACTCCGTTATTGAAATTCTTACGTTTTCTTTATTTTTTGAGTGTTCTGATATTACAATAGAATATTATGAGAGGAAAAGGATAAACATATGCTTGTCGATATAGATACTTAGATATTCCTTTTTTGATAAAATCCAAAGCTGACGAAATTTGACAAAAACACTCAACCTTAAAATTCTTACTACTTCTTTATTTTTGTATCGTTCTGATGAAACAAACAAACATTATAACATGAAAATGTTTAACATATCCTTGTCGACATAGAAAGTTTGATTTTTTATTTTTGATAAAATCCAAAAACTGTAACTCACGAAATTTGACAAAAACACTCAACTTTTAAATTCTTAGTACTTATTTATCTTTTTATCGTTTTGATGAAACTCATGAACAATATATGATGAAAAGATTGCAAAATTCAAAGGCTATGGCTCACAAAATTTGACAAAAACACTCATATATAAAAAATATTGTTATTTCTTTGTTTTTAGTGTGATCTGATGATTTAATGGAATATTACAAGATGAAAAGTTAAACATATGATTATTGACATAAATAGTTAGATTTTTTATTTTAGATAAACTTCAAAGGGTATTGCACTCGAAATTTGACAAAAAACACTTAACTTTTAAATTCGTACTATTTTTATAGTTCTAAAGAAACAAACGAACATTATAAGATGAAAATGCTAAGCATATGCTTGTCGACAGAGATACTAAGATTTTTCTTTTGTGATAAAATCCAAAGGTTAGAGCTCACGAAATCTGACAAAAGCACTCAACTTTGAAATTCTTACAACATTATTTTTGTATCGTTCTGATGAAACAAACGAACATTAGAAGATGAAAACGTTAAACATATGCTTGTCGATCGAGAAACTTATATTTTTATTTTCGATAAAATCCAAAGGCTATAACTCACGAAATTTGACAAGAAACACTCTGGTAATATTTTTTTACTATTTCTCTATTTTTTGACCGTTTCGATGATACAGTGGAATATTATAAGATTAAAATGTTAAACATATGCTTGTCTACATAGATACTTAGATTTTTCTTTTTCGATAAAATCCAAAGGGTATAGCTCCAGAATTTTAGAAAACACTCATATATAAAAATTCTGGTTATTTCTTTGTTTTCAGAGTGATCTGATGATGCAATGGAATATTATAGGACAAAAATGTCAAACATATCATTGTTGACAGAGCTACTTAGATTTTTTTATATTTTTGATAAAATCCGAACTCACAAAAATTGACAAAAACACTTTGTTATTTAAATTCTTACTATTTCTCTATTTTCTGAGCGTTCAGATGATACCGTGGAATATTATAAGACGAAAAGGTTAAACATATGCTTGTCGATGGAGATACTTAGATTTTTTTATTTTTGATAAAATTCGAAGTATATATAGGTCACAAAATTTGTCAAAAAGACTCCGTTATTAAAATATCTTACTATTTTTTTTAGCGTTCTGATGATATAGTGGAATATTATAAGATGAAAATGTTAAACATATGCTTGTCGACAGAGATACTTAGATTTTCCTTTTTTGATAAAATCCAAAGGATCTAGCTCACGAAATATGACAAAAAAACTTAACTTTTAAATTCTTACTACTTCTTTATTTATGTATCGTTCTGATGAAACAAATGAACATTAGAAGATGAAAACGTGAAACATATGCTTGAAGACAGAGAAACTTAGATTTTTTATTTTTTTATAAAATCCGAAGGCTATAACTCACGAAATTTGGCAAAAAAACACTCCGTTATTAAAATTCTTACTATTTCTCTATTTTTAAGCAATTCGATGATACAACGGAATATTATAAGATAAAAATGTTAAACATATGATTGTCGACATAAATAGTTAGATTTTTCATTTTTGATAAAATTCAAAAGCTATTGCACACGAAATTTGACAAAAACACACTTGTTTTAAATTCATACTATTTGTTTCCATCATTCTGAAGAAAAAATAAACATTATAAGATGAAAATGATAAACATATGCTTGTCGACAGAGATACTAAGAATTTTCTTTTGTGATAAAATCCAAAGGTTATAGCTCACGAAATCTGACAAAAGCACTAAACTTTATTTTTATATCGTTCTGATGAAGCAAACAAACATTAGAAGATGAAAACGTTAGACATATATTTGTGGAAAGAGAAACTTAGATTTTTTTTTGATAACATCCAAAGGCTATAACTCACGAAATTTGACAGAAAATACTCCGTTATTGAAATTCTTACGTTTTCTTTATTTTTTGAGTGTTCTGATATTACAATAGAATATTATGAGAGGAAAAGGATAAACATATGCTTGTCGATATAGATACTTAGATATTCCTTTTTTGATAAAATCCAAAGCTGACGAAATTTGACAAAAACACTCAACCTTAAAATTCTTACTACTTCTTTATTTTTGTATCGTTCTGATGAAACAAACAAACATTATAACATGAAAATGTTTAACATATCCTTGTCGACATAGAAAGTTTGATTTTTTATTTTTGATAAAATCCAAAAACTGTAACTCACGAAATTTGACAAAAACACTCAACTTTTAAATTCTTAGTACTTATTTATCTTTTTATCGTTTTGATGAAACTCATGAACAATATATGATGAAAAGATTGCAAAATTCAAAGGCTATGGCTCACAAAATTTGACAAAAACACTCATATATAAAAAATATTGTTATTTCTTTGTTTTTAGTGTGATCTGATGATTTAATGGAATATTACAAGATGAAAAGTTAAACATATGATTATTGACATAAATAGTTAGATTTTTTATTTTAGATAAACTTCAAAGGGTATTGCACTCGAAATTTGACAAAAAACACTTAACTTTTAAATTCGTACTATTTTTATAGTTCTAAAGAAACAAACGAACATTATAAGATGAAAATGCTAAGCATATGCTTGTCGACAGAGATACTAAGATTTTTCTTTTGTGATAAAATCCAAAGGTTAGAGCTCACGAAATCTGACAAAAGCACTCAACTTTGAAATTCTTACAACATTATTTTTGTATCGTTCTGATGAAACAAACGAACATTAGAAGATGAAAACGTTAAACATATGCTTGTCGATCGAGAAACTTATATTTTTATTTTCGATAAAATCCAAAGGCTATAACTCACGAAATTTGACAAGAAACACTCTGGTAATATTTTTTTACTATTTCTCTATTTTTTGACCGTTTCGATGATACAGTGGAATATTATAAGATTAAAATGTTAAACATATGCTTGTCTACATAGATACTTAGATTTTTCTTTTTCGATAAAATCCAAAGGGTATAGCTCCAGAATTTTAGAAAACACTCATATATAAAAATTCTGGTTATTTCTTTGTTTTCAGAGTGATCTGATGATGCAATGGAATATTATAGGACAAAAATGTCAAACATATCATTGTTGACAGAGCTACTTAGATTTTTTTATATTTTTGATAAAATCCGAACTCACAAAAATTGACAAAAACACTTTGTTATTTAAATTCTTACTATTTCTCTATTTTCTGAGCGTTCAGATGATACCGTGGAATATTATAAGACGAAAAGGTTAAACATATGCTTGTCGATGGAGATACTTAGATTTTTTTATTTTTGATAAAATTCGAAGTATATATAGGTCACAAAATTTGTCAAAAAGACTCCGTTATTAAAATATCTTACTATTTTTTTTAGCGTTCTGATGATATAGTGGAATATTATAAGATGAAAATGTTAAACATATGCTTGTCGACAGAGATACTTAGATTTTCCTTTTTTGATAAAATCCAAAGGATCTAGCTCACGAAATATGACAAAAAAACTTAACTTTTAAATTCTTACTACTTCTTTATTTATGTATCGTTCTGATGAAACAAATGAACATTAGAAGATGAAAACGTGAAACATATGCTTGAAGACAGAGAAACTTAGATTTTTTATTTTTTTATAAAATCCGAAGGCTATAACTCACGAAATTTGGCAAAAAAACACTCCGTTATTAAAATTCTTACTATTTCTCTATTTTTAAGCAATTCGATGATACAACGGAATATTATAAGATAAAAATGTTAAACATATGATTGTCGACATAAATAGTTAGATTTTTCATTTTTGATAAAATTCAAAAGCTATTGCACACGAAATTTGACAAAAACACACTTGTTTTAAATTCATACTATTTGTTTCCATCATTCTGAAGAAAAAATAAACATTATAAGATGAAAATGATAAACATATGCTTGTCGACAGAGATACTAAGAATTTTCTTTTGTGATAAAATCCAAAGGTTATAGCTCACGAAATCTGACAAAAGCACTAAACTTTATTTTTATATCGTTCTGATGAAGCAAACAAACATTAGAAGATGAAAACGTTAGACATATATTTGTGGAAAGAGAAACTTAGATTTTTTTTTGATAACATCCAAAGGCTATAACTCACGAAATTTGACAAAAAATACTCCGTTATTGAAATTCTTACGTTTTCTTTATTTTTTGAGTGTTCTGATATTACAATAGAATATTATGAGAGGAAAAGGATAAACATATGCTTGTCGATATAGATACTTAGATATTCCTTTTTTGATAAAATCCAAAGCTGACGAAATTTGACAAAAACACTCAACCTTAAAATTCTTACTACTTCTTTATTTTTGTATCGTTCTGATGAAACAAACAAACATTATAACATGAAAATGTTTAACATATCCTTGTCGACATAGAAAGTTTGATTTTTTATTTTTGATAAAATCCAAAAACTGTAACTCACGAAATTTGACAAAAACACTCAACTTTTAAATTCTTAGTACTTATTTATCTTTTTATCGTTTTGATGAAACTCATGAACAATATATGATGAAAAGATTGCAAAATTCAAAGGCTATGGCTCACAAAATTTGACAAAAACACTCATATATAAAAAATATTGTTATTTCTTTGTTTTTAGTGTGATCTGATGATTTAATGGAATATTACAAGATGAAAAGTTAAACATATGATTATTGACATAAATAGTTAGATTTTTTATTTTAGATAAACTTCAAAGGGTATTGCACTCGAAATTTGACAAAAAACACTTAACTTTTAAATTCGTACTATTTTTATAGTTCTAAAGAAACAAACGAACATTATAAGATGAAAATGCTAAGCATATGCTTGTCGACAGAGATACTAAGATTTTTCTTTTGTGATAAAATCCAAAGGTTAGAGCTCACGAAATCTGACAAAAGCACTCAACTTTGAAATTCTTACAACATTATTTTTGTATCGTTCTGATGAAACAAACGAACATTAGAAGATGAAAACGTTAAACATATGCTTGTCGATCGAGAAACTTATATTTTTATTTTCGATAAAATCCAAAGGCTATAACTCACGAAATTTGACAAGAAACACTCTGGTAATATTTTTTTACTATTTCTCTATTTTTTGACCGTTTCGATGATACAGTGGAATATTATAAGATTAAAATGTTAAACATATGCTTGTCTACATAGATACTTAGATTTTTCTTTTTCGATAAAATCCAAAGGGTATAGCTCCAGAATTTTAGAAAACACTCATATATAAAAATTCTGGTTATTTCTTTGTTTTCAGAGTGATCTGATGATGCAATGGAATATTATAGGACAAAAATGTCAAACATATCATTGTTGACAGAGCTACTTAGATTTTTTTATATTTTTGATAAAATCCGAACTCACAAAAATTGACAAAAACACTTTGTTATTTAAATTCTTACTATTTCTCTATTTTCTGAGCGTTCAGATGATACCGTGGAATATTATAAGACGAAAAGGTTAAACATATGCTTGTCGATGGAGATACTTAGATTTTTTTATTTTTGATAAAATTCGAAGTATATATAGGTCACAAAATTTGTCAAAAAGACTCCGTTATTAAAATATCTTACTATTTTTTTTAGCGTTCTGATGATATAGTGGAATATTATAAGATGAAAATGTTAAACATATGCTTGTCGACAGAGATACTTAGATTTTCCTTTTTTGATAAAATCCAAAGGATCTAGCTCACGAAATATGACAAAAAAACTTAACTTTTAAATTCTTACTACTTCTTTATTTATGTATCGTTCTGATGAAACAAATGAACATTAGAAGATGAAAACGTGAAACATATGCTTGAAGACAGAGAAACTTAGATTTTTTATTTTTTTATAAAATCCGAAGGCTATAACTCACGAAATTTGGCAAAAAAACACTCCGTTATTAAAATTCTTACTATTTCTCTATTTTTAAGCAATTCGATGATACAACGGAATATTATAAGATAAAAATGTTAAACATATGATTGTCGACATAAATAGTTAGATTTTTCATTTTTGATAAAATTCAAAAGCTATTGCACACGAAATTTGACAAAAACACACTTGTTTTAAATTCATACTATTTGTTTCCATCATTCTGAAGAAAAAATAAACATTATAAGATGAAAATGATAAACATATGCTTGTCGACAGAGATACTAAGAATTTTCTTTTGTGATAAAATCCAAAGGTTATAGCTCACGAAATCTGACAAAAGCACTAAACTTTATTTTTATATCGTTCTGATGAAGCAAACAAACATTAGAAGATGAAAACGTTAGACATATATTTGTGGAAAGAGAAACTTAGATTTTTTTTTGATAACATCCAAAGGCTATAACTCACGAAATTTGACAAAAAATACTCCGTTATTGAAATTCTTACGTTTTCTTTATTTTTTGAGTGTTCTGATATTACAATAGAATATTATGAGAGGAAAAGGATAAACATATGCTTGTCGATATATATACTTAGATATTCCTTTTTTGATAAAATCCAAAGCTGACGAAATTTGACAAAAACACTCAACCTTAAAATTCTTACTATTTCTTTATTTTTGTATCGTTCTGATGAAACAAACAAACATTATAACATGAAAATGTTTAACATATCCTTGTCGACATAGAAAGTTTGATTTTTTATTTTTGATAAAATCCAAAAACTTTAACTCACGAAATTTGACAAAAACACTCAACTTTTAAATTCTTAGTACTTATTTATCTTTTTATCGTTTTGATGAAACTCATGAACAATATATGATGAAAAGATTGCACATGATTACGGGGGAGAGATATTTAGATTTTTGATAAAATTCAAAGGCTATGGCTCACAAAATTTGACAAAAACACTCATATATAAAAATTATTGTTATTTCTTTGTTTTTAGTGTGATCTGATGATTTAATGGAATATTACAAGATGAAAAGTTAAACATATGATTATTGACATAAATAGTTAGATTTTTTATTTTAGATAAACTTCAAAGGGTATTGCACTCGAAATTTGACAAAAAACACTTAACTTTTAAATTCGTACTATTTTTTTATAGTTCTAAAGAAACAAACGAACATTATACGATGAAAATGCTAAACATATGCTTGTCGACAGAGATACTAAGAATTTTCTTTTGCGAAAAAATCCAAAGGTTAGAGCTCACGAAATCTGACAAAAGAACTCAACTTTGAAATTCTTACAACTTCATTATTTTTGTATCGTTCTGATGAAACAAACGAACATTAGAAGATGAAAACGTTAAACATATGCTTGTCGATCGAGAAACTTATATTTTTATTTTCGATAAAATCCAAAGGCTATAACTCACGAAATTTGACAAGAAACACTCTGGTAATATTTTTTTACTATTTCTCTATTTTTTGACCGTTTCGATGATACAGTGGAATATTATAAGATTAAAATGTTAAACATATGCTTGTCTACATAGATACTTAGATTTTTCTTTTTCGATAAAATCCAAAGGGTATAGCTCCAGAATTTTAGAAAACACTCATATATAAAAATTCTGGTTATTTCTTTGTTTTCAGAGTGATCTGATGGTGCAATGGAATATTATAGGACAAAAATGTCAAACATATCATTGTTGACAGAGCTACTTAGATTTTTTTATATTTTTGATAAAATCCGAACTCACAAAAATTGACAAAAACACTTTGTTATTTAAATTCTTACTATTTCTCTATTTTCTGAGCGTTCAGATGATACCGTGGAATATTATAAGACGAAAAGGTTAAACATATGCTTGTCGATGGAGATACTTAGATTTTTTTATTTTTGATAAAATTCGAAGTATATATAGGTCACAAAATTTGTCAAAAAGACTCCGTTATTAAAATATCTTACTATTTTTTTTAGCGTTCTGATGATATAGTGGAATATTATAAGATGAAAATGTTAAACATATGCTTGTCGACATAGATACTTAGATTTTCCTTTTTTGATAAAATCCAAAGGATCTAGCTCACGAAATATGACAAAAAAACTTAACCTTAAAATTCTTACTACTTCTTTATTTATGTATCGTTCTGATGAAACAAATGAACATTAGAAGATGAAAACGTGAAACATATGCTTGAAGACAGAGAAACTTAGATTTTTTATTTTTTTATAAAATCCGAAGGCTATAACTCACGAAATTTGGCAAAAAAACACTCCGTTATTAAAATTCTTACTATTTCTCTATTTTTAAGCAATTCGATGATACAACGGAATATTATAAGATAAAAATGTTAAACATATGATTGTCGACATAAATAGTTAGATTTTTCATTTTTGATAAAATTCAAAAGCTATTGCACACGAAATTTGACAAAAACACACTTGTTTTAAATTCATACTATTTGTTTCCATCATTCTGAAGAAAAAATAAACATTATAAGATGAAAATGATAAACATATGCTTGTCGACAGAGATACTAAGAATTTTCTTTTGTGATAAAATCCAAAGGTTATAGCTCACGAAATCTGACAAAAGCACTAAACTTTATTTTTATATCGTTCTGATGAAGCAAACAAACATTAGAAGATGAAAACGTTAGACATATATTTGTGGAAAGAGAAACTTAGATTTTTTTTTGATAACATCCAAAGGCTATAACTCACGAAATTTGACAAAAAATACTCCGTTATTGAAATTCTTACGTTTTCTTTATTTTTTGAGTGTTCTGATATTACAATAGAATATTATGAGAGGAAAAGGATAAACATATGCTTGTCGATATATATACTTAGATATTCCTTTTTTGATAAAATCCAAAGCTGACGAAATTTGACAAAAACACTCAACCTTAAAATTCTTACTATTTCTTTATTTTTGTATCGTTCTGATGAAACAAACAAACATTATAACATGAAAATGTTTAACATATCCTTGTCGACATAGAAAGTTTGATTTTTTATTTTTGATAAAATCCAAAAACTGTAACTCACGAAATTTGACAAAAACACTCAACTTTTAAATTCTTAGTACTTATTTATCTTTTTATCGTTTTGATGAAACTCATGAACAATATATGATGAAAAGATTGCACATGATTACGGGGGAGAGATATTTAGATTTTTGATAAAATTCAAAGGCTATGGCTCACAAAATTTGACAAAAACACTCATATATAAAAATTATTGTTATTTCTTTGTTTTTAGTGTGATCTGATGATTTAATGGAATATTACAAGATGAAAAGTTAAACATATGATTATTGACATAAATAGTTAGATTTTTTATTTTAGATAAACTTCAAAGGGTATTGCACTCGAAATTTGACAAAAAACACTTAACTTTTAAATTCGTACTATTTTTTTATAGTTCTAAAGAAACAAACGAACATTATACGATGAAAATGCTAAACATATGCTTGTCGACAGAGATACTAAGAATTTTCTTTTGCGAAAAAATCCAAAGGTTAGAGCTCACGAAATCTGACAAAAGAACTCAACTTTGAAATTCTTACAACTTCATTATTTTTGTATCGTTCTGATGAAACAAACGAACATTAGAAGATGAAAACGTTAAACATATGCTTGTCGATCGAGAAACTTATATTTTTATTTTCGATAAAATCCAAAGGCTATAACTCACGAAATTTGACAAGAAACACTCTGGTAATATTTTTTTACTATTTCTCTATTTTTTGACCGTTTCGATGATACAGTGGAATATTATAAGATTAAAATGTTAAACATATGCTTGTCTACATAGATACTTAGATTTTTCTTTTTCGATAAAATCCAAAGGGTATAGCTCCAGAATTTTAGAAAACACTCATATATAAAAATTCTGGTTATTTCTTTGTTTTCAGAGTGATCTGATGGTGCAATGGAATATTATAGGACAAAAATGTCAAACATATCATTGTTGACAGAGCTACTTAGATTTTTTTATATTTTTGATAAAATCCGAACTCACAAAAATTGACAAAAACACTTTGTTATTTAAATTCTTACTATTTCTCTATTTTCTGAGCGTTCAGATGATACCGTGGAATATTATAAGACGAAAAGGTTAAACATATGCTTGTCGATGGAGATACTTAGATTTTTTTATTTTTGATAAAATTCGAAGTATATATAGGTCACAAAATTTGTCAAAAAGACTCCGTTATTAAAATATCTTACTATTTTTTTTAGCGTTCTGATGATATAGTGGAATATTATAAGATGAAAATGTTAAACATATGCTTGTCGACATAGATACTTAGATTTTCCTTTTTTGATAAAATCCAAAGGATCTAGCTCACGAAATATGACAAAAAAACTTAACCTTAAAATTCTTACTACTTCTTTATTTATGTATCGTTCTGATGAAACAAATGAACATTAGAAGATGAAAACGTGAAACATATGCTTGAAGACAGAGAAACTTAGATTTTTTATTTTTTTATAAAATCCGAAGGCTATAACTCACGAAATTTGGCAAAAAAACACTCCGTTATTAAAATTCTTACTATTTCTCTATTTTTAAGCAATTCGATGATACAACGGAATATTATAAGATAAAAATGTTAAACATATGATTGTCGACATAAATAGTTAGATTTTTCATTTTTGATAAAATTCAAAAGCTATTGCACACGAAATTTGACAAAAACACACTTGTTTTAAATTCATACTATTTGTTTCCATCATTCTGAAGAAAAAATAAACATTATAAGATGAAAATGATAAACATATGCTTGTCGACAGAGATACTAAGAATTTTCTTTTGTGATAAAATCCAAAGGTTATAGCTCACGAAATCTGACAAAAGCACTAAACTTTATTTTTATATCGTTCTGATGAAGCAAACAAACATTAGAAGATGAAAACGTTAGACATATATTTGTGGAAAGAGAAACTTAGATTTTTTTTTGATAACATCCAAAGGCTATAACTCACGAAATTTGACAAAAAATACTCCGTTATTGAAATTCTTACGTTTTCTTTATTTTTTGAGTGTTCTGATATTACAATAGAATATTATGAGAGGAAAAGGATAAACATATGCTTGTCGATATAGATACTTAGATATTCCTTTTTTGATAAAATCCAAAGCTGACGAAATTTGACAAAAACACTCAACCTTAAAATTCTTACTACTTCTTTATTTTTGTATCGTTCTGATGAAACAAACAAACATTATAACATGAAAATGTTTAACATATCCTTGTCGACATAGAAAGTTTGATTTTTTATTTTTGATAAAATCCAAAAACTGTAACTCACGAAATTTGACAAAAACACTCAACTTTTAAATTCTTAGTACTTATTTATCTTTTTATCGTTTTGATGAAACTCATGAACAATATATGATGAAAAGATTGCAAAATTCAAAGGCTATGGCTCACAAAATTTGACAAAAACACTCATATATAAAAAATATTGTTATTTCTTTGTTTTTAGTGTGATCTGATGATTTAATGGAATATTACAAGATGAAAAGTTAAACATATGATTATTGACATAAATAGTTAGATTTTTTATTTTAGATAAACTTCAAAGGGTATTGCACTCGAAATTTGACAAAAAACACTTAACTTTTAAATTCGTACTATTTTTATAGTTCTAAAGAAACAAACGAACATTATAAGATGAAAATGCTAAGCATATGCTTGTCGACAGAGATACTAAGATTTTTCTTTTGTGATAAAATCCAAAGGTTAGAGCTCACGAAATCTGACAAAAGCACTCAACTTTGAAATTCTTACAACATTATTTTTGTATCGTTCTGATGAAACAAACGAACATTAGAAGATGAAAACGTTAAACATATGCTTGTCGATCGAGAAACTTATATTTTTATTTTCGATAAAATCCAAAGGCTATAACTCACGAAATTTGACAAGAAACACTCTGGTAATATTTTTTTACTATTTCTCTATTTTTTGACCGTTTCGATGATACAGTGGAATATTATAAGATTAAAATGTTAAACATATGCTTGTCTACATAGATACTTAGATTTTTCTTTTTCGATAAAATCCAAAGGGTATAGCTCCAGAATTTTAGAAAACACTCATATATAAAAATTCTGGTTATTTCTTTGTTTTCAGAGTGATCTGATGATGCAATGGAATATTATAGGACAAAAATGTCAAACATATCATTGTTGACAGAGCTACTTAGATTTTTTTATATTTTTGATAAAATCCGAACTCACAAAAATTGACAAAAACACTTTGTTATTTAAATTCTTACTATTTCTCTATTTTCTGAGCGTTCAGATGATACCGTGGAATATTATAAGACGAAAAGGTTAAACATATGCTTGTCGATGGAGATACTTAGATTTTTTTATTTTTGATAAAATTCGAAGTATATATAGGTCACAAAATTTGTCAAAAAGACTCCGTTATTAAAATATCTTACTATTTTTTTTAGCGTTCTGATGATATAGTGGAATATTATAAGATGAAAATGTTAAACATATGCTTGTCGACAGAGATACTTAGATTTTCCTTTTTTGATAAAATCCAAAGGATCTAGCTCACGAAATATGACAAAAAAACTTAACTTTTAAATTCTTACTACTTCTTTATTTATGTATCGTTCTGATGAAACAAATGAACATTAGAAGATGAAAACGTGAAACATATGCTTGAAGACAGAGAAACTTAGATTTTTTATTTTTTTATAAAATCCGAAGGCTATAACTCACGAAATTTGGCAAAAAAACACTCCGTTATTAAAATTCTTACTATTTCTCTATTTTTAAGCAATTCGATGATACAACGGAATATTATAAGATAAAAATGTTAAACATATGATTGTCGACATAAATAGTTAGATTTTTCATTTTTGATAAAATTCAAAAGCTATTGCACACGAAATTTGACAAAAACACACTTGTTTTAAATTCATACTATTTGTTTCCATCATTCTGAAGAAAAAATAAACATTATAAGATGAAAATGATAAACATATGCTTGTCGACAGAGATACTAAGAATTTTCTTTTGTGATAAAATCCAAAGGTTATAGCTCACGAAATCTGACAAAAGCACTAAACTTTATTTTTATATCGTTCTGATGAAGCAAACAAACATTAGAAGATGAAAACGTTAGACATATATTTGTGGAAAGAGAAACTTAGATTTTTTTTTGATAACATCCAAAGGCTATAACTCACGAAATTTGACAAAAAATACTCCGTTATTGAAATTCTTACGTTTTCTTTATTTTTTGAGTGTTCTGATATTACAATAGAATATTATGAGAGGAAAAGGATAAACATATGCTTGTCGATATAGATACTTAGATATTCCTTTTTTGATAAAATCCAAAGCTGACGAAATTTGACAAAAACACTCAACCTTAAAATTCTTACTACTTCTTTATTTTTGTATCGTTCTGATGAAACAAACAAACATTATAACATGAAAATGTTTAACATATCCTTGTCGACATAGAAAGTTTGATTTTTTATTTTTGATAAAATCCAAAAACTGTAACTCACGAAATTTGACAAAAACACTCAACTTTTAAATTCTTAGTACTTATTTATCTTTTTATCGTTTTGATGAAACTCATGAACAATATATGATGAAAAGATTGCAAAATTCAAAGGCTATGGCTCACAAAATTTGACAAAAACACTCATATATAAAAAATATTGTTATTTCTTTGTTTTTAGTGTGATCTGATGATTTAATGGAATATTACAAGATGAAAAGTTAAACATATGATTATTGACATAAATAGTTAGATTTTTTATTTTAGATAAACTTCAAAGGGTATTGCACTCGAAATTTGACAAAAAACACTTAACTTTTAAATTCGTACTATTTTTATAGTTCTAAAGAAACAAACGAACATTATAAGATGAAAATGCTAAGCATATGCTTGTCGACAGAGATACTAAGATTTTTCTTTTGTGATAAAATCCAAAGGTTAGAGCTCACGAAATCTGACAAAAGCACTCAACTTTGAAATTCTTACAACATTATTTTTGTATCGTTCTGATGAAACAAACGAACATTAGAAGATGAAAACGTTAAACATATGCTTGTCGATCGAGAAACTTATATTTTTATTTTCGATAAAATCCAAAGGCTATAACTCACGAAATTTGACAAGAAACACTCTGGTAATATTTTTTTACTATTTCTCTATTTTTTGACCGTTTCGATGATACAGTGGAATATTATAAGATTAAAATGTTAAACATATGCTTGTCTACATAGATACTTAGATTTTTCTTTTTCGATAAAATCCAAAGGGTATAGCTCCAGAATTTTAGAAAACACTCATATATAAAAATTCTGGTTATTTCTTTGTTTTCAGAGTGATCTGATGATGCAATGGAATATTATAGGACAAAAATGTCAAACATATCATTGTTGACAGAGCTACTTAGATTTTTTTATATTTTTGATAAAATCCGAACTCACAAAAATTGACAAAAACACTTTGTTATTTAAATTCTTACTATTTCTCTATTTTCTGAGCGTTCAGATGATACCGTGGAATATTATAAGACGAAAAGGTTAAACATATGCTTGTCGATGGAGATACTTAGATTTTTTTATTTTTGATAAAATTCGAAGTATATATAGGTCACAAAATTTGTCAAAAAGACTCCGTTATTAAAATATCTTACTATTTTTTTTAGCGTTCTGATGATATAGTGGAATATTATAAGATGAAAATGTTAAACATATGCTTGTCGACAGAGATACTTAGATTTTCCTTTTTTGATAAAATCCAAAGGATCTAGCTCACGAAATATGACAAAAAAACTTAACTTTTAAATTCTTACTACTTCTTTATTTATGTATCGTTCTGATGAAACAAATGAACATTAGAAGATGAAAACGTGAAACATATGCTTGAAGACAGAGAAACTTAGATTTTTTATTTTTTTATAAAATCCGAAGGCTATAACTCACGAAATTTGGCAAAAAAACACTCCGTTATTAAAATTCTTACTATTTCTCTATTTTTAAGCAATTCGATGATACAACGGAATATTATAAGATAAAAATGTTAAACATATGATTGTCGACATAAATAGTTAGATTTTTCATTTTTGATAAAATTCAAAAGCTATTGCACACGAAATTTGACAAAAACACACTTGTTTTAAATTCATACTATTTGTTTCCATCATTCTGAAGAAAAAATAAACATTATAAGATGAAAATGATAAACATATGCTTGTCGACAGAGATACTAAGAATTTTCTTTTGTGATAAAATCCAAAGGTTATAGCTCACGAAATCTGACAAAAGCACTAAACTTTATTTTTATATCGTTCTGATGAAGCAAACAAACATTAGAAGATGAAAACGTTAGACATATATTTGTGGAAAGAGAAACTTAGATTTTTTTTTGATAACATCCAAAGGCTATAACTCACGAAATTTGACAAAAAATACTCCGTTATTGAAATTCTTACGTTTTCTTTATTTTTTGAGTGTTCTGATATTACAATAGAATATTATGAGAGGAAAAGGATAAACATATGCTTGTCGATATATATACTTAGATATTCCTTTTTTGATAAAATCCAAAGCTGACGAAATTTGACAAAAACACTCAACCTTAAAATTCTTACTATTTCTTTATTTTTGTATCGTTCTGATGAAACAAACAAACATTATAACATGAAAATGTTTAACATATCCTTGTCGACATAGAAAGTTTGATTTTTTATTTTTGATAAAATCCAAAAACTTTAACTCACGAAATTTGACAAAAACACTCAACTTTTAAATTCTTAGTACTTATTTATCTTTTTATCGTTTTGATGAAACTCATGAACAATATATGATGAAAAGATTGCACATGATTACGGGGGAGAGATATTTAGATTTTTGATAAAATTCAAAGGCTATGGCTCACAAAATTTGACAAAAACACTCATATATAAAAATTATTGTTATTTCTTTGTTTTTAGTGTGATCTGATGATTTAATGGAATATTACAAGATGAAAAGTTAAACATATGATTATTGACATAAATAGTTAGATTTTTTATTTTAGATAAACTTCAAAGGGTATTGCACTCGAAATTTGACAAAAAACACTTAACTTTTAAATTCGTACTATTTTTTTATAGTTCTAAAGAAACAAACGAACATTATACGATGAAAATGCTAAACATATGCTTGTCGACAGAGATACTAAGAATTTTCTTTTGCGAAAAAATCCAAAGGTTAGAGCTCACGAAATCTGACAAAAGAACTCAACTTTGAAATTCTTACAACTTCATTATTTTTGTATCGTTCTGATGAAACAAACGAACATTAGAAGATGAAAACGTTAAACATATGCTTGTCGATCGAGAAACTTATATTTTTATTTTCGATAAAATCCAAAGGCTATAACTCACGAAATTTGACAAGAAACACTCTGGTAATATTTTTTTACTATTTCTCTATTTTTTGACCGTTTCGATGATACAGTGGAATATTATAAGATTAAAATGTTAAACATATGCTTGTCTACATAGATACTTAGATTTTTCTTTTTCGATAAAATCCAAAGGGTATAGCTCCAGAATTTTAGAAAACACTCATATATAAAAATTCTGGTTATTTCTTTGTTTTCAGAGTGATCTGATGGTGCAATGGAATATTATAGGACAAAAATGTCAAACATATCATTGTTGACAGAGCTACTTAGATTTTTTTATATTTTTGATAAAATCCGAACTCACAAAAATTGACAAAAACACTTTGTTATTTAAATTCTTACTATTTCTCTATTTTCTGAGCGTTCAGATGATACCGTGGAATATTATAAGACGAAAAGGTTAAACATATGCTTGTCGATGGAGATACTTAGATTTTTTTATTTTTGATAAAATTCGAAGTATATATAGGTCACAAAATTTGTCAAAAAGACTCCGTTATTAAAATATCTTACTATTTTTTTTAGCGTTCTGATGATATAGTGGAATATTATAAGATGAAAATGTTAAACATATGCTTGTCGACATAGATACTTAGATTTTCCTTTTTTGATAAAATCCAAAGGATCTAGCTCACGAAATATGACAAAAAAACTTAACCTTAAAATTCTTACTACTTCTTTATTTATGTATCGTTCTGATGAAACAAATGAACATTAGAAGATGAAAACGTGAAACATATGCTTGAAGACAGAGAAACTTAGATTTTTTATTTTTTTATAAAATCCGAAGGCTATAACTCACGAAATTTGGCAAAAAAACACTCCGTTATTAAAATTCTTACTATTTCTCTATTTTTAAGCAATTCGATGATACAACGGAATATTATAAGATAAAAATGTTAAACATATGATTGTCGACATAAATAGTTAGATTTTTCATTTTTGATAAAATTCAAAAGCTATTGCACACGAAATTTGACAAAAACACACTTGTTTTAAATTCATACTATTTGTTTCCATCATTCTGAAGAAAAAATAAACATTATAAGATGAAAATGATAAACATATGCTTGTCGACAGAGATACTAAGAATTTTCTTTTGTGATAAAATCCAAAGGTTATAGCTCACGAAATCTGACAAAAGCACTAAACTTTATTTTTATATCGTTCTGATGAAGCAAACAAACATTAGAAGATGAAAACGTTAGACATATATTTGTGGAAAGAGAAACTTAGATTTTTTTTTGATAACATCCAAAGGCTATAACTCACGAAATTTGACAAAAAATACTCCGTTATTGAAATTCTTACGTTTTCTTTATTTTTTGAGTGTTCTGATATTACAATAGAATATTATGAGAGGAAAAGGATAAACATATGCTTGTCGATATATATACTTAGATATTCCTTTTTTGATAAAATCCAAAGCTGACGAAATTTGACAAAAACACTCAACCTTAAAATTCTTACTATTTCTTTATTTTTGTATCGTTCTGATGAAACAAACAAACATTATAACATGAAAATGTTTAACATATCCTTGTCGACATAGAAAGTTTGATTTTTTATTTTTGATAAAATCCAAAAACTGTAACTCACGAAATTTGACAAAAACACTCAACTTTTAAATTCTTAGTACTTATTTATCTTTTTATCGTTTTGATGAAACTCATGAACAATATATGATGAAAAGATTGCACATGATTACGGGGGAGAGATATTTAGATTTTTGATAAAATTCAAAGGCTATGGCTCACAAAATTTGACAAAAACACTCATATATAAAAATTATTGTTATTTCTTTGTTTTTAGTGTGATCTGATGATTTAATGGAATATTACAAGATGAAAAGTTAAACATATGATTATTGACATAAATAGTTAGATTTTTTATTTTAGATAAACTTCAAAGGGTATTGCACTCGAAATTTGACAAAAAACACTTAACTTTTAAATTCGTACTATTTTTTTATAGTTCTAAAGAAACAAACGAACATTATACGATGAAAATGCTAAACATATGCTTGTCGACAGAGATACTAAGAATTTTCTTTTGCGAAAAAATCCAAAGGTTAGAGCTCACGAAATCTGACAAAAGAACTCAACTTTGAAATTCTTACAACTTCATTATTTTTGTATCGTTCTGATGAAACAAACGAACATTAGAAGATGAAAACGTTAAACATATGCTTGTCGATCGAGAAACTTATATTTTTATTTTCGATAAAATCCAAAGGCTATAACTCACGAAATTTGACAAGAAACACTCTGGTAATATTTTTTTACTATTTCTCTATTTTTTGACCGTTTCGATGATACAGTGGAATATTATAAGATTAAAATGTTAAACATATGCTTGTCTACATAGATACTTAGATTTTTCTTTTTCGATAAAATCCAAAGGGTATAGCTCCAGAATTTTAGAAAACACTCATATATAAAAATTCTGGTTATTTCTTTGTTTTCAGAGTGATCTGATGGTGCAATGGAATATTATAGGACAAAAATGTCAAACATATCATTGTTGACAGAGCTACTTAGATTTTTTTATATTTTTGATAAAATCCGAACTCACAAAAATTGACAAAAACACTTTGTTATTTAAATTCTTACTATTTCTCTATTTTCTGAGCGTTCAGATGATACCGTGGAATATTATAAGACGAAAAGGTTAAACATATGCTTGTCGATGGAGATACTTAGATTTTTTTATTTTTGATAAAATTCGAAGTATATATAGGTCACAAAATTTGTCAAAAAGACTCCGTTATTAAAATATCTTACTATTTTTTTTAGCGTTCTGATGATATAGTGGAATATTATAAGATGAAAATGTTAAACATATGCTTGTCGACATAGATACTTAGATTTTCCTTTTTTGATAAAATCCAAAGGATCTAGCTCACGAAATATGACAAAAAAACTTAACCTTAAAATTCTTACTACTTCTTTATTTATGTATCGTTCTGATGAAACAAATGAACATTAGAAGATGAAAACGTGAAACATATGCTTGAAGACAGAGAAACTTAGATTTTTTATTTTTTTATAAAATCCGAAGGCTATAACTCACGAAATTTGGCAAAAAAACACTCCGTTATTAAAATTCTTACTATTTCTCTATTTTTAAGCAATTCGATGATACAACGGAATATTATAAGATAAAAATGTTAAACATATGATTGTCGACATAAATAGTTAGATTTTTCATTTTTGATAAAATTCAAAAGCTATTGCACACGAAATTTGACAAAAACACACTTGTTTTAAATTCATACTATTTGTTTCCATCATTCTGAAGAAAAAATAAACATTATAAGATGAAAATGATAAACATATGCTTGTCGACAGAGATACTAAGAATTTTCTTTTGTGATAAAATCCAAAGGTTATAGCTCACGAAATCTGACAAAAGCACTAAACTTTATTTTTATATCGTTCTGATGAAGCAAACAAACATTAGAAGATGAAAACGTTAGACATATATTTGTGGAAAGAGAAACTTAGATTTTTTTTTGATAACATCCAAAGGCTATAACTCACGAAATTTGACAAAAAATACTCCGTTATTGAAATTCTTACGTTTTCTTTATTTTTTGAGTGTTCTGATATTACAATAGAATATTATGAGAGGAAAAGGATAAACATATGCTTGTCGATATAGATACTTAGATATTCCTTTTTTGATAAAATCCAAAGCTGACGAAATTTGACAAAAACACTCAACCTTAAAATTCTTACTACTTCTTTATTTTTGTATCGTTCTGATGAAACAAACAAACATTATAACATGAAAATGTTTAACATATCCTTGTCGACATAGAAAGTTTGATTTTTTATTTTTGATAAAATCCAAAAACTGTAACTCACGAAATTTGACAAAAACACTCAACTTTTAAATTCTTAGTACTTATTTATCTTTTTATCGTTTTGATGAAACTCATGAACAATATATGATGAAAAGATTGCAAAATTCAAAGGCTATGGCTCACAAAATTTGACAAAAACACTCATATATAAAAAATATTGTTATTTCTTTGTTTTTAGTGTGATCTGATGATTTAATGGAATATTACAAGATGAAAAGTTAAACATATGATTATTGACATAAATAGTTAGATTTTTTATTTTAGATAAACTTCAAAGGGTATTGCACTCGAAATTTGACAAAAAACACTTAACTTTTAAATTCGTACTATTTTTATAGTTCTAAAGAAACAAACGAACATTATAAGATGAAAATGCTAAGCATATGCTTGTCGACAGAGATACTAAGATTTTTCTTTTGTGATAAAATCCAAAGGTTAGAGCTCACGAAATCTGACAAAAGCACTCAACTTTGAAATTCTTACAACATTATTTTTGTATCGTTCTGATGAAACAAACGAACATTAGAAGATGAAAACGTTAAACATATGCTTGTCGATCGAGAAACTTATATTTTTATTTTCGATAAAATCCAAAGGCTATAACTCACGAAATTTGACAAGAAACACTCTGGTAATATTTTTTTACTATTTCTCTATTTTTTGACCGTTTCGATGATACAGTGGAATATTATAAGATTAAAATGTTAAACATATGCTTGTCTACATAGATACTTAGATTTTTCTTTTTCGATAAAATCCAAAGGGTATAGCTCCAGAATTTTAGAAAACACTCATATATAAAAATTCTGGTTATTTCTTTGTTTTCAGAGTGATCTGATGATGCAATGGAATATTATAGGACAAAAATGTCAAACATATCATTGTTGACAGAGCTACTTAGATTTTTTTATATTTTTGATAAAATCCGAACTCACAAAAATTGACAAAAACACTTTGTTATTTAAATTCTTACTATTTCTCTATTTTCTGAGCGTTCAGATGATACCGTGGAATATTATAAGACGAAAAGGTTAAACATATGCTTGTCGATGGAGATACTTAGATTTTTTTATTTTTGATAAAATTCGAAGTATATATAGGTCACAAAATTTGTCACAAAGACTCCGTTATTAAAATATCTTACTATTTTTTTTAGCGTTCTGATGATATAGTGGAATATTATAAGATGAAAATGTTAAACATATGCTTGTCGACAGAGATACTTAGATTTTCCTTTTTTGATAAAATCCAAAGGATCTAGCTCACGAAATATGACAAAAAAACTTAACTTTTAAATTCTTACTACTTCTTTATTTATGTATCGTTCTGATGAAACAAATGAACATTAGAAGATGAAAACGTGAAACATATGCTTGAAGACAGAGAAACTTAGATTTTTTATTTTTTTATAAAATCCGAAGGCTATAACTCACGAAATTTGGCAAAAAAACACTCCGTTATTAAAATTCTTACTATTTCTCTATTTTTAAGCAATTCGATGATACAACGGAATATTATAAGATAAAAATGTTAAACATATGATTGTCGACATAAATAGTTAGATTTTTCATTTTTGATAAAATTCAAAAGCTATTGCACACGAAATTTGACAAAAACACACTTGTTTTAAATTCATACTATTTGTTTCCATCATTCTGAAGAAAAAATAAACATTATAAGATGAAAATGATAAACATATGCTTGTCGACAGAGATACTAAGAATTTTCTTTTGTGATAAAATCCAAAGGTTATAGCTCACGAAATCTGACAAAAGCACTAAACTTTATTTTTATATCGTTCTGATGAAGCAAACAAACATTAGAAGATGAAAACGTTAGACATATATTTGTGGAAAGAGAAACTTAGATTTTTTTTTGATAACATCCAAAGGCTATAACTCACGAAATTTGACAAAAAATACTCCGTTATTGAAATTCTTACGTTTTCTTTATTTTTTGAGTGTTCTGATATTACAATAGAATATTATGAGAGGAAAAGGATAAACATATGCTTGTCGATATATATACTTAGATATTCCTTTTTTGATAAAATCCAAAGCTGACGAAATTTGACAAAAACACTCAACCTTAAAATTCTTACTATTTCTTTATTTTTGTATCGTTCTGATGAAACAAACAAACATTATAACATGAAAATGTTTAACATATCCTTGTCGACATAGAAAGTTTGATTTTTTATTTTTGATAAAATCCAAAAACTGTAACTCACGAAATTTGACAAAAACACTCAACTTTTAAATTCTTAGTACTTATTTATCTTTTTATCGTTTTGATGAAACTCATGAACAATATATGATGAAAAGATTGCACATGATTACGGGGGAGAGATATTTAGATTTTTGATAAAATTCAAAGGCTATGGCTCACAAAATTTGACAAAAACACTCATATATAAAAATTATTGTTATTTCTTTGTTTTTAGTGTGATCTGATGATTTAATGGAATATTACAAGATGAAAAGTTAAACATATGATTATTGACATAAATAGTTAGATTTTTTATTTTAGATAAACTTCAAAGGGTATTGCACTCGAAATTTGACAAAAAACACTTAACTTTTAAATTCGTACTATTTTTTTATAGTTCTAAAGAAACAAACGAACATTATACGATGAAAATGCTAAACATATGCTTGTCGACAGAGATACTAAGAATTTTCTTTTGCGAAAAAATCCAAAGGTTAGAGCTCACGAAATCTGACAAAAGAACTCAACTTTGAAATTCTTACAACTTCATTATTTTTGTATCGTTCTGATGAAACAAACGAACATTAGAAGATGAAAACGTTAAACATATGCTTGTCGATCGAGAAACTTATATTTTTATTTTCGATAAAATCCAAAGGCTATAACTCACGAAATTTGACAAGAAACACTCTGGTAATATTTTTTTACTATTTCTCTATTTTTTGACTGTTTCGATGATACAGTGGAATATTATAAGATTAAAATGTTAAACATATGCTTGTCTACATAGATACTTAGATTTTTCTTTTTCGATAAAATCCAAAGGGTATAGCTCCAGAATTTTAGAAAACACTCATATATAAAAATTCTGGTTATTTCTTTGTTTTCAGAGTGATCTGATGATGCAATGGAATATTATAGGACAAAAATGTCAAACATATCATTGTTGACAGAGCTACTTAGATTTTTTTATATTTTTGATAAAATCCGAACTCACAAAAATTGACAAAAACACTTTGTTATTTAAATTCTTACTATTTCTGTATTTTCTGAGCGTTCAGATGATACCGTGGAATATTATAAGACGAAAAGGTTAAACATATGCTTGTCGATGGAGATACTTAGATTTTTTTATTTTTGATAAAATTCGAAGTATATATAGGTCACAAAATTTGTCAAAAAGACTCCGTTATTAAAATATCTTACTATTGTTTTTAGCGTTCTGATGATATAGTGGAATATTATAAGATGAAAATGTTAAACATATGCTTGTCGACAGAGATACTTAGATTTTCCTTTTTTGATAAAATCCAAAGGATCTAGCTCACGAAATATGACAAAAAAACTTAACTTTTAAATTCTTACTACTTCTTTATTTATGTATCGTTCTGATGAAACAAATGAACATTAGAAGATGAAAACGTGAAACATATGCTTGAAGACAGAGAAACTTAGATTTTTTATTTTTTTATAAAATCCGAAGGCTATAACTCACGAAATTTGGCAAAAAAACACTCCGTTATTAAAATTCTTACTATTTCTCTATTTTTAAGCAATTCGATGATACAACGGAATATTATAAGATGAAAATGTTAAACATATGATTGTCGACATAAATAGTTAGATTTTTCATTTTTGATAAAATTCAAAAGCTATTGCACACGAAATTTGACAAAAACACACTTGTTTTAAATTCGTACTATTTGTTTCCATCATTCTGAAGAAAAAATAAACATTATAAGATGAAAATGCTAAACATATGCTTGTCGACAGAGATATTAAGAATTTTCTTTTGTGATAAAATCCAAAGGTTATAGCTCACGAAATCTGACAAAAGCACTAAACTTTATTTTTGTATCGTTCTGATGAAGCAAACAAACATTAGAAGATGAAAACGTTAGACATGTATTTGTGGAAAGAGAAACTTAGATTTTTTTTGATAACATCCAAAGGCTATAACTCACGAAATTTGACAAAAAATACTCCGTTATTGAAATTCTTACGTTTTCTTTATTTTTTGAGCGTTCTGATATTACAATAGAATATTATGAGAGGAAAAGGATAAACATATGCTTGTCGATATAGATACTTAGATTTTTCATTTTTGATAAATTTGACAGGATATAGGTCACGAAATTTGACAAAAACACTACTATATTAAAATTCATACTGTTTATTTATTTTTCGAGCTGTCTGACGATACAACAGAATATTATAAGATGAACAAGCATTTGTTTCTATATGGACAAGCATATGTTTCTTTATTTTTTGAGCATTCTGATGATACATGAGAATATTATAAGATGAAAATGTTAAACATATGCTTGTCGACAGAGAAACTTAGATTTTCATTTTTTGATAAAATCCAAAGGCTATAGCTCATAAAATTTGACAAAAACACTCAACTTTTAAATTTTTACTATTTCTTTATTTTTGTATTGTTATGATGAAACAAACAAACATTAGAAGATGAAACTTTGATTTTTTAGTTTTGATAAAATCGAAAAGCTGTAACTCACGAAATTTGACAAAAAAAATACTCCGTTATTGAAATTCTTACGTTATCTTTATTTTTTGAGCGTTCTGATAATACAATAGAATATTATAAGATGACAAGGATAAAGATATGATTGTCCATATAGATACTTAGATTTTTCATTTTTTATAAAATTGAAAGGATATAGGTCACGAAATTTGAGAAAAACACTCCTTTATTAAAATTCATACTATTTCTTTATTTTTCGAGCTGTCTGACGATACAACAGAATATTATAAGTTGAAAATGTTAAACATATGCTTGTCGAAAGAGAAACTTAGATTTCTTTTTTATTTTTGATAACATCCAAAAGCTATAACTCACGAAATTTGACAAAAAAAACATATTGTTATTGAAATTCTTACTATTTCTCTATTTTTTGAGCGTTCGGATGACACATTGGAATATTATAAGATGAAAAGGTGAAACATATGCTTGTCTACAGAGATACTTAGTTTTTTTATTTTTGATAAATTTCAAAGGATATATAAGTCACGAAATTTGACAAAAAGACTACGTTATTAAGATATCTTACTATTTCTTTATTTTTTGAGCATTCTAATGATACAAGAGAATATTATAAGATGAAAATGTTAAACATATGCTAGTCGACAAAGAAACTTAGAATTTCCTTTTTTGATAAAATCCAAAGGCTATATAGCTCACGAAATTTGATAAAAACACTCAGCTTTTAAATTCTTACTATTTCTTTATTTTTGTATCGTTCTGATGAAACAAACGAACATTAGAAGTTGAAAACGTCAAACATATGCTTGTCGACAGAGAAACTTAGACTTATTTTTTGTTTTGATAAAATCCGAAACATATAACTCACGGAAACTGACAAAAAAAACACTCCGTTATTAAATTTCTTACTATTTCTCTATTTTTTGACTGTTCGGATGATACTGTGGAATATTATAAGGTGAAAATGTTAAACATATGCTTGTCGACATAGATACTTAGATTTTTTACTTTCGATAAATTTCAAAGGATATATAGGTCACGAAATTTGACAAAAAGACTACGTTATTAAAATATCTTACTATTTCTTTATTTTTTGAGCGTTCTAATGACACAATGGGATATTATAAGATGAAAATGTTAAAGAAATGCTTGTCGACAAAGATACTTAGATTTTCCTTTTTTGATAAAATCCAAAGGCTATAGCTCACGAAATTTGACAAAAACACTCAACTTTTAAATTCTTACAATTTCTTTATTTTTGTATCTTTCTGATGAAACAAACGGACATTAGAAGATGAAACTTAGATTTTTTAGTTTTGATAAAATAGAAAGGCTGTAAATCACGAAATTTGACAAAACAAATACTCCGTTATTGAAATTCTGATGTTTTCTTTATTTTTTGAGCGTTCTGATAATACAATAGAATATTATAAGATGAAAAAGGATAAAGATATGATTGTCCATATAGATACTTAGATTTTTCATTTTTGATAAAATTGAAAGGATATAGGTCACGAAATGTGACAAAAAGACTCCTTTATTAAAATTCATAATATTTCTTTATTTTTCGAGTTGTCTGACGATACAACAAAATATTATAAGTTGAAAATGTTAAACATATGCTTGTCGACAGAGAAACTTATATTTTTTATTTTGTTTTTGATAACAACCAAAAACTATAACTCACGAAATTTGACAAAAAAACACTTCATTATTAGAATTCTTACTATTTCTCTATTTTTTGAGCGTTCGGACGACATAGAGGAATATTATAAATGAAAAGGTTAAGCATATGGTTGTCTACAGAGATACTTAGTTTTTTTTTCGATAAATTTCAAAGGATATATAAGTCACGAAATTTGACAAAAAGACTACGTTATTAAAATATCTTACTATTTCTTTATTTATTGAGGATTCTGATGATACATGAGAATATTATAAGAGGAAAATGTTAAACATATGCTTGTCGACAAAGAAACTTAGATTTTCCTTTTTTGATAAAATCCAAAGGCTATATAGCTCACAAAATTTGACAAAAATACTCAACTTTTAAATTCTAACTATTTCTTTATTTTTGTATCGTTCTGATGAAACAAACGAACATTAGAAGATGAAACTTAGATTTTTTAGTTTTGATAAAATCGAAAAGATGTAACTCTTAAAATTTGACTAAAAAAATACTCCGTTATTGAAATTCTTACGTTTTTTTATTTTTTGAGCGTTCTGATAATACAATAGAATATTATAAGATGAAAAGGATAAAGATATGATTGTCCATATAGATACTTAGATTTTTTTATTTTTGATAAAATTGAAAGGATATAGGTCACGAAATTTGACAAAAACACTCCTTTATTAAAATTCATTCTATTTCTTTATTTTTCGAGGTGTCTGACGATACAACAAAATATTATAATTTGAAAATGTTAAACATATGCTTGTCGACAGAGAAACTTAGATTTTTATTTTTATTTTTGATAACATCCAAAAGCTATAACTCATGAAATTTGACAAAAAAACACTCTGTTATTAAAATTCTTGCTATTTCTCTATTTTTTGAGCGTTCGGATGACACAGTGGAATATTATAAGATGAAAAGGTTAAGCATATGCTTGTCTACAGAGATAATTAGTTTTTTTTATTTTCGATAAATTTCAAAGGATATATAAGCCACGAAATTTGGCAAAAAGACTACGTTACTAATATATCTTACTATTTCTTTATTTTTTGAGCCTTCTGATGATACATGAGAATATTATAAGATGAAATTGTTAAAAATATGCTTGTCGACAAAGAAACTTAGATTTTCCTTTTTTGATAAAATCCAAAGGCTATAGCTCACGAAATTTGACAAAAATACTCAACTTTTAAATTCTTACTATTTCTTTATTTTTGTATTGTTATGACGAAACAAACGAACATTAGAAGATGAAACTTAGATTTTTTAGTTTTGATAAAATCGAAAAGCTGAAACTCTCAAAATTTGACTAAAAAAATACTCTGTTATTGAAATTCTTACGTTTTTTTTATTTTTTGAGCGTTCTGATAATAAAATAGAATATTATAAGATGAAAAGGATAAAGATATGATTGTCCATATAGATACTTAGATTTTTTATTTTTGATAAAATTGAAAGGATATAGGTCACGAAATTTGACAAAAAACACTGCTTTATTAAAATTCATTCTATTTCTTTATTTTTCGAGGTGTCTGACGATACAACAGAATATTATAAGTTGAAAATGTTAAACATATGCTTGTCGACAGAGAAACTTAGATTTTATTTTTATTTTTGATAACATCCAAAAGCTATAACTCACGAAATTTGACAAAAAAACACTCCGTTATTAAAATTCTTACTATTTCTCTATTTTTTGAGCGTTCATGACACAGTGGAATATTATAAGATGAAAAGGTTAAGCATATGCTTGTCTACAGAGACACTTAGTTCTTTTATTTTCGATAAATTTCAAAGGATATATAAGCCACGAAATTTGACAAAAAGACTACGTTACTAATATATCTTACTATTTCTTTATTTGTTGAGCATTCTGATGATACATGAGAATATTATAAGATGAAAATGTTAAACATATGCTTGTCGAGAGAGAAACTCAGACTTTTTTTATTTTTGATGACATCCAAAAGTTATAACTCAAGAAATTTGACCAAAAAAACACTCCGTTATTAAAATTCTTACTATTTCTCTATTTTTTGTTTTGATAAAATCGAAAGGCTGTAGTAACTCACAAAATTTGACAAAAAAATACTCTGTTATTGAAATTCTTACGTTTTCTTTATTTTTTGAGCGTTCTGATAACACAATAGAATATTATAAGATGAAAAGGATAAAGATATGATTGTCCATATAGATACTTAGATTTTTTATTTTTGATAAAATTGAAAGGATATAGGTCACGAAATTTGACAAAAACACTCCTTTATTAAAATTCATACTATTTCTTTATTTTTGGAGGTGTCTGACTATACAACAAAATATTATAAGTTCAAAATGTTAAACATATGCTTGTCGACAGAGAAACTTAGATTTATTTTTTATTTTTGATAACATCCAAAAGCTATAACTCACGAAATTTAACAAAAAAACAATCCGTTATTAAAATTCTTACTATTTCTCTATTTTTTGAGCGTTCGGATGACACAGTGGAATATTATAAGATGAAAAGGTTAAACATATGCTTGTCTACAGAGATACTTAGTTTTTTTCCGATAAATTTCAAAGGATATATAAGTCACGAAATTTGACAAAAAGACTACGTTATTAAGATATCTTACTATTTCTTTATTTTTTGAGCATTCTGATGATACATGAGAATATTATAAGATGAACATGTTAAACATATGCTTGTCGACAAAGAAACTTAGATTCTCCTTTTTTGATAAAATCCAAAGGCCATAGCTCACGAAATTTGACAAAAACACTCAGCTTTTAAATTCTTACTATTTCTTTATTTTGTATCGTTCTGATTAAACAAACGAACATTAGAAGATGAAAACATCAAACATATGCTTGTCGACAGAGAAACTTAGATTTTTTTGTTTTGATAAAATCCGAAAGCTATAACTCACGAAATTTGACAAAAAAACACTCCGTTATTAAAATTCTTACTATTTCTCTATTTTTTGACTGTTCGGATGATACAGTGGAATATTATAAGATGAAATGGTTAAACATATGCTTGTCGATTTAGATACTTAGATTTTTTACATTTGATAAATTTCAAAGGATATATAGGTCACGAAATTTGACAAAAAGACTCCGTTATTAAAATATCTTACTATTTCTTTATTTTTTGAGCGTTCTGATCATACAATGGAATATTATAAGATGAAAATGTTAAACATATGCTTGTCGACAAAGATACTTAGATTTTTCTTTTTTGATAAAATCCAAAGGCTATAGCTCATGAAATTTGACAAAAACACTCAACTTTTAAATTCTTACTATTTCTTTATTTTTGTATCTTTCTGATGAAACAAACGAACATTAGAAGACGAAAACGTCAAACATATGCTTGCCGACAGTGAAACTAAGATTTTTTAGTTTTGATAAAATCGGAAGGCTATAATGACGAAATTTGACAAAAAAATACTCCGTTATTGAAATTCTTACGTTATCTTTATTTTTTGAGCATTCTGATAGTACAATAGAATATTATATGATGAAAAGTGTAAAGATATGATAGTCCATATAGATACTTAGATTTTTCATTTTTGAAAAAAATTGAAAGGATATAGGTCACGAAATTTGACAAAAACACTCCAATATTAAAATTCATACTATTTCTTTATTTTTCGAGCTGTCTGACGATACAACAAAATATTATAAGTTGAAAATGTTAAACATATGCTTGTTGACACAAAAACTTAGACTTTTTTTATTTTTGATAACATCCAAAAGCTATAACACACGAAATTTGACAAAAAAACACTCTGTTATTAAAATTCTTACTATTTCTCTATTTTTTGAGCGTTCGGATGATACAGTGGAATATTATAAGATGAAAAGGTTAAACGTATGCTTGTCTACAGAGATACTTAGTTTTTTTTTCTAATAAATTTCAAAGGATATATAAGTCACGAAATTTGACAAAAAGACTACGTTATTAAAATATCTTACTATTTCTTTATTTTTTGAGCATTCTGATGATACATGAGAAAATTATAAGATGAAAATGTTAACCATATGCTTGTCGACAAAGAAACTTAGAATTTCTTTTTTTGATAAAATCCAAAGGCTATAGCTCACGAAATTTGACAAAAACACTCAACTTTTAAATTCTTACTATTTCTTTATTTTTGTATCGTTCTGATTAGGGGTGTCAACGGATCGGATATGGACCAGATATAGGTATATCCATATTCGTATCCGCATGAAATTTACGGATTCGGATACGGATATGGATTGTTTGCGGATATGAAAAGTCTATATCCGTTCGGATATTTGACGGATTCGGAGTGGATACGGATAATATCCGCATCCGTAAACATAATTCCCAACCTTATAACATTTTTTTTATTTTCACTTAGACAAATTCTTATACATAGTCACATTTATAACTTTATTTGGTTTCAAATATTATTTTACTTTATCTTAACTTCAAACTCCATATTCTGAAAATGAGAAATATTCAATGCTTGAATAAATGCGATCAATAGATGTATTTTTATTTGAATAAATAAATTTAAAATATATATTCAAAATATAATCACACAATGTTGAAATAGGAATACTTCTAGGTATAATAATGTATTGCATAAGTATATAAACAAATATGGATATAAATGTTGAAATACAGATATGTAGTTCCGAAGTGGATATTAATCGGATTAGTACTTTAGGGGTAGTAATTTAGAATACTTTATATATTTAGGTAATTTATAGAAAAAATACCTAACTTACATATCATTAATTTAAAGAATAACTATATATATAATACATATACAAATATAGATGTTTAACTACGGATATTCGATCCCAGATCGGATATTATACAGATCGAATGTACTAATAACCATATCTGCTCCACGACTTTACGGATCGGATACGAATACGGTCTAACAGATATTTTTTCTCGGATCGAATGTTCAAATTCGAATACGAATACGAACGGATGCTCGGATATTCGAATATCCACTGACACCCCTATGCTATAGCTCACGAAATTTGACAAAAAAACTTAGCTACTAAAATTCTTACTATTTGACTATATTTGAAGTGTTATGACGAAACAAACAATTATTAGAAGAAGAGAATGTTAAACATAAGCTGGTCGACAGAGATAATAAGAATTTTTCATTTTTGATAAAATCGAAAGGCTATAGCTCACGAAATTTGACAAAAAGACTTAGTTTCTAAAATTCTTACTATTTCTTTATTTTTCGGGTCTTCTGAGGAAACAAACAAATATTAGAAGATGAGAATGTTACACATATGTTGGTCGACATAGATACTAAGATTTTTTTAGCGTTCTGAAGATACAAACGACAATTGACGAAAAAGACTTAGTTTCTAAAATTCTTACTATTTTTTTATTTTTCGAGCATTCTGATAATGCGAAGGAATATTACCAAATGAAAATACTAAACATATGTTGGTCGACAGAGATACTAAGAATTTTCATTTTTGATAAAATCCAAAAGCTATATAGCTCACGAACTTTGACAAAAACACCCAGTTATTAACATTCTTGCTATTTTCTTTTATTTTTCGAGCATTCTGTAGATACAAAAAAAAATTTCAAGATATAAATGTTAAACAAATGCTTGTTGGAGAAAGATATTTAGATTGTTCTCATTTTTGATAAAACCCAAAGGCTATAACTCACGAAATTTGACAAAAAGACTTAGCTACTAAAATTCTTACTATTTCATTATTTTTCGAGGGTTCTAATGATGCAAACAAATACTACAAGATGAAAATCCTGAACATATGTTTGTGGACAAAGATACTTATAATTTTCATTTTTGAAAAAAATGCAGTGGCTATAGTTTAAGAAATTTGACAAAAAGACTTAGTTACTAAAATTATTAATATTTCCTTATTTTCGGAGCGTTCAGAACATATAAATGAATATTAGAATATGAAAATGTCAAAGATATGCTTGTCGACTGAGATATTTAGAATTTTCATTTCTGAAAAAATCCAAAGGCTATTGCTCACGAATTTGGACAAAAAACACTCAGTTACCGAAATTCTTATTATTTATTTATTTATTTATTTATTATTCGAGCGTTCTGAAGATACAAATGAAAATTAGAAGATGAAAATGTTAAACATATGTTTGTCGAGAGAGATACTTACAATTTTCATTTTTGATAAAGAGCAAAGGCTAGGTCACGAAATTCGACGAAAACACTTAGTTGCTAAAATTCTTACTATTTCTTTATTTTTCGAGCGTTCGAACGAAACCAACAAATATTAGAAGATGAGAATGATAAACATATGCTTGTCGATAGAGATATTTATAGTTTTCATTTTTGATAAATCCCAAAGGATATAGCTCATTAAATTTGACAAAAATACTTCGATACTAAAGTTCTTACTATTTCTTAATTTTCTGAGGGTTCTGACGATACAAACAAATATTAGAAGATGGCAATGTTAAACATATGCTTGTCGAATGAGATATTTAAAATTTTCATTTTTGATAAATCCAAAGGATATAGCTCATTAAATTTGACAAAAAGACTTAGATACTAAAGTTCTTACTATTTCTTAATTTTCCGAGGATTCCGACGATACAAACAAATATTAGAAGATGAGAATGTTAAACATATGCTCGTCGAGAGATATTTAGAATTTTCATTTTTGATAAAATCCAAAAGCTATATTGCTCACGAAATTTGACAAAAAGACTTAGTTACTAAAATTCTTACTATTTCTTTATTTTTCGATGGTTCTGACAAAACAAACAAATATTAGAAGATGAGAATGTTAAACATATGCTGGTCGACCGAGATACTAAGAATTTTCATTTTTTATAAAATCCGAAGGTTATAAGACTACCAAAATTTGACAAAAACACTGAATTACTAAAATTCTTACTATTACTTTATTTTTCGAGCGTTTTGATTTGAATTAATAATTAGAAGATGAAAATGTTCAACAAATGCTTGTCGAGAGAGATATTTAGAATTTTCATTTTTGATAAAATCTAAAGGCCATAGCTCACGAAATTTGACAAAAGACTGAGTTACTAAAATTCTTACTATTTCTTAATTTTTCGAGCGTTATGACGTAAAAGTAAAAAATTAGAAGATGAGAATGTTAAACATATGTTGGTCGACATATATACTAAGAATTTTCATTTTTGATAAAATCCAAATGCTATATATATAGCTCACGAAATTTGACAAAAAGACTTAGTAAAATTCTTACTATTTTTTTATTTTCGAGGGTTCTGACGAAACAAGCAAATGTTAGAAGATGAGAATCTTAAACATATGCTTATCGAGAGAGATATTTAGAATTTTCATTTTTGATAAAATCGAAAGGCTATAACACACGAAATTTGGCAAAGAGGCTTAGTTACTAAAATTCTTACTATTTCTTTATTTCTGGAGGGTTCTGATTAAACAAACAGATATTAGAAGATGAGAATGTTAAACATATGCTGGTCGACAGAGATACTAAGAGTTTTCATTTCTGATAAAATCCAAAAGATATAGCTAACGAAATTTGACAAAAAAGACTTAGTCACAAAAATTCTTACTATTTCTTTATTTTTCGAGGGTTCTGACGAGACAAACAAATATTAGAAGATGAGAATGTTAAACAAATGCTGGTCGATAGAGATACCAAGAATTTTCATTTTTGATAAAATGCAAAGGCTATTGGTCACGAAATTCTAAGAAAACACTTAGTTACTAAAATTCTTACTATTTCTTTATTCTTCGAGCGTTCTGATGATACAAACGAATATTAGAGGCTCAAAATGTTAAACATATGCTTGTCCAGAGAGATATTTGGAATTTTCATTTTTGATAAAATCCAAACGCTATAGCTCACGAAATTTGACAAAAAGACTTAGTTACTAAAATTCTTACTATTTTTCTTTATTTCTCGAGGATTTTGATGAAACAAACAAATAGTAGAAGATGAGAATGTTAAACATATAATGGTCGGCAGAGATACTAAGAATTTTAATTTTTGATAAAACCCAAAGGCTATATAGCTAACGAAATTTGGCAAAAACTCAGTTACGAAAATTCTTACTATTTCTTTATTTTTCGAGCATTCTGAAGATACAAACGAAAATTACAAGATGAAAATGTTAAACATATGTTTGTCGACAGAGATACTTCTCTTTTTTATTTTTGATAAAATGGAAATGCTATAGCTCGCGAAATTCGACGAAAACACTTAGTTACTATTTTTTTCTTCTATTTCTTAATTTTTCGAACGTTTGAACGAAACAAACAAATTTTAGAAGATGAGAATGTTAAACATATGCTTGTCGAGAGTGATTTAGAATTTTCATTTTTGATAAAATTCAAAGGCTATATATCTCACGAAATTTGACAAAAGGATTAAGTTACTAAAATTCTTACTATTTCTTTATTTTTAGAGCGTTCGAACGAAACGAACAAATATTAGAAGATGAGAATGATAACATATATATGCTTGTCGATAGAGATATTTATAATTTTCATTTTTTATAAAATCCAAAGGCTATAGCTCATGAAATTTGACAAAAAGACTTAGTTACTAAAATTATTAATATTTCCTTATTTTTGGAGCCTTCAGAAGATACAAACGAATATTAGAAGTTGAAAATGTCAAACATATGCTTGTTGAGTGAGATATTTAGAATTTTCATTTTTGATAAAATCCAAAAGCTATTGCTTATGAAATTTGACTAAAATACTCAGTTACCAAAATTCTTACTATTTATTTATTTATTTTTCGAGCATCTGAAGATAAAAACGAAAATTTGAAGATGAAAATGGTAAACATATGTTGGTCGAGAGAGATAGTTAAAATTTTCATTTTTGATAAAAAGCAAAGGCTAGTTCACGAAATTCGACAAAAAACACTTAGTTACTAAAATTCTTTCTATTTCTTTATTTTTCGAGCGTTCGTACGAAACGAACAAATATTAGAATATGAGAATAATAAGCATATGCTTGTCGATAGAGATTTATAATTTTCATTTTTTATTAAAATCCAAAGGCTATAGCTTGCGAAATTTGACAAAGACTTCGTTACTAAAATTGTTAATATTTCCTTATTTTTGGAGGGTTCAGAAGATACAAACGAATATTAGAAGATTTAATGTTAAACATAGGCTTGTCGAGTGAGATATTTAGATTGTTTGTATTTTTGAAAAAATCCAAATGCTATAGCTCACGAAATTTGACAAAAAGGCTTAGCTACTAAAATTCTTACTATTACATTATTTTTCAAGCGTTATGGTGAAACAAACAATTATTAGAAGAAGAGAATGTTAAACATAAGCTGGTCGACAGAGATAATAAGAATTTTTCATTTTTAATAAAATCGAAAGGCTATAGCTCACGAAATTTGACAAAAAGACTTAGTTACTAAAATTCTTACTATTTCTTTATTTTTTCGAGTCTTCTGAGGAAACAAACAAATATTAGAAGATGAGAATGTTACACATATGCTTGTCGACAGAGATACTAAGAATTTTTAGCATTCTGAAGATACAAACGACAATTGACGAAAAAGACTTAGTTTCTAAAATTCTTACTATTTCTTTATTTTTCGAGCATTCTGATAATGCGAAAGAATATTACCAGATGAAAATACTAAACATATGTTGGTCGACAGAGATACTAAGAATTTTCATTTTTGATAAAATCCAAAAGCTATATAGCTCACGAACTTTGACAAAAACACCTAGTTATTAAAATTCTTGCTATTTTCTTTTATTTTTTGAGCATTCTGTAGATACAAACAATTCTGTAGATTGTTTTCATTTTTGATAAATCCAAAGGCTATATATATCTCACGAATTTTTGAAAAACACCCAGCTACTAAAATTCCTACTATTTCTTTATTTTTCAAGCGTTCATGTGATACAAACGAATATTGAAAGATGAAAATGTTAAACATTTGCTTGTGAGAGAGAGATATTTAGATAATTTTCTATTTTGATAAATCCAAAGGCTATAACTCACGAAATTTGTCAAAAAAGACTTAGTTACTAAAATTCTAACTATTTCTTTCTTTTCGAGTGTTCAGAAGATACAAACTAATATTAGAAGATGAAAATGCTAAACATATGCTTGTTGAGAGAGATATTTAGAATTTTCATTTTTGATAAAATCCAAAGGCTATAGCTCACGAAATTTGACAAAAAAGACTTAGTTGCTAAAATTCTAACAATTTCTTTAGTTGTCGAGCATTCTGAAGATACAAACGAATATTTTAAGATAAAAATATTAAACATATGCTTGTCGGAGAAAGATATTTAGATTGTTTTCATTTTTGATAAGATCCAAAGGCTAATATAGCTCACGAAATTTGACAAAAAGAGTTAGCTACTAAAATTCTTACTATTTCATTATTTTTGGAGCGTTATGACGAAACAAACAAATATTAGAAGACGAGAATGTTAACCATATGCTGGTCGACGGAGATACTAAGAATTTTTCATTTTTGATAAAATCGAAAGGCTATAGCTAGCAAAATTTGACGAAAACACACAGTTATTAAAATTCATACTTTTTATTTTATTTTTAGAGCGTTCTGATGAAAGAAACGAATATCAAAAGATAAAAATATTAAGCACATGCTTTTCGACGAAGATACTTAGAATTTTTATTTTATATAAAATCCAAAGGCTATGATAGCACACAAAATTTGTCAAAAACACTCGGTTATTAATTTTCTTAATATTTCATTATTTTTCGTGCGTTCTGATGACACAAACGAATATTATAAGAAGAAAATGTTAAACATGTGCTTGTCGGCAGAGATACTAAGAATTTTCATTTTTGATGAAATCCAAAAACTATATAGCCCACGAAATTTGACAAAAACACCCAGTTATTAAAATTCTTGCTATTTTGTTTTATTTTTCGAGTGTTTGGATGACACAAACGAATATTATCAGATGAAAATGTTAAACATATGCTTGTCGAATAAAGATATTTAGATTATTTTCATTTTTTGTAAAATCTAAAGGCTATATAGATAACAAATTTGACAAAAACTATCAACTACTAAAATTCTTACTATTTCTTTATTTTTTGAGCGTTCAGATGACCGAAACGAATAGTAGAAGATGAAAATGTTAAACATATGGTTGTCGGAGAAAGATATTTAGATTGTTTTTATATTTGATAAATCCAAAGGTTATAGCTCACGAATTTTGACAAAAACGCTTAGTTATTAAAATTCTTACTAATTTTTATTTTTCAAGGGTTCAGATGATACAAACGAATATTATAAGATGAAAATGTTAAACAAAAACTTGTCGGAGAGAGATATTTAGATTGTTTTCCTTTTTGATAAAATCCGAAAACTATAGCTATTCAAATTTGACAAAAAGACTTAGCTACTAAAATTCTTACTATTTCTTTATTTTTTGAGCGTTCGGATGATAGAAACGGATATTATAAGATGTAAATATTAGACATATGATTGTAGGAGAAATATATTTAGATTGTTTTCATTTTTGATAAATCCAAAGGCTATAAGCTCACGAAATTTTACAAAAACACTCAGTTGCTAAAAATCTTACTATTTTTTTATTTCTCGAGCGTTCTAGTGAAACAAATAAATATTAAAAGATGAAAATGTTACACATATGCTTGTCAGAGAGAGATATTTAGATAACTTTCATTTTTGATAAATCCAAAGCTATAACAAACGAAATTTGACAAAAAAAACTGAGTTACTAAAATACTAACTATTTCTTTATTTTTCGAGCGTTTCGACGAAACAAACAAATATTAGAAGATGAGAATGTTAAACATTTGCCGATCGAGAGAGAAATTTAGAATTTTCATGTTTGATAAAATCCAATGGCTATAGCTCACAAAATTTGACAAATAGACTTAGTTACAGAAATTCTAGCGATTTCTTTATTTTTGGAGCATTCTGTATATACAAACAAATATTTCAAGATAAAAATGTTAAATAGATGCTTGTCGGAGAAATATATTTAGATTGTTTTCATTTCTGATAAAATTCAAATGCTATAGCTCACGAAATTTGACAAAAAGACTTAGCTACTAAAATTCTTACTATTTCATTATTTTTCGGGCGTTATGACGAAACAAACAAATATTAGAAGACAAGAATGTTAAACATATGCTGGTCGATAGAGATATTATCATTTTTGATAAAATTCATAGGCTATAGCTAACGAAATTCGACGAAAACACTCAGTTATGAAAATTCTTACTACTTTTCAATTTTTCGAGCGTTCAGATGTCACAAACGAATATTGTAAGATGAAAATATTAGACATATGCTTGTCGGAGAAAGATATTTAGATTATTTTAATTTTTGATAAAATCCAAAGGCTATATAGCTAACAAAATTTGACAAAAATTGTCGGTTACGAAAGTTCTTATTATCTCTTTAGTTTTCAAGTGTTCTGATGATGCAAACGAATATTACAAGATGAAAAATGCTTAACATATGTTTGTCGACAGAGATACTAAGAATTTTTATTTTTGATAAAATTCAAAGGCTATATAGCTAACGGAATTTGACAAAAACACTTAGTTATCAAAAATTCTTACTATTTCTTTATTTTTCGAGCATTCGAACAAAACAAACAAATATTAGAAGATGAAAATGATAAACATATGCTTCTTGACAGAGATACTTAGAATTTTCATTTTTTATAAAATCCATATATTATAACTCACAAAATTTGACAAAAAGACTTAGCTACTAAAATTCTTACTATTTCTTTATTTTTTTAGCATTCGAATGACATAAACAAATATTATAAGATGAAAATGTTAATCATATGCTTGTAGGAGAAATATATTTAGATTGTTTTCATTTTTGATAAATCCAAAGACTATAGCTCACGAAATTTTACAAAAACACTAAGTTACTAAAATTCTTATTCTTTCTTTATTTTTTGAGCGTTCTGGTGATACAAACGAATATTAAAAGATGAAAATGTTAAACATGTGATTGTCCGAGAGAGATATATAGATAATTTTCATTTTTGAGAAATCCAAATGCTATAACTCACGAAATTTGACAAAAAAGACTTAGTTACTAAAATTCTAACTATTTCTCTATTTTTCGAGCGTTCTGACGAAACAAATAAATATTAGAAGATGAGAATGTTAAACATATGCTTGTCGAGAGAGATATTTAGAATTTTCATTTTTTTATAAAATCCAATGGATATAACTCATGACATTTGGCAAAAAGACTTAGTTACTAAAATTCTAACGATTTCTTTATTTTCGAGCATTCTGAAGATACAAACGAATATTTTAAGATAAAAATGTTAACATATGCTTGTCGGAGAAAGATATTTAGATTGTTTTCATTTTTGATAAAATCCAAAGACTATAGCTCACAAAATTTGACAAAAAGACTTAGCTACTAAAATTCTTACTATTTCATTATTTTTCGAGCGTTATGACAAAACAAACAAATATTAGAAGAAGTGAATGTTAAACATATGCTGATCGACAGAGATACTCTGAATTTTTCATTTTTGATAAAATCCAAAGGCTATAGCTAACGAAATTGGACGAAAACACTCAGTTATTAAAATTCTTACTCTTTTTTTATTTTTTGAGCGTTCTGATGATTCAAACAATATTAAAAGATGAAAATGGTAAACACATGTTTTTTTGACAAAGATACTTAGAATTTTTATTTTTTATAAAATCCAAAGGCTATGATAGCACACGAAATTTGTCAAAAACACTCAGTTATTAAATTTCTAAATATTTCATTATTTTTCGTGCGTTCTGATGATACAAACGAATATTATAAGAAGAAAATGTTAAAAATATGTTTGTCAGCCGAGATACTAAGAATTTTCATTTGTGATAAAATCCAAAAGCTATATAGCTCACGAACTTTGACAAAACACCCAGTTATTAAAATTCTTGCTTTTTGCTTTTATTTTTCGAGCGTTAGGATGACACAAACGAATATTATAAGATGAAAATGTTAAACATATGCTTGTCGGATAAAAATATTAAGATTGTTTTCATGTTTTGTGAAATCCAAAGACTATAGTTTACGAAATATGACAAAAACACTCAATTATTAAAAATCTTACAATTTTTTATATTTTTTGAGCATTCAGATGAAAGAATCAAATATTATAAAGATGAAAATGTCAAACATATTCTTGTCGGAGAGAGATATTTAGATTTTTTTCCATTTTTGATAAAATCCAAAGTTTATAGCTCATGAAATTTGAATAAAACAGTCAGTTTTTAAATTTCTTACTATCTTTTTTTATGTTTCGAGCATTCGGATGATAGAAATGAATATTATAAGATGAAAATATCAAACATATGCTTATCGGAGAGAGATATTTAGATTGTTTTTATTTTTTGTAAAGTCCAAACAATATAGCTTACGAAATTTGACAAAAATACTCTGTTATTAAATTTGTTACTATGTTTTCTTATTTTTCGAGCGTTCGGAAGACACAAACATATATTATAAAATGAAAATGTTAAATATATACTTGTTGGAGAAAGATATTTAGATTGTTTTCATATTTTCTAAATCCAAAGTCTATAACTCACGAAATTAACCAAAAACACTCAGTTATTAAAATTCTTACTATTTCTTTATTTTTCGAGCGTTCTGCTGATACAAACGAATATTATAAGATGAAAGTGTTAAACATATGCTAGTCGGAGAGAGATATTTAGATTTGTTTTCATTTTAGATAAAATCCAAAGGTTATAGCTCACGAAATTTTACAAAAGACTTAGTCACTAAAATTCTTACTATTTCTTTATGTTTCGAGCATTCGGATGACAGAAACAAATATAATAAGAATAAAATGTTAAACATTTGTTTGTCAGAGAGAGAGATAGTTAGAATATTTTCATTTTTGATAATATCCAAATGTTATAGCTCACGGAATTTGACAAAAACACTCGGTTACGAATATTCTTACTATTTTCATTAATTTTCAAGGATTCTGACGATACAAACGAATATTATAAGATGAAAATATTAGACATATGCTTGTTGGAGAAAGATATTAAGATTATTTTCATTTTTGATAAAATCCAAAGGCTATAACTCACGAAATTTGACAAAAAACTGAGTCACTAAAATTCTTAGTATTTCATTATTTTTTGAGCGTTCGGATGACAGAAACAAATATTATAAGATGAAAATGTTAACATATGTTGGTCGGAGAGAGATAATTAGATTGTTTCCATTTTTTAAAAATCCAAAGTTTATAGCTCATGGAATTTGAATAAGACAGTCATGTCTTAAATTTCTTACTACCTTTTTTTATGTTTCGAGCGTTTGGAGGACATAAATGAATATTATAAGATGAAAATATTAAACATATGTTTATCAGAGAGAGATATTTAGATAATTATTATTTTTGATAAAATCGAAAGCTATAGATAACGAAATTTGACAAAAACGCTCCGTTATTAAAATTCTTACTATTTTTTTTATTTTTCAAGGGTTCTGATGGGACAAACGAATATTATAAGAAGAAAATGTTAAACAAATACTTGTCGGAGAAAGATATTTAGATTGTTTTTATTTTTGAAAAATCCAAATGTTATAGCTACCGAAATTTGACAAAAAGAATTAACTACTAAAATTCTTACTATTCCATTATTTTTTGAGCGTTCGGATAACAGAAACAAATATTATAAGATGTAAATGTTAACCATATGCTTGTAGGGGAAAGATGTTTAGATTGTTTTCATTTTTGATAAATCCAAAGCCTATAACTCACGAAACTAAACAAAATCACTCAGTTATTAAATTTTTTTACTATTTCTTTATTTTTCGAGCGTTCTATTGATACAAATGAATATTATAAGATGAAAATGTTAAATGTATGCTTGTCAGAGAGAGATATTTTGATTGTTTTCATTTTTGATAAAATCCAAAGGTATAGCTCACAAAATTTGACAAAAACACTCAGTTATTAAAATTCTAACTATTTCTTTATTTTTTGAGTGTTGAGAAGATACAAACGAATGTTGTAAGATGAATATTAGACATATGCTTGTCGGAGAAAGATATTTAGATTATTTTCATTTTTGATAAAATGCAAAGGCTATATAGCTAACGAAATTTGACAAAAACTCTCAGTTACTAAAATTCTTACTATTTTTTTATTTTTCGAGCGTTCGGATGACAGAAACGAATATTAGAAGATGAAAATGTTAAACATGTGCTTGTCGGAGAAATATATTTATATTGTTTTTATTTTTTGATAAATCAAAAGGTTATAGCTCACGAATTTGTCAAAAACGCTGAGTTATTAAAATTCTTACTATTTTTTTATTTTTCAAGGGTTCAGATGACACAAACGAATATTATATGATGAATATGTTAAACAAATACTCGTCGGAGAGAGATATTTAGATTGTTTTCGTTTTTGTTAAAATCCAAAAGCTATAGCTAGCGAAATTTGACAAAAAAGACTTAGCTACTAAAATTCTTACTATTTCTTTATTTTTTGAGCGTTCGGATGACCGAAACGAATATTATAAGACGAAAATATTAGACATATGATTGTAGGAGAAAGATATTTAGATTGTTTTCATTTTTGATAAATCCAAAGGCTATAACTCACGAAATTTGACAAAAAGACTTAGTTACTAAAATTCTAACTATTTCTTTATTTTTCGAACATTCTGACGAAACAAACAAATATTAGAAGATGAGAATGTTAAACATAATCGGGTCGAGAGAGAAATTTAGAATTTTCAAGTTTGATAAAATCTAAATGCTATAGCTCACGAAATTTGACAAAAAGAGTTTGTTACTAAAATTCTAACGATTTCGTTATTTTTCTAGCATTCTGAAGATACAAACGAATAGTTTCATTTTTGATAAAATCCAAAGGCTATACCTAACGAAATTTCACGAAAACACTCAGTTATTAAAATTCTTACTATTTTTTTATTTTTCAAGCATTCGGATGAGACAAACGCATATTATTAGATGAAAATGTTAAACATAAGCTTGTCAGATAAAGATATATATATTGTTTTCATTTTTTGTAAAATCTAAAGGCTACACTTTACGAAATATGACAAAAACACTCAGTTATTAAAATTCTTACTATTTTTTTATTTTTCGAGTATTCAGATGACAGAATCAAATATTATAAGATGAAAATGTTAAACATATTCTTGTCGGAGAGAGATATTTAGATTGTTTCCCTTTTTGATAAAAACCAAAGTTTATAACTCATGAAATTTGAATAAAATAGTCAGTTATTAAATTTTTTACTATCGTTTTTTTATGTTTCGAGCGTTCGGAGGACAGAAATGAATATTATAAGATGAAAATGTTAATGATATGCTTGTAGGAGAAACATATTTAGATTGTTTTCATTTTTGATAAATCCAAAGGCTATAACTCACGAAACTAAACAAAAACACTCAGTTATTAATTGTTTTACTATTTCTTTATTTTTCGAGCGTTCTATTGGTACAAATGAATATTATAAGATGAAAGTGTTTAACATAGGCTTGTCGGAGAGAGATGTTTTGATTGTTTTCATTTTTGGAAAATCCAAAGGCTAGAAATTTGACGAAAACACTCAGATATTAAAATTCTAACTATTTCTTTATTTTCGAGTGTTCAGAAGATACAAACGAATATTATAAGATGAAAATATTAGACATATGCTTGTCGGAGAAAGATATTTAGATTATTTTCATTTTTTATAAAATCCAAAGGCTATATAGCTAACAAAATTTGACAAAAACTCTCAGTTACTAAAATTCTTACTATTTCTTTAATTTTCGAGCGTTCGAACGACTGAAACGCATATTAGAAGATAAAAATGTTAAACATATGCTTGTCGGAGAAAGATATTTAGATTGTTTTTCTTTTTGATAAATCCAAAGGCTATTGCTCACGAAATTTGACAAAAAGACTTAGTTGCTAAAATTCTAACAATTTCTTTATTTGTCGAGCATTCTGAAGATACAAACGAATATTTTAAGATAAAAATATTAAACATATGCTTGTCGGAGAAAGATATTTAGATTGTTTTCATTTTTGATAAGATCCAAAGGCTAATATAGCTCACGAAATTTGACAAAAAGAGTTAGCTACTAAAATTCTTACTATTTCATTATTTTTGGAGCGTTATGACGAAACAAACAAATATTAGAAGACGAGAATGTTAACCGTATGTTGGTCGACGGAGATACTAAGAATTTTTCATTTTTGATAAAATCGAAAGGCTATAGCTAGCAAAATTTGACGAAAACACACAGTTATTAAAATTCATACTTTTTATTTTATTTTTAGAGCGTTCTGATGAAAGAAACGAATATCAAAAGATAAAAATATTAAGCACATGCTTTTCGACGAAGATACTTAGAATTTTTATTTTATATAAAATCCAAAGGCTATGATAGCACACAAAATTTGTCAAAAACACTCGGTTATTAATTTTCTTAATATTTTTAATTATTTTTCGTGTGTTCTGATGACACAAACGAATATTATAAGAAGAAAATGTTAAACAAGTGTTTGTCGGCACAGATACTAAGAATTTTTATTTTTGATGAAATCCAAAAACTATATAGCTCACGAAATTTGACAAAAACACCCAGTTATTAAAATTCTTGCTATTTTGTTTTATTTTTCGAGTGTTTGGATGACACAAACGAATATTATAAGATGAAAATGTTAAACATACGCTTGTCGAATAAAGATATTTAGATTCTTTTCATTTTTTGTAAAATCTAAAGGCTATATAGATAACAAAATTTGACAAAAACTATTAACTACTAAAATTCTTACTATTTCTTTATTTTTTGAGCGTTCGGATGACCGAAACGAATATTAGAAGATGAAAATGTTAAACATATGGTTGTCAGGGAAAGATATTTAGATTGTTTTTATATTTGATAAATCCAAAGGTTATAGCTCACGAAATTTGACAAAAACACTCAGTTATTAAAATTCTTACTAATTTTTATTTTTCAAGGGTTCAGATGATACAAACGAATATTATAAGATGAAAATGTTAAACAAATACTTGTCGGAGAGAGATATTTAGATTGTTTTCCTTTTTGATAAAATCCGAAAACTATAGCTATTCAAATTTGACAAAAAGACTTAGCTACTAAAATTCTTACTATTTCTTTATTTTTTGAGCGTTCGGATGATAGAAACAGATATTATAAGATGTAAATATTAGACATATGATTGTAGGAGAAATATATTTAGATTGTTTTCATTTTTGATAAATCCAAAGGCTATAAGCTCACGAAATTTTACAAAAACACTCAGTTGCTAAAAATCTTACTATTTTTTTTATTTCTCGAGCGTTCTAGTGATACAAATAAATATTAAAAGATGAAAATGTTACACATATGCTTGTCAGAGAGAGATATTTAGATAACTTTCATTTTTAATAAATCCAAAGCTATAACCAACGAAATTTGACAAAAAAACTGAGTTACTAAAATACTAACTATTTCTTTATTTTCGAGCATTCTGACGAAACAAACAAATATTAGAAGATGAGAATGTTAAACATTTGCTGGTCGAGAGAGAAATTTAGAATTTTCATGTTTGATAAAATCCAATGGCTATAGCTCACAAAATTTGACAAATAGACTTAGTTACAGAAATTCTAGCGATTTCTTTATTTTTGGAGCATTCTGTATATACAAACAAATATTTCAAGATAAAAATGTTAAATAGATGCTTGTCGGAGAAATATATTTAGATTGTTTTCATTTCTGATAAAATTCAAATGCTATAGCTCACGAAATTTGACAAAAAGACTTAGCTACTAAAATTCTTACTATTTCATTATTTTTCGGGCGTTATGACGAAACAAACAAATATTAGAAGACAAGAATGTTAAACATATGCTGGTGGATAGAGATATTATCATTTTTGATAAAATTCATATGCTATAGCTAACGAAATTCGACGAAAACACTCAGTTATTAAAATTATTACTACTTTTCAATTTTTCGAGCGTTCAGATGTCACAAACGAATATTATAAGATGAAAATATTAGACATATGCTTGTCGGAGAAAGATATTTAGATTATTTTAATTTTTGATAAAATCCAAAGGCTATATAGCTAACAAAATTTGACAAAAACAGTCGGTTACTAAAATTCTTATTATCTCTTTAGTTTTCAAGCGTTCTGATGATGCAAACGAATATTACAAGATGAAAAATGCTTAACATATGTTTGTCGACAGAGATACTAAGAATTTTTATTTTTGATAAAATTCAAAGGCTATATAGCTAACGGAATTTGACAAAAACACTCAGTTATCAAAAATTCTTACTATTTCTTTATTTTTTGAGCATTCGAACAAAACAAACAAATATTAGAAGATGAAAATGATAAACATATGCTTCTTGACAGAGATACTTAGAATTTTCATTTTTTATAAAATCCATATGCTATAACTCACAAAATTTGACAAAAGACTTAGCTACTAAAATTCTTACTATTTCTTTATTTTTTGAGCGTTCGAATGACATAAACAAATATTATAAGATGAAAATGTTAATCATATGCTTGTAGGAGAAATATATTTAGATTGTTTTCATTTTTGATAAATCCAAAGACTATAGCTCACGAAATTTTACAAAAACACTAAGTTACTAAAATTCTTATTCTTTCTTTATTTTTTGAGCGTTCTGGTGATACAAACGAATATTAAAAGATGAAAATGTTAAACATGTGATTGTCCGAGAGAGATATATAGATAATTTTCACTTTTGAGAAATCCAAATGCTATAACTCACGAAATTTGACAAAAAAGACTTAGTCACTAAAATTCTAACTATTTTTTTATTTTTCGAGCGTTCTAACGAAACAAATAAATATTAGAAGATGAGAATGTTAAACATATGCTTGTCGAGAGAGATATTTAGAATTTTCATTTTTTATAAAATCCAATGGATATAACTCATGACATTTGGCAAAAAGACTTAGTTACTAAAATTCTAACGATTTCTTTATTTTCGAGCATTCTGAAGATACAAACGAATATTTTAAGATAAAAATGTTAAACATATGCTTGTCGGAGAAAGATATTTAGATTGGTTTCATTTTTGATAAAATCCAAAGACTATAGCTCACAAAATTTGACAAAAAGACTTAGCTACTAAAATTCTTACTATTTCATTATTTTTCGAGCGTTATGACAAAACAAACAAATATTAGAAGAAGTGAATGTTAAACATATGCTGATCGACAGAGATACTCTGAATTTTTCATTTTTGATAAAATCCAAAGGCTATAGCTAACGAAATTGGACGAAAACACTCAGTTATTAAAATTCTTACTCTTTTTTTTATTTTTTGAGCGTTCTGATGATTCAAACAATATTAAAAGATGAAAATGGTAAACACATGTTTTTTTGACAAAAATACTTAGAATTTTTTTTTATAAAATCCAACGGCTATGATAGCACACGAAATCTGTCAAAAACACTCAGTTATTAAATTTCTAAATATTTCATTATTTTTCGTGCGTTCTGATGATACAAACGAATATTATAAGAAGAAAATGTTAAAAATATGCTTGTCAGCCGAGATACTAAGAATTTTCATTTGTGATAAAATCCAAAAGCTATATAGCTCACGAACTTTGACAAAACACCCAGTTATTAAAATTCTTGCTATTTGCTTTTATTTTTCGAGCGTTAGGATGACACAAACGAATATTATAAGATGCAAATGTTAAACATATGCTTGTCGGATAAAAACATTAAGATTGTTGTCATGTTTTGTGAAATCCAAAGACTATAGTTTACGAAATATGACAAAAACACTCAATTATTAAAATTCTTACATTTTTTTATTTTTCGAGCATTCAGATGACAGAATCAAATATTGTAAAGATGAAAATGTCAAACATATTCTTGTCGGAGAGAGATATTTAGATTTTTTTTCCATTTTTGATAAAATCCAAAGTTTATAGCTCATGAAATTTGAATAAAACAGTCAGTTTTTAAATTTCTTACTATCTTTTTTTATGTTTCGAGCATTCGGATGATAGAAATGAATATTATAAGATGAAAATATCAAACATATGCTTATCGGAGAGAGATATTTAGATTGTTTTTATTTTTTGTAAAGTCCAAACAATATAGCTTACGAAATTTGACAAAAATACTATGTTATTAAATTTGTTACCATCTTTTCTTATTTTTCGAGCGTTCGGAAGACACAAACAGATATTATAAAATGAAAATGTTAAATATATGCTTGTTGGAGAAAGATATTTAGATTGTTTTCATATTTTGTAAATCCAAAGTCTATAACTCACGAAATTAACCAAAAACACTCAGTTATTAAAATTCTTACTATTTCTTTATTTTTCGAGCGTTCTGCTGATACAAACGAATATTATAAGATGAAAGTGTTAAACATATGCTTGTCGGAGAGAGATATTTAGATTTGTTTTCATTTTAGATAAAATCCAAAGGTTATAGCTCACGAAATTTTACAAAAGACTTAGTCACTAAAATTCTTACTATTTCTTTATGTTTCGAGCATTCAGATGACAGAAACAAATATAATAAGAATAAAATGTTAAACATTTGTTTGTCAGAGAGAGAGATAGTTAGAATGTTTTCGTTTTTGATAATATCCAAATGTTATAGCTCACGGAATTTGACAAAAACACTCGGTTACGAAAATTCTTACTATTTTCATTAATTTTCAAGGGTTCTGACGATACAAACGAATATTATAAGATGAAAATATTAGACATATGCTTGTCGGAGAAAGATATTAAGATTATTTTCATTTTTGATAAAATCCAAAGGCTATAACTCACGAAATTTGACAAAAAACTGAGTCACTAAAATTCTTAGTATTTCATTATTTTTTGAGCGTTCGGATGACAGAAACAAATATTATAAGATGAAAATGTTAACATATGCTGGTCGGAGAGAGATAATTAGATTGTTTCCATTTTTTAAAAATCCAAAGTTTATAACTCATGAAATTTGAATAAGATAGTCATGTATTAAATTTCTTACTATCTTTTTTTATGTTTCGAGCGTTTGGAGGACATAAATGAATATTATAAGATGAAAATATTAAACATATGTTTACCAGAGATTTAGATAATTATTATTTTTGATAAAATCGAAAGCTATAGATAACGAAATTTGACAAAAACGCTCCGTTATTAAAATTCTTACTATTTTTTTATTTTTCAAGGGTTCTGATGAGATAAACGAATATTATAAGATGAAAATTTAAACAAATACTTGTCGGAGAATGATATTTAGATTTTTTTTATTTTTGAAAAATCCAAATGTTATAGCTACCAAAATTTGACAAAAAGAATTAACTACTAAAATTCTTACTATTCCATTATTTTTTGAGCGTTCGGATGACAGAAACAAATATTATAAGATGTAAATGTTAACCATATGCTTGTAGGGGAAAGATGTTTAGATTGTTTTCATTTTTGATAAATCCAAAGCCTATAACTCACGAAACTAAACAAAATCACTCAGTTATTAATTTTTTTTACTATTTCTTTATTTTTCGAGCGTTCTATTGATACAAACGAATATTATAAGATGAAAGTGTTAAACATATGCTTGTCGGAGAGAGATATTTTGATTGTTTTCATTTTTGATAAAATCCAAAGGCTATAGCTCACAAAATTTGACAAAAACACTCAGTTATTAAAATTCTAACTATTTCTTTATTTTTTGAGTGTTCAGAAGATACAAACGAATGTTGTAAGATGAATATTAGACATATGCTTGTCGGAGAATGATATTTAGATTATTTTCATTTTTGATAAAATGCAAAGGGTTTATAGCTAACGAAATTTGACAAAAACTCTCAGTTACTAAAATTCTTACTATTTTTTTATTTTTCGAGCGTTCGGATGACAGAAACGAATATTAGAAGATGAAAATGTTAAACATGTGCTTGTCGGAGAAATATATTTATATTGTTTTTATTTTTTGATAAATCAAAAGGTTACAGCTCACAAATTTTGACAAAAACGCCGAGTTATTAAAATTCTTACTATTTTTTTATTTTTCAAGGGTTCAGATTACACAAACGAATATTATATGATGAATATGTTAAACAAATACTTGTCGGAGAGAGATATTTAGATTGTTTTCGTTTTTGATAAAATCCAAAAGCTATAGCTACCGAAATTTGACAAAAAAGACTTAGCTACTAAAATTCTTACTATTTCTTTATTTTTGAGCGTTCGGATGACCGAAACGAATATTATAAGACGAAAATATTAGACATATGATTGTAGGAGAAAGATATTTAGATTGTTTTCATTTTTGATAAATCCAAAGGCTATAACTCACGAAATTTGACAAAAAGACTTAGTTACTAAAATTCTAACTATTTCTTTATTTTTCGAACATTCTGACGAAACAAACAAATATTAGAAGATGAGAATGTTAAACATACTTGGGTCGAGAGAGAAATTTAGAATTTTCAAGTTTGATAAAATCCAAATGCTATAGCTCACGAAATTTGACAAAAAGAGTTCGTTACTAAAATTCTAACGATTTCGTTATTTTTCTAGCATTCTGAAGATACAAACGAATAGTTTCATTTTTGATAAAATCCAAAGGCTATAGCTAACGAAATTTCACGAAAACACTCAGTTATTAAAATTCTTACTATTTTTTTATTTTTCAAGCATTCGGATGAGAAAAACGAATATTATTAGATGAAAATGTTAAACATATGCTTGTCAGATAAAGATATTTAGATTGTTTTCATTTTTTGTAAAATCTAAAGGCTATAGTTTACGAAATATGACAAAAACACTCAGTTATTAAAATTCTTACTATTTTTTTATTTTTCGAGTATTCAGATGACAGAATCAAATATTATAAGATGAAAATGTTAAACATATTCTTGTCGGAGAGAGATATTTAGATTGTTTCCATTTTTGATAAAAAACAAAGTTTATAACTCATGAAATTTGAATAAAACAGTCAGTTATTAAATTTCTTACTATCTTTTTTTATGTTTCGAGCGTTCGGAGGACAGAAATGAATATTATAAGATGAAAATGTTAATGATATGCTTATAGGAGAAAGATATTTAGATTGTTTTCATTTTTGATAAATCCAAAGGCTATAACTCACGAAACTAAACAAAAAAACTCAGTTATTAATTTTTTTACTATTTCTTTATTTTTCGAGCGTTCTATTGATACAAACGAATATCATAAGACGAAAGTGTTTAACATAGGCTTGTCGGAGAGAGATGTTTTGATTGTTTTCATTTTTGGAAAATCCAAAGGCTATAGCTCACGAAATTTGACGAAAACACTCAGATATTAAAATTCTAACTATTTCTTTATTTTCGAGTGTTCAGAAGATACAAACGAATATTATAAGATGAAAATATTAGACATATGCGTGTCGGAGAAAGATATTTAGATTATTTTCATTTTTGATAAAATCCAAAGGCTATATAGCTAACAAAATTTGACAAAAACTCTCAGTTACTAAAATTCTTACTATTTCTTTATTTTTCGAGCGTTCGAACGACAGAAACGCATATTAGAAGATAAAAATGTTAAACATATGCTTGTCGGAGAAAGATATTTAGATTGTTTTTCTTTTTGATAAATCAAAAGGTTATAGCTCACGAATTTTGATAAAAACGTTGAATTATTAAAATTCTTACTATTTTTTATTTTTCAAGGGTTCATATGACACAAACGAATATTATAAGTCGAAAATGTTAAAACAATACTTGTCGAAGAGAGATATTTAGATTGTTTTCATTTTGATAAAATCCAAAGGCTATAACTCACGAAATTTGAAAAAAAGACTTTGCTTCTAAAATTCTTACTATTTCTTTATTTTTTGAGCGTCCGGTTGACAGGAACGGATATTATAAGATGAAAATATTAGACATATGATTGCTGGAGAAAAATATTTAGATTGTTTTCATTTTTGATAAATCCAAAGGCTATAACTCACGAAATTTGTCAAAAAACTCAGTTACTAAAATTCTAACCATTTCTTTATTTTTCGAACGTTCTAACGAAAGAAACAAATATTTGAAGATGAGAATGTTAAACATATGCTAGTCGAGAGAGAAATTTAGAATTTTCATGTTTGATAAAATCCAAAAGCTATAGCTCACGAAATTTGAAAAAAAGACTTAGTTACTAAAATTCTAACGATTCCATTATTTTTCTAGCATTCTGAACATACAAACAAATATTTTATGATACAATTGTTAAACATATGCTGGTCGACAAAGATTCTAAGAATTTTGATAAAATCCAAAGACTATAGCTAACGAAATTTCACGAAAACACTTTGTTTTTAAAATTCTTACTATTTTTTTATTTTTTGAGCGTTTATATGAGACAAACGAATATTATAAGATGAAAATGTTAAACATATACTTGTCGGATAAAGACATTTAGATTGTTTTCATTTTTTGTAAAATCCAAAGGCTATAGTTTAGGAAGTATGTCAAAAACACTTAGTTATTAAAATTCTTACTATTTTTTTTATTTTTCGAGCATTCACAAGACAGAATCAAAAATTATAAGATGAAAATGTTAAACATATTCTTTTCGGAGGGAGATATTTTGATTGTTTCCATTTTTTATAAAATCCAAAGTTTATAGCTCATGAAATTTGAATAAAACATTCAGTTATTAAAAAAATTACTATATTTTTTTACGTTTCGAGCGTTCGGAGGACATAAATGAATATTATAAGATTAAAATGTCAAACATATGCTTGTCGGAGAGAGATATTTAGATTGTTTTTATTTTTTGTAAAATCCAAACACTATAGCTTACGAAATTTGACAAAAATAGTCCGTTATTAAATTTGTTAATATCTTTTTTTTATTTTCCGAACTTTCGGAAGACAAACGGATATTATAAGATGAAAACATTAAATATATACTTGTCGGAGAAAGATATTTAGATTGTTTTCATTTTTTTCTAAATCCAAAGGCTATAACTAACAAAATTAAACAAAAAACTCAGTTATTAAAATTCTTACTATTTCTTTATTATTCGAGCGTTCTGCTGATACAAAGGAATATTATTAGATGAAAGTGTTAAACATATGCTTGTCGGAGAGAGATATTTAGATTGTTTTCATTTTTGATAAAATCCAAAGTCTATAGCTCAAGAAATTTGACAAAAGAATTAGTTACTAAAGTTCTTACTATTTCTTTATGTTTCGATCATTCGGATGATAGAAACAAATATAATAAGAAGAAAATGTTAAACATTTGCTTGTCGGAGTGAGATAGTTAGATTGTTTTCATTTTTTATAAAATCCAAATGTTTTTGCTTACGGAATTTGACAAAAACACTCGGTAACGAAAATTCTTACTATTTTCTTTAATTTTCAAGGGTTCTGATGATACAAACGAATATTATAATATGAAAATGTTAAAAAATGCTTGTCGGAGAGAGATATTTAGATAATTTTCATTTTTGATAAATCCAAATGCTATAACTCACGAAATTTAACAAAAAGACTGAGTCACTAAAATTATTAGTATTTCATTATTATTTGAGCGTTCGGATGACAGAAACAAATATTATAAGATGAAAATGTTAAACATATGCTTGTCGGAGAGAGATATTTTACTTGTTTTCATTTTTGATAAAATCCAAAGGTTACCTCACGAATTTTGACAAAAACACTCAGTTACTGAAATTCTTACTATTTCTATATTTTTCGAGCATTTTGGTGATACCAACGAATATTATAAAATGAAAATGTTAAAAATATGCTTGTCAGAGAGATATTTAGATAATTTTTATTTTTTATAAAATTCAAAGCTATAGATAACGAAATTTGACAAAAACACTCAGTTATTAAAATTCTTACTATTTTTTATTTTTCAAGGGTTCTGATGAGACAAACGAATATTATAAGATGAAAATGTTAAACAAATACTTGTCGGAGAGAGATATTTAGATTGTTTCCATTTTTGATAAAATCCAAATGCTATAGCTGCCGAAATTTGACAAAAAGAATTAACTACTAAAATTCTTACTATTTCATTATTTTTTGAGCATTCGGATGACAGAAACAAATATTATAAGATGAAAATGTTAACCATATACTTGTAGGAGAAAGATATTTAGATTGTTTTCATTTTTGATAAATTCAAATGTTATAACTCACGAAACTAAACAAAAACACTCAGTTATTAAATTTTTTACTCTCTATTTTTCGAGCATTCTACTGATACAAACGAATATTATAAGATGAAAGCGGTAAACATATGCTTGTCAGGGACGTGATTGTTTTCATTTTTGATAAAATCCGAAGACTATAGCTCACGAAATTTGACAAAAACACTCAGTTATTAAAATTCTAACTATTTCTTTATTTTTCAAGTGTTCAGAAGATACAATCGAATATTATAAGATGAAAATATTAGACATATGCTTGTCGGAGAAAGATATTTAGAATATTTTATTTTTTAATAAAATTCAAAGGCTATATAGATAACGAAATTTGACAAAAACTCTCAGTTACTAAAATTCTTACTATTTCTTTATTTTTTGAGAGTTCGGATGACAGAAACGAATATTAGAAGATGAAAATGTTAAACATATGCTTGTCGGAGAAAGATATTTAGATTTTTTTTATTTTTGATAAAATCAAATGTTATAGCTAACGAATTTTGACAAAAAACGCCCAGTTATTAAAATTCTTACTATTTTTTTATTTTTCAAGGGTTTAGATGACTCAAACGAATATAATAAGATGAAAATGTTAAAGAAATATTTGTCTGAGAGAGATATTTAGATTGTTTTCATTTCGATAAAATCCAAAAGCTATACCTATTGAAATTTGACAAAAAGACTTAGCTACTAAAATTCTTACTATTTCTTTATTTTTTGAGCGTTCGGATGACAGAAACGAATATTATAAGATGTAATTATTAGACATGATTGTAGGCGAAAGATATTTGGATTGTTTTCATTTTTGATAAATCTAAAGGCTATAGCTCACGAAATTTTACAAAAACACTAAGTTACTAAAATTCTTACAATTTTTTTTATTTTTCGAGCGTTCTGGGGATACACATGAATATTAAAAGATGAAAATGTTAACCATATGCTTGTCAGGGAGAGATATTGATGCAGGATCTGCTGGATATAATATGATGGAGGCAGTGATTAACAACCAAATCAGCAAGGAGCCGTTGGCTAGCAAACACATCAGCAAGGAAGGAAACTTCCAACCAGCCAGCAAAACTAACAAGGAAACTTGCCTCCAACAACACATGTGAATCAACTTATTTCCAATTAAGTTTATGGAAGGTTTCCTGATTTTTGTTTCATTTAAACAAGTATTTTCGTAGTCAATTATTTCCTTTACTGTTATTTGTTTTATTTAGATGCAAATCAAAGGAGTTGCCTTGTTGGTTAACTTCCTAATTTCTATATGGAATAAAAGCTATAAGACCTGGTTGTGTTGGAGGACAGGAGGAGAACGGGGAGCTACTGATCAACCCACCACAGGAGATTACCCATCTCCTGGGCTACAGGGACCGCTGATTGGCGGTCCCCAACCGCCAATTGGCGGTCTAAAAGGCGCGCCTCGTGTGCTGCCTTAGACCACCCTGATCACCATTCATTTTGCCTTCTTTTGATTCCACTAGATCCATTCTTGATCTATGTTACTGGGGGGCACGAAGGAAAGAAGGTGGCTCTCTACTCACAAAGCAAAAAAACCGATTTTGCAATGCACACTCTTCTTCTTCTTTCTACTCACATACTCACTCTTTTCTCACACAATTTCGTGGCTCAACTTCTAATGCTTGATATATGTTGTTGTTGTGTTACAAATGGTGAATTCTAGTGCTTTATATAGGCACTTACATGACCCTACAACTTCCAAACATAAAGACTACATAAACATGATCATTGAAGATCATTACACCCTCTACTTAAATTGCATACATAATTAGGACGAAAATTACTCAAAAAATGAAAAGACTCTTGTCTCTTCCACTCCCTCAACCTTTTGTCTTCTCATGTGTTGACTCATCTCCTCCTTGATGTGTCATCAAGCACTGATGATGTGGCGGGTGACTAGGACGCCACATAGGATTAAGTCGCCACATAGGATTAAGTTCAATTCTCAATACTCCTCCTTGAACTTAATCCTCTTCCGTCCACCATCCCAAGTTGATTTCTCAACTTCACATACAAGCGGATTGGCAGAGCTTTTGTTTTGTGTGAGAAGACACACCATGTGCAACTCACTCGTCGTCTCGTAGATTTCACGAAGTGTCTTGAACTTCCTTGGTCTCATCTCGTCATGTTTGTCAGATGGAACCGTTTCATGATCAGTGGGGTTGGCTATCTCCTCTTCTTGTTCTTCATTTGGCACTTGTGGAATCTCCTCTTTGGACTCCCATGTTACCTCATCGTTAACCTGTACATCACGACTAATGACAATTTTGTTGTTAGTTGGATCGAGAAGCCTATAAGCTTTCGATCGTTCATCATAGCCAACAAATACAAGCTTGATGCTCCTATCATCAAGTTTTATCCTTCTTTATTTTGGTACATGTGCATATGTTGTGCTTCCAAACACCTTCATATGTGCTACGGTTGGCTTATAGCCACTCCACGCTTCTTGTGGAGTTACTCCCTCCAAACTTGCAGTTTTGCAACGATTCAACGTATACACTGCACAGGCCACAGCTTCGGCCCATAGCTCTTTTGACATGTTCTTGCTTTTCAACATACTTCGAACCATGTCCATGATGGTTCTATTCTTCCTTTCAGCTACACCATTTTGTTGTGGTGAGTATGGAGCCGTCAAATGGCGTTTTATGCCATTCTCCTCACAAAAGTTGTTGAACTCGGTTGATGTGAACTCGCCCCCTCGATCAGACCTTAATGTCTTGATGTTGTTGCCACTTTGTTTCTCCACATATGTCTTGAACTTCTTGAACATGCGAAAAGCCTCAGATTTCTCCTTCAAGAAGTACACCCACGTTTTCCGTGAAAAGTCATCAATAAACGTTAAGAAATAATGATTCTTACTAATCGAGTGTGGAGTGATCGGTCCACATATGTCGGTATGCACCAACTCGAGCACCTTCTTTGCTCTATTTTCAGCTTGCTTTGGAAAACTCTTCCTTGGTAATTTTCCAACCATGAAACCTTCACAAAATCCGTCTTTGGATTCGGTCATCGGCAGACCATGCACCATTCCCTTTTGCGCCATTTCTTGGATCCCGCCGAAGTTCAAGTGTCCAAGTCTCATATGCCACAACCAATCTCCCTTAATGCATGCATTCAAACATCTAGCACGAGCACAGGTTAGATTCAATTTAAACATTCGATTTTTGGACATTTCTACCTTTGCAATCAGATGTCCATCTTGTCCTCGCACGGTCATGTGTCGATCCTTCATCAAGATCGTGAACCCTTTCTCCAGGAGTTGTCCCATGCTTAAAATGTTTGTCTTCATATCGGGCACAAAGAACACATTGGAGATAAGCTTTTGAGATCCATCCTTTACTTGGATCATGATGTGACCTTTCCCTTCCACGCGCACCTTTGATGCATCTCCAAACGAAACGTGCCCATGTACTCCTTCCTCCAAATGTGCGAACATGTGTCTATTTCCACACATGTGGTTGCTTGCTCCCGTATCGAGATACCAAACACCTTCTTGTTCACCTTCCATTCCTTTGTCGGCAAGCAAGACTACATCCTAATCACAAGCATTCTCCTCCACGGCCACAAGGTTGGAGTTTTCTTCCACCTTTTTCTTCGACCAACACTCGCTTGCGTAGTGTCCATGCTTCCCACAATTGAAGCATTCAATCACCTTCTTCGATCTGCGATCACCACGGACACGGCTGGAGCTCTCCTCCACCTTCTTTTGCGACCAACATTCTTTCGCAAAATGACCACGCTTCCCACACTTGAAGCATTCGACCTCCTTCTTTCTTGAATGGCCTCCATAATCACGACCGCTTCCACGATCTACGTTGCGAGGTTTCTCCTCCTTAAGCGACATCTTCGCTTGCAACGCCTCCTCTAAGACATCTTGTCTTTTCTTCTTCTTTCTTTGCTCGTGTGCCTCCAACGAGCTAGCTAGATCATCAATAGTCATTTTCTCGAGGTCCTTTGATTCCTCGATTGCGCACACCACATTCTCGAAGTCCTCGGGGAGAGAACGCAACACCTTCTCCACCACTCTTCCTTCGGTCAGCGCCTCCCCATTTCTTTTTAATTTGTTCGCCACCATGCGAACTCTTGTCACGAAATCGGCAACACCTTCCGATTCCTTCATTTTTAACGCCTCGAACTCGCCTCGAAGCATTTGGAGGCGCACTTGCCTCACTCGATCAGCACCCTTGTAGCTCCTCTCAAGGGTGTCCCACGCCTCCTTCGACGTCTTCGCTTCAGCGATCTTTTCAAAGCCACTCTCATCCACCGCTTGGAAGAGAAGGAAGAGAGCACTCTTATCTTTGGCTCTTCTCTCCTTTTGTGCTTTGATTTGTGCGACGGTTTCTTCTCCCGTCTCGGCCTCCTCCTCGAAGCCGCTCTCCACAAGATCCCAAGCATCATGCGCACCCAGCAGCGCACGCATTTGGATACTCCAATTGTCGTAGTTGCCTTTCGACAATCGAGGCAACGACGCATGACCAAACGAGGTCATTCCCGAGCTTCCCATCGGACGAGGCTCTGATACCAGATGTTGGAGGACGGGAGGAGGACGGGGAGCTACTGATCAACCCACCACAGGAGATTACCCGTCTCCTGGGCTACAGGGACCGCTGATTGGCGGTCCCCAACCGCCAATTGGCGGTCTAAAAGGCGTGCCTCGTGTGCTGCCTTAGACCACCCTGATCACCATTCATTTTGCCTTCTTTTGATTCCACTAGATCCATTCTTGATCTATGTTACTGGGGGGCACGAAGGAAAGAAGGTGGCTCTCTACTCACAAAGCAAAAAAACCGATTTTGCAATGCACACTCTTCTTCTTCTTTCTACTCACATACTCACTCTTTTCTCACACAATTTCGTGGCTCAACTTCTAATGCTTGATATATGTTGTTGTTGTGTTACAAATGGTGAATTCTAGTGCTTTATATAGGCACTTACATGACTCTACAACTTCCAAACATAAAGACTACATAAACATGATCATTGAAGATCATTACACCCTCTACTTAAATTGCATACATAATTAGGACGAAAATTACTCAAAAAATGAAAAGACTCTTGTCTCTTCCACTCCCTCAACCTTTTGTCTTCTCATGTGTTGACTCATCTCCTCCTTGATGTGTCATCAAGCACTGATGATGTGGCGGGTGACTAGGACGCCACATAGGATTAAGTCGCCACATAGGATTAAGTTCAATTCTCAATAGGTTGTAGGTCAAGAAGCAAACCAATTTTCGTTTGAATTAGTATAAAAAAATCAGAGATAGTTCTATCTCAACTTGGTGTTCTTCTCTTCAATTTTCTTGTAGTTGTGGGTGTCATACACTTGTAGAATCCATCACAATTCTACACGGCGTTAGTTGGTACCAGAGCCGAAATCCTCCCTTTAGTTGTTGCTTCATCAGCGTGATGGCTGGTAGACGTGGTGGTCGTGGGCGTCGTGGAGCTAATCCCGAGGAGGGACTCCCGCACCATGGTCGCAGCAACGAAGATGCTGAGTTGATTGAGGATCTACAAAGACAAATTGTTGAGCTAACCCAACGTCTTGCTGCGCGAGATCCAGGCCATCGTGAAGCTGACGATCCGGACTTCGACGCAAGCTCAAACCTTCACAACATGTTCCATGATCGTGGTGCTGGTCAAGGACACCGTGGGTGGGGTGATCGTCATGGAGACCTCAGTTTCAAGATGGAGCTGCCAGAATTTTCTGGTACGTTGCATGCTGATGCTTTCGTGGACTGTGTTGAATGAAGTCAAATGAGTATTCGACTACAAGGAGGTCCCGGAGCATATGAAGGTTAAGCTAATCGCCATCCGACTCAAGGGGTGAGCATCTGCATGGTGGGAACAATTGAGGCGCAAACGCGAGAGGCAAGGCAAGACCAAGCTTGCCGAATGGTGCAAGATGAAAAAAAAGATGAAGGAGCACTTTCTTCCTTTCGGCTACACGCAATCCTTGTTTCAGAGGCTTCATGCTTTGAGGCAAGGCGGGAGGTCGGTGGATGACTACACGGAGGAATTTTATCAGTTGGTGTCTCAGAATGATCTATCGGAGTCAGAGGAGCAGTCAGTGGCACGATACTTGGGGGGGTTACGACCATCCCTCCAAGATGCCCTTAGCCTCCACTCATTATGGACGGTTTCTGAGGCCTATCAGTGAGCCCTCGCAGCAGAGAAGCAGCAAAGAAGGCGAGTCACCACCAGCCATGAGCAGCAGCAGCCCAACCAGACTGCTAGACCTTCAGAGGCGCGCCCTCAGCAAGTACTGTTCCAGGGCAGACCTAAGACGGGCGTGAAGTGTTTTAGGTGTGGAGAGGAGGGCCACATTTCATCCAGCTGTGGGAAATCCACCAGCAAGGGTGGAAAGAACCTCCTGCTTGAGGATAATCTTGGGAGCGAGGACGAGATAGATAGCGAGCCCATGTTTGATGAATATGAGGACGAAAGTGGAATGTTGTACGGGGATGGACCAAAAACTTTAGTCATCCGCAAGAGTCTTCTAACCCCTAAGGGAGGGTCAGGAGATGAGTGGTTGAGAAATAATATTTTTCATACCACTTGCACGGTCTCGGACAAGGTGTGCAAGATGATCATCGATAGCGGCAACTGCGAGAACGTGGTGTCCGAAGAAGCAGTCCGAAAGTTGCAGCTGAAGACTGACTCTCATCCCAAACCCTACAAATTATCTTGACTGAACAAGGAGATGGAAATAAAGGCGGACAAGAGGTGTTTGGTGTCCTTTTCCATCGGCAAAAAATACTTTGACAATGCTTGGTGTGATGTGGCGGCTATGGATGCTTGTCACCTACTGCTGGGACGGCCATGACAGAACTATCGAAGTGTCGTTCACGATGGACAAAAGAACACCTATTCCCTCAGCATCAAAGGGAAGAAGATTGTCTTGGTGCCGCACCAAGAAGAAACCCCTTCAATCCAGGCAACCCCTCACAACAACTTGCTGTCCCTATCCAACTTTTTGGCCGAAATGAAGCAAGAAGAGGTGGTTTTTGCTTTGCTTCCCCGGGATGAATCTGAGGTTGGCTCAAGCTCAAACGTGCCTGAGGAGGTCCAGCAACTTCTGGAAGAGTTCTCCGAGCTGATGGCCGAAGATCTCACCCACGGCTTACCACCGTTGAGAGATATTCAGCACCAAATCGATCTTATCCCAGGATCGACTCTTCCGAACTGCCTCGCTTATCATCTCAGCCCTAAAGAGTCTGAAGAATTACAACGACAAGTGGTGGAGCTGCTGGAGCAAGGCTATATCCGAGAGAGCATGAGTCCTTGTGCCGTTCCTGCCCTGTTGGTACCAAAAAAAGATGGTTCCTGGCGTATGTGCATCGACAGCCGAGCAATCAACCGTATCACCGTGAGGTACCGATTCCCGATTCCCCGCTTAGATGACATGTTGGACCAGCTGTCGGGATCCAAAATCTTCTCAAAGATTGACCTTAAAGAGTGGGTATCATCAGATACGGATCAGACGAGGAGACGAGTGGAAGACGACATTCAAAACGCAGCATGGGTTGTACGAATAGTTTGTGATGCCATTTGGACTATCCAACGCGCCCAACACCTTCATGTGGGTCATGCACCAGGTTCTTCGTCCTTTCATGGGGAAGTTTGTTGTCATTTATTTCGATGACATCCTCATCTACAGCAGGACACCCGTGTGGCATATGGAACATATGCGTGCCGTTCTTGACAAGCTGAGATCCGAATGTTTGTTTATTAAGCAAAAGAAATGTGCGTTCTTCACAACCTCCGTCACCTTCCTGGGGTTCATTGTGTCCATCAACGGTGTTCATGCTGACCCCACCAAGGTTAGTGCAATTTCTGAGTGGCCCAGGCCAAAGTCGTTGCATGATGTTCGGAGTTTCCACGGTTTGGCTTCCTTTTACCGGGGTTCATTCGAAATTTCAGCACCGTGATCGCCCCATCACCGAGTGTCTAAAGGAAAGAGATCTCAAGTGGTCTGAGGAGGCAGAGGCGAGTTTCCAGCTGGTGAAACAAAAGATGATCGAAGCTCTAGTTTTAGCAATGCCGGACTTCGAAAAGGTGTTCGAACTAAATTGTGACGCATCTGGAATTGGTATCGGTGGAGTTCTGAGTCAAGGGGGACGTCCAATAGCTTTCTTCAACGAGAAACTATCTGGATCCAAGAAGAATTATTCCACCTATGATTTGGAGTTCTACGCAATAGTGCAATCTCTGAAGCATTGGCGACACTACTTGGTGCAACGTGAGTTCATCATCTTCACCGACCACGAAGCCTTGAAGTACATAAATGGCCAGCACAAACTCAACTGACGTCACGCCAAATGGGTGGCTTATTTTCAGGAGTTCACCTTCTCCCTTTGGCACCAATCAGGAAGTCAAAACCGTGTCGCTGATGCCCTTAGCCGCCGCAACACCCTTCTCACAACCGTGAGCAGTCAAGTCATCGGGTTCAAGACCTTTCCCGACATGTATCCAGTTGATCCCTCCTTTGGAAAGATATTCTAGCAAGTCATGGGTGGTCAGCATTGTGATTTTCTAATACACGACAGCTACCTATTCTGAGGGACGAAGTTGGGAATTCCGGATTGCTCATTGAGACAACAAATCATCAGCGAATTACATGGCGAGGGGCATTTCGGACGGGACAAGACCTTAGCCTTGATCTCCTCTGATTTTTACTGGCCCAAGCTACCTAGCGATGTAGCCCACTTGAAGGGAATGTGTTCTAAAAGTTTTACTTTTAAATGTCAACTATTATGAATTGAATGAGAAATCATTTTGTTCCTTGTTTATGTTATTCGTCTTTTAGAAGTGTTAAGGAAGAAGCTCTTGGTCCTTAACCGTAGAGCTCTAAAAGATATTGGTTTGCATAAAACAAAAGATATTCGCAATCATGGTAATAAACATGGGACATTTATTACCGAGTTAAGATTGTCGTGTTGGTCATAGATCATTGTAGCTCTACAAGTGAGTGACAACACGGGTACGCAAAAGAGGAAAATATTACTTTTGTATACTGAATAGACCTAATAAGTAAAATATTATAGAAATGTATTTCTGTGTTATTAATATTTTACTGTGTCCTTGGTCCTTTGATATGAGACTTATATCCAATCACTTAAGAAATACTTGATTAGGCTAGTGTCTTGAGCTATCGATAAGTGTAGTGTAAAGACATTGGTTGGTTAAGTATGACTTTTGTTGGAGAAGATACTTAGTCAAAAGATTATCATTGCCCCTCTAAATTGAGTAATGATATTAATGGGCCCATTGATAAAGCAAAGTTATAATGTGCACAATGTGATTTGAGTTAAGTCACATATTTATAACTAGCTTAAAGAGATCAAGAAATGAATACTAATACAAAGATGACACAATACTACTTTGTCTGTATTCTTAATATCATGAGGCAAGGGACAGACACAAGTTGTGCACTCCATCACTAATTGGATCGGGTTTTGGTTCGAGCTGAATTTAGACATCTAGCTAATTGGGAACTATAATGTGTAGCTAGATACCGCTTATAGTTTGTGATGTTAAGCTATTAATGTCACTGCCAATTTAGCTTAGATCCTCCCATAGGTCACACCATAAAACTGGGAAACAAGAAGGTGATTTTATGTTCATATGATGTATCGAGTTTCGTATACATGTGGTGAATGGATAAAATCATTATGTCATGAAAATGACATATTTAGAATCATGAATTTATATATGAGATGTAAATATATCATGGGGTGTGATGGTTTGATATTACATATGATGATATATTGCATAGGATATATAAATTAGCTATAACCCCAAAGATCGAATTTTGTTGGGAATTAATCCAAAATTCGATAAGGCAAATTAATTAATTAAATTTGCTAAAACCCCAAATACGAATTTTGTTGGGAATTAAACCAAAATTTGATAAAGGCAAATTAATTAAATTTCCCAAACAAAAAAAATGATTTTTGTTGGGAATTAATCCAAAATTCGATAAATGCAAATTAATTAAGGAATTATTGATCATGGTTTTGACTTGGTCAATTATGATTATATTTGGATGTGGATTAATAAATTTAATATTGGGAATTGGTCTTAAGAGAGAAAAACATGGAAGAATGCGTCAATGCATGGCCCATGATGTGGAAATTAAAGGAGCCTATAAATAGGCCTAATTTCCTTCATTAAAAATAAGTGTATGCAAAATTCTCTCTCTCTCTAACCACCCTAATTAATCCATCCGAAATTCCTTAGTTAATTTGAGTTTTTGGAGAGTAAAATCTCAGGAAAGAAAAAGGGGGTTATTAGCTAGATTCTAAACCCGTTTGGAGATTGATTGGCTAGCTCATTTCTCTCCAACCTTGTTTAGAGTTTGGTGAACACTCGGAGGCAATCCACCGGGCGATTCGAACGGCAACGCGACTCCGGATCTTCAAGAGGTTTTAGAGCAATTGTTTGTTTGTTCTAATGCATGTTAAATAATTAGGACAAACAAATGCTTGTCTATATGAACATCGAAGAAAATATGAATGTTTCGATCCTGTATGTTTATAAAATTTCGAAATATATATACATATAATAGGGCACGAAATCCAACAGTGGTATCAGAGCTTTTGATTCATATTATCTTTGATTTAAACTATAAAATCAATTTAGGCTACCATCTAGAATAAAAACAATTCGGTTTTATGTCTTTTTCGAGTTTTTCGATGTTTTGTTGATAAAATTCTAATAAATTCGTTTTGATGGTTTTATATGTTTTAAAACATCATACGTGATTGTTAGAATTGAAATTTAGACATTTGTCTAATTTATAGAATTTTCGTTTTATTTTAAATGATTATTTTATAAAGGAATCAACAAAACCAAAAAGAACTAATGTTCATCATTCCTTTTGGAAATTGGATGAACAACGGTTCAAAATAATTAATTTTGAACTATGGATGCATGAAAAACATTTTAATGGGTTTCAAATGATTTTTCTAGAATTGTTTGATTTTAGATGCTTGATAATCTAGATTAAATAGTTTAGATTGGACATGCGTGTATGCGTTGCTCGAGTTGTTTTTGCAGGAATTGTGAGTTTATATGTTCCAAATCAGCAACTATGAATGTATGTAAATATTATTATACAGGGGCTTATTTATATGTAAAGGCCAAATTCTCTTTTTCTGTCTCTAGATAATTGCATTGCATTTGAGAGGTTTTTACATAGGACTTGCACTAGTCGATTTTTATCGAATGTGAGGAGCATGTTTATTTTCTGTAAAATCTACGTCTCCGGTGCAAGAGGAAGTCACCGATGTAGCGCATCGATCAAGGATCGAGGATCAGGGATCGAGGATCAAGGATCAAATGGAACATATAAACTCACACGATGTGGATTGTGTGAATGGTTTAATTTTTTTTTTAAATTTCTGCTATGCATGTGATGAATGTGATTGAATGTTAGGATGTGTATGAATGATAATATGCATGATAACTAAAATTCCGAATCACATGTTAATAAATGAAATTGTCCAACAAAATTAAGAGTAATTTTCCTTCTTATTTCATCCACTAGCAGCCATTGATCGAGGGATACTCTGCTCGCCCTTAGCGGGAGATAGCTCCCTCCATCTTTGGGAATAGTGGGAGATATAATGGTTGTCTATTGTTGTGCCACGATTAAATATATGAGGTGTGTTTCACCCTAGTGAACCCCAAGTATGTTTAGTTGTGAATACAATGGATAAACGTATCTCGTATCAAATGAAAATAAGTTTTCTTAACATTACCTAGAGCCCTTGCTCGGTTTTGGGAAAACGTTTTTCTTAAGAGGATGGGTCACATTCCCTCATAATTAAAACGACAAGAATCACAAGAGTTTGAAGATGCTAATATTGCTAAAATTCAAAAAGGTTGTGATTAGAAAGAGTTTTTCTTACCTTGATATTGTAATGTATTCGATAGCCCTTAGCTAGTCTATATTACAATTGATGGGATCTTGGATTACTGCATTTATGGGCAAAATTTTATTTGCAGTATTTACATTTATATTCGATATATATGTATGTAATTTAAAACATAAAATTGACATTAAAAACCTGTATAATTTATTTTGTAGAAATATCTAATATCCAACCAATTGTGCGTTCTATGATAAAAAAGAATCCTTTGCAAAATGATGGCTCAAACTTCATGAAATGGCAACTCAATCTTAATATCGTGTTGAGGTTTGAAAAACTATCTCATATTTTGGATGGTGAAATCCCAAAATTGAATGAGAAGGCAACTGGTAATGAGAAAGAGGCGATAGCCAAGTGAGAAGACCAAGAGAACCAAGTTCACGGTCTAATGTTGGCATCCATGGGTGACTCGTTTCAAGCGAAATACTTGGATTCAAAACCCAAGAAGATCATGGAATCTTTAACAAAGATGTTCATGGATAGTGTCCGAAAGGAGCGCTATAAGACCACCATCGCACTCACAAGGTGCCACATGGCGGAGGGAACATCGGTATCCATGCATTTTCTCACGATGCAAGGATACCTTGAGAAATTGTCGAAGCTCTCTTCTCCAATGCCCGAGGACATTGCCGAAGATCTGATTCTTGGCTCTCTAGCCCCGTCCTTTAAGGACTTTGTGATGCACTATCACGTGCGTGAAAAATGGGTGAGTCTTGAGGAGCTTCACAACGCTCTCAAAACTGCAGAAGTTGACATGGGCAAGGGTCGAGACAATCACGTCCTAGCCGTCCATGAGAGGAGCAAAAAGATCAACAAAGGTGAAGGTAAATTTACCAAAGATACGTCAATCAAGAGCGAGGGAGTAGGAGGTGCTCATGGGAGTGCCTCAAGGGGGAAATCTTTCAAATCTCCAACTCCCAACACGGAGTGCTTTCACTGCGGTGAAAAGGGACACATCCGACTTAATTGCCCCAAGTATAAGGAAGACCTTGAAAATGGGATGATTGAACGTAGGCGCCCGATAAACGCCGTAGGTATGTTTGTTATTGAGATAAATTTAATCACCTCTGTCCTTGATTTGGTAATAGTTACCGGATCTTGTGCTCACATAATTATGATGTGCAGCTATTAAAAGATAGGAAGGAACTCGTGGAGAACGAGATGATGTTGAAGATTGGAAATAGTACAAGCATCGCTGCGATTGTACAAGATTCTATGGAACTTCAATAGTCTAGTGATTTAAATTTATGCTTTGAAGAATGTTTGTTATATGCCTTCGATTAGCAAGAACATTTCTGTATCAAGTTTTAGATATAGATAAATTTTAATAAATATTTTAATTCTTGCTTGTCTATGTCGAAGAATGGAATTTTCTATGCAAATACATTCATATAGAATGGTTTCTATTTGCTTGAGATGAATAATAAACAAACTCAAACAAACAATAACAAAAGGAACTAAGATGACTCACGTGAATGATACAATCTTGTAGCACTATCGGATTAGTCAAATAGATGACCAAGAGACCTTTCAAGAAGAAAGGAACGAAACCGAATGACTAATTGGATATGATACATTCTAATGTATGTGGTCCGATAAGTACAAGTGCAATAGACGTTTTAAGGTACTTCATTTTGTTCACGGACAACTATAGTCATTATGGCTATGTTTGTCTAATGGGAAGCAAAAGTGAATTCTTTGACAAGTTCAAGGAATTCGAGGATGGAGTAGTGAACCAACTCAACAAGAATATCGAGTCTCTGTGAAAGGTTCGTAGGGGTGAGTGCTTAGGATACCTAATTGACTCATTCCTAAAGTAGGAACGTGATATTGCTCGACATGGTTCGATCAATAATAAGTCAATCTAAATTGTCTATTTACTTTTGGAATTATGCACTACAAATAATGATAAACTCACTAAATAATGTTCTATCCAAATCCGTGGAGAAAATGTCTTGTGAGCTATGGAGTTGAAAGACACCTAGGCTGGACTTTCTCAAGATTTGTGGTTGTAAGGTATACATCAAGAGATTGATGTCAACCAAACTTCAACCAAAAGCGGATAAGTGCTTCTTTATAGGTTGTCCTCGTGTGACAAGAGGATATTACTTTTGGTGTATCACTTCCAATCGAAAGATTATACAAAGAGAAAAGTAGTGGGAGTAGAGTTAAGCTTGAGGAAACTCAAGATACTCTACAAGATCATGACATGAATGATGACATTCAAAATCATGAAGGCCTAACCGAGATTCATTTGGTTAGTGGGAGCATGAGCAAGAGATCCTAACAAAATTGTGAGAGAATCTCAATCATCCCCACTTAGTGTACGTTCGAGAGTCGAACATGAACCTATTCCTCAAGAAATTGTGGAAGAAGTTCAAGAGACACGAGAAGAACCAAAAGAATAGAGAAGGTTGACGAGGGAAAGGAAGAAACCCAATAAGTATGTGGGACTTCATGAGATCATGGTACTAGATACCAAATATCTCTCGACCTTCCAAGAAGCAATGGAAAGAAAAGACTCCAAACTATGGTGAAAAGCCATGGAATCCGAAGTAGAATCCATGTATGATAATCAAGTATGGAACTTGATTTGCCTTCCTCAAGAGAAAATATCATTTGGTATAAATGAGCTTTTAGGAGGAAGAAATACATGGATAGTAACTTGACAACCTACGAAGCAAGCCTTGTAGCAAAAGTTATACTCAAATTCAAGAAATTGACTTTGATGAGATTTTTGAGAGGTTGTCATGTTAAAATCTATTCGGATTATGCTCACTATTACCGCATTTCACAATTGTGAGATATGGAAGATTGATATCAAAATGGTGTTCCCTAAACGGGAACTTGGAGGAGGATTTGTACATAGTACAACCTCAAGGTTTTGATGATCCAAATAATAGCGAGAAGAAATGCAAGTTTCGATGATCCATTTATGGATTGAAGCAAGCATCGAGGAGTTGGAACAAACGCTTTGACGAAGAGGTGAAGAAGATTCACTTCATTCAAAGTAAAGGAAAGCCTTGTTGATACAAGGAGATTAGTGGGAGCCATGCAATACTTTTGATCTTATATGTCGATGACATATTGCTCATGAGCAATCATATACCTTAACATTAGCAAACGAGAAATTTCATTGAAATCGACATTCTCAATGAAAAGAAATGGATGAGGCTCAACACATCTTGAGAATCAAGATACATTGAGATACATCCCGTAGACTCATTGGCTTCAGTCAACGTGCATACATTGACAAAGTCTTGGAAATGTTCAGGGTGAACAATTCCGATGTGGACAGTGTGCCAATAAGTATGAGTATCAGTGTGCAACTCAAGGAGTCTCAACGTGCTCAATCACGCAGAAACTTGGAGTACATGAAGGTAGCCCTTATGCTTCAGCAAAAGGAAGGACCATGTACACAATGACTTGCACAAGACTCAATATCTCGTATGCTCTAAACGTGACAAGATGTCACCAATCCAACGCAAGTCCTAATTGTAGGATTGCGGTCAAGAATATTCTGAAGTACCTTAACTGGACTGAAGATAAGGTTCTTGTTTATGGAAGACAAAGGAGAAAATAGCCGAGGGCTATTTTGATGCAATTCTTATAGGAATTATTGACAATAGGAGGTTGGGATGATGATGCGTCATCATTATCGAAGGTGGAGGCATGAGCTAGTGTAGTTAGGAGTAATATCACTACGGCTAACTCAACCACCAACGAAAGACAAAATAAATAAATAGGTGGACACAACAGTAACACAACTGATCCATTCAACAAACCTTCATACCAAGCTAAGAGACGAAATATATTTCGAGTCCATGGATCCAAGGATCCATGTAGATTGGCTTGATAGGTGATTTGAGAAGGTTACCCTAGTTATTAATGTTTCATGCATTGAGAATGTATGTGAAAGAAAACTTTGATAACAAGTGGGAGATTGAAGGGAATGTGTTCTAAAAGTTTTACTTTTAAATGTCAACTATTATGAATTGAATGAGAAATCATTTTGTTCCTTGTTTATGTTATTCGTCTTTTAGAAGTGTTAAGGAAGAATCTCTTGGTCATTAACCGTAGAGCTCTAAAAGATATTGGTTTGCATAAAACAAAAGATATTCGCAATCATGGTAATAAACATGGGACATTTATTACCGAGTTAAGATTGTCGTGTTGGTCATAGATCATTGTAGCTCTACAAGTGAGTGACAACACGGGTACGCAAAAGAGGAAAATATTACTTTTGTATACTGAATAGACCTAATAAGTAAAATATTATAGAAATGTATTTCTGTGTCATTAATATTTTACTGTGTCTTTGGTCCTTTGATATGAGACTTATATCCGATCACTTAAGAAATACTTGATTAGGCTAGTGTCTTGAGCTATCGATAAGTGTAGTGTAAAGACATTGGTTGGTTAAGTATGACTTTTGTTGGAGAAGATACTTAGTCAAAAGATTATCATTGCCCCTCTTAATTGAGTAATGATATTAATGGGCCCATTGATAAAGCAAAGTTATAATGTGCACAATGTGATTTGAGTTAAGTCACATATTTATAACTAGCTTAAAGAGATCAAAAAATGAATACTAATACAAAGATGACACAATACTACTTTGTGTGTATTCTTAATATCATGAGGCAAGGGACGGACACAAGTGGTGCACTCCATCACTAATTGGATCGGGTTTTGGTTTGAGCTGAATTAAGACATCTAGCTAATTGGGAACTATAATGTGTAGCTAGATACCGCTTATAGTTTGTGATGTTAAGCTATTAATATCACTGTTAATTTAGCTTAGATCCTCCCATAGGTCACACCATAAAACTGGGAAACAAGAAGGTGATTTTATGTTCATATGATGTATCGAGTTTCGTATACATGTGGTGAATGGATAAAATCATTATGTCATGAAAATGACATATTTAGAATCATGAATTTATATATGAGATGTAAATATATCATGGGGTGTGATTGTTTGATATTACATATGATGATATATTGCATAGGATATATAAATTAGCTATAACCCCAAAGATCGAATTTTGTTGGGAATTAATCCAAAATTCGATAAGGCAAATTAATTAATTAAATTTGCTAAAACCCAAAATACGAATTTTGTTGGGAATTAAACCAAAATTCGATAAAGGCAAATTAATTAAATTTCCTAAAACAAAAAAAACGAATTTTGTTGGGAATTAATCCAAAATTCGATAAATACAAATTAATTAAGGAATTATTGATCATGGTTTTGACTTGGTCAATTATGATTATATTTGGATGTGGATCAATAAATTTAATATTGGGAATTGGTCTTAAGAGAGAAAAACATGGAAGAATGGGTCAATGCATGGCCCATGATGTGGAAATTAAAGGAGCCTATAAATAGGCCTAATTTCCTTCACTAAAAATAAGTGTATGCAAAATTCTCTCTCTCTCTAACCACCCCAATTAATCCATCCGAAATTCCTTAGTTAATTTGAGTTTTTGGAGAGTAAAATCTCAGGAAAGAAAAAGGGGGTTATTAGCTAGATTCTAAACCCGTTTGGAGATTGATTGGCTAGCTCATTTCTCTCCAACCTTGTTTAGAGTTTGGTGAACACTCGGAGGCAATCCACCGGGCGATTCGAACGGCAACGTGACTCCGGATCTTCAAGAGGTTTTAGAGAACCTCTAGGTATGATTCTCTTTGCAATTGTTTGTTTGTTCTAATGCATGTTAAATAATTAGGACAAACAAATGCATGTCTATATGAAAATCGAAGAAAATATGAATGTTTCGATCCTGTATGTTTATAAAATTTCGAAAAATATATACATATAATAGGGCACGAAATCCAACACCACTATGTGGCGAGGTGCTACGTTTGCCAGTGATCCAAAGGTACCCTCACCAACGCCGGTTTGTACACACCTTTGCCTATTCCTGAAGGTCCGTGGCGTGATGTTAGCATGGATTTCGTGCTGGGGTTACCCCGCACACAACGGGTAGCGGGTTCCATTTTTGTGATAGTGGATCGGTTCTCAAAGATGGCACATTTTGTAGCATGTAAAAAAACGATGGACACAACCCGGATTTTGCACCTCTACTTCAAAGAAGTGGTGCGTTTACATGGAGTTCCTCACTCAATTACTTCTGATCGTGACACTAAGTTCATCAGCAACTTCTGGAAGAGCTTATGGGAGAAGTTGGGGACTCGTCTAAATTTCAGCAGTGCATACCACCCTCAGACGGATGGCCAGACCGAAGTAGTCAACCGGAGTTTGGGCAATCTCCTACGTTGTTTGGCAAGCACTAAACCTAAGAAATGGGACCTCTCCTTGCCTCAAGTAGAATTTTCTTACAACCGATCAACAAACAGAACCATTGAGTTGAGTCCATTTGCAATTGTTTATGGGTTTAATCCTTCTGGGGTGCTAGACTTAGCACCCATTCCTCGTGTTGGTCGTTTGCACCCCAAGGTTGATGAGATGACTAAGCACTTGCAAGACATTCACAAACAAGTACAGCAAATGCTCCATGAGAACAACACCAAATACAAGAGCTATGCGAATCGTTGTCGCCGGCAAGTAGTTTTTAAGGAAGGTGATTTCGTGTGGGCTGTTCTGACGCGAGACCGGTTTCCCGTGGGGGAATACAACAAGCTAAAGGAATGGAAAGTCAGACCTTGTGAGATACTTCGGAAAATCAATGATAATGCCTACAAATTACTCCTACCAAAGCATTTAAAGACTGCTGATGAGTTTAATGTAAAGCATCTGAGTCCGTACTTCAGCAACGAGGAGGAAGCTGAGGCAAACTCGAGAACGAGTTCATTCCAACTAGGGGCGACTGATGCATGATCTGCTGGATATAATATGATGGGGGCAATGATTAGCAACCAAATCAGCAAGGAGCCGTTGGCTAGCAAACACATCAGCAAGGAAGGAAACTTCCAACCAGCCAGCAAAACGAACAAGGAAACTTGCCTCCAGCAGCACATGTGAATCAACTTATTTCCAATTAAGTTTATGGAATGTTTCCTGATTTTTATTTCATTTAAACAAGTATTTTCGTAGTCAATTATTTACTTTACTGTTATTTGTTTTATTTAGATACAAATCAAAGGAGTTGCCTTGTTGGTTAACTTCCTAATTTCTATACGGAATAAAAGCTATAAGACCTGGCTTGTAGGTCAAGAAGCAAACCAATTTTCGTTTGAATTAATATACAAAAAAATCAGAGATAGTTCTATCACAACTTGGTGTTCTTCTCTTCAATTTTCTTGTAGTTGTGGGTGTCATACACTTGTAGAATCCATCACAATTCTACACGACGTCAGATATTTAGATAACTTTCATTTTTGATAAATCCAAAGCTATAACTCATAAAATTTGACAAAAAGACTTAGTTACTAAAATTCTAACTATTTCTTTATTTTTCGAGCGTTCTGACGAATCAAACAAATATTAGAAGATGAGAATGTTAAACATATGCCGGTCGAGAGAGAAATTTAGAATTTTCATGTTTGATAAAATCCAAATGCTATAGCTCACGAAATTTGACAAAAAGACTTTGTTACTAAAATTCTAACGATTTATTTATTTTTCGAGCATTCTAAAGATACAAACGAATATTTTAAGATAAAAATGTTAAACATAAGCTTGTCGGAGAAAGATATTTAGATTGTTTTCATTTTTGATAAAATCCAAAGGCTATAGCTCACGAAATTTGACAAAAAGACATAGCTACTAAAATTCTTACTATTATGACGAAACAAACAAATATTAGAAGAAGAGAATGTCAAACAAATGCTGGTCGACAGAGATACTAAGAATTTTCATTTTTGATAAAATCCAAAGGCTATAGCTAACGAAATTTGACGAAAAGACTCAGTTATGAAAATTCTTACTATTTTTTTATTTCTCGAGCATTCGGATGACACAAGCGAATATTATAAGATGAAAATATTAGACATATGCTTGTCGGAGAAAGATTTTCATGAAAAAAAAAATTCAAATTATTTTCATTTTTGATAAAATCCAAAGGCTATATATAGCTAACGAATTTTGACAAAAATTCTCAGTTACTAAAATTCTTATTATGTCTTTATTTTTTGAGCGTTCTGATGATGCAAACGAATATTACAAGATGAAAATGTTTAACATATGTTTGTCGACAGAGATACTAAGAATTTTCTTTTTTGATAAAATCCAAAGGCTGTATAGCTAACGAAATTTGGCAAAAACACTCGGTTAACAAAATTCTTACTATTTCTTTATTTTTGAAGCGTTCGAACAAAACAAACAAATTTTAGAAGATGAGAATGATAAACATATGCTTGTTGACAGGGATATTTAGAATTTTCCTTTTTTATAAAATCCAAAAGCTATAGCTCACAAAATTTGACAAAAAGATTTTGTTACTAAAAGTTCTTACTATTTCTTTTTGTTTCGAGCATTCAGATGACAGAAACAAATATAATAAGAAGAAAATGTTAAACATTTGCTCGTCGGAAACAAGTAGTTAGATTGTTTTCATTTTGTATAAAATCCAAATGTTACAGTTCACGAATTTTGACAAAAACACTCGGTTACGAAATTTTTTACTATTTTCTTTAATTTTCAAGGGTTCTAACGATACGAACGAATATTATAAGATGAAAATATTAGACATATGCTTGTCGGAGAAAGATATTTAGATTATTTTCATTTTTGATAAAATCCAAAGGCTATATATCTAACGAAATTTGACAAAAAGACTTAGTTACTAAAATTCTAACTATTTCTTTATTTTTCGAGTGTTCAGAAGATACAAACAAATATTAGAAGATCAAAATGTTAAACATATGCTTGTGGAGAGAGATATTTAGAATTTTCATTTTTGAAAAAATCCAAAGGCTATATAGCTCACGACATTTGACAAAAAGACTTAGTTACTAAAATTCTAGCTATTTCTTTATTTTACGAGCGCTCTAAAGATACAAACAAATATTAGAAGATGAAAATATTTAACATATGCTTGTCCAGTGAGATATTCAGAATTTTCATTTTTGATAAAACCCAATTACGAAATTTGACAAAAAGATTGAGTTACTAAAATTCTTACTATTTCATTTTTTTTAGCGTTCGGATGACACAAATAAATATTATAAGATGCAAATGTTAAACATGTGCTTGTTGGAGAAAGATATTTAGATTATTTTTAATTTTCATAAATTCAAAGGTTATAGCTCACGAATTTGGACAAAAACACTTAGTTACTACAATTCTTACTATTTCTATATTTTTCGGGCATTCCGGTGATACAAATGAATATTATAAGATGAAAATGTTAAACATATGCTTGTTAGAGAGAGATATTTAGATAATTCTTATTTTGGATAAAATCCAAAGCTATAGATAACGAAATTTGATAAAAACGTTCAGTTATTAAAATTCTTACTATTTTTTTATTTTTCAAGGGTTCTGATGATACAAACGAATATTATAAGATGAAAATGATAAACAAATACTTGTCAGAGAGAGATATTTAGATTGTTTTCAATTTTGATAAAATCCAAAGGCTATAACTACCGAAAATTGACAAAAAGACTTAGCTACTAAAATTCTTACTATTTCTTTAGTTTTTGAGCGTTCGGATGACAGAAACGAATATTATATGATGAAAATGTTAATCAGATGTTTGTTTTCATTTTTGATAAATCCAAAGGCTATATGTCACAAAAGTTTACAAAAACACTCAGTTACTAAAATTCTTACTATTTCTTTATTTTTTGAGCATTCTGGTGATAAAAACGAATATTAATAGATGAAAATGTTAAACATATGCTTGTCCGAGAGAGATATATAGATAATTTTCATTATTGATAAATCCAAATGCTATAAGTCACGATAGTTGACAAAAAGACTTAGTTACTAAAATTCTAACTATTTCTTTACTTTTCGAGTGTTCAGAAGATACAAATAAATATTAGAAGATGAAAATGTTAAACATATGCTTGTCGTGAGAGATATTTAGAATTTTCATTTTTATAAAATCCAAGGGCTATAGCTCCCGACATTTGACAAATAGACTTAGTTACTAAAATTCTAACGACTTCTTTAATTTTCAAGCATTCTGAAGGTACAAACAAATATTTTAAGATAAAAATGTTAAACATATGCTTGTCGGAGAAAGATATTTAGATTGTTTGTATTTTTGATAAAATCCAAATGCTATAGCTCACGAAATTTGACAAAAAAGCTTAGCTACTAAAATCCTTACTATTTCATTATTTTTCAAGCGTTATGATGAAACAAACAATTATTAGAAGAAGAGAATATTAAGCATAAGCTGGTCGACAGAGATAATAAGTATTTTTCATTTTGATAAAATCGAAAGGCTATAAGCTCACGAAATTTGACAAAAAAACTTAGTTACTAAAATTCTTACTATTTTTTTATTTTTCAAGACTTCTGAGGAAACAAACAAATATTAGAAGATGAGAATGTTACACATATGCTGGTCGACAGAGATACTATGAATTTTTGAGCGTTCTGAAGATACAAACGACAATTGACGAAAAAGACTTAGTTTCTAAAATTCTTACTATTTCTTTATTTTTCGAGCATTCTGATAATGCGAAAGAATATTACCAGATGAAAATACTAAACATATGCTGGTCGACAGAGATACTAAGAATTTTCATTTTTGATAAAATCCAAAAGCTATATAGTCACGAACTTTGACAAAAACACCCAGTTATTAAAATTCTTGCTATTTTTTTTATTTTTCGAACATTGTGTAGATACAAACAAATATTTCAAGATAAAAATGTTAAACCAATGCTTGTTGGAGAAAGATATTTAGATTGTTTTCATTTTTGATAAAATCCAAAGGCATAGCTCATGAAATTTGACAAAAAGACTTAGCTACTAAAATTCTTACTATTTGATTATTTTTCGAGGGTTCTAATGATGCAAACAAATACTACAAGATGAAAATGCTGAACTTATGTTTGTCGACAAAGATACTTATAATTTTCATTTTTGAAAAACGAAGATATAGTTTATGAATTTTGACAAAAAGACTTAGTTACTAAAATTATTAATATTTCCGTATTTTTGGAGCGTTCAGAAGATACAAACGAATATTAGAATATGAAAATGTCAAACATATGCTTGTTAACTGAGATATTTAGAATTTTCATTTCTGAAAAAATCCAAAGGCTATTGCTCACGAAATTGAACAAAAACACTCAGTTACCGAAATTCTTATTATTTATTTATTTATTATTCGAGTGTTCTGAAGATACACACGAAAATTAGAAGATGAAAATGTAAAACATATGTTTGTCGGGAGAGATACTTACAATTTTCATTTTTGATAAAAAGCAACTGCTAGGTCACGAAATTCGACGAAAACACTTAGTTGCTAAAATTCTTACTATTTCTTTATATTTCAAGCGTTCGAACGAAACCAACAAATATTAGAAGATGAGAATGATAAACATATGCTTGTCGATAGAGATATTTATAATTTTCATTTTTGATAAATCCAAAGGATATAGCTCATTAAATTTGACAAAAAGACTTAGATATTAAAGTTCTTACTATTTCTTAATTTTCCGAGGGTTCTGACGATACAAACAAATATTAGAAGATGACAATGTTAAACATATGATTGTCGAATAAGATATTTAAAATTTTCATTTTTGATAAATCCAAAGGATATAGCTCATTAAATTTGACAAAAAGACTTAGATACTAAAGTTCTTACTATTTCTTAATTTTCCAAGGATTCCGATGATACAAACAAATATTAGAAGATGAGAATGTTAAACATATGCTCGTCGAGAGAGATTTATAATTTTCATTTTTGATAAAATCCAAAAGCTATATTGCTCACGAAATTTGACAAAAAGACTTAGTTACTAAAATTCTTACTATTTCTTTATTTTTCGATGGTTCTGACAAAACAAACAAATATTAGAAGATGAGAATGTTAAACATATGCTGGTTGACCGAGATACTAAGAATTTTCATTTTTGATAAAATCTGAAGGCTATAAAACTACCAAAATTTGACAAAAACACTCAGTTACTAAAATTCTTACAATTACTTTCTTTTTCGAGCGTTTTGATTTGAATTAAAAATTGGAAGATGAAAATGTTCAACAAATGCTTGTCGAGAGAGATATTTAGAATTTTCATTTTTGATAAAATCCAAAGGCCATAGCTTACGAAATTTGACGAAAGACTGAGTTACTAAAATTCTTACTATTTCTTAATTTTTCGAGCGTTATGACGAAACAGAAAAAAATTAGAAGATGAGAATGTTGAACATATGATGGTCGACAGATATAATAAGAATTTTCATTTTTGATAAAATCCAAAGGCTATATATATAGCTCACGAAATTTGACAAAAAGACTTAGTAAAATTCTTACTATTTCTTTATTTTCGAGGGTTCTGATGAAACAAGCAAATGTTAGAAGATGAGAATCTTAAACATATGCTTATCGAAAGAGATATTTAGAATTTTCATTTTTATAAAATCCAAAGGCTATACCACACGAAATTTGACAAAGAGACTTAGTTACTAAAATTCTTACTATTTCTTTATTTCTCGAGGGTTCTGATTAAACAAACAAATATTAGAAGATGAGAATGTTAAACATATGCTGGTTGACAGAGATACTCAGAGTTTTCATTTCTGATAAAATCCAAAAGATATAGCTAACGAAATTTGGCAAAAATACTTAGTTACTAAAATTCTTACCATTTCTTTATTTTTTTAGCTTTCTGAAGAGACAAACAAATATTAGAAGATGAAATTGTTAAATATATGCTTGTCGAGAGAGATATTTAGATTTTTCATTTTTGATAAAATCCAAAGGCTATATCTCACGAAATTTGACAAAAAAGACTTAGTTACTAAAATTCTTACTATTTCTTTATTTTTCGAGGGTTCTGACGAGACAAACAAATATTAGAAGATGAGAATGTTAAACAAATGTTGGTCGACAAACATACCAAGAATTTTCATTTTTGATAAAATGCAAAGGCTATTGGTCACGAAATTCTAAGAAAACACTTATTTACTTAAATTCTTACTATTTCTTTATTCTTCGAGCGTTCTGATGATAAAAACGAATATTAGAGGCTCAAAATGTTAAACATACGCTTGTCCAAAGAGATATTTAGAATTTTCATTTTTGATAAAATCCAAAGGCTATAGCCTTAGTTACTAAAATTCTTACTATTTTTCTTTATTTCTCGAGGATTCTGATGAAACAAACAAATAGTAGAAGATGAGAATGTTAAACATATGCTGGTCGACAGAGATAGTAAGAATTTTAATTTTTGATAAATCCAAAGGCCATATAGCTAACGAGATTTGGCAAAAACACTCACTTACCAAAATTCTTACTATTTCCTTATTTTTCGAGCGTTCTGAAGACATAAATGAAAATTAGAAGATGAAAATGTTAAACATATGTTTGTCGAGAGAGATACTTCTAATTTTTATTTTTGATAAAATGGAAATGCTATAGCTCACGAAATTTGACGAAAACACTTAGTTACTCTTTTTTTTTCTATTTCTTAATTTTTCGAACGTTCGAACGAACAAACAAATATTAGAAGATGAGAATGTAAAACATATGCTTGTCGAGAGAGATTTAGAATTTTCATTTTTGATAAAATCCAAAGGCTATATTGCTCACGAAAACACTTAGTTACTAAAATTCTTACTATTTCTTTATTTTTAGAGCGTTCGAACGAAACGAACAAATATTAGAAGATGAGATTGATAAACATATATATGATTGTTGAGTGAGATACAAACGAAGATTAGAAGATGAAAATGTCAAACATATGCTTGTTGAGTGAGATATTTAGAATTTTCATTTTTGATAAAATCCAAAGGCTATTGCTTATGACTTTTGACTAAAATACTCAGTTACCAAAATTCTTACTATTTATTTATTTATTTTTCGAGCATTCTGAAGATAAAAACGAAAATTAGAAGATGAAAATGTTAAACATATGTTTGTCGAGAGAGATACTTAAAATTTTCATTTTTGATAAAAAGCAAACGCTAGCTCACGAAATTTGACGAAAACACTTAGTTACTAAAATTCTTTCTATTTCTTTATTTTTCGAGCGTTCGAACGAAACGAACAAATATTAGAAGATGAGAATGATAAACATATGCTTGTCGATAGAGATATTTATAATTTTCTTTTTTTATTAAAATCCAAAGGCTATAGCTCGAGAAATTTGACAAAAAGACTTAGTTATTAAAATTGTTTATATTTCCTTGTTTTTGAAGGGTTCATAAGATACAAACGAATATTACAAGATTTAATGTTAAACATAGGTTTGTCGAGTGAGATATTTAGAATTTTCATTTTTGATAAAATCCAAAGGCTATAGCTCAAGAAATTTGACAAAAACACTCAGCTATCAAAATTCTTACTATTTATTTATTTTTCGAGCGTTCTGAAGATACAAATGAAAATTAGAAGATGAAAATGTTAAACATATGTTTGTCGAGAGAGATACTTATAAATTTCATTTTTGATAAAAAACAAAGGGTATAGCTCACGAAATTCGACGAAAACATTTAGTTACTAAAATTCTTACTATTTCTTTATTTTTTGAGTGTTCGAACGAAACAAAAAAATATTAGAAGATGAGAATGTTGAACATATGCTGGTTGACAGAGATACTAAGAATTTTAATTTTTGATAAAATCCAAAGGCCATATAGCTAACGAAATTTGACAAAAACACTCAGTTACCAAAAATCTTACTATTTATTTTTCGACAGTTTTGAAGATACAAACGAAAATTAGAAGGTGAAAATGTTAAACATTTGTTTGTCAAGACAGATATTTATAATTTTCATTTTTGATAAAAAGCAAAGGCTATAACTTACGTAATTCGACGAAAACACTTAGTTACTAAAATTCTTACTATTTCCTTATTTTTCGAGCGTTCTGATGATAAAAACGATTATTAGAAGTTGAAAATGTTAAACATATGCTGGTCGACAGAGATATTTTGAATTACATTTTTTATTAAATCCAAGGGCTATATCTCACAAATTTAAAAAAAAGACTTACTTACTAAAATTCTAACTATTTCTTTATTTTCGAGCGTTTTGAAGAAACAAACGAATATTAGAAGATGAAAATGTTAAACATATGCTTGTCGAATGATATATTTAGAAATTTCATTTTTGATAAAATCGAAAGGATATACCTCTTTAAATTTTAAAAAGGACTTAGATACTAAAGTTCTTACTATTTCTTGATTTTTTGAGGGTTCTGAAGAAACAAACAAATATTAGAAAATGAGAATGTTAAACATATTCTGGTCGATAGAGATACTAAGAATTTTCATTTTTGATAAAATCCAAAGGCTATATACCTAGGAGTGTGCTTCGGTCTGGGACCGGACCGAACCGAAGATCGGACTGAATAAATTTGGTTCGGTCCAAAACCCGAATTTACCTTTAAAATTTCGGTCTTTGACCGGACCGAACCGGACCAGACAGAATTTTGCCCACCCCTATATATAGCTAACAAAATTTTACAGAAACACTCATTTACAAATAATCTTACTATTTCTTTATTTTTCGAGCGTTCTGATGATACAAACGATTATTAGAAGTTGAAAATGTTACACATATGCCGGTGGATAGAGATATTTTGAACTACATTTTTTATAAAATTCAAAGGCTATATCTCTCGAAATTTGAAAAAAAAGACTTAGTTACTAAAATTCTAACTATTTCTTTATTTTTGAGCGTTTTGAAGATAGAAACAAACATTAGAAGATGAGAATGTTAAACATATGCTGGTCGACAAAGATACTAAGAATTTTCATTTTTGACGAAAACACTCAGCTACCAATATTCTTACTATTTCTTTATTTTTCGAGCGTTCTGATGATACAAACGATTATTAGAAGTTGAAAATGTTAAACATATGCTTGTCGAGAGAGATATTTAGAATTTTCATTTTTTTATAAAATCCAAAGGCTATAGCTCACGAAATTTCACAAAAAGACTTAATTACTAAAATTTTGACTATTTCTTTATTTTTCGAGGGTTCTGATGAAACAAACACACATTAGAAGATGAGAATGTTAACAGTATGCTGATCGACAGAGATACTAAGAATTTTCATTTTTGATAAAATCCAAAGCCTATAGCTAACGAAATTTTACAAAAACACTTAGTTACTAAAATTCCTACTATTTCTTTATTTTTCGAGCATTCTAATGGTACAAACGAATATTAGAAGATGAAAATGTTAAACATATGCTTGTCGAGATATATATTTAGAATTTTCATTTGTGAAAAAATCCAAACGCTATAGCTCACGAAATTTGACAAAAAGACTTAGTTACTAAAATTCTTACTATTTCTTTATTTTTCGAGGGCTCTGAAGAAACAAACAAATATTAGAAGATGGGAATGTTAAACATATGCTGGTCGACAGAGATATTAAGAATTTTTGTTTTTGATAAAATCCAAAGGCTCTATAGCTAACAAAATTTGACAAAAACACCAATTTACGAAAAATCTTACTTTTTCTTTATTTTTCGAGTGTTCTGAAGATACAAACGAAAGTTAGAAGATAAAAATGTTAAACGTATGTTTGTCGAGAGAGATACTTATCATTTTTATTTTTGATAAAATGCAAGTGCTATAGCTCACCAAATTCGACAAAAAACACTTAGTTACTAAAATTCTTACTATTTCTTTATTTTTCGAACGTTCGAACAAAACAAACAAATATTAGAAGATGAGAATCTTAAACATATGCTTGTCGACAGAGATATTTAGAATTTTCATTTTTGATAAAATCAACATGCATTGGGATCCACGATCCCTCATGTCTGGTACTCTACAGAGAGTCAAGCAACAACACGTCACACCACTGTCCATCAACGGAGGTGGTGCGACCCATGTGTCCACACTCTTCCACACGACGGTCCCTAGGCAGACACGAGCAACGTACCGCCATCACCTCCCGTCTCACGCCCTAAGTGAGGACACGGGTTTCCGTGGACAGAGTTGACACAACACAAAGACCAGGAATTCAGTTCTGCGCACAAACGATCGACCGAAAAAGCCTAACCGGTCGACCGTTCCCAATAGGTTCGGTCGACCAAGAGTCTTCAATGGTTGAACTCTCCGCGCATCACTTAAGTCGAAACGATCGAACAACAATCTAAAACCGGTCGACCGAATACGAGGTCAAAATCCGGAGTTGGTCAAAATCACACAAGACTATTCGGTCGACCGACTCAGGAGTCCCGGTCGACCGAAAACTACCAAGATCATCCTAATAGTCTACATCATAAAATGGTCGAACAATATATCAAAATCGGTCGAACAACATGCATAATATTCAAGTACACTTAAGTTCCGGTCGAACCAAAAACTAAGAACGGTCGACTGAAATCCAACAGAAAGCCTCCAACCCACCAGCACACATGCAACCAATCGACCGCCACGCGTCACCATTCGACCGATGTTGGTTAAAGTTGGGCAAAACCGTAAAATCGGTCGACAGTCTGAAGGCATCGGTCGACCGTTGGTCGACAACAACCCTGCGCCTGCCGAGGGTTTTATGCCATTTCACGTCGTCGGCAAGGTCTCCGACCTCCCGCGACCGACCAAAACATCAGCCCACGTGGGTGGCAACAACAACAACTAAAGAACCGGCATACCTCAAGAAGAAGATGGAGTGCGTCGGAGATTCGCTCGACGTCAACTGCAACCACGACACCACGCTCGAGCACTCCTCACTCCAGGTCCTCGAGCCACGTGTCGTCCACTTTCGCATGCCTCACGCCAGAGCAGACTCCTCCTCCACCTCTGGTCGCTAAAAAAGAAGGAAGGAAAGAAGTTTGGGTGAGAGATGGAAAATGGAAGAAGAAAGGAACGAGGGAGAGAGAGGCGTTGGTTTTCTCCTCAACAAAACCAAACCCAATGCCAACAGTACCCAGCCCCCTACACCCCTCACACATCACGCAACCTACTGTTCACCTCCTCCTTCCCAATGCAAAACCCCCACTAATCAAGAGATTTGTCCTAAGTATGGGTTAGGATCTAACAATTCACCCACCTTAAAAGGATTTCGTCTCGAAATCAAAACAAGCTACTCACCGAAACACTCTGGGTATTGCTTCTGTACCTTCTCCTAGATCTCCTATGTGGCCTCGCGCTCACTGTGATGGTGCCACTTGACCTTCACCATCGGAATGGTCCTCCTCCTGAGCTGGTGATCCATGCGATCAACAATATCAAATGGTCTCTCCTCGAGAAACAAGTCCTGCTGGATCTCTGGCACCACATTCTCAATCACGTGAGCTGGATCTGCAACGTACTTCCTCAACATCGATACGTGGAAGACGTTGTGAAGACCCGAAAACTGCGGTGGCAATGCAATCCGGTAGGCAACCTCTCCAACTCGGTCTAAGATCTCAAACGACCCGACATACCTCGGACTGCGCTTCCCCTTCTTCCCAAACCTCATCACTCCCCGAGTTGGGGAGATCTTCAGAAACACATGGTCGCCAACCTCAATGCTTAACGCCCATCTGCGTCTGTCGACATAACTCTTATACCTGCTTTGTGTTGTGGCCAATCTCTACCTGATCACATCTACCTTCTCTGTATACATCTGCACGAGCTCTGGCCCCACTAGTTGCCTCTCGCCTACATCACTCCAGCACATTGGTGATCTGCACGGCCTCTCATACAACGCCTCGTACGGTGTCATCCCAATACTCGAATGGTAGCTGTTGTTGTAGGCGAACTCTATCAATGACAGATGCTCATCCCAGTGTCCTGCCCAATCCAGTGTGCATGCTCTCAACATATCCTCCAAGGTCTGGATCGTCCTCTCTGACTGACCATCTGTCTGTGGGTTAAACGTTGTACTGAACCTCAGTCGTGTCCCCAAAGCCTACTGCAGACTCCCCCAAAACCTGAATGTAAATCTGGGATCTCGATCTGAGATGATGCTCATTGGCACTCCGTGTAGCCTGACTATCTCCTCCACGTACAACTTAGCTAGACCCTCCAGAGGCAACGTGGTCCTGATTGCTAAGAAGAGCGCTGATTTGGTCAGTCGATCGACTATCACCCAAATTGCGTCGTGGAATATCCTCATCTTCGGCAGCCCCATGACAAAATTCATCGTCACGTTCTCCCACTTCCACTCTGGAAGCTCAACACACTGCAGATCTGACTCCTGAACCTCAGACTACCATCAACCCCCCACTGAAGTTTGATCCATCTCTGGCTGCCAACTGTAGTAGACCAGCTAACTCTTCATCATCATACTGAGCCTGCACCACTCGCGAAATGGTCTGCGGCTCCACCCGAAGCCCAGTTATCACTGCTCTTTCAGAGCCCTCTGTGAACGGCCTCCACTCTGACAACGTCGCGAGTAGTCTCCACTCCTGAATGCATAAACTCACAACTGTCACCTCAACCTTCCTGCTCAGGGCATCTGCAACTGAATTCGCCTTCCCCGGATGATAGGAGAGGGTGAAGTCGTAATCTTTAATAAACTCGAGCCATCTGCGCTGCCTCATATTCATCTCATTCTGCGAGAATAAGTACTTCAAACTCTGATGATTTGTGATGACCTCAAAATACTCTCCATAAAGATAATATCGTCAGGTCTTCAACACGTGAACCACCGCTGCTAACTCCAGATCATGAGTGGGGTAGTTCTTCTCGTGCACCTTCAGCTGCCTCGAAGCGTACGCCACCACCTTCCCGTGCTGCATCAGAACAGAGCCAAGCCCAATCCCTGACGTGTCACTGTAAATCACATAGCCTCTGCTGCCACTCAGTAGTGTCAGAATCGGTGTTGTCGTCAGTCGCCTCTTTAGCTCCTGGAAATTGTCCTCGCACTTCTGTGACCAAACGAACTTGACGGCCTTCTATGTCAACGCTGTCAGCGGCGAAGCAAGTCTGGAGAATCCTGAATGCATCGTCTGTAATACGTAGCTAGTCCCACGAAGCTCCTGATCTCAGTCACGCTCGTTAGAGCTCTCCACTGAGTCACAACCTCAACCTTTGCCGGATCCACTTAATTCCAATCTGCTGACACAATATGCCCCAGAAATGCCACCTGATCCAACCAAAACTCACACTTCGTGTACTTGGCATAGAGATGATGATCCTTCAAGATGCCAAGAACAATCCTCAGGTGCTCCCGATGCTGCTCCGTGTTAGGCGAGTACACCAAGATGTCATCCACGAAGACAACAACAAATCTGTCGAGGTACGACTGAAAGGTCATATTCATCAGGTCCATGAATTCTACAGGTGCATTTGTCAGTCCAAACGGCATCACCAAGAACTCGTAGTGCCCGTACCGCGTCCTGAAGGCTATCTTCTGAACATCTGCCTCTCTGATCCGCAACTGGTGATAACTCGAACGCAGATCAATCTTCGAGAACACTCTCGCCGTCTGCAACTGATCAAACAGATCATCAATCCTGGGCAAAGGCTACCAGTTCCTGACGGTAACCTTATTCAACATCCTGTAGTCGATGCACATCCGCAACGACCCATCATTCTTCTTCACAAACAGCACTGACGCTCCCTATGGAGAGACACTCGGTCGAATAAACCCGGAGTCCATAAACTCCTGCAACTACTTCTTCAACTATGTCAACTCATCAGGTGTCATCCGATAAGGAGCCTTCGACTGGGGTGTTGTGCCAACCACTAACTCAGTGCCGAACTCGATCTCTCGGTGCGGCGGTAAACGAGGAATCTCTGCAGGAAACCCCTCTGGAAACTCCCATACAACCTCTATATCCACCAGCCTCCTCGTCTCAGGATCAGGAACAACCAAGGTCGCCATAAACACTCTGCAACCCTGATGCATCAACCTCTGTGCCTTAACTGCAGACACAATCAGACAACCTTCTCTACTCCTCGTCCCTCAGATCAACACATCATGCACGACAAAAGACTCACACATTGTACTGTGATAGCCAGTCCATCCCCAGTATGACGTCGAAGTGCTCCATCGGTAGCAAGACCAAATCTGCCAGAAAATCATGGTCTCTCGAAACAACTGTGGTGCCGGAGAGGAAGCTCCCAACAGTGTCCACCTCACCCATGGGTGTACTGACCTCCAACAAATCAGTCAGTAGCTCAGGGGTCCGATCCAACTCGCCAGCAAACTTCTTTGAAATGAAGGAGTGTGTAGCGCCGCAATGAAATAAAACACGAGCAACCAAACCTGAAACGACAATGGTACTATCCACGACAGTGTTGGAGTCCTTGGCCTCCTCAGCCCAGACGGTGAAGACTCGCCCCGCTCTCCTGGCCTAGCCCTGCGGAACAACGGACTTGCTGACTCCGTTCCTCCCTGAGATCAGTGGTCCTGGCCTCCTGCTCGTCTCGCCTTGCCTGCTCGGGCACTCCCAGATAAAATGGTCCATCTGACCGCATCCCAAGCATGCACCGGTACGCCGGGGATACTCCTGACCCGGATGAGATCTCCCGCAGGTACTGCACGCCCCAGACTGGCGTGCTCCCCTTCCATCAACCCCGGGCCTCTTGCCAGGTTCCCAGTGCAACATCCAACTGCACGTCCTCCCGTGCTCACTGGTGGCTTCTGCGCCTCCTGGTAATGCTCCTGATAGTCCTGATAGATGATGGTCGCAAACTTCACCGCATCCGCCATGGTCTGTGGCATGCTGGTAATCATACGCGACCTGAACTGCTTCCTCAACCCCTTGATGAACTTCTACGCACGCTGCTCGGGTGTAACAAAAGTCTCAGAACAATAACACTCCAAGGCGTTAAACCTGCTGATGTAGCTAGCCAAAGACATTTTCTTCTGCTCGAAGGCCAAGAACTCCTCCTTCTTCCTATCTTTGACGTGCCGCGGAAAGACCTGCTGGTTAAACTCCTCAAGGAATTCCTCCCAGCTCACGTCATCTCGGTCAGCAAACACCACTGCAGATGTGGTCCTCCACCAGTTTGCTGCCACACCATCCAGCACATAGGTACCCATGTCCACCATCCGCTCTGGTACACAACCAATCGCCTGGAAATCCTATGGATCTTAAAGACCCGGTCCTCTACAACCTCAGGGTCACTCCTGCCATCAAAACTAGGTAGGTGCTACCTCATGAAGCGATCATGCTCCGCACCTGTCCCTATCTGCTCTGACCTTGCCACCTGACGCTCCAAGAGCTCGCCTAACCTATCCCAGGTAGCGCCCTCAGTGGCATCACTGGCACTGCACCCATTCGCAGCGTTCCTCACACGTCTCGGAGGCATTTGACACAAGAAAAAAACTCAAGATTTGCTATGACTGCATGCTAAATGTAAAGTGCAACCTAACCCTACTACACTGGGGTGATTTCTTTGGGAGCCACACATCGGAACCGACAACTCTGATACCAAGTTGTAACATCCCGAAACAACGGAAAACTTGAAATTTTAAACAATAAAGAGATCTCAATATAACGACAACCAAACGGGAATGTTACTCATATAAATCAACAGTCGGTGCACCAAAAGACAACACAGTTCATCAAAAGACATGATTACATCAATACAACAAATGAAAACATGTAATCATAACGACCTCGAAGAGTCCGAAGAGGATCCTGACCCCAAAATGTGTGCGTCACCTGTCACCACCCGCCGATTTGACAAAAAGACTTAGCTACTAAAATTCTTACTATTTCTTTATTTTTTGAGCGTTCGGATGAGAGAAACAAATATTATAAGATGAAAATGTTAATCCTATGCTTGTCAGAGAAAGATATTTAGATTGTTTTCATTTTTGATAAATCCAAAGGCTATATCTCACGAATTTTTGAAAAACACCCAGTTACTAAAATTCTTACTATTTCTTTATTTTTCAAGCGTTCTTGTGATACAAACGAATATTAAAAGATGAAAATGCTAAACATTTGCTTGTCAGAGAGAGATATTTAGATAATTTTCTATTTTGATAAATCCAAAGGCTATAACTCACGAAATTTGACAAAAAGACTTAGTTACTAAAATTCTAACGATTTCTTTATTTGTCGAGCATTCTGAAGATACAAATGAATATTTTAAGATAAAAATATTAAACATATGCTTGTCGGAGAAAGATATTTAGATTGTTTTCATTTTTGATAAGATCCAAAGGCTAATATAGCTCACGAAATTTGACCAAAAGACTTAGCTACTAAAATTCTTACTATTTCATTATTTTTGGAGCGTTATGACGAAACAAACAAATATTAGAAGACGAGAATGTTAACCATATGCTGGTCGACAGAGATACTAAGAATTTTTCATTTTTGATAAAATCCAAAGGCTGTTTTATTTTTGGAGCGTTCCGATGAAACAAACGAATATCAAAAGACAAAAATATTAAACACATGCTTTTCGACGAAGATATTTAGAATTTTTATTTTTTTATATAAAATCCAAAGGCTATTATAGCACACAAAATTTGTCAAAAACACTCGGTTATTAAATTTCTTAATATTTCATTTTTTTCGTGCGTTCTGATGATACAAACGAATATTATAAGAAGAAAATGTTAAACATGTGCTTGTCGGCAGATATACTAAGAATTTTCATTTTTGATAAAATGCAAAAACTATATAGCTCACGAAATTTGACAAAATCACCCAGCTATTAAAATTCTTGCTATTTTCTTTTATTTTTCGAGCGTTTGGATGACACAAACGAATATTATAAGCTGAAAATGTTAAACATACGCTTGTCGGATAAAGATATTTAGATTGTTTTCATTTTTTGTAAAATCGAAAGGCTATATAGATAACGAAATTTGACAAAAACTCTCAACTACTAAAATTCTTACCATTTCTTTATTTTTCGAGCATTCGGATGACAGAAACAAATATTAGAAGATGAAAATGTTAAACATATGGTTGCCGGAGAAAGATATTTAGATTGTTTTTATATTTGATAAATCCTAAGGTTATAGCTCACGAATTTTGACAAAAACGACCAGTTATTAAAATTCTTACTAATTTTTATTTTTCAAGGGTTCAGATGATACAAATGAATATTATAAGATGAAAATGTTAAACAAGTACTTGTCGGAGAGAGATATTTAGATTGTTTTTCTTTTTGATAAAATCCGAAATCTATAGCTATTGAAATTTGACAAAAGACTTAGCTACTAAAATTCTTACTATTTCTTTATTTTTTGAGCATTCGGATGACAGAAATGAATATTATAAGATGTAAATATTAGACATATGATTGTAGGAGAAATATATTTAGATTGTTTTCATTTTTGATAAATCCAAAGGCTATAAGCTCACGAAATTTTACAAAAACACTCAGTTACTAAAATTCTTACTATTTATTTTTTATTTTTCGAGGGTTGTGGTGATACAAATAAATATTAAAAGATGAAAATGTTACACATATGCTTGTCAGAGAGAGATATTTAGATAACTTTCATTTTTGATAAATCCAAAGTTATAACTCACGAAATTTGACAAAAAATTTAGTTACTAAAATTCTAACTATTTCTTTATTTTTCGAGCGTTCTTACGAAACAAACAAATATTAGAAGTTGAGAATGTTAAACATATGCCGGTCGAGAGAGAAATTTAGAATTTTCATGTTCGATAAAATCCAAAGGCTATAGCTCACGAAATTTGACAAAAAGACTTAGTTACTAAAATTCTAGCGATTTCTTTATTTTTCGAGCATTCTGGATATACATACAAATATTTCAAGATAAAAATGTTAAACAAATGCTTGTCGGATAAATATATTTAGATTGTTTTTATTTTGGATAAAATCCAAAGGCTATAGCTCACGAAATTTGACAAAAAGACTTAGCTACTAAAATTCTTACTATTTCATTATTTTTCGGGTGTTATGATGAAACAAACAAATATTAGAAAACGAGAATGTTAAACGCATGCTGGTCGACAGAGATATTTTCATTTTTGGTAAAATTCATAGGCTATAACTAACGAAATTCGACGAAAACACTCAGTTATTAAAATTCTTACTATTTTTTAATTTTTCAAGTGTTCAGATGTCACAAACGAATATTATAAGATGAAAATATTATACATATGCTTGTCAGAGAAAGATATTTAGATTATTTTAATTTTTGATAAAATCCAAAGGCTATTTAGCTAAGAAAATTTGACAAAAACTGTCGGTTACTAAAATTCTTATTATCTCTTTAGTTTTCAAGCATTTTGATGATGCAAACTAATAGTACAAGATGAAATTGCTTAACATATGTTTGTCGACAGAGATACTAAGAATTTTCATTTTTGATAAAATTCAATGGCTATATAGCTAACGAAATTTGACAAAAACATTGAGTTATTAAAAATTCTTACTATTTCTTTATTTTTCGAGCGTTCGAACAAAACAAAAAAATATTCGAAGATGAAAATGATAAACATATGCTTCTTGACAGAGATACTTAGAATTTTCATTTTTTATAAAATCCAAAGGCTATAACTCACAAAATTTGACAAAAAGACTTAGCTACTAAAATTCTTACTATTTCTTTATTTTTTGAGCGTACGAATGACATAAACAAATATTATAAGATGAAAAATGTTAATCATATGCTTGTAGGAGAAAGATATTTAGATTGTTTTCATTTTTGATAAATCCAAATGCTATAGCTCACGAAATTTTACAAAAACACTAAGTTACTAAAATTCTTACTATTTCTTTATTTTTCAAGCGTTCTTGTGATACAAACGAATATTAAAAGATGAAAATGTTAAACATGTGATTGTCTGAGAGAGATATATAGATAATTTTCATTTTTGAGAAATCCAAATGCTATAACTCACGAAATTTGATAAAAAGACTTAGTTACTAAAATTCTAACTATTCTTTACTTTTTGAGTGTTAAGAAGATACAAACGAATATTAGAAGATGAAAATGTTAAACAATGCTTGTCGAGAGAGATATTTAGAATTTTCATTTTTGATAAAATCCAAAGGCTATAGCACACGAAATTCGACAAAGAGACTTAGTTACTAAAATTCTTACTATTTCTTTATTTCTCAAGGGTTCTTATTAAACAAACAAATATTAGAAGATGAGAATGTTAAACATATGCTGGTCGGCAGAGATACTAAGAGTTTTCATTTTTGATAAAATCCAAAAGATATAGCTAACTAAATTTGACAAAAAGACTTAGTTACTAAAATTCTAACGATTTCTTTATTTTCTAGCATTCTGAAGATACAAACGAATATTTTAAGAAAAAATGTTAAAGATATGCTTGTGGGAGAAAGATATTTAGATTGTTTTCATTTTTGATAAAATCCAAAGACTATAGCTCACAAAATTTGACAAAAAGACATAGCTACTAAAATTCTTACTATTTCATTATTTTTCGAGCATTATGACCAAACAAACAAATATTAGAATAAGTGAATGTTAAACATATGCTGATCGACAGAGATACTAAGAAATTTTTCATTTTTGATAAAATCCAAAGGCTATAGCTAACGAAATTAGACGAAAACACTCAGTTATTAAAATTCTTACTCTTTTTTTATTTTTTGAGCGTTCTGATGATTCAAACGAATATTAAAAGATGAAAACGGTAAACACATGTTTTTTGATGAAGATACTTAGAATTTTTATTCTTTATAAAATCAAAAGGCTATGATAGCACACAAAATTTGTCAAAAACACTAAGTTATTAAATTTCTTAATATTTCATTATTTTTCGTGTGTTCTGATGATACAAACAAATATTATAAGAAGAAAATGTTAAAAATATGCTTGTCAGTCGAGATACTAAGAATTTTCATTGGTGATAAAATCCAAATGCTATATAGCTCACGAACTTTGACAAAAACACCGAGTTATTAAAATTCTTGCTATTTTCTTTTATTTTTCGAGCGTTAGGATGACACAAACGAATATTATAAGATGAAAATATTAAACATATGCTTGTCGAATAAAAATATTTAGATTGTTTTCATATTTTGTGAAATCCAAAGACTATAGTTTACGAAATATGACAAAAACACTCAGTTATTAAAATTCTTACAATTTTTTTTATTTTTCGAGCATTCAGATGACAAAATCAAATATTATAAGATGAAAATGTTAAACATATTCTTGTCGGAGAGAGATATTTAGATTGTTTCCTTTTTGATAAAACCCAAAGTTTATATCTCATGAAATTTTGAATAAAACAACCAGTTATTAAATTTCTTACTATCTTTTTTTATGTTTCGAGCGTTCAGATGATAGAAATGAATATTATAAGATGAAAATGTCAAACATATGCTTGTCGGAGAGTGATATTTAGATTGTTTTTATTTTTTATAAAATCTAAACAATATAGCTTATGAAATTTGACAAAAATACTCTGTTATTAAATTTGTTATTATCTTTTCTTATTTTTCGAGCGTTCGGAAGACCTAAACGGATATTATAAAATGAAAATGTTAAATATATGCTTGTTGGAGAAAGATATTTATATTGTTTTCATTTTTGCTAAATCCAAAGTCTATAACTCACTATATTAACCAAAAACACTTAGTTATTAAAATTCTTACTATTTCTTTATTTTTCGAGCGTCCTGCTGATACAAACGAATATTATAAGATGAAAGTGTTAAACATATGCTTGTCGGAGAGAGATATTTAGATTGTATTCATTTTTGATAAAATCCAAAGGCTTGTAGTGGGTATCTGGTTTACCGCTTTAGGTATTAGTACTATGACTTTCAACCTAAATGGTTTCAATTTTAACCAATCCGTAGTTGACAGTCAAGGTCGTGTTATTAACACTTGGGCTGATATCATCAATCGTGTTATTAACACTTTAGGGTTTAGGGTTTATTAGGGTTTAGGGTTTTGGGTTTTGGGTTTAGGGTTTTTAGGGTTTTGGGTTTAACGTTTTTAGGGTTTAGGGTTTTTAGGGTTTTTTAGGGTTTAGGGTTTATTTAGGGTTTAGGGTTTAGGGTTTTTTATGGTTTAGGTTTTTTAGGGTTTATGGTTTTTTAGGGTTTAGGGTTTATTTAGGGTTTAAGCCACACTCTTTTATATCTTTTTGAAAAAATACAAAAGTTTGCTCATTTTGAGCAGATTTAGTGTAGTCTGAATAAAAGCCACAGACGGCTATCCAGACCTTAAAGAAGCGATAAAAAAACCTACGGGGTTATAGGAATAACCACTTCTCAAGGCGTACAGATTTGGAAATAATGTGATTTTCTCTACCACCTTGTCATAGTGATTTCTCCTTGTCTCCCAAAGTTGATCGAGCAAGTCATCCAATTGCGTATTTCTGACTTCGATGTGCGTCCAAAGTCCTACCAAATAAATAAATAAAAGATTCTTTAGAAACATAATTTGGTAGTTTAAAATTGTGAATTTAATTTGTATTAGTAGAGAGAGCTGAAATAAATTTGATATGAAGTTATGTGTAAATGAAAGAAAAATACTTCCCTTTTCCGACCAAACCAATAGGATTGATTTGGTCGGTTCCATGTTGAAGCATGCTTGTGATTCCTAGTGATTTTGAGTTCGGTATTATTTGCACGATAATGAGTGAAAGTATTTAGAATTAGTGTATGTAGAAAAATAAATATCTTTATTATCAAGTATAAAGGTGAAAGTAAAGGTGATGGGGTCACTCCCTGAAATGTGAATGAGAAAAGTTTTCTCCAGGTGCAGCAAGAGATTCCTATCAAATTTGGGGTTTGTCCAAACTTTGTGCCATGATGGGTCCTGCAATTAAGAGTGCAAAGAGTGGAAATGTGGAAGGTAGATTTTGAAACAATAAGGTTGAAAGTGGAATCACTTCCCTTGTAGTCTAATTGTCTTTGAGAGTTTAACAGAATCTGATGCATGGAAGTTGTTGTTTGTCAGTGATAAGAAAACCTCTTCCTTTACGATCGAGCTCTGCATTTGTGTAATAGACGTGCTTGCTTCACGATATTGATGTTGTACAATTGATATAGCTGGAAGATAATTCTGAAAAAAGTTCCATAGACGTTGTAGACAACAATTATGAGGTCTTATTTTATATGCTAGAAAATCCACCAAGCTAGACGAGTCAGTTTCAACGATAACATTTTGAATGTTATGTTGTTGACAGAGAAATAATCCGTCCAGCAGAGCTCTGAATTCAACAGTCATATTGGTTGTGTAACCATAGAAAGAGTGGTTGGCGAATATTAAATCTCCATTGTAATTCCTGAGAACTCCACCTCCACCTGAGAGACCCGGATTTCCTTTGGATGCTCCATCTGTATTGTGTTTGTATTTTCCTTCTGGGGGTCGCACCCAATGAAAAATCTTGTAATTTGTTGTGAATGTATCCTCTTGAGAAATCCCAAGTTGTTGAAGGTGTGCACATTCCTGTGGATTGCTTGATGTTGTGAATTTTAGATTGCGATTTATCACAGGTACCCATTGTTGGAGTTTATGCTTCATGGATCGATGTTTAATAGTTTGGCCTCCATATCTATTATCGTTACGAGATTTCCAAATTTCCCATAGAGTACATGCTCAAAGTAATCTTCTCATAATATTATACCTGTTTGGCTTATGTTGGAGAGATAGGATATAAACTTAGGTCTCCATTCTTGTCTTGTAATTATTGGGGCTTTCATTGTGGTTTGGTGCTGCTGAACTATTTCATGTGTTTCATCTTGAGATTTTCTTTTTTCATTTTCCTCCACTCTGATTCTGCATTTGGCTTCAATGTGTCCAATTTTCATGCAAAAGTTACAAAAAGGTGGCACATTCTCATAGTGAACTGGTTGTATGTACTTTTGCTCACCATTTTGAATGGTTATGTGATCGGGTTTTGGCTTTGAGAGGTCCATTTCTACACATATTTTGCAAACACCTGGCCTCATGAAATCCACATCATCTCTTGAGCTACATATGTATTTTCCAAATCCGGTTGCAATAGATTTCAAAGCATCAGGGTGATGGAGATGTAAATCTAAAGCAGGAAAATTAATCCAAATTGGGGCTTGTATGGGTTCTAACCCCACTTTGAAATATGGAGACCACTTGAAAACTCGAATTTTTTTCTCACCAAAGTACCAGTTATGTAACCAAACTTTAACAAAGCTTTCCTCATCGAAGATTCTGATACTAACATGTCAGAGTGCAAGTGCTCCAACTTCACAAAAATCCTTTTTGCCCAGAGTTTCTTCTAAGTGATTTTGAATGTCTAATAATTCTGGTCTTGGTCCCGCGAATTTTCCAATCAAACACCATTCAAAGTCTTGTCCCATGATTTTGATTTCAGATACTGAAAAAGCAATACTCGGATTTCCTACTTCATCAAAATGAGCATTTCTTGCAGGAATTCAAGTTGTATATTTCGGAAGTCTACATCTGGGACGCACCACACTAGCATAGGATTTCTTCTGATTATAGTGTGTATTAGGACCATAAAAATTTCTAATCGGTGATTCTGGTGGTCTAGGTTGGTCTTGTGCATTACCCACTCTATCCATGTGTACTGATCAAGCCATCAAATTTAATAAAAATTAAGTCACCTTCCTTCACACGCGAGTCTGTTCTTCGTCGATAGACACCCAGGTCGTTGCACGAATCCACCGCACGATCAATCAAATTGACGCAACCGGAATGTTCCCTTCGTGCAGCTGATTGTTCGGAGAAGTGGAATTAGGTTGATTTCACGGCTAACCGACGAATTAGGTTGCGTCCCAGAACGGCGGAGAAAGGTGGTGGTGAAGTGAGAGACGATGACGTGGCGCAAAAATGGGAATCACCTTTTTTCGCAAGAGCGACTGAGGAGAGAGAAACTTTTTTCCTTAATGGGTTGGGCTAGGGTTTAGGGTTTTTAGGGTTTAGGGTTTTTAGGGTTTAGGGTTTTTAGGGCTTTTTACGGTTTAGGGGTTTTTTTTGCTTTTGTCCAACCGACACCTTTTCATTTCTTAGCAAAAGAATAGGGTTTAGGGTTTTTTTACCCAAAAGTCATACCTTTTTCATAAATGCTGAACAACAAATACAAAAAGTATTTGCTCGAGATTGAGCAAAACTGGTGTGACTAAAACTCTAAGCCATGATGGCTAACTAATCCAAGGAGGTGGTGAAAAAACCTAGCTGGGGAACTAGGAAAAACCATCTCCTAAATGTATTGGATTAGTGTTACAATCCTTTTCCTATAAGAGAAATCAGGATAAAAGTTTGGTCCAGTAGACCAGCAACTTAATGCCCATCAACAACAAGCCTTCTTCTGAAATGGATGATGCCCAAAAGCCTTGCACTTGCAGCCCAATAATCCAGCCCAAATGAACCAGCAAGAAAAGCAACTGCCATGGCCATTCATGAATGTTGAATTAACTCCTGCATATTAGCATCCCATCCTCGTGACTCATTCGCCCCCCACGCCTTCCACCAGAAACCATAGTTGAAGTGAAGCGCGATGGAGAACAATCAGTCCAACCGAGTGAACCGTTTGCAGCAGCTGGAGAAGAAGATGGCCGGGATGCTGGAGAGGTACCATCAGTATGGGTTAGAGGGAACCCAATTCTGGTGCACCGGAGTTGCTGATCATCTGGAGATGGCGAACAGTTCCAATGCCCTTCGAAGGGATGGCATATTGCGGTTGGAGAAGAGGAGGGACAAAACCATGCAGTTGCTGCTGGATTGTCCAGATCCACCTCCTTCAAGATGGAGAGAATTCCCCATTCCATCAGAGTGGGAGTTATCTCTACATGAATCCATAGCCACACAGAATTGTAAGAAACTACCATTGACTTATTTAGAAATTGAATATTTAATTGTATGTTGAATGCAGATCCATTGGTGCTTCTGGATCAGATTCCCCGCTTGCTCCGAATCAGCCGTATAGAGAACAGATTGCAGAATTGGCGAGCTAGTATGGTGTATTTAAGTCCGGTTGAGGAGCAGATGAAACAGACCCATGAGGGCAGGGAGAAGCTGGAGTCGATAATGATGTTTCGGCGAGACACTGTCCTGAACTTGGAGGAAGAGAGGCGCCGAGAGTTGGAGCAGTTCTTGATGGATTGCACTGATCCACCTCCTCCAAATTGGAACCCAAGTCCACTTATGGATGTTTATCCTCTTCAACAGATTCAGCCGAGAGGAAGGTGCCGAATTGTGTGATGAATGAAGCTTGTTCTCCCGAGTGAATCGAAAAAGTTGTAACAGAGTGCTGTAATAGATGTAGTATTGATGTACTAGAAGACCTAATGATGCAATAGAAGACTTTTATAATGAACAAGTTGCCTTTGAAATGTCTGATTCCTATTCTCCAGCTCAAAATCTCTAATTGTTCCCAAATGTAACAACCCAACTGAGTCTTCCAAATGCTGAAACAAGCTGAGCCTAAAAGTTGTTAAAATCAGATTAGAAATCCTGGTTGTAGAGGAGGTAGAATTGCAGCAAAGGCAAAGCATGAATTTGAGACAGAGATTAGAAGAGAACTTCCCATTTCCGACCAAGTCAATTAAAAATTGACTTGGTCGGTTCCTGATTTGGCTAGTCGATGCCTTCAGCAAAACTTGTGCCAAATTCATGAGAATAGAACCTGAAAAGTATAGGAACAACATGTGCAAGAAATCATGACATGGGATCAATTTAATCAGGGCATTTAAAAAGCCGAAAGCTGAAACAATCAGAATATAACTTCCCTATTCCGACCAAGTCAATTTGAGGAAAAATTGACCTGGTCGGTTCCTTAGTTGGCTAGCCGATGCCTTCAGCAAAACTTGTGCCGCTCATCTTGAGAAATGAGCCTCAATTATCTGATTCTGATATAGGCAGACCTTGCTTCTCAAGAGTCAGCATACCTTTCAGAATTTGAGGAAGGTTTTGAATATGGGTGATGATTTTGTTGGATTTGGTGCTGATCCCTAAATTGGCAAGAAGATCAGCAGGGTTGTTGCCTTCTCTGAATTGGTGGTTAGAGGAAACCACTAAACGCTGCCACAAATTTCAGAATTCAGGGATCCATCTACTGAATGAGGGGTGAATCTCGTGCCTCGTGTTAATGATCTCCAAAAGGGCTTTAGAGTCAGATTCCACCATAATTTTGTTGTAATGCCTGTTAGCACATAATCGCAGGCCTTGTAAAATGGCTCTAAATTCAGCAAGTGTATTGGTTCAATTCGATGGAATGGGGAATTCTCTCCATCTTGAAGGAGGTGGATCTGGACAATCCAGTAGCAACTGCATGGTTTCGTCCCTCCTCCTCTTCTCCAACCGCAATATGCCATCCCTTCGAAGGGCATTGGAATGGCTCGCCATCTCCAGATGATCAGCAACTCCGGTGCACCAGAATTGAGTTCCCTCTAACCCATACTGATGGTACCTCTCCAGCATCCCGGCCATCTTCTTCTCCAGCTGCTGCAAACGGTTCACTCGGTTGGACTGATTGTTCTTCATCGCGCTTCACTTCAGCTAGGGTTTCTGGTGGAAGGCGTGGGGGGCGAATGAGTCACGAGGATGGGATGCTAATATGCAGGAGTTAATTCAACATTCATGAATGGCCATGGCAGTTGCTTTTCTTGCTGGTTCATTTGGGCTGGATTATTGGGCTGCAAGTGCAAGGCTTTTGGGCATCATCCATTTCAGAAAAAGGCTTGTTGTTGATGGGCATTAAGTTGCTGGTCTACTGGGCCAAACTTTTATCCTGATTTCTCTTATAGGAAAAGGATTGTAATACTAATCCAATACCTTTAGGAGATGGTTTTTCCTAGTTCCCCAGCTAGGTTTTTTCACCACCTCCTTGGATTAGTTAGTCATCATGGCTTAGAGTTTTAGTCGCACCAGTTTTGCTCAATCTCGAGCAAATTCTTTTTGTATTTGTTGTTCAGCATTTATGAAAAAGGTATGACTTTTGGGTAAAAAAACCCCTAAACCCTATTCTTTTGCTAAGAAATGAAAAGGTGCCGGTTGGACAAAAACAAAAAAAACCCCTAAACCCTAAAAAGCCCTAAAAACCCTAAACCCTAAAAACCCTAAACCCTAAAACCTTAAAACCCCTAAACCCTAAAACCTTAAAACCCCTAAACCCTAAAAACCCTAAACCCTAGCCCAACCCATTAAGGAAAAAAGTTTCTCTCTCCTCAGCCGCTCTCGCGAAAAAGGGTGATTCCCATTTTCGCGCCACGTCATCGTCTCTCACTTCACCACCACCTTTCTCTGCCGTTCTGGGACGCAACAAGAGGTTACTGGGCTTCCTCTTGGTCATCCCGAACTCCCCTCATTGTGCTCTTCAGTTCAAGATCTCATTCGACTACGTTTGCTGCCGGTTTGTTGAAGTTGGCCACTGTTCCATTCACATCTTCCACCTTGCCGAAGCTACGGAGGATCCCATCCTTCTACGACGTGTGAGGAATATTCTGAATAGTGTCCGCGAGCTTTCTAGAGCCTTAATTCGTTCTCCCTATATCGGAAAGCTTGTTCGACGGAAATTAGGTCGGCCGGCGAACCGCTCCCAAGTGGCATACTGAGTTGACTAATGCCTAAGTTGTTCATCTTCTAGCACTCAGTGGTGTTTTAGAAGCTTCCCACGGGTTCAGCGCTCACGATCGGGAGGTCCAGACCAAGCGCGCCTCGAGCTTCACGAAACACGTGGCGACCTCCTACTCCAACCCGACAATATTGAACAACAAGATCGTGAGCGCTGCTGCAAACTGGCACTAGAGAAAGCATTGACTTATGAAGAAACCGTGATGAGGCAAAAGTCGAGAAACCGATGGCTGAAGGATGGTGACTCAAACACTGCATTTTTCCACACGACCATGAAAGCCCAACGAGCCAGGAATAACATCCACCAGATCAACGTGGAGGGCGCCCATGTCACTGATGAGGTGGGCATTCGTGACATTTTTCGTTCATACTTTGCTAACTTGTTCAGTACAGGTGTGCAAACTACAGAGACACCGCATGATCTGGACCTCCCGATCCTATCAAACCAAGATGTTGATTCGCTCTCCCGACATATCATTATGGCGAGCTTGAGTAGGTAGTCATGCAGGCAAATGAGGATCGTGCACCAGGACCGGACGAGTTTAATGCATGCTTCTACAAGGCCGTATGGCCCATTATAAAGGAGGACATGTTCGCCACCATGATCTCCTTTCTTACTGATGGCACGATGCTATCGGAGTTAAATAGAACCTCGATCACACTCATTCCAAAAGTTGCAGCTCCTAGCAGCCCGACGGCCTTCAGACCGATCTCGCTATGCACCCAATTTTACATATACTTAACGAAGATTCTGGCAAATAGACTGAAGCTAGTCCTCCCAAAGCTCGTTGGTGAAACTCAGAGTGCTTTCATTACGGGCAGAAGGATCACTGATAACATTCTGCTGGCTCATGAGATGTCACCAAATGCATAAAGAGTCAGGGGTGAACCGGATGTGTTTGAAGCTTGACCTCCAGAAGGCTTACGACTCGATCTCATGGAAATTTCTTCCCATGGTGCTTGAACGCTTCAGATTTAATCGCAGATGGTGCAAATGGATTTGAGGGTGCTTGAAGGCCACATTTGTGGTAAATGTTAACGAGCAATACACTGAATACTTTCCGACGACGAACGGACTTAGGCAAGGGTATACTATTGCCCCATACTTGTTTGTACTTTGTATGGAGGTATTGAATGCTTAGCTTCAACGTGTGGGCAGCCAAGGAACGATCATGCCGGTCTCCTGCCATGGGGTGGCTGTCTCCCACCTTATGTTTGTCGAAGACCTTCTAGGCTTCACCTGAGGTGACTTTTGTAATGATCGCGTAGTCTGGAGCATTAGAGAGGAGTTCTTGACCATGTCGGGGCTCCGGTTGAATACAGACAAGCCAGGGACTACCCGCTGCAACTAGTACTTGGATTGAGTTAGCTCGGTTGTATTCAGCCTGCTCGAGGAGCACCTTTTGGTCATTAGCCATAATGGGGCATAGACATTAGTTTACTGTAGCGTAGACTATAATTTTATTTCATTTTCTATGCATAGGCATACGCTAACCTAGGTTGTAAACTTTTATGATATAAATGAAAATTTGGAGGCTCACAAACCTCCCTTTTACTTGCAAACAAAAACTCTAAGAAAGAAGCTCTAAATTCCAAGGTTCAATATGGAAAATAATTGAGTGCAAAAAATAGGAATAGATGTCAAAAATAAATGAAGAAACTAACACCTAATCTTAACTAGAAAATAACCGGCAATTAAAATAATTAAAGTAACAAAAAACACCACTTTAAGTTACATGAATTTGTTAGAGACTACATATAAGAGGGGTTTGAGACTCATTTTGGGTGTAACAAGACTCATTTGATGGTATTTCCAAAGAGGTCCTGGAGGCGATAAGACCTTCAAGGCGATAAGGCACTTAAAAAGCTAAGAGGCGATGACCTCAATAGTGTTTAAGGCGATGACTTCATTTAGCCTGGCCCGGTAACCTAAGGCAACAATGCAAGTGGCCATTATAGTAATGATCAAAGTTATAACCAACAAAACCTTAGTAATTATTTTCATGACCCTCCTTTAGTTTGGCCCGAAAGCGTATGGCAACATGGCCAGTGGCCTCAATGACATTGATCAAAGTTATAACCAACAAAACCTTAGTAGTTATTTTCTCTTTCACAGAACACACATTACACGTACCAATGCAACAAGTGAAGAAAAAACAAAGAAAATACAGTTACAACCAAAACCTATATGAAATACTTAAAACCTAAGCAAATTTCATGTACTAAATTTATCTAATCTTTAAAAAAAACTACCTTTACCATCTAATCCCAAAAAATTAATAATGTAGAAAACCTTCAAGTTAAGCCACGTTTTCATATTTATACATATCCAAACTACCATATACTTTGGCATAGTGTTCCTACCAATGTTAAACTGGTTGCAGATATCTTAAGTTGTGCCACTGAGTGGAAAATTAGTTTTGTTAACCATAAGTTCTGTCTCATGTTTTAATAATTAGGTCATGAACATTAAATCTGAAGCCTTAAGTTTCACGTTTTAAGTACCTACGCAATTGAGCATTAAGATGTAAAGGTAGCATCATGCAACTAAGCTATTTGAATATAATATTTTTTACGTACAATAAACCGGAAATAGTTACAAATGTAAAAGCTAATAAAAGTAAATGAAGATTAAATGGGACCTACACAGCTCCATACAAATATTTCTTATTGTTTCTCACCTAAAAAGAGAATAAATGTAGATAAAAATACCTAGAAAGTTTGACTTAACAATTTCATCTTCCAAACACAAGAAACCAAGAGAATGTAAGATGCATTTTCATCTTTTCACAAGAATCATTCAAGTAATAAATGATAACATGTGACCCTTTTGTACCTTGTATATTACTTAAATTAATATAAAAGAATCAAATGGCATGTTGGCACAACCCATTTTGTTTTTACCACAAGCAAGAAGTTAACACAATTAATCAGCGATCAAGAAAATAAATAAAAAACTATCAAATGATAGTTACCATCATGATACGTGATTATTAAATAGAGTAGCACTTAACTAATCTCAAATTGGATTTAAAGAAAAGAACAATTAAACTCAAAGTCGCAATGGATCCACATAAAACAACACATGTCGGGAGGCAACCACATGCAATTGTAACACTATTGAGGATTTCAACAACGAAAGATATTCAGCAAACATCTCAAATTATGAACAAAATTAAACACAATTTCAAGCACGTATTCTTAAAATAACCAAAACTACATAGTTATATTGTTATTTCAAAAATAATTTTTTTAATTACACAACCCGCTTGTGTGATATGTAGGATACACATTTTTTTATGTTTTTTGCAGTTGTGCGGCCACATATGGACCTTGATTAGTTGGGTTGTACATGACTGCACAACTTTAACCTGAAGATAGCAAGTGGACATACTATTGTCATCGGAAGTTTTACCTTTGGGCATGAACTATAGAGGGGGAAATCAGTCATTCAAATATCAAATAACGAAATGAATTACGTATTGCAGGTAAGATAAGAAAACTCACTTCAATAACCATTTTGATCACCTTTCTATCCAACAGTTCCTCCTCAACGCCCTTAAGTAATGCAAATATTTCTAAATTTCTGACTTGCACATAGACACACATGTTAGTGATGACGTAAGCAAGTCAAACTGCAAGTAAATGCTAAAGCAACCAAGACTTAGTAGTGACTGATGGATATTAGTTAAACTGGAAGTTAAATAACCACCGAAGTCATTAAGGAAATAGTTGCCAGGTAATACTTGATAAAAGATAACCACCAAGTGCATTCATAAATAAGAATAAACAAGATAACTAGGCAAAGAAATATGAAATGAGATAGAGTTACGACCGGGTAAAGATCAAAACGACCATAAATTCAGCCTTCATATATATTGTCCCTTCAAACCAAACCAAAATATTTGTTGGGCCTGACTAGTGATGATATTCATTCTCAATCTTTCATACCATGAAATGTAAGCATTGATTGGGAGGAGTGCCTAGAACAGTTTAAAGGAGACCAACGTGAAACTTGTAGTTTATTGCTATTGAAGAACACAAAAAATTCAACAAATTCATGGATTGTAGCCAAGCCAACACTTGCTCTGCAAACTTCAAAAGGGTTCTACACAATTATTCAAATAAGTGGCGGACTTCCTCTCAAAATTTCAAGGGGATTTATAAGAAAAAATAGCAACGAGTATGTTCACATATGAAGACACCATTGATTAAAAAGTCGGCCGACTAGTCAGAGTCCTTAGGCGGTTTAAGTTTCGAGCTTTGCCTCTCTTTGGCAACATCTCCACCTGCCGGCAACCTCTAACTAAGTTTCGTTTTCATTTTTATTTTATCTTTTGGCCATTTAGTGAACCGACTAGTCGGACTTGAACTGTCAATCAGACTAGTATCTGACTGTCGAACTTTTAATCCTTGGAAGACACAAATAATAGGTTTGCCACTCAATGACATTTTTTCTAGGTAAGCGCAATCAGATATGGCATTTCAGCCAATTAAGTAGTGACTCGTAGACACTAGACAATAGAAAAGTCACTTCAAAATAACTTGAAAATATAGCAGGTTCTATACACATAGTGCTCCAAACTTCAAAACGGAACCATCTCAACTACTTGTGCAGAAATACCAATTGATCACCTTAATCACAAGAATGAAAAAGGCATGCGATCCAATTATTCATGAACAGAAAATTTTACTTGCAAAATGAACACAAAAAACAAGGGTATGATATAGAGCACACGCTTAGCTAATTAGCTTTAAAAAAACACATCAAATTGTAGGCAAACGCCTAAGCCCTTCCTATCTCATCCTGCAAAGAAACATCAAACATTCAAGTCAAAGGCGAACCACATGTAGTTGAAAAGATTAAGATAAGAGAAAAAGAAAATCCATTTTGAAGAACTTAATGTGCGGCGAACAGAAATGATGCTTAACTGCACATGGTATGAGCCAAATTGCACCTACAATCACATCTACATCCTCATCTAGGACCACAAGGTATTATATGGCATTTGCTGGTCACCTATCGCAACAAGTTGTTGCGATAAGTGATCAACAAGTGCTGGTCTACCAAATGATCAATTTTGGTAAACCATGGTAGAAGGTGAACTTATTTTCCTCTTAAACTTAAGGATAATTAATATACATTATAAACAAATTAGTATACACATGATTTCAATAAATTTACGTGTTATTAGCTATAGCTTTACATTATTAAACTAATTTTTCTTTGACAAATGCAAGTGCTAGTGCATTCTTATATTACATCAGTGCTAAACAAAATTGCAAGAATCGCGTTGAAACTCTTGTTGACAGCCATATGTATTAGTTGAATAGCAAGCCGTTTTGAAAAGTCTGGTAATATTTGCCATTATCAAACCCATCTATGAATCTCGAGGTAAATGATAATGCCCATTTAAGGCAAAACAGGAAGCAAAGGTGGTTGCAAGCAGATTTTGTAAGTAAACTACCGATGTCTACTATAAAGTCCCTAAACATTACTCAGTAATAAGTTGATTTCACTAATTACCGTATTTTTTCCGCAAAACACTTACGAAGTCCCTTGACAATATACAATAATGACTTGATGTTATTCTTTCCCAAACACTTTTTCCAGCCACTAGATACGGTCTGTTATGATTATTATTTTTCCAAACACCAGAACATCTCCTGTGGTGGGATGGAGGGGACCAACCAGCATAAAGAAGCCATGTTTGATCGTCTATCTCCTAGTTGAATCTAATCATAGAAACTATTAAGTATCTAATGAACAACCGAAACAGCAAACAATAGCTCTGCAAAATAGCTGCAGGCAGTTTGCAGAGTATAATCACCTGAAAAGCATGTGCAAGGAAGGAGCACCTTGGCGACCTCAAAGGTCACATTTTGACAATAGCTTTTACATTTGCAACATATGAAAAATAAACCAAACCAGCCTCAAAGGTCTCATTTCCAAGAACCTGGTTTGAATTTCTCGGGCGAACAGAAGTCTGCGGCAAGATGTTTATGTCAAGTACTTGAATAAATAAAATAAAATCTGAAGTTAACCTCCAAAGTCCTTCCGTAACATAGATCAAAATAAAGGCTGCAGCAATATATTTATGTCAAGTATTTGTAAAACAGATCCAAATAAAGGCTGCAGCAAGATTTCTTTTGTAAAATAGATTAAAATAAAGGTGGAAAAGTCTAAATAGCATATATTCTTCAAGCAGGAGAGAGCTAACAAAAAGAGAGAATAAGAGTTCCCATATTGCAACTATTTTCCAACATTACAATGTCCTTTTTGTAATATGACTTAAATTTTAAGAATACAAGAAATAGCAACTTCGGGCAATGCTTCCAAAAAGAACTACACTATTATGTCCAACTTGCCATTTTGGAAAAGATAAACCTTTAGTATAAAACTACAAATATGTCATGATTAGCAAAGATATCTGGCCCGCTTAGAAAATTAGATCGCAGGAGTAAAATATAATAACAAAATATTAAAAAGTCAAATCTTAAAGATAAAATAAGTTACAAGCTAGTACATACTAAGATATATTTTTGTTTCCTTCCTGATTCTTATAGAGCCTAATAGAAGAATCTAGAGGTTGCTTCAAGAAAAATGCTAACTAATTTCTTTACTGTCTTATATTGATCCTATGTAAGGTATTGAATCCCATGGATCCCCATGAGGAGAGAGCAAAAAGGCATGGAGTATATTCACAACAAAGATATGTTGTTATAGAGCAAAATCATCATTGACGACAGCCCCAACTGTAAGCACTTAACACCATATCCTAAACGCTAAGATCAAGACTAACAATGGTGGTTGGTAAGCACATCAAGGGATTACTTCTAAATCAGAGCAAGTTAGATCCAAGATATAGGATACCCTACTTCCTTTAAAAAGAATGACGTGAGAACTCCTTCCTCAAACCAATCAACATGTGAATTGAGAAGTAATTGATAATTGACACATCATCAGAAGTTGGTAAATTACAAAATATAGAATTCTCATGCTTTATTACTTGTCTTGAATCCACTTCAAGACAACTAATATTAAATAAATGTTGCTTCAAAGCACAAACAAACATGGACTCCGGTGAGCCCCTACCACCCAACCATAATAGCCCAATTTTTTTTATGTTATCTCTATCTTTCTCAAAATTAGGGAGAAAGTGAGTTTTAGATCAAAGGGTGTTCTCACAAGTCTACAATTTTTATAAATCTTTTACTTGATATGTTTGTTCTTTTATACGGAACAAGTAACTGCATGGGACTTCATGTTCAACTAAAATTGACAGAAACAATAAGTAATTCAACTTCATGAGGAACCCGAGTAAAAATACAAAAGAGAAATGAATTATTAGAAGTATTAATAGTAACACAAGAAGTATGAATTACAAGTAATGCATGTGAATGTGTTTCATGAACTGTGCCAAAATGGGCTTCATGGAACAGTAGCCCAAAAAGGCTTCTAGCCACAACATTATCATAAGGTCAATTATCTGAATCAATAGGCAAGAACTTCGGGTCGTGTTTCCTATTCCTAACATAATTAGGAAAGGCCCCATCATGCATGATACAAACATAATTACCTTCCACTCTACAATAAGGTAAAATGTTTCAGCAAAGTGGTTTGTGGTCTGCTATGCAAAATCAAGAGGTCCTCGTAATACATACAAAAGAATTATAGACAAAAATAATCCCAAAAAGATAAGATTGTCCAAGTTTCTCTCCCTTAGCTTCGACTCATGTTAAATAATGAACATTCAACAAGAATAGTATAAATCATAAAATTTGATCAGATATATGATTTTCCAAATTGAAGTCACTGCAAAGACAAACCAGAAGCATTTTAATTACTCATGCAAAAAGAGATAAAACTAACACAAGTTGATTGGATTTATGATTTTCCAAACTGAGAACATATAACAAGATAATATTGTTAATTAGTTAAGCAAATGGTTCAACATTGTTATGAGAAAGTGTGGGCTTCAGAACTGACCTTGTTGCATCCAATACACCAATAAAGCGTCATTGACAAGACTCAACACTTGAACAACCTAGAAAAATATTAAACAAACAACAATGGCAATAACTATATTTCAGATCAAGAACAGATCAGCAGGGCGGAAAGTCTTCAGCAAAATTTCAAGTGACATTTTTCCATAGTTGTCAACTAAGTTGTTTTCTACTTAATGAATTCTAGCTACTATCATAATTTATCAATAATAAACAATACTTCACATAGCAAGATTTGAGTTCCAAGCATAATAACGAGGTGCAGGCTCACAAGTTAAAAGAACCAACGGAGATTTTAAAGTCATGTATTAAGTCTGTCAAAAAAATAGATAAGTGCAACATATAAAAAAACTACAATTGCTATGCTCATCAATGTTACTGTGGTACTCACTAAATATGAATCATGATGGTGCTCATTCAATACCAAACTACAGTGGGACTATTATGTATACGAAATGCAAAATGAAAGGACCAATTATAAACTTTATTCAAAATATTGAGTAACTGTACTAATTCAATTAACTTCATCTGGCACATGCGACGATGTGAAGCATGTGTTTGAGGCTAAGTTCTGAAAAACACAATTAGACTACAATCATGCATAAATAGAGAGGACTAGAAAATTTACAGAACAATAACCAGGCATTCGTCGAGAATAAGCATCTGCTTTATTGCCTGAAATTAGAGAATTGTATCCATTAAACCTCTTGCAGTGTAAAATCACTATAGAGGCTATAACGTGCATTACATGAAACACTATATTTTTTGGATCATTACTAGAGATTAAGAAGGGGATTCAACAGATGGGAAAATAGAAAAATGGAGGAAAAAAGGGTGTGCAGCAAAACAAAACAAGAATACAGATTTAGTTGAATTGTTATTGAGTGGAAAACAACATACATGTATAAAAGGTTGTTTCCAAATAAAAAACACCTTCAGGAAAGAGACCTTGTTGAGTGCTTATCTGGTCCAAAGTTTAGAACATCAAAATCAAGGGAAATTAGATATCATAAATCCCTAGATTTTGAAACTCAAAGGCATTTGTAAATATGCAACAACAATGTCATTGATCCTAAGCAAGTCGAAATATTTTTTTTTAAATTTCCAAATGGTGTCCAACAATATCTTGAAACAACAATAAAATGTTTGCCTACCTGAAAAGTAAAAAATAACTTTTGGTTTCTCATCTCTAATCCGAAAGAAAGCAGATGGGTTCAAGGGACTTGGAAGAATTCTTCTGCAGCAGCTTTAATAACTTGGTTACTTTCAATAGTGGATTATCAACCTGAAATTACAAAAAGTAAACATATAAATAGCCCCGCTCAACCCAACAAAATTGTATAAAATTACTATTACCAGTGTTGCAGCATTTGAATAGACAAATAACCAAGACTCAGCAAAACACTACTTGCAATAATTTCTCCCCGTTACGATCTGGATCAATTCGCTTAGGATTGTGTCGTTTAAAAGATTTGGTTGTGTTAGAATATCATGATTCCTTGACTTGCTCTTAAGACTCCTACATATATTAAGAATGATAAAAATATCATCTTAAGCAAACTGCTAAAAACAATACAATATTAATAGTCTGGCGTGCCATACTTTCTTACCACGTGCGCCTTTTTTCTTTTGGGGAGTGATCTCTGAAAAATAACATCATTCTCTTCAATTTCAGCTTTTGTAGGACAACACCTGTATCATAGGATCAAAGTAATCAAAAACAAGTTGAAGTGTACACATTTGTAGGCGTGATCCAAGGTATGATTGTTCACACCAAAACTGAGCGGAGAACCAAAACATATTGCATTTCAAAGTTTCCTAAAAAGAATATCATTCCAACCAAAAACATGCAGGAACATAAAAACACTTGGTTGCAGAGATCAATACGCAACCAAGATTCATAATTTTCATTTAGGCTGTTTCATAACATAAGCAACAGCATATGCAAGTTCTAGTAAAGGAGGAGGGGGAGGGGAAGCAAATGTAATAGAAAACGTCGACTGAAACTAATTAGATAAGTCTGAAAACAAAAAATGATCGGTGGTGGCAGGACACACCTGATAGCACCTGCACGACTGCTTTGCGAAATGAGTGTGTAGAGTGTCTTGATATTTTAGCATCTGCACGTTAGCACACAGTGTCATTTTACGCAAACAATAAGAACGGAAATCAAATTGATCTCCGTCATGTCCAAATAATGCTTTTCAACAACTAAGAAACAAAGAGCGATACCTAGAACACCCTGCTGGTACTAATTTTCACCAGAAGCCTGCTCATACCATCACATCATTCAATTGATTGTAAGAACAAATATCTTTATCCTCAATTGTTCTAAACAGTCAAGACGTTGAGAAGCATATCACACAGTGTCATCCAGATTATTGTGTTGGTCCCCATTTTTTGTGAATAAAGCGGCAGAGTTTTTTCAGCTTGCCCTACCTACATTATATCAAAAAATACTTAGCAGAGTTCAACAGGATGAAACTTATGTCAGTAGAAAATAAAAATATTGATCTACCAAGATCCCATAAAGTTGTGCGTGTATACCTCATCCGCCTGCAGCATGTTCTTCACACATTCTATTCAAGTAATGATCTGCAAGGTCCACGTATCTTGCTTTCGTCTGCCGAGGCAGCAACAGCTGACAAATGTGTCTGACCTGGTTATTTTAACATTCTTCCCTGTGGACAAGAATGCAGACACATGAATGGCAGTTCTATGATTCGAGATAAGTGAAAATCAGATAATCTATTAGAAAACCAATAAACACTTGTTGAACAATTTTTCATGAGCAGACAAGTAAGAAGAGAAGTCTCATCCATTTCCCTTATCATGCAGTCATAATGGTTTTTGTTTTTTTCTTCTTTGCATGATGAATAAAATACCGGGTTACCAGCGACTAAGTACTTGGAAGTGTTCATAATTGCTAAATCTTCCATGAGCAGACAAGAAAAAATAGAAGTCTTATTCATTTCCCTTAGCATGCAATCACAATTTTTTTGTATTTTTCTTCTTTGCAGGATGAATAAAATACCAGGTTACAAACGACTAAGTACTTGGAAGTGTTCATAATTGCTGAATCTGGAATGCCAATAGACCTTCGCAAAATACGAGTCAATGACTACTGGAGTATGCCGAAGAGCCTCATTTATTTTGGTGAGGGAAATATCAAGCTGACCCCGTCTATCAAAATGCTGCAGCAACAAAATTAGGCTTACTATCCTGAATTTAACACCAAAAAATAAATTAGAACAGATGGAAGAACATATAATCACAAAATACAAGTCAATGACTGTTGGAGTACGCCCAACAACCTCGTTTATCTGCGTGACAGCAATATCAAGCTGATACCGTCTATCAAAATGCTGCAGCAGCAAAATTAAAGGATAGCGGCGCAAAGTACCAACGAGTGAAATGATGGGAGCGTTTTAAAAGTCAGGAGTGAAAATTGCCAAAGAAGTAAAGGACAGGGAGTGTAACTATTACGTAATATTTCGTTACACATTCTACTAAAACATAATCTCATTAATTTAAAACAATAATAACCCAGTCACCTACTTTCAAACGTTAAGATCCTAACAACCCAAACCAAAAGGTAAATATGATAAGTATAATCATATACCACTATGAGTACAAAAATGATATATTAAGGCGAATGTATCGGCATATCTGTGTTAATAAATAAGTGCAACAAATAAAAAACTACAATTTGGCTCATCAATGTTACTGTGGTACTCACTAAATACGAATCATGATGGTGCTCATTCAATACCAAACTACAGTGGGACTATTATGTATACGAAATGCGAAATGAAAGGTCCAAAGATAAACTTTATTCAAAATACTGAGTAACTGTACTAATTCAATTTACTTCATCCGGCACATGCGACGATGTGAAGCAAGTGTTTGAGGCTAAGTTCGGAGAAACCATTTTTATACTTGTGAAGAGCACAAGAAATAAATTGTTAATAGAGTTGGGTGTGTGAAGTGGGTGTTTTATGATAATAGTAATAATAATTAAGTGGGTTTGATTGCTCCTAATTCCCTTTTTTATTCTCGTGATCTCAACAACCCAAGTCGAAACAACAAGTCAACGATGGCTAAATAAAACCCAATCACGAAAGCCACTCGAAGGTGGAAAGCCACCAAGGACGCACAAGCTCGACAAAAAGCCATTGAGAGCACACAATCTAGTTTTCTCAATCACGCATATATCGTGAACTCGTCAACGGCTGCAAGGAGGCAATACGAGAAACTCACCAAAGACGTGATAGCTCTAGCAATTAATGTCATGAGAGCACAAGAAATAAATTGTTAATTGAGTTCGGTGTGCGAAGTTGGTGTTTTATTTGCTTTCTCTAGAAACAAATATGTGATAATGGTAATAATAATTAAGTGAGTTCGATTCTTCCAAATACCCTTTTTTTATTCTCGTGATCTCAAGTACCCAAGTCGAAACAACAGGTCAATAATGGCTAAAAAACCAATCAGGAAAGCCACTCGAAGGTGGAAAGCCACCAAGGACGCACAAGGTCGACTAAAGGCATTAAGAGCACACATTCAAGTTTTCTCAATCACGCATATATCGCGAACTCGTCAACGGCTGCCAGGAGGCATTACGAGAAACTCACCAAAGACGTGATAGCTCTAGCATTTAATGTCATGAGAGCACAAGAAATAAATTGTTAATTGAGTTCGGAGTGTGAAGTTGGTGTTTTATTTGCTTTCTCTAGAAACAAATATATGATAATGGTAATAATAACTGTGAGTTCAATTGTTCCTAAATTTTGTTTTTTATTCTTGTGATCTCAACTACCGAAGTCGAAACAATAGGTCAATGATGGCTAAAAAAACCCAATCAGGAAAGCCACTCGAAGGTGGAAAGCCACCAAGGACGCACAAGGTCGACTAAAGGCATTGAGAGCACACATTCTAGTTTTATCAATCACGCATATATCGCGAACTCGTCAACGGCTACCAGGAGGAATTACGAGAAACTCACCAAAGACGTGAGAGCTCTATCAATTAATGTCATGAGAGCACAAGAAATAAATTGTTAATTGAGTTCGGTGTATGAAGTTGGTGTTTTATTTGCTTTCTCTGGAAACAAATATGTGATAATGGTAATAATAATTAAGTGAGTTCGATTGTTCCTAATTTTCGTTTTTTATTCTTGTGATCTCAACAACCCAAGTCGAAACACGGGTCAATGATGTCTAAAAAAATCCAATCAGGAAAGCCACTCGATTGTGGAAAACCACCAAGGACGCACAAGCTCGACCAAAGGCATTGAGAGCACACATTCTAGTTTTCTCAATCACGCATACATCGCGAACTCGTCAACGGCTGCCAGGAGGCATTACGAGAAACTCAACAAAGACGTGATAGCTCTAGCAATTAATGTCATGAGAGCACAAGAAATAAAATGTTAATTGAGTTCGGAGTGTGAAGTTGGTGTTTTATTTGCTTTCTCTAGATACAAATATATGATAATGGTAATAGTAATTAAGTGAGTTCGATTGTTCCTAATTTTCGTTTTTTTTCTTGTGATCTCAACTACCAAGTCGAAACAACGGGTCAATGATGGCTAAAAAAACCCAATTAGGAAAGCCACTCGAAGGTGGAAAGCCACCAAGGACGCACAAGGTCGACTAAAGGCATTGCGAGCACACATTCTAGTTTTCTCAATCACGCATATATCGCGAACTCGTCAACGACTTCCAGGAGGCATTACGAGAAACTCACCAAAGACGTGAGAGCTCTAGCAATTAATGTCATGAGAGCACAAGAAATAAAATGTTAATTGAGTTTGGAGTGTGAAGTTGGTGTTTTATTTGCTTTCTCTCGAAACAAATATATGATAACGGTAATAACAATTAAGTGAGTTCGATTGTTCCTAATTTTTGTTTTTTATTCTTGTGATCTCAACTACCCAAGTTGAAACAACGGGTCAATGATGGCTAAAAAAACCAAATCAGGATAGCAACTCGAAGGTGGAAAGTCACCAAGGACGCACAAGCTCGACTAAAGGCATTGAGAGCAAACATTCTATTTTTCTCAATCACGCATATAACGCGAACTCGTCAACGGCTGTCAGGAGGCATTACGAGAAACTCACCAAAGACGTGACAACTCTAGCAATTAATGTCATGAGAGCACAAGAAATAAATTGTTAATTGAGTTCGGTGTGTGAAGTTGGTGTTTTATTTGCTTTCTCTGGAAACAAATATGTGATAATGATAATAATTAAGTGAGTTCGATTGTTCCTAATTTTCATTTTTTATTCTTGTGATCTAAACAACCCAAGTCGAAACAACGGGCCAATGATGGATAAAAAAATCCAATCAGGAAAGCCACTCGAATGTGGAAAGCCACCAAGGACGCACAAGCTCGACCAAAGGCATTGAGAGATCACATTCTCAAGCTCGACCAAAGGCATTCTCAATGCCTTTGGGCATTGAGAGATCACATTCTCAATGCCTTTGGGGGGGAATGTTACTGTGAAAAAATTGTGCGAATTGGGTTGCATTTGACGGGCTTTGTGTTATCCAAGAAGTGGGGAAGTTGAAAGCTGTGTTCTTTCCGCAGATCTCCACTAAAGATTTGGTGTGTTATGGGAATTTTACCCTACAATTATATGAAACAACTAAATTTCGTTCTATTTTTTTTGCAATTCCAATCTTATCTACGCTGATGGGAACTGAAAAGTTGGTTTCTTTCTTTGAATCACCTTGAAGATGGGCTGTGGATTCTGTGGTGGGTTACTCAAATCAACAGTGTTTTTGTTTTGGTGTACAGATTTTTGCTGAACATGATTGGGAAGTAGTAAGTTGCTACTTATTTGCTCGATTAATTACCAAAAAGTTTAAGGTTGTGCCGTAATCATTAGGCATGAAAAGACTAACTTCACTCGATTAATCACGCATATATCGTGAACTCGTCAACGGCTGCCCGGAGGCATTACGAGAAACTCACCAAAGACGTGACAGCTCTAGCAATTAATGTCATGAGAGCACAAGAAATAAATTTTTAATTGAGTTCGGAGTGTGAAGTTGGTGTTTTATTTGCTTTCTCTCGAAACAAATATATGATAATAGTAATAACAATTAAGTGAGTTCGATTGTTCCTAATTTTTGTTTTTTATTCTTGTGATCTCAACTACCCAAGTCGAAACAACGGGTCAATGATGGCTAAAAAAAACCAATTAGGAAAGCCACCCGATGGGGGAAAGCCACCAAGGACGCACAAGCTCGACTAAAGGCATTGAGATCACACATTCTAGTTTTCTCAATCACGCATATATCGCGAACTCGTCAACGGCTGCCAGGAGGCATTACGAGAAACTCACCAAAGACGTGACAACTCTAGCAATTAATGTCATGAGAGCACAAGAAATAAATTGTTAATTGAGTTCGGAGTGTGAAGTTGGTGTTTTATTTGCTTTCTCTCGAAACAAATATATGATAATGGTAATAACAATTAAGTGAGTTCGATTGTTCCTAATTTTTGTTTTTTATTCTTGTGATCTCAACTACCCAAGTCGAAACAACGGGTCAATGATGGCTAAAAAAACCCAATCAGGAAAGCCACTCGAAGGTGGAAAACCACCAAGGACGCACAAGGTCGACTAAAGGCATTGAGAACACACATTCTAGTTTTCTCAATCACGCATATATAGCGAACTCGTCAACGGCTGCCCGGAGGCATTACGAGAAACTCACCAAAGACGTGACAGCTCTAGCAATTAATGTCATGAGAGCACAAGAAATAAATTGTTAATTGAGTTCGGTGTGTGAAGTTGGTGTTTTATTTGCTTTCTCTCGAAACAAATATATGATAATGGTAATAACAATTAAGTGAGTTCGATTGTTCCTAATTTTTGTTTTTTATTTTTCTGATCTCAACTACCCAAGTCAAAAAAACGGGTCAATGATGGCTAAAATAACCCAATCAGGAAAGCCACTCGATGGTGGAAAGCCACAAGGACGCACAAGCTCGACTAAAGGCATTGAGAGCACACATTCCAGTTTTCTCAATAACGCATATATCGTGAACTCGTCAACGGCTGCCCGGAGGCATTACGAGAAACTCACCAAAGACGTGACAGCTCTAGCAATTAATGTCATGAGAGCACAAGAAATAAATTGTTAATTGAGTTCGGTGTGTGAAGTTGGTGTTTTATTTGCTTTCTCTCGAAACAAATATATGATAATGGTAATAACAATTAAGTGAGTTCGATTGTTCCTAATTTTTGTTTTTTATTCTTGTGATCTCAACTACCCAAGTCGAAACAACGGGTCAATGATGGCTAAAAAAACCAATCAGGAAAGTCACTCGATGGTGGAAAGCCACCAAGGACGCACAAGCTCGACTAAAGGCATTGAGAGCACACATTCTAGTTTTCTCAATCACGCATATAGCGCGAGCTCGTCAACGGCTGCCCGGAGGCATTACGAGAAACTCACCAAAGACGTGACAACTCTAGCAATTAATGTCATGAGAGCAAAAGAAATAAATTGTTAATTGAGTTCGGAGTGTGAAGTTGGTGTTTTATTTGCTTTTTCCCGAAACAAAAATATGATAATGGTAATAACAATTAAGTGAGTTCGATTGTTCCTAATTTTTGTTTTTTATTCTTATGATCTCAACTACCCAAGTCGAAACAACGGGTCAATGATGGCTAAAAAAAACCAATCAGGAAAGCCACTCGATGGTGGAAAGCCACCAAGGACGCACAAGCTCGACTAAAGGCATTGAGAGCACACATTCTAGTTTTCTCAATCACGCATATATCGCGAACTCGTCAACGGCTGCCAGGAGGCATTACGAGAAACTCACCAAAGACGTGACAACTCTAGCAATTAATGTCATGAGAGCACAAGAAATAAATTGTTAATTGAGTTCGGAGTGTGAAGTTGGTGTTTTATTTGCTTTCTCTCGAAACAAATATATGATAATGGTAATAACAATTAAGTGAGTTCGATTGTTCCTAATTTTTGTTTTTTATTCTTGTGATCTCAACTACCCAAGTCGAAACAACGGGTCAATGATGGCTAAAAAAACCAATCAGGAAAGCCACTCGATGGTGGAAAGCCACCAAGGACGCACAAGTTCGACTAAAGGCATTGAGAGCACACATTCTAGTTTTCTCAATCACGCATATATCGTGAACTCGTCAACGGCTGCCCGGAGGCATTACGAGAAACTCACCAAAGACGTGACAGCTCTAGCAATTAATGTCATGAGAGCACAAGAAATAAATTTTTAATTGAGTTCGGAGTGTGAAGTTGGTGTTTTATTTGCTTTCTCTCGAAACAAATATATGATAATGGTAATAACAATTAAGTGAGTTCGATTGTTCCTAATTTTTGTTTTTTATTCTTGTGATCTCAACTACCCAAGTCGAAACAACGGGTCAATGATGGCTAAAAAAACCAATTAGGAAAGCCACCCGATGGGGGAAAGCCACCAAGGACGCACAAGCTCGACTAAAGGCATTGAGAGCACACATTCTAGTTTTCTCAATCACGCATATATCGCGAACTCGTCAACGGCTGCCAGGAGGCATTACGAGAAACTCACCAAAGACGTGACAACTCTAGCAATTAATGTCATGAGAGCACAAGAAATAAATTGTTAATTGAGTTCGGAGTGTGAAGTTGGTGTTTTATTTGCTTTCTCTCGAAACAAATATATGATAATGGTAATAACAATTAAGTGAGTTCGATTGTTCCTAATTTTTGTTTTTTATTCTTGTGATCTCAACTACCCAAGTCGAAACAACGGGTCAATGATGGCTAAAAAAACCCAATCAGGAAAGCCACTCGAAAGTGGAAAGCCACCAAGGACGCACAAGGTCGACTAAAGGCATTGAGAACACACATTCTAGTTTTCTCAATCACGCATATATAGCGAACTCGTCAACGGCTGCCCGGAGGCATTACGAGAAACTCACCAAAGACGTGACAGCTCTAGCAATTAATGTCATGAGAGCACAAGAAATAAATTGTTAATTGAGTTCGGTGTGTGAAGTTGGTGTTTTATTTGCTTTCTCTCGAAACAAATATATGATAATGGTAATAACAATTAAGTGAGTTTGATTGTTCCTAATTTTTGTTTTTTATTCTTGTGATCTCAACTACCCAAGGCGAAACAACGGGTCAATGATGGCTAAAAAAACCAATCAGGAAAGCCACTCGATGGTGGAAAGCCACCAAGGACGCACAAGCTCGACTAAAGGCATTGAGAGCACACATTCTAGTTTTCTCAATCACGCATATAGCGCGAACTCGTCAACGGCTGCCCGGAGGCATTACGAGAAACTCACCAAAGACGTGACAGCTCTAGCAATTAATGTCATGAGAGCACAAGAAATAAATTGTTAATTGAGTTCGGAGTGTGAAGTTGGTGTTTTATTTGCTTTCTCTCGAAACAAATATATGATAATGGTAATAACAATTAAGTGAGTTCGATTGTTCCTAATTTTTGTTTTTTATTCTTGTGATCTCAACTACCCAAGTCGAAACAACGGGTCAAAGATGGCTAAAAAAAACCAATCAGGAAAGCCACTCGATGGTGGAAAGCCACCAAGGACGCACAAGCTCGACTAAAGGCATTGAGAGCACACATTCTAGTTTTCTCAATCACGCATATATCGCGAACTCGTCAACGGATGCCCGGAGGCATTACGAGAAACTCACCAAAGACGTGACAGCTCTAGCAATTAATGTCATGAGAGCACAAGAAATAAATTTTTAATTGAGTTCGGAGTGTGAAGTTGGTGTTTTATTTGCTTTCTCTCGAAACAAATATATGATAATGGTAATAACAATTAAGTGAGTTCGATTGTTCCTAATTTTTGTTTTTTATTCTTGTGATCTCAACTACCCAAGTCGAAACAACGGGTCAATGATGGCTAAAAAAACCAATCAGGAAAGCCACTCGATGGTGGAAAGCCACCAAGGACGCACAAGCTCGACTAAAGGCATTGAGAGCACACATTCTAGTTTTCTCAATCACGCATATATCGTGAACTCGTCAACGGCTGCCAGGAGGCATTACGAGAAACTCACCAAAGACGTGACAACTCTAGCAATTAATGTCACGAGAGCACAACAAATAACTTGTTAATTGAGTTCGGTGTGTGAAGTTGGTGTTTTATTTGCTTTGTCTAGTAACAAATATATTATAATGGTAATAGTAATTAAGTGAGTTTGATTGTTCCTAATTTTCGTTTTTTATTGTTGTGATCTCAACTACCCAAGTCAAAAAAACGGGTCAATGATGGCTAAAAAACCCAATCAGGAAAGTCACTCGAAGGTGGAATGCCACCAAGGACGCACAAGCTCGACTAAAGGCATTGAGAGCACATTCTAGTTTTCTCAATCACGCATATATCGCGAACTCGTCATTGGCTGCCAGGAGGCATTACGAGAAATTCACCAAAGACGTGATAGCTCTAGCAATTAATGTCATGAGAGCACAAAAAATAAATTGTTAAATGGAATTGGGCATGTGAAGTATTTTTATGTATTATTCCCATCTCTATTATTGTTCTCTCATTTATCCAAGGTGATAAGAGTGTGTCAATAACCTTAAAAAACCAAATGCTGAAAGAATATATGTCGAAACAAACAAAAAAATTAAAAGGTTGTAAGTTAGATCATAAAAGCAAACAAAAAATATTATTAGAAAGTGTGTGTATTATATTTTTTGACAGTTTCATGGTAAAAACAAAAGGTATGTTAATGTGGTTTATGTTCATATCCCCCAAGTAGAGAGAACATGAAACAAAAAGTACAAAATAATAATAAGTAGTTGTATTACATTTTATATTAATATAGAATCAAAAGAATAACAAAACATTGAAACATAAGCATGAAAAAATAACATTTAATAATTAAAAGCTTGATAAAAATAAGTAATTAAAACAGGATACACCTGAAATGTGACATCTGATTAGAGTACTGTGCCAGCAATACCACCTGTCAATTAAAGGAAATAAATACTTAGTGGGAAACATTGGAATGACATAAGTAGTATATCCATCGGTCGAAAGAAATATGAATTCGGTAGTAGAAAGATAAGCTAGTCGTACAACAAATTTGAGGACAGTAAATCAAATCTCCATAAGGTTAAGAGAGATGACTTAGTGAATCTGAAACTCTAACACAAAAAATGCAAACCCAACTTTAAGACAAACAAGACTTGAAACTAAAAGTAGAGGATAGAAGTCGTAACTCCACTAGATAAACCGAAGTTGAACTAAAATAGGATGACTTGAAGTCATATCTCCATGGCCCAAGGAGAGAGTTATGACATGTTGAATTGCAAGCTATAACACTCGGATATGAATACCTAAGGTTAAAATATTCATGTTCATGACTCCAAAATTGGAGGACATGAAGCATATAGTCGGAGGTCGAGGGATTTATGTCTCCGGCAACACAAAAATCTACTGCGTGAATAGAGATATAAAAATAGAAACATATGTTTAACATAACAATGTACTTGAACCAAAATTGAAGAACTTTGAGACATAACTTCATATGTCGAGAGAGTTATGAGTTGGTGAATTTAAAAGTATAAATACAAAGAAATACGTCCATGAATTAGAAATTGCTGGACTTGAAGTCCTATATTCATACGTCAAGAGGATATGACTATGAGAACACAAAAGTCTTAAGACAAACAAAAACACGTGTTTAACACAACTAGGTACTTGAACTAAAATTGGAAGACTTTAAGACATGAATACATGGCCTGAAAGATTTATGACTTGGCAAATATAAAAGTATAAATACGAGACAAACACCTAAATTTAAGAAAATCAAGTCCATGACTTGGAATTTGGTGGACTTGAAGTCATATATCTATAGGTATAGATATATAGGACTAAGTGCAAGTCTTAAACACACAAATAGAAACATGTGTTTAACACAACCATGTTTGTTAACAAAAATTGGAGAGCATTAAGTTTTAACTCTATCGGTCGAGAGAGTTATGACTTTCTAGGTCAACAGAGTTATGACTTGGTGAATCAGAACCAATAACACAGATATTTAAACCTAAGTTTAGAATAGTTATGTCAATGAATTTAAAATTGGGAGACTTGAACTATAATTCAATAGGTCGAGGGAAATGTCGCTGGCAACACAAAAACTAATACATGAATAAACACATATGTTGAACACAACCAATGCCTTGAAATAAATATGGAGGACTTGAAGTCATATTTGATATCCCCGTAACTCAAGACAAGGACGGCCTGACAAATCTAAAACTAGAAAAATAAAATAAAAACCTAAGTTTAAGGAATCAAATCCATGAATTAAAAATTGGTGCACTTGAAATCATATATCCATGGGTGGAAAGATATATTCCAACGAGAATGCAAAAACCTAAGACACAAATAGAAACACATGTTTCACACAATTAGATACTTGAAAAAAAAATTGGAGGACTTTTAAGACTTTAACCCCATGGGTCAAGAGAGTTGACTTAGATTGAGCACGGAGATAGAAATCAAAGTTTAAGAAATCAAGTCCATGACAAGTAAATTGGCAAACTTGAAGTCATATATATGTATATATAGGTAGAGAGAGATGACTACAAAAACACGAAAGTCTATCAGACGAATAGAAACACATTATTAACCAAAATTTTAGGACTTCTAAGACATAACTTCATAGAACGAGAGAGTTATGACATGGCAAATCCAAAACTATAACACACAGATTTGGATACCTAAGCTTAAATATTTATGTCCATGAATTTAAAATTGGAGAACTTGAAGCATATATCAAAGGACAAGAGTGATATAATCTAGTACACAAAACTAAAACGCACGAATAGACACATATATTGAAGACAACCAAGTCTTTAAATAAAAATGAAGGACTTTAAGGCACATCTCCATAGGTAAAGAGAGATATGACATAACAAATCCAAAACTCTAAACATGAAAATAGACACATGAGTTCAAAAAAATCAAGTCCGTGAATTAGAAATTTGTAGACTTAAAATCATATATCCATAGGTCGACAAAGCTAAGACTACGAGAATGCGAAAGTCTAACACACAGAAATACATATATAACAAAAAATTGAAGAGTTTAAGACATTAACGCCACATGTCGAGAGAGTAATGACTTGGCAAATCTAAAAGTCTAAACACGAAAATAGACATCTAAGTTTAAGAAAATCAAGTCCATGAGTTAGAAATTAGTGGACTTGAAGACATATCCATGTCTTATAACTCTATAATAAGTCGAGAGAGTTATGAGTTGGCAAATTGATAACTATAACACAGATATGGAAACCTAAGTTTGAAATAGTTATGTCAATAAATTTAGAATTGAAGGACATGAGGCATATACGTTTCCTGCAACACAAAATCTAACGCATGGATAGACACACATATGTCGAATACGACCAAGTCCATTTAAACAAATATCGAGGACTTGAGGTCATATCTCCATAGGTCAAGAGAAATATGATCTGACTAATCCAAGACCAAAAACACCAAAGTAAAAATCTATGTTTAAGAAAGTCAACTCCATGAATTAGAAATCGGTGGACTTGAAGTCATATATCCTTAAGTCTATAGATATATGACAACGAAATGTGAAAGTCTAAGACACAAATAGGAACAAGAGACACGATGCTAAAATTGGAGGACTTGAAGCATACATATATAAGTAACGACACATAAGACTCCAGGAGATGTAGACACACCTATCTTGACGACAACCAAGTCTTTTAAATAAATATGGACTTGAAGTCATATATCCATTTTTTGTTCAAGAGCGCTATGACCGGACCAAAATTGGTGAACTTGAAATCATATATCCATAGGTATAGAGATATATGACTACGAGAACAAGAAAATCTGAGACACGAATAGGAACACAACTACACAAGTTTAACACAACCAGGTACTTCGGAAATCTAAACACAAAGACAGACACCTAAGATTAAGGAAGTCAGTCCATGACTTCGGAATGGTGGACTTGAAGCCATAAACCCGTAGTTTGAGAGAGTTATGACTCGGCGAATGGAACTTGTCACACACGAATCTATAGACTCGGGTTTAAAATTGGAGGACTGGAAACATATATCCATGGGTTAAAAAGATATATAACTCCAAAACCACGAAAACTTAATGCACAATGAGACACACATATGTTGAGGACAACCAGGTTCTTTAAAATAATATGGACTTGAAATCATATCTTCATAGGTCAAGAGAGATATGACCACATGAATCCAAGACTAGAAACAACAACAAAGCCTTTTATCCCAAACTAGTTGGGAGTCCCAAACTAGTTGGGAATCCAAGACTAGAAACACCACACAAAAAAACGAAGTTTAAGAAAGTCAAGTCCACAATTTAGAAATTGGTGGAACTTGAAGTCATATATCCATAGGTCCGGAGATATATGACTACGAGAACATAAAAATCTAAGACACAATAGGGACACATGTCTAACACAAGCACATACTTGAACAAAAAATTAGAGGATGTTAAGACGTAACTCTATGAAGATAGACACCTAAGTGTAAGGAAATCAAGTCCATGACTTAAAAATTGATGGACTTGAAGTCATATATCCATGTGTCAAGAGAGATAACGAAAGATTGGCACACCAATAAAACAAATATTTAACCAAAATTGGAGGACTCTAAGTCATAAACCCCTAGGTCGAGAGAGTTATGACTTGGCGAATGGGAAACTATAACATAGGAATATAGGGACGCAATTTTAAAATTGGAACACTTGACGCCAATATCCACAAGTCGAGAGATATATGACTCCGGGAACATGAAGACAAAGTACACGAGTAGACACATGTTTAAGGAAATCTAAACATGAAGATAGACACTTAAGTTTAAGGAAATCATTGGTAGAATTGAAGTCATATATCCAAGAGTCTAAGACAATTAGGAACACATGTTTAAGACAACAAGGTACTTGAACAAAAGGCGAGGGACTTTAAGACGTAACTTCATGGATTGAGAGAGTTATGACTTGGCGAATCTCAAAGTATAAACACTCAAAAGTTTAAGACCCAAACAGAAATACATGTTTACCACACGAAAGTTTGATACACGAATGTAAACACATGTTTAATACACAGAATTAGTGGGTTGGTTGTCGTATCTTAATAGATTAATAGAGATAGAACTTGGCGAATGCAAAACTTAGGTTGAATCTCTTTTTAAAATAAATTGGAGGACTTGAAGTCATGACTATATGGGGATATATATGATTTGGAAAATCCAAAACTATAACACACGAAGATTCACACTTAAAGCTAAGTCCATGAAGGCTTTTATCTTTTAACTAAAAGTTGGAGGGTTTGAAGTAACATCTCTATATGCCAAGAGAGATGACTTGGCAATCTAAACTCACAACGTACAAGATTGTGGTACCTACCTATTTGAATTAATAAATTCACGAGATCAAATGATTAAGTTGAATCCTATATAAAAATTAAATATCAAAATGAACAAACTATTTGCAAAAAAAAAATCACATAATGTAATCTATGAAAATGCAGCATGGGACAATAATTACCACTTAACTCTCAAAATCAGTAGCTGAAGCTTACAAATATAAGAATCGAACGTGCGGCATGTTGGATGATCCTCTCGGGGATCCTCTGCTAGAGTTGGTCGAAGGTCTCGACGGTCATGCAGCCAGGTCTGCCGGAATGCCTCCTGTGGAGCTTTTGGTTCCTCTTCTTGCAAGAGACAAGATTCTTGCCCTTATCCATCTTAGGGCGGCATTGACAAGATTCTTGCCCTTATCCATCTTAGGGCGGCATTGACAAGATTCTTGCCCTTATCCATCTTAGGGCGGCATCTTAGAGCTAGCATTCTCCGCGTGGTCCCCCTTTCCTGTTCCCGATCTGGTCACCAAATCGTCTTGAAATCGAGTTCTACGAGGGTTGGGGTTTGAGGTGGGAAGAGATCGGGGTTAGGGTTGGGTGGGAAGGGATCGGGGTTTAGGAGGGAGAGAGGGACTGTTTCCTTTCTTGGTCGGGGTTAGGGTTAGGGTGGGAAGGGATCAGGGTTTAGGAGGAGAGAGGGACTGTTTCCTTTCTTGGTTGGGAAAGAAGTGATCGTCGGAGTAGTAGAGTGGAGGGTATTTATAGACGTCCGTTCCAATCGTACGCGTTCCACACGCGTCGGGTTTTGTTAATATTTTTATTAATATAAAAAATGTTACATGGATGGTCTAATTAAAAAATTGAGGAGGAAGTAAAACACTTGCAGGTACAGACAATAGAAGGAAAAAATATATACATATATATACGTCTGAAACAATTTTTATACGTTTGTGATAAGAAGACATTCATAAGTGAAATCAACGGGGAATGAGCATTTTGGATTCATAAGATGACATCCAGAGAAGAAATTAATGGGGAACGACCAAATATGAGTTTTGAGAATCCAAATTTTAAACCAATTTTCCTTGGGTCGAAATAATTATCCAAAATCGTTGACATATATATCATGATTCACGCCCAAGACCTCATCCCCAAGCTCACCCTGTTATTTTGAAATTTGATTTTGGCTTATTTTTTGTGGAGTTAAGAGAAAATAAAGTCGAATCATGTCCTAGGTAAAAATATAATTAGTATTTTGGCACTACATATATTTTAACAAAAGGTACCTTTTGAGAATAATAAATAATATGCAAAGAATAAAATTGGGTGATTTAATTGGTATTTTGATAATGGGAAAATTATAAATTCCACATATAATATATTACGAAAACTCTTTATATGTGTAGTTTCGGTCAAAAATAAATCCATGTTTCTGTAGAAAAAAATATAATAATATACGTTAATGCCCAAAGAACTGCGGAAAATGTTAAGAAAATACCTTAATGAAATTTATCGGTTATACAAAATGTTTCCAACGAATACAAAAATGTGAACGAACATTGACAATTGTATATTATACTTGGAAAGTTCTAGAAAAAATAACGGACCGATAACTAATTCAACTTTCATATCTATAAATATAGTACGTAATAAAAATAATACTCTCGCAATCTACTCAATACGATTTCTCAGCTCCTCACTCAAATATTTAGTTCCGCTTATAATATCTTGCTAGTTGGTTTGCTCACCGTCGTCTCCAATCACTTTCGTAATTTTTATCTAATTTTTTTTATATTTTCAATTTATATCATTCCATGTAGCAAACTAAACAGTTTTTACTCATTTAACCATTGTTTGTTTGTGTTGTTTGTTTGTCGAGTACGTGATTATATTTATTACTACTTTTATCACAATTTTTTTGTTAATGTGTTATATTCCTTAGGATAAAGAAGACAAATATGTTTCCATTTCTGCAAGTTTAAACTGTTCATCAAATGTCATGTTGTATATAATTATATATAGTAGTGGTTTACCTATATACTCGTTGGATCTCCTAAATTCTATCTTCAAACCCATGTTAATTATTTTTTAATTGATATCTTCAAAACCATATCTATAAGTGGTTGTCTATACTTGTATTTAGGGTTAAGATTGAAGGTTAAACACTAAAGCATAAATTTCATTTCTGTTTGCAAGTGATATTACCTTTTCTAGTTTCAATAATTGCCAAAAATCTGCTTCGAGTTTGCAGTGAAGATAGTTAATTACCACTTATACAGTTACATATACGTTCCAGTTTCACCACAACTTCTAATTCAAAATTCGATTGGGATAATCAATTCAAGTTGGCACTTTTATCGAAGTGTCTTTTAAATTAAATCAAATCAAAATAAAATCAAAATGGAAAATCTATTTAAAGTGGTATGGTGTTGACTTTACAAGGGTTAGATCTAAGTTTTTCGAACATGCATATAGTGTATTACCAAACAAAAGTACAAATTACTAAATTTAATATATGGGAGGCCAATAAGGATACAAGATGGCATTGTAAGTTATTGTCAAGGATAATTTGAAAATGGAAAATCTATTTAATTATATGAAAAAATTGGCCAAGGGAGAAAACATATTGTAATTGAATTCGTGAAAAAAGTAAAGTAATAATGGAAAAGGTAAGAGAATGCTATACCGGGAAAGAAACTATCATATGTTACTCGACATCACCGAGAGATTATTTTAAATATTCCAGAAATATTTTGTTCCATTTTATCGTATTCAAAAGTCACGTTTTATTTAACAAAAAATTAAGTAATCTAGATGGTAAAAAATTTACTTTTAACATAAATAAAATTAAATAAATATAATTACTAATTAACTTTTTTCCCGAAAAAGAATACGATAACGTAGGTGTAATGGTACGTATGACCTATACTAGTTTTTTTAAAAAATTAAATTAAACCAACGGTCTTGACAAGTCCATTTTTTATAAAAATAGAGGCATAAGCCAAAACATTCTCATTAAGTCATAACAAACAATATATTGTGCTTTTTGTTAATTGCTTACATCTGCGATTGAAGATTATTGGCATACCAATCAAGCAATCAAGTACTCAATGGATTCACGAGTGGAGTTGGAGAATGCTGATTTTGGACTCGACAGAGAAAGTCATGTCGCGATCGCCGTTAACTTTGCTACCTCTGATTACCTCGTAAATTATCATTTACTATATTCTCTTATTTTACATTTTCATAGATTTTAGCGTACCAATAATTAGTTTCAACTCCATTAACCAATGTTTGTTTACTGTCCATATATTATTGTTTTCACAGTTTCTGTTTGTGTTTTTAGAAAGCAATCTTTAAAAGTTGAATATCTCTTCGATTTTGTCATTTATGGTGTACATATGGCGATTTACTTATCACATCCATTAAATCTTCTTGATGAACGTAACTGTGCTTCATTTACTCCCCTTTTAAAGGATTTTTGGGAACATATTCCTTGAAAACTTTATACTTAATTAGACATTTCTGTTCTCGATTTTTGAAATCGAGAATAAAAATAAAATGTTCAACGATTTTATAACAATTTGACCTACAAAGTGGAATTTATCAAATCATTATTTATATTTAGTTTTTGTTACGATTTCAATTTGTTACAATTTAACCTGCAAGACATTAATTAACTTGTTCAACAAGCTTTCTGTAACATCCCGAAACAACGGAAATTTAAAAATTTAAACTATCAAGAGATTATCAGAATAAACTCAACATCGGGAATGTCACTCAATAAATCAACCGTCGGTGCACCAATAATACAACAGAGTTTGTCAAAAGACGTGATTACAACAATACAATGAAAAGACAAAGAAGGTAATCACGAAGACCTCGAAGAGTCCCATGAGGATCCTGAAACATGAATCAAACAACGATGCCGTAGTTTACCATTGGGGAACCCCGTATGCCAAGCTCACCTATATGGATGCAATAACACGGTAAAAGAACCTATCATACTAGTAGCATGTCATGTTTAGGGTTTAGGGTTTTAGGGTTTAGGGTTTTAGGGTTTAGGGTTTATGGTTTATGGTTTTAGGGTTTAGGGTTTATGGTTTACGGTTTAGGGTTTAAGGTTTCGGGTTTAGGGTTTTAAGGTTTAGGGTTTAGGGTTTTAGGGTCTAGGGTCTAGGGTCTAGTGTTAGGATTTAGGGTTTAGGGTTTTTAGGGTTTTAGGGTTTAGGGTTTTAGGGTTTAGGGTTTTTAGGGTCTAGTGTTTTTAGGGTCTAGGGTTTAGGGTTTAGGGTTATTTTAGGGTTTAGGGTTATTTTAGGGTTTAGGGTTTAAGGTTTTTTTTAGGGTTTAGGGTTTAGGGTTTTAGGGTTTAGGGTTATATAGGGTTTAGGGTTATTTAGGGTTTATGGTTATTTAGGGTTTAGGATTATTTTAGGGTTTAGGGTTTTAGGGTTTAGGGTTTAGGTTTTTTTTAGGGTTTAGGGTTTAGGGTTTTAGGTTTTAGGGTTTAGGTTTTTTTTAGGGTTTAGGGTTATTTTAGGGTTTAGGGTTTTAGGGTTTAGGGTTTAGGGTTTTAGGGTTTAGGGTTATTTAGGGTTTAGGGTTATATAGGGTTTAGGGTTATTTAGGGTTTAGGGTTTAGGTTTTTTTTAGGGTTTAGGGTTTTAGGGTTTAGGGTTTAGGTTTTTTTTAGGGTTTAGTGTTTAGGGTTTTAGGGTTTTGGGTTTATAACCTTTTTAGGGTTTTAGGGTTTAGGGTTTTAGGGTTTTGGGGTTTAGGGTTTAGGGTTTATTTTTTTTAGGGTTTGGGGTTTAGGGTTTTAGGGTTTATGGTTTTTTAGGGTTTAGGGTTAGGGTTTTTTTAGGGTTTAGTGTTTAGGGTTTAGGGTTTATGGTTTTTTTAGGGTTTAGGGTTTTAGGGTTTAGGGTTTAGGGTTAAGGGTTTAGGGTTTAGGGTTTAGGGTTTAGGGTTTTTTAGGGTTTAGGATTTAGGGTTTAGGGTAATTTTTTAGGGTTTAGGGTTTAGGGTTTTTTTTTTTTGGGCCCGAAAGTTTATAGAGGCCGGGATTACCTCTACCTGTATTTCATCAACAAGTATTACATGCTAAGATCCTAGAGGCCACAGGCGGCCCAATAACAAGTATGGTATGGCCAATAAGGCCTGTAAAGTGTGCTGATGGGCTTAAACCCAATAAGAAAAGTTATGGCCAACATGGCCTTGTTTGTTTGCTGGAACGGGAAAAATCGGTCGACCGAGAATTACTTCGGTCGACCGAGTCGGTTCGGTCGATCCGAGGAGAACTCGGTTCGACCGAACCTTCCATGAGACATGCTGAATGATCCGGTCGACCGAGACAAAATGTCCGGTCTACCGAAAATCATCAGTACATCCCCTGGTTACTGCGCCGGTCGACCGAAATTAATTCGGTCGACCGGAATGGTGCTGTTTTGCTGAAACAACAGGAGATTGGATGAAAACCTTACCCCACTTCACCCTGTGTTTGACGAGCTGCCTACTCTTGATTCGTCCACCCATCAGCTGCTTTAGGATCGTAGGAGACTACCCTCGTATTCTAGATGCTCCAAGGTACGCTCGACGATGAGTCTTCATCCAAATACGCCTTCTGAGTGTGGAATCGAGTAGTCACCAAGTCAATCACATGTACCTCCCTCCAATTGAAGTATGAGTGTGGTTTCTGGAAGTGCCACTCCAGTTGATCCAAGGTGTGATGCCGAGATAAGGAATGGGGAGATTTTGTGTCTTCCTAGCCTTCTCCACCTTCACTGTCCATTTAGAAGTCAAACATGACTCCACTTTCTTCAAGAGCTTTCACCGGCGTGAGGCACTCTCCCAAATAGCGGCTACTAACTGGAGTTACTCGTGAAGCCAAGATTCTTCACCATTTTAGCAAAGGGGACAAGTTTCAAAAGAACAAACCTCCACTGTTTGTTGCGCTCGGCAGAAAGTGCATATTGGATTCGACAAAATGCGATGGAGATCTTCACGTTTTCCAGACTTTCCCCCTCGGCTTCTACTTAGAAATCACCAACTTTTCAAAGTCGCACTAATCCACATTCACCGTCCGGAAGCTTGAGATGGAGTTCAACCGATCAAAGTGGCGTGGTGGCGATCCTCCGTGAACTCCCATCTTGATGTCGACTAGGGCGGATTTGTGCTTCAAAGAATGGTTGGATTCTTCACCATGGCTGCTGTTGGTTTATCGGTGTGGATTGCGTGAAGAAATCCGGAGGATTTGCCTCAGTCGACTGCTGAAAAGTGGAAATTCGGTCGACCGATCGCGGATTCGGTCGACCGAATTTGGCAAAATGTTGTACTGAGCTGGAAATGCACGCGTAGTGCGGTCGACCGGCGAAGAAGCGGTAGACCGAAATCACAAAATTCGGTCGCCCGAAGTGAATTCGTTCAACCGTCAGGAGCTAAACCAAGTGCGTGCCGGTCGACCGAAATTGATCTGGCGCTCGACCGGGAAAAAGTTCGGTCGCCCGAACTTGCTACGTTCGACCGTCAGAGGGATGCCAGAATCTCCTGCCTGATGTCGGTCGACCGAAAAGCGGTTTTCGGTCGACCGATGCTTTGTGTTGGCGCAATTGTTGTGGCACTGCTGTGTAGGTCGGTCGACCGCCCCCTGATTCGGTCGACCGAATCTTGCGATTTCGCGGAATCCGGAAAATCGAAAATCCAATCGGCCGATTCGTTGGAGTTGGGGCCAAATTGATGCGTCAATGACCGTCCTGTGATGGTGTGGGAGTGGAATGGAGCTAGATTGGAGCTTGGGACGCGGTGTTGCGAGCCCAAAATCCAAAAAAAGCGCGGAGGCGGCACCGAAGCTTTTAAGCTTCAAACGCGATTCCGGCTGGTTGCTGGGGCCGATGGTGGCCTGGAAGGGTGGAGTGTGATGTCCTAGCCTTGATCCACGAGTATGAAGCCCCAAGTTCCTCGTGTGGTGAAGATCTTGGCCGGAATGTGGAGGGCGATTTTTGGTGTTTTATTTGCTTTCTCTCGAAACAAATATATGATAATGGTAATAACAATTAAGTGAGTTCGATTGTTCCTAATTTTTGTTTTTTATTCTTGTGATCTCAACTACCCAAGTCGAAACAACGGGTCAATGATGGCTAAAAAAACCCAATCAGGAAAGCCACTCGAAGGTGGAAAACCACCAAGGACGCACAAGGTCGACTAAAGGCATTGAGAACACACATTCTAGTTTTCTCAATCACGCATATATAGCGAACTCGTCAACGGCTGCCCGGAGGCATTACGAGAAACTCACCAAAGACGTGACAGCTCTAGCAATTAATGTCATGAGAGCACAAGAAATAAATTGTTAATTGAGTTCGGTGTGTGAAGTTGGTGTTTTATTTGCTTTCTCTCGAAACAAATATATGATAATGGTAATAACAATTAAGTGAGTTCGATTGTTCCTAATTTTTGTTTTTTATTTTTCTGATCTCAACTACCCAAGTCGAAAAAACGGGTCAATGATGGCTAAAAAAACCCAATCAGGAAAGCCACTCGATGGTGGAAAGCCACAAGGACGCACAAGCTCGACTAAAGGCATTGAGAGCACACATTCCAGTTTTCTCAATCACGCATATATCGTGAACTCGTCAACGGCTGCCCGGAGGCATTACGAGAAACTCACCAAAGACGTGACAGCTCTAGCAATTAATGTCATGAGAGCACAAGAAATAAATTGTTAATTGAGTTCGGTGTGTGAAGTTGGTGTTTTATTTGCTTTCTCTCGAAACAAATATATGATAATGGTAATAACAATTAAGTGAGTTCGATTGTTCCTAATTTTTGTTTTTTATTCTTGTGATCTCAACTACCCAAGTCGAAACAACGGGTCAATGATGGCTAAAAAAACCAATCAGGAAAGTCACTCGATGGTGGAAAGCCACCAAGGACGCACAAGCTCGACTAAAGGCATTGAGAGCACACATTCTAGTTTTCTCAATCACGCATATAGCGCGAGCTCGTCAACGGCTGCCCGGAGGCATTACGAGAAACTCACCAAAGACGTGACAACTCTAGCAATTAATGTCATGAGAGCAAAAGAAATAAATTGTTAATTGAGTTCGGAGTGTGAAGTTGGTGTTTTATTTGCTTTTTCCCGAAACAAAAATATGATAATGGTAATAACAATTAAGTGAGTTCGATTGTTCCTAATTTTTGTTTTTTATTCTTATGATCTCAACTACCCAAGTCGAAACAACGGGTCAATGATGGCTAAAAAAAACCAATCAGGAAAGCCACTCGATGGTGGAAAGCCACCAAGGACGCACAAGCTCGACTAAAGGCATTGAGAGCACACATTCTAGTTTTCTCAATCACGCATATATCGCGAACTCGTCAACGGCTGCCAGGAGGCATTACGAGAAACTCACCAAAGACGTGACAACTCTAGCAATTAATGTCATGAGAGCACAAGAAATAAATTGTTAATTGAGTTCGGAGTGTGAAGTTGGTGTTTTATTTGCTTTCTCTCGAAACAAATATATGATAATGGTAATAACAATTAAGTGAGTTCGATTGTTCCTAATTTTTGTTTTTTATTCTTGTGATCTCAACTACCCAAGTCGAAACAACGGGTCAATGATGGCTAAAAAAACCAATCAGGAAAGCCACTCGATGGTGGAAAGCCACCAAGGACGCACAAGTTCGACTAAAGGCATTGAGAGCACACATTCTAGTTTTCTCAATCACGCATATATCGTGAACTCGTCAACGGCTGCCCGGAGGCATTACGAGAAACTCACCAAAGACGTGACAGCTCTAGCAATTAATGTCATGAGAGCACAAGAAATAAATTTTTAATTGAGTTCGGAGTGTGAAGTTGGTGTTTTATTTGCTTTCTCTCGAAACAAATATATGATAATGGTAATAACAATTAAGTGAGTTCGATTGTTCCTAATTTTTGTTTTTTATTCTTGTGATCTCAACTACCCAAGTCGAAACAACGGGTCAATGATGGCTAAAAAAAACCAATTAGGAAAGCCACCCGATGGGGGAAAGCCACCAAGGACGCACAAGCTCGACTAAAGGCATTGAGAGCACACATTCTAGTTTTCTCAATCACGCATATATCGCGAACTCGTCAACGGCTGCCAGGAGGCATTACGAGAAACTCACCAAAGACGTGACAACTCTAGCAATTAATGTCATGAGAGCACAAGAAATAAATTGTTAATTGAGTTCGGAGTGTGAAGTTGGTGTTTTATTTGCTTTCTCTCGAAACAAATATATGATAATGGTAATAACAATTAAGTGAGTTCGATTGTTCCTAATTTTTGTTTTTTATTCTTGTGATCTCAACTACCCAAGTCGAAACAACGGGTCAATGATGGCTAAAAAAACCCAATCAGGAAAGCCACTCGAAAGTGGAAAGCCACCAAGGACGCACAAGGTCGACTAAAGGCATTGAGAACACACATTCTAGTTTTCTCAATCACGCATATATAGCGAACTCGTCAACGGCTGCCCGGAGGCATTACGAGAAACTCACCAAAGACGTGACAGCTCTAGCAATTAATGTCATGAGAGCACAAGAAATAAATTGTTAATTGAGTTCGGTGTGTGAAGTTGGTGTTTTGTTTGCTTTCTCTCGAAACAAATATATGATAATGGTAATAACAATTAAGTGAGTTTGATTGTTCCTAATTTTTGTTTTTTATTCTTGTGATCTCAACTACCCAAGGCGAAACAACGGGTCAATGATGGCTAAAAAAACCAATCAGGAAAGCCACTCGATGGTGGAAAGCCACCAAGGACGCACAAGCTCGACTAAAGGCATTGAGAGCACACATTCTAGTTTTCTCAATCACGCATATAGCGCGAGCTCGTCAACGGCTGCCCGGAGGCATTACGAGAAACTCACCAAAGACGTGACAGCTCTAGCAATTAATGTCATGAGAGCACAAGAAATAAATTGTTAATTGAGTTCGGAGTGTGAAGTTGGTGTTTTATTTGCTTTCTCTCGAAACAAATATATGATAATGGTAATAACAATTAAGTGAGTTCGATTGTTCCTAATTTTTGTTTTTTATTCTTGTGATCTCAACTACCCAAGTCGAAACAACCGGTCAAAGATGGCTAAAAAAAACCAATCAGGAAAGCCACTCGATGGTGGAAAGCCACCAAGGACGCACAAGCTCGACTAAAGGCATTGAGAGCACACATTCTAGTTTTCTCAATCACGCATATATCGCGAACTCGTCAACGGATGCCCGGAGGCATTACGAGAAACTCACCAAAGACGTGACAGCTCTAGCAATTAATGTCATGAGAGCACAAGAAATAAATTTTTAATTGAGTTCGGAGTGTGAAGTTGGTGTTTTATTTGCTTTCTCTCGAAACAAATATATGATAATGGTAATAACAATTAAGTGAGTTCGATTGTTCCTAATTTTTGTTTTTTATTCTTGTGATCTCAACTACCCAAGTCGAAACAACGGGTCAATGATGGCTAAAAAAACCAATCAGGAAAGCCACTCGATGGTGGAAAGCCACCAAGGACGCACAAGCTCGACTAAAGGCATTGAGAGCACACATTCTAGTTTTCTCAATCACGCATATATCGTGAACTCGTCAACGGCTGCCAGGAGGCATTACGAGAAACTCACCAAAGACGTGACAACTCTAGCAATTAATGTCACGAGAGCACAACAAATAACTTGTTAATTGAGTTCGGTGTGTGAAGTTGGTGTTTTATTTGCTTTGTCTAGTAACAAATATATTATAATGGTAATAGTAATTAAGTGAGTTTGATTGTTCCTAATTTTCGTTTTTTATTGTTGTGATCTCAACTACCCAAGTCAAAAAAACGGGTCAATGATGGCTAAAAAACCCAATCAGGAAAGTCACTCGAAGGTGGAATGCCACCAAGGACGCACAAGCTCGACTAAAGGCATTGAGAGCACATTCTAGTTTTCTCAATCACGCATATATCGCGAACTCGTCATTGGCTGCCAGGAGGCATTACGAGAAATTCACCAAAGACGTGATAGCTCTAGCAATTAATGTCATGAGAGCACAAAAAATAAATTGTTAAATGGAATTGGGCGTGTGAAGTATTTTTATGTATTATTCCCATCTCTATTATTGTTCTCTCATTTATCCAAGGTGATAAGAGTGTGTCAATAACCTTAAAAAACCAAATGCTGAAAGAATATATGTCGAAACAAACAAAAAAATTAAAAGGTTGTAAGTTAGATCATAAAAGCAAACAAAAAATATTATTAGAAAGTGTGTGTATTATATTTTTTGACAGTTTCATGGTAAAAACAAAAGGTATGTTAATGTGGTTTATGTTCATATCCCCCAAGTAGAGAGAACATGAAACAAAAAGTACAAAATAATAATAAGTAGTTGTATTACATTTTATATTAATATAGAATCAAAAGAATAACAAAACATTGAAACATAAGCATGAAAAAATAACATTTAATAATTAAAAGCTTGATAAAAATAAGTAATTAAAACAGGATACACCTGAAATGTGACATCTGATTAGAGTACTGTGCCAGCAATACCACCTGTCAATTAAAGGAAATAAATACTTAGTGGGAAACATTGGAATGACATAAGTAGTATATCCATCGGTCGAAAGAAATATGAATTCGGTAGTAGAAAGATAAGCTAGTCGTACAACAAATTTGAGGACAGTAAATCAAATCTCCATAAGGTTAAGAGAGATGACTTAGTGAATCTGAAACTCTAACACAAAAAATGCAAACCCAACTTTAAGACAAACAAGACTTGAAACTAAAAGTAGAGGATAGAAGTCGTAACTCCACTAGATAAACCGAAGTTGAACTAAAATAGGATGACTTGAAGTCATATCTCCATGGCCCAAGGAGAGAGTTATGACATGTTGAATTGCAAGCTATAACACTCGGATATGAATACCTAAGGTTAAAATATTCATGTTCATGACTCCAAAATTGGAGGACATGAAGCATATAGTCGGAGGTCGAGGGATTTATGTCTCCGGCAACACAAAAATCTACTGCGTGAATAGAGATATAAAAATAGAAACATATGTTTAACATAACAATGTACTTGAACCAAAATTGAAGAACTTTGAGACATAACTTCATATGTCGAGAGAGTTATGAGTTGGTGAATTTAAAAGTATAAATACAAAGAAATACGTCCATGAATTAGAAATTGCTGGACTTGAAGTCCTATATTCATACGTCAAGAGGATATGACTATGAGAACACAAAAGTCTTAAGACAAACAAAAACACGTGTTTAACACAACTAGGTACTTGAACTAAAATTGGAAGACTTTAAGACATGAATACATGGCCTGAAAGATTTATGACTTGGCAAATATAAAAGTATAAATACGAGACAAACACCTAAATTTAAGAAAATCAAGTCCATGACTTGGAATTTGGTGGACTTGAAGTCATATATCTATAGGTATAGATATATAGGACTAAGTGCAAGTCTTAAACACACAAATAGAAACATGTGTTTAACACAACCATGTTTGTTAACAAAAATTGGAGAGCATTAAGTTTTAACTCTATCGGTCGAGAGAGTTATGACTTTCTAGGTCAACAGAGTTATGACTTGGTGAATCAGAACCAATAACACAGATATTTAAACCTAAGTTTAGAATAGTTATGTCAATGAATTTAAAATTGGGAGACTTGAACTATAATTCAATAGGTCGAGGGAAATGTCGCTGGCAACACAAAAACTAATACATGAATAAACACATATGTTGAACACAACCAATGCCTTGAAATAAATATGGAGGACTTGAAGTCATATTTGATATCCCCGTAACTCAAGACAAGGACGGCCTGACAAATCTAAAACTAGAAAAATAAAATAAAAACCTAAGTTTAAGGAATCAAATCCATGAATTAAAAATTGGTGCACTTGAAATCATATATCCATGGGTGGAAAGATATATTCCAACGAGAATGCAAAAACCTAAGACACAAATAGAAACACATGTTTCACACAATTAGATACTTGAAAAAAAAATTGGAGGACTTTTAAGACTTTAACCCCATGGGTCAAGAGAGTTGACTTAGATTGAGCATGGAGATAGAAATCAAAGTTTAAGAAATCAAGTCCATGACAAGTAAATTGGCAAACTTGAAGTCATATATATGTATATATAGGTAGAGAGAGATGACTACAAAAACACGAAAGTCTATCAGACGAATAGAAACACATTATTAACCAAAATTTTAGGACTTCTAAGACATAACTTCATAGAACGAGAGAGTTATGACATGGCAAATCCAAAACTATAACACACAGATTTGGATACCTAAGCTTAAATATTTATGTCCACGAATTTAAAATTGGAGAACTTGAAGCATATATCAAAGGACAAGAGTGATATAATCTAGTACACAAAACTAAAACGCACGAATAGACACATATATTGAAGACAACCAAGTCTTTAAATAAAAATGAAGGACTTTAAGGCACATCTCCATAGGTAAAGAGAGATATGACATAACAAATCCAAAACTCTAAACATGAAAATAGACACATGAGTTCAAAAAAATCAAGTCCGTGAATTAGAAATTTGTAGACTTAAAATCATATATCCATAGGTCGACAAAGCTAAGACTACGAGAATGCGAAAGTCTAACACACAGAAATACATATATAACAAAAAATTGAAGAGTTTAAGACATTAACGCCACATGTCGAGAGAGTAATGACTTGGCAAATCTAAAAGTCTAAACACGAAAATAGACATCTAAGTTTAAGAAAATCAAGTCCATGAGTTAGAAATTAGTGGACTTGAAGACATATCCATGTCTTATAACTCTATAATAAGTCGAGAGAGTTATGAGTTGGCAAATTGATAACTATAACACAGATATGGAAACCTAAGTTTGAAATAGTTATGTCAATAAATTTAGAATTGAAGGACATGAGGCATATACGTTTCCTGCAACACAAAATCTAACGCATGGATAGACACACATATGTCGAATACGACCAAGTCCATTTAAACAAATATCGAGGACTTGAGGTCATATCTCCATAGGTCAAGAGAAATATGATCTGACTAATCCAAGACCAAAAACACCAAAGTAAAAATCTATGTTTAAGAAAGTCAACTCCATGAATTAGAAATCGGTGGACTTGAAGTCATATATCCTTAAGTCTATAGATATATGACAACGAAATGTGAAAGTCTAAGACACAAATAGGAACAAGAGACACGATGCTAAAATTGGAGGACTTGAAGCATACATATATAAGTAACGACACATAAGACTCCAGGAGATGTAGACACACCTATCTTGACGACAACCAAGTCTTTTAAATAAATATGGACTTGAAGTCATATATCCATTTTTTGTTCAAGAGCGCTATGACCGGACCAAAATTGGTGAACTTGAAATCATATATCCATAGGTATAGAGATATATGACTACGAGAACAAGAAAATCTGAGACACGAATAGGAACACAACTACACAAGTTTAACACAACCAGGTACTTCGGAAATCTAAACACAAAGACAGACACCTAAGATTAAGGAAGTCAGTCCATGACTTCGGAATGGTGGACTTGAAGCCATAAACCCGTAGTTTGAGAGAGTTATGACTCGGCGAATGGAACTTGTCACACACGAATCTATAGACTCGGGTTTAAAATTGGAGGACTGGAAACATATATCCATGGGTTAAAAAGATATATAACTCCAAAACCACGAAAACTTAATGCACAATGAGACACACATATGTTGAGGACAACCAGGTTCTTTAAAATAATATGGACTTGAAATCATATCTTCATAGGTCAAGAGAGATATGACCACATGAATCCAAGACTAGAAACAACAACAAAGCCTTTTATCCCAAACTAGTTGGGAGTCCCAAACTAGTTGGGAATCCAAGACTAGAAACACCACACAAAAAAACGAAGTTTAAGAAAGTCAAGTCCACAATTTAGAAATTGGTGGAACTTGAAGTCATATATCCATAGGTCCGGAGATATATGACTACGAGAACATAAAAATCTAAGACACAATAGGGACACATGTCTAACACAAGCACATACTTGAACAAAAAATTAGAGGATGTTAAGACGTAACTCTATGAAGATAGACACCTAAGTGTAAGGAAATCAAGTCCATGACTTAAAAATTGATGGACTTGAAGTCATATATCCATGTGTCAAGAGAGATAACGAAAGATTGGCACACCAATAAAACAAATATTTAACCAAAATTGGAGGACTCTAAGTCATAAACCCCTAGGTCGAGAGAGTTATGACTTGGCGAATGGGAAACTATAACATAGGAATATAGGGACGCAATTTTAAAATTGGAACACTTGACGCCAATATCCACAAGTCGAGAGATATATGACTCCGGGAACATGAAGACAAAGTACACGAGTAGACACATGTTTAAGGAAATCTAAACATGAAGATAGACACTTAAGTTTAAGGAAATCATTGGTAGAATTGAAGTCATATATCCAAGAGTCTAAGACAATTAGGAACACATGTTTAAGACAACAAGGTACTTGAACAAAAGGCGAGGGACTTTAAGACGTAACTTCATGGATTGAGAGAGTTATGACTTGGCGAATCTCAAAGTATAAACACTCAAAAGTTTAAGACCCAAACAGAAATACATGTTTACCACACGAAAGTTTGATACACGAATGTAAACACATGTTTAATACACAGAATTAGTGGGTTGGTTGTCGTATCTTAATAGATTAATAGAGATAGAACTTGGCGAATGCAAAACTTAGGTTGAATCTCTTTTTAAAATAAATTGGAGGACTTGAAGTCATGACTATATGGGGATATATATGATTTGGAAAATCCAAAACTATAACACACGAAGATTCACACTTAAAGCTAAGTCCATGAAGGCTTTTATCTTTTAACTAAAAGTTGGAGGGTTTGAAGTAACATCTCTATATGCCAAGAGAGATGACTTGGCAATCTAAACTCACAACGTACAAGATTGTGGTACCTACCTATTTGAATTAATAAATTCACGAGATCAAATGATTAAGTTGAATCCTATATAAAAATTAAATATCAAAATGAACAAACTATTTGCAAAAAAAAAATCACATAATGTAATCTATGAAAATGCAGCATGGGACAATAATTACCACTTAACTCTCAAAATCAGTAGCTGAAGCTTACAAATATAAGAATCGAACGTGCGGCATGTTGGATGATCCTCTCGGGGATCCTCTGCTAGAGTTGGTCGAAGGTCTCGACGGTCATGCAGCCAGGTCTGCCGGAATGCCTCCTGTGGAGCTTTTGGTTCCTCTTCTTGCAAGAGACAAGATTCTTGCCCTTATCCATCTTAGGGCGGCATTGACAAGATTCTTGCCCTTATCCATCTTAGGGCGGCATTGACAAGATTCTTGCCCTTATCCATCTTAGGGCGGCATCTTAGAGCTAGCATTCTCCGCGTGGTCCCCCTTTCCTGTTCCCGATCTGGTCACCAAATCGTCTTGAAATCGAGTTCTACGAGGGTTGGGGTTTGAGGTGGGAAGAGATCGGGGTTAGGGTTGGGTGGGAAGGGATCGGGGTTTAGGAGGGAGAGAGGGACTGTTTCCTTTCTTGGTCGGGGTTAGGGTTAGGGTGGGAAGGGATCAGGGTTTAGGAGGAGAGAGGGACTGTTTCCTTTCTTGGTTGGGAAAGAAGTGATCGTCGGAGTAGTAGAGTGGAGGGTATTTATAGACGTCCGTTCCAATCGTACGCGTTCCACACGCGTCGGGTTTTGTTAATATTTTTATTAATATAAAAAATGTTACATGGATGGTCTAATTAAAAAATTGAGGAGGAAGTAAAACACTTGCAGGTACAGACAATAGAAGGAAAAAATATATACATATATATACGTCTGAAACAATTTTTATACGTTTGTGATAAGAAGACATTCATAAGTGAAATCAACGGGGAATGAGCATTTTGGATTCATAAGATGACATCCAGAGAAGAAATTAATGGGGAACGACCAAATATGAGTTTTGAGAATCCAAATTTTAAACCAATTTTCCTTGGGTCGAAATAATTATCCAAAATCGTTGACATATATATCATGATTCACGCCCAAGACCTCATCCCCAAGCTCACCCTGTTATTTTGAAATTTGATTTTGGCTTATTTTTTGTGGAGTTAAGAGAAAATAAAGTCGAATCATGTCCTAGGTAAAAATATAATTAGTATTTTGGCACTACATATATTTTAACAAAAGGTACCTTTTGAGAATAATAAATAATATGCAAAGAATAAAATTGGGTGATTTAATTGGTATTTTGATAATGGGAAAATTATAAATTCCACATATAATATATTACGAAAACTCTTTATATGTGTAGTTTCGGTCAAAAATAAATCCATGTTTCTGTAGAAAAAAATATAATAATATACGTTAATGCCCAAAGAACTGCGGAAAATGTTAAGAAAATACCTTAATGAAATTTATCGGTTATACAAAATGTTTCCAACGAATACAAAAATGTGAACGAACATTGACAATTGTATATTATACTTGGAAAGTTCTAGAAAAAATAACGGACCGATAACTAATTCAACTTTCATATCTATAAATATAGTACGTAATAAAAATAATACTCTCGCAATCTACTCAATACGATTTCTCAGCTCCTCACTCAAATATTTAGTTCCGCTTATAATATCTTGCTAGTTGGTTTGCTCACCGTCGTCTCCAATCACTTTCGTAATTTTTATCTAATTTTTTTTATATTTTCAATTTATATCATTCCATGTAGCAAACTAAACAGTTTTTACTCATTTAACCATTGTTTGTTTGTGTTGTTTGTTTGTCGAGTACGTGATTATATTTATTACTACTTTTATCACAATTTTTTTGTTAATGTGTTATATTCCTTAGGATAAAGAAGACAAATATGTTTCCATTTCTGCAAGTTTAAACTGTTCATCAAATGTCATGTTGTATATAATTATATATAGTAGTGGTTTACCTATATACTCGTTGGATCTCCTAAATTCTATCTTCAAACCCATGTTAATTATTTTTTAATTGATATCTTCAAAACCATATCTATAAGTGGTTGTCTATACTTGTATTTAGGGTTAAGATTGAAGGTTAAACACTAAAGCATAAATTTCATTTCTGTTTGCAAGTGATATTACCTTTTCTAGTTTCAATAATTGCCAAAAATCTGCTTCGAGTTTGCAGTGAAGATAGTTAATTACCACTTATACAGTTACATATACGTTCCAGTTTCACCACAACTTCTAATTCAAAATTCGATTGGGATAATCAATTCAAGTTGGCACTTTTATCGAAGTGTCTTTTAAATTAAATCAAATCAAAATAAAATCAAAATGGAAAATCTATTTAAAGTGGTATGGTGCTGACTTTACAAGGGTTAGATCTAAGTTTTTCGAACATGCATATAGTGTATTACCAAACAAAAGTACAAATTACTAAATTTAATATATGGGAGGCCAATAAGGATACAAGATGGCATTGTAAGTTATTGTCAAGGATAATTTGAAAATGGAAAATCTATTTAATTATATGAAAAAATTGGCCAAGGGAGAAAACATATTGTAATTGAATTCGTGAAAAAAGTAAAGTAATAATGGAAAAGGTAATAGAATGCTATACCGGGAAAGAAACTATCATATGTTACTCGACATCACCGAGAGATTATTTTAAATATTCCAGAAATATTTTGTTCCATTTTATCGTATTCAAAAGTCACGTTTTATTTAACAAAAAATTAAGTAATCTAGATGGTAAAAAATTTACTTTTAACATAAATAAAATTAAATAAATATAATTACTAATTAACTTTTTTCCCGAAAAAGAATACGATAACGTAGGTGTAATGGTACGTATGACCTATACTAGTTTTTTTAAAAAATTAAATTAAACCAACGGTCTTGACAAGTCCATTTTTTATAAAAATAGAGGCATAAGCCAAAACATTCTCATTAAGTCATAACAAACAATATATTGTGCTTTTTGTTAATTGCTTACATCTGCGATTGAAGATTATTGGCATACCAATCAAGCAATCAAGTACTCAATGGATTCACGAGTGGAGTTGGAGAATGCTGATTTTGGACTCGACAGAGAAAGTCATGTCGCGATCGCCGTTAACTTTGCTACCTCTGATTACCTCGTAAATTATCATTTACTATATTCTCTTATTTTACATTTTCATAGATTTTAGCGTACCAATAATTAGTTTCAACTCCATTAACCAATGTTTGTTTACTGTCCATATATTATTGTTTTCACAGTTTCTGTTTGTGTTTTTAGAAAGCAATCTTTAAAAGTTGAATATCTCTTCGATTTTGTCATTTATGGTGTACATATGGCGATTTACTTATCACATCCATTAAATCTTCTTGATGAACGTAACTGTGCTTCATTTACTCCCCTTTTAAAGGATTTTTGGGAACATATTCCTTGAAAACTTTATACTTAATTAGACATTTCTGTTCTCGATTTTTGAAATCGAGAATAAAAATAAAATGTTCAACGATTTTATAACAATTTGACCTACAAAGTGGAATTTATCAAATCATTATTTATATTTAGTTTTTGTTACGATTTCAATTTGTTACAATTTAACCTGCAAGTCATTAATTAACTTGTTCAACAAGCTTTCTGTAACATCCCGAAACAACGGAAATTTAAAAATTTAAACTATCAAGAGATTATCAGAATAAACTCAACATCGGGAATGTCACTCAATAAATCAACCGTCGGTGCACCAATAATACAACAGAGTTTGTCAAAAGACGTGATTACAACAATACAATGAAAAGACAAAGAAGGTAATCACGAAGACCTCGAAGAGTCCCATGAGGATCCTGAAACATGAATCAAACAACGATGCCGTAGTTTACCATTGGGGAACCCCGTATGCCAAGCTCACCTATATGGATGCAATAACACGGTAAAAGAACCTATCATACTAGTAGCATGTCATGTTTAGGGTTTAGGGTTTTAGGGTTTAGGGTTTTAGGGTTTAGGGTTTATGGTTTATGGTTTTAGGGTTTAGGGTTTATGGTTTACGGTTTAGGGTTTAAGGTTTCGGGTTTAGGGTTTTAAGGTTTAGGGTTTAGGGTTTTAGGGTCTAGGGTCTAGGGTCTAGTGTTAGGATTTAGGGTTTAGGGTTTTTAGGGTTTTAGGGTTTAGGGTTTTAGGGTTTAGGGTTTTTAGGGTCTAGTGTTTTTAGGGTCTAGGGTTTAGGGTTTAGGGTTATTTTAGGGTTTAGGGTTTAAGGTTTTTTTTAGGGTTTAGGGTTTAGGGTTTTAGGGTTTAGGGTTATATAGGGTTTAGGGTTATTTAGGGTTTATGGTTATTTAGGGTTTAGGATTATTTTAGGGTTTAGGGTTTTAGGGTTTAGGGTTTAGGTTTTTTTTAGGGTTTAGGGTTTAGGGTTTTAGGTTTTAGGGTTTAGGTTTTTTTTAGGGTTTAGGGTTATTTTAGGGTTTAGGGTTTTAGGGTTTAGGGTTTAGGGTTTTAGGGTTTAGGGTTATTTAGGGTTTAGGGTTATATAGGGTTTAGGGTTATTTAGGGTTTAGGGTTTAGGTTTTTTTTAGGGTTTAGGGTTTTAGGGTTTAGGGTTTAGGTTTTTTTTTAGGGTTTAGTGTTTAGGGTTTTAGGGTTTTGGGTTTATAACCTTTTTAGGGTTTTAGGGTTTAGGGTTTTAGGGTTTTGGGGTTTAGGGTTTATTTTTTTTTAGGGTTTGGGGTTTAGGGTTTTAGGGTTTATGGTTTTTTAGGGTTTAGGGTTAGGGTTTTTTTAGGGTTTAGTGTTTAGGGTTTAGGGTTTATGGTTTTTTTAGGGTTTAGGGTTTTAGGGTTTAGGGTTTAGGGTTAAGGGTTTAGGGTTTAGGGTTTAGGGTTTTTTAGGGTTTAGGGTTTTTTAGGGTTTAGGATTTAGGGTTTAGGGTATTTTTTTAGGGTTTAGGGTTTACGGTTTTTTTTTTGGGCCCGAAAGTTTATAGAGGCCGGGATTACCTCTACCTGTATTTCATCAACAAGTATTACATGCTAAGATCCTAGAGGCCACAGGCGGCCCAATAACAAGTATGGTATGGCCAATAAGGCC